>CM060901.1:624702882-634702882 GCA_030737815.1 Allium fistulosum | reverse complement strand
TTTTCATAAAATTTCTCAAACTCCCTATTTATAGTCATTTTCTATAATTAAAGGTTCCTTAGATAATTCATATCTATTTATTTATTTATGGGAAAATTCTATAAATCAAAAATCATCTCTGAAAATATGTTCACAACATCATATTAAATTTTCAAGTCCTTTAAATAACAAGAAGCATAAGAATAAATCCTAATAATCACGGTCGTGCCAAAATACAATAGAAAACAGGGATTAATTACTCACCTAAGCCTTCGATTAACTTAAATTCTATTAGTCTTTATATTCTCCTAGCTTTTATCTTCTTTCTTTTCCTTTTTTTCTTAGGTCGTTATCACCATTAAAGAGTTTCAGAGCTTTTTTTTACTTTAAGAGTGAATGGAAGAAAATGAGGTAGTGGTTAAGTTTATTATTCCATAATGATTAGTTTGTCGACCGTTCTTAGCCTACTTTCTCATTTAATTCATTTTATTTGGTTTCATTAAGTAGCAACATAATAAGTGAATGTACATCCAAATACTTAGCATGTTATAGCATTATTTATTTTAATCTAAATAACAATAAGTAAATATATGTCCTCAAATATTTACTTTGTTCACTCCTCACATTTTCACATTTAATTCCATAATTAAATCTTTATTGTCATAATTAATTAATTATTTATGGGGTGTCACACTTTTTCCCTCTTAAACTGGTCGACTCTGAATTTGAATTCCAGCTTGAGTTTAATCCTCTGTCCTCTCCTCATCAGCCACAATGCCATTGGAATGCCATTTGTATCTTTATGGAAGCCCGATGATTCACTTTGTATATGACACTCTAAATATGCCCTTTTAACATCATCATCAACTGAATGAGAAAGATTCACCTCCAGCATAGTCTTGTCATCAAAAGTAACATGCATGTTAGTAATAATCTTCTAAGTAGTAGGGAACCACGATCTATACCCTTTAACTCCTCTCCTATAGCTAAGAAAAATGCAGTTTTCTGATCCCTTTGCTCTCATGGACATAAGCTGAACAACAAAACAATCTGAGAAAGGAATACAAAACAGGTTCTCCCTTCCATATTTCTTCTGGAATCTTCATATCTATAGTGGTGGAAGGTGTTCCATTGATGAGAAAAAACCATTGACATTGTAGATAATCTTCTATCCAAAATCACTTCTTCAATCCAATAGTCAGTCGGGAACACCGAGTTCTTTCCAACAATGTATGGTTCATACTTTCAACAACCCCATTGGACTAAGGGTTTCCTGGTGTAGTGTATTGACTCTTGATTCCTTGGACTCACAAAATTTGATGAATTATTAAGAAGTAAATTCACCATCATTATTTGAACGATGAACCTTCGCTTTCTTTTCAAACTGCTTCACAACAAGAGATTTCCCAATGTGGAACCTATCAAAAGTTTCATCCTTGGACTTCATAAGGTAAACCCATACTTTTCTAGAGAAATCATTCACAAATGAAATAAAATACATGGCTCCTCTAATAGATCGACATGTTGTAAGGATTAAAATAACAGTATGAATATACTCAAAACAGCTTTAGATTTATGCTCAGTAGTGCCAAAATAAAAACGTTCGTCTTCTTTTTAAGTACGCATCCCTCACAAAAGCAAGATTTTATATTATGAATATCATTAATAAAACAATGCTTTCTCAACACCTCCAAACCGCGCTCTTCAATGTGACACATATGGAAATGCCACAATCTACTGGAATTAGATCATCAGAATTAACAACCGAAGAAGACTCTGCAACAATAGTAGTACTCTTCGGCAAATATAGATTTCCAACTTTTAAATCTTTTATCACTATAACAATTCATTTTCAACTTTAAACGAATCTTTCTCTACCACATACTTCAAGCCAAAATTATACAATGCCCAGCAAAGATCAAACTAGAGCTCAAATCAGGCAGCCTGACATCACACAAAGTACGAACAACACCATAACATCATATTCTTCACTATCCCCAAATTAATCATGCAACAAGTAACATTTTCACCAATGAGAACCTCTCCTCCATCAAATTGTCGATAAATTGAAAAAAGTACCTATCAGGTGTCATATGATATAATGCTCCGTAGTCAATAATCCAAACAGTACTCTTTCAAGAAGAGGCAGAAGCTTTAAATGCATTAAGATCACTCTATGGATTTGTACCCGATGCTTCCGTTGTAGATGTTAAAGCCTTCTTTGAAATGGATTTGTCTTTCTACGTCAACTTGGGGAAACTAGTAATATAATTGTCCAGGCTTCTTATAATAATAGCAAACTCCATTCGGGGGTCCCCTTGACTGAGATATTGACTTGCTTCTATCTCCACCATATTTAAATTTATTTCTACTTCTTTCCCTCTACACAATAACGCTTTGGATTATTATCCATATTCATGTTTGTTAATCGAGTTAACAAAAGTGTTGTACTCTAGACAAAGAACATAAATGAATAAAAGCACGTGCTTCATCCTCAATCTTCATATTCGCTGCTTGAAGACTCGTGACCAAAGGGATTAGGACATCCACATGAGCAAGTACGTCAGCTTCAGGCTTCATCTAGAATGAGTAAAGTTGTTGTTGTAGGATGATGCAATTGGTGAGAGACTTGTCATAGAATTTCCTTTGTAGAGCTTTTCAAAAATTACTAGTTGTTTTCGCATAAGTAAACTCTCTAAGGACTTCATTAGATAGACTGGGCTAAATAGTAGTAAGAGCATCTACCTCTAACTCATCAATCTCTTCGGGCGATGATTTCGTCTATTTCTCCTAATGTAAAACAACCTTAAAAGTCCTATCTTTTTTCAACACCGTCTTCATATTACCTTCAATTTATCAAAGCCTCCTTTTCAATCAAATCTGGTGAAGGCATAATTTCCAAGCTTTGAAGAACTCGCCATTAATAATCAATCTACATGCAAAGGCAAGCTCACCCTAATACAAATTTTTTGATAAGAAGAATGATACTTATTCAAGTAGAGCACTCATTATGATTTCTCGAGGGCTCGAACTCATGACCTTTAGAACCTTTATCTAAAACGTCATACTTCTAATCACTTGAGCTAGAGGTCCTTACCAATTTGTTATACAAAATCTAGTGCGTAAGCTACTGAGATCTAGCTTGCCAATTGATCATTAAAACTCAAAATAAAAAAAATTCAATAAATCTCTAAATAAAAATGAGAATAGCAAAAGGAAGAGAACACAAGAAAATTTAACGAATTCTGCTGTGTCTACATTCTCGGACATAACAAGTGCTTTTACTATTTCACTTCAACAAGTGTACAAAAGATTGGAAGAGATATAATATCACTAAATTGCGTGAACATTAAAAACTCTAACTGAATTGGATCTACAAACCAATGTTTTAAAAAAATATACAAAAAATACAAAAAAATAACGGTGAATTCTCTCTCCAATGTGATGGAGGAGAACTAATGATTTCATTTATATAGACCTAGGGACAAAGGCTTATTTAGATATCAAATTAATTGCCCAATTAAATTTGCAAACTTTTTATATTCATATGATTGACATGTGATACAATTTTCATATTATCTTCATCTAGATTACTCTTTCGAAGAAATTTCTTTCATTTCATCTGTTCGTATAGCTTGATCAATTGATTGGAATTTATTAACTAATTTCCGTCTTTTATGTATTTGACAAATCTTTGAACGACGCAAATTTAACACAAATAAGGCAAATATGAACTTCTCTAGACATTGATCAAACTAGATATAGAAGTGAAATAAAATCAAACAATATTATACAGTTCAAATTCTTGAGCTTATGGGTTCCATTATAGTTGAGCTTGGAGAGCAAATGATAGTACTTACATTAACTCTAACCATCTAATCCAATTTAATTCATTCTAAATAGTCCAGCTTAAGATCATCCTTCTGTCAAATGGATGTCCTACCAAAGCCACACTGTTCGTGCATCTACAACCTTCACATTAGTAGTCAGTAATGGCACTTTTTGATAGAAGGAAATGAAATCATTGATACATTTGCTTCGCCTTTCAGAGTGCCCTTTTAGACTACTGATGCCCCAAGATCCTATTTCACGTACCTTCCCTGTAACATACATCCACAAATAATTGACATAAAAAATTATATCAATGAAGAAATAGATAATATGCATACCATAAATATAAAATATTTTACCTTTCACCCATATAGGAGGAATTCCAGTAGCATTGGCAACTAGAAATGACATTGCTATATCTTCACAATTTCTGCAAGACACGTGAACTTGCATAAACTGAACAAATATAGATATATAAGTTGATACTGGAGAATTAAAAGGCTACCTTTCTCTTGCTACATAATCAAGAATTGAAGAAGGCATGTCATTAGTGTACATATCTAAATATTTTCTATGTAAAAATGCTGCTTTGGAGAGAACCATACTGTAGGTGCCTGTCCACCACACTGACCACCAACCTACATATTTGTAATATGCTACCCCGTCCTTCTGCTTAAACAAAATTGGTGAGAGTTATATCATACCGTGTAAATTAGTATGATCATAAACACAATCCAGTTGGTCTGACATATGATGATATGCACCCTCAAACATAATGGACCGGGCAAAAGCATAGTTTGAAATAAAAGTCAATATTCATGTGCCTAACCAGGAAATCAATTTCTCGAGGTGGGACAAAATTCTCCCAAGTTTATTCTAACCTCCCAGCAAACTAGATTGCCCAACATTTCTTAGAGAAGCATATGCCGAAGTCACAATCAAGGTTTTCAAAACCGGATTCTAAATCGTAAGTCGTTATTACAAATTATATATATATATATATGTGGTTGAAATCAGAGGGATTTGAGATGTAGTAAAAATGACGACATACATATACATACATATATACATACATATACATACATATATACATACATATACATACATATACATACATATACATATATATACATACATACATATATACATATATACATACATACATACATACATACACATACATATACATACATACATACATACATATATATGTATGTGTATGTATGTATGTATATGTATGTATATATGTATGTGTATATATGTATGTATGTGTATGTCGTCATTTTTGCTACACCTAAAATCCCTCTGATTTCAACCACATGTTCCGAATTAAATAATATACTTCTCTTCCGAAGGGTGAGATCGGTTATACCTCATTTTTACTACACCTTAAATCCTCACTGATTTCAACCACATGTTCGAATTAAATAATGAAATGAAGTGACAAGAGAGAGAAAATATAATTATTTAAATCGGAACATGTGGTTGAAATCAGAGAAGATTTGAGGTGTAGCGAAACACACAATACACACACGCGCGAAAGGAAGTTCGATGGTACCCTCTTTTGGAGCACTCCTATCATATTTTTTGTTATACAATTTTAAATGCTGTTAAATTTTGTAAATATTTAATCTGCACTATGAATATCGTCTCTACAAAATATGAGATCATTTTGAAATTTCTAACATCATCAAAACAATAAGCCAATATTAACCGTTAAACTTTTATTTATCCGTTGGTTTGAAACAGCAAGTTTATCGTGTTATGTATATTTAAATGTGCTCAAATTTTATGGGAAAGTTCTGGAGTATGATATGAACATATCCACCAAATTTTATAACATTTAAAATCGTACAATAGAAGGTATGATAGGGTGCTCTAGATTGATTATTGACGGACTTTAAATATGGACAAGCATGGTTCCATAGTAATAATTTTCTTAATATATAAATTTGATACTGATTTTAATGCTTGAGCTTCAAAATCAGAATCTAATACTTAATTTCCCCTCTTATTCATTTATTTTGTTTAGAAATCGATAAGATTTGTATTGCAGATTTAATTAAATATTTTGATAAATTTTATTTTACCATGGATTGGATAGTTTTTTCAACTGCTACTTTAAATTAATGTTGAATTGGAATTAAACAATCGATTTGTAATAGGAGAAATTCGATTTGAAACGAGGGTCAACTCGTAAAAAATTATGATTATTGACAACAATGCTCATAATACATACTCTAAGCCATTTAAAAGAGTTTACATTGCCACCGAAATTCAAATTTTCCACTCCCATTTGAGGCCACAGTGTCATACTATGTTTTGATGGTGGTTCTAGTTAATAAAATGAAACAGAAAGGTTGTACCTTTTCCCACAGCCAATGCATGCGAGGAACGAATCCTACCATCGTGTTTGGAGAGGACTGCCACACAGTGAATGCATAACTCAAAGCAGAGCATGGAACCAGAACGTCATCGTCAACTGAAAATATTGCATCGTTATTCAGATTTGCAATTGGCTTAAATCTATTATTGAGACTGTCCTCCTTGTGCAGTTCAAATAGAAATCTAGGCTTTTGAGCATTTTGAGAAATTTTGTGTACAACCATGTTAAGGTGAGCTGTAAGACCATCTGAAGGAGGGGTTTCTTCACTCCAAACAACATGTATTGCATCGATTTGGCTACATGTTGCATAATGAGCAACAGTTTTCTGAAGAAGAGAGTTCCGCTTCCATGTGTTAATTAATACTGCAAACCGATGATCCCTGAGAAATGTTAAAGATGAAGAATCCTAATTTGCTGTAAAAACAATTGTTTCTTTAAAAAAAACGTGGTTATAACATATATAATAGGCATCAAACACGAGATAACTGACTACTCAAAACAGATTTAATTCCACTCTTTCCCATGGTCACTGGTATTAGATGTTTGTTATAAAATCTCAAACAATGTTTACCACTATGGAGGGGATCCAACGGATGACAACCCATGGATGCAGGGTGCGGAGGTAACGTCTTCCGCGGATGGTGTTCGACCTGGCTGATTAGATCAGGGGTCAAGAGGCAGCATCCTCTAATGGATTGCAGGGTACGGGACAACACTCCATCCAATAAGGTACACATAGTTGAGTTAGAATTCAAATTTGAAATTCGAACAGCAACAGGTATACAAGTTGATGCCAAAAGATGTTTGTTGGCATCAAAGATGCTAGTCATTCCCCGAAGATGCTAAAGTCGTTCCCCGAAGATGCTAAAATCATAATAGATATAAGAGTGAAAAAAGATATATGGTTTGGATGCGTCTTTTATTGGATATCCAAATTGTTAGGAATACGATTTTAGTGTTATGACAATAACAATCCTATGATAATGCTATTAATTGTATATTCTCCATAAACTCCTAAGAGACTACAAATTTGAAAGAAGTCTAGTAATCAGTCTATCAAACAAAAGACAAAGTACGTAGGAATCATGTATAAATGATCAATACAAAATAGAAGATAATGATTTAATATTATACTTTAAGTATAACAATATTCTTTTAGATATAAGACGGATATTTCACCACCAAGTTCTATTATTTAATCTTTTGACTAGATATTTTGTTGTAACTAGGTATTGTCAATGTATACCATAAAAGTATGAGATCCGTCCACATCTGTATCCAAAGAAATGAAAAAAAAGTGCCTGAAATTTTAAAAACAGATATGGATATGATGATATCCTCATCCAAAAATTACACATCTGGTTTTTATGAAAATAAGACTTCACAATATGTGTAGTTTATTAGGACGTCTTCAGCAGATTACGTGTCTTAGTATTAAAACACTTAATCTTATGGGCTCATTTGGGCAAAAATGCCTGACAGCTGGATGTGTTTAATACACTCATAGTTCCGGATGTGTATTAAATGCACGTCTAGATCTATACGTTCACTGGATTAGAAATGTAATCTTAAGGCATATTACATTCCTTAATCAATGTGTTGGAGAATAATTTTGATGATGGGCGAAATAATCGGAGGTAGTCATACAATTGATAATTGGTATTTGTCATTTTATCAAGTATTATAGCATATGTTATATTAGTATAAGAATGCATATCCGCATCTCAATATTACTTTTATCATCATCTTCATAATTTTTATAACCATTTGTACTGAACTAAAATTCAATATTTATTTTATTAGATTCATCGATTGTGAGTGGATAGATAAAAACTACATACCTCTCCCCTATTCGCGAATAGGGATATTTGATACCTGAAAATAATTTTGAGATCGGATATAACACTATATGTATCCGCTTATATCCATTGACAAGTCTAGTTGAAACCTCTCGTTTTGTAGAAACAATAATATAGTTGGCACGTTAATAACAGTGGATAACCTAATCAATGTTGTACAAATTGTGTGTGATTGTTTACTGAGATATTTACTGCTATTTGATAAGTTTTCATTCAATCTCAATCTGATAAACTCTACTATAAAATAGATTTTTCTCAATTGTAATTACAACAATTTTTCAGCCTTACGAGAATTGGTCATAACAATAAGGAGTTCAGAGGGTGTGTTTACCTTTAAGTTTAAAAAGTGATTAATGAAGGAAAAATAATAATTAAAACACTTACTACAACAAGTGCGTTTATCAAATGTGACAATTACTAAGTGTTAAACATTCCTCCATGCTTGAGATTTTTAATACTTGCTGCTTTATGAAAGCACTCCTCCATGCTTATTGAAATTTTTAATGCTTGCTGTTTTATGAAAGCACTCGATAAGCACAAAGTATTAATATTTATAAGTAAACATTTTAATAAGTTAATGATAACAAATAACCAACAGTCTAATACCAGTGAATGTTAAGGATTTCTTTCATGCCTATTGAGGCTAATAATACTTGTTAGTCATTACATTCAAACTCAACGAGCACAAAAAATGTTGATTATAAACCTACTTCATGGAGTTTATAAGCAACGCATAGTTCTTTGGTATTTAAATTAAAAAAGATCACCATAATCCAATATTCCTTTTCATGTGCACAATCCAATGCTACAACAAATTTTTTACTTTCAAAAATTTTATATGCACTCTTAAAGTAACGTGAAGGCCTATCAACGGTTACTTCCGGAACTTGATAGTGTCATATCCGCACCCGAAATCATTTTCGGATAGCAGATATCCGCATCCACGGATACGGACGAATATAGGATAATTATTTTATCCGCTAGATCGATAAATCTAGTTACATACATAAATAAAAAATCTTGGTTTACCGTAATTTTTCAATCCCGCTGATTATAAAAAGTATAAAAAATAAACAAATAAGAGGATAACAATTAGTTTTCAGCAATTAATATGCATTAAATGCATATAATATAAACTACTAACTTAATATAACGATAAATACATATTTTTCATTGTACTAAAATACACATAATATAAACTATAATCTAAAATACACGACTATAATCTAAAATTCATTTTTTTCAGACATTGGATATTTATCCACTTTTCGAATACAAATGCAGATGGATTTCAAATTTTTTGAATATCCATTGACAGACTTAGTTATGATGAAGATTCTAATCATAATTGGGAGATCTCTTCACTGATACTTCACAGGCCAATTCTATTTGCATCCAAGATTCATCTTTTGCACCATAAAAACTTTTAAACTTTTACTCCCCTTGTTTCTCCTTTCACATCCCGCAATTTTACCATTTTGCCCTCTTTTCCTACTTTATTTATATTTTTATTTTATTTGTTTTCTACCAAGTTAGACGAAGCTTGGTCATAACAGTGTAGGGTATGGATATTAAAGAACACCAAGCCGACTATGGATGTGGTTTAACTAGCACTCTCGCTTGGGTCCAACGAGATTTTTTTAATGGAAAACACCCTCTTCGGCAACAAGTGGGGGTGTTGTCACCCACCATGCTACGGGCAAGGGTGTGGCTGAATCGTTTATTTATTTATTTCTGGGTCGGGTTTCGATTAATGTCAATATTAACCTAGAGGTAGGGTTGAGCATTCTTTAGTTAAACTAAAGAAACCAATTTATTTTGGTCGATTTGGTTTAGTTTTGAAACTGAATTGATTTCTAATTTGCCCGTAACAAAATTTAGTTTAGTTATCGGTTTAACCAAATTAACCGAACTTTTATTGCATTGTCAAATTATTAATGGTAAACTGATTTTTTAAGATTATTTTAGCGATCTAAATAAATTTTGTTAATTATATATGTGTCAAAATTACTATTAGAATGCATAAGAATACTTTGATCTTATTTTTATGTTTTATTTTAAAGCAGAATTAGATATAAAATGTGAATTATGTTTATTTCGGTTAAATCGAATAACCAACCAAACTTAGTTCGGTTGGTTTGGTTTGTTTTTCATTTTCATCGATTTTAGTTTGGTTTAACAATTTTCATCATCGGGTCAACCAAATACTCACCCCTACCTAGAGGGGCAAAACGGGCATAAAAGAAAGAATTAAAAAAAAGAGGGTAGGGTAGGAAATGTTGTAGTGCAAATAGAAATGGCCTACTTCACCACCACCACTCCATGAATGATGACTGTGTCTGATTCACTTGAGTAATTGCCACACGTCAATAAATCCTTACCCAATAAGTTAAACATAAGGCGTCTGTCTAATTCCCACTACATGAAATGAGGACCACTTAAGTTAACACAGATTCGGTAAATTCACGCGAATAACCAGACATGACACTTGCGAAAAATCACTACATTTTCAGCTCAAAGTCAATAAAACCATTATTTATGCTAATTGCTTCAAATCAATCTCCAGCATTAGTATCCTACTATGAATTGAAGAAGCAAAAGTACAAACTAAAGGCAAAAAATACCTTGGATTCGAAGCAGTAGCACAAAACGGATTACTCCAGGTAAAAATAGCCCTCAAAGACCCAAAAATAAGTAAAAATACCAAAACAACTAAAATCAAATTCGCAACAAAAGTTCTGATTCTAACAAAACCAACTCGAAATCTACTCTTGCGAGTGTTGGAACTACTACTCCCCAACCGCAGGAACCAATTAGAGCTAGCGTTTCCTGCTTTCAGCTTCTTTAACGACGTAGCCATAGTTGCTTTGCCTCCATTAGAAGTAGACGAGTGCTAAAAATAATTAGTACATCTAGTTACTGTAGCAGTGGCGTTTGCTGTGATACCGACTCAACACCCTCGTAACTTTTTTACCTTCTGTTTTCTTTGTTTCTAACTTTTTCTCCTCTCCCTCTTTTCTTTGTGTCCTTTCCTTTTCTATCATTTTGCTTTGTATTTTATTTTTCAATTGTTATTCCTTTTAGGATAACAAAAACATATAAAAGCCAGGGCGTAGTTTTCAGCGTCTGAATATTAAGTAGAGAGCCCAACAAATGAGCGTCGCCCAGCCCCTTCTACCCCATTTTTACCTTCTGTTTTATACTTTTTACTCATAAAACCGTCGAAATGTCGCATCGCGTTTCCAAAATTGCTAAACGTGCCGTTTGACAATAGCCATAGGAGCTTGCTAGTCCACATCATATTGCTCCTACCCATGAGACAACTGTTGACGATCTACGTATCTGCACGATCTACCCGAGGAATACACGCACCGCATGTTGACAGCTTTGGATACAATCGAGATACAATTCTAAATATTAAATAACTTTTAGTGCACGACAGTTACGTTCATCGTATGTTAACCATGAAATATTGTTTGTTATATAGATCTGTCATATTACCAAGTATATTAATTAATTCTTATGTATTTAAGTAATACAATAATTCCATACAATTGTTTATTTTTTAGTCTCAGTACACCAGCTGTCGGGATAGTTGGTCAAAGTGTATAACACATTACTACAATAGACTTCCTCAGGGTTTAGTAGATAGGTTGCAGGTCGGTCCTTTTGCTTTTTTTTTCTTCTTATAGATTTGACTACCTCAATCATTTGATCGTTCACTCATATCCGTCCTAGTTGAGAGATGATGGCCTACGACACACTTTTCATTTTTCAGATTTTGAGCTAGGCATTACCCTGTTGATTTTTATATGTTGACTGGAATTGAGATAGGATGTCATATCCTTTTGATCATTCATATGAGAGCCTTGAGGTTTTCATCGTATATCTACCACAGTTTGACTGTGGTCATGTTTTTTCGGCGTTGTTCCCCTGACATATCTACAGGAGTATATTATAGCTCATATAGGCACCGATGTTATGAGTAATGTTGTACTTAGAGCATTTCTCATGTATTTATTTGGTTCGACCTTCTTTTCGAACCAAAAGAGTACCATTATATTAGGTTATCTTGCGACAGTAGCCGATCTAGATCAGCTTCATATTGTAGACTGGAGGTCCTCTATACTTGGATATTTGTACACCGCTCTTGATATTTATGCTTTCATGGAGGTTAGACAGATGTTTGGGTTCTAGTATATTTTGTCGTACTGGTACTATGAGTATATGACAAACATGCATACCCACATTGTTATGACAGCTAGCCATACAACAGAGACATATTTCCCACGTATGAGACGATGAGAGCGTATTCAGTTGGTTTCTCATGTGTCTATCGGGGTTAGGGATGATTTGATGAAGGTCCGTACTCAGATTGATTTTAGGTGCAGGGCTATTATTTTACGGGCACCATGGGCTTCATATTGGATCGTCATGACACAGACGGGCCAGTTGTATGGTCATCCTCTTTCTATTGTGTATCACTTGTGTTTACAGAGGATTGTTTTACATCCACCAGCATTTCTTCCTATTTGGTATTTGGGGAGAGATGTTGGTATCGGACCAATGGAAAGCTATGTATCCTTGGAGATCCATTACTTATGATGATATGTTCGGCAGACGTCGGACCACTAGATCACAGTATATATAGAGATTGAGATAGACTGGATGAGTATAAGCTTCTGCATTTTCCCTGATCGATGGGGATTTTGATAAATAGTGGGTTAGAGTTGCTCCTTGACGCTACATGTTGTAGGATCGTTTTCACCCTAGAGGGGGGGGGATGAATAGGGTGATACTAATAATAATAAAAATTAATGCGGAAATAAAAACAATAACAGAAAGTAATGTAGTAGAGATCGTACGAAAATTTACCCAGCTTCGGCAATAACCTGCCTATGTGCTGCTCCCAAGATTTCTACTAGAAATTAAGTAGTCAGATGCTTACAAACACACGTAAACTTGTGACACCCGCTAACTTGACTAACCTAACTCTAACTCAAAACCCTACTACAACTCAGCCACTGAGTTGCGAATTCTCTGAACTACGCCACGTAGTTCATAACTTAGTTACACAACTAGAATGTTACTCAATTTAAAAGTAAAATTACAAATGTAAAATAAAACTAAAAATAAGAAAACAAAACCCTATTCTTTATAACTCAAGCCCAAAAATAAAAAATGAAACCGGCCCACTAAATTTATAAAAGACAGTCTTCCCTTTATTCTTTCTGTAGTAACTTCGGCCGCCCTTTTTACTTTCGTTCTTCTTCTCAAATTAGGGTTCTGATCATTTGAACCGCTGGTTGAAAAATTGATGCTTGAAACATTTGCCGGTATGCTCTCAATTCACTTCGATGCTTCCTTGATCAGTTGAATTATTCACGGCTGCTTCAAATATGTCGAGCTCGAATGTTAAAATGGTATGTGATTTTTCCCTTTTTCAATTTTCGATAATACTCGACTTTGATTCGAGTTATTGGTTTGTGATTTATTTCAATGGCTTGCTCTGGTATTTGCTTGAACTCGAATGAGAAAACGCCGATGATGAATTTGGGTTAAATAGGGATCGAAACCCTATATTTTCATTCGTATTTTTTGTTTGAATTCTTCACGTTTCTATGCTCGGCTATTGATTTGTAATCGAATGTTGGTGATGATTTCTGACTTGTTCTTAATTGAATATTGCTTGAATAGTTTGAGTCGGTTCCTTCTTTTGCTCCTACGACTTTGGTATTTTGAATTTTGAGATGATCTAGACTTTGACTTGTTCACAATTGACTTGCTGGCAATTTTCGAACCGCTGTTCCATTCTCTTTTCGAATTATGACCCACGGTTTTGATGGTATAATCCACTGCGACTTTATTCAAACTCTGGCTACTAATAATTTTTTGGATTTTCATAACCCATGGCTTCACTGTCATTTCATTGTTGAAACTGCTCCATGACTTTGGCATTTTGAATTTTTGATAATATTTGATGATTTCCCTATGTTGTTTTCATGTCTGCTTCTAGTTTAAAAATGTTGCATGTTTGATTACATTGAACTGTTGTCCGCATTGCTCGATATTTTTGGTTTGAGTTGTTTGTTTTGTCCACTGCTTTATTACTCGAGTGTTTTGAGTTCAATTCCCAATTGTTTCGAGTCTGTTCATGCCTGAGTTGCCTTCGTGTGTTCACTTGTATTCATTTTCAAGTTGACTGGTTATATTGAAGATTGCACTTGCCTCGAGTTAAACAACTTTATCCTTCCTTATGCACAAGCATACTTGCTGTTTGGCTCTGAGTCTTTGTAGTCTTTTCTGATGCATTGCCTATGGTGTATGTTCATGTTGCCATTGATTTGTACATTTGGTTGCAGCCCTTGTGTGTTGCTTGATTGCTTGCATATTGGTCTGCACTTGTTCATTTGAGCTGCTGTCATTTGAGATCTGGTGTGCATGTTGTAAGCATGTGTGCCTCTGGTTCATGTTTTGTAGTCATGGTTCTTGTAGTGTTGCACTTGACCATATGTGCTTGATTCCTTTGTATATTGAACTGGTGGTCTGCATTTCAGTGTACTGGTCTGGTTTTGAACTTGTTCCACTGGTTGTTGTTTTGCACTACATAATAACACTGGTCTGGTTTGGGTTGCCTCTGAACCTGCATTTGCTCATTGATTTTGAAATTCATGCACATATTCATGTATATACATGCATACATATGCATGTATATATGTGTAATTGTGTAATACATGTGTTGTATCCATTTATACTCGATTTGTACATGTGTGCATTTGCACTAGTCTGTGAGTTGGAATTAGGAAACGACCTTGTGATATTCACAGTGATACACTATGAATATTACAAGTTGTTCATGCACATATATTTGGTCCCTGTCAGAAAATATGAAAAGAAACAACCCAAATACCCAAGGCAAAAATAAATTTTAAATTCAATTTTATTTTTGCAATTTAAATTTGTTTCTTTTTCCAGTTTACTGCACTATTTATTTAATAGGTATAACAGATGGCTGGATACAAGCTGGAGCTAGTCAAGATCAAATGTATGAGTGTTGAGTGAATTATGTAGTGAGGTGTAATATGTATAAAAAACTGTAAAGTGAAAAGGTGTTGTAATCGAAGTTGTAATGCAATTGAAAATGTAGTGAGAGCTCAAGTTTGTACTATTTGAATTTGTAATAAAATATTTGTTTGAATAAAATATTTGTTTGAATATGAATGCTGAGTTATTTATTTTATTCAACAAATATTTATTTAATTATGTGGAAAATTAAAATAGTACAATAACAAATACATTTAAATGAATATGTGTATATATATATATATATATATATATATATGTTTATTATCATCAAACAAAAATCATATACTAGCATATTCTGCACATGTTACCTGACTACACTTGAGGAGTGAACTCCGATCATATAGGTCCATATATAGCCACGGGTAGAGTTCAAGCACCTCCATTTTCTTTTGATCCCATTCCATCCCAGTACGCTCAGCAGCCCATGGACTTTGGTCTTGATGCCTATTTTAGAGCATATGATATCAACAGTGCTCTTATTGAGCAGCTGATAGTTTATCCATAGGATCATGAAATTGCAGGTATCCCTACTTCTGGACTTTACCCTCCTTTTAAGGTAATTCAATGTATTAATAATTCATTGTAAAGTATTAGTTAAGAAGATGTATACTGATATATTATCTGTAATTACAGTATGTAGATATGTTAGATGAGCATAGACGATATATTGCCGCTGTTTAGTATATGCCACTCGTTTATACGCAGATGCTCAATCAGGAGGCTCAGCAGGCGATGCAGACACAGATTAATGATTTGTAGGCTCAGCTGGTTGCATTCTAGTTTGATCATGACAGTCTTACTAATTTTGATGATGCAACGGACGATGACGACGATGGTGCTATAGACTTAGGATGACCGATGACTGTACTATTACACTTACGTGACCGTTATTTGACTGTACTGTTACATTAATGTTACCATTGTTTGACTGTACCGTTATACTTATGTATTATACTATTACACTTATCTTACCATTGTTTTGTCACTTTTTATAGCTTTTCACATTTTATAGCTTTATTCACATTTCAACATGTTTACCGAAGACAAAGTGGTAAAGTGTTCTGTCACATTCAAATACTGTAGCCATATTGCACAGCTTTATTCACATTTCAGCATATTTACTGAAGATAAAGTGGCTTAGTGTCCTGTCACATTCGAACACTATAGCCATGTTTCATAGCTTTATTCACATTTCAACATACTTACTGAAGACAAAGTGGCTCAGTGTCTTGTCACTTTCGAACACTATAGCCACGTTGCACAACTTTATTCACATTTCGACATACTTACCGAAGACAAAGTGGTACATTGTTCTGTCACATTCGAACATTGTAGCCAAGTTGCACAGCTTTATTCACATTTCAACATACTTTTTGATATGTATTCTATTGCTTGACAAACTGCTCTGCAATCATCTAATCCCACTAAGCAATGGTGGATCACAACCATACTTCCTTGCCCTCGTTTTAATCATATGAAGATCCTATAAGTCATGACACTCCGCTAAATACATCTTCCCCTTAGCTACCAACTGAGTGTGTTGAAATAGAGGAAAAACACAATGAAGATACAAGAAATCATAAGAGGGAGTTGCAAGAGTGTATGCTTATGGAGAATGAAAGAAGGCGAAGAGCGGAGCGGCGTAGCCACAATGGAAGAACGCAAAGAAGGCATGAAACATGCCACCAGGTATACGGATCAAGAGGCTGACTCTAGACAAATATACTAATTGTGGAATTTCTGTTTTGTATTTTGTCATAAGAAACAGATCCAACATCGGTTGATGCCACTATAGATGTTGCAATTTTCCGGATGGTTGTGGATTTTGGCAATGGCCTGACGATCCTTTACTCATCTAGCAGTTATGTATGCAACTGAACTTGAAGAACAAATTGAAGCGCTCCAGAGTACACTTTGTTCGATTCAATTATCAGGTGGTTAAAGATAGTTTTTTTAATCAGTTTGTGTTTGTTTTAGATCTATGATATCATTTCTTATCTTGTTTGTATCGTTTCAATTATTAGGTTATCTTGTTTGTATCAGTCTATTTCAATGTTAGTAGTCTTGTTTATATCGTTTTAATAAGTATTTGTTAGTTTCTTATCTTAAGTACTTAGTAGATATTGGAAGTGCATACAACTTACTTAATATAAAAAAGTATATAGAACTTACTGAAAGTACATAGAACTTAATAAAAATAAATAGCTAATCCAAGCATTATTCAAATTTTCGAATATAGCTAACCCAAAGATCATATGTAGCACGTGCAACAAAATTAGTTCGATATTCCCACAAATATCATGAATTAAACATAGATCGTGTTAACTGAAATAGGTCTTCCTCCTCCACAGTATTTATGATGCTTCTGTATCTTCGACAAGCTCTAGTAAACGTGACATAAGTACTTCGAATTTCTAGAATCCTTCGAATTAATCTACAATCAAGATGATTATTAAATGCTTCATTTAGAGTAAACCAAATATTTTTGATTCAACTCCTCTTCTTTGTGTCTTATATCGGCTTCTATGTACACTTTGATTAGTACCAAATAATCTTTGAAGTCTAACTTTCATTTTCCATTGAATTTTTTGTAAACTTTCGCTATAAAAATTTCCCTTAAATAGACAGTTCATAATCTACATCATATGAATCAAATGTGACCTGAATGACCACATGACAAACATCCGCGAACTTATGGAGATACAAAACCAAGTGTGTTTGTTTCTTCACAACTTATAAAATTTTCACTTAAATAGACAATTCATAATTCTCTCATATGAATCAAGTGTGATCTAAATGACCACACTCTGAATTAATATCATCTTCCACTTGTTAAAGTTGAGATGACCACATTCTGAATTTTTTGTCTACCACTTGTTAAAGTTGAAATGACCAAACTTTGAATTAATGTTGTCCTCTCCTTATTTTATGAAACAATGTTTGCCGCCCATTCCTTGTTGCTATGCACATGTCATTTCACTTATATATAAAGACTTCAATCCATTCCATTATAATCTTCATTCTCTCTCATAGCATAAAATTAAATACTAAAATGAATACTTTATCTTTCCCCAAATATGTTATGGCGTTCAGTAGTGATTTCGAGGAAGAAGATATCCTACGAGAGGAAGCCGAAAAAATGCAAGAAATAGTTGACCTATGCCATAAAGTTTATGGTTCTACATCTAGAAAACACGGTCATCGGTCGGAAACATGTAAACTGTAATCAGTTTGCCTTGCATAAAACTCTCGTGCAAGAATACTTCAATCCAAATTGCACTTATGGACTGGATATGTTCACGAAAAGATAAAGAATGAAAAGAGATCTATTTTTGAGAATTTTAACAGGTATTTGAAACAACAATATATATTTTATTCAAAACCAAATGCTTCAAAGACATAGGGTCTTAGGGGTGAATAAAAAATGACTGTCATATTAGAATGTTAGCTTATGGCACCCCCGTAGATGCATTAGACGATGCATATCAGATTGTAGAGAGCACCGCATTAGAAACCCTCGAAAAATTCTACCAATTTATAGTGGAAGTTTTTGGCACTGAGTACCTTAGATCTCCGAATGAGAATGATATTGTGTAGATTAGAGAAATGCACGAGAGCAGAGGATGGCCTGGCATGCTAGGAAGTATCGACTATATGCATTGGGCATGGAAGAACTACCCCAAATCATACCATGGAGCTTACAATAGTAAAGAAAGACGGCTAACTATTATTTTGGAAGCCGTTGATTTGTACGATATATGGATACGGCATGCTTTGGAATCCCTGGATCTAATAACGAATTAAATGTTATTGGGAGGTTACACTTATTTAATGATCTTGCATTTGGCCGAGTAACTCCAGTGATGTTTACTCTTGGGCAAAATACTTACGACCACGGATATCATCTGAGCGATGGGATTTATCCAAAATGGAGCACCATTGTGAAAACGTTTCCAAATCCGATAATAGCAAAGCAAGCAAAGTTTGATGCAATGCAAGAGGGACAAAAAAAAGATGTAGAAAGAGCTTTTGGTGTTCTTCAATCCAGATTTGCAATGATTAGTAATCCTTGTTGATTGTGGTCTCGAGAAAAAAATGTCTACAATCATGTTTGCATGTATTATTCTGCATAATATGATTATTGAAGACGAAAGAGATATGGATGAAGAACATCGTCACTACGAATATGATGGTATAGCGCAAATGTCAGAATTATTCCGAGATGACATTCTTATAACCAAAGAAGCTTTCAACATTCACGTGGAACGTCAATTTCCATTCCGAGACGCACAATTTTACAACCGGCTACAAAAAGATCTTATGAATCATATTTGAAATTACTTTGGAGCACTACAACAAAAATACCCTATTACAACGCCCTTTTTACAACGGGCATTTGCTGCCCGTTGTAATAGAAGGCTATTACAACGGTCCATTCAGGACCGTTGTAATAGATGCCCTATACAACGCCCTTTTTACAACGGGCATTTGCTGCCTGTTGTAATAGAAGGCTATTACAACGGTCCATTCAGGACCGTTGTAATAGATGCCCTATACAACACCCATTTTACAACGGGCATTTGCTGCCCGTTATAATAGATGGCTATTACAACGGTCCATTCAGGACCGTTGTAATAGATGCCCTATACAACACCCTTTTTACAACGGGCATTTGCTGCCCGTTGTAATAGATGGCTATTACAACGGTCCATTCAGGACCGTTGTAATAGATGCCCTATACAACACTCTTTTTACAACGGGCAATGACTGCCCATTGTAATAGAATGCTATTACAACGGTCATTTCATGTCCATTGTAATAGATGTCAACAATAAATGAATAATAATAAATATTTAATTATTAAATATTAATTTATAAATGATATTCACTATTAAATAGCAGTCGGTAATAATCAATAATAAAACTTTTATAATAAATGGTAATTAACTAATTAATAATATTTGAAAGTAAAAATTAATATTAAATAATAATAATGATCTATTAAAATTAATTTATAATAATTACTAATTAATAAAAAGACTAATAGCAAATAATAATTAAATATATAATACTTAAAAAATAATTGGTAACCTGTATATAGTAATTAAATTTTAATAATTTATATTCAATTACAACTAAGAGTAGTATAGTAATAATTAATAATAATTAAAACGTAATGTTAAGTATTTTAATAAAAATTAATTTTCAAGAAATTCATGTCATATTTAATATAAATTTCGCTTATTATATCTAACTTATAATATATATTTTACAAATTTCGACGAAAATTTAATAATTAATAATTAACATTTAATAATTAATATTCAATTATAAATAAGCAGTAATAAGTAATAATTAGTTATTAATATATAAAAATTAATACATAGTAATTTGAAATTAATAATTACTATTAAATGATTAATAATTAATAATTATGATTATTATTTAATATTTAATAATTAACATGTAATATTTAAGAATCAAGAATATAAGTTTATGGTAATATTTATTACTATTCTTGTTTTGGTTAGCAGGCCACTTTTGCTCCCTTGCCTTCCAAAATTTTCATTTCCCGCTTTCCCCTTTTTATTAACCCTAATTAACCCTAAATTTCAATTTCCATGGCACCTTTTCTCATCGAGTTCCTCCTCTCGTGTAATCACCGCTCCCCTCTCAAAGTAACACGCTCTTCTTTTGCAGACTTCCCCCCTCTCTCTCCCTCCCTCTCCCTCACACACACATGATGCTCCTATCATCCAAATCCTTCTCACCAGTCTCCTGCAATTTCCCTTCCATTCCCAGAACATCCTCATCTTCTAGACCTCTTTTTGTTTACACCCCTAAAACATTCCAGTTTGCACTAAACCAACCAATTCTCAGACCCAAACTCCAATATATTAATTTTCACATCTGCCATGATTCAGCAAACAAAAATTCCAAAATTGTAGCCGAAGAAGAAGAGGATGAAAAACAGGGTTCTAACTTGGATAGGGAAGTAGATGATGGCAATGATTGGTCAACTTCGGTTTTGTTGTTTGGATTTTGGGCTGGGGTTATGTATTATGTTTTCAAGTTGGCTCCTGATCAAACTCCAGTAAGATTTTTGTTTTCAAATCAACGTCTCCTTCTGTAAATGTGTTTATTAAATAATAGTGTTTTGTTAGGTAGAGCTAAACAGAGTGATTAATGGTAGGATAAGCATTATTTTAGTTTGTTATAAATATATGATGTCATGCCCAAATTAATGTGATCGGAAAGTAGATTTCATTTTTGTTGCATCTCAATCTTCACTCTCAATGCTGCATATAGATTGTGATAACTCATAGATAAATTGTCAGATGTGTTATGGCATGCCATTATACTTGCAATAACTAGTATTTATATAGCAGGAGAACAGATTTGCTTCCTTTAGCAATTTTGATCAAGTGATTTCTTGTTATTCTTTGGACCTTACGAATTTTTTTATAACCATGATAAGCTTTGTAAAACACTTATAGGAAAATCTTTCGATGTGGAAGAGATGCTTTACGTTTATTTTGCACCATCTGCATATCCCGTAAATTGCTAGTCCTTTTAAGTTATCAAGATTCAATTTGTTTGCTAACATTTTTCATCAATACTATTTTGGCAATCAAGGCATGACCGTATTCCGCTATTTATTTACAAACAAGCCGGTAACTATATTTTGACTTCCTTTATGTGCATTGTTTCCAGAAAGAAAAAATTAAGTAAAAGAAGAATGAGCAACATATTAGTTATCATAACAGACTATGATTAAAAATGTAATTGTCAAGCTTACTCTTTTTACCCCTTTTCTAATTCTTAGTATCAGGATATGTACTTTCTGCAAAAATTATTGAATTTGAAAGGAGATGATGGTTTCCAAATGAATGAAGTGCTTGTGGCATTGTGGTATATCATGGGTTTGTGGCCCTTAGTCTACAGTATGCTCTTGCTTCCAAGTGCCAGAAGGTAATGACCGAATACTCAGGTTGAGAGAGAGGGGGGAAGGCTGCAAAAGAAGGGAAGTCTGACATATGAAGTTCAAGACCCTTAATTTTGCCTAATTTTGCTGTTTTCAATGTTGGATGATTTGCTTTTTGAAAATCGATTGTTCAACCCAAATATAGTTGCAAGTGATACCTATATTATCCAGATGTTTTTTATTACTTTTCATCTTGTCGTCCAATTGGGTTAACACTTTCTATTTCCCTGGAATATCCTTTTCACTCTCCTTGGCCCCATCCCCTCCTCGTTTCCACATACCAACGAGGAAGTACATCTAGATCTGTCTGAATCCTATAGAATTATGTTCCACCAGTATATGATAAGCACAGTGAACATGATGTTTTTATGTTGCCAAAATGCCTTATTTCTCTTGTTTAGACAGAGCATATATTCGAAAATCTCACCAATTGCATAGTTTCCACCCGTTGTTAACTACAGCTTCCAAAATAAATTGCATAATAGAGCTCTGGGGTATTGGAAGTCAAAGATGATTCCTTGTTTCATTAACTTGATTGCACATTGTGCACTTCGTTTCTATGTCTGCATTCCATTTGGATATCTTCTCTTTTGTATTTAATTTGTCCATCTTTTCCATTAATTGAAGCACATAATGATTAGTCATTCGCAATGGGTCAATGTCTGAGGCCAGCATGATGAGCAGATGATGATAATACTATTATGGTATTAAGATACTTAGTCCCATGCAACTAAGATACTTAGCATCTAGTAAGTAAACTTAAATGCGAGCATTATTCTATTAACATGCTGTGTTACTTGTAATTTTATATTTTATCACTTATCATTTGTTCACTAATCAATGGTGTTTTATAATTCATTTGTGCAGCTGTTCTCTAAGCTAAAGGATTCAACAGAGGTACTTTTTTATATTTTATTTTATTTCATAGTATGTTGAAATTTTTAAAACATATATTCAGAAAGTATTATATGCATTGTATCATATTATTTTACAAGTTGATTTCCGGAGATGATGTATTATTGCCTCATCTATTATTAAAACATGTTCTGAATTGAACACTGTTAGAAGCTTACATATATTTTTGAGGATGTATACACGAGAGAGAGATATTACTGATGCACCCCAGACACTTACCCTAAAGGTGCAACAGTGGAAAAGACAGAAATAACCCAACTTTGTTATGGTTATAAGGGTATGAGAATCCAGCATAAACATGATAACTTGCACACAATTCTGAAGGCATGTTAGATCATGTCGGTCAAGTTAATACACAAGTCAACTAAAACGTGAAAACAAGCAAGAATAATTTAAGTGATCTTTTAAAAATCATGATATATCTAAGAAGCATTATTTTGTACATGATTCTATTTTGTCTTGATATCATATCATCCACTTGAAATTACGAGCTTGACCTACTGTTTGATGTTTGCCTTTTCAGGGGGGGACTATGTTATTTGTTAGTTCTTATTTTGAATATGTAAGGATTCGGAATTTCTTAAAATCCCAAGAAGCTTCCTTCTGCATGTTTGGAGAGTAAGATGGATTCTCTATATCATATTTCTCTTGCACTAGAATACTTGGTCATGGATGTTTTTATTATTATTTTCGCTGCATTAAAAATGTGTTCAAAAGCATTATGTTGCCGTTTCATACATTTTTCTTTGAAGTTTTAAACTACTTAACTGTCAATCTTGCTTTTTCCTGATGTAGTTACACAGATGCCAAGGATATATCTCGTGCACGTACTCTATTTTTCAAAGGAGAATGGAAGATCATGCTTTATACTAACGAGCTCACTTTTATTATAGATACAAGGTCGTGTAGATAGATCCCTATACATACCTATTTAATAAAATGTCCAATGTTTGATTGTTTAATAAATGTTGGTGGCCTGAGAATTCTAAGGGAGTATCCTTCTTTGGCTCGTACTGATATTTTTTCTACTATGTGCAGATTGAAGGAATAAATAATCTAATTATATATTCTCTACCAGAGAGAAAAGACTTCTATGCTGAGGTGATAACCTGCTATTGTTAGTCATGCTAGTCATAATATTATTTTCATGTTTCGTCCATGTATATTTCTTTGATTTTGTATGCATGCTTTCAGATAGTTAATATGATACAAGAATCAAGAAATATGACGTGCCATGTGCTCTTTTCAAGCTTTGATTACTTTCGGGTATGTTGCATTTTATCTTTATTAGTAATGCAAATGTTTCACCTCGGTGAAGTCTTTTCAAAGTACCAAAAATAACCTTGCACAAGTTTAAAAGTAAATGCTATCTTTTAAATTTAAAAGTAAATGTTGTCAAAGACTACTGACTCAATTGATTAGTGACATGATGCTCAATACTTAGGTTCTAGAGGTCATGGATTCGAAACCCTAAGACATTCAATTTTGTTTGCAGTAATCATAGTCATCCTTCTATGAACGATTTTGAATTATTATTAAAGGCATATATGATTGGTTAGTGCATCCATGTCCTAGTTTGTGTTGCTTAATTTTATTTTAACCTTTTTTAGATGCACAAACAAAATAGCATGCTATTTTGGGCTATTCACTAGTTTGCACTTTGATAAAATAACATGTTATTTTGCACTGTAGATGACACGTGCGCTATTAGAAGTTAAACGCACACCCTATGCTATGGCTAATAGGGCTTTCATTGCGAACAAAGGCCCACCCGTAAACAAGCATCATGTCCTGTATGTCGATGTGAGAAGATGTCTTCTGCTGCCGTGGATGATGAAACTGAAGCTGGAGATGAAAGAGAAAGAGTCGGCGCTGTAGAGGTAAAGGTAATAGATTAGAGTCTTTAGTGTTTTTGCTATGTAATTGTTTCGTTAATTGATGATCCTTTCTTGCATGGATGGATTGTACATCGCAGTAGCATTGTAATTTTTTTTATTATGGATACATGAAAATGTTTTAACGTTTACTAATTTAATTAACATATAAGTGAAATATTCTGTTTTATTTTGTATATTTGTGATTGATGTTCCTGTACTATATGCGTATCTAGCACCCTTGCAGTTCCAAATTCAACTACATAATCATTGATTTTGGCGTTTTAATTTGGATGAAAACTGTAGTGAATTAATTGGTATGGATGTGTTGTATGGATGCTGCTGTAATTTTTTTTTAAAATTTGCATTTATTTTGCAACGGTCAGAAACCGTTGCAATATCATGTATTACAACGGGCATTGCCCGTTGTAAAAAGGTGTATTACAACGGGCATTGCCCGTTGTAAAAAGATTTATTACAACGGGCATTGCCCGTTGTAAAATCTGGTCAACCTATTACAACATCGCCTATTACAACGGTCGGCTGCCCGTTGTGGAGACATATTACAACGGGCATTGCCCGTTGTAAAAAGCCTGTTTTGTTGTAGTGGAGATTGTTAGTTCAATTTTACATCTAATTAGTCATGCGTGTATGCATTTGTGTTGTATTCGTATTTTAGTTTACTTATCAATATGTATTGCATTTCCTTCACAATGTATTTAGCTTAGTTATAGACTTTGTACGAATGGAAACAAAAATAGAAAGAACATTAATTAATAACCAAATACAATAGAGTTATATAAACTCTAAGTACACTGAAAATAATACAAAGTATACAATGCTAAGATTTAAACAAACCACTTTAAGGGAATCTGCATATAAGTATTTGTCTTTTGCGCTCCATCCAATATTGCGTTTGAATTTCATCCATTCCTGTCAAATCTTTATCCATAATCATTTGTTCTTGATTTTCCTGTTCAATATCCAACTTTTGTTGCTCAATATATGCAAACTTACACATTACATCGATCTTCTTCTGTGCTTGCTTGCTTCTATTTTGATGTCTTCTTTTGTGAATTTCATGAGCGACATTCACTTTAGCATTTAAAGCATCATCAGCTTTATTCTTTCTCTTTGTTGTTTTGACGCCCATTTGTCTATAACCTTCATCGGGTCTTTGGGCGAGCACATTTACCTTGTTTTCTCCCTCAAATAGAGTTTTTCTACAAGATGAATCTCCCGGACTAGACGAGTATGATGATTTTGCTGTTTTGTCTTTCCCTTCGCCTTTTTTTGAACGTTCAGAGACACTTTGCATTATTAGAGTTCCATTTCGATGTGCTCATCAGAAAATTATAACAATTCAAAAATTGGTGATAGTGTGGTTTTTTAGCACTATTTTCCCTTACAAAAAGCTTTATGAATTCCTCGTTCGCCATTCTTTTTTGATAATAAAAAAGAATTAAATTAATAATAAGATAAAAAAACTAACAAACTAATAAAACCAAGAAACATACCAAATGCTCTCTACCTCCCATTTCACTAGAGTTCGCTTTCTTTATTTTATAAATCTGCGATTCACAAAATTGAGTTTGGCGATTGATTTTTCCGACTCGACCTTGAATCACCGATAAAGATCATGTGTTTTAAGGATGCTTAAGGTTGAAGGTATTCGTTTTTTTCTTCCAATACTTGTAGCCATTTTGGTCAGTACCCCTAATCGAGCCTTTGGTATAATGATAGTAGATATTGCATAAGTCGATGTCCTCGTCGCTTCGCCATGGGTTGGATGAATGTTAGCTTGGAGGAGTACAGTGTTGTTGCTCATTGTCCTCCTCAAAGACATAGTTTTGAGAATGGGAATGATGTGTAAAATCTCAAATGATGAAGACATTATGAAGATCGATTTTGATTTGAAGATAATGTAGTTTAGAGAAGAAAGTAATGAAGAGTTTGGTCTGAATATGAAGAGTGAAAGTAGTGTATTTATGGAGTTGGAGAGGGAGAAAATAGCCGTTGTGAGGGAGCCGTTAGGTTCAGCCATTGGGCCTGGGCACCTATTAAATAAGCGTTATTCTCTGGGTGCCTATTTAATAGGCGCCCATAGCCAATTCAGTATTCTGAATTGGCCACTGAATATTAAGCTTATTTAAAACCGTTGGAGAGATAAACTTCTATGCCTGAATATAAAGGTTGAATTTAGAACTGATGGAGATGCACTAACTACACCGATTTTACTGCCTGAGTTCTCCAACGGTAGTGGCATCGTTAGAGCATATCCAGCTAAAGGAAGAAACATGGGAGAATCAGCATTTATTTTCTATTCCCCACATTACAGCGGAGGCGATTCGAGCATGGGAAATGAAATAAGCGAGGATTTCTTCCATTTTTTAAGCGGCGATCCATAAACGATAATTAGAAAAACGTTTTGGGTATAAACGGTGTTTCAGAAACCGTTTATGATATAAATGGATTTTTGAAATTTTTTTATACCTTAAACCGTTTTCAAAAACATTCTTATACTATAAACGGTTTTCTAAAAACCATTTATAACTATAAACGGTTTTCAGAGAACCGTTTGTAGTTTTTATAAGGGCTAATTCCTCCTACTTGCCTGTTGGAGAAGTTGGTGGAATTCATGCTTTTATATAGTTTCCTTCCCCGATTCCCCTCTCCTATTAGAGATGCTCTTATCACGAAGTGGATTGTGCATATATTTTTTTGATTAGTACATTTCAAAATATAAATCAATAAACATTGAATAATACCAATAAACCAAATGTCAAGATTAATAAACAAAATTTAAATAATAATAGCAACTGTTGCAAGATTGAATGTAGTATGGCCCCAAGGCACGATTACATCACTTTCTTTCAATTAAAACATAAAATTGCATGATTGAGGAGCAACAACACTAACATATCATGATTAGTGAATAATATTATGGTATATCAAGGATAGAGTAACAGCAAGAAAACCTCAATAGTACGTTACAGTAGCTCTAATAAACAATAATAAATTAAATGTAAAATAAACACTAAGGATTACCACTCACATTCAACTGAATATACTTTATAGTAAAACCATTAGATGATTGATGGTTTCAACAACAAAAAAGTTCATTGAAACTGCAATGCTATCGGATTAAAGGTTTATCACATTCTAATCGAGCTTGGTTCTTATGCATTTTTAAGGTTTAGTGCTTAGACTGTTTTTCCATGCACATGTGAGGTTATTTCATTTTTTGAATTGTGCTATTTCAAAGTTCAAGGTTAACTATCTTTGAACCAAGGTTGGGTGTTTAAAACACTACTTCTAGTTATTTGTTCAAGTATATGAATTAATCATATGACTAGCCATGCGATTTAAATATGAAAAACAATTTCCAAAGCACTAGACAACATGTTAACCAATGTCAAACCAACATAGCCCCTATGCCAATCATGTGGTACATATATCTTCATCTTTTACATTTTATGCGTTCGTTGATACATACATACGTACGTACGTACTATATACATACATATACATACCTACATACATATATGTGTGTGTGTATTGGAACTAGACTAACCTGCAATGGAGTTAAAGGATAAATTTCAAAAAAAAAAATCTTTATTGGATCTTTAATGAGCCTATGAAGTCTAAATTCATTCAGAATTTTTCTAAGTTTCTTTTAAATAAAATCAATAGTTTATTTTATTTCATAATTAAAGGATTTTAAATTTAATTCAAAAAAATATGTAATATGATGAATGTATCAAATACAATCATGTGTTTGAATGACACAGACAGCATATGCCTATCACATAAAAGTATGTAAATAAACATGTAAAAGTTTAATAAAAGAAACCTTTTATTTCTTTCTCTTAACATAAATAATTAATTATGGAAAGATGGGGAAACCTTTCATTTCTCTCTCTCTCTAATTATGTTAATTGACAAATTAATGACATTTCCTACTTAATTCACACAAGCCTTTGATTTCCAAAATTTTGACTAATAATATATACACAGACACACACACACACACAGATATATATATATATATGAGTCTTACACACACATATGTATACTATCAAATCAAAGCTTAAAACAATATCAAATGTGATAAGATTTTGGAACTAAATTAATGGTTACAAACAAGAACATATTTTGTTAACTTTAAGTTAAAGGGACATGTAATTATATGTGTGTGTATTTGAAAATAATGTTTAGTAAAATAAAATCCTACCTTAATGAAATAGTTAAAAGGGGCATGTGACATTTTGCATAAAAGTTCACTTATAATAATAAATAAAATTCTTTTTCTTAATTGCACAATGATGAAAAGATTTATATCCAAATCAACAACCATACAAAACATATAATCATGTTCCAAAATTGTTTGAAATAAATAATAAGTGCATCCTATTCAAGTTTGTAATTTATGTAATAAGCAATAAAAATATATTAGGTAATTTAACATTAGATTTCAATCAAATCGCCAACCTTTCCTTTTTTAATCAACATATGGATTTCAAGTCTACCTAAAATTTTATGTAAACAATAAACAAAGTTATTTTAAAATTACTAAACTTTATGTTAAATAAATTATTTCAAAATGTTATTCAAAAGGAGTTTTTTATATGAAAGAATCGGACAACACAGGCATGTATAAATTATGACAATGAAAAATAGATCCAATTAAACACATAACATTATCAACCAAAAAATATATAGATAGATCCGTAATAATTACCATTGGTGACATGTGAATAACAAAAAATGTAAACAAGATGATTTTAACCATATTAACATGATGAGGATAAAGATGGTTCTAGAGGATAAACAAAATATTCAAAATATTGTCCAAATACATACAAATGATTGAATGGAACAGGTAAAAAATAGAAACATGTAATCATCATGAAATAATATGTAAATAAAGCAGGAGCACCTTTCAGATGAAGCCAAGGGAAACACATTAATTTGATATTTCTTCTCAAATCTCAAGTAGATCATCATCCAACTTTCTAAGAGAAGGATGAACCACTTTTTTTTATTTGATGTTTGAATTTTGCATTGGATTTGATGAAATTTCTTGAAATATTGATTTGATTTTCGGCCATGGAAGGTTAGGAGGAATGAAGAGAAATATGAATGAGGAAGGATGAAAATTATCTGTAGAAAACAAATTGGTGGATATGTTTTAATTAAAAGAATGAAACATTTCTCGTTCTTTTAATTAAATCTTCCACAATCAATTCTCTTAATTTTCTCTCTCTCTCTCTAAATTCTGGCATTTTCATATGTTCTGGCTGAAATTATTTGCCATCAAATGGTACACGATTTCCATAAACCTTTTCATGCAAATATCTTCAAACTTGTTTAAAATACACAAATATCATATATCGATGCTTTTAAATATAACTTTTATATATGCATTTAAATAATTCCAAATAACTCCCAAACATCAAATAAAATAAATAATAATTAACATTTCTCAAATATTGATTAATTAATTAACTCAAAAAAAATTATAAATTAATTAAATCATGTGGTTTTTCGAAGAGTTCACAAATATGGTTGTGTATCTTAAAGGTGTACATTCAATCGGCAATTAATGTTGAATAATTCAAATATTAACGTCCACACATCACCTTAGCTAGTAGTGTGACATTTTGGTTGGATTTATCGCTTATACATTTTTAATGGTAAAATCCAATTTTACTTGTTTAAGTGTTACCCAGTAATGATAATTATTTACACTAATTCTCTTAGTGAATACTATATCACTTATGGAATTTGGTAATGGTCAAAATTCAAATATCATCCTATTCAATTCTACAGTCCAAACTAAATGTCCTTAGTTCAATAATAATAATTATTATTAACCGAAATGCTCTAGCCGAAGACTTTGACTTTGAGTTGACTTTAGTTGACCGTGATACTAAACTTATAGAACTGAGGAGACGAATCCTCACTTGAATATTGTTTCATTTCAAATGCTTACTTGACCCAACTACCGTCGTTCGGTGGACCCCATGCCATGATTTAACTATAATCAAAGTAGAGCATCCACAATAAAGATCAACATCATTCTCAAGTCGAGAGAACTGTGTAAATTAGTCACATATCGATATTTTCTGTTTGGCCTTAGTATATCAACCAACAGAAAACTATCGAGTGACTTATTCCATGGTTATCCAATAACTATCAGTACGTAACCCCTGGTGCCCCCAATAGTCATGAGTAATACACTGCCCAACATTTGGAGAGCGTTACGTACTCTAGTCTCAACGGATATATCGATATCTAGTCTCGATACATCTTGATTAGAAATATTTAAAATGGTATATTTATTTTTTATTGTGATAAATTTCTCACGGTCATAACACTTTGTAACTACTATCGAAAAACATATCATTTATGGATTCTTTAAATATACTTTTAATTAAATTAATTAATTAATAAAACACATTATATCAAATATATAATAGAAAGAAAACACCTTTTATTTCGAACAAGATTGGTTATCAAGTTAGATATATGTAACAAATTACATAATTTCCCCTAGGGCATAACCCAAACTCTATCAATCTCCCACTTGCACTTGGTGTCAATTATGAAATTTCATCCCAACTTTTCCAATCGGTTTTCTCAAAACCAATTGGGTCAGTGTGAGGACATTTCTTCAACTCTCGAAAATCGACACTACTACATCCTCAGTATTCACGTGCCGTAAATCCATGTGTCGGAGAAGCGGATTCTCAAGGATAAGAAAGAAAAATAAAAGACGGAACATAATCTCACATGTGTTATTTCAATAGAAACTTTACAGTGGAAATTTAACATACATATATCAAAGTTTAAAAATGGATAGTTATAAATCCCCGTCCTTACAAATGCGGAATACTATAGTATAAGAGTGTGGTGGAAATATACAAAAAATCTTCTGACTCCATACTTCAAGCTCCATCCAGATTTCTTCGACACTAAACCTGACTACTAGGCTGCCCGGGAAAATTAGGACATCCAGAGTTTAAGTAAAAGAAAATTAAAATCCGGGTCAGTCATGGGACCGGTGTGAGATCTCAAAATACGCGTTTTGAAAACAAAAGGGTATCTCATAAGACCACGCCATACATAAACATAGAATGGGTTTTTACCTTTTGATAACCAAATCATTATTACGTAAAATCACTTGATATTATTTTTAATGACATATCTTTGAAAACATTTGCAAGTAAACTTACTAATCTTAGCCAAAATTATTACATGGATTAAATTCCAGCATACTAGCCACAAAAGTGGGTTCTACAAACAAAATGGCAAGCGCTTATTGGAGGATGGATTTCCATACAAATGACTAGGTGAAGGGGCTACCTTTCGGTAGTGCATCTTTAGAGGAATGTAACGAGGCCCAACTAATGGTCCTCTACTAACACAAGACCGGCCTACCTCTTCCTAGATAGTACCAGATATATCATCACCCCGGTCGTTACCAACCTATCTGAGGGCCCTCACAGCATACATCCACAATAATTTAAGTCATGAACGTCATAGCGGGAATAAATATATCTTGAAGAGGATGATCATATCCTAATGGTTGCGAACAACATAGCCTTGCTGCATCTACCCTGTTTTGGCCTTTCCGGATGTGAGGTCTGAGGTAACGATTACCTTTCACATAGCACGTCATCTTTCTTTGAATTACACATTGCCATTCCATGGTCACACAACTGATTTCTACAAATGTATAACTCCTGAGCTCGTACATCTTAGGAAATGGTGTTAAGCTAAGAGAAGTTGCCTTCTCCGCCACCAAGCAGATAATATGTTCATAGAGATCACTTATGTAAATAGAAATGCAACGTTAGACATTCGTCCATACAAGTTTGTTCTGGGACTGAACGAAACCGAAGGCACTCTCCTACCACATCCTATCGGGAAGTTGCCCCTAGGATTAGTAGCGAGAAGTCCTTACAACCCAAAGAATTTTGAAAGTGAAGGGACCACTGCTACTTTATTATTTGGCAGTGAACCAGAATTATCAACAAGCAGTTTTCACCCAGAAGATCTTGGGTCTTCATCCTTCATTTTATTTATCAGGTCTTCATTCTTCGAACGCATTCATTGGTTCGAAGTGGTTTTTGGATAAGAGTTACCAAAATCCGACCCTGGTTCTTTTGAACCAGTCATCGATAAAAAGCGGTTTTGTGAGTAAGGAATCATCCTTTAATTGATTAATTCTTTTTATCAAATATCTCTTTTGGAGACATATATTTCTAAAACATTCTTTCCGATATATACGGAATCATTAAACCTCTCTTATCAAATCATTGATTACTTAAAACCTTTTTAAACTTCGAATAATTCAAAATCATTTTCTTTTTTCATTTAGTAAAATACTTCAAAAATCATTTCATTTAAATCATAACGGAGATTTCTTAATTCCAAACTCAAAGTCTTTATTGAGTTAAAACCATGTTATCTAGGATGTTAATCCAAAATCAGTATATATTAAGTGAGCAGAATTTATAGAAATCATCTAATTCCACTCAATATCAATCCCCATATTCAACAAATACTATGGGCGGACTAACAACGAAATCACCTTTTAAATTCCATGAATAGTACGAGTTCCCTCTTCGTATTTTAACATTAAGTATAAGAAGATCATCTCTATAAAATCAAAGTTGTGTTTAATTTAAATTTGGAAGATTAAATCTTTTTATACTTAACTCGTTCCCGACAGTTCGACCTTATCTATCCCTCGACCAGGGAAGAGGCCAAGTGAGCTATGGCACTGGTTGCTCCTGAACATCTCCTTAATTTAAGCACCTCGCATCCGGATCTCTCGAATAGAAAAATCCAGTCTACTCGTCGGCTTTTAGAGCCAAGATTAAACCACTTTATTTATAATAGATTTTCTTTTAAACATTTATTTAAACTCCCTTAAATAAGCTAGAAAACCTCCAATCATCATTAAAAGATTTAACTATCCATTTGAAAATATTTATAAAAGATTTGGAAAAGATTCGTTAAGTTTAAATCAAAAATTAAAAAGTTATAGGAAAGTGCTACGAAAAGTAATTTTTAAGCTATATTAACCAAAATGAATTTTTATCTCAAATCACTTTTAGAACAATTTAAAATATTTATAAGATTTATTCCACATTTTTAAACAATTTTAAAACATTATTTTTAAAGAAATCCGATTTTGGATTCTGAACTGCAAAACCGCGACTTTTCAAAAAGCTTGTTTTACTCATATCTCAAAATCTACTTGTCGAAATATCGATTTTCTTTCTTCATTGGAAAATTATGGATATGATAAAAATTATTATTTCGAAGAATTCTGAGCTATAATCCATTTTATATACTCTTTTGACTTTTATAGCGCGAAATCGCGAACTGCCGTTATGCGATGGGCCTATTTTTGACTAAATTTTCTACTCTCATTCAAACTTCACCAAAACACTTTTGAATATTTATAAAACATTTCAAAATCATTTTAAAACCTTTTTAAAGAGGTTTAACATTCCATATACACCAATTCATTTATATAAAGGAAAGTGATTTCCTTTGCGCTTATCGACTTGAATTTTCTTGACTTGCATATATATTCAACATTCGTATGAAACAACCAAACTTGATGATCAAAGCATATTAAACTTCCATTGCAAATATCATATCATCATCCAAAATATAATACTATAGTTTAGGAGTTCGCTTTCATTTTTCCTTCGAGCCAATATAAAATCGGCTAAAGCTCCGCTGTCGATGCACCGGAGCTTATGGAATCGAGTCCAAGACCCTTAGATGTGCACGGCCAAGCTTGGAACTCATGCCTTGGTGGAGTGGGGTGGTGGCCGTGGATTTTTGAAGGGTGGAGGAGGTGTTTTGAACTAGTTTTGAAGCAGATTTATGTTATAAACTAGTGTATATACTTTCCTCTTTTATTTGAGATATTTTTCCCTAACTTTTTTATAATTTTTTTCTATGAATAAGAAGCCATTAGAGAGACTCTTAGAAAGCTTGAAAAGAAGAGGAAGAAGAAGTGGAATGGTATTAGAAATTTATGAGAAGAGGGTTGGTATTTATAGAAAAAAACTTGGAATAAAATATTCAAAAGCAAAATTACCAAAATGCTCCTAGCCCACACCCCCTACCCCTGAAATGCATGGCTTCCCCCAAGACATGTGATGGTGATGTGAGGTGATGGTGTGGTACAATGAGTTGATGTTTGCATTTTGGTTACTTAAAGGTTAAGATTTAGGAATTATTTAATTTATTTTGTAATATACATACATACATACATACATACATACACACATATATATATATATATATATAAAAGTGTTCATGTATACATGTATATGTTATTATGTGCATGTGACATATATATGCATGTACATGTAGGTGCATAACACTTCAAACGTCTTCTAATAACTTTTGTTTGTTAAATCGTTAAAATCCGGGGAACCGATTATCGGTCACATTTTACTTATTAATTAACGTACATATATTGGTAAACAAAATTTAAAATAAATTTCTTGTTATTTTAAATTAATTAAAACGATCATATTTGAATCATAAAACCATATGAATTAATATTAACAGTTAACAATAATTGTTATTATACCGATAAAGCGTTGTCGATTTTCCTTATATTTTCAAATCACATATATGTTTTTATAAAAAATATTATAAATGATTTATTATCACTTTATAAATATTACAAAACGAATTATCATCACTTTAAAATAATTATTTGAATAATGACTTAATCATTAAATCTTAATTCCTAAATCTATATTTTAATATGATGTCATTTTATCGATATAAATTTCGAGGAAAATATTTTTATAAATATTTATACAAAAAAGACTATTATTACCTATTATCACTTAAAACAATATTATTTCGAATTATAAACCTTTTATTTGCATAAATTTAAAAATAAATATAATTTACCAAAGTGATAAATTGGCGGGTCATTACAGACTCCCCTTAAAAGAATTTTGTTCCTGAAATTACCCAAAACAAAACCCAACAGGTTTGCCCAAAATATTTATTTTTAAACTTACATTCATACGATGTATATAGATCATCCATACACAATATCTAGTTTGATAAATATTCGAATTCACAACTTTACTTCCGAACTAGCATTGATCCCCTGATCCTCTAGTGCGGACTCTGACCATGCTTTCTGATCAGTATTTTAGTTTTTCTTGCATTGCTCTCAACTATGATAGAAAACTCAAGCATCTAACCATAAATCCTCATCAATGTTCGTCGTCAAGAATCGAGTGATAAATCCTCTTTCGGATAAGTGTCAAACACATCAAAGTTCTACACTTGAATCTTAGATTAAATCGTGTGACGAAATAATCCATACACTTCATATAAATTTATTAACCTTAAAAAAAATTATGAAAATATTTCATAAAACTTTCATTCTTTATTCAAAATTTTTATAAAGATACTTCTTTATACATAAGCATTTTACATTTTTGTTTCCAAATATTTCAACTTAAAGAAAACATTTCATTTTCAAAGATAAATATCTTTTTATCATAATACATTTCTAAACATATCTTAATAGTTTCTGGAAAACTCATTTTCAAAATAATTCATTTAAATTGATAAATTACCATAAACTTCCTTTAGCTATATTAAATGAGAAAACATTCTTTATTTAGTTAAAACTTCCTTTATCAATTAATATTCCTTCATTACTTAAAACTTCCTTTATATATATATATTCTCTTTATTTATACCAGTTTTAATGCTTAAAAAGTATTTATATACTTTTTCAAATGTTATAAGTATATTCACAAATTAATCAAGTTTTTTATAAATATAATCAAAGAGATTAAAATAATTATTACCAAAATATTGTTATAATAAACTCCTTTTCTTTTATAAATTTGAACTTATAACATTTTGTATCTTTATATAAAAGATTCCAATACTTGTTATGATTTTTAAAAATCCCATCATTAAAGATCTAAATATACCCATAAGATTTCTTTCAAAGGGTCATTCAAGGGTTTAAAAACAAATGTTGCTACACATTATTTTCTACAAACCCAAAAGAATTCATTAATAACTTTAAAGATTTATTTTAAAGATCCATACCATTGAGAAGTTTAGAACAACATCATATTATAAATTCTCACATGCTTACATTATTTAAATTCTTTGAAATTTGGGTCCAAAAAGAAAAATTCCCCTCCCTCCTTACACTAATATAATTCAAAACACTAAATCAAAATAAACATCCCTTCTATACTAGAATTATCCTTACCTCCCCAAATATTACTCTTATTCTTCCGAGTCTGAAGATGACAGTGGACTCTAATTACCAAGATCTATCTTCACTTCACCTTCTCCTTCTTCATTACTATCCAGCTCGTCATCGACCTCATTGTCGTCTTCTTCATGTACCTCTCCCATTCGTTGGGGTAGCCATGGTTGGTTCCATGGGACATGTCCCATGCCGACTGGTATTCCCAGAATTATCCCTCCCTCTTATAATTCTTCCAAGCCTTGCACGTTTTCCTCCCAAGGGTTTTCAAATTCTTCGACCCCTAATCTGTTGCTTCTTCGTTGTTGCTTTCTATCTTGTTCTAGTTTATGTATGAACTGGACGATCCCTCCTATCATACAACAAGCTCCCCATCCATATCCCATACTACATTGCTACACTCGCTCGATATGATAGCATTAGGGTCTTCCATCAACTCTGATTCTTCCTCCATAGGTTCTATTTCCTCTTCCATAGGTTCTGATTCTTCTTCCATTGACTCAATCTCTTATATTGGTTCTAAAACAAAGCTAGCGGGATCTGCTATCCAATTTCCCTCCGAGGCCTACTCGGGTTCATCATCGCTAGAAATCATAATTACTTCTGGAGCTGGGAGTGGTATAAGCATTCCGACCATAGGGTATCCATCTTCACCCCTTCGAGTGTATGGGGCATATTCTTCCTCGATCGGAAACTCACCATTGCTAATGGATATTCTGGTTGCTCCTCTTTGTCGCTAGAGAGAACAATGAGGCTATCCTTCTCACCCCAATTAGCTCTAGAGGACTCCCCTTTTGCATATTTCAACCATACGGTTTCTATAAGGTAAACAATTATTCTTTTGGATATAAGTAGTAGGTAATTGTTAGCGTATTCTTAGGTAGAGAGGTTTGGTCAATACTCAGAAAAGTGTTTCGAGATTCATTTCTAAAGATAGCTTTTCAAAATTCTTTGTATTATTTTATTACTTTAAAGGTTCTATGATAATTTTTATCAAAATATTCTTTTCTTGTCAAATACATATATATATTTTTTGGTAAAATGATTTCATATAAAACCAAATTCATTTGTATATTTTATTAACAAATAGCGCTTATATATAATACTCTCAAACTCATTCTAAGGTGTTACTAATCCTACCTCTAATGAGTTAAGCATCCTAGGGTATTACTAACCCTATCTCTATTGAGACTTTTACCCCTATCAGGCTCAGGTATTTGCTCAACCTAAGCTCCGATACCATGATGTGAGGACCCGTTTCTTCGACTCTCGAAAATCGACACTAATACATCCTCGGTATTCACGTGCCATAAATCCAAGTGCCAGAAAAGCAGATTCTCGAGGGTAAGAAAGAAAATTAAAAGACGAAATAGAATCTCACATATGTTATTTCAATAAAACTTTACAGCGGAAATTTAACATACATATATCAGAGTCTATAAATGGACAGTTATAAATCCCTGTCCTTACAAATGTGGAATACTATAGTACAAGAGTGTGGTGGAAATATACAAAAAATCTTCAGAAAAATCTTCTGACTCCATGCTTCGAACTCCATCCAGATTTCTTCTACACTAAACCTGACTACTAGGCTGCCCGAGAAAATTAGGGCACCCGGAGTTTAAGGAAAAGGAAAATAAACTCCAGGTCAGTCATGGGACTGGTGTGAGAACCTAAAAAAAGCGTTTTGAAAACAAAAAGGTATCTCATAAGACCACGCCGCATATAAACACGAAACGGGTTTTTACCTTATGATTACCAAACTATTATTATGTAAAATCATTTGATATTATTTTTAATGATATATCTTTGAAAACATTTGCAAGTAAACTTATTTATCTTAGCCGAAATTGTTATATTGATTAAATTCTAGCATACTAGCCACAAACGTGGGTTCTACAGATAAAATGGCAGACGCTTGTTGGAGAATGGATTTCCATACAAATGACCTAGTGAGGGGACTACCTTTCGGCAGTACATCTCTAGAGGAATGTACCAAGGCCGAACTGATGGTCCTCTACCAACACAAGACCGGCCTACCTCTTCCTAGATAGTACTGAATATGACATCACTTCGGTCGTTACCGACCTATTCGAGGGCCTTCATAGCATAAATCCACAATAATTTAAGTCTCGAACGTCATAGTGGGAATAAATATATCTAGAAGGGGATGATCATATCCTAATGGTTGCGAACCACATAGCCTTACCCTGTTTTGGCCATTTCCGGGTATGAGGCCTGAGGTAAGGATTACCTTTCACATAGCACATCATCTTCCTTTGAATGTCACACTGCCATTCCATGGTCACACAACTGGTTTCTATAAACGTATAACTCCTGAGTTCATACGTCTCAAGAAAGGGTGTTAAGCTAAGAGAATTTGCTTTCTCCACCACCAAGCAGATAATACGTGCATAGAGATCACTTATGTAACTAGAAATGCAACGTCAGACGTTCGTCCTGTAACAACCCGCATATTTATCGATTTTATATTTAAATATTTTATTTAAATATTTTATCGTTAATCGGATTTTGGTCCGAAAAGCTACTTTTTGCATACGGTCAAATTAGGACTCGAGACCACTTCCATTGAGTTCAAAATGTCGTTTGCAATCTTTTAAGTATAAACATCGATATGTTTGGAGTTAGTGAAATTTTCGTTACTTTTTGCTTTGGACCTTTAGTTTGGGCTGAACCACTTGTTAACTCAGCCCAACCCCTTCCTTCTCTTCATACCTCATTTCTAATTTCTTAAACTTAGAAGCTTTATCAAAAATGGTGGAGGGAATGGGAAATTAAAACTCCAAAGTCTTATTCTTCATTGCTAATCCAACATCTACTCCAAATTCACGTGAAGAACATTGATCCAAGCTTGTTGTTGTTCTTGCTTTGCTTAAAGTTTCATCTTCATTGATTTTGGTGCAAAGGTGAGATTTTTATCTCACAATCTCGTCTATAACTATCTTGGACTATTGGGAATGACTCCCTAGCACTTTAGCATGAACATTTGCATTTGGTTTGGATTGAATTGGTGAAAATCCCAAATTTTTGTGTGTTTTGGCAAATTACTGGGCTTAGGCCGTTCGGGCTGGGGAAAAAATGCCTCTGTGCATTTAGCTCGTTCACATTTAGATCGGTTTTGCCTTAGGTCGCTCGGCCATAGGTCGTTCCTCGCTAGGTCGTTGGCAATGCTAGGTCGCTCGGCGTGGAATGGTCGCACCTGCTTTTAGCTCGCCCCATGCTTAGGTCGTTCGGCTGTTAGGTCGCTCCGTGCATTTAGGTCGTTCGCCTTAGGTCGCGAGTCTTTAGGTCGCGAGCCTATTTTCCTTAGGTCGTTAGGCCTTGCTCCCCTTAAGTCGCTGGACCTCATTCTCTTAGGTCGTTCGACCTCATAACCACTTAGGTCGTTGGACCTTATATCCCTTAGGCCGCTCGACCTCACAACCACTTAGGTCGTTGGACCTTATATCCCTTAGGTCGCTCGACCTTACAACCAGTTAGGTCGCGTATCCCCTTAGGTCGCTGGACCTCATTCTCTTAGGTCGCTCGACCTTACAACCAGTTAGGTCGCGTATCCCCTTAGGTCGCTGGACCTCATTCTCTTAGGTCGCTCGACCTTACAACCAGTTAGGTCGCGTATCCCCTTAGGTCGCTGGCCCTATAGGTCGCTCATCCTATTTTCTTGATAAGTCGCTCGGCCATGTCACCCTGTTAGGTCGCAACTACTAGGTCGCTCGGCCTGTGCGACCTTGTTTGGTCGCTCATCATTTTAGGTCGCAATGTTTTAGATCTGCTTTAACTCCTTAGGTCGTTCGACCAGATTCGTTAGGTCGCTCGGCATGTGCAACCTTGTTAGGTCGCTCACCACATTAGGTCGAAGATTTTCCTAGGTCGTAGGCCATGGAGTTTAGTCTGCACTTCTACTTTGATGGATTTGGAATTGGATTCCTTGGATTTTTCTCACGTCTTCGAATGTGAAATTTTGTGATGCGATTTGTTTCAACAATCGTTTTGTGACTTGTCACTTTAAAAATATGAAGGTTTCAATACTAGTAGTAAATATCAAAACTCTTTTAGCAACTCGATTTCAACACCATTTTACTACAAAGCTCTTTTCCTAAAACCGTTTTCCAACCTACTAGTATATACAAGCCTTTACTTCATTCGGATGAGAAATCGAATTAAACGACTTAGTAAAACGAGTGGTATGAAACGCTCGCGTTCACTTCGTCGGTTAGCTCTTGGACTTGTTCGATTGAACCCTTTTGTGACAATTTCTTAGTGAAGATCTACAGCTTGTTCGTAAATATTTAAGTTAAGCAAGTGGTTATGGGACATGAAGCTAAACTCATATATTTACTAGCTTGGTGTGATTGACACTTCTTGATGATCATGACGATCATTTTTGTGATTTGATTTAGACTAGCAATTGTGCGATGTCTCTTTGTCTACGAGGGAGACTAAACCCCGTTTGTGTGATGTTTCACCATCACATATGTGGGGTAGCGCCTCATGGTCTTTGGGCCGTTCGTGTGTCAAAAATTTAATGGATAGCTTCCATGAGATAGCTTCTCGTTCTTGTGTTACACGTGTTGGTGAGTTTTCATGCTCCCGTTCTTGTGATAGGCCTCCTCCCTTTTTATGTGATTTCTGGGTTTCTTGTATTGATTTCTGGAATTTGTGCTTCACCAATTTTCCTGATTTTCATTGATATGATACCTATGTTTGTGCATTGGTGAATTGGTGTGTCATTGACTTGTTATGAATACAAGTTTAGGGTATGATACCCTATTTTATCTTTGAGAAGATTCTTATGATATTGATTAATCTCTTGTTGATTTTCAATTATATACTTATAGTAGTATGCCACGATGGTTATTACATGTTCATGCCATGTCTTTTACTTTATACCATATAATCTGATATTTATAGCTAGACTGATCCGTTTATTATTTTCTTATAAATAATACTCGGGTCAGACCGAGATGTTACAGGTGCTCCTGCTTGACTTCTATTCAGGATTATTCTGACTTTTGGCTAACTACTTAGATTAGTAGTTTTTGGATATACACATTTGAGATATAGACTCTATGTTGTGTACTTATTCTTTTGTATAGCACGTGTTGCTATTCTTTTGTATTATCGTGGATCTTTCTGACCACTACTCTGATGTACACTTTCATGTGTTATATATATTCATATCTTTTTTCCGCCTTTGTGATATGGATGTCTATGACTGATTTATGTTATGTTTATTTCTATGTTTGTTTCTGAAGATTATATATAGCCACTGTGTGATAGCTTTGGGTCTGTATCGGTGTGTCGGATTTCCTCCTTAAATGAAGTACATGCTATTCTATCTGACATGTCGGTGCTCGCACAAAGAAGTTACATGGATGGTCGCTCCTCAACAGCCTTATTCTCCGTGCTAGTTGACAGCACTACACCGTAGTGTTCTTGGCTAGCGTGGGTATAAAGGTGGGGCGTCACAGCTTGGTATCAGAGCGAAACTTTGGAACAATGTAGAATAACTTAACAAGGATCATCGTCCTAAGTCCAACTTAGGAGTCGTGCCTTAGGATTTAATTCGAGTCTTTAAACCGTTTCATCCTATTTCCTTTTATATATCCTTGTTCTATCTATCAAGATTTGCTTGATATTTAATTGGAGAATAACTTTTCTTCTTCTCTCTTTCTCAAAGGAGAGAATGTCTAGACCAGGTCATCCCAGAGCTGGACCATCTACTGTCACTCCCTAGGATGGAGTTTTAATGATTGCTCAACAGCTTCTTGAATTAGTAAAGAATGCTCAGGCAGCCGGTCCTAATCAGGAGCCTACTCATCCTAAGTCTGGATTTGCACGTTTGTGCAACGATTATACTAACTTGGGTGGGAAACCATTCAAGGGTTCCGAAACTATTATTGAAGTCCAGGCTTGGTTAAGAACATGCGATCGAATCTTTTCTCGCATGAATCTTATCGATCTTCACCGTGTTCAGGTGGCTTCCAGTATGCTCCAAGAGAGAGCATTGGATTGGTACGAACTTCTTATTTCTGAAATTAATGAAGCAGATCTCACCTGGGAGCAATTCCGGGAACACTTTGAATTAAAATTCGTACCAGAAGCAGAGAAGGTGACATTGGCTCGTCATTTTATAGACCTTGTTCAAGGTGAATCCTCTGTGACAGATTATGTCGCATCCTTCGAGTCACTGTCCAAATATGGGGTTGAGTACATCAACACCCCATTGAAGAAGAACCAGAAATTCGTCTACGGCTTAAACAAGAATCTCAAGAAGCCATTACTTCTAAAATTAGAAGTTTCTTTCGATCAACTTATTGATATCGCTCTTCGTCTTGAAGAGGCTGATAAGGACAGTGATGTTGAAGTGGTGGCTGCCAAACCAAACTTCAACAACAAGAAAAGGCCTAACAAGTTCAAAGGTCCTTATCCCAACAAAAAGGGTAAACAAGCAACTCCTGCTGCAAAGACATTTTCCTCTAGTGATAGGAAATGCTTCAACTGTGGTGCTAAGGGCCATTTTGCAAACAAATGTTCAAAACCCCACTCTTGTCGCTATTGTAAAAGTCCAGATCATTTTATGCATTTATGCCCTAGGCTTCAAGGCAAGGAGGGAACGTTAAACGTTGCTCAAGCCCCTGGCAACACATCTCGCGGTCAAGGTATGTCTCATTCTGTCCTTGATGGCATTATTATATTTCATGATCAACCTATTAGAGTTCTCTTTGATACGGGTGCATCCCATTCTTTTATATCAAAGGAACTTGTCGATACTTTTTCTTTAAGTGTTGTTGCTTTAATGACTTCTTTAAGAATTGCGAATCCAGTTGGTGGATCCGCAACTCTTAGTCTGCTTTGTAAAGATGTCGAGATTATTTTGAATGATTTTTCTTTCCTAGCCGATTTGCATGTCATGCGTTACTTAGGCTTTGGAATTATTTTGGGTATGGATTGGCTTAATCGTTATGAAGCTCATATCCTATGTCCTGAGCGGACTATTTGTCTTCGACATCCACTATTTGTTAAGCAGATTTCTATTGTTCTTAAAGATTCGGATTCCGCTTTGGTTGCATCTTTATATTCTTTAAATCCTCGTGATGATGATAATGATAATGAGGAAGATGTCATTTCTCTTATTCGCGTCGTTCGTGAATTTTCCGACATCTTTGAGCCCGTTTTAGGATTACCACCTAAGCGAGCAATTGAGTTCAAAATTAATCTTATACCTGAAGCTCAACCTATTACCCGTCCTCCTTATCGCATGTCCAATAAGGAGAATGAAGAGATGCGCAAACAACTATCCGAGTTGGAGACGAAGCAACTTATTCGCTCTAGTTCCTCGCCTTGGGGAGCTTCAGCTATTTTCGTAAATAAGTCCGATGGTACACTTAGGCTTTGCGTCGACTACCGCAAGCTTAATGATCTAACTATTAAGAATAAATATCCTTTGCCTCGGATTGATGATCTATTCGATCAGCTTAGTGGTGCTAGAGTCTTTTCACAATTGGACTTGGCTACCGGTTTTCATCAGCTTCGTATTGTAGAGGATAGTATTCCTTTGACTTCTTTCCGTACTCGATATGGATCTTATGAGTGGCTAGTTATGCCATTTGGTTTGACAAATGGTCCGGCTTATTTTGTTGACCTTATGAATCGAGTTTTCAAAGATTTCCTTGATCGGTTTGTTCTCATCTTTATCGATGATATTCTAGTGTATTCTAAAACCGAGGAGGAACATGAAAAGCATCTTCGAATTATATTGGAAACTCTTAGGAGCAATCAATTAAAAGCAAAATTTTCTAAATGCCACTTTTGGCAATCTAGTGTGAAGTTTCTCGGTCATATTATTTCCGAATCCGGAATATCAGTGGATCCTTCAAAGATTGAAGCGATTCAAAATTGGAAGAGACCGGAGAGCGTGACTGAAATCCATAGCTTTCTCGGATTGGCAGGTTATTACCGCCGTTTCATAAAAGACTTTTCTAAGATTGCCGTGCCTCTTACTGGCTTAACAAAGAAAGGTGTTAAATACATTTGGTCGGACAAATGTGAAACTTCTTTTCAGAAATTAAAAGAACTCCTTTCTGATGCTCCTATTCTTATTATTCTCGAAGGGAATCAAGATTTTGTTGTTTATACCGATGCTAGTCGCGTTGGTTTGGGTGCCGTTCTTATGCAAAAAGAACGTGTTATTGCTTACGCTTCTAGGCAATTGAAGCCGGCTGAGACTAGATATGCCACACATGATTTAGAACTCGCGGCTATCGTTTTCGCCCTTCGAATTTGGCGACATTATCTTTTGGGGGAGAAATTCGTGCTTTATACCGATCATAAGTCTCTAAAATACTTATTCTCTCAAAAGGAACTTAATTTGCATCAACAGCGTTGGCTCGAGTTCCTTGCCTCTTATGATCTTGATATCCTTTATACTCCCGAAAAGGGAAATCGAGTTGCCGATGCACTTAGTCGCAAGCAACAAGCGGTTGTTTCTATGATGATATCCGAATGGAGGGATCTCGAGGTTTTATCCACTTGTGAGATTAGAGATTGTGTATCCGATTTATGTTCATCTCTTGTTCTATGTAGCCTTGAGGCTCGTCCTTCTCTTTTAGACCGCATTCTTGAAGCTCAACAGCTAGATCCTGAATTGGCTTTGCTTGGCCAAAATCTTAAGGATAAAACCGATATTGAAGGTTTGAAAGACTTCGATATTGATTTTCATGGCGGCATACGAAAATTTGGTAGACTTATCGTACCCAATACTAGAGATCTTCGTAAAGATATTTTAGAAGATTCTCATCGTTCCAAATTTTCCATCCATCCCGGTAGTAGTAAAATGTACACGGATATGAAACGACTTTATTGCTGGGAGGGAATGAAATCTGATGTTGCTAACTTTGTTAAGTGTTGCATGACTTGCCAACTTGTCAAGGCTGAACATCAAAGGCCTGGTGGGTTATTGCAACCATTGGAAATTCCAGTTTGGAAGTGGGATCAAATTTCCATGGATTTTATTGATGGCCTTCCCCGTTCTCGTTCGGGTCATAATAGTTTATGGGTGATCGTTGACAGACTTACTAAATCTGCCCATTTTATTCCCGTTCGGTCGAATCGAACCGTTCCTCTTCTGGCCAAACTTTTTATTAAAGAAATTGTTAAACTGCATGGAGTTCCTACTTCTATTGTTAGTGATCGCGATCCATTGTTTACTAGTGGATTCTGGAAGAGTCTTCAAAAAGCTTTGGGAACGAAGCTTAATTTTAGCACCACTTATCACCCCCAGTCCGATGGACAAACTGAGCGTGTGAATCAAACTCTTGAAGATCTTCTTCGTGCTTGTGTGCTTGATTTCGGTGGAAGTTGGGAAGATCATATTTCACTTATTGAATTTTCCTATAATAATAGCTTCCAATCTAGTATTGGTATGGCTCCTTTTGAGGCACTCTATGGAAGGCCATGCCGATCTCCTTCTTGTTGGCTTGAGGCCGGTGAGAAGCTAGTTTTAGGTCCAGATCTTATTCGTGATTCCACAGAGAAGATTGACCTTATTCGACATAGGATGAAAGAAGCCCAGAGCAGACAAAAATCCTATGCCGATAACCGAAGAAGAAAATTAGAATTTTCTGTGGGAGATCATGTATTTATTCGTGTTTCACCTATGAAGGGTGTTGTACGCTTCAGTCGATCGGGAAAGTTAGCGCCTCGATATATTGGGCCATTTCCTATCAGTGAACGTATTGGTTCCATGGCTTATCGCCTTTCATTACCGGCTCAGTTTTTTGCCATGCATGACGTGTTTCACGTTTCTCAATTACGGAAGTGCCTTCAGGATTCTGATTCTATTCTTGAGCCCAGTGTGGTGGAAGAGATTGAAGTTTCGCCTAATTTAACTTATGAGCAGCATCCTATACGAATTATTGCTTCGGAGATCAAACGACTTCGAAATAAAGATGTTCCGCTTGTTAAAGTTCAATGGTCCTCAAATCCTAAGGATTGCTCTTGGGAGTCTAGAGAATTCATCGAGCGTACACATCCGGAATTACTTTCTCATGCTCTTTGAGGTAAACTTCTTATTTCCAATTTCTTTTGTGTTAGTATGCTTTTTGGTTGTTACTTTTTATTTCCATCTTATATATTGCGAGGACGCAATTTCTTTAAGGAGGGGAGTCTGTAACAACCCGCATATTTATCGATTTTGTATTTAAATATTTTATTTAAATATTTTATCGTTAATCGGATTTTTGTCCGAAAAGCTACTTTTTGCATACGGTCAAATTAGGACTCGAGACCACTTCCATTGAGTTCAAAATGTCGTTTGCAATCTTTTAAGTATAAACATCGATATGTTTGGAGATAGTGAAATTTTCGTCACTTTTTGCTTTGGACCTTTAGTTTGGGCTGAACCACTTGTTAACTCAGCCCAACCCCTTCCTTCTCTTCATACCTCATTTCTAATTTCTTAAACTCAGAAGCTTTATCAAAAATGGTGGAGGGAATGGGAAATTAAAACTCCAAAGTCTTATTCTTCATTGCTAATCCAACATCTACTCCAAATTCACGTGAAGAACATTGATCCAAGCTTGTTGTTGTTCTTGCTTTGCTTCAAGCTTCATCTTCATTGATTTTGGTGCAAAGGTGAGATTTTTATCTCACAATCTCGTCTATAACTATCTTGGACTGTTGGGAATGACTCCCTAGCACTTTAGCATGAACATTTGCATTTGGTTTGGATTGAATTGGTGAAAATCCCAAATTTTTGTGTGTTTTGGCAAATTACTAGGCTTAGGTCGTTCGGGCTGGGGAAAAAATGCCTCTGTGCATTTAGCTAGTTCGCATTTAGATCGGTTTTGCCTTAGGTCGCTCGGCCATAGGTCGTTCCTCGCTAGGTCGTTGGCAATGCTAGGTCGCTCGGCGTGGAATGGTCGCACCTGCTTTTAGCTCGCCCCATGCTTAGGTCGTTCGGCTGTTAGGTCGCTCCGTGCATTTAGGTCGTTCGCCTTAGGTCGCGAGTCTTTAGGTCGCGAGCCTATTTTCCTTAGGTCGTTAGCCCTTGCTCCTCTTAGGTCGCTGGACCTCATTCTCTTAGGTCGCTCGACCTCACAACCACTTAGGTCGTTGGACCTTATATCCCTTAGGCCGCTCGACCTCACAACCACTTAGGTCGTTGGACCTTATATCCCTTAGGTCGCTCGACCTTACAACCAGTTAGGTCGCGTATCCCCTTAGGTCGCTGGACCTCATTCTCTTAGGTCGCTCGACCTTACAACCAGTTAAGTCGCGTATCCCCTTAGGTCGCTGGACCTCATTCTCTTAAGTCGCTCGACCTTACAACCAGTTAGGTCGCGTATCCCCTTAGGTCGCTGGACCTCATTCTCTTAGGTCGCTCGACCTTACAACCAGTTAGGTCGCGTATCACCTTAAGTCGCTCCCCCTATAGGTCGCTCACCCTATTGTCTTGATAAGTCGCTCAGCCATGTCACCCTGTTAGGTCGCAACTACTAGGTCGCTCGGCCTGTGCGACCTTGTTAGGTCGCTCATCATTTTAGGTCGCAATGTTTTAGATCTGCTTTAACTCCTTAGGTCGTTCGACCAGATTCGTTAGGTCGCTCGGCATGTGCAACCATGTTAGGTCACTCACCACATTAGGTCGAAGATTTTCCTAGGTCGTAGGCCGTGGAGTTTAGTCTGCACTTCTACTTTGATGGATTTGGAATTGGATTCCTTGGATTTTTCTCACGTCTTCGAATGTGAAATTTTGTGATGCGATTTGTTTCAACAATCGTTTTGTGACTTGTCACTTTAAAAATATGAAGGTTTCAATACTAGTAGTAAATATCAAAACTCTTTTAGCAACTCGATTTCAACACCATTTTACTACAAAGCTCTTTTCCTAAAACCGTTTTCCAACCTACTAGTATATACAAGCCTTTACTTCATTCGGATGAGAAATCGAATTAAACGACTTAGTAAAACGAGTGGTATGAAACGCTCGCGTTCACTTCGTCGGTTAGCTCTTGGACTTGTTCGATTGAACCCTTTTGTGACAATTTCTTAGTGAAGATCTACAGCTTGTTCGTAAATATTTAAGTTAAGCAAGTGGTTATGGGACATGAAGCTAAACTCATATATTTACTAGCTTGGTGTGATTGACACTTCTTGATGATCATGACGATCATTTTTGTGATTTGATTTAGACTAGCAATTGTGCGATGTCTCTTTGTCTACGAGGGAGACTAAACCCCGTTTGTGTGATGTTTCACCATCACATATGTGGGGTAGCGCCTCATGGTCTTTGGGCCGTTCGTGTGTCAAAAATTTAATGGATAGCTTCCATGAGATAGCTTCTCGTTCTTGTGTTACACGTGTTGGTGAGTTTTCATGCTCCCGTTCTTGTGATAGGCCTCCCCCCTTTTTATGTGATTTCTGGGTTTCTTGTGTTGATTTCTGGAATTTGTGCTTCACCAATTTTCCTGATTTTCATTGATATGATATCTATGTTTGTGCATTGGTGAATTGGTGTGTCATTGACTTGTTATGAATACAAGTTTAGGGTATGATACCCTATTTTATCTTTTAGAAGATTCTTGTGATATTGATTAATCTCTTGTTGATTTTCAATTATATACTTATAGTAGTATGCCACGATGGTTATTACATGTTCATGCCATGTCTTTTACTTTATACCATATAATCTGATATTTATAGCTAGACTGATCCGTTTATTATTTTCTTATAAATAATACTCGGGTCAGACCGAGATGTTACAGGTGCTCCTGCTTGACTTCTCTTCAGAATTATTCTGACTTTTGGCTAACTACTTAGATTAGTAGTTTTTGGATATACACATTTGAGATATAGACTCTATGTTGTGTACTTATTCTTTTGTATAGCACGTGTTGCTATTCTTTTGTATTATCGTGGATCTTTCTGACCACTACTCTGATGTACACTTTCATGTGTTATATATATTCATATCTTTTTTCCGCCTTTGTGATATGGATGTCTGTGACTGATTTATGTTATGTTTATTCCTATGTTTGTTTTCGAAGATTATATATAGCCACTGTGTGATAGCTTTGGGTCTGTATCGGTGTGTCGGAATTCCTCCTTAAATGAAGTACATGCTATTCTATCTGACATGTTGGTGCTCGCACAAAGAAGTTACATGGATGGTCGCTCCTCAACAGCCTTATTCTCTGTGCTAGTTGACAGCACTACACCGTAGTGTTCTTGGCTAGCGTGGGTATAAAGGTGGGGCATCACACGTCCATACAAGTTCATTCTAGGACTGAATGAAACTGAAGGCGCTCTCCTACCACATCTTGTCGAGATGTTTTCAATAGGATTAGCAGTGAGAAGTCCTTATAGCCCAAAGAATTTCAGAAGTGAAGGGACCACTGCTACTTTAGTATTTGGGAGCTAACTAGAATTACCAACAAGCAGTCCTTTTCACCCCAAAGACCTTTGGTCTTCATCCTTCAATTTTTTATTAGGTCTTCATTCTTTGAACGCATACATTGGTTCAAAGTGGTTTTCGGATAGGAATTACCCAAATTCGAAACCAGTTCCTTCGAACCAAATCGATAAAAAGAGGTTTTGTGAGTATGGAATCATTCTTTAATTGATTAAGTTCTTTTTATCAAAAATCTCTTTTGGAGATATATATTTCTAGAACATTCTTTCCGATATATACAGAATCATTAAACCTCTCTTATAAAATCCTTGATTACTTAAAACCTTTTTGAACTTTGAATAATTCGAAATCATTTCCTTTTGTCATTTAGCAAAATACTTCAAAAATCATTTCATTTAAATCATAGTAGAGATTTCTTAATTCCAAACTCAAAGCTTTTATTGAGTTAAAACCACGTTATCTAGGATATTAATTCAAAACTAGTAAATATTAAATGAGCAGAATTTATAGAAATAATCTAATTCAACACAATATCAATCCCCGTATTCAACAAATACTATGGGCGGAATAACGGTGAAATCACCTTTTAAATTCCACGAATAGTACGAGTTCCCTCTTCGGGTTTTAACACTAAGTATAAGAATATCATCTCTATAAAATATAAGTTGTATTTAATTTAAATCTAGAAAATTAAATCTTTTTATACTTAACTCATTTTCGATATTTCGACCTTAACTATCCCTCACCCAGGGAAGAGGCCAGGTGAGCTAGGGCACTGGTTGCTCCTAAACATCTCCTTAGTTTAAGCATCTCATATCCAGATCTCACAAATAGATAAATCCAATCTACTCGTCGGCTTTTAGAGCCAAGATTAAACCACTATATTTATAATAGCTTTTCTTTTGGACATTTGTTTAAACTCTCTTAAATAAGCTAGAAAACCTCTATTCATCATTGAAAAATTTAGTTATCCATTTGAAAAAATTATAAAAGATTTGGAAAAGAATCGTTAAGTTCAAAACAAAAATTAAAAAATTATAGAAAAGTGCCGCGGAAAGTGTTTTTTAAGCTATATTAACCAAAACGACTTTTTATTATTTGAAAATTCATTTTCATTACTCAAATTACTTTTAAAACATTTTAAAAGATTTATTCCACATTTTTTAACAATTTTAAAAAATTATTTTTAAAGAAATCCAGTTTTGGATTCTGATCTTCAAAACCGCGATTTTTCAAAAAGTTTGTTTTACTCATATCTCAAAATCTACTTGTCGAAATCTCAATTTTATTTATTCATTGGAAAACTATGGATATGATAGTTCGGAAAATTCTTATTTCGAAGAGTTATGAGCTATATTCCATTTTATACTCTCATCTGATTTTTATGGCGTGGAATCGCGAACTTCCGTTACGCGACGCGCCTATGTTTGAATAAATTTTCTATTCTCATTCAAACTTCACCAAAACACTTTGAATGTTTATTAAAAATTACAAACTCATTTTAAAACCTTTTTAAAGAGGTTTAACATTCCATATACACCAATTCATTTATATAGAGGAAAGTGATTTCCTTTGTGCTTACCAACGTGTATTTTCAGGACTTGCATATATATTCAATTCGTATGAAACAACCAAACTTAATGATCAAAGCATATTAAACATCCATTGCAAACATTATATCATCATCCAAAATATAATACCATAGTTTACGAGTTCTCGCCTTCATTTTCCCTTCGAGCTAATATAAAATCGGCTATAGCTTCGCTATCGACGCACCGAAGCTTATGGAATCGAGTCCAAGACCCTTAGATATGCACGCCAAAGCTTGGAACTCATGGCCTTGGTGGTGTGGGGTGGTGGCCGTGGATTTTGGAAGGGTAGAGGAGGTGTTTTGAACTAGTTTCGAAGCGGATTGATGTTATAAACTAGTGTATATACTTTCCTCTTTTATTTGAGTTATTTTTCCCTAACGTTTTTTATAATTCTTTCTATGAATAAGAAGCCATTAGAGAGGCTCTTAGAAAGCTTGAAAAGAAGAGGAAGAAGAAGTGGAATGGTATTGGGAATTTATGAGAAGAGGGGTGGTATTTATAAAAAAAATTGGAATAAAATATTCAAAAGAAAAATTACCAAAATGCCCTAGCCCACACCTCTTACCCCTATACATGCACGTCATCCTCCCTAAGCCATGTGATGGTGATGTGAGGTGATGATGTGGTACAATGAGTTGATGTTTGCTTTTTGGTTACTTAAAGGTTAAGCTTTAGGAATTATTTAATTTATTTTGTAATATATATATATATGTGTGTGTGTGTGTGTTTATGTACACATGTATATGTTATCATGTGCATGTGACATATATATATATATATATATATGCATGTACATGTAGGTGCATAACACTTCAAACGTCTTCTAACAACTTTTGTTTGTTAAATCGTTGAAATCCGGCGAACCGTTATCGGTTACATTTTCACTCATTAATTAACGTACATATTGTAGAATATGCTAGTATATGATTTTAGTTTGATGAAAATAAACATATATATATATATATATATTTGTTTAAATGTATTTGGTATTGTACTATTTTATTTTTCACATAATTAAAAAAATATTTGTTGAATAAAATAAATAACACAGAATTCATATTCAAACAAATATTTTATTACAAATTCAAATAGTACAAATTTGTGCTCTCACTACGTTTATACATTTTTCAATTACAATAAAATTTCAAATTACATCACATTTTTCAATTTACAATTTACACCTCACTACATATTCACTCAACACTCGTATTTTTATCTTCAACTTTGTTCCAGCTTAAATTCAACATCTGATCTATTTGTAAAATAAACATTAACGTAGTAAAATTGAAAAAGAAAATATTTTGGAGTGCAAATTAAAGTGTGTGTTTTGAAAATATAATTTGCCTTAGTTATTTGGGTTGTTCATCATCATCATTTATTTTTAATCCTACACGAACAACTTGTGACATGCACAGTGTATCACTGTACATGCACAAGGTCGTGCACACCGATATACACTTGCTTGTTAAAACTACAAGGACATGTGAGAACAAGGTCAAACCCAAGCCAATGGCTGGATTCAACTCAAGTGCATATGAATCTCGACCAGCATGCACAATGAATATGCAAACACTCAAGTTCAACTTGCTCACACAACAAAGTGGTAAACCAAACTTCAATGGAGTCAAGGCATGAAGCCATAACAAAATGTACACATGATGAACATCAAACTGAATGAAATAGTTTCAAGATTAACTCGAAGCAACTCAACAATGACTATACACATGAATGCATACATGTGACATCCAGTACATATGCACTCAACATACATACAGTTCAAGCCTCAACCATTCAAACTCAAGGCAAGAGCAACAAAACAAAATGAACCAGAGGTATACAAGACGACAATGTACCAGATAAGCCCAAAAAGTGTGTACAAATGAAACCAGGGCAGTGCACATGTAACCAGAATCAAAATCAGACATACTCTGGTTCAAATGAAGATTCAAAAAAACGCACAACACTAAGATGAACCAATATGATCAGATCAAACATCAATGCTCAAGAATGCAACAAGACTTCACATGGCACTAGAGCAGTTCGAATGCATGGACACAAGCATAGATGGTCGAGCTACAGAAACATCAAAATCAAGGTCAACATGAATGCAGACTCTAGAATGAACACAAGGAACAAGACCACTTCAAGTAACAGTGGGAACCAAACAATAATGAGACCAAACCAGATTTCCAGTGAATCAAATGTACAAGCTAATAAAACGAAGTCAGAAAAGGTCATCAAGCAATGTGTCATCAAGGCAACCCAGTTCAAATAAATGCAAATGAAAATGTACACAATTACATATGCAACTGAAAACAAGTGCACACCAACTTGCACATGCACCAGAGGCACACAATAACACTACATACAGCATAAAAACCAGACAATACAAATAACTGGACATGGAAGGGATGCAATCTAGACCAGACCACATAATAGCTAAATAAGACTCAAGAGGAACCACATAGCAAGCCTAGACCAACATGAACACAGTAACAAGTTCACATTAAACCAAGTGGATAAGCACAATAATTAAACACATATATACATACATATATATGTATGTATATACATGTAGATGACCAACAAGTATTTCAAGAGAATTCAATCAAAAGAAACAAATTTCAGAAAATGAAACAGGGGGTAACATGATAATCAAATCAGAGTTCGGAAAAATTATAGATGCCAATATTTCAGGAAGTCATATTTATCTCAAGCTGTGGGTCATACATTTTCAATCAGAGGTCATATGGATAAGCTACAATTTGGTCAAAGTCCAGACTATCACAATTTCAAATGCCGAAGACATAGGAACTAACCCAAATAAATTCACGGAGCAAATGCAAATGCATCCGAGAAAATAATGGAACCGACTCAAACTATGCAAGCAACGTATGAAATGAACAAGTCAGATTAATCACCAGCATTCAATCAAAATCAAATGGCCGAACAAAATTATCATGAAGAATTCAAACAATATATACGAACAAAAATTTAGGGATTTTATCCCTATAAATTAAACCCGTTATATCGTCGGTAAAAACAGTGATTCGAGTTCAAGCAAAAATCACAGAGCCATGATTCAAATTAAATCCCAAATCAATAACTCGAATCGAGTTCGAACCAAAGCTAAACAACAGAGCAAGTAAACGGCAAAAATTCACATACCAAATTATATTAAGTTGAACTCAAGAAATTGAAGCAGCCGAGGGAAGTCAAAGCCAGAGATCGATTGACGAAGCTAATCAACACAATAGCCACTGCAATCGATCATTATCACAAGCGGCGCTTCAATTCAATTACAAAGACCTAGTATTCGCGAGCAAAGGAAAAAGGAGGCGGACATTAATTTCACAAAGTAAAGGGAATGGCCGAAGATTTCTCAGATAAAAAGGGAAGAGCAACTTCATTTAATTTCTAGTGGGCTAGCCTTTATTTTTGGCCTAATTTTTATAATAGGGTTTTGTTTTGTTTTAGTTGTATTTATTTTGTAATTTTACTTTTAAATTTGTGAAACTCTAGTTGTTTAACTAGGTTACGAACTACGGTAGTGTAGTTCGAGAATTCGAAACTAAGTGGCTGAGTTGTGGCAGGGTTTTGAGCGTAGAGTTAGGTTAGTCATTAGCGGGTGTCGCAAGTTTACGTGTGTAAGCGTCTGACTACTTAATTTCTAATAGAAACCTTAGGGGCAACACGTAGGTAGAGTTTTGGCCAAAGCTGAGTAAATTTGTGTGTGATCTCTTCTGCATTAGCTTATTTTTTATTATCTATGATTGCTTTTATTTCCGCATTAATTTTTAGTATTATTAGTATCACCCTATTTACCCCCCCTCTAGGGTGAAAACGATCCTACACATATATCGATAAACAAAATTTTAAAATAAATTTGTTATCATTTTATATTAATTAAAATGATCATATTTGAATCATAAAACCATATAAATTAATATTAAAAATTATTTACAATAATTGCTATTATACCAATAAAGCGTTATCGATTTTTCCTTATATTGTCAAATCAAATTTATGTTTTTATAAAAACTATTTTAAATGATTTATTATCACTTTATAACTATTCAAAATGAATTATCATCATTTTAAAATAATTATTTGAATAATTACTTAATCATTAAATCTCAATTCATAAATGAATATTTGAATATGATGCCATTTTATCGATATAAATTTCGAGGAAAATATTTTTCTAAATATTTATTGAAAACAAGGTTATTATTACTTATTATCACTTAAAACAATATTATTCGGATTATCAACCTTTTATTTGCATAAATTTAAAAATAAATATACTTTAGCAAAGTGATAAATTGGCGGGTCATTATAGTTAGTCCCTCAATAAATGAGTATGCTATTATGTTTTAATTTTCTACTATGTCAATCAACTCTCTCCAACACTGATAAACTACATTTACCATATGGAACAATTCAGAGTATGTCTCTCGACTTCTGGTGAGCTCTAAGTTCTGTTACGAATCATACCATGACATTATTATCATATAACAATGTTACGGGGTTCTTAGCGTTTTGAATCACCATCAGCTTAGTTATAAATTTGTGCATTTATATTTATGTACATTGCTTTTTTTGCGGTGCTATTCAAGGCGATGTACTTAGCCTTTTCATTAAATTGCCCATACTCATTTTTTGGAATATTTCCAACTTAAAGATTCTTAACTTGAATTTATTATTGACATATTATACTCAATATCACTTATGAAAATTTGAGTCTGAATGCTCCTTTATAAGGAGTTTGTTGTTTCTATAAACAATTCTCTAGTATTTTATAAATACACAAGAAAACGTCAAACAATCATTTAGTGATATTAATTTGGATTTGATATTTTCTTCATGTATCAAATGCACAAACAAATCACGATATTATAGACAACATAACATGTATGATAATTCCTATTGTCAATACATAAGGAATTCTTCTTATGTGTTTCATATTAAATATCTAATATGATGTCCTTGCATATTTTTTGGGACATTCCCAATATCTTTTATATTTACTATAAAAGACATCGTTTACAAAACCAACGTCGAGTATTAAAACAATTAAGGCTGATTTTAACATAAGTACATTGTTAAAAAATTAGCAATGCATTGTTTATTTATACTTTAGAGATATTAACTTACCTTGTAATGATTTTTCTTATGAATACACGTTTTCTCTGCATCTAGACTAATAATCAAACTATTTGATATTTCTATCAAAAAGTTATTCAATTTTGATGCTTTTCCGAATGATACTTTCGTATCCGTTCTTGAATCGTATCCGAAAACTCACAAACTCAATATCGCTCCCACTGCTCGATTGGTTATTATATGTAAACAGTTTACTCTAAATCATTATTTATAATTTTCTATTTCAACACATACGTACCAAAACATAAATTCATACTATGCGATAATTTTGCAAGTAAAAAAATTTGAACCTACTTGAGCATATCGAATGGTGAATCTATTATGTTAATTTCCAAAATTGAAATTTTACGGTATTATTCTTATCAATGTAGCTTACTATATTCAAACTACATTTGTCTTTCTCCTAAAGACACATTTGCAACCAATGGATCAAATCCATTTGTGTACAACTTTCAAAATCATACTTTGATAATGTACTTGGAATCTATTTTAGATTTGTGCATCATACCATATCGTAGAGTCAATACTCTTAATGGTTTAATTGACTGCCGAGGATTATTTATTCTTGACATTGATAAGAAACCCATAGTTTCTCTTCAATGCATAAGAATATTTAATAGACATTCCAATATATTGTGTTCATTTAGGTCTGGTTAATTTTATTTCATCCCTTGCAATCAGTTTTATCCTTGGATCATATCCAAATCCATTTTATACCAGTAATTTCTTAAAGAGATTCCTTCACTACGATATTGGTATTCCTTGAAAAGCAACAATTGTTTCTCAGTGCAACAAAATGAGCATTCATAAAGATTTTATGAATTGCCTTATATAAAAATGATTTTGCATTAGTTTACAATATATTTATGTTCACAACATAAACTAGTCATCTAATGACTACCATTCCTAAAATTCTCATAGGACGATTCATACAAGATCTCTTACATACAATTATTATGTGTAGTATTTCGACTCGCATAACATTTCAACTCCTTAGCCTAGGAAATGTAGGGATTTCTTATAAATCCGTATCTTGTATGGTTTTGTAAACTATTATTTGGATGATATCAATTTTAACTGTGTGCACTATTCTTAAGTACATACTTTATAGAAAGAATTTAAATCAACTTCACTCATTATTAATTGTGCTTTGTACAACAAAGCTCAATTACTCCTAATTAATACATTATAATGTATTATAGGAAGGATTGATCTTTGAGACTAAATCTTCATTCATATCAGGTACGCATGAAACTCTTTCCAATATACTCACCCATTTGATCAAATCAAATCAATTCTTCTACATGTTGCATTATTTACTTCCGTTTTATATTCTATGAGCTTATTATAGACTTATACATGCGTATCAAATATACTTGTTCATGTCTGTGATAAATCATTGGTGAATATGAGGAATAAGTCGAACCATTTTGTTACTAATAGACTTACGATTGCATACATCTATATGTATTAATCTGAAGAGTTCATTAACTCTTATGATGCTCCCAAAAATGGGTGCATAGCCCTTAATTATTTAAGATATAGTTAACCAGTATCGTATGATTTACAATAATATAATAAAAATTATTTCTCAAAAATACGACTAAGTCTGTAATTCCAAAATAATTATAAACAATTTTAGATACTTTTGTATTTTCCATTGCATCAGTTTTGTCATGAAAATAGATATCACACTATAGTTTTATTTCATAACGAATATTCATAATATTCACATTGAAAAATAACTATGTCTATTTTTCAATCGATACTGAAAAATAGTCCTCATTTCATAAATAATGTTTGGTATGTTTTACAAAAACAATTTTCATAACTTGACGCAATCAATAAGCATTATATGGCACTATTTCCGCCATTACTATAATAGCGTACTAAATTCAAATGTCCATTATTCTACCTAATATAGATTATTTATTTCATATACTACAACCAATGTACAGCGGAGAGTTCTTTGATCAAATATCTTTAACTCAAAGAAATAAATCCCATCGAAAATAATTTTCTATATAAAAATATATTTCAGAATAAAAATCACAATTCTTATTCCAATGTTAAGTATCAATTATTATTATTACAATTTTGTTTCCGATTTTCTTTTTGAAGGAGTAGTGACTATTCACTCTCTTCATCCGAATTGTATTTTAAATTACATATACTCTTGCACATTCGTTTTTCTTTCTAAATGGTCGAACCATTCAAAAAAAATACTCTTACCACAACATCACAACGAACCCTTTACAAAAGTGCACTCGATCGTCTTTAACATTTAAGGACATCAAATATGTTGCACCTTGCATAAACTGATCAAACCGACCTTTCAACGATCCAGTTCTTAGATCGATCTTGTATTTTTGGTCTAGTTTGAATTTAACACAATGTGATCCTTTTGTAATCAATCAAATTGAATACTTAATCTTATAGTATAGTTTATTGACTTATTTCAAATGAATTAACTTCATCAAAGTATCATACATTATGAACTATGATCATTCCCCATATAACACTTATATACCATATTATATGGATCAAATATCCATAGCCTTGTATTGCTTCTAGAGTTTGAAACCCATAGAACGCAATACATGGTCCTGATGACCAAATTATGAATATATTAAGTAGTTGTAAAATTAGGAACTTACACAGGTGTAGAAAACATTAACATGTAAGAAGTATTTAATAGTAAGCATATATTATATTTCTATTTGTCAATTTTCAATTTAGTTCATTTGTAAATTTTTATTGATAAACATTTTATCAATCATTTTAAATGTAAAATTATCAATATGGATTATTATAACATTATATAGCATATGTTCTTACAATATTAGAAAGGTTAAATGTTATCATTTCATTTTTCTAATAAGGCACCACTAGTCTTATATATTTGATCAAACCTTAAGTCGAAATATACTTTCGACCTCACTAGTGGGTGACAGGGCTCATCCATTCTTGAAATTCTGACTTTGAGTTTTCTCAACAAATCATAGCCCCACTAATGATAGATAACTCCTTGTCCGTTGTATCACATACAACTCCTAACCCATGATTCCTTTTCCTAATCTAATTTCGGCCTTGAGTTTGTGCAATAAATCGAAAGAGATTATTCACTCATACCTACCGTATCACAATGGCTTAAGTATAGTATATGTACCTTGAGTTTGCACAAAAAATACTTATAATTATCTTACCTTGTCTATTCAATATATTAATAGTATCACACATAACATCCCTAGCTTGAGCTTTCCCAATAACTAAGGAGTATGCAAGTAATTTATTAAAATATACAGTAGAGGACAACATTATATTAAAGATTCAAAATCTTAAACATATTAAATCGAGTGATATCAACTTATGGAATGATGTATTTCTTATGAAATACCCTCGTGGTTTAAGTGTCGAAAAAAATCTGAAATCACGGTATACATACTATACGTATGTATTTATTCCTTATGTTTACTTAGAGTTTCTTAATGTTCCACCTTTAATTTATACTTATATTATATATGTTTCATTATAATGTATAACTTTTATATTTTAATTAGCTTGTACAATAATCTTACGTATAACATTATATTAACTAATTCTTATTTAATTAATTTTAATTAATTAACTTTTAATTAATTTTATATTAGTCTTTAAATACAACTTTTATATTGGACATGTCTACTATAACCTTTATAGCATATACTATGACCGTTATGGTATAACACATATATCTTATATATGTGTATTTTTATTAAACTTATTAACCTTTAATTAATTAATTTAATTAAACCATTTCAATTAAATTATATTAATTTCCAAAATTTATCTTATATACATACATGTATACTTATATTATCTTAGACACTTTTACATAACATAACATATATCAATATATATAATACATGCATATAAGTATTAATTAATTAACCCATTGAATTAATTAATTTATTAATATTATTAATAAATTTTAAAATTTGAAATTATAATTTAAATATTTTCAAACATTTTGAAAATATCATTACCTTTTCAAACATTTTGAAAACTTATGTTGTATTATAACTTTTATAATAAACATGTTTTTATTTTAAATTTGACTTTTAAATTTAAATCTTTTATTTTAATTTTCAAAACAATTTTGAAAATTAGTTCAAGGCCAAATTCAAATTAGGCCTTTTCTACTAGGGACAACCAATGGGCTCACTTCACCTTTCAGGCCAGGCCGGTAACCAGGCAGGACCGGGTACTTGATTATCCAATTCAAATCCTAGACATTACCTTTCTATATACCATACTAAGCGGGCAAGCTTAATTAGTTAGCCATAATATGACTAATTTAGGCCGCATATGCTATTGGGCTCTGATACCATTGTTGGATCTGGACCAGCCCATAGCGGAATTAAAAGGTAAATTTCAAAAATTTCCTTTATTGAATCTTTAATGGGCTAATAAAGTATAAATTCATTTAGAACTTTTCTAAGTTTATTTTAAATAAAATCAATATTTTATTTTATTTCATAATTAAAGGAGTTTTAAATTTAATTCAAATAAATATGTAATATGATGAATGTATCAAATACATTCATGTGTAGAGAAAGAAACATTATATTTCTTTCTCTTAACATAAGTAAATAATTAGGAGAAGATAGGGCCAAAAATGTAGAGAGCGAAACTTTTCATTTCTCTCTTTCTTTAGGTAGGTTAATTGATAAATTACTGACATTTTCTATTTAATTCACACAAGCCCTTTATGTCTAAAATTTTGACTAATAAAACACACACACATCTATGTATGTATGTATGTATGAATGTGAGTCTTACATACACACACATACACACATATGTATATACATACATACATACATACATATATATATATATATTAAAATCAAGATTAACTAGTTTATACACAATGAAATCAAAGCTTAAAACAATATCTAATTTGATAAGATTTTGAAAATAAATTAATGGTTACAAACAAGGATATATTTTATTGAGTCAACTTTAAGCCAAATGGACATGTAATTATAAGTGTGGATATTTGAAAATAATACCTAGTAAAATAAAATCCTACCTTAGCAAAATAGGGAAGGTGACATTCTACATAAAAGTTCACTTATAATAATAAATAGAATTTTTTTTCTTAAGTGTACGATGATGAAAACATTTATATCCAAATCAACAACCATATAAGATGTATAATAATGCTCCAAAATTGTTTCGAATAAATAACAAATGTATATTTGTCAAGTTTGTAATTTATGTAACAAGCAATTAAATTATATTAGGTTATTTGACATTAGATTTCAATCAAATTGCTGACCTTTCCTTTTTTTAAATCAATTTATCAATTTCAAGTCTACCTAAAATTCTATGTAAACAATAAACAAAATTATTTCAAAATGACTACACTTTATGTAAATAAATTATTTCAAATACTATTCAAAAGAAGTTTTTTATGTGAAAGAATTGGACAACACTGGCATGTTTAAATTATGATGATGAAAAATAAATCCAATTAAATACATAACATTACCAACCAAACAAAATATGGATAGATCCATAATAATTATCATTGGTGACATGTGAATAACAAAGAATGTAAAAAAGATGATTTAATCATATTAACATGATGAGGATAAAGATGGTTCAATCGAATAAATAAAATATTCAAAACATTGTCCAAATACATACAAATGAATGAATGGAATAGGTGAAGAATAGAAACATGTAATCATCATGAAATAATATATAAATAAAGCAGGAGTTCACCTTTTAGATGAAGCCAAGACAAACACATTTATTTGAGATTTCTCCTCAAGTCTTAAGCAGATCATCATCCAACTTGACAAGAGAAGGATGGATCACTCATTTTTTATTATTTGATGTTTGAATTTTGTATTGGATTTGATTAAATTTTTGGAAATATTGATTTTATTTCAGCCATGAAAGGTTTGGAGGATAGAAGGGAAATAAGAATGAGAAAGAATGAAAATTTTCTATAGAAAACAAATTAGTGGAAATGTTTTAATTGAAAAAACGAAACTTTTCTCATTCTTTTAATTAAAATTTCCCTAATCAATTCTCTTAATTTTGTCTCCCCCCTCTCACTCCTCCCTTTTTTTTGGTATGGCTGAAATTATTTGCCATCAAATGGTACACAATTTTCATAAATCTTTTCATGCAAATATCTTCAAACTTGTTTAAAATACACAGTTATCATATATCGATGCATGCAAATATAACTTTTATATATGCATTCAAATAATTCCAAATAACTTCCAAACATCAAATAAAATAAATAATAATTAACATTTCTCAAATATAATTAATTTATATAACTTACAACATTTTGTAAGTTAATTAAATCATGTGATTTTGAAGAATTCATAGTGACTCAAAGGTATAGATTAAGTCAACAATTAATGTTGAACAATTTAAACACTAATGTTCACATGTCACCTTAGTTAGTAGTGTGATATTTTAGCTAAATTTATCGCTTACACATCTTTACAAGTATAATCCAATTTATTTATTTAAGTGTTACCAGGTAGTGACAATTATTTACACCAATTCTTTTCATCAAAACTATATCTCTTTTGGATTTATGGAATTTTGTTAATATTCAAAATTAGAGTATCATCTTATTCAGCTATATAGTCCAAACACAAAGTCCATAGTTCAATAATAATAATTATTATTAAATGAAATGTTTTGGCCAGAGAGTTTAACTTTAAGTTGGCCTCAGTTGACCGTGATACTAACCTTATATAACTGAGGAGATGAATCCTCTTTTGAATAGTATTTCACTTCCAATGCTTCCACTCGACCCAACTACTGTCGTTCGATGGACGCCATGCCACGATTTAATTATAATGAAAATGGAGCTTCCACATTGTAGATCAACAGCATTCTCAAGTCGAGAGACTATGTAAATTAGTCACATCGATATATTTTTATTCGATTTCAGTTATATTAACCAATAGAAAACTATCGAGTGAGTTATTCCATAGTTATCTAATAATTATAAGTGTGTAATCCCTTGGTGCTCCCAACAGTCATGAGTAATTCATTGCCCAATATTTGAAGAGCGTTACATACTTTCGTCTCAATGGATATATCGATATCCAGTCTTGATACATCTTGACTAGGAATATTTAAAATGGTATATTTATTTTTTATTGTGATAAATTACTCATGATTATAATACTTTGTAATTACTATCACAAAACATACCATTTATGGATTTTTCTATCAAATATACTTTTAATTAAATTAATTAATTAATATAACCCATTATATCAAGTATATAATAGAAAGAAAACACCTTTTGTTTCGAACAAGATTGGTTATTGAGTTATATATATAACAAATTATTTAATTTCCCCTAAGGCATACCCCTAACTAACTATATATATATATATATATATATTGTTAGAGGCTAAATTTCGTACGACTTATTTTGGCTATATACTAGTTAATTCAAAGATAAACTGTATGGTTTAAAGCTATCATGGACTAAGGAAATAGAATATAAATATGGATGAAGGATTAAATAAAGGTGAGATGTAACACCCCTATTTTTAGTTAAACATTATTCTGGATATTTAATTGGATAGATTAAATAGAATAACATAAAGGTTAAGGAGGATGAGATTTAAAATTTAATAAGGTCGTGCCATACTGAATTAATTAAGTAAGATTGTTTAAACTTAACATATAAGAGAATATATAAGAAGGGCAATTAAAAAAATTGATCTATCCTTTGCCTTAAACCCTCTCCCCTCATATCATTCTCACTTTATTCATACAAAAACAATCAAAAGAAAAATATAAGAAGGTCGGCCATTAATCAACCTAGGGAGGGCGAAATCAAAGGAGATTCACAAATCCAAGCTTAGGGATTCAAGAGCTAAATCAAATCTCAACTCCAACAAGTAACATTAAGGTGAATAATAAGTGTTCCATTTATATTTTTGCTTTTGAAATTCAGCTATGGGTAATACCCAAATCATTTTTATAGATTTTGCCAAGATATGATTGAATATTCATTGTTTGGATAGAATGATGAATTAAGGGATCTTTATGGAATTATTTAAATGGGTTTTGAGGGTAAAACATACGATTTTTATCTCCAAATGCTTCAATTTTCTGATATGTATAAAAAATTATTTTGGAGATGGGTTTTAATTTCATAATTTTTCAAGTTATATAGATTATTTTATGAATTTCCTAAGAAGGAAATAACTTAATTATAGGTTTTAATATTTAAAATAATTAATTATTGTTTTTGGCTTTAAAATTTTTATATGATAAAGGGAAGGATATTCTCTAATTTTAGTGAATTTCTAGGATATTTCCCAAGTGATTATGATTTATTAGGAATTTATTATGCTCGATGGGCATTTAAAAGAATAATTAATTAAGGATATTAATTAATTAATTTGAAGTGTGTTTGGGACTTTAAAATCTGAGTGCGATAGTATTTTTGGAAAAAAATTTGTAAAGAAATTGCTTTATCCGATAGAAATTGGACAATAAATAAGATTTGGTAAAAAGTTTTTACTTAAAGTAGTTATAAAACAATTTTCTTAAGAGTTACGATAACGCTGTGCCACCATACGTTATCGAGCCTAACGATGAGGCCGCATCATTAAATGTTGATGTCGATGAAGGAGGGAGCACATGATAGCAACCTAAGTATCTATGGAGTGAATTCTTCGACATTGAAGTGGACAACAGCGGCAATAGATGATTAACGGCATAGTGTCTCCGTGATTCATCTAAACGTTTTAAAAGCTTAATGTCGACGTCGACAAGGTCGCATGTCTTCATCACTATTTTCAATAATGATGCACCTAATCACTTCAACTATTTTCAAACCAAGCGACGTAGTAGTCGAAATAAACTAAATTTTAAAGGATTTTATAACGATGTCGGGGCTCTTAATGTCATTGTGCATCAAGGTTGACGACCATATATACTTTGCTTTAACGTTGTTGTCACATGGTAACAATACCGCATCTCTTTCTTTAATATAGAAGAGACTTTTTTTATATAGACTAAAATATTTTAAAGGGGCGATGAGGTTTCAAAAAGGTAGATGACCTTAATTTTCGGAAGATAGCCATATAACCTATAAAGTTAATTTTTTTGTTAAATAGGTGGATAGCTTATAATTTATGAAAGTTGAAAACATCTTCTTCGATATGAATTTATACTTAAAAGAACTTAAGTTTGGTCTTACCTTAGGTTGAGGGTCGATGAGGCATAGTGCAGATTGAATGCTGCATATCTTCATCAAAGGCAGAGAGCCTTATGTTTTCCATTTCGATGTCATCATTGGGGATACCAATGTCGTTTTAAAATTTGTAAACTTCGACACTATCATTAAGGACGCCAATGTAGATGGACTTTGACATCGATCCATATTAACCTATTAAGGGCGGCGAGCCCATTGTTTTATGACTTCGATTCTAAACATTGGGGATATCAATGCTATTTTAATTATAGATATCAACACTATCATTGGGGACACAGAAGTAGATTAGTTTAGCAAACTAAATGTTTATAAAGGAGACCTTATCATTGGGAATACCAATGCATTTTCTTAAATGAGTTCGACATTGATCATTTGGGGATAAAAGTGTATGTCACTTTGAAATGTTATAACATTAAGGGAGATAACCTCATCGGGAACACCAATAGACATAGGTTTAACATGTGAGTAAAATAAGTTAAATTGTTAATTGATAGGTCCATAGTCATCTTTCGAATAGTATAGTATAGGATGTGAGATGGACAGTCCACATCATGTTGGAGATGGATAGTCTCTATAAGGATAATAAAGGGTTCATAGTCATCCAAGGAAAACTATAGGATGTGTGATGGATAGTCCAGATCATTTTAAGTTAAATGGAAAATGTGTAATGGATGGTCCACAAAATTTTAAATGTTTAAATCACATATGATGAGTAGTCAATGTGGTAGGGGGTGGGTAATCCAAGTAATAATTACATGTGAGATAGATAGTCCACATAATTTTGAATATTAAATGTGAGATTGGTGGTCCACATAATTATAAGACAGGTAGTAAGACTAAAATAAGACGGTAGTTAGATTAAATTGTGATGGGTAGTCATTTAAAATTTAGATCGATTATCTAATGAATTGGGATGGGTATTCCAATATATGTTTCATGATTATAAATGTTATTTTCTATATTCTAACCATTGTGGTTGCAGGAGCATAGTATATGGTTGTTATGTTTTAGTTAAGATATTGGTAAGGGGTAAATCCATTCCGCTCAACGGCGTGGTCTCACTGGATATCTATTTGGTCCGAGAAGGTAGGTTATTATTCACCCATACTGCTGTCCGATCCAAAGTTTTTGTTTCCCCTTAAACTCTCGAGTACTCATTTGAGTAGGTCTGGAGTAAGGGATTTCAGGTTCCAGTTAGACGACTAACCTTCCGGAGACATGCAAGAGGCAATCTAGCTATTAGGAGCTTTATCTATTTCCGCTGTGTGGTTTGGATTCGCCTATTTGGATGTAGTGGCAAAGTTGTACAATTGCCAAATATTTGACTCTGATCAACCAAGAAGGCATCTTCATATGCTGGTCTTGGAGTATTTTGTAATAATTATATTTTCTCCGAATGTGGGTTTACGTATGGGATTATGTAATGAATATGAAATATCATTTGTGAAATAAGATGAGAAAATTTGTTATGTAACCGTGTTTAAATTTTTTTCATATTTATATGCATCTAATTATTGATATGATTAACATAATCGCATATTGTTGTCGGGAATTAATAACTATGGATAACTACAGTATCCATAGCAGTTAGTTTTGGGCCTCAGAATAGAGGATGTTACATGTTGGTATGAGAGTATAGGTTTATTATCAAAAGAATTTTAAACCAAAATATTTTTTGAAAACATAATCCTAATAAATCAGAGAATAAGATCGGGGTTAAGGGATAACATTATAGTAACATTCTAACATCTGCTATATATAAGTATGTATTCTCCCCTCTCCCTTAGACCTTTCTACTACATCTTACTAAGGCTTGTACGCAGATTTATGAGAAAGAAAGATATAGCGGCAGGAAATGGAAGAGTGAATCTAGGTGGCGGAAGCACCGCAATCAATGGAAATGCTCGACCCAATTAGGAGGAACCAGGGTCAATGGGCGAATGCTAATCACAATGCAATTGCCAATGTAGGTGCTAGGATCCCACAAGCAGATATGGGACTATGTATCAGTTCTTCGTCAACTTGATGAAAGTTGGAGCAACTACAGGGGTAGTTGGAGGAAATGTTGCTAGTGCATGAGGAATTAATCTAGTCATGCCAATTGGTAATAACTATGCCAAACTAAGCAGAGATTATACCAGTCTTGGTGGGAATCCTTTTCCGGGACCTGAGGATGCAATAGAAGTGGAGAACAGGCTATAACATTATGAAAGAAATTTTGCTCATTTGAGTTTGAATGATGAGCAGAAAAGGAGATTGGCTTCAAGATAGTTGTAAGGAGCTGCTTTTCTCTGGTGGAATGAAGTGACCATAGGGGAACCAGAAGAGGAACTAACTTAGGCAGAATTTCGAAGGAGATTTGAGGAAAAGTTTTTGTCAAAAGTAGCCAAGTTAGCCTTGCTTAGGAAGTTTATGGAGTTAGAACAGGCGGAAATGTCAGTATTTGAGTACTCTGTTAAATTTAATGAGCTGTCCACGAATGGATATGCCATTATTGACATTGTTATCAAGAGAAACGAGAAGTTTATCCGGTGGTTTAGGCTGGAGATTGCTAGGGCAACTAGGCCACATCTTAGAGATCCATCAAATGTAGTGGTGGAGATGACTGTCACGAAGAAGAAATGCTTTTGACATTTGGGAAAGAGAAGTCAATGGGGAACCATAATTCTCAAAATAAGAAAAGGAAACTCTTTAAGGAGAAGGAAGTCAAAAAGGTGGGACTGCCAAGAAGGGGAAAGTTGATATGGTTCATAACAAATATGATAAGAAGGGGCACTATGCTAATGAGTGTCAATCTAGTGATGGAAAGATGGTTGTAGGGAAGCAGAATGTGAAGTGCTTTAATTGCAACCAGGTGGGGGCATTTTAATAATAAATGTCCAAAAGCGGCCAAGGCAGGAAAAGGAAAGTCGTTGCTTTGGAACCATCATCATCTAAGCTGACAGTAGCTGAGAAGGGAAAAATCTTTGATGGAAGGTACGCTTTTGATTCATAGAATACTAGTTATAGTTAGGGTACTGGTTGATACCGGTGTATCACATTCATTTATATCTCAGTGTTTGGTAGATAAGTTATGTTTGGAACCATCATATCTTGTTACTTCCTTAAGGATAGCTAATCTAATAAGAGGGTACGCAACTGTAGGGATGAGATGTGACCATCTAGAGTTTGAATTGTTAGGTTTTCCTTTTGCCTGCATTTTGTATATATTTGGCTTTGCGGGTTTTGTGATTATTCTGGGTATGAATTGGTTGAGGAGATACGATGCTAGGATATTTTGCCAGGATAGGAAAATATCATTGAGACACCCTGATAGTAGTGACTGAATAGTATACTCAGTTGAGATTATGAGTTTAGAAATTTGTGCTTTATTGGGGGCCACAAAAGTGGAAGACGAATTGAATCGGGTTTAATTATAAGAGAATTTGCAGTTGTTTTTTAGCTGGTTAAAGGACTATCATCAAAACAAGCTATTGAGTTTTAAATAGATCTTGTACCAGGAGCCGAACCCATAAGTAAACCACCTAGCAGGATGACACTTACCGAGCTGAAGGAATTAAAGGTGCAACTGGTGGACTTAGATGGAAAGAGTTTTATTAGACCAAGCAGTTCGCCTTAGGGAGCGGCTGCGGTTTTCATGAAGAAACCGAACGGGTCTTTAAGTTTGTGCATCGATTATCGTAAGTTGAATGATAAGACGATAAAGAATTGATATCCTTTACCAAGAATTGATGATGTATTTCATCAGTTGAATGGCGCCAAAGTATTTTACTTGTTGGATTTAACGATAGGGTTCCATCAATTTAGAGTGGCGAAGGACAGTGTTCCTTTAATGATGTTTCGAACGTGGTATGTGTTAACCCAAAAAATGGATCAATGTCCTAGTTTAAGTATGAAAACACTAGCCTTGTTTCTTAAAGCAAACAATATAGAACATAAATGTAAGAAGAGCAGAAATAGTAGAGAGACACAAGAATTTTATAGTGGTTCGGCTGTTAACGAAGTCTATGTCTACTTTATAGCTTCTACAAACTGACTGCTATTATAAAATTGGTTTGGATTACAATGTGATTGAATCTCCTAGACCAGATCTGATCATAAGTACTTGGAAGCAACATGAGAATCTAAGTTGCTCCTTTGTGACCATTGTGTGGGAGAAGAAGAGTGAAGCATAAGAACGGTAGAGTTCCAGTAGCCAGTCCAGAGGGTCCTCTTTCTTTTGTAGATGGAATGGTATTTATAGGAGTTGGAGAGCACTTGGGCCAGAGCCGCTTTGTCAAAAGCCTGCACTCAGTGTGAAGAAGGAGCCCAGAAAGTTTGGGGGTTATAGGAGCTAACTATTTGGATCGGTACCAATCCAATTAGATTGGATCAGTACCGATCCAAATAGTTAAGCATTTTTGATGCTTCAACTACTTGGCTATCATCCTTGCTTCATTTTGATGCTCCCAATATATTTTCATAGCTTGTTGACTTGCTTTGCTAATGATTCACTTGTGGGATAAATTGAACTATATACCGAGTCAGATGAATGTTCACCCCTTTAAGCTTAGATGCTTGGAATGCTATCAAACTTGTTGAGTGAGCTTAGTAGAGGCATAAAGTCACAACGAAAACGGAATGGAGCATACATAAGCAACTAATTCGGATCGATACCGATCCACTTTGGATCAGATTGGTGCCGATCAGAAAAGTTAGCTTATGTTTAGGCTAAACTCTCTGGAGACTCTTGCCTTTCTTATGCCTTTTGGTCAGGTTTCGAGTCATTCTAGCTTAGCTTGAATGTTCTAACTATTTTTGAATTCTGCTGCATTAAAAACCCAGTTAACATTTGCCCTCTAGAGTATGCTTTAGTTGAAAACAATGTGTGCTTTGGAATTGATTATCTCTGGGTTTCTGTTTGAAGGAGTTTTATTGATCGTATCTAGCTATCTTGAAACGTTATCTACGAAGTATTGGTTAATTGTTCAGTCCTTAGTGTGAATCCCCATTGTTTGTGATTTGGGAGTATCTTGGCTTGGCAGTTTCAAGAATGAATGCGAACATCGAGTAGGTCGCGTAGGGGAAACCTGGGACCATTTGGAGGAGTAAGTTTCAGCGAATTTTTGCTTACTTAAACCTTACACCGAACCAAGTCATTTCACTTTTGACTAGTTATCCATTTTTGACTTTAATTCTAATTTCAGTTTTCAATACTGAGGATGCAATCTTTACCCCGAAATTCTCACGGGGCTTTAGGTCGGTGAGTAGTTACAACGTAATGAGTTGGAGTAGACTAGGATTGAGAATATTTCGAAGAAATTTTCTTTCACTTATACTGCTTTTGATCAGTTACTTGGTTGGTTGTTCATTAACCGCTTATTCTATTTTTAATTAGAATTTAGCTTTTCTATACTGGTAGAGCTATCTACACCCTGGAGATTACGTAGTGCTTTAGTTTGGTATAGAAACTCCTTGCATGATTTTGGGATGGCGGTAATCTTGAATGGAGATGTTAGAATCTTGGACTATACTTCATCGGTCGTGAAGCTGAGTTTTGCCTTGGACGAGTGTATACCATTCCGGAGCCAAATCATGATTTCCATCTTCAACTGTCTCTTTTCGAGGCTTGGCTAAGTTTTGATCATCGTTTTGAATGCGAATGTGACAATTTATCCCAAAATTAGATGCAATGGATGATTCCAATACATTGCTTTTCTTGTTTCTGCACTTTTACTAATCTTGAAAAGAGAAGCTTTCCGCATCGCTTCAGACAACGGTTTCATTATTGATTTCTCATCGATAACGGGTAAGTTCTAAGAAAGATAATCTTAAAGTACAACATGAGTAAGTATGCACAAAGGATGGTCCGTTCGTGGCGCTCGGGTCACTAGACCCACTTTGCATAGATAACGTACTGCACTTGCCCCAGTCAATGCTCAGAACCCGATTGGTCGACTTAAGTCGACTTTCCTTGGATTTCGGGCATTGGTCATACATGGATTTTATTCAAAGTAAAACATACCTGACAATGTTGAATGCCAAATTTGTTGTTGAAGATGACTTCCTGGTAATCCCATCTTTAGTTTGGCCGATGAACTTCTATTTCTCTAGGAGTTAGAACCTTTACAGCTTAGGTTTCGCCTTTTATTCCCATTGTGTTGGGACAATTGAGTATGGCCGAATTATAAGGTACAATTAGTCTTGTGGATTTGTAGTTAAAGTTCGATTAGTCACAACTTCATTCTTCGGGGACTATTGGCTTAATTGCTCGGTTTTGAGAATTGCTTTTTCTAGAACTATGAGATAGCTTGGTCTAGCCAGTTCCATGACTGTTATTGTTTATGCTTAGTCCAGATCATGCTTAGTTGAGTTCGTTTGATAAAGCGATGGTGTATATGCCCCAGTTCATAGGGATGATTACTTTGAATACTAAATCAACATGTTTTTGGGAGACTAGGTCTCTTGAGCAATACGTTCGATTGGCCTAGTTTGATTGATACGATAGCTCCTATCTCGGGAACTATGGACTGTGTTGCTTGATTCTAAGCTCTGATTTTTAATGACGTCTATTTCCTGGCTTCAATTGAATTCCTCCAAGTTAACATCATCACCCAATGTCATTTTTGAGCATGTACAGGAAAGAGGCTTCATCGCGATCTTTTGCTAAAGTAAATACTTCCAGGTCTAGTGTTGAGATCCTAATCATGTATTAGTTTTCGTCTTCGAAAACTCATGAACGGATGACATAATTGTGTGGACTTTTTCTTCATGTTGTGGATCTTTAGATAACATGAGATTCCAAAAAGTAGGGCTGAAGACTCGATGAAGCTCTTGCTTCGGCTTTTGAAAATTCGAGTATCGAGAATCTCGTTCTAAGAGTTTCTTCTTGGCATCATCAACCTTCGGGCGATGACATATTATGACAATTTGGGACCGAATAATCTATTAGACAGTAAGTAGGTCATTCATTCTTCTCATCATCGCCAGACTTTGAGCGATGGTGAATTTCTTGAAGTTAAATCCTTCATTTCTTTGGTTAGTAATTTTGTTGCCAAAATGCTTTATTTTGCGAGACAGAACCATTATCTAACCAACCTTATGGTTATTCGTGTTTAGACTTAGCGACGTTTCTTTCGACTAAGTATTTGTGCGTCTATCCCTATTCAAGGGACTAGCTATTTCGAGCGCCTGTAATTGGGCGCTTGTGAGAGATGGAAAGTTGTGGGACAAATGATTCAATTTCTCGCTGTTTGGATCTCATTCTCATTTTTGGATTAAGGAAGTTTGGCGATTTCATTTTCGAGCTTTCGTGATTGTCCCTGCTTGCCCTTAGCCATGTATTCTTTGCTTGGCTGCTGGCATCGTCATAGAAGTTCTGTTCATATGTCAACTCATATCTTCGGGACTTGATAACCTAACTTCTTAGTTCCAAGCAACATTTTCTCGGGGATGCCTATTTTTAGCTATATCCAAATTCTTTCTAAGTTGAATTCTGGAAAGTTGTTCTCTAGTTTTCATCCTTAGAAATTAGCACACAAGCAATTCAATCCTATGATTTCCTTTCGGCGCTACTTTATTCCTATTCAGGGGCCGATTCCTACGATGTAAGGTCAAACCATCTGATTGACATATGGAAGGTTGTCTTCCGGTCATTGCCTATCTTCGGGCAACAATATTTTTTCGAAGACAACAGTAGTTGAGGACCAACTTCTATCTCCATATGCTAGTGTATTGATGGTCCACTACGTTGAGTGTTTCTCATTGACCCTGTAGATTAAGGTTTTCCTAGTGTTGTCGGGGAAACACTGGTACTTAGGAAGTAGGAAGTCTCCTAGCATTACCGGGCAATACTAATACTTATGAAAAGAAAGTTTCTCAGCGTTGATGGGGCAACATCGGTACTTAGGAAATAGGAAGTTTCCCAGCATTATTGGGGCAACACTGGTACTTAAGGAATGAGAGAAGGCCTTGGCATTGTCGGGGCAACACCTACACTCAAGAGGTCGGGATCGATTTTCCCGTCAATCTGGTGGTGCCTTTAATCCAATTGGGTACTAGTTTCGATCTTCGGAAACTAGAACTTTGATTATTGTATTGTAGAAGTGTTTTCTTAGTGCTGCCTATCTTTGGAAAGCGTTAAAGTCATGTTGATTAGGATTGATCCTTCATTCGATCTTGTAAAGTTGGGTAGCTTCTTTTTAACCCAATATGGTTGCTTTCTCAATGTTTCTTAACTCTAGGATATGCTACGTTCTGGAAGGATGAGAGTCCTAAGCATGTCAGTTACTTAGCTTTGTTTATAATTGACAAGTGCTCCCTTTGGTGGTCTAGGTCCGTTGCTAAACATATTCCATGGTTGTTCTTGTTTGTGCAGGGTCAAACTTCCTCTGACCTATTTTGCTGCAATCCGAATCAACCCCAGTATGATTGCAATCTTCCTATCGTGATCACGAATCAAAAAAGTTTGCTAGTGCTTGTTTGAATCCACGATAATTAAATTTGCTTGTTCCACGCCACATCTACTCTATTAGGGCGTTGATGTGGTTGCAAATATTCGTAGATAGGAATCGAGATACCAGATCGATCTTTACATGGTTGTTTATTCCAAACCCAGCTAAAGTCTAGGCCACAATGAATTTGTGATGATAGGGGGTTACCATTCTTGACATCGCTAATCTTCGAGTGGTGTCAGATTGCTAGAAGACAAGTTATTCCTTCGGACATTGGCTGCACTCAGACTATGCTAGATTCTTGCAAGTTGGGGTTTGAAAACTCAGCCAAGCACCTGCTTCTGCCTTTGGAAACTAGTGCGTCGATGATTTGATTTTGGAAATGCCTTCCATCTTCGTCTATCTCTGGACGATGGTAAGTTCCTCCTTTTATAGCTTTTACTAGGCGATGCTAAATTTTAAGGAGTTTAATTTTCTCATCGATATGATGGTCTAGAGTTCTCGATGTTGCTGGGGCAGTATCGAGAAGGTTGGACTACTTTCCGTTTCAATTCCACACCCGTTCAACATACTATACTTCTTAGTTCTGTTGTGATTGCCTTAATTATCTATTTATTGTAACAGAACCTGGACTGGCTTTTATCCTGACCAAGTGTTGGTGTGTTATATTCCCCTTAGTCTAAGAGGCTGATTACTCTAAACACTTGATCTGAAATTTTACTTCTCTGGACACCCCCAGTGAAAGTTGCGTCACAGCTTCTATCTCTGGGAACTTGTGACTTGAATATCTTGGCTTTAGACATTTTGTATATTAACTTTGGTTAGAAATCAAAATTCTTTGCCGACCTCTTATTTTGGGAGTCTTGCGACACTACCGGAGTGATGTCGGTCCTTTTTGATAGCGGGGATTGATCCTTGATAATCCGACAATAAACAAGTTTCCCGGTGTTGTCGGGACAACACCAGTATTTAGTGAATTTTAACGGTTCATCGATGACACCGGAGCAACATCAAGCAGTGCTTGCGCGGCTTATGAGATGTGCGGTTTATAAAAGTGCATGGCTTATGAAATATGCGGCTTTACGGTTCGTTGATGATGCCAAAGCAATATCAAGTAGCATTTGCACGGCTTATGAGATGTTGGAGAGTGTAGACTTACAAAATGCATGAATTTTGAGAGTGCGCTGCTTACAAAATGCATGGATTATGGGATCGATACGACTCGTCGATCTGGGACGGTTTGGAACTTCTCAATGTTGCCAATCTACAGGTAACATGAGAAGTTTGTGCCTCGAGAGCATGGTTCCACGGCTCAAGAAGTGATGCACGACTTATGGGTGGCACGACTTATGATAGTGCACGACTTATGGGATGAGCGGTTTTTTGAGGTGTGCGGCTTATGAAATGCGCAGCTTATGGATTCGTTAAGACCCATCAATCCAGAACGGTTTGGAACTTCTCGACGTTGCCAATCTTTGGGTAACCTAAGGAGTTCGTGCTTCAAGAGCGTGCTTCCACGTCCCAGGAAGTGATGTGCGAGTCTTTAGGCCTTGTCGATGTTGCCGGAGAAACACCAGTTCTTAGAAGGCTGGGATCAAGATTTCCGATCGATCCGACGGTTTGATTCGATTTTGTTTTTTCGATTCGACGAGTAGATGGAGCATACTCGGGCATGGTTTGACCGGTCCAAGTAGCTAAACAATGATTCTCGAGTCGATTTGACCCCGTTGACTTAGCAGGTTTCTTACATGAACACGGTTTTATTGGTCCAGGAAACTAAGTAGTTTTTGACTCGGGTAACCATGGCTTGGATGATCCTTTCATGTTTCGGGAAGATGTGCACCTCCAAACAGATCAGGTTGCCATGGTGGAGAGACCTACAGCTGGTTGCATGAAGATAGATATGAAGAAAGAGCCCGTGGGAGTTTAAGGCAAGACTCTTAGCTCTTGGTCCAAACTGCCTTCAGATAATAGGTCTTCAATTGTCTAAGAGAAAGAGGAATTGGTCACCAAGAGTGGCAAAGTTCATAGTTTTCAAAATGCTAGAATTTTTGATCGGGCGTAACAAAACTATGGCATGATTAGTCTTGGCCTTCCTCGTGGCTTTCAAGTGTGTGTGGTGCCCCCCATGCTGCAGGGCTATTTGCACGCTTGAACTATACCTAGGGTTTCTCCACGACTTGTTTGGTTGCGTTTGGTCCAGTAGGTGCGCTTGTGCCTCATAGATGATTAAAGCATGGAAAGCCTCTATCATAGGAGACTTATATATTAGGGATCTGAGATTCTTGGTTCTTCCGAGTGCCGAACCTTGGCTTGATTTGAGTCGGCCTCTGATTAATCACGAGGTCGATTCAGTTTTGTTCTAGTTCCTTTGAGCGACTTCGAAGCTATGGAATTCAGCAATGTTTGATTCTTCAGTCATTAGAAGTGATTCCATTGATTCTATGGAGTGACTGATGTGATTACTGATTCATAGCCCCGGAGCGTGGTTTCGCTAACTTCGGGAAGTTCTGGATCAGATGACCACCTATATGCCGGTTCGCCTTCATGATGCTTTAGTTTGTGAAGGACCTTCACGTTTGCGAAGGGTTTTTATGGTCGGATGACTGGTGACAAGACAGCCTTGGAGCGATAATTCATCGACTCCATAAGGAATTTTGGTTGGATGTTCGACGACCAAATGGCCTTAGGGCGATAATTCATCGCCTCCAAGAGGAATTTCGGTCGAATGTCTGGTGACCAAATGACTTAGGAGCGATGATTCATCGCTCCAAGAGGAATTTTGGTCAGATGTTCGCCGACCAAATGGCCTGGAGCATGATTCATTGACCCCAAGAGGAATTTTGGTCAGATTTCCGATGACTAGACGGCCTTGGAACAATGATTCATCGACTCCAAGAAAAGTTTCAGGGCTCGGTTTGCGGGAACAAATTTTTATCGGTTCCTGGAGAATAAGAGGTTGAATCTGTTTGCTCAATGATCCTTTGAATAAGCCTTCTCAACGCTAATGAAGCAATGCCAGTTCTTAGATGGAGGGATTGATATAACCTATCAATCCGGTGGTTAAGAAGCCTGTGCTTTTCATTCATAGCTCAAGAGCATGGAAGTGTTTCCTTTCTGGTGTTGTCTACAATACCCCTAGTGTCCGGTAAGGCTCATTTGGAAAGGAAAGTAGATGGAGGCAGTTGAGAAGGGATCATTTTAGGTCGCTGCCCCATTCTTTAGTAGCTAGCTAGCCAGAGTATTATTTGATAATCATCCTTTGGTTAGTTAGCTGGGGTGCTTCTCTACTAGGTCATAGCTGCCTTGCTTGAGGAGAAGGTCCCTAAGGTCATGTAGCTCCTTCACTAGCGCCCTTGCTTGAGCAGAAAGTCCCTAAGGTCGTGTAGCTCCTTCACTGTTTGTCGTATTCTTTGGCAAATTGCCAAATTTTTCTTTGGCTAATTGCACTACCTCCAGTCTCTAGAAATAGTTCGCCTTCCCTTCCCATAGAATTCTTCTAGGGCAGTAGGTTTTTTCACCCTTAATGATTCCTGAGGGCCCTATAGTAGACTGCATCTATCATCCTTGCTTCGTCCATATGCCTGTCACACGAATGATATATGCATGGTTGTCCAAAGCTTGAATGATTGGAAATGCCGATCGAATGGTAAATCAGTTAGGATGAGGTCATGGATCAGTGGCGATCCCCAAATTTTTTCAAACTAGGTAGTATCTGTATGTGATGACAAGGAAGGCCTCATCAGGCTTCATTCCAAATTTCAAGGCATTTGGAGTTCGTATATTCGAGTTATGGGCAAAAGAAGATGGATTGGCATTGACGGATCGATGGTATTTTACTTGAAGTCCAGCCGGAGAAAATTTGCCGTTTACTTAGAGTCAGCACATGGTTCGCTTGGAGTAGTCACAGATTTGAAGTGCTGGGTTGGTGACTAACGGTGCTTGGAGTCATTTGCGTGTTTACTAGAAGAAATTCTTGGTTTTACCCGAGTCAGATTTTGGGCTAGAATTTCATCGGTTTGCTTTGAGTCAAATGGGCGATTACCCTAGTTAGACTTCGAGTCAGGGCCCTAGAATCTGCTTCAAGTCGGATTAGAGATTACCCGAGTTCGACTTGGAGTCAACTTTGAAGTGAGTTTTTCATCGACCTTTTCAACAATTATTTATGATTTTCAATGACGACCACTTGTGACTCGATAGGAGTTCCATGATGAGATTGGAGGTCGGTCAGTTGAGAGTGACCGTAATCTATAATGGGAGCTTAGTTTGGTGACCGATCTCGGTTTATGTCATATCTCCTTGGTTTTCTTGCCTCCAGGAGTACCGTTTGAGTAGTAGTTCCTTGTCCATTACTTGGCACTGCACTACCGCACCAATCTGGGTGTAGGAGCACTTCTAGTGAATAGGCTGATCCATTGTTTACAACCGATCTCCGTGTTCTCTACTGTTTCATTAGCAGGTCGTGAGAAAGTAGCAATGGCCTTTTCTTTCCTAGGAGGCTTTGTAGTTAGTTTCCTTGTAGGTGTTTTCCAAGTTTGAATAGAGTAAGAAACTTTGTAGATAGAAATCTGGATGTTATCTCATGGATAATAGAATCCAAAGTAGATGGTGAGTTGATCTCCGTAATGAGATATGATGGCTTGAGATGCAATCATTATATGACATGAGTTGCTTGTAATGACTTAAATCACACAACGTTGAATAATGTTTGTTTTTTTATTAAGCGCCTAACCACATCTGCGATGTATGCCTTGCTAGTTCAGTCGTCATAGGTCGACTGTCAGTAGCTCTGCCAAGCATTTAACTTTGTAAACGGCCTTAGTTGGCTGGTTGAAGCCTAGGCTCTCCATTTTTCGTGGGTACCATTCCTACACTACTGGTATTTTAGACTAAGTCGGTATTACATGGGCTGTTTGAACTTCCCTTTCGATACTCTGGACGTTAGCGTCCAAATTCAGGTCATCTTCGTCAAGGTGTAAGTCATATTCATAATCCTAAACATCTATTGCTATGTTTTCTCATGGAGTTTTTCACTCCTAGATTTCGGTTTGTAATAGGTGGTTTTGCGAAAGGCGGAGTGTTTGAATTTTCTTCTATGCCAATTCCTACAGTTCCGCCCATCACTCTTTTTTGCTTCTGTCTTCCATTTCTTCCGTTCAAGTATAAACATAGAAATTCTCTTGCTTCACAACAGATACGTCCTCAGGTACTATTCTGGGACTAGTTAATGGTTGGAGCTCTAAGAGAGCATTTGTCTTGTCCATAAGATCTTTTTGACTCTTTGCCATTTTTGGTTAATTTCATCAACCATCTTGTTCAATTCCCCCTTAGCCAACAACTTCATGTTGAGTACAGGATTCCGATGCTTGATCTCCAATATTATTCCTTGTACTGGCCCATATTAGTAGGTTATCGGTGTTATTAACTTCATTTTATTGGGGATTTGCCTCTTCTCCAGCGACAGCTGCTTCTATGGATCTTTCGAAAGTAGTTATGTTTCTTCCTACCATTAGCCTTCAATGGTAAGATCTCCAACTTCCTAAAGCTGATTTTGTATATCTAACTTCTGGATCTGATGGATCCAGAGAGGAAAATTAGATCTAAGCCTGAGTTCAACTCTCAATGAAAGCACGAAAATGTTAACCTAAAAATGGATCAACACCCTGGTTTAAGTGTGAAAGCACTAGCCTCGTTTCTTAGAGCAAACAATGTAGAAAATAAATGTAAAAAGAGAAAAATTAGTAGGGACACACAAGAATTTTATAGTGGTTCGATTGTTAAAGAAGCCTACGTCCACTTTATAGCTTCTACTAACTGACTATCGTTACAAGATTGGTTAAGATTATAATGTGGTTGAATCTCCTAGACTAGATCTGATCATAAGTAATTAGCGGTAACCGAAGGATCTAATTTGCTTCTTTGTGACCGTTGCATGGGAGAAGAAGAGTAAAGAATAACATGGCAGAGTTCCAGCAGCCAGTCCAGATGATCCACTTTCTGTTGCAGATGGGATGGTATTTATAGGAGTTGGAGAGCACTTGGGCTAGAGCTGCATTGCCAGAAGCCTTCACTTAGTGTGAAGAAGGAGCCTAGAAAGTTTGGAGGTCATAGGAGCTAACTATTATCGGTACTGATCCAACTGGATCAAATCAATACCGATCCAAACAATTAAGCATTTTTGATGCTTCAACAACTTGGTTATCTTCCTTGCTTTGTTTTGATGCTCTCCATATATTTTCATAGCTTGTTGACTTGCTTTGATAATGATTTACCTATGGGCTAGATTGAACTGTATTCTAAGTTAGATGAACCTTCACCCCTTAAGCTTAGATGCTTGGAATGCTATCAAACTTGTTGAGTGAGCTTAGTAGATGCATAGAGTCATAATGTAAAAGGAATGGATCATACTTGTGCAACTAATTCGAATCAGTACCGATCCGATTGGATCATTGATGATCTAAAAAGTTAGCTTAATTTTAAGCTAAATTTTTTGGAGACTCCTGTCTTTCTTTCTTAGGCCTTTCGGTAAAGTTTCGAGTCGTTCTTGCTTAGCTTTAATGTTCTTACTCATTTTGAATTCTTCTAGGTTAAAAAACTAGTTAACAGTATGGTTCATATGAGTGGTTAGTGATGCCATTCGAATTAACTGATGTGCCTACTTTCTTTGTGAATTTGATGAACCAGATTTTGCGAGGGCACTTGGATAGGTTCGTATTGGTATTAATAGATGACATTTTGATATACTCAAGGATGGAAGAGATCATGAGATTCATCTTAGAATAGTGGTTGAGACGTTGAGGCAACATCAATTAAAAGCGTAACTTTCGAAGTGTCATTTCTAGAAGGAAAAAGTGAGTTTTCTTAGTCATGTAGTTTCAGAGAAAAGTTTTTTAGTCGATCCAGCCAAGATCGAAGCTATTAACAGTTGGAAAAGACCCGGAATGGTGATGGAGATAAGTAGCTTTCTTGGATTAGTTGGCTATTAACTAAGATTTATCAAGGATTTCTCACGAATAGCAGCACCTTTGACTATGCTAACCGAAAGGATATGAAGTTTATTTGGTCTGATGATTGTGAGGTTGCATTCCTTGAGTAGAAGCATTTGTTGACCAATGCGCCTGTGTTAGTAGTTCCTGATGGAAATCATGATTTAGTGGTGTATAAAGTTATTGCCTTCACTTCATGCTAGCTTAGACCACATGAAGTCAAATATCTGACTCATGATTTGGAGTTAGCAAGGGTGATTTTCACATTGAAAGTGTGGAGAAACTATCTCTTAGGAGAACGATTTGAGTTGTATATGGATCATAAGCCATTGAGATATTTATTCGCTCAAAAAGAGTTGAATATGAGACAGTAGAGGTGGCTGGAATTTTTAGCAGCTTATAAATTTTTTTAGAGTACACACCAGGGAAAGGAAATAAAGTTGCAGATGCACTTAGCAGGAAACATCAGAATGTGGTGTTAAATATATTGGGGAATGGAAGGATCTTGAGGCATTAACTACTTGTAGTGTGCAGTTAAGATCGACTGCTAGTTCTAGTCAAAGTACAACCATGTTATCTTACTTGGAAGTTCGATAATTGTTGATCGAAAGGATTGCTTCTAAGCAAAGAGATGACCCATTGTTAGACGAAAAGATTAGAAGATTGGAAGGTGGAATCGAGATCGATGATATAAAGGATTTTAGTGTGACCAGAGGGATGGCTAAGAAAGAAGGGACAGTTACGTGTTCCGAATGTTGGAAACCTAAGGAGGGAAGTTCTTAGGGAGTGTCATCGATCGAAGTTAACAATTCATCCATGGGAACCAAGATGTATCAGGATATGAAGAGAAGTTTCTTCTAGGAAGGTATGAAGAGGGATGTAGGCTTTTATGTGAAGCAATATGCAAATTTCCAGCAAGTGAAATCTGAACATCAGAAACCAAGTGGATTGCTTCAGCCTTTGGATATATCGGTTTGGAAATAGGATTTGATGTCCATGGATTTTATTGTTTGGTTGCCAAGGTCAAATAGGGAAATGAAGTATATGGGTTGTGGTAGATAAACTAACCAAGAGTGCTCATTTAATTCCTGTTAGGTCCACCAAGACGGCGCCTGTATTAGCTGAGTTGTTTATGAATAATATTGTTAGACTGTATGGGATTCCTAGTAGTATAGTCAGTGTCAAAGATGCATTGTTCACTAGTGAATTTTGGAAGAGTCTACAAGAGGCATCAGGTACCAAGCTTAAGATGAGTACCACTTATCACCCATAGACGGATGGGCAAATAAAGAGAGTCAATAAGGCACTTAAAGATTTGTTAAGAGCTTGTGTACTAGATTTTGATGGGTCATGGAAAGACCATTTGCACTTAGTTGAGTTTCCCTATAATAACAGCTCTCAAGCTAGTATAGGAATGGAGCCTTTCAAAGCTTTGTATGGAAGGCTGTGCAAATCACCAACATGTTGGTTAGAGATAGGAGACAAACTTGTCCTTGCTCTAGATATGGTAAGTGAAGACACAAAGAAGATTGAGTTAATCTGAGGTAGGATAAAAGAAGCTCAGTCTAGGCAGAAAAGTTATGCTGATAAAAGGCGTAAAGACTTAGAATTCTCAGTTGGAGACCGAGTTTTTATTAAAGTATCACTGATGAAGGGTGTGGTACGTTTTGGAAAGTCAAGGAAAGTGGCATCGAGATATGTTGGACCATTCCATATTATAGAGAGGATCAGAAAACTTGCGCACCAAGTAGTTTGGTAGGTGTCTATAATGTATTCCATGTTTCTCATCTTAGGAAGTGTGTGCATGGTCCATAGGCTACTATTGCTCTAATTGCATTGGAAGATTTATTAGTAGAACCGGATCTAACATTTGTGAGACAACAAGTTTGAATTGTAGCGAGAGATGAGAAAAGATAAAGGAACAAGATAGTCAAGTTGGTGAAAGTTCAGTGGAGCGACAACGAGAAAGGCTGTACTTGGGAGGCATAGGACAGGATTAGAGATACTTATCCTGAGCTGTTATGATGGTATGTTCTATATTTGATTATATATAGATCTAGTAGCTAATAGGATACACTAGCATTGGTTACATGTTTGATATGCTTATATTTTAGTCCTTACTGAATTTCGAGAACGAAATTCTTTAAGGAGGGGAGCCTATAACACCCCTATTTTTAGTGAAACATTATTCAGGAAATTTAATTGGATAGATTAAATAGAATAATGTAAAGGGTTAAGGAGAATGAGATTTGAAACTAAATAAGGTCATGCCATACTTAATTAATTAAGTAAGATTGTTAAACTTAACATATAAAAGAATATATGAGAGGGGCAATTTAGGAAATAGACCCATCCTTTGTCTTAAACCCTCTCTCCCTCATATCATTCTCACTTTATTCATACAAAAAACAATAAAAATAAAAATATAAGAAGACCGGCCATTAATCAACCCAGGGAGGGCGAAATCAAAGGAGATTCACAAATCCAACCTTATGGATTCATGAGCTAAATCAAATCTCAACTCTAATAAGTAATATTAAGGTAAATAATAAGTGTTCCATCTCTATTTTTGCTTTTGAAATTTAGCTGTGGGTAATACCCAAATTATTTTGATAAATTTTGCCAAAATATGGTTGAATATTCATTGTTTGGACAGAATAACGAATTAAGGGATTTTTACGAAATTATTTAAATGGGTTTTGAGGGTAAAACCTAAGATTTTAATCTCTAAATGCTTTGACTTTTTGATATGTCGTATAAAACATTATTTTGGAGATGAGTATTTAATTTCATAATTTTCTAAATTATATAGATTATTTTATGAATTTTCCAAGAAGGAAATAGCTTAATTTCGGCTTTTTAATTATTTATATTAATTAAATATGGTTTTTAGCTCTGAAATTTTTATATGATAAAGAGAAGAATATTTTCAAATTTTAGTAAATTTCTGGGATTTTTCCCAAGTGATTATGGTTTATTGGGAATTTATTATTCTAGATAAGCATTTAAAAGAATAATTAATTAAGGATATTAATTAATTAATTTAAAGTGTGCTTGGGACTTTAAAATCTGAATGCGGCAATATTTCTTAAAAGGATTTGTAAAGAAATTTTTTTATCCAATAGAAATTGGACAAGAAATAAGATTTAGGGAAAGGTTTTTGCTTAAAGTGGTTGTGACGACCCACCTCCTCAACCCTTAGAAATCGACACTAATACATCCTCGGTATTCATGTGCCGCAAATCTAAGTGCTGAGAGGCAGATTATCATGTAGTAAAAGAAAATAAAGACGGAACATAATCTTGCACGAATGGAATAACATATATTATTTCAATATGTGTGTGTGTGTATTTTTACAGTGGAAATTTTAAATACATTTATCAGAGTCTATCCTATAAATCAGCCTGGACAGTTATAAATCTCTATCCCTATAAATGCTGGATATAATCAGTAAACTAATGCAGCGGAAATGGAAGTGGAGAACTATCCACAGGAACATCTTCAGCTCTAGACTTCAAGCTCCATCACAATGCTCTAAGTTAAACCTAACTACTTGGTTGCCTGGAAAAAAATAGGGCATCCAGAGTTTAAGGGAAAAGAAAATTAAACTCCAGACTAGTCATGGGACTTGTGTGAGAAACTCAAAATATGGATATTTGAAAACAAAGGGTATCACATATGCCCACGCTGCATATAAACACGAAACGAGTTTTTACCTTATGATAACCAAAACATCTGCTACGCAAAATCTGGTAATATTATTTTTAATGACATTCTTTTGAAAACATTTTTCAAGTAAACTTATATAATCTTAGCCGAAATTGTTACATTGATTAAATTCCAACATAATAGTATTGCAATCAAGTTCGAAGGCACTTATTGCACAATGGATTTCCATACAATGGTAGCTAAGGAACTACCTTCCATATAGTACATCTCTAGAGGGATGTACCGAGGATAAACACCTTTGAAACCTCTACACCAGGCAAGACCGGCCTACCTGCAGACCCATTTGGTGGCGGATAGAACCGAATATGACATCACTCCGATCATTCCCAACCTATCCGAGAGCTCTATTAGCATACACAACATACCCGATATATAGAGGGTAATCTAGAAAGGTGATGGACATACCCTAATGGTTGCAAACCACATAGCCTTATGGCATGCCCTGTTTAAGCCATTTTCGGGTGATCAGGCCCGAGGTAACGATTAAACTTTGACATAGCACATTCCACTTTGAATGCCACATTGCCAATTCCATCACACATCATTGATTTCCGCAAATGTACAACCTTTGAGCTCATACATCTCAGAGAAAGGTGTTAAGTATATAAGAGTTAGTTCCTACACTACCAAATAGATGTACGTAGTAGAAATCAATGTACATGCATTTTAGAGATGCAATGTCAGACATTCGTCCATACAAGTTGTCCAGGAATAGGACAAACTGAAGGAACTCTCCTACTACATTCTGTCGGGAATCATCCATAGGATAAGTAGCGAGCAGCTCTTGCATCGAAGAGTAAATGAAGATACTACTGCCACATGTATATGATATGGGAAATTTCCCCTAAAGGTCAGTGACAAGCAGCCCTTCATTTCATTTATTATCATTCCATGTCTTCACTTCGAATATGTAAATTGGTTCGAAGTGTTTTTCGAATAGGAATCACTCAAATCCGATCCCGGTTCCTTCAAACCAACTATCTATAAAAGATGTTAAGCTTGGTAGTGATTATCATTTCATTTATTAATATCTTTTATCAAATAAAATCTCTTTTAGAGATATAAATTTTTAAATCATATTCTTTTGCGGTTTATACGGAATCATTAAACCTCTCTTTAACTTTGGAAATACCAAATCATTTTTATAAGTCATATTGGAAAATATTAATTAGTTAGAAAGGATCGATAGAAATTATACTAATTCTACTCAATATCAATTTCCATATTCAATCTTTACAACCCATCGAATAACGGTGTAACCATCTTTTAAATTCACACGGACAATCTGGGTTCCCTCCTTAGAATTTAATACCAAATGTAAGAAGAATATTTCTATACAATCCAAATTGTATTAAATTTGAAAAAAAAGATCTTTTATACTTGCCTCGTTTCCGACATTTCGACCTTATTTAGTCCTCGTCCAGGAAACAGGCCAGGTGAGCCATGGCATTGGTTGCTCCTAAATATCCCATTAATTTAAGAACCTCACATCCGGATCTCACGAATAGAAAAATCCTGCCTACTCGTCGATTTTTGGAGCCAAGATTAAATCACCTGATTATAACAGCTTTTCTTTAAATCATTTATTTAAACCCCTTTCATATAAATTATTAAAATACTTAATTATTTATTTGAAAACTTTGATAAAATATTTGGAAAAGAATACTTAAGTTTAAAGCCATATTTCAAAAGTTATTAAAAGTGCTGCAAAAAGTGCTACGAATAGTGTTGCGAGTAATGCATTTAAGGCTTATTTGATCAAAACAACCTTTTAATCATTTAGAAATCCATTTTTATAACTCAATTCTCTTTTAAAACATTTTAAAAGAATTATATAATTTATTCCATATTTTTAAAGAATTAAAAATATCATTTATAAGAATTTTTCGCTTTGGTTTCCGAACTACCAAACGCGACTATTTTGGAAACTTAGTTTGCTTATATTTTAAAATCTACTAAAAATATCTTGATCATTTACTTTTGTTTAAAAATTATGATTATAAGAGTTTGGAAAATTTTTATTCCAAAGAATTCTGACTCCGATTCCATTCTATAAATGGATTTAAACTTTATGATGCGAAATCGCGAACTCGCGACGCGCCTACTTTTGACTCAATTTTCATAACTTATCAAAACTTCACCAAATTGGATTTTAGTGTTTATAAATCTTTTATAAACCATTTTAAAGAGGTTTAACAATCTCATATACATCATTTCATTTATTAAAGGAAAGTGATTTCCTTTGTGATATTCGATGTGTATTAAACAAGAATTGTTTACACATCCAAACAAACATATTATCATATCCAAACATGGTTCACAATCATCACAACCAAGCATAGCCAAACATATATATCATCCAATATATCATATTATAAATAGAGTTTCTTACCTTTATCGGTTTCTAACTTTATGAAAATTTGCTGTAGCTTCGCTACGATCGGATCAAAGCCTATGGTATTGAGCCTTGGACCTTTGAATGGGCTCGGCCTATGCTTGCAAATGGAAGTGGGCTCGGCCTTGGTGGTAGGAGGTGGTGGCCGTAGGTTTGGAGTGAGGGAAGGAGTGGATTAGAGCTTGTTTTTAAATGGATTGCAAATGTATATATACTTATATAAATATATTTTATTTTTGCTAATTTTTCTTTATAATTTCCTTAAGGTAGGAATCCATTGAAATAGCTTGGGAGGATGTAGAAGAAAAAGAGAATTTGTGTGTAGGAAAGTGAGAATGGAGGTGGATATTTATAGAAAAGTTTTGTACCAAAAGTATCATGATATTATTTCCTTATCTAAGCATGCTTGCATCACCATTCCACCTCATCCCTTCCCATCACCATTCGACCGACCATGAAGCCCACTCCCCAATCAATGTGCTTGGCTTGTGATGTGACATGATGCTTTGTTTTAATCTCTTGTTTACACATAAGGATCTTGTATATATACATATGTGTTTGGATATTTTCTTTGCTTGATTTGACTAATTCCTAAACATAATTAAATGTATATGTGTATACATTTGTATATGTGTTCATGTATGTGTATATGTATCACAATGCTGTATTGATTTGTTTACAACTTCTATATGTTAAACCGTTACGAATTCCGATTCCCAGTCACATTTCCAGTTTTTTAGTTAAACTATATATATTAGTGAACAAAACTTGAAAATATATTTCTCATCATTTTAATTGAATTAAAACTCTCACTTGAATTATAAAACTATATATATTGATATAAACAAATGTTTACAAAATGTGCTATCGTTTCGGTAAAGCGATATTAATTTTCCTTATATTTTCAAACCAAGTTTATATCTTCATAAAACTATCATAAATGATTTATTATCACTATATAACTAATTAAAATGAATTATCATCATTTTAAAACGATCATTTAATTATTTAAACTTAATTTAAATATATCATAAAATATATAAAAGTGATGACATCCTTGATGATGTCATAAATACATTTTATTTCCAAAAATAAAATAAATAATTTTTATTTAATATTCTTATTTATATGGATAAATAAGTGTATGTATCCAGCTCCATGCGCAGCTTTTGATAATTATAGAGATGTTTATTGATAAAAAGATTTTCGATGATTTTATCGACATTCCTTTAAATTTATATTTTTGTAAATACTTATTCAAAATAAGATTACCAATATTATTTACTGTTTAAAACATCATAATCTATTTTTTAAAATCTTGTATTTGAATATTTAAAAATAAATATAATTTATCGAATTGATAAATTTGCATGCCGTTACATACTTCCGTCTTTAAAAGAATTTCGTCCTCGAAATTACAAAGCAAAACCAAAAGATGTTTGACCAAAATATTTATTTTTAAACTTACACTTGTATAATGTATATAGATTATACGTATGCAATATCCGATTCGATATACTATTTGAATATACAGCTTTACTTTCGAACTAGTATTGATCCCCCGATCCTCTAATACGGACTTCGATCAGACTAAGATAATTCTATTTTCCTTACTAGCTGTCAATTATGAAAGAAAATGTAAGGATTCAGCTACAAATCCTCATTAATGTTTGCCCTAAAGCATCGAGTGATAAATCCTTTTTGGATATCAAAATCCTATATCCAAATCTTTAGGCCAAATTTGTGTTACGAAATAATTCATGTAAAATATATATACTTTTTACCTTTTCCCAAATATTTAGAAAATCTTGGTTTAAGTTTTTAAAAATTTCATAAAGATATAGTTTTATTCTTATGAATTTTTTTAACTGGTTTATGTATTTACATTTGAACTAAGTTATACACAAAGGATATAATTATATTATACATGCTTAATATTTTACATTCATCCTTATCTTATGCACATCTTTTCTCCTCACAAACTTAAACCATTCTTAAGTCCTTCTAAACCTACTTGGATTTTCTTAATAGCGATACAAATATAACTACCTTACAAGTCATACATATATATGCTACTATATAATATTAACATTAGATAGGTGTTTCTAAATCTTTCAATCTCACATCATAATCACCCCTCTGAGTCCGATGCTGATGGTCCATTTCCGTATCCAAAATCAAATAAAACTTCTCCATCATCATCACTATCATCTTGTTCGTTATCAGCTTCGTTTCCATCCTTAATCTATGGTGTCACATCCACTTCATATGGTAGCCAGGGCTAGTTCCATGGCACATGCCCAAGTTCGGCTGGCACTTCTTGTATAACTTCTTCTTCTAGTTCTTCTAAACCTTGCAATTCTTCTTCCTCGGGATCCTCAAATTCTTCTTCTTATCCACAAATTCTTCCTCTTTGTCCTTCATGTTGTCCCAATGAATGGGGGAATCGAACGGCTCCTCGCGCCAAATAATATGGTTACCGTCCATCTCCTATATGACATTACTGCCTCTATTGTTACTGTTTGATTCATGGGTTATCAAAGTGTTCGGGTCCTATTTAGGTTCAGATTCTTCTTCCATCAGCTCCTCCTCAGGAATTTCTTCTTTCGGTTCGAGTTCTAAACTTATTGGGTAAGTGGTCCACATTCCTTCTAAGGTCTGAGGGGTCTCTTCATCACTAGACACTATAATAAGTTCTGGAGTCGAGAAAGATATAGGCATTTCACCATAGGGTGACCATCTTTATCTAGTCGGGTGTATGGATCTAATTCTCCTTTAATAATGGGCATAATATTGCTAATTGGCCTCTGGGTTCTTCCTCATCACTTGAAAGAATGATTAGACCATTCTTCTCACTCCAGTTTGCTCTTGAGGTCTCCCCTTTTGAATACTTCCCTCCATATGGATTCTAAAAATATAAACATAAATACTTAGAAGCAAACACTAAGTTTTTATTATAACTTAACAAGTATGCTGCTTTTCAAATCAAGGTTCGAACAATGCTTAGGAAATAGATCGAGATCTTTATCAAATATTTTATCTCTTTCCAAAAATTCTTTTGATTCTTTTTTAAAAAATGTTTCCAACATTATTACCATCGATTTTCGAAATCCTTTCTGAAAAAACCTTTCAGATAAAAGTATTAATTATCCAAATCTTAGGTTTTCCTCCCTATTCTTAATCCTCTCAATACCACTATTAAACAACTTATAGTCAAACTGTGAAATACTGATTGCAAGATGTTTATACTCAGATTTCACTAATCTTGATTTCAAACTATCATTCAAGTTACAACATATCTCACTATATAATTTTTCAAAATATATTCTTTATATTAAAAATGTAATCCTAGATAAAAAATATTTCATTTACCATATTTTTCTAAAACAAAGATAATTTGTATATCATTAACAAATACATTGTCTTATATAATATACTCAACTCATTCTAGGGTGTCACTAATGCTATCTCTAATGAGCTACCCATCCTAGGGTATTACTAACCCTATCTCTGATGAGACTTTACCCCTATTAGGCTCAGGTGTTTGCTCAACCAAAGCTCTGATATCAAATGTGACGACCCACCTCCTCGACCCTCAGAAATCGAATTAATACATCCTCGATATTCATGTGTCGCAAATCCAAGTGCCGGAGAGGCAGTTTATCATAGAGTAAAAGAAAATAAAGACAGAACATATTCTTACACGAATGGAATAACATATTTTAGATCAAAATATATATCTTTACAGCGGAAATTTTAAATACATTTATCAGAGTATATACTATAAATCAGCTTGAATAGTTATAGATCTATGTCCTTACAAATGCTGGATACAATGAATAAACTAATGCACATGAATGGAAATGGAGAACAATCTACATGAACATCTTCAGCTCTAGACTTCAAGCTCCATCATAATGCTCCAAATTAAACCTGACTACTTGGCTACCCAAAAAAATAGGGCACCTAGAGTTTAAGGAAAAAGGAAAATAAACTCCAGGTCATTCATGGGACTAGCGTGAGAAACTCAAAATAAGGATATTGGAAAACAATGGGTATCTCATAAGACCACGCCACACATTAACTCAGAACGAGTTTTTACCTTATGATAACCAAAAATTTTGCTACGCAAAATCTGGTAATATTAGTTTTAGTGACATTCTTTTGAAAACACTTTTGAAGTAAACTTATATAATCTTAGTCGAAATTGTTACATTGATTAAATTCCAGCATAATAGGTACTACAATCAAGTCCGTAGGCACTTATTGGATAATGGATTTCCATACAATGGCAAGTAAGGAACTACCCTCCATATAGTACATCTCTAGATGGATGTACCGAGGATCAACACCTTTGAAACCTCTGCACCTAGCAAGACCAGCCTACTCATAGACCCATTTGGTGATGGATAGAACTGAATATGATATCACCCCGGCCATTCCCGATCTATCCGAGAGCTCTCTTAGCATACATAACATACCTAATATATATAGGGTAATCTAGAAAGGTGATGACCATACCCTAATGGTTGCGAACTACATAGCCTTATGGCATGCCCTGTTTAAGCCATTTCCGGGTGATGAGGCTCGAGGTAACGGTTACCTTTCACATAACACATCACACTTTGAATGCCACATTACCAATTCCATCACATAATATTGATTTCCACAAATGTACAACCTCTGAGTTCGTACGTCTTAGAGAAGGGTATTAAGCATAGGAGAGTTACCTTCTACACCACTAAACATATGTACTTTTGTAGAAATCAATGTATGTGCATTTTAGAGATGGAATGTTAGATATTCATCCATAAAAGTTGTTCAGGAACAGGACAAACCAAAGGAACTCTCCTACTACATCATGTCGGGAATCATGCCTAAGATTAGTAGCGAGCAGCCCTTGCATCAAATATCAAATGAAGAATATATATACGATATGAGAAATTCCCCCGAGAGTTAGTAACAAGCATCCCTTCATTCCATTTACCATCATTCCAAGTCTTCATTTCAAATACGTAAATTGGTTCGAAGTGGTTTTTGAATAAGAATCACTCAAATCTGATCCCGGTTCTTTCGAACCAACTATCAATAAAAGATGTTAAGCGTGAGGATGATTATCATTTCATTTATCAATATCTTTTATCAAATAAAATATCTCTTTTAGAGATATAAATCTTTAAATCATATTCTTTTCCAGTAAACGGAACCATCAAACCTCTCTTCAACTTTGGAAATACCAAAAAATTTTCATAAATCATACTGGAAAACATTATTGAGTTAAAAAGGGTCGATAGAAATTATACTAATTCTACTCAATATCAATTTCTGTATTCAACCTTTACTATCCATCGAATAACGGTGGAAGCACTTTTTAAATTCAATTTCTGTATTCAACCTTTACTATCTATCGAATAACGGTGAAAGCACTTTTTAAATTCGCATGGATAGTACAGTTCCCTCCTCGAAATTCAATACTAAGTATAAGAAGATTATTTCTATATAATCCAAGTTGTATTAACTTTGGAAAAAATTAAATATTTTTAACTTACCTTGTTTCTGACATTTTGACCTTATCTATTCCTCATCCAGAAAGGAGGCTAGGTGAGCCAGGGCACTGGTTGCTCTTGAACATCTCCTTAGTTTAAGCACCTCACATTCGGATCTCACGAACAGAAAAATCCAATCTACTTATCAGCTTTTAGAGCCAAAATTCTTATTCCAAAGAATTCCGACTTCGATTCCATTCTATAAATGGATTAAACTTTTGCGGCGCGAAATCGCGTACTGCCGTTACGCGACGCGCCTACTTTTGACTCAATTTTCATAACTTCTCAAAACTTCACCAAATTGGATTTTAGTGTTTATAAATTTTTTTTAAACCATTTTAAAGAGGTTTAACAACTAATATACACCATTTCATTTTTTAAAGAAAAGTGATTTCCTTTGTGATATTCGACATGTATTAAACGGGAATTTTTTACACACCTAAACAAACATATTATCATATCCAAATATCATTCACAATGACCACAATCAAACATAACCAAGCATCTATATCATCCAATATATCATACTACAAATAGAGTTTCTCACCTTTATTGGTTTCTAACTTCATGAAAATTTGCTATAGCTTCGTTTTGATCGAATCAAAGCCTATGGAATCGAGCCTTGGACCTTTGAATAGGCTTGGCCTATGCTTGAAAATGGAAATGGGCTCGACCTCGGTGGTAGGAGGTGGTGGCCGAGGGTTTTGAGTGAGGAAAAGAGTGGATTTGAGCTTGTTTTTAAGTGGATTGCAAATGTATATATACTTATATAAATTTATTTATTTTTTGCTAATTTTTCTTCATAATTTCCTTAAGTAGGAAGCCATTGAAATAGCTTGAGTGGAAGGAGAAGATAACGAGGATTTATGTATAGGAAAGTGAGAATGGAGGTGGATATTTATAGAAAAGTTTTCTACCAAAAATATCATGATATTATTTCCCTACCTAAGCATGCTTGCATCACCATTCCACCTCATCCCCTCCCATCACCATTCAGCCGACCATGAAGCATGCTCCCCAGTCCATGTGCTTGGATTGTGATGTGACATGATGCTTTGTTTTAATCTCTTGTTTACACATAAGGATCTTGTATTTAGACATAGATGTTTGGTTATTTTCTTTACTTTATTTGACTAATTCCTAAACATAATTAAATGTATATGTGTATACATTTGTATATGTGTTCATGTATGTGTATATGTATCACAATGCTGTATTGATTTGTTTACAACTTCTATACGTTAAACTGTTACGAGTTCCGATCCCCAGTCACATTTCCAGTTATTTAGTTAAACTATATATTATTGAACACAACTTGAAAATATATTTATCATCATTTTAATTGAACTAAAACTCTCACTTGAATTATCAAATTATATATATTGATATAAATAAATGTTTACAAAAAGGGCTATCGTATCGATAAAGTATACCAATTTTCCATATATTTTCAAATCAACTATATATCTTCATAAAACTATCATAAATGATTTATTATCACTATATAACTAATTAAAATTAATTATCATCATTTAATTATTTAAACTTATTTTAAATATATCATAAAATATGTAAGCGTGATGCATCCTTGATGATGTCATAAATACATTTTATTTCGAAAAATAAAATAAATAATTTTTATTTCATATTCTTGTTTATATGGATAAATTAGTTTATGTATTCAGCTCCATGAGTGGCTTTTGAATATAGAACTGTTTATTGATAAAAAGTTTTCCAATCATTTATCGACATTCTTCAAAGTTTATATTTTTTAAATACTTATTCAAAATAAGACTACCAATATTTTTTATTTTTCAAAACATCATAATCTATGTTTTAAAAAGCTTATATTCGAATATTTAAAAATCAATATAATTGATAAATTTGCAGGTCTTTACGGTAGTCATAAAACAGTTTTCTTAAGAATTACTTTAATGACCCAGATATTTGAACGGTTTTTATAACGTAATTAACTGAATTTTTGTGAAATTTTATATATTTGAATTTGGAAATAAAATTTTGATATTTGGACTACGTCTACTTAAATATAGTAAATGGTAAATTTCCATCAGATAATATGGAAGTTTATTTTTTCTTGTGTAGTTTTATTTAAATTTATATCAGTTAATATTTGATGATAATAAAATGTTTTTGAAACTTAAATATTTTTACATAATAAATTTGTAAATCATCTTCTAAGTGAGACGTCATATTTCGTTTTTCCAAATTTGGACTGCTATTGCTCCGTCTATCTTATTTCCAGCAAATTAGCAGCATTTTCGGTACTGATTACCGACTTTTGATAGGATGATCATACCACCAATATCTATATACTGTTTTGATCATCTAGTCGTGCTGATCTCTGCGGTATATTCAATTCAGTGTTTTGATTTCTGGTACTCCAAGAAAACAATCCATCGGTATCCGTATTTAACTCTTTGATTACTGTGCCCATTCAAATGTTCAAACGGTCATTGCTTTTATTTTTCTGAATTCTCGTGCTACTTTCACGGTTCCCTATTCCCACAAATTATTGCTAACGTTTCTGGTTCTAACCTTCCGTTTATACTCTTTTATTTATAACGTTTCAACTGGGAATTTATGCACATATTTATAAGCAACATCTCACATTCTTCTCTGTAGCTTTATATTTATTCTTCTCCCTCTTTTTTTTCTTTTCCTCTCACTCCAGATGATCACCGAAACCCTACTTCTCTCCTTATTCTCTTTCACGCGAGCAGCCTTGTCTAGCCTTGGCCGAAGCCAAGCAAGCTCATCCCTGGCTTCCAACTCCCCATCTTATCGCAAGCCCGTTCACCACGTTCCACCTCTCGCGTCCCATCAAAACTCCACCACCGACCACCTATTCCCATCGACAACCGACGTCCACCTCAGCGTCTTAGCAGCCGTACGCCCATCTCTCTAGAACCCACTACTTCGTCTTCCTCCTCTCGCCATTTTCCAGGAACCGCCTCCGAAAAGCCCTTTAGGAAACCGCGCTCACTTCCACCACTCTTGCTTGGCCACCCCACCGTGCTTCATTCGCCAATCGTGATAATGTATGTATCATAATCTATATTTGATATTTTAAATATGTGTATTATAATTGGTGGTTGATATTTGTCCAACTAGCATCCTCTTTCTCTTATATATATATAAAATGTATTTTATATATTATAAAGCTCATACTGTTGTTCTGTTATAAAAAGAAAAGAAAAGTATATGTGTTATATAAAGTGCATTCTTTGACCTGAGAACTTGCTTTCTCTAAATTTTCTAAATATAATATATACATTGTATTGTGAAGCTTAGTAGGCAGTATATATATATATACTCGTATATATATAATTATTTGTTTATAATATGGGATTTAAGTTTTAGTTTCAACATGACAGATATATAAATTTTTTGATGTTAAGTCTGCTTTGTTTATATATATATATACTAGTACATATATTTAAGAGTTTTATTCTGTGTTAGTTATATGCATGTATTTTTTTCTCTTTTTTCTCTTTTCTTTTCTTTCAGTTAGTATATTTAGGCTTTGAAGCCGTATATATGTATATGTATGTATGTGTGTGTGTGTGTATTCAGTCTAGAGGCTACTTTGATTCTTTGGTTTATATTTTATTTTATATGCAATTCTTATACAATGGTCTGCATACATAAACGGTATATATATATATATTGATTTATTTATTTATATATGTATATATATACATATTTTGGGTAAAGGGTATCATTATATATGTCATATTATACAAGTTATATAATTATATATATATATAGTATGATAATTTATAAGGGTATGTATGTGTTGTATAGAATCTGTTTTACAGTAAGTGATTTTATATAAATGTTTTGGTCACAGTGTTTATATGTGTTCAAAGTTATGTATATAATAGTTGCTATTTTCTTATGTAGGTGACTTTATATACTAAAATATATATATAGGTTACAGTAAAGTATATAAGTCTACAGTTTTTTCTGTAAAGAGTATATATATTTTAGTATACATGACATCTTGTATATATATGATACATAGTATATTTCGCTGTTATGACATGTTTAAAATTAGTTCATGTGTGTTTAAGAATTTTGATCATATAATTGTGTAAATATACAAGGCTGCATATAAGTTTGTACATTCACTTGTATGTTGAGAGTGGCATGAATCACTTTGTTTGTTGAGGAAGTAAGTTATATGTTGCATGTAAGATTGGGTAGCTGTCTGCATAAGTTGGGTTAGTTACATAAATTTTGTATACATATTGAATTACAGAATTATACCCTTGTTTTTATTTTATATAAGTCTGTATACTAGTTATACATATGTTATATGTCAATTTATATATATAAATTTTATATCCGTTGGTTTTCTATTATAGTATGGGAGTTGTCTAAATTTTCAATACGTGTTAAGTATGTAAGCTTATATATATTTTACATATTAGGCTATATATAAGTGTATATATATATATATTGGAATTTATTTTGCCCGAACTAAATATGGATTGGAAATACAAGTTTTGGAATTTATCTTTGAAAACAAGAGAAATTTTATATAATTATAATATAATAATAAGGTATATATTTTCAGTCTATAAAAAAAACTGATTTGACTATTCTCATTGATTTCTATTTATCGGCTTTATCTGTCGAATTCGTGCCCATCTTGTTTCACTTTGAAATTCGTGCCTGGATTCGTAGCTCATTTCTTTGTCAAATTTCTCTAGCCTCGAAAGGTGAGCAATCACTCACGATTAACGTTCTTATATTTATTAAATTTGATTTCAATTGAAACGACAATTGAAATATACTGCTAAATTGAACTGTTAATTATTTAAATTGTTATATATGTTATGCATCTATGTGTAATTGTTCACCTGTGGGATATGACACCATATCCTATTGTTTATATTATATTGTTATTGATGATATATGCCTGTTATATTATTATCATATCTGTTATCACTCTGCAAGTTCCCTGTTGTATAGAATTCACTATGGGTTGAAATGATACATACCCGAATGATCTGTAGAATAAGGGAAAATTATTATGTGTTGAAATGATAAACCCTAACGATTTTCATTGAATTGAATTTCAGATTGTGGGTTGAAATGATATATACCCGTAGATATTTAAACTACGGAGTGAAATGATAAATATCCGTATCACTTGACCATATGATAGAAAATTATATACAAACACCATCGGTCTATATATAAATATTTTGAAAATGATCTCTATGGTTTTGAAAGGAAATATATATGGCTTTATTTAATATTGAAATATTTTATATATAAATAAGTTTTAATATAAAGTAGATTTAATAATAAGTTTTAATTTAATAGTATGATTTAATTAATATATAATATGTATAAGTATTTATTTAAAATTTTATTTTAAAATTAGATCTTTATAATGATTTTATAAGTTAAGGTTGGGAAGATAAATTTGAATATATTCGAAATTGTATTTAATTAAGAATTTTTGTTTAATTAAATTGATTTGAAACTTATTGAATTTGAGGGTTTTAAGATATGATTTTATAACTTGGTTTTGATTTAATGTGATTAAATGGATATTTCAAGTTTTAAATAAATCGAAGGAAATATTTAGTTTAATGTAATTTAAGGTTATTTAAATGATAATGGGTTTATTAAGTGAATATTTCAAACTAAATAATAATGAAGTTAAAATAAGATATATATGAAATTATCAATTTTTTTTGAAAGTGTTATAATTTGGAAATATATATATTTGGAATGGAAATGATATTTTGGTTTTGAAGTATAAATTATCCTGGAATAACCACGGTGTTATAATAACGTTTGGTTGTTAATAACGTATATTTCTACAAAGTAGAGAGTTCCACGGATCCTTAGAGGATGGTTATCCCAAACATCCTTTAAGTTACTTGTATTTCAGTTGATATTTCACTTGAGTTGGATTTATTGATATAAGAATGTTAATCCTGACTTGAGTGTTTGTGTTTTGCTTTACGCTCGGGTCAGACTGAGTGATACATCATTTGAGACTCACCTTTGGAGTTTGGAGCTTCGTTTGGAGATCCAACTATCGATTCAGCTTTCAGATATTCAGTTGATTCCAGTGATGTATTCAGATTCGATTATTGTATCGAGACTCCCGTGTATTCGAGACTTCTGTTGTATTTTGTTTTACTTTATTATATATAAATGGTAGCTTCATGAACTACTATTCTCTTGTTTCCACTGCATTATTGTTATATTACTCTGTGTCTGTGATTCTGTGATTTATTTATTTACTGTATATGCTGAATTTTAGCAAATTTAAATTAACAATCTGATATTTTGAGCAGTTCAAGTCTGATATATGCAGATGCTAATGGTTGAAAATACCGGTCGTTACAATTACGATAATGTCATGCCACCATATATCGTCAAGCCTAATGATGAGGTTGCATCATTGAATGTCGATGTTGATGAAGGAGGAAGCACATGATAGCTGCCTAAGTATATATAGAGTGATTCCTTTGGCATGGAAGTGGAAAATAATGGAAATATATGGTTGGCGCCATGGTTTCCTCATGATTCATCTAAGCGTTTTAAAAATTTAATGTCGACGTCGCATGTCTTCATCAATGTTTTCAATGATGTCGCACCTATTCACTTTGACTTTTTTCAAAGAAAGCGACATAGTAGCCGAAGTACACTAAAATTTAAAGGATTTTATAATGATGTTAAGGCTCTTGATGTCGTTGTGCATCAAGGTTGATGACCTTATATACTTTGCTTTAATGTTAATGACTAATGGTAACGATGTCGCATCTCTTTCTTTAATGCCGAAGAGACTTGTTTTATAAAAACTAAAAAATTTAAAGGGGCGAAGAAGCTTAGGTTTCAAGAGGGCCAATGACCCTATATTTTCGGCAGATAGCCATTTAACTTATAAAAGTTAATTTTTTTGTTAAATATGTGGATAGCCTATAGTTTATGAAAGTCAACAACATCTTCTTCGACATGCATTTATACTTAAAAGAACTAAAGTTTGGTTTTAGCTTGGGTTGAGGGTCGATGAGGCATAGCGCGGATTGAATGCCGCCTATATTCATCAAAGGCGGTGAGCCTTATGTTTTCCATTTCGATATCGTCATTGGGGATGCCATTTTAAATTTGTAAACTTCGACAATATCATCGGGGACACCAAGGTAGAAGAACTTCGACATTAACCTATATTAACCTAATAAAGGCAGCTAGCATATGGTTTTATGATTTCGATTCTAATGTATTTTCTTAAATGAGTTCGACATTGATCATTTGGGGATACCAATGTATGTCACTTTGAAATGTTATAACTTTAAGAGGAGATAACCTAATTAGGGACAATAATAGGCATAGGTTAAGCATGCATGTAACATGAGTTAAATTGTTAATTAATGGGTTCATAGTAATCCTAGGAAATTAATGAGATGTGTGTTGGATAGTCCAACCCATGTTGGAGATGGATAGTCTTTATGAGTATAATGAAGGGTTCATTGTCATCCTTGGAAAACTATAGGATGTGTGATGGATAGTCAACAAAATTTTAAATGATTAAACCATACTGATCGGTAGTCAATGTGGCAGGGGAGGGTAATTCAAGTAATAATCACATATGAGATGGATAGTCCACATAATTTTGAAACATTTAAATGTGAGATGGGAAGTCCACATAATTATAAGACGGGTAGTAAGAGTAAAATAAGATGGCTAACCAATTTAAATTATGATGGGTAGTCATTTAAAATTTAAAGGGATAATCGAATGAATTGGGATGGGTAATCCAATATATGTTGTATGATTATAAATGCTATTTTCTATATTCTAACCATTATGGTTGCATGAGCATAGTATATGTTTATGTTTTAGTTAAGATATTATTGAGGAGAAAGCTCGTTCCACTCAACGACATGGTCTCACTAGGTATCTATTTGGTTCTAGATGGTAGGTTATTATTCATACCAAACTGTTGTCTTACCCAAAGTTTTTGTTCTTCCCTTTAAACCCTCGGGTGCTTATTTGAGTAGGTCAGGGGTAAAGGATTTCAGATTCTAGTTAGATGAATAAGCTTCCAAGGACGTGCAGGAGGTAATCTAGCTGTTAGTTGCTTTATCTATTTCCGCTGTGTAGTTTAGCTTTGCCAAGCTGGATGTAATGGCGAAGTTGTACAATTGCCAAATATTTGACTTTGATCAGCTAAGGGGCATCTTCATATGTCGCTCCTAGAGTATTTTATAATAAATATATTTTCTTTGAAAGTGGGTTTACGTATGGGATTATGTAATGAATATGAAATATCATTTGTGAAATGAGATGAGAAAATTTGTTATTTAATAGTTTTTGAAATTTTTTCATATTCATGTTCTTCTGATTATTGATGTGATTAAAATAGTCGCATTTTATTGCCAAAAATTAATAACTATGGATGATTGCACCATCAGTAGTAGTAAGTTTTGGGCCCCGGAATGGAGGATGTTAGAAGTTGGTATTAGAGCATAGGTTTATGTTTAAAAAAATTTAAACCTAAAGAGTTTTTGAAAACATAATCCTAATAAATCAGAGAATAAGATCGAGGTAATGGGATAATGTTATAGTAATATACTTGCATTTGCTCTATATAAGTATGTAATCTCCCCTCTCTATTAGACTGCTCTTTTTATCTTGCTAAGGCTTATTTGTAGGATTTACGAGAAAGAAAGATATGGAGGTAGGAAACATAAGAGTGGATCTAAGTGGTGGAAGCACCACAACCAATGGAAATGCATGGCCCAACCAGGAGGAACCAGGGTCGACATGCAAATGTTAATCAAAACACAAATACCAATATAGGAACTGCAACCCCACTGGTAAATATGGAGACTATGTATCAGTTCTTTATAAACTTGATGCAAGCTGGAGCAACTGCAGGGGTAGATGAAGAAAATGCTGCTAATAGGGAGGAGTTAATCCCATAGCGCTAGTTGGTAATAAATATGCCAAGATGAGCCGATATTAAACCAGTCCTAATAGGAAGCCTTTTCTTGGGACTGAGGATGCAATAGATGTAGAGAATTGGTTGTTTCGTTGCGAAAGGATTTTTGCTGATTTGGGTCTGAATGATGAGCAGAAAAGGAGATTAGCTTCAAGATAGCTGCAAGGAGCTGCTTTATTCTGGTGGAACGAGGTGACTGTAGTGATAACATAAGAGGAATTTACTTGGGTAGAATTTTGAAGGAGATTCGAGGAAAGGTTTTTGTTTGAAGTAGCTAATTCAGCCTTGCTTAGGAAGTTTATGGAGTTAAAGCAGACAGAAAATTCGATGTTGGAGTACTGTGCTAAATTTGATGAGCTATGCTGGTATAGATATTTCGCTATTGACATTGTTATCAAGAGGAACAAGAATCTTATCCAAGGGTTGAGGTCGGAGACTGCTAGGGCAACTATGCCACATCTTAGAGATCCATTGAATGTAGTAGTGGAGATAGCTGTTAGGAATGACGAAATGCTTTCGACCTTTGGGAAAGAGAAGTTGGTGGAGAACCAAAATTCTTAGAATAAGAAGAGGAACTTATTTAATAAGAAAGGACCTCAGAAAGGTAGGACTGCCAAAAAAGGGAAAGATGGTATAGTTTGTTACAAGTTTAAAATGAAGGAGCACTATGCTAAGATGTGTCGATCTAGTGATGGCAAGGTGGTTTTAGGAAAGCAGAATGTGAAGTGCTTTAATTACAACCAAGTGGGGCATTATAAGAACCAATGTCTAGAAGCGACCAAGATAGGAAAAGGAATGGTCTTTGCTTTGGAAGCATCATTATCTAAGCTGACAGCAGCTGAGAAGGGAAAATCTATGATGGAAGGTATGCTTTTGATTCATAGCATGCCAGTTAGGGTACTATTTGATACCGGTGCATCACATTCATTTATATCTCAGTGTTGATAAGTTATGTTTAGAACCATCATACCTTATTACTTCCTTAAGGATAGCTAATCTAATAGGAGGGTACGCAACTCTAGGGATGAGATGTAACCATCTTGAATTTGATTTACTAGGTTATACTTTTGCCAGTAGTTTGTATGTATTTGACTTTGCGAGTTTTGGGAATATTTTGGGTATGGATTGGTTGAGCAAACACAATGCTAGGATATTTTGCTAGGATAGGAAAATATCGTTGAGATACCACGATAGCAGTGACCGAATAGTATACTTAGTTGAGAATACTAGTCAGAATTTTATGCTTTATTGGGTGCCACAAAAGTGAAGACGAATTGAATTAGGTTTTTATTGTAAAAGAATTTGCAGATGTTTTTGAATCGGTTTCAGGACTACTGCCGAAATGAGCTGTTGAGTTTCAAATAGATCTTGTACCAGGAGCTGAACACGTAATTAGACCACTTAGCAGGTTGGCGCCTACCGAGATGAAGGAATTAAAGGAGGAACTAGTGGACTTAGAAGGAAAGAGTTTTATTAGACCAAGCAGTTTGCCTTAGGGAGCGACCACCGTGTTCGTGAAGAAGCAGAAGGATCATTTAGATTGTGCATCGATTATCATAAGTTAAATGAATATAAGATAAAGAATCGATATCATTTGCCGATAATTGATGATTTATTTGATCAGTTGAATAGAGCCAAAGTATTTTCCCAATTGGATTTGGCGACAAGGTTCCATCAATTGAGAGTGGTAAAGGATAATATTCCTTTAATGACATTTCGAACAAGGTATGGTTCGTACGAGTGGTTAGTGATGCCATTCGGATTAACTAATGCGTCTGCTTTCTTTGTGGATTTGATGAACCGGATTTTCTAAGAGCACTTGGATAGGTTCGTATTGGTATTCATAGATGACATTTTGATATATTCTAAGGTTGAAAGAGATCATGAGATTCATCTTAGAATAGTGCTTGTCACGTTGAGGCAGCATCAACTGAAAGAAAAGTTTTTGAAATATAACTTTTAGAAGAAAGAAGCGGGGTATCTTGGTCATGTAGTTTCAGAGAAAGGGTTGTCATTCGATCCACCCAAGATCGAAGCTGTTAACGGTTGGAAAAGACCCGAGACGATGGCCGAGATAAGAAGTTTTCTTGGACTAGCTGGGTATTATTGGAGATTTATCAATGATTTCTCACGGATAGCAACGCCTTTAACTAGGCAAACCAAAAAGGACGTGAGTTTATTTGGTGTAATAAATGTGAGGAAGCATTCCTTGAGTTGAAGCATTTATTGACTAAAACGCCCGTGTTAGTAGTTCTAGATGGAAATCAGGATTTAATGGTTTATACAGATGCGTGTGGAAATGGATTAGGAGTTGTGTTGATGTAGAAGGGTAAAGTTATTGCCTATGCATCGTGATAGCTTAGACCAAATGAAGTTAGATATTTGACTCATGATTTAGAGTTGGCAGTGATGATTTTCGCATTGAAAGTGCGGAGACACTACTTTTTAGGAGAACGATTCGAATTTTATATGGATCATAAGTCCTTGAGGTATTTATTCTCTCAAAAAGAGTTGAATATGAGATAGCAAAGGAGGTTGGAGTTTTTAGCAGCTTATGATTTTGGTATTGAGTATATAGCAGTGAAAAGAAATAAAGTTGCCAAATGCAGTTAGTAGGAAACATCAGAAAGTTGGTGATCAATTTTCTAGCCATCTTCTATTAGGTTGTTTGATTAGATCAACGACCAAGCATGCCTTCTGCTTAATTTCTAGTGCATCTCAACTGTCCAAGTAACAATTTCAACTACTATAAATACTTTATGCATTGCCCCTTTAAAAGTGTTGAACAACACTAGGTTTCAAATTCATTATCTTGTAATCTTGACTGTTGTAATAGAAGTGAAATTAATAAAAATTTCTCATAGTAGACATCGATCATCTTTGTTTGAACCACTTTAAACTCTTGTCTCTTTACTTTATAGTATGCTATATCTCTTCATTTTACATTTTTAGCTAGTGTATTAGTAACCAACCTTTTGCTAATTTTACCCCTTAAACACACTTTTGAGGTAAGCTAAATTTTAGTCAACATTTTGGCACTACAAGAAAGACCTCCTTCGGAAGCTCTCGCTTTTCCTTACTTTATTCTCCTCTGCAAATTATTTTCATGCCACTTGCACTATGTCTTACATTGTGGTAACAATGTCGAACTGTGTTGTACCACCCCTCCGGTTGCAGAACAAACACCTTCAAGCATTTGGATTGCAATCCTAATTTGGCTTCGTATCATATACAACTACGATGCTTGCTTTTCTCTCCTTCACACTACCTGTAACACCCTAGATTTTTGGTAACATTATTCAGAATATTTAATCAGTTGAATTAAATAAAATAATGTGTTGATTAGGGGATTAAGATTTGATTTTAATTAAAGGTAGCCGTGCCATTTAAAAAAATGAATTAAATAAGCGTTTAAAATGAATTAGAGGAGGGATAAAATATGAAAGTGGCCATTCCTGTATCTCCCAAACCATAGCCGTGTATAATGTTACACATTCATTTTATTTGAAATTTTATAAAATAGAAGCCGACCACCAATAACAAGGGAAGGGGAAGAAGAATTAAGGAAAAGCTAAAGAAAAAGATAATTCAAATCAAACCCTTTCAAATCTCAAGCTCCTTTAATCTCTAAAGCTAAGGTGAATAATGTTTACATCTCAATTTTTTATTGGTTTTGGTTTTAAGATTAAATTCGAATATTTTGCAAAGATTTGCCATGTTTTTTTAATGATAGAATGATTATATATAATTCTTGATGATTTTTTATGACATGTTTTGAGATGAAAACCCTATTAAATGACATCCAATTGCCTTGCAAATTGTCATGAAAATCTAAAATTATATTTTAGAGAAGGATTTCAATTTTTAGATTTTTCTGAATTTTTGTGGATTTAAAATGACTTTTCTAGTAAAGAAAATGGTATTTTGGATTATGAATTATTTATAGGAAAATAATTAATTATTTTATCTAATTTTTTTATATGTTAGAGAACATATATAAAGTGATTTTCTGGAATTTTTCTAGATTTTTCCTAAGTGTTTTAATGGTTATATAAAATTATTTAAGGTATGGGACTTAAATGTTTTATAGAATTAAAGAAGAGAAGGGGCTTTTTACAAAAGTATTTAAATTGCTAAATATAGAAAGTCAGCAGTACTTTTGAAAAGAGAAATATGGCAACCAATCAGATTTAGACAAATAAGGTGGGTTAGGAACAAAAGAATAGTTTTGAAGTACAAATGAACAGCCTTTTTACTGTTTCATCTCCTTCGGCACCAGGTTCCGCCTCCATTCCTCCCCTTCCGACACAGTCGAAACTAACGCACATGGTATCAGGTAACTGGTACGTAGTTAATTGAAAGTGGGCGAAAGGTATAGGGTCGAAACCATGGGGTTCTGAAATGGGTGAAGCACTGTTTTGGTTTTAAAGGAAAATACGCCTGCTTGCTTTCGACTTAGTTAGCTTTCGACTGAGTCAAATGGTTTAAAAGTGACGGTTTCGATTGGGTTGCTCTTTTGTTTTAAATGACTACTTTTGACAGAGTCGAAACCTATAGCTGCCGCTTCCTACCTTTCGATCTAGATGATTTCGAAGGGATTGTTTTGTTTTCCAAAATTTGGCCACCTCTCTAATGTTTTTGAAGGGATGGTTTCGTCACCATCACTTCTTTGTTTCAGAAATGGTTTCGAAGCAGATGCTTTGACTCTGTTGGTTTTATAATCCTTTTGCTCTACTTGAAGGCATAATCCAAATGATTTTGATCGAAACGTTTTAAAAGGGATTTCAAAATAGTTAACATCGAATGGTTTCGAAAGGTACCTACATTTTTTAAATTGAACCCAAAGTGCTTTTGAAAGGATCGTTTTGACTATTTCGAAAGGATTTTTATGAATGGTTTCGAAAGGGGTGGTTCTCCAGGGTTTCAACAAGGTTGAAAAGGAAGGTTTTTCCTATGTTTTCGAAAGGCAATATTTAAAAGGTTTTAAAGGAGGATATATGATATTTTGAAGCTTTTGAAGAAAAGAAAGGAAAGGTTATTCCAATGTTTTCGTAAGGGTCTTTCAAAGGTTTCGAAGGAGTAACCTTCAGTAGTTTCGAAGGAGTTACCTTCAATGGTTTCGAAAGAGTCTTTCAATTGTTTCGAAGGGGTTACCTTCAATGGTTTCGAAAGGGTTGTTTAAAGGTTTTAAACAAAGGTTTCGAATATAATAAATAGGCAGAATAACCTAAGTGTTTACAAGTTATAAAGGACTTTAAATTATTTTAAAAGGATAGGTAATCCTCATTGAACATCATCAATATTATTTTGAGTAAAGTATATATAACATAGCAAAATAGCTTAGAGTAAAGCTAAAGATATATTTTCCTTGTTTATGTATGATTTGACGGACTAAATCATTTTGGAAAGGTTTTCAAGGAAAATTTAAAGGGTTGTTAACCCAAGAGAATTTCGGACATTCAGTCCATTTTAATTCGGACAGTTTGTCCATTTTAAGGGCAGTTAGGCCAAAGGACAGTTAGTCCAGTTAAGGGCGGCTAGCCCAGATTTCGGGCAGTTAGCCCATTTATTTCCTGTTTTTAGCGTAGTGGATCTTGCTATATTATTATTATAATCAGTATGATTAACCAGTTTGGTTATAGAAAAGGATTATCAAAATATATGTTTTGAAAAAGATATTAGTGAGGGGAAACCCATTCCGCTAAGCGGCGTGGTCTCACTTAATATCAGTAAACCGAGATGTAATAGAATTATTCACATCAGGCTTTTTGTCCGACTGGAAGTTTTTTCCCCCTTAAACACTCGGGTGCTCAAAATTGATTTGAGTAGGCTGAGGGTTTAGGTTTTCAGGTTCTCGCAGTTTTGGCGAATAAAGCTTCCGGAGACGAGCAGGTGGCTAAAAAATAGCTATTTTATGAATTCATTTGTTTTGTTTCCACTATGTATAAAATCAGTTATGACTATATTGCTTTGATCATCCAAGGGGGCATCGTCATATGTCGCTTTGGCATATTATTGTAAAATTATATTTGACTATTGCTTGGGATACATTATAGGATTTTGTAACTTGGATATGGTTTTGTTTAAAATGTAATCACTATAATTATTGTTTTTGGAAAATCTATGATTTTTTTCATATTCAAGTGCTTCTGATATTATGGATACTATTAGCATTACCGTATTTTATCACCAGAATTTAATACTTTGGATGACTACAACATCTGTAGTGCTTTGATTTTAGCCTCTAGATATGGGATGTTACAACTTGGTATCAGAGCATAGGTTTATGAATTTTTTTAACTAAAAATGGTTTTTGAAAACAAAATACAAAGGAATTAAAGAATGATTGGGGTTTGGGATAACGCTATAGTAACGTACTTGTATTTGCTATACATAAGTATTCACTTTATCTCTAGTCTCCTATCTTTGATTAAGTCATCTTTCTATATCTCATGAGGTTTGAATGCTGATATGGATGGTAGAAGAGGAAGAGTTAACCCAGTAGGCGAAGGCGCCGAAAGGAATGCCAAGCCTAATTCAAGGAGAGGTCACGGTCAGGCACAAGCTGAGAATGTGGGTGTTGAGGTCCCGCAGGTCAGAATGGAAGCTATGTATTAGTTTTTCCGGAATATAATGCAGGCGGGAGTTGCAGCCGGAGTGTTAGGAGGAAATGCTACAGGAGTAGCAGTTCTGGAAGTTCCTGTAGTTAACCATTTTGCTAAGATGAGTGGAGATTATGTTAAGCTTGGAGGGAAGCCGTTTATGGGAACGGAGGATGCCATTGAGGTGGAGAACTGGTTATTGCACTGTGAAAGGATTTTTGCAGATTTGGGGCTCAATAATGAGTAGAAGAGGAGATTGGCATCTAGGGAGCTTCAGGGAGCTGCTTTGTTATGGTGGAATAGTGTTATTGTGGCGGTGGATGAGGAGGCAATTACCTAAGAGGATTTCAAGAGGAGGTTCCAAGAGAGGTTTATGTCTGTTATTGCATAGGCAGTTCTGATCAGATAGTTTGCTGCGTTAGAGCAGGGAGAGATGTCAGTTGTAGAGTATGCCAGAAAGTTCAAAGAGTTGGCCCGGTATGGGTATGCTTCAACAAATACAGTGATGAAGAGGAACAAGAAGTTCATCAGGGGACTGAAGTCTGAGTTGGCTATTGCTCCACCGTCTCACATTAGGGATCCTTCTGATATTGTTGTGGAGATGGCCATGATGCAGGAGGAGATTCTTGATTCTCTGGAGAAGAGTAAGGCTAAGGAGGTCCCAGTTGGGCAGGGCCAGAAAAGGAAGTTCTTTCCCAAGAGAGGTGCTCAGAAGGGTGGAGTAGCCAAGAAAGGGAAGTCTGAGATTGTCTGCTATAAGTGCGACAAGAAGGGGCACTTTACTAATGAGTGTCGTGCTGTGAAGGCAAAGTATGTGGCTAGGGGGAAGAATGCCAGGTGCTTTAACTGTGACTAGATAGGCCATTACAAGAACCAGTGCAAGGAGCCCGTTAGAGATTGTAAGGGCTAGGTGTATGCATTGGAGCCTACTGCTTCTAAGCCAAAAGCCCAGGAGAAGGGAAAGACAGTTTTGGGAGGTACACTTCAGATTCATGGTACGCCTGTTAGCATTTTATTTGATACTGATGCATCACATTCTTTTATATCTAGATGTTTGATAACCTTGAACCCACATATTTAGTTACTTCCTTACGGGTTGTGAATCCAATAGGAGGGTATGCAACTCAAAGGTTAAGGTGTGACCAGTTATAGTTTGACATGTAGGTCATCTTTTTGCTTGCAGTTTGCATGTGTTTGATTTTGTGGGGTTTGGGATCATCCTTGGTATGGATTGGTTAAGTGAGTACGATGCTAGGATATTTTGCTAAGATAGGAAGATATCTCTTAGACACCTGAATTGTAGCGACATGATTGTTTATACCGTAGAAGGTTCTGGCAGTTAGATGTTTGCTTTGTTGGGTGCTATGGAATATGATGATGAGTTGAATCGAGTTTTCATGGTTAGAGAATTCATAGATGTTTTCGAGCCTGTAGTTGGATTGCCACCGAAAGGAGCCATTGAGTTTCAGATAGATTTGGTTCCAGGAGTAGTCCTAGTGAGTAGGCCGCCAAGCAGAATGACCCCTACAGAGATGAGGGAGTTGAAGGTGCAGTTAGTGGATTTAGAGGGCAAGAGTTTTATCAGCCCGAGTAGTTCGCCTTGAGTTGCAGCAGTAGTGTTTGCTACGAAGCGTATAGATCGTTGAGGCTATGTATCGATTATCGTATGTTGAATGAGAAGACGATAAAGAATCGATATCCATTGCCCAGAATTGATGATTTGTTTGACCAGTTGAGTGGAGCAAAGGTATTTTCTCAGTTGAATTTGGCAATAGGGTTCCATCAGCTCAGGGTAGAAGAAGATGGTATACCTTTGACGGTGTTTAGGACTATGTATGGATCGTACGAATGGTTAGTTATGCCATTCGGACCTACGAATGCGCCAGCTTTCTTTGTGGATTTGATGGACCAGATTTTCTGAGAGCACTTGGATAGATTCGTATTGGTTTTCATAGATGATATCTTGATTTACTCTAAGGATGAAAGATAGCATGAAGTTCATCTTAGAGTAATGCTTGAGACGCTAATGTAGCATCAGCTGAAAGCGAAGTTTTCAAAGTGTCACTTCTGGAAGAAGGAAGTGAGGTTTTTTGGTCATGTAGTCTTAGAGAAAGTGTTGTCAGTTGATCCGACTAAGATCGAGGCAGTGAATAGTTGAAAGAGACCCGAGACAATAACTGAGATAAAGAGTTTCCTTGGGTTGGCTGGTTATTATCGGAGATTCATTAAGGATCTCGTGGATAGCAGCACCGATGACCAAGCTAACGAGAAAGGATGTGAAGTTTGTTTGGACCAATAAGTGTGAAGAAGCATTCCAGAGTCTGAAACACTTATTGTCCCATGCACATGTGTTAGTTGTTCCAAAGGGGAATCAGGACTTGGTAGTTTATACTGATGCATGTGGAACAGGATTAGGAGCTGTGGTGATGCAGAGGGGTAATGTGATTGCCTATGCTTCTAGACAGCTTGGACCGCATGAGGTCAGATATCTGACGCATGATTTGGAATTTATTGTAGTGATTTTTGCTTTGAAGGTGTGGAGGCATTACCTTTTGGGAGAAAGGTTTGAGTTGTATACAGATCATAAGTCGCTGAAGTATTTGTTCTCTCTGAAGGAGTTGAACATGAGACAGCAGAGATGGTTAGAGTTTATAGCCGCTTATGATTTTAGGATTGAGTACACACCAGGGAAAGGCAACAAGGTTGCGGATGCACTTATCAGGAAACATAAAAATGTAGTGTTAGCGATGATTGTTGAGTGGAAAGATTTAGAGGCACTAGAAAATTGTAGAGTGCAGTGGAGATCCGAGGCTGGGTCCAGTGGGGATACAGTTGTATTGTCTAGTTTGGAAGTTCGACCAGTGTTGATTGAACGGATTGATTCTAAGAAGATGGAGGATCCAGTTTTAGCTGAACGGACCAGGAAGCTAAAGGAAGGAACCAAGAGAGATGACTTGAAAGATTCAGCCTTGACCAGTATGGGTGGTTGAGAAAGAAAGGAAGATTATATGTTCTGAGTTTAGGAAACAAAAGAAAGGAATTCTTGGAAGAATGTCATCGTTTGAAGTTCACCATTCATCCAGGAGGTACTAAGATGTATCAGGATATGAAAATGAGTTTCTTCTTGGAAGGTATGAAGTGGGATATTGGCATGTGTGTAAAGCAGTGCTTGAATTTCCAATAGGCAAAGGCCAAACACCAGAAGCCAAGTGGTTTGCTTCAGCCGCTTGATATTCCAGTCTAGAAGTAGGATTCTATTTCTATGGACTTCATTGACGGGTTGCCAAGGTCAAACAGAGGAAATGATAGTATATGGGTCATAGTGGACAGATTGACCAAGAGTGCCCATTCCATTCCAGTTAGGTCAACCAGGATGACACTTATTTCAGCGAGGTTGTTCTTGAAGAATGTGGTTAGATTGCATGGAGTTCCTAGCAGTATAGTTAGTGACAGAGATCCCTTGTTCACTAGTGAGTTTTGAAAGAGTTTGCAGAAAGTTTTAGTAACCAAGCTTAAGATGAGTACCGCTTACCATCCGTAGACAGATGGCAAACGGAAAGAGTTAACAAATTCTTGGAGGATTTGTTAAGAGCTTGTGTTCTAGATTTCGGGGGATCATGGAAAGACCATCTGCATCTAGTCGAGTTTTCGTATAACAACATTTATCAGACTAATATTGGGATGGCACCATTTGAAGCTTTGTATGGAAGGCCATGCAAATCTCTTGTTTGTTGGTTGGAGACCGGGGATAGGTTGATTCTTGGTCCAGATCTGGTTAGAGAGGTTGCAGAAAAGATGAGGTTATTCGGGCTAGAATAAAGGAGGCTCAATCTAGGTAGAAGAGTTATGCAGATAAGAGGCGAAAAGACTTAGAGTTCTCAGTTGGAGACAAGGTTTTCGTCAAGGTATCACCAATGAAGGGTGTGATTAGATTTGGGAAATCAGGGAAGTTATCGCCGAGGTTCGTTGGACCTTTTCCTATTCTTGAGAGGATCAGGAAGCTCGCGTATAGAATTGAGTTACCGAGCAGTTTGGCAGGCGTCCACGATGTTTTTCATGTTTCTCATCTCAGAAAGTGTGTTAGAGACCCAAAGACTGCTATTGCACCGACAGTGCTAGATGATTTAGTTGTAGTACCGGACTTGACCATAGTGAGAAAGCTAGTTCGCATTGTTGCGAGAGATGAGAAGAGGCTTAGAACCAAGACGGTCAGATTAGTCAAAGTCCAGTCGAGTGACGATGACATAGACTGTACTTGGGAAGTTGAGAGCATGATTAGAGATACTTATCATGACTTGTTTGATGGTACATTTTACCTTCTTATTTGATTTATTGTGTGCCTTATCATAATTTCGAGGACAAAATTCTTTAAGGAGGGGAGTCTGTAACACCCTAGATTTTTGGTAACGTTATTTAGGATATTTAATCAGTTGAACTAAATAAAATAATATGTGATTAGGGATTGAGATTTGATTTTTATTAAAGGTAGCCATGCCATTTAAAAACAAATGAATTAAATAAGGGCTTAAAATGGATTAGAGGAGGAGTAAAATAGGAAAGAGGCCATTCCTATATCTCCCAAACCATAGCCGTGTATAATGTTACACGTTCATTTCATTTGAAATTTTATAAAATAGAGGCCAACCACCATTAACAAGGAAAGGGAAATAAGAATTAAGGAAAAGCTAATTCAAATCAAATCCATTCAAATCTCAAGCTCCTTTAATCTCTAAAGCTAAGGTGAATAATATTTACGTCTCAAATTTTTATTGGTTTCGGTTTTAAGGTTAAATCCGAATATTTTGCAAAGATTTGCCATGTTTTTGAATGATAGAATGATTATATATACTTGTTGATGATTTATGTATTTTCATATAGATTTTATGACATATTTTGAGATGAAATCCCTATTAAATGACATCCAATTACCTTGCGAATTTTTATGAACATCTAAAATGATATTTTAGAGACGGGTTTCAATTTCCCGATTTATTTGAATTTTTGTGTATTTAATAATTATTTTCTAGTAAAGAAAATGGTATTTGGATTTTGAATTATTTACGGGAAAATAATTAGTTATTTGGATCTGAAATTTTTATAAGTTAGAGAACATATATAAAGATATTTTCTGGAATTTTTCTAGATTTTTCCTATGTGTTTTAATGGTTATATGAAATTATTTAAGGTATTGGACTTAAATGTTTTATATAATTAAAGAGGAGAAGGGGCTTTTAATAAAGTATTTAAATTGCTAAATATAGAAAGTCGGCAGCACTTTTGAAAAGAAAAATCTGGCAACCAATCAGATTTAGACAAACATGGCAGGTTAGGTACAAAAGGGTAGATTTAAAGTACAAATAAATAGCCTTTTTACTGTTTCATCTCCTTCGGCACCAGGTTCTGCCTTCGTCCCTCCCCTTCTGACACAGTCGAAACCAATGCACATGGTATCAGGTAACTGGTACGTAGTGAATTGGAAGAGGGCGAAAGGTAAAGGGTCGAAACCATGGGGTTTTGGAATGGGTGAAGCACCGTTTTGGTTTTAAAGGAAAATACGTCTGCTTGCTTTCGACTAAGTTGCTTTTGACTTAGTTAGCTTTCGACTAAGTCAAATGGTTTAAAAGAGATGGTCTCGATTGGGTTGCTCTTTTGTTTTAAATGACTGCTTTTGACAGAGTCGAAACCTATAGCTGCCGCTTCCTACCTTTCGATCTAGATGATTTTGAAGGGATTGTTTTGTTTTCCAAAATTTGGCCACCTCTTCAATGTTTTCGAAGGGATAGTTTCGTCACCATCACTTCTTTGTTTAAGAAATGGTTTCAAAGCAGATGCTTTGACTCTGTTGGTTTTCTAATCCTTTTTCTCTACTTGAAGGCATAATCCAAATGCTTTTGATCGAAACATTTTAAAAGGGATTTCGAAATAGTTAACATCGAATGGTTTCGAAAGGTATCCACATTTTTTAAATTGAACCCAAAGTGCTTTCGAAAGGATTGTTTTGACTATTTTGAAAGGTTTTTTATGAGTGGTTTCGAAAGAGGTGGTTCCTCAAGGTTTCGACAAGGTTGATAAGAAAGGTTTTTCCTATGTTTTCAAAAGGAAATATTTAAAAGGTTTTAAAGAAGGTTGTCTGATATTTTAAAGATTTTGGAGAAAAGAAAGGAAAGGTTATTCCAATGTTTTTGAAAGGGACTTTCAAAGGTTTTGAAGGAGTTATCTTCAATGGTTTCGAAAGGGTCTTTCAATGGTTTCAAAGGGGTTATCTTCAATGGTTTCGAAAGGGTTGTTTAAAGGTTTTAAACAAAGGTTTCGAATATAATGAATATGCAGAATAGCCTAAGTGTTTACAAGTTATAAAGGACTTTAAATTATTTTAAAAGGTACGTAATCCTCATTGAACACCATCAAAATTATTTTGAGTAAAGTATATATAACATGGCAAAATAGTTTAGAGTAAAGCTAAAGATATATTTTCCTTGTATATGTATGATTTGACGGACTAAATCCTTTTGAAAGGGTTTTCAAGGAAAATTTAAATGGTAGTTAACCAAATGAAAATTTCAAACAGTCGGTCCATTTTAATTCGAACAGTTAGTCCATTTTGAGTGCAGTCAGACTAGAGAACAGTTAGTCCAGAGGACAGTTAGTCCAGCTGAGGACAGCCAGCCCAGATTTCGGACAGTTAGTCCATTTATTTCCTTTTTTTAGCATAATGGATCTTGCTATATTATTATTATAATCAGTTTGATTAACCAGTTTGGTTGCAGGAAAGTATTTGCAAAATATATGTTTTGAAAAGGATATTAGTGAGGGGAAACCCGCTCCGCTAAGCAGTATGGTCTCACTTAATATCGATAAACCGAGATGCAACAGAATTATTCACACCAGGCTTTTTGTCTAACTCGAAGTTTTTGTTTCCCCTTAAACTCTCGGTTGCTCAAAATTGATTTGAGTAGGCTGAGGATTTAGGTTTTCAGGTTCTCACAGTTTTGGCGAATAAAGCTTCCGGAGACGAGTATGTGGCTGATGGATAGCTATTTTAGGAATTCATTTGTTTTGTTTCTACTATGTATTAAGTCAGGTATGACTATATTGCTTTGATCATCCAGGGGGTATCGTCATATGTCGCTCTTGGCGTGTTATTGTAAAATTATATTTTATCATTGCCTGGGATATGTTTTGGGATTTTGTAACTTGGATACGATTTTGTTTAAAATGTAATCACTATAATTATTGTTTTTGGAAAATCTGTGATTTTGTTCATATTCAAGTGCTTCTGATATTGTGGATAACATTATCATTACCGTATTTCGTCACTAGAAGTTAATACTATGGATGAGTGCAGCATGTGTAGCGCTTAGCTTTTGGCCTCTAGATACGGGATGATACACCACCACTACCATTAATCGGGTTTATGGTAATTATGCATATATTCTGCATGGTGATCACACTAACTGCTTGGAAAATTCATTCGCCTCCTAACTTTCACTAAGTGATGGTGATTATACTAATGCACGTAGCGCCGTCCGCCCAGGAATGCTCCCCCATAGAAACATCCAAGCCAACCAGCGCTCGTAGTAAACCTAAGGGGACCTAATGATCACAACTACCTGCCCCCATGTCTCCCTGGAAAAACCTTGATCTATTCAACATTCTGCTTTATGTTCGGACCAAACCCCCTCCCCGCAAATACCAGGCGGCAAGGCCAAGTCAAGTTGTCCTATTGGGTTGAGGCCCGCTAGCGAGTAGCCTATTCAATCAACAGGTCACCAAATAGCTTCCTCTTTCATCTTCATTCTTACCCCGACCCGCCCCGCCCGCAAGTTCCTCTAGCTACCTCTAACCATGTCTGCAGATAACCAGACATATGTTTGCATATTTGAAGATAGCTGGCTTAACGACTAGTTCTCTTCTTAATGCTCACTTGCTAGCCCAGCTCATTACTATGGATAAGTTCTCATTTCTGATAAAATATTCTCCTACGTTCTTATGAACATGAGGCATTCACTGTTCATATCATCATCATATAATAAGATTTTGTGGAGTACTCGAGCCAGTCTTGCACTTCAGTTTGTGCTAGGACTTATAGTCACCTTACAACTAGCGATGTGTCACTTAGGAGAACCTTTGAGCCCTCATGAGCTATGTTTCAAGCCGAGCCTGTTCGCTACTTTGCATATGACTTCTTGTCACATAGGAGAAACCATGAGCTAACATGCCCTCCCACTCATGCCAGTGCTACCCGCCACTCGGCATCTGGCCGACACATGTTTTTTATGAACAGCCGGGCTCAACCTAGGAGAAACTAAGCTTGCTATTTGGAATAAGCTACTCTACGGGCCACACATAGATTCACAGCAAAAGGTTTCATTTAGTTCATGACTACGGAGTCACAATGCCAGCCCCTCTAGGCGTACAAAGATATTTTTATCACTAGCGAGCTAAAAAGAAGAAAAAGAAGAAAAAGAAGAGGTGCATCTCATGAAACCTCCTAGAAGATCCAACTTCAAATTTGTAAATAAGGCATACCAACCCATGCTCTTATCACCACTTAGACCATATACTACTATTGAAGTAGGGGATGCACCGTCACCCTTGAAGCTTTCCACATCGAATCTCATTAGAGATTTTGAAAAGCTACCATTCGATGATGAAAAAGTGCCACTAGAGAAATTAGCTATGACATCAAAGGCGGAGGCAACAACCCTTACATTTTCCACCAAGGCATTAAAGTGTCACATAAATTTAGTACTGCCATATCATGATGGCAAGGAAATCTACCAGCATTAGCTAAACCATTGGCATGACGACGATTGTCGATCGACATTGGAAAAATGACCAAAGGACATGAACCCAAGTCAAGCAATAATGCAAGATCCATCTCAAAAGATTGTTCCTAATAGAAGTCCAAGACAAAGATTAGCATTCAAAGCACTAAGAAACCTTTTTGATAACAAAAAAAGTTTGAAAATGTTCAAGAGCACTTGGAGAGAAAGGGGATGATGAACTTATTCTGTTTTTACCAGTAAAAAAATGTGGAAAGTTTGGAAGCTCTTGAGGAACTTAGATGGCGGAAACTTTATAGCTCATGGTGAAGGGAGGGGGTATTTGTATAATTACTTGTCCAATCATAACCATTATATTCAAAAAGGGGAAAAGGATCTCATCCATTTAGACATAATCAAATGTTGTGTGACACTATGCACATGGGAAATGTGACATGCCTTTGCCATATCTTGAGAAGCGGAACTGTCTCAAACAATAGCTCAGCCATGTGTGGTGCATATTAAACACATGGCAGAGTAGCAAATTGGTCGGATTTTTGTGATTTGACAAGCCCGCACCTGTGTTCGGGTATGGAATTGGGAGAAAAATGTTACTCGATTTTTTTATTAAGTAAAATGATAAACCAATCAAGGCTTCTTAGCAAAGCCCAGCCCAATCTGAGCCAGGCTAACTTGGTTTTGGGCCAATCCACCGTAAAATAGCCACAGCTAGGGATAAGCCGGCCAAACAAGTCGTATGTATGCTTTTGAATTTTAGATCCCATTTCCTTTCCTCTTTTACATTCTAGATCCTACTTCTCTTACCATAAACAATTTTCTCCCTAAATCCAAATAATGTCCAAAATTAGAAGAAAAAACGAATGAGGAGAAAAAACTCGACGGAGAAAAAGAGGAGCATGCTTTAGCGATAAAGGGTGGCACCAGGCCTGAAGGCGATGCAACGTTGACGTGTGGTAAAATTAAGTGATGTGCACGACACCTGAAGTGACGTCAAGGAGGGGCAACGATGAAAGATGGTGAAAACTTTGGCGATGGGTCTTTAGCGGCAACATAGGGTTGAGGCATGCATTGTTGTGCTTAAATGAAGGCGGAGGGATAGCGTGTGTGGTTGTTGGTGGCTATTTATGCATGCATGGAGGAGATAACATTGGGGTTCAGAACATGGTGGTGTGCTTAGAGCTTTGCGAGGTAAGTTTGGACACGCGTATATGGGAAGGAGGATGATGACAGTGGCCGTGGTAAATGGCTGAAAGAATGAAGTTTTGGGTTTGAAATTACAACATGATATTAGTGAGGTAATGCATAACTTACATCTATGTTCTAGTTCACATTCTCATTTTTATGTTTTGTTTGATTATTATGGTGATGAAATTTGGATTGATATGGATTGAATTGGACGAAGTTGAGTTGCATGCTATTATTTAATCTTGGTTGTGATGAATTTTGATTCATATTGATTGTATTGCATGCCTTTGATATTATGAAAATTCCCCTTTGTAATGTAAATGAAATTGATTAGAAGGGGAAGTTTTAAGTTAAACAATTTTGGAAATATTTTATAAAAGGACCAAGAATTCTAAGCGGTATGAGACGTTTAGAAATATTTTTTCGATTATTCCTTTGACTCATCGTATAGAATACTGTATGTTTGTATTGGGTGTATTTTATGATAAAACTCCTTCTGGGTCAATAATTGACTAGTCGGATGATTTTGAGTGTTAAACTTTTCTGTGAATAAATGCAACAATGTGTGAAAAGAAAATGTGATATTTTATCACTTTCTATTTAAATTAATTTGTTCGCTTATAAATGGATAAAAACATAAATGATAACAGAGATGGGAATGGTAACCATAGGAGGTTTATCGCGAGTGAGGATTAATGAGTAAAATTAAAACATGATAACTATTACGTTAGATACCAAATGTGCTAGTTATCCATCCTAGACGACTGACGTCGGAGTAGCAACCCCAGTCATGACAATTTGGCTCCATTGTCACTGGTTAAACAGTTTGTTGCACAGGCACTACTACGAAGTTCAGGCAAATTTTATTGTGGATGATGGAAGCGAGGATTTCCAACAAGGGTTCAATTATTTGTGCAGCAAATGGACTGTGTAAGGATGCTTACATTTCTGAGTTGAGGTAACGAATACCCCAAGCAAAGAACTCAGCTTCTGGTAATAGGTTAATGTGTAACCTAGGATGACCATAGCAACTAAACTGATCGATAATAAAAATTAATAGTGTACCTTTATAAATGTGTAAGTTATAATAAAAGCATAGATACGAAACTCAGTTGATTAGAGTGAATGTATGTAACTATGAAATTAGAGACATTACATGGGTATTCACATATTGCGCAAGGATGATAAGGCAATGGGTACTTCCTGTGTTGTGTGACATTTTTGAAAGAGAAAGCATATTATCTAATTATATTCTGCATACAATGGTATATGTATATTACTTCAAATTTACCATCTGTTTGAATAATCTTACCATATCGCGTACATGTTATTCCACTTGCTATATTGTCTGTCTACTCACCTTCGAACCTAGACATAGTTTGAATGGTTTATTCTTTATATAATACTCGGGCTAGCCCGAGACTTTTCAGGTATAAGGACTATTATCTAGCGTTTGAGCCAAGCAGCTTTTAAGTGAATCAAGACGTCAAGATGAAGATGGAATGAATCAAGAACGTTGAGGCTTGCTTGGAATCGCCAGAGAAAGCAACACCAAAAGTTTGAAGTTGCATGGAGCCAGTTCAACATGGCCAGTAACGAGTTGATTTCTCGAGGGTGACTATGACACCCCACCTCTATACCCATGCTATCCAAGAGTATTACAGAGTAATACTATCACATAATACGGAGTGCAAGGTTATATGGGATACACACGTGAATATGTCCTTGGACTAACTTTGGTATGCATTATAATATTGAATAAAAACTTGCATATATGTACACAGTATCGATACAAAGCAATAGACACGTGTACCTCCAGGAAAGAACAAAACACAACATGTAGTAAATAATAGAGAACATAGAGTCAATCACAGTAATAACGTAATATATAATATACATAAAAGTATTTATAAATACAAAACATTTGAAATGATGTCTGTCTCACAAAATGCAATAAACAATCAATATACAACTCAATAATATTTATGTATATAATGAATCAATGTCATACAATAACATATAATAATCCTAACATAAATCTCCTCTAAACCCAATAAAAGAAATGTGGGTCAAGTCGTCCTTGTACCTGAAATGCCTAGGACTGACCCGAGTATTATAAAATAACACACATTTTAGACTATGTCTGATCAAGGGTATATAAGAATGATACTACAATATAGACACAAAATAATAATATAATAACACTAATTTCGATAATCTAATCATAATATGACATGTTAAAGGATGTATATAAATATGGTAATGTATACCCAATAATGTATATGATGCTATAAATAATCATCAGGCATCACATTACCTAAATATCTCAATTCCAGCTGAACAATCAAGTCTCATATCAAAAGCTGTCATCACCCATATAGAAACCTATCAGATCAATGGTCACATAATCAACACAAATGGGTGAATCATACATATCCAGAAAATACCATCAAATCCAGAAATATCGCTAGAGTAGATATCACTAAGTATAATCAGGCTAGCATGAAGCCTTTCCTAAATATAACTCTTAATCCCTATAAAAATCATCAATACATATCAATTAGGATAGGCTACCTATCAATAAGGAGAATACACTATACACTGGATATGTATCGTAGGTATAATTTTATTTCCTCATATAACATCTATCTATAAATAATGTGATGGAAAATGACTGTACGGCAGGCACGAGTCCTAAGTATAGTCATATATATATAAGAATATGAGGCACCAGGCCAACATCAATGCTACAGTGAGGTGTATCAATCATATATGCCAATCTAATAATCCATCATCACCAGACGGGAGACAGATAGCACATATGCAAGCTCTAGAGACATGAAGTCTCTACATCCTTTAGTTACTGTTAGGAAATCAAATCCATGGTTTTAATGACAACAACTATACAATGGAAATCAAATGTACATAAATATTTATATATACAGGAACTTGCTAGAACAACATCACTAGAAAGACAAGAACGAGGCTCAAAGGACACTACAAGAGACTACAAGTCGATAGGTACAAAGAAGCAAAAGAAAAGATGCACAAAACAGACATGCACAAGTATCAAACGTCTAGGTGCACAAGCCAGACGTCTGGAAAAGTCATCTGGAATAATAAACAGGATAAACCAGACGTATGGTAATAGCACTCAGACGTCTGAAAACCTACTATGTTAAAAAAAATATATTATCAGATGTCTGATACAAATACCAAACGTCTTATTTCAAACTCGGATTTCAAATAAGAACTTCAACTGTCACATTCGAATGGACATCTCCGCTTCTCTTCGCTGCAACTCTTCATCATCAACAGAAGCAAATGTAGAGCACTTGTTAATGGACATAACTACTCAAGATACCTATCTACAACTATATATAGCATCAAGAATCAAGAGAAAGATCTCACCTTACATACTTACGCTTTCTAATTCTATACTATATTCTTGATCTCTGCACTCTAGCAATCTTTACTTGTATTCACTCTTCCATATACTCAGTTCTTCATAGACAATATTCTTGAGAGATATATTGGAAGCAATTGTACTAATTAGTCAACATCCGTGTTATACTAGAACACACATTTGGCAAGAACAACTCATTGTAACCAAGCCTATTCCTCCGGGCGAAGCGTGGGTTTTTGATAGTCGAATTCCGAAGGGGAGCTTCGAGACTGGACGTAGGATGGAAGGTCCGAACCAGTATAAAATCCTGGTGTGCTTATTCTATATTTACTTAGATTAATATTATTTTAGTTGCATCATATATTTTGTCACATATACTTGCATATACAATACACGATCCACCGAGTGGACTTACAATTGGTATCAAAGCAAGGTTTGATCAAAGTACATTAACACGTATTTGAATCACTTTAATATGGCAAGTATTTTCCAAGAAGGTCAATCTACAGTACGTCCCCCATCGTTTAATGGTTCTAATTATTCATATTGGTCGACACGTATGAGAATTTTTATGGAAGCTAATGGATTAGAAATTTGGTTAGCCACTCAAAATAAATATGAAGCACCTACTACCGCTATGAATACATGGAATGATACACAAAAAACCGTAGCTTCTAATAATGCCAAAGCTATGAATGTGTTATTTTGTTCATTAGATAAGAATGAATTTTCACGTGTCATGTTCTGTAACACTACATATGATATTTGGCGTACCTTACAAGTTACACACGAAGGCACGAATAAAGTTAAGCAAACTAAAATTTCAATTTTACAAAATCAATTTTCATCATTTAAATGAAACAAAATGAATCTATAGTAGACATGTACTCTAGATTCCAAACTATTCAACACGATTTAATGGCACTAGGAGTTAAATTCACAAATTTTGACTTAGTATCCAGAATACTCAATTCTTTAACTCTATAGTGGGAAAGAATAGTATTAGCTATCGAAGAAGCTAATGACCTCTCAACACTCTTAGTTGAAAAATTGATAGGAAATTTAATGTCCTATGAAGCTAATCTGCAGGCAAGAAAAGAACAAAATTCGGAGAAGAAAAACATAGCATTTCCAGCAACAAATGAAGACTCCGATTTAGACGAAGAAGAAATCGTATTTATAGCCAAAAACTACAACAAATTCAAGAAGTTTAGGAAAATGACCAGATTTCAGAAAGGAGGAAAATCAAGTTCAACAAATCAAACGTCAATCAAATGCTATGAATGTGACCAATTTGGACATATAAAGAAAGATTGTCCCAAGCTCAACAATGATAAAAAGAAGAATAAATTTGAAAAATTCAAAAAGAAGAAAGCTTTCAAAGTAACATGGGATAACTCGGATTCTTCATAATCATCAGATAGTGACAGCAATAGTGACGGAGAACAAGCTAATGTATGTTTTATGGCACAAACTGATGAGGTATGTCCTGAACTTAGCTATGATGAATTATTAGAGCTTAGCATGGAATTAGATGATAAATTTAGACAAATTAAAAAATTGAATAAAGAACACATAGCCAAAATAAATCGATTAGAACTAGAAATAGGAATGTTAAAAGATGAAAAAATTATTTTAGAGGAGGAACAAGAATTATCTCAAGAAAATGTTAAAAGTAGTTTGGCTGAATATGAGACTATATCTATCGATTTTGGAAAAGTTAAATTAGAAAAGGATATCTTGTTAAAAGAAAATATCAACTTGAAAAGTAATATACAAACATTGAAAATTGAAAATTTTGAAATAAAAGAAAAATTAGATAAAATTACAAATAATGTTTCAAAATTTAATAAAGGAAAACAAGATTTGGAAAATCTTATCAAAACTTCAAAACCTTCAGGAAATAGAAATGGAATAGGATTTAAAAAAATTCCTAAACAAACAGGGAATAATATTAAGAAATATAGTTTTATTTATCAAAAGACTCCTAAGTCTAAAACGAATACCAAAAATATAAAAATTTGGATTCCTAAGACAAATAATAAATTGATTAGACAAAAACATATTAATAATTTCCTAGATAACGTAGTCTATAATAAAAATTATATTCATAAAGGTACCAAACCTTCTTGGGTGTGGCTACCTACTCCTCCTAACATCTAGGACCCTAGCAAAGTGTATGGGTACCAATTAAATCATTTTTATCTTCCAGGTACCGAAAATAAAAAATAAGGAGAAATGGATACTTGATAGTGGATGCTTCAAGCATATGACTGGAAATGCAAAAATGTTATCAAATATAACATATATCGATGGTGGAACAGTAACTTTTGGAGATAACTCAAAAGGATATGTCGTTGGCATCGAAGAAGTCATCAACTATGGTATTTCTAACTCTCCTATTATTACAAATGTTTTGTTAGTAGAAAATTTAAAACATAACCTACTTAGCATTAATTAGTCAATTATGCGATAAAGGTTTTCAAATCAATTTCGAAAAAGATAGATGCAATATTTTCGATAATAACAAACAACTTATCTTTGAGGGTTTTAGAAACAAAAATATTTATGTCTTAAATATGAATATAAATCGAAATTCAAACTTATGTTTAACCGCCAAACATGACGATCCATGATTATGGCATAAACGATTCTGTCATTTTAATTTTAAATATATTAATAAATTTGCAAAATATGAGCTAGTTAGAGGTTTACCTAAAATAAATTATAAAGTAGAAAATTTATGTGATGCTTGTAAAATCGGTAAACTAAAGAAAAGCTCTTTTAAATCTAAAAATAATATTTCTACAAGACAACCATTAGAATTATTACATTTTGATTTATTTGGTCCAACTCAAGTACGATCTATAAATCACAACAAATATGTTTTCGTAATAGTTGACGATTTTCAAGATATACATGGACTTTATTTTTAAAACATAAAAGTGACACTTTTGGTATGTTTAAAATTTTTGCTAAAAGAATTAAAACTCAAATGGATTTGAAAATTAAGAATATTCGAAGTGATCAATTTGGAGAATTCGAAAATGATTTTTTACTAATTTTTGTAATAATAAGGGTATAAGTCATAATTTCTCTTTTCCCTGCACACCACAACAAAATGGTGTAGTAGAAAGGAAAAATCATACGTTACAAGAATGTGCACGAACACTATTAAATAGTATTGGTTTACCAAAATATTTTTGGGCTGAAGCTATTGCTACGGCTTGTTATGTTTTGAATTGAGTAAACATACAACCTATGACTAAACATACTTGCTTCGAATTATTTTTTGGAAGAAAACCTAAAGTATCATACTTTAGAACTTTCGGATCAAAATGTTTTATATTAAATACAAAAGATAATTTAGGAAAATTCGACCCCAATGCCGATGAAGGAATCTTTGTTGGATATTCGGATCGTAGCAAGGCATATAGAATTTTTAATAAACGTACTAACATAATTGAAGAAAGTTTACATGTTTCATTTGATGAAAATTTCCTTAACAATCATACTAATGACGATGAAGAAATTATTCCTATAACAAATACAACAAACTCATCTAATAATGAGACAAATGCACAAAATAATACTCTAGTGTCACCCCTAGAATTCTAAAAGACCATCCAAAAGGTAATATTATTGGGGATCTTAATTCCAGAGTAACTAGAAATCAACTCAACCAAATAAGTCATATTGCATTTGTATCAACTTTTGAACCAAAGAATTATAAAGAAGCTTCAAACGATGATTTTGGATAATAACCATGCAAGAAGAATTAAATCAATTTGAACGTAATAATGTTTGAGAATTAGTACCAAGACCAGAAAATCAATCAGTTATTGGAACAAAATTGGTATTTAAAAACAAAGCAGATGAAAATGGAAATATAGTTAGGAATAAAGCACGTTTAGTCGCTCAGGGTTATAATCAAGAAGAAGGTATCGACTATGATGAAACTTTTGCTCCAGTAGCAAGACTCGAAGCCATACGTACATTACTTGCTTTTGCAAGTCATCACAATTTTAAATTATTTCAAATGGACGTCAAAAGTGCTTTTTTAAATGGTTTTATTAAAGAAAACGTATATGTTGAACAACCTCCATTATTTGTTCACGAAAAATATTCCGATCATGTTTTTAAATTGCACAAAGCCCTATATGGTTTAAAGCAAGCCCCCCGTGCCTGGTACGAACGTCTTAAAAATCATTTAATTACTTCTGGGTTTAAAATAGGTAAAATAGATACGACTTTATTTATTAAACGAGAAAATAACGACATCTTAGTTGTACAAATTTACGTAGACGATATTATTTTTGGTTCAACTAATGAAAATCTTTGTTCTCAATTTTCAAATATTATGAAAAGTGAATTTGAAATGTCTCACATGGGTGAATTAAATTTCTTTTTAGGATTACAAATAAAACAACTTGAAAATGGTATTTTTATACATTAAGAAAAATATTGTAACGATTTATTACGTCGCTTTGGAATGGATAAAACTTCAAGCAAACCAACACCAATGAGTACTAGTGTTCACTTAGACAAAGATGATAATGGAAATGCTTTTGATGAAAAATTATATCGTAGTATGATTGGCTCCTTACTATATTTGACGGCTAGTCGACCCGACATTATGATGAGCGTATGTCTTTGTGGCCGATTTCAAGCAAAACCAAAAGAGTCTCACCAAAGAGCTGTTAAATGTATCTTACGATATCTATCTAGTACTAGAGATTACGGTTTGTTTTACCCTAAAGGATCATCATTTGAACTTGTTTCATATAGCGACGTGGATTTCGGTGGATGTAAAACAGATCATAAGAGTACTAGCGGAACGTGTCATTTTATTGGATAATCATTGGTTTCATGGTTTAGCAAAAAGAAAAACTGTGTCTCTTTATCCACTTGTGAAGCAGAATATATTTCAGCGGTCTTAGCATGTGCACAAGTGATATACATGCAACAAACGCTTAAGGATTTTGGAAAAGTTATCGATAAATCACCAATATATTGCGATAATACAAGTGCAATAAATTTATCAAAAAACACTGTAAATCACTCACGTACTAAACACATAGATATACGACATCACTTTTTACGCGATAATGTAGACAAAGGAATTATTACATTAGAATACGTAAATACCGAAAATCAAATAGCAGATATTTTCACAAAACCACTAAATGAACAAACATTTTTTAAACTGCGATGCGATTTAGGAATATGTTCTCTTAATGATCTTCTAAACTAATACTACACTTTCATCCATTCTATTTTTGACTAAATTTTTTTTATCCAGAAATTAACATTGTTAACACTAACCAACAATTTTTTAGCAATTTGTTTTCTGAAATTACCTATGTATAACCTTTAAAATCATGTATAAATAGCCTTTTTACAAGAATATACAAATTTCATAGTTTTACACAAGAAAAAAGCATGTCTTCCGACAACTCTCATCTCTCCTTCTCAACACCAACAACGGATAGCTCAGCGGATACACCTCATCGCCTTTCTACTCCTACACCAGATCAGGAACCAACATATAAGTGGTCCTCCTATCACACGGGATTCACTCCCGATAACAGGAAGTCCAAATGATCTCTATTTGTCTCTCCTAACACCAAGGAGAAAATCGATGAGATACATCACTACCTAAAGCAGAAAATAGATTTACAATGAGAATAATACTTTGAACAAAAGGTCACTGCGCGACGGCTAAGTTTTTTGGAGCAAGTAGCGATCAAATTTTGTAATTCATGAAAGAAGGATGTACATGAACCACTTCCGATTCCTTGCAATCCTTTGGATCCCTCTGCTTCTTATCGTACACCTTTGGATCCTTCACCTAGGCGATTTTCTGGTTCCCCAAGAACAAATGAACATGGAAATATATGGTCTCCACTCAAGCCATGGAGGGATGACAAGTCTGAAGATCGCAATGCTCCATCGTCTTCTAAATAAATTTACATATTGTATTTTAATCTACGTATATTCGTATTCTGTTCCACAAATAATAATATTATGCTTTACTAAAAATCAATCTCTCGAAAAATAAGCAACACCCTTAAAAATTAGGCTATTTTAAGAAAAACTGGCTATTTCAGATGTCTGAACATTTCCATTAGATGTCTGATACTCTTGTATCACATAAATTTTTAAACATCGTGCATATATCAAACGTCTGATATAACCTACCAGACATCTGAAAAATATCTATGCTTAATAAAAAATACAAACCAGTCTATTTTAGACGTCTGAACTATTGACTAGACGTTTGAACAAAGTCTCTGCCTCCTTAAGATACAAACTCAGGCCATTTTCCGACGTCTGATATTACATCCAGACGTTCGGGAAAACTATCTGTCCTACAAAATTTACACTTCAGCCTCTTCCAGACGTCTGAATCCACCAACCAGATGTCTGATAAATATATACTGTCTTCAAACTAGGTTAAATCAAACGTCTGATTCACCTTCCAAACGTTTGAAATTTAATCGACGCTTTAAAATACCCTGCTAACGCTTATTTTTTTCGCTTATTCTCACTTACATTTTATTTCGTTTCTACTGCAAGGTCGATTCTCTAATTCTCCAACTTGTTTTTTTCCTTCAAACACGCTCGAATTTCATTGCCCCTAAAACAAAAAACCCTAAAATCTCTAAATGCAAGCAAGACCAAGCCACTTCATCCAATCCGCAAGTTTGCTCTGACGATCAAATTGAGAGATGGATGAATCGTGTACCAAATTCAATCAAGAGATACGAAGATATTCAAAAGAAGAAGCTCCATATAGGTCCATTTTATAATTTACTAAAGTTCCCAATGTATGATTTGGACGAAATGTGCGAAAGTGTTGGATTAGAAACATTGATTTCCTTCAATCCCAATAATGTTCAAATCGATCAGCTAGCCATATTTCTTTTCTATGCTAATTTAGATAGCACAACTGTTTGGAACACCGACAACGATGATAATTGGTTATGGTCAAGTGTTTACGGCAACACAATTAGACTTACTCCAGGGATCATAGGCCGTACTCTTGGATGTTCCGACACCGGAGAAGATTTATATAATATTCCGGATATGCGTCTCAAACCGAGAGATAATATCACACATCAAATATGGGAAGATGACATGCCTAGATTTGCATCAAAATACCTAAGCCTAAGGCGAGACTTCTCACTAGAATGATCATCAACACTATCATTCCTCGCCAAGGTAGTCATGAGCAAATCACAGAATTAGAGCACAAGGCTCTATATGCTATATTCAGTGGAACAAGGGTTAATTGGGCAAAATTTATATTTGACGAGCTCAAACATTTTTAGACTAGATCACGACCATCCATCATCTATCCTACATACATCATGAGACTTCTAAGAGCTCACAGCATCCCTTCATATTTATCCACTTTTTAAGAGATTTCTCATAAACATGCATCCACAAAATTTTTCTCTCTGATGCACTTACCAGAAAATCCATTGTATTTTATATCATTTGAAGAATGGATGCAACGTCGTCAAGCCGGACAAGCTAGGCCTCCACCTTAAAGACAACCTGAACTATCACAACAAGTAGAGCAACAACGCGAAAATACTCCTCCTCCTCTTGCAGCCTTTGATTATACATCCCAAGATGATATTTTGGAGACTCGTACTGAGACAAATCCAAATGAGAGTATTCGCGACTTAACTCTCCAAAATCAACTTATCCTATCCTGAAATCAAAAATTATTGGCTAAGTGTATTGATAGTTTTGAAACATCGTTTGCCTCTCGCTTGGCCACAATTGAAGAGTCACTTTCAACTACGTTATCCGTTCTAAAAGAGGTTCTTCAACGAGTTCGTGGTCCTTGTAACGACCCAGATTTTCTGTCAATTGAAATTAGAATATTTAATTGATTTTAAATATTAACAAGTGGAATTAATAAGTCGAATAATTTAAAAATTCGAATATCTGGATTTAATTGGATAATTAAATCGATAAATTAATAGTTGAAATTCCAGAAATAATTGAAATTTGGATTTAATGTGATTGAAAATGATTTATAAAGTTATATTAAATCATATTGAAGTTATAGTGATGTTATAGAACTTTTAAAATTGAATTAAAAGTTAATCTGTGAAAATTGAATATTTTAATATTTAATTATCGACTGAAAAATAGCCAATTTTCGAACAGTCTCAGAATTTGACGAAACTAGTTCCATTAGATCCGTAATAGTTTGTTATTATCGGATTTCAATTTTCGTAGCAATCAGAGTTTTCGTTTGACCGTGGCAGCTTGAAACGCATCGAAATTATTTTAATATTAATTTGACGAGTAAAAATAGTCATTTTTTAAAAAGTCTCGGATTTCGACGAAGCTAGTTTCATCGGATCCGTAATGTTGAATTATTGTAAGGTTTCAAATTTCAAGTCAATCAGATTTATCGTTTGTCCGAGGTAAGCCAAAACACATCGAAATCGATTTAAATCGGTTTAATTTAAATTGATCGTTTAATTCCATAACTCGCACATATGATCGAATTAGCTTCCGAAACATGTTCCATTGTGTTCGGAACGTGGGGAAAACCTTACGAACGCCAGGCGGCACGTGTGATTTGGAGATAGTTTGGAAAAGTCGTTTTAAAACGAATTTTATATTATTTATATACGTATATATATATACGTTAACAAGAAAAACCTAGGGTTTCTATAGCAGCCGCCTCCTAAGAAATTCAAAGGCTGATATTGTTCGAATCTTCCCTCTCTAATTTCTCTAAATCCGTTAATCAATACAAGAAACCTCCAACACGAAGATTGAAGAACTTCGTGAGCACTTCAAATCCATACGGCGATGATCGCCTGGGTTGTGACGTGGTGGCCAGAAATCGAGCTCGAACTCACCCCGGTCGCACGCGCTTTTCGAGCACGGTGGAGGGCCGAGCTGAGCATGAATCTGGGGGGAGGTTGGAGTCGCGTGGGGCTACGGTGTGGCGGCATCTGATCAGGGTGGAGAGGCTCGTAGTTGATCGCGTCGTTAGGGTTAAACGGCGGCAGAGTTGGGTTTATCTGCGCTTGAAGTCACGAAGGGGAAGAAGCAAGTTTCAACGGCCAGATTTTCTTATGCAAAAACGAACGGCAGATTTGTGTGTAGGGTAAAATTTGAAAAGAAAATGAAATTGTTTATAATTTTAATTTGTATTTAAATTCGTATAATGTTTAAAAGTGTATAACTTTGTCATACAAGGTCGAAAATGCGTGAAACGAATTGCGTTGGCTTCGTTTTGTCGAATACTACGCGATGCAACTGGATTGGTAGCGATTGGAGTCGGTGGAAATTTTGAGTAAAATTAAATGCGTGTTTAATTTTATTCGAAATAAAAGCTGGAACGAAATTGAAATCAAGGTGAGAACTCCTCACTCAATCGAATGTTTTGTTTCGATTTAAATTTTAAATAGTTAGATTTAAAATTGTTGATAGTGATTGATTGTGTGATTGGATAAATTGTTATCTGTATTGTTGAAATAGACATTATACGCCGTTATTAAGCGGATGTTATTTATTAAAAACATATACCGCGATAATTTCACATTGAAGTGAAATTGGTATTATATATGTATATAGCAATATATATATATTGGCATATGTATATATTGCAGTTGTTGATTTCCCGCATTGTATAGCGGATGAGACCCTATTGCACCGTTAGTAAGCGGATAATATTTCTTAAACCCATATACCGCGATAATTCTGTACTGGAGCGGAATTGGTATTGTGCTAACATCTGTGGATGCAGGGAAACAGGTTGGAGGGATCCGACTGGATTCCTTACCGTAGTGATTTATTTACAGATATTGTTATATATTCTGTTGTCATATTGATATATGATGTTTGGATGTTGTGATTGACTATTTGGTGCTGTTGCATCACCGGATTCATTTTTGAAGTTAAAAATAACAATTTTGATTTTTAAGGGATTTTAAAGTGATTTTTGAAAGTATACGTTTTATACAATTGGTTTATTTAAATTGAGATTTTATAAACGATTTGTATAAAAGATTTATAAAATTGATATTTATAAATTTAAAAGATTTGAATTATAAAATGAGTTTTTATAAATGTTAAAAGGAAGTATAAATGGATTTCATAAGTGAATGAAATTAATAAATTTATAATGTGAAGTTATAAAATGAATAGATTTTTGTAAAATAAAAGATCTATAAGTAATTAACTTATAAATTAGATTTTTGGTATAAAATTGAGTTATGAATTGAATTCGTTAATTCAAGGATTTTTATAAATCGAAGTTTTTATAAATAGAATTGGAATTTACAAACATTGTTTTATAAATTCAAAATCACTTATTTTGATAAATGAATTTTGGAAGTTAATTAAAGGAATTTTATCCACGATTTTAGACAGTGGATAATCCTTTAAGATAAATGTGTGGAAACATTGAATTAGGTAAATAAAGTATATTCACGATTTTGGACAGTGAATATATTATTAGATAAATTGGATATGTTTTGGAGAAATGATATTACAAAATGAAGTAATTGTTTTAAAAGATGTTTTAAAACGTGTTAAGTATCGAATACTTAGATTTCAACATTTATTGTTGAAATAGACGTTTCGAGAGATAAGGAAATGGTGGACTATAACGCTGTTGTTATAGTAAATGGTTTCTAAAAGGAAATGTTTTATATAGTATTGGGATTTATATATCTATTTAAATTTCGAATCCCTATATTAGTGATTTTGGGTTGTCGTAACAATGTTTTACGTAACATTCGTTTTGACTCAAATAAAATTTGTGAAAGAGAATGATTTCCTTAAAGAATGAAATATATACTTAATTGGATTTAAGTATATTGAATATTTTCAAATGTTGAAAATAAATGGATTTGTGAATTACCTATTATTAAATAGGTATGGAAATGCTTTTCCAATATGAAGTGAAATGTTTTGAGATTTTATCTTCAAAGATAAATTGAAATGTGGAAATTGATTTGAAATTGTTTTCAAATAGTTGAAGTGTGGAAATTATATATCTTGTAAAGATATTTTTGAAAGATAAATAATTTGGAAAATTATTTGGAATCTGATAATGTTGCGCATCTTTATTGATAGTTAAATAACCGACTATCAATAATTACCTTGAATGGGTATTTGTTGTGATTTGCTTGAATTTGAATGCCACACTTATTTTTGAATAATCGCTCACTATTCGGGTTAGCCGGGAAAGGACCTTTGTGTCGAATAACCCATTCCGAATTTGTGATACGACGATATGGATCGTATTGAAGACCGGTGGTGAAGACCGGGTATTTGTGAAAACGATAGGATGACCTATCGATTGTCTCTGCACCGTTAGCTACGGTATTGAGATTTCCTTTGTGATGGGAAGTTTTATCGGGATTGTGAATATCCGGATTGCAAGGGCTTCTTTGGAAGTGCCTTCGGTTCTGTTCGAACCCGGAACAGACTTGTATGGTTACGTGTCTGACATTACATTTTGAGGTATAAAGCTAATTTCTTTCAAATACATTTCTGTTGGTGGCGGAGAATTTATTCTCTTAGCTTAACACCCTTCTCTGAGACGTACGAGCTCAGAGGTTATGTAGTTGAAGGTTATCAGTGATATATTCCCAATTTGGTAATGTGACATGTTGAGTGTTGCTGTGAAATGATCAGTGTTTGATCATTTGTGATATGATCATTTGTTTGATCATTTATCTTTGTGATCATAGGTTGATCATTTGTTTGACCCAAAGCATAGCTTTTGTGAAAAAGCGTAGCTTTGTGGACGAGACTTGGTCATGGCCTCAACAACCCAGAAATGGTCGAAACAGGAATGTTGCAGCAAGGTTATGAGGGTCGCGCCCTTTAGGGTATGTCATTTCCTTCTGGAAAGGGGTGGTATCATGGTATGGAGCCCAGATACTTACTCATGTGGATACACTTATTTATTATGTGTGATGATGGTTACCGAGCGCTCGGATAAAGGTCCCAAAGGACCGGGTGATGACATATTCGTGAGTTACCTGTTACAGGGGTAACCCGGCCTTGTTTGGCAGAGAGCAGTTTGTCTCTCGGGACGTCCAGCCAGAGGCGATCCCATTCGGCAGTAGGAAAGGAAGTTCCTTAGCCTGACCATTTGTTGGAAAATCCAAAGAAACAATACGAACCCTTTACGATTGGAATTGTATAACCTGTCTCCTCAGGAGGCAGCTATAGCAGGCATAATATAATGGTACCTATGCTGGCTAAGATTAATATTGTATTTTCGAAAGGATTTTGACACTATGCACTAGTAATAATATCAAAATGATTTGTTTTGCGTAGTAAGCATCTTTGACTAACATAAGAAGAAATCTCCTCCAAGTCTGCGTTTGCATTGTGTGTGTGGTGGGAGGTCTTATGGTAGTTTCATTTTCCAAAAGCATTGCGGGTTTCAATGTTAAAAATTCTATTGTTGTTTGTTTCTAAAGATAAACTGTTTTAGTTCTCACACCAGTCACCATGACTGACCTGGAGTTTATTGTTTCCTTCCTAAACTCTGGGTGCCCATCATTTTCCACACGGGCAGTCTAGAGTTAGGTTATCAGATTATTCTGGATTTTGGAGTGCTGTGGAGCTTAGTGGCGAGCTGGATGGCGAGACGTACCACTTGTATATGATAGTATTATTCCGCTGTGTATTCTGTATATGGACAAGTTCATATAACTGTCCAGTTGTGTTGTATATTGTTGTTGTAAATTCTGATGATGATGTGATGTATAAAATGATATAGTTCTTTGTTTTAAAAGATTATTCATTTATCTATTATATGTTGTTAATTAATGAATGTGAGATTCTGATATTGTTTCTGTTTCTGTGTTTTTCAGTTATTTCTTCTTTCTCTTTTCTTCTACCTCTTCTTTTTCTCCATAACAATTCGGTTTTCCGGCATTCGATGGCTCGGCAGTTGATACAGTGAATGTATTAATGTCGATTTTCGAGCGACGAAAAATCGAAACGTTACATTTGGTATCATAGCATATGGTTAAGCGACAACCCTGATCTATTGGGTGTTACTCATTAGAGATAGAGTCAGTAGTGCTCTAGAATGAGTTGAGTGTAATAATAGATACGAGCGCGTATTTGTTAGTGAATATAAAATTGTTTTATATTGTGATGATTGATTTGTTGAGTGGTATATGGATTCTGGTCGGTATAGTCTGTACAACTCTATCGATAGGGATCTCTAAACACTTGTTCAGAACAATTTGGCACGATATTGTTTTAAATTGGGTAAATGAAATAATTTTACCTCGATTATATTTTGTATATAAAGAAATAATTTTTCGGAAATTATTAAAGTGTATATGAATTGATTGTTAAGTTGTTTGAATAAGTTGAATTAAAACAACAATTGTGAAAGAGTAAATTGTATAAGCAAATGAATTATAATGTATGAAATTATAATTAAAATGATTTGCAATGGTAAAAATAATCTTATATATAAGAAGTGAAATTTTATAAGTAAAAGATTTGTAAATGTGATTTATAATCTAAAATAAAATTCCAGAGAAGTGTTTGAAAGGATTTGATACTTTGGAAAATTGTTTTGGAGAGATGAAAGCTCTAAACTCTTTTTAGGTCGCTGGAAAATAATTCCGATGATGACCACGGCATTATTGGTGTTCATTTTCGGGTTTCCAAAAGAGGAATTGCTGCCAGATATTTTAAAATGAAAGTTGTTTGGTAAATTTGGATTTTTTCTTGGAAATTCAAAAGATAAATTTGAATTGATTTCAAAATGGTTTTGAAAGGTTGAAAAGACTGGAATCCTATTTAAAATATTTATGGGAATGATAAATGAGTTGATACTTATACAATTTGAATTTTTGATAGAATAAATTTAACTTAAAAGATGGAGTTAAATTAAAATAAGTATAAGTGAATCAATTAAATCCAAGTTGTGATTTTTGAATATAAGTAATCAAGTTTTGAACTTATAATATGAGATAATAAATTTTGACTTTGGTAAAAGTTAAATAGAATTGGAATCTGAATTTGATTAATAAGTGGAAACTTAAAGTTAATTTGAAAAAGAATGCTGTTTGAAATGGAAAATAACTTAAGTAATGTTAAACGAAGTTGATTTTGATATCCAAGTAAATTAATAAAGTGAATTTATTAAATTAATGTAAACTTGAGTTATATAAATGAAATTCAACTTTATTTGTAAAATGAAGTAGCAATTGAATTGAATTAATGAATGGATTGAATATTAATCAATCTAATGTGAATGGATAGAATGTTAATCAATTGAATGTAAATAATTGATATGAAACAATGAATATAAGTGTCAATTCATTAGAAGCTAATGAAATTGATAGTTGAATAATTGAATGGAAGTCAATTTAATATAAACCAATTGGAAAATTTAATATGTTGAACCAAATTGAGTGTAAGTAAAGTAAATTGAATTTATTTGGTTGTGTTGAATATACATTGGTTGTTATATGGATGTTAGTTGATTGTGTATAATTCATTAAGTGTTAATGAAATTGAATTGATAAATTGGAAGCTAAAGTAATTGAATCCAAATCGGAAGTGAATGAATTTGAATAGAATTGAATTTGATTTGTAAGTGAACTAATGTGAATGTAAACTAGTTGAATTGAAAATGGATGTTAGTAAAATCCAATGATAAACGAATCAAATGAGATTAAATTGGAAACCAATTCATTGAATATTAATGAAAAGTGAATCAATATTGATTTGGTTGTGAATTTGTTGGATGATAGTTGGATGATAGTTGTTTGATAGTTGCATTGTTGTTCTGACGCATTACTATGTTAGCACATGTAGTTATTATGTTGCTATATGTTGTATATTGATACTATTTTCTATATACATGTTCTCATGTTGTTTGATTGAGTGTTTAGTAGGTGCGGATGGCGTTTGCTTCGCATTTGGAGCTCGCTTTCGCGCTATATTAGCCGTATACGCTCACTAAAAATATATAAGGTACATATCTCGGATTAAATATCGTACTTTTACACTTTTTTCCCTGCGGGATGCCTCATCACTTGATGAGATGTATATTTGTGATATATATACACTGTCATTTTTTTTCGGATCGAGCCGCGCAAAGGAGGCTATGGCGATTTTTTTCAAAAATTTAAGGCGTTAGAATATTTTTAAGAAACTTGAAAAATTTGAAAACTAAGTATGGTTTGAAAACTTAGTAAAAGATTTTGTAAGAAGTTTAACTATGAATTTTTGGGAAAGTTAAACACTTAAGAGATTTGTAAATCTAATTTGAACGATTTGTTTTGGGAAGTTAATAGATTTTGTATCTTCTTCTTACTTGGTAATTTCGAGGACGAAATTCTTTTAAGGGGGGAAGTTTGTAACGACCCAGAATTTCTGTCAATTGAAATTAGAATATTTAATTGATTTTAAATATTAACAAGTGGAATTAATAAGTCGAATAATTTAAAAATTCGAATATCTGGATTTAATTGGATAATTAAATCGATAAATTAATAGTTGAAATTCCAGAAATAATTGAAATTTGGATTTAATGTGATTGAAAATGATTTATAAAGCTATATTAAATCATATTGAAGTTATAGTGATGTTATAGAACTTTTAAAATTGAATTAAAAGTTAATCTGTGAAAATTGAATATTTTAATATTTAATTATCGACTGAAAAATAGCCAATTTTCGAACAGTCTCAGAATTTGACGAAACTAGTTCCATTAGATCCGTAATAGTTTGTTATTATCGGATTTCAATTTTCGTAGCAATCGAAGTTTTCGTTTGACCGTGGCAGCTTGAAACGCATCGAAATTATTTTAATATTAATTTGACGAGTAAAAATAGTCATTTTTCAAAAAGTCTCGGATTTCGACGAAACTAGTTTCATCGGATCCGTAATGTTGAATTATTGTAAGGTTTCAAATTTCAAGTCAATCGGATTTATCGTTTGTCCGAGGTAAGCCAAAACACATCGAAATCGATTTAAATCGGTTTAATTTAATTTGATCGTTTAATTCCATAACTCGCACATATGATCGAATTAGCTTCCGAAACACGTTCCATTGTGTTCGGAACGCGGGGTAAACCTTATGAACACCAGGCGACATGTGTGATTTGGAGATCGTTTGGAAAAGTCGTTTTAAAACGAATTTTATATTATTTATATACATATATACGTTAACAAGAAAAACTTAGGGTTTCTACAGCAGCCGCCTCCTAAGAAATTCAAAGGCTGATATTGTTTGAATCTTCCCTCTCTAATTTCTCTAAATCCGTTAATCAATACAAGAAACCTCCAACGCGAAGATTGAAGAACTTCGTGAGCACTTCAAATCCTTACGGCGATGATCGCCTGGGTTGTGACGTGGTGGCCAGAAATCGAGCTCGAACTCACCCCGGTCGCACGCGCTTTTCGAGCACGGTGGAGGGCCGAGCTGAGCATGAATCTGGGTGGAGGTTGGAGTCGCGTGGGGCTACGATGTGGCGGCATCTGATCAGGGTGGAGAGGCTCGTAGTTGATCGCGTCGTTAGGGTTAAACGACGGCAGAGTTGGGTTTATCTACGCTTGAAGTCACGAAGGGGAAGAAGCAAGTTTCAACGGCCAGATTTTCTTATGAAAAAACGAACGGCGGATTTGTGTAGGGTAAAATTTGAAAAGAAAATGAAATTGTTTATAATTTTAATTTGTATTTAAATTCGTATAATGTTTAAAAGTGTATAACTTTGTCATACGAGGTCGAAAATGCGTGAAACGAATTGCGTTGGCTTCGTTTTGTCGAATACTACGCGATGCAACTAGATTGGTAGTGATTGGAGTCAGTGAAAATTTCGGGTAAAATTAAATGCGTGTTTAATTTTAATCGAAATAAAAGATGGAACGGAATTGAAATCAAGGTGAGAACTCCTCACTCAATCGAATGTTTTGTTTCGATTTAAATTTTAAATAGTTAGATTTAAAATTGTTGATAGTGATTGATTGTGTGATTGGATGATAAATTGTTATCTGTATTGTTGAAATAAACATTATACGCCGTTATTAAGCGGATGTTATTTATTAAAAACATATACCGCGATAATTTCACATTGAAGTGAAATTGGTATTATATATGTATATAACAATATATATATATTGGCATATGTATATATTGCAGTTGTTGATTTCCCGCATTGTATAGCGGATGAGACCCTATTGCGCCGTTAGTAAGCGGATAATATTTATTAAACCCATATACCGCGATAATTCCATACTGGAGCGGAATTGGTATTGTGCTAACATCTGTAGATGTAGGGAAACAGGTTGGAGGGATCCGACTGGATTCCTCACCGTAGTGATTTATTTACAGATATTGTTATATATTCTGTTGTCATATTGATATATGATGTTTGGATGTTGTGATTGACTATTTGGTGTTGTTGCATCATTGGATTCATTTTTGAAGTTAAAAATAACAATTTTGATTTTTAAGGGATTTTAAAGTGATTTTTGAAAGTATACGTTTTATACAATTGGTTTATTTAAATTGAGATTTTATAAACGGTTTGTATAAAAGATTTATAAAATTGATATTTATAAATTTAAAAGATTTGAATTATAAAATGAGTTTTTATAAATGTTAAAAGGAAGTATAAATGGATTTCATAAGTGAATGAAATTAATAAATTTATAATGTGAAGTTATAAAATGAATAGATTTTTGTAAAATAAAAGATCTATAAGTAATTAACTTATAAATTAGATTTTTGGTATAAAATTGAGTTATGAATTGAATTCGTTAATTCAAGGATTTTTATAAATCGAAGTTTTTATAAATAGAATTGGAATTTACAAACATTGTTTTATAAATTCAAAATCACTTATTTTGATAAATGAATTTTGGAAGTTAATTAAAGGAATTTTATCCATGATTTTAGACAGTGGATAATCCTTTAAGATAAATGTGTGGAAACATTGAATTGGGTAAATAAAGTATATTCACGATTTTGGACAGTGAATATATTATTAGATAAATTGGATATGTTTTGGAGAAATGATATTACAAAATGAAGTAATTGTTTTAAAAGATGTTTTAAAACGTGTTAAGTATCGAATACTTAGATTTCAACATTTATTGTTGAAATAGACGTTTCGAGAGATAAGGAAATGGTGGACTATAACGCTGTTGTTATAGTAAATGGTTTCTAAAAGGAAATGTTTTATATAGTATTGGGATTTATATATCTATTTAAATTTCGAATCCCTATACTAGTGATTTTGAGTTGTCGTAACAATGTTTTACGTAACATTCGTTTTGACTCAAATAAAATTTGTGAAAGAGAATGATTTCCTTAAAGAATGAAATATATACTTAATTGGATTTAAGTATATTGAATATTTTCAAATGTTGAAAATAAATGGATTTGTGAATTACCTATTATTAAATAGGTATGGAAATGCTTTTCCAATATGAAGTGAAATGTTTTGAGATTTTATCTTCAAAGATAAATTGAAATGTGGAAATTGATTTGAAATTGTTTTCAAATAGTTGAAGTGTGGAAATTATATATCTTGTAAAGATATTTTTGAAAGATAAATAATTTGGAAAATTATTTGGAATCTGATAATGTTGCGCATCTTTTTTGATAGTTAAATAACCGACTATCAATAATTACCTTGAATGGGTATTTGTTGTGATTTGCTTGAATTTGAATGCCACACTTATTTTTGAATAAGCGCTCACTATTCGGGTTAGCCGGGAAAGGACCTTTGTGTCGAATAACCCATTCCGAATTTGTGATACGACGATATGGATCGTATTGAAGACCGATGGTGAAGACCGGGTATTTGTGAAAACGATAGGATGACCTATCGATTGTCTTTGCACCGTTAGCTACGGTATTGAGATTTCCTTTGTGATGGGAAGTTTTATCGGGATTGTGAATATCCGGATTGCAAGGGCTTCTTTGGAAGTGCCTTCAGTTCTGTTCGAACCCGGAACAGACTTGTATGGTTACGTGTCTGACATTACATTTTGAGGTATAAAGCTAATTTCTTTCAAATACATTTCTGTTGGTGGCGGAGAATTTATTCTCTTAGCTTAACACCCTTCTCTGAGACGTACGAGCTCAGAGGTTATGTAGTTGAAGGTTATCAGCGATATATTCCCAATTTGGTAATGTGACATGTTGAGTGTTGCTGTGAAATGATCAGTGTTTGATCATTTGTGATATGATCATTTGTTTGATCATTTATCTTTGTGATCATAGGTTGATCATTTGTTTGACCCAAAGTATAGCTTTTGTGAAAAAGCGTAGCTTTGTGGACGAGACTTCGTCAAGGCCTCAACAACCCGGAAATGGTCGAAACAAGAATGTTGCGGCAAGGTTATGAGGGTCGTGCCCTTTAGGGTATGTCATTTCCTTCTGGAAAGGGGTGGTATCATGGTATGGAGCCCAGATACTTACTCATGTGGATACACTTATTTATTATGTGTGATGATGGTTACCGAGCGCTCGGATAAAGGTCCCAAAGGACCGGGTGATGACATATTCGTGAGTTACCTGTTACAGGGGTAACCCGGCCTTGTTTGGCAGAGAGCAGTTTGTATCTCGGGACGTCCAGCCAGAGGCGATCCCATTCGGCAGTAGGAAAGGAAGTTCCTTAGCCTGACCATTTGTTGGAAAATCCAAAGAAACAATACGAACCCTTTACGATTGAAATTGTATAACCTGTCTCCTCAGGAGGCAGCTATAGCAGGCATAATATAATGGTACCTATGCTGGCTAAGATTAATATTGTATTTTCGAAAGGATTTTGACACTATGCACTAGTAATAATATCAAAATGATTTTTTTTGCGTAGTAAGCATCTTTGACTAACATAAGAAGAAATCTCCTCCAAGTCTGCGTTTGCATTGTGTGTGTGGTGGGAGGTCTTATGGTAGTTTCATTTTCCAAAAGCATTGCAGGTTTCAATGTTAAAAATTCTATTGTTGTTTGTTTCTAAAGATAAACTATTTTAGTTCTCACACCAGTCACCATGACTGACCTGGAGTTTATTGTTTCCTTCCTAAACTCTGGGTGCCCATCATTTTCCACACGGGCAGTCTAGAGTTAGGTTATCAGATTATTCTGGATTTTGGAGTGCTGTGGAGCTTAGTGGCGAGCTGGATGGCGAGACGTACCACTTGTATATGATAGTATTATTCCGCTGTGTATTCTGTATATGGACAAGTTCATATAACTGTCCAGTTGTGTTGTATATTGTTGTTGTAAACTCTGATGATGATGTGATGTATAAAATGATATAGTTCTTTGTTTTAAAAGATTATTCATTTATCTATTATATGTTGTTAATTAATGAATGTGAGATTCTGATATTGTTTCTGTTTCTGTGTTTTTCAGTTATTTCTTCTTTCTCTTTTCTTCTACCTCTTCTTTTTCTCCATAACAATTCGGTTTTCCGGCATTCGATGGCTCGGCAGTTGATACAGTGAATGTATTAATGTCGATTTTCGAGCGACGAAAAATCAAAACGTTACAGTCCTACACCACCATCAAAAGATTGGCCAACTCAAGTTCCATCTCCTCCTCCTTCAAAACATTCCAAATTATCTGAAGAGGAAAAAGAACCGCTCGAACACACTCCGACATCTCCAAAAAAACAAGCTAGCTCTTCCAAAAATGAAGATGAAGGAGGTGATCAAGATAAAGCTTCCCCAAAAGATACTTAGATTTTTTTTAGTATTCCATCTTTTTGTATAAAAAATGCTAAAAATCTATGCATGTAATCAAATTAATATGATTAATGCAAAGTATTTTTTGGTGTGTTATTTCTGTGTATATTCATGTAACCTTACAACGATTGGTAAATACTACAATTAAAAAATTAATGCTTTTTGATAATGCCAAAGGGGGAGAAATAATAAAAAGTACAATAAATAATGGAAAGCATAATTTCAGAGGGAGATTTATAAAAATTATATATATGTACATTGTATAGTTGTCATCATCAAAAAGGGGGAGATTGTTAGGAAATCAAATCCATGGTTTTAATGAGAACAACTATACAATGGAAATCAAATGTACATATATATTTATATATACAAGAACTTGCTAAAACAACATCACTAGAAAGACAATAACGAGGCTCAAAGGACACTACAAGAGACTACAAGTCGATAGGTACAAAGAAGCAAAAGAAAAGATGCACAAAACAGACATGCACAAGTATCAGACGTCTGGGTGCACAAGCCAGACGTTTGGAAAAGTCCTTTGGAATAATAAACAGGCTAAACCAGACGTCTGGTAATAGCACTCAGACGTCTGAAAACCTACTATGTTCAAAAAATATATAGTATCAGACGTCTGATTTCAAACTCGGATTTCAAATAAGAACTTCAACTGTCACATTCGAATGGACATCTCCGCTTCTCTTCGCTGCAACTCTTCATCATCAACAGAAGCAACTGTAGAGCACTTGTTAATGGATATAACTACTCAAGATACCTATCTACAACTATATATAGCATCAAGAATCAAGAGAAAGATCTCACCTTACATACTTACGCTTTCTAATTCTATACTATATTCTTGATCTTTGCACTCTAACAATCTTTAATTGTATTCACTCTTCCATATACTCAGTTCTTCATAGACAATATTCTTGAGAGATATATTAGAAGCAATTGTACTAATTAGTCAACATCCGTGTTATACTAGAACACACATTTAGCAAGAACAACTCATTGTAACCAAGCCTATTCCTCCAGGCGAAGCGAGGGTTTTTGGTAGTCGAATTCCGAAGGGGAGCTTCGGGACTGGACGTAGGACGGGAGGTCTGAACCAGTATAAAATCCCGGTGTGCTTATTCTATATTTATGTAGATTAATATTATTTTAGTTGCATCATACATTTTGTCACATATACTTGCATATACACTACACGATCCACCTCGTAGACTTATAGTTACCTCCACAATCACCGTGACACATATCCACTGGTGTGCTCGTCAACGCGAGGACTAATTAATCATGCACTCAAATCGCCCCTAATCATAAAGGTATAGGTAACAGACTACTGGCCTAGGTGACACACGAGCAGACACACACATAGAGTTAGCATGAAGTTATATAGATATAAAGTGTAATAGATCTGGGAAGTGACCCCATGATCCGGCTACAATAGTTGATTCGGCCATCTAGCCCTCTCCACCTAACATAATAGGAGTACATCGTAATAGTAGCATATAGAACTAATACATATAAACACAAAATCATGGTCAACGTTAGGCATGAATATATAATTACTAAATATAGGCACAGGGCCATATATCACTCTGTGTATCACCTCACACTATCCACTCTATTCCTGTCATGTGAGTGTCATCTACTTATAATGAATAACCAAATAAATATCACAACGCCCCATACCACTGCATGATACTTAACTGTTTATTCACTACTTATAAATTACACTTAATCTATCTAGTATTCTGTATAAGGAGTCCGAAGAAAAATAGGAGAAATATTATCGAATGCCCATCCCAAATGGTATCATAACTCAGTTTATTCAAATTTATCGTCACACAAAATCGAATATTATAAAATCACATAGAAGGATGTCATCACTGTATCATATTAAAATCATTCAAATCCATACCAACGGTGAATCACTTACACGATCATATTCAATATAAAAGAAAGGGATAATCAAATATAAAATTAGATTAACTAAATAAATGTAAAATAATAAATCAATGTTTAATAATGAATACTTCAGTCTTATATAAAATAAACAAATATTAAGAGATGGATAATAAATGCATATCTCAAAATTAATTGTGTAACTACACAATCTCAAGTACAGTTAATATTTACAATAAATAACATATTTCTCAATCATTTATAAAATTAACTAATTATTAAATATTTACTAATAACATTAGAAATTCATTTCTTCCTTTTAATAACTTTAAATAATTTCTAAAACGTAATATTGCTCATACATTTATCCCACAATAATTAACATTTAAATACTATCTTAAATAATCATTTAATATCAAATTAGTGTAATTTATTTATAATTAAATTAAATATTGCTAACAAATTAAATAATATATATATATTAAAAATTTGTACCCTTTATAAATGACAGTTAAAGACTATTAAAGAAATATAATTAAATCTACTTTATTAATTTTGTTAAACTTAAATTTACATTCGTATATATATAATATTAGATAGGTATATAGCAAAGTATAGGTATATTTAATTGAACTTATTTAAATATGAATATATTTATATTTTCTTATTACAAATCAGTGAAGATTATTTATAATAATTTCATATATATATAATAAGTGATAATACCACAAATCCCATTAAGATATGATGCACTGGCAAGGATTGAAATAGTGAAATAATTGAACTAACAACTCCAAAATCATGGACAATGCACAAATCTATACTATACTATTATTACTGAGTTAGGTTTTGAGGGCACATAGGAATTTGGGAAATGAATAGTTGCGTTTCTTAATTTCTTTATTCTTCCTATTTGTTCCCGCACCTACTCCCGTTTGATAAATAAAAACCGTAATTTACTTCTTGTCCACTCCATAAAACCCTAGCTCACAAAATAATGCAGACAACCGAGGTGGAAATCAACGATTGCTTCCTTCCTTCTTCCTTTATATGCAAACTTCCACCTTAGTTTGCTCGTTTTCATATTTCTCCTCCAATCCCCTATTCAGGTAATTTTCAATTCTTTGGATCTATTGTTTTTTATTTTCAAACCTAATTTAACTCCTTAATTTGTTCGACTTGAGTATGTCTTTCATATTCACCTTACAGGTTATGATCATAAACTTACAGATTCAGATCTTCATTTATATTAGTTCTATTCAGTTTGGATACTGTATTACTTGGAATATTTAACCAATTTTTTATTGCTGAATTGAGATTATTTTGAATTCAGATGGAAGATTTGGATTTCATTGGTTTTCACCTAATTAGATAGGATTTGGTTTTAGCGATATATGCCAACTAGAATATGGATATGTACATACGGTCTGTTAAGTCTTACATTAAATTATTTTTTTACCGATATAAGTACACTGATTAATATTTTCTACTATAAACCGCGAAGGAGGAATATCATCAAGAATTCAACAAGCTTCTTGATGTTTTAAATATCGACTCTCCATTATTTTAGTTACCTAGATCTAATAATTTGGGTGTTGGTTTCAAATTTACTTCTGTTTTGCCAAATGTTTTTTATGGTATATATTTATGTATCAATTTTTTTTGTTATACTTCTTCCTACCGTATCTCAGATTTATTCAAATTTGAAATTTTTATTTAATCCAACTAGATAACAATCAGTTTTAATAGTATATTAAAATATATTTCGCACTGAGTAGTATTTTGGGTGTTGGTCCTACCTTGGTTAGGTCGCTAATTATAATTATCAAAAGAAGTCTTATAACTAAAGCTTATATTTGTTTAATAGTAGTGAATGGAAAATCAATATGGTAAACTCAGATATGTGTATCTCACTTATATTTCTTATAAGAAGCTCAAAGTAGTCCATTATGCGAACCTTGAATATATTAATAGTCCATATGCGTAATATCTCAAATCTAATATATGTCCATATGCAATAAATTTATTTTTGGTGGATATAGTTTATAATCAAATTCGTAGCAATCTAGATTGCTGAACCTAACATTACTATAATCAAATTTATAGCAAATAGTTACTGAAGTGAATTTGACAATACTTAAAAAATCTAATACTTGCAAATACTCTCTCCTCATCCATGAAACATTACTCATGTTGTGCATTGGTTATTAGACTATATTAGCTGTTTACATAAGAAAGGGAGTGCATGAGATAATTTTAGACCTGAAAACAACAGGTTGTTCAAAATAAAATCAAGAGAAAGAGGACATATTAGTTACATTTTCTCTTCACCTTCTATTATATAACAGGTATACTACAATTTTTATTAGTCTGAAGTAGACATTCTTTTCATATTATTCACAATGCTTGCTTGATTTTTTTATTCTAAAAATACTATCATTTGAATTTTTTTATATAATTTAGAAGACAAATTCTATTGTTTCCCTCTCATAGTGCACAACATTTATTTTGATCATGCAATTATGGATGGTACATATTCCTTATTTTTATTGGCTGAAATGTTTTTAGGTGTGATGCAAACTAAAGAAATTGGCCTTTAGTATACACTAGTCTTAAAATTCATTTAACATTTTGAACTAATCTATTTTATACAGAAATATTTGACCTGCATTGATATTATTTGATAATACAAATTGTTTTTTCACGTGATGTTTTTTCTTCTTGTACATGCAAAATTGTGTGTAAGTTAATCCTGTTTGTCATTTTTTTACACTATAAATAAAAGGTTATTCTACCTATGAGTAACAAATTAACAAATTTTAGTATAATTTTGCAAGATCCAACCAGTCTTACCTGAATGCTTTTTTGGGTTGCGTTTTAGCATTGAATTCCAACCAATCATATGCTTTATCATTGTTTAATAAACACAATGGCATGAGCATGAGAAGTGATGAGAGGTAGTTTGAAACATCACAAAGTTGATCACGATTGAAGTGAAATAATAAGCTAATCATCAAAATAAAGCTTATGTTGTATCTACGTTATGTGACATAATAGCTTAATTTCTACGATCAACTTAAAATATAATTATCAGACAAATCCTAGCTATATAGTCATCAAAACTAATTCATATTTGATAGAAAAGAGTTCTTTGTATTGGTTTGTGTTGCTAAAAAACATGCGTGCACTCCAGTATTGCACAACAGTGAACATTAATATAATGGACTAATAAGCCTATGCATTTTTCTCATAATCAAATCAATCTGACTGTTGTCTAGCTTCAGAGCAGAGGTAACAAATACTATTGAATAACAAAACAATATTTATGGCGTTCTCGCATTTTTAAATGTTTACATAAACTAACCATCTAACATTTGTTTTTTGAGACAATGTAGGTGATTTGGCAGTAGATTCAACTTTTGGTGGGTCCACTCCTATTCAGAAGGATGAGTTGACCAAGACAAGTTGTAGATGGAAGAGAAAAATAGGAATTTGTAATGGTGGGAAATAGAAAATGACAAGCTGTTGATTAGAAGTGGTTATAATTTTTATTGTGACTTACTTTGAAACTTAAACTATGCAAAAAATTGAATTAGCATTCAGATTTATTTAACAATAATACATAATGATGCAATACACTTTTACTTTGTATGGAAATTTTTTCGTTTGCTTTGAAGCAATGCACTATTTTGAAGTATTGCTTCATCTTAGTTTTCTTCCAATTGAATAAACAAATTCTTTCATTGGGTACAAATAAACAATATATTTCATCAACGGTTAGTGCATCAACGCTTCCTTACTGTTGTGGTTTCTCTCTATTTTAACTATGCTCTAACTAACTTGATGCATTTTTGATTCATGAAGCTTATGTACGATTTCTGTGATGAAAAAAATACAAACAAGAGATAGATATACAAGATAAGTTGGTGGATCAATATCTTTATGTACCAAAATGTATGCTTATAACTAAGAAGCATACACACATTGCTCAACAATGCTTGAGTTTTTTTATGGTTTTTCATTTAGTAATTATATATTACAACCGTGTGCGAAGCAATGTTTTTTGTTTAGAACTATTCATCAAAGATTGATATCTAGAAAATTATACATACAAGTTGTTTACTTATAACTCATGCTATGTTCAGCAATGTTTTTTCGTTAGCATTGTAATAAAATTCTTATATATTTGTTTATGGCCCATGCTACTACAATATTTTTGCCACATCCGTGTGCGAAGCACGGGTTCGTGCTAGTATATCTAAAACAGGAGCAGAGGCAAAGATAAGAGAAATGAAGATGTGTTGTACACTAGAGAAATATACAGAAAGGTAAACTAAATTAGTACAACATGGAGTTACACAGTGCAAACAAAAACAGTAAGTTCATGTACAAATTTAGCACATGCACACACTGATTCAATCTCGCACAAAACAAAAGGCAGCAGTTTTATAGCAAAATAAACAAACAGAAAGAGTTAAAAATAAGAAAACACCCAATAATGCAAATTCAAGCACTATGAATAACAGCAATACAAAACATTAAATATACAGACACTCCCACATACATGCACGCCATACATTAATTACAAAACACAGCACATACCTCTCCTACTCACATACATGCACGTACCCAGCACAACACTCATAGACATATTCATAAATACACAAATGCATGAACACAACAGAGAATACATGTACCTATAAAAACACACACCCCACACACTACACGCTTATATATCTACCGAAACACTTTGCATGTTAGAACACACACATATACACTCCAACATAGCCATATAAACATATATATTCAAACATATGTAGTGATGAACTCATATGGTTCCTTGAACGCACACATTAATAAACTCACTACGTCCTAACAAACTCAGCCTTGCACATCCTAAGCCATGCACATCCCAACCAACACTGGTTACCACACTTACACCGACACAGACTTCACACAAACTCACATGACAGAATGCTAAGAGTACAAAAAATTGGAAGCAAGAACAAACTTAAACCACTACAAAAAGTGTGCATTAATTCACATAGAGATAGACTCGACTTGAATGATCGAGCCTGGAAGCCAAGTCGCACTTCTACTGAACAAAGAAGGATTGGTATTGATTTTATGTAAAAAATGATATACAAGAATTTACACAGTTCAACAAACAATATATAGATATAAATTATTTTGATTGATGCAAAATTTGTGAGAAAATTCCTCACTTGACACTCGCTTCTTCACCTTCCTCTGCCTACTAATCACTCACGTGACTCACCATAGCAGTGATGCATGAATTTCCCTCTTTACAATAGATAAATATATGCTTGAAGATTCACATATTTAAATTTCGCATTTTACTTTAGTTTATATAATTTATTTTTGAATTTAAAAGTGGGGAGGATTTGGAAATCTTGCATGGAAACTTGTCAGGTATATTGAAGTGAATATATGTAAGTATCTAGTAAGTATTTAGTGGAGAGAAGAAAGAAAGAAAATTCTAGAGATAATTTTTGGTCTTAAGATTATTTTTGGGCTTGGCTTAAAATCTAAAGAAATGAATATATATTTCTTATTTCCATTTTAGTTTTAAACTAAATTCTTTCTAGTTTTAAGTAAATCAAATTTCTATGCAAAATCACTGCTTTTCTAAATCAATATTATACTTTAATTTCGTCACTTTTATAAAATTTCTTTTCACAATTTCAACTTATTAAATTTTGAATATTATAGTTTCACGATTTAAATCCTTTTATAAAATAATTTTCAATCAAAACTATCAAATAAATTTCAAATTTCAATTTAATTAGTTAAATTACCATTATTAACTTAAGTTAATTATACTTAAAAATCGATTTGTTACAGGGACCTAGCTCAAACATTGGAATATTAGAAACTAAAAAAGTATGGAGTAGCCTTTATCGGTGTGGCAACCAATATAGTCAATACCGATCCTATCTATGGTCGATGCCGACATGATTTTATGGCCTAGAGTTGATCCATTCTCTCTCTCTAGCTTCATGGATTTGATATCCAACCTAGTCTTTCGTGATCTAGCAACTATGGTAGAAAATTTCGACTAAAAAGCAAGTTAGAGCAATATGAAAAGGACTTTGACTCCCTTCAATCTTTAAACAATCATTCTTCATGTCCTTGCCTTTACGAAACCAACTAGGCTGCAAATTATTACCAAATCAGAGATTTCTTTGTTTTATAGACTAAAAACCATTGTAGACTCATTTATATTTGTGACAAATCCAAAAGCAATAATATTAAGTATATATGGGCACTTGATTTGGCTATACCATAACAAAAATTTGTGTCTATTTTGCTATTCTTACTAGTTTTGATTGATCTATTCACATTTTCATCTGATTGGGGGTGTTGTTTCACTTCTGGGCTCAACATTTTTAGCGATTTCACTAAGAGCTGAGCTTTTCAAGTGAATATCTAGCTTAGACCTTTGGATTTCGAGCACATAGAAGTTAGATCTAGAAGTTTACTACTGTAGATCTGAAGTTACCGAGACTTAAAAAGGAACTACATTGGATTTGAAAGATTTGGCACGTAAGAGACCTTCCACGAGATCTGGAGCTATCGCTAGAGAATATGAAGCTTCTTATTACAATGAAGAAACTACATGACCAATGCATGCTTTGCCAAGACCTTTTCCCCATAGGAAATTATATCCAAAATTGAATTTGATAGGATAATGGTTGAGATGAATCATTGGGTGCTTGATAGCCAGGACATTATCTTTGACAGGATGGAAAAAAGCTTTGCTATTCTAGCATAGCAGTCACAAAGGCGTAGGAAAAGTTGTAGAAATTCATCATCTTCAAGCTCTAAGGAGAAAAGTTCATCTTCCTCGGGTCAGAATAGGAGAGAAGACAAACAAAAGTTAAAGGGAAAGACTACTAGAAGGTCAAAGAGGTAGACTGGAGAGATGGCCAAGTATTAACCATAGCTAACATAGTTGGTACCGACCAAAATCGTGTTGGTATCGACCATGTTGATGGTCATGTTGGTGCGCTACCTCTTGATGGTGTTAACTTATTTGACAGTGAGGATGATTTGCATGACATGGGTAATGAAGTTGGACAAATGCTGGTATGTAGACTGATGGTGCTCAAACAGATGCCACAAAACCAACAAGGCATCAAAGAAAATCTAGATGAGCGGCTTTCCCAGAGATAAGAGAGTCTAGATGTCCTGCGATGAACCGACATTGTTCGTAGAGTCAAAAACTCAGGGTAGACCTTGGCTATCACCATCCAACTTCCCAGACCAGCGAAGAGTATCACGAAGATATGATTAAGAGATCGATGAATGAAAATCAGCATAGGAGTAACGACAAATGGGGTTCGACGTCCAATAGAACTTCATTCACTAATGATATGCTACTGGAGAGTTATCAAAAGAAATTCATTATGCCAATGATGCCTTCTTACAACGAAAATCCATATCCTAGATACCGTCTATTGAAATATGAATGCATATGAATGTTGCCCATGCTACTAATGCATTGTGGTGCAGATGTTTCTCCATATTCTTAGATGGGGTAGCTATGATATGGTTCATTTTGCTTGCATCGAGATCTATATCTTCATTTGATTAGTTAGCAAAGAAGTTTGTGGGGGCGGTTCAGGCTTCATACAGCTCTTCCAAAGATGTGATGTCCTTGTCAAATATCTATCAAAGATCTAGAATGACTAAAGGATTTTCTAAAGCGATTGTATACTGTTGTGACTGCAGTTAGTTATCCAAAGGAGGATATAATTTTGGTGACCTTGATTCGAGGAGTCCACCCTAATACAGACTTTGGTAAATGGATTAAAAGAAAGTATCCACCTAATATGGAAGAATATTTTGAAAGGCATCCCAGTATCTACGTTCAAAAGGGCCAGACCTTGCCGTAGGACCAATTGGCGAGAGACCATCAAATGAAGTGGTCCAAAGCAATGCTGTTATCAAATAGACTAGTAAGAGTGTCGGAAACGTTGTAGTGAATGTTGGGAATAATAATGAGAAAAGGAGAAATCAAGGTGCTGGTAGAAGAAATTGGGCATCAAGAAGTGTCCAAGATACATGAAACTGAAAGATTACACTCCCTTAAACGATACTATTAAGAATATCTACCTTGCTACACAAGGAGTGGAGAATCATAAAAAACCACCTCGAAGGGAGGCAATAGAAGCTGAACGGTGCTCGGGGAAGTATTGCCACTTCCACGACACTTATGGGCACAATACCAATGAATCTCATTTCTTGAGAGGTATGATTAAGGATTTGATCCAGAACAAGAAGAAACAATAGTAAGTGAGAGATCCATAGGATGACAGACAAAATAATAAGCCCCAAGGGAAGAACACTCAAAGGGCCTAGCTCTAGGAGAGAGGGACCAAGGCAATTTAATGGTAGAATCATGATAAAAATCATTTTTAGAGGACTATATCCAGCGAAGAAGAGCTGAATGAGATGCAGCAGTATGGAAGTTCATTAAAACACGTGTCGTAGGAGAGTTATTTTGCCGTTGAAGATGGTGCTCCATAAAAACAACTACTGATGATGAATGATGATATAATATTCTGGAATAGAGATGCTAATAAGGTGCAAGTGCCGATGCTAGGCCCCACCGTTATTACGCTCGTTGTTGGACCGAGGACTATGCATTGAGTTTTGATTGACTGTGGAAGCTCGATTAATATTTTATTCAAAAATACAATGATCAAAAGAGGATTAGTCTAAAGGATATAAGACCATGTAATCTTGTATCTAAGGATTTATCAGAGAGGCTAAAGAGCTTGTCTGATGTATTTAATTATCCATGAAATTGGGCGAGGGAGACCGCAATATAGTGGAGGTGTAAACCAATTTGAAAATTGATGATTTTTTAGCTTATAATGCTTTCTTTGGCTGACCGGTTATTTCTTATTTCAAAAATAGCGTTGGATCCATGGTGTTTGATGATGAAGTTCCCCATCGTATATGGTGTGGGGCTATTCAAGGTAACCAGAGTACGGAATGAGAATGTTATCTCGTTGAGCTCAAAGAGGCAAAGCGAAGTGAGAAGGTAAAGGATGTAGAGAAGGCTCTCTACATCAAGATTGCATATGCATAGAAACTACCACCCTAGCCTTGGATTTGGTGCCCAAGTAAATTCTACAAGCCTATGGACCCTCAAAAAGAGCCAGAGGATGCAAGGGTGGCACCAGCAGAGCTAACGATCAACATCTCGATACATTATGATGATGATCGCACTGGAGTTCTCAAGGTCAGATCTCGACTCGGCTTGAGAATGAATAAGGAGTTGGTATGGTTTCTCCGATTGAACCTAAATGTGTTTTCCTGGATGCATTACAATATGTATGGAATTTCATCGCAGATAGCGTGTCATGTATTATCCGGGTTTTTAACCCAGGAGGATCCAACAAGAAACAGAACAAACTCGTGAAATCAAAATGGTTCAACTTATCCCGAGAAGCAAAGACAAGGAGTTAACAAGTGATAAGCTATATTATCGAGACAACAATTAAGATCAACTAAACCAAGAGACCAGCATTCTTTCAGTCCAATCAGCAGTAGAGTGTAAACAGTTAGTAAACTACCATCAAAATGGAACAATGTGCAATGAGACTGTGAAAGCAACGATGATACAAGACCATGGAAACATCCCAAACTCCAGACTCCAAAAACATCTAAGTGCTTGGATTGCCAGTTACCAATGTCCTGTGGATCGCTAGTGACCCATGCAAAGTTGGAAGGTCGCTCTGCTAAATGGAAGCAGAGAAGGAAGGAAGAAGTATATTAAAAAATATGTTAAGTGTATTGCACCATCGATCGCTAGCGACCCATGCTTCTCCACGAGTCAACAATAAGCCAACCAAGCAATGCAATGGCTAAGGAGCCAAGTCATTAGCTTGTGATATGAGCCAACTCTATGGGTTGCTAGCGACCCATGATTTTGGCTCGAATCATGTGCTAAAGCCTCCTAGGTTGTTATGCATCCATCTATGAGAAGTTGATGAAGTGGCCTGGCCCAAAAGTCCTCCGATCTCTATAAATACCATCCTACCTGCAACATAAATAGGATCTTCTCCGGACTAGTGGCTAAAGCTCTGCTGGAATTATTCTTCACTCTCTACCTCCCTCACAATAATCTCCAAAGGAATTCACTGTGATTCTCCAGTAGATTCCAACTTTGGGGATTTAACTTACCTAAAGATAATCAAAGTCTTGTAATCAAATGCACTTCTCGTAACATCAATCAGTCTATAATAAAACTATAAAGTGGACGTAGGCTTCATTAATAGTCGAACCACTATAAAAATTCTCTATCTTATTTTTTTTACTGTTCTTTTTCTTTGTCTCTTATCTGTGATATTGCTCTGTTAGAACAGGGCTAGTGCTTTCAAACTCTAACCAGGGTGTTGATCCCGTTTTTGGGTTAACATTTTGGTGCTTTCACTAAGAACCCAACTTAGGGTCCATATCTAGCTATCTACTTTGGATCCCATAGGTCCAGAAGTTAGATCCCAAATCTTTGCTTGAAGAACTCGCTGTTTTAGAATCAATGGCTCCTGGAAGAAGAAGAACTGTCTTTGGAAGATCCATAGGGGCAGTAATAGCTGGAGAAGGTGTTAGTCTCCAACAAGCTGAAGTAAATGGTGCTAACTTAGGAAACCAGGCACCAGCATCTTCTAATCAGCATGAAGTTGTCACCAAGGATGAGCTGAATAAGATGGTTGATGAGATCAACCAAAGAATGGAAAATAGTCAGGCTTTAATAGATAAGCTTAACACTCAGTTGACCCTGCAATCAAACCCTGTTCCAAGGACTGTGCCTGAACCAGTGACTGCTATAGAACAAGAAAATTCCTCTGTTCCAGCCTGCATAGAAGAAACAGAAAGCAGCCACAAAGAAGGTTAACAACAGGATATAATGTGGAAGAGAATGAGAATACCCCACCTACCGCAAGGCAACCAATCTTGAATTTGAATCAAGGGGCCAAAACCCCGCAGGAAGATATAGCTGTGAATCACTCTGATTCAGAAGATGGAGAGCAAGGCAATCAGATGGAAGAGAACGCCAATGTGTTCAATGATGCTAGAAACGTCCAAACCGCCCCAGTCAGGCCAGCGAGCCAATGGGGTCCCGCGGGAGTGGCTATCCCAAAGACAGAAGAGCCCGGGCTTCAACCCATGCACCAAGACCGTTTTCAAAGCCAAACACTTGGCATAGTGACTGATTGCCGTCCCCAGGACCACCGGACATTAGAGGCATACGTCGTAGATATGGTCAGACAGTTGATGGATGAGAGTAAAAACCGAAAAGATGCTGAATGGGGATCTGCCCCAAGTCGGACCCCCTTTATCGAAGAAATCTTGAATGAAAAATACCCAGACAAATTCACTATGCCAACTATCCCCTCCTACGACGGGAAGAAGGACCCAAAACCCCATTTGTAAAAGTATAGATGGTATATGGGCGGAGCTAATGCTCCAGAGGCCGTTCGCTGCCGGTGTTTCCCTATCTTTCTAGAAGGAGTTGCATCTATGGGGTTCACCCGACTCCCCCCAAGATCTACTTCTACCTTTGACCAATTTGCAACGAAATTCCTTGACCAGTTCAGGCTCCATACCGCGCAACCAAAGGATGTGATGTCCCTATATAGGTTGGTCCAAGGGCACAACGAGTCGCTGAAATCTTTCATGAACCGTTTAAATACCGCGATGACGGAAGTAAGAAACCCCAATGAGGATATGGTTTTTATGGCGTTTGTCCACGCTATTCACCCGGAAACGGAGTTCGAAAAATGGATTAAAATGAAGCAACCTACCACCAGGAATGGCTTCAATCGTAAAGCGAGTCAGTACTTGAGGTTGGACGAAGCGTAGGAGCTAGAAAGAAAGTCTGTTGGTGTACAACACATGAACACAGGAAAAAATGATGTAGCAACAAATCAAAACACACACGATACTGGAACTGCTCAAGGAGTCACGGGAAAGAGTGGGAATCAGAAGAGAAGAAACCAGAACTCCGATAAGAAAAATAATAGCGGTGGCAACAAAAGGTTTAGAGAATTTAGACACGAAGACGATACCCCTCTAAATGACAATCCGGAGAATATTTATCTTGCAACTCAAGAGATTGAAGAATATAAGAAACCCCCTAGGATAGAAGCAGCTGAGTAGCAAAAGCGCTCGGGGAAATTCTGTCGCTTCCATGAGACACACGGTCACAATACGAATGAATATCGCTACCTAAAAAATCTCATTGAGGAGCTGATCTGAGACAACAAGCTTCAACAATACGTGAGAAAGCCAAAAAAACCCAATCAACCTGCGGCCCCTCAACCTCCTAGAGAACAAAGAAATCAAGCTAGAACTAGTGACGAAGGATCGAAACGAACCGACCAGAGGCTCATTATTGGAACGATATCTAAAGGTCTGCACCTCGCACATAGGAGTTGGGGAGAGATGGAATGATAAGCGAGTGCATTGAAGCATGCTCCGAAAGACTCGTGTCTCACAATAGACGATGAGACTCTAGTCAAGCTGCAAAAGGTTTTGAGTGATAATATAGTGTTCTACATTCGGGACACCAAAGGGATTGAAGCTCCAACTCTTGACTCAATGGTGGTGACAGTAGGAATCGGGCCCGCCGTAGTCCGACGAGTGCTGGTTGATAGTGGCAGTTCAGTTAATATATTTTCAAACGTACTTTTCGATCAGATGAAGATTGGCATGAAAAGCGTATCCGCATGCCAAACCAATATTCAAGGGTTTACCAGAGAGCCCAAACAACCAGTGGGAACAATCGACCTACATGTGGAACTTGGAGAGGTAAGCAAAGGGTTACCCTCATTCAGACCTTTGTGATCCTGGATGAAATGTCAGCATACAACGCCTTCTTAAGATGGCCCGCACTAGCCGACTTCAGAATAGCGTTGGCCCAATGGTGCCTTACAATGAAGTTCCCTACAGAGAACAGAGTTAGAATTGTGAAAGGAGACCAAAGCGCCTCCCGGGAATGCTACATCGTAGAATTGCATGAGTCAAGGAGAAAGGAAATAGGGAAGGATGTGGGTAAAACCCTCCACATCCATGAACCCTCCGAATAGAAACTACAAAGCCGCCCTTGGCTTGCAGACCATAGCCGATTCGACAAGGCTTTAGACCCTAGAAAGAAGAGCTCAGGGGAGGAACGGGCAGCACCGGCAGAATTGACGGCGTCTATCCCATTATATATGGATGACCCAATGCAAGTCCTGAAAATTGGATCGCACCTTGGAAACAGGATGCGGTCAGAACTAACTAAATTCCTCTACGCCAATTGGGACGTATTTTCTTGGACACACTCCGATATGTGTGGGATATCACCCGAAATTGCCTGCCACACACTCAATATTGACCCCAAATTTACACCAGTGAAGCAAAAAAGGCACGCCTTGGGCCTGAATGGTCTAAGGCACCGAGAGAGGAAGCAGATAAACTGATGGCTAATGGCTTCATCCAAGATGAAACTTACCCTGAATGGGTATCAAACCCAGTCTTAGTCAAGAAGTCTAATGGAAAGTGGCGAACTTGCATTGACTTCTCGGATCTAAATAAGGCTTGCCTAAAAGATAGCTTCCCACTCCCCAGAATCGATCAGCTTGTGGATGGAAACGGCGGAACACGAACTGCTATCGTTTATGGATGCATACTCGGGCTACAACCATATCCTGATGCATGAGCCCGTCCAAGAGAATACCAGCTTCATCACCGATTTGAGATTGTACTGCTACAGAGTAATACCGCTTGGTTTGAAAAATGCAGGGCAGTGTACCAAAGGCTAGTGAGTACCGTGTTCAAATGCCAGATTGGAAAGACTATGGAAGTTTATGTGGGCGACATGTTGGTCAAATCTCGAGTAGCCTCTAACCATCTAGACAACCTCGCTGAAATGTTTGAAATACTCCGAAAGTATGGAATGAAGCTCAACCCACTCAAATGTCACTTCGGAGTAGCTTCTGGGAAATTCTTGGGATTCATAGTAAGTGCCCGGGGAATCGAAGCAAATCCAGAGCAGATAATAGCGTTACGAGAAGTCCAAGTCCCAAAAAATAAGAAGGAACTTCAAAGCTTAAATGGAAAAGTTGCAGCACTGATCCGCTTTATCTCAAAAGCTACGGACAAGTGTATACCGTTCTTCGACGCACTAAAAAAGGAAAAGAAAAACTTTGAATGAAGTGAAGCTTGTCAAATAGCTTTCAAAGAATTGCTACGACACATGGAAGCTCCCCCGGTCTTATCAAAGTAGGTGGATGGAGAAGACCTATTCATTTATTTAGCAATCTCCCTAAATGCATTGAGCGTCGCTCTCGTGCGGGAAGAAGCGAGAATCCAGCGACCCGTGTATTACATCAGCAAACGATTCACCGAAGCCGAGAAGAATTACCCAAAACTAGAAAAGCTAGTTTATTGCCTCTTGATCGCATCCCAAAATTTATGACCATACTTCCAAACACACCCAATCAAAGTATTGACCGACCATCCCTTGAAACAAGTTTTGTTTCGATTTGAAACTTTCGGGCGACTTCCCAAATGGAATATAGAGCTAAGTCAGTATGATATCGCATACCATCCCAAGAAGGCCATCAATGGGAAGGCGTTGGCCGACTTTATCACCAAATTTACTATAAGGGATGACGAGGAAGAAGTTCAGTTAGAAGTGAACACGCAATGGAAGCTGTTGACGGCACATCCAACAACTTCTATTTAGGAGCAAGGGTAGTGCTTGAACCCCCGAGGGGCGAGCCATTAGCTATGCTTTGCGCTTGGAATTCCTAGCTACAAATAACGAAGCAGAGTACGAAGCACTGATCGCTAGACTAAAAGTTGTGCAGGAGCACAATATAAAATCTATCCACATATACAGTGACTCCCAGCTGGTCGTCTGTCAAGTGAAAGGGAAGTACCAAGCCCGTGGCAAAATCTTTCCTCGTACCTATCCAAAGTACAAGAACTACTAAGAGACATTGAACACTACACTATAACTCACATCCCACGGGAGCAAAACACCAAGGAAGATTATCTGGCTAAGTTGGCAAGTCCTGGAGAAGCCCAGCCATTAGGATTAGTCCCAGTTGAAACTATAATCAACCCGAGCGTAGACAATGTAATGACCTACCTTTTTGGACGGTTTAAATCGACGATAAACCACACACGTCAAACTCAAAACCATTCAAAACGGAGGACTGTTATGGGGTAAATAAGAAAAAGCAGAGAAAGAAAGAAAAACAAACACGGAATCTTATAGCGGAATGACAAAATATAATAATCAAATAAACAGTTCATGAAGCTGTTTTACAAATAACATTTGATTAAACTTTTACAATACAGAATAAGAGTTACATACATCAAAAATAAATAACAGTGCAGCGGAATAACATGATGTAGTAGAATAAATATCATAAATAATAATAGTACTAAATCTTCGTCTTCGTCCTCCAAAATCAGTCTTCGATACACTGTAAAGCTCAGACTGACCCGAGCGAACTGAAAAGACAAAACACTCGAGTCAGAACTAAAATATCTTATGTAAGTTAAATCAACAGTAAATAAATATGAGTGTAACGGCGTCAGAGATGTTTACGGGTTTGACATCTCCTATCCAGTGTCACGTGAGTGCAATAACTTAAGAGAATGTTTGGGATTTCCATCTCTTAAGGATCCGTTAAAATATCTACATACATAACACAATACACTATTACAATAGTGTCTACAATAAAGTAAAGTATTAAGATAGCATTAAGGCGTTACCCATATCTCCCTTAACACATTTTTATATATTCCCATAGTCTATACAGTACCGTAATTCTTCCGTAAACTGGAGGGCTATCAGAGGGCACTCCATAGGTATGGTACAAACCAAACTCGTAGAAGGCACGATAGGGCATGTGAACAAGGCACTCAAAGCAATGCCAGGGTAGGACTCTACCATTTTGCAGAACCGGGCTGGTGGTAATGCATAGCAGCTAATACCGCCCACCTCGGAACACACTCCTATAATCAAAATCGAGGGGTAGCCACCAAATCGATCACAAAGTCATAATATGGTATCAAAGAAGCATGTCCGATAGGAGGAATACCTCACTTGGCCCAGGTATAGCTCATGTTTTAGTCACATCTAACCTGACTCACGGGAGTCCGTGCTACGTAAATAACTCATACATAATCGTTCGCCAAACCATCCTACTTCATTTCTGGAATCTCCACCACGTACACAGTTGTTAAAGTGGTTTTCGGTATTGGTAGAGAGTATGACAATATCCGATCCTGGTCTCTTTAACAACCAAACGCATATTTCACACCGGAGGGTTCTTTTAAATTTCCAAAACCGTTTCATATTGATATCAAATATCATATCCAATTCAAACCATATCACTTTCGAAATCATTTTCACTTTTGAAATTATATTCACTTTCAAAATCATATTCACTTTTGAAATTATCGATAAGATATATTAATTAAATCCTTATTTCAACATCATCATTTTACTCAAATGTCATTTCATTAGCAACTATCATTTCAAATCCCAACTTAGGTTATAAGATCATTTTGACAATATTTGCTTTTAAAACAGGGATTTAAATATAACCACTTCCACTTTACAATTAGAATTTAGAAAATAGTATAGATAGTTACAATAGTTTAAATAGTTTAGTATAGTTTGAAAATATAATTTAAATGGTTTGAAATACTTTAAAATAATTTAAAAAGTGGATTAACATAGTTTTAATAGATTTAAAACAGTTTTAGTAAAATCAAAATAGATTAAATAGATTTAAAATAGATTATTTTGATTTAAAATAGATTAAATAGATTTAAAATAGATTAAATAGATTTAAAATAGATTAAATAGATTTAAAATAGATTTAATAAATTTAATATAGATTAAATAGTTTTAAAATAGGTTTAATAAATTTAAAATAGATTAAAATGGGTTAATTAGTTTAAAATAGGATAAAATATATTAAATTGGATTAAATAGATTAAAATTGATTAAAATAAATTAAAATAGTTTAAATTGATTAAATGGTTTAAAATATTTTAAAATAGATTAACTTTGTTTAATAGTTTGAAAATCTTACTAATTAGAATTTAAAATAACATTTTTAATAGTTTATATTAAAACAATAAATTTTAAGTTATCATCAAATTTAACTATTTCTTCCATTTCAACAAATCTGGACCATATCCATATTTCAAATCAAAATCCAATTTCAAATCTTGAAGTATCATTAAGCTATTCCGATTTCAATAGATTTCAAAGTTACAATTTCAAACGTCTTTAATAAATTAACTTCGATAAATTTCGTTTATACTTCAAATTCAACTTTAGAATTCCAATTTAAACCCTCAAAGCAATTTACTTAATACAATTCCAAAATTTCAAATTTAATCATTTAAACAATTCATTTAAACAATTCAGTTTATATAAATCAAATTCTATTTCAAAATATCATTTAGCTGAATTCAAAATTTAAAGATTTAAAATCATTTAATTTAACCAATCCGGCGTCCGTATATAATTTTCTACCCTATGGTCAAGTGATACGGATATTTATCATTTCAATCCGAAAATATTTTAAGTTTTACGGGTATATATTGTTTCAACCCGCAGTCCCAAAATTTATTTCAATGAAAATCGCTTGGGTTTATCATTTCAACCCATAACGATTTCCCCCTATTATATATGATCGTTCGGGTATGTGTCAGTTCAACCCATAGGGAACTTGCAATGTTATAACAATATAAAATATAACATCCAGTCATCCAATATCCACAATCATTATCCAAATCAACCAATAAACATTAATAGATAACTGATTATCATTAGCAGGTATTCAATTGACAATTAAATTCAAAAATAAATTAAATGACGATTAAATGCAATAAAAGTTGTATTTAACTGGAATGATAATTTAAATATACCAAACATCAACCAATCAATTTCTAATTACATCATAAATTTAAATTAACCAACATAAGATAATTTAGTAGTTGTGAGTGGGTTAAAACACTCACCATTGATTTCAAATCGATTTGAAATCCAAAATAGTGCCCAAATTTCAACACTTTCAGAATTCATCCAACCGAGTGTCAAAATGTTCGGAATTTCGATACGTTCCACCGGAACAAACTGCGCGTGAATCGGACCTCGTATGAAAAAGTTATAAAGGTTAGAATTTTACACGATTTAAATAATATGAAATAAATATAGATACGCACGTGATTTGCCACGTCCTCGTCTTAAACACGTAACCCATCAAAACCCATTCAGGTATCTCAGAAACCCTACCACCGCCATCCAATAATCACGAACGTTGCGCCCTAAGGCCACCAATTCGACACCGCCACCCTCATCCGTGCCAGGCGCTCGCCCTAGAAGCCGCGCGACCATCAGCGATCAGGTCGCGATGAGGAATCTTCAGTCGCCGCCGTGATTATTCGAAAACCTAGATCGAATATACACGACGATCCAACCACTGATACGACCTCCAACCTATTCTGATGGAATCCCCACTCGAATCTCTACAACATGGTACCCTCGATTCGACAATCGGTCAAAGTTGATCAACGCGCGATGAACGGTCGAAATTAACCCATTGATTTCTGGACAGACGATGATCCAATTCTAGAAACAAATCACTGTAGTAGATTATGCTCATTAAGAGCTTTCCAACAATATATAATATGATATAGTTTGAGGAGTTTAAAATTTTCGATTTGATTTTGATTTGCAATTGAATTTGAAAATTAGGGTTACTGCCATTGGAAAGGAAGGAAGAAGCAGATGGAAATGTATGTTTAGAATAAGAAAAAATGACTGCTAGGTTTCGGGAAACAAGACTATTTATATTAACAAAGTCCGATAGGAAAATAAACACATATCGAATTTGTACGAACGACGAATAGCGACCCAAAAAGCTCGTTCTGCCTCCAAAATGAAAGTGGGGCATCCTGTATATCAAAATAGACGTTATCGATAATTTTAAACTCAATAGAACAGGTTTCAAGTCCTAATTCCATCATATGTAGAAGTTAGCTTTAAAATTAGCTTATTTCAAATTGATTTCAATTAAATTGATTTCTGCGCGTTTCGAGCTCGTACGATCAAACGACAAGTCAGATCGCTATGAAACTTGAAATCCTGCAATAATTCACTGTTACAGATCCGATGAAATTGGTTCCGTCGAAATCCGAGACAGTGGCCAAAATGGCTATTTTCACATTAATTAAATTAATTATTATTAAATTGGTTAAATCACTTTTTAATTGCAAATTTAATAACACACGATTTTTATCATTTTTGATTACTCGGACATTTACAATAATTTAAAAAGATTTACATATCAATTCAATGTTAAATATTACACTAATTACATTGTTCAGTTTCAACTATAAATAAACCCCAATTAATTATAATTTAATTCCAATAAATTGATTTAATTTGATTTCAATCTTTTTGTTTAATAAATCATTACTCTACGAGCATAGTTAACATTGGTTTACATCTTATTACATTAATATTCTCCAATTTCATCTTAATTTCCCTTAATGTAATATTTAATTACATTTAATTGCAATTGATTTCCAATTTAACTCAATAGATTAAATAAATTGGTAACATATAATAATTGTCACCTTTTACTTAATTTAATCTCACTAATAAGTTTATTACCTATAAACAAATGTTCTAACAATTTACACAATACTTATTTTATCCAATTATAATTTTTTACATATTTTTCACCAATTAATATCACATTTAATTTATTTTCTAATTTTAAATTTATAACCAATTATAACTTACACGTATTACAATTACTTGAGATTACATTTAATTAGTCATCCATTACATTAAATTTACATTATTAAACTTCATTCTAGTTAGTTTTCCCCATTCCTACATCATAATTTTATTTTCTTCCAATATTAAATTATAAAATCTTATTAAATTCAATATTTTAATTACCAAAAATTACGGGTCGTTACACTTTCCCTCACTCAAAACTTTTCGTCCTCGAAAAGGGAAAAGGAGGAATACAGAATTAATACATCTTATTCAAAATATTAAATTTATAAACAATTAATTTACATAATTAAATAATTTAAATAAAATATATCAATTTATAAACAATTAAACTCTTTTATATTCAAGTTAATAAAAGTTTTGAAAACATTTGACAAAAAATTTTCTAAGTCCAAAATTCATGGAAAATTTCGGCAGAGTCTCCTTTGTACGGAGAGATCTAGGAGAAATAATAATATCAATAATAACAATATATATATATATATATCATATTTTCAAAATAATGTATCCCAATCTACGGGAAAAACAATATAATATCGCTAGAAAACCATAATCTGAAAACGTACCTATTTGTCAGGCAAACAACGCTTAATTTATGAAAGCAAAAGCAGTAGTTATTGCTTCCATAAACCTGTATTTCACTTATATAATCCAAAAGAGTTAGAATTATGCAAAGAGAAATATTTACGTTGTTTCAACTAATAACAACAAAACAACACAGCATAACAACAATTACTTACAAACAAATCATACAATTATCACATGTAGGCAAAGAAATCAATTATTCATCCATAGCGACCAACAAATGGTTTGTTCGGGTTCAGAAACTTTTAATCGTACAAAATGATAAGTAAACTACTAAGTATATCATACACTCAACAGGCTTAGATAAAACTTAATATATTATTTATACACCTTTATACAGTTAAATGTTTCCTTCCCAACCATCCCATAAGCTAAACAACAAAGAATTCAACACATATTTTAAGTTTATTCTTTTTAATCTCTTTTCACACATTTACTGTTCATTTTTTTTTCATTCATTTAATGCTTATTTTCATTAATTTACATTCATTACTTACAAAATTCATTTCGCATTTATTTATATGATGCCATTTTCTCTTTTCATTATTTTACATTCATTGCTTACGTAAGTTATTTCCATTTCAATTATTGGATTATCCATTATTAGGTAAGTTTCTTTACAATTTAATTCACCATTATAGATATTTCTTTTATTTTCACATTCATTTCTTTTATATATAATATTATCGAACATTTAATCTATTTCTGAATCATTTCACATTTTCTAATGTCATAATCATTCAATTAACATAGTATTCATTTTAATTACAAATGGCTTCAACATTAACTAAATTTTATAATCATTTACTTACTGTAATCATCTTTTCTATTACAATTTATTTGTAGCACTTCAGATTTTTAACTTAAGTTTATAACATTTTATAACATAACAATTCTTATTTATTGAAATAATTCTATCGAACACTTTCTTTTTCCGAGTTTACATTTATAATATTCCATTGCATATTCTTATTAACATTTCAACTTTTAATAATTTGGTAAGTTATATATATATATATATATATATATATATATATATATATATATATGTTTTCATAATGCAATAGAAAGTTACACAAGTTTATCTTATTCACATCTACAAGTTACAGATTTTCAACCTCTTATATATTTCATTAATCATTTTAACATCAAACTTCTTATTTTCCATTTTAGCTGCTTCCAATTGTTGAAATAGTTAAGATTTTATTCATTATAATAATTGAAACTACAAATTTACAGAAACCTAAGAACAAAATACCGGTTATATTTTTCAATCAATTTAAATAATATATAATCATATCTTTATATGTACCAAATCATATTTGGAAATTAAAATTAAGGTTTGTTATCAAAACAAATGTGTAGTAAACTTCTACCGCGGTCTTCCCACTTTGAAACTCGAAAATGAACGTCGATGATGCATGCACTCATCACCGAAATTATTTTCCAGTGACGGAGAGGGGAGTACAGAACTTATTTCCATTAAAATTTCCTTTTAAAACATTTCTTTCAAGTCATCTTGAAATATTTATATCAGAAAATACATCTAAATAATAATATTATTATATTCAAAAATCATTTGAAAGAAGTTTTCAAACTCCCGGAACTTAAGCTCTCAAATTTCAATTTATATTCATTTTATTTGTAAATTTTATTTTGCAACCAATATTTATAAAATTTCAATTCCTAACAAACAATTAAACATATCATATACAATTATATACATTTTAAAAGATTATTCTTTTATATACAAAATATAATACTAGGTAAAATTATTTCATTTACCTATATTTCAAAACAATATTGTGTCGGTCTGCCCTATTAAGTGTTTAGAAATCTCTATCGATGTCATAGCGTCCTATGCACCAACCAGAATTTATAAATACAAAACAGAACAAATTAACACAATACAAAACTTTTAAAACACTAACAAATACGCTCTCTCATATATATACACTCAACGACTCATTATAGGGTATTACTACCTTATTCTCTGATGAGTTAGACCCTACAAAGCTAAGGTTATCCCTAAACCAAAGCCCTGATACCAAATGTAATAGCCCACCTTTTTGGACAGTTTATATCATCGATAAACCACACACATCAAACTCAAACCATTCATAACGGAGGACTGTTATGGGGTAAATAAGAAAAAGCAGAGAAAGAAAGAAAAACAAACACAGGATCTCACAACGAAATGACAAAATATAATAATCATATAAACAGTTCATGAAGTTGTTTTACAAATAACTTTTGATTAAACTTTTACAATACAGAATTAGAGTTACATACAACAGAAAGAAATAACAATGCAGCGAAATAACATGATGCAGTAAAATAAATATCATAAATAATAATAGAACTAAATCTTCATCTTCGTCCTCCAAAAGCAGTCTTCGATACATTGTAAAGCTCAGATTGAACCAAGCGAATTGAAAAGACAACATACTCTAGTCAGAACTAAAAGATCTTATGTAAGTTAAATCAACAGTAAATAAATATGAGTGTAATGGCATCAGAGATGTTTACGGGTTTGACATTTCCTATCCAGTGTCACGTGAGTGCAATAACTTAAGAGAATGTTTGGGATTTCCATCTCTTAAGGATCTGTTAAACTATCTACATACATAGTACAATACGCTATTATAATAGTGTCTACAGTAAAGTAAAGTATTAAAATAGCATTAAGGCGTTACCCATATCTCCCTTAACACATTTTTATATATTCCCACAGTCTATACAGTACCGTAATTCCTCCGTAAACTGGAGGGTTATCAGAGGGTACTCCATATGTATGGTACAAACCAAACTCGTAGAAAGCACGACCGGGCATGTTGACACGACACTCAAGGCAATGCCAGGGTAGGACTCTACCGTTTTGCCGAACCAGGCTGGTGGTAACGCATAGCAGCTACTACCGCCCACCTCGAAACACACTCCCATGATCAAAATCGAGGGATAGCCACCATATCAATCACAAAGTCATAATATGGTATCAAAGAAGCATGTCCGATAGGAGGAATACCTCACTTGGCCCAGGTATAGCTCCTGTTTTAGTCACATCTAACCTGACTCACGGGAGTCCGTGCTACGTAAATAACTCATACATAATCGTTCGCCAAACCATCCTACTTCATTTCTGGAATCTCCACCACGTACACAGTTGTTAAAGTGGTTTTCGGTATTGGTAGAGAGTATGACAATATCCGATCCTGGTCTCTTTAACAACCAAACGCATATTTCACACCAGAGGGTTCTTTTAAATTTCCAAAACCGTTTCATATTGATATCAAATATCATATCCAATTCAAACCATATCACTTTCGAAATCATTTTCACTTTTGGAATTATATTCATTTTCGAAACTATATTCACTTTTGAAATTATCGATAAGATAGATTAATTAAATCCTTATTTCAACATCATCATTTTACTCAAATGTCATTTCATTAGCAACTATCATTTCAAATCCCAACTTTTGTTATAAGATCATTTTGACAATATTTGCTTTTAAAACAGGGATTTAAATTTAACCACTTCCACTTTACAATTTAGAATTTAGAAAATAGTATAGATAGTTACAATAGTTTAAATGGTTTAGTATAGTTTGAAAATATAATTTAAATGGTTTGAAATACTTTAAAATAATTTAAAAAGTGGATTAAAATAGTTTAAATAGATTTGAAATAGTTTTAGTAGAATCAAAATAGATTAAATAGATTTAAAATAGATTAATTAGATTTAAAATAGATTGAATAGATTTAGAATAGATTGAATAGATTTAAAATAGATTGAACAGATTTAAAATAGATTAAATAGATTTAAAATAGATTTAATAAATTTAAAATAGATTAAATAGATTTAATAAATTTAAAATAGATTAAAATGGGTTAATTAGTTTAAAATAGGATAAATAGATTAAATCGGATTAAATAGATTAAAATTGATTAAAATAAATTAAAATAGTTTAAATTGATTAAATGGTTTAAAACATTTTAAAATATATTAACTTAGTTTAATAGTTTGAAAATCTTACTAATTAGAATTTAAAATAACATTTTTAACAGTTTATATTAAAATAATAAATTTGAAGTTAACATCAAATTTAACTATTTCTTCCATTTCAACAAACCTGGACCACATCCAGATTTCAAATCAAAACCCAACTTCAAATCTTGAAGTATCAATTTAAGCTATTCCAATTTCGATAGATTTCAAAGTTACAATTTCAAACGTCTTCAATAACTCAACTTCGATAAATTTCGTTTATACTTCAAATTCAACTTTAGAATTCCAATTTAAACCCTCTAAGCAATTTACTTAAGACAATTCCAAAATTTCAAATTTAATCTTTTAAACAATTCAGTTTATATAAATCAAATTCTATTTCAAAATACCATTTAGTTGAATTCAAAATTTAAAGATATAAATTCATTTAATTTAACCAATCTGGTGTCCGTATATAATTTTCTACCCTATGGTCAAGTGATACGGATATTTATCATTTCAATCCGCAAATATTTTAAATTTACGGGTATATATTGTTTCAACCCGCAATCCCAAAATTTACTTCAATGAAAATCGCTAGGGTTTATCATTTCAACCCATAACGATTTCCCCTTATTCTATATGATCGTTCGGGTATGTGTCATTTCAACCCATAGGGAACTTGTAGTGTTATAACAATATAAAATATAACATCCAATCATCCAATATCAACAATCAAACATCCATCATCCAAATCAACCAATAAACATTAATAGATAACTGATTATCATTAGCAGGTATTCAATTGATAATTAAATTCAAAAATAAATTAAATGACGATTAAATGCAATAAAAGTCGTATTTAACTGGAATGACAATTTAAATATACCAAACATCAACCAGTCAATTTCTAATTACATTATAAATTTAAATTAACCAACATAAGATTACATCAGAACAAACCACCCGTGAATCAGAACTCGTATGAAAAAGTTATAAAGATTAGAAGATTACACGATTTAAATAAAATGAAATAAATATAGATACGCACGTGACCTGCCACGTCCTCGTCTTCAACACGTAACCCATTAGAACCCATTCGAGTATCTCAGAAACCCTACCGCTACCATACAACAATCATGAATGTCGATCCCTAAGGCCACCAATTCGACACCGCCACCCTCATCCGTGCCAGGCGCTCGCCCTAGAAGCCGCGCGGCCATAAGCGATCAGGTCGCGATGAGGAAACTTCAGCTGCCGCAAATTATTCGAAACCCTAGATCGAATATACACGACGATCCAACCATTGATATGACCTGCGACCTACTCCGATGGAATCCTCACCTGACTCTCTACTACATGGTACCCTCGATTCGATGATCGGTCGAAGTTGATCAACGCGCGATGAACGACCGAGATTAACCCATTGATTTCTGGACAGACGATGATCCAATTCGAGAAACAAATCACTGCAGTAGATTACGGTCGTCGAGAGCTTTCCAATGATATATAATATGATATAGTTTGAGGAGTTTAAATTTTTTGATTTAATTTTGATTTGCAATTGAATTTGGAAATTAGGGTTACTGCCATTGGGAAGGAAGGTAGAAACAGATGGAAATGTATGTTCAAAATAAGAAAAATGACTGCTAGGGTTTGGAAAACAAGACTATTTATATTAACAAAGCCCGATAAGAAAATAAACACATACCGAATTTGTACGAACGACGAATAGCGACTCAAAAAGCCCATTCTGCCTCCAAAACGAAAGTGGGTCATCCCATATATCAAAATAGATGTTTTCGAAAATTTTAAACTCAATAGAATAGGTTTCAAGTCCTAAGTCCATCGTATGAAGAAGTTAGCTTTAAAATCAGCTTATTTCAAATTGATTTCAATTAAATTGATTTCTGGGCGTTTCGAGCTCGTACGATCAAACGACAAGTCCAATCGCTACGAAACTTGAAATCCTGCAATAATTCAATGTTACGGATCCAATGAAACTAGTTTCATCGAAATCTGAGACAGTGTCCAAAATGGCTATTTTCACATTAATTAAATAGATTATTATTAAATTGGTTAAATCGCTTTTTATTTGCAAATTTAATAACTAACGATTTTTATCATTTTTGATTACTTGGACATTTACAATAATTAAAAAAAAATTACATATCAATTCATTGTTAAATATTACACTAATTACAGTGTTCAGTTTCAACTGTAAATAAACTCCAATTAATTATAATTTAATTCCAATAAATTGATTTAATTTGATTTCAATCTTTTTATTCAATAAATCATTACTCTATGAGCATAGTTAACATTGGTTTACATCTTATTACATTAATATTCTCGAATTTCATCTTAATTTCCCTTAACATAATATTTAATTACATTTAATTGCAATTGATTTCCAATTTAACTCAACAGATTAAATAAATTGGTAACATATAATAATTGTCACCTTTTACTTAATTTAATCACACTTATAAGTTTATTAGCTATAAACAAATGTTCTAACTATTTACACAATACTTATTTTATTCAATTACAATTGTTTACATGTTTTTCACCAATTAACATCATATTTAATTTATTTTATTATTCTAAATTTATAACCAATTATAACTTACACTTATTATAACTACTTGAGATTACATTTAATTAGTCATCCATTACATTAAATTTACATTATTAAACTTCATTCTAGTTAATTTTCCCCATTCCTACATCATAATTTTATTTTCTTCCAATATTAAATTATAAAATCATATTAAATTCAATATTTGAATTACCGAAAATTATGGGTCGTTACAGATGAAATGGACGAAGATTGGATTCTCAAAACCACCATCGAACCAGATACATAGATGACATCGATAAAGAACTATCTACTTGCAAGAACCCTTCCAACTGACCGGAATCAACGGATGAAGCTCCTCCGAAAGGCGCCATGGTTTATGATACAGGATGGAATACTCTATCGAAGGGGATTCTCAACCCCCCTTCGTAGGTGTGTGACCGATGACAAAGCACGATGAATCCTAAAGGAGGTACATGAAGGCGAATGCAGAGACTACACTAGGGGGCAGACCCTTGCGAAGAAAGTCCTTCGATACGGGTACTTTTGGCCAACAATAAATCATGACGCCGCAGATCACACCGGAAGATGCGATCGCTACCAAAGATTCAACAAAATTAAGAGAACTCCTTCAACGGAGGTAACGCAGATGGTTCGCCCATGGCCGTTTGCAATATGGAGGATCGATCTGATTGGCGTCCTGCCAATAGCAAAAGGAGGAGCCAAATATGCGATAGTTGCTGTAGATTATTTCACAAAATGGGCCGAAGCGGAACCACTGGCCACCATTACCACAAAGAAAGTTATTAACTTTATTACTAAAAACATCTTTTGCAGGTTTGGTGTGCCGCAAAAAATCATCAAGACAATGGAACCCAATTCGAAAATGATGAATGCAAAGACTTCCGCAGGCGCTTCCGAATTGAAAAGAGCTTTTTTGAAGTGGCTCATCCACAAGTAAACAGGCAGGTGGAAGCGATAAACAAGATTATCAAGTCCACCATCAAAAATCAACTAAAAAAAGTAAAAGGAAACTGGGTTGATGAACTTCCAATCGCACTATGAGCTTACAAAATAACCCACAAAGCGGCAACCGACCACACTCCGTTCGCCATAGCATACGGTTTAGAAGCAATGATCCCTGTGGAATTAGAAGTCCCCTCACACGAAAGCAAAATTTCGATCAAAAAAACGAGCAGCTCCTACTTGAATCGCTAGATATAGTCGCACGAAGGCCTATCTTGAGCAGTTTTCATCCTCCAATGGATCAGATCCACCTTCTCCGATGTCTCCCTCACTATATCTGATCCTAGAATAATTCTGTCTATCGTATTTCACCAACACAACAGTATTCTATAGGATCTACCAAATAACGCCTCAAAAGGTGCCATCCTAATGCTAGCTTGATAGCTATTGTTGTAGGTGAACACCACCAATGGTAAATGATCCTCCCAAGAACCTCCAAAGTCGAAAATGCACATCCATAGCAATTCCTCCAAAACTCAATTCACTCTCTTTGTCTGTCCATTCGTCTATGGGTGATATGCAGTACTCAACTCAGTCCCCAAAGCCTCATGTAGACTCCTCCTGAACTCACTAGTGAAAAGCGAATCTCGGTCACTAACTATGCAAATAGAAACTCCATATAGCCTAACGACTTCTCTCACGTATAGAGCCGCCAACGACACCAGCATCATAGTACTCCTGACTGGTGTGAAATGAGCGCATTTAGTCAACCAATCAACTATGACCCAAATGCTCTCATTCTCTCTCCTACTCCTAGGTAGACAATCTATAAATCCATGGAAACTCTGTCACTTCCACTGAGGAACATCCAATGGTTGGAACAATCCTCCCGGCTTCTTCTTCTCCACCATTACCCTTTGGCAAGTCGTACATCTAACTACATACTCTGCTATTTTGTTCTTCATACTGGGACAATATAAGACTCGCTTCATGTTGCGATACATCTTGTCTCCACAGAGGTGAATTGTCATCCTGAAGCGGTGAGACTACGTAAGTGTCGTGTATATCAAATTCATACTAATGGAACACATAATCTCTCTACAACCATGCCCTCGAGTTAATGGCATAACGCTTCAAATGACTCGATGATTCTCCTCTACTAATCCTCTTAAAAAATCTACTAGCTCCTTATTGTCCTTCTGCCTAGATCCAATATGCTCCATCAATGTAGGCTGAACATCTGAAGCTGCTAGTAGTTCTGGGATAATATTCGATGATGTTCGGAAAGAAAAGGTAGAAATATACTTCAAATATCTCCACTCCATGAATAAAGGACTCAACACTGCATGTTGTCTACTCAAAGCTTCTGCCATTACATCACCCTTGCCCGAGGTATAAGAGATATCAAAGTCATACAATTCCATAAACTCCATCAACCTCTGCTGCCTCAAATTCAAATTCTTTTAGGATAATAAGTACTTAAAGGACTTGTGATCCATAAATAGCTCAAACTGCTCCCCTAAAAGACAATGCCTCCATGACTTAAGCATTAAGACAATAGCTGCTAACTCAAGATCATATGTATAGTAATTCCTCTCTTTGGTCTTTAGCTGTCTACTCGCATAACTCACCACCCTTCCTTCTTGCATCAACACCGCACCTAACCCCATTTCACAGCATAGGTATAAATTATAAATGGCTTTGTCCCATCCAATAGCACCAAAACTGGCACATTGGTCAATCCCTCCTTCAACTTGACAAAATCATCTTCATACTTTGCATCTCATGAGAAAACTAGATTCTTCTTGGTAAGACGGGTTAGTGGGGCAGAGATCTTCATGAAGTCCTTAATAAACTAGTGATAGAAGCCTGCCGAACCAAGGAAACTTGTCACCTCCCTGGTATTTTTTGGAACATGCCAATCATAAACTGCTGCCACCTTATTAGGATCAACTGCTAAGACACTTTTTGAGACAATGTGTCCCAAAAAGCATACATTCTCTCTTCCAAAGTGGCCCTTCGAAAAATTTTCCTTTAGCTTATGTGCATGGCGATGAATTCATTAAGCAACCCCCTAAATACTCTGCTCATAAGATCAACAAAGTAGGCAAGTGCATTGGTCAGTCCGAAGGGCATGACTATCCACTCGAAGGGTCCGTCGGGTGTACAAAATGATGTTTTGTGCATACTATCAACAGCTACGCGAAACTGATGAAATCCGATAACGAAGTTAAGATATGAGAATTCTCTAGCTCCAACCAAATGATTAAAGAGATCGTCTATGTGGGGCAATGGATAATGATTCTTCTTCATCAGTTTATTCAGCTCCTTATAATCGACGTAGAGTCTTAGGGAACCATCCTTCTTGGTGGTAAATATGACCGGTGCTCCCCATTTAAAGTACTTCTCTTGATAAAATCCTTCTTCAACTACTCATTCACTTGCTTATTCAGTTTTCCTATTTCCTTCGGGCCATATGCCTTAGTGGTAAGACATAGGTCTATCATTTTCAACAAGATTGATCCAAAACTCGATCTCTCTTTGAGGCATGAGATTGGTAACCTCATAAAAAACATTTGGGAATCTTGAACTATAGGTACTACTCTAAGCTTATCATGTGATAGGTACAATGAATATAAGTAGCTCAACATAATAGATCCTCGGGTATCACAATAAACTCTAAGCTATGTCTACTACACTTGCTCAATCAATGACCTTCCTATCACAATCTAAAATAGCCCCATACATGGTCATTTAATCCATTCCTAATATCAATCCAAACCCAAAAAATCCTAGTAGGAAAGCATCACAATCAACCTTGACCCCTAAAATAAACAACTTCAAATCCTACCCAACATAGAAAAATAGGCCGATCCTCCCATGAGGTTCGACACAACTACAGGGTCCGTGATTATACTACTGTATAGGTGTAAATCATTAATAAGTCCACTAGAAATGAAAGAATGTGAAGCCCCAATATCAAATAAAGTGTAAATTTATAAATTAAAAAGAGTCAACTTAGCTTCGATCGCTACTTTCTTAACCTTGTTTTCCACTGTGCACTCAAGCTAGGGACTACCTCTAGTACATAAGCTAGAACCTCATGGGTAGGACTTTGAGTAGAAGCTCTCGGTGGTGCTATGCAAGCTTGCTTCAAATGTCCAAATTGATCACTGTTATAGCACTTAAACTTAGAAAGATCTGCCCTGCACTCCCACATAAAATGTCCCTTCCTGTCACACTTCCTACAGTGCATATCCTTCTTTTGTATCTTTCCCTTGGATCTACCTCCACTTTTCTACTGGTTCTACTGTTCTTTCCCTCAAGCCTTCTTGGGTTCCTCTCCCTTAGCTTAACACTTGGAGATGATATTTAGCAAATCCATCTCCACTAAACCCTCAACGTAGCACCCATAGGAATATAACTCAAAGCTAAGTCCTGAAGAGGTTGGCTCGGCCCTTTAGCAAATTTGAGAGCCTACTTATGTGATGTGTAATCAGTCCCATACCGAATCTAGCTAGCTCATTGAACTGGTTGATATACTCCGTAACAAATAGATTTCCTTGCTTCAAGTGAAGGAACTTCTCTAACTACACACCCTCCTCCGCCTTAGAAAGAAACTTCACCTAAAAAGCCTACGAAACTCATCCTAAGTGATCACCTCTCTCTCGGTCTCAGCCTCAACACCTCCCACCAGCTTAATGCCTCACCCTACAACTGCTAGGTAGCCGACTGCATCCTTTCCTCATCTGTCAAACCCATCAACAAAAGATCTTCTCAAAAATGTGGTTCCATAACCTCGAATCCATATAAGACTCTGTCCCCGAGTATGGCTTCCTTCCAAGGTTTGAGAAATCTTTGCAAAGCTTAGCAAATTCTGTAGCAGTAGGTGGGCGGGAAGGAGCCGCACATGTCGCTCCCTATATGGGTCCTCTAGCGGGATTGAGCTTGGCCTGTCCCCTAACCTGAAGGTATTAGTGGAATCGTTTAAGGATGTTCACATCTAGGATTTCATCTTCATCTCCAGAGCTTGAACCTACGGGATCAGTCATCCTTTATCTATTAATTTTATGAATTTTACTAGCAACTTTTCATAGCTACTATAAGCATGAATAAGAGGGATAACATAGGCACGAATCAAAGATAGCATAGGCATATAAAAAATTAGATTACGGTTTGTATACATCTTTTGGGAAAAGCGCTATGAAAAATATTTACTTATATATATATATACATATATATATATATATATGTATATTTCAAAAGGTCCATTTTGAAAAACCTTGGAAAATCCATTAAAAACTCTTCAAATATGTGCTCGTAATACGGTCCTAATTCCTAAGGAACATTGAACATATGCCCTGATACCAACTATGACAACCCGCACCTCCCGACACGTTGATCCAAAGCCTGTGACTTTCGGACTCGCACCATGCTGAGAAATGTGGACCGTCGAGGGTTAAACATTTCATATCATAGAGATTAATATAAGTAGATATGATCTAAGATATACAACACTTTCAGATCTCACAGCAGAAGGAATTAAACATGTATATATCACAGAATAACATAAATACTAGAAAGTACTAAGTCATAGTCTCTGAAAAATATATGTACATGATCCAATACAGAGTACATAATAAAATATCCCTCAAAGATGGATGCAAGAAGTAAAATGTACTGATAAGCTAGAACAATACACGGAGAGCAAAATAGGATAAAAGAAGACATTGAATATAAGCTTGGCTCTCCAAGTATCTAGAATGGGCCAGTCACCTACTGCCCTATCCACCTGTGGTGAGGAAAAAGAAGGAAAGAGAATGGGTTAGACATAAAGTTTGGTAAATGAGTATAAGTTTAATAGGACGAGTGTATGCAATTACTTTATTGCTACTCTAAACGATATAGGGTGTGATACAAGTGTCCGTGAATTCCTAAGGTCTGTTACCCAAGGGTTCTTGTATAGTACATTCCTACACTTCAAATTTGGTAGGCTAATTCAATGGATCAAATTAAGGATCGAATTTCATATCTAACGATCGACCACCACTCCTAGAGCCACTCAACGTATAAGACACCACCCTTTTGGCTACAAACAATAGTAGACACCGCCATTAGGCTACTGCAGACATAAAATTCCACTACTATCATCACCATTAAGCTAATGGGAACGTTCCCTCTTACTATGCCTGGAGAGAAAGAACCCAAAATGCTGACTTATTGTAATGTCTCATCATCTATATTCGCTTCTATCTCTCGATCGTAGCGTTAACCACTTATTGCATGCTCTAGGTCCTCTTCTATAATTTTATCATATGCGTTAGGAAATTTTGAATACCACGACCTCCCATTATGTCGGAATCACTCCATAAGGCATCCACGCCAACTACATGCCCCTATTGGAACCTCCTGTGAGCGCTGATCGTGAAAATACATCACCTTAAATTGATTACCATCCTAAATTGGGTGAACAATATTTACCCAACACCGCCACAACTTCGCATCTGCTCATAGGGAACTAACTTCCATACAAGTCCTAACATGCATCTAATTGCCCTTATGTAGGCCCACAACAAGTCATGTTTTATATAATTTTTATTTATAAATTTTGGGCCTTAGGACGAGGTTCAATTTACCAGTTTTCAATATGAACGGTCGACCGCCTATACCCTTTGGTCGACTGCAATCGGTCGACTATTAGGGTTCCTAGGTAGACCGTTAATGAACAATTTTTGGGGTTTCTCCCAGTTTCTATCGTCAATTGTTTATGTGTTTAAATCAGGTCGTTAACTGTGATTTGTGAACCCTAATTACAGTCTAATCAACAATTCGCAATTGGATTTAGGGTTTGTCGATTTAAGGTTTCCAATTTCAAGAGAAAAGGGGTGCATAATTCCAATTAACAGTAAATAATAATTTAAGATTAGGGTTTTAGATTCAAATTTAGGATATAACATATTAACATATTCAATTTAGGGTTTGTCAATCAATTACAATAGTTTAAACTAAGTCATTTATAGCCTAAGCTCATACAATGCTTGCACTTGAGAATTTTTCCCCTAAATCGATAGCTCCTCCTTAGATTGCCTTGATCCACCTTTATTTTCTTGATCTAATCTCTTAGGTTGCATAAATTTGATTTTTGGAATTTTAGGGAAAAATTGGGCAGAGTTTAGTTACTGTAAGTTTTTAATGGAGAATTAGGGTTTCATTAGCTTAGTGTTTATTGGGGTAGGATTTTAGTTTGGGCCACTAGATTATCTTAGAGAATATTTTTAGAGAATTTTGTCTTCTAGCTGTACTCTTTAGTTGCAAGCAAGAAATATGATTCGTTCATCTCTTCTTTAGAAACAAAGTACGTTCGATTTTTTTGTGTTCGGATCGACCGGCCTACCACGGTCGACCATGAACCCCTAAGGGTCGATTGGTGGCCTTTATAATTTTTAAATTTAAGTTTTTAAACTTTTTAATTCAATCTAATGCCCATAATTACTCCATACTAGCTCATATTTCAAAGTGTTATTTATGGTAATTGTTTGGAAAATTGCTACGAACCAAATGACGCAATTTTTGTAGCTAAATTCGAATGTCTATAAATTTGCTTTTAAGTCCTTGTTTTATTTTAATTTAATTTACTTATTAAATTTCTGTCTAAATTTATGTTAAATTTTCTAGGGTGTTACAGAAGTGGAACCACAATCCATAATTACTATAAAGAAAGTGATAAACTCTATAGTGAATATGTATAACTGGGGTCTTAGGGAAAATCATTACTGATAATAGAACTTAATTTCGTAAGTACCGAGTTCAAAGGCCTCTATAACTGGTATCACATTATGAAGGGCTTCTTGGTAGTAGCATATCCATAGGCAAATGGACAAGTGGAGGTGTTAAATAAGATCACCAAAACCATTCTGTGGAAATGACCGACGAAGGCCAAGGGCAATTGGGTTGATGAGTTATCACTAGCATTGCGGGCTTACAGAATGACCCATAAGTCTGCAACAGGGCAAACTCCATTCTATTTGGCCTATGTAGCCGAGGCAATGATTCTAATAGAACTAGAAATCCCTTCACACTGAAGAAAACATTACGATCCCAAGATGAATGAGGAACTCCTGCTTGAGTCCCACTACTTGGTTGACCAAAAACAAGAAGAGTATGAACTGAAGGTAGCTGCTCACTAGAAAAGAGTATTGAGAACTTCAACACCAAGGATAGAAACTGTACCTTTGAGGTAGGGGACCTAATTTTGAAATGAGTCCTATTTGGCACGGGGCCACTTGGCTCGAGTTAGGAAGGTCCTTATGCGATCAAGCAGAAGCTTGTAGATAGAACTTTCAAGTTATAGACAGTTGATAGGATCCCAATTTTGTGCATATGGAACAACGAATGCTTACGATGCTATTTCACCTTTTTATTTATTTTTGAAAATGAGTCACCTGATTTATTAAGGATAATGTAATTAGGCAGGACTTGTCATTTCTTTTATTTACAAATAAAGTTAGCATTTGTAACCAACGGAAACATGTTCTTAGAACTTTAACTTTATGTCATGCGATTAGCATCATAACCAGGTGCCCGGATATAGCTACTAATGAATTACTTTGATCCCTGATCAGAATCAAGGACCATAATCACATAGGTGTCGAATGAACTATTTGCCCTTACCCATCTAATCTTTGATTAATGCAAAGAGATAGGCAAAGTTAAAGAGGGATAGCTAGAGTTAGGAAATTGAAAAAATGGTTCTCTAAGATAGGAACTAGTGTACAATCATAACCTTCACGACTATGCTTGTAGCCCAACGAAGCACGCCCGGTTGAAGATAAGCGATGATAGTTGATGAATTATGCTGATCAATGCCCAAAGATAGGAGAGATCGAAAATGGTTGCCGGGGACGAGCATCCGAGACACATATTCACGGAGACTAGGATCTGTGTATAGTTGAATCCTTGGTTGGGACAACCATGCTTACGCAATTGTGAGATGCATTTAGCTGGAGATAAGCGTTGATGGCCAATGAGTCCTCATGATCAAGACCTAAAGCCAACTGTCATCGAAGATGCATGTCCGAAGATAGGTATCTAAGGAAACGAGTCCTAGAGATAGGATTCAGCATGTAACTGAGTTTTGGCAGGTACGACTATGTTTATAGCCTAATATGATATGTTAGATTAAATAACTTTAACAATCACCTGAAATTAGGTAAAATAAAGAGTTAATGTCTAGAGATAGACATCCACACTCTCATTTCTTAAAGACAAGAAAACGATGCGAAGTTATTGGTTGTTGTAAATACAACTTTGACTACGATTTAAGGGAATCCGACCAAAAGTAAAGAAGACTGGCCACAGAATTGAGAAAAGTTAAGTAACTCTATTTATAGTAGGGCGAGATACGCTCAGTCGAAGACAGGTACAATGATTCGGAGAAATATGGTCCCATTTAGCTAAGAAAGAAATATTTTGGCAATGGTAAACAGAATGAAATATTACTAAACAATTGCAAAGATTTACTTATATGTATAGAGTAATGTTAAATGATGACATCGCATAATCAAAGGGATGTATAGTATAAATGTAATAGCATTATAGATGATTATATTATATATGCAGGAAGTTATATATCCAAGTAAAAAAAGAGATATAGAAATGTAAATATAGAAAGGACAAAACAGAAACGGTCTTCTATTTACACAAACCTTTTGTACAAGGATTGCGGGGGCTACTCCTATGCAACGCTGCCCTATATACAAGAAATAGAATATAAAGGAACAAAATACAAAAATGGAAAATGGAAATTATCTTCCAAAAGAAGCGATAACCACCTTCTTCCCTCTCACATGCTTGCTTCTCCTCCCAATAAGCAATTTGGTGCAAAATTTCCTAGGAGTCTCCTCCTCCTTTTTTCCGTGAAGTTATCCTCATATGAAGAGAATTCGTTAGTCGTCCTGTAACACCCCGCTCCGACAATCGTGGCCGGACTCGGGAGTGCTACCCTCATAATTTGGTGTCATCATAATAGTGTCACAGGTTTGCAAGGAGAAATGCCAGAACATTAAATCATTTAGATTAAATGATTTCAAGTGGAAGAAATATTATATAGTCATACTTGCAATACAAGTTAATTTACATAAGGTATTGTCTTCAACTTCATACATATATGTACATCAAGATTTACAATACTAAACAAAAGCTTAGAAAAAATCTCCACTTCGATTTTCCATGAAAAGTCCCGAAATCCACTTTAATTATTCGAACCTGAAATGTTTATGTGTAGCATCATGAGCAACACCGACCTAATGAGGAATCTATTTAATATAAATCTTCTGTCATACTACAAAATTCTCCAAGATGTCCAAACCATATTTGGAAGTATATTAACGTATCAAACATATATTTCTTGATAAAAATAGGTAAATTTTCTCCAAACATATTTGTCAAAACTCATTCGACATAAATAGATGTCTTTTGTAAACAAGGAACAAAACAAAATCAGAAATTCAATTCAAAATCAATTTGGATACACATGGGTCTAATCTGAACATGGAGTAAGGAAATATGTCCTAGAACTTTTTATTCCATTATGGCCACATCCTAACATACTGTATGGATGTACTCTATTTCCTAATACACATGGTATGCAAATAAAGTAATAGTGCATTATCCTAGATCTTTTGTCTTTTACCGCATTCATTCGAAAGCCAACACAAATCATAGGTGTATATATAAGTATTCTTCAATATACTTTATAATCATCAACCAATAAGATTATTCTTTCTTTCAAACAATCGAAGCATCAATCATATACACTTGGTTGAGGTCAAAAATATTATAAGCAGAAGTTATGTCTATAATACCAAAACGGTTAAACTAGTGCAACATATAGATTAAATATATTATAAATTACATACTACTTCATGGAATAATTTGAAATTTTAAAATTAGATAGTTTTCCTTACCTTAGCTATAATAGTTTTGGCCTATGGTTTAGCTACTTGGATTTTCTTAAGACCTTCCTTGCTTTCTTATTTTTGTTTAGTTGCAATTGCTTTTCTCTTTCTTCATGGCTTGGGCTATTTGTAGGTGACCAAAAGGAGGGTACTTTAGTAATTCCTAACCCTCTATAGCTAACCTGATTCGATCAACCTTTGGTCCAATAGAAACAATTCTTATCAGTTATGGCCTAACCTAATTTAACCACATTTTTGTCTAATGGAAACCATCCATATGGTCTAACCTGATTCGACCATATTTTGGTTCAATGGAAACCATCCACATAGCTTAACCTGATTTGACCACAATTTGGTCCAATGGAAACACATAACTTAACCTGATTCGACATCATTTTGGTCCAATATAAACCATTCTTATGGCATAAATTGATTTGACCAATCTTTGGTCAATAACGACCGTCCTTATTAACCATACATTTATTTGATTTGATCACCTTTTGATCCAATAGAAACCATTCTTATAAATTACACATTAATTTTAAAACATGTACAAAACTATCGATAACTTTAAACGAGTTTAAAGTTGAAACCAATTTTTAGTCATATTATCGAGTATACTTTTCTCTACCTATTGATGTAAAAATATTTGAAAATGGTGTTTTATATCATTTTTTATTTAAAAAGACATGCATTAGGGTTATGTAGTTCACCATTTGAATATTTAAATATTCAAATTTCTATGTGATTAAGTTATGGGTTGTTACAAGTTCATTTTGATATACAAATTTTATAAACACATATGACGGTAAGCTGATTGGGTTCTTACATTCCACCATCCTTGAAAGAATATTTTGTCCTCTAAATCTAAACCTTAAATAACTCTGGATAATATTTAGGAATTTCTGATTCGAGGTCCCATGGTGCCTTATTTTCGTCATGATTATTCTGTTGAACTTTTACAATGGGGATTTCTTTTATTCGTAATTTCTTGACTTTCCTATCGAGAATTCGGATGGGTCATTCAATGTATGTGAACACTTCTTAACTTTGATGTTACTTAAATCAACCACATGCAATGGTTCAGGAATATATTTTTATAGCATTGATATATGGAAAACATTAAGAACGTCTGCTAATTTTTCAGGTAATGCAAGTCAATATGGAACTTTACCTATCGTTTCAGTGATTTGTAATGGTCCAATAAATATAGGTGACAATTTTGTCTTCTTCTTTCCAAAATCGCGTTACACCCTTTATTAGAAAAATCTTTAAAAGAACCTATTCCCCTACTTCAAATTCCAAATTTCCTTCTCTAATCAACATATTTCTTTTGTTTACATTGAGCAGCTTTTAGTCGTTCTCGTATGGTTGTAATTTTCTTTGTTGTTTATATCATTAGATTAGGGCCGAGAAGTTTACTATCTCCTTACTCTTCCCAACAACCGGTGAATGACATGTCTTCCATATAGAGCTTCAAATAGGGCCATACCAATACTTGTATGGTAAATATTGTTATATGCGAATTAAATTAATCGTATGTGTGTTTCCCATGTACTTTCAAATTTCATTACATAAGATCTTAGCATATCTTCTATTACTCGATTAAGCCTTTCAGTTTGTCCATCTGTTTTGAGGATGAAAGGCGGTACTCATATTGAGCATTGTACCTGAAGCCTTTTGAAGACTTCTCCAAAATCTAGAGGTAAACCGTGAGTATCTATTTAAAACAATTATAATCGGGACTCCATGCAATCCGACAATATCTTGTAAGTACATTCTACTTAATATTTCAATTGAGTATCCCATGCTATAAGGCATAAAATGAGCTGACTTTATTAAGCGATCCACCACTACTCAAATTGCATCATTCCCTTGGTTTGATATTGGGAGTCCAACAATAAAATCCATTGAATTATGTTCCCACTTCCATTCTTCTATATGGAGCGGATGCAATAGACCAGATGGTCGTTATTGCTCAGCCTTAATTTGTAGGCATGTGAGGCACCTAGAAACAAAACTTGCAACATCCTTCTTTATTCGATTCTACAAAAACTGATGCTTTGAATCCATGTACATCTTTGTGCTTCCAAAATGTATAGTGAGCCTTGAATGATGCACCTCGTTCAGAATTTCATTCTTCAATTCTAATTATTTGGCAATGGTATGTTTTGATATCTATATCCCTGGTCGTTTCCTACATTCCAATCTATTGGGTTCTTGTCCTTCATCATTACAAACCAACCTTTTAATTTCTCATTTTGTTCTTGGGCTTGTATAATTCTACTAACTAAAGTAGGTTGAATGACCATACTATATATAAGAGCCTTCCTTTCACTATTTACTTGATTAATCATCTTAGGTCAAGCATTCATTTCTACTAAAGTTCCCAAAGCTCTCCATTCAATGATCATAAGGTTAGCAATAATTCCATATGACTTTCGACTTAATGCATCTGTTACCACTTTGGCTTTTCCGAGATGGTAATGTAATGTGAAGTCATAGTCCTTTAAAAACTCCATCCATCTTCATTGTCTTATAATAAGTTCCTTTTGAGAAAATAAATACTTTAAACTCTTATGGCCAGAATAAGTATCAAATTATTCACCGTAAAGATAGTGTCTCCATATCTTTAATGCAAACACTATTACCGCCAACTCCAAGTTACGAGTTGGATAATTTACTTCATGCTTCTTTAATTATCGAGAAGCGTAAGTAATAACTTTATCTTCCTGCATTAATACACATTCTAATCCCTGACTACATGCATCATAATATATTTTGTATTGTTATCCACTCCTTGGTAATGTTAGAACTAGTGATTCAGTTAAATTTCTTTTTAGTGTTTGAAATTCCTCCTCACATTTCTCATTCCATACAAATTTTATGTTCTTTTGGGTTAACTTACTTAGTGGAGCTGCTAGCTTTGAAAAGTTTTGAATAAATCTTATATAATAACCAGCCAGTCTAAGAAAACTTTGAATCTCCGAAAGTGTTCTTGGAGGACTCCATTTCAAAATTGTTTCAAGTATTGATGGATCTACTCTTATCCCATCTTTTAAAATAACAAGTCCGAGAAATTTTACTTCTTCTAACCAAAACTCACATTTACTTTGCTTTGCATATAATAGGTGCTCCTTCAATGTTTGTAAAGTTATATGAAAATGTTTCTCATGCTCTTCTCTTGACTTAGAGTAAATTAAGATATCATCAATACATACTATGACAAATTTATCAAGGTAAGGATGGAACACATGATTCGTAAGGTCCATAAAAAATACTAGTGCATTAGTTAGTCCAAATGACATGACCAAAAACTCATGATGTCCATACCGTGTTTGGAAAGCTGTCTTTGGAATATCTTCTTACTTTATCCTTAACTGATGATAACTAGATCTTAAATCTATCTTTGAGAATACGGTAGCTCCTTAGAATTTATCAAATAGATCATCAGTTCGAGGTAATGGATACTTATTCTTAATTGTAACCTTATTAAGTTCTCGATAGTCAATATATAATTGTAGCGACCCACCATGCTTCTTTCCAAATAATACTGGAGCTCCCCAAGGTGATTTACTTGGTCTAATAAATCCTTGATCCTCTAACTCTTGAATTTGCTTCTTTAATTCTTGATTCTCTAGTCGAGCCATACGATAAGTTGTATTTGCTATTTGGTTTGTACCAAGCACCAATTCGATACCAAAGTGATTTTTTTCATTTTGGTGGTAATCCTAGAATATCACTAAATACTTCTTCAAATTCACTGACTACTTTGATTTGGTCAAGTTGTTGGTCAGCATCTTTAATGCCTATATGTGCTAGGTATCTAGATATGAATGCATTTTCAAATTTATTACATGAATATATGAATGTCTCATGTCCCATAATGGAAAATGTTATATTCATGTCATGACACTCTAGTTTGGCATAATGTTTGTAAAGCCAACCCATTCTAAGAATGAGGTCAAAACGGGTCATTGGAAAATGGAATAAACCCATAGGCATTTCCTTATCTTCGATATAAAAAAGACAATTCTTACATATACTTCTAAGTTTAGTTTCTCCTTCTACTAAGTTATCTATTATTAGGGGGATCTATTAGTTTCTCAATTGGTAATCTTAACTTATTAGCGAATACTATAGATATCAAGGAATGTGTGTCACCTAGATCAAATAAAACTTTGGCTTGAAAATCAAAAATAAATAAGGTACCTTCCATACGTGGTTGTTCAAAAACTACTGCATATACCCTGGCTTAATTTCCTGGTGTTGCTTTATTTTCTTTTTTGGCTTTTTACAGTCCCTGCTTATGTGTCTAAATTAATTGCAATCATAGCGCATAATTTGTTTTCTTTCCTTAGGACAGTTAGGAGCAACATGGCCCTTCTTATTACAAATATAACATGTTTTTATTTTGTTTTGACCCTCTCCTTGTTGTGTCACTTCTTCTTCTCTTCCTCGTTGTATCTTTGGCTTCTTTCCATTGAATTTCTTTTGATTATTGAATTTTCCTTGATTTTTATGATTTCTCTTATTCGAAAGATTCCTTTCTTACTGAAGTTGAATGTAGTCTTCTTCGAGGTTAAGAGCTTTAGATATGGTTACCTCATAAGTCTTGCAATGATCACCAATTACACGACTCCTTATTGGTGGAATCAATCCTTCTGCAAATCTTCTGGCCCTCTTTTCAGACGTATTAATTAGATGACTTGCAAATCGAGACAATGCCTCAAATTGATTTTGATATTGGGCTACTGTCATGTTTCCTTGTGCGTGAGCTTGAAATTTCATTTCCATCTTCTCTCTTTCATGTTTTGGAAAGTAATTTTCCAAAAACGTTTAATTAAAACTTCTCCAAGTTATCATATTTGAATCGGTTATAGTCTTGAATCATTCGCACTAATTCATTGCCTCTCCTGCTAGCTGAAATACAGCCAACTTCCTTTTATCTAATTCACTTTGATCCAACATTTCAAAGATGTCTTCCATATTTTGGATTCATTGTTCAACTTTAAACGAATCAGTATCCCCAATAAATTTGTCTGGATGTAAGTTCTTAAAACGACTCAATAAATTATCAAATGAATTGTTCAGAGGTCTAGAGGAAATTTGTTCCATTTGTTTGATGAAGGATGCGAACAACTCCATAGGATTTTGTTATGCGAAGGCTTGAGCCTCTTGATTATGAGTTGAAGTAGTAGTTTCCTAGTTTTCCATAACCTTAGAGAAACAAAAAGGACTGTTATGATAAGACGTGATGTAACTACATTATTTAATATGAAACATTAAACAACTAAACTCAAGTCATACACATGAAGGATATACTATTTATAACCATTTCTTTGTACAAACAAAATTTGGGTTATTATATACAATCTTCCACTTACATTTCCAATATTTATAAGTCAACAAAATTGGAGATTAAACCACCAAACTTTAAGGAGCCCTAGATTTCCTTATATTACATTTTCCATGGAAGTCATAGTGTGGGAAAGAATTGTTCAATTCATTTTCCATGGATGCTTCGACAAGTCCCATAACATCTTCTAAGACCTCGTTAGATTCTTGGGATTCTGACTCCTCTTCATCCAACTGCTTTCTATTTTCCATTGGAAACATTTTCCTTTATATAAGTCTTGCAGGTGTTAGAATTTCGCCTATTGAGAAATTCTAGAATTTCTCCATACATAGTTCTCTTTGCCATCTTTGTAGCTTTCATTATTTCCTTTCATTTTTTATATACACGGTATGATACAAGGTCTCTTTATAGTACCTCTTCATAGTCGTATGCTCTATTTTCCACTCGTATCATTTCCCCCACTAAAATCTTTTATGCCTTCCATTTAATCATCTTCTTCTCGAATTATGGAAAGGTTGGGGTTAGTCATTCTTCGGGATTAGTTGCGCACTTAACCCCTCCAAATGAATCTTCAATATCCCATGTATTTTGGCATGTCGTTGTTTATAACTATAACAATTATAAACATGTCAATGAATAGTATAAACTTCCTATTCTCGCAATACCCGAACTACAAGGTTTTATTCTTGTGATACGGTAAAGAGTTTTCTACTAAGCATCACTTAAACCTAGGCTCTGATACTACTTTGAAACATCCAGCTTGATAATCTTGGCTGGACTCGGGAGTGCTAGCCTCATAATGTTGTGCTATCATAATAATATCACAAGTTCGCAAGTAGAAATGCCAGAACCTTAAAACATTCAAAATAAATGATTCTATGCGAAAGAAATATTATACATTCATACTTGCAATACAAGTCAACTTACATAAGGTCTTGTCTTCGAATTCACACATATATATACATCAAGATTTACAATAGTAAACAAAAGCTAAGAAAAATTCTTCGCTTCCGATTTCCCATGAAAAGTCCAAAATCCACTTTAATTGTCCAAACCTGAAACGTTTGCATAGCATTATGAGAAACGCTGATCTAGTGAGGAATCTATTTAATCTAAATCTTAGGTCATATCAAAAATTCTCCAAGATGTCCAAACTATATTTTGAAGTATATTAACGTATCAAACATATATTACTATATTAGAATAGCTAAATTTTCTTCACACATATTTTTCAAAACTCATTCGACATATATAGATGTCTTTTGTAGACAAGGACATAACAAAATCAGAAATTCATGTCAAAATCAATTCGGATACACATGGATCTTATCCGAACACGCAGCAAGGAATTAGATCCTGGAAACTTTTTATCCCATCGCAGTCGGCGTCCTAACACACAGTATAGATGTACTCTATCTCCTAACACATAGTATGGAAATAAAGTAATAGTACACTATCCTAGATCTTTTGTCTTTTAGCGCATTCATCCAAAAGCCATCACAAATCGTAAGTATATATATAGGTATTCTTTAATATACTTTATAATCATCAACCAATATAGATTAATCTTTCTTTCAAACAATTGAAGCATCAATCATATACATTTGGTTGAGGTCAAAAATATTGTAAGCAAAAGGCATGCCTATAATACCAAAAGGGTTTAAATAGTGCAACATATAGACTAAACATATTATAAGTTACACACTACTTCATGGAATAACTTGAAATTTTAAAATTAGATAATTTTACTCACCTTATCAATAATAGTTTCGGCATATGTTTTAGCTCGTTGGCTTTCCCTAAGATCTTCCTTTTTTTCTTACTTTTGTTTAGTAGTAATTGTTTCTCTCTTTCTTCGTGGCTTGGGCTATTTATAGGTGACCATGAGGAGCGTACTTTAGTAGTTTCCTTACCCTCTATAGGCTAACCTGGTTTGGCCACCCTTTGGTCCAATAGAAATAATTCTTATCAACTATAGCCTAACCTAGTTCGACCATATTTTGGTCCAATGGCCATATGGCTTAACCTGATTCGACCGCATTTTGGTCTAATGGAAACCATCCATATAGCTTAACCTGATTCGACCACATTTTTGTCCAATATAAACCATTTTTATGGCATAACTTGATTTGACCACACTTTGGTCCAATAGCAACCGTCCTTATCAACTATATACATATTTGATTCGACCGCCTTTTGTTAAATTAGAAACCATTTTTATAAATTATACATTTATTTTAAAACATATACAAAACCGTCGACAACTTTTAATGAGTTTAAAGCAGTAGATTGATAAACCAATTTTCGATCATATTATCGAGTATACTTTTCTCTACTCATTGATGTAAAAATATTTGAAAATGGTGTTTTACGTCATTTGTTATTTAAAAAGACAAGCATTAGGGTTATATAATTTACCATTTGAATATTTAAATATTTAGATTTTTAAGTGATTAAATTATAGGTCTTTACAATTTCATTTTGATATACAAATTTTACAAACATACATGAAGGTAAGTTGATTGGGTTCTTACACGTCCCGTACGATGGATCTTGTGGTTTTCTGAAGGTAGAGTTAGAGGGCATAAATTTGTCAGTTCCATGACCGTTGGGAGGTTTGATTTTCAGTAGGGGAGATTTAGAAGTAGGCGACGGTTTTCCAAAACCGGTAGTTTTTTCTGTTCCAAATTAAGATTAACCTTGATTTTGTCGAAGTCACGTTTCAACATCACCGCCATTGTGATGAGTCTTCTTAGTCCTTAGCCCCTATGATCATAATCTCTTTGTCCTGAGACCTATTAACATCCTCTACCCTTCAAATGCCCTCATTATATCCATGCCCGGGCCTAGTGTAACATCCCCCACTTGGAGGCCCAAAACTAATGGCTACGGATGTTGCAGTCATCCATAGTTATTAATCCTCAGCGATCAAATACAGTAATGTTAGATACATTGATATAACAGAAACACATGGATATGTAAAAAAAATTAAATCATCAAATAACTTTCACATTCCATTTCAAAACATTTCAAGTTCATTACATAATCCCAACATGAGAACCACGTTCAGATAAAATATAATTATTACAACATACACCAAGAGCGACATATGAAGATGCCCTCTTGGATGATAAGAGTATATAGCTAGGCAATAAAACAAATTCGCCTTCACAACCAAAAACACAGTGGAATCAAAAAATAGAAAGGAACTCCTACTAACTAGATTGCCTCCTGCACGTCTCTGGAAATTTTTCGTCTAAGATGAACCTGAAATCCTCAACTCTCAAACAACTAAATATCAATTGAGCACTCGAGAGTTTAAGAGGATAAACATAAACTTCGAGTTAGACATAAAGCCTGGTATGAATAATAATATACCATCTCAAACCATTTAGATATCTAATGAGACCATGCTGCTTAGCGGAATGGGTTTTCCCCTCTCTAGTATCCTATAAACTTTATAAAACCATATACTATGCTTCTACATCCACAATGGTTAAGACAATTAAAAATAATATGATGATATGCAAATAAGTAAATTATTTCTGGTTTACTCATCCCCATTCATTCTGACTATATGTCTTATTTATAGTTTCTAAGGTCACTATTAACCTATTAGTTTTCATGGGCTTACTAATAACCAGTTTAACGTATATGGACTCCATGTCCGATTTCAGTTTTAATGGGATCACTAAGAACCTATTGGTAACTCCAATATCTTTCCTCTTATCCTCGTATTCATGGATTGACTAGGAACCAATTGACTTCTGTCAATATCTTAATCCAGATATAGTTTTCATGGGTTCACTACAAACCTATTGGCCCCTGCCAATATCTCAATCATAGTTTTCATTGGCTTACATGAACCTGTCTTCCCGATATCTTCATTTATACATAATTTTCATGGGCTTACTATGAACCTATTGGCCTCTGCCAATATCTTTTCCTTTACATAATTTTCATGGGCTTACTATGAACCCATTGGCCCCTGCCACTATCTTTATTCAATATTTTAGCACCCTATATTCTGGTCTTCCCGACCTCCTGGATGAAGTTCTACTCATTTAGAAGTTAATTTAATTGTGTTCACTACTGGGTCAACCTAGCTGGTTATTCTTCCCTTTCCCAAATTACCGTTATGGGTTCATTACAAAGTGAATTAATATATGAAGAAGCAATTATAACAACATAATAATACCAATATCTGTGGTTAAATATCCTTGAAATCATTTCATATAAAACATGGTTAACCCCTTTAACCTATTATTCATAAAGAAAAGCTTCTTTAAAAACTTCATGCTTAAAGCCATTTTAAAACTCCTTTATTATGCCATGGTTTTCCTTTAAAAATGAGATTGGGCTCTTTGTTTTAAAAAATAAGGCTTTCGAAACCTTAAAACTTTACTTTCGAAATCATTGGATAACCTCCTTCGAAAGCATGTAAATCTTCTTTTTAAAACACTACATGTACCTTTCGAAAAACTTAAAAACATCTCTTTCGAAACCATCAAACCATACCTTTCAAAAGTATTAAAGCATTTCTTATAAACTCTTTGAAGCATAGCTTCGAAATTATTGAAAGTACCTCATTCGAAACCATTGGATTTATCTATAAAAATATCTTATGGGTCAAAGTGAATATAAACAAAAGTACCCCTTTCGAAACCATTAATCTTCATATAAAATGGAAAACAATTGATGGTTCGGAACCATCCTTTCGAAAGCATTAGTTTAAAAACAAAGTAACTCCTTCGAAAGCTACTTTAAACAAAAGGTGGCAACATATTCAAAAGCAACTTCTTCGAAAGATTAAAAAGGTTTTGACTTGGTCGAAAGCATTCTTTTGAAAAAAAAGGCAAGCACATATCTTTTGAAAGTAAACAAAGGCTTTGACCCCATCGAAAGCAAGGGTTTCAACACCATGCCTTCCGCCTTTCTCCAATCCTTTACGTACCAATCAAATTGATACCTTGTTTATTGGTTTCGGCATTTGTTAATTTCGACCCGGTTGGTTTCGACTTGATTGGGGAGGAAGCCTAGGGTCGAAAGGTGGCTTCTGAAAGAGGCGGAATGTATTTTTTTGAATAAAGTTTGATTTAATACTATTTAAAGCAATTACTTTATAACTAACTTGCCTATTGGTAAACATTTAATTGGTTGCCATAAACTTTTCAAATTTTTTACCAAATAACTGCCGCATAATTTAAAATCTAAATCAAAGATTAATTCAACAAATAAGCCCTTCCATTAAGCCAAACCAATAAAGCAATAAAGTTGTCCTTCTAAAATAATTTATTTTCATAGTATATCACTTAGGAAAAATCTCCAAAAATCACGGAAATTCACTTTCAATATGTTTGTTTAATATACAAAATTTCCAGACCTAATTTCTTTATAAAATAACCAAAATAAAATTTTAAACCCAATTCATTCAAATTTCCTTTGAAAATTCTTATTAAAATTTCCATAACTTGGAAATTTGCAAAAATTGAAACCATCTCCAAAATCATATTTTACATGACATAAAATTTTCGCATGGCATGCGAAATTAATTATAATTAGTTTTACCATTAAAACTGTATAAAACTATATTTAAACAATTTTGTTTAAATCATACATGTCATAAAATCTAAGCATATCATCATCAAAATCATCAATTTAATGGATTTAATCCTAACCCGAAATCAAACGATCAAAAAACAAAATAGAGATGATATAGATTATTTTTCACCTTGATTCGGATAAGGACTTTGAGATTTGATTGAGATTAATTCTCCTTGCTTAAATCCTTAGCTTTAATTTCAATCTCTAGATAGTGTATTTCCCTTAGTTCTGGTCCCAATCCTACTATTTTCCTTCCTAGATCCGCTTAGTCTTCTCTTAAATCGCTACATCTTCTTTAATCTCTTCTTTGATTTTGATTTTATTTTTGTTTATTTATATGTAAATATAAGAAATAATGGAGGAGAGGCAAGAAGATGAAACCAACTAGGATTAAAGAGAAGAGTCAAGAAGAGATCTACATTAATCCTAACCATTGAATGATTGCTTTATTTCCAAGTAATCCTATCTTATTAAACCTTGACCATTAGATTTAATCCAATGAACCTAGACACATTTTTAAATAATATGCCAAATCTCCTTCTAAGGTTAACAATATGTGTACATGCCTATAACATCAATCAATCCATAAATTAATAAATCAATTTTAATTTACTTTCCTTTCTAAATAAAATCTTCCCATAACCATCATTTATGTTGCGCTAATTAATTAATTTATACCAATTTAGTCCATAATCACATTTTACAATTTGCTACTAAATTTAAATATGGAAAAGTACCATGTATTTAATTCAGAAGTATATTCAAATACACACACACATACATACATACATACATACATACATACATACATACATACACAAACACACACATGTTGGTTTCCTCTTTACTTATTGAAGAACTCCAGTTAAGATTTATTTATACCTAAAATCATCTCTTTATTCTTGTCCCTTTATTTGTACAAATAAACCCTTTTCCTTTTCCAACAATTACATTGCCCAAATCAGTGCAACAAATTTACCACTTAAGTCGGTCAATTAAGATTATAATTTTAATTAATACTCTTAATTTCCATTCCATATTTTTTCAACTAACATCTTTTCTATATATTTCCCTTAAAACAATTTATTATCCAAACATATAATTTTTAAACATATATTGCAAAATGTTTAACTTTTATTAAATGCCGGATTTTAAAAATAAACCTTTTCCTCCTGCATAAACTGTTATTCTTCTCAAACATACATTAATATCTTACTTTTCTTCGATTAACATTTCACTACCTTAATTTATTGCGTTCCATCTTATAACATGGCATGCACCCTTATTTAAACATATTGCCATATCTCCATTCAAAACTAAACTTTCTATATTTGGTAATAAACGTCCCTATTATTTAGCATCCATGTTTACATACTTCTTTTAAGATAATTGCTACTTTCTTATACATTTATTTTTCAAACTTACAATTGTGTAACTTTTATGAAATACCCCTTTTTCAAAATAAACTCTTACATTTGCGCATATGGATATCTTTCCATTCTTCTCTTTTAAATGCACATAACTCATCGTAGCCCTTTTTCTTCCTTTTCCATTATTAGTGTTCATACACATTTAACTTATTCTTAACAAATAAGTTTTTCTTTATTCTAGCATTAATCCCTTATTGTCAAAATAGATGCAAAATGCAAAATGCGAGCTACAGTAAATGCTCTGTATCTTCTTTTATACGGTATCCACTTCTGACCATTTATATATATGAATTTGAGCTAGAAAAATCTACTTAATACAATGGAAAAGTCAAAATTCCAAAATTCATTTATTTGTGAAAATTTACTATTTTGTCATTTTATGTAAATTGACATTTTATTTTATTTTTTATTAAAATTTTAATTCATTATTAAAATTCACGGGCTGTTACATTCTTATCTCCTTAAAGGATTTTGTCCCCCAAATCTTTAAGGATATAAGAATGTAATTTACAACTAGCATCCAAAGTTTATATCTATATATATAACATCCATGGATAAAATAAAAAAAAGGCAGAAAACGAACAACCATATGCATAAGATGTGAGTGTGTAATCCTACTTGGCCAATCATCCTAACATGTCCCTGCTCTAGCATATGAAATGCAACCATTCGCATCCATAGGCATCCACTTGCATCCATTGGCATCCAATATCTATAACATGTCCTATTGGTATGTTTACAACCATTTCTATCATCCAAAAGTCTCTACCCAAAGGGTATACCTCCTACATTCTAGGTTCAAGGATAATCTAAGCTTTTCTATCTAAGATGGTTTGACTGGAGTAACTACCCCATATAGACACTTCCACATGCATCTAAAATTCATTAAAGTTATAGTCCAAGATCATGAAAAATTCCTTCGCATGTAACAACACCTTTTCGTAACTGAAATCCCAAGTTCTTGAATTAACCAACCATTCCGAAAATCTTGACATAATTGTCATTTTTGGATATCTTCTTTGCATTTTAATACTCAAAACCTTCCTTTTCCATCTCGTCAACCATTTAGGTTTATACTTAGGACTTTTTGCATTTTAATGCATTGGAACTACATTTTTTAAGAGGAAATGTGACTCTTCAACTTTCCATAATTTATTTAATAGAGGATTTATGTCATGTTTGTATTACAATATTGTCTTTTTTATACATATTTTTGAAATAGACAATACAAAATACGGTGGCCATCCCTATTTTGTACATCTCTTTCTTTAGGGTATATTCTTTGTTATTTCAAACGGTACACTTTTATATTGAATCTAGATGATTTATGGAAACTTGCAAACTTGAAGTGCTACATATTCCATTCCAACGAACTAAAATGCTACTCAAATCTCATAGTCAATCTTATCCTATAGGCTACCTAATCCTATTTAACTAACTCTAAATCTATTTCTCTTCTTTTAAGTGATAATCAAAACATTTTTACTTTGTCTTCTTAACAAAGATCTTTTTATTTTAATGTAAAATCTCAAAGTTAATAGGTATTTAAAATTGTAAAGTCCACTTCTACACATCAATGCCTTAAATGCGCAACTCTTCTTTCTAATGGTAGTCAAATCAAATTTTTGGTTCCAAATACAGTGCTTAACTTAAATTTGGAAATGCTTTAGCTAGTTCTTTAAGCAAACTACTACTACCAATAGGGTTTCTATTTTGATTGGGAGATTTTTCTTAAGGTCATAAAGTCTTTTTTCCATATTCTTAAGCTTTATCTCCATCTTATTCTCATTATAAAAGTCACATGGTGCTACTCTTTATTCACTCTTAAACCTATAATTTCTTTGTCACTGCTAGTTAGTATGAGAAATCTCTACTAGCATTCCTGCCAGAATAAATAAGAAGAGTTTATCTTATGTTCCAAAACTTGTTCTCATTCAACTTTCCCCCAAGATGGTATAGGCACGAATAGAAGAAATCACGACTTATATATATATATACACGCACATATTTCCAATACCCATTTTTGTAACTTCTTGAAAAGCCATTTGTTGTTCAAAATATTTTCAAGTACGTTAACCCAAACCCCGATCTTATTATTTGACTCATTGGATTATGTTTCAAAAAATCATTTTAAGTTTGAAATTTCTTTTAAATTTTAATAAACCTATGCTCCAATACCAACTTGCAACATCTCCCACTTGGAAGCCCAAAACTAATGGCTACGGATGCTATAGTCATCCATAGTTATTAATCCTCAACGACCAAATACGGTAATGTTAGATACATTGATATAATAGAAACACATGGATATGTAAAAAAATTAAATCATGAAATAACTTTCACATTCCACTTCAAAACATTTCAAGTTCATTACATAATCCCAACACGTGAACCACATTCAGATAAAATATAATTATTACAACATACGCCAAGAGCGGCATATGAAGATGCCCCTTGGATGATCAGAGTATATAGCTAGCAATAAAACAAATTCACCTTCACAACCAAAAACACAGCGGAATAAAAAAACAGAAAGGAACTCCTACTAACTAGATTGCCTCCTGCACGTCACCGAAAGCTTATTCATCTAAGAAGAACCTGAAATCCTCAACTTTCAAACTACTCAAAATCAACTGAGCACCCGAGAGTTTAAAGGGAAAAACATAATCTTCGAGTCAGACATAAAGCTTGGTATGAATAATAGTCTACCATCTCAAACCATTTAGACATCTAGTGACACCACGCCGCTTAGCGGAACAGGTTTTTCCCTCATTAGTATCATAAAATCTTTATAAGACCATATATTGTGCTCCTGCATCCATAATGATTAAGACAATTCAAAATAATATGATGATATGCAAATATGTAATTTAATTCTGGATTACTCATCCCCGTTCATTCTGACTATCTGTCTTATTTATAGTTTCTAAGGTCACTATTAACCTATTAGTTTTCATGGGCTTACTAATAAACGGTTTAGTGTATATGGACTCCCTGTCCGATTTCATAGTTTTCATGGGATCACTAAAAACCTATCGGGAACACCAATATCTTTCCTCTTATCCTAGTTTTCATGGGTTGACTATGAACCTATTGACTTCTATCAATATCTTAATCTGGACATAGTTTTCATGAGTTCACTACAAACATATTGGCCCTTGCCAATATCTCAATCATAGTTTTCATGGGCTTACTATGAATCTATCTTCCTGACATCTTCATTTATACATAGTTTTCATGGGCTTACTATGAATCTATTGGTCATTGCCAATATCTTTTCCTTTACATAGTTTTCATGGGCTTACTATGAACCTATTGGCCCCTGCCAATATCTTTATTCAATATTTTAGCACCCTATATTCTAGTCTTCCTGACCTCCTGGATACAATTCTACTCATTTAGGAGTTAATTTAATTTATATTCACTACTGGGTCAACCTAGCTGGTTATTCTTCCCTTCCCAAATTACTGTTATGGGTTCATTACAAAGTGAATTAATATATGAAGAATCAATTATAACAACATAATAATACCAATACCTATGGTTAAATATCCTTAAAATCATTTCATATAAAACATGGTTAACCCCTTTAACCTATTATTTATCAAGGAAAGCTTCTTAAAAAACTTCATACTTAAAGCCATTTTAAAACTCCTTTATTATGCCACGGTTTTCCTTTAAAAATGAGATTGGGCTCTTTGTTTAAAAAAACAAGGCTTTTGAAAACTTAAAACTTTACTTTCCAAATCATTAGATAACCTCCTTCGAAAGCATGTAAATCTTCTTTTCAAAACATTAACATGTACCTTTCGAAACACTTTAAAACATCTCTTTCGAAACAATCAAACCATACCTTTCGAAAGTATTAAAGCATTACTTATAAACTCTTAGAAGCATACTTCGAAACCATTGAATGTACCCATTTCGAAACCATTGGGTTATCTTTAAAAATATCTTTTGGGTCAAAGTGAATATAAACAAAATTACCCCTTTCGAAACCATTAATCTTCATATAAAATAGTTTGGGGAAAATTTTGATGGCTTCGGAACCATCATTTCGAAGCATTAGTATAAAAACAAAGTAACTCCTTCGAATGCTAATTTAAAAAAAGGTGGCAACATATTCGAAAGCTACTTCTTCGAAAGATTAAACCGGTTTTGACTTGGTCGAAAGCATTCTTTGGAAAACAAGGCAAGCGCATATCTTTTGAAAGTAAACAAAGGTTTCGACCCCTTCGAAAGCAAGGGTTTCGACACCATGCCTTCCACCTTTTCCCAATCCACTACGTACAAATCATATTGATACCTTGTGTATTGGTTTCAGCATTTTTTGGTTTTGACCTGGTTGGTTTCGACTTGATTGAGGTGGAAGCATAGGGTCGAAAGGTGGCTTCTGAAAGAGGCGGAACCTGTTTTTCTAAGTAAAGTCTAATTTATACCATTTAAAGCAATTACTTTATAACTAACTTGCCTATTTGTAAACATTTAATTGGTTGCCATAAACTTTTCAAATTCTTTTCCAAATACCTGCCGCATAATTTCAGATCTAAATCAAAGAGTAAAATTACAAATAAGCCCTTCCATTGAGCAAAACCAATAAAACAATAAGTTCTATTTCTAAAATAATTTAATTTCCATAATAAATCACTTAGGAAAAATCCCTAAAAATTATCAAAATTCACTTTCAATATGTTGTCTAACGTACAAAATTTCCAGACCCAATTTCTTTATAATATAACTGAAATAAATTTTTAAATCCAATTCATTCAAATTTTCCTTTGAAAATTGTTATTAAAATTTCCATAGCTTGGAAATTAACAAAAATTGAAACCCATCTCAAAAATTATATTTAACATGACATAAAATTTTCTCATAGCATAAAAAATTAATTATAATCGATTTGACCCTTAAAACCATATTAAATTGTATTTAAACAATTTTTTTTAAATCAAACATGTCATAAAATCGAAGCATGTTATCATCAAAATCATCAATTTAATGGATTTAATCCTAACCCGAAATCAAATGATCAAAAAACAAAATAGCGATGATATAGATTATTATTCACCTTGATTAGGATAAGGACTTTGAGATTTGATTGAGATTAATTCTCCTTGCTTAAATCCTTAGCTTTAATTTCAATCTCTAGATAGTGTATTTCCCTTAGTTCTGGTCCCAATCCTACTATTTTCCTTCCTAGATCCACTTAGTCTTCTCTTAAATCGCTAGATCTTCTTTAATCTCATTCTTTGATTGTGATTTTATTTTTGTTTATTTATATGTAAATATAAGAAATAATGGAGGATAGGTAAGAAGATGACAACAACTAGGATTAGAGAGAAGAGTCAAGAGGAGATCTACATTAATCCTAACCATTGATTGATTGCTTTATTTCCAAGTAATCCTTTCTTATTAAACCTAGATCATTAGATTTAATCCAATTAACCTATACACGTTTTAAATAGTATGCCAAATCTCTTTCTAAGGTTAACAATATGTGTACAAGCTTATAACATCAATCAATCCATAAATCAATAAATCAATTTTTATTTACTTTCCTTTCTAAATAAAATCTTCCCATTACCATCATTTATGTTATGCTAATTAATTCATTTATACCAATTTAGTCCATAATACTTATTCAAATTTTACACTTTCCTACTAAAATTAAATATGGCAAAGTACCATGTATTTAATTCAAAAGTATATTCATAATATTCATACATACATACATACATACATACATACATACATACATATATATATATATATATATATATTCATACATGCACACACACATGTTGGTTTCCTCTTTACCTATTGAAGAACTCCAGTGAAGATTTAGTTATACCAAAACTCATTTCTTTATTCGTGTCCCTTTATTTGTATAAATAAACCATTTTCCTTTTCCAGCAATTACATTGCCCAAATCAGTGCAACAAATTTACCACTTAAGTCAGTCAATTAAGATTCTAATTTTAATTAATACTCTTAATTTCTATTTCATATTTTGCTAACAAACATCTTTTCTATATATTTCTCTTAAAACAATTTATTATCCAAACATACAATTTTTAAATATATCTTTTTATTAAATGCCGGATTTTAAAAATAAACCTTTTCCACTTGCATAAACTATTATTCTTTTCAAACATACATTAATATCTTCCTTTTCTTTGATTAACATTGCACTACCTTAATTTACTGTGTTCCTTCTTATAACATGGCATGAATCCTTATTTAAATATATTTACATATCTCCATTCAAACCTGAACATTCTATGTTTGGTAATAAATGTCCCTATTATTTAGTATCCGTGTTTACATACTTCTTTTAAGGTAATTGCTACTTTCTTATACATTTATTTTTCAAACTTACAATTGTGTAACTTTTATCAAATGCTTCCTTTTTGTCAACCCACCTTTTGGCCAGGCAGCGTACATGCAGATTTAACCCAATGGACTTCACGGTTATCAAGGCTGGAATACTATGGGTTTGATTTGAATGGATGGATAGTCGATTAATTGTGGATAGTAAACATGAAATGAAGTCAGGATTCAGCACCGTCGATGGATAAACAACGCAGGGTACTTAGAGTATGGATTTTCGACATGAGACGAGTTACTTGGGGTCCACTTTGAGTCGTTGGGATTACTTTGGGTCAAAAAGGCATTTACTTCGGATTGGAGGATGGTTCACTTGGGGTTGGCTATAGAAACAGTATGGGGTCGGCATATTTGCCTGGGATCGGCAATGACATCGGGTCGACATTAATTCATCTTTGGGTCGGCAAAGCTTTAGGGTCGGTATAGTATCAGGTCGGCATATGAAGGCGCTTTGGGTCAGGTCAGGAATTTCTTCGGGTTGGTATAACCTCGTCTTTGGGTCGACTATAGGAGCATGGGGTCGGCATTGGAGATGAATTCATATCACATAGGGTCGGTATCGAGGAGAAGCACTCCGAGTCGGCATAGCCTCGTCTTCTGGTTGGCTATAGGAGCATGGGGTCGACATTGGAGATGAAGTCATATCACATGGGGTCGGCATCAAAGAGAAGCACTCTGGGTCGGCATAGCCTCGTCTTCGGTCGATTATAGGAGCATGGGTCGACATAAGGACTTCATAATAGGATCGACTACAGGAAGTGACTTCGGGTCGGCATGAGCTCCACTTCGGGTCGGCAAAGGGGATTTGGAGTTAGGTCGACATAAATCAAGCTGGGGTCGACATCTATATTGCTTCGGGTTAGCATCTGGGATGCTTCGGGTCAGCACACGAACTACCTCAGGTCGGCATGGATTGACGATATGGGCTCGACTATGGTTATGGTAGGGCCCATGTAAGTGAGGAGGCCCTGTAGCCGGGGTTTTGCCTATAAATACAGCAAGCGTAGCTTCAGAAATAAGAATTCTCATTCTGTTTCTCTTCATCTTCTTCTACAAAAGCTACTCTGCCATTTTTGTTTCAAAAATTCTGGATTGTAACCTTAATCGGATTTCAGTATAATAAAAAGGAAATTTCGGGAGTGGGCGTAGGCCGAAGTTAGCCGAACCACTATAAATCTTGTCTTTTTTACTGCTTTCATTTTAATTTTGATTGTCCTTCATATTTATATCCTCTTCATATATTCTATCTGTGATATGTGACTGGATATTGGTGCTTTCGCTTGCAATTAGGTGTTTGTGACTAATTTTGACGCAAACACTTGTCAAAATAAACACCTACATTTGCGCACATGAATATCATTTCATTCTTCTCTTTTAAATGCACATACCTCATCGTACCCCTTTTTCTTCTTTTTCCTTTATTAGTGTTATTCATACACATTTAACTTATTTCTTAACAAATAAATTTTTCTTTATTCTAGCATTAATCCCTTATTTTCAAAATAGACACACGCAAAATGAGAGCTATAGTAAATGCTCTATATATACGGTATCCATTTCTGACAATTTATATATATAATTTGGGCAAGAAAAATCTACTTAAAACAATGGAATAATCAAAATTCCCAAATTCATTTATTTATAAATATTAACTATTTCATCCTTCTATGTAAATTTATATATTTTTATTTTTTTTATTCACATTTTAATTCATTATTAAAACTCATTTTACACCCAGGCCGAAGCTAGAAGGAAGAGCCTGAACGATCGGCTTTATATTGATAGAGGTTGACATGGTAGTGATAGTGCTTGGACCTAGATCTTGAGTAGATGGAGGTGGATGAGGCAACGATGGATGACATGTAACTTGGCAAATAGAATTGTATAAGTTAGTGACGTCCATGGTGAGAACTGAAGTTTCTTGAAGACCAAAATGATATAAGATATACCTTAGCCAGATTATATTTAGGGTGATTTTCTAATCTCACCCTCTATAATAAAAATCGAGTCTGTTTAACAGCCGGAGGGTGAGACGTGGAACTTCGACACTTGACACAGCAAGGGTAGGAGTTTCAGTAATAGTGGCCTTAGAGGTAACAATCATAAAAGTGATGATGTCTGTTGCAAGCTCTTTCAAAATAGGAGTGGATGATTCTGCTTGATCCAATGTGTTAGAACCAGTAGGAGCCTCTATAGTTGCCTTTCCTACGACTACATTCTATGTCACCAAGGCAACCTTTAATTTTTCAATGTCCATGATGTCCTCCTCATTCAAGAAAAGTGATTTCAGGTCATCTTTCCTAATGCCATGACAAGCTTTGTCAGCCCTACGAAGGATCTCTTCCCAAGCATCATCGAATGTGGTTGAATAATTCTCTCCAAGCCATTTTAGATTCTTATTTCCAATTACATTAGCAAAGAATTGCTGGAGAGTCGCTTCCATCTCTTCATTATTTTAGGTGGCCTTCGCTTTGAGCTCCATAAGCTCTTCTTTGGCACCGAAGAGATCGATTTGGGCTTGAACATTTGATTTGACTCAGCCTTCAAGTCAGTTTTTAGCTTGCTTACTTCAGCCTTAAGTGCGGCAAGCTTCTCGTCTTTAGCCTTGAGTAGTTATGATGATGACCCTAAACTTCCTATAACAACCCGGATTTGTGTCGTTTGATTTTGAATTTTTTATTAATTTTAAATATTGAGATATTGGTTTTAAAAGTTAATAAATGGAATTCAAAATATAGGAATTATTTAAAATCTTTGAATTAGTGACTTAATATTTGAACAGTGATTTAAAATATCAGAATTTTAAATTGAATATTAATTAAATGGATTTAGTGGCCTTATTTAACTCCTTTTAATTAATAATTAATAATGGTGAATTTATTTTATAAAATTTATTTGTAGATAAAGTAGTTCAAATAAATAATAAGAAAATTTTATTTTTATTTTAACGACTCGATTTTTTTGATCTATTCTTGCTTTAATTTAATTGAATTTTCCATAATTTTTAATTTGAAAAATATTTAAATTATCGTTTGATGATATTTCGATAAACAACAGTGTGATTTTTTACAGAATAGAATAACCATTGTATATTATTATTATTTTGATGTCGCATCGCTATTTTGACCGCGATTGTAGTTTTGTTTTGTCGTTCCACGGGTCGTACATGAACGGAAATCTATGCGATGAGATGCCGGAAATCACAAATTAAATATAAATCAAACCCACACTCAACACACCACTTCTCTTTCCTTTTGTTTTCTACCGTTCCATCAAAAATAACACAATAAAAAAGGAAGTAAGCTCAAGAAATTTCTCCCCAAAACAAATTTCATTGGGCTAATCTTGTTAGATCTACATTTTTGTATGAGTTGTGTGGAGTGCGGCGAGGTTTGGAGGGTGTGGTGGGTTATAACGTTGAACCAACATGAGCTTTTAAATTAGGGTTTTGATTTTTGAGAAGTATGGTCATCGATTGGAGAAATAGAAGTTTGTTATGGGTTCGGGAAGTGAAGTAGCACCTATGTAGGGTAGTGGAAGGTTGTGGTGGTGTGCGGCATGTTTTGGGTGCGAGCGAAGTGGTGTACGGATGAGAATTCACGCCCGTCGTGCTTCAACTTGGTGATGAATGAGAAGAGGATAAGTATAGGAGTTGTGGTCGCTTCTAGTTCACAATTTAGTGGAGGAATAAGGGAAAACAAGGAGGAGGAAGCTTCAACTGTGGTAAAGTGAGAAGTAGGTAGGCGGGAAGATTATGGAATGAGTAAGATGATTTGAAAAGGATAATTAGGTTTTAGTTTGTAATTAAGTAATTAATTATTATTATTTAAAATTAAAATATTATAAAACCAATATCTCTCTCATATGACCTCCAACCGAGATGAAACATTTTGCGTTGCACTCGTAATGGCGATAGCTTCATGATGGAATTGGTTTGGCTGAATTTGAAGCAAGTGAAAATTTGGCTAACATCGGACGTCGTTTGATTTTAGTTTAAACCGGAACTCTTCGATTTCAACTAAGAATTTTGGTGAGTTAAACTCACCTCTTTGGATAAACCAGTATATTATATAATAGATAAAATTTTACAGTTTATGTTTGGTTGAAATTATTGGCTGATTGGTCAAAATATGCGCTTTGGAAAGCAATTAGTATTTAGAAATACAGGAAAATTTATAAAGAAATCCGGATTTCTCGAAATTGTGATTATTAACTTCCAGTTTTATTCTTGTTGTTTGATTTCAATTATATTTCTATTAAATAGATTGTTAAATGCTGAAATTTAATGGTGTGGCCATATTAGATGTGATACTGGCACTTAAGAAAAGTTAAACCTTTTTAGCGAAAAAGGGAAGCAATATCATTTGTTAAGTGCTATAGTAACTATTGCCTCGATATGGTATTTTGGAAATATTGTTAAGTAATGTTTGATTTTGGAAATGGTTTTCGATTTGGGAAATGACTTAAAATTGAACTTTGGGTTTCTGTGATATTTTACTTTAAAACAAACGAATTTTGGAACTTTTCTTATTAAACTTCTTTAATTATTCTTTTAAATTCATGTATAAGTAAGTGTTTATTAATTATTTTGGAAGTATTTGTCTTTATAGAAAAATATTTTAATAATAAGTGTTATTTTAAAAAAGGGAAATTAAAAGAGTTATTTTTATTTTAAAAATGGAGATCGTATGTTTAAAGGAAGGTAGAGATATTTTAGAAATGGAAATTTGTGAAATTAGTTTATATATAATATTGAAAATAAAATAATATATTTATAAATGGTGTGGTATAGATTAGCGGTATCTTATAAATAAAAGGGAAATCAATACCATTCTGATAAATTGGAATAAATAATTCCATTTGTGAATTTATGGAAATATTTGTAATGACCTAGTTATGGGAAGTATAGTAGTTTTATAATTATACATTGGAGTTGTGATTGAATTTAGAGTTTTTGTTTTATAAAAAGGGAGTTTGTAATTCCATTCAGAAATTTATAGAAGAAATTATACATGAATTTGGAATTTGTAAAGAGTTGCAATAAGTTTGGAAATTTATAAAAGGAGGCTGTAATTATATGTGTGTGTGTGTGTGTGTTATAAAGGAATTTATAAATGATATTTTATGAAAGGAATTCTAAAATGAATTTAGAGCTTATACTTACAAAAGGGTTTTATAAATTATTTTAAAGATTACAAGGGAGTTTTATAACTTGAAAAAAGACCTTGAAATTTGGGAAGAAGTTTTATTAATGATTTTGAATATTTATAAAAGAAGTTTTATAAATGATTTTGGATATTTGTAAAGAAGTTTTATTTATGATTTTGGATATTTATAAAATAGTTTTATAAATAAAATTGGGAATTAGTAAGTGTTTTATAAATGGATTTGAAATTTTAGCAAAGGAGGTGTTCATAAATGAAAGAGATTTTTTAAAAAGGATTTATTGAAGAAATTTATAAAAGAATTTGAGATTGGATTCACCAAATTGACCTTCCTAATGTTGGTGGTGTGCACATCCGTTCCATGCTTAACACCAAAGGAATAGTGTTTGGATTTATCCTTATCTCCATTTCTTTTAAAACAATATTTGTTTTAATCATTTTGATATGATTTTTAAATAACAAATCTTTCATAATGTTTCGTGAATATACTTATACCATTGAGATAAGTATATGAATACATTTTCTAAGTAAGAAAAGTGTAGTGTTCTTGTGAATATTCTTATACCATTGAGATAAGTATATGGATATTTTTCAAGTATTGAAAGGAGTATAAAGGGTTTGTGAATATTTCTTTGTAAAAGTATTTTGATACAAGTATTTACAAAGTGATTTTAGTTAGTGGAAGGATTAATTAAAGAGGTTAGTGGTTGCTTATGTGCTTAATCAATGTTTGTTTCTCTATGGAAATAAATCCCTGATTTGATTGTTGTTTTCATTTAATAGTTAAATAACTGCTATCAAACTTGGCTGGTTTTAAACTATCATTATCAGTTCAGAGAGACCAAGATCAGATTATTATCTAGAAACCACTTCGAACCGGCTTAAGAATTCAAATGGAAGACATCATGATGATGGTTTTGAAGACGGGGTTCTTTGATGTGCAAGGACTACTTGCTACTAATTCTAAGGGTGGTTCCAAAATGGATGTAGTAGAAGTAGTGCCTTCAATTTCGTTCAGACCCAGGACGAACTTATATGGATGAATTCTGGCATTGCATTTCTGCCTGGAGGGCAGTGTTAGCATTGCAAATGGGATTGCTACATAAAAGGTAAAATTTAGCCTCAAGGCTCACCAACTGGGAATGACTAAAACATGTGATATGATTCTGGACTATGTGGTTTGCTTCCATTAGGATATTGTCATCACCCGATCTAGATCAATATTTATTGATGGATTGGGTAAGCTAGTAGCTCAGGATGGTTATCGGTCGGCATCTAGGGTGATGAAATATTCGATACTACCTAGCAAAAGGTAGGTCAGTTTTGATTTGCAGAGGGTCCATGTGAGGCCCTCGATACATTTTACCTAGAGGTGTACTGTGGCAGGTGGTATCCTCGTAGCCATGTCATTATATGGAAATCCATTCTCCAATAAGCACCGTGCGGATTTAGTTGTATGCCTATTATGCTGGAATTTAATTAATGTGACAATTTTGGCTATGATTCAATATTTACTTTAAATCCTAAACACCATGATAATATCAAAAGATTTACTATGAAATATTTTGGTTATCATTAAAATCCATTTGAGTTGTGTTTGTCACGCTGGTTTACCAGACCGATCCGGACGTTATTTTCTTATAATGCTTGGTTCAGACCGAGCATATTTTCAAATCTAGTTTGAATGTTGGAGCTTTAGAAGGCAAGCTGGATGCCTCCAACATGTATTTACATATATTCTATTTCCACCGCATTAGGACAGGTTGTTATAACTGTCTAGGCTAATGATAGATTAGTGTACTCTGATTTAATGTATGTATATTATAGGTTTTCATTTGTAAAGATCTGTTGTATATTATATTTTACTCATCACGATGTGAGATTCTGTTCTATCTTTTCTTTCTTTTCCCTCAACAATCTGTCTTTCCAGCACTTGGATGCTCGACGTGTTAATACCGTGGATGTATTAGTGTCGTCTTCTGTGGATCGATAAGGCAAGTCGTTACACGTGGTATCAGAGCTTAGTTTGAACGAACACCTAGGCTTTGGTGGGGTAGACTCATCAGAGATGGGATTAGTAATACCCTAGAATGAGTTTGACTTTGTATACATATATGAGCGCGTATTTGTAAGTGCTATAAAAATGTTTTATAGTATGTTGATTTCTCTATTGAGAGGTATATGAATTTTGGTCTGTACGTGGGACGCCATGTTATCGATAGTAGGTTTTTAAACACTAAAATAAGGCAAACGTACACAATATTATTTTGAAATTAGGTAAATAAAATAATTTTACCTATGTTATATATTATATATAAAAGAATAATTTTCAGAAAAATTAATATAGTTATCGTTGGTGTGTTTGTTCCTAGGAAATTATAATATTCTGTTATTATCATTTATTGTTTTGGTTGAATTAAATATGAACTCCTTATGAATTCAGTTTCACAATTTAAATATAAGGCGTTCGATGGTAATATTGGGTCAAATTTAAAATTTAATAAAGATTGTTTATTATAGTATAAAAAAAGATAAACAATTATGAAATGATCTTATATAAGAAGTGAAATTAAATAAGTATGATGTATAAATATGGTTTATAAACAAAGTTTTAAATAAAAATGATTTAAAACTGAGAATTTGAGAACTTCAATCTTGGTGATTTTGGGAAAGTTGTTTTTCAAAATGTTGGAGTAAACCAATAGTATTATTTGAAAATATTTTTGTATGGAAATATCATAGAGTAATTTAAAGAGATAGAAAGCATTGAACTCACTTCAGTCATTGGGAAATAATTCTAGTGATGACTGCAGCATCATCGGCGTTCATTTTCGAGTTTCTAAGTGAAGGATTGCTACCATAGTAATTTGCTTCAGAGTTACTTTGGTAAAACAAATTTTGTTTTAAATTCCAAGAGTATGATTTGATATACAAAGGAAATATGTATATTATTCTTTCAAAATGATTTGAAAATAAAACCGTTGTATAGTTCTTACATTTTCAGTAAAGTGTATTATAGACTTCTATATCCAATCCAAGAGGATAGTTTGTTTTATGCATCTCGTTTCGAGATGTTGTTAGAAATTTTCATTTAGTGAAATGAAATGGTATTTTCGACGATTTTGGACAGTCGAAAACTTCCGAGTTGGTACAGAAATTGGAGCTAAGTTTTTGCGGAAATATAAGGAAATGAGTTTTTAAAACTTATAAACTTGAGAAAATAATAAATTAAAAAAAATTTAAATTATGTTGAACATTTTGGTTAAGTAAAAACAAACCTAAAATTTGTATATATACTCACAGGATGTAGAAGAGTGTCATACGAATATGAACTTAAGTTTAAAGTGATTATTAAACACAAGTCGTGTTTTATAAAATGTTATAATAAACTTAAGTGGTAGTTTAATGAAATAATTTATAAGTGATATTAGCACTAAAGGAAAATACTATTGGTGTAATAAATTGTGATTTAAAATGAATGAGAATAAAAAATAATTGGTATAATTAATAAACCTATTGGAATAAATACGTAAGTTGTTCGTAGATCATTTTATTCACATAACTGATTTTGATCCAGATTTGAGTACACGGTTTCGAGGCATTTTACACCGATCCGAGTTATAATTTTTCACTTGATTCTTGACCGTGAACGTTTGATGTGGATTTTGGATTTAATTCTGAAGTTTTCTATCGTAGTTTATGTCTATGTAAGGAGAATGGAGATTTCTAATCATGAAACCAGATCGGAGTCCGCGCTACAGTGGTTGAGTGAGCAATACTAGGTCGGAAGTGAAATTCGTGTGATCGAGTGAGCGAATGAATTTGATATTGCAGATGGAAGGTATATGTACATCCTATGGGCTTAAATATGATTATATTATTTTTGACATTTAAAAATATAAGTTATATGGTTGGATATTATTTGTAAGTAAGTTGTAGGTTCATGGAAGCAAAGACTAGTTTGATGCCTTTGAATTCATTAGTATAGTGGGTTTGCTTGACTAGTGCGTACTTGGTTCTATTCTTATTTTTGGTTGATGATTTTATGCCCCAGTTATGGGAGACCACTTGGCTTTTGTTTTCTTTTGTTGGTTTGGGCTCGTAGAGGCGATTTCTAGATTTTTCGATCGAGTCGCGCAAAGGAGACGCTACCGAAATTTTTTGTAACTTTAAAGACTTATGAACTTAATAATCTATTTCAATTAATTGGTGTTGAAAAGTTTAAGGGCTTGGAGGTATTTTTCTTATTTTGGAAATTTTGGGGAAAAAATTCTTTTAAGGGGGAAGAATGTAACAACCTCGATTTGTGTCGTTTGATTTTGAATATTTTATTAATTTTAAACATAGAGATATTGGTTTTAAAATTTAATAAGTGGAATTAAAAAATATAAGGACTATTTAAAATCTTTGAATTGGTGAAATTAATATTTGAATAGTGATTTTAAATATTTGGATTCTGAACTGAATAATAATTAAATGGATTTAATGGCCTTATTTAACTTCTTTTAATTAATAAATAATAATGGTGAATTCATTTTATAAAATTTATTTACGGAAATAAATAGTTAAAATAAATAATAAGAAAAATTTATTTTTATTTTAACGACTTGATTTTCATTGAAGTATTTTTAATTTAATTTATTTAAATTTTCAATATTTTTTAATTTGGAAATATTTAAATAATCATTTGATGATTTTTTGGCAAACAATGGTGTTGTTGCAATTTTACAAAGTCGAATAACCAGTGCAAATTATTATTGTTTTGAGGTCGCTTCGCTATTCTAAGCACGATCATATTTTTGTTTTGTCATTCACGGGTCATACCCGAATGGGAATATATGTGGCGACATGCCGAAAATCAAAAATTAAATATAAGTGAAACCCACATTCAACACGCAACTCTCTTCCCTTTTCTTTTCTATCGTTCCATCAAAACTAACAAAATAAAAAAGAAAGCAAGCTCAAGAAGGATTTCGTAGAGGCACGAGCTTGGTTAAGGAATACGGAGCAGATATTTGGGCTGTTATGATTGGAGAACCGTCAGAGAGTTCAACTTGCATCTTGGCAGCTAAAGGGAGAAGTTCATTAGTTTGAAGCAAGGGAGTCTTTCGGTGAAAGAGTATATAAATCAGTTTAATGAGTTATCGCCGTTCGGGATGGAGCTTGTTAATACACCACATAAGAAGGCCGCCAATTTGTTAAGGGTTTGAACCAGCCGCTCCAAGGGGATGCATTGACGCATGTACTTATAGGAGCGACGTATGAATCACTTGTGGAGATGGCTCTCATGTCAGATGTAGCTAAGAAAGAACAGGTTAAGGAGGTTCTTAAATCAGAAAACCTTAAGAAGCAGTGGTGGAAGAATAAGAAGAGAAGGATAAGGACAAGAAGAAAGGAGGAGGACCTCAAAAGGGACAGATCAAGAAAGGCGACAAATGTCATGGTTGTGGATTGGTTGGTCATTTCACAAAGGACTGTAAGAAGGACACAATGAAGGGGAGGTGTTACAAGTATGGATAGCCTTGACACCTTAGTAGAGCTTGTCCTCAGAAGTCGGGCAGAGAGCATGCGCACCTACGATGCAAGTATAGGCTTTGGATGCAGCACCATCTAGTAGTGGACCAGATCGAGGTAGGAAAGTCTCTATAGAAGGTTTGATCTCTATTTCGTATTTTCCTATTCGAACTCTTTTTGACTCCAGAGCATCGCATTCTTTTATTTCTAGTTCCTTGGTTGAATGTTTGCACTTAGATATTTCTCTAATTGTAGATCCTATAGTTGTTTCAAACCCTATAGGAGGATCGGCACATTTAACCATGATTTGTAGGGGTTTGAAAATTATTATACTAGGCGTAGAGTTTGATTGTGAGGCCTATGTACTGGGATTTTCGGGATATGGGATGATTTTGGGGATGGACTGGTTATCCACTTATGGTGCAATATTGGACTGTGAGAGGAGAGTCGTTAGACTAGAGACATGTAGCGGACAGACTCTTGAGGTTTCTTGCGACCCACAGGGGTCAGTCATGTTGAGCTTCCTTTATTCCCTTGATTCATCACTAGGAGAGTTAGATTCAATTCCAGGTTTTAGAGATTTCCCAGATGTTTTTGAAGAGGTTAGGGGACTACCCCCTAAGAGAGAGATCGACTTTAGGATCTATCTGAATGACAATGCTAAGCCAGTGGCATTGCCCGTGAGACATATGGCTCCTAGGGAGAGGAAGGAGTTAAGTAAGCAGATCAATGAGCTATTTGAGAAAGGCTTCATCAGATGGAGCATATCTGAGTTAGGAGCGCCAGTCTTCTTCGCTACAAAGGCAGATGGTTCCCTTCGACTTTGCGTAGACTATAGAGAGTTGAATAAGCCCACGAAGAAGAACCGTTACCCACTTCCTATCATAAACGATCTTTTCGATCAGTTAGTTGGCCGTTCAGTATTTTCTCAGCTTGACTTAGCCACTGGATTTCATCAGCTTAGGGTCGCTAACGATAGCATCGATAAGACATCATTTAGGACACCCGATGGACTCTTTAAGTGGTTGGTTATGTCGTTTGGGCTGACCAACGCCCCAGCCTATTTTGTAGATTTGATGAGCCGTGTTTTTTAAAATGTCCTAAATAAGTTCGTTGTAGTATTTGTGGACAACATTCTGGTGTTTTCCAAGAGTATGGAAGAGCATGCTATTCATCTTGAGGAGGTTCTTCGCACACTTCGTGTTCATCAGTTGAAAGCAAAATTCTCGAAGTGTCACTTTTGGCATGAGGAGGACCGTTTCTTGGGGCATGTAATCTCAAGAGTGGGTTTAGCTGTGCATCCTGCTAAGATAGTAGCAGTACAGGATTAGAAGGCCCCCAAGAATGCTACCAAAGTTAGAAGCTTCCTAGGTTTGGCTGGTTATTATAGGAAGTTTACCAGAGATTTCAGCATTTGAGGTTATGCCTACCTTCATAGATCAGATTGGCTCAACGCAGCGAGAGGATTCAAAGCTTGTGAATATTCTGGATAGGATTAGCAGAGGATAAGTCTCTAGACATCTCCAACGCTATTCCATCGATAGTAAAGGGTGGTTAAGGAGAAATGGAAGACTTTGTGTCCCCCGCACTAGTGATTTGATGAGAGCAGTTCTAGCAGAAGCACACCATTCTCGGATGACTATTCATTTGGGCGGTGATAAGATGTACATGGACATGAAGAGAGTGTTTTATTGGAGTGGCATGAAGAAGGATGTAGCGGAGTTTGTAGCTAAGTGTCTTGTATGATAAAGGGTTAAGGTAGAGCAGCAGAGGCCCGATAGATTACTTCAACCATTGGATGTACCCGAATGGAAGTGGGATAGTGTTTTGATGGATTTCATAGATGGTTTATCACGATCTTGGATGGGGAATACCAGTATTTGGGCGATTGTAGATCATTTTACTAAGAGTGCCCACTTCATTCCGGTCAAGAGTAAGATGACAGCACCTTATTTGGCATCCTTATACGTTCGTGAGATAGTCTAACTTCATGGAGTTCGCTCAAGCATAGTGAGCGACAGAGACCCTATCTTTACTAGCGAGTTTTGGAGGAGCTTATAAGAGGCTTTAGGGACACGGCTTAAATTGTGTACAGCCTATCACCCTCAAATGTATAGCCAAATGGAGAGAATTAATAGATTTCTTTAGGATTTATTGAGGATGTGCATTCTTGATTTTGGAGGAACTTAGGAGGAGCACCTTCCTTTAGTGGAATTCGCATATAATAATAGTTTTCAGGCTAGCATTGGGATGGCACATTTTGAAGCTCTTTATGGAAGACCTTGCAAGTCGCCTTCGTGTTGATTGGAGTCTACAGAAAGATTGCTACTTGGTCCCGACATTGTTAGAGAGACTTCGAAGAAGATTAATTTGATTAAAAGAAGAATGAAGATGACCCAAGATAGAAAGAAATCCTATGATAAGTGGAGAAGGGATATTGAGTTCGAGGTAGGAGATTTGGTTTTCATTAAGGTGTCTCCGCTAAGAAAGGTAGTAAGGTATGAATCAAGTGGTAAACTTGCTCCCGGATTCGTAGGACCGTTCCCCATTGTGGAAAGGGTAGGGAAGATGGCATATCAGATAAAGCTACCGGAGAGGCTTGCGGGAGTTCATGATTTTTCCATGTTTCACACTTGAGAAAGTGCTTACATGATTCGGCAGAGGTAGTGGAACCTAGTCAATTTGAGGAAGTTGAAGTGGAGAGAGAAGCATCGGTTCGTTGCATTCCTACCAAGATCGTTGGACATGATATCAAGAAGCTTAGGAATAAGGAAGTCCCTTTGGTTAAGGTGCAATAGGGAGATAGTATTGAGGACGCTACATGGGAGGCTGAGGAGAAAATACGTATCTCTTATCCATATCTTTTCGATGGTGCGTCTTGAATTTCCTATTTCCATCTTTAGTTTTGAATAGGTTCTTTCCTTTAGTATTCTTTGGGAGGGTAGATCTTAGGATTTAACCTATGGATGGTAGGACTGAATGTAAACATGTTACTAGAACATTTTATGTATGATGGACGCTTATGGTTGCAAGTGGTTGCTAGTGGATGCTAATGGACGCATACACACACAGTAGGCACTATTATCTCTTAGGAATCGGCCTAACTAGGTCACTAAAGCATATGCATGTGGATGTGTGTGCACTTGCATTTTTAATTTCCATGGTTGCTATAATGAGTGATTATCATATGATTATTGCATTTGGATGATGATTGTAGCATGCATATAGAACTATCAGTTATCATTAGGAAACTTGCATTTATTTGGATACATGGCACATACATGATTGCATAAAATGGAGGTCGACTGAATTAGTAGACCGTCTAATCTTTTGCATTAGTTAGGGACATTGACACTACACTATTGTATATATCATAAATTGCATTAGAAAACTTAAAGACAAAGGATGTAATGGATGATGGTTGAGTATGTGGTTGTAGAATTTGGATGAAATTATTTATTTCATTCTTCTGTCCTTAGAGATTTCGGGGACGAAATCCTTTAAGCAGCGGAGAATGTAACAACCCAAAATTTGAGCTATAATAATTAATTAATTAAATAATAAAATAAGTTTGCGAAATTTTTAGAATTAAGCTACGGGAGTTGCACCATTGGGTCTATGGCGATTTTCTGATCAATTTCCATATATAACTTCTCGAAATCCGAGCTAGTATGAAGAAGTTACGCAAGAAACAAGAAATCAACTATAAATGAAGAAAATAATATAAAGGGGCCTAGGTCGACCCAAGCTTGGGTCAGGTCGACCTAGGGGTCGATCCCCATAGAAGCTAGGTCGACCCGCCTATATTATTGGACGTAGATTCATCTAGATACGAAGCAAACACGTCACAAACTCATTTTCGTTCAATCCTGTGCGTTCGTGCTTCCATCCGAGGGTCCTTAGTGAGCCTATAATCTGGTTGTACCAGATTTAATCTTCAAATCCAACGGTCTGAGATCCCTAAGTCACACTATAAATAAGACCCTAGGCCTAGCTATTTTTCTCATTTAGATTTTCTCCCAATTGGGTTCATTGCCTGAGGCTGAACCCTAAATAGAAATTTTTCTAGGGAGGAAATCTTTTTGATAAAAATATTCTACGCCCTAGAAGTGGATCCAGGAAGGCCCAGGACTAGAGCTAAGGACCATAGGTGAGTGTTTTGTGATTATTTTAGATTTGTAAGCAATTTAAAATAATAGGGTTCTCAATAGTTGTAGTTTTTCTACAATTTTGAGACAGTTTTTATATAAGTTTATTTACAGACAGTTTTTAAGTAAATTTCAGAAGTTCTTTCCAGTCTATTTTTATTCAGCTATTTTAACAAGTTATTTTCAGCTATTTACAGTTATTTACAGTTATTTACATCTATTTAAGTTGGAATTTAGCATGTAATTGTTAGTTTCTTTTTATAGAGATTTAATCCCTTTTTACGTGAATAAATTAAAAAGAGAAGAATTCGCTAATATGGATTAAAATAGAATAACACTAAATTTACTGAAATTAGATGTAAAATAAGAAAAACTAAAATAAAAATAGAGATGGGCTGAAATAGGAAAATTTAAGATATTTGATAATTATAACAAGTGGATATAACTTAAAAGAGAAAATAGAAGAATAACAGCTGCAAGAACAATTATAACACAGGTTATAATTTGGAAGAAAGAAATAACAGAAGAGGCTTATTTTAAAACTTAGATCTTGTTAATAAGCAAACATAGCAGAAATAACAGAAGAGGCTTATTTTAAAACTTAGATCTTGTTAATAAACAAATATAGCAGAAATAACAGAAGAGGCTTATGTTAAAACTTAGATCTTGTTAATAAGCAAACATAGCAGAAATAATAGAAGAGGCTTATTTTAAAACTTAAATCTTGGATTAAGTTAATAAGAAAATATAGCAAAAATAACAGAAGTGGCTTATTTTAAAACTTAAATTAAGTTAATAAGCAGACATAGAAGTAGGGCCCATACCGGCAGCATTCTCTTTCAGATCTAGGACTAATGGTCTCACAACAGCAGGTGAGGCTGGGACACGCTTATACTGATTAGGGTAAATAAGTGGCCAGTAGATAGAAGCTCAAATATGGGGATTTGGGCAAGAGGCGCAAATTAGAGTTTGTTTGTTAGGACCAGTACCGGCAGCATTCCTTTTCAGGACTAGGACTGATGGTCTCACAACAGTTAGGTGAGGCTAGGCAGCATTCCCTTTCAGGTCTAGGACTAATGGTCTCACAACAGTTAGGTGAGGCTGGGCAGGCTTATGCCGATTAGGGTAAATAAGAGGTCACAACAGGGGGAGATAGTTAGTGTGTACCGGCGATGACCGAGCGTGTAGCATCAATTAGGGTAAATAATTCGCTACTGCGTCATATGCGCTAAAGAGGTGTTTTTTGCTGTGGGACCAACAGGATTGGATCAGTTCACAGTGGCACAACAGAGATAGAGTAGGCTGATCAAAGGGTAGATTTAGGATTTCAGCCTAATCAAGATAACAGTTGAGATATGATTAGGGTTTCAGCCTAATCACAGTAGTTTAAGACAAGTGCAAACAATTAATTCAATCAAACAATCAAAGAAAACAGTCAAACAAAATCAGAAACAGTATTTTATCCGAGTTTTATCTTTTCTGTATTTTCCTTTCAAGCTAAAACTATTGCTTAGTCTATTATCTTTACCTTGCTTAGAAATGCTAGTAATTACTTTCACTCACCAGACTTATATTCTGACCCACTCCTCTATTTCCCCCTTTTCCCCTCATAGGCCAGTAGATTTGAGGTTATTCAGGTTGCTTGGAGATTCATTCCCGGAGTTTTCTCATTACAGATGTATTTTCCTGCTTTTCATCTTCTTTTCATTTGGCTTATGATGGACTTGCACTTATGGGAGGGATTATGATTATTATTATTGTTATCTTTATACTCTGATTTTATGAGACTAAGATGTATTTTCATGAGACATGAGACATTTTGAGTTTTTGAGATATGTAATGTTTTTATAACTTATTTTGAGATGAAGTTTAATTTTGAATGATAAGTTATTATTTAAATTTTTCCGTTGTTTTTACTTATTTGTCTTGTGAATCTTAGTCTCTGTGATTCTTTATCTATACCTATAACGCACCATATCTTTTGGTGTGCCCTTTTGGGTATGCTAAGGTGTGTGGGGTGTTTCAAGAATAGTGAACCAATGTGAGCTTTTAAATTATGGTTTTGATTTTTGGGAAGTATGGTCATCGATTAGAGAAATGGAGGCTTGTTTTGGGTTCGGGAAGTGGAGTAGCATCTACAACTGGGTTGTGATGGTGTGCTACATGTTTTAGGTGGGTGCGATATGGTGTACGGATAAGAAATCATGCCCAAGTCATGATTTACTAAGGCTCGTCAAGTGCTTTAACTTGGTCATGGATGGAAAGAGGATAAGTAGGGGAATTCGTAGCCGCTTCCGGCTTGCGATTTAATTGAGGAATGAGAAGAACGATAAGGAGGAAGCTTCGGCTATGGTGAAGTAAGAAGCAGGTAGGCGGGAAGATTATGGAATGAGGAAGATGATTTGAGAAGGATAATTTGTTTTTAATTTGTAATTAAGTAGTTAATTATTGTTAAAATCAAAATATTATAAAATTAATAACTCTCATACGAGCTCAAATCGAGACGAAACCTTTTCCATTGCACTCGTAATGGTGATAGCTTCATGATGGAATTTGTTTGGTTGAATTTGGAGCAAGTGAAAATTTGGGTCAAAATTAGACTTTGTTTGATTTCGTTCTAACCGAAACATTTTGGCGTCAACTGGAATTTCGATGAGTTAAACTCACCTCTTTGGATAAATGAGTATATTATATAATAGATAAAATTTTACTGTTTGTCTTTGGTTGAAATTATTGGTTGATTGGTTAAAATATCCTCTTTGAAAAGTAGTTAGGATTTAAAATTGAAATACATGAAAATCTATAGAGAAATCCTAATTTCCGGAAATTGTGATTATTAATTTCTATTTATATTCTTGTTGTTTTGTTTCAGTTATATTCCTGTTAAATAGACTGCGAAATGCCGAAATTTAACCCTGTGGCCATATTGGATGTGACACTAACACTTGGGAAAAGTTAAACCTTTTTAGTGTAAAAGTGAAGCAATAGCATTTGTTAAGTGCCATAGTAACTATTAGCCTTGATATGGTATTTTGGAAATAACATTAAGCCATGTTCAATTTTGGAAATGGACTTCGATTTGGAAAATGATTTTAAATTAATCTTGGGGTTTCTGTGATATTTTATTTCTTTAAAAAATGACTTTTGGAACTTTCTATTTTAATTCAACTTCTTTAATTATTCTTTTAAATTCATATATATATATATAAGGGTTTTAATAATTATTTTTGAGATATTTGTCTGTATAGGAAACTATTTTAATAATTGTTATTTTAAAAAGGGAAATTTAAAGGGTTATCTTTTATTTTAAAAGGGAGATTTTATTTTCAAAGGAAGGAGGAGGTATTTAGAAATGGAAATTTGCGAAACCCGTTTATATAAAAGGTTGAAAATGAAAGAAGAGATTTAAACATGGTATGGTACAGATTTAAAGAAGATTTATAAGCAAAGTATCTTATAAATAAAAAGGAAATCAATATCAATTTGATAAATTGGAATAAAATAATTCCATTTGTGAATTTATGGAAATATATGGAATAACCCAGTTATGGGAAGTATAGGAGTTTTATAATTATATATTGGAGTTGTGGTTATATTTAGAGTTTTTGTATTATGAAATGGGAGTTTGTAACTCCATTTAGAAATTTATAGAAGAAGTTATAATTGAATTTAGAATTTCTATAGAGTTACAATACATTTGGAAATTTATAAAGGAGTCCCATTATCTTTAGATTACTTGCATGCAGCTCATTGTTCCCCCTTGTTACACAACATTACTGCAAAATTAGAAGGTTGGGATAGTAACCTACTATCAATTGCCGGTCGTGCTGAACTGATACAAGGAATTATAACCCCTATGGTAATGTATTGGCTAATTATATATCATTTACCATCCTCTGTTGTGAAGAAAATAGATCATATTTGCGTAGATTTCTTTTGGAAAAGCAAAATGCACAAAATTTCTTGGGATACTTTATGAAAACCAAAAATGGAAGGTGGCATAGGGCTTCGAAAATTTATCGATTTAAATACAACAGCCAGAATCAAACTGCTTTGGAAGCTATTAACCTCAGATTGTTTATGGTCTATGTAGATGCGTGCTAAGTATTTAAAAACAAATTTCTAGGTCACTCCTATTACTAATAACTTCTCAGGTACGTTGAAAACTATTTTGCGGCAATGTAATTTGGCAGCTAACATTATGATTTGACAAATTGTTAATGGATAGCACACAGACTTATGGTATGACCCATGGATTAATCACAAATCCCTGGTGGATTTAATTGGCTGGAGCAGAGTTGCAATGAGAAGAGTGCACGCAGTAAGGTCCGTAGTATTGTAAAAGATGGTCAACTACAACCACAACTACTACTAGAGACTAGGGAGGTTGCTCATCATATAATGCAAGTTGAATTATCTACTACGAGGCCAACAGATTACTGGAATATAGCTAACCACAATAAGTTTAATTTTTCGACTGTCTGGAATGAGATCAGATTACATATGGACAAAGATGACACATACAAACTCATATGGTATAACAAAATTGCACGGAAATTTTGTTAAACCATATACATGGCTTATATGCATCATCTGCCAACGTCTGACAGATTAATCGCATGTGGGATGAATGTAGACCCAAATTGCAATTTTTGCAATACGCATAGTGAGACACATCAACATTTATTTATCGACTGCGATTACAATACTTATCTTCGGAAGGAACTTCTGACCAAGCTCGAGCTAAACCCCAAAGTTGAAAATTCCTTGCAACGTCAACTGTCGACTTTGAAGTGGTGCTTTGGAACTAAATCAGCGGCACAACAGCTGGCCTACATCGCGGCGGCTACCACCACTCACCATATTTGGATGGAAAGGGTCAAACGCCGATTTGAGGGTAGAAGTTGCTCGAAGGAGAAAAGGTGCAGATTAATTGAAATTGATGTCAAATTGCAATTACAGAGAAGATTAAATTACCACCATATTTCATCGGAAGATAGACAGAAATTTATGAAGTGGGGGATTGACCTACGTGATGCTGGATGAAAGTGCGGCTGCTATCGTAGGGTTTAATGAGATTTCATTGCATGTGATGTATTGGGTCGGGTCGACGTTCTGGAAGCAGTGGAGTTTTTTCCCTTATTTTGGTTGGCCTTTTTTATTTATTAAGTTTGTTTATTTGTTTGTTTGTCTTTTATCCTCTGTATTAGAGGTGTTAAATAGAGGACGTCGTGCTCTTTTTCCTAGCCACAACGGTAAGGTTTTTTAAGTAGGCGAGTCCTGCTATTGTATGGTTCTCATCATTATTAATAATAGAACATTTTCCTTCAATATATATATATATATATAATAAAGTAATTCATATATGATATTTTATGAAATGAATTTAGAGCTTATACTTACAAAAGGGTTTTATAAATTGTTTTAGAGATTATAAAGGAGTTTTATAACTTGAAAAAAACCTTGCAATTTGGGAAAAAGTTTTATCAATGATTTTGGATATTTATAAAAGAAGTTTTATAAATGATTTTGGATATTTGTAAAAAAGTTTTATAAATGGCTTCGGATATTTATAAAAGAGTTCTATAAATAAAATTGGGGATTTATTATGAGTTTTATAAATGGATTTGGAATTTTAGTAAAGGAGATCATAAATGAAAGAGATTTATTAAAATGGATTTATTAAACAAATTTATAAAATAAACTGAGATTGGATTTCCCTAAATTGACCTTTTTAATTTTTGTGGTATGGACATTTGTTCTGTGCTTAATGCTGAAGGAATAGTGTTTGAGTTTATCCTTATCTCCGTTTCTTTTGAAATAATATTTGTCTTAATCCTTTGGATATAATTTTGAAATAAGCAATCTTTCTCAATGTTTTGTGAATATACTTATACTGTTGAGATAAGTATATGAATACATTTTCTAAGCAGGGAAAGTGTAGTGCCCTTGTGAATATACTTATACTGTTGAGATAAGTATATGGATATTTTCCCAAGTATCGAAAGGAGTATAAAGGGTTTGTGAATATATCTTGGTAAAAGTATTTTGACACAAGTATTTAAAAAGTCATTTTAATTAATGAAAGGATTAACTACAAAGATTAGTGGTTGCTTATGTGCTTAACAAATGTTGGTTTCCCTATGGAAATAAATCCCAGATTTGATTATTGTTTTTATTTGATAGTTACATAACCAACTATCAAATTTGGTTTAAACTGTCATTGTTGGTTCGAAAAGACTGAGATCAGATATGTTATCTGAAAACCAATTCGAACCAACATAAGCATTCGAATGGAAGACATCTTTATGATGGTTTTGAAGACGGATTTCCTTGATGTATAAGGGCTACTTGCTACCAATCCTAAAGGTGATTCCAAATGGATGTAGTAGTAGTTCCTTCAGTTTCGTTCAGGCCCAGAACGAACTTGTATGGATGAATGTTGGCTTTGCATTTCTACCTGGAGGGCAGTGTTAGCATTCCAATTGGAATTGCTATATAAAAAGTAAAATGTATCTTCTAGCCATACCAACTAGGAATAACTAACATAGGGGGTATGCTTCAAGACTATATGGGTTGCTTCCATTGGGGTATTGTCATCATCCAATCTAGGTCGATATTTATTGATGAATTATGTATGCTTGTTGCTCGAGACGATTGTTGGTCGACAAATGGGGTGATGAAATATACAGTACTATCCAGCAAGGGGTAGGCCAGTTCTAGTTCGCAAGGGGTCTATGTGAGGCCCTCGGTACATTTTATCTATGGTGTACTATGGCAGGCGGTACCCCAGTAGCCTTGTCATTATATGGAAATCCATTCTCCAATAAGCACCGTGTGGACTTAGTTGTATACCTATTATGCTGGAATTTAATTAATGCAACAATTTTGGCTATGATTCAATATTTACTTTAAACCCTATACGCTATGATAATAACATAAGATTCCCTATGAAATGTTTTGGTTTCGTGAGGTAAAAACCCATCCGTGTTTATATGCGGCATGGTCTTACTTGATACCTTTATTTGAAAGGTTTAATAACATTAAAATCCATTTGGGGTGTGTTTCTCACGCTGGTTTACAGAACTGATCCAGGTGTTATTTTCTTATAATGTTTGGGTCAGACTGAGCATATTTTCAAATTTAGTTGGATGCTTTGGAGCTTCAAAAGACAAGCTGGATGCCTCCAAGACGTATTTACACATATTCTATTTCTGCTGCATTAGTTGTTTTATTTATCAGCATTTGTAAGGATAGGTTATTATAACTGTCCAGGATGATGATAGATTAGTTTACTCTGATTTAATGTATGTATATTACACTTTTTTTTGTAAAGATCTATTGTTTATTATATTTTACTCATCACGATGTGAGATTCCATTCTATCTTTTCTTTCTTTTTCTCCAACAATCTGTCTTTCTAGTACTTGGACGTTCGGCATGGGAATATAGTGGAGGTATTAGTTTCAACTTCTAGGGATCAAAATTGTGGGTCGTTACCACCTCGGTACTCAATATGCCTGTAGAGTGCGTTGTAGGGGTACCTGCCCGATGTAAGACAATAGTCAAGGATGTAAAGTAAAAAAATCAAAATACAGAACCTATAGAACATCTCACAGTGCATAGGAAAAGTATCATAATAACATAGATGTAAAAAAGGCAAGACAGTAATATAATCAAATGAACAATATCAATAGGTTCATAGATTGTACAAACTAAAAATAAAAGAATTTATACATCCCAAATCTCCATAATAATCTATATAACTGTCTCTAAAGTAATACAAGTACAAGTATTACTCTTATGGCACAATCAATACTAAGGACTCAATCAAATTGTAGCTTTTTTGGTACTCAAATCCATGCCACTTCGTAAGGCTAGGAACTAGACTCACAATTGTAAAGTCCAGGGTAATCCACAGTTGTAAAATTTGGATAAGGTGGTAACCAAGTGGGTGCCTCCACGTTCCCCTTCTATACGAGCACACTAAAAATCTTCGAGTTATCAATGATCCCTTTGCACGCATATCTATAGTGGAACTCAAATGCTATTCCAACCTGGCTATTCCATAGTGGAACATAGTCGTAAATTCTACTCACAAGCTCGATTTCTTGCATTTGGTAACTTGCATGTTGAACTTCATCTCTGCAAATTTTGGTTGAACAGTTGTGACGCCCCACCCCGAGACCCACATTAACAAAGAGTTACTAGGTAATATCGTCCGCTAATGCGGAGAATAGGGCTGGTTAGGAGCGACCATCTATAGCCTTGTCTTAAATATCTATTGAATACGTCGATAAATGTTGTATATTTTTTTTCTGATTTAAGTGGATCGACATATCTGATAGATCCTATAGCCACCTATGGCTTTGTATTAAGTATTTAATTTGAATTTCAAAATCGATTTGAGCGATTTCTTGAGTTTTTATTCGTTTTCGAGCACAGATTTTTCCAAACATTTTTGTAATATTTGTCCATTGCGACGTATTGGTCCTTCGGGATGTTGTCCTTTGGGATGTTTGTCTAAGAGAGGTGGCACCTTATTTTGAGAGAGCAGTACTTGGTGGGCTCCGGCCATAAGCACGTGGTATATATTTGAGATGATTTCATTGAAGTTTGTGATTTCCCTAGTCTATCGCCCTTATTCGGAATTAGTCCTTTGAACCATTCGATATATATTTGTGGAGATTACCTTTCGGGAATTTAAACTCTTGAAAGTTCTATTTTGAGATTTGAATTGCCTACACTGGCTTTATATGAGATTTTCCTCTTGGCATTTACTTGAGATTTTATTCTTCTCTTTGAAGATATATTTGCCTTATGGCGTGTTTGAGATGGGATCTCTTTATGCATGTTTTGGGTTTGTTAAGATGGCGGGTTTAGGTTTTTCCCTAAACCATATTTGATGTTTTATGAATGATATGAGGCTCGCTACTTTTAGCGCTTTATGGATATTTTATCTCCTTTAAGATTATACGTTTGTGTAGTGATACCATATTATCACTTGATGTAATCATACACTTTAGATTGTTCCTTCCTATTCAAGAATATTATCACACTATACTTATGCTCATATTATCGCTTATCCTTGTAAACTAATTTGTTTAGCTAGACTGACCCGTGTATTTTATACTTGGGTCAGACCGAGGTGTTTCAGGTTAGGTACCCTTTGGACTTAGCCTATTCTGCTTCCGCATGGACTTTTTTGCTAGCTCTTTTTGTTGCAGCTTTTGTGTAGTCCTTTTTGTTGCTACTCTAATATGTATATTCTTTTGACTCGTGTTTGTATTATGTTCGCCATACCACATATGTGATGTATCATTTTGTATACTATGTGATGTATCTGCATATATGTATATATTCGATTATCTGCTGTTCTGTGATGTGTTTTGCATTTGAGTTGTTGTATTTTGTTCTATAGATCCTATAGCCACCTATGGCTTTGTATTAAGTATTTATTGGATATGTCGATCCACTTGAATTAGAAAAAAAAAATATACAACATTTATCGACGTATTCAATAGATGTTTAAGACAAGGCTATAGATGGTCACTCCTAACCAGTCCTATTCTCCGCATTAGCGGACGGTATTACCTAGTAGTACTCTTTGTTAATGTGGGTCTCGGGGTGGGGCATCACAGCTTGGTCTCGAAGCTGGAGGTTGTGCTGAAATTAAGCTTTGTTCCCAAAGCTTGCTGAAGACTCTGCCAAAAATGACTCGTGAATAGCGGGTCACGGCCACAAACAATCGAACTAGGAACACCGTGAAGTCTCATGATTTCCTTGATATATAACTTGGCCAAATGAGAAGCACTCCTATTAGACTTAATAGGAATGAAATGAGCTAATTTGGTGAGGCGATCAACAATAACCCTAATGCTAGAATAGCCCAATCTCGAACTAGGTAGGCCGTCAATGAAATCCATCGGTACACTCAAAGCAGTAAAAAGTTTACCTCATCTCCTCGGTACACTCGACCCGCGGGTCAAAACAATCAAACGGACATGTCGAGAATTAACCGATAAGATAAACACACGTGTCTCATACCACGTGTTTTACAAAACAGTTTAATTCTCCTTCTCATTCGCTCGAATAGTGCAAAAATGTGTATTTTATATATAAAATAGTTTACTTGAGAAAACAAGCTTTTAATACCAATTTTGAAAGCCATATTTGAAAATTCCCTTATTATCGAGAATAAATAGATTCCATATTTGAAAATACTTTAAAAATATCATATAATAATAATTTAAAAAACCCATTTATTTTAAAAATTATTTCAAAAAGGTTTGGAAAAATCCATGCTCGAAAACGAATAAAAACCCATGAAATCACTCATATTTATATTCAAATTCAATTCAAATTAAATTCAAATTTAATCCAAAATTTGAATTTCAAAATCTTCAAAATTTGGCTAGTCTGCCGATAAACATCATGGCCTCAAAACATTTCAGAAATATCACAAAAACAAGAAGTAAAAGTCAAAAGTCGGATGGAAAAAGAACATAAAAATGCATCGGCAACACAATACCCAGGTCTGAAATATTCTCTAGGTTCAACTTTCGAACATGAAACAAGTAACCAAACGACCTTTGATTGAACTAAAAATTGGTGTGTACAATATAGAAAACTTCGGCTTTCAAACAAAAAAAGAATCGATGAATTCCGACTGGAAATGAAAATGTTACATTGTCTCAAATATGGACTCAGACCATGTTTGCAACAGTTCAAAAACAAAAATATGCCTAGGCCTGAAAACCATCTTGGGTCCAATTTAGAGGACTGAAACAGAGGATCAAACACCTCATATTGAGCTGAAAATTGGTACGCACATAGTAGAAAACTTCATCTTTCAAACAACAAAGAATCATTGAATTCCGATGGGAAATGAAAACGTTACACTGTCTCAAACATGGACTTAGGCCATGTTTGCAACAGTCCAAAAACCAAAAATTTACAGGCCTGAAAACCTTCTCGGGTTCAACTTTCAGGCATGAAAAAGAGGACCAAATTAACTCGGATTGAGCTGAAAATTGGTATGCATATAAAATAAAACTTCAAATTTCAAACAAAAAATAATCGATGAATTCCAGTAAGAAATGAAAGATTTATGCCGTCTCAAACATGCACTCAGGCCATGTTTGCAGCAACTCAACAATTTCTACAGGCAAAAATCCGTTTTTGAGTTGATTTTCTACCACTGTTCTGAACATTCAAATGACAATATTTTTCAGCCAAAATTTGCAGAGATGAAGTTCAACATGCAAGCTACCAAATGCAAGAAATCCGGCAGCATTTCATTGCCGAAATCAAAAGATATTAGCATGCAATGTACCAACCGAAGAAGGTTTTGACACAGAAACAAAATTGAAAGTAAAAACAAATTACAAAGTAAATTTTTGGCGATTTTGAGCTTGGCTCAGCTAGTTTTTGTGAGTTTTGTAACTCACCTTGCTGCTTAGATGAAAAGACTCGGATTTGTGTTGTAAGTTGAAAGCTTTATGCTAGATTGAAGCCTCTAAGAACCTGTAGGAAACAAGTACCGTACATGCAAAAGCAAAACATACAGTAAATTAGAGAAACATCTACTGTAATTAGAAACTTGATGAAATAATATGGTTTGGAGTTAGATTACCTCTGTATTATTATTCTAGATTGAAAAAGACTTCAATTTGCTTGGATTTTATGAAGGAATTGGCTTGAATTGCAATTTGTTGAAAAGGGTTTCTATTTCTCTTTTACTGGCTAAAGGAGGAAGAAGAAGTTGAGAAAAAAAAGAACGTATAGTATTCTTATTCTCACTTTCTCAAGCTAGGCTAAGTGTTAAGTGGGCTAATGGACCCAAAAATAAAAAGAAATTAATATGGCCTAAGTTTATTAAATAACACTTAACCAAAAATGTGCATATATCACATATACACAAAAACAAAAATGCATTTTCTCTCAAGTTTTACATAAGAAAAATATGAAAACTTGTATACATATAAAATAAAAAAATTTATATCATATAAAAAGACAAATTTTTAAAACATTTTGATTATTAAAACCCTTTATTTAAAAAAATACACCATTTACTTAAATAAATGAATAAAACTCTATATTTAACTTTTAAAATTCACCAAGAATACTTTTCTCACTTGGAAAAACATTTCAAACCATTTTCAAACTTTATTTGTAGCCAAAACATATTTTTAAACTAATTTCCATCTTTTATTTTAATAAACAACCTTTAAAAATAAAATACTTCTCTTAAAAATTATTAAAAGAAGCAAAATGACAACAATTAATGTAATTATTGCATTTTCTCTAAAAATAAAATCATTTTCTATTTTTAAAGCCCATATTCCATTTATTATCACTCCAACAAAATAAAATAAAGCTTGGAATTTCATTTTCTCATTTTAAATTCCAAAATTCATTGTTTATTCCAAATAAACAATTTAATTTCTCCAATTTTAATTTAAATCACAATATTAAATTATAATTATCATTATAATTCAATATTGACAGGTAATCTCCAAACCAATGTTTTTACAAACTCCCCCTTAACAAAATTGCGTCCTCGCAATTCCTAGAGAAGAATTTGTATTCAACTATTTAATTTCATCACTTTTGGTAAGATTTGGATGTAGTGGTAACCAAGTGGGCGCCTCCACATTCCCCTTCATATGAGCACACTAAAAATCTCCGAGTTATCAATGATCCCTTTGCATGCATATCCATAGTGGAACTCAAACGCTATTCCAACCTGGCTATTCAAGGCTGGCTATTCCATAGTGGAACATAGTCGTAAATTCTACTCACAAGCCCTCATCTTTGAATTCGTCCTTGTGGATTAGTGTCACCACTCCCATCACTCAGTCATCGTCATCGAAATGCCTCTCAACCCCCATCATAAGATGTAGAGCCATTGGATCAAAGTTCAAATGTCATCTTTGAGTCAAAGCAACATGCTACCGCTTCACTAGTAGCCACATGAACCCCAAAATCGCTTTGAGTCCTAGAGTTGTTCGCCTTTCGCCTAAGAACAAACTCCAAAAATCCATATTTTGGATCTGGTCACATTTTGGAAAACCTGAAGTCATCACCTTAAAATCTCGAAAGAACAGGCTTAAAAACCCAAAGCAACCTAAAAATTCCCACCACTCCATTTCTGCTCAAGATTTCCTTGGTCCTATACTGAAGCAATACCTTCCCCGACCCAAAGCCTAACACGAAGCACCCATGAACAAGTTTTCTTGACTAGTCACCGAGAACTAAATCCTAGAAAGTTCAGAAGTGTTTTCAAAGTGTTTGAAATGAATAAGTTTACCCTGATTATATTTTATATATAGAAATAATTTTTCAGGAAGTTATTATGGAAAATATGGTGTGTTTGATATGATAATATTGATTATTAATGTACATCATTTATTGTTTGATTTTTCCCATAGTCAACCCGTAGCACCACCCGAGAAAACCGGACCTGGACATGAAGTTTACCCAAGCAAGAATTCCTGGTTGGGCATCAACAAATGCTACTAAACAGAAATGTTGTAGTTTCTCCAAACTCCAATTTCGCACCAATTTCATCATTGTGCTTCTTTCTTTGACCCATATGCATTATGTATGCATTGATACGACTCCTAATATCCTCACGATTATCCATCGAAGTTTGATTCTATGCTCCCAACCTTGAATTCGCTCCAATGAGTGTTTTCAACCATTCAAGTATACACACAAACACTACACACACAAACATCAACATTCAAGCATGTAAAACGCATGACAAATCATAACAATCATCATATAATGTATTTACCACAAAGCCTAACATCTATCAGGACAATCACACATCCAAATAAAATGATTAGAACACCAAAACTCCATTTAGTTATGTTTTTACTAGAGTTTGGGTTTTAAAACAACATTAAAACATAATTTTGAGTTTAAAAATGGATTCAAAACACGTTAAAACATATAGGTAGAAATATAGTAAGGTGTGAGATGATAAATCACTCACCTAAAATCCAAAAATCCAAGTTTTGCACGTAAATCGAGGTGAATCCGAGAATAAACAACAAAGACCCAATTCCTCTTCCTCAACTATAGATTTGAAGATCTCCAACTAACCCCTTATTAATCTACTCTTATTCTATGATTTAGACTTAATTTAGAGGAGAAAAGTGATGGTTTTGGTAAAGAAAGGGTTAATGGAGGCTTGGATCTATTTGGGAGATGGGAAAATTGATTTAGGAAGGTTATTTCTGCCTCTAAAAGCGTAAAACCCTAAATGGGTTAATGGGCATATCCCTAATCTCACTAATTACCTATTAAGGTGCTACAAAAACTGTCAAACTTCAAACAACCACATCTCCTAGTCAGAAAGTCCAAATCGCTAGTATGACCACTTTACGGAAAGGAAAATCATCACATCTTACCATTGAAAGTGGTATCGGGTCCTGATTAAACTTCTATCAAAAGTCATATCCACTAAAAATTTCAATGGTAAAATCATCCGATAAAATTTCTTGGGGTCAAAAATGTCGCAACTCAACAGCTCCTAAAGTTTTAGAGCCATACGACCAAATATGAATTTAAAATTAATATTTCACAACCATCTAGTATGTAAAATACGAGTAGTTACACTCTCCCCTCCATTAGGAATTTCACCCATGAAATCCTAATATGTCCAAGGAAAAGTCAAACATTGCTCACTTACATGCTTAACAGCTACAAGCAATTATATTAGACATGCACACAGATGTAAAAAGTAATATCTATACCTATCCTAGCATGTATGATACTAAACTACCCTATATGATATCTAATGTGAATTTAAATGCAGTAAACAGAAATTCTCACCAAAGAGCTCTAAATAAGCGTTTCTCATGCAGTCCTTGGTCTCCAAAGTAAAATCCCCTTCGCTCTCACCCCACTGACCCTTCACCAATTCCACCATCTTCCACCTTAGATGCATCTTATCATGTTACACAATATGAATAGGCCTATGAGGTCTCGAAGCTTCTGATTCAATCTTGATATCGTTAAGCCAATTTGGATCAACTATCATGCCCGAGCCATGCACAAACTTCCACAAGTGGGAGATATGGAACATATTATGCACATCCGCCATCTTCTTAGGAAAGTTGGCCATGTAAGCTAGGTTCGCTATCCTCTCGAGTATCAGAAAAGGACCAATGAATCTCGATGCCAATTTCCCCTTAATACCGAATAGAAAAACAATCTTCAGTGGAGAGTTCTTGACAAACACCATATCATTGACGAATAACTCCAAATCACGTCATCTCTTATCAACGTATCTTTTCTGTCTATCTTGAGCAGCTCTCATTTATTGCCAAATGATCTCATTATTCTTCGAAGTCTCTCTAACTATATCCAATCCAAGTATTAGTTTCTCGCCTGCTCCCACCAACATAAAGGAGAAATGCATGGTCGAACATGTGATGTATAAAATGGTGCCATACCGATGCTAGACTGATACTGTTGTTGTATGCAAACTCTACTGAGTGCAAATGATCATCCCGAGAGTGACTGAAATTGAAAATGCAAGCTCTCAAGAGATCCTCTAAGATACGATTCACCCTCTCAGTCTGCCCATCAGTTTGAGGGTGATAAGCTATACTGAAATGTAGTTCTGTTCCCAATGCCTTTTATAAGCTCTTCCAGAATCAGCTAATGAACAAAGGGTCTCGGTCGCTCACAATGCCATCGGTCGCAAAACCCACTTAACATAGAACTCGGCTAATTTGGATGTCATATTATTAGACTTTACAACTGCAAATCTAGCACTCTTTATCAATCTATCGACTATAACCAAAATGCTATCATACCCCTCCTCTTGTCCTTAACAACCCATCGGTGAAGTCCATTGAAACTTGCTCCTATTTCCACTTAGGAATCTTGAGCGGTTGTCGTAAATCACTCGGCTTCTTATGCTCTACCTTTACCAATAAACAGTTCAAGCACTTCAAGATGAATGCCCCAACGTCCTTCTTCACCACTTCCTAATAAATATTATGCCTCATATCACCATACATTTTATTTCTACCGGGATGTATAGTTAATCTGGAATGATGGAACTCTCATAACACCTCATCCCTTAACTCATCTACATTAGGAACAAACAATCTCTTGTCCTTATGGAGCCAAACATTACGGTCGAGCCTATACAGCTTCATCTTCTCAGACTCTACGCCTTCCTATATCTTCGCTATGATCTTTGCTAGTCTATCATCTCACATATGAGTAATACCAATCCGCTCAATCAAAATAGGTCTAGTAGTTAAGCTAGCAAACGCTTCCGTCTCTCGCTCACAACGAGTTCTAAAATAATAGCCAGCACTAAACCCCAACCACTTCCACTCTGGAAACATCGCTCCCAAGCTGGTATGTCTCTTACACAAAGCATCTGATGCATTTCCCTTACTAGATGTATAGGAAAGTCAAAGTCGTAGAAAGCCAGAAACCCTAACTATCATTATTGACGATGGTTAAGATCCTTATGGGAGAAGAGTTACTTCAACGATTTGTGGTCCGTATATAACTCGAACCTCACTTCGGGTGAATGATGCCTCCATATCTTCAAAGAAAATACTATTACCACCAACTCCAAATCATGGGTCGAATACATCTTCTTGTGTGGTTTTAATTGTAGACTAGCATATGCGACAATATTTCCCTTCTACATCAATAATGCACCTAGTCTAGTATCATAGGCGTCTATGTATACTGTCAACTCCTCAATCCCACTTGGAATAACTAACGCCGATGCACTCATTAACCTCTCCTTCAAACCCATAAATGCATGTTCGTACCTCACATCCCAAACAAAATCCTGATTCTTCTTCATCAAGGTTGTTAATAGTTTTGCTACATTAGAGAAGTCCTTGATAAAAAATCTTTAACATCCTGGCAATCCAAAGAAACTACTCATGTCTGTAGCAGTCTTGGGTCGATCCCAATCCTATACAGCTGCCATCTTCGCAGGATCTACATCAATGCACTGCTCAGAAATAACATGATCCAAAAATTGCACTTCCCTCTTCCAAAAGTGACACTTTGAAAACTTTACCTTCAATTGGTGCTTGCCCAGAACCTTGAGCACAATCTTAAGTGCTCCTAGTATTCTTCCTCCATTCTAGAATAAAAAAGGATATCATCCACGAACACAAGAACATACTTATTTATTTGATCCCTTAAGACACGATTCATTAGACAACAAAGTATGTGATGCATTAGTTACCCTAAATGGCATCACCAACCACTTATGGAATCCAGACAACATATGAAACGTTGTGATCATCACACTCTCCTTCACCACCCTCAGTTAATGGAACCCAGTTGCAAGGTCCAAATAAGAGAACACCCTAGCACCATGAAGCTGATCGAATAAGTCATCAGTACGTGGGAGTGGATACTTGTTCTTCCTTGTCATCTTATTCAACTTACGGTAATCTACATACAATCTCAAAGAGTCATCTGCCTTAGTGACGAACACTATAGGTATTCCCCACTCTTATATCTCTGTCGAATGAACCATTGTCACAATAGGTCATCCACTTGCACCTTTAGTTCCTTCTTCTCTTTAGGTGCCATACGCCTGAATGGGACAACAATCAATCTGGCATCCTTCACTAAATCTATATGGAATCCAATCTTCCAATGTGGTGGTAATTCGGTAACCTCCTCGAACACGTCTGGATACTCCCTAGCTATAGGCATGGGTGACAACTCGTCAAAAGGGATCTTGAGCGAATACAAAAAGAAAGCCATCACCTCATTGTCAAGCAGGCAGCCTATCTCCAATCTACACCCACCATCCATCCTTATCGCCACTCACAATCCACTATTACTTTATACCTCCTCAGCCAGTCCATCCCAAAATTATACCAAACCCCAAGAAACTCAAAACAAGCAATCACAAACAAACATCCATGATTCGATAAGGCTAAGTTAACAAGCCGCGTATTATCTAGTCGACCCTCCAATAGGGTTTGCAACAATCAAAGGTCGGTCAGTGTTCTCAAGTTTCAATCCCAGTCTTTCTACCAAATCACTAGATATGAAGGAATATGAAGCCCCAGTATCAAATAAAACACATATAGGTGTATCGGAAATAGAAAGCGTACCCTGTATAATGACGCTCTTTCCTTTCCTTCATCAATGGAGCACTGAACGAAGCTAGGATTGCCTTCAAAGCATAAGCAGACACAACCTGCTTATTCTTAGGCAGTTCTGGATAGTCTATCTAGATATGTCCAAGCTTATTGCAATTGTAGCACTTCTTGCCTTCCGCCTTATAATATTTAACAAAATGGCTATTTTCCCCATAATTATAACAAATAGGCTTCCATTTGCTCTTCCTTATACCATTCTTCATTTGGGACTACGCCTCCTTAACCAGCTCTGGACAGTCTATCTTAACATGCATAGTCATACCATAGTTAGTGTTTGCGCCAAAAATGGTAACAAATCCCAAGTGTTGTGAAAGCACCAGTGTATGAATACAAATCAGCAATATTCAAACACAAATCTCAAATCTAAGCAAGTAACAAGCAGCAATCCAGAAATAATGAACAGTGACACACAATTTATAGTGGTTCGGCTATCTCCGGCCTACGTCCACTTCAAGGTTTTTATGATTTTATTGCTCGACGCTTGAAGATTACAATTTCGTGTATTGTATTACAACTGATTTTCTGAGCTAAGTCTGAATCTAAGGCAGCAATGGTGATCTGGAGTAAATCTGGCAGAGTCTGGGCGCTCTTTAGCTCTCAAAATTGTCCGACCCCTTTTCTGAATGACCAGGGGCTCTATTTATAGGTGTAGGAGGCTGATATTTCGCCTAAATTGAGGGGAGAACAGTTCTGGTACGTCATGGGGCCGCCATGCCCGCTTTCTGGAAGTCCGGGCCCACTTTGGGATCGATTCGAAGCTATGTTCGAATCGATCAAGAAATTGTCCAATCGAGCTGAAATTTGGTGTGAACATTCTTCAACATGTGCTCAAGTTTTTGTGAAAATTTCATAGCATTTGGACTTGTGGATCTCGAGTTATGATCGATTCAAGGTTAGATACTCGGCTGAAACGTCTCTTCGAATCGATTCCATTCGACTCGGTTCCTTCGAATCGATTGCACTGAATCGATGGTGGAGCGTGAACTTCGCATCGATCCGCTTTCGCTGCCAGGTTGATCGAGTCGTCTTAGAGACTTTGTCCCTTTGACTTGATGGATTCGAAGATATCAATAATCCTTTGATTCGAATGACGCTTTGCTCGTATCGATAGCGACATGCTTCAATCGATTCGAAGTCAATTGTAGCTAGATGGATTCGAGGGAATGCACCTATGCATGGATTCGAAGCAGAGCGTTTTGTTGGGTTCGAAGCAGGATATCTTCATGGATTCGAACTAAGGATAACTCGAAGGAAACGAATGTGGATTCGAGTACTGGATACGAAGCTCGACCATCTGATGGATTCGAAGCAAGGCCTAGTGGGATGGATTCGAACGTTGAAGGTGTTTTGATGGAGTCGAAGGCTAAAGCACTTCCATGGATTCGAAGCCATCAGGGGAACCTCATTGGAGTCGAGTTTGATGGATTCGACCCTAGGGGATTCGAACCATAGGGAGACGAACTCAAGGCTATGTCCTTCACTTGCGTCGATAATATATTGGGCGTACGAACTCGGATTGACTCGAGATTTGGAATGTTGTTTTATCTGGCCTTGCTTGACATGTCTTATCAATCGTAGCCTGATCCTGACCCGGGCAAAATTCATCGATATCCATGGTGAACCTGCGATGCACAATCGATGTTCATGACTAATGATCATTGATTTTCAGTTAATCTTTGGGTATCTCGACTTTGCCAAAAGTTGGGATAACATTTTGCCCCCTAAAACATGCCTTTTGGTAAAAGGCGTGTTTTGATCAGTCTCACGTCGAATGCAGTGAGTTCATGTTTTATTCAGAGTTTATAGCATTTTTAATCAAGTCCACGGCTGTTCGAAGCCGAATTGTTATCAATTTCTCCGAGTGGAAGTAAAGAATGAAATTCTACAGCCTCCCCATACTATCGGTGGTCACTCCGGACCCTTGCCAAGCCCATTCCAAACTTAGCGATCGAATAGAAAGATCCTATTGCACTCCGACGTTCTTTCTATTCCTTGCACTCTGGCCCCAGTTAGGGCGTAAAGTGAGGTCTTGGTCATTCTAAACCGATCATAGTCTCTCAGGGCTCTTGCTGGATCCCATCCTATCACTCTCTGGTGAAGGGGAAACAACGATGAGTGAGCTGATCCTGTCGCTCTCTAGCGAAGCGGCTACACCCCCTGCACTCCGGTTCAGTGTCTTTGAACATTAAGCGATGTCATGGCCTAAATCGTGGGCCGATCATAGCCTCTCTGGGCTCTTATCGAATCCTGATCCAATCACTCTCCGGTGAATAAGAAACGATGCTTAAGTGAGTCGATCCTGTCACTCTCCAGCGAAGCAACTCACTTCTTGCACTCCGGTTCAGTGTATCTGAACATTAAGCGATGTCATGACCTGAATCGTCGGCCGATCACAGCCTCTCCGGGCTCTTATCGAATCCCGATCCAATCACTCTCCGGTGAATAGGAAACGATGCTTAAGTGAGTCGATCCTGTCGCTCTCCGGTGAAGCAACTCACTTCTTGCACTCCGGACCCTGCCTCTCCGGGTAGGATCATAAAGCGATCATCTTTATAATGATATTAATGTTTATCCTTTAACTCTCCGATCAAAGGTTTGTTTCAATTAATGTTTCTTTATTAAATTCAAATCCTAGGTGTTCAATCTCAAACACCAGGAAAAACAAGACAACGCCTCTCCGGGCGGAGCGATCTATTTCCATCTTAGAGCGTGCCTAGGGATCTCTCCGGTTCCCGTACATGAGTAAGTGGGATAGCTGTTTTATTTTGGAAATCAAATCTAAGAAAACTAATTGACCAGAGTCCAAATCTTGAACTTGGCCCTTGCCATCACAATAAGTTGATGACGAGTCGTGATCCCGATCCAGGATCATTCCTGTTAGGTTGAGGCGGTAGTTGTTCGGGTCTAACCGCCGTTGTACGTTCTCTGACATACTGCGGCAATCTACCACTCCTGGCATGTTCTTCCACCTCATCCTTTAGGTGGCGGCATTCATCGGTAGTGTGCCCATCCAGCTCATGGAATAGGCAGTATTTTCCAGCTCTGCGTTCCCGCTCCGTGGGATCTCTCCTGGGTGGTTTTCGATAGGGGAGTTGCCCCCGAGTTTCAGCGTAAATTCTTTCTAGGCTTGCCGTCAAATCTGTGTATTGCCTGAATCTAGGCTCTTGGAATTTCTTCCGTTTATCAGGACCATCATGTCCGTCTTCCTGCTTTCTCTTTCCTTTGTCTGCCCTGGACTGTTCCCTGGCGGTTCCTTTGCCTTGTGCAGCATTTACTTCCTGCCTCTCGGCTCGCGATTCCTCTAATCGAATGAATTTTTTAGCTTCATGGAAAAACTCTCCAAGATCTTGCGGTGGATCTTTTGTCAAAGAGTCTTCGAATTCGGTGCCTTCCCCAACTCCTGCCACTACCGCCATCAGAATCATTGATGGATCCGGGTGATCTACAGAAGCCACCGTTGCATTGAATCGTAGCAGAAAATCTTTTATGGACTCTCCGGTCCTTTGCTTTATTGAAGCTAGAGTCATCACACTCTTGGGCTGTGTTACATGGATCCTGAACTGTCTCATGAAGCAATCCACAAGCTCGCCCCATGTTCTGATTGATCCAGTCTCTAATTGTCTGAACCAAAGTGCAGCCAAATCTGATAAAAATAAAGGGAAACATCATGCCATCACTTCCTCGGATGCTCCTAGTACTTCCATGTGTCTAATGTATTTGGTAATATGCATGGTTGGATCCGACTTCCCATCATACGGATCCAGCATTGGTAGTTTGAACTTTGGAGGGTTCTTTGCATTCCTGATATTCGGAGCGAACGGACTCCGACTAACTTCTTCCAATCCTCCTCCTGACAACCCTCCTCTCATGAGTCGTCTCACTAGGCCAATCATTCTTTCATCTCCATCTAGGGGTTGTTCCCTTGTCATGTCTCTGTCTTGCCCTCCGAGTCTTGTAGGGAATTCTGGTACGTACTCTTCGGGTGGCTCGTTAGCATTTGTGTTGGCCCTAGCCGGTTGAGCTCCTTCCAAAGGTCCTTCTGCGTTGGATCCTGCGGGCCTGCCCCCAAGCCCTTGTTGATTGCCTTCTGGTTCTGTATTCTGCCCCTCCGTTGGGTTCCATAGCCCTAGCTCCTTGTTCCACATTCACAGCCGCTGTAGCTGGTCCAAGGTTCTGTGTCCCTGCAGCTCTTATCTGCTCGAAGAAATTCTGTAGCATCTCTTGTTGGCTTTTCATCATTCTTTCCTGCATTAGGTTACTCATAGCCTCCATCTCATCTCTAGTAATGTAGATCGAAGCTTGTCCTTCTCCAGCGCCAGAGGATGCCTCTTGACTTCCTCCCTGTTGGCTCCTCTCAGCTCTTTGTCTGGTTTGTCGAGTCATTGTGGAGCCAAATCTGAATCCTTAAAATTTCAAATCTAAACTTTGAATCTGGTGTAGCGGGTGCAAGTTCTTCTCAGTGAAAGCACCAAAGTGTTTGCGCCAAAAATGGTCACAAACCCCAAGTGTTGTGAAAGCACCAGTGTATGAATACAAATCAGCAATATTCAAACACAAATCTCAAATCTAAGCAAGTAACAAGCAGCAATCCAGAAATAATGAACAGTGACACACAATTTATAGTGGTTCGGCTATCTCCGGCCTTCGTCCACTTCAAGGTTTTTATGATTTTATTGCTCGACGCTTGAAGATTACAATTTCGTGTGTTGTATTACAACTGATTTTCTGAGCTAAGTCTGAATCTAAGGCAGTAATGGTGATCTGGAGTAAATCTGGCAGAGTCTGGGCGCTCTTTAGCTCTCAAAAATGTCCGACCCCTTTTCTGAATGACCAGGGGCTCTATTTATAGGTGTAGGAGGCTGATATTTCGCCTAAATTGAGGGGAGACCAGTTCTGGTACGTCAGGGGGCCCCCATGCCCGCTTTCTGGAAGTCCGGGCCCACTTTGGGATCGATTCGAAGCTATGTTCGAATCGATCAAGAAATTGTCCAATCGAGCTGAAATTTGGTGTGAACATTCTTCAACATGTGCTCAAGCTTCTGTGAAAATTTCATAGCATTTGGACTTGTGGATCTCGAGTTATGATCGATTCAAGGTTAGATACTCGGTTGAAACGTCTCTTCGAATCGATTCCATTCGACTCGGTTCCTTCGAATCGATTGCACTGAATCGATGGTGGAGCGTGAACTTCGCATCGATCCGCTTTCGCTGCCAGGTTGATCGAGTCGTCTTAGAGACTTTGTCCCTTTGACTTGATGGATTCGAAGATATCAATAATCCTTTGATTCGAATGACGCTTTGCTCGTATCGATAGCGACATGCTTCAATCGATTCGAAGTCAATCGTAGCTAGATGGTTTCGAGGGAATGCACCTATACATGGATTCGAAGCAGAGCGTTTTGTTGGGTTCGATGCAGGATATCTTCATGGATTCGAACTAAGGATAACTCAAAGGAAACAAATGTGGATTCGGGTACTGGATACGAAGCTCGACCATCTGATGGATTCGAAGCAAGGCCTAGTGGGATGGATTTGAACGTTGAAGGTGTTTTGATGGAGTCAAAGGCTAAAGCACTTCCATGGATTCGAAGCCATCAGGGGAACCTCGTTGGAGTCAAGTTTGATGGATTCGACCCTAGGGGATTCGAACCATAGGGAGACGAACTCAAGGCTATGTCCTTCACTTGCGTCGATGATATCTTAGGCGTACGAACTCGGATTGACTCGAGATTTGGAATGTTGTTTTATATGGCCTTGCTTGACATGTCTTATCAATCGTAGCCTGATCCGGACCCGGGCAAAATTCATCGATATCCATGGTGAACCAGCGATGCACAATCGATGTTCATGACTAATGATCATTGATTTTCAGTTAATCTTTGGGTATCTCGGCTTTGCCAAAAGTTGGGATAACAGTTAAAGTACTTCCTCTTGCCACCATTTAGGTCCTTACATTCCTTACTAATATGACCACTCTCATTGCAATTAAAGCATATTGGCTCCTACTTGCCTTTCTTTCGGTCACCTTTCTTATGGGATTGTTTCCCACATTCATTGTCCTACATTCTCTTGCTACTTCCGCTTACTTGTGATTTAGCATCTTCTTGAGCAACAACAACCTATTGCACTTGAATTTGAGCACCACTACCATTGCCCCTATAGTTCCTCTTTAGGCTGCTTGCATTATGCTTACCATTTTATGAATAAATGCTACTTGAACTTCTAGATCATTTGCTATCTCGATGACCCTTCCCATCTTAGCTTCTGATGCAGAATTCCCAATATGCACATCCATCCTCATAAAATGTAATAAGAATGATCAGTCTCTCACAGAGAAAAACTGCATCAATGGTACTTATCTGTGCAATGCGACTTATATACTATATATATACTACTATATAGTTTTGAAAACCAGAATATAACAAGTACCCTCTTTTATATATCGCTTAATCCATTCTAAGGCGATAGCTCCTACCATATCTCTAATTGATCCTAGTATTAACATTGGTTGTCTACGCAACCTAAGCTTTGATACCAAATTCAACGACCGCCCTATACCTCTAGTATCCATTATACCAGTAGAGTGTGCTATGGGAGTACCCAGCCGATATAAGATGATAATCAAGGGTTTAAAGTAAAAAATACAAATATGGAACCTATAGAACATCTCATAGCACATAGACAAAACATAATAGAAAGACGTAAAATAGATGAAATGGTAAAATAATTAAATGAAACCTAAATAAGAACATCATAGTGCAACAGGTTCACAGATTACACAAAAATAAAAATAAAAATACATCCTAAATCTTCAAAATAAACTCTATAACTGTCTCTAAAGTAGTACAAGTACTACTATAGCTCCACAATACTGCACAGTAGTATATGTGTGATAGTAAACTTCAAAGTACAGATGTATAAAAGCGTAGCCTCCTACATGTACTTCATACTACTTCGTGCACTATCCAAACATGTTATCCATAATCTACTCATTTAAGAGTGCCTAAGATAATAAGAAGCAAAACATAAAACCTCAGGTTAGACAACAGCCTTGTATGAGCAATACGTCATCTCAAACTACCATGAAAATTGTATATAGTAACAAAAGAAATAGCGTATGAAGAACCATACCTGACCTATCCCTACATCCAAAGAGTTAGCACATAATAGTCGATATATGCTAATATACTATAATCATCATATGAGTGTACTATAATCGAAGTACAATATCTAGTGTCTACATATATGGTCAAAAGTACCTACATCGTGTGACACCCTAGAGTGATGAAAAACCATGGCAAACATAACATTCATCTAACAATCCCCACCATCACTCGTGTGTATTGGATATATGATAACTCATATAGCACAATCGCAACCAGGGACTCAATCAAATCCTAGCATCATTGATGCTCGAATCTATCCACTTCATAAGGCTAGTAACTAGACTCGCAATCGTAAAGTCAAGGGTAATCCGTAATCGTAAGATCTATGTAACAACCTGATTTTTAGAGTAATTAAAAGTAAATACTCAATATTGTGAAAATTTTAAAATAAATGATTTGAATTTATTTTAGAATATCTATAATAACCCATATTTTTTTGAGTAAATTAAATAAAATAAATAATGATTTAGATTGGAGAATTTAAATCATTAGTTTGGAATTTATAATCTTTTATAAAGGATAAACTGTTTTAGAATTTATAAATTGAGATTTTTGTGTTTTTAAATGTGAATAAATTCCTTGGATGAGAATGTTAAGTTTAAATAATATTAAAGAAATTATAATTTTAGAGTTTTATTTAAAAGACAATTGGAATTAGAGTTTAATTAGAATATTCAATCGAGTTGAATCTTTTATTTTTAAAGTAAAAAAGAATTTGTGATTTTACTTTAAATTTGATAATACAAGAATTTAATTATTCTAAATATGTTGTTCGTTGTTAAAATAATTTGAAAAGTCACTTTGTTCATTTGGCTATGGTTTAGTTACTTAATCTTTTGATTAGGAAGCTATTCGTAAGTAATTAGATGAAACTGGTTAATTAATTCTTATTGGGTAGCAAATTGAGGAAAGACCCAAATAAAAATTAATTAAAAGTGAAAGCTTCTTCTCTTTTTCATTTCTAGTACATTCATTTCCTCGAAATTTGAAAGCAGAAAAGAAGTACTCTTCCTCAAATCTAAGTGCAAAATACATATTTTTAATTCCAAATAAATTTCTAGAAAATCTGATAAATTCAAGGTAAGGTTTTCAAACCCTACTCTATCAATTAGACTAATTAATTTAAGATTTTATAGGGTTTAATTGTGTGTTCCTTGTTTTTGGTTAAGATAAGTTTTAGGGTTTGCTGGTTTGAAATCTTGGATTGAAGTGATAATCTTAGTGGTTGAATTGAAGAGTAAAAGTGAGTTAAAACCTCACAAGATCTATCTCTAATTTTATGATTTGAATGCATTTGATTTCTGTAGTGAATGATTGTTGAATTGGATGATTTTCTGTTTGTGATTGCAAAGTTTAGACTGGTTATTTTCTATCAGTAAAAACATTTGCTGTAACTTGTTAGAACCTCTAATTTCCTTTGTATTACATATAGACATTGTGCCTTTAATTGCATGCAAACTCTCTAGTTCAATGCATATAAGATTCAAGTGATGATTGCTGGAGATAAACGCCGAAACAGGGTCATCGACGAGAAAGATGCATGCCTAGAGCTCACACTCCAAGCATCCCATCGATCGACCGATTAGTGATGACCGATCGACTGTTCATCATCTAGAGTGTAAATTCAAGAAGCATATCTTCCTCTCGGATCATTGTTTTGCCTCTTGGGTTTACGTGTTTAGTGTTTGGTGATTTTGAGTGTTGATTTTTTTTAGCTTTTGCAAGCTGAATTCTTTCAGTTATCTTGGGTTTTGATTTCTCTATTTCTTGACTCGAGATGATATAGAGTTTGAACTCTATGGATCAATTTATGGAAATAATTTTGTAATGTAATTCAGATCTTGTAGTAGTGAATTCTATTGTGTTTATGGACTTTGATCTATTGTGATTCAAAGGTTTGGGGTTGTTATATATATATATATAATATTTATATGTTTTAAATAGAATAATTTGTAAAACAGAATTTATATCACTATATGATTTCAAACTAAATTTTCAAATCAATGCAATTCCTTTTATAAACGATTTTAAAATGTAATTATATATATTTAGTATTATTAGGAAATGGTCATGGATTTTTGGAGTGTTGTTTTGGAAATATAAAACTAAGTTGTTTCTAATTAAATAATTGAATACCAATATGGGTTTGGAATATGAGTAAGTATGGTTCTATAAAATAAATAGCTACTTATATATATAGTCTTTGGAATATGTTTTATGAACTATGGATCTTTTAATAGGAACTATATATATAAAATCATTATGATATTAAATTGGAATTATGTTTTATTTTATCTAAGGATATATATATATATACATACATATATATATATATATTTATAATATATACATAGTTGAATAATAAATGAGATTATGGGACTTAAATAGGAGGTTTGAAAATAAGTATAATTGTGGATAAAGTATTTTAGAAATCATTTCATATATGATAAAATATATCTATTTGCTTTCAAACTATAAAATCTTATTGGATATTATGCCATGAGCATTCTCGTGTGATTTTTGAAATTTGAGATAAAATATTTTGGGAGCCTTAATTCTATAATATAAGGAGTACTAATATAGATTTAGTGTTACCGATTGGTTTAAATGCTTTCAAGTAACGCTTCATCGAATATGGTATAACTCATTGAATAGAATGTTTGATTGGAATTTACTAACCCATTAGCGAATACTTAAGTTTCACCGCATAGTATGGGGTGCTTTTATTAAATTCTTATGACAGCCTTTGGGAAAATATTTGACGCTCTAGGGTTGTATCTTTTGGTGATCGGCATGTGGCTGATAGATCCTTAAGACTATATAATTCAGTCTTTCCAGTTATGTCCATAATAAGTGAGATTTACTAGCTTCTAGTAAATATTGAATTTCACCAAACGATATGGGACATTTTGGTTAAGTTCCAGTGATTACTGAAAACGATAGTATTTGGCACTTTAGAGTATTTCCTTTAGGGTTTGGTTGGGGGCCAATAAATCCGTAAGAGGTATACTCCTGGGTTTCTTTCTGAATATAAATATATAATAATATTGATAATTTAGAGCTTCCGAGTCATAGTTGCCACGATCGTCTTGATCGGTCAGATTTGATTTTCCCCAATCCCTGTGATTGTGTCGAGATTCTATGTTCCCCTATCTTTGTGATTATGTTGAGATTCTGTGTTCTCGATCTTTGGTATCAGATTGGTACGAGTGATACCACGATTGTTTATTTGCCATGGTATGAAATTGGTTTCCCTGTGTTAAGAATATTGTGATTTATTCTGTGATTCTATGTTTAGTGACTAAAGTGTGTTTGTGACCACACACACACCACTGTGCCTTGAAGTAAATTCTGAGTTAAATTAATTAAGGAACTTGTTATATTTTAGACATCTGGATTTACATATATGTTATTTATTTTTGTGTAATATCTTGTTCTCACCCTTTTGGATATGTAGAGACACTGTGACCTGTTTATTTTGTAATATTCGGGTTAGGTCGAGACTTTTCAAGTTGTAGGACAGGTAGACCTTTTGGTTGATTTGGCTAGTAGGGAGATAAACCATTTTGATTATTAATTTATCTCATTTAGGATTTTGTGCTGTATACGAGATGTATATCTGAGTTATAGATTTGTAACAAATGTATATTAAGTGGGTCTAGTATTTTATTTTGTAGACTCACAATTTGTATATGTATATGATTCCGTTGTGATCTGTGATTTACTATTTTATATGATATACTGTTCTGATTTTGAGAAACCTATGCGTCTATTACTTTGAACGGAGACTGTACATGTCAAATTTTATTTCAGAGATTTAGTTAAATCGTAAGTATGACGTGTCAGTGTTAGTTTAAAGTTATATTCACATTTGGTCATCCTTAGCAAGCCGTATTCTCTATATTATTAAATGACATTATTTATAATGTTCTTTAATAATATGAGTATAACGGTGGAGTTATTACAATATTGGATTTTATAACAATATAATTAGTGATGGAATGCTATAATCATTAGAATAAATGTCTTCTAAAGGATTGAGAAGTAGATTAATTTAGAAATTGTCTAATATTGGATTTAAATGAGAATAAATTCAAGAAATTTGTAGTGATGAACAAACAATTGATTATTGTAAACGTAATTTTTTTTAAGGATTTTATGGTAATTTGTTTTAAATGGAAAAAATAGTTATAAAGAAGAAAAGAAAAACAAAATATTATATATATATATGTGTGTGTATTTGCCTATATTATATTGTCATGGCCCAAGCCCAATAACCCCTAATCCAAACATGTTTCCAGACTTCTTTCTTTCTCGACATTTCTGCCCATTCTATAAATATATAGCATCCCTTTCATTTTATAAAAAAACAGAGGAAAAATCAATTTCAAACTAAAAGTCTCCACTTTGAAAATTAACAACAAATTAGATAAATTACTAAAATTTACAAAATTCAAATATATGTAGCTGCATACTTATCTGTGTCTATAGTGGGATTCTTGTTAGTTCGATGTTGAGATTGATGGGTTGCGTCGTGGGGGATGTCGAGCTGTGTGCGCGTGGATAGGAGAACACTATATATAGAGGTAAGTATCTCGTTCACAAATACAACGTCTAGTCATATAATTCAATACGTAGATGCATGGATTGATATAAAATCAGGTGGTTTAATCCCGTTTAGCGCACTATCTCATAATTGTTTGTATACAGAGGTTTTAGGAAGACAAATTGTTGTACTAATTCAAATAGAAGAGTGGTCAATTATTCTTGTATATGTAGAGTTGTAGAGCTCTGTCGGTTTCTAGAAAATTTGAAAATTAAAAGTTCTATTCATTAGATTAAGTCAGAGATAATGATTATATAATATGTTAACAAATATTTGATTGCCAAATGCTTGCTAACTTTCCTCTCTCTAATCATCTATCTTTGTTTTTACTTCTCTGTTATACTCATTTCATATAATCAAGGCTGGTCTTCTAAATATGGCCTCTGTTAATGGCATAGTCAGTTTACAAGTATTATACACTACTATCATTTTAGCTAGTGGCATTTTCATGTTTACTTTTGTTCTTTCATGTGACAATCTCATTTTCATTCTCTTTCCTGTAAAAGTCCATCTCCCTAGGGATAGCACCACTTTGGGAAGTATATAACTTTACAAATAAAAGTTCTAGCTTAGTGCAGGAATATATTATGTGTGTGTATTTATATATGTGTATGTACTTATGCGTGTTGCGTTCGTTTTCTTCAGGCGTGTTCTATTGCATGTGTAGTGTATCAGTGGGTGTGAACATGTGAAAGGTTGTGAATCGGCTGTGAGCATCAGTGTAAATATATTTATGTGTGCAAAGGTTGTAATAGTGAGGTGTTAGTGTGTGTGTGTATGATTTTGGGAGTGCTGTGTCCAAGTTAGCTCTTCATTTATATGTAAACTACATAAATGCACCTGTTGGCTCTGGGCAGTGTTTTATTTACCCTGGCGAGGAAGCTATAACATCAGTTATTTCAATTTCAGACACGGTCCATCAATGCATCTTATGATACGTTCATGCGTTTACATCGTGAAATTCTAGGCGCCTTCATGTTATATATGCAAGCATAGGTAATATATATTCTAGTGCACGTTTATACAAATAGCAAAATATAAAATGCACCAAAATGAACATACATAATAAATACATTTAAACATTATATTTAAATTGCTATATAGTATATATGAATGTAAATATAATTTGAAGTTGCTATATAGTATATATGAATGTAAATATATATAATTTGAAGTTTGTTAAATAAATAAAGAGAACTTAATCGAGTAATTAAATATGAAATTGGATAGATTAATAAATTGTTATCTATAAATTACCCAATGTACTTGTACCAACTTGTTGTGGGTATATGTTGTGATGATTCATCATTGTACATTTATTTGTTGATAGATAGTCATATTTATTTAAATTATCTATATTTATATTACTACTCCAATAACTCTTTACTCACTTAATGGATGGGATTATATGAAATATTTAACTATATGTAGTATTTAGCTTCATAAGTTATTTCAGGAATTTAAAATAAGTCTTCGGCATTTTTAGTAAATATACAATAATCGACGTATTTTATATAAGACCAAGATATTAATTTAAGTTTATGAAACAAGTTATTCAAGAATTAGAAATTAATTCTTGAATATGAACATATCCATTTCTAAATATTCGTTTTGATAGTTATATGTTTTAAAAGTTTCATTATTAAGTTTTAAATCATTTATTTATAATTATTTATTTTTCTTTAAATAATCTATTTTTACATTAGTTTTTGATTTCAGATTTCTATCTTCTTTTTATTGATTCCAATAATATGAGTGCTTCACCGTTGATATTGATTTAGTTGATGATTTCGATGGTGATGACATCTTTCAGTGTAATTTATGATGTTTCATTTCTGTGTGATGAGAATTTTGAATAAACGGTTTAGTGATACCATCTGATATGAGACTTTTGTTAACACTTTTTTGGTTATTTATTGGACTTTGCATACAAAGATATCTTGTTTGGATTGAATGTAGTTTATGAGCATTGAACAATTATCCGAGTAACATGCGGTGGTATGAGACACCATTATGTTATTTGTTTGATTATTCATTGTAAGTAAATGTCACTCAAATAGGGATTACTCAAGTATGTGATAATACTCGCCGCAGTGAGTTTATTATGGTCGTGTGTTGGCTAATGAGTGGAGCCATGTGTCGATAATGGATTAGACATGTGGTATATTATAGTCATGTGTTAACTTATACGAAGCCATGTATTGGCTTACGTCTAGAGCTATGTATGGATATAGGATATGGATACTATATGTTGTCCACTATGTCCAGCTCCCTTTATGGTTCGGGAGTAAACCAAACTGGCTAGATCCACCTTGACGGTCTGATCGTGGAGTCATGCTTTAGATTCGCGACATCGTTGTTGTTATGATTTTTGATGCACATCACAAGATGGATAAATTAATTGCCCCTTGTGTCACCTAGGCCAACAATCAGTTACCATAGGGGCATATATTGGTAGTCCTGGCCGAAGAGGCTATGTGTTGTCGAGCCTATGATGGATTATTGTCATGATACTGAGAATGGAGAGGTAATGGTAACCGATGCCAGTTCTTCTATTGTTGATATTGGGTGATATATTTGGTTATTGTTGTAAGATAATTTGACAATATCTTATTAGTGATGGTTTCTTGATTTTAATAATGATTTCTGAATTTGGATGATTCACTCATCGGATTTGATGTTCTTGAATTTTGGTTTGATTTTCTATGAGATGGGGGATGCTATCTTCATATGTGTATATATATGTATATATATAAATATATTTCTATGTGTGTGTGTGTGTGTTTTATGATATTTGTATACTATTATATATATATATATACTATATTATTACTGCGTCTCTGACTCTATGTACATTTTTATTTACTGTTATTGAAAGATAATTTAACAATATTTCATTAATGATGGTTTCTTGATTCTAATAAAGATTTCTGAATTTGGATGATTCACTCATCAGATTTAATGTTCTTGAATTCTGATTTGATTTGCTTTGAGATGGGGGATGACGTCCTTATGTATATACATACATACATATATATATATATATATATGTGTGTGTGTGTGTGTGTGTTTCGTGATATTTGTATAATGTTATATATATACATTATATTATTACTATGTAACGACCCACTATTTTGGACCATTCAAATCGACAATAATCCACACATGTCCGACTTGAATAATACAAAATAACATATTGTAATAAATTTCGAAGCAAATAAAATCAATCACAGAATCATAGACACAGAAATATCAGAATAACTCGCAGAGGAAATTAAAACACCATAGTAGTTCATGAAGCTACTATAACAAAATCTCAAACAAAATACATAATATCAGTCTGGAAAGAACATATACAATAGAAATATCAAATACATAGAAGTTTATAAATACCAGAGCTGAAATAGAACAACTGAAACTGAAAGGGAATAGATAACTAGACAAGCAGAATCTCCAGCGATTCCTAGCTCTAGAAAAGAAATCCAAAGCTAAGCTGTAAATACTCAGGTTGACCCGAGCGTAAAGTAAAACACAAAACACTCGAGTCAGGACATACATACTTATATAATGTAAACCAACTCAAGTGAACTGTAGTAGTAATGCACAATAACTTAAAGGATGCTTGGGATCGCCCATCCTCTAAGGATCAGTTAAACCATAAATTAAATTACATCCCATGGTTAAAATTCCAAAATGGTATTTTATACTTCGAAATCAAATATCATTTCAAATCCATTTTAAAATATCAAAATATTTCAAATCAAAATATTCCATTTAAATCATTTAAAAATGAAGTTATTATATTTAATAGTCAAATATTCAATTCTCAAAATTTTACCATTTTCAGAATTCATTTATTCACTTAAATATATTAAAACAGTGAAATTTCAACTTTTGCAGCATTTAGAAAATGCTATGGAAAGTTATGTTTAAAAACAATTCAATTAGCAAAAGACAGCATTTAAATGCTGTAATAGGTTTAGATTTCAAATAAAACTTTAGTTAAATTCAACAACTACAGCACTTAGTTCATTTTAGCCATTTAGTTCGTTTATATCAATTACAGCATTTACAAAATGCTGTAATATCTTTAACTTTAGAAATGATAGCATTTCAGGAATGCTGTCCATTTAAATTCCAAACTTCCACTATAATTTCATAAACAATTAAAATTTATTTAAATCCATTTTAACTTACAAAAATCATATTTTCTCACTTTAAAAACAATCATTTAAATACCCCTTAATTTATTACAAAGTGAAATTTTCACAAATAATTACCAAATCTTTAATAATTCATTTATAAAATAAATGTAAAATTTTATAACATCTCATTTACTTAACATTTTAATTAAGTTTACCATTTCATAATTTTATTTTCTTAACTTAACTTTTATTTTTAAAACACTTTTACATTTCCAAGTTAAGTTATACTTCAAATTTCAACTTTTAAACATTTATTTATTTAACTATTTTTAATTTATAGAAAAATCAATAAAAATTTATAAAATCATTTTAAATTCAAATTAAAATTCAAATTATCATAATATTTACATTTTCAAAATATTTTAAATTTTTTAGAAAAATATATTTTAACCATAGCCTGTATAAAATTTTCTAACCTAAGTCTAATGATACGAATAATATATCATTTCAATCCGAAATTTGCAAAGGAAAAATCCGGGTTTTATCATTTCAAACCCGCAATCCCAAGTTAAATGAAATAAATAAAAATCGTTCAGGCCTATCATTTCTGCCCATAACGATTTTTCCCTATTCTAAAGTCCGTTCGTGTATGTATCATTTCAACCCATAGTGATTCTATTCTACATGGAACTTGCAGTGTGATAAACAGATATAAATAACAGCATAGCAATATATGGCAGTAACAGATGATATGACAAGTTTATTAACAGGGTGAACATCATATGATCATAGCATAGGCAGTTATAACATGATAATAATATCTACAGATTCACAGGGTGTCAATTTACTAATTATATAAGTACAAAATGTCTGGTGAGAAATACTCACTCTACAAGCTGGAGATAGCACAACAAGACACACAAACAAAGATCTGGAAAGAACGAAAGCACGACTATGATTCAAGTGTGGGGAGAGCCAAAGCTATTTGTCTTATACATAGAAACAAAACAATATATATAACATGAATATACAACACCAAATATAACACTAACAAGCTAGAAACTAAGGAACAACAAATAATTAAATGGCTTGCACTTGCTTTCACCATCACTATGCTCGGCCAAAGAGTGATAAGGCATGGCCATGGGGTGTATTTGGTCAAGTATGGTCAAGCCAAGGTTGGCCTAGCTCTGGTATGAAGTTATGGAAGTTGCTATGTATGAAAATACAAGTACAAGGCAAACAAGTGTATTTTTTGCACAATTTCAAGCTTCGGGCAAGGCTACAAATGGCACGGCCAGACCTACTGGAGGCTAGGAGATGGTGTGGCAGTGGTTTTGGTTTAGGTAAGGGCTGGAGAAGGTGGTGCAAAGGGCGGCTAAGGGGTGTGGTGAAGTGGTGGAAGTTACAAGGTGGGAATACAAAGGGTTTAAGGCAAATAAGTGGATATTGGTGCAAACTTTGGGGTCTGCCTGAGGTGATGTGGGCATGGCCATGCTAGGGGAAGGTCAGGTGTGGTCTGGAGTGTCGGCCAGAAGTGGTGGAGGGACTGGTGGTGGCGGCCAAGGAGGTGGTTTAGGTGAAAAATGAAGGGTATGTGCATAAAGGGTTCGGCTATGCTAGTTTTAAGGTGATTTGTGCAAACAACTTAGGGGAGTCACGGTCTGGACAAGACAGAGGGGAAGGAAGGTGAGATGGCTATGGATGTGGTGGTGCTGGATGGTGGAGGTGGTGGAGGAGCTAAGGCCGAACAATTGCAAGAAGAGGCAAGACAAACTACAAAGGAAAAATCAATAAAATTAGAAGAAAAGAGTGGAAAAAGAAGATATTACCAAACTTTCTTCTTCAGATCTGAAACCATACATGAAAAGAGAAGTGAGAAGATTGTTTTCACGTGAATTTCCAAAAAGAAAAGACACGGCTAATGCTTGAGAAGGAACGGCCGAAAAATTGAAGGGGTGCGAAGATGGAAGGTAAAAGGTTAAAAGTCAAAGTCTCTTTAAATTTCCTATTTTCTTTATGCAAATAAATCAGAATAAAATCCAGGAAAATAAAATAAAACTGAATACAAAATATAGTGAAAATGAAATGAATAAATAAATTTTAGGAAAATATAGAAAAATATAAGAATATAGTTAATTATATGTAAACTAGTATTGAAAATTGGAAACAAAATATAACTAGTTTTTGGAAAAATAACAACTACACTTAAAAAATGTTTAAAATAAAATAAAATATATACATAACAAGTCATATTACATACATATACACAAATTAAAACAAGATATGACAAATAAAAATATTATTTATATAATTTAAAATAAACAATATTGTTAAATAAATCAATTTACACACAATATTGTAAAAAGCATAACTTTCACAATAAAAATCGGATTTCAACGAAACAAAAAGCAGTATTCTTGAAATTAAATATATTTTCATAATAAAAGATAAAAATCAAGAATTCAAATATTTAAAATTAAATTTAAAAGTCAAAGTTTGACTAAATTGACCAAAATCCACATTTTCTAGAAATATTCTATTTATTCAGGTTTGAAATTATAATTTACATAAAAATCAACATTTATATTTAAAATAGCCTAATTTATTCATTTTAATAAATAAAATAAAGTTTTTTAAATCAAAATTCAAATAAAATAATTAAAATATACAATTAAAATAATCACAAAATATAGGGTTGTTACATACTACGTCTTTAACTCTATGTACACTGTTATTTATTCTGTATTATGTATTGTTCTATCTTGGAAGCACACGTGTTTATTGCTCTGTACCGATAGTGTGCACACATAGATGTGTCATTTATTTGACGTTTTAATTCATACCAGTGTTAGTCCAAAAGAATGTTCACGTGTGTACCTCATATAGCCTCATTCTCTGATTATCTGATAGTTTTACTCTATAATACTCTTGGATAATAAGGGTATAGAGGTAGGGTGTTACAATATGGACATAGTTGTAATCTAGGTGGACATCCCCATGTACCCATTGTGTATGAGCATACTAGAAACCTCCAAGTTATCAATAATCCCTTTGCATGCGCCTCCATAGTGGAACTCAATCATCAGTCCACACTAGTTATCTCCACATTAGAACACAATCATAAATTCTTCTCATAAGCCCTCATCGTTGAACTCGTCCTTATGGATCATCGTCACAACTCCCATCACTGAGTCATCATCATCGAAATGCCTCTCGATCCCCCATCGTAAGTCGTAGAGCCATCATACCAAAGTTCCAAAGTCGCCGTCATGTCGAAGCATTGAGCCATCACTTCACTAGTGGCCACACGTACCTCAAATTCACCTTGGGTCGTCCAATAGTCATTTTCCTTTACTTAAGAACAAACTCCAAAAATCTGCACGGGTCGCTTTTGGGAAAACCAAACTCGTCACCCTGAAAACCCAAAGCAACAGCCTTGAAAACCCAAAGCAACCCTAAGGTTCCTACCACATCATTTTTGCTAAGAATTTCTTAGTTCCAGTCACGAAGCAACACCTTCCCCACCTAAAGCTAAACACGAAGCACTCTCGAACAAGTTTTCTTGACTGGTTATCTAGTGTTACACCACCGTACATGTGACGACCCGCAAATCCGCCCCGTTCAGAGCTGACAATAATCGCACTTGTCCAGCCCCAAACCAAATGGAAACATTGATAATCATGAGAAAGAAAGAAAGAGAGAGAAGAAGAGAAGAGAAGAGGAAGAAAGAAGGAGAAAGAGAGAGAAGAGAAGATAAAATAGAAGAAACTAAAACAATTATAGAATCTCACAATTGTAGCGGAAAAAATATATAATATCATATCAATGATCTTTACAAAACATAAACTGTAATATAGTATACATCCATCAGAGTACAACAATCAAACACTAATCATCAGCCTGGACAGTTATAATAACTTGTTCTTACAGTTGCTGATAATTTCACAATAATGCAGCAGAAAAATAAACATATACGTGAATATGGCCAGACTTCCAGCTCGCCTGCTGAAGCTCCAAAGTATCCAAATCTACATCTGTAAATATACTCGGTCTGACCCGAGCATTGAAAAGGAAGAACGTCCGGATTAGTCTGGTAAAAAAGCGTGAGAAAACACATCTCAACTAAATTTGTTTTAAAAGTTATAAAAAGTTTCCTTTATCAAAAGAAAGGTATCTCGTAAGACCACGTCCACACATAAACACAGACGGGTTTTTACCTTACGATAACTAGAACATTTCATATCAAATCCTGTTATATTATAATAGTGTCTAGTGTACAAATAATATGAATCATAGTCGAAATTGTTACATTGATTAAATTCCAGCAATACTAGCCACAAACATGGGTTCTATAAACAAAATGACAGGCATGTAGTGGAAAATGGATTTCCATACAAATGACTAAGTGAAGGGACTACCTTCCGGTAATACATCTCTAGAGGAATGTACCGAGGACAGAACATTTTCCCTCTACCAATACAAGGCCGGTCTACCTTTCTCACTAGATAGTACCAAATATGTCATCTTCCCTGTCGTTACGGACCTATTCGAGGACCCTCATAGCATACATCCACAATAATTTACATCCTGAACGTCATAGCAGAAATAAATATATATAGAAGAAGATGATCATATCCTAATGGTTGCAAACCACATAACCTTGCCGCATCTAACCTATTTCAGTCATTTCTGGTTGTGAGGCCAAAGGTCACGTTTACCTTTCACATAGCATATATCACTTTGAATGTTACACTGTCATTCTTTCGATCATTATTGACTTTCATAAACATACAACCTCTGAGCTCGTACGTTTCAGAGAAGGGTGTTAAGTTAATAGAAGTTGCCTTCTCCACCACTAAATAGATGTACGTTTATAAAAGTCAACGGTGAAATCTCAAAAATGCAATGTCACACATCCATCCATACAAGTTGTCCACGGAACAGGACAAACCGAAGGCACTCTCCTAACACATCCTGTTAGGAATCACGCCTAGGATTAGTAGCGATTAGTCCTTGCACTGGATATTTCGTAACGAAGAGACCACTACTATTATATGTATATTGGAAGTTTATCCCTAAACGATCAACAAGCAGTCCTTCATTACGAAAATCCCAAATATCAATATCTTCCAAAGCTACACATTTGAACGCATATACATTGGTCCGAAGTGGTTTTTCGATAAATTCGACCCAAATCTCTTCGGATCAACAACGATAAAGAGGCCAAATATTTGATAGTCGGTTATTTAACTATCAAAGCAAATAATCAATATCTAGCACCATAAGCAATTACTAGGTCCATTTAGTTAATCTCTCATTAATTAAACCCATTTTCAAATATTTACTTCAAATTATTTTTAAAAAGATATATCCTCAAAACCATTTCAAATATTTTATACTGGAAAACATTTCCATATACTTATATCAACAGTATAAGTATATTCTATAACACTACCAATTGGAGACATGACAAATAGATTTCTATAACCGTACAACTCCAGAGTTCGTACGCCTCCGGACAGGTGTTAAATATAGGAAGCAATGCTCCTACACTACCAAGCCTTTAGTACGATCATAAAAACCGATTCGTGTATTTCACGATGGAAGGTCAAAGCATAATTTATTGGATCAAAATGAATGTTGTGTAAAACATTGTTCCGACAACCCAAAAACGTTAGTATAGGGATTTGGTAAATTATATCTATATATAAATAAATCCTGTATATTAAATAAAATATTTTCTTTCAGAAATCATTTACTATAACAATAATGCTATAGTCTGTGCCTTCCTTACTTTACCAAAAAAGGCTATTACAACAATTAATGTTGAAATCTATGTTTCCATTTAATTCCATTTTAAAACATTTCTAAAACCATTTACTTCCATTTAAAGCTATTACTTTCCAAAATATCACTTCCAAAAGATAAATTACTTCTAAAACCATTACTTCATCAAAATATTTCTTCCAAACATTCCTTTAAATAAAAATCCATATTTCAAATCTCAACATAAATCGCTTCCATATTTATAAAACTACTTTTTAAAAATCTCCTTTCGATTTTTATAAAACTTCTATATTATAAAATTCCTTTATTTATAAAATTCTATTTATAAATACATTCTTTTATAAAACTAATTTTACTATCAAAATCCATTTCTTTAAAAATCAAATTTATTTATAAATCAATTTAAAAATCCAATTTACAAAACAACTTCAAAACCATTTATTGAAATTTATAAATTTCAATTATAAATCAACTTCTTTATTTACAAAATATTACTTCTATAAGTCTTTTATATAAACTTATTCCAAAATTTCAAATCAAAGTATTTCTTAAAACTATATTTTTATAACATCAAAAATCATAACTTTTATTTCTTTAAAAATAAAATAATTCCTTTTAATAATTTAAAAATCATTAAAACATATATATTTTCAAAATTAGTTCGAAATCCTTTTTAAATCAAAACCATTATTTCATATTTCAAAATATCAAAAATAAGGCCTAGTGCTACCATAACACTAAATAAGTCAAATCACATCAAAGACATCAACATGACATCCAGAGCATCATATATCAGCATATATATATATATATATATATATACGAAAAGTAAATCTACAGTGGTGAGGAATCCTGTTGGATCCCTCCAACCCATCCCCCTGCATTAGACAACATATAATCATAAAAATAAAATCAACTGCTTCGAGGTAAGATTCGTATACAAAGAGTCATCATCTCTTACAAGGGAACATAATAGGGTCTCTTCCGCTCCAATAGGCGGGAATATATCCAAACCAACTAATATATATATATATATATAATATCATCCAAACAAACAACAGTAATCATAAATAAATTTATTCCTACTTATAAAAAATATAAGCAGGCCAGAGAGGTGAGCTACTCATAAAAATGCCAGAAATCACCTAAGCACTCCGGTTTTATTCAAAATTGAACGATCGTTCAGTTTCACTCAAAATTCTTACTAGCCTCGGATTCATCCAACTCCATAGCGTAGTGCTCGTTGATAGAAATGCAATGCAACTTGTTGCGCTTGAAACAGACCTCGTATGAGAAAGTTATGAATTATTAAACATTCGATTATAATTAAAAATAATTAACATAACTTAAAATAATTTAAATTTTTAACCTTCCTCCTTCTTCCCTCCAGCCACACGCGATCCAGGCCCTCACATTTTTTTATTCGTTCAAAGAAAACCGGTCGCGCCTCCATTCCCGAGCGCTACAGCCGACACAGCTGCTCAACGTACGTCCCCTAACTGCGCCACCCTCCGCCTGCGACGCTCCCGCCTATGACGCTCCAGACCGCGACCACTAGCGCCATACGCACGTCGCGTGATTCGCGACCCAAACCCAAAAACTGCTGTGCTCGAACGAAGCACAATTTTGACGACCTCGGTTGACGATTCGTCGATCCAACCGTACATTAGCTTCGTATCGTTACCCTCTACATTTTCCTTGTTGAAGTCGAAGGCTAATTTCACCTCTAGTGGCTCCGATCGTTATCGATCGTTGGATGGAGGAGTTTTAATGGCGGCTGAAATCTAATTCTAGGGTTAGGTTTACAAATGGAGAAAGTTGGGGGCTATTTATAAAAACTATCGCGTGACACTATTCATCGGTGAAAATTCCAAACTCCAAACGAAGCGTGCCACCTAGCGTTCTATATGTTATACCCCTATTTCGAACACAATGACGGGAGCAAATTCCATCATATACAGAAGATATCGTTTCAAAATCAAATTATTTTAATTAAATTCCTTTAATGAATTTCTTTGCATTTCGAACTCGCACGACCAAACGATACGTCCAATCGCCATGTAATTCGACAGCATACTATAATTCACTATTACGGATCCAATGAAACTGGTTTCATCGAAATCCGAGGCAGTGCCCAAAATGACTATTTTTACACGTTAATTAAATCAAGTAACTTTCAATTTATGTTTAATCACTTTTAAATCAAATTTAAAAGTTCACTTCATTCTAGTTTAAATAGAATTTAAATCAACTTTACAAATCATTTCCATTCATATTAAATCAAAGATTCAACCATTTAAACAATTTCAAATATTAGATTAAATAATTTAGTTATCAAATAAATTAGCATATTTGAAATATAAGTTATTTAACTTATAAAATTAACTTTTAAATATTTAAAATCAATTAAATATTCCAAATACGAATGACTGAAATTCTGGATCGTTATAGACTCCCCTCCTTAAAAGAATTTCGTCTCCGAAATTACTAAGTAAGAAAAATGCCACACCCTTAAACTTTTCAAAAACCAATTAGTGGAAATTTCTTATAATTTTTTCTTTTAAGTCTTCAAATTCATTCATAGTTATTTACTAATACTCTTTCAAAAATCAACTAATACCTTTCAACTTATAACTCAAAATTAAAATTTTAGTTATCAAATTTTTTCCCAAGATCTCAAAAATTTTCTAACGCCATAAATTTACGAATGTTTTTGACAGCATCTGCTCTGCATGATTCAATCGTAGTAAATACACAATATATATAATCAAAAATATAGATCTCATCTTCGAGGATGAAGCATCCCGTAGGGAAAAATATAAAAGTATGATATATAATCCGAGATATGTACCTTTTATTATATTAGCGAGCATATACAACGAATATAATGCGAAAGCGAGCTCCAAATGCAAAGCATACGCCATCCGCACATACTAATCATTAAAAAACAAATGAGAATATGTATATAAAAAGTAATATCAATATATAACATATACCAATACAACAACTATATACAAATGTATCAAATGCAACAAATGCAACTAGAGAATCCATCAAACAATAAATATTCATCCAATCAATTCATAGTCATAATAAAGTTACATTTTCTAATGTTAAAATTAATTTATTAAACTCGTACGATGTACATATATCATCCGTACGCAAAACTATACATGATCACTCGCTCGATCACACAATTCCACTTCCAAATTAGTATCGTTCACACGACCACTCTAGTGCGGATTCAGATCCGGTTCCTTAATTAGAAAATTGTCATTCTCCTTGCATAGCCATATACTATGATAGAGAACATCAGAATAAACCAAAAATCCATGTCCAGGGTTCACCGTCAAGAAATCGAGTGAAAAATCCTAACTCGAGTCTGTGTAAATCACCTTAAAATCGTATATTCGAATCAGGATCAAACAGTTATGTGAATAAAACAATATACATACAACTTATGTATTTATTTCTATGGATTTCTTGTTATATCCCATACTTTTATAGTCCCAATTCATTTATGTGCATTCGTTTCCTTAACATTCACATGTTAATGTTCACTTAAATTCAATTAATTAATATTCACTTATTAATCTTCACTTCAAATTCAATTTATGTTTAACAACATTTTATTCTATATACAATTTACTTAGTATATGTTCTTTAATACTAGCAACACTTAACAACCATCCCATAAAATTATTTACATAAGTTCATTTTCAATTTAAAAGTTAAATTCTAATTTATTCAACTCGTTTCATTAATTTCATTACCAATCAAATTCAAATTTACTTTTGGTTGCTTAACCAAATTGTTCAGCCATTTTAAAATTTGTTTTTACTTTCCTATTCACTCGATTTATAAGTTCAAAAAATTATTTTCGTATATTCATCAAAACAACTTGGAATTTTACAATAAAAACTTGTTTTATCAAAACAAAACTTCAATAGAAAATTATTAATGGTAATAATTTATCACTTAGAGACTCGAAAATGAATATTGATGATGCTGCAGTGATCACTCGAATTATTTTCCAGCGACTAAAGTGAGTTTAGTGCTTTTTTATTTCTTCTAAATTCTTTTTTCTACTTATTAATCACATTTATCAAATTCTACTTATATATAATTTCACTTTGATTATATAAAACCATTTCTTATCTGTTTATGTTTGTTTATATTATAATAACAACTTTTTATTAAAACACAAACAACAAATGATAATAATCAAATATTACCATTCACTAACAACCAAACATCCATATATATTGTAATAATTTTTGAAAAATTATTCCTTTATACATAAAATATAATTTAGGTAAAAATAATTCGTTTACCCACTTTAAAACAGTAATGTGTCGGTTTGCCTTATTCAAGCGTTTATAAACCCCTATCGATAACATGGCATCCTACATATTGACTAGAATTCATGAGCCACTCCAATAGATAAAGTAACACAATATAAAACATCTTTATAATCACTAACAAATACACACTCATGTATATACACTCAAACTCAATCTAGGGTGCTACTGACCCTATCTATAATGAGCACCCAACCAAAGCCTAGTGTTTGCAAAATCCTAAGCTCTGATACCAAATGTGATGACTCGCAAATCCGACCCATTCAGAGTTGACAATAACCGCATATGTCCAGCCCCAAACCGAACGGAAACATAGATAATCATGAGAAAGAAAGAAAGAGAGAGAGAAGAAGAGAAGAGAAGAAGAATAAAGAAGAAGGAGAAAGAGAAAGAAGAGAAGACAAAATAGAAGAAATTAAAACAATTACGGAATCTCACAATTGCAGCGGAAAAACATATAATATAATATCAATGATCTTTACAAAATAGAAACTGTAATATAATATACATCCATCAGAGTACAACAATCAAACACTAATCATCAGCCTGAACAGTTATAATAACCTGTCCTTACAGTTGCTGATAATTTCACAACAATGCAGCTGAAAAATAAACATATACGTGAATACGACCAAAAGACTTCCAGCTCGTTTACTGAAGCTTCAAAGCATCCAAATCTACATCCGTAAATATATTCAGTTTGACCCGAGCATTGAAAGGGAAGAATGAAAGTGGCTAAGGATCATGTAATATGAAATATTTTCTAAGTTATCTACTAGTGCAAAATATAAATATAAAAGTAAATGGTAAAGTAAATGACATCAGGGATTTTATACTGGTTCGAACTTCCCTTTCTACGTCCAATCCCAGACTCCTTCTGGAATTTAACTATCAACTCTCACTTAACACGGAGGAACAAGTATTACATAGCCTGAGCACCCGAACATGACTTCAACCGCCTGAGCAACAGAATAGGACTTCAACCGCTTGAGCAACCGAACATGACTTTTAATACAAACATTAAAATTGCTTCTGACTGAGTATGCTCTTGAGTAGCACTGATAAGTCAATAACGTACACCCTTTCTATAATCTTCTTCCTTTGTGGTATATCGTTTAGTTTGTGAAGATAGGAAGTCTAATAAATCACTAACGAAATTTGCTTGAATGTACAAGTGATTAGAGCAAGATATTGAATGCAAATGGCAAGATAGTTTAGGCAATAAAAATAGGAATTAGAGTCAGAATTGGTGGTAAAAAAATGATTTGATGGCTATATATAGTGTTTAAGAGTTGCAACCGATCATGAAAAGTAGCCATGAAAAGATATGGAAGCAACTATTGAATCAAGAGTTGTTTCTCTTCGCTAAAATGAAGTGTCTTTTCAAAATATAGCCGTTATGAAGATTCAGCCGACTGAATAGAATAATTCAGCCAGCTAAATCGAACAAAAATCAAATCCATAAGAAAACTGTGCAAAAATGACCTAATTCAGCCGGCTGAATATGCCAGAGTAGCCGACTGAATATTCAAAATAAACTGTGCACATGCACAAAATTCAGTCGGCTGAATGAGCTTGTCCAGTCGACTGAATTCTATTGATGAACAAAAATTTCCTTAGCTCAGTTGGTTAGAGCACTTGCTTCTAAACTAGTGACCCGAGTTTGAGTCTTGCTCCATGCATTTTTGAAAACTTGATTTTTATTTAAAATATGATTTCACCAATGCCCTAAGTTCGAGTATTGCTCCATATATTATTATTATTACTAGTACTACTACTACTATTACTATTTAAAAAAAATTCATTGCTTTTAAGAAAAATTTCGAATGTGTGTGTATATGTGTCGATACCACTTTGAGAAGATTTTAACATATGTGAACTCTAGACATGACACTCTATTACTAATAATACTTTGTTTGTCACCTTCGTCTTGTATCTATCGTGTATATCTCTTCTTGTATCTTCATATATATACTTTTATCCTCTTTTGTACTATGTATCTTCATGTTGAACTTATTTGTTTGTCTCTTTTTGATACTCATGTACCTGCAAGTTAGCTTAGAAGTTCTTTGGCATAATTGTATAGTTGTTGTTATTAAAATCCAACAATAGAGGTTCTAACATTTTCCCCCTTTTTGATGATGACAACTATACAATTGTAAAAATATTTATTCTATATAAAATTATATTAATATGTTTAAAGCTCCCCCTAAGTATAACATCGCCCCCTAAGTATATTATCTCCCTCAATTAATATGCATATGAATTTCTCTCCCTTTGTCATTATCAGAAAGAAAGAGGGAATATAGTAAGTTTTATAACATATCTTGTAAATAGCAAGATAAACCCAATATTAATTATGGAGGACATAACTTAGATATTACCATATTTGCTGAAGTCCATGTATTAAATGTATGTAACATCCTTTCAAATTCCAAAATCTATAATTTTCCATTTGTTTCTCCAAGTACCTGTAATAAATAATAATTATTTTTGGTATCCAATTACTACATTAGGGTCCAAGGGGTTAGGTCGAAGGTAACCATACCCAAGAGGGTTTGGTGGAACCTTTGAAAATAAATTTTTCATTATTAACTACTGTATCAAAATAATCATCAATGTATTTTTCTCTGTTTTTCCAATTAACAAGAACCCAAAAAATTAGATAATTTTTATTCATATTTCTCGTGAATGATTTTGTACTTCTAGAGATATTGTAAACATTATTGGTCATAGCAGCACTTGAATTTCTATAAAAATTGGATTTAGACTTTACTTGAAATCTAGTATTAGCACTAACATTTTTACTATACATGAAACTGTATGTAGTGCTATTTCTACGATCAGTTTGTTATATCCTAAACCACTTTTATCATGTAAAGTCTAGAACTAGATAAAATCATGTTTAAATCATTTTGACCTTTATTAAATTTCACAAATTCATTTTTACATTTTTCAAATTTAGTTTTAAAGTCACAATTGTTATTTTCTAAAGAAATATTACTATTTTTCAAAATATCAATCTTCTCATTTAATTCAGAATTCTCATTTTTTATCGTACGGTTCTCATTTTTGAGAAGAAAATTTTGTGAATCTAAATTATCTAAAAAGGATTGTAATAAATCATTTTGTCTTTTCAAATCATAAATTTCTTTTGAAAATTTTTCTCTCTCCTTTTCAAATAAGGTGTTTTGTTCACCTAGAGCATCTTTAAGAGTTATAAAATTATTTTTCAAAACACCAAGTTGATTTTCTAAATTAAATTTCTCATTATTCAATTTCTCATTTTTAAGTTCGATAGATTTCATCTTTTCTAAAATAATAAAATCAAGCTTTGAGATCTTATCGCTTATACTAACTAATTCATTATTATCTTTTACTGAAATTTGTAAATCAGAAAGTACCTTTTTATAGTCCTCATTGGTGGCTTTGACAGGGATTTTGCTTGTTGTATTTCGATTGGATCTTTTTCTGGCCATTATTCAATGATGTTGTGATGATCGATATAATTTTAGGCTTTGATACCAAATTAGAGCGACTAAAGATCATGTAATATGAAATATTTACTAAGTTATCTACTAGCGCGGAATATAAATATAAAAGTAAATAGTAAAGTAAATGACATCAGGAATTTTTATACCGATTCGAACTTCTCGTTCTACATCCAATCCCAGACTCCTTCTATGATTTAACTATCAACCCTCACTTAACTCAGAGGAATAGGTAATACACCACCGGAGCAACCAAACAGGACTTCAACCGCCTAAGCAACAGAATAGGACTTCAACTGCCTGAGCAACCGAACATGACTTCTAATACAAACTGTAAAATTGTTTCTGACCGAGCATGCTCTTGAGTAGAACTGATAAGTCAATAAGATACACCCTTCCTATAATCTTCTCCTTTGTGGTATATTGTGTAGTTTGTGAAGATAGGAAGTTTAATAAATCACTAATGAAATTTTCTTGAATGTACAAGTGATTAGAGTGAGATATTGAATGCAAATGGCAAGATAGTTTAGACAATAAAAATGAGAATTAAAATAAGAATTGGTGATAAAAACAAAATCATTTAATGGCTATATATAGTGTTTAAGAGTTGCAGCCGATCACGAAAATTAGCCATGAAAAGATATGGAAGCAACTCTTGAATCAAGAGTTGTTTTTCTTCACTGAAATGAAGTGTCTTTTCAAAATATAGCCATTATGAATATTCAGCCGATTGAATAGAATAATTCAGCCCGCTGAATCGATTAAAAATTGAATCAGCAAGAAAACAGTGCAAAAATGACCTAATTCAGCCGGCTGAATATGCCAGGGCAGCCGACTGAATATTCCAAATAAACCATGCATATGCACATAATTCAGTCGGCTGAATGACCATGTTCAGTTGGCTGAATTCTGTTGATGACAAAAAATGCCTTAGCTCAGTTGGTTAGAGCACTTGCTTTCTAAACTAGTGACCCGTGTTTGAGTCTTGCTCCATGCATTTTTGAGAACTTGATTTTTATTTAAATATGATTTCACCAATGCCCCAAGTTTGAGTATTCCTCCATATATTATTATTATTACTAGTACTACTACTACGATTATTATTTTTAAAAAATAAACTTTCATTGCTTTTACAAAAAACTTCGAATGTGTGTGTATATGTGTGTATACCACTTTAAGAAGATTTCAACATCTGGAAACTCTAGATATGACACTCTATGACTAATAATACTTTGTTTGTCGCCTTCGTCTTATCTCTATCGTGTATATCACTTCATATATCTCCATACACACACACACACACACACTTTTATCCTCTTTTGGACTGTGTATCTTCATGTTGAACTTATTTGTTTGTCTCCTTTTGAAACTCTTATAACTGCAAGTTAGCTTAGAGGTTATTTGGCATAATTGTATAGTTGTTGTCATTAAAATCCAACAATAGAGGTTCTAATAAAGAACACCCAGATCAGTCTTGTAAACCAGCGTGAGATAACACATCTCAACTGAATTTATTTTAAATTTATAAAAACTTTCTTTTATCAAAAGAAAGGTATCTCGTAAGACTACACCCATACATAAACAAGGACGTGTTTTAACCTTACGATAACCAAAACATTTCATATCAAATCCTGTTATATTATAATAGTGTCTAGTATACAAATAATATGAATCATAGCCGAAATTTTTACATTGATTAATTTTAAGCAATACTGGCCACAAACACGGGTTTTACAAACAGATTGGCAGGCACATAATGGATAATGGATTTCCATAAAAATGACCAAGTGAAGGGACTATCTTTCGGTAGACTTCTCTAGAGGAATGTACCGAGGCACAAAACATCTGCCCTCTACCAACATAAGACCGGCCTACCTTTCTCACAAGATAGCATCGAATATGTCATCACCCCGGTTGTTACCGACCTACCCGAGAGCCCTCATAACATACATCCATAATAATTTATATCCTGAACATCATAGCGGGAATAAATATATCTAGAAGGGGATGATCATATCCTAATGGTTTCAAATCACATAGCCTTGCCGCATCTACCCTGTTTCGGTCATTTCCGGGTGTGAGGCCAATGGTCACGTTTACCTTTCACATAGCACATATCACTTTGAATGCCACATTGCCATTATTTCGATGACTATTGACTTTCACAAACATACAACCTCTGAGCCCATACGTCTCAGAGAAGGGTGTTAAGCTAAGAGAAGTTGCCTTCTCCGCCACCAAACAGATGTACATTTATAAAAGTCAACGATGAAATCTCAAAAATGTAATGTCAGACATCCATCCATATAAGTTATCTAGGAACATGACAAATCGAAGGCACTCTCGAACCACATCCTATCGGGATACCCCTAGGATTAGTAGCGATTAGTCCTTGCATTGAATATTTCATTACGAAGAGACCACTACTACTATATATATATTGAGAGTTTATCCCAAAACGATCAACAAGCAGTCCATCATTACGAAAATCTCAAATATCAGTATCTTCTAAACCTGCACATTCGAACGCATATACATTGGTCTGAAGTGGTTCTCGGATAAATCCGACCCCTCTGGATCAACAACGATAAAGAGGCCAAATATTTAATAGTCGATTATTTAACTATCAGAGCAAACAAACAATATCTAGCACCATCAGCAATTACTAGGCCCATTTAATTACTTTCATTAATTAAATCCATTTCCAAATATTTATTTCAAATTATCTTTAAATAGATATATCCTTAAAACCATTTCAAATATTTTATATTGGAGAACATTTCCATATACTTATACCAACGGTATAAGTATATTCTATAACACTACCATTTGGAGACATGCCAAATAGATTTCTATAACCGTACAACTCTAGAGCTCGTACGCCTCCAAACAGGGGTTAAATATAGGAAACAATGCTCCTACACCACCAAGACTTTAGTACGATCGTAAGAACCGATTCGTGTATTTCACGATGGAAGGTCAAACATAATTTATTGGGTCAAAATGAATGTTGCGTAAAACATCGTTACGCCAACCCAAAAACGTTAGTATAGGGATTTGGTAAATTGTATCTGTATATAAATATATCTCGTATACTAAATAAAATATTTCCTTTTGGAAATCATTTACTATAACAACAATGTTATAGTCTATGCCTTCCTTACTTTCCCGAAAACGTCTATTACAACAATAAAAGTTGAAATCTATGTTTCTGATACTTACCACATTTTAAAACATTTCCAAAACCATTTAGTTCCATTTAAAACCATTACTTCCCAAAACATGACTTACAAAAGATAAATTACTTCTAAAACCATTACTTCATCAAAATATTTCTTCCAAACATTCCTTTACATAAAAATCCATAATTCAAATCTCAACATAAATCACTTCCATATTTATAAAACTATTTTTATAAATCTCCTTTCGATTTTTATAACACTTCTATTTTATAAAGTTCCTTTATTTAATAAATTCTATTTATAAATCCATTCTTTTATAAAACTAATTTTACTATCAAAATCCATTTCTTTAAAAATCAAATTTATTTATAAATTTATTTATACATCAAATTTACAAAACAACTTCAAAACCATTTACTAAAATTTATAAATTTCAATTATAAATCAACTTCTTTATTTATAAAATATTACTTCTATAAGTCTTTTATATAAACTTATTCCACTCTCAAACCAAAGTATTTCTCAAAACTATATTTTTATAACATCAAAAATCATAACTTTTATTTCTTTAAAAATTAAATTATTCCTTTTAATAATTTAAAAATCATTAAAACATATATATTTTCAAGAACACTTCGAAATCCTTTTCAAATCAAAATCATCATTTCAATATTTCAAAATATAAAAAATAAGGTCCAGTGCTACCATAGCACTAAATAAGTCAAATCACATCAAAGACATCAACATGACACCCAGAACATCATATATCAGCATAAAGATGAAAAGTAAGTCAACAGTGGTGAGGAATCCTATTGGATCCCTCCAACCTGTCCCTTGCATCACAGATAACATATAATCATAAAAATAAAATCAACCACTTCGAGGCGGGATTCGTATACAAAGGGTCATCTGCTCTTACACGGAATGTAATAGAGTCTCATCTGGTCCAATAGACGGGAATATATCCAAACCAACTAATATATATAATATATCATCTAAACAAGCAACAATCATTATTAATAAATTTATTCCCACTTATATAAAAATATAAGCAGACCAAAGAGGTGAGTCTACTCACAAAAATGCCAGAAATCCCCTAAGCGCTCCGGTTTGAATTAAAATTGAAGGGTCATTCAATTTAACTCAAAATTCCTACTAGCTCCGAATTCGTCCAATCTAACTCCATAGCGTAGTGCTCGTTTATCCGAATTCTATGCAACTTGTCGCGCTTGAAACGGACCTCGTACGAGAAAGTTACGGATTATTAAACATTCGATTATAATTACAGATAATTAACATAACTAAAAATAATTTAAATTTTTAACCTCCTCCTTCTTCCCTCTAGCCGCACGCGCTCCAGGCCCTCACGTTGTTTATTATTCATTCAAAGAAAATCGATCGCTCCTCCATCCCCAAGCACCACAGCCGACGCCGCCGCTTGTCGTACGCCCCTTGGCCGCGCCGCCTTCCACCTGCGCCGCTCCAGCACGCGACCACAGTCGCCGCGCACGTCGCGTGATTTATGACCCAAACCCAAAAACTGCTGTGCTCTAATGGAGTAGAATTTCAACCACCTCGTTCAACGATTCGTCGATCCAACCATACATTAGCTTCGTATCATTGCCCTCTACATTTTCCTAGTTGAAGTCGAAGGCTAATTTCGCCTCTAGAGGCTCCGATCGTTATTGATCTTTGGATGGAGGATTTTTAATGGCAGCTGAAATCTATTTCTAGGGTCAGGTTTACAAATGGAGAAAGTTAAGGGCTATTTATAGAAAATATCGCGTGGCACTATTCATCTATGAAAATTCCAAACTCCAAGCGAAGCGTGCCGCCTGGCATTCTATATGTTATACCCCTATTCCGAACATAATGTAATATGTATCAAGAGCCAATTCCATCATATACAGAAGATATCTTTTCAAAATCAAATTATTTTAGTTAAATTCCTTTAATAAATTTCTATGCGTTTCGAACTCGCACGACCAAACGATACATCCAATCGCTACAAAATTCTACAACATACTATAATTCACTATTACAGATCTAATAAAACTGGTTTCATCGAAATCCAAGATGGTGCCCAAAATTAATATTTTTACATGTTAATTTTACCAAGGCTAGCCGGTTTTTATAGTGGACCGTCCACTTTTATTATGAAATTAAGGTATAGGTGAGAGGCAAGGTGCCTCCACAGCTACAACATCACACACCACCCTTACAAACCCAAACCAAGGTACGACAACATCATAACAAAAAAGAACAACTACATCCCAAAAACAGAGAAATCAAGTAACTTTCAATTTCTGTTCAATCACTTATAAATCTAATTTAAAAGTTTACTAACTTCACTCTAATTTAAATAGAATTTAAATCAACTTTATAATTCATTTACATTCACATTAAATCCAAGATTCAATCATTTAAACAATTTCAAATATTAAATTAAACAATTTAATTATCAAATAAATCAACATATTTGAAATATAAGTTATTTAAAATATAAAATTAACTTTTAAATATTTAAAATCAATTAAATATTCCAAATCTGAATGACTGAAATTCTAGGTCGTTACAGTACAACATTTACTATTCTAGATTTCCCTATAGCCGACTCGAAGCACCACTAGAGCAAACCATTCCTAGACATGAAGCATACCCCAAGTAAGAGTTTCTAACCAACCATGGAAGAAATGATACCGAATAGAAATGCTATCGAATAGAAATTCTACCGAACAGAAACGCTATCGAATAGAAATTCTACCGAACAGAAATGCTACCGAATAGAAATTCTACTGAACAGACATGCTATCAAATAGAAATTCTACCGAATAGAAATGCTGTAGTTTTTTCAAACTCCAATTTCATTCCGATTTCATCATTATGCTCCGTTCTTCAACCCATGTGCATTACATATGCATCGATATAACTCCTAATGTCCTTGAGCTTATCCTTTGAAGTCTGGTTTTATGCTCCACACCTCTAATTCAATCTAATGTGTGTTTTCAACAATTCAAGCATACATACAATCATTACACACATACAAATCAAAATTTGAGCATGCAAAACACACAAAAAATCATAGCAATCATCATATAATGTACATACCACACAACCTAACATATATTAAGACAACCACACATCCAAATAACATGATTAGAATCCCAAAAATCCATTTATTCACTTTTTATTAGATGATGGGTTTTAAACAACATTAAACATAATATTGACTTTAAAAATAGATCCGAAACTTGTTAAAATCTATAGATACATACATATTAAGATGTGAGATGATAAATCACTCACCTAACACTCAAAAATCCAAGTTTTTCATGCAAATCAAGGTAATTCTGAGAATGAACAACAAAAACCCAATTTCTCTTTCCTATAAACGTAGATTTGAATATCTCTAACTGATCCCCTTGCTAGTCTACCCTTAATATATGATTTAGACTTGATTTAGAGGAGAAAAATGAAGGTATTGGTGAAGAAAGGGTTAATGGAGGCTTAGATCTATTTGGTAGAAGGGGAAAAATGATTCGAGGAAGGTTATTTCAGCCTCTAATAGTGTAAAATCCAAAAGGGGTTAATGTGCATATCTCTAATCTCACAAATTACCCATTAAACTATTCCGAAAGCTGCCAAACTTAAAACAACCATGTAACACCCCAGTTTTTTGATAACATTATTTAGGAGATTTAGTTAGTTAAACTAAATAAAATAATGTGTTGATAAGGGGATTAAGATTTGATTTAATTAAGGTAGCCGTGCCTTTTTAGCTAATAAATTAAATGAAGAGTTTAAAATGAATTAAAGGAGGGGTATTATGAAAAAGAGGCTATTCCTACATCACCTTCCTTAGGTCGTATATCACTACACACGTTCATTCTCATATTAAAAATTTAAAAAGCAAGGCCGACCACCATCAACAAGGAAAGAAGAAGAGGAAACAAAAGAAAAGCTTAAGGAAACCATATTCAAATCAAACTCATTCAAATCTCAAGCTCCTTAATCACTAAAGCAAAGGTGAATAATGTTTACATCTCTAAAAATTTTTGGTTTCAGTTTTAAGATTAAATCCAAATGATTTTGCAAATGTTTGCCATGTTTTTGAATGATAAAATGATTATATATACATAATGATTTATGTATGTTCATATAGATTTTATGATATGTTTTAAGATGAAAACCCTGTTAAATGACATCCGTTAGCCTTGTGAATTTTTATGATGATTGTTATCCCGCCTTTTGGCAAGGCCATGACACCAAGAACTTAATTGGAAACCGAGGACAGTTCGTCCCGAAGAACGGTTATACGCAGGCTCACTATGAATATCGATGAATTTTTTCCAAGTCTGGATCAAGCTATAATTAACATGACACGACATGCAAAGCTATGGAAGCCAACGTTCCAAATTTCAAGTCAATTCGAGTTCGTATACTTAAGATGATCGATGCAAGCCAAGGAAATAAATTCGTTCGTATTCATCATTTCGCTCTCTTCGTATCGATTCCGTTCGCACCCATTGGGAACTGCACTCTTCGTATCCATCAACTGAAAGGCCTTGTTCGCATCCATCAAGCTTCAATAGTTCGTATCCATCAGCTATATTGGCTCGTATCCATCAAATGGTCGTCACTTCGTATCCATCAGGTGACCACTGGTCCACGTCCATGAAAGCGCACCGCACTTCGTATCGATCGCATTTAACCCAGTTCGTATCCATCACCTGAAGACATATTGTATCGATACGAGGAAGATTTAGGTGAACAATACGAATGGAATTGTTATCCCGCTTTTTGGTCAAAGCCGGAATATCAAACAAATCGACAGGAAAGGATGGATATCAGGATTGGAAGTCGATTGAAAACAAGGCTGCGATGGATGTCGTCAAAATTTGGCCGAGCTCCGATCAAGCCAGAATTGATTGGGAATGACAATCAAGGTTAGGAGAGGCTATGTTTCAATTTTCAGGACGATCGGAGTTCGTACGCACAAGATATGAATGAATTAAAATGCACAGAGCACGATTCGAATCGATGTACTTCGCATCGATGGATGTTGGTTTGAATCGATGAAGGTTCGAATCGATTGAAGTTCACTGCACTTCACATCAATATGGTTCGTATCGATGAAGATGGAATCAGTCATTTGCTCTGGGACAACATGTTCGAATCGATCAAGAAGTAGCATAATACTTCGAATCCATGGACTTCGCATCACCAGCTTCGAATCCATCACGCTCGACTCCAACAAGTTCGACTCCATCTACTTCGTACCCTTCGGTGAACACTCTCTCGAATCCACAAAGGCTGGTCACTTCGTATCCATCTGGAACTGTTACTTCGAATCCATGCAATTAAGGGTGCCTCGACTCCATAACCTTCGAATCCCCAGGATAAGACAACTCTGAATCGATCCACAGCAGCGCGTCTTGATCGATTCGAACCAGTGCCAGTTCCATCGATTCGAAGGAAGCGAACCTTCGAATCCAACGTCTCGAGTCCACCAGGTAAATGCGGCTAAAACCAAGGACTCGACCCAGTAAACTCGGAGAAAAAGGAGGATCAACTCGAAGATTGCGCGCCACGTCACCGTCTTCACGTGCAGAAGCATGGATTCGACCCTATGGATTCGAACCATATCGATTCGAACGAATCCATAGGGCGAAGAACGTCAACTTGAATCGATCATAACTTGAGATCTACAAGTCCAAATGCTATGAAATTTTCGCAGTAGCTTGAGCACATGTTGAAGAATGTTCACGCCAAATTTCAGCTCGATTGGACAATTTCTTGATCGATTCGAACATAGCTTCGAATCGATCCCAAAGTGGGCCTGGATTTCCAGAAAGAGGGCATGTGGGCCCCCTAACGTGCCAGAACTGGTCTCCCCTCAATTTAGGCGAAATATCAGCCTCCTACACCTATAAATAGAGCCCCTGGTCATTCAGAAAAGGGATCGGACAATTTTGAGAGCTAAAGAGCGCCCGGACTCTGCCAGATTTACTCCAGATCACCATTGCTGCCTTAGATTCAGATTATAATCATAAAATCCGTTGTACTACACGATAGGAAATTGTAATCTTCAAGCATCGATCAATAAAAGATAAAAACTTTGGAGTGGACGTAGGCCGGAGATAGCCGAACCACTATAAATCTCGTGTTTTTGTTCATTATTTCTGGATTGCTGTTTGTTGTTTGTTTAGATCTGAGATTTGTGTTTGAATATTGGTGATTTGTATTCATACACTGGTGCTTTCACAACATTCGGGGTTTGTGACCATTTTTGGCGCAAACAGGAATGATATGAAACGACGTCCATCTATCGATACGAAATGACCATTAAGCGATCGATACGAACAGAACATTGATAATCGATACGAACAGAGCAATAACGACCTATACGAACAAGGCAGTGGTGATCGATACGAAGAAGATACACTCCTATGAAAGACTCAGTCATGTGACATGAAAAGTGGATCGACCCGAGGAGTTAGCGCCACGTCAACTTGTGAGCACATGCCCAAAAAGTGATACGAACAGATCAATATGAAGGGAATCGATACAAATTCAACAGCCTTTAATAAATTCAAAATTGTATCGATCATAACTCAAAATCTACAAGTCCAAATGCCACCAAATTTTCACAGGAGTTTGCGTACATCCTCAAGAATGTTCATGATCAATTTCGACTCGATTGGACGAAATTCCGATCGATACGAAATTCGTTCGTATCGACCACGGACCGAGTGCAAATCTCTTGGGATCGATCATGTGGGCCCACCCGTTTGAGAGAAGAGGTCTTTCGAGATTTGAGCGAGATATTTGCAGCCTGCGCCTATAAATAGCAGTCTAGAACCTACAGAAAAGGGACTTTTTGGCTCTTCGGCGTCCAGACTCTGCCAAAATCACCGTTGCACTCGAAAATCACTGCTGTACTCAAAATTTACTATTGTAATCCACTGTAACCAACAAGCAAAATTTAATAAAAGTCAATCATTTCGTAGTGGATGTAGGCAACATGCCAACCACTCTAAATCTCTGTGTTCTTTTGCTGTTTTTCTGAATATTGTTTAGAGTGTTTGTTAGATAATCCTCTTTTTACATTTGCTCTCTTCATTTTATCTCTTTAAACACTTTCAAAGAGTATTGTGTCCAATTTTGGTACAAACACTTTGGTGCCTTCATTGAGAAAACCCAGTTATTCTCCTACTCGTTGGATCTACTATCGATATCGGATTGCATAAATCTAAGAAGAAGATCCAGATTCAAGTTAAAAGTTCTACCATCCTATTCAGATTTGCATCAAGTCTAGGAAAGAGCTTCACTACCCATCATGGTTAACACAAGGACTATTTCAGCTGTCGTAGATCCAGAATGACAGGACAGGCAGAATCCCGTACAGCTGCCTCCTGCCGATCAAAACACTGCCGGACCATCTGATCCGCAAGGCCCTGTCACCATGGAAGAATTCCAAATGCTAATGCAAGAACTGACTCAGAGCCGCCAACAGCTCACTCAACAACTTCGTGCTGATGTAGAATTGACTAACCAACTGAACCGTTAGCGAAGAAGGAGATCCAGGAGGGATCAGGCTTCCTATTCGTCCACCGAGAGTTCAGCCTCTTCTGACTACCAGCATAGATCCACGCGCCCGCGACTGGATGGAAGTTACACACAGGCCACTGGGCATCAACATACATTGAATCTTGGGTAACCGAGGGTTGGCCCGTCAACCAGCCATCAGACTGGACATTACTCCCGAGGAGGTGCTGCCCCGTATCATATTACTGACAACCGTACTACCACTATTACTGATTTGGGAGTTGATGCTTGGAACCGAACAGATCTGACCCACAACGCAACCATACTCTTGAGCCTTATGTCCCTGAAGATAGAGAACCAAGGAGGCGAGACATGGACCATCAACAACGACCGGTCCCTTCTCGCATTGTGGAACCCGACCACACCTTGGCCCAACATGCTCAAAATGTCCAAGTGCCTGACATTCCGATGATGATCCGTCAAATGATCCGTGTAAGTCAGGGTCTTACCAATGACGACCGGGGAATCTCCCAGAGTCATACCCCTTTTACTGATGAGATACTCTATCCTGAACCACCTCGACGATTCAGGATGTCGACTTTACCCGTTTATGAAGGGAGCTCTGATCCTAATCAACATATCCTGAAGTATGAATGGTTAATGAATGTTGCACGAGCTGATGATGCAGTTAAGTGTCGAAGTTTCTTGATCTCTCTAGGGGGCATAACAGCTATGTGGTTTACCTGTTTACCGCCTCGATCTATCTCTTGTTTTGACCAGTTGGCAACAAAGTTTATTGAGCAGTTTTGCATGCATCTCGTAAGGCCAAAAGATGTTAATACTTTGTCTAGTGTCACTCAAGCTCCTGGAGAGACGCTCAGACGTTATCTGGAGAGATTTCATGCTGCATGTGCTGAAATTAGTAACCCCAATGATAATTCGATTCTGATGGCACTGACTAAGGGGATCGACCCTGACTCCGAGTTTGGCAACTGGTTGGCCGGAAAACCTCCTGCGTCATTGGACCGTTTCTATTCCAAGCCATCTCAATTCTTGAGAAGGGAGGATGTGAAACAGTTTAGGAAAAAGGATGACGCAGGACCTAGTCTGGAAGGAATTCAGAGCAATGTTGCTGTTAAACAATCCGGGGAGAGTTTCGGAAAAGTGCAACTGAATATACAAAATAAACAGAATAAACAGAAAGGCAATAGGGACCAAAATAAGAAGTAGGATCAGAATCGTTGTCCATGACGTAGGGCTCCTATGTTTGACAATTACACTCCTTTGAATACGTCGCTGGAAAATGTGTATTTACAGACCTGCAATACTATTCAATATAAGAAGCCTGCTCCGAAATAGTCATCGGAAAAATAGATTTAGACAGGAAATTTTTGTAGATTCCATGAAAGCTATGGCCATAACACGAACGAGTGCCGTCACTTGCAGGATCTCATTAAAAAGTTGATAAGAGAGAGAAAGTTGGAGCAGTTTGTGCGAGCGCCGCAGTCTGGAGGTGCGGGCCCATCAAATCAGAATCATGTACCGAATCAGGCGAGATGGGAGGAATCCGCACGTACTGGCGGGAGGTTAGTGATAAATACTATTAGTGGTGGTCCTCATCCAACAGACCGAAGCTGGAAGAAAATGGAGTCGTATGCCAGTTCTGTTAGGCATACGGGCTTCGAGTGTTGTAGTAGTTTGGAAGATGGGGCTCCGGCCAAGCAACAGAAGATGATGACTGATGACATCGTCTTCTGAGACAGAGATGCCGACAAGATCGAAGCCCCAACCAATGATCCACTTGTCATATCAGCTCAAGTAGGTCCTGCTTGGATGAAGAGGATCCTGGTAGACAGTGGAAGTTCTGTGAATATATTGTTCAAGCGAGTCTATGACCAGATGAAAATGGAAACTAAAGATTTGAACCCTTGTCAGTACGGTATCCATGGTTTCAACAGGAGTGCGACTATACCCGCTGGAGTGGTGGAATTACCAGTGGAGTTAGGAATTGGAGAACGCCGGAGAGTCTGGATGTTACAATTTGTGGTGTTGGATATAGACTTACCATATAATGCTTTCTTGGGCCACCGGCCCTAGCTGAGTTCAGGGATGCTATTTCCCCATGGTGTCTGACTCTAAAGTTCCCCACCGATCATGGGGTTGGAGCCGTTCAAGGAGATCAGGCTGTTGGACGAACCTGTTATGTTGCCGAGCTGCGAGATATGCAGCGAAGAGAAAAAGGAAAGGGCATAGAGGAATCTCTTTCCGTCCGCTTTTTTGAAAATTGACAATTGATGCCTGGGCCTAGGGCTGGGCACCCCAACCAATTCCAAAGAGACCTTGACTCGAGAGATACTGAAAGTGAAGATGAAGGTAAAGACAGTCAAGCTTCTCCGGCCGAGCTGACGATCGATGTCCCGATCGATGATAGCGATGAATCTAAAATGATGAAGATTGGATCTCAGTTAAGCCAACAAATGCAAGAGGAATTGGTTGAATTTCTCCGGGCAAACCTCGACGTGTTTGCCTGGACGCATTCTGACATGTGTGGAATCTTCCCGGACATCGCGAGCCACACACTGAACATTGACCCGCGGCACGTCCCGGTCAAACAAAAAAGGCGTGGTATGGATCCAAAGAGATCTGCCGCCCTTAAGGAAGAGGTAGACAAGCTTAAATAGAATGGATTTATTCGAGATGCATTATACCCGGAATGGGTATCCAACCCTGTACTTGTCCGAAAGCCAAATGGGAAATGGAGAACGTGTGTTGACTACTCAGACTTGAATAAAGCTTGCCCAAAGATAGTTTTCCACTTCCTCGAATCGATCGGCTCGTAGATTCAACGGCTGAACATGAACTCCTATCCTTCATGGACGCGTATTCAGGCTACAACCAAATACCCAAGCACTCGCCTGACCAAGAGCATACCAGCTTCGTAACCAATATGGGTCTTTACTACTACAGAGTTATGCCTTTTGGACTCAAGAACTCCGAGGCAACTTATCAATGGTTAGTTAAACGCATGTTCGCTAACCAAATTGGGAGAACCATGGAGGTATACATGGATGACATGCTAGTCAAGTCACGATTCTCCACTGATCATGTCAGAGACCTGAAGTCAATGTTTAATATCCTCTAAGAATACGGATTGAAGCTTAATCCGTTGAAATGTCACTTTGGGGTCGCATCAGGAAAATTCCTTGGGTTTTATCGTCAATGCTCGAGGAATCGAAGCCAATCCCGAAAAGATCTGTGCCATTAGAAATCTCGAGACTCTAAGAACTATAAAGCAAGTCCAGAGCCTCAACGGGAAAGTAGCAGCACTGAGCAGGTTCATTTCGAAATCCATTGACAAATGCGTTCCCTTCTTCGATCTGATCCGAAAAAGGAAACGAAACTTTGAATGGACTACAGAATATGAGGGTGCATTCCGAGCACTAATTCAACACCTCTCCACATCTCCAATTTTGTCAAAGCCTATTGATCATGAGAAATTGTACATTTACTTAGCGGTATCAGAAAACGCAATCAGTGCTGCCCTAATTCGGATAGAGGACCGAATACAAAAACCGGTCTACTATATTAGCAAACGACTAACTGGAGCTAAGAGAAATTATCTAAAGCTAGAGAAGTTGGCTTATTGTCTTGTTATTGCCTCAAGGAAGCTCCGTCCGTATTTCCAGGCTCATCCTATCATCGTTTACACCGACCAGCCGTTACGACAGGTCCTTACGCGGCTTGAGACGTCTGGTAGGTAACTCAAATGGAATATCGAGTTAAGTCAGTTTGACATTACTTACACTCCAAGGCGAGCCATTCAAGGACAAGTCCTAGCAGATTTCATAGCTGAATTTACCATCCTAGAGGACTTGACCGAAACTAGTGAATCTCCCAAGTATATCTGGAAGCTGCATACTGATGGTGCATCAAATGACCATTGCTCAGGTGCCGGGGTTGTACTTAATACTCCCAAATGTCGATCTATATGCTATGCTTTAAAGTTTTATTTTCACACAACCAACAACAAAGCCGAATATGAAGCCCTGCTTGCCGGATTGAGACTCGCCAGAGATTTAAGGTTCATTGTCGTGGAGATTTATTGTGATTCGCAATTGGTCGTATGCCAATTTCTGGGGGAATACCAAGCCAAGGATCGTAGACTGGCTGCTTACTTAGCTCGGGTCCAGGAGATATTAAACCAGTTCGATTATTATGCCATCTACTTCATACCCCGAGAGCACAATCAGAAAAGCCGATTCGTTAGCAAAATTAGCCAGTACAGGTGAAGCACAACAAATGGGACTCGTTCCCGTAGAGACGTTAGCTTCCTCGAGCATCGACTGAATGGAGATAGATTGGGCATATGAGGTTATTCCCGATAAGGAGTCATGGATGACTCCGTTCAGAAATTATCTCGAGCATGGAACCTTGCCAAAGCGCAGGAGTAAAAAGAGACAGATTCTTCGAAAAGCTTCGCGGTTCACTATTCAGAATGGAGTCATATATAGAAGAGGATACTCTGTTCCTTTACTCCGATGTATCGCTCACGATGAATTCAAACACGTATTGCATGATGTGCACGAAGGAGAATATGGCGATCACACCGGGGGGCAAGCCCTTGCCAAGAAAGTGCTCCGATATGGATACTATTGGCCAACCGTAAATAGTGATGCATCGGATTACGTCAGAAAATGCGACAGATGTCAGAAGCACGCTCGAATTCCAATAGCCCCACCTACCGAAATAACTCAGATGGCCAGTCCATGGTCGTTTGCAATATGGGGCATTGACATTATTGGCTCTCTACCTCTAACCAAAGGTGGTGCGAAGTATGCCATCGTAGCAGTTGATTACTTTACCAAGTGGGCGGAAGCTGAACCCCTTGCTACCATCACAACAAAGAAGGTGATCATCTTTGTAGTGCGCAACATCATCTGCCGATTTGGTCTCCCACATACTATCATCGCTAATAACGGGACCCAATTCGATAGTGTTGAATTTAAGGATTTCTGTCAACGATTCCACATTCAGAAGAAATTATCCACAGTTGCAAACCCTCAAGCGAATGGACAAGTCAAAGCTGTTAATAAAGTTATAAAGTCTATCCTGAAGAAACGACTGGAAAAAGCCGGGGGCAAATGGGTCGATGAACTTCCTATGGTCGTATGGGCCTACCGAACAACCCACAAGTCCGCGACCGACCACACTCTGTTCTCTCTTTCTTATGGTTCAGAAGCTGTTATTCTAGTCGAATTAGAAGTGCCTTCTCATCGTGTGACATACTATGATCTGAAGACAAATGCTATATTACTTGCCGAATCTCTGGATTTATTGGATGAGAAGCGTGAAGAGGTTGATTTGAGGTCAGCCGCATATAGAAGTCGAGTCGCTCGATTGTACAATGCCAAGGTCTGACCCTGAACCTTTGAACTCGGCGATCTCATCCTCAAGAGAATTTACCCGGTCCCTTCACATACGAAGCCAACCTGGGAAGGGCTGTATGTTATTGAACGGAAGCTCGGAGATGGCACATTCAAATTATCGACCGTTGACGGTCTCACTCTTCCGAGAGCCTGGAACAGCGAAAGTCTTCGTCGCTACTACACATGACAGGCTTTGTTTATTTATTCAGTCTACTTTTCATTTGCAATTTGTTTCTGCATTTCGAAATTAGAATTTGTAATAAGGCAACTGATTTTTGCCATATTTTCTTATTTCAGCAATAAAATGCAATCTCTTCGAGCCAGAGCTGTGATTTATTGAATGCGTCATGCAATTATCACTATGCACGGAGAGTTAAATTCCACCTGACGGTGGAATTTATTCAAATAGGGAGTGACTGTGATATGACCAGTTACTCGCTAAGTGAAACCCGAGCTCGGGGGCAATCATCACACTGAAGTCAAAAAAGGATTGATACACGATAATCCTTTAACCAACTCCAGATTCCCAGAGTGTGAACTGGAGTATAAACTTACATATACGGTCTCGAAGAGGGTGGATCCGTCCACCTAACAACTTCACCCGTATCTTGACCAAGTTTGAGAAGGATGGATCCGTCCATTTAACGACCTTGCTTGTTAACTCAGGGTGGATGTGAACCGACCATCCACGGTCCTGATAGATTCGTCGTTCCTGGAGTGCAAACGAAATCCTAAAGCCTGAACAGATGTGACTGACCATCTATCGGCCAACTCCAAGTTCCCAGAGCGCGAATTGGAGCATAAACACCAACTCCAAATTCCTAGAGTGCAAATTGGAGTATAAACGTTAACTCTAAATCACTGGAGAGTGGATTGGAGTTTAAACACAAACCGGATTGGAATCAACCGTCCATGAAACGAATCTGGGTCCCCGTAGCGCGGTCAGAGTGTAAATGCAAATCGGGTGTGAATGACCACTCGCGAATCCATCTAAAGTCCCCAGAGTGTGGACATGGTTACAAACATTAAATGGGTGTGAATCACCGCCCGTGAAAATGACTTAATTCCCCGGAGCGTGGACATATCCTTGAAACTTAAGCAGGTGTGACCAACCGCCGATGTTCAAATTCAAATCCCCGGAGTGTGGATACAATCATCAATAGATGAGCGAGTGTGATTCTACCACTCGAATTTCCTTGTTTCAGCATCAATTCAACGACGTTAAGCTCAATGTGTTAAAGGCAAAATACAGTTGCCACCTGATTTTTACAATTCTTCCCTGGAACTGGGGGCAGAACTAAGTGCCAATCACTGACTGAGACAGTGCAGCATCGGAGTCTGGCTTAACGTTCGGTCATGACTCATAGTTGTGATTTCAGGACTTAACAAATAAACTCAGATCCAATCCAAAGGTCAAAACTTCACAAGCATACCAGACTAGAGTTCAAATGCTGAAACACTTAAGCAAATAAACAAAAATTGAGTTGAAGACAAAATGGAATTTCATTTCAACTATTTGTGGAAGAAAATTAAGTACAAGTTTATCCCAAAAATCCTACTTGCAGGAGCCGAACCTTCACCTATACATGGCCTACAAAAGCTAAAGAAATTCCTATCTACTCAAAAGTAAGCCGAAAAGATATATCTACTCTTTTTTCTTTTTTGATTTCCTCTTTGGTGTGGACCTGCTGGAGCTATCACTTGGTTTTCTCTTTGAGCCCTTGCCTTTCGTCGGCTGATCTCCAGCCAGGGGCATTATATCAACTTCCTCCTCCGAACTCAAATGTATTGGAACGCTTCCTAAAGGCGGAGTTGGAGGGGCAGGATCAACAGTAGGAGGCACGATAGGCACACTTGTCTCAACGACTGTTCCTCCCAGAGATATCATCCGCAAAGGGTCTAGACCAGGTCACGCCATTCCACCTCCAAAGTCACTGCCCCGCGCGGCTGCCTCCATTTCAGCATTGATTTCAGCTATAATTTCATCCTCATGAAGTGTTTGCGCATTGCCAGGGACTCCTACAATTGGGGTCGAAGAACTTGTCATTGGTGCGCTTCCACCCATAACGAACGGAAAATACGCAAAGGGTCACTGTGATGATCGAGGTGTTCCTCCATCATCTGCTCATCAAAAATAAGTGTGCTTCCCTGTGCTCCATCAGTTGGTGCCATGGTTGTTATGGTGGTCGCTTCTGTTATAATGGCCTCCTACATATGATGTGATTCTTGAGTTGTAAGAGGCATAACCGATGTTGCTCTGATCACTGGATAAAAGTAAAGGAAGGAATGTTAATAATTATTTCAAGTGACGCTTCCGATTTCAGATAAGCGCAGAAAATGTTCAGAGTACCTTCCTCAGTTTGGCTCGTGGGTGGTGGCACAGCCTCAGAGACTTGCTCACGAGCTGGAGACAACTGCGGTTAATCCGAGTTATAAGCAGGAACGGGCTGAGGATCAACCACAGGTGTGGGTTCAGGCTGAGTTGGCATGAGAGTTTCAGAACTTATATCATGATGCTCGACACTAGAGCTTTCTCCAACTTCCGAATGCTGAGCACCAAGCTTCTCCTTTTCATACGAGATCATTGCATCGTGGAGAACTTTCCGTTCATCTTCGCTCAAAACCCGGTTCTCGAGCTCGAACTCATCGATCGGTTCAGCTTGGTAAGCAGCCTTTTCATCTCCTACCAATCGGCCCCAAGCATTGAACAGATGTGTTGGATAGTTATCAAGCCAGGCCAGGTTTCTATGCTTCAAAACATTGGCGTTGTAAGTAACGAGAAGATCTTCAATATCTGCCTCTAGCCTGGTTTCGGCCATTTTAACTTCCTCCTCAACCTTGGCCTCGGCCTCCCGAACTTTAAGTACGGCCGCATCATTTTCGTCCCGGAGCACCACCGCTTGCTCGCGCGCCTCCTGGGCTGCTTTGTTTGCATCATCCTTCTCCTTGATGATTTTGGAAAATCTGACTTTAAGCTCATTAAGTTCTTTCAGAGCAGCGTCCCTTTCGGCTGTGACAGTGGTGTTTCGGTGGCCTATCTCTTCCACCAAGGCGAAATGCGTTTGATGCATTCTTTCCATAGATTGAGTTGCCTCATCAACTTTTTGGGTGGCCTTTATTTCGGATTTCCGAGAGGATTCAGCTTCATTATTGAGAACTTGGATAATACGGTCTTTTTGAGCGAGGTCGGTTTCTAACTTCTCAATTATTTTCGCTCGCTCAAAAGCCACCGCCAATGCTTTATCCGCGGCTTTCATCCACACCTTGTATTGGGTATAAACATCATGGATGTAGTCGCACATCGTTTGTTCAGCTTCAGATGGGATTTTCTTTAAGTGAGGAGGGAAGATAAAGCTGTCGAAGCTAATGTTCGGGAAATCTTTTCTTAACTGGGCAATTTTGATCGCCCCTTCCCCCATAGGCTCGGTAATGGCCTGCTCAGTAACAGTGGGAGCTGTAGCCTCGGTCCTGTAGTGTTGAGACTTAGACCTCTGAGCGTGAGAAGATGGTTTTTGGCATGGAGGCTCCGGAGGATGTGTGTTGTGAGTAAAAGGTTGTGTAGGGAATCGAGGAGGTGGACTCATAATACGAACTCGATGATTGGCGCGCTGACTTCCAAGCATAGAATCTCGCATATTCATCGTTTCTGCAAAGTAAAAGAAAAATGGAGTTAGTAATCTCTCGAAGTAGACAACTAAAGGCTGGAAACCATGTAGTGCCGTGAAGTGTATACGTGTGTGCTACCCTCCAACCAACCGATAATGTCGACCGCGCTGATGGGAAGAGACTCGCTTAAATCTAGAGCACTTTGAAGCCCCTCCAATCCGGTGTCGTTTTGAAGTGACACATAATCCGAAATCAGAATATCAGCAAGTCCCTCAAAAGGATTCTCTACTTGCGAGGGAGGAGCCTCCGAAATTCTAACACCAGAGGTGTAACGATCTAGAAATTTAACTAATTTAAATAATAGTAGTTATTTAAATATATGAATTTGAATTCAAAAGTTATATGAGTTTATAGTTATATTCATTTGAATTTATAAAAGATAGCATAAATAGATAAGAAAATAAATAAGAAAATCTATGAAAACAAACCATAGCATGAAACAAATGCTACTAAAGAGAAGCCTTACACATGTCTTCTTCTTAGCCTCCCTTCACATGCACATGACACCTCTATGTAACGACCCGTATTTTTGGGTCATCAAATTCGAAAATTTAAAATGTAAACACCCATAATTTAATCACTTTGAACATGAATAGTTAATATGTTTTTAAATGATTAAGTAATGGATTTTATATCTAGAATTATTAACCCTGCCTAATAAAATAGAATAGTATAATTACTTGCCTAATAAAACAAGAGAGAATTATTAACCTTGCCTAATAAAACAGAATAGTATAATTACTTGCCTAATGAAACAAAATAGCATAATGATTATTATATTCCATGCGGATGGTTGCCATTGGACCAAAATCTGGTCGAATCAGGTTTTGCCATGCGGATGGTTGCAATTGGACCAAAATCTGGTCGAATCATGTTATGCCATAGTTGATAACGAGGATTTCTATTGGACCAAAATGTGGTCGAATCAAATTAAGCCATCAAGATGTTTTCTATTGGACCAAAATGTGGTCGAATCAAATTAAGCCATCAAGATGTTATCTATTGGACCAAAATGTGGTCGAATCAAATTAAGCCATCAAGATGTTTTCTATTGGACCAAAATGTGGTCGAATCAAATTAGGCCATAAGGCTGCTTTCTATTGGACCAAAATATGGTCGAATCTGGTTAGGCTATAAGAAATGACTAAAGTACCCTTCTCTTCACCTATAAATAGCCAAGTCCATATCTCATTTTATTTCATTCACAAACTAAAGAAAGGAGGAGTGGATCCCACGATGAGAAACTATATCACTTAATATAGTGTTTATATTGGTTGTGATTGGATGAATGGATTGATAGTTATGGATGTTTTAACTATATGATAGTTATATCAGTATTTAATTGTTAAAATATTCAGTTATACCATATACTGCTTGTTTGGATGATATAAATGTATATATGGATGTTAATAGTGATAACACTGCACGTTACACTTATTATACACACCCATTTGGATTTAAAAAGATATTGATTAAGTCTCGATTTAAAATAATAATAATATAATATTCAAATTTGAGTGGAAATTTGAATATTCGAATTTTATAATTTAAACTATTTGGAAATGATATTGGAGATATATTGAAAAACTTTTGTAAAAGAAGTTATTTATTTGAAATCATTTAAAATATAAAATGGCATGTTCAACTTTGGAAATATAAATAATAATTTAAATCGATTTTAGAAAAGTGAAGTTAAGTTTGCTATATAACTAAAGGTTTATAATCAATTAAATGATTCCAATAGTATTATATATAGTTTATTTTGATTTATGGAAAGTTTGGATTAAATCGGATAAAATTTAGAAAAATAATATTATTATATTATTTAAATATTCAATTAAATCAATTAAATTGAATAAAAAGGTTATGAATTGAGAAATGAAGTTTTTATAGTATATATGAAGTATATATATGATTTAAAAGATAATAGAAGTAATTTAAATCATATTTGAATGGTTTTAGTTGTACAAATACACTATATTTGCGACACTTTTTGTAACGCTTAAATCAACATTTTGATTTTTGAGCTATAAGTGATCAATATTTTCCAGATTTGAAATAGTATGAATAAAGTAATTTAAATGGAGGTTTAAATCACTTAAATCAAATATGAATTTGATTTTTTGAGACTTAAATTAAAAATCCATTTGGTTCCGAATGGCTTTTAAAGGACGCTTATTATTCGGAAAGACCGGGAACGGGAATTTCCCATTCCGAATAATAATACGACGCTATGATTGTGATGAGTCATATTGAAACGATGATGAAGACCAAGGATCTTCACATCTAGTGGACTGCTTGTTGATTTCTCTTCATCGGTTTAGTGGCCGATATAGAAACGATACCCCTATACTTTTAAAGTAGTGGTCCGGATGATGTTTGAAGAATTTTCGGATACGTAAGGGCCTTTCACCTTTTGGGCAAAGGTTGAGGAATAAGGTGCCTTCGGTTTCGTTCAGTCCCAGAACGAACTTGTGGATGGAAGGATTGTCTGACATTACATTATGACTTTATATGATTGATCTTTATTAACGTTTATCTGCTTGGTGGCGGAGAATTTATTCTCTTAGCTTAACACCCTTCCTTGAGACGTATGAACTCAAGGGTTATGCGTTGGTAGAAATCAGTTATGTAATTTTGGATTTCTAATGTGACATTCCGAAGAATGCTATGGATAGGATCAAGGCTTTTGTTGAAAAGCAGAGCCTTGTGGGTATGAGACTTCACGAACCTCACACCCCGGGAATGGCCGAAACAGGAATGGATGCGGCAAGGTGTAGGATGTCTATCCCCTTCTAGATATATATAGTGATACCATGGTATGGAACCTAGGTATTCACTTTGTGGATTATATATGTATATAGCTGTACTGTGGTCTTACACGCCCAGTATTTGCTTGATGTGGATGTTGGAAAAGATCGGGGCCCCGTTTTAAAGGTTGGTAACAACCGAGGGATGGATAGACTTGAGTAAGTAGTTACCATTGAGTGGTAACCCGGCCTTGTGTTGGCAGAGAAACAGTAGTTTCTCGGGACGTCCCTCTAGAGGCGTACCCAATCGTGGATGAGGAAGTTCCTTTGCCTGGTCATTATTGGAAACCCATTCTCCAATATGAACCCTGTATGGTTTTGATTGTATCACTCACTATTTAATACAGTGGCTATAGTAGGCATACTATCATGTAATGTATGCTGGCTAAATTAATAAGTTTATTTTGAAAATGGTTCTCAATCACTAAGCACTATAATAATATTAAAAGGATATTTTTAACGTATCAAAGGCATGTTTGACTGTCATAAGGAGAAACCTCGACCATGTGTGCATTTGCATCTTGTGTGGGGATTGAGACCTTATGATAATTTCATTTTTCAAAAGCATATGCGGAACTTGTTTTCAAAAGCAACTATATACTTTTGTTTCTCACACCAGTCCCATGACTGACCTGGAGTTTATTGTTTTTTCCTAAACTCTGGGTGCCCTTATTTTCCATACGGGCAGCCTAGAGTCAGGTAATAGATCACCCTGTAGATAGTTGGAGCTGGAGTTGGAGTGTTATTTGGAGCTTTTGGATCAGAGTGAAGATGTCGGTTTTTTGGACTCTCTCTGAAGACTTGTTTCTTTAGTTTCTATTTCCGCTGTGTACCTTGTTCAGTTGTACTTCATGATGTTGTATATAGTGATGTATCTATGACTCTCTAATATCACCTTGTATCATCTTTTGTTCTAAATATATATGAGAGCATTTTGTTTCAGCTGTGCATTCTTATTTATACTGATGTTATTTACTGGTAGCAAACCCTACCAATGAGGATTTTATCATTTGGATCTCGACATTGATATCTTCGATATATGATATGTTGATTTTCAAAAGTGAAGAATCCAATTTGATTAGGGAAGATCATGAATCCTTATCTGTTTGGATTTGACTTGTGTGGATTATAGTCGATTCAAAAGGTGAGAATTTACGGGTCTTCACAGTTGGTATCAGAGCTTAAGGTTGAGTAAGAACTTTAGCTTCCAGTAATAACATTAGTCACTCATTAGAGATAGGGTTAGTAACACCCTAGAATGATTATATCTGAGAGAGCGTTCAAATTTCAAACTTTTCAATTCTTATCTAAATCCTAACTCTTTCTTCTTATCTCAGAGAATGAGTGGAAGAAGAGGAAGAAGAGGTGGCAGTACCACCACTAATGGACGGACTGCTCCAGCTGTTGTAGAAGGAGTTATTCCAGTCCAACCGGAATTAGACTTCTCTGTCTTATGCAAGAAATTCACTAATCTGGGAGGAAAGACATATAAAGGCAAAGAGACGGTAATTGAGACACAAGCCTGGATCAAAACATGTGAAAATATTTTCAAGGGCTTGAATATCAATGATGAGCAAAAAAGGTATCTAGCTACTTGGCAATTAGAAGATGGAGCCCAAATCTGGTGGGAAACTAAAACGATGGAAGAACCAGAAGAAAACTTTTCCTCGTCGAGGTTCAAAAGTGAATTTGAAGAACATTTTTTGCCTTCAGCTGGTGTTGATAGATTGTATGAGGAGTTTGTGGAATTGAAACAAGGTGACATGACTTTTGAAGAATAAGTGAAGCGCTTTAATGAGCTTTCTCGATTTGGTTCCGAATTGGTTAGTAACCCTTTAAGAAAAAATCAAAGGTTTGTGAAAGGAATGAAGACGAGATACCACGGGCGGATGACCATTCATATAAAGCAATCCTTTGCTGATTTAGTGGATATGGGCTATCATTATGAAGCAGCAGATAAAGAGGAGTCATCTGAAGAAGAGAAAAATGTTGTAAAGAAAGAAGGTGGAAATTCTGGGGGAAATAATAATAAAAGGAAGTTCCAAGGCAGGAAAAATGACAATAACAAGAAAGGAGGAAACCCGAAAAGTCGTCTATCTGAAGTTACTTGTTACAATTGTCTAGAAAAGGGGCACTATTCTCAGAAATGTACAAAGCCTAAGAAGAAGAACCTGAACTGCTTTGTTTGTCAGAAGCCGGGCCACTTCGTGAAAGATTGTCCCTTGATGAAGCAAGTTCAGAAATCAAATGTTTACGCACTAGAAAATAAGCCTTCATCTTCTAGAGAAGCAAAGGGAAAGGGCGTCTTGGAAGGTACTCTTTCTATTTCCAATAGAGATATTCGAGTTTTATTTGACATTGGTGCTTCTCATAGTTTTGTCTCAAAAAATTTGGTTGAAGAACTTAAACTTAAATATAAAGTAGTAGGAAATCCTCTTTGCGTTAGAAATACGGTTGGTGGCCCTACGAATCTTCGTTTACGATGTAAGAAGATCCCTATCTCATATTCCTATTATCAGTTTCCATAAAATATTTATGTTCTTGACTTTGATGAATTTGACACTCTTTTGGGCATGAACTGGTTATCAAAATATAAAGCTAATATTGATTGTGCAAAACGAATTATATCAGTTAAAACCAGTTTTGGAAACTATATTGATATCCCCTGCGAAGATCCTAGTCCGAAACGTGATAAATTGATGTACACCCTAGGATATCCAGATCCCGATATTAAATCTATTCCTGTTGTTAGAGATTTTCCTGATGTCTTTGAAGAAGTTAAATCTCTCCCTCCTCATCGTGAAATCGAATTTCGAATTGATCTGGTACCCAATGCCAGACCGGTTGTTCATTCTGTTCGAAGATGGCCCCAAAGGAGAAACTAGAATTAACCAATCAAACCCTTGAACTATAGGAAAAAGGCTTCATACGTCCAAGTCGTTCCAATTGGGGTTCAGCTGCTGTATTTGTTGCAAAATATGATGGATCACTGAGAATGTGATTTGACTATCGAGACCTCAATAAACAAACTTTGAAAAATAAATTCCCTTTGCCTCGTATCGATGAGCTATTTGATCAACTTCATGGAGCTCGTTTCTTCTTAAAGATGGATCTTGCTCAAGGATTCCATCAATTGAGAATCGCTGAAGATAGTATTCCCCTGACTGCATTCCGAGGACCGGACATCTTCTACGAATGGTTAGTCATGCCATTTGGACTAACCAATGCTCCCGCATTCTTCGTAGATCTAATGACTCGAGTATTTCGAGATGTATTGAACAAATTCGTGCTGTTTTTCATTGATGATATTCTCATCTATTCCAAAAAAAAGGAAGAGCATGCAGAACACTTGAGAGTTATTCTAGAAATTCCGAGAAGCAATGTTCTTTATGCTAAATTTTCTAAATGCCATTTTTGGGATAAGGAAGTCAGATTTCTTGGACACGTAATTTCTGAGAAAGGAATTGCGGTCGATCCAAGTAAGATTTCAGCGATAATGGATTGGAACAGACTACTACACAAAAGGAAGTCAGAAGTTTTTTTGGTTTGGATGGATATTACCGGAAGTTTGTACAAGACTTTTCTAAGTTGGCTAGTCCCTTGACAAAGCTAACAATGAAAAATGCTAAGTTTATTTGGATACCCCGATGCGAAGAATCTTTTCGGGAATTAAAGAAAAGATTGACCACAACTCCAGTATTAGCTGTGATTGATGGGAATAAAGATTTATTGGTTTACACCGATGCTTGTGGTGATGGAGTTGGCGCTGTTTTGATGCAGAAAGGAAAGGTGATTGCCTACGCAAGTAGACAATTACGACCCCATGAGAAGAATTATCCAACTCATGATCTTGAGTTACTAGCAGTTATCTTTGCCTTAAAGATATGGAGGCATTATCTGCTAGGTGAAAAAATCGATCTTTTTACTGATCACAAATCGCTTAAGTATCTTTTCACTCAGAAGGATCTTAATCTACGTCAACAACGTTGGTTGTAATTTCTAGCGTCTTATGACCTAGATATCCGATATACTCCTGGAAAAGCCAATCTGGTTTCCGATGCTTTGAGTCGGAAGCATTCTGTCCTTGCTTATTTGGTAATAACCCCAAATCTGATAGAGAAGATCGCTAACAAACAAAAGGAAGACCAGTTTCTCCAAAATATATATGGAAGAATTCAACGAGGTGAAAATACAAGTTTTGAGCTGGACAATAGAAACATTGTTAAATTGAAAAGAAGAATTTGTGTTCCTGATGACAAGGAGCTAAAGAAGGAAGTGTTGGATGAATGCCACAAGTCAAAATATAGCATCCATCCTGGGGTAAACAAAATGTATCGAGACATCAAGAGAACCTTTTGGTGGAAGACAATTAAAAGAGACATCTCTATTTATATAAGCAAGTGTGCTACCTGCTAGCAAATCAAGAGTGATCAGCAAAAGCCAGCATGACTTCTACAACCTTTGGAGATTCCAGCCTGGAAATGGGATCAAGTTTCCATGGATTTTATTGATGGGTTACCTCGAACTAAAAAGGGGAATGAAGGTATATGGGTTATTGTGGATCGCCTTACTAAAACTGCACATTTTATTCCAGTAAAACCCACTAGAACCGCAGCAAGTTTAGTTGATATTCATATTAAAGAAATAGTTCGATTGCATGGAGTCCCAAGTAGTATAGTAAGTGATCGTGATCCAATCTTCACGAGTCATTTTTGGGAAGCTTTCCAAACTGCGTTGGGAACGAAGCTAAATCTTAGCACTGCATATCACCCGCAGACAGAAGGACAGACGGAAAGAGTTAACCGGATTCTGGAGGATCTTTTAAGGGCTTGTATTCTAGACTTCAAAGGATCATGGGAGGATCATTTGCATTTGGTAAAATTTTCATATAATAACAGCTACCAAGCAAGTATTGGGATGGCTCCATTTGAAGCATTATATGGTCGACCTTGTCGATCACCGGTATGTTGGGTTGAAACAGGAGATCGTCTTGTATTGGGACCAGATATGATTAGGGAAGCTTCTGATAAGGTTGAATTTATCAGAAAAAAGTTGAAGGTTGCTCAAAGCCATTAGAAAAGCTATGCTGATAATCGAAGACGTGCTTTGGAATTCCAAGTAGGGGATTCAGTATTCTTGAAGGTTTCACCAATGAGAGGAGTTATTCGTTTTGGGAAGATGGGTAAACTCGCTCCTCGATTTATTGGACCCTTCACCATTCTGGAGAGAATTGGACCACTAGCTTATCGTATACAATTACCAAACTGGCTAGCTGGGGTCCATAGATCATTGAAGAAATTGCTCAGCAGGATGTGGAGATCACTCCTGAATTATCATTGAAGAGAGAACCACTTAAAATCATCGACCGGGATGAGAAGAAATTGAGACGCAAGGTGGTTAAGTTGGTCAAAGTCCAGTGGAGTGGAGATCCAAACGACTGCACTTGGGAAACTGAGGAAAGCATGAAGAAAGCTTATCCCAGATGCAGAGTCGACATTCCATCTTAGTCTATCTTATCGGTAAATTCAAATTCCTTATCTTTTCAGTTTTTCCTTCATATTAATTTCGAGGATGAAATTCTTTAAGGAGGGGCGGTTGTAACGATCTAGAAATTTAACTAATTTAAATAATAGTAGTTATATAAATATATGAATTTGAATTCAAAAGTTATATGAGTTTATAGTTATATTCATTTGAATTTATAAAAGATAAAATAAATAGATAAGTAAATAAATAAGAAAAGCTATGAAAACAAACCATAGCATGAAACAAATGCTACTAAAGAGAAGCCTTACACATGTCTTCTTCTTAGCCTCCCTTCACATGCACATGACACCTCTATGTAACGACCCGTATTTTTGGGTATTCAAATTCGAATATTTAAAATGTAACGACTAACGACCCATAATTTAATCACCTTGAACATGAATAGTTAATATGTTTTTAAATGATTAAGTAACAGATTTTATATCTAGAATTATTAACCCTGCCTAATAAAACAGAATAGTATAATTACTTTCCTAATAAAACAAGAGAGAATTATTAACCTTGCCTAATAAAACAGAATAGTATAATTACTTGCCTAATGAAACAAAATAGCATAATGATTATTATATTCCATGCGGATGGTTGCCATTGGACCAAAATCTGGTCGAATCAGGTTCTGCCATGCGGATGGTTGCAATTGGACAAAAATCTGGTCGAATCATGTTATTCCATAGTTGATAACGAGGATTTCTATTGGACCAAAATGTGGTCGAATCAAATTAAGCCATCAAGGTGTTTTCTATTAGACGAAAATGTGGTCGAATCAAATTAAGCCATCAAGCTGTTTTCTATTGGACCAAAATGTGGTCGAATCAAATTAAGCCATCAAGATGTTTTCTATTGGACCAAAATGTGGTCGAATCAAATTAAGCCATCAAGATGTTTTCTATTGGACCAAAATGTGGTCGAATCAAATTAGGCCATAAGGCTGCTTTCCATTGGACCAAAATATGGTCGAATCTGGTTAGGCTATAAGAAATGACTAAAGTACCCTTCTCTTCACCTATAAATAGCCAAGTCCATATCTCATTTTATTTCATTCACAAACTAAAGAAAGGAGGAGTGGATCCCACAGTGAGAAACTATATCACTTAATATAGTGTTTATATTGGTTGTGATTGGATGAATGGATTGATAGTTATGGATGTTTTAACTATATGATAGTTATATCAGTATTAAATTGTTAAAATATTCAGTTATACCATATACTGCTTGTTTGGATGATATGAATGTATATATGCATGTTAATAGTGATAACACTGCACGTTACACTTATTATACACACCCATTTGGATTTAAACGAATATTGATTAGGTCTCGATATAAAATAATAATATAATATTCAAATTTGAGTGGAAATTTGAATATTCGAATTTTATAATTTAAACTATTTGGAAATGATATTGAGATATATTGAAAAACTTTTGTAAAAGAAGTTATTTATTTGAAATCATTTTAAATATAAAATGGCATGTTCAACTTTGGAAATATAAATAATAATTTAAATCGATTTTAGAAAAGTGAAGTTAAGTTTGCTATATAACTAAAAGTTTATAATCAATTAAATGATTCCAATAGTATTATATATAGTTTATTTTGATTTATGGAAAGTTTGGATTAAATCGGATGAAATTTAGAAAAATAATATTATTATATTATTTAAATATTCAATTAAATCAATTAAATTGAATAAAAAGGTTATGAATTGAGAAATGAAGTTTTTATAGTATATATGAAGTATATATATGATTTAAAAGATAATAGTAGTAATTTAAATCATATTTGAATGGTTTTAGTTGTATAAATACACTATATTTGCGACACTTTTTGTAACGCTTAAATCAACATTTTGATTTTTGAGATATAAGTGATCAATAATTTCCAAATTTGAAATAGTATGAATAAAGTAATTTAAATGGAGGTTTAAATCACTTAAATCAAATATGAATTTGATTTTTTGAGACTTAAATTAAAAATCCATTTGGTTCCGAATGGCTTTTAAAGGACGCTTATTATTCGGAAAGACCGGGAATGGGAATTTCCCATTTTGAATAATAATACGACGCTATGATTGTGATGAGTCATATTGAAATGATGATGAAGACCAGGGATCTTCACATCTAATGGACTGCTTGTTGATTTCTCTTCATCGGTTTAACAGCTGATATAGAAACGATACCCCTATACTTTTAAAGCAGTGGTCCAGATGATGTTTGAAGAATCTTCGAATACGCAAGGGCCTTTCACCTTTTGGGCAAAGGTTGAGGAATAAGGTGCCTTCGGTTTTGTTCAGTCCCAGAACGAACTTGTGGATGGATGGATTGTCTGACATTACATTCTGACTTTATATGATTGATCTTTATTAACGTATATCTGCTTGGTGGCGGAGAATTTATTCTCTTAGCTTAACACCCTTCCTTGAGACGTATGAACTCAAGGGTTATGCGTTGGTAGAAATCATTTATGTAATTTTGGATTGGTAATGTGACATTCCGAAGAATGCTATGGATAGGATCAAGGCTTTTGTTGAAAAGCAGAGCCTTGTGGGTACGAGACTTCACGAACCTCACACCCCGGGAATGGCCGAAACAGGAATGGATGCGGCAAGGTGTAGGATGTCTATCCCCTTCTAGATATATATAGTGATACCATGGTATGGAACCTAGGTATTCACTTTGTGGATTATATATTTATATAGCTGTACTGTGGTCTTACACGCCCAGTATTTGCTTGATGTGGATGTTGGAAAAGATCGGGGCCCCGTTTTAAAGGTTGGTAACAACCGGGGGATGGATAGACTTGAGTAAGTAGTTACCATTGAGTGGTAACCCGGCCTTGTGTTGGCAGAGAAACAGTAGTTTCTCGGGACGTCCCTCTAGAGGCATACCCAATCGTGGATGAGGAAGTTCCTTTGCCTGGTCATTATTGGAAACCCATTCTCCAATAGGAACCTTGTACGGTTTTGATTGTATTACTCACTGTTTAATACAATGGCTATAGTAGGCATACCATCATGTAACGTATGCTGGCTAAATTAATAAGTTTATTTTGAAAATGGTTCTCAATCACTAAGCACTATAATAATATTAAAGGGATATTTTTAACGTATCAAAGGCATGTTTGACTGTCATAAGGAGAAACCTCGACCATGTGTGCGTTTTCATCTTGTGTGCGGATCGAGACCTTATGATAATTTCATTTTTCAAAAGCATATACGGAACTTGTTTTCAAAAGAAACTATATACTTTTGTTTCTCACACCAGTCCCATGACTAACCTGGAGTTTATTGTTTTTCCCTAAACTCTGGGTGCCCTTATTTTCCACACGGGCAGCCTAGAGTCAGGTAATAGATCACCTTGTAGATAGTTGGAGCTGGAGTTGGAGTGTTATTTGGAGCTTTTGGATCAGAGTGAAGATGTCGGTTTTTTGGACTCTCTCTGAAGACTTGTTTCTTTAGTTTCTATTTCCGCTGTGTACCTTGTTCAGTTGTACTTCATGATGTTGTATATAGTGATGTATCTATGACTCTCTAATATCACTTTGTATCATCTTTTGTTCTAAATATATATGAGAGCATTTTGTTTCAGTTGTGCATTCTTATTTATACTGATGTTATTTACTGGTAGCAAACCCTACCGATGAGGATTTTAACATTTGGATCTCGACATTGATATCTTCGATATATGATATGTTGATTTTCAAAAGTGAAGAATCCAATTTGATTAGGGAAGATCGTGAATCCTTATCTGTTTGGATTTGACTTGTGTGGATTATAGTCGATTCAAAAGGTGAGAATTTATGGGTCTTCATAAGAGGCCGGCAGGGACACTATTACGGATTTCCATCTTGAGGATTTGTGGCGCTTGTGTACAACTGCCTTGCCTTTTCTCCTTCCCTCTGAACCCAGAAAACTGTCAGAAGGCCCGGCTACGGGTTCATTATTCGTGGGCGTGTTTTCCACATCACTCCCCTCAGCTATTACGACCCCGGGCGCTTTACACTTCACCCGCTTCGTCGGGGCTACCCTAAGCGCTCCTTCAAGTCTTATGCTTTGTTTTCACTCGATTAGCCCAACAGTTCTCAAGTTTCTATCTGAAAGCACCGACTCGATTTCCCTCATTTCACTTGGCATTTCTTGAAGGACCCGTACTATTTCTTTAAAGTGAGCGCCTTCATGTTGCAAGATTGTAGCTGTAAAAGAAAGAGGATATTAGTTTCGACATCAACTATGGTTATCTCGTTAACCACTGGAAAAATTGCAACACTTACGTCTGACCAACCATCGACTAGAAAACCTTGGAGGGCATCGAACATAGAACCACTTAGTTTTGAAGTAGCTCAATCTGGTCCAGGAACCAGTTACAACTTGGCAGTTCCTAACCGCCTCTATGAACGTGAAAGAAGGACTATCTCCCCGGCTCTTAATATTAAAAAGATATCTAATTTCGATCGGAGTCGGGGGTCGGAAAAGATGCTCCATGAATACAATGAATAGACAGTTTAGCAGAGCATATCCGTTTGGATGTAACTATGATGGGGCGATTCCAAAGTAAACCAGCACTTCTCTAATATATTAATTGAATGGAGGAAGCGTCCCGGCTGTACATGAATGCCTGTTGAAGGCAGTAAACCCTTCCGGGGGAGCATGTGGTCTATCATTTGGTCCCGGTAATAAGACATCGTCCAACGACAAACCGTGTCTTAAGCATATCCGCCCCAACATATCTTCGGAGATGTTGGATGGCATTGAATGGCTCATAATAAGGGTTGCTCCTAGAAGCTCATCTGGAGCTGGATCTATTACTTCGGTTGCGATGGCCGGGATCTCTCTTGTCAAGGAAGATGAGCTTTGAGGCTCCTGCTGCTACGAACTTGTAGGTTCCATAACTAGTCAACTCGGTAAAAACCATCATTAGATGATAATAAGCTCGTGTGTTCCCCAGTGTGATGTGCGTGAAGGTGTTGTGCAGTGCAGTGCAACATGTTACTCAAGAAACTTCATGAAAATAAAAGAGAAATATTCGAACGACGAGACTTCGAAATTAAACTGGAGTGACCATCATCGCTGACCGTCACAACCATGCCATTCAGATTTTGGAGACTGATTTGAGTTAAAATTTGTTGAAATTTTGTCAAGTTGCAGTTCCATCGACGAGCTTCGAAGGGCAGTCAATTATACAGTTTAAAGTTAAGTCTAGATATGTAAGGTAGAAGCTCATCGGGGTCGAATATTCAAGTGCATAGGAATTTCGTATTCATCGAAGTTTGGACTCGGGCCGACTGTTAGTCCATGAGTTGATGATTTTGATGACAACAACCTTAGAATAAGATTATAAAATATAAATACTAACATTATAGATTAGATATATATGTATATGCAGGATTTAACCATGCAGGTACAAAGAATGAATACTATACAGTATGGAGATTCAAGATATCAAGATTGAAGACTCATGAGTATCAAGATTATCAAGAGTTCAAGATTTCGAGAAAAGTATTGAGTCTAGAATTATGTTAAAACTTCACAATAGCACTGAAATCTTCACTCCATTTTTCTTTGGGATGGAACCCATTTCTACCTTTTTAGTGGATTACAAACCCACAACAAGTAGCTTACAAACCTACGACAAGTGGCTTACAAACCCACGAACATCCTGGTTTTGTACAAGTTCTCGAGTCCTATCATGATGAGATATTCTGCAGGAAGAAGCTTGCAAAACTACTTCAAAATGATTTTCAAAACTACTTCAGAATGGTTTTCAAAATTGTTTTTCAAAATGTTTTGGCCTTAAAAATTATCTTTTCAAATGATTTTCAAAAAGATGTTTTAGCCTTAAATATTCTTGTTTTTAAACTTCGGTTGTTTTAAACTATCTTTCAATTATAATATATTTATACTTAGATTTAAATATAAAATTATAGTAAAATTTTATATATATTATTCTTTATATTCATTTATGTATTTTATCTATAGTCAAGTATATTTATAAAGTTTAAAATAGTTTTAATATAAGATAAAGGTTATTTTCAAAGAAAAACAAAACATCAAAAATTCCTTTGGGATGTCGACATGCCCTAGTACCCCATGTCGACATAGTGTTAGTTAGATTCAAAAATTTGAATTTCAAAAGAAGTGTCTATTCGCCATAACCTTCCACGAATGGACATGACTGTTGTTCTTCTATAAATAGGGGTTGGTTTCAATGAATTTTAAATCAGATTTTTTGGTTTTTCACTTCTCTTCTTCTTCCACATTTTCTTATTCAAAATCCTATCATTACTCTGCCGAAATCAACATTGAATCTAACTAGATCATCTCTGGTTTGATTCTTTATCACTATCTCAACAAGATCCAAGTGCTATTCAGAGTTATAGGCTTCTTTGTAATCTATCTAGCGAGAAAAGGTGTGATTGTAGCCTTTGAAATTAATCAAGTGAGAAAAGGTGTGATTGTAGCCTTGGAAATCAATTGGGTGAACTTGTTGCCCGGGAAATCAAGTATCTCTACCCAGAGGATTGTGATTCTAGAGGGTGTACCTCGTAGCCTTGAAACCGAGGGTTGTAATTGTTGAATTGCTTTTGAAAGGAAATCTGTACTTAGTTGTGCGGGACTGGATGTAGGGTAACTCCGAACCAGTATAAAATCCGGTGTGTTCTTTCCTTTACTGCATTTACTTTATTTCTGCATCTGTGTTTGTTTCTGTGATTATATCTGTGTCTAAATATTGCATACATTTATGTTCAAATTAACATAAACTCAAAAAGATTTAGTAATTTCTTAAAAACACTATTCACCCCCCCTCTAGTGTTATTCCTAGCCTTAAGATGCGTAATCCGCATTACTCACATTTGGTATCAGAGCAAGGTTTTCAAAAGTTTCATAATCTGATTTTTGAAAAAGTTTTTTAAAAAAAATGGCTATGTTTAAGAAATCTGTTAATGCATGCTTAGAAATATTCAGATCATCATTGTCTCTTGAGTCTGCATATAATCAATATTCAAATACAAGTTGTCTACTATGATTGTTTGATGTGCAGGAATTATGCTTTATGGGAGTTGAGGAATCAATCCAGAACAAACAAACTGTGGAGATAAAAAATAACAAATGGATACTCGATAGTGGATGTTTTAGACACATGACTGGGAATCCAGATATGCTGAATGATATAATATACAAAGACGGAGGACTAGTTAACTTTGGAGACAATTCAAAAGGTTATGTGATCGGCATCGGCAAAGTCAGTAACTCTGAAACTCCTATTATTACTAATGTTTTGCTAGTTAAGAATCTGAAACACAATCTGCTAAGTATAAGTCAACTATGCGATAAAGGATATAAAATTAAATTTGAAAAAGATAAGTGACACTTTGAAGACAATAATTCAACCATAATATTTGAGGGAATTAGGAAAAAGAATATTTATATTCTTAGTATGAAAATTTCAAATGATAACTTGTGTCTTTTGGCAAATGCAAGTGACCCTTGGATTTGGCATAAGAGATTTGGGCATTTGAATTTCAAACTCTTATCTATACTATCAAAACATGATCTAGTAAGAGGACTCCCTAAAATGAATTTTAAAGTAGATAGTCTATGTGATGCGTGTCAACTAGGAAAACTTAGAAAAAGTTCCTTTAAATTAAAAGATTTGATTTCAACTTCAAAACCTCTTGAATTACTTCATCTTGATTTATTTAGTCCATCTCAAATTTAGTCATTAAATCACAGTAAATATGTTTTTGTAATTGTAGATGATTATTCTAGATTTACATGGACAATATTTTTGAAACATAAAAGTGATACTTTTGAATGTTTTAAGAATTTTTCAAAAAGGGTTCAAAATCAATTTTCTCAAAAAATTATAACCATCCGTAGTGATCACGGTGGTGAATTTGAAAATGAAAAGTTTGAAGAATTCTGTAATAAAAAGGGAATAATTCACAGTTTTTCATTTCCAAGAACTCCACAACAAAATGGAGTAGTAGAACGTAAAAATAGGACGATTTAAGAGTGTGCGAGAACTATGCTTTCTGATAGTAGTTTACCAAAGTACTTTTGGGCAGAAGCAGTTGCTACCGCCTGTTATATTTTAAATATAATTTTAATTAGATCTTTAAATAATAAGACATCTTATGAACTTATTTTCTCAAAGAAATCTACGATATCTTATTTCAGAATTTTTGAAAGCAAATGTTTTGTTTTAAATACAAAAGATAACTTAGATAAATTTGATCCTAAATCCGACAAAGGTATCTTTATCGGATACTCTAATAGAAGTAAAGCATACAGAGTATTTAATTTAAGAACTAATACCATCGACGAAACAATGCATGTTTCATTTGATGAAAATTTCAAAAATTTTGAAGAAATAAATGATGAAGAGGATTTAATCATTCAAAACCAAGAGTCAACTGAAACTAATAATGAATTAAATCATCCTAATAAAAGGATTAAACTTTTAAAAGATCACCCTATAGAAAATATACTTGGAGATATGCAATCTGTTGTTAAAACTAGAAACCAACCAAGTCAAATATACTTGATGATTCATGGATTTTGGCTATGCAAGAAGAATTAAATCAATTCACTAGAATTGTTGTTTGGGAACTTATTCGTAGACCTGAAAATAAAACAATAATTGGAACTAAATGGGTTTATAAAAATAAAATGAATGAACAAGGAAGGTTGTTAGAAATAAAGCCCGATTAGTCGCTCAAGGTTATTGTCAAGAAGAAGGAATAGATTTTGATGAAACCTTTGCCCCCGTAGCAAGATTAGAAGCTATTAGGATTCTACTTTCTTTCGCAAATCATAATAATTTTAAATTATTTCAAATGGATGTTAAAAGTGCATTTTTAAATGGTTTTGTAAAAGAAGAAGTATTTGTTAAACAACCACCACTTTTTGAAAATGATAAATTTCTAAATCATGTTTATAAACTTAAGAAAGCTCTATATGGTCTAAAGCAAGCTTCTAGAGCCTGGTATGATAGACTAAGATCTTACTTGTTACAATCAAATTTTGAAATAGGTAAAGTAGATAATACTCTTTTTATTAAAAGAAATAAAAATGATATTCAACTAATACAAGTCTACGTAGATGATATCATTTTTGGATCAACTAATTTTGAAATGAATAAAGAATTTTCTGAAATAATGACAAAAGAGTTTGAGATGAGTCATATGGGTGAATTAAACTTCTTTTTAGGATTACAAATAAAACAATTAGATAATGGTATCTTTATTAGTCAAGAAAAATATGCTAAAAACCTAGTTAGTAAATTTGGTTTGACTACTGCGAGTGGAAAACCCACTCCCATGGCAACCAATGAGTACCTTAGTAAAGAAGATCTCTAGAAAGATGTAGATAAAAAATTATATAGAGGAATGATTGGATCACTACACTATATCACTGCGAGTCGACCTGATATCATGCATAGTGTCTGTCTCTGTGCAAGGTATCAATCCCAACCTAAAGAAACTTACTTAAAAGCTGTAAAACGTATTATAAGATATGTTAAACACACCTTTGATTATGGCTTATTTTATCCTAAAAATGATTCGTTTGACTTAATATCTTACTGTGATGCTGATTATGCTGGTTGTAAATCAGACCGAAAAAGTACAAGTGGAACTTGTCACTTTTTAGGACATTCTTTGATTTCCTGGTTTAGTAAAAAGAAAAACACAGTTTCTTTATCAACAACTAAAGCCGAGTATATTTCTGCTGCCTTGGCTTGTTCTCAAGTAATATATATGCAACAAACTTTAAAAGATTTTGGTTTAAATATCTCAAAATCACCAATTTATTGTGATAATACTAGTGCAATAAATTTATCCAAAAATACTACTCAACATGCTCGAACTAAACATATTGATATCAGACACCATTTTCTCATAGATAATATAAGTAGAGAAGTAATCACTCTCGACTATATCAATTCTGACAATCAAATTGCTGATATCTTAACAAAACCCTTAAAAGAATCTACATTTACTAAATTAAGAAGAGAATTAGGTATTTTTTCATTAACTGAAATATAAAATATAAATAACAAAGTATAATTCAAAATAAATTCAAAATAAATTAAATAGGTAAAAATTCAAGAACCATGTCGACATCCCCCCTAGACCCATGTCGACATATAACGTTTTTAAATTTTTAATTTTTTTCCCACCAAAATTCAAATAAGTGGTTATAAATTTCTCCTATTTCAAAATTTTCTTCATTCTCTCTGTTCTCTTTCTGTTCTTTCTTCTGAGATCAGTTTATCAATGGCCTCCTCTTCCAAATCAAACTTAAAATCAACCTTTTTGTTCCCATCGCCTACTTCTGGTCCATTTCAACAATCAACACTCGCTCGTGTAATGAAAATAGAGGATTCTCTAAAAGATACCCTTCAGTTAATGACTGAAATCCAAGTGATGCAATTTCAAATGGCTAAAGAATAAGAGAGGCAAGGCAAAATCCTTAGGAATTTGCAAAAATTTCTTATGGATAATCATGCTAACCCAATCTTAATTGACGAGGACTCTTCAGAAGATCATGAATAAGAGGAAAGTGAAGAAGAAGAAGAACCAATGGAAGAAGAGCATGCGGAAGACAACGACAAAGTTGTTTGCGTTGGCGAAGTGTGCTTTGACAAAGATGGAAATCTTGTCGAACAACGTGGAAATTTCTGTTTCCACTATCCAAATTGTTTGGTTCATAGATCTCCTATGTTCAAACACACACATTAGTTTCTTCTCTTTATTTTCTATTTGTTGTTTGTTTTTCTTCGATCTCTACGAAAAATGTAAATATAAACAAATATATAATTAATAAATAATGTGTGTTCTTATATATATGTTCTATTAAAAGTATTATTATATAGATTCTTAGTTAGGAGAGTTTGTAATTTTGGACTAAGTTTTAGGTTTATGAGTAAGTATTGATGATAACACTATCATCATAGAGGATATTAGACTGAGAGTTATATAGTTTGGAGTTAGTTTGTTTTTGTTGATGACAAAGGGGAGAAATATAAAATAGAAGAGTTAGGCATAGATTAAGGGGGAGTTATCAGTTTTATGGGGAGTTATTAGGATAGAAGTAATATATTTTTTTCGAGGAGAACGGTTGTGTAGCAGGAAGCTACACAGCCGATTAGTAATATATATAAATATCAGTCGTTCGATCAACAAGCCTGATCGGTAGCGAATTCAGAACAACAAAATAAGTGTTTAGGTTACAAACATCATGCCAGTTCATAAATAGAGTTTAATATACATACTTAGCCAAAGATTACCAGAATAAAAACTACAGCGTAGAGTAATCGCAAATCATTGAAGGAAAAGACGGTCCTTCCCTTGGTCGGCACCATGCTGGCCAGTCAGTGCAGCTGAGGACGCACTACCCACCGATTCATCCGAGGGGGACCTTGTTAAAGGAAGGCGAAATCTGAAAGGAGCCGAAGAGGAAGAGCCTGCCCAATAAGCAAAGATATTAGAAATTTTACTACATAAGCCGAATCGCGAGTTGGTGGGTTTGTTGAAGACGAAGGCGTTTCTCTCTTTCCAAATGACCCAGCAGAAGATGGTTAGAAGGACTTCAAGATGGTGATTAGGTGAACTGTATTGCCATTGATCAAAGAAATCCGCGATTGTGTAGGTTTTCCCAAGATTGTGTATGCAAACCGAAACCCAAATGTGGAGTGATAAGTCGCAGTCGAAGAAAAGGTGTCGGATAGATTCGGTTTCAGTGTTACAGAAGACGCAATTCTAGTCCGATGTGATATTCAAGCGAGTGAGGCGATCTTTGGTATTAACCCGGCCATGGATGAGACACCACTGGAAGAATTTGATTCGGGGAGGGATACGGCATTTCCAGACACGAGTAAAGGCGAACAGCCTTCCAGGGTGGCTAAGGAAGGAGTAGCATTGGGATATAGTGAAGCCACTGGAGGGAGCAAGGGCCCAGGAATGGTGATCCAGCAGAACTGGGTTAAGGACAACCGATTGCAGGAGGTTGAGGGCAGATAGGAGCTCGGAGAGGGTATCATCGTCGAAAAGGGAAGGGGGGCAAAGGCTAGGTAGGCCAAGATTGACGGCATCCGCCACTGACAAGAGGGGGAGATTGGAGGAGGAGAAAATGGATAGGAAGGAGCGATAAAGTGGGGAGAGGCTATGCCAGTAGTCATAGCAGAAAAGGCAATTAGCGCCATTGCCAAGATTCACTTGAAGTAGAGGTTTACTGCGGTCAACTGATGCAAGAACTCCTGACCAAAAGGGTGAGGGCTTGGAGAGTGGAGTGAAGTGGAGGGCATAGAATGGGTCCGCATTGTAATGGTAAGCCAGGATCCAGTCTTTCCAAATGAACTGGTCCGGTGAGAGGAGACGCTAGAGCCATTTAGCGAGAAGCGCCTGATTGAAAGTAATCAGATTGGTGATACCTAATCCGCCGTGGTCCTCATGCAAGCAAATGATTTTCCAGTTAACCAGACATTTGGCTCCCTCCCCATTCCAAAGGAAAGAGCGTCTAATAGAATCAATTTTTTTGGATACCCAACTAGGGATTTTGTGGAAAGAGAGCCAGTAGAGAGGGAGAGCAGAAAGTACCGCTTTGACCAAGACAAGCCTACCTGACGTTGATAAAGTGTTCACTTTCCAGCCTGCGAGTCTAGATTCAATTCTGGATACAAGGGGAATCCAGTCCGATCGATGTAGCTTAGTGGGGCGCAGGGGGATGCCTAGATAGGATATTGGAAAAGTGTCAATGTTACAGTTGAGAGAGGAGGCGATGGATGGACCGAGATGATCAGCATTTCCAAGCGTGATGACAAAGCTTTTACTAAAATTAATTGAAAGACCAGAGATGAGTTCGAAAGTATAAAGAAGAACCTTAAGACAATGGATGTGCTCAGGGGAAGGGGAGACGAAGAGGATTGTGTCATCTGCAAACTGTAGGTTAGATATCATTGGGTCAGAGTGAGAGTTGGGGTTAGGATTGGGGGGACTTATACTAGCCAAGTGATTATCAACTATCGCCAGTTTGATCATACGGTTGAAGACATCCGCAACCAGGATGAAAATGAGCGGGAAAAGAGGGTCTCCCTGTTTGAGACCCCTAGCCGATTTGATAAGACCTCCAGAGGCGCCACCAATCTGGATCGAGGAAAGGCTCGAATTCAGTATACATTTGATCCAGTTGCACCACTTAGGTGGGAATCCTCTGTGCATTAGAAGCTCAAGGATGAAGTTCCAATTGACTGAATCAAAGGCTTTGGAAAAATCCAATTTTAGAAGGACCCCTGGGATGTTGTTGGAATGACAAAAGGAGATTACTTCTTGTGTTGCCGCGACACAATCCAGGATGTTCCTACCTTTGATGAAGGCCAATTGTTCTGCTCCCAGAAGCACTTCCATATGATTTTGGAGACGATTGGCAAGGACCTTAGTTATCAGTTTAAAAGTGGTGTTAAGCAGGCTAATGGGTCGGAAGGCTGAAAGGGAGTTGGATCCATCGGATTTAGGAAGGAGAACAATGTTGGCATAGTTAAGGCGAGCTATGGCCATGGGATTGGTACAGAATTCGGCACACATGTCTAGGATATCTTCCCTGACAACCCCCCATAAATGCTTGAAGAAGAATGGGCCAAAGCCATCTGGCCCCGGGGATTTGTTGTCGTCCATATCTTTAAGGGCAGCCAGGATTTCCTCCTCCGTGAAGGAGGAGTCTATAGGGATGGGCGATGGATTAGGATAGAGCAAGTTCCAATCTATGGGGGGAAGGGGAGGAGAGGGTTTGCCAAGGATGGAGCGGTAAAAATCGGAAAAGAGGTTCAAGATTATGGTGGGATCGGATATTGTGTTGTTGTTATGCACTATTTCAGGGATGGATAAGGATCTGCACCGGCCATTGGTTAATTTGTGAAAATAAGAAGTGTTTTTGTCGCCATCTTTTAGCCACTTGGCTTTTGACCGCTGTTTCCATCCAATCTCTTCTTGCTTCATCAGTCTTTCAACCTCAGCTTCTAAGTTCGCAAGGATGGTTGAGTCACTATTGTCTAGGGGGTGAGACTCCTCCTGGATATTTAGAGCAAGGATTTCATTTTGAATGGCGGCAATGCGAGTACGGAGGGAGCCCCAAATAGACTTTGCCCAAGGCTTAAGGAGTTTTCTTAGAGATCTGAGTTTACCTACTACACGTGAAGTGGCAGAGGCGGATCTGGTGGATTGTTCCCATGCCAGTTTGATAAAATCATCGAATGAAGGTTCAAGAAGCCAGAGTCTCTCGAATCTGAATGGTCGCTTGGAGGTAGAAGGGGTGCCAGTGCCAAGACAGAGGGGACAGTGATCCGATAGAATGGTAGCAAGGCCAAGGCAAAAAGAGAGAGGATGGATATCTTCCCAGGTGGGACTGAAAAGGAAGCGGTCTAGTTTAGCTAGGGTAGGGAGATGACGCTTGTTGGACCAGGTGAATTGACGGTTATTGATTGGAGGTTCGATAAGAGAGCAGGAGTTAATGAATGCATTGAAATCTTCTGAGTCAAGTGAAATATTTCCCGAGTTTCTTTCATCTGAATATTTAGTTGTGTTAAAATCGCCACCAACTACCCATGGCCCATGAATAGATGAAGCAAAATCCGAGCAGTCTGACCAAAGGTCCAACCTCTCTTGCACTATTTGAGGGCCATATATGTTTGAGAAAAAGTAAATAGTGTCGGATTGCACATGTCTGAGTGCTACATGGAGGACAGAGGGGTGAGATATGATTTGACTGAGGGACCATATAGATTCATTCCACATGGTGATTAAACCACCCCTGGAGCCAATAGAGTTGGAGTGGGCCAGCCTGTGAGATAAGAACCACCTAGTTGTTTAATGAGGGAAGGGGTTGGATCAAACAGTTTAGATTCTTGGAGCAGAAGGATGTCGATGTTTAGGGGAGACAAGGTAAGGTAGATTGAATGTCTTTTAGAGGGGTCCCCAAGCCCACGAATATTCCATGATACGATTTTCATTGGGAGAAGGACAATCTCTCCTGTTCTAGGGTTTGCATGGCAGTGTAATGCTCGTCTTGAATATTAACTCCCATGCAACGTGCTAATTTTCTATTTAATCTAGAATTAGCAGAAGAAAAAACTACAGTTTTATAGATGATACCTGCATGACCAGGCAAGGATCTTGAGTTCCGCGCACTTCTCCTAACCCGAGTTGGGGTTAGGTCTTGCCTCGCAAGTTGCACCGGCAACGGAGATAGAGGGGAGGCCAAGTTAGGGTTCGGATCTGGGTTGGTGTTTTGGACGTGGAGGGGCGCAGGCTCATGAGCAGGAGCTTGAAGGTGAGGGGCACCGAGGGGTCCAGGTCAAGCAGTGGGTCCCAGCGCTAAGGGGCTGGATCCGCAAAGGGGCCAAGAATGCTAGTAGCTTCAAACTCCATATTGGGAATTTGGAGTCCGGGGAAGGGAGGGGTGGGCGAAGCAGCTCAAAATTCATTACGTCAAAGCGGTCATTTGAGTCCAGTTCATCTGATTGCACGTTTATCGGGTCACTAAAGCATTTCATATCCCTTTCATAGTCAAGACCCAAGAGGAATGCTTCTGGTCTTTTGCGCGGATGGGCATGTTCCCATTTGGAGACAGTTATGAGGTAGTCAGCATCATTGAGGCGGACCCTGTAAGAAGAGGAAGCAGGAACCCCCACTAGGAATTGCATTTTAATATACAGTAGCCTGCGGTCAAACTCTGACCAATCGCATCTATCAAACTCAGTGAATCTCCCCACCGGGTTGATAGCGGTTTGCACTGCATCTGGATTGTGTCTAAGGAACTCCGGGATTCCTTTAACTGTGGCCCAGCAAGGCGGTTCTAGGTTGATGGGAGCTGGTCGTTCATATTCAGGCCAGGCTTCGAGGTAGATAGAGCCCCCAGCTTTGGTGAGGATTTTTCGGGTAATGGCCATAGTTTTTATTGATTCGGAGGGGCAAGCGATGAGAAAGCGGTTGTTGTCTAGGAACCAGATCGCCCATTCTGAATGCTCGAAGGCGGACTCTAGAACTCTGTTGAGGACTTCAACTGTCCAGGCACCATCAATTATAGTGGCGGTGATGTAAAGTGAAAAGTCCGCCATTGGGAAGTGAGGATTTGATGAAGCTTGTGGGAGAGAGGAAACAGAATGACTAGAAGAAAGAGGGAAAGGGAGGGAAGAAAATCTATTGGGTGAGGGGTGTACAGCAGCTTTAGCAGTGTGACCTGAGTGGATTTGAGAAGACGGCTTGGCACGAGGGGCAGTGGAAACGACAAAAGATGAATTAGCTGCTTTGGCACTGGAATCAAGGGGAAGATAAGTGTTTGAGGGAGTCGAGGGGTTTTTTATGGAGGCTTTGACGGGTCCCGATACAGAAGACTTGGAAGGACAGCTAGCGTAATAATGCCCATAATAACCACAATAGAAGCAAATCTTTTCTTCCCTACATTTTGTCGCCACGTGGCCCTTGCCAGCACAACGGAAACATCTTCTTTTTAACTTTAAAAATTCAAGCGTTTGGCGGCAAGATTCAAAAGTTGGGAATAGGCGCCTGCGATTGAAATTACGGGGGGTCGGGAGAAGGGGCTCCTGTTTGGGTGGAGCAGGAAGGGCCGCCACCTGCGCATAGGTTCTAGAGTTGTTAGGTATTGGATGAGAGAAGCCAGAAGGACCCTTTCCAGAGCCGGGGGGAGTGGGGCGAATTCCATTTGCATGGGGTGTTGAGGGGGCGGTAGGAGCTAGGGCAGGGTGAGGAGGGTGTTGACGGAGGTATATAGGAGGGACGAAAGAGATATCAGAAAAGGACAGGGAAGGAGCAAAGGGAATGGGAGGGCGAGAGGACGAGGAGGCCATGGCGGCAATTTTATAAACAAAGGTTGTCATCATCAAAAGGGGGAGACTGTTAGTCCATGAGTTGATGGTTTTGATGACAAAAACCTTAGAATAAGATTATAAAATATAAATACTAAAATTATAGTTTAGATATATATGTATATGCAGGATTTAACCATGCAGGTAAAAAGAATGAAGACTGTACAGTATATAGATTCAAGATATCAAGGTTGAAGACTCATGAGTATCAAGATTATCAAGAGTTCAAGATTTCAAGATAAGTATCGAGTCTAGAATTATGTTAAAACTTCACAATAGCACTGAAATCTTCACTCCATTTTTCTTTTGGGATGGAACCCATTTCTACCTTTTTAGTGGTTTACAAACCCATGACAAGTAGCTTACAAACCTATGACAAGTGGCTTACAAACCTACGACAAGTGGCTTACAAACCTACGACAAGTGGCTTACAAACCCACGAACATCATGGTTTTGTACAAGTTCTCGAGTCCTATCATAATGAGATATTCTGCAAGAAGAAGCTTGCAAAACTACTTCAAAATGATTTTCAAACTACTTCAGAATGATTTTCAAAATGTTTTAGCCTTAAAAATTATCTTTTCAAATGATTTTCAAAAAGATGTTTTAGCCTTAAATATTCTTGTTTTTAAACTTCGGTTGTTTTAAACTATCTTTCAATTATAATATATTTATACTTAGATTTAAATATAAAATTATAGTAAAATTATATATATATTATTCTTTATATTCATCTATGTATTTTATCTATAGTCAAGTATATTTATAAAGTTTAAAATAGTTTTAATATAAGATAAAGGTTATTTTCAAAGAAAAACAAAACATCAAAAATTCCTTTGGGATGTCGACATGCCCTAGTACCCCATGTCGACATAGTGTCAGTTAGATTCAAAAATTTGAATTTCAAAAGAAGTGTCTATTCGCCATAACCTTTCACGAATGGACATGACTGTTGTTCTTCTATAAATAGGGGTTGGTTTCAATGAATTTTATATCAGATTTTTTGGTTTTTCACTTCTCTTCTTCTTCCACATTTTCTTATTCAAAATCCAATCATTACTCTGCTGAAATCAACATTGAATCTAACTAGATCATCTCTGGTTTGATTCTTTATCACTATCTCAACAAGATCCAAGTGCTATTCAGAGTTATAGGCTTCTTTGTAATCTATCTAGCGAGAAAAGGTGTGATTGTAGCCTTGGAAATCAGTCAAGCGAGAAAAGGTGTGATTGTAGCCTTGGAAATCAATTGGGTGAACTTGTTGCCCCGGAAATCAAGTATCTCTACCCAGAGGATTGTGATTCTGGAGGGTGTACCTCGTAGCCTTGAAACCGAGGGTTGTAATTGTTGAATTGCTTTTGAAAGGAAATCCGTACTTAGTTGTGTGGGACTAGATGTAGGGTAACTCCGAACTAGTATAAAATCCACTGTGTTCTTTCCTTTACTGCATTTACTTTATTTCTGCATCTGTGTTTGTTTCTGTGATTATATCTGTGTCTAAATATTGCATACATTTGTGTTCAAATTAACATAAACTCAAAAAGATTTAGTAATTTCTTAAAAACACTATTCACCCCCCTCTTGTGTTATTCCTAGCCTTAAGATCCGTAATCTGCATTCCTCACACCGACCACTAGGAAAATAATTCGTATCGATCATGGTACGCCCCTTCGATCGATTAACCGAAGTTCTTTTGTATCGATCGTTATTCCTCATTTCATATCGATCGATATTCTCCATTTCGTATCGATCAGCAATGGATCTTTCATATCGATCGCCAGTCCAAGAATACGTATCGATCGCTCCGGATCGATACAAGTATCGATCGGCAATCTATCGATACGAATATTTACTTTCCATCGATACGAAACAGTTCTGTCAACCGATATGAAGTCGTGTTCCATCTGAATCAATACGAACCCGCCCTTTATCCATCATTGATACGATAGCTCCTAGACTTCTTCATCTCCAAATCGACCCAAGCTCCATCTCCTCCTTCCTCGACCTTGCTCTATCTCACCTCCGGCCTCTTCACAACCAGAATCGACCGCGAGTATGGGAGGAATGGCATTAGAACTTAAGTCTCATCATTTTAATGTGAATTTATTAATCAATTACCTAATCAAAGTAATTAGTTTGAAGAAATAACGGGGTTATTCGATTTGGGACGAACGCAGTTCTCGTTTTTCTTTTGCTCTGATCAATACGAAGGTAGAAAACAGAATGAAAGCAAGTGGAATTTTTTCTAAGTTCCAAACGTATTTATATGGCCTCATGTCCAAGAAAGAAAAGATTCGTCTCCAGGTGCCAATGACCGGTAGAGGTAGTTTGCACATCGTCGATACGAAACCTCATGTTCGTATCCATTTACGGTCAATCTGAAGCCACAACTATTCGTATCCGTCAATGATCCATCGATGCGAAAAAGCCTTCTTCGTGTCCTTCCATCATCCATCTAATGCAACAGCCATTCGTATCCATTGGTTCCCATCGATACGAACACCACTGCCAAGTCATGTTTGGACTGCCCAACTCCATCGATATGAAACGCCTATTTTGTATCCATCAGCTCGAAGACCCTAAGATCTCGTATCCATCGATACAGACTACATTAAAATAACAACTAAAATCGTGTTGATCGACATCGATACGAAAGCAATTTTTCGACCTTTTACATCGATCCAGGAGAGGATCGAAATGAAAGGACATTCCCAAAACAACCATCAAGCATCGTTATAAATCGAATTTCACATTGATTCAGGAGAGGGTCAATACAGAATTCGATACAAAAAGAAAACTGAAAAACTGACAATAACTCGTGAACGTGAGAACGTTAACGAGAGTCAGGCTAACATACATTCATGTATAACGGACTAACATCCAATTTTTAAAATTCACAGGAATTGAATACTCGTCTGGTGACAATTACAACAACAAACGACATATCACTATCATACAACACTCAGTAACAACAGTACGCGGTACAACAATTGGCAGTCAACAATTCATGATTTATGTTTCTATGGACCAATCAAAGGTCATAGCTTTCGACGAAAAGACGACAACCATTCGGACAAGTCAAATAGAAATGTTCAGAATGAAGATTGCAACTTTTCGAAGCACGTCATGTTCTCACAAGATGTACTTTGGGGGGCAAAATGTTATCCCGCCTTTTGGCAAGGCTGTGACACCAAGAACTTAACTGGAAACCGAGGACAGTTCGTCCCAAAGAACGGTTATATGCAGGCTCATTATAAATATCGACGAATTTTTTCCAAGTCCAGATCAAGCTACAATTAACATGGCATGACATGCAAAGATATGCAAGCCAACGTTCCAAATTTCAAGTCAATCCGAGTTCCTATGCTCAAGATATGATCGATGCAAGCCAAGGAAATCAATTCGTTCGTATCCATCATTTCGCTCTCTTCGCATCGATTCCGTTCGCACCCATCTGGAACAGCACTCTTCGTATCTATCAACTAAAAGGCCTTGTTCGCATCCATCAAGCTTCAACAGTTTGTATCCATTGGCTATATTGGCTCGTATCCATCAAATGGTCGTCACTTCGTATCCATCAGGTGACCACTGGTCCACATCCATGGAAGCGCACCGCACTTCTTATCGATCGCATTTACCCTAGTTCGTATCCATCACCTGAAGACATATTGTATCGATACAAGGAAGCTTCAGGTGAACAATACGAATGGAACGATATGAAACGACGTCCATCTATCGATACGAAATGACCATTAAGCGATCGATACGAACAGAACAATGATAATCGATACGAACAAAGCAATAACGACCGATACGAACAAGGAAGTGGTGATCGATATGAAGAAGATACACTCCTGTGAAAGACTCGGTCATGCGGCATGAAAAGTGGATCGATTCGAGGAGTTAGCGCCACATCAACTTGTGAGCACGTGCCCAAAAAGCGATACGAACAGATTGATACGAAGGGAATCGATACGAATTCAACAGCCTTTAATAAATTCAAACTTGCATCGATCATAACTCAAAATCTACAAGTCCGAATGCCACCAAATTTTCACAGGAGCTTGCGTACATCCTCAAGAATGTTCATGATCGATTTCGACTCGATTGGACGAAACTCCGATCGATATGAAATTCATTCGTATCGATCACGGACCGAGTGCAAATGTCTTGGGATCGATCGTGCGGGCCCACCCGCATGAGAGAAGAGGTCTTCCGAGATCTGAGCGAGATATTTGCAGCCTACGCCTATAAATAGCAGTCTAGAACCTACAGAAAAGGGACTTTTTGGCTCTTCGACATCCAAACTCTGCCGAAATCACTGTTGCACTCGAAAATCACTATTGCACTCGAAATTTACTGTTGTAATCCGCTGTAACCAGCAAGCCAAAGTTAATAAATGTCAATCATTTAATAGTGGACGTAGGCAACACACCGAACCACTCTAAATCTCTGTGTTCTTTTGCTGTTTTTCTGATTATTGTTTGGAGTGTTTGTTAGATAATCCTCTTTTTACATTTACTTTCTTCATTTTATCTCTTCAAACACTTTCGAAGAGTATTGTGCCCAATTTTGGTATAAATACTGATCTAAAAAGCTATTTTAGAGATGGGTTTCAATTTTTAGGATTTTCAAAATTTCGTGGAATTGTTATGAATTTTCTAAGGAAGAAAATGGTATTTTGAATTATAAAATTATTTACAGGAAAAATAATTATTATTTGGATCCGAAAATTTTATATGTTGAAGAGAACATATTAATTGATTTTTTAGAATTTTTCCAGAATTTTTTAAGATGTTTTAATAGTTATATAAACTTATTTAAGGTATGGGACTTAAATGTTTTATATAATTATAAAGGAAAAAGGGGATTTTTCAAATTTTGTTTATATTTAGAAATAAGGAAAGTTGGCAGCACTTTGAATATAAAAATCTGGCAACCAATCAGATTTAGACGAATTAGGCAGGTTGGGTACAAAAGAACTATTTTAAAGTACAAATAAATAGTTTTTCTACTATTTCAACTCTTTCGAAAAGAGCTTTCGCCTCCATTCCAAACCTTCCGACAAAGTCGAAAGGTATCAAATCTTTCGACTAGGTCAAACATCTATGCACATGGTATCAGACAACTGGTACGTAGTGAATTGGAAGAATTCGAAAGGTTTAGAGTCGAAAGGTTGTGAAACTTTGTTTTGGTTTTAAAGAAAATACACCTGCAAGCTTTCGACAAAGTGCTTTCGATAATGTCAAATGGTCTAAAAGAAAAAGGTTACAATGGGTTTGCTTTCTTGTTTTAATTGAAACCATTCGACAAAGTCAAAAGGTAAAGCTTTCGACAAGGTCGAAAGGTATGAAACCTTTCGACTAGGTCGGTAAGATTTTAGAGCCGCTTCCTACCTTTCAATTCAGTTGCTTTCGAAGGTAATCTTTTGTTTTCTATAATTTTCCGCCTCTCCATTGATTTCGAAGGGTTGGTTTAAACACCAACACTTCATTGTTTACGAATGGTTTCGAAAGGTTTTTAAAGCAGTTGCTTTTGACTCCTATGTTTTTTTGATCTTTTTGCTCAACTTAAAGGCATAATCCAAATGTTTTAAGCCGAAACGTTTTAAAGGTTTCGAAATAGTTAACTTCGAATGGTTTTGAAAGGTTTCCACTTGTTTTAAATTGAGCTCAACGTCTTCGAAAGGTTTTGAGTTTCATTGCTTTCGAAAGGTTTATAAATGATTTTATAAGGGAGGTACCCCAGGCTTTCGATAAAGTCGAAAGGTGAAACCTTTCGACTAGGTCGAAAAGAAACCTTCTGACAAGGTTGGAAGGTAGGACCTCTCGACAAGGTTGAAAGGTATAGTTTTTCAGTGTTTTCGAAAGGCTAAGGTTTAAAGGATTTAAAAGGCGGATGCCATATGTTTTAAAGCTTGTAAAAGGTAGGCTTTTTAAAAGGTTTTGAAGGAGTTACCTTCAATGATTTTGAAAGGTTTATTAGAGGATATGAAGGAGTTATTTTCAATACTTTTGAAGGGTTTTATTAATGGTTTAGAAGGAGTTAACTTCTATGTTTTCGAAAGGTTGTTTAAAAGTTTTAAACAAAGGTTTCGAATATAAGGACTAGGCAGATAGCCTAAGTCTTTTAAGTTATAAAGGATTTAACTTATTTTAAAAGGATAGATAATCCTTATTGAACAACATCAACATTATTTTGAGTAAAGTATATATAACATGACAAAAATAGCTTAGAGTAAAGCTAAAGATATATTTTCCTTGTATATATATGATTTGACAAACTAAATAAATTTGAAAAGGTTTTCAAGGAAATTTTGCAGGGCAGTTAGCCCAGATATTTTGAAGGGTAGTTTACCTAAAAGAAAATTCAGGTAGTTAGCTCATTTAAATTCGGACAGCCAGTCCATTTTGAGGGCAGTCAGCCTAGAGGATAGTTAGTCCAGAAAAGAGCAGTTAGCTCTGATATAAACAGTTAGTTCATTTATTAGCATAACGGACCTTGGTACTTTTTAAGGACAGTTAGTCCACCCTTTTTACCTATTTTGGGCAGATAGTCCATTATCTAGCATAAAAGATATTGCTACTTTGGTATAATCAGAATTTAGGACAAATAGTCCAGTATAGAGCAGACAGCTCAGATTTTAGACAGATAGTCTATTTTATTTCATGTTTTATCATAATAGATATTGCTATATTATTATTATAATCAGTTCATTAACCGGTTTGGTTACAGGAAAGGATTTGCAAAATATATGTTTTGAATAGAGATATTAGTGAGGGGAAACCCGTTCCGCTAAGCGGCGTGGTCTCACTATTTATGAGTAAAGTGAGATGTAACAGAAATTATTCACACCAGGCTTTATGTCTGACTTGAAGTTTTTGTTTCCCCTTAAACTCTCGAGTGCTCAAAATTTGATTTGAGTAGGCCGAGGGTTTAGGTTTTCAGATTTTAGCAGATTTTAGTGAATAAGCTTCTAAAGACGAGCAGGTGGATGACAGATAGCTAATTTAGGAATTCCCTTTTAAATTGTTTCCGCTGTGTATTAAGACAATTATGTATATATTGCTTTGATCGTCCAATGGGGCATCTTCATATGTCGCTCTTGGCGTATTGTTGTAAATCATATTTGATCCATGCCTAGGAATACGTTGGGATTTTTGTAACTTGGATATGATATTATTTGAAATGTAATCACTAAAATTATTGTTTTTAAAAATCTGTGATTTTTTTCATATTCAAGTGTTTCTGATATTATGGATACCATTAACATTACCGTGTTTCGTCACCAGAAGTTAATACTGTAGATGACTGCAGCATCCATAGCGCTTAGCTTTTGGCCTCCAAATACGGGATGTTACAACTTGGTATTAGAGCATAGGTTTGTGAATTTTTTTATTAAAAATTGGTTTTGAAAACAAAAATCCAAAGAAATTAGAGTAAGTTTGGGGTTGGGATAGCGCTATATTAACGTGCTTGTATTTGTTATATATAAGTATGCGCTTTATCTCCATTCATCTATCTTTGTTAGATTATCTTTCTATATCTCATGAGGTTTGAATACAGATATGGATGGTAGAAGAAGCAGAGTTAACTAAGGAGGAGGAAGCACCAAAAGGAATGCCGGACCTAATGCAGCGAGAGGCCAAGATTAGGCGGAGAATGCTGGTGCTAAAGTTCTGCAGGTCAGAATGAAAGCCGTGTATCAGTTTTTTAGGAATATGATGCAGGCAGGTGTTGCAGCCGGAGTGTTAGAAGGAAATGTTGTAGGAGCAGGGGTTCCAGAAGTTTTGGTAGTTAATCATTTCTCTAAGATGAGCGGTGATTATGTGAAGCTAGGAGGAAAGCAGTTTATGGGAACGGAGGATGCCATTGGACTTGAGAATTGGTTGTTGCACTACGAAAGGGTTTTTTGCAGATCTAGGGCTCAATGATGAGCAGAAGAGGAGGTTGGCGTCCAGACATCTTCAGGGAGCCGCATTGTTCTGGTGGAATAGTGTAACAACAACAGTCGATGAGGAGACAGTAACCTGGGAGGATTTCAAGAGGAGATTCAAAGAGAGGTTTATGTCTGTGGCATAGTCAGCTTTGATTAGGCAATTTGCTGAGCTGGTGTAGGGGGAGATGTATGTTGCTGAGTATGCCAAGAAGTTTGAAGAGTTGGCCCGATATGGATTTGCTTCTGTGGATACAGTGTTGAAGCGGAATAAGAAGTTTATCAGAGAATTGAAGCCGGAGTTGGCTAGTGTTACTTTGTCTCATCTTAGAGATCCTTCTGATATTATGGTAGAGATGGATTTGAGGCAGGAAGAAGTCCTTGAGTCTCTAGAGAAGATCAAGGCAAAAGGGGTCCAGGTTGGGCAGGGCCAGAAGAGAAAGTTCTTTCCCAAGAGAGGTGCTCACAAGGGTAGAGTAGCCAAGAAAGCGAAGTCTGAACTTGTCTACTATAAATGCGAAAAGAAAGAGCACTTTGCTAATGAGTGTCGCTCAGGAAAAGTGAAGGATGTGGCTAAGGGGAAGAATATCAGGTGTTTCAACTATGACCGATAAGCCATTATAAGAACCAGTGCAAGGAGCCCATTAGAGATGGTAAGGGCAAGGTGTATGCATTGGAGCCTGCCACTTCTAAGCCAACAGCCCAGGAGAAAGGGAAAGCAGTTCTAGGAGGAATGCTTCAAATTCATGGTATGTCTGTTAGCATTATATTTGATACTGGTGCATCGCATTCTTTCATATCTAGATGTTTGATAGATAAGCTTAACCTTGAACCCACATATTTAGTTACTTCCTTACAGGTTGCAAATCCAATAGGAGGGTATGCAACGCTAGGGTTGAGGTGTGACCAGCTTGAGTTTGACCTGTTAGGTCATACTTTTGGGTGCAGTTTGCATGTATTTGATTTTGTGGGGTTCAGGATCATCCTAGGTATGGATTGGTTAAGCGAGTACGATGCTAAGATATTTTGCTAGGGTAGGAAGATATCTCTTAGACACCCAGATAGTAGCGATCAGATTGTTTTCACCGTAGGAGGTTCTAGCGGTGCAGTGTTCGCTTTATTGGGTGCTTTGGATTTAGATGATGATTTGAGTTAAGTTTTCATGGTTAGAGAATTCACAGATGTGTTTGAGCCTGTAGTTGGATTACCGCTGGAGCGAGCCATTGAGTTTCAGATAGATTTGGTTCCTGGAGCAGAACCAGTGAGTAGGCCGCCAAGCAGGATGACCCCTTTTGAAATGAGGGAGTTGAAGGTGTAGTTGGTGGATCTGGAAGGAAAGAGTTTTGTCAGGCCGAGAAGTATGTGTGGGGTGCAGCAGCAGTGTTTGCTAAGTAGCCGGACAGATCGTTGAGGCTATGTATTGATTATCGTAAGTTGAATGAGAGGACAATAAAGAATCGATATCCATTGCCTAGGATTGACGATTTGTTCGACCAGCTAATTGGAGCAAAGGTATTTTCTTAGTTGGATTTGGCAACAGGTTTCCATCGGCTCAGGGTATCAGAGGATAGTATACCTTTGACAACCTTCAGGACCAGATATGGATCGTACGAATGGTTAGTTGTGTCGTTCGGACTGACGAATGCTCCAACTTTCTTTATGGATTTGATGAACCGGATTTTCGAAGAGCACTTGGATAGGTTCGTGCTAGTTTTCATAGATGATACCTTGATTTACTCTAAGGATAAAAGAGAGCATGAAGTTCATCTTAGAGTGGTGCTTGAGACGCTGAGGCAGCATCAGCTAAAAGCGAAGTTTTTGAAGTGTCACTTCTAGAAGAAGGAGGTGAAGTTTCTTGGTCATGTAGTTTTAGGGGAAGGGTTGTCAGTAGATCCGACTAAGATCGAGGCAGTGAATAGTTGGAAGAGACCCGAGACAGTAACCGAGATTAAGAGTTTCCTTGGGTTGGCTGGTTATTATCGGAGATTCATTAAGGATTTCTTGTGGATAGCAGCAACGATGACCAGGCTAACGAGAAAGGATGTGAAATTTGTGTGGACCGATAAGTGTGAGGAAGCATTCCAGAGTTTGAAACACTTATTGACCCATGCACCTGTATTGGTTGTTCCAGAAGGGAATCAGGATTTGGTATTCTATACTAATGTGCATGGAACTAGATTAGGAGCTGTGCTAATGCAGAGTGGTAAAGTGATTGCTTATGCTTCTAGACAACTTAGACCGCATGAAGTCAGATATTCGACGCATGATTTAGAGTTGGCTGCTATGATTTTTGCTTTGAAGGTGTGGAGACATTACCTTTTGGGAGAAAGTTTGAGCTGTATACAAATCATAAGTCTCTGAAGTATTTGTTCTCTCAGAAGGAGCCGAACATGAGACAACAGAGATTGTTAGAGTTCATAACCGCTTATGATTTTAGGATTGAGTACACACCAGGGAAAGGCAAAAAGGTTGCAAATGAACTTAGTAGGAAGCATCAGAATGCAGTTTTGGCTATTATGGCCGAGTGGAAAGATTTAGAAGCATTAGTAGATTGCGGAGTGAAGCGGAGATCCGAGGCAGGGTCTAGTGGAAATACAGTTGTATTGTCTTGTTTGGAAGTTCGACCAGTGTTGATTGAACGGATTGCTTCTAAGCAGATAGAGGATCTTGTGTTAGCTGAAAGGATCAGGAAGCTAAAGGAAGGAACCAAGAGCGACGACTTGAAAGATTTCAGTCTTGACTAGAATGGGTGGTTGAGAAAGAAAGGAAGATTATATGTTCGTGTAGGAAACATAAGAAAGGAAGTCTTGGGTGAATGCCATCGGTAGAAGCATTAGCAGATTGTAGAGTGCAGTGGAGATCCGAGGCAGGGTCTAGTGGAAATACAGTTGTATTGTCTTGTTTGGAAGTTCGACCAGTGTTGATCGAACAGATTGCTTCTAAGCAAATAGAGGATCCTGTGTTAGCTGAAAGGATTAAGAAGCTGAAGGAAGGAACCAAGAGCGATGAATTGAAAGATTTCAGTCTTGACCAGAATGGGTGGTTGAGAAAGAAAGGAAAATTATGCGTTGCGAGTGTAGGAAACATAAGAAAGGAAGTCTTGGATGAATGCCATCGTTCGAAGTTCACTATACATCCCAGAGTTACCAAGATGTATCAGGATATGAAGAGGAGTTTCTTTTTGGAAGGAATGAAGTGGGATATTGGTTTATGTGTAAGGCAGTGCATGAATTACCAGTAGGCAAAGGCCGAACACCAGAAATTGAGTGGTTTGCTTCAGCCGTTGGATATTCCAGTATGGAAGCGGGATTCTATTTCTACGGACTTCATAGACGGGTTGCCAAGGTCGAACCGGGGAAATGAAAGTATATGGGTTATAGTGGACAGATTGACCAAGAGTGCCCATTTCATTCCAGTTAGGTCAACCACGACGGCACCTGTTTTAGCAAGGTTGTTCATAAAGAATGTGATTAGACTACATGGGGTTCCTAGAAGTATTGTTAGTGATAGAGATTTCTTGTTCACTAGCGAGTTTTGGAAGAGTCTACAGGAAGTTTTGGGAACCAAGCTTAAGACGAGTACTGCTTACCATCCGCAAATAGATGGGCAAACGAAAAGAGTTAACAAGATCTTGGAAGATTTTTTAAGAGCTTGTGTTCTGGATTGCGGGGGATCATGGGAAGACCATTTTCATTTAGTTGAGTTTTCGTATAGCAACAATTATCAGGCTAGTATTAGGATGGCACCATTTGAAGCTTTGTATGGAAAGCCATGCAAATCTCCCATTTGTTGGTTGGAGACCAGGGATAGGTTGATTCTTGGTCCAGATCTGGTTAGAGAGGCTGTAGAAAAGATTGAGGTCATTCGGGCTAGAATAAAGGAGGCTCAGTCTAGGCATAAGATTTATGCAGATAAGAGACAGAAAGATTTTGAGTTCTCAGTTGGGGACCAGGTTTTCTTCAAAATATCACCGATGAAGGGTGTGCTTGGATTTGGGAAGTCAGGGAAGTTAGCTCCGAGGTTCATTGGACCTTTTCCTATTCTTGAGAGGATCGGGAAGCTCGCTTATAGACTTAAGTTACCGAGCAGTTTGGCAGGTGTCCATGATGTTTTTTATATTTCTCATCTTAGAAAGTGTGTTAGAGATCCGGAGACTGCTATTGCATCGAAAGTGCTAGATGATTTAGTGGTAGAACCGGACTTGACCATAGTGAGGAAGCCAGTTTGCATTCTTACGAGAGATGAGAAGAGGCTTAGAACCAAGACGGTTAGATTAGTCAAAGTCCAATGGAGTGACGATGACAGAGATTGTACTTGGGAGGTTGAGAGTAGGATTAGAGATACTTATCCTGACTTATTTTGATGGTATGTTTTACCTTCTTATTTGTTTTGAGCCTTATTGTAATTTCGAGGACGAAATTCATTTAGGAGGGGAGTCTGTAACACCCTAGATTTTTGATAACATTATTTAGGAGATTTAGTTAGTTAAACTAAATAAAATAATGTGTTGATAAAGGGATTGAGATTTGATTTAATTAAGGTAGCCATGCCTTTTTAATTAATAAATTAAATGAAGAGTTTAAAATGAATTAGAGGAGGGGTATTATGGGAAAGAGGCCATTCCTATATCACCTTCCTTAGGCCATGTATCACTGCACACGTTCATTCTCATTTTAAAACTTTAAAAAGCAAGGCCGACCACCATTAAGAAAGAATAAGAGGAAACAAAAGAAATCTTAAGGAAAGCATATTCAAATCAAACTTGTTCAAAGCTCAAGCTCCTTAATCACTAAAGCAGAGGTGAATAATGTTTACATCTCTAAATTTTTATGGTTTTGGTTTTAAGATTAAATCCAAATGGTTTTGCAAATGTTTGCCATGTTTTTGAATGATAAAATGATTATATATACATGTTGATGATTTATGTATGTTCATATAGATTTTATGACATGTTTCAAGATGAAAACCCCTATTAAATGACATTTGTTAGACTTGCGAATTTTTATGATGATCTAAAAAGTTAATTTAGAGATGGGTTTTAATTTTCAGAATTTTCGTGGAATTGTTATGAATTTTCTAAGGAAGAAAATGGTATTTTTGATTATAAAATTATTTACAGGAAAATAATTATTATTTGGATTCGAAAAATTATATGTTGAAGAGAACATATTAATTGAGTTTTTGGAATTTTTCCAGAATTTTTCAAGATGTTTTAATAGTTATATAAAATTATTTAAGGTATGGGACTAAAATATTTTATATAATTATAAAGGAGAAAGGGGCTTTTTCAAAATTTGTTTAAATTTAAAAATAAGGAAATTCGGCAGCACTTTGAATATAAAAATTTAGCAACCAATCAGATTTAGACAAATAAGGCAGGTTGGGAAAAAAACTATTTTAAAGTACAAATAAATAGTTTTTCTACAGTTTCAACTCTTTTCACAAGAGCTTCCACCTCCATTCCAAACCTTTCGACAAAGTCGAAAGGTATCGAACCTTTCGATTAGGTCAAAAATCAATGCACATGGTATCAGGCAACTGGTACGTAGTTAATTGAAAGGAGTCGAAAGGTTTAGAGTCGAAAGGTTTAGAGCTTTCGAAGGAGATGAAACTTTGTTTTGGTTTTAAAGAAAATACGCATGCTAGCTTTCGACAAAGAGCTCTCGATAATGATAAATGGTTTAAAAGAAAAAGGTTTCGATTGATTTGCTTTCTTGTTTTAATTAAAACCTTTCGACAAAGTCGAGAGGTAAAGCTTTCGACAAGGTCGAAAGGTATGAAACCTTTCAACTAGATCGATCAGATTTTAGAGCTGATTCCTAACTTTCGATTCAGTTGCTTTCGAAAGTAATATTTTGTTTTCTAAAATTTTCCACCTCTCCGTTGATTTCGAAGGGTTGGTTTCAACACCAACACTTCATTGTTTTCGAATGGTTTCGAAAGGTTTTTGAAGCAGTTGGTTTCGACTCCAGTGTTTTTCTGATCCTTTTGCTTAACTTGAAGGCATAATCCAAATGTTTTAAGCTGAAATGTTTTAAAGGTTTCGAAGTAGTCAACTTCGAATGGTTTCGAAAGGTTTCCACTTGTTTTCAATTGAACCCATTGTCTTCGAAAGGTTTTAATTTTCAATGCTTTCGAAAGGTTTATAAATGATTTTATAGGGGAGGTAACCCAGGCTTTCGACAAAGTCGAAAGGTAAAACTTTCGACTAGGTCGAAAAGAAACCTTTCGACATGGTCGAAAGGTATAGTTTGTCAATGTTTTCGAAATGCAAAGGTTTAAAGGAATTAAAAGGCAAATGTCATATGTTTTAATGCTTGTAAAAGGAAGGCTTTTAAAAGGTTTTGAAGGAGTTACCTTCAATGATTTCGAAAGGTTTATTAAATGATATGAAGGAGTTACCTTCAATACTTTCGAAGGGTTTTATTAATGGTTTGGAAGGAGTTACCTTCTATGTTTTCGAAAGGTTGTTTAAAAGTTTTAAATAAAGGTTTAGAATATAAGGACTAGGCAGATAACCTAAGTATATTAAGTTATAAATGTAACAATCCAAAATTTAACCTATAATAATTAATTTGTTAATTAATTAAATAATAAAATAACTTTGTGAAACTATTAGAATTAAGCCAAGGAAGTTGCACCATTGTGTCCTTGGTAATTTTTTGGTCAATTTTCATATATAGAATGTCAGAAACCGAGCAAATATAACCAAGTTAAAATATAAACAAAATAAGAAGAAATAAAACGAATATATATATATATATGGTCAGGTCGACCGGCCGGTCGACCTGGGCAAGGGGGCGGTCGACCGCTCGGTTGACCCGCCTTGCATTTTGGCAGGCGAACGAACGTTAATTCGTTCGAACGAATTAGCGACCACCGAACACTCATTTGCATCCTTTATTTCAATCTGGCACTCCGTTTCTGCATTCGATGGCCCTTATTCAGCCTATGACGTGGTTGCCTCCTATTCAATCGCCAAATCCAACTGTCCGAGATCCACTTCTATACCTATAAATAGACCCTTGGACCTAACACTTTTTCTCATTCTAGGTTTTCTCCAATTGGGTTCACCTTTCTAGGAAGGACCCTAAACGGAATAATTTTTCCAAAGGAGAAAATCGTTATAAATTAAATTATTTTACAACTCCAAGTGGATCGGGGAAGACTAAAGGAAAATCTTAGGACCGAAGGTGAGTGATTGTAATTATTTTAAGATTTCTTTAAGTAATTTAAAATAATAGGGTTTCCAATAGTTGTAGTTTTACTACGATTTTTGGAATAGCCTTTTTCAGTAGTTATTTATAGTTTTTAGAATTATTTTCAGTCTATTTCCTTTTAGCTATTCCTTTCAGTAATTTTAGTATTATTTCTGTTAATTATAATTTATTACTGTTAAGCATAGCTTTTTATTGATTTACAGTCCATTTACAGTATTTAAGTTTATTTACTGTTAGTTATTGCTTATTTACATCTTTTTTCGACGTTTTGGATTTTATGCAAGCGTTTATTCTCTTCATCCCCCTTTTCTTCGCGTATGGATTAGAATAAATTAAACGCGAATATGGATTTTATAAGTAAGAATATTGAATGAAGAAAATAAGATGTAAATTATAAAGACTATAATAAATAATAGAATTGGACTGTAATAAATAATGGAATTGGACTAAAATTACGCCTAATTATAATTAGAATTGGACTAATTAAAGGTAATTGGCAGAGTTATAACTTAGAATTATAACTAAATGGAGTAAAAGATGAAAGAAGCTTATTTTCACACTTAGACCTTAGGTTAAGTAATAAGCATGATTATAACGTAGGTTATAATAAGAAAAAGAACAGAATAAGGCTTATCTTAAGACTTAGGATAAATTCATAAGCACGGATAGTAGAGAAAAGTGTAAAGACTTATTTAAATAATTTACCTAATTTAATAAGCAAAGATGAAAGTAGGACCTGTACCAAACAGTATTCCCTAGGGCACGCTTATGCTAAGAATGGTAGTAATTGGTCAAATAGAAGTCCAAATCATGAGGGATTTGGATAAGGGGCACAACTAGATATTGTTTAGATGAAGGGCCAGTACCAATAGCATTTCCCCTATAGATTCTATGGACACACAGTGATCTCACGTTAGCTTGAAGTGGGATGAGGGGCACGCTTATGCTGGACGTTGGAGGTAATAAGAAGACCCAATAGGTGGAGCAAAAGGTAGCATGGGCATGGTGGTGGTAACGCGTGCGATTTCCATTGTGGGTGCTTAGTAATAGCTATGAGTTCCAAGGGCTTAGAATGGGTGTCTTTAGTAGACACCATTGCCTTCTATATAGGGAGCTATATATGTCGTCCGGACCCACAGTAGTTGCTCTGTGCATCTTCCGTACATACCATTGGCTGCTGTGTAGGGAGTTATATAGCAGCTGGTCCGCAGTAAGGTATATGGAGTAGCAAGCCGATCAAAAAGGGTAGAATTAGGGTCACATCCTAATTACAGGATTAGGAATTCAGCCTAATTGAATCAGAACAAGTGCAAGCAATCCAAGTTAACTTATCGTATAAATTGAGCAATATTTAATCGTACTTATTTTCAGTTTATCTCTTTCCTATTTCCTTTTATTATCCTTCTTTGTGCTAAAACTATTGTAGATCTATTACTTTTATCTTGCTTAAAGACTCTAGTAATTACTATGATTTGCCAAACTTTTAGTCTGACCCACTCCTCTATTTTACCCCTTTTTCCACTTAGGCAATCAAGGGAGAAGCTAGTAGATTGTTACAACTTGGAGTTCTTCTTGGAGGAGATTTCTTCTATGTACTTCTTTTATTTTCAGCTTTTGTTCTTGTATGCACTGGTTTATTATGAGGGATATTACGTACTCTGATTTTAAGACTATGAATTTTTATTTCATAAGACATAATGGGTTTTGAGATATGAATGTTGTATTTGGTATTTGACTCATTTATGAAGTAATTATAAAACTTTGTTTTAATTAAGTTATTATTTAGTTTCCGCTATTTTTACCTATTTTTGTCTTGTCAATCTTAGTCTCTATTAGTTTCAGTTATACCTACAACGCACCACGCCTTTTAATGCGTCCTTTTGGGTATATTAAGGGGTTTGGGGTGTTTCACTTGGTATCAGAGCCCAAGGTTACATGATTCCAAAAATTTATTTTTGAAAGTAAAGTATTTTTCAAAGTAACTTGTTTTAAAATTATTTTTCAGAAAAGAAATTTTAGAAATGATTTTAAGTATAAAAGAATTTTTATAAAAATCCCTTCATAAGTCCAGTTCAATCTCCCTTTGACTCTTTCCTAAGCTATCGTTTTCTTTTCGTAGAATGGATGATGCCTCGAACATTCCCGAGGGCATTCCAGTCCCAGCCTGGTTTCGTAGGTGCTTACAAGCCACGACTTTAGAGGTGCACGGGCCTGCGCCCAATCCTACACAAGCGGGTAGGAATCCCATCAATCCACCTGCCACCATCAATTTCTTTAAGCTTTGTAAATATTTTGCGAGTTTAGGCGGGAAGACTTTTTCCGACAAGGAGACTTTTGTGGAGGCGAGAGCATGGCTTAAGGACAGTGATAGGATTTTTGGTCTTTTGGGATTTGATGGTCAGCAGCGAGTTCAGCTAGCCGCTTTGCAGCTAAAGGAGGAGGCATCTTATTGGTGGGAGGTGAATGAGTTGGAGGGAAGGAATATTACTTGGGATGGATTCTAGGAGCAATTCGATAGGAAGTTTCTGTCTTAGGCGGAAGAGAGTGTTCAGCTGGAGAGGTTTATCGATTTGAAGCAAGGGAGTTTGTCTTTCAAGGAGTACATCAATCAATTCAATGTGATGTCATGGTTTGGTATGGATTTGGTGAACACGCCGCACAAGAAAGTTATGAAGTTTGCGAAGGGATTGAATCAACCCCTTCAGGGATTATTGCTGACTCATGTACCGATGGGAGCTACTTATGAGTCTTTAGTCGAGATGGCGCTTATGTCAGATACGATCAAGGAAGGAGAGACTAAAGAGGAGGTTAAGTCAGAAGGTCCAAAGAAGAAGTGGTGGGAAAAGAATAAGAAGAAGAAGAAAGGCGATGGTCCCTAGAAGCAGATTAAGAAAGGAATAAAATGTCATGGTTGTGGGAAGGTTGGACATGTGGTCAAGGATTGCTAGAAGGAGAAGATGAAGGGTAAGTGCTATACTTGCGGGCAGTCCGGTCATATGAGTAGGAGTTGTCCCCAGGAAGCGAGTGCACAGGTTGCTCAGATTCAGGCATTAGACATAGTACCTTCCGGTAGCATTCCAGATAGAGGTAGGAAAGTCATAGTTGAAGGTTTGATTTCTATATCTGATTTTCCTATTTGGACTTTATTTGATTCCGGAGCATCACAATCTTTTATCTCTAGCTCTATAGTAGATTGTTTGCACTTGGACATATCATTAGCAGTAGACCCCATTGTTGTTTCAAACCCCATAGGAGGATCGTCACACTTATCTATGGTTTGTAGGGGTTTGAAAATCTTTATCCTAGGCATAGAGTTTGACTGCGACGACTATGTTCTGGGATTCTCGGGGTGTGGGATGATCTTAGGGATGGATTGGCTATCCACATATAAAGCTATCTTAGACTGCGAGAGGAGAGTCGTTAGACTTGAGTTTGTAGTGGTAGGACTCTAGAGGTATCTTGCGACCCGCAAGGGTCAGTCATGTTGAGTTTTCTCTATTCCCTCGATTCATCTTCATCAGAGTTGCATTCGGTTCCTGTCGTTAGAGATTTTACAGATGTCTTTGAGGAGGTTAGGGGACTACCCCCTAAGAGAGAGATTGACTTAGGATTTATTTGACCGAGAATGTCAAGCAAGTAGCGTTACCTGTGAGACACATGGCACCTAGGGAGAGGAAAGAATTGAGCAAGAAGATTCATGAGCTTTTGGAGAAAGGATTCATAAGAAGGAGCATATCGGAGTGGGGAGCACCAGTCGTCTTCGCCACTAAGGCATATGGTTCTCTAAGACTTTGCATGGACTATAGGGAATTGAATAAGCTTACCAATAAGAACCGATATCCACTTCCTAGGATTGATGATCTTTTTAACTAGTTGGTAGGTTCTTCGGTTTTCTCTCAACTTGGTTTAGCCATGGGATTCCATCTGCTTAGAGTCGCTGGTGACATTATAGATAAGACTACCTTTAGGACACTGGATGGATTCATTGAGTGGTTGCTTATGCCTTTTGGGCTAACCAATGCTCCATCCTATTTCGTTGATTTGATGAGCCGCGTCTATAGGGATGTCCTAAATAAGTTTGTGGTGGTATTCGCGGATGATATCTTGGAATTTTCCAAGAATATGGAGGAGTATGATGTTCATTTGGAAGAAGTTCTTCGCACACTTTGTAGTCATCATTTGAGAGCTAAGTTTTCGAAGTGTCATTGTTGGAGAGAGGAAGTTCATTTCTTGGGGCACGTAGTCTCAAAGGAAGGTTTGGCTATTGACCCCGCCAAGGTTATTGCAATGCAAGATTGGAAGGCCCCCAAGAACGTTACCGAGGTTAGGAACTTCCTAGGATTGGCAGGCTACTATAGGAAGTTCATTAGAGACTTTGCCAAGATTTTGACACCACTCACGCGCCTTACTAAGAATAATAAAACTTTCATGTGAGACGTGGATTGTGAGGATTCCTTCACGAAGCTTAAGAGAGCCCTTACTAGTGCACCAGTGTTAGTTTTACCCGACGGAGCTAAGCCTTTCACTGTATATACTGATGCATGCAGAACAGGTCTAGGAGCGGTGTTGATGCAAGAAGGGAGGGTATTGTGTTATGGTAGTAGGAAGTTTAGGACGCATGAGAAGAACTACCCTACCCACAATTTGGAGTTGGCTGCCATAGTTTTTGCACTTAAGACTTGAAGGCACTATTTGCTTGGAGAGAGATTTGAGCTTTTTACCGACCATAAGTATTTGAAGTACCTATTCTCACAGAAGGACTTGAACTTGAGTTAACATAGGTGGATGGAGTTTTTAGCCTCGTATGATTTTGAGATAGCTTATACCTCTGGCAAGGGTAATGTGGTTGCGGATGCGTTGAGTAGGAAGAAGGCAACCCTTAGTCCTTGTTCGTAGAGTGGAGGAGCTTGGAGTTTATTTCTACTTTTGATTTTAAGCCCTCTAGGGACATTACTCCCGGATTGTTGGCAACCTTAGAGGTGAGGCCTACCCTTATGGATCAGATTGGCTCGAGGCAGCGGGAGGATTCAGAACTCATGGACATTATGGATAGGATTAGCCGAGGAGAGGTCTCAAGACATCTCCAACGCTATTTCATTGATAATAGAGGGTGGCTTAGGAGAGATGGGAGGCTTTGTGTTCCACGCGCCAGTGACTTGTTGAGAGCGGTTTTGGAGGCGGCGCACCATTCCCGTATGATTATTCATCCGGGTGGTGACAAAATGTATCGGGATTTGAAGAGGATGTTCTATTGGGGTGGTATTAAGAAGGAAGTGGCAGAATTCGTAGCTAAGTGTCTCATATGCCAAATGGTAAAAGCCAAGCAGAAGAAGCCTAGTGGATTACTTAAGCCCTTTGATGTGCCGAAGTGGAAGTGGGAAAGTATTTCTATGGATTTCTTTGATGGTTTACCCCGTTCTAGGAAAGGGAACACTAGCATTTGGGTGATTGTTGATAGATTGACCAAGAGTGCTCACTTCATCCCAGTTAAGAGTAAGCGTACGGCTTCATATTTGGTATCCTTGTATATTCGAGAGGTAGTCCATCTACATGGAGTTACTTCTAGCGTTGTTAGTGATATAGATCCCATTTTCACTAGTGTGCTTTGGAGAAGCTTATAGGAGGCACTAGGGACGCAACATAGGTTGAGTACGGCCTATCACCCTCATACAGATGGCCAAACGGAGAGGGTAAATAGGGTGCTTGAGGATTTGCTACAGATGTGCATTTTGGACTTTGGAGGAACTTTGGGGGAACTTGGGAGGAGCATCTTCCATTGGTTGAGTTTGCGTACAATAATAGTTACCAAACAAGTATAGGAATGGCACCATTTAAGGCTTTATATCAGAGACCTTGCAAGTCCCCGTCATGTTGGGTAGAGTCTACGGAGAAGTATTACTTGGACCCGATATGGTTAGGGAGATCTCTGAGAGGGTGGATTTGATTCGGGGAAGGATGAAGACGGCTCAAGACAGACAAAAGTCGTATGCAGATAGGTGGGGGAGAGACTTAGAGTTTGAGGTTGGAGACTTAGTTTTTGTCAAAGTATCCCCGCTTAGGAAGGTGGTAAGATTCAGATCAAATGAAAGTTAGCCCCTAGATTTGTTGGACCATTTCCTATCACATAGAGAGTTGGGAAGATGGCTTATCGTGTAAGGCTACCTGATAGGCTCACAGGAGTGCACGACGTCATGTGTCTCACTTGCGGAAGTGCTTACATGACTCGGTGGAGGTTGTAGAGTCTAGTCAGTTGGAGGAGGTGGAGGTAGAAAGGGAAGCTTTTGTTCGGCGTATCCCCACGAAGATTGTTGGAAGAGATATCAAGCGACTAAGGAATAAGGAGGTTCCACTGGTGAAGGTGCAATAGGGAGATGATGTTGCAGACGCCACTTGGGAAGCAAAAGAGAAGATTCGTACTTCATATCCTCATCTTTTTGATGGTAAGTTTTAGAATTCCTTTTTCCATCTTTAGATTTGAATAGGTTCTTTCCTTTATTATCCTTTGGGAGGGTAGAACTAAGGATTTAACCTATGGATGGTAGGATTTGATGTAAACATGTTAATAGAACATGTTAGGAATGATGTACGCTAGTGGTTGCAAGTGTTTGCTAGTGGATGCTATAGACGCATATAGGTACACTAGGCACTATTATTCCTTAGGGATCGGCCTAACTAGGACACTAGAGCATATGCATATGGATGTGTGCGCACTTTTATTTTATTTCCATGGTTGCTATAAATGGATGTTTATCACTTGATTGTTGCATTTGGGTGATGTTTGTAGCACGCATATAGAACTATCAGTTATCATTAGTAAACTTTTGCATTCATTTGGATACATGGCACGGACATGATTGCATAAAAAGGAGGTCAACTAAATCAGTGGACCGCCTAATCTTTTGCATTAGTTAGGGACATTTACACTACACTAATTGCATAAGTATCATAAAATGCATTAGAAAAACTTAAGGACAATGGATGAATGGTTAATGATTGAGTAGTTGGTTGTAGAATTGGATGAAAAAATTTAGTACATTCTTTTATTCTTAGAGATTTCGGGGACGAAATCCCTTAAGGAGGGGAGAATGTAACAACCCGAAATTTAACTCGTAATAATTAATTTGTTAATTAATTAAATAGTAAAATAACTTTATGAAATTATCAGAATTAAGCCACGGAAGTTGCACCATTGTGTCCGTGGTAATTTTCTGGTCAATTTCCATATATAGAACGTCAGAAACCGAGCTAATATGACCAAGTTATAAAATAAACAAAACAAGCAGAAATAAAATAAAATAAAATAAAATAAAAATATATGGTCAGGTCGACCGGCCGGTCTACCTGGGCAAGGGGGCAGTCGACCGCCCGGTCGACCCTCCTTGCATTTTGGCAGGCGAAGGAACATTAATTCGTTCGAACGAATTAGCGGCCACCGAACACGTCATTTGCATCCTTTATTTCGATTTGGTCCCTCTATTTCTGCACCCGATGGCCCTATTCAACCTGTGATGTGGTTGCATCCTATTTAATCTCCAAATCCAACAGTCCGAGATCCACTTCTACTCCTATAAATAGACCCCTAGACCTAACATTTTTTCTAATTCTAGGTTTTCTCCAATTGGGTTCACCTTTCTAGGAAGGACCCTAAACAGAATAATTTTTTCAAAGGAGAAAATCGTTATAAATTAAATTATTTTACAACTCCACGTGGATCCGGGAAGACCAAAGAAAAAGCTTAGGACCGAAGGTGAGTGATTGTAATTATTTTAAGATTTCTTTAAGTAATTTAAAATAATAGGGTTTCCAATAGTTGTAGTTTTACTATGATTTTTGGAATAGCCTTTTTCAGTAGTTATTTACAGTTTTTAGAATTATTTTCAGTCTATTTCCTTTCAGCTATTCCTTTCAGTAATTTTAGTATTATTTCTGTTAATTATAATTTATTACTATTAAACATTGCTTTATATTGATTTACAGTATTTAAGTTTATTAACTGTTATTTATTTCTTTTTTACATCTTTTTTCAACATTTTGGATTTTATGCAAGCGTCTATTCTCTTCATCCCCCTTTTCTTCGTGTATGGATTAGAATAAATTAAACGCGAATATGGATTTTATAAGTATGAATATTGAATGAAGAAAATAAGATGTAAATTATAAAGACTGTAATAAATAATAGAATTGGACTATAATAAATAATGAAATTGGACTAAAATTACGCCTAATTATAATTAGAATTGGACTAATTAAAGATAATTGGCATAGTTATAACATAGAATTATAACTAAATAGAGTAAAAGATGAAAGAAGCTTATTTTCACACTTAGACCTTGGGTTAAGTAATAAGTATGATTATAACGTAGGTTATAATAAGAAAACGAACAGAATAAGGCTTATCCCAAGACTTAGGATAAATTAATAAGCACAAATAGTAGAGAAAAGTGTAAAGGCTTGTTTAAATAATTTACCTAAGTTAATAAGCAAAGATGAAGTAGGACCTGTACCAAATAGCATTCCTTAGGGCACGCTTATGCTAAGAATGGTAGTAATTGGTTAAATAGAAGTCTAAATCACGGAAGATTTGGATAAGAGGCGCAACTAAATATTTTTGGATGAAGGGCTAGTACCAACAACATTTCCACTATAGATTCTATGGACACACGGTGATCTCACGTTAGCCTGAAGTGGGATGAGGGCGCTTATGGTGGATGCTGGAGGTAATAAGAAGACCCAATAGGTGGAGCAAAAGGTAGCATGGGCATGGTGGCAGTTACGTGTGCGACTTCCATTGCGGGTGCTCAGTAAAAGCTATGAGTTCCAAGCGCTTAGTATGGGTGTCTTTAGCAAACACCATTGCCTTATATGTAGGGAGCTATATATGTCATCTGGATCCACAGTAGTTGCTCTATGCATCTTCCGTAGATACCATTGGCTGCTGTGTAGGGAGTTATATAGCGGCTGGTCCGCAGTAAGGTCTATGGAGTAGCAGACCAGTCAAAAAGGGTAGAATTAGGGTCACATCCTAATTACAGGATTAGGAATTCAGCCTGATTGACTCAGAACAAGTGCAAGCAATCAAAGTTAACTTATTGTATAAATTGAGCAATATTTAATCATACTTATTTTTAGTTTATCTCTTTCCTATTTCCTTTTATTATCCTTCTTTATGCTAGAACTGTTGTAGAGCCTATTACTTTTATCTTGCTTAAAGACTCTAGTAATTACTATCACTCACCAGACTTTTAGTCTGACCCACTCCTCTATTTCCCCCTTTTTCCCCCTTAGGCAATCAAGGGAGAAGCTAGTCGATTATTGTAGCTTGGAGTTCTTCTTGGAGGAGATTTCTTCTATGTACTTCTTTTATTTTCAGCTTTTGTTCTTGTATGCACTGGTTTATTATGAGGGATATTGCATACTCTAATTTTGAGACTATGAATTTTTATTTCATAAGACATGATGGGTTTTAGGATATGAATATTGTATTTGGTATTTGACTCATTTATGAAGTAATTATGAAACTTTGTTTTAATTAAGTTATTATTTAGTTTTCACTATTTTTACCTATTTTTGTCTTGTGAATCTTAGTCTTTGTTAGTTTCGGTTATACCTACAACGCACCACGCCTTTTAATGTGTCCTTTTGGGCATATTAAGGGGTGTGGGGTGTTTCAGTAAAGGACTTTTACTTATTTTAAAAGGACAAATAATCCTTATTGAACATCATCAACATTATTTTGAGTAAAGTATATATAACATGGCAAAAATAGCTTAGAGTAAAGCAAAAGATATATTTTCCTTGTATATATATGATTTGACGGAGTAAATCATTTTGAAAAGGTTTTCAAGGAAAATTTGCAGGGGGTTAGCCCAGATATTTTGAAGGGTATTAACCCAAAAGAAAATTCAGACAGTTAGCTCATTTAAATTCAGACAGTCGGTCCATTTTGAGGGCAGTCGGCCCAGAGGACAGTTAGTCCAAAGGACATTTAGTCCAAAAAAGAGCAGTTAGCTCTGATATGAACAGTTACATCATTTATTAGCATAACAGACCTTGCTACTTTTTAAGGACATTTAGTCCACACTTTTTACCTATTTTGGGCAGATAGCACATTATCTAGCATAAAAGATATTGCTACTTTGGTATAATCAAAATTTAGGACAGATAGTCCAGTATAGAGCAGACAGCTCAGATTTTAGACAGATAGTCTATTTTATTTCCTGTTTTAGCATAATGGATATTGCTATATTATTATTATAATTAGTTTATTAACTAGTTTGGTTGCAGGAAGGGATTTGCAAAATATATGTTTTGAACAGAGATATTAGTGAGGGGAAACCCGTTCTGCTAAGCGGCGTAGTCTCACTATTTATCAGTCAACTGAGATGTAACAGAAATTATTCATACCAGGCTTTATGTCTTACTTGAAGTTTTTGTTTCCCCTTAAACTCTCGGGTGCTCAAAATTTAATTTGACTAGGCTGAGGGTTTGAGTTTTCAGGATTTAGCAGATTTTGATAAATATGCTTTCGAAGACGAGCAGGTGGCTGACGGATAGCTAATTTAGGAATTCTGTTTTAAATTATTTCCGCTGTGTATTTAGACAATTATGTCTATATTGCTTTGGTCATCCAAGGGACATCTTCTTATGTCGCCCTTGGCGTATTTTTGTAAATTATATTTGATCAATGCCTAGAAATACGTTTGGATTTTTCTAACTTGGATATGATATTATTTGAAATGTAATCACTAAAGTTATTGTTTTTGGAAATTTTTGATGTTGTTCATATTCAAGTGCTTCTGATATTATGGATACCATTAACATTACCGTATTTCATCACCAGAGGTTAATACTGTGGATGACTGCAGCATCCATAGCGCATAGCTTTTGGCCTCCTGATACGGGATGTTACAAACCATATCTCCTAGTCAAAAAATCCAAATCGCTAATATAACCACTCCACGAAAGAGTAAACTATCATATGTTTCCAATGGAAGTGGTCTTGAGACCCAATTCGATTTCTTTCTAAATTTACAACCATTACAAGTTTTCAATGGTAAAATTATCTGATAAAAATCTTAGGGTAAAAAATGTCACTACTCAACATCCCAATGTTATAGTGTCATACGATCCAGTATGAATTTAAAAATAACATTTTTTGACCCTCTGATATGTATAATATAGGTCGTTATAATTTTCCTTTATATTTACCATTCAGAGCGTGGGCTTTCTTCAGTTGGTCGTTCATAATGTTGGTGGCTTAAGTGTGGACTTGCATAGCTCGGCTATTCTGGCCTTAGAGTCCTTAGCCAACTTCAATGCTTCATCCCTTTCTTTGGTGATGTCACTCAATCTCGTCTTGTAGCCGACAACTATCTTTTCGTGGTTGGCTCTCTCTGAGTCAAAAGAACAAATAAGCGTCTGGCTGATCTGATTAATATCAAAGAGGCCCTTGGTGAACCTCTCCCACTCAAAAAGATGATCCACAATCTCTTTAGTTTTGTAAATCATTTTGTTTTCTTTTGGGCAAGTAATATCTCTGACATTGCAATTAAACATAACCATTATTAGGCAATAGTTAGGCAGGGCCTCCTGCATCCTTGTAGTGATAGCTGTATATGAGCTTACCCAACGCGGAGGTGGAACAACATAACTTGTAACTTCTTTGGATTTGGGTGAAGTAGATACAGTGATGGTTGGAGGTAGAGTCGATAAAGTTGTTGATAAGGAGTCTGAGAGTTAGTATACGGTTGAGAGGGAGCAAAATCACGCTCGAAGTGTTCACGAGGATCCGACTGTTCCTCATGACAATGCTATCTCTTTTCGGCATCACAACACTCCTTTTCTTCTTCTCAGTGCCTTTGTATATCACATTCATCTTGGCTCTCTTTCTCCCTTCTACTCCTCCTCTCATTTTTAGACTCCTGGTGTGAGCTAGGATGTCGGGTATAGACATCTGGAGTCAATGTTTGGTACCGTCATATGCCCGATCGAAGCCTGCCAAAACAATCTAGTCCCATTGTACCTAAAAAGAAGAGAGGGTATATTAGAACTAAGACACTAGATTAGAAAGGAGTGCTTATGCTCATGATCCTAGAAGTGTGTAGTGTTGGTGTTCCCTTAGTTAATCTATGGACCATGCTTAAGGGGTCTTAACGATTGAGTTTGATCACCCTCGGCAAGAATATACCAAACAAGGAAGTTGAATTCATGAGGGCTTGTGTTGAGGATATCTCAAAGCTTACTTATTCGGAGCCAAAAGCAAACAGATTCCCAAGATCATCCAAAGAATCGAAAATGTTCTTGAAGGAGCTCGCATGAGGAGTGGCTTCTTCAACTGGTTCTAAGTTTAAGTTAGGCATGAGCTGTGAAGACTTGATAATCAATCACTTCGGTCGGGATGGTAATGTGATGGTGGTGCCCTCAAGAGACATATATCTCTATATGACTCGTACCCACCGAGATTAAAGTCTTCATCATAATCATCCTCTTTTTCCTCTCCTTCGTCCTCTCCTCCTTTACCTCTTTCCTTAGCGACGTTCTTTTCCTCTCTTCTTTCCTCCTCGCCTTTATTTGCATCGCCACCTTGACCTACTACATCCCTTTGATCTTCATCATTGGAATCATGAGCTAGGGCAAAGGGACTGGCAATAGCTGGAGATTTCTAGGTGGGAAGTGTGTTTGGAACTATGCTTTTACTATTATATAGAAGATGATACCGGCGGAGGCGAGCGTTCGTTCGAAGATAGGAGATCGTGCGATATTCGCACTCAACTCCCTCCAATAACTCTATGGTATAGGCATCCTCATCGTTAACCTCTCATTTTAGGAGCCTATAAAGGATACGAAAAAGGAAGTTAGATACTTGTGTGAAGAAAAACCGAGTGTGAAGGAGACTTTGTATAAGAAACATACATCCAATCAACTTAAAGTGGTTGAAGCCTCCAGGATAGCGAATGAAGAAATATTCGCACTTGAATTAGCTACACTTGTTGAAGCACCTTGATGACCTTGCAGTGATTATAAGCCTTGACTATTAACAAAAATAGAGAATCCTGCCTCTTGTTATAGCTTAAAAGATAAGTTAACTCACCGAAGTTGGGAGAACTATTCGATTTCATCATGAAAAAAATATATAGAAAATTGTGCAGGTGTAGCCATTGGGATGTACTTGCATAGGAGCCAACCTGATTTCTTGAAGGAAAATAAAGCCATTGAATGGAGGCACGGTTCTGGATAAGTATATATATTTGTCGCATGTAGTATAACCTAGTGGCGGAAGATGAGTCCATTGGTCGATTGTGGGAAGGAGAACCTCATCCTTGGAATGCCTTGCTCAAGGTAGATTGAGTGGAGTAATTCCACTATAAAGTTTCGTAAAAATTAATAAGAAATTAATTAATAATAAGGTTAAAACCTAAATTTCGCAAACATCGGAATTTGGCTATGAAAGTTACACCATTGCATTCGTGGTGATTTTTGTTCAACTTTCATATGTAAAGTATTATAATTGGAGCTCAAGTGGAAAAGTTAAAGTTGTTTGATCGGAGCTCAAGTGGAAATGTTATCGATGTTTGAAGTTTTCGAATTTAAAATAATTCGAACGAGTTCAAATTTTGAATTTAAATGACGATAACATGGAAATTAAAACGGATAATAATTGATTTAACGTTAGGTCAAATTAACATCAATGAAAAAGTTAAAATTAGGGGATTAGACGAGGAATAAATAAAAAATTTAAGGGAATAATTAATTCATGCCATTTATTTAGACTGGTCGGCCGCCTTTACTAGGGCCGGTCGATTGCTAGTGGTTAACCGCCTAATGCAGATCAATAAGCCGATAGGAGTATTGCAGTTAGGGTTTTGTAAGGCACGAACGCCTGGATTTTATTATTTTAAACCAACTTTAACTGTATGATCCTGAAACATTCCAATAGCTATAAATAAGTGGCTAGCCCCCTCACTTTTATTACTAAATTATTTGGGTCATGAGGAGAACTCCGACTGTCTTCTTCCATAATTAGATTCAAGATACAATCCAAGGGAAAGAGGCAATAGGTTTATACATAAATACACATATAAACATACACATATGTTTTGCTATTCTTATCCTTCCCTAAACTCTGAATTATGAATCTAATGTATATACAATTGAATGGTTGAATAATCTATAAAGAAGAAACTTGAAGAAGCAATTAGAAAAGGGCATGGAACAAGTCCACGAGAAGCTAGAAACCATCTATGAGTTGAAATCTTAGTTTTTCACATTTTTAATATCTGTATAATAGAAATTTGGATTCTTTTTATGCCTTGGGGAAATTTTTAAACGAACACCCGAAAACTAAAACTCCAAAATTTCTCCAAATGAAATGTCAATCCTTAAGTTTATTGGAATCTTAATTGTTTTATATTGAAATAGTAGAATTTGTTTTGTTATTACAATTTGAAGATTTTATATTCTATTCCACTTCCAAATTTCACTATTGATGCGCTAAAGGGTTCTAAAATGAAAATAAGTTAGAAAATGGTGTGTAACGTATGAATTCTCCTATTCGTAGTTTGCACTGCCTATTTTCTTAACTGAAATATGAATCCTTTTTCATTTCATGTTCGTATCAGCAAGAGTTAAATATAATTTAAAGGGTTTAAATTGCAAATTTTTAGATGTGTTGATCCTACTATATTAATATGAAATAAGTTTGGTATTTGATTCTATTTTATTAATGCAAGACTGTTTGTTTTGCTAAGGATATTATATATTTTGTAAATTATTGTATGGAATTAGACCTTTCTAAATTTAGAAGTTTTGACATTTTAAACAATTAGTATAGGAAGTGAAAATCTTCGCACGCTTAGGGATATTTAGTTAACCTAAATTACGTATGTATAAATATATTAGCGTATAAATATACTAATAACATATAACTAATAATGTATTAATCACATAGTATAAATAGGATAGTAAATAACGTTAAACACATAGGGAGGAAGTTAAGAAAAATTATGAAAATTAATCTATAATTAAAGGCATAATAAGGAGGTTTCCTTATATTGCCTTAAATGCAAATTGCATTGAGGTATATGTAAGGTAGTTTGTTAGAAGAGTGGAAGTATGACCATGTTATAGGGTTGCGAGTTCATTCAAAAGCACATAGAAGTCTGCTCAGCTAATCTGGATACAAATAGTGTTACTTTACGACTGATGTAAGACATTCCCTATAATAAGCACCCATGATGGATGAAAGGTTAGTTCCAATTTTGTAGGGTAGATCTGCCTAGCTAATCTAGCTACCAACACCTATGCATAGTCGGACTAATGTGAGACGCCACAGTTTAGGTTATGGGTCATAAGACGTAGGGCCTACTTATGGGTTGTGGGTGTTAAGCTATTTCTTGTCCACCTCCTTCCCATTGAAGAAGTATTAAATGGTTGAGATTATATTCAATGTATGGTAGTGGGGAATCTAGAGAGGGGTCTGCTTTGGGGTTGAGGTACTGAGTGGCTATTGTAGGGTTCCCATAAAGAAATATAAGTGACTTGATGAGATTTCATGCGATGTCAGTTAGGAGTAACAAAATGGGAACCGCGTTGGGTTAGGTACTAATTGATGGGGATCTGCATAGGATATAGATATCAAATGGTCAGAGTTTGCCTTATTCCCATTAAAGAGGTATTAAATGGCTCAGGTACTTTCTCTCTTATTGTTAGGACATGATTGAGGGTAGTTGCGTTGGACTGGAAAGGTTCTTTGGCCTGCTGTGGAAGGTACGTTTTTAGTTAGAGTGGAAGAGCCTTGGGGCTTACTATTGGAGGTATTCTTTGTAGGATATAATATAGGATGCGTAAGACATATTAATTATCTAAATGATATTGCACAAATACTATTATGGTAAGACTTGAGATTTTCATTCATCAGAAATTGTTGTTCTGACCCTCTCCTCATTGTAAAAAACAAATTAGAAGAAATGATGTTGATAAAGGTGATGAAAGAAGCAGCAAAGACTTGTGGTAGTTTATCTACCTATTTATATTTTTGATATATTTTGATGTACCCAGTGTCAAACACGTTGATGTTGTTTTTTGGGATATTGTATTTCAAATATTTGAGATGATATGTTGTATTTCTAAGATTTGAATTTTTTGTGAAATGGGTACTTATTTCTATTATTATTATTTTTTATCCTTTCTGCTATGAGATTCTGATGGTATAGACAGATAGCTCTGTATATTGTTTATTAGGCTTGTTCTAAGGTGGATTGCTACATTTAGTATCAGAGCTTAGGCCACCCGATCAATATGGATAAGCATACATATGAGTGCGTGTTTGCTATTTTTGAAAGTATTTTTCAAAAACCTATTATATATATATATATAACTTTTATAAGCATACGCAAACACACTAGGTAAATCTTTTCTTTCAGTAAATAATACTATCTTAGGAAGTTGTAATTAAAAGCTCTAGCCTATAGATAGTTGATTATGGCTGAAAACCATTCTTCTGGGGTTGAGAACCGCTCTACCAATAAAATATCCACCATTTGGGGGATGCCAGAATGGTTCAAGAAATACATGAGGCATGTAGGGCAAGTTCCCATTTCTCAATAAGCTGCACTGGTGACACCCATTTCTCCACTTGCTGAAGGAGCCCCTCGCCTAATAAACTTCCCCAAATTGTGTAAAGACTTCCAGAATATGGTAGGATGGGTGTATACGGGAGCTGAAGGTTTTGTGGAAATGAAGGCTTGGATTAAAGACTATAAACATACATTTTGGGAGCTTGAATGGGAGGATTGGATCAAGAGGAGGATGGCTGCATGGCATCTGAAAAGGGAGCCGCTAGATTGGTGGACTGTAGTGGCTGAGGAGGGAATCACTTGGGCTGAATTTAAAACTATCTTTGAGTCTCGATTCATTGAGCAGAAGTAAGTTTGCAATTGGAAAAGTTTACACAACTTAACAAGGGAGACTCTATGTTGAAGGAGCATATCAGTAAGTTCATTGAGCTAGCTAAGTTCGGATTGAGTCTGATTGATACCCCATGAAAAAGGCTATGAAGTTCATTAAAGGCTTGAATTCCCCACTTAAGGGGCTTCTTTTGACCCAATTATCCATGGGCACCACTTATGAGATGATAGTTGAAATGGCCCTACTGTAGACTATAGGTATTGAGGAGAAGGAAAAGGTGGGACAGGTGCAAATTCAAGGTTGAACTAAGAAAGGAAGATTTTGGGCAGACAAGAAGGCCAATGGGAAATAAAGAAGGGAAGTGTGACATACCATAGGTATCAAAAGAAGGGACATGTTGCTAAGAATTGCAAGGTGAGCTTGATGAGGGAGGAGTTCAAAGGAAGATGCTACCACTGCCATGAGGAGGGACGGTACAAGCATCAATATCCAAAGCTAGCAAAAAAGGGATGAAGTGGGTAAGATTATGCCATTGAGGTTGTACCTAACTCAAGTAGACATCTCCTAGAGACCAAGGAAAAGCTGCTTTAGAAGGTATAGCTGTTATTTCCGGGAATACTATTCATAACTTATTTTTACTTGGGAGCATCACATTCATTCATAGCTAGAAACGTAGCCAACTCCTTGTGTCTAAAAACCCAAGCTATCACCAACCCAATAATCGTGTCAAATCCTATATGAGGGTCGACACACCTTTCTTTGGTCTATAAAGACCTAGTTGTGGAAATATGTAACGTCCATTTTACATGTAATGCATATGTTCTTGGTTTTGAAGGGTATGGACTTATCATAAGGATGAAATAGTTATATTACTATGGGTTGTATTAGATTGTGATAGGAGGATTATATAGTTAAGGAGTTGTAAGGGGCGAGATATAGATGTTCGCCCTAAAAACTCAATCGAGTTAAGCTATTTTTATTCTCTTAGCTTATCGCAAGATGAGCTCTCGTCTACGCCCATAGTTCGATAATTTCCTAATATTTTTGAAGAAGTCTTGGGTCTCCTATCCCAAAGGGAGATAGAGTTCAGAATTAATTTCAGAAGGGATTTGCAGTACTTCTGAGTGGAGAGCATCTACTATCTTTACCACTAAGAGAAATTGCTCTTTAAGGCTATGCATTGACTACCAAGAGCTTAACAAGTTGACAAAGAAGAATAGGTATCCCTTACCTATAATAGATGGTTTGTTTGATCAGCTAGTTGGAGCCAAAATCCTTTTCCAATTGGACTTAACCATCGGATTCCATCAATTTAGGACAGCTGAGGATAACAAACAGAAGACCACTTTTGCACTTCATATGGGAGGTTATACCTTTTGGGTTGACAAATGCCCCTGCATACTTTGTGGGTTTGATGAGTTGAATCTTTAAGGGCAGCTAAACAAGTTCATCGTAGTGTTTGTAGATGATATACTAGTATTCTCTAAAAGTGAAGGTGAGCGTGAAAACCACTTAAGGGATGTATTGAAGACCTTGAGAAGGCACCAACTAAAAGCGAAATTCTCAAAGTGTCGTTTTGGAAAAAGAAGGTGATATTTCTCGGTCATATTGTTTCCAAGAAGGGACTGTTTGTGGATCCCGCAAAGGTGGAAACAATTCAAGATTGGAAAATCCCCAAGAACGGTTTGGAAGTTAGGAGTTTTATTAGGTTGGTGGGTTATTAGAGAAAATTCATCAAGGATTTTGCAAAGATAGTAGTCCCACTAACTCGCTTAACTAAGAAAAATCTAGCTTTTGCATGGGATGGGAAATGCATAAAAACATTCGAGAATTTAAAGGAGTTGTTGATAAATGCGTCGGTGCTTACCATTCCCAATGGAATAAATCCTTTCACTGTTTACACCAACACATGTGATACGAGATTAAGCGTTGTTCTTATGCAATAATGTAGGGTAATAGCCTATGCAAGTAGGCACTTGAAGGACCATGAGAAGAGGTGCCAAATTCACATCTTGGAGTTAGCAACTATCATTTCGCTTTGAAGATGTGGAGATACTATCTTATTGGGGAAAGGTTTGAGTTATTCATGGACCATAAATCCCTTAAATACCTATTTTCCCAAAAAGATTTAAATCTTAAGCAGCAGAGGTGGATGGTGTTTATAGCATCTTATGACTTCGAGATAATGTATCCCCCGTAAAAGGGAATGTTGCTGTCGATGCCCTTGGCCTGAGGCATGCTACTATCGGTGCTATATATGAGTAGAGGCAGTTGGAGCTCCGCTTGAATTTCAATTTCCAACCGCCAACAGAACCCACTCTAGGCTATTTGGAAGTGGTTTACGTTAGACTAACATTGATGGACTGCATCGGGCAAGAATAGAAGAAAGATGCGACAATAATAGATATTTTTGGCAAGCTAAGTAGAGGAGAACATTTTTCCCATGTCGGTAGACATGCAATAGACAAAAGAAGATGGCTGAGGAGAGATAAACACCTATGTGTTCTAATGGTGGAGGAAATCTTAAGGAAGTACTAGTAGTGTATCACCATTCTAGGAAGACTATTCACCTTTGTAGAGATAAAATGTATAGGGATATGAAGCGGACTTTTTATTGGTGGAGGATGAAAAAAAGGGTAGCGAAGTATGTCTCTAGATGTTTGATGTGCCGAAAATAAAGGCGGAGCAAGGGAAGCCTGAAGTGTTGTTATTACTGTTAAGGGTGCCGACTTGGAAGTGGGAACATGGTGCCGACTTGGAAGTGGGAGCATATATCAATGGACTTTATAGATGGGTTGCCTAGGAGTCAAAGATGCAATGAGGCTATTTGAGTTATTATAGATAAACTCACTAAAAGTTCCCATTTTATTCCTGTATGGAGTAATAGGGCTGTAACATGTATGGTGCAAATCTATATAAGGGAAGTAGTACGACTGCTTAGGGTTTTGGTCAACATTATGAGTGATAAAGACCCCTTATTCACTAATGAATTTTGGAAGAGTTAGCAGTCATCTTAAGGAACAACATTGAATCATAGCACCGCTTACCACTCATAGAAAGACGGTCAGATTGAAACAGCGAACAAGATTTTGGAAGATTTGCTGAGTGCTTGCATAATGGATTTTGGAGGACATTGGGAGCATCACATACCCTTAGTAGTGTTCACGTGCAATAATAGTTACCAGGCGACGATTGCCATGACACCCATTGAAGCATTTATGAGAGGCCATGCAAATCGCCTAATTATTGGTGGAAAACCACGGCCAAAATTCTACTTAGACCGAATTTGATTCGCAAGACCTTGGAAAAGATAGAGATGATAAGATGGTGAATAAAGGTAGCACAAGACCGTCAGAAGTCCTATGCTGACAGGCAAAGAAAGGGATTGGAGTTTTCAGTTGGAGACATAGTTTTTGTTAAGGTTTTGCCTCTTTGGAAGGTTATGAGGTTTGGTACGATGGGGAAGTTGGCGCTAAGGTTGGTTGGGCCTTTCCCAATCTTGGAAAGAATAGGAAACTTGCATATCGAGTGGAGTTATCAGACAGGTTAGCCGGATTCCATGACTTCTTTCATATTATGCACTTGAGGAAATGCATGCACAACACAGCTGTTATAGTAGAGCCTGATCAGTTAGTAGATATTGATATAGAGCCGATAGCACCATGTGCCAATGCATGCATGGTGGAGCATGGAACTAGGAAGCTTCGTAAGAAAGAAATTAGGCTGGTCCGAGTACAATAGGGAGATAATCCAACGAAAAGGACGTGGAAAACTGAAGAGAAGATATAGGCTTCTCAACCTGAGCCTTTCTCTAGTAAACTTTTTCTCTTCAAAATTTAGGTTTTTGCTTACATCTTGGTTCCTAGATTGGATGGTAGGGGATGGTTGCCATACTTATTATTATTATTGCACTCGTGAACAATTTTATATATATTTAGGATTCTTGCATACATGCTTATATGTCACGATCTTGCATTCATGCTAGGACTGAGCTCACGTATAGTATGTTGCATATATAATCATATTGCATTTTTGGTTGAGTATATGGTTGTGCAGATAACTTAGATGTATAACATAGTTGTAGAGTGTGTGTTACACTATCTATCCCTTAGAGATTTCGGTGATAAAATCCTATTTAAGGGGAGGAGAATGTAATACCTCGTAAAAATTAATAAGAAATTAATTAATTAATATAAGTTAAAATGCAAATTTTGTACGCATCAGATTTTTCAACAAAAATTACATCACTACGTTCGTGGCAATTTTCTGATTAATTTTCATACATAAAATTTTGTAATCGGAGATCAAACAGAACAGTTATCAATATTTGAAGTTATTGAATTTAAAATAATTTGAACGAACTCAAAATTTGAATTTGTGTAATATTAATATGGAAATTAAAATGTTTAATAATTAATTTAACGTTAGGTCGAATTAACGTTGATGAAAAAGTTGATGTTAGGGGATTAAACGAGGAAATAAATAAATGAATTAAGGGAATAATTAATTCATGCTATTTATAGGGACCGGTCGACCACCTCCACCAGGACCAGTCGACCGCCTAGAAGGAGCGGTCAACCGGTAGGAGTGTTGCGGTTAAGGTTTTGTTAGACACAAACAACCTGGATTTTATTACTTTAAACCGACTTTAATCATACGGTCCTGACATGTTCCACCCACTGTTAGCAGTAGCTGACTCCTCACCTTTATTCACAAATTATTTGTAATGCTAGGAAACTCCATCATTCTTCTTTCGTGATTAGATTCAAGGATACAATACAATGTAAAGAGGTAATGGGTTTAAATATATGTGTATATATATATATATATTAAAGGTTTTCTATTCTTATCCTTACTTAAACTCTGAATTCTAAATCTAATGTATATACAATTGAATAGTTGTATATTCCATAAAGAAGAAACCTAAAGGTACAGCTAGAAAGGGCGTGGAACAAATCAAAAGGAAGCTGGAAACCATTTGCGAGTGGAAATCTTTTTTTTCACGTTTTTAGTATTTGTATAGTAAAAGTTTGGATATTTTTTATGCCTTGGAGAATTTGTACATGAAAACTCTAAAACTAAAACCCAAAATTTCCCCAAATGAAATGTCAATGGTTAAGTTGATTGGAATCTCAAATGTTTTATATTAAAATAGTACAATTCATTTTGTTATTGCAATTTGAATATTTTATACTCTATTCCAATCCCAACTTTTTCCTATTGATGTGCTAAGTGGTTTTAAAAAGAAAGAAGTTCGGAAATGGTGTGTAAGATACGAACTCTCCTCTTCGTGGTTTGCACTGCCTATTTCTGTAATTTGAATCCATTTTCACTTCGAATTTGTATCTATAAAAGTTGAATAGGTTATAAAGGGTTTAAATTGCAAATTTTTAGAGGTGCTGATTCAACTATATTAATATGAAATAATTTTGATATTTAATTCTAATTTATTAATGCAAGTCTATTAGTTTGACTAAGGATATTAGCTATTTTTGTAAATTATTTTATGGAGTTAAACTTGTATGAATTTGGAAGCTTTGACATTATAAAAAATTAGTAAAGGAAGAGAAAATATTCGCATGCTTAGGAATATTTAGTTAACCTAAATTAGATACGTATAAATATATTAGCGTATAAATATATTAATAACGTATAGTTAACAACTTATTAATCGCGTAGTATAAATAGGTTAGTAAATAACGTTAAACCCTTAGGGAGGAAGTTAAGGATAATCATGGAAATAATTCTATAATTAAAGGCATAATAAGGATTTTATTGTATATGGCCTTAAATGCGAAATGCGATGAGGTATATATAAGGTAGCAGGTTAGGAGTGCGGAAATACGACTAAGTTATAGGAATGTGAGGTCAGTCAAAAGCGCAAAGAAGTCTGTCCAGCTAATTTGGCTACCGGTAGTGTGACTTTGGGACTGACATGAGACATCGCATATAGCAAGTACCCAAGGTGGATGTGAGGTTAGTCCTAATTCTATAAGGTAAGTTTGCCCAGCTAATCTAGGTGCCAACACCTACGAATAGTCAGACTAATGTGAGACGTCACAGCTTGGGTTACGGGTCATAAGATGTAGGGCCTGTTTCTGGGTTGGGGTATTAAGTGGCTATTTCTAGGGTCTGCCTCCTTCCCACTTAAGAAGTATTAACTGGTCAAGATTGCATGGTTATTATAATGTTCGCCTCTTCCCATAAATAAGTATTAAGTTGCCTAATGAGATTTCATGCGATGACAGTTAGGGAGTACCAAAGAGGGGTCCGCCTTGGGTTAAGTATTAATTGATGAGGATCTGCCTAGGATATAGGTATTAAATGGTCAGAATCTACTTAGTTTCTCATTAAAGAGGTATTGAACGGCTCAGTTACTTTCTCTCACATTGTTAGGACATGACTGACGGTATTTGCGTTGGACTAGAAATGACATTTGGCCTATAGTTGAAGGTACATTATGGAGTTGGACTGGAAGAGCCTTCGGGCTTATAGTTGGAGGTATTCCTAGTAGGTATAGTATAGGATGCATAAGTCATATTATTTATCCAAATGATACTGCCCAAATACTTTTATGGTAAGACTTGAGATTTCGTTCACCAGACATTGTTGTTTTAACCCCCTCCTTATTACACCAAACAGGTTAGGGAAACAATGCTGATAGAGGAGACGAAGGCGGTGGCGAAGACTTGTGGTAGTTTATCTATCTATTTAAGTTTTTGATATAAATTGATGTACCTAATGTGTTGTTTTTGAGATATTATATTTTGGATATTTGAGATTATATGTTGTATTTCCAAGATTTGAATTTTTTATGAAATAGGTACTTATTTCTATTATTATATTTTATCCTTTCCGCTATGAGATTTTGATAACATAGATAGATATCTCTATATATTATTGATTGTATCAATTTTACCAACCAACAGCCAGCTCTAGAATGGGTCTAAGGTTCAATGGGCTTTTATTGGGTCGAAAATTAGGCTCATTCTGAGATGGGTTGTTACGTTTGGTATTAGAGCTTAGGTTACTCAATCAATAGGGAGATGTATATAAATGAGTATGTATTTGTTGTTTTTGAAAATATTTTTCAAAACCCTACTATATATATATATATATATATAATTTTATGAACATATGTAAACACGCTAGACAAACTTTTATTTCAGCAAATAATATTATCTTAGGAATTTGTAACTAAAAGCTCTAACCTACAGATAGTTTACTATGGCTGAAAACCATTCCTCTGACACTAGGAAACCCTCTACCCAAGAAATACCGATCATTAGGGGATGCCATAATGGTTCAAGCAATACCCGAGGCATGTAGAGCAAGTTCACATTCCTTAACAAGCTACACCAGCGACACTCATTGCTCCGCCCGTTGAAGCAGTACCTCGCCCAATAGACTTTCCCAAATTATGTAATGACTTCCAGAATACGGAAGGACGGGTGTATACAGGCGCTGAAGGTTTTGTGGAAACAAGGGCTTAGTTTAATGACTGTGAATGTATCTTTTGGGAGTTTGGATGAGAAGACCAAATCAAAGGAGGATGGCTGCATGACATCTAAAAGAGGAGGGGTAGACTGGTGAACTATAGTGGCTGAGGAGAATGCTAAGGAGGGAATCACTTAGTTTGAATTCAAAACTCACTTTGAGTCTCGATTCATGTCCAGAGCTGAAGTAAGTTTGCAATTGGAATGGATTATACAACTTAGCTATGGGGACTCCATGTTGAAGGAGTATATCAGTAAGTCACTGAGCTAGCTAAGTTTGTATTCAGTCTGATTGATACCCCCATGAAGAAGGCTATGAAGTCCATTAAAGGCCTGAATTCCCCACTTAGGGAGCTTCCTTTGACTCAAGTACCCATGGGCTTAGTCTATTTTGTTGTTTCTACTAGTTTTTATTGATCTATTCTCATTTTCATTTGATTGGGGATGTTATATCACTTTTTGACTCAACAAGGATATTATCTTTTCTTTGGATATTGGGCTATTTAAGGAGATAGTTTTGGAACTATGATATATATTTTTGAGTCTATATTATGTATATATATTATTTTGTTGACTCTATCTATGTGTATGATGATGTTTGGGATGTATATTGTACTTGACCAGTACTGATTTATATTTTATAGTGAGTGAGGTACTTCATTTTTGTAGACTCACTCTTTGTATTTTTTAATATTATAATTTCCACCGTGAAATACGCCTCTGTGCTTCTCTTGTTATATTATTATTGTTCTGTCATGGTAACCATTGGGTAAACAAAGGGTTACATACATGTGATTATTTGGAACAATTACACAACGATATGTCGATTACAATGTCTTACCTCTATACTAATTCCACCAAAATATATTACAGAGTAGTATTGTCTGAGAATACGGAGAATGAGGCCTTTTAGGAGCGACTGCACATTCATATTTCTTTGGACTAATGTTGGTATGTATTCTTACCTCATATACATAAATATATATACTTGATATCCATAAAGCAATAATACATGAGTTAAGTTATATAATCAGATAGCACAATTTTCCCTAAGGCACACTCTTAACTCTATCAATCTCCCTCTTGCACTTAGGGCTAACTATGGTGTTTCATAACCATTCTCTCAAGTAATTTTCCTAGACTAAATCGAGAAAGGACTTACTAAGTGGATTTGTAAAACTATATTATACTACTTTTTGATTATTCATCTCCATCGTTGGAAAACTTTTTTATCATGTGATAATTACGAAGAACATCTCTCGATTCCTTATTAAGTTGTTAGTTCCTATTGAACATTGTTTTCATAATACATTATTAGATTCTTAATGGAAGGAACCATCCATAGCTTTCTTATAAATTAATGCACACATACTACTTTTATTACAGTGTTATTCAAAGCAATGTACTTAGCCTCCATAGTCAAATGTGTTATAACCTCTCATTTGGAACCTTTATGATGCAAAGCCTCTTTGTTTTGGGTGACATGATTTAACGGTTAATATATTGATGTCACTAGAAGTTCGAGTTTGAATACTCTTTCATAAGGAGTTTTTTCTTTCCATAAACAATTCTCTATTATTTTGTAACTACTTCAGAATATTTTGAACTACCATAGTGATTGTCACTTTGATTTGAGTGATACATTCTTATTACATCAAGTACATAAGCAATTTCTAGTCTAGGATAAGATAATATGCATATAATGGTTCCTATGATTGATGCATAAGGAATCCATCTCATATTCTCCATACTAAAAATGATGTGTATGTACATTGAATACGACAATCTAAACATCCTCTAATACCAAGCATAAGGATGTCTCATTCAAACCTTTCATTGGGAATTAAACAACCAAGCTTTAACTTATTTTAACATGAGTACCAATCCATATCAATTAGTTTACTTATAATATAAGAAATATTTAAGTACCTTTTTTCTTATAAATACACATTTCCAGTATATCTTGGATGAAATCACACCATTTAGTTTCTCTGTCAAGATACTTTCTCAACCTACATATGCTTGTTTAAGATCGTATATTGATTTAAAAAATTCCAAAAGCTTTGTTATTGCTCCTACTAACTTCGATACATTTTGACTATTGCATACAAACATTCTTCTTTGAATCATTATTTGAATCTTTATTTCAACGAAGATAGGCCTAAACTCATAGCCATATTATGTAATAATTTTCAATTAGAATCTGAATGTACTTAATCATTATGATTGAAAATTTTGCTTTATCATTGATAATACATGAAATTAATGAGGTTATTTCCAATCAACCTTGCTTTATATATTTACAACTACATTGATCTTCTTCTCAAGGCTTATTTGTAGTCGATGAATAAATTATTTCAAGTACATCTTCCAAAATCAAAATTTATCAATTACCTAGAATCGATTCCAAAATTAATGCATCATTCCATGTTTAGAGTGTATAAACTCCTTAGCTTGCAAACAACTGAGGATATTGTCATTGTGCACAATGCTTGTAATGATCCACAATTCCGTACATTTTAAGTTGAAGATAAACTACACATGTCCAACTCAATTTGAATGGAAAGGTGGATTGTTATGGGGAAAAGAAAATAAAGACAGAAAAAAATCTTACATGAATGGAATAACATATATTATTTCAGCATATAATCTTTACAGCGTAAAATTTTAAATACATTTACCAGAGTTTAACATAACATCAACATAGACAGTTATAAATCTCTGTCCCTACAAATGCGGAATACAATAGTACATAAGTGTGGTGGAAATGGATAACAATCTTTAGAAGAATCTTCTAGCTCCATGCTTCAAGCTCTTTTAAATGCTGCAAACTAAATCTGACTACTAGGTTGCTCGGAAAAATAGGGCACTCAGACTTTAAGGGAAAGAAAATAAACTCCGAGTCAGTCATTGGACTAATGTGAGAAACTCAAAATACAATTATTTGAAAACAAATGGTATCTTATAAGACCACGCCGCACATAAACACAGAATGGTTTTGCCTTATGATAACCAAATCATTTCTACCTAAAATCTAGTGATATTAGTTTTAATGACATTCTTTGTAAAACTTTCAAATATACATATTCAAATAGCCGAAATTGTTACATTGGTTATATTTGATAGCATAATAAGCCTATAACTAAGTGTGAAGGCATATCTTGGAGAACGGATTTCCAATGAATGGCGAGGTAAGGGACTACCTCCCGTATAGTGCATTTCTAGAGGAATGTACCAAGGCTACCAGTAGATGGTCCTCTATGAATTAAGACCGACATACCTGAGACCAATAGACGGTACGGTAGCACCAAATATGATAACACATCGGCCGCTCCCAACCTCTCCGAGATGTCTCATAGCATACACCATAAAATTTAAACCCGACGTTATAGCGGGTAGAATAAATAAATCTAGAAAGACGATACCCTACCGTAATGGTTGCGAACCACTTAGCCTTAAAGCAACCCTATTTCACAATTCCCCAGTTGTGAGGCTTGAGGTAACATTTACCTTTCTTAGAACATCTTCACTTAAAATGCCACAGTGCCATTTCCAACAACGATATTGATTTCAGCAAAAGTACAACCTTTAAGCTCGTACGTCTCAGAGAAGGGTGTTAAGCATAAAGGGGGTTACCTCCTACACCACCAAACCGATGTATGTTTGTAGAGATCAATGCATTGTGATCTTAGAAATGCAATGTTAGACATCCATTCATAAAAGTTTTCCAGGAACAAGATAAACCAAAGGCACTCTCCTGCCACATCCTATTGGGCATCACCCCTAGGGTTAGTAGTGAGTTGTCCTTGCATGAATATCCTAGAATGGAGGGACCACTGTTATTTATTTATCTCAGGAGCTACTCCGAAATTATCAACAAACAATCCTTTTGTTATAAAGATCCCCACCTTCAACTTTATTGTCTTTGACATGTCTTCACTTTCCAGCGCGTAAATTTTTTCGAAGTGGTTTTGAGATAGGACTTTGCCCAAATCCGATTCCAGTTCCTTCAAACCAATCATTGATAAAAAGATGTTAAGTAGGTGGGTTATTATACCATTAGTTAGTATCTTTTTATCCAAAATATCTTCTTAGAGATATATATCTTTTTAAAACCATTTCTTTTCAGTATACACGGGATCATTAAACCTCATTTATCAAATCTTTGTTTAATTAAAACCTTTCTAAATCTTAGAGTAGTTCCAAATCATTTCATTATTTACATAGAAAAATATCTCCAAATCATTTATTTAAATCTTAACAAAGATTTCTTATTTTCAAATCATAACTTTTAAGCAGGTCAAAAACATTGTTATTTAAGACATCGTTTACTTAAAACCCAAAACAATTAATCTTAAGTAAAAGGATCCATAGGAATCAAAATAATTCCAAATCATTTAATTAAATCTTGACAATGGATTTCTTATTTCCAACACATATCTTTTTAATAGGTGTAAACCATGTTATCTAAGATGGTAAATCCAAATTATTAGTATTCGAGTAAAATGGATCCATAGAAATTATACTAATTTTACTCGATACTCATTTCCGTATTCAAATTATACTATTCATCAAATAATAATGGAATCACCTTTTAAATCTATATGATTAGTACGAGTTCCCTCCTCAGAATTTAATTCCAAGTATAAGAAGATTATCTCTATTCAATCCAAGTTGTAATTAAAAAATTAATTTTTTTATACTTTTTTCCTTTCCGACATTTCGATCTTATCCATCCCTCACCTAGGAAAGAGTCTAGGTGAGCCAGTGCACTAGTTTCTCCTAAGCATCACCTTAGTTTAAGCACCTCACATCCGGATTTCACGAATAGAAAAATCAGGTCTACTCGTCGCTTTTAGAGCCAAGCTTAAATCATTCATTTAAAATCAATTTTATAAACAAAATTTCTTTTAAACTTTTTATTAATACTTCAAAATCATCTTTAAAACACTTAATTATTTATTTAGAAAGATTTATAAAAATATTGGGAAGAATGGTTGAGTTAAAACATGATTTGTAGAAGTTATAGAAAAACTGTTGTAAAAAGTGCTACGAATAGTATTTTGAGGCTATATTGAACCAGACACCAATTTTATATCATAAATGTCCATTTTTATAACTTAAATATTTTTTAAACTATTTTAATATATTTATTTAATTTATTTCATATTTTAAACATTTAAAAATATTCATTTTAATCAATTTCAAAATTTAGTTTTAAACTGCTAAATCGCGATATTATTTGAAAACTTGTTTTGGACTTATTTGAAAATCTACAAGATGAAATCTTAATTTTCTTTCTTCATTTAAAAAACTATGATTATAAGAGTTTGAAAAATTCTTATTCCAAAGAATTCCGACTCCGAATCCATCATAAAAATGGATATAACTTTCTATGGCACAAACTACCATTACGCGACACGCCTATTTTAACACAAATTTCATTTTCTTTTCAAACTTTGTCAAAATACATTTAAATGTTTATAAAACATTTCTAAATCATTTTAATTTTTTTTAAAGAGGTTAAACAAACTCATATACACCATTTCATTCAATATAGAAAAGTGATTTCCTTTGTGATATTCGACGCGTATTAACGTGATTTGTTCACACAATTTAAACAACTATATTAAAAAAACCAAACTTAATGGTCAAAGCATAATAAAAATTCATGGAAAACATATCACATCATCATTATCATATATATATATATGTGTGTATGTATGTATGTATATGTATGTATGTATATGTATGTATGTATATAAAGTTTTATAGAGTTTTCTCACCTTTATTGGATATCAAACTTAGAAAAACGAACTATAGCTTCGCTATGATCAAACCGGAGCTCATGGAATTGAGCTTGGGATCTTGGGAAAATTCGACCTATGCTTGCAAGTGTAGGTAGGGCTAGTTTTGGAGATAGAGGGTGGTGGCCATGTGTTGTGAAGGAGGAAACGAGGTGACTAGGTGACCGCACTTGGTTTTGAAGTGGACTGCTGATACATAGATATACTATATTAATTTCTTTTCTTTTCTTTTTGAAATATTTTTCACCATATTTTTTTTAAGGTAGGAAGCCATTGAAATAGCTTGAGAGGAAGGAGAAGATGAAGAGAATTTGTGTGTTGGAAAGTGAGAATGGAGATGGGTATTTATAGAAAAGTTTTGCACCAAAAATATCATGATATTATTCCCTTACTTAAGCATGCTTGCATCACCATTCCACCTCATCCCCTCTCATCACCATTTGGCCGAACATGAAGCCCACTCCCCCATCAATGTGCTTGGCCTGTGATGTGATGTGGTGCTTTGTTTTTATTTCTTGTTTACACATAAGGGGCTTGTATATATACATATGTGTTTGGATATTTTCTTTGCTTGATTTAACTAATTCCTAAACATAATTAAATGCATATGAGTATACATTTGTATATGTGTTCATGTATGTGTATATGTATCAAAACGTTGTATCGATTTGTTTACAACTTCTATAATTAACCCATTACAAATTCTGATTCCGATTCCCGATCACATTTCTAGTTTTTAGTTAAACTGTATATATTAGTAAACAAAACTTGAAAATATATTTCTCATCATTTTAATTGAATTAAAATGATATCACTTGAATTGTAAAACCATATATATCGATATTAACAAGTGTTTACAAAAAGTGTTATCGTATCGATAAAGCATTCTGAATTTTTTTCTATATTCAAATCAAGTATATAGCCTCTCAAATCTATTAGAAATGATTTACTATCACCTTATAACTAATTAAAATGAACTATTAGTATATTAAAACAATTATTTAACTTAACTTGAATTTCCGAAGAAATATACACTACGCCATAGATTGCATACTGCAACACCAAAGAAGTGATGCAGGATGTGCCAAAAAATGTTGCTGAAGGCTAAAAAAGGGCAAAGGCAACACTTTCTCGGTGTTGCATTTTGCCGCGTTGCCGCAGACCTCAAAGGCAACATTTTGACTATCTAAGGCAACATAAGAAATATTGTTGCAATAGAATCCTATTTGGGTCTATAGCAACATCCATAGGTGCATGTAGCAACATTCAAAAATGTTGCTATAGATATTAATTTTCTGAATTTGTGGGGCCCACAATGTAGAGCATATTTGATTTTGTAATAGAAATAAATATTTATTTAATAAAATGCTATTGCACAGAATTTGATATTCAAACAGTAATTTATTTAAATAAATATTTTATTTCAACATTTAAAATAGTACAAATTCCCGACTCCACTATTTTACAATTCAATGATAAATAACACTGATATTCACATATACAGATATTCCTCACTACATCACTCAGTTCACTCATTACATATGCAGTTTCAATTTATACAGACACCGACACTGACAAATATATGACGAGCCGAGTGCCGAGCCGAAGGCGAGCCGAGAAGCGGGTCCGGGCGCAGCGCCGGCGGGGGTCCGGGGCACCGCAGTCCCGGCGGGGATCGACCTTCATTGAAACCTGTCTTCAAGCTCATGCACATTTGATTTGACTCTGTCTTCAAGCTTGTATCTAGTTGTCCAGTGTTCAATACCTGTCACATATAATTCAAAAGCAGTTCACAGATATTAGCACAATTCAAAAGCAGTTCACACATATTCTTATCATAATTTGATTCCAACTTAAAACATCTCCAAGGCCATGCTATTCTTATCAAGCAACAGTCAACTGTGAAGAACATAAAGTTCAAGAACCAAACAGTGAAGAAACGTAAGTTAAAAATGCAGAGGTGAGTAAAATTTACTCACATAATAATGTGATGAAGATGCAGTCGATCGCGGCCCCTTCTATATCACGACCATTGCCTTGCGACTGTTGCCCACCGTCGACGCGACTACCCCCAACGACAACCATGACTCCTCAAGCTTGCCCCTTTCTATCATTCCCAGCAAGAAGATTGGGATATACCTCTTATTACTTTAATGGCTATAACATGTTGTTCATTTCCAGAACCAAAAGAGGGGACCCAAGCATTAAACATGCAATTGGTTCGCCTCAACATTATTATGCATGCACCCAGCAATATCTGGATAGGCAAAATGTGAGCGTCAATTACACAAGCACCTTGCGTGCACTCAACTGATAAACAATCCTCAACCACCAATGCTCCAACAAGATTAGGAACAACGTGAACAGCCACATTGCCAAAATCAGCGTCAACACACGCATTATCAGTACCATGAACAGAAGCCAAATTTCCAATTTCAATACTAGCATTATCAACATGCCACTGCCCACCTTAACGACAAGATGCTAGCATAGGAGGAATATAAGAACCAAGGCCAAGAGCATCAGCAGGCAGACCAAATAAGGAACAGTGTCGTCGAATCATTGCAAGGAGGATTCCAGGGCATGGAATGGATTCGACAGAAGGACAGACGATACCTGAGGCGGCAGGCGAGCAGGAGAAGCTCGTAACGGAGGAAAGTCAACTATAGAAACATCAAATGGCGGTAGTGACGAACTGGAGTGAAGAATTGGAAGAATAAGGCCTACCAGATCTCGTCGACGAAGGCGGAAGTAGAAGAGGGCGTAACCGAATAACCATGGCTTCACGATCCCAAAATTCCAATACTCGACCAACGTACCTTCACCGATCTTGCCTTTTGAATCTGCATTTTTAATTTGATTTTGCGTTTCATCGGAGAGAAAAAGTGAAGAATCGATAATTTACCCAGAAAACTGAAAGGGGGATCGGCGGGAAAACGAAAATTTGGGACAAATTGCAGTGGTGATCCGTTTTAACAATCGGATTAAATGTGGATCGTTGGATCGTATTCACGCGGATTGCTAATTTTATTAATTTTTTAATTTGAATACATCTATAGCTACTGCAACATCTTGTTGATACCTATGCTAACACCTTGAAGCGAGTGTTGCAATAGACAAAAATCAGCATACCTATCGTTACATTATAGCTAGCAACACCTTGTAATTTCGTTGCAGTAGGCCATCTATGGCGTAGTGATAGAAAAGCGATGACATCTTTGGTGGTGTCATAAATACGTTTTATTTCTAAAAATAAAAGAAATAATTTTATTTCATAATCTTGTTTAGATAGATTATTAGTGTATGTATCCGGACTCGTGCACTTAAATACTGAGAAAATCTCCTTTTTATTGAAAATCAATTTATCGATGAAAATTTATACATGAAGCACGTGCTTTATTTATGAAACTATATTCCATAATTATATTCTAAAACAAGTTTCTTATCATAATTTTAGGGTTTAGATATTTATAGTTGGTATTATAAAACCATGTATTTGAATATTTCAAAATTATATATCATTTATCAAAGTGATAAATTTGCTGTTTGTTACATAATCCTCTCTTTAAAGAATTTCGTCCTTAAAATTACAATGCAAAAACCGGTAGTACTTTATTCAAAATGAATTTTGAAATTTAAAATATAAATTTGTTCTTATATTTACAGATTATTTGTACACGCCATCTTATTTGATCTTAAATTAGAACATACCACTTTGCTTCCGAACTAGTAATGATCCTTCGCTTCTCCAGTGTGGACTTTGATCAGGGTTAGAAACTTCTATTTTCCTTGCATAGCTCCCACTCAACTATGATAGAAAATGAAAGGGTCCACCCACAAACTCTCATCAATGTTCACCATCAAGAATCAAGTGATAAATCCTTTTTCGGGCCAGTATAAATACCTCAAAGTTTTATACTCGAATCTTAGGTTAAACAGTTACGCGGATAAAATGATCTGTGTATAACTTATGTATTTATTCTAATTGGTTTTCTTAACTATACCAGATCACAATCAACTTTATATCACTATCAATATATGAATAATTACATAAAATTATTTCTTAATTTTATAAATACTTATAAAACACAACTTTGGTTTAATCAACACTTTTAAGTTTCATAACCATTCACTTCATACTAAATCCATTATCGAATTACCTCTTAAAACATTACTTAAGTGTATAAATAGTTCATGACTTAAGTCTATATTTTCGTAATACTCCATTATATCCTAAAAGTATACATACAAATCTCAAATTTCAGATTGGTTTTACTTACATCAGGATGTTTGACGAATTTAAAGCTTGTTGTAATTTATTATCATCTCAAATTCATAAGTTATAAAAATTATCTCTTATATTTTTATTCAAAAATACTTCCAAATAATACTATTATTATTTTCTCAATTTTGAAGAACAATTTTCAAAATCAACAAGATTTAAATTCTTAACTTTTAAATCCGTTTTATTTATAAATCACATTTATAACTTATACATATATAATTTTTTTACTCAAAACATTTCATAATTGTTTATCTTTTATACTTTCAAAATTTCTTAGTTTTGATTCAGGTGTGATTCAAAATTTTCGACTGTGCAAAATCGCCGAAAATTTCGTTTTATTTTATCAATTTGTGATCCAAATTATCTTTGGCTTAACACTTTCATAACGATGTTTATAATTACTAATTAATTTATCAATTGATGATTCGCATTATCTTTCAACTTAAATTTTTTTATAGATCGAGTAACTCCAAATTGATACCAAAGAACTGGGTACTACCAATAGTATCATATATCCCTTTAACCAGAAGGGTAATACTTAAGAGAAGTGTTTACCATCTGAACATATCTCTTGCCCATTTTTAGTTACTTCCAAGCCACTCGAACTAGTCATCATAAGATTCTTCTTTTCAATTCCTTTGTTCATAAAACTTGATTTATACATTCAGTTCTTAGGATCATCTTATTTTTACATTTTTAGGACCATAAAGTATCTATCTAAAATAAGTTTCTTAACTTTAAACCAATATAATCACCAAACACCATATAGTAAAATTGTGAAACTTAATTCACTAGGTGTTTGTGTTTTTTTAAACCAATCAATCAATGATAATAACAGAATATTATTATTCCCTTAATTGCAAACTATCGCACTATAAATAACTATATATTTTCGAATATCATTTTAGGTAAAATTATTTCATTTGCCTAAATTTTAAAATTCATTTTTAGCATTAACAAATACACGCTTATATATTATACTCTCAACCCATTCTAGGGTGCCACTTATCCTATCTCTAATGAGTTACTTATCCTAGAGTATTACTAACCCTATCTTTGATGAGGCACACCCCAACCAGGCTTAGAGTTCGTTCAATCTAAGCTCCGATACCACTTGTAACGACCCACAATTCCATACATTTTTAGTTGACAATAACCACACATGGTCAACTCAATTTAAACGAAAAGGTGGATAGTTATGGGGAAAAGAAAATAAAGACATTGAACAAAATCTTACACGAATGGAATAACATATATTATTTCAACATATAATCTTTACAGTGGAAAATTTAGAGTTTAATTTAACATCAACATGAATGGTTATAAATCTCTGTCCCTACAAATCTGGAATACAGTAGTGCAATAGTCCGAGCTCTTTTAAAAATGCTCCAAACTAAACCTGACTATTAGGTTGCTCGGAAAAATAGGGTACTCAGAGTTTAGGGAAAGAAAATAAACTTCGAGTCAGCCATGGGACTGGTGTGAGAAACTCAAAATACAAGTGTTTGAAAACAAAGGATATCTCATAAGACCACACCGCATATAAACATGGAACGAGTTTTTACCTTATGATAACCAAATCATTTCTACGTAAAATCCAGTGATATTAGTTTTAATGACATTCTTTGAAAACCTTTAAAATAAACATATTCAGATAGCCAAAATTTCTACATTGGTTAAATTTGACGGCATAATAGGTTTACAACTAAGTCCGAAGGCACTTCTTGGAGAATGGTTTTCCAATGAATAGTGAGTTAAGGGACTGCCTCCTGTACAGTACATTTCTAGAGGAATGTACCAAGGCCACTAAGAGATGGTCCTCTAATTAAGACTGGCATACCCGAGATAACACATGGTACAGATAACATAAAATATGATATCACCTCGGCCGTTCCCTACCTCTTTGAGATTTCTCATAGCATGCACTAAAAAATTTAAACCCGACATTATAATGGGTAGAAATAAATAAATCTAGAAAGGTGAGATCATATCCTAATGGTTGCGAATCACTTAGCCTTAAAGCAATCCCTATTTTATAATTCCCCGGGTGTGAGGCTTGAGGTAACGTTTACCTTTCTTAGAACATTTTCACTTAAAATGCCACATTGCCATTTCCAACAACACACTACTGATTTCAACAAAAGTACAACCTTTGAGCTCGTACATCTCAGAGAAGGGTGTTAAGCATAATGGCGGTAACCACTTGCACCACCAAATAGATGTACGTTTGTAGAGATCAATACACTATGATCTTAGAAATGCAATGTCAAACATCTATACATACAAGTTATCCATGAACAGGACAAACCGAAGACACTCTCCTAATACATCCTATTGGGCATCACCTTATGATTAGTAGCGAGTAGTCCTTGCAAACAAAGAACCTAGAGTAAAGGGACTACTGCTATTTATTTTTCTCGTGAGCTACTTCAAAAATTATCAACAGGCGGTCCTGCCGTTATGAAGATCCCCGCCTTTACCTTCATTATCTTTAACATGTCTTCAGTTTCGAACTCGTAAATTGGTTCGAAGTGGTTTTCGAATAGGAATTTGCCCAAATCTGATCTCGGTTCCTCCAAACTAATCATCGATAAATGATGTTAAGTAGGTGGGTGATTAAAATTCCATTAATTAGTATCTTTTTATCAAAAATATCTTCTAGGAGATATATATCTTTTTAAAACCATTTGTTTTCAGTATGCACAGGATCATTAAACCTCATTTATCTAATCTTTGTTTAATTAAAACGTTCTAAAATCTGAGAGTAATTCCAAATCATTTCATTCTTTACTTAGGAAAATATCTCCAAATCATTTATTTAAATCTTAACAAAGATTTCTTATTTCCAAATCATAACTTTTAAATGGGTCAAAAACAATGTTATTTAAGACATTGTTTACTGTAAACCCAAAACAATTAATTTGAAGTAAAAGGATCCATAGGAATTAAATAATTCCAAATCATTTGTTTAAATCTTGACAAAATATTTCTTATTTTGAACACATATCTTTTCAATAGGTTGAAACCATGTTATCTATGATGGTAAATCCAAATTAGTTAGTATTCGAGTAAAACGGATCCATAAAAATTATACGAATTTTACTCGATACTAATTTCCGTATTCAACTTGTACTATTCATTGAATAATGGTGGAATCACCTTTTAAATTCATATGATTAGTATGAGTTCCCTCCTTAGAATTTAACACCAAGTATAAGAAAATTATACATATTCAATCCAAGTTGCAATTAAAAAACTAAATCTTTTATACTTGTCTCGTTTCTGACATTTCGACCTTATCTATCTCTCGCCTAGGAAAGAGTCCAGGTGGGCAAGGGCATTGGTTTCTCCTAAACATCTTCTTAGTTTAAGCACCTCACATACGGATTTCACAAATAGAAAAATCAGGTCTACTCATCGGTTTTAGAGCCAAGATTAAACCATTCATTTAAAATCAGTTTTATAAACAAAATTTCTTCTAAACTTTTTATTAATAATTCAAAATCATCTTTAAAACACTTAATTTATTTAAAAATATTTATAAAAATACTGGGGAAGAATATTTGAGTTAAAACATGATTTGTAGAACTTATAGAAAACTGCTGCAGAAAATGCTATGAATAGTGTTTTAAGGTTATATTGAACCAAACACCAATTTTATTTCATAAACGTCCATTTTTATAACTTAAATCTCTTTTAAACCATTTTAATATATTTATGGAATTTATTTCATATTTTTAAACATTTAAAAATATCCATTTTAAATCAGTTTCAAAATTTGGTTTTAAACTGCTAAACTACGATATTTTGAAAACTTGTTTTGGACTTATTTGAAAATCTACAAGATGAAATCTCGATTTTCTTTCTTTGTTTGAAAACTATGATTATAAGATTTAATAAAATTCTTGTTCTAAAGAATTTGGACTCTGAATCCATCATATAAATGGATTTAACTTTCTATGGCGTGAAATCGCGAACTACCGTTACACAACGCGCCTATTTTAACTCAAATTTCATTTTCTTTTCAAACTTTTTTGAAGTACTTTTAAATGTTTATAAAATATTTCTAAATCATTTTAAAATGTTTTAGAGGTTTAACAAGCTCATATACATCATTTCATTTAATAAAGGAAAATGATTTCCTTTGTGATATTCGACGTGTATTCACGTGGCTTGTTTACACAATTTAAACAACTATATAAAAACAACCAAACTTGATGAACAAAGCAGTGTAAACATCCATGGCAAACATATCACATCATCATTATCATATATATATATATATAAAGTTTTATAGAGTTTTCTCACCTTTATTGGATATCAAACTTAGGAAAACGGACAATAGCTTTGCTACAATCGAACCGGAGCTTATGGAATTAAGCCTAGGACCATGGAAAATCTCGGTATATGCTTGCAAGTGGAGGTGGGGTAGGCTTTGGTGATGGAAGGTGGTGGCCATGTGCAATATTTTTCACTGTATTTTTCTTAAGGTAGGAAGCCATTGAAATAGCTTGAGAGGATGGAGAAGACGAAATGAATTTTTGTGTAGGAAAGTGAGAATGGAGATGGGTATTTATAAAAAAGTTTTGCACCAAAAATATCACGATATCATTTCCTTACTAAGCATGATTGCATCACCATTCCACCCCATCCCCTCCCATCACCATTCGGCCGACCATAAAGCCCACTTCTCCCTCCATAGCTTAGCTTGTGATGTGATGTAGTGCTTTGTTTTTATCTCTTGTTTACACATAAGGAGCTTGTATATATACATGTTTTTGGATATTTTCTTTGCTTGATTTGACTAATTCATAAACATAATTAAATGTATATATGTAAACATTTGTATATGTGTTCATGTATGTGCATGTGTATTAGATGTTGTACTGATTTGTTTACAACTTTTATACGTTAAACCGTTACGAATTCTGATTTCGATTCCCAATCACATTTTCATTTTTTAGTTAAACTATATATACTAGTAAACAAAACTTGAAAATTTCTCATCATTTAATTGAATTAAAATGATCTCAATTGAATTATAAAACCATATACATCGGTATTAACAAGTGTTTAAAAGTGCTATCATATCGATAAGGTGTTATGAATTTTCTTATATTTTCAAATCAAGTATATAGCTTCTCAAAACTATTGTAAATGATTTACTATCACTTTATAACTAATTAAAATGAGTTATTAGCATATTGAAACAATTATTTAATTATTCAAACTTAACTTGAATTTCTGGAGAAATATATTGAAGCGATGACATCTCTACTGATGTCATAAATACTTTTATTTCAAAACCTTGTTTAAATATATATATTAGCGTATGTATCCAGACTTGTGCACTCAAATATTAAGAAAATCTCCTTTCTATTGAAAATCAATTTATCGATGAAAATTTGTGTACGAAGCACATGCTTTATTTATGAAACTATATTCCACGATTATATTTTAAAAAAAGTTTCTTATCATAATTTAAGGGTTTAAATCTTTTAGTTGGTGTTATAAAACCTTGTATTTAAAAATTTCAAAATTAAATGCCATTTATCAAAGTGATAAATTTGTGGGTCGTTACAATCAATATTCTCGGTATCTTACTCATAATTTCCCTTTGATATCTGAGATCTCCTATTAGACATTACAATAAGCCGCGTCTTTTGGGCTTGGTTAAATTTATATCATATACACAATGAGTTTCCTTTTTACAATCTTGGATTGCATCGAAGTACGTTGCACTTCCACTAATTTTTCTTTAAGGAAATTCCTTTTAAAAGAAGATGGCATACCTTGAAATAACAATTTATTTCTAAATGCAATGGTTTAGACATTTGTATGATTTTACGAACATCCTACTTGGGAGAGTTAATGGTATGCTCTAGAGAGAATTATGTAATATGTTATATATATCTAACTCTATAATCAATCTTATTCATAATTAAGGTGTTTAATTTCTATTATATACTTTGTTATATAGTGACATAATTGATTAAGCAATTAGTTTAAAGTATATAGATAGAAACTACTTAAATAATCGTTATGTGATAATAGTTATAACTACTTGTAATCCTGAGAAAATTATCACAATATAGAATAAAAATTGTTTAAATATTCCTAGTCATATTGTTTGAGAAAGGATATCAGTACATCCGCTGAGACCAAAGTACGTACTGCTCTCTAAACGTTGGCAGTGTATTATTTATGGTTGTAGGGGCACTATGGGATTATGTACTTTTAGTTATTGGATAACTATGAAATGATCAACTGAATTTTCCTATTGGTTAATAAAAGTTAGGTCAAATAGGAAATCTCTGCATCGATCCATGGATGGATCAGTGTCGAGCCATCGATTTTAATGTTTTCCCCCAAACTCTTAATGATAGCTAAGATATTAGTTTAAGGAAGAAAACAGAGAAATTTAGCCTAGTTTTTGGATTAGTGCCTATCCATAAGTTCCCACGATGAAGTCAACTGTCTTAATGAATACAAGCTTAAAAGCAACAAAGCAAGAATGGATCGAGGAACAAAGAATCTGCACTCCAAAAATATAAAAGAAAACAGAAAAATTAGGCCCTGAGGCATGGATCGGTTTTGATCTGTGGATAGATACTGATCCATAAAAACCTTGAAAATTTAGTTACTTCTTTCCTATTATTCTAGATCTAATTTGTTGACAATTTTTGTTGTGATTTGATCGCTTATAATCCTAATTACAGCCTATTATAACTATAAATAGGAGGCCACTTTCAACAGAAAAGATATCAGGGAACTTTTCTTATTCATATCGGGGGAGTCTCTTTATTTACCAACTTTGAATAGAAAAACGTGTTGTACTTGTAATTTTGGTCAATCTAGTGTGAATCAAGCAATAAAACTTTGATAAAGTGAATGTAGGCATAACCAAACCACCATAAAAATTGAGCTCTTTTGTCCTCCTTGCCTTCTTAATTTTATATAGTTATTTTATTGATTTTCTATCATCCAATATAGTAAACTCTTTGAAACCTACAACTTTGTGGGTATTAGACTAATTTTTTTACTAATGAGAACTAAAAGATCAAGCTTGATATCAGTTGCTTCTAGATTTGGAAAACATTCCCAAAGTGAACTGACATAATATGACTAAAGAAGAACTAAAGAAGACAAGTCATTGAAGAATCTGATGAAGGGAATGCTAGAAGTGTTGATTGGAGTGATGGATCTACTCAATCTTTACCAGAACTTGTGATTAGAGAGGAATTGGATGGAATGATGGATGCTACAAATAACAAGATAGAAGCAATGTGGTAGAAAATAATAGATGAGATAACAAAGCAATTTGCATTGATACAAAAACTTCTTTAAGGAGATTGATCTCTCCCAAAAGATCATAGAATTAGAAGAGGATCTTTAGGTAGATCGGATGAAGGAAGTTCTATTGGAAGATGTAGAGCAAAAGGGAAAGAGTTGCATATTATGTGTAAACAGAGAAAGAAATTGAAACATCTGAGCTGGACCCAACACTTGAGCTCCATGATCGACCGATGCAGATCCATCATGAATCGGTGCTGATTTATAAAGGAAGCAGAACCATCATGGTAATAATGTCGATGAAGGTGATATTCATGTAGTGGATCCTACTGGTGGAAGATCTGGAACAAATACTAATAGAAATGCTTGTAAGAAAAGTAGATCTAGGCAACATAGCTATTATCAACAAAAAAGAAGGTTAGGGTGAATGGACTCCCTAGAGCCAAAGAGACCTAGGCATGATGATGCTAGCCATGACCTCTCAGGAAGTGGTTGTAATGTTACCTCACGGAACCATCTACACAATGATGCATTCGGTGGCCACTACATAGGATGAAATGAAATTACCAAAACGATTATTGATGAAGCAACCCAGAGATTACTTAAGAAAGATAGAAAGGATAACTGGGAGACCGCTTCTAATCAGAATTTATTCACAACTATGGATAGATTGGTGAAATATCTAATGAAATTTATGATGCCGACAATAACAATGCATAATGGATTGATGGGTCCTCTTCAATAATTTTTTAAGTATGATTGGAAAATGAATGGTTTCAAAACTGATGACTTTGTGAAGTGCAGATGTTTTCCATTATTCTTTGAGTGGTTGGCTACGATGTGGTTCTACGGGCTTGGACATAATTCATATTGTCATATGATCAATTGGTGAATAAAATTTTAGATAAATTCAGGGTTCACTCTATGCAACCAAAATATGCGCATTCATTAGGCAACATTCCTTAACAAAATATGGAATCGCTGAAAAGCTATATGAAAGGTTTAATGTGGTAGTTAGAAATCTGGAGGATTGTTTTGTAACGACCTGCTATTTTGGACCATTCAAATCGACAATAATCCATGCATGTCTGACTTGAATAATTCAAAATAACAGATTGTAATAAAATTTGGAGCAAATAAAATCAAACATAGAATCATAGACACAAAATATCAGAATAACTCGCAGCGGAAATAAATATACCATAGTAGTTCATGAAGCTACTATATACAACTCTCAAAAAATATACAAAATCTCATAGTCAAATAAATATAATAGAAGTCAGGATACATAAGTCAATAATACAGAGACAATACTGAATAGGAAATAACTGGAATAGAAGTCGATGAACCGATAGACAAATAAGCTCCAACAAATCTCTAGCTCCAGAAGGTGAATCCAAGCTGTGATTCTCAGGCTGAACCGAGCGTAAAGTAAAACACAAACACTCGAGTCAGGACATACATACTTATACAATGTAAACCAAGTCAAGTGAACTGTAAAAGCAATGCACAATAACTCAAAGGATGCTTAGGATCGCCCATCCTTTAAGGATCAGTCAAACCATCAATTAAATAGTAATAAACACTATCATAGAAATATCCATATTAAAGTAAACAATGCAAATAACAGTGTTAATGTGACTAGGGTAGCGCAGAGTTGTAGTAATCGCTCACCTCTAGCCACACTCTCAAATCAAAGTGTGCATCCAAATAAATCACAAGGAAATAAAATAGCATACAGAGATGTGTTCTCGTGGTTAACATTTCAAAATGGTTTATAATTCCGAATTAAAATAATTCATTTAAACCATTTAAAAGTAAAGTCATTATACCTTGAAATCAAATATTCAATTCCCAAGAATTTATCCATTTCTGAGTACATTTATTCACTTAAATATATTAAAACATTAAAATTCTAGATTTCACAACATTTAGAAAGTGCTGCAGTAAGTTATATTTGAAAACAATTCAATTCAGCAAAGACAGCATTTATAAACTGCTGTAATAGTTCAGTTTTAGTGGAAAAATAGTTCAATCCAAAAAAGACAGCACTTACAAAACTGATGTAATAGTTCAGAGTTCAATTTAAAGATTTTAGTTTAATTCACCAGAGACAGCACTTGTAAAGTGCTGTGATAGCCCTTAATAAGATTTAAGCCTTTTAGTTCACTTCTGCAACTACAACACTTACAAAGTGCTGCATATTCTACTTAGTTCAGATTTTAGTTCATTTCCAGAAACGATAGCATTTCTGAAGTGCTACTAAATGAATTCTCAGATGTTAAATAGAATTCCAGCCATAAATAAACTTCAATTTAAATCAATTTAATTTTATAAAAATCATATTTTTCCACTTTAAAATGGTCATTTAAATACTCATTAACTTATGATTTTTATAAAGTAAATTTCACAAATAAATATCAAAATTCAATACATCCTTTATTAAATTCAAGTGTACAAATTTTCTACTCTTTGCATTCACTTAACACTTTAATTTAATTTACCATTTCACAAATAAAACCTAATTTCCATTTTATTTAATTAACTTAAACTTCCATTTTAAAACAAATCACAATTTCCAAATTAAGTTATATTCCAAATTTCCATTTAACTATCCATTTATTTAACATTTTAAAAAAATTCAATTTTTCTCACCTTTAACTTATCAAATTTATTTTTACTTTTCAAAATTCATTGTTTGGATATCATTTAACCTATAATTTTTAATAATTAACATCTTTATTAAATGAATATCCAATTTAATTATAATTCCTTTACATAAAGTCAAAATCCACTGTAAGTTGCTTAACTTTAATTTACAAATAACTGGATATTTTCTTTTACTTTAAATTTATCCAATTCATACGTCAATTATATTAATTACTAAGTTAAGCTTATATTTCCATTTTTACTTATATTGCCATTATTAAGTTAAATCAACTTTCACACTACAACTTAAACCATCTATTAACTTATACCATTCAACCTTTTAGAAAAATCACTGCTTAACATTTTAAATCCAATATAAGTCAAATTTCACATTTTTCCATTTACAATACATAATATTTATAGGAAATCATATTTTGAAATCAACCACGGGTCCAAATAATATTTCACATCCATATCAAGCGATACAGAAAATATCATTTAAATCTGTAATCAGTAAAATTTCCGGGTTTTTATTATTTCAAACCCGCAATCCCAAGTCAATTACAAATAAATAAAAATCACCCAGGCCTATCATTTCAGCCCGTAATGATTTTTCCCTATTCTAAAGTCCGTTTGGGTATGTATCATTTCAACCCATAGTGATTCTATTCTACAGGGAACTTGCAGTGTGAGAAACAGAAAATAAATAATAATATAACAGAATATAACAAAGCAGATGATGTGACAAGTTAATAACATGGTTTAACATCATATAATTTACACCACAGGCAGGTATAACATGATAATATAGTTTTACAATTTCACTTGTTGTCATTTTCACAATTTATATAAGTATATATGTCATGTGTGAATACTCACCTCATTAAAGCTAGAGTTCGCAAACAACACACACAAAAGAGAATCCGGAAAGCACGATAGCACGATTTGATTCAAGTGGAGAGAGAGCCAAGATATATATCTTGTATATAATAATAAACAAAACCATATATAATATATATACAATACCAAAATTTATTTTGAAACAAATTGAAATAGAGATAAACAAAGACATTACCAAGTTTCAAACAAGTTTTGCTTTCTCTTGACTCAACATGTGCTCGGCCTTAAGGCTAAATTGGTTCAGCCATGACATGTTTCAGGTGGTAAAGGATCAGGTTTGGACTGAAAATAACAAGGCTTGGTCAAGAATAGGAAGGGTTTGGAAGTTACAAAGTGTGGAAGGTCAAAAGGCAAGGCTAGAAAGGGTTTTGGTTCAACTTGGGCTCGGTCAAAGGAATATTTAGGCTCAGCAAGAGGCTACTACAGGTCAGGTCAGAGGTTAGTAATGGTGTTCAGAGGTGGTGGTGGCTAAGGAGGTGGCTGTGGCAAGCAATGAAGGTGGTGTTGCATATAGGGCTCGGTTAGCATGGTTTTGTGGAGCTTTTCATAGTTTTTGTGAAGTTTTGTTCAAGGGGAGGCCATGACACTTTCAGGTCAGAGGAGTATGGTGGTGTGGCCGTGGATTAGGTGGGAAGAAGTGGTGGTGGTCGGTGGTGGTGATGGTGAAGGGGTTAGGCCGAGAATCATAGGTGAAGATCAAGCAAAATCTAGGCAAAATTCCATGGAAAAAGGTAGAAAAAGTGGAAGAAAAAGAGGAAGCCATTACCAAATTTTTTTCTCAGAAATGTTTTCCATGAGTAGCTGATAGAAATGAGATGTATTTCACGTAAATGAGAATAAAATCTCACGGCCTAAAGTTATGGAAAGAACGGTCAAAAATTGAAGAGTGTAGAAATCAAAAAGTCATTGTTTTGAAACTTTTTGTCTCTTCAAATTTCCACTTTATATTTATACAAAATAAATAACTAAAACTCAGTAAATAAAATAAAACAAACTGAAATAAAGTGGAAAAGAAAAATAAATAATTAATTTTTAGGAAAATAGAAAAATAAATAAAGAAAATTGCTTAATACATTGAAACTAATTTTAAAAATTACAAACAAAATACACTTAACTTTGGAAAATTATAACTACACTTATAAAATGTTTTAAAATAAAATATATATCCATAACTTGTCATGTTACACATGTAAACATAAATTAGAACATGAAATGACAAACAAAATATTATTTATATAAATTAAAATAAACACTATTGTTAAATACAACAATTTACATACAATAGTGTAAAAAGCATAACTTTCACAATTTTAATCAGATTTCAATGAAATGAAAAGTAGTATACTTGAAATTTTATTTATTTTCAAAATAAAAGATAAAATTCAAAAATTCAAACTTTTAAATTTTTAAATTTAAAATTTAAAGTTTGACCATATTGACCAAAATTCACATTTCTGGAAAATATTTTATTTATTTATGTTTGGAATTATAATTTACATCAAAATCAAAATTTATATTTAAAGTAACAAAAATTATTCATTTTAATAAATAAAATAAAGTTTTTAAATCAGGAAATCAATTAAAAATAATCAAAATATACAATTAAAATAATCACAAAATACAGGGTTGTTACACTCCCCCCTACTCAAATCTTTTCGTCCTCGAAAAGGAATGAGTTACGGAACACAGAAAAAGATAGAATGAAATAGGATTAAGACAAGATGACAAGAAGATTAAAATTATACCCGATAACTTTTGTTATAGGTAAGTTTAACAAGGTGGTGAATAGGAATAGCTAGAAGGGAAAATAGGTTGAAAGACAAGGATGAACCATTATTTTAAAACTATATAGATTTCAATTTGAATTTTTTTTTTACAATTTAAACATTTTATAATATTTAGAGAGGTAAAATAAATGATCAAAATATCCTTTATATATTACTTTATCAAAATATTTTATAACTCGATGTCTTAACAAGTTTATCCTCGTTCCTGTAGACTCTGGCAGTGCGTTGATCTGGCAGTGCGTTGATCTGGCGCAAAGCTAGAATTCTCCAAGTACTTAGTAGACCTGTTTCAACACCTAGTGAAAATACTGGAAAAACTATAAAAAAACAGATATGGAAAGTACAATCCAAATAAAAAAAAACCAAAACATGTCGATCATGGATCGTGGATACACAATGGTTACACCAGGATCCCCAAGGAAACATCCGTACCCGTAGGCTCTCGCAGCCCCTGCTGATTACGCTACCAAGCGACCCAATAGATCCCAGATACACAATGGTTACGCCTGGATCTCCCAGGAAACATCTGTACCCTAGGCTCACGCAGCCCCTGCAAATTACGCTATGCAGCCGCGCTCGTAAGACCATGGGTAACACCATGGAATTCGATGGAAACTCGAGTATCATATCCGAAAAACCAAAAATCAGAGAAATATCGATAGAATGAATCCACAATGTGGCCACAAAGCGGATATCAAGCAGAAGGTACTTTCCATATCTTTACTTCGAAAATATGTATCATATAGTACCTTTTCAAATCACTTTCAAATATCATACCTATATAAAGTCCAATATATATAAGATTTTATTTTCAAATCAAATACCTTTCCAAAATCAAAAGTATATCAAATCTCACTTATATAGACTTCAATTATATAAGATTTCACTTTTCAAATTGTGTACCTTTTCAAATCCATAGTTTTCGAATCAAAATCATACTTATACAAACCAATTTTTTTATATAAGTTAGATAACTCCCAAATCATGTATTTAGTAACACAAGGTTCTCAAATTTCAATTTGTTTCAGTATCAGTTCAGTTTCAAAATCATATACAATCCCACCAAATTATTTCTTCTCAAATTAAATATCTTCAGTTTCATAGTTTCCAAAATAATGGGTTTGGAGAATAGTCCAAGTTTCCAAATCAATGTAATTTAAGTCAAACAATTTATTTCCAACATCAAAGGTTTTCAACATCATCTTATATTTACATAAAGTCCATCTTATATAAGGATCAAAATTTTCAAAAAAACTAAATTTTGCTGCATGAAGAGCCATATGGGATTGAACATCTTTGCTTTATAAAAGATTTTTAATTTAGAATAGTTTTGTATATAAAATAGTTTGAATGTAGAATAGAATAAAACAGTTTGTTTAAGAAGAATAAAAGAAAAATAGTTTTGAAAAATGGTTTTAAATTGATAGTAGTTTTTCATAAAAGGAAATTTCCAATTAAATTACAAAGATTTCCAACCCAACAACTTCCAATTTCAGCGCCAAGTATATCAATGATATTAGGATATAAGATGTACATATGTCATTATTTCACAACATTACATTCGATCGCTCGCTCGATCACACAAGTTTGCTTTCGAACTAGTATTGTCCATTCGACTTCCCTAATGCAGATTTCGATATGGTTTCTCGAATAGAAACCATCAGTCTCCTTGCATAGCCATATACTATGATAGAGAATTCTAGAATCAAGCCCAAAATCCATATCAAATATTCGCCATCAAGAATCCAATGAAAAATCCTAAAATGAAATGGTGTAATTCACCTCGAACTTGTGTACTCAAACTTGGATCAAATTAATTATGCGAATAAAACAGCATACGTACAACTTATGTATCTATTCCAACTTGTTCAATATATAGTTTTATAAAGATGTTACCCAGTTAAAACATTTAACTAAATTTTATTCAAAATATTTTGAAGACCAAATTCTTTTCAAAACATTTCAAATCTAAATTTCATATTAGAAAAATTCAAAATAGCCTTATTCATTTACTTAACAAAACAGTTTCAACCTATTTAAATCATATTACTACATACTTTAAACATACATACCAAACTTATATACTTTATACTTTTCAAAATTACTTAGCTTTGAAAAGTTAACCTTAATTTGGAAGTGCTCGAACCTTCAAAATAATCGAAGAAATCATATTTCAATCCAAGAGCTGAAAATCACCAATAAATCAGTAAATCAATTCCAAAAGATAGAGTTATATCAATCAAATCCAAAACTCAAGGACTGAACTCCGGCTCATTTCAAATTGTTCAAATATATATACATATATCTTTCAAATATCACATCATACTTCGGAATTTGAAATCAAAATTGATTTCACAAATCAATCGCATAGAAAAGCTACCGAAGTGGCCTCTCCCCCACTCTGAAACTCGAAAATCAATGTCGATGATGCATGCATTCATCACCGAAATTATTTTCCAGTGACATAAGTGGGTTCTGGACTTCTATTTTCTCAAACTTCTTTTGAAATTTCTTCGAAATCATTTGAAACTCATTAAAATCATTTGAAACATTTCATATTTGGAAAATACTTTTGTTATCCCACCTTTTGGTCAAGGCTGGAATACCAACAAATTGGCAAGGACGAATGGATATAGGGATTGGGGATCGATTGGAAACAAGGCTGCAATCGATGTCGTTAAAATTTGGCCGAGCTCCGATCAGAACGGAATCGATTTGAGATGATGATGAAGACTATGAAAGGCTATGTTTCGAGCTTCATATCGATCGGAGGTCGTATGCTCGAGATATGGGTGGATTAAGGTACGCAGGGTATGGTTCGCATCGATGCATTTTGCATCGATCGGTAGGTGATGTTTCGAATCGATACGGTTCGTATCGATCAGGATGGGGACAGGTGGTGCACTTCGAATCGATGATCTCGTATCGACCACAAGAGCTCAGTTCGACTCCATCAGCTCTACAGATCTTCATCGAATCCATCAGGTAAAGTATCACTCGTATCCATCAGGTAAGGCTTTGTTCGTATCCATCATTGTGTTTAGTTTCGTACCCATCTGTGGGCCGCTCATACGGCTTTCGTATCGATTAAGTTCACCATTTCGTATCGATCGTTTCATAGATCGATACGAAATACATACTTGCAATCGGTGCGAAAGAACATGAAGTATCGATGCAAACAGTTGAGTACGAACGTTATGAAGAGGCAGTGGATACAAACAAACGTAAAGCGTGGATACTTGCGAAGGATATCCACGAATCCAGGAAAGAAGCGTTCAACTCGGCGCATTGGGTGGATCGGTCCACGAACTTTGCAACACGTCATCACTGCGCGCGCGTGCTTCTGACCAATGCGACAGGAATGGATACGAAATCATGGTTTCGAACTCGGCAACGTACGAAAATGCAATCTCGTATCGAACATATCTCACGAACCACATATCCAAATGCAACGAAATTTTCCCAGGAGCTTGCGTACAAGGTAAAGAACAATCCTGCCAAGTTTCAGCTCGATTGGATCATTCCTTGATGGATACAAAATTGCTTCGTATCGATCGCAGATCGATTCGAAACTTGGTGGGGTCGGTCGCGTGGGCCCCCTCACGTGCCAGAAGAAGTCTCCCGAAGTTTGGGCGCGATCTCAGCCTCCTATGCCTATAAATAGCCCCTTGAAGCCTGTAGAAAAAGGGGCTTTTTGGCCATCCAACGTCCAGACTCTGCCGGATTCAATTCTACTTCTTTCCATTGCTATTGTACTCGAAATTCTTCATTGTAACTGCTGTAATCATCTGTAACCAGCAAGCATAATCAATAAAAAGATAAAATCTTGGAGTGGACGTAGGCCGGAGATAGCCGAACCACTATAAATTGTGTGTTTCTGTTCATTATTTCTGGATTGCTGTTTGTTGCTAGCTTAGATCTGAGATTTGTGTTTGAATATTGCTGATCTGTATTCAAACACTGGTGCTTTCACGATACTTGGGGTTTGTGACCATTTTTGGCGCAAACACTTTGGTGCTTTTACTGAGAAAAACTGGCACCCGCTACACAAGATTAGAAGTTCAGATTTGAAAGCTTGAAGATTTGAAAGACAATGACTCGACAAACAAGTAGAAGGCAAAGAGCTGAGAGAAGCCAACAAGGAGGAAGTCAAGAGGCGTCCTCCATAGCCGGAGAAGGACAAGCTTCTGTCTATATCACAAGGGACGAGATGGAGGCTATGGCGAATTCAATACATGAAAGAATAATGAAAAGTCAACAGGAAATGATGCAGACTTTCTTCGAGCAGATGAGAGCTGCAGGGACGCAGAACTTAGGACCAGCCACGGCGGCTGTTAATGTGGAACATGGAGCTAGGGTTATGGAACCCAATGGAGGACAGAATACAGAACCGGAAGGCAATCAACAAGGGCTTGGGGGCAGGCCCGCAGGATCCAACACAGGAGGACCTTTTGAAGGAGTTCAACAGGCTAGGGCCAACGTTGCTGCTAATGAGCCACATGAAGAATATGTGCCGGAGTTCCCTCAGGAGCATGAGGGGCAACCCTTGACAGACAACGCTGGATTAGTGGAAATAATTAGGAAGACTATGCGTGGAGGTTTGACCAATAGAGATTTGGAAGGAGTGAACAGGAGTCCGTTCGCTCGGGAAATCAGGATGGCTCAGAATCCACCTAAGTTCAAGTTACATAGCGTGGAAGCATATAATGGCAAGGCTGACCTGACTGATCACTTGATGAGATACACTAGACACATGGAAGTGCTGGGGGCATCGGAGGAAGTGATGGCCAGATGTTTCCCGTTGTATTTGACGGATCTAGCTGCAATGTGGTTTAGGCAGCTGGAAGAAGGATCTATCAGGACTTGGAGGGAATTGGTGGATAGGTTTTTGGGACAGTTTCGGGTTCATGTCAAAAGACCTAAGAACGTGATGACGTTAACATCGGTAAAGCAAAGGACGGATGAATCACTTAGAGCATTTCTAACTCGATTCAATGCGGCAGTTGCTTCGGTGGATCGGCCGGATCCATCGATGGTTTTAATGGCAGCGGTGTCAGGAGTTAGGGAGGATTCGGATTTCAAGGTATCTTTAGTACGAGACCCGCCACTGGATCTTGGGGAATTCTTTCATGAAGCTGAAAGGTTCCTTCGGCAAGAAGACGCATGTGCAGATTTAAAGTTGAAGGAAATGAATGCAACTGAGGGTGGAGGACCATCCAGTAGAGGTTCGGATAAAGATAAAGGGAAAAGGAAGTTGGATGATGATTCTGAAAAAGCTAGGAAGCGATGGAAGGATCCAAAGTTTTCCACATACACAGGATTGAATGAGACGCTGGAGCGGATTTACTTGGAAACCCGGAATCGCCTTCCTTACCGAAGGCCGGCTAGGAGAGAACCATCTGAACGGGAAAGGACATCAGGAAGGCACTGTCTCTTCCACGATTTGGACGGGCATGATACCAACAGCTACAGGCACTTAAAGGATATAATTGAGGAGCATGTGAGGAATGGACAATTGAGGCAATATGTTGGGACACGGAATGCAGCGGTGGAGCAGTAGCAATCACCGCCCACCTCGCATCATGATGATGTGAGGCCCAGGAATGACGGTCGATTAGTTATCAATTGACCAGTGTAATATGAAATAAGTAACAAACCATTGGCGAGCAACCAAGTCATTTACACATGTACAGGGACGGAGATAGCCCCTAGGCATGCTCTGAATGATGATAAACCGCGAAGCTATGGTTTGCGAAATCTGTTTTTTGTTTTGGATTGGACACTTGATTTTCTGGTTTGGTTTTGGAGTTTGGTTCGAACTCCTGGTTTTGTTTGCTTTCTATTTTGGATTTTTGTTTGGATGATTGGCTTTTGTTTTGGATGCTGGTTTGGATTTCTGATTTTCGGATTTTATTTGGATTTTTGATTGGATTTTGACTGGATTTTTGTTTGGGTTTTGATAAACGGTCGTCGGGTATGGATTATGCCTGGCAAGGGGCGAGTCATTTTGCCCGAACGCGGTAAAGTGACTCATTCAGGTCGTCGAGTATGGACTATGCTCGGCAAGGGTCCGGAGAGACCAGGATTCGGCCTAGGACTTAGGCCCTATATTATCGGTTTTTATTTCAGGTCGTTGAGTATGGACTATGCTCGACAAGGGTCCGAAGTGACCAGGATTCGGCTTAGGACTTAAGCCATGGCATTACTTACGTCCAGGGACACTAGACCAAGGTCGTCAAGTGTGGATTGCGCTTGGCAAGAACCCGGAGAGGTTAGCTCAACGTCCAGGGACACTGGACCATGGTCATCAAGTATGGATTGCGCTTGGCAAGAACCCGGAGAGGTTAGCTCAACGTCCAGGGACACTGGACCACGGTCGTCGAGTGTGGATTACGCTTGGCAAGAGCCCAGAGAGGTTATGGATTTGGATATCGACCCGGAGAGGTCCTGGATTTGGTTGTTGGATAAGGATGGATTAAAAACTCAGTCATCGAGTTCGGATGGGCATGGAATTGGCTATGGATTTTGGGTATCGAATTCAGAATTATTCAAAACACGTCTTATTATCATAAGGCATGTTTTGGGGGGCAAATGTTATCCCACCTTTTGGTCAAGGCTGGAATACCAACAAATTGGCAAGGATGAATGGATATCGGGATTGGGGATCGATTGGAAACAAGGCTGCAATCGATGTCGTTAAAATTTGGCCGAGCTCCGATCAGAACGGAATCGATTTGAGATGATGATGAGGACTAGGAAAGGCTATGTTTCGAGCTTCATATCGATCGGAGGTCGTATGCTAGAGATGTGGGTGGATTAAGGTATGCAGGGTATGGTTCACATCGATGCATTTCGCATCGATCGGCAGGTGATGTTTCGAATCGATACGGTTCGTATCGATCAGGATGGGGACAGGTGGTGCACTTCGAATCGATGATCTCGTATCGACCATAGGAGCTCAGTTCGACTCCATCAGCTCTACAGATCTTCATCGAATCCATCAGGTAAAGTCTCGCTCGTATCCATCAGGTAAGGCTTTGTTCGTATCCATCATTGTGTTTAGTTTCGTACCCATCTGTGGGCCGCTCATACGGCTTTCGCATCGATTAAGTTCACCATTTCGTATCGATCGTTTCATAGATCGATACGAAATACATACTTGCAATCGGTGCGAAAGAACATGAAGTATCGATGCAAACAGTTGAGTACGAACGTTATGAAGAGGCAGTGGATACAAACAAACGTAAAGCGTGGATACTTGCGAAGGATATCCACGAATCCAGGAAAGAAGCGTTCAACTCGGCGCATTGGGTGGATCGGTCCATGAACTTCGCAACACGTCATCACTGCACGCGTGTGCTTCTGACCAATGCGACAGGAATGGATACGAAATCATGGTTTTGAACTCGACAACGTACGAAAGTGCAATCTCGTATCGAACATATCTCACGAACCACAGATCCAAATGCAACGAAATTTTCACAGGAGCTTGCGTACAAGGTAAAGAACAATCCTGCCAAGTTTCAGCTCGATTGGATCATTCCTTGATGGATACAAAATTGCTTCGTATCGATCGCAGATCGAGTCGAAACTTGGTGGGGTCGGTCGCGTGGGCCCCCTCACGTGCCAGAAGAAGTCTCCCGAAGTTTGAACGCGATCTCAGCCTCCTACGCCTATAAATAGCCCCCTGAAGCCTGTAGAAAAAGGGCCTTTTTGGCCATCCAACGTCCAAACTCTGCCGGATTCAATTCTACTTCTTTCCATTGCTATTGTACTTGAAATTCTTCATTGTAACTGCTGTAATCATCTGTAACCAGCAAGGATAATCAATAAAAAGATAAAATCTTGGAGTGGACGTAGGTCGGAGATAGCCGAACCACTATAAATTGTGTGTTTCTGTTCATTATTTCTGGATTGCTGTTTGTTGCTAGCTTAGATCTAAGATTTGTGTTTGAATATTGCTGATCTATATTCCGACACTGGTGCTTTCACGATACTTGGGGTTTGTGACCATTTTTGGCGCAAACAACTTTCAAATCATGTTATTTATTATTTCAAAATCTTAAAACCAGTTTCAAAATGGCGGAGTTCAATTACTCAAATTCAGATTCAAAACCTTCAGTTATAAATCATTTTATATGAAACCATTCCGTATAAACTTTCAAAATTTCAAATCCTTTCGAAACTTCAAATTTTCATTTTAAAAGGGTATATAATCCTTATCGAAAACATTTCACTTTTATATAAAATATGGTCATCCTTATCAAAATAATAACTTCGATGAATACACAATTCCAAAAATAAAATCAACCACAAATTTTCCAAGGGATGATTCACGGATGGATTTAAAAAAAAACAGAGATTCAAATTTAGAGGAACTCTAATCAAATAGAATTCTGATTCAAAGATAAGCTCAAATGAAGATAAGATAATTAAATTACCAAATAGAAGATGGATAAGCCCATATAAATCGCGGGCGACCTTAATAGGGTCAACCGTGACTTCAGGAATATAATCGATGCGGAAATCTAAGGCAAATCGACCTTCGATCGCCAGAGGTAGAATCCAGTTATAGCAGAAGATAGATAGCATCGTAAACCGAGGATACAGAAATCTCCGGTGAATCAATGCCAATTATAAGGGAGTTCACCCTTTTATAAATCATTCAAAGATTGGCGGAATCGCCACCCTATAAGGTCATTCAAAGTGGGGTTATGTAATGCTCCCAAAATCAAAAGAATACAAATAGGGAAGACAGGAATGGATTTCAGAACAAGTAGGAGCATTCCAAAGTTCAAAGGAATCCTAATCGATAAGAATCCAAAACAAGATTAGAGATATATAACCTATATCAATACGAAAGAATTCCCATTCAAAATTTGGAAAGACTCAAATTCATAACATACGAAAATAGAAGCATAAATATCTTTAGTTGGACAACTTCAGCTAAGAAAAAGATACAACAGGGTTTACTCAAAGCAACCTAACATACTACAGATTTGCCTTACCCAAAATAGATTCTTATCAACAATGAATCAAGATCAAACAAGCTAGAGGTTCAAAATTTCAGAGGATCCTAATCAAAGAAATTACTAATAAGGTGGATACGGAAGGAATGAAGTTTAGAAAAATTTTACTTTCAAAGCAAGAAAATTTATATCAAAATAATCTTTGAAATTTTTTTATAATCATTTGAAAATCATTTTATACTTCGAAAATACGTTCTCTCACAAAGAAATAATTCTGAGATTGATTTCACTCATTCTAGGGTATTTCTACCCTATCTCTAATGAGTTTTTGCTCCACAGGCTAAGGTTTGCCTAGAACCAAAGCTCTGATACCAAATGTAACGACCCACTATTTTGGACCATTCAAATCGACAATAATCCACGCATGTCTGACTTGAATAATTCAAAATAACAGATTGTAATAAAATTTGGAGCAAATAAAATCAAACACAGAATCACAGACACCGAATATCAGAATAACTCGCAGCAGAAATAAAAATACCATAGTAGTTCATGAAGCTACTATATACAACTCTCAAAACATATAAAAAATCTCATAGTCAAATAAATATAATAGAAGTCAGGATAGATAAGTCAATAATACAGAGACAATACTGAATAGGAAATAACTGGAATAGAAGTCGATGAACCGATAGACAAATAAGCTCCAACAAATCTCTAGCTCCAGAAGGTGAATCCAAGCTATGATTCTCAGGCTGACCCGAGCGTAAAGTAAAACACAAACACTCGAGTCAGGACATACATACTTATACAATGTAAACCAACTCAAGTGAACTGTAAAAGCAATGCACAATAACTCAAAGGATGCTTGGGATCACCCATCCTTTAAGGATCAGTTAAACCATCAATTAAACAGTAATAAACACTATCATAGAAATATCCATAGTAAAGTAAATAATGCAAATAACAGTGTTAATGTGACTAGGGTAGCGCCGAGCTGCAGTAATCGCTCACAACTAGCCACACTCTCAAATCAAAGTGTGCATCCAAATAAATCACAAGGAAATAAAATAGCATTCAGAGAAGTGTTCCCGTGGTTAACATTTCAAAATGGTTTATAATTCCGAATTAAAATACTTCACTTAAACCATTTAAAAGTAAAGTCATTATACCTTTAAATCAAATATTCAATTCCCAAGAATTTAGCCTTTTCTGAGTTCATTTATTCACTTAAATACATTAAAACATTAAAATTCCAGCTTTCACAGCATTTAGAAAGTGTTGCGGTAAGTTATATTTGAAAACAATTCAATTCAGCAAAGACATCATTTATAAACTGCTGTAATAGTTCAGTTTTAGTGGAAAAATAGTTCAATTCAGAAAAGGCAGCACTTACAAAACTGCTGTAATAGTTCAGAGTTCAATTTAAAGATTTTAGTTTAATTCAGCAGGGACAGCACTTGTAAAGTGCTGTGATAGCCCTTAGTAAGATTTTAGCCCTTTAGTTCACTTCTGCAACTACAGCACTTACAAAGTGCTGCAGATTCTACTTAGTTCAGATTTTAGTTCATTTCCAGAAACGATAGCATTTCTAAAGTGCTACTAAATGAATTCTCAGATGTTAAATAGAATTCCAGCCATAAATAAACTTCAATTTAAATCAATTTAATTTTATAAAAATCATATCTTTCCACTTTAAAATGGTCATTTAAATACTCATTAACTTATGATTTTTATAAAGTAAATTTCACAAATAAATATCAAATTTCAATACATCCTTTATTAAATTCAAGTGTACAAATTTTCTATTCTTTGCATTCACTTAACACTTTAATTTAATTTACCATTTCACAAATAAAACCTAATTTCCATTTTATTTAATTAATTTAAACTTCCATTTTAAAACAAATCACAATTTCCAAATTAAGTTATATTCCAATTTCCATTTAACTATCCATTTATTTAACATTTTAAAACAATTCAATTTTTCTCACCTTTAACTTATCAAATTTATTTTTACTTTTCAAAATTCATTGTTTGGATATCATTTAACCTATAATTTTTAATAATTAACATCTTTATTAAATGAATATCCAATTTAATTATAATTCCTTTACATAAAGTCAAAATCCACTGTAAGTTGCTTAACTTTAATTTACAAATAACTGGATATTTTCTTTTACTTTAAATTTATCCAATTCATACATCAATTATATTAATTACCAAGTTAAGCTTATATTTCCATTTTTACTTATATTCCCATTATTAAGTTAAATCAACTTTCACACTACAACTTAAACCATCTATTAACTTATACCATTCAACCTTTTAGAAAAATCACTGCTTAACATTTTAAATCCAATATAAGTCAAATTTCACATTTTTCCATTTACAATACATAATATTTATAGGAAATCATATTTTGAAATCAACCACGGGTCCAAATAATATTTCACATCTAAATCAAGCGATACGGAAAATATCATTTAAATCTGTAATCAGTAAAATTTCAGGGTTTTTATTATTTCAAACCCGCAATCCCAAGTCAAATACAAATAAATAAAAATCACCCAGGCCTATCATTTCAGCCCATAATGATTTTTCACTATTCTAAAGTCCGTTTGGGTATGTATCATTTCAACCCATAGTAATTCTATTCTACAGGGAACTTGCAGTGTGAGAAACAGAAAATAAATAATAATATAACAGAATATAACAAAGAAGATGATGTGACAAGTTAATTACATGGTTTAACATCATATAATTTACACCACAGGCTGGTATAACATGATAATATAGTTTTACACTTTTACATGTTGTCATTTTCACAATTTATATAAGTATATATGTCATGTGTGAATACTCACCTCTTTAAAGCTGGAGTTCGCAAACAACACACACAAAAGAGAATCTGAAAAGCACGATAACACGATTTGATTCAAGTGGAGAGAGAGCCAAGATGTATATCTTCTATATAACAATAAACAAAACCATATATAATATATATACAATACCAAAATTTATTTTGAAACAAATTGAAATAGAGATAAACAAAGACATCACCAAGTTTCAAACAAGTTTTGCTTTCTCTTGACTCAACATGTGCTCGGCCTTAAGGCTAAATTGGTTCAGCCATGACATGTTTCAGGTGGTAAAGGATCAGGTTTGGACTGAAAATAACAAGGCTTGGTCAAGAATAGGAAGGGTTTGGAAGTTACAAAGTGTGGAAGGTCAAAAGGCAAGGCTAGAAAGGGTTTTGGTTCAACTTGGGCTTGGTCAAAGGCATATTTGGGCTCAGCAAGAGGCTGCTACAGGTTAGGTCAGAGGTTAATAATGGTGTTCAGAGGTGGTGCTTGGTGGTGGTGGTGGCTAAGGAGGTGGACGTGGCAAGCAATGAAGGTGGTATTGCATATTGGGCTCGGTTAGCATGGTTTTGTGGAGTTTTTCATAGTTTTTGTGAAGTTTTGTTCAAGGGGAGGCCATGGCACTTTCAGGTCAGAGGAGTATGGTGGGGTGGCCGTGAATTAGGTGGGGAAGAAGTGGTGGTCGGTGGTGGTGATGGTGAAGGTGTTAGGCCGAGAATCATAGGTGAAGGTCAAGCAAAATCTAGGCAAAATTCCATCGAAAAAGTAGAAAAGGTGGAAGAAAAAGAGGAAGCCATTACCAATTTTTTTTTTCTCAGAAATGTTTGTTGTGAGTTGCTGATAGAAATGAGATGTATTTCACGTAAATGAGAATAAAATCTCACGGCCGAAAGTTATGGAAAGAACGGTCAAAAATTGAAGAGTCTATAAAGCAAAAAGTCATTGTTTTGAAACTTTTTGTCTCTTCAAATTTCCACTTTATATTTATACAAAATAAACAACTAAAACTCAGTAAATAAAATAAAACAAACTGAAATAAAGTGTAAAATAAAAATAATTAATTAACTTTTAGGAAAATAGAAAAATAAATAAAGAAAATCGCTTAATACATTGAAACTAGTTTTAAAAATTACAAACAAAATACACTTAACTTTGGAAAATTATAACTACACTTATAAAATGTTTTAAAATAAAATATATATCCATAGCATGTTATGTTACACTTGTAAACATAAATTAGAACATTACATGACAAACAAAATATTATTTATATAAATTAAAATAAACACTATTGTTAAATACAACAATTTACATACAATAGTGTAAAAAGCATAACTTTCACAATTTTAATCAGATTTCAACAAAACGAAAAGCAGTATACTTGAAATTTTATTTATTTTCAAAATAAAAGATAAAATTCAAAAATTCAAACTTTTAAATTTTTAAATTTAAAAGTCAAAGTTTGACCATATTGACCAAAATTCACATTTCTGGAAAATATTTTATTTATTTATGTTTGGAATTATAATTTACATCAAAATCAAAATTTATATTTAAAGTAACAAAAATTATTCATTTTAATAAATAAAATAAAGTTTTTAAATCAGGAAATCAATTAAAAATAATCAAAATATACAATTAAAATAATCATAAAATACAGGGTTGTTACATGTTTAGTACTGATGGTCATAGCTGATGGCCTGGGCAGTGACTTTGACTTTAGGAAGTTCTCGATTATGAAGGAGCCAACCGCATTGAAGGACTTTAGCAAAACCATTTTCTAGTTCGTACGAGATAGAAATGGAGACGAGTTTGAATGCTAGCGATAAGGCTAGATTGCGAGGTGTAGCAAAGAGTAACGAAGCTTTTAAGTAGGATGGTAACAGCGAGAATAACAACAACAATGCACTAAGCCACAAAGTGAATCAGATAACAGTGATCACACGACATAAGGTAGATTTTCTGTTATCCCACTTTTTCACAGAAACACATGACAAATCCATTTGTTATTTGAAGAGCCATAGAATCTTTCATCTGTAGTCTGACTAGCCCGTGAAATCTCCATGTACAAGCTTGTTACTTAGAAAATAGTTTACATGTCGTCTGATTTAAGTTCTCAAAATTTGGTTTTGGCTCCTTATTAAAATTTGGGTTTCCCTCTCAATATTCAGTACATTATTTCATGGCCGCCTTCTTTCCATTTCATTCCCTCTCTTAATTCTTTCATTTGTAAAAGAAAAAAATGGCGTTCCAGTTCTTCACCGTCTTCGTTCCTCTCAAAACGCTTGCTTCTCCCTCTCATTTTTAGAACCCGATACTCTCTCCCTCTCAAAACGTGGGTTAGTGTATAGGGTTTCTTCCAAACACTTGCTTCAGGTCTCTTCTTTTTTCTTCGTGTTGCCTTCAAAAATTAGGGTTTCACAATCGATTGCTTTCGTGAGTCGATGATATATGAATTCAACTACTCGGTATGATTTTTGCCCCATTTTGATTTGTTGCGTTCTCGACATTTGATGTTGTGTGTTAAAATTTGGTATGCCAATGATGATTTTGGGTTATTTATAGGGATTAAAACCCTATATTTTGTGAATACCGATATACTTGTTGGTTTGGTTGCTTTATTAGTGATTTTGAAATCTGATTGACGTTAGTATTATCTAATTTTCTGATTTCTGCACTTGAGTTTGTTATCTGAGTTTTCTGCACTTGAGCTTGTTAGTATTATCCGAGTTTGTTATTTGAGTTTTCGATGTACTTATGAATGTACTTCCTGGCTAAGTTTCACTTGAGTTCATGTGTGTATATATATGTACATATATGTGTGTATATGTATATACCATGTCTGAGTTGCACTTGAGTTCATGTGCTTTGAGACATATGTGTTTTTAGATTTTTGTTTTGAGATATATGTGTATATATGTACATATATGTTTTGAGATATATGTGTTGTGATGGTGAAAACTTTGGTTGCTGCTTTATTAGTTCATGTCTTAGTTAGTGGATATTTTGAACTTCCATGTATTTACATACATACATATGTATGTATATATGTGTGAATGTTCTTTTGATTCCTGTTCATTTGATTCTTGCACCTTACAGGTTCATCTGCTTGTTTTGTTGCCCCTTGCACTTGTGATTCTTTCACTTATCTGTTAGTGTTTTCTTTGAACTAAAATGCAATGTTATGCCTGATGCTTGACACTGAGTGATATACTTGTTGCCATTCTACTCACTATGTCATATATACATGTATATACATATGTGTATATATGTATAAACAAGTTAGTGTAATCTTGAGTTCATGTTCGAGTTAGTGGATGTTTTGAACTTCCATGTATATACATACATACATATGTGTGTGTGTGTGTGTGTGTGTGTGTGTGAATGTTCTTTTGCTTGCACACTGCCTTTTTTGTGTCCATGTCCGAGTTAGTGTACACTTGAGTTATGTGTGTTGTTCCACTTGCTTGTTGCTCATCTCTGAATATGTGTTGCATATATACATGTATACATGTATATACATATGTGTATATGTCTGTTGCTTACTATACTTATACTTGAACTTATGTGCTTGTATATACTCGTATGTACTTGTATATACTCGTATGTACTTGTATATACTTGTATGTACTTTGATACTTAAAATGTGGTTCATCCATGTTACAGTTTCCTGGAACTTTGATGCTTATGTTGGTTGTTGGTTCATACTTGATTCTGCCATGAATCTAGTTTGCTGTTGCTCGACTTTGTGCATCTCCATGTGCATTGAATTGTTCATGTGTTCATATGTTATATGCATACATGTATACATGCATATACATACATGTATACATGCATATACATGTAAAATCCCTTAACCAGATTTTGAATAGCTTTGAGCTTCTTTTGAATTGTTCATGTGTTCATGTATATACATAGGTGCTTTGAGCTGATTTTGAATTGCTTTGAGCTGCTTTTGAATTGTTCATGGGTTCATATGTTGAATTTTTGATGCATTTTGCTTTGATACTTGAATGGATTTTGCTTTGATTGCTTTCACTGAACCTTGAATGCATTTTGATACATGTATACATCCTTTTGTTTGCATTTTGGTTTATACATATATACATGTACACTTTCAAGGTTTATACATATATACATGTATGCATTTTGATTTGAATGGTTTATACATACATACATACATATATACACACACATGTACCAATTTCAGGCCATTCAAGTATCAAAGCAATCAAAGATTTATACATGTATATATGCTTTGATATTAAAATTCATTTTTCTTTGATTGCTTTCCCTGAACCTTGAATGTATACATCCTTGCCTTCCTTGAACCTTGAATGGCCTGAAATTGATACTTGAATAACCTGAACCTTGAATGGTCTGAAACCATGAATGGTTGTTACTGCTATATGCAGTCTTCTTGCTTGTTACTTCCATGTATATACACACGTACATATGTATTATATATGTGTGAAATATTGCCATGTTTTTCCTTGTTTTTGTCTGGTTTATACATGTGCACTTCAGCTTTGTTCATGCTGCTCCTATGCGCACTATGCATAAACTATTTTGAGATTTCTTGCCTTGTATTCACTATGTACTCTTGTGTTTGTTGAATTGAGGAAACTTGTATTCACTATGTACTCACTATGCACAATTGTGCTGCACTTATTTTATATCATAGTTGATCTTGTTGTAGTGTGTGTTTTCCTTTTGTTAAAGTCTAGTCATCCTTCCTTTTGTTAAAACTCAAATAACCTTGCTGCACTACTGAAGTTGTTTCATTATGTTCACTGGTAACATTTTTCTGAGTGACATTGGTTACATTATGTGCACTGGTAACGTTGGTTACACATCTCCCCTATGTGCATGTAAAACTTGTTGGAGGACCCGAGTGACATTGGTTACATTATGTGCACTGGTAACATAGGCTTGAGTGTGCATTTTCTTGGCTGTACTTGTATATTTCAGGTTGGAGCACCTGAGTTTGCACCTGAGTTTGATTTCTGGTTTGAGTTGCATTTCCTTGTGCACCTGAGTTGAGCCCGATGAGGCTTGGGCTTGACCTTGTGGACATTTGCACAGTGTTGAGCCTTCGGGCTTGACCTTTGCAATAGTCTGTGAGATTTAATCAATGTCTGGCCTTTTGATATTCATAGTGATACATTGTGCATATCATAAGTTATCCGTGCACATATATATTTGTCCGGCCATGTCTAAAACATGAAGAGAAAACAAACCCATAAACCGAGGCAATATTTATATACAAAATTTATTTTGTTTTTGCAATTTAGGTTTGTTTCCTTTTCCATTTTACTGCGTTGTTTATTTGACATGTATAAGAGATGGCTGGACATAAGCTGGAGCAAGCAAATGAAGATTAATATCAAAAATAAACTCGGGTGAGTGTAAGTGAGTGCTAGTAAAAAAATGTTATATATGAGAGTGTAAAGAAAAGTTGTATATATGAGAGTGATAGTGAAAGTTGTATTGTATTTGAAAATGTAAGAATATTGAAAGTTGTATTGTATTTGAAAATGTAAGTATAGTGAAAGTTGTATTGTATTTGAATTTGATTTGAAATAAAATATTTGTTTAAATAAAATTGTGATTCATTATTTCATTTTGCAAATATAACATGTGTAATTGATATGCATACCAGTCAATATTTATATGTTGTCTAATAGAAAAATTTAGAAATGATACTATAATATCAGACAACGTATGGTTTTTCTTTTTCTTTTGATGTGTTAGTGCATATCAGACGACGATGCATATCTATGGTCTGATATGTAATGAGACGGCACAGAAATAGACAAGAAATAGGTATTCATTCAAACAATGGAGCATATCTGTCGTCTGATTTGTTTGTTCTCATAGTGATGATAATTAAAGAAAGAATAACAATATTAAGGAAAGAAGGAGGACTCTAGAAAATTCCTAAGGTGATCCTAAAGTAGTAAATATACAGAGTTGAAGGACTATGTGGAGAATGTTTACTTAGTCACCCAATACATGGTAAGACATATAAGCCCACCCGAAGAAAGGCCACAGAAGAGGATAAAAGTTTTAGAAAGTATCGTCTCTTCCATGATACTCATGGGAACAATACAAACAAGTATAGACATCTAAAAGATACGATTGAGGAACTAATCATAAAAAAACATTTATAATAGTTTATGCGGAATCCATAAGAAGGCGGACAAAGAAATAATCAACCACCTTAGGGAGACATGGAAGGAACCAACATTGAAGGGGCAAAATCACTTGGGCATGACTTAGAGATTAATATAAGAGGTTTGCATCCCATTAAGAAAAATTGGAATGAGATGGAATGCTAAGGGAGTTTCTTAAAGCATTTCCCTTAAGAGATGTGCTATACAATCGAGAATGACACTCCAGCTAAGAAATTAAAGCGAATGGATATTAGCTTTAGAAATAAGAATATTGATGGGTTCAAACCTCCAAGCTTCCATTTGACGATGATAATGACCAAGATTGGGCGGGCTATTATTCACTGAGTGTTGGTTGACAATGGATGCCCGTGGAAATTCTATTTAAGGGAGCATTTTGTGAGATGTATCTTGGAGGAGAACGACTTGTCGCCTTGTATATGCACCTTCAGGGTTTTAACAAAGAGGTGACATCTCTGATTGGATGTATCAAGCCAACGGTGCAGCTAAGAGAGAAACTCGATGGAGTCATATGGGTAAAGAACTTTATTGTGGTGGATCGATACTTTAAATATAATGTATTTTTGGGCCCACCGACCCTTGTTGACTTTAGAATTTCTCTTACTCCGAGTACTTGATTATGAGATTTCCTATGAATAGCAAAGTTAGGGTGATACAAGGCAATCAAAACACTAAGAGATAATGCTACGTTATGAAATTGCAAGAAGCATGACATAGAGAGAATGGAAAAGGTGTAGAGAAGGCTCAACATCAAAACATAAAACACATAGCAATTACCGTCCAAGCATTAACTTAGGTTTGTTGCAAAAAGTGCAAAGATATGGACCAACAGAAAAGATCAAAAGAGGCAAAGGCTGGATTGGTGGAGCTGATGGATGAGACTCAAATGTAAGAGGATGGTTGACAAACATTATCGAAATTGGGTCTCAACTCAACTTGAGAATGAATAAAGAACTAATTAGGTTTTTGATAGAGAACCGAGATCTATTCACATGGACTCACCCTGGCATGTGCGGGGTTTTACATGAAGTTACATACCACGCACTGAGTGTTAGCCCAACATTCATTTCATTGAAGAAGAAGAGGTGTAATATGGAGCCGAAGAGATATATAGTATTGAAGGAAGAAGTGGATAAATTGTTGGCAAATAACTTTATCTGTGATGCACTCTACATAGAATGGGTAGCTAATGGAAAGTGGTGAACATGCATTGATATTCAAACTTGAATAAGGCATGCTTGAAGGATTGCTTTCCAGTTTCACGGATACACTAACACATGGATGGAACATTCGGACATGAACTACCGTCTTTCGTAGATGCTTATTCCAGTTACAATTAGATTGCAATGCACATTCCAGATTTAGGGTATACAAGCTTTATAATAGAACTAGGATTGCAATAAAGTGATGTTGTCTGGTTTGAAGGATGTAGGAGCTACTTACTAATGGTTGGCCAATGTTATCTGTGTTTTTAACCCATCAGAATCCAAAGGAAGTCGAAACAGCTTGGTCGGGTTAGAATAGCTCAAGAGCCAACCAAAAGACTAGAACAACAAACCAAGAGTAGTCAGAGAGACAGAAAGCGAGAATACGCAAAGGTGATTGATCGCTAGCGATCCATCATCTATGGTTCGCTAGCGATCCATAATCTTGGCTCATGGATTCATGAATTCACTCGCATCATGGTCCAATGGGTCTACTAAGGACAATGGCTAGGTTTGATGGGATTCCGAGCTAGTTAAATCGAGAGATAAACATTCGTCTAGTTCAATCAGCAGTTTAATGCAACCAGTAAGCGGACCATCATCAAAACAAGGCAACATGCTGCGAAATTACTTGGAGGACACCAACACGAGACATCAAATGCACCCTAGAAGGCAAAGTCCAAAAATTGGCTAAGTACATGGATTGCTAGCGATCCATGTACTATGGATCGCTAGTGATCCATACCTTTTTTCCAGGTTGCCATGAACCTTGAAGTAGAGGGTAAGGGAAGCATCCTAAGTCGTTGGGTCGCCATCAAGCCAGAAGCTATGGATCGTTAGCGATCCATCACCCTAGCTCGGTTCAAGATGAACCTTGCAGTGCGTCTTCCTACAGTTATTCGCAAGCATCCTGCAAGAGGGCCTAGCCCAGTAGCTCTCCAACCTCTATAAATACTCTCCTATTTGTAACATAAAAGGGATCCTCTAGACTAGTTGCTGGAACTCTGCAGAAAACATTCTTCACTCTTCTCCTCCCTCACAACAGTCATCTAAGGAGTTTACTGTGATTCTCCATTGAACTCCAGCATTGGGACTTAGTCTAACCAAGGATATTCAAAAACTTTGTAATCCAATTCACCTTGTAATAGCAATCAGCCCATAATAAAGTTACAAAGTGGACGTAGGCTTCATTAACAACTGAACCACTATAAAAATCTTCCTGTCTTCTTTCTATTTATGCCTTTTCTACATTATTCTCTGTATTATTGCTCTTTTAGAATAGCGTTGGTGCTTTCATGCTCAATCCAGGGTGTTGATCCATTTTTTGGGTTAACAGCCAACAAGATGTTCTCAGAACAAATTGAACAGACGATGGGAAGTTGACATGGATAATATATTAGTAATGGCGAGCAGATCCATGGACCATATAAGAGATTTATCAGAAATGTTTAATGTGCTTGCTCCGAAATTAAGGGATGAGATCGAATTCATTAAAATATTCTTCCGGAGTAGCGGTAGGAAATTTTTTGGGTTTATTGTGAATTTGAGGGGTATTAAAGCTAATCCAAAACAAATGGAAGCATGTTACAACCTCAAGAACTTGAAGGGAAATGCAAAGCTTGAATAACGATGTTGCCATTTTGAGTTGGTTCATCTCAAAAGAAAACGATAAATATATACCATTGTTAGATGCCCTCAAGAAGAAAAATGGGAATTTCCCATAGAAGAACGAGTGTGAATTTACATTTCAACAAATATTTGAACATATATGGAAACCCCAGATTTTATCAAAACCTTTGCAAGGAGAAGATAGTATATCTATTTAGAGGTATCAATTGATGCACTAAGTGCAACATTTGAGCATGGCGAAGAGAAGATCCAAAGGCTAATTTATTATATTAGTAAGTGGTTCATATGCATAGAAAAATGGTATCTCAAATTGGGGACATTGGTATACTGTTTACTGATAGCATCAGGAAAGTTGGCTTATATAATAAGAGTTATGACGGATCAACCTCTCAGACAAGTGTTGCATCACACCTAGACTATTGGACATTTACTGAAGTTGAATATTAAGATGAGGTAGTATGATATAACATTTTATCCTAGGAAAGCGATTTGTGGATAATCACTAGCAGATTTGATTGTTAAATTCACCATTTGGGGTGACAAAATAGAAGAAGAGATGGTTGAACTTTTCAAATGGTAGTTATTTGTAGGTGGTGCATCCAACGATCATGATTTTGGATTGAGAGTGGTCTTGGTAACTCCATGATATTGAGATATTTTTTTAATGCTTTGAAGTTTAAGTTTCGTGCCACTAACAATAAAGTAGAATACGAGGCATTAGTTTCAGGACTTATGATAATGAAGGAGTTGTGACTACGGACAATACTCATATTCAGTGCCCCCTACTAGTGGTTTGCTAAGTTAAAATGGAATTTTAGCTATGTGCGCATGACTTGTACCTTACCTGTCAAAGGTTGGAACTACTAGACGAGATCGAACATTAAACAATTACATACATCACTAAAGAGGGAACTACGAACGTATATTCCTTAGCCAAGCTGGCTAGTTCTAAAGAGGTGCAACTATTAGAATCATTCTAGTGGAAGTATTGAAAACTCCAAGTATTGACGAGATGGATATCGATTATATAATAGGTTAAAGAGGAGTCATGGATGACTCCCTTCAAGGAATGTCTAACAAATGGAACTCTTCAAAAGTGCAAGAATGAGAAATGGGAACTCTTTCTTCAAGTATCACATTACACTATGCAAGGTGGATCATTATTTCGAAGGAAATTCTCAGCCCCTTGCTAAGATGTATTAACAAAGATGAAGTAAAGAAAATCCTTTAGTCAAGGAAGTTGTGGAGATCATATTGTGATGGGCAGGCGCAGCGGGGGTTTAGAATTTAGCAAAAAAGGTACTTCGTTATGGATATTTCTAGCCAAGTCTCAATCGGGATGCACGAAATTCTCTGAGAAATGTGACAAGTGCTAGAGATTTGCAAAGATACCTAAAGCCCATTTAATGGGCTTACACAAATAGTTAGTATATGGTCACTTATGGTTTGGGGAATTGATATTATTAGAGTCACTACACTAAAAAATTAACTAGAAACATATAAGAATTCAAGTGTGAAACATTAAAGTTATGTTCCTGGCTTGGAGACAAATTTTAGGTGTTTCAAATTCAAATAAAGTGTTAATTAATTTATTTAGTTATTAATTAAAAATTTAACACAAAACCCATCCATAATTTTTAGACTCCTCTTTCTCATACCTGGCCTTTCATTCCCATACTTTCCTCTCCCCCAAACTTCTCCAATCCACCTTCATTTTAGTTCAATTTTATTTTAGAAAAAATAGATGGAATTTTTCTTCAAGTAGGGATCTACCTTCGTCAATATAGGAATCGAGTTTCGATTTCAATGAATTCGAGCTCTCCTTCATCGACCTAGGTAATTTCTACTTTAATTATTAGGGCATAGGGCTCTAAAATTGCTTCAAATAGTATAAACTAATCTTTGATGCAAATATAAGGAATATCTACTCTACAGCATTATAAATGGGTCACTAGTTAGTGAACCGAAAGATGCATTGTAGGATGGTAAACACAAACTCAAAATCATACCCTTAAAGAAAAGGTGTTGCTTATTATTTAAAAAATTGAAGTAGCATAAAGTTTGATTTGCTTCAATAGATAGATAACTACACTTTAGGACATCAGATTTAAAAGCTGTTGAAGCAACATGAAGTTTAATGTATAGATTTAAAAAAATGTTTATCATGATAGTCTTATATATTGTACCTCTTAACTTGTACTAATTACATCCCATTTTTATATCTAAACCGAAGTAGATACATGTGATGTACAAACAATAAAGTACAATGCAAAGCGATTTTTTGCAACTTGCAAGATTCATTGTGTAGCATTTAATTGTGTGTGTGTGTTGTTAAGGGGTTGCACTGCAGATGTTTGTGTATGATGACTTGAACTATAGATGTCCTTAACAATAAGAGATCTTCACATGCATGATGTAAAAGATATACAATCTTGTGATTGGTTGGAAAAAATTTATTACTAAGTCCGAGTACCTCCAATTTGTCTAGGTTACTGATTATTTCTCCATTTATAAAGATTTCACAAATGGATCTGAATATGTTTAGTTTTTAGCAGCTCCTCAAAATCCAAGCGAAGCTGTAGAAGATTGGTTTCAAGGTACCAGAGATGTTGCTAGGCAGTTTCATTGGCTTTTTGAGTCATGTAGTGATTCCTTTTCATTTATTTGCCTTAAGCAATAATACCAGCGTATTAGTAGAAATTAGAAATAAAACCTCTTTTTCCCATATATGTTTCTCTTGGGGTCGCTAGATACACTACTATACACTTTTGAGTAAACTAATTCTCTGCCCCTTCTTCCTATGTTCTCCATCTCTTGTTCATACTTGTAAGAACCGCCCTTCTGTCGCATTGAATCACTCTTATGGAGAGGGAATTTTTGACATTTATGGACATGAAACAAATAATATAGCAAATTCAATTTATTTACTTAATATATACTCATGAAGAATAATTATGCTATAAGACTGATATGTTACTAGATGCGGTTTGTATACTCATAGGATCCAAGAAATAAGAACGTTGAGGATGTACCGATTCCATCATGAGATCATCTCTATTGAATGGACTATATGAATTTTGTTTAGGTAAGTAATGGATATAAAACATTATAATTAACTATTTACTAATTGAGAAAAACTAACACTTTACTCATTTATAGAATCATCATAAAAGTGGTGCTTATATTACCATCTCCTGTGTTCCTATGGATGACATGTGCAATTTACTACTTTATCATTCTTTGTTATTATAAATTTCTTATAATGATATTGTGTTTAGAAGTATTTTGTGTTAGCTGTTTTAAGTTGTGAGTTGTGCTTTAAAAACAGCCGTTGTATATAAATTTGTTGGCTTTTGTTCTAACACAATAATAGCTCCAATAACACCACTTCATAGGTTTAATCCAAGGTGGACAAATTAATTTATATTTCAGGTTTTGATTGTTTGAAAATGATGGGATTCTAACACTGACTATTTATTGGATACAGAGTAGGCTCATGATATGGTTGAATTTATTAACATTTATTTTAAACTGATAAAAGTAATATGACTTCTAATATTTTATCATTGCTAGACAGGCATTTGATAAACCAATCATCACTGTGTCATCGCTCTTGATTTTCAGGCTGGCAAGCAACCATCTGTTGGATTAGGAATCTAAATAAAAAGATGGTCATCTTTTTTCAACTTAATACCAAGAAACAGGGGTAAATATTTCCTAGTGACTTCAATTTAAATTATAATGGAAAATCGTTGACCATATTAGAAAAGTTTATGATGGGCATAAAAATTTAGAAAATTGTCCATTGGTTTATACAATATAACATGATACGAATACCCCGGGAAAAATGAATTTGTTCCTATTGACTTCTAAATGTTATGTCCCTGTTGACTTCTAAATGATATATTCCTATTGACTTCTAAATGTTAGTATATAGTAATACCCCAGGCAGCTACATTAATTTGTGTTTCAGCACATGAAGCTTTGTACAATATAATGTGATAATTTCGACCAGAGTTGGAGTATTGAAGCTTCCTCTGCTGCGACTTCTGGTTCAGTGAACTTGAAATCATTAGAAGAAGCAATCCGAAAGGTCTTTTTTCCCAATCACTTTATAATTAATTTGTCATGCATTTTCTAAACCAATATTATACTAATATATTTCTACAGATACAAATTGTGGTTTTTATCTTCACATTCTGTAGATATTTTAAATAAATAAATAAATAAATAAAAGGTAACTGTAGCCGATAGTTAATTTAGTGTAGAGAGATAGTGAGGTTGTAAAAATGCATTTGAAGAGCTATGAGAAGCTAGATGGGAAAACAAATGGAGTTCTCGGCCATTTGTACCACGATATATTGTGCTTATTTCTCTTTCCTTTATTTCATATTTATTTTTCTTTTATCATCATATATGTATATCTATGTCTAGCACAATTGAAGTCTCCAATATGAATCTATGGTTGAGTAATATCATTTGAAATATTTATAATAGTATTCTAAAGTTTTACTTTATCTGCTTTGAAGTTAAATGCATAAGTAATGATATGATAAATTCAACACTTATTTTGTTGGTAAGTAAGAAAGTTAAGTGTTGATTACCTACAGCTATGGGATTTTCATGTTGGTAGTTCTTATTAATATAAAATTGAATTCTACCTTTGTTTATATTATTAAGAATTACATGTATATGCCATTCCATTATTCTTTAGTTAAATTTGTAATATTCTCCTCTTTGATTTTGGTTTCTAAAAGAGCCACGATAGGAAGTTTTTGTCTTCACATAATACTCTGCACATTTAATCATTTTTATCACCATTATTTATGCCTTTAACATTCCAAGTCAATATAGTCATTTAAATAGCTTGTTTCTTTCTCTAGGTGTGAGCAATACCACCATTTATTGGACATTGTTCATTCTTTTTCTCCTTATATTTCCATTTATCATTAGATTTCACTAACCTACTATTTGGACTAGCTTTCTTGTCAGGCATTGAGTTTGAGTTTCATATATTAGGATTTAATCACTGAGAATTACTTGGTGTTTTGGAACTTGATGCATTGAAGGCGGTTTTGAAAAAAACTCGTCTTATGATAGTCAATTGATCGATCCATCAATTAAAGGTGATATCAAGTGGCATCAAACTACTACTAATATTTACTTAGTCTAACTTAATAGCATATATTAATTAGTTGCATACATAGATTAATTTCTATATATAGTTATGTGTATTAGTGTGTTTTTATAGTTGTGCTTTTTTTGTGTTGAGTGGAGTTTGATCTTAAAGTATCATTTGCTCAGATGTTATGAGGATTGATCTTTTTTTGGAGAATTAATTGATGTTGATTTTGCAAAGTTTTTTATCTTTGAGTAAGTTGAGATTGGTACTCATGTATTTATTTATTGTACTACTATTGTGAAAATAAATGTGAAACCCTAGGCATGTAGTTGACAACTAAACATTAAATCTTACGAGAATGCAAAAGGTTTGAGGTTTGTATGCCAATCTTAAATGCTTCTCAAATTAGAATTGTTTGCTCCGCAAGGTTAAAATTATTTTGGAGATAGTTTTATTAGTATTTTTTGTTTTTTCCTTTGGATTGATATATTCATAGTTTAGGTAGAAGCTTGTTTGTAGGTTGCTTCATAAATGTTGACATCGATGGGTTGTATATTTATTTGGAGCTGTTTCTTTAGGACATATTTCTACCAAAAATTGGTGTTATTTTATATTGATTTATAAAGCTTATTAGGGATACATTGAGTATTGAATCTATACAAGACGCGATAAGCGCTATATTCATTCTCGGTTAGGTTAGTTTATATTAACTTCCTACATATTAATGTTATATGATTTTCCTCTATATATTTCATTTGGTTACACTTCTTGTTATAGTCTATGCTCTTCTTATTCATAAAATTATGGAATGAGTATGATAAATGAAAACTATTTGATGACATTGTTTAAAAGTGACCTATATTGTTTTTTTGTTATACATAACAATACTCACAAATGCTTATTTAATGCCTTATTCAATCCATATTCTCATTCATTTGCAGATATATAACCACAAGTATGAGATCCAAAAGGTTTGCATGTACTATCTTTTGTCATATATCCTTACTATTCTAATTATCGGTTCCATAACTGGGCAGCAAATGCATGTATGGATGGATATATAAAGCCATCAAAATTGATGAATGTAATGTTCGAGTAAGATAAATTTTAACTCAAACTACATCTTAATAATGATTAGTTTATTGGGTTATCATTCCAGGTTCTTCTACTATTCACTGAACCCGATTGATTGCCTTCAAGCAATTGGTCACAACACTTTAAAGGGAAGTACTTCAAAAATAGCTATATATATTGAACCAGGCATGTAGCTATTTAATTAATAGTTAAATATGCATATGTGTATCTTCAACTCGAGCTTTATAACATTCACCATCTATCATAAGTAGTCTCATCATTTCTTTCTAGCTAAAAAACTATTTAATAATATAAACTATTTGAATTTAGGCCCGTTTATACAAAATTTTCAACCAATTAAGCTTAGGAATAATCTAAACTCTCCTCCTTACCATTTATTCCTCTTTAATGAATCAGGGCATGTTTAAGAAGATTCAAAAGACTATGAAGGATATAATTTCACTACTATTGATGCACATTGTCACAACACCAATACATAAGCTTTTCTAGCACTAATGTCACTAGCCCTATATTGAAAACATTTACACTGAGGATAATCTTTTAATAGTACATAGTACATGAATCTTTCAGTTATTCATGAAAGATTCAGATTTTCTATCAGATCAATAATAACATGAAGTCAATTAAGAAACATTAACACAGATATCATCATTGATTTATATATATATATATATGATAATTGATCATTTTTTGAATATAGTCTTTCAAAAGTTTCCATGGCGTATATTATAATTAATCATTTTTTGAATGTTGGTGGATTAGCTTTTCACTATATGGAAGTAATGTTGCAAGGAGGATGATTCCTTCACTAATGGACCAAATTAGTTCGAGTCAGAAGCAAGAAAAAGAGTTATTTGGTATTTTTGAGAAGCTAAATAGAAGTGAGTGTTCAAGTCGTTTAGAATGTTCCATTTTGAGAGGATGGCTAAGAAGAGATGGTAGGTTGTGTGTTCCTTTTATTAAGGAGTTACTGGACATAGTACTAGGAGAGTTCCATCATTCTTACTAGCAAAGTTGAAAAGGCATGTAGCATAGTTTGTTTCCAAGTGTGTGACTTCTCAAAGAGTAAATGTGAACCAAAAGAAGCCCAAGGGACTATCACAGCCTTCGTACATCTCGTTGTGGAAATGGGAGAGTATCTCCCTGGATTTTGTTAATGGCACTACAACAGAAAAGACTTTTGGTAGCGTTGAAAAAATGCTACCATAACTTATGGTAGCGTTTTAGAGAACGCTGCTATACGACATGCAACTAAAAGTCTAAAACATTTTGTTGCGTTGTAGTAAACGCTACCAAAAGTCACTTTTAAATGCAACTATAGGTATTTTCTGTAGGATTTAAAAAACGCTACCAAAAGTCACTTTTAAATGCAGCTATAGGTTTTTTCTGTAGGGTTAAAAAACGCTACCATAAGTCTTCATTTTTTGGTTGCATTTTTTGTAAATGCTACTATTTACAGTTGATGATTTATACCATTTCCAGCAATCGCTTATATACTATTCATATTAAAACGAACGATCAATCGCATAATTTTCATATATTCAAACAAACAATTAAATCACATAATTAGCATATACAAACAATCAATCATATGATCATCATATTCAAATAATTGCAAAAAAATGCTAATCTCACAATCAAATATAATATCCATAATCAATTCGATAGTAGTTTTTCAACAAAATAAGTCACATACTACAAGCATTCACAGACAAGTTTCCACAAATGGTACTAACAAAATACGACAACATATATAACAATAAAATTCATGTTCGTTGCTTGATTACCAATAGTTCTTTGTTGTCGATAGTCTTCGCTTCGAAATAGCTAATTACCTACAAACGAGTTTAACAATCAACAATATATATATATGTATATATGAAAATCATGTAATCTATAACTCGATATTCTATATTAACACATATTGAAGTCTCACAATTGGACAACAAATATGTAATGGTTCATTATATTTTCTCATTCTGACTGAATAATCAATAGATAAAACCATTAGCAACATAATAACCATGATAAATAAAAGGAGATATGTTTTATAAAATACATATATAAAAGGACAGCAAATATGCAATGATGTTAGATTTCTAAGAGTTAACAAAACAAATGCATTAGTGTAGGGTGATTTTCAATAAAAGTGTGTTACATTATGCTCCAATAAAATATGTGTGTTGGATTTCTTAGAGTTAACAAAACAAATGCATTGATGTAAGCTAATTTTCAATAAAAATGTGTTATATCACGCTCCAATAAAACATGTGTTAGATTTCTTAGAGTTAATAAAACAAATGAATTAAAGATGCTCTACATACGTAGGATGTGATGTTTAAACCATCTGCTATGTAATGAAAATACAATAATCTACACTAGGGAAGGATATGTAGCAGCTGGTATGCGTTATCTTTATTAGGATATTAATATAGGCAAAATGACGATCCCATTGCATCAAAAGTTAATTTTGTCTGTCCATTTATTTCTAGTTTTAAATAGACGAAATATGGAAAGTAAATGCTAAATATTGAAGTAGGGGGAGCAAATTAGTAAGCATCATTTTCCAAATAGAATGCTATAATCGATGAATATCAGATATAAACTGAAAACAATGGATGGTACACATGCTTGATGGGTTAAAAGTTATATAAACCAACCAAGCTAAAGTCAAGTTTAGAATATGATTGATTAAATCTTAAATGAATCAAGAGCACTATTTTATTTGTCAATCAGTTAGACATATTAATATCTTACCTATTCTTAATATCAGAAGTCATAACCATAAAAGCCTGTTCAACGTTTAGAGCACTTTTTACACTGGTTTCCATGAATGGGATACCAATTTCATCAGCAAACGCCTAGTGATAGAAAATGATACGAAATCAGGATATAATGTGTTATTGCTTCGAATTTGAAAGGAAAAAGAAAAAAAAAGTCCATAAAATAACTAAAATAAAGACAAATCACCTTGGCTGTCTCATATGATACAACTTTTTTGTCAATAAGGTCCCTCTTATTTCCAACCAAAAGTTTGTTAACATTTTCATTTGCATAGCGGTCAATCTCATTTAACCATTGCTTAACATTATTGAAGCTCTCCTGGTCTGTAACATCATAAACCATCTGCAATGAAAATTTAATTACAAAAACTACCAAATTGCCATGATATTTTCATGCAGGATAGGAGAAGATTAAGAAAAGTGGAAATTTTATTTACAATGATTCCATGAGCACACATGAGAAAAAGTAGGTTTAAAAGCTAATTAGGATTCAACGTTCACACAATTGCACATGTGAGGAAAAATCTTATCAATTGGATTCCTACAAAACCAAAATAACACACTCTAATCTGATTTTTACGCCCGATGGAAAAGGTAAACTAAACTGAAACTAATTTTTGATTATGACAAATCTTGCAACCAGTTAACATTAATTTGGCATTTCAGCATGCTGGATCATATGACAATAACACTTGTAAGCAAGTGACAGAAACATTTTTTCTACATTCTAGAATGCAACAAAATAAGAGGATGAAAGGATCACTGATGGTAAACATGCAATTGGGCATAAATTAGATGTGACTGCTTTTAAAACCAAAAGTTTGTCTCAGTACCAACTAATTAAACTTCAATTAGAGGGAGCTAAATCCCACTGCATTAGGCAACATTATAATAGTTAATATATTAAATCAAGTTAACATTAATTCTAGGACTTGTAGTGTATAAACCATTCCATATATTGTGCATTGCAAACCTGACCAGCTAGGGTGAGCATTAGAAATTGCATTAATTTTAGGAATTTAATAACCGGAGGAATGACAGTCATGCCTTAAATTTCCTCTTAATCAATTACGCATTTCAAATCAATTCCATCTGCTTCCTTTATGATATATAGACACACACACACACATACATATATATATATATAATGTTGGGTACAATGTAAAACAAGCATACCATTTCAATTAAGTCCAGCACGTCTTGATTATCAAGAAACTCAATATAACTCCAGTCGATCTCCTCTTTGGTATACTCCTCTTGCTCCATTTTGATTACATGCTGCCATAATAAGTAGTATATAAATATAAACAGAACTCACTATGTGAAGAAAAAAACATATGTCAAATTAATAAATCCTGGTTAAAATGTTGTTTCTCGTTGGTGAAATTGATACAAAATTGTTCAAAACTGCATCGAAACAGTCATATGAGCAACATGGTAGCTAACAGGGTAACCAATTGCATTTGAAACTTTTAAAACCATAAATATCAAGAACTTTAATTAAATGCTTTGAATTATGACCTCCTCCCCTTCACTAATTTGTTGCATTTGCAATTGACGTACGTGGCTTTTCAAATTTGTTCTATACAAAATACTTTTTCATGATTGATAACCTTTTTGATAGCCTGTAACGTATTGGGTTTTTGCTTTTTTCCATTGTTGAACTGAAACATGGCAACACTATGCTTGTAATAGATGAAATAATATAAGGGGAGCAAATGGCTGGTAGACAAGGCCAATTATGAATAGGGTTGCTTACAATCTCTAATTTCAAATAGATGAATGCATTATCAAGTGTTGATGTTTTTCCTAAGGTCATTAAAGCGTTTTCACGGCTGACAAGAATTATTCATGGTAAGAACATAAATGATGGTATGGAGGTTAGACTTCTACCTGTTTTCTTGCTTGTCAGCGTTCTCTTTTGTGCTTGCGATGCTAAAGATTTGTCTAATTTTATTTTATTATGATTCATATTATGTTGATTGGGCTTACTGTGAACTTGATAATTAGGTACATGAGGCTTGTTCTAGATAGAGGAAGAAAACGCTTTGTGGAATTCCTACCCTGAAGCATCCATAAAAATTCATCCAAGTCAGTTTCTTTTGACATAATTTTTCCTATACAATATTGGGTGTTACTTTTGTATCAACCTATTTCATGCAAGTTCCCATGATGCTCTATAATGGAACTATACTGATTCTCTACGAGCACTACATTTGTGCTTATATTTTTAGCTGCACTCACTACAAATCCTCCATTCGCATCCTCAACCAAAAAGCCAGAATAATCAGGTATTTGATTTCTCACATTGTTGTCTAAAAGATCACTACTACAAGAAACCCATTGAACCTCTTTCCTAGTTTGTTTATACATACCACTCTTAGCTCCGAAATCTAACCCACTAAGATAGTCACTCATTCCTAGAGTATCATTCTTTCTGCTATCATCACTCATCAACTTTTCATTCTCTGAGCTTATAGTCTCAGCTAGACTTTTTTCAAATACATTTGTGTTCTTAACTGAAAAGCTGGGATGGTTTTTAACTGATGTTCTAGACTATTAAAAAACTAGGCAAATCAATTAAATAAATCTAAATAAAAAATCAGAACTATATTCAGTTGTTTAAGAAATACAAACTAATGAGCAAAATCCATTAAGTAAATCCATTTGAGGAATTTTTGGGTCAATATCAAACAACAGAATTGATACAATTAATTAACCGATAACAGAAATAAATATTACCAGTAATATGTTTAGCTTTGTACAATTTCAAGGGACGTTAATAAAACTGAATGTTTGAAAGAAATATCATTTTGAAACAAAAATAATTATTTGAACAAGAAATTATCAAAGGACACCTACAAACACTAAATTATCAAATCTCAAGTTTACTTACTATGCAAACACCCATATTTTTCTGGATTTCATTCCATCATTAGCTAGAATGTGAAATAGAACAATTTCAAGGTGCATTTTCAATCAAGAAACTATCCTTTATATTCATGAACTTAACTAAGAATGAGCACTTACTAGATCAATGTAAGTTTTTTAATTGTACTTCCTATATACATTACACTAGCGTGACATTGAAACAAATGGTTCTTCCATTGATTTAAACCTATGATTTGATTGATTGTAAATTTTCTTTCATATGTAATGCCAATGATTAGTTTTGGGCTTACTATTAAGTTCACTTTATTTTCAATTAGTAAAAAGGAAATGTCAAATATGGTAGCTTTTCACTTAAACAAATTGCTAATCTGGAAGAAACTAGACATAGAACTTCTCTTGTAATCACATAGAATTTTCATGGCAGTAAAGAGAAAATGAATTAAAAGCTTACTAGTTATAGTTGACAGTTTGTATCCACAAACACATCACTTTCCACCCTTGATACCTCATGAATCCAACACTAATTGCAGGCTTTGTACAATATCTATACCTATAAGAATATGCAGCATCACTGTTACAACTCAGAAGCATCTTAATGAAATATATAAATTGATAAGAAAACAGAAAGTATATGAAAATATTGAAAAAATCAGAACTTAAAAAAGCAGAACTTATCCTTAAAGCCCAATCTTGAAGAATCACTATTACAACTCAGATCTCAAAAAATATACATGTTACAAGCCATCCTTAAATCCTGATCTTAAATGTCAATAATACAACTTATAATATTGAAAAAGGTTAAATTAAAAAAGTACAACTTACCCAGCTTTGTGACTACATTTTATATATCTAAAAATGGTACTACCAAAGTATATGCCTACTTTAAGAAAAATATACATGTATGAAGAATACAATGTTAATAAAATAAGCATGTGTATTATATTTTGATTGAATCTTTAGAAGGAATAAATACTGAAAGTCCTAAATGTAAAGTTACTAAAGTGACAACTCCTAAAGCTTGATTATAACACACACCCGTAAACATACACACACAAGTTTTCAGAATAGGCAATTATTAATGGAAGCAAGTTTAATCCATGGAAGAGTTGGCGAATTATGTGAAAGAAGTAGCAAATGATCCTATGGATTATGCTAAGTTTCATGCATGGAGAAGGTGAGGCGTATTGGTTAACTATGGTAGGGTTTGTGAGGCTAGTCTTGATACTTTTTCATACTGATTGTGTGCGTTTGTTAGTAGGAAAGGTGGTAGAAATGTTATATCATTATGATAAGTAATTCGATACATTGTTTTCATGTTTATTAGTTTTCTAACATAGAATTTTATATGGGAGGCCTATATATATGTTTAACATGTACCACTCATTTTTTGTAGCGGATAGAATACAAGAAATTACATAGAAATAATACTATGTTAGTTTATGTATTTGTGCATTGGTAAGCTACAAGATCCTTTTATGCATACTTGATAGTGCTGGTGAATGAGAAATACTTGCATACTGTGATCTCGGATTGTGCATCATTGTAACTTGTTTGAAAATGAAATGAGTTTGGATTTTGTTCGATGAAGTGAATTTTTATGTGTATGAAAATAAAGTTGAAATATTTTGAATTGCTATTGGAAACATGCATTATTTGTATATAACAGGTTCAAATATGAACAGTTAATCAAAACTTGTTAGATCAAAATTATGATGCAAGGTCTGATCTTTTGATAAGATTATGGATGTATGTATTTGTGTAATAAGCTTAACTTATGAATTATATAACTGCATGGATTTATTCTGTGCAAAATAACCATAATGATGAAAAACGACTAAATGGGTAGGAAAACAAAGAAAAACATAGTTTCCCACGGGTGGAAACGAGTCAATAGCTGTATTTAGGACTTTATAATGCATCGTGCATTTCATTGTAGAACTCATATACTTTTTATTATTATTACTTCATGCTATTCTAGCTACTTTTTAAGAGTTAAAGTTTTCATAACAGGCAATAGCTGTTTGACTACTGTTTGTAGTCTTACTGCATACATAATCTCATGTCCTAAGACACGGTATTATCTACTAAAAAAGCCATGTAACGATAACTTAAACAACTACATGCCTACATGTGTGTAATATATCTAAGGACAGTATCTACACAAAATTTCTAGTAAACTTAGAACAGTTCTGTCACAACATAAGTCAGTTTAAGCCACATCAACTTAGCTATGTATCAAACAAGAATAGATTGCATCGGATTAAAAACTGCTGATTAAGCTCATCAAACTTCACTAAATCGTATGCATTAATATCATGGCGTCGGTTCGATTTTTGGCAATTTCCATCCAAAGCAAATCATATTTATCCCAGAACAAATGCAAATATATTAACAGAATTGTAAATAGAACAACCAATTCTTTCTACACATTTCTATAATTAACAAAATTTAAACGGGGCAAAATATATACTGCACCAAGTTAATTCTTACCACTTATTCTTGGACACATTGATCGATTATAGGAAAAACTTATCAACGACTAGCATGCACAGGGATAAATGTAGTTATAGCTTGAGATTAAGAAATCTATGCAGCTCCATACTTGAGTCTATAATTATATATTCAGTTAAATTAGTAAAAACCTATGTTAGTGAAAAAGCAACAAGTATTAAATCCCTTTGGGAATTAATAGTTAAATGCTTTAGCTTTTATTAAAAAGGCTTCTGCTTCTATTAAAAAATTGATTTTGAAAATATAAAAACAAAAAGTCAAGCTGTAAATATACTTACTCTTAAGTCATGAGTCAAAATAACAATGATAACAAGAGTCAAATCTACTTATCCGAAACAAAAAGCAAAAATTCTGTGACTTTGACTAAATTAAAATTAGCTTCTAAGAATCATTTATTATTCGATAACTTTGATAATGTATTTATGTGTATCTTTCATTTTCAAAAGAAGGTTCATGCAATATCCTTTAATTCAGCCATTATTTAAACAGTTGATATTTCTATGAACTTTCTTAAAGAGAAAATGTGACAATTATAAGCTCTAGACCTCTTTGTTATGGTGTGATAAATTTTTTAATGCTATGATACAGGAGACAAAATGGCTTACTTATATCTTGAAAACGAGAAATTATATGAAGAATATTTAAAATATTTCCCAATCGCTAAAGCAATTTGTATACAAGTTTAATACTGATACTAAACATTATCTTGGAACTGTGAGTGATAGAAAGCATTCAATATATAGGGAAAAAATGAACAGAAATTATCAAATACCAATCTAGACTCAAAATTCTACAAACATAATCAACTTGCAGTTATGTTTAAGTTAAAAGTTTAGTTCTAATCTACAATCCAAATTACCAAACACCAATCCACACTTCACATGGAATTATTTAAATTTACAGTCCACTTACTAACTGGAGCTTTAATTCCTCCAAGCTATGCAAACTTTACTCCACAATTACTTTAATTCCCGTCCAAAATACTAATTTGCAACCTAAAGTCAACCCACTAACTAATAAATCATCAAAATTGCATAACTATGTAATACTTACCAGAAGCACGTGGAGTGTATCATAGCAGGTGGCGAGGTCAATGGTATTGCAGATTGGGAAGCAGGTTAAACTTCACTCCAAAATCTAATCCCTCCATGCTTAGGGCTGTGGAGGAGTTGATCGGCTTAGGGATTGTGGAGAGGAGATCGACTTAGGGTTTGTGCAGAAACGGGAGTAGATTGATGGAGGAGTGAATCGATGAAGTAGAGAGGAGTAGAGTAATGGATGGGAGTAAAGCAACGATGGAGGAAACGTGAGGCGAGACAAAAAGTTCTGAAGTGGAGAGCAAAAAATGAAGCGGATTTGGGAATGGGAGGGAAAAAACATGATAAATGGTTTATTAGCGGGAAAGGCGCTAAATTTTGGCAGCGTTGAAAAAGCAAAATATACACGTAAATTAAAAGTGTGAAATAACATTGGTTGCACTTACATTTCAAACACTACTAATAAGTGCAACCAAATGCAGATTTTCTTGTAGTGTGGGCTACCTAGAAGTACATAGGGAAATGAGAGTATTTTGGGTCATAATCGATCGGCTGACCAAATGCGCTCATTTTATTCTGATTAGGAGTACGAGGATAGTTGCTTCTTTAGCAACCTTATATGTCAGAGGGATAGTTCGTTTGTATGGGGTTCCTTCTGGTATTGTTAGTGATTGAGACCCGCATTTCACTAGTTAATTTTATAGGAGCCTTCAGGAGGCTTTGGGCACTGAAAAAAATTTAAGTACCGCCCATCAGATGGACGGATGGACCGAGAGGGTGAATCGGGTATTTTAAGATTTGTTGCAAATGTGTAGTTTGGACTTTGGAGGTTCATGCAAGGATCACTTGTTGTTAGTGGAGTTTGCATATAATAATAGCTATCATGCAAGTATTGGGATGGTAACCGTTGGAGGCATTGTACGAGAGGCCATATAGATCTCCATCTTGTTGGTGGGACACTACAGACAGAATCATTCTTCGAATGGACATGATTAGAGTGACTTCGAAGAAGGTACATTGCACTGTAAATGAATGTTGACTACACAAGATAGGTAGAAATCATATGTAGACAACAAACACATGGAGTTAAATTTTATAGTGGGCAACATGTCTTTGTGAAGGTCTCGCCACTTATACATGTTATGAGATTTGATAGTTTGGAAAAGTTGACACCGAGGTATGTAGGGCCTTTTCCAATTTTGGAAAGAATAGGAGGTTTAGCTTATAGAGTAAAGCTTCCTGAAAAGTTGGCTGGGGTTCATAATGTTTTGCATGTGTTACACTTGTGAAAGTGTTTACCCGATTTAGCTACTATGGTCGAGCCGAGACAGTTGGAAGAAGTTGAAGTGAAGAGGTATTCACTTGTTTATCATGCACCTACCCGCATTGTTGAGCATGGGATGAAGCTATTTCTTAGTAAATAAATAAGATTGGTTAGAGTCTAGTGGGCAGACGATCTAGTTATGAGTACTTGGGAGCCCAAGGAGAAAATCCAAGCTACCTATCTAGAGCTCTTTTCTATTAAGTTTCTATTTAAGTTTGTATGATTGCTTAAATGCATAGTATTTAGCTTAGTATATTCCAATGGTAGGTGTTTTGATGCTAGGCATGGATGAGAAAATGTCACTAGGACATGTTTTGTATAATGGTTGCTAGTGGACTATTTTACTAGTTAGTATTGCACGTATGGCTTGATACACTCATGTTGGCCTACGATGCACATCACATTGTCTATTTTAGTACAACAAGTTGTAAACATAATGATTTTTGCATATTTGCGTATGTATTAAATGATTGCTCATCCATATAGAATTGCAAGTATATATAGAGGACATTGCATACATGGTATAAGTACTTGCATTTCAGGAAGTTGACTAGTTCAAGTGACCACCTAATTTTACATTCCACATATGTTTATATGCATTCCATACACATATGTACATGCTACATTGGAAATTTTGAAAGTAAGGATAATCTTTGCAAATAGTGGATGGTTGAGTAGACAGTTGTAGATATTGGATTATATGAGCGAGTTGCTTTTTTCTGTCCTCGGAGATTTCGAGGACAACTCCTTTTAAGGGGTACCACTGAACTTCAAATACTAAATTAAAACACTAATAAGGGTAAAAATGTAATTTTACATAAAAGGAAAAAATAGTAAATTTTTATAAACATTGGAATTGGGCTTTGAAACATATCCCATTACGTGGGGAATGTTGTTTACAGTTAGAAAACATATGTAACTTGCTGATTTTGATAAGACGCGTCAGAAATAGCAGAAACTGGACTCAGTAGCATTTTCGTAAATATTGATTTTGGGTTTTAGCTCAATAACCTTATTTTTCAACTATATTTATAGACCCAACCCTCACTTCTCTTCATTCTAGTCCTAACCGCGCCTCTCTATCCTGCACATTCTTTTCTCCTTTCTTGTAACGACCCGAAATTTTCTTAATTTTTAAAATCTTTTAAAGAAAATAATATAAAACAAATTATATACTAATAAAATCATATACAATATATTTTATATCCAATTTATTTTAAGATATTTATTCTTTCAAATTCAAATTCAAATTCTATTTAAAATCAACTCATATATATATATACACACTTAAACAAACCCATATTTAAATTTGTTTGAAAAATAATAATAATTTAGCTCATATATAAAAGAAATTATCACATATTTATTTGCTTGAAATTCCGGGATATCACATTCCTCCCCCCTTTGAATCTTTTCGTCCTCGAAAAGGAACGAAGCCAAAATTTATTAAAATGCTATTATCAGCTTAAATTGCTCTTTGATCATTTTCAACAATAAACTCTTTTATTAAGAATTTATAAAACACTTTAAAATCTATATAATATTACCGAAATAGTTTTATAAAAATACTTTTTATAATTCGATGTCTCAACAAGTTCCTCCTCATTCTCATAGAAATTCGATCATACGTTGATCAGACGTAGGACTAAAAATCTATAAGTACTTGGTAAACCCGTTTTCAACACCCAATGAAAATACTTGGAAAATAATTTATTGAAAATATAGAAAGCATTTTTTTTCTTTACTTTATTAAAATTTTGAACTGTTGCATATTAAAGCTTGTTAACCTTCAAATACTAACCCGAGACAAATCCCAGCTTACATGAACTAAAACCCAAGCCTCACTCATCTTTACTCGAGACGATCCCTTCTTCCCAAACGCTAGAACCTTCTGCTCTGGTGGGGATTACTCATTAGAGATTGGGTCAATAGTGCCCTAGAATGAGTTTGAGTGTATTAATAGATATGAGCGCGTATTTGTTAGTGAATATAAAATTGTTTTATACTGTGTTGATTGGTTTGTTGAGTGGTTTATGGATTCTGGTCAATACGAGTAATTAACGTTATTGATAGGGATCTCTAAACTTGAATAGAACAATTCGACATAGTATTGTTTTAAAATGGGGTAAATGAAATAATTTTATCCAAATTATTTTTATATATAAGAGGAATAATTTTCAGAAATTATTATAGTTATATATGGTTACTTGGTTGTTAGGAAGTGATAATATTTAATTATTATCATTCTGTTGTAGAAATTGAATATAAGTTGAAATTATAACCAAAGGTTAAGAAATAAATTTATAAAACAGTGTTGAGATTTAACTTAAGGAAGTTAAATAGGTTGGTCTTGAAAGGGAGTTATATAAGATCTTAAAGCGGGTTTGAGTTCTGGGAATGTGTGATGGATGCTATTGATTGGTGTTTGGATAATTTGGATGTTTATTTATCTTGGCTCATCCTGCTATCATCCTATTGTTATTTTTAATCTATGAAACTGTGAATTGGAATGTTAAAAATGAATTAAGAAATAGATTGAAATGATATACACCCATGGCAGATATAAATGGAAATGAATCTTTAATTTGCAATTATTTAAATAATTTTGATTTTAAGAAATTAAGATGAAAATAAAATCACTTTGAACTTAAAATTTAAATTGTTTAAATAAAGAGATTTGAACTCTTGCTTGAAACTTGAAATAGTAATTTAAATGAATATTTGAAATTTGGATTCAGAATTAAATTTCTTTTAAAATTTTAGGTTGTTAAATTAAAAGAAAAGGTTAATTTGATTTAAGGAATTAAATCAACATTTGAAAATTTAACTCGAATTTATATAATTCGAGATGGTTTAAAGTGAGATTGAATTTGGAATTTGTTCAAATTGAAATTTGATTTGAATAATTTGGAATTGTGATTGAAGTTGAATAAGTTTAAGTTCAAATGGGAATTGATTTGAATTTGGAAAAGAAATTGAAGTTAATTCAAATTGAATTGAAATTGAATCAATTTAAAGGGAAGTGGAATTATGTGATCGAGTGAGCGATCGGATATGATATTGCGTACGGATGGTATATGTACATCGTACGTGCTTGAATGAAATGGGTATTTTGAAAAGAAATGTAAAAATGATTTTTGAAATGAAAAAGTATATTTTGAAAAATAGATGATGATATAAAATGGGAGTTGGATATTTCTATGATTAGAACTCATTTTATAGAAAAGTAATATGGTTAATAACTTTATAAAAGAGTAATCAAACTTGAATATTTGGTTTGACAGAATAAAGTTAAATATATTTTTGTTATATATGATAAACTCCCCTTGTTGAATCTATAGCCAGAAGAAAGGGTTTCTGAAAGTATCTGAAGTATAAAAAGGGGGAGGAATGTAATAACCCGGATTTTTGGCATCTGACAATTGGATAATTAACTTATTTTATTCAGTTGAACAGATAAATTCAGGTAATTAAAGATATCTGGATGGATTTGAAACTTTGATAAATATTGAATGATAAATACTTATTAAGTTTAAAAATGGTAGCTCAAGTTTAAAATAGGATTTAATAAAGGATCGTACTTTCTCTATATATATATATATGTTGTGTATATATATATATAAAGATATTGAACATAAAAATATAAATAAATAAGTTTATATTGTCTAATTGAGTTATATACATACAAATAAAAGAAAGTGAAAAGATAAAGATATAAAACATAAGGGTTTAAAACCAAATTTTGAATTAAATTAATTAAGGGTTTTAAACATAATTTAATCACTAATGACATTTGTATGCTCATGAATTCATGTATGAACAAGTGTTAACACAATACAACAATTCCTGGCCTCAGGAATTCAAACAAATTTTGTTTGTTTAAACATAAGCAAAGTTTTAAAAAATATATTTATGTGGAATAAGTTTGAATATATTCTGGAAAACAAAAGGAACAGTGGAAACTTAAGAATGGATTAAAATCAATCACAATGGTTGGTTGATTCAAGTATATAGCCTGAATCTACTTCGAAAACTAGGATTTTTAAAATAAAAATCAAAATTTTTAGTTGAGTTTTGAGTGTGCATTTTGAAGTTGAGCGGAAAATGGGTTTCGACCTTTTTCTGGTGATCGTCGAGTTATTGGTGGTCGGGGTTTAGTCTGGAGGAAGAGGGAAGCTTGGGGGTCTCGGCAAAAATGCCAGGTGAATTTATTTCTCACCGTGGCGGTGGCGATTGGTCGAACTAGGGTTTAAGTGGGTTCGAAGTCGAGGTCGGGAAATTTTGTTGCTGCGGCGTCTCTAGTTGATCGAGCTTCAATAGAGCTTGGAAATAGTAGCGTGGAGGCCAGTGAGGGTGTGGCCGGAGTTTGGGAGGTCTTGGTGGTCATTGTCGGCGGTTCGAGGATGGTTTCAGGCGAGGTTTGGTTTCCAAGTTTGTTTGAAGAAGCTCGATTTCGATTTGGACTTTGAGGTGTTGAATTGATGGTCGGAATCGATAGTAGGGTGATCGTCGATGTGTGGGAGGTGTCAGCGATGGTCACGCTGGCGGGGATTGTCGGTGGATGTGCACGGCGACGTGTGTGTGTCTGTGAGTTTGGGATGGGTTGACTCGAAGAAACACTCGGGAAAAGTGATGATGGGCTCGGGTTTGTTCTCATGTGCGCGCGAGTGTTTTATCATATCTGTTTTTAAATTTTAATTTAAGTGTTAATTAAAAGGATAAATGTTTTACAGTATGTGATTAAGGTAAGTGGTTTATCTTAAGCAAATTAAGGCCTTGAGTAATTAAGAGATAACTACTTATTGTAAGTAATTTAAGGATAATTAAGTAATTAATTAAGATAAATGGTTTATCTTAAAATAAATTATGCTCTTGGATAATTAATGATTAATTAAATTAATGAAGTAATTAAAAGGAAATTAATTAATTAATGATAAATGATTAATTAATACTTAAGGGCTATAAATTAATTAGAGATTAATTAATTGGAATTAGGGATTAATTAATGCAAGTAATTAGAGATTAATTACTTAAATGATAATTACTTAATTAAAGGATTATTTTGTTAAGGGTAAATTAATTTAATTAATAATTAAAGGTTAATTAATTGAGGATAATTAACCAATGGGATAATTACTTAATGAAAGTAATTATGGATAATTAATTTAGATAGATAATTAAAGGATGATTAATTAATGGTTGTAATTAATTAATGTTAAGTAAGCAGGGTTTAAAAGCAATTAAATTAATTAGGAATGGTACAATTAATTTATCTTGCTTATAGATGATTGAGATATATTGAATGACTTAGATTATTTGATATCTCTGATATGTGATTTGTGATGCTTTGTGATATGAGATTCTTGGTTGAACTGTGATATGGTGGGTTATCTATCTGAGATAAATTGTTGTGTGGATATAAAATCCTGAATATAAATCATATTGTTTAAACTTAAACAATTTGACTTAAAGAATAATATTGGATTCGAAGAGACCGGGGTCGGGTATCAGCAATACCCGGAACCACTTCGAATAGTAAATCTAAATTCCTTATAAATTGGATATGTGAGATTAATCAGGCCGGAATGGAATAAGTTAAGTAACGTGGACATCTAACCTGAGAACTGTTGTGTATGAAAATGATTGACTATAATAAGTAAGAACTCGTAGAAGGTACGAGTTACCTTGGTTTGCAAATAAGTTATATAGCTTGTATTTCATATTATATGGGTTTACTCATGCTGGTTTCCAGCCTGATTCGGGTGTTACTTGATTGTAATGCTTCGGTCAGACCGAGTATTACAGATTTCAGGTTAGGACATTCTGGAGCTCAGGAGGCGAGCTGGATGGCAAGAACGTATGGAGTGTATTTCGCTGTGATATATTGTTGTTTATCTGGAACAAGTTAATTATAACTGTCCAGTTTATTGTGTGTGGTTGTAACTCTGATGTATTGATTGTAAATTAGCAGGTACAACTTTCCTTTGTATAAATGCTATTAATTAATATTATATTTTGATCCCCTGCGAATGTGAGATTCTGTGATTTGTTTTTCTGTCTCTTCTTCTACCTCTTTTCTTCTAATCCTAACAATCTAAAATTTCCGGCGTTCGATTGCTCGGCACTTCTACAGTGAACGTATTATTGTCGAATTTTCGGGGTCGAAAATTCCGGGTCGTTACATTTCTCCTCCTTAAACCTTCTCAAATCTAAACATTTTTCTATTCTCTTCTTTAAATTTGTGAATCAAAAATAAAACAAAAAAATAGAAAAAAAGAGAAAGAGGATTAAAGAAGAACAAACAAATCAAAGAATAGAGGAAGAGGACAAAATTCGAATCCGATTAGAAGGAATTTCAAGAGAAAGAGAAGGAAAGCCAGAAGGGTGAGTGGATTTATCGATGAAATGGTTATGTTGTAGATAAGTAGCTAATTTTCATTTATATACCTTCTTATAGTTAAAAATGTGATTTTTAATCCAAATCAATTATTTCTAATTGGAAATACTTATGAATTGGAAAAACTGGACAACCCTAGGTTATGAATTGGTAAAATAATCAATGTAATTTGGGAGGGAATGGTAAATTGGACTGAAACTACCCTAATTCTATAGATTTGATTTTGTATAATAAGTTTGGATTGATTTTTATAAATGAAAAGTAAATGAATATATTCTTTTGGATTTATATATTGATTCTATTTTAAATAAACGTAGATAATCGATTGAAGTGTAAATAAGTAACTGAATAAAAATACTATATAAAATTGACAAAATAGAACTACTTGTAGTTGTGTATAAACAAATATAAAAACTATAGCCAAACACTTGTAAAAAATGAATCTAAAATGTATACTAGAATCCATAAAGAAGATGAACAAAATAATTAAGATAAATGAGTTATCAGACCTAAACATAAGTATTCATACATCTGAATTTGAAATTGAACATCTGAATTTTAGGAAATGTGAAACGGAAAGGAATCTATTCAAAACTGGGGAATCTATTCAAAACTGGCTAGATTCAGACATTTGAATCCTAACTCAAACGTCAGGAATCCAGGTCAGTGTCTGACTAGAGGATCAAACATCTAAATGGCTATAAAAGAAATATTGTACAAGGGGATAGACATATGAATTACTACAATGAGCCTAGGTTGAACCTGGACTTGGTACATGCTAAATAGGATGGATCGGGGAAACTTGTTCCCGCTTCCTTGTCTTTCGAGAGTTCACGTAGCTAAATGGAGTCGTGCAAAAAGCTCAAAAATTATCACACTTGGTGACGTCCTAGGTTCCAATTTCATGAAGTTGTTAAACATGACATTCAATGTGGTGTGCGATCACATCGTAATTAGAAGTTCTCTTATCATTCATAGCCGATCCGAGTCACTTATTTGTGAAAATTGGAAAGAGCTGCAGAAGACGTTCATTATAGTAGTATCTGTTAATCCTACATAAAGGTTGGGTCTAACCCATTTGCTACTTGTGTAATGATATACTGCTTAGGATATAGATACTAACGAGAAGGTTAACCAATGTATAGAGGGTAATTATGGCGGATTGTGATTCTACAAGTAGATCGGGCATTGGATGTATACTTAGTTAGGTGCAAAATGCATAAATGGCATGTATCGTCGGACTGTGATTCGATGAGTGGGCCAAGCATTGGATGTATTTTTGGGTAGATGCAACCCAAGCTATAACTGTAGAGAATGTTATGGAAAAATTATATGCATGGGAACACACTTAGAGAAGACCCTCCGTAGATAAAGAAAGCCTCTTTCTCCCATCCGACTTAGTTTTCCTAATAAATCAACCAATCTGAGTTGTCTTGCTAAGCCATCAAGAATCGAACCATCAAGCTAGGGAAGAGCTGGGAGGTCTTCACCCTATGTTCTATGGCTCCTTCCATCAGTTGAATCAAACTGGTCTAGTTCTATGCTAGGGCCTTCTTATATAAGGTTCAGGTCCAGGGAAGAAGATAGCTTAGGTTGAGAGAGAGGGCTGGCGTTCGGATGCAACTAGTTCAGCTTGAAAGAGAATATCATCTCTCTATTTTATTGGACTATGTATGAAGAAAAGACTCTACACTCATGTTACAAGGCAAGTGCAGGGAGTGCACGCATGATAAGTTGACATATAGTAAGGTAGTCTATCATTGAGACTATACACTAGTGATGTTCCTCGAGATTTAAGTTTCGGTATGTTCCACTTGTGAGTGGAAACTTTCATAGATTATAAACTAATTTAGTCACATTGAGAATAGTCAACTTATATTATGAAAGTAACCAATTCCTCATAGATACATTGGACATGCACACTTAAGACACCTCTAGGTGTAGGTTATAGTTGTAATTACTTGTCAAACACCATACCACTAGTGATGTAATTCACTTACCAGACAAGACCTTGTCTGACCACCTACATTTCTCACTCTTTATCTCTATTATATAAGGACATGCCAGTATGTTATTTGGCTAGGATTCGATGCGTGGAGGAGGTGACTTGGCGCTCTAGAGCTATATTTATTTATAGTTACTCCCTATATACTTTATATTATACTATATCGGTCTGTCAGATTCTTATGTACTGTCATTTGAAGACATTATTTTTTAGTCATTGTATGGACTGCATTTATGTTGAGACTACCATTTGATTGGTTTATTTTCAATACTTATATTTTATTTTCTTCCACTATGAGATATGAAAGTGTAAATGTTTGAAATTTACATTTATCTTTGTATTATGCAACTCTAAAGACCTAACGATTCATACTTCTTGGCATGATGTGAGTTCAAATGCCATTTTAGGCTTTGGATCGGTGTTTCCGAAGGTCCAGATTGTCATAGTGATTTAATAATTTATACTCAAATTATGGTGAAAAATTAAATAAGGTTATTATTTATGAATTTCTTGGGATATTCATAAATAATAACATAAATCTATTTTTCAAAGTGAATATTAGAGAATTTATTATTATTATTTACAAAGTAAAGTATAATATAATAAATAATAATACGATTTTGAGAAAACAATATTGCTTTGAGTAAAGAGCAATATAACTGTTTTTATGGATTTCATGGATTACTACTACTACTACTACTATTATTTGAGTAATAAAGATGTTTTGATGATAGTAGTAATAATAAAAATGTATTTTTAAAGGTATTTTGGGTTAAGTTATCACTATTTTCAAATAGATAGCAATAAAAGAGGTTTGAGATTTAAACTAGAATAATATTTTTTGGTTAAGTAGTAATAAAGTTGTCGTGAAAGAATAATAAAAGGACTTGGGTGTGTGTGTGTGTATTATTTTGATGTAAAGTAATAATATTATTGTTTTTTGAAAGTAATTTGATGTAATTACCATTATTGGTCAAATGACGATGTTTTGAGATATTTTGAAGCAATAAATGTGTAATGTTGAACTGTTGAAGTACATTATTATTTTGAGAAATATAGGCGAAGGTATTTTTACAATATACAATAATAAAATGATTTTATACGTATGAGAAATTAAAAAGTGCAAATACACTATTTTTGGATTATTGTGACATATATGGTTGATTATTGTTTGAAATTATCATATATGTTTGTTTTATGGAGATGGAATCGCATTAGGTTGAGTTATGCTATATTTTACTATTACTACTACGTGGTTGTTGAGTAGTTAATTATGGTTTTGTTGTGTTGATGACATTGATGTTTGTGTTACTAATGTAGAGTAGTTATTATACATTTAATGAGTTTGATGTTTGATTTTTGTACTATTAGTATAGTGTAGTTAGTATGTGATATTGTGTTACTAATATGAAGTGATTAGTACACATTGAGTAGATTTATAATTACATTTGTTCCATCAATATTATGTTACTAGTGATGGTTGATTAGTACACATTTGACAATATATGTTAATGATGATTTTTTTGATATTTGGGGTTAATATTGAATATTATTGAATTTGTGAGATGTTTCATGGTTGTGTATTGCAATTATTACTATAACGACATATTTATGATGACTAGGTTTTAGTAAAAGATGATGTTTTCTACTTATGTTAGTTGCTTGGTTGTTATTGTTGTGTGATGTTATGTGCTAAAAGGTATTTGATGCAAGATAAGAGCATGAAATAGAACGACGTGGGCATAATCCCGAAGGGTGCATAGGCAGTTTTTTCCTATACAATAGCTCATGGTTCCCTTGAGGTCGGCTGTATAAGGTTAGGCGCAGTCAAAATATAGTTGGTCAATTTTTTTACCTTTTACGCATTATTGAGGCTTGCGGGTGAAAGCAAATGAAAGAAGACTGGTTGCATGCCACACTCATAGATTGCATACTTAAAATATTTCTCTTACATTACTATTGTATTTTTTATAAACTTAATGATGACAAATGTATAAAAGGATGGGGATGTTTTATTTTTGTATTTGACATTATATGTTATTCATTATTAGGTTATATGTGTATTGTTATTCGTTTCCTCTGTAAGGTTTTCTCATTATTAGTTTATGTTTTTCTTTTTATTAGGTTTTAAATTACAAATTAATAATCCACTATTTTTGATATTTGAGATTATTGGGCAAGCATGTTCTAATGACGTTTTTTGCTAATTTTAGATGTTAGAATAGTGCTGCTCACAAGCAATATTCTAAAAATTGAGCTAGGCCCCGCCTATGGGATGCATAGGCCCTAGGTGGTGCCTACCAACTCACTTAGGGCCTAAGCAGTTATTTTAGGCAGCCAGACCGCCTAGGCGTCGCCTAGACCCGTCCATGTCTGCTTAAGCCCTCAAGATCTGCCCAGGCCCACCTAGATCGCCTAGGCCCGTTTGATCCATGGATGCCTGCCTATGTCTACCTAAATCTTTCAACTGTTTTTAAGTTCATCTATTTTTTGTACTACTTTGTTTAAACATTTGATTTTAATTTTTCACTACTTCTTTGGGGCTTTAGACCGTATATACCATTGTATGTATGAAAACATAGAAAGAGACTACTAGTATTATTATCATATAAATCTGATACATTTTATTCACCATTTAGGGTAAATAAAAGTTCACGAGAAAATGGAATATTGCACATACGTCTATCCTAAAACCCAAAAGATACAACTTCAACAGTTAAGTACAAGGACATTTGTACGAGACAGAAATTTCTATGTTTAATGCTTAAAATTTAATCAAAAATGGCTTGTCTTATTAAAAATGGTTTATTCCAATAAATACCCTATTAACCCTCGCTTAAACGATTAATCCCTTATCAATGATCACCGTATAGCATTCTCCTTGTACTTTTTACAACCTTGGTAAAAAGTGGAGTGTTGAAGAAGGAAAATGAAGTGTAGACAAAATTAGTCTGCACGATATTTGGTTAGTAACGAGGGACCAAACCATAATTAAGGTCCAAGCACGTGTCCACATAGCCCATACTATCATTGTATTTAACAATATTATCGAGAATGCCTTTATAGCCTAGCTTGGTTATGCACTTCAATGTGGTTGTAAACTTTTTTGATAGCATCAAAATTATTCCAATTAGTTTAAAAATAACATATTTATAGGTTTATTTGTATATTTTACCACTGAGTTAAATGTGTTATTTCACAGTCCAACTGGTTGAAATATAAATATCATCTGGTATTTTTGAAATTCAACATATTTTGCATATATGTTGAAAAATTTAATGATAGAAAAATAAATTAGGAGTTTTCATTGTATTTGTGAACCATAATCCAGAAGCTAATTGGAAAAACATCATAATACATTATCTATATATATCCAACGGTGGAACACCCTGCCTCTATACTCATACTGCTAAGGAGTTTTACTAGATAATCTTGTTTGATAGCATAAAGAATGAAACGACATTGGACTGTTCACATAAATATTCCCTTAGACTAACACCAGTATGAATTTTAAAATCATATAATCAACTCACATATTTATACTCAGTTGGCACAAAGCAATAAATACGTGTGATTCTAGGATAGAAAAACACACTATATACATAGGAAATAGAGAACAAAGAGTCATCAATGCAGTGATAATTTACAATAGATAAAATGTAGAAGTTAATTGGTTACAAAATATGTCAAATGCCATTGTTACTCAAATATACAAAACAATTCTAATACATACATCTCACCAACATAAATACAAAAAAGACTACATAAAGAAAAGGGACACTAATCTATAAATATCCTAGTCTCCAACTACGCCCAACATCCTAGAGCCGATCACATCGTCCCTAAACCTGAAATGCCTTGGACTAACCCCGAGTATTTTATAAATAACACATAGGTCGAATTATGTCTAGAAATGTGGATGTTAATATATACAAATAAATAGCATGGTATTATATTACAAGTGGCATATAAATATCTCAAAGATGGAAATTATGCACAAATATTATCACCAAAATAATAGTAAGGCAAGCTACATATCAAGCAATGTAATACCATATGGTGAAACATCCATACATCAAACAATCAATAATACATAAGAAGTCATCAAGGATCACATGGCACGCACTTAGCAATGCAATGATTATCTCTCAAATAATCATAATGTAGATATACTCGGGGTCCATCATATTCAACACCTATAAAGATACACAAACAAACATCTAAACAAACAATGCATATGGCATATGCATGGCGTACACTTGGCAACTAAGGTTACCTCTCAAATAACCATATGATAGATACGTACAGGGCATGACTTCTTGCTATTAGCATCCATAACTGTACTCGATAGCTTTATGAAAGATGTTCTAACGACTGCCTTTTCAACTATCGAATGTTGACAATAATACATCCATGGTATTCACATGCCGAACACCTAAGTGCTGGAAAGACAGAACGTTAGGGTAAAGGAGAAGAAGAAAAGAAAAGGAACAAGAAAGAAGAGAACCAAGGGCATCAGAATCTCATAGCGAAATTATAACACATAATATCGAAAGTGAATACATAAACCAACTCTAATATACATAGTATTACAAAGTACTAACTAGAGTACTATCGTCAGCCTGGATAGTTATAACAGTCTGCCCTTACATTTGCTGATATATTTACATAAAGTAATGCAATGGAAATAAGAATACTAGGGTAGGTAAACATCAAGCTCCTCTCCAATAGCTCAATGAAAACCAACCTTTCTCGGATTACTCAAAAGATCACATGAGGAATTTAGGGAAAATAAAAGTCACGTGCTAGATAAAAGTCTGGTGAGAGAAATTTAAGAAATATGTGTACAGCATATAACAGCACCTTTTGAGACCGTTCTAATAGTTATTTCCTCAAAAGAGCCAAACAATCTAATAAGTACACATTGCGATATAATAGATAATGTCTATGGTGAAGAATACAAATAAAAAAATAGCTATAATGCTTACATTTGTCACACCACAACATATTGATAGGTATACAAACAAAACCGCAATAACGCGTTTGCATAATGGATTTTCCACGAAGACCTCCATAGTAAATATTCAATCGGTCTTCTATGACAAGCATCAAAAGTTACCTTCTGAGTGTTGTATATCTCTAGATAAATATACCATAAGGCAAACAAAACTGGCCCAATATCCGTACACTTTCGTGAACAACATTAAACAAGTATCACCAATTCCTCATGTGCAACATATCGAAAGCATACTCTAGATATGGAGTTGATATACCTACTTGGGTTAGCTAGAGATCGTGCATCCTGCTTTGTCTTTTTTCATATACCGATGATAAAGTCACATTCAACATCTCAACACACGAGTCATCATCACTCGAACAGATCGCGAATCCCTAAATTGATTCTGGTGTTTCGAACAAATCTCAAAACCATACATGGATTCCATCATTTCGAACAGATCAACTTCCAAGAGATGTAACACGTGTCTCGGTCTTAAAGTGGTTTTCGAGTAGTAAAACACCTAGTGATCCCGGTCTCTCCAAGACCGAGTTGACAAATTTGGTCGTATTTAACAACAATGAGAAAGATCGCATATGGAATCAAAGTCTCGTATACTTATCGTGTTTCCAACATTCTCAAATTCCGCTATCCATTAGTCAAGAAAGAAGCTTAGTGGGTTGGAGCACTATTGTTTTACACCTTACTCGAATCATCGCCCTTGACTCTCATGGATAGAAACAAGTCTAGTTTGTCGGCTTTCGTGCTAAGTACATGACTAAATACTTTCATAAACAAGGAACACACAAAGCACGATTAACACACACTAAGCATGATCAAGTCGCATAAATGACTTTTAATCTCCTTTTTGGTTAATTAATCTTTCATTAATTAAAACCTCTTTTATTAGTAAAACTCCTTTTAGCTAATAAAACTTCCTTTTATCAATCAATAATCCTTTATTAATTAAAACTTCCTTATTTAATTAAATACTTAATCCTTTATTAGAACTTCTTTTAACAAAACATATTTTATTAATTAAACACCTTTATTTAACTAAACTCATTTATTTAATTAAAATTCACTTTTTTTAATTAAAATTCACCTAATTTAATTAAACTTCTTCTTACATTTGTGTAGAGATTTAATTTCCCCCTATAAAAGATATATACTTGTATTTTTACTATTCGCATATTTTACTATACACGTATTACTATACTTACTATACACGTATTTTACTATATATATATATATTACTATACACGTATTTGAGGGTTGTGGAATTATGGATCTTAAGGCTAATTAAATACTATAGGGGGTGGATAGTATTTTCTAACTTATGTAAATCTATTTAAATTTCTTTCAAGTTATATATTAAATCATGGATTAACAATACAGAATTATACCATCAAATAGTCATAGAAGCAATAACAGATAAAAAGAAAAGCAGTAAAGCAAAATAAAGAGTTAGAGAGATGACACTAGGGATTTTATACTGGTCCAAATTTCTCTTACATCCAGTCCCGTACAATTGCTTATACAAATTTCTTTTAAAATTCCAATCTTTAACTGAGTAGAAGGCAAACCCAAATACAATCTCGATTTCGAGGCTACGAGATACACCCTCATGAATTTTCGAGCTTAGGGTAGACTCACTTGATTTGAATGGGTTACAAGCACACCCATTAAATTTCTGGGCTACTAAACACACCCGCTTGATTTGAATGGGCTACAAGCACATCCAAGCAAATACAAATAGAGTTGATGGATTTTCCAAAGGCAATTTCTTGAACTTTGGATACAATGAATTCTATAACCTTTTAGACAACACTTTGATCTTTGAATTGAGAGAAAGACATTTCCAAAACCATAAGAAAGTAGTATTTAAACAATACAAAGAAGTATGAAATGATTCTAAATGATTTTGAAGGGATTTGAATATTCAGTGGAATTTTCAAGAGAGTAAGAGGAGGGAAAAAATAATTTATATATTAGTTGTCAAAATATTCGTTTGCACTCCCCTTTACACAATAAATCAACATATGTGTCGTTTCGTGAAGAGTTACGACGAATAGACACTTCCTTTCAAAATTTTAAAAGCCACTTGGCAGCATGTATGTCGACATACCATCTGCATATATGTCGACATATGCATGTATATTTTGAAAACTTGTTTCTTTAAAATTGCTTTGAATATCCTACACTTTGTAAAATAATTTGATACTTTGTAAAATAGTTTGAATGTAGTTTATAAACATTTTGAACTTGAAAAACTTTTGTAAAATATTTTGAAAATTTATTTTGTTTAAAAATATAAAAGATAGAAAAATAGGAGATAGCGATCAAAGATTGCTATCAAGGACTATAACAATATTAGCTGACTCTATACACTAAATTATAATGTTGAGATGTCATATCTTGGTCTATGTACTCATGAATCATCATGTTTATCTTTTGAGTCTTTATACTATACAGTCTTCGATTGAATATCCGTGTAATATTCTACACTATATACTATATAACTTGATAAAACATTAGTATCTATATTTTATATGATTGGGTATGGTTGTATATGATAGTTGTCATCAAAACCAATAACTAAGGTAATAACAGTATTACTATACATGTATTTATTATTCATTTATACTCTTTTCTATATTTCAAAAGTATTCATATACTTAACTCAATGGTGTAAGTGTATTCACAAATCACTTAACAAGATTTACTTCCTTTAAAATATAATCAAAGAGAATAAAAAAATGTTACTCAAACATTGTTACTATAAACCGCTTCTCCTTTATAAATTAAACATATAACTTTTCTATCTTTAATAAAAAGATTCCATACCTGTTATTATCTTTATAAGTCCATTATTAAAGACCAAAGTATATTCATAATCATTTAACAAAAAATTTCCACTTTAAAATATGATTCAAGGGTTTAAAAACAAATGTTACTAAAACATTGTTTGCTACAAACCCAAAACACTTCACACTTAATCATTTTATTTAAATATCTCTTTTAAAGATTAAATTACATTTATAAGAGTTTAAGACAAGTTTTACTTAAACATTATCACAACAAACTAAAATCATTTACTTATAGTTATCGTTAACTTTAAGACATTCATTTTTAAAGTTCAAAACACATCCATATTTATTGATTAAGGTAATGTGGTTTTAGTTAACTTTTAAAAATAATATATTTAACTTAATTGTTAAAATCCAAACTTCCTATATGCATTTATAAATACAAAACTTACTTTTTTTAAACTTATATATATTTATTAAAAACCTTTTTAAAGTGATGTATATATTTATATGTATATTAATTTATTTATAAGATAATGTAATTAATGAAATTCTAAAATAATTTAAAAGTTATTATATTACATAAGCTTTTTAATACTTTAATAAAATCATTACCTAATTTTCTAAAAACTCTATATATTCAACAATATTTTAAAATTTCTTATACTATAGTTTAAAATATTTATTTCAAATGTTACCTAACAATACTTATTTTATAATTATTTAAAAACCATAGAAACATATTTTATAATTTTAAACCCTTTATTTTAAAAATTGATAAATAATTATTTAAAACTTATTTAAACCTTGATATACACTTATAGTATTTATCAAAAATTCAAAGAAGCCCTAGGATGTCTTTCAACGTTAACTTTAAAAATCGCCGAAAACAAAACATTTTCAAAGTTCATCCATTATGACCTTTTTGCTTCTAACTATCACAACGTTGTTTCAAAATTTCTATAACTTCGCAAAACCAAATCCTCCATGTCAAACACATTAAAATGTGTGTAAATAATAACTAAATATATATTTCCATAAAATATTCACATTTTAACCAATTTAACATATGTCAAATATAAGGGATTTTCAAAGTGCATTTATAGCAACTATTTCACATCAAACATCTATAATACACTATCAAACATGTAAAAAAACAAGCCTTTACCACATCACATATTTTAAAGGGTTAAAAAAGAGATCATGCTGCATATAATGTTACTTGCGTTCAAAAGCAAGGAGGAGTTCAAAAGTAATAACTTGCATTGTTATTTATTTTAATTTATATTTTGCACAACCATTATATACACAATATTGTACAAATTAAATGGTGAGTTAAGTCGCCCAAGCCCAAGCCAAACTAAAGCATAGATAATCCCGATAAGAGTGCAATGGTGAAGACGGTTTCTCGATTGGACCTTATATGCAAAAATTATTAATTTTATAAGAATTTGGATTAATTAAAATAATTAATTAACTAAATTAACTTTTAATTACCTTATTAAACCTTCTTTCCTATCCAAATTAAATTTCCAACTCCTATAGCCTAACCCATCCTTGTCGTGCCTTCTCCTCTCTACCTTGCTCTCTCCGATCAACTAAATCGCCTGCCACCGCCTCCATTCTTCACGTTGAAGGAAAACAAACTCAATGGTGTTATTGAAAATCAGTCTACACCCCCATTGAAATCGCGAACTGATTCTATCCATACACTATAGCAATTTGTCGCACCTCCCATGAGTCGATTAGACCTCCAAATGATGGTATAGGGTGAAGCATGCGGCGAAGGGAAAGATGACGGTTGCCTTCGTTTCGATTAACTTTGCCAACTCCATTATGACCAAACCCTAGTTCGGCCTCAATTCTTGATCATGACCAAGTGGTATCGCATGCCACAAAAAGACTACATATGAGAAGTACTTTCTTCTTTGAGCTCAACGGATCCAGTCTCAGCCTCTATTGATGCCTGAAGCTCCAGAAATAATTTAATGATGGCGGCGGCTGTGTAATTCTTGGTTACAAGAAAAAGAAAAATGAAAAAGAGATAAAAAAGGAAGAGTAAGAGAGAAGAGTGAGAACATGGGTTATTTATAATATTTTATGTATTATTATTATTAAATTTCTCTAAATAAAACGTTACATATTTCGAGCTCGCACGATCACACAGGACATTGGATCGCAACAAAACTCATCGGCATATATCAACCTTATTATTCCAGTCCCAATGGTACTAGTTTCATTAAAATCCAAGACAGTGTCTAGGAATGATAATTTCACACGTTTCGAGATGATTAATTGATAAAATGATTTTCGGTCACATTATTAATATTTATTCGAACTATTTATTTTTGTAAATAAATTTTGAAAACAAATTTATTATCATTGGTTATTATTTGAAAGGGCTTAATAAGGTAATTAAATAAATTTAATCACACTAAATCCAATATAAAAATATTTAAATAACTTGATATTTAAATATGAAGTGTCCAAAATTCCCGGTCGTTACAAATGTGCATGGGGTCACACAAATTCATGGACACAATCCTATGAATAATCCAAATAATCCATGATCAAAAAGCTAATCATTTTGACAGTCAGCCTCATAGTTAATCAGCTTGGCTCTCGGCCTCGTGAATAATCATATAGAAACTCTGTCCTTCAATAATTCAATAGACTATCGGTCTCGTAGATACCACTTGGATCTCTCACTCCCAGGAGTAATAATGTGGGCTCTTAGCCCATATATTACTATTTTGGCATTAGTCAACACAGATGATCAGGTCAGCTCTCAATCGCATACTCGATAATCTCATAAAGGTGAATAAGAACGTGTCTATAGCATCGCATCAATAACCAAAAGGGAGACTGATGGCCCTTAGCCTACTCCAAGAGCCTTCCTCACATGCTCTCAGTGCTACTCCTAGAGTCTTAGTTACCTTAATGGCCATAGTGACCCAATGTCCATCAAGTGCAAGTCTATGCTATGTGATGGTCACGACCCTGCAAATGCCCAAAGTGGTAACGGACTACTGGCCTATGTGATATGGGTGCACTGACTCAGCCTTGGCTCTCAACCATGCACATCAAAAAGGCATGTCACAGATTAGGGGCACGACCCCGTAATCAGGCCGCTAGAGTGGATAATATCCTGATATGGTTTACTCCCCGCTAAAATAATAGGAGTACAACCAATAAATAAACATACTTATAGCACTTATCATACCACTCTCAGTTCGCAACACGATATATAAATTCCCCGTGTAACTCAATCCCGTAAGATTGATATCTGCTTACAAAATGTAATCGAACAAATCTCAGCACAGACGTTCCATGCCACCCGGCTCAATGCTCATAAACTATACTCTCATCACAAATAAAATTCTATGTAACAAGTCCAAAGAATAACCGAAAAAACATTATCAAAAGTCTCATACCAGATGATATTATATCTCCGTTTATTCAATATTCTCATCGCATGGAAAATATAATCAAACAATGCACACCATTCATTTAGAAAAGAAGTTTGATTTATAAAAAAATATTTTAAATGTTCTCACTCTTTCCTATATTCTAAAATCTTACCAACCTCTTTAAAATTAAATATTATTTTTAAAAACCATTCCATAATTTTCTCTCATTAAATAGGATATTTTTTAAGAAAAATGTGTGATCCTCTAAAATAGAGGAGAGCACACATGTAAATAAGTATATATCACAGAAGACAAGGTGCTGCCAACATGCCTGACAGGTAGCTAATCATAGTACAAATACAAATTCAATTAAATACGATATTTAATTGAATTTATAAACTCGAAACTAATTTGCCTTTATTTCAAATCCATGGAATATATTTTTCAAAACTCTTGTTAATACTCAAATCACAAAATATACTTTAAAAACTACACAATATTAATTAGAAACCATTTAATATTTTCCTATAATTTTATATGATTTATAAATATTTATTTAAAGTCAAAATTCATTTTTTAATAAATTAATACCTTTAACAATATAATTAATATTAATAAAAAATTTTCTCTGAATAATTTTACAGGTACAATACATCCCCTTCAAATTACTAAATTAAAATTTTAAAACATATTCCTGAATCGGTCTCGTCTGTGGTCATATAAGATGTGCCCGAATTAGGAATGATGATATACGTGACAAACTTAGAGTAATATTAATTGAAAAGAACCTAGTCCAACACCGTTTAAGATGGTCTAGACATCTCCAATGGAGGCCTCCCGAGGCACATGTGCATATTGGAATTATAAGCCGCGTCAAATACTCAAAGAGAGGTAGTGATCGACCGAGGTTGACATGGGAGGAAGTAGTAAAAGGGACTTGAAGGATTTGAATATAACTGAAGAGCCAGGAGCTAGGAATGTTTTACGTAGGTTTGGTCTAGGGGTAGTGTTATAAGTTTTAGATCATAGGACCAACGAATAGGAGCCTAAGACGTGGTGTTTGGTCTTCGGTCCTTATTACTATTAGTACTATTATTACAATTCGTATTACTATTATTATTATTATCATGGTTTTTTTATTTCTTTATCTATTTTTATTTATTTTTTATTTTATTTTTATTTGTTTTTATTTATTTATTTTTATTTATTTATTATGTCTATTTGTTTACTTATTTTACTTTTTTTGTTTATATTTTTATTACTATTTATAAATCTATTATTGTTATTACTACTTTTAAATTGACTTTGTCATTTAGTTTTGGATTCCATCTCTAGCCGACCCCAACTTGTTTGGGAATAATGACTTAGTAGTTGTTGATGTGTGTGTGTATGTGTGTGTGTTTATATATATGTGTGTGTATGTATATATATGTATGTATATGTGTGTGTGTGTGTATATATGTATGTATGTATTTATGCGTGTGTGTGCGTGAATAAACAACACAAAGGCACATGCCCGGAAGTGCTTCCAAGATTCCCACTAGTGCACAAGTCGACCTACGACCGGTCCACTGGTGTCACGTCCTGGAACGATGCATCTTCCAGGCCATGCGATGTTTTTGATATTTTTCGGCCTCCAGTCACTTTCCTATCTGAATCCCACTTCAATGACAACCACAACACTTCATTCAAGCTCACATATATGATTCAAATAGCATGAAAATATTGAATTAAAGACAATAAGGTGATGTTTTGTATTATGTTAAATGGGTCCCAAGTAAACGCAATCTAAACACATCGACAATCAATTCAATCAAAGATTTAAGACAAAGGTTTGTGAGTGGAAATCAGTCACCTTAAAGTTAGCTAACCAATTCCTCTTCAAATAATAAATAACTTTTCAATTTCCATTCATTGACAAATTCAATCATGCTCCAAACTTGACCAAAACATGAATTTGAAGGCTCCTAGGAGTGTAGAATTTTGTTCAGATGTTTGGTTTCAAATTTCATAATTTTTTGTAATATTTTGAATTATTATGAATTTTTAAAGAAGAGGCTAGGTTTTGGTTTTTGGTTGTTAGTTAAAATTAAAGCTGCAAGATAGAGCAAATAAGAGTACGAGGTGGGAATTTGTGAATAGAAGAGAAGCTTCTAGGCTACTCAAGTGAAATGCGGGAAGGGGAGATCCTTCTAAGTGTTTCATTGGGCCAAATGGGCACATTTCCACTTTCTACTACATTTTTATGCTCTTCTTTTCTTTACAAATCTATTATATAAATTAGCTTTTTTTTGGCAAAACCGACGGGTTTTATAGTGGACCGTCCACTTTTTATTACGAACGTAATAAAACATTTTAAAACAGGAGTAAGGTAAAATCACCTTAACTACCAATAATATAGAAAATACAGCACATGATTGTGACAGAGATGCCACATCTACTATAAATAACCTAACGATTAGGTCTCCTCAGAACAGGAAGAAGCACCTTCGTCCGATAACCTCTAGGAAGATTCCACCGAAACTTTCCTAACAATTCGAGCAAAAGGGCGAAAAAGCGCAGTAAGACAATGGTCATAATCCATAGAAGCAAACGAGTAAATAAACGATCGATCCTAGCTAGCATCAGATAACATGACAACATTCCGATTACCTAGCTGACCATCCATAGCGAGAACTAAAGAGTCACCAAAGGGTCTAAAACAAAGGCATCTGAGGTCAAGATGATCGTCGGAAACAAATCGATAAAAAGAATCGTCCACGGGTTTATATTTCATATCAAATTTGAGATCAATCCAACGCCTCTCGGATTTAAACCAAACAACAGACTGCTGCGGAGGCATAGGAGCAGCAATAGGAATATCAGAAAAGGTAGATGGTACCTCGAGTTCTAAAGGGGGAGTAGACCCAACATCAGTAAGAGAATTTGGACCAGGAACCTGAGAGGCAGAGGATGAAACTTTAGGAATCCATTTCCTGGGGGGCGAGGAAGAGGAATTTTGGGAGCCGCAGTGGATTCGACAGAATTCTTGCACGCGACGACAAGGTGGCCAAAGGAGCGAAAGGAAGTACAAATGTCTGGAACCCATCCGTAACGAACACGGACATCCACAACATGTCCAACAGCAAGCTGAAAAGGAATAGAGGAAGGGATGGGCTTATCTGGGGTAATTTCAATCAATGCCTTCGCATATACCAATTTCTCACGTGCTACTATGTTAGCATCAAAACATTTCAGTTTCCCTACGTTACAAGCTAGCCAATTCAAACCAAGCAACGACTGCATAGCTAAAGGAATATGAGAAAAGAAAACCCATACAGGAATAGAAAGAACCTTTTCATGTGCACTAGCTACTGTTGGTGTCCACAGAGTTATAATAAAAGGTTTTCCATCAAAAAAAGAAGGCTCGGCCTCAAGAACAAGACGGTGATCCTCTACGGATGAAAACTTAAGAAAATACATGGTGTCAACCAACTTTACACGTAAGTTACCATGAAGCTTCCAAGCCCTACGGCAAACATTAGTCGCATCATGAAGGAGGTGATTAGGATCCAAAAAGAAACCAACTAAATATTCCGACCAATAGTCCAAGCCAGCTTGCATCACAATAGGAGGAGGAATCATTACTCCATTTTCCTCCACAATTTCAAAGTCAATTGGTTCGTAGTCTCTCGCATTACGGGGCAAAGAGGTGAAAAGAGACGACCATAGTTTAGAGAAAGACATGGCAGGACCAGCTGGTCGCTGAATTAACCCAGTAAGCACCGGTTGTTCACCACCGAGATGAGAACTAGCGGAAGTACTAAAGCTTATACCTTCATTATTCATTTCAGAAATCTCTTCGGCATTTCTACAAACATCTATAGTGCAATATCCCATCCCAGAATTTCTTGCCTGAGGAACACAATTAGTACGTTTAGACTGCTCTCCTATACCATAGGCCTCGATAACAATGTTATTACCATTAAAAGCCGGCCTCAACATTATATCGACACCATTCTGCTGACAACCAAGGATATCAACAACAGAGGAGGGAGACGTACCCTGAGATGGATTTTTTACCAAAATTTACCCATTAAATAATTATTTCCATAATTACATTATTAATCCTAATTGCAAAAATGAATTTATAAACTCTTTTTACAAGTGAAATAAAATTCATTTTCTTCTGAAATAAATGCCTAATCTTATTTATTTTTAATATTTAACTTTATTAAAATTATTTAACCACTTTTAATATATCTAAAAAATCATTTTGGCTTTTGAATAATCAATACTCATTTATAAAAATCAAAATTTACTCAACTGAATTATTTTCTTTGTTTATAAAATACCATTTAATTCCCAAATTGAAAGTGACTAAGGATCGTGCAATATGGAATATTAAATAAACTATCTACTTATGTAGAATGTAAATATAAAAGTAAAGTAATAAAGTAAATGACACTAGAGATTTTTATACTGGTTCAAACTTCCTGTTCTACGTCCAGTCCCAGATTTCTTTTGAAATTTAACTATCAACCCTCACTTAACCCGGAGGAACAAGTAATACACCACCTGAGCAACCGAATAAGACTTCAACCGCCTAAGCAACAGAATATGACTTCAACCGCCTAAGCAACCAAACATGACTTCAATAATACAGAAAATTATATGATTGAATGTGCTTTTTTAATAGCACAGATAAGTCTTTAGAGTACACCCTTACTATAATCTTCTCCTTTGTGGTATATCATGTAATTCATGAAGATAAGAAGTTTATTAGATCACCAATGAAGTATTCTTGAATGAACAAGTGACCAAAATGAAGTTTTTAAGTATTGAATACTTAGAGTTCAAAAAGCAAGATAGATTAGAAATAAGAATAAGAATTGATAATCAAAATAATGGAATTCATGGCTATTTATAGAGATTAAGAGTTGTATTCATTCATGAAAGATAGCCATGAAAAGATATGGAAGGAACTCTTGGATCAAGAGTTGTTTCTGTTCATTAAAATGAAGTATCACTTGAAAAACTAGCCGTTATGAAGATTCAGCCGTCTGAATGGAGCAACAAAGCCGGTTGAATTAATTAAAAATAAAACCTGCAAGTAAATAGTGCAAAAATCATCAAATTCAGCCAGCTGAATTATCATATTCAGTCGTCTAAATAGTCAATCTCATTTATGCACATGCACAGTAGCCACCCGGCTGACTTATGCTGTGATATCCCTGATTTTCGGGCATCAGATAATTGGATAGTTATCTGATTTAACTTTTAAAAAATACTGATTTATAAATTGAACAAATTTAGATGTGATAATCTCCAGTATAAATTATTTAAAATTTGACAAAATTGTTAATTTCAAACCAATAATAATAATGTGTTGTATATATATATATTAAATAGAATTATTATTACAAATTTGAAAATAGACATATGCAAACTTTATAATATTGAGAATTTTAAGTGTGTACTTATACATATATACAAGTGTATATATATATTTATATTATGATTAGGAAGCTATTGTTTTGAGTTCAACACGATGATTTTCAAAAGCTATTTAAGAAAACATGATTCATAAATTAATTAAATGAAATGGGTTAAGTATAAAAATTTAATAAATTTAAGTAAGGGTTTAAAACAAGTTATAAAATTAATTTAAACAAGGACTTAAACACAACTTAAATAACAAATGACATTTGTAAAACTATGAATATAAGAAATAAACACTTGTAAACTTGTGATAACAAGTGGAATCTCACAAAATTCTTTTAATTTGAAAATCGTAGAAACATGTATATGAAAGAAAATCATGCTATTTTCCAAAACTCCTCACTTACATCTTCCCTAAACTGAAAATCAAAATAAAAGAAAATAAAATCAAACCAGAGCAATTCAAGGCTTCAAGTTCAATTCAATTTAAAACTACAGATCAAAATTTATTCATCTCAACATCAAGCAATTCAAAGTAACAAAAGCAAGAATCAACTCAGGAAATCCAATCCAGATCAACATCAAAGCAAATCAAGTTAAATTCAAATTCAAGAAAATCAAATTTCCATGAAGGCCCAGACTTCTCTGTTCTTCCGGGATTGTGAGTAAACTACCTTTGTAGAAGCTTAAATCTGTTAAATCTTGATTGCAAGTGATGAGTACATAAAGTATGTTGTGGAAAAATGTTTGTATGGATGTGAAATATGTGTGCGTGTCTGTATATATATATATGTACAGGCCTCTGTTTGGTTTTACAGATTCAAACAGGTTCAAAAATTCAAATCTTTTTCTCTAATCCTTTTTAGGCTTTGATCTCTAAATGAAATTTGATTGTACGACTATAACATCAATTGTAAAATGGGTTTCGAGAATTCATATTAAGTAACTATTTCAAAAAATGATAATTTACAGTGGAAATCAAATATAAGTTAAAATTTGATGTTCATAAATTCGTGTTTGGATTTCATAACCAGATTCGAGTTGGAAAATGATGATTTTAGATAATCATTTCAAGATTTTTAAGTTGTTATATGTTGAGATATTGTGAGTTGACCAGAATTTGGATTTTCGTTGAATTCCGACGATCGATGTAGGTAGGGTCGTCGTGATCAAGGCTGAAGGAGGCTGGAGCCTTAGGGATCGATGAAAAAATGGTAATAGGATTTTTACATCGCCGTGATGGCTGGACGACGTCGAACTAGGGTTCTTTAGTCTGTGTTTGTCGATGATGAAGTTGAGATGTTTTCGTGGTCAAGGGTGTACTGGAGTCGATCGGTAGCGGGGGAATCGAAGTATGGTGTCGTGGCGGAGCTCTAGACGTGATCGCGTGATCTATGGCGATCGAGGGTGGCGATGCGAGCTGGTTTACGTTGATCGAGTTGGGTTTCTGTTGTTTCGATAGCTCGATTTTGATTTCCAGGCGTAATCGTCGGACCTGGGTGGTCGAAGCGTTAGTGTGGGTCGTAGGAGACCTATAGGTGACGTCGAAGTTGGTCAGAACGTCGGCGAACTCGTGTACACGTGCATGAAGTATCACTTGTATCTAGTGTTTTTGGGTGTTCGGGGAAAAGAAGGTAGATGCTCGGGTCGAGTTCGAAGTTTTCTTGTGTTTGTCTCGAAAGAAGGTGGAACGCGAGTTACTCGAAGTAAGGCTCGGATATTTTGGGAATTAACTCGAAGTTATCTCGGGTTATTTTAAGTGTTAACAGGTCTTCAAGTTTTAAAAATAAAACCTATTTCAGGTTTTAGAATTCAAATAGATTTTCAAAGCTTAAGAATGTTAGTGAAGTATTTATCATGTTTTGTTAAACAAATTTTAAACTTAAATTTTTAATTCAAATGTGATTAAAAATTATTTTGATTTGGTTTTGAAAATAATTAATTAATTAAACAAATTCTTAAATGTTTTCAAATGAAGTTTAATGATATAATTGAGTCAATAATTAATATGAAAAGGTTTATTCTTACTTAATTAAGGTGGATAATTAAAGAATTAATTAAATGATAAATTAATGAAAGTAATTAAAGATAAATTACTTAATGAAAGGATAATTACCCAATGTAATTAAATGTATTAATTATGTAATTACTTAAAGATTTATTAATCAAGGTGATTAATTTATTATGTGATTAATTAATGGTTAATTAAAGATTGATTAAGGTTAAGTTAATTACATGATTAAGGTTAATTGATAAATTAAGGTAATTAATTTAAGAATAATTAATTAAGAATTAATTAGTTTATGTGATTTATTAAAGGTTAACTAATTAATTAAGATCAATTAATATAAGTAATTAAAGGTAATTAATTACTTAAAGATAATTAATTAATTAATGATTAAAGGTTGATTGAATTATTAATTAAGATAAATGAATTAAGGAGATTAATTAAAAGTTAATGTGAATGGTTAAGGCTAATTAATCTATGGGTAATTAAAGGTTAATTACTTAATGTAATTTAAGGATAATTAATCAAGGATGATTAATTAAGATGGATGATTAAAGGATGATTTATTAATTGTATTGTAATTAATAATTGTTGAGTATGCAGGATTAAGGTTAATCTAAATGATTAAAGTTGGTAATTAATTTAATTGGAGATTAATTAAATTAATTAGGAATTATATATCTAATAAATCTTGTTATGGATGGTTGAATGATATTGGATGACTTGAATTGATTTTATCTCTGATGGGCGATTGAGATGTGCTGTGATATGAATGGGTGAAACTGTGATAATGTAGGTTACCTAACTAAGTTGAATTGTTGTATAATATCCTCGATTTAAATTGTATTGTTTAAAACTTAACAACTTGGATTAGAGATGATATTAAATTCGAAGAGACTGGGGTCAGGTATCAGTAAATAACCGAAACCACTTCGATTCTTATAAATGTGAGTTTGGAAGCAAACAGGCTGGAATGAAATAAGTTAAGTATCATGGATATTTAAAGCTGGATAACAATTCTAGAATATTGTTTTGAGATAAATGATTGACTTAAATAAGATTAGAACTCGTAGAAAAGTATGAGTTACCCTGGTAATTCACTTAAGTTATATAGCTTGGTATTTCATATTATGGGTTTACTCACGCTGGTTTCCAGCCTGACCCGGGTGTTACTTTGATGTAATGCTCGGGTCAGACCGAGTATTACAGATTTTCAGGTAAGGATGTTCTGGAGCTCAGGTGGCGAGCTGGATGGCAGAGACGTATGGAGTGTATTCCCCTGTGTATTTGAGAGTTGTATTGATAGTAGTATGGGGCAGGTTGATATAACTGTCCAGTCTATATTGTAATGATTGTAACTCTGATGAATTGTATGTAAAGTAACAATTACAGTTTTCTTTTATAAAAATGCTATTATTTGTTATTATATTTAATCCGCTGCGAATGTGAGATGTTGTTGTTTTCTTTTCTTCTTTCTTCTTTCTTCCTTCTCACTAACAATCTGGAATTTTTGGAGTTGAAAATTCCGGGTCGTTACATATGCCATTCAGCCGGCTAAGTTAGTGTTTTCTGGGTGTTCTACTTGTTTTGATGAACTTTATATTATGTGTGTGTTTATATACCACTTTGGAGAGATTTTAACTTATATTTACTACTAAATTCAAACCATAAACTTAATACTTTGTTGAAGCTTCAATCTGGAATCTGGTCTTTAAATTGTTAGAATATTTCTCGAGTAAAAAACAATATCTTCTCCTACAACTTTAGTTAGATCTAAATGATACATTTACTTATATAGTTACCACAATCAAAACACCAAAATTCGAGGTTCTAACATTCTCCCCCTTTTTGATGATGACAGCTATGTAAGTTATGTAAATAAAAACAGATTTATACTCCACCCGTCTTAATATCCCCCCTATCGTTATGATGTACTTTTTTCTCCCCTTTTATCATCGGAAAAAAGGAAAACTTAATAGGTAGGAGAAATATTAAAAATATACGCAATGTTGATATGATTAAAAAGGAAAAATTAGACAACTATGAAGAAAATTTGTTAAAGAAACTGAAAATGAACAACTTTGAAGTACTGTTCATGTGTAAAATTGTTGAAAAATAACATCACATGAATTGCACAACATATAACATCACATATCACTTGTAAGTAACTTACATTCACAACGACAAATTTTCATATGAACCATTCACACATAAACAATTAAAACAAGAACGTAGACACAAACTTAGATAACACATTATAAAACAACAAAAATAAGTATTTTAATTTGTTACATCAAAACACTACTAAAGAAATTTAAAAGTCACAAGACGATCCTACAAGACACACATATTACATAATTGTTTTTCAAATAAAATAGTCCGCAAGAAAAAGAGTTATAAAAAGCAATAACTTACCAAATTACTCCCCCTCTCTTCGTATTCATCATCATCTTCTTCATAGGAAGATGTACATGTGAACGGTTCTGGATTCTCAATGATTGTCATTGAGGTGAAAGTTGAATATGACACTTTCTCCTAAATTTTATTCAATTTCCTTTGATCGAATTAAGCTTTTTGTTCATCTTTGTAACATTTTTCTCTACTCTAGCCAATCGACGATTTAATTTGCTTTGATTTTGAGAGAGTGTTATAAGAGCTTGCTTAAGGCTAATATCGACATTTAATTCACTAATCTCATCCTCATCATCATCTTCTTCTTCTTGAGGTGGTTGAGAGGATGAAGCCATGTTAGTGTCACGCGGTTTCGGAATACCTTGGTTTCGATTTGCAACCCACTCTTGATAACTTATTATTTGTTGAGTCATGGGTCATCGAGGAAGTCCCATGAGACTAAGCATCTTAGAGTTGAGTTCACTTATTTTTGTGAAGTCGGCATCCGGTAAAGCAACACCAAAATTCTACAAGATCCTCATGATATACGCTCCATAATGAGTGGTTTGGTAATTTTTTTTATTGTTTACACTCAAAAATTCATCCAAAATTATCTTACCCCAACTCACTCGTTGAGAGGAGTAAATAGCGTACAAAGCTTGAAAATCTCTCTTGTATACTCTCTCATAACTTCCAGTTCGGGGCTGAAGATATGGAATAAGAGCACGGTGGATAATTCTTGCCTTTGGACGTATGACACTAGATTTTAAGACGGTTAAATCGTCTGACAAGAATCGATGTGATACTTCATTGCGATGGTCCATGCCGACATCAATATCATGAATATCCAACCCCTTGGATGGACATCTTAGAATGTGCCCTAACCTTTGAAGGGGTAAGTAAATTTTTACTCCACAAACTAACATCCATATAAAATCACTTCTATTCTGTGGATTTTGATGAGAAAGATTCATGTTGGCATAGAAGAGTTTAATCAAAAGAGGGTAGATTTTAACATTATTAGAATCATACCTAATTAGAGAATCAAAACCATGAGCTTCAGCTAAATCTCTAAACGCAAAGCCATTAATTCAGGAAATTTCATAAAGTCTCCCTCGAAAAGCTTGGAATTTTTCATGCTATTAAATCGATCCGCCATTGTATCGTTATGTAGGCAGGCTCGAATTTGACTTTCGGATGGTCTAGTTGTCGATTCTATCGCTCTCTTTGATCTTGGAGGCATGTTTTTTTTTGGAAAATGAAGAAAGATTGAATTTGGAAGAAGATAGGGATTTCTTTTTTGTTTTTCTGAGTAGAAGGTAGGTAGAAGAGGAGTGAATAGGTAAGTTTTATTAATAAGAGAGGTTTGAATTTGAATTGGTGTGTTGGAGAACGTGCTAGACTATTTTAAAAAAACTAAAACCCTTCTGGTCGGCTGCTTGAATGGGCTTGGTCAGCCGGCTGAGTTGCTGGAATTTAAACCCGCAAGAAAATAGTTGAAAAAGGTGTGATTCAACCGGCTGACTGGCTTGGTTCAATCGGCTGAATTCTGAAAAAAAATTCATATGTTTGCATATTCAGTCGGCTGGATCCATAGGTTCAGTCGGCTGGATCTGTTGAATTTTTATAGTTAGCCTATTTTTAGTCAATTCTATTTTGGTTAACACTAAATGCCATATATATATCTGTTTGAGAGCTTTATTCTCATGTAAAAATATATAATTTTATTTCAACAATCGTATTATATATCCAAATTACAATATCAATTTTATGAACATAAATTTATGAAAATGTTGACTTTAATTTTCAGAAGATTTGGATTCATCTGAAGAGGAAATTTCGAGCGAACTTGGTTCAACTTTGGTGACATCACATAATGGATTAATAGGAGACCAAGTATTACGTTGAATAGGAGCACCTTGATCCCAAGAATTTGGAGATACGTGAGGTCGTTGAGGAGATGGATTGTGCATACCTTGTTTAGGAGTTGTTCCATAGAATTTTAGAGCAAATTATTGAAGAAAATTTAAACATCTTCTATGGTGTTTTTGCTAATAATACATCGTTGGAATCTCAATTTAACATTGTTTTGATTAATGACAAGCTATATAAAATATTTTGTGTGTACTAATCATTTATGCAGGAGATTTGTTGCAGATTCAAATTCAGAGTGTTTTGAAGCTGTTAGTTCCTAGTCTAGAGTCTGTATATCATTTAGTAATTTGTTAAAATCTCTCCTGAATTGATATATATATATATATAAAATTGTACACACATGCACAACTATGTACAGCAGGCTGAAAATAGTCGGCTGAATGCATTCATTCGGCCGGCTGAATACTGAAACAAATTTATTGTTTCATAATATTCAGCCGGCTGAATGAATAAATTCAGCCGGCTGAATCAGGCTAAAATTAGCCTATTTCCTTGCTGTCTTCGATTTAATTCAATTTAGAAGGCTGAATTAATATATTCAGCCGGCTGAATTTCTCCAATAGCTATTTTCATGAATAGACGCTTCTCTTCATCGAAGAGTAACGTCTTCAAAATCAACGGTTGTGCCTGTTTCTTTTCAATTTATTTTTTCATCTATGGTTGCAACCTTTTAAACTCTATAAATAGATTACAGAATTCAATAAACAATTTACTAAAACTAATTTTAATATTCTTGAATTCTTATCTATTCTCTATTTTCAAACTGCACTCAAACTGCTTACATTCTCTAATCGTTGATCACTCTATCTTCCATAATTCTCAAGCACATTACACTACATATCATAAAGAAGAAGATTATAGGAAGATTGTACTTGATATACTTATCAGTGCTATTCAAAGAGCACACTACAGTCAGATACTTTTGTTATTTGTAAAGAAGTCATGTTCAGTTGCTCGGGCGGTAGAAGTCCTATTCGGTTGCTTAGGCGGTAGAAGTCATGTTCGGGTGGTGTAAACCTATTCCTCCGGATTAAGTGAGGGTTGCTATTTTAAATCCAGAAGGAGTCTGGGACTGGACGTAGGACGGGAGTTCGAACTAGTATAAAAATCTCTGGTATCATTTACTTTACTGCTTTTACTATTTACTTACTTATTCCGCACAAGTAGTTTATCCATATTACACGGTCCTATAGCATAGTAACTTTCATTTGGTATCAGAGCAAGGCCTTCATATAACTGTAACATAGTTATCTGATATTATTTTAGTATGGAAAACAACACCAGCACTGTTTCTAACACTACCTTTTCAGAAGGTCAATCTATTGCACGACCACCTCTATTTAATGGAATGAACTATAACTATTGGGCTACTAGAATGAGAATCTATATACAAGCAAGTAGTTATGATACCTAGAACATTATGCAATCTGAATATATTATTCCTACTACTGAATATTCAGCATTGTCTAACACACAAAAATTAGATGCTACTGCAAATGCTAAAGCTATGAACATGTTATATTGTGCATTAGATAAAAAATGAGTTTAATAGAATAAGCATGTGTAAAACTGCTCATGAAATTTGGCGTATACTTAAAGTTACACTTGAAGGAACTAGAAAAGTCAAACAAAGTAAAATTTCTATGCTCAAAAATCAGTTCCAGAATTTCAAAATGAAGCAAGATGAAACTATCAATGAAATGTACTCTAGGTTTCAAGATATATATATCATTCTTTTATAGCATTAGGAGAAACGTACACAGATTTTGATATTGTTTCAAAAATCCTCAACTCACTAACGGATGAATGGAAACGAAAAGTCTTAGCAATCGAAGAAGCTAACGACATTTCAACCATAAAACCAGAAGAGTTGATTGGAAATATAATGTCTTATGAAGTTAATCTGCAGGCAAAATGAGTACAGGCTCAAGTTAAGAAAAATATAGCATTACGGGCAGAAAAAGATGAATCAGATTCAGATGAAGAAAATATGGCGTTCATTGCTAAAAATTTCAAAAAGTTCTTGAAATTTAGAAAAAATAACAAATTTAGAAATAACAAGAACAACTCCAGCAACAATAACAACATCAACAAACCATCATCATCTGCTTTAGAATGTTATGAATGTCACAAGAAAGGTCACATCAAGAAAGACTGTCCTGAGAAAAAGAGAGACAAGCATAAGCACAAAAAAGACAGATTCAAGAAGAAAGCTTTCTCTGTCACATGGGACGATACAGAATCATCTTCATCATCAGAAAGTGACTCAGATAGTGATTCGGAACAAGCCAACATTTGCTTTATGGCTACAAAAGACGAGGTACCATCCAAAAAGAGAGGAAAATGGATACTAGACAGTGGTTTCTCAAAACACATGACAGGAAACAAAGAGATGCTAACAAACATTAACTACTCAGATGGAGGTTCTGTCACATTTGGAGATAATTCCAAAGGATATGTCATCGGTAAGGGCGATGTGATCAATAATGGTATATCTAATTTACCTCTTATTACAGATGTTTTATTGGTTAAAAATTTGAAACACAACTTACTTAGTATTAGCCAATTGTGTGACAAAGGATTCAATATTTCTTTTTCTGAAAATAAGTGTAGTATTTTTTATCAAAATAGGAATCTTATTTTTGAAGGCTTTAGAGATAAAAATATTTATGTTTTAAATATGAATATAAATTATAATACAAATATGTGTTTAATAGCCAAAGAAAATGATCCTTGGTTATGGCACACAAGATTTTGTCATATTAATTTCAAAACTATAAATAAATTATCTGAAAATGATTTAGTAAAAGGTTTACCAAAAATGAACTTTAAAGTAAACAATATTTGTGATGCTTGTCAATTAGGAAAATTATCAAAATCATCTTTTAAATCAAAGAAAAATATTTCTACTATACAACCATTAGAACTATTACATTTAGATCTTTTTGGTCCAACTCAAATTCAATCTATAAATCATAGTAAATATGTATTTGTTATAGTAGATGATTTTTCAAGATATACTTGGACTATTTTCTTAAAAAATAAAAGTGATACTTTTGAAAATTTCAAGAATATTGCAAAGAGAATTCAAAATCTCAAAAATTTAAAAATTAAAAATATTAGAAGTGATCATGGAGGAGAATTTGAAAATGAAACATTTGAACATTTTTGTAATAAAAAGGAATTTACCATAATTTTTCTTTTCCTAGAACACCACTACAAAATGGAGTTGTAGAAAGGAAAAATAGAACATTACAAGAATGTGCAAGAACTTTGTTGAATGGAAATACATTACCAAAACATTTCTGGGCAGATGCTGTAGCTACTGCTTGCTATGTTCTAAATCATGTCTCTATCCGACCTTTAACAAAACACACTCCATATGAACTTTTTCATCATAGAAAACCAAACATTTCTTATTTTAAAACTTTTGGTTCAAAATGTTTTATCTTAAATACAAAAGATCAGCTTGGAAAATTTGATCCAAAATCTGACGAAGGAATCTTCATAGGGTACTCAGATCGAAGCAAAGCTTATCAAATTTTCAATAAAAGAACAAAAACAATCGAGGAAACACTTCATGTTTCATTCGACGAAAATTTCAAATTTAATGAAAATTTTGAGGATATTCCTAAGACAATCACAAATATGGTTACTCAAAATAATTTTGAAGAAGATGAAAACATTTCTAATAATATTGAACAAAATGAAAACATTGATCATAATGAAAATGAATTAAGATCTCCTCCTAGGATTTTACGAGATCACCCAATAGAAAATGTCATAGGAGAAATTGATTCACATGTTAGAACTAGAAATCAACTTAATCAAATGGGCCATGTAGCTTTTCTTTCTAAAATCGAACCTAAAAATGCAAAAGAAGCATCTACTGATGATTATTGGATTATAGCTATGCAAGAAGAGCTAAACCAATTTGAACGAAATGAAGTTTGGGAACTAGTTCCTAGACCAAGTGATCAAACCGTCATTGGTACTAAATGGGTTTTCAAAAATAAAGTAGATGAACAGGGTAATATAACTAGGAATAAAGCTAGATTAGTTGCACAAGGATATAATCAAGAAGAAGGAATCGACTACGAAGAAACGTTTGGTCCAGTTGCACGACTTGAAGCAATACGTATCTTACTGGCCTTTGCATGTTTTCATAATTTCAAACTTTATCAAATGGATGTTAAAAGTGCTTTCTTAAATGGGTATATAAAAGAAAATGTTTTTGTTGAACAACCTCCGTTATTCACACATGAATAATTTCCAGACCATGTCTATAAACTTAAAAAAAGCCCTATACGGTCTAAAACAAGCACCTCGTGCTTGGTATGAACGTCTTAAGAGCTATCTAATAGATTCTGGTTTTGAAATAGGAAAGGTTGATCAAACTCTTTATATAAAAAGAACTAAAAATGATATTTTAATTATTCAAATTTATGTAGATGATATTATTTTGGCTCTACAAATGAAAATTTATGTCAGGAATTCTCAAAAATTATGACCAAAGAATTTGAAATGTCATATATGGGAGAATTATCTTATTTTCTTGGATTACAGGTTAAACAAATAGAAAATGGAATTTTTATTAATCAAGAAAAATATTGTAATAATCTAATTAAACGATTTAATATGGAAAACACTTCTGCTAAACTAACTCCGATGAGCACAACAGTTCATCTCGATAGAGATGAAGATGGCAAAAGTGTTGACCAAAAATTATATCGAAGTATAATTGGATCATTACTTTATCTAACTGCTAGTAGATCTAACATAATGATGAGTGTTTGTTTATGTGCTCGATTCCAAGCAAATCCTAAAGAATCACATATGCGAGCAGTAAAACGCATATTACGTTATCTAAGCAAAACCAAAGATTTTGGACTTTTCTATCCGAAAGAATGTCCTTTTGAGTTAGTTTCATATAGTGATGCTGATTTTGGAGGATGTCGGACAGATTGGAAAAGTACTAGTGGGACTTGTCATTTCATTGGACAGTCCTTAGTCTCTTGGTTTAGCAAGAAACAGAATTGTGTTTCACTTTCAACTTGTGAGGCAGAATATATTTCTGCTGCTTTAGCTTGGGCTCAAGTCATTTATATTCAGCAAACACTTCAAGATTTTGGTGTTAATTTATCTAAATCAACAATTTTTTGTGATAATACTAAAGCTATAAACTTATCCAAATATCCTGTAAATCACTCACGAACTAAACATATTGACATACGTCATCATTTTCTTCGTGATAATATTGAAAAGGATTTAGTCATACTGGAATTTGTATCTTCTGAAAATCAGTTGGCAGATATATTTACAAAACCTTTAAATGAAAATATATTTATAAAATTAAGAAGAGAATTAGGAATTGTATCGATAAAGGATTTATAATTTTTTTAATAATTTTTTTTTTCAGTACTCGAACTCGGGATCTCTTACTTGGAAGTCTAGTGTTCTACCACTTCACTACTCCTTTCTTTTTAACTTTAGATGGTTTGCATTTTTTTTCTATTTACTTTACATTTTTTTCCTCCAACCAAATTTTTCTCTGTTCTTATAAACCTAACCTCAAATCTATTTTCTGTTTATATTTTTTTTTGAAACTGGGTAAATTAATCATGCTGGGCTTTGCGGCCCAAAACAGCATAATACAGACTCGAACAAAAATATACAAAATGCTTCTCCGACAGACAAATCCAGACAAAGATACAACGCAACTAGAAAACTTCCATTTTTAGGGTTTATGGCGGCTCCCAGTTCTCTAGTTGACCTCGTCCGTTCGATACCTTCATCATCAACTTCTCCATTAGTCGTTCTTCTTGTTCCATTGCCATGGTAAGCACCTTCTTTGGTTTCCTCCCAATTATTATACTAATGTCTCTATTTATCAAATTCGTGAGAAATTGAACATCTTGTTGTTTGTCATCGAAAGCCCGACAGTTCCTCTCCCTCCAGAGGTGCCACAAGGTAGCTGTGAGTCTAATATTGCCAATCTCCTTCATCAGCTTCGAGAGATTACTCCCTCCGTGCAGGTAATCAACTTCCTCTGTTAATTTTTGAACATTGTTTATATGTAGGCATCTCATTTTTTGAATACCCCAAATTCTTTTGGAATATTCACATTCAAAAAATAAATGTTCATGTGTTTCATCTTCAATATGACAGAGATTACAAGTCGTATTGTTTACAATCCCCCATTTATGCAATCTATCCTTTGTTGGTAGTTTTTCGAGAATTGCCTTATATAGAGTATGCGCCATTTTAGGGCTATTCGATCTGCTCCATACCACCTTAGACCAATTGACTACAGGATGTTTGTTCCTTGAATCTTCCCAAACTTCTCTGAAGCTAAATTTACCATTAGAGTTCCTCTTCCAGGACCATGCATCCTCCACTTTGTCACTGTGAATGATTTTCTCTCGAATCTCTTCTTTATAATGTGAAATTAGTACGTTGTTATATTGCCATTCTCCATTGTTTATTATGTCAGCCACTTTATAATTAGGAGCTCCATAATCTGAGAAAGTATCCCATCCTAGTCTCTCGATAAAGCTTCTTGAGTTTAACCATGGGTCTCTCCAAAGGTCAGTGTTTGTGCCATTTGCAATATCCCTATCTAAGTGCTTCTACAATTCATCTCTTAGTTGTAAAATATTCTTCCAAGTCACAGAGGCATTGTTGTCAATTTTTATAGTCCAAAAATTGTCTTTAAGATATCTTGATCTCATCTATGAAGCCCATAGATTTGTTGAAGTTAGCATATTCCAAGCTAGTTTCAGTCCATATACTTTTTTCAGTTCAAAAAGATTCTTCAGACCTATTCCTCCTTCCTCCTTTTTCCTACATAAGTCAGAGTATTTAACTTTATGCATTCCTCCTCTCCATATGAAATCTGCACAGATTGAGTTAATCTTTGTGATCGAACAATCTGGAATTTGAAAAGATTGCAGCCAAAATCTGACTTTAGAAGTGATTACTGTATGCACCAATTCAACTCTCCCTGCAAAAGATAGCAGCTTTGATCTCCATCCTTGTAATTTGTCTCTTATGTCATCCACCAACTTACCACACTCAGCATCAGTAATAATGTTATTTGAGAGAGGAACTCCTAAATATTTAACAGGAAGTTGTCCCTCTGAGAACCCCAATTTTTCTAACATAACTTGCTTATTTTGGCAGAACTTGTTAAAATAGCATTTAGTTTTGGATTCATTAAGTCTAAGCCCAGCAAGATGCTCTAGTTCTGTGAATATCTCCTTGATTTTATTAATTGCTTTCATGTTTCCTTTCACCACCACTAACAGATCATCTGCATATAGTAGATGTGTGATTCTCGGGAGGTTATTGTAAATTGGGTGTATATATTCATGTAGACAAGCCAATTCCATTTGCAGGGTGAACCACTCCATAGCTACAGCAAAAAGGTATGGAGATAGAGGGTCACCTTGTCTAATCCCCCGATTACTCCGAATGTACCCTTTAGGAATTCCATTAACCGTGATTGAGTAAGTAGGGGTGTCTAGGGAGTATTTTATCAGTTTTAAGAGCTTCATTGGAACCCCCATAGATGCAAGCATATGGGTTATAAATCCTCGGTTCACCTTGTTATAGGCTTTTTGCAAATCCACTTTAATGCATAACTTGTCAGCTCCTTGTTTATTGAAATTCCTGATTAATTCATGAGCCATCAAAGAATTATCTAATATGAGCCTACCTTTAATGAATGCACTTTGACACTGCGAAATAAGATCAGGGAGGACTTTATTTAATCGATCACAGATAATTTTACTCAGAATTTTATAACTAACATTGCAGCAGGAAATTGGTCTCTCTTTCTGGATTCTTTGCTTTTGGGATGAGGGAAATAAAAGTGTGATTGATTTCTTGTATGAATTCTCCAGTTTCAAATGCCTCATTGTAAGCTTTCAACATGAACTCTTTCAGGTTTATCCAATACATTTTGAAGAAGGCTGCCCCCATGCCATCAGGCCCAGGGGAGGAATCACTGTGAATGGAGAAGACAGCATTCCTCAGTTCCTTTTCCATAATTGGAGCAGTCAACATGTTGGCCCCCTCAGCAGAGACCTTCCTTCTACAATTGATGCGAGGTAATTGATTGTTATAGTCACCATTGTATAGATTGGTAAAATATGAGATGGACTGATCTTCTATGTCCTTAATATGCCTGGAAGTATTACCCTGCTCATTTAAAACATTATATAAATTATTATGATGTTGTCTTAAGGACATTTTAGTATAAAAAACTTATTGCATTCATCTCCTTGCTGTAACCATTTCTCTTTAGCTTTTTGTTTCAACTCTACTGCCTGCTTGTGTAGCTCTTCTTTGAGTTACTTTTGAAGTAAGTAAAATTCTGCATTTAGGCCTTCATGTAGAGGGTCATCATCTAGTCTATGTTGTATGCTTTCTAAATGTTGTTGGATTTCTGTGATTTTGTCAGTGGTCTTAGGTCTGCACTTGTTCCAGTCTTTTATTCTGTTTTTCATGATTTTGATGAGCATTACAAGTCGAAACATATGGTTGCCTAGAGGAATACTTACTATGTTAAAGTTCACTACATCATCAAAACCTTCTATCAAAGGCCAATGATTTGCATATCGGAAAGGTTTTCCTTTATGTATTTCTTCATCTTCATTGAATTGTAACAAGAGGGGACAGTGATCACTTGTGGAACAAGGTAGAACAGTTACTCTAAAATTTGGAATTTTGTTAAATAATTCTGCATTTCCGAGAACTCTGTCTAGTCTAGAAGCAATTTTCTTCGACTCACCACTTCTCCATGTAAATTTCAGCCCAGAGTGTTGTGCTTCAGCAAGTCCACTGGATAGAACACAGTTATTGAATTCTACTACCTGTGCTACCCTTAATGTAAGCCCCCCTCTTTTCTCATTAATTTTTAAAACAGCATTAAAGTCTCCAGTTACTATCCAAGGACAATTTATATTTTTTGAGTTATCAATTATTTGTTTCCATAGCTCTGTTCTTTCTGAAGCTAAGTTTTTCGCATACACAAATGTTACTACAATCTCCAACCCTCCAATATTATGAAATTTTATGGTCATTTGTTGGTCACTCAAGTTAATAATGTTGCCATTCCAGTAATTACTTTCCCAACCAACTATAATTCTGCCTTTAACCTGAGTTGTTGAGAATACCCACTGATTTCCAAAGTGGTTTCTAATCATCTCTATACTTTTATTATTCAATTTATTCTCCAGAAGAGCTAAAATAGTAGGCTTATATTTAGCCTTAATGTTGTGGAGGTCTAACATGCGTGTGTCATTGTTTAGACCCCTCACATTCCAACATATGATAGACATTTATAATTTTTTGGTGGATTTGCTCCGAGTAACTGGAGCAGTTCCTACCATAACTGATGTAACAGTTTTCCCTTTTTTAGCAATGGTGAATTGATTTTCATATTCTAAATTACACTCAGTATACTTACTAATATCCTCAGACAAATCTTCTTCCTCTTCTTCATTAGACTATTCCAGTTCAATGCCCAGCTTGTGGATGTCCTCTAGGGAACCCAGCAGTTCCTCCTCCACCTCCTCGTGAAAATCAGTCAATGGACCCAATATCTGCGAGCCCACTTGAAGATTTTCAGTCTGTACCAGTGGAATCATTGGGTCAGGGCTACCCAAGTGATCCTCTATACAAGGTGTCTTCCCTGACTGAACAAGAACTAGATGACATGCTTGCTCTGATCCGCACTCCAACACCATAGGGCACTCTTGTTGTTTCGGTTGTTCTGTAGTAGGGGAGATATTTTGTATATTTTTTGTAATCTCCTCTCCATTTTTTAGGCTTCCAGTCTCAGGTAATTCTACTGTGTGGTCTGTAATAACTTTCCTTACCCATATTTTCTGCTGCTTGTCTGCCTTGCTAAGTTGGCACTGCTGATTTATATGACCAAAACACATACACTCACCACACTTAAGTGGTACAAATTCGTACTCCACCTCCTGCTCATACACATTACCTTTTTTGTCTATGGCTTTAACTGTCTTTGGCAACACAGTTTTGGCTAAGATCTCTACCAAAACCCTAGCATATTTAATACGTTTAACTTTTCTTGTATTTTCATCAATGTCAATCGGCTTACCTATTAGACTTGCAAGTTTACTAATGCATCTCATATTCCATAGAGCAAGATCCAGGTCATTAAATCTAATCCAAATAGGATATGTTGTTAACATAATACGTTCAAAATTGAAATTAGCCTCCCATTTACGTATTATAATTAGTTTGCTGTCCATGAACCACGGGCCGCCATTGATGATTCTTTGATAGTCTTCCTCCAGTTCGAATTTGATTAAGTAAAACCCATTTTCACGAGGAAAAATATCCCAAGCTCCTTTCAGATTCCAAACTCACTTAATATAAGCATTAAAGTGCATAAAATATGGGCGTTTACCTGCCATATAGGCGTAAATCGAGTGTTGCCAAATATGTTTTGATTCAGCATAGTCCTCTTCGTCTATTATTTGATATATCTCCTCTCCATCAGATTGTGGTTCAAAGTAAATTGCGTTACCTTTGAGTTCAATTCTGGAACCAACAGCCTCAATCCATGATTTTGCCTTTTGAGTCCCCTTATTAGATTTAAGTGCCTCAACGAACGAGATCTTAGCCTTTCCCCTATGATTAACCTCCTTCCATCCGCCGCCGTCATCCTCTTCTTCCGTTCCTAGGGTTTCGGGAATTCCAGATGCAGATCCGGTCACCATTAATAATTGAATCTTATAAGTAAATAAATATATATATATTCTATATATATGTCTTTACACGTATATACCTCTACTAATCTTCCTTCTTTTGACATTAGTTTTTAAATAATTTTTTTTTAAATTTTCAAATACTTTTCTCAAAATGTCTTCCCAGCATAATTCTGAATCCTCTGCTCTATCTTATTCTTCTCTTAGTTCGGGATCGATGAATTTACCAACTCCAACACCGATTTATGAACCTGTACCAATTGTGCCTCCATCTACTCACACAGGTTATACTCCACCTGGTAAAAGAACAAGAAGATCTCTATTTTTTGGTTCACCATCTACCAAAGAAAAAAATAGATGACATTTATCATTACCAAAAGGAATCTCTGGAATTACAACGCGAACTGTATTATGAACAAAAAGTTAACGCCAAGCGGTTAAGCTTTTTAGAACAAGTCGAATTGAAATTCTGTGGATCTTCATCCAAAAGCACAGTTTATCAACCATCTCCTGTTTGTTCTCCGTCCCGACACAATGCTTGGGAACTATCGCCACAGCGTCCACCAATATCTCTGAATTCATGGGAACGCGGCAATAGATGGTCACCACTAAGGCCATATCAAGAGAACACAAAAATAGAACTGGATGAATATCACACTCTAAGCTCTTCTTCCAAATCTATTTAAATTTTTTTACGCTGTTGTTAATATGTAATTTTATTTTCTAATTGTTCAAAAGTTATTCACATTGTTTATATATATTGTTTGCTAAATATTAAAGGCTGTCATAAGTTTTTGTAAAAAATTAGCCGGCTGTTTATAATGAAACAGACGGCTGAATATTGTGGAAGAAAAATTTTAGCCTCGGAGTCAAACGGTTGAATCAATGCAAACATCCGTCCGAATTAGTTCAAAAACTAACTATTTTCTTGCGGGAAGGAATTCAAACGGTTGATTACAGTGATTTAGCCGGCTGAATTCCTTCTGGGACATTTTTTTATCTTTGTTCTATATTCTTTCTTCCACTTTTGCCCTTACTTTTTACATACTATATATTCATCTTTTCATTTCTTACCCATTCACTTCAGAACCTGTGATAACCCGGATTTTAACATCTGTTAATTGTTAATTAACATGATTTAATAATAATAATATATATATATATATAACTAAAAATATTTGAATATACATAAATGGATTTAAACTATAATAAATGTTGAATTATAAATCTCTGGAAATGATAAATCTTATAGTAAATTAATATATATATATAATTAGATATATGCAAACTTTATAATGCTGGAAATCATAAGTGTATAATATACGAGTATATAAGAGTGCATATATATGTATTTATGTAATCTATTAATTAAGGGAATAATAGCTTAAGTTACAAATAAGATTTAATAAAAGGTTTAATATACTTTCTTTTAAAATTTATACATAAAATAAACATAGTTTGTATAAATATAAATATAAAACATAATACTTAAATTAATAAAAACATAAACAAAAAAATAAATTTATAGTTTTTGACATTTGTGGCTTTTGTATAACATGCAAAGACAAGTGGCATGGTTTTCTTTTAAGAATATAAATAAAATGTTATAAGAAAAAAATCTGTATACAGTTCAACACTTTTCCATTTTCATTTTCTTAACTCTGTTCTTTTTCCTATCTTCATTTTTTTCAAAAACTAAGAAACAAAAATCTGCAAACAAATTCAAGCTGAAGAAAAACAAGATCATCTCAGATCAGTAGGCTTAAAAGCAAGCTATTCAAATTCATCTCAGTTTCAAGCAACTTAGATCAGTAGCAAATCAAAGTTCCAGTTAAACAAGTTTCAGAGTTCAGTAACAATGCAAGTTTTCAAAGTTTAAAACTGCTTCAAAACCTGCTCTGTTCAAACAAAAGAGGTGAGTGACCACTACTTTTGAAAGTGTAAATCTGTTCTCTGTTTTATAGATACATATGGGTAAAACTCTTAAAATCTGAAACATCTAGAATTGGTATGTGATGAATGTTTGAAATATGATATAAATTTTGTTATGAATGATGTTAAAAATGATTTTTCATGTGTTCATATCTAAAAAGGCTAAACATGCCTCTGTTGGAAACATTAAAGGTTTGAAAACCTGATTCAAAAGTTTAAATCTTCCACTTAAGTGATTTTTAGGTTTCGATCTCTGAAATAAAAATGTTTGTAGGTGAGTAAACTCTCTGATTTAAACTTAAAATTGTTTCTGTGAACAATATTGAGGTTTGAATGATAAAATGTGTGTTTGCATGTATATATTTATACATGAAAATGAGATGTATGTCTGTGCACATCAACAGGAACCCTGTTCTATCCCTACAGGCTCCAAAACCTGTCTCAGAATCCAAAAACTCTGTAACAGATTGTTTTAAGGCTTTGAGATCAAAAGAAAACAAGTTTGTTTGATCATGCTCTAAATATTTAAAATAAATATTGGTATATTAAACAAAAGTCTTGTCTGGAAATAGAAGAATATAGGCAAACTCAATATAAACAAAAATTTCATCAACCATGATTTTAAATTTTGAATATATAAACTGAATCGTCTTCGAAGTTGATGATTTATAAAAGTGATATTAATTTTTTTTTTATCAAGTATTCGCTGAGGAAAATGGGGATGAACAGAATTGCTATTTTCTCGAAATTCTGGCGATCGATAAGGCGATGGACTTCGTGTTCGTAACCGGAGCTAGCTGGAAGACCGTGGAGTTTGGGAAAAATGCTGGATTAAATTCTAGATCAACATGGATGTTGATTTTGATCGAGTTAGGGTTTAAGGTTTAAACTGAGTCGAGGTTAGAAACGTGATCGCTGCACCGTCTGTAGACCATCGGAAAGTATCGGACCAAGACTATCAGAAGCATGGGAGGCTGGCGGAGCTTAGGGTGGAGTATCGTGACCTCTGATGATCAGAGGGGGAAGAACGAGGCAGTTTATGGTGGTTCAGTTTTGTTCCAGTTGGTGTTAACTTGCTCGATTTCGTTTGGCTCGCAGATTCATCGATTAGGGTGATTATTCGATAAGAGGTGGTCGGCGATGACTTGATGGGGGTGACGTGGTTGATCGGAGGTGATCAGGCTGGCCGTGCACGTGCACACGTGCGTTTTCGAATGTCAGGTGGCTGTTGGATTTGGGGAAGATAGGGATGTATTCGGGTTGGTCTCGAAGATGATTGTGAGTTTTCTCGTGTTCATTCTCAAGTAGATTCGTTAGCGATTACTTACAGAATTTTTAAACTTAAATTTTAACCAAGTTTTGAAAATAGAAGAGATAAGGGAAACTCGGGGGTTTTGTTAAATTTGCTCAGGCAAACTCATCTCTGGCTCAGGTATTACACGAGATTTTGTAGGGTATTTGTTTTATTGGTTTTAAAACATAAACCAAGTTTTCTTTTAAGTTTTAAACTATTTTTCTCTATATAGAGGTTGTTTAACTTTAATTAATCAAGTTTTACAATGGTTTTAAAAATTGGGTTTGAAAGTTTAGTTAAAATAAACTTGAAAAAAAATAATTAAAGGATAGTTAATTAATATAGAGAATGTTTGATGATTAATTAACCTTTAAAGTTAATTTATTTGTTAAAGAAAATTTATTACTTGAAGTTAATTACTTAATAAAAGTTATTAAGATAAATTTGTTAATAATTTAAGGAATAATTAAGTATAATTAAGGATTAATTACTTGATAATTAGAGGATGATTTGTTTTATAATAAATCAAGTGGTGATTAATTTAAAGTTAATTAATTTATGAATTAATTAAGGGGGTTTATTAAAAATAATTAAATAATTAGGGATAAATTATTTAATAATTAAATATGAATTTATTTATTAATTAAGAATAATTAATTAATTAAAGGTTAATTAATTGATGAAAGTAATTAAGGAATGATAATTAATTAAGGACTAATTAATTAATTAATTAATTAAGGATGATTAATTAAGGATTGATTATTAATTAAAGGTTAATTATGATTGATTAAAGCATAATTAATCAAAGTAGTTTGTAATAAATTAATATTAATTAACCAGGATTAGTAGTAATTCATAAGTAATTAAGTCTGATTTAAAATTAATCAGATGATTAATTAAACTTACTTATGGATGTTTGGATTCTATTGAATTGTTTGATAGTTCTACTGTGTAATGCTTTGTGATATGAATTGTTTTAATTTAAACTATGATAATGTGGGAATCTATCGATGATGAATTACTGTGTAAGGGTGACACCCTGTATTTAAAGTTTGAATTGTATTTCACTTGAATAACGTGGGTTAAGATGACATTGAATTCGAATAGACCAGGGTCGGGTATCAGTAAATACCCGAAACGACTTCGATTTGAAATCTTCTATAATTCTTTATAGATTGATATGTCAAATCAAATAGGCCGGTTTGGGATAATATGGACCATTTAAAATAAGTTGGATACTTATATATTGTTTTGTGAAAATAAGTGTTAACTATATAAGATGTTTACTTATAGTAAAGTACGAGTTACCCCGGGTTTAAATAAGTTCTATGAATTGAAATTTCATGTTAGATAAGTTTACTCACGCTGGTTTCCAGCCTGACCCGGGTGTTACTTTGATGTAATGCTCGGGTCAGACCGAGTATTACAGATTTTCAGGTAAGGACGTTCTGGAGCTCAGGAGGCAAGCTGGATGGCAGGAACGTATGGAGTGAAATCCGTTGTGTATATTATTATTGATTATCTAAGACATGTTTTCAAATTGTCCTGTGTTGTGTAATAGTATAACTCTGATGTATAAATGTATAAGTGTATGGATACAGTTCTTATTTGTAAAACTGTTATTTATGTGATATTATATTTTGATCCGCTGCGAATGTGAGGTTTCTGTGTGTTGATGTTTCTGTTTTCTTCTTCTTCTTCTATCTCTTTTTCTTTTCCTTAACAATTCGGGATTTTCGGAGTCGAAAATTTCGGGTCGTTACATTTGGTATCAGAGCAGAAGGTTAAGAGAGAACCTTGGCTCTGTTGGGATTACTCGTAAAGGATAGGGTCAATGGTACCCTAGAACGAGTTGAGTGTATATATATATATATATATATATATATGAGAGCGTAATTGTTATTTTCTTATATAAGGATTTTAAATGATTTTATATAAGAATATATTTTGATATATAAAATGATATTTCTTTCTAATAAATATTAAGGTATTTGGTTGTTAAAATATTGGAATTAAATTAAGTGGTAATAGAAATAAAGCCAAATTAAAATTGAATGAAGATAAGTTTGAAATGAATTCAAACTAAAATTAAAATCTTGAATTTGTAGAAATGTTATCAAGAATAAAGGTAATAATGAATTGGTTTCCAGATATGATAATCTTGGTTATTATCATAAATGGTAATTGTGTTTAATAATGAATGTTGTTAATGATTTAGCAAAATGAAATGTTTAGGGAAGTAAACATTTAAGTGAGTATAACTTATAAATTGGAATTGAATAGAATTTAAAATTGTGAAATTTTAAATCTAAATCCAGAAAACTTGAAATTGTTTTAAAGAAGTTGTTTTGAATTAAAAACAAAGGTGGTTTAAAAATTTAAAGTATAACTTGGTGTGTAAAGAAAATGTATATATGAGGAATATATATAATACCAATGATGATTTGAAATAAACACTTAGTGTTGAGTTTTAAATTGGAATGTGATGTAAAACCCAAAGTAAAGTAAGTTTTTAAACTTAAAAGGGGAAAGACTATTAATCTGAAGTTTAAAATTTGAATGGGAATTCAAATTGTAAAAAGTTGACCGGATTAAGTAAATTTAACTTGAAGGAAGTTAAATAAGTTGAATAAATAACTTGAATTGGAAATTTCAAGATGAAATTTAAATTTAACTTGGGTAGTTAAATGGTTAATTTAAATGGGAGTTATGAGTGATCTCAAAATGGGTTTGAGATCTGGAAATTGAAAATGGATAATAAATTAGAATCTGAAGATTAAATTGTTTTTGAATTCTTATTTGAACTTTGTAATAAGTTAAGTAAAGATAATTTTAAAATGGAATTTTGAAATTTGAATTCAGAATTAAAAGGTTTAAAGATTTAATTTGTTAAAATAAAAAAAATAAAGGTTGAATTAATTTAAAAGTGAAGGAATTGTGATTTAAGGAATTAAATCAATATTTAAAAATTTTAACTCGAATTTATATAGTTCGAGATAGTTTAAAATTGAGATTTAAATTGAATTAGTTCAAACTGAATTTGATTTGAATAATTTGAAATTGTAATTAAAATGAATATGTTTAAAATCAAATGGAATTTGATTTGAAATTTAGAAAGGAATTAAGATTAATTCAACTTGAATTGGGATTGAATAAAATTCAATGGAAATTGAAGTGTTGAGTCAATTTAAATGGAAGTAGAAATTTAAATTGAATTGATAGGGTATTGAACGGTTTGACTCTGGACTATTTTCAAAGTAATTTGTTTTAATATAAACCTATTTTTTCAAACTATTTACTATACAATCTTTCTTCTTAAACCCCAAACTATCTTATACTTATTTTACAATTATTTTAGAACTATTTAACTATTTTGAAACTGTCTTATAAACTAATAACTATTTTTCAACTACTTATCTACTTTAAACTTTTCCAAGCTATTTTTAAATTTAAATAAGTCAGAGTTCAAACTGTTTGTAATTGAAGTAATAACTCAATTGGAAATGCAAGCAATTGAGAATAAGTGAATGGAATTAAAGGAAATATGAATAGAAAAGATAATTGATTTAGCTAAAAAAATCAATAATGATAAATACGTAGGATATACGTATATTATTCTATTCGCATAGTGATTTGATCCAGATTCGAACACAGAATTTCGAGATAGTATTATCGATCCGAGTTGGGATTTTTCGCTCGATTTTCGACGGCGAACCTGGATATGGATTTTTGATTGGTTCTGGATATTCTCTATCATAGCTACGACTATGCAAGGAGAATGACGGATTCTGGTCAAGAAACGAGATCTGAGTCCGCACTAGGGAGTCGGGTGGACGATACTAGTTCGGAAGTGAAATTGTGTGATCGATTGAGTGATCAAATTGATATTGTGTACGGATGATATGTGTACATCGTACGGATTTGAATGAAATTGATATTGAAGATTTGTGGATAAGAACTGTAAAATGGTTTTTGAAAAGAAATATGGTTAATAACTTTATAAAAGATTTATCAAATTTGAATATTTGATTTTGAATAAAATAAAGTTATATATCCTTGTTATATAAGATAAATCTTCCCTTGTTGAATCTATTGCTAAAAGAAAAGGGTTTTGAAAATATTTGAAGTATAAAAGAGGTTTTATACAAGTTTGAAATAATCCAAAGATTTTCAAAGTTATATATATCTATATATATAAAGGATCTTATGAGAATGATTTTGAAAAAGGTTTTGGGAACCTATGAATTTGGAAAAGGCTTTTGATTTTTGGAAAAATCAATTTTGGATTTTGGAAAGCCTAGTTTGAGAATTTTCGATTTTGGTAATCGATTTTGTGTAAAGAAGATTTTGATAAATCATAAAGGGTATGATTTGAAGATACTATAAGTATATAGTATAAAGTGTTTTGAGAATAGCTCTGGGAAAAAAGGCGCTTCCTTGAAATGAACTTCTCAGGAGTACCACTGGGTGGTACTGCCTTGAGCCCCAAGGGGGGTTTCTAAAGTTGATCCTGTGAGGAGTCCGGACAAAACTAGTTCCTGAGGATTATTTGTGTAGCGAAAGTCGAGGGGCTGGTGCCCAGAGAGGCATTTGAGTTATGCTGTGACAACAATTTAACTCAATGTCACTGCGATCTACTGCAGACCATAGCGGAAGTCATGTGTGCCGCTGAGAGCCAACTGTCTACGTTTGATTTTATATCGGTAGACTGTGACACTATGGTAACATAGCGAAAGTCGTTTGGGCCGCTGAGAGCCAACAGTCTGCGTTTGATTTTATATCGGTAGACTGCGACCTATGTGGAGGAGTTTCATTTTGACAGCGAAATCGTGTGTGCCGCTGAGAGCCAACAGTTACATGGACTTTTGCTGCGACGGCAACGTAACCCTGGAATGTAACTGCGATCTGTTGTGGGTTCCATGCTGTTATCAGTTACATGGACTTTTGCTGCGATGGCAACGTAACCCGTGATGTAACTGTAACCATGGATGGGGGTGATGATTTCCAGAGCATTCTCACCAAAGATATTTCCTCTATTTTCAAAAATGTTTCCTATATTTTTAATAAAATTATTTTCCAATATTTTCACTGGGTGTTGAAAACGGGTTTGCTAAGTCCTTATAGATTTTCAGTCCTACGTCTGATCAACGTATGACCGAATTTCTGTGAGAACAAGGATGGACTTGTTGAAACATCGAGTTATAAAAAGTATTTTTATAAAACTATTTTTTTGTAAAATTATATAGATTTTAAAGTATTTTAAAAATTTAATATAAAGGGAGTTTATAGTTTAAAATGTTCAATAAGAAATTTATCTGATAATAAGTAAATAATAAATTTTGGCTTCGTTCCTTTTCGAGGACGAAAAGATTTAAAGGGGGAAGGAATGTGATAACCCGGATTTTAACATCTGTTAATTGTTAATTAACATGATTTAATAATAATAATAATATATATATATATATATATATATATAACTAAAAATATTTGAATATACATAAATGGATTTAAACTATAATAAATGTTGAATTATAAATCTCTGGAAATGATAAATCTTATAGTAAATTAATATATATATATAATTAGATATATGCAAACTTTATAATGCTGGAAATCATAAGTGTATAATATACGAGTATATAAGAGTGCATATATATGTATTTATGTAATCTATTAATTAAGGGAATAATAGCTTAAGTTACAAATAAGATTTAATAAAAGGTTTAATATACTTTCTTTTAAAATTTATACATAAAATAAACATAGTTTGTATAAATATAAATATAAAACATAATACTTAAATTAATAAAAACATAAACAAAAAAATAAATTTATAGTTTTTGACATTTGTGGCTTTTGTATAACATGCAAAGACAAGTGGCATGGTTTTCTTTTAAGAATATAAATAAAATGTTATAAGAAAAAAATCTGTATACAGTTCAACACTTTTCCATTTTCATTTTCTTAACTCTGTTCTTTTTCCTATCTTCATTTTTTTCAAAAACTAAGAAACAAAAATCTGCAAACAAATTCAAGCTGAAGAAAAACAAGATCATCTCAGATCAGTAGGCTTAAAAGCAAGCTATTCAAATTCATCTCAGTTTCAAGCAACTTAGATCAGTAGCAAATCAAAGTTCCAGTTAAACAAGTTTCAGAGTTCAGTAACAATGCAAGTTTTCAAAGTTTAAAACTGCTTCAAAACCTGCTCTGTTCAAACAAAAGAGGTGAGTGACCACTACTTTTGAAAGTGTAAATCTGTTCTCTGTTTTATAGATACATATGGGTAAAACTCTTAAAATCTGAAACATCTAGAATTGGTATGTGATGAATGTTTGAAATATGATATAAATTTTGTTATGAATGATGTTAAAAATGATTTTTCATGTGTTCATATCTAAAAAGGCTAAACATGCCTCTGTTGGAAACATTAAAGGTTTGAAAACCTGATTCAAAAGTTTAAATCTTCCACTTAAGTGATTTTTAGGTTTCGATCTCTGAAATAAAAATGTTTGTAGGTGAGTAAACTCTCTGATTTAAACTTAAAATTGTTTCTGTGAACAATATTGAGGTTTGAATGATAAAATGTGTGTTTGCATGTATATATTTATACATGAAAATGAGATGTATGTCTGTGCACATCAACAGGAACCCTGTTCTATCCCTACAGGCTCCAAAACCTGTCTCAGAATCCAAAAACTCTGTAATAGATTGTTTTAAGGCTTTGAGATCAAAAGAAAACAAGTTTGTTTGATCATGCTCTAAATTTTAAAAATAAATATTGGTATATTAAACAAAAGTCTTGTCTGGAAATAGAAGAATATAGGCAAACTCAATATAAACAAAAATTTCATCAACCATGATTTTAAATTTTGAATATATAAACTGAATCGTCTTCGAAGTTGATGATTTATAAAAGTGATATTAATTTTTTTTTATCAAGTATTCGCTGAGGAAAATGGGGATGAACAGAATTGCTATTTTCTCGAAATTCTGGCGATCGATAAGGCGATGGACTTCGTGTTCGTAACCGGAGCTAGCTGGAAGACCGTGGAGTTTGGGAAAAATGCTGGATTAAATTCTAGATCAACATGGATGTTGATTTTGATCGAGTTAGGGTTTAAGGTTTAAACTGAGTCGAGGTTAGAAACGTGATCGCTGCACCGTCTGTAGACCATCGGAAAGTATCGGACCAAGACTATCAGAAGCATGGGAGGCTGGCGGAGCTTAGGGTGGAGTATCGTGACCTCTGATGATCAGAGGGGGAAGAACGAGGCAGTTTATGGTGGTTCAGTTTTGTTCCAGTTGGTGTTAACTTGCTCGATTTCGTTTGGCTCGCAGATTCATCGATTAGGGTGATTATTCGATAAGAGGTGGTCGGCGATGACTTGATGGGGGTGACGTGGTTGATCGGAGGTGATCAGGCTGGCCGTGCACGTGCACACGTGCATTTTCGAATGTCAGGTGGCTGTTGGATTTGGGGAAGATAGGGATGTATTCGGGTTGGTCTCGAAGATGATTGTGAGTTTTCTCGTGTTCATTCTCAAGTAGATTCGTTAGCGATTACTTACAGAATTTTTAAACTTAAATTTTAACCAAGTTTTGAAAATAGAAGAGATAAGGGAAACTCGGGGGTTTTGTTAAATTTGCTCAGGCAAACTCATCTCTGGCTCAGGTATTACACGAGATTTTGTAGGGTATTTGTTTTATTGGTTTTAAAACATAAACCAAGTTTTCTTTTAAGTTTTAAACTATTTTTCTCTATATAGAGGTTGTTTAACTTTAATTAATCAAGTTTTACAATGGTTTTAAAAATTGGGTTTGAAAGTTTAGTTAAAATAAACTTGAAAAAAAATAATTAAAGGATAGTTAATTAATATAGAGAATGTTTGATGATTAATTAACCTTTAAAGTTAATTTATTTGTTAAAGAAAATTTATTACTTGAAGTTAATTACTTAATAAAAGTTATTAAGATAAATTTGTTAATAATTTAAGGAATAATTAAGTATAATTAAGGATTAATTACTTGATAATTAGAGGATGATTTGTTTTATAATAAATCAAGTGGTGATTAATTTAAAGTTAATTAATTTATGAATTAATTAAGGGGGTTTATTAAAAATAATTAAATAATTAGGGATAAATTATTTAATAATTAAAGATGAATTTATTTATTAATTAAGAATAATTAATTAATTAAAGGTTAATTAATTGATGAAAGTAATTAAGGAATGATAATTAATTAAGGACTAATTAATTAATTAATTAATTAAGGATGATTAATTAAGGATTGATTATTAATTAAAGGTTAATTATGATTGATTAAAGCATAATTAATCAAAGTAGTTTGTAATAAATTAATATTAATTAACCAGGATTAGTAGTAATTCATAAGTAATTAAGTCTGATTTAAAATTAATCAGATGATTAATTAAACTTACTTATGGATGTTTGGATTCTATTGAATTGTTTGATAGTTCTACTGTGTAATGCTTTGTGATATGAATTGTTTTAATTTAAACTATGATAATGTGGGAATCTATCGATGATGAATTACTGTGTAAGGGTGACACCTTGTATTTAAAGTTTGAATTGTATTTCACTTGAATAACGTGGGTTAAGATGACATTGAATTCGAATAGACCAGGGTCGGGTATCAGTAAATACCCGAAACGACTTCGATTTGAAATCTTCTATAATTCTTTATAGATTGATATGTCAAATCGAATAGGCCGGTTTGGGATAATATGGACCATTTAAAATAAGTTGGATACTTAGATATTGTTTTGTGAAAATAAGTGTTAACTATATAAGATGTTTACTTATAGTAAAGTACGAGTTACCCCGGGTTTAAATAAGTTCTATGAATTGAAATTTCATGTTAGATAAGTTTACTCACGCTGGTTTCCAGCCTGACCCGGGTGTTACTTTGATGTAATGCTCGGGTCAGACCGAGTATTACAGATTTTCAGGTAAGGACGTTCTGGAGCTCAGGAGGCAAGCTGGATGGCAGGAACGTATGGAGTGAAATCCGTTGTGTATATTATTATTGATTATCTAAGACATGTTTTCAAATTGTCCTGTGTTGTGTAATAGTATAACTCTGATGTATAAATGTATAAGTGTATGGATACAGTTCTTATTTGTAAAACTGTTATTTATGTGATATTATATTTTGATCCGCTGCGAATGTGAGGTTTCTGTGTGTTGATGTTTCTGTTTTCTTCTTCTTCTATCACTTTTTCTTTTCCTTAACAATTTGGGATTTTCGGAGTCGAAAATTTCGGGTCGTTACAGAACCCTAGCCATTTTTTCAAATTCTTCAACTCTTACTCCTCATTTTTACTCTCTAATGGCTCTAAGATCCAAATGCACAAGAGAATCCACTTTCGATCCATCCGAAGATCAGATTCGACAATGGCTTTGGAATGATGTTGCAATCTCCCATTCAATTCTATGAAAAATTCCAATATCTGTGAAGGGGCTTTTATGAAATTTTCGGATTTTGCAGCTTACCGAATTAGAGAATTGGCGGAGCAATTCCACTTTGATAATCTAATAGGGTATGCTCCAAATAATGTCAAAATTAATCATCTTTTGATCAAACTCTTTCTTGCTAATCTGAATTTAGACCACCATAATCCTCAAAATCGACAAGATCGTGTTTGGTCTATAGTTTGTGGCACTAAAATTTACTTGCCTTTATAAAAGATTAGGCAATATTTTAAATTGTCCATCTCAAGGTGTTGATATAGATGATATTGAAGTTGATATGGATCATAGAAACGAAGTTTCACATCGTTTCTTGTCCGATCATCTTACCGATTTAAGTGCATTAAAGTCTAGCACATTAAGACAACAAGCACGTCTTATTCACCGTGCCTTCATTCGCTCTCTACAACCTCGAACGGGAAGTTATGAAAAAGTCTATAAAAGAGATTTTCAAGCCATTTACTCAATCTACTCTAACCAACAAGTAAATTGGGGCAATATCATTTTAGATGAATTTCAAGACATCACAATCCGAAGAAAATATAAGACCATTCACTATGGTGCTTATATTATGCGTATCCTACTCAACTTTGGCATTCCAATGCCCAACTCCGAGTTTTCAAGCATTAGTGAGTTAGGCGCAAAAACTTTAGGATTGATGGGTCTTCCACACCGGCCTCCTTCACAACAAATCATTTCTTTTCAACAATGGTCTCACAATGTTCAACAAGGTATTCCTCAACCTCGTGACACTACTATTGCCTCTTCTTCGCATACTCAACTTGAAGAAGAAGAAGAGGACGATGACTCCATTCAAGTTGTTGGCCCGGAAACTTCCTCCAGACAAGCTATCATCACTCTCTCCCGAAATCAATCCAAACTCATCGGGATATTAAGGCTCTTGAAAAGAAAACGGAAAAGAAATTTAACTCCATAAAAGGTTTTTCTTAATAAAATACGGGATAAAATTTCTTGTTCCGGATCTATATCCACCGAAGTTCACAATGCATCTCCTTTTCAATGGTCATCTTCAAGTTCGGATTCCAATGATGATTAGCCATCTCTCTCTACCTAGTTTTAATTATTATTGTTTCTACTATTTTAATCAAACTTCTATGATGCTCTATCTAGTTATTTATGTAATGATTGTATGAATATTGTTATTTTCAGTAATGACATCTCGAGTATGAGTTATTTAATGTACTCTTTATTTGATTCTATACATCTCTTTCTTTTTGTCGATGACAAAGGGGGAGAAAGTTCGTTAAATATTTGTGCATATTGACATGGGGAGTAACAATGTTAAGGTAAGTACTTCTAAATATATTATTTCTACTTATATAGTTGTCATCATCAAAAAGGGGGAGAATGTTGGAATCTCAATTTAACATTGTTTTGATTAATGACAAGCTATATAAAATATTTTATGTGTAATAATCATTTATGCAAGAGATTTGTTGCAGATTCATATTCAGAGTGTTTTGAAGCTATTAGTTCCTAGTCTAGAGTCTGTATATCATTTAGTAATTTGTTAAAATCTCTCCTGAATTGATATATTTATAAAATCATACACACATGCACAACTATGCATAGTAGGCTGAATGCATTCATTCAACTGGCTAAATACTGAAACAAATTTATTGTTTCACAATATTCAGCCGGCTGAATGAATAAATTCAGCCGGCTGAATCAGGCTAAAATTAGCCTATTTCCTTGCTGTCTTTGATTTAATTCAATTCAGGAGGCTGAATTAATATATTCAGCCGGCTGAATTTCTCCAACTACTATTTTCATGAATAGACGCTTCTCTTCATCGAAGAGTAACGTCTTCAAAATCAACGATTGCGCCTGTTTCTTTTCAATTTATTTTTTTATCTATGGTTGCAACCTTTTAAACTCTATAAATAGATTACAGAATTCAACAAACAATTTACTGAAACTAATTTTAATATTCTTGAATTCTTATCTCTTCTCTATTTTCAAACTACACTCAAACTGCTTACATTCTTTGATCGTTGATCACTCTATCTTCCATAATTCTCAACCACATTACACTACATATCATAAAGGAGAAGATTATAGAAAGATTGTACTTAATTGACTTATCAGTGCTATTCAAAGAGCACCCTACAGTCGGATACTTTTGTTATTTGTAAAGAAGTCCTATTTAGTTGCTCAGGCGGTAGAAGTCCTATTCGGTTGCTTAGGTGGTAGAAGTCCTGTTCGGTTGCTCAGCTGGAATAAACCAATTCCTCCGAGTTAAGTTAGGGTTGCTAGTTTAAATCCAGAAGGAGTCTGGGACTGGACGTAGAACGGGAGTTCGAAGCAGTATAAAAATCTCTGGTGTCATTTATTTACTGCTTTTACTATTTACTTACTTATTCAGCACAAGTAGTTTATCCATATTACACGATCCTATAGCATAGTAATTTTCATACATCTCACATTGTATAATTAAAGTTTTATGCTAGTAGCGATGAATATCATCGATTTTCTCCTTGGTAGAAGGTGATCCAAATTCTACGTTTCTTCTAGCTCGTTTGTCGTTTGGTGTATATCTGGTATGGTGATTAGCAGATGGAGTAATCTTTACTGGAACATACACTAGAGTAGATTTATTTGACGAATCCGAAGTTGGAGTGCTGAAAAAAATTGATGAGAGGATGGAATTTTCTTGAGACGGCATTTTATAAGAGGATGGATGTTAGTTTTATATGAATTTAAAATATTCTCTTCACGTATGTATATATATTGATTTCATTTGCTATTTCTGAAGTTTAAATTTTCTGGCTAACATTGGTCTCTAAACTTTAGCCAATCCTTTTATTCTATCCATATGTTATAAATAGTTACAAGTTTGTAAGGTGAAAAGGTATAAAAAGATTATTACCGTATATAAAACAGAAAGAAGGAAAGGTCTTAATGCAATTAATAAAATAGAACATTGGAAAGTCATATGTCTATCTCCCATAAGTGTAGAGTTCGAGTGCCATCATCTCCAAATTTTGTCCAACTAAATTTTTATTTATTTTATAACTTTTTACTTACACTTGATTATCAAATTATAAATCATGTAATGACATATTTCCTAGTTTGCATCTTAATTTAAGAAAATTATTTTCATTTAAAGTTTTATTAAATATGTATGCAACTTGATTTTCTGACGATACAAAATCAAGAGAGATATTACCTTTTTCTATATTATCATGAAGAAAATGACGTCGAATGTCAATATGTTTAGTTCTTGAGTGGTTTATTGGATTTTTCGATAAATTTATAGCACTTGTATTATCACAATAAATTGTTGATTTAGATAAATTTATATCAAAATCTTGACGTGTTTGTTGCATATATATTACTTGAGCACATGCCAAAACAACGGAAATATATTCTACTTCACACGTCGAATGTGAAACACAATTTTGTTTCTTACTAAACCATGATACTAAAGATTGTCCAATGAAATGACATGTACCACCTGTACTCTTTCAATCCATTCGACATCCTCCAAAGTCAGCATATTATATGATACTAAATCAAAAGGATATTCTTTTGGGTAGAAGAGGCCATGGTCTTTAGTTTTGTTTAAGTAGCGCAAAATTTGTTTCACTGCTCGCAAATGTGATTCTTTGGGATTTGTTTGAAATTGTGCACATAAGCATACACTCATCATTATATTAGGAAGGCTATCATTTAAGTAAAGTAAAGATCCAATCATACTACGATATAGTTTTTGGTCAATACTTTTTCCATTTTTATCTCGATCGTGATGTACCGTAGTATTCATAGGTGTTGGTTTAACAAAAGTATTTTCTATATGAAAACGATTTATTAGATTATTACAATACTTTTATTGATTAATAAAATACCAATATTTAATTGTTTGATTTGTAACCAAAGAAATATGAAAGTTCTCCCATATGAGACATTTCAAATTCTCTTGTCATAATATTCGAAAATTCTTGACATAATTTTCCATTCGTGGAACCAAAAATTATACCATCTACATAAACTTGTATTATTAAAATACCCTTTTTATCTTGTTTTATAAACAGAGTTCGATCTACTTTCCAGTTTGAAAACAAGAATTTATAAGATAACTTTTAAGATGATCATACCAAGCACGAGGTGCTTGTTTTAAACCGTATAAAGATTTCTTAATTTATAAACATGGTAAGGAAAATTTTCATGTGTAAATAGAGGCGGTTGTTCTACATACACATTTTCTTTTATAAATCCGTTTAGAAAAGCACTTTTCACATCCATTTGATATAGTTTAAAGTTATGAAAACTTGCAAAAGCTAATAAAATACGTATTGCTTCTAATCGGGCTACATGAGCAAATGTTTCTTAGTCTATTCCTTCCGCTTGATGGTAGCCTTGAGCGACTTATCTAGCTTTGTTTCGAATAATATTCCCTTGCTCATCGGCTTTATTTTTGTAAACCCACTTAGTGTCGATGACTGTTTGATTACTAGGTCTACGAACTAAGTTTCGAACTTTGTTTCATTCAAATTGATTTAACTCTTCTTGCATACCTACAATCCAGTAATCATCAATTGAGGTTTCTTTAGCATTTTTAGGTTCAATGTTCGATAGGAAAGCTATATGACCCATTTGATTTAATTGTTTTCATGTTCTTACGTTAGAATTTATTTCTTCGATAACATTTTAAATTAAGTGATTTTTAGTAGTCTTGGTGAAGATCGAATCTCATTTTCATTACGTAAATTGTTGTTTTCAATTTCAATATTATTTTCAATATCATCTTCTGTGATATTTGATTTTGAAATTATATCTTCATCTTTATTTTTATTATTAAGATTAAAATTTTCATCGAACAACACATGAAGTGTTTCTTCGATTATTTTAGTTATTTTATTGTAAATTATATATAGCTTGCTTCGTTCTGTGTATCCAATGAATATTCCTTCATTAGATTTTGGATCGAATTTACCAAGTTGGCCTTCTGTACTTAATAAATATCGTTTTGAACCAAATTTTTTAAAATATGATATGTTAGGTTCTCTTCCATTAAAAAGTTCATATAGGGTATGTTTTGTTAATCGTCTAATGGAGACTCGATTTAAAACATAACAAGTAGTTGCTATACTTCTACCCAAAAATGTATAGGTAGAGTGCTTCCATTTAATAATGTTCAAGCACATTCTTGAAGTGTTCTATTTTTCCTTTCTACAACTCTGTTTTGTTGCGGAGTTCTAGAAAATAAAAAATTATGAAAAATTCCTTTCTTATTAAAATATTTTTCAAAAATATCATTATTGAATTCACCACCGTGATCGCTTCTAATGTTTTTAATTTTTATATTTTTAATATTTTGAATTCTCTTAGCAAAGTTTTTAAAATTTTCAAAAGTATCACTTTTATTTTTCATAAATATTGTCCAAGTGTATCTTGGGAAATAATCTATAATTACAAGAACATATTTATTATGATTTATAGATTGAACTTGAGTTGGTCCAAAAAAAATCTAAATGTAATAACTCAAGAGGTTGTAATGTAAAAATAATTTTCTTTGGTTTAAAAGTAGATTTAGTTAATTTTCATAACTTTGCTTTGAAGTTTATATGACAAAATCTTTTGTGCCATAACCAAGGAACATTTTCTTTAACTATTAGACACTTATTTGTGTTATGATTAACTTTCATATTTAATATGTATATATTATGATCTCTAGTTCCTTCAAAGATAAGATTCTTGTTTTGATCAAATATATTACATTTATTTTCTGAAAAAGATATATTAAAACCTTTATCGCATAGTTGACTTATACTTTGCAAATTATGTTTTAAATTTTTAACTAGTAAAACATTTGTAGTACGAGGTAAGTTAGATATACCGTCATTGCTCACATTGCCTTTGCTGATGATATATCCTTTGGAGTTATCTCCAAATGTGACAGATCCTCCATCTGAGTAGATAATGTTAGTCAATGTGTCTTTGTTTCCTGCCATGTGTTTTGAGCAACCACTATCAAGTATCCATTTTCCCCTTTTCCTAGTTGGAACTTACAAAAAATATAGAGATGGCGTTGGTACCCACTTTTTATTAGGGTCCTAAGAGTTTGATCTTAGGAAATCAAACCCAAGAGGATTTAGAATTCTCTTTATAAGTAAAATTTTCATTTTTATGAGCTGTATCTATAAATGTCTTAATATACTTATTTCTAATTAAACAATTGTTTGTCTTTGAAACCCAAATTTTAATAGATTTTGAATGATTAATCTCCTTTACAACAGGTTTTACTGAGGAATTATCTTTCTTTCTAAAGTTTGCATATAAAAAATTATTGTCTTTAGGAATATTTTTTGTAATTTTGTTATATCCTAATCCCCTTTTATTTGAAATAGCCTGTAAATTTTCTATAATTCTAGAAAGATTTTCTCTTCCCTTATTAAGTTTAGAAACATTTTTAGTAATATCTTCTAGTTTTGTTTTAAAACTACAAATATTTAATTTTAATATTTTAACAATAGATTTTAATTCGTGATTCTCAAATAAAAGAATATCATTCTTTTCATTTGGAGTTTCTATTTCCCTACTTAGCATTGTAAGCTGAAAGGTTGTATAAGAACAAGATTCTTGAGCAATTACAAGCTCTTCTTCTAAAAAATTCTTCTCCTCTTTTAACATATCCACTTCAATTTTAATTTTATTTAACTTTCCAAGTGTATGTTTATATTTTCTTTTGATATTCCTTTGTGTATCTGGCAGTTCTTAGTTTATATCCACTAAATCATCAAAAGTAAGATCACTTACATCATCATTTTTAGCCATAAAGCATATGTTGGCTTGCTCTGTGTCACTATCACTATCACTGTCTGATGAAGAGGACGATTTTGAACCATCCCACGTAACATAAAATGCTTGCTTCTTCTTATATTTGTCCCTTTTATTCTTGTACCTGTCTTTCTTTCGATCAGGACAGTCCTTCTTTATGTGACCCTTTTTGTGACATTCATAGAATTCGAGATTTGATGTTGATGGTTTGTTGGTGTTCTTGTTATTTCCAAATTTATTGTTCTTTCTACATTTTAAGAACTTTTTGAAATTTCTAGCTATAAGCGCCATGTCATCTTCATCTGAATCTGATTCTTCCTTTTTTGCCTGGAACACTATTGTCTTTTTGTCTTATGCCTGAGCTCTTTTTGCTTGTAAATTTACTTCATATGACATTAGATTTCCTATCAACTCTTATGGTTTTATGGTTGAAATTTCGTTAGCTTTTTCAATTGCCAAGACTTTCCATTCCAATTCATCCATTAAAGAGTTGAGGATTTTCGAAACGATATCAAAATCTATGTATCTTTCTCCTAATACAAAAAGTGAATGATATATATCTTGGAATCTAGAATACATTATTTATAGTTTCATCTTGCTTAATTCTAAAATTCTAGAACTGGTTCTTAAGCATAGAAATCTTTCTTTGTTTAACTTTGTTAATACCTTCATGTGTAACTTTAAGTGTACGCCAAATTTCATATACTGAATTACACATACTCTGTTAAACTCATTTTTTTCTAATGAACAAAACAACATATTCATTGCTTTAGCATTAGCAATAGCATCTAATTTTTGTATGTTAGACCATTGTGCATATGGTGTAGTAGGTACAGTGTATTCATTCTAAGTGATATTCCAAGTATCATATCCATTTGCTTGCATATAAATTTTCATTCTTGTTGACCAATAATTATAGTTTAATCCATTAGACAGTGGTGGTCATGTAGTGGATTGTCCTTCAATAAAACATGTGCTAGTGTTATTTTCCATATTATTTAAATATCAAATAACTGTGTTATGGTTATATGATGACCTTGTTCTGATACCAATTAAAACTGACTAAGGATCGTGCAATATGGAATATTAAGTAAACTATCTACTTATATAGAATGTAAATGTAAAAGTAAAGTAATAAAGTAAATGACACCGGAGATTTTTATACTGGTTCAAACTTCCCGTTCTACGTTCAGTCTCAGACTTCTTATGGAATTTAACTATCAACCCTCACTTAACCCGAAGGAACAGGTATTACACCGCCTGAGCAACCGAACAGGACTTCAACCGCCTAAGCAACAAAATAGGACTTTAACCACTTGAGCAACCGAATAGGACTTCAATAATACAGAAAATTATCTGACTGAATGTGCTCTTTTAATAGCACAGATAAGTTTTTAGAGTACACCTTTCCAATAATCTTCTCCTTTGTGGTATATAATGTAATTCTTGAAGACAGGAAGTTTATTAGATCACCAATGAAGTATTCTTGAATGAACAAGCGACCGGAATGAAGTTTTTAAGTAATGAATACTTAGAGTTCAAACAGCAAGATAGATTAGAAATAAGAATAAGAATTGATAATCAAAATAATGGAATTCATGGCTATTTATAGAGATTAAGAGTTGTATTCGTTCATGAAAGATAACCATGAAAAGATATGGAAGCAACTCTTGAATCAAGAGTTGTTTTCGTTCATTAAAATGAAGTGTCCCTTGAAAAACTAGCCATTATGAAGATGCAGCCATCTGAGTGGAGCAACTAAGCTGGCTGAATTGATTAAAAATAAAACCCGCAAGTAAATAGTGCAAAAAGCATCTAATTCAGCCGGCTGAACTATAATATTCAGCCATCTGAATATTCAATCTCATTTGTGCACATGCACAGCAGCCAGCCGGTTGACTCATGCCATTCAGCCAGCTGAGTTAGTGTTTTCTGCGTTTTCTATTTGTTTTGATGAACTTTATATTATGGTTGTGTGCATATACCACTTCGGAGAGATTTTAACATATATTTACCACTAAACTCGGACCTTAAACATAATACTTTACTGAAGCTTCAATCCGGAATCTGGTCTTCAAATTGTTAGAATATTTCTTGAGTAAAAAAAAATATCTTCTCCTGCAAGTTTAGTTAGATCTAAACAGTATATTTACTTATATAGTTTTCACAATCAAAACACTAAAATTCAAAGTTCTAACACAAATTACTTCCATTAATCTCCAATTTAACATTTAACAATTTTTAGTCAATTAAACATTCATCATAAAATCCTAAAAAATTCACATTGTTATTACTAAAACTCATTTAACTATTTGAATCTCTAAATTTATTTTAATTAATTTCTTCTTAATTTTTGGATTGTTACAGACTCTCCCTCGTAAGAAAATTGCATCCTTGCAGTTTCTCCTTACGAAAATTCATAACTAAGCTAATTAACTTCTTGCTTATCCAGACCATTTACTACTAAAACACAAAATATAAAATAAGTTCATTCAAACAAATCACAACCTACTACTAGACCTTTGGATGGCTTATCATAACGAAATGGAAATCATCCTTTCCCATTTTCCCATCATCTATGGACTAGGGCTTTGAAGTTAAAGAAACACATTTAGGAAGATTCCTAAATCACACACAAAAATAAAAATTATACTTAAGATGTTGAAATTCCCAGAAAACTTTGGAGCATTCTCTTTTGTATGAAGTGCATTTTGAAAATTTTAAATACTTAACAAACATAAAGATAACCCTTTTAATTTCAAATGTATCACATTTTAAATTTTGAAAACCTTTTCATATCAACATATGCTAACAGATATCTTTTATTCCCAAGATAAACACGTTGATACAAAACCTTTTAAGGTATTCAAAATATATACACCATTTAGTACTTTCCATAATAAGGATGTAAAATACTCCTTAGATTTTATTTCCAAAGTCCTTCTGGTATATACATACATATCCACAATATAGAGAACTCCAATAATACATTTAAAATTCAAAATTTTATATCTTGAAAACTAATATTTTTAAAATAAGTCCTCTTTACTAAATCACAACTTCATATAATAAATCCTAAATTTTTTTAAAACATTCTGAACTAAAGTTACATCTTATAATCATAACTCTCTAAGATACAAAAACATTAAAAATAATGAATTAATAGTTTGAAAATTAGGATCTTAATACCTCAAGGTTTCAATTTAGAAATTTGGACATAGATTCACTTCCACATGAATAGATTGTTGATATTTAGAAAACTCAAAACCTCATAAATGAACAACACAAAAGTTGTCCTTTATAGAAATACCTTTTATACAAAGAAAGATTACTAAGAACCAAACACTGGTTCTAGAAATTATAGTTTTCTTATCATAGCATTTAAATTTCAAACTTAAAATTTTGTCTACAATTATATTTTCATTTAAATCAAAATTCTCACTTTAAAACAACATATAAACAAAACACTCTAAGTCAAAGTTGTATGCTTTCAATCTTTTCTTTTTGAAAATATCCAAATTCCAAAAATACAATCTTTAATAAAAGTTAGGTATAAAAATAAAATGGATTTCCGCATCCTTCAATTCAAAGCCTTTCATCTATATAAATCTCATTCTAATTAAATTTTCTAAAAGTACTCAATTTAAAATAAATTTCTGAACAACTCCAATATTTTCCTTTACTTCAAAACTTAAATTTTTTTCCTCCATAAATTTAAATTACACATTTTTAAAGTGAAATCTTTATCAAGGCTTTTCATAGGTAATAAGTAAACTTTATACATCGGATTCTTCTTACCGACTGTATACTACAAAATTAATATTACTACAAAACATACTTTACACCAAAATTCTTTTACTCTTAAAATCTTATTTCACCACACTCATTTTATTCACCACTCAAATGGAAAATTGTTATATTTATTCCAAAATATTCATATTTCCAAAAATCCTTTGCTTAATATGAAAGTACATGTGCATATAAATCATCATCAATATATGTTTCACCTTATGATTTTCCTTGAAAAATTTAATTCACCAAATATTTTTTATCTACATACATAAATTTGTAAATATCTATATTATATTATAGTTAAGATATGAAAATTTCATGTCCACTTTAGAAAATTTATACTAAATGAAAATTTATGCATATGCACATCCTCATATCACAATACACTATAATTCATATATATTTATAACATCCACACAAGTATTAACCAAATCATACAGACATGCATTATTTGACGACCGCCCTGTACCACCGACACAAATGTACACATCCTCAATATAACCTTTTATATCTCATAGTGCATAGATAAAATATAATATTATAGATATAACAGAAGAGACAGTAATAACAACGTGAACCGACCATCATCATCATAGTATAATATCCATGGAGTTATACATCAATAGTAGAGTTTATACAATGAGAACAAACTCAAATAACTGCATCAACAAATAGTAATAATAAGTAAGCACTGTCACGAGCTCCACAGCGTTGCTCAGCGGAATAAGCGAGACTCCATATATGTATATAATACAAGATAGCTCTATCCAGCTTGTCTTTCGAATAGCTACTGCATCACCTAGACCTGTTATCTAGTCTATTCATTTAGGAGTACCCAATATAATAAGAGCCAAAGCATAAAACCTTAGGTCAGACAATAGTCTAATGTGAGTGGTAAATGAGTCTCAAAATAATAAATAAGTAAATATGGTAAGGAGTAATAGTACATGAACCATACTTGACATGTCCATGCATTCAAAGAGTTATCACATAACACTATAATATGCTACTCTACGATATCATAAAGATATACTACCAGCTAAACGAAGGATATTAGTCTTCCAGGTATTCCTATCCCCAATACCTACTTATCATGATATCTTTGAGTGATAGCCTACCTAAGAAAGCCAAAGCAATCATAGCAACCATAGAATCCATCAAGAAATCCTAGCTATCACTCCACCTATGTGCCCTGAATATATGACAACTCGTATGACCACCAAGGCATGGACTAATGGGAATCCCGGTTCTCTATTGTACTCTCATATCTCGCAGCCCAAAGCTGGATAAGTGGCTCGCAGCCTAAAGCTGGACACTAGACCCAAAAGCTAAAAGTCCAGGGTATACAGGTCCATCCATTGGCCCATAGGCGTCCCTACTTACAATACCCATGCTTCGAGTATGACTGAAAACTCTCTGAGTGTCAACGATTACTTAGCACATATAATCAAACCCTCTTTTGCTCCATTTGGACACCGAGACCATCTTGCTCAATCCAGTTTCCATTATTCACGAGGAACAACACCCATGTTCCCCAGTCCTACGACTCCCTCCTTTATTGGCCGCCATCTTTTGAACCTACTCTCAACATGAGCCAACATCCGAAGACCATAGCATTTCCTCATGTTGTTATATCGCCATCCACCCTTGATGCGAACAAGCCAACACCTTCAGCACGACCTACCGAGCATCCTCTTCCTGCCCTGAAAGTTCCACATCCATACCACTGAATGTGATAACTCGAAATCGACCCAAGCCTTTAACTCAGTACAAGTTAAGCACTTAGCCAATAATTGGCTATCTTCTCCTTCCTTGTATCTAGTACTTTTCCTTAGGTGCCTTAGGCCTCGACTCATCCCTCTTTAATACCTCGATCCCAATCCAAAGCTCCACTTCAAGTTCTTGAGATAACTCGCCACCCAATCCATCACTTAGCCAAATTCCTACACCAAGCCATAGACTAGCTCCTTTGACCAAGCCATATCATCCAAAGCAAAGACCGAGCCATAGCCACTTTTCCCATAACTCGTACTGACCTAACCCTCCATAACTCGAGGCCAATTTTAACCCTTAGCTCCAAATGTTGTGCGAGTTAGATCATAGCCTCTTGCCATCCTCTAGAGCCTATGTGCCTAGTTTCGTCCAATTCCGACCAACTTTGCCTCTGATTTGCTCAATTCTCCGACCTAACTTTCTATGCAAACATAATACTAGCAAACAACATCAAATTATATCATCCAAACATAGAACAACAAGCAATTTCATCCAATCAAACTTGCAAACCATAAAAATAAGATAAATAGTCAAGTTCTAACATAAATCTACATATAGCGTGAATATATAAGCATTATCAATGGTGATTTCGAATTGGTCTAAGCCAAATCCATAGTTTTACGTGCAATTAAAGTTAGAAAAGGTCTTATCGCTAGAAATCAATTTAAAAATGTTAAATCCTATAATTCTACTATGTAAACATGCATAGTATAGTAAGAAGTCATAAACCACTCACCAATTACCAAATTCAACCAATCTTGTATAGACTTAATCCAAACAGCGATGATCCAATTCGATCAGTGAAGAAAAGCACTCTAAATCAAACAAATCACTGATCTCTATCTTCTAAGCAATGCTCTAATCACCAATCAACAATCTAGTTTAATCTTAGGAGAGATTAGGATGAATTAGGATGGATTAAAGGCTAATTAAGGTTTAGACCTAATTTGCAATGAGAGGGGAAGTTTTCATTTGACCTTTACAGCCCCTATTTATAAGGATTCTCTAATTAGACTAATGGGCTTGCTATTACACACTAATTCCGGCTAGCGGTTTTTAAAACCTAAAACAAACATAACTCCTTAACCGTAAGTCTGTTTTTTATTATAACCACCCCACGAAATGGAAAACCATCATTTTGAAGCAATGGAATTGGTTTGAGACCCTAATTCAACTCCAATAAATAGTTATAACCCAAATAAGGTTTTTAGGGTTAAAATGGTCACATAGAAATTCAGAAAAAAATCATACGTGTGTTAAATTATCCCAAGAGCAATATCCCAAAATTATAGAATCATATGACCTTATACGAATAAAATAATAATATTTTACGATCCTTCGATACGTAAAATAGGGGTCATTACACATTCCATCACAGCATCACATATTATACATCTTCAGATTCTACAATATCTATAATTTTAACGATGATGCTTAGCGACTTCGAGCCAATTGGCTGCATCGTGGACCGAGTGATCGATATTGCCTCGCCATTGATCTCAGCTGTCCACTAATGCTCGATGACTACAATTATCATATAAAATATCCAATCTTATAATAAAATTATCATTTTAAAAACAATACCTTTCTTTACAGAATAATATGTTTTCGCTTACCAAAATACTTTACATGTTTCTTAAAACAATATTTTTTCTCAAAATACTGTTTTATTTTTCAAAATATTTTCGCAAAAATATTTATCTAATTTTTTTCTCAAACTATCCATTTCTTTAAAACATTAGTTCCTTCAAAATATCATACATATAACATTCCACAAAATATATTTTTCAAAATGGTTTTAATATTACTCAAAATAATTTACTCCTTTTAAAACATTGTATTACTCTTTAAACCATTATGTCTAAATGTCTCATTCTAGTGTTTAGGAATCCCTAACGACAAGTTGATCAAGCACATCGAGTAGAATTCTTAAAGCACTCATGAACAATTAGCATGAATTTTACTTCAAAAATTCCTTTTAATACACACGCACACATACATATACATACACCTTAATAAACTCACTTTTATATAAAAATAATTTCTTACTTGTTTTAAAACATTTCTAATACAATATTTAAAGACATAAATCTACTTTAACCAAAGAGTTTTTAATCAAGACATATGGTTGCTTGTATTACAAATTTATAGGTAATATACGTGAATACAATCAAATAATAAATTACTTACAATAATTCAAATATTGTTATTCAACCATTTGTACATACAAAAAAGCAAGCATTCACTTTCAAGTTCATTTTAATCACATTTTAATTTTTATATTATTTTAATTTTATATGAAAAGAAGATCATATAATCCCTTGCGGTAACTTCACCACCGAAGACACCGCTAGGTTCAATATATCAAGACTTATATAGGGCACCCAAGTTGAGTGATAGTTCCTATCAAATACCATATTCAAGGTTGATCCAACAAAGATCAATCAATCAAAGCATTCACACAATAACATCCAAATATCAATCAGCCAAGCATAATAACCAAATAACCAAAATGCTTGGCAAAAAGTAATCCATCAGCTTCCGCTACACACTTTGATCCCTAATGAATCAGATTGCCATATTCAGTGCGACACCGAGGTTTAATATTCTTCATTAATACCGACACTACATGTTAGACAATTACTTCTACCTTCACCACGCTAATCAACTATTATGTATCTCATACAAATATTTACACTTAGGATGGTTAGAAGAAAAAAATATTTAATAAGAAAATAACAAATACATCCCCAAATGATTACCCCAGTAATCATCATATAATAAATAATATATATACACTCCTACCATCTCTTACTATAGGGTAACTACCCATCAGAGTATCAGGGGACTGGGACTAAGCCTCATCTAAGGCCAAGACCTATATCTCTTCTATAATGTATTGTTCTGAACCTGCTTTGAAACCAACTGTAATACCCCACCATTATTTCCATACTATCAAGAGTATTACTAAGTAATATTGTCTAATAATACGGAGAATGAGGCGATAATAGGTTGTTCTACATGAATATTCCCTTAGGCTAACAGCAGTATAAATTTCAAAATCATATAATCAACTCACATATTCATACTCAGTATTTGTACAAAGCAGTAACATAAATATCTCAAAGGTGTAATATACAAAATATACAAAATAGGTCAAGTATATATATCTCAAAAACATAAATACAAAAGAGACTATAATTAAATAATGGACACTAATCTACAAATATCCTAGCCTCCAACATCCTCAAACTGATCACTTCGTCCTTGAACCTAAAATGTCTCGGACCGACCCGAGTATTATATAATAACATATAGGCCAGACTATGTCTAGAATGAGGATGTTAATATGTACAAATAACTGGCATGGTATAATGATGTATATCACAAGTGGCATGTCAATATCTCAAAGGTGTAAACCATGCACAAATTTCATCACCTAAATAATAGTAAGGCAAGCTACATATCAAGCAATGTAATACAACAAGGGTGAAACATCCACAAATCAATCAATCAATAATACATAAAAAGTCATCAATGTTCGCATGGTAGGTATTTAGTAATGCCACTATTATTTATCAAATAATCATAAAATAGACACACCCGAGGTTCGTCATACTCAACACATATAAAGATACACAAACAAGCATCCAAACCAATGATACATAAGATACATGCATGGCATACACTCGACAACCAAGTTTTCCTCTCAAATAACAATATAAAAGATAAGTACATGGTATAACTCCTTGCTCTCAGCATCCATGACTTTCCTCGATGGATGTATGATAGATGTGCATGGGGTCACACAAATTCAAGGACACAATCCTATGAATAATCCATAATTACAATGCTAACCATTTTAACTTTTGGCATCATAGTTAATCGGCTTGGCTCTCAGCCTCATGAATGATCATATAGGCACTCACATCCTTCAATAATTCAATAGACTCTCAGTTTTGTAGATACTCCTTGGACTCTCACTCCTAGTAGAAATAATGTGGGCTCTCAGCCTTGTATATAACTATTTTGGCATTATTTAACATAGATGATCAGATCGGCTCTCAGTTGCATAGTCAATAATCTCATAAGGTGGTTTTAACTCACTTTTAAGCCAAAATAGAATTCAACCGAACTTAGAAGTTCAAAACCAATAAGAAAGGACTTGAAAATTAGCAAGCACACTTAGATGAATTAAAGACAACTAAAAATACACTAAGGGAACAAGTGGGTACCGACATGTTTTGTATCGACAAGTTTTATACTGACATTTTTGGACGACTTGTTTTGAACCCATATTCCTCCCTCCAACTTTACATGAGTTATGATCTATCTTTTCCATATGTGTCTAAGTGATTTTCAAGGACTTGACAAGCTATTTCATAGATTGAAGAGAAGACATTGAAGAAACCTAATAACTCAAGTGATGAAGGAATGATCCCCAAAATGAACCAACCATCGAAGAAAACAACATGGAACACAACAAAATGAATTTAAAAAAGGATGTAAGAAAGTTCGAAGGGATTTGAACTAAGGAAACATGTCGACACCGATATGTTTAAATCGGTATCGACATGTTTGGTTAATTCGGCAAGCTCTACAACTTGGTGCACAACTTTAGGCCGATGTTTAGACTCTGCTGCATGTGAACTTCTGACCCAACATGACTATTTCCCTTATAAACACAAGCCTAGCTGCAACCAAAAGAGTATATGATCTCTCTACCATTGGAGATTCCCTTTCTTTCACTCCTATTCTCTACCTCTCAAACTTTTTAGAAACATCATTGTAAATCTGATATCCACTAGATTGTAGTGAGATCTGGTATAATTAGTTGTAATCCAAAGAGACCACAACCAATAAAAAGATTGAAGTGGACGTAGGCCAAAGATTACACTGAACCACTATAAAAACCATATCTTCTTTACTGTTTTTCGTTGGACTTTACTTGAATTTGTACTTTCATCTTATTTTTGGGTGTTGATCCATTTTTTGGGTTAACACTTTGGTGTTTTCACCGGGAAGGGAGCTAGATTTCATAGCCTAAAATTTGGATCCGAGGTTTGGAGAAGATGAAGAAACCTAACACTAGATCTAAGGCTGGAGCAAGCTAACATGAGGGCAGCCAGGAAATGTCCTTAAATTATCATCAATCCATCTATGCGACTAGAGAAGTGATGGAGAAAATGATGAATGAGACGCAAGATGGATTAATGACTTGACAATAGGAGATGCTTAAAGGATTTTTTTCAAAGAATGAGACAACAAAGAATAACTAGAGCTGCAAAAATTCAGAACCAAGGAAAGGAGCTAATGCATGAACATCTGAAGTTGGAGTGGAGCAAACTGGAACATTGCCCCCATAAATAGTACAACTCGACACCGATCCAAGTCAACTCGATACCGAGACAATTATACTCGAGGGGAAACACTGGTGTGAACTTGAAACATGCTGTAATGCCAGGAGCAAATGATGCTGGAGCTAGGAATGCAAATCAGAATTTCAATGAGCAATGATAGAAAGAGTATGTACCTGAACCTCTCCGTAGAAACAGAGAACAAAATGAAACCAGAGGAGCGGGTCAGAAGCTAACGACAGCAAAATGAGTATGTACCAGAGTATGTACTGGAGTTCCCCTACAGGAGCAAGAGGCAAAACATTACTTTTGGTCGAAGACCTTCATTGGATGGTGAAAACCAAATTGCTGAATTAGTAAGGAGAATAGTTAGAGATGGACCCTAAGACCAGAGTTTAGAGGATGTAAACATAAATCTATTCACTTCTAATATCTGAAATGCAAGAAATCCTCCCAATTTTAAGCTTCCAACGGTGGAAATGTATGATGGAAAGTCAAATCTGAAGGTTCATCTAATGAGATACATCCGACATATGAAGGTGTTGGATGCTTTTGAAGAGGTAATAGGGTAGTGCTTCTCATTAAACTTAACGGACTTGGCGACGATATGGTTTAAACAGCTGGAGAATGGATCCATTAGCACATAGACTGACTTAGTAAGTAAGGTTTTAAGACAGGTTAGAGTTCACGTCTCACAATCGAGGAATGTGATGATGTTATCAAGCATGAAACAAAGTCCTGGAGAGACCTTGAGAAGCTATTTGACAAGGTTTAATGCACCAGCCACCGCGATCGATAAGCCGGATCCATCAATAATCTTAATGGCGGCAATATCTGGAGTCACGAGCAAGACCGACTTCAAGATTTTTTTGGAAAGGGATCCACTGATGGATCTTACGGAATTCTATAGCGAAGCTAAGAGATATTTGCATCAGGAAGACATCGAAGCTGAGAATAATAAAGTTAATGCTATGGATGACAGAGGACTATTTGGAATAAGGAATGGAAAAGACAAAGAAAAAAGAAGAGCTAATGATGACTTCGGGGAACCGAAACAATAAAGGAGGGAACCAAAATTCTCTTCCTGCACTGATTTTACAAAGCTTCTGGAGAGGATATATCTAGACACCAGGGGCAAAATCCCCTACCGATAGCTAGCTAGAAGAGAGCCCACTGATCAGAAGAAAAGATATGGAAAGTTTGCATCTTCCATAAGCTAGAGGGACATGAAACGAACGAGTACCGACACCTTCGTGATCTGGTAGAAGAACTAGATCGGAGCAACTAGCTGCAATAGTACATGAGGAACCGAACTGCAATGATGCGGCCGAAGCAACCACCATCCATAGAGAATGCATCAAGGAACAACCAGGGATCTGGTCCGAGATGATCGGGATGGTTAAGAGTCAGGTTTAACTCCCTTATTTGCTTGTTCTTGCTATGAATTATCAGGATAATAATAACTTCAGACCGCTTACACGTGTATGAGGTCCAGATTGATCTCTAGGCTTGCTCTGGGTTGGATGTCTGGGATGACTGTTTATGACAATAATAACCTCAGATCGCTTATACATATATGGGACCTAAATTGGTCTCAAGACACACTTTGGGTCGGAAGTCTGGAATGGATAATTAGGACTTTTGTTTGTTTGCTTTTATTTGGATATTTGACTTTTGAAAATCAACATTAAATGTGATGACCGAGATTGATCGCTTTAGGTCCCGTCCGAGGAGACTGGACCAAAGTGCAAGATGCAAGTCCCCTTATCGAAGAGCGAGCGGATGGACTTGTACGATACTGATCGCTTTAAGTCCCGTCCGGAGAGATGAGACTGGAGTGTAGGGTGCAAGCTCCATTTCCAGAGAGCGAGTGGATAGGCTTATACGAAAAGTAAGTCCCCTCATGGGAGAGTGAACGGATGGGCTTGCTTAGTCATTTAGTTCCTTTATCAGAGAGCAAGTGGATTCAACAAGGATCTGGAGAGATCAAAATCCTAGATTGTACGATAAATGATCTGGAAAGATCAAACTCTTGATTGGAAGATAAACAGTCCAGAGAGATCAAATCCTAGATTGGATCATGAACAATTCAGAGAGCTCGCATATTAAATTGAATGTAAAATGATCCGGAGCGATCAAACCTTAGAGTTAGAATAGATTTGATAAAAGGATATGAACGCCTTGTAATTAGAGTAAAATAAATAAATCATGGATGAACATGGGACAATTTTGATATGTGATGTAACAACTTCGAATGAAATTGGAATGATAATGATGTGTAAACAACACTAAGACAAGGGCCGAAGTTCTTAGCTAAACCAAGTTTGAAGTAACCGCTGCTTTACTAAAGAATTCGAACGAACTGGATGATTCATCAAGATTAAGATCAACGGATAGCCGAAGAGATCAACCATCGAAGACTAATTACTGGAACTTGTTCTTGAGCAAAGCACACCTTACATTCGAAAGACGTACTTTGGGAGGGCAAGTGTTAACCCGCTTTTGTGCAAAAGAAAATTTCAACCGAACTTAGAAGACCAAAACCAAGACAAAATGATTTGCAAATTGGCAAGAACACTTAGATGAAGCAAGGAAATAGCTTGGGAAAATTTCAACCAAAAATACACTAAGAAAACAAGTGGGAGTTGGCATCGACATGTTTTGTACCGACTTTTTTTGGACGATTTTTTTGAGCTTATATTCCTCCACTCCAAATTCATATGAGTTATGATCTACCTTTCCCATATGTGTCTAAGTGATTTTCAAGGATTTGACGAGCTATTTCATGGATTGAAGTGAAGACATTGAAGAAAGCATGATAATTCTCAAGTGATGAAGGAATGATCACCAAAATCAACCAACCATCGAACAAAACAACATGGAACGCAACAAAATGAAGTTAGAAAAAGGATGCAAGAAAGTTCAAAGGGATTCGAACTAAGGAAACATGTCGGCACCGACATATTTGGTTAACTCGGCAAGCTCAACAACTTGGTGCACAACTTTGGGCCGATGTCTAAACTCTACTCCATGTAGACTTCTAGCCCAACACAATTGTTTCCTCTATAAATACAAGCCTAGTTGCAACCAAAAATGGATATGATATCTCTGCCATTGAAGACTTCTTTCTCTTCTTCAACCCTATCCTTTACCTCTCAAACTCCTTAGAAACATCATTATAAATCTGAGTCCACTAGATTGTGGTGAGATCTAATATAATTAGTTGTAATCCAGAGAGAGAACAACTAATAAAAAGATTGAAGTGGACATAGGCCAAAGATTATGCTGAACCAATATAAAAACCATGTCTTTTTTACTACTTTTCTCTTAACTTTACTTGAATTTGTGCTTTCATCTAATTTCTGGGTGTTGATCCATTTTTTGGGTTAATAGGTGAATAATTATATGTTTATGACATCGCATCAATAACCAGACGGGAGACTGATAGCTCTTAACCTGCTCTAGGAACTTTCTTACACGCTCTCAGTGCTACTCCTATAGTCTCAGTTTCCTCGATGACCATCGTGACCTAATATCCTCCAGTGCTAGTCTACGATATGTGATGATCATGACCTTTTACATGCCTCAAGTGGTAACAGACCGCTAGCCTATGCGACATGGGGGTAGTGGCTCTTAGCCATACACATCAAAAAGACATGTTTGGAATTTAGGGCACGACCCAACAATTAGATCGCTAGGATAGATACTAGCCTAATTTGGTTTACTCCCTACCAAAATAATAGGAGTAACTCAATAAATAAACATATGGCCATCAGCCTGCTTCACTCCCAGTTCGCAACACTATGTATAGATTACTCGTGTAACTCAACCCAGTAAGAATGATATTTACTTACAAAGGTAATCTAATAAATCTCAGCCTAGGCATCCCATACCACCAGGTGTCACTTGCTCGCTTACTCAGTGATCGTAAACTACACTCTCATCACATAATAATTATTCTATGTAACAAGCCCAAAGACTAACTAAAAAATATTACCAAAAGTCTCATACTAGACGGTATTATATCTCCACTTATTCAATATTTTCATCGCATAGAAAAAATAATCAAATAAATCATGCCATTCGTTAAGAAAAGAAGTTTGATTTATAGAAAAATATTTTAAATGTTCCAAAAGCCTTATATACTTTAAAAAGTTAAAATACTATTTTTTTCCATTTGAATAAAGGTTTTCAATCCTTACAAATAACTTCCAAAACTCTTTTCTATATTTTAAAATCTTATAAACATCTTATATAACTAAATGTTACTTATAAAAATCATTCCATATTTTTCGGTAACTAAATACAATTTTAAATTAAATTTATAAACTCTAAATCAATTTTCCTTTATTTAAAATCCATAGAATATATTTTTCAAAATTCTTTTTTACACATACAAATCACAAAATACACTTTAAAATCACACAAAATTAATTAGAAACCATTTAATATTTTCCCAGAATTTTATAAGCTTTATAAATAATTATTTAAAGTCAAAAATCAAATTTATTTAATAAATTAATATCTTAATAATGCAATTACTATTAAATTAAAATAAAAATTTCTTCGAATAGTTTCATATATACAATGCATCCCCTTTCAAATTTATAAATTAATTTTTTTAAAACATATTCCAAAATATTTTTCTTTATATATATATAACAACACAAAGACATAGGCCTAGAAGTACTTTCAGGCTTTCCATTGGTGCACCGATTGACCAACGACATGTTCATCGGTGTCGTTGCCTGGAACGACGCTTCTTCTAGGCCACTTATCATTTTCGACATTTTTCAACCTCCGATCAGTCTTCTATATGAAACCCATTTCGATGGCAAACACAACTCTTCATTCAAGCTCACACATATGATTCAAATAGCATGCTAAAGCAAGAGGGTGATTTTTTGCATTTATAGTAAATGGGGTTTTAAGATAACACAATCAAAACACACCGACAATTAATTCAAGCAGAGCCTCTAGAAAAATATTTTTGAGTGGAAAACACTCACCTTAAAGTTAGATAACTAATTCCACTTTAAATCATAAATTTCTCTTCAATTTCCATTCATTGGCAAATTCCGTCGTACTCCAAACTTTAATAAAAATTGCATTTGAAAACTCCTAGGGGTGTAGAATTATATGGAGAAGCCTGATTTCAAATTTCATAATTTTTGGTAGTTTATTTGAATTATTATGAATTTTTAAAGAAGAGGCCGGGTTTTAATTTTTACTTTTTGGTAAAAATTAAAGCCACATGTTGAATAAAATAAGATTACAAGGTTGGAATTTGAGAACAAAGGAGAAGCTTCTGGGCTACTCAAGAGAAATGCAAGGAGGAGATATTTTTCTAAGTGTTTCATTGGGTCAAATAGGCTCATTTCCACTCTATTACATTTTTTCACTCTTCTTTACTTTACAAATTTATTTTCTTCCTATATAAATCATCTTTACTCTCCAAATAACAATCAAATTTATTTTCTATAAGTGTTTATCTATCATTCCATACTTTTATAAGAATATTTACCATAATTTAACCTAGTTGAATAATTATTTCCATAATTACATTTTTAAGCCCAATTTAAAAATAAATTTACAAACTCCCTTTACAGTCGAAATAAAATTCATTTTATTTTGAAATAAATTCTCAATCTCATTTATTTTTTATATTTAACATTTTTAAAATTATTTAACTACTTTTAGTATATTTTCAAAATCATTTTGGCCTTCAAATAATAAATACTCATTTATAAAAATCAAAATTTACTCAAATGAATTATTTCTTATTTTATAAAATATTTTACAATTTAATTCCCAAATTACTTCCATTAATTTCTAATTTAATATTTAAAACCCTTTCTAATCAGTTAAACCTCCATCGCAAATTCTTAAATAATTCAGGCTGTTATTACGAAAATTCATTTAACTATTTAAATCTCTATAGTTTATTTTAATTAATTGCTTCTCAATATCAGGTTGTTACAATCCGGTGGCTAATACACACTTAGTCTTAACACTTTTGAAATGCTTCACTTGTGCAGGCAAATTTAAGTAATACGTGGTTGACGAGTTGTGCTTAGGACAATAAATAGTTTTATGTTAATTAATTATATAGTATGAAAATTAAACTTAATGTTGTTTTTAATTGCTAGAATACAAAATTTTAGTGGGAAGATGCAAGGAATTATTTGTATTTTATAGTTACAAGCAACTGTTCGTTCATGAATAGACAATAGTGATTAATCAAAATGATGAATTCGACATCCTTTAAACTTAGTTTTTCCATGCTTTCTAGTACTTCAGAAAAAATATTTTAAAGAGTTAAGTAACTTGAACATATTACTCTTTTAGTTAATATTTTATTTGTGAAGTTTGATCCATCTATTAGCTTACATGTATGCTGAAAATTATATATAAAAAATGCAAACGTGCGAAATACCAAATATTATTCAAACACTAATATGTGTGTGTGTAGATTTTGATGTTGCACGTTAAAGAAGTTGCATGTTAAAGCTAAAATCGAACAAACATGCTTCCTTCTAACATATACCTTTGCATTTTTTTTTAAAAAGAGGGAGGGAGGGGGGGGGGGGGGAGGAGAAGTAGAATAAGAAGAATAAACATGAATCGAAGAATTTAAGACACCGGTCACCAAACAAAACCCTAAATGTAAAGTAATTACGACTTTGAATATTGATAGTTATCTATATTCGCATAGTATACATTAAATATTAAATCACAAGAACATACCTACACCATTGGTTAGGAAGGGAATTAAAGTTTTAGTACTTATTTCGACATAAACTAAATGATTTTTATTAGTTTTCAATGAGGCGATAATGATATAAAGATGATGTTATTGGAACACAAAATTTGATATAATACACGCTGACCATCGAATCATTTTGTGTTAACATTCGAGAAGAAACTAGAGCAAGATCTAACAACTAAGATTAATTGTGCAAATTTATTATGTTTTATTTCGTACGTATGCATGTGTGTGTATGTATGTGTGTGTATGTACGTGTATATACATACATACATATGTTATACACACACACACACACCTGCTATTGTGTTTCTTTTTGTACCTTAGTATCCATCCCCGTATGTGTGACTAAGGAACAAAAAGAAAAGCAAAAATCAAACGCAATATATTTTGATTGTTTAAACATAAATGTTAAAATCAGAAGAGATTTAAAAGTTGAGATCTATTTAGTCAATTATGAAAAATTGAAAAATGAAAGAAAAACTTCAATATATTGACGTAAAGCCAACTTTTATGAATTTCCTTAAGCGAAACATTCTTTAAAGCAACAATAACTCTTAACCAGTCCAGTTAAAAAATTTCATGAAAGCTTGTGTTTGATTAATGAATCTTTTTAAATAGCATATATAGATTTCTTTTTCCTCAAAGTTTCAAAGCGTAACATGACTTACTTAAAATGAAATAGCCGAGCGTGAAATCTTAAATAATTGACAAACTATAAGGAAGAAGGTACTATCACTCAATAAATATTTTATTGTATTTTTCAAATTAGATTCGAAGACGATATTGTAACGTATGAAGAAGGTGTGCAATAATAAATAATATTCACAACTATATAACAAATTGTCCATCGTCAATTGACCGGTTTTGATTTAACAATAATATCTGCTTTTTTGGTATTATTAGAAATATCTTATTTAGTTCATAACGAATACATCGTACCATGCTCCAAAAATCTCGGTGAATAACAATATTTTTATGCAATTACTTCTTATACAAATTCGAAAATGACAAAATAATCGTTACATTTGATGTATGAAAATTCAATACCATTATTTACTGCGGAATAATACTACAATTTGAAGCAATTCTAATATATGGTACCACATACCAAAAATCTAAGTAAATAACAACAATATCCGTAGTTATTTCTTATATAGAATTCAAAACAACAAATTAGCCGTCGTTCTTTATTTACGTAATTTCAGGTACGATCTTTTAAAATATATAAATAATTATAATTAGGAGGCAAAACTATCCTTTTGTATATCATGTAACGACAACATGTTTATTGCACCAGATATCGGAGTAAAAATGTCAAATTTTCATTTGTAAAATCCAATAATGATCAAGATATAACGAAAATATGGAAATGATAATAGAATGACGTTTGGGTTGTGTAAAATGAAATAGTTGAGCGCAATGTTTAGATAAATGACAAATCGTAAAGTATGGCATACTACTTGATAAATACTTAATTGTCTTTTCGTGTTGGATCCCAAAATAACGTTATGTTGTATAAGAAATAATCAATATAGTGATTAATGTTTACACCTATAATAACACGCGCCTGTCTTCAATCAATCAATAACATAATTATATATTCTTTTCCGATGATATTGAAACAATGATTTTGGACCACAATAATTCTTGACAGTTATATCGCTCCATGTCAAGATCTATTAAATAACAATAATCAAAATAACCGTTACTTTCATGTAAGTGAGTTCAATCTTTATTTCAGTGTACGTAAATTCGCACAAATTTTCTCTTAAAAGAATTACTATAATTTAGTAAACAACTACTTTAAATAGTATATTTCTTTCATAAAATTCAAAAATAACTAAATAGCCACTGTTATTTACATATGCAAATCCAAATATGAATTTTCTAAATAATTATTATTAGGAGGCAACAATTTTTTTTATATGCCTAATAACGGCAAACTGTTTAATGCATCTAGTTTCGAAGTAAATACTGACAATTTTTCATGATTTCTTCTATAGACCCAAAGAGCGGTTATTTCTTTTTAACGACTAAATTTAGGTATCGTCATGACCCATAAAGTGACTATGGGCTGGAAATGACGAAATTCCTACGTGAATTTCTATAACGAATTAAAACATAAAACGTAATTAACTTGAAAAGCGGGGTTAGAATATTTTTGTCCACTCTTCTCTTCTACTATATTTACACGCAGAAGAACCAAATTCAAAGAACTTGAAAAATTATCAGGGTTTTTGTGATATCACCCCAATTTCTCTTTCAATTTCCACTACCAGACTGAAGCAAGAGACAAAGAAGAGAGCTTCATTCTAATCGAAGTGACACCTTCATCTAATTATAGAGTTGACGGGATCACGTTCGAAAATAATGAGAAGCCTCTTGAATCTGAAGGGTTTTGTTCGAGTGAGCAGTTGAATGATATAATCGAGAAAACTACGCCTCTCTGATGTATTAAGTGGAACTGTGGAAGTGAAGGAGAAATATTGATTTGAGTTAATACTTTAAAAAAATTACCTTAAACAGAAGAAGCATTGGTTGAAGTAGAAGACAAAACGCTTGGATCGTGAAAGCAGAAGCAAAAGGGAGAAGATTTTGTTAATGGCAGAAAGATCAGGCAGTAAATTAGACGAGGAGTTTGATATAACTAGTGAGATTATGCTAGGTAGCAATGATCATGATTTCTTTTCTGATTTTGATGAAAGTTGGTTTCACGAGAAACTGAAAGAGGAATTTCCACCACTAGATGAGGAAGCGAATAATGATTGCATGTATGAAGAAACGGTGACAAAAGAGACGCAAGCGAACACATTTGCTGATTATGAAGATATCAACGACGATGGCCCTGCAGAGTTACAGATGATTAGCAACACTAAACAATCTAAAACCGAAAGCATACAAGCTGAAACCAAACCCAAAGAAGATGAAAGCTTCTGTTTTATTTGCTATGATGGCGGAGATCTGGTAGTATGCGATGAAAGGTGAATGACATTATTATTATTATTATTATTCATAAAGAGAGAAAAAAAAAATTCCTTACTGAATATAATAGATAATGGCTTGTCTTTTTTAGGCTTGATACTTATATACTGTCTTTTCTATATAGGAATTGCCCAAAGGTGTATCACCCTTCATGCCTGGGTAGGGATGTGGAATACTTTAAAGAGAAGGAGCAATGGATTTGCGGTATGTTTTATGTAAATCTGTAGTGTTAGCTAGTGTAAACACTACACTAAACATTAGACATTGCATAAATAGCTATCCAATTTTTTTCTGAAACATGGGGTCATTTGACAAACAAAAACCACACTTTGGCTCATGATCCATGCCACAGATGTGACTAATTTATGGCACAAAATCTGTCATGCAAGTGGTTTGCTCTATCTTATTACTGACAACCATAAGCGATGTTTGAGCATCAATTATTATAGGTGCTTCAATTTTTTTTTCCAATTCCTTTTCCAAATTTCAATAGCCGTTTGGCGCGAAAATCCCCGCTTTTTTAGGACTGATTAAGCAATTCAAACAGTAATGGGTCCAACTAATCCGATGCACCGTTGTGCACTTAAGACTAAAACTTTAATTAGGAAGTATTAAACGTTCTATTTATGTGAAGTATGCTCAGTGAACTCATTTTCCTTAGATAGAAATAATGTTCTCTAAACAAAATTTCGTTTTCTTTTTTTTTTTTCTTTTTTGGGTTTCATCTTGCATTTCTATTGGCATCTTTCTCGATAAATCCCAACTAATCTTAGAGTCCCCTTTTTATTTTAGAAATTAGACCATTGACAACAATTGACTTGTTCATCCACCCTCTCTTTCTCTTACATTTATACTAAGCAAACAAGCTCTACAGCCGAGGGAAAACCAACCACCGTACCATTTTTAAAAAAAATCACAAATTTATAAAAATGAAATAAAACGGCAAAGCCTTTGTCATTTTATTCAATTTGCAATAAAATGGCAAAGCTGTCGTTCATTGCAAAAATAATTAAAACGGTAAAGTCTTCGCCGTTTTAATCTATTTTTGCAATAAATAAAACGGCAATGTCTTTGCCGTTTTAAAAACCAGTCTCATGTTCGATTTGCTAGCCATGAAATCACCTAGAACTAGCCATGGCCTAGTGAACAAACCATACCTGGTTGTGTGGTGGCTAGTTTAATTTACTTTTTCAACTGAACAAGTTGTGCTCTTAATTTTGATATTGGCAAAAATAATTACTAAAATGTAAAAACTAATATGCAATATTTCTGAAATTACAAAGTAATATTGTTCTATATTGATTGTACTGATAGATGCATTGCGTAGTTATAAATATTCTTAACTTAAAATCATTATATTACCAAGCAAACACTAGTTGCATAATGGTAACTTTGTCTTAAATTGTAAATATGTGAATATTAAATTTTTGCCATGTATTAATTTCTGAACATATCATTAGTAAATATTGCACAAAAAACCAATATGTGAGTATCAATGACATTAGTTCAATATTACTACCATAGCTTGATCCATTTACAAAGTGATTATGTACAATATTGTCTTTTGCTTTTGTGATACTTTAGAAACTCTGCTAAAGCATATTCTCAATCGCAATTAGGATTTTAGCATGTGGCTTGACCAAAAAACGGTTAAGGATAGAATAATCTCATATAAGAGATAATTGAGTCTTTCAAAAAACATCGATGCATTAAACGCAATCCTATATATTATCATGATACGTGATTTAAAAATAATGCTTGCAAATGTTTCCTACCAAAATTATATTTGTAACATGGCATGGATCAAAGTGTGTGGATGAATGTGAATATATACTGGTAGAGGATCTACCATGCTAGGAAACAACATGCAATCACAAACAATTTCGGGTATCGTGCGAGGGTTATAATTGAAATTTAACATGTCTTGCACAACATAAATCTTGATCCTTAGAGAACTCTATGCACGCAAAGATATATGTATGTATATGTGCGTGTGTGTCTATACATACATACATACATACATACATGAGCTAGGATCGATACCACCATTTTGTAGCCTCATGATATCAATCATAAATTTTTATTTAAATATTTGTTCTTTTTAATTCTCCCCTGTAACATAGACCAAATACTTAAATATAAACTTATGGCCGACATCAGTGGGCTACAATTGGTGCTAAATAAAGAGTGCTATTGATCATAGCTCGTATGTGTATATGTATGTATGTAGATGTGTGTGTGTATGTAGATGTGCATGTGTGTGTATGTATGGAAAGTTTCTAGACTCTTTGATTTTTATAGATATACAATTCAAAAGAACAAAAAATTGCCGATGTGTTTTTACATGACTCAATATAACATTCACAATTTTTTTTGGTTAGCACAAACACACCTAACATATTTAAAACAATATTTCAAACGAAAGTTAAAATAAATGTCTTTGTGGTTGATCTTGTTCTGACATTTTGAAAATGCTAGAAGTCTCGGAATGATCTCAATTTTTTCTACTAGCTTGATGTTCATAGTGTAGATTGAGAATCCTATAAATTTAATTTGATTTTGAATTGTGTAAATGTTGAAACATATGTGTTCGCGTGCGTGCGTGCACACATGTGTTTGTATGCACACACATAATTATAATTTGGATGTAAATAGAATTAGAACTTTGCAGACTATAAAAATGACTTTTAATGAAGAAAAACAAATCGTATGTTTGCTTGGCTTATATGATATAAATGATTGAATTAACAATATAATTTTTATGTACCCACCACCCTGGGTTGAAAACTTTGTAATTGAGATGGCTAAGAAATGAAACCATATTGATCTCGTATTGAAAGAAGAAACTATGCATATTATAGTGTACCAATGTCTATTGGGTAACAAAATCCTCACCATAGACAAAGATGATTATGTTGTGTATAATAACCGTGTTGTGCTACTGTAGATGTACCACCTCTCCTATAAGCCTTGCATCTGCCTCTTTGGTGGGTACCTGGAGAGGCCTCTTTTAACAAGATGGTAGTTGATTATGTGCTTGTAAAGAGCAATGCACTAAATGTTCTACAAAATTACCAGGTCTGCAGAATATTCCTCATGTTCACAGAGTATCGTTTGCTGTAACACACATTACAAAGATGGGTAACAAAGATTATATCGCATATTTGCTGAAGCCTGATCAAGGCACTAGTTTGCTTTGAATTTTTAGCCTTTTCTGCGAAGTCTTTGTTACGTGTTGCTTGGACTATATCAAGGTTCTAAGCATGTGCTTTATTATATTGAAGTACTGTTGTTTGGTCAATTTATTTATTTACTCTGCATGAATGCTAACTTTTTACTCAGCAAAACACATTCATGTTCACTTTTTAATGCATATTCTTAATGCAGGGTGCTTGACAACTGATTTTTTTTTTTTTTCTAATCCCAGATTGGCATATATGCAATAAATGTGAGAAGTATGCACATTATATGTGCTATACCTGCACATATTCTACGTGTAAAAGCTGCATAAAAGAAGCAGAATTCATAATTGTTAGAGGAGTAAAAGGATTCTGTCAGGGATGCATAAATACTGTGCTGTTGACCGAGACAGAAAACGGTGCCAATCCCATGGTGTGTATTTGCTGATGCTTTTCTTTCATGACTTTACATTTTTGCTGAAAGTTTTATTTTATTTTATTTTATTTTAATTTACAAACATATGCAAAAGCACGTGCGCTATACATATATATATGTTACATATACATACATACATATGAATATATATGTATGTACACCCCACTTCGCTACATTTCATTCCGTTAAGGTTTTTCTTAGGTTCCGTACGCAAATAGATTTTAGAAGAGGTAAAAAGGAAAGAAAAACAATGACAATAGATTCATCTAAATGAAACATTTATTAATCCACCAAAATATTACAAAAGGAAGTCTAAAAATTGAAAAGATACCTCAATCTCTAAAACCTTAGAAAAATAATTTTTTTTTCCACACACATCTAATATATCATATACATGCCTATATGTAATAGTCTTGATAAAATACATTTTTTAATCAGCTGTTGGATTATTTTCATCTTCCTAAGATAATTGTTTGTCTTCTTTAATACAATAAAGAAGACAATTAATCATTTTCCTAAGTCTACAAAATCTATAAAAGAGGAAATGTATTTAAGTCACAATTCCACCTTAACTCAAATATCTTTAAAATCTATTTAAATATGGAATATTATATTACCAAAATCTAACAATATGTCATTCCTCTTTGCCACACGTGAGACAACCCTAACATATTCTACACCCCTTTAGTTTTTGGTACTACACTAATCGAAATTGAATGAAACTTTAGAATATGCAATCTACATTATGAACACATGTCCAAAGTGAGATCATTTCGGAAATTCAAACTTGCTCGAAATGTCAAACCAATATCAATATTCGAAATTGAATGAAACTTTAGAATATGCAATCCACATTATGAACACGTCCAAATTGAGATCATTTTAGAAATTCAAACTTGCTCGAAATGTCAAACCAATATCAATATTCGAAATTGAATGAAACTTGTAATCTACATTATGAACACATGTCCAAATTGAGATCATTTCGGAAATTCTAACTTGCTCGAAATGTTAAACCAATATCAACCGTAAGAATAATATTTTACCTTCAATTCAATGTATTATTTTGAATGTGTTAGAAGTATTCAAGTTAACTGAAATTTTGTGGAGTTGATCTTGATGCATACATATTTATGCGTGTGTATGTTCATATGGTCATAGGTTTCTACAGCTTTTAATCATTAAAATAATAGCCATTCCTTCATTCGTTGGTATATTATCTTTTTCAGACGTGCAAGCATGATTTTGACACTAAGCATCTACTTTGGCATTGGCACCTAAGTCTTCTATTAACTTATTTATAGTGTATATATATTTTAGGCCTCAATTTGTATGCTGTACTGATAGGTACAGAATATGGTAATCATTTTTGGGTCCAACATATTTATTCAATCAAAAATTTGTAATATGTGGTTTGTAAGAATTTTTTTTCCTCATACATATCCCTATCGAGCACAAATGGTATATCACCCACATCAATTTAACTTTCGATGCTACATATGTGATCCAGTTGCATATGTAGTTGAATATTACTAATCATTTATGGCTAATATCTTCAATTAATTTGTTTTTCCTTTGCACAGGATATGGATGTTTCTGACGAGCTGTTTTTGTTCAAGGACTATTGGTTAGACTTGAATAAAAAAACATGTCTAACGGCTGATGAAATAATAAGGGCTACCAATCAATTCAAAAAACCTAATGTAGCCTTTACTAATAACATGGAAACCTGTAACACACTAAACGCTGGCAAAAGAGAGGTGGAACTATCTGATAATAACGTGAACAATGCTAATGGTGAACGAGCCAGAAGTTCAGGACGTTTGAAGCATAAAGAATCCTCATCCTCTGGAATAAAGAAGCTGAAAATACGGATAAAAAATTCAAAACACAGAAACACCTCATATGAATGGGCTTCAAAAGAGCTTCTAGATTTTGTGGCACGCATGAAAAGTGGTGATACATCTGAACTATCACAATTTGATGTTCTAGGTCTTCTACTTGAATATATAAAACAAAATAATCTATATGACCCAAGTAGAAAAAACCAAATTGTTTGTGATGCAAGGCTATTAGATCTTTTTGGAAAACCACGCGTTGGGCATTTGGAAATGCCAAAGCTTCTAGAACGTCATTTCCTTGAAAATAAAGCCTTTCCACTTACAACAAATGAAAATCAAAGAAGTGCTGTTGATCCCACACTTAGTCAGATGGATGATGAAGAAATTAGTGATACATTTTCAAAACCTCCATCAATTAAAAGTAAAAAAACGTGTAATCACACAGAAGAAAAAAGATTTGCTAGCAGTGTTGAGGACTATGCGGCTATAGATGTCCATAATGTTAGTAAGATGTATTTGACGCGCAACCTGATTGAGCATTTACTTGGTGACACTGACTTGTTCACTGAGTGTGTTATCGGAGCATTCGTTAGAATAAAGATATCTGCTCCGACTTCAAACACTGACATGTATCGACTTGTGCAAGTTGTTGGTAGGTTTTCAGATATGAATCATTGTTTTAAGTAATAATTTGGGTTTTCTTGCTTAAATTTATTAATTAATATCATTTTTTCTATAGGGTTTGGCACAGCTGCAGGTGTGTATGATATAGGTAGGAAGAAGACAGATTTAACGTTGAAGGTATCAAATTTGGGCAAGAAAGAGTTTCTAACTATTGATCTCATCTCAACCCAAGAGTTCACTGAGGTAAAATATTGTGTGTATGTGTGTGTGCTCGTGCATTTGTATGTGGGTGTGGGTGTGTGTGGGGGTGCGTACGTGTGTGCTAGCTTATATACAATATCTTAGGGCAATGCTACCCTCACACCCTTTCATACCAGCGATACAGCCTTCTTATTAATTTATAATAGGGGGCCATTTTATTTATTTAATGCATTTTAAAAAAGTTTTATTTTATCAGCCGATCGGAAAAAATGTACTGATATTACCCTCCTTGGGGAGTTTGAGATTAATAATTTCATATCGGTGTGTAGTTGAACATTCTTCACTAAAGATTCAACTTATGATATGTGTTTTGATCGTATGACAGGTTGCATTCCGTATTTATAATATAAGGAATGGAATCGTGACAGGCTTAATCTTTTAGTTTAGAAATTCATACAAGAAGACAGCAAACATGTAATTTGTATTGGTAAAATCTTATATGATTTACTTGTATACCCCTTTTTTTACGTCAACCGCTATTATTTTGAACCTTCTGCTTTAAGTGGATCTAACCTAAAATGACTTTTGTCCACTTTAAAATCTAAAATTAAACCAATTATTTACCTTGATTTAATTATCCTTTGGTTCAAAATTTGTACTCTTCGACAAATTAAAAAATGTGTCAATAGTCTTCTTACTTTTAATATTTTTTTATATATCGAATTGTTGATGCCCATATTCATATAACTTGGTTGTCTGATAGTTTCAGATTTTCAAAATTTCCATTATCTTACCGGTGATATTTTGAATTCCAGGAGGAATGCAGACGCTTAAGGCAAAGCATAAAATGTGGAGTGATTGACAGAATCACAGTGGTAAAATTAACTACCTGAAACATCTATTTGCTACTCGAAATTTTAGATGGTATATAATGTTTGTAACATTTTACCTGTACCAGGCTCAAGCTCAAGAGAAAGCTAATGCTCTCCATGCTGTAAAAGTGAATGATGTGAGCATATAAGTTCTTAACACATTTTAGTTTTTGTTTAAGTAGTGGATGGTTCGATATAGTTATTCCTGCTTACTAACACCTATGTTTTTAACAGTGGATAGAAAGTGAGAAAAGGCGTTTGGTTAATCTCCGCGACCGTGCTAGCGAGCATGGTCTGAGAAAAGAATATCCTTTATTTCATGAAAGAATATTTGTTAAAAACAAAATATAATTAGGAAGATTTGTTTAAAAAATAAATTAGTACATTTTATATTCTATAAAAATCATGGGCATCTGTTTTCAAATTTCAGATCACCTTTTATGCCAGAAACGCTTTTATCTTAGACATTAAGTATTACGCTTTCCAACGTTGTATTGATCACAGTTTGCATGTATCACTATAGCAGGCATTATCATAAAATACTAAAGAATGTCAATACTTTTTCATTGTTTTATTTTACCTTAACTTGTTTTTACGTATAGACTATGTATAGAGCAACTGGAGCTTTTGAACACGCCTGAGGAATGTTTCAGATTACTAGATGATCATCCAGAAATTCATGTTGACCCTAACATGCACCCTGATTATGAGTCCTCTGATGAAGACGATGAAGATCGGATATACCTAACTCCAGGTACTTCCTGTATCCTAACCTTCACTATTTTGATTATTGGTACATTAATCAAGTGTACCGACTGCAAACCTAGTTGATTTATACGCAGATAACACCAATTCCTCCAAAGCAAAATTCAACGATTCACTCAAAAATGCATCAAAATCAAATAAAGAAGAAAACACATCAATACCCAACAAAGAAGAAAAGGCATCAATACCCAACAAAGAAGAAAAGGCTCCTGGTCAAGTAAACAGTCCCACCCTTCCAAAACCAGACTTTAATACAATCAGCAGCAACGTAAGCGACACCGTACCAGTAAAAGAAACTAAACAACCTTCTAACGCTTCATTCGAAACCAATACACATGAAATCCAAAAGATTTGGCACTATCAGGATCCTAAAGGTAAAGTTCACGGTCCATTTTCACTGAAGAAACTAAGAAAATGGAAGGAAGAGAATTATTTTCCAGTCACTATGAGAGTATGGAAAACATCAGAAAGACAAGAAAACTCCGTTTTGCTGACCGATGCACTAGATGGAAAGCTGAGCAATGAATCGCAGCCTGCATGCAGCGATTTACCTACAAGCAATGCAGTAGCTGCTTTAGTCATCTCTGGAGTAACCAACTCCCTCGCTTCTGGTTTTCCAACTGGGCAACCACAGCTGCATAATCCTGTGCAGAGAATGCCCTATCCGCAAAATTCAGAAAACGCCGTTGGTCGATGGAATGGGGGTCAGAATATTCAAAACAGACATGATAGGAGGTTTCACCCTTATAGCAAGAATCAGAAGGTGCCTTGCAATGCAGGAGCGCAGCAGATGAACATGGGATACTCAGGGCGACAACAGAATGCCGTGAACATGAGCAGCGGAGGCATGGCACCACCTCCACTTCCACCACCTCCTCCTCCTCTTCCTCCACCACCACCACCTCCAGCTCCAGTTCCACCAATGAACATGAGGCGGGGCCCACCAGCTCTGCCAGCTGTCAACCTCAATCCAGGTTGGGTAATGCCGCCGCCGCCAGCAGTACAACCACCACCACCACTTCAACCACCACCGCCATTTCAGCCACCGCCACAACTGCCACTTCAACCACCATCGCTTCAAGGAAGGCCGATGCAGTTCAATCCAACACCAAATCCTGGTTGGGTTGCACCACCATCTCGTTCTCGTCTGCCCAATAATTTTCAACCAAATGCAAATGCTGCGTTGAATCCTTCTTCATCTGGCCGACTTTGCAAATACCATATGAATGGGTACTGCAAGAAAGGGCGAGCTTGCGATTTCATACACCCTTGAATCGCTAGTTTGATGTTTGCGATGCTGGATTTTATGGTATATGCTGTTATTTTTATCTTATGATGAACATTCTGGTCAGTAGTTGTTGTTATTGTTGTTGTCATTTTCATGTGGATTTCCGGTGCATAGACATTGTTATATGCAGGCCCCACATCGGTATGTTATATTATTGCATGTGAACTTATTAAGGTACTTTTTGTCCTGATATTGTATTTTGGGATTCTGGTTTTTTTTTCTTTCAATGATAGAGTCTCTATTTGATTGGAAGGCTGATGGTTGTTATGGAGTGTGCATTGAAAGATCTCTCTTGAATGTTTTGATTGAATTTGCAAGTTGCAGAAAATGCAGGTGAAGGTTTACTGCAATGCAGGTTTGTTAAGTTTTTGCTTTGCAGAAAATCAGAATCTTGTGTGAACGGATGCTTATTCTTCAGGAACTTGAGAAATTTAAGTGGAAATGAATTGCAGTAGTTGTGGGTGAATGCCAGTTTCATTTGATGATCATCCTACGTGTATTAGTCTGAGTAGAGACGGTCATATTTTCAATGTACGTTGCCTTCCCATTGGAAAGTATGACTGGTTCTTGTTGACAAATTATGTCTACACAGGAAATCTGTCTTTGAAAATGGTATAGGTGGTAGGGCAGTTGATTGATGAGCAAATTGGTAGTTATTCTGTCTTTGCATTTTCTTTGCATCTATGCACATAGCATCAAAATTGATAGAATTGAAATTGATTGATTGATGAACACGTATAGTTATTGGAACAGATGCTACTATGCGAGAGAGATAATGAATCTCCGGTTGTATCTTGCAAATCCCAAGAAACTCCTTCTCTCAGTGAAAGTCTCGGACCTCTTTCAACTATTCACAGCTTCAACCTTCAAATGATCTATGGCCAATCCCTCATTTGAAATTACATGAACTAGAAACTTAACTTCCTCCTTTCAAAAGAAATACTAGAAAAAATTATTCTTTAAATTATGTTATCGCAAGATTTCCAACACCACTCTAAGATGAATTTTATGATCATGCTCATCCTATAAATACACCAAATATTATCTGTAAAGACCAGCACAAACCTACAATCAATACACATCTGAGGTGATCCATCAGACTTCTTCGAAGCTCCCATGGTAAACTACTCGACCTAATGGAATTCTTGTGCTGAAGTTCCACTAGCTACTTCTTCAACTATTGTATTTTTTTAAGTGGTATTCTACTAGACGGTCTACTAACGGGTTATGCCCTTAGTACTAAATCGATGCGAAACTCAATCCCTTTTCTCGAAGGTAATCTCATCACCGGGTCAAAGACATCTGCAAATTTCCAAACACCAAAACTCTATCAATCTTCTCTTCCAGACTTTTCATTGCACAAAACGAAATCCCGAGTCTCTTCCCTTTATCTCTTCTAAAGATACCAAGATCCTTTTTCCTTCCTTTGGGTTCCATGAGGTAATAATTTTCTCGGTACAAAAAAACCTAGTATCATTCTACGCTAACCAATCCATATTCAAAATTATCTCATACACTACGAAGTCAAACGTGTATGGGTTGCAAGTAAATAAATAGTCATACTGTACAAATTCTAAATTGGTGCATTTTAACTTGAGAGTGTCATAACCACCAATTGGATTAACCACACATGAAGAAGTAACTAAGTAGGTAATATTTAATCTGTATCTATCTACCACATCTTTTGAAATGAAAGAATGTGTAGATCCAGTATCAAACTGAACTCTAATCGAAAAACTGGAAATCAAAATCATACCTTCAAGCACTACACGTTTTCTTTTCTCCTTAATTGTTGGTCCTCATGAAGGCCCATCTAAAGCAAACAACCCTGCCTGCTTCTGCTCTGAATTGACAATCCTTCTTTTTATGGCTCGGCTTATCACTATTAAAGCACTTAACTTTGATCATTCCGACTGGCTGTAGACATTTGGATGCATAGTTCCCCTTTCGACCACATTTGTAACAGACAACTTCCAAAATATCCTTTCGGCCTCTGCCTTCCAGAGTTTTCCTTTTTACTGGTGCCCTTTCATCCTCTGCTAATATGGAACAAACCTTTTATTCGGTTCCACTTTTGGCTTCACCTTCACCCTTCTTTTCTCTTGGTACATACTGTCATACCTTCCCCCATATCCACTACAAACTTAGAAAGAAGACGCTAAGTGTGTCATCACCATATGATCTAAGCCTTGCTTCAAACCCTTGATATACTTCGCGGTCTTCTCCAACAAGGTATTAACTAGTTCTCGGCGATACTTCCTCAAGATATTGAACTTTTGAATATACTCCTTTATAGAAATATCTCCTTTCCCGAACGATGAACTCCCTTAAAAACACACTTCCTTGAGATAAAGAAACAAATCGAGACTTGATTCTTTCTTTGAACTGTATTCAAATATCTTCTCTTCAGGGGTCTCAACAGTCACTATCTCCCACCAATCTAAGGTGTCCTCATGTAACTGTCATAATGCTAGCCTTTGTTTCCGCGCATCATTCAGCCCCAAATTCGTAAGGATATGCTCATTCACCTTTAGCCAATTTAATGCTTCAACTGCCAATTCTTTTTTGGTAAACATCTTTCCTCCTGAATTCTAATAGTCTTGATTCAACTTCGAAAAATCTTCTCTAACAACCAGTATTGGCACAACCACTTATGGCATGTTTTCCCTCATCATCTTCATCATGAACTGCCATAACATCACATTTATATCCATGTCCATTATAGGTAGGGTAGCTTCATTCACTACTGTCGGAGGCACCTTCCTTCTATTTCCTTTATTATTTTTTGTATTATCGTTTTCTCTCCTCTAGCATTGGCCCCTTCTACTATAATCCTTCTATTCCTCATTTCTATTTTCTGCTAAGAAAGATTTCATTAGAACTGAAAGAAAGAAAGTGATTTAGCAATAGGAAATGTCTATTAGAACTCACCCATGTCTCCATATAATAAGATACAAATATGGTATACGATAGCATATACCCTTCCAAAGATGTTTGTTTTCTACTATCTAATTCTACCTAAATCTTTACTTACTATGTTTTACTTAAGTGTCCCCTAACCTTATCTCGAATACCAACTATAATAACCCTTATTTTTAAACCCAAAGATGAAACTCTAGCTTGTTGTAGTCATTTGAGAATTATCTTTCGTTGACAAAGATGATATTTGTTATATGTAAAACCAGTTTAAGCAAACAGAGCTGCTAATAAATGTTGTACCATATAATATTTCTCACATATTCAAATCATTCTCATAATCATGCCTATGCAGAGGTCAAAAATATAATATATGAAGGAACTCGGTATGTTTCACAATGGGTAAAATGAGTAAATTTAAAAAAAAATATCTATTTGGATTATAATGGGCCTATAAAATTTAATGAGTTTCACTAGATCCAATCTAGCTGTTATTAATAAAAACACATTTTATTAATATTTTCTTATTCTCAATTAATTAAGTCTATGTTAATCAAGAGTGAAATTTGAAAAGGTATGAATATATCAAATATATTCATATTTTAAAAAGGCGTGACAAACATTTGAAACATATTGTTTGTACCAAAAATGGGCACAACACTCTTCGGGAGTTGTTTGAAGAGATAAAAATGAAGATTATAAATGTAAAACAGAGATTATCTAACAAAAACTCCAACAAATAGGAATGTAAAGTGCACAGACAAGCAGTTTAGAGTGGTTCGGCGTATAGCCTACGTCCACTATGAAGTTTTGATGATTTTATTGATTCTCTTTCAATGATTACAAGCGTTTACAGCAATGAACATCGGATTACAGTTTAGAATTCGAAATTGACAACGAAAGTAGGATGCAAATCTCAATCCGGCAGAGTCTGGACGCTTCAGAGAAAAAAGATCCTTTTTTCGTTGATTCTGGGGCTCTATTTATAGGCGTAGGAGGCTTGGATTTCGCTCAAACTCCGGGAGACTTGGCCTGACACGTGAGGGGACCCATTCGACCACTTCCAGAGAGATTCAAGCCAATCTGTGATCGATACGAAATCATTTCGTATCGATCAAGACTACTTCCAATTGAGCTCAAAATTGGTGGAGATGTTCCTTGGTATGTGTGCAACCTTCAGTTAAAATTTCATGGTGTTTGGATCAGTGGATTGCGAGATATCATCGATACGAGACGATGTTCTTTGCTAGGCTGTCTGGTTCGAATCCATTTCTCTGAGCTGGGGGCTTCGAATCGATGGTGTCACGCGCCCCTGTGAAGACGTGGAACGCACACTTCACCTCGATCCGGTCTTTACTCCGAGTCGACCGCGTCGACTCCATATATCTCGGCGCATTCGCATCGAGGGATGACGTAACGCGCGCGCTTCGCCTCGATCCGGTATTTGCTCCGTGTTGACTGCTTCGACTCCATGTATCTCGCCCCGTTTCCTTCGAGATATGACACGTTATCCAAGCTGGTTGACCTGATGGATTCGAGTAGGACTTCATCCAGGGATACGAGGCAAACACTGGCTGATGGATACGAAGCAGGCACTGACTGATGGATACGAAGCAAACACTGGCTGATGGATACGAAGCAGGCACTGACTGATGGATACGAAGTAGACATTGGATGATGGATACGAAGCTCACCACTGACTGATGGATACGAAGTAGACATTGGACGATGGATACGAAGCTCACCACTGTGTGGACTTAATCATTCTGGTCGATATGAGATCGATGGATGCGAAACGAGAACCATCGATGGATACGAAACCCATCGATACGAACTCGATGTACTAGCTCCATCGGAACGAACAGATACGCTTCAATGGATACGAAGTGGGGTCTGCTGATGGATACGAAAACATGCTTTTCCCTCCAACTCGTATCCATCATAACCTGTGCGTATGAACTCGGATTGACTTGAAACTTGGAACGTTGGCTTGCTTTACTTTCCCGATCATGTCTCATCGATTGGGGCTTGATCCGGACTTGATCAAAATCCAACGATATCCATGACAAACGACATTTGGAGTCCAACTCCTTGGTGTCCTGGCCTTGCCAAAAGGCGGGATAACACATATAGTGAGTGTAATTATTTGATGTTTAAATATTAGAATAAGCATGAAATTAGATTAAGACATAACCACATCAAGATCTAAAAGGAAAGCGATAAAAGAGGTATTATTTATTGATTCTACCTTTCCTCTTTTGCAAAATTTAATTTGTAATACAATAAAAGTTCGAGTTATGTTATAATTAAAGTATTAGCAATATAATGACACTAAATAATTGGATTTAATTGGTAAATGCTATTTGTTAAAATAATAAAATTGGTTATTTTTTCAATTTTCCTATTTTATGAAAAACCAAGCGTCATTGAGACCACCCCGTTTTTCTGATTGGCGCAACATGTTTATTTGTTTAGTTTGTAGGGCCATTCAAAGGAGTTATGGATGGTTTCGTGTATCATGCTAGTGAGTGCCAAAATGTTAAATTTGATATTTGGATTACCATTGTTTTTCCCTCCGTCTATACAAATCCAACCAAAAAGCATGTTATCTTCATTTTCTCATTTAAGAAACTTCCACTATTTCATTCTTTTCCATTTCCCTCTTGTAATGACCCAAGATTTTAGGAATTTATTCTGGAAAATATAAATAAATTTAAATTAATTTTTTTTATTAATTTTGAAGGAGGAATTGATATAGCTTGATAGTGTATCAGTGTGTGTACATGTGTGCACAGGAAATGCACATGAATATAAGCTAAAACCCTGAACTCCAAGAATACATACATACTGATGTGTATGGAAATATACATATATATATATATGTAGATTAAATTCTTAAAAGTAGTATGCATGAGTAAATGTATATATGAATGCTACTGAATATTTTTGAGTGTACATGTGCATGTGTGTGTCAGTATAGAATGATGTATGAATATATAGGTGGGTGTACTAATTATTTCAGTAAGACTTATATAAATATATATGTGTTAATAAAATACTAGAGTTTAAACTAGTGAAATAAAATATACAGACATATTTTAATATAAGCAGAAATAAAAAAGAATGAAGATATAAAAAGGAATAATCCTCTTATAAATAAATGAAGGAAGTACATACCATTTGCATGAAAGCTAAAAAAATAGAAAAAAAAATAATAAGATAAAACAGGGAAGTGCTTGGTATAGGCAGAATTAGAAAAGAGTATTTAATAAATAACAAAACCAAGTCACATTTTTAGCATGATTGTAGACAAGGGGAAAAGTATTTTCTGAAAAGCAAATTTCTGAAAAAAATGTGTAACCACTTTTCTCTTCACCCAAATTAAGCCGGGAAGGGTAAAACTTTGGGTTTAAAATGCAGATAACATGATTTTTATGGTGGGCAAAAATGGCCTTAGCCAATACCCAAAACCCTAAGAGAGACCCTGTATATATATACATATATATGCAGCAGCCTCCTCTCCCCCTCAGAAAAGAATTTTGAAAAAAAAACAACACCATAGAAATCATAAGACAAGGGAAGGAAGAGAGCTTGAGGCTAAGGGCAGAAGCTCATCAATTAATTAAGGAAACAAAGAAGAGAGCTAGGTGAGAAAACTCACTCAAAAATCTAAGGCAATAAGTCCTAATGTAGGCAGCCAGTTAAAAGTATTTTTCTTAAAAGAGTATTTTCATATATGAATGCTTATCTGTGAATTTAAATCTGAAAATGTTTTGATTCTCTTTGGTTGATCACTTGTTTTATTATAACAAAGTTTTATGTGTTGTTAGTATACATATCTGTTTTATACACTCAGATCTCTGATATGTTAATGTTTAGGGATATAAACAAATACCCAGAAAATAAAATGTTGAGAATAGGCAAGTAGTATTGGTTTTGGCTCAACCCAGAAAGATGTAAATAATGTTGAGCTGCAATATACTCATGTATAAGTGCTGAGGCTTGAAATAGAAAGGAATTAGGGGTGCAATAGGGTTGCCTATGTGCTGATGCTCCTGATTCAATAAAATGCATAGCAAACAAAATTTTGTGATTCAGTGAAACCAGGTCATCCTGAGTTTAACTCAAGCACAAATGTTTGCAAAAGAAAAAAAAACTCTCCCAGAAACCATAAGCCAATGTTAGTTGCCTAAACTCCTTTTAAATACCAGGATGAATATATATATATATATACAGAACCTTATTTTATAATCACCAATAGTTGTTTGCTTGTTTGCCTCTGTATGGTCATAGATAATATGAGATGCCATGTTATGGATGTTAATGAAATGATTCACTGAATGGTTTTGTCATGAAAAATCAAAAGAGTTATTATTAACTTAAACCTGATTAGGAAATTGGGGTCAAGAACACTGCAGGAATGACTTGTGTGCTTGAGTAACACAGTTGACACATGGCTTGTTTAAGTCCTGAGATCTTTGTGTAATGGAGTGAATTAGTTCATTACAGTGTGTCCATTGATTCATAAATATTGCAGATGAGACCAAGGATAGATAAATATACCCAGGGAATAATACTTGAGATGATGAGAAAACTAGAGTTTTTCCCAGATTTGAAATATGAGAATTGAATAAATGATTTAACTCATATTGGTTATTTTCCTGTTTGGTATGAATGATTGGTTGACTATGATTGAATTGTATGCTTGAATGTATGTGCCATTTTTATATATGTAGTCTCTGGAAAGAAAATTAAAATGTGCACATGCACAATGACACAGAGCATGCACACAAGTATTTGCCTGATTCCAAAGGGCCGAACTTTCTGTATATGTATTTAACTTGACTTTAACCTAATTAACTAATTATTTTTGTGAGCTTTCTCATACCAGACATGTGTCTGACCCTAGTGTGCTAATGGCATCTGGGGTGTCTCATTTAAAATGAGGCAGTTTCAAATGCTTTTTCAGGGATTGCAGCAACTAAGTAGGAGTAGGAGCAAGGCTTTGAGAAGAAGATATAGCATGCTAAACTTAGTTAAATAAGAGCCTAAATGTTGAAATCTGCATGTATTGACAATTTGAATTGCTACTTGTATTAAGTGTTGAATATTGGATGGATATTTTGTTAGGTATTTTATTAAGAGATTGACTTGTATCTGGAATCTATGAACCAAGTTAATTATCTGTTATGTTTAAAAAAAAGTTAATCAAATCTTGTAAGTGGATTTAGCAAGAACACCATGTTAAAATCGAATGGTTGCATTTTATAAATGTATTAGTCAATCTTGAGTCTTTGGAAAGGATTTGAGTTTTGGAAAATCTGGATAGTTGATTCTCAGAAAATTAAATGGTTTTATTTTCTACCATGGCATATGTATACAAAAGAAAATAGGCATAGGTTGAATGTTTTATATGGCTGCAAGGTTCCCATAATTAAACTTGTTTCATACAAATGTCTCATGTCCTATTTTTTTAAAGAAAGGATTTGTAATAAGGGAAGTGTAAGCCAGATCCAAATAGTTGCAGATATATATGCACATAAACATGTTTAGTGCAAATATTACCACACCTTTTCCTTTGTATTTGTGATAAGAATCTGAATTTCACTCAGATTCTAAACAAATGTATTCTTAATTCCAGACAGATTTTGTGGGAAGAAATTCAAACCTGGATAATGATAAACACTTCTATCATTTACAAAACCCAAGTAACAGACCCTTAATTTACATCAATCATGAAGCCTTCCAGGTTGTAGGAATGGGTTACAAAAATAATTAAGCAAGAATTATTGTATTGTATGATAGAATATAGGCAAAAATAAAGTATATAAGTACAGATATAGGTAGATAACAGGTTCCAAACTGTACAAGAGAAAAATGAAAAAAAAAACAAAAATTGTGTTTGAACCAACCAGCATAGTACTCGAACTCGTGACCTCTCGTGTATAAGTTAGGCGCGTTTCCATTACGCCTAGATGTTGCTTGTGTTCTCTTAAGACCCGCTTTCTTTTAGCCTGAGTTTGATACTATTCAGACTTTAACACAAACATCTATATTAAAAGCTTGCTTTCCACTGATTACTACTTGATCACTTCTTAGTTAGGATAAACAGACTAAAGTATATGTTTCCAGTGGATTGTTTGGTCAAAAAAAAATCAGCAATCCAATATCCTCTTGTTTTCCAGAACTCTGATTCAAACAAGAGAGGCATATACATCCTCACATGTATGTGCTTATCTTTGTGAATGTACTGATATATTTATATTGGTTGATTATTGTGATCCTGGATATATTTGGTTTATTGGAGAAAGATATTGACCCTGAGAATTATAATTGCAATGGATGATATATCTATCTATATATATATATCCTCTTTACCTTAAAAAAAATCCTTATGGAATTAGAGTACAAATAGGAGGGTCATTTCAGTTGGTATCAAAGCTATGTTATTTAGCATAGTAGAAGTAAGGATCAAGTTCTTAGATAGAAATAAAATTAAAAGGAACTATATATATATATATAACAATGTGTTCAGTGTGAAAAAAAAAATCCACTGAAACAACCAAATTACCAATCAAACTAACCAGCTATGTAAATTATTATTAGCAAACTATGGTAGGAAGACCACCAAATCAGGGAGCAGGATCTTCCCATGCACCACCAATGGTCAATCTGCAAGACTTGGTGAGAGCATTTAGGGATGGGGCAGGACAAAGGCAAGAAAATCCCTATGAAGAACTCTCAAAATTACTTAAGACATATACTCATTTAGGAGGCAAAAGCTTTGAAGGGACAGAGAGTATCATGGAAATTCAAACATGGTTGAGAACATTGGAAAGAATTTTCAATGACATGCAACTTGATGATCAAAGAAAGAGGCAAGTGGCTTCAAGACAGCTAAAAGGAGTAGCTTTAGGCTGGTGGGAAGTAATCATTGCAGGAAGGAATGAGAATGAAATCACTTGGAATCAATTCAAAGAGATGTTGGAAGCAAGGTTTGTACCAGCATCAGCAAAGACTACCTTGCTAGAAGAATTCATTAGACTTAGACAAGGAACCATGACTGTCACAGAATACACTCAAAAGTTTGAGGGGCTTTCCACATATGGAGCAATGCTTGTGGCAGATGAGGCATCTAAAAATGATAGGTACATAAAAGGTCTGAACCCAGGACTTAGCAGAGCCATGTTACCCTATGCAGACAAGACTTTTGACCATGTGATAGACTTAGCTTTGAGGTTGGAGCAGCATGACAAGGAAAGGGAGAAGTTCAGAAATTTTAAGAGCAATAATATCAAGAAAGGTAAGGGGAGGTATCACCCTTATGATAAGAAGAAAGAAGAGGCTAGTAACAAAAGCACTGGAGATGTCAAAGCTAAGGAAAACAAGAAGAAAATTGTGTGCCATCAGTGTGGAAAGGAAGGGCATATCAAACCAAGATGTCCAGAATTGAAAGGAGGAGCCTTCAAATGCTATCTATGTGGGAAAGAGGGGCATATGAAGAGGAATTGTCCTGAGTATAAACAGCAAGGCAAATTGGCAAATTTGGAAGGAAAAGGCAAAGCCACAGTGGAGAGTAACACTGTAAACCATAGCCAAGTGGAAGGTACATTACTTATTTGTACCATACCCATAACAGTAGTATATGATACTGGGGCAACTCACTCTTTAATTTCTTATGAATTGGTTAAAATGCTAAAACTGAATTGCATATTGGTTGAAACCCCATTGCATATACACAGTCCATTGGGGAGTTCTAGTGTTTTAAATATGATTTGTGTGGATGTGGAATTAAACATAGGAGGAAATATTTTTATTTCCAATTTATATGTTTTGAATTACCCAAATATAGGTGTTATATTAGGGGTAGACTGGTTAAGGCAATTTAAAGCCATAATTAATTTAGACTCATCCACCATATCATTGCAAAATTCTAGAGGCCAGAGAATCACAGTTTTATGTGAGGTAGCTAAGGAAGGAAAACTATATCATTTAGTTGACTCAGAAAAAGATTTCAGTGAACTAACCATTGAAGAAATTCCCATAGTCAATGAATATTTGGATGTGTTTGGTGAGGTCAAGGGTATTCCACACCATAGACCAGTAGAATTCCAGATCAATCTAGTTCCAGGAGCAAGCCCAGTGATTAAAAAGCCAACTAGAATGGGGCCAAATGAACTAAAAGAATTAAAGAAACAGTTAGAAGAATTGGAAGAAAAGGGTTTTATAAGACCAAGTAACTCTTGCTGGGGAGCACCAGTGGTATTTGTTAAGAAGCAAGATGGCTCCTTAAGACTCTGCATAGATTATAGAGAATTAAACAAAGTAACTATTAAAAATAAATACCCATTGCCAAGAATAGATGATCTTTTTGATCAATTAGCAGGGGCAAAAGTATTTTCTAGACTAGACTTAGCATCTGGTTTTCATCAAATGAAGGTGGAAGAATCAAGCATCAAGTACACTGCCTTTAACACTAGGTATGGGTTGTATGAATTTTTGGTTATGCCATTTGGCTTGACCAATGCACCATCTTACTTTGTAGATTTAATGAACAGAACCTTTAGAGATTGTTTAGACAAGTTTGTGCTTATTTTTATAGATGACATTTTGATTTATTCCAAGACAGTGGAGGAACATAAGCATCATTTGCACCTGGTTTTGTCTAGATTAAGGGAAAAAGATTTAAAGGCAAAATTTTCAAAATGTGTGTTTTGGAAAGAGGAAGTACATTTTCTTGGCCATGTTATATCTGCCAAAGGAATTTATGTGAACCCCAATAAAGTAGTGGCTATTCAAGCATGGAAGAGGCCAAGCACTGTGAGTGAAGTGAGGTCATTTATGGGGATGGCAGGGTATTATAGGAGGTTTATAAAAGATTTTTCAAAAATTTCTACACCACTCACTAACCTAACCAGGAAGAACCAAGCTTTTGTTTGGTCAGAAAAATGTGAAAAGTCTTTTGAACAGTTGAAGGAGGCATTGGTGAATGCTCCAATTCTAAAGGTACCACATGGAAATGAAGAATTAGTAGTATATACTGATGCTAGTGGATTTGGCTTGGGTGCAGTGTTGATGCAACAAGGCCAAGTCATTGCATATGCATCCAGACAACTTAAACCCCATGAAGTAAGGTATGCCACACATGATCTCGAATTAGCAGCTGTGATATATGCTTTAAAACTTTGGAGACATTATTTGTTAGGTACCAAGTTTGAACTTTACACTGACCACAAGTCTCTAAAATATTTGTTTTCACAAAAAGATTTGAACATGAGGCAACATAGATGGGTGGAGTTCTTAGCTGCCTATGACTTTGACATACTTTATACACCAGGAAAAGCAAACAAAGTTGCAGATGCTCTAAGTAGACAGCATGCTAAATTGGCTATGATGATGATAGAAGAATTTAAAAACTTATTTTTGCTAACTGAGTTAGAGATTGGGGAGAATGGTTGTGTGCACATTAATGAGCAGATGCATGGTGCACAAGAAGATAAAGGGAAGTTAAGCTTAATGACACTTCAACCAGATTTAATTCTGAAGGTAGGAAAAATGCAAGAACAAGATGCTCACTTATTAGAGAAGAGAATGCTCCTCTCAAGAGGGGAGGAAGTAATGAATCACCACATTGATAAAGATGGTTATATGAGATACCAGAATAGGATGTGTGTACCAGAGGACATAGAATTGAAGAAGGAGATATTGAATGAATATCACAGAAGTAAATACTCCATACACCCAGGTAACACAAAAATGTATCAAAATTTGAAAAGAGACTTCTGGTGGAAGGGGATGAAATCTGATATAGCTAAGTACATTGCCAAATGTATGACTTGCCAACAAGTCAAGGCTGAAACTCAAAGACCATCAGGGTTGATGCAACCTCTTAGTGTACCACAGTGGAAGTGGGAAGACATATCTATGGACTTCATAGATGGACTGCCTAGATCTAAGAGAGGTAATACAAGTATATGGGTGATAGTTGATAGGCTAACCAAGGTAGCACACTTCATCCCAGTCAAGTCAGAAAGAACAGCACCAAAACTAGCTCAAATTTTTATAAAAGAAGTGGTAAAGTTACATGGCATTCCCAAAACTATTGTGAGTGATAGGGATACCATCTTCACCTCAAAATTCTGGAGAAGCTTTCAAGAAGCAATGGGAAGTGAACTATGTTTAAGTACTGCCTACCATCCTCAATCAGATGGGCAGACTGAGGTGGTAAACAAAGTTTTGGAGGACATGTTGAGGGCATGTATACTGGATTTTGGGGGCAACTGGGAAGATTATCTTCATCTAGTTGAATTTACATACAACAACAGCTACCAAAGCACCATAGGAATGGCTCCATTTGAAGCCTTATATGGTAAACCCTGTTTGTCACCTGTTTGCTGGGTAGAAGCAGGAGAAAGGTCTATTTTAGGACCTGAGTACATACAAGAAACCAAGGAGAAAATTGAGTTGGTAAGAAGAAGAATGACAGCAGCTCAAGATAGGCAAAAGAAATTTGCAGACATGAGAAGGAGGCAGGTAGAATATGAGGTGGGAAATTTTGTTTTCATCAAAATCTCACCCATGAAAAATGTGCTGAGGTTTGGAAAACAAGGCAAATTAACCCCAAGATATATTGGACCATACAAAATTCTAGAGAGAATTGGTCCCTTGGCATATAAGTTGGAATTACCAGAAAACATGCAAGGTATACATGATGTTTTTCATGTATCACAATTGAGAAGATGGGTCCATGACAAGGCAGAAATTCTTGAAACCCCAACCCAAGTGCAGATAAATCCTAATTTGATTTATGAAAAGGATCCAGTGGGAATTTTGGCAAAAGATGTGAAGAAGTTGAGGAATAAATCTCTGAAACTTGTGAAGGTACAGTGGAGTCTTGATCCTAGTGATTGCACATGGGAATTAGAAGACAAAGTTAGGATGAATTATCCTAAGCTATTTTCAGATTAAGGTAATTCTGATTTTTGATTGTTTACTTTATTTTGAATGAATATATTTTTAGTTAGTATAGAACTAAGAATCTATTTGGTAGAGAATATACTTGTTCTCTGAATTAAGTTTAAAATTTATTTTAAGCTTAGGAAAATTGTGGGACACAATTTCTAAAAGGAGGGGTGTATGTAATGACCCAAGATTTTAGGAATTTATTCTGGAAAATATAAATAAATTTAAATTAATTTTTTTTATTAATTTTGAAGGAGGAATTGATATAGCTTGATAGTGTATCAGTGTGTGTACATGTGTGCACAGGAAATGCACATGAATATAAGCTAAAACCCTGAACTCCAAGAATACATACATATTGATGTGTATGGAAATATACATATATATATATATATATGTAGATTAAATTCTTAAAAGTAGTATGCATGAGTAAATGTATATATGAATGCTACTGAATATTTTTGAGTGTACATGTGCATGTGTGTGTCAGTATAGAATGATGTATGAATATATAGGTGGGTGTACTAATTATTTCAGTAAGACTTATATAAATATATATGTGTTAATAAAATACTAGAGTTTAAACTAGTGAAATAAAATATACAGACATATTTTAATATAAGCAGAAATAAAAAAGAATGAAGATATAAAAAGGAATAATCCTCTTATAAATAAACGAAGGAAGTACATACCATTTGCATGAAAGCTAAAAAAATAGAAAAAAAAATAATAAGATAAAACAGGGAAGTGCTTGGTATAGGCAGAATTAGAAAAGAGTATTTAATAAATAACAAAACCAAGTCACATTTTTAGCATGATTGTAGACAAGGGGAAAAGTATTTTCTGAAAAGCAAATTTCTGAAAAAAATGTGTAACCACTTTTCTCTTCACCCAAATTAAGCCGGGAAGGGTAAAACTTTGGGTTTAAAATGCAGATAACATGATTTTTCTGGTGGGCAAAAATGGCCTTAGCCAATACCCAAAACCCTAAGAGAGACCCTGTATATATATACATGTATATGCAGCAGCCTCCTCTCCCCCTCAGAAAAGAATTTTGAAAAAAAAAACAACACCATAGAAATCATAAGACAAGGGAAGGAAGAGAGCTTGAGGCTAAGGGAAGAAGCTCATCAATTAATTAAGGAAACAAAGAAGAGAGCTAGGTGAGAAAACTCACTCAAAAATCTAAGGCAATAAGTCCTAATGTAGGCAGCCAGTTAAAAGTATTTTTCTTAAAAGAGTATTTTCATATATGAATGCTTATCTGTGAATTTAAATCTGAAAATGTTTTGATTCTCTTTGGTTGATCACTTGTTTTATTATAACAAAGTTTTATGTGTTGTTAGTATACATATCTGTTTTATACACTCAGATCTCTGATATGTTAATGTTTAGGGATATAAACAAATACCCAGAAAATAAAATGTTGAGAATAGGCAAGTAGTATTGGTTTTGGCTCAACCCAGAAAGATGTAAATAATGTTGAGCTGCAATATACTCATGTATAAGTGCTGAGGCTTGAAATAGAAAGGAATTAGGGGTGCAATAGGGTTGCCTATGTGCTGATGCTCCTGATTCAATAAAATGCATAGCAAACAAAATTTTGTGATTCAGTGAAACCAGGTCATCCTGAGTTTAACTCAAGCACAAATGTTTGCAAAAGAAAAAAAAAACTCTCCCAGAAACCATAAGCCAATGTTAGTTGCCTAAACTCCTTTTAAATACCAGGATGAATATATATATATATACAGAACCTTATTTTATAATCACCAATAGTTGTTTGCTTGTTTGCCTCTGTATGGTCATAGATAATATGAGATGCCATGTTATGGATGTTTTTAGCTAATGAAATGATTCACTGAATGGTTTTGTCATGAAAAATCAAAAGAGTTATTATTAACTTAAACCTGATTAGGAAATTGGGGTCAAGAACACTGCAGGAATGACTTGTGTGCTTGAGTAACACAAGTTGACACATGGCTTGTTTAAGTCCTGAGATCTTTGTGTAATGGAGTGAATTAGTTCATTACAGTGTGTCCATTGATTCATAAATATTGCAGATGAGACCAAGGATAGATAAATATACCCAGGGAATAATACTTGAGATGATGAGAAAACTAGAGTTTTTCCCAGATTTGAAATATGAGAATTGAATAAATGATTTAACTCATATTGGTTATTTTCCTGTTTGGTATGAATGATTGGTTGACTATGATTGAATTGTATGCTTGAATGTATGTGCCATTTTTATATATGTAGTCTCTGGAAAGAAAATTAAAATGTGCACATGCACAATGACACAGAGCATGCACACAAGTATTTGCCTGATTCCAAAGGGCCGAACTTTTTGTATATGTATTTAACTTGACTTTAACCTAATTAACTAATTATTTTTGTGAGCTTTCTCATACCAGACATGTGTCTGACCCTAGTGTGCTAATGGCATCTGGGGTGTCTCATTTAAAATGAGGCAGTTTCAAATGCTTTTTCAGGGATTGCAGCAACTAAGTAGGAGTAGGAGCAAGGCTTTGAGAAGAAGATATAGCATGCTAAACTTAGTTAAATAAGAGCCTAAATGTTGAAATCTGCATGTATTGACAATTTGAATTGCTACTTGTATTAAGTGTTGAATATTGGATGGATATTTTGTTAGGTATTTTATTAAGAGATTGACTTGTATCTGGAATCTATGAACCAAGTTAATTATCTGTTATGTTTAAAAAAAAGTTAATCAAATCTTGTAAGTGGATTTAGCAAGAACACCATGTTAAAATCGAATGGTTGCATTTTATAAATGTATTAGTCAATCTTGAGTCTTTGGAAAGGATTTGAGTTTTGGAAAATCTGGATAGTTGATTCTCAGAAAATTAAATGGTTTTATTTTCTACCATGGCATATGTATACAAAAGAAAATAGGCATAGGTTGAATGTTTTATATGGCTGCAAGGTTCCCATAATTAAACTTGTTTCATACAAATGTCTCATGTCCTATTTTTTTAAAGAAAGGATTTGTAATAAGGGAAGTGTAAGCCAGATCCAAATAGTTGCAGATATATATGCACATAAACATGTTTAGTGCAAATATTACCACACCTTTTCCTTTGTATTTGTGATAAGAATCTGAATTTCACTCAGATTCTAAACAAATGTATTCTTAATTCCAGACAGATTTTGTGGGAAGAAATTCAAACCTGGATAATGATAAACACTTCTATCATTTACAAAACCCAAGTAACAGACCCTTAATTTACATCAATCATGAAGCCTTCCAGGTTGTAGGAATGGGTTACAAAAATAATTAAGCAAGAATTATTGTATTGTATGATAGAATATAGGCAAAAATAAAGTATATAAGTACAGATATAGGTAGATAACAGGTTCCAAACTGTACAGGAGAAAAATGAAAAAAAAAACAAAAATTGTGTTTGAACCAACCAGCATAGTACTCGAACTCGTGACCTCTCGTGTATAAGTTAGGCGCGTTTCCATTACGCCTAGATGTTGCTTGTGTTCTCTTAAGACCCGCTTTCTTTTAGCCTGAGTTTGATACTATTCAGACTTTAACACAAACATCTATATTAAAAGCTTGCTTTCCACTGATTACTACTTGATCACTTCTTAGTTAGGATAAACAGACTAAAGTATATGTTTCCAGTGGATTGTTTGGTCAAAAAAAAAATCAGCAATCCAATATCCTCTTGTTTTCCAGAACTCTGATTCAAACAAGAGAGGCATATACGTCCTCACATGTATGTGCTTATCTTTGTGAATGTACTGATATATTTATATTGGTTGATTATTGTGATCCTGGATATATTTGGTTTATTGGAGAAAGATATTGACCCTGAGAATTATAATTGCAATGGATGATATATCTATCTATATATATATATCCTCTTTACCTTAAAAAAAATCCTTATGGAATTAGAGTACAAATAGGAGGGTCATTTCACCTCTTCCCTACTAAACCTCAAAATAAAAAATCTTGCCCGATTCCTGACAGATTCGCACGAAACTAGCGACAAACTAAAGATAACGAAGAATACTACGCATTCATACCAAATTAGAGGAAAATCCCAAAGGCCTAGTGGCATCATAGTCTGGACAGTGAAGGTCTGAAGCATTGGAGAGCAATTTGGTGAGTGATTCCATCTTAAACGCAATATAAAGCAAAGTTGATGCTTTAATAATGATATGATGTCTACAATACAATGTAGGTTAATTCATTACTGATTTAAGTAATATAATTAATGGGATTGGAGAAAATATGAATTGAATAAAAGAAATGTTAGCAAAATATTGGTTTTCACAATTCTTATGGATATAGCACCAAATCTTATGAATTAACCCTCAAAATTGACATATAAGTGTCGTATGATGGCCTAGAATTGTAGAACGAACTTGACCAGAGGTGAACGATGCACTATAATGAATAAATCATGACCAGGCATGCGACATAGCACATGACCTATTGGTCAATCGGTGGCATAAATCGACTGGTCCTGAAGGATCGATGGACCCTAGTTCTGTCTGGTTGAACTTAGATCCAAGTGGGCCAGAGTAGAATGAGGAGGCCTTTGTTTCAAAGCTGATTGGCATGTGATTTTAATGCCATGGATTCAAGAAAGAATAGATTAAATTTATTGTGAAATTGAGTTGAATGTGCATGTTTCTTTGGTGTTGGAATGGATCCACGTTAATGAGAATGTCTATGAGCCTGTAGCACAAGTAGGCGACCCACGATACGAACCTATAACATATGTAGGTTATTTAGTGTTTGTGATACTCCCTTGAAGTGCTTTGGTGGACAAGGTGGAGGAGTGGATGGTAAGCAATCCTCTAGTGCATGAGGCAAGTCTATGACATGAGTCCGGTTTTGTGTTTGAGGTATGGAGAATCGGCAACCTTGTAGCGCATGAGGTGAGTCTAAGGAAGTAAGTCCAACATGGGTTTCATTCGAAACGATCCTATACCATAGATGGCAGGAATGGACGTATAAAATTGGTTAAGTATGACAAGACTAGTATGATGTAAGGTAAATTTGAGACGAGTGAGATACTTATCACATTTTAGTATTGTCTTTATAATATTTGTGTATCTGACCAACTCCTGTTTTTCCTTTTTATTTACATCATTAGGTTGATAGGCATAGAGTCGATGTGGTATAGGAGAGAAGGACCTTATTATACATAATGTAAATAATGTAAATAAGTATTATGCCTTGGATTGATTGTGTATAGTAATACCCTATGAGATTTAGATGTATATTTTATTAGTATGGGCAAATTGATAATTTTAGAAATGTAGGAACTAGTTGACGGGAACTGTGCCATTACGTAGATCTCATTTTTATGATTGAGATGGTATATTTATTTATCCAGATCAGAGTTCATATGAAGGAGATGCGTGTATTTTAAGTAACATGTTTTGATTAGTTTAAGCGGGCCTAAACCCAATTGATTAAAACACTGATTCAAAAGCTATCTAACAGACAGCCTGAAATTTGAATTCATTTTCTCATGTTCTTTTCAGTTGTAACTTCTCCTTCTTCATCCTCCTCTCTACCATCACTCTTTTTCTTTCAATCTTTCAAAAAACCCCATACATACATGCATGCATACATACATACGTACATACGTACATATATATATATATATATATATATATATATGTGTGTGTGTGTGTGTGTGTGTATGTGTATCAAATCAACGAGCATGAGAAGGGATACACGAAGGTATCCATCATTTGTAGGTTTGAAGAACTTTAGATAACTGAAATTCTAGAGGGCAAGGAATTGGTGGCTATTAGATGATTTCTAAAGCTTGGCAATGTAGATAGGTGAGTAAGAATCATTATTGGGCTTCATTACATGAGAGTGTTTTTCATTATTTGATTGCTAATTAGGATTAGTGGATGTAGAATTTGGGTTAACTGAATTTAGAAATAAATAAAAACGTAATTCTAGAGTAAAATAATGTTAACGATGTTTAGTTTAAGTTTAAACTAGTATTAGATTATATATTATAAGAATTTGGGACAATGCTTGAATATACGATAATTTGAGTTTTCTTATGGACATTTGGTTGATATATGGAAGGTTATAATAGTAGAAAATGATGTTTATGAGAAGTAGATATGCATCAAAATAGTGAAAAAATGGAGTAAAATCGAAATAAGGAAGAAATGGTTAAATCTGATATGTTTACCGTGCAGTTCATACGTACACTGGTCCACCGGTGAACGTTACTTCTGTCTGGTTAAACCTGGAAAAAACTGAAGCACTTTGGCTTTAGCAAGGCCTATATAAAATAGATGATGGGAGATGTATTAGTTTCTCTACAACGTTTGAAGGAATTTAATACCCAGAAATGTGTATGGTTGATTTGCGTGTGTTATGACGATGATATTAAACCAGTTGGTATGAGGTTAGACTATGTAGGGTTAGACTATGTTTATTTGTACCTTCGTGCATGCATGGGTTAGTTTATGCCTACTTAACGGTATTTATGGGATTTGTCTATGTTTAACTATATCTTGGGGTTAGCCTCTATTTAACTAGCCATTATATATATGTATTGACAAGTTAGTATGTGTTTAACTAACTCTCCCCTTCTCTCTTATATGTGTATGGATGTTAAGTATATGATAGTGATCCTCATATTATATTTATTTTGATGGACTGACTTTGTGAATGTAGGTGAGACAAAATGAGGTAAAGTAAGCATTAGCTCTCATATGATTTTTATGAAATCATGTTAGCAGCATATACTTGGAAATATTTTTACACACTAGACACGTGTTTGACCCTCCTGCTTATACACTATAGGTTAACGGAGTAACCTAAGCAAGTGTGGTGTTTGAAGAAGGTGACTATTAAGGAATTTACATATGTTTATCCGTTTATTTGTACATATTGTGTGTATATATACATATATCATGTGACAATGTGTGTTTGTATAAATACTATGACTAGTTTTTGATTTATATAGATGGCATCATTTTATTTTATCTATATTCTAGTTTGATCCATTCGGCCGTGAGTTCTAAAAGATACAGTTGGTTAGCTTAGCTCTTTGTATACTATTGTTTTGAAATAGTCATGCTTTTTAGTTTACAATGCATATGACTCGATCGTATGGTCACGAAAAGTCATATTGTTACATGTATATCGATTAGGTTTGATTGGTATTGTAAAGATATGTATACATGACATTGCGAATATACTATGGTGTTATTAAATAATGATGGTTATTGATATATTATACTTTGTTTTCCTTCTTTCGTGAGATTTTAAAAGTTATTGGTTAGAACAGTATTTGTTTCTTGTTAACATATCCAACGACTTGTCATTTCCGGCTCTTGATTTGTTAACATCGGTTCGGGCATTGAACTCGAGGGTCGAAAATGGTGGGTTGTTACATTTGGTATCATAAAAATCATGCCCTTAGACAAAGGACTAGGAACAATTTAAGAGAGCACGTTTGTATTTTTTAGATATAAGTTATATAGGACTCAAGTATATATGCACACATAATTTCCTATTCCAGTTTTGTTAACTATCTATTGAAAAGAGTTGCTAATGAATTCCTTTTTCGTAGATAGCTAAAAATGATTAATTTAGTCGAAACTAGAACAGAGACCGATGCAGCCAAAACTGGTGGGATAGAGACTAAAGCCGGGACTGGCACCCGAGTAGATATACTGCATATCCCCAGAGTTAATATTCTAGTATGGTTCAGATGTTATATCCAGGCAATGAGCCAAGCAAGTGCCAACCCCACTTAATCTATAGCCACCACTACCACTACTACCCTAGGTGTGATCCAAATCCAAACATCACCAGCTGTTTATTTTTCTAAGCCGTGTAGAGATTTCTTCGGTCTTGGTGGAAAGCTTTTTGTCAAGACAAAACCATATTCGATAAATCAGGCATGGCTTAGTACCTATGAGAAGATTTTCTACTTATTGTGCATTGGTGATATCACTAGGAGGTAGTCGGCCTGTTGGTACTTATAAGGTGAGGCAGCATGTTGGGGGGAGGTAGTGATAACAGAGGTAGACGAGGACACTATTATTTAGGGAATGTTTAAGAGGAAGTTTGAGATGAAGTACTTTTCTACAACTGAGAAAGAGATTTATTATTAGATAGGTTTATTCGCCTTAAGCAAGGAGAAATGATGGTTGGGGAGTATGTGAGTCGACTTAATAAGTTGGCTAGGTTTGGTTTTGAGTTGGTAAACACCCAGGAGAAGAAGGCAGTAAAGTTTGAGAAGGGCTTGAACTCACCTCCAAGTAAACTTACATTGAATCAAATTTCTTATGGGGATACATTTGAGGGACTAGTGAGGTAGCATTACCGAATTCTATGAGTGGAAAAATAATCAAGGAACTAGTTAAAGAAAGAAAGGGCCAAAAGTAGTGTAAGCGTAAGGGTAATGGACCATAGGGAGGACAAGACAAGAAATAGCCGATTACTTGTAATAGATGCCAGAATGTGGGGCACATAGCGAAGAACTATAAGGTAAACCTTTCGAAGGGTAGATGATATAGCTGCAATTAGGTGGGACATTTGTTTAAAGATTGCAACTTGGCTTGGGCTTAGCAGAAAGTGAAATGCCACAACTGTTATTTGTTTGGCCATATAAAGAGAGATTGTCCAGCTTTAAAAAGGAAGGACAAGTGGACAAGGCATATGCTCTGGATGTTGTTCCAACCTCAATTATTGATCCACCGTTGGTTCAGGAGAAAGGAAATATATTGTGATAGAAGGTGTATTGAATTTATCATATTCTCTTATTCATACTTTGTTTGACACTGGTTCATCTTATTCATTCATAGTTAGTGCATTAGCCGATAGTTTATCCCTTAAGACAAAAATTATGCACAAATCTATTTCGATGTTGAGTCCTATCAGAGATAGACCAATTTATCGATTTTTATGTCATGGCTTAAATTGGTCGTCCGTGGTGTGGAGTTTCCAACTTATATATACTAAACTTTTCGAGGTACCGGTTGATTATGGGAATGGATTGGATCTCTCACTATACGATAGTATTGGATTATGATTGGTGGATAGTTTGTTTGAGAATTGATGGGGCGTGATTTGATTTTGTGTTGTGAGCCCGATATTTTATTATAGAGACTTATTTATATCCACTTAGCCTATCACAAGAAGAGCTCTCATCTATTCCCATAGCAAAAGATTATCCAAATGTATTGGAAGAGGTTCTCGGTCTCCCATCCGGAAATGAAATCGAATTTTGGATCGACCTCGAGAAAGAATCAAGATCGATAGTGATGCCCCTTAGGCACATGGCTCCAAAGGAGCAAAGAGAACTGGATAAACATGTTTCAGAGTTACTACAGAAAGGATTTGTTTGGAGATTCAGGGTGGAGAGCGCCTATCATTTTCGCCACTAAGGCAGATGGTTCCCTAAGGCTGTGTTATTATCTATCTATTTTTCTAGTGAATCCTAGTCTCTGCTAGCTTTAGTTATACCTACAACGCACCACATCTTTTAGTGTGTTCTTTTGGGTATACTAAGGGGTGTTTCAAGTAGAATGATAAATCTGCTATGTACTTCCAATAATTAAAATTTGCGAGGTTATTCTCATCAATGTTGCTAGCTATATTAAAAATACATTGATCTTCCTTTTGAAGAATTGGTCGTTGCGACCGAAAGATCATATCCCTTTGGGTACAACAATCAAAATGGATTATGACAATGCACTTATAATATATTCTAGATTTAAGCATCATGCCATATGTTAGAGGATATACTCTTTACGGCGTGCTGGTAACTAAGGAAATTGTTACTACTAAAAATTCCTTTTCCCAACATTGATATAAAACTCATAGGGTCTCTTTAATGTGCAATAATTCTTATTATACATTCTATTAAGTTGGGTTTGTTTTAGGCTCGGCTGATTTCTTTTCATCTTATATATAATCAATTTCCATGTTAGAGTGCTTATATCGTATTCATTACTTACATAAAGTCGATTTAATTTTTAAGTTTAAGAATTTTATGTTCATAATATACATTAGTTAGATATTGTTGGTCACACATGATTCCTCATGATCGAATTTTTTACGTGATGCCTCTCGACTCACACAATCTGCCAACTCTTTGACCTAGGACATGTAGAGGTTTCATGTTAACCCATATCTTTATGTTTTCACAAATAGTGCTTTAGATGAAATTTAATTTAAGATATGTACTTACTCTTAAGTACATACACGTTATCCCGCTTTTGAGCCAAAGAAGATTTCGACCGGAGTTAGAAGATCGACACAAGAACGAAACTATTCATGAACTTAAAAATACACTTGGAAAAGCTAAAGAAGCAACTTGAAGGAATTTCACATGGCTTGGAGCATACAACTTAGCTTGGTACCGAGTTGGTGGCCGTAGGTTGACACCAACTTATTATATCTCCACTTTTCTCCTCCAAAACTTCACACAACTCATACTCTACTCCAATGACTCAGTATCAAGTGGTTTTCTTGGAGTTCGAACAACCATTTCGAAGCCTGATGAGAAGAAAGCTAAGAAAGTAGGATAGCTGAAGTGTTATCAAGAAGATCACTAGAATCAATTCGAAGATGATGGAAAAGAGACTTGAACAACTTAAGTAAGAGATAAAGAAGCTATTAAGTGAAAGAAACTCAACTTGCACTAAGACTCTTAACTCGGTACCGAGTTAACTTAGGTCGGGTTAGTACCGAGTTATCATTTTAACTCATGGGGCTCCACGATCTCTTGTACTATTTCGGGCTATGTTCTGGACTTTATTACATCCAATCTTCTGATTCCATAGCTCTGTTTCTCTATAAATACCAACCTACCTACAACCAATATGGGATCGTTTTCTTCTTCTCTTCTCTCTGTATCTGATCTCTCTACCATTGGAGACTTATTCTTCTTCTTCATTCCTAGCCCTATCTCTAAAACACTCTAGAAACTCCATTATATATCTGAGATCCACTAGATTGTGGTTAGGTCTGATATAATTAGTTGTAACCCAGCGAGAGAACGACTAATAAAAGAGATAAAAGTAGACGTAGGCCGGAGATTATGCTGAACCACTATAAAAATTCTTGTGTGATCTAGACTTATCGGTTATTTTTACTTGCTTGATTTGGGATTTCTACTACTTTTACATCTATTATAAAAGAAGTACTTTTGCTGTGCATATAAAATTGTATATTTTTACTCCTATATTTAATCTTCTTTTGTTAATAAATGAGCATATTAGGGTATGTTACATGTTTAAACCAAAATATAAATTATTTTGAAATCATCATTCATTCATCTTCATTTGGGGGCATAATGGTAATTTTGTGTATGATTTAATTTTGGAAATTTATTTGCACATTTTTATTTTTACTTGTAGGAAACCGAGTGCAAATTGGATGGGGGTTCATGGATATATGCATGCACAAATGTTCAAGGCCAAGAGAATGTAGAAAAAAAAGAAATAATGCAACATGGAGGAGCCTACATGCCCACTAACTAATGGACCATAATTAAAAGCACATGCACATGTTAATGGAGAGTTAAAGGCATGTTAGTGGGGAATAGTTAGTTCCCTAATGATTACTTAAAGGTTACGCTATCTCAAGGGCATTTTTGGTAGTCCCCTAAAAATGAATTAGGGTTTTAAGCATGTATAAATACCCTTTATATTTCATGTAATTATCTTCTTATTTTTCATGCAATATAGTAGTCACAAAATCAATGATAAATAAAATATCTTTTTAATGGCCTTTTAGCCTTCTTCTTATTTGATTTTGTTTACATGCTTTCTTTTATTGCCATTTTATTTTATGCTCTCTTATTTAGTTTATGCATCTCTTATTTCATGTTAGTAGCATAGATTTAATTCTTGCAATTAGTTTAGTTTTATTTCATGCAAGTATTTAGCACTCTTTTCTTTTAATTAGCTCTCATTTTTCTTGTTTTTTATGTTGAAATCACTTTGTGTTAACATGTAGCTAAACCTCTTCAATTTAGGGATAATGAAGCTCTCGTGAAACATATTAAATTAACATAATGATTTCATTTACGACCTCTCTTTTGTGCTTAATGAAAATTATGAATGGTGATAGTTTATGTCTCTTTTTTTCGTGAATTTGATAGTTTATGTTGACATCTGAAATAGGCTATGCTAATCCATTATAAACATAAACTATTGATCATTTGCCTAAGTGATTTTGATGATGAAAGTCAAACTAGAATCAAAATTTGATGTTCTATATTACTAATTCATAGTAAATAGATCATGCTTAAAATAGATTTTATTTTTAATTTCACATCATTTTCATGAAAGTTGATAAGTGAGTTTGAATGGTGTATTAGAGTTTGATGGTTTAAGTTGTGCTAGTTATTAGCAAATAAACCATATTTATAATAAACACATTGATCATTTCTACTTAAAATTAAAAGGAGAGATTATAGATAAATTTTATGTCGATTTATATGAATGATTGGAAGTGGATTTGCCTCTAAATTACTCCTTAATATCGTAGTTTTATTCACTTTTGCCCTAGTTTATTTTCTACAATTTTCTTAGTTTAAAAAAATTCAAAACTTTGGGCTAATTTGGTTGAGTAATATTGGAATTTAATTCTTTCCTTGTGGATCGACCCATACTCACATACGTACTACGATTGTATGCCATGCCCTTATGGTTATTTTTTATAATGATATATATTTTCAATGATTTTCTAACCGATAGAAAATCCGTCGTCAAAAAAGTTTTTGGCGCCATTGTCAGGGAAAGCAATTTTATTTTATCTTACTCTTTGAATTATTTTGTTATTTGTTTTCTTTTATTTGTGTTAGTTTTGCATAAAAAAACATCCTTAGTGCCTTTGTTACAATTTTCTTAATGTGCATTTGTTGCTGTTCTTGTATGCAATTTTACATTATGCTGTGCATTTGTTTTTTACTGTGCATTGGTTCATTTGTTAGTTTTGCATTTGTTCACTGTTCAATTTCCAGCCTACATCACAACCTCTTCAAGCAACCATCATAAAATCATTACACCTCACTGCACAACCTCCTCCACCAACGTTCAAAGCTGCAACCTTAACAATCACCATCGCGACCGGCCATTGATACTTCTTCCTACACAACTGCTCCTTCAATCTTACTCCTTCCTCTGGCATGCCGCTACCACAAATCTATAGGCCACCAATATATCAGCCATCAAATACCAATTCCCTTCCTCAAATCACCCACCAATCCACAAATTCAAACCTGCACATATACATCTCCTACCTGCCACTTCTTCCCAAACACAACACGTCCCTACCTTTTTCAAATCGCAGCCAAATTTCTCTCTCAAATCAAAATCCGATCACCCTCGCTGCAAACAATCACAACCACCTCCCATTGCCTTCCAATTCCTTCAACCAACTGCAACTACACCTTCAACACTGCTCCACCTCCACAAACACCGCAAACAAACACGCACAAAACTGTATCACCCAAACCTGCCTCACCACCTTGCATCCTCCCTGTCCCTACATACTGCACCATCATCTCTACTTCTTCTTAACCAGCATCTTCAATCATACAAACTCTATCTCCCAAAACTGCAACCAACAACACTAAATTCCTTCTCCAACCCACACCTCCATCTTCCTGTAACCAAATAAGTACACTTCACTCTCCCAACACCGAATCAAACAACTAGTTTAACCAACCTACACTTCCACCATCCACGACCAACAACTTCTTTCTACCCACCCGATCCACCATATCCATTCAACAAAACACAGTACTTCCTCCATCCCTTCACCACAAACTTGAAATTTTAAACAACCTTCAATTCCTCCACTCCTCTCATTAAAGTGCTACAGCAACCACGGTTCACAACCTCTACTGTTCGCTACAATCCACAACCCACCAACACCTCCCTCTCCTCCAAACTATCACCTTCTACTGCTTCACTACCAATCTACAACTCTCAAAATCACAAACCAACTATTTTCACAAACATTCATCTCCTACATCTTCCAAAACTACAACCCACTGCCTTTAACCGCAGCAGCACAACAACCTGTCTTCTCTGTTAATCCAAACCATCTAAATACTCCTCTGCCACAAATCAGTCGCTACAACTACTTCCTTTCCCCCTACCAATAGACACTCCTCAGCAAATTGCCTAACTCAAAATCATCACAACGACACCCCTTTCTCCATCAATCTCCTCCCACAAAACCTGAACGACCAAACTCCTATCACTTCAAATTCAAATCCAAAACCACACCTCATCATCCAGAGCAATCACCAACCCACAATCGCCTGCAAAACTACTCATTTTTCCTCTTTTTCGATCGAGTTACTGATTTTGTGAATTCGCACTTTTCCTTTCTTTTGTTTTTTTAATTTGATTCCTTGTTTTGTGTGACGACCCTGAATTTTTGACATTTGAAATTGAATATTTAATTGATTTTAAATATCTGGAAGTTAGTTTAATTTGAAAATTCAAATATCAGAATGAATTTGGCTATTAAATTTTTGAATTAAATTTACTGAAGTTGGGTAAAAATTTGAATCTTCACTTTTAAGCTGATTAAAAATATTTTCAAGGAAAAGAAAATTTATATTGATGATACTGAAGGTAATGGAACTTTCAGAATTGAATTTGAAACTGTTTTGTTCAGTTTTGAATTATATCGTTTAAATCGATATTTAAAAATAGCTTTCTGAGGCACAGTCTCGGAATTTGACGAAACCAGTTCCATTGGATCCATAATATTGTATTATTATCGGATTTCAATTTTCGTAGTGTTTGGAGTTGTTGTGTGAGCGTACGATAGATAAACGCGCTGAAATTAAATCGAAAATTCAATATTATAATTGGGATCAAAAAGCTATGTTCTCCATACGATCGAATTAGGACTCGAAACCTTTTCCATTGCATTCAAAATAGGGGTGTAATGTTATAAACTCCTAGAGGCATGCCTCGATTGGAGGTCGAGATTTTGAGTTGCTATATTCGAGATGATTTAAATTTAAAGATATAATATATGTATATATGGATCAATCAAGCTGTGTTTCTGTCACATCAGAACTTTTTCGTTCTTTCCAGAATCACTGTACCTTGGCTTCCTCAACACACTCCCTTCCCTTTTTCTTTTCTGATCGTAAGCAGATCACTTCAAAAAAAAGATATAAATATATACGAACGAACGAAAACAAAATCAAAGAAATTAATGGCCCCTCTCCTCTACTGTTTGAAACCCTCGTTCGACACCACAAAATTCACGAAATGATATTATCTCAAAATTCAAATCGATTCGTTTATAAAAAAAAGAAAGAGAGATGGATGTGATTTCAAATCGCGGCAGACTCCGCGAGTTCGAATCTCGCGATCGAGTTTTGGGGGGAGGAGAGCTCGAAGGGGTCGCGGCCACCTAGAAGCGTTGGAAGAAGGCGCGTGCTCGCGCACGCGAGGGAGGCGACATCACGACTTCGTTGGACGCGATTTCGTGAGTGGGGGAAACGAGGTTCGTTTTCTCATTGTTGGAGGGGAACTCGAGTTCGATTTTGGGCTCGACGACAGCAGTTTTGGGATCGTGAAGTGGTGGAGCCGAGACTAGGGCTTTTGCTTTCGAGTAGATTTTGTGCAGCGAGTCGTGATTCATGGGGAAGTCGATCGAGACAAGATGGAGGCTAGGGTTTTGAGATGTTAGTGGCGAGTATGGAGGCTGAGAATCGCGTATGATGATCTCGCGTGAAATAGGGCAGTGAAGGTATTATTGTATTTTTAAATTTATAAATATATGAGTATATACATGCAGAGAAAAAAAATTGGCAGTAAGAGATTTAAGACAATCCTGTTTTAATTTAAAAGGTGTATATATACATTTGTATGTACAGTAAAAGATAATTTGATTTATAGAAAATTATTCAGGAGACAAATTTGTTTAATTTATTTTAGTCACTAGAATATAGTGTACAAAAAGATTAAAAAGTAAAATTTAGTTTAAGTTAAATAAATCTATTAAATGGAAATTTATTATTCGATTTATTTCGAATATTAATAAACTGTATAAAATTGTTTATACAAGGTTTGAAACCGTGAAGAAATGGAAAATGGAATGCAAATTAAAAAGCAAAGGTGAGATCTTCTCACTCAAATTAAAAATTGGAAATTCAGTTATTGATTGATTGATTGTTTGGGTGATAGTATATATAGTAGTATATATATATATTTGATGATTGATTTCCTGCATTATATAGTGGATGAGACCCTATGTGCCGCATAATAGCGGATGATATTTATAAATCCCATATACCGCGATATTCCACCTCGAAGTGGAATTGGTATTGTGCTAACATTTGTGGATGCAGGGAAACAGGTTGGAGGGATCCAACTGGATTCCTCAAATATTTGAATTTGTTTCAATATTGTGTGTTGATTATTTATAATCTGTGAATGATTATATTGATGATGGAATTTGTTGAAGGCTAAAATTTAGCCGAATGTATTTTTGGTATCGCTGGATACCAGAAATAAATAAAAATTGGAATTTTGAAATTAAAGCAGGAAATTTTAAGTAAATTTCTTTTGAAAGAATTAGGTGAATTTAAAAGAAGGAATTTAAAAGCATAGAGTTGATATTTGAAATCTTATCGAATTATTTCCAAAATATGGGAAAAGAAATTAATAAGTGGGTTTTGAATAATATTGTTGAAAAGTTGAAGAATTTATTGAAAATGGAATTTTAAATAATTTGGAAAGAATAAAGGGATTTATTTAAAGGAAATAAATTTTTAGAAATCAAATTGATAATTGATTTGGCATTTGAAAATAAATCTTTGGGAAATCGATATGAAAATTTATTTGGTGTTGAATGAAAAAGGATTTTGTGTTGAAATAAATTTGGAAATCGATTTGTAAAATTGATTTGGTATTTGAAATAAATGGAAAAATCAATTTGAAATTTGATTCGGTGTTGAAATAAATTTAGAAATGTGATTTGAATTTGTTTTCAAAATGATGAAGTGTGGAAAATGTGATTTGAAATTGGATTTCAAAATGTTGAAGTGTGGAAAAGTATATATCTTGCGAAGATATTTTGAAATTGAATAATTTGGGAAAATTATTTAAATTGGTTCATTGTTGTGAATGTTGTTGATAGTTACATAACCGATTATCAATATTTGCCTTTGAAATGGCACTTGAATTTGTTTTTAAAACAAGCGCTCATTATTCGGTTTAGCCGGGAGAGGACTTTGTGTCATATAACCCATTCCGAATAATGATACGACGTTATGGATTGCAATTGAAGACCGATGTTGAAGACTGGGTGTTTTGCGAGAACGATAGGATAACCTATTGATTGTCTCTGCACCGAGTAGCTACGGTATAGAGATTCCCTATGTGATGGGAAGTCCGATTGGGATTGTGGATACCCGGATTGCAAGGGCTTCTTTAGAAGTGCCTTCGGTTCGGTTTGAACCCGGAACAGACTTATATAGTCGTATGTCTGACACTACACTTTGAGATATAAAGCAGATTTCTTTCAAATACATTTCTGTTTGGTGGCGGAGAATTTATTCTTTTAGCTTAACAACCTTCTCTGAGACGTATGAGCTCAGAGGTTATGTAGTTGAAGGTTATCAGTGATATACTCCCAATTTGTTAGTGTGGCATGCTAAGTGTTGCTATGGGTTGCTGATCATTCGTTGATCATTTGTGATCAAAGCATGGCTTTCGTGTAAAGCGTAGCTTTGTGGACGAGACCTCATCGGACCTCACACCCCGGAAATGGTCAAAACAGGAAAATGCGGCAAGGTTATGAGGGTCGCTCCCTTTAGGTTATGTCATTTCCTTCTGGAAAAAGGTGGTATCATGGTATGGAGCCCAGATGCTTTACCTGTGTGGTGGCATCAATCTTATTTACTGTGTGATTGTTGCTTTGTGATCGAGGCGCCTCGGATAAAGGTCGCAAACGACCGAGGGGTGGCATACTCGTGTGTGTGGAGTTATCTAGTTATAGCTTCATTGCACCAAGAAGCATGAGATAACTCGGCCTTGTGTTGGCAGAGAGCTAGTTAGTTCTCGGGTCGTCCCTCCAGAGGTGTACCCATGTGGCATAGGAAGTTCCTTAGCCTGACCATTTGTTGGAAAATCCAAAGAAACAATACGAGCTTGTATGGTTTTAGTTGTATAACCTGCTATGGAATGTGGCGGTAACCTGCTATTGAACATAGTAGCTATAGTAGGCATACAATAATGGTTGTATGCTGGCTAAGATTAATATTATACCTTCGAAATGTTTTCCACACTATGCACTAATAATAATATTAAAGTGATTTTGCATATTAAGCATATTTGACTATCATAAGGAGAAATCTCCTCCAATTCTGCGTTTGCATTGTGTGTGTGGCGGAAGGCCTTATGGTAGTTTCATTTTCCAAAAGCATTGCAAATTTCTTTTATTTTCTTTGTGAAAATAACTGTTTTAAGATCTCACACCAGTCCCACGACTGACCTGGAGTTTATTGTTCCCTTTCTAAACTCTGGGTGCCCATAATTTTCCACACGGGCAGCCTAGAGTCAGGTTATCAGGTCATTCTAGAATTCAAAAGTTACTGTGGAGATCTGGAGGCGAGCTGGATGGCGAGACGTATCACTTATATTATTATTTCGCTGTGTATCCTGTTATGAGGAAAAGTTTATATAACTGTCCAGTATTGTGTGTTGTGGTTGTAACTCTGATGATGTATTGTATAAACTGATATAGTTCTTTGTTAAAGATTATTTATTCATCTATTATATATTGTTCCGCTGCGAATGTGAGATTTTGTTGCTGTTTCTGTTTCTTTTCTTCTGTTTTCTTCTACCTCTTCTTTTTAACCTAAAGATTCATACTTTTGTTCCACTTTGAGCTGAATTATGGTGGAATTTTGTCAGCACAAAGGGATACGGATTTACGGGCCTTCACAGTTGGTATCAGAGCAATTGGTTAAGCGACAACCCTGGCTCTGTTAGGTGTTACTCATTAGAGCTAGAGTCAGTATTACTCTAGAATGAGTGTGAGTGTAATAATAGATATGAGCGCGTATTTGTTTGTGAATATAAAAAATTGTTTTGTATTGTGTTGACTTATCGGTTGATTGTTTATATATTCTGGTCGGTTCAGTTTGGCCAACTGTAATCGATAGGGGTTTCTAAACTCTTAACAAGATAAACCGACACAGTATTGTTTTAAAATAGGGTAAATGAAATAATTTTGCCCAAAACTATTTTTGTATAGAAAAGAAATCATTTTCCGTAAATTATTATAGTATATGGATGCTTGGTTGTTAGGAAGTGATAATATTGAATTATTATCATTATTATATAGAGATTGAATACGAAATAATGGTATAACCAACAAATTTGGAGATAAATTCATTTGACAAATGAAATTTATAAATATGAATTGAAAGGATAAGGAAATGAATTCATATTCGAATGAGATTTGTAAATTGTAAATGTGATTTATAATTTGAAATAGAATTCCAGGAAGATAATTGAAAATAAATTCATTAATGGAATGAAATTGGTAATGTGGATTTATAAATGAGTTTTATAAATTGAAATGAGATGCCAGAGTAATTTTTGAAATACGAATTAAAGAATTTGGATTGAAATTTCAAAGTTAGTTTTGAAATGTGAGTAATTGTTTAAAAGACTCTGGAATTTCATTAAAATGTTATGGAATGTAAATAAGTTTGATAACTTATAAAAATATTGGAAATTTGATTGGAATGAGATTCAAATTGAAAAGGAATGAATTTGTGAATGAACAAATGAGGTTACATTTGGAAATAAATAAATTGGAATTGAAAAACGGAATGAGATTTGATTTGAATCAAGTTGAAGAAAAATCCAAATTTGGAAAAATAAAATAAAACGGATTGAATTCAAGTAAACAAACTTGATAATTTATTAATTCATGAAATAATGAATTGGAAGTTGAATTAGTTAAATTAAAATTGAATTGTGAGTTGAATAAAAATGGTTTGAATTTGCATATAAATTCAAGTAGTAGAAATAAATTGAAAATTTCCTTATTATTGATAAAATAAATTTGAGATGAATTGAATATGGAAATTTGAAATTTAAAAAAGATAAGTGAATATACTAATTGAATTAAATTGGTAGATGGAATGGATTTGATTAAATGAAAAATCAAATCAAAGATTTAAATTGGAAAATTGTTTACAAGGAAAATATAACTTGAGTTTTGAGTTGAAATAACTTAAGCAATATTTGGATAAAAGCTCGACTTAAGAAAAAATTGTGAAATGGTTGTTGTCGACTTTTATTGAATGGTTTTCGATGAAATTTGTTTGATTAATGGAATACAAATTGAATTGAATGGAATCAATTGGAAATGAAATGGAATTAAAATAAATTGAATTGGTATCAATTTAAATTTGTTATAAACTAGAATGGATATTCTATTAAGTGAATATCGTCGAAATTTGCATAGAAACGATTGTCGTTTAGCGCAAACGAGATTGTATCAAAATCTATGAGTTAATAAAAGCAAATGAAATTGATTTTGGAATCAATTGAAAGGGATATGAGTTAGATTCATTTAAAAATGAATTGAATATAAGGAATTGCATTATAAACCATTGAATTGAATGTAAATTAGATGAAAGCGATTAAATTTGTATTGAAACCATATAAATTGCATATGGGAATTATTTTGAGTGCATTGCTTATGAAAACTACGTGTTTACTGTTGAGAATAAGTGAAATGTTAATAAATTTCCTATATTTGTCACTTACGCGTTTAAACTGATTAAGTACAGGTACCGGGGGCCGTTTGGCGGAATTTTGGTTGCGCAAATAGCTAAATAGATAAGCCGCTTTGCTTAAAATGCTAATAAAGGTACGCCTACGCAATAAAAATAGGAAATATGAACTGTTTTTGCTTTTCCGACCGTGTGGGTCGATGTATATATATTTATATCTTTTGTCAAATTGCAAAAGCTCCTCCGTACAAAGGGGACTCTGCCAAAATTTTCTGAAAATTTTGGGAGCTAGAAAAAAATTGAAAATTTTCACTAACGACAAGAGATTTCAAATTGGAATTTGAGATAAGGTAAGTAAGATTCAATCTTCGAAGTTAAAGATGAATCGAATTCAAGTAAAATTTGAAATGAAAATCTGAATGAAAATTTGGAAATAAAAGTATTGAGATTTGAAATGAATTAGTAAATTGAAGCAAATTGATTTTATATGAAATTGGATTCCAAGTTGAATAGAAGTAAATTAAAACCAAGTGGTAGTGAAGTGAAAATAAATATAAGAAGTATGTAAATACTTGTATTGAACTTAAGAAATGGTGGAATTCTTAAGTAAAATTTAGAATTGAGGAAATATTCTAATTAATAAGTGAATGAAAATTTAACTGGAAGTAGTAAAAATGGTGATTGTGAATAAGTGGATAGAAATCAAAATATAAATGTGAATAAAAGAAAAGAAATATATAAAATGATTTTTGAAAGCTATGATTGGAAATCATTGCTAGTAGTATACAGGTATTTTAAAGGTAAAAGAACATTTGGATTTTGATTTCAGAAGATAAATGGGAATTTGCTCGGCAAAGGTATATATTTAAATTTCTGTATGAAATTTGATGGGATTCTGATTTTTGCCACTTGGCGTTTTGTTTTCTTTTGGAATTTGGGAGTCCGTAGGGACATTTTGTAGCTGTACCGAGCTAGCCGTGCAAAGGAGACGTTGGCAAAAATTTTCAAAATTTTTTTTTAAGGAGTTAGAAAAATTTTGAGAAAATTTTGATAGTTCAAAATTTGGTTTCGAATTTAAATTTGAATTATTGAGTAAGTGACATTGTTTGAACTTATGAATAAGGTTGTAAAGCTAGAAAAAGATTAGTGTGTCTTAATAAAAGATTATTCTGGAAAGTTGTTTAAAACTATTTGGATTTGAGAAAATAGTTAACGGGATTAAATCATTCTTCTTAACTTGTAATTTCGGGACGAAATTCTTTTAAGGGGGGAAGAATGTGACGACCCTGAATTTTTGACATTTGAAATTGAATATTTAATTGATTTTAAATATCTGGAAGTTAGTTTAATTTGAAAATTCAAATATCAGAATGAATTTGGCTATTAAATTTTTGAATTTAATTTACTGAAGTTGGGTAAAAATTTGAATCTTCAGTTGTAAGCTGATTAAAAATATTTTCAAGGCTTAGAAAATTTATATTGATGATACTGAAGGTAATGGAACTTTCAGAATTGAATTTGAAACTGTTTTGCTCAGTTTTGAATTATATCATTTAAATCGATATTTAAAAATAGCTTTCTAAGGCACAGTCTTGGAATTCGACGAAACCGGTTCCATTGGATCCGTAATATTGTATTATTATCGGATTTCAATTTTCGTAGTGTTTGGAGTTGTTGTGTGAGCGTACGATAAATAAACGCACTGAAATTAAATCGAAAATTCAATATTATAATTGGGATCAAAAAGCTATGTTCTCCATACGATCGAATTAGGACTCGAAACCTTTTCCATTGCATTCGAAATAGGAGTGTAACATTATAAACGCCTAGCGGCACACCTCGATTAGAGGACGAGATTTTGAGTTGCTATATTCGAGATGATTTAAATTTAAAGATATAATATATGTATATATGGATCAATCAAGCTGTGTTTCTATCACATCAGAACTTTTTTATTCTTTCCAGAATCACTATACCTTGGCTTCCTCAACACGCTCCCTTCCCATTTTCTTTTCTAATCGTAAGCAGATCACTTCAAAAAAAAAGATATAAATATATACGAACGAATGAAAACAAAATCAAATAAATTAATGGCCGCTCTCCTCTACTGTTTGAAACCCTCGTTCGACATCACAAAATTCACGAAATGATATTATCTAAAAATTCAAATCGATTCGTTTATAAAAAAAAAGAGATGGATGCTATTTCAAATCGCGGCAGACTCCGCGAGTTCGAATCTCGCGATCGAGTTTTTGGGGGAGGAGAGCTCGAAGGGGTCGCGGCCACCTGGAAGCGCTGGAAGAAGGCACGCGCTCGCGCACGCGAGGGAGGCGACATCACGACTTCGTTGGACGCGATTTCGTGAGTGGGGGAAACGAGGTTCATTTTCTCATTGTTGGAGGGGAACTCGAGTTCGATTTTGGGCTCGACGGCAGCAGTTTTGGGATCGTGAAGTGGTGGAGCCGAGACTAGGGCTTTTGCTTTCGAGTAGATTTTGTGCAGCGAGTCGTGATTCATGGGGAAGTCGATCGAGACAAGATGGAGGCTAGGGTTTCAAGATGTTAGTGGCGAGTATGGAGGCTGAGAATCGCGTATGATGATCTCGCGTGAAACAGGGCAGTGAAGGTATTATTGTATTTTTAAATTTATAAATATATGAGTATATACATGTAGAGAAAAAAATATTGGCAGTAAAAGATTTAAGACAATCCTGTTTTAATTTAAAAGGTGTATATATACATTTGTATGTACAGTAAAAGATAATTTGATTTACAGAAAATTATTCAAGAGACAAATTTGTTTAATTTATTTTAGTTACTAGAATATAGTGTACAAAAAGATTTTATTTTTTAAAAAAAGAAAGTTTTTAGTTTAAGTTAAATAAATCTATTAAATGGAAATTTATTATTCGATTTATTTCGAATATTAATCAACTGTATAAAATTGTTTATACAAGGTTTGAAACCGTGAAGAAATGGAAAATGGACTGCAAATTAAAAAGCAAAGGTGAGATCTTCTCACTCAAATTAAAAATTGGAAATTCAGTTATTGATTGATTGATTGTTTGGGTGATAGTATATATAGTGGTATATATATATATTTGGTTATTGATTTCCCGCATTATATAGCGGATGAGACCCTATGCGCCGCATAATAGCGGATGATATTTTATAAATCCCATATACCGCGATATTCCACCTCGAAGTGGAATTGGTATTGTGCTAACATTTGTGGATGCAGCGAAACAGGTTGGAGGGATCCAACTGGATTCCTCAAATATTTGAATTTGTTTCAATATTGTGTGTTGATTATTTATAATCTATGAATGATTATTGTTATCCCACCGTTTGGCAAGGCCGTGATACCAAGAAACTGACTAGAAATCAATGACAACCCATCCTCGAAATCAGCTACACCGTAGGTTCACCATGAATATCGATGAATTTTTTCTTGGTCCGGATCGGGCTACAATTGACAAGACATGACAAGCAAAGCCATAAGAGCCAACATTCCAAATTTCAAGTCAATCCGAATCCGTATGCTCAAGTTATGATCGATGCAAGTTGGAGGAAATAGCCTCATTTTCGTATCCATAGCCCTTGCTCGTATCCATGGGCAACACTCCTATTCGAATCCATCAGCAGTTGGCCTTGACTCGCATCGATCAGCCATCGTCACGCACGACCTCGTATCCATCAGTAGCACCTAAGTTCGAATCGATATAGATGCCTCACCTCGAATCCTTCCAGACATATTTATTTCGTATCGATCAACTGAAGCACGTCACGATCGATACGAACGAAGCCTTGTTCGAATCCAGGTACGATTGATGTCATCGAATCCATCAAGTAAATACGGAGAAATCTCGAGACGACTCGATCAAACTGGAGTTAAAGGCGGATCGACCCGAAGATTTCGCGCCACATCACCATGGGAGCACGTGTAGGCGATCGATTCGAAGGAATCGATTCGAATAGATCGATTCGAACAGGATGAACAGATGAAGAAAGCGATTTCGAATCGACCATATCTCGAGATCTACAAGTCCAAATGCTATGAAATTTTCACAGAAGCTTACATACATGTTGAAGAATGTCCACACCAAATTTCAGCTCGATCAGATGATTTTTTGATCGATTCGAATGGAGTTCGAATCGATCCCTGTAACAACCCGCATATTTATCGATTTTTATATTTAAATATTTAATTTAAATATAACATCGTTCGTTGGATTATAGTCCGAAAATCTACTTTTTGCAAACAATCGAATTAGGACTCGAGACCACTTCCATTGAGTTCAAAATGCCGTTTGCGACCTTTTTGAGTATAAACTTTGATATGTTTGGAGCTAGTCAAAAATTTGACCATTTGCACTTTGGGTTTGGGTTCAGCCCCTTTGCCAACTTAACCCCCAAATCTGAACCACTTCTCCCCATTCTCCCTCACTTCCTCCTCATTTCAGTTCTTGAGCAACAATGTTGAGTGGAATGGGAAATTAAAACTCCAAGCCCTAGTTCCTCTTTCAATCTCAAATTCTTGCTCCAAAATCAAAGAGAACCCATTGGTAAGTATCTCCTTCTTCTTCTCCAACTCTTTCTCCTTCTAATTTCAGAAATTCCTAAACCTAACTTTGGGAATGTTATTCTTTTAAGCTTTGATTCAAGCTTGTAGTGTTGGAATTGAAGAGTAATTGCTCTTGCCATTGCTCCAAAGCTTCTTCTTCATTTGTTTGGGTTCAAGGGTGAGATTTTTTATCTCACATCTATGACTATAACTATCTTTGGTTGTTAGGTATGAATTCCTAACACCTCTTCATGTGTATTTGCCCTTGATTTGGATTGGTTTTGTGAATATTCCAATTTTTGGGTTTCTAAGTCAAATTTATATGAAAATCCTTTTATGGATGTTTGATCATGCTTTTGGTGATGCACCGAGGAGCATATAGGGCCGGGTTGTCGATTGGCATAAACCCTTAGAGCCAATGTTCGTCCGGTTGCATTTTGGAAGAGTTTTCTCTTCATTTTGTATAGGCTGAAAAACAGCCCAGGCATGATTCAGTCGACTGAATTTTCTGTTCAGTCGACTGAACCTGGAACCCGAAAGTTTCCAGGCATGATTCAGTCGACTGAAAACTCTGTTCAGTCGACTGAACCTGGAAACAGAAAGTTTCCTGAACCTAGAAAATTTCCAGGTACAGGGTCAGTCGACTGAAAAACTCTGTTCAGTCGACTGAACCTGTTGTTTCAGTCCAGTTTGCCTTTTTGGATTGAATTTCCAATTTGAATCGATTCGTGATGATCCTATTTGTTGTTATCATTTATTATGACTTTGATGACTCCTTTCTCAGGATTTTTGAATATCCACTTCGATGGATTCTTTATCGGTTTAATTGGATTTGATTCACGTCTTCGAATGTGAATTTTTATGATTGATTGTTTCTACAATCACTTCTATGATTTGTCACTTTAAAATATAAAGGTTTTCTATACTAGTAGTAAATATCAAAACCCTTTCATCAAAACGATTCCAACACTATTTTATTACCAACTCGTTTATAAAACCGTTTTCCAATCTATTAGTATATACAAACCTTTACCTCATTCGTATGAGAAAATCTAATTAAACGGCTTAGCAAAACAAATGGTATGAAACGCTTGCGTTTACTTTGTCGGTTAATTTATGGACTTGTTCGATTGAAACTCTTGTGACAATTTTCTAGTGAAGATCTACAGTTTGTTCGTAAATATTTAAGTTAAGCAAGTGGTTATGGGACATGAAGCTAAACTCATATATTTACTAGCTTAGTGTGATTGACACTTCTTGACGATCAATGACGATCATTTCCGTGATTTAGACTAGCAATGTGCGATGTCTCTTTGATTTGGTTCATCCGACGTTACGCTGTACGACGTCGTTGTTCTTTTTTTATTGTGATTTGGTTCATCGGACGTTACGCTGTACGACGTCGATGTTCCATTTCACTACGTATTGGTTCATCGGACGTTACGCTGTACGACGTCGTTTTTCCTTTTTATCGTGTGTTGGTTCATCAGACGTTACGTTGTACGACGTCGTTGTTCCTTTTATTGTGCTTTGGTTCATCGGATGTTACGTTGTACGACATCGTTGTTCTTCCTTTTTATCGTGTGTTGGTTCATCGGACGTTACGCTGTACGACATCGTTGTTCCTTTTTATTGTGCTTTGGTTCATCAGACGTTACGCTGTACGACGTTGTTGTTCCTATCTATTGTGTTTTCTGGATTTCTTGTTGATGATTTCTGGAATTTATGTTTCACCAACTTTTACAATTGGCATTGATATGTATGTCATTATTGTGGCTTGGTGAATTAAATAAAGAATATGACATTCTTTTTAATCTTTGAGAAGATTCTTGTGATATTGATTAATCTCTGGATTGATTTTCAATTACGTACTTATCACAGTATGGTATTATGGTTATGATACGTTTTTGTCATATCTCTTATTCTATATCGCTTTATCTGATATTTATAGCTAGACTGATCCGTTTATTATTTTCTTCTTAAATAATACTCGAGTCAGACTGAGATATTACAGGTGCTTCCTCATGACTTCTTATCTGGAGCCATCTTCTGACTTTTGGCTAACTACTCTAGTTTAGTAGTTTTTGTTGTATATATTTGAGATTTAGACTCCTTGATGTATACATATTCTTTTGTCTTGCACTTGTATCTATTCTTTTGTGTTATTGTGGATCTTATTTGACCACTACTCTGATGTACACTTTCATGTGTTATATTCATATCTATTTCCGCCTTTGTGATATGAATTGTCTGTGACTGATTTGTGTTATGTTTATTTCTATATTTGTTTCCGAAGTCCATATAGCCACTGTGTAGTAGCTTTGAGTTTGTATCAGTATGTCGGATTTCCTCTTGAGATGAAAAGTTATATTTTTATTTGGCATATCGGTACTCGCACAAAGCAATTATACAGATGGTCGCTCCTCAACAGCCTTATTCTCCGTGCTAGTTGACGGCATTACCTCATAGTGTCCTTGGCTAGCGTGGGTATAGAGGTGGGGTGTCACAATCCCGAAGCGGGCCCAGATTTCCTGGACGCGGGAACATGGGCCTCCACACGTTCTAGAAGTAGTCTCCCTAATTTTAGGCGAAATATCAGCCTCCTACATCTATAAATAGAGCCCCAGGTCATTCAGAAAGGAGGATCGGGATTTTGAAGCTCCTAGACTCTACGAGACTCAATTATACACTTTAATACAACCATTGTACTCAAAATTCTTCATTGCAACTGCTTTAATCAATTGTAATCAGCAAAGATAATCAATAAAAGATAAACCTTTGAAGTGGACGTAGGCTAGAGATAGCCGAACCACTATAAATCTCGTGTTTATGTTCATTATTTCTGAATTGTGATACTCTGTTTTCTTAGATTTGAGATTTGTGTGTGAACATTATTGATTTATATTCATACACTGGTGCTTCCACAACATTCGGGGTTTGTGACCAATTTTGGCGCAAACACTTTGGTGCTTTCACTGAGAGCGACTAGCACCCGCTACACAACATTTGAAGTTCAGATCTTAAAGCTTGAAGATTTGAAAGACAATGATCCGACAAACAAGTAGAAGGCAAAGAGCTGAGAGAAGTCAGCACGAAGGAAGTCAAGAGGCTTCCTCAGGAGCAAACCAAGCTTCAGCCTTCATCACCAGGGATGAGATGGAGGCAATGATGAGAAGACAAGAAGAAATGATACAGAACTTGCTTCAACAGATTAGGCAACTTGGAGCGCAAAATCAAGGAGCAACCAGAGTCTAGAATGGAGCAGGACCATCCAACGCAGCGCCGGAGCTTGGGGGCACACACTTAGGACATGTTGATTCGAACCCGGGAAGAGAGACAAGGACATCGGAGCAACCTGTCGGCGATAGAGGGATGAACGCTCAGCCAGGGGGGCAGACACCTAAAAGCTCACACGGACTCGGGGGGCAGATCGAAGGTAGTGAATGAGGACTACAGCTTGGAGACAATGATAGATTGGCAGAGATGGTCAGGCGAGCCATGAGAGGCGGATTAGTAAACAGAGATCTTGAAGACGTGAACAGGAGTCCCTTTTCTCCTGCGATTAGGATGGCTAGGAACCCACCAGAATTCAAGTTACCATCAGTGGAGATGTACGATGGGAGGACGGACCCTGCGGTCCATCTGATGAAGTATATGAGGCATATGGAGGTACTGGGGGCATCACAGGAAGTCATGGCCCAGTGCTTTCCATTGTATTTAAAAGATATCGCAGCATTATAGTTTAGGCAGTTGGAGAATGGCTCCATAAGAACATGGGTAGATTTAACTGAAAGATTCATGGAGCAATTTAGGGTCCACATTGCAAGACCCAAGAATGTGATGAGTTTGGCAACGCTAAAGCAGAAAGCTGGGGAGTCTTTGAGGAATTTTCTGACACGATTCAATGCAGCAGCAGCATCGGTGGATCGGCCAGATCCATCTATGGTCATGATGGCGGCTGTATCTGGAATATCTGATGGCATGGAGTTCAAGAATTCACTAACTAAGGATCCACCTACAGACCTGGGAGAGTTTTATCATGAAGCCGAATTTTTTTTGCGATTAGAGGATGCTCGTACGGAGAGAGAAGAAGAAATCGATGTTTACGCAGTTAGAGGCGGTAATTCACCCGGAAAAGGTGCAGAGACTGGTAAAGGGAAGCGAAAGGCTGAAGAAAATGATGACAGGTCAAAGCGGCAATGGAGGGAGCCGCGATTTACCACCTATTCAGAACTCAATGAGGGTTTGGAGCGAATCTACCAAGACACCCGAGAGCAAGTTGCCTATCGTAGACCAATACGACGGGATCCAACTACCGACGAGAGAAAATCAGACAAATATTGCTTATTCCACGAGCTGAATGGACATAGCACAAATGACTGTAGACACCTGAAGGATGAGGTAGAAGGGCATATCAGGAACGGTAGGCTACTTCAGTATGTGAGGAGGCGAGCTCCAGCAGTTGAACCAGAGCGACCACCGTCTACATCAGCTAGGGGTGACCCCGAGCCGAGGCACCGTATGGTTATCAATTGATTTAAATAACGATGAACGAGTCGTAAACTTCTCACTGACACCATCAAACCATTTGCACATGTATGAGATCGCGAACGATCCACAGGCATGCTCTGAATGATTATTGACTGTCTCGTAGTGAGAATTTACACTTTGACATCCTTGCTTTGCTTTTGTTTCATGTTGATTTGGACACGTAGACTTTTCTTGTTTGGACATTTCTGTTATGGAATTCATGTGAACCTTAATTTGATATTTGCAATTCTGTAGAAGAAGTTACTCGCGTATGCTTTGGATCGCGAACGGTCCAGAAGAACACCTTGTATGGCGACAAACCGCCACGATCGCTGGCGACGAACCGCCACGATCGCTGGCGACGAACCGCCACGATCACTGATTCATAAATTCACCCGAACGTGAACCTGACATCGATAATACTAAGTCCCCCCCGGGCACACTCATTTGCCTCGAACGTCACCCGACCACGAACGGTCACCATTAGCCTCGAACGGCACCCGACCTCGAACGGTCACCATTAGCCTCGAACGGCACCCGACCTCGAACGGTCACCATTAGCCTCGAACGACACCCAACCGCGAACGGTCACACTTCATCTAGTATAACATTCGATCATGAACGATCACACTCTGCCTCGTGCGGCACCCGACCACGAACGGTCATAATTCACCCAGTATGACATTCGATCGCGAACGATCACATTCTGCCTCGTGCGGCATCCGATCGCGAACAATCACATTTTATCTCGTGCACCATACGACCACGAACAGTCACAATCCATCATAATTCGTCTAGTACGACACCCGATCGCGAACGGTCACAACTCGTCTAGAACGACATTCGACCGCGAACGGTCCCATTTCTTTATTTTTTCGCGAACGGCATCCGACCACGAACAGTCCCATTTCGTTATTTGCCGCGAACGGCATCTGACCGCGAATGGTCTCATTTTGTTATTTGCCATGAAAGGCATCTGACCTCAAACGGTCCCATATTACCTACAATGACATACGGTCGCGAACGATCGTCATTCGTGGTCAGGAAAAACTATCAATTTCTTTGCAGGTCATCAACAAGATATGAACATCCGGCTTATGGCATTACAAAACACACCTTCCAATCGCAAGGCAAGTTTTGGGGGGCAAATGTTATCCCGCCTTTTGGCAAGGCCGTGATACCAAGAAACTGACTAGAAATCAATGACAACCCATCCTCGAAATCAGCTACACCGCAGGTTCACCATGAATATCGATGAATTTTGTCTTGGTACGGATCGGGCTACAATTGACAAAACATGACAAGCAAAGCCATAAGAGCCAGCATTCCAAATTTCAAGTCAATCCGAATCCGTATGCTCAAGTTATGATCGATGCAAGTTGGAGGAAATAGCCTCGTTTTCGTATTCATAGCCCTTGCTCGTATCCATGGGCAACACTCCTATTCGAATCCATCAGCAGTTGGCCTTGACTCGCATCGATCAGCCATCGTCGCGCACGACCTCGTATCCATCAGTAGCACCTATGTTCGAATCGATATAGATGCCTCACCTCGAATCCATCCAGACAGTTATTTCGTATCGATCGACTGAAGCACGTCACGATCGATACGAACGAAGCCTTATTCGAATCTAGGTACGATTGATGTCATCGAATCCATCAAGTAAATACGGAGAAATCTCGAGGCGACTCGATCAAACCGGAGTGAAAGGCGGATCGACCCGAAGATTGCGCGCCACATCACCATGAGAGCACGTGCTGGCGATCGATTCGAAGGAATCGATTCGAATAGATCGATTCGAACAGGATGAACAGATGAAGAAAGCAATTTCGAATCGACCATATCTCGAGATCTACAAGTCCAAATGCTATGAAATTTTCACAGAAGCTTACATACATGTTGAAGAATGTCCACACCAAATTTCAGCTCGATCGGATGATTTTTTGATCGGTTCGAATGGAGTTCGAATCGATCCCGAAGCGGGCCCAGATTTCTTGGACGCGGGCATATCGGCCCCCACACGTGCCAGAAGTAGTCTCCCTAATTTTAGGCGAATTATCAGCCTCCTACATCTATAAATAGAGCCCTAGGTCATTCAGAAAGGAGGATCGGGATTCTGAAGCTCCTAGACTCTACGAGACTCAATTCTACACTTCAATACAACCATTGTACTCAAAATTCTTCATTGCAACTGCTGTAATCAATTGTAATCAGCAAGGATAATCAATAAAAGATAAACCTTTGAAGTGGACGTAGGCCGGAGATAGCCGAACCACTATAAATCTCGTGTTTATGTTCATTATTTCTGAATTGTGATACTCTGTTTGCTTAGATTTGAGATTTGTGTATGAACATTATTGATTTATATTCATACACTGGTGCTTCCACAACATTCGGGGTTTGTGACCAATTTTGGCGCAAACAATTATATTGATGATGGAATTTGTTGAAGGCTAAAATTTAGCCGAATGTATTTTTGGTATCGCTGGATACCAGAAATAAATAAAAATTGGATTTTTGAAATTAAAGTAGGAAATTTTAAGTAAATTTCTTTTGAAAGAATTAGGTGAATTTAAAAGAAGGAATTTAAAAGCACATAGTTGATATTTGAAATCTTATCGAATTATTTCCAAAATATGGGAAAAGATATTAATAAGTGGGTTTTGAATAATATTGTCGAAAAGTTGAAGAATTTATTGAAAATGGAATTTTAAATAATTTGGAAAGAATAAAGGGATTTATTTAAAGGAAATAAATTTTTAGAAATCAAATGGATAATTGATTTGGCATTTGAAAATAAATCTTTGGGAAATCGATGTGAAAATTTATTTGGTGTTGAATGAAAAAGGATTTTGTGTTGAAATAAATTTGGAAATCGATTTGTAAAATTGATTTGGTATTTGAAATCAATGGAAGAATTAATTTGAAATTTGATTCGGTGTTGAAATAAATTTAGAAATGTGATTTGAAATTTGTTTTCAAAATAATGAAGTGTGGAAAATGTGATTTGAAATTGGATTTCAAAATGTTGAAGTGTGGAAAAATATATATCTTGCGAAGATATTTTGAAATTGAATAATTTGCGAAAATTATTTAAATTGGTTGATTGTTGTGAATGTTGTTGATAGTTACATAACCGACTATCAATATTTGCCTTTGAAATGGCACTTGAATTTGTTTTTAAAATAAGCGCTCATTTTTCGGTTTAGCCGGGAGAGGACTTTGTGTCATATAACCCATTCCGAATAATGATACGACGTTATGGATTGCAATTGAAGACCGGTGTTGAAGACTGGGTGTTTTGCGAGAACGATAGGATAACCTATTGATTGTCTCTACACCGAGTAGCTACGGTATAGAGATTCCCTATGTGATGGGAAGTCCGATCGGGATTGTGGATACCCGGATTGCAAGGGCTTCTTTAGAAGTGCCTTCGGTTCTGTTCGAACCCGGAACAGACTTATATGGTCGTATGTCTGACACTACACTTTGAGATATAAACCAGATTTCTTTCAAATACATTTCTGTTTGGTGGCGGAGAATTTATTCTCTTAGCTTAACACCCTTCTCTGAGACGTATGAGTAAGAGGTTATGTAGTTGAAGGTTATCAGTGATATACTCCCAATTTGGTAATGTGGCATGCCAAGTGTTGCTGTTTGTTGTTGATCATTCGTTGATCATTTGTGATCAAAGCATGGCTTTCGTGTAAAGCGTAGCTTTGTGGACGAGACCTCATCGGACCTCTCACCCCGGAAATGGTCAAAACAGGAAAATGCGGCAAGGTTATGAGGGTCGCTCCCTTTAGGGTATGTCATTTCCTTCTGGAAAAAGGTGGTATCATGGTATGGAGCCAAGATGCTTTACCTGTGTGGTGGCATCAATCTTAATTACTGTGTGATTGTTGCTTTGTGATCGAGGCGCCTCGGATAAAGGTCGCAAATGACCAGGGGGTGGCATACTCGTGTGTGTGGAGTTATCTAGTTACAGCTTCATTGCACCAAGAAGCATGAGATAACTCGGCCTTGTGTTGGCAGAGAGCTAGTTAGTTCTCGGGTCGTCCCTCCAGAGGCGTACCCATGTGGCATAGGAAGTTCCTTAGCCTGACCATTTGTTGGAAAATCCAAAGAAACAATACGAGCTTGTATGGTTTTAGTTGTATAACCTGCTATGGAATGTGGCGGTAACCTGCTATTGAACATAGTAGCTATAGTAGGCATACAATAATGGTTGTATGCTGGCTAAGATTAATATTATACCTTCGAAATGTTTTCCACACTATGCACTAATAATAATATTAAAGTGATTTTGCGTATTAAGCATATTTGACTATCATAAGGAGAAATCTCCTCCAATTCTGCGTTTGCATTGTGTGTGTGGCGGGAGGCCTTATGGTAGTTTCATTTTCCCAAAGCATTGTGAATTTCTTTTATTTTCTTTGTGAAAATAACTGTTTTAAGATCTCACACCAGTCCTACGACTGACCTGGAGTTTATTGTTCCCTTTCTAAACTTTGGGTGCCCATAATTTTCCATACGGGCAACCTAGAGTTAGGTTATCAGGTCATTTTGGAATTCAGAAGTTACTGTGGTGATCTGGAGGGGAGCTGGATGGCGAGACGTATCACTTATATTATTATTCCGCTGTGTATCCTGTTATGAGGACAAGTTTATATAACTATCCAGTATTGTGTGTTGTGGTTGTAACTCTGATGATGTATTGTATAAACTGATATAATTCTTTGTTAAAGATTATTTATTCATCTATTATATATTGTTCCGCTGCGAATGTGAGATTCTGTTGCTGTTTCTGTTTCTGTTTCTTTTCTTCCGTCTTCTTCTACCTCTTCTTTTTAACCTGAAGATTCGTACTTTTGTTGGTGGAATTTTGTCAACTCAAAGGGGTACGGATTTACGGGCCTTCACATTTTGTTTGAGAGAAGAAGGATTAAACGAGACTAGGGTAATAAAAAGAAAGAAAGTGCTTTTTTGGGTTTGGCTCGCATGTTGGCTAAGTTTTAAATTTGATAAGCTTAGTTTCTTAATTTTTTTATTTTGTTATTTTTTTAATTATATTTTATGTTAAGTTTTCTTTTTAAATTTCTTTCAAACAAAAAATAAAAAAATTTGCTTTCACAATACAGGTTTAGTTTTCTTTAGTTTTCTTTTAGTTTTCTAGAAAAATAAATAAATTAGTTTTTAGTTTTCTTTAAAAAGGAACAATTAAAAAGATCACTTTGAAAAAAGAATATATTTAGGTTTGCTTTTGTTTGTCTTTGTTTTGTTTTATCTTTTTTTTTAAATAAAATAAAATTTCACTTACCTTTGAAAAAAAAATCATTTTCCAACACTTTTTCAGGCTGCAAATAGAAGAAAAAAGAAGGACAAGGATTTCTTGCTAAAAATTACTTTGCTTTGCATGCCAAAAATCTACGCTAATAAAAAATAATCGCTGCATTTAAAAATAAATTTGCTAATAATTATGCACGCTCTGGTATCGTGCTCCTATCTCTTGTTGTTATTATCTTTGCATTGTTGGTTGCTTGCATTTTAAAAATACAAAAACAAAATCAAAATCAAATCTCATTCAAAGTTGCATCGTTAATACACGTTTAATTTCTGTTTTGCATTCACTTCATCTTATTTTCTTTTCTAAGGGCAATACCCAACTTCACATAAGGTGGGGGATTCCATCACCCCTTCCTTGGCCCACAAATTGCACTATCATAGAATTTGACTAATAATAATGGTTAGGTGTTGGACTTAAAGGTATCACGAGCTCATCTAGGCCTTAATTTTAACTTGACAGGTTGTCTTCTTTCAACAATCTAATTTCTTGGTTTCAAAGCTACGGTAGCGCAATAATCATTTATAAATATTATAGTGATTTGTAAACATTATAGCAATTGTTTCTCTGAAGTTACTTAAACCTTCAGCTGCATTGCTACGGTGATTCGTGGTGCACCGATAACCCCTATCCGTTAACTGGCTAAGAACTATTTCATTAGATTAAGTCAAAGTGTGATTATGCAATTTTGGGTTAGGAGCTACTAAGGACAGAAAATTTGTAGTTAAGTCCTTGCATTCATTTAGTTTCATTAGTTCATGTATATATAAAACAACAAACCAAAAAAACAAAAAATTCCAAAAGTAAAAAAAAAATCACATTTTCCTTAACTTAGTTTTTTAAACAAAAATCCAAAAAAATAACTTTTCAAAAACAAAAGAAACAAAAAAAAATAAAAGAAAACGAAAGAAAAAAATTTAAAATCCAAAAAATAATAATCAAATCTTCCTTTTGAAAAATAAATTCTTTTTGGTAAACAATTTTTTAAAAAAGCAAAAACAAAACAAAAGAATTTTTAACTTCATTTCATCCTCTAAACCTTGTTTCATTCTCTTAACCTTAATTTTCACGTCTTTCACTCCTTGATCTTTTCACTTGTGCATGAGTACCTAGACTCTGACACAACGACGAATCATTTAACTCGAACGAACAACCGTCCAACGATGGCGAATGAAAACGCTTCGCAAACTCTTAAGGATAGAATCTTTCTCAACAGAGTTTCTATCACTTCTTGTATCACATTACTCGCCCCAACGGGTAATCACTTTGAAATTCATTCAAATCATATTGCCACGCTACCGAAATTTGGCAACTTTGAATACGATGACCCTTATATTTACTTAACAAAATTCGAACAAGTATGTGCAACCATTAAACTCCAACAATTATGTGATGATGGAATCAAACCTCGGTTAATTCCATTTGCCCTTACCGATTATGCTGAAAAATGGTTGTATAGCTTACCGTCAAACTCATCAAAACTTGGGAAGAATTCATTAAAGCTTTCCTAAAAAAGTTCTACCACTTGGAAAATATGACCAAAATCCAAAACAAAATTGTGAATTTTCATCAATTCAGGGGTGGACCTTTCGGAAAATACTTTGAAATATTTAAAAAGCTTTTGATAAAATGTCCACACCATAATTTTGAAAAATGGACTCTTTGCCAAATCTTATATGATGGACTTGAAAATAGTTCACGAACCATGCTTGAATCGATGTGCCAAGGCAATTTTTTCACCCAAAATCACGACGATGCTTGGTAATTCCTTAAGAACTTGGCCGAAAAATCATCTCAATGGGAATGTTCTAATGAAAAATCCATTTATTCATGATCGAGCGCACATTCGATAGGATCATCGTTGGCTTTGGAAGTTAAAATCGATGCAATGATTAATAAATTCGACAACTTTTTCTCATCCAATCAAATGAACCAAGGTACCCAACCACTGTATTATAAATGCAATGATCTGAATCACATCGCCGACCAATGCCCCCATTCGATAGAAGAAAAACTCAATGCTTTTAACAAGATTAAGAATGACCCATTTTCTCCAACGTATAATCCTGATTGGAGAAATCATCCTAACTTTACATGGAACCAAAATAACTCTAACACGAATTTGGTTTGTCCCAATTTTCAAGCATTTTCGAACAATGCTTCGAATCCTTCTTTTCAGCCCAACCACTTTGAACAAAATTTTGTGCCTCCATCTCAAAATCAAGTGCAACAATCTTTTGCTTCTTAAGACAATAAATGATTGACTTCACTTGAGAAAATTTGAAACTTTGGCTAAAGCAAGCACTTAAAACCTCTAATAAAATAGCAATTTGCAAAATTTGTTAACCTCGTACATGCAGAATACGATACAATCAATTACTAAACTTGAAATGCTAATAAGTCAATTAGCCACTTCTTTGAGTGAATGTGAACGAGGCATATTCCCAAGTCAGCTAGTTCCGAACCTAAGAAATCAAAATGCGATTCGAATCAAGCCCATGTTGTTCAAGATAGCAATGCGAACCAAATAAATGCTATCATGAATTTGCATTCCAGTAAACAAATTAATAACCAAGTTGTCAATCCAAATGATTTACTGGAAGCTCCTATTGACACTTCGAAAATGAAAAGTTATTTTGAACAAAATATCGAGCCAAATATCGAATCAAATTCCAACCCAAATTCATCTTCTACTCAAGTAGATTGACCTACTGAGTATCGAATTCCATTTACACATCGACTTCGACCTAAGAAACATTTTGATCAAATGGAAAAGATGTTGGAAATTTTTAATAAGTCAAAGTAAAAATCCATCTTCTTGATATCGTTCTACAAGTCCCAACTTACGCTAAATTCTTGAAAGACTTGTGTACTAAAAAATGACACACTCATGTACCTAAGAAAGTTTTCTTAGCTGCTAGTCTTAGCGAATTTTGTCTCAATCGATCCCCGTAAAATACAATGATCCTGGATGTCCAACAATCTCTATATGGTAGAAGACAAGACGATTAATAAGTGCTTACTAGACTTGGGTGCGAGTGTCAGTTAGGTTCCTTATTTAGTTTACCAGCAACTTGGCTTGGGTGAACTAAAACCGACGAAAGTAACTTTTTGATTTGCCGATCGTTTGATAAAGAAACCTGTAGGAGAAATCGATAATGTACTCATAAAAATCGGTTAATTCATATTCCCCGTCGATTTCATCGTCCTTGAAACACAATCCGTGAACAATCTAATAAGTCAAATTCCATTGATTTTAGGATGACTTTCTTAGCCACTTCGAGTGCCTTAATCAATTGTCAAAATGATTCAATGACAATTTCTTTTGGTAACATGACTTTGGATCTTAACATCTTCAATCTCAAAAATTAATCGAACGAACCACTTGACCAAAAGTTGGAAGTTAGCTCCATTCAATAAAATTTTGACAACGAAACAGTTGACCTTAACAACGGATGCGTGAACGAATATGAACAACTGTTTCAAGGCGAGCATAAAAAGATTGAAAATGCGCTTCCGTTTGAACCCCTCATGGTTGAGTCAGAATTTCAACCTAATTCTTTGATTAAGCAACCCCCTAGGTTGGAACTCAAACCTCTTCCTGATCACATTAAGTATGCATACTTAGGTGACAACGAAATGTTTCCTGTCATAATCTCTTTAACTCTTTCTATTGGTCAAGAAACTTCCCTTCTTTCAATTCTGTCGAAGAACAAAGAGGCAATTGGATGGTCAATTACCGATATTAAAGGAATTAGTCCTGCTCTTATTCAACATCATATCCACATAGTTGACGAAGCTAAGCCTGTTCATGATGCGTAACATAGGCTTAACCCTAAAATGAAGGATGCGGGTCGAGACAGAATTCTTAAACTCCTCGATAACTGAAACATATACCCCATTTCTGATAATTCCAACCTAATTCATATCGTGCCTAAAAAGTCCAGACTTACAGTTATCACGAACGACGCTAACGAACTCATTCCAACTCGTACTCAAAAGTGTTGGCTAATGCTGCAACATGAAAAGATCACTTTCCTCTTCCTTTCATTGACCAGATGCTTAAACGATTAGCCGGCCACAAATTCTATTGCTTTCTTCATGGTTATTCGGTTATAACCAAATTACGATTGCTCCTGAAGATCAAGAGAAACGACTTTCACGTGTCCATTTGGCACCTTTGCATATCGACGTATGCCATTTGGCCTTTGCAACGCTCATGTTACTTTCCAAAGATGCATGGTCAGCATCTTTTCCGACATGATCGAACGCTTTCTGAAAGTGTTTATGGATGATTTCTCCATCTTTGGAAATACTATTTCCAAGTGCTTACACGAGATGGTTCTGAATTGATGCAAGGACAAACACTTAATGTTAAATTGGGAAAAATGCCATTTTATGGTCTAACATGGCATTGTCCTTGGGCATGTCATTTCAAACAAAGGCATCGAGGTAGATAGAGCGAAAGTTGATGTAATTGCAAATCTACCCATTCCCAAATCTGTCAAGGACATTCGTTCATTTGTAGGACACGCTGGTTTTTATTGACGCTTTGTGAAAGACTTTAGTAAAATTGCTCGACCTCTAACGACTCTTCTTGGAAAAGACGTTCCTGTTGAATTTAATTCTGGCCGTGTTTCTGCTTTCAAACGTCTCAATGAACTCATTTTTGCTTCCATCATTTGTTCACCCAATTGGGATCTTCCTTTCAAAATAATGTGTGACGCCTCTAACTTCGCAGTTGGTGCTGTCTTAGACAACACATCAATAAAATTCTTCATGTCATTTACTATGCTAGTATGACTCTAAACGATGCTCAACTCAATTACACAACCACTGAAAAAGAGCTTCTAGTGGTAGTCTTTGCACTCGAAAAGTTCTGACCTTATTTGATTGGCTCACACATTATAGTTTACATCGACCAGTCCGCTCTTAGGTATCTTTTCGCTAAAAGGATGCTAAGTCTCCTTTGATCCATTAGATCATGTTTCTCTAAGAACTTAACCTTACAATCAAAGGCAAAAAGGATCCGACAACGTCATTGCTGATCATCCGTCGTGACTTCCAAGCACACCATAGTCTTACCGATCAACGAGAACTTTTCTAATGAATAACTCCTTCCGGTTTCCGTTGATCCATGGTATGCCGATATAGTGAACTATTTAGTCACTAAGGAAACTCCTTCATTTTGGTCAAAACAAGATAAATACAAATTTCTTTCCCAAGTCAAGTACTTCAATTAGGATGATCCATACTTGAAAACGTATTATTGCGACCAAATCATTCAACTTGCATCCCGGATTGCGAAATCAAGAGTGTCCTTTCATTTTTTCATGACCAAGCTTGTGGCGGTCATTTTGGTCCTAAGAAAATAGTGGAAAAGGTGCTTCAATGTGGTTTTTACCGGCCTACACTTTTCAAAGATGCATTTGAGTTCTGTAAAACTTATGATTGCTGCAAAATGTTAGGAAAAGTCTCTTGATGGAACATGATGCCTTTGAACCCTATTCTTACGATCAAAATCTTTGACATTTGGGGTATTGACTTTATGGGACCATTTCCCAACTCTTTCGGAAATATGTACATTCTTCTTGCTGTTGATTACGTCTCTAAATGTGTTGAAGCCATTCCTTGTAAAACAAATGACCACATAGTTGTTGTGAAATTCATAAAAGAAAACATTTTTTCGATGTTTGGAAAACCTCGCACCATAATAAGCAATAATGGAACTCATTCTGTAATTGTAATGACCCTAATTTTTAATAACATTATTTAGGATATTTAATTAGCTAAGTTAAATAAAAGAATGTGATGATCAGGGGATTGAAATTTGATCTATAATTAGGGGTAGCCGTGCTTTAGAAAATGAATGAACTAAGATAAACTAAAATGAAATAGAGGAGGGATAAAATAGGAAAATAAGCATTCTAATACCATAAACCCTTAACCGTGCCATTTCATACGTTCATTTACAAAAATCAAAACTAAATTGAGGTCGGCCACCATTTTAAAGAACAAGAGGAAGAAACCTAAAGGGGGAAGCTAAATCAACATCAAATTCACTCAAATCTCAAACTTTTTAATCTCAAAGCTAAGGTGAATAATTACAACATCTCATTTTTCTTATGGTTTTCGGTTTTAAGGATAATCCAAATTATTTTGCATGATTACGTCATGTTTTGAATGATTAGATGTTTATATATACTGGTTGATGATTTATGCTTGTTCATATAGATTTTATGATATGCTTTGACATGAAAACCCTATTAAATGACATCCAAATGCCTTGCGATTTTAGATATAGATCAAAAATGATATTTTTGAGATGGATTTCAATTTTCATAATTTTTTGAATTATTATGGATTTTATATTAATTTTCTAGTGAAGAAAATGTTTATTTGGGTTGAAAATTATTTACGGTTAAAAAATTTATATTTTGGTTCTGAAATTAATATACTTTATAAAAAAAATTAAAAGAGATTTTCTGAAATTTTTGTAGAATTTTCCTAAGTGTTTTAATAGATATATAAAATTATTAAGGTATGGGACTTAAATGTTTTATATATTTATTAAAGGGGAAGGGGTATTTTGTAAATAAAATAAATTATTTATTTTTGAAATCTTGGCAGCACTTTTGAAAAAGAAATTTTTAACCAATGAGAATTTGAAAAACATAGCAGGTTAGTTGAAAAGTATTCCTCTTTTAAGTTAAAAATAAATTTACGTGATTTTATCATGTTTCATCGATTTCGGCATAGGGGTTCCGACCTAGGTGATTCGCCACTATTGCTATCAAAACCAATGCATATGGTATCAATTCACTTGGTACATAGCGAATTGGATAAAGGTGGAGGTACTGGGTCGAAACGCTTGGTTCCGATAGGGTCGAAGCATGTCTTTGTTTTAAATGAAATTGCACCTGCTTTGCTTTCAAAGAGTTTGCTTTCGATTTGGTTGGTTTTCGACCAGGTCAAATGGTTTTAAAGGAATGGTTTCGAATAGGTTGCACCTTAGTTTTAAATAATTACTTTCGAAGGGGTTGAAACCCCTAACTGCCGCTTTTGTACCTTTCGAAGTCAATGGTCTCAGAAGGTATACTTTGCTTTTAAAACTTGGCCACTTCTCCAATGCTTTCGGAAGGGTGGTTTCGACACCATCACTTCTTTTCTTAGGAACTGTTTTCGAAAGAAAGGCCTTCGACTTGAATGGTTTTAATGACCCTATTGGTCTGTTGAAAGTATAACCCAAATGGTTTTGAAAGAGATGGTTTAAATGTTTTTGAAAGGTGTTTTTCCACATGTTTTAAATTGAACACAAGTGCTTTCGAAAGGTTTGAGTTTATAAAGGTTTTTATGCTTTCAAAAGGTTTATAAGGAAGTTCTTCAAGGGTTTCGAAGGGATTGAAAGGAAAGGTTTTCCAATGGTTTCGAAAGGCAATGTTTAAAGGTTTTAAAAGAAAGATGTCTAATGTTTTTAAAGCTTTCGAAAGGAAGGTTTTTCAGTGGGTTCGAAAGGTTTCTATGAATGGTTTCTAAAGGAAGGTTTTGGCCTTTCGGCCAAGCTTAGAAAAAGGGTTTTACTTGGTTTAGAAAGAGTTACTTTTAATGGTTTCGAAAGGGATACTTTTAATGGACTTGAAAGGGGTACTTTCAAAGGTTTAAATGTTTTCATCAACAAAGATTTAGGTAAAGTATATATATATATATAACATGGAAAGGTGATTTTGAGTAAAGCATAGAGGTTATATATTTTCCTTGTTTAAGTATGATTTAAAAAATTTAAATCAGTTTGAAAAGGTTTTCAAGGAAAATTTAAGGGAAGGTTTCCCTAAGTAAAAAATGACTCAGATATTAGAATACCAGATGAGACTGGTATAGGGTCATGCCCTATACATTGGTTATTAGCCTCAGCTAGTTTAGTCTGAAATTCCAGTGTGTAGGGCTTTGTCACGGTTAAGACTAAAATTATGATTACACATAGAGGGGAATATATATTTGTATACAATTAGGTTATTGGTGAGCCCACAAAACCATTAGGATCAAGTGACCCTAGGAGATGTTAAGTTAGGGATAGACTGTCCAGAAGAGAAGTATTTAACAGATAGTTAAGGATGGACCATCCAGAAGAAGAGTGTCTAATAGGTGTTAGATTATATTGATTATATTGTCTGGTAGGTCCGAGTCAGCCAAAGGTTAGTACTTAGCCAAATAAAACTATAGTGTTCAAACAAATAGTTTATTTATTACCTGATATGTATGTTTACATAATGATACTTTACAGTTTTAACCAGTTTTGGTTGCAAGAAAAGATTTGCAAAAGATATGTTTTAAAAGGATGTTAGTGCGGGGAAACCGGTTCCGCAAAGCGGCATGGTCTCACTTAATGTCAAATAACCGAGATGTATATATTATTCACATCAAGCTTTATGTCTGACTCGAAGTTTATGTTTTTCCCCTTTAACTCTTGGGTGCTCAAAATTGATCTGAGTATGCTGAGGGTTGAGGTTTTCAGGCTTTAGTAGGATGACGAATAAAGCTACCGAAGATGAGCAAGAAGCTGATGGATAGCTATTTAGGAGTTGTAGTTCTTTTTGTTGTTTTGTTTCCGCTATGTTGTGTTATACTAGTTATGGCAACATTGTACTCTGGTCAACTAAGGAGGCATCATCATATGTCGCTCTTGGCATATTTATGTAATAATTATATTTGATCTTTACTTGGGAAACATTATGGGATTGTGTAATCTAGATATGAAACATATGTTTTGAAATGTAATGGAAAATGTTATTTTGAAATTTGTGATTTGTTTCATATTCAAGTGCTTCTAATATTATAGATACCATTAACATATCCATATTTAGTCGTTAGAAGTTAATACTATAGATGATTGCAGCATCTGTAGCGCTTAGCTTTGGGCCTCTAGATAGGGGATGTTACAACTTGGTATCAGAGCATAGGTTTATAAAAAACATTAATTAAAAATGGTTTTTGAAAACATAATCCGAAGGAATTAGAGTTAAGACCGGAGTATGGGAAAATGCTATAGTAATGTACTTGTATTTGCTATATATAAGTATACGCTGTATCTCTATTCTCCTCTCTCTCTTAGGCTATTCTTCTGTATCTCATGAGGCTTGAATACAAATATGGATGCTAGAAGAGGAAGAGTTAACCTAGGATGGGACATCACCACAACAAATGGAAACGCCCAACCGAATACGAGAAGGAACCAAGGTCAGGCTCAAACTGAGAATGTTGGTGTTGGAGTCCCACAAGTGGATATGGGAGCTATGTATCATTTTTTCGTGAATATGATGCAAGCTGGAATTGCTACTGGAGTTGTTGGAGGGAATGCTGCAGGAGTAAGAGTTCAGGAAGCTCCATTGGTCAACCATTATACTAACTTGAGCAGAGATTATGCTAGGCTTGGAGGGAAGCCATTTATTGGAACAGAAGATGCTATAGAAGTGGAAAACTGGGTATTGCATTGTGAAAGGATATTTGCTGACTTGGGGCTAAATGATGAGCAGAAGACATGACTTGCCTCGAAACAGCTTCAAGGAGCAGCTTTATTTTGGTGGAATAGTCTGATAGCTGGTGTGGATGAAGAGACGATGACATGGGCATAGTTTAAAAGGAGATTCTAGGAGAGGTTCATGTCGGTGATGACAGACTATTTTGATCAGAAAGTTTTCCGAGTTAGAGCAAGAAGAAATGTCAGTTTTGGAGTATGCTCGTAGGTTTGAGGAGTTAGCAAGGTATGGTTATGCCACTATTGATACAGTTATGAAAATGAATGAGAAGTTTATCAAGGGGTTGAAGCCTGAGCTGGTCAAGGCTACATTACCTTATATTAGAGATCCCTATGATATGGTAGTGGAGATGGTGTTAAGACATAAAGAAATGCTTGCTTATTAGGAGAAGAGTAAGGCTAAGGAGGTCCAGGTGGGGCAGAGCCAAAAAAGGAAGTTCTTTCACAAGAAGGATGCTCAGAAAGGTGGAGCAGCGAAAAATGGAAAGTCTAAGGTTGTCTGTTTTAAGTGCAATAAGAAAGGACATTTTGCTAATGAGTGCCGTACTGGAAAGACAAAGGAAGTGATCGGGAAGAATAACATCAGATGCTTCAACTGTGATCAGATAGGTCACTATAAGAATCAATGCAAAGAGCCCGCTAAGGATGGAAAGGGTAAGGTGTATGCATTGGAGCATGCTACTTCGAAGCCAACAGTGTAGAAGAAATGAAAGGCAATGTTAGGAGGTACGCTTTAGATTCATGGTATGTCTATTAGCGTTCTGTTTAATACTGGTGCATCACATTCTTTTATATCTAGATGTTTGGTAGATATGCTTAACCTAGAACCCTCATATTTAGTTACTTCCTTAAGGGTTGCAAATCCAAAAGGAAGGTATGCGACACTTGGGATGAAGTGTGACCACTTAGAGTTTGATTTGTTAGGTGATACCTTTGTTTGCTGTTGGCATGTGTTTGACTTTATAGGGTTTGGAATTATATTGGGTATGGATTGGTAAAGTGAGTATGATGCTAGGATATTGTGTCATGATAGGAAAATATCACTTAGACACCCTGACTGTAGTGATCAGATAGTTTGTACTGTAGAAAACCCTAGTTGTGAGGTGAATGCTTTGTTAGGTGTTGTGGAGTTGGAAGACGAGTTGAATCAAGTTTTCGTGGTTGGGGAGTTTGCAGATGTGTTTGAGCCTATAGTAGGATTGCCATTGAAATGAGCCATTGAGTTTCAGATAGATTTGATGCATGGAGTAGAACCGGTGTGTAGACAGCCAAGCAGGATGACACCTATAGAGATGAGGGAGTTAAAGGTGCAAATGGTGGATTTGGAAGGCAAGAGTTTTATCAAACCAAGTAGTTTACCTTGAGGAGCGGCCATAGTGTTTGTTAAGAAGCCGGATGGATCGTTGAGGCTATGTATCGATTATCGTAAGTTGAATGAGAGGACGATAAAGAATCGATATCCATTGCCGAGAATTGACGACTTGTTCGATCAGTTGAGTGGAGCCATGGTATTTTCTCAGTTGGATTTAGCAACAGGTTTCCATCAGCTTAGAGTAGCAGAGGATGGTATTCCTTTGACGGTGTTTAGGACTCGATATGGATCGTACGAATGGTTAGTTATGCCGTTCAGACTAACTAATGCGCCGACATTCTTTGTTGATTTGATGAACCGAGTTTTCCGAGAGCAGCTTGATAGGTTCGTATTGGTTTTCATAGATGATATTTTGATATACTCTAAGGATGAGAATGAGCATGAAGTTCATCTTAGAGTTGTGCTTGAGACGCTGAGGCAGCATCAGCCGAAGGCGAAGTTTTCAAAGTGCCATTTCTGGAAGAAGGAAGTGAAGTATCTTGGTCATGTGGTCTCAGAGAAAGGGTTGTCTATAGATCCGACTAAGATTGCAGTGGTGAATAATTGGAAGAGACCCAAGAAAGTGACCGAGATAAAGAATTTTCTTGGATTGGCTGGATATTGTTGGAGGTTTATAAAGGATTTTTTGCGGATAGCAGCGCCAACGACCAACCTAACACGAAAGGATGTGAAGTTTGTGTGGACCGATAAGTGTGAAGAAGCATTGCAGAGCTTGAAATACTTATTGACCCATGCACCTGTGTTAGTTGTTTCGGAGGGGAATCAAGATTTGGTAGTTTATACAGATGCATGTGGAACTGGATTAGGAGTTGTGTTGATGTAGAGAGGTAAAGTGATTGCCTATGCTTCTCGAAAGCTTAGACCGCATGAGGTTAGGTATCCAACGCATGATATGGAGTTAGCTGCAGTAATTTTTACTTTAAAGGTGTGGAGACATTACCTTTTGGGAGAGAGGTTTGAGCTATATACGGATCACAAGTCGTTGAAGTATTTCTTCTCTTAGAGGGAGTTGAACATGGGACATCAGAGATGGTTAGAGTTTATTGCTGCTTATGATTTTGGGATTGAGTATACCCTTTGGAAAGGTAATAAAGTAGCAGATGCACTTTGCAAGAAGCATCAGAATGCAGTGTTGGCGATGATTGCTGAGTGGAAGGATTTGGAAGCATTAACGACATATAGAGCTCAAAGGGGATCTAAGGGTGGAACTAGTGGAGAAAGAGTTGTATTGTCTTGTTTGGAAGTTCGATCGGTAAAGATTGAGAAGATTGCTTCTAAATAAGAGGAGGATCTAGTTTTAGTTGAACGGATCAGGAAGTTAAGGGATGGAATAGAGAGCGATGACTTAAAGGATTTCAGTCTTGACTAGAATGGGTGGTTTAGAAAGAAAGAGAGGTTATGTGTTCCGTAGTGGGAGACATTAGGAAAGAATTTTTTTGGAGGAATGCCACTGTTCGAAGTTCACTATTCATCCAGGAGGAACTAAGATGTATCAGGATATGAAGAAGAGTTTCTTCTGGGAAGGCATGAAAAGGGATGTAGGCTTATGGGTGAAGCAGTGTTTGAACTGCCAATAGGTAAAGGCTGAACATCAGAAGCCAAGTGGGTTTTTTCAGCCATTGGATATTCCGGTTTGAGTGAGATTCTATTTCTATGGATTTTATTGATGGGTTGTCAAGATCTAGTAGAGGAAATGAAATATATGGGTCATAGTGGATAGACTGACCAAGAGTTCCTATTTCATTCCAGTTAAATCAACTAGGATGGCACCTATTTTAGTGAAGTTGTTTATGAAGAATGTGGTTAAACTGCACATAATTCCTAGTAGTATAGTAAGTGATAGAAATTCTTTTCCCATTAGCGAGTTCTAGAAGAGTCTACATGAGATTCTAGGAACCAAGCTCAAGATGAGTAGTGCTTACCATCCACAGACCGATGGGAAAACGGAAAGAGTTAACAAAATCTTGGAGGATTTGTTAAGAGCTTGTGTGTTAGATTTTGGGGGATCATGGGAAGACCATCTACATTTAGTTGAGTTTTCATATAACAACAGTTATCAGACTAGTATAGGGATGGCACCATTTGAAACCTTGTATGTAAGGCCATGCAAATCTCCCGTTTGTTGGTTAGAGACCGGGGATAGGTTGGTTCTTGGTCCAAATTTAGTAAGAGAAGCTGCAGAGAAGATTTAGTTGATTCAAGCTAGAATGAAGGAGGCTCGGTCTATGCAAAAGAGTTATGCAGACAGAAGAAGGAAGGACTTGGAGTTCTCTATTCGAGATCATGTGTCTGTTAAGGTTTCATCGATGAAGGGTGTGATTAGATTCGGAAGATCAGGAAAGTTGGCACCGAGATTCGTTGGACCATTTCCTATTATTGAGAGGATCGGGAAACTTGCATATAGATTAGAGTTACCGAGCAGTTCGGTAGGAGTCCATGATGTTTTCCATGTTTCTCATCTTAGAAAGTGTGTTAGAGACCAGGAGACTACTATGGCAACGACCGTGTTAGAGGACTTAGTAGTAGAACCGGACCTGACTATAGTTAAAAAGCCGATTCGTATAATTGCGAGACATGAGAAGAGGCTAACAAACAAGACAGTCAGATTAGTGAAAGTTCAGTGGAGCGACGATGAGAGAGACTATACTTGGGAGACTAAGAGCAGGATTAGAGACACTTATCCTAATTTGTTTGATGGTATGTTTTACCTTTTTGATTGATTTGTTTTGTACCTTATCGTAATTTCGAGGACGAAATTCTTTAAGGAGGGGAGTCTGTAATGACCCTGATTTTTAATAATATTATTTAGGATATTTAATTATCTAAATAAAATAAAATAATGTGATGATTAGGGGATTGAGATTTGATCTATAATTAGGGGTAGCCGTACCTTAGAAAATGAATGAACTAAGATAAACTAAAATGAAATAGAGAAAGGGTAAAATAGGAAAATAAGCATTCTCATACCCTAAACCCTTAACCGTGCCATTTCATACGTTCATTTACAAAAATCAAAACTAAATTGAGGTCGGCCACCATTTTAAAGAACAAGAGGAAGAAAGCTAAAGGGGAAGCTAAATTAACATCAAATTCACTCAAATCTCAAACTCTTTAATCTCAAAGCTAAGGTGAATAATCCCTACATCTCATTATTCTTGTGGTTTTCGGTTTTAAGGTTAATCTGAAGTATTTTGCATGATTATGACATGTTTTGAATGATTAGATGTTTATATATACAAGTTGATGATTTATGCTTGTTCATATAGATTTTATGATATGTTTTGATATGAAAACCCTATTAAATGACATCCAAATGCCTTGCGATTTTAGATATAAATGAAAAATAATATTTTAGAGATGGGTTTCTATTTTCATAATTTTCTGAATTATTGTGGATTTTATATTAATTTTCTAGTGAAGAAAATGTTTATTTAAGTTGAAAATTATTTACGGCTAAAAAATTTATATTTTGGGTCTGAAATTAATATATGTTAGAAAACATATCAAAACAGATTTTGGGAATTTTTGTAGAATTTCCGAAGTGTTTTAATAGATATATAAAATTATTTAAGGTATGGGACTTAAATGTTTTATATATTTATAAAAGGAGAAGGAGTATTTTGTAAATAAAATAAATTGTTTATTTCTGAAATCTTGGAAGCACTTTTTAAAAAGAAATTTTACAACCAATGAGAATTTGACAAACATAGCATGTTAGTTAAAAGGTATTTCTCTATTAAGTTAAAAAAAAATTTACATGCTTTTAGCATGTTTCATCGCTTTCGGCATAGGGGTTCCGACCTAGGTGTTTCGCCACCATTGCTATCGAAACCATGCACATGGTATCAATTCACTTGGTATGTAGCAAATTGGATAAAGGCGGAAGGTACTTGGTCGAAATGCTTGGTTCCGATAAGGTCGAAGCATGTCTTTGTTTTAAATGAAATTGCGCCTGCTTGGCTTTCGAAGGGTTTGCTTTCGACTTAGTTGGCTTTTGATCAGGTCAAATGGTTTTAAAGGAACGGTTTCGAATAGGTTGCGCCTTTATTGTAAATAATTGCTTTCGAAGGGGTCGAAACCCCTAGCCGCCGCTTTTGTACCTTTCGATGTAAATAGTCTCGGAAGGTATACTTTGCTTTTAAAACTTGGCCACTTCTCTAATGATTTTGGAAGGGTGGTTTCGACACCATCACTTCTTTTCTTAGGAATTGTTTTCAAAAGAAAGGCTTTCGAATTAAATGGTTTTAATGACCCTTTTGCTCTGTTGAAAGTATAACCCAAATGGTTTCGAAGTAGATGGTTTAAACGGTTTCGAAAGGTGTTTTTCCACATGTTTAAATTGAACCCAAGTGCTTTCGAAAGGTTTGAGTTTATAAAAGTTTTGATGCTTTCGAAAGGTTTATAAGGAAGGTTTCCATGGGTTTCGAAGGGATTGAAAGGAAAGGTTTTCCAAAGGTTTCGAAAGGCAATGTTTAAAGGTTTTAAAAGAAAGATGTCTAAGGTTTTTAAAGCTTTCGAAAGGAAGGTTTTTCAATGGGTTCGAAAGGTTTCTATGAACGGTTTCAAAAGGAATGTTTTGGCCTTTCGGCCTAGGTTATAAAAAGGGTTTACTTGGTTTATAAAGAGGTACTTTCAATGGTTTCAAAAGGGATACTTTCAATGGACTCAAAAGGGGTACTTTCAAAGGTTTTAATGTTTTCATCAACAATGGTTTAGGTAAAGTGTGTGTGTGTGTGTATAACATGGCAAGGTGATTTTGAGTAAAGCATAGAGATTATATATTTCCTTGTTTAAGTTTGATTTAAAAGTTTTAAATATGTTTGAAATGGTTTTCAAGGAAAATTTAAAGGAAGGTTTCCTTACGTAAAAATGACTCAGATATTAGAATACCAGATGGGACTGGTATAGGGTCGCACCCTATACACTAGCTATTAGCCCCAGCTAATTTAGTCCAAAATTCCAATATGTAGGGCTTTGTTACAGGTAAGACTAAAATTATGATTACACACAGAAGGGAATATATATATTTGTATACAGATAGGTTATTGGTGAGCCCGCAAAACCATTAGGATCAAGTGACCCTGGGAGATGTTAAGTTAGGGACATGCCGTCCAGAGGAGAATTATTTAATAGATAGTTAAGGACAGACCGTCCAAAAGAGGACTATCTAACATGTGTTAGATTATTTTGATTATATTGTCTGGTAGGCCCGAGTCAGACAAAGGTTAGTAGTTTGCCAAACAAAACTATAGTGTTCGAATAAATAGTTCATTTATTACTTGATATGTATGTTTACATACTGATGCTTTACAGTTTTAACCAGTTTTGGTTGCAGGAAAAGATTTGCAAAAAATATGTTTTAAAAGGATGTTAGTGAGAGAAAACCCATTCCGCTAAGCGGCGTGGTCTCACTTAATGTCAAATAACTAAGATGTATAGTATTATACACACTAGGCTTTATGTCTGACTCGAAGTTTAAGATTTTTCTCTTAAACTTTGATGGCTCAAAATTGATTTGAGTAGGCCGAGGGTTGAGGTATTCAGGTTTTAGTTGGATGACAAATAAAGCTACTGAAGACGAGTAGGAGGCTGATGGATTGCTATTTAGGAGTTGCAGTTCTTTTTGTTGTTTTATTTCCGCCGTGTTATATTATACCAGTTATGGAAATATAGTACTCTGGTCAACCAAGGTGGCATCATCATATGTCGCTCTTGACGTATTTATGTAATAATTATATTTGACCTTTACCTGAGAAACGATATGGGATTATGTAATCTGGATATGAAACATATGTTTTGAAATGTAATGGAAAATATAAGTTTGAAATCCATGATTTGTTTCATATTCAAGTGCTTCTGATATTATAGATACCATTAACCTATCCCTATTTAGTCACCGGAAGTTAATACTATAGATGACTGCAGCATCTGTAGTATTTTGCTTTGAGCCACTAGATAAGGGATGTTACAGTAATTGATCATTTGAAACTCTAATGAAGAAGTACTCGATAACCCATAATTTATCCACTCCTTATCATCCTCAAACTTGTAGCCAAGTTGAAGTTTCAAATCGCGAAATCAAACAAATTTTAGAGAAAACTGTGAATAAGAATCGAAAAGATTGGTCACAATAATTGATAGATGCGCTTTGGGCTTATAGAACTGCGTTTAAAAGTAATCTAGGGATGTCTCCTTTTAGGTTAGTATATGGCAAAGCGTGCCATTTACCTATCAAACTTGAACATAAAGCGTTATGGGCGATTAAGAACTTAAATTTTGATCTTGAAAAGGCTAGCGAAAATAGAAAATCGCAAATCAATGAATTAGAGGAGATTAGGAACGATGCGTATGAAAATGAGAAAATTTACAAAGAAAAAATAAAAGTTTTTCATGACAAGTCAATCATAAGGAAAACATTTTTGCCAAATCAAAAAGTCTTTTGTATGACTCTTGACTTCATTTGTTCCTTGGGAAATTAGAATCAAGGTGGACAGGACCATACGTGGTACTTACTGTTTTTCCACACTGTGCCATAGAAATGGAAAACCCTAAGGATGGATCAATTTTTAAAGTCAATGGTCATCATTTAAAACCATACTTGAAGTTGGCATGTGATCGAGAGGAGCTCATGATTCTTCATGAGCCACACTACGTCTAGTAAGAAAATCTAACCCTTCCTTGTAAACATGTACATATTTTTCTCCATTACACTCATTATATCATGCATTGACTGTGGGGACATAGTGAAAATCAAGTGGGGGGGGGGCGTGAGTCTCGTGTTTAGATTTTTCATGGTTTATATTTTTTCATTCTCTTTTTAAAAAAAATTCCCAAAACAAAATTTTCTTTTTAGCATATTGATTTACTTTTGAAGAAACACGATATGATAAGTATACGTTTTTGGTTATTATATTGAATTTTTTGAAAATTAGCTTGTCTCAACAAAAATAAAAAGAAAAGTTTGATTAAAGGAAACTATGGTTCAACCAGTATATAGGAAGGTTCACAAGTGATAATTATGAAGTATATCCTAATTGTAATCCTTGTTTAAAAGAGTAGTTGATTTAAAGTAAAGGAGATAACATTTTTGATCTTCTAAGTTAAGTGGCGCTAAGATGAGTTTGCATAACTCTATCTTTTAAAAAAATAGGATTTTCATAATAAGAAGAAACACTTAGAGTCATGTGTTCATACGTAAGTGTGTACACTCGTCACGCTTTGTACCCTTCTCACATAAGTGCGAAAGGCAGTACATGATCGATATATCCGGCCTCAGTTTATCTGAGTTAGGTGTATGTAAATAAAATTAAAATAATAATAATAAACACCTAGAGTCATGTATTCATACGCAAGTGTGTACACTCGCCACGCTTTGTACTTTGTACTCTTCTCACATAAGCCCGAGAGGTAGTGCATGATCAATATATCTGGCCTTAGTTTATCTGAGTTAGGTTTGTAAATAATAATAATGTTAATATTTTTCAAAATAGAGAGAGAAAGCAATTGAAACCCAACACTATCTTCACTTATTTGATTTGAATTGTTATTCACAATAAATAAAAATGCCATTTTGCAAAACTTTGATAATCAACTAAAGGATTCATTTCATAGTTGCACTATGTTATCAACCGAAATAACTAGCCAAACTAAAGTCTAATTGAGATGATAACTTAATTTTTGTTGGAATTTTTGATGAATAAAAGACTAGAATTTATTGATAATAACTAAAACTTATATTTAACTTACTCATGTCAATTTAAAAGTAAATTCGTCATTTGTAAATATTTTCAAAAACTTGCATCATGTAGTCGCATTAGAATTTGCATATCGCATTTGGATTTTATGGGTAGTATCCGCTGAATATTCTCATGAGACAACACTCGTCCTACTAGGGACAACTAGAGGCTTAATGGCTTGTTGCGTACGCTTAATGCAATCGTGTTTCCGACGAAAATGTATTTATCCTTGTTTTAGTTTATTTGAGGACGAATAAAAAGATAAGTGTAAGGGTGTTTCATGTGCATGTAAAAGTATATATTTTTACTCATATATTTAGTCTTCTATTATTAAAATAAATGAGCATATTAGGGCATATTACATGTTTAAATTAAAAATCTAAATTGTTTTCAAATCATCATTCATGCATCTTCATTTGGGGGCAAATTGTAATTTTGTGTATAATTTAATTTTGAAAATTTATTTGCACATTTTTATTTTATTTGTAGGAAACTGAGTGCAAATTGGATGGAGCTTCATGGTTATATGCATGCAGAAATGTTCAAGGCCAAGAGAATGTAGAAAAAAAGAAATTATGCAATGTAGAGGGGCCTATATGCCCACTAACTAATGGACCATAATTAAAAGCACATTCACATGGAGACTTAAGGGCATGTTAGTGGGGATTAATTAATTCCCTAATGATTACATGGAGGTTACACTTTTTTAAGGGCTTTTTTGGTAGTCCCCTAAAAATGAATTAGGGCTTTAAGCATTTATAAATACCCCTTATGTTTCATGTAATTATCTTCTTCTTTTTTATGCAATATTGTAGCCACAAAATCAATGATAAATAAAATGTCTTTTTAATGGTTTCTTAGCCTTCTTCTTATTTGCTTTTGTTTACATGCTTTCTTTTATTGCTACTTTATTTTATGCTCTCTTATTTAGTTTATGATTCTCTTATTTCATGTCAGTAGCATAGATTTAATTCTTCCAATTAGTTTGGCTTTATTTCATGCAAGTAGTTAGCTCTCTTTTCTTTTAATTAGCTCTCATTTTCCTTATTTTTTATGTTGAATTCACTTTATGTTAACATGTATTCAAATATGAGAAGCTAAACCTCTTCCAATTAGGGGTAACGAAGCTCTCATGAAACATATTAAATTAACATAATGATTTCATTTATGATCCCTCTTTTGTGTTTAATGAAAATTATGAATGATGATAGTTTATGTTCTTTTTAGTGAATTTGATAGTCTATGTTGACATCTCTAATAGGCTATGATTAATCCATTATAAACATAAACTATTTGATTATTTTCCTAAGTGATTTTGATGATGAAAGTCAAACTAGAATCAAAATTTGATGCTTTTTATTACTAACTCATAGTAAATAGATCATGCTTAAAATAGATTTTATTTTTAATTCATGTCATTTTCATGAGAGTTGATAAGTGTGTTTGAATAGTGCGTTAGAGTTTGATGGTTTAAGTTGTGCTAATTAATAGCACAAATAAACCATACTTATAATAAACACATTGATCATTTCTACTTAAAATTAAAAGAAGAGATTATAGATAAATTTTGTGTCGATTTATATCAATGATTATAAGTGGATTTCCCTCTAAATTGCTCCTTAATCTCATAGTTTTATTCATTTTTGCTCTAGTTTATTTTCTATAATTTTCTTAGTTTAAAACAACTTCAAAACTTTAGGCTAATTTTATTGAGTATTATTGGAATTTAATTATTTTCCTGTGGTCGACCCATACTCGCCTACGTACTACGATTGTATGCCATGTGCTTACGGTTTTTTATAACGATATATTTTTTGACGGTTTTCTAACTAATAGAAAATCCATCGTCCAACAGCTTTCATCCGATTTTTGGGTGTTTTTCCATTTTCTGGGTTAACATTTTAGTGCTTTCACTGAGAAGGAAGCTAGATTTCACAATTTAAAAGCTTGGATCTGAGATTTGTAGAAGATGAAAAGACCTAACACTAGATCTAAGGCCGGAGTAAGTCAACTAAGGCAAGGGTACAACTAGGAAATTCTCTCAAATTCTCATCAATCCATCTATGTGACCATAAAAGAATGGAGAAAATAATGGAAGAGATGCAAGATGGATTAATGACTCGACAACTAGAAATGCTTGAAGAATATTTTCAAAGAATGGGACAACAAGGAATAGCTAGGAATTCAAAACCAAATGCTAGGAGCTAATGCAGGAACATCTAGAGTTGGAGTGGAGCAACCTAAAACAATGCCCCCATAAATAGAATAACTCAGTACTAACCCAAATCAACCTAGCACCGAGAGAATTATACTCGAGGGAAATGCCAGTGTGAACTTGGAACGTGTTGGAATGCCTGGAGCAAATGACGCTGGAGCTAGAAATGAAAATCAGATGTGAACAGACAAGGACCGAAAGAATATGTGCCGAAACCTCCCTATAGGAACGGAGGATAAAATGAACCCAAAGGAGCATGCCAGAAAATTGACGTGCAGTAGGAGGAGTACGTGCCTGAGTTCCCCATAGGAGCAAGGGGCAGAACATCGCTTTTGGTCGAAGACCTTCATTGGATGGTGAAAACCGAATTGTTGAATTAGTAAGAAGAATAGTTAGAAATGGGCACCCGGACTAGAGTTTGAAGAATGTAAACAGAAATCCATTCACTTCTAATATTCGAAACCCGAGAAATCCTCCCTATTTCAAGCTTCCAACACTGGATATGTACGATGGAAATTCGAATCTAACGGTTCATCTTATGAGATACATCCGACATATGGAGGTGTTGGGTACTTCTGAGGAGGTAATAAGGCGGTACTTCCCATTATACTTAATGGACTTGGCTACGATATGGTTCAGACAACTGGAGAATGGGTCCATAAGCACGTGGACCTATTTGATGAATAAATTCCTAAGACAATTCAGAACTCTTGTCTCGTGACTGAAAAATGCGATGACGTTATCAAGCGTGAAACAAAGGCCCAGAGAAACCTTAAGAAGCTATTTGACATTGTTCAATGCGATGGATTCAGCCGCTGATAGCCGGATCCATCTATAATCTTAATGGAGGTAGTACCTGGACTCACAAGCGAGACCGACTTCAAAGTTGCACTGGGATGGAATCCGTCGTTGGACCTTGTGGAATTCTTTCTCGAAGCTGAGAGATATTTGTGTCAAGAAGACGCTGAAACTGAGGATTATTTGGAGTAGGGAACAGAAAAGAAAAAGGAAAAAAGAAGAGCCGATGATGACTTCGTGGACCCAAACGACAAATGAGGGAGCCAAAATTATCCTCCTACAATGATTTAACAAAGACCCTGAAGAGGATATATATGGACACTAGAGGGTAGATTCACTATCGAAAGCCAGCTAGGAGAGAGTCTATCGATCAGGAGAAAGATCTTGAAAGTTTTACATCTTCTATAAGCTGGAGGGACATGAAATGAATGAGTGTCGACACCTTTGTGATCTGAAAGAAAAACTAGTTCTGAGTAACCAACTGCAGTAGTATATGAGGAATCGAACTACAATGGTGCGACTAGGTCAATCACCATCTGCAGCAAACACATCAAGGAACAACCAGGGGTTTGGTCCAAGACTCGGAATCACACGATCATGATAGTCGGGAGTTAGGTTCGACTCCCTTTCTTTGTTTTTTCTTACTTTAAATAATTACAATAATAATAACCTCGGACCACTAAGACATGTACGTGGCCTAAATTGATCTCTAGGCACGCTCTCAGTCGGATGTCTGGGATGACTATTTGGGATAATAATAACCTCGGACCACTTACACGTGCACAAGACCTAGATTGGTCCCTAGGCATGCTCTGAGCCGAATATTTGGGATGGATAATTATGACTTCTACTTTTTTCTTTGATTTGAATATTTAACTTTTGAAAAATCCACAATGAATGTGATGATCGATATTGATCACTTTGAGTCATATCCGAAGAGATGGGACTAGAGTGTAGTGTGAAAATCCCTTTGTCGGAGAGCAAGCAGATGGACTTGTACAATATTGATCACTTTAAGTCCCATTCGGAGAGACAGAACCGATGCGTAGGGTGCAAGCTCCCTTGTCAGACAGTGAGTGGATGGGTCTGTATGAAAAGTAAGTTCCCCTAACCGAAGAGTGAGCGAATGGGCTTGCTTAGTCGTCGAGTACCTTTTCTAGTGAGCAAGCGGATTCAGTAAGGATCCGGGGAGATCAAAACACTAGATTGGACGATAAACGATCGAGAGAGATCAAACACTAGATTGGAAGTAAAATAGTCTAGAGAGATCAAATCCTAGACTGGATCATAAAGATTCGGATAGATTGCATGTTGAATTGAATGTAAAATGATCCGGAGAGATTGAACCTTAGAACGTAAATAGGTTTAATAAAAGGATTTGAATTCCTTATAATTATAGTAAAACAGATAAATCCTGAATGAACATGAGATGATTTTGTTATGTGATGTAATAGCTCTGAATGAAATCAGAATGATTATGATGTATAAAAAACACTTAAGCAGAGGCTAAATTCTTTAGCTATAACAGGTTTGACTTTTGATTGGTAAGAGAATCCGAAGGATCCGTATGATTTACCAAGATCGAGATCGATGTAAGGCCAGAGAGCTCAACTACCAATGAATGATTGCTGAAGAAACTTTGTTCTTGAGCAAATCACACCTTGCATTTGAAAGGCATAATTTGAGGGGCAAATATTAATCGGCTTTTGAGCCAAAGCAGATTTCAACAAGAATTAGAAGATCAACATAAGAACGAAACGGTTCACAAACTTGGAAATACATTTGGAAAAGCTAAAGAAGCAACTTAAAGGAATTTCACTTAGATTGGAGCATACAACTTAGCTCGGTATTGAGTTGGTGGCCATAGATCGGCACCGACCTATCACATCTCCCTCATTCTCCTCCAAAACTTCATACAACCGATACTCTACTCCAATGATTAGTATAAAGTGGTCTTCCCAGAGTTCGGACACCCATTTCTAAGATTGATGAGAAGAAAGCTAAGGAAAAGGATAACTCAAGTGCTTTAAGAAGATCACTAGAATCAATTCGAAGATGATAGAAAAGAGGCTCGAACAACTCAAGTAGGAGATAGAGAAGCTAGCAAGTGAAAGAAGTTTAACTTGCACCAAGACTCTTAACTCGGTACCGAGTTGACTTAGGTTGGGTTAGTACCGAGTAATCAGTTTTACTCATGGGGCTCTGCGATCTCTTGTACAACTTCGGACATTCTTCTGGACTTCATCGCAAGCAGACTTCTGACTCCATAGCTCTGTTTCTTTATAAATACCAACCTACATGCAACCAAAATGGGATCATCTTCTTCTTCTCTTCACTCATATCTGATCTCTCTGCCGTTGAAGACTTATTCTTCTTCTTCATTCATATCCCCTACCTCTCAAACACTTTAAAAATTTATTATAAATCTAAGATCCACTAGATTGTGATTAGATCTGAGATAATTAGTTACAACCCAGAGAGAGAACGACTAATAAAATAGATTAAAGTGGATGTAGACCGGCGGTTACATCGAATGTTCTTTACTTTTATGCTATTCTTACTTTCTTGATCTAGGATTTTTAGTGCTTTTACATCTATTATAAAATAACAGCATTTTCATCTTATTTTTGGGTGTTGATCCATTTTCTGTGTTAATAATGCCGTTACAGAAAGATGTTATATTAGCATTACTCCTTATCAATCGAACTTTGTCCAACAAACTCTTATTACTCCTTATCGGTACATTGTTACGTATCTGAAGGAGATGTGAATTTGAGTTTAAATTTTATTCATTTTTAGGTACTTTGGAACCTTCTCCAATATACTCACCTATGCGATCAAAACTAATTGTTTTATTTCGTAGCATGTTATTTTTCTACTTCTTATTTTATATTCTATGAACTCATCAAAGATATACTACTTGTGTATCAAATACACATGTTTATATATATGATGATTCAATAGTTCATTCAAATGAAGTAAGTGGATTCATGTGGGTAAATTGACTTTCGATTCCATTCATCTATATCAATTTAAAGAGTTCATTAACTCTTTTATCGCTCCTATTAAATGGGTTCTTAGTGCTTAGCACTTAATCCTTGAGGTACAATTCACCATTATCATGTGATCAACAGTCATATGTAAAGATTTATTCCTCCAAGACATGACTTAGTCTATAATCCCTAAAAATAGTATTGAGAATTTTAGATACTTATGCATTATGTTGTTAATGCAACAAATACTACTACTATAGATTCATTTTATAGTGATCATTCATAATATTCATACAAAATAAAACTAAGTCAATATTTAAAGCATTTATTATCATAAACAACGTTTAGTATATGTACAAAAACAATCTTTCTTATCTTGATGCATCCATTTATAAGCATCATATGGTTTGCTTCCACTATTTTAGCCATTACTATAAAGCGCATAAAATACAAAGTTCAGTTCAACTACTTATTATAGGCTATTATTTCTTTTTACTATAACTATTTACAATTGAGAATTATAAATCAGATATCTTAAACTCATATAAATAAGTTTGGTAGAAAAAATTTCTATAATATAAAACATTTGGAATAGAAATCACATTTTTCATTCCATATTAAGTATTATATTAAATTTTATACAGTTCTCACATTCAATGTCTCTTCATGAAGTAGAGGTAACGATTCACTCTCTTCATCCTAGCTGTGCCTATTTTACATCCACTCCCGAACATTCATTTTTTTTCCAAATGGTCAAACCATTCAAAATGAAACTGTACTACATGACTGCACCAAATTCTTTACAAAAGTGTATTTGAATTCTTAACATTTTAAGGATATCAAACCGCTGCACTTAAGTAAAATAATCAAACCGACATTTCAGTGATCGAATTCCTAGGTCGGTCTTAGTCCTTGTCTTTTATTGTTTTCTATGCACCAAAATTCTCATCGTGTTCAATCATCTTAAACACATGATATTGCAATATTGTTTACTTGCACATTTCGAGTGAACCAGTTACAGCTATTATATATGAACTAATGTGGATCAAACATCCACATCTTTGTATCGCTTTAGAGCTCCAAATTCATAGAACAAAGTACATGGTTTCAGGCAAACAAAAAGCTAGATAACCAAGTTATGAATGCATTCAACAGTCATATAATTTTTGGCACTTGCATAGGTCTTAAAATGACAAGTTAAAATTTATTAGTAAGTATATTCTATATTTCTTTGTCAATCTTAATTCAGTTCATTAGTATATTTTATTGACAAATAATTTTATCAATTTAGTAGTACAAATTTATCAATGTAGATAAATTTAGTTTGTATAGTATGCATTCTTATAATATTAGAAAAGTTAAATTTTGACATTTCATTTATCTATACATGCTTCTACTAGATTTTATATTCCTCAAAACCCTACTAAAAACATCGAAATCTACCAATTCCTTTAGTGGGTGTTAGGACTTGCTTGCCTTGAGATTCTGACCTTGAGATTGCTCAACAAATCATAGGCCCGTAAACGATAGATAACTCGTCATTGGATTTATCATATGTAACTCCTAAATATGATCATTGTCCTAATCTCAATCTCGACCTTGAGCTTGCTCAACAAATCAAAAGGGATTGTTCATTCGTACCTTTCATTTCGCGACGGCCTAAATATAATGCACATACCTTAAGTTTTCTCAACAATACATGCATGTATCTTACCTCGTCTAGGCAATATATTAATAGTATTGCACATAACATTTCTAGATTGGGTTTTGTTAACAACTAGTGAGCACGTAAGTTATCTACCAATGTATAAATGATAGAGGACAACTTTATATATTTGAGATTAATTATTTTTAATATATGCATTAGAGTGGTAACAATTTAAGGAGTAATGTATGTTTTATGAAATACCCTTAGGATTCAAGTGTCAAGTATATCTAAAATCACAATACATACCATACGTATGTATTTACTCTAAAAATCTATTTTGGGGTTATTTTAGTTCCATTTTCATTATATTATACATATATAGTTATATAAGTTTAATTTATTTGTAATTATTATAATTTAATTAACTTATATAATATATACATGTATCTTATTTAATTAAATCATATTTAATTAATGTTAGTTCTTGTTAATCAAATCACATTAAATTAATTTTCAATTTTATTTAAATAACCAATTTAATTAAATTTTGTGAAAATTTCAAAAATATTTATGTTATTGACCCTAGACTATTTAAGATGAATAATTAGCTATATCTTTTATAGTTTATATACATATCATTATATATTTTTAATTAATTAACATTTAATTAATCATTTCTCAAACAAATCATTTATTAGTTAAAATTTTTTACTCAACATTTTAATACAGTTTGAAATTTAATTGATTTACCTTAAACAATTTTAGGGCAAATATTCAACTATAACCATTATAAATGTGTTTATATATATATATATATCAACGCACACATATACATACATACATATGTATATATTAATTAACTTTTAATTAATTAATTACTTAGTTAATCATATTAATTAAATATTATAAAATTTTCTAAATTTATTAGATTAGTTGCGCTAAACTTTTTTGAAGAATTATAAATTTATTTTATAACTTCTATAAAATTTCATTTTATATTTTATATTTAACATTTAAATTTGAAATATATTTTAAATTTTCAAATCTTAATTTGAATACTAGCGCATGGCCTAATAAACTCCAAGCCTTACATTTGTGGCTAATCTTTTTGTCTTACTCAACTCATTTGGCCAAGCCAGTAGCCAAGAAGGGGAGAATACTTGATTATTCAACCCCAAGCCTAGACACTACTATTTTAAGACACTTATACGGTATAAAAATTTATTAGTTAGCCTAAATGTCGATTAGTTATACCGTATAGTTTAATTAGGATTTGATACCACTTAAATAACCCGATCCGTTTAGTAGAGGATGAAAAGGTTAAATTTCAAAAGAATTTCATTATTTGGATCATAGTGGGCTTATGAAGTCCAATGGGTTCTATTAAATCCAATCTAGTTATTATTAATAAATACAATTTTACCGATATTCTCTAAATCTTAATTAATTAAATCTATGTTGAAATTTGAAAAAGGGGACATCAAATATATTCATATTTTAAAAGGCGTGACAAACATGTAAAACATATAGTGAGTATAACTGTTTGGTGTTTAAAAATGGAATATGCCTGAAGTTAGATGTAGATGCAATCATATCAAGGTCTAAAAGGAAAGAAATAAAGGGAGCATCATTGATTACATATATTTAATTAATACTACACCTGATCAATATACAAGGGATGATATGTTACAACAACTTATTTAAAATTAAAAAAGCAATAAACAATAATAGGGTCAATATATATATATATATATATATATATATACACACATGTGTGTGTGTGTGTAGGTATTAGGATTTGTATCTACCATGTACATATTCACTATATTATGTATATTATTGCCTAAATTAATTTTTTCAATGAAAAATAAATTTATTAAAGAAAATTGTTTCTAAAATACGTGTATTAAGAATACAAAATATAAATGTTTAAACATGCACGCACACGCACACACACGCACAAATACAAACACACATACACACACATATATGTATATGTGTCTGTGTGCGTACAAAGATTAAGCCAAATAATTTCCAATTGATTCAAAAACAAACATCCATATTACACTAAACCTTTCTTATGTCCTTATGAATGGTAAAACACACACATATATAGTTTCACCCCAATTTTTTTTTAAATAATCAAAATTTCATTAAACCAAAATTGCATACATCTAATCAAACAAGATATCAATAATCTCTATAGTTTAGGATTGATTGGAAATTCAAATAGAATCATTTAAATCATTAAATTGTATAATGTGTTTATAATATTATTATAGGTAATTTTAAAACAGAGGATAATAACTTAAACATTGTCTTATGCATATATAAAATTTGGTTTTAATTTATCAAGTTAAAATTGATCAAATCATTTACCAAGTTGTTTAAATTGTATTACTATTTCAAAATCAAGGTGTAAAACACGCCTACCTATATACCCATACTATCCAAAAGTATTACAAAATGATACTATCGAATAATACAGAGAATAAGAGGTATGGAGTACACACGTGAATATTCCCTTAGGCTAACACTGGTATGTATTTAAAATCGAATAAATAGCTCACATATATGTACATAGTATCTGCACAAGGCAATAAACAGATGCGCCTATAGGATACAACAATACACAATATACAATAAATATTAGAGAACATAAAGTAATTACAGCGATAATATATATAATATATAATATAAAAGAGCTATCCAAAATATATCTCAAGAATATACATCTATGAAATACATCATATATAATATCATGCATCTAAATAGTATAACTAGCCTCCACTATACTCAGTAAACACGCAAGTTTATCCGTCCATGTACCTGAAATGTCTCGGACTTACCCGAGCATTATATAAATAATAAATGGGACAGACTATATGTAAATCCAATGTCAATCACCATATGGAATTATGTATATGCTAGGTATAAATATAATAATGTTATCTCAAACAATCTCGAATATCATATAACGTAGAATACCACAAAACCCGGTATCAAAATGTCATCACCCATATAAAATTTCATCAAATCAGAAACTAAGAAACAACATCAAATTGGTTAATCATCCATATCCAGAAATCACCATCTAAATCCAGAAATCATTTAAAAAAGAGATATCACCATTTATAATCAAGCTACATATACCTTAACTAAAACATATCACTCAAACTCAATAAATAAAATACCAATAATATCCATATAAATAATCATCCATAAGCCATAAACATTGCAATGGTGACACATGCCAAAGAAGCTATAATTAGCGACACATGCCTATAAAGAATAATCGGCAACATACGCCTGAGAATGATAAATAGGAAAAACAAAAGATAAATAGGAAACACGTATCAATGAATAGTAGTTGGTGGCATACGTCTGAGAAGGATAAGAGGTTGATCATACTCTGGAAACAATCACAGGTATAATTGTAACTCACCGTCTTAAATATATATATAAGTATATGTCTAGAACCATACAGGAGACTGATGGACACACCAACTCTAGGAGACTACACACGTGATTGGAAAACACGACACACACATTCCACCAACACGGGTCCTACAGTCTTAGTTACCTCAATGGACATCGTGACTCCTATCCATTTCATGTCACAAACACGCTACAAGACTATGCTATGCATTGGTCACAACCTTAGACATGCCCCTAAATTGTAACAGGCTATTGGCCTAGGTGACACGCAGGGACTATACATTGCCTACACATGGCTATACAGATTGCTAACACATGGCTATAGACATCAAGATCTGAGATGCGACCACCGCAATTATGCCGCTTGGATGGGTACTTGCCAGTCTGTTTCAACTATCATATTATAATGGAAGTCGAACAATGAATGGACAAATACTATATATATATAGTTGATACACATAATGCCGAGACACATCACAATATATGCCGACACACGGCGAAATACGTGACTCACCGCAGCGAGCCCATCATACATAATGAATCCACTTATCAGTGTCATCTATAAGTAAAAGGATAACCGAATAAATAACACAATGGAATCTCATACCACTGCGTGTTACTAGTCTGTTTATATAGTGCTCACACATCACACTCACTCCTTTAATATTCTATATAACAAGTCTAAAGAATAACCAAAGAAATACTACCGAGAGTCTCATACTAAACGACATTATAACTCTGTTTATTCAGATCTCTTGTTAACAGAATGAAATTAATCACAAAATCATATAGAAAGATGTCATCATTATATCATACCAAATCACTACACAACTCAACATCAATGGTGAATCACTCATATAATCCAATTCAATATACACGAGAAGAATAATTAGAAAAGTAATATAAAATAAATTATTCAAAAAATAAACATAACTTCCAACTACTCAATATTTAATAATGAATCATTTATAACAAAAATAAAAACTTAGAAATAGATACCAAATATATATTAAATAGAATATTTAGTTTGTTTATTTAATCCTAATATAAGATTCAATTTCTAAATTTCACTTCCAAATCCTTATATATATATACACACATATACTTACCCAAAACTTCTAAAATCACTTACACATAAAAATAATTATAGAACCTATTTCATAATTTTTTATTACTAAATAATACTTTAAAATAAATTTATTAAACACCTAAATAATTCTTTTCATTCCAAAACATAATTTATAATTTAAAACCTTCATTATATACTTAAAAATCTCTAATAATTCATATTGAAAATAATCAAATATTGCTTTAAATCCATTTCATAATCTTCTATATTAAAATATTATTTCAAAATAAATTTATAAGTTACAAAATAAATTATATTTTATGTTAAACCATACAATATAATTTAAAATCTTCAAAATCTTTAGTTTATACTCTAATAGTTGGAAATAAAATATTTTCCATTTTCGAAACAACTTTTATACCCAAAATACTTTCCAAGAAATCATTTTATTTACAACCAAATTTATCTATTTATAAATATACTTAGAATTTAACTTTTATATACCAAAATAATTTATCAAAGCTTTCAAAAATATTTTAAAATCCAAGTTAGGGTTTTTCACTAGATTACTGACAGAGAACACTTGATACAAATTCCTGATATGACACTGAAGTTTTCTATCATAGTATACGATAATGTAAGAAAAACGAATGTGTCTAATCAAGGAACTAGATCAGAGTCCGCACTAGAGAGGTCAAGTGAGATATACTAGTTTGAAAGTGAAATCTATGTAGATTAAATTTGGTATTGTGTATGGATGGTCCATGTGCATCGTATAGGCTTTAGTATATTTGTATGCTATGTTTTCTAATGATTGAAATGTTGTTAAGTATTGATGTGTGATGATTTTTCTTTTTGGTTGCTCGTGTTGGAATTTCGATGTTGAAATATTATAAGTGGGAGAATGTAACAACCCAGAATTTCAAATACTTCGTATTTAAATATCTGAATTATTTAAATATTTGCATATTAGATCTAATAACCTTATTAAACTCTTTTTAAATAATAACTAAAGATAAGAAAATCATTTTTGAAATTTGTTTATAAAATTAAATAGTTTATGGATATATCGATAACGCGACCAAAAACCATTTATCGATAAACGACTTTTTATTCAACAAAAGTTGTTTGAACTCTTTGGAACTTGTATAGTAACATATGAACACATAAGTAACGAATTAAATCACCTAAGTTCTAATTAAAGTAAGAGTGATTAATTAAGGGAACACTGACCCTTGATTCAAGGCATGGATGGTGGAGAGAATCAAGGAGCCTTGTTTCAAGGCAAGGAAGGTGGAGGGAATAAAGGCATGTCTTAAGAAGCATGTGCTTGCATTGTAAAGGAGCGGAAGAGATCTTTATCTCTTTTGATTCATTTAATTTCTTAAATTTATTTTACAAGTTTTGAAAAAAATGGCTTCCTTTTACATTTCTTTCTCCTCTTTAAATCATCAAAACTTCTTTAAACATTCTCTTGTCTCTTCCCAACTCTAATATAGTTCTTATATCATCACTATAACCACATCTAGCAATACAAAGTTGAAGAAAATGGAGCACAAGCACCTTTACATGCATGGACCGTGAGCACTTGGGAGATTTATAGGCATGGCATGTGCTTTAGGTTGTATGGTTAGAAGGATGGGTGCTTACAAGGTTGAGGTAGGAAGTTGGATGCTTGTGCTTATGTTTGGTTTGAAAATAGGTGAGTTATCTCACCATCTTGCAAGTGATGTTCTGATCCAATTGTTTGATTGTTGAAATATAAATGTTAAACGAAAATCAATGCAAGTTATCACTTTTGGACTACTCTTGCTTCTGAAAGAAAACGATAACATATATGTATTATAATCCCTCTTATAAACCTTGTGAAGCTTGTAACATGGCCATAACTTGGTGTTTACATGTTTGATATATTGTATGTGAAGCTGAAGCGTGTATGTGAATGTTGAAGCGAAAAAGTCGCTATGAAGGCACTTTGAATCCCTTATATTTGAACTTGCTCTAATATATGTATATTATTGGATATAACTTGGTTGTTATCTACACTTCTTGTAGTTTTTTTGAAGGAAAAGGTTCTATTATTAATGATAACTAAGAACCATACAATAGTAGGATTCGCCTCCTTAAAAAACCTTACTATTGTGGTAAGGAAAAAGAGCACGACATCCTCTATTAAAAAACTCTAGTACAGTTGAAAGCAGTACTAAAAAGAATAAGTACAAAACAAGTACACAAGGGGAAAATAAAAAAGAATCCAACACAAGATGGGTGAGGAACACACCGCCACTTCCATGAAAATTAACCCAGCCCGGCCCATGACTACGCGTGCAAACAAAACCTAAGCAAAACCATTCTTCAATACAGTTGCAATAGATGATCCAGCATCTTCTAAATCAATTCCCTATTTCAAAAATTTATGTCTCTCTGTCGATGATAAATGTCGATGGCGGAATCGTCTCTTTAGTGGCAAGCAAACTTCGATTTCAATCAGTTTGCATCTTTGCTCCATCAAGAAGCTTTTCCTTTCGAATCGACGCATAACCTTTCCATCCAGATGTGATGAGTGGTTGTAGCTGCCGCAACATAAGCCAGGTGTTGAATGCCTGATTTAGTTGCAAAGCTCTGCCGCAAAGTGGATAACTGTTGTCTCAACAAACAATCAACTATAGGCTGGAGATCTAATTTGGAAAGCAGTGACTTCTACAGATAAGTGCTGAACTCACACTCTGTGAATAACTGTTGATGAAATTCATTATGTTTTTTGCAAAGTTCACACTGTGGACCTACATTCAGTCCCCACGCAATAAGTCTGTCCAAAGTAGGCAAATGTTGTATATATGCCATATACGTTGTATAACAAAATTTTCTAGAAGTTTTATTATACCATATGAGTTTATATGTATCATCTTGTTGTGCATGTAATCGAACCTTGTTCCATACCGTAGAAAAATAAAATTTTCTTGATTGGCAATAGTCTAGTAGTCCGTAGGCTGTTCAGTAGATAAGTTAACTTGCATAATTTGGGATGCCACCTTCCTAGTCTGGGGCAATATTTGAGGTTGTAATTGTCTACTGTGTAGTGTGCAACTAACCTTGCTGGTAGAAATATTACTGAGGAAAACCCTGTTCCAACCAATTAAATCAATGAGGGATTTGTGGTTAATCCACGGGTCTTACCATAAGTCTGTATGCTCCCCATTGACAATAAATTGAGACATGATATTAGCTGCCAAAGCACGTTGCCGTAGAATATATTTCATCGTGCCAAAGAAGTTGTTATTAATGGGCAAGATCCAAAAATTTGTCTTTGACAAATATTTGGTCCTCATCCATCTGGACCATAAGCAATTTGAAGTTAATAACTTCCAGAGTAATTTGATTCTGGCAATTGTATTAAGATCAGTGAACTTTCGAAGCCCTATACCACCCTCCATTTTCACCTTGCATAAGGTATTCTAAGATATTTTATGTAATTTTCCTTTCCAAAAAAATCTGCACATAGGTGATCAATTTTATTTAAAACCGAGGCAAGCAAATGATAAATGAGTATCCATTACATAACAATAAGGGTTATTGTACAGTGTATCAGTTCCACACGTCCTGCTATTGTTAGTAATTTACTATCCCATCCTTCTGATTTAGAACTAATCTTGTGTAACAGGGGGGAACAGTGAGCAGCATGGATGTAGTCTGATGTCAATAGGACCCCGAGGTATTTTACAGGTAAATCCTTCTCTGCAATATTTAAAATATTTGAGATATCTGATTTCCACATAGCACCTTTACTGAAAAATAACTATGATTTAGTTTGATTAATTCATAAGCCAACAGTTTCCTCCATTCAAGAGAAGATATGATTCATATAAGTAGCATTTGCTGTAGTGCCTACTAGAAAAATCATAACATCATGGTCATATAATAGATGGGTTATAGCTGGCTGAAACTTGTTTATAGGATCTAAATGTTTATCAACCACACCCTCCTCCATTAGTAAAGTAAAAATTTCCATGGCGATGCAAAATAAGTAAGGGGATAAGGGTTCTCCCTGCCATAACCCTCTGTTAGAGGTGATGAACCCTTCAGGTCTTCCATCAACTATAATAGAAAATGTACGAGTTGAAACACATTCGTGAATTAACTGAATAAGAGATAAGGGAAAGCCTAAGCACTAGAGCATATGGCAAAAAAATTTGCGGTTAACCATGTCATAAGCCTTTTGTAAATTAATTTTGATACACATGTTTGATTTACCACGTTTAGCGAAGTCTCGAACTTGTTCATGAGACAGCAGTACATTTTTACCAATGTTTCTACCCGGTATAAAAGAAGATTGATTTTCTGCAATTAGCAGCTGAAGAAACCATTTAATTCTATTGCATATGATTTTGGAATAATTTTATACAGAACATTAGCACATGTAATAGGTCTATAATATGAAATTAGTTGTGGCTTATCTTTTTTAGGGATTAAGGTAATGAAGTTGTGGTTAACTCCCCGTGGTAGCTTTTTCGAATGAAAAAACTCTGACACAGCATCATATATGATTTTTTGCAGGTCGTCCCAATGAAGCTTCCAAAATTTGGCTAAAAACCGTCCAGCCCCGGGCTTTTGGAATTATTAATCAAGAATAAAGTCGTTTTAATTTCTTACATTGTTATTGGAGAAGATAAGTATTCTTGCCCTGTGTATTAATTTGCATTTTGGTGTCTATGTGGGGAAAAGTTGTTGTTATGTCCCCATTAAAAAGCTATTGATAATATTCTATGTTTGCACCTTTGATACTGTTGCAGTCGTAGAGATACTGTCTTTGAGGCTCAAGTAAGGCATCTATTTTATTTATGTGCCTCCGCATAGACATTCTGGCGTAGAAATATTTAGTGTTGCTATCCCCCTGTTGTAACCACAACAGTTTACTTTGTTGCCTCAGAAATTCATGATGTTTTTGAGCGAGCTCATTTAAACTTTGGCCCAGCTAGTACATGGTGTCAAATAATGTAGAATTCTCGGGATCTTGGTCCGTTTGGTAGAAAATTGAGTCAAAATCTGCTTGAAATTTGGTAATGTCACATGATCTTAACTTATGCCAAATTTTCAATTCTGACTTAACTGCCTTTAATTTGTGAATAAGTCTGTCAAAATATGATCCCCATGTGTTGACAGACAGTCCCTTCGCAATACAATGAGCACACCCCTACGAATACCACCAATTGTTGATATGTCGAAATGGAGCTCTTTTCCGTCGTTGGTGTTGTGAAATAAAAAAGTCAAGACAGGGGTGTGGTCACTTATAGAAGAAGGAAAAGCGGTAGTACTGAATTATGGGAACATAGACATGAATTCGTAATTTACTAGAACTTTGTCTATGTTCGTTAAAATTTCCCTACGTCGCCAAGTATATTTACAACCCTATAAAGGAGATTCAACCAAACCGCAGTTAAACAAACAGTTTTTAAAGGAATTCAAATTGGAAAAAGGGATTGGCAAACCTCCCTTTTTATCCTTTGGGTTAAGAGCATTATTAAAATCCCCCACAGCTAGCCATGGAGACCTTATAATTGATGCGTCGAGACGAAGCAAATCCCACAAATTTTGTCGCTCAGAGAAAGAGTTGCTAGCATAAACACGCATGCAGTAACACCGCAGCCCTCCTTTATTATTTAACAGCAAGGTTATATGTTATTGTGAAGAACTTACAACAACATATTCCCAAACTGATTTGTCAAGTAAAATCAAAATATTACCTTTACTGTCAGAATCATTATTATGTATAATGTTCCATGTAGAAAACTTCATTTGCAGATTATCAATGTTATAAGAAGATAATTTGGTCTCAACTAAGCTTAAGAGACTAAGCCTGTGAGAATTTAGAAGCGTGAATACCTGACTGACTTTATCGTCAGTATTCATGCCTCTAATATTCCAAGTCATAATATTCATTTACCAATCGAAGAGCTCCGTGTTGAGCTTTTAGGAGGAGCCATTTTTTGGTTTTTGGGATTTGCGAAAGTTTCATGCTTCTTCATGTATGTGGAGTTCTTCGAAACCATGGGGAAGACATTAATTTATAAATTATTTTTGTTACCAGTTTCTTGAATATGTATGGCAACATCCTAAATAAGAGCGTCTGCATTCTCATAACTGTCATCTATGTCTTCTCTATTCCCCATAGTGATCTTTGTACTTTCTACAGTCTCAGTAACATGGGGCATATTCATAGTATGAAGAGGTATTGATGATGGAACACACGATGGAGTAGATGTATTCGTGGTGCTCTCGATCTAGCAAGAAAAACCTTCAGAAGGTTCAGCTAAGACAGATGTTGATTATGTAGAGTAACGGCTGCTATAGGAACATTTACAGTCGATTCAACTCCTGATTTAGTGCTAGGCTTTGTTATTTCATTTATGTGAGTAATATGGTCTGTTGATTTGTTGAACTGTTGGTTGTGATGTACTGTTAGTTGTTGTACTGTGTTTTGGTCTCCATTCCTTTCTGAGTAGTTTGTTGCAACTAGAGTCTGAGTGTTCGTATGCATTACAAACTGAGAAGGGGACAAATTTATGTTCGTATTCAACCTTTACATCATCTGTTGTACCATTATATAACTGTAACTGGATTGTAGATGGATAAGAAAACTGTACGTCAACTTCTATTAATACATGAGCATAGTTTAGCCTGTTTTCCATTTCCATAGTGGAGTCCATACGTATCGGACGTCCAAGGACGCTAGCTATTCGACTAATATCCTCGTTACTCCAGTATTCTAATTTCAAATCTGTAAAACGTGCCCAGATTGGGATTATGGAAAATGAACTTTTGTAGATTTCAATACCAGGTTTCTATTTTTTAATAATTAAAATTCTATAGCTAATGGTATAAGGACCTGATCTTATAATTTTAGCACAATCTTCCGAGTTATAGAATTTGATAAAAATGAAACCATTCTTCTTGTAAAATAACTCATGCACTCCAGTAGGCTTCTAAGTTTTGTCAATGAAAGTTTTGAAATTATCATACAACAGTCTTCTTCCCATGACATAGACAATCCATTTATCTATGGTAGCTGTGAAAATAGATTCTGGCATCATACCTGTAGTTGTTTCCCCTTCCCTAAAAGGAGGATAAAATGTTAAGTCAGTAATTTCTGCTTCTCTGTCGACGGCGAAATCCTTGAGAGTTTGTGCCCAAGAACGTTGCCATGAATGGTTAGGGCGACTAGGTGCTGCATGTGTTGGAGTGATTTGATCAGTCGCTGGGTCAAAGGGTGGAAAGGTGCGAAATTGTGAGGGTGAACTTGTATCGCTGATGTTTGTACCAAAATTGAGCACAACACTCTTCGGAAGTTTTTGAAGAGATAAAGTGAAGAAATTAAATGGATAAAGAGGATTATCTAACAAAAACTCCAAATTTCAGATATGAAAGTAATTAAAATGCACGGAGACACAAGAATTTTGAGTGGTTCGGCGTATCGCCTACGTCCACTATGAAGTTGATAGCTTTATTGATCTTTCCTTTTTGATTACAACTGAATTCAACGAATTACAGCAGATAATGATGATTTACATCAGTGAATTTCGTTATTGGCAGCAGCTATGGAGTTTTGGACTGGATCCGGCAGATCCTGGGCGTTGGAGATTTCAAAGAAGAAGAAGATCCCTTTTCTGTTAGCTTTGGGGGTCTATTTATAGGTGTAGGAGGCTGATATTTCGCTCAGATCTCGGGAGACCCCCTCTGGCATGTGACTAGGCCCGCGCGCCCAAGCCCGCGAAGTTTTGGTCCGATCCGTGATCGATACGAACGGATTTCGTATCGATCAAGATTGCATCCGATGGAGTCGAAATTTTGCGTGGACATTCCTTAGCATGCACGTAAGCTTCTGTGAAAATTTCATAGCATTTGGACTTGTAGATTAGGAGATATGATCGATACGAATTAGGATCTTCGGTTGGATGTTTCGTTCGACTCCCTCATTTCGACTCGATCCTATTCGACTCGATGACGTGGCGCTTGAATCTCTGGATTACTCCGCCTTTGATGCCGAGTTGGCTGAGTCATTCTTGGACCTTGCCTTCTTCGTATCGAAGTCCGTTGCCCAGTTCGAATCAATCAACAGCTTGTTCCTTCGCATCGATCTGTAGTATGCCTTGTTAGAATCGATGGAGGTGGCTCATTCGTATCGATGATGGTGACTCTGTTCGCATTGATGAAAGGTTCACCGTTCGCATCGATGGTTATGCTCTGTTATGTGGATACGAAGTGGACATTGGATGATCGAGTCGAACTGTGGCTCTCTGATGGATGTGAAGCGGATCGAGTCGAACAGATGCTCTTTGATGGATGCGAAGCGGATCGAGTCGAACAAAGGCTCTCTGATGGATGCGAAGTGGATCAAGTCGAATAGAGGCTCTCTGATGGATGCGAAGTGGATCGAGTCGAACATAGGCTATTCAATGGATTCGAACGCGAGGCTGTTTTTATCCAATTTTGCATTGATCGTAACTTGAGCATACGAACTCGGATTGACTTGAAATTTGGAACGTTGGCTCTCATAGCTTCGCTTGTCGTGTCATATCAATTTTAGCTCGATCCGGACTCGGACAAAATTCGTCGATATCCATAGTGAACCTGTGTATAACCGATCTCTAGGACGGAACGTCATTGGTTACTAGTCAATTCCTTGGTGTCACGGCCTTGCCAAAAGGCGGGATAACATTTGCCCCCCAAAGTACGTCTTGTGGAAACATGATGTGCTTTGAAATGCTGCAATCTTCATCCTGAATAGTTATCATCTTTTCGATGAAATTTGTAATCTTCGATTGATTTTCTCGATCATGTAAAATGTTGACCGTCAACTGTTGTACCCTATATTGTTGCAGCTGATTGCTGTATGTTAGTGATTAGTCGTTTGTTGTTGTAATTGTTATCAAATGAGTTCCCAATTCTTGTAAATCTGGAATATTGAATATTGGTCCGACATATATACATATATGTTAATCTGACTCTCGTTGACATTTGTACGTTCACGAGTCGTTGTCAGTTTTATTTTATATCGAATTCTGTATCGATCCTCTCCTGAACCGACGTGAAATTCATTGTAAAAACGCTCGATGGTTGTTCTTGAATGCTCCTTCGTAACGATCCTCTCCTGAATCGATGTGAAGGGTTGAAACATTGTCTTTGCGTCGATTTTTATTGCATTTATGGATGCGAAATGAGCATTTCGAATCGATGGATGTGGGGTTTGATGGATACAAAGCGGTCACTCATATCGGTGGGTCTAAGATTCGATGGATACGAAACTAACTTTCGTATCGATGGTTACGAACTTTGATGGAATTCATTTTTGAACTGGCGCGAGCCATTAAAATGGATACGAAATGCGCCTTCGTATCGATGAATATTGACCTCTGGATGCCGTGGTTTGATGGATTCGAACTGCACACTTCATGTCGCTAAACTGGGGATGGAGTCGAAGATGATCGATACGAACAGTGGTTTCGTGTCGATGGGTTAGGGTGACTCAGAAAAACCTTTGTTGGCAACTTCGCTTCGATAAAGTCTCATGTAGATGGATTCGAACAGCGTAATGCTCAATGGATTCGAACAGAAGTCCCACGATCGATACGAAATAGTAGTCATCTGAGGGTTGATGGATTCGAAGGGCCTGTTCGAATCGATCTCGGGGTGATGTTTTGCAACCGGTCAAACCTACGGGGATGCGAATCATTTTTTGCCTTCAACTTCGAGTCCATAAAAATACCATTGACTTAGCCACTTTTCACTTTTTTCACTTTACTCTTCTGCCTTGTCTTCGTATCGATAAAAAACTTAAGAAAGAAACATTGCCTTCGATCCAAACAATCCATCGATCCTTCGAATCAATCCAATTCATTCCTTAATCTAGCGTGACAACATCTGAATTTAGGTAAATAAACAACGAATCCATTCTGAAAATGACGAGACTCGAATCCTAGTGCCAGTTCATTCGACGTCGTTGCCGATTCCATCACTGTTGATGCCGGGACTTGGTCGTCGTTGAATTGAGAAGGAGTAACGGCACGTTAATTGCTTGGGGAAGAAGGAGTAAGGAGGGACGTGAAGGAAATGGTCGTTCCGGATTTCGTATCGATCTGTTGGGGAAGAAGGTGTTCTGCCTCGTATCGATCTTGAAGGGAAATCTCGTATCGTTGTCTTGCTTTGGGCTTCGTATCAGACACGGAACAGTTGCCGAGTGTTGGTTGTTTCGAGTCGACGTCAATCGATACGAAATAGATGTCTTCTGATCGATGCGAAGTAGGTGCTTTTCTGATCGATACGAAGTAGTAGGCCTTGATCGATTCGAACTGCACAGCCATGGGATCGATACGAAAGTGTCTCTGAACGATCGAAACGAAATCGAACCTGATCGATGCGAACTTGAACTTTTGATGATTGACAATGAACCTAACTTCGATGACATCGAAAACTCTTGTGCATTTGAACATCTAACTCCGACGAGCTTCATTTTGGCATAATTAGACTTGACCTTTGGACTGCATATTTGATTTCTCTTCGAAGCTCGTCGATGGAACTACAACTTTAACAAAATTTTAACAAACTTTAACTTGGATTGATTGCTAATTTCTGGATGGCACGGTTGTGACGGTCAGTGATGACGGTCACTCCGACTGAATTTCGAAGTCTCGTTGTTTACATGTTTTCTCCAATTCTGTAGAACTTCTCGAGTGATATTCAGTACTGCACTGCACAACACACTCATACACTTTTCACTGGGGGATGCACGAGCGTTATTGTCTGTTTAACAATGATTTTTCATAAGCTAGTTAGTCATGAAACCCCCAAGTTCACAGCAGTAGGAACTCCCGAGTTCAATTCCTTCAACCATCGAGATAGCGGTCATTGAAGCCGAAGTTATAGACCCAGCTCCGGACGAGCGTCCAGGTGCCCGGTTCATTTGTCATCCACAAGATTATGTGTCGTCCGGTATCTCCGAAGATATGCTGGGACGGATTTGTTTAAGGCACGGCTTGTCGCTTGATGACGTGTTACTGCCTGGGCCAAATGACAGGCCGCATGATCCCCTGGAGGAGTTTACTGCTTTCAACCGTCACGCTTGCACAGCGGGAACACTTCCTCCTTTCAATCAATATATAAGGGAGATGTTATCATTCCTTGGCATAGCTCCATCCCAGCTACACCCCAACGGGTACACTTTGTTGAACAACACCTTCATTCTGTTTATGGAGATCCTCTTTCGACCACCAAAGCCGATCGAGATTAGATATCTATTTAACATTAAGAGTCGTGGAGACAGCCCTTCTTTCACCTTCTTGGAAGCGGTTAGGAACTGCCAAATTGTAACGGGCTCCTGGGGAAGGCTAAGTTACTTTAAAACTGAATGGTTCTACGTTCGATGCCCTTCTGGATTCGCTAGGCGATGGTTGGATAGACGTAAGCGTTGTAATCTTTCTCTTCAATTATCGAGATAGTTATAACCGACCTCGAAACTGACATATTTCTCTTCTCTTATAGCTGCAATTTCTCGACCCGATGGTGGATATTTTAGAGAGCTTGTTCGGATCCTCCAAGCCGTTCCGGGCGAAGAAAGGCATATCGACTTGGTTTTGACTGACAGAAACTTGAGGACTGTCGGGCTAATCGAACGGAGGCAAAGTATACGGCTGGAAGGGACACTTAGAGTGGTTCTGAAGAAATGGGGAAGCGCAAAGCGCCCGGAGTCGTAATAGCCGAAGAAGTTAATCTGGAGAGAACGCCTACCGATAACGAGCTCCAAGCTGGGCCTTCTTCCAATGTCCAGGATTCAGGAGGAAGGAGAAAAGACAGGACTGTTGCTCACAAGCATTCGAAATCCGAGAGATTAAAATCCGTGGTTATGTCCTTGCCCGTCCCGGGGATTAGGATTTTGGAGGCTCCTCCCCCGCAAGTAGAGAATCCTTTTGAAGGGCTTGCTGATATTTCGATTCTGGATTATGTGCCGTCTCAATACGACGCCGGGATGGAGGAGCTTGATAATGCTCTTGAACTGAGCGGGTCGCTTGCTATGAGTGCGGCCGACATTTCCGGTTGGTCGGGGGGTTGCACATGCATACACTTCACTGCACTACATGATTCATAACTGTAAATCGTCCAACTCAAGAAATCACTAACTCTTCCTTCGTCTCTCATTTTCAGGTACGATGTCCGGAAGAGGGTCAATGCTCGGGAATCTTCGCTCGGCCCGAAAGGCTTCTTCTTATTATGATTCCCGTAGGAGAGACTCGGATAGAGACCGCGATCGCGAGTACTCTAATCAAGATAGATATGGGCATGACAAGGACAGAGAATTCAGACATCGGTCTAGATCACGCTCTCCTCCTCTTAGACTTCCATCTCTACCTCCCGTTCTTGTTCCACACCCGCCAGAGCCTCCTCGTCACAGACCATCTTCTAACACTTCTAGATCCGAGACTCATCTCCAAAGAGTCGAGACCACGACATCCATAATTACAGAGCAGCTCCCAGTTGAGCCCACAGGAGAAGGGGCCCTTAAATTGGCTCAGATGAGGAAGGATTTTCCAAACATATGCTTCGATGGTTACGTCTTTCCACCTCACTTAAAGAGAATCCCATCTGGAGTGGTAAGCACGATGCATGATTACGTTCATGACATCTACACCCAGTATAGAGAGTGGGTAAAGGCTGCAGAGAAAGCTTCTAAGGTGGCCTTTGAGCGAGCCAAAGCGCTTGAGAAAATGGAGACCGAACTCGCTCAAAGGGACCGGATCATTCAAGTGCTCACTGCTGAGGCCGAGTCTTCTCGGAAATCTGAAATTGAGGCCACCAAAAAGCCGATGAAGCGAATGTGGCAATGGAGAGGTTGAGGCAGACGCATGTTTCCTTGGTGAAGGAGATGGGCCATCGGAATACTACAGTTACTGTCGAGCGGGATGCGGCGGTCAAGGAACTCAATGAGCTTAAAGTTAAATTTTCTGACATGGCCAAGGAAAAGGATGATGCAAACAACGCAGCCCAAGAGGCGTGCGAACAAGCTGTTCTGCTTAGGGGTGAACAGGATGCAGCCGTGGGTAAAGTCCGCAAGGTGGAGACTGAGGTCGAGGAGAAAGTGAAATCGGCCGAGTCCAGGCTAGAGGCTGATATCGAAGACCTTCTCGTTGTCTACAACGCTAACGTGCTGAGGCACAGGGGTCTAGCCTGGCTCGATGATTATCCGACGCATCTATACAATGCCTGGGGCCGACTAGTTGAAGAAGAGAAGGAGGCGCATCTGGGTGAGTCTGTGGATGAGTTTGAACTCGAGAATCATATTCTGAATGAAGATGAAAGGAAGATTCTTCACGAGTCAATGATTCTGCATGAAAAGGAAAGACTCTGCGCCCAGCACTTCGAAATAGGAAAGGGGTCAGGGGTTGAACATCATGAGGCGAGTCTTGAAGTTCCAGTGTCAACCCAGCCCGGATCCTCGTCTGCGGTCGATCCCAAGCTGTTCCTGCTTACAATCCGGATCAGCCGCAGATGTCTCTAGATACAGAGCAAGTTACTGAAGCCGTTCTGCCGCCGACAAGTCAAACCGAGGAAGGTACTCTGAACATTCCACATATCTGCCTTAGGTCGGAATCTTTATTTACATTAAATTTTGACAGTTCTCTAATTCTTTGTCCAGTGATCGATGCAGCACATGTCGGGCCTTCTATTACTCAAGAATCACATCAGACACAGGAGGCTATCGTTACCGAAGCGATCACCGTAACTACAACTGCCCCACTTGACGATATGCAGGGTAGCACGCTTGTGTTTGATGAGCAGTTGATGGAAGAACTCTTTCGCCGTCATGGCGATCCTTTAGCTGACTTGCCATTTGTCATGGGTGGAGGCGCTCCTGCTTCAAGTTCTTCAATGCCGACTACTGATGCCCCCAGCGGGGCTCGAGCAGTTACTGAAGAGGAGATGTTTGCCCAAATCGACGCTGAAATGGAAGCAGCGGCTCATGGTGGCAGTCTTGGAGGTGGGATGGCAGCACCGGGACCAGCTCCGCTTAGAATGATATCTCCTGGTGGCACTGATTTCATCACCAGCGTGCCCATTCCACCTTCTGTACATGATCTTGTTCCTCCGACTCCGCCCGCAGGAAGCATTCCTATTCATACGAGCTCGGAGGAGGATGTTGAGATCATGCCCCCGCCTGGAGACCGACCGCCGAAAGGCAAAGGCTCAAAGAGGAAAAATAGTGGCGGCTCCAACGGGTCTACACCAAGAAGGAAGCCGAGGAAGAAGAAAGATTAGACATGCTTCCTTGGTTTGTTTTGACTTACATTTTGTCGGCCGTGTATAGATGCGGGTTCGGCCCCTGCTAGTAGGAATTTTTTGGAACAAACTTGTACACGAATTTCTTTTACAAATAGTAGAAATAAAACTTTTCTTTTTCAGAGTCTTGTGTATTTTCTTAAGTGTTTCAATATCTGTAGTGCACTTGTGAAGTTTCATGTTCCGAGTCAAGTTTGTTTTTCGTTTTCCAGGCCCGGAAACCGTGGATATGGTTTATGACCAGGGAGTGAGTTGAAATTTTTACGTCGCACCACTTCAATCAATGGTAGATACTTAAGTCATGCCCCCAGTCTTAGGGGTGAGTCGTTGAACATCATTGGCGACTGCTTCTCACTTATAACATGTCGAGTCTAGTGCCACCGAAGGGATGTTTGGGACAAGCAGAGATTGAGTGGTTTATTCACGCATGTCCGATTGTCGATGGCTATATCCGCACTCCGGGGATCCTCATTTGTTTATTGGCGGTTGGTCATGCCGGCTTAAGTTTAAATCATACGTCCGCGCTCTGGGGACTTGGAATCGACCTTTGTACTCCGACTCGCACTCTGCAAGTTCAGAGTTGATATTATACTTCAATTCACGCTTTAGGAACTTAAAGTTGATGTTTATACTCTGTTTCGCACTCTGGGAATTCAGAGTTGATGTTTATACTCCGACTCGCACTTTGGGAGTTCGGAGTTGTTGTTTATGCTCTGTTTTGCACCTTGGGAATCCAGAGTTGATGTTTATACTCCGACTCGCACTCTGGGAATTCAGAGTTGATGTTTATACTCCGACTCGCACTCTGGGAGTTCAGAGTTGTTGTTTATACTCCGACTCGCACTCTGGGAGTTCGGAGTTATTGTTTATACTCTGTTTCGCACTCTGGGAATCCGGAGTTGATGTTTATACTCCGACTCGCACTTTGGGAGTTCGGAGTTGTATCAGGATCATGGATGGTCGGATCACATCCACCCTAAGTTAACAAGTGAGGTTGTTAGATGGACGAGTCCACCCTCCTCAAACTTGGTTCAGATACGGATGGAGTTGTTAGGCGGACGGATCCACCCTCTTCTTAGACGTATTTTTAATACTCCAGTTCGCACTTTGGGAACCGGGAGTTAAGTGAGGGATTGTCGTGTATCAATCCATTTTTGACTTTGATGTGATGGCTTGTCCCCGAGCTCGGGTTTCACTTAGCGAGTGACCGGTTGCATCACAGTCACTCTCTATTTGAATAAATTCCACCGTATGGTGAAAATTAGCTCTCCGTGCATAGTGATGATCATATGAAGCATTTCAAGTAAATCACAGCTCTGGCTCGAAGAGATTGCATTTTATTGCTGAAATAAGAAAATATGGCAAAGTCAGTTGCCTTATTACAAATTCTAATTTCGAAATGCAGAAACAAATTGCGAAATGGAAAATAAACTAAATGGATAAACATAGCCTGTCATGTGTAGTAGCGGCGAAGACTTTCGCTATTCCAGGCTCTTGGCAAAGTAAGACCGTCAACGGTCGATAATTTGAATGTGCCATCTCCGAGCCTTCATTCAATAACATACGGTCCTTCCCATGTCGGCTTCATATGCGAAGGAACCGGATAAATTCTTTTTAGGACGAGATTGCCTAGTTCAAAGGTTCGCGGATGGACCTTGGCGTTGTACAATCGGGTGACTCGACTTCGATGCGCAGCTGCCCTCAAATCAGCCTCTTCACGCTTCTCATCCAGTAGATCGAGAGATTCAGCAAGTAATATAGCATTTTTCTTTGGATCGTAGTATGTCACACGATGAGAAGGTACTTCTAGCTTAACTGGAATAACGGCTTCTAAACCATAAGAGAGAGCGAATGGAGTGTGACCGGTCGCGGTCTTGTGGGTTGTTCGGTAAGCCCATAAAGCCATAGGAAATTCATCGACCCACTTGCCCCCGACCTTTTCCAGTCGTTTTTTTCAGAATGGACTTTATAACTTTATTAACCGCTTTGACCTATCTGTTCGCCTGAGGGTGTGCAACTGCAGAGAATTTCTTTTGGATGTGAAATCATTCGCAGAAATCTTTAAATTCAGCACTGTCGAATTGGTTCCTGTTGTTCGTAATAATGGTGTGTGGAAGACCGAACCGACAGATGATGTTGCGGACCACAAAGTTGATTGCTTTCTTCGTCGTTATGGTAGCAAGAGCTTCAGCTTCAGCCCACTTTGTAAAGTAATCAACTGCGACGATGGCATATTTCGCACCACCTTTCGCCAGAGGTAGAGTACTAATGATGTCGATGCCCCACATTGCAAACGGCCATGGGCTGACCATTTGTGTTATCTCAGTAGGAGGGGCTCTAGGAATTCGAGCATACTTTTGACACCTATCACATTTCTTTGCATAATCCGACGCATCACGATTCACAGTCGGCCAGTAATATCTGTACCGAAGTATTTTCTTGGCAAGTGCTTGCCCCCTGGTGTGATTGCCACATTCTCTCTCGTGTACATCATGCAGCACTCGTTTAACTTCATCGTGAGCGATACACCGGAGTAAAGGGACAAAGTACCCTCTTCTATACATGACTCCATTCTGAATAGTGAATCGTGAGGCCTTCCGAAGGACTTGTCTCTTTTCACTCCTGCGCTCCGGCAGGGTTCCGTGCTTAATGTAATTTCTGAGTGGAGTCATCCATGAATCCTTTTCGGGGACGGTTTCGCATACCCAGTCTATTTCTGTCCGGTCAATGCTTGGAGAAGATAACGTTTCTATGGGAACGAGTCCCATTTGCTGAGCTTCACCTGTGCTGGCTAGCTTTGCCAATGAATCGGCTTTTTGGTTGCGTTCCCGAGGAATACAATAGATGGCGTAATAATCAAACTGATTCAGTACTTCCTGAACTCGAGCTAAGTAAGCAGCCAACCTTCGATCTCTCGCTTGGTACTCTCCCCGTACTTGACACACAACTAACTGTGAATCACAATAAATTTCCACAGCGATAATTCTCAAATCTTTAGCAAGTTTCAAACTAGCTAAGAGGGCTTCATATTCAGCTTCATTATTGGTCGCATGGAAATCGAACTTCAAAGCATAACATGTAGATCGGCCTTCGGGGGTTTCAAGTACAACACCAGCGCCCGAACACCGGTCGTTTGATGCACCGTCGGTATAAAGCTTCCAGATATATTCGGGAGATTCACTAGTTTCGGGCAAGTCCTCTAGAACGGTAAATTCAGCTAGGACTTGTCCTTGAATGGCTCGTCTTGGAGTGTAAGTGATATCAAACTGGCTTAGTTCGATGTTCCACTTGAGTAACCTACCAGACATCTCAGGCCGCATAAGGACCTTTCGTAACGGCTGGTCGGTGTAAACAACAATGGGATGTGCCAAGAAATACGGTCGGAGTTTTCTTGATGCAATAACAAGGCAATAAGCCAACTTCTCTAATTTCGGATAATTCCTTTCAGCCCCAGTCAATCACTTGCTGATGTAGTATACTGGCTTCTGTATCCTGTCTTCTTCTCGAACTAAGGCAGCGCTGATAACGTTTTCTGATATCGCCAAGTATATGTACAACTTCTCATGATCAATAGGCTTTGACAGGATAAGTGGTGTGGATAAATGATGAACTAGTGCTTGGAAAGCGCCCTCACACTCCGTGGTCCATTCAAAGTTTCGTTTTCCTTTTCGGATCAGATCGAAGAAGGGAATGCATTTGTCAGTGGACTTTGAAATGAACCTGCTCAATGCTGCTACTTTCCCATTGAGACTTTGGACTTGCTTTATAGTTTTTGGAGTTTTAAGATTTCTGATTGCCCAAATCTTTTCAGGATTAGCTTCGATTCCCCGAGCATTGACAATAAACCCAAGGAATTTTCCGGATGAAACTCCAAAATGACATTTCAGTGGGTTGAGTTTCATTCTGTATTCTCGAAGTATGTTAAACATAGTTTCTAGGTCTTTAACATGGTCAGTGGAAAATCGTGACTTCACAAGCATATCGTCTACATATACTTCCATCATTTTCCCTATTTGATTGGCAAACATTCGATTAACCAATCGTTGATAAGTAGCCCCGGCATTCTTGAGTCCGAACGGCATAACTTTGTAGCAATAGAGTCCCAGATTGGTTCTGAAGCTGGTATGTTCCTGATCAGGTAAATGCATCGGTATCTGATTGTAGCCAGAATACGCGTCCATGAAGGATTAGAGCTCATGCCCAGCTGTTGAATCTACTAGCTGATCAATCCTAGGAAGCGGAAAACTGTCTTTGGGACAAGCTTTATTCAGATCGGAGTAATCGACACATGTTCTCCATTTTCCGTTTGGCTTTCGGACGAGCACGGGATTCGACACCCATTCAGGATATAGAGCATCTCAAATGAACCCGTTCGCTTTAAGCTTTTCTACTTCTTCTTTAAGGGCGGCAGATCTCTTTGGATCCATGCCACGCCTTTTCTATTTGACTGGGACATGCCGCGGGTCAATATTCAGAGTATGGCTCGCGATGTCCGGCGAGATCCCGCACATGTCAGAATGCGTCCAGGCGAACACGTCAAGATTCGCCCGTAGAAATTCAACCAATTCCTCTTGAGTTTGCTGGCTTAGCTAAGACCCAAGCTTTATCATTTTCGAATCATCGTCATCGTCAATTGGGACATCAATCGTCAGTTCGGCAAGGAATGCTTGACTTTCTTTAGATTCTTCTTTGTCTTCTGTTTCTCTGGGGTCAAGATCCCTTTGGAATTGGCTTGGGTGCCCGGGCCTAGCCCGGGCGTTAATAGTCAATTATCAGCAAAGCGGACGCAGAGAGATTCCTCTACGTCCTTTCCTTTCTCCTTTCGCTGCGCCTCCCGCAACTCTGCAACATAACAGGCTCTTCCAACAGCCTGATCCCCCTGAATGATTCCCACTCCATGATCAGTGGGAAATTTTAAAGTCAAACACCACGGGTCAATGGCTGCCCTGAATTCAACGAGGGTCGGTCGGCCCAGGAAAGCATTATAAGGGGAGTCTATGTCCAAAACGACGAACTGTAACATCCGTACTCTCCGACGTTCTCCAACTCCCAACTCCACTGGTAGTTCCACCATTCCGGTGGGTATTGTAGCACTTCCGTTGAAACCATGGATTCGAGATTGATAAGGTTTTAAGTCCATTGCTTCCATTCTCATTTGATCACAGAGCTTCCACTGTCAACTAAGATTTTCTTCATTCAAGCAGGACCTACTTGAGCTGAGATGACCAGCGGGCGATAGTGGGGGCTTCGACTTTGTCAGCGTCTCTGTTCCTAAACATGATGTCATCTGTCATCGTCTTCTGTTGCTTGGCCGGAGCCCCTTCATCAAAACTACTACAACACTCGAAGTCTGCATGCCTGATAGAACTGGCATATGACTCCATTTCCTTCCAGCTTCGATCTGCTGGGTGAGGACCACCACTTATTGTATTGATAACTAACCTCCTGCATGTACGAGCGGGTTCCTCCTGTCTTTCCTGATTTGGCGCACGATTCTGATTGGATGGGCCAGCACCACCAGACTGCGACGCCCGCACATACTGATCCAACTTCCGTTCACGTATCAGTTTTTCAATGAGGTCTTGTAAGTGACGACACTCATTGGTGTTGTGGCCATAACTCTCATGGAATCTACAAAATTTTCCTGTTTGGATTTGTCTTTCCGTTGGTGGGTTCGGAGCAGGTTTCTTGTATTGCATGGTATTGCAGGTCCGCAAATACACATTTTCCAATGACGTGTTCAATGGAGTGTAATTATCGTACATGGGAGCTCTACGTCGTGGACTACGATTCTGATCTCGCTTCTTGCCCTGATTTCCATTATCCCTCTGCTGATTCTGTTTATTTTGTACGTTCAACTGAACTTTTCCCGAACTTTCTCCGGACTGTTTAACTGTGATGTTACTCTGGATTCCTTCGATGGTGGGCCCTGCGTCATCTTGCTTCCTAGACTATTTCGCATCCTCCCTTCTCAAGAATTGGGCTGCCTTAGAATAGAAACGGTCCAATGATGCAGGTGGCTTCCCAGCTAACCAATTTCCGAACTCGGAATCAGCATCAATCCCCTTAGTCAATGCCATCGGGATAGAGTTATCATTGGGATTGCTTATTTCTGCACATGCATCATAGAATCGCTCCAAGTAACCTCTAAGTGTTTCTCCGGGAGCTTGAGTGACACTAGACAGAGTGTTAATGTCTTTAGGCCTCGCCACGTGCATACGAAATTGTTCAACAAACTTGGTGGCCATCTGGTCAAAGTTAGAGATGGATCGTGGTGGCAAACGAGTAAACCACATGGTAGCAATGCCCCCTAGGGAAATAGGGAAACTACGACATTTTACTGCGTCATCAGCTCTCGCAGCATTCATTAGCCATTCATACTTCAGGATGTGTTGGTTGGGATCAGAACTTCCTTCATAGACTGGTAGATTTGGCATCCTGAAGCACCAAGGTGGTTCAGCATACAATATGTCATCGGTGAAAGGGGTATGACTCCGGGAGATTCCCCAGTCGTCATTAGAGAGACCTTGACTTTCACGGATCATTCCGTGGATCATTGTTGGTATATCCGGCGTTCAGATATTAGGACCATGTTGTGCCAAGGTGTGGTCGGGTTCCACAGCGCGAGTTTGGACCGGACGCGGTCAACGGTCCGTGCCTCGCCTCCTTGGTTCAACATTCTCAGGGACATAAGGCTCTAGAGTATGCTCCCGCTGATGAGGACCCGTTTGGTTTCTAACATCAACCCCTTGTTCAGTAGTGGTGGTGGTAGCAATGTTATCCGTGACATGATAAGGAGCAGCACCTCCTCGGGATGAAGGTCCTATATGATGACTAGTGGATGGTCCAGTTATGGGTTGTCCAAGGTTTGAAGCAGGTTGGTGCCCTGTGGCCTGAGTATAGCTTACATCCAGCCGTGGGCGTGTGGATCTGTGATGACCGTCAGATGAGGCTGAGCTCTATTTGGAGGAATAAGAACCTTGGTCTCTTCTGGATCTTCTTCGCCTTTGGCGATTTAGCCGGTTGGACAACTCCGTGTTGGCGCGCAGTTGTTCAATTAGATATTGCCGACTCTGGGTCAGTTCTTAGAGCAGCATCTGAAACTCTTGTCTGGTAACTGGGCCTGATGGATCTGAAGGTCCGGCGGCATCTTGATTGGATGGAGGCAATTGCGCGGGATTCTGTCGGTCCCGTCCTCCTTGATCAGCAGTTGTAGAGGTAGTCCGTGTACTTACCATGGTGAAATGATGAAAGTCCTTTCCTAGATCTGATGCAAGTATGAATAGAATGGAAGGGCTTCAAAGTTCTAGATCTGGATCTTCTTCTTGGATTTATGCAATCCGATATAGATAGGAGATCCAAAGAGTAGGAGAAAAATTAGGTTTTGTTCTCAGTGAAAGCACCAAAGTGTTTGTACCAAAATTGGGCACAACACTCTTTGGAAGTTTTTGAAGAGATAAAGTGAAGAAGTTAAATGGAAAAAGAGGATTATCTAACAAAAACTCCAAATTTCAGATATGAAAGTAGTTAAAATGCATGGAGACACAAGAAATTAGAGTGGTTCGGTGTATCGCCTACGTCCACTATGAAGTTGATAGCTTTATTGATCTTTCCTTTTTGATTACAACTGAATTCAACGAATTACAGCGGATAATGATGATTTACAGCAGTGAATTTCGTTATTGGCAGCAGCTATGGAGTTTTGGACTGGATCCGGCAGAGTCTGGGCGTTGGAGATTTCAAAGAAGAAGAAGATCCCTTTTCTGTTGGCTTTGGGGGTCTATTTATAGGTGTAGGAGGCTGATATTTCGCTCAGATCTTGGGAGACCCCCTCTGGCATGTGACTAGGTCCGCGCGCCCAAGCCCGCGAAGTTTCGGTCTGATCCGTGATCGATACGAACAGATTTCGTATCGATCAAGATTGCGTCCGATGGAGTCGAAATTTGGCGTAGACATTCCTTAGCATGCACGCAAGCTTCTGTGAAAATTTCATAGCATTTGGACCTGTAGATTAGGAGATATGATCGACACAAATTAGGATCTTCGGTTGGTTGTTTCGTTCGACTCCCTCATTTCGACTCGATCCTATTCGACTCGATGACGTGGCACTTGAATCTCTTGATTACTTCGCCTTTGATGCCGAGTTGGCTAAGTCATTCTTGGACTTTGCCTTGTTCGTATCGAAGTCCGTTGCCCAGTTCAAATCGATCAACAGCTTGTTCCTTTGCATCGATCTGTAGCATGCCTTGTTCGAATCGATGGAGGTGGCTCGTTCGTATCGATGATGGTGACTCTGTTCACATTGATGAAAGGTTCACCGTTCGCATCGATGGTTATGCTCTGTTATGTGGATACGAAGTGGACATTGGATGATCGAGTCGAATTGTGGCTCTCTGATGGATGCGAAGTGGATCGAGTCAAATAGATGCTCTCTGATGGATGCGAAGCGGATCGATTCGAACAGAGGCTCTCTAATGGATGCAAAGTGGATCAATTTGAACAGAGGCTCTCTGATGGATGCGAAGTGGATCGAGTCGAACAGAGGCTATTCAATGGATTCGAACGTGAGGCTGTTTTTATCCAATTTTGAATTGATCGTAACTTGAGCATACGAACTCGGATTGACTTGAAATTTGGAACTTTGGCTCTCATAGCTTCGCTTGTCGTGTCATATCAATTTTAGCTTGATCCGGACTCGGACAAAATTCATCGATATCCATAGTGAGCATGTGTATAACCGATCTCTAGGACGGACCGTCATTGGTTACTAGTTAATTCCTTGGTGTCACGGCCTTGCCAAAAGGTGGGATAATAGCTGACAAGGTGGAGGGACTCGTGGTTATTCTTGTGAGAAGGCGTAGTAAGTGGTAGTGGATCAGAGCGTGGATTGGAGATGTCAGGCGGCTTCGGAGGTGGGGGATGCTCTATAACTGTTCCCGCTTCGATGTCTTCATTCACTATGGCAGTTTTTTTGAAGCTATATATATATATATATTTAATTTTACAGTTTTAGTTTTTTGGACAACAAAGAATATGTTTTTAAAATTATGGAAATAATTGTATAAGAAAGTTGTAAAAGTTTGAAGCGAAATAGTCGCTATGGATGCACTTTGAAATCGCTTTGTGTTTGGCTATTTCTAAGTCAAGACATCCTTAGGGTTTTCTTTTAACAAGTGTAATGTAATTGCTCACTAATGTAAAAGTATCAAGTTTAGAAAAGGTTTAAAACAAGCCAAATAAAGTTGCAAAAGTTAATAGCAAAATAGTCGCTATAAAGACACATTTAAATGCCTTGTTTTTAGGAAATAACATTTATATTTGTAGAGACTTCCTTACTGTTTTAACAAGCAAAATATATTTTGTTCTTACTGTAATTATTTTGGAGTTTATGTCATTTAATAGCCATTTGAACGAAGTGGTAAAAGTTATAGCAAAATAGTCGCAATATAATCATTTCAGAAAAAATCCTTGTTTTAAGAAATGTTTATAAAATAATTAAAAGATATTCTTAGTGGTTTTTTATGATTTTTAGATACCCTAAGTATACTAGCTATTATCAAAACTTTTGTTTAAAAACTATCGTTTAAGTGTCGAAAACTAGTCGTAAATTTGTAGCAAAATCACATTAAAAATCATCCAGAATTTTAGATAGCATTTCTGAAATGCTGTCTTTGCTTCTGAAACAGCTTTTACCTTTACGAATTATTTGATAGCATTTGCAGAAATGCTATCTTTGTTTTTTGAAACTATAAATTTTGTAAAAATGATATTTAAATTAATTATTTTTATCTAATCTTTTTAGTGTTGTTTTCTAACTTATATTAGATTATTTTAAAATTGGTTTCAAGTTTAATATATTATTAATAATTAATTATGAATTATTAAGTGGCTTTTAATTTAAAACATATTTATTTTTTATTTTTCCATTTATTTAAAATTTTGTTATTTTTACATAATATTCTATATTGATAATTACAATACGTTTTTAAACACTTTAAAAGTAATGTAACATAATTATAAGTCCTTTCAAAGTATGTGTGTGTGTGTGTGTGTGTGTGTGTGTATACAAAAGTAAGTTAAATATTTTATAAATGTAATAAAAGAAGTTTGGGTTCAAATTCTTAAGTTAAATAAATGGTTTGTGAAATTAATTAAAAGTGCATTACCTTAATTAATAAGTGTGGATATGCTTTGACCTTTAAAATGAGTGCGTTAAAATTAATAATAAGTATAAAATGGTTTTGGGTTATAGTAAACATTGTTTTAGTAAATGTTGTTTTTAAACCTTATTATTAATTATACATAGGAATATAATTAAATATTTAATAATGAATATTTTAAAGATAATTATCAGAAAATGATTTTGGGTTTGTAGTGATAAATGTTTAAGTAAGTATAGTCTTTAACCCTTGTAAATGTAATTAAATCGCAAGTTTTAAATAAAATTGTTAAATGTGAAATGGTTTTGGTTTGTAATGACAAATGTTTAAGTAACACTTGTCTTTAATCTTAAGTATATAATTAGATATTTAATAATAGAATTTTAAAGATAATAACAAGTATGGAATCTTTCGTGAAAAGATAGAAAAAGCAAAAGTTTAATTTATAAAAGAGAAGGGGTTTATAATAACAATGTTTAAGTAACATTTGTTTTTAACCTCTTCGATTATATTTTAAAATAAGTAAATCTTGTTAACGATTTGTGAACATACTTATACCATTTGAGATAAATATATGAATACTTTAGAAGTATAGAAAACAATATGACTGAATAGTAAATTCGATATAAGTGAATAGTAAAATACGTGAATAGTAAAATAAATGAATAGTAAAATATAAGTATATATCTTTTATAAAGGGAAATTAAATCTATATACAAGTTTAATTAGTTAAGTTTTTATTTAATACAAGTTTAATAATTTAAGTTCTAATTTATAAAAATTTAATCAAATAAGAGAAGCTTAATTAATAAAGGTGCTTTACAAATAAAAGAAGTTTTAATTAACAAAATGATTAATTAAATAAAAAAGGGATTGAAAGTCATTCATGTGACTTGATCGTGCTTTGTGTGTGTTAATCGTGCTTTGTGTTTTACTTGTGCATGGAAAATATTTAGTCATAGGCTTGCACTAAAAGCCAATGAAGTTTACCCGATTCTACCTATGATAGTTAAGAATGTTGATTCAAGTAGGGTGCAGAAGCAGTAGTGCTCTAACCAACTGGGCTTCATTCTTGATCCAGGAACAATAGAAGTCGAAAAGGTTGGAAACGTGATAAGTATGCGAGAATTAGTTTGCATATGCGATCATTTTATTATTGTTTAATATGACCAAATTAACTTAAGAGGTATCAAAAAGCTTCACGGCTTCACACGCTTTGAGAACCCTTGGGGAGGAGCATTCCTATGAAAATTTTCCAGCTTTCACTTACTTTTTACCGGAACTAGGTTAACCGAAAATTCTTTGATTCAGTCTTAAAGAGATCGGGATTGGTATGTGTTTTACTTATATAAAACCACCTAAAGACTAAGATACGTGTTCTATCTCTTGGAAATGGTCTGTTCGAGATGCTAGAATCCATTTGGGGATTCATGATTTGTTCGAGTGATGATGGCTCATGCGTTGACATGCTGAATGTTACTTCGTCGTCCTCGTATGACTAAAGACAGAGTAGGTTGCATGATCCCAGGTTTAGCTAACCTTAGGGGCATATTGACTCTATTATCTAGAGTATGCTTATCGATATGTTGCATGCGGGGAGTTGTTGACACTTGGTTCATGTTGTTCATGGAAGTGTTCAGATGTTGGGCCAGTTGTGTTTTTCTTATGGTATCTTTTACCTAGAGATGTACGACGCTCGAAAGGTGATTTCTATTCCTTTTCATAGCTGATGGGTTGATAGTTTACTGGGGATCTTCGTGGAAAATCCATTATGTAGACGCGCTTTTTTGGTTTTGTTCGTATGCCTATAAATATTGTTGTGGTGTGACCAATGTAAGCATCAATGGATATTTTATGATTTACACTCTTCACCTTTGACATTATCTATTATATCATATTATGTACTTATTAGATGGTGGTTATTTGAAGGGAATAACCGTTATGGCATTCCATGCAGTCTCAAAACTACTATTATATGTTGGCCGCATATTTCTTGAGTATCTCGTACTAGACTTATGTCTGACTCGTGGTTTTATATTTCTCTTATTTCCATGGGTGCTCTTTTGAGTAGTCTGAGAAAAGTAAGTTTTCATTGATGTTCATTAAGATCTTGGAGAAGAGCTATATGTTAACCTACCATAGTATTTATTTCCATTGCATTATTTTATGTATATATTTAGCAATTATAAGGACATGCTATTATAACTGTACAGGCTGATGATAGTACTCTGATTAGTAACTCTGAAATACTATGTATATTAGAGTAGCTCTATGTATTATCCTTTGATATTATATGTTATCTTCCACTATGAGATTATGATGTTTTTTTTCCTATTTCTTGTTCATTTTTTCCTTCCTTTTCTTTACCTAACATTCCGTCTTTACGGCACTTGGGTGCTCGGCACATGAATACCGTGGATGTATTAGTATCGACTTTCGAGGGTCGAAAAATGCGCTCGTTACAATCTTTATTATAAAATAAATGCATGCTTTGGAGTTTTGATAATGAAACTTATTTTGATAGCAATTGTAATATGTTAGCTATAAAAATGTAGAAGCATCTAAGCTATTTAAGAATAAATATTTGGATTATAGATTAGCCATTTATTTGAAAAATGATTCTTTAATCATATGATTATGAGTCATATTACATTTGTGAATTGTATCTTAAATTATTAATGGCAACATTCGATGGGACCGAAAAAAGAGTTTACAAACTCATCGGATTGACACACACAGATTTATGAGTTCGAAGTCTTATAATACCATAATCAGTACACTTACTTTTTTAATTTGTCAATGAATTATCTAATATATGAGCACATGTATTTGATACATAAGTTTGATATCTGTGATAAGTTTATAGAGTATAAAATGAAAGTAGAAATCAAAACATGCAAAGGAAATTAAATAATTTGATTTGTTCAAATATGTAAGTATACTGAGTAAAGTTCTAAAAGTACCTAAAAAATGAATAAGATTCACCCTCAAAGTCACTCCTCTCAATGCTACAAAATGATGTTTCGATTAGCAGTAATTGGACATAGTTGGATAAAATATGAAAATATGACTTATAAAGTCGCAGTTGAATTACTTCTTTCTACAAGGATACGTACAAAGAGTAAGTACATATGTTAAATTTAATTTCATCTAAAAATATAGTTGGCAATTTCATATAGAACTAAGAACATAACATGGTCTTAAATAGTATTAGATATTCTGTTGTCCAATTTACATTATGAACATGAATTTTGCAAACTAAAAGTTAGACCTATTTTATTTATGTCTATCGGTAAGTCATAAAATGTTTTGAATGCCTATTCCATCCCACTGAGAAACAAATAGTTATTTCAAGGCATACCACCTTCTTATCGAAGAAATTTCTTTCTAGAGAAATCAATGGTAGTGCGACGGTCTTAGATGCAATAAAAGATTCTAATATAGTAACATATTATATAGGTGAAACAAATTTAAACAGGCCTAAAAGGGACACTATTAAATTAGAATCTCTAGTAAGAATTTCTACAGATTAAAGAGAAACTGCGAGTTTCTTATCAATGTTGAGAAAATAAATTGTTAGCAATAACGATATCCTCAATCTCGACAAGTCATGAAAAGTATAGACTATACCATATGAAGTGATGCTTTAAATCCATAATAGATTTCAAGTATATTAACAAAATATGACTTTGCAAACTGTACCAAAGATATGATCCATCGGCCCCAATTTGGTCTTTTAGAAAAGACCTATGCATTTGGAATTATATAAAGCAGTGTTGAAAGAAAACAACTTTGCTACTTTCAAATGTTGAAATTAGTAAAATAATTTCGTTTGTCAACATTCTGAAGTCCATTCAGATCCTACTTGCAATTATCATATAATTTAATTTATATTTTTGACAAATCGACATTGAAATATAAGTTCTAAATAATGATTTACTAAGATGTCTTAAAGTTAATAGGAGCAGTAACATGGTTTGTATTTTTTTGAATATGATCTAATAGAAAATACAATAATGATATCCAATATGCATCTGAGTTGAGTGAGTATTCTGACAGATATATCAAATAGTTTGATTTTCAGTCAAAGTACAGAGGAAGCATATGTCTTTAAGAAAGAAAATTAAAAGGCACTTAAACATTTCTAATACTATAATTAAAATGCACCTTGCTAATTGGTAACGATGTACCAGTATTAAAATCGGCTTTGTATGGTTGTTTAATTCTCGACATAGGATTTAATAAAGACATCTTTTATACCTTGTATAATATGATGTTGGGATTGTCCTAATCTTTATACACAACTATCATATTAAAATGTTTAATATGTAACATCAAATACAAGGTCCCTTATGCATGGGCAGTAGGGATTATCATGAATGTTATATTGTGTGGAATATAAGAACTTGCTTATACTCTTGGTGTATTAAGAAAATATCAAGTCTGATGTAAAAATCACTAAATTGTAGTAAAAAGTATTCTTGAGTATTTACGAAATACTAAAGAATTGTTTATGGAAACAACTAACTCCTTATGAAAGAGTATTCATACTCGAATTTCATTAGTGATATCTTATATAGTAAAATCAATCTTAAATTCATGTTTAACCTTAATTAATGAGCTTTAAGCTGGAAATGTTCTAGACGAGGAGTTATGGTAAACTCAGCATAGATGTTATGTACATCGCCTTGAGCAGTGCAGCAATGAAAGTAGTATATAAATGCACAAATTTATAAAAGATATATGAGTGGTTCACACGATTGAAATCAAATAACATATTGTGATTTCAATAATGCAACATAGATTGCAATGCAAACCAATTGCTTGATAATAAATATAGATATGTTCTCTATAATATGCACATGATAATAGATTTTATTAGTAATGGGGAAGTGTAATTGAAAAGTAGATACAATATAATAATACCATAGATTCATTCACTATGGCCATTATCGAAGTTATGGTCATTAACTACCATAATTTGCCTCAAGTGCAAGTTGGATACATATAAAGTTAAGGGTATGTCCTAAGGGCAATTATGTAATTTATTACATAACTGAACTCTTATAAGAGAATCTTTCAAAATGATGTAAGCATTTGGTTTAATTTGTTTTAAATATGTTTATATATATAATGAATTAAATGCATCAAACATATATATGCAGAAAATCATTAGGAGAAGTATTTTGTCGACTGTTGTTAGGAATATATTTACACACATGAATATTGAATTGAAAAATATATATAGATATATAAATAAATACTTACTCCTTAATGTTCCTAGTCGAAATGGATTGTAAATAGGATATGGATACATCTGTTGAGACTAGTGTACGTAACAATCGATGGACGATGATTTACTCATGACCGTTGGAGGCACTAAGGGGTTACATACCTGTGGTTGTTTGGAACAATCAAAGAACAACTCAATGAAAGTCTTCAATTGTTTAATATAACTTAGTCAAAATATAAGATCTCAGCACAATGACGTTTATTAATTTTCTTACTTGAGAGTAGTTTCGATCTTAAGTATCTAGAATATACTTTGATAATGGTCAAGAACATGGCATTACAACCATACCACGACCATAATGTGCCATAAGTTGAACTGCTTGAAGTGAAACACTAAGCAAGATAAGATTTGTTTCCTTCGTTATAGAAGGTTGGTATCACCGGAATTAGTAGTTAATTCAAAGTCAAACTATCTAGCAAGAGTAAATTAGTTAATCGATAATCATTATCAGAAAGAATTAAGGACTTTAAAATATCCTATGCAATTAATATAGATATTAATAGAGTTTTTTTACCTTTGACCAAACTTTGAATATCTAAGTGATACAGCGATGATGAAAAGAACACATGCACAAACTGTCATTACTAGGTGACCTTATATTAGATCAGAAATACGATTTCTCCTAAATGATATATAAGCATTGAACTTGACCGTATGCTGTAGTTTAGCAAAATCCATGCCGACTTCGATATTTAAATTATTTAAATATTTACTATGAATCTTGTTTGTGCAAGAGAGTTAATACAAATGTTGCGTTAATATTTATGACTAATTTAGTTATTTACTTTAGGCCTAAAATTAGAAAAAACAATGTATAAAAGTTATATGATGGTTCGATCGATTAAGAAGCTAAAAATCCAATAGCTAAATGTTGGTTCAAATAGGAGTCAAGGCTTTTTTGACCATGCTATGCCAACCCTTTGTCCGACCATAAAAGGGAGTAGGTAAGGCTTAACCAAGTCCTCGAATCTAGAGGAAAAAAAGGAGAGAAAGGTGCTGGCTTATGGCTATAAATACCCTAACCAATACACCAATTTTGGACTTTTAGAGCTCTCTCTTCTTTCATTCCTAATGGCATACCTTGTCCTTGGGGAAGCCATCTTTTTGACATTGCAACTAAAAGAGAAGAAGGAGATCGTGGTTCTCTAAGAGGAAAGATTGTTCAAACAACATACATCCACTCTTGGCAAGCTTATTTTGAAGAAACGTATATTAGCTGATCCAAATTTAAATCATTTGAGTATACTCTCGTATATCATGTTATTATTATTATTTATACATTCGACTATATTTTTACTTAAAAAATTTTAGTTCGTGTGAGCGTGTGTGTCTCTGTGTGTGTATGTATATTAATAATAATTTACATATTATTTTATTTCTTTTAAACGTGTGTGTTTGTGTGTAATTTTTGTTGTTATTTTGTTTGTGTGTAATTTTTGTTGTTATTTTGTTTGTGTGCTTGTTGTTGTTGTTCTACTTGCATTTGCATTTCTATTTAAAAAAAACACACAACTTCAAAAAAAAAATATTATTCACATTTGCATTGACATTTTCTATTTTGAGCATATACATTTACATTTGCATTTGCATACACATTTTCTTCACTATTTTACAAATAAAATTTCACTCCATACACATTTTTCTTCACTGTTTTACTGATTACCCTCCTCCATTCACATTTGCATACCCTCCTCCATTCACTGTTTACAAATCTCTGTGCGCATATCTGTGCATATCTCAACTTTCAACCATCCCCTACTGTCTTCATAAGCACTTCCACCCTCTGCTGTATCATCCTTCATATCAGTATACCATCACCGCCTTACTACTGCATAAACTCCTCTCTGTTCACCAGAAAAGAAAAAAACTGCTGCAATTCAAACATTCACCAAAAAAACACTGCACAAACTCTAACTATCACCTCTGTGCAGACTGTTTCATACAACAAAAACCACATTTCTTCCTGCACCCTCACCCTTCACCAATACTGCTTGCACACCAAACTTCAATACAAACCGCCATTTCTCCCCTGCACACCCTCCTTACAGCAACCATAAGCCTTCAACAGAGCCACTTCACATCAACCATAAATACAACCCTCTGGCCACCTGAAAACAACAACGGTGACCCCATCCGTTCCCCTGTGCATCCCCTTCAAACACTTCACCAATATATACAAACTTCAACAAACATTGCATTGCCATCATCACCATTTGCCTGCCACAACACTGTTAAACCACCTCTGTTATCATCTCACAATAGTCACTTCCTTAATTTAATCACCACTGCCACAAACTTCCCCGTCCAAACAAATCCATACAACAATAAAACTATTTCCCCCCATCTTTCTTCACCATTTACCACCTACTTCACCCCATCATCATTCCCACTGTCTACACTGCCAGGTACACACTTCACTACTGCCACTGCTTAAATATACATTCAACTTCACACTCAAACCTCAACACAAACACCGTCACTTCAAAATACTGCCATCAGTTCCCATCACATACTTTCACATCATCCAAAACTGTGCACCCCTATATCCACTCTGCCACATCATCTAACTCCATTCAAACAAGTTTCAACTGCCACTCTTTACTGCTGAATACAACTGCCCCCATCTATTGCTGCTGCCAACAACTGCCATTCCTTACTCCTGCTACCATCCTCCAGGGCCGGCCTTGGCATAAGGCCACTAAGGCCATTGCCTAGGGCCTCAAATATTAAAGGGCCTCTGATTATTAATTTTTTCCCTCTGTTCTCAGTTTCTCACTTACGTTTTCTGTTTCTGCAGTGAGATTTAGGGCACGGCCGCATTATTTGTCTTCCAAACTTAAAAAAAAAAAAATCGCGACTATCTACAAAAGCCGAACAGCGCCAGGCGAGTCCGAGTCGGCGACTACAATTCCAAGGTAACGGACAACGGCGACTACAACTTCAACTTCAAGGCAGCGGACAGCGACAATTTCAACTCGAAATTGGTTTTGGACAGCGACAATTGCAGACAGCGGACAGTGGACAGCGGCGGCGACTTTGATTGTTGGTTTTGGATTTGGAGCTGTTGCTTGTTTTTGGAAAGGTAATTTCTAAATTTTCAATTGTTGCCTCAAGCTTGTTGGTTTTAGAATTCTGAAAATTAATTGTCTATTTGTCTGCTTGACTGCTTGTTTATTGACATTATTGTTTTGGAGGTCTCGGACTGGAATACACTTGTTATAATGGAATTCATGTTCTGAAAATTAAAGTTTGGGAAATTAATTGCCTCATACAAATTAAAGTTTGTCAATTTATTTTAATTATTCACTTTATTTACAGGACTTTGAACGATTATTCTCTCATGTCGGGTAGAAAATTTGAATCGGGGGCTTCTAAAAGGAAAAAAAAAACTTAAAGTTGAAAATGATAATAAAAAACAAATTGGATCACTTGATAGCAAAAAACAAGATGAATTTGTTGTTGAGGGAGAGACTAATGAAGATGAAGTTGAAAATATTCGTATAATAGACGAGGAAGAAAATGAAGATATTAATGAAGACGTAAACGAGAACATCCAAAATAAAGAGACCGCTAAAGAATTTGTACCGGTTTATATTGACATTAGCGATCCGATCAATTGGAAAGACATGAATCAATCATTGAGAGATTTAATTGTTCAAAAAGGCCCTATAAGGAAGAACAATATTGATTATCCCAAAGATAAATCAAATAGACATTTCTCTAATGTACACTATTTTCGGCAATTATCAAATGGAGAGAAGTACGATAGGAAATGGTTAATATACTCAAAAACTTTAGATAAAGTGTTTTGTTTTTGTTGCAAGTTATTTAAAAAAGATGAAATGACGACACAATTAGCAAATGATGGTGTGAAAGATTGGAAAAATATTAGTGAGAAACTAAAAATGCATGAAGTTAGTGTTGATCACATCGTTTCCATGGAGAAATGGATTGAATTGGAAACTAGATTTCAAATGGATGTAACAATTGACAAAAGCGTTCAAGAAGAAATAAAGAAGGATAAAGAACATTGGAGACAAGTGCTAATGAGAATAATAGCCATTGTCACAACTCTTGCTCAAAATAATTTGCCATTTCGAGGAGGAAATGAAAAGATTTATCAAAAGAACAACGGTATATTTCTAAGCATGATAGAAATGATTGCCAAATTTGATCCAATAATGCAAGAACATATTCGTAGAATTCAAAGTAAAGAAATTCATTATCATTATCTTAGTCACAAAATTCAAAATGAATTGATACTTCTAATTGCTTGTGAAATTAGAAAAACAATTATTGAAAAAATCAAAGAATCAAAATATTTTTCTATTATACTTGATTGTACTCCCGATGCTAGTCATGAGGAACAAATGACTTTAGTCTTACGATGTGTGGACATTTCAAAAAATATTGCAAAGGTGGAAGAGTTCTTTTTAGGATTTTTAGTGGTTGATGACACATCCGGTAAGGGGCTTTTTGATGAACTTGTTGATAATTTGAATGATCTTGATCTTGATATCGATAATGCGAGAGGACAAGGATACGATAATGGTTCAAACATGAAAGGAAAAAATAAAGGTGTACAAAATAGAGTGCTACAAGTAAATCCTAGAGCATTTTATACCCCATGTGGTTGTCATAGCCTTAATCTTACACTTTGTGATATGGTTAAATGTTGCCCTAAAGCCGTTTCTTTTTTTGGAGTAGTGCAACGCATATACACTTTATTTTCATCTTCTACTAAAAGATGAAAAGTATTCAAAGACAATGTAGATGGTCTTACATTAAAGCCATTATCACAAACACGTTGGGAAAGTCACGTTGAAAGTGTAAAAACAATTTGGACTCAAGCTCCAAAAATTAAAAATGCTTTGGTTCAATTAGCAAGTCTTAATGATGATCCAATGTGCAAAAGCGAGGCCGAATCCTTAGCAAAGTATGAGCTTGAGAATTTTAAGTTCTTACTTAGTATGGTTATATGGTATAATTTATTGAATAATGTTAATAGAGTGAGCAAAGAGTTGCAAGTAGAAGACATGCACATGGATGTCGCCATGGATCATCTAAAAGGGCTAATTTGTTTTTTTAAAACATTTAAAGAAAGTGGGTTTGAATCTTCATTGGTTGATGCCGAAATTATAGCAAATGAAATGGAAATTGAACCATCATTTTATGAAAAACGCATAATACGTAGAAAGAAACAATTTGATGAAAGTAATAGTGAAGAGACGATTCTATCTCCAAAAAAATCATTTAGAGTCAATTACTTTTTATACATTGTGGATCAAGGGTTATCATCACTTGAAAGTAGATTTGAACAAATTAAGAAATTTGATGACATATTTGGGTTCTTGTATGATTTAGAGAGATTGAAAATTTGTTCATGTGATAGTTTGAAGTCTTCGTGTCTCCACCTTGAGAATGTCTTAAAGCATGAGGCTAATTCCGATATTGATGGGGCGGAGTTATTTGCGGAGTTGCAAATCTTAAGAAGGATTTTACCGGAAGATGTCAAAAAAGCGATTGATGTGTTAAATTATATTAAAAGGATGGGTTGTATTTATGTAAATGCATGGGTTGCTTATAGAATATTATTGACTATTCCAGTTACCGTTGCTACGGCGGAAAGAAGCTTTTCAAAATTAAAGCTAATTAAATCTTTTCTCCGAACGAGTATGTCGCAAGAAAGATTGAATGGATTAGCAACAATATCTATCGAGAAAAATTTATTGGACTCACTTGATTTAAATGATTTGCTTAGTACTTTTGTAAGCCAAAATGTAAGAAGGTTAAATATTATGTAAAAGGTTTGTTGTAAGTTGTAACTTATCTTTATAATCTCGTTGAATCATTTTGTTTTAATGAATCTTTTCTTCTTTATTGTTTTTTACTTTATTTTTTATGTAATAGGCCTCTGATATAATATCGCCTTGGGCCTCCTATAACTCAGGGCCGGCCCTGCCATCCTCCCACCATATCACACCCACTAATCAACATGGATCAACACATCACCACCATCAGAGCAACCATCACCTCTGCTCCACTACCACACAAACCAGAAACTCTTCACTTCTGCACTACACCACAGACTGCATCACCATAACCACTGTCAAACTTTACTTCATCCAACCTCCTCTTACTTCTCTGTTCATTCACAATTTCATACTACCAAACTTCATTGTACAATTCAACACCAACCATTACCAATCCGTGCACCACAAATCACTTTTTGCTGCCAACCATATCAATGCACAAGCCTCTAACTACATCTGTGCACAACACTGTCATATTAGTGCAACCCACTACAACCATCATCATCCATCATCCCCCTTCAACACATTACCACTGCAACCATCATCCCCCTTCAACATAGTGCCAAACTTCCATCATACATACTGCCTTAATCAAACCATAGGTGCACACAAGTCTGTTTTCATCACTATGACCATACTGCCCACTGCCAAACACTCTCAGCTTCCCCTGCCTTGTCTTCCTGAACAACCAACTACAAACCTTCAACCACTGCCTCGTCCAGAACCGTGAACTACATTAAAAAAACAAATACCATCAATTTTTGCCGCTACTTGTTTGCATCTCCAACTACCCAATTCCAACCTCAACAAACTGAATCAACCTACCACTGGAATCGCAACGTAACCAGCGAACCAAAAACCCACGAGCTCCTCCATGTAATTATGGTTCGGTTTTCGAATTTGATTGAGTTGAGAATTTTGATTTTGGTATTTCGATTTGTGAATTGTAAAAGTTTTCGAATTCAGATTGGAGATTCTCAATGAAAATATAGCTGAATTAAGTTCAATCTGTTAGCGGACTTGTAAGCTTTTATGGCCTGAGTTATTTTGTTTATTTTTTTAGTGTGAGTTATTTTATTTAGCTGAATTTTGATTTTTTTTTAGTGTGCATTTAAAAAAATCTTTTGTTTAGATCTTTTACCAATTGTTCTTTCTTTTATTTAAAAAATATATATTAAAAAAAATAACCAGTTCCAATTTGTTTTGTTTTGTTTTAGTTCTTCCTTGATATTTAAAAAGAAAGAAAAAGCTTATATATATATATATATATATATATATATATATATATATATATATATATAATTCTTGTTCAAATTTTTTTAGGTTGCAAATTGGAGGAAATCGAGAGGAATTGCTTGCTTTGCTTTGCTTATCAAAAATAATTCGCTTACTTGCTTATAAAATAATTTGCTACTTTAAATTAAATTGCTAATAAATTTTGAACGCTCTAGTATCGTGCCCTTATCTGATGTTTTTATTTTCAACTTGCATTGTTTGTTGCTTGCATTTTAAAAAAATTTCAAAAACAAAAACAAATTACATTCGTAGTTGCTTTGCATTCATCTCGTCTTATTTTTATTTTCTAAGTGCAAAACCAAATCCACATAAGGTGGAGGATTTCATCACCCCTTCCTTAGCCCATAATTACGTTTCATCTTAGAATTTGTTAATAATAATGATTAAACATAAAATCAAGGGTGTCACGAGCTCATTTAGGGCTTAATTGTATCTTAACAAGTTGTCTTCTTTGAACAATTTATTTTCTTGGTGTCTAGGCTATGGCAGAGCAATAATCAGTTATAAATATTACGGTGGTTCGTAAATATTATACCGATTGTTTCTCTAAAGGTACTTAAACCTTCGGTTGCATTGCTACGGTGATTCATGGTGCATCGATAACTCCTACTCGTTACCTGGCTAAGAAATATTTTGTTGGATTAAGACAAAGTATGATTATACAATTTTGGGTTAGGAGCTACTAAGGAAAGAAAATTTGTAATTAAGTCCTCGCATTCATTTTGTTGCATTAGTTCATGCATATTTAAAAAAAAAAATCCAAAACCAAAAAAATTGTACATTCTACTTAACTTAGTTTTTAAATATTTTCCTTTGAAAATTTTCAATCAAAATCAAAAATCCAAAAAAGAAATTTAAGTTAGTTTTTTTAGAAAAAGAAAATTCCAAAAAAATATATTACCTTTTCAAAAAAAACATATAAAAGAAAAAAATTTAAAAATCCAAAAAAAAAAACAAAAATCTTCCCCTTTGAAAAATAAATTCCTTTTGGTAAATATTTTTCCTTTTCTAAAAAAAACAAAAAAATTGAAAATCTCTGAATTTCCCTTCTCGCAAGAATTTTACAATAATTGTGAAAATCAATATAATCCATATATTTTCACATCAAACTCTTATGGATATTTTAATAACAACTATTGTACAAATAATTCGAATTTTGCACCACAAAGTTTTCAAAATGATGACCAACCCTCAAATCTTGAAAAGAGTATTGAAACAATTTGGACTTTGCTTGAACAACGAAATCAGATGATAAATAATTTGAGTAATCCGTGCAATAACTCAAGTCAAGGATTTCAAAATGATCAAAATTTAAATTCACTTCAAAATTCAAATGATTTCAATTATAACTCATGCCAATACAACTTCGAACTCCAAAATGAATTTCAAAGTCAAAATGGAAATGTGAACCACTTTTTAAATGATTTTGGCAATGAGAATAATTTCAGTTATGGTGCGATTGACAATTTGTGTTCTCAACAATTTCAAATTGAAAATTCTCAAATTAATAATTATGAATTTGATTTTGTTGAGCAAATGGAAGAAAACAAGAAAAACCACACGGATTCATTGTTTGAAACATACATGAAACAACGTGAGAAACAAAATCAAATCCCAACATGTGACAAGTCAAGTGATAATCCACCTTTTACCAAAATTGATGATTTTCAAGTAACAACTTTTGAAATTGAAAATGATAATCTTAATGAAGTTGTTGAAAGTACGGTAATTGAGTTGGATTTCAATTTTTTTGAGAGTGTGGAACTAATTTTAAAATACGATCTTCCTTTCTTTGATTTTGAAAAATTGAATACAACAACTTTAGATTTTGAACATGGTACATGCAATGAAGTTATGAATAATACAACAAAGGAAGACGAATTTAGTGGACACAAATATTTTGGACTTTTCGAAGATGAGTTGTTGAATTCCGAAGGTGTAGATTTAAACCACCATTTTGATTTTAAAGTCATTAATTTTGAAGAATTTGTCAATGATGAGTTTGAATTTAAATTTGGTGAAAATACACTTGAATTTCAACCAATCATTCTATCTACCCCAAAAATCATCGAAAATAGAACAACTCATACGATTTTTAATAAAACGACATTCATTTTTCCAAATCAACATTCAACTTTGAAATCTTTTATGGTTTGGTTTTCCACGCTTAAGCTAGGTCCTTCATACTTGACGAGACAAATGAATTGGTCTTTGGAAGACCGTTTCATTTACTTTTTAATAGTATATTTTCTAATGTCGTGTAAATAAGAGTTGATTCATTTTCATGTACATATAGGTCATGTTTTTGTTTTTATTTTATTTTTCTCATTTCACTTGATTTGACCATGGGGACACAGTCAAAATAAAGTGTGGAGGGGGGAGTCTCAACTTCATTTTTGATTTTTCATGGGTTCTTTTTTGCATTTTATTTCCAGAACTTTAACTAAGAAACTCCAAAAAAACAAAAATTCCAAACAAATTTTCTTTTTAGCACATTGATTTACTTTAAAGAAACACTATAGGATAAGTATAGGATTTTGGTTATTAAATTGAAATTTTTGAAAATTTATTTATCTTAACAAAAATAAAAATACAGTTTGATTACAAGTAACGATGATTTAACTAGTATATAGGAAGGTTCATGGTGATAATTATGAAGTATATCGTAATTGAAATCGGTGTTTAATAAGTGGTTGACTTAAAGTAAAGACGGTAACATTTTTGATCTTCTAAGTTAAGTGGTGCTAAGATGATATTGTAAAACTCTCTCTATTCATTATAAAAAAAACAAAAGATTTTTTTATATATGTATATATTTCATTAACAGCTACAGTCGATAGGTGTACACACTTGTGCGTACACTCGCCACGCTCTATACGCTTCTCACGTAAGCCCGCAAGGCAATACATGATCGGTATATTTAGCCTCAATTTATCCGAGTTAGGTGTATGTATATAAAAGTTCTTTCATTAATAACGCCTACAGTCGATAGGTGTACATACTTGTGTGTACACTCACCACACTCTGTATTCCCCTCGCGTAAGCCCACAAGACAGTGCATGGGTAGTATATCTGGCCTCATTTTTCTAAGTTAGGCGTAGTAAATATTGTTAATATCAACAAAATTTTCAAATAAAGAGAGAGTAAGCAATTGAAATCCAAGCACAATTTTTTTGCTTATTTTATTTGACTTGTTATTCATATGAAATGAAAATACCACTTTGCAAATCTTTGATAATCAGCTAAGCATCCATTTCATAATTGCACTATGTTATCAACGGAAACAACTAGCCAAACTAGAGTCTATTTGTGAGACAACTTAATTTTTTTTGGATGTTGTGACGAGTAAAATGACTAAAATTTCATGATGATGACCAAAACCTGTATTTAACTTATTCGTGTCAATTTAAAAGTAAATTCTTTATTTGTAAATATTTCAAAAACTTGCATTCATCTCTTTGTAAATAAATCTTGCATTTAGGAATTCATCATTTTGCATTTGGATTTTGTGGGTAGTATCCGCTGAAAACCCTCACAAGACAACTCTAACAACCCGCATATTTTACGATTGTATATTTAAATGTTTTATCTAAATATAGCATCGTTAGTCAGATTCAAGTACAAAATGTCACTTTTTGCAAACAGTCGAATTAGGACTCGAGACCACTTCCATTGAGTCCGAAATGGCATTTGCGACCTTTTTGAATATAAACATCGATATGTTTGGAGTTGAGTAGAATTTTGACATTTTCACTTAGGGCTTTGGGTTTGGGTTTCAGCCCACTAACCCAACTCATCTTATATCCTAACTCCACCCCCTCTCCTCTTCATACACTATCATTTCCTAACACTTCAAGCTTTAGAAAAATGGGGGAAGAGAAAAGGAATTAGAAATTCCTAAGCCCTAGATTCATTTGCAAACTCAAGTTCTAGCTCCAAAATCTAAGAGAAGCTTGGTAAGCATCCTCTTCGTCTTCTCCATCTCATTTCCTCTTCAATTTCAGAAATTTCATAAACCCTAACTTAGGAATTTTTTTTCTTTTGAGCTTAGATTGAAGCTTCTTGGGTTAAAATTGAAGAGTGATTGTTCTTGCCTTGCTCTATAGCTTCTCTCTTGTGTTTTTGGGTTTAAGAGTGAGTTTTTGAACTCACATCTACTTTTATAGATATCATTGTTGTTAGGTATGTATTCCTAACACTTATTTATGTTCATTTGCTTTTGATTTGAATTAAATTGGTGAATATTCCAATTTTTGGTGTTTTGAGGTCAAATCTTTAAAAATCCAATCTTTGATGTTTGAACATGTTAGTGGGTTGTTTCGGAGGGCAATTGTAACGACCCAGAATTTCTGTCATTTGAAATTCGGATATTTAATTGATTTTAAATATTAACAAGTGGAATTTGTAAGCCGAATAAATTTACTTCGAATATAAAGATTTAATTGGATAATTAAATCGACAATTTAATATTTGAAATTCCAAAAATAATTGGAAATTGGATTAAATGTGTATAAAAATGATTTATAAAGTTATAATAAATCATATTGGAGTTATAATGATGTTTGTAAACTTTTAAAATTAATTTAAAAGTTAAATTGTGAAAATTGAATATTTTAATATTTAATTGACTAGTAAAAATAGTTATTTTTCAAACAGTCTCGGATTTCGACGAAACTAGTTTCATCGGATCCATAATGTTAAATTATTGTAAGATTTCAATTTTCGTAGCAATCGGAGTTGTCGTGTCTCTGGGGCAAGCCGAAACGCATCGAAATCGGTTTAAATCGATTTGATTTAAATTTGATCGTTTATTTCCATAACTCTCACATACGATCGAATTAGCTCCTGAAACACGTTCCATTGTGTTCGGAACGTGGGGTAAACCTTAGAAACGTCAGTCGGCACGCTCGATTTCAAGTTCGAAAAATTTCCGGATGAATAGTGTTTGGTAAATTTCTATAAAAGGACCTCTTTATTTTCATTTGCAACATAAGCAAACCCTAACCCTAATTCAATGCTCAGCCGCCATTAACAATTCCAATGGCCAGGAAACACCGATCTTTCTCCTCAATTTTCTTCAAATATACACATTAATTCGACAAACTTCCTGAATGAAAGTTGTAGAGCTACGTGAGATCTTCGTTCTCAACGGTGATGATCGAAAAATATTGAGTCGATCGACGGCAATTTACATTTGAACACGTGACCTTTGCACATGTTTTTCGACGTAGGGGAGGCACCGAGCACGTGCGGTCGGCTGGTGGAGGTGGAGTTCGTCGTGGTCTTCGATATGGCGCTCCCTGATGGACGAAAAGATGAACAAGGATGGTCACGTTAATTCAAAGAGGAGGGCGGCATTGGGTTCGAACGTGATCTGGGAAGTTTTGTCACGTGTGAGAGAAGAGAGGGGGAAGCGGGCCAGATCTAGTCAAAGTGAAATCTAACGGCCAGAAAATGTTTAAGGTTAAAAATTGAAAAGAAAATTGATTTATATATATATATATATATATATATTAATGTGTATAAACTTCTAAAAATCATAACTTTGTCATACGAGGTTCGTTTCGGACGAAACGAATTGCATCGGGTTCGTTTTGTCGAGCACTACGCAATGGAGCTAGTTTGGAGTCAATTGGAGCTAGTGAAAATTTTGAGTAAAATTAAACGCGTGTTTAATTTTATTCGAAATAAAACGCTGCAACCGTTATTGAAAGCAAAGTGAGAACTTCTCACTCAATCGAATATTTGTTTCGATTTAAATTTCAAATAGTTGTATTTAAAATTGCTTGATTGGGTGAATTGAATGATGATTGTTATCTATTGTGTTAAATAGACCCTATACGCCGTATATTAAGCGGATGTTATTTATTAAAAATATATACCGCGATAATTTCACATTGAAGTGGAATTGGTATTATATATGTATTTGGAGTTGATTTCCCGCATTAAATAGCGGATGAGACCCTATTGCGCCGCATAATAGTGGATAATATTTATAAATCCCATATACCGCGATATTCCACCTTGAAGTGGAATTGGTATTGTGCTAACACCTGTGGATGCAGGGAAACAGGTTGGAGGGATCCAACTGGATTCCTCAAATAATTGAATTTATTTCAATGTTGTGTATTGATTTATTTAAAATCGCCGTGTGATTATATTATGATTGAAATTGTTGACGGTTATAACTTAGTCGAATATATTTTGGTATCGTTGGATACCGAAAATAAATAAAATTGGATTTTCGAAATGTAAGTTGAAAATTTATCGAAACATTTATTTTTGATAATTGGATAAATTAAAAGGAGTTTAAAGGATAAAAGTCTTATTTTTGAACCGTATTGAATTAAATTTCAAATTTGAAAAAAAAGGCTTAATAAATGGATTTCGGAAATATCAATTATAAATTGAAGAATTTATTTGAAATTGGATTTTTAAATAGATTTGAAGAGATAAAGGAATTTATTTTTAAAAGGAAATAATTTTGAAAATGTTGGAAATTGATTTGGTGTCTTGAAATAAATTTGAAAATCAATTTGAAATTAATTTATTATTAATTTACCATAACTAGTAAAATTGATTTATAGAAATTTATTTGATTTAAATAAATCAGATAATTTAATTAATCTTATCTATGGATGTTTGGATTATATTGGATGTTGAATTGTTTGACATCTTTGATGTGTGATGCTTTTTGATATATTCTGATTTGTGTGTGATTTGTGATCTATTTATCAATGGTATATATATCTGTGATCTGTGAATGAAAGATAAGCGTTATCGTTTATACCGCTTATCAATTATATTGTTATATTTGATTTGTGATGATTGAATGCTGTTGCACTATTGTGTTAAACCCTTGGACTACACAATACACACACAAATGTGGATTTCACGTGGAAATCGGTTAAGTCACAGATTTTTATCAATTTTGGAAAATTGAGTTTTTGAATCCAAAATGGTTTTGGAATTGGAATTGAAAGTTTTGAAAATGAGATTCAAAAATATAAGTTATTTTAAATAACTTAATAAAATGGAATTTAAATCATTTGATTTAAAATTTGAATTCAATATTTTGAATTGAATTCAATGAATTGGGAATTTTGGTTTAAAAGATTGTATAAATTATAAAAGGTGTTTATATGAGTTTTTAACCATTTAAAATATGGTTTTGGAAATTTAAATGTATATTCAAGTTTTATACTTGAACGACTTTAAACCGTGTAATTGTAACCAGTTTTTCCCAAAACGAAAACTATCTGTTTTCAAATATTAATAGCTTTCATAAAGTGAAAAGATTTCCAATTTGTATCGAACCATTTCAAGTTGAAATGAAATTGTAAATAGTTTGGAAAAAAAACTATGAATTAACCTTTGTGAAGATGATTAAACTATATTTTTGAAATCAAAGAAGATTTTAAATGGTGTATCTTTTATATTATAAAAGACTTGAATTGTGAATAGTTTTGAAAGCTATAAATTAAATCTTGATTTAAAGATTTAATGGGTTAATCCAATTTAAATGGAAATTGATTTGGAAATCTGTGAAGGAATCTTTGTGAAACTGGGTAAACTTTGTGAAGTAAATCTTTTTGTTTAAAGATTTAAAATGGTAATTTGTTTAAACCATTTAAAGGAAAGGATTTGGGTAATAAGTTGTGACTTAATTGAAATCCCAATATTCATATGTTTTGAAATATTGTGCTCACTATTCGGGTTAGCCGGGAAAAGACCTTTGTGTCATATAACCCATTCCGAATTAGTGATACGACGATATGGATCGTGTTGAAGACCGATGGTGAAGACCGGGTATTTGTGAAAACGATAGGATGACCTATCGATTGTCTCTACATCGTTAGCTACGGTATAGAGATTTCCTTTGTGATGGGAAGTTTTATCGGGATTGTGAATACCCGGATTGCAAGGGCTTCTTCGGAAGTGCCTTCGGTTTTGTTCGAACCCGGAACAGACTTGTATGGTTACATGTCTAACATTACATTTTGAGATATAAAACCGATTTCTTTCAAATACATTTCTGTTGGTGGCGGAGAATTTATTCTCTTAGCTTAACACCCTTCTCTGAGACGTACGAGCTCAGAGGTTATGTAGTTGAAATTTATCAGTGATATACTCCCAATTTGGTAGTGTGGCATGCTGATTGTTGCTGTGTGATGATCATTTATTGATCATTTGTGATCAAAGCGTGGCTTTGTGAAAAAGCGTAGCTTTGTGGACGAGACCTCTTCGGACCTCACAACCCGGAAATGGTCAAAACAGGAATGATGCGGCAAGGTTATGAGGGTCGTGCACTTTAGGGTATGTCATTTCCTTCTGGAAAAGGGTGGTATCATGGTATGGAGCCCAGATACTTACTCATGTGGACACACTTTATTTATTATGTGTGATGTTGGTTACCGAGCGCTCGGATAAAGGTCCCAAAGGACCGGGGAATGGAATAGTCGTGAAGTAGTTACCTATACCCAGAGGTAACCCGGCCTTGTGTTGGCAGAGATCCGGTTAGGTTCTCGGGACGTCCATCCAGAGGCGATCCCATTGAAAGTAGGAAGTTCCTTAGTCTGACCATTTGTTGGAAATCCAAAGAAACAATACGAACCTTGTACGGTTTTAGTTGTATAACCTGCTATGGAATGTGGCGGTAACCTGCTATTGAACATAGTAGCTATAGTAGGCATAAGTGCGGAATGCCTATGCTGGCTAAGATTAATATTATACTTTCGAAATGATTTTTGCACACTATGCACTAATAATAATATCAAAAATGATTTGTTTTGCGTAGTAAGCATGTTTAACTATCATAAGAAGAAATCTCCTCCAATTCTGCGTTTGCATTGTGTGTGTGGCAGGAGGTCTTATGGTAGTTTCATTTTCCAAAAGCATTGCGGATATTTTCTATTTCCTTGTTGTTGTTGTTTTAAAGATAATAACTGTTTTAGTTCTCGCACCAGTCACCATGACTGACCTGGAGTTTATTGTTTCCTTCCTAAACTCTGGGTGCCCACCAATTTCCACACGGGCAATCTAGAGTCAGGTTATCAGGTCATTTTGGATTAAGGAGATGCTGTGGAGCTCAGTGGCGAGCTGGATGGCGAGACGTAGCATTTGTATATGATATTATTTATTCCGCTGTGTATTCTGTATGAGGACAAGTTTATATAACTGTCCAGTGTTGTATAGTTGTTGTAAACTCTGATGATGATGATGATGTAATGTATAAAATGATATAGTTCTTTGTTTGAAAAGATTATTCATTTATCTATTATATATTGTTCCGCTACGTTATTTGAGATTCTGATATTGTTCTGTGTTTTTCTGTTGTTTCTTCTTTCTTTTTCTTCTGTTTTCTTCTACCTCTTCTTTTTCTCCATAACAATTCGGTTTTTCGACATTCGATTGCTCGGCAGTTGATACAATGGACGTATTAATGACGATTTTCGAGCGACGAAAAATCGCGTTCGTTACAATTTGGTATCAGAGCGAATGGTTAAGCGATAACTTGGCTCTGTTGGGTGTTACTCATTAGAGATAGAGTCAGTAGTACTCTAGAATGAGTGTGAGTGTAATAATATATACGAATGCGTATTTGTTAGTGAATATGAAATTGTTTTATATTGTGTTTGCTTATCCGTTGAGCTATTTATGAATTCTGGTCGGTATGTGGGACGCCATATTATCGATAGGGGTTTCTAAACACTTAAACGAGGCAAGTTGACATAGTATCATTTTAAATTGGGTAAATGGAATAATTTTACCTTGGTATTATTTTACATATAAAGGAAATAATTTTTTTTAGAATTATTAAAGTGTATATAAATTGATTGTTTGGTTGTTGAAAATGTAAGATATATATAAATTAATGAAAGTTGTTTGAATAATCTAAATAAAAACAACAATTGTAAAGGGATGAAGTATATAAGCAAATGAATTGTATAAGTATAGAATTATAATTAATATGATTTGCAATTGTGAAATAATCTTGCATAAGTAAAGTAAAATGGTGAAATTATATGAGAAAAAAATTTATAAATGTGATTTATAAATAAAGGGAAATTTTTTTGAAGGAATTTAAGCACTGAATTCACTATTGTTGCTGGGAAATAATAAGGGTGATGACTGCAGCATCATCAGCATCATTTTCGAGTTTCTGTGTGATGGATTTGCTACCATAATAAATTGAAAAATTGAGGTTTTGTCGTGATAAACAAATGATGTTGAAATGAAATATAACTTAAGTGATGTTAAATGAAATTGATTTTAGTATCAAAATGAATTAATGAAATGAATTCGTTAAATGGATTTAAACTTGAGTTATATAAAAATGAGATTCAACTTTATTTGTAAAATGAATTAGCAATTGAATTAATAAAAGGATTGAATGTTAATCAATCGAATGTAAATAAATTAATACGGAATAATGAATGTAAGTGTTAATTCATTAAAACTAATTGAAAATGTTGAACCAAATTGAATGTGAAGTAAAGTAAATTGAATAAATTTGGTTGTGTTGAATATACATTGATTGTTATATGATTGTAGGTTGATTGTATATAGTATAATTCATTAAGTGTTAGTGAAATTGAATTAGTAAAATTTAAAGCTATGTAATTGAATTTGAATTGGAAGTGAACCAACTTGAATTTAAATTAGTGAATGTAAACTAATTGAAAATGTATAATTGAATGTCATTGTATATGAATTGGTAGTAAGCAATTAAAATTTGTATCAAAATCTTATAAATTGCTTATGGGAATTATTTGATTGCATTGCTTATGGAAACTTTGTATTTGTTATTGAAAATTAATGAAATGTTAATAACTTCATATATGTCACTTACCTATTTAAACTGAGTAACTACAGGTGCCGTGGTTGTCGTTCGGTTGATTGGGTTGCGCTAAAATGCTAAATAAATAACTGCTTTGCTTAAAAATGCTAAAAAGGTACGCCTACGCAATAAAAATAGGAAATATGAACTGTTTTTTTGCTTTTCCGACCTTGTGGGTCGATGTATATATTTTTATGTCTATTGTGATCCTACTACGATTGAACCGCGCAAAGGAGACGCTGGCGAATTTTTCGGAAAATTTAAGGCGTTAGAAAATTTTCGCGAAATTTTGGAAAATTTTTGTTAACGAAAAGTCAATTTCTAAATTGTAATGAAAATATAGGAATTAAACTAGAAAATGGAAACCATTGTTTTGGTTGAAGTTAAAGATTTTGGAAAAGGTGAATATAAAATTTTCACTAAGTGGATTTTTGGAAAGTTAATGAATTTGGGGCATTTTTTCTTACTTTGCAATTTCGATGACGAAATTCTTTTAAGGGGGGAAGTTTGTAACGACCCATAATTTCTATCATTTGAAATTTGGATATTTAATTGATTTTAAATATTAACAAGTGGAATTTGTAAGCCGAATAAATTTACTTCGAATATAAAGATTTAATTGGATAATTAAATCGACAATTTAATATTTGAAATTCCAAAAATAATTGGAAATTGGATTAAATGTGTATAAAAATGATTTATAAAGTTATGATAAATCATATTGGAGTTATAATGATGTTTGTAAACTTTTAAAATTAATTTAAAAGTTAAATTGTGAAAATTGAATATTTTAATATTTAATTGACTAGTAAAAATAGTCATTTTTCAAACAGTCTCGGATTTCGACGAAACTAGTTTCATCGGATCTGTAATGTTATATTATTGTAAGATTTCAATTTTCGTAGTAATCAGAGTTGTCGTGTGTCCGGGGCAAGCCGAAACGCATCGAAATCGGTTTAAATCGATTTGATTTAAATTTGATCGTTTATTTCCGTAACTCTCACATAAGATCGAATTAGCTCCTGAAACACATTCCATTGTGTTCGGAACGTGGAGTAAACCTTAAAAACGTCAGCCGGCACGCTCGATTTCGAGTTCGAAAAATTTCCGGATGAATAGTGTTTTGTAAATTTCTATAAAAGGACCTCCTTATTTTCATTGGCAACATAAGCAAACCCTATCCCTAATTCAATGCTCAGCCACCATTAACAATTCCAATGGCCAGGAAACACCGATCTTTCTCCTCAATTTTCTTCAAATCTACACATTAATTCGACAAACTTCCTGAATGAAAGTTGTAGAGCTACGTGAGATCTTCGTTCTCAACGGTGATGATCGGAAAATGTTGAGTCGATCGACGGCAATTTACATTTGAACGCGTGACCTTTGCACACGTTTTTCGATGTAGGGGAGGCACCGAGCATGTGCGGTCGGCTGGTGGAGGTGGAGTTCGTCGTGGTCTTCGATATGGCGCTCCCTGATGGACGAAAAGATGAACAAGGATGGTCACGTTAATTCAAAGAGGAGGGCAGCATTGGGTTCGAACATGACCTGGGAAGTTTTGTCAAGCGTGAGAGAAGAGAGGGGGAAGCGGGCCAGATCTGGTCAAAGTGAAATCTAACGGCCAGAAAATGTTTAAGGTTAAAAATTGAAAAGAAAATTGATTTATATATATATATATTAATGTGTATAAACTTCTAAAAATCATAACTTTGTCATACGAGGTTCATTTCGGACGAAACGAATTGCGTTTGGTTCGTTTTGTCGAGCACTACGCAATGGAGCTAGTGAAAATTTTGAGTAAAATTAAACGCGTGTTTAATTTTATTCGAAATAAAATGCTGCAACCGTTATTGAAAGCAAGGTGAGAACTTCTCACTCAATCGAATATTTGTTTCGATTTAAATTTTAAATAGTTGTATTTAAAATTGCTTGATTGTGTGAATTGAATGATGATTGTTATCTATTGTGTTAAATAGACCCTATACGCCGTATATTAAGCGGATGTTATTTATTAAAAACATATACCGCGATAATTTCACATTGAAGTGAAATTGGTATTATATATGTATTTGGAGTTGATTTCCCGCATTATATAGTGGATGAGACCCTATTGTGCCGTATAATAGCGGATAATATTTATAAATCCCATATACCGCGATATTCCACCTTGAAGTAGAATTGGTATTGTGCTAACATCTGTGGATGCAGGAAAACAGGTTGGAGGGATCCAACTGGATTCCTCAAATAATTGAATTTATTTCAATGTTGTGTGTTGATTTATTTATAATCGCTGTGTGATTATATTGTGATTGAAATTTTTGACGGCTATAACTTAGCCGAATATATTTTGGTACCGTTGGATACCGAAAATAAATAAAATTGGATTTTCGAAATGTAAGTTGAAAATTTATCGAAAAATTTATTTTTGATAATTGGATAAATTAAAAGGAGTTTAAAGGATAAAAGTCTTATTTTTGAACCGTATTGAATTAAATTTCAAATTTGGAAAAAAAGGCTTAATAAATGGATTTCGGAAATATCAATTATAAATTGAAGAATTTATTTGAAATTGGATTTTTAAATAGATTTGAAGAGCTAAAGGAATTTATTTTTAAAAGGAAATAATTTTGAAAATGTTGGAAATTGATTTGGTGTCTTGAAATAAATTTGAAAATCAATTTGAAATTAATTTATTATTAATTTACCATAACTAGTAAAATTGATTTATAGAAATTTATTTGATTTAAATAATCAGATAATTTAATTAATTCTATCTATGGATGTTTGGATTATATTGGATGTTGAATTGTTTGACATCTTTGATGTGTGATGCTTTGTGATATATTCTGATTTGTGTGTGATTTGTGATCTATTTATCGGTGGTATATATATCTGTGATCTGTGAATTAAAGATAAGCGTTATCGTTTATACCGCTTATCAATTATATTGTTATATTTGATCTATGATGATTGAATGCTGTTGCACTATTGTGTTAAACCCTTGGACTACACAATACACACACAAATGTGGATTTCACGTGGAAATCGGTTAAGTCACAGATTTTTATCAATTTTGGAAAATTGAGTTTTTGAATCCAAAATGGTTTTGGAATTGGAATTGAAAGTTTTGAAAATGAGATTCAAAAATATAAGTTATTTTAAATAACTTAATAAAATGGAATTTAAATCATTTGATTTAAAATTTGAATTCAATATTTTGAATTGAATTCAATGAATTGGGAATTTTGGTTTAAAAGATTGTATAAATTATAAAAGGTGTTTATATGAGTTTTTAACCATTTAAAATATGGTTTTGAAAATTTAAATGTATATTCAAGTTTTATACTTGAACGACTTTAAACCGTGTAATTGTAACCAGTTTTTCCCAAAACGAAAACTATCTGTTTTCAAATATTAATAGCTTTCATAAAGTGAAAAGATTTCCAATTTGTATCGAACCATTTCAAGTTGAAATGAAATTGTAAATAGTTTGGAAAAAAAACTATGAATTAACCTTTGTGAAGATGATTAAACTATATTTTTGAAATCAAAGAAGATTTTAAATGGTGTATCTTTTATATTATAAAAGACTTGAATTGTGAATAGTTTTGAAAGCTATAAATTAAATCTTGATTTAAAGATTTAATGGGTTAATCCAATTTAAATGGAAATTGATTTGGAAATCTGTGAAGGAATCTTTGTGAAACTGGGTAAACTTTGTGAAGTAAATCTTTTTGTTTAAAGATTTAAAATGGTAATTTGTTTAAACCATTTAAAGGAAAGGATTTGGGCAATAAGTTGTGACTTAATTGAAATCCCAATATTCATATGTTTTGAAATATTGTGCTCACTATTCGGGTTAGCCGGGAAAAGGCCTTTGTGGCATATAACCCATTCCGAATTAGTGATACGACAATATGGATCATGTTGAAGACCGGTGGTGAAGACCGGGTATTTGTGAAAACGATAGGATGACTTATCGATTGTCTCTGCACCGTTAGCTATGGTATAGAGATTTCCTTTGTGATGGGAAGTTTTATCGGGATTGTGAATACCTGGATTGCAAGGGCTTCTTCGGAAGTGCCTTCGGTTCTGTTCGAACCCGGAACAGACTTGTATGGTTACATGTCTAACATTACATTTTGAGATATAAAACCGATTTCTTTCAAATACATTTCTGTTGGTGGCGGAGAATTTATTCTCTTAGCTTAACACCCTTCTCTGAGACGTACGAGCTCAGAGGTTATGTAGTTGAAATTTATCAGTGATATACTCCCAATTTGGTAGTGTGGCATGCTGAGTGTTGCTGTGTGATAATCATTTATTGATCATTTGTGATCAAAGCGTGGCTTTGTGAAAAAGCGTAGCTTTGTGGACGAGACCTCTTTGGACCTCATAACCCGGAAATGGTCAAAACAGGAATGATGCGGCAAGGTTATGAGGGTCGCGCACTTTAGGGTATGTCATTTCCTTCTGGAAAAGGGTGGTATCATGGTATGGAGCCCAGATACTTACTCATATGGACACACTTTATTTATTATGTGTGATGTTGGTTACGAGCGCTTGGATAAAGGTCCCTAAGGACTGGGGAATGGCATAGTCGTGAAGTAGTTACCTATACCTAGAGGTAACCTGGCCTTGTGTTGGCAGAGATCCGGTTAGGTTCTCAGGACGTCTATCCAGAGGTGATCCCATTGACAGTAGGAAGTTCCTTAGCCTGACCATTTGTTGGAAATCCAAAGAAACAATACGAACCTTGTACGGTTTAGTTGTATAACCTGCTATGGAATGTGGCGGTAACCTGCTATTGAACATAGTAGCTATAGTAGGCATAAGTGCGGAATGCCTATGCTGGCTAAGATTAATATTATACTTTCGAAATGATTTTTGCACACTATGCACTAGTAATAATATCAAAAATGATTTGTTTTGCATAGTAAGCATGTTTAACTATCATAAGAAGAAATCTCCTCCAATTCTGCATTTGCATTGTGTGTGTGGCGGAAGGTCTTATGGTAGTTTCATTTTCCAAAAGCATTGCGGATATTTTCTATTTCCTTGTTGTTGTTGTTTTAAAGATAATAACTGTTTTAGTTCTCACATCAGTCACCATGACTGACCTGGAGTTTATTGTTTCCTTCCTAAACTCTGGGTGCCCACCAATTTCCACACGGGCAGTCTAGAGTCAGGTTATCAGGTCATTCAGGATTCAGGAGATGCTGTGTAGCTCAGTGGTGAGCTAGATGGCGAGACGTAGCATTTGTATATGATATTATTTATTCCGCTGTGTATTCTCTATGAGGACAAGTTTATATTACTGTCCAGTGTTGTATTGTTGTTGTAAACTCTGATGATGATGATGTAATGTATAAAATGATATAGTTTCTTTGTTTTAAAAGATTATTCATTTATCTATTATATATTGTTCCGCTGCGATATGTGAGATTCTGATATTGTTCTGTGTTTTTCTGTTGTTTCTTCTTTCATTTTCTTCTGTCTTCTTCTTCCTCTTTTTTTCTCCATAACAATTCGGTTTTTCGACATTCGATTTCTCGGCAGTTGATACAGTGGACGTATTAATGTCGATTTTCGAGCGACAAAAAATCACGTTCGTTACAGCTATACAAGGCTGGGTTGTCGCTTGGCATAAATCCCCAGTCGTCGTTGGTCGCTCGATCGTTCTTGTTTTGTATTTTGGATTTTCGCCCTTCATGGGGCTGGACTGATAAGGCAGGAAAAGCCAGTTCAGTCGACTGACCCTGTAGGTCAGTCGATTGATCCTGGGGATAGAAAATTTTCTGTCCCTGTGTCAGTCGACTGACCTACTGGGTCAGTTGACTGATATTGGAAACATAATGTTTCCAGTCTTGTATCAGTCGACTGACCTACAGTGTCAGTCGACTGAGCCTGAAACAGAGAGTTTCCAGGCAGGAATCAGCCGACTGACCATATAGTCCAGTCGACTGAATCTAGGAGGTGATTAATTTGCCTACTTTCGGTTGTTTTCGTGTGGGTTTCCGATTTTTAATCGATTCGAGATGATCCGATTTGTTGTTATCATTTATCGACTATGATGACTTCTTTTTTGGGATTTTTGAGAATATCCATTTTGATGGATTCGGTATCGATTTCTTTGGATTTGATTCACGTCTTCGAATGTGGATTTTGGTGATTGATTGTTTCTAAAATCATTTCTGTGATTTGTCACTTTAAAATATAAAGGTTTTCTATACTAGTAGTAAATATTCAGCTCTTTTACAAAGATGATTTCAACTCTATTTTTAAATATAAAGCTTGTTTTCAAAACCGTTTTCCAATCTATTAGTATATACAAACCTTTACCTCATTCGTATGAGAAATCTAATTAAACGGCTTAGTAAAACAAGTGGTATGAAACGCTTGCGTTCACTTCGTCGGTTAATTCTTGGAGTTGTTCGATTGAACTCTTGTGACAATTTTCGAGTGGAAATCTACAATTTGTTCGTAAATATTTAAGTTAAGCTAGTGGTTATGGGACATGAAGCTAAACTCATATATTTACTAGCTTAGTGTAATTCACACTTTTTATTGATCAATGATGATCATTTTGTGATTTAGACTAGCGATGCGCGATGTCTATTTGTTCGTGTGGGGACTAAAAACCCCGTTTGTGGAGCTTCGGCTCAAATTTGGCGGGGTAGCGACCCGTGGTCTTTGGGCCGTTTGTGGAGCTTCGGCTCAAAATTTATGGTTAGCGACCATGGAATAGCATTCCATTTGTGACATACGTGTTGGTGAGTTTTCATGCTCCCGTTTGTGATAGGCCTCCCCCCTTTGTGATTTCTGGATTTCTAATCGATGATTTCTAGAATTTGTGTTTCACCAATTTTCGTGGATTGGCATTTATATGTTTTGTCAATATTTGTGTTTTGGTGAATAATTTAAAGAATGTGATTCTTTTTGGTGTTTTGAGATGATTTGAGATATTGTATGATTTTTGCTGTTATTTGATGTATACTTGTCGCAGTATGGCATTATCGTTATCATACGTTTTTGTCATATCTCTTATCCTATATCATTTTATCTGATATTTATAGCTAGACTGATCCATTTATTATTCTCTTCTTAAATAATACTCGGGTCAGACCGAGATGTTACAGGTGCTTCTGCTTGACTCCTCCTCGGGGACTATTATCTGACTTTTGGCTAACTACTTTAACATAGTAGTTTTTTTGTTGTTATACATTCGAGATATAGACTCCTTGATGTATAATTATTCTTTTGTCTAGCACTTGTATCTATTCTTTTGTGATGTAGTGGATCTTGTTTTACCACTACCTTGATGTACACTTTTATGTGATATATTCATATCTTTTTCCGCCTTTGTGATATGAATATCTGTGACTAATTTGTGTTATGTTTATTTCTATATTTGTCTCCGAAGGCCTCATAGCCACTGTGTGGTAGCTTTGAGTTTGTATTTGATATGTCGGATTTCCTCTTGAAATGAAATGTAAGTTATATTATTTGACATATCGGTACTCGCACAAAGCAATTACACAGATGGTCGCTCCTCAACAGCCTTATTCTTCATGCTAGTCGACGGCATTACCCAGTAGTGTTCTTGGCTAGCGTGAGTATAGAGGTAGGGCGTTACAACAACACTCGTCCTACTAGGGACACCTAGATGTTTAACGGCTTGTTGCATACGCTCAATGCAATCGTATTTCCTATGAAAACGGCTTTATCTTAGTTTTAGTTTGTTCGAGGATGAATAAAAAGATAAGTGTGGGGGTATATGATGTGCACGTAAATGTGCATATTTTTATTTCCATATTTAATATAATATAATTAAATAAATGAGCATATAGGGTATTTTAACATGTTCAAACCAAAATTCAATTATTTTCAAATCATCATTTATTCATCTTCATATAAAGGCAAAATGGTTATTTTTGTGTTTGATTTAATTTCAGAAAATTTACTTGGACATTTTTATGTTGTGCTGTAGGAATTTGGATTCAAAAAGAAAGAGGCTTCATGAAAATATGCATCCACAAGAGAAGAAAACAAAAAGAAGGAAGAAATAAATCAAGTCATGCAACATGGAGGACCCCACCTACCCACTTACCATGATCTACAATTAGGAGCTAATGCACATGTTAGTGGGAATTAAATTTACATGCACACTTAATGGAGGATTAATTAGAAGCTAATGATAACTTGATGGACACACTTCCTCAAGGGCAATTTGGGTTGTCCCCTAAAATATGGATTAGGATTTTAGGCATGTATAAATACCTCTCATGTTTCATGTTATAAAGCTTTTAGCACCACCTTGTAGTTAGTTTAGCGGTAGTCGCAAATATAAATAAAAACCCTCTTTCTCTTTTTAATGGTTTCTTAACCTTTTTCTTTATGTAATTTAGTTTTATGCAATTTTAATACATGTTCTTTTCTTTGTTGTTTTGTTTATGTTAGTAGTGTAGATCTCTTTATTTTATGCAAGTAGTTTAGCTTTTATTTTATTTCAATTAGCTATATTTTTCCTCTTGTTTATGTTCTATGTTGCAATCTACATTTGTTGACATGATAACAAATATGAGAAGCTAAACCCCTTCAATTTAGGGGTAATGAAGCTCTCTTAGTCATGTAGATTCAACATATTTTCTAATTTATGATCTCTTTTTGTGCTTAATGGAATGTTTGATGTGGTAAAATTTTGTTGTTTAACTTTGAATTTGATAGTCTATGTTGTTGACACCAAATAGGCTATGCTTAAACAAACACAAACACAAATTACCTCTTCAAGTGGATTTTAGAATCAAAATTTGATGGTCTATATTACTAATAAATAGTAAATAGATCATGCTTAGAACATATTTTATTTTTGATTCCATTATTATTTTCATGAGAGTTAACAAGTGATTTGGATGGTGTGTTAAAGTTTGATGCTTTATGTTGGGCTAATTAATAGCACAAATAGGCCATACTTATGATAAGCACATCAACTAAATTCACTAATGACCAAAAAAGAGAGATCATAATTTCATTATGTTGATTTACGTGATCATGAGAAGGGATTTGCCTCTAAATTGCCTTCTACTCTCATATTTCTGTTCACTTTCTTTTGTTAGTCTTTTTTGCATTTTCAGGTTAACACAACTTCAAATCTTGGTTTAATTGAGTAGAATTTTAAATCACTTCAATTCTCTATGGATCGACCCATACTCGCCAAGTACTAAAATTGTACGCCATGCGCTTGTAGTTATTTTTATTACAATTTTCGATGATTTTCTAATTCAATAGGAAATTAGTTGATTCAACAAAGATATTACAAGAAAAAAGTTATCTTTAATGTGGATATAGAACTCAAATCTTTTTAATTCTTTTACAACTTCTAGGAACTTGAGTGTCTAGTTTTACCTTGAAAATGATGTTGTTCATATTCAATTAATAATCAGTAAATCATCAAAGACCATAGTTCTCAATTCTATGATAACTTTCCTTCAACCTTTATTATAGGCTTTAGCCATTAATTGAAGGAGAAAAATTTTAAAACTAAAATTATTAATCAAGTACCTTCATGTGAAAAAAATAAGTTCAAAGTTCATTGTATATGATCATTTTTTATTATTTTTGTTTTATTAGCAAAGATGATATTGTTTACATCAATATATAATAATTTAGATTTATCAAAATTGTCCATACAAAGTTTTTTTAAAGATTCCATACAATCTAGCAAGTAATTATATATTAAAGTATCATTGAAATTTTGATGCATTAATGAATCATTAGAATAATGATACATATTCATTAAGATTATGGTACATTAAAGTATCATTAAAAGGAATGATATAAATAAGTACCACTAAAATTATGATACACTGAAGTGTCAATATGGGATAAATTAACTATTTAAAAAGAATTCCCTAATTATTAATCATGGATATGGTTCCATGGACCACCCAATCTATTTTGAAAAAACTCCTTTTTGGTTAACCGGCCTCTCTCTAACAAATGAACTAACAAATAACCGTGGCGGTGCATAACCGAACACGGCCTACCCTTGTAGGTGGCAAAGACCAATTAGGTGTAACCCCATCTTTCCCATTGACCGCTAAGAAATGATGACATTATCGCCCTATCAAGGTTTTAAATCTCCCCGAGATCAGCCGAGATGAAAATCCGAGATATTAGCCAAAATCCGAGATTTGGCAGCTTGGTTAGTTATAAGTCTTTTAAATATCGCCCGAGACAGCCGAGATATTTGCCCGAGATATTGGCCAAAATCCGAGATTTGAAACCTTGCGCCCTATGCAACCCTACCCCTGAATTTTAGCACCAACCATTGCTGCATAGTGCCCGATCTTGCTCATCATCCTATTTAGATTGCCTAATGCAATCAAAGAAATACCAACCTAAATACCATATTTGAAGCAGGCTACTCTATCTATTGGGGGTATTCCTTTATCTATGCACAAATGTATATACTCCAAAGGTCCTATGGTTGGATATGTCTCACATAAGTATAATGTTACACAACTGCTGGTAGCCCCTTGCGGTGGGCAGACTTCATTATGTAACACTACCGACCTCGCATCCCACCCTAGTCTAATGACCAAATGTCATATTATTCATTTAACTATACTTTATCTATAATAGTTCACATCCGTCACAAACACATACTTGAGGCTACGAATATGTATCTCATATATATATATATATATATATATATTCAATCATGATTACTTAATTACCTTGGCTCTGAACAAACCATACCTTAATGGGCCAAAATTTTGACAGAAATCGAAACCCAATCCATTAAAGCACAGATCGTTGGATTAGGTACCTGCAAATAAGCATGAGCATTATCAGAGATTGATAGAAATCTAAACTCACAACGAAAACATTAATAGGATAAGAATATAGATAGTGACTACTACTTTAGAATTAATAGTATTTCTTGGATAGCAGATTGTCACATCAGCATCGAGCATGAGAGAAAAGTGGACTTCTCCAACAACTAAACACATCCAGCTCCAATGACTTGTTCCTCTAAATCTATACAATGGGTTGTAATGAGGAAGGGATCAGAATAACATTCCGGTGATTGGAAAATCTACAAACTGTCCATAACATAAATTTATACTGATTACTTTCCATTTAATTATTATGTTTATTAAGGTTAGCAATTCTAACCTAACCTTGCATTACACACACGATTACTAACCTACCCATTTCCAAGGTACAAAATACTAACGAAACCTTATTAACCACCTAATACTTCCAAACTCATTTGCCACATAATACTTCTAAATGTGAAGCATGCTTCTATAATCAGCACAAAATACTTTTAAAAGAGAAAGAGGCAGATTCTGCCATTTAAGACCTCAATCAAGGTAGACCCCATTATTTAAGACTTATTCCCAAGGTGGTTTTTTAACTATGTTGTCAATGGTCGGTGGGTCCTAGCTACAAAGACCTCTAACCACTGTTTAAGGCTTCAGACATTTAATGTCCAATATTACACCACCTATCACCAATAAAATCGTAGCCATGCAAGAGACGTACCAAAGCCACTTAATACCTTTAAAAGGACTAGGCATACTTCTAACCATTTAATACCTATATTCTAGGCAGGTCCTACATCACTTACCTATCCCCAGTGGATTCTCACTGGTACTACCATTATTATGGCCTTAGAAATATGAGAGAATATACACAAGCCACTTGATACCTTACTAATAAGGACGAGGCAGGTCCCTGACCATTTAATACCTATTTATCAGTATGCCTTTTTCATTTAATACCTAACCCCAAGGCGGACTCCTCACTGGTACTATCTAGCTGACATCGCTTGGAACCTCACTAGATTACTTAATACTTCTTTTTAGGAGAGAGGAGAACCCTTAGATGAGTCACTTAATGCCTCAAACCTGAAGTGAACCCTTCCCGAGATATCCACTATCACTCTTAATTATAGATATGGAATCTCATTAGATTTCTTCTTTCGGTAGGGAGGTGGGCTCTAAAATAGCCACTTAATACCTCAACACTAAAGTAAACACTTTTAGACACATATTTATTTATTTGGAATCTCACTAGGTTACTTAATACTTCCTTTTAGGAGAAAGGCGGACCCTATAGTCACTTAATACCTCAAATCAGAAGTGAACCCCTATGGAGATATTTTTCACCACTCCTAATTCCAAATTTGGACCATATAATACTTTTCAATTAAGAAAACAATCCCAATCTCTCACATCGTCATGGGTCCTCGGATTAGTGATGTCTTACATCAGTAGTAAGTGCACCCGACTGCTGGTAGCCTCAAAGTGAAGGGCAATCTTTCGTCGAGTGACTCTACTGACCTCGCATCACCAACCTACTAATTTCAATTAACCATTCTAAGTCTTTATTTATATTATCTTAGGAAGACATTAGACTTATCTTACTAATTCCCTCTTTATTTAAGACAATAAGATTTACCTTAAATGCTTATCTACTCATAAAACGCCTTTTAATGCTTAAAAATGTCAATTTGTCTATAAAATCTTAACGGAAATTTCCTAAGACATTTATGCATGATTACTAATTTCAAATTTGTAACCTTTTTATATCTATTCCATTTTTCTAATCCATTTAATCCACTTGTCCCTATTAATTGTAACTCTAACTCATTTCCATTAATTGCCCATTAATCGAAGTTACAGTCTTTAATTCCCATACTAACCAATTGTAACCCCTAATCTAGTCATATCCATTATTTCTCATTAATTGCCTATTAATTATGGTTATAATATTTTATTTCCTATTAATTATTGGCAATTACTAATTTATTGCTCATTAATAAACTACATTTCTCAATTCTACCTATTTGCCTCCCTAAATATAATAATAACTAATGAATGTTACACATAAATAACGCATGAACAAACGCCTCTCTTCTTTATTAACGCAATAAACACGTATAAACTGCCTAATAAAACTGTCTATTTATAAACAAATATATTCTAGTTATAAGTGTTTAACTAGAATATACTTTCCATATTTAATTATTTAGTTTAGTGGAATTAAATTCCTTAGGAAGATTTTCTGCTATTATTTCCATAAATGAGTTTAACACAAAAAGGAAAGATTTACTAGAAATTATAAGGAACAGATAATTTCTTTTTATTTGGAATAAACCGCGTAAATTACGATGATAGATTTGTACTTTACACATCTCTTCCCCTTTCGTTTTATTCCTTATTAAATCAAGCGTCGTCTTTTTGAATCAAAAGTGGAAAAGTAAATTTATAAAAATCAAACGGATGTTCTTCCCACAAATTAAATTATGAAAAATCTACATCTTAGCACAAATTTAGGAAATAATCCAAAAATCCAATTTTACACTCTAGTACAGATCTGGAATAAAATATACAACATTCAAATTCTAAAATCTTTGGGATTGATATCCAGATCTAAGTGTAAACATATTTCAAATTAGAATTAAACAATAATATGTAAGCAATAGTTTTCTACAATAATTTAAGCCTACAATTCACAGATAAAATTGATTTAGGCATAAAAATCAAATGTGTGCCAATGGAATATATTTAAAATAATAAACAATATATAAAATTTCCCACTCATCTTTTTAAAAGCGATCTAAACCTCCAAATCTGAAGTAGAACCTTAAATTCATCTCCAAATCATTTTTTAGCAAGCCTAGCCGGCTTTATAGTGGGCCGGGCCACTGTATAAAAAATGGAATAACAGGTGTTCCGCACATGCACAAAACAGCTAAACAGGCTCAAGGAGCCCAAACCAAAGAGAAAAATACCGCACAAGAGCTAGGCAAAAAGAGCCTAATCTACTAAACAAACTATGACTACGCGCCCTCCGGAGAGGAAATGCCACTACCAACCTGTGCAGTTAATGCCCCGCTATATCCCCGCTATAACTTCGATATATCTTATAGCGGATTCCTACCGCTACGATTTTTCCATATATCCCCAACATATAGCCTTTCCGCTTTAATCCCCGCTATTTCCGCTATATCCCGTTATTTTCGCTATATTCCGCTATATCTTCTATAAAAAATTGGATTGAAAAATGATATTTATACGCTATAAAAATTATGAAATTAATTAATTTCATTGAATTTTTTATATATGTTTAGAAAAGATAATACTCTAATATTCTACTAAATTAAATTAAGTTATATAACAGTTTTACGTTCATTTACAATACATTTGCACATATTTTTATTTAAAATTATTTTTGTATTAATTATAATTCAATTGAATGTTAATTTTTCACATAATTACTATCTATATATTTGTAAAAACAACAAGTATGGGATTTATATGCTATTTTAGAGTAATCCGATATATCCTGCTATATCTTCGCTACATCCCCGCTATGACTTTTTGCACCTCTACCGCATTGAATCCACCGAGCGCTTTAACTGCACAGCTACCAACAACATACGACGGGCCTATAATATGAACATACCCAAAGAAAAGAGCAGCCAGATTCAGAACATAACCTTCAGAAGAAGGAGAGTAAATAAATTTCCTATCCCAACTGACATCATAAAACTTACTTTTATTCTCCTCACCAATCTCACCAACCCTAGTAAGGGACAGACCGTCACCCTCGATGTGATATATAAGAAATCGACTCTCACCCATCGATAATGGCATAATAAGTATCAGTCTCTGACGAGTACCGCATCTCAAATGGAATATGGATCCAGACCCGCTTCTTAGAATTCCAAGAAATAGAATCCGACAATACAGAGGAAGCACACTCAATTTGGGTCCCACCAACATGAGCATCAACAACAGGAGCTACACTAGGAGCGACAGGAGCATCAACAACAAGAGCTACACAAGGAGCGACAACAGCAGGGTTAAGGGGAGGAGGTGCAACCTTCAGGACCCACTTCCTAACAGGAGGACGAGGAAGTGGAATTCGATCGGATAGTGGAACAGGGTCAGCAAAGGCCGATCTAGAACACGCATCCGAAAGATGCCCAAAGGACTGACAGGTCATACAGATATCTGGTATATAACTGTAGCGAACTCTGACCTCAGCAAAAAGGCCCTCATCGAGTTTTACTTTTAACATTGAAGGCAAAGGTTTGGCAGGGGTTATTTCAATCATAGCTTTGGCGTAAACTAATCTCTTCCTGGCTATAGTGTTAGCGTCATAACAAATCACCTTACCAACAAGGCCTGCTAGCCGATCAATCCCGATCAAAGGTTGAAGAACAGATGGGATGTGAGAAAATGGGCCCAGACAGGAATAGATAAAACCTGTGCCTAAGCCCTATCAACAGACGGACTCCAGGTTTTAATGATGAACGGTTTCCCATCAATGAGAATAGGGTCGGCCTCAAGAATACATTATTTCCAAATCATTTTTAATCCAAGAAATATGTATAAAAAGGTATATACATACATTAGAATTACAGATCCGAGAAGAGATCTGGGTTTGGGAGAGAAAATATATACAAATATATAAATTGCCTCAAATACGCATATAGTTGATTCTCTTCTTTCCTTTTTTTATAAGATTTCTATTTTTCCATTCTTCTCCAATTTGTATGAATATAGATATAAATATCTTATTTTTATAATTTAGAAAGAAAGTGGAAAAAAAATGGAAGAGCTTCGCTTACCTCCAGAAAAATATGAGAAGAGAAGGGAGAGTTAGGCTTGAATTTATAGGCGCAAAAATCAACGTCAACCATAAGATCGAAATATATTAAATCCAAACCGTTGGACCTAGGCTAATCCTAGCTGCCATACATGAAGCGGTCGACCGCCCCTGGTCGACCGCTGCAATATGCGGGTCACCTGTGGGCCCTAGATAATTAATATATAAACGTTAATTTTTTTATTAGAAATATTTTTGTTCAATTCGTTTTTCATATGTAACTTCTTCATTTGGACTCCGATCGCAAAACTCCATATACGAAAGTTGCTCGGAATTTCGCCACGAATTCAATGGTGCAAATTTTGTGGTCTAATTCCATTGTCTGCACAAATTCCTTTTTTGGAGCTCAATTAATTAACTAACTAACGCCAAATTATGGGGTGTTACAGCCTCTATAGTTTACGTTGACCCTAGGTCTCTATTTCATTATGTGTTTATCCTTTTCTTTACTTTTAGTTCACTTACTACTTTCCTTTTATTGAGTTCCTAATATCATTTTCCATTCATTTTATCCGTTTTCTATTTTTTTATCTATATTACCATTTTATCTTCATATCCCTTCTTTCCTATCCTTTGGATTTTCTTTTTGTTTACTTGCCATTTTTATTGGTATTTCACATTTTATCTTTTTAGGATATTCTTATCGCATCCATATCTTCCTATTTAACCCTTGGTGTTTGCTGCCTTTTAATGCGTTGGAACTACATTTCTATCATAAAATGTTAACACCGTAAATTTTCATATCTTATCCAAAAAGAGAGGTTTGTGTGACGTTTGTAATTACAAAGAACTTATTTTTATTATTTGAAATAGACAATAAAAAATAAGATAAATATCCCTATTTTGTACATCTCTTTCTTTTTATGTATATTCTCTGTCATTCCAAACATCACACTTTTATTTATTTTAAACTTGATAACACCTAGGAATTTACTTGCAAAATCCCAAATTCCAACGAATTACGATATCACTAAAACATCTAAAATCTTAATAGAATTCTCTTTAACCCTCATTGTTATCCATTATATAATTACCTATTTCTAATTATTATGTAACAAATTTTAGTTTTTGTTTCATAGTAATGAACTTCAAAAACTACTAACATCGTATACAATTTCTTGGTTTACATTTATCACATGTAAATACAACAATTTCTCAGGTATAGAATATGTAGGCAAGTTTTCCACTTTTATTATTTCTATACTATAATAAATTTTATTAAATCTATTCCTTAATCATTACGTGTATACAAATTTATCATCCAAATTGTTATTACCATTATAATCGTTATGCACTTGCAATTAAATATTCAAATCATTATACATAGGTATAAATGGAATAGCTCACAACGATATAAATCTAATCTTATTACAAAACATGTAATTTTTCCACTCACCTTACTCTATCTTTCCTATTTCCAGATCTGGATCCATCCTCTTTTTATTTGACTCCCTTTCCATTTCAATACAAAATAATAAAAAGTGTATACATTTATTAAAGCAACAGATCTGGGGAAATGATTGAATTAAACTTGAGCTAAGTTTTAGATTTATGATTTTACCTTTGTTTCCATTTTGATTCTCTCCTACTCTTCTCTTCTCTTATTTGCCTCTTTTCTCCACTTAAATAAATGTATAATATAATATTTTACTTTTAGTAATCTAGAAATCTTAGAGAAAAGAGAATGACAGAGCTCCGCTCGGTCACCTAGAAAATATGAGAAGAGAAGTGTGAGTTAGGCTTATATTTATAGTGGTTTGGAATTGACATTGAGCATTATATTTATTCAGTGAATCTTTTAATTTAATTATAGATGACCATGTCTTAGCACGCAAGCAATGCATCACCATTGTCCATCTAAATTTTTGTAATCACATATAACAACAGCATGGGTTGGCCCCACATGCTTTATGGCAGACCACTACTGGTTGACCTAGGTTTATTATGGATCAACCTGTGAAGTTGTTTCAGCTTTAATCAATTGCATTGTTTGATTTGCTAATTTAATTCTTTATTTAACAAATCTCGTTCATTTCTTTCCCACTATATATATTCTCTGAGATTTTAATTTAACTTTAACATTTCTTAACATTTTCATTAAGGTTACTAGTTAATGTTTAATTTGTTTTTATTACCGTATTTGCATATATAATTGTTTCTGATTCAAACACTTCAAATGTTAATAACTTTTTCGTTGGAACTCAAATTGGAAAACTTTATATATTAAAACTAATCAAAAAATCATCACAAACCCAACGATATAAGTTTCACAACAAAATTCTGACATTTGCAAAAATTCTATTTTTAACATTATTGCTTATTTATTACATTTCTTTTTAAACTAATTAGTGTTAAAATTGCAGGATGTTACATTCTCCCTTTTAAAAGAATTTTATCCCCGAAATTCCTCTAGGGCAGAATAATGCAGCATAACGTACAACCATTCTAAACTAACAATAAATTAGTGTAAAAACAATTTTGCAACCAATCGTTTATAAGTGCACGGTGTATTATAATACATATGATATGTACACTGAGAAATTCTAATCGACACCTCTTATATGAAAGCTTTCTTTTAAATCAATTTCAAAAAATATGATGCAAACAACCTAAGTATACTGATAGTTCTACATATATGCAATTTTTGGAGACTAAAAACTTGCTTTTACATCCAAATTTTTCCATGCTTCTATAAATATAAGTATAATTCAACCAATTTCACATCCTATACCTATCATCCAAAATCCTAGCACACCATTGCTAACATCCAAATTTTGAAAAATCCAGTGTATTGAACCCATTTTCTTATGCTTGAAAAGAGTCTAGACGGAAGATTCCATATTTCCATCCTTCTCGTATGCACCATTTCTCCACTGTATCTTGGAATATTTACTTTTGCCCTCACTTCTCTTCCAACTTTTCCAAGTACCGTTCGTATAAGTCAATTTCATTTTAAGTTTTTAAAGCTGGGTTAATTTCAAAAATCGCCTTTTTGTTACTAACAGGATATGGAGAAAGTTATTTCCTAGCTATAACAGCTTTCTCCCTTGTTTCTAACCGTACTTTATGTTACTGCCTCTTCTACTATATAGTAAAATCTATACTAGCCAATTTGTCGACTATTCCCTATGTTAAGTATGCGACATTTCAAAATTCTAAAATTTCTCCCTTTTCAATTCAAAAATATTTTTATATTACTTTTAAACCTCAAAATAAAATTTCAAATTTTAAAAACTTACTAAAACATTTTGTGTGTGTGTGTGTATTCAAAGTCTATGTATATATATAAATTTTCAAAAATAGAATTTTTCCATATCTCATGCAATGAGGATCTAGTCAACAATTCAGCATCCATAGTGGACTCCACTTAATTTACATGGTAAATTTTAAGTTTCAAATTCTTTCCTATTATTTTTATTAGCAACCAGCAACGAAGTTCAAATTTAAATTCCAACCTTTGAGGTATAGCAACATTGACCCATGGCTACACAACATCCTTTCACTGTCCTACACTCACTAAAATTTATTTCCTGAATTTTTCAGGACTTACAATCTTATTTCATTTCAGTTTTGGTAGTCGATTAAATAAAATTTCTTAATTTATTTCTTAACTTCTAGCCTCTACTATATTCTTCTCTTTTTCATTAGTCGAATATCTTTTCTGAAATTTCTTTATCTTTATTGTTTTTCTATAACATAGCGATCCACATGGAAAACACATAAAAAGGAACATTTCTTATAATATCATACATGCTTTTACACCCAATGAAGATAACTAATGGTTACAACCCAACCTAAATACAACAACTAATGGAAGTTGCCCTTCAACATCACATAGCACTAAGATGTTGTGCCTCTATCACTTTTGACTTGAATGGACCTTTCTATTGTGCCATCCTTCTGCAATACTCGTATTTTTAACTTGAGTTAGCCAAGATCTTCTATTACCGTCTTCTTTTAATCCAAATTCCTTGATGGTATTCTCAAATCTTAGTATTTATCTCCTTTATCTTTGATCCTTCATACAAGCATATCTTAGAACTCGTAGAAGTGTACTTTAATACCCTATTATCATTTTTTTACGGATTCTCGTTATGGCTTGCTCATATGTCAAAATAACACTCCTAGGTTCATACCATTATTCTTTACACCCTACAGGGATTTCTTATTACTACTCCATGAGTAGTCATTGCTATCTTCTTTATAGCTTTATCTTTTACCCTGTCTTACCTAGGCACTAATTCCTATCTACTCCATATTTAAAATTTTGGTTTGGTCTTCGCTATTTTTTCAAAAATTAAAAACTTCAAATATTTTTCTTGAAATACTTAATTCCAAAACCTTTGTCTTTAAAAGTACAACATAGAAACCTTTTATTAAATTCATAAACACATGTTGTCTTAACCTTTTAAAACTTATAATTTAATATGTTCGAATTTAGCTTATTAGCAAATCTAATTTTAAAAAGTTTCTTTTCTTTTTCTTCAAATCAAATTTTTGTTAAAGGCCTTTTTAACTTTTACTTCTTAAAAATTAGGATTTTTAATTCAAATTATTTATTGATATTTCCTTTTAAAAACTTATTTGTTGCGCCAAACCATTTCTTTCAAAAATATACTTTATAATGTTTTTAAAACATATTTTTATAATCTTAAACAACAAAACTGGATTAGACAAAGACAACTCTCATTCTATGTTTCTTACTACTTATACTATCTCCACTCCAATCCTTGGTTGACTCTCTAATATCCTACGAGGGAGACTTTTAAAAGATATGTGCTATTATTGCACTTACTATGGAAAACACTATCAAAATTTTCTTTTTAGTTTTCATATATTAGATTACTAGCATTATTTTTAATATATTCTGCTAACATCATTATTTTATATAAACTTCCTTGTATTGTTTTTTACAATACTATATTCAACTTTTCCCAACCTAAGCCGCACTAATTCAATTACTTTTCTCTCAATTAATGGTCTTCTTAGTTAAACCATTGTAGCGCGTTCACCTAAAGCTTTGTTTCAGGGTTCTAAATCTTCTTTCGTACTATTTACCCTATTCAAAACTTATGTCACTTCCTATTGTCCACTCTTAAAAATGTTTATATAGCATAAAAATTTGTTGTAAATGCGGATTACAGACCTTAAGGTTGGATTAACACTAGAGGGGGGTGAATAGTGTTTAATGGAATTTATGGAATTTTTGAAATCTTTTCAAATTAAACGCAAACAGATGCAATTCACAAATACAGAGACAATCACAGAACCAGACACAGATGAAAATAGAAAATAAAAGCAGTAAAGGAAAGAACATACCGGAATTTTATACTGGTTCGGAGTTACCCTACATCCAGTCCCACACAATTTCTTGTGCAGATTTCTTTTCAAATATAATGTCGATATTACAACCTCGATTTCAAGGCCACGAGATACACCCCCATGTCTTCGAGTCTAGGGCAAACTCTCTTTATTTAACCAGGCTACAAGATCACCCAATTGATTTATGGGCTACAATCACACCCAATTGATTTACGGGTCACAATCACACCGTTTCCAATCACACTTTGATAGAGAGAGACTCGATACACTTTGATTTTTCGATCTTTGATTACAAATGATCCTATAACTCTGAATAGCACTGATATCTTTGAGAGAGAATTGTAGAGAATCAAACTAAAGACGATCGAGTTTGATTCACTTATGATTTCGGTAGAATTTTGTTAAAGCATTTGGAATATAAGAGAATATTTGAGTGGAGAAGAAGGAGTGAAGAAATGAAGAAAAACTAACTTCAAATTCGTTGAAAACAACTAGTATATATAGAGAACAACGGTCATGTCTATTCAAAAAAGGTTATGACGAATAGACACTTCTTTTGAAAATTTAAAATTTGAAATCTACAACTACCACGTCGACATGGGGGGGTATAGGGATGTCTAAATGCCTATGTTATTTTTGAAAATTGATTTTTCTTTAAAGTGATTTCTATTCTAAAACTTGTCAAAAACAATTTCTAAACTTTGTAAACCATTTTGAATATAGTTTAAACTTATAAAAGCATTTTAGAAAGTAAACTTAAAATATGTAATCTATAATATAAAAGTAATATTAAAAACTAAGTATAGACTTCTTTAAAATATATTTTTGAGATTTAAAGCTAAAATATTAAAATCAAGAGATAGTTAAAAAACAAGAGATGATTTTGAGATCAATATTAAAAGATGATGAGAATAGTTTTTTTGAATTAAGGCTAAAATATTTAAATTGATAAAGATGACTTTTAAAAAGATAGTTTTTGGAAAAATAGTTAAAATAAATTATTTTGAATATTTCGTGAATTCCATTCCACTAGAGAAGGTCTTGGGTTCGATCCCACTAAAGAGGTCGTGGGTTCCATCACACTATTCAAGCGAGAAGGTGGATTTCATTCCACAATTAAAATCTGAATAAAGATTTTAGTGCTATTATGAAGTTTTAACATAAATCTAGAATTTATTACTTATCTTGATATCTTGAACTCTTGATACTCATGAGTCTTCAGTCTTGATTTCTTCAATCTTGAATTTGTCAGTCTTGAACCTCTATACTGTACAGTCATATATATATATATATATATATATCCCACACATACATATATATCTAGACAAGAATATTAGTATTTATATTTTATAACAAGTCCTAAGGTTGTTGTCATCAAAACCATCATCTTAGGAACTAACAAAATTTTCTCATTGAAACCTATGAGCTATATTGCTCGATCATTTTTCTTTCAAAAGAAATAGCTTTTACAAAATTTCCTTTACTGAAATTTCGAATTTTTACTAATTTTTAATTTTTACTAGAACTTTACATTTACACTTGTTTACCCGCTTTTTGACCAAAGCAGCTAACTTAAAACGGACCTAGAGAACTCGTATGGAGTTGGATTGACGTGAAATTTTGGAAGAGTATTTAGAAGACATAAAAGAAGGCACTCATGAAAAATGGACTTGATTGGATATGGCTAGATGGATCGCTAGAAATCCATGTAGATTAGGTCCCACCACCTGAAATTTTTTTGGTAGGTCCCTGACACCCTCTAGAGTGTACCTACAAAGTTTCATTTGATTTCGTTAAGTTTTGAGTGGATTATGGATAATTCTTCTAGACCTGATGACCCATGATGATGGATGATCAAACAAACTCCAAAAGACTTGATATTTAGACAAGGCATTCAAATAGATGAAAGGAAGGCAACCCAAAAGGGTAAACTCAAAAATAGTTTAAGGGCATGGATCGCTAGCGATCCATCATGTTAGCACGAGTCGCCTTGAATTTTTATGGACTTCTTCCTAGCACTGAGAATAGGCTTTTGATAAGTCGGTATTGGCCCAACTTCTCTCCAACCCCTATAAATACAATCCTACCAGCAACACACAGAGGATCTTCTATCCTTCCAAAAAATAGTTATCTAGGGGTTAACTATGATTCTCTAGTGAACTCATGTACTTGTGACTTGATCTAACTAGGATATTCAATCATATTGTAATCTGATTCAGCCTGTAACAGCAGCCAGTTAATAAAAATTACAAAGTGGATGTAGGATTCATTAACAGCTGAACCACTATAAAAATCTTCCGGTCTCTTTACTATTTTTGCTTTTTTTACATTTATTTTATATATTATTGCTTTGTCGGAACAGGGATGGTGCTTTCACAAACTCATACCGGGTGTTAATCTATTTTTGGGTTAACATTTTGGTGCTTTCATCGAGAAAACCGAACTCAGGGCTAGATCTGAAGACTTAAACTTTGAATCTATGACTTAGAGAAGATGAGCAGGCCTAATACCATATCTAGAGCCGGAGCAAATCAACCAGAGCCTGGGGCAGCTAGGATGTGTCCTCAAATTCTCGTCAAAATATGTGATTAGAGAGGAGATGGAAAAGATGATAAAAGAGATGCAGGATTGAATCTTGGCTAGACAACAAGAGATGACTAATGGCTTCTTCCAAAACGTGGGCCAATACGGGATGGCTAGATCTGCAGGGAATAGGAATCAAACTCCAGGGAACTACGTAGAACCTGCCAGAGTTGAATTGAAACAAGATGGAGTCTTGCCCCATGCCCAGAGCGATTGTACTTGGGGGCAATGCTAGAATCAACATGGGAATCAATCCTAACACCAGAGGCTACCCAGGAGGGAGCCCACTGATCGAGAGAAAAGATCTAGAAGGTTTTGCATCTTTCATGAGTTGAATGGGAAAGAAACGAATGAGTGCCGACACCTTCGTGATTTGATAGAAGAATTGATTCAGAACAACCAACTGCCATAGTACTTGAGGAACAAAACAGCGGTAGAATTGCAAGACCAGCCACCATCAATGGCAATTGCATCAAGTAAAGCCAAACGATGTGAGCGAAAAAAAATTATCCCATGATCGGTGTAGGTGGGAGTCGAATCTTGCTCCAATGCTTTGCTTTTTCATTTTTTTTCCCGCACTTTTCTTTTGTTATTTAGACAATAATAACCTAGGTTGCTTACACGTGAATGGAATCCCGAACAGCCTATCGCTTTGAGTTGGGTGCCTAAGATGACTATTTAGGACAATAATAACCTTGGACCGTTTACACGTGTGCGAGACCTAGATTGGTCTCTAGGCATGCTCTGAGTCGGAACTCCGAGGTGAACATTTAGGATTTCTGCTTGGTTTGATTTCTGTTTATCCAATTGCTGCTTTTTTTCGATTTGAATATTTAAATTTTGAAAAATCCACTTTGATTGTGATGACTATATTGATCACCTTAGAGTCCCGACATGGGACCAGAGTGCAAGGTGCAAGTCCCCTTGCCAGAAAAGCGAGTGGATGGATTTGTACGATATTTACCACTTTGGAGTCCCGACACAGGACCGAAGTGCAAGGTGCAAGTCCCCTTGGATGGACTTGTATGATATTGATCACCTTAGAGTCTCAGCCAGAGAGATGGGACCGAAGTGCAAGAAGTAAGTCCCCTCACCGAAGAGTAAGCAGATGGGCCTAATTAATCCCTTTAAACTTAACAAACAAATGACTTGGAGAGATCATCCTGCTTAACTTAAACTTTAAACGGTCCGAAGAGATCAGACCGATTTTGAATTAATAAAAGAATTTAAATGCCTTATAAATAGAATAAAAATGATAAATCCTGGATGAGCATATGATGATTTTGATATTTGATGTGATTTTGATATATGATGTGATGTGACTTTGATATATAATATGATTTTGATATATGATGTTATAAATCTGAATGAGAGTCAGAATGATAATAATGCAAATCCGGATGGACACGGGATAGTTAGAGACGTGTGATGCAATAACTCCGAATGAAATCAGAATGATTGTGATGGATAGATTACACTTAGGCAGAGTCTAGAGTCTTAGGCTGTAAAGGTTTGGAATGACTTGTGACTAGTAAGAGAAGTCGAAGGAACTTGACGATTCACCAAGGCTGAAGCGGCTGGAAAGCTAAACTGGTTAAGACCGGAGATAGGAACTTGTTCTTAAGCAAAGCACACCTTTCATTCAAAAGTTAGGGGCAATTGTTTACCCACTTTTTGACCAAAGAAGCTAACTTGAAATGGACCCACATAACTCATATGGAGTCGGATTTACTTGAAATTTTGAGGGAACACTAAAAGACATAGAAAATTAAAAATGGGCTTGATTGGATAAGGCTTGTTGGATCGCTAATGACCTAACTAGATGGATTGCTAGAGATCCATGTAGATTTGGCCCCACCACCTGATATTTTTAAAGAAGGTCTCAGACACCCTCCAGAGTATACCTGCAAAGTTTCGTCTGATTTCGTTAAGTTTTGAGTGAGTTATGGATGATTCTTCTGGACCAGATGACCCATTAAGATGGATGATCAAACAAACTCCAGACGACTTAATATTTGTACAAGGCATTCAAATAGATGAAAGGAAGGTAACTCAAAAGGGTAGACTCACAAATAGTTTTAGGGCGTGGATCGCTGGCGATCCATCATGTTAACTCAGGTCGCCTTGTGTTTTTTTAACTTCTTCCTAGTACTGAGTAGAAGCTTCTGACAAGTCGGCCTTGGCCCAACTGCTCTCCTACCCCTATAAATACAATCCTACATAGAACACAAATAGGATCTTCTAAACTGGCTGCTGGAACTCTATAGAGACTAATCTCCACTCTTTATTTCCCACACAATAGTCATCTAGGGGTTCACTGTGATTCTAGTGAACTCTTGTACTTGTGACTTGATCTAACCTAGGATATTTAATCATATTGTAATCAGATTCAGCCTGTAACAATAGTCAGTTAATAAAAAGTTATAAAGTGGATGTAGGCTTCATTAACAACCGAACCATTATAAAAATCTTCTGGTCTATTTACTATTTCTGTTTTTACATTTATTTTCTATATTATTGCTCTGTCCCAATAGGGCTGGTCTTTCAAAAACTCATACCGGGTGTTGATCCAATTTTTGGTTAACAACACTTTTCTTTCTTTAAAAATAAACTAACGAGCTATATATGCTCTATACTTTTTCAACCATTTGTTTTTGTAAAACCCATTTATGAATCATTTTCAATTTAACTAAATATTTGTATATTTTAAAGTACAATATTTACTTACCTTTCAAATATATATATTTTTCTCAACTTTTAAAGATATTTTCTATTAGATTGAACTCAAAGTTGATTTCTATTTGTTCTTTCTCTAGAACTTTTGCTCTTCAATAACTGACTTATCTTCTTTCCAATAATAGAAATCCGGCTATTAATATGAAGTGACTACTTCACACCATCCTTCGAGAAACCAAATACTTACAGATATCTATAACATATGGATTCTTATTTTCCCTTGTTTGGACCTACCATACATCATCAAGTAGCAACATAGGGGGATCCACAACCATTGGGCTGTCAAGGCCAGACTAAGGAGTCATGTACCATCCTACTTCAGGGATTTTCTATATGTAACTATTTTATGGTTGGAGTTCTTAGGATTAAGCATATATTATATTTATATTTATAGGAAAAATACTAATACGTTCGCTCATCGTTTCCTAATTTTTCAAGATCGAATAACCTAAGCTCTAATATCAAATATAACAACTCACACCCCAGTGGGTGAATTTTCGCTAAATCGAAAACCCAAGTCCACCAAAGTATGCATAGTTGGTTTGGTATCCTGCAAACAAAACAAGAGAATGCATATCAGAGCACTAACGATATAATTTACAATGGAATAACAAAATACAATATGTCACATATCTACTAACCAAGATTTGACACTCCTAAATTCAAGTGTCCTTGTCAGCACTAAACATGCTAACCACCAGTACATGTGCTTCAAATTATCCTATGGGTTGTAATGAGGAGGGGTTAGAACAACATTCTGGTGACTGGTAAATTAAACACTTTGTATATAACACCAGCTTATGCCAATTTTTCTCTATCTCATGTTATGTCGGTTTTCATTTTAATTAGCCGTCTCGACTCCACGTTTGTGTATGATTCATTCCCGTCTACCCTTTGTAGGATCATAGCTATGTACATACGTACATACATATATAGACACACCGCACACAGATATATATATATATATATATATATATATATATATATGTTATCCCGCCTTTTGGCAAGGCCAGGACATCAAGAAGCCGACTAGAGAACAAGGATAGCACGCCATGGATATCACTGAATTTTGTCCAAGCCCAGAGTGAGCTACAATTGATAGGACACGACAAGAAAGGCCATAGAGATCAGCACCTCAAATTTCAAGTCGATCCGGACTCATACACTCAAGTTATGATCGAGTCAAATTGGAGGGAAAGGGCCCAGATTTCGTATCCATCACTCTGGGCGATTTCGTATCCATCACCGAAGCCCCAGTTCGAATCCATCATGCTTCGTATCGATCAGCTCCGGATCCATCGAGGTACCCCGGTCCGACTCGATTTTCTTCGTATCCATCGAACTCGTATCGATGGACTTCACACATACCAGCAATTGAAGGACTTCGTATCCTTCAACCAACGTCTGCTTCGTATCCATCGTTCAGCGTCTACTTCGTATCCATCACTCGGTGCTCGCTTCGTATCCATCGCTCGGTACTCGCTTCGTATCCATCACTCGATGCTTGCTTCGTATCCATCAGAGGACCTCACTTCGAATCCATGCCTAATGACTCGTTCGTACCCACGAGTCAACTGACCAGGGATGACGTGTCCTCCATCAAAGTAAAACGAGGCGAGATATGTGGAGTCGAAAGAGTCAATGCGGCACAAAGACCGGATCGAAACGAAGCGCGCGCGCCACCTCACTTCAAGAACACGTGCAGTCAGCGAGACGAACGGATGGAGTCGAAATCATGGATACGAACCAGACAGCCTATGAGGAATTCCATATCGTATCGACCATATCTCATAATCCACTGATCCAAACATGATGAAATTTTAACTGAAGGTTGCACACATAACAAGGAATGTCTCCACCAATTTTGAGCCCAATTGGAAGTAATCCTGATCGATACGAAATGATTTCGTATCGATCACAGATTGGCTTGAAACTCTCTGGAAGTGGTCGAATGGGTCCCCTCACGTGTCAGGCCAAGTCTCCCGGAGTTTGAGCGAAATCCAAGCCTCCTACGCCTATAAATAGAGCCCCAGATTCAACGGAAAAAGGGGCTTTTTTCTCTGAAGCGCCGAGACTCTGCCGGATTGAGATTTGCACCATACTTTTGCTGTCAATTTCGAATTCTAAACTGTAATCCGCTGTTCATCACTGTAAACGCTTGTAATCATTGAAAGAGAATCAATAAAATCATCAAAACTTCATAGTGGACGTAGGCTATACGCCGAACCACTCTAAACTGCTTGTCTGTGCACTTTACATTCATATTTGTTGGAGTTTTTGTTAGATAATCTCTGTTTTACATTTATAATCTTCATTTTATCTCTTCAAACAACTCCCGAAGAGTGTTGTGCCCATTTTTGGTACAAACAATATATATATATTTGTGTGCGTGTGTGTATATAAGTACTACGGTCCCCAAATGGACCACGATACCATCCCCGCTAGAATCACTCAATCAGCACCCCGTTAGGATCCATCACCCTTACCGTGTCACAATCCAGTCACTGTATAACTGGAGGAATTCCCATAGTGCCTAATGACGGCTTTTCAAAATATTATTCCGTACTCTATCTCACTTTGGGTATTTACTACTTTATATGCTTCCTATCATGGATACAGTTCCATGGACCATCCCAACCAATTTTGAAAGAACTAATTTTGGGTCAACTAACCTTGCCTTAAGAAACAGACCAACAAACAACTGTGGTGCTGCATGACCCAACATGGCCTATCCTGGTAGATAGCGGAGACCAGTTAGGTGTTACCCTATCTTTCCCATTGACCGTTAAGGATTAATGACATTCTCTCCCTATGCAGTCCTACCCTTGAATTTTGGTACAAACCGTTGGTGCATAGTGCCCGATTCCGCTCATCATCCTATTTAGATTGTCTAATACAATCAAGACAATACCCTCCAAATAACATATTTGAAGCAGACTACTCTATCTATTAGGGGTATTCATTTATCTATATGCAAATGTATATACTCCACGAGTCCTATGGTTGGATACGTCCCACATTAGTATAATGTTACACAACTACCAGTAGCTCCTTGCGGTGGGAAGACTTTTATTGTTTAACACTACTGACTCGCATCCCAACCTACTCTAATGACCAAATGTCCTATTATTCATTTAACTATACTTTATCTATGATAGTTCACACCTAACATAAATGCATATTTGAGGCTATGTATATAAATCTCTCATATATGCATGTATATGTATTCAATTACAATTACTTAATTACCTTACCTCTATTGTTTACTATTGATCATGGATCTTTATTTCATTATACGTTTATCCTTTTCTTTACTTTAAGTTCATTTACCGTTTCACTTTTATCAAGTTCATAATACCATTTCCCATTCCCTTTATCCATTTTTCCATTTTCTATCTCCATTCCCATTTTATCATTTTATTTCTTCTTATCTATCCTTCGGATTTCCTTTCTGTTTACTTTCTATTTTTATTGGTATTTCACATTTTGTCTTTTTATGATATTTTTATCGCATCCATATCTTCCTACTTAACTCTTGGGGTATACTGCATTTTAATGCGTTGGAACTACATTTCTATCATAAAATGTTAACACCATAAATTTCTATATCTTATCCAAAAAGGAAGATTTGTGTAATGTTTGTAATTATAAGGAAATATGTTTTTATTTTTTGAAATTGGCAATACAAAATACGGTGAATATCCTTATTTTGTACATCTCTTTCTTTTTATTACTTTCGTCGTCATTTCAAACATCACACTTTTATTTATTTTAAACTTGATAATATACAGAAATCTACTTGTAACATCCCAAATTCCAACGAATTAAAATATTACTTAAACCCTTAAAATCTAGATAGAATTCTCTTTAATTCTCATTCTTATATGTCATATAATTACCAATTTCGAATCATAACATAATAAATTTTAGTTTTCATTTCACAGTAATGAACTTCAAAAAATATTAACATTATACACAATTTCTAGGTTTACATTTATCACATGTAAATACAACAATTTCTCAGGCATAGAATATATCGACAAGTTTTCCAATCTTATTAATTCGATACCATAATCATTACGCGTATATAAATTAATTATACAAATCATTATTTATCGTTCTAATCCTTATTCACTTGCAATTAAATATCCAAATTGATTATACATAGGTATAAATGGAATAGATCACAACGATATAAATCTAATCTTATTAGAAAACATGCAATTTTCCCATTCACCTTGCTTTAGCTTTCCTATTTTCAAGATCTGGATCCATCCCCTTTTATTTGAATCCCTTTCTCTTTCAATCCAAAATAATAAGAATGGTATACATTTATTAAAACTACAGATATGGAAAAGGATTGAATTAAATTTTAATTAGAATTTTAAATCTATTATTTACCTTTATTTCCATTTTGATTCTCTTCTACTCTTCCCTTCACTTATTTCCCTCTTTTCTCCACTTACATACGTACATAATATAATATTTTACTTTTGGAAATCTTGAAATTATGAAAAAAAGAGAAAGTACTTGAATTTTTTTTTAAAAAATGGTTTCTCAAAGTGTGTGTATATATAGATAAAAAATTTCTAAATTTTATTGTATAAGCGTAATCTCTCTCTTTTCCTTGCCTATGCTATCTTTGGAAAGTTGCTAATAAATTCCTAAAAATGTCAGATAGAAGATGAGTAATCCTGCAGGTTCAGGCTCTGGCGATGCAGCCGAGATTCCGGGCATGAACATTCTGATTTGGTTTTGTTGGTATCTTCAGGAGAGAGGACAAGTAATGCTTAATCCCACTAGAGGACCCATAGGGAAAGCAATAGGTATAGTTCTTGCCCACCCACCTATCGCTAATTTTGCCTTATGTAAGGGTTTCACGAGTCTCGGAAGACCATATATGGTAACAAAGTCATATGTGGATTCGAGGACATGGATTCATACTTATGAGAGGATTTTTGGGTTGATGGATCTTGCGGATAAGGTAAGGAGGAAGCTAGCTACTTGGCATTTACAAGGGGAGACCCTGAGTTGGTGAGAGGTAGTTGAGTGTAACACCCCACCATTATACCCATACTATCGAAGAGTATTATAAAGTAATACTATTGGATAATACAGATAATGAGGCTATATGGGTACACATGTGAATATTCCCTTGTGCTAACAGTAGTACGTATATATGAATAATTTGTTTGATGTTTTAATACGTACCAGTATTAGTCCAAGGGAATATTCATGTGTGTACCCCGTATAGGCTCATTCTCCGTATTATTTGAAGTATTACTTTGTAGTACTCTTAGATAGTATGGGTATTAAGGTGGGGTGTTAAAAATGGTATCAGAGCAAGGTTAAGAACAATATATTATATATAAGAGGTACGAGTCTTGGCCTTAGATGAGACTTGGAGTCCATGTCATCGTGGGTATGTGGTAGATTATTATTTTTACTTAAGTGATGGTGGAAGTATACAATGATTACTGGGTAATCATTTAGGCATGTATTTGTATTTTTCTTACTATATATATATATTCCTTATCTCTACCTCTATAGTATATATTTTTTCCTTGTGTGAAGTAGAAGTTGTTGAGGGAGGTAGTAAAGTAAGGAGTAGTTAGCCCGACGAGTACTGTTGGTATTGATGATAGTGAATAACCTTTAGTGTGGCTTGATGTGAATAAAGTGATCCTGTAGTGATCAGAGTTGCACAACGAAAATTGATAAATAGCTTTCCACTGAAGGCATTTTTTTATTTAATGAAAATGAGTGTATCATTGTATTGATGCTTGTTTTATTGTATGGATGATGTGTGATAATTTATGTTGTTGATGGTTAACGAATTGGATATATATGTGGTTTTTTAAAGTAAATATTTTTATTCAAAAAAGTAAATGATTTGATAAAATATTAATTTGATTTTATAAAGTGAGTGAAAATTATTTTAATAGTTTATTTGGTGTTAATTTGTCTGTTTGGTGCTTTAAGAATTCTATTCAATGCGCTTGGGCAACGTTGTCGATAAAAATTTCTAGACACTGAGATCAGATATTTCGACACAATGGTTTAAAAAGAACAATATATATTAAGCTATGAAATGTGTATATACACGAGTCTCCAAATTAAAAGAAAGTTTAAAATAAATATATTATTCGAAAATTTTGAATAAAAAATTGACTGAAAAGAAAAAAAATGGTGTTATTTCATTAGAGAAAAATATATAAAAACTATTATAATTTGGTTTTATACCCTTAAAAAAAGAGTTCTATTGGGAAAATTCTTCATAGATCTTCATGTATTTTGAAATTTCAATTTGAATTTTTCAAATTGTAAATTAGGGCTTTTGATTTGAATTAGATTTTTCAAAATTTTTTATTTTTAACTTTGACTTGGCTTTTTATGGTTGTGATTTTGAATTTGAATTATTCAACAAAATTCAAATTTTAATTTATTATTGCATATTTTGAGCAAGCTTCCGATCTTTTGCTGTGTATTTAGGCTAAACTATTTGACGTTAAGAAATATTCTTACACCCTTGCACATTATCCCCCTTTTCATGTTTGAACTTGTTTTCTCCATGCCGTACTAGTACCTTGTTGCTGTGCATTTCTATGTTATGACACTTTGTGTTACTGTGCATTTCTTGTGATATTGTTGTGGTACTTGTGCCTTATTATTATTTGCATTGTGGTTTTGTTGTTGTACTCGTTCCACTTTGTACACGTTCAATGTGCACTATTTGATTATGCCTGGTTGTTTATAATCGATCCAATATATTAGTTCCAGAAATGTTCACTATAACCAAAATATATTAATTGTATATGGTGATTAACAATCTTCGTATCATTAAATTTATTGGTTATTTTATTGTCACATTTGTTTTAATATATTTATAAAAAAACAAAAAATTGCAAAATCATATAATGCTAAATGATGTGCTGAATGAAAGAATTGCATTGACTTCATTGCATGCAAAAAGCTCATGGTTGGCACATCTTACAGAATTTACAAAGCCTTAACGACTAAAAATAATGATTTGTGCTCATTTTATTAGAAGGAAGACAATTGGTTTATCTTAAATGTAATTTCAAACCTTGTTAAAGTAATACTTAAATGGCAATTCTGATGAGATCGAAGGTGAGTTCTTTATTTATGCGTATATTGTATTTTATTACTTGAGTGCAGATACAAATTCTTATACAAACCTTGCTTTAGTTGTTTAGTTTAAGTGTATTCAATACTGGAAAAAAGGTTAGAAGCCTATGCTAATTTGTTCTCAAGTTTAATTTTCCTGTTCTGTGCATTTAGGTTGTTTATATCATGTACATGCATTCTTGTGAAATAAATTCAGTGTCAGACTTGTTATTTTCTCCCTCCATGCCTATTGCTTATGTGGTTCATTCGTACACTAATCTACATCTCATATAGTTTGCCAAAGGGAAAAAAATCATTGCGTAATCTTTGCATATACTTGATGTGGCTGCTCTAGACAAGACAACTACTAATGCATGAAAATAATCAATTAGTATTGATTATATATATATTAAAAACTCACTTGGAATTTAAAATAAGCAGATTATGAATTCTCAATAACCCTTTGATATTAGCTATACTAATATTGGTTTAGATGCCCAAAGTTGAAGCATGTGTGCATGTGTTTGTGTTGTATGTGTGTTTATATGTGTTGTGTGAGCAATTGTGCATGTGTGTGAGTGCAGCTACGCATGTGGGTGTGTGCAGGTTTACATCTTTATGTGTGTATAAGTATGTGCGTGTGTATGAGAAATGAGTGTGTGTGCTGCTGTGCATTTGTGTGTGTTATACATTCTTATGCTTCTTGTTGTCTAGTTGCAGCTTTGTGTATTACTTAACTGCACCTACTTGCACTCTGTGTACTTGACCTTTCAGATCATTTTTGTGCTGTTGTACAAGGCAATGTTGCTTGATTTTGTTGCTATACTTGAGTTTGTTGTGTTTGTCTTTGCATTCTGGCCTGCCTGTAAACTATGCATTTATATTGTGTTCAACAAGCCATAACTTTCAAAAAAATTATCCGATTTCGATGATTTTGTACATTTCCGAAAGTTATGTGTCTTATCTACAACTTTTATCGTAATTGTTTTGCAAAATTCTAATGTTTTCATAAATAAAAATGCGATTTACTGAAGTGAGCCTGTGTAGTTTTCGTAAAATCGGAGTCTAAAACTCAAAGAGAAATTCACAAAACTCATGTTCTACTTGACATTTTTGCAATTCGAAAGTTGTTTTGAAAAGCTAACACATTGTATAACATTACTTTTGGAAACCATAACTTGATTTACTGTTTTTGACCTTGGAAAGTTTGTCGGAAAGTGGTATAACAAAATTTGCATTTCCTTTACATTATGCGAGTGTACATGTTACATCCACATTTCTTGCATTATCATAAGGAGAACGAATAAGGTGCAGAGCCGAGAAAGTTGTTCCTTTAATTAAAATCAAGATAAAAGAAGCAAATATTAAAAGCTGTCCAAATGATACTGCACAGAGAACCGACCCACGGTCATTACACTTAACCTTAGCTGGAGAAACTATAGCCGAAATAAGCAAAAAATGGTATGAAATACCGCGCTCAAAAGACGAGCCACAAAGATGGAGAAAGAGGCATTGTAATGAACAAAGCTAAAACAAAACATAAATATTGTGCAGTAATGCTATCAACTGCTTCAGAAATATGATGCATCTTAGACAAACAAACTAGGCTACGCACGAGCAATGATACATTGCGCGCATAAGCCAAAGAGCACGAGTAACTATATCGTGCTCTCAACAAAACTCATACTCTGTTAACACCTTTAGGAGCGGATCTGCACTACACATGTTAAGGGCAACCTAAGCAGTACTGTAAGGAGTCAAAGGGCATTCCAGAAGACTAAGCATAAGGCTATTCAAACAGCACTTCAACATAGATCCACACTCACAAGGAGACAGCAAAGATACCAACCCCTCCACCTCTATCAACAACCTGTGCGCATTGGCAATGAGGTCAACTTGAATCACATTCAGCTCAGGTCACGTCCGCAAGTAGAGCAAATTAACACCCAAGATATGGCAGGGCAGCGCAACTTCACCCCGATACGATGTCAAACAAAGAAGTGCAAATCATATAAGTTGCAAAGATACAAGCACCGTGGCATCATGCAAGAATCGTACATTAGTCAGTACAGATGCGATGGTAGTATCTCAAAGCCAACAAGTAACACTTAACGTCCTCCCAAGGAATCATATGTGATGCTAATTCAAATTTGAATTGTCCCGCCACAATTTTGAATGTTCCCGTCTAATTTCAGGAGTTTCCACCTTCAACTCAAGCTTCCCGCCAAAGACATGTTAGCAATCCAGATATGTCGAACATGCAGCACGTATAGATGTCATCTGGTAGAATCCAACGGCTGAAGCATAATGACGAGAAAAGAATTCTAGAAATCCGCGTACATCCCAATACTATAAATAAAAAAAAGCACTTTAGTATGAAAGTGCCTTTCCACTTCTTTTTTGAATACATTTAATGTTTCTGTAACAACCAAAATTCAAGCTATAATAATTAATTAACGAATAAATGAAATGATAAAATAACTTTGTGAAATTATCAGAATTGAGCCATGGGAGTTGCACCATTGTGTTTGCGGTAATTTTCTGGTCAATTTCCATATATAGAACGTCAGAATCCGAGTTTATATGAACAAGATACAGAATTAATAAGATAATATATATATATATATATATATATATATATATATATATATATATGGAGATCGACCATCCCAAGGCCTAGGTCGACCGGCCGGTCGACCTGGCGTTATGGGCGGTCGACCTGTAGGCCGACCCGCCTACGTTCGTGAGGCGAAGGAATTTTTCCTTCGTGCTGTGCGATTTTAACACGTCAATTTCATTCTTTTGTTCAATCTTTTCCCTTCGTGCTTCCATCCGATGACACCTATTCAGCCTATAACGTGGTTGCATCCTATTCTATCTCCAAATCTAACGGTCTGAGATCCACTTCTACGTCTATAAATAAGACCCTAGGCCTAACACTTTTTATCACTCTAGGATTTTCTCCAATTGGGTTCACTTTTTCAGGAAGGACCCTAAACGGAATAATTTTCTAAGGAGAAAATCGTTTTGAATTAAAACATTTAACAACCCCAAGTGAATCCGGGAAGACCTAGAGGGAAGAGCTTAGGACTACAGGTGAGTGATTGTAATTATTTACATATTTTTAAGCAATTTAAAATAATAGATTTTCCAATAGTTGTAGTTTTTCTACGATTTTGGAAATACCTTTTTATCAGTTATTTTCAGTTTTAGATTTATTTTCAGTCTATTTCTTTTTAGCTATTCTTTTCAGTTATTCGTAGTTAATTTCTGTTAATCATAGCTTTTCCGTTTAATTACAGTTATTTACAGTATTTTTAATTATTTACTGTCATTTATGGTTTATTTACATCTTCTCCTACGCTTTGGATTTTCTTCTATTTTGAGTTTTCTCCATGAATGGATTAGAATAGATTAAACGCGAATTTGGATTAAATTAAAAGAATACCGAAATAACGGAAGGTAAGATGTAAATTTGTAAAGACTGTAATAAAAATGGAATTGGATTAAAATTGTGATGTAAATATTAGAATTGGACTAAATTAAAGAAATTGGCCTAGTTATAACTTAGAATTATAACTAAAAAGAGTAAAAGATGAAAGAAGCTTATTTTCACACTTAGACCTTGGGTTAAGTAATAAGCATGATTATAACGTAGGTTATAATAAGAAAACAGAACAAAATAAGGCTTATTTTAAGACTTAGGATAAATTAATAAGCACAGGTAGTCAGAATAACAATAAAGGCTTATTTAAATAATTTATCTAAGTTAATAAGCAAAGAATTAAAATAGGACCTGTACGAAATAGCATTCCCTATTAGGCAAAATAGTGGTCTCACATTAGCCTAAAGTGAGATGAGGGCACGCTTATGCGAATAATGGTAGTAATTGGTCAATAAATAGAAGTTCAAATCACGAGGATTTGGACAAGGGGCGCAACTAGATATTGTTTGAATGACGGGCCAGTACCAACAACATTTCCCCTATTTTCTATGGACACAGTTGTTTCACATTAGCCAGAAGTGGGATGAGGGGCATGCTTATGCTGGAGCTTGAGGTAATAAGAAGACCAAATAGGTGGAACAAAAGGTAACATGAGCAAGGTGGCGATTACGCGTGCGACTTCCATTCGGGTGCTCAGTAATCGTTATGAGTTCCCAGCGCTTAGTATGTGTGCCTTTCGTAGGCACTATTGCCTTTTGTGTAGGGAACTATATATTGTCTAGTCCACAGTAGGTACTATGTGTATCTTTCGTAGAAACCATTTCCTTCTATGTAGGGAGTTATATAGTGTCTAGTCCGTAGTACGTACTATAGAGTAGCAGGCCCATCAAATGTTAGAATTAGGATTTCAGCCTAATCAAAATAGCTATCAAGACAAGTGCAAATAATCAAAGTTAACCTATCATATTAATTTAGCAATAGTTAATTCGTACTTATTTCCAGCTTTATCTTTCCTTCTATTTCCCTTGTTTCCTTTTTAATACTAGAACTGTTGTAAAGCCTATTACCTTTACTTTGCTTAAAAATACTAGTGATTACTATCATTCACCAGACTTTTAGTCTGATCCACTCCTCTATTTTCCTATTTCCCCCTAGGCAATCAGGGACAAGGATGGTAGATTGCAGATTCATGGAGACTTCTTTGGTAGAGATTCTATCATGTATTCCTTTTCTTTATTTCTAGTTTTTAGTTTCCTTTGTTGTAACTGGCACTTTTTGGGGAAAGTTGTACTCTGATTTATTTGAGACTATGGTTTTTCATTTAACGAGAATTGTATGGGTATTTTGACATATGATGTATTTGATATTTGGTGACTTATTCTTATCATCTTATATTATGGAGTTTGATTTTTACCAAAATACTATAATTATTTCCGCTGTGTTGTTATTATTATTATTATTATTATTATTTAGTTTTTGTCTTGTGAATATATGTCTATTAGTTTTAGTTATACCTACAACGCACCACACCTTTTAGTGTATCCTTTTGGATATACTAAGGGGTGTGGGGTGTTTTACTTGGTATTAGAGCCTAAGGTTATAGGATTCCTAAAAATTTATTTTAAAAGTAAAGTATTTTTCCAAAATAACTTGTTTTAAAAGTATTTTTCAGAAAAGAACTCTTAGAAGTGATTTTTAGGTATAAAAGAGTTTTTATAAAAATCCCCTCAAAAGTGCAGTTCAATCTTCCTTCGACTCTTTCCTAAACTCTCTTTTTCTTTGCGTAGAATGGTGGAATCCCCTAATCTTCCCGAGGGCATTCCAGTCCCAGGCTGGTTTCGTAGGTATCTACAAGCCACGACTCCAGAGGTGCAGGGGCAAGGGCGCAATCCAGCACCGGCGTGTGGGAATCCCATCAACCCACCTGCAGTAGTTAATTTCTCTAAGCTTTGTAAGGACTTTGCGAATTTGGGTAGAAAGACTTTTTCTGGTATGGAAACTTTTGTGGAGGCTCGAGCTTGGCTACGTAACACAAAGAGGATATTCAGACTATTAGGATTAGATGATCAGCAGCAGGTACAACTAACATCTTGGCAGCTGAAAGAGGAGGCTTCGTATTGGTGGGAAGTTATAGAGTTGGAAGGAAGGGAAGTCACTTGGAATGGATTTTAGGAGCGATTTGATAGGAAGTTTTTATCTCAAGTAGAAGAGAGTGTTCAATTGGAGCGATTCATTATTTGAAGCAAGGGAGTTTGGCTGTGAAGGAGTACATCAATCAATTTAATGAGTTGTCGCGGTTTGGGATGGAGTTGGTTAATACACCGCACAAAAAGACTTTGAAGTTTGCAAAGGGATTGAATCAACCCCCTTTAGGGATTGTTGTTGACTCACGTGCCGATGGGAGCTATTTATGAGTCTTTGGTGGAAATGGCGCTTATTTCTGATGCAGTCAAGGAAGGAAAGTCTAAAAAGGTTGTTAAGATGGAAGGTCCAAAGAAGAAATGGTGGAAGAACAATAAAGAGAAGAAGAAAAGTGAAGGCCCTCAGAAGCAGATTAAGAAAGGTTTGAAGTGCAATAGCTGTGGTATTATGGGACATATCTTGCAAAAGGGAAAGGATGAAAGGAAAGTGCTATACTTGTGGGCAACCTGGTCACTTGAGTAGGAGTTGTCCCCGGAGAGCAAGGCATGGGGCGAGTGCACCAGTCGCGCAGATTCAGGCCTTAGATGCAGCACCTTCAGGCTGCATTCTGGGTAGAGGTAGAAAAGTCACCGTTGAAGGTTTGATTTCTATTTTTGTTTTTTCCATTCGGACTCTTTTCGATTCTGGAGCTTCACACTCTTTTATCTCTTGCTCTCCTGTGGATTGTTTGCACTTAGACATCTCTTTAGTAGTAGACCCCATCGTTGTTTCAAATCCTATAGGAGGATCGACACACTTGTCTATGGTTTGTAGGGGTTTGAAAATTTTTATCCTAGGCGTAGAATTTGACTGTGATGCCTATGTTTTGGGATTTTTGGGGTATGGGATCATTTTGGGAATGGATTGGCTATCCACATATGGAGCTATATTAGATTGCGAGAGGAGAGTCGTTAGACTAGAGACATGCAGCGGTAGGACTCTCGAGGTTTCTTGTGACCCGCAAGGGTTGGTTATGTTGAGCTTCCTTTATTCCCTTGATTCATCATCATCAGAGTTAGATTCGGTTCCTATCGTTAGATATTTTCCAGATGTCTTTGAGGAGGTTAGGGAATTACCCCCTAAGAGAGAGATTGACTTCAGGATTTACTTGACGAATAATGCTAAGCCAGTGGCATTACCTGTTAGGCACATGGCACCTAGGGGAGGAAGGAATTGAGCAAGCAAATCCATAAGCTTTTGGAAAATGGTTTCATAAGAAGGAGCATATCAGAGTGGGGCGCGACAGTCGTCTTTGCTACTATGGCGGATGGTTCTCTTCGACTTTGCGTAGACTGTAGGGAATTAAATAAGCTCGCAAAGAAGAACCGTTATCCACTCCCTAGGATAGATGACCTTTTTGATCAATTAGTTAGCTCTTCGGTATTCTCTCAGCTTGATTTAGCCATGTGATTCCATCAGCTTAGGGTCACTGATGACAACATTGATAAGACCGCGTTTAGGACTCTAGATGGATTTTATGAGTGGTTGGTTATGCCTTTTGGGCTAACCAATGCCCCGGCCTAATTCATAGATTTGATGAGCTACATCTTTAGAGAAGTCCTAAATAAGTTTGTGGTTGCATTCGAGGGCGACATTTTGGTGTTTTCCAAGAGTATGGAGGAGCATGATATTCATCTAGAAGAGGTTCTTCGCACGCTTCATAGTCATCATTTGAGAGCTAAATTTTCGAAGTGCCACTTTTGGAGAGAGGAGGTAGGTTTCTTTGGGCACGTAGTTTCGAAAGAAGGTTTGGCTGTTGACCCTGCTAAGGTAACGGCAGTGCAAGATTGGAAAGCTCCCAAGAACATCACCGAAGTTAGAAGCTTCCTAGGATTGGCTGGCTATTATAGGAAGTTCATTAGAGATTTTGCCAAGATCTCAGCACCACTCACACGCCTTACTAAGAAGAATAAAGCATTTGTGTGAGACGTGGATTGTGAGGATTCCTTCACGAAACTTAAAAGAGCCCTTACTAGTGCACCAGTGTTAGTTCTACCCGATGGAGCTAAAACTTTTATAGCATATACTTATGAATGTGGGATGGGTCTAGGAGTGGTGTTGATGCAAGAAGGGAGGGTGGTATGTTATGGAAGTAGGCAGTTGAGGACGGATGAGAAGAACTACCCTACCCATGATTTAGAGTTGGCTGCTATAGTTTTTGCACTCAAGTTTTGGAGGCATTATTTGCTTGGAGAGAGGTTCAAGCTTTTCACTGACCATAAGTAATTAAAGTACCTATTCTCACAGAAGGATTAGAACTTGAGACAGCAGCGATGGATGGAGATTTTGGCGTCATATGACTTTGAGATAGCTTATACCCCTAGCAAGGGTAATGTGGTTGCGGATGCGTTGAGTAGGAGGAAAGCAACCCTTAGTCCTTTGTTCGTATAGTGGAAGAGCCTAGAATTTATTTCTACTTTTGATTTTAAGCCCTCTACAGACATTACCCCTGGATTGCTAGCTACACTTGAGGTGAGGCCTACCCTTGTAGATCATATTGGCTCGAGGCAGCGAGAGGATTCAGAACTTATGGATGTGATGGATAGGATTAGCAGAGGAGAGGTCTCTAGACATCTCCAATGCTATCCCATTGATAGCAAAGAGTGGCTTAGGAAAAATGGAAGGCTTTGTGTTTCCCATGCTGGTGACTTATTGAAAGCAATTTTAGAGGAAGCACACCATTCTCGTATGAATTCATCCGGGTGGTGACAAGATGTATAGGGACATAAAGAGGATTTTTTTATTGGAATGGCATGAAGAAGGATGTGGCGGAGTTTGTAGTTAAGTGTCTTATATGCTAAAGGGTTAAGGCAGAGCAACATAAGCCGGAGGATTACTTCAGCCCTTAGATTTACCTGAATGGAAGTGGAACAACATTTTGGTGGACTTCATAGATGGTTTACCCTGTTCTAGGAAGGGGAATACTAGCATTTGAGTGATTGTAGATCGCTTGACTAAAAGCGCCCATTTCATTCCAATTAAGAGTAAGCATACGGCATCTTATTTGGCATCCTTATATGTTCGTGAAATAGTTTGACTTCATGGAGTTCCCTCTAACATAGTGAGCGATAGAGACCCTATTTTTACTAGCGAGTATTGGAGAAGCTTGCAAGAGGCTTTAGGGATGCAGCTTAGATTGAGTACGACCTATCACCCTCAGACTGATGGCCAAACGGAGAGAGTTAATAGAGTGCTTGAGGACTTGTTGCGGATGTGCATTTTGGATTTTGGAGGAGCTTAGGAGGATCATCTTCCGTTGGTGGAGTTCGCGTACAGTAACAGTTACCAAGCAAGCACATGAATGGCACTATTCGAGGCTTTATATGGGAGACCTTGTAAGTCACCTTCATGTTGGGTGGAGTCTACGGAGAAGTTGCTACTTGGGCCTGACATGGTTAGGGAGACATCGGAGAAGGTGGATTTGATTCGACGAAGGATGAAGACAGCTCAAGACAGGCAGAAATCTTATGCGGACAAGTGGAGGAGAGACATCGAGTTTGAGGTTGGAGACTTAGTTTTTATTAAAGTATCCCCACTTAAGAAGGTGGTAAGGTTTGGGTAGAATGGAAAGTTAGCCCCCAGATTTGTAGGACCATTTCCTATCTTAGGTAGAATTGGGAAGATGGCATACCGAGTGAAGCTACTAGAGAGGCTCACAGGAGTGCACGACGTTTTCTATGTTTCGCACTTGCGAAAGAGCTTACATGACTCAACGGAGTTTGTAGAGCCAAGTCAGTTAGAGGAGGTAGAAGTAGAAAGGGAAGCATCGGTTCGGCGTATTCCTACGAATATCATTGGACGAGACACCAAGCGACTTAGGAATAAAGAAGTTCCGTTAGTAAAGGTGCAATGGGGAGACGATGTTGCAGACGCTTCATGGTAGACCGAAGAGAAGATTCGTACTTCTTATCCTCATCTTTTCAATAGTAATTTTTTGAATTTCCTATTTTCCATCTTTAGTTTTGATTAGATTCTTTCCTTTATTATCCTTTGGGAGGGTAGAACTTAGGATTTAACCTATGGATGATAGGATTTGATGTAAACATGTTAATAGAACAAGTTATGAATGGTGTATGCCAGTGGTTGAAAGTGTTTGCTAGTGGATACTAATGGACGCATATACTTACACTAGGCACTATTATCTCTTAGGGATCAACCTAATTAGGACACTAGAGCATATGCATATGGATGTGTGTGCATTTTATTTTATTTTCCATGATTGCTATAAATGGATGATTATCACATGATTGTTGCATTTGGATGATGTTTGAAGCACGCATATATAACTATCAGTTATCATTAGGAATTTTTGCATTCATTTGGATATATAGCACGTGCATGATTGCATAAAAGGAGGTCAACTGAATTAGTGGACCGCCTAATCTTTTGCATTAGTTAGGGACATTAACACTATAGTAATTGCATAAGTAACATAAATCGCATTAGAAAACTTAAGGACAATGGATGAATGGTTGATGATTGAGTAGTTGGGTGTAGATATTGAATGAAAACATTTAATTCATTCTTTTATCCTTAGAGATTTCGGGGACGAAATCCCTTAAGGAGGGGAGAATGTAACAACCCGAAATTTAAGCAATAATGATTAATTAACGAATAAATGAAATGATAAAATAACTTTGTGAAATTATTAGAATTGAGCCACGGGAGTTGCACTATTGTGTCCGCGGTAATTTTCTGGTCAATTTCCATTTATAGAACGTCAGAATCCGAGCTTATATGAGCAAATACGAAATTAACAAGATAAACGAATATATATATATATATATGGAGGTTGACCGTCCCAAGGCCTAGGTCGACCGGCCGGTCGACCTGGCACTATGGGCGGTCGACTTGTAGGTCGACCCGCCTACCTTTTGTGAGGTGAAGGAATTTTTCCTTCGTGATGTGCGATTTTAACACGTCAATTTCATTCTTTTGTTCAATCTACTCCCTTCGTGCTTCCATCCGATGGCTCCTATTTAGCCTATGACGTGGTTGCATCATATTCTATATCCAAATCTAACAGTCTGAGATCCACTTCTACCCTATAAATAAGGCCCTAGGCCTAACACTTTTTCTCACTCTAAGATTTTCTCCAATTGGGTTCACCTTTTCAAGAAGGACCCTAAATGGAATAATTTTCCAAGGAGCAAATCATTTTAAATTAAAATATTTAACAACTCCAAGTGGATCCGAAAAGACCTAAAGGGAAGAGCTTAGGACTACAGGTGAGTGATTGTAATTATTTAGATTTTTTAAGCAATTTAAAATAATAGATTTTCCAATAGTTGTAGTTTTTCTACGATTTTGGAATACCTTTTTATCAGTTATTTTCAGTTTTATATTTATTTTTAGTCTATTTCTTTTTAGCTATTCTTTTCAGTTATTCATAGTTAATTTCTGTTAATTATAGCTTTTTCGTTTAATTACAGTTATTTACAGTATTTTAATTATTTATTGTCGTTTATGCTTTATTTACATCTTCTCCTACGCTTTGGATTTTCTTCTATTTTTAGTTTTCTTCTATTTCTCCTTTTTCTTCACGAATGGATTAGAATAGATTAAACACAAATTTGGATTCAATTAAAAGAATACCGAAATAACGGAAGGTAAGATGTAAATTGTAAAGACTGTAATAAAAATGGAATAGGACTAAAATTGTGATGTAAATATTAGAATTGGACTAAATTAAAGAAATTGGTCTAGTTATAACTTAGAATTATAACTAAAAAGAGTAAGCGATGAAAGAAGCTTATTTTCATACTTAGACCTTGGGTTAAGTAATAAGCATGATTATAACGTAGGTTATAATAAGAAAACAGAACATAATGAGGCTTATTTTAAGACAGGATAAATTAATAAGCACAGATAGTCAGAATAATAATAATAAAGGTTTATTTAAATAATTTATCTAAGTTAGTAAACAAAGAATTAAAGTAGGACCTGTACCAAATAACATTCCCTATTAGACAAAATGGTGGTCTCACATTAGCCTGAAGTGAGATGAGGGCACACTTATGCTAATAATGGTAGTAATTGGTCAATAAATAGAAGTTCAAATCATGGGGATTTGGACAAGGGGTGCAAATAGATATTGTTTGAATGACGGGCCAGTACCAACAGCATTTCTTATATTTTCTATGGACACGGTGGTCTCACATTAGCCTGAAGTTGGATGAGGGGCACGCTTATGCTGGAGCTTGAGGTAATAAGTAGACCCAATAGGTGGAACAAAAGGTAACATGAGCATGGTGGCGGTTACGCGTGCGACTTCCATTCGGGTGCTCGGTAATCGCTATGAGTTCCAAGCGCTTAGTATGTGTGCCTTTTGTAGGCACCATTGCCTTCTGTGTAGGGAACTATATATCGTCTAGTCCATAGTAGGTACTATGTGTATCCTTCGTAGAAACCATTTCCTTCTGTGTAGGGGGTTATATAGTGTCTAGTCCGTAGTAGGTACTATAGAGTAGCAGGCCGATCAAAGGGTAGAATTAGGATTTCAGCCTAATCAAAACAACTGTCAAGACAAGTGCAAACAATCAAAGTTAACCTATCATATTAATGTAGCAATAGTTAATTCGTAATTATTTCCAGCTTTATCTTTACTTCTATTTCCTTTGTTTCCTTTTTAATACTAGAACTGTTGTAAAGCCCAAGGTTTTAAATCTCCCCGAGATCAGCCGAGATGAAAATCCGAGATATTAGCCAAAATCCGAGATTTGGCAGCTTGGTTAGTTATAAGTGTTTTAAATATCGCCCGAGACAGCCGAGATATTTGCCCGAGATATTGGCCAAAATCCGAGATTTGAAACCTTGGTAAAGCCTATTACCTTTACTTTGCTTAAAAATACTAGTGATTACTATCATTCACCAAAATTTTATTCTGATCCACTCCTCTATTTTCCCATTTTCCCCCTAGGCAATCAGGGACAAGGATGGTAGACTGCAGATTCGTGGAGACTTCTTTGGCAGAGATTCTATCATGTATTCCTTTTCTTTATTTCCAGTTTTTAGTTTCCTTTGTTGTAACTGGCACTTTTTGGGGAAAGTTGTAATCTGATTTATTTGAGACTATGGTTTTTCATTTCACGAGACTTGTATGGGTATTTTGACATATGATGTATTTGGTATTTGGTGACTTATTCTTATCATCTTATATTATGGAGTTTGATTTTTAACAAAATACTATAATTGTTTCCACCGTGTTATTATTATTATTATTTAGTTTTTGTCTTGTGAATCTTAGTCTCTGCTAGTTTTAGTTATACCTACGAAGCACCACACCTTTTAGTGTATCCTTTTGGGTATACTACAGGGTGTGGGGTGTTTCAGTTTCATTGTACTCTCTACCATGAAAACTTGTACTAAACTAATGAAAAAGGAAGAAAGAGAAATTTCCCCCGTGGACATAGTATTCCTTAATATCTGAACCATGTAAATTCTCTATGTCCTTTACTATTTCCTGTTTTTATTATTTACCTATTGAGTTTTCAGTATCAAATCTTATCTTATTAGTATTTGGATTAAATAATAGTCGGTTGACATTTTAGCAAACAGTTCAAGTGCAACTACTTGATTGTGTAAGCATCCAACAGCATAATCGCTACTTCATGGTAAATTTAATACTACCGAATTCTGCTAATTCAAACCATTGAGGTAATTAGCTTGCTAATTACTCCACACATAGTTGATGAGCTAGGAGGAAAAAGTTCACAAACATCTTTTGATGCTACAAGGAAGGCCGACCTCCATTCATTTCCTACATCCAGCAAAACTTTACACCACTTACCATGAATCCTACAAATTCACCTATCCCTCCTATCTAAGAACATTTTCACTTGGCTGCGAAGATCACCAACAAACACTTATACCTTCAAAAACCCAGGATGAAATGGGGGCTTCAATCGAGGTCCTGGTAGACCCTATCTTGGCTGCATTCCAATCCTTCATGCACCAAATAAACCAACGCAAGGAAGGATTAGAAAAATCAATGACCTAATGTCATTTGTAGACCATCTTCACCTCCCTACTCCACAGCTCACCGACTTCGTTCCCCTACTGCTTTGGACATTCAGTAAGGGAAAAATAACGATACTCCCATAAATGGGAACAGTGATGCTGGACTAAAATGTTACATCAAGTTGAAAGGCTAAATCCATGCTAACCCTCGGATCAAAACAAAGCCAGCCAACATAAACCCCCTACTGCTGGAAAAAGAAACTCGATCTGCCAAAGATGATGAGGACACTACATCAGATGGTAATTCATCCTAATTTAACCTAAGAGAATGCAAAATCCATCAGCTAAAATCTCGGGTATAGTAGCTATCAAGGATCTACCAGCATAATACTAGAGAAAATATAGAGGAAGGAATTTGCTCTTTCTTCAGTGATATCGTTATTGAGGCAGATTTTCTCGATAACTTCAAAGCCCCATCAACTGACAAGTTTGATGGAACTACCTTCCCCGACGATCACCTCGGCACATTCGAATATTTCATGGACATCCTGAAGTTCATAAGGATGGCCCAATGCAAGTTGTTCCCTGTATACTTACCCGGTGCACCTTCACGGTGGTTCAGAAGATACAGACCAGGAGAAGTCTAGTCTTAGAGAAAATTGTCTACCGATTTTCTAAGACAATTCAATTCAAGAAAATAATCCTCCCTAGATGTTAATATGATGTCTTAAGCAGGGTAAGAATGAAAACCCGTGTAGTTTCATTAAATGCTTTAAGGCAAAAGTTCTTTGGATTGGGGCAACCCGCGAATAAGCATTACTAATGGTGGCTCACGTCGGTATTCAGAGAGGAACCTCTATATGGGACAAAAACAACATAATGTCTTGCCATAGAATGAAGGCTTTCTATGAAATGACAGCTGGTTACATCAGGATGGAGGAAGCCGGGTCTGTAGCACAATCTCATGGAACATTTGTCCCTAGCTATGACAAGAAATGGGGCAGATGAATACCACCTAACCACGAAGCGATAAAAGGAGTTAAACCTCAACCTCACTACAAAAAAACCCCCTCGCTCACACCCTTAGACAGATATATGAGATGACAAGGTTGAACTAGCATACAACATGTCAAACAAGGGAAAGAAGCCAGAACAAAACCAAGGTGGAGTATACTGCCTCTTTAACCGAGAAAATGGTCACCATATCGATAACTATCGACATCTATACAATGAGATAGAGAGGTTGATTGAGAAGGGTCACTTGGGTAGCTTCCAGAGGGAAAATGGTGGTGATAGGATAGGAAATCCGACTCCAAACCCTAATGAACATTAGATAGGGAACCCTTTAAACTTGGTAGCCTCAATCCATGGGGGACGACACCTCACTGGCGTAAGCTAAAAGGCACAAAAGAGATATGTGTAGGAGGCCAAGATCTAAAAAATGACAATTGTCCATGTCAAACAAAAATCTGCACCAAAGATAATCTTCACGGCAGCCAATGCGTTGGGATTTGTGTTCCTAGAACAAGACCCACTTATCATCACCATATAGATATTAAATTTTACTATGATGAAATCATTTTCATTTTTAGAAGCTTAGTAAACGTCATCTTCAAATCTAGTTATGATCAAATGAAATTACCATCAGAGATCTTGAAACCAAGTCCTGAACCGATTTTTGGTTTCAACAACACTACTATCATTCCTATAGGATCGGCGCTTCTGCTCGTTACATCTAGAAGTGTCCCCTTACACAAGTCATTTAATGCAAGTTTCTTGATCATCGATCGGCCCCCACCATACAATGCTTTCTTAAGAACCCTGCTCTGATTGACCTGAGGGCAATCATCTCTCAAAAATATATGCTCATTAAATTCAGTACTCTGGCAGGAATAGGATCAGTGAGAGGGGAATAATTTTTAGCTAGGGAACCATATTATGTAACTTTTAACTCTAGCAATAACATTATTCCAAACTATTCTGCTGTCTCTTTTGATATTTAAATGATAACAACAAAATAGAAATCAAGCTTGTACATAAAACTGCACCGGTATCAGATATTCGAACTAACGTTGAAGCAAGTAATCCTATGCCCCCAAATCCTAAGAAAAAAGAGAAGATAATATATGTGCATATGATCGACATGGATGAATATAATTCAATTTACGTATGGTATTTCTCCAAGGAAGCTCAGAAACAAGCGTCTTTTGTAAAATCACAACTAGAAGAGGAATCAAAAGTGAGATAGATCCAAGGTTAGGGGCGACAAGGAAAGAATTAAAGCCAATAGGTGATCTTGAACACATACAAATAGATCAAGAAGATTCTGTAAAGGTGCTTAAGGTAGGAAAGAACCTTAGTGCAGAGGTACGAGATGAAATGATAAACTTCCTAAAAAGATCAACAGATGTATTTGCGTGGACTCATTCAGACATGGTAAAAAAAGACCCAGCCACCATTTGCCGTCCACTCAACACTGACCAGATGCTCACTCGATCAGATAAAGGTGTAGAACTTTAGATCTGGAAAGATACAATGCTCTTCACGAAGTAATTAAGAAGTTACTGGAGAATGGATTCATTAGGGAGGTATACTACCCTAAGTGGATTGCCAACCCCGTACTTGTAAGAAAGCCTAACGAGAAATGGAGGACTTGCATAGACTTCCTCGATCTTAATCAGGCTTGTCCGCAAGATAGTTTCCCCTTGCCAAGGACTGATCAATTAGTAGATGGGACCAGTGGGCATGAATTACTCTCATTCATGAATGCATATTCGAGGTACAATCAGATAACCATGTTTGAACTAGATAAAGAACACACTGGTTTTGTGACAGATAAAGGATTATACTGCTACAAAGTCATGCCACTTGGGGTCAAGAACGCAAGGGAAACCTACTAGAGATTGGTCAATATGATGTTTGACGAACGGATTGGAAAGAATGTGGAGGTATATGTGGACAACATGCTGCTCAAGTCAAAAGCAGCATCAAACCATGTCCAAGACTTAGAGCGGACATTCATAGTCCTAAGGCAATATAATATGGAGTCGAACCCTTTGAAATGCGCATTTTCCATCCAGTTATAATTTTCCTAGGGTATATAGTGAGTGCAAGCGGCATTGAAGCAAACCCTAAGAAGATTAAGGCCATAAGAGTAAAAGGAACCCGAAAGAAGTCGAAGGATCCGATGAGTCTAAATGGCAGGGTAGTGGCTCTGAGCAAATTTTTATCCAAAGCAACGGACGAATGGATTAAGGTGTGTGAAGCTACATTCCAAAACCTAGAGGACCATTTGGTCAATACTCCTTTATTATCAAAACTGGAGGAAGGTAAGAACTTATAGCTTTACTTAGCTGTAACTGATAAAGCTATTATTACTGCAGTGGTAAGAGAGGATGAAGGGACGCAAAGGCCCATCTACTTCACAAGCAAATGGTTATCAATGGCAGAGCTAAACTATTCAATTTTTGAAAAGCTTTTGTACAATCTACTCCTTATAGAAAGAAAGTTGCGGCCCTATTTCCAGGCGCATCCCTTCAAAGTCCTTGAAGACAAACCTCTTAGGCAAATACTGTAGGAGGCAGAGACATCGGGCTGCCTATTAAAATAGGCAATGGACCTTAGCTAGTATGACATCCCTTATTTTTCCAAGAAGGCAATCAAAGGCCAAGCACTTATAGATTTTATCGTAGAATGCACTTTACCAGCTGAACGCCATTCAGAGGAAGAAGAAAACACCCCATGGTTCTGGTAGTTGTTCGTAGATGAAGCATCGAATAAACAAGGGGTAGGAATTGGATATGTACTGATCAGCCCAAATGGGTAGAAACTGCATGGAGCAGTACAACTCGGTTTCATAGCAACCAACAATGTGGCAGAATATGAAGCAATCCTCGCAGGCCTAAGAATGGCCTAGGTAATGAAGGCAACCTACGATAAAATTCTCAGCGATTCCAATTATTTTGAACTAAGTGCGGAGCAATTACCCATGAAGGAACCAACCTTATCCAAATATGGAGAACTATTTAAGAAAGTACTGGAGCAGTTCGAACAATCTGGGATAGAACATATCCCATGTGAGAGCAACTCATTTGCTGGCTTCTTAGTAAAACGGGCTAGTACCAAGATGGCCAATGAAATGAAGGCGGTACCAATTGGGCATCAACAAGTGACAAGTATAACATAATCGAACCAAATACTGGCATTGGCCCTAGCCTAATGGGTTGCCATTCAAGGTACACAAAATCAAGAGACAATGGAATGTCAAGAGTAACCCACAACTGAATTCCCATCTCAACAAACAGAGGAGAATGACTGGATGACTCCAATCAAACAATTCCTCCAAAATGAAGTTTTACCTCCGAATAGGAATAAGGCTTGAAAAATAAGATACCAGATCCATACTCCACCTTCTTTGATGGCACATTATACAAGAGAGGGTATTCTACTTTATTGAGCTTTGGGAGAAGAATGGCATACTAAAAAGTTTCTCCTCGGTCGCTCGTCGGTAGGCAAATGGACAAGTCGACGCTACAAATAAAACCATTGAAAAAATGCTCAAGAAAAGGTTGTAGAAAGCTAAAGGAAAGTGGATGGAGGAGCTTTCTTTAATATTGTGGGCCTGCCGAACTTCAACCAGATCTCCGACAGGCTGGACTCCTTTTTCGCTAACCTACAAATATGAGGCCATGCTTCTCACCAAAGTAGAAGGCCCATTACATAGAAACATATCAAATAACACTGAAAAGAATAAGAAATTGAAAGAAGCTACCCTAGTTCTCATCCAAGAAGAAGGGATGAGGCAGTGGTTATATTGGCCACATATCAATAAAGGACGGAAAGAAATTATAATGCAAAACTCAAAGAAAGAAACTTTTGCAAAGCGGGCTTAAGACTATGGAGAGTGATGGCCAATACAATGGATCCAACAGATGGGGCATTAGGATCAAATTTGGAAGGTCCACTTGCCACAACAGAAGTTTCAGCGAACAGAGCGTTTCGGTTATCAAGACCTAATGGAAACCTAATTCCAAGAACTTGGAACTCAGAGCATCTTAGACCTTACTTTGTATGATCTACTGGGCTTATGTAATGTACATTATAGTTATTATAAAAAAGTAACAATACAATGAACTAGATGTATGGATACTAGATGGCCCGGACCAGTATAAAATCTTCTTGTGCTAATACTCTTTGACATAGTTGAATAATCTCCCTATGCACCGTAGTTCACCGCCAACAACCACTAATCAAGTCGCTGACCAAGCAAAGTGCGAGGTTGGTAGGCAAGAGTGGAAATCCCAGTGATGAGAACAATGGACTGGATTTAAACACTTGGAATTGCATTAACACAATTTGGCTCTTCAATCAAATTACTACACTGAACATAGGGATATTAGGTTGCCTGAATCAGTTATCAAAACAGAGTTATGCACAATGCAGCTTGGCTTCTTAGCCTAACTGTTCGTAGGGATATTGGACGGCCTGAACCAGTACAAAAACCTCTCTATGTTAGTACTATTAACATAGAACATAGGATGTACAGATACTAGACAACCAAAACTAGTACAAAAGATCATGCACATCTGAAGGCTGCAGTTACACGACCTAACTTCATAGTCAAACATCAGTCCTTACCCAAATAATCGGGAAACTGTGCCAAGTGAATGAACAAATTTCTCAAAGCTCACCACCGTCATTCAATAGTTGTCATAACAAACATATGAGCGACAATGGCAATCTCAGAAACAAGAATGGTGACGTTGGATTTAGATTGTGCCAAGCGCATGAGCAAAATTTTCACAGCCCACCGACCGTCGCTTAATGGTTGAATTAACCACACCAGAGCAACAATGGCAGTTTCAGAAATGAGAACGGTGGTGCTAAGCTAAAAGTAATATGTAAATATGAAAGCGAAGGTCGGAGCACAACGAACTTACATCCAAGGCAGCAGATGAAGATAAGTCTACACCGACCTACGATCGCTGCAGACTTAGGAGCTAAGTGTTACACTTACATTTGTCGCATAATCATAAAGAGAAATGAATAAGGTGCAGAGCCAAGAAAGCTACCCCTACAATTAAAATCAAGATTAAAGGAGAAAAACTTAAAAGCAGTCCCAACGATGCTGCATAGAGAACTGGCCTGCGGTCATTACACTTGGCTTAGCCGGAGGAACCGCAATCGAATAAGCAAAAAATGCATGAAATGCTGCACTAAAAAGACGAGCCACAAAGATGAAGCAAGAGGTAATTGTAATGCACAAAGCTAAAGTAAAACATAGACACTGCATAGCAATACTATCAGCTGCTTTAGAAATACGATGCATCCCAGACAAACAAACAAGGCTGCGCACGAACAATGATACATTGCACATACAAGATAAAGAGCACGTGTAATAAACTATGCTATCAGCAAAACTCATACTTTATTAACATCTTTGGAAGTGGATCTGCACCACATGTTGAGGGCAACGTAAGCAGCACCGTAAGAATTCAAACCGCATTCCAGAGGACTATGCATAGGGCCACTCAAATAGCGCTCCAACGTAGATCCATACTCACAGGCAGATAGCAGAGATACCCAACCCTCCACCTCTATCAACAAACCTTGCACTTTAGCAATGAGGTCAACTTGAATCACATCTAACTCAGGTCATGTCCATAAGCATAGCAAACTAACACCTAAGATAAGGTAGGGCAGTGCAACATCACCTCGATACGATGTCAAACAAACAAGCGCAAATCAAATAAGCAGCAAGGATACAAGCACCGCAACATCATGCGATAAACATACATCAGTAAGTACATATGCGATGGCGGTATGTCGAAGCCAATAATTAACACTTAACATCTTCCCCAAGTATTCACATGCAAAGCTAATTCAAATTTGAATTCTCCTACATAATTTCGAATGTTCCTACTTTAATTTCAAGAGTTCTTGCCTTCAACTCAAGCTTCCCTCCAAAGACACATCGACAATCCGGATACGTCGAATAGGTAACATGGACAGATGACATCTAGAAAATCCAAGGGATGAAGCATAATGGCGAGAAAAGTATTCTTGCAATCCGTGTACATCCCAATACTATAAAGAAAAATCATTGTAGCAAGAAAGGGATATTTCAACGTTTTCTCTTTTTCGAATACATTTAAGGTTTCACCGTATTCTCTACTATAAAATATTATACCAAGCTAATGAACAAGGAAGAAAGAGAAATTCTACATATGGACGTAGGATTCCTTGATAACTGAACCACGTAAATTTCTTATGTCCTTTACTATTTCTTGCTTTTTGTTATTTACCTACTTAGTATTCAGTACCAAATCTTACCTTATTAATATTTGAATAAAAAACAAGTTGGATTTGATATTTTAATAAACAGTTAAAATGCAACTACCTAATTGTGTAAGTATCCAATTGCGTAATCACTACTTCATGATGAATTTAATACTACTTAATTTTGTCAATTCAAATCATTGAGGTAACTAGCATGCTAATTACTTCAAAATTAACCGAGGAGTTGAGAGATGAAAAAGTTCACCAACAGTACACTTAATATAATTCCTTGTATGAAGCTAATATTTAAAATTGAATTGAGATAGGCATTAAAGTTGTTTCTTTGGATTACTAGTGGCGATGCTGCATAGATCGTTGTATAAATAAAAAAATTTAATTAAAATAAAAAAATTTGAATTCTATATTCGATAATTATATTTTAAAAATAAATTTTTAGTTAATTAAATTATATTTAATAAATGATTTATTTTAATTAACTGAATCAAATTAAAATATTTTTGGACAATATTTTGATATTGAATCAAATGTTTTAATTATGTTTAAAATTAATAAGCAGGCATTGGATTAAATAAAATAGTTCAGTTATCGAAGTATAGTCATACAATATAGTGTAAATAAATTTAAATCGAATTAAAATTTATTTACAAATAAACTCAAGAATTGTTATTTAAAAATAAAAGAGAAGCGAACTAATTAAATCTAAAGTCTAAAAATTTAAAGCCCAAGCCCGTTTGAACCCATTATCTTCTTTCCTTTTCGGAAAGTTTCCTCACATCTCTAAAAGTCAAAATCCGAACCCTTCATTACGTTTTCTACCCTATTCTCTCAACGAAGAAATCACGACAAGGATTATATATATATATATATATATAAAAAACCATGCGCGGCCTAGAGGCGACGTTGCTAGAGGAGAAGCGACCTAGAAATCGGCGACGTCATGGGTGCGTGGATGAGGCGGCATGCGAGCGATGTGTGTAATCTGTTGAGTTGTAAATTGTAGTCGTGACCTGGAGGATGACTTGTGATCGAATGGGGGCACATGACGACATCAACTAAGCGCTGCAACTTGGATGGATGCTGTGTTTTGGCTATGACAGAATTGAGATGGTGAAGGCTGGGTATGGTTATTTTGGTGCATAAATACGAGTGCAGTGTCTAAGTGTTAAGGGAAATGCGATGCAGATGATGGATAGCGATGTCTTAAGCTCGACGATGGAAACATTGGCTATAGATTAATGAAAGCAATGGCTAAGGTTGAGAGAAATCGCTGATTGGGTTATTCAAGCATCGTTTCGCTGAGTTTCTAACTCACAATCTATATCTAAAATTCATTATCCATTAAATATACTCATATAATACCGATGGTTGAATATATTGCTTGGTTGAATTGATTGGGAATATATATTGAATTGTTTTGGATGAATTGTTTGTTCAGATATTGGGTAGATTGTGTGGTAGTAGATATGATTTTATATTAGGTAGATCGATATCGTGTATGTTGGATTGTCTAAAATGCAAATGAGATGTTGTCCGTTTGCATTTTAATTTGTGTAATTTATTTAAATATTATTTTCATTGTTTAGATGGCCGGAATTCGATATGATTTGACTCGGGCCACATGATTGAGTTTATATTGATAATTTATAATTGATAATTTTGAAGAATTTCACTTATTGATTTATATTTTGGATATTCAATTGTTTTTCTTATTTTTAAAAGATGTTTGAAAAAGCTTTGAAATTTTAGTTAAGGGTTTTAATATTTATTAAAAGTATCTTTATAAATATTTTACTAATTTTTTTTAATTTAGCTATTTTCAAATTTAAAATATAAATTTAATTATAGATAAATATATTGTCTTTTGGTTATAAAACCCTTTTTCAAATTAATATTTTAACATATTATATGTTTGGAATTGTTATAAAGGAAAAAATAGAATAAATGTTATCTTATAAAGTATGTTATAAAAATGATTATATTATTTTAAAGAGATTATAAATATAAAGGTTATTTAAATAATATTTAAAAATTTATCAAATTTAGGAAAATATAGAATTCTTTTATAAAATAATTAAATGGTTTTGTATATGTTTGAATAAATAAAAATCTCTTTTATAATATGAGAATTTTGGTTATGATATAATTTAAATGAAAATATTTTAATATTTAAATAAATTAAGTATAAAGGGAAGATTTCAAATTGTTTTCTATGGTTTGTAATAAATATAATTTATTTTGGAAGTTTATAAATTTATCTCAAAACAGAATTTCATTATGGAATCTATAAAGGTTACATTTGATTGGTTAAGCAGTTTTGAATGTTTTATATACACGAAGAAGGTTCGAAAGTAAATTATAATGTTTAAACACTTATTTTTGTTTATTATATCTTTAATTAATCTATTTTATTATAAATTACCGATTCTCTTTTCTTTTATGTTGAATAGGATCATTTGAGTGATTCACCTTTGATGTTGATTTGATTAGTGTTTTAATATTATACGATGATGACATCCTTCAATGTAATTTTATGATGATTTCTATTCCGTGTGACGAGAAACCTGAATAAACAACGTTATAATACCATTTAGGATGGAGCATTTGGTAATGTTACTGTGGTTATTCTTTGGACTCGTTATATAGAATATTGTGGTGATTGAGTAGAGTTTACAAGTAGTGAATAAACATTTTAGTATCACACGGTGGTATGGGACACTGATGTGATATTTATTCGATTATCCATTGTATGTAGTTGACACTCACATGATGTGGATTTGTAGTGACTCGCTACGGTGAGTCACATGTATTGCCATGTGTTGGCAGTATTATCAAGCTGTGTGGCAGCAATATTTATAGCTATGTGTCAGTAATAGTATCAAGCTGTGTAGTAGCAATATACAGAGCTATGTGTTGGCATTTCTGAGTGGCTATGTGTTTGCTATTGAGTGTAGATACTATGTGTTTATCGACCCCATCCAACTTCTTTTCTATTTTGGAAGTGAACCAGATTGGCTAGTATCTACCTTGACGGCCTTATTGCGGTGTTCGTGCCTTGGATCTATGACACCATTTTATATGTTTGGCCATGTGTCGACATATATATTGCTAGGTGCCTTTGTTGTGTATATGCCCCTGTGTCACCTAGGCCAGTAGTCGGTTACCTATAGGGACAATGTGTTTGGTCGCGAGTGATGTAAAGCGTAGTCCTACAGCGTGTTTATAACATGCGATGGATACTTTTACGATACCAAGGAGGAGGTAACCGTTGACTGTAGGAGCAGTGTCAGACGGACACATGTGAGGCTCCAGAGCAGACAGAAGAGTTGTTAGTCTCCCTCCTGGTTCTGCTGTGTATGGTAGATAGTCATATACTATTAATATTCCTACCTTAGACTATGTCTAGGATATAGTAAATCATCATTATCTTTGTGCAATTGATGGGAAAACGACCTATTCTATCCCGGAAGACGACCTATTCTTTTCAAGCAGACGACTTACTTATTATTGATTATACCTGAGCATTGTTATGAGCTAACTATAGTCTTCCTTATTGATTTTGTTGATGATATTTTATATAAGAGATACATATTTAGGTATTCATGCATTCACAACTAACTATACTTTGTGATATCTCCCTTATTGATAATTTTAGATTTTGATGACAATTTCTGAATATGGATGGTTCACCCATTTGATGTTGATTTTGTAAATCTGATTTGATGTGATTTTATATGGGTGATGATACTTTATGCTGGGTTTTGTGTGTTCTACATTATATGCTATTTCAGATTATTTGAGATAACATTATTATATTTATACCCGGCATATTTAGAGTTTCACATGATTATTAACATTGGATTTAGATATAGTCTGACCTGTTTATTATTTACATAATACACGGGTCAGTCCGAGACTTTACAGGTTCAGTGGCACTGAGACCAGCTTGTATTTATTGGGCATAGAGGAGATTAGGTACATAGTATAGATATCATCATTTTGTATTGTATAATCTCTTATGTGTAAATTGTTGTGATTTATATTGGACATATGCTATATATTGGATATTTTATATTATTGCTCTAATTGACTCTGTGATCTCTGATATTTACTATTTGTTGTGTATTGTTCTATCTGGAAGGCACACGTATTTATTACTTTGTGCTGATATCATGTACGTATATGTGAGTAATTGTTTCAATGTTTAACATGTACCAGTGCTAGCCCAATGGAATATTCACGTATATACCCCATAGAGGCTCATTCTTCGTATTATATGACAGTATTACTTTATAGTACTCTTGGATAGTCTCGGTATAGAAGTAGGTTGTTACATTGAGGCAGAGAATGATGGAGGAGAGATCACATGGGGGAGTTTCGAAGACATTTAAGATGAAGTTTCTATCTAGAGCTGAAGAGAGAGTGCAGTTGGAGAGTTTATTTTTATGATGCAAGGAGACATGTCAGTAAAGGAGTATGTCAATCAATTCAACGAGTTGGCTAGATTCGGGATGGAGTTAATCAATACCCAATATAAAAAGGCCTTGAAGTTTGCTAAAGGGATAAACCAATCCCTTCAAGGTTTAGCTCTAAGTCATATACCCATGAGTGCTACGTACGAGGGTTTAGTGGAGATGGCCTTGCCGAATATCCTCTCCAAGGAGGAAGCAAAGGAACAACCCAAGAAGGTCGGAGAAAAAGAGCAAGAGAAGAATCAGTGCAAGGGAGGATTTGAACCCAAGGAAAAGATTAAGAAGCAAGATATGCATTGAATGAAGTGTGCCACGAAGGGGCATTTCGCGAAGGAGTGCAAGACAAATGGTTCGAGGGTCAAGTGTTACAATTGCAACTATTTTAGGCATATGAAGCTAGAGTGTCCAGCACCGCAAAATACCTTTACCTAGGTTGTCCCATCTTATGCAATGGATGAAGTACCTAGCTCAAGCACACAACTAGTTGCAGATAAGGGAAAGAAGGTCACGATTGAAGGTGTGTTGACTTTATATGGTTTATCCATTCACACTTTATTTGACATGGGGGCATCACACTCTTCCATTTCTAGTAGACTTGTGGATGTGTTACACTTAGACACTAGAATAGTTACAGACCATGTAGTTGTGTCAAACCCTGCAGGAGGTTCGACTTATTTGTCTATGGTATGTAGGGGTTTGAAATTACTCGTATTGGGGCTCAAGTTCAACTGCGATGCTTTTGTCTTAAGTTTTTCTGGGTTTGTGTTGATATTGGGCAAGGATTAGATGACTATGTATGAGGTTATCTTGAATTGTGATAGGAATGTTTTTAGCTTGAGTACATGTAATGGACGTAGCTGGGAGGTTTATTGCGATCCTTGAGGATCGGTTATGCTAAGCTACATATATTCATTAGACCTATCCCATGAAGAGTTAGATTCAGTGCCTGTAGTTAGAGATTACCCAGATATCTTTTTCAAGGTTATCAGTCTCGCACCCCAGTAAGAAATCAAGTTTTGAATTTACCTTATAGAGAATGCCAGACCTATTGCCTTACCCTTAAGGCATAAGGCTCCAAAGGAGAGACATTAGTTGAACAAGCAAGTAAATGAGCTGTTGTAGGAGGAGCATTTTCGATTTAGGAGTACCAGTCGTCTTTGCCACCAAGGTGTATGGTTCTCTAAGGCTTTGCGTCGATTATAGAGAGCTAAATAAACTGAAAAAGAAGAATCGATATCCACTGCCTTGTATAGACGATCTCTTTGATCAGTTGGTTGGAGCAAAGGTGTTCTCACATCTTGATTTAGCTACCCCATTCCACCAATTACGTGTAGCTTAAGATAGTATCCAAAAGATCGCTTTACGTACACCCGACAGACTTAATAAGTGGTTATTCAGGCCCTTTTGACCGACTAATGCACCCGCCTACTTTGTTGATCTAATGAGATGAATTCTCAAAGGGTTGCTTAACAAGTTCGTCACGGTATTTGGGGATGATATTTTGGTCTATTCGAAGGGCGAAGAGGAGCAGAAGTTGCATCTAGAAGAAGTGCTTAATAGACTCTTTGAGCATAAGTTAAAGGGGAATTTTTCTAGGTGCCACTTTTGGCGAGAGGAAGTACGATTTTGGGATATGTTATCTCGGAAAGTGGGCTGGCAATCGATCCCATTAAAGTTACTGCAGTTCAGGATTGGCATGTGCTAAAGAATGCCACGGGAATGGGGAGTTTCCTTGGTTTGGCGGGCTACCATCGAAGGTTTGTTAAGGACTTCGTGAACATTTCTGCCCCTCTGACTCGCCTCACCAAGAAGAATTCAGTTTTCTTGTAGGATGCAAAGTGTGAGGATGCTTTTATTAAGCTGAAGGAGGCATTGACTTGTGCATCTGTTTTGGTATACCGGATGGTACGAAAGTATTTACAGTTTAGATTGATGCTTGTGCTATGGGGTTGGGATTTTAAGTATCTAAAATATTTGTTCTCCCAAAAGGACTTGAATTTAAGGCAGCAGAAGTGGATGAAATTTTTGGCATCGTATGATTTTGATATCCTATATACTCCAGGCAAGGGAAATGCAGTGGCCAACACCTTGAGTATACAGCATGCAGTATTAAATCCTCTATTCTTGGAGTAGAAGCATTTTGTGATCATTTTTGCATTTGATTTTCGACCATCATCAGACTCTACCTCGGAATCGTTAGCAACTTTGGATGTGCATCCTACACTTACAGAACGTATTAACCAATCAGAAGCAAGATAAGGAGCTAGTTGATACTTTTAAGTAGCTTGGTAGAGGAGAGAAGTCGAGTAATTTGAGGCGTTATGCCATTGACTCGAAGGGATGGTTATGGAGAGATGGTAGGATATGTGTACCTCTCAGTATGGATTTGATAGACGCGGTACTAGCTGAGTCTCATCGTTCTAAGATGACCTTTCATCCTAGAGGAGATAAAATTTACCATGGCATGAAGAAAGCTTTCAATTGGCATGGGATGAAGAAGCATGTAGCAGAGTATGTGGCTTGATTTATGACTAACTAGAAAGTAATGGAGGAGCAGAAGAAGCTAGGTGGATTATTGCAGCCTTGTGATATTCCTCATTAGAAGTGGGAAAGCATTTCTATGGACTTCGTCAAAGGTTTACCGAGGAGTAGGAGAGGGAACGAGAGTATCTGGGTCATAGTAGATTGGCTGACCAAGTGCGCTCAGTTTATATCAGTTAAGAGTACGAGACGATGACATCTTTGGGAACTCTAAACAGGAGAGAGGTCGTTAGGTTACACGGATTTCCTACTAGCACCGTTAGTGACCGAGATCTGCTTTTCACTAGCAAGTTTTGGAGGAGTCTACATAAGGTTTTGGGCACCGAGTTGAGCTTGAGCACCGCTTATCACTCGCAGACAGATGGATAGATGGAGAGAGTGAATCAAGTATTGGAGGATTTACTTCTAATGTTCATCTTGGACTTTGGGAGCTTTTGGGAGGATCACTTTCCATTGGTAGAGTTTACCTATAATAACAGCTATCAAAAGAGCACTGGGATGGCACCATTTGAGGCGCTATACGGGAGACCCTGTAGATCACCATTGTGTTGGTGGGACATTATGAATAGGATTATTCTTGGACCCGACTTAGTGAAGGAGATATTGGAAAAAGTAGACTTAATAATAGCAGAATGAAAACATTGCAAGATATACAAAAATCTTATGCTGATAGGAGATGTACGGAGTTTGAGTTCACAGTGCGTGACATGGTGTTTGTAAATGTCTCACCGCTTAGACACGTCATGAGGTTTTGATAGTTCGGGGAAGCTTGCACCAAGGTTTATAGGACCTTTCTTGATTACTGGTAGGATAGGGAAGTTGGCGTATAGACTAGAGCATCCTAAGAAGTTGATGGGAGTACGTGATGTTTTATATGTGTCGCAGTTAGGAAATTGCTTGCATGATTTAGCTACCATAGTCGAGCCGAGTCAGCTAGAGATGATGGAGGTGGAGGTGGAGAGGGAATCACTTGTTCATCATGCACCTACTTATATTCTTGAGCATAGTTCAAAGAGACTCCGCAATAAAGAAATCAAACTTATTAAGGTCATGGGGAGATGATCCAATAGAGAGTACATGAGAGTTCGAGGAGAATATCTGAGTTTCCCACCCACAACTCTTTTTTGGTACGATTTTGATTTAAATATAATAATTATAGGTTACCGTAACAACCCTAATTTTGATTAACATTGTTTAGGACATTCAATTAGGTAAATTAAATGAAATTATGTAAATGGTCAAGGGATTGAGATTTGTATAATTAGAAGGTAGTTGTACATAATTAACTTATGAACCAAAAGGAATTAAATGAAATAGGTAAGGGTAAGAAGTTAAGGATAAAATAGGAATAGGTTATATCCTTATACCCTAAATCCACATGCCATATTCATTTACCATGGGCACAAAAAAAAATTAAGCAAGACCGACCACCATTAGAAGAAGATAAGGGGAAGTTAAGCAAGAATCAAAGGAAGAAGCTTAATTAAATCAACTCAAGAGAAAATATCAAACTCCTTAATAACAAGCTAAGGTGAATAATAGATTACATCTCATATTTGTTATTTTCGATTTCTAGATAAGATCCGAACCAATTTTGTAAAGTATTATGCCATGTTTTGATTGTTAAATGGATATATATGTTTGTTGATGATTTATGTTGCTTCATATAGATTTTATAATAAGATTTGATTTGAAAAACCTAATAAATGCCATCCAAATGCCTTGCGTTTTTTATATAAGGTTAGAAATAATATTTTAGAGATGGGTTTCAAGTTTCATAATTTTCTGAATTAATGTAGATTTATTATAAATTTTCTAGCAAAGAAAATGGTTAAATTGGGTTTAAATTATTTTCGGCTATTATGTTAGTTTTGGGTCAGAAATTTAAATATGTTAGAAAATATATTAAAAGTGATTTATGAGAACTTTTTGGAGAATTTTCCTCAGTGTTTTATTAAAGACATAAAATTATTTAAGGTAGGGGACTTAAATGTTTTATATGTTTATAAAAGGAGAAGGGGCAATTTGTAAATGTTTTAATTTGTTAATTTCTGAAATTCGGTAGCACTTTTGGAAAAGGTTTTGTAATAGTACTGGCAACCAATTATATGTTGACAAACAAGGTAAGTTAGTTGGAAAGAAATTACATTAAAGGTTAAAATTCAGTTTCATAAAGATTTACTGCTTCGCCACTTATAGCGGTCACCTTTCGGCCCTATACTTCGGCTTCCAACCATGTCGAAACCAACTTATATGGTATCAACTTCGGTACATAGTGGATTGGAGTTAGGCGAAAGGTATGGAGTCGAAATAGGCTTTTGAAGGGGTAAAAGTAGCTCTTTAAACTCATAACCATTTTGGTTACAAATGAAGCTTTCAAAAGAACTAGCTTTCGACTTAGTCAATTGTTTTAGAGAAAGGGCTTATGAAAGAGGTGCTACCTTTTGTTTTTAAATAAAGCTTTCGAAAGGGTCGAAACCTTTGCTGCTACATTCAACCTTTCAAAGCAATGCCTTCGAAAGGGTTCTTTTGCTTTAAATCTTGAAGCCGCTTCTCCATGCTTTCGAAGGGGTTGGTTTCGAAACCATCCACTTTCTTTTACTCAGTAATAATACTTTCAAAAGAGATGCTTTCGCCCCAGTTCTTTTAAGATCCTTTGATATATATTGAAAGTTAAACCCAAAGGTTTCGAAAGGAATGAATTTGAATGGTTCGAAACTATGTTCCATAAATTTTTACTTGAACCTAATGCTTTCGAAAGGTTTATTTTAAGTAAAGGACTTTAATGCTTTTGAATGATACCTAATGAAGGATTCGAAGGCGAGGTATCCCAATGTTTTCGAAAGATTTACTTTTAGTAATTGAATGGAAGGCTTCCAATGCTTTTGAAAGGCAAGTTTGAAGTGTTTTGAAAAGAGGATGTCTAAGGTTTTATAAAGTTTTCGAAAAGATACTTTCAATGGTTTCGAAAGGTCTATTATAAATGGTTTCAAAAGGTATGCTTTGGCCTTTCGGCTAATGTTAAAGTAAAGTAGTTAACTTTTTTCGAAAGGGGTACTTTCAATGGTTCTGAAAGAGATTGTTTAAAGCTTTTAAACAAGGGTTTCGAAGGTTTTCATCAGTATTATTTTGTGTAAAGCATATATCATGGCAAAGAGATTTGAGTAAAGTAAATAGTATGTTTTCCTTGTTTAAGTATGATTTAAAGAGTAAAATCAATTTGAATGAAGTTTGCAAGGAAAATTTGATGGGTAGTTAACCCTAAGTAAATGATTCAGATATTTGAATACCAGATGGGACTGGTATAAGGTCGTGCCCTATACATTAGCTATAGACCCTAGCTAATTTAGTCAGTGTATAGGGCTTAGTCACAGGTAAGACTTAAATAATGTTACAAACATAAAGGAATGTACAGAGAAGGAGGATAGGTTATTGGTGAGCCCGCAAAACCATTAGGATCAGTTGACCCCGGGAGAAGTTAGTTAAGGACAGACCTTTCAGAAGTGTATCTAACAGATGTTAGATTATTTAGTTTGTCTGGTAGTCCCAGTTAGCCAATTGTTAGTAGTTAGCCAAACAAAACTATATTGTTCGGACAAATAGTCCATGTGTTACCTGATTTATGAGCATATATGATATTGCTATTATTGTTTTAATCAGTTTGATTGTAGGATTCTGAGTTGCAAAAAGATATGTTTTAAATGGATATTAGTGAGGGGAAACCGGTTCCGCTATGCAGTGTGGTCGCACTTAATATTAGTAAACTGAGGTGTAATAGTATTATTCACACTAGGCTTTATGTCTGACTCGAAGTTTATGTTTTTTCCTTTAAACTCTCGGGTTCCCAAAATTGAATTGAGTAGATTGAGAGTTAAGGATTTACAGGTTTAGTAGGTGGACGAATAAAGCTTTCAAAGACAAGCAGGAGGCAAAAGTTAGCTATTTAGGAGTTTTAATTTTATTTCTGCTGTGATGTAATAAGACTGTTATGTCTATTTAGTACTCTGATCATCCAAGGGGGCATCTTCATATGTCACTCTTGGCATATATTGTAATAACTATATTTGATCGAAACATGGGAAATGTTTGGGATTATGTAATGGAATATGAAACATGGTTTTAAAATGTGATCATTAAAGTTGTTGTTTTTTGAAATCTGTGATTTTTTTTCATATTCATGTGCTTCTGATATTATGGATACCATTAACATTACCATATTTTATCACCAGAAATTAATACTGTAGATGACTACATCATCTATGGCGCTCAGTTTCGGGCCTTAAGATTGGGGATGTTACAACTTGGTATCAGGGCATAGGTTTATGAAAACTTAAAAGAAATTTCAAACTTAAAATGATTTTGAAAACATAATCCTATGGAATTAGAGAAAAGATTGGGGTAAGGGATAATGCTATAGTGATGTACTTGTATTTGCTATATATAAGTAGACGCTTTATCTCTATTCTCCCATCTCTCTTGGGCTATTCTTCTGTATCTTACAAAGGCTCGAATGTAGATTTTACAGAAGTAAGATATAGATGCTAGAAGTGGAAGAGTTAACATAGGTGGGGGAAGCACCACAACCAATGGGAGCCAGACTAAATACCAGGAGGAACCCTGGTCAGGCACAAGCTGCAAATGTGGGTGCTGGAGTACCACATGTCGATATGGGAGCAATGTATCAATTTTTCGTTAACATGATGCAAGCATGAATTGCTATGGGGTTAGTTGGAGAAAATGCTGAAGGAGGAAATCAAGGAGCTCCAGTGGTTAATAACTATGCTGTATTGAGTAGAGATTATGCTAGGCTGGGAGGAAAGCCGTTTATTGGTACTGAAGATGCAATTCAAGTGTAAAATTGATTACTTGATTGCGAGAGGATTTTTGCTAGTTTGGGGCTCAATGATGAGTAGAAAAGGAGACTCGCTTCTAGACAGCTACAAGGAGCAGCACTGTATTGGTGGAACAGTGTTACAGTTGGAGTCAATGAGGAGACTATGACTTGGGCTGAGTTCAGGAGGAGGTTTAAAGAAAGATTCATGTTGGATTTCTAAGTCTACTCTGCTTAGGAAGTTTTCTGAGTTGGAGCAAGGAGATATGACGGTGCTTGAGTATGCAACCAGATTTGAGGAGCTAGCAAGGTACGGATGCGCTATGGTTGATACTGTTACTAAGAGGAATGAGAATTTCATTCACAGGTTGAAGCCTGAACTTGCTAAGGGAAAATTATCGCATATTAGAGATCCATGCGATGTTGTGGTTGAAATGGCTTTAAGCCAGGAAGAGATGCTTGCTTTTCTTGAAGGAAACAAGGCCAAGGAAGCTCAAGGAGGGCAGAACCAAAAAAGGAAGTTTTTCCATAAGAAATGAGCTCAGAATAGTGGAGTCGCTAAGAAGGGGAAGGTAGAAGTTGTCTGTTATAAGTGTGATAAGAAAGGACACTATGCTCATGAATGCCGGACACACAAAGGGAAGAAAGTTGCTGAGAAGAAAGGAGTGAGATGTTTCAACTGTGATCGGATTGGACACTATAAGAACCAGTGTAAGGAGCCAGTCAAGAATGGAAAAGGCAAGACGTTTGCATTGGAACTCTCTACCTCGAGCCAACATCAGAGGAGGAGGGAAAAGATGTGTTTGGAGGTACGCTTTTGATTTATGGTGCATCAGTTAGAGTTCTATTTGATAATGGTGCATTACATTCTTTTATATCTCATTGTTTGGTAGATAAGCTTAGCCTAGAACACTCATACCTAGTTACTTTTTTAAGGGTTGCAAATCCGATAGGAGGGTATGTGACACTTGGGATGTAGTGTGACCAGTTAGATTTTTTAATTGTTAGGTCAAACATTTGTTTGTAGTTTGCATGTGTTTGATTTCATAGGGTTTGGAATTATTTTGGGTAAGGATTGGTTAAGTAAATACTATGCTAGGATATTTTGATATACTCTAAAGATGAAAGAGAGCATGAGGTTCATCTTAGAGTGGTGCTTAAGACGTTGAGGCAGCATCAGCTGAAAGCGAAATTTTCGAAGTGTCATTTTTGGAAGAAGGAAGTGAAGTTTCTTGGTCATGTAGCCTAAGAGAAAGGGTTGTATATAGATCCAGCTAAGTTCAAGGCAGTGAACAATTAGAAGAGACCCGAGACAGTTACTGAGATAAAGAGTTTTCTTGGATTAGCTGGGTATTATCGGAGATTCATAAAAGATTTTTCGCGGATAGCGGCACGGATGACTAAGCTAACGCAGAAAGAGGTTAAGTTTGTTTGGACCAATAAGTGTGAGGATGCATTCAGAGATTGAAACACTTATTGACTGATGCACCTGTGTTAATTATTTCAAAAGGGAATCAAGATTTAGTAGTGTATACAGATGCAAGTGGAACATGTGTCAATAAAAATGGGTAAAGTGATTGCCTATGCATCTCGACAGCTTAAACCGCATGAGGTTAGATATCCATCGTTTGATTTGGAATAAGCCATGTTAATTTTTGCACCGAAGGTGTGGAGACATAACCTTTTGGGAGAGAGATTTGAGCTGTATATGGATCATAAGTCGCTGGAGTATTTATTCTCTTAGAAGGAGCTGAATATGAGACAACAGAGGTGGTTAGACTTTTTAGCCACTTATGACTTTGGTATTGAGTACACACCAGGAAAAGGCAACAAGGTTACGGGTACGCTTAGCAGAAAACATCAGAATGCAGTATTGGCAATGATAGCCGAGGGGAAAAATTTAGAAGCATTGACTACATGCAGGATATAATGGAGATCTGAAGCTAGATCTAGTAAGGAAACTATCATGTTGTCATGTTTAGAAGTTCGACCGGTGATGATCGAAAAGATTGCTTCTAAGCAAAAGGAGGATCCATTATTACTTGAACAGATCAGAGAGTTAAGGGATGGAACGAAGAGCGATGACCTTAAATATTTTAGCCTTGACTAAAATGAATGGGTAAGGAAGAAATGGAGACTGTGCGTTCTGAATATGGGAAACATTAGGAAGGAAGTTCTTGAAAAGTGCCATCATTCGAAGTTAACTATTCATCCGGGAGGTACTAAGATGTATCGGGATAAGAAAAGAAGTTCCTTCTGGGAATGTATGAAGAGAGATGTAAGCTTATGAGTGAAACAATGTTTGAACCGCCAATAGGTAAAAGCCGAACATCAGAAACCAAGTGGGTCACTTCAGCCTTTAGATGTTCTAGTATGGAAATGGGATTCTATATCAATGGATTTTATTGACGGGTTGCCAAGGTCAAATAGAGGAAATGAAAGTATATGGATTATAGTTGACAGGTTGACCATGAGTGCCCATTTCATTCCAGTTAAGTCAACCAAGGCAGCACCTATTTTAGCTAAGTTGTGTTTGAAGAATGTAGTTAGACTGCATGGAATTTCTAGTAGTATAGTGAGTGATAGAGATTCCTTATTCACTACTGAGTTCTGGAAGAGTCTATATGAGACTTTGGGTACCAAGCTCAAGATGAGTACCGCTTACCATCCACAGACCGATGGAAAAACAGAAAGGGTTAACAAAGTCTTAGAAGATTTATTATGAGCTTGTGTGCTAGATTTTGGAGGATCATGGGAAGACCATCTACACTTAGTCGAGTTTTAATATAACAATAGTTATCAGGCTAGTATAGGGATGGCACCATTTGAAGTTTTGTATGGAATGCCGTGTAAATATCCCATTTGTTGGTTAGAGACCAGGGACAGATTGGTTCTTGGTCCAGATTTGGTTAGAGAAGCTACGGAAAAGATTGAGTTCATTCAAGCTAGAAAGGAAGCTCAGTCTAGGCAGAAGAGCTATGCCGATAGAAGACAGAAAGACTTAGAGTTCTCGATTGGAGATCATATTTTCGTCAAGATATCACCGATGAAACGTGTAATTTGGTTTGGAAAATCAGGAAAATTGGCGCCGAGATTTGTAGGACCATTTCCTATTATAGAAAGGATTAAGAAACTCGCATATAGAGTGGAGTTACCAAATAGTTTGGCAAGAGTCCATAATGTTTTTCATATTTCTCATCTAAGGAAGTGTATTCGAGATCTAGAGACTACTATAGCACCGACTATGTTAGATGACCAAGTAGTGGAACTGAATTTGACTATAGTTCGAAAACCAGTTCGTGTACTTGCAAGAGATGAGAAGAGACTAGGGAACAAGACAGTCGGGTTAGTCAAAGTCCAGTGGAGTGATGATGAGAGAGACTGTACTTGGGAAACTGAGAGCATGATTAGAGATAATTATCCTGACTTGCATCATGATATGTTTTGCCTTTATGATTGATTTTGATGTGTACCTTATCGTAATTTTGAGGATGAAATTCTTTAAGGAGGTGAGTCTATAACAACCTTAATTTTGATTAACATTATTTAGGACATTTAATTAAGTAAATTAAATGAAATTATATAAATGGTTAAGGGATTGGGATTTGTATAATTAGAAGGTCGCTGTGCCTAATTAACCAATGAACCAAAGGGAATTAAAACGAAATAAGTAAAGGTAAGAAGTTAACTGCAAAATAGGAATAGGTTATATCCTTATACCCTAAACCCTCATGCCATTTTCATTTACTACATTCACAAACAAAAATTAAACTTAAGTAAGGCCGGCCACCATTAGAAGAAGATAAGGGGAAGTTAAGAAAGAGTCAATGGAAGAAGCTTAATTAAATCAACTCAAGAGAAAATCTCAAACTCCTTAACAACTAGCTAAGGTAAATAATAGATTACATCTCATATTTGTTATGTTCGGTTTCTAGATAAGATCTGAACCTATTTTACAAAGTATTATGACATGTTTTGATTGTTAAATGGATATATATGTTTTTTGATGATTTATGTTGCTTCATATAGATTTTGTAATAAGATTTGAATTGAAAAACCTATTAAATGACATCCAAATGCCTTGTGTTTTTGATATAAGGTTAGAAATAATACTTTAGAGATGGGTTTCAAGTTTCATAATTTTCTGAATTAATGTGGATTTATTATGAATTTTTTAGTGAAGAAAATGGTTAAATTGGGTTTAAATTATTTTCGCTATTATATGTTAGCTTTGGGTCAAAAATTTAAATATGTTAGAAAATATATGAAAAATGATTTACGAGAACTTTTTGGAGAATTTTCCTAAGTGTTTTATTAAAGACATAAAATTATTTAAGGTAGGGGACTTAAATGTTTTATATGTTTATAAAATTAGAAAGGGCAATTTGTAAATGTTTTAATTTGTTAATTTCTGTAATTCGATAGCACTTTTGGAAATGATTTTGTAAAAGTATTGGCAACCAATTATATGTTGACAAACAAGGCAAGTTAGTTGGCAAGAAATTACATTAAAAGGTTAAAATTAAGTTTCATAAAGATTTACTACTTCCCCACTTATAGCAGCCACCTTTCGGCCCCATACTTCAGCTTCTAACCAGGTCGAAACCAACACACATGGTATCAACTTCGGTACATAGTGGATTGGAGTTAGGCGAAAGGTATGAAGTCGAAACAGGCTTTCGAAGGGGTAGAAGTAGCTCATTAAACTTAGAACCATTTTGGTTACAAATGAAGCTTTCAAATGAACTAGCTTTCGACTTGGTCAATTTTTTTAGAAAAGAGCTTTCGAAAGAGGATGCCGCCATTTGTTTTTAAATAAAGCCTTCGAAGGGATTGAAACCCCTGCCGCTGCATTCAACCTTTCGAAGCAATGCCTTCGAAAGGGTTCTTTTGCTTTAAACCTTGAAGCCTCTTCTCCATGCTTTCGAAGGGGTTGGTTTCGAAACCATCCACTTTCTTTTATATAGGAATGATGCTTTCAAAAGAGATGCTTTTGCCCCAGTTCTTTTAAGATCCTTTGATATATATTGAAAGTTAAACCCAAAGGTTTAGAAAGGAATGACTTTGAATGGTTCGAAACTATGTTCCATAAATTTTTACTTGAACCCAATGCTTTCGAAAGGTTTATTTTAAGTAAAGGACTTTAATGCTTTCGAAAGTTATCTAATGAAGGTTTCGAAGGGGAGGTTCCCCAATGTTTTCAAAAGGTTTACTTTTAGCAATTGAATAGAAGATTTTCAATGCTTTCGAAAGGCAAGTTTGAAGTGTTTTGAAAAGAGGATGTCTAAGGTTTTATAAAGGTTTCGAAAGGACACTTTCAATGGTTTTGAAAGGTATGTTTTGGCATATCGGCCTAATGTTTCAAAGTAAACTAGTTAACTTGTTTCGAAAGGGGTACTTTCAATGGTTTCGAAAGAGATTGTTTAAAGATTTTAAACAAGGGTTTCGAAGGTTTTCATCAACAATGTTTTGTGTAAAGCATATATCATGGAAAAAGATTTGAGTAAAGCAAATAGTTTGTTTTTCTTTTTTAATTATGATTTAAAGGGTTAAATCAATTTAAAAGATGCTTTCAAGGAAAATTTGATGGGTAGTTAACCCTAAGTAAATGACTCAGATATTTGAATACTAGATGAGACTGGTATAGGGTCGCGCCCTATACATTAGCTATAGCCCCTAGCTAATTTAGTCCAAAATTCCAGTGTGTAGGGCTTAGTCATAGGTAAGACTTAAATGATATTACACACAGAAAGGAATATACGGAGAAGGAGGATAGGTTATCGGTGAGCCTCCAAAACCATTAGGATTAATTGACCCTGATGTAAGTTAAGGACAGACCGTCCAGAAGTGTTTCTAATAGATGTTAGATTATTTAGTTTTTTTGGTAGACCTAAGTCAGCCAATGGTTAATAGTCAGCCAAATAAAACTATATTGTTCGGACAAATAGTCCATTTGTTACTTAGTTTATGAGCATATATGATATTTCTATTATTGTTTTAATCAGTTTGATTGCAGGATTCTGATTTTCAAAAAGATATATTTTAAAGGGTTATTAGTGAAAGGAAATCCGTTCCGCTAAGCGGCGTGGTCTCACTTAATATCAGTAAACCGAGATGTAATAGTATTATTCACACCAGCTTTTATGTCTGACTCAAAGTTTATGTTTTCCCCTTTAACTCTCAAGTGCTCAAAATTGATTTGAGTAGATTGAGAGTTAAGGATTTACAGGTTTAGTAGGTGGACGAATAGAGCTTTCAAAGACGAGTAGGAGGCAAAAGTTTGCTATTTAGGAGTTTTAATTTTATTTCTGCTGTGACGTATTAAGACTGTTATGTCTATTTAGTACTCTGATCATCAAAGCAGGTATCTTCATATGTCGCTCTTGGCGTATATTGTAATAATTATATTTAATAAAAACCTGGGAAACATTTGGGATTATGTAATGGAATATGAAAATGGTTTTACAATGTAATCAGTAAAGTTGCTAATTTTTGAAATCTATGATTTTATTTAATATTCATATGCTTCTGATATTATGGATACCATTAACATTACCTTATTTTATCACCAGAAGTTAATACTATAGATGACTGCCGCATTCGTAGCGCTTAGTTTCGGGCCTCAAGATAGGGGATGTTATAGTTACATATGCATTAGGACTTAACTTGGTATACCCTTTAGGTTGAGACCATTAGATGGTAGGAATGGTTGCAAATAGGCCTGTCAATGAGTACCCGAAATATCTGAAATCCGTCCGCATCCGTATCCGAAAACATGAAAAATATCCGATATCCGAAAAGCGGATGCGGATATCCGATATCCGAAACATATTTCGGATACGGATACAGATATGGCTGTATCCGTATCCGATAAATATCCGTCCGGTTTGAAATTAAATATATATATTAATATGTTATTTTATATCCATAAATTTAATATAAATATACTTCATTTTACCAAAATACAACCCATGGTATTTTGCAGGGTAATCTTTTGGTTTTGGAGCATTAACCACTTCATGGAAAAAGAATGTAATATTTTAGGCTATATGTATGTTATGAAGATGATTTTTATTTTTTGGTATTTGTTGCAATTAAGAAGATGTGTGATGCATGTTTGCTTTTATGATTTGCTGTGATTGAATTAGCCTATGTATTTTTCGTATGGATTATATTTATATATGCAATATTATTGTATGGATTTTGTGTGATTGGATTAGCTATTGTTAATTTGATGTAATTTCTGTATTACAAGGTTTTTTCATCTTTTTTTCAGTCCAAAAACATAAAATATGCATTATATTGATTAATTTCCGGATATTTTTGGATACATTTTGAGGTTCGGATACAGATATTTTCGGATATCCAAAAATATCCGTATTCGCTAAGCCGGATATGGATATTTTCGGATATCCAAAAATATTCGCGGATACGGATATGGATAATATTCAACGGGTATTCGCGGATATCGGATACGGATTCGAATACGGATTTTCATTTTCGGATACGGATACAGCACTATCCGTATCTGATTGCATCCGTTTACAGGCCTAGTTGCAAATGTGTCATTAGGACATGTTATGGATAATGGATGCTAGTCGCTGTATTATTTAGATTGCTTTTTTACGCATTCAAGGAAATATATTATCTAAATATTACACATACATCATCTCTTGTTATTTGTTTTATCTTGTTGAGTATTATGCATATGGATGCCACATTTGGATTGAATCGCTACGCATACATATGGAATTGCAATTGTATTTACTTAGAATGCTACATACATCTTGGATACGTTTCATAAGCACTTGCATGATAGGAGGTCAACCAGATCTGCAGACCGCCTACTCTTTGCATTAGCGTAGGTTCACGTGCATTTCAACGTGCATATACATATACCGCATTAGAAATTTTATTAAGGACAATGATTATCATGGGTAATGGATGAGTAGATGGTTGTAGCTATTGATTGTTGCTTGTACAAGTTTCATTTTTCTGTCCTTTAAGCTTTCGAGGATGAAATCCTTTTAAGAGGGGAATGTAACACCCCAAAAATTTAAGCGGATAATTTAATTAAGAAATTAAATTAAATATAACAAGGGTGAAAATAAAATTTTCACAAACGTTCGAATTTGGCTACGAAACTTATACCATTGCGTTCGCGGCGATTTTATAAAGAATTTTCATATGTAACACTTTGAAATCTGAGTTAGTATGGAGAAATTACAAGTTTTTTAAAATTTGAAAATGAAATAAATTAAAATATAAAACTTTCCCTACATAAACCACTCAAGCGGTCGACTCCTAGGATTTGCCGGTCGACAGTTAGTGTTTGACCGGTCCCTATTAGCAGTCAACTTATTGACATTGAAAATCGTCAAATATGAACCAACGAGCGATCGTGATTGAACCAAATATTTTACTTGCACCCAAAGTAAAAGATAAGCGTATAAGATGAATGCAAATATTCTACCAGGGATAATCAACGCTCCATATTAACCTAAAACCGCTATAAATACACACCTAACCTAAACCCTAATTCAATAGAAAATTATTAGTATAGTAAAACTATATCAAAATTTCTTCTCCTTCACTTATAAAATTCTTCAAAAATAAAATAGAAATAGAATAAAATAAATACAAGGAGACCAGATCAAGGAAAGAGCAAGCTACCAAGTATCGAATTCAGAATGGAGAATAGGGTTCGAGCTTAGATCCGAGGTGAGTGAGAACATTTTTAATAAGTTGAGTAATTGTAGTTAACTTTAGTTTCCATTATCTGATCTAGGATGTTAGTAATTAAAATTGTAAATTATAATTGTTTTATCCGTGAATTTGAGGACAAATTAAAGTGGTACAAACCTATTAAATAGGAGTTAACCTTGATTAAACTTCTTTTTGAAAACAAATAGTAGTCCTTAAAATTTGCTATGTTACTTGATTATTGGATGAAACCTACGTAAAACTAAAACTGTAGATTCATATTTGATTAGGAGTTGGAACAAAAACCGTTAAACCTGAAAAATATGACATTTCTGTGATTTTACTTATGTTAAAATAATTAACGTTAAACACAACTAAAATAGTTAATTGAATTGGAAAAGGAAACAATCAAAATCCTAAAATTTAGACGATGACCGAACGACCGTTCAATCTGACCTGTTGATAGCAAGCAGTCGACCGGTGGGATATAACGGTAGGTGTTCTGAAATGCATATCGAACCTCGGCCTAAGGCTCTGGTTTTAAATATTAGTTAATTGTTTATGTAACATATATGCAAAGGAGAGTTAGAAACAGTAGAGAAGCTAGTTTATTATTCAACTGGGGCAATTTTATAACAAATAGCACTCACATGAGGTTCTACGGTGGATGTGAAGCACTGGTTGATGCTTGATAAAGTATGTGGGCCCAGCAAAATGGGAGTTCCTTGGTATGAACGGATACTGACATGACGTAGCACCGTTTTTTGATGGATCCCGACGTGTACGATAAGAGGCGTAAACTACCATTGAGAGGTGAACATGGATGCAGACGATGAGACCTACCGGTCAGTCAGCATTGTGGGTTCCCCCTTAATGCATAGTTGGGGTACGTGTAGTCGTAGTTGTGGGAAATTTATTCACGTGTGGTAATAGTAAGGAAACCTATGCGAGATAGTTATGCATAGTCGTAATATGAGATGTAGTCCCATGTAAGAAAGTTGTATGATGACCCTATGTTGAGTAGCTCTAGTAGCGTTGGCTGATTGTCGTTTATTGCGGTTCGATCCATTGCTTATCCCTGTAAGAGCTTGCACCAATAATTAGTGTAGGTGTGTATTAGATAAAAACTTTTAAGTGAAGGACCCTAGGAATGTACAGACACTTGTAGGGCACCCTCAGTCACATAGATTAGAACTAAAGTCCACCACACATGCTCACTTTATATTAAACATGTACTCATTCACCAGACTTTTTTTTCACCCACCATTTTTCCTTCCTTTTACCCACCATAGGGGTGCGGGTTGTCACACAATACTCATAAACTATACTCACATCACACAATTATTCTATATGATGAGTCAAAAAAGTAATCAAAAAAATATTACCAAGCGTCCCTTACCGCTCGGTATTACTAATTTACTTAGAATTCTCATGATATAGAATTATCATGCAATCACTTAATTCAACTATTTATTGATTCAGAAGGGATCTATAATGTAATCTTCATTTTCAAAACCTTTAATTTAATCTAGAAAAGGAAAAAAAATTAATTTCAAAATAGGTTTAAACAATAGAATCTTATTGTTTTCTAAATTCTTTATTTAAAACCCTCTTATAAATTACGAAGAAATCAATATTTTTAAACATTTATTCAATTACGAATCCATTAAATTGCTTTAAAATTAATACATAACTTTGAAATTCTACTTTTCGAATTTAAATTAATAATACCAAATAAGTTTTATGAGTTATAACTTCCTTTAGAAAACAAATTTAAATAATCCCATTTTCCCAATAAAGGTTATCAAATTAAAATATTTCCCAAAAACATAATATAAAATTCCAAAATCAATATATCTAAAATTCTCATTTACATGCCAAATCCCTTTAAATTACTATAGAAAAATAATTAATCAAACCAAATTTCTCGTTTATATTAAGTCTTCCAAATATTTACATTAAAATATCAATTTATAAAATTTATTTATATAACAAAATTCTAAAATTTCCCTTTCCCAGATAATTCAATTGAAACAACTATATATGTATATATATGTATGTATGTATGGATGTATGTATCTTAAGGCTCTTAAAAAATTTCCCTTTTACTTAAAAATAATCAAATACCCAAAATATATCGGTTCTAAAATTTTACTTAACGAAATATGTTATAAATTTTCATTGACTATAACTTCCATACAATAAATAAATCACATTTAACTTATTATTATTACTTCAAAGTGTTATTTCACAAACCATCAATTTATTTAATTCTCATAAATATATTCTTATCACTTGGGAATATAAAATTTTAATTCCCTTTTATAAACATCCATCAAATATTTTTATAATCATAAATAAATATTCAAAAGTCCACTTATTTAAAAAAATCCCAAAATGTCATCACTTGCCAAATGATTTTTATTTACAATAAATTATTCCATTATACATTATCTATCAAAAAATTAATATTTTTCAATACTAAATAAAAACTCAATTTTATAATTCACTATTTATACCAAAAATATTTTATTTCTTTCAAAACATAATTTATCAATCCCCTTCTAATCGGTCTCAATTACTGTTTTCAACCATCTACAACCTTCCATCTATTACCCAAATGATATACAAACGACATTATAATGTACGTATAATCAACCAATTTTCAATATTTCACCATAGTAAGTAAATAAGGGAATGGGTATATCAACATAAATAATAAACAACCAATGCAACTCAGTTTCATCCAATCAAATTCATATCCACCGAAAATTCAGCATCCAATAATCGATGAAAAATGATAGCATAATGGATCTAGATAATAGTTGTGAGTTATAGATATAACACACCTTGTTGGCTCCTACTCTTCCCCAAAACAAGCATCCAAATCCCTTAATTAACGTTGCCTAAACCAATCTACCATCTTTCAAACGCACATCCAAACCCTACAGCTCCATTCCCAGCCTCCTGAACGTGAGCACCTGAACAACGCCACCCATTCTTCTTCGATCAACTACCGCACTTAAGCAGCCATCCTCAGAAATCACGCGCTTCAAACAAACTGCCACCTCCTTTTGCTTGCCTTCCTTCTCCAGCACTCCTACACATTAAGGTGCCTAACATCGCATGCCACTAGGCGCTAGCACCTAGCTGCAAAATTTTCTACTTTTTTTTAAATTCGCATCGCTTTTTCTTTCTTTTGAATGAATTGATTTGCATTAAGGCCAAGGATGGGAAGAAAATGAGGGTTTGGGTATCAATGGAGAGAATTACGGAGAGGTAAGTGAATATTCTATAATGAAAGAGTAAGGGAAATGGGTTATTTGTGTCTACATAGGCTTGGAACCTTAAAAAGTTATGGTTTAAATTCAATTTGATTTTGATTAATTCCTTTTACATTAAAGTTCAAATCTTAATCCTTATTATTTACTTATACTTGCATTCTCAATTTAAATTAATCCAACATAAATTTTAAATATATATATATATATATATATATTATACAAAATATTAAATTAAATAATTATATTATCTTTGTTTTTTATTTATTTATTAATGTCAAATAAAATTTCTTTTCATCTATTTCAACCTTATAAAAAACTTTACATTACAGAATTATTTTATATTCATTATAATTATTTTTATTCAAATTCCATATATTATGATTATTTTGAAACTAGTTTATTCACTAATTCAATTTATTAAAACAAACTCCTTTATCGAATAATTTTAACCTAATAAAATATATTTTCAAAAGTGAAATTATCTAGAAATCAAACTTGAACCTTTTATTTTAAAAATAATAACTTATTACAAAGGCGTAGAAGGTTATGTTGTTACAATACCCTTTTAGGTGCTTCTTTGGAAACCAAATTATGTTAGTGTACTTGGAATCCATTTAGAACTTAAAGAATCATGCCAATTAGAACTGTCTATAGTCCCCATAACATGTCAGCAAGAGGAGAATGCTATTATGAAAAATTCACTTTATTGCCATAGCAAGAAACTTATTATTTCTCTTTGATGCATGAGGTTTCTTATTAGATATTCTAGCTTAGTGAAAACTAGATAGCCCCACTCACAATTGGTTGGCCTAATGGAGAAAGAGTATTTGGCTCGAAAAGTAGCTAGCTAGAGATAGGAGAGTCTTAGCTCGAGGTAGTGCCAGCTTTGTTACTTTTGAAAAGCTAGACCTTTTCGAAGAGATTGGTCGGGTTAAGCTCTACAAAGAGCTGTTCGACCTCAGATTAAAGAATTCGTACATTCATTGGAAGGAGTGTGAAGAGATGAGGTAGCAGTTTGACTATGTGGGAGAACTCTTGGCTGAAGGCTATTATAACATGTACACCTGGGGAAATCCTTTTTGGCTTCGGGATTATAACAAAGTCAAGGCTTCCATGTACAAATGTCTAGTCAAAGAGGCAAGGAAAGCACCTGAGATCGAAGGAAAGCCCTTTGTGCTTTTATATTTTAAGGCCACTTAATTTTTTGAAGAGGAGGTGGAAGCCATAGAGAGGGGATTGTTTTCTTGGTGATAATTGAGGAGGAGGAACAATAGAATAAAGCCAAGGTTACATTAGCTCCTGCTGACATTCTTCCTTTTCCCTCCTTCGAACAACTTGTGCCTACCCCTATTGTTTATGCTCCTCATCGTAGCCCACCCTCCACTAAAATTCATGTGACTATAACATATGGAGAAGGCAGCTCGGTAGTTGAGGCCTTCGACATGCCTATTTTTCTGCCTAAGGTTATGCACATCACTTGGCTTCCACATTGTACTATCCTAACTTCATTTTCAAAAGGACGCAATACTGACTTTCATATTCATCTTCCTATAGGTGGAGTTACTCAGGTGCATCCCAGTGAAATAGTTTCTGCCCCTCCTAACCTTAGCTTCTTACCCTTGGGCTCTGATGTGCCTATGCCTGTCCTTGAATCTTTGAAGCAGATTGAAGCTCTTCAAGGAGATACTAGGGCAGAAGTCTCGGGGTACCTTGATTTGGATGATGTTGAGGAATACAACGAATATTTAAGGACCTGTTTAAAGAATGTTTATCCCTTTAAAATTTCTAAAGTCAATATTGAGGACGTGGAAGTAATCGGGTTGTTTCAGAATGGAAACCATTAAGAACCTATCTTGCATATGGTGCCCTGCTCTCAATGCACTCAAAAACTTGAAGGCACCTAAGGATCAAAAGATAAGGGCACTAGAATACAAATCTTGGTCTAAGAAGTATCATATGCAGTCAAGCAACTTACGACTTTTATTTTTCTTTACCCATGACTTCTGATATAGAAGGGCATAATCCCAAGACATTTATTGACTCGCTTTATTTTTATTAGAACGTGTAGGACTTATGCTTTGATTTTGTAATAATTGTGATTCTTGTTCTAAAGTTGTGTATCCTCTATGCATTTTTGTCTTTTGCATTCACTTAATTTACATTACTACTTGTATTTCCTGGCTTTTCCATTGTGTTTTATGATGCAAAAAATTTCTATTTATGCACATTATATATCATTAAGTAAACATATTCTGCATACATGTTAAGAGCTGGCTATAGTACTATGTTTCAGGAAACACACATGATTGTCTACCACACTAACAAATTTCTAAATACCGCTTAACAAGCCTTTAAAATGGTCTTTTATTAGAAACGTTGGCTAAATTTGGTAATTTATAGAGCATTCATCTTTTATTTTTGATATAAAAAGAGGTTTAAGGAAGCTTGCCTTCAATATCCGCACGAGGCATCTCTATATTACAGAATGACAAGGGGCTTCATCTTGTAATCTATATAAGAATATCACCTCAAGCATTTCTAGGAAAATTAATTTCACTATCTACCAGGATATCTCTCCTTCAATAGGTTTTAGGGAGATTCGATCCATTAATCTCGAGGTCACATCTCCTTTAACTTCTTTAGGGGGATTTAATTCCTTATTATGAAAACATTCTGTTTAATTTGTCTAAGGTAATTTATTTCATAGGCTAATGTGAAAAGATCACTTTAAGGTGTTCTAGGGGATTCATTTCACTCATTGAGTGAAAATTTTTCCTTTATTAATGTTGGTGTCAACGCAAGAGCTCATGCCAGGCTAGCCATCCAATCTCATAGCAAGGGGCTTTGTGCCTTAGAATCAAGTAAACTCATGTAGACTATTAATGTAAGGAGTACTTAATGCATTTAAACAAGGTTCATTCATGTGTCTTTTTCGATGGTTGCTACCTTTTTTGAATGTTTTTTTCTAATCGTAGTTAATACAACATGCCATCGTAAGCAGGGTCAGTTTAGGTCGTAATTTTGCAAGAGTATCGAAACATCGTAGTTGGATGCCCTTAGCCTCAATTCATGTCATGCTCATGAAACTATAGGTTATTGTGAACTTTTATCACTAAGAGATAAAAAAATCAATGTTGATTTGTGGTAGTGGTACTGACCAATGGTCATGACTTTATATAATCGATTTCTGTGGTAAAGTCGTGATGGATTTGGTATCCATAAGTCATGGTTGATATAATAATTATAATTGCTTCGTATAATCATAACATAATGCAATCGGTTCTTGGATGTCACATTTATTAATCATTATAGCAAAACTATCTTCATTGCATGACTAAACACAGTACTTCGATTTTATCTGTCTTTTGACCCGGCTATATTCAGACTGAATGGACAAGTTAGACTCGACGATTATCGAGGCAAGCAGCCTAAAGAGATGATTCTAAGGTCCAAAAACCAAATAAGAATAAGACCATGAGACGAAGGTCAAACGAAATAAGGAAAACAATATGTTAGAATTCACTAAGTGCTTCACCCTACATAGGGGATCAGTGTCGATCCCTAAGAATACAACCAGAATGGCCCCCACTCTTATGACACTCTTCTCTAGCTACATAGAGTCAAATTCAAGTGTTGTTCTAGAGTTCCTATGCATCATATTGGTAATCACTATGTACGGTCAAAAGCGGCAATTCAACCTTCTGTTGATCCGTCGCTTGGACCAAAAAACATCTAGACAACTATGCAAAACAACCTTGGAAATATGAAACCAACATCAAGGTGAGCCAAACACAAAAAGTCATGAGACCCTATAATGCATAAAAAGGGATCGGTAGCAACGCCCCTAGAAGGATCAGTACCGATCCCCAACCCTAGGGGATGCAGGCCAGAGATTTTTTGAGGACTTCGTCTTCATCATGAGGATCTGTAGGCAAAACATTAATGAGATATTTGGTCGTTTACCCCTATGAATACATGGGAAATGGTTCTTTCTAAGGACCCTATACACTACTACTACACATAAACTTCATTGTGCTCTAGGATCCCTATCGATCTCTCCTACTTGTATTCACAAAATATAGTGCAAAAGCAATAAAATCGTTCAAGTGGACATACGCCAAGATTGCTGAACCACTACAAATTTCTGTATGCTTGTTTTCTACTTGACTTCTTCTATTTTTCATTTACTTTCTTCATGTAATCTCTACTCTCTTACTCTTTTGGGTTTTTGTGCCATTTTGGTTCAAATAATAGGCATTTTCAATTAAAGCATAATAATTGTAACTAAGAAAAATAGCAATAAAGATTATGTGCATTGCAAGCTTTTCAGAATATTGCTCCATTTATGATGCATGAAATGTAAATTTAGTCCCTAAATCTTTACTGACAACATATGGACCCTACTAAATTAGGTTAAGTGCCCTTGGTGTAAGAAAAATCCATTTAAAGACCAAATCTCCTTTGAAAGGCAAACCCCCACCTTTGTGTTATACCGCCTTACCAATTTTTGTTTTTGAGTAGTGGTTTTCAAGGCAGCTTTATCCCATTTTTCTTCAATAAAGTTGAAGGATATTCTTAACAACTCCTTATTGTCATTAGGTCATAGAGGATACATTGATGGGAAGATACCACAATTTCATTATGAACCATAACTTCCAACTATAAGCTATGGTGAACAAAGTATGTCCACCATTGTCTTAGGCATGGTAAGATGTTCCAACAATGTCTGTTTCAATTTGTTAATACATTCTCGTTTATCCTTCAGTAGTCTTTTACTGAGAAGCATATTAAGAATTTTATTGACTACCTTAACTTGCCCATTAGCTTAGGCTGAGCCACATCCATGAAACGCTTCCCAATTCCATAAAGGTTATAAAATTCAGCAAACCCCTCACTATCGAATTGTAGTCCATTGTTTGATATAATATATTGTGGAATCCCCTATGTGCAAATGATATTTTACACTAGAAATTTGATTACCTTGGTGAAGGATATGTTAGCAAGCAATTCATCTTTTATCTAATTGCTAAAGTAATCTACTACTGCAATCACATATAGCTCCACCCTTAGCCATATGAAACTCCCCAATTAAATCAACTTTTTATATAGCGAATGACCATAGATTAACCGTGTGAGTTAGTTTGCTAGGTAGTAGCCTTGGGATCCCTAAGAACCTCTTGCAGTTGTCACATTTCTTCTCGTATTGTATCGTATAATTATTAAGAGTTAGCTAGATGTACCTGTATCTTAGGATCTTTCAAGCTAGGCTTCGCCACTATTGTGGTCACCATAGCTTCCTTGGTGCGCATTGTCCAATATCTCTGTGATCTCATTCCCAACTGTGCATATTATTAAGGGTTAGAAAATTCGCTTCTATCCAAGATGTTGTCATATGTAACAAAACTCGGATCTCTTGGTCGTGTTCTTCTTGTTAAATTCCAGATTTAGGGTAGAACTCCATTAGTCAGGTACATAATTATAGGAGTCATCTAGTTTACCTCACCATGTGATGTTGCCAAGTATTGACAATCTTAAAGCTAGGACTATGTATGTTTTCCACCTAAATGGATCCAAGGCATGATCTAGTTCTTGAGCTTTCCAATTTCGCAAGATCATAAGCATCCCACTCTTTTCTGAACACATCATTTTAAGCTAATTTGGTGTCATTATGGGTGCATAGATCATACTCCCAACTCTTTCGCAATTTCCAATCCAACTATTAGCACCTTGTACTCGGCTTCATTATTAATAGTACCGAACCCTTGCCTCTGAGCGTAGCATAGTTTTCAACCCTTGGGTCTAATCAGAAATACTCTAGCTTTAGAATCGTAATCGTTTGATGCTCCTTCCATATACAACCAATAATTGAGTGCCTCGTTTTTTGTAATCTCTAGCTCATCAATTTTGGTAGTGAATCTGACAATAATATCTACCATGGCTTTTCTTGTGATCACCGTTTAGGAGTGATACATTATTTTGCATTGGATCAACTCAAACTCTAGTTTAGTAGCCTACTCTATGAGTCAAAGCGATAGAGGGCTCGCCTAAGGGCCTGATCGCTCAAACACACTGATAGGGTGAGATTGGAAGTAATGTCTCAGTTTTCTATATGTGATCAATAGGTAGTAGGCCAAATTATCTAATTTAAAGTATCTTGACTTAGACCTGGTCAATCGCCCACCGATGTAATATACTAGCCTCTGCACCTTAGTTTCTTCCCACACTGATGCTGTGCTAATTCATAAGTGGATATAGCGAGGTATAGGATAGGTCCTCTCCTTCCGTAGTTGTTCACAGAACTAGGGTTTTTTGCAAATGTCTAACTAGCTATGAGTAGGCAGTTAAACATTCATCAGTCAATTTAATCTTTCTTTTCTCCTTTTTTTAAGGACATTGAACAATGAAACACATTTTTATGTTGGCATTGAAATAAGTTGACTTAGGATCTCAACCTTTCCTTTTAGGCTTTTCATTTCTCTCCTAGTTTCTTTATTCTTAACGTATTTTAACACTTGGATCACCTCTGATTTAGCCTCCAACCTCTTAGCATGAATAATGAAACCAAGGAATTTCCTAGAAGAAACACCAAAAGAACATTTCAAAGGATTTAGCTTTATCTAATACTACTTGAACTATCCAATCCAAATAATCTACATGGTTCTTTGCCCTTTTGGATCTGATAAGCATGCACATATAATTTCATGGTCTGTCCAATCTGGTTCACGAACGTCTTGTAGTAGTGAAGCTCAACTGGTCTTGGTATAAGATGTGCAGTGGTATCTAATTATAGATGGATTATGTGTTCATGAATGAGTGTAATACATGTCTTACATCCCAATCCACTAGCTAGTCAATACTCGAAAGCAGTAAACAATCCTTAGAGAAAGCATCATTCAAATTTGATAAGTAGATGCATGTACACCGTATTCAATTTGGCTTCTTGACCAAGATAAGGTTGGTTATCCACTCTGGATATTGAGAATTTCTTATGATATCATTGGCCAGTAAATTTTTGACTCCTTGTTAAGGGTCGTCGATAGATCTGGGCCCATGCTCATATTATTCTTCTTAACCGGGTTACCTTTGGATCGACATTCAATGCAAGGCAAGCTATGTCCGGGTAACTCCAACATATGTTGGCTTAAGAACAATTAAATGCATCTTGGTTGTTTCTTAGAAAAGTCATAGGATATTTTTTTATATTTCGATTTAGTTGGGACCCAACTTTCAACACCTTGATTGAATCTTCCTCATCAACTATAATAATCTCCATGGCCTTGATTGGTCCAATCATCGCCCCCTCTTATCTTCCCTTGGGTCTATCTGTTTATGAGTGTTACCCAAAAAGTTGGGCCTGTTCAACTAATATGCAGGAGGGTAAGTTCAAGTATGCTTAGGCAAGATAATAAGTCCATAGGCAAAAATGTTTATAGTCCAATAGTTAAGAAAGTCAATATGAAAATAGTCAAATGTCAAAGTCCTTTATTACAAATTCCCTATTTCAATTTGACCTAAGCATCCATAAATGTACCAAATTTAAGCTTTACAAGTTTTGAAAGTTATAAAATGAAAATAAGAAAGAAGACTAGTTAGAATTCGTCCCTTCTCAACAAGGGGCACATGCATATTTATAGAAAATTGCATCCTCCGATTGTTGACACATGGCATCAATCGAACTTGGAGAGTTGAGATTTTGTTGATGTGGCATATTATCAATGTGACATGTGGCATATTTTGATGTTGCTTCCTTTGTGATGACATGGCGTAGTCAAACAAATCCAAAGCTGCCATCTGGCTAATTAAATATATTTGTACTTGTTATTAGATGCATGATAGTAGTAATTTTTAAGCTTTTGATAGCGCTATCGAAAGCATTCGATAGCTTGCCAATTCTTATCACTCGATAGCTTTATATTTCAGCACGTGGTAGCTTTGTACTTTGGTATGCGATAGCTCTTCACAACCTAGTAAAAGATGGCTTAAATTTTTAGCATGTGATAGCTCATCACAACTTAGTACTCGATAGCTTTATATTTTTATATGTGATAGCTTTGCATCATGACATTCGACATCTTTTTTTTACCTTGTCATTCGGTAGCTTCTTTTTTCATCATGCTTTAGCTTTGCTCCATGACACCCGATAGCATCTATGTGATATATTTTATTCATTTAACATTCGATATACCATGTGAATTCCATTTTGATAGTCGGCATGTGATCGTTATTTTCATCTTGAACTTCGATAACCTGAGTGTTTTTAATATGTGATAGCGTTTCATGACTTAGTATTCGATAGGTCCCTACTATAGTATGCAATAACCCTTTATGACTTAGTATTTGATAGTTCCTTATTATAGCATGCAATAGCTTCACTCTTTAGTATGAGATAGCCCTTCATGATTTAATATTTGATAGCTCCCTTAACACTCGATAGGTTTATATTTTGGTATGCAATAACTTTTCCTCTTGTCCTCCGATAGCTTCATGTGCATAGAAACTTGACATCCACCTCCTTTTTGACAATTGGTAACACTTTCCACCTTAATACTCGATAGTTTTATTAATCTTTTATACTAGAAAATTTTTCTTGTCTAATTATTGGAGAGTAAACCTTTCCCTTCAAAATAAGTTTGCTTAGGATTTAGCTTAAATAAACTTCTTCTTAGAGTCTCGTTCTTTTTTTTTGAGTGTTAACCTTTTTTTCCTATACTTTAATTGATCTTATCTTATTAATGGATATCGACTAAACAATTTCTTGGTTGGGTAGTTATTTTGATCATGTGTAGCAGTAGGGCTAAATTCTATGTTAACCATCACTCATTAGACGAATGCTTTAGCCAGACATAGAAGTGAGGCCAAAGACTTGTATGACCATCAGTCCTTGAATGGGTGCTTTAGCCAGGCATAGAGGCGGGAACAAAGGCTTCGTATGACTATTACTCCTTGGATGGGTGCTTTAGCCAGGATTAAAAGTTAGACCAAAGGCTTAGTTTGACCATCACTCCTTGAATGGGTGCTTTGGCCAGGCATAGTTGTGGGACCAAAGAATTAATCCGACAATCACATCATGGAGGGTGCTTTGGCTAGGCACAGAAACAGGACCAAAGGCTTAATTTTAAAATCGCTCTTTGGATGTTGCTTGGCAAGGCATAGAAGCGGGACAAGAGGCTTAATTTGACCATCACTCCTTGGATAGGTGCTTTGGCTAAGAGTATAGGCGGGCCAAAAGTTTAATTTTACCATCACTCTTTGGATGGTTGCTTTGGTCAGTTGTGGAAGCAGGACCAAAGGCTTAATATTATCCTCTACTAGACATGAGGGGTGTGTGCACTCAACAAATCTCCTTTTCTCATTAAGTTAAGAAATACGTTAAGCATAGTACTTCTTAATCTGGGGGTTCTTAATGGCTCAGCATTCCAAGTTCTTACTATTATTTTTCCGTCAGTCTTACTTAGTTGATAGGTCCTTGGTGGGATTACATTTTAAATAACTAATCCCAACTTGTCCCTAATGGTTTGTCTGTTGGAGTCCTTGTATTTTCCATTACTCTACTAAGTACAAAATTACCTTTTTGGAATTTTCATTTCTTTACCTTTTAGTTGTAATACTTGGTAATTCTTCTCGATTATTCCACTGTCCTTAACTCAGCTTAATCCTTAACTCATTAATCAAGTTTAAGGATTCCTTTTTATCTCTTTATTTGGTTTATAGGCATACACGATTCTTTAATGCGATAAAACTTCCACTTCAACTGGTAGCATTGACTTGAATTCATATTTTAGTGAGTATGGGGTATGTCTCATAGTTATTTTCGAAGAAGTCCTATATGACCATAGAATAAGTGGAAATTCTACAACCTGATTCCCTTTCACCTTGTCCAATCGCATTTTCAAGAAAATTTCAATGGTTTTTTTGCAACTTCTAATGCTCCATTAGCTTTTGGATGGACCACTAAGGAAAACTTTTTATTATTCTATTCTTTTAAAATAAGCAAGTGAATTTTTCACTTTCAAATTGGGTCCTATTAACGAAAATCATCTTGTTTGGAAATCTAAAACAACCAACTAGATTCTTGACTACACACATAAGGACTTTTCCCGCAATTATATCGGGTAAAGGTTCGACCTCAACCCATTTGGTAAAGTAATCAATTTTCATTATTGCAAGTTTTGCACCTCCTTTTTATATAGGAAAAGATCCTATTAAATTAATACCCCAAACATCAAACGACAATGGGCTTGTGATGGGAGACAATTCACTCAGTGATAGTGCGAGATTCTTGAGAATCACTGACATTTGTCGTATAATTTGACATAATTCAAAGCATCATTATTCATTCGAGGAAAATAGTATCCATGTCTCGTTATTTTCGTGTATAATTATTTACAGTTGGAATGGTCACTACAAATACCTTTGTGTGCTTCTTTCAAAATTCTCATTCCTCTTTTTGGAGCTTTGCATATTAAATAAGGAATTGGATAACCTCTCTTATACAATATTCCATCAATCATGGTGCAAGAAGGTACTTAATATCTTAATTTCTTCACCTTATTCTTATTCTTTGGGAGTATTCCTTTTTGCAAATATTCTACTATTAGTGTCATCCAGTTACTCATATTTTGGTCCTTGAGTTGTCTTTAGGTATCTCTTCATGAGTTATCTTGTAATCGTACGGGCGATTCATGTTTATCACGGACTTCAGAACTTTCTTCGTTATGCTTCAGTTGTCGGGTTTGTGATGGAGTTAAGACTAACGCTTTAGATTTTGGCTCATCCTTTTCAAACTTGAATGGTACCTGTTGGAATCTAATAGGAACAATCCTTACTTTTGGTGCTCCTTGTGAGTTGGTTAGCTTTGCTAACAAATATGCCTATTTGTTTCTCTCTTTCTCGGTATTTGATGCTTCAGATTACGCTTGCATTTAGTGTATCCTCTTTACATATTGGGATAAACATGCATCTTTCTTCTTGTAAGTCTTGTTTAATTGGTTCACCAATAGTTATGAGTCCTAAAAGCTTTTATTCTAGGAATCTTTAGCTGTTGGGCTAGGGTTAATCTAACTATCATTAATTGGTATTTAGCTACATTATTGGTTACGGTGAGCCCGAATTTCATTGCATAATGTAATCGTTGTTCGTCAAGTGTAGTTATCATATACGCAGCTTTGAGTCCTTGTACATTTGACACATATCCATAAGTAATTTCTTTTCTAGTTCATCCTGTTTTCCTTTTCGAACTGCTTTCTGATAAACCCAGTACATTCTGTTACAAAATCAGCTGGTGCTTGTTCCATTAGCTACCCGAGGCAAATACTCAATGTCATATTAGCTCAATTCCAATCTTATTTTATTAGTCTTCTAAAAAAATTTGGTTTGCTAGAACTTTGTTTGAGCGGATAGTTGGTTGTGACTTTAATCGTATATGCTTGGAAGTAAGAAATCAATTTCCGAACCGATAAACTAAACAATAAGGCAACTTTTTTACAATGGGGTATCTTACTTCTACATGTTTTATCCTTTTAATTTTATAGTACATTGGCAATTGCACCTAATTATCTTCTCTTATCAGACTGAAATAATCGCATGCTCGGATACTGCCATATATAAGAAAAAAATCTTCACCTTCCACTAGACTGGAAAATGTTGGTAGTTTGAGGAAATGATCCTTTAGTTCTTGAAATTCTTTTTGGCATTCATCAGTCCATTCAAAAGTACTCTTTTTCTTAGTCGTAACAAAAAAGGAATATACTTGTTGATGACCTTTGATATAAAACAACTGAGTGCCGACACCAAGCCATTAAAACTTATTGCATCCTTACTTGTCTTTGGTTCTGACATATCTGGGATTGCTTTTATTTGTTTAGGGTTTACCTCTATTCCCTGTGCACTTACTATGTATCCTAAAAATTTTCTAGACTGGATTCCAAATGAACAATTTTGTATATTCAATTCCATCTTGTACTTTCCTAACACTTCAAACATTTCATTTAGGTCTTTTACGTGGTATATCCTTTCTTTTAATTTACTAACATGTCATCTACATATACCTCCATATTTCTTCCAATCTGGTTTTTAAACATTATGTTTATAATTAGCTACTATGTGGCCCCTACATTCTTTAGACCAATATGCATTACCTTATAGCAGTAAGTCCCTCGATTAGTTGTAAAACTCATATACTCCCCAATCGGGTATAAACATGGGGATTTCATTAAATCATGAATATGCATCCATAAATGATAGCAATTTATGCCAACTAGTTGAATCCACTAACTGATCAATCCTTGGAAGAGGATAATAATCGTGTAGATATGCTTTATTTTGATTTGTGTAATTAGTGCCGATTTTGTATTTTCCATTAATTTTTTTAACAAGCATCAGATTTGCCTACCATTTTGGATAAAATGCTTCTCTGATAAATCTATTTTCTAATAACCATTTTACCTCCACTTGTAACGAAGTTGTTAGAGTTTTATCAAGTTGCCTTGTTTTCCTTACATGTGTGAATTTTGGATTTATATTAAGTTTGTGACTCATCACTGCAGTATTGATTCAAACCATGTATACATGAGTCTAAGCAAAATTATCTTCGTTTTTTTGTAGAAATTGAATAAGTTCTTTTTAACACCATTGACCAATTCTCTCCATATCTTTATTATTTTAGTGGTATCTTACGAGTTTGTCTTTATCTCTTCTAAATCTTATGGTGACATTATGTTATTTTCATTATCTCTAGAGTCTATTTCTTTAATAATTTCATCTAGGGATTCTCCAGTATTTTCCTCTTGGTTCACTTGATTTATTTTATCATGCTTTCTTTTTGTTTCCTAGGAATTTGACCTTTTTAGCTATCGCTTTTCGCTTTTCTATTGGCACCCTTAGCTCTATTGCCTTAGGTGTTAGTTCTTAATAACTAATATCCAAGGGCTTGAAATTTTTAGTTTTATTTAATTTTGACATAGTGTCAAAACAAAAATCATTCTCTTTATTGCATTGCCCTTGGGTGTCTAAGTACATTTCCCTAGAACTAAACCGTTCTCCTCACATAGTTCCCATCTGACCTTGGAGAAAAAATTCACAACCAAATGCTCCAGAGAAACAAAAGCATCCACTACATCCAACGTAGACCTCTTAGAGCATTATAGTAAGAAAGCTGGTCCATTACCATAAATAGAGTTTTTAAAAGTCCTTGAGCAAGGTGGTATTCTCATTTGAACCTACAAATTTATTTACTTGAGTGAAGTATAGCCTATATTATTTAATTCGTAAATGGGCTCAAAGTTGGGTTCAAGTTTTTCCATAGGAATATCCATTTGATTAAATGCATGTTTAAAAATGACATTTACCATGCTTTCGGTACCACAAAAATTGTGGTTACCAAAGACAATCCGATTTGGGCAATAATCATTAATGGATCATTATGAGGGAACCTCACGCCCTATAAGGAGTAATCACTAGATCTGCAATTTATATAGCTCTGTTGTAGGCCTTTATCTTTAGTTCCTCTTCCATAAAATAGATTCCTTCTTTGGCTTAGCCAATGTACCTGTTCCTTAAACCTTTACTCATCCTAGCGTTATGAGGCCCACCATGAATCACATTAATACGATTGATTGGTCGAAGGAACTCTTATGGCGGTTATTGCTAGAAAATTTGTGTTGTTTGATGGAGGTCTTTCACTATTATTAGGGAGAGGGAATTTCTTATTCATTTTAACAAACTCTTTAAGAGCTCTCGTTCTTTTTGAATAATCCCCACCAAAATTCGGTAGTTATCTGTTTGGTGTCTATTTACCTTATGAAAAGCACAATATTCCTCCTTTTGAAGGGTTTTGGGTTATTTTTGGCCTTTTTTGGCATGGAGTATTCCATATCATCGCTTCTTATAGAAATAAATATGAGACGGTTGATTTGAGTTAACATAATTGGCTCTTGTTATCTCATTCCATCTTCCTTTCTTGTTTAGAGTTGAGAATCCAAGCCTCTCTCCTTCTCTTGCCCTTTGTTGAATGTTTCTTTTCTCATGAAAAATCTCATCCATGCAGATGGATTAATTAGCCCTGAAGTGGAAGTCTTGCAAGTTTCTACACCCGTCGAGGTAGAGTTCTTTCAAAAAAGAGGTATTCTCTATCGATCTAAGTTTTCCCACTATGAATTTTTCTTTGTCACTTACCTTTTCAGCCCTTATAGCTTCAGCATTGAATCTCTTAAGGTAATCTCGTAATAACTTTCCAATTTTTGTTTTATGTTAGCCAAAACACTTGCATCTATAGTTGGCTCTTTAGGGGTGCAGAGCTGAGTGGAGAATTCATATGCAAATTAATCCAACGAATAGACTGTCTTTTCACGTTAACATCAATATATTTTGCCACTACACTAAAGAATGTTATGGGGAAAAATCTACATCTCGCTGCTCTAGGAGCATCATAAATGTCCGCATGACTTTCAAAACCTTATAAATGATCATTTGGATCAGTAGATCCATTATATTTTATTGAAGGAATTTTTATGTATGAAGGTAATGGAATGGTCATTATTTCTATAATGAATGGAGTTCCCTAGAATTTTTGTTAACTTTAGGATCCTTGTCCACTGTCCTTTCAAATTCAAAGGTCCTTAACCATTTTGCTTGCTAAATCTTTAGATATGATTCAACATCCATATAGTCCTTCCTTTCTGGTTTATACTCTTTTTGACAAGCTGAACTAGCAGAATATACTAACGAAGACTTCGGTTCCTTGGTTATTTTATGGCTAGGTGATTTTCAGCCTCAAACCTCAAATACCTTTCCCTCGTTCAGACAAAACTCGGTGAGAATTGTTGTTGACTTGGCTGCTCCAGCTTTATCTTTCTTTTTGAGTGTCAAAGTTATTTTTCTAATATTTTTACTTCTCAAGATTTAAGCATCAACATTTCATTGGGGTTATTCAGCATTTCCCCATCATCACCTATTTCCTTAAGATGTTCTTAGTGATTCTTTAGAAATGAGCATCTCAATTAGCTCGTGCATACTTTGGAGTTGTTTCTACATTGCTTTTACATTAGTTTCTTCATTCGTTGTTATTATTGGTATTGATGCTTTCCCTATTTCAATGTTCTTGACATTATATTAAGGAGTTACATTTTCATTAAGACTAGTATGATGTAAGGTCTCTTGTATTTGAACATTAACTTTCTTTTTGTCATTTCCCATTTTTCACAAGAGTATGAAAATAAATAGGTGATTCTCCTTGAGTTCAACTCTTAGTGAAAAGCAAAAAAATGTTAGTCTAAAAGTTGGGCCTAAGTTATGTTCAAGTTATATACATGACGACTAGTCAAGTATGCTTGGGCAAGGTAGAATGTCCTTGGGCAAGCATGTTTATGGTCCAATAGTCAATAAAGTCATATGTAAATAGTTAAATGTCAAAATCTTTTATTATAAAGTTTCGATTATAATTTGACCTAATCGCCATGAATGTCCCTAATTCAAGCTTTAAAAGTTTGGAAAGTTATATAGTGAAAATGATAAAGAAGACTAGTTTGGAATTCACCCCTTCTTAGTGTGGAGCACATGCCTATTTATAGAAAAATTGCATCCTTAGATTGTTGACATATGGAATCAATCAAACATGGTTGATTGAGATTTTGTTGACTGGCACATAGTTGAGGTGACATATGGCTCATTTTGATGTTGCTTCCTTTGGGATGACATGGTGTAGCCATACCAACCAAAAACTACCATGTTGAATATCTTTGTGCTTGTTTTAGATGTGCGATGCCACTCAATTTTACGACTCGATAACATTATTGTAGACATGCGACATCTTGCCAATTCTCGTCACCCGATAGCTTTATACTCCGGTATGCTATTGCTTTTTCTTTGGTATACAATATCTCTTCACAAAATAGTACTCGATATCTTTATCATTTGGTATGCGATAACTCTTCAGAACTTAGTACTATATTGCTTTATATTTTGTTATGCGATAGCTTTGCATTACGACACTCAATGGCTTTTCTTACCTCAACATTCGTGGGCTTCTTTCTTGGTCATTATTTAGCTCTGCTCCTGAACATCCAATAGCTTCTATAGGATAGATTTTATTCTTTTAACAATCAATATCCTTATGTGCATTCCATCTAGATACTTGGTAGCATTGAAGTTGTCATGTGATATTCCTGTGCATCTTGAACCTTGATAGCTTAAGTGTCTTTAGTATGTGATAGCCTTTCATGACTTTGTATTCGATAGCTCCCCATTATAATATGCACTAGCTTTTCTCATAAGATAACCATTTGTGACTTAGTACTTTATAGCTCCCCATTATAGCATGCACTACCTTTGCTCTTTAGCATGTGATGTCCCTTCATGACTTAGTACTCGATAGCCACCTTAACACTCAATAGGTTTATAATTAGTTATGCAAAAACTTTCCCCTTGTTATTCGATAGCTTCATGTCTATTAACACTCAATATCCACTTCCCATTTTATAATCGATAACACTTACCACCTTGATACTCGATAGCTTTACCGTTCTTTTTTAACTCTCGATAGTTTGCTGACATTTAATACCAGATAATTTTTCCTGCCTAATCATTGGGTTGTAACAATGAGGATTGCATGCATACCTAAGAGTGGGCGATTTATTTGTTTGCTATGAATTCAATTTTTTATGCATTGGGCCTTCTTTTCATTATTCCCATTTTCCAAGTAGCGGCTCACATGAATTTTAGTCACATAACATTCTCACACTATGTCTTAGTCACCATCAATGATTCAATTCCATTTCTCATCGAGAACTTCATCTTTAAGCACAATTGGGCCAACATAACTCCAAAATCAAAGAGAGTTGGTTGTTCAAAGAAAGCGTTGTATGCCAAGAAACCATCCACTAGAGCAAAGGTTTTCTTTTTGATGGATGTCCTAGGTCGGTACCTTAGCTCAATGAACCGAGTAGCATCTTCCCTTCTCCTGTAATGCTACGTAAAAATTTAGTGCATGTGGTGACATTGTAACAACACACACCTTAATGAGCCTAAATTTTGAAAAAAATTGAAACCCAAGTTCATCAAAGTACAAATCGTTGGATTTGGTACCAACAAATAAGCATGAGCATTACCAAAGATTGATAGAAAACTAAATTCACAGCGAAAACAATAATATGATAAGAATATTGACTGTAACTACTACCATGGAATTAATAGTATTCCTTGGATAGTAGATTGTCACATTAGCACCGAGCATGAGAGAAAAGAAGACTTCTTCAACAACTAAGCATATCCACCTCTAGTGACCCATTCGTCTAAATCTATCATGTGGGTTGTAATGAGGAGGGGGTCCGAACAACGTTCTGGTGACTGGAACTATAAACGGCCCATAACATAAATTTATACCTATTGGTTTCCATTTAATTGTTATGTCCATTAAGGTTAGCAATTCTAATCTAACCTTGCATTGCACACACGATTACTTACCCCTTCCCGGGGTACAAAATACTGACGAAGCCTTATCAACCACCCAATACTTCCAAACCCATTTTCCACTTCATACTTCTAAATATGAAGCAGGTTTCTATAATACTTTTCAAAGATAAATAGGCAGACTCTGCCATTTAAGACCTCAGTCAAGGTAGACCCCATCATTTAAGACCTAAATCAAGGTAGACCCCATCATTTAAGACCTTTTCCTACGGTGATATCCTAACAATGTTTTTAATGGTCGGTGGGTCCTAACTACAAAGACCTCTAACCACTATTTAAGGCTATCGACATTTAATGTCCAACTACACTGCATCTATCACCGATAAAATCACATCCATGTAATAAACAGTACCCAAGCCACTTAATACCTTTTATTGGATAATAAGCAGACTTTGGTCATTTAGTACCTTAATTAAGACAAACCCCATCATTTAATTCCTATTTCCAAGGCATGATCCTCAATGATACTATCATTACCTTAGCAATATGAGAGATTGTACCCAAGCTACTTAGTACCTCATTAATAAGAACTAGGCAGGCCCCTGACCATTTAACACCTATTTATAGGTAGGCCTTTGTCATTTAATACCTAACCCCAAGGCAAACTCCTCACTGGTAATATCTAGCCGACATTGCTTGGAAATCTCATTGGGCTACTTAATACTTCTTTTATAGGAAAGAGGCAAACCGTTCAGTCACTTAATACCCCAAACCTGAAGCGAACCCTTCTTGAGATATCCACTATCACTCTCAATTATAAATATGGAATCTCATTTGGTTACTTCTTTTTGTAGGGAGGTGAGCCGTACAACCACTTAATACCTTGACACTAAGGTAAAACCTTTAGCGATATCCTTTTTTATTTGGAATCTCACTAGGTTACTTACTACTTCCATTTAGGAGACCATAAATTTGATGTGAACCCATATGGAGATATCCCTTACCACTTCTAATTCCAAATTTGGACTATTTAATATTTTCCAATTAAGAAAGCGGGCCCAATCTCTCACGTCATCACGAGTCCTAGGATTAGTGATATCTCACATCAGTAGTAAGTGCACCCGACTACTAGTAGCCGCAAAGTGAAGGGAAGTCTTCCATCTAATGACTCTACTGACCTCCCATCACTAACCTGCTAAGTCCAATTAACCATCCTAAGTCTTTACTTATATTATCTTAAGTAGACATTGGACTTAGCTTACTAATTTCCTTTTTATTTAAGATAATAAGATTTACCTTAAATATTTATCTACCCATAAATCCCCGCTTAATGCTCATAAATATCAATTTGTCCGTAAAATCCTAACGGGCATTTGATAAAACGTTTAGGTATGATTACTTATTTCAAATTAGTAACCATTTATATCTATTCCATTTTTATCAGTCCCATTTATCCATTTACCCTATCAGATTATTGCAACTACCATATTTATTACCATTTATTAGAGTTACAACCTTTTAAATTACTTTTCCATTAGTTAATGCTAAACAAGAATATTACATGCAGGCGTCGTTATTTGCTTCTTATTTAATTATTATACGCACGATAAATTACGTACAAATATCTACTTTTATCAAATATATTCTAGTTATATATCTTCACTAGAATATTCTTTTCCATGTTTAATTGTTGGAATCATATCTAAAAAGATTATCTGCTATAATTTCCATAAATTAGCCCAAAACAAAAGATATAACTTTAAAAGATTACATTGTTTGAAATTACATGGAATAACCATTTCTTTTTATTAATGAAATAGACAGTGTAAACTATAATGAATTCAAACTTTATACATCCCATTCTCTTTCTATTTGCAAATAATCCTTGTTAGATCAAATGCATTATTTTTTAAAAGGGAAAGAAATCAAACAAATTTACAAATATTAAATGGATCAAAATTTCAATAATTCAGAACATTGAAAAGTTTACATTCCAACAAGATTAAGGTAATCCAAATTCACAAGATTATTATACAACCTATTTCAGATCTGGAATAAATTTCATTCAAATCAATGTTCTAAATTCATACTTTTGGGACTAATTTCTAGATCAGATTGTAAAAAATTCTAAATCAATTCATAAATATGAGTATGTGGACAAAATTTATTATATTCAGATCATATTCAGTTTATTGCCTACAACTCATATACAATTATCCAGTTGGCATGAAAATCAAATAAACACCAATGGGATAATTTTCATATTATAATAATCTATAAAATTTTCCACTCACCATTTAAAAGCGATCCAAATCTCCAGATATAAAGTAGAACCATTGAATCATCTCCAAATCCTTTATAATCCAAGAAACATGTATAAAAAGGGTATATACATATATTAGAATTACAGATCCGAGAAAAGATTTAGGATTGGCAGAGAAAATAGATACAAATATATAAATGTATATAAATTACTTCACATACACATATGGTTGATTCTCTTCTCTTCTCCTTTTTATTAGATTTCTTTTCTTCTTTAATTTGTATGAATATAAATACGAATACCTTTTTTATAATTTAGAAAGAAAGTAGAGAATAAGAAATGGCAGAGCTTCACTACCGTGTTTAGAAAAATATGGGAAAAGAAGGGAGAGCTAGGCCTGAATTTATAGGCGCTATAATCAACCAGACCCGTTAGATCAAACTATATTAAACCCGGGCCGTACATGGCCAAGGTTTACTAGAGCCGCCACATATGAAGCGATCGACCGCCCCCTTCCTAAGGGTCGACCGCTCTAATATATGGGTCAACCTGCGGGCCCCAACTAATTAATTAAAAACATTAATTTTTCTTATTTATTTATTTATTTTCATTTCGAATTCATTTTCATCCGTAACTTCTTCGTTTGGGTTCCGATCGCAAAACTCCAAATATGAAAATTGCTTAGAATTTCGCCACGAATGTAATGATGCAATTTTTGTGGTCAAAATCCTTCATATGCAAAAAAGCCATTTCGGAGCCTAATTAATTAACTAATTAACTAATTAAATAACTAATGTCAAATTACAAGGTGTTACATTCTTCCCCCCTTTAAAAGCATTTCGTCCTCGAAATTTCACCAATGACTAAGTCAAGGTTTTGACTCCTGATTATCCTAAACTACACAACCAATGAGTGTACAACAAATTTTGCAACCAAAAGTGTATAAGTGCATAGTGTATTACGATATCATTGCACAAAATATGTATGCAAAATGATTCTAAATCGGATCCTTCTAGATGAATGCATTTCTTTAGTAAACATTTTTGGAAACATGATGCAAATAACCTACATGTATGCTGGCAATTCTATATGTATGCAACCTTTTGAAAAACCGTTTCAACCAAAACCACCATACTCCTATAAATAGAAGTATGAAACAACCAATTTTGCATCCACTTCCTAGGATCCAATTATCTAACGCATCGAAAAATGCTTTCTAAATTTTAATTTTTTGCTGGAGAAATGAATTTAACGAAGAATTTAATATTCTTACCACTCTATAGTCTTTCTATTCCCGTAGTACAATGGAAATTTCCTTGCTCCTCCAGATTTACTACAAATTTTTCACGTACAAAATGCATAATGAGGCTCATTTCAAGCTCTAAAACGGAATTAAGTTTAAAAACAGGCTCGCGCGCGTCATCGAAAAGGTATGGAAATATAAATTCTAAGGCTAAAATAACATTTCCCTTATTATTCTTGCATTTATCGCATCGTCGATCCTAATACACTGCTAAATTCGCAAATTCTAACTCTATTTTCCTTCTCTACGCCTTACATGTGGCCTTCAAAATCAAAGATTTCATAAAAATCTTTCTCACTTTTCAAATTTGTATGTCATTTGGAAAATAAAATTCCAAAATATTAAGACGCACATTTTCCCTTGAAATATTTTTTTGAACAAAAACTCTAAAAATAATTTAAGAGTCAAAAACATCTAAAACTTTTTTTTTCAAAAGACAACTTTTTGAATCAAGGAGAAACTTTTCAAAATATTTTACTTCTCAAAATATTTTTTGATAAATCAAGCCACAATTTCAGCATAGTTGGAACTTAGTTATGCACTAAAGGCATATACCATATTCTGAAATCTACAACTAGAATTTAATGGGAATTAGCCATAAGGGCCTCTTTAGCAAGTGAAATTAATTTCTAGGGCACACAACTAAAATAATTACTTTTAAGGACAATATGCAAAATAATTAGTTCCTAGGGCCTAAAAACCTATGAAATTATGTCCTTGAAAGTAATTATTTCAGATGTGTGTCCTAGAAATTAATTAGACTGCAAAGTTTGTCCTTCTCGTGAAATGCCCCTAAAATTTAACAATAAAACTTGACATTTTATTTAAAAATGTTATCGCATCATTTTCTCAAAATTTTTAGCCTTTAAGAAACATGAGCAATGATGCATGATATCAAAACAACTTTATCATGCCCTTCGCTTAAATTTTCCAACTATTCTAAACTTCCTGTCTTATATTACATTTACTATTAGTCAAGTGTCTTTTTGAGATTCCCATGTTTATGCTGCTTCTTTACTATGCATATATAGGAGCGGTTCGCATGTCCAAAAACAATAACCTAGTAAATACATAGGAACTTATATTATCGTGTGTGCCTTTTACAAGAAACAATTAACAGCTATAACCCAAACAACCTAAATGAAAAGGGCAAATGCTAGAAGGGAAAAAGGCAACACACTGTAAATCCTAAAATGATGCCTACAGACTACGAGATTTCTTGCTCTGCAATTGGAGCTCTATCCATTGCTGTGATCCTTGAATGGTCGTAGCATGGTGGCTATGCACCCAATCTCATGCCGCTGGCACTAGTGTTGTTGATGGCTTCAGAATTGCCATCTTCCTAAGGAAGGATCTAATGATGGCAGAAGGAACCTTCTACTAAAATGCCTCTCTGTAGAGGTTCACCCCTAAAGATGAGAGTGGACAGGTGAAAATATAGAAAGTGACTCTGTGGAGTGCTAATCCTTGATTAACAAATTTCATCCTATGGGTGCGGGTCTAATTGATGGCGATGCCGCCAATAATAGCATAGGTGCTCTTCCACACCAAGGGATAAATCCAATCGTAACTTCCCATCTTAGGGATGACGTTGTGCCGAATGATGCACATAATCAAACGGGCAGTCAAATGTTGATTATCCATCGACCAAATATCAAAATCTTAGGAAAAGATTTGCTGCAAAATTTTTGAGTCAGTCACTTCAAAATCATCCAAGTCCGCCTCCTCCATGGAGGCCTCCAAAATCACAGTGAGTTCATCATTAGTCAGCTCAATCAAAATATCCTTCACCTTTGAACGAATAAAACTATTACCTTCATCGAAAAGGAAAATGCAGCACAAGTAACATTCCTGCTCAAAAGTCTTGAAGCAGAGGAACGGTGCAAATCCTACCGTGATGAATAGCTCTCCTAGCCAAAAAGCGGCAAAAAATTCTGCTCATTCCGGTCCAAGAAAGTGGTCACTTGAGGGTTGAGGCCATAATGTTGTGAGGAAAAACCGACAGTGCAGAAAGGTGTCTTAGGCTAAGAAGTGGTCGATGGGAGGAAATTGAGTTTAGATCTGGAGTGATGGTGGGGTGAGATCTAACATGACAAACCAGCATGAAGGGGAGGCAAGGTTACTGCTCTTAGGGAAAAATGGTGTCGCCTAGGGGAGGAACAAAAGAGAGGCAAATACTTGGATGAGGAGGAGGATGCAGATTGGGTTCGGCTTGTTGAGGAAGGAGGAATGAAGAAGGAAACTGGAGAAATTCAGACATGACTTTTATAGTCCCATTCCAAGTTTAAGTTATGCCAAAACTCGTTAACTGGTAGACTACTATAGGTTTAATGCTAGGTAGTTAACCGCTAGACATGCTTTTGACGTTAATTGAACCTAGACACAATTAGGGTCGGATCATATAATAATAATCATTTTGCGTTGTCTCCTTCGATTCAAGACGATCTTAAAAATTCATGTCCTCATCATGGTGGTGTCAAAGCCTACTACCTAGTCCCAAACCATGCTGCAGCAATTCAAAGTAGTCCCAACAAAACTGCTGCGACCAACACCAATTCCATAAATTCGAATATATTCCAAATGCTATTCCTACCTACTTTGCACGGAAATATTTCTTCCAATAGCTGGTGGGTACAAAAACACTTCGAACTACATACCCTAATAAAGTTGAATGTCATTTCTATTTCGTCTGTGCCTTAAATAGAGAAAATACAAAAACCTCGATTTTATAAACTGAAAAAACACTGAGCTAAATATATGCTCCTTTATACTAGTTTCTAAATAATAGAATCTATTTCATACCAAAACTTCCCTTAAAAATAAAATACACACACAAATATTTCATGGTTTCCAAAAACCCTTTTTAATATATAAATTTCCCAAATTGGAAAACTATTTCCTTGTAAAAAATTAAAATCAAGACTTTACTGATATATATAAATATTTAAGGATTTAAATAATTAATCTTTTATAAACTAATAATTTCTTAACACGACCAATTAGTGGTACATGTTTCATTAAAAATTAAATTTTCAAAACTTTCCAAAACAAAAGTTTCAAAATTAATCCTTGTGAAAAGAAATCCCCTGAAAACCCTTTTTCCAAAGTCTAAGACATTTCCAAAATATACTTTATAAAAATTCTCTCACGGGTTTCAGACTAAGGAATTGACATTAATTATTCAAATAAAATCTGGTTTGCCATCAAAGAGGTCATCAAAGAATGCGCCATAGTGAATAGTTGCTTTCGAATTATTGCCACATAGAGACTCTAATTTCCAACCCACCTTGAATAAATGTGTGTCTCCGACTGGAACTCAAAATCCAAAATCACAAGGTAACAAGAATCTCAACCATTAAGTCAAAGATCTCCAGCCTTTAGGATTCTGCCTTATGTCAAACTCATGCTCTTCATCATCAGAGGTTTACACATCACTAACACTCTGTGGGGTACTTGGAGTCGGCGTGAAAATCTTAGCTCTAAAATGTTTCCAACCCATAGTTGCTTTGCCCATTCCCTTGTAGTGGAACTACAATTACTTCTATAGTCGAAATTCTTAGAAACTAACGTATAAATATAATATTAATAGATAGGAGAGTACGGATACGTTCTCTCAATTTATTCTAATTCTTCTGATCTACTAACCTAGGCTCTAATACCAAATGTAACAACCCGCACCTTAATGGGTCTAAATGTTAAAAAAAATAGTAACCCAATTACATAAAAGCACAGATCGTTGGATTTGGTACCTGCAAATAAGCATGGGCATTATCAAAAATTAATAGAAATCTAAACTCATAACGGAAATAATAATAGGATAAGAATACTGACTATGACTACTACCTTGAAATCAATGGTATTCCTTGGATAGCAGATTGTCACATCAACATCGAGTATGAGAGAAAAAAAGACTTCTCCAAAAACTAAGCAAATCTAGCTCCAGTATCATGTTCCTATAAATCTATCCTGTGGGTTGAAATGAGGAGGGGGTCAAAATGATGTTCTGGTGACTGGAAATATAAACTGTCCATAATATAAATTTATACCAATTGGTTTCCATTTAATTGTTATGTCCTTTAAGCTTAGCAATTCTAATCTAACCTTGCATTGCACACACGATTACTTACTTACCACTTCTCAAGGTACAAAATATTGATGAAGCTTTATCAACTACCCAAATACTTCCAAACTCATTTGCCACTTAATACTTCTAAATATGAAGGGGCTTCTATAATACTTTTAAAAGAGAAATAGGCAGACTCTGCCATTTAAGACCTCACTCAATGTAGACCCCGTCATTTAAGATCTAAATAAAGGTAGACCCTGTCATTAAAGACCTATTTCTGAGGGGGTTTTCTAACTGTGTTGGTAATGGTCGGTGGGTGCTAGCTACAAAGACCTCTAACCATTATTTAAGGCTTCCAACATTTAATGTCCAATTATTACTGAATCTATCGCCGATAAAATCGTAGCTATGTAATAAACAGTACTAAGCCACTTAATACCTTTTATTGGAAAATAAGCAGACTATGGTCATTTAATAACTCAATTAAGGAAGATCCCATCATTTAATACCTATTTCCAAGAAGTGATCCTCAATGGTTCTATCATTATCCTTAGCAATGTGAGAGACTGTAACCGAGTCACTTAGTACCTCATTAATAAAGACTAAGTAGACCCCAAACCATTTAACACCTATTTATACATAGGCCTTTGTCATTTATACCTAACCCTAAGGCGGACTCCTCACTGGTAATATCTAGCTGACATTGCTTGCAAATTTCACTGGGCTACTTAACTCTTCTTTTATAGGAAAGAGGGAAACCCTTCAGTTAGTTATTACCCCAAACCTGGAGCGAACCCTTCCTGAGATATCCATATACTCTTAACTATAAATATGAATCTCATTAGGTTACTTCTTTCATTATTGAGGCAGGCCTTATAGCCACTTAATACCTCAATAGTGAAGTAAACCATTTTAGAGAGATCTTTATTTATTTGGAATATCACTTGGTAACTTAATACTTCCATTTAGCAGAGAGGCGAACCCTACAACCACTTAAGACCTCAAACCAAAAGCGAACCCTATAGAGATATTCCTTACCACTTCTAATTCAAAATTTGGACCATTTAATACTTTCCAATTAAGAAAGCAAGACCAATCTATCATGTCGTCATGGGTCCTAGGATTAGTGATATCTCACATCAATAGTAAGTGCACCCGACTATAGGTAACCTCAAAGTGAAGGGCAGTCTTCTGTCGAGTGACTCTATTGACCTCGCATCACTAACCTACTAAGTCCAATTAACCATTCTAAGTCTTTACTTATATTATCCTAAGTAGACATTGGACTTAGCTTACTAATTTCCTTTTTATTTAAGAAAATAAGATTTACCTTAAATATTTATCTACCAATAAATCCCCGTTTTAATACTTATAAATGTCAATTTGTCCATAAAATTCTAATGGACATTTCCTAAGGTATTTAGTATGATTACTAATTTCAAATTAGTAACCATTTATATCTATTCCAGTTATTTAATCCCCTTAATCCATTTACCCTATCAAATTATTGCAACTTCCATATTTATTACCATTTATTGGAGTTACAACCTTTTAAATTACTTTTCCATTAGTTAATGCTAAACACGAATATTACATGTAGACGTCATTATTAGCTTCTTATTTAATTATTATACACACGATAAATTACGTACAAATATATACTTTTATCAAATATATTCTAGTTATATATCTTCACTAGAATATTCTTTTCCATGTTCAATTGCTGGAATCATATCTAAAAAGATTATCCGCTATAATTTCCATAAATTAGCCCAAAACAAAAGATATAACTTTAAAAGATTACATTGTTTGAAATTACAAGGAATAACCATTTCTTTTTATTACTGAAATAGACAGTGTAAACTACAATGAATTCAAACTTTACACATCTCTTTTTCTTTCTATTTGCATATATTCCTTGTTAGATCAAATGCACTATTTTTTAAAAGGGAAAGAAATCAAACAAATTTACAAATATTAAACGGATCAAAATTTCAATAATTCATAACATTGAAAAGTTTACATTCCAACAAGATTAGGGTAATCCAAATTCACAAGATTATTATACAACCTATTTAAGATGTGGAATAAATTTCATTCAAATCAATGTTCTTAATTCATACTTTTGGGACTAATTTCTAGATCAGATTGTAAACAATTCTAAATCAATTCATAAATATGAATATGTGGAAAATATTTATTATATTCAGATCATATTCAGTTTATTGCCTATAACTCATATACAATTGTCCAGTTGGCATGAAAATCAAATAAACACCAATGGATAATTTTCATATTATAATAATCTATAAAATTTTCCACTCACCATTTCAAAGCGATCCAAATCTTTAGATATAAAGTAGAACCTTTAAATCATCTCCAAATCCTTTATAATCCAAGAAACATGTATAAAAAGGGTATATACATATATTAGAATTACAGATCTGAGAAAAGATTTAGGATTGGCAGAGAAAATAGATACAAATATATAAATATATATAAATTACTTCAGATACACATATGGTTGATTCTCTTCTCTTCTCCTTTTTATTAAATTTCTATTCTTCTTCAATTTGTATGAATATAAATACGAATACCTTTTTTTATAATTTAGAAAGAAAGTAGAGATTAAGAAATGGCAGAGCTTCACTACTGCGTTCAGAAAAATATGGGAAAAGAAGGGAGAGCTAGGCTTGAATTTATAGGCACTATAATCAACCAGAACCGTTATATCAAACTATATTAAATTCGAGCCTTACATGGCCAATGTTTACTAGAGCTGCCACACATGAAGCGGTCGACCTCCCCCTTCCTAAGGGTCTACCGCTCTAATGTATAGGTCAACATGTGGGCCCCAACTAATTAATTAAAAACATTAATTTTTCATATTTATTTATTTTCAATTCGAATTCATTTTTCATCCGTAACTTCTTCATTTGGGCTCCGATCGCAAAACTCCAAATATGAAAGTTGCTTAGAATTTCTCCACGAATGCAATGGTGCAATTTTTATGGTCAAATTCCTTCATTTGCAAAAATTCCATTTCGGAGCCTAATTAATTAACTAATTAACTAATTAAATAACTAATGTCAAATTACGTGGTGTTGCATTCTTCCCCCCTTAAAAAGAATTTCGTCCCCGAAATTTCACCAATGACTAAGTCAAGGTTTTGGCTCCTGATTATCCTAAACTACACAACCAATGACTGTACAACAAATCTTGCAACCAAAAGTGTATAAGTGCATAGTGTATTACTATATCATTACACAAAATATGTATGCTGAATGATTCTAAATTGGATCCTTCTAGATCATTGCATTTCTTTAGAGAACATTTTTGGAAACATGATGCACATAACCTACATGTATGCTGGTAATTCTATATGTATGCAGCCTTTAGGAAAATCTTTTCAACCAAAATCACCATACTCCTATGAATAGAAGTATGAAACAACCAATTTTGCATCCACTTCCTAGGATCCAATAATCTAACGCATCTAAAAATCATTTTCTAAATTTTAATTTAGTGCTGGAGAAAGGAATTTAACGAAGAATTTAACATTCTTACCACTCTATAATAATTCTATTCTCGTAGTACAATGGAAATTTCCTTGCTCCTCTAGATTTACTCCAAATTATCAAAGTACAAAATGCATAATGAGGCTCATTTCAAGCTCTAAAACGGAATTAAGTTTAAAAACAGGCTCGCGCGCGTCATCGAAAAGGGATGGAAATATAAATTCTAAGGCTAAAATATCTTTTCCCTTATTATTCTTGCATTTATCGCATCGCGATCCTAATACACTGCTAAATTTGCAAATTTTAACTCTATTTTCCTTCTCTACGCCTTACATGTGGCCTTCAAAATCAAATATTTCATAAAAATCTTTCTCAATTTTCAAATTTGTACGTCGTTTGGAAAATAAAATTCCAAAATATTAAGACCCACATTTTCCCTTGAAATAAATTTTTTGAACAAAAACTCTAAAAATAATTTAAGAGTCAAAAACATCTAAAAACTTTTTTTTTCAAAAGACAACTTTTTGAATCAAGGAGAAACTTTTCAAAATATTTTCCTTCTCAAAATATTTTTTGATAAATTAAGCCACAATTTCAGCATAGTTGGAAGTTAATTATGCACTAAAGGCATAAACCATATTCTGAAACCTAAACGTGAATATTACATGCAAGCGTCATTATTAGCTTTTTATTTAATTATTGCAAGCACGGTAAATTATATACAAATATTTACTTTTATCAAATATATTCTATTTATATATCTTCACTAGAATATTCTTTTCCATGTTCAATTGTTGGAATCATATCTAAAAAGATTCTATGCTATAATTTCTATAAATTAACCCAAAACAAAAGATTTAACTTTAAAAGATTACACTGTTTGAAATCACAAGGAATGATCATTTCTTTTTATTAATGTAATAGACGGTGTAAACTACAATGCATTTATACTTTACACATTTATTTCTTTTCTATTTGCATTTATTCCTTGTTATATTAGACGCCGTATTTTTCTAAAGGGGAAAGAAATAAAATAATTTACAAATATTTAATGTATCTAAATTCCAACAATTACAAACATAGAAATGTGTACATTCCAACAAGATTAAGGTAATCTGAATTCATAACATTATTATCGTTGACGCCAAAAATGGGCATCAACACCCAATAGAATCTAGTAGAGATTAAAAGTAGATTGAAATTAAAACAAAGCAAAAATGATAGATGAACACTTTTTATAATGGTTCGGCAACCTTGGCCTATGTCAACTTCATATTTTTATTGATCTTTTACTTGATTGCCATTACAAGAATGTTTGGATCATTTTGGATCCATTAGTACAATAATAAAGAATAAAAATGGAAGAGCCTTCACTGTAGAATGAAGGATCTCTTTTCTGACGCCATGCATGTTGTATTTATAGGGGAAGATGTGCATGGATCGGGCTGAAATTTCGACAGAAGAACCTCCAAGCCAAGCCAAGCCACACAAGAATTTGAGGTCCATTAGGGCCCATGATAGGGATCAGTAACGATCCTTATTTTGGTGTCCAAATGGGGTGCGATCCCTATAGTGGGTCCCTCGTGATGTTAGTTACTTACCTTCAAAATTTTGTGCCATTCGGACTTACCATTTGTGAGATATCTGTTTACTGTGAAGTTGTGTTGCATGCATTCTGATTTTAGCCAGTCCCTCTAGAAGGATAGAGGCTGATCCCTTCAATCTCCTCTAATTAGGATATGATCCCTAAGGGGTGTTCTCCATGTTGTAATGTGCTTATACTCTAAGTTTCTTGTTGATAGCATCTGTAGATTTTGAGTTATTGATCGATCATTATTGCAACATGTAGTGAAAACTGAATATAACCGATCCCTTTTAAACCAATCCCTTTTATATGTGAAGTAATTTGCCCATAACTTGAGCATACCAACTCCAAATGACTTGAAACTTGGAATATAGCCTCATAGGGCCTTCTTTGTCACTCCACATCAATCTCGCCCAGTTTAGGACAAAGATTGAAGATATGTACTGATCCCTTAGGGAAAGGGATAAGCATCGATCCCCTGTTTGGGGGAGATACTAATCCATATTTCTAATATTCTGGAGAGTCTATCCCTTAGTCTCGGTTGATCGTCACATCACATCAGTTCTTGCACTTGATTTCTGGACCTCGCAATCATCGCTCAGGGCTACTGGCCTTAATGACAGTCGAGTCTACCTTGTCCAGTCGGTTCGGATATAGTCAGGTCAAAATGCCAAATAACAGTTGCCCCCAAAGTACATCTTGTATTGAACATGATATGCTTTGAATTGAATCAAGTTGGAGTCGCCGGAAAGAAATCCGTTCAGTTTTCTAAATAGTTGCCATCATTCCATTAACTATTTTCCCAAAGTGTCGTATCTCTCTTTGATCGTTGTGATGCTTGGTCGATTTCCAATAGTATAAATTCAAGATTATATTTGATCAGTTGCTATCTTTATCCGGTTCTACGGAGCTGTAAGCTTTAGCTATCTGATTAGTTTCATCTTTGAAAGCTTCAGGTGAGAATTTGATTTTCTTCGATTTAAAAAATTGAATGTTTATAATATACACGTGCACATTCAGGTACACATTCTTATCATTGGCTCCTAGATGCGTTTGTATGCTAACAGGTCTTCACCAATTCCTTATGGTCTAATTGCAATTGGATTGCAATTCCTTGTTTATATATATTTTTTATAATGAAATAAGGGTCACAATAAGTCACTAGATGAGAAGGAACTCCAATTTCTAAAGGGGTGATGGCCTCAGAGCCATAAACAAGGGCGAATAGAGTATGGCCAGTTGTGGATTTGTGGGTGGTTCTGTATGCCTATAATGCTGATGAGAGTTTGTTGACCCACTTGCTTCTAAACTATTCCAAACGCTTCTTCGGGATGGACTTTAAGATTTTGTTAACAGCTTCGACTTGTCCATTAGCTTAAGAGTTAGCAACAGCCCTGAATATTTTCTCAATATGATACTAATGGAAGAAGTCTTTGAATTCAACATTTTTTCATTATGATCGTGGCTAAAGGTTCAGCTTTAGCCAATTTGGTGAAGTATCCACTGCTACGATGGCGTATTCTGCAACACCTGTAGTAATTAGCAAGGAGTTGATGATGTCAATAACCCAAGTGGAGAATGGCTATGCACTGACCATTTGAGTAATTTCCATAAGTGGGTCTCTCGGAAATATTGCAAACATCTAGCACATGTCGCCTTGTCTAACGTGATCAACTTCATCTCAATTGACTGTTGGCCAGAAATACCCGTAGCGGAGTATTTTTCTTTATCAGGGTTTGATCCCCAACATGATTGCCGCATTCTCCTTCATGGACTTCTCTCAAGACTCGTTTGACTTCATAATGGAAAATACACCGAAGTAGGAGAATGGAGAAACCCTTTCTATACATGACTCCATCTTGGATGATGTAGCATGAAGCTTTGCAGAGGATCAGTCATTTTTTATTCCTCCATCCGGGAAGGATCCCTCATTCTAGATTACTTTTAATCGGAGACATCCACGACTCTTTCTCAACCTCTGCCTCTAGTACCCAGTCGATATCCATCTGGTTTATGCTCAGAGTGTCTAGTACATCAATTGGAACCAAGCCCATTTGTTGTGTATCCCAGTGCTTGGAAACTTTGCATATGAGTCGGCCTTATTGTTTTGATCTTGGGGAATGTACGTGATGTCAAGATACTTAAAGTCGGCCAATAGCTCTTGGACTCTGAAAAGGTATGGAGCAAGTCATTGTCCTTTAGCCCAGTAGTCTCCCCTTACTGGCATACTATTATCTGGGAATCACAAAAGATTTGTAAAGTTTTCACTCCCAATTCTCTGGCAAGTTCAAGCCCGACGATCAAAGCTTCATACTCAGCTTTGTTATTTGTTGTCGGGAAGTCAAGTTTCAAGGTTGATCGTTCCTTAGGAGTCACTGACATGAATTTAGCGCTAGAACACCGATCGTTGGATTCTCCAACCGCATACATTTTCCATCAGTTGGTCGGTTCTCCACTACTCTTCGGAGAGTTGTCTGGTGCAGTGAATTCAAGTATGAAGTCTGCCAATGTCTATCCCTGGATAGCTCTTCGAGGGAGATAAGTGATGTTAACTAGCTCAATTCAATGTTCCACTTAAGTAGTATCCCAGACGTCTCAGGTCATTATATGACCTGTCATAATGGGTGGTCGGCATAGACGATAATGGGGTAAGCCTAGAAGTACGAGCGAAGATTTCGTGATGAAATCAATAGGCATTACATGAGGTTTTTTAGATTCAGATAGTTTTCTATTAGTACTGTCAACCGCTTACTTACATAATATACCGGTCTTTGGATCCGATTCTCTTCGCATAGCATTGCAGCGCTTATGGCGTGTACCGACATGGCTAAATAGATGTATAAGTCGTTGTGATCCGGCTGCTTGGATAGGATGAGAGGTCTCTCTAAGTGATCTACTAGAGATTGAAATGCATCAAGGCAGTCCTACATCCATTCAAAGTTTCTTTTCCATCTCCTGATAAGGTCGAAGAAGAGAGTTCACTTGTCGGTGGCCCTAGAGATGAATCATCTTAGGGTGATGACGTTCCTATTTAGGCTCTATACCTGTTTGATTGTCTGGTACCTAAATGTCTCTGATTGCCTGAATCTTCTTGGGATTGGCTTCAATTCCGCGAGAGTTGAGCATTAAACCTAGGAACTTCCCTAACGAATGCCGAAAGAGGATTTCAAGGGAACGAGTTTCATTCCATATCTACAGAAAAAATAGAATATCTCTACCAAGTCATCGATGTGGTTATTTGATTTCTGTGACTTCACGAGCATATTATCCACATATACATCTATTGATCGCCTGATCTAGTCTTTGAACATCCAGTTGGCCAACCTCTAGTAAGTAGCACCAGGGTCCTTCAGTCTGAATCTGAATGGCATTACAACGTAGCAATATAGCCTTAGGTCAGTAATGAAGCTGGTGTGTTCTAGGTCGGGGATGTGCATCGGGATATGTTTGCATCCGGAGTACCCATCCATGAATCAAAGGAGTTGATGTCTAGCGGTTGAATCTACTAACTGGCCGATCTTTGGATGTGGAAATTTGCTCTTCGGATTCACCTTGTTCAGGTCTGAGTAGTCAATGCATGTCCACCACTTTCCATTAGTTTTTCTCATAAGAACTGAATTGCATACCCATTCCGTGTAGAGGTCTTTTTGGGTAAACCCATTGTTTTTAAGTTTATCCACCTCCTCTTTAAGTGTAGCAGATCTTTTCGGATCCATGCCGCGTCACTTTTGTTTCACAAGGACATGCCTCGGGTCGATATTTAATGCATGACTCGTGATAAACAGTGAGATCCCACACATGTCATAATGGGTCTAAGTGAACTCATCAAGATTTTGCATCGGAGAAAGCCAGGTAATTCCTTCATCATCATTGCATTGAGCTGCGATCCGATCTTTAGATCTGTGATGGGTCGTCATGACTGACCATAATGTCAATCATTAGTTCAACGGGTGCGGCCTTGGATTCTTTGAGGTCCTCTACTTCATCTCCTGGGTCTATATCTTTATATAAATGACTGTGGTGTCATTGCTAGACATTGGTCTTATGTTGTGAGCTAAAAAAATGCTTAAATGGATTTTTCGAAGCAATGGGATCGAATACCTTATTTTAGTGGAACTTAAGCAGTTTTTGATTTGACATGAACATATTGGACCATGTGAAGCTCAAAATCGAACAATGGGATATGCCATATATGACTTACATACTTGAACAAGCATAGGCCTTAAATCGGATGTTTACCACTTCAGACTTGAATAAATTAGCATATTTGTACTTGTACTAATTGTAACATGTGCCCTGAATGAACTTGAATATGAATGTCAGATTCCTATATGCCGACAGTCGATCATTGAGTTCGAACGTAACTGTTACGCGTAACAATCAGCATGAAATCCGGTCGGGACAACCATAATGACGGTCACTCAAAAGGTACAAATTTTATTTAAAAAATTCAATTTCAGATCTCGAGACTAGAAACAGGTTTCTTTTATGAAAGAAAATAATGATCCAGATCTAAACAGAGGGAAAAGGGGTTTCTTATGCCAAGAAACCATGTTTTTGGATTCCAAATGAGAAAAGAGAGGTGGCTTGATTTTAGATCCAAAGAATGGGTACATATTTCTTTTTGGTCATGGGACATGTGTTTGTGGATCTGGAATAGTAAAAGTAATATTTAAGGATTTAAGATCTAAGAGATGACATTTTTTGCTAATAAACAGTGGTTGTGGATAGTAAAAGTAGGATCTAAAAATCGGATAGGAGAATTTCTTTATATAGTAAAATGGATGTTCGGATCTGAAGAGAAAAGGAGGATATTTTATTTTATGTAAAACAGTTATGGTAGATCTGAAAAGAAACATAAATTTCAGATCTTAGAAAAGGGGAGAGGGTTTCTTAAGATCAAAAACGATAATCTCTTGTCAAAAGATTAGAAATAGTAGGTTTCAAAATAAAAGGAAAAGTAAGAAAGGGAGAATTTCCTTTTAAAAAAGGAAAGTTCAGCTCTCAGTGAAAGCACCAAAAATGTTTGCACGAAAAATGGGCAAACACCTCCAAGACGTTGTAGTGGGGCTATGAATACTGGTTGCAGTATACCGCTACCGTTTGATGAATTTTAGTTGTGAGTGTATGTGGTAGAAAATCTATAGTTTGCAATAAAGAATAAATAAAGGACTGAAATGTAAAAAGACACATAATTTATAGTGGTTCGGCCTGAATATGCCAACATCCACTGTTCCTCTTTTATTATCTCTTTCATATCTGATTACAAGTACAAGCTTTGAATATGAATAAACTTGTTGTTAGGACTAAGGATTTTCTCTCTCAAAGTTGTCTGCCATTGTTGATGGAAGTTTCACTATTTTCCATCCATCTTCCTTTACAATGACACAAGCCTAGTATTTATAGAGTGAGGTTATGGGGAGAGGCAGCTGAGTACCTGGCTTCTAGGCTTTGGTTCAACCTTTCTTCCCTTGAAATATGGTTCTGTTTTTGTTCCACTGCTCTAGGATGCTTTTTGAATACTATTCTGCTAGCTCGCTTTAGTCGCCCATTCTGACCCTTAAACTTGAATATCGGAACAGTTAAGTTCATCGCTACGAGTACAAAAAAAGGATGGATCCAGGCCTAAAAATGCTGGACTAAGTATGTCTGCTAGGTCCAACCCCGTAAGGGCTGGACCAAGTAAGTCATGTGTGTCCAGCCTCGAAAGGGCAAGACCAAGTGGGGGCGGCCCCGGACCAGGTGGGTCCGGCCTAGGGCCGGACCAGGTGGTCCCTGGTCCGGCAGGGCTGGACCAGTAAGCAGGTCTGGCAGTGTCGGACCAGGTGGTCCCTAGACCGGCCCTATCGAACCACGAATCTGCTGTGGCATTTGCTGGACCAGGTGGTTCCGGCACCGTGTCGGACCAGGTTTGTTCTAGCGCTGTGCTGGACTAGATGGTCCTGGCTGGTCTGGCAGTGCCGGACCAGGGTGGTCCAGCACTGTGCCGGATCAGGTCTGGTACGGCGTTGTGCCGAACCAGGAATCTGGTCCGGCACTGTGCCGAATCAGGGGGGTCCGGCATGGGACCGTAAAAATACAAACTCTCTAGAAAGGGAAGGAGAAACAACTTCCCGATGTGTCGCCTAAAGTAAGAGAACTCCGCTGTAAAGAATGCAACAACTATCCGGATATGAAAAAGCAGGAAGACTAGTCTAATAACCTCCTAGTGCTTAAAATTATCGGATGTAAATTCGACATGGTTTTGATTGAAATTAGTAAGCACTTCGCTGCTCAACATAAAGCTTTAGTGGATAAACTCTTGACACGCTTAGGGAAGGCAGAAGTATTCGATCTCAACGTCAAAATACAAGGAAAGTCCTAGTCTAGAGAACACAGGGGGCATTCCACATAACCAAATGAACCCCAAGCACAACCCTTTCCCAACATAAAATCAAAGTTCTACAATTGGGATTCCTCTGATGGATCAAAATATCACAACTTGAAGACCGAAGTCATGATGATTGAATACTCATAGGCTAGATATGACATGCACGATGCTTCGTCACTCCTATCATGCGCGAAGGCATCACCAATCCAGCGCATGCCATACATAACTCAAATAATGTCAATAGCTCTCCTTGCCTAGGGATATGTTCGAAAATATGAAAAGAGAATGAGATAAGACCAAGAGTTACTTGTCCACCCTCCAGTAAGACAAAAACTTTTGAGTGCCCACTACAAACCTTTATAAGGGGATAACCTGGCCCCCTAGACGTTGGCCAAGATCTCCACACTTGCTGATAAACGGAGGGCACAAAGGAGATACTATACAGTTACTTTTCTCTCACTCTAATCAATCTAAAGCTATTGCAGGGCTCTACCATCTACTCTTGAATGTCCATCCTTGGAATAAAGTGAAGGAAGGATTCGTTAATCCATTGCATGTGCTGATCGACCCGAGGGTGCTTACATGCTACACGAAGTAAATACAAGAAATTAAACTAGCCCCTACAACTATGCATGACCTCTCCATTGGGTCAGGAAGGAACATAAAGATGAGAAAACATCACTGTCAGGAGTTCAGTTAGATGGTCGCTCAAGGAAGCTAGCACAACTTGTAGTACAAATGCTATGGAAAAATGGAAGAGATATAGCTCTCTGCCTCTGGGGCTCGAATGATCAATGATCAGAGAGAAGGCATCCATTTGAGTCTGGTGGTAACTCAAAGAGTAAGGAAGAGAACACGGTGGAGATGGCATTTGCCGAGAACTTGGATAACATAATAGTTTATACATAAAGGCTTTGAAAGACCGAGCTCCAGCAATTTCAACATACTTGGCCTGCAGTAGAAAGGCGAGAGATATCCAGAACCACCACCACTACTCCTCATATCACAATTCAACATGAATCAGCAATATATATAGTAAACCGCTAGGACATTGTAGTCACCAAACAAGATACTAGCTTCACAACTCTGTCATGATCCAATAATCAGAAAATGCAATTCAAATTGCTTAAGGACTAAAGGTAGCAGGATGCACACTGGGGGCATCCACAATAAGTCCACCCAAACTAATCGAAATCAACCTGACTAGATGACTAGTCCAATGACTTCCAGGAGAAAATCTTTATGAAGAGCTCTCCGATCACACAATATGCTCGCATAAACATGTTATACGCATGACAACAGATGGCTTTGCAAAGGAGGTACCATGACAAACCACTTCTTTCATTTTTATCTAACTCGATTGTTGTCATTTCAGGACAATCCATCGGCTCCTAGGTTCCACGGAGTCTTACAAAAATACCAAGTGAGAATTCCTATCCAAGCGGAAGGTTTAGTCTAAACTACTCTTTCCCTTTGATAGAGGCAAGAGACTAATGCATTCACTTAACACATATGCAGTTATATGCACTTAACGCACATAGTTATATTCACTTAACACCTATGCTGTTATAACCACTCCATCTTTTGTGATTAGCAACCTAAATCACAAGCATGTGTTGGTAGCAGTGAAAATAAGATAGCCATGACTAAGGGAAATAGCCTGGGTAGGTCAATACTGACGACCGCCCCTATCCTTGGCAATAACATACCAGTCGGGAATCCAGACACAAACCTAGCTTGAGTAACTCAAAGAATGAATGTATTAGAACCCTAGCATGGATTGACTCATAACAGGAGTTAACCCAGGCCAATGGGCAGGTTGAAGCGGTCAACAAAACCTTGTAGACACTAATTAAGGAAAAACTGAATAAAGCAAAAGGAGCGTGGATTGACGAACTACCCACGACACTGGGGCCTACCAATCCTCCTGCAAAACAACAACATGACATATTCTATTTGCTTTAAGCATACTAGGCCAAACAAGTTAAGGAGAGAAGCAGTAACACCGCCCTCAAGATCGCCGCACACGAACAGAAAGCGGCACAACAATACAAATCTAAGGTGAAGCCCCAAGAGTTACAAGAGGGAGACATTATTCTCAAGCAAGTCTTTCCCCGTCCAGGCGCACTAGATCCAGTTTGGGAAGGACCATTTGTTGTTCATAAGGATCTCCACAACAGAGCTTACATTCCGTCGACAGTTGACGAGAAAGGTGTTTGGGAAAGGATGGAATCTCCAACATCTCTGCCATTACTTCTCAGCTTGTAAAAAGCATGTATCACCTGAAATCACTAAAAAATTGATGTTTTGCTCATCTGATATTATTCCTATTGCGATCAATCGCAAGTTCTCGCCAGTAGCAGTGAAAACAAGATAACCATGACTAAGGGCATGAACGTAGCCTGGGTAGTTCACTCCTGACGATCGGCCCCCCAGCCAGTAATGATAAATGGACTATAAGCCATGGATTAGGCACGACTATCGCCTAGGTATTTTATCATTGGCATTTGGCTCGCCGGCAACTGCGAACCGATAATAAATCCCACGATTAAGGCATGGATGCAACCAGAGATAGTTCATAGTTGACGATCGGCACCCACGTTAACCGAGCCATAGTAAATCGAATAATACTCACGATACAGGCCATAATGGCCTGGGTAGTTACCATGTGCGAATCCTGGATCTAAATCTTAAGTACGGCAGTCGCAAAAGTTACACTCCCTTGGAATATAGGGTTGGGCTGACAAACCATATGTCACCAAAATCCACAATCAGGGAAAGTAGCTTACGTGCCATGAATCTTAAGTTTAGAACGACCCTCTTGACGGAGAATATAGTTCGTTGTACTTAAACTAGAAGCTTCTATCAATTTGTTTTAGCCTTATGGCATTACATACAGATAGTAGAAATATGAATTCCACTCTGCCAACCACAGTAGGGCATTCATTCGCTTCCACTCCACCAGAGGAAATAGAGCATCGACTCAACTCCGTCTGAGATTGCGGAACTTCAATCCAACATTGCCACAAGAATTAGAATATCCCTTCCAATCAACTTCGCTCGAAAAATTGTAAGGATTCTCCCAAAGCTGAGCACTCTTATGGAACCTGATAAAAACTTAGTGCAAAGGTATGAATAACTTTTGTAAGATATGCTAAATTTGATAAAAAAATACTTGGGGGCATAGCACCACCTCACCCCTTGATCATACACGTACACTACCACTCAGCTTGGTAATAGCACATTTGAATCATAACCTTAAGTTCGCAAGTTTAAAACCCAATCATGATACGAGGTAGCATGTTTTGAGAAGCAACCAAGTGCACTATGCTAGGGGCAAACCCAGGCAAATAATGAGCCCTCCCAGCCAACTTTTGACAACGTCGCTAGAAGGAGCTCTGGAGGATGTGATGAGTATTTGTGGACTGCCACGTCCCTCCCAAATTACTCTTTAAACCTTAGTAATAGGGAATCACTTTGAATGATAATGACCTCTCAAAGCATAAGTGATTCTATCTCTAACCTTTCGAATGTAATTAATTCATACCAAAGTCTATTTTAACACAAATTTCTTGATACCTTTACCTAATAAACAATCCCAAGGACACGCAGGATGACTCTAACACATACCTATGGTAAAATTCCAAATAAAATGTATTAATAGTCTGTTACTAATTCTAAGGCTAGGATGAAAGTCCTTGACCTCACTAGGCCCGAAAGGACCCTAAAATTATAGGTAAAATCAATCGAATAGGACGATCCTCTACCGCCAAAGCCATCGAGACATTTGAGTTGAAATGTGGATTCTACCCGATCAATGTAGAGAAAGCAAGCCAATGTCACCAATAGACACTCCACGTCAGAGATATCTGACTACGATAATCGACATAAACCGGACCGACAATTGGACTCCTAATTCACAATGTCGACAAATTTCCTTGAGCTCCACTCAAAAGAGCGAAGACCACTCACTCGGACCCAGCGCCTACCCTATTAATGGTTGCCAGTAGTCGACTCCAAACAGATATAAAAGACATCAGTAGGCAAACTACCAAGGAAATTGGCTAAGATAATCTTATACAAATGTGCCTGGGGGCAAGTCGTGGAAGAGCTAACAGAGGAGCGAGGAATTACTCCAAATGTCATCACTTTACCAGACTAAATGGAACGTAAGCCTATTAGCCCAGCTTGGTCAGACATAGCCAACATCCACTCAATAGCGCTATGCATAATATTGTACATACAAATACCACCCGATGGAAAATCATTACTCCATCAATAAATAATTGACCATGACCAAGCATGAAAAAATTAATGAAGAAATATACAAACTCAGCAATCAGCTGGTAAGGCCGTGCTTACTCAAGTTGGCCATACGATGGTCGGAACTAGAAATTCCAAATCATGGGTCCCAAGTCAAATACCATAAAGGGAATATCACTAGGTCCACATACAACTCAAGGTCTTGAAGCCAGAAACAGGAAGGCTAAGGAAAAATACCACCCTGCCAAATGAAGGATAAATAAAAACAGCGTCAAGTGACCAGCAAGTCCTCATCAAGACAAATGAAGCATGACATCCAGCTAACGAAGGGAAGCTCGTCTTGGGGACGATGATGAGATGTCAAACACTAGGATGACACCTACAATACTGTTGAGGCAACCCTAGATTAAACAAAGCATACTTTGCACTCGCGAAAGTATACTTTGGGGGGAAAATGTTGTGGGCATTCTTGCCCACTACATAGTGGATATGAAAAGCCAGAGGAAAAATTGTCAATGTTATAAAATAGACTCAAAGCAGCTTAGAAATGTTCGTAAGGACAAGATATGAGCACTAGTTCGAACCCCTTCTCAATCCGAATAAAGATTTGAAAGATATGGTCATTCTAAGATTGGCCTAACACGGACTCACCAAATCCAGCCCAGTAGAGCCGGACCCACACGTGCCCAGCCTTGTAGGGCCTGACAGCCCAAGCCCGACCCGCATGGGTCCGGCCCAGCATGGCCGGACCAAAAAGCCCAGCCAGGTATGGCCGGACCCGCACAGGTCCGGACCAGCACAGGTCCGGCCCCACACAGGTCCGGCCCTACACAGGTCCGGCTCCACATGGACGGACATCTTGGTCCGGCCCAAGAGGGCTCGACCCATGGGTTGGACTAGAACAAGTCCAGCCCCATAGGGCCGGACATCCTGGTCCGGCCCAGGAGGGCCGGACCCGCATAGCTCCAGTCCTCTAGGACCGGACACCTGGTCCGGTCCTAGGCCGGACTCCCCTGGTCCGGTAGTGCCAGACGAGCCTGACCTAGCCCTGCAGGGCCGGACCAGGCACTACCTGGTCCGGCCCTTCGGCACCATAGGGCCGGACCCACCTGGCCCGGACCCTCCTAGTCCAGGGCCGCCCCGACTTGTTCCTGCCCTTTTGGGGCTGGACACATCGGACTCACTTGGTCCAGCCCTTCTGGGGCTGGACCCAGCATACATACTTGGTCCAGCCTTTTTGGGGCTCGATCCATCCTTTTTTTGTACTCGCAGGGATGAACTTAACTGTTCCGGTATTCAAGATTTAAGGGTCAGAATGGGCGACTAAAGCGTGCTACCAGAATAGTATTCAACAAGCATCCCAGAGCAGTGGAACAACAACATAACCATATTTCAAGGGAAAAAAGGTTGAACCAAAGCCTAAAAGTCATGTACTCAGCTGCCTCTCCCCACAACCTCACTCTATAAATATTAGGCATGTGTCATCATAAAGGAGGATGGATGGAAAATAGTGAAACTTCCATCAACAATGGCAGGCAACTTTGAGAGAGAAAATCCTTAGTCCTAACAACAAGTTTATTCATATTCAAAGCTTGTACTTGTAATCAGATATGAAAGAGATAATAAAAGAGGAATAGTGGATGTAGGCACATTCAGGCCGATCCACTACAAATTCTATGTCTTTTTACATTTCAGTCCTTTATTTATTCTTTATTGCAAACTATAGGTTTTCCACCACATACACTCACAACTAAAATTCATTAAACGGTAGCTGTATACTACAACCAGTATTCATAGCCCTACTACAACGTCTTGGAGGTGTTTGCCCATATTTCGTGCAAACATTTTTGGTGCTTTCACTGAGAGCTGAACTTTCCTTTTTTAAAAGGAAATTCTCCCTTTCTAACTCTTCCTTTTATTTCGAAATCTACTATTTCTAATCTTTTGACTAGAGATTATCGTTTCCATTCTTAAGAAACTTTCTCCCCTTTTCTAAGATCTGAAATCTATGTTTCTTTTCAGATCTACCCTAACTGTTTTACATTAAACAAAAAAACCTCCTTTTCTCTTCAGATCTGAACATCCATTTTACTACATAGAGAAATTCTCTTGACCACTTTTTAGATCCTACTTTTACTATCTACAACCACTGTTTATTGGCAAAAAAAATGTCATCTCTTAGATCTTAAATCCTTAGATATTACTTTTACTATTCCGGATCCACAAAAACATGTCCCGTGACCAAAAAGAAATATGTACCCATTCTTTGGATCTAAAATCAAGCCACCTCTCTTTTCTCATTTGGAATCCAAAAACAAGATTTCTTGGCATAAGAAACCCCTTTTCCCTCAGTTTAAAAGAGAAGTTGTAGCTTATTGAATGACCTTCCTACCACAAAAAGATTGGGTCATTTTGGTTTATTTTACATTGAAATATCACTGTTTTACTGCAGGAAATTTTCGTACCAAATTTTCAGCAAACAACAAAACAACAATCGCCTAAATTTCAACCAAATTGCAAACCATTCAGTCAATCAATTAATTAATTCAATCCAAACAGCAAATAACAATTATACATATGTATTAGAGATAGTAGGATGAGTATTCAACTCACCGTTAGACTTTAATTTGATGATTAAAACTTGGATTCTCCTATGTTAGCCTCTTCCATCAACTAAACCTAGATTAAACTCAGAAATTTGCAAAAACCCAATTACTAACCAAAGTGAAATCTGAAGCTAAACCCTAATAGACGGACAAAATGAGAGAAGAGGTTACCTTATTTGATTTCTACAAGTATTGGACGAAAGCCCTTTGATTTGCATCTGTGGCTTGGGGATTTAGCTTTAGGGTTCATGGGGAAAGGAGTTTTCTGATTTTTGCTTGTTGTTGAAATGAAAATGAACAAAGGAAATAAATATATAAGTTTATTTCCCACCTAGGTTCATGGGCCTAATGGGTTTGGATATGGATCCTAAAGTAAAGTGCTTGCTAATTAATTTCTTAAGACAAGTGTTGCTATTTCCTTCTTATTTCATTTATTTACATTAATCAATATTTTACACAATCACAAGTTAATTTCTCAAATTTAACAAGACCAAATTAAAAAGTTTAAACACTCATTTATAATAATATTAAGATATTATAAAATGTTAAATACGATTTCTAAAATAAATTTATTCTTATTATTTTTAATAATAAATCCCATTATTAACACTTAACTGAATTTACATTATTTCCAAAGTTACATTAGGATTTATTAAGATAAATAAATCAATTATTTACAAAAATAGGTTTGGTTTCATAATTAAATTTTATAATTATAATTTTTCAATTTAAACTACAAATCGCAATATTAACATTTTACTCTAATTAGCAAATTTTATATAATTGATTTAATAATATTCCAATTTAAATTGAAGTTCTTTATTTAAGGAATAAAACTTATTCCTTAAATAAATCCAACTAAATATTCTCAAAATATGTTTTAATTTCACAATTAAATTTCATAAATCATAAATTAAAATGAATCGTTCCTAATTAAATTTAATTAATTAGTTAATTTACACCAGGGTTGTTATAGATTTCCCCCTTAATGAAATTGTGTCCCCGCAATTTCCTTAATGAAAGAAATCCATAATATAATTTTTTATAAAACAATTTTTGGCTAACAGGTTTCTAATTTCATTTCCAAAATCCCCCAATTAATATTAGTCCAAATTATAACATTAAACTCAAATTTTTAGTTATCAAAATTTCTCAAAGTTCTGAAAAAATTCTAACGCCTCAAATTTACGAAAAATTTCACCAGCGTCTCCTTTGCGCGGCTTGCATTTCGAAAACTTACAATATCAGTATAATTATATAATATACATCTCATCTCAAGGATGAGGCATCCCGTAGGGAAAAACATAAAAATACGATATGAAATCCGAGATACGTACCTTATATTTGGAATATTAGCGAGTCCGCTAATATTCCTTAAGCAAACAATGTGTAGTCTTTTAAACGATATCTATTTAACTTCAAAGACCTGCACCTATCTCAAAAATTCATATTAGTATTTAATCTCAAATTCATATCACATAGGAGATATTAACAATTCATGATTACACTTTAATTAGATTGACATCATAATAGTCCACCACGAAAGAAATCCGTACTTAAATTTCCCAGTTTTAATTATTACTTATGTCAAAATGTCACGTTCGATGTTTAGGAATTTCTATTGATAACATGGCATCCCATATATCGTTTAGAATCCTTAAACAATGTCTGGATAAGTTAACACAATAAATAATCACAAATTTAGATGCATTTATTTTATTATCACTAACATTCATGCATCAAATTTTAAATAAATTCAATCAAGCAATTAATTCCTAGCAACCAATCAACCAATCAATCAAAACATATATAATGACTTACAACGGAACAATTCAATGTTTGAAATTCGGCTACACAACTCCGATAAATTCTAGACCATTTAACTCTTAAACTTATTTACTCGATTTTGTCTAATTCTCTTAGTTAAAAGTAAAATTGTTTACTTTAAAATTAATTTTATTCTAGTTTAATTTCAAATTTTTCTAAACTTTAAAAGATTTTACTCGCTAATTTCCAAAAGTTTTAATGTCATAAATTCCAATTTATTAGTTAATTTTTTTAAAATAAATTTATGCCCCAAATGATTATTCCAATAATCATTTTATATTCCTATCCCTAATTAGATAATTAATATAACTATCTACCACATACCCTAGGGACAGGACTTTAAGTCTTCTAGGCCTTGGATCCGTAATATTATATGCTATAATGTTCTGGCACAGCTCTGATACCAAACTGTAATGACCCCACCATGATGCCTAGATTAGCAAAGAACATTACAAGTAATGTCGTCTACTAATACGGAGAATACGGCTTGTTAAGGGCGACCGAATGTGAATATATCTTTAAACTAACACTGACATGTCATTTATACCTTTTCACTTAATATCTGAACTGAATTTGACATGTACAATATTAATACAAAGTAATAGACATACCAATTTCTCAAAATCAAGAACAATATATCATATAAATAACAGTCACAGATCGCAGTGGAATAAATCTCAACTTATACATATACAAATTTTAAGTTTACAAAATGAAATACTAAACTCGATTGTTATACAAGTTTTACAATTCTCTAATCTCAATTGTACGTCTTATAAATATATTTACAAATTTCCTAAATGAGATATACTAAAATGTCAAAAGTGCTTATCTCCTTGCTAACCCAAACATCCAAAGGTCAACTTGTCCCGTAACCTGAAAAGTCTCAGCCTGACCCGAGCAAAATAACACACAGGGTCAGACTATCTTTAAATATCCAATAGGGTGAGAAAAAGATATAACACAAGAACAAACAACATATAAATAATGAGTTACGGGAATTAATTTAACTTAGAGTTCATCACAAGGAACATGGTTATACATTTAAGTCACAAACACATATTAGTCACTAAACACAGAATAACAAAATTAACTTAACATCCATTACAAGACACAATATCATATGTTTATTTCACTAACACAAGACACAAGAATATATATTTATTTCACAAACACAGAATAGTCACATAATCCAAATATCCAGAATCCAAGAGATCTTACTCAAAACTATCGTAATGATCATACATAGAACCGTAGCAAACAAACAAACAATTTGGTATCACACGAACTGATCCGATACCGGGGATCGTACATAGGACGGGAATCATAGGATCACAAGACAATCTCAAGGATAGAAGCCATGATCGAACCTTTCAGATTTATTTTAGATTATTACACTTAAAAGGAATACATGAGTAACTTCTGAAGGATTTAGCAGCCACTTGCTGCACACCAAAAGAGAGTAAACCCTAAAGTGCCAAATACTATCGCCTTTAGTAATTACTACAATTTAACCAATACGTCCCATACCATATGGTGAAATCAAAGTATTTACTAAAAGCTAGTAAATATCACTTATTATGGATACAACTGGAAAACCTGAACTACATTCTCTAAAGGATCTAGCAACCACTTATCGCACACCAGAAGAGAATATAACTCTAAAGTGTTAAGAACTTTCCCAAATACGATCACAAGAATTTAACCAAGGCATCCCATACTACCCAGTGGAATTCGAGTATTTGCTAGTGGATTAGTAAATTCCACTCAAAAATTCTATTCAATGCGTTATACCGTATTCAACAAAGCGTTATTCGAAAGCATTTAAAACAATCAATAACATTAAGTCGAATAATAGTACTTCCCAAATTATAGAATTAAGGTTCTCAAAACAATTTTTCTCTCTAATTTTTATTATTAAAAAACGCTATTGTAATTTTCCACAAATCCACTTGTGATTTACTTTAAATAAGTGTCCACTTGTTTAATAAAATATTATATAACCCCGAATTGTTCCAAGATTCCACTTATATACACAAAGTTGCCTCAAATTTCCATATAGTTGTATTATTCACAAAACTATATTTTAAACCAATATTTAATTACTCTTCAAAATCCATATTAAAATATAACCATTTTATTAAAAAATAAATTAAGTTTATACTTTTCAAAATCACATTTTCAAATTCCACGAATCCTATATTATTTGTTTAATAACCGTAATACTTTTATTTCAAATCCATAATCACTTTTCTGTAAAAATAGATTAGATTTGTATTTCCAATGTCATATTTCTAAATCTATAAATATTTTACTAACCATTCTTAATATATAAAATAACTTGATAAAAAACATTTTTAATCTCTATTAACTTAATTTAGAAACAATTCTAAGATTTATAAATAAAAATAATTCTATTTCGTAAAATTACTTGTATGCGAATTTTATCAACTTATTTCATTTAACTCAAATTTAGGTCTAAATATCTGTAGTTATGACCACATAAATCTCACAATTTTACAAAACTCAAAACACGAAAATTGTAGATAAAAGTCTAAGCTTTCAAATAAAAAAATGATCATCAAATTTGAACTTACCATTCAAAAGTTATGGCCAAAATAATTCTAAGATTTTAAATTCACTGTCGCTGTCGCTTATTCTTAGGGCAGCGACAAAGAAATATGATTTTGACTATATAAACCTCAAAACTTTGCAAAACTAAAAACATGAAACTTTTAGATAAAAGTCTAAGCTTTCAAATAAGAAAAAGTTCATAAAATTTGGACTTATTGTTCAAATGTTATGGCAAAAATAATACTCAGATTTTAAATTCACTGTCACTGTCGTTTATTCTCAAGGCAGCGACAAAGAGATATGATTTCAACTATATAAACCTCAAAACTTTACAAAAATCAAAACATGAAAGTTTTATAACATAGTCTAAGCTTTCAAGAACTCTATGGATTATTAAATTCTGATTAGTACAGAAAAATGGGCAATTTAATTTCAGGTTTAAACTTAGCCAATTACACGGGGCAGTGCAACGCCATTAGTTTCAAACTCAATTTTGACCCGATAATATACATAATTTCGACAAGTGATTAAAAGAGAAGTTGTAGCTTACTGAATGACCTTTCTACCACAAAGTGATTGGGTCATTTTGGTTTATTTTACATTGAAATATCACTGTTTTACTGCAGTAAATTTTTGTACTAAATTTTCAGCCAACAACAAAACAACAATCGCCAAAATTTTCAACCAAATTGCAAGCCATTCAATCAACAAATTAATTCATTCAATCCAAACAGCAAATAAAAATTATACATACATATTAGAGATAGTAGGGTGAGTGTTCAACTCACCTTTAGGCTTGAATTTCATGATTAAAACTCGGGTTCTCCTATGTTAGCCTCTTCCATCAACTAAACCTAGATTAAACTCAGAAATTTGCAAAAACTCAATTACTAACCAAAGTGAAATATGAAGCTAAAACCTAATAGATGGACAAAATGATAGAAGAGATTAGCTTATTTGATTTCTATAAGTATTAGATGAATGCCCTTTGATTTGCATCTCTAATTTGGGGATTTGGCTTTAGGGTTCATGGGGTAAGGAGTTTGCTGATTTTTGCTTGCTGTTGAAATGAAAGTGAACAAAGGAAATAAACTTATAAGTTTATTTATCACCTAGCTACATGGGCCTAATGGGTTTGGATATGGATCCTTAAGCAAAGTGTTGCTAATAAGTTTCTTAAGGCAAGTGTTGCTATTTCCTTCCTATTTCATTTATTTACACTAATCAATATTTTACAAAATCACAAGTTAATTTCTCAAATTTAAGAAGACCAAATTAACAAGTTTAAAATGCTCATTTATAATAATATTAAGATATTATATAATGTTCAATATGACTTCTAAAATAAAATTATTCTCATTATTTTTAATAATAAATCCCATATTATTAACACTTAACTGAATTTATATCATTTCCAAAGTTACATTAGGATTTATTAAGATAAACAAATCAATTATTTACAAAAATAGGTTTAGTTTCATAATTAAATTTTACAATTATAATTTTTCAATTTAAACTACAAATCAAAATATTAACATTTTAATCTAATTACCAAATTTTATATAATTGATTTAATAATATTCGAATTTAAATTTAAATTCTTTATTTAAGAAATAAAACTTATTCCTTAAATAAATCCAACCAAATATTCTCAAAATATGTTTTAATTTCACAATTAAATTTCACAAATCATAAATTAAAATTAATCATTCCTAATTAAATTTAATTAATTGGTTAATTTACACTAGGGTTGTTATAATTAAGGTGATGTTTTTCTTCTACTTTATAATTGTGATGCCCTACTATTGTAACCTCTAAAATTAGTTACGAACATCGTCTCAGTATGTTTATAACTAATTTCAGATATTAAAAAAGGTTGACTATGGCTATATAAAATAAAAAACTAAAACATTGAACAAAAAGGAAAACCCTACAGTAGAATTAAACATTTCACATACATTACCTTAGCAATTTAAGTAACATACAGATTCAATACATTAAATTACATTCATATTTTTAAATACATTATCCTCCATTAACCAAAAGTAATATAACTATGATGGAAGAGAAAATATAACAAGCTAAGCACTTATGGATATGATCTATATCCAAACCTTTTCTCCCTCCTTTGCTCCTACCTACAACTTTACTGATACATACAAACTTATTGTTATCTGATTTTTAGTAGGCTTTCAAGCGATCTAGATGTCAGAATGAAGACGAAATGATTCATGGACCTAGGGACAATCTTAGAAGGACAGATGGAATGAACTCAGGATTTGGAAGAAATTTGTAGTTAAGGGAATAGGTCGGTACGGTGCACTTTTTGTGCTTGCTATCAAATTATGGAATTATGATCTATGCACTACTAGCAATAGTGATTGTCTTGGAGCTCATTTCTCAAGGGGTAGGTGAATAAATCCAAAGAAGTTCTAAAGGAAAGAAGACAAGTACAAGTGATATCAGGACCTCTCGAAAACAACACGATCTTTAAGGAAAAATGCTAAGAGGTCAATGAATTGAAGATAAATGACCAAAGGAAGGAAGGAGTAAGTTCCCTTCTAAAAATCAGGTCAGTATCAACACCTTCTGGCAAGTACAGAGCTATTTTTTTAGTTATGGGACCTTCATCTTCCCCTCCTGCTTCTCGGATCAAGAGTTAGACTTAGTATATTGAGATCCAATGATTCTACTAGTCAATTCTCTTATATATAAAGCATCTATGGCATTTGAAAAGGGACTTTTGGCACTTTGCTTTCTTCACATTCGATCTCTCCTTAGCCAGAGTCATAAGGAAGCTACTCTTGGCTGTTCTAGGCTATTAGATTTGCCAAATCCCTGTACTAGTTATTAAAAACGTATAATTAATAACAATACAGTGGACATAGCCATAGATTTGTTGAACTAATATAAAAATTCCGGTGTTCTTTCTGATTTACTTATTGATTTCTGCTAGATCTTTATATCAGTTTGCTTTAGGTGTTGTGTCATTTTTAGGCTCAATATTTTGGTGCTTTCACTAAGAAAGGAGATTATTAGGCGCAGAAATAGCTTTATATTTTTGATTGGAGTGTCCATAGGTTAGATCAAAAGATTTTCATTAAGGATTCAAAGAGTTTGCATACAGAAGCCAATGACACCTAGGATATTTGGAAGATCCCCTGGAGTAGTAGCTGGTGCAGATGAAGGAGTTTCTGATCATATGGAAGTTAGAAACCAGATGATAGCAATATTGTTTAGACCATCTACTCCTTAAGAGATGGTCACAATGATAGAGTTTGAGAAGATGATGCAGTAGCTGAATCAAAGGATGGTTGATCGTAAGAAGGCTCTGTTAGATAAGATGGATGCTAGCATAATGTAACGACCCAGAATTTTAATCAATTGATTTCAAAATATTTAATTTATTTTAAATATTGAATTATTATTTTTATAAGCCAAACAGGTTAAATTTCAAATATTAAGATTTATTTGAATATGTGAATTTTGAATTTGTGGATCTTGGATTTAGTGTGAACAAAAATGATCTTGGAAACTTATTTAAATTCTGTTTAAATTAAAATGAAGATAGTAAACTTTAATTTATAATATTAAGTGATTTGAATTGTTTTAGTAATAATTCGTTTAAATTAACGTGTGAAAATAGCCTTTCGGGACACTATCTCAGATTTTGGCAAAACTAGTTTCATCATCCGTAATAGTGAATTATAGTTTGTCGTCGAATTTCATGGCGATTGGACGTATCATTTGGTCGTGCGGGGTCGAAACGTCTAGAAATTATAATATAATTGGGTTTGAAAAGTTATCTTCTGCATATGATCGAATTAGGTCTCGAACCTAGTTCCATTGTGTTCGAAATAGGTGTATTAATTATAGGACATTAGGTGGCACGTCCTGATAGGAGTTCGAGATTTTCGAACATTTGAAGCTTGATATTTTTAATATATATATACACATACATACATACATATATATATATAATTTCCATTCCCTACCCATGCTTTGTACTATTCAGCCCATATTTCACCATAATTCCCATACATGTTCAATCATCCTCCTTTCCTTTATATGATTCACATTCAACTATAGAAGGCAAGTTGCCAGTTTTCAAAAATAAAAAAACCACTTCCATCCTACGGCTACAGTTGAACGGAGGCACTAGAGGCCTCGGGCGTTTGGGTCTGAAGGAGAAATGTGTAAGGCACCATCATGAAGTCAATTACTGGTGGTGATGGGCTACGGAGGTCTGAGGCGGCGGCTACGGCGAGGTGAACATGAAGTAGTTTTTAGGGATTTCCTCCTCAACATCGACGCTGGAGGAGGTCGCACCAGTGGGAGGAGGTACGTCTGGGTAGGCGATGTCAAGTGAACTCACGGCGACAAATGGTGGGTGTCACATCCCGAAATTTTCGATTTTCGAAAATTCGACATCGATACTCACTTTATCGACTGCCGAGCAATCGAGTGCCGGAAACTCCAATAGTGAGGGTTTTAAGAAAGAAGAAATAGAAGAAAAAGAGAAGAAGAAGAGAAAGAAAGAACAACTGAACAACATCAGACAGAAAACAATATCAGAATCTTACACATCGCAGCGGAACAATATATAATAGATAAACACTAGTCTTTTAAAACAAAGAACTATATCAGTTTATACATACATCAATCATCAGAGTCAATATACAACAATGGACAGTTATATAAACTCGTCCTCATACAGAATACACAGCGGAATAAAATAATATCAGATACAAATACTACGTCTCGAACTCCAGCTTATCTCCAAGCTCCAGAATATCCAGAATATCCTGATAATATAACTCTAGGCTGCCCGTGTGGAAATTGGTGGGCACCCAGAGTTTAGAAGGGAAACAATAAACTCCGAGTCAGTCATGGTGACTGGTGTGAGATCGTAAAACAGTTATCTTTAAAATAAACAGAGGAATATTTTTAAAGTCAATTCGAAATGCTTTTGGAAAATGAAACTACCATAAGACCTCCCACCACACACACAATGCAAACGCAGACTTGGAGGAGATTTCTTCTTATGATAGTCAAAGATGCTTACTACGCAAAAAATCAAATTCTTTTTGATATTATTATTAGTGCATAGTGTAGAAACATTTCGAAAGTATAATATTAATCTTAGCCAACATACGACCAGTATCGTATGCCTACTATAGCTACCATCTAAACAGTGGTGACCACCGTACGTAAATGGCAGGTTCTACAACTAATACCGTACAAGTTCCGTATTGGGAAATGGATTTCCAACAAATGGTCAGGCCAAGGAACTTCCTTTTCCACGATGGGTACGTCCCTGGAATAGACGACCCGAGAAATAACCTAACATTACGGTTAGATCTCTGCCAACACAAGGCCGGGTTACCTCTGCAAAAGTAGGTAACTACTGACACGCGTATGCCATCCCCCGATCGTCACCGATCTTCCCGAGGATCCCCGATTCGCAACAAACCACATAGATAATAATAATGCAGTAACCACAGAGGTTAAGTATCTGGGCTCCATACCATGATACCACCTTTATCCAGAAGGAATGACATACACTAAGGGGCGCTACTCCCTAGAACCTTGCTGCATCCTTCCTGTTTCGACCATTTCCGGGGTGTGAGGCTCGTCGAAGTCTCGTCCACAAAGCTACGCTTTCTATAAAAAGCCCTGCTTCGGGTCAAACAAAATGATCAACCTATGATCACAAAGATATAAGATCAAACAAATGATCATATCGCAAATGATCAAACACCGATCATTTCACAGCAACACTCAGTATGCCACGTTACCAAATTGGGATATATCGCTGATAAATTTCAACTACATAACCTCTGAGCTCGTACGTCTCAGAGAAGGGTGTTAAGCTAAGAGAATAAATTCTCCGCCACCAACAGAAATGTATTTGAAAGAAATCAGCTTTATATCTCAAATTGTAACGTCAGACACACAATCCATACAAGTCTGTTCCGGGATCGAACAGAACCGAAGGCACTTCTCACGAAGCCCTTGCAATTCCGGATAATTTTCAATCACATCAGGATTTCCCGTCACTAAGGGTGATAAAACCTCTAAATCGAAGATCAGCCGATGTAGAGTAACTCGACGGTAATCCTTCCGTTTTCAAAAATATCCGGTCTTCAACACCGGTCTTCAAATGCGATTCATAACGACGTATCACATATTCGGAATGGGTTATACGACCCCATGGTCCTTTCCCGGCTAACCCGAATAGTGAGCGCTTATTTAAAAATAAGTGTGGCATTCAAATTCATCCAATTCACAACAAATACCTATCTAAAGGTAATTATTGATAGTCGGTTATTTAACTATCAATAAAGATGCACAACATCATCAGATTCCAAATAATTTTCCAAATTATTTCATCTTCAAAAATATCTTTACTAGATATAAAAATTTCCACACTTCAAAAATAAATCAACGTTTATTTTTCTAAACAGTTTCCCTTTCCTTTATAAATTCCTTAGTGAATTTATATCTTTCAAAATATCTACTGATATACGATTTTCAAATCGTTTTCAATGTTTGATTTCGATTTATCTTTAAGAAGATAAATCTCAAAAACGTTCATTTCATATTGGAAAACATTCCATACTTATTTAATAATAAGTATTTCACAAATCATTTATTTTCAACACTTAGAAAATATTCGATATACTTAAATCAAATTAAGTATATATTCATTCTTTAAGGAAAACATTCACTATAACAACATTTATTTGAGTCAAAACGAATGTTACGTAAAACATCGTTACGACGACTCAAAATCACTAGTATAGGGATTCGGAATTAAGATAGATATATAAATCCCAATACTACATCAAAACATTTTCTTCCGAAAATCATTTACTATAACAACAGTGTTATAGTCCATCATTTCCTTATATTTTCGAAAACGCCTATTTCAATAACAAGTGTTGAAATCTATGCTTTCGATTCACAATACATTTTAAAACATCTTTAAAATGTTTAACTTCATTTTTAATATCACTTCTTCAAAAATAAATCCATTTATTTAATAATATATTCACTGTCCAAAATCGTGAATATAATTCACTTAACCCAATTTCAATCATTTCTACACATTTTCATTTCAATAGGAATTCGCTATCCAAAATCGCGAATATATCTACTCTGATAATCTTCTATATTTAATTCATTAAATTCCATCGCTTTTGAATTTATAAACACGGTTATAAATTCTACTTCTATTTTAATAACACTTCGACTGGTAAATCTTCTTTTTATCAACTTCTATACTCTACTTATCAAAATAAGTGATTTCGGATTTATAACCAACTTTTATAAATTCCAATTCCATTTATTAAAACTTCAATACCAAATCAATTTCAATATTTATTTCTAAATTTATTTTCAACTTTAAATAAAAGATTCCATACTGATTTCTCAAAGTTCTTCTCCAAATACTAAATCAATTACAGATTGATTTCTAATTTTATTTATCACTACTAAATAAATTCCTTATTTTTCTCAAATTACTCAACATCCTGTTTTTAAATGGATTCTTTAAATTGAAATCATTTTACATTGATTTCCCAAATCGTTTCAACTTACCAATTAAATTTCTAATTGGATTTCCAACTTATCTCCTTTTAAATAAATTCCTTTCAAAGAAAATATATTTCAATTGTTTCTTTCAGTCTATTTAAAAATCCAAATTCTTAAATTAAATTCTTCAATTTATAATCACTATTTTACGAAATCCATTTATTTAACATTTTCACTTGATTCTGGAATTAATTCGATAATATTATAAAAATTAACTTTTTTTATACTTTAAAATTTTCTTTCTTCAAAATTTATTCAATTCCAAAAATTGATTCACTTAGAAATTTCTACTTTGATTTCAAAAATTCAATTTCGTTTATTTTTGGAACCCAATGATGTCAAAGCATCCATTCAGCTAAATTTTAGCTTTTCAAACAATTTCCAGATATCAATTCAATAACAACAAAAATCATTCACAGATTATCACATCACAGTAGAAATAAATTCGATCAATGTGAGGGGTCCAGTTGGATCCCTCCAACCTGTTTCCCTGCATCCAAAGACGTTAGCACAATACCAATTCCGCTCCAGTACGGAATTATCGTGGTATATAGGTTTTTTTTATAAATCCGCTTACTAACGGCGCAATAGGGTCTCATCCGCTATACGAGGCGGGAAATCATCAATCCAATATATACATATGCCAATATGTATATACTGCTATATATATAGATATATCCTATCATATCTAATATCACATTAAATCAGTCAAACAATCAATAACTGCAAAATAAATTTTTCCTTCGAGTGAGAAAATCTCACCTTAGCTTTTATTTTGCAATCCAATCCAATCCTTCTTTCGTTTTCTCGACTTTAACCTTGTATAAATAATTTATACAATCTTTAATATTCGAAATAAATCGAATAACAAATTTTTTATTACTTCAAATTTAAACTAGTGATTTAACTTTAAATAATTAGATTTAAAAGAAAATCTGATTTTTTTATATAACCCAAACATTCTAAAGTTCCTATATATTTCTTTCAAATTTTATTTACATACATAAAAAAATACAATTCTTATCTAACCTCTATATTAACCGGAAAACAGAGATGTTTTATATACAGCTTACTGTAAAATATTTAGTTATTATATTTCTTTTCTTTTTCTATACATATCTGTAAAAATAAAAGTCCAGTTGTATATGTGTAGAGCTTAAACTGGAATAAATTAACAAACAACACGGATACCTTTTCCCTCGTCACTGACATCACCACTGGCTGTCGCCAAGCACCGCGAGTACCACCGCAGCACCCAAAATCGCGAATTCGAGCTCGCGAAGACCCACTCTCCACAGCAGTCAACTTCACTTGACAACGCGACAGCGTTAATGGCCTGCCGCCTTGCTTGCGAGTGCCACTCGAGTTCGAACCCAAACCATCGCGACAATGTACGCGACTCCCCAAATCTCCAGCTCCAGTTTCACTCGACCCTCCCCTTTCCTTGCCTCGCGTGCCATCCTTACGCCTCCATCACCGCGTTCGCGCTCGACCTCGCAACCTCGAGCGCCCTGCCCAAAATCAATCGCCTGTGTGCCGCGCCACCCTACTTCGATCGATTAGATCGCCGACCCCCTTTTCTTTTCGCAGTCGCGATTTGATTTCGAATGGGTGTAGAGAGTACGTGTTTTTAATTAGAAGAAGCTCACCCCTTTTGTTTTGCGAATTGAAAGGTGAAGAGGGAATGAAAAGATTTCAAATCTGTAGATAAGGAGGAAGGAGATAGATTTGAAAAGCTCGGCATTAATTTGTTTGAATTGAGAAAAAGGATACGCGGCCATTTTTCTTTTGATTACGAACGAAATTGATTTGAACAGAAGGGGAACGAGATATTTAAAATCGAACGAAGAAAAATTTGTACGATTTCTCTCCGGGATTTTCTGCGTGATACTGGGCGTGGTTTAAGGCATGATTTTAGGGATGAAAGTGTCTGATGTTGATCCATTTTCAAGTTTTAAATTTAAGTTGAAACCGTTCAAAATTTCAATGCGTTTGCCTGTCGTATTCTCACATATCAACTCCGAAAAATACGAAATTTGAAACCCGGTAATAATCCAATATTACGGACCCAATGGAACTGGTTTTGTTGAATTCCGAGACTGTGCCCCGGACGGCTATTTTTAAATTCAATTCGAACGATATAATTTCAAAACTGAACAGAACATTCTCAAATTCGATTCTGAAGCCTCAATTATCTTCAGTATTATCAATACGAATTTTAAAAGCTTTCGAAATATTTTTCTTCAACTTTAAATTGAATACTCAAATTTTTTTATTCAACTTCAATCGATTAAATTTTATAATTTAATCGCCGATTTCAAAATTATATCGGGAATTCAAATTAAATTATCGTTCAAATATTTAAAATTAATTAAATATTCTCAATTTAATTCGTTCAAAATTCTGGGTCGTTACAAACTTCCCTCCTTAAAAGAATTTCGTCCCGAAATTACAAGTCAGGAAGAAAAGTCCTTAACTCGTCTACTATTTTTCACAATCCAGTAGTTTTATCACATTTATCAAAACAAATCTTCCTACTAAAGATTCGTTGTCATTTCAACTATCTTTCTAACTTCAATTATAGGTTTCAAACAACATTGCCTTACTTCAAAATTCAAATTCAAATTCAAATTCAAATTTAAACTTTTAAAATTTTCTCAAAAATTTTCTAACGCCCTAAATTTTCGAAAAATTTCGCCAGCGTCTCCTTTGCGCGGCTAATATGGCACTACTACAAAACGTCCCTATGGACTCTCAGATTTCAAAAAGAAAAAGAAAAAGCCAAGCGGCTAGAGAAAAATCATCAAAAACTCATATTATAATTCAAATACATACCTTTTTCGAGCAATTCGAATTATCTGTGAAATAAATTTTCCAATCCCTTTATACCTGTATATCTACTAGCCATGATATCTAGTTACATATATTCAATCCATTTTGCAAATTCAATTACAAAATTTCCAATATAAACTGCTTATACATTTTTACTTCACTGTTGAAGTTATATCTATTCAATTTCATTCAACTTTTACATTTCACATTCATTTGAACTTAATTCACATTTTCAACTCTATTTGAATTCTGTTTACAATTTCAATTCTATTATTCAATTTTATCTTCAATTTTGAAATATTGAATTTTATCTTTCAATTATAGCTGATTCATATCACTATATTTTCCACTTAGTTTCGCTTACTAATTTTCTTATTTCAATACTTCACTTTGTTTATTACAAATCAAATTCAATTCAGTCTCATTTACTTACAAATTCAAAATGAATTTTAACACCATTTCATTTTCTTGCACTTGCAATTGCAAATCCATCTGTTCATTCACTAATTCATTCGTTTTCAATTTGAATCTCATCCCAATCAAGTTTTCAAATGTTTTATAAGTCATTAACTTATTTACATCTCGATTCATCAAAACATTTATACATTTACTTACAATTTCATTCTACTAATGAATTTTAATTTCAATTATCTTTTCTGGAATTCCATTTTCCAATTATAAATTCACTTACAATTAATATTTACAATTTTATTCATATATGAATTCATCTCTTTATATTCTTAATTCACATTAATAATTCTCATTTGTTAAATGAATTTATTTGCAAACCTTTGGTTATTATTTTATTCCTCATTTTATAAGTTACATAACTTATACTTACTTTAATTCAACTTAAAATTTCTTAAGTTAAATTTATTCAATCGAAATGCAAATTGTATAAGTTATCAATTTCATAATATTTCATAAATATTTTAAATAGGATTCCAGAGTCTTTTCAACTTTTCAAAAATCATTTTTGAAAACAGTTCAAACTATTCTTTGAATTTTCTAAAACAAAACCCAAATTTTCAAAACAACCTCCATTTAAAACCATTTGGCAGCAATTCCTCTTTTGGAAACCCGAAAATGAACACCGGTGATGTCGCGATCATCATCGGAATTATTTTCCAGCGACCTAAAGGAGTTTAGAGCTTTCATCTCTCTAAAATACTTTTCAAACCTTTGAAATTCATTTTCAAATCAACAGATTTAAACTTTTCAAATCTCCAAAATTCTCAAATTCTTTTCAAAACATTTCCAAAAACTTCTCTGGCATTTCGTTTTGAATTTTTTATTCATCTTTCATTTATAATTTACATTCTTAAATTTCATTAGTATGTGAATTTATTTCTTAAATCTGGAGTTATGATTTCAGTTTCTTATTCAATTTCAATAAAAATGATAACTTTCAATATTATCACTTTCCTAACATCCATGCAACCATATACTATAGTACTTCATAGAAAAACATTTCTTTTCTATACAAAAATAGTTTTGGGCAAAATTATTTCATTCACCCTATTTTAAAACAATACTGTGCCGAATTGTTCTATTCGAGTGTTTAGAGATCCCTATCAATGATCGTTAATTACTCGTATTGACCAGAATCCATATACCACTCAACAAATCAATCATCACAATATAAAACAATTTTTATATTCACTAACAAATACGCGCTCGTATATATTATTACACTCAACTCATCCTAGAGTACTGCTGACTCTATCTCTAATGAGTAACACCCAACAGAGCAGGGTTGTCGCTTAACCATATGCTCTGATACCACTTTGTCACATCCCGAAATTTTCGATTTTCGAAAATTCGACATCGATACTCACTTTATCGACTGCCGAGCAATCGAGTGCCGGAAACTCCAATAGTGAGGGTTTTAAGAAAGAAGAAATAGAAGAAAAAGAGAAGAAGAAGAGAAAGAAAGAACAACTGAACAACATCAGACAGAAAACAATATCAGAATCTTACACATCGCAGCGGAACAATATATAATAGATAAACACTAGTCTTTTAAAACAAAGAACTATATCAGTTTATACATACATCAATCATCAGAGTCAATATACAACAATGGACAGTTATATAAACTCGTCCTCATACAGAATACATAGCGGAATAAAATAATATCAGATACAAATACTACGTCTCGAACTCCAGCTTATCTCCAAGCTCCAGAATATCCAGAATATCCTGATAATATAACTCTAGGCTGCCCGTGTGGAAATTGGTGGGCACCCAGAGTTTAGAAGGGAAACAATAAACTCCGAGTCAGTCATGGTGACTGGTGTGAGATCGTAAAACAGTTATCTTTAAAATAAACAGAGGAATATTTTTAAAGTCAATTCGAAATGCTTTTGGAAAATGAAACTACCATAAGACCTCCCACCACACACACAATGCAAACGCAGACTTGGAGGAGATTTCTTCTTATGATAGTCAAAGATGCTTACTACGCAAAAAATCAAATTCTTTTTGATATTATTATTAGTGCATAGTGTAGAAACATTTCGAAAGTATAATATTAATCTTAGCCAACATACGACCAGTATCGTATGCCTACTATAGCTACCATCTAAACAGTGGTGACCACCGTACGTAAATGGCAGGTTCTACAACTAATACCGTACAAGTTCCGTATTGGGAAATGGATTTCCAACAAATGGTCAGGCCAAGGAACTTCCTTTTCCACGATGGGTACGTCCCTGGAATAGACGACCCGAGAAATAACCTAACATTACGGTTAGATCTCTGCCAACACAAGGCCGGGTTACCTCTGCAAAAGTAGGTAACTACTGACACGCGTATGCCATCCCCCGATCGTCACCGATCTTCCCGAGGATCCCCGATTCGCAACAAACCACATAGATAATAATAATGCAGTAACCACAGAGGTTAAGTATCTGGGCTCCATACCATGATACCACCTTTATCCAGAAGGAATGACATACACTAAGGGGCGCTACTCCCTAGAACCTTGCTGCATCCTTCCTGTTTCGACCATTTCCGGGGTGTGAGGCTCGTCGAAGTCTCGTCCACAAAGCTACGCTTTCTATAAAAAGCCCTGCTTCGGGTCAAACAAAATGATCAACCTATGATCACAAAGATATAAGATCAAACAAATGATCATATCGCAAATGATCAAACACCGATCATTTCACAGCAACACCCAGTATGCCACGTTACCAAATTGGGATATATCGCTGATAAATTTCAACTACATAACCTCTGAGCTCGTACGTCTCAGAGAAGGGTGTTAAGCTAAGAGAATAAATTCTCCGCCACCAACAGAAATGTATTTGAAAGAAATCAGCTTTATATCTCAAATTGTAACGTCAGACACACAATCCATACAAGTCTGTTCCGGGATCGAACAGAACCGAAGGCACTTCTCACGAAGCCCTTGCAATTCCGGATAATTTTCAATCACATCAGGATTTCCTGTCACTAAGGGTGATAAAACCTCTAAATCGAAGATCAGCCGATGTAGAGTAACTCGACGGTAATCCTTCCGTTTTCAAAAATATCCGGTCTTCAACACCGGTCTTCAAATGCGATTCATAACGACGTATCACATATTCGGAATGGGTTATACGACCCCATGGTCCTTTCCCGGCTAACCCGAATAGTGAGCGCTTATTTAAAAATAAGTGTGGCATTCAAATTCATCCAATTCACAACAAATACCTATCTAAAGGTAATTATTGATAGTCGGTTATTTAACTATCAATAAAGATGCGCAACATCATCAGATTCCAAATAATTTTCCAAATTATTTCATCTTCAAAAATATCTTTACTAGATATAAAAATTTCCACACTTCAAAAATAAATCAACGTTTATTTTTCTAAACAGTTTCCCTTTCCTTTATAAATTCCATAGTGAATTTATATCTTTCAAAATATCTACTGATATACGATTTTCAAATCGTTTTCAATGTTCGATTTCGATTTATCTTTAAGAAGATAAATCTCAAAAACGTTCATTTCATATTGGAAAACATTCCATACTTATTTAATAATAAGTATTTCACAAATCATTTATTTTCAACACTTAGAAAATATTCGATATACTTAAATCAAATTAAGTATATATTCATTCTTTAAGGAAAACATTCACTATAACAACATTTATTTGAGTCAAAACGAATGTTACGTAAAACATCGTTACGACGACTCAAAATCACTAGTATAGGGATTCGGAATTAAGATAGATATATAAATCCCAATACTACATCAAAACATTTTCTTTCGAAAATCATTTACTATAACAACAGTGTTATAGTCCATCATTTCCTTATATTTTCGAAAACGCCTATTTCAATAACAAGTGTTGAAATCTATGCTTTCGATTCACAATACATTTTAAAACATCTTTAAAATGTTTAACTTCATTTTTAATATCACTTCTTCAAAAATAAATCCATTTATTTAATAATATATTCACTGTCCAAAATCGTGAATATAATTCACTTAACCCAATTTCAATCATTTCTACACATTTTCATTTCAATAGGAATTCGCTATCCAAAATCGCGAATATATCTACTCTGATAATCTTCTATATTTAATTCATCAAATTCCATCGCTTTCGAATTTATAAACACGGTTATAAATTCTACTTCTATTTTAATAACACTTCGACTGGTAAATCTTCTTTTTATCAACTTCTATACTCTACTTATCAAAATAAGTGATTTCGGATTTATAACCAACTTTTATAAATTCCAATTCCATTTATTAAAACTTCAATACCAAATCAATTTCAATATTTATTTCTAAATTTATTTTCAACTTTAAATAAAAGATTCCATACTGATTTCTCAAAGTTCTTCTCCAAATACTAAATCAATTACAGATTGATTTCTAATTTTATTTATCACTACTAAATAAATTCCTTATTTTTCTCAAATTACTCAACATCCTGTTTTTAAATGGATTCTTTAAATTGAAATCATTTTACATTGATTTCCCAAATCGTTTCAACTTACCAATTAAATTTCTAATTGGATTTCCAACTTATCTCCTTTTAAATAAATTCCTTTCAAAGAAAATATATTTCAATTGTTTCTTTCAGTCTATTTAAAAATCCAAATTCTTAAATTAAATTCTTCAATTTATAATCACTATTTTACGAAATCCATTTATTTAACATTTTCACTTGATTCTGGAATTAATTCGATAAGATTATAAAAATTAACTTTTTTATACTTTAAAATTTTCTTTCTTCAAAATTTATTCAATTCCAAAAATTGATTCACTTAGAAATTTCTACTTTGATTTCAAAAATTCAATTTCGTTTATTTTTGGAACCCAATGATGTCAAAACATCCATTCAGCTAAATTTTAGCTTTTCAAACAATTTCCAGATATCAATTCAATAACAACAAAAATCATTCACAGATTATCACATCACAGTAGAAATAAATTCAATCAATGTGAGGGGTCCAGTTGGATCCCTCCAACCTGTTTCCCTGCATCCAAAGACGTTAGCACAATACCAATTCCGCTCCAGTACGGAATTATCGCGGTATATAGGTTTTTTTTATAAATCCGCTTACTAACGGCGCAATAGGGTCTCATCCGCTATACGAGGCGGGAAATCATCAATCCAATATATACATATGCCAATATATATATACTGCTATATATATAGATATATCCTATCATATCTAATATCACATTAAATCAGTCAAACAATCAATAACTGCAAAATAAATTTTTCCTTCGAGTGAGAAAATCTCACCTTAGCTTTTATTTTGCAATCCAATCCAATCCTTCTTTCGTTTTCTCGACTTTAACCTTGTATAAATAATTTATACAATCTTTAATATTCGAAATAAATCGAATAACAAATTTTTTATTACTTCAAATTTAAACTAGTGATTTAACTTTAAATAATTAGATTTAAAAGAAAATCTGATTTTTTTATATAACCCAAACATTCTAAAGTTCCTGTATATTTCTTTCAAATTTTATTTACATACATAAAAAAATACAATTCTTATCTAACCTCTATATTAACCGGAAAACAGAGATGTTTTATATACAGCTTACTGTAAAATATTTAGTTATTATATTTCTTTTCTTTTTCTATACATATCTGTAAAAATAAAAGTCCAGTTGTATATGTGTAGAGCTTAAACTGGAATAAATTAACAAACAACACGGATACCTTTTCCCTCGTCACTGACATCACCACTGGCTGTCGCCAAGCACCGCGAGTACCACCGCAGCACCCAAAATCGCGAATTCGAGCTCGCGAAGACCCACTCTCCACAGCAGTCAACTTCACTTGACAACGCGACAGCGTTAATGGCTTGCCGCCTTGCTTGCGAGTGCCACTCGAGTTCGAACCCAAACCATCGCGACAATGTACGCGACTCCCCAAATCTCCAGCTCCAGTTTCACTCGACCCTCCCCTTTCCTTGCCTCGCGTGCCATCCTTACGCCTCCATCACCGCGTTCGCGCTCGACCTCGCGACCTCGAGCGCCCTGCCCAAAATCAATCGCCTGTGTGCCGCGCCACCCTACTTCGATCGATTAGATCGCCGACCCCCTTTTCTTTTCGCAGTCGCGATTTGATTTCGAATGGGTGTAGAGAGTACGTGTTTTTAATTAGAAGAAGCTCACCCCTTTTGTTTTGCGAATTGAAAGGTGAAGAGGGAATGAAAAGATTTCAAATCTGTAGATAAGGAGGAAGGAGATAGATTTGAAAAGCTCGGCATTAATTTGTTTGAATTGAGAAAAAGGATACGCGGCCATTTTTCTTTTGATTACGAACGAAATTGATTTGAACAGAAGGGGAACGAGATATTTAAAATCGAACGAAGAAAAATTTGTACGATTTCTCTCCGGGATTTTCTGCGTGATACTGGGCGTGGTTTAAGGCATGATTTTAGGGATGAAAGTGTCTGATGTTGATCCATTTTCAAGTTTTAAATTTAAGTTGAAACCGTTCAAAATTTCAATGCGTTTGCCTGTCGTATTCTCACATATCAACTCCGAAAAATACGAAATTTGAAACCCGGTAATAATCCAATATTACGGACCCAATGGAACTGGTTTCGTCGAATTCCGAGACTGTGCCCCGGACGGCTATTTTTAAATTCAATTCGAACGATATAATTTCAAAACTGAACAGAACATTCTCAAATTCGATTCTGAAGCCTCAATTATCTTCAGTATTATCAATACGAATTTTAAAAGCTTTCGAAATATTTTTCTTCAACTTTAAATTGAATACTCAAATTTTTTTATTCAACTTCAATCGATTAAATTTTATAATTTAATCGCCGATTTCAAAATTATATCGGGAATTCAAATTAAATTATCGTTCAAATATTTAAAATTAATTAAATATTCTCAATTTAATTCGTTCAAAATTCTGGGTCGTTACAGTGGGGCTAGGCGACGCGTAGGGGGAGATTGGCCTGGGTTGTGAAGTCGAACGCGAGGGAAGGTTTTGGCAAAATCGCGGCTTGGATTTTGAAATCAATGACCTTGAGTAGGAATTAGTTAATTTGAGGGTAATTAAAACTTAACAATTGTAATTAAGGATTATTATATTATCAAAACTAGTGAATCTTATTATTGCAATATTTAACTAATACGAGGTTGGAATCAAGTGCAACTAGTTACATTGTACCCGTATTGACGAATATTACGATATGGAATTGGATTAGCTTTGATTGGAGACAATTGAAATTGGGCTAAAATTGGACGTTGTTCGATTTTAGTTCCAAACTAAAATGCCACGACGACAATAGAAATTCCAGTGAGTTAAACTCACCTTTTAGGTTAACTAGTAATGTTATATAGTTGATAAAAAGTTGTTGATTGGATGTTTGGATGATTTACTGATTTATCAGTTGGTTTGGATTTATTCCTGCCCTTGGAGCAGTTGACCTTTATATATACCGCCTAGTAGTTCGGATGACCCATATTATATAATTATATATTGTTTGTGACGTAAGGAAATAGGTAGGAGGGATCCAATGGGATTTCTCGTTGTTGTTGAAATATTTTCAATAATATTCTTGTTTTATGATTGTCAAATATCAAACCTATTTGTATTTTAAAATACTATAAATTGCCATTTGAGTTGGAATTGGTTTTTGAGACAGGGAATGGTTTTAAATCCGAAATTGGGTTTTGGAATATTTTGATTAAAGGATTTAACTTCTATTTTATCCCAAACTTTGTATCTATCTTTTCCCAAGATTATTTATTTATATTTAATATTGTTTTAATATTTTTTATTTAATATTTTTTTAAAGATTATTTATTTATATTTAATGTTGTTTAAAAGTTATTTATCAATATTTTAATATTTTGAAAAGTTAAGCATTTAGGTAATTATTATGGCTTGAATTTAATAATAATGATTTATTAATAATGTTTTGGAAATGAATTATTATTATTTATAGAAATGGTAAAGATCAACTATTATTGTTTTATTAATAATGTTTTGAAAATTATTAGCTATTATTTTAAGATGTTTTGTAGTTAAATTTTGTTTATTTATAATGTTTATTAGTATATAATAGAGTTTGTAGTAAATGATTATTAATTTTTTATGAATGTTCGAGATTTATAAATAGAGTTTTATAAATAGATTTTGGTTTTAGAATTTGGTAAAAATGAAATCGAAATGTTTGGGAGAATTAAAGAGAAATTGTTTACAATGTGTAAGGAGAGTTTTGTAAATGATTAAATATTAATAAAGAATTTTAAAATGGGGTTTATAAATTTATAAGAGGAGTTTTATAATTAGTTTTATGGACTTATAAAGAGTTTATAAATGATTTGAGAAATGATTTAGAGACATTTTAAAATGGTTTTAGGAATTTATAAAATAGTTTATAAATGAGTTTTAGATATTTATAAAAGAGTTTATAAATGGCTTAGTGTGTAAAAAGGAATCTTCCTCCACTTTATGAATATATTTATGCTGTAAAGATAAGATATAGATATTTTCCAAGTATTGAAATATAGGGATTTGTTAATATATCTTTGTAAAAGTATTTCGATACAAGTATTTAAAAGATGGATTTAATTAATGAAAAGATTATAAAAATGAGGCTGGTGGTTACTTATGTGCCTAACTAATTTTGGTTTTCCCACTGAAAAAAATCCCTGATTTGGATGTGTGTTTGTTGATAGTTAACTAACCGACTATCAAATATGGACCCAAAATGTAACTTTGGAAATATCTACAGGAAACACATGAGTTATATGGAACAATCATCTCCGACGATACTGTACTGTGCATTTAAATCTCGTCTCGTTCTCCAAAGACAAATGATCAGGAAATCCATCAACTAATGGTTAGGAGATGATCTTCGCTCTTATCTTTGCCTGCTTATTTCATAATGAACCAAGTTGAGTTTACCGGAAACTATCGAGTGTTGTTTCGAAGAGACCGGGATTGGATAGATTATCCGAAAACCAGTTTGATCCAACTCAACCATTTTGAAGTGAAGACATCTTGAAGATGATGGAATTGAAGATGGGGCTCTCAGCGTTTCTTTCGGTCCTAGAACGTACTTGTATGGATGAAAGTTGATATTACATTATTTCCTGGGGGGAAGTGTTAGCATTCCAAGTGGAAAGTGCTATATAAAGGAAAACATAGCCTCAAGCTTCATCAACCAGGAATGACTAAAATAGGGGAGAAGCAGCAGGGCTCAGTGGGTCGCTTCCAAGTATGTATGGTCATCCCTATCTTAAGTCGACATTATCTCTCATTTGTAGGCTTCGGGCCCATTAACGGAGGGGTGACCATATATGGTACTACTAGTTAAGTGGTAGGCCGAAACTGTGTTGGCAGGAGATCCTGGCAAGGTCCTTGGTGTTAATTTATCTTGAGATTCACCATGATGGATGGTACCTCAGCAGCCCAGTCATTGTATGGAATTCATTCCCCAAGAAGAGACTTTACCGTTTTAGTTGTATACCTATTATACTGGAATTTAATTAATATAACAATTTCAACTATGATTAATAAGTATTTGTATCTTAGACACTATTATAATATTATAGAATTTCATATGAAATGGTTTGGTTATCGCAAGGTAAAAGCCCATCCATGTTTATGTGCGGCGTGGTCTTACGAGATACTTTTGATTTCGAAGGCTTTTATAACATAAAAATTCGGTTGGATGTGTTTTTCTCACACTGGTTTTCTAGACTGACTCGGGTGTTATTTTATTATAATTTTCGGACAGATCGAGCATATTATAGATTGCTTTGGATGCATTGGAGCTTAAGGAAACAAGTTGGAGGCCTAGAGACGTATTCGCGTTATAGATATTTTTCTGCTGCATTCATTGTTGTATTTGTCAGCAATTGTGAGGATAGGTTTTTATAACTGTCCGGCCTGAAATAGGTTAGTATGCTCTGATTGATGTATGTATATTACATTTCTTCTTTGCGTAAAGATTTATTGTATCTTATAGTTTATTCGTTCCGCTATGAGATTCTGTGTTGTTGTTTTCTTTGTCTTTCTTTGCTTCTTCCTTCTTTCTCTTCCCCTAACAATTGGGTTATCCGGCATTCGATTGGTCAGCATGCAATACAATGGACGTATTAGTATGGGTTTTCGAGGGTTGAAAACCCTGAGTTGTTACACTTGGTATCAGAGCTAAAGGATAAGCGAGAACCTTGGATTTAGTGGAATTACTCATTATAGATAGGGTCGGTAGCACCCTAGAATAAGTTTGAGCGTATATATATATATGAGCACATATTTGTTAGTGGTATAAAAATGTTTTATATTGTGTTAGTTGATCTATTGAGTGGCATGTGGATTCTGCGAGTAACTAACATTATTGATAGGGATCTCTAAATCCTTGAGCAGAGCAATTTGACATAATACTATTTTGGAAATTGGGCAAATGAAATAATTTTACATCATTATATTTTATATATAAAGGAATAATTTTTTAGAAATTATTATAGTATATATGATGTGTATGGTTGTTAGTGAAAGATAATATTTGATTATTATCATTTGTAGTTTGTTCTTTGTGTTCTAATAAAAGTTGTTATTATTATAATTTAAAGAAAGATAAACAATTAAGGAATGGTTTTATATAACCAAAGCGAAATTATATGTAAGGGAAATTTATAAAAATGATTTTTAAATAAAAAGAATTTAAAAGCTGAGAATTTGAGAATTTAAAATCCCATAATTTTAGAAATGTTTCCAAAGTTTTGAAAAATAATAATAATATTATTGAAAAATATGTTTGAATGGAAATATTTTTAAATGGAAATTAAAAGAAATGAAAAGCACTGAAATCACTTCGGTCATTGGAAAATAATTTCAATGATGACTATAGCATTATTGACGTTTGTTTTTGGGTTTCCAAGACAGGGATTGCTACCATTGGATTTTTGTTTTGGTAAAACTAGTTTTGATTTAAAAATTCAAACAAAAAATATGATTGTTATACAAAAAGAAATATATATTATATTATGTATTATTTCAAAATAGAGTTGAAATGAGAATGGGGTGTTTAAACTCTAAAAGTTTTCATTAAGTGTTTTATGAAAATATGAGAAAATAAGTTTTATAACTTATGAATTTTGAGAATTATTTAGTTAAAAAAAAATTTCAAGTTTGTTAAGCACAAATATTAAGAAAAGCATATTTGAAATACAAATTTATCTTAAGTTAAATAAAATGAATCTTAAAAGAAATTTAACTTAAGTTAGGTTAAAAGAAATGATTTTTATAATGAAATTGATAGTGATTTAAAATGAATTATGAAGTGAATTAATGGAATAAATTAGTGAATTGAATATGTTTTGAAATGTTGTTCGATAGAATTGAATAATGAAATGAGTTAAATGAAGGTGAATTTGATTAGAAATGGATATGAACTTAAGTTTTGAAGTGATAATAAATATGAGAAGTGTTGTATAAAATGTTTATAATAAACTTAAGTAAATTTGATGGAATAGTTCTTAAGTGATATTAGCATTGGAAGAATATACTAAGTAATAAATGAATGTAAATAAAAGAATGGGATATAATGAAAACCAATTGAAATAAGTATGTAAATAGTAGGCATATCATTTTATTCGCATAAAGGTTTGATCTAGATTCAAGTACAAGATTTCGAGATGACTTACATCAATCCGAGATAGAATTTTTCCTTCGATTCTCGACGGCGAACACTGGATATGGATTTTTGATTGATTCTGGAGTCCTCTATCATAGTATATGGCAAGGCAAGGAGGATCACGATTTCTAATCAAGGAACCTGACCTGAGTCTGCACTAGAGTGGTCGGGTGAACGATAGTAGTTCGGAAGTAAAATTGTGTGATCAAGAGAGCGATCGAATTTGATATTGCATACGGATGATACATGTACATCGTACGGGCTTTAATAAATTAAAAGTTGAAATTGGAAAATGTAAAATTTATGTGGTTATAAATAAATTAGATGAATATGATTTGTTTGATGGTTTCTTTGGTTACCTTTTCTACATTTGAATATGGTTATTGTATTGATACATGTTATATATATTGATATTACTTTTCCTATGCATGTTCTAAGTGGTTGTTGAGCGACTAGTAGGTGCGGATGGTGTATGCTTCACATTTGGAGTCCGCTTTCGCGTTATATTGATTGTATATGCTTGCTAATGCTAATAAAAGGTACAAATCTTGGATTACATATCGTATTTTTATATTTTTTCCTAAGGAATGCCTTGATTATATTGAAATTTTCATTCGACCAAGCCATGCAAAGGAGACACTAGCGAAATTTTCTATGAATATAAAGTGTTAGAAAATATTTGAATTTTTTTGGAAAGCTTTTGATAACTAAAATTTGATGTTATAACTTGGAATGGTATTAGTTGGAATCTACGAATGAATATAAAGACTTAGAAAAGGTGATAACAAAAGTTTCAATAAATTAATTTTGGAAAGTTAAAGGCTTAAAAGAATTTGGCAATCTATTTCAACTAATTGGTTTTGAAAAGTTAATGGTTTTGGGCAATTTTCTTACCTCGCAAATTTCGAGGACGAAATTCTTTTAAGGGGAAGAATGTAATGACCTATAATTTTAGTCAATTGATTTCAAAATATTTAATTGATTTTAAATATTGAATTATTATTTTTATAAGTCAAACAACTTAAATTTCAAATATTAAGATTCATTTGAATAAGTGAATTCTGAATTTGTGGATCTTGGATTTAATTTGTATGAAAATGACCTTGGAAACTTATTTAAATTTTGTTTAAATAAGAATGAAGATAGTAAATTTTAATTTAAAATATTAAGTGATTTGAATTGTTTTAGTAATTATTCATTTAAATTAACGTGTGAAGATAGCCTTCCGGGACACTATCTTGGATTTCAACGAAACCAGTTCATTGGGTCCGCAATAGTGAATTCTAGTATGCCGTCGAATTTCGTAGCGATTGGATGTATCGTTTAGTCATGCGAGGTCGAAACGCTTAGAAATTAATTTCTAAAATTCATATAATATAATTGGGTTTGATAAGCTATCGTTTGCATATGATCGAATTAGGCCTTGAGACTAGTTCCATTGTATTCAGGAATATGAGTATTACATATAGAACGCCAGGCGGCATGTCCTGGTAGGAGTTCGAGATTTTCGAACATTTGAAGCTTGATATTTTTATGTAATATATATATATATATAATTTCCATTCCCTACCCATGCTTTGTACTATTCAGCCCATACTTCACCATACTTCCCATACATGTTCAATCATCCTCCTTTTTTTTGTATGATTCACGTTCAACTAAAGAAAGCAAGTTGCCAATTTTCAAAAAGAAAAAAAAGCCACATCCATCCTAAGACCAGAGTTGAACGGAGCCATAAGAGGCCCGATAGGTGTTTGGGCGTAAAGGAAAAATGTGTGGGGCGTCGTAGTGAAGTCAATGAACGGTGATGATGGGCTACTGAGTTCTGAGGTGGCGGCTACGGTAGGGTGAACACACGGCAGTTTTTGAGGAGTTTCTTCTCAACGTCGGCACTTGAGGAGGTCGCACCAATGGGAGGAGGTTCGTCTAGGTAAGGGCAATGTCAGATGAGCTCGTGGTGGCAATGCCAAACCATTATTTTGAATCCATCCCATTTGAATTGGTGCTTTTTACATCACAATTATTGTGAAGAAGCATCCATACTAATTAGCATTGGACATTTTATTTGTGAAAATCTATGTGTAGTTAAATATGGGACACATATAAAATAATCTGATCAAATTTTAATTGTTTAAGTTGGTTCCTTGGTTATAAGATCAGCTAAGCCGTATTTGGCTACTCCAAGCGCGACTGTTCACGGACATTACGGAGAAACCCTTTTTGAAGGAGATACATGGTAGGGTCGGGTGGTGCGTAGGGGAAGATTGGCCTGGGTTGTGAAGTCAAACGCGAGGGAAGGGTTTTGGAAAATCGCGATTTGGATTTGGAAATCAACGACCATGGTTAGGGATTAGTTAATTTGAGGGTATTTGAAACTTAACGATTGTAATTAAGGATTATTATATTATTAAAAACTAGTGAATCTTATTATTGCAATATTTAACTCATACGAGGCCGGAATCAAGCGTGACGAATTGCATTGTACTCATATCGACGAATACTACAATATAGAACTGTATTGGCTTTGATTGGAGATAGTTAAATTGGGCTATAGTCGGACGTTGTTCGATTCTAGTTCCAAACCGGAATTCCTCGGCGATAGCATAAATTCCGGTGAGTTAAAATCACTTTTTTGTTTAACCAGTAATATTATATAGTTGATAAAAAAATTGTTGATTGGATGTTTGGATGATGTACTGTTTTATCAATTGGTTTAAATTTATTCTCACCCCTGGGCAGATAACCTTTATATATACCCCTAGTAGCGGATGACCCATATTATATAATAAAATAATATTTGTTATGTAGGGAAACAGATGGAGGGATCCAACGGGATTCCTCGCCATTATTGAAATGTTTTCAATAATATTCTTATTGTATGATAGTTAAATATCAAACCTGTTTGTTAACCCTATGAGTTATGGCATTGTTATATGTTCAACTCAAACCCTGTAGTGATAGAAAAGCAATATCGATATTGGTTAAACGTTGGGTAGCTATTGGCCTCAAATTAGTATTTTAAATTACTATAAATTGCCATTTGAGTTGGAATTTGTTTTTGAGATAGGGAATGATTTTAAATCCAAAATTGGGTTTCAGAAATATTTTGATTAAAGAATTTAACTTCTATTTCATTCCAACCTTTTTATCTATCTTTTATTATATTTAATATTGTTTTAAGATTATTTTTTTATTTATTATTGTTTTAAAGATTATTAATTTATATTTAATGTTTTTTAAAGTGATTTAACATTATTTTAATATTTTGATAAGTTAATCATTTACATAATTAGTATGGCTTGAATTTAATAATAATGATTTATTAATAATATTTTGGAAATTAATTATTATTATTTATAGAAATGGAAAAGATCGATTATTAAATTTTTATTAACAATGTTTTGAAAATTATGAGCTATTATTTTTTAGATGTTTTGAAGTTAACTTTTATTTGTTTATAATGTTTATTAGTATATAATAGTGTCTGAAGTAAATGATTATTAATTATTTATAAATGTTCGGGATTTCTAAATAGAGTTTTAAAAACATATTTGGATTTTAGAATTTGGTAAAAAGGAAATCGAAATGTTTGGGAGACTTAAAGAGAAATTGTTTACAATGTGTAAGGAGAGTTGTGTAAATGGCTAGATATTTATAAACGAATTTTAAAATTGGTTTTATAAATTTATAAGAGGAGTTTTATAATTAGTTTTATGGATTTATAAAGTGTTTATAAATGATTTAAGAAATTACTTAGAGGCATTTTGAAATGGTTTTAGGGAGTTATAAAATAGTTTATAAATGGGTTTTAGATATTCATAAAAGAGTTTATAAGTGGCTTAGAATTGTGTAAAAAGGAATCTTCCTCCGCTTTGTGAATATACTTATGCCGTTAAGATAAGTATAGATATATTTTCCAAGTATTAAAATATAGGGATTTGTGAATATATCTTTGTAAAATTATCTCGATACAAGTATTTAAAAGATGGATTTAATTAATGAAAAGATTAATAAAAAGGAGGTAGCAGTTACTTATGCGCTTAACCAATTTTTATTTTCCTGTTGAAAAAAATCCCTTATTTGGATGTGTGTTTGTTGATAGTTAAATAACTGACTATCAAATATGGACCCAAAACGTAACTCTGGAAATATCTAAGAGAAACACGTGAGTTATATGGCACAATCATCTCCAATGATGATGTACAGTGTATATAAATCCTATTTTGTTCTCCTAGGATAAATGATAAGGAAATCCATCCACTAACTGTTAGGAGGTGATCTCCGCTCTTATCATTGATTATTTATTTCCTAAAGAACTAGGGTTGAGTTTACCGGAAACTATCAAGTGTTATTCCGAAGAGACCGGGATCAGATAGGTTATCTGAAAACCACTTTGATTCAACTCAAGCGGATCCAAACTATTCTGAGTATGATATTCTTTCGGTCTCCCTTTGGCAATCCAAACTATTCTTATCTTAGAAGTAGGTGCAAAGCGAGCTTTGAGTAGCCATGGCTATCGCTAACAGACTTGCGAGAATTGAGCAAGAAATACGTTTTCAAAGTGAAGACATCATGAAGATGATGAAATTGAAGATGAGGTTCTCAAGCGTTTCGTTCTGTCATAGAATGAACTTGTATGAATGAGTGCTAGTATTGCATTTTGTTTAGCGGGTAGTATTAGCATTCCAAGTGGAAAGTGCTATATAAAAGTAAAACGTAGGCTCAAGCCTCATCAATCGGGAATGACTAAAACATGGGAGATGCAGTAGGGTTAATTGGGTCACTCCCAAGTAGGGTATGAACATCCCTATCTAGAGTCAATATTATCTCTCATTTGTATGCTTCGGGGCCCATTAATGAAAAGGTGATCATATACAGTACTACTAGTAAAGTGGTCGGCCGGTTCTATGTTGGCAAGGGATCCCAACGAGGTCCTTTGTGTTATTTTATCTAGAGATGCACCGTGACGAATGGTACTCCGGTGCCCAGTAATTATATGGAATCCATCCTCCAATACGAGCCTTTACGGTTTTAGTTGTATACCTATTACGCTGGAATTTAATTAATGTAACAATTTCGGCTATGATTAATAAGTATTTGTATCTTAAACACTATTATAATATCAGAGAATTTCGTATGAAATGGTTTGGTTACCGTAAGGTAAATACCAGTCTGTGTTTGTGTGCGGTGTGGTCTTATGAGATACTTTGATTTCAAAGGCTTTTATAACTTAAAAATTTAGTTGGGTGTGTTTTTCTCATGCTGGTTTTCCAGGCTGACTCAGGTGTTATTTTATTATAATGCTCGGGTCAGACCGAGCATATTACAAATCGCTTTGGATGCATTGGAGCTTCAGGAAATGAGTTGGAGGCTTAGAGATGTATTCGCGTATATGGTTATTTTTCTGCTACATTCATTTTGTATTTATCAACAAATGCGAGGATAGGTTTTTATAACTGTTCGGGCTGAAATAGCTTAGTATACTCTGATTGATGTATGTATATTACATTTCCTCTTTGTGTAAAGATTTATTATATATTATGGATTATTCATTCCCCTATAAAATTATGTGTTGTTGTTTTCTTTCTCTCTCCTTTCTTCTTCCTTCTTTCTTCTTTGTTTTCCCCTAACAATTGGGTTTTCCAGTGTTCGATTGATCGAAACGCAATACAATGGACGTATTAATGTCGATTTTCGAGGGTTGAAAATCCTGAGTTTTTACACATAGCTCTCCTAACTAGCAGTCATAGAGAAATAGGAGGAGCGAGAGGAAGATTTCACCTGCTAGATCTAAAGTGGAGAACTCAACTGTTTCTTATCATAATATAAGAGATGAAAAATGAAAACAAAAGGAAAATGCTACCGGGGTAGCAGAGGAGTTGTTAAGGAAGTATGAAGGCTCCCTCTAAGGGGATTTAATTCGGAACTGACCACAATCAAGTCAGTATCGAGAAGAATCATGGACCCCTAAAGGGCACAAAGATGAGGTTGTTGATTTGTTTGACTCAAAGAATGATCTACATCATGATCATGATGATTATGTGCTTGACCTTGAAATGCTGGTATGCAGACAACCACAGTGTAACCAGTCAGCCTTCAGAAAAGACCTAAAGGAGTGGTTCCCCATAAGACTAGAGAACATAAACATCGACGTGCAAACCGAGACCGTTCGCAAAGTCAAACACTCGGCGTAGATCTTCATAGTAGACTTTTAGAGTACTAGCTAGTGAGGAGTACGTATCTGATATGGTTAACTAGTTGGTAGAAGAAAATAAACGGAGAAAGAATGATGAATGGGGTTTCGTTCCAAGCAGAACTCCATTCATGGAAAATATTCTTAGGGACGAGTATCCCTGGAGTTTTACGGTGCTAATGATGCCATCATATAATGAGGCCTTATGAGTATATGCCTTTGAATGATACATTGGAAAATATATACCTTGCCACACAAGGCACGAAAAAGGTATAAAAAGCCTCCTAGGATGGGAATTGAGGAATAACAGTACTCAAGAAAGTATTGTTGTTTCCATGAAACTCATGGATATAACACGAATGAGTGCCGGCATCTTAGGGATTTTGTCGAGGAACTGATAAGGAAGAAAAAGTTAGAAAGGTATGTGAGATAGCCGTTGTATGGCAGAAAAAATGTGAGACCCCAAGGTCAACATCTTAGGGAAATCAACCTGGACCTAGTGGAGAGGGGCCCAGGCGAACTGATGGAAGAATAGTCATAAATTCAATAACACGAGTACGTCATCCACTAGACAAATCTAGATGTAAATTAAGTGATATGCTAGCTCGTTGAAGAATGTACCAGAAGAGAGTTCCTTTGCCATAAAGGATGGAGCTCTGACTAAGGAACGTAGGATGGTAACAAATGACATTGTGTTCAGGAATAGGGATTCTAATGGAGTCAAAGCGCCAATCTTCGACCTTATAGTGATTGTGGCTTTTGTCCCAGCTATAGTGCGTTGGGTCTTGGTGAATAGCAGAAGTTCTATAAATATGCTATTCAAAAGCATGTTTGATTAACTGAAGATTGGTATGAAGGATGTTAAGCCTGGTAAATCAAGGATTCATGGGTTTATAGGTAAGGTGGAACAACCGGTTGGGACAAATAATTTTCCTATGAAGTTAAGAGACTGAGACCACAAGATGGTGCAGATATAAAAGTTTGTTATAGTGGTTGAATATTCAACGCACATGCATTTTTGGACCGACCGGCCCTAGTGGTTTTAGAATAGAGCTAGATCTGTGGTGCTTAATGCTGAAGTTCCTCATGGAGAACGAGGTTGGATTAGTAAGGGGAGACTAGAGTGCAGGTACAAAATGTTATTTCATTGAGCTAAGGGAGGCAAAGCGACGGGAAAAATGCAAGAATATAGAGTGGACTCTCTGCATTATAAACTCGAAAACAAAGGAACTAAATATGAAGCCCTAGCTTAGGACCATAGTAGGTTCAATAATTCTATGGCTCCTAGGAAGAAGTCAGAGGAAGTACAGGCGGCACCAACTGAACCGATGGTCGATGTTTCGATCGATATGGATAATCCTAATCAGAGTCTTAAAATCATATCTCAACTTGGCACTAGACTGAGGAAGGAACTGGTTAATTTCCTTCAAGGGAATTTGGATGTACTCGCTTGGACGCATTCAGATATGTGCGCGATATTACCAGAGGTAACATGTCATGACCTAAATGCGGATCCAAGTTTTCCACCGATGATGTAGAAAAGAAATAGTCAGGGTCTGCAATGATCTGCTGCGTTAAAGGACGAAGTGGATAAGCTGATGCCAAATGGCTTTATCTACGATACTTTATACCCGAATTGAGTATCAAACCCCATGTTGGTAAAGTAATCAAACAGAAAGTGGTGGATGTGTATTGACTGTTCTGACTTGAACAAAGCATGCTTGAAGGATAGCTTTCCTTTGCCAAGGATTGATCAACTGGTAGATAGGACCGTAGGACACGTGTTGCTCCCTTTTTTGGACACTTATTTCTTTTGTAACCAAATACCGATGCATGTGCCGAAATAGGGAGGCACATGCTTCATAATGGATTTGAGATTGTATTGTTACCAAGTAAAGTCATTTGGTTTAAAGAACATGGAAGCTATGTACCAAAGGTTGGTGAAATCTATGTTTAGAAAACAAATCGGACGAATGATGCAAGTATATGTGTATGATATGCTTGTGAAGTCACGGTTATGGAGGAATCACATTGATGACATTTCAGAGATGTTTTTGGTATTGCAAAAGTATGGAATGAAGTGCAATCCATTGAAATGCTCTTTTGGAGTTGCATCGAGGAAACTTCTGGGATTCATCATGAATTCATAGGGCATTGAGGCAAATCTGGAGCAGATTACGCTTGAAGAACATGATCTCGCCGACCATGAAGAAGGGGTTGCAAAGTTTAAACAGGAAGGTTGTTGCTGAAAGTATGTATGCTCTGATACCAAATGAAAGTGTGTACGCTTGTGCACACTAATTATGGATCGTGTAATATGGACTGACAATATATGCAGAATGTTATTTACAATTGCTATACAAGTAAATATTCAATAAACTAGCTATATAGCAATTCACAGATATAGAATAGTAAATGCAGTAAACTGTAAAAATCACACCAGGGATTTTTATACTGGTTCGGACCTCCCGTCCTACGTCCAGTCCCAGACTTCTATCTGGATTTTCACAACCAACTACCTCGCTTCACCCGGAGGAACAGGTTTACAACACCCGAACAGCCGAACGGGATTTCGTGCCTCTTACAACACCGAGGACTTCAACAAAAACAAATACAATTGTCGTTGACAACTTGTGCTCTTGATAACACGGATTTGTCACTTGTAGTACACCCTTCCTATAATCTTATCCTCAAAATATGTGAATGATGTTTGTGAAGATTGAAGGAAGTATATTACTTTTTGAATCAAAAGATATGAAATGATTTCAATGATTCAATAAGCAATTGAAATGTTTTAGAGCTCAAGACAGAGATCAATAGAATAGAGATTAGAATAATAGAATTGGTTAATTGGAATAATGATTTCATGATGTTTATATAAGAAATAAACAGTTGTAACCCTTTGTGAAAAGATACAAACAAAGGTCATGATCATTGGTGAAGAGAAAGAGAAGCAACCGTTGAAGAAAAGGAAGTGTCTGTACGAAAGGTTGCTTTCTGTTTGAAAACGGTCGACAGGTCAAAATGGACCAGTAGACAAGAATTTGAATATATATACGTTATGTACACTTGTGCACGTTATCTGTGCATTCTGGGTAAAAACGGTCGACCGCCTTGTTTTAAACCGGTCGACCGGTTTAGCCCAGACTGCACAGTTAATGTGCACTCATACATATATACATTTATATTCAAGGATTGAAGGTATGAGATTATTTGAGGATAGATTTTAACATAAATAACACTACTAACATACCAAATAATCAACCTCTAATGTATGGAGCTCTTTGTGTCTCTTTAAAACAATGAATAACTTCTTTTTGTCGATCACGGCTTATCCCTTTGTCAGAAATCAAAACTCTATAAAAATCTTGACTCAACATTCTCCCCCTTTTTGATTGATGACAACATATATCTGAAACTCTGAATCTCCCCCTGAATATGTGATCTCCCCCTGAGATTTTGTCTGTATTCTTTATATAAATATATATATTCCTGCAGATAATTGTTAGCACTTTCTCCCCCTTTGTCATCGACAAAAAGGAGTAATAGATAATGGAATAATATAGGAATGTATCAACCAGAATATCCACTTTCCTCTTTTCTTAAGTGGGACCTGCAAAAAATAGAATTAAGTCCATGGTACCCACTTTTTATGGGGTCCTAAGAGTTAGGTCTTAGGAGTCCAAACCCATACGGGTCCGGTATCCCCTTTATATATATAATTAGTATTAAGATGTACAGTATTCATGAAATTCTGAATATATTTATTCCTAATCAAATTGTTATTTGTTTTAGGAACCCATATTTTGATAGTCTTGACATTTTTCTTCTGAAATTTCACAACTGGTTTTGGTTTGGAATATAATAAACTAAGATTTTTCTTAGCTTCAGTCTTTTGTATTTTCCTCTTCCTTTCATTACCAAGATGTTTCTTGGTTTCTTGTTTCCTATATCCCAAACCTTGTTTATTTGAAACAGATTGTGAACTTTCAATGATTTTTGTCAAATTTTCTCGACCTTTGTTAAAGTTAGAAACATTTTGAGTTATGTCATCTAACTTAGTTTGTAAGCTCGCCTTTTCTAGGTCCAGATTTTTGACTTTTGCCTTAAGCTCATGATTTTCAATAGTGAGAGCATCATTTTTCTCTTTTTGAGTTTCAATTTCTTGACTCAAAAGAGATAATTGAGAGTCAACATTAGATGATGATTCTTGAAGTTTTTCAAGTTCTTCTTCTAATATTTTCTTCTCGTCTTTTAACATATCTCGTTCAAACTCTACTCTACTCAAATCTGCTTTGGCTACTTTTAATTGACGTTTTATGTCTTTATATTTGACTATCAATTCAGAATTTATATCAAGTAATTCATCAAATGTAGGAATTTGTACCTCATCTTCTGTTGCCATAAAACAAACATTAGCTTGTTCATTCTCCTGATCACTTTCACTTTCAGATGAGGATGAGTCTGAATCATCCCATGTTACTGAGAAGGCTCGTTTCTTTGACTTGTCCTTCTTATGTTTGAATTTATCATTTTCTGACTTCTTCTTCTGTTCTGGACAATCCTTCTGCATGTGCCCCTTTTTGTGACAGTTGAAACATTCTATAGTTGATGAAGATGGTTTGCTTGATCCAGGTTTCCTTTTGTTGTAGCGACTGGCTTTTCGATATTTTAGGAATTTTTTGAATCCTTTTGCAATGAATGCCAAATCTTCATCTTCAGAATCTGATTCATTTTCATCTTTCTCAGCATGAAATGCTACATTTTTCTTCTCTTCTTTCTGTTCTTTTCTAGCCTGCAAATTTGCTTCATAGGACATTAAATTTCCTATCAATTCATCTGGCTTCATGATGGAAAGGTCATTAGCTTCTTCAATTGCTAATACTTTTCCTTCCCATTCACTAGTCAGAGAATGTAGGACTGTTGAAACAACATCAAAATCTGAATATTTTTGCCCTAATCCGATAAGTGCATGATGAATAGTTTGAAATCTTGAATACATATCATTGATTGTCTCATTCGGTTTCATTTTGAAATTTTGAAACTGACTCTTCAGCATGGCTATTTTGGCTTGTTTAACCTTGTTAGTACCTTCATGAGTGGTTTTCAGCGTTTGCCAAATTTGATATGCAGTAGTGCAGATACTAACACGATTATATTCATTTTGGTCTAATGCACAAAACAACATATTTATTGCCTTTGCATTTACGGCTGCTGCCGTTTTCTCAGTCGTTGTCCATTCTGAATATTCAGTTGTTGGATTTACTATTTCTTTTTGAGTAGCATTCCAAGCATCATAGCTATTTGATTGCATGAAAAATGACATACGTGTAGCCCAATAGCTATAGTTGAGACCATTAAAGAATGGAGGTCTTTGTGTTGATTGACCTTCCGTGTAAGTGCTAGTGCTAGTGCTTGCATTATTTGCCATATTACAAGAATATATCAAATAACGGTGTTACGGTTATATGATGACCGTGCTCTGATACCAAATGAAAGTATGTATGCTCTGATACCAAATGAAATTGTGTACGCTTGTGCACACTAATTATGGATCGTGTAATATGGACTGACAATATATGCAGAATGTTATTTACAATTGCTATACAAGTAAATATTCAATAAACTAGCTATATAGCAATTCACAGATATAGAATAGTAAATGCAGTAAACTGTAAAAATCACACCAGGGATTTTTATACTGGTTCGGACCTCCCGTCCTACGTCCAGTCCCAGACTTCTATCTGGATTTTCACAACCAACTACCTCGCTTCACCCGGAGGAACAGGTTTACAACACCCGAACAGCCGAACGGGATTTCGTGCCTCTTACAACACCGAGGACTTCAACAAAAACAAATACAATTGTCGTTGACAACTTGTGCTCTTGATAACACGGATTTGTCACTTGTAGTACACCCTTCCTATAATCTTATCCTCAAAATATGTGAATGATGTTTGTGAAGATTGAAGGAAGTATATTACTTTTTGAATCAAAAGATATGAAATGATTTCAATGATTCAATAAGCAATTGAAATGTTTTAGAGCTCAAGACAGAGATCAATAGAATAGAGATTAGAATAATAGAATTGGTTAATTGGAATAATGATTTCATGATGTTTATATAAGAAATAAACAGTTGTAACCCTTTGTGAAAAGATACAAACAAAGGTCATGATCATTGGTGAAGAGAAAGAGAAGCAACCGTTGAAGAAAAGGAAGTGTCTGTACGAAAGGTTGCTTTCTGTTTGAAAACGGTCGACAGGTCAAAATGGACCAGTAGACAAGAATTTGAATATATATACGTTATGTACACTTGTGCACGTTATCTGTGCATTCTGGGTAAAAACGGTCGACCGCCTTGTTTTAAACCGGTCGACCGGTTTAGCCCAGACTGCACAGTTAATGTGCACTCATACATATATACATTTATATTCAAGGATTGAAGGTATGAGATTATTTGAGGATAGATTTTAACATAAATAACACTACTAACATACCAAATAATCAACCTCTAATGTATGGAGCTCTTTGTGTCTCTTTAAAACAATGAATAACTTCTTTTTGTCGATCACGGCTTATCCCTTTGTCAGAAATCAAAACTCTATAAAAATCTTGACTCAACAGTTGCTTGGGGCGGTTTATCTCAAAGGCAATGGACAAATGTATACGGTTCTTTGATGCCCTTAAAATGGGTAAGAAGAAATTTGGATGTAACGAGAATTGTTAGAATGCCTTCGAGGAGTTATTAAGGTATAAGGAAAAACAATCGGTTCTATCCAAACCATTGGAAGGAGAGGACATGTTCGTTAATTTGGTGGTATCTGCTCATGCACTAAATGTAACATTATTTTGTGAGGAGGCGAGGAATCAAAGGCTAGTTTATTATATCAGCAGACGATTTACTAGAGTTGAGACAAATTACCAAAATTCAAAAAAACTTGCATAATGTTTGTTGATATCCTCGAGGAAGCTGCGACCGTATTTTCCAGCTCACCCAATCAAGATGCTAATGGATCAGACTTTGTGGAAGGTGTTTTATAGACCCAAGACCTCAGGGAGATTTCTGAAATGGAATATTGAACTATATCAGTATGATATTACTTACCATCTGAGGAGAGCGATAAACGAGCATGTGTTGGTGGACTTCATCATTGAGTTTACCTTATGTGATGGCGAAAAGGTGGATGATACGGTCATACCACCTCCTTGGAAATTGTTTATGGATGGAGCTTTGAAAGAACATTATTTAGGTGTAGGAATAGTACTTGTAACTCTAGAAGGACGATCAATTTGTTATGCGTTGAAGTTGGAATTTCCCATGACTAACAAAGAGGCTGAGTAAAGAAGTTGATAGCATGGCCAAGGATAGCAAAAGAACTGGGGATAAGGACACTACATATATTGAGTGATTCTTAGTTGGTGGTTTGTCAAGTGAAGAAGGAATATCAAGCAAAGGGTGCTTAAGTTGCTCCTTACCTAACAAAGGCACTGGAATTGTTGGATGATATAGAATATTATACGATCACACACATCCCCAGAGAGTAGAATGCAAAAGTTATTTCGTTGGCAAAGTTGGCTAGTTCTGGAGAGGAACAAGTGATGGGTTTGGTTCCAATAGAGGACTTGATAGCCCTAAGTATCGACCACTTGGATGTTGAGTGCATTTTTGAGATCATAAAGTAAGAGGAGTCATGGATGAATCCAATCAAGGATTATCTACTCAACGGAATTCTTTCGAGAGATAGGAACGAACAGAAGAAACTCCTATGAAAAGTACCACAGTTCATGATGCAAGAATGAGTACTATACAGGAGAGGATTCTGTAACCCCCTTCTCAGGTATCTAACCAAGGGAGAGGCTAGGAATATCCTCATTGAGATTATAGACTGTAGCTATGGTGATCACGTCGGGGGGTAGAAATTAGTGAAAAAGCACTTCGCTATTGGTTTTACTAGCCGATTATAATTCAAGATGCAGCTGAATACTCCAAAAAGGCAATGGTTGCCAGATATTTGCAAAAATACAAAGGGTTCCATCAACCGAGCTTACACAAATGGTCAGCCCGTAGCCATTTGTAGTTTAGAGACTCGGTGTTATTGATGTGCTATCAATAGTGAAAAGTGGAGCTAAGTATGATGTAGTTAATGTGGGTTACTTCACAAAGTAGGACGAAGTAGAATCGCTTTCCGCGATCATAAAGAAAATAGTGATTAACTTCATGACAAAACCATCATCTATAGGTTTAATGTACTTCAGAAGATCATAACGGATAATGGAACCAAGTTTGGAAGTACTTAGTTTAAGGATTTTTGCTCCCAGTATAAGATTGAGAAAACTTTTTAGTGGTAGCACATCTATATGAAAACAGATAAGTGGAGGCGGTTAGTAAAATCATCAAGTCCACCTTGAAGAAACGTTTAATGGAAGCCAAGGGAAATTGGATCAGTGAGTTTCCACTAGCATTACGGGCTTATAGGATGACCCACAAGTCTACAACTAGATATAAACCATTCCTTTGCTTACAGATCAAACACTATAGTCCCAATAGATTTGGAAGTCCCTTCTCATTCTAAAGGCATTATAATCCAAATGTAAACAAGGAACTCTTGCTGAAGTTCCTCTATTTGTTGATGAGAAGAGGGAGGAAGCAGAATTAAGGGTTGCTGCTCACCAGTAAAGAGTTGTACGACATTTTATCACCAATTTCCGAAGCCGTACCTTTGAGGTAGGGGATCCTACTTTGAAACGAGTTCTCCCGGGTATGGGAGCACTTGGTCCTAATTGGAAAGGTCCTTATGTAATTGAGCAAAAGCTTGGAGATGGAACGTTCAAGCTAGCTACTATTGGAGTAATCTCGATTCCGCATGCACGGAATAGCAAACTATTGCGATGCTATTTTTTTTTGGTTTCATTTAAGTTTGTTCTATGCAAATAAGCCATCGAAGGATTCCAAAGGCAATGTAATGAAGTAGGACTTGCCACATTTTCTGCTTATAAAAAAAGTTATCTTCTTGAACCAATTGAACCATATTCTTGTAAGCAAGAATTTATACTGCACGATTAACAGTGTAATCTGGTACCGATTCCTTTAATCTTGGATTTGGATGATGGCATTCAACTATAAGGATTGATTGATTAATTCAACCCTATTCCTCCGATTATTGGCTATTGCTCAGATATAGGAAAGGTCAACAAGGGATATCTTGGTGTAGGAAGCAAAAAGCATCGATTTCCTAAGATAGAAATTTCACCATAGCGGCTTGATCATGGGGTTGCGCCCTAGATCCACAATAATGTAGTTATATGTCCCTTTAATGTGCATCACAGTATTAGTAGTAGTAGATGGGTTGTTTCCCATAGCCCCTTATGTCGCTTAGGCCAGCAGCTTATTACCATAGGGGTAAAGCAACATCATGACCGAGGCTATGTGTAGATGAGCCATTGGTAGATGAGGTCATGATGTCCGTTCAGGTAACTAAAGACTGTAGGAATAGATGGTACTTGTAGTAGGTGAGTAGAGCTAGGTTCCTGGAGCAAACTTGCGGTAGGCGGTTGTTAGTCTCCCTACTGGTTCAGGGTATGTGACTGTAGTAGATTGGCATATACCTTGAAGACTATATGAACAAACAGTTACTCTACTGTTGGCGAGTAGACCTGTGTTCCTGGTGCAGGCTTGCAGTAGGCAGTTGTTAGCCTCCCGTTAGATTCATGATATATGTATATGTAGTGGATTGGCATATATGTTTCGTTCCTATAATGAGTTGGCTACATTGGAGATTGGATGAGTCTAAAGTGTGGTCAATCCCCGTATATCCATGCTTTTATGATTTTGTATTTTAGAGATAGCCTTTATTTACTGATGTGATTTGGTCTATGATTAATTCATATTTGTGATTTTATGATGTTGAATTTGATGGGATAATACTATAGGCTATCTTACCCTATATCTTGTGATGATTTCTAGATATGTATGATTCACCCATTTAAGTTGATTTTGTGGATTCTGATTTAGTGTGTTTTTATATGGGTGATGACATCTGTTTGTACCAAAAATGGGCACAACACTCTTCGGGAGTTATTTGAAGAGATAAAGTGAAGATTGTAAATGTAAAACAGAGGTTATCTAACAAAAACTCCAACAAACAGAAATGTAAAATGCACAGACAAGCAATTTAGAGTGGTTCGGCATAACGCCTACGTCCACTATGAAGTTTTGATGATTTTATTGGTTCTCTTTCAATGATTACAAGCGATTATAGCAAACAACAGCGGATTACAGATTAGAATTCGAAATTGACAGCAAAGGTTGGATGCAAATCTTAATCCGGCAGAGTCTGGATGCTTCAGAGAAGAAAAAGCCCCCTCTTCCGTTGGTTCTGGGGCTCTATTTATAGGCATAGGAGGCTCAGATCTCGCCTAAACTTCGGGAGACTTGGTTTGGCACGTGAGGGGGCCCACGCGACCGTTTCCAGAAAGTTTCGCCTCGATCTGCGATCGATACGAATCCATTTCGTATCGATCAAGATGAAGTCCAATTGAGCTGAAATTTGGCATGGATATCCTTCAGTGTGCATGCAAGCTTCCTTGAAAATTTCATTGGATTTGGATCAGTAGATCACGAGATATGGTCGATACGAAGTGAGATTTCTCGAAGGCTGTCTGGCTCGTCTCCATGATTTCGACTCCATCCCTTCGTGTCGATGACTGCACGTGTTCTCGAGATGATGTGGCGCGCACGCTTCGCTTCGATCCGGCCTTCACTCCGCATTGACCGTTTCGACTCCATATATTTCGCCTCGTTTACTTCGATGGACAACACGTCATCCTAGTTGGTTGACTCGTTGGATACGAACAAGTCACCGGGCACGTTTTCGAAGTAAGGTTCTCCGATGGATACGAAGTAAACACTGACTGATGGATACGAAGTAGACACTAACTGATGGATACGAAGTAAACACTGACTGATGGTTGCGAGGCACGCCATTTGTTGGGGGATACGAATCTGGTTGATACGAATTCGATGGGTACGAAATATAGCCAACTCGATCGATACGATACCATGGGAACCCGGCGATGTGAAGCGGATGATGGACAAGGGATGGAAGGGTACGGAGCAGGGTAACCTCTATCGATATGAAATGATGTTCCCTGGCGGATACGAAACGAACATCCTTGATGGATACGAAAACGTGCTTTCCCATCCAACTTGTATCCATCATAACTTGAGCATATGGACTCGGATTGGATTGAAACTTAGAACGTTGGCTTCCTTCACTTCCCTAGTCATGTCCTATCAATTGTAGCTTTATCCGGACTCGGACAAAATTCAGCGACATCCATGACAAGCGATATTTGGAATCCAATCAACTCCTTGGTGTCCTGGCCTTGCCAAAAGGCGGGATAACATTTGTCCCCCAAAGCATGTCTTGTGAAAACATGATGTGCTTTGTAAAACCACAAGTTCGTGGATCGTTGTCCGTTTAGCCGGATATTGAATGTTGCACCGGTCCCTCCTTGAATCGATCTGAGATTCGAGATGACACAGCATTTCGCGGTCTCTCCTGATTATCCTCTTGTATCGGTTCCCTCATGAATCGATGCAGGAAGTCGGAAAGTATTTTTACGCATTGATGCATGCTGAACTGATCGATACGAATAATTACTCGTATCGATGGATTCCGATGGATACGAAAATCACGTTCGTATCGACAGACCTGCTCTGTCGTGAATCGATGGCTCATAATGCGGATGTTTCGAAACGATGGTGTCTGGTGAACATTTCGCCTCGATGAATGCACAGCTTGATGGATTCGAAGAGAGCGTTTGCACCGATCCATCGTCTTCAAGTGGCTTTCCTATGCGTTACGAACCGATGAAGTCTGGTGGACTCAAAACGAGCGTGAGTATCGATACGTTGCCTAATGGATACGAAATCAAGGTTCGCATCGATAGGTCTGCATTGTTCAAGGGTCGATTGCTGAAAAACTGTTATTTTCGAATCGATTAGCATCACAATGCCTCGTATCGATGGATCCTGGTTTCGATTTGGCTTCGAAGGAGGCAGAGTCCCTAAGATTCGAAACCGGCATTCGCTGGACTGGTTGTGACCGGTCAAAATGACTGGGAGACGAAACGGCCCAATCTTCCTCTTCCCTTCATATAAATACCTGGGACTTAGCCCATTCTCACTTTTTTACCTTTCTAATTTTTACTGTCACTCCCTATTCTCTTTTTCTACCTTCGTATCGATAGACTGAGAGATACAACTATGAGCTTTTGAATCGAACCAAACCTTCGATCCTCTGTGTGTAATCGCAAAAATCAGGTAATTAATGGATAGAATCATGTAAATAATTACGAAGCTCGAGATCTCAATCGTTCTTCTTGTTTTCACGACCAGTTGTGATGAATCTGAGATCTGGACGGGGAAAAAATGAGATTGGGGGATAGAGCGTGGCCATGGAGTTGAGATCTTTTTGGGGAAGAAGGAGGCATGAAGGAAATCAATCCTACCTCATTTCGTATCGGCCTGGATTGGGAGTGTTCGAGTCGATATGGACGGCGTACGTTCGTATCGTTATGGAGACGAAAGCGGCGATAGGCGTGAAGCCATTGTTTCCAGATCGATGCGAAATTTGTGAAATCTGATCGATGCGAATTGGCTCGCCTTCGATCGGTACGACATCTATCGATTCGAACTCGATCGCTACGAAGCATCCTCACTCCAGCCCGATCGATACGAAACATTCCTATCCCAAGATGATCGATACAGATGCATCGATTCGAACGTGGCCAGGCTGAACAGCGTGATCCCCCTGACTCGATACGAAAACAAAGTGCAGCGATCGATATTCTCGACCTAAATTTTGACGAACTTAGAGAATTTCTGAATATTTGAACATTTGATTCCGACGAGCTTCTGCCTTGCATAATTGAACTTGGCCACAGAACTGCATATTTGACTGACTTTCAAAGCTCGTTGATGGAACTGCCATTTAACAGAAATGTATAACGAACTCTTTAATCTTGAATCGATCGTTAGCATCTGGATGGCGCGGTGGTGACGGTCAGCGATGACGGTCATCTCCAGCCTGACTCTCGGAGTTTTGTTGCTCACACACTTAAGCTTATCTCGTTGAATTTTATCCGTTCAAGTTATGCATAACACATGCACTGCACAACTCATTCACACGCTTTACACTGGGGAATGCACGGGCTTTTTATCGTCTAATGGTGGTTTCTCGTGAGTTAGCCAGTTATGGAACCGTCAAGTTCGCAGCAGCAAGAAACTCAGAATCTTATCCCTCCCAGACTTGAGGTTCCGGACATCGAGGCCGAAGCTATTGGTCCAGCTCCGGACGAGTTGCCTGATGCGTCCTTCATTAATAGTCCACCTGACTCTGTCCCGTCCAATATCTCTGAAGATATGCTAGGGAGAATATGCTTAAGGCATGGCTTATCGTTGGATGATGTAATGTTGCCTGGACCGGACGACAGACCACACAATCCCCCGGAGGGGTATACTGCTTTTAACCGACATGCATGCACAGCCGGTACAATTCCTCCGTTCAACGATTATATAAGAGAAGTGTTGGCTTACCTGGATATTGCTCCGTCTCTGCTACATCCGAATGGATATGCTTCACTTAATGGCTTGTTCATCGCATTTATGGAATACCTCCACCGACCTCCCCGCCCGACCGAGATAAGATACCTCTTCAACTTCAGAAGTCGAACTGACAGCCCATCTTTTACATTCTTGGAGTCTATAAGAAACTGCCAAGTTGTCACGGGGTCGTGGACTAGGCTGAGCTACTTCAAGTCAGAGTGGTTCTATGTCTGATGTCCTCCGGGGTTTGCCAGAAGATGGCTGTTCAGACGTGAGTATTGTTTTTTTTTAAGTAATCGACATGGCAATTTTTGAATGAAATTAAACTCATATCTCCTACTCCTTTTCTTTCAGCTATAATCCAGCGACCTGAAGGTGGCTATTATAAAGAGATAGTTCAGGTCCTTCAAGAGATTCCTAGTGAAGAAAGGAATATTGAATTGCTATTGACGGACCGGAATCTCAGGGTTCTTGGGTTGATTGGGCGGAGGCAGAGCATAAGGCTCGATGGCGCATTAAAGACTATCTCCAGAGAAAAGGTCAAGTGGAAGAAACCCAAGGTTGTGATAATTGAGGAACCTGATTCCGAGAGAACTCATACCGACGAGGAACCGTTGGTCGGACCTGCTAATGCAATCCCGGATTCTGATGAAAAGAGAAAAGGCAAAGCGGTGGCCTCCAAACAGCCTAAATCCAGGAGGCGGAAGTCGGTGGTTTTACACCGCCCCCTGTCAGGAGTTAGAATTGCGGAGGCACCCTCCCTGCAAGCTGAGAATCAATTCGAAGGGCTCGCTGACCCTCCAATCCCGGACATCGAGCCCGAGCAACACGACGTTGAATTGGGTGGACCGTGACATACCTTCGATGTTAACGAGTCTCTTCCTGCCAGTGCGATTAACACTTCTGGTTGGTCCGGGGGGTTACACATTCACACACTCTTCACGACACCGTAAACAACATATCGTAAACGGCTACTGATTTTTCGTGGTTTGCTTTTCAGGTACGATGTCTGGACAAAGTTCTGTGCTTGGTAGTTTGCGCAACAAGCGCCGTTATCATGAGCCACGCAGGAGAGAGGGCGAGAGGGATTACGACTCAGGACACTCTGGTCAGGAGAGGTCTGACAGAGACAGGGGATACGTTCACCGATCCCGATCTCGCTCTCCTCCTCCCAGGACCTCCGCACCTCCTACGGTAGTAGTTGCTCGTCCTCCTGAAATTTCACGGCCTAGGCCACCTTCTCAAGCTTCGAGGCCCGATCCTCCGTGCAGGACTGAAATAGCCACCTCTTCAGCTACCACACCGGTCCCGACTGATGCATCCAGTGAAGGAGCGCTTAAATTGGCACAGATGAGGAAGGAATTTCCCGACATCTACTTTGACGGTTATGTCTTCCCTCCGCACTTGAGGAGAATTCCGCCAACCACTGAAACCACTATGCATGATTATGTTGCGGACATCTTCTTCCAGTACAGGGAGTGGGCACGGGCCGCGAGGAAAGCATCCAAAGTGGCATTCGATCGGGGCGTCGCCATTGAGAAGCTTGAGAAGGAGTTGGGTCACAATGACCGAATCATAAAAGCACTCAACGCGGAGGCTGAGTCTTCCCATAAATCTGAAATGGAGGCCCTAAAAAAGGTTGACGAAGTAAACTCTGCCATGACCAGAATGAAACAAGAGCACTATACCGCCATCGAAGACATGGGTCATAGGAACACCACCATTACCGCCGAGAGGGATGCCGCTCTTAAGGAGCTTAATGAGCTGAAATCAAAGTTCTCCGTAATGGCGAAGGAGAAAGATGCAGCTAATGTCTCTGCGCAGGAGGCCTGTGATCAGGCGGTGACGCTCCGAAAGGAGAAGGAAGCGGCTATGCAACAAGCTCGCGAAGCTGAAGCTGGGGTTGACGAGAAGGTACGGCAGGCAGAGGCCAGGATTGAGGCTGAGGTAGAAGAGCTACTCGTCACTTACAATGCCAATGTGCTAAGGCACCGAGATCTGACATGGCTCGACGACTATCCAACACATCTTTATAACGCTTGGAATACGTTGGTTGAGGAGGAGAAATCTGGACATCCCGATGAAGGCATCGATGAATTCGAGCTGGAGAACCGCATTCTTAATGATGACGAAAAGAAAGTTCTCCATGGCTCCATGATTTCTCACGAGGAGGAGAGGCTTGGCGCCCGATCTCAGGAAATTGGAGAAAGCTCTGGTGTTGAGCACCGTATCACAAGTTCTGAGATTGTCGTGTCATCTCAATCTGAGCCAACTACGACGATCGACTCCTAGCCTATACCGGCATATGATCCAGACCGACCACATTTATCTCCTATTAAGGAGCATTCCTCCGAAGCCGTTCAAACGACCCTGACCCAAACCGAGGAAGGTACTCTGAACTAATCCCTTGTTCATTTGGGGTGAAGAATGCGTATGGAAGTGTATACTAACAAACGTTTCCTTTCTTTGACCAGTGATTGGAGTTGCACCGGCGGCGCCTTCCGTAGCCTAGGAATCATGTCAAGTGCCGGAGGTCATCATTTCTGAGGCAACTTCTGTTGTGACAACAGTGCCGGTGGAAGTAACACAGGGGAGCTCACTCTCTTTCGATGAACAGATGATAAACGAGCTCCTTGGCCGACAGAGTGATCCCTTTGCAGACCTATCATTCAGCCTTGGCGGATTCTCGTCTACTTCTGATATTTCAACCCAGGCTGTTACAGCACATGGCGAGGCCAGAGCGCAGCGAGAAGCAAGGATGTTGGCCGAAATCAACGCTGAGATGGCGGCAGCTGCGCATGGTGGCAGCGCGGATGGCGGAGCAGCGGCACATTGTCCCACCACTCTTATGATTGTATCTCCTGGGGGCATGCTCACTGACACTAGTGCGTCGGTCCCGCCTCCGGCTACGGATTCTGTTCCTCCAACTCCTCCTGCGGGAAGCATTCCCATAGAGTCCAGCTCGGACAAGGACGTCGACATCATGCCTTCATCCGAGGGGAACCTGCCTAGGGAGAAAAGTTCTAAATGAAAGAGTACTGGTGGCTCCAGTAGCTCCTCGAGGAAGAAGAAGTTGAGGAAGCAGAAAGATTAGACACTCTTTTTAGGCATACTTTCCTCTTTTGTCAGTCAGGGATTTTGTTACTTTTTCTTTTTTCCCTTTTGTAGGCCGTGTTTAGATGCGGGTTCGGCCCCTGCTAGTAGTAATATTTTGGAAAGGCTCATGTATGAACCATTGCTTTTGATTTAGTTGAAATAAAATTTTGTCTTCTAGTTTCGGCTTATGTTCCTTTCATGCTTGAATACTGCAGTGTTCGAACTTCGGTCCAGTGTACTTGCATTATTTTTATGTTCAAGCATAGCTTGTTTTATCTGCCAAATCTGCCCCCAAGTTCCGGGGTTAAGTTATGATGATCAGCTTGTGATCGCATTGAGTGAGGATCGAACGAGCGGGCTACACTTACTTCCTCCTGAATAATGTCATCCACACTCTGGGGATTCAAGTCATCTCATGAACGGTTGTTCACGTTCCGGGGACTTTAAGATTGACGTTAGTACTTCGACTCATATCCTGGGGAATTTGAGTTAGCGTTCACGCTCTGACTCGCGCTTCGGGAGTTTGAAGTGGACTGATTATACTTCGCTTCGCACGCTGGGAAAACGGAGTCGGATATTTGTTCTCCGTTTCGCACTCTGGGAATACGGAGTTGAATGTTTATACTCCATTTCGCACTCTGGGAATACGGAGTTGAATGTTTATACTCCGTTTCGCATTCTGGGAATGCGGAGTCAAATGTTTATACTCCGTCTCGCACTCTGGGAATACGGAGTTGAATGTTTATACTCTGTTTTGCACTCTGGGAATGCGGAGTCAAATGTTTATACTCCGTCTCGCACTCTGGGAATACGGAGTTGAATGTTTATACTCCGTTTCGCACTCTGGGAATGCGGAGTCAAATGTTTATACTCCGTCTCGCACTCTGGGAATACGGAGTTGAATGTTTATACTCCGTTTCGCACTCTGGGAATGCGGAGTCAAATGTTTATACTCCGTCTCGCACTCTGGGAATACGGAGTTGAATGTTTATACTCTGTTTCGCACTCTGGGAATGCGGAGTCAAATGTTTATACTCCGTTTCGCACTCTGGGAATACGGAGTCAAATGTTTATACTCCGTCTCGCACTCTAGGAGTACGGAGTTGGATATAGGATTGTCGTGTGTCAATCCTACCGATATTGGTGTAATGGCTTGCCCCCGAGCTCGGGTTTCACTTAGCGAGTGGCCGGTTGTATCACAGCAACTCTCCATTTGAATAAGTCCCATTGCGTGATGGGATTTAGCTCTCCTTGCATCGTGATGTCGTATATCGTACTTAGTGAATCACAGCTCTGGCTCGAAGAGGTGGCATTTTATTGCTGAAATAAGAAAATGTGGCAAAGCCAGTTGCCTTATTACAAAATTCAAATTTTGAAATGCAGAAACAAATTGCTAAATAGAATGAAATAAATAAAGCCTGTCATGTGTAATAGCGACGGAGACTTTCGCTGTTCCAAGCCCTTGGCAAATCGAGACCGTCAACGGTCGATAGCTTGAATGTGCCATCTCCGAGTCTTTGTGTAATCACATATGGTCCTCCCCAGTTCGGCTTCATGTGTGAAGGAACTGGGTAGATTCTCTTGAGCACGAGGTCACCGAGTTCAAAGGTTCGGGGTCGAACTTTGGTGTTGTACAGTCGGGCGACCCGACTTCGATATGCAGCTGCTCTCAAATCAGCCTCTTCCCGTTTTTCATCCAACAGATCCAAAGATTCGGCCAGTAGTATAGCGTTCGTTTTCGGATCATAGTAAGTCACGCGATGGGAAAATACTTCCGTCTCGACCGGAATAACAGCCTCTGAGCCATAAGATAGGGAAAACGGAGTGTGTCCGGTCGTGGTTTTGTGAGTCGTTCAATAGGCCCATAACGCCATAGGAAGTTCATCGACCCATTTGCCCCCGGCCTTTTCCAGTCGTTTCTTCAGGATGGATTTTATAACTTTATTGACAGCTTCAACCTGTCCATTCGCCTGGGGGTGTGCGACAGCCGAGAACTTTTTATGGATATGAAACCGTTGACAGAAATTCTTGAATTATGTACTTTCGAATTGAGCTCCGTTATCAGTGATGATGGTATGCGGGAGCCCAAATCGACAGATGATGTTGCAAACCACGAAATTTATCACTTTCTTTGTTGTAATGGTTGCAAGGGCTTCGGCCTCAGCCCACTTTGTAAAGTAGTCAACGGCAACGATGGCGTATTTCGCACCGCCTTTCGCCAAAGGTAGAGCGCCGATGATATCGATGCCCCACATTGCGAATGGCCAGGGACTGACCATTTGGGTTATCTCGGTAGGCGGGGCTCTTGGAATTCGGGCATGTATCTAGCATTTATCACACCTTCTGGCATAGTTCGCCGCATCTCGGTTCACTGTCGGCCAGTAATACCCATATCGGAGTATCTTCTTAGCGAGAGCTTGCCCTCCGGTATGATCGCCACACTCTCCTTCGTGCACGTCATGTAACACTCGTTTGATTTCCTCGTGGGCGATACATCGGAGGAGGGGAACAGAATAACCTCTCCTGTACATGACTCCGTTCTGGATAACGAATCGCGAAGCTTTCCGTAAGATTTGTCTCTTCTCATTTCTATGCTCAGGCAACGTCCCACTCTCAATGTAATTTCGATACGGAGTCATCCAAGACTCTCTACTTGGAGCGGTTTCAAACACGAAGTTCGTTTCTATCCGATCGATGCTTGGGAAAGATAGAGTTTCGACGGGGACAAGTCCCATCTGCTGTGCTTCACCTGTGCTGGCTAACTTTGCTAATGAATCGGCTCTCTGATTGCGTTCCCGGGGTATATAATAAATGGCATAATAATCAAATTGATTCAGTATTTCCTGAACTCGGGCCAAGTAGGTAGCCAGCCTTCGATCCCTCGCTTGATACTCTCCCCGTACTTGACACACAACTAACTGCGAATCGCAGTAAATTTCGACAGCGATAATTCTCAAATCTCTGGCAAGTTTTAGGCCGGTCAAGAGGGCTTCATATTCAGCTTCATTATTAGTCGCACGAAAATCGAACTTCAAAGCATAACATATGGATCGGCCCTCGGGAGTCTCAAGTACAACCCCAGCGCCCGAACACCGATCGTTTGACGCACCTCAGTATACAGCTTCCAGATGTATTCGGGGGATTCACTGGTCTCTGGTAAGTCTTCCGGAACGGTAAATTCAGCTATGAAATCTGCCAGGACTTGTCCTTGAATGGCTCTCCGCGGAGCATATGTAATATCAAATTGGCTTAGTTCAATGTTCCATTTGAGTAACCTACCAGACGTCTCAGGCCGCGTGAGGACCTGTCGTAACGGCTGGTCGGTATACACAGTAAGAGGATGAGCTGGAAGTAAGGGCGGAGCTTTCTCGAGGCAATGACCAAGCAATAGGCCAGTTTCTCCAGTCTCGGATAATTTCTTTCAGCTCCTGTTAGCCGCTTACTAACATAGTAGACCGGGTTTTGCACTTTGTCTTCCTCCCGAACTAGAGCAGCACTAATCGCATGTTCTGATACTGCCAGGTAGAGGTATAATTGCTCGTGGTCAACTGGTTTTGACAAGATCGGAGGTGTTGAAAGATGTTGAACAAGTGATCGGAATGCGCCTTCACATTCCGTGGTCCATTCAAAGTTTCGTTTTCCCTTCCGAATCAGATCGAAGAAAGGAATGCATTTATCGGTGGACTTTGAAATGAACCTGCTCAATGTTGCGACCTTTCTGTTGAGACTCTGGACTTGCTTTATGGTTCTAGGGGTTTGCAGATTTCTTATAGCCCAGATCTTCTCATGGTTGGCTTCTATCCCTCGAGCATTGACAATGAACCCAAGGAACTTTCCCGATGCGACGCCGAAGTGACACTTGAGCGGGTTGAGCTTCATTCCATATTCCCGGAGGATGCTGAACATTGAATTCAAATATCTGACGTGATCTGTGGAGAATCGAGACTTCACCAGCATGTCATCCACGTAGACCTCCATGGTCTTCCCGATCTGATCGGCGAACATCCAGTTGACTAAGCGTTGGTATGTTGCTCCAGCGTTCTTTAGACCAAACGGCATGACTTTGTAACAGTAGAGTCCCAGATCGGTTACGAAGCTGGTATGTTCTTGGTCAGGCAGATGCATGGGGATTTGATTGTAACCAGAGTAAGCATCCATAAAAGATAATAATTCGTGTCCGGCCGTCGAGTCTACGAGCTGGTCAATCCGAGGAAGTGGGAAGCTATCTTTTGGACAAGCCTTGTTTAAGTCAGAGTAATCGACACAAGTTCTCCATTTCCCGTTCGGTTTTCGAACTAGCACGGGGTTGGATACCCATTCTTGGTACAAAGCATCTCGAATAAACCCATTCGATTGTAATTTAACAACCTCCTCCTTAAGGGCGGCAGATCTCTCTGGATCCATACCGCGCCTTTTCTGCTTTACTGGGACATGTCGCGGATCTATATTCAGGGAGTGACTTGCAATGCTCGGCGAGATTCCGCACATGTCAGAGTGTGTCCAGGCGAAGACGTCGAGATTCGCCCGAAGAAATTCGACCAATTCCTGCTGTGTCTGCTTGTTCAGTTGAGACCCAACTTTCAGCATCTTTGAATCATCATCCTCACTGATTGGGACGTCCACAGTCAGTTCGGCCGGAGAAGCTTGACCCTTCGTAGATTCGTCTTTATCCTCATTGTCCCTAGGGTCCAAGTCTTTCAGGAATTGGTCGTGGTGCCCGGGCCGGGGCCCAGGCATCAATTGTCAATTATCAATAGAACGGATGCAGAGAGATTCCTCTACGCCCTTTCCCTTCTCTTTACGTTGCGCCCCGCGCAGCTCAGCAACATAACAGGCCCTTCCCGTGGCCTGATCTCCTTGAACAACTCCAATCCCCCGATCGGTGGGGAACTTCAGAGTTAAACACCATGGGGCGATGGCGGCCCTGAATTTGGCTAGGGCCGGTCGGCCCAAAAATGCGTTATAAGGTGAATCAATCTCTAAGACGACAAACTGTAAAATCCGGACTCTCCGGCGTTCCCCAACCCCCAACTCAACCGGTAGTTCAGTTACTCCAACGGGTATCGTGGCACTCCCGTTAAAACCGTGGATTCGGGACAGGCAAGGTTTCAAATCCTTTGCCTCCATTTTCATTAAGTCGTAAGCCCGTTTAAGCAAGATATTCACAGAGCTTCCACTATCAACCAGGATCCCCTTCATCCAAGCAGGACCTACCTGGGCAGATATGACTAGTGGGTCTATTGTAGGGGCTTCGACCTTATCAGCGTCTCGGCTTCTGAACACGATATCATCAGACATTATCTTTTGTTGTTTAACCGGGGTTCCGTCTTCGCAATTACTACAACACTCGAAGTCCGCATGCCTGATAGAACTAGCATACGACTCCATTTCCCCCCCCAGCTTCTGTCTACCGGGTGGGGACCACCACTTATTGTATTAATAACCAATCTCCCGCCCGCACGGGCGGGTTCCTCCTGTCTTTCCTGGTTTTGTGAATGATTCTGATTTGAAGGGCCCGCTCCACCAGATTGCGGCGCCCGTACAAACTGATCCAACTTCCTTTCTCTGATCAACTTTTCGATGAGGTCCTGCAAATGCCGACACTCATTGGTATTGTGGCCGTAGCTTTCATGGAATCTACAGAACTTCCCTGTCTGAACCTGCCTCTCCGATGAGGGCTTCGGAGCAGGTTTCTTACACTGTACAGTGTTGCAGGTCTGTAAGTATACGTTTTCCAATGATGTGTTTAACGGTGTATAATTGTCAAACATTTGAGCCCTACGTCGACCTCGGTTCTGATCTCTCTTCTTATCCTGGCTATTGTTTCCCCTTGGCTGGGCTTGTTTGTTCTGTATGTTCAGTTGAACTTTCCCGGAACTCTCACCGGATTGTTTAACTGCTACATTACTATGTATTCCCTCAATACTGGGCCCCGCACCGTCCTGCTTCCTAGACTGTTTTGCGTCCTCTTGCCGCAAGAATTGAGCAGCTTTGGAGTAAAAACGGTCCAATGATGCAGGCGGTTTACCGGCTAGCCAGTTCCCAAATTCAGAATCAGGATCAATTCCCTTGGTCAAAGCCATCAAGATTGAGTTATCGTTAGGATTGGTGATCTCAACACACGCTGCGTGGAACCTCTCCAGGTAACGCCTGAGTGTTTCTCCATGAGCTTGAGTGACACTGGATAGGGTATTAACGTCTTTTGGTCTAGCAACATGCATGTGAAACTGTTCTACAAACCTCTTGGCCAGTTGGTCGAACGAAGAAATGGATCTAGGTGGTAATCGTGTAAACCACATTGTCGCGATTCCCCCCAGAGAGATGGGGAAACTTCGACACTTCACTGCATCGTCAGCCCTTGCAGCACTCATCGACCATTCATATTTCAGAATATGTTGGTTGGGGTCGCTATTTCCTTCATACATTGGGAGAGTCGGCATTCTGAATCGCCGAGGGGGTTCAGCATGTAACACTTCGTCTGTGAAAGGGGTATGACTATGAGAGATTCCCCAATCATCATTAGTGAGCCCCTGACTCTCGCGTATCATCTAACATATCATGGTCGATATGTCTGACACGGGCAAATTCTGAGCATGCTGAGCTAAGGTGTGGTCGGGTTCCACAGTGCGAGTCTGGACCGGGCGCTGTCGACGGTCCGTATCTCGCCTCCTTGGCTCAGCGTCTTCTGGGATATATGGTTCAGGAGTATGTCCGCGCTGTTGATTATTCGGCTCTGACTGATTTTGGGTATCAACCCTTGCCTCTACCGCGGCGGTTGTAGCGCGGTTGTCCGTGGTGTATGGTGGAGCAGTGCTTCCTCGTGTTGAGGGTCCTGTTTGGAAACTGGTTGACGGTCCTGCCCTCATTTGCCCGACAGTCAAGGCGGGTTGATATCCAGCAGTTTGAGCGTGACTCCCCTCTAACCGGGGGCGGGTAGACCTGTGGTGATAGTCAGATGAAGCTGAGCTTTCGGTAGATGCCCGGGAAGCATCATCCCTCCTGGACCTTCTGTGGCCCCGGCGGTTTAGCTGGTTGGTCAGCTCGATATTGGCGCGCAACTGCTCAGCCAACTGCTGACGGCTTTGTGTCAGCTCCTGGAGCAATACTTGAAATTCTTGTCGGGTGACTGGCGCTGCCGGATCCGAGTGAGCGGTATTGTCCTGATTAGAAGAAGGCTGCTGCGCGGGATTCTGTCTCTCTCGGCCTTCCTGATCAGCAGCGGTAGCGGCGGTTCTTGTACTAACCATCTTCAGTAGTGGAGTCCTTTCCTAGATTTTATGCAAATCTGAATAGAGTGGTAGGATTCCGAATCAGATATCTGGATCTTCCTCTGGGATTTATGCAATCCGATATCGATGGCAGATCCAAAGAGCAGGAGAAAAAACTGGTTTTCTCAGTGAAAGCACCAAAGTGTTTGTACCAAAAATGGGCACAACACTCTTCGGGAGTTATTTAAAGAGATAAAGTGAAGATTGTAAATGTAAAACAGAGGTTATCTAACAAAAACTCCAACAAACAGAAATGTAAAATGCACAGACAAGAAATTTAGAGTGGTTCGGCGTAACGCCTACGTCCACTATGAAGTTTTGATGATTTTATTGGTTCTCTTTCAATGATTACAAGCGATTACAGCAAACAACAGCGGATTACAGATTAGAATTCGAAATTGACAGCAAAGGTTGGATGAAAATCTTAATCCGGCAGAGTCTGGACGCTTCAGAGAAGAAAAAGCCCCCTCTTCCGTTGGTTCTGGGGCTATATTTATAGGCGTAGGAGGCTCAGATCTCCCCTAAACTTCGGGAGACTTGGTCTGGCACGTGAGGGGGCCCACGCGACCGTTTCCAGAAAGTTTCGCCTCGATCTGCGATCGATACGAATCCATTTCGTATCGATCAAGATGATGTCCAATTGAGCTGAAATTTGGCATGGACATCCTTCAGTGTGCATGCAAGCTTCCCTGAAAATTTCATTGGATTTGGATCAGTAGATCACAAGATATGGTCGATACCAAGTGAGATTTCTCGAAGGCTGTCTGGCTCGTCTCCATGATTTCGACTCCATCCCTTCGTGTCGTTGACTGCACATGTTCTCGAGATGATGTGGCGCGCGCGCTTCGCTTCGATCCGGCCTTCACTCCGCATTGACCTGTGGTGACCCTCACTCTATAACACATAAGTTTTTTTTTATACAAGAGGCATTCACCACTAAACCCCAATTCTTTTATATTTGAATATTTATATAATTTCCAAATATTTTTCCCAAGACCCTGGTTTTACCAATATAATCATATCAGTGTACAAATAAACTAAGTCAATTGTATATTTGATGATATACAATTATTTCTTTATTATTATTATATATTTTTTTATCAGAGGGAATTTAAATCAAATAGAAATCAAACTACCATACAAGCTATTGACATAGCCACTTATTTCTTTTCTAAGTCTTGTTCTACTGCCATAGGTGCACTTTGAAAAATTCTAACACTTATATATATTTATCTTGCCTAGATAATTCTATTTAACTCTAAAATAGTATTTACTTGATCTCATGATAGTTATCAAAGTTGATAATAATTAATAACAATAAGTTGGATTGACAAAAATCGATAAACCTTGGAAATTTACTCGAAAATAGGCAAATTAGGCAAAATCAGCAGTTCAGACGTCTAAATTTTTATGATAGACGTCTAGATTCGATCTCAGACGTCTAAATTTTTATGACAGACGTCTCAGAGTGTCTAAATTTTAAACAGAGAGTAGAAAACATTTTGAACTAAATTCAAACATCTAAATTTTTGTTGACAGACGTCTAAATTAGATCTCAGACGTCTAAATTTTTATGACAGACGTCTCAGAGTGTCTAAATTTTAAACAGAGAGTAGAAAACATTTTGAACTAAATTCAAACATCTAAATTTTTGTTGACAGATGTCTAAATTAGATCTCAGACGTCTAAATTTTTATGACAGACGTCTAATTTGATCTTAGACGTCTAAAATTGTTGACAAGTTTTCTCAGAGGTTAAACTTAAATACTCAATTACTTACAAATTTCCAGAATTCGTGCATATGCAAGTATCACTTACCTGCCATGCACAAATTCATCTCACTTGAATATTCTACTAAAATCTTGAGTGTTCATTAAAAATCAATCCCCTTAGCTTTTTAATTTCCATAAGGCAAAACATAAGCAATAAAAATCAGAGTTCAAATATATATATATATATATATATATATATATATATATCCATATCATATGCATATGACATGTCTAACTCCTTATTTTCTCCAAATCAGACATTCATAAAATAAATTTGTAGTTAACCAACCATCATCCATGATCACTCATAACAGGTTTTGATTAAGTACATATCTTCAACTCAAAATACTTAAAAAGTTTCCTAAAAGTAACTTCAATTACAGAAAATAAAATGTGTCTAGTAATTTCATTACAATGCATCTGCAAATTTTAAAAACAAGTCTCTCTTATTTATTCTAGCAGCCAATGCCTTCTCTACTCATCAAGCCAACTTCAATTTCCTGCAAGCAAATCATTTAGCTGCCCCAAAGAATTTTTGCGACACCCAGATGATTGCAAGGGCAACCAAAAGGGTCAGTTTTCACTGGTACGAGCATTTATCAATTTTGTATACATATTCATAATTTTAAAACATAATCTTGCAGTGCCTTCCTAGTTTAACAGATGTTTATACTTAGCATGTTTTGGTTCATACAAGGTAATACAAAAAAACACATTCATCTATTCAAACAAATACACAGCAAACAGTAAAGATAAACATATGTATAATTCTTGATTTATTCTCCCCAAACCTAGATAAATAAACCCAGGTTTTATACTCCAAATTTTCACCCAGCAACTAATCAATGAACAAGTTTAACTTGATTAAATTAACACCATTTCTGGATATTTATAACCCAGATTTTTAAACCCCTGTCCCCATTTATTTTATGGTCTTTAACTCCTTGTCAAATGAATACTATGTATGCATTGTGAAGGAAACTCCCAGGTTGTTTAAATTATTCCAACACACAAAGGCCTCAGGGTACAGTTGCACCATGCATATACTTGCTTCCACCTGAAGTAAACAAATCATTGACTAACTCCCAAGTGACCAATTTAGTTTTTCTTTCATTCATATTTCAGAAAGATATAACTGCTTGTATATTTTTCTGATTCAACCCCATGTTCCCCTGTTTAATCTATATCCATGTTTAATGATACTAAGATAGAACAAGAATGCTCCAATCATGTTAACACCAAAAGCCCACTTACAGATTAATACTCCAAACAAACAAACAAAAATGCACAAACAAACATCCATATCACCCATAACAAAATTAATTCAGAGATTTAAATGTCTCATAATATTCTAGGCTGCCTGCAATAGGACTTAATGCCATTGCATACAAAGGATAAATACTCACATAATGTTTTTCCTTTCACTGCTTTAATCTTTTGAACAGCAAATCCCCCAAAGCCCCAAGCTAGTGTTTCTCCTAGTTTATTTTATCTTTGTTTTGATCCCGAGAGAATGATGGATCTGGTTATGTGTAGTTATTTATAAATCATTCTAGGGTTTAAGAAAATGGGTAATTCTCCTAATACCCTTAGCTGTTCATACACATATCTCATTCCTGTGTGGTCCTAAATGGGAAATGCACACATTAGGTTACTTTAATTGGTTATTTCGGGAGTTGAACATTTTAAACACTGCATGCTATTTTCATGTTTCCATTTTACTCATGCCATATGCATGTGATCCTTGTTCTTTTTTTTTCTAAGTTTAGAGAATCTGAAAATCTCCTTTGTACATTTAAATTAAAAATCACATATATTATGCTAATTATTTCTGGCACAATTATAAGACATATAAATCTTTTTATTAAACTTCATTTTATTTTACCTTTATATAAAACAGAAAATGCCCCATATATATTAAATGTATATATTTTTATTTTATTTTATTTTAGGGTCATTACATACTCTCCCCCTTAAAGGAATTATATCCCCATAATTTCACCTAATTTCTCTAATTAAAAGCTCTAATCTATAGCCTGTTGTAATTCCATAACCCCATACTCATATCTTATGGAAACAAACAATATATAAATATTTTTAGAAAAAATTATCATAGGCTGTTTAAACATACCTCCCCATCAGTAAACAAATTGGGGTATTTAGCCCTCATTTTTTCTTCAACCTCCCATGTACAATCATTAGTGTCCAAGCTCCATTGGATTTTCACCAGTTTGATCACCTTGTTCCTCAACTTTTTCTCTTCCTTGGCAACTATCCCTACTGGTTCATTTGTATAAACCAAATTCTTCTGGACTTGAACTTGAGTAGGTGACTCCAGAATTGCTCCTTCATCATGCACCCATTTTCTCAATTGAGAAACATGAAATACAGGATGCACACCACTCAACTCCTCAGGTAACTTAAGTTTGTAGGCCATAGCACCAATTCTCTGCATAATTTCATATGGTCCTACAAATCTTGGTGATAGTTTACCAGATTTTCCAAACCTGAACACTTTCTTCATTGGTGATACTTTCAGAAAAACATGCTCTCCTACTTCAAACTCCATTGGCTTCCTTTTTCTATCTGCATAAGACTTTTGTCTTGATTGTGCTGCCTTCATTCTATGCCTAATCAATTCAATCATGTTGGAAGTTTCTTTAACATGGTCTGGCCCCAACATTACACCCTCTCCTGCTTCCAACCAACAGGCAGGAGACATGCAAGGTCTCCCATACAAGGCTTCAAAGGGAGCCATTCCTATTGTTGATTGATAGCTATTGTTGTAAGTGAATTCTGCCAAGTGAATATGATCCTCCCAATTACCCCCAAAATCAAGCACACATGCTCTAATTAAATCTTCCAATATTTTATTCACTATCTTTGTTTGCCCATCACTTTGAGGATGGTAGGCAGTGCTTAAACAAAGTTGTGTTCCCATTGCTTCTTGGAAGATTTCCCAAAATCTTGAGGTGAACAAAGTGTCTCTATCACTTACAATGGTCTTGGGTATACCATGTAGCCTCACCACTTCCTTAATAAACAATTGTGCAAGCTTAAATGCAATCCTATCTGACCTGACAGGGACAAAGTGAGCTGATTTGGTTAGTCTATCAACAATTACCCATATACTATCATTGCCTTTCTTAGTTCTAGGCAAACCATCCACAAAATCCATGGAAATACTTTCCCATTTCCACTGAGGTACCTCCAAAGGTTGCAACATGCCAGAAGGCTTTTGGTAGTCTGCTTTAATTTGTTGGCATGTGGAACACTTGGCCACATATCTTGCCACTGCTTGCTTCATTCCTGGCCACCAGTAGCTTCTTTTTAAATCATGATACATTTTAGTACCACCAGGGTGTATGGTGTACTTGGTCTTGTGATGCTCATTCATGATTTCTTCCTTCAATTCTGCAATGTTTGGTACACAAAGCTTATCATTTTTCCTCAAATAACCTTGGGAATCTATTTTAAAATTCTCTGACTCAATGTTATTTAATAACATTTCTTTCTTCTCCTTTAGACTTTGATCTTGATCTTGCATGCTACCAACTTTCTCCACCAGATTAGACTTCACTGTGATTATTCCCAGTGTACCATACTCCACCATATCACCATGTTCTTTAAAATTCACTGCATCCTTGCTGTATATATCTGCCTCCCCAAGCACTTCAAGGTTTTTAAATTCATCAATCATCAAACTGGCTAATCTAACATGATTTCTGCTCAAAGCATCTGCTACTCTATTAGCTTTTCCAGGAGTGTACAAAATATCTAAATCATATGCAGCTAGAAACTCCAACCACCTTGCTTGCCTCATATTTAAATCTTTTTGAGAAAATAAATATTTCAATGCTTGATGATCTGTGAATAATTCAAATTTTGCCCCAAGCAAATAATGCCTCCATAGTTTTAGTGCAAACACTATTGCAGCTAATTCTAGATCATGAGTTGCATATTTGGTTTCATTAGGTTTTAGCTGTCTTGATGCATATGCCACTACCTTGCCATGTTGCATAAGCACTACACCTAACCCAGATCCACTAGCATCAGTGTATACAACCATTCCTTCATTTGCTTCTGGGATTTGTAGGACAGGAGCTTCCACCAATGCTTGCTTCAATTTCTCAAAAGCTTGTTCACACTGCTCAGTCCACACATATGGTTGGTTCTTCTTGGTTAGTTTGGTCATTGGTGCGGCTATTCTTGAAAAATCCTTGATGAACCTCCTATAATACCCTGCCAAACCTAAGAATGACCTCACCTCAGTCACTGTCTTGGGTCTACTCCATGTTTGAACTGCAATGACCTTGCTTGGATCTACACTTACTCCCTGCTGTGACACTATGTGTCCTAAGAATTTTACTTCATGTTGCCAAAATATACACTTTGAATACTTGGCTTTTAATTCATGTTCTCTAAGTCTGGATAATACTAAATGTAGGTGCATGGCATGATCATTTTCTGTCTTTGAATAAATTAATATGTCATCTATAAATACCAAGACAAACTTATCCAAAAAGTCTCTAAAAATTCTATTCATCAAGTCTACAAAATAGGAGGGAGCATTGGTCAAGCCAAATGGCATTACTAGAAATTCATAAAGGCCATACCTTGTATTGAAGGCTGTGTACTCAATGCTTTCCTCTGCAACTTTCATTTGGTGAAATCCAGAGGCTAAGTCTAGCCTTGAAAATATTTTAGCTCCATGCAATTGATCAAATAGATCATCTATTCTAGGCAGTGGGTACTTATTTTTAATAGTTACCTTGTTTAAATCCCTGTAGTCTACACACAACCTCATTGTTTCATCATGTTTCTTAACAAAAAGCACTGGGGAACCCCAACTGGAACTACTTGATCTTATGAATCCTTTCTCTTCTAATTCTTCTAGTTGATGTTTTAATTCTACCAATTCTTTTGGACCCATTCTATAAGGCTTCTTAATGATTGGATTTGTTCCAGGAATTAATTTTATTTTAAATTCAACTGGTCTGTTTTGAGGAACTCCCTTTACTTCTCCAAACACATCTATATATCCATTTACTACTGGGATTTCCTCTACTTTTAATTCCTTTTGAACTTCATTAATACTCCAAATTTTATTAAAACATGCATTCTTTGCTATTTCACTTAAGATGGTAATTCTTTTGCCTTCATTAGTTTCCAAAGAAATAGTAAGGTTTTCTAAATTTAAAATTTCTTTATTTCTCATTAACCAATCTACCCCTAAAATAATCCCAATACTAGGATAATTTAAGGTGTATAGATCTGAATTAAATTCATAACCCCCTATAATTAATTTCAGACCCATGCACTTCATCCCCAACATGCAATGACTCCCTATGGGACTGTGTACAATTAAGGGCTGATCAATAGAAACACAAGCAAGTGTTAACTTCTTTACAATTTCCAAAGATATTAGTGAATGTGAGGCACCGGTGTCATATATTACTGATATGGTTGGGTATGAATAAAAATTATACCTTCAAGTTGCCCAACATTCCCAGTGTTATTTGCTGCCAAAGCTCCTACCCTTGCTGTTCCCCTATTGGTTTCTGGGCAATCCTTCTTGAGATGACCCATCTTTCCACAATTATAACAGCCTCCTCTAGGTATTTTAGGGTCAGGGCATTGGTTACTATAATGTCCAGCTTTTCCACAATTAAAACAATGAGTGAATTTCTTGCTTTCATGTGCTATTGCTCCTTCCACTTTCTTAACTCCTTTACTTACATTTCTCTTGTCATAAGGTTGCACTTTGTTCTGGCCACCCTTCTTCTTATTGAGCTTCATATTCCTGAATTTCTCTCTTGCAGTGTCATGTTGCTCAAATGAGAGAGTTAGATCAATTACTTGATCAAAAGTTTTGTCCTTGTATGGCAACATTGCCCTTGACAAACTAGGGTTCAAGCCTTGAATGTACCTTGCATTCTTTGCTTCTGCATTCCCTATTAATACCAGTCCATACTTGGATAATGCTTCAAACTTCTGAGTGTATTCATTCACACTCATGCTTCCTTGCCTTAATCTAATAAAGTCTTCAAGCAGTGTAGCCTTGGCAGATGCTGGGACAAATCTGGCCTCAAGCATGTCCTTGAAATCATTCCAAGTGATAGTATCCTCTTGTCTTCCTACTGTCACAACTTCCCACCAATCCAGTGCAACCCCCTTCAATTTCCTTGAAGCTATCTGTCTCTTCCTCTGGTCATTGATTTGCATATCTGTGAAGACCCTCTCCATAGTTCTTATCCAAGTTTGAACACCTATAGCTCCTTCAGTACCTTCAAAATCCTCTCCTCCCAAAGTGGTACATGTCTTTAGCAGTTTGGAGAGTTCTTCATGAGGATTGTCTTGCCTTGGTGCCATTCCATCCCTTAAAGCTCTCACAAAATCCTCCATGCTCATCACAGGTGGCTCTCGTGATGATCCTGCACCTGTATGGTGCCTTGGTCCTACCATAATGCTATAAATATGATTTTTACATTAGTTTATTTACCCCTATCATTTTTGGTGTCTTTACTTGGTTCATTTTTATTTCTGTGCACACTGTGCATGTATCACATGTACATACATATTTTTTTTATTCAGTCATAAAACAAAAGCATTCAACATCAATAATTCAAACAATGCATTCAAACATCCATATGCATACAATAATATTTACTATGTTGTTCAAAACATAGCTCTGATACCAAACTGTGGTGACCCTCACTCTATAACACATAGTTTTTTTTATACAAGAGGCATTCACCACTAAACCCCAATTCTTTTATATTTGAATATTTATATAATTTCCAAATATTTTTCCCAAGACCCTGGTTTTACCAATATAATCATATCAGTGTACAAACAAACTAAGTCAATTGTATATTTGATGATATACAATTGTTTCTTTATTATTATTATATATTTTTTTTATCAGAGGGAATTTAAATCAAATAGAAATCAAACTACCATACAAGCTATTGACATAGCCACTTATTTCTTTTCTAAGTCTTGTTCTACTGCCATAGGTGCACTTTGACAAATTCTAACACTTATATATATTTATCTTGCCTAGATAATTCTATTTAACTCTAAAATAGTATTTACGTGATCTCATGATAGTTATCAAAGTTGATAATAATTAATAACAATAAGTTGGATTGACAAAAATCGATAAACCTTGGAAATTTACTCGAAAATAGGCAAATTAGGCAAAATCAGCAGTTCAGACGTCTAAATTTTTATGACAGACGTCTAGATTCGATCTCAGACGTCTAAATTTTTATGACAGACGTCTCAGAGTGTCTAAATTTTAAACAGAGAGTAGAAAACATTTTGAACTAAATTCAGACATCTAAATTTTTGTTGACAGACGTCTAAATTAGATCTCAGACGTGTAAATTTTTATGACAGACGTCTCAGAGTGTCTAAATTTTAAACAGAGAGTAGAAAACATTTTGAACTAAATTCAGACATCTAAATTTTTGTTGACAGACGTCTAAATTAGATCTCAGACGTCTAAATTTTTATGACAGACGTCTAATTGGATCTTAGACGTCTAAAATTGTTGACAAGTTTTCTCAGAGGTTAAACTTAAATACTCAATTACTTACAAATTTCAGAATTCGTGCATATGCAAGTATCACTTACCGGCCATGCACAAATTCATCTCACTTGAATATTCTACTAAAATCTTGAGTGTTCATTAAAAATCAATCCCCTTAGCTTTTTAATTTCCATAAGGCAAAACATAAGCAATAAAAATCAGAGTTCAAATATATATATATCCATATCATATGCATATGACATGTCTAACTCCTTATTTTCTCCAAATCAGACATTCATAAAATAAATTTGTAGTTAACCAACCATCATCCATGATCACTCATAACAGGTTTTGATTAAGTACATATCTTCAACTCAAAATACTTAAAAAGTTTCCTAAAAGTAACTTCAATTACAGAAAATAAAATGTGTCTAGTAATTTCATTACAATGCATCTGCAGATTTTAAAAACAAGTCTCTCTTATTTATTCTAGCAGCCAATGCTTTCTCTACTCATCAAGCCAACTTCAATTTCCTGCAAGCAAATCATTTAGCTGCCCCAAAGAATTTTTGAGACACCCAGATGATTGCAAGGGCAACCAAAAGGGTCAGTTTTCACTGGTATGAGCATTTATCAATTTTGTATACATATTCATAATTTTAAAACATAATCTTGCAGTGCCTTCCTAGTTTAACAGATGTTTATACTTAGCATGTTTTGGTTCATACAAGGTAATACAGAAAAACACATTCATCTATTCAAACAAATACACAGAAAACAGTAAAGATAAACATATGTATAATTCTTGATTTATTCTCCCCAAACCTAGATAAATAAACCCAGGTTTTATACTCCAAATTTTCACCCAGCAACTAATCAATGAACAAGTTTAACTTGATTAAATTAACACCATATCTGGATATTTATAACCCAGATTTTTAAACCCCTGTCCCCATTTATTTTATGGTCTTTAACTCCTTATCAAATGAATACTATGTATGCATTGTGAAGGAAACTCCCAGGTTGTTTAAATTATTCCAACACACAAAGGCCTCAGGGTACAGTTGCACCATGCATATACTTGCTTCCACCTGAAGTAAGCAAATCATTGACTAACTCCCAAGTGACCAATTTAGTTTTTCTTTCATTCATATTCAGAAAGATATAACTGCTTGTATATTTTTCTGATTCAACCCCATGTTCCCTTGTTTAATCTATATCCATGTTTAATGATACTAAGATAGAACAAGAATGCTCCAATCATGTTAACACCAAAAGCCCACTTACAGATTAATACTCCAAACAAACAAAAAAAATTGCACAAACAAACATCCATATCACCCATAACAAAATTAATTCAGAGATTTAAATGTCTCATAATATTCTAGGCTGCCTGCAATAGGACTTAATGCCATTGCATACAAAGGATAAATACTCACATAATGTTTTTCCTTTCACTGCTTTAATCTTTTGAACAGCAAATCCCCCAAAGCCCCAAGCTAGTGTTTCTCCTAGTTTATTTTATCTTTGTTTTGATCCCGAGAGAATGATGGATCTGGTTATGTGCAGTTATTTATAAATCATTCTAGGGTTTAAGAAAATGGGTAATTCTCCTAATACCCTTAGCTGTTCATACACATATCTCATTCCTGTGTGGTCCTAAATGGGAAATGCACACATTAGGTTACTTTAATTTGTTATTTCGGGAGTTGAACATTTTAAACACTGCATGCTATTTTCATGTTTCCATTTTACTCATGCCATATGCATGTGATCCTTGTTCTTTTTTTTTCTAAGTTTAGAGAATCTAAAAATCTCCTTTGTACATTTAAATTAAAAATCACATATATTATGCTAATTATTTCTGGCACAATTATAAGACATATAAATCTTTTTATTAAACTTCATTTTATTTTACCTTTATATAAAACAGAAAATGCCCCATATATATTAAATGTATATATTTTTATTTTATTTTAGGGTCATTACATGACCGTTTCGACTCCATATATTTCGCCTCGTTTACTTCGATGGACAACATGTCATCCTAGTTGGTTGACTCGTTGGATACGAACAAGTCACCGGGCACGTATTCGAAGTAAGGTTCTCCGATGGATACGAAGTAAACACTGACTGATGGATACGAAGTATACACTGACTGATGGATATGATGTAAACACTAACTGATGGATACGAAGTAAACACTGATTGATGGTTGCGAGGCACGCCATTTGTTGGGGGATACGAATCTGGTTGATACGAATTCGATGGGTACGAAATATAGCCAACTCGATCGATACGATACCATGGGAACCCGCCGATGTGAAGCGGATGATGGACAAGGGATGGAAGGGTACGGAGTAGGGTAACCTCTATCGATACGAAATGATGTTCCCTGGCGGATACGAAACGAACATCCTTGATGGATACGAAAACGTGCTTTCCCCTCCAACTTGTATCCATCATAACTTGAGCATATGGACTCGGATTGGCTTGAAACTTAGAACGTTGGCTTCCTTCACTTCCCTAGTCATGTCCTATCAATTGTAGCTTGATCCGGACTCGGACAAAATTCAGCGACATCCATGACAAGCGATATTTGGAATCCAATCAACTCCTTGGTGTCCTGGCCTTGCCAAAAGGCGGGATAACATCTTTACGCATGGTTATATGAAATTTGAGATTATGAGATGCATTTGTGATTGTCTATGATAATATATATATATATATATATATAAACACACCATGCATACACTATTGCATATTTTTGATCTTATGGATGTTATCATATCATTATACTCCTGATTTAGATATAGTCTGACCCGTTTATTATTTATATAATACTCGGGTCAGTCCGTGACATTTCAGGGTCAGGGACTAAGAGACTAGCATGTATTTTTCTTGGCTTAGAGGAGACTAGATATTCAGCATTGTTGTATATTATTTTGTATTTTGTTGGCTCATGTATGTATTTGATATTGTGATTTATATCATACCTTGTATATTTTATATATTATATCTTATCGTTGCGATTGACTTTTTGATCTTTGATATTTACTGTATATTGTGTATTGTTCTATCATGGAGGCACACGTGTTTATTACTTTGCATCGATACTGTGTACGTATAGGCTGTGCAGTTAAAGCGCTCGGCAGATTCAATGCGGTGGAGGTGCAAAAAGTCATAGCGGGGATACAGCGAGGATATAGCGGGATATATCGGATGACTCTAAAATAGCATATAAAATCGTGCTTAATGTTTGTACAAATATATAAATGGTAATTTAACGAAAAATTAACATTCAATTGAATTATAATTAATACATAAATAATTTTAAATAAAAACATGTGCGAATATACTGTAAATAAATGTAAAACTGTTATATAACATAATTGAACTTAGTAGAATATTAGAGTATTTTCATTTCTGGAAATATATTAAAAATTCAATTAAATAAATTAATTTCATAATTTTTATAATGTATAAGTGTCATTTACAATTCATTTCTTTTAAAGAAGATATAGCGGAATATAGCGGGAATAACGGGATATAGCGGAAATAGCGAGGCTTAAAGCGGAAAAGCTATATTTGGGGCTATATGGAAAAATCGTAGCGGTAGAAATACGCTATGAGATATAGCGGGGTTATAGCGGGGCATTAACTGCACAACGTATAGGTGAGATATTAATTAATGTTTTAATATGTACCAGTGTTAGTCCAAAGGAAAATTCATGTGTGTACCCCATATCACCTTATTCTTCGTATTATCCGACAGTATTACTTTGTATACTTGGATAGTATGGGTATAGAGGTGGGGGTGTTACAGTAATCAACACACACTCCCTCCCCACTCTCCATTGGTGAAAGCCCATCACTAAGTCCACCCATCATCAGTCCTTATCATCAGGTGAGGGTGTTACAGTAATCTCTCCCTTCCACCCATCTGTTAGGAAATTCAATTTACGGTTTCGATGATAACAACTATACAATGGAAATCGAATATACATATATATTTATATATACAGGTGCTTGCTAGAACAACATCACTATAAATACAAGAACGAGGCTCAAAGGACACTACAAGAGACTACAAGTCGATAGGTACAAAGAAGCAAAAGAAAAAGTGCACAAAAACTGATATGCACAATATCAGACATTTGGGTGCACAAGCCAGACATCTGAATCAGTTCTCTGGAATAACAGTCAGGCAAAACCAGACATCTGGTAATAGCACTCAGACGTCCGATCTTCTACTATATTCAAAAATATATATAGTATCAGACATCTAAAACATGTCCCAGACGTCTGATTTCAAACTCGAATTTCAGAAATGGACTTCAGCTGCCACATTCGAATGGACATCTCCGCTTCCATTCGTCGCAAATCTTCATCATCAATAGAAGCAACTAAAGAACATTCATTAATGGACGTAACTACTCAAGATACCTATCTACAACTATATATAGCATCAAGAATCAAGAGAAAGGACTCACCTTAAATACTTATGCTTTCTAATTCTATACTATATTCTTGATCTCTGTACTCTAGCAATCTTTACTTGTATTCACTCTTCCATATACTCAGTTCTTCATTGATAGTATTCTTTAGAGATATATATTGGAAGAAATTGTACAAATTAGTCAACATCTGTGTTATGTTAGACACATATTTGACAAGAACAACTCACTGTAACCAAGCCTATTCCTCCGGGCGAAGCGATGGTTTTTGATAGTCGAATTTCGAAGGGGAGCTTCGGGACTGGACGTAGGACGGGAGGTCCGAACCAGTATAAAATCCTGGTGTGCTTATTCTATATTTACTTAGATTAATATTATTTTAGTTGCATCATATATTTTATCACATATAGTTGCATATACACTACACGATCCATCCCGTAGACATATAATTGGTATCAGAGCAAGGTTTGATCACAGTACAGTAACACGTATTTGACTCACTTTAATATGGCAAGTATTTTTCAAGAAGGACAATCCACAACACGTGCCCCACTGTTTAATGGTTCTAATTATGCATACTGGTGAACACGTATGAGAATTTTTATGGAAGCTAATGGATTAGAAATTTGGTCAGCCACTCAAAATAAATATGAAGTACCTACTACTACTATGAATACATGGAATGATACACAAAAAACCGCAGCTTCTAATAATGCCAAAGCTATGAATGTTTTATTTTGTTCATTAGATAAGAATGAATTTTCATGTGTCATGTTATGTAACACTACATATGATATTTGGCGTACCTTACAAGTTACACACGAAGGCACGAACAAAGTTAAACAAACTAAGATCTTAATTTAGCAAAATCAATTCTCTTCATTTAAAATGAAATAAAATGAATCTATAGTGGACATGTACTCTAGATTTCAAACTATTCAACACGATATATTGGCACTAGGAGTTAAATTCACAAATTTTGACTTAGTATCTAGAATACTCAATTCTTTAACTCCAGAGTGGGAAAGAAAAGGATTAGCTATCGAAGAAGCTAATGACCTCTCAACACTCTTAGTTGAAGAATTGATAGGAAATTTAATGTCCTATGAAGCTAATTTGCAAGCAAGAAAAGAACAAAATTCGGAGAAGAAAAACATAGCATTCCCAACAACAAATAAAGACTCCGACTTAAACGAAGAGGAAATCGTATTTATTGCCAAACATTACAACAAATTCAAGAAGTTTAGGAAAATGATCAAATTTCAGAAAGGAGGAAAATCAAGCTCAACAAATCAAACGTCAATCAAATGCTATGAATATGATCAATTCGGACATATGAAGAAAGATTGTCCCAAGCTCAACAATGATAAAAAGAAGAACAAATTTGAAAAATTCAAAAAGAAGAAAGCTTTAAAAGTAACATGGGATGACTTAGATTCTTCATCATCATCAGATAGTGACAGTGATAGTGACGAAGAACAAGCTAATAAATGTTTTATGGCACAAACTGATGAGGTATGTCTTGAACTTAGCTATGATGAATTATTAGAGCTTAGCATGGAATTAGACGATAAATTTAGACAAATTAAAAAATTGAATAAAGAACACATAGCCAAAATAAATCGATTGGAACTTGAAATAGAAATGTTAAAAGATGAAAAAATTATTTTAGAGGAGGAATTAGAATTATCTCAAGAAAAAGTTAAAAGTAGTTTGGTTGAATATGAGACTATATCTATCGATTTTGGAAAAGTTAAACTAGAAAAGGATACCTTGTTAACATAAAATATCAACTTGAAAAGTAATATAGAAACATTGAAAATTGAAAATTTTGAATTAAAAGAAAAATTAGATAAAATTACAAATAATGTTTCAAAATTTAATAAAGGAAAATAAGATTTGGAAAATCTTATCAAAACTTCAAACCTTCAGGAAATAGAAATGGAATAGGATTTAAAAATATTCCTAAACAAAAAGGGAATAATATTAAGAAATATAGTTTTATTTATCAAAAGACTAAAAGATCACCTAACTCTAATACGAATACCAAAAATATAAAAATTTGGATTCCTAAGACAAATAATAAATTGATTAGACAAAAACATACTAATAATTTCCTAGATAATGTAGTCTATAATAAAAATTATGTTCATAAAGGTACCAAACCTTCTTGGGTATGGCTACCTACTCCTCCTAACATCTAGGGCCCTAACAAAGTATATGAGTACCAATTAAATCATTTTTATCTTGCAAGTACCCAAAATAAAAAATAAGGAGAAATGGATACTTGATAGTGGATGCTCCAAGCATATGACCGGAAATGCAAAAATGTTATCAAATATAACATATATCGATGGTGGAACAGTAACTTTTGAGGATAACTCAAAAGGATATGTCGTTGGCATTGGAGAAGTCATCAACTCTGGTATTTCTAACTCTCCTATTATTACAAATGTTTTGTTAGTAGAAAATTTAAAACACAACCTACTTAGTATTAGTCAATTATGCGATAAAGGTTTTCAAATCAATTTCGAAAAAGATAGATGTAATATTTTCGATAATAACAAACAACTTATCTTTGAGGGTTTTAGAAATAAAAATATTTATGTCTTAAATATGAATATAAATCGAAATTCAAACTTATGTTTAACCGCCAAACATGACGATCCATGGTTATGGCATAAACGATTCTGTCATATTAATTTTAAATATATTAATAAGTTAGCAAAATATGAGCTAGTTAGAGGTTTACCTAAAATAAATTATAAAGTAGAAAATTTATGTGACGCTTGTCAAATCAATAAATTAAAGAAAAGATCTTTTAAATCTAAAAATAATATTTCTACAAAACAACCGTTAGAATTATTACATTTATATTTATTTGGTCCAACTCAAGTTCGATCTATAAATCACAACAAATATGTTTTCATAATAGTTGATGGTTTTTCAAGATATACATGGACCTTATTTTTAGAACATAAAAGTGACTTTTGTATGTTTAAAATTTTTGCAAAAAAATTTTAAAACTCAAATGGATTTAAAAATTAAGAATATTCGAAGTGATCAGGGCGGAGAATTCGAAAATGATCCTTTTACTAATTTTTGTAATAAAAAGGGCATAAGTCATAATTTTTCTTTTCCTCGCACACCACAACAAAATGGTGTAGTAGAAAGAAAAAATCGTACGTTACAAGAATGTGCACGAACACTATTAAATAGTAGTGGTTTACCAAAACATTTTTGGGCTGAAGCTATTGCTACGGCTTGTTATGTTTTGAATCGAGTGACCATACGCCCTATGACTAAACATGCTTGCTTTGAAATGTTTTTTGGAAGAAAACCTAAAGTATCATACTTTAAAACTTTCAGATCAAAATGTTTTATATTAAATACAAAAGATAATTTAGGAAAATTCGACCCGAAGGCCGATAAAGGAATCTTTGTTGGATATTCGGATCGTAGCAAGGCATATAGGATTTTTAATAAACATACTAACATAATTGAAGAAAGTTTACATGTTTCATTTGATGAAAATTTCCTTAACAATCATACTAATGACGATGAAGAAATTATTCCTATAACAAATACAACAAACTCATCTAATAATGAGACAAATGCACAAAATAATACTCTAGTGTCACCTCCTAGAATTCTAAAAGACCATCTAAAGATAATATTATTGGGGATCTTAATTCCAGAGTAACTAGAAATCAACTTAACCAAATAAGTCATATTGCATTTGTGTCAAATTTTGAACCAAAGAATTGTAAAGAAGCTTCAAATGATGATTTTTGGATAATATCCATGCAAGAAGAATTAAATCAATTTGAACGTAATAATGTTTGGGAATTAGTACCAAGACCAGAAAATCAATCAGTTATTGGAACAAAATGGGTATTTAAAAACAAGCAGATGAAAACGAAAATATAGTTAGGAATAAAGCACGTTTAGTCCCTCAGGGTTATAATCAAGAAGAAGGTATCGACTATGACGAAACTTTTGCTCCAGTAGCAAGACTCGAACCCATACGTACATTACTTGCTTTTGCAAGTCATCACAATTTTAAATTATTTCAAATGGACGTCAAAAGTGCTTTTTTAAATGGTTTTATTAAAGAAAACGTATATGTTGAACAACCCCCATTATTTGTTCACGAAAAATATCCTGATCATGTTTTTAAATTACACAAAGCTCTATATGGTTTAAAGCAAGCCCCCCGTGCCTGGTACGAACGTCTGAAGAATCATTTAATTGCTTCTGGGTTTAAAATAGGTAAAATAGATACGACTTTATTTATTAAACGAGAAAATAATGACATCTTAGTCGTACAAATTTACGTAGACGATATTATTTTTGGTTCAACTAACGAAAATCTTTGTTCTCAATTTTCAAATATTATGAAAAGTGAATTTGAAATGTCTCACATGGATGAATTAAATTTCTTTTTAGGATTACAAATAAAATAACTTGAAAATGGAATTTTTATACATCAAGGAAAATATTGTAACGATTTATTACGTCGCTTTGGAATGGATAAAACTTCAAGCAAACCAACACCAATGAGTACTAGTGTTCACTTAGAAAAAGATGATAATGGAAAAGATTTTGATGAAAAATTATATCATAGTATGATTTGATCCTTACTATATTTGACGGCTAGCCGACCCGACATTATGAGGAGTGTATGTCTTTGTGGCCGATTTCAAGCAAAACCAAAAGAGTCTCACCAAAGAGCTGTTAAGCGTATCTTACGATATCTATCTAGTACTAGAGATTACGGTTTGTTTTACCCTATAGGATCACCATTTGAACTTGTTTCATATAGCGATGCGAATTTCGAGGGATGCAAAACAGATCGTAAGAGTACTAGCGGAACGTGTCATTTTATTGGACAATCGTTGGTTTCATGGTTTAGCAAAAAGAAAAACTGTGTCTCTTTATCCTCTTGTGAAGCCGAATACATTTCAGCGGCCTTAGCATGTGCACAACTGATATACATGCAACAAACGCTTAAGGATTTCGGAAAAGTTATCGATAAATCACCAATATATTGCGATAATACAAGTGCAATAAATTTATCAAAAAACCCTGTAAATCACTCACGTACTAACACATAGATATACGACATCACTTTTTACGCGACAATGTAGAAAAAGGAATTATTACATTAGAATACGTAAATACTGAAAATCAAATAGCAGATATTTTCACAAAACCGCTAACTGAACAAACATTTGTTAAACTACAACGCGATTTAGGAATATGTTATCTTAATGATCTTATCAGCTAATTCTAAGTTTCATTTATTTTTGGTTAAAAAAGTTTTAATCCACAAACAAAATCTTGTAATACTAACCAACAATTTTTTAAAATGTTTGTTTTAACTATTTATAACTTTTTACAACATTAATAAATAGCTCCTACTTTTCAAATAAAATACAGACTTTATATTGGTTCCTTTTAAAATAAACAAAAGCAAAACAAAAACATGTCTTCAGACAACTCTCACCTCTCCTTTTCAACACAACCTCGGATAGTTCAACGGATACCCCTCATCGACTTCCTACTCCTACACCAGGTCAAGAACTGACGTATAAGTGGTCCTCCTACCACACGGGATTCACTTCCGACAAAAAACGATCCAAACGATCACTATTTGGATCTCCTAACACCAAGGAAAAAATCGATGATATACATCATTATCAAAAGCAACAAATGGAGTTACAAGGAGAACTATACTTCGAACAAAAAGTCACTGTAAGACGACTAAGTTTTATGGAGCAAGTAGTGATCAAATTTTGCAATTCACGAAAGAAGGATGTACATGAACCACTTCTGATTCCTTATAATCCTATGGATCCTTCTACCTCTTATCGAACACCTTGGGATCCTCTACCTAGGCAATCCTCTGGTTCCCCAAGAACCAACGAACGTGGAAATATTTAGTCTCCACTCAAGCCGTGGAAGGATAACAAATCTGAAGATCGTAATGCTCCATCTCCATCTAAATAAATTTGCTTATTCTCATTATATTTTATATTTGTATTCTTTACCCAAATAAATAATATTATGTTTCACGAAAATCAATCTCTCGATAATTAAGCAACACCCTTCAAAATAAGACTATTTTAAGACATACTGAATATTTCAGACGTCTGAACAATGCCATCAGACGTTTGACACACTTGTAACACACAATCTTACAACTCTATGCATGTATCAGATGTCTGATATAACCCTCCAGACGTCTAAAAATAATGTCTGCCTTATAAAAATACACAACAATTTATTTCAGACGTCTAAAATTTGTTCCCAAACGTCTGAACAAAGTTTCTGCCTTCTAAAAATACCAACAACGCAAATTTCAGACGTCTGATTCTACATCCAAACGTCTAACAAAACTCTCTGGCTTCGAAATTTTACAACTCTATCTATTACAGACGTATACCACCAATAACCAGACATCTGAACATATTTACTGTCTTTATATTAGGTTAAATCAGACGTCTGATTCACATTCCCGACGTCTGAAATTCAATCGACACTATTAAGTAACCTTATAACGTCTATTTTTCCCACTTTTTTCCATTTCATTTCATTTCATTTCTACTGCAAATTCAATACCTAAATTCTCCAAATTGCTTTCTCCTTCAAAAACGCTCAATTCTCATGGCACCAAAAACGAAAAACCCTAAAATCTCTAAAAGAAAGCAAGACCAAGCTATTTCATCCAACCCGCAAATAAGTTCTGATGATTAAATTGAGAGATGGATGAATCGCATACCGTATTCAATCAAAAGATATGAAGACATTTAAAAGAAGAAGCTACATACAGGTCCTTTCTACAATTTGCTCAAATTTCCTATGAATGATTTGGATGAGATATGCGAAAATGCGGGGCTACATCGGTTGATCTCCTTCAACTCGAATAATATCCAAATAGACCAACTTGCGATATTCCTTTTCTATGCAAATTTAGATAGCATTGTCGTTTGGATACCAAAACAAGGATAATTGGCTATGGTCAAGTGTTTACGGCAACACTATTAGACTTACACCAGGGATTATAGGCCGAACTCTGGGTTGTTCTGACTCTAGAGAAGAATTGTATAACATCCCGGATATGCGCCTAAAACCAAGAGATAATATTACCCATCAGATTTGGGAAGATGAAATGCTGAGATTTGCTTCAAAATACTTAAGACCTAAGGCGAGACTACTCACCAAAATGATCATCAACACTATCATTCCTCACCTTGGTAGCCATGAGCAGATCAAAGAGTTAGAGCACAAGGCTCTATACGCTATATTCACTGGTACGAGGGTTAATTGGGCAAAATTCATATTTGACGAGCTCAAACATTATTAGACTCGCTCACGCCCATCTATCATCTACCCTACCAACATCATGCGACTTTTTCGAGCTCACAACATCCCTTCATATTTATCAAAATTTGAAGAGATTTCTCCCAAGTACGCGTCCACAAAGTTCTTCTCTCTTATGCACTTACTAGAAAATCCTCCGAATTTTATGTCATTTGAAGAATGGACGCAACGTCGTCAACAAGATAGCCAAGCTATCCCTCCACCCCAACAACAACCTGAACAATCACAAGAGGAATAGCAACATCGTGAGCATGCTCCTCCTCCTCCCGCACCTTTGGATTATTCGTGCCAAGACGACATTTTGGAGACCCGCACTGAGACGAATCCAAATGAGAGTATTCGCGACTTAACTCTCCAAAATCAACTCATTCTGTCAAGGAATCAATTTTTTTTGGCTAAGCGTATCGATAGCTTTGAAACAACGTTTGCTTCACGCCTAGCCACAGTTGAAGCATCGCTTTCAACTACACTATCAGTTCTAAAAGAGGTTCTTCAACGAGTTCGTCGTCCTACACCACCTTCGAAAGATTGGCCAACTCCAACGCCTTCTCCTCCTTCTGTAAAACACTCTAAACTTTTTGAAGAGGAAAAAGAACCTCTCCAACAAACTCCGACATCTCCAAAAAAATAAGCTAGATCTTCCAAGAATGAAGATGAAGGAGATGATCAAGTTAAAGCTTCCCCAAAAGATCCTTAGTTTTTAGGATTCCATCTTTTGTAATAAAAAATCTATGCATGTAATCAATCAATTTGTTTAACGAAAATTGCTTTTTGGTTTGTTATTTCTGTTTATATTGATATAACCTTCCTATAGTTGGTACATATTTCATATTACGAACATGCTCTATAAGTTAAAAAGATATTAACACTTTTTGATAATGCCAAAGTGGGAGAAATAATAGAAAGCACATATTCAGAGGGAGATTTATAAAAATATACCTAAGTACATTGAATAGCTGTCATCATCAAAAAGGGGGAGAATGTTAGGAAATTCAATCTACGGTTTCGATGATAACAACTATACAATGGAAATCGAATATACATATATATTTATATATAAGGGTACTTGCTAGAACAACATCACTATAAAGAAAAGAACGAGGCTCAAAGGACACTACAATAGACTACAAGTCGATAGGTACAAAGAAGCAAAAGAAAAAGTGCACAAAAATTGATATGCACAATATCTGACGTCTGGGTGCACAAGCCAGACGTCTGAATAAGTTCTCTGGAACAACAGTCAGGCAAAACCAGACGTCTGGTAATAGCACTCAGACGTCTAATCTCATACTATATTCAAAAATATATATAGTATCAGACGTCTGAAGCATATCCCAGACTTCTGATTTCAAAGTCGAATTTCAGAAATGGACTTCAACTACCACATTCGAATGGACATCTCCCTTCCCTTCGCCGCAACTCTTCATCATCAACAGAAGCAACTGAAGAACATCCGTTAATGGACGTAACTACTCAAGATACCTAACTACAACTATATATAGCATCAAGAATCAAGAGAAAGGACTCACCTTACATACTTACGCTGTCTAATTCTATACTATATTCTTGATCTCTGCACTCTAGCAATCTTTACTTGTATTCACTCTTCCATTTACTCAGTTCTTCATAGACAATATTCTTTAGAGATATATATTGGAAGAAATTGTACAAATTAGTCAACATCCGTGTTATGTTAGAACACATATTTGACAAGAACAACTCACTGTAACCAAGCCTATTCCTCCGGGCGAAGCGAGGGTTTTTGATAGTCGAATTTCGAAGGGGAGCTTTGGGACTGGACATAGGACGGGAGGTCCAAACCAGTATAAAATCCTGGTGTGCTTATTCTATATTTACTTCGATTAATATTATTTTAGTTGCATCAAATATTTTGTCACATATACTTGCATATACACTACACGATCCACCCCGTAGACTTACACCATCATCAGTCCCTATCATCACCAACGACCTCTTACAGTCCACCATTACTCTATACTTCATCAGCTGGCCTATCCCAAATATGATACTGAACCCAACAAAATATTATCACAAAAGAGTACACTCCATTACTCAACAACACCATGTTGTGAAAACCCATACCCAAACTGGTTGGATTACCCACAACGTTAGTCATAACTAGAGGTCTGTCTACTAAGTCAAGTATCAACCCTAGTCTATCTAGGTCATTACACATAAAAGAATGTTATACAACACTATCAAATAAAACAAAAATTGGTATATCATAATTCCTTTGATTGTAATGCCTTTTCCTTTCTCCTTCTTCGATGGAGCACTCGACAAAGTTGGAACGACATTGAGCGCATAAGCAAACATCACCTGCTTATTCTTCAATAGCCCAAGATAACCCTTCTTTAAATGCCCAGCCTTATCACAATTGTTGTAATTCCTCCCTTAAAATTTTTGTTCTAGTAGTTCTTATTGTGATACCCTCTCTCATTGTACTTAAAGCACACGGGCTCCTATTTGCCTTTCTTTCTTGGAAACTGCTTCTTCCCTTTGATTTTTTCCACCCCCTCTTTCCTCCCCTACTCACCTACGGCTTTGGATCTTCTATAGAAACAATAGTAGAATTAGACTTTGGATAAAGACTCTCATGTCGGAGAGCCTTCTCAACAAGCTTCTTGAAGGATTCATCAAACTGACCCATCGGTCGTTCCTCGAGATAACCATCGAAGCCGTTAATGAACTTCTTGCTATTTTTTAGTGGAGTGTCGATTAAAGATAGATCGTACATCGATGAGATGTCAAACACGGCCATGTATTCCGAAACGATCATATCTTCTTACTTCATTTCAGCAAACTTTCTAAATAGCACTGACTTCTAAGCAACCGTTATGAACTTTTCCTTGAATCATGCTCTAATTTGCTCCCAAATGAATAGATTCATGGGAGCAGTGGTCTCCATAGCATTCCACTATCACCTGGCCCAACCCTGAAGTTGTCTAAGTTGTATTGCACAACATTCTCAAGAGTAGAAATCTTCCAGCTTTAGGTCCTCGAAGATGCGTTTGTAAGTATCCAACCAGTCCTACATCTCCACAACTGATTCTGTTCCCAAGATCAGTTTTTCACCACGACTATAGTCTTTGTTTAGCCTGGTGAAGTCGGCTTTGGGCGCTTGCAATAAAGCACCACTATCAATAGCAACTATAGCACCCACCCAAGCATTTTGCAGCATGTTCCTCATCATCTCAGTGCACATGGTCTACATATCAAGGATAGCCACCCTCGAACCTGCTCCATCTTTCAGTCAAGACACATAGGTCATTACAATGTTCGTTGTTTGCCGGCTCATTATGACGACCTACTATTTTTAACATCTAAATTCCATTTTAAACAATGTCAAAATATGCTTATAACTAAATTCAGATATTAAAGACAGTGCACTGTGGGTATGAAAAATTTAAAATAATAAATAAAAAGGGAAGCCTTACATTGGAATTTAAACATCAATATATACATATATATGCTTTAACAATTAAACATTACCTAGATAAAGTACACCGCATAATTTATACATTTCATTACATCAATTATAACAACATCTTTATAACTACGATGCAAGAGATATCTCAAACTGTTCTGCGGATATGACTCATTCCAAACCCTCTGCTCCCTCTTGCTTCCACCTACAAAATTAGACTTACACATATATGAAAATAATAAAGGGAAATGGTGTCAAACATTTTTGGCTAATTTCTATACACCTCGATTTCAAGGGAACCAATGGTCATTTCATAGAAGAAGACTGCCTACGTACCCCTTTTGGGGGATCAAGTCTCCATAGTTCTATTTTCTGCTCATTTCCAACATCCAAATACTTATTAGTAGATAACAATCATAGCATCCATGCAACCATTACAATCATTGTAACTAATACAACCATTGCGACCATCGCAACAAATGCAACCAATGCAAATAGTAAAAGTAGAAAATGGTATTCATGCTCATCCATCACGACAAATCATTATATGGGCAATAACAATAGTAGTACACTTAACTATTAAGCATCACATATAGTTGAGAACACTCAATGTCAATTCCAAGAAATAAATAAGAAAGTAACAGCAGTACAAATATACGTATATATACATACTAATCATCCTTTACGGTAAAGTAACTGTAAATCATCAAACGTGCACTAATCACCTCATAATAGTAACACAATATCAGTTACCGATTAACTATAATAAACTACCCATCGTCCAGTAGTAAAAATGGTAAAATATCACATCCACTTCATAATGTTATTCATCATCGTAAAACAAACATAAAATAATTTAAATGAATAATAGCTGCATATTACATTCATCCAAACATTATATTTATGATAATTGTTTCTCTCTTACCTATAAAATCATCTTATTATTATTCATTATAAAATACCCATTTCTTTACATATATTGAAACAATAGTAGTATTCCAGAAGTGGTTATATACTTCGGAAACCCTTTATATACTTCTATTTCTTAAAATGCTTCCAACATCGTATTTTAAACCAAAAATAGAAATTTTCACTAAATTGCTTTTCTAGAAGATAATATTATTATTTTACATCAAAATGATAGTATATTAAAAGCCTCTTTAAAAGTTTCCAAAACCAGTTTATAACTATTTATTCCAAAATAACAATATTTTATTTAAATCACCGAAACTCCTTTTTATTTATATTTTTCTTAAAATAGTAACAATTTTATTCAAAAACACTTTTGGAAAACATTTCTATATTATAACTATTATCTGTAAAATCCCCTTTTTATTTTATAAATTAGACGGTAAAAATATTTCTTACCATAAATATTGTAAAATAACTTATTTTGTCATTTACCAGAAAAAATACCATCTTCACTAAAATTGTTATTAATGATTATTCATAGTCTCATTCCATTTTATAAATAATAAATTTCAAAAATATTAATTTAAAATATAATTTCAGTTATTATTTATGAATTTTCCTAAAAATTCATAAATAATAACTTCATTTAATTTCATACTTTAATTTCAATAAAGTTTGTTAAATTATTATTATTTACGGATACCACCCGAAATCAATAAATAACCTTATTGCCATTTTTATCTATTTTTATCATTATTATACTTTTTATTCCAATAAATTATTTTCTAATTCAAGCCAGATAATTAAACACTCAAAAATAGTACAATGAATAATAGTTATCCAATCAAGGCACAATAGATTCAAGATAATAAAATAACCAAACAATTATCCATAAAACACAACATATATCAATACATATGAATTTTCATCAACAAATATATATTTTATGATTTAAAAAATAGATTAGTTGAATTAGCTTAACCATATCAACATGCTAATGGCCTTCAAACTAAGGAAACTCAATGCCAAATTATCCAGAATTCCATCATGGGTCTAGCGGAAAAAATACACATGCATCGGAGTTCCTATGTGATAGACATGAAGGTTAGAAATTTCTAGGTCTAATTTGTAAATTAGAAAACTACAAAAGCTTAAATTAGAAATTACTTCCTTCCCCAATTTCAACAATCGCCATCCAGTCATCTTTGACAGTGGAATTAGCCATCATTGGGCCATCTTAGCCTATGAAACCACCTCTATTCGCCTCATCTAGACCAGCCGATGCAACCTATACCCCTTTGGCACCCAAAAGACGAGCCGGTGCGGCCGTTGACGCTAGGGTTTCCGAACCCTATTTTATAAATTGCCATCAATTTTGGCCATCATACGATGTGGCACCACCAACGTTCAATCCCCATCATCAAACTCTATAGTTCCCCTCAACCAATTTCACCAATTGATGCCTAGATCAAAAATTCCCAAATCGCCATAGTCAACTTGCCGTCTGAATCTTCGACCATGACTTCTAGTTGCCTTCAGCATGTTGATGACAAATGAACACCATCAATTAACTTCTTTCGTCGAGAGCTTCACATGATATATAATTCTATTTAGTTGACACTCTAAATTTCAAATCAATTTATAATTAGTGAAAATTATGCACCATCATAATATAATTAAGAAAAAAGTTCGAGATTAAGGAGGAGAGACTGATCTGATGGCTTCTTATAGCGTTTCTTAGCTTTACTTGTATACACAATGAGGCAGGTTCAGTTGTATGTAACCTTTTGGCCCAAAGGTAGCTGCATACCCTATTTAAATACTATAACGCCTCTATTTTGCAAACCATAACTCCGAATGCATCAAAATTATTTATCAAATTGATCAGCTTAGAAAGACCATCACAATTGTTATAAATACGACATCTAATTCACCTTTCTATTAAAATTTATTTTTAATTACTTTAATATTAAAAGCACCAAGTTTGTGGGACATTACACTCATTCTTAATCTGTAACAAGAATGTCCAGTCTCTCAAAAAGGAAAACTGCATCAATGATACTCATGTGTGTAACGCGACTTATACTATATATATATATTACTGTATAGTTTTTAAAGTCAAAATATATAACAAGTACGATCTCTCATACATGCTTGATCCATTCAAGAGTAATAACTCCTTCTCTATCTCTAACGGATCCAGGTATCACTTAGGTTACCTACGCAACCTTAGCTCTTATAGCAAATGTGATGATCGCCTACACCTTCGATACTCAATATAACTTATAAAGTGCATTATAATTGTAACTGGCCAGTATAGTATGATTGTAGGGAAAAAGTAATGTAAAATCACCCAAACAGAACCTATCATATATATCACAGCGCACAGGATAACATATAATATTCACATAGATATAAAAGAGGCGAGACAGTAATAACTAAAATGAACCACATATTAGAGTGCAAAATGGTAATTATAGTCATATATAGATCACAAAGTTTATACATCAAATAATAAACCCAAATGTATTGTCTCTAAATAAAAGTAAATCATTGGTAAGCTCCAAGTGTATGCACGATAGATTTTAAGCAATAGTAAGGGCAAAAGTAGATATAAGAAAATGTGGCCTCCTGCTAGTCCATGTGCTCACTCATATTTGTTATCTAGTATAATCTTTTAAGATTACCCAGGATAATAAAATGCAAAGCATAAAACATCAAGTTAGACAACAGTCTAGTATGAGCGATCTACAATCTTAAAGTACTATAAAAACTGATATAGTAAAAGAGGAACACTAAGTATGAGAAGTCATACCTCCCTTGTTCCTACATCCAACGAGTTAGCACATAACACTATGTATGATATACAATCATCATATGGCTGTAAAACACTAAATAAAATATAGGTGTTTGGGCATCTAATATGGTAATACATATGTCATACAACATCCATCTAAATTTCACAACAGAATCAAACTCAACAATCTTAGCAATCAAAGCAATCATAACGACTATTATGAAGGTCTTGCATCACCACCAAGATGCCTCCGGATGTATGCAAACTCATACGGCTATCACCAATATCGATGACACACAACATCAAAATCGAATTCAGTGCTCAATCACATAACTATCCCATAGGCACTTCCATCACCAAGGCAGGCCAGACCATCACCAAGGTCCAAGGTACACAGTTGAGTATCATTACATACCCTGCCCTACGAAACACCCATCACATCCAGAGTTATTAACTATTCTTTTAGTACACAACTCGATTGTAGAATACATTACATTCCACTCCTTCACTTCGCATTGTCGAACGTGCCTCCTCGGATCATCTTAAAGTCAACATACACTTCTCGTTGAAGTACTTGACAAAAATGATTCACATCATCGATATGTCTTAGGTTGGAAAATTCCTAGACACCCTCAATAAGTGTTAGAGTCATCGTCACTACATCTTGAAATCACCAAGTCAAACTGTCGCATCGATGCGTTTCTTAAAAGCTGATCGTTGTAGAGCCATAACTTCCAATCCAAGCATCGAACGAATAAGCGATCATCACTACACGATCCCTTAGGGTTACCCCTTAAACCCCAAAGTTTTTGACTCCACCAATAGCGGTCAGAACTAAACACTCAAGAGTAATCGGCTTTGACCACTCTTGCTCAACACTTAGCCAAACTGGCTAAGTGTTCAAGTGACCAAACCTCTCAAACCCCTTCCATAAGCCCGAAGCAAAACCCTCCCAAGCCCGGAGCCTACATGCGCCAAGCACGAAGTCTCAACTAGTCGTCTTCTAGAACCTCGTGGGGTTTCTTAAAACTTCTCAGTGCTCACCATCACAAAGACACCCTGAGTCATCTCCTTGCTTTTCCCAAAGTCTTTGCCTCAAAACCTCGAAGCCTATATATAAATTCCCCAATATCTTCCATCACTGACCACTCTTCATTCCACCACCGTCTAAAATAAAGGATTTTAAAACCACATCATTCCTTTCCCAACATCGTGCGATCAAAAATATAGCATTCCCATGCCATCATTAACTCTCAAAAATGGTCGTGTTTCAAACAATTTCGCTCCTCTATTTGCTCCATTACATACAGATCACCAAATACACTCAAAGAACTTAAAAATCAACCAAACAACTAAAGAAATAAATATATAGCACACATAGATCATTTCAAGCAATATAACCAAAAATCAACAATTACATCTTAAACTAACCTGTAACAACCCTTACTTTCCGACACAAATCATGCCGAGAAAATATGAGCTATTGGGTTTTTAAAATATTACAAAGCAAATTACAGAGATAGAGTTCTAAAACATTCTACAGTTTCAGATCTCACGGTGGAAGAAATTAAAATATAAATACAGAAAGATCGACATTTCATAAAAACATTCTCCAAAATACTTGCTTTACAAAATACATTGTTTACAAGTTACAATATAAGTTTACATTCTAATACAATAAGAAATTGTAAGAGAACAACAGAAAATACTAGAGCTCCATTATTGAGCTCCTTTCTTCCCAGTATTATGTCCAATTACTGCTAACCTATCATTCCGTGGTCAGGAAAATGGAATGAAATGAGGGTGGGTCAAACATAAAGCCCAGTGAATAAGAATAAGCTTAACATGGAAATAAAATAAAATCGACTTCAAGTCTACTCTAGGTAATATAGAGTATGTGATGCAGACCAAGTGCTAAGTCGTGACCGACTTAACAGAGTTCAAGGAGTAAGTCGTGACCGACTCAACTGGAGTGAAGGCATAAGTCGTGACCGACTTAAGGAAGGAGGCATAAGTCGTAACCGACTTAAAGAAGCAGCTTTGCGACCTAACGAAGAAGTTGTAGGTCGTCTACGACCTAAGCAGTCACGTGAGGGGGAGCTACGACTTAACTGGAAATCTTGGGAAGAAGTTATCTCGAGTTTGCGACCTAAGGAAGAAGTTATAAGTCGTCTACGAACTAACGGAATGTTAAGTCGGCAACGACTTAATGGAAGCATGTTGGGTAGTGTACGACTTAACGGGACAAGTGTTAAGTCGTTACCGAGTTACGACTTAGTTAAGTCGTACCATCTTGTGTCGCTGGAATCTGAAGCCATGGATTCTTCTGCCGAGTTAATCTGAACCGCTGTTTCAAGTCGCTGCTGAAGATAAGTCGTCACCGAGCTATGATGAGTCGTTAAGTCATCTACGATTCAACACTTAAGTCGTAGACGACTTAACGACTCATCATAGCTCGGTGACGACTTATCTTCAGCAGCGACTTGAAACAGCGGTTCAGATTAACTCGGCAGAAGAATCCATGGCTTCAGATTCCAGCGACACAAGATGGTACGACTTAACTAAGTCGTAACTCGGTAACGACTTAACACTTGTCCCGTTAAGTCATACACTACCCAACATGCTTCCATTAAGTCGTTGCCGACTTAACATTCCGTTAGTTCGTAGACGACTTATAACTTCTTCCTTAGGTCGCAAACTCGAGATAACTTCTTCCCCTGATTTCCAGTTAAGTCGTAGCTCCCCCTCACGTGACTCCTTAGGTCGTAGACGACCTACAACTTCTTCGTTAGGTCGCAAATCTGCTTCTTTAAGTCGGTTACGACTTATGCCTCCTTCCTTAAGTCGGTCATGACTTATGCCTTCACTCCAGTTGAGTCGGTCACGACTTAGTCCTTGAACTCTGTTAAGTCGGTCACGACTTAGCACTTGGTCTGCATCAGTATGTGTACAATGTCCATGCACCTAAGGTCATATGCCTAAGGTCACATGTCAAAGGCCAATAGCCTAACATCATGAGGATAACAACATATTGTACCTCATCGAATGATCATCTAGTTTTAGGCAACTGCTATCCCACTATAACTCACACTAGGCCAAGAGAGGAAGAACACGCACATAAACTCGCACATTGACTCATCATATGCCCATGTGCCCAACCCCTCGATCCTAGCAGTAAAATACCTCTTACGTACCTTGGGAGTTACTGCGCCTAACTCCTGCTGGTACTAGGCACCACCTAGCTTTCAGCGTCTAAACCCATATGGGCCCACGGGAATATCAATAATCGACATAGTCTCCTATCCCAACACCTCGACTAATAGCCGATAATCTGATCCCAACACCTCGACTAATAACCGGTAATCCAATCCCAACACCTTTGCGCACCTTTTGCCACATAAGTTGCATGTCCCAATGACACTTCGCATCCTACTCTATGATAGGTAAACGAGAACTAATTCCGCTACCTCGAATAAGAAAACCTAAATGTTTCTATGCTAATCAAGCAATTTAGAGAACAAAGGTTCATACACCTATTGGCTCAAGGCCTAAATAGTCTACTAAGTCTAAAGTGACTTACAACAGTCGATCTATGCTAGTCTTAGGTCGATTGCCTACATCTAAACATCATTCAATTTACCAGTTTTTAAGCAAATTAATCCATTTCATTCAATTATCGGTCTTAATCCATTTAATTTTTATTCCAATTGGGATAATCTATTTGTCCTATTTTCATTACATTTTTCGCAGCATTTACATTATCCCAATTAGAATATTATAGGTGTCAAATCGAATTTTAACATATGGTTTATGGTTTTACAACTTACATATGTCAACTATAATTAGATAAAAAAGATTCATTATTCCAGATTCCGAATTTAATAATTAAACAGATTATTCTCAGAATTAACAGTCAAATCAACATAGGGTAGAAATTAAAATCAATTAATTTAATTAACCTGTTAAATCATGCTAATTAACCTCTATCCTAAGCTTCAGTTTGCCTCTGACACCGCAAGCTTTCTCCCCTAAATTCGCTTAGGCTTCCTCTCCTATTGCTAGATCTCCTTTTATTTTAATTTAAGTTGTTGAGATAGAATTGGGGTTTAGAAATTGGTTTGGGAAAGTAGGGTTTGGAGTTTAATTTTGGCAAGGCTTCGCTGTAATGGAGTTAAATAGGTTTGAGATTAACCCTAGCTACCAATTTATAGGGGAACATCTAAACTCAATACCATCAGATGCAAGTCCAAACTCATCTTACTTGTCATCTAAATCATGGACATCACGCAACAAACTTGCACATACGAAATGAACCGACTCCTGGTCGTGACCCTACAATCGACACGGGCTTGGATCGACCGCCCTAGGGCCTAGGTCGACCACCCCTGGTTGACTTGGGCCCAATGTGGGTCAACCTGGCCCTTAATTATATATATATATATATATGTATATATGTATGTATGTATGTGTATATGCATATTTTAATTTCTTATTTATTCTAAACATTATAACTTTTTCGTATTAGCTCGAATTTCAACAAGCTATATATGAAAGTTGTCCAGAAAATTGCTACGGACACAATGGTCCAAGTACCACAGTCAAATTTGCACGTTTGTAAAAATTATACTTCTAGGTTCATTCTTATCTTTTAATTATATTTCCTTATTTATTTCTGGTAATATCCCAGGGTGTTACCTTCTGCCCTTTAAAGGATTTCGTCCTCGAAATTTCTAAGGATAGAAGAATGCAAATAATAACCAGCAACCAAATCTACATCCATCTACTCATCAATCATCCACGACATCCATAATCTTTAATAATTCTAATGTAATTATGTAATTATTGAACGTGGAAAGCATATGAACCCAACTAATGCAAAAAGGTAGTCGGTCTACAAATTCAGTCGATCTCCTGTTTATGCAAGTATGTTTATGCCATGCATCCAATGCATGCAAATCCTAAAATAAACAGATAACTCTACATGTATACTCAGCCATACATCCAAATGCAACATCCATATGCAGAATTCATCCATGGATAACAACCAAAATCAGCAAGCAATTTGCACAAGGTATGAATGTGTGTGCCTAAAGGACCCAATATCCTAGTGCATGCAATGCAACCACATGCATCCATAAACATCCACGTACATCCAACATCATCCATCAACCATAACATGTCTCATTGATATGTTCATAACCATACATATCATCCAAAGGCCTCTACCTGAAGGGTATACTGCCTAAATTCTAAGTTCAAAGGCAATCTATGCTTTTCGGGCTAAAATGGCCTGATGATGGTAACTACCCCACATAGACACTTCCACAAGTACCGAATTACAGCATCCCTATAATTAAACCATATCCTATCGGTCTTTAGGGGTTTTCTACTTGCATGTTCTCTACCATGGAATCGACTCCATAGACTTTATAGGGAATTAGCTCCATGGACTAGCTTACACCTCCTGTCGGTACTTGATTCCTACCTATTTGGTGCAGTCCTTCTCTGTAACATCCCCTATCTAGACGACCAAAACTAAGCGCTACAGATGATGTAGTCATCTATAGTACTAACTTCCGGTGACTAAATACGGCTATGTTAATGATATCTATAATATCAGAAGCACTTGAATATGATACAAAAATAGATTTCAAAACAACATTGCTTCATTAAATTTCAAAACAGATGTTCCATATTCTTAATACAAAATCCCAACACGTTCCTAAGCACAGATAAAATACACTTATTACAAAATACGCGAAGAGTGGTATATGAAGATACCCCCTTGGATGATCAGAGTCAAATAATCATAATTGACTTAATACAAACACAGCGGAAATACAACAAAACATAAAACTGCGACTCCTAAGTAGCTATCTGTTTGCCTCCTGCATGCCTCCAGTAGCCTTATTCGTCATCCTACTAAAACCTAAAAGGACCTTAACCCCTCAGCCTACTCAAATCAATTTTGAGCACCCGAGAGTTTAAAGGGAAAACATAAACCTCGAGTCGGACATAAAGCCTGATGTGAATAATAATAATATACATCTCGGTTTAATATGTTAAGTGAGACCACGCCGCTTAGCAGAACGGGGTTCCCCTCACTAACATCCTTTTAAAACATATCCTTGCAAAACCTTTTCCTGCAACCAAAACTAGTTAAATACCGTAAAGTGCCATTATGTAAACATACATAGATAGCAGGTAATAAGTGAACTATCTGTTCTAACACATAAGTTTTGTTTGGCTAACTTTTAACCTTTGGCTGACTCGGGCCTACCAGACAGTATAAACAAAATTAATCTAACATCTGTTAGACACTCCTCTTCTGGACGGTCTGTCGTTAACTATCTATTAAATACTTCTCTTCTGGACAGTCTGTCCCTAACTTAATCATCTCCTAGGTCTTCCTGATCCAAATGGGTTTTCGGGCTCACCAATAACTTATTTGTATACAAACATATATTCCTTTTTGTGTGTAATCATAATTTTAGTCTACCTGACCAAGCCCTACACACTGGAATTTTGGACAACAATTAGCTGGGGCCAATTGCTAAAATATAGGGCGCAATCCTATACCAGTCACATCTGGTATTCTAATATTTGAGTCATTTTCACTTAGGGATCCCTTCCTATAATTTTCCTTGAAAACATTTTCATAATGATTTAAAACCTTTAAATCAAACTTACACAAGGAAAATATATAATCTTTATGCTTTACACAAAATCAATTTGCCATGTTATATATATATTTTTTACTCAAACCTTAGTCGATGAAAACATTTAAACATTTGAAAATATCCCTTTCGATTCCATTGAAAGTACCCCCTTCTAAACCTTTGTAAGCATCTCTTTCGAAACCAAGTAGAACCCTTCAATTATCTAGGCCAAGAGGCCAAAATCTTACCTTTCGAAACCATACTTCATACCTTTCGAAACCATTGAACTCTTTCCTTTCGAAAAAAATCAAACTATAGAAATCCTACTTTGAAAACACTTTAAAACATTACCTTAGAAAACCTTTGGAAAACCCTCCACTTTAAACCCTTACGAAACCGTTCAGAAAATAGAACCTATCGACCTTGTCGAAAGCTACCTTTCGACCCCTTCGAAAGCTACCTTTCGACCCCTTCGAAAGCTACCTTTCAACCCATTCGAAAGCTACCTTTCGACTCCATCGAAAGCTTTACTTCCGACCCCTTCGAAATCTTGGCTTTCGACCCCTTTGAAACCATTTAGTAAAAAGTACCTTTCGAAAGCATTTAACCTTTAAAACATAAACCATTCGAAAGCTCTCTTGGGTTCAATTTAAAACATATGGAAAATCACTTTTAAAACCTTTCGACTTCATCGGAAGCTACCTTTCGACCTTGTCAAAATATACCTTTCGATCTTGTCGAAAGCTTTGCTTTCGACCCCTTCGAAAGCTTAAAACCTTTCTTTCAAAACAATAGGCTCTTGCCTTACTAACATTTTAAAACACCTCCTTCGAAAGCTTGGGTTATACTTCAATTAGAATTAGAAAGGTAAACCATCTAAGTTGAAAGCTTCCTTTCGAAAGCATGGGAGAAGCGGCTGGTATTAAAACAAGTAAATCTTTCAACCTTGTCGAAGGCATGACTTCAAAAGGTAGAAAGGCGGCAGCTAGGGGATTTTGACCCCTTCGAAAGCAAGCTTACCTTTCGACCTCGTCGAAAGGTTTAAACTTTTATTTTAAATATTTGACCTGGTCGAAAGCAACCATGTCGAAAGATTCTTTTCGAAAGCAAAGCAGGCATTATTTTGGCTTATAAAACAAACATACTCCGACCACTTCGGCAACTAACCTTTCGACCAAGTACCCTTCGACCTCGTCCAATTCATTACGCACCAAGTAACTTGATACCATATGCATTGTCTTCGGAAGCTTGATGTCAAAGCTATGATACCTTTCGACCTTGTCGAAAGGTTTGGGTCGGAAGCTTTGATGCTGTATTTGGCTGAAACATGCTAAAAGTATGTTTTTCTTGTTTTTAGCCTAAAAGAGATAACTTTTCAACTAACCTGCGTTTGTTTGTAAACTTTATATTTGTTACTAAATACTTTTCAGAAATGTGCTACCAATAATTTCAGAAATAAACAAAGAGTTTATTTTATAAAATGCCCCTTCTCCTTACTTAAATATATAAAACATTTAAGTTCCATACCTTAAATAATTTTATATATTCCTCAAAACATTAGGAAAAGTCTGGAAAAATTCCAAAAAATCTATATTAATATGTTTTCCAACATATAAAATTCCAAACCCAAATAATTTTTATTTTAGCCGTAAATAATTTAAAACCCAATAAATCATTTTCTTCACTAGAAAATTAATATAAAATTTACATTAATTCAGAAAATTATGAAAATTGAAACCCATCTCTAAAATATCATTTCTGAACTACATTTAAATTTTCAAGGTATTTGGATGTCATTTAATAGGGTTTTCATACCAAACATATCATAGAAATTAATATGAACATGTATAATTCATCAACAAGCACATATATAACTTTAATCATCCAAAACATGGCATAAATTTGCAAAAACATTTCAGATCTAATCTTTAAACCGAAACCAAAAGAAAATGGGATGTAGTAATCATTCACTTTAGCTTTGAGATTAAAAGATGTTAGATTTGATGTTGAATTAGTTGATTAACTTCTTTCTGTTGAATCCTAGCTTTATCTTCCCTTGAGAAAGGAAATGGTGGCCGGCCTTGATATATTTTAGTTTGATAGAATGAAAATGAACGCGTATTTCTTTTCCTGAGCTTTTAGGGTATATGCCTTTCCTGTTTTCCATTTTTCCCTTCCTTATTTCCTAACACATTAGTTCATGTTGTTTCATTTGATTTTCATTTAACATGGCACAGCTACCCTTAATTAAATTAAATCTCAACCTATTAATCTTCACATTATATTATTTAATTTAACTAATTAAATGTCCTAATAATGTTATAGAAATATGGGGTGTTACAGACTCCCCTCCTTAAAGAATTTCATCCTCGAAAATACGATAAGGTACACAACCAAACAATTAAAGGTAACGCATACCATCAAACAAATCAGGATAAGAGTCTCTCATCCTCCTCCCAGTCTCCCAAGTACAGTCTCTAGCTTCGTCACTCCACTAGACCCTTACTAATCTGACTGTCTTGTTCCTTAACCTCTTCTCATCTCTTGCCACAATCTGAATCGGCTCTCTAACTATAGTCAAATCCAGCTTTAGTACTAAATCTTCTTACACTGTAGGTGCTATAGTAGTCTTCGGGTCTTTAACACACTTTCTAAGATGAGAAATATGGAAAACATCATGGACTCTAGCCAAACTATTCGGTAACTCAACTCTATAAGTGAGTTTCCCGATTCTCTCAATAATACAAAAAGGTCCAACGAATCTACGTGCTAACTTTTTTGATTTTCTGAATCTAATCACACCCTTCATCGGTGAAACCTTAATAAGCGCATAGTCTCCAACAGAGAATTCCAAGTCTTTCCTTCTTCTATCAGCATAACTTTTCTACCTAGACTGAACTTCCTTCGTCCTAGCTCGGATCAACCCAATCTTCTCAATGGCTTCTTTCACCAAATCCGGACCAAGAACCAAACTATCCTCGGTCTCTAACCAACATACGGAAGATTTGCATGGTCTCCCATACAAAACTTCAAACAGTACCATCCTAATACTAGCCTGATAACTATTGTTATTTGAGAACTCGACTAAATGGAGATGGTCTTCCCATGATCCCTCGAAATCCAACGCACAAGCTCTTAACAAATCATCCAAGACTTTGTTAACTCTTTCCATTTACCAATCAGTCTGTGGATGGTAAGCGGTACTCATGTTGAGCTTGGTTCCTAAAGCTTCCTGTAGACTCTTCCAGAACTCGCTAGTAAACAAAGAATCTCTATCACTGATAATACTACTAGGAATCAAGTGCAGTCAAACTATATTCTTTATAAACAACTTCGCCAAAATAGGTGTCGTCCTAGTTGACTTTACCGGAATGAAATGGGCACTCTTGGTCAATCTAACCACTATGACCCATATGCTTTCATTTCCTCTACTAGACCTTGGCAACCCATCGATAAAATCCATAGAGATAGAATCCCACTTCCACATCGAAACTTCCAACAGTTGAAGCAATCCACTTGGCTTCTTGTGTTCAGCCTTTGCCTGCTGGCAATTCAAGCATTGCTTAACACAAAAACCAATGTCCTGATCATACCTTCTCAGAAGAAACTTCTCTTCATATCCTGATACATCTTCGTTCCTCCTGGATGGATAGTGAACTTTGAACCATGCATTCCTCCAAAACTTCTTTCCTCATGTTTCCTACACAAGGAACACACAACCTTTCCTTCTTTCTTAACCAACCCTTTCTGTCAAGACTGAAATCCTTTAATTCACCACTCTCTGTTCCTTCCCTTAGCTTTCTAATCCACTAAGCCAAAACTGGATCCTCCTCCTGTTTAGAAGCTATCTTCTCAATCATTACCAATCGAACTTCTAAACAAGATAATATAGCACTTCCTGCATGAGAACCTACCTCAGATCTATACTGAACTCTACAATCATAGCCTATACTGCATTCTGATGTTTCCTGCTAAGTGCATCCGCCACCTTGTTTCCTTATCCGGGTGTGTACAATTTCAAAATCTTAAGCAGCAATAAACTCCAGCCATCTCTGCTGCCTCATGTTCAGCTCCTTCTGAGAGAACAAGTACTTTAACGACTTACGGTCTGTATAAATCTTAAATCGCACACCCAAAAGATAATGCCTCCACAGCTTCAAAGCAAATATAACGGCAGCTAACTCCAAATCATGCATATGATACCTAACTTCATATAGTCTGAGCTGTCTAGAAGCATAACCAATCACTTTACCTCTTTGCATCAACACAGCTCCCAATCCAATACCACACGCATTAGTATAAACAAATAAATCCTGATTCCCCTCCGGAACCACCAACACCGGTGCATGGGTCAATAAGTGTTTCAAGCTCTAGAATGCTTCCTCCTACTTATCAGTCCATGCAAACTTCACATCTTTTCGCGTAAGCTTAGTCATCGATGTAGCTATCCGCGAAAAATCCTTTACAACCCTTAAGTAATATCTAGCCAATCCAAGAAAGCTCTTTATCTTGGTCACCGTCTCGGGTCTCTTCCAATTATTTACCGCCTCAATCTTAGTCGGATCTACAGATAACCCTTTCTCTAAAACTACATGATCAAGGAACTTCACTTCCTTCTTCCAAAAATTGTACTTTGAGAAATTAGCCTTCAACAGATGCTCCCCCAATGTCTCAAGCACAACTCTAAGATGAATTTCATGCTCCCTCTCATCCTTAGAGTATATCAAAATGTCATCTATGAAGACTAATACAAATTTTACCAAGTGCTCTTGGAAGATTCGGTTCATCAAATCCACAAAGAATGTCGATGTATTAGTTAGTCCGAACGGCATAACTAACCATTCATACGATCCATACCTTGTCCTAAATGCCGTTAAAGGAATACTATCCTCTACCGCTCTAAGCTGATGAAATCACATTACCAAATCCAGCTGAGAGAATACCTTAGCTCCACTTAACTGATCGAAAAAATAGTCAATTCTCGACAATGGATATCGATTCTTTATCGTCTTCTCATTCAACTTCCGATAATCGATGCATAGCCTTAACGATCCATCCGGCTTCTTACTACTCGGTCGAATAAAACTCTTGCCTTCCAAATCCACCAACTGCACCTTCAACTCTTTCATCTCTATAGGTGTCATTCTGCTTGGTGGCCTACTCACTGGTTCTGCTCCGGGCACTAAATCAATCTGAAACTCAATGGCTCATTTTGGTGGCAATCCCGTTACCGGTTCAAACACATCAGCAAACTCTCTAACCATAAAGACTCGATGCAACTCATCCTCCATCTCCATGATAACCAACAAAGCATTCACCTCACAACTAGGGTTTCCTATGGTATAAACTATCTGATCACTACCATTCGGGTGTCTAAGTGATATCTTCCTATCATGGAAAAATATCCTAGCATCATATTTACTTAACCAATGCATCTCAAGGATAATCCCAAACCGCACAAAATCAAAAGTTTGACCTAGTAATTCAAACTCTAAATGGTCACACCTCACCCCAAATGTCGCATACCCTCCTATCGGATTTGCAACCCTTAAGGAAGTAACTAAATATGAGGGTTCTAGGTTAAGCTTATCTACCAAACATCGAGAAATAAAAGAATGTTATGCACCAGTATCAAACAGAATGCTAACAGACATACCATGAATCTGTAGGGAGCCTCCTAGAATAGCCTTCCATTTCTCCTGCACAATTGGCCTTGAAATTGCGGGTTCAAATGCATACATCTGTTGCATTCCTTCTCTAACATGCTCTGGGCATTGGTTCTTATCATGGCTGATCTGATCACAATTAAAGCATCAGATATTCTTCTTTCCAACGGCTTCTTTCCCTTTTTCCTTTTCCAGTCCGACACTCATGAGCATAGTCCCACTTAGACGTCTTTCTCCTTTATCTTTTCCAAATAAGCTAATGCCACTTCTTGTCTCATCGCCATCTCTACCACTACATCACATGGATCTCTTATAAGGTAGCTCATGCCAACTCTAGCTTCAAGCCTCTTATAAACTTATCGTTTGTCTTCATCATCGTATCAACCATGGCATACCCATACCGGGCACTACGCCATAAATGGCCTACTGCAACACAAAAAAAATGTTGGCTCAGGCCCGAAAAATGTTGCCATAGGTCTATGGCAACACTTTTAGGGTGATGCAATTTTTGCCATTGCCTTAGACCTCAAAGGAAACATTTTGACTATCTAAGGCAACATAAGTAATATTGTTGCAATAGAACCCTATTTGGGTCTATGGCAACACCCATAGGTATCTGTAGCAACATTCCAAAATGTTGCCATAGATATTAACTTTCTGAATTTTTGGGGCCCATAATGTAGAGCATATTTGATTTTTTAATAGAAATAAATATTTATTTAATAAAATGCTTTTGCATAGAATTTGATATTTAAACAGTAATTTATTTAAATAAATATTTTATTTCAACATTTGAAATAGTACAAATTCCTGACTCCACTATTTTACAATCCAATGATATATAACACTGATATTCACATATACAGATATTCCTCACTACATCACTCAGTTCACTCATTACATATGCAGTTTCAATTTATACAGACACCGACACTGACAAATATATGACGAGCTGAGTGCCGAGCCGAAGGCGAGCCGAGAAGCGGGTCCGGGCGCAGCGCCGGCGGGGGTCCGATTTCGGAAGATCGAGCCTTCTTTGAAACGACGTAAAATGATGCACAAATGAACACCTCCTGCGAATTTGAACACCTCCTCGATGATTGACTTTTGCAACTCTTTCATGGCTTCTTCTGAATCATACGACCTTACTTTTAGCTCTGCCTTGGTAAAAGACCTGAAACCATGATAAATAAAAATTGACATTTCATCGAACAGGTTACGTGTTAATAAGTAATACATTACCACAGTTCACTCATCTAAACATCCTACTAGACATCAACTCCTTCTCCTTGAATACTACCAAACTTCAACCTCTACACTGCCACCATCCACTCCCCAAACTGCTGCAACTTACATCCCCTACAGCCCTTAACAACAGTTGGTACATTTTGAATCAGGATATGAAATTGCAGCCTGCAATCTAGTTGGCTACTTTCTAGTATAAGCACGTGCAATCTATACTGAGATTGGAACTGAATGTAATCAAAGAGCTAATCATAGCAGCAGTATGTTCACATAATTAGTCATAAGCCAAGAGGAGGACAAAGTGGCAACTCGTGCTGAACTAGCATATCACCACAATTACCAATCAACAAAAACATGTAAGCCTATTCGTCGGTAAATGTAAATCCAATGTTAAAGTTCACAACTTTTCCATAAATATAACAAAACATCACCTAGCCAACACAGAGAGTAGAGACGGGACATCGAATATACTGCATAGTATCATAAATTGCCAACCCAGCCATCACGGAACCACCAGGTGAATTGATATAAAGAGAAAGCGGCTTAGACGGATTCTCAGATTCGAGGAACAGCAGCTGAGCCACCACTATCGCCGACGTATCATCCTCGATGGGTCCGTTAAGGCAGATGACGCACTCTTTGAGAAGCCGGGGAAAGATATCGTAGGCACGCTCAATTACCATTGTCAGCCTCAATTACCACTTGCCCATCAAACTTCAACAATACTTCGACAACACTTCGAACCAGCTTCAATCAACAGAACATTATACACAGCTGCCATTTCCAGTAACTGCAGCCATACCACCACAATACTCAACCAGTCAACTGCCAACAACCATCAATTGACCCTCAATCGGCAGCATCGCAACCCAACCAACGACCTACTTCAAACTTTGACTTCCTCTGCAAATTAATAGCAGCAGCGAACCCAATTATAACCACCAATCGCCAATTTCCATCACTAAATCCAAACTCCATCGCCACGGGATATGTGCTCGATGACCATCGGAATCAGGCTGTAGAAACGGTGGTGGGGTAGTGGAGTTTTGTTGGGGGCTGTGGTTGGTAGGATTTGGGAATTAGGGATTTTTGGAAGAAAAAAAAGAAACGAAAATATGATTTGGAAATTAGGGATTTCGGAAATTGGGGGTGAGAACGAAAATGATATGAAAAGTAAAGCGGGAAAACGAAAATTTATGGCAAATTGTAGCGGTGATCCAGTTTAACAATCAGATTAAATGTAGACCGTTGGATCGTATTCACGCGGATTGCTAATTTTATTAATTTTTTAATCTGAATACATCTATAGCAACACTATATAAAAATGTTGCATCGTGTTACACTTGTTTAGCTAGAGCAACACATTTTTATGGCTAAGGTAACACCATAAATACAACGTTGCAGTAGGACCAAAATTTTATATCTATCGCAACATTTTAGCTGGCAACACCTTGCAAAAATGTTGCAGAAGGTCATTTATGGCGTAGTGGGGCTAACCCTTCGAAACTTCTAGCATACTCTAGAACAGACATCTCTCCTTGTTCCAGTTCAACGAACTTCCTAACTAATATCGACTGTGCCATCACTGACATAAACATTTCTTGAAACCTTCTCTTAAACTCCACCTAAGTCATGGTTTCCTTAACAACACCAGCTACAATAGTGTTCCACCAAAATATAGCAGCTCCTTGAACCTGTCTTGAAGCTAGTCTCCTTTTCTGCTTGTCATTCAATCCAAAGTCGACGAAAATCCTCTCACAATGCAACAGCTAGTTTTTTACCGCAATCGCATCTTCCGTTCCAATGAACGGCTTCCCTCCAAGCCTAATATAGTCTCTGCTCAGATTAGCATAGTGGTTGACTATCGGAGCTTACGGAACTCCTCCTCCAACGGCATTCCATCCAAGAACTCCAGCTGCAATTCCAACTTGCATCATGTTTACGAAAAACTGATACATGGCTCCCATATCCACTTGGGGAACCCCAGCACCAACATTTTCAGCTTGAGCCTAACCTAAACCTCTTCTAGCATTTGGTCGGGAATTTCCATTAGTGGTCATGCTCTCTCTTCCAAGATTAACTCTGCCTCTTTTTCCTTCCATATCTGTATTCAAACTTCGTGAAATACAGATGAATAGCCTAACTAAGATAGGAGTCTAGAGATATAGCGTATACTTATATATAACAAATACAAGTATGTTACTATAGCATTATCCCATACCCCGATCTTAACTCTAATTACTAAGGATTATGTTTTCAAAGCCCATTTTTTGTTAAAGTATTTCATAAACCATGCTCTGATACCAAGCTGTAACATCCCCTATCTAGAGGACCAAAACTAAGCCATACAGATGCTGTAGTCGTTTATAGTATTAGCTTCCGGCGACTAAATACGGCTATGTAAATGGTATCTATAATATCAGAAGCACTTGAATACGAAACAAACAAAGATTTTAATACAACATTTCTTTATTAAATTTCAAAACAGATGTTCCATATTCTTAATACATAGTCCCAATACATTCCCAGGCACAGATAAAATATACTTATTACAAAATATGCCAAGAGTGGTATATAAAGATACCCCCTTGGATGATCAGGGTCATATAGTCATAACTGACTTAATACAAACACAGCGGAAATACAACAAAACATAAAACTGCAACTCCTAAGTAGCTATCCGTTTGCCTCCTACATGCCTCCAGTAGCCTTATTCGTCATCCTACTAAAACTTGAAAAGGACCTTAACCCCTCAGCCTACTCAAATCAATTTTGAGCACTCGAGAGTTTAAGGGAAAACATAAACTTCGAGTCAGACATAAAGCCTGTTGTGAATAATACTATACATCCTGGTTTAATATGTTAAGTGAGACCACGCCGCTTAGCGGAACGGGTTTCCCCTCACTAACATCCTTTTAAAACATATCTTTGCAAAACCATTTCCTGCAACAAAAACTGGTGAAATACTATAAAGCATCATTATATAAAAATACATAGATATAAGGTAATAAGCGAACTATCTGTTTTAACACAAAAGTTTGTTTGGCCAACTTTTAACCTTTGACTGACTCGGGCCTACCAGATAATATAAACAAAATTAATCTAACATCTGTTAGACACTCCTCTTTTGGACGGTCTATCCTTAACTATTTGTTAAATACTTCTCTTCTGGACAGTCTGTCCCTAACTTAATGATCTCCCAGGTCTTCCTGATCCTAATGGTTTTTCGGGCTCACCAATAACCTATATGTATACAAACATATATTCCTTTCGGTGTGTAATCATAATTTTAGTCTACCTGACCAATCCCTGCACACTAGAATTTTAGACAACAATTAGCCGGGGCCAATAGCTAATGTATAGGGCATGACCCTATACCAGTCTTATCTGGTATTCTAATATCTAAGTCATTATCACTTAGACTTCACATAATTTTCCTTGAAAACATTTTCAAAATGATTTAAAACCTTTAAGTCAAACTTACACAAGAAAAATATATAATCTTTATGCTTTACACAAAATCACTTTGCCATGTTATATATATTCTTTACTCAAACCTTAGTTGATGAAAACATTTAAACATTTGAAAGTATCCCTTTCGATTTCATAGAAAGTACCCACTTCTAAACCTTTGAAAGCATCTCTTTCGAAACTAAGTAGAACACTTCATTTATCTTGGCAAAGAGGCCAAAATCTTACCTTTCGAAACCATACTTCATACCTTTCGAAACCATTGAAATCTTTCCTTTCGAAAGCAATAAAACTATAGACATCCTACTTTGAAAAAACTTTAAAACATTGCCTTAGAAAAGCTTTGGAAAACCTTGCATTTTAAACCCTTTTGAAATCGTTCGGAAAATAGAACCTTTCGACCTTGTCGGAAGCTACCTTTCGACCCCTTCGAAAGCTAGCTTTCGACTCCATCGAAAGCTTTCCTTTCGACCCCTTTGAAACCATTCAGTAAAAAGTACCTTTCGAAAGCATTAAACCTTTAAAACATAAACCATTTTAAAGCTCTCTTGGGTTTAATTTAAAACATGTGGAAAATCTCTTTTAAAACCTTTCGAATTCATCGAAAGCTACCTTTTGACCTTGTCGAAAGCTACCTTTCGACCCCTTCGAAAGCTTAAAACCTTTCTTTTAAAACAATAGGATCCTGACTTATTAACAATTTAAAACACCTCCTTCGAAAACTTGGGGTATACTTCAATTGGAACTAAAAGGGTAAAGCATCTAAGTCGAAAGCTTCCTTTCGAAATCATGGGAGAAGCGGCTGGTTTTAAAAACAAGTAAACCTTTCGACCTTGTCGAAAGCATGACTTCGAAAGGTAGAAAGGCGAAAGCTAGGGGATTTTGACCCCTTCGAAAGCAAGCTTACCTTTCGACCTCGTCAACCTTTATTTTAAATATTTGACGTGGTCGAAAGCAAATAAGTCAAAAGCCACTTTTCTAAAGCAAAGTAGGAGTTACTTTGGCTTATAAAACAAACATACCCCAACCTCTTCGGCAACTAACCTTTCGACCAAGTACCCTTCGACCTCGTCCAATTCATTACGTACCAAGTAACTTGATACCATATGCATTGGCTTTAGAAGCTTGATGCCGAAAGCAATGATACTTTTCAACCTTGTCGAAAGGTCAGGGTCGGAAGCTTTGATGCTGTATTTGGCTGAAACATGTTAAAAGTGTGTTTTTCTTGTTTTTAACCTAAAAGATATAACTTTTCAACTAACATGCGTTTGTTTGTAAAATTTCTATTTGTTACTAAATACTTTTCAGAAATGTGCTGCCAATAATTTCAGAAATAAATAAAAGATTCTATTTTAAAAAGTGCCCCTTCTCCTTATTTAAATATATTAAACATTTAAGTCCCATACCTTAAATAATTTTATATATTCATCAAAACACTTACGAAAAATCTGGAAAAATTCCAAAAAATCTATTTTAATATGTTTTCCAACATATAAAAATTCCAAACCCAAATAATTGTTATTTTAGCCATAAATAATTTATAACCCAATAAATCATTTTCTTCACTAGAAAATTAATATAAAATCCACATTAGTTCAAAAAATTATGAAAATAGAAACCTATCTCTATAATATCATTTCTGATCTACCTTTAAATTTTCAAGGCATTTGGATGTCATTTAATAGGGTTTCCATATCAAACATATCATAGAAATTAATATGAACATGTATAATTCATCAACAAGCACATATATAACTTTAATCATCCAAAACATGGCATAAACTTGCAAAAACATTTCGGATCTAATCTTAAAATCAAAAACCAAAAGAAAATGGGATGTAGTAATCATTCACTTTAGCTTTGAGATTGAAAGATGTGAGATTTGATGTTGAATTAGTTGATTAACTTCTTTCTCTTGAATCCTAACTTTATCTTCCCTTGAAAATGGAAATGGTGGCCAGCCTTGATATATTTTAGTTAGATAGAATGAAAATGAACGTGTGTTTCTTTTCCTAAGGGTTTAGGGTATAAGTCTTTCCTATTTCCCATTTGCCCTTCCTTATTTCCTAACACATTAGTTCATGTTGTTTCATTTGATTTTCATTTAACATGGCACAACTACCCTTAATTGTATCAAATCTCAACCTATTAATCTTCACAGTATTTTATTTAATTTAACTAATGAAATGTCCTAAATAATGTTATAGAAATATGGGGTGTTACAGACTTCCTTCCTTAAAGAATTTCATCCTCGAAATTACGATAAGGTACACAACAAAACAATCAAAGGTAAAACATACCATTAAACAATTCAGGATAAGAGTCTTTAATCCTGCTCTAAGTCTCCCTAGTACAGTCTCTAGCATCGTCACTCCACTGGACCTTTACTAATATGACTGTCTTGTTCCTCAGCCTCTTCTCATCTCTTGCCACAATCCGAATCGGCTCTCTAACTATAGTCAAATCCGGCTCTACTACTAAATCTTCTAACACTGTAGGTGCTATAGTAGCTCTGGGTCTCTAACACACTTTCTAAGATGAGAAATATGGAAAACATCATGGACTCCAACCAAACTATTTGGTAACTCTACTCTATAAGCGAGTTTCCCGATTCTCTCAACAATACGGAAATGTCCAACAAATCTAGGTACTAACTTTCTTTATTTTCCGAATCTAATCGCACCCTTCATCGGTGAAACCTCAATAAACACAGTCTCCAACAGAAAATTTCAAGTCTTCCCTTTTCTATCAGCATAACTTTTCTACCTAGACTAAGCTTCCTTCGTGCTAGCTCGGATCAACTCAACCTTCTATGCGGCTTCTTTCCCCAAATCCGGACCAAGAACCAATCTATCACCGATCTCTAACCAACATATGGGAGATTTGCATGGTCTTCCATACAAAGCTTCAAATGGTGCCATCCCAATACTAGCCTGATAACTATTGTTATACGAGAACTCTACTAAATGGAGATGTTCTTCCCATGATCCCCCGAAATCCAACGCACAAGCTCTTAACAAATTCTCCAAGACTTTGTTAACTCTTTACGTTTGCCAATCAGTCTGTGGATGGTAAGCGGTACTCATGTTGAGCTTTGTTCCTAAAGCTTCTTGTAGACTCTTCCAGAACTCGCTAGTAAACAAAGAATCTCTATCACTAATAATACTACTAGGAATCCCGTGCAGTCTAACTACATTCTTTATAAACAACTTCGCCAAAATAATTGTCGTCCTAGTTGATTTACCGGAATGAAATGGGAACTTTTGGTCAATCTATCCACTATGACCCATATGCTTTCATTTCCTCTACTAGACCTCGGCAACCCATCGATGAAATCCATAGAGATAGAATCCCACTTCCACATTGGAACTTTCAACGGTTGAAGCAATCCACTTGGCTTCTGGTGTTCAACTTTTCCTGTTGGCAATTCAAGCATTGCTTAACACATAAACCAATGTCCCATTTCATACCATCTCATAAGAAACTTCTCTTAATATCCTGATACATCTTCGTTCCTCCTGGATGGATAGTGAACTTTAAACCATGCATTCCTCCAAAACTTCTTTCCTCATGTTTCCTACACTCGGAAGACACAACCTTCCCTTCTTTCTTAACCAACCCTTCTGGTCAAGACTGGAATCCATTAAGTCATCACTCTCTTTTCCTTCCCTAAGCTTTCTGATCCACTCAGCCAAAACTGGATCCTCCTCCTGTTTAGAAGCTATCTTCTCAATCATTACCAATCGAACTTCTAAACAAGATAATACGGCACTTCCTACACGAGAACCTACCTTGGATCTATACTGAACTCTATATGAATAATTCTCCCAAATCTTTCCACTCAACAATCATAGCAAATACTGCATTCTGATGTTTCCTGCTAAGTGCATCCGCCACCTTGTTTCCTTATCCAGGTGTGTACAATTCCAAAATCATAAGCAGCAATAAACTCCAGCTATCTCTGTTGTCTCATGTTCAGATCCTTCTGAGAGAACAAGTACTTCAACGACTTATGGTCTGTATAAATCTCAAATCGCTCTCCTAAAAGATAATGCCTCCATACCTTCAAAGCAAATATAACAGAAGCTAACTCCAAATCATGTATAGGATACCTAACTTCATGTGGTCTGAGCTGTCTAGAAGCATAAGCAATCACTTTACCTCTTTGCATCAACACAGCTCCCAATCCAGTACCACACGCATCAGTATAAACAACTAAATCCTGATTCCCCTCCGAAACCACCAACACCGGTGCATGGGTCAATAAGTGTTTCAAGTTCTAGAATGCTTCCTCACACTTATCAGTCCATACAAACTTCACATCTTTTCGCGTAAGCTTAGTCAGCGGTACAGCTATCCGCGAAAAATCCTTTAAAAACCTTCGGTAAAATCCAGCCAATCCAAGAAAGCTCTTTATCTCGGTCACCGTCTCGGGTCTCTTCCAATTATTTACCGCCTCAATCTTAGTCGGATCTACAGATAACCCTTTCTCTGAGACTACATGACAAACTTGCATATACAAAATGAACCGACTCCTGGTCGTGACCCTACAATTGACACAGGGTTGGATCGACTGCCCTAGGGCCTAGGTCGACCACCCCTGGTTGACTTGGGCCCAATGTGGGTCAACCTGGCCCTTAATTATATATATATATATGTATGTATGTATGTATGTATGTATGTATATATACATATTTTAATTTCTTATTTATTCTAACCTTTATAACTTTTTCGTACTAGCTCGAATTTCAACAAGCTATATATGAAAGTTGTCTAGAAAATTGCTACAGACACAATGGTCCAAGTCCCACAGTAAAATTTGCACGTTTGTAAAACTTATCCATCTAGGTTCATTCTTATCTTTTAATTATATTTCCTTATTTATTTTTGGGAATATCCCAGGGTGTTACCTTCTTCCCTTTAAAGGATTTCGTCCTCGAAATTTCTAAGGATAGAAGAACGCAAATAATAACCAGCAACCAAATCTACATCCATCTACTCATCAATCATCCACGACATCCATAATCTTTAATAATTCTAATGTAATTATGTAATTATTGAACGTGGAAAGCATATGAACCCAACTAATGCAAAAAGGTAGTCGGTCTACAAATTCAGTCGATCTCCTGTTTATGCAAGTATGTTTATGTCATGCATCCAATGCATGCAAATCCTAAAATAAACAGATAACTCTACATGTATACTCAGCCATACATCCAAATGCAACATCCATATATAGAATTCATCCATGGATAACAACCAAAATCAGCAAGCAATATGCACAAGGTATGAATGTGTGTGCCTAAGGGACCCAATATCCTAGTGCATGCAATGCAACCACATGCATCCGTAAAAATCCATGTACATCCAACATCATCCATCAACCATAACATGTCTCATTAACATGTTCATAACCATACATATCATCCAAAGGCCTCTACCTAAAGGGTATACCGCCTAAATTCTAAGTTCAAAGGCAATCTAAGCTTTTCGGGCTAAAATGGCCTGATGATGGTAACTGCCCCACATAGACACTTCCACAAGTACCGAATTACATCATCCTTATAATTAAGCCATATCCTATCAGTCTTTAGGGGTTTTCTACTTGCATGTTCTCTACCATGGAATCGACTCCATAGACTTTATAGGGAATTAGCTCCATGGTCTAGCTTACACCTCCTGTCGGTACTTGCTTCCTACATATTTGGTGCAGTCCTTTTCTGTAACATCCCTTATCTAAAGGACCAAAACTAAGCCCTACAGATGCTGCAGTCATCTATAGTATTAGCTTCCGGTGACTAAATACGGCTATGTTAATGATATCTATAATATCAGAAGCACTTGAATATGATACAAAAACAGATTTCAAAACAACATTGCTTCATTAAATTTCAAAACAGATGTTCCATATTCTTAATACACAATCCCAATACGTTCCTAAGCATAGATAAAATATACTTATTACAAAATACGCCAAGAGTGGTATATGAAGATACCCCCTTGGATGATCAGAGTCATATAGTCATAACTGACTTAATACATACACAACGGAAATATAACAAAACATAAAACTACAACTCCTAAGTAGCTATCTATTTGCCTCCTGCATGCCTCCAGTAGCCTTATTCGTCATCCTACTAAAACCTAAAAGGACCTTAACCCCTCAGCCTACTCAAATCAATTTTGAGCACCCGAGAGTTTAAGGGGAAAACATAAACTTCGAGTCGGGTATAAAGCCAGATGTGAATAATACTATACATCCCGGTTTTATATGTTAAGTGAGACCACGCCGCTTAGCAGAACGGGGTTCCCCTCACTAACACCCTTTTAAAACATATCCTTGCAAAACCTTCTCCTGCAACCAAAACTAGTTAAATACCGTAAAGCATCATTATGTAAACATACATAGATATCAGGTAATAAGTGAACTGTCTGTTCTAACACATAAGTTTTGTTTGGCTAACTTTTAACCTTTGGCTGACTCGGGCCTACCAGAAAATATAAACAAAATTAATTTAACATCTGTTAGACACTCCTCTTCTGGACGGTCTGTCCTTAACTATATATTAAATACTTCTATTCTGGATGGTCTGTCCCTAACTTAATCATCTCCCAGGTCTTCTTGATCCTAATGGTTTTTCGGGCTCACCAATAACCTATCTGTACACAAACATATATTACTTTCGGTGTGTAATCATAATTTTAGTCTACCTGACCAAGCCCTACACACTGGAATTTTGGACATCAATTAGCTGGGGTAAATAGCTAAAGTATAGGGCGCAACCCTATACCACTCCCATCGGGTATTCTAATATTTGAGTCATTTTCACTTAGGGATCCATTTCCATAATTTTCCTTAAAAACGTTTTCAAAACGATTTAAAACCTTTAAATCAAACTTCCACAAGGAAAATATATAGTCTGTATGCTTTACACAAAATCACTTTGCCATGTTATATATATTCTTTACTCAAACCTTAATTGATGAAAACATTTAAACATTTCAAAGTATCCCTTTCGATTCCATTGAAAGTACCGCCTTCTAGACCTTTGAAAGCATCTCTTTCGAAACCAAGTAGAACCCTTCAATTATCTAGGCCAAAAGGCCAAAATCTTACCTTTCGAAACCATAGTTCAGACCTTTCGAAACCATTGAAATATTTCCTTTTGAAAGCAATAAAACTACAGACATCCTACTTTGAAAACACTTTAAACCATTGCCTTAGAAAGCCTTTGGAAAACCCTCTATTTTAAACCCTTTCGAAACCGTTCAGAAAATAGAACCTTTCGACCTTGTCGGAAGCTACATTTCGACCCCATTCAAAAGCTACCTTTCGACTCCATCGACAGCTTTGCTTTTGAACCCTTCGAAAGCTTGGCTTCCGACCACTTTGTAACCATTCAATAAAAAGTACCTTTCGAAAGCATTAAACCTTTAAAACATAAACCATTCGAAAGCTCTCTTAGGTTCAATTTAAAACATGTGGAAAATCTCTTTTAAAACCTTTCGACTTCATCAGAAGCTACCTTTCGACCTTGTCGAAAGCTTTGCTTTCGACTCCTTCGAAAGCTTAAAACCTTTCTTTTAAAACAATAGGCTCCTACCTTATTAACAATTTAAAACACCTCCTTAGAAAACTTGGGTTATACTTCAATTGGAATTAAAAGAGTAAACCATCTATGTCGAAAGCTTCCTTTCGAAAGCATGGGAGAAGTAGCTGGTTTTAAAAACAAGTAAACCTTTTGACCTTGTCGAAAGCATGACTTCGAAAGGTAGAAAGGCGGTAGCTAAAGGATTTTGACCCCTTCGAAAGCAAGCTTACCTTTCGACCTCCTCGAAAGGTTTAAACCTTTATTTTAAGTATTTGACCTAGTCGAAAGCAACCAAGTCAAAAGCTCTTTTTCGAAAGCAAAGCAGGCGTTACTTTGGCTTATAAAACAAACATACTCCAACCTCTTCGGCAACTAACTTTCGACCATGTACCCTTCGACCTTGTCCAATTCATTACGGACCAAGTAACTTGATACCATATGCATTGGCTTTAGAAGCTTGATGTCGAAAGCTATGATACCTTTCGACCTTGTCGAAAGGTCTGGGTTAGAAGCTTTGATGCTGTATTTGGCTGAAACATGTTAAAAGTGTGTTTTTCTTGTTTTTAACCTAAAAGAGATAACTTTTCAACTAACATGCGTTTGTTTGTAAAATTTCTATTTGTTACTAAATACTTTTCAGAAATGGGCTACCAATAATTTCAGAAATAAACAAAAGATTCTATTTTAAAAAATGCCCCTTCTCCTTATTTAAATATATAAAACATTTAAGTCTCATACCTTAAATAATTTTATATATTCATAAAAACACTTAGGAAAAATCTGGAAAAATTCCAGAAAATCTATTTTAATATGTTTTCCAACATATACAAATTCCAAACCCAAATAATTGTTGTTTTAGCCGTAAATAATTTATAACCCAATAAATCATTTTCTTCACTAGAAAATTAATATAAAATCCACATTAGTTCAGAAAATTATGAAAATAGAAACCTATCTCTAAAATATCATTTCTGATTTACATTTAAATTTTCAAGGCATTTGTATGTCATTTAATAGCGTTTTCATATCAAACATATCATAGAAATTAATATGAACATGTATAATTCATCAACAAGCACATATATAACTTTAATCATCCAAAACATGGCATAAACTTGCAAAAACATTTCGGATCTAATCTTAAAACCGAAAACCAAAAGAAAATGGGATGTAGTAATCATTCACCTTAGCTTTGAGATTAAAAGATGTGAGATTTGATGTTGAATAAGTTGATTAACTTCTTTCTCTTGAATCCTAGCTTTATCTTCCCTTGAGAATGGAAATGGTGGCCGACCTTGATATATTTTAGTTTGATTAAATGAAAATGAACGTGTGTTTCTTTTCCTAAGGGTTTAGGGTATAAGTCTTTCCTATTTCCCATTTTCCCTTCCTTATTTCATAACACATTAGTTCATGTTGTTTCATTTGATTTTCATTTAACATGGCACGACTACCCTTAATTAAATCAAATTTCAACCTATTATTCTTCACATTATTTTATTTAATTTAACTAATTAAATGTCCTAAATAATATTATAGAAATATGGGGTGTTACATTTTCTTTCTATTAATTAGATCCCGATTACACTATCCAACTCTCACCACCATCCAAATCTTTCTATTCCAATCACATTACATTGGTAACTTTATACAATCCTTGCTACCAAAAAAAAGGGTATCATCTTGTACCATGCTAAAAAACTCAAGTATTAGTTTGCTCTCACTAAATATAGCTCCATAAAACCTCCAATGCACAACATACTATCTTAACTCTTGCAATGGTGTACCTAATCACCTCTACGCCTAGATACCATGTGGGATAACTCAATTGTGGATTTCACTTCCTCTTTCTATGGTACTTTGCACTTAGCCCTTTGTTATACTTCTTTTTTCCTCAAGGTTGCCCAAACTAGTGATTTCCTAAATATAAAAATATTTCATAACTTCCTTTTCAAATTCAGCACAATCCAAGTCATTTCTCTTTATAATTGGATCATTTCACAAACTCTTTAAAATCATGGTACCTAAGTATTATGTATATGGTCTACATGGATATATTCTATGTTCTACAAATGAAAGCTTAGTCTATCTCCCTTTAACATTAACAACAAAAGTCCTTTAATTCATTGAAGTTATAACTTAAGATCACTCTAACCAAATAATATCCACTTAAGGGTTACTTAACTCGTGTGCGGTTAGTACGCACATGACTATGTATTATATGCCAGCCTTCCATATATTTTCCTTACAAAATAATCTTCTTGCAATCTAAGCGATGTTTGAGAAAAAATAATCTTTTTACCACCTTACTCAAATCTTACTTAAAATTTGTTTCGATCTTCTTTACATGAAATGTTTCTTTGCATTCTCAATGCGTACTATAACAATACTTTTTCTTGACTGAGACCCAAATTTTTGAATTAACTATCCATTCTAAAATCTTGAGTAAATTATCATTTAGGATATCCTCTTTTCATTTTGAATTTTAAAAAAATTTCTTTTTTCATTCTCTATTGTTATCCATAAATAGGACACTTTATTAAATATAACCTCTTATCACTTTATTCCATCTGTTTCATTTATTCTATGGTGGGTATAGCCTAATGTGGAATGGTGCTTCGCTATCTTAACCCAACAAATATGCTGACCATTAATTTGGTTTATACTTAGGGATTTCTATGTTTTAATGCATTGGAACTACATCTTTCCCTAAAAGGAAATGTGAACCCTATAACTTTCCATGATTTTCTAAATGATAATTTGTGTCACGTTTGGAATTACAAGGAATGATCTTTTTTGCTAATCTTTAAATAGATGGTACAAAATATGATGACTATCCCTATTTTTTACTTCTCTTTCTTTTAGGGTATATTACTTGATATTTCGAATGATACACTTTTATACTGAAACTAGGTAATTTATGGAAACTTACATCGCTACATACTTCATTCCAATGAATTAAAATGCAACATAAATCCCACTCCATTTTATAATAACTTCTGATTTGGTGTTTAATATGCCATATCATTTATTCAAAAAAATTCTGCAATGACTAACTCTACATTTTTATTTGCTCAAATCATGTAGGTCTACAATCTAGAACTTATCATACCATTTCATTTATGAAGGTCTACATATTCCAATATATGCTATACTCAATCCTACATTCCAAGATCTATATAACGCATACATGGAACACATCTACACTGATATAAACCAATAACATAAACAAAAAGGTATACTTTCTCAATCATGTCCACCTAGTACGCCAATAGCCTTCAGGAGAGCAACATAATACCTGGACCACCCATAGCCTACAAGTATCCTATACTTTCCTATATGGTATCCACCGTGCTGCTATAGTGTCGAGCCAAAACTTACCTTTCTAGTTAGATTGCCTAATGTAATCAAGAAAATGTCTATTTGTTACTTAACATTCTCTATAAGGATAAAAGCAGACTCTAGTTGGTGCTCTTACCCTTTATACTGAAAAAAATTTCATATCTACAGCATCCTTAGTGTAATAAAGCATCTTAGCTTACTATTTCCTCACTTGGAAATATTTTCATCCAAATCAAACTTTTCAATCTTACTTATACAAGGATCCTACAGTTTCAATCATACTTGAGTGGGACGATACATGGTGGCATTTACTCTTCACTATTTCAAAATTTGACTTGCTACTTTTAAATATCGATTGGAAAGATCATTAAATTCTCATTTTATCTTTATGTCTTTATCTCATTCATTCCAACTCTTTCAAATTCCATAGTCAATCTTATGCTAGTGGGCTATTTAATCCTATTTATCCAAATCTAAATCTATTTCTTTTCTTTTAAAGTTTAAGTTATAGTCAAAATATTTTCACTTTATCTTTTTAAATCAAAATATTTGATTTTAGTTTTCCTTTAATAAAATCATCAAAAATGATTAACTTAACTTAATAAAATATACGTAAACACACCATTTTAAAATTTCCTTTCATGAATAAGAAATTTTCACAAAACGTGTTTTTAACTTATAATTATTACTTTATTATTTTCATTATCATTTCTAAAGTATGTCAAAAACATTTATGAAATATTTTCAAATACTCATTGCTTAATCACATAAGGGGTTCAAAAGTGTACTTCATAGACTTTTCAAATTTTTTCGTAAGTTCTAAAAAAGCGAAATACACATTTTGGTTAAGTGCGACAATGTGCATAAAAGACAAAATAAAAGGTCTAAAAAAATTATTGAAAAAATTACTTTTCACCTATTTCTCTACTTTTACATTTTAACAAATTTTATAAGATTTGTCCGACTATTTTATATTAAATCAGAAACTAGCTTTCTTTCTTTTTTTCAAAAGTTTTATTTAAAAGCAATGTGCACATTGAAGGTAAGGATGACAATGTGCCTAAGAGATAAAACAAGACTTTATAACTATTAATAAAAATTTCTTTTGTCAAATTCTTTTAATCTCGCTTTTCAAACAAAATTTACATAGTTTGTTTGATTATTATATAGAAAATCATAAACTAACTTATTTTTCCTTTTTTAAAATATCAAACATCTACTACTTCCTTTTCAAAAGTTCTCTTACTAAAAGCAAAATGCAAATGGATGGTGAATACAACAATGTGCCTAAAACAAACAAAAGCTTTACAATATTTATTGAAAAATAATTTTTTACCAAATTCTTTAATTTTTCTTTTTACACAAATCCCTTAGAATTTATTTTATTATTTTATATACGATCGTAAATCAACTTCTTTTCTATTTAAAATATCTGATATCCACCATTTTTAACTTTTAGTAAACATTTCCATTAGTTTATCACTTAAATTGGAGCAGACAATAAAAATCTAATTACTTAAGACCACTTCACTTATCAATGCCCTAAATGCATAAAATTTTTCGTTCTTCGCAAAGGTGTTAAAATCAAGTTTTATTCTTCTTTAAGTAAATGTGAGTCCTTACGACTACTACCAATAGGGTTTTTCGTTTTGGCTGGAGATATTTCCTTAAGGTCATAAAGTCCTTTTTCATATTCTTATAACGACCCGCGTTTTCGACCCTTAGAAGTCGACACTAATACATCCATGATATTCACATGCCGAGCATCCAAGTGTCAAAAAGACAAATTGTTGGTGAAAAAGAAAGAAAAGGAAAAATAGAATCTCACATCATGACGAGTAAAATATAATATACAACAGATCTTTACCAAAGAAAAACTGTAATATACAAGCATTAAATAAGAGTACACCATACAATTCATCTGCCTGGATAGTAATATCAACTTGTCCTCATAAATGTTGATAAATATAAACAACTCATACAACAAAAAGATAAAATATACGTGAATATGTTTTGGAGACATCCAGCTCGTCTCCAAAAGCTCTAAGCACATAAACTAAATCTGTAAATATGCTCGATCTAACCCGAGCATTATAAGAAAATAGTGCACGGGCCAGTTTGGTAAACTAGCGTGAGAAACATACCTCGGATGGATTTTAATGTATTAAAACTTTTCAAAACAAAGGTATCTCTTAAGACTACGCCGCACATAAACACACATGGGTTTTTACCACACGATAACCAAAACTTTTCTATAGAAAATCTTTTGATATTATAATAATGTCTAGGGTTCAAAACAAATATTGAATCATAGCCGAAATTGTTACATTGATTAAATTTCCACATAAAAGGTATACAACTAAGTTCGAATGGCACTTACTAGAGAATGGATTCCATCAATGACAAGGTAAAAGTCTACCTTTTGTATAATGCAACTCTAGATAAAATGTACCGAGGCTTCTTTAATTTGTACCTCTTCTACTTAGGATTGGCCTACCCCTAAATGGATAGTACCAAATATTATCACCCCTCTGTTGCTGACCGACAACCATACTGAGTCACAAGCATACATAAATCTATAAATGTTTGATCTGATCATACCCTAATTGGAACAACCCACATAGCTCTACGGCATATCCCTGCTATAGTCATTTACCAGGTGTGAGGTTTGAGGTGACATTTACCTTTTATATAGCAATCCTACTTGGAATGCTAAAACTACTCTCTAAAAAATAATGCAATTCTAGCATTCATCCATACAAGTTGTTTAGGATATGAAAAAATTGAAGGCACTACTTCTACTACATCCATTTTGGAACCACCCTAAGGATTAGAAGCAAGTAGCCCTTGTACTTCAAAGAGCACCATCTTCAATCATCTTCAAGATATCTTCAATTTGAACACTTATGTTGGTTTGAAGTGGTTTACGAATAATATATCTGATCCTGGTCTCTCCGAACTAACAATAATAATTTAAAACTGGCGAAGATTTGATAATCAGTTAGTTAACTATCAAATAACAAACAATACAACCAGATATTTAATCCCATATGGAAACTACACTAGTTAAGCACATAAGCAAAAATAAGCCTCTTTAATTAATCTTTTCATTAATTAACCACTTTATGAATTCTCATATTAAATTACTTTTACAAAGATATATTTCACAAACCCTTCTCCATAATTTTTGATACATAGCAAATATTCGTATAGTTGTCTCACCGGTATAGGTATATTCACAAAATACTTATGAGCAATTTCACTTCCAAAATGCACACTTAGTTGGGTCAAAACCAATGTCATTTAAAACAGAGATAACAGTAACCCAAAATACTATTCCTTTGTTGTTAAGTATGTAAAAAGAATGTTCAATACCACCATAATTAAGAAGGTTGTTTTGGAAAATCAATCTCCTTCGTAAATAACTCTTCTATAAAAATCCCTTTTAAAAGTATAAGATCTAAATCATTTTAGTATTCCTTCCATAAAACTCATCTCCATTTATAAAGTTCCTTTTATAAATCTCAAAATAAAATTATAACCTCCATTCATAATTCTCCAAATATACTTATAAGGCTCCTAATATATAAAAACTCCTTTTATAAAATATTGTTTATAAATTCCTTTATAAATAGCTTAAACATAATTATAGCCACTTTTTTATAAATTTCTAAATTTTTATTAATGTCTCCTTTATAAACACCTTTTATATTATTTATAAAACCTTTTATAAAACATCTTTTTATGAAATACCATTTATAAAGCTCATTCGATAAACCCCAATTTATTTGCAACTCTTGTTATATACTCCGAAACTCATATATAAAACTCCTTTTTCGAATTTCTAAATAGAATTTCAACTCCTTTTTATAACCAAACTTCAAATATAAACCAAACCCAAATATAAAACAAACTCCCAATATATATATAATCTCATATACTTTCCATAATACGATTCCATGTATTTTCAATAAATTCACAAATGGAATTACTTATTCCAATTTATCAAAATGATATTGATTTCCTTTTTATAAGATAATATTTATAAAACCATTCTTTTATTTATAAAACACTATTTAAGACTATCATCCGCTTGTAAAATTATATTTATAAGTCCATCCTTTTATACAACATTTTACGCAAACTTTTTATTTGTTTCAAAATATTTCTATCCTCTTTTAGACTCAAAATCCCTTTATTATTACAAAAATTTTCTACAAAGACCAATACTTCCAAAATACTTACTTAAAACATTTACCTCTCTCTGTGTGTGTGTGCATTAGAAAGAATAGATAAATAAGTTGGAATAAAATAGAAAAGATCAAAAATGCATTTTAATTAAAATATCACAAAAATTGCAAAAAGTTGGATTTAAATATCATTTTCCTAAACTAAACCATTTCCAAATCAAACATCTTCTAATAATATTTTCGAACTTTTATATCGGGCTCAATAGTTACTATAGCACTTATCCGGTGCTATTACTACTCCTTTTCACAAAAAGGGTTTAACTTTTCACAAGTGTTAATGTCACATCCAATATGGTCAAACAACCAAATTTTAGCATTTAACCATCTATACCACAGAGATGTATATATAAATGAATTAAATCAATAAGGAAATAACCGGGAATTAAAATCAAAACCGTAAGAAATCTGAACTTCTCAACAAATTTTCTTGTATTTCAGTTGTAAAAGCGGATTGCTTTTCAAAGCGGATATTTTAACTAATCAGCCAATAATTTCAACCGAATATAGACAATAAAATTTTATCTACTATATAGCATACTAATTTATCCAAAATATGAGTTATACACACTGTTGATTAATGGTGGAAATTCCTATCGGTTTAGAAAACCGCCATTAAAAATTGTGTTAAAAATAACTGGAAGCGCATGGCGTACAATTTTAGTACGTGGCGGGTACGGGTCGATCCGTAGGGAATTGAATTGATTTAAAATTCTACTCAATCAAATTAACCAAAATTTGCAAGTTTGTTTTAAACTAAAAAAGATAGAAAAAGTTAAACTAGAACAAAAATGATTAAAAATATGAGATTAGGAAGCAACTTAGAGGCAAATCCCCTCTCATAATCATACAAATCAATAAAATGAAATTATGATCTCTCTTTTTGGTCATTTGTGAATTTAATTGATGTGTTTATCATAAGTATGGTCTATTTGTGCTATTAATTAGCCCAACATAAACCATCAACCTTTAACACACCATCCAAACCACTTGTCAACTCTAATGAAAATGATAATGAAATTAAAAATAAAATCTATTCTAAGCATGATCTATTTACTATTCATTAGTAATATAGACCATCAAATTTTGATTCTAAAATCCACTTCATTACTAAAATAATATGTAGATGAAGAGTTAATTTGTGTTTATGTTTGTTTAAGCATAGCCTATTTGGTGTCAACAACATAGGCTATCAAATTAAAAGTTAAACAACAAAATTTTACCACATCAAAAATTCCATGAAGCATAAAGAGAGATCAAAAATTAGAAAAATATGTTGAATCTACATGATTAAAAGACCTACATTACCCCTAAATTGAAGGGGTATAGCTTTTCATATTTGTTATCATTTCAAAAAATGTAGATTGTAACATAAACATAAATAAGAATAAAAAGAGAGCTAATTAAAATAAACTTAAAGCTAATCTACTTGCATAAAATAAAGGGACCTACACTACTAACATAAAAAAAAACAAAGAAAAGAACATGAATTAAAAGTGCATAAATTAAAATTGCATATAAGAAAATTACATAAGAGTAAAAAGCTAAGAAGCTATGAAAGAGAGTTTATGTTTACAATTTGTGGCTACCACTAAACTAACTAGAAGGTGGTAAGAGCTTCTTTACATGAAACATAAGGGGTTTTTATACATGCCTAAAACCCTAATCCATATTTTAGGGTGCTACCCAAAATATCCTTTAGTAAGTGTGGCCACCAAGTTATCATTAGCATGAGCTTAATCCTTCATTAAATGTGCATGTGACTTTAATCTCCACTAACATGTACATTAGCTCTTAATAGTGGATCATGGTAAGTGGGTCGGTGGGGTCCTCCATGATTACATGAATTCATTTATTTCCATCTTCATTTTCCGTCTAACTCTTGTGCATGCATATTTCCATGAAGCCACTTCCATTTTGAATCCAAATTCCTACAAAATAACATTAAAATGTGCAAGTAAATTTTCTCAAATTAAATCGTACACAAAAATGACCATTTTGCCCTCATATGAAGATGAATAAATGATGATTTGAAAATAATTTAAATTTTGATTTTAACATGTAAAATACCATAATATGCTCATTTATTAAATAAAAGTAGATTAAATATGGAAGTAAAAATATGCACATTTACATTCACATCAAATACCCCTCACTTATCTTTTTATTCGTCCTCGAATAAACTAAAACTAAGATAACTCCATTTTCGTAGGAAACATGATTGCATTGAGCGTATGCAACAAGATGTTAAACCTCTTGGTGTCCCTAGTAGGATGAGTGTTGTCTCGTGAGGGTTCTCAGCGGATACTACCCACAAAATCCAAATGCAACATGAAAAATTCTTAAATGCAAGATTTATTTACAAAGATATGGATGCAAAATTTTGAAAATATTTATAGATGAAGAATTTACTTTTAAATTGACACGATTATGTTAAATATAAGCTCTGGTCATTATAAAGAAATTTAAGTCTTTTTACTCTTCAAAACTTCCAACAAAAATTAAGTTATTATCACAATTAGACTCTAGTTTGGCTAGTTATTTCGGTTGATAACATAGTGCAACTATGAAATGGATCCTTAGTTGATTATCAAAGTTTTTCAAAGTGGTATTTTTATTTGTTTTTAATAAAAATTCGAATCAACTAAGTGAAAATAGTGCTTGGATTTCAATTGCTTGCTCTCTCTCCATTTTTTTGAAAAGTATTAACATTATTATTATGTACACGCCTAACTCGGTTAAACCGAGGCCAGATATACCGATTATGCACTGCCTCTTGGGCTTACGTGAGAAGAGTACAGAGCGTGGCGAGTGTACACACTTGCATATGACACATGAATGTAAGTGGTTATTTTTATTAAATCTATTTATATACACCAATTTCAGTTAAACCGAGGCTAGATAAACCGATCCTGCACGGTCTTTCAGGCTTATCTGAGAAGGGTATAGAGCATGGCGAGTATACATACGTGTGTACACCAATCGACTGTATGTGTTTTTTTTATTTTTCACAAAAACCAATTTTTTTATGTTATATATATATATATATTTTGAACAAGAGAGAGTTTTTGCAAAATCATCTTTATACTATTTAACTTAGAAGATCAAAAATGTTATATCCTTTACTTTAAATCCAGCACTTTTTTAAACAAAGATTTCCAATTAGGATATACTTCATAATTATCACCCATGAATCTTTCTATATACTAGTTAAACCATCGTTACTTGTAATCAAACTATATTTTTATTTTTGTTGAGACAAATAAATTTTCAAAAATTTCAATTTAATAACCAAAAACATATATTTATCCTATAGTATTTCTTCAAAACTAAATCAATATGCTAGAAAGAAAATTTGTTTTGAAAATTATTTTATGTTATTTTTTTAGTTTTGAGTTTTGAAAAGAAAATGAAAATAAAATAAACCATGAAAAATCAAAAATGAAGATGAGACTCTCCCCACTTGATTTTGACTGTGTCCCAAAGTCAACCTAAGTGAAAGGAGAAAAATAAAATAAAAATAAAAATATGACCTACATTTACATGAAATTGAAATGATTATTATTAACACTAGCATAAATCGCACGTACGTGCATCCGATAGTTTTGGTGGTCACAACATTTTTATCTCAAAAAGTTACGTTGATGGTGTCAGATGCAAATTTATAGTAAAATTATGTTTAAGAGTGCTTGGAAAGGGGATGGCGGTGAAGGTTGTAAATGGACGGTAAGATTCCGTTGGTGGACATAGGGCATTTTCAGAATTTCAAAAAGACACGGTTGAAATTTTATTCATCGAATTCTCATTATTAATAGTAGAGATGACATCAGAAAATATACCATTAATGAGTAAATGAAACGGTCTTTCAAAGACCAATTCATTTGTCTCATCAAGTATGAGAGACATAGCTTAAGCATAGAGAACCAAATCATAAAAGATTTCAAAGTTGAATGTTGATTTGGAAAAACGAATGCCATTTTATTAAAAATCGTATGAGTTGTTTTATTTTCAATGATTTTTGGTGTAGATAGAACAATTAGTTGTAGTTCAAATTCATTTTCACCAATTTGAAAGTCAAGCTTATCATTGAAAACTTCTTCAGAATTATTGATTTCAAAATCAGAATGGTGATTTAAATCTACCCCTTTAGAATTCAACAACTCATCTTCGAAAATTCCAAAAAAATTGTGTTCACTAAATTTGTCTTTCTTTGTTAAACTATTCACAACTTCATTGCATCTATCATGTTCAAAATCTAAAGTTATTTTATTCAATTTTTCAAAATCGAAAAAAGGAAGATCGAATTTTAAATTTTGTTTCACACTCTCAAAAGAATTGAAATCAAAGCAATTACATCATTTTCAACAACTTCATTAAGATTGTCATTTTCAATTCCAAAAGTTATTATTTGAAAATTGTCAATTTTGGTAAAAGGTGGATTTTTATTTGACTCGTCAAACGTTGGAAATTGATTTTGTTTCTCACGTTGTTTCATGTAGGTTTCGAACAACAAATCTGTGTGATTTTTGTGAATTTCTTCCATTTTCTCAACAAAATCAAATTCATAATTATTAACTTCAGAATTTTCAATTTGAAATTATTGAGAGCAAAAATTGTCAATTGCACCATAGTCGAGATTATTCCCATTGCCAAAATCATTTAAATAGTGATTCACATTTCCATTTTGACTTCAAAATTCATTTTGGAGTTTGAAGTTGTATTGGCATGAGTTGTAATCTAAATCATTTGAATTTTGAAGTAAATTCAAATTTTGATTATTTTGAAATCCTTGACTTGAGTTATTGCACAAATTTAATTACTCAAATTGTTTATCATTTGATTTCGTTGTTCAAGTAAAGACCAAATTGTTTCAATACTATTTTCAAGAGTTGAGGGTTGGTCATCATTTTGAAAACTTTGTGGTGCAACATATGAGTTGTTTGTACAATAGTTGTTATTAAAATACCCATAAGAGTTTGATGTGAAACTATATGGATTATATTGATTTTCACAACTATTCAAAAATTCTAGCGAGTAAGAAAATTCGGACATTTTCAAAAATTGTTTTTTATAAAGGAAAATATTTACCAAAAGGAACTTATTTTTCAAAGGGAAAATTTGATTTTTGTTTTTTTATTATCAAAATTTTTTGTTTTTTTATATGTTTTTGTTTTGTGAAAAAAACTAACTTAGAATTTTTATGGATTTTTGATTTTGATTGAAAAATTTCAAAGGAAAAGATTTAAAAACTAAGTTAAGTAAAACGTACAAAAAAAATTTAGTGTTGGATTTAGTTTTTTTAAAAATATGCATGAACTATTGCAACTAAATGAATGCAAGGACTTAATTACAAATTTTCTGTCCTTAGTAGCTCCTAACAAAAAATTATATAATCACACTTTGTCTTAATCCAACAAGATAGTTCTTAGCCAGGTAACAGATGGGAATTATCGGTGCACCACGAATCACCGTAGGAATGCAACCGAAGGTTTAAGTACCTTCAGAGAAACAATCAGTATAATATTTACGAATCACTGTAATATTTATAACTGATTATTGCTCTGCCGTAGCCTAGACACAAAGAAAATAAATTGTTCAAAGAAAACAACTTGTCAATATACAATTAAGCCATAGGTGAGCTCGTGAGACCCTTAAGTATGGAGTCTAACCGTTATTATTAGCAAATTCTAAGAAGGTATGCAATTTATGGTCCAAGGAAGGGGTGATGAAATCCCTCACCTTATGTGAATTTGGGTGTTGCCCTTAGAAAAGCAAAATAAGATGGTATAAATACAAAACTGAAAATAAACGCGAATTTAACAATGCAACTACGAATGAAATTTGTTTTTGTTTTTTTTTGAATTTTTTTTTGAAAAAATGCAAGCAACCAACAATGCAAAGCAAATAAAAACAAGAGATAATGGTACGATACTAGAGCGTGCAGAATTATTAGCAAATTATTTTAAAGCGGTGTTTTTTTAATCAAGCAATTTGGAAAGTAGTGCAAACTAGCAAGTGATTCTTCCTTTTAAATTTCTTCTTTTACAACCTGAAACTAAAAAAAAGATATATACGATTATATATATATATATATATATATATACCAAAGAAGAAACTAAAACAAATAAAAAACAAAACAAATAAAAACAACTTGTTTTTTTGTTTTTTTAATGTTTTTTTGCTTAAAGTAAATATCAATAAGAATTTAAAGTAAAAGAAAACCCAAATTTAAACACTTCAATTAATAATAAGAAAAAAAAGAAAAAGATAAAGAAAAAAAATAAAGCAGCCCACTACCCAAAGCCCAACTTCCCTTTAACACATGTACTAAACCCGTACCCATTCTTCTTTCTTTCGCTATTCTTTTAAAAAATATTACAAGTCAAAATAACAGCTTCGCGTTATTCGATAAAATAATAATAGGAATTCGATTTGGAGTTTGAAATCATCGAGTTTGGAGAGAGATCATGGATTGTTGTGGGTTTGGTTTGTGGCAATTGATTATTGAATTCGTTTTTGTTCGGCGATAGGATTTGGGATTAAGTGGATTCGAGGTCGATTGCGATTGTTTGTGGTTGGAGGAGTTCATCTTGGGTTCGAGAATCGTGGGTTTGTTCATGGTTGATTGCCGCTTTGGATTAGAGGATGAGGGCAGGTGGCAAGGCAGGTTTGTGATGGAGTTTGCAAAGGGGATGTTGTGGGGGTAGGGGATTGTGTTGCGACAGAGATGGTAGAGAAATGGCAGTGGGGTTATGTAAGGAGGAAGAGTGATGTTTGCTGACTGAAGTAACCATAGCATTTATTTGGTAACAATATTTACAAATAATAAAATTAGTATTTTAATAATAATAATAATAAATGGAATTATGGTGATAAAAGTAATTGGAGTTGGAAAATAATTTTTATTAGTATGTAAACAAATATTTTTAACAAGAAGGAATTTTAAAATGTGGAAAATGGGTCTTTGGTACTTGATGTTATTTTTAAATAAAAGTAAAATAGTATTTATGCAATAAAATTTTATGAAGAAAAAAGGGAAAATATAGAAATGATTATTTGGTAAATAATCTTAATAGTATATTTTTGAGTATTTTTGAAAGGTAAATGGGCAAAGGGAGCCTAGCCTATTAATAATAGAATAAATTGTACAGAGATGTAAATTTGGTCAAGAACAAAAATACCCTGAAAGAAAAATGACTGATTCATCATAGGTAATATATGAAGTAGTAAGATATAACAAATTCCAATTCTTTTGACAAGATGAATCCACTTTTGCATTCTACTTAGAACCCAAAGCACTTGACAGTGTATTCATCTTAGGATATTTATTTTATTCCTCAAAGTACTTCCATATTATTTTGCTTAAGCCATATTGCCACCACAAATATCCTTAGAAAGATGAGTAGTAAATACGCTCTAGTGGTTTCCATCATGTTTTCATGAAGAGTCGATGCCATCCATCATATAAAATAGCAACTATTTTGCAACCAAATTGGTCACAGACACCCAAGAATAGGTTTGAGTAGCGAATTAAATGAAAAAACTAAATTAAAACAGAGGAATATAGCAAAATAACAAGCAAATCAAAACAGAAATAAATAACACCAGGATTTAAAGTGGTTCGGCGTCGATTGCCTACGTCACTTTAAATATTCTCTATATTAATTCACCATAATCTTGATTACAGTAGCAAATAGCAAGAAGTAAGAGAGAAATAAAGAAAGTCGATTACAATAAAAGAGCTATGTAACAAGCAGCGTAAAGATCCTAAGAATGACCCCCTAAGCCAGTATTTATAGGTGAAGGCAACCACCAACCTCTCTAAAACTTCGGTACATGATCTCCTTACCCATATGGGTCCACTATGCCATTATTACATAATGATGATCCCTACATTTCCACAGTGCTTTGCCGATCCATCTAGTTCAACAAGACCATGCCGAACCCTCTATTTCAGCCGATCCCTTATATCTCACAACGCTATGTCGATCCCTCTTACTCCATAAGGCTATGCCGATCCATAGACTGCCATCTATGTCGATCCAATCACCATCTACTATGATGATCCCTCCATTACTTCGACCAAGCCTATCCACTTACATAACCAACTATATTGATCCCTAGTGTTCTGCCTTGCTGTGCTGATCCCTTGTTAATCTAAGCTATTTTCCATATTTTTAGCATCCTGCATCGTCTATCTATCAACTCCGTTCAATCCAGGCTCATATAACCATTTGAACTCTACATCCGGTCCTATAGCCATTGCTCCATAGACATCCTTCTTGACAACAACAGAATCTGCCTTTCATAGTCAGTCCAATATACCCAGGTCAGGATACTGAGTAACACTTGTCCCCCAAAGTACGTCTTGTGAGTAAAATGACGTGCTTTGAATCAAAACAAGTCTGAATTGCCAGAAATAAGTCGATCTAGCTTCTCGACTAATTGCTATTCTTTTGTCGAATCGTTTCCCAGGCATTGAATCTTCCTTTTATTGCTATGATGCTTGGTCAACTTTAAGTAATGTAAGACCAATGTTGTATTCCGTCAACATATACAAGTTCGGTCATGCGGGACTTCCAAGCTTTTTATTATCTGGTCCGGCCTCGAACTTGAAAGTTTAGGTTTGATTGCAATTCTTGTTGATTTCACAAAGCTGAACTTTTAAACCTTTCCCGTGCATATTCATATATTTCTGTTGTTGGCTTCCAGACATGTTCGAACGTTCACAGGTCATTGCCAATTTTTATAATATTTTGTATGTTCGCGTTTGCAGCCAAACCTTCATAATAACGATCATCATTCACTTTCAACTCGTCCATCATATCTCCTTATTCATTTTCCATTTTTTTTCTTTTTTTTAATGCAGGGATCGGCATTCGACATGCCGATCCCTTGCTAAGACCACACGAATAGGGATCGGCAGGTCCCAATGTCGACCCCTCTTCGTCTTTGACTTGCTCAACCCCTTGTGACTGGTTCCTCCTCCACATCCTCATATATATACAAGCCTTCTTTCTTTTCTTTCTTCACTTTTTTATTTCACATGTCTTTGCATAAAACTTTCTCTACCGAACCCAGGCTATTCAAAACCTCTTTAACGAATGTAAGCTCCTCATCTTAGATCTTAGATCCGAACGCGACCCCAACCAATCCCCCAAACTCGCTCTTCCTTTGTCTTTGGTTCCACGGTCCTTGAGCGTTCGTCTCTGATTTGATTCTACATTCCATGTTTTCATATAGGTATGGACTTGTAATATTCCCTTGAATTACTCGACTAGATTATCAAACTCGAGTTGCTAGTGTGTTTGTGAGATAGCGAACGATTTGAGGGTGGTTGGCGATTGCTGGGTCAAAGGTTATATGGTTAAATTACATGTAGGAAGAAGAGATGAGGGTAGAGAAACATAAGGTTCGGTAGTGGTGAGGTTTGGCTTCGATTGAGGGTTCGGTATTGATTCCAGAGTTGAAAGGGGAGAAGGATAAAAAAAATCAGGGTTCGGCGAAGTGTTTCGATAGAGGAAAGGCTAGATGTTGAGTGTCACAGGGATTGGTATAGGATAGGGATTGGTAGGTTTAGTTTTGGAGAGGAGTCAATGGGGATAGGGATCGGTGTGAGGTGAAGTTGTAAGTAGGTTTACTCTGGTATAGGGATCAGAATAGAGGCCTTGGGTTAAGGGATCGGTAGGAATTGGTCTTGGAGAGGAATCGGTAGGAAGTCTTTGGGAAAGGATCGGCAATGAAACTAAGGAATCGACATTTGATATTAAAGACCAACCCAATCCAACTCACTTGAACACTTAACGCTAGTTTTCCTTGCTGAACTCGAACATAAGATGGCAATGGACAACATGACATGTATACATGAACCGTCGAACTTGAGATCGAATGACCAAACTTCCAGAATTCTCAATATGGACTAAGTAATAAACTTGCTAACAAACTTAGATGACAGACTTCATAATTCAATATGCCGATAGTCGATCCCAAAGCTTTCGTTGCCGATCAACTTTCTCGCTAATTGAGATGGTCAGCGATGACAGACTCTCTGGACAGAACTCCAAGTCTCATCGTTTTATTTTTGCTTTTCTAATTTCAAATTGTTTATATCTGTTTCACACTGCACTGCACTACACTAGTTCACACTTAACACGGGGGGAATAAGTTATTTTTTATAACCTTGATTGTCTACTGAATATAGCTAATATAGATTCCAAACGCACGTAGCGTTCAATTAATATGTCTTCCAATTCGGTGATGCGGGACATCAGTTCTGAAGCGAAGTCAAGTTCTGTAATTATATCTCGAAGTCCTTCTCCAAGCCATCATGTAGAATAACCATAAGCTTCTAACCCACAAACCGATCTCTTCTCCAACATTCCAGTCCTTCCGACGGAAATCATCAGCCCTACTCCCTTTCACTACAAGAAAATGCATATATAATTGCAAATTGACACAGCGTTCCTACCTTAAGTGCAGTTACAAAGTTGTCTTCTCTGCAGTTAATTCCGTGAAACGCTGTATCATAGCCAAAGGCGGTAAAATTTCACATTCCCTCTCTCCACTAAACCAAATTTCAATTCCCACATCAAAAAGAAATTCCCAATTAGAAAATTTTGTCCTAAAATTTCATCGAACCCTAACGACGCTACACCCCTTCACCGCTACTGCTAGGTCTCGTCGCCGCTAGCACATCTAGCTTTATCTTTGTCATTTCAAAATCTCTCTTATTCTTAGTCGCTGCCACATCTTTTTCACGATCATTGCTAGCCCTCTTCACCGCCGTTGTCGTCGCTAGTTTTGTGAACTGTTTGCCTTCGTACCACTTTGGATCATCAGCTAAATCGATCCAAATGTGCCACCTGAAGTCGTATTGTAAGTATCATAGCAACGTTTTATATGTTTTCCTTCTTATTTGTAATAACTTATATTGTGCTACGATTTTTTCTTGCATTGCATAATTCCAAAATGGGTTACTACCTTTCCAATTTCAATGTCCATGTGTTGTTCCAAAATCTGCTGAAATAAAGCAACACATCTTTAACTCATTGCTAACATATATAGTAGATTGCAACACCGTTACTTGTAGTGGGATGATCAACAAACTACAATTTGGTAAAAAGTGGCATAGTTGTACCTTTCATGGTTAGTTGAATTAGACATCTAAGTTGTAAGTATAGTAAATTTGCAGCAGTTGTGGTTTTTGGAAATCAAACCAGGATTATTAGAGGTTAACCTTTGTATACGTCGGTTGAAAATAATCCTATGCTACAAAGTAAATAATACTGACTGCGAAGACAATAAAATTCAGAATATAGAATTTAAGGTTGTGTTGATGTATCTTGTTCCAATACGGATCGCTTACAATCTATTAGGCTAATAGCATGGTATGTTTTTTTGTACTTCATCTAAATTTAAGATGATAAATCTCGTCATATGATCTTGTAAGTATTTTTTGCAGAAAATTGTACATCAAATAAACGCTCACCATATTACCATGTTGGATAACTTCTCAGTTACAACTTAAACACAACAATATCAGTATAGCATGAGAGATAAAATGTAACCCAAATATTCATATGTAAAAACATATGAAACTGTGTAAATAAGCATGGTTGGTTAAATTGTTAAAAATGAAAGTGTAGATGTCTTGCTCTTACAAACTTCAACAAAATCATACAAGACAATTATGCGGCCTGAGAACAAAAATTTATGTATGGTATTTTTGCAGATGTCTACACATATTTTTGACAATTTAATTCCAGCATAGAACCTCACTGAAGTGCATCTAATTAGTTAGCTGAGTGGCTTCTCAGATAATTTGAGATGGAGAGAACGAACGAATTGATAAAATGCACATCAAACTAAAATTTGCATATGCTGTTAAATCTACTCAACTTTTTTATTGCTGGGTCCACATTGGCATGATATTATTTCACGAATGAATGCTTCAGTAGTACTGAAATACAACTTGATGTTTAGGTACGTATATCCTTATTGATTGTAAAAAAAACAAAATGACTCACAATCAAGCTATACCCTTTGCTTGTGCTCCCTAATAAGTATTTTATGATTTGATAGGTTGTTGTACAAGTATTTATGGTAAATAATTATTTTTATTTTCAGGTATCCATGAGCATGACAAGTTTCAAATGTGCGGGGAGGTTCTATCGGATTAATATGAAGTACAAATGTTACTAGAACTACAAGGGTTGTCAGTAGAGGTGAGTTTGCCGTTTTGGTTTATTTTCTCTCTTGTTATGGTCTGGAATGATATTTATAGGTTAGTGGAAGCTAAATTTTGCTGTTTTGGACATAATACATAAGCTAAGGTTAAATGTATTTGTTCTTAAGGTAGTTCCCATTACTTCAACGTTTTTGTCTCTAGTGTTCTTACTATAGAAAGTAACCTAACTTATTGCAAATTAGCGCAATCTTTGCTATGACATGTCTCTTCCTTAAACAGCAAATCCAACAATGAAACTTGCATGTGAAGTTCAAAAGAAATTATGTAAAATTAAAAAGGAAATGCATATTTTATTTAACACTGTTATTTGAATGTTTTGAATGCTGCATAGGGATCAAATCCATCAAAAAAATTGATTTAATTTATGTTCCCACTGAAAATAATCGAACTAGCGCTATATTTAAGGTTATGTTAAATGTCTCTCTTAATATTAGTTTTCAAGATAGCATTCTGGATTTTTTTAATGGGTGTAGCTTATATCAATCCATGTTAATAGTTTAGTAAATTACCCAATGTATGTTGTAATCTTCATATATTAATCATAAAAGATGCTAAATACTTAGTAGAGCTGAGTTCATTATTTGTTTTTTCTTTCCTTTTATTATGGCATGGTATCATATATATAGGCCGATGGCAGCCATATGTTGCTGTTTTGGACATAACAAGCTGAGGTTAGATGCATTTGTTCTTAAGGGAGTTCCCATGCCTTAAGTTGTTTTGTCCCATCTTGTTCTTGTAATCAGTGTTTGAAATGCTAACCTTAAGGCGAAATGGAGTCAAATTACCTTCAAACTTGTTGAGAAAGGCATTTTGCCTTTAAATCTTATGCTTTAGAAAATTGAGGCATGCGAGACATACAAAACTTAAGTCTCGATGCCTCAAGCCGATGAGGTGTACGCCTTAGGGTAATTTTTTTTACCTCCAACTAAAGTAAAAAGTGCATTCAACAAAAGTCACCAAAGTTTAATTATACAAGACTATTTTGTAATTCTAGAATAGAATCTTATCAAAGTATATCTTTGGCTCCAGTAGCTCAATGGGTTGAAGAGAATGGATTACTGTATGAATTGCTTTTTCAAAGTTTTTGAATATGAATATGCATGAACAATCAATTGTCTATATTATTTAAAATACATACATCTATGTTATTTTCCTTTGATGCCACAAGCAAATGATTAATGCTGTATATATCATTTGGCTGGTAATATTTTCCATGTGGGCAACGAGGTTATCATTTGTGTTTACTGTTGGATTCCAATTTTATACCATTCCTTTGAAAGCAAAGTGGATATTTATTAAATGAATGTTAAAATCGGTAAAACACATGTTAACTTGAAATTTGCATATGTTGTCTACTAAATATTATTAACTTGTACCATTTGTAGGTCATTTACATAAGTTTTAGAGCACGAAATGCTTTTGAACCAATCCTGGATGCCTAGGTATGTATATACTATATCCCCTATAATAAGTATGATAATCACAATTGAACTATATGTTTTTAACTTGTATACTCAACAAAAGTTTCAACACTACACCAGATTGTTGTTCAAGTATTTAAAACTTTATTTTTCTAGTAAACCCACAACCACTGGAATCCTTTATGCATTTGGATTATGACCTCATCATGTCAAGTTCCATATGGAGTTATGGACTTACCTATAGGGAACTATGGACTGCTGAGATATCATGTGAAAAACTTCAAATAATTCAATCGTTTGAAAAATGACTAGCGCTGTAAGGTAATCATGGTGCTAAACAACGGGGCAATGTGTCACCGGTTACTAGTTAGGCCCTCGTTACGTATACTTTTTATGCGTAGTAACTATAAACAAATTCCATACGTTCATTGTATGAAAGTGATATTATTCAAGTATGACAACCATGTGTGGAATGAATTAGAAGTGAGCAGTGTCTGTTAGTTGCTCTATATTGTGTTTAGTTTTCGTATTCTTTTCATGGCATCTCTAGTGCCCAAATAATCATGACTCCATAAACTATCTTTATAATTTGTTTACCTTAACATCAGTAAATATTCTTATAATTCTAGTTCTATTTTTACTGTAGATAACACTATTAGTATTAATTTTTCGGTGTCCATGAGTATGGCAGGTTTCAAATGTGTAGAGAGAGTCGCAATTAGAGATTAAAATGGAAGTGCAAATATTACTAGAACTACAGGGATTCGAGTAAAGGTAGTTCCCATACCATCAATAATTTTGTCTCTACCTTGTTTATACAAAAGAAAGCGACTCTAACCTATCATGAACTAAGGTAATCTCTAGTACAAATTTATGAAATTCGCCATCATTTTCTCTTCAAATTTTAAATTATTAAGGTGGACATACATTAATCAACAAATGTAAACCATTAATTTTGCTTGTTGATTTCAAATAAGATCATATAAAATTAAGAAAGCACGTATTTGGCTTAACACTGATATTTGGATGTTTCAAATACCGCATAGTAATCAAATCCTTAAACAAATTGGTATAATTTATGTGCCTACTAGAGATGAATTAAGTGGAACTGCATTTCAAGTTGAGCTAATTGTCTCTCTCAAATCTTAATTGAATTATTTTGAGGGTGCTTCTAGAAATATCTATGAGTGCTAAAAATTATCGCAGGTGGTCATCTATTCTACGAATGATTTGGTAAAAACTATGTTAGGCAAGTTTTATAAAACTTAAACACATAAATTAACTAAATTTTATAAAGAAATAATTAAGTTTATAAAAAATTATTAAATTTTACAAAAATTTAACAAAGTTAGCTAAATGTTTATAAAAATTAACTAATTTTGATAAAATTTAACTAAGTTAACTAAGTTTATAAAAATTAACTAAGTTAATCAAGTTTTGTAAAAATTAAATAATTTTCTAAAAATTAACCAAGTTTTACAAAAACTTAAATAAATTCATAAAAATTAACTAAGTTATATAAAAATTTTACTAAGTCAACCAAGTTTTATAGAAATTAAATAAATTTCTAAATATTAAAAAAAATTAATAAATTAATAGAGTTAACTAAGTTTTTACAAAAATTTAACGAAGTTCAACTAAAACCAGAAAACGTTGGAAGTATGAAGGAATGGAAGAAGTTTATCGAGTCAAAAATGAGCAAAGAGTTTAAGGTAATCGTAATGTAATTTTTATTATTTCTTGTGTGTGTATATATATATATATATATCTGAAATTTAAGCGTACGTAAAATGCAAATTAACTAATCAATGTGATAAATATTGTAATCTAGCTACAAAGTGATAAATTTAAATCCATGAAGGACAAACAAATACCACACACGTGTAGTCGTCGAGGAATGGCTCGACTAACTGAAGATTTGGTGAGAAATATATTTGATTTATTACCTATGGTTAATAGTTTTTTTAATGTTATGTTTCCTTTAATGCAGAAAGAGAAAAGTAGCAGTCCTTCTTCCATTTGTAGATCTGATGTTTGGATTAAATCTCACACTCGAAAAAATGGTGAACCAGTGAACCCGCATGTTGCAGATACTATCGTAAGTGCTATGTTGTTTTTGTTTAAGCGTAATTTTTGGAAAATATATAATTTTGAACTCTTCTACAAAATATAATTTGTGTTCACTTTGTAGGAGAAAATAAAGAATGCTGAAAAGGAATCACCGTCTAGCTTAACTTGTAAGATCAAAGAAGATGCCCTCTCATTGGTGTTGGGAAAAGATAGACCGGGACGACTACGAGGAATGGGATTTTATCAAAGAAGATGCCCTCTCAGTTGGTTTATAAATTTTATCTCTCTTTACGGGTTTATGTAAACTTTGTTCATGGATATTGTGTTCAACTTATTTTATGGAACTGATTAATAGTTATGCTTTTATTTTATAATTTTTAGTTTGATTTGTTTATGTTATGTACATTAACTGATTAAAATATAATTAAATGTAGTTTATATTAATGATATGTGTGAATATTGCAATGGCACAACATTGTTGTCAATTCTTGGGAAAAAAATGCATATCCCTACAACAGCGTTTATACATTGTTGTCAATTCATTGGAAAAAAATGCATATCCCTACGACAGCGTTTATACATTACTGTCAATTCATTGGGAAAAAAAATGCATATCCCTACGACATCGTTTATACCTTGCAGTAGAAAACTATTAACAGCGTTTATACCTTGCAGTAGAAAAATTATTAACAGCGTTTAAAAAACGCTATAGAAAGTGGGTTTTTGACAGCGTTTATATTTTGCAGTTAAAACTTTAGGGTCAACGACCGCATGTCGTTATACAGCGTTTTTAAAAACGCTGTGAAAACTTTTAACAGCGTTTTTCAAACGTTGTGAAAAGTCTTTTTTGTTGTAGTGTTTGCTGTCGAGGGCTCCATTCCCCTTGATAATCCAGTGGATTCACAAGCTTCTCGAATCCGCGTAGCCGCTCTTCGTCGGTTATACTTGATCCATGGAATCCCATTCGAGGATGTCTTAGTTCCTACGAGGCAAGATAGACCTCACTTGCCCCCAGCCGGGTATATAGCATGCAAAAAATTTATGTGCTGGCTGGATGTGTTCCTCCTTTCAATTCCTTTGTCCGGGAGATGTTGAGATATCTCGGGACCGCCCCTACACAACTACATCCCAACAGTTATGCTTTCATTCATGGGACTTTCCTACTATTCATCAATGTTCTATTCCGTCCACCCACTCCTGAAGACATCAGATTTATTTATAATTTCAAAAGACGATCGGAAATCCCATCTTACATCTTCTCGGAATCTTCACCAAAGTTTCAATTCTTGATGGGGGCCTGGAACAAACATTCATTATTCAAACACGAATGGTTCTACGTGTGATGTCCTCTCGGATTCGCAAGACGATGGTTCGAAGGACGTAAGTGTTATTTTCACTTTTCTCTTAAGTTCACTGACTCAAGTCGTAACTTTTCCTTGTAATTTACTAACATCCGGAGCTCTTTCATGTGTTCATCCATGTCCCAAAGGTGCTGATTTTTCTAGAGCCATTACTACCGTCCGCGCTATCCCCGTTGAGGACTGGGATATCTAACTCCTCCTAACTGATGAACTGCTATCTTTATTCGGGTTGTTGGAAGACAGCCGCAGAATCAGACTTCTCAGAAGCATTGCAATTCCAAAGATTGTTGTTGAAAAATTGGGAGATGACGATGTTGGCCTCGAAAAAGCGCTGATGGTTGGACCGTCGCAAGTCAGGCAATCGCAAACACCTCCAAAGAGGAAAAAGAAGTTGACGTACAGACTACGCAAAAGAAAGACTACATCAGACCCAGAGTTCGTTATTACTCCTTTCGAAGAAGAATCATCGTCTCAGCATTTGGAAAGCTCGTTAAAAGGATTCTCAAATCTTCAAATTCCGAATGACATCATGTCCTACGACTTTCCGAATATTAATATTGAAGGACTTAACTCTCCTACAAGAAGCGACAAATGCATCCAACCTTCTAATAAAGGGAAGAGCACACCGATGAGCAAAGCTACCATTACCGGTCCATTGGGAGGAACACTAGGACACCCACAATCACTTGCACTCCACTATACACTTGTTATTAATCACAACAACTTCTAATATGCTCTTATTTGGTCTTTACAGGTGCAATGTCTCAATCACGACACTTTGATCGTATTCGAAGCTCTTCAGCTTATCATCGTCCAAGCTGGGATTCTGAGTCCACTCGACATGGAGAAAAGGATGAAGGACGAGACAAAAATTATTGTTCGAGGGAATCTTCTTCCTCTTTTAAGCGAAAGTCTCAACGTCACGCATCTCATCAGGGTGAATATTCTAATCTTCCGGTTCAGAGTGGAGAAAAATCTTCTTATCATGGTCGTCATGTTGCTGCATCTCACGAGCAACACTCTAGCTCTTCAAGTCCAAGACAGTCCCATAAGCGCCGATCCGGCAAGCAACCACTCGCCACTTCTGATCCACCCCTGCCGGCCGCTACTCCTGACTCTTCTACAGCAGAAAAGTTGGCTGAACTTAAAGCCACTTTCCCGAATATTTGCTTCGATGGTCTCAAATTCCTCCCTTTTATTCATGTTATCCTAGGGCATGCCAAGGAAAGCTCTCTAGCGCGTGTGAACAATGTATTTGTTCAACACGAATCATTCATTCATTTGGTAGAGAAAGTTTCTGATGTTTCAATGAAGCATCAACATAAAATAGGCCATCTCAAGTTGGAAGCCATTCATGACAAAGATATAATTAAGCACCAGGATGCTAAGTTGCTTGAATTCAAGACCTAACTTGCCAAGGCTCAAAAGAACACCAAGGAGACGGCAGAGGTGGTAAGCCGCCTGGAATCTTCTCATAAAAAAGAACTCGATGCGCACTTCAACATAGCGGAACACTTGCTTTAGAAAAGGACTCTTTGCAAAAGGAGAAAGATGCTTTAGCACACCGCGTTGAGGAGATCGAGGAATTGTTGAAGAAGGAAAGAGAGGAGAAGATTGAGGCCTATAAGGAGTTGCAGAAATACTGTAAAGAAGTCGTTGAGGCAAGGAGCTTGAAAACAAAACTTGACGAACAGTTTGCCAAAATTAAAGCTCTGAAAGAAGAAGCCCGAGTAGAAGGTAGAAAAGAGATGTTTGAACAAGCCAACTCCTAGGTGGAAGCCGCCATGGAGACCATTAGGAATGAAATTAAGGACTTATTCGACCCGCTGATTATTGAATATAATGCAAAGGTCCTACTCCATTGCGACTTAAGCTTTCTTGGCGAGGGTTACCTCAAATAGCTTTTTGAAGCTTAGGAACATATTGTTAAGATAAAGAAATAAGAGCTGGGCGAAGCCAAATTCAACAAGGAAGAACTAGTGAGAAAAGTTCTTCAAGGAAACGAGCCTTCGGATCTGGCCGTTGCCAAACTTCAATTTTTTCAAGGCTCCCGCACCGACTAAAGATGGAGAGGATATTGTGGAGTCTTACGAAATTGATCCTAAGGGTTCCTCTCCAACCCAAGTAGCCGGACTGTCAACTTCTCATGACACAGAGCAGTATCTCGGCTATGATACAGATAAGCATGGCTTTGGACCACAAATGCTATCTCCCATCCTTAAAGGAGGCACTCTGGTGACTATTGAAAGTCAACCGGATATTGGTATCATATTAAACTTCCCATATTGGAAAATTTCTTGTTCTTCACGTGTAATGGCTTTTAGCTAATGCCTATGTTTTTAACAAATTTTGCAGGTCTTTCGAGCCCCGATTAGACTCCCAAGAGCGGTGTCGTCGCGGAGCAGCATGAGAAGACGGCCAAAGACCTGACCACTACTGATATTCCAGGGCCCGATGCCTAAGTCATCGGTGCACTTGATGAAGACAAAACTGATGATCCGCTCCCTGCTGATGACTTTGATGATGTTATAATTATAGGTTTTTCGGAGCATACTACCAAAACTAGCATGAGGGAGAGGATCAAGGAGGAGGAAAAGTCGGAGCGAAAAGTTAAAAGCGAACCCTCGAGGAGGAAACTGATGATCCTGATCTTGTACAATTGCAAGTTATTCCACCGAGCGGGTCGATTCCTGGTGAAATCACTCCTTCCATAAGCACTCCGGCCAAGGGAAGCAAAGGATCTCAGAAGAGAAGTTTGAGCGGCTCCACACCTGAAAAATACAAAAGGGAAAGAAATTCGAAGAAGTAGCTGTTACTTCATATCATTATACATAGTTTGTATAATCATGTATTTCCCTAGTCGTAGTTGTGCGGGTATGAATCCCGATTTTTCTTTGTTGAAATAACTTGTACTGGAATTTTGGAATTTGTGAATAAAAGTTCTTGTTTTCGATTAAGCATCGTGTGAATTGTTATTTAAATAGTTGAGCAATTACTTTCCATTCAATGTACCTGTAATTCGTTGACTGCAAATTCTGTTAACAATTCGCTATCTTCATCTCAAGGCCTCCATGCGGTCATTGTCTTAAGTTGTAAAGAACACTGAGCCTGAGCTGTAGTGAGCTATCGTATTCAGCTTTTAATAGTTTGTATTCCTCTTGTTGATTTCAGGTGGGAGTGTGTGGAACAAAGAACAGTCGAAATATGCTCATCTATTCATGGAGTTTGCGAAATAGAGAATAGTCTGAATCCGCTCATCCATTCATTTGTATTTATACTACAGTCTGCACTTTGGAGACTTAGAGTTATTTTGTGAGCGGTCGATTCACGCTCAATTTATGTTTATACTCGAGTCCGTGCTTTGGGGACTTAGAGTTTTTTCACGGGCGGTCGATTCACACCCGATTTATGTTTCTACTCTAGTCCATGCTCTGGGGACTTAGAGTTGTTTCCCGGGCAGTAGGTTCACACCCGATTTTTTTTATACTCCAGTTGACGCTCTGGGAACCTAGAGTTATTTCATGGGCGGTCGGTTCACACCCGATTTATGTTTATACTCCAGTTCGCGCTCTAGGGACTTAGAGTTATCTCGCTCGTGGTCGGTTCACACCCGATTTATGTTTATACTCCAGTTCGCGCTTTGGGGACTTAGAGTTTTTTCATGGGTGGTCCGTTCATACCCGATTTATATTTATACTCCAATCTGTGCTTCAGGGACTTAGAGTTATTTTGCGGGCGGTCGGTTCACACTCGATTTATGTTAGTACTCCAGTCTGCGCTACGGGGACTTAGAGTTATTTGGCCAGCGGGCGATTCATGCTCGATTTATGTTCATGCTCCTTTTGGTCGCCTCGATTTTGTTTCAGTCCCACAGTTCGGGCAGGTATTTTTCAATCTCTAGATTGTCGGCCATATTTGTTCCTTATTGCATGTCCCATCCTTTGGATCGTTTATGGGATTTGTTAATCGTTCAAATTAATGGAGCTAATCTTGTTTGATCCCATTGGGGATTAGTATGATTGATCGATTTCAAACTCCGGGTGTAATTTCACACATATCGATATCAATCAGTTTTGTTATGTACTTAGCATACAATGCAATAACAGTCATATATGCAAAGGAAGTTTGAAACTTTATTCATCAAATGGAAAGGAACAAACTAATATGTCTTATTACATGTTCGAAAAATCAAATGCTAAAGCAAATACTGAAAGTAAATAGAACTGAAATGCAAAGGAAATGATCTAAGTGAAATAGCGTCATAAATGCTCGCTATTCCACGCTCTTGGAAGTGTAATGCCATCGACAGTCGCTAGCTTGAAATTTCCTTCTCCAAGCCTATGTTCAATGACATACGGTCCATCGCAAGTCGGATTCATGTGTGACGGAGTTGAAAAAACCTGTTTTAGGACGAGATCGCCAAATTCGAAGGTTCTTGATCGGACTTTAGTGTTGTAATATTGGGTGACTCGATGTCGGTGTGCAGCTGCTCTCAAATTGGATTCTTCGCGCTTCTCATCTATAAAGTCCAAAGATTCCAATAGAAGATCTTTGTTGTTTTGGGATCGTAGTAAGTCATTCGATGAGAAGATAATTCGAGTTCTACCAGAATAACGGCTTCTGAATCGTAAGCAAGGGCCAATGGAGTATGGCAAGTCACGAACTTGTAAGTGGTTTTGTAGGCCTAAAGTGTCGTAGGAAGTTCATCTACCCACTTGCCTCTGGCCTACTCTAAAGGCTTTTTCAGAATAGACTTGATAATTTTAGTTACAGCTTCAACCTTTCCATTCACCTGAGGGTGAATGACCGCTGCAAACCTCTTTTCAATACGATATCTTTGACAAAAGTCTTTAAATTCAGCACTATCGAATTGAGTCCCATTATCTGTTACAATAGTTCATGGAAGACCGAAGCAACATATGATGTTTCGAATGATAAAGTTGAATACTTTCTTGGTTGTGATCGTAGCTAACGGTTCTGCCTTGGCCCATTTGGTGAAGTAATCGACCACAACAATAGCGTACTTCGCGCCACCTTTAGAGATTGGTAAAGAGCTGATGATATCAATACCCCACATAGCGAATGGCCATGGGATGACCATTTGCGTTATTTCTGTTGGAGGAGCTCTTGGGACTTTCGCATATATCTAGCATTTTTCACATTGTGTTACATAATCAACAACATCCCCGTTTACGGTTGGCCAATAATATCCATAACGGAGTATCTTCTTCACCAGAGTTTTCCCCCAGTGTGATCGCCGCATTCTCCCTTATAAACTTCTTTCAGAACATGCTTTATTTCGTCATGAGTGATACACCGGAGTAGGGAAACTGGGAAGCCTTTCCTATACATAGTTCCTTCCTGCATAATGTACCGCGAAGCTTTGCGAAGGATCTGTCGCTTTTCATTTCTCCTTTCAAGCAAGATTCCATGCAACAAGTAATCTTTAAATCGATTAATCCATGATTCCCTCTCGGATTCTGCTTCCAGTACATGATCGATTTCCATCACATTTATACTTGGGGTATCTAGTATCTCGACCGAAACCAAGCCCATCTATTGCGCATCGCCGGTACTGCGAACTTTGTCAATGAATCAGCCTCTCCATTTTGCTCGCGTGGGATATGTGAAATGTCATAGTATTCAAATTCTGTCAACAACTCCTAAACTCGGTTGAGATACGGGTGAAGTGGTTGTCCGTTAGCCTGATAGTCTCCTCTGTCCTGATACACCACCAATTGCGAATCGCAAAAGATTCCAAGTGACTTAACTCCAAGTTCTCTACCAAGTTTAAGTCAAGCAATCAACGCTTCATACTCAGCCTCGTTATTTGTGGTAGGAAAATCAAGCTTAAAAGCATAACAAATCGACCGGTTTTCAGGAGTTACAATCACAATCCCAGCTCCCGAACAATGATCATTGGATGCTCCATCTGTTTACAATTTCAATCGCATGGCAGGGATTTCACTACCTTTTGGAAGATCATCTTGCATGGTAAATTCTACTATAAAGTCCGACAATACTTGACCCTGGATATCTCTTTGAGAAAGATATGTAATATCGAATTGGCTGAGCTCATTGTTCCATTGAAGCAACCTCCAAGATGTCTCAGGTCGCTATAGGACTTATCGTAACGGTTGTTCGGTGTAAATGTTGATTGGATGTGCTTGAAAATACAGATGAAGCTTCCATGACACAATTAGCAAGCAGTATGCCAATTTCTCTATCTTCGGATAGTTCCTTTCTACCCATGTTAGTCGTTTACTGATGTAATACACCAGCCTCTGAATCCAGTTCTCCACGAGAATCAAGGCGGCGCTTATAGCATGTGTTGATACGACCAAATAAATGTACAACTCCTCCTAATCTACCAGCTTTGACAAGACAGCGGGTCTGTCCAAATGATTCACCAGAGCTAGACACACGCCTTCGCAATCCCGCATCCATTCGAAATTTCTATTTCCCTTCCAAATCAAATCAAAGAAAGGAATGCACTTGTTAGTTGCTCTGGAGATAAACTGACTTAAGGCAGCAACCTTCCTATTGAGACTTTGCAGTTGTTTAATGGTTCTTAACACTTGGATTCCTCGAATAGCCTGAAACTTCTCGAGATTAGCTTCTATTCCTTGAGCATTAACAAAAGAACTTTCCTGATGCAACACCAAATGAACATTTCAAATGATTGATTTCAGGTTGTAATATCGGAGGATGTCGAACATCTCTGCAAAAGTCTCGAATGTGGTCGTTTGATCGTCGCGACTTCACGAGCATATCATCCATATAGACTTCCATTGTCCTCTCAATATGATCTTTAAACATCCTATTAAATAGGCGTTGATTGGTTGCTCCGGCATTCTTCAATCCAAATGGCATCACCACGTAATAATACAATCCAACATCTGTAACAAAGCTGGTGTGTTCCTGATCGGGGACATGCATCGGAATTTGGTTATACCCCAAGTACGCGTCCACTAAAGACAACAATTCAAGCCCCACAGTCGAATCTGCTAGCTGATAAATCCTTGGAAGGGAAAAACTATCTATAGGACATACCTTGTTTAGATATGAATTTTCAATGCACGTTCTCCATTTCCCATTCGCCTTCTTCACCGGCACTGGATTAGATATCCATTCAGGATAGAGGGCGTCGCAAGTAAACCCATTGACTTTCAGTTTATCCACCTCCTCTTTAAGAGCAACGGATCTCTCTGGATCCATGCCTCTTCTCTTTTGTTTCACTGGAACATATTTCAGGTCATTGTTTAATGCATGGCTCGCAATGGCAAGTGAGATGCCACATATATCAGAATGAGTCCAAGTGAATAGATCTAGATTGGCTTGGAGAATACCGGCAAGTTCTTTTACCATTCAGGGGCTGAGCTGCGACCCAATCTTCAAGATTCGTGATGGGTCATCGTGGCTGACGCTAGATCAATCGTCAGCTCAGTCGGCACAGCCTTGGTCTCCTTGGGCTTCTCTTCGTCACCCTTCAGATCTATATCTCTATAGAACTGACTGTGGTGCCCAAGCCAAGCCTCAGGCGCAAATTGTCAATCTTCAATGGATGTGGACAGATTTGTCCACACCCTTTCCCTTCTCCTTCCGTTGAGCTTCCTTCGACTCAGCTACATAACCGGCATGTCCAATCGCCCGATCACCATGAACCACTCTAACACCATTATTAGTTGGAAACTTTAAAGTTAAACACCACGAGGCAAGAGCAACCCGAAATTTAGTCAGGGTAGGTCGTCCCAGAAAAATGTTGTACGCGAGTCAACATCTAAGACAATGAACGGTAGGATCTATACTCTCTTACATTCACCTTCCCCTAATTCAACAGGCAACTCCACAGAACCAACAGCCTCAGTCGCCACACCATTGAAACGATGTATGCGAGCTTTAGATGGTTTTAAATCTTTAGCGTCCATTCTCATCTACTCATACGCTTTCTTGAAAATAATGTTTACCGAGCTCCCACAATAAATTAAAATCATTCTCACCAAAGCAGGGCCAATCATGCAGAAATAACCATCGGGTAAATTGTAATGGCCTCTACTTTATCTGCAACCCTACTTCTGAACACAATATCATCAGTCATCGTGTGTTGTTGCTTCGCCGAGCTCCGTCCTCTGTATTTGAACAACATTCATAGTCTACATGCCTTATCGCGCTAGCATAGCGCTCTATTTCTTGCCAACTCCTATTCATAAGGTGCGGTCTTCCAACTATCGTGCTTATCACTAATCTTACATCGGTCCATGCAGGATCCTCAGCCCTATGCGGATCTTGTCCTCGATTGGGGTCAGATGTCCCCAATCCTCCATCCTATAGAGCACTCACAAACTGCTGCAATTTCTTTTCCCGGATCAACTTCTCGATAGCGTCCTGGAGATGCCTACACTCTTTCGTATTGTGCCCATAACACTAGTGAAACCAGTAATACATTCTAGTCTATTTCCGTCTCTCCAGCGACTCCTTTGGAAGCGGCTTCTTATATTGAACGATATTACAAATGGATAGATAAATATTCTCTAGGGATACATTCAGTGGTGTGTAATTGTTAGGATTCCTAGGCTTTGGTCTACCGAACTCTCTCTTTCGGTCTTGATTCCTGTCTCCATTTCTCTTCTGTTGATTCGGCTTGTTTTGAACATTAAACTGAACTTTCTCGGAACTATCATCCGACTGCTTTATTGCAATGTTTCTTTGTACTGCTTCTCCTCTCAGTCCCATAACATTGTTTTTCTTAGAGGACCTGGCTTCCTCCTTTCTCAAAAACTGAACTGCCTTTGAATAGAAGCACTCGAATGTGGCCGACGATTTTCCAGCTAGCCAATCACCAAACTCAGATTCTGGATCAATCCCTCTCATCACGACCATAAGTATAGCATGATCATTTGGGTTGTTGACCTCCGTAGCGCGGTATGAAATCTTTCTAAATAGTCCTTCAATGATTCCCCCAGAGCCTGAATCATGCTGGAAACTGACATCATGTCCTTAGGATGACTAGGGTGCATTCAGAACTGCTCCACAAACTTAATTGCCAGTTCATCGAACTTTGAAATCGATCACAGGGGTAGTCTTGTAAACCACATCATCGCTATTCTAGAGAGGGTTATAGGAAAACATCTACATTTGGTTGCATCACTGGCTCTTGTTGAATCCATTAACCATTCGTAACTCATAATGTCCTGCCTAGGGTCGGTTTTTCCCTCATTGGCAGGCATCGAAGGCATGTTGTGAAGGTTACTATGCTATAGGATCTTGTAATATGGAATATATACTAAACTTATTAACTAGTGCGGAAAGTAACTATTAAATAAAAATAACAGTAAAGTAAAATGATACTAGAGATTTTTATACTGGTACGAACTCCTGTTCTACATCCAGTCCCAGATTCCTTCTGGATTTAAACTAGCAACCCTCACTTAACCCGGAGGAATAGGTTTACACCGCTTGAGCAACCGAACAGGACTTTGACCACCTGAGCAACCAAACATGATTTTCATGCCTCAGTAACCGAATAGGACTTTGATACAAATGAAATGTTTTCTTGACTTTACGTGCTTTTGTTACAACATAGATTTGTCAAATGAAGTACACCCTTGTTATAATCTATTCCTCAAGTATTATTTGAATATTTGTGTGTACGTGAAGATAAGGAAGATTTAGATTGCTTAAGAAATGTAGAATTATAATCGTATCTTTAAGCAATAGATAGTTGAATATTCAAGAAAGCAGAAAATCATAAATTAAGATCTTGTTAATTCAGAATAGATAATTGAAGTGAATTGATCTTAAAATTCATGTTAATTTATAGTAGACAAAGAGTTACAACATCTGGTGAAAGGTGCTATCAAACAGCGATGGATGTAACTCCCTGCGAACAAGAAATCCATTTATGAAAAGAAGTGTCTGTTCATAAATATGACAGTTGAAACCAGGCAGTCACTGGTATATGAACTTCAGTCAACTGAATTTTAAAAACATATACGTGCACATGTATATGCATAGGGTCAGTCGACTGACTATGTGCATTCAGTCGACTGAGCTGTGAATTTTTATAAATCCAGCTTGGAAAATAATTTTAATTTAATTTTAAATAATTATCGTTGATATGTGAGAGAGTGTGAACTACTTGAGGATAGATTTTCACATATATGAACTCTAACTTAGACTCTAAAACAAAATTCATACTTGATATACGATCTTCGAGTCTAGTCACCTTCATAATTTATAGTCGCAGATTTGTCGAATATTCAATCATTCTTATGTCGTCTTGATCATCTTGGCATGAATCAAAACCTGAGATCCAACATTCTTCCCCTTTTTGATTAATGATAACTCTTTAGATACATTGAAATATGAGCAAAATCTCAACAAAAATCCTTATATAACTCCTCCTGAATCCGAGACGAAATTTTGTTGAACCTGCAAAATTTGGTAGTGCTTTGCGATATTTCTTCTCTCACTTTGTCATCGATAAAAAGGAGAGGGATATATTTACACAACATAAGTAAGCTTATAACAATATCAATTACAAACCACTGTCCAATATCCATTTTCCTCTCTTTTTAAGTGGTACCTACAAATAATATAGAATGAACATTGGTACCTACCTTTTGTTAGAGTCCTAAGAGTTAGTTCTTTGGAAACCAAACCCAAGAGGGGTCAGAATTCTTTTTGAAAATAAAATTTTTATTCTTGTGAACAGTTTCTATAAAAGATTGTATGTATTTATTTCTAATCAAAGAATTATTTTTTTAGGAACCCAAATTTTAATAGATTTAGAATGATTTAGAATTATTGAAACCGATTTTGTAGTATCATTATTCCTTTTGAAATTGTCATATAAAAAGTTCTTTTTCTAAGGAATACTTTTTGATATTTGCTTATATCCAATGCCCTTTTATTTGAAACAACCTGAGGATTTTCTATAATTTTAGAAAGATTTTCTCTTCCTTTGTTAAACTTAGAGACATTTTTAGTAATATCATCTAATTTTGTTTTAAGACTAGAAATATCTAATTCCAATATTTTAATATTTTCTTTCAAATCATGATTTTCAACTAAAAGAGCATCATTCTTTTCCTATGAGTTTCTATTTCCTGACTTAACATTGAGAGTTGAGAAGTTGTATTAGAACAAGATTCTTGAGAAGTTTTAAGTTCTTCTAAAATTTCTTTCTCATCTCTTAACATATCTACCTCAATTTCAGTCCTATTTAATTTTTCAAGAGTTTCTTTATTTTTTTTTATGTTTCTTAGTTTTTCAAGTAATTCAGAGTTTATTTACACTAAATCATCAAAAGTGAGATCACTCACTTCATCATTTGTGGCCATAAAACATACGTTGGTTTGTTCAGAATCGTTGTTTGTGTCACTGTCTGATGATGGGGATGATTCTGAATCATCCTATGTAACAGAGAAGGATTTCTTTTTGAATCTGTCTTTTTTGTTCTTAAATTTGTCTCTCTTTCGATCAAGACAGTCTTTCTTGATGTGCCCTTTCTTGTGGAATTCATAACATTCTAGAGCAAAAGACGATGACTTGTTGTTGTTATTATTACGGCTGAAGCTGTTCTTGTTGTTTCTAAATTTGTTGTTCATTCTGAACTTCAAATTTTTTTTGAAATTCTTAGCAATAAACGCCATATCTCCCTCATCTGAATCTGATTTATCATTTTCTGCTTGGAATGCTATTTTCTTCTTATCTTGCACCTATACTCGTTTTGCCTGGAGATTAACTTCATAAGAAATTAGATTTCCTATCAACTCTTCTGGTTTAATGGTTGAAATATCGTTAGCTTCTTCAATTGCTAAGACCTTTCGTTCCCATTCATCTGTTAAAGAGTTGAGGATTTTTGAGACAATATCGAAATCAGAATATTTTTCTCCTAATGCTAAGAGGGAATGATATATGTCTTGAAACCTAGAGTACATTTCATTTATGGTTTCATCTTGCTTCATTTTGAAATTCTGAAACTGATTCTTGAGCATAGAAATCTTACTCTGCTTTACTTTGTTTGTACTTTCATGTGTAATTTTAAGTGTATTCCAAATTTCATAAGCAGTTTTACACATGCTGACTCTATTAAACTCATTTTTGTCTAATGCACAAAAATACATATTCATAGCTTTGGCATTTGCAGGAGCATCTAGTTTTTGTGTGTTAGACCATTATGAATATTCAGTAGTAGGTATGTTATATTCTGCTTGAGTAATATTCCAGGTTTCATAACCATTCGCTTGCATATAAATTCTCATCCTAGTAGACCAATAGTTATAGTTTAACCCGTTAAATAGTGGTGGTCATGCAGTAGATTGACCTTCAATAAAACTTATGCTAGTGTTGATTTCCATATTACTAATATATTACATAACTGTATTACGGTTATAAGACGACCTCGCTCTTATACCAAATGAAGGTTACTATGCTATAGGATCGTGTAATATGGAATTCATACTAAACTTATTAACTAGTGTGGAAAGTATAAAAATAGTAGTAAAGTAAAATGACACCAGAGATTTTTATACTGGTTCGAACTCCCATTCTACTTCTAGTCCCAGACTCCTTTAGGATTTAAACTAGCAACCCTCACTTAACCAGGAGAATAGGTTTACATCACCTGAGCAACCGAACATGACTTTGACCACCAGAGCAACCGAACAGGATTTTCTCGCCTGAGCAGCCGAACATGACTTTGATACAAATGAAATGTTTTCTTGACTTTGCGTGCTCTTGTTACAACACAGATTTGTCAAATGAAGTACACCCTTTCTATAATATTTTCCTCAAGTATGATTGAATATTTGTGTGTACGTGAAGATAAGGAAGATTTAGATTGCTTAAGAAATATAGAATTATAATCATATCTTTAAGCAATAAATAGTTGAATATTCAGGAAAGCGGAAAATCATAAATTAAGATCTTGTGAATTCAGAATAGATAGTTGAAGTGAATTGATCTTGAAATTCATGCTATTTTATAGTAGATAAAGAGTTACAACATCTGGTGAAAAGTGCCCTCGAACAACAATGAATGTAACTCTCTATGAACAAGAAATCCATTTGTGAAAAGAAGCGTCTGTTCATAAATATGACAGTTGAAACCAGGTCAATCACTGGTATATGAACTTCAGTGGACTGAATTTAAAAACATATATGTGCACATGTATTTGCACAGGGTCAGTGGATTGACTATGTGCATTCAGTCGACTGAGCTGTGAATTTTTATAAATCCAGCTTGAAAAATAATTTGAATTTAATTTTAAATAATTGTCGTTGATATGTGAGGGAGTGTGAACTACTTGAGGATAGATTTTAACATATATGAACACTAACTTGAACTCTAAAACAAAATACATACTTGATATACGATCTTCGAGTCTATTCGTCTTCATAATTTGTAGTCGTAGATTTGTCGAATATTCAATCATTCTTATGTCGTCTTGATCATCTTGGCATGAATCAAAACCTGAGATCCAACATGGTGAACCTTCTCGGATATTCTACATGCAAAACTTTGTCAGTAAATGGGGTATGGCTCCTTGAAATTCCCCAGTCATCATTCGTCAAACCCTGGTTCTCTATCACCAAATGTCTGGTCATTGCCGACAAATCCAGTTTCTGGATGGGTGGTACCAAGCATTGGTCACGCTCCACCTTACGTGAATGTTCTAGTAGATGTCTACGGGCCGTTTCATGCCATCTTGGCCCACCATCCTCTTGACGTGCACCTCATGCATTCATCTCTTCATCATTCCGGTAGGGTACTTGGTCAGCATTTAGTTGAACTCCAGCATCCAAGCTTCCGGAAATAGCTTTTGCTCGATTCCCCAAGTGTAGCAGAGGAATCCCTCTTCTGGAAGAGGGATTGGCACCGATCCCTAGGGAGGGATCGGCACCGATCCGTCTTGGCAGACCATGTTGTTCTGCTAAGCGAAGCTTCGATGTTTCTGCTTGTTCTCCTTCGACCCTACGATGCCTACACCTGTGGTATTCATCTGATGAGCTTGAACTCTCTGATGCGAGTAAGAACTGGGATCCCTTTTGGCGTTCTCATGCTATTGTTGAGCAATCTGATTCATTAGGCTAGCATTACTCTAAATTTGCTCATTCAGTTGTCTACGGCTTTCCACCAAGTCCCTCGTCAAGTTTTTAAATTCAGCTCTAGATATAGAATCAGCAAGAGTTTTGGACTTCAGTAAGCTCCACATTCAAATTTGTAGGTTGGTTGCTTAGGGCTCCTTGTTGGATGCTGGCAGTTTCATTCCCATCCACATTCTGAGAAGTTGATCTGGTACGTCTCACCATTAACGATTTCCTTGTTTAGATTCTAGCAAATCTGAGTAGTATCTACAAGTTTTTAAAGATGACTATGGATCTCCTTTAGGGATTCGCTCAATCCAGTAGCAACAAAGGGGATCCTAACGTGCTGAGAATCAGTTTCTCAATGAAAACACCAAAATGTTTACAACCAAATTGGTCACAAACATCCAAGAGTAGGTTTGTATAGCGAAGTAAATGAAGAAACTAAATAAAAACATAGGAAAATAGCAAAACAACAAGCAAATCAAAATAGAAGTCAATAACACCAGGATTTATAGTGGTTCGGCATCGACTGCCTACGTCTACTTTGAATATTCTCTTTATTGATTCACTATAATCTTGATTACAGTAGCAAACAACAAGTAAGAGAGTAATGAAGAAAGTCGATTACAATAAAAGAGCTATGTAACCAGCAGCGCAAAGATCCTCAGAATGACCACCTAGGCCAGTATTTATAGGTGAAGGCGACCCCCAACCTCTCTGAAACCTTAGCTACAGGACCTCCTTACCCATATAGGCCCACCATAGGGGTCGCTAGGCCTAAATTCCAATGAATAGGGATTAGTACCAATCCCTTTATTGGTTGATTTTGGGGCAATGATCCTTTATGGTAGCTCCTTCATGTTTAGACTTGTTGGTATCTCAAATATCATATCGATTGGACAAGTGGAGCTCATGATTTCGATCGATCTTGGATTCAGATCTATTTTGAAGTTATTCCTGCCGAACTCTTCTATTTCCCTCCATACTTCTCATGCCGATTCCAATTACATGCTATAGTGATCCACCCAATCATGTCGAACCATACTTGCACATCCACGCTTACCCCTTGAGTTACATAATGTCGATCCCTAAATTTCCACAGTGCTTTGCCGATCCATCTAGTTAAACAAGACCATACCAAACCCTCTATTTCAGCCGATTTCTTATATCTCAAAATGCTATGTCGATCCCACTTACTCCATCGGACTATGCCGATCCATAGACTTCCATCTATGCCGATCCAAGCACCATCAAAAATGTCGATCCCCCTATTACTTCGACCATGCCTATCCACTTACATAACCAACCATACTGATCCCTAGTGTTCTGCCTTGCTATGCCGATCCATTGTTAATCCAAGCTATTTTCCATATTTTTAGCATCCTGCATCGTCTATCTATCAACTATATTCAATCTAGGCTTTGTATAACCATCTGAACTCTACATCTGGTTCCTATAGCCATTGCTCCTTGGACATCCTCCTTGACAACAGCTGAATCTGCCTTGCATAGTCAGTCTAATATAGCCGGGTCAAGATACCGGGTAACACAACTGAACGAGGAAAGTTTCCATATCTTACGAGTGTAGTTCAGTTTTTCTTGGAGAACAAATAGATAAAGAATATATGCATGTTAGTTTCAGTACCAAAGTTGCATAGAACACAAGTAGTGGCTTGAATAAGACCAAACTTATGCATTCCATACATAGATTGTTCTACATTAAACTACTAGCATTCCGCTTCGACCAAGGAAAAGAGTGTTGATTGCCTATGAGTTTCTTGTAAGTATTAGAGGTGCAATGTAATTTATTACTTCTCGACCATAAGACTGGTTCCAAAGAAGATGTAAATGTGCTTGATGGTATTATATTCCAAAGATTCCTAATTGCAACTGAGCTAGGGTAGGGAAGACTAGGAGAGCTATTCAAGATATAGTTTCTAGCATAGGTATTCGAAGGAATTCATGTCATGTATTGTAAATTATGGTCAATTGGATTCCTTAGAATTAGATCAGGGCAAGCCTAGGGGTCATCCCAGAATTTGATAGCAGGGAGTTTTAAGGGGTTGCATTGGATGTACAGTAAGAAGGTAGTTATTAGCTTTAGGATATTGCACCAACTCCAACTGGCATTAGGAGGAATCGGGTTAGTCTAGAAGTTTTTTCCCTTGATGGGATTATCATTTACCTATCTTAACCATAAATTGCGTCCTTGGGATAGAATTACATGAAAGTATTTAGAGATAGATGCATAATTCCATTTCTTCAAGTTCATTGTACCAAGACCATCATTTGCTTTAGGTAATTGAATCTTATTGAATGCTACAGGGATCACCTTGTTAGTATATTGAGTGCCATTCCAAAGAAAGTTGTTTATGGCCCTGTAACCACCAAGACTGGTTTCGAAGGGAGAATAAAATGCCTTAACCAGTAGAAGCTCATCGCAGTTGCAATAGAAAGAATTACAATAAGTCTGCCTACTTGAGATAGTTTTGTATAAGACCAACTAGTTAGTTTCATAGTTATCTTTTCATATAGAGGAAGGCAACAAGAAGTTATTAATCTTTTAGTTAGGAGTGGCATACCAAGGTAGAGATTATTCTTAGGAATTTCCTGAAGAGAAGAAAGATTTATAGTAGTCCCCTTTTCAGCCTGGCCAATTCTAGCTATTAAAATTTGTGATTTACTCATGTTTACGAATAGACCAGTTAGGGATTTTAATTTAGAAAGAGTATGAAGGATCATGAGATAGAAGCAAATGGGTTTGTGAAGCAAACAAGGTCATCAACAAAACGAAGGCTGAATATTGCTGGATCTTTGCATTTTGGGTGAAGTAATTGTCCATTTTGAAGTTTATAACTTAGCATGGAATTCAGAACCTCAATTACTATTACAAACAATAAGGCTTAAATTGGGTCTACTTGGCGAACTCCCTATGTTTCTTTGAATTAGCCGTAAGAGCATCCATTATGTATAACAGATTAGGTGGGAATCAAAATGCATGTATAAATCCATGATATAAAAGGAAGTGGGAAATTGGTTCTAAATAGGATTGCTACAATTACCTCCCAAGAAATAGTGTCAAATGCCTTCTAAATATGGAGCTTTAGCATACATCTAGGGAGATAATGCTTTTGCTATAATCAGACATAAGCTCATGAGTGAGAAGGAGGTTGTCAAAGATTGAGCGGCTTGAATGTTGTTTGATTATCATTCAAAACAGTTTGAAGTATGGTTAATATGGTTGTAAATATGCGCTTGTATATTGTGTTAGCACAAGAAAAGAGCCTGAAGTCGGAAACATGTTCTAGATTATCTTGTGGACCAGAGAAATGTTGATTGCATTTAAGCCAGGCTAAAGCTTATTGGCTCTAAAAAGAATTGAACTGCCTTTACTATAACATCCCTCACTTCGAGGCCCTAAAATGGACGCTTATGATGCTATAGTCATCATCAAAATCATTTTCAAGCGAAAAAGTAATTTTAGAATTAAATTGCACAACATAAGCAAACATGGCAGCTAAATAACTTTTCCTTTACCTAAAGTTAAGTTACATAATACATTACATCATTTCTAACACATTACCTTCCCATATAGAGGTAAATACAATAAGAAAATAAGAGTTGTGTTGTGTCTTACATATGAAGATGCCAACATAATACATAACCAGTTATAAATCCTGGTTTTACACAGTAGAATTTCAAAATAAATTTTATTAGCTAGATAAGCCTCATGCTTCATCTTCAAAGTCTTTATTTGTCCTCCTATTGAATACCTGTCTATTCTATAAACTTAGCCTACTCGAATGAGTACCTATGAGTTTATGGAAAATAATAGAAAGACGGGTCAGACATGAAGTCTGGTTGAGTAAAACTCATCCCTAATAGACAACATATAGTGAGACCATGCTACTGAAGCACGGAATGGATTCCCCCGTCACTGTTCCAATCATTACAATTACAAAATACGACACAACAGTATTACATCACAAAAATGCTTAATCATCAAATTATAGTAAGTGTGAGATTTCTTACACATATGTTCGACCGATTACCATAGTCTCATCCACTACGCCATAAATGGCCTACTGCAACACAAAAAAAATGTTGGCTCAGGCCCGAAAAATGTTGCCATAGGTCTATGGCAACACTTTTAGGGTGATGCAATTTTTGCCGTTGCCTTAGACCTCAAAGGCAACATTTTGACTATCTAAGGCAACATAAGTAATATTGTTGCAATAGAACCCTATTTGGGTCTATGGCAACACCCATAGGTATCTGTAGCAACATTCCAAAATATTGCTATAGATATGAACTTTTTGAATTTGTGGGGCCCACAATGTAGAGCATATTTGATTTTTTAATAAAAATAAATATTTATTTAATAAAATGCTATTACACAGAATTTGATATTTAAACAGTAATTTATTTAAATAAATATTTTATTTCAACATTTGAAATAGTACAAATTCCTGACTCCACTATTTTACAATTCAATGATATATAACACCGATATTCACATATACGGATATTCCTCACTACATCGCTCAATTCAGTCATTACATATGCAGTTTCAATTTATACAGACACCGACACTGACAAATATATGCCGAGCCGAAGGCGAGCCGAGTGCCGAGCCGAAGGCGAGCCGAGAAGCGGGTCCGGGCGCAGCGCCGGCGGGGGTCCGGGGCACCGCAGTCCTACACATGCATTCATACACTCATGCACATTTGATTTGACTCTGTCTTCAAGCTTGTATCCAGCTGTCCAGTCTTCAATACCTGTCACATATAATTCAAAAGCAGTAATCTGGAAAATAATATTTAACTCAAACAGAAAATGAAAATATTTTTGTTATAATATTTGCCTCAGGTATTTGGGTTGTTTCTTTTCATAAGTGCATAAGCCAAACATGAATGCAACACATGGATACAAGGACACGACACAAGGTCAAACCCGAGTCATCGACTGGATTCAACTCAGGGCCAAGCAACCAACAAAACAAACAAGAACCAGGTTCAGCAAAATATAGACAAGCCAGTGCAAGAACACAGTAGTACACATAGGCAGCCCATCAAGCAAAAACAGTGAATGCATCAGGCATGTACAAGAGAAACATAGGCAGTAATATGATATATAGAGGACTTGGAGCACCAGTTCATGTTCTGGTTTAACAAATGCAGCAGAAAGGAGCTAACAAGCTCAGACCATACATCATCGCAATCCAACATACCAATACATCATCGCAATCCAACATACCAGATTTATCAAAGTCCAACAGAAAGATTAAACCCGAGATTATAGGAAATAAAGCCTATAAATAAATCCCAATTCATCATCGGCAAAAGCATGCGAGTGTAACCAAAATCGAGAATAATCAAGTAAACTAGAAGGCATAAAACATACCAAATAATATCACATCGCACCCGACGACGAAGTCAAAGCAATTCGAGCAATCAATCAAGGAATTGAAACTGGTTTTATGATTGCTGGCCAATTTGAAAATTTAAGCGGCATTCTCTCAAACAAGAAATCTGCGTTTGACATCTTCCTTGAATCCGAAAATGGTACTTTTTGAAGCAATCGAGCAAAGCTTCATCAGAATCGAACTTCTTCTGAACATTGGCGAGAAAGATTCAAGCATCAGATCTGGTCGAAGTATCATAAATTGCCAACCCTACCGTCACGAAACCACTAGATTCGAGGAACAGCGGCTGAGCCACAACTATCGCCGACGTATCCTCCTCGATGGGTCCGTTAAGGCAGATGACGCGCTCTTTGAGAAGCCGGGAAAAGATATCGCAGGCACGCTGGCCACGGGATGTGTGCTCGATGACCATCGGAATCAGGCTGTAGAAACGGCGGTGGGGTAGTGGAGTTTTGTTGGGGGCTGCGGTTGGTAGGATTTGGGAGAGGTTGCGTATCGACATGTAGGCAATAGCAGCGAAATTGGGGGTGAGAACGAAATGGGAACGAAAATATGATTTGGAAATTAGGGATTTGGAAATTGGGGATTTGGATTTGGAAATTAGGGGTGAGAACGAAATGGTATGAACAGTAAAGCGGGAAAACGAAAAATTAGGGCAAAATGTAGCGGTGATCCATGTTAACAATCAGATTAAACGTAGACCGTTGGATCGTATTCACGCGGATTGCTAATTTTATTAATTTTTTAATTTGAAAACATCTATAGCAACACTATATAAAAATGTTGCATCGTGTTACACTTGTTTAGCTAGAGCAACACATTTTTATGGCTAAGGTAACACTAAAAATACAACGTTGCAGTAGGACCAAAATTTTATAGCTATCGCAACATTTTAGCTGGCAACACCTTGCAAAAATGTTGCAGAAGGTCATTTATGGCGTAGTGATCTTAATTTGCCACATAGGCCTAACTCTTACCAGTTCGACTCCGGTACTAGACACTTAATGGTTATCCTTAGGTATTCTACCTCATTTTTATCATGAACATTAGTTAGACTACCTCTATGGCCTTACACCGTTGCTCCCGTATCATGCCATGGACATAAAATTGGATGATACACAAGCCTTACTCATCATTTACACTTATTTTTCTTGAATGGATAATTGGATGCTATACAATTCCTATTCCCTCGTTCTCGCTTATTTGTCATGAATAGAAAATTAGATGCTACACAAGCCTTACTCCACCTACGTTATTAATTACAATGTCACGTGCTTGACATTCGATTGCCACATAAGCCTTTCATCAAATATTACTTCGAGCTTAGACACAAGATTGCCACTAAGGCCTTACATTTCTAATCATCAAATAAGAAGTTGGGTTTTAGGTATCTTAATTCCACGAAGACCTTCCTTCATTCCCTAATTAAGTTATCCTCCATTAACCTATTATTTGCCTAAGTGCATTTTATACTTAGGAACAACCATCACTTGCACAAAGCCTTCCTTCCTTAATTTAGTTCACTATCTCAAACCAACGTACAAGGTCATCATATATTAAGTCTCCTGGGGTCATCACAAGTTGATATTGCTTTATCCATCCCATATTGATATTTATTGGCTATCTTTGGTTCACTCTCTTAAGCTTTCATGGGTTGATAGCTTCCCTAAACCATCGCGTGTTAACTCTCTAAGAGTCATCGCATGTTGTCTCACAAAGCTGTCGCATGCTAACTTCCCTATAGCTATCGTGTGTTGACTCCATCATAAGCCATCGTATGTTGACTCGTGTGTTGACTCCCTAAGAGCCATCGTGTGTTGACTCTCTAAGCGCGATCATGTGTTGACTCCCTAAGAGCCACCTTTTGTTGACTCCCTAAGAGCCATCGTGCGTTGATTTCCCACTAAGACTTCATATATTGAAGAACGTTAGCTACCATAAGTGGATAACTTTCGAGTGTTGAGCTCGAAAGAGCTTTTGTGCGTTGACTTTCCAAAAGACGTCATTGGAGGATAAAATAAGTGTTATTGCTTGTAGATAGCTAAACTAGCTATCATGAGTTGATTATACTAGTAATCATCGCATGTCAAGATGGCATGCTCTTAATTAACGTGAAAACGATTTTGTTACCTTATTAAGTAGTCACATTATACCAAATCTCATTTGGTATCGAATTCTCATTGCCCAATCCTTTCCTTTACAATTCAATTTTCGAAAAATGGAATAATTACATTCTCCGTTTATTATTTATTATCATTAATTAAACACCTATATCCTAAGATGATTAGTTCGTATTAAATTAAAAAAATGAGAAAAATCTGAAATATTCAATAAAAATCAATTTAGTCATATTTTACCTTACCCCAAAATCTCAAGTCAAAATAATAAATTTTATTATTTTCAGTAATTAATTTATCCAAAATTAACTATTTCGCAACTTAGAAAATTCATAAAAACCCAATATAACTCTTAAAAATATGAAATTAAAAACCCATCATTATTTTATTATTAGGGACACAATATCCCATTTTCAAATCATTTGATTATGATTAAATCATATTTGACCATAAACGTGAATTAATTTACTTCATTTAAATTTCTAGGTATAACCATATAATGTTTAATCATTCAAACATGATTTCTATCATCAAAAACATCCATAAATGGTCAAACTCGAACCTAAACGGGTTAAGATAAGTTTTATAGAAAGTTTACTCGTCTTTGGTTTGATTAAGCTTTGTTTAAAGTCTCTTTAATGATGAAAGCTTCACCTTTTACCTTTATCTTCATCCCCTTCCTCTTATAAGTCTAGTCGTCCTTATTTATTTATTTTATTTCTTTTGTTTTGTGGAAAAATGATAGAGAATGCATAGAGGGTTGGAGTTTAAGTAATTTGTATTTTGGGCCTTGGGCTATCCCATTCTAGCCTAACCTTAATAAATCTACCACTCTTCTTCCTTCGTTTATTGTTCCTTCTTTAATTTACTTGTCTCTGTCTAAACACATACTTTAATTTGATTAATCATTTATTTATCTAAATCCCCTATTGTGGCACTTCAACATATGGGGTGTTACAGTCTTCTCTCCTAATAAGAATTTCATCCTTAAAATTTAGACAAGGCAGGATAAAGACCACTACCATCAAGACGATGTACATACGGTACAAAAATTACACTAGTTCCTCACTAATATAAGTCATCATCATTCATAAACCATTATGTATTAGTATCATTGATAACACAAAGGAATGTCTCATCATATCATCGTACTAGTGTTTCTACTGGTCAATGTAATAAAACATACATGTCTCAATCATACATGTCAAAATAAATCGAGGTAGTTATTTCTAATCCTATCCTCTACCTCCAAGGTACAATCATCAATGTTGCCACTCCATTGGACGTGAACAAGCTTAATAACCTTGTTACTCAACTCTTTTGTATCACGGCCTATTATTCCCTTCCATCGTCAAACATACGTCAAGTCATTTCTACAGACAAATTTTCAATCGTCCATGGTTCTACTATCGAACTTGGGTCGTGCGCACATTTCCTAAAATGCGATATGTTAAAAACTTTATGCACACCCACCAAACATCTTGGTAATTAGACTCTATATACGAGTTTACTAATCTACTCAATTACTGGAAATGGATCTACATATCTAAATGCCAACATCCAGGTTCCAAAGTGCATAACTCCTCACATCAGAAAAACCTTCACAAACACATGATCGCATACCGTGAACTCAAGCTCATTCCTTTGCATGTCGGCATAACTCTTCTGCCTTAATTGCACTGCCTTCATTCTAGCACATATCAATTCTACTCTCTCAATACTATCTCTTACCAAATAGGGACCTAATACAACTCTATCTCTCTTATCCAACCAACAAACATGAGACTTACACGGTCTATAATACAACTTGTGCGGTGCTATCCCGATACTCGACTTGTGACCATTATTGTAGGAAACTCTACCAGATACAATGATCTTCCCAAGATCTTCGAAATCCAAGGCAAAAGCTCTCAGCCAATCCTCGAGTACACGGTTCACCCTCTCGGTTTGACCATCTATCTATAGGAGGTAAGCCATGCTCAAGTTTATATTCGTACCCAATGTAGTATGCAAACTTCTTCAAAACTCACTAGTGAACAATGGAACCCTAACACTAATGATACTACTCGGTAAAAAATGTTGTCTCGCTATATTTTTCATATATAGCTCTGCTAAGTCGTTGTCCTTGGCAACTTCACCGAGATAAAGTTGGTACTCTTATTCAAACTATCGACTATCACCCAAATGTTATCATTTCCCATCCACGACTTAGGTAATCCCTCAATAAAATCCATAGACACTGAATCCCACTTCCAAGTTAGTACTTCCAAAGGCTGATGTAACCTTCTCGGCTTATGATGCTTAGCTTTCACTTGCTAAGAGGTGAAGCACCTCTTCACAATTCTCATATATCTCTCTTAACCCCTTCTCAAAAGAAGACTCTCATCATATCATGATACATATTTGTACCTCTGGATGAATAGTAAATTTCAACCGATGACTTTCATCCAAGACATCCTTCCGAAGTTCTCCTATATCTGGAATGCACGATCTTCCTTTCTTTCTAAGCCATTCCTTCAAGTCTATCTTGAATCCTTTTAGATCCTCAACATATACCCTCATCTCTAGTCGCCTAATCCTTTCGGCAATTAGTGAGTCCTCTTTCCACCTTACGGCAATCCTATCCGCAAGTGCTGGATGTAACACCAAACTTGCTAACATGCCCGGATCCCTACTCGGCCCAGTATTCTGGCTACATTGATCTTCACAGGAGGCTAATGTCCCCACGTCTTCCATTGTTCAATCATGGCCAACACTCCATTTTGATACTTCCTACTTAAAGCATTGGCAACCTTGCTCCCTTTTCTTGGCGTATGATCTATCCCAAATCATATGCCGTCAGAAACTCCAACCACCTATTTTTTCTTATATTCAACTCCTTCTGAGAGAATAAGTAATTAAGGGACTTGTGGTCCACATATAACTTGAACTGTTCTCCTAACAAGTAATGTTTCCAGATATTCGGTGCAAACACCGCCACTGCCAAGTTCAAGTCATGAATCGAATATCTAACCTTATATAGCCACAATTGCCTTAATGCATAAGCTATTACTCGCCCTCTTTACATCAATATTTCTCCCAAATCTTTCTCACAAGCATTGGTATACAATACTAGATTATGGTCCCCTTCAGGCATAATCAACATAGGATATTTCGCTGGTAACTTCTTCAGCTCTTGGAATGATCCTCTGCACTTATTACTCCACACAACTTTCTCATTCTTCCAAGTTAACTTAGTCAAGTGTGATGCTATACGTGAGTTATCTTTAATGTATCTGCAATAAAAGCTAGCCAATCCCTGGAAACTTCCCATTTCCATGACCGTCTCTAACCTCTTTCGACCATTAATAGTTTCTATTTTCGATGGATCCACAGTTAGTCCATTTTTCAAAACTACATGCCCAAGAAACTTATCCTTGGTACTTCAAAAACTTTGTCTTCAACTTGTGTTGTCTCAACTTCTCCAATACCAATCTAAGATGGATTTTTTTGTCTCTTTTACTCTTAGAATACAATAAGATGTCATCGATGAAGACCAACACAAATCTATCCATGTGAAAGATTTAGTTCATAAGTTCAATGAAGAACATAAAGGCACAGTCAGTCCAAACGGCATCACTAACCACAAAAGTGAACCATACCTTATTCAAAACATAGTCAATTGAACACTATCTTATGCTATTCTCAATCATTGGAAACCCATTGCTAAATCTAGCTGCGATAATATTCTAGCTCTACTCAAATAATCAAACAAGTCATATATCCTAGGCAATGGATAAAAATCCTTCACTGCCAACTCATTCAACTTTCGGTAACCAATGAACATCTGTAATGATCCATTCGACTTCATTACAAATACGCGGGCGCTCCCCATAATGAACTACTAGGTCTAATGAAAAATTTATTCTTAAGTTTCATTGGCTACTTCTTTAATTCCTCCATCTCCTTTGATAGCATTTTGTTAAGTGGCCTGCTAATAAGTTGTACCTTGGAATCAAGTCTATTCGGAATTTGTAACGACCCTGAATTTTGAACCATTTAAATTGAAAATATTTAATTAATTTTAATTATTTGAATGATAGTTTGACTTGAATTTCAAATTTTCAGAATAAATTAGCGATTAAATTATAAAATTTAATCTAGTGAATGTTGAATAAAAATTCGAATCTTCAATTCTTAGTTGAAGAAAAATATTTCAAAAGCTTTTAAAATTCGTAATGATAATATTGGATATAATAGAAGCTTCGGAATCGAATTTGAAACTGCTTTGTTCAGTTTTGAAATTGTATCGTTTGAACCGATATTTAAAAAATAGTGTCCCGAGGCACAGTCTCGGAATTCGACGAAACCAGCTCCATTGGATCCGAAATATTGAATGATTACTGGGTTTCAAATTTTGTATTTATCGGAATTGATATGTGAGCACACGGTGAGTAAACGCATTGAAGTTTTTTCGATATTCAATTTAAATTTGAAATTTAAATTTGTCAACCTCAGTACGCTGTCCACCTTATATTTACGCCTAATATCACGAATGAAATCGTGGAGAGCATGCTTCGTTCAAATTAAAAGCATGGCTGCGTACTTATTCCCTCCCCAGTTCAAAATAAATAAAAATCAAACTTCCCTCTTCAGATTCGAACGAACGAAAAACAACATCAATTAATGGCCGCTCTCCCCTTCAAATTTCACGAAGTCGAGTCTCTTTCCCCCTTCAGTTTCGATTTCCCTCTTTCCCAAAAATCAAATTCGAAATCGCGATACAATTCGTTCGAAAAAGAAATGGCGACTGTGAACCAAATCACTCGAAGACAATTCGAGACGAGGGCGACGTGGTCTCGGTTGGAGTTCGTGATGGCGACGAGGTGGCGTGGCTCTTGGCGGAAGCGACTCGCGATTGAATCGAGTGAGGGGCTCGGCGAAGATGCCTGGTCACGAGCAGGCGATGGACGTAGGCAGAGTCGAGTTCGACTGGGGTAGGGGCTCGCAACCGTGAATGCGAATGATGAGAGTGGTGGTGTTGGCCGTGAGTTTTCCTGGAGACGATTAATATAGGTATAGCAATTTTATATTTGATTTACTTTTATATAAATTGTTTATATGCAGAGATTTTTATAAAAAGTATGGAAACAAATTTTCTAGTTGGAAAGGAATTAAATAAAATAAAGTTATATGCTGTTCGTATAATTAGGTTTAAAAAAAATTATATTTTGCAAGGTATAAAATAATTTTGATTTTGATAATATATATATATAGGAATCATCCCACCTTTAAGAAATAGGTATATTTATTTGAGAAATTAGGATATATATATAACTTGCCACTGGATTTATAATTTGGGCAGAAAAGAAATGTAACTAAGTTAGATTAACGATCATTTGGAAATTTAGTAGATTGCTAGTTAATTTAATATTAAAATGGTAATTAATTGTCCGATTTATTCGAATATTAATAAAATTATTAAAGGAGAAATTTGTTAATCTAAAACAATTGAAAACGAAAATTGATTGTTCAGTTGATTCGAATAATAACGAATTGTATAATTGTTTATACACGGTTTAAAAATCAAGAAACAGCCAAAATTGGAAAATGGATTGCAAAATAAAAGCTAAGGTGAGATTTTCTCACTCGAAGGAAAATTTGGTTTTTACAATTATTGACTGATTGATTGCTATTTGGATGTGATATTAGATATAGTAGGATATATCTATATATATAGCAATATATACATATTGGCATATGTATATATTGGATTGATTGATTTCTCGCATTATATAGCGGATGAGAACCTATTGCGCCGTTAGTAAGCGGATGATTTTTATAAAACCCATATACCGCGATATTCCACCTCGAAGTGGAATTGGTATTGTGCTAACATCTGTGGATGCAGGGAAACAGGTTGGAGGGATCCAACAGGATTCCTCACCAGTATTTATTTATTTACAGATATTGATGTATATTCTGTTATCATATTGATATATGATGTTTGTTGTCGTGATTGACTAATTTGTGTGTTACATCATCGGATTCATTTTTGAAATTTAAAAATGACGATGTTGATTTTAAAAGAGATTTTTAAAGTGATTTTTGAAAGTATACGTTTATTTAATTTTTGAATTGATTTATAAACGTTCAACTTTTAAAGTTATAGAAATTATGATTTTTGTGAAATATAACCAAAGTGTCATTTTTGAAATAAATAGTTGATTTATTTATAAAATGGTTTAAATTGAGATTTTCACAGTTTTATAAACGGTTTATTTAAAGGATTTAAAAAGTTGATATTTATAAATTCAAAACATTGGAATTTTAAACGAGTTTTGTAAGTGTTAGAACAAGATGAAATAAAAATTCGTAAGTGAATGAAATTTATAAATTGTGAAGTATAAAATGAATAGATGTTGTAGAATAAAAGATTTGTAAGTAATTTACTTATAAATTAGATTTTGCACTTAGATGGGATATGAATAGAATTTGCTAATAAAATGATTTTATAAGTTGAAATTATTATAAAGTATAAATGTGATTTATAAACGTTGTTTATAAATCTGAAACCACTTATTTTGATAAGTGAATTATAGAAGTTAATTTGAGGAATTTTATCCACGATTTTGGACAGTGGATAGTCCTTTAAATAAAATGTGTAGAAAATATTGAAATTTGGTCAGTGAAATATATTCACGATTTTGGACAGTGAATATATTGTTAAGTAAAATGGATATTGTTTTGGGGAAGTGACATTAAAAATGAAGTTAATTGTTTTAACGATGTTTTAAAATGAGTTGAATATCGAAATCATAGATTTCAACATTCATTGTTGAAATAGACGTTTTCGAGAAATAGAAGGAAATGATGGACTATAACACTGTTGTTATAGTAAATGGTTTCCGAAAGGAAATGTCTTATATAGTATTGGGATTTATATATCTATCTAAATTTTGAATCCCTATACTAGTGATATTGAGTCGTCGTAACGCTGTTTTACGTAACATTCGTTTTGACTCAAATAGATGTTGTTATAGTAAATGATTTCCTTAAAGAATGAAATATATACTTAATTTTGATTTAAGTATATTGAATATTTTTAAATGTTGAAAATAAATAGATTTGTGAATTACTTATTATTAAGTAAGTATGGAAATGTTTTCCAATATGAAATAAAATGTTTTGAGATTTTATCTTCTTAAAGATAAATTGAAATTGAATATTGAAATCGATTTGAAAATCGTATATCAGTAGATATTTGAAATATAAATTCACCATGGAATTTATAAAAAGAAATGGAAATTCGTCTTAAAAATAAATATTGATTTATTTTTGAAGTGTGGAAATTTTATATCTAGTGAAGATATTTTGGAAGATAAAATAAATTGGAATCTGATGATGTTGCGCATCTTTATTGATAGTTAAATAACCGACTATCAATAATTACCTTGAATGGGTATTTGTTGTGAATTGGATGAATTTGAATGCCACACTTATTTTTGAATAAGCGCTCACTATTCGGGTTAGCCGGGAAAGGACCATGGGGTCGTATAACCCATTCCGAATATGTGATACGTCGTTATGAATTGCATTTGATGACCGGTGTTGAAGACCGGATATTTTTGAAAACGGAAGGATTACCGTTGAGTTACTCTACATCGGTTGATCTCCGATTTAGAGGTTTTATCACCCTTAGTGACGGGAAGTCTGGATGTGATTGGAAATTATCCGGAATTGCAAGGGCTTCGTGAGAAGTGCCTTCGGTTCTATTCGATCCCGCAACAGACTTGTATGGATTGTATGTCTGACATTACACTTTGAGATATAAAGCCGATTTCTTTCAAATACATTTCTGTTGGTGGCGGAGAATTTATTCTCTTAGCTTAACACCCTTCTCTGAGACGTATGAGCTCAGAGGTTATGTAGTTGAAGGTTACCAGCGATATACTCCCAATTTGGTAACGTGGCATGCTGAGTGTTGCTGTGAAATGATCATTGTTTGATCATTTGTGATATGATCATTTGTTTGATCATTTATCTTTGTGATCATTTCTTTGATCATTTGTTTGACCCGAAGCATGGCTTTGTGAAAAAGCGTAGCTTTGTGGACGAGACTTCGTCAGGGCCTCAACAACCCGGAAATGGTCGAAACAGGAATGTTGCGGCAAGGTTATGAGGGTCGCGCCGTTTAGGGTATGTCATTTCCTTCTGGAAAGGGGTGGTATCATGGTATGGAGCCCAGATACTTACTCATGTGGACACACTTTATTTATTATGTGTGATGTTGGTTACCGAGCACTCAGATAAAGGTCCCAAAGGACCGGGGGATGGCATATTCGTGAGTTACCTGGTACAGGGGTAACCCGACCTTGTTTGGCAGAGAGCGGTTTGTCTCTCGGGACGTCCAGCCAGAGGCGATCCCATTCGGCAGGAGGAAAGGAAGTTCCTTAGCCTGACCATTTGTTGGAAAATCCAAAGAAACAATACGAACCTTTACGATTGCAATTGTATTACCTGCTATGGAATGTGGCGGTAACCTGCTATTGAACATAGTAGCTATAGTAGGCATACGATATTGGTCGTATGCTGGCTAAGATTAATATTATACTTTCGAAATGTTTTCTACACTAGACATTAATAATAATAATCCAATGATTGGCGTAGTAAGCATATTTGACTATCATAAGAAGAAATCTCCTCCAATTTTGCGTTTGCATTGTGTGTGTGGCGGGAGGTCTTATGGTAGTTTCATTTTTCAAAATCATTGCGTATCTGTTTTATTTTCTTTGTGAAAATAACTGTTTTACGATCTCACACCTGTCACCATGACTGACTCGGAGTTTATTGTTCCTTTTCTAAACTCTGGGTGCCCATTATTTTCCACACGGGCAGCCTAGAGTTATGTTATCAGGATATTCTGGAGCTTTGGAAGCAATCTGGATGGCAAAACGTATCACCTATACTTTATATTATTCCGCTGTATATTCTGTACGAGGACAAGTTTATATAACTGTCCATTGTTGTATATTGACTCTGATTGATGTATGTATAAACTGATATAGTTCTTTTGTTTAAAGATTATTGATTTATCTATTATATATTGTTCCGCTGCGATATGTGAGATTCTGATATTGTTTCTGTTCCGATGTTGTTTTGTTGTTCTTCTTCTCTTTTTCTTCTATCTTTTCTTCTACCTCTTCTTTTAAACCCTAAGAATTCGGTTTTCCGGCATTCGTTTGCTCGGCAGTTGATACAGTGGACGTATCGATGTCGATTTTCGAAAGTCGAAGAATCGGGTCCTTACAACGTGGTATCAGAGCATATGGTTAAGCGACAACCCTGCTATGTTGAGTGTTACTCATTAGAGATAGAGTCGGCAGTACTCTAGAATGAGTTTGAGTGTAATAATAGATACGAGTGCGTATTTGTTAGTGAATATGAAATTGTTTTGTATTGTGTTGACTTATCGGTTGATTGTTTATAGATTCTGGTCGGTGCAGTCTAGCTAACTGTGTTGATAGGAGTTTCTAAACTCTAAACAAGATAAACCGATACAGTATTGTTTTAAATAGTGTGAATGAAATAATTTTGCCCAAAACTATTTTTGTATAGAAAGGAAATGATTTTTCTATGAATTATCATAGTATATGGATGTTTGGTTGTTATAAAATAATAACATTGCATTATTATCATTGTTTTATGAAATGGAATGAGAAATTAAAATAATAACCAAAGATTTGGAGATAAATTCAATTAACAAATGAAATTTATAAATGCGAATTGAAGCATAAGGAAAGGAATTCGTATACAAATGAAATTTAAGAATATAAATTGTTAATTTGATTTGTAATTTGAAACGGAATTCCAGAGAAGTATTTGGAAATGTTTTGAAAAGAATTTGAAAATTTTGGAGATTTGGAAAGTTTAAATCTTTTTGATTAGAAAATGAATTTCGAAGGTTTTGAAAAGTATTTTGAAGGAATGAAAAGCTCTAAACTCTTTTCGGTCGTTGGAAAATAACTTCGGTAATGACTGCAGCATCATCGATGTTCATTTTCGGGTTTCCAAAAGAGGAATTGCTGCCAAATTATTTTAAATGGAAGTTGTTTGGAAAATTTGGGTTTTGTTTTGGAAATTCAAAGGATAATTTGAATTGTTTTCAAAATGATTTTGAAATGTTGGTAAGACTCTGGAATACTATATAAAAATATTTATGAAATATTATTAAGTTGATAACTTATACAATTTGAATTTTGATAGAATAAATTTAACTTAAAAGATAGAGTTAAATTAAAGAAAGTATAAGTGAATAAATTTGAATAAATGAAAGTGAAATTGAAAATTGAGATTCATTTTGAAGTTGTAAGAAGTAGAATTGAATTGAATAATTATAAATGTGAATTGAAAGAGAAATTAAAATTCATATGGAATTTGAAATCCAGTTTAAATGTAAGTAGATTTAACCGAAGTGGTAAATTGAAAATAAATATAATGTGTATATGGAATATTTATATTGAACCTAAGAAATGAAGGGTGAAATTCTTAAGTAAAAGTTGATGAATGAACAAAAGAATAAAACTGGAATTGAAACTGAATACTGAAAACAAATTTGAATAAAATGAACTAGAATTTGTGATGAATTAGTAATTGGAACTAATCTAAAATAGTGCAGTTATGAATGAAAGATAATTAAATTCAATATCCAGAAGTAAACTAAATCCAAATTAGATTGGAATTGTGAATTGAATTCAAATGAAATTGAAATGTAAAATTGAATGATAATAGATATGTAACTTCAATAGTGAAGTAAAGATGATATAAGAAGCATATATCGAAATTTTGTAATGGAATTTGCAAAATAGTTTGAATATTGTAACTAGATATTATGGCTAGTAGGACATACAGGTGTATAAAGGAATTGGAAATTTGATTTCAAAGATAAAATTTGAATTGCTCGACAAAAGGTATGTCTTTCAATTTCAATATGAGATTTGATGATTTTCTTGTCTAGCCGCTTGGTTTTTTCTTTTCTTTTTGAAATTTGAGAGTCCGTAGGGACGTTTTGTAGTCGTGCCGTGTTAGCCGCGCAAAGGAGACGCTGGCGAAATTTTTCGAAAATTTCGAGTGTTAGAAAATTTTTGAGAAATTTTGAAAGTTTAAAATTGAATTTGAATTTAAATTTGAATTTTGAAGTAAACAATGTTGTTTGAAACTTATAGTTGAAGTTGAAAGCTAGTTGAATTGATAACGAATCTTTAGTAGAAGGATTTGTTTCGATGAATTGATAAAATTATTGGATTGTGAAAAATAGTAGACGAGTTAAGGACTTTTTTTTTCCTAACTTGTAATTTCGGGACGAAATTCTTTTAAGGAGGGAAGATTGTAACGACCCTGAATTTTGAACCATTTAAATTGAAAATATTTAATTAATTTTAAATATTTGAATGATAGTTTGACTTGAATTTCAAATTTTCAAAATAAATTAGCGATTAAATTATAAAATTTAATCTAGTGAATGTTGAATAAAAATTCGAATCTTCAATTCTTAGTTGAAGAAAAATATTTCAAAAGCTTTTAAAATTCGTGATGATAATATTGAATATAATAGAAGCTTCAGAATCGAATTTGAAACTGCTTTGTTCAGTTTTGAAATTGTATCGTTTGAACCGATATTTAAAAAATAGTGTCCCGAGGCATAGTCTTGGAATTCGACGAAACCAGTTCCATTGGATCCGAAATATTGAATGATTACCGGGTTTCAAATTTCGTATTTATCGGAATTGATATGTGAGCACACGGTGAGTAAACGCATTGAAGTTTTATCGATATTCAATTTAAATTTGAAATTTAAATTTGTCAACCTCAGTACGCTGTCTTCCCTATATTTACGCCTAATATCACGAACGAAATCGTGGAGAGCATGCTTCGTTCAAATTAAAAGCATGGCTGCGTACTTATTCCCTCCCCAGTTCAAAATAAATTGAAATCGAACTTCCCTCTTCAGATTCGAACGAACGAAAAACAACATCAATTAATGGCCGCTCTCCCCTTCAAATTTCACGAAGTCGAGTCTCTTTCCCCCTTCAGTTTCGATTTCCCTCTTTCCCAAAAATCAAATTCGAAATCGCGATACAATTCGTTCGAAAAAGAAATGGCGACTGTGAACCAAATCACTCGAAGACAATTTGAGATGAGGGCGACGTGGTCTCGGCTGGAGTTCGTGATGGCGACGAGGTGGCGTGGCTCTTGGCGGAGGCGACTCGCGATTGAATCGAGTGAGGGGCTCGGCGAAGATGCCTGGTCACGAGCAGCCGATGGACGTAGGCAGAGTCGAGTTCGACTGGGGTAGGGGCTCGCAACCGTGAATGCGAATGATGAGAGTGGTGGTGTTGGCCGTGAGTTTTCCTGGAAACGATTAATATAGGTATAGCAATTTTATATTTGATTTACTTTTATAAAAATTGTTTATATGCAGAGATATTTATAAAAAGTATGGAAACAAATTTTCTGGTTGGAAAGGAATTAAATAAAATGAAGTTATATGCTGTTCATATAATTAGGTTTAAAAAAAATTATATTTTGCAAGGTATAAAATAATTTTGATTTTGATAATATATATATATAGGAATCAGCCCACCTTTAAGAAATAGGTATATTTATTTGAGAAATTAGGATATATATATAACCTGCCACTGGATTTATAATTCTGGCAGAAAAGAAATGTAACTTAGTTAGATTAACGATCATTTGGAAATTTAGTAGATTGCTAGTTAATTTAATATTAAAATGGTAATTAATTGTCCGATTTATTCGAATATTAATAAAATTATTAAAGGAGAAATTTGTTAATCTAAAACAATTGAAAACGAAAATTGATTGTTTAGTTGATTCGAATATTAACGAATTGTATAATTGTTTATACAAGGTTTAAAAATCAAGAAACAGCCAAAATTGGAAAATGGATTGTAAAATAAAAGCTAAGGTGAGATTTTCTCACTCGAAGGAAAATTTGGTTTTTACAGTTATTGACTGATTGATTGCTATTTGGATGTGATATTAGATATAGTAGGATATATCTATATATATAGCAATATATACATATTGGCATATGTATATATTGGATTGATTGATTTCCCGCATTGTATAGCGGATGAGACCCTATTGCGCCGTTAGTAAGCAGATGATTTTTATAAAACCCATATACCGCGATATTCCACCTCGAAGTGGAATTGGTATTGTGCTAACATCTGTGGATGCAGGGAAACAGGTTGGAGGGATCAAACAGGATTCCTCACCAGTATTTATTTATTTATAGATATTGATGTATATTCTGTTATCATATTGATATATGATGTTTGTTGTCGTGATTGACTAATTTGTGTGTTACATCATCGGATTCATTTTATAAATTTAAAAATGACGATGTTGATTTTAAATGAGATTTTGAAAGTGATTTTTGAAAGTATACGTTTATTTAATTTTTGAATTGATTTATAAACGTTCAACTTTTAAAGTTATAGAAATTATGATTTTTGTGAAATATAACCAAAGTGTCATTTTTGAAATAAATAGTTGATTTATTTATAAAATGGTTTAAATTGAGATTTTCACAGTGTTATAAACGGTTTATTTAAAGGATTTAAAAAGTTGATATTTATAAATTCAAAACATTGGAATTTTAAACGAGTTTGGTAAGTGTTAGAACAAGATGAAATAAAAATTCGTAAGTGAATGAAATTTATAAATTATGAAGTATAAAATGAATAGATGTTGTGGAATAAAAGATTTGTAAGTAATTTACTTATAAATTAGATTTTGCACTTAGATGGGATATGAATAGAATTTGCTAATAAAATGATTTTATAAGTTGAAATTATTATAAAGTATAAATGTGATTTATAAACGTTGTTTATAAATCCGAAACCACTTATTTTGATAAGTGAATTATAGAAGTTAATTTAAGGAATTTTATCCACGATTTTGGACAGTGGATAGTCCTTTAAATAAAATGTGTAGAAAATATTGAAATTTGGTTAGTGAAGTATATTCACGATTTTGGACAGTGAATATATTGTTAAGTAAAATGGATATTGTTTTGGGGAAGTGACATTAAAAATGAAGTTAATTGTTTTAACGATGTTTTAAAATGAGTTGAATATCGAAATCATAGATTTCAACATTCATTGTTGAAATAGACGTTTTCGAGAAATAGAAGGAAATGATGGACTATAACACTGTTGTTATAGTAAATGGTTTCCGAAAGGAAATGTCTTATATAGTATTGGGATTTATATATCTATCTAAATTTCGAATCCCTATACTAGTGATTTTGAGTCGTCGTAACGATGTTTTACGTAACATTCGTTTTGACTCAAATAGATGTTGTTATAGTAAATGATTTCCTTACAGAATGAAATATATACTTAATTTTGATTTAAGTATATCGAATATTTTCAAATGTTGAAAATAAATAGATTTGTGAATTACTTATTATTAAGTAAGTATGGAAATGTTTTCCAATATGAAATAAAATGTTTTGAGATTTTATCTTCTTAAAGATAAATTGAAATTGAATATTGAAATCGATTTGAAAATCGTATATCAGTAGATATTTGAAATATAAATTCACCATGGAATTTATAAAAAGAAATGGAAATTCGTCTTAAAAATAAATATTGATTTATTTTTGAAGTGTGGAAATTTTATATCTAGTAAAGGTATTTTGGAAGATAAAATAATTTGGAAAATAATTTGGAATCTGATGATGTTGCGCATCTTTATTGATAGTTAAATAACCGACTATCAATAATTACCTTGAATGGGTATTTGTTGTGAATTGGATGAATTTGAATGCCACACTTATTTTTGAATAAGCGCTCACTATTCGGGTTAGCCGGGAAAGGACCATGGGGTCGTATAACCCATTTCGAATATGTGATACGTCGTTATGAATTGCATTTGATGACCGGTGTTGAAGACCGGATATTTTTGAAAACGGAAGGATTACCGTCGAGTTACTCTACATCGGTTGATCTCCGATTTAGAGGTTTTATCACCCTTAGTGATGGGAAGTCTGGATGTGATTGGAAATTATCCGGAATTGCAAGGGCTTCGTGAGAAGTGCCTTCGGTTCTGTTCGATCCCGGAACATACTTGTATGGATTGTATGTCTGACATTACACTTTGAGATATAAAGCCGATTTCTTTCAAATACATTTCTGTTGGTGGCGGAGAATTTATTCTCTTAGCTTAACACCCTTCTCTGAGACGTATGAGCTCAGAGGTTATGTAGTTGAAGGTTATCAGCGATATACTCCCAATTTGGTAACGTGGCATGCTGAGTGTTGCTGTGAAATGATCATTGTTTGATCATTTGTGATATGATCATTTGTTTGATCATTTATCTTTGTGATCATTTCTTTGATCATTTGTTTGACCCGAAGCATGGCTTTGTGAAAAAGCGTAGCTTTGTGGACGAGACTTCGTCAGGGCCTCAACAACCCGGAAATGGTCGAAACAGGAATGTTGCGGCAAGGTTATGAGGGTCGCGCCCTTTAGGGTATGTCATTTCCTTCTGGAAAGGGGTGGTATCATGGTATGGAGCCCAGATACTTACTCATGTGGACACACTTTATTTATTATGTGTGATGTTGGTTACCGAGCTCTCGGATAAAGGTCCCAAAGGATCGGGGGATGGCATATTCGTGAGTTACCTGGTACAGGGGTAACCTGGCCTTGTTTGGCAGAGAGCAGTTTGTCTCTCGAGACGTCCAGCCAAAGGCGATCCCATTCGGCAGGAGGAAAGGAAGTTCCTTAGCCTGACCATTTGTTGGAAAATCCAAAGAAACAATACGAACCTTTACGATTGCAATTGTATTACCTGCTATGGAATGTGGCGGTAACCTGCTATTGAACATAGTAGCTAGAGTAGGCATACGATACTGGTCGTATGCTGGCTAAGATTAATATTATACTTTCGAAATGTTTTCTACACTAGACATTAATAATAATAATCCAATGATTGGCGTGGTAAGCATATTTGACTATCATAAGAAGAAATCTCCTCCAATTCTTCGTTTGCATTGTGTGTGTGGCGGGAGGTCTTATGGTAGTTTCAATTTTCAAAAGCATTGCGTATCTGTTTTATTTTCTTTGTGAAAATAACTGTTTTACGATCTCACACCAGTCACCATGACTGACTCGGAGTTTATTGTTCCTTTTCTAAACTCTGGGTGCCCATTATTTTCCACACGGGCAGCCTAGAGTTATGTTATCAGGATATTCTGGATATTCTGGAGCTTTGGAAGCAATCTGGATGGCAAAACGTATCACCTATACTTTATATTATTCCGCCGTATATTCTGTATGAGGACAAGTTTATATAACTGTCCATTGTTGTATATTGACTCTGGTTGATGTATGTATAAACTGATATAGTTCTTTTGTTTAAAGATGATTGATTTATCTATTATATATTGTTCCGCTGTGATATGTGAGATTCTGATATTGTTTCTGTTCCGATGTTGTTTTGTTGTTCTTCTTCTCTTTTTCTTCTATCTTTTCTTCTACCTCTTCTTTTAAACCCTAAGAATTCGGTTTTCCGGCATTCGTTTGCTCGGCAGTTGATACAGTGGACGTATCGATGTCGATTTTCGAAAGTCGAAGAATCGGGTCCTTACAGAATTTGATTGCCCTTCTTGGCTATAATCCCATTACAGTTCAAAAATATCTAATTCTCATGCCGCATGTATATTTTGATTTCATCCTTTTGTTCTTCCATTGCACATAGCCACAAGTCCTACTTTTCCTTCATTACGTCCAATCCTATCGTAATCCTTTCTCTTCCCCTCGGATTCTGTACGACGATAATCCTATCTGCACAATAGATCCAAGCGTCATTAAGCACCAAACAGTTCATACAAAAAACCACTTCGTAGCCTACGAAGTCAAACACATATGGTTCACAAAAAAACAAGTGTCCACACAATTCGAACTCAAGGTCGATGCACCCTAATTCGAGAATGGCATGCCCACCGATTAGATTAACCATACGTAGGGACATAATCGGATAGGTAGTGTTTAATCCTAACCTATCAATGAAATCTTTTAACATGAAAGAGCGTGTTACACTAGTATCAAATAGAACTCTAATTGACACACTGGAAATCAAAATCATACCTCCAAACAGACTCTTCCCTTTCTCTTCAACGGTCGGTTTGGATGAAGGTCCTTCCAAGGAGAAAACTTTCAGCCTCTTCAATCCGGGACAATCTTTCTTCTTTTGCCTAGGCTTGTCATCGACAAGACACTTAAATTTTGCTGCCACCAACTTGCTTTGGACTCTTATTTGAATAGCGCTCATTCTGCCTACAATTATAGGAGGTGACCTCCGCAACATCTTTCCGCTCTCTACCGCTATAAGCTGTCCCTTTCTGTTGCTGGCCCTTCTGACCCTTCTGATATTGGGTAAACTTCTTCTTCTTCTCGATCTAAGCCTATTGCACCCACACTTCGCCTTCAGCATAAATCAGCTCGTACCCCCTTGCCATTTCCACCAATTTGTTGAATGAAAGTGCTAAATGAGCCATTGTTTAATCACTCGGTCCTAGCGTCAACCCTAAGATGAATTTCTCCATCTTTTTCCTCAATGTCCTAGTCAAATTGGCTCCATACTTAGACAGCGCATTATATCTCTGGACATATTCCGACATAGTCAAACTACCTTGTTGCAACTCTATGAACTCCCAAAACATTGTCGACAGTTCAAATCCAGGGATGTATTATTCTTCAAACATCTCCTTAAACCTCTACTAAGTAATTTCTTCGTTAGGATTCTTAGCTCTCACTATTCCCCACCAAATGCTTGCCAGCCCCTTGGATTGTCTAGATACAAGCTTTAACTTCTGAGCCATTATCACCTCTAAGTCCTTACAAATTCTATCACACATCACCACCTAATCACTTGCCTCCAATACCTGTTTCGTTCCATCAAACATCTCTCCTCCCAAGCTCCAAAAATCCTTTTTGTCTTAGCAAAGTCCTCTTTAACCAAGTGCACTGTGTGCCTAGTACATTTTGGGCCTGCGATGGCACTTGTCGTCGGGCTATAAGATCTGTTGGAAGAGAACGTTCATGTCCAAATTCTCTATAATCGGAGTAGACATTTCAATATCGGCTTCTATATGAACTTCATATGCTACCTCCCCTCCTTGGTCGTTAGTTTGCATGCGATCATCTCCTCTACTAAGATTCGCTCTTGTACTTCCTATGTCAGACGTCAGTTACGTAAATCCATTCTTGCCTTCGGAATAAGCAAGGGTTCATTAGAAACGAACGTGAAGAGAGCGAGAGCAATAGTATAGGGGTAGATATATTCACACACACACACACACACACAGATATATATATATATATATCAAAGTACAAGTATGTTATATATTGCGGATATCCTCCCCAAGGTGTTCATTTTCTACCAATAAGTTTCTACTTCGCTTTTTTTTACATAAGTGTTCCCCTAACTTAAGCTTTGATACAACATTGTAACATAGGCTACTTCGAGACCCAAAAATGGATGCTGACAATGTTGTAGTCACCATTAGAATCATTTTCAAGCGACAAAGTGAATTCAACATTAACTTGCACAACATAAGTAAATAGCACAGCTAAATAAAATTTCCATTACTTCAGTTTGAATTACATAATTCATTACACCATTCTAACCCATTTCTTTCTCGTGTTGGGGTAAATCTTATAAAAAAAATAAGAGTAGTATTTTTTTTGGCATATGAAGATGCTAACACAACACAAAACCAGTTATAAATCCTAGTTATACACAATGAAATTTCAAAAGAATTTTTATTAGCTATAAAAGACTCCTGCTTCATCATCAGCGTCTTTATTCATCCTCCTACTGAATACCTGTCTATTCCATAAACTCAGCCTACTTGAATGAATACCCATGAGTTTATGGGACATGATAAAAACATGGGTCAGACATGAAGTATGCTTTGAGTAAAACTCTTCCCTAACAAACAACATACAATGAGACCATGTCGTTGAAGCATAGGACGGGTTTCACCCTCACTGTTCCAATCATTACAATTAATTACAGAATGCTACACAACATATTACATCATACACATGCTTAACCATCAAATCATAAGAAGTGTGAGATTTATTACACATGTGTTCAACTAATATACCATGGTCTCATCTTAAATTGCCACATAGGCCTAATTCTTACCAGTTCAACTTCAGTAACACTTAAGGGTTACTCTTATGTGTTTTACCGTGATTTTGTTACGAACATATAATTAGGTTGTCACCAAGGTCTTACACCATTTTGTATTATATCATGAACATACAATTGGATGCTACATAAGCTTACTCCATCATTTACGCGTATTTGTCATAAATAGACAATTGGATGCTATGTATGCCTTACCCCATCAATTTTGCTTATTTGTCGTGAATAGACAATTAGATGTTATACCAGACTTACTACACCTACGTTATTAATTATAATGTCATGGTTTGACATTCGATTGCCACACATGCCTTTCATTAAATATTTCCTCAAACTTAGACACAAAATTCCCACTAAGGCCTTACATTTCCAATCATCAAATAAGAAATTGGGTTTTATATATCTTATCTCCACAAAAGTCTTCCTTCATTCCCAAATTAAGTTAATTCTCCTTAACTTCTTATTTGTCTAAGCGCATTTTATACTTAGGAACAACCATCACTTGCACATAGCCTTTCTTACCATATTTAGTTCATTATCTCAAACCAACATACATGGCCATCACATATTAAGCCTCATTTGGTCATCGCATGCTGATATTGCCATATCTATCGCGTATTGATAGTTATTAGCCATCTTTGGTTAACTCTCTTAAGATTACGCAGGTTGATAACTTCCCAAAATCATCACATGTTAACTCCGTAAGAGTCGTTGCATGTTGTCTCACAAAGTTACCACGTGTTAATTTCCCTATAGCTATCGTCTGTTAACTGCAATTATATGCCATCGTGGGTTGACTGCATCTTTTTCCACTACACCAAAACAGTCATTTGGCAACACTTTTTTTTTTCATTTGGCGACGCTTATATGGGTTGCATTTTAGTCTCGCTAATAAGTGTCGCTATCCAATATAAGTGTTACTGAAAATAAAAATTTGCACTTTTAAATACGGCGACACTTATTTTCGTTGTAAGCCTTGTTTAATTGGAGTTAATTGAAATATACTAGGGCAAAATTGTAATTGAATAACATATTACGTTTAACCCTAGCCTGGCCGCATTTTCCCCAAATCGTTTGCCTCTCTCATGTTCATTCTCCAATTCGCTTACTTTGGGAAGTAGAAATCCCTATGAATAACATCCGAAATTCTTTCAAAAGCAACATTCATATTTCGATTCAGAAAAGCTTCAGTCTGTGAATTCACAATTATTGTCTGATAGCTTCAAGAATGATAAGCCAGATGATTTGCTAACAGAAAGGTTAGAATTTCTTAAACTTCACTCCTTTTTTGTATGATTAGGTGTTTAAGGTTTATGCGCCCTCTATTAAATACAGCTTCCCAGATTACTTCTCAGTCAAAGTTTCAAAATAACCCCATCAATATTTCTTGTTACAAATTAAAATTACCTCTGTTTTAAATTAACTTTGGGCAATATGATGAATCAAAGTGTTTTGTCTGTGGATTAGAGTCGCAGACAAGGCATCTTGAAATATTCATTTCAGGGAAAGGCTCCTTGCCAGATCGGCATCCTCAAGATTTTAAAAACATGAAATGTGACATTTTAGATAAAGTAAATGGGCACTGGAACTGTTGAAGTTGTGCTTGTCACTATCCATATCCAATTAATACTGAAGGAAAAAATAAAATAAAAGAAACATTAAACTGATTTCTCTTAGATGGCATTAAACTTTCCTCTCTCTCTACACACACAGACTGTTTGTTCTTCATACTATTTTCTCTTTGTTTATTTGTATGCAAGGGTTTTTTGTTGTTGCTGTTGTTGTTGCAATAAAAAGGATGAGAATAATGTTGTTTCTCAACCAATATTTTCTCTATGGTTATAACTATTTTACTTCGAAGTCTGTTTTTGAACTGTGTGAAATGTGAATCAATACACCTTTGATCAACTTGGATCAGTTGACCACAGTTGTGCTTGTCCCAAGAGCCATCGTAAGTTGACTCCTTAAGAGCCATCGTGTATTGACGCCCCAAGAGCCATCGTGTGTTGACTCCCCAAGAGCCATCGTGCGTTGAATCCCCAAGGTCCATCGTGTATTGACTCCCCAAGAGGCATCATGCATTGATTTCTGACTTAGACTTCATATGTTAAAGAGTGTTAGCTATAACAAGTGGATAGCTTTCAGGTGTTGAGCTCAAATGACCTTTCTTATGTTGACTTTCCAAAAGCCATTTTAAGTTGATAAACTAAGTGTTATTGCATGTAGATAGGTGAATTAACTATCATGTGTTTACTATATGAGTAGTCATCGCATGTTAAGATGGCACACTTCGAATTAACGTGAAAACTATTTTGTTACCTTATTACGTAGTTACTTTACACCAAATACCATTTGGTGTCGAATTCTTATTAGCTAATCCTTTCCTTTACAGTTCACTTTTCATAAATGACCTAATTACATTCTCTATTTGTTAGTCAATATCGTTAATTAATCACTTCTTTGCTTAGCAAATTAATTCGTATAAAATTGAAAATAAATGGGAAAAATCCCATAAATTCATAAAAATCAATTTAATCATGTTTTGCCTTGCCCTAACGTATCAAGTCGAAATAATAAATTTTATTGTTTTTAATAATTAATTTACCCAAAATTAACCATTTTCTAAACTTATAAAATTCATGAAAATCCCAATTTAATTCCCAAAATTATGAAATTAAAAACCCATCATGAACACAATATCCCATTTTCAAATCGTTTGATTATGACTAAATCATGTTTTACCCTAAACATGAACTAAATTATTTCATTTAAATTTCTAGGTATAATCATACAATGTTTAATCAATCGAACTTGATTTCCGTCATAATAAACATCTATACATGGTCAGATCCGAACTAAATGGGTTAAGATAAGTTTTATTCGCTTTTTGTTTGATTAAGCTTTGTTTAAAGTCTCTTTAATGATCACAGCTTCCTATTTTATCTTTACCTTCTTCTCCTTCCTCTTATAATTATAGCCGGCCTTAGTTCTTTGTTTTCTTTCTTTAATTTTGTGGAAAATGAGAGTGAATGGAAAGGGGGTTCGAGTTTAAGGAATTAGTAGTTCGGGTTTAGGCTAAAATCTCATTTTAACCTAATCTTAATAAATCCCTAAATATTCTTCCTTCATTCATTCTTCCTTCTTTAATTTACTTATATCTGTCTTAACTCATACGTTAATTTGATTAATCATTTATTTATTTGATTCTCTATATTATGGCACTCTAAGATATAGGGTGTTACATTTATAAAGGCTTCAACAATGATATCTCGAGAAGCTTTGAAGAAGAAAGCATTAAAACAATTTGGACCACCCAATTTACTAGAGTTAAAAAGAAGAACGTAGTTTTTGTTGAAATTAGGCGACACAATATATAGGAGAATTGAAGAGGAGGAATGTAGCTTCGTGTCGGAGAAGACGGTTCGCAAATCGGAGTCCGGAGGTGGAAGTTATAAGAGAAAAGGCGGAGAGGGCTGTTTGGAGACAGCAGCTAATTTCAGACGTCTGAAATTAGCTCCAAACGTCTGAAATTTTCTGGAGTGGTTCCAGAGAACCTTTTCAGACGTTTGACCAAGTGGGTCAGACGTCTGATCTAGAGCCAGTCACTCCAGTGACTTATGTCAGACGTCTGACCCTTAGACCAGACGTCTGGATTGAAGCGTGGTCACTCCAGTAACTTAATCCAGACGTCTGATTTTTGGGCTAGACGTCTGGAACGACTTCCTTCAGTTTTTCTGGGCCGAGTCATTGTGATTTGTTGAAGGGGCAAAGTGGTCTTTCGCCGGGGGTTTTCTCCATAGTATATATTCTCTTGTTCAGGTTTAGAAGACAAGGAGGCTGATCATTCATCTAATCAAGGGTTTTATCCTCCAAATCTAGGGTTTAGGCAAATCCTATTTCTTCAATTCTAATCTCCACAAAATTATATTCTTTCTAGAATATTGTGATCATTGTTAACAATCTCTTGTACTCTTCTATTGGTGATATAATAAAAGCTCTCTCAAGTGGATGTACACTAACACAACGTTAGTGGAACCACTATAAAATCGTGTGTGATTTACTTATTGTTATTGCATTCACATATTGCTTGTATTGGTGTTGTGATCTTGTGTTGGGCTATTTGTCATTGGTTAGTGTTTGGTTGTTTTGCACTATCTATCACGATTTGGCTTTTCCGCGTTGCGCGTTGCGATTGTATTCGAGTGGTCTTGGGTGTAGTCGTAACAACAGTTTTAGCTTGAGATGCGATGACCTGAGAGATCATATTAACAGTTAGATTTTAAGAATTTTTTAGTCAAAATAGAGAGTAGACACTCGATAAGTTAGGTATGTAAGGCTCAGAAGATGTAAGAATGGACCAGAAGTAATCTTTAAAGGCATTATTTATAAATTCACTAAAGGGTGAAAATTTCCATTTTTATCATAGATTGAGTAAACCATTTTTGTTGTCTGCTTAGCTGTAAGTTTTGAGTGAAAATATGCAGAGTTCCTATCTTCCATGGCTTCATAAGTTCTTTTGTGTTTTAATGACTCGTAGAAGACTCACCAATTAATGCGGAATTTTATTGATCTGTTAGTTGCTGATTATGCTCAAATAGAGAAGTATTAAGAGGGTCTAAAGCAATTTGGCATTGAATAGAGGAGAGGCTATTTCTGATTTGAGATGACATTTTGCATCCAAAACCATATAAGTCAGTGGCCTATTTCTTTAGACTCTTCTTTGTGCTTTTAGGCATTGCCTGCAATTTTAAAAGCAGAATACCAAAGATCTGAGAACTCTAAACTCGTAGCATAAGAGGTTTATATGTGTCATGATTTATCCATGAGTTGAAGAATATAAACGATGGAAATTTATCCAAGTCTGCATTGTCACCCCATCTAATAAGAACAAGGTTATGGTTAGAAAGAGTGGAAGGAAGAGGCAGACAGTGAATGGTTGGCCAAAGGGACAAGGATGCTGAGTTATGGAAGGCATGATCCAACTTGTAGTTGGTTCTAATACCCAATCAGGAATTTTTGTTCCATGTGTGGATAGAACCAAAAGTGAACATAGGTAAAAGTGAACATTGGCTATACATTGATTAAGAGGGATGATTCCTTCAGGGTGAGTGGATTAGGGCCCATCTTATGACTTGAGTGACTCATACAATTGAAGCCACCGACACATATCCATGAAATGGCATATTCGAAAAGATTTAGGCTATTAAGGAGGTTTAATCCAAGTTGAAGGTGGTTATGAGCATAGATAAAACAAATGTTAAGAGTATTAGCAGTAGGGAGGTGGGAGCAAGAGAAATGGATTATTTGGTCAAAAGGAGTAAGCTTGTTAGTGAATATATAGTAGGGTTCCAGATCACAAAGATTCTTCCATGAGGAGAGTGACAAATAATATGTTCTATATTCCATGTTCTCATGATAGTTTGACCTGCTTGATAGTTAAGAGTTCATTTTGACGTACCGTGATAGTTAAGAGTTCATTTATCTTGGTTACACATATTCCCGTGATTTGGACTTTATTTTGTTGAATTAAGTTCTTTATTTCAAGTAGCTTTGAGGAGAGGTGATCCCCTCTTAGGTTCCACATTACTGTGTTGTGAAGCATTATTTACATAGTCGGGAGGAGAGGGGTAAGACATGCGGTCTAATATGTCTTCAAGAGGTTGTATCTAGTATGGATTTAGAGAAGCAAAGAGGCTTTACTTGGCCTGTAGGGTATTCCATACTCATGCCGAAATCATCAGCAATTGTATGAATTTGATTTTGCTTTCTTCCACTTTTATTGCTTAGTTGGGAGGGCTCTGAGTAGGTAAGTGGATTGAGGTAAAGAGGTGAGAAATATTCTGCTTTGAGAGGGGAGGGAGTTCCATGTGGGGAGGTAGAAGGACTTGGATGTAGGGATTAGGATCATTCATGTCAAGTGAAGTAATCTTAGAAGGTTGAGATGTTGACGTGGATGGTCGAAGAGAATCAAGAGGAGGAAAACAAGTTTGGGATGAAGTTGAGGAAGTGATAAAGCCAACAACGGGAGCTATTTTAGTAGTAGTGTTGTTAGAATGATTAGACCTACTTAGGAAGTAATCACCTAATAATTCAAGGGTAGTTAAAGGGTTGGTAGAGAGAGGAAAGGTAGGTTGAAGTGAATTTTCATTCATGATAGCTAGAGTGGAACCTTGGGAAATGATAGAAGTTTGATTTGAGAGTGCAGAGGTATCTTGTGAAATAGTTAATTGTGAAGTGTTATACGTCTTGTATACCAAAACAGAGAATAATCAAATATAAACTCGTCGCACAAGTTTATAACTCAGATTTCCACTACACTGGAATTCTGTATTAATTATAATAACAATATGAATGTTGTAAATAAATTACAACAACAACGTTATACTATTTTGAATAAATAGTATAACAAAATTAAAGGGTAGAATGTAGAATAACAGTTCTAACCCGATTTTGTCTAAGGCTCGTCGTAACGATTTCCTTAAGAATTTTATTTCAAAATTCTCACAAGATACAACAGACGTAATCTGCACGAGATTGTGATGTGTATGATCTTCTGTGTGATAGGACTGAATATGATTTAAGAGATAGAAGAGATAATTCGGTTTGAAAAATGAGTGAAGAAAGTGATCAGGTTTCCTCCTTATTTATAGCCGAATTCCCAACGGCTGCATCCGTTGAGAAAAGTCGCACTTCTTCATTTGCAACGTCAAAAAAGCGTTACTGTTCGCAACAGTCACTTCCTTTCATTTGCAACGCTCCAGAACTGTTGCTGTTTGCAACAGTCGCAACGCTCCAGAACTGTTGCTGTTTGCAACAGTCGCGTCCGTTCAGTTGCAACACTCCAGAACCGTTGCTGTTTGCAACAGTTGCGTCCGTTCAGTTGCAACGCTCCAGAACCGTTGTTGTTTAAAACATCGCGTCTCTTCATCGCATCTATTCATATTCAAACAATAAAACTGTTCACTTTTATTTACCAAAAATATAACCGGGTCGGGTCCGCTCTTATTGGACATATTTTTGGTGATGTGGGATATATCTCATTCACCATCTAAAAGGAATTCCAACATGAAGTTTGTTTGGAGATCGTAGTTGCATGGGAAAAAGGTATGGAAGTAAATAAACAAGTAGAGGTGATTTTCATTAGACATGTTTGCATTAGATAAACTTGCATGAGAAGAATAAGAATCTAATGGAATAGAAAATGAAAGGGATATGGTAGATTGTCTGAGTAGGGTTAATTCAACATGGGCATTAGACAAATACGCATCAATTAGAGTTGGTACGGGGCCCAAAAAAAGATGGCAATGAATAGAAGGAGGAATTGACTGATTGTCATCTTAGAGTGATGCATCAGCACATGGCTCAGTAAATGATGGAGATATGATCAGGTTAGATTATTTGATGATTTGGAGAGTTTCATGAGAAGGGGAATGTGAAGCTTCAGTTAATTCTTCACTGGTGTAATTACTTGAAGAAGGATTTCCTTTGTTTTGTTGAGTTCTTTTATGCCCACACTTTATTTTTAATTTTTTCCATATTATAGCAGTACTTAACAATCTCCTTGATACCAGTAGTGCGAGAACCAGTTCTTTAATTGTTTTTCCATATTTTAGTATGCAGTTCTTCAGTACTGTGCTACATGGGCAGTAGTTTGGTATAATGCCAGCATGCTTCTTGCCACACTTGCATTTAACGTTTCATGACCGAACGCTCTACAAGAGGTACATAACTTTGGAATTCTAGTTGAATTCCATAACCACACTCTGGTAGCTATTTCCAAGCCGTACTAACTCAATGGAGCTGGGAAGTTCATGATCTGGAGAGACTTGATAAATGCTTTGGCTTACTCCAATCTCTTTAATCTTCCAGTGTTCTTGTCAAAGCAAGCATGATGACCAATTCGCATGCTAACCAATTAGCCTAGCAATGTCCAAGTTATAAGGGGAATTCTATAAAAGTGAACCCATACCATAACACTTAATTTGAATCTATGCCTGAGCATAACCATAGGACGGATTTCACGTAGTAAGTAAAAAAAATCTTTCCTTTTGTAAATATAGGGTTAGGATGCAAAATTTTAGTTCTATCTTTGGTCAACAGATAAAGCAAAGCAAAATATTTTTCTATCAAATTAGATATCAACCTCTCTATTCAACTTCCATACTTTCCTTATATGCATAGAAATAGTAGTGTATGATGGTGCGTCATCTAGGAAAAAGCCAACCAATTGGTCATGCTAGTAATATATACCTTCTTCTCAAACTTCTTTTGGATAGGATTTGGGAATACCATTATTAACAATATCAAAATGTTGGGGTTTGATGCTAATTCCTCGGTTTTAAATTGAACGGAGAAGACCAGAAGGTCAAAGCACTAAAAGAGGAACTCGAACAACCAAGAGAGGGTGTTGGACAAAATGGATGGGAGCAATGATGGATTCTACTTAGGGAAGGTTCAGAAATAGGGGATGAAGTGGGTATATCTGAGTGGGTAGAAGAATGAGTTGTTGAAGTGATGGCTGATCTTGCAGGTCCTGAAGTGGCAAAGAAAGATGAGGGTTGAGCTTAGTAGTTTATTTAAGGAGGGAAGATACAGAGGTTGATAGAATCAAAGGCAAAAAGAGGGAGGTGGAAGAGAATGGTGTAGAAGAGGAGAGAGAAAAGGTGGAGAGGATAGGATTAGATGCCATGAATAAGAAAAAAGAAGGAACAAACCAAAAATTTTAATTTAATATTATTTATAAATATTCATTTTATTTAGAACTATGTAAAGATCTATTTTACAAAATGTTCAAGTTTAAATAAAATAAAGGTAATTGAATGGGGAAAAGTGATTTTATAGTTGAAATGATATTTTAATCGTTTTTGATATATTTTTAATAAGAGTAGAAGAAAAGAAAAAAAAGAAAACAGAATTAAATTAAATGGATTTCGGGCATCTTTCTTTCCTAACATATCTTGTCTTAAAACAAGTAAAGAGAAATCAGTTTTCTCTTATCCAAGCGAACAGTGTGTTTATTGGACTAAAAAGTGGCACAACACCACAAAATATATGAAAACGAACAAATCTAACAAGAAAATATGAACACATGGATTTTTATAGTGGTTTAGCAAACCCTATGGTCTACATCCACTTTAATCTTATTATGGAACGTTTGTTTTCATAATTACAAGGGTTTTACAGTTCGAATCAGCCAAGAACAGTAAAAAGTAGCCTTCTTAGTGATAAATTCGAGTAGAGAAAGAAGATGAAGAATAGAATGGCCAAAAGTCCACTCCAAGTTGTTTTAATCTTACTATTTATAGAATAATTGCCCAACGAAGTCACCCGATCATCAAATACCAGTTCAAACTCTAGATTCGAGAAACTATGAAGCAAGATGAAGCCTCATGTCCAGTAAAATCATGTTGGTACCCACATGATTCATGTTGGTACCCACATGATTTGCCAAATTCAAACCATTCCATCTTCCTTTATCTTGTCTTCTAGCCTTGATTCATCAAGCTTTGAGCACTTTTGCCTAAGAAATCACGTCGTTACCAAGAGATTCTGACACCTTTAGTACTTGTCCATTTCTACAGAGCTTTTTAAAGTTGTTCACTTATTCCTTCAAAAATGGGTCCCAGGATTTTCACTTTATCCATCGGTACCTTGACCATAGCTCTAGAGCTTCCCTAAGTGCATGAAAATATATCGGTACCGACCTGAAAAGTCGTCGATACCGACCCATCATTTTGATATATTTTATAATATAATATTTTAAACTCCTACCCAATGCCATTCCAAGCTTGCATCCAAGTTTTTGAACTATTTCCTCTATAACCTGATGTCCAGATTCATTTGAAAGCTGCTTAGTCCAAATGCTGGATAACACTTACTCTCTCAAGTACATTTCTATTGGAAACAAAGCATGCTTTGGATTAAGTCAGGCATATATGATCATCCATACAACTCCATTGATTATCCAAGAGTTGCTTTAAAGTGTCATCTCCATTCCAAGGGCGTCCGTTCAATCACCTTATATAGTGGTCATACCATTTTCCATTCCAAGGTCAAGATCTATATTATCCCAAAGATTGTTCCGTGCCTCGGCTAGGTAAGGATCCCTTTTCCTTCCCCCTTTACTTTCTTATATATATATATATATAGGGTCAATAATTAATGTCGGTATTGACCTCTTTATGTCGATACTAACATGAACCGACGAGTCACCACATCCTTTATATTCCAATACTTGGCCATTTTTTCAAATCTCACTTTTATTTCCTTACTCCTTTACCTTTCGGCCCTAAAACGTTGCAAACTTAATTCCCAAATTTCCACCATCTACCGTCAAGCATCCAAGACAGTTGCCAATACTTCCTTGCAGTCACCACAACCAAATCTCCATTTCAATCAACATTGCCAACTCGAAAGAAACCGACCCCAAATTCGTAGCAAGTACAAATCTAGATCCAACATCTTAAGGTATGGTAATCGATGGTAGCGCCACTTCATCGTCATGGGCTCATCGCCGTCGATGGCCAGTAGTCGCCTATTTACAACTATGTCATGCCTCTACTCCTCAGTTGACAACTCGAACTGATTCTGCCTTAGAAAACCCTTAGGACCGACTCAAAGCTAACTTCGGGAATAACTTAGGTTCCATGGCCTTTTCCTCTACTTGATGTCGGCCTCGGGTCATTCTTGATCCTTCCTTAGGTTTTTCCTTAATGGGGTCAACCCATGCAAGTACAAAAAAATTTCACACACGTACTGCCTTGTCCATGTTAAGGTGTGGTTAAGTTTGGATCAAAGAGTGAGCTTCGATGGGAGGCTCTAAAGAATGGTCACGTCGAATGTGCTCTGACACTTGAATAATCCTTCCATACAGCACTTCCAGTTGCTACAAAATCCAATCTTCCTACAGAAGAATGCTTTGCATTACTCCGAGTAGCGGTTCTGTTATTGATTATCCGATGATAATGGGTAAGATCCAACACATAGATCCATCATGTGATGGGGCTCGCTTATGAGAGTGAGCCACTATCAGAATGTTCCATTCGTCATATATGGGATATGGGACACATATGTAACATTCCCCATTTTAAGGCTCGAAACTAGATACTACGATGCTGCAGTCATCCATAGTATTAATTTCTGGTGTCAAAATGAGATCACTTAATTGTTTCTATAACATTAAGAGCATATGAATATGAAAATTTTCAAAACACATTTCACTAATAACTTTCATATTCATTGCATCCCATTACATAATTCCACCGATTCCAAGTTCAAAGAAAATATAATAATTACAATTATAATTCAAGAGCGACATATGAAGATGCCCCCTTAGGGGATCAGAGTTGAACTACTTGACAGTTATAAATCTTGTCATTACATCCATTCAACTAAGCAAAGATTTTAAACAACATAGTGGAAATAAACTCCTAATATTAGCTAGCTTGCCTCCTACATGCCTCCGGATGCTTATTTGTCTAACCTAAAACTCCATACTCCTGACCTACTCAAATGAGCATCCGAGAGTTTAGGGGAAAAAAATAAAAACTCCAGGTCAGTCAAAAATTTCTATGCGAATAATAATGTGCCATCTTGAATCAAAATAGATATCTAATGAGACTATGCCGCTGAGTGGAACAGATTTTTCCCTCACTAGCATCTTATCCAAATATGTCAATCATAAATCATGTACCTGCAACCACATTGGTTAGAACATCACAGTATACTCAAATGCAAGCATGCAATGTGGGTAAGTCTAACTGATTTGTCTTTATGGAGTTATGCACTCACACAGTCTACCCATTCTCATAAAATGGACCGACTGTCTCTAATTTGTGGACTATTTGTCTAAAATTAAATGGACTATCTATCTCCTATTAAATATGCTATTTGTCTCGTATTAAATGTGCTATCTGTTTCATCTTAAATGGACTATTTGTCTCATTTTAAATGGACCGTCTGTCTCAATTCATGTTGACTACCCATCACATATATTATATAGACTATCTGTCTTAGGTTATGCAGACTATCCGTCACACATATCATAATTTTCCTAGTGTTACTATAAACCTATCAAGAATCATATGGACTATCCGTCTCATATTTCATATGGAATATCCATCGCACATATCATAGTTTTCATAGGATTACTATGAACTATTAGTTTTCACATGTTAACTAATAACCTATCTCCTCATATGGTTATCAGTTTGAGGCATCCTAACACAAATTTGATCTATCTGATCTCCTACATGCAATTTTACTTACTGGGGAGTTTAGTCCAACTATACTCACTACTGGGTCAACCTATCTAGTAATTTTTGCCATAAATCCCAAAATTCTATGTTGGGTCATAATAATGTGAGTATGTTAATGATGAATATGCAAGTTTACCTACTCAATAGATAAAACAAGAGCATATAACATCATTCATCAAAGCATGCTCACCTTTAATTTGCTTCTTTAAATCATTTGATATCAAAATGAGGTTGCCGAGCATCTAAAACATATGGCTTATCAAGCCATTAAATAAATCAATTCAATTTATAAATATACGACATCTATACCGCTAGAATAGGATATCAAGCCTCTATATAGAGTCTCTAAAACAAACATTCTTAATTGTAAAGCATATGACAATAATGTCGAAATTATATGGTTATCGACTTTCTAAATACAAAGGCCATCACGCCTTTAAAACATAGCTTTCGAATTGGCATAACATAAGACTTTCGAGCCTATAAAACAATGATGTCGGGTTCATAAACATACGGCTGCTACGCCGCAGACATAGGTACCAAAAATATATAGGACAAGAGGTTCGAGTAAAACACTATGGGTTATCGAACCCTTAAAAACTTGGGGTATAGTTCCCCTAAAATAGGTTAGTGTCAAATCTTTAAAACTTGAGGGTGCCAAAACCATAAGCAAAAGAGGCGTTGAACTTTTAAAAGAATGGTATCGAGTTTTGAAACCATAGGATGCCAAAATCTCTGCAACATTGAGATACCGGCCACCTACAATACTTGGTGCTAGACTTCTATACAGGTGGATACATCACATATCTAGAAAGTAGATATCACATGCATCAACCCACATAAATGTCGAACCTTTTAAATGTGATACCTCATATAACTATAAAGTGGTTATTCAGGTATCGTCTATTATAAATGTTGAACAAATATAACATGGGTGATGAATGTCTACAATGGCATTTTTGTAAATAAAACTAATTTATTTCTTTTTAAAGACATATATTTTCTTCGACTCTTGCCACTTGTCAACATACGATTGGTTAACAAATTACTTTTCATATTCTTTTCATAAATTCATTGGAAGATTATGTTTTACCTTCCAAAAAGAATTAGCAAACCCTTGTAATAAACATTATTATTTTTATTAATTAAAAGCTTTTCTTGTATAATAAATTCATAGAAAATCATAAACACTTAGGAAAAATCCCCAAAAATTACCAAAAATCAGAATTTCCTTCTTCTTTCACATATAAGAATTTCAGGGCCAAAATATTTATTTAATTATTTTTAATAATTAAAACCTGAAATAACCCATTTTCCATCTTAGAAAATTCATAAAATATTCATATAAATTTGGAAAATTATGAAATTACAAAAGCATTTTCAAAATAATATCTTATACATCATATAAGAATTTCAAGTCGATTGGGGATCAAAAATTAGGTTTTTTACCTTTTAAAACCCATAAGATAATTCTATAATAATTCCAATAAATCGTCATTCAACCAAATAATAATGTAGTCAACCATAACATGACATATTATCAAAAAACAATTCGAAAACCATCCTAGATCCAAAATCAAACATAAATAAATAAGATGGATACTATTATTCACCTTAGATTGGATACAAGAGAGTGAGATTTGTTATTGATTAGTTTCCCTAAGCTCTTCCCTTGAATCCCTGAGAGTTCCCTTCTTTTTCTTCTAATAATGGTCGGCCTTCCCTTATGTATTTTTTTGATTAGAAAAGAAAATGGAAAATGAATGAGAGAGGGAGGGTTTAAGGAACGAAATAAGGATTTATTCCCCATTTTCCCTTATTATTTATTTCTTCCTATTTTATGTCCAAATAATTCTTATTAATTAGTTAGCTATGGCACGACCCAATTAATTATCAAATCTATTTCTATTTATCCTCACACATCGCTTTATTCTATTTAATTTATCTAATTAAATCTCTTGAATAATGTTAAACAAAATTAGTGATGTTACAACACACTATATAGATTAACACTTTAAATAGCCCTCGTCTACGTTTAGAATCTGATTGTTCAACATATGTCGACATCCGTTGGAGTCCAAGCATTGGTCACGTGGGTTAATATTAAAATGGAACTTTGAAATTAAACATACCTAACCGTGTTCACCATTAATTTTTTCAGTCTAGAATGACTCGCCATTCACCTCATTTCGACATTGGTGTCGGGCCGTCAAATCCTCCTAAAGGCAGGTCTACCATGGCTCAGGCCTTTATATCCTTTCCTTTTTGAACTAGATGCTCAATCACACCTGAGTTGCAGGGGATGATAGCACCAGTACCTCCAATCCAAGATTTGACTCCTCCTCTCAATGAACAGATCGGTTTAAGGTTCATTGATGATCCTCCAGAACAAATGCCAACAGTCATAAATGCAAAGTCACTATGAACTATATGCCTACAGCACGGAATCCTGGAGAATGATGTCTTGCTTCTAGTAGTAAACCAACAGGCGCACAATCCTTCATAATGTTATACAGCCTGAAATAAGTACATATGCCTAGGCATGGTTGTCCCACCCTTTAATCCATTCCTCCAAATGTTTTGCCAGGAACTTGGGCTCACTCCTGTTCTAGTACACCCTAATGGATATACCCTATTGAAGTCCCCATACATCCTATTCATGCTGAAATTTTGTCGATCTCTAACCTTTGGGGAGTTAACACGTCTTATAAGCTTTAAACAATGGATCTATCCACCTTCCTTCTTAACTATAGAAGCCTGGTGTCACTACAAAGTTATCGAGGCACTTCACAACCAGTGTTCATAGTTCTTCATTTGCTGCCCCTTTGGATTCATTTGGCTTTGGTAATCTAGAAGTAAGACATCTTCCTTTGCATTCTTTTTCATACTTGGATTCTTACCGTTCAAGTGTTTAACATCTTCTCCGCTCTCTTCGTAGATATTCTCGCTTGAGATAGAAGTGACCCACACTTAGAGACTCTGAAGACACTTAAAATAGGCCAGCATTCAATTTCGCATCATCGTTTACCTCTTGATGAATGAGAATCTTCACCAATGTGGCCTCTTAAACCCTAAAATATTCGCAGTTCCTTCCAAACTTCCACTAAAGGGTCGAGTGTCTACATCAGGTCTTCTACCCCATTGTAGCTCTAGCGAAAAACATCCAAGGGTATGATGAAGGCCTTTCGTGCATGGAAAATGTTGGTGAAATCACTGATAAAGCGATGGAAAAAAATATTGTTGGTGAAGTGCAAGCAATGAGAGAAGAGGGAGTGGAGATGGAAATGATACATGAAGGATGAGAAGGAAGAGAAGTAGGAGAGGAGAAGAAGGAAGAAGGAGAAGAAAAAATGAAGGGGAGGATGATGAAGAAGATAATGATGATGAGGACTTTGGTGAAGAAGAGACAAGTCGCATGGAGAGACGTTTCCAGAGAGTACCGAATTCTTGCCCCATCACATTCAAAGAAAATAATCATTAGGACCTCCCAACAGTCCACTGAACCGTGCAAAATGCCAATAGTCAAGGTGACTCCTCCATCTAGTCCTTCAAAATATATCTTTAACTCGCTAGGTGGTCTTTGCATCTCGATCGACGATCTTCTTAAGGATTACCCTTCATGTTTTAACTTTTCACAAGGAGATATCCTAGTCGAGGGAGGAAAAATTCCATCTTTACAACCTTCTTAATACAGTCCATTTAATACTTAGGGCAATACCAACAATATACACACTTCTAGGATCATGAACACTCATATCTTGCATTCACTCTTACTTCAATTTTATGAGACCGATACGATATTTTCTTTCATTTCAGGTACATCGGGAAGAGGTATCTTCCACTACATGTGCTCAGGTATCGGTGAGCACCAAGGAACCACCCCTAAAACTTATCCTTACCGCTCTTCTTCGCAGCGAGAGACCTAAGAAGGGTGGCAGAAAAGGAAGGAAAAGAAATACTATGAGGATAAGGATAGAAGGAAGCAAAAAGCTTAGGAAAGCGAACAATACGACCTAGGGAAGATGTCCTACGATTCCCATTATCGTCACGGTCCTATCTTTGGATCTTTTCAGCCATGCTCTCAACCCATGCTTTCTTTTCAAATAGTTTCGATGATCCGGCCTCTAGTCACAACTATGGTAACCTCCCAAAGATCCAAGGAGGCTTCTGTTAATCACGTTCCACTCCCACCTCCTACAGACTCCTCAAAGGCCGCAATAACCAAGATGAAATCCTTTTTTCCTAATCTATACATGACAAGAGTGAAATTTGATTACAACATTAAGGATATTCCCCAAGAAGAAGACATTCATAGAGTTGGAGGGGTCATTAACCTTATTGATCTGCTCTTTAAATGAAGAAAACTTGCCTTTTCCCTCTTTAATATCAATAAGATCAATCAGATGAATATCCAATCATTCTAATTGGAGAGGAAGAGTTACGATAATACCATAGTTGATTAGAAAAGAGAGTTGGCCGCGCTCACAAAACAAAGCGACGAAGCTCAAACATCGACTAACAACTCTAAGGTCCACATACAGGGAATGTCTATACACATGCTCAAGCCTTCATGGTGGTAAATGACCATCTCTGGAAGGCATACCGTGAGAATAATCAGCTAATAAATCTATTCAAGGCTAATGATAAGGTGATTAAAGAGAAATATGTGGTGCTTCGAGCCCAAAATGTGGAAATTCAAAAACTCCAGGTCGAAGCTGAAAAACTTAGGAATAGTTTGAAGGTTGAAACAGAAGCAAAATTAGAGGCTTAGGTCAAGCTTATTAGTGTTGCAGTTGAAATAAACCAGCTTAAGGACCAAGCGGTCAAAGAGAAAGAAGAAATGAATTCCACTCTACAACAATTCTTTGCAAATATCATTGAAGACAACAATCTAAAGTGGTTTAGAAGAAGTTATCCCATCACTCTAGCAGACAATTGGAAGGAAATCTTGCATTGTGCGGTCGTGTCTGGTGAAGGCCTCACTGAAGACCAGTTAAAATCCAAATACTTGGACACTGAAGACATCATGGTCTTAAAGAAAGGCAAGGAAATCTTGGCATAAGAGGATGTGGCTGTAAGTAGAACTTCCATCGAGGCTTCTATTAGTCCCAGTGCATTGGGCGAAGTACAACCGTCATTCTCCAAAATCCAAAGAGCCTACGACCAAATTACAACTTCTATGGGAGCCCATCTAAGGCCAACCATACTAAGACCCCAGCTTATGCTACCATGGGAACTGATGAGCCATATATTTCTGTTTCTTTATCTCAACCCATCTGCTCGGCCATAGAAGAAGGTGAATTCCCTACCTCCTTTATTAAAGAAAATCCAACAAGTGAACATATTTCTCTCATCTATTTGGTATTCGAGAAGATTCAACTCTCACCCGAGATCGTCACTAACCTTTATTTCATTATTTGTGAAGTTACAGGTCATCCATCGCTTCCTCCTCCTCCTCCACCAATCACTCAAGGTTTGGGTCCCATTGATATCTCAATTGATTCAATCTTTATCACCATGGACTAATCACTTCAGTCCTTCCCTTAACTCTGTCCTCAATCTTAATTTAGAGAAGATCGAGGCTCTGGAGGGATTGGACGATACTTGATAGTCCCTAGTGGAAGACATCGCAATCTCCAATGCTGTGGGCCCAACTGATCCCTTTTCCATGGTTGAGAGGTTGAAGCTCGAATAGTCTAAAATCAAAGTCAAATAAGAACATAGGACCAAAGAACCAGCCAAGACAGCTGGATCCTAGTCCAAAGATTCCCTCCCTTAAAATCAAGCCTCCAAAGGGTAGTGGTATTGGTAGCTCCTCAAAATCTTCTAACCCTGCAGTCGACAAGCCTGAAGACCAGATTGTCATCACTATCGAAGGAAAGTACATAGATTTTAAAGGCAGCAACCCTGGGACAGGAAAGCCTGGAAAGGACAAATACAAGGATAGGAAGGAATGAAAGAAGCATCCAGTGAAGGAAAATCGTAAGAGTGACAACAAATAAGGAAAGAAAGAGTAGACTCCGCATTTAGATTTTGCAAAAGCAGCTTCGATGCCTTTTGATGTATTTCGAAGATTGTTTCCTTTGGTCTTCCTTTTGATGTATTTTGTTTGCTTCCGTATGTAAGGACATGGCCTGCAACTTTTGTAAGAAAAGTGGATGTAGATAAAGAATATTGTTTTCTGTACAACTTTTGTTTGTATTTACATTCTTGCACTTTCACTTTACTTGCCTATATACAACTACCTACATATATAATATAACTGCATGTAATGTGATCTATTTATAGTATATATGTCTGTGTTTGTGCAATTCTATTATTACTGTAGCTATGTAATATAAGTAAATTTCAGTTATAGCCCAGTTAGATTTCATTGTATAGAACTATTTTTCCATTGCCAACGTATTCCTATCTTGACCTAACATAACTTGTTATTCACATGGACATATTCACGGTAGACTTTATTCATCCTTAGTCGAGTTCCATGTGGCCATGAACAAGGTCATAGTTAAGGGAATTCTCGACTTCATACCATTTCTCGTCCCTGAAAAATGACGTTCCGAGTGTTTGTCTCTGGACACCATATTTCAATCTCGCATAACACGGGGCGTTGATTGAATTCATTCACCGCTCTTCATCACTCACCATCGACTAGATGGGTCTTGCTAGGTCATAAGGGATAGATAATCCAATCACCCATTAGTCCCTAATTCTAAGGAATAATAGTCCATATGCTTATCTCTTAGCATCGACATTTGATCTCGCCAATCGGGCATCGATTGAGATAGCTACTCGACCACCATCATTTTACTCCCGATCGGGCATGTCTTACCGAGCTGCAAAATTTGTCATGGAAATTCTAATTATATTCCAATTTCTATCTCCAAGAATTATGTTTCGGGCAATTGCCTCTAGGCACCCGCTCTCAATCTCATCTTTCTCTATGCATTGATCGAGAACATTCATCGACCATCCTCACCTATCATTAGCCAAGCATGTCCTACTTGGCCGCAAGCTGGCGTGAAAACCTTGGTTACATACCAGTTCCTGTCTCCAAGAACCAATGCTTTAAGCGCCTAACTCCAGACATCACTCATTGACTCCACCTATCTCAGGGTATTAGTCAATACCGGAAGGATAAGGGAAAATTATCTGATCAACGCTTGTGATTATACTCCTTTATCCTAATCCTTGATCAAAGAAGTTAGTCTATACCAATCTCTGGTTACCTGAATGTGTTGCTAATCGTGCAACACAAGCTTTTGATTATAATAACACGGTTCCATTGATTCAAGAAGCTAACTTTATTTATATGCAAAAGAAGTGGCAAGTCCTGCTTGATTACATTGCCCCTACTTCGGTAGGGTGGCTTACTTATAGAAAATAAATTAAATAAATCTAAGTGAAATAGCATCGCAATAGGTTTCTATTCCACACCCACAAAATCAGGATTCCATCAACAGTGACCAGCTTGAAAGTTTCATCTCCAAGCTTCTATTCAATCACATAAGAACCTTTTCAATTCGGGTCAAGTTCCCTTGTACCTAGGAGAACTCGTTTCAAAAAGGTCTCCCACTTTAAAGGTACAACTCCAAACCTTGGTATTGAAATGTCGTACTAATCTTTTCTAGTGAGCAGCCACCCTCAATTCAGACTCTTCTCATTTCTTGTCAATTAAGTTGATGGACTCAATCAAGAGTTCCTCATTCACCTTGGGGTCATAGTGCGTTTTCCATTAAGAAGGGACTTCCAGTTCTATCGAAATCTTGGCCTCTGCTCTAAAGGCTAGAGCGAATGGAGTATGCCCAGTCGTGGAATTGTGACTCGTCCTATAAGCCCACAATGCAATTGGAAGCTCATCAACCCAGTTGCCTTTGGCATTGGTTAATATTGGCGACAAAAATTGACCACCAACACCCAGTTATATGAAAGCACCAATATCCAGTTACAGATCTTAGATAGTACATAATGTAGAGAATAAAATATGAAGAAAAAACAAATTAAAAATGAAAGCAAGTAAAAAGAGACAAGATTTATAGTGGTTCGGCTAACTCCAGCCTACGTCCACTCTAGAATAATCCTTTTTATTATACTGTAGTTTGCCTACCGTTACAATTCGAAATCCAAGAATAAAATCGATAGAGTGTAGCCTAGGTTCAAGGTAAAGAGAAGCAGAAACAAGCCCCAGAAGAACCATTTTCTGACGCTATGCCTGCTATATTTATAGGGGAAAACGTGCATGGATCGAACTGAAATTTCGGCAGAAGGTTTGAGAAACCAAGGCGAGGCCACACAAAAATTTCCAGGCCCATCGAGGCCCACAATATGGATCAGTACCTATCCCTATTAGTGTGTCCAAATGGTCTGCTATCAATATGAGGGTGCCCTATGATTTTAGCTACCTGCTCCCCAAGTTTCATGCAATTTCGGCGTATGGTTTGTGAGATATCGTAATTTCCATGAAGTAGTGTTTCATGAATTCTGATTTTTGCCGATCTCTCCAACTTCCTTCAATTGGAATGAGATCCTTACGGGTGTTTCACATGTTGTAGTAAGCTTGTACTCTAAGTTTCATGTCAATTGGATGTGTAGATGTTGAGATATTGATCAATCTTTGCTATCCCTATTGAGGGTACTAGCCCCATTGAGATAAAGTTGGGTTCAGCCGATCCCTTAAAGGGAAGAGGGCCTATCCCAATTGAGGGATAGAGGCCAATCCTTTAAACTCCTCTAAATGCCATGTGATCCTAAGGGGAGCTTCTCCATGTTGTATTATGCTTAGCCTCTAAGTTTTATGCCAAATGGATTAGTAGAGCTCGAGTTGTTGATCAATCTTTGTTGCAATATGTTGCGAAGGCTGATTATAGTCGATCCCTATAGAGGGAAGAGGGCCGATCCCTCCAACTTCCTCTATTTGATTTGCGATCACTAGGTAGACTCCCTAGGGTCTCTACATCTTTCTCACAAAATTTTGTATGCATTGGTCTTATGGATTTTGAGATATTGGTTGTTTTCCATTGAGTTGTACTTGTTTGGATAAAATATGCAGATCCCTTTTATACAGATCCCTTTCTTAGATAAAGTAATTTGCTCATAACTTGTGCATAAAAACTCCAATTGACTTGAGATTTGAAATTTAGCCTTGTGGGGCCTTTCTTATCATTTTATACCAGTCTCACCTGGTTTGGGACAAAAAATGAAGGCATGTACCGATCCCCCAAGGGAAGGGATAGGTACCGATCTCCAACCGGAGGGAGGTAGCACCGTACTTAGAATATTCTGGAGACTCTATCTCTTGGTCTCAGTATATCATCACTTCGTATCAATGCTAGCCCTTGATTTCTGGACCCCACAATCATCGCTCTGGACTACTGGTCTTGATAATTGTGAAGTCTGTTTGGTTAATCCACTTGTCTACTGCCTTAGCAAAAGGTGGGCAAATACTTTGTCCCCAAAAACATGCCTTGCATTAGGAAGGTGTGTTTTGAATTGCCATAAATCCAAAGTCCAAAATCCATAATCCATTGATAGCCATATTTTCCATTCCAGAATCCAATCCAAATCCACAGCCTTTCTAGATCGTTTTACCTGAATCCGCATCCATCCAAAGCCAAATCCATTGTTGTTCGAAGCCGATTTCCAAATCCATGACCTCTCCAGGTTGTTATCCTAATCCAAATCCTCGATCACACCAGACCCTTCCCGAGCATAGTTCGTACTTGACGACCTAAGTAAGCCAATCTATTGCGTTCGAGCGAAGCGACCTACTCCTTTCTCGGTATAGTCCATACCTTACGACCATGATCTCTCCGGATCCTTACCGAGCATAATCCTTACTCGACGACATGAGTAGGTCGATTCATCGCATTCGAGCCAAGCAACCTACCCCATGCCAGGCATATTCCATACCTGATGACCTATTGGGTTTTATTCTTCGACCTCGATGACTAGTAGAGGACTTAACCCATGATGCACGAGTCTGTTTCGTTATTTTCGCCTAACAAAAAGGCTCGTACTTTGCGATTGTTATCCCATCTCTCCGTACAGTACTACAACCGCGACCTGTGTTATCTATTACATTGATCCAAACTTAAGCATTCCTAAGTCCATTTTCCAAAATATAAAATAAGAGTCTGTAAAACCAATAAATCAGAGTTCAAATAAAACTAGAAAAAAAAGAGTTCGAAGCAAACAAGAAGAAAAAACAAATTTCACAAACCTGAGCACAATGGTTTATCATCATCTCAGAGCATGCCTAGGGACCGTCCTCGATCCCGTACATATGTAAGTGACTTAGCCGTCCTACTATGGAATTTGGTACTTATTCCATGCCATCCCAATCAACCGAGGAGAGGTTGATGATGATTCTTTGATCCGATGCCATTTTCATTCGAGGTGGACGTTGGTTGCTCATGCTCCACCGGCATAGCCCGAGTCCTTACGTATTGTTGTAACTGACCATTCCTCATGTGTTCCTCAATGACATCCTTCAAATGTCTGCAGTCATTTGTATTGTGCCCATCCAGCTCATGGCTTAGCGGCACTTCCCTGATGTCCATTCACGTTCGGAGGGTTCCCTCCTTGCCGGCCTTCGATACGGAAGGCATCCTCGAGTATCCATATATATCCATTCTAGGGTTTTATTCAATTCCGAGTAAGAAGAGAATTCGGGTTCTCCCCTCTGTTGCTTTGATCCATCGAAGCTATTGTGCATGTTTCGTTTACCCTTGTCCTTTCCAAAGCATTCGACGGGCGGTTCTCCACCCTGTATCTTATTAACTTCCATTGCCTCTTTATCAGCTTTCGCATCTTCTTATCACCGAAACCTTTCAACATCATGGTAGAATTCCCTAAGATCCATCGTTGGATCCCGTATCAGTGATATCTTAAATTCTGAATTATCTGCAACTCCTGACACTACCTCCATCAAAACCATCGATGAATCTGGTCGATCCACCGAAAAACTGCCATGTTGAACCTAGTTAAGAAGTTCTTGAGTGATTCTCCTGCCCACTGCTTTACTAATGTCCATGTCATCACATTCTTGGGTCTCGTAATGTGAACCCGAAACTGCTTTATAAAATTTTGACCAATTCCATCCATGTACTAATAGAACCGCTTTCCAACTGTCTAAACCATAGCGCAGCTACATTTATTAAGTACGGGGAAAGCATTGTGCCAAGACTTATTCCGATGCCTCTAGTACTTCCATGTGCCGTATATACCTCATCGTATACATAATCAGATCCGACTTTCCATCATAAACTTCCAATGTTGGTAGTTTGAATTCTGGTGGATTCCAAGCATTCCTGATATTAGGGGCGAATGGACTTCTATATACATCCTCTAGATCCATGTTCACAGTCCTCCACGCATAGCTTGCCTGATCATATCTGCAAACCTGTCATTGTCTTCTAGTGGTAGTCTCCTATCATCATGTCCAAGCCGCCCCCCGAGTCTATGAGGGAATTATGGAACGTATTCCTTCGAACGAACACCCAAATTTGGATTCGCACCAAGCTCCATGGATTGATCGTAGGTCCTTCAGCATTGTTATCAACCAGACTCGGGGGCATGCCCCCTAGCCTTTTGGGATCGGTACTGACCCTAAGATGGCCAGGGAGTGCCCCTGGCTTCTCTGTTCCATTCCTTTATCCATTAACTCCATTTCCATGTTCTCAATTCTGATTTTCGGCGATTCCTGCTGCTTCAACTCATTGGCCTAAGTTGTCATTATCTCCTACTGCTCTATTCCCTTGATTCTATGCTTTGGCTTATCCAATCTGTTGGAGTAAATTCTGCATCATCTCCTCCTTCCTTTTCAGCATTCTCTTCTGCATAGCATCCATCATCATTTCCGTTCCATCCTTGGTGATGCAAGCAGATGCTTGATTAGCTACAGCTCCTGGGCAAGCCTCCTGCTCCCTCCATGGTGACACATTTTTGGTAGCACTCTCCTTGTTGATTGCCTAGCCATTGTTTCCTATAGCCAAGTATTCAAGCTTCCAAATCTAAGATCCTAGCTTCCAAGTCCACGGGTGCAAGTGTTCTTAGTGAGAGCATCAAAATGTTGGCGGCAAAAATTTGCCACCAACACCCAGTTATATGAAAGCACCAATATCCAAGTACAGACCTTAGATAGTATCTAATGCAGAGAGCATAATATGAAGAACAAACAAATTAAAATGAAAGCAAGTAAAAAGAAACAAGATTTATAGTGGTTCGGCTAACTTTGGCTACGTCCACTCTAGAATAATCTTTTTTATTAAATCATAGTTTGTTTACAGTTACAATTCAGAATCCAAAAGGAAAATTAATATAGTGTAGCCTAGTTCAAGATAAAAAGAAGAAGAAAGAAACTCTAGAAGATCCATTTTCTGACACTATGCCTGTTGTATTTATAAGGGAAGATGTGCATGAGTCAGACTGAAATTTCGGTAGAAGGTTCGGGAGACCAAGACGAGGCCACCAAAAATTTCTGGGCCCATCGAGGCCCACAATATGGATCGGTACCGATCCCTATTAATATGTCCAAATGGGCTGCAATCCTTCTGATGGGTTCACCATGATCTTAGCTAATTGCTCTCCAAATTTCATGCATTTCCGACATAAGGTTTGTGAGATATACATTTTTCATGAAGTAGTGTTGCTTAAATTATGATTTCTGCCAATCCCTCCAAAGGGAGTTATGCTGATCCTTCCAACTTCCTCCAATTGGAATGAGATCCCTAGGCGGTGTTCCACATATTGTAGTAAGCTTGTACTTTAAGTTTCATGTCAATTGGATATGTGGATGTTTATATGTTGATCGATCTTTACTATAAAGTTGGGTTCAGCCGATCCCTAAGAGGGAAGCAGGCTGATCCCTATTGAGGGATATAGGCTGAACCCTCCAAACTCCTCCAAATACCATGCGATCCCTAGCGGAGCTTCTCCATGTTGTATTATGCTTAGCCTCCAAATTCCACACCAATTAGATTAGTAGAACTCCAGCTATTGATCCATCTTTGTTGCAATATGTTATGAAGGCTGATTATAGCCGATCTCTATGGAGGGAAGAGGGCCGATCCCTCCAACTTGCTCTATTTAATGTGTAATCCCTAAAGTAGACTCTCTAAGGTCCCCATATCTTTCTCATAAAATTTTATAAGTATTGGACTTATGGATTTTGAGATATTGATTATTTTTCATTGAGTTGTACTTCTTTGGCTGAAATATGTCGATCCCTTTCTTAGCTGAAGTAATTTGCCCATAACTTGCGCATACAAACTCCAAACGGCTTGAGATTTGAAATGTAGCCTTGTGGGGCCTTTCTTGTAACTTTATACCGGTCTCCCCCAGTTTGGGACAAAAATTGAGGATATATACAGGTCCCCTAGGGGAAGGGATAGGCATTGATCGCCTTCTTGGGGGAGGTACTAATCCATACTTAGAATATTCTAGAGACTCTTTCTCTTGGTCACGTTGATCATCACTTCATATCATTGCCTGCCTTAATTTCTAGACCTCACAATCATCGCTCTGGGCTACTAGTCTTGATAATCGTGAAGTTTGTTGGGTTAAATCCTCCTGTATACTACTTGGAAAAAAGTGGGTTCATACTTAATCATTTCTTCAAGATGGATTTGATAATTTTATTTACCACCTCCACTTGTCCATTTGCATGCGAGTGTGCTACTACTGAAAAACTTTTCTTGATCTTATACTGGTTGTAGTAATCCATGAACTGGATACTCCTAAATTGAGTTCCATTGTTAGTTATAATCTTCTGGAAAACTCTTAATCTACAGATAATATTCGTTGTCAAAAATCCGATCACTTTCCTTATGATCATGGCAAGTTGTTCTGCTTCAGCCTACTTCGTGAAGTAATCTACCGTAACAATCACATACTTAGCCCCTCCTTTCGACATCGATAGCACACTGATTATCTCATTTCTGCAAACTGTAGTTTGCCATGGGTTAACCATTTGTGAATGCTCTACGGATGGGGTTCTCAAAAATTTTGCAAACCTCTGGCATCAATAGCACCATCTGGTGTAATTAGTAGCATCACGGTTTTTCGTCGCCTAGAATTATCCATAGCAAAGTATCTTCTTCACTAATATCTACCCCTCATTGTGATCACCACAACTACCCTCATGGATTTCCATGTGGATTTTCCTAGCCTCATCCTTGGATTTTTTTTAACCTTATCCTTGCTTACATACCGAAGCGGGGGGTAGGGGTGAAGGGGGTTAAGAAACCTCTCATGTATAGCACTCCTTGCATTATAAATTGTGGCACTTAACGGAGGATTTTTCATTCATTTCTTCTTTTCAGGAGAGTTCCCTTCAGCAAATAGTCCATGATTGGAGTCATTTATGACTATTTTTCCTCCATGGTGTCCAAATCTGGTCGACCTCCATTTGTTCGATGTTAGGAGCTGATAAAACTTCTATTAGAACTAATCCCATCGACGGTGCATCCCAAGCTGGCCAATTTGGCCAGTGCATCAGACATTGTGTTCTCTTCCTACGTATATATGTAATCATGTAATGCTTTATATCGTTGAGTAATTCTAATATTTTTGTTTGATAAGGGGAAAACCTTGCACCATTAGCCTAGAATTCCTCCTTTATCAAGCTGACCACCAATAGGGAGTCACCAAATACATGTAGTGACCTTACTTTACCTCTTTTCCTATCCTGAGTCCTGCTATTAATATTCATACTCATCCTCATTGTTTGTCGTAGTGAACTTTAGCTACAATGCGTAACTAATTGGTTTTCCTTTCGGAGTCATGATTACCACTCCTACCCCAGAATTACGACCATTGGAAGCTTTGTCTATGAATAATTTGCATTGAGAAAGTTAGACCATACCATCTTCCTTTTCTTCTTCCCAAACGGTAAATTAAGCATTGAAATCTACCAATGCTTATCCTTCTATCGTCCTCCTTGGATGGCAAGTGATGTCATACTAGCTTAGTTCGATGTTTCGCTTCAATAACCTTCCCGAAGTCTCGGGTTGGGGTAATGCTTACATTAAGGGCTGATTCGTTAGCACCTTTCTCGGGTGAGCTTGGAAGTATGGTTGTGACTTTCTTGATGCAATCAATAAGCAATAGGAGAGCTTTTCCAGCTTCAGATAGTTCATTTTAGCTTTGGTAAACCACTTGCTAACGTTATATGTTACTGTTTGAATCCTTCCCTCCTCACGTACCAGCGTTGTACTTAGTGCATGAGCAGACACCGCCAAATAGATAAATAGATCCTCTCTATCCAACGGCTTGGACAGGACCGATGATCTTTCCATATGCATCGTTAATTCCTCGAAGGCACCTTGGCATTCCTTCATTTATACAAAATTTCCTTTCTCGTTATTAAGGGCACTAAAGAACGTTATACACTTATCGGTTTCCTTTCAGATGATTTGAATCAGTACAGCAGCCTTTGCATCCAAGCTCTTTATCTCTCTCCTCTTGCTTAGGCCGGTTACATGTTTCAAGGCGTTAATATGCTTCGGATTAGCCTCAGTGCCCCTTAAATTCACAATAGATACTAAAAAAATTCTCGATGCAACTCTAAAGGAACACTTTAATGGATTTAATTTCTTCCCATACCTCTACAACACATCAAACATTTCTGAGATGTCATCCATGTGGTTCGTTATAGTCTTGACTTCATGAGCATATTATCCACATACACCTCTATTAGCCACCCGATCTAGTCCTTGAACATTGAAGTCACCAATCTCTGGCAGGTAGCTCCATCATTTTTGAAACTGAACGGCGTCACTCGATAGCAATATAATCCTAAATTCATTATAAAACCTATTTGCTCTTAATCTAGAACATGCATCATTATCCAGTTATAGTCGGAGTAAGCATCCATAAAAGAAAGTAACTCATGTGTGGTGGTCTCGTCTACCAGTTAGTCGATTCTATATAGCAAGAAGCTATCCTTCGGGCATGCTTTATTCGGATCTGAGTAATCAATGAACGTCCACCACTTTCCATTCACTTTCTTGACCAACACGGGATTCGACACCTATTCAGAGTATAAGGCGTTGTGAATAAAGTCATTTTCCTTTAGCTTATATACTTTCTCCTTAAATGCAGAGGATTGCTCCAGACCTAAACTGTGTCTTTTTTATTTTATGGAGGGTCTCTCAAGTCCGCATTCAGTCCTTGAAATGCTATCTTCGGCAATATCCCGCATATATCTGAATGTGTCTAAGAAAATAGATCCAATTTGCTCGAAGAAAACTAACCATTCCAGTCCTTAATTGGGCACAGAATTGAGATCAGATCTTAAGGACCCAAATAGGGTCATCCATATTAATCGAAATATTAATCGTCGGCTCAACTAGTGCTTCCTACACTTCCTCTGACCGTTTCATGGGGTCCATAGGCTTAAATAATTTTCTATGTTTCCCAAGCTAGAGCTTGGGCATTAGTTGTTGTGCATCTGGGGTTGATGTAAAGGGTCTCTTCTTCACCTTTTTCTTTCTCCCATCACTTTTCCCATCTGAACTCAGTGACGTAACATTCCCGACCAGTGCTTTGGTCGCCTCAAATTGATCCGACCCCATTCTTCGTGGAAAATTTCATCATCAAGAACCAAAAAGCTAGTGCTATTCTAAAACTAGCTAGAGCCAGTTGGCCCAAGAAGGCATTATACATTGAAAATTCATCCACAATCAAAAACTCTTAAACTCGCATAATTTTGTAGTGCCTATCTCCCAATTCCACAGACAAATCAATAGTCCAGATGGGTTCCTTCACCTCTTTGGTAAATCCTTAGATCTTGGATTTACAAGACTTGATGTCCTTTGAACAGATTTTCATCTTATTAATAGTACATTTGAATAGACGTTTACCAAGCTTTTAAAATCCGCTAAAACTCGATGCACAATAGCTGGGCCTATAATGGCCATTATCACCATGGGATCAAAGGTTGATGCTTCAATCCCATCAGAGTCCCTATTATAAAAGACTATCTCATCATTCATCAACCTTTGCTATTTAGTTGGTGCTCCATCCTCTATGGCAAAGTAGCTCTCCTATGGTACATGCATTGAAGAACTCGCATACGGTTCATCTCATTCTGCCTTTCTTCGCTGGATGAGTTCCTTTAGTTATTGTGTTAATTATGATTCTTCCATCAAGTCACCTAGGCCCCTCTCCGCTGGGTCCAGGCTAGTTCGCTTAGGCGTTCAGCCCTTGGGGCTGATATTTTGTCCACCATTCTAGATTTCTTTAATAAGCTATAGTAATTTATTTACAGATCGGTTCCTCAATGATATCCTTTAAGTGACGACACTCATTCGTGTTGCGTTCATGAGTCTTATGGAACCGACAGTACTTACCTGAGCACCTCTCAGCTTCCGTTGCCTCCCCCCAAAGTGGCATTCTATGTTTTACCCTCCTTTATGTAGCAAGGTATATATTTTCGAGTGTGTCATTTAAAGGTGTGTGCTCCTCTGGTCTTATATTCTTCAGATGCTTTTTGGCATCATTTCGCCTACCCTCAACGCCATGATTCCTCTTTCTTTGATTATTAGAATTCCCTACATTCACAGCTACATTACCGGTGCTCTCACTAGTTTTTTTAATAGCTACATTACTTTGCCTTTGTCTTTCCATCACCATCCTTTTTGGAACTTGGTTTTCTTCTTCTAAGCATAAGAATCGGTTGGCCTTTCGGTGGAACTCCTCCATATTAGTTGGTAGTTTTATTCTATGCCACTTTCCAAAATCTGTGTTTGCATGTACTCCCTATACCAAAGCCATCAACCACATATCCTTATCGGGATTGTTTACCTCCATGATTGAAATATTAAACTTGATCAAAAAACCCTTCAGCGACTCTTTTGGTCCTTGACAAATGCTCGAAAAGCACATCACGTCCTTGAGCCGAGCAGCGTGGAACCTAAGCTACTCCAAGAACTTCTTAGCCAATTCATCAAAAGTTGAAATGGATTTTGGCGGGAGCCAAGTGAACACATCGATGGAACCCCATACAAAAAGATAGGAAACATCGAATCGAACTGCACCCAACATATTTGAATAACTGCTGCTAGGGATAAGTTGTCCTATTGTACGATGGCATTAAGAGCATTGTGAACTTCCTAGGATATTCTTCCGCAATATGTTCTCTATAAACGTAGTTCGACTAGGTGAAAACCCCCAATCTTCATTCTTTCTCCAATTGTTTTATTCCATCAACCTTTTTTTATACCGGCAATATTCTTCTCGCTCACATGATGATTCGAAAGACGACTACTAGCAGTAGTACTGAGATTTTGACTCCATAAATAGTCTTGGTGTCCCTCATGTCTTTGGGGGAATCACTCCTTCAGACCTTCTTTTACACCTAGTTTGCTCCGTAGTGGTCGTTTGAACACCAGTGTCTTGAACTTCAGCATTTGGTCCATCCTCTTTATAGGTGTCCATCAAATCGTCCTTAGAATTGACATATTAAAGGCTTCATGCCTTAGCCCTCCTGAATTCCTTAAATTTATGTTGGTGCCGACCTGATTCTGGTCAGTACCGATGTGAATTCCCTTTGCTGGAGCTTGGCTACTTACTCCAGCGTTTCTTCCTACCGCTCCAGTAGTGTAACAACCCATATTTTACGTACCAAAGGATCATAAAATATTTTTATTTTATTCATGTGAGGATGTATAATTCTATAATTTTGGGATATGACTCAAAGTGACATTTTACACACATATGATTTTTTCCAAATTTCTATGTGACCATTTTGACTCTAAAAATCTTGTTTGGGCGATAATTATGATACGAATTAAATTAGGGTCCCAAACCAGTTCTACTGCTTTAGGATGCTGATTTTCCATTTCGTAGAGTGATAACTTTTAGGATGCTGCTTTAGGACTTACGGTTAGAGAGTTGTGCATGTTTTAAGTTTTAAAAACTGCTGATCAGAATTAGTGTGTAATTAATTAAGCCCATTAGTTGATCCATTAGTCTAATTAGAAAATCACTATAATTAAGGGCTGTAGGAGTCAAAATAAAAAAAATTCTCTCATTCCAAATGAGGTCTAAACCGTAATTAGCCCTAAATCCATCCTAGTTCATCCCAATTTCTTCCTAAATCAAACTAGATTGTGGCATAGAGATTAGATCTTCGATTAAAAGCTTGGGATAATCAAACTAGCTAATTAAAAGTGCTTTTCATTGCTGTCCAAGTTGGATCTACAACCAAATTGATTGAATTTGGTAATTGGTGAGCGGTTTATACCTTCTCACCACACTATGCATGTCTACATTGTAGAATTATACGATTTAACATGTTTTAAATTTATTTTTAGCCATAATACCTTTTCTAACTCTAATTACATGTTAATCCATGCATAGGATATAGATTGATTAGTAATCGCCTTTGTTTATATTCATATATCTGTGCTATATGTTGATCTATGTTAGAGATTGACTTGTTTATTTATTTCTATGGATTACATGTTTGAATGGATGAAATTACTTGTTCTATGTTTGTATGATGTGATTTGATGTTTTTTGTTAGTGTTTTGGATATGTAGAAAGATAGGAAGGAGAATTAATTATATAGGAGGCAAAGATGATCAGAATTGGATGAAACTTGGATAAGGAGGCTCTAGAGTACGGAGGGAGTCGATGGTTCAAGTCTTGACTTCAAATTCTTTAAGTAAACAAGTCAGCATTGAACATGTATATGGGCATCGACGTGTTTAGATTAGTCCTATGGGTTGGTGACTTTAGTGAGGTGAAGAGCAACGCTAGTGGAGGTTGCCCAAGGTGATGGATTGGTGGTTGGCTAAGTGTTGGAGGTTATGATTACTTGTTTCTAGAACGTGGAGTTGAGCGCTTTGAAGAGAAGACTTGTTCCTATGGAGACTAGTTTTGGGTCGATAGTTCAGGGTCAAACCATCTAGGCATCAATTACTGGAAGTAAGGAAGGAGTGGAAGAAAACTTGACCATTAGTTGGCTAAGTAGAGAGATCGGCACCGATATGAAGAGGTCAGTACTAACTTATTATGGTGAATCCGATATGAGTTGAATTTCTGGGGAATGGTGTAGAGGTTTTGTTGATCGTGGTGGAGGTGTTGGCTCATTCGCATTAGGGTTAGATGGCAATGTAACAACATGAGAAAAAGCTAGAATCTTCGGATGTTGGCTCATATTGGAAGAAGGTTCCGAAGATGGTGGCTTGGTAATGGAGGGAACCGTAGGCTCGGGGAATGTGGAAGGGTTTCTCATGAATAATGGAAATTGGATTGAGTAAGAAGGTCTCAGTGTCTAAAAGGAGAAAAGGAAGGCTTGGATAAGCACATGATTAGGGAATCATTGATACTTGGAGTTTTTTCTTGTGTACTCGAAGCAGGGGTATTGTAAGTAAGGATGCCTATGGATCGGCAGTGAGGATCCGAATACCATGGATCTGTGGCTTTGGGTCTAGTATCTAGCTTTGATGATACGAGACATGTATCGAGCTTTGGGCTGCGTGATACAAGGGTACACAGAGAACTAGGATTTCCGTTAGTCTCTGGTAGTAAGGAGGCCATACGAGTTATCATATATTCAGAGCACAGGGAGGAGTGATAGTGAGTATTGTTTGATGATTACCATTGTTGCTTTAGTTGATTTCCTTTAGTGGGCTATCACTTTGGGATATCATTGGGAGTAGGTATTGGAGATAGGGATATTTAGATATCCAATATAGTATTCTGTATTGTACCTTTATGATATTGTATAGTAGCATATTATTATGTGCTAACTCTTTAGTTGTAGGGACAGGTCAGGTATGGCTCGTGTACTCTTGTTCCTTAGCCTATTTACCTATATAGTACCTTGGATACTCTTAAATGAGTAGACTAGATAACAGGTCTAGGTGATGTAGTAGTTGTTTGGAGGACGAGATGGATGGAGCTATCTCATATTATATTATGGAGTCTCGTATTATATACATATATGGAGTCTATGGTTATCCCATTGTGCAGCACTGGGAAGCCTTAGTAATGACCACTTACTATTTTTATTTGAGATAGTTGTTGAGTCTGTTTCTGTTATAAAAACTCTAATGTATAACCCTGTGGATATTATATTCTGATGATGATTTGTTTACATTGTTATTACTGTCTCTTCTGTTGTATATGTGATATTATATTTTTACCAAGTGTTGTGAGATATACGACAGGCGTATACTGCATTTATTCATTCTGACCTGTGATGATCGTCTTATATCGACTAGGCATGACTACACTGCACTATTTATACTATATTGTTGCCGGTGGTACAGGGCAGTCTTCACAAGTAGTTTATTCCTTTGTCTTCTACTTTCCATCCCTTCTATTCTGACTAAAAGCAGATGATTTTTTCTCTTCAGAACCAGAAGGGGACGCTTCTCTACTGCTCCTCCTAGGCCTTTGAGACTGCCGGGTCAGTAGGGCAATGTCAACATCCATCTTATCAAGGAGAGCCTTCTAACTGTCTACCATCATTTGGTTCAGCTCTGCCATCATCCTATCTAACCTCGCCTTTGTCACCATCTCCTAAGTGGTAGATAGTACTGGCAAAGCGGCTATCAGTTGGTTAGCTTCCTCATTATAGTAGAAAGCTTCATCTTCTATGTCACCAACTACTCTACATCTACCAGGTCTTCTTTGTGGCATTACTTCAAATATGAAATTCCTTTAGACTTTAAACAATAAACATTCTGAATCTAACTCCTGGCACTCTAATCCACAATAGACAACTAGATATATGCCTGAGAAGCTCTGTTCTCAATGGAAGCACAAAATATATTGGTCCAAAAAGTGGCACAACACCTTAAAGTATATGAAAACAAACAGGTCTAATATAAAATAGAAAGAAAACAATATGAACACACAGACATTTTTAGTGGTTTGGTAAATTCTATGACTTGCATCCACTTTAATCTTATCATGGAATGTTTTTGCAATGAATATAAGGGATTTATAGTTCAAATCAGCCAAGAATAGTAAAAAGTATCCTCCTTTCTGACAAATTCGAGTAGAAAAAGAAGATGAAGAAAATAGTGGTCAAAAGTCCTCTTCAAATTATTATAAACTTGCTATTTATCGAAGAATCGCCAAATGAAGTCGCTAGATCATGAAATACCACTTCAAACTCCAGACTACAGAAAGTAAGAAGCAAAACGAAGCCCGTTTTGCAATAAAATCATGTTCGTATTGACATGATTTATGTCAGTACTGACATGATTTGCCAAGTGCAAACCATGCCATTTTCTTTTATCTTGTCTTCAAGCCTCGACTCATCGAGCTCCGAGCACATTCGCCTTAGAAATCAGGTCGTTGCCAAGAGATTCTATCACTTTTAGTACTTGTTCTTTTCTACAAAGTTTTTTGGAGTTGTTCACCTACTTCTTTAGAAATATGCCCTAAGGCTGTCACTCTATCCATTGATACCTTGACCATAGCTCCAGAGCTTCCCAAAATAAACAAAAACATATCGATACCAACCTGAAAAGTGGTTGGTACCGAACTCTACCTTTTATATATTTTATGCTCTTACTTTCTGAAGTCCTTCCAAATACCATTCTAAAATTTATGAAAAGGTGAACTATGAGCGAACATGTGACTATGAGCGAAACGGTGGGGAGAAAATTGCTTGGAGCATAATAGCTCCAGAATTCATGATCATTGGACGATCGGTCACCTCATGGGAAGTTGATATGTTGTTGAAACAAGAGCTATTTTGCTCATAGCTGGACCAAATGTTTTGCTTAAAAATTATTTTTTTTAAAACAATCATTTTAATGAAATTCTTTTATGGAAAAATTATTTTGAAGATAATATTAATTAAAATTAGGTATTTTAACTCCTTTTATTTTAATTTGAGATGATTTAAAAATAATTCATATTTAAATTAAAAATGAGGTATTTTTTATTGGAAGAATTATTTAATAATTTTAAAAGATGATTATATGAAATAAAAAGTGAATTCTTATTTTTGGAAACCCTTTTTAATTAAATATGTTTTTTTGAAAATTAGAAAGGTGTATTTTTAGAATAAATGTATCTATTGTAAAAAGGAATTTCAAAGTGCTTTAAATTGCCTTGATATAAGGTTATTTTTCATAAAGAAGATGGTTTTTAAAAGGATTTTATTTAAATGTGTGATTGGACTATATTGTGTGTAGTTTTGAATAATGATAATTATGATTAAACGGATTAATAACACAAAGCGGTACAGGACTATCGTTAATACTTTCTCGATTACCCCTTTTCCTCTTCACATAGAGTATATTATGGATTTTGAGGGTATATAATGAGCAACTAGTAAATGATCTAGTAACATCAAGCGGTATGGGACAATAAACTGAAATTTGTTCGATTACTATATGTAATAATTACCTCTTATTTGATGGAGATGAGAAATAGGGTTAGAAAATACGGTTAATCTTCCATAACGTGAAGCATAAATAGTTGAGCGTTAGTACACTAAGAGCTATTTCCTATATCTATTGGTTGAGAGCCATTACCTATTATCGTGAGAGATAAAAACATAATTGGCTAGTATCCATCCTAGCGGACTACTTGTCGGACGCAACCCGAATCCGTGGAAAACACCTATATATAGTTGAAAACTATCGCCTTAGTGTCACATAGGCCAATAGTCTATTATCATAAGGAAAATTGCAGGATCATGATAAAGCATTTTGGAGTATTGCAACATGCTACAACAAGCAAAATGACTCTATGTCCACGATGATTGTAGAGTAACTTAAAATTATATAACTAGTGGTGAGAGCATATGACAACCTACACCTTTGGATACACCGATTCAAATCCTAAAGTGGCTTTCAAACTCTCGTCGTGCTAAGAAGTATGAGTCGTCGGGGTTTCGAAACATAACATGGTATAGAGACTAATATACAATTTATAGCATTTTACACTTTTAGATCCCACAGATAAAAGGAAGTAAAATATAAATACTTAAAATAAGCAAAGCAGATAACAACCTCAACATAATGTAGTCCATACAATGATGTCTCCAAATAACAACATCACGTCTGAGTGATATAATAATGTAGCATAAGGTACATGGAGGATAACTGTAAGTAACATACCTCTAGCACTTAGTCTCCTCCTCCACACACTATGTCCTAGCCAAATCACCTACTAGTAAGTGCTTATGTAATAGGTATAAACAAGGAAGAAAAGGAGTGGATAGGACAAAGTCCAATAATTGGATTGTATTACTGGTGTATGGTGTCCACAAGAAATTGACTTCATCTATAATCAACACAGCCTGAGGTGTCTATTTATGTTAGTGTATTACATATAAAATACTGGTTACCGTACAAACTATGGGTATAACTCTTATTGCACCTATATCTACACAACCTAAGATGTCTATTTATGTCAGTGTCTATTTACGAAAGTTTCCAACTAAGGGCTGAACAACCGATAACTAATAACTCTAGGTCAACTCCTAGTGTATGATACTGATAAATAACTTCCTAACGAAAACTAAGTTAACATTCTCAATGATGAATCATGAATATCACACTTACGCACCAAGCGAACATTGCAATGCCTCAGCTCGCATAGAGTATACATCTCAACGATTTATGGCCTACAAAAGCATTCATGTCACCCTCTCAATGGTAAATATGTCATATGCTCTTTATCATTTAACATAAAGCTAAAGGAATCATTATGGGGATTCCCCTATAGGTTCACCAATCTCCTGGCGGTATATCCCTACTATTGCGGACATCTCGGTATCCCTTTCCTTATTCCAACATGTTTAACATGTGACCGAGCATGTCCTAGTAACAAAACGAGCTTCTAATTGTGCTATCATCACTCTATCGAATTCCACATTACGACTGCCATAAAGTGTGAAGCTAGGTATGTCATCCAATGCAAAACCGATACTACATGTTGCACCTGCTCTATGTAGCTACATGAACTCCTAAAAGTCGAGAAAGTGGGAATAAGTCACCTGATTTGCCCTACTTGGCCGACACCATATCCAGGTTCAACCAGGGCTTATTGAGAAAATTATAGACCGTTAGACCACTTTTTTAAATAAAATATGTTTTTCCAAAAATTCAGACATCTAACATCCTTTCTCGGACATCAAGCTTTGATTCCAAACGTCTAAAAAGAATTTAGATGTCTAAATCGAGTCGAAGTTGTACTGGTTTCTCTCGGGTTAAGATTGTCTGAAATCCAAATATCTGAAATTCGGATGTTTGATTTTTATTTCAAACATCTGGTTTTGGTGTTTTCCTATATTTATAGCTTTTTATTCTTGTTTGCTTGTTGTCTTCTTTGTAGATTCGAATATAGACTTAAGGTTCATCTTTAAATTATTTTTGTGTATAGTCTCTATCTATGTTCATACGTGTAATGACCGCCTTATACCTCAGATGTAAGATGGTTGTCAAAAGAAAGAAAAATAAGTAGAAATAGAAGAAAAGAGAATGGAAAAGAAGAAAAACAAAACATTTAATAATCACATAACTCGTCGAATATATTACAACGCATCAGATGAAATGTAATAGTCAACACAGATATAAAACAATCGAGATAGTAACAACTACATGAACTATATAATCAGAGTACCTAGGCTCATACAGTTATACAAAATAGTTGTAACATCGCCTATCTTGAGGCCCGAAGCTAAGCATAACAGCCGCTGCAGTCATCTATAGTATTAACTTTCGGTGACAAAATACGGCAATGTTAATGGTATCCATAATATCAGAAGCACATGAATATGAAACAAAATAACAGATTCCAAAAACAACTTTACCCATTATATTGCAAAACCATGTTTCATATTCTATTACATAATCCCAAATGATTCCCATGTTTCGATCAAATATAATTATTACAAATTACGCCAAGGCAACATATGAAGATGCCCTCTTGGATGGTCAGAGTACTCAATAGACAAAACGGTCTTAATACATCAAAGCGGAAATAAAAATAACAACTCCTAGTAGCTAACTTAGCCACCTGCACGTCTTCGGAAGCTTCATTTTTCCACCTACTAAACCTGTAAAACCCTATCACTCAATCTACTCAAATTAATTTTGAGCACCCAAGAGTTTAAGGGGAAAACATAAACTTCGAGTCAAACATAAAGCCTGGTGTGAATAATAGTATTACATATCGGTTTACTGATATTAAGTGAGACCACGCCGCTTAGTAGAATGGAGCATTTCACTTCGGGTCATTACCATGGTTACTTCGGGTCGGTCGATGAAGGACTTGGGGTTGGTCGAGGTGAAGGGTGTCAGCTCGGCCAAGGTTTTAGTGGGCCCAGACTATTCAGGAAGCCCAGCAACCTCTTGGATTTGCCTATAAATACAGCATGTGGGGGTTCAGAAAAAGGGATCTTCTTTCTGCTCTCTTACTTTCTCTTTTCTAAGGCTAAGGCTACCCTACTACTCTGTTACTATAATCGGTTTTTACAGCAATAAAAAGAAAACTTCTGGAGTGGACGTAGGCCGGAGTTAGCCGAACCACTATAAAACTTGTTGTTCTTTACTGCTTTCATTTTAATTTTTACTGTTCTTCACATTATTACCTCTACATACACACTATCTCTGAGCTGTGACTGGTATTTGGCGCTTTCATCTGAATTTGGGTGTTAGTGACCAATTTTGGCGCTAACACTTTGGGGCTTTCACTGAGAATTGAACTCAGGAATTTTGGAGTTAGGAACTTGGATCCTAGAAAGCAATGGCTAGACCACCAACAAGGAAGCACGCAGCGGAAAGGAGCAATCAGGAAGGAAGTCAAGCAGCCTCTTCTGGAGCTGGAGAGGATCATGCATCCATCTACATAACTCAGGACGAGATGCAGGTGATGATGAATTCTATGCAGGAGCAGATGATGAAATGGCAAGAGGAGATGATGCAGGCTCTTCTTAGGCAATTTGGACAACCAGGAACTGCAGGTGCTCAAGTTCGTGGAATTGGACCAGAGGAACTCAACCAGCGGACAGATGGAGTGATTCGGTAAGGGGCAGCTCCCAATCAACAAACAGCTAACAATCTAGATGGACCTAGACTTGGGGGCACACCACCAGGTGATGCTGGACCGGTTCATGGAGTGATATCGGATGACTCTACGCGGCTTAACGTCGATAGGAATACAGGAGTACGTGATGAGGAGTATGTGCCAGAATTTCCTCGTGGACTTGGAGGGCAGTTAGGAAACATGGATAGGGGGCAACCCTTGGTTGGAAACACTGGATTTGCTGACATTATCAGGTGGACTATTCACGGAGTTCTGACAAACAGGGATTCAGAGGGAGTTAACAAAAGTTCGTTTACACGGAACATCAGGACAGCTAGGAATCCGCCCGATTTTAAACTACCCACTCTGGAAGTATACAACGGGAAGACGGATCCCACCGACCACTTGATGAGGTACACTAGGCATATGGAAGTGCTGGGGGCAACATAGGAGGTTATGGCCCAATGTTTCCCCCTGTACTTGATTGATATGATGCTATGTGGTTCAGATAGCTGGAGGATGGATCCATTGGAACATGGACGGAGCTAGTGGACAAGTTCTTAAGTCAGTTTCGAGTTCACATAAAAAGGCCAAAGAACGTGATGACGCTAACGTCAGTCAAACAGGGGGCAGATGAATCACTCAGGACATTCTTAACTCGGTTTAATGCAGCAGTTGCTTCGGTGGATCGACCAGATCCATCAATGGTTCTGATGGCTGCGGTAGCAGGAGTCAGAGATAATTTAGATTTCAAAGTATCATTGGTATGGGACCCACCGTTGGATCTTGGGGAATTCTTTCATGAAGCTGAAAGATTTCTTCGACAAGAGGATGCATGTTTGGACATGAGGTCAAAGGAAGTAAACATGACTAAGGATGGAGGACTACCCGGCGAAAGCTCAGGTGGGGGCAAGGATAAAGAGAAAAGGAAGCATTAGGGAGAACCAAAATTCTCCACTTACACAGGATTGAACGCAACGTTGGAGCGGATTTTCTTGGATACTCGGAATAGCCTTCCCTATCGAAGACCAGCAAGGAGGGAACCCACAGAATGCGAAAGGGCATCAGGAAGGCACTGTCTCTTTCATGACCTGGACGGGCATGATACTAACAGCTGTCGGCATCTAAAGGACATAATCGAGGAGCATGTAAGGAATGGTCAGCTGCGACAATATGTCGAAACTCGAAATGCGGCGGTGGAACAGGAGCAGCCACCGCCTACCTTGAACGATGATGGCGCAAGGCCCAGGAATGGTGGTCGGTTGGTCATCAACTGATCGTGATGGTTTGGAATAAGTAACAAACTTTCGGCTAACAACTAAGTCGCTTACTCATGTACGGGGATGGAGATATCCCCTAGGCATGCTCTGAGACGACGATGAACCGTGACGCCCTAGTTGGTGAAATCTGTTTTCTCTTTTTGGTTTGGACACTAGCTTTTTTCTGGTTTGGTTTTGGAGTTTGGTTTGAACTCCCGGTTTTGTTGGTTTTCTGTTTTGGATTTTGGTTTGGATGCCTGGTCTTTTATTTGGATTTTGATATGGATTTCTGGTTTTCTGGTTGGATTTGGATTTCAGATTGGATTTTGATTGGATTTTCCTTTGGATTTTGGCTAAAAGGTCGTCGAGCATGGATTATGCTCGGCATGGGTCCGGAGAGACCAGGATTCGACCTAGGACTTAGGCCCCGTATTATCTATCACTTGTTATTTGAGGTCACTGAGTATGGATTATGCTCGGTAAGGGTCCAGAGAGACCAAAATTCGGCCTAGGACTTAGGCCCCATATTGGCTACTATACCGGTCATTGAGTATGGATTATACCCGACAAGAGTCTGGAGCAACCAGGATTCAGAATAGGACTTAAGCCACAACATTATTCAGCGTTCAGGGACACTGAACCAGGAATGCGATGGCATTACTTGACATAAGTCGCTGAGTGTGAATTACGCTTGGCAAGAACCCGGAGAGGTTACGAATTTGGATATTAGCTATGAACAGCTAAGGATTTGGGCACGGACCGGGAACGGTCCCAGATTTGGGTATCGACCCGGAGAGGTCACAGACGTGGCTATTGGCTATTGGATAAAATGAATTAGGTTATGAATCAGACGATATAACTACGGATGACATACAGACTTCGGATATCGGACTTGAGGCTATTCAAAACGCACCTTTCAAAGCAAGGCATGTTTTGGGGGGCAAGTGTTAACCCGCCTTTTGGCAAGGCCTTGGATAAGCGGATTTAACTGAACCGGTTACTCGCCTGTCGAGATCGGAATACAATTGATTGGATTATGAATCAGATAGATAGGCTGTCAATCAAGGATGGTTCAGTATACATGGCTCGGCCTAGGTGGATCGGCAGATGTCGCTCGGCATTCGGATGGCTCGGCACTGAAGGTGGTTCGACATTTGGATGGGTCGGCACTGAATGTCGCTCGGCATTTGGATAGCTTGGCATTGGTGGTCATTCGACATCAAGGAGGAATAGGTCGATCGGCATTGGTGGTCGTTCGGCATTGAAGTGGAAAGGGTCGTTCAGCATAGCTGATCGTTCGGCATCAAGGAGGTACAGGCCGTTCGGCATCGAGGTGGAAATGGTCGTTCGGCATAGCTGGTCATTCGGCATCAAGGAGGAATAGGTCGATCGGCATTGGTGGTCGTTCAGCATCGAAGTGGAAAGGGTCGTTCGGCATAGCTGATCGTTCGGCATCAAGGAGGTACAGGCCGTTCAGCATCGAGGTGGAAATGGTCGTTCGACATAGTTGGTCATTCGGCATCAGGAGGAATATGTCGTTCGGCGTTGGTGGTCGTTTGGCATCAGGGAGGTATAAGTCGTTCGACACTTGGGTGAGTGTTACTTAAACTTGAGTTTGGCCTAGGTTTTAGGTCATGTTACTTCGAGTCGCGGAGCATTTCACTTTGGGTCATACCATGGTTACTTCGGGTCGGTCGATGAAGGACTTGGGGTTGGTCGAGGTGAAGGGTGTCAGCTCGGCCAAGGTTTTAGTGGGCCCAGACTATTCAGGAAGCCCAGCAACCTCCTAGATTTACCTATAAATACAGCATGTGGGGGTTTAGAAAAAGGGATCTTCTTTCTGCTCTCTTACTTTCTCTTTTCTAAGGCTAAGGCTACCCTACTACTCTGTTACTATAATCGGTTTTTACAGCAATAAAAAGAAAACTTCTAGAGTGGACGTAGGCCGGAGTTAGCCGAATCACTATAAAACTTGTTGTTCTTTACTGCTTTCATTTTAATTTTTACTGTTCTTCACATTATTACTCTCTACATACACACTATCTCTGAGCTGTGACTGGTATTTGGCACTTTCATCTACATTTGGGTGTTAATGACCAATTTTGGCGCTAACAACACCCTTGATCAGCACCACCAAGTCGAAGCCCTCATCGGATCTAGTTTTGCAATTTATCGTTGAGTGGACCATCAGATTGGATTTTAAATGTAAAGAGGAGAGCGGCTAATATTCTTGGATGGAATAGTAAAATAGAAATTAATTAGAGAGAGGGAAAAGAATTTGAGTGATATTTATGTTAATATAACATTCTATTTATTTATTTTCACAAATAAATAGTCGTACGTTTTGAGTCTGTACGATCACACGTCGCGTCTGATCGTAACGAAACTTGTATATGTACATTATCTCATTTTTTCGGATCCAATGATATATATCTCATCGTTATCTGAGACTACGCCCCAAAATACAAATTTCACGCATTCCGAGATCGTTTTGGCCATCGAATCACCCAATCTTCAAATATAGAGATGCTTATACTCATTTTAATTCGCAACGTTAATCCGAACCCAACGGACGTGGTCTCGAGTCCTGATTCGAACGTTTGCGAAAAATCATATTTTTGGGCTTTCAATTAATTAACAATTAAATATTTAAATCAATTATTTAATACCTACCGTTAAAAATACGAGTCGTTACAACATGAATTTTCTTGTTAATTTCAATGATTATTTATATCTAACTTTCCAATAAACTACCTATATACCTGCAATTAAAGATATGTGTATGTGTATGTGTGTATATTCCAAGTTATAAAATCAATTCATAGCAAGAGAAAAGGGACTTCATTTCTCAATTAAGCCAAACTATTCAATTGAACAAACTTTATCAGACCAAGATTTATCTTCATAGAATTTGACATGATTTCACTAAAATATCTCTATCCCCTTTTCCCCTTTATTTTACGATTATTTCTATTAAATTAAAACCATGGGTTTTTCATCATTACTATTCATTTTGATTTGTAGCTGAAATTGTAATTCCCATAAAATCTAGGTTGAAACTATTATTCCAAATTCAGAAATTATAAATCAGGTTGAATTACAAAGAAATTTAATTATTAATGAATCGACATAACGTTGTAATCAATTCACTCACCTTTTCAAAGTTTTCCTTCTTCTAATTTGGTTTAGATCTCTTTCCTTAGATCTCCAAGCTTAATGGATTCGTTCTTCCTTCTCTCTTTCTTCTTTAATCTCGATTCTCACTCCCTTCCCTTTGAATTTTATATGTTTTATTTTGTTTTTTGTGTAGAAATTTTTGAAGAGAATAGAAGTATTGTTTAGATATGAGAAGATTCTATAGAGGAAGAAGAAAAATTGTATGTACAAAATAAAGAGGTGGCAGGTAGGGTTTAGAGTAAGAAGGACTGATTGTTAGAGTCTTATATCTAGTTTAAAAATAGGGTTATCTGGTTTAAACTCAAATCTATAATTACGAAAATACCATAATTTATAGTTTTTCTAGTTCTGAACCATATTATCAAGTTTAATAAACTATTTATTTTTTCTAACTATAAACGATAGACATAATGGAAATGTCTCATTGCTTAATTCCAACATTTGTGAACATATACTATTTTGCCTTTTATGTAAAATTACAATTTTACCCTTATTTTATATTTTTATTTTATTATTAAAGTATTCGGGGTGTTACAGTACCTTAAAAGGATTTCATTCCTGAAATCTTTGTAGGTGGAAAAATGTGATTCTCTCATATAACCAAAATTTACAACCATATACTCAACCATCAATCACTTGCAACCATTGTCCTTAAATTCAAATTTCTAACACAGCATATAAATATAGGTATAGAATGCATATGAATATATAGTTAATGTAAAATTAAGTAGTCTCTTGAACTAGTCGACCTCCTGAAATGCAAGTGGGGATTCGACTTCCCCTGGGGGTAGGGTACTACGAAAGGAAGTTGATCATGGATTATCAATAAGCATATAAAGAATTCCTCCTGGGTCGATGCCCGAGCGGTTAATGGGGACGGTCTGTAAATTCGTTGACGACTGTCTACGCTGGTTCAAATCAAGCTCGGCCCAAGAATTCACCGCCCCATGAGTAAGATATAATTAATTTATCCTATAGAAAAGAAAGGGAAATGCCTGCTCGTAGAGAAATAAAGAAAAAAAATTTCTCTATCTTTTTTTTCATCTCATATACCATGTATCCAAAATGTATGCAACGTTATACACTTGCAATTCTACATGGATGTAAAACCATTGAATACATATGCAAAAGTGCAACAACCATTGTGCATATAACCGATAAAATATAATGGATAATGTGATGTGTATTGTTGGCCAACATGAACATGTCTGCCCATATGTGCAATACTAACTAAAAAAATATGTCATTTAACAACATTTATCTAAAACATGTCCTAATGACACTTTCACAACCATGCCGAGCATCCAAACACTCCTACCTATGGAATATATTAAGCTAAATTTATATGAACTAGTAATTATACTACTTAAATGGAAACGTATTAGAAAAGAGCTATGGGTATGTAGCCTGGATTTTCTCCTTGGGCTCCCAAGTACTCTTAACACAATCGTCTCCCCATTGAACTTTAACCGGTCTATTTACATTGTTGCAGAGTCGTCTCTTCCTATGCCCAACATTATGATTAGTTACACGACAAATAAGTGACTCTCTCTCTCTCCACTTCAACATCGTCCAATTGACTCGACTCGACCATCGTAGTTGAATTGTGTTGTCACTTCCGCAAGTGCAAGACATGGAAAAAATTGTGAACTCCTAAGGAAGTTCCACTCTATAAGCTAGCTTTACTACTCTCTTCACGATTGGAAAAGGCCCTGAAACCTTGGTGCTAACTTTTTCGAAGTACCAAGCCTCATGACGTATCTAAGCAGGAGACCATCACAAATACCATGTCGCCCATAGCGAACTCCAACTTCATATGTTTCCTGTTAACATATGATTTATGCCTATCTTGGGAAGTCTTCATCTTTCTAGAAATAAAGTCTATTTTTTTCGAAGTCTCCTTAATCATGTCTGGTCCATGAACAACTTCATCAGTAGTATTCCACTAATAAGATGGTGAACAACAACGCCTTCCGTACAACAACTCGAATGGTGCCAGCTCGATACTTGTCGGATAGATATTATTATATGCAAACCGTACTAACGGCAAGTGATGTTCCTTTGAACCTCCAAAATACACAGTTATAGCAAATCCTTCAATACCCTATTCACCCTCTCAGTTTTTCCATCCGTCTGTTGGTGATATGTGTTACTCAAATTTGATTCAGTGCCCAAGGCCTCCTGAAGACTCCTTTAGAAATTACTAGTGAAAAGAAGATTTCAGTCACTGAAAACGCTAGAAGGAACTCCATGCATCCGAACTATCTTTTTAAATTATAAGGTCGCCATAGATGCAACTGACTTTATACTCCTGATTAGAATAAAATGAGCACATTTTGTCGGTCAAGCGACTACCTAGATACTCTCGTTCCCTCTTCTACTCTTAGGTACAATAAAGTCAATATAGATACTCTCTCATTTCCACTGTAGAATATCCCGTGTCTATAATAATCCACCAAGCTTCTTTTGCTCTGCCTTTATCCTTTGGGAAGTCAAACACTTTGAAACATACCTCGCTATATGTCTCTTCATACTAGACCAGTTGAATACTCTCTTCATATCATGACACATTATTTCACCAGTGGAATAAATAATCATCCTAGAACGATGAGACTCTACTAGTAGTATTCTACCAACTCCTTAATAAGAGGGACACACAACCTACCATCTCTTTGCAACCATCCTTTTGAATCAATGAAATAGTGATCCAAATGACTATGCTCTCCTCTGTCAGTGTCTCAAAAATATCCAACAACTCCTTGTCTTGCTTCTAACTTGAAACAACACAGTCCATAGGCTGGACATCTTATGCTACAAACAATCCTGGTGTAATATCCGATGAGGGTCAAAAATCAGATGTGGAAATAAACCCCAAGTACTTCCATTCTAAAAACATAGGACTTAACATCGCATGCTTCTTGCTCAAGGTATTAACTACAACATCACCTTTGTTAGCAGTTTATGAGTGTTCGTAGGCACAACCACCCAATAAAGTGATAAATATGAAAATTATCAAGAAAAAGCAATAAATAGCAAGAAAGAATGCAAAAAATTTATAGCGGTTTGAAAATTTCTCCAACCTACATCCACCTAAACTTTGTTATTCGATTTTGTGACTTTTTCAAACTGCGATTTTATGGATCGGCATTCTTGGATCAACGGAGATCCAATAGATATTACAGGTCAATGGAGATCCAACTAGGCTTCGTGGCAAAGTGAATTTTTTTAGAAAAGAAGAAGTCTTTTTTCAAGTGCATCTCCCCTCTTATTTATAGAAGAAAATCCTTGAAACTATATCTAGAACATGCTCCAACACGGTCCCTACATTCAACACATCGCTCCACAAAAGTCTCGGGATCGAACCGGCCTAAGAAATCTCAAGTCGGCACCAATCCAAGAGCTTCAGATCAGTACCGATCTGACTCAGGCCTGACTCATGGACGATCCATGCCTTGCTTTGGGCTTGACTTGAGGCTGATCTGAAGTTGTTGTGTCTAGGTTTTTCTTTTACAACTCCAGCCAATCCTTACCTTGTTTCAGGCCTAAATTGGGGGCAAAGATCAGTACCGACCCGAGACTCCCAACCTAAGAGAGTGAATTTGTTATTTTTTATATTTCCTTTATCTTGTCTTTTTAGGATGTTTCCTAAATTCTTGAGTCATTTATTTATCGTTTGTTCATCCAATTCGATCATTTAAGTCCGTTCGAAGAATGTGGAAAATTAGGTCGTAACACTTGCCCTCAAAGCATGCTAGTTAAGAGAAGATGTGTTTTGCTCAAGAAATAATGTTGGAGTCTACAAGTCACTAGTAGTTGAGTTCTTCGACTATCAACTGGTTAAATCACGATGAATCATCATGTTCCATCTGATTCACTTCTAAGTCAAAGGTCACTTTAGATACTATAGCTAAGGACTCGAGTCCTTATTTTAGTGTTAGTCATAATTCATCATCATTCCGTGTTCTCCTGAAATAATTATATCATGTATCATATACCATGAAACAAATTCAGCCCATGTTCATATCGAGGATACCTATCATATATCAAAATCAATGGTATCTCGTGTTCGTTTAGGATCTAAGTTACGACGTACAAGTTGTACCTCTGGTAATCAATGGTCGATAATTGTTTAAGTTCAATGCCAATAGTTGGAATATTATTTATAAATCTTCTACTATCGCCTAGTATTCATTATAAGACTGTTCAACTGAATCAAAGCATTGACTTTTATGAATCATTTTGTTATCACAAATATCAGTCAGGGTATTTCATTGCCATCGATCAGAGCATAGCCCATAAATCATTCGAAAATGCTCCGCATCCATCATAAACGAGTCCGACCAAATCAAGGCAATGACGTAATCTAATAATCGTTATCAAATAATTACAAATTCAAGTGGCATTCAAATCCAAAGTCTAGTTTTTGATTTCTCCCGATTGCATCGTCAACATCCGAGTTAGCTTCAGATCTCTCGGATCATGTAATCAACGACCAATCTAATTCCTAAATTCTCCTAATCATTAGTTTAATCCTTGATCTCTCTAGATCATTAGTTCATGTTTCTGATCTCTTCAGATTATTAATCTAATCTGTAATCTCTTCAGATCATTAGTTCATGTTGAGTCCAATCCGCTTTCTCTCTCAACAAGGGGACCCAACGACCAAGCAAGTACATCCGCTCACTCTCCAATAAGGGTACTTACTTTCCAAAAGGTCCTACCTACTCACTCTCCCATGAGGGGATTAAATTTCATGTACAAGTCTAATCCACTTGCTCTCTGGCATGGGAACTTTCACCTTAGGTTCACTTCCATATCTCTCCGGTTCGGAAAATCATGTCCAATCAGTCCATAAATCAATCTTAAGTGATAACCTTTCTCCATTGGTGTTTCAAAATCGATATTAATCATCACACTCGAGTGATTTTTGATTTCAAGAAATCATAAGGTTTAAATCAACTACTTTAGTCAAATATCCAAAACATCTAATCCTATCAAGGATCACTTTCAGATTTCCAACTCATAGCATGCCAAGGGACCGATCGAGATCCTGTACACGTGTAGGCAACCTGATAGTAATATTGCATCATTCATTAAAAAAAAGGTAAAGTGAGGGAATCAAACCTGATTAACATCTATCTCGATCAAGGGATGATCATTCTTGGCTAAGATCTATAGTGGCATCCAGATATATTCATTGTAGATGGTGGTTGCTCCAGCGGCACTATTGTAGTTTGTGTTATGGTAATCTAATTTTTGATATTTCATCGTGAGAGGTTACTCCAAACCCACCCTTTCATTTAGTTCTCCGTCATGCCTACCATTCCCACATGGCTTTCCAACTCTATTTCATATTATTATGCATTTACACTCTGATCTTTGTTCTTTGGCTTAACAATATTTCTCAGATGCGCTCTATCTCGCCCGGATTAAAGTTTAGCATTCCCTAGTTCTCCTAGATCGATACTAACTTATGCTCGAGGACCGGAACCGAGTTAAAGCGCTACTTCGATGGTTTCTCCACTTTATCTTGCTTTGTTTTCATATGCATTCGTTATGCCTTCTGATCTCTAGTTCTAGTTTTTAGCAACTCCAGTTATTCTTTATTTTCTGACCGTTTAGAGGAATCTATCCATCATTTCTTCCTATTAGGCTTCATTCCTTTCTGCATTTCTATCATCGTTCTCTTTATTTCCTCTCTAGTTATGTAGATGGATGGGGGTTTGATTTTGAAAATGCCTCATGGTTGCCCCTTTTTCCTTGTTGGCTTCCATCGTGGCTTTTCGTGTAGATGGTCTCTTTATCTTCTCAAATCCTAGCTTCAAGTTGTTAAATACGAGTTTTCTCAGTGAAAACATCAAAATGTTTACACCAAAAATGGCATAAACACCCAGGGAAGTAATAAATATGAAAATTATTAAGAAAATGTAAGAAATAGCAAAGAAGAACACACAATTTCTATAGTGGTTTGGCGAATTATCCATCATACGTCCATTTAAACTTTGTTACTTGATTTATGTGACTTTTACAAACTGTGATTTTATGGATCGGTATTCTTTAATCGATGGAGATACAATAGAGTTTACAAATCCATGGTCTTGGATCGATGGAGATCCAACAAGGTTCCGTGGCAAATTGAAATTTTTTTGAAAAGAAGAAGAAGTCCTTTTTCAAGTGCATCACCCCTCCTAATTATAGACGAAAATCTCTAAAATTATCATCAAAACATACCCTAGTACGTTCCCTTCATCCAACACATCATGCCACAGAATTCTTGGGGTTAAACCGACCTAATATATCTCAGGTCGGTACCGATCCATGAGCTTCAGATCAGTACCAATCTGACTAGGGGTTGACTTATGGTCGGTCCATGCCTTGCTTCGGGCCTGACTTAAGGTTGATCAAGAGTTTTTGTGCCTGGGTTCTTCTTTTTCTACTCCAAGCCAATCCTTGCCTTGCATCGGGCCTAACTTGGGGCCCATGACCCAAGAATGTGAATTTTCAAGTTTTTTTTATTTTTTGACATTTCCTTTATCTTATCTTTTTAGGATGTTTTTGAAATTCTTAGGTCAATTCTTTATCGTTTGTTCATCTAACTCGAACGCTTAAATCCGCTCAGAGATTATAGAAATTCGACCGTAATAATGGGATAGTAAAATCATATGACACCAAGAACTCCATCCACCTCTACTGCCTTAAATTCAAATCTTTTTGGGAGAATAGATACTTCAGAGACTTATGACCCATGAATAGCTCAAACAGCTCCCTTAAAAGATAATGCCTCCTAGATTGGAGAGTTAAGACAATAGTTTCCAACTCAAGATCATGGATGAGTAGTTTTTCTTGTATACCTTCAATTGTCGACTAGTGTAACAAACAACTCTAACCTCATGTATTAACACTATGCCCAGACCCATACCACAAACATTAGTATATACTATGAATGCCTTCATACCAGCAGAGAGTACGAAATCATGCACACTAGTCAACAACTCCTTCAGCTTATTAAATTCATCTTCTCATTCTAGGCTCCACGATAAGACCAAAATTTTCTTGTTAAGGTGTGTCGATGGTGCGGAAATTTTAGCGAATTCCTTAATGAACTTCCTATAATACTCTTCCAAATAAAAAAACATGTCACCTCTGTAGCATTCTCTGGTACATGCCAACTATACTACAGCAACTTTACCTGGACCAACCGCTAGTCCATATTCGAAGACAAAATGCCTTGGAAAGAGAATCTTCTTTAGCTCATGCCTATGGAGAGTACTTTGCACTTCTCTTAAATGCAACACATGCTCTTCCTCTCTTTTTGAATAGAAAAGTATGTCATCGACGAATACAAGAACGAAATTATTTAGCAACCCTCTGAAGGGAGTGACATGTTTTCGAATAGACAAGTATGTCATCAACTTACTAGGAGAAAGAACATAGAATTTGATGTGGGTGATTTTTTTATTAGTGAGGATATCTCCTTTGAAGGGAGTGATGTGTTTCAGTAAATCAGGTAAGTTAGCATCTCGGTATGTTGTTCGGTACCAGATTACTAAGTGTGTTAGCAAAGGTGGCATATCGTATAGCTCTACCTAGTCATTTATTTGGTATAAGATGTGTTTTATATATCCCAGCTGAGCAAGTGTTTTAGAGATTCTGAGTCAGTGCAAGAGCCAAAGAAGATAAAAGAGATCGACATCTCTCCAAACAGAACTTATGTGTAGAACTCTATCTGTGTCATTGACTCAGAAGACAGACAGTTTAGAAGCAAGAAAGTTCCATTATTGAAGATGCAATGGTCAGATAACCTGAAGGATTGTACTTCGGGGATCGAAGGTCACATTATACAGACTTATCCCGAGCTAGTTTTTGATGCACATGAGTCCGGTACGTTTGTTTTTCTTGTTTTTGAGTCATGTTTGTTTGTTGGTATGCATGTTTAAATTGTAAATGGAAGTATCTAGTAGAGATATGCATGTTATAGAGTTTCTCAAAGGATAAATTATGAGGATGCAATTTCCTTAAGGGGCGGAGTTTGTAGCAACCCAATATTGAGAAGAAATAAATTAGTATTCTAAAAATAAAAGTATTAATAATAAATGAAGTTTTGGTGATAATAGTAGAACAAAGTTAGAAATTTCTTTTTATTAAGATATGCATAAATATTGAAAGTTGAAATTTTAAAATGAGAAAAATTAGAATTTGGAGCTTAATGTTATTTAAAATAAAAGAAAAACAGTAATTGTGAATAAAATTTTGTGAAGTAAAAACGGAAAATAGAGAAATGAGTTTTCTATTGAAAAGAAAATATATGACAAGAAGATTTATTAAGCGGAAATTAGCCGCAAGAGCCTCTTTAGCAAGTGCAATTAGTTTCTAGGACACACATTGAAATAATTACTTTTAAGGACAAAATGCAAAATAATTAGTTTCTAAGGCCTAAAAACCTATGAAATTATGTCCTTGAAAGTAATTGGACTACTGACTTTGTCCTTAAAAGTAATTATTCTGCTGACTTTGGCCTTGAAATTAATTTATGTGGATGTGTGTCCTAGAAACTAATTGGACTGCAAAGTTTGTCCTTCTAGTGAAATGCCCCTTTTATTAATTGGTAGTAATTTTATGAAAAGTTAGGAAAATAATTATTTGGTGATAAAAGAATTTTTGAAGTAACGAAAGTCTTAATTTAATTGAAGTTTAGGATTTTTAGGACTAAATTGTAATTATATTTATTAAAAATTTAATTAAGAATTTATTAAAAAAGAAGTAATAATTTTCGTAATAATAAATAATGAAGTTATATATGAACGGAGAACTTATTTCAGAAAATAATAATTTTTAATTGACTTTAAAGCATGATTTGGTAATTAAAATTCAATCTAGTATATTTTTGAATATTATTTGTAAATATCCATTTTTGTTGAGAATTATATGAAAATATATTTTATAAAATGTTCAAACTTGTGTGAAATTAAGGCGATTGAATGGGAAAATGGTTTTTTTTTGTAGTAATGATGATTTAATTTTAGTAGCTTTTGAAATATTATTAATAATGTAGAAGAAAAGAAAAGAAAGAATAGAGAATTGAAATTAAATGGATTTTGGGAATCTTTCTTTTTCCAACCCATCTAGGACCAAAACAAGTAAAGATAATTAGTTTTCCATTTCCACATGAACACTACGTTCATTTTATCTCAGTCAATAAAAGACACTATAAAATCATTTTATCTCAGTCAATAAGCTTCTCAAAACCTTACAACATCTGTAGGATACATATATTTTAAGTTTTGATTATGTTTGATAATATCTAGTTTCAATTCAGTAATCAACTTTGGTGCAGCAGGATGAAAAGAAGAAAACAAAGGCAATACAAAGGGGGAATCAAAGTATTTGCTTGTTTAAATAAGGATGAGTGATGGATCTTACTCACAACAATGTTTATGGATATGCATGCTGACATATTGTGATGCTATGTGTGAATTTAGATTAAATATATTGTATACTAATAATTTTGTTATTCATAAATAGAAAAATGCTTGAAATCCAAATGAAATGCTGTTAATATTTCTTTAATTATTGCTTTGTGTTTTTAAATTGTTTGCATGTGCTAAATGGTCATATTTTAACTGGAAGTTAAGCCAAAAAGGCGAACTATGGGGGAAATGGTAGGGACGATGATTTCTTAGAGCAAAATGGCTCCAGGAATCAAGAACACTGGTCGGTCGGTCGCCTCATGGGTCTTCTACCAGTTGTCAAAACATTGAGCTATTTTGCTCAATGCTCGGTCGAATGTTTTGTCTAAAAATAATAAAAATATAAAAAAGTTTAATGTAATATAATTATTATATTGAAATTCTTTTATGCGAAAATTATTTTGAAGATAATATTTATTAAATTCGGTTATTTTAAATCAGTTTATTTTAATGTGAGGTGATTTTAAAATAATTCATAGTCAAATAAAAGCAAGGTATTTTATTATTGGAAAATCTATTAAAATTTTGGAAAGGATGTTTATGTGAAATACAAGGTGAATTGTTATTTTTGGAAACCTTTTTCTATTACATATATCACTTTAAAAATTAGAAAGGTGTATTTTTCAAATGAATGTATTTATTTTAAAAAGGGATTTAAAAGGGTTTGAAGCTTTGAAATGAGTTTATTTTTTCATAAATAAAAGAATATTTCTGAAAAGATTTCGTTTAGATGTGTAATTGAATTGTATTTGGTGTAGTTTATAAAATGAAAATTCTTAGTAAATGGTTTAGTAATACTGATCTGCATAGGACATTTGGAGATCTTTTACTGATTAGTGCTTTGACTCATTGCATGGAATATATTGTGGCTTTTGATTTTATTTTGCGAGCATAGAGTAAATGATCGAATAGCACAAAGTGGTATGGGGCACTTAAGCAATATGTGCTTTGACTCATCCTACAGAATATATTGTAGCATTTGATTTTATTTTACGATCATCTAGTAAATGATCGAATAACACAAAGTGGTATGGGGCACTTAAGTGATGGTGTCTGATTATTCTATGTAAGTAATTGTCACTTATTTGATGGAAATGAAAAAACAAGGTTAGAAAATATTATTAATGTTCCAGAAGCATGAAGCGTAACTAGCCGAGAGTTATTAGGCTAAGAGACATTTCTTATGTCTATCGGTTGAGAGCCAGTCCCTATTATCGCAAGAGATAAAACCATATTAGGCTAATATCCATCCTAGTAGTTTTATTTGGGGTTAATGACTGAATCTATGGCATATATCGACATATAGCTGAGAGCTATCACCCTACTTTCACATAAGCCAACATTCTATTACCGTATGGTAAATTGTAAGGTTGTGAAAAATCATTTTAAAAATTACAGTATGTTGAAATGTGCAGGATGGACACTGAGTTCATAATGACCGTTGGGTAACTAAAGATTGCAGGAGTAGTGTTGAGAGCATGTTGAGAAGGCTCCTAATTAGTCCTGAGGGTCTCTCATTCACCAATCTAGTTTTTCGGAATACATATATGATCTTAATTAAGTTCTTCTTTGGAGATAACTAATTATGAGGCTGAGAGCCTTATGAGTATACGAGGTTGAGAATCGAATCTATTATTTATGAGTTTGAAAGTTTATTTTTTAACATAACCCTGAGACCAGCTACACATATACATATACATTCGTCTAGTATGAGATTGTCTAAGATATAACCTTGGCAACGTCGAAGCTTTCTTTGTTGTTCTTCTATTTGTTTGATCTTGTATGCTTGTGCCCATTTTCATTCATCTAGTGGCTATGATATGATCAGCATTCTACTTGTTCTACTAGATGATTATCTGGGGGATAATTAAAACATTGCTGAGAGCATGCTATAAGTACACTGGATGTGTGAAAGTGAATGTTCTTATGCTTTTTGCACCCAGTTTTATTATGAGCCATCGTTATGTTGATAATTTAATATACATTATTGTGGGTGGTATCTCATTCATGGTTATATTCATGATGTAATGACTTATGATACTAATTATGATCTTATATGTGATTAATGTTACCATACCTTTCCTATCTTCATATGTACTAACCTTTATATCTAAGACAAAGTTCGACCTATTTATTATTTATATAATACACAGGTCAGTCCGAGACTTTTTAGGTTCAAGAACACAGTAGCCTTTTTATGGATCTCGGGTAGTTTATTCGGAGGTTTATTATATCTATGATGCTAGATGATCATATAATGTATTTATGTCTTTTGTAGCCCTTGTTTATGTATGATAATGTTTAAGACATAATATGTTTATGAATTGTATCTTATGTATATATTTTATGGCAGTAGGCCGGATTGTCTTTTGTAGGCCTACTTGACTATGTGTATTTATTATATTATATTATATCACTGCACTAATTTTGACTTGCTGCTTCTCTAATATATTATATATTGTTCTATCCTATAAAACTCACGTGTTTGTTGCTTTGTGTAGATACCGTGACGTATATGTGATGTAATATGTGATATAGAGATACATGCTGGTATTAGCCCAAGGGAATATCCATATGAGGCTACCCAATATCGCCTTGTTTTGACATTATTACTGTAATACTCTTGACGGTATATGTATAAAAGTAGGGCTTTACACATTTCATCTAGTGCTGGTTTCCAAACAAAAGCCTTATAGTAGGGAGGCTAGTCCATGATTACAAATAGCATTTGAAACATCTTGGTGAATAGGGGAATTCTGTAACATCCCGAAATTTTCGACTTTCGAAAATTCGACATCGATACTCACTTTATCGACTGCCGAGCCATCGAATGCCGGAAACCCGAAAAGTTATGGTTTTAAAAAGAAGAAAAAGGTAGAAGAAGAAGAAGAGAAGAACAACAGAACAACAATAGAAACAGAAAACAATATCAGAATCTCACATATCGCAGTGGAACAATATACAATAGATAATCACTAGCCTTTTAAAACAAAGAACTATATCAGTTTATACATACATCAATCATCAGAGTCAATATACAACAATGGACAGTTATATAACTTGTCCTCATACAGAATACACAGCGGAATAAATACTATCAGATACAAATACTACGTCTCGTCATCCAGCTTATCTCCAAAGCTCCAGAATATCCAGAATATCCTGATAACATAACTCTAGGCTGCCCGTGTGGAAAATGGTGGGCACCCAGAGTTTAGAAGGGAAACAATAAACTCCGAGTCAGCCATGGTGACTGGTGTGAGATCGTAAAACAGTTTATCTTTAAAACAAAAACAGGATAATTTTAAAGTAAATTCGCAATGCTTTTTGGAAAATGAGACTACCATAAGGCCTCCCACACACACACACAATGCAAACGCAGAATCGGAGGAGATTTCTCCTTATGATAGTCAAAGATGCTTGATACGCAAAATCAAATCATTTTTGATATTATTATTAGTGCATAGTGTAGAAAACATTTCGAAAGTATAATATTAATCTTAGCCAGCATAGGCATTCTGCACTTATGCCTACTATAGCTACCATCCAAACAGTGGTGACCACCATAAGTGAATGATAGGTTCTACAACTAAAACCGTACAAGATCGTATTGTTTCTTTGGATTTCCAACAAATGGTCAGGCTAAGGAACTTCCTATCCACGATGGGTACGTCCCTGGAATAGACGACCCGAGAACCTAACCGGATCTCTGCCAACACAAGGCCGGGTTACCTCTGCAAAAATAGGTAACTACTGACACGCGTATGCCATCCCCCGATCGTCACCGATCTTCCCGAGGATCCCCGATTCGCAACAACCACAAAGTAATAAATTTGCAGCAACCACAGAGGTTAAGTATCTGGGCTCCATACCATGATACCACCTTTATCCAGAAGGAATGACAGACACTAAGGGACGCTACTCCCTAGAACCTTGCCGCATCCTTCCTGTTTTGACCATTTCCGGGGTGTGAGGCTCGACGAAGTCTCGTCCACAAAGCTACGCTTTCTACAAAGCCATGCTTCGAGTCAAACAAATGATCAACCTATGATCACAAAGATATAAGATCAAACAAATGATCATATCGCAAATGATCAAACACTGATCATTTCACAGCAACACTCAGTATGCCACGTTACCAAATTGGGATATATCGCTGATAAATTTCAACTACATAACCTCTGAGCTCGTACGTCTCAGAGAAGGGTGTTAAGCTAAGAGAATAAATTCTCCGCCACCAACAGAAATGTATTTGAAAGAAATCAGCTTTATATCTCAAATTGTAACGTCAGACACACAATCCATACAAGTCTGTTCCGGGATCGAACAGAACCGAAGGCACTTCTCACGAAGCCCTTGCATTTCCGGATAAATTTCTAATCACGTCCGGACTTCCCGTCACTAAGGGTGATAAAACCTCTAAACCGGAGATCAGCCGATGTAGAGTAACTCGACGGTAATCCTTCCATTTTCAAAAATATCCGGTCTTCAACACCGGTCTTCGAATGCAATTCATAACGACGTATCACATATTCGGAATGGGTTATACGACCCCATGGTCCTTTCCCGGCTAACCCGAATAGTGAGCGTTTATTTAAAAACAAGTGTGGCATTCAAATTCATCCAATTCACAACAAATACCTATCTAAAGGTAATTATTGATAGTCGGTTATTTAACTATCAATAAAGATGCGCAACATCATCAGATTCCAAATAATTTTCCAAATTATTTCATCTTCCAAAATATCTTTTACTAGATATAAAATTTCCACACTTAACCATTTGAAAACAATTTTCAAATCAATTTCCACATTTCATTTTATCTTTGAAGATAAAATCTCAAAACAGTTCATTTCATATTGGAAAAGCATTTCCATACTTATTTAAAAATAAGTATTTCACAAAACTATTTATTTTCAACATTTGAAAATATTCGATATACTTAAATCAATATTAAGTACATATTCATTCTTTAAGGAAATCATAAATTTTAACCTCTATTTGAGTCAAAACGAATGTTGCGTAAAACATCGTTACGACGACTCAAAATCACTAGTATAGGGATTCAGATTTTAAGATAGGTATATGTAAATCCCAATACTACATAAAACATTTTCTTTCGAAAATCATTTACTATAACAACAGTGTTATAGTCCATCATTTCCTTATTTCTCGAAAACGTCTATTTCAACAATGAATGTTGAAATCTATGTATTCGATACTTAACACGTTTTAAAACATCTTTTAAAACAATTAACTTCATTTTACAATATCGCTTTTCCAAAACTATCCATTTTACTTAACAATATACTCACTGTCCAAAATCGTGAATATACTTTATTTACCCAAATCAATGTTTCTACACATTTATTAAAAGATTATCCATGATCTAAAATCGTGAATATAATTTCTTTAATTAACTTCAAAAATTCACTTATCAAATCAAGTGATTTCGGATTTATAAAACAATGTTTATAAATCACTTTTATACTTTATAACAATTTCGACTTATGAAATCATTTCATTTAGCAATTTCTATTCATATCCCATCTAAGTGCAAAAATCTAATTTATAAGTAAATTACTTATAAATCTTTTATTCTTCAACATCTATTCACTTTATAACTTCACGTTATCAATCTATTAATTTCATTCACTTATGAAATCCATTTATACTTCTTTTTTTTAACACTTATAAAAATTCGTTTTATAAGTCCAATATTTTGATTTATAAATTATCAAATTTATAAATCTTTTTATACAAATCATTTATAGTTATTCAAAAATCCCAACTTAAACCATTTTATAAATAAATCAACTATTTATTTCAAAAATCACACTTTGGTTAAATTTCACCAAAAATCTTAACTTTTATAACTAAGATTTTAAACGTTTATTCATTTGAAATAAATCAATTCAAAAATTCAATAAAACGACTATTTTCAAAAATCACTTTAAAAATCCTTTTATAGTAAAAGTCGTTATTTTTAAGCTTCAAAAACTGAATCCGATGATGCAACAGCACCAATTAGTCCATCACAACATCAAACATCATATATCAATATGATAATAGAATATACATCAATATCTGTAAATAAATAAATACAGTTGAGGAATCCAGTTGGATCCCTCCAACCTGTTTCCCTGCATCCAAAGACGTTAGCACAAAACCAATTCCACTTCGAGGTGGAATATCGCGGTATATGGGTTTTATAAAAATAATCCGCTTACTAACGGCGCAATAGGGTCTCATCCGCTATACGAGGCGGGAATCAATCAATCCAATATATACATATGCCAATATGTATATATTGCTATATATATAGATATATCCTACTATATCTAATATCACATCCAAACAGACAATCAAACAATAACTGAAAATTCCACTTTTCAATTTGAGTGAGAAAATCTCACCTTAGCTTTAAATTTGCAATCCAATCCAAATCCAGATTTATTTTTCTTCGTTGTGTTAGACCTTGTATAAACATTATACAATTTATTATAATTCGAAATAAATCGAACATCTAAATTCTCATTTGATAAATTTAATTAACTTTAGTCAATTTCCATATAAATAAATTCAATTAACTAAAAATTTACTTTCCACCAAAATTTTCCTCTCAAAAATCTTTTGATAGCTAATAAATTAAATAAGTCAATTGTACCATTTAAATCACCAAATCATTTATTCTCAAAATTTTAACTTCAGTAATTATTAGAGCTATTTGCATGCATATTAAAATTTGAAAACTGCATATTATTTTATTAATTATATTTTTATTCTAAACCTTATACACCTTTATATAAAACAAAATTATTTATATAGTTTACCATAAAACTTCTGTTAATTGAAATAATAATCATCATCAAGTTTTACAGCTTAGACCTAAGTAAATTATCAAAAACAAACCTCAACTCGATCGAGTACTCTGACAGCCGATCCCTTACCCAATCTCGAACGAGCGAACCAAGCTGCCACCATCATCAACAAGAACTCGTCGACCTCACATGAATTCGAACGCGATGATGACAACCCATCCCACACACTGCTCGATGACTTCGTCCATCCACGTGACTTCGACCTCGCCTCGAGTTCCCAGTCGCGAGTCCCCTTTCGCCACAGAATCGAACTAAACTCGATCGAAATTCGAGCGCCCCCACTGTTATTGAACGCGACCTAGTCCCCAGAAATGCTCGCGAACCCACGACTACGTGCCTTGACGAACCCGCAGGCGAACTCCCCAGCTGCCACGATCTTCGCGAGCCACTCGCGAGATTCGCGAATCTCCTCCGACCTTCGAACGCGCGAGCTCCCAGAGACAACGCGTCGCCTGCCTTGATTCCATTCGAACGAATCTTGTTCGTATATTTTTTTTCATTTAAAGCAATTTGAATTGGGGGAAAGACGAATTGATTTGAAGGATGTCGTTCTGCCATTTTTATTTCGTTTGGTTTCTTCGATTTTTATGAAGAGGGAGGGGAATTTAAAAATTGTCGAAGGCATGCCCTGCACGATTTTTGTATCGTGATTGAAGGCGTGAGATAAGGGAGAGTGTCGTGCCTTCCTTCTGATGTCGGCAACAAATTCAAACATTAAAATTTAAATTGAATTTGAATTTATTTTCAGCGTGTTTATACGTCGTGTGCTCACATAACAAGTCCAAAAAATACGAAATTTGAAATCCGGTAATAATTCAATATTACGGACCCAATGGAACGGGTTTCGTCGAATTCCGAGACTGTGCCTCGGACGGCTATTTTTAAATTCGATTCGAACAATAAAATTCAAATCTGAACCGAACAGTTTCAAATTCACTTCTGAAAGTTTCTATTATCTTCAGTGTTATCAATATAAATTTTTAAGAGCTTTCGAAATATTTTTCTTCAACTAAAAATTGAAGATTCAAATTTTTATTCAACATTCAATAGATTAAATTTTTAAAGTTTAATCGCAGATTTCAAACTTATATCGGGGATTCAAATTAAATTACCGTTCAAATATTAAAATAAATTAAATATTCTCAATTTAATTTGTTCAAAATTCTGGGTCGTTACAAATTCATACTTGAACATATGGCTTGATTTATCCTGTAGGAGTAGATCCCTTGTTGTTGAACCCAAAAATTGGTTAGAGACTTAATTTAAGCTTTTATCCTGGGATATCCATTTGATCGAAGGCATATTTGAAGATTACATTCACGGCACTTCGTGTTTCAACTAGAATTTTGGATACCATTGATGGCCCAATTAGCAAAGTAATCATTAGGGGGTTATTGTGTGTGCGCCTTACCCCTCTTATATTTCTAGCAGTTCTTACTAGTTCTTACATCGGCATAACATTTATTGGATTTCACTACAGCTTCTTCCCCTACAAATTATTATTCCTTTTTTCTCATCCCTAATTTACCAAGTTCTTTCCCTTTCACGTGCCTCTGCAATATGCGGGCCTCCCGGATTATGTCAATGTGATTTATCAACGGTGCGAATTCTTGCTAGGGCTCACTTTACAAAATATTAGTGATATACGTTAGGAAATTTGCATTGCCATTTGATCGTGGTAGTTTTTGATCCCCTTTAACATATTATTTTAAAGCTCCACTCTAGATCATATTCTGAATTATTCCTACCAAAGCGTAGTTATTAGTTTTATGCCTATTAGCTTTGCGACAAGGAAAAAATATCCTTACTTATTTAGCTTAGGATTAGTTCGAGCTTTAAGCGGAGCTAGGTATTTTATCTCATCCTTTATGAGAAAATAGATATATAAAATGGGTTGGTTCATAGATACAAATGTTGTAGTTTGCACCAAAAGTAGGCACAAACACTCAAGAATAGAATAACAGATAAATAAATGAAGAATAACTAAAATTTAATAGAGAAGATAAGTAAAAAAAAAGTAATCAGAATTAAGTTGAATAAAGACATGATGATTTATAGTGGTTTGGCGTTGTGTACCTACGTCTACTTTGAAGAATTTGCTTTATTGATCAATTGTAAATCTGATTACAATGAAGTATTGATAATAGCACTTGACTAATAAAGTCCCTAGTAACAAGCAACATAAAAGTCCTCCAAATGAAAAGAGAAGTTTATATTTATAGGTGAAGACGTTGAAATATCTCGTTGAAAATTCGGCAGAAGACTCTCTAGATCCATAGGGGCCTAGCAGAACGATCGTAGGTTCTAACTTGATAGTTGGAACGATCGGTACCGATTGTTCATTTGAGCTCCAATGCATGTGCGATCGTTCCATTGAGCTCCTTCATACCTCTAGTCCATGCTCCCAAAGTTCGGTGTCATTTTGAGTTGTGGTTGGTGAGATATTAACCAACCTTCAACGAGTTGATGTGTTTGGCTAGATTTATATGATCATTCATGAACGATCGGTGTTGATCGTTCAAATATGATCCTTTTGTCATGCGATCGTTTATGGTGACTCCACTCCCCAATATATTGAGATTCTGAAAGTTTCATGTGCGTTAGGCTTGTAGATTATAAAATATCGATTGATCAGCGTTTAATTGAGCTATGTAATCGATATGATACAATATGGATCGTGTCTGACCTATTTCGGAGAGTAATGAACTTCCATACTCTAAATGTTTTATTGAGTTTACCTTCAACTTTTTCTGTGCTACTGCTTCATATATTATCATTTAATAGGCCTTATCTCTAGGCTTCGTAATCGTTAATCTGATACATCGATCGCGATGACAATTAAGTCTGTTTAGTACGATTAGTCAAGATATAACCAGGCCAAAAGGCCGAATAACATTTGCCCTACAAAATGCGTCTTGTGAGAACAAGATGTGCTTTGAATCATCGCAAACTTGAATCGTCGAAACGGATTCCATCCAATTTATTGAATTGTTGCCATCCCTCTTTGGAGCTGTTTTTTTTTGAGAGTCACATCACCTTTTGTTTTTCATACCTATTGGTCGATTCCCAATAGTATAAATACTGGATTATGGCTTGTCGATGATCCCCTTGTTTTGTTTCCAGTGATTATCAGGCTCCAGCAATTTGGATTATTCTCCTCTCCAATTAATTTCAGGTGAAAATTAAATTCTGGTTGATTTCAAAAAACTGAATTTTTGGAACGTATGATATTACGTGTACATGTTTTACCTGACCCGATCGCGATTTCACGTTCATAGGTCATTGTCAAGTCTTTTCAAATAACGATCACACCAGATCGTTTGCAGTTGAATAGATCGATGAACAGTCTTGAATCCATCAAATATGGATCGTTTGTTTATGATCGTTGTTTCTCTCCTCCTTTTTTGTTTTTTAGGAACAATCGTGTCCGATCGTTAGTAGGTGTGAGGTAATGATGAAACGTTCTGAATGAACGATCGTTATAAAAAAAATCGGTAAGAAACAATGGTATCAATTAACTTTATGGGTTTTAAAAGCTTGGTCCATCCACATTTAAATACCTTTCACTTAGCCACTCCATCCTACACTTCTTCACTTTTGCATCGTTTCCAACCGAAGCGAAAAGGGAAATTTACTCCTCCTCACCTTCCTTATCGTTCCAAATTACGGTCAGAACCCCTAAATCGAAGACCATTCCTCCTCTACTTGATCTTTAATCAAGCATCCTTCTCTCCATATCAACCATCATTATCATCGCCTCTCTAGATCTCGTGAAGAATAGTACTCATACTGTTTAAGGTCGATTTTGAATTGTATGTGGATTCGAATGCAAGATTTTGGGTCTGTCGACCTCGTGATGTTAGATTAGAATGATGAGGTTGATTAATTCAAAGCATGTTAGAGGAAGAGATGCTCCAGCCGATCGTTTTGGTGATGGCGAAGTAGTTGAGTTGTTGGGAAGAAGGAAATAGGGGTAGAAGACTATCGTTGATGAAGAATCGGTTGTAGTTATGGACTTGATGAATTTTCTAGGTAGATGGATCGACTTGTGAAACGATCGTATGGATCGATCGTATGGTGTTGATGTTGAGTATAGTTTCGTTGTGGACCGATCGTATGGATCGATCGTATGGTGTTGATGTTGAGTATAGTTTTGTTGTGGACCGATCGTATGCCAACGATACCGCATATGGAACGATCATATGGTGATGGTTTGGTCCAAATGATCGGTCGTTGATGCGAGCGATTGGATGGAGAACGAAGCGAACGATCGGGTGGAGGATCGAAGCGAAGGATTGGATGGAATGGTTGGAATGAACGATCTGATAAGGATTTATGGGAACGATCGGTTAGAGGAATAGTACAGAACCCGGCTTGACTATGGATGACTTTATGAAATGATTGTACATGAACGATCGTTATGGAGTGATCAGCTATACCTTGGTGAAACGATCGCTATTAGCAACTAACTTTAAAATGAAATTCAATCACATGAACTTGGAGTTTGAGATGAGCTTTGGCCTTGAACACTTGAGTGAACATATACGACTTGCATATGACTTGACCTACATACTGTGACATAAACGACATTGAACCATAACATGGACAAATGCCTTGGACAAATTCTTTTGAAGCTCATCTACCTATGAACACAAAAATCAATCTTCAACCTGCTGACAATCGATCTTGAGGCTCAGGCTGAATCATTCCCTAACGGTGTAGAGAATTGGTTGAGACGGTCAGGAATGACAGTCACTTCGATTAGACTTCAAAGTTTTGTCATCTTTTTCGCTTTTAATTCTGTATAACATATCACTGTATTGCATGGCACTTCACCATACAATACTAGCACTCACTCTGCACTGGGGGCTTAATTTATCTAATAATGATTTTTTACTAAGTTTGATAGCGATGGATTCCAGACGTTCAGAACGTCTTATAGCTATGTCCGTTGGACCATCTTCTCAGCACTGTAATCCTGGTCCGAGTCAAGTTCTGCCACTAAATCAGACAGTCCGTCTCCTAGTCGTCAATCTGAGCAACCAAAAAGCTCTGGTCTACCATTAGATTATTCTCCGCTATTCCTACTCTTCCAATAGAAATCATCGATCATGCCCTTGACACATTAGAGAATGCAGTCTTCTTGGAAGATCCACTGGATTCCATGGTCTTGAAGATTAGTGAAGCAACTCTTCACTGAATCAGTGAGAGGCACAGGATTTCATTTGACGATGTACTAGTCCCATCAAGGGACGATAGAGCTCGCAGGCTCCCAGAGGGGTATACAACATGAAACAAATTTATGTGTTGGGTGGATGCATTTTGCCATTTAATCCATACATCCGTGAGGTTCTACATTATTTAAGGATAGCCCCGATGCAATTACATCTGAATGGCTACGCCTTGCTCAACTGTATTTACATGGTATTTATGGAGTTCTTATATCGCCCTCCAACTACCAAGACATTTGGTTCATATTCACCTTCAAGCAACGGACAAGGACTCTCTCATTTACATTTCTGGAGTCATTTAAGAAGTGCCAAATCTTAGCAGGTATTTGGAATAAACTAAACGCTTTCAAAAGTGAATGGTTATTTCTGCGATGTCCACCTAGCTTTGCTCGACGATGGTTGGAAAGTCGTAAATGTCACTCTTCACTTTGATTCATATGGTTGTATTAGGGTCGTATCCTAGACTAAGCAGTTTTTCTGATCTTCTACATGCACTATCCCATGTCCCGAGAGCAAACATCTTAAGGAAGCAGCCTCGACTCTTAAGAACATGTCGCCAGAAGATAGAGATATTGAGTGCCTCCTTACCAATGAATGTCACATCACCTTTTTTGATGGAAGAAGGCTGGAGCACAAGGTTAGTGAATACCACTCAAGTTGCAGCGGTAAGACAACAGGTCACAATTGGTTGAAAGAGCAGCCGGGTTGATCCTATCATGCCCTCGGCCACGGGAGCTCAGGTGGTCACCGACGTAGAAGTTGAAAAAGATGAAGGTGACAAGCCCGGTTGTGACAACGAAGGGTATAGTCCTGGGGCTGCGGACAAATCCTCACAGACCTCACATCCCTCGGCTCTTGAAAAAAGAAAAGGAAAGAAACTTGTTATCAATTTCCTAAGAGTCGTCTTTTCAATCATCTCAAGCGGTCTGCTACTCCTCAAGTTATTCCGGATGAGTCCGCCTCTCTACTGTCTGAGCATCTAGGAAAACCGCTTGACTCATTATCAAACTTGCCAATTCCACACGATGTTTAAACTTCACTTTACTGATATGAGTGTTGGTGGGTCGGACTCTCCTACCATAACTAGTGAAAAATCCTGCCTACTACTAAAGGAGAAGTTACTCCTGCGAGCAAAGTTCTAACATCTGGTCCATCAGGGGAAACACTAGGACACTTGCACACACTTGCACATCACAACATTGCACTGCCTTAATCTTGCGCCTTTAAATATTTAAAGTTGATTCACTCCTTGTTCTCTTTTGAAGGAACCATGGTGAACCGGTCTCTCCAGGATTTATCGTGCTAAACTCTAAGCTCAAGTTCAGGACCATATCATCAAGGCAGTGGTCGTGAGTATGGTCTCAGCTATTGCTCCAGTTGGGATCGAAATCATCAAGATAGAGATGACAAAAACAGGACCTCCTATGATAAGCATCGATGAAAATCTATATCCTCTCCTCTGAAGGGTTCTGAGAAGAAAACTAATCATCAGGACCTGCTTATTGATTCTTCTCTTGGTCCTTCTTCTTCTCAAGTTCTCCAAAGCCTTTAGTCCCCTCTTATTCTCACCGAATTAGTGATCGCCGTCGTCATAGCGAGCATGTTGCTCCCCATAAGTCAGGCAAGCAAAGTGCTAACATTACAACAAGTACCGAGGAGTATGAAATTGATACGACCACTTGCATGGCCCGGCTTAAGGAAGAGTTTCCAAACTTGTGCTTTGATGGATTTATCTTTCCTCCTAATCTAAAAATGTTCCCCCAAAAAGTTCAAAAAATGACTTCGGATTGGGTTACTGACATCCACAGACAGTATAATGAGTGGATGAAAGATGCAAAGAAAATGTCCAAAATATTCCTTTGAACGAGCGGTAGAGATTGAAAAACTAAAGCACCAAGAGGCTCAAGATAAGAGGATCATCGAAACTTTAACAAACAAGCTACAAACTTCAAGGGACTCGCAGGCTGAGGCTGAGAGAAAAACTGAGGTCGGCATCAAGGCTTTAGAGGATGAAAAGACCAGACATCTGGATGAAGTTCAAGTGTTACATCATCGAAACCATCAACTTGCACTTGGAAGAGACACGTCCGTTGAGAAATTTAAAGATGTTGAAGACCTTGGTCAGCATAAAGTGGATGTCGCTAAGGAGACAACTAGACAGGAAGTGATCAATGAGCTTGACCCGCTACTTGTTCTCTGTAACGCCATTGTTCTTAAGCACAGAAACCTAGAATGGCTTGGAGATGACTATCCCTACCAGCTTTTGCATGACGGGGAATTCCTTGTTGCCGAGGAGAAGAAGGCGCTCAATGCAGAGGATATTGATCTGACGAGGTTTGATGGTGAGATCTTACTGGGCAATGAACCCAAAATTTTATACGATACCCAACTTGTATTTAAGCGAGAGTCAGCTGCTGCCTCTCATCATGAAGTGGGTGAAATTTTCGGGCCTACGCAACTCGATGCTACAAATAATATACCCTCAATGTCTCAGGGTAGTCTTAGCAATGCCAAGGATTTTTCCACAGTTCCAGGATACAATCCGGACAAGCCTTAATATGAAATTCACAACAAGCTTTTTCCAATTACATAACAAAGTTCTGAAGGTACTCCGGCTCATCTCGGGAGCCGGACCGAAGAAGGTATCTCGTTGACATCTCCCATCTTTCAGAAAGTTGGGGTGTCATCGGTTGATATTTCTAATATTTTTAGCTATGTTTCCTCAGCTTTAGGTCATCCAACTACAGTTCGTCCTCCTCAAGAATTCCAACTGGGGCCTCAAGTGCCTGTAGTGGAGTCTGTTACAGTTACAACCTCGGCTACGACTCAAGACGTTCTAGAAGAGGAGACTTTCATATTTGACGAGCACATGTGGATCCAGCCAAGAAATCCCGATTGATGATGATGTTGTGATCATGGGTACCTCTGATCTTAATTGACGCTCAGTCTAAAGGAGCACAGTGAGAAGGAAGAGTCATTGAAGAAAATGGATAAGGCTGAGCCAGCTGACATGGACCCCAATGATCCAAATCCTATCCCGCTTCAAGTCATTCCTCTAGGTGGGTTGATTCCCGTATTTAGCGATGTCACTTCGATAAGAGGTAGAGGTGTTCATGATCGAAGAGAGGGTCTGATGACAATTCGAGTGGATCCACCCCTAAAACTCGAAGGATTGGAAGTCCAAGAAGTATTCATCGGGTCGGTTTGATGTGTGGATAGCTTATGTTGCTACTTTTTCTCTTTTGTTGGCCATGTTTGTGCGGGTACGGCCCTCGCCTATAATTCTCATTTTTTGGATAAACTTGTATCGCAATTTACAAGTTTTATGATAAAAGTTCTCTTTCTTTTGTAGAACTCTTATGTGTATTTACTTAAGTGATCGAGCTATTACATTTTCTATTTAGTGTACTTGTAATTCGTTGCTCGTTAACTCACATGTTGGTTTGATTCATCAATTTCCATGCCTCCCTGAGGTCGTGGCCTCGAGTCATGTTCAAATGTTAGGCTCAAACCTTAATGTTATGCTATCAAACTTAGTGGTTAAACAATTATATTTTTGCCCCCTTTCTTGGGTTGGCTGAATTAATTACTGGATAGTCGAGTTCCATCTTCACTAACTTTGTTCTCGTCCTATCGAATTCAGGTCCAAGTTGGCTAAGTAGTAAGTGGTCAGATTGCACTTATTTATTCGTTTATACTCACATTCATGCTCTATGGACAACAGTTATTCCCTGGGTGGTCATTCACACCCATTAATGTTTGCAGTCCAATTCGCACTCTAGGAATTTGGAATTATATGGGAAACTGTCAAATTCAATTTCCCTTTATCAGTCATCTTACTCCCAAGTATGGTGAGTTTAAGTTGAGCAATCAGAGCTTCATACTCAGCTTTGTTGTTTGTTGTAGAGAAATCAAGCTTTAAACCATAACAAATTGACCAATCTTTTGGAGTTACTAGCACCACTCCAGCTCCAGAACAATGATCATTGGATGCCCCCTCTGTATATAACTTCCACTATATGGTAAGGGTTTGACCACTCTTCGGGAAATCATCCCATGCAATGAATTTTCTATAAAGTTCGCCAGTTCCTATCCCTAGATAGCACTCCGAGGAAGATATGTGATGTCTAATTGGCTCAGTTCGATATTCCACTTGAATAACCTTCCAAACATCTCAGGCCGCTGTAGAACCTGTCGTAATGGCTGGTCGGTAAAAAGGTTATAGGATGAGCCTGAAAATTGGGGCGAAGCTTTCGTGAAGCAACCAACAAACATTATTCCAATTTTTATATCTTCGAATAGTTCCTTTCAGCTCCTGTTAATCACTTTCTAACATAATAAATCGCCCTCAGGATTCGATTCTCTTCACGAAGCAATGAAGCACTTATAGCATGTACTGACACGGCCAAGTAGATATACAAGTCTTCATGGTCTACCAGTTTTGACAAGATGGGAAGTCTCTCTAAGTGGTCCACTAGAGCTTGGAATGCGTCTTTACATTTTTTTTGTCCATTCAAAATTCCTTTTCCCTTTTCTAATCAAATTAAACAAAGGAACGCATTTATCGGTAGCTATGGAAATAAATCGACTCAGGCCGATAACCTTCTCATTCAGGCTATGTACTTGTTTAATGGTCTTTGGCCCTTGGATACTGCAATTAGCTTAGATATTCTTGGGATTGGCTTTGATTTCGCAGGCATTAACGATGAAACCCAAGAACATTCCTAATGCAATGCCAAAAGAACATTTTAGAGGATTGATCTTCATTTTGTAATATTAGAGGATGTTGAACATTTCTACCAAATCTCTAATGTGGTCGCTAGATCGTCATGACTTCACGAGCATATCATCCACGTACACCTCCATCATCTTTTCGGTATGTTCTTTAAACAATTTGTTGATTAGGCGTTGATAGGTCGCTCCAGCATTCTTTAATCCAAATGGCATCACCATAAAGCAATATAATCCAACATCGATAATGTAGCTAGTGTTCTCTTGGTCTAGAAAGTGCATCAGGATTTGGTTATATCAAGAGTACGCATCCATGAAAGATAGCAATTCATGCCATGCTGTAAAGTCTACCAGCTGGTCGATCTTTTGAAGGGGAAAATTGTCTTTCGGGCATGCCTTGTTCAAGTTTGAGTAATCAATGCATGTCTTTCATTTCCCATTTGCTTTTTTTATAAGTACAAGACTAGATACCCATTTAGGGTAGAGGGCTTCGCGAATAAACCCATTGTCTTTGAGTCTATCCACCTCCGGTTTAAGAGGAGAGATCTCTCTGGATCCATGCCACACCGGGACATGCCTTAGGTCGATATTTAATGCATGGCTTGCAATGGCGGGTGAGATCCCACACATGTCAGAGTGAGTCTAAGCGAACATGTCTAGATTCTCTCGGAGAAAACCAGCAAGTTCTTTCATCAACGGAGGGCTTACCCATGATCCAATGTTTAGGACCCATGACGGGTCGCCAAGGCTGACCGTGATGTCAATTGTCATCTCAACTAGTGCAGCCTCGGTCTCTTTGGGCTCCTCCTCGTTATCCCATGGATCTATATATCTATAGAACCGACTGTAGTGCCTAAGCTAAGGCTCTAGCACTAGTTGTCAATCTTCTATGGCTTGGATGTGGAGAAACTTGCCCACACCCTTACCTTTCTCCTTTCGTTGAGCATCCATTACTACATAGCAGGCACATCTGGTCACTTGATCACCATGAACAACTCCAATGCCATTATATGTTGGAAACTTCAATGTCAAACACCATGGGGCAAGAGCTGCTTGTAAATCAGCTAGGGCTGGTCGGCCTAAAAAAGCATTTTACGGAGAGTCAATGATGTGCACGAAAATGTGCATAATTTTACCACCATATTTAATCTATTTAAATTAAATAAATGATCATATAGGGCATTTCAACCTCTTTAAACCAAAATTCATATTATTTTCAAATCGTCACATATTCATCTTCATCCAAGGCCAAAATAGTCATTTTTGTGCATATATTAATTTGAGAAAATTTAATTGGAAATTTCTATATTATTTTATAGGAATTTGGTTTCATATACAAGTGGTTTCATAAAGATGTATGCATGCACAAGAGTTAAGATAAAGAAATGAAGATGGAAATAATTCAAAGGCATGATAATGGAGGACCCCACCTACCCACCTACCTTAACGTACAAATTAGAGGCTAATGCACATACTTATGGAATTAATGGCTTCATGTACACTTAAATGATGATTAGTAGAAGCTAATGATTACATGGCCTCCACACTTTCTCAAGGGTATTTTGGGCATTCCCCAAAAATATGAATTAGGGTTTAACACATGTATAAGTACCCCTTATGTTTCATGTAACCCTCCTTCTCCCTTAGTCTCTCTTAGTTTAGTTTAGGCTCAAAATAAAAGACAAGTTCTCTTTCTTTTCATGGCTACTTAGCCATTTCTTCTCTTATGTAATTCCTTTTTTATGCAATTTAATACATGTTCTTTTTCTTTTCTTTTTTATTTCCTTTCACGTTGTAGTGTAGATTTGTTAATTTATGCAAGTAGTGTAGATTTTCTTTTATGCAATTAGATTAGTTCTCTTTTTCATTAGATTTCATTTTCCTTTATTTTTGCTTTCATGTTGCTAGCTACATTTGTTAATCAAATGAAAAATATGAGAGGCTAAACCCCTTCAATTTAGGGGTAATGAAGCTCTCTAATTGTAACAACCCTGTATTTTGCAATTATTTTTAAATTGAATTTCCTGATTTAAAAACTTTATTTTATTTATTAAATGGAAAATGTTGTTATTTTTAAATATTTATTTATGATTTGTATGTGAATTATAATTCCAAACATGAATAAATAGAGTATTTTCCAAAACAGTGAATTTTGGTCAATATGGTCAAACTTTGACTTTTTATTTAAAATTTAAAAAGTTTGAAATTTTTGAATTTTACTTTTATTATGAAAGTAAATATAATTTCAAGAACACTGCTTTTCGTTTCGTTGAAATCTAATTTATAATGTGAAAGTTATGCCCTTTTGAATATTGTGTGTAATTTGATGTATTTAACAAAATTATTTATTTTAAATTGTATAAATAATATTTTATTTGGTCATGTAATGTTCTAATATGGGTAAAATAACTTGTTATGTATATATTTTGGTTTTAAAACATTTTTCAAAGTGTAATTGACATTTTCCAATGTCAGCTATATTCTGTTTATAATTTCTAATTTCCAGTTTCATTTAATTAAAGAAATTCTTTATTTATTTTCTACTTTCTTCAAATCTTATTTTATTTTCATTTCCACTTTATTTTGTTCCTCATTTATTTTATTTATTTGACCTTTTATCTATTTTAAAGTGAAGTAGGAATTTTCTAGAGTCAATGGTATCTTATTTGTAATTGTCATGTCCTGTTTCCAATTTTTAAACAATTTCTTTAGTTATTTTTCTATTTTCTCTAAATTTAATTTTTTTTTTCACTTTAGAAATGATAAATGAACTATTTATTTCAAAGTTTTTCTTTATAATATTTTTAAATGAAGTAGATATTTTTCCAAAGCCAATGATGATTTAATTGTAATTTTTGAACCCTGTTTTCAATTTTTAAGCAATTTCTTTAATCCTTTTTCTATTTTCTCTAAAGTTAATTTTTTTTATTTTCATTTTATTTTACTTTGTTTCAGTTTTTAAATTCATTTACTGAAATTTTATTTTGTTTTATTTGAATTAGAGAAGAGGAAATTTGAAGAGACTACTTTTACAAACTTATGACTTTTCATTGTCTAGTCTCTTCATTTGCTCGACCTTTCCTTTTCCTTTGCTTTGGTCGTGCATAACCTCCTTGTAGCCATTCATTTTCTTTGGCTTATTCACGTGAAAAAGCTTCTCTTTCCATCAGCAATACATAGCATTTCATTTGGAGAAAAAAAAAAATGTAAACAATAGCTCCTCTTCTTTCTACTTTTCCTCTTCATTTTGCCTTGTTTTGCATTGCTTCTTCCTGCTTGGTTCGGCCATACACCTCCACACCCTCCACCATCTCCTTCAATACTTACTTCCCCTCATCTTCCATGACCTATAATCCATCTCCTCTGATCATAGAGTGCCATGACCATCCCTTGAACCCATCTCCACAAAACAATGTCAAAAACTCCAAAAAAACATGCCTAACTGAGCCTAGTCTTCATCACCATCACCTTAGATTGCTTTGGCCACCTCCCCATGCTCCACCACCACCACCATGATATGACCTTTTACTCTCAGTCTCACCTCTGTCCAGATCTGAAGACCCCATGGCCAAACCTATATGTGGTCATAACCGAGCCAAAAATGCACCAAAACCCTTCTCTTTTGCCTTGTCCCTTTGCATTCTTGATGTTGTAACTCCTACCTCTTCACATCCCATTGTTTTACCTTCTTTTGTTGACCATTGGATGAGCGTTTCAGGTCTAGACCTGATCATGGCTGAGCCAAATGATGTCATGGCCAAGCACTTGAATGGTTGAGGCAAGGTCTTGTCTTTGTTGCTTTGTATTTCAATTTGTTCAACATTGTTTTTGTGTTAAATATATTCATGTGTATATTGTTTTGTCTTGTTTGGGTGTTGTTTACAAGACCATATCTTGGCTCTCTCTTCTCACTTGAATCAATGTCGTGCTGTGCCGTGCTATATCGTGCTTTCTGGAGTCTATTCTGTGTATTTTGTTTTGCAAACTCCAGCGTAAAAAGGTGAGTAATTCTCACCAGACGATGTGTACTTATATAACTAGTAAACTGACACCATTTGAATCTGTAATGTATATCATCATGTTATATATGCTTATATTATTATCATATGATGTTCACACATACTTATACACCTGTTATCTCTTATGTTACTGTTATATCATGCTATTCTGTTATTTATATCAGTTTATCACACTGCAAGTTCCCTGTAGATTAGAATCACTATGGGTTGAAATGATACATACCCGAACGGACTTTAGAATAAGGAAAATCGTTATGGGCTGAAATGATAGGCCTGAGCGGTTTTCAAGTTCATTTATTTTACTTGGGATTGCGGGTTTGAAATGATAGAACCCGGATTTTTCTTTTTAAACTGCGGATTGAAATGATACATATCCATATCACTTGAACTAGGTTAGAAAACTATATACAGGCCCGTGGTTATTTTAAAATGTGTTTTGGACATTTTTAAGTATTTTAAAAATATAAATTTATGAAAATTGATTTAAACAGATTTTGAAATATTTTGAATTAAAGAAATTATGATTTTTTCTATGTGTTAAAAATGTAATTAATGAAAGGTTTAACTGGATTTTTGAAATATAACTTAAGTTGGAAATTTGGAATTTTGGTTAAAAATGATATTTAAGTTATATAAATAAAATGGATATTAAATTTTATTTGGAAATGGTAAATATGATAATTTGATTAAATTTGAATTTAAGTGATTTATTAAAGTATTATTGATTTTTCTATGAATTTAAGTGGTTAAATAAATGAATGTTTAAGAGTGATCTTTTAAAATATAACTTGACTTGGAAATGTGAAATTTAGTTTTAATTAAAGGTTTAAGTTAATTAAATAAAATTGGAAATTTAGTTAAATTTGTGAAATGGTAATTAAACTATGAATTTGATTTGACAGCATTTTTGAAATGTATGTAAAAGATATTACAGCATTTTTTTCAAGTGCTGTAGTTGTTTAAATGAACTAAAAAGTTAATTTGAATAAAGGCCATTATAGCACTTTGTAAGTGCTGTAGTGGTTAAACTTAACATTTAAGTTATTTTAAATTTAATGGAAATATATTACATCATTTAAGTGTTGTCGTTTTGTTAAATGAACTATTTTAAACTATAACTTTACGTAGCAATTTGTAAGTGCTACGGAAACTGTATTTTGTTGTTTTAATAAATTTTAATGAAAAATAATCTTTGGAAAATGATATAATTTTGGAAATTAAATGTTGAATTTCTAAAGATAATGAAGAGACATTTAAATGGTTTTAAATGGAAGAATTTGATTTTAATGTGAGTTTAAAATGGTATTTAAATTTAATAAAATGAATGGATTCAAATGGTATTTAAATGAAATATAAATGAATGATGCTTTGAATAATATTTTGATATTTTGAAATGTATATAAATGATTTTGAATTTATGAAATGTGGGATATTTAAGCTTTGAAATATACTAAAGATTGAATATTGTATTTTGTGAATTAAACCTATATTTGGAATTATAAGATTTGAAATGGTTTGTTAGTAAACTAAATTTGAGTTGAAAATGATGGTTTGAATTAAATTTAAATTAAAATTTGGAATTTGGGTTTAATTTAATAAATTTGTAAATATGTAGAATTAAAAGATTATTTCAAATATATGTTTTCGAAATGTTGTGATTTTCAAAGTATAATGATTTCAAATGTTTTAGTTTCAAAAGAATTATAACTTTGAAAGTATAAACTATTTTGAAAGGTGAATATATGTTTGAAATATAAATGATATTATTTTGAAATGAATATAGTTTTGAAATAAAAATGATTTTTGTTTCGAAGTATAACTATCAAAGATATGATATTTTGATATTAAAATGATTTGAAATGAAGTTTTGGAAAGATATGATATTTTGATATATTGAAATGATTTGAAATGAAGTTTTGGAAAGATATGACATTTTGATATATTAAATGGTTTGGAAATGATTTGATCTTTATTTTGATAAAGATTTGGATTTGAAATGATATTCTATGTTGAAGTATAAACTGTTTTTAAATTATAACCACGGGTTATAATAACGATTGGTTGTTAAAGAGACCGGGATCAGATATGGACATACTCTTTGTCGATACCGAAAACCACTTTGACAACTGTGTACGCGGTGGAGTTTCCAGAATGAAGTAGGATGGTGGCGACGATCCTAAGGTATATACGTGGACCCAACTCCCGTGAGTTGGCATAAGGTGGCTAAAACAGGAGCGATTGACGGACCAAGGATGTAGCACCTCTTATCGGACACACTTCTTCGATATCATTCTATTACTTGTGATTGATTTGGTGGCCACCCTTGATTGGGAGTGTTGTTCGAGGTGGGCGGTAGTGGCTGCTATGCGTCACCACTAGTCCGGATGCGTAATTGGTATATCTACCCTGGCATTGCCTAGTTGTGCCGTGTCACCTACCATATCGAGCTTTACTACGATTATGATTTTAAGATCCGACCGCGTTAAGGTTCTCCATCCCCTTAACGCTATTTTCTATATGATTATACTTTACTGATTAGACACTATTATAATATCGAATATTACTACATAGTAGATAGTTTAACGGATCCTTAAAGAATGGGCGATCCCAAGCATTCTTTAAGTTACTTGTACCTTTATTACAGTTCACTTGAGTTGGTTTACATTATATAAGTATATATTGTCCTGACTCGAGTGTTTTGTGTTTTGCTTTACGCTCGGGTCAGCCTGAGTTATTCTCAGATTTGGATTTCCACTCTCTCGGAGATTTGAATCGCTGGAGATTGTCTGCTTGTCTGGTCCTATCTATTTCTGTTCCGTTGTTCTACTCAGCTTGTACTTGGTTATTGTATTGAGACTTCTGCTGTACTTTATTTCTTCTATTGTATCTTATTTAACTCTGATATATTTTCATAGTAGCTTCATGAACTACTATTTCTTTTACTTCCGCTGCATTATTTACTCTGTGTTTGTGTCTGTGATCTGTGATTTTATTTATTTACTGTATATTCTGAGATTTGCCAAATTTTTATTTACAACGCGGTATTTTGAGCAATTCAATTCCGGCATGAGTGTCTACCTATACACTTATAATGGATGCGAATGGTTGAAAATATCGGGTCATTAGTTTTTTAAATGAACTAAAAAGTTAATTTGAAATAAAGGTCATTATAGCACTTTGTAAGTGCTATAGTGGTTAAACTTAACATTTAAGTTATTTTAAATTTAGTGGAAATATATTACATCATTTAAGTGTTGTCGTTTTGTTAAATGAACTATTTTAAACTATAACTTTACGTAGCAATTTGTAAGTGCTACGGAAACTGTATTTTGTTGTTTTAATAAATTTTAATGAAAAATAATCTTTGGAAAATGATATAATTTTGGAAATTAAATGTTGAATTTCTAAAGATAATGAAGAGACATTTAAATGGTTTTAAATGGAAGAATTTGATTTTAATGTGAGTTTAAAATGGTATTTAAATTTAATAAAATGAATGGATTCAAATGGTATTTAAATGAAATATAAATGAATGATGCTTTGAATAATATTTTGATATTTTGAAATGTATATAAATGATTTTGAATTTATGAAATGTGGGATATTTAAGCTTTGAAATATACTAAAGATTGAATATTGTATTTTGTGAATTAAACCTATATTTGGAATTATAAGATTTGAAATGGTTTGTTAGTAAACTAAATTTGAGTTGAAAATGATGGTTTGAATTAAATTTAAATTAAAATTTGGAATTTGGGTTTAATTTAATAAATTTGTAAATATGTAGAATTAAAAGATTATTTCAAATATATGTTTTCAAAATGTTGTGATTTTCAAAGTATAATGATTTCAAATGTTTTAGTTTCAAAAGAAGTATAACTTTGAAAGTATAAACTATTTTGAAAGGTGAATATATGTTTGAAATGTAAATGATATTGTTTTGAAATGAATATAGTTTTGAAATAAAAATGATTTTTGTTTCGAAGTATAACTATCAAAGATATGATATTTTGATATTAAAATGATTTGAAATGAAGTTTTGGAAAGATATGATATTTTGATATATTGAAATGATTTGAAATGAAGTTTTGGAAAGATATGACATTTTGATATATTAAATGGTTTGGAAATGATTTGATCTTTATTTTGATAAAGATTTGGATTTGAAATGATATTCTATGTTGAAGTATAAACTGTTTTTAAATTATAACCACGGGTTATAATAACGATTGGTTGTTAAAGAGACCGGGATCGGATATGGACATACTCTCTGTCGATACCGAAAACCACTTTGACAACTGTGTACACGGTGGAGTTTCCAGAATGAAGTAGGATGGTGGCGACGATCCTAAGGTATATACGTGGACCCAACTCCCGTGAGTTGGCATAAGGTGGCTAAAACAGGAGCGATTGACGGACCAAGGAGGTAGCACCTCTTATCGGACACACTTCTTCGATACCATTCTATTACTTATGATTGATTTGGTGGCCACCCTTGATTGGGAGTGTTGTTCGAGGTGGGCGGTAGTGGCTGCTATGCGTCACCACTAGTCCAGATGCGTAATTGGTATATCTACCCTGGCATTGCATAGTTGTGCCGTGTCACCTACCATATCGAGCTTTACTACGATTATGATTTTAAGATCCGACCGCGTTAAGGTTCTCCATCCCCTTAACGCTATTTTCTATATGATTATACTTTACTGATTAGACACTATTATAATAGCGAATATTACTACATAGTAGATAGATTAACGGATCCTTAAAGAATGGGCGATCCCAAGCATTCTTTAAGTTACTTGTACCTTTATTACAGTTCACTTGAGTTGGTTTACATTATATAAGTATATATTGTCCTGACTCGAGTGTTTTGTGTTTTGCTTTACGCTCGGGTCAGCCTGAGTTATTCACAGATTTGGATTTCCACTCTCTCAGAGATTTGAATCGCTGGAGATTGTCTGCTTGTCTGGTCCTATCTATTTCTGTTCCGTTGTTCTACTCAGCTTGTACTTGGTTATTGTATTGAGACTTCTGCTGTACTTTATTTCTTCTATTGTATCTTATTTAACTCTGATATATTTTCATAGTAGCTTCATGAACTACTATTTCTTTTACTTCCGCTGCATTATTTACTCTGTGTTTGTGTCTGTGATCTGTGATTTTATTTATTTACTGTATATTCTGAGATTTGCCAAATTTTTATTTACAACGCGGTATTTTGAGCAATTCAATTCCGGCATGAGTGTCTACCTATACACTTATAATGGATGCGAATGGTTGAAAATATCGGGTCGTTAGTTTTTTAAATGAACTAAAAAGTTAATTTGAAATAAAGGCCATTATAGCACTTTGTAAGTGCTGTAGTGGTTAAACTTAACATTTAAGTTATTTTAAATTTAGTGGAAATATATTACATCATTTAAGTGTTGTCATTTTGTTAAATGAACTATTTTAAACTATAACTTTACGTAGAAATTTGTAAGTGCTACGAAAACTGTATTTTGTTGTTTTAATAAATTTTAATGAAAAATAATCTTTGGAAAATGATATAATTTTGGAAATTAAATGTTGAATTTCTAAAGATAATGAAGAGACATTTAAATGGTTTTAAATGGAAGAATTTGATTTTAATGTGAGTTTAAAATGGTATTTAAATTTAATAAAATGAATGGATTCAAATGGTATTTAAATGAAATATAAATGAATGATGCTTTGAATAATATTTTGATATTTTGAAATGTATATAAATGATTTTGAATTTATGAAATGTGGGATATTTAAGCTTTGAAATATACTAAAGATTGAATATTGTATTTTGTGAATTAAACCTATATTTGGAATTATAAGATTTGAAATGGTTTGTTAGTAAACTAAATTTGAGTTGAAAATGATGGTTTGAATTAAATTAAAATTTAAATTTGGAATTTGGGTTTAATTTAATTAATTTGTAAATATGTAGAATTAAAAGATTATTTCAAATATATGTTTTCGAAATGTTGTGATTTTCAATGTATAATGATTTCAAATGTTTTAGTTTCAAAAGAATTATAACTTTGAAAGTATAAACTATTTTGAAAGGTGAATATATGTTTGAAATGTAAATGATATTGTTTTGAAATGAATATAGTTTTGAAATAAAAATGATTTTTGTTTCGAAGTATAACTATCAAAGATATGATATTTTGATATTAAAATGATTTGAAATGAAGTTTTGGAAAGATATGATATTTTGATATATTGAAATGATTTGAAATGAAGTTTTGGAAAGATATGACATTTTGATATATTAAATGGTTGGGAAATGATTTGATCTTTATTTTGATAAAGATTTGGATTTGAAATGATATTCTATGTTGAAGTATAAACTGTTTTTAAATTATAACCACGGGTTATAATAACGATTGGTTGTTAAAGAGACCGGGATCGGATATGGACATACTCTCTGTCGATACCGAAAACCACTTTGACAACTGTGTACACTGTGGAGTTTCCAGAATGAAGTAGGATGGTGGCGATGATCCTAAGGTATATACGTGGACCCAACTCCCGTGAGTTGGCATAAGGTGGCTAAAACAGGAGCGATTGACGGACCAAGGAGGTAGCACCTCTTATCGGACACACTTCTTCGATACCATTCTATTACTTGTGATTGATTTGGTGGCCACCCTTGATTGGGAGTGTTGTTCGAGGTGGGCGGTAGTGGCTGCTATGCGTCACTACTAGTCCGGATGCGTAATTGGTATATCTACCCTGGCATTGCCTAGTTGTGCCGTGTCACCTACCATATCGAGCTTTACTACGATTATGATTTTAAGATCCGACCGCGTTAAGGTTCTCCATCCCCTTAACGCTATTTTCTATATGATTATACTTTACTGATTAGACACTATTATAATATCGAATATTACTACATAGTAGATAGTTTAACGGATCCTTAAAGAATGGGCGATCCCAAGCATTCTTTAAGTTACTTGTACCTTTATTACAGTTCACTTGAGTTGGTTTACATTATATAAGTATATATTGTCCTGACTCGAGTGTTTTGTGTTTTGCTTTACGCTCGGGTCAGCCTGAGTTATTCACAGATTTGGATTTCCACTCTCTCGGAGATTTGAATCGCTGGAGATTGTCTGCTTGTCTGGTCCTATCTATTTCTGTTCTGTTGTTCTACTCAGCTTGTACTTGGTTATTGTATTGAGACTTCTGCTGTACTTTATTTCTTCTATTGTATCTTATTTAACTCTGATATATTTTCATAGTAGCTTCATGAACTACTATTTCTTTTACTTCCGCTGCATTATTTACTCTGTGTTTGTGTCTGTGATCTGTGATTTTATTTATGTACTGTATATTCTGAGATTTGCCAAATTTTTATTTACAACGCGGTATTTTGAGCAATTCAATTCCGGCATGAGTGTCTACCTATACACTTATAATGGATGCGAATGGTTGAAAATATCGGGTCGTTACAGTTGGTATCAGAGCTTTGGCTTTGAGGCAAAACTCAGCATATGGAGTAGATTTATTTACAGAATCACTTTCGTTCGAGTTTGAATCTTTTCCTCTTGATTCGAATTTCCTTTGAATTTTGGAACGTTCCCTGCGGTTTCAAAATTCATTCTTATCCCTCACTATTCATCCTCTTTTGATTTGGGGTATCACATCACTCCACTTCGAATGATCTTTATAGTGAATTGGCTGTCTCGCCAATATTCTAATTTTCTAGTAAAGGGGGAAACTCCTTTACAAATTTGCATCGATTCACCAGAGATTTATATATATCCTTGGTTTTGATGCTAATATATTTTGTTGCTCCAAACTCTATCTTTTGAGATCGGATGTAGATTTACCCCAGAAAATACACATTTGATCTTATTCATTAAGTCACGGTTGACCTGGTTAAGGTTGCCCGCGATTTATCTAAGCTTATCCATCTTCATATTTTGTTAATTAATCATCTTGTTCTGTTTCCAAAATATCCCCAAACATTTTGAATTGTACTTGTAAATCTATGTTTGTTTTATATATTGTGTTGTTTGAGTTGTTGATGTTGATTTGGGCTTCCGATCGATTCGTCTGATCAACGTTATTGATAGGATTTCTAAAACACTTTGACAGAACAAACTGACACAATATTATTTTAAAATTTGGTTAATGAAATAAATTTTGATATAAGTAAATTTATGGAACTTAATAAATTGGTTTAAATTGATTATTTAAAATGATAATACTTGATTTATCATTCTATAAATGAATTTATAAATAGTTGTTTATAAATTTGATTTGGGAATTGAAATGAATTTAAATCAAGAATTTGAGAATTTAATTTCCGATGGTTCCAAACTTTGTGTTTAAAGCTTTAAAAGGATATATTATTTAAAGTATTTTTGAATAGAAATTTGTTTCCAAAGAATTTTAAAGATTAAAAATCAGTGCTCTTCTCTTTGTCGCTGGAAAATAATTTCGGTGATGACTGCAGCATCATCGACGTTCATTTTCGAGTTTCGAAGTGAAGAAACCATTCTGTAGTTTTGCTACAGCTTTGTTTTGGGAAATTTTATTGATTTGAATTTCTAAAATATGATTTGATTTATAAAATATATAGATATATGATTTAAATTTGATTTGACAAATTATGTACATACATTTATTTATCTCTAAATGGTTTGAGAGGAATCGGAAATTTTATTCTTAAATTCTATCTTAAATAATAACTTCAAGTATAAAAAGAAAATCAAAATTTTGAATAAATATTCAAGCCTGAAATGATTGAATTAGAATGTTTATAGGGTATATTAGTTTTAGAAAGTTTTATTTGTATAATACTCAATTGCATTCAAATATAACTTACCTTAATTTTCAGAAGTTAACAATGTAATTGGATAATATACAATATAAAAAGATTTTATAAATAAAATTTGAGTGGTTATAATAAATATTATACACTTAAATTTTAGTTATAAAAGATTAACAGAGATAAATAGACTAAAAGGTTAATTGAATAATTTACAATATAAATGATGTTAAGGGAATTAGGAATAAACTAAAACATTTATAATAAGTGTAAGTATATTCAACATAGGTGATAAAATATATTGAGAGGAATAAATTTAACTTTAATTAGGAATAAAGATGAATTAAATTTATTAAGTACATTATGAGTATAATAATGATTTTTCCAATCCATGATTTCTGAAATTGTTAGTTTAAGAAAATTGGATGATAAGGTAATGTAATTAGAGGTAGTTAAGACTTATTTAACTTGTGTAAAATTAATTATCAGTTTAAGCTGAAACTATAGAAATTTCAAACCTATTATCTTATTTTGTTTTTCAAACTTATTACCTAATTTTGTTTTTCAAACTATCTTTTGGTTGTTCTTATTTTTCCTTATCTTGAAACAGACTGGTATAGGCCTCTTCCTATAATCTTTCTGTTTAGAAATCTTTCTATAATCTTTAAATAATCTTTGCTACTTATTTTGAATCTGAGCACTGCTTTCATCTATGGACTATCGGTCAAGCGAAAAAAGTGAATCAGATTCTAGAGGATCTTTTCATACTTGTGTTCCTGATTCTGGAGAATCTTGGTCATCTCCACCTTGCTAAACTTACCTATAACAACAGTTATCAGGTATAATTTCAATCTCCTTGTCATCTTTTCTTAAACCTATATCATTCTATTTTTTTTCTGTGTTTCTCGTACCTCATTCCTTTTCGGGGACGAAAAGTTTTGAGTGGGGGAGAGTGTAACAACCCTGTATTTTGCAATTATTTTTAAATTGAATTTCCTGATTTAAAAACTTTATTTTATTTATTAAATGGAAAATGTTGTTATTTTAAATATTTATTTATGATTTGTATGTGAATTATAATTCCAAACATGAATAAATAGAGTATTTTCCAAAACAGTGAATTTTGGTCAATATGGTCAAACTTTGACTTTTAATTTAAATTTTAAAAAGTTTGAAATTTTTGAATTTTACTTTTATTATGAAAGTAAATATAATTTCAAGAACACTGCTTTTTGTTTCGTTGAAATCTGATTTATAATGTGAAAGTTATGCCCTTTTGAATATTGTGTGTAATTTGATGTATTAAACAAAATTATTTATTTTAAATTGTATAAATAATATTTTATTTGGTCATGTAATGTTCTAATATGGGTAAAATAACTTGTTATGTATATATTTTGGTTTTAAAACATTTTTTCAAAGTGTAATTGACATTTTCCAATGTCAGCTGTATTCTGTTTATAATTTCTAATTTCCAGTTTCATTTAATTAAAGAAATTCTTTATTTATTTTCTACTTTCTTCAAATCTTATTTTATTTTCATTTCCACTTTATTTTGTTCCTCATTTATTTTATTTATTTGACCTTTTATCTATTTTAAAGTGAAGTAGAAATTTTCTAGAGTCAATGGTATCTTATTTGTAATTGTCATGTCCTGTTTCCAATTTTTAAACAATTTCTTTAGTTCTTTTTCTATTTTCTCTAAATTTAATTTTTTTTTTCACTTTAGAAATGATAAATGAACTATTTATTTCAAAGTTTTTCTTTAGAATATTTTTAAATGAAGTAGATATTTTTCCAAAGCCAATGATGATTTAATTGTAATTTTTGGACCCTGTTTTCATTTTTTAAGCAATTTCTTTAATCCTTTTTCTATTTTCTCTAAAGTTAATTTTTTTTATTTTCATTTTATTTTACTTTGTTTCAGTTTTTAAATTCATTTACTGAAATTTTATTTTGTTTTATTTGAATTAGAGAAGAGGAAATTTGAAGAGACTACTTTTACAAACTTATGACTTTTCATTGTCTAGTCTCTTCATTTGCTCGACCTTTCCTTTTCCTTTGCTTTGGCCGTGCATAACCTCCTTGTAGCCATTCATTTTCTTTGGCTTATTCACGTGAAAAATCTTCTCTTTCCATCAGCAATACACGGCATTTCATTTGGAGAAAAAAAAATGTAAACAATGGCTCCTCTTCTTTCTACTTTTCCTCTTCATTTTGCCTTGTTTTGCATTGCTTCTTCCTGCTTGGTTCGGCCATACACCTCCACACCCTCCACCATCTCCTTCAATACTTACTTCCCCTCATCTTCCATGACCTATAATCCATCTCCTCTGATCATAGAGTGCCATGACCATCCCTTGAACCCATCTCCACAAAACAATGTCAAAAACTCCAAAAAAAAATGCCTAACTGAGCCTAGTCTTCATCACCATCACCTTAGATTGCTTTGGCCACCTCCCCATGCTCCACCACCACCATGATATGACCTTTTACTCTCAGTCTTACCTCTGTCCAGATCTGAAGACCCCATGGCCAAACCTATATGTGGTCATAACCGAGCCAAAAATGCACCAAAACCCTTCTCTTTTATCTTGTCCCTTTGCATTCTTGATGTTGTAACTCCTACCTCTTCACATCCCATTGTTTTACCTTCTTTTTGCTGACCATTGGATGAGCGTTTCAGGTCTAGACCTGATCATGGCTGAGCCAAATGATGTCATGGCCAAGCACTTGAATGGTTGAGGCAAGGTCTTGTCTTTGTTGCTTTGTATTTCAATTTGTTCAACATTGTTTTTGTGTTAAATATATTCATGTGTATATTGTTTTGTCTTGTTTGGGTGTTGTTTACAAGACCATATCTTGGCTCTCTCTTCTCACTTGAATCAATGTCGTGCTGTGCCGTGCTATATCGTGCTTTCTGGAGTCTATTCTGTGTATTTTGTTTTGCAAACTCCAGCGTAAAAAGGTGAGTAATTCTCACCAGACGATGTGTACTTATATAACTAGTAAACTGACACCATTTGAATCTGTAATGTATATCATCATGTTATATATGCTTATATTATTATCATATGATGTTCACACATGCTTATACACCTGTTATCTCTTATGTTACTGTTATATCATGCTATTCTGTTATTTATATCAGTTTATCACACTGCAAGTTCCCTGTAGATTAGAATCACTATGGGTTGAAATGATACATACCCGAACGGACTTTAGAATAAGGAAAATCGTTATGGGCTGAAATGATAGGCCTGAGCGGTTTTCAAGTTCATTTATTTTACTTGGGATTGCGGGTTTGAAATGATAGAACCCGGATTTTTCTTTTTAAACTGCGGATTGAAATGATACATATCCGTATCACTTGAACTAGGTTAGAAAACTATATACAGGCCCGTGGTTATTTTAAAAAGTGTTTTGGACATTTTTAAGTATTTTAAAAATATAAATTTATGAAATTTGATTTAAACAGATTTTGAAATATTTTTAATTAAAGAAATTATGATTTTTTCTATGTGTTAAAAATGTAATTAATGAAAGGTTTAACTGGATTTTTGAAATATAACTTAAGTTGGAAATTTGGAATTTTGGTTAAAAATGATATTTAAGTTATATAAATAAAATGGATATTAAATTTTATTTGGAAATGGTAAATATGATAATTTGATTAAATTTGAATTTAAGTGATTTATTAAAGTATTATTGATTTTTCTATGAATTTAAGTGGTTAAATAAATGAATGTTTAAGAGTGATCTTTTAAAATATAACTTGACTTGGAAATGTGAAATTTAGTTTTAATTAAAGGTTTAAGTTAATTAAATAAAATTGGAAATTTAGTTAAATTTGTGAAATGGTACTTAAACTCTGAATTTGATTTGACAGCATTTTTGAAATGTATGTAAAAGATATTACAGCATTTTTTTCAAGTGCTGTAGTTGTTTAAATGAACTAAAAAGTTAATTTGAAATAAAGGCCATTATAGCACTTTATAAGTGCTGTAGTGGTTAAACTTAACATTTAAGTTATTTTAAATTTAGTGGAAATATATTACATCATTTAAGTGTTGTCGTTTTGTTAAATGAACTATTTTAAACTATAACTTTACGTAGCAATTTGTAAGTGCTACGGAAACTGTATTTTGTTGTTTTAATAAATTTTAATGAAAAATAATCTTTGGAAAATGATATAATTTTGGAAATTAAATGTTGAATTTCTAAAGATAATGAAGAGACATTTAAATGGTTTTAAATGGAAGAATTTGATTTTAATGTGAGTTTAAAATGGTATTTAAATTTAATAAAATGAATGGATTCAAATGGTATTTAAATGAAATATAAATGAATGATGCTTTGAATAATATTTTGATATTTTGAAATGTATATAAATGATTTTGAATTTATGAAATGTGGGATATTTAAGCTTTGAAATATACTAAAGATTGAATATTGTATTTTGTGAATTAAACCTATATTTGGAATTATAAGATTTGAAATGGTTTGTTAGTAAACTAAATTTGAGTTGAAAATGATGGTTTGAATTAAATTTAAATTAAAATTTGGAATTTGGGTTTAATTTAATAAATTTGTAAATATGTAGAATTAAAAGATTATTTCAAATATATGTTTTCGAAATGTTGTGATTTTCAAAGTATAATGATTTCAAATGTTTTAGTTTCAAAAGAATTATAACTTTGAAAGTATAAACTATTTTGAAAGGTGAATATATGTTTGAAATGTAAATGATATTGTTTTGAAATGAATATAGTTTTGAAATAAAAATGATTTTTGTTTCGAAGTATAACTATCAAAGATATGATATTTTTATATTAAAATGATTTGAAATGAAGTTTTGGAAGGATATGATATTTTGATATATTGAAATGATTTGAAATGAAGTTTTGGAAAGATATGACATTTTGATATATTAAATGGTTTGGAAATGATTTGATCTTTATTTTGATAAAGATTTGGATTTGAAATGATATTCTATGTTGAAGTATAGACTGTTTTTAAATTATAACCACGGGTTATAATAACGATTGGTTGTTAAAGAGACCGGGATCGGATATGGACATACTCTCTGTCGATACCGAAAACCACTTTGACAACTGTGTACGCGGTGGAGTTTCCAGAATGAAGTAGGATGGTGGCGACGATCCTAAGGTATATACGTGGACCCAACTCCCGTGAGTTGGCATAAGGTGGCTAAAACAGGAGCGATTGACGGACCAAGGAGGTAGCACCTCTTATCGGACACACTTCTTCGATACCATTCTATTACTTGTGATTGATTTGGTGGCCACCCTTGATTGGGAGTGTTGTTCGAGGTGGGCGGTAGTGGCTGCTATGCGTCACCACTAGTCCGGATGCGTAATTGGTATATCTACCCTGGCATTGCCTAGTTGTGCCGTGTCACCTACCATATCGAGCTTTACTACGATTATGATTTTAAGATCCGACCGCGTTAAGGTTCTCCATCCCCTTAACGCTATTTTCTATATGATTATACTTTACTGATTAGACGCTATTATAATAGCGAATATTACTACATAGTAGATAGTTTAACGGATCCTTAAAGAATGGGCGATCCCAAGCATTCTTTAAGTTACTTGTACCTTTATTACAGTTCACTTGAGTTGGTTTACATTATATAAGTATATATTGTCCTGACTCGAGTGTTTTGTGTTTTGCTTTACGCTCGGGTCAGCCTGAGTTATTCACAGATTTGGATTTCCACTCTCTCGGAGATTTGAATCGCTGGAGATTGTCTGCTTGTCTGGTCCTATCTATTTCCGTTCCGTTGTTCTACTCAGCTTGTACTTGGTTATTGTATTGAGACTTCTGCTGTACTTTATTTCTTCTATTGTATCTTATTTAACTCTGATATATTTTCATAGTAGCTTCATGAACTACTATTTCTTTTACTTCCGCTGCATTATTTACTCTGTTTTTGTGTCTGTGATCTGTGATTTTATTTATTTACTGTATATTCTGAGATTTGCCAAATTTTTATTTACAACGCGGTATTTTGAGCAATTCAATTCCGGCATGAGTGTCTACCTATACACTTATAATGGATGCTAATGGTTGAAAATATCGGGTCGTTACACTAATTATGTAGCTTCAACTATTTGTTAATTCATGCTCTCTTTTTGTGCTTAATGATGATCAATGAAGTGTTTTATTTGTTGTTCTTGCTTTGAATTTGATAGCCTATATTGTTGACACCAAATATGCTATGCTTAAACAATCACTAACACAAATGCCTCTTCATCAAAATATGATTATGGCAAAAGAAAGTGATTTGAAATTAGAATTTGATGGTCTATATTTCTAATCAATAGTTAATAGGCCATACGTAAAACATATTTCATTTTCATTTTCATTGTCAAGTTTCATGAAAGTTAGTAAGTGGTTTAAGGGGAGTGTTATAGTTTGATCGCTTATGTTGGCTAATCAATAGCACAAATATGCCATACTTATGATAAGCACATCAATTAAAGCATTAATGACCATAAAAGAGAGATCATGATTTCATATGTGCTGAACTACATGATCTAGAGAGTGGATTTATTCTCTAAATTGTCATTTAACTCTTATATTTGCATCTCTTTTCTTTTAGTTAGTTAGCTAATTTTATAATTCTCTAGCTTAACTTTCATTCCAATTGGTATAATTTGATTGAATTGAATTTTTAAAATCAACAATTCCCTACGGATCGACCCGTACTCGCCACGTACTTCAATAGTACGCCGTGCGCTTGCGATAAAATTTATTTCAAAATTTTCTGACGGTTTTCTAAACCGATAGAAAATCCATCGATTAAAAAGTTTTTGACGACGTTGCCGGGGAATTGTTTTGATTTTCTATTCTTCGAATTAGTTTCGTTTGATTTTTGTGTGTTTTAAGTTTTGTGTGTTTGCATTTCAAAAAAAAATATTGTGTTTGTTGTTTGATTTTCGTTTGCATTCTTGTTTGTGTGTTATTGTTTGCGTTTTTATTTTTCTTTCTCTAATCATTTCCATTTCCTGTGCATTTGGCACTGTGTGTGCATTCTCTGTGGTGACACATTTTCAAAATAACTGTGGTGACACATTTTACATTTCAACTATATACATTGTTGAACACATTGAATTGCCCATACAATTTACATTTCAACAACCCTGTCATATACAACATTTGTCACTAGTTCATCTCTGTTACAAATCATATTCATCCACTATCAGAACAAACTTCCACTTCCAGTTCAACCATAACCATCAAAAGTGCAAAGCAGTTCAATCATTCCCTTGTTCTACCAAAACTCCACAACCTTTCTCTGTTACCATTCCTGTACACTGCTTCAACCAACAACTCAACCACACTTCAACACCACAACAGTCACAATCTCTGGCCATACTGCCCCTCTGTCATTCAACCTGCCAGTGCTCATTTTACCCATAACTGCTTCCATCTCCACTCTACACAACTTCCAGTTCACAACCACCTGCTTGTACCATACTACCACCACTTCAAGCATCTCATCCACTTCCACATTCAATAAACACTTCACCTAACTACTGACTACCAGACTTCTTCACTTCCCCTCTACTGCCATTACTGCATCATCCACCATCCCAATACAAAACCACTGCTGCATTGCAAAAACCCGACCATACAACTACACAACTCCCCTGCCAAACCACTTCCCCCAGTCAACTATACCTCTGTTTACCAGACCACTCAACCAAAAACCATTCAACATCACCACTTCACCGCTGCCGTCATCCAATTATCCATCTGCAAATCCAAAATACTACATCCTCACCACCTAAAACTGTCACTACCCAGATACTTCACCCAACAACCCCCCTCATACCAAACTGTCATGGTATTTACTCACTGCCTTCACTTCCACCATATAACCGATCATACGAACTGCATCGCCATCAGTTTATAACTTGGCTTCTATCGACTACGGCAACCAAATCAACAAACTTCCACAAGAAACAACCACCTCAATATACCCATTCAACTGTTGTTTCCACTGCAACAGATCCATTCCCGGTACCTCCAACACCCACTATCCAAAATTTATGTTCCACTTCCTCGATACGTCATCTACACACCCTCTGCTACTACTGCACATAGCCATCAAAGCACTGACTTCCTTTCTGCCCACCACCAAATTGCATCAGCGAACTTCCAATCACTTCTTCAATCAAAACTGCACCCATCTACAACCTGAAAACCAACTGCATTCCATCCTCTGTTCACAACATCTCCTCCATCACCGGAGAAACAATCAACAAACCATTGCATTACCCTGTCACTTCGGCCACAAGTTTTTGCATTATCAACTTCCTACATCAAAAAACTCTCTCTTCTAAAAAACAAAAAAAAGAGAACAAAAAAATACAAAAGAATATATTTCTTGTATATATGTATATATTTCTTAATAAACACATAGAGTCATGTGTTCACGCTCGTGTGTTCACTCGCCATGCTCTGTACCCTTCTCACGTAAGCCCGAAAGGCAGTACACGATTGGTATATCTGGCCTTAGTTTATCTAAGATTGGTGTATATATATATAAATTCTTTTTAATAACGCCTACAGTCGATAAGTGTTCACACTTGTGTGTTCACTCGCCATGCTTTGTATTCCCCTCACATCAGTCCGAAAGGCAGTGCATGGGTAATATATCTGGCCTCAGTTTATTTGAGTTAGCCATATGTATATATTGTTAATATCAATAAAATTTTCAAAAGAAAAAATGGAGAGAGTATGCAAATAAAATCCAAGCACTATTTTAACTTATTTGATTTGACTTGTTAGTCAATATCCAAAAAAACAAATGGAAAAATCCGTATTCTCCTTCAATCACCTTCACCCAACTCCATAGGATATTCAACATAACCAACAGCTTCGGTGGCAACATCGTTAAAGCCATGAATGCAGGCTTTAGATGGTTTCAAGTCCTTAGCTTCCATCCTCATCTGAACATAAGCTTTTATGAACATTATACTTATAGGGCTTCCACAATCAACCAAAATCCTCCTCACTAAGGTGGGGCCAATCATTGTTGAAATGATTGTTGGGTCGATCGTCGGTGCCTCGACCTTGTCTACATCTCTGTTTCTGAATATAATGTCATTTGTCATTGTACGTTGATGTTTTTCCAAAGCTCTATCTTTTGTACTTGAACAACATCTATAATCCACATGCTTGATCGCGCTAACATAGTGCTCCATCTCATCCAAAATCTTATCAGCTAGATGTGGTCCTTCGACTATTGTATTGATCATTAACCTTCCATCAGTCCACCCAGGCTCCTCAACCATGTGGGGTGCTTGTCCTCGGTTGTGGTTGGATGTCCCTTGCCCACTATCATAGGATCTTTAACAAACTACTATAACTTCCTTTCTCGAATCAGTTTCTCAATAATATCCTGGAGATGCCTACACTCATTTGTGTTATTAACATAACATTTGTGAAACAGATAATACTTTTCGGTTTGTTTATGCTTCTCATTGATTCTTTTAGAGGTGGATTCTTGTACTGCATAGCATTGCATGTAGATAAATAAAAATTCTCTAGGGATGTATTCAGTGGCGTGTAGGTATCGTACATCGAAATCTTAGGCTTTCCTCTTCTAAAATCCCGCTTTCGTTCTCGGCTCCTATCTTCACCTTTCTTTTGCTAATTCGGTTAATTCTCGACATTTACTTGAACTTTTCCAGAACTAACACCAGACTACTTCACTGTAATGTTACTTTGTACTCCCTCTCCACATGGTTCCACAACATTCTTCTTCATAGAGCATCTGGCTTCCTCTTTCCTTAAATACCGAGCCACCTTGCATAGAAATGCTCCAATGTTCTGGGTGGTTTGCCAGCTAACCAGTCGTCAAAATTAGATTATGGATCAATCCCTCTTGGTACTGCCATCAACATTGCATGGTCATTTGGATTACTAATTTCTATGACAGGTGTATGGAATCTCTCCAAATAATCTTTCAACGATTCTCCTAAAGCCTAGATCATGATGGATATGGGCATTACATATTTGGGGCGGGCTGCGTGCATACTGAACTGCTCCATAAACTTTGTCACTAAATTGTTAAATCTAGTAATTGACAGTGGAGGTAATCTCGTAAACGACATCGTTGCTATTCCAGAGAGAGTAATAGGAAAACATCTACACTTGGTCGCATCATCTGCTTATGCGGATCCATTATCCATTGATATCTCAAGATATGCTGCTTAGGGTCGGTTTCTCCTCATAGTCAAGCGTCGACGACATATTGAACCCCCTAGGATACTCGGCATGTAAAATATTATCAATGAATGGGTTATGGCTTCTCGTGATTCCCCAATCGTCATTGGTCAAGGATTGGCTGTTGCTCACTAACTGTCTAGCCACAGCTGACAAGTCTGGCATTTGGATAGTCAGAGCAATGTAGTGGTCGTGTTCCACCTCACGTGGATGGTCCGGTCGATGTCTACGGGCCATTTCATGCCTTCTTCGTTCAACATCCTTTCGATGTACATCATGTGCATTTACTTCATTATCGTTTTGAGGAGGTATCAGGTCAGCATTTGCTTGAATTCCAGCATCTAGATTGATCATAGCGTCGCCAGTATGTAACCCTGTCATTATTGGTTGGTATTGTCCATCCAGAGAACGATCAGTACCAATCATTCCAGATAGATTATTAATCGACAGAATTTCTATAGAGTTAGAAAACCGTCGAGAATTTCAAAATAAATTTTACCGCAAGCGCACGGTGTACTATTGAAGTACGTGGCGAGTACGGGTCGATCCGTAGGGAATTGTTGATTTTAAAAATTCAATTCAATCAAATTATACCAATTGGAATGAAAGTTAAGCTAGAGAATTAGAAAATTAGCTAACTAACTAAAAGAAAAGAGATGCAAATATAAGAGTTAAATGACAATTTAGAGAATAAATCCACTCTCTAGATCATGTAGTTCAACACATATGAAATCATGATCTCTCTTTTATGGTCATTAGTGCTTTAATTGATGTGCTTATCATAAGTATGGCATATTTGTGCTATTGATTAGCCAACATAAGCCATCAAACTATAACACACCCCTTAAACCACTTACTAACTTTCATGAAACTTGACAATGAAAATGAAAATGAAATCTATTTTAAGTATGGCCTATTAACTATCGATTAGAAATATAGACCATCAAATTTTAATTTCAAATCACTTTCTTCTGCCATAATCATATTTTGATGAAGAGGCATTTGTGTTTGTAATTATTTAAGCATAGCCTATTTGGTGTTAACAATATAGGCTATCAAATTCAAAGCAAGAACAACAAATAAAACATTTCATTGATCATCATTAAGCATAAAAAGGGAGCATGAATTAACAAATAGTTGAAGCTACATAATTAGAGAGCTTTATTATCCCTAAATTGAAGGGGTTTAGCCTCTCATATTTGTCATTTGATTAACAAATGTAGCTAGCAACATGAAAGCAAATAGAATGGAAAATGAAAGCTAATGAAAAAGAGAACTAATCTAATTGCATAAAAGGAAATCTACACTACCTGCATAAATAAACAAATCTACACTACAACATGAAAGGAAATAAAAAAGAAAAGAAAAAGAACATGTATTAAATTGCATAAAAAAGGAATTACATAAGAGAAGAAATGGCTAAGTAGCCATGAAAAGAAAGAGAACTTGTCTTTTATTTTGAGCCTAAACTAAACTAAGAGAGATTAAGGGAGAAGGAGGGTTACATGAAACATAAGGGGTACTTATACATGTGTTAAACCCTAATTCATATTTTTGGGGAATGCCCAAAATACCCTTGAGAAAGTGTGGAGGCCAAGTAATCATTAGCTTCTACTAATCATCATTTAAGTGTACATGAAGCCATTAATTCCATAAGCATGTGCATTAGCCTCTAATTTGTACATTAAGGTAGGTGGGTAGGTGGGATCCTCCATTATCATGCCTTTGAATTATTTCCATCTTCATTTCTTTATTTTCACTCTTGTGCATGCATACATCTTCATGAAACCACTTATATATGAAGCCAAATTCCTATAAAATAATATAGAAATTTCCAATTAAATTTTCTCAAATTAATATACGCACAAAAATGACTGTTTTGCCCTTGGATGAAGATGATTATGTGACGATTTGAAAATAATATTAATTTTGGTTTAAACAGGTTAAAATGCCCGATATGGTCATTTATTTAATTTAAATAGATTAAATATGGTGGTCAAAATATGCACATTTACGTGCACATCAAATACCCCCACACTTATCTTTTTATTCGTCCTCGAATAAAGGAAAAACTAAGATAAATCCATTTTCGTAGGGAGCACGATTGCATTGAGCGTATGCAACAAGCCGTTAAACCTCTGGGTATCCCTAGTAGGATGAGTGTCGTCTCGTGAGGGTTTTCAGCGGATACTACCGACAAAATCCAAATGCAGAATGAAAATATTTACAAAATGCAAGATTTATTTACAAAGATGTGAATGCAAGTTTTTGAAAATATTTACAATGAAGGATTTACTTTTAAATTGACCCAAATAAGTTAAATATAGGTTTGGTTATTATCTTTGAAAATTTAACTCATTTACTTGTCAAAATTTCCAACAAAAATGAAGTTATCAAAGCAAATATACTATAGTTTAACTCGTTGTTTCAGTTGATAACAAAGTGTAACAATGAAATGGATCTTTAGTTGATTATCATAGATCGACACCGATGATTGTCGCTCTGTCTAGAACGGTTGATGGAAGGCAGGTTGATGCTTCAGTGTGGTATTCGTCCATTCTACAGCATCCGTGTCTTTGATAATCGTCCGATAAACTCGAAATTTCCAATGTAGAGTAAGGGGTAGGGTCTCTCCTTTCTTTCCCATGCTGTTGCCAACTAAGTTGGTTCATTAGATCAATATTGGATTGAATTTTCTGATTTAATTGTTGATGGCTATCCATTAATTCTCTCATCATATTTTGGAATTCAACCCTTCTAATGGATCAGCTGGATTCTGGACATCAACTGGATTGGTAGCATTTACATCCACTGGATGATTACTCAAGCCTCCTTGATGCTAGCATTCTCGTTTCCTTCTACGTTCTGAGAATTAGATCTGGTGTTCCTAACCATTGTTGATAACCTTACTTAGACTTTTGCAGATCTAAATAGATCAAGTAAGCTTCTTGAAGACAACTATGGATCTCCTTCGGGGGACTTATGCAATCCAGTAGCAACAAAGGGATCCGGATAAGTTAAGAATCAAAGGTCTCAGTGAAAGCACCAAAATGTTTGCACCAAGAGTGGGCACAAACACTCAAGAATAGAAAAGTAGAGAAATAAATGAAGAATAATAAAAATTAAACAAAGAAGATAAGTAAACAAGTAATCAGAATTAAGCAATAACAAAGACATGAGGATTTATAGTGGTTCGGCGTTCTGTGACTATGTCCACTTTGAAGAATTTACTTTATTGATCACTTGTGAATCTAATTAAAATGAAGAAATGATAATAGCACTTCATTACAATGGAGTCCCTAGTAACAAGTAGCGTAAAAGTCCTAAAATGAAAAAAGAAACTTTTATTTATAGGTGAAGACGACGAAATATCTCGCTGGAAATTCGGCAGAAGACTCTCTAGATCCATATGGACCTACTAGAACGATCGTAGATTCTAACTCGATAGTTGGAATGATTGGTACTGATCGCTCATTTGCGCTCCAATGCACGTGAGATCGTTATCTTGAGCTCCTTCATACCTCTAGTCATGCTTCCAAAGTTCGGTGTCATTCTGAGTTGGGTTAGTGATATATTAACCAATCTTCATCGAGTTGATGTCTTTGGCTGGATTTATATGATCGTTCATGAGCGATCGGTGCTGATCATTCAAATATGGTCCTTTTATCATGCGATTGTTTATGGGGACTCCACTCTCCAATATACTGGGATTTTGAAAGTTTCAAGTGTGTTGGACTTGTAGATTTTAAGACATCGATTGATCATCGTTGAATTGAGCTATGTAATCGATATGATACGATCCACAGTATTGAATATGGATCGTGCCTGATCTATCTTCTAAGAGTAATGAACTTCCATAATATAACTATTTTATTGAGTTCGCCTTCATCTTATGCTTTGCTACTACTTTATATATTATCATTTAGGCCTAATCTCTAGGCTTCGTGATCGTTAATCTGATACATCAATCCTGACAACAATTTGGTCTCTCTCGTCCAATTGGTCTAGAGCCGGGCCAAAAGGCCAGAAAACATTTTTCTTTTGGACTTCATCCCATCTCCTTTTATTATTTGGTATAAAGAAACCGATCTTATCACATTCTCTCCATTTTTACTGTAACTTCTTCTTCCTATAGAAAATCTCGACTAGCAGACAAATTTATTAGCCTCAAAATGGAAGATTTGTAGATCTTTACAGCTATGGATGTATAACTCGTTCCAGAATGGAGTGTTTTTTATCTATGCCGATTTGATTGCCAGGAGTTTTACAGCCACTTGTCTTCTTAGCTGCCTCGGCATTGAATCTTTTAAAATAATCCCTTACTGACTCTCATTTGATGTTAGAAAGCACATTTGAGTCTGTCATGCGATCCTTTAAAGTAACAAAAAGAGCAAAAAAGTCATTAGAAAATGGATCCATAAGCAAATAATGTTTTCCCATATCGTTGTACCATTTACTTTAAGCCCCAAGAAAAATCTTCAAGAATATTTTGCACCTTACCTCTCCATTTGCATCATACATATCCATTTATCTTTCAAAAGCTAGAAGGTGATCATCAGGATCCGCGGAGCCATCGTATCTTGTAGAAGGAATCTTGATATGCGACGGAAGCGGAACCACCATTATTTCCTCTATGAATTTGGCTACTCCAAAGTATTTGTTGACTATTGGGTCAATCGTTATTTTCGCTTTTAAATCTAACATATCCTTGGCTATTTTGTGCATTAAGTCCCTTAAGTAAGTTTCACCATTTTCGTGGTCGCTTTTATATGCCTTGTATTCCATCCTAGAGAGAGCTTGTAGATTGAACCTTTGGGTACTTATTGACACTCCTAACTTTCTTATTTAACTTTTGGGTTGACTGATCATTGATTTTGATTCCTTTCTCCATATGATGATATAACTTTGAAAGGATTCACGTTGGCCGCACAGCACCAGCTAACCCTTTTTCTTTTGTTTCTAAGATGCACTTTCCAAGATTTTTACTCTTTGGAAGAGATATATTATTTTCCCTTGGAGGGGACTCCACCTCTACGCATTGTCTTTTGTTGCTCTTATTATCAGTTATTTTTGTGAAATAAGCATTTTCAGTAAGTTTGTGCAGTATTTCAAGTTGTTTTTGCATCTCCTTTATTGCTACACTTTCATTTCCTATTGCTATGGGAAAAGAAGCTGATCTAACTTCAATATTGTCTACGTTGATATTGGTATCACATTTTCTGCTATGTTGGTTTTATTGATTACTTCATGTTCTTGGACATTCACTTTCTTTGTCCTTGCCATCTTGGTTTAAATTAGTATAACGAGATTGCTTATGACTTGAAGAAACTTTTTGATTGTTTACCTGAGTTCAATTCTCAATGAAAGCACAATGCAAAGCCTCAAATTGGCCTAATTAAAGAGCTTATAAAATAGGGTTTTATGTTATTATGCAAGAGATGCCCCTCTTAGACAAATATTTAAATATAAAAGAGTCCTTTGCTACAATTTGTCGATTGTGATTTGACCTAAATGACCATTAAATTTCCAATTCAAGCTTTTATTTATGCTTTGATCAAAAAATGAGAAATGAAGAAGAAGAGAACATAGGAATCTAACCCTTTTTGAGTAGGGGTTACAAGGCTATTTATATGAAGGCCACATCTTTGGGTTCTTGACACATGGTGAGTGCCATCCTTGAACAGTTGAGATTTTCTTAGTCAAGTGATAATGTGGCCCATTATCGAAATGACACATGGCATAAGTTTCTTTCCTCTTCCTTTCATGCTGCATGGAATAGCTGGACAAATATGAAGTTGGTATGTGGATGATCCTAATAATCTTAATCACTTCCATAGAATTTCTCTAGAGGTTCAATAATGCTTTTTAGATATCTGGCGACACTTTAATCTTAGGCTTGCAATAACATTTAGCTTAGACATAAGACAATACAACAATCTTAGTTATGCGATAGCTTTCAACTGGGACATGCGATATCCTTTAGCATAAACGTGTATAGCACTTCAATCTTAGCATGCAATAGCTTTTAAATTAGACATGTGATAACTCTTCGATCTTAGATATGGGAAAGCCCTCGATTTATGTATGTAAGCTATCAACTTAGGCAATCCATAGTTTTCTTTAGATATGCATAACCATCTTTAGACATGTGATAAGCTTCATTTTAGACATGCGATGACTCCTAAATCTTAGACATACGATAACTACTCGATTTTAGATGTGTGATGGCTCCTCAATCTTAGACGTGCGGTAGATCCTCAATCTTAGACATGTTATAGCATTCAGTCTTAGACATGCAGTAGCCTTTACCTTAGACATCTGATAACTCTTTAATCTTCGACATGTAATAACTCTTCAATCTTAAACATGTGATGGCCTAAAGCTTAGGCATGCGATAGATATTCAATCTTAAACACACATTTGCTCTTTAATATTAGAAATGCGATAACTTTTCAATCTTAAACATATGTGAGCTCCTCAGTCTTAGACATTTAATGGCACTTCAATCTTAAACATGCGATAACCTTCAATTTAGACATGTGATAACCCTCTTTAGACAGGCGATGACACTTTAGTCTTAAACATGTGATAGATCTTTAATCTTAGACATGCGATAGAACTTCAATCATAGGCATGTGATGTCACTTCAATCTTAGACATGTCATAGCCTTTAGCTTTGACATGTGATAGCTCTTCAATCTTAAACATGGGATAGCTCTTCAATTTTAGACATGTGACGACTCTTCAATCTTAAACATGTAATAATTCTTTTATCTTAGACATGCGATGGCACTTTAATCTTAGACATGTGATAACACTCAATCTTATACATGTTTTAGCCTTCAACTTAGATATGTGATAGCTCTTCAATCTCAAACATGTGATAGCTCTTCAATTTTAGAAATGCGATAGCCTTCAGCTTACATATGTGATTTTGCCCTTTTTAAACATGTGATAACTCTCTTTAGACATGCAATAGCCCATGTAGCATCGATAACTTGTCTTTGGGCATTTAATAATTTAGTTGCTCTTACCATGCTCCATTACTTCAGCCTTGCCATTACTTTTACTTCTTTCAGTTAAATAGGATATAAAAAATCTAGTAAGTTATATTTTTCTTTAGAATTATACCAATGTCAGCATAAGGGAATACATACATCGAATCACATGTCAAGTATGTCATTCTTTATGCTTTTGCACGGTTAGCTTGCTTTATAGATATAGAGACCGAGCATTATAGAACTCCTTCGCGATTTCTACAGAAGAGATGCAAAATTTTACACCATCTTTTAATTTAATTGCTTAAAGATGTTGATAAAAAGAGGCTGAAGGCTCGTGTTTTGTTTTCCTTATATCCAAAACAATGGCTTAGGGTATGATATAAATAATATCCAATACTTTAATTACTTCAACACGATGTAATATTTTATCCCTTTTAAGTTAGGATAAATATGTAACAATTATAAACTATTAATTAAAGTATATGCACATAAATAATAACCTACATATATAACAATTATATTAAATTTTCTATAATAATTTACAACATTTAGAAATTATTTTATTAAATATAATTCCGTTGGACGCTAAGAGTTAGGATTATGAAACTCCTAGGCGTGGTCCTCGAACCTCAGTAATATTTTTCACAATTTAAATGTTAAAACCTATATTGACTTTATTGAAGCAAAGTAGTAGATGCAAGGTCAGATGCTGACATATCACCTAGGTGAAGTTCAACTTCATTATCATTTAAACTACACCTATAACGACCTATATTCCGAAGCTAAATAGTGGGGAAAAGTTAATTAGTGTATCTAAACAACCATATTTTGAGCTAGAAGTTTGTAAAATTGTGTATTTTGACATTTAGAAGTTCAGGCCAAGTTATGCAATTTTTTTAAATTGCTTATCTATAACTTTTGATAAGAGAAGAATCAAGAGTCCATATAAAGGACTAGGCCGATTATATTTTCATAGTGTTGTCGCATTTATGATTTGGCCAAACCTTTTGAAAGTTAACTCCGTTTTAAGTTTTTAGTATTTATAATTCAATAACTAGCAAAGTTATTTAACTCTCATTAACCCATTTTAGGATAAGAGACGTATTTAGGGTTATTGCAACCATCTAAAACATTTTCATAAGGTTTCTAATAATACATATTCCACAACTTCACAAAATCAAAGTGCAAACTTCAATTTTTGATAAGAAATTGGGGATGTATATAATTAGAGATTAAGGAGACTAATTAGAGATTAATACATCTTTAAAATTTGACCATTTAGTTTAAGATTTAATGGAGAAATGGTAGATTCCTCATTGTTCATCATCTAAATTAGGAAATTTTTTAGAGATTAGGTGGGTGCTTCTATACCACTTTCCCCTTTTAGATTTTATTTTACTTATCATGATTTTATTATGTAAATAATAATAAAAAATTTAGTAAAAGAGGTTTTGATTTTGAATTTTGATCTTAAATGATGTTAAAAATTTAATCATGGAGTAAAGATTATGCAAAGTAATCAATTGATTAGGAGTGTACTTGATTTAGAATTATAGATTCGATAGAAATCGCCTTAATATTTAATAATATTTGTTGTCCAGATTTAATTGAAGGATTGTATTGATGTTTGATGATTAATTTGGTGTTAAGATATATGATACTATATACCTCATATATTGGATTTAATAGTTAATTTTAAATGAATTTAGATGGATTACATGCATTTTCTATTAGTCTCATTGATAACTTGGTGATGGGAATAAATATGTAAATGATAGAGTAATCCAATTTTCAATATAGAGGTTCAAGGTTGGATTTTGGGTACCATTCACAAGGTGTTTGGATAAACGTTGCATAGATGAAAACTTGAACTTTTGGCCAAATTAAATTGGAAACCCAACTTGATAGATAGAAAGAAACCTAAAAATGAGGGTGGGCGTGGAAACCAGAAGTATCAGAAAATCGAAAAGTTGGGGTGTTGACAAAAAAGGTGGCCGAATCTGTTGGAAATGATCAATTTTAAATTTACCTTAGCTAGGCCAATGCATGCTTTAGGTCGGACATATGTTTTACCCGGAGAATGGTTCAGATCCAAATCTCAAGGAATGAGCTAAAGCTTGCATGCTATAGGTCAGATGCAAGGCTGACCTGAAACATGCTTTGGTACGCACAAGGGAATTTTTACTTAGCAAAATTTTGGATAAGTGTATAGTCTAAGACCCTGATCCCAGCTCGTGGATTAGTACAAGATGGTTTATAGTGATCCAAAATGTAATGACCCGTATTTTTAACGATCGAATATTTAAATAATTGATTTAAACATTAAACCATTAATTAATTGAAGGCCCAAAAATGTGATTTTTGGTATACGACTGAATCAGGACTCAAGACCACTTCCGTTGAGTTTGGATTGATGTTGTAGATTAAACTGAGCATATGGATCACTATATTTTGAGATCGGATGATCCGACTACCAAAAAAATATCAAAATATGCAAAATTAGCATATAATTTCAAGAACACTGCTTTTTGTTTCGTTGAAATCTGATTTATAATGTGAAAGTTATGCCCTTTTGAATATTGTGTGTAATTTGATGTATTAAACAAAATTATTTATTTTAAATTGTATAAATAATATTTTATTTGGTCATGTAATGTTCTAATATGGGTAAAATAACTTGTTATGTATATATTTTGGTTTTAAAACATTTTTTCAAAGTGTAATTGACATTTTCCAATGTCAGCTGTATTCTGTTTATAATTTCTAATTTCCAGTTTCATTTAATTAAAGAAATTCTTTATTTATTTTCTACTTTCTTCAAATCTTATTTTATTTTCATTTCCACTTTATTTTGTTCCTCATTTATTTTATTTATTTGACCTTTTATCTATTTTAAAGTGAAGTAGAAATTTTCTAGAGTCAATGGTATCTTATTTGTAATTGTCATGTCCTGTTTCCAATTTTTAAACAATTTCTTTAGTTCTTTTTCTATTTTCTCTAAATTTAATTTTTTTTTTCACTTTAGAAATGATAAATGAACTATTTATTTCAAAGTTTTTCTTTAGAATATTTTTAAATGAAGTAGATATTTTTCCAAAGCCAATGATGATTTAATTGTAATTTTTGGACCCTGTTTTCATTTTTTAAGCAATTTCTTTAATCCTTTTTCTATTTTCTCTAAAGTTAATTTTTTTTATTTTCATTTTATTTTACTTTGTTTCAGTTTTTAAATTCATTTACTGAAATTTTATTTTGTTTTATTTGAATTAGAGAAGAGGAAATTTGAAGAGACTACTTTTACAAACTTATGACTTTTCATTGTCTAGTCTCTTCATTTGCTCGACCTTTCCTTTTCCTTTGCTTTGGCCGTGCATAACCTCCTTGTAGCCATTCATTTTCTTTGGCTTATTCACGTGAAAAATCTTCTCTTTCCATCAGCAATACACGGCATTTCATTTGGAGAAAAAAAAATGTAAACAATGGCTCCTCTTCTTTCTACTTTTCCTCTTCATTTTGCCTTGTTTTGCATTGCTTCTTCCTGCTTGGTTCGGCCATACACCTCCACACCCTCCACCATCTCCTTCAATACTTACTTCCCCTCATCTTCCATGACCTATAATCCATCTCCTCTGATCATAGAGTGCCATGACCATCCCTTGAACCCATCTCCACAAAACAATGTCAAAAACTCCAAAAAAAAATGCCTAACTGAGCCTAGTCTTCATCACCATCACCTTAGATTGCTTTGGCCACCTCCCCATGCTCCACCACCACCATGATATGACCTTTTACTCTCAGTCTTACCTCTGTCCAGATCTGAAGACCCCATGGCCAAACCTATATGTGGTCATAACCGAGCCAAAAATGCACCAAAACCCTTCTCTTTTATCTTGTCCCTTTGCATTCTTGATGTTGTAACTCCTACCTCTTCACATCCCATTGTTTTACCTTCTTTTTGCTGACCATTGGATGAGCGTTTCAGGTCTAGACCTGATCATGGCTGAGCCAAATGATGTCATGGCCAAGCACTTGAATGGTTGAGGCAAGGTCTTGTCTTTGTTGCTTTGTATTTCAATTTGTTCAACATTGTTTTTGTGTTAAATATATTCATGTGTATATTGTTTTGTCTTGTTTGGGTGTTGTTTACAAGACCATATCTTGGCTCTCTCTTCTCACTTGAATCAATGTCGTGCTGTGCCGTGCTATATCGTGCTTTCTGGAGTCTATTCTGTGTATTTTGTTTTGCAAACTCCAGCGTAAAAAGGTGAGTAATTCTCACCAGACGATGTGTACTTATATAACTAGTAAACTGACACCATTTGAATCTGTAATGTATATCATCATGTTATATATGCTTATATTATTATCATATGATGTTCACACATGCTTATACACCTGTTATCTCTTATGTTACTGTTATATCATGCTATTCTGTTATTTATATCAGTTTATCACACTGCAAGTTCCCTGTAGATTAGAATCACTATGGGTTGAAATGATACATACCCGAACGGACTTTAGAATAAGGAAAATCGTTATGGGCTGAAATGATAGGCCTGAGCGGTTTTCAAGTTCATTTATTTTACTTGGGATTGCGGGTTTGAAATGATAGAACCCGGATTTTTCTTTTTAAACTGCGGATTGAAATGATACATATCCGTATCACTTGAACTAGGTTAGAAAACTATATACAGGCCCGTGGTTATTTTAAAAAGTGTTTTGGACATTTTTAAGTATTTTAAAAATATAAATTTATGAAATTTGATTTAAACAGATTTTGAAATATTTTTAATTAAAGAAATTATGATTTTTTCTATGTGTTAAAAATGTAATTAATGAAAGGTTTAACTGGATTTTTGAAATATAACTTAAGTTGGAAATTTGGAATTTTGGTTAAAAATGATATTTAAGTTATATAAATAAAATGGATATTAAATTTTATTTGGAAATGGTAAATATGATAATTTGATTAAATTTGAATTTAAGTGATTTATTAAAGTATTATTGATTTTTCTATGAATTTAAGTGGTTAAATAAATGAATGTTTAAGAGTGATCTTTTAAAATATAACTTGACTTGGAAATGTGAAATTTAGTTTTAATTAAAGGTTTAAGTTAATTAAATAAAATTGGAAATTTAGTTAAATTTGTGAAATGGTACTTAAACTCTGAATTTGATTTGACAGCATTTTTGAAATGTATGTAAAAGATATTACAGCATTTTTTTCAAGTGCTGTAGTTGTTTAAATGAACTAAAAAGTTAATTTGAAATAAAGGCCATTATAGCACTTTATAAGTGCTGTAGTGGTTAAACTTAACATTTAAGTTATTTTAAATTTAGTGGAAATATATTACATCATTTAAGTGTTGTCGTTTTGTTAAATGAACTATTTTAAACTATAACTTTACGTAGCAATTTGTAAGTGCTACGGAAACTGTATTTTGTTGTTTTAATAAATTTTAATGAAAAATAATCTTTGGAAAATGATATAATTTTGGAAATTAAATGTTGAATTTCTAAAGATAATGAAGAGACATTTAAATGGTTTTAAATGGAAGAATTTGATTTTAATGTGAGTTTAAAATGGTATTTAAATTTAATAAAATGAATGGATTCAAATGGTATTTAAATGAAATATAAATGAATGATGCTTTGAATAATATTTTGATATTTTGAAATGTATATAAATGATTTTGAATTTATGAAATGTGGGATATTTAAGCTTTGAAATATACTAAAGATTGAATATTGTATTTTGTGAATTAAACCTATATTTGGAATTATAAGATTTGAAATGGTTTGTTAGTAAACTAAATTTGAGTTGAAAATGATGGTTTGAATTAAATTTAAATTAAAATTTGGAATTTGGGTTTAATTTAATAAATTTGTAAATATGTAGAATTAAAAGATTATTTCAAATATATGTTTTCGAAATGTTGTGATTTTCAAAGTATAATGATTTCAAATGTTTTAGTTTCAAAAGAATTATAACTTTGAAAGTATAAACTATTTTGAAAGGTGAATATATGTTTGAAATGTAAATGATATTGTTTTGAAATGAATATAGTTTTGAAATAAAAATGATTTTTGTTTCGAAGTATAACTATCAAAGATATGATATTTTTATATTAAAATGATTTGAAATGAAGTTTTGGAAGGATATGATATTTTGATATATTGAAATGATTTGAAATGAAGTTTTGGAAAGATATGACATTTTGATATATTAAATGGTTTGGAAATGATTTGATCTTTATTTTGATAAAGATTTGGATTTGAAATGATATTCTATGTTGAAGTATAGACTGTTTTTAAATTATAACCACGGGTTATAATAACGATTGGTTGTTAAAGAGACCGGGATCGGATATGGACATACTCTCTGTCGATACCGAAAACCACTTTGACAACTGTGTACGCGGTGGAGTTTCCAGAATGAAGTAGGATGGTGGCGACGATCCTAAGGTATATACGTGGACCCAACTCCCGTGAGTTGGCATAAGGTGGCTAAAACAGGAGCGATTGACGGACCAAGGAGGTAGCACCTCTTATCGGACACACTTCTTCGATACCATTCTATTACTTGTGATTGATTTGGTGGCCACCCTTGATTGGGAGTGTTGTTCGAGGTGGGCGGTAGTGGCTGCTATGCGTCACCACTAGTCCGGATGCGTAATTGGTATATCTACCCTGGCATTGCCTAGTTGTGCCGTGTCACCTACCATATCGAGCTTTACTACGATTATGATTTTAAGATCCGACCGCGTTAAGGTTCTCCATCCCCTTAACGCTATTTTCTATATGATTATACTTTACTGATTAGACGCTATTATAATAGCGAATATTACTACATAGTAGATAGTTTAACGGATCCTTAAAGAATGGGCGATCCCAAGCATTCTTTAAGTTACTTGTACCTTTATTACAGTTCACTTGAGTTGGTTTACATTATATAAGTATATATTGTCCTGACTCGAGTGTTTTGTGTTTTGCTTTACGCTCGGGTCAGCCTGAGTTATTCACAGATTTGGATTTCCACTCTCTCGGAGATTTGAATCGCTGGAGATTGTCTGCTTGTCTGGTCCTATCTATTTCCGTTCCGTTGTTCTACTCAGCTTGTACTTGGTTATTGTATTGAGACTTCTGCTGTACTTTATTTCTTCTATTGTATCTTATTTAACTCTGATATATTTTCATAGTAGCTTCATGAACTACTATTTCTTTTACTTCCGCTGCATTATTTACTCTGTTTTTGTGTCTGTGATCTGTGATTTTATTTATTTACTGTATATTCTGAGATTTGCCAAATTTTTATTTACAACGCGGTATTTTGAGCAATTCAATTCCGGCATGAGTGTCTACCTATACACTTATAATGGATGCTAATGGTTGAAAATATCGGGTCGTTACACTAATTATGTAGCTTCAACTATTTGTTAATTCATGCTCTCTTTTTGTGCTTAATGATGATCAATGAAGTGTTTTATTTGTTGTTCTTGCTTTGAATTTGATAGCCTATATTGTTGACACCAAATATGCTATGCTTAAACAATCACTAACACAAATGCCTCTTCATCAAAATATGATTATGGCAAAAGAAAGTGATTTGAAATTAGAATTTGATGGTCTATATTTCTAATCAATAGTTAATAGGCCATACGTAAAACATATTTCATTTTCATTTTCATTGTCAAGTTTCATGAAAGTTAGTAAGTGGTTTAAGGGGAGTGTTATAGTTTGATCGCTTATGTTGGCTAATCAATAGCACAAATATGCCATACTTATGATAAGCACATCAATTAAAGCATTAATGACCATAAAAGAGAGATCATGATTTCATATGTGCTGAACTACATGATCTAGAGAGTGGATTTATTCTCTAAATTGTCATTTAACTCTTATATTTGCATCTCTTTTCTTTTAGTTAGTTAGCTAATTTTATAATTCTCTAGCTTAACTTTCATTCCAATTGGTATAATTTGATTGAATTGAATTTTTAAAATCAACAATTCCCTACGGATCGACCCGTACTCGCCACGTACTTCAATAGTACGCCGTGCGCTTGCGATAAAATTTATTTCAAAATTTTCTGACGGTTTTCTAAACCGATAGAAAATCCATCGATTAAAAAGTTTTTGACGACGTTGCCGGGGAATTGTTTTGATTTTCTATTCTTCGAATTAGTTTCGTTTGATTTTTGTGTGTTTTAAGTTTTGTGTGTTTGCATTTCAAAAAAAAATATTGTGTTTGTTGTTTGATTTTCGTTTGCATTCTTGTTTGTGTGTTATTGTTTGCGTTTTTATTTTTCTTTCTCTAATCATTTCCATTTCCTGTGCATTTGGCACTGTGTGTGCATTCTCTGTGGTGACACATTTTCAAAATAACTGTGGTGACACATTTTACATTTCAACTATATACATTGTTGAACACATTGAATTGCCCATACAATTTACATTTCAACAACCCTGTCATATACAACATTTGTCACTAGTTCATCTCTGTTACAAATCATATTCATCCACTATCAGAACAAACTTCCACTTCCAGTTCAACCATAACCATCAAAAGTGCAAAGCAGTTCAATCATTCCCTTGTTCTACCAAAACTCCACAACCTTTCTCTGTTACCATTCCTGTACACTGCTTCAACCAACAACTCAACCACACTTCAACACCACAACAGTCACAATCTCTGGCCATACTGCCCCTCTGTCATTCAACCTGCCAGTGCTCATTTTACCCATAACTGCTTCCATCTCCACTCTACACAACTTCCAGTTCACAACCACCTGCTTGTACCATACTACCACCACTTCAAGCATCTCATCCACTTCCACATTCAATAAACACTTCACCTAACTACTGACTACCAGACTTCTTCACTTCCCCTCTACTGCCATTACTGCATCATCCACCATCCCAATACAAAACCACTGCTGCATTGCAAAAACCCGACCATACAACTACACAACTCCCCTGCCAAACCACTTCCCCCAGTCAACTATACCTCTGTTTACCAGACCACTCAACCAAAAACCATTCAACATCACCACTTCACCGCTGCCGTCATCCAATTATCCATCTGCAAATCCAAAATACTACATCCTCACCACCTAAAACTGTCACTACCCAGATACTTCACCCAACAACCCCCCTCATACCAAACTGTCATGGTATTTACTCACTGCCTTCACTTCCACCATATAACCGATCATACGAACTGCATCGCCATCAGTTTATAACTTGGCTTCTATCGACTACGGCAACCAAATCAACAAACTTCCACAAGAAACAACCACCTCAATATACCCATTCAACTGTTGTTTCCACTGCAACAGATCCATTCCCGGTACCTCCAACACCCACTATCCAAAATTTATGTTCCACTTCCTCGATACGTCATCTACACACCCTCTGCTACTACTGCACATAGCCATCAAAGCACTGACTTCCTTTCTGCCCACCACCAAATTGCATCAGCGAACTTCCAATCACTTCTTCAATCAAAACTGCACCCATCTACAACCTGAAAACCAACTGCATTCCATCCTCTGTTCACAACATCTCCTCCATCACCGGAGAAACAATCAACAAACCATTGCATTACCCTGTCACTTCGGCCACAAGTTTTTGCATTATCAACTTCCTACATCAAAAAACTCTCTCTTCTAAAAAACAAAAAAAAGAGAACAAAAAAATACAAAAGAATATATTTCTTGTATATATGTATATATTTCTTAATAAACACATAGAGTCATGTGTTCACGCTCGTGTGTTCACTCGCCATGCTCTGTACCCTTCTCACGTAAGCCCGAAAGGCAGTACACGATTGGTATATCTGGCCTTAGTTTATCTAAGATTGGTGTATATATATATAAATTCTTTTTAATAACGCCTACAGTCGATAAGTGTTCACACTTGTGTGTTCACTCGCCATGCTTTGTATTCCCCTCACATCAGTCCGAAAGGCAGTGCATGGGTAATATATCTGGCCTCAGTTTATTTGAGTTAGCCATATGTATATATTGTTAATATCAATAAAATTTTCAAAAGAAAAAATGGAGAGAGTATGCAAATAAAATCCAAGCACTATTTTAACTTATTTGATTTGACTTGTTAGTCAATATCCAAAAAAACAAATGGAAAAATCCGTATTCTCCTTCAATCACCTTCACCCAACTCCATAGGATATTCAACATAACCAACAGCTTCGGTGGCAACATCGTTAAAGCCATGAATGCAGGCTTTAGATGGTTTCAAGTCCTTAGCTTCCATCCTCATCTGAACATAAGCTTTTATGAACATTATACTTATAGGGCTTCCACAATCAACCAAAATCCTCCTCACTAAGGTGGGGCCAATCATTGTTGAAATGATTGTTGGGTCGATCGTCGGTGCCTCGACCTTGTCTACATCTCTGTTTCTGAATATAATGTCATTTGTCATTGTACGTTGATGTTTTTCCAAAGCTCTATCTTTTGTACTTGAACAACATCTATAATCCACATGCTTGATCGCGCTAACATAGTGCTCCATCTCATCCAAAATCTTATCAGCTAGATGTGGTCCTTCGACTATTGTATTGATCATTAACCTTCCATCAGTCCACCCAGGCTCCTCAACCATGTGGGGTGCTTGTCCTCGGTTGTGGTTGGATGTCCCTTGCCCACTATCATAGGATCTTTAACAAACTACTATAACTTCCTTTCTCGAATCAGTTTCTCAATAATATCCTGGAGATGCCTACACTCATTTGTGTTATTAACATAACATTTGTGAAACAGATAATACTTTTCGGTTTGTTTATGCTTCTCATTGATTCTTTTAGAGGTGGATTCTTGTACTGCATAGCATTGCATGTAGATAAATAAAAATTCTCTAGGGATGTATTCAGTGGCGTGTAGGTATCGTACATCGAAATCTTAGGCTTTCCTCTTCTAAAATCCCGCTTTCGTTCTCGGCTCCTATCTTCACCTTTCTTTTGCTAATTCGGTTAATTCTCGACATTTACTTGAACTTTTCCAGAACTAACACCAGACTACTTCACTGTAATGTTACTTTGTACTCCCTCTCCACATGGTTCCACAACATTCTTCTTCATAGAGCATCTGGCTTCCTCTTTCCTTAAATACCGAGCCACCTTGCATAGAAATGCTCCAATGTTCTGGGTGGTTTGCCAGCTAACCAGTCGTCAAAATTAGATTATGGATCAATCCCTCTTGGTACTGCCATCAACATTGCATGGTCATTTGGATTACTAATTTCTATGACAGGTGTATGGAATCTCTCCAAATAATCTTTCAACGATTCTCCTAAAGCCTAGATCATGATGGATATGGGCATTACATATTTGGGGCGGGCTGCGTGCATACTGAACTGCTCCATAAACTTTGTCACTAAATTGTTAAATCTAGTAATTGACAGTGGAGGTAATCTCGTAAACGACATCGTTGCTATTCCAGAGAGAGTAATAGGAAAACATCTACACTTGGTCGCATCATCTGCTTATGCGGATCCATTATCCATTGATATCTCAAGATATGCTGCTTAGGGTCGGTTTCTCCTCATAGTCAAGCGTCGACGACATATTGAACCCCCTAGGATACTCGGCATGTAAAATATTATCAATGAATGGGTTATGGCTTCTCGTGATTCCCCAATCGTCATTGGTCAAGGATTGGCTGTTGCTCACTAACTGTCTAGCCACAGCTGACAAGTCTGGCATTTGGATAGTCAGAGCAATGTAGTGGTCGTGTTCCACCTCACGTGGATGGTCCGGTCGATGTCTACGGGCCATTTCATGCCTTCTTCGTTCAACATCCTTTCGATGTACATCATGTGCATTTACTTCATTATCGTTTTGAGGAGGTATCAGGTCAGCATTTGCTTGAATTCCAGCATCTAGATTGATCATAGCGTCGCCAGTATGTAACCCTGTCATTATTGGTTGGTATTGTCCATCCAGAGAACGATCAGTACCAATCATTCCAGATAGATTATTAATCGACAGAATTTCTATAGAGTTAGAAAACCGTCGAGAATTTCAAAATAAATTTTACCGCAAGCGCACGGTGTACTATTGAAGTACGTGGCGAGTACGGGTCGATCCGTAGGGAATTGTTGATTTTAAAAATTCAATTCAATCAAATTATACCAATTGGAATGAAAGTTAAGCTAGAGAATTAGAAAATTAGCTAACTAACTAAAAGAAAAGAGATGCAAATATAAGAGTTAAATGACAATTTAGAGAATAAATCCACTCTCTAGATCATGTAGTTCAACACATATGAAATCATGATCTCTCTTTTATGGTCATTAGTGCTTTAATTGATGTGCTTATCATAAGTATGGCATATTTGTGCTATTGATTAGCCAACATAAGCCATCAAACTATAACACACCCCTTAAACCACTTACTAACTTTCATGAAACTTGACAATGAAAATGAAAATGAAATCTATTTTAAGTATGGCCTATTAACTATCGATTAGAAATATAGACCATCAAATTTTAATTTCAAATCACTTTCTTCTGCCATAATCATATTTTGATGAAGAGGCATTTGTGTTTGTAATTATTTAAGCATAGCCTATTTGGTGTTAACAATATAGGCTATCAAATTCAAAGCAAGAACAACAAATAAAACATTTCATTGATCATCATTAAGCATAAAAAGGGAGCATGAATTAACAAATAGTTGAAGCTACATAATTAGAGAGCTTTATTATCCCTAAATTGAAGGGGTTTAGCCTCTCATATTTGTCATTTGATTAACAAATGTAGCTAGCAACATGAAAGCAAATAGAATGGAAAATGAAAGCTAATGAAAAAGAGAACTAATCTAATTGCATAAAAGGAAATCTACACTACCTGCATAAATAAACAAATCTACACTACAACATGAAAGGAAATAAAAAAGAAAAGAAAAAGAACATGTATTAAATTGCATAAAAAAGGAATTACATAAGAGAAGAAATGGCTAAGTAGCCATGAAAAGAAAGAGAACTTGTCTTTTATTTTGAGCCTAAACTAAACTAAGAGAGATTAAGGGAGAAGGAGGGTTACATGAAACATAAGGGGTACTTATACATGTGTTAAACCCTAATTCATATTTTTGGGGAATGCCCAAAATACCCTTGAGAAAGTGTGGAGGCCAAGTAATCATTAGCTTCTACTAATCATCATTTAAGTGTACATGAAGCCATTAATTCCATAAGCATGTGCATTAGCCTCTAATTTGTACATTAAGGTAGGTGGGTAGGTGGGATCCTCCATTATCATGCCTTTGAATTATTTCCATCTTCATTTCTTTATTTTCACTCTTGTGCATGCATACATCTTCATGAAACCACTTATATATGAAGCCAAATTCCTATAAAATAATATAGAAATTTCCAATTAAATTTTCTCAAATTAATATACGCACAAAAATGACTGTTTTGCCCTTGGATGAAGATGATTATGTGACGATTTGAAAATAATATTAATTTTGGTTTAAACAGGTTAAAATGCCCGATATGGTCATTTATTTAATTTAAATAGATTAAATATGGTGGTCAAAATATGCACATTTACGTGCACATCAAATACCCCCACACTTATCTTTTTATTCGTCCTCGAATAAAGGAAAAACTAAGATAAATCCATTTTCGTAGGGAGCACGATTGCATTGAGCGTATGCAACAAGCCGTTAAACCTCTGGGTATCCCTAGTAGGATGAGTGTCGTCTCGTGAGGGTTTTCAGCGGATACTACCGACAAAATCCAAATGCAGAATGAAAATATTTACAAAATGCAAGATTTATTTACAAAGATGTGAATGCAAGTTTTTGAAAATATTTACAATGAAGGATTTACTTTTAAATTGACCCAAATAAGTTAAATATAGGTTTGGTTATTATCTTTGAAAATTTAACTCATTTACTTGTCAAAATTTCCAACAAAAATGAAGTTATCAAAGCAAATATACTATAGTTTAACTCGTTGTTTCAGTTGATAACAAAGTGTAACAATGAAATGGATCTTTAGTTGATTATCATAGATCGACACCGATGATTGTCGCTCTGTCTAGAACGGTTGATGGAAGGCAGGTTGATGCTTCAGTGTGGTATTCGTCCATTCTACAGCATCCGTGTCTTTGATAATCGTCCGATAAACTCGAAATTTCCAATGTAGAGTAAGGGGTAGGGTCTCTCCTTTCTTTCCCATGCTGTTGCCAACTAAGTTGGTTCATTAGATCAATATTGGATTGAATTTTCTGATTTAATTGTTGATGGCTATCCATTAATTCTCTCATCATATTTTGGAATTCAACCCTTCTAATGGATCAGCTGGATTCTGGACATCAACTGGATTGGTAGCATTTACATCCACTGGATGATTACTCAAGCCTCCTTGATGCTAGCATTCTCGTTTCCTTCTACGTTCTGAGAATTAGATCTGGTGTTCCTAACCATTGTTGATAACCTTACTTAGACTTTTGCAGATCTAAATAGATCAAGTAAGCTTCTTGAAGACAACTATGGATCTCCTTCGGGGGACTTATGCAATCCAGTAGCAACAAAGGGATCCGGATAAGTTAAGAATCAAAGGTCTCAGTGAAAGCACCAAAATGTTTGCACCAAGAGTGGGCACAAACACTCAAGAATAGAAAAGTAGAGAAATAAATGAAGAATAATAAAAATTAAACAAAGAAGATAAGTAAACAAGTAATCAGAATTAAGCAATAACAAAGACATGAGGATTTATAGTGGTTCGGCGTTCTGTGACTATGTCCACTTTGAAGAATTTACTTTATTGATCACTTGTGAATCTAATTAAAATGAAGAAATGATAATAGCACTTCATTACAATGGAGTCCCTAGTAACAAGTAGCGTAAAAGTCCTAAAATGAAAAAAGAAACTTTTATTTATAGGTGAAGACGACGAAATATCTCGCTGGAAATTCGGCAGAAGACTCTCTAGATCCATATGGACCTACTAGAACGATCGTAGATTCTAACTCGATAGTTGGAATGATTGGTACTGATCGCTCATTTGCGCTCCAATGCACGTGAGATCGTTATCTTGAGCTCCTTCATACCTCTAGTCATGCTTCCAAAGTTCGGTGTCATTCTGAGTTGGGTTAGTGATATATTAACCAATCTTCATCGAGTTGATGTCTTTGGCTGGATTTATATGATCGTTCATGAGCGATCGGTGCTGATCATTCAAATATGGTCCTTTTATCATGCGATTGTTTATGGGGACTCCACTCTCCAATATACTGGGATTTTGAAAGTTTCAAGTGTGTTGGACTTGTAGATTTTAAGACATCGATTGATCATCGTTGAATTGAGCTATGTAATCGATATGATACGATCCACAGTATTGAATATGGATCGTGCCTGATCTATCTTCTAAGAGTAATGAACTTCCATAATATAACTATTTTATTGAGTTCGCCTTCATCTTATGCTTTGCTACTACTTTATATATTATCATTTAGGCCTAATCTCTAGGCTTCGTGATCGTTAATCTGATACATCAATCCTGACAACAATTTGGTCTCTCTCGTCCAATTGGTCTAGAGCCGGGCCAAAAGGCCAGAAAACATTTTTCTTTTGGACTTCATCCCATCTCCTTTTATTATTTGGTATAAAGAAACCGATCTTATCACATTCTCTCCATTTTTACTGTAACTTCTTCTTCCTATAGAAAATCTCGACTAGCAGACAAATTTATTAGCCTCAAAATGGAAGATTTGTAGATCTTTACAGCTATGGATGTATAACTCGTTCCAGAATGGAGTGTTTTTTATCTATGCCGATTTGATTGCCAGGAGTTTTACAGCCACTTGTCTTCTTAGCTGCCTCGGCATTGAATCTTTTAAAATAATCCCTTACTGACTCTCATTTGATGTTAGAAAGCACATTTGAGTCTGTCATGCGATCCTTTAAAGTAACAAAAAGAGCAAAAAAGTCATTAGAAAATGGATCCATAAGCAAATAATGTTTTCCCATATCGTTGTACCATTTACTTTAAGCCCCAAGAAAAATCTTCAAGAATATTTTGCACCTTACCTCTCCATTTGCATCATACATATCCATTTATCTTTCAAAAGCTAGAAGGTGATCATCAGGATCCGCGGAGCCATCGTATCTTGTAGAAGGAATCTTGATATGCGACGGAAGCGGAACCACCATTATTTCCTCTATGAATTTGGCTACTCCAAAGTATTTGTTGACTATTGGGTCAATCGTTATTTTCGCTTTTAAATCTAACATATCCTTGGCTATTTTGTGCATTAAGTCCCTTAAGTAAGTTTCACCATTTTCGTGGTCGCTTTTATATGCCTTGTATTCCATCCTAGAGAGAGCTTGTAGATTGAACCTTTGGGTACTTATTGACACTCCTAACTTTCTTATTTAACTTTTGGGTTGACTGATCATTGATTTTGATTCCTTTCTCCATATGATGATATAACTTTGAAAGGATTCACGTTGGCCGCACAGCACCAGCTAACCCTTTTTCTTTTGTTTCTAAGATGCACTTTCCAAGATTTTTACTCTTTGGAAGAGATATATTATTTTCCCTTGGAGGGGACTCCACCTCTACGCATTGTCTTTTGTTGCTCTTATTATCAGTTATTTTTGTGAAATAAGCATTTTCAGTAAGTTTGTGCAGTATTTCAAGTTGTTTTTGCATCTCCTTTATTGCTACACTTTCATTTCCTATTGCTATGGGAAAAGAAGCTGATCTAACTTCAATATTGTCTACGTTGATATTGGTATCACATTTTCTGCTATGTTGGTTTTATTGATTACTTCATGTTCTTGGACATTCACTTTCTTTGTCCTTGCCATCTTGGTTTAAATTAGTATAACGAGATTGCTTATGACTTGAAGAAACTTTTTGATTGTTTACCTGAGTTCAATTCTCAATGAAAGCACAATGCAAAGCCTCAAATTGGCCTAATTAAAGAGCTTATAAAATAGGGTTTTATGTTATTATGCAAGAGATGCCCCTCTTAGACAAATATTTAAATATAAAAGAGTCCTTTGCTACAATTTGTCGATTGTGATTTGACCTAAATGACCATTAAATTTCCAATTCAAGCTTTTATTTATGCTTTGATCAAAAAATGAGAAATGAAGAAGAAGAGAACATAGGAATCTAACCCTTTTTGAGTAGGGGTTACAAGGCTATTTATATGAAGGCCACATCTTTGGGTTCTTGACACATGGTGAGTGCCATCCTTGAACAGTTGAGATTTTCTTAGTCAAGTGATAATGTGGCCCATTATCGAAATGACACATGGCATAAGTTTCTTTCCTCTTCCTTTCATGCTGCATGGAATAGCTGGACAAATATGAAGTTGGTATGTGGATGATCCTAATAATCTTAATCACTTCCATAGAATTTCTCTAGAGGTTCAATAATGCTTTTTAGATATCTGGCGACACTTTAATCTTAGGCTTGCAATAACATTTAGCTTAGACATAAGACAATACAACAATCTTAGTTATGCGATAGCTTTCAACTGGGACATGCGATATCCTTTAGCATAAACGTGTATAGCACTTCAATCTTAGCATGCAATAGCTTTTAAATTAGACATGTGATAACTCTTCGATCTTAGATATGGGAAAGCCCTCGATTTATGTATGTAAGCTATCAACTTAGGCAATCCATAGTTTTCTTTAGATATGCATAACCATCTTTAGACATGTGATAAGCTTCATTTTAGACATGCGATGACTCCTAAATCTTAGACATACGATAACTACTCGATTTTAGATGTGTGATGGCTCCTCAATCTTAGACGTGCGGTAGATCCTCAATCTTAGACATGTTATAGCATTCAGTCTTAGACATGCAGTAGCCTTTACCTTAGACATCTGATAACTCTTTAATCTTCGACATGTAATAACTCTTCAATCTTAAACATGTGATGGCCTAAAGCTTAGGCATGCGATAGATATTCAATCTTAAACACACATTTGCTCTTTAATATTAGAAATGCGATAACTTTTCAATCTTAAACATATGTGAGCTCCTCAGTCTTAGACATTTAATGGCACTTCAATCTTAAACATGCGATAACCTTCAATTTAGACATGTGATAACCCTCTTTAGACAGGCGATGACACTTTAGTCTTAAACATGTGATAGATCTTTAATCTTAGACATGCGATAGAACTTCAATCATAGGCATGTGATGTCACTTCAATCTTAGACATGTCATAGCCTTTAGCTTTGACATGTGATAGCTCTTCAATCTTAAACATGGGATAGCTCTTCAATTTTAGACATGTGACGACTCTTCAATCTTAAACATGTAATAATTCTTTTATCTTAGACATGCGATGGCACTTTAATCTTAGACATGTGATAACACTCAATCTTATACATGTTTTAGCCTTCAACTTAGATATGTGATAGCTCTTCAATCTCAAACATGTGATAGCTCTTCAATTTTAGAAATGCGATAGCCTTCAGCTTACATATGTGATTTTGCCCTTTTTAAACATGTGATAACTCTCTTTAGACATGCAATAGCCCATGTAGCATCGATAACTTGTCTTTGGGCATTTAATAATTTAGTTGCTCTTACCATGCTCCATTACTTCAGCCTTGCCATTACTTTTACTTCTTTCAGTTAAATAGGATATAAAAAATCTAGTAAGTTATATTTTTCTTTAGAATTATACCAATGTCAGCATAAGGGAATACATACATCGAATCACATGTCAAGTATGTCATTCTTTATGCTTTTGCACGGTTAGCTTGCTTTATAGATATAGAGACCGAGCATTATAGAACTCCTTCGCGATTTCTACAGAAGAGATGCAAAATTTTACACCATCTTTTAATTTAATTGCTTAAAGATGTTGATAAAAAGAGGCTGAAGGCTCGTGTTTTGTTTTCCTTATATCCAAAACAATGGCTTAGGGTATGATATAAATAATATCCAATACTTTAATTACTTCAACACGATGTAATATTTTATCCCTTTTAAGTTAGGATAAATATGTAACAATTATAAACTATTAATTAAAGTATATGCACATAAATAATAACCTACATATATAACAATTATATTAAATTTTCTATAATAATTTACAACATTTAGAAATTATTTTATTAAATATAATTCCGTTGGACGCTAAGAGTTAGGATTATGAAACTCCTAGGCGTGGTCCTCGAACCTCAGTAATATTTTTCACAATTTAAATGTTAAAACCTATATTGACTTTATTGAAGCAAAGTAGTAGATGCAAGGTCAGATGCTGACATATCACCTAGGTGAAGTTCAACTTCATTATCATTTAAACTACACCTATAACGACCTATATTCCGAAGCTAAATAGTGGGGAAAAGTTAATTAGTGTATCTAAACAACCATATTTTGAGCTAGAAGTTTGTAAAATTGTGTATTTTGACATTTAGAAGTTCAGGCCAAGTTATGCAATTTTTTTAAATTGCTTATCTATAACTTTTGATAAGAGAAGAATCAAGAGTCCATATAAAGGACTAGGCCGATTATATTTTCATAGTGTTGTCGCATTTATGATTTGGCCAAACCTTTTGAAAGTTAACTCCGTTTTAAGTTTTTAGTATTTATAATTCAATAACTAGCAAAGTTATTTAACTCTCATTAACCCATTTTAGGATAAGAGACGTATTTAGGGTTATTGCAACCATCTAAAACATTTTCATAAGGTTTCTAATAATACATATTCCACAACTTCACAAAATCAAAGTGCAAACTTCAATTTTTGATAAGAAATTGGGGATGTATATAATTAGAGATTAAGGAGACTAATTAGAGATTAATACATCTTTAAAATTTGACCATTTAGTTTAAGATTTAATGGAGAAATGGTAGATTCCTCATTGTTCATCATCTAAATTAGGAAATTTTTTAGAGATTAGGTGGGTGCTTCTATACCACTTTCCCCTTTTAGATTTTATTTTACTTATCATGATTTTATTATGTAAATAATAATAAAAAATTTAGTAAAAGAGGTTTTGATTTTGAATTTTGATCTTAAATGATGTTAAAAATTTAATCATGGAGTAAAGATTATGCAAAGTAATCAATTGATTAGGAGTGTACTTGATTTAGAATTATAGATTCGATAGAAATCGCCTTAATATTTAATAATATTTGTTGTCCAGATTTAATTGAAGGATTGTATTGATGTTTGATGATTAATTTGGTGTTAAGATATATGATACTATATACCTCATATATTGGATTTAATAGTTAATTTTAAATGAATTTAGATGGATTACATGCATTTTCTATTAGTCTCATTGATAACTTGGTGATGGGAATAAATATGTAAATGATAGAGTAATCCAATTTTCAATATAGAGGTTCAAGGTTGGATTTTGGGTACCATTCACAAGGTGTTTGGATAAACGTTGCATAGATGAAAACTTGAACTTTTGGCCAAATTAAATTGGAAACCCAACTTGATAGATAGAAAGAAACCTAAAAATGAGGGTGGGCGTGGAAACCAGAAGTATCAGAAAATCGAAAAGTTGGGGTGTTGACAAAAAAGGTGGCCGAATCTGTTGGAAATGATCAATTTTAAATTTACCTTAGCTAGGCCAATGCATGCTTTAGGTCGGACATATGTTTTACCCGGAGAATGGTTCAGATCCAAATCTCAAGGAATGAGCTAAAGCTTGCATGCTATAGGTCAGATGCAAGGCTGACCTGAAACATGCTTTGGTACGCACAAGGGAATTTTTACTTAGCAAAATTTTGGATAAGTGTATAGTCTAAGACCCTGATCCCAGCTCGTGGATTAGTACAAGATGGTTTATAGTGATCCAAAATGTAATGACCCGTATTTTTAACGATCGAATATTTAAATAATTGATTTAAACATTAAACCATTAATTAATTGAAGGCCCAAAAATGTGATTTTTGGTATACGACTGAATCAGGACTCAAGACCACTTCCGTTGAGTTTGGATTGATGTTGTAGATTAAACTGAGCATATGGATCACTATATTTTGAGATCGGATGATCCGACTACCAAAAAAATATCAAAATATGCAAAATTAGCATTTTGGGAGCAGTCTTAGATGGCAATGAGATTAGTACCATTGGATTTGGAAAAATGAGGTTATGTACACAAACGAGTTTCGTGGCGATCAGATCGTGTGATCGTTTACGGGCTCGAAATGTACAACCGATTATTTGAGAAATTAAATAAATGGAATAATCAAATATTATATAAATACCCAAATCAAATCTCTCCTCATTTTTCTCAAATCCACTTACTGTTCAATTCCTAAAGAGAAAATCCATGGTCGAACTCATATTCCTCTACTCAAAAATACAGATATCTAAATCTGCTTGATGATAAAATACAAAGTCGAATCCGTTGAGACTGTATCGACGAAGGCAATGCGACGGCTATGGCTGATTTTGGATCGATCATCGTTGGGTGAGATCGACTTCCTTACCGTGGATTAGGGTTAGATTAACTAGGAGATTAGAGTGAAGATTTGTGGATTAGAGATTACCGTTGTGATTCTTGTGTGAAGGAGATTGTGTGGCTTCAATTTGGCAATGAACGGCACGCCAAGCCAAAATGCATCCATGCCTTTGACTGAGATGGAGTAGCAAGTTAGAATCACCATGGGTGGATCAGTTGAGATATGTTGGGGTGCAGATCGAAGCTTGCGAGGAGAGGATTTTGTTGGCGAAGATGGATCGAAGAATAGTTGCTTGCAGAGGGACAAATCGACATGTATGTACACAATTAAATGGGTTCGTAAACGGCCTGTATATTGCGATTGAGGAGGAAGATGAATTAGCGTCTAATTACGATAATTAGTGGTTTGATTATTGTTAAGTAATAATTTAAACAATCTCTTATCTTATTGTATCCATATCTTTTGTAGACGAGGTCTATTTTAGATGTTGTTTCTTGCGTTGCACTCGTGATGAAAAGGTCTACACTATAGCACTAGTTTGGATAGATTTTAATGACGTGAGTGATATTTCTCCACTTTATTATGGTTGATTATTTAGTGTTATATTAACGTTCGGGAATAATTTTTGGTTTTTAAATGTGATATTATTATTATTATATAGCAGCGATATTTTTATAAAAGAATAAAAATTTATTTTAGAATAAAGAATATCGTGTATTTTCCACCGGCGTGCCATTTTTAGTGAATTATTAGAATAGATCTATTATATAAGTTATTTCCCACATTAATTGATACAGATGGATTGTTTATGTTATATGTATGTTGTTTTGGATGGATGTATGCTTATTTGGATGTATGGATGTTTAGATGTATGTTTAATTGTTTGGCTTGTTTGTTTTTTGGCTGTTTTGGTCGAAAACGCAGATTAGCGTTTATTTGATTTTAGGTAGCATCTTGTACATTGGAGTTGCGCACATGCGGAAATCTAATTAACGAGATGAGATGTAGAAGAGGGTTTGGGATACATGCCGACGAATCTGGGTTTCAAAGAGGATGTTAGACATTTTCGTTTGGTCCGTACTTAACCGATCGGTTAAGTAAAAGACCAAGGTGGGTGGTATTGACCATAGTAGAGTGGTTAATGTCCATCACTGTAGTCGATTGGCGATTTGGCCGATATGTGGCTTGGACTTAATGAGATATCATGGTATGTGACGTGATGGTTTTTTCGTCTGACTGGTTTAAAGATTAGATGTTATTAACCTACGACGAGTGATATTGGATGTGGGGCGGTGATGTGGTGCTTCGACCTGGTGATTTTGATGGTGCGGTAAGGATGTGGTGCTTCGACCTGGTAGTCTAATGCTGCAGATAATGAGTTAATAATGTATACAGTAGGCTCCGGGATGATAGTATTATGACTGTATGGATCGTGCTGGACCTTGAGCTTCGGATGACATGATAGTAGGGTTCTTCAACCGAGAGCTTAGGTGGAGAGAAGGATCGAAGATGGCAGCTCGGATTGGAGTGAGGCTGGGGATAGTGGATTGTTTGAGTGTTGGGGCTCATGCCCAGAAACTATAATGAGCCAATAAGGTTCGAATCCATATCGAGTGAGTAAGGCTTAATGGATGTGTTGTACCTAGGGATTTTGATAATTTGGAGTGTTCCCTATCATACTCGGAGCAAGGGTACTATACGCGGTTGATAACCGAGGGGTGGTAGCGATGGTCGTGTACCGTGGACCGTTCTGAGGGGGTCTAGTGTCAAGCAGGTACGAGAGAGTGTTGGGCCATGGCAGTGCACTGGGGTTGGAATAGACTCGTCTGTACATGAGTACGACATAGAACTGGGATTTCCACTAGTCCTTAACAGTTGCAGAGGGTCATATGAGTCATCATATATCTGGCACATTGGATGATAATTAGTATTGTTTGATGGATGCTATGTTTGTTATGGTTGCTCACTAGTCACATGTCACCCTAAGGATGTCATAGTAGGTAGGTATTATGGTAGGGATACCTAGATACCCTTACTTGACTTAGTGTGGAGTAGGTATGGATGGAGAAACCTAGATACCTGAAGTTTACTTAATATGGAGTAGGGACTATATGTGGAGATACCTAGGCACCCTAACAGATATTAAGTACGGTGTACTCTTTTTACGATGTTATAGAGTAGCATATTACTTAAGTTTATGTGCTGACTCTATGGTTGTAGGGACATGTGAGGTATGGTTTATATTCCCTTTGTTCCATATATTATCGAATTTTATAGCATTTTGAGATTTTATATCGCTCACATCAGACTGTTGTCTGACTCAAGCTTTTACACTTTGCTTCTTATTCTCTTGGGTACTTTTAAATGAGTATATTGAGAGCAATTGAATGATTATGGAGTTCCATAGGAGGATAGATAGGAGGTGACGGTTATTTATATTTATATGTGCATTTGTTATTATATTTCCATTATGTGACACTTTGGAGCCTTGACGGTGTTGATTTGCTATTATGAGACAGTGTACCAGCTGAGTTATATTTCCCATTGTATAAACTCTATTATGATGTTGTATAACATTGTGGATCTTTATTTAGATGATTATTTCACATTGTTATTACTATCTCTATTGTTTTATAACTGTATTGATTATTATATTTACTCTGATGCGATGTGAGATATGCGATAGGTAATTTGGTTACTTGATGCTTCCTTTTTCTTCTTTTTCCATTCTTTTCTCTTATATTTCTTCATCTTACTTCTGTTTCTTTCTATTGACTACCATTCTGCACTATAGGTGTAGGGCGGTCATTACATTTGATATCAGAGTAAAGGTTACCTGATTAACCTTAGTTGATACTACGATTCAGTAGAGAAAGGGTAAGGGTTATCGCCTTAGACTGGATCTAAAGAGTGTATATATACGAGAGAGTTCGTATTTGTTATAAATTTTGGTTTTCAAAACCATACAGTAGTATATATAGTATATGAATTGGGTGCACACATGAGCACTATTGATGCAATTTTCTTTGTGAGAGACGGATCATCCTTATTATAAATAGGACTGATCTAGCATGGAAGAAAAACTACTATTAACTCTAACTTTATAGTTGAGTATTGGGAAGGATCAGGCCGCTATCCTTGATTTATAAGATATGTTCGTAGAGTTAATGCAGATCATTTCCAGGATGCTCAGTTTTTTCTGGATGGTTGTGGTCCTCAAGTGCAATTGGCTAGAGTCGAGTTTGCCAAGCTGTACATAAACAATGAGAGTCTAAGAGGCATGTCGTTCCTGGGAATGGTACCGCCTATTGGGAGGCAAGTTTGGTTGGTTACTTACAGAAGGATGTTTGATGACTTGGAGTTAGATGATGCATGAGGTAGTAGCCTCTGGATGACTCTAAGGACGGACGATGAACTAATGGAGTGTTTCTGTAACACTGATTCCTGAGGATCGATTTCCTTAGGACTAGTTCATAGTTCACTTCGAAGAAGATTTGTCTCGATTTTTCTGAATTCGAGGATGGTTGGAAAGTTCGACGATTTGAAGTATAGCGATATGTCTACATTGGAGCATGTGGTCGGATCAAATATGATATCAAGGTACCGTCTATTCCCGTTGATATTCCATATAGAAATTTATCATTGGGTAGAGAGATCATCTTAGGGGTCGATTGATTCATCACATTGATGAAGGATTTGAGAGGATGATCAAGAATTACCCAGTATCGAAGAGTTCTCCCATACCAGTTGTGTAGAGATAGATCGGGAAGCATATTTATTGATCATCATTCTAGTTTCATCGATTGCTCCATCGATGAAAGAGAAGGGAAATAGGGTCACATTTTGAGATCTGCTTTCTACATATGGTGGTCCTATACGCGTTTTATTTGATGTCAAGGTTTCGTATTCCTTTATATCTAGATCTGATTGTTAGATACTGGGATAGAGACTCGAGATAATTACCGATCTTTGATTGTGACAGATTTAGTTAGGGGCTCAACTAGCCTGTACATGGTTTGTCAAGACCTTGCCCCATCGAGTCATGGTTAAATTTTTTGTAGACATTGATTGCTTGAGGTTTAGTTAGGTTGGTACTATAATTCAATAATGGAATGGCCGAAGGAGATACGGAATAGTGGCGGACCGAGAGAGGCCGTTGGTGACGATCAGGGTTATGGAGGAGCAAATGGTAGTGATTGGTTGCCAGTAGAGGAGCCTTATATACTCGTTCGATATTCCACAGGATAGGATATCATCTATGCCTATAGCTAGAGATTGTTTGGACATACTCGAGGAGGTGACTGGATTACCACCATATAAAGATAGAGTTCCATATCGCTCTAGTCAGAGGAGTTGGACCAGTAGATATGCCTTTAAGGCATAGGTTGTCCAAAGATCTTTGGAGATAGAGATGCGAATGGATGATCGGTTTAGGTGATGGTTCATCCATGGGTGTATATTTTGTGTAGGATGAACCCGTTGTGTTCGTCAGTAGGACGGATGGTTCTTTGGAGTTGTTTGTTGGTTATTGTGAGCTGGATGAGATGACGAACATGTTCATGCTCCCATTTTTTGATGACTTGTTCGATAAGCTCTATAGCATGAGGATGTTCTCTAAGTTGGACCTTGCAGTGAGGTTGCACCAACTAGAGTAATTTTGGTGAGTGTGCCGATTATATGTTTCACACACTACCTTGATTTTAGGTTGGTTATGCCGTTCGGGCTAACCAATGTATCGCCATATATAGTGGATCTCAAGGATCGTGATTAGAGTGGTCACTTGAGTAGGTTGTGCTTGTGTTCATTGATGATACTTTCGTCTGCCCATGGATGGAAGAGGAGCACAAGACACGATTAGTGATGAGATTTTGATAGTATCACTCCCAAAGGAGAGGAGTGAGATGCTTGGGTCATATTGTTTCAGAGTAGGACGTCACTGTAGAATCTTTAGTTACGGTAGTCCGAAATCTAGATAGACATAAGATAGTAGTATCTTTGATCTTTTGTATTGGAGAGGATCATACTTTTGTTTAAGACGTGAGGTGTAGACATGCATTAGTGAGTCTGATCGAGAGGTTACAGAGTACATTGATGGTACAAATTCCGAGCCGGAATGAAGAGACGATAGTACGCACTTGCTTGTGGTACTTAACTAGGTATGGTAGTGAAGTCGAGAGGTAATATCCAATTCTTGGTTCGGGGTTGGAGGCACTGTCTATTAGGAGAGGAGTTGAGCTATTCAGTGATTCCACGTCATTGTAGTGTCTCTTCTCTGAGAGGATTTCGACCTTGAACTATAGCAATGATTGGAGTTCTTAGCCTCCTATGGTTTTGACATTTCCTAGAAGTTTGAAGGGAAATGTAGTGGTTGGTATTGAATGGGAGACGTACCAGTTTAGGAGCGATATTCCTAGAGTAGGTATTGCCTAAGCTTATCACTGGTTACGACTCCAGGACACGATGAGCTTTGGCTCAGTGTAATGGCTAGTTTGACCGTCAGACCTACGTTGATTTAGCCGATTGGAACTAGTTATGAGACGTTAAAGTAGACTAGTGGAGAACGTAGCTAAATTAAAAGAGTGAGTAGTGTCTGGAGAGATGATGTAGTACGGACCCAATAGAGGCTATTGGTTTCATAGTGATTATTTGCTCTCAAGCAGTGGGAACAAATGTTTTGGGACTGCATCAATGGATTCTTGATGGTTAAGGATAGAGAGATATCATTTGAGTCACGGTCAATTGGTTGATAGATGATGCTTGATTTGTATTTCTTAAGTCCAGTAGTATGGCACCCTTTTTTTGTGTTGTTTGAAGGGTGATTAGTGTGATTCCATTGTGTGCCAAGAGCATTGTAAGTGGCAAAAACCCGTTGTTCGATAATAGGTTTTGGGAGAACTTACAAGAGGCGTTTGGATATTTCGCACTAAATGAATTAGATGATCGAGACTGAACCATAGACTTGGAAACCTCATAAGCCTATTTGGATGTTTATACTAGATGGTTTAGTATTCCGCAAGCTAGAATAGGCATGAATGTTATTTTTAGATGTTAGATCTTATGTATGCATGTTTGATTTGGTTGTTAGCATTTTAGATGATAGTTTATGTTGTATGGTTGTTAGGCATGAGGGATAGTCATTATTTGGTATAGAATTCTTGTTTGATGATTGCTATAGATGATCTGGTATAGTTAAAGGTATGAGTAGTGTACATATCTTTGTTGTAGTAGAGTTTTTTAGACTTAGTCATCCAAAGGAGGTTCTGCCGAATTTTTTTCGAAATTGGATAGATTTTTTAGGGATGAGGGGTTTGGAGACGTTTTCTTTGCTTCGTGATTTCGGAGATGAAAATTTTTAAGGAGGCAAGAATGTAACGATCAATATTTTAACGATCGGATATTTAAATAATTGATTTAAATATTTAATCGTTAATTAAATGAAGGCCTAAAAATAAGATTTTTCATATACTGGTGAATCAGGATTCACGACCACTTCCGTTGAGTTTGGATTGACATTAAGGATTAAAATAAGTATAAGGACTGCTGTATTTTGAGATCGGATGATCCGATGGCCGAAACGATCTCGAAATATGAAAAATTAGCATTTCGGGCATAGTCTCAAATAGCGACGAGATTAGTACCGTTGGATCCAAAAAATGAGGTAATGTATACAAACAAGTTTCGTGGCAATTGGACGCATCGTGTGATTGTTTACGGACTCGAAACGTACAACCATTTATTTGAGAAATTAAACAAATGGTATAATAAAATATTATATAAATACCCAAATCAAATATCTCCCCCCATTTTTCACAAATCTACTGTTCAATTCCCGAAGAGAAAATCCATGGTTAAACTCATATTCCTCCACTCAAAAATCAAGATCTCTAAATCGGCTTAACGATAAAATACGTGGTTGAATATGTTGAGACTGTATCGATGAAGGCTACGCGATGACCGTGGCTGATTTTGGATCGATCATCGTTGGCCGAGATCGACCTTTTTGCCATGGATTAGGGTTAGATATATCAGGAAATTAGAGCAAAGATTTGTGGATTGAAGATTACCGTTGTGATTCTTGCATGAGGGTGATTGTGCGGCTTCGATTTGGTGATGAATGGCACACCAAGGCGAAATGTGTCCATGCGTTTGGACGAGATAGAGTAGTAGGTCAGAATCACCATAGGTGGATTGATCAAGATATCATGGGATGCGGATCGAAGCTAACACAGAGAGGATTCTATTGGCGAAGACGGATCAAGGAATGGCTGCTTTCAAAGGGAGAAATCGATATGTATGTACACGACTAAATGGGTTCGTGCATGGCATGTATATCACGATTGAGGAGGAAGATGAATTAGTGACTAATTACGGTAATTAGTGGTTTGATTATCGTTAATTAATAATTTAAATAGTCCCTTATCGTATTATATCCATATCTTTTGCATATGAGGTCCATTTTGGATGTCGTTTCTTATGTTGCGCTCATGATGGGGAGATCTACATTTTAGCACTAGTTTGGACAGATTTCGATGAGGTGAGTGATGTTGTCTCTTACTTTACTATGGTTGATTATTTAGTGTTATATTGACGTTCGGAAATGATTTTTGTTGTCTAAACATGATATTGTTATTATTATATAGCAGCTATATTTTTATAAAAGAATATATAATTATTTTAAAATGATTTATAAATAATATCGTGTATTTTCTATCATCGTGCCATAGTTAGTGAATTATTAGATTAGATCTATTATTGATGTTACTTCCCACATTAATTGATATGGTGGATTGTTTATGTTATATGTATGATGTTTGGATGGATGTATGGTTGTTTGGATGTATGGATGTATTTTTGATTGTTTGGCTTGTTTGCTATTTGGCTGTTTTGGTTGGAAACGCCAATTAGCAGTGATTTGATTTTAGGTTGCATCTTGTACGTTGGAGTTCCGCATGCGGAAACTAATGAACTAAATAAGCTATAGAAGAGGGTTTAGGATATGTGCCGATGGATTTGGGTTTCACAATGGATGTCGGATGTTTCTGTTTTGTTTGTACCTAACCGTTCAGTTAAGTAAAAGACAAAGGTGGATGGTATTGACCATAGTAGAGTGGCCAATGTCCATCACCATTGTGGATTGTCAAATTGGTCGATATGTGGCTTAGACATTAATAAGATATGATGGTGTGCGATGTGATGGTTTGTTTATGCGACCGGTTTAGAGATTGGATGTTATTAACCTACGATGAGTGATATTGATGGTGAGGTAGTGATGTGGTGCTTCGACCTGGTGATTTTCATGGTGAGGCAAGGATGTGGTGCTTCAACCTGGTAGAGTAATGCTGCAGATAGTGACATGATGATGTATGGAGTAGGCTCTAGGATGATAATATCAGGACTGTATGGATCATGCTAGACCTCGGGCTTCGGATGGCATGATAGTAGGTTTCATTAATCGAGAGCTCGGGCGGAGAGCATGATCAAGTATGGTAGCTCTGATTGGAGTGAGGCTGCAAATAATGGACTGGGTTGGGTGTATGGGCTCGTGTAAACTATAGTGAGCTAGCAGGGTTCGAATCTGTATTGAGTGAGTAGGGCTCGATGGATGTGTTTGTGCCTAGGGATCGATAATGACTCGGAGTGTTTTCTGCCGTGCACGGAGTAAGGGTACATATGCGGGTGATACCCGAGGGCTGGTAGTGATGGTCGTGTACCCTGGACCGCCCCGAGAGGGTCTAGTGTCAAGTAGGTATGGGAGAGTACTGGACCATGGTAGCATACTAGGGTTGAAGTAGACTCGTATATACATGAGTACGACAGAGAACCGATATTTTCAGTAGGCCTTGCCAGTTGTAGAGGGTCATATGAGTCATGATATATTTGGCACATCTAGTGACAGTTAGTATTGTTTGATAGATGTTATGTTTGTTATGGTTGCTCACTAGTCACCTATCACCCTAAGGATGTCACACTAGGTAGATATTATTGTAGGGATACCTAAATACCCTGACTTGACTTAGTGAGGAGTAGGTATGGATGGAGAAACCTAGATACTTGAAGTTTACTTAGTATGGAGTAGGGACAATAGGTAGAGATACCTCGGCACCCTGATATACACTTAGTATTGTATACACTTTTAACGATGTTATAGAGTAGCATATTACTTCTGTTTATGTGTTGACTCTGTAGTTGTAGGGACATATCAGGTATGGTTTATATACCCTCTATTCCATATATTATTGAGTTTATAGTATTTTGAGATTTGACATCGCTCACACCAGACTGTTGTCTGACTTGAGGTTTTATGCTTTGCTTCTTATTATCTCGGGTACTCTTAAATGAGTATATTGAGAGCGGGTGGAAGATTATGGAGTTCTATAGGTGGACGAATAGGAGGTGATGGTTATCTATACTTATATGTGCATTTGTTATTATATTTCTGCTATGTGACACTGTGGAGCCTTGACGGTGTTGATTTGCTATTATGAGACAGTGTACTAGTTGAGTTTACTTTCCCGTTGTATAAACTCTATTATGGTGTTATATAATGTGGATCTTTATTCAGATGATTATTTCACATTGTTATTTTTGTCTCTATTGTTTTATAACTGTATTGATTATTATATTTACTCCAATGTGATGTGAGATATGTGACATGTTATTTGGTTAGTTGATGCTTTCTTTTTCTTCTATTTCCATTCTTTGCTCTTCTATTTCTTCATCTTATTTCTTTCTCTTTCCTTTGACTATCATTCTGCACCGTAGGTGTAGCGTTGTCGTTACATAAAAAGTTTTATTAGCAAAATCCTAAGTAGCTCCATGCAAGGCCGAGTAAAAATCCAGTGTACCCAGAGTCGACTCTAGGTGTGGAACCAAAAAACCCTAGATCCCTTCTAAATGACCTGGGTTGTCCCAAATTAAAAAAATAATAACTTCCACGAGTCATAACTTCTTTGTTTCAATTTCGAATTCGATGTGGCATTGACCATTTTGCTCAAAATTGCAACGGTTATGTTACCACAAAATCCAGTGACATTCTAATAAATTTGATTTTAGGTTAATGGAACGATGAATGAGTATCTATCGGATGAAAATGGGTACTTCTAAGCCAATTAAGGAGTTAAGTAAGTGAGTAGTTACTACTATAAATGCATGGGGTTAATTTTGAACGGGAATGACTTAAATTCAAATAATATAAAAAGAGTGACAAGCGTTGGGGAAGTAATCAAATAAATGTTCGAAAATTGAAGGTTAGAGTGCTATAAGCAATGAATGTGTATCGGTACTTGGTGTCTAAGTTGATAAGTTTTGTAATCAAGATCCACAGGGTCATCAGTGGGAGGGATTAGTTGGAAGATGGTGTCGTGTGACTGATTGAATGGTGGTATATTTGTTTTACAATTAGTATGCATATGCCAAGGAGCATTGACAGCAGAGTCCCAAGGTATGTAAAAGAGACCATTTTAGTGTAGGGATTCTCGTTGGAACAACTATTGGTAGATTGATTCAATGGAACGATCTTCTCTTTAGTCCTCGAAACAATGGTTCGAGCAATGTGGCCAAGACCATAGAACTACGGATGGCTACACACATTATCATATACTTGTTAGGTGAATTGGGGCAATTCTTATGAGAATGAGTTGGGGATTTTGATGCAATGGATGCTTGTTTGGTGTGTACTACATTGCTACGTCCACTACCTTTAACACCCTAATTTTTGTTATCTGTAATCTTTACCTTCATGATAAATTAGAATTATAGAATATAGGTGCTAATGCTTGTGTGCGTAGGAGGATGGTATGAGCATAGTGAAGTAGGCCTACACACAATCACTCCTACCAGAATAGGCATGGATTCTTGTACACATGCACTTTATATATATATATATATCGAGTTTATACTTTTTTTATATGAACCACTCATACCGAACTATTATCTAACTTGAATTTATATGTGTGTCCTATTTTTATAACTCTTGGATACTATCGTGAGTAGACTAAGAGTTGTGTATAGGTGAAAATATGCATGGAGCTATGCTGATGATGAGCAGGAGGCTTATGCACTCATTATTACTATTTGGAGTTGCTAATATTACTCTACTATGTAGTGCTATTTTATAGTTATCACTTGTTATTAGTATTTCTAAAGACATATTTCTTTACATATCTAGCAATATACTTAAGAGATTGTGACCCATATTTGTTTAGATGTATGGAATTACGAATCGATGTACTTTGAGATGGTTTATTTATTCTATTAGCAAATTCATTTGATCACACTTCTACCTCTCATATTTTAGATCGATATTCATATTATATATTGTATATGCATTATGAGATATATGGAAAGTTATGTGTTTTAGTTAACATTTCAAAGTAGCTCCTCAATGAGCCAGGTGCTAAGTAGCACATGATGATCCATTTATAGCTACCATACACAAAGGGACATTTCACTTGATGTCGTAACTTTGGTTTAGCAAAAATCTAAGTCTTAGGAAGGTTAATTTCATTATAGATTGGGTAAGTGACACCTAGGAGTGGGTTAAACATAGTATGAGAGTGTACATGTTGTTTTGTGATTATTATAGTGTATATTGTAGAACATTGCATGCACCATCATAGATTATTCTATCTATAACAGGAGCCTTTAACAAATGTTAATCCTTCTTGTCTAGCTGACTATAATGAGTGTAAGGACTAGAAGCATAAACAAGACACCAAATGCTACAGCCTATGGGTAAGGAAATAAGGTAAATGGAACTATTAGAGATATGATAACGTTAGTGATTTCCAAATAACTATAGCAATAGGAGGTATGGTGGATATTGTTGGTGGTGATGGGCAATGTCAAGCATCTGTTACAAAGGGGAATAAGGACTTTCGTAGCCTTGAAGGAAGGATTTCCCATGGAATGGACCATTCAATTGGAGTCCAAGGATGGATTTTGAAGTGAACCAGATCTTTAATAAATTAGATTTGGAAGATGCTCAAAGGAGAATGTTAGCTTATATTGACCGGAAGGGTAATTAGTTTGTAGATCGACATAAGGACTTCTACTCTCGAGGAAGAGATTACTTGGAATCGATTCAAAGGATGGTTCAAGGAGAAGTTCATACTAGCTGCCCTTAAGTATAATCTTTTGAAGAATTTAACAAGGTTATTAAAGGTGATGTGATGGTTTCATAGTATGTAAGTGAGCATGATGAATTCTTTAGATATGAACATATCAAGAAGGATTATATAAGCTAGCTAAGGAAAGAAAATACATTAGGCATATGCTTTTAAAGCTATTCCTAGTTTGTCTGCTCCATTGTCATCGAAAGAGAAAGGGAAGGGCATTGCAATTAAAGATATACATGATACAACTTTAGTTGTACCTAATATAGTTAGAAGTTCAGCTAGTCTATGATAGAACTGTTGTTGGTTATGATACTTAATGTGGTCGTAACATGAACCAATATCACAAATTGACCATAATCAAATTAAGTACCACATATAAGAGGCACCATACTCTCAAGTCAAAAGACTACTACAAATTGTCACATAAGATCTTTTATTCGACTTTAGTACAATAACCTATAGAAGATTCTTGTTGTGTAGTTATCTGATCGTTCTATATGACTACATGTACGTAACATAATTCTACCCCAATAGTCTTGAATAGATCACTATCCATCGTATGAGTAATGTTACATACACTTGTCTAATCATGTATCGATATTCCATTCTTGATACCCTATTGACTAGGAATATTTAGGGCTGAAAGTGACTAAGGATCATATAATATGGAATATTAACTAAGTTATCTACTGGTGTGGAATATAAATATTAAAGTAAATAGTAAAGTAAATGACATCGAAGATTTTTATACTGGTTCAAACTTTTCGTTCTACATCAAGCCCCAGACTTCTTCTAGAATTTAACTACCAAGCCACTCTTAACCCGGAGTTACACCACCCGAGCAACCGAACAGGACTCCTACCGCCTAAGCAACTGAATAAGACTTTAACCGCCTGAGCAACCAAATAGAACTTTTAATACAAACGGTAAAATTGCTTCTGACTGAGTTGCTCTTGAATAGCACTGATAAGTCAATAACGTACACCCTTCCTATAATCTTCTCCTTTGTGGTATATAGTGTAGTTCGTGAAGATAGGAAGTTTAATAAATCACTAATTAAATTTTGCTTGAATGTTTGAGTGATTAGAACAAGAGTTTTGAATGCAAATGGCAAGATTGTTAAGACAATAAGAATGAGAAAATAGAATCATAATTAATTGATTAAAACAATTGATTTCAAGGATATATAAATATATAGTGCTTAAGAGTTGCAATTATTCGTGAAAAGTAGTGATCAAAAAATATGAAAACAACTCTTGAATCAAGGGTTGTTTCTGTTTGCTGAAGTGAAGTGACTTTGCAGAAATATAGCCGTTATCCAATTTCAGTCGACTGGATAAAATAATTCAACCAGCTGAAATGATTGAAATTCAAACCAGAGAAGAAATAGTACAAAAAAATGTTATTTGGTCGATTGGATCGTATGGTTCAGTCAATTGAATATTCATATGATATTGTGCACGTGTATAGGAATTCAGTTTTGACTGACCTATGCAATTCAGTCGGCTTAATTGCCTATTTTCTGCCATTTCAAAGTTTTTCAAAGAAGTTTTTGTGTGCAAACAAGTTGACTAAAAAACTTTTGCATATGAACTATGATTTGGAAACTTTTAAATTACATGTGTGTGCATATACCACTTTATGGAGATTTTAACAAGAATTAACTACTAGACTTAGACCATAGACAAACCGTAGACAATATATCAATGAAGCTTCTATCTGGAATCTGGTCTGCAGTCTGGTAAATTATTTGTCGAGTAAAATAGTATCTTCTCCTACAAATATGGTTAGTTCACATAATATTTACTTATTTAGTTATCTGAATCAAAAGATCAAAATTCAAGTTCTAACATTCTCCCCTTGTTTGATGATGACAACTATGTAAGTGTGTAAATTTATAAAGGCAATTTACTCCCCCGGATGAATATTCCCCCTATCAATCATATTCTCCTCCTTTGTCATCGACAAAAAGGAAGAAATAAATAGTATGAGAAATATAGACATGTAAGCACACAAATAAACATATAACATAGGGAAAGCAAATAAACATGAACATCATAGATAGCAAACATGTAAATATGACAAACAAAGAACTATCTTACCTAACAACATCAAAATACAATAGTCAAATAAGATAATGTCTTAAAATAGTACGTTAAGATGATCATTAGTGAAAAAATAAAAAACTAGAAATCCTCACTGTCACGGACTTCTTCTTCCTCTTCTTCTTCCAAGGTTGACCAAGTTAATGGGGCTGGATTTTAAACAACACCGGTAGAAGTAAACCCGGTAAAGGAGAATTTTTCCCAAATTTTGTTTAAAAAGCCTTTTATTGAGTTTAGCTTTTTATATGTTTTAGACACATTTTTCTTGACGGTAGCCAAATGTCATCCAAGCTTGCTTTGATTTCGAGAAAGTGTAACAAGGGCTTGTTTCAGAGTATGTCACCATGGAGTTCTTGAATCTCATCGTTATCTTCTTCTTCTTGTCTAGGAGGTTAAGAGGATGACGAGGCGATAATTGTATCTCTTGGTTGAGGAATTCCTTTTTCATGATTAGCACCCCATTGTTGGAAGCTTATAATTTGTTGAGGTTCGGGGCATTTAGGAAGACCCATTAGATTTAGAGTCTTCGAGTTAAGCTCGCCAATGGTCATGAAATCCGCATCAAGTAAAGAAAATCTGAAGTTTTGTAGAATACGCATGATATAGGCTCCATAGTGGATTGTTTTGTAGTTTCTCTTGTGATTAACAGTGAGAAACTCATCCAAAATAATTTTTGCCCAATTTACTCTTTGGGATGAGTAAATAGCATATAGGGCTTGAAAATCCCTCTTATAGACCTTTTCGTAGCTACTGGTTCGAGGTTGCAATGATCAAATGAGAACTTGGCGAATAATTCATGCCTTTGGACGTAAGGCGCTAGATTTCAAAATTGTCAAATCATCTGACAGAAAAAGATGCGAGACTTCGTCTTGATTATACATATCTACTTCTACATCATCAATATCCAACCCTTTGGATGGGCATCGTAGTATGTGGCCAATTCGTTGGAGAGGTAGATAAATTTTCACTCTGCAAACAAAGGTCCAAATACAATCATCCTTGTTACGGGGATCTTGATGGTATAACTTAATCAGAAGAGGGTATATTTTTCCGTTGTTTCAATCATACCCTATGAGATGGTCGATACTGCTAGCTTCGGTTAATTCTCTTCTAGCATAGCCGTTGGAATTAGCAAATTTGACGAAAGCAGCTTCAAAAATCCTTGAATTTTTCATTGAGTTGAACCTATTTACCGCCGTCTCATTGTGAAGCCAAGCACGAATTTGGCTCTTGGATGGGCCGGTAGTTGATCCACGAGCATGTTTGGATCTGGGTGCCATTTGATTGAATAAAGTTTGAAGGAAAAAATTGATTTTTTATGAGGAGGCTAGGGTTTGAGTTGGGTTTCTTTTGGAGTAAGAGGGTTTAGGTAAGTGGTAATATGAAGAATAGATGGGAGTTTAAGTAGTGTTAGATTGAATAGCTGTATTGGAAAGAGTGTAGAGTTATTTAAAAAAATTGAAAATACTCGGGGCAGTCGACTGAAATGGGGTGGGCAGTCAACTGTATGCAGTGATTCTTACCCCGCAATTTATAGTGCAATTTATCAAAATTTAGTTGACTGAAATTTTAGTGTCAGTCCACAGGATGCTGAGTTAAAATTCAAAAACTATGAATATTCAATCGACTATTTTGGTGTTTTAGTCGACTGGTTTATAGAGGAATTTAACCCGCAAATATATAGTGTATTTCTGCTGTGGTTCAGTCGGCTGGTGGGAATAGTTCAGTCGACTGTCATCAGTAAAAAATTTGAATGAGTTTGAATTTGCAATCAACTGGTAGCCTTCTCGCAGTCGACTTATACTGTTGTTTGTTCTGAGGTTAACCTTTCTTCTAGCTTTTCCTTAATTTAGTTATAAACTATATATATTTGTTTGTTTTGAGTTTATACTATTGTTAAACACAAGCATATAATTATTATTTCAAAAAACACAATACTTATTCATATTACAAAAAATTATAAAATAATTTGATTTCTCGAGTTTTTGGAATCATCTGAGCACGGTTCATCCTTGGTGATTTCTTGTAATGGATGGATAGGAGAACAAGCATTACTTTGAGCACCTCTTTCCTAAGAGTTCGGAGAATATGTGAGTACTTTGAGCTCCTCGTTCCTAAGAGTTCGGAGATAATTGAGGAAGTTGGGGAGATGGTTGGTACACACTTTTCTTAGGAGATGATCTGCAGAACTTTAGAGCAAATTGTTCTAGGAAATTTAATAGTTTTGCATTAGCTTTTTGTTCATAGTACATTTCACGTTGTAGTTCTAAAGTTTCCCATTGATAGTGATGGATGTTGTCAATTTTTCTTTGGTTGAAGGAGAACCAAAATCTAAGTTTCTTTTAGCCCTCTTTCCTTTCGGTGTATATCCAGTGTGATGATTCGAGGAAGGAGTAATTTTTACTGGAATATATACCGGAGTTGAATTGTTTGAAGAATCAGATGTAGGAGTGCTAAACACAATTGAAGATTGGTTTGAGCTTTCTTGTGACAACATTATAATTTTTGTATATTATTTGAAGATCTATTTATTTGAACAGTTTGTAAATGAGTTTTTAAGAGAAAGTTGATCATATATATATTAAGTTATCTGACTATTTCAGGTTTTTGTTTTTAAGGTTAAAAATGTTTAGAATACTTCGGCTAAGGAAAATGAGAGGTTAGAAAATGTAAGAAATAATGGCCACAAGTGAATTTAAAGTGATATACGGTCCTAATTCAAGAAACATATTAGAACATTGGAAAATCATGCAGCTTTCTCCCATGAGTGCAGAGTTTGAGTGCCATTAGCTCTAATTTTTTGTTCTAAATTTTTTTTGGTTTATTTTATGACTGTAAAAATTTTATCCATTAATATGAGTTATAACTCATGTAAAAACATAATTCCTAGTTCTTGTCTTAATTTAATAAAAATATTTTCATTTAAGGGTTTATAAATATATCAGCTATTTGATTTTCTGATGGTACAAATTCTAGTGATATATTTCATTGTTCTTTATTATCGCGAAGAAAATGATGTCTAATATCAATATGTTTAGTTCTAGAGTGATTTATAGGATTTTTTGATAAATTTATAGTGCTTGTATTATCACAGTAAATTGTTGATTTACAAAGATTTATTCCAAAATCTTGTGGTGTTTGCTGCATATATATTACTTGAGCACATGCCAAAGCAGCAGAAATATATTCTGCTTCACACGTCGAAAGTGAAACACAATTTTGTTTCTTACTAATCCAAGATACTAAAAATCGTCCAATGAAATAACAAGTACCACTTGTACTCCTTCGATCCATTCGACATCCACCAAAATCAGCATCATTGTATGATACTAACTTTAAAAGACATTCTTTTGGATAAAAGAGACCATAATCTTTAGTCTTGCTTAAGTAACGCAAAATTCGTTTCGCTACCTGCAAATGTGATTCTTTGGGATTTTCTTGAAATCGTGCACACAAGCATACACTCATCATTAAATCTGGTCGACTAGAAGTTAGATAAAGTAATGATCCAATCATGCTACGATGTAGCTTTTGGTCAACACTTTTGCCATTTTCATCTCGATCGAGATGTACTATAGTGCTCATAGGAGTTGGATTAGCAGTAGTGTTTTCCATACCAAATCGTTTTATAAGATTATTATAATATTTTTCTTGATAAATAAAAATTCCATTACTTAATTGTTTAATTTATAAACCAAGAAAATATGAAAGTTCTCCCATGTGAGACATTTCAAATTCTCTTGTCATAATAGTTGAAAATTCTTGACATAATTTTTCGTTTGTGGAACCAAAAATAATGTCATCTACATAAATCTGTATTATTAAAATATCATTTTTATCTTGTTTTATAAATTAAATTTGATATACTTTTCCAATTTTAAAACCAAAATTTATTAAATAATTTTTTAAGACGGTCATACCAAGCACGAGGTGCCTGTTTTAAACTGTATAAAGCCTTTTTTAATTTATAAACATAATCCAGAAATTTTTCATGTGCAAATAAAGGTGATTGTTCTATACATACATTTTCTTTTATAAAACCATTTAAAAATGCACTTTTTATGTCCATTTGATATAGTTTAAAGTTATTAAAATACGCATAAGCTAATAAAATACGTATAGCTTCTAGACGAGCTACAAGAGAAAATGTTTCATCAAAGTCTATTCCTTCTTCTTGAGTATAACCTTGAGCAACTAGCCTAGCATTATTTCGAATAATATTTCCTTGCCCATCGGTTTTATTTTTGTAAACCCATTTGGTACCGATAACCATTTGATTAATTCTTCCTGCAAAGCTATAATCCAGTAATCATTAGTTGAGGCTTCTTTAGAATTTTTGGGTTCAATGTTTGAAATAAAAGCTACATGACCCATTTGATTTAGTTGATTTCGAGTTCTTACGTTAATATTTACTTCTCCCAATATATTTTCAATTGGGTGATTTCTTAGAAGTCTTGGTGGAGTTCGAATTTCATTATTATTTGGTAAATTTTCGTTTTCAATTCCTACATTATTTTCAAAATTATCAATATTTTCAAAGTCATCTTCTGTGGTATTTGATTTAGAAATAATTTTTTCATCTTCATTTTTATGATTAATTTTGAAGTTTTCATCGAATGACACATGAAAGGTTTCTTCGATGACTTTAGTTCTTTTATTATAAATTATGTAGGCTTTGATTTATTCTGAATATCCAATGAATATTCCTTCATCATATTTTGGCTTGAATTTCCAAAGTTTGTCTTTTGTATTTAATATAACACATTTTGAACCAAAAAGTTTAAATATGATATGTTATGTTTTCTTCCATTAAAAATTTCATATGGGGTATGTTATGTTAATGGTCTAATGGAAATTCTATAACATAACAAGCAGTTGCTACAGCTTCTGTCCAAAAGCGTTTCGGTAGAGTACTACCATTTAATAAAGTCTAAGACATTCTTGAAGTGTTCTATTTTTCCTTTCTATAACTCCATTTTGTTGCGGAGTTCTAGGAAATGAAAAATTGTGAACAATTCCTTTCTTATTACAATATTTTTCAAAAGATTCATTTTCGAATTCGCCACCATGATCGCTCCAAATAATTTAAATTTTTAAATATTTAATATTTTGAATTCTTTTAGCAAATATTTTAAAATTTTCAAAAGTATCACTTTTATTTTTCAAAAATATTGTCCAAGTAAATCTAGAGAAATCATCTACAATTACAAAAACATATCTATTATGATTTATAGATTGAACTTGAGTTGGTCTAAAAAGATCTAAATGCAATAACTCAAGTGGTTGTAATGTAGAAATTATTTTCTTTGATTTAAAAGTTGATTTTGTTAATTTTCCTAACTGACAAGCATCACAAATACTCTTAACTTTAAAAAAAATTGGTAAACCTTTTGTTAAATTATTCATAGATAATTTTCTTATTGCTTTAAAATTTATATGACAAAATCTTTTGTGCCATAACCAATGATCATTTTCTTTGGCTACTAGAAATATATTTGTGTAATGATTAACTTTCATATTTAATATGTATATATTTCGTTCTATAGTTCCTTCAAATATAAGATTATTATTTTGATCAAATATGTTGCATTTATTTTTCGAAAAAGATATATTAAAACCTTTATCGCATATTTGACTTATACCAAGCAAATTATTTTTTAAATTTTTAACTAGTAAAACATTTGTAATAAGAGGTAAGTTAGATTTACCATCATTTCTCACATCGCCTTTGCCGATGATATAGCCTTTGGATTTATCTCCAAATGTGACTGATCCTCCATGTGAGTGGATAATGTTCCTCAGCATATCTTTTTTTCCTGTCATATGTTTTGAGCCACCACTGTCAAGCATCCATTTTCCTCTTTTCTTAGTTGGTACCTGCAGAAAATATAGGAATGACGTTGGTACCCATTTTTTATTAAGGTCCTAAGAGTTAGATTTTAGAAAACTAAACCCAACAGGGTTTATAATTTCCTTTATAAGTAAAATTTTCATTTTTATGAACTGAATTCATAAAAGAATTAATATACTTATTTCTGATCAAATTATTATTAGCTTTTGGTACCCAAATTTTTATAGTATTTGTTTTACAAATATCTTTCTTTTGATTGGAAACTTTGGTTTTAGTTTTGCTTTTAAAAAATTCTTATGTATATTCAAAAATTTATATGATGATTTATTATTCTTTGAACGAGATTTTGAAGAATTTGTGTATCCTAGTCCTTTCTTATTAAAATTAGTTTGAGAATTATTAATAATCTTAGAAAGATTTTCTCTATTTTATTAAAATTAGATACATTTTTAGTGATATTCTCTAACTCAGTTTTTAGACTGGTATTGTTTAATACAAGAATTTTGACATTTGATTTTAAATCATGATTTTCTGAAGCTAATGTCATATTCTTTTCTTTTTTCACTTCTATTTCATATAGCATAGTGAGTTGAGAAGAAACGTTAGACAAAGGTTCTTGTGTTTTAACAAGTTCTTCTTCTAAAATTTTCTTTTCATCTCTAAGCATATCAACTTGGTTATTTCTTTTTAATTTTTCTAGATATCTTTATATTTTCTTTTAACTTATTTTAGTTTATCTAATAGCTCTGAGTTTATATTATTAAATCATCAAAATTTAGATCACTTACATTGTTAGTTGAAGCCATAAAGCAGACACTAGCTTGTTCAAAATCACTATCAATGTCACTGTCTGATGACGACGACGATTCTGAATTATCCCATATAACAGAGAATGCTTGATTCTTTTAGTACTTGTCCTTCTTATTCTTGTACATGTCTTTCTTTCAGTCAGGACAGTCTTTCTTTATGTGACCCTTCTTATGACATTCATAACACTCGAGATTTGAAGCTAGCGGTTTATTGGAATTGTCTCTCCTGTTGTTTCCAAATTTCTTGCTCATTCTAAATTTTAATTTTTTTTTGAAATTCTTTGCTATAAATGTCATGTCATCTTCATCTGAATTCGAATCTTCTTGCTCAGCTTGGAAAGCAATATTCTTTCTATCTTGGGCTTGATCTCGCTTTTCCTGCAAATTTACTTCATATGACATGAGATTTCCTATAAACTCTTCAGGTTTGATGGTAGAAATATCATTAGCTTATTCAATAGCTAAGACTTTTCGTTCCCATTCATCCATTAAAGAGTTTAGGATTTTCAAGATGTTATCCTGTCTTTTGGCAAAGCCGTGATACCAAGAACTTGACTGGAAACCAAGGAAAGTCCATCCCGAAGATCGGTTATGCGCAGGTTCGCTATGGATATCGACAAATTTTGTCTGAGTCCGGATCAAGCTACAATTGACAAGACATGACAAACAAAGCTATGAAAGCCAACGTTCCAAGTTTCAAGTCAATCGGAGTTCGTACGCTCAAGATATGGATCGATCAAAATCAAGGGGGATGGACTCTGTTCATATCCATCACCTTGCAGTAGCACTGTTCGAATCCATCAACAATCGCCTTGTTCATGTCCATGAAGAAACTAGGGAAAATCTGACTTCGTATCGATCTTTTTCGTGTCGATCAGAGGCGCGCTACATTGTGTCAATCAGTGGAACTACCCTATTTGTATCCATCAAAAAGAACCTTGTTCGTGTCCATCATGTGTCGACTATTTGTATCGATCATATCTCATGCGCTTCACTTCGTATCCATCATGAAGCTACTGTTCGTATCCATCAAGTCAAGGCAAAGCCGCTGCTTCGTATCGATCGATATGAACAAAGCAGAACGTTCGATAAGAATAGAGCAAGTACTGATTGATTCGAACAACATACTACTGATCGGTACGAACAACACATTACCGATCGATTCGAACAAGGCTCATGCATAGGGGGACTCGGTCGATTCGGCATGAACTTCGGATCGATCCAAAATAAAGTGTGTGCTCAGCATCGATTCGAACTGGTTGATACGAAGTGTATCGATTCGAACTGAACAGCCTACTGAAGACTCGAATTCGCATCGATCATAACTCACGATCCCCAACTCCAAATGCCACCAAATTTTCACAGGAGCTTGCGTACATCATCACAATGTTCTTGCTCAATTTCGACTCGATTGGGCCAAATCTTGATCGATACGAAATTGGTTCGTATCGATCACGGACTAAGTGCAAATCACGTGGGATCAATCACGTGGGCCCACACACATGCCAGAAGAGGTCTCCCGAGATATGAGCGAGATATTTGCAGCCTACGCCTATAAATAGCAGCCCAAAGCCTACAGAAAAGGGATCTTTTGGCTCTTTGATGTCCAGACTCTACCGAATTCACCATTGTATTCAAATTTCACTGTTGTACTCGAGATTTACTACTATAATTCGTGGTAACTAGCAACCAAAAGTTAATAAAGATCAATCATTTCATAGTGGACTTAGGCAACACGCCGAACCACTCTAAATTCCTGTGTTTCTGCGTACTTTCTTGTTTGTTTTTGAAGTGTTTGTTAGATAATCCTCTTTTTCCATTTAATTTCTTCATTTTATCTCTTCAAACCATTCCGAAGAGTGGTGTGCCCAATTTTGGTACAAACGCTGTAACAGCCCGCACCTCACTTAATGCAGATATTGTCCCCAACTTAGTCACCTCCACCTCATGGGCCAAACCAAGGTGTGGGGTTTTGTTCCTCAAAAGACCTCGGCGTTGTTATGAGGTGAAAGTTTTGGTATACAAGCACCCACTTCATAGTGTTTTCCCACGATGTGGGACTATTATTCCCATTTTGAAGGGGTGTTACAATCTCCCCCCTTTAGAGCCCAACGTCCTCGTTGGCTCATGAACACAACACCACCCAGGCGGCGTGGTTGTAACACGTACAGACCACAATTCCGGCTGGGTGGCTCTAATACCAATGTAACAGCCCGCACCTCACTTAACGCAGATATTGTCCCCAACACCTTCACCTCATGGGCCAAACCAAGGTGTGGGGTTTTGTTCCTCAAAAGGCCTCGACGTTGTTATGAGGTGATGGCTATGGTATATTATAAGCACCCACTTCATAGTGTTTTCCAGCGATGTGGGACTACTATTCCCATTTTGAAGGGGTGTTATAAACACTTTGGTGCTTTCACTGAGAGAAAACCCAGTTTTTTCCTTCTGCTCATTGGATCTACTGCCGATACCGGATTGCAAACATCCAAGGTGAAGATCCAGATCTTAATTTCAGAAGTTCTTCCATCCTATTCAGATTTGCTACAAGTCTAGGAGAGAGCTTTATCATCCATCATGGTTAACACAAGGACTACTTCCACAGCTGCAGATCCTGAAGGACGGGACAGACAGAATCCCGTGCAACTGCCGCCAACTGATCAGAATGCTACCGGACCATCAGATCCGCAAAGCCCTATCACCAAGGAAGAATTTCAGATGTTGATGCAGGAATTGAATCAGAGCCGCCAACAGCTCACTCAACAGCACCGTGCTAATGCGGACCTAACCATCCAACTGGACCGTCAACGACGAAGGAGATCCGGGAGGGATCAGGCTTCCTATTCTTCAACCGAGAGTTCAGCCTCTTTTGATTATCATCATAGATCTACATGCCCACGGCTAGAGGGAAGCTACACACAGGCCACTGGGCATCAACACACATTGAATGTTGGGCAACTGAGCGTTGGACCATCAACCAGCCATCAGACTGGACCCTCCTCCGAGGAGGCGCTACCCTGCATCATATTACTGATAATCGTACTACGACAGCTACTGATTTGGGCGCTGAGACCCAAAATAGGACGGATCCGAACCATCACCAGTGTGATTACCATCCTGAGCCTTATGTCCCTGAAGACATAGAACCAAGGAGGTGAGACATGGACCGTCGACAGCGACCGGCCCCTCCTCGCATTGTGGAACCCGACCACACCTTGGCCCAACCTGCTCAAAATGTCCAGATGCTCGACCTGCCAGCAATGATCCGTCAAATGATCCTTGAAAGGCAGGGTCTTAGCAATGATGACTAGGGAATCTCCCGAAGTCATACCCTTTTTACTGATGAGATACTCTATGCTGAACCACCTCGGCGATTCAGGATGCCAACTTTACCCGTTTATGAAGGAAACTCATATCCTAATCAGCATATACTGAAGTATGAATGGTTGATGAATGCTGCACGAGGTGATGATGTAGTCAAGTGCCGAAGCTTCCCGATCTCTTTGGGGGCATAGCGACTATATGGTTTACCCGACTACCACCTCGATCAATCTCATGTTTTGATCAGTTGGCAACAAAATTTATTGAGCAATTTCGTATGCATGTCGCGAGGCCGAAGGATGTTAATACCTTATCTAGTGTCACTCAAGCTCCTGGAGAGACACTCAGGCGTTATTTATAAAGATTTCATGCTGCATGTGCTGAGATCAGCAACCCAAATGATAACTCTATTCTTATGGACTGACTAAGGGGATTGAGCCCGATTCTAAGTTCGACAACTGGTTGGCCAGAAAACCCCATACATCATTGGACCGTTTCTATTCCAAGGCAGCCCAATTCTTGAGAAGGGAGGATGCAAAACAGTCTAGGAAGAAGGATGATGCGGGGCCTACTGTGGAAGGAATTCAGAGTAATATTGTTGTTAAACAATCCAAAGAGAGTTCCGGAAGAGTGCAATTGAACATTTGGAATAAACAAGATTAGCAAAAAGGCAATGGTAACCAAAATTGAAAACAGGATCAGAACCATGGTCCACGACGTAGATCTCCAATGTTTAATAATTATACTCCTCTGAATACGTTGTTGGAGAACATATATCTACAAACCTGATATACCATTCAGTGCAAGAAGCCTGCTCTGAAACAGTCATCGGAGAAGAAAATTCAAACGGGGAAGTTTTGTAGATTCCACGAAAGTTATGGCCATAACACAGATGAATGCCGTCACTTGCAGGATCTCATTGAAAAGTTGATAAGAGAAAGGAAGTTAGAACAGTTTGTGCGGGCGCCGCAGTCTGGAGGTGCGGGCGCCGCAGTCTGGAGGTGCGGGCCCATTGAATCAAAATCATGTACTAAATCCGGCTAGACAGGAGGAACCCGCTCGTATTGGCGGGAGGTTGGTGATAAACACTGTTAGTGGTGGTCCTCATCCAGCAGACCGAAGTTGGAAGGTAATGGAGTCGTATGCCAGCTCTATCAAGCATACGGACTTTGAATGTTGTAGTAATTCCGAAGATGGGGCTCTGGCCAAGCAACAAAGAACGATGGCAGATGACATCATATTTCGAGGTCGGGATGCCAACAGGGTCGAAGCCCCCACTATTGATCCGCTTGTCATATTAGCTCATGTAGGTCCTGCTTGGATGAAGAGGATCTTGGTAGACACCGGAAGCTCTGTGAATATTTTGTTTAAACGAGCCTATGACCAGATGAGAATGGAGACTAAAGACTTGAAGCCATGTCAGTCTCGTATTCATGGCTTCAAAGGGAGTGCAACTATACCCACTGGAGTGGTGGAATTGCCAGTGGAGTTAGGAATTGGTGAACGCCGGAGAGTCCGGATACTACAGTTTGTCGTTTTGGATATAAACTCCCCATATAATCTTTCTTGGGCCGACCAGCCCTAGCAGAATTCAGGGCTGCCATCGCCCCATGGTGTTTGACTTTGAAATTCCCTACCAACAATGGTGTCGGAGTTGTTCAAGAGGATTAGGCCGCAGGGCGAGCCTATTACGTTGCTGAGCTGCGCAAGGCGCAGCGGAGAGAAAAAGGAAAGGGCGTAGAGGAATCTCTCTGCGTCCGCTTTGCTGATAATTGAAAATTAGCGCATGGGCCCGAGCCCGGGCACCCCAACCAATTCCAAAGAGATCTTGACCCGAGATATACCCAAAGTGAAGATGAAGGTAAAGACAATCAAGCTTCTCCGACCGAACTGACGATCGATGTTCCAATCAACGATAATGATGACTCGAAAATGATAAAGATTGGATCTCAGCTAAACCAACAAATGTAAGAGGAATTGGTTGAATTTCTCCGGGTAAACCTTGATGTGTTTTCCTGGACGCACTCTGATATGTGTGGGATCTCGCCGGACAGCGTGAGCCACACACAGAATATTGACCCGCGGTACGTCCCGGTCAAGCAAAAAAGACGTGGCATGAATCCAGAGAGATCTGCCGCCCTTAAAGAAGAGGTAGATAAGCTTAAGACGAATGAGTTCATTCGAGATGCATTATACCCGGAATGGGTGTCCAATCTTGTACTTGTCCGAAAGCCAAATGGGAAATGGAGAACATGTGTTGACTACTCAGACTTGAATAAAGCTTGCCCCAAAGACAGTTTTCCACTTCCACGAATTGATCAACTTGTAGACTCAACGGCTGGACATGAACTCTTATCCTTCATGGATGCGTACTCTGGCTATAATCAAATACCCATGCACTTGCCCGACCAGGAGCATACCAGCTTCGTAGCCAATATGGGACTCTATTGCTATAAAGTTATGCCCTTTGGACTCAAGAATGCTGGGGCCACTTATCAACGGTTAGTTAATCGAATGTTCGCTAACCAGATTGGAAAGACCATGGAGGTATATGTGGACGACATGCTAGTCAAGTCGCGATTTTCCACCGATCACATCAGAGACCTGGAGTCAATGTTTAATATCCTCCGAGAATACAGAATGAAGCTCGACCCATTGAAATGTCACTTTGGGGTAGCATCCAGAAAGTTCCTAGGGGTTTATCGTCAACGCTCGAGGAATCAAAGCCAATCCTGAAAAGATCTGGGCGATCAGAAATCTTGAAACTCCGAAAACTATAAAGCAAGTCCAAAGTCTCAACGGGAAAGTAGCAGCACTGAGCAGGTTCATTTCAAAGTCCACCGACAAATGCATTTCCTTCTTCGATCTGATCCGAAAAGGAAAATGAAACTTTGAATGGACTACGGAATGTGAGGACGCGTTCCGAGCACTAATTCAACATCTCTCCACACCGCCGATTTTCTCAAAGCCTATCGATCATGAGAAATTGTACATTTACTTGGCGGTATCAGAAAACGCAATCAGTGCTACCCTAGTTCGGGAGGAAGACCGAATATAAAAGTCGGTCTACTACATAAGCAAACGGCTAACCGGAGCTGAGAGAAATTATCCAAAGCAAGAGAAATTGGCTTATTGTCTTGTTATCGCCTCGAGGAAGCTTCGTCCGTATTTCCAGGCTCATCCGATCACCATTTACACCGACCAGCCATTACGACAGGTCCTTACGCGGCCTGAGACGTCTGGTAGGTTACTCAAATGAAATATCGAGTTAAGTCAGTTTGACCTTACTTACACTCCAAGGCGAGCCATTCAAGGACAAGTTCTAGCAGGTTTCATTGTTGAATTTACCATCCCAAGGGACTTGCCCGAAACCAGTGAATCTCCGAAGTATATCTGGAAGCTGCATTTAGATGGTGCATCAAATGACCGTTTCTCAGGTGTAGGGGTTGTACTTGAAACTCTTGAAGGTCGATTTATATGTTATGCTCTAAAGTTCAACTTCTGTGCAACTAATAACAAAGCCGAGTATGAAGCCCTACTAGTTGGATTGAAACTCGCCAGAGATTTAAGAATCATTACGGTGGAAATTTACTGTGATTCGCAATTAGTCGTGTGTCAAGTTCGAGGGGAATACCAAACTAGAGATCGAAGACTGGCCGCTTACCTTGCTCAGGTTCAGGAGACATTGAATCAGTTTGACTATTATGCCATCTATTACATACCACGAGAACACAACCAGAAAGCTGATTCGTTGGCAAAATTAGCCAGTACAGGTGAAGCACAGCAAGTGGGAATTGTTCCCGTAGAGACATTATCTTCGCCACGCATTGATCAGATGGAAACCGATTGGGTATTTGATGTCGTTTCCGAGAGGGAGTCATGGATGACTCCATTCAGAAATTATCTTGACCACGGAACCCTACTAGAGCGCAGGAGTGAAAAGATACAAATTCTTCGAAAAGCTTCACGGTTCACTATTCAGAATGGAGTCATGTATAGAAGAGGATACTCTGTTCCTTTACTCCGGTGTATCGCTCACGATGAAATCAAACGAGTATTGCATGATGTGCATGAAGGAGAATGTGGCGATCACACCGGGGTGTAAGCCCTTGCCAAGAAAATAGTTCGATACAGATATTATTGGCCGATTGTAAATTGTGATGCATCAGATTATGCCAAGAAATGTGATAAGTGTCAGAAGCATGCTCGAATTCCTTGAACCCCACCTACCGAGATAACCCAGATGGTCAGCCCATGGTCATTCGCGGTATGGGGCATCGATATTATTGGCTCTTTACCTCTAGCCAAAGGTGGTGCGAAGTACGCCATCGTAGCAGTTGATTACTTTACCAAGTGGGCGGAAGCTGAGCCCCTTACTACGATCACAACGAAGAAGGTGATCAACTTTGTAGTGCGCAACATTATTTTCCGATTTGGTCTCCCACGTACTATCATCACTGACAACGGGACCTAATTCGACAGTGCCGAATTTAAGGATTTCTGTCAACGATTCCACATTCAGAAGAAATTCTCCGCAGTTGCACACCTCCAAGCGAATGGACAGGTTGACGCTGTTAATAAAGTTATAAAATCCATTCTGAAGAAACGACTGGAAAAAGCCGGGGGCAAATGGGTCGATGAACTTCCTATGGCTTTATGGGCCTACCGAACAACCCACAAGTCCGCGACCGGTTACACTCCATTCTCTCTCTCTTATGGTTCAGAAGCTGTTATTCCAGTCGAATTAGAAGTACCTTCTCATCGTGTGACATACTACGATCCAAAGACAAATGCTATATTACTTGCTGAATCTCTCGATTTATTGGATGAGAAGCGTGAAGGGGCTGATTTGAAGGCACCGCATACCGAAGTCGAGTCGCCCGATTATACAATGCCAAGGTCCGACCCCGAACCTTTGAGCTTGGTGATCTCGTACTCAAAAGAATTTATCCGGTCCCTTTGCATATGAAGCCAACTTGGGAAGGACCATATGTTATTGAACGAAAGCTCGGAGATGGCACATTCAAATTATCGACCGTTGACGGTCTCACTCTTCCGAGAGCCTAGAACAGCGAGGGTCTTTGTCGCTACTACACATAACAGGCTCTGTTTATTTATTCAGTCTATTTTTCATTTGCAATTTGTTTCTGCATTTCGAAATTTGAATTTGTAATAAGGCAACTGACTTTGCCGTATTTTCTTATTTCAGCAATAAAATGCAATCTCTTCGAGCCAGTGCTGTGATTTATTTGAAATACTTCATATGACCAGCACTATGCATGGAGAGCTAAGTTCCATCATACGGTGGAATTTATTCAAATAGGGAGTGACTGTGATATGACCGGTCACTCACTAAATGAAACCCGAGCTTGGGGACAAGCCATCACACTAAAGTCAAAAAAGGATTGATACATGACAATCCTTTACATAACTCCGGATTCCCAGAGTGCGGACTGGAGTATAAACTTACAAATACGGTTTCGAAGAGGGTAGATCTGTCCACCTAACGACTTCGCCCATATTCGAACCAAGTTTGAGGAGGATGGACCCGTCCATCTAACGACCTCACTTGTTAACTCAGGGTGGATGTGATCCAACCATCCACGATCCTGATACATCTTTCATTCCCGGTGTGCGAACAAAATTCAAAAACTCACAACATATGTGAATGACCATCTGTTTACCAACTCCGGATTCCCAGAGTGCGAACCAAAGTATAAACATCAACTAACTCTAAGTTCCCAAAGTGCGAGCTGGAGTATAAACATCACTTAACTCCGGATTCCCAGAGTGTGAACCGGAGTATCAACATAAACACCAACTCAAAAATCCCAAAGTGCGAATTGGAGTATAAACGTTAACTCAAAATCCCCGGAGACTGGATTGAAGTTTGGACATGAGCCGGATTGGGATCGATTGTTCGTAAAATAACTTAAGCCCCCGGAGCGTGGACGTATCCTTGAAACCCAAGCAGGTGTGATCAACCGCCAACGCATAAGTGCAATCCCCGGAGGGTGGATACAATCATCGATAAAAGAGCGAGTGTGATTCAACCACTCGAATTCTCCGTGTTTTAGCAATCAATTCAACGATGCTAAGCATGATGCATTAAAGGCGAAATACGAATGCTATCCGATATTTTCAACTCATCCCTAAGACTGGGGGCAGAACTTAAGTGTCAATCACTGACTAAAGCAATACAACATCAGAGTTCAACTTAATATCCAGTCATGACTTGCGGCTGTAATTTCAGAGCTTGACAGATAAACTCAAACGAGATTCAAAAGTTGAAACTTCACAAGTGTACTGAACAAGGAATTCAAATGCTGGAACACTTAAGCAAATAAACACACATCAAGTTCAAAACAAAATAAAGTTTCATTTCAACTACTAGTGAAAAGAAATTATGTACAAGTTGATTCCATAATTCCTACTAGCGGGGGCCGAACCCGCATCTATACACGGCCTACGAAAGAAAAACTAAAGTAGGTTCCTATCTATCTACCAAAAATAAACTGAAGAAGCACGTCTACTCTCTTTTCTTTTTCGGCTTCCTTTTCGATGTAGACCCACTGTAGCTTCCACTTATCTTTCTTTTCGAGCGTTTTCCTTTCGGCGGCTGATCTCCAGTAGGGGGCATGATATCAACTTCCTCATCCGATCTCAAGTGTAGGGGAATGCTCCCTGAAGGTGGAGTCGGAGGAACTGGGTCGACTATAGGAGGCGGGATAGGCATGCTGGTATCAATAACCGTACCACCAGGTGATATCATCCTTAACGGGACTGGACCGGGTGCCACCATCCCACCTCCAAAACTACCACCACGATCCACTGCCTCCATTTTAGCGTTGATTTTGGCCAATATTTCTTCTTCATGAATTACTTGGGCCTCGCTGGGAGCCTCGGTGGGTGGCATTGAAGAGCTAGTAGTAGGTGCACTTCCACCCATAACAAATGGTAGGTCCGCAAAAGGGTCGTTGTGATGACTGAGGAGTTCCTCCATCATCTGCTCGTCGAAAATAAGCGTGCTCTCCTACGTTCCATCAATCGGTGCAGTTGTAGTTATGATGGTCGCTTCAATGATGATGGCCTCCTGCACTTGATATGATTCTGGAGTTGCAGGAGGCGCGATCGGTGTAACTCCAGTCACTGGATAGAGAAAAAAGGAGAACTGTTAGTAACTACTTCGGATGACAATTCCGATTTCGGATAAGCATAGAGAATGTTCAGAGTACCTTCCTCATTTGACACATGAACGGCTGAACGGCTTCTGAAACTTGTTCACTAGCCGGAGATAACTGCGGCTGATCCGGATTGTAAGCAGGAACTGATTGGGAATCAATCACAAGTACAGATTCAGGCTGGGTTGGCACAGGAACTTCAGCACTTGCATCATGGTGCTCAACACCTGAACCTTCTCCAGCCTCCGGGTGTTGGGTGTCGAGCCTTTCTTTTTCATGCAAAATCATCGACTCATGGAGAATCTTTCTTTCATCTTCATTTAGCATACGATTCTCAAGCTCAAACTCGTCGATTGATTCACCCAGATGCACCGCCTTCTCCTCCTCAACCAATCGGCCCCAAGCGTTGTATAAATGTGTTGGGTAGTTGTCGAGCCAGGCTAGATTTCTATGCCTCAAAACGTTAGCATTATAAACCATGAGGAGATCTTAAATATCAGCTTCTAGCCTAGACTCAGCCATTCGAACTTTCTCCTCGACCTCAGTCTCCACCACTCGGATTTTAGCCGTTGCCGCATCCTGTTCGCCCCGAAGCACAATGGCCTGTTCACAAACCACTTGGGTCGCTCTATTTGCATCATCTTTTTCCTTGATAATTTCAGAAAATTTGGCTTTGAGCTCGTTAAGTTCTTTCAGAGCGGTGTCCCGTTTAGCCGTGACAGTGGTGTTTCGGTGGCCCATCTGCTCCACCAAGGCCAAGTGTATTTGCCTCATCCTCTCCATGGCCAAGTTCGCCTCATCGGCCTTTTTGGTGGCCTCTATCTCTGATTTCCGAGAGGAATCGACTTCATCATTAAGCACTTGGACGATGCGGTCCTTCTGGGAGAGATCATATTCTAACTTTTCGATTATTTTAGCCCATTCGAAGGCCACCTTCGACACTTTCTCTACAGCCTTCGCCCACTCTTTGTACTGGGAATAGATGTCATGAATGTAATCATGCATTGAGTTCTCCGCCTCCGATGGAATTCTCTTTAAGTGAGGGGGAAAATGTAGCCATCAAAGCATATATTTGAGAAATCTTTCTTTAGCTAAGCGATTCTAATAGCCCCTTCCCCGGTGGGCTCAGTGATAGCATGCTCAGTGATGACGGAAGTCTCAACCTTAGTTCTATGGCGTTGAGACTCGGACCGAGAAGCATGCGAAGATGGTTTGTGACGAGGGGCTCTATCGGCTGTTTTCCTTGGACCGAAGGTTGCGTAGGGATTCTAGGAGGAGGAGAGCAGGATCGGGATCGATGCCTGTAGTCTCTATCCCTATCTCTCTCATGACATTCCTGACTAGAGTACTCGCGATCGTGGTCTCTATCTTCCTCTCTTCTACGTGACTCATAATATGAAGAAGATCGGCGAGCTGAGTGAAGACTCCCTAACATCGACCCTCATCCGGACATCGTATCTGTAAAAAAGAAAGAGAAGCAGAGTTAGTGGTTCTTTGAATTGAACAACTTGTGATTGGAAATCGTGTAGTGCCATGAAGTGTGTATGTATGTGCAGCCCCCCGACCAACCGGAAATGTCGGCCGCACTTATAGGAAGCGAATCGCTTAGATCAAGAGCACTATCAAGCTCCTCCAACCCGGTGTCATGTTGAAGTGGCACGTAATCCGGAATTGGAATATCGGCAAGCCCTTCAAAAGGACTCTCTGTTGGTGAGGAGGGAGCCTCTGAGATTCTAATGCTGGGAACCGACAAAGAAACCACAACTGATTTCCACCTCGAAGACTTAGGACATTTGTAAGCAACGGCCTTGCCTTTTCTTCTTCCTTCTGTCGCTTGAAATCTGGCCAAAGACCCAGCCACAAGTTCATCATCCGTGGGCGTTCTCTCTTCATCACCCCCTTCGGTTATTACGACCCCGGGTGTTTTGTGTTTCAACTGCTTCTTCGGGCCTGCCCTCAGTGTTCCTTCAAGCCTTATGCTTTGATTTCGCTCAATTAGTCCAACGATTCTTAAATTCCCGTCGGTTAGAACCAAATCGATGTCCCTCATTTCACTTGGAACTTCTTGAAGGACCCTTACTATTTCTTTGAAGTACCCGCCTTCGGGTCGTGACATTGTGGCTATAAAGAAAAGAAGATATTAGTTTTACATCAACTACTATTATCTTGATAATTCTTGGAGAAGACTGAAACACTTACGTCTGACTAACCATCGGCTGGCAAATCCTGGGGGGCATCGGACGTATAACCATTCTGTTTTAAAGTAACTCAGCCTTGTCCAGGATCCGGTTACTACTTGATAATTCCTGACCGCCTCCAGGAATGTAAAAGATGGGCTATCTTCCCTAGTCTTGATGTTAAAAAGATATCTAACCTCTGTTGGAGCCGGTGGCCGAAAGAGATGCTCCATGAATACAATAAATAAACTGTTCAGCGTAGCGTATTCGTTGGGGTGTAGTTGTGATGGGGCGATTCTGAGAAAAGACAACACTTCTCTAATGTATTGGTTAAATGGAGGAAGTGTGCCTACTGTGCATGCATGACGATTAAAGGCAGTAAACCCCACTGGGGGAGCATGCGGTCTATCGTCTGGTCCTGGCAGTAGTACATCGTCCAATGACAAACCATGCCTTAGGCATATTCATCCCAACATGTCTTCAGAGACATTGGATGGTACAGAATCTTGGGGATTACAGATGAACGTAGCATCAGGTAGTTCGTCCGGAGCAGGGTCTACGACTTTGGCTGCGATGGCTGGCAATTCTATTATTGGAAGAGACAGACTTTGACTTTCCTGTTGATGTGAACATGTGGACTCCATAACTAATCAACTTATTAAAACCAATTATTAGACGATAATAAGCCCGTGTTCCCCAGTGTGAAGCGTGTGAATGTGTTGTGCAGTGCAGTGCTACATGTTACATAGCAAATTCTACAGAGATAAAGAAACCATTCAAATAACAAGACTTCGAAATTCAGCTGGAGTGACCGTCATCGCTGACCATCACGGCCGTGCCATCCAGACTTTAGAGACCGATCCAAGTTAAAGTTCTTTAAGATTTTGTTAAGTTACAGTTCCATCGACAAGCTTCGATAGGCAGTCAGATATGTAGTGAAAATAGTCAATTCCAATTTTGCAAGGCTGAAGCTCGTCGGAGTCAAGTGTTCAAATATGCCTAAAGTAGTTGAATTCGTATCCATCAAGGGTGGAATGATATCGTTCTCCCGAAGCTTAAGTTCGTATCGATCAAAAGCTTGGGCCAATAATTTGTTCGCCTCGATACGATTCGTATCGATACTCTATTCGTATCGATAGATTCATGCATATCGGTTGGCTCGTATAGACCACAAAACTGCTCCTTCGTATCGATCGTGGAGCAAGAGATTTCGTATTGATTACTCGAGGTTCCAATTTGCATCGATCGGTAAGCCTTTCGTCTTCGTATCGATAAATAGGGTCGCTACTTCATATCGATCACCATCTTTTATCGATACGAAGTCGCTCCCTCAACACTCCTTCTTCTCCAATCAATACGAATGTCGACCATCTTGCGATCGATGCGAATCGCATCTCCTCAACCGGTGCGAGCGATCCCTTCGTGTCCATCTAACCTTCTTCTCCAAACAGCACGAGTGCCATGCTGGCCTCCCTCGACCTCGCTCCAACCAAATGTGACCTTTGTTTCACCAGAATTGGTCACGGAAGTGGCTAAAGTGGCAAAAGATTTCATGTCTCGTTGATTTTAGTATAGATTCATTGATTAATTACCTAGAAGTGGTGTTTGGTTTGGAGATTTGAAGGCTCGACTCAATTGGAAAGAAGAGATGGTTCTGAGTTCTCCTTTTTCAAAGCGATATGAAAACGAGACAAGGGAATAAGTAAATGGAAAATTTCTAAGTGCTAAGGTATTTATACTAGGAAAGTGTCTATTCGTCTCCCAGTAGCCAAGTACCGGTTGGAACGGTCACAACCACCGTCGATACGAACAAGCATATTCGCATCCATCAACCCAGAGCGATCCCAAATGTAGCTGTTCGTTTCCATTCACAGTCGATGCGAAGACAACTTTACAACCTTCCACATCCATCGATACGAAGGGAACAACCAGATTGCACTTGAACCGTGTGACTCCATCAATATGAATTGTTCCATTCGTAACCATCAACACACGGCCCATGAAGACTCGTATCCATCGATACGAATAGTCCATAGGGAACCAATTGCTCTATTCGCATCCCGCATAAGACCGTCGATGTTAAATGTTTGTTTCATATCCATTAATATGAATTACGACAATACGAGAACAATCTTACCACCTTTCACATCGATCCAAGAGAGGATTGATACGAAGGGACATTCCAAAAACAACCATCAAGCATTGTTACAACTTGAATTTCACATCGATTCAGGAGAGGATCGATACGGAATTCGATACAAGAGAACTGACAACGACTCGTGAACGTGCGACGCTAACGAGAGGCGGGTTAACCTATATGCATGTATGCCGGACTAATATTCAATTTTCAAAATTCACAGTATTGGATATTCGCTTAATGATGGTTACAACAACAAACAAATAATCGCTATCATACAGCAATTAGTTACAATAGTACATGGTACAACAGTTGGCAGTCAACAATTCATATTATTGAAAAATTAGTCAAGGATTACAACTTTCGACGAGAGAACGGCAACTGTTTGACAAGTCAGATGGAACTATTAGGAATGAAGATTGCAGCTTTTCAAAGCACGTCATGTTTTCACAAGACGTACTTTGGGAGGCAAATGTTATCCCGCCCTTTGGCAAGGCCGTGATACCAAGAACTTGACTGGAAACCAAGTAAAGTCCATCCCAAAGATCGGTTATGTGCAGGTTCGCTATGGATATCGACAAATTTTGTCCGAGTCCAGATCGAGCTACAATTGACAACACATGACAAAAAAAGCTATGAAAGCCAAAGTTCCAAGTTTCAAGTCAATCGAAGTTCGTACGCTCAAAATATGGGTCGATCAAAATCAAGGGGGAAGGACTCTGTTCGTATCCATCACCTTGCAGTAGCACTGTTCGAATCCATCAACAATCGCCTTGTTCGTGTCCATGAAGCAACCAGGGAAAATCTGACTTCGTATCGATCTTTTTCATGTCGATCAGAGGTGCGCTACTTCGTATCGATCAGTGGAACTACCCTATTCGTATCCATCAAAAAGAACCTTGTTCGTGTCCATCATGTGTCGACTATTTGTATCGATCATATCTCGTGCGCTTCACTTCGTATCCATCATGAAGCTACAGTTCGTATCCATCAAGTCCAGGCAAAGCCCCTGCTTCGTATAGATCGATATGAACAAAGCAGAACGATCGATACGAATAGAGCGTGTACTGATTGATTCGAACAACATACTAATGATCAATATGAACAACCCATTACCGATCGATTCGAACAAGGCTCGTGCATAGGGGAGACTCGGTCGATTCGACATGAACTTCGGATCGATCCAAAATAAAGCACGTGCTCAGCATCGATTCGAACTAGTCGATACGAAGTGTATCGATTCGAACTGAACAGCCTACCGAAGACTCGAATTCGCATCGATCGTAACTCACGATCCACAAGTCCAAATGCCACCAAATTTTCACAGGAGCTTGCGTACATCATCAACAATGTTCATGCTTAATTTCGACTTGATTGGGCCAAATCTTGATCGATGCGAAATTGGTTCGTATTGATCACGGACCGAGTGCAAATCACGTAGGATCGATCGCGTGGGCCCACACACGTGCCAGAAGAGGTCTCCGAGATCTGAGTGAGATATTTGCAGCCTACGCCTATAAATAGCAGCCCAGAGCCTACAGAAAAGAGATCTTTTGGCTCTTTGACGTCCAGACTCTGCCGAATTCACCATTGTATTCAAATTCCACTGTTGTACTCAAGATTTACTGCTATAATTCGCTGTAACCAGCAACCAAAATTTAATAAAGATCAATCATTTCATAGTGGACGTAGGCAACATACCGAACCACTCTAAATTCCTGTGTTTCTGCGTACTTTCTTGTTTGTTTTTGAAGTGTTTGTTAGATAATCCTCTTTTTCCATTTAATTTCTTCATTTTATCTCTTCAAACCCTTCCGAAGAGTGTGGTGCCCAATTTTGGTACAAACACAAGACAATATCAAAATTTGTATATTTTTCTCCTAATGCCAACAATTATGTCTTGAAATCTAGAATACATATCATTTATGGTCTCATCCGGTTTCATTCTGAAATTTTGGAACTGATTTTTGAGCATAGAAATCTTGCTTTGCTTAACTTTGTTTGTTCCTTCATGTGTGATTTTTAGAGTTCGCCAAATTTCATAAGCAGTTGTACGCATGCTAACTCTATTAAATTCATTCTTATCTAATGCACAAAATAAAATATTTATGGCTTTTGCATTTGATGTAGCGTCTATCTTTTGTGTGTTTGACACTGTGCATATGGTGTAGTAGGTATAGTGTATTCATTCTAAGTTATATTCCAAGTATCATATCCATTTGTTTGCATATAAATTCTCATTTGAGTTGACCAATAATTGTAATTCAAATTGTTAAATAGTGGTGGTCGTGTAGTGGATTGACCTTCAATAAAACTTGTGTTAGTGTTATTTTCCATATTAACTGAATATCAAATAACCGTGTTATGGTTATATAATGACCTTACACTGATACCAAGTGAAAGTGACTAAGGGTCATATAATATGGAATATTAACTAAGTTATCTACTAGTGTGGAATATAAATATAAAAGTAAATAGCAAAGTAAATGACACTAGGGATTTTTATACAGGTTCGAACTTCCCATTCTACGTCCACTCCCAGACTTCTTCTGGAATTTAACTATCAACCCTCTCTTAACCCGAAAAAATAGGTATTACACCGCCTGAGCAACCAAATAAGACTTCTGCCACCTAAGAAACTGAATAGGACTTTAACCACCTAAGCAACCAAACAAGACTTCTAATACAAACAGTAAAATTGCTTCTGACTGTGTATGCTCTTGAGTAGCACTGATAAGTCAATAACGTACACCCTTCCTATAATCTTCTCCTTTGTGGTATATAGTGTAGTTCATGAAGATTGGAAGTGTAATAAATCACTAATGAAATTTTGCTTGAATATATGAGTGATTAGAACAAGAGTTTTGAAAGCAAATGGCAAGATTGTCTACACAATAAGAATGAGAAAATAGAATCAGAATTAAGTGATTAAAACAACTGATCTCAAGGCTATATATAGTGTTTAAGAGTTGTAATTATTCGTGAAAAGTAGTGATCAAAAGATACTGAAACAACTATTGAATCAAGGGTTGTTTCTGTTCGTTGAAGTGAAGTAACTTTTCAGAAATATAGCCGTTATGCAATTTTAGTCGGCTGAATAAAATAAATCAGCCAGCTGAAATGATTCAAATCAGAAAAGAAATAGTGCAAAAAACATGTTATTCACCCGACTGAATCATATGGTTCAGTCGACTGAATATTCATATGATATTGTGTACGTGCACAAGAATTCAGTCGACTGACCTATGCAATTCAGTCGGATTAATTGCCTGTTTTCTGCCATTTCAAAGTTTTTCAAAGAAGTTTTTATGTGTAAACAATTTGACTAAAAAACTTTGGCATATGGACTATGACTTGGAAGCTTGTAAATTACGTGTGTGTGCATATGCCACTTTGGAGAGATTTTAACAAGAATTAACTACTAGACTTAGACCATAGACAAACCATAGAAAATATATCACTGAAACTTCTATCTGGAATCTGGTCTGCAATCTGGTAAATTATTTGTCAAGTAAAATAGTATCTTCTCCTATAAATATGGTTAGTTCACATAATATTTACTTATATAGTTTTCAAAATCAAAACATCAAAATTCAAGGTTTTAACAGGGATAAGTGTTTGCTAGCATGATTCAAAACTCATGGTAATAAAGTCTTTCATACAATCAACTAAAATTTTTTATAACATCCTTTCACTATTACTTATTATTATCATGAAATATAGATAGTATGACAACGCTTTTGCATATTAAATAGTAAATGATGTGGTACATCCGATAAATTAGGGATAGATTTGAATGCAATATTTATGCATTGAATAAATCATATTCATAGTGAATAGTTAGACTATCATAGATATACAAATACTAAACCCAATAGAAGCATAAATCAATGAAATAAAGTTCATAAGTATGTACGTATAGTTGGAACTAGACCAGTTTACAACGGGTAAATTTTATAGATTTAAAAAAATACCGTATTTGGATTATAGTGGACCTGTACAGTCTAATGGATTGTAGTAGATCCAATCCAGATTATTTAAATAAACAAATTTCTTTAATTTTTTGATTTATGTATTTAATGAATTTAATTAGTGATTATTTACATAGTTTATAAGTATATCATTATAAACTTATATGTGTATGACGTGCACATGCAACATAACAAAGGTATATATGGTTACGTTATATATATAAGATCGTATCTACCATGTACATACTTGCTCATACATATACGTCAATTGCCTAAATAAAATATTTCATAATATATATATATATATATATTTGTGTGTGTGTGTGTACGTATGTATGTGTGCGCGCATGTGTATTCTCTTATAGTTTAACTAAAAATTATTTTTAAATAGATTTTGAATATATAACAAATCTTAACTAAGCCAATTGTTTTAAATTTCAAATTTCAAATATATAATTTGACTTAGTATATAAGATCCAAACTTAAACCGAATCTGAAATATAAATTCAAATTTTCAAAATTTCATAATTTAACATAGTAATATTTTAAAATAATATATTTAGATATTTAGATATCTATTTACATGTATATCACTTAATAAATATAAATGTTTATATATATATATATACACTTATTTATTTAAACAAAGACAAAATCAAAAATAAATTATTTAAAAATATTTATATAAACTTTTATATTTACTAAATGATATATGTGTGTGTGTTATATATATGTATATATACATATGTTTCTACAAAATATTTTTTTTTAATCAACAACATTTTTTATAAAATACATTACAAAACAAAATAAATGTAATCAATATAATTATTTTGTATTAAAATCAACTCAGTCAAACTTTTTTTTATTTCCAAAACTAATTTTTAATGAATAAAATATTCATATAAAATTTTATTTTAATGTTAATATACATGATGTGCACGTAAATGTGCATATTTTTACTACCATATTTTATCGAATTAAATTAAATAAATAATCATATTGGGTGTTTTAACATGTTTAAACCAAAATTCAAATTATTTTCCAATCATCACATATTCATCTTCATCCAGGGGCAAAATGGTCATTTTTGTGCATATATTAATTTATGAAAATTTACTTGGAAATTTCTATATGATTTTGTAGGAATTTGGCTTCAAATGGAAGAGTGTTTCATGGAAAATATGCATGCACAAGTGAATACAAAGGAAAGAATATGGAAATAATTCAAACTCATGATAATGGAGGACCCCTACCTACCCACCTACCTTAATGTACAAATTAGAGGCTAATGCACATGCTAATAGAGTTTAAAGCTTCATGCATACTTAAATGATGATTATTTGATGCTAATGATTACTTAGCCTCCACACATCCTAAGAGGATATTTTGGGTAGTTCCCAAAAAATTGAATTAGGGTTTCATACATGTATAAATACCATGTAATTGGTCTCTCTTCTCTTAGGCTTTCTCCCTCTTAGTTAGTTTTAGCTTAGATTAAGAATAAAAGAAAGCTCTCTTTCTCTTTTCATGGCTACTTAGCCATTTTTATCTTATGTAATTTTCCTTTTTTTATGCAATGTTAATTATTGTTTCCTTATAATTACATGTTAATTTCATTTCATGCTAGTAGTGTAGTTTCATTTATTTATGCAAGTAGACTAGTTTTATTTCTTTTTAGTTAGTTTTTCTTTTCATTTTGCTCACTTTTTCTTCTTCTTTTGTTCTATGTTGCATGCTACTTGTGTTGATATGATAACACAAATGAGAGGCTAAATCCTTCAATTTAGGGGTAATGAAGCTCTCTAATTATGTAGCTTCAACACTTTAATGATTATTGATCTCTATTTGTGCTTAATGACAATGCTTGAAGTGGTTAACTTGTTGTTTTTGCTTTGAATTTGATAGCCTATATTATTGACACCAAATAGGCTATGCTTAAACAATCACTAAACACAAATTACCTCTTCATCTACATATGATTATGGTAATAAAGTGAATGTTGAAATCAAAATTTGATGGTCTATATTTCTAATTAATAGTTAATAGGCCATGCTTAAAATATATTTTACTTTCAACTTGTTGTCATTTTTCATGAGAATTGGTAAGTGGTTTAAGGGGTGTGTTATAGTTTGATGCCTTATGTTGAGCTAATTAATAACACAAATAAGTCATACTTGTGATAAACACATTAATTAAACTCACTAATGACCAAAAAAGAGAGATCATAATTTCATATTTTGTTGAACTATGTGATCTAGAGAGTGGATTTATCTCTAAATTGTCATTTTATTCTCATAGTATTCATTCATGTTTGTATTTGTTAGTTTTAAAATTTTTAGTAGTTAAACAATTCTCAAATCTTTGGTTAATTTGACTGAATTGAATTTAAAATCTAACAATTCTCTGTGGATCGACCCGTACTCGCCACGTACTAATATTTGTACGCCATGCGCTTGCGGTTAATTTTATTATAAATTAGTTCGACTGTTTTCTAAACCGATATAATTTCCGTCGACGAACAAGTTTTTGGCACCGTTGCTCGGGAATTGCTTTGATTTTAATTTTATATTCTCTGAATTATTTTTGTTTGATTATTGTGTGTGTATTGCATTTAAAAAAAACAAAAAAAGTGTTGTATTTGTTGTTTATTTTTGCTTGCATTTTGTTTGTGTGCATCTCTTGTTTTCTATTTTGCATTTACATCTCCAAAAAAAGTTATACAATTCCATTTGAAAAAGAAAAAAAATTCATTTCAATTTCATTTACAATTTTCAATTTACAATTTCAATTTTTAATTACAATTTCAAAAACTGCTCTCTGACACTTTCTACTATTCTGTGCATTTCTACATCACTGATCTGTGTACATACAACTACAATTTCACTTCTATCAGCTGTGCACTGTGCCATTCTTCACGCCACATATACAACATTCACACCATAGTGCCATCCCCCTACAACACTTTCAACCACCATTGTCAATACAAGCTCACCACTCCATCAACAATCTTCATTCTCCATCACTTCAACACAAACCACATCAGACAACCAAAACAGCAACAACAGATCACAAGCAAAACCTTCTCACCATCAAAAACAACTCCAAACCCATAAAACAACTTCCTCCCCTCCTACCAGAACTTCAACATTCAAACTTCATCTCCCCTCTCCATCATCACAACACTCTTCATATCACATACTCCACCAGTCACCAAAAACCACCCTACTTCACCATTTTCCATCAAACTTCTACCTATCACTCCCCTATTTCTCATACAACCACCCCAAGCACTGCCTCGATCACTCCTGACCACCATTCAAACAACCAGACCACCATCAACTTCTACCATAACTTCTACACTGCTGCTGCCACCATTCTAAAACTTCGTTCTCCCGATTTACATTCTGATGTTGCTTGTTTTTACTTACATACATCACATGCATACTTCAACCCCCACAGGACATCACTACTAAACTTCTGCACCACCATACATAACTGCTCCAAACCCTCTTCCACATACAACCTCATCGCCTTCCATCACAATTCAAACAATCACTGTCCTTTGAACAACTCCATCACTTCCACCTCTGCCACGACTGCTACCTACCTGACCACTTCAAAACAACACACTGCAACCTACCTGACCGCAACGCACTTCACACCTTCAATTACACCCATCATTCCACTATCTGCCCCAACAACAGCCGCGACCACCTCAGAAGCAACCCATACCACTGCTACATCCATTCATCATCATACCAGTCACCTCCGCCAGTACATTGCATCACCACATCAAAAATCCATTTCATTCAAACAGAAGTCTGCCACTAGTCATACCACTCTGCCCTGATCATCACTGCCCACTCCTTCACTGTTCAGTTCAGTCAACTATCCCCTGCCACCAGTTCTGCCATCGACCAGACTTATCCTTAACCAGTAATCCACTTCATTGATACAACTGCAAACAATTCATAACGTTACACTATACTTCAGCCACCAAAACATCTAACTACAACATCACCTTACCATTGAACCACTGTCACCTCTACAGTTTCACCACTACAACATTCCCCCAGCAATTAGCAAACACATCTCCACCTTCAATTTCAACTGTCATCTACCTGTTATCACTGCACAAACATAATTCCAGCAGTAATCATCCTTCACCATCCCATCCCTGAAACCAATTACTGCCAACTTCCAAACCAATTACAAGTGCAGACCGAAGCCTCCATCACAACCCCCAAGCCGCAAACAAAGCAATCGAACCATCGAACCAACCTCAATCCACCAATCGCCTCGACTCCAAAATCACCACAACATTAATCGCTAGTTCGAACGAATGAGAAATTTTGCTCTGTGGGAATTTCAATTTGTTTTGGGGGAATTTCAATTTTTTTCTGAGGAACGAACAAGAGATCGTTATTGTATGAAATTATTTTTCTTGAGTGATTAATTATTGTTCTTCGGGTTTGATTAATTTAGGGAACGAAAAGTTTTTGGGTTGAGAATTGTTAATTAGGTCGAGTAAAGTTGGGGTTTGTTTATCCTTTTTTATTTAAGTTGAAAATTTTAAGTTTGGGTTTGTTTATTTAGTTAAAAAAAAAAGAAATTTGCTTTTGTACTTTGGGTTGAGTTCAATTTTCCAATCCTTTTTGTTTTTGTAATTTAAGTTTTATTTTAGTTTATAAAAAACCAAAAAAAAATTGTGTATATATCTTGTTTTTATTTTCAGGTTGCCAAAGCAGATTGGAAGAGTTGCTTGCATCGCTTAGCTTGCCGAAAAAAATAACTGCTTGCTCGCTTATAAAAAAATTTGCTACTCTTAGCCCCTATCTATTGTTTTTATTTGCTTGCATATTTTTCAAAAAAAAAATCAATTTTAGTTGCATTGTTAATACACATTTAATTTCTGCTTTGCATTCCATCTTAGAATTTGTTAATAATAATGGTTATACATCAATAACGCTTAATTGTACATTGACAAGTTGTCCTTTTTCGACAATTTAAATTTTTGGTGTCTAGGCTACGGCAGAGCAATAATCAGCTATAAATATTATGGTGATTCATAAATACTATACTGAATTGTTTCTCTGAAGGTACTTAAACCTTCGATTGCATTGCTACGGTGATTTGTGGTGCACCGATAAATCTCGTCCGTTACCTAGCCGAGAATTATCTTGTTGATTGAAGACAAAGTGTGATTATACAATTTTGGGTTAGGAGCTATTTTGTAATTAAACCATTGCATTCATTTAGTTGCATTGGTTCATGCATATAATATAAAAAAAACCAAAAAAAAAAGTTCAAAATCCATAATAATAAAAAGATTGTAAATATTCCTTAACTTTGTTTTCAAACCCTTTCTTTTGATTTTTTTTAACCAAACCAAAAATCCAAAAGGAAATTTTACTTAGTTTTTTTTGTTTAGAAAAGCAAAAATCCAAAAAAAAAATATATAACCTTTTCAAAAGACAAAAAAAAATTTCGAAAAACAAAACAAAATTCAAATTTTCTTTTTTAGAAAAAAATAAATTCTTTGTGAATGCTTTTCCTTTAAAAAAATTCAAGAAAAAAAAAACCCAAAAACATTCTAGAAAATGTCTGAGTTTCCCTACTTACATGAATTTTACGACAGTTGTGAAAATCAGTATAATCCATATAATTTCACTGCAAATTCTTACGGATATTTTCACAACAACTATTGTGCAAATAATTCAAATTTCGAACAAAAAAAATTTCAAAATGATGAACAACCCTTAACTAATGAAAATAGCATTTCGTCTTTACTTGAACTCGTTACACTAAATCAAAGGATGAACGATTTGTGCAATAACTCAAGTCAAAGTTTTCAAAATAATAAAGATTTGAATTCACTTCAAAATTCAAACGATTTCGAGTATAACCCATGCCAATTCAATTTTGAACTCCAAAGAGAATTTCAAAATCAAAATGAAAATGTAAACAACTTTTCAAATAATTTTGGCAATGGGAATAATCTCCACTACGATGCGAGTGAAAATTTTTGTTCTCAACAAACTCAAATTGAAAATTCTCAATTTAATGATCATGAATTTGATGTAGTTGAGCAAATGGAAAAAGGTTACGAGGATTTGTTGTGTGAAACCTACAAGAAATTTCATGAGAAACAAAATTAAATCCCAACGTGTGAAAAATCAAATGATAATCCATCATTTATCGAAATTGACGATTCTTGTTCTCAACAAGTCCAAATCGAAAATCCTCAAGTTAATAATTACAAATTGGATTTTTTGAACAAATGAACGAAATTTACGATGAGCACACAGATTTGTTGATTGAAACATACAAAAAATTACGTGATAAACAAAATCAAATCCCAATGTGTGACGAGTCAAGTGATAATCCACCTTCTACCCAAATCGACGATTTTCAAATAACAACTTTTGAAATTGAAAATGATGATCTAAATGAAGTTGTTGAAAACACGGTAATTGAGTTGGATTTTAATTCTTTTGAGGGTGAGAAACTCGATTTAAATTTCGATCTTCATTTTTTCGATTTCGAAAATTTGAATACAATAACTTTGGATTTGGAACACGATACATGTAGTGAAGTTGTTGATAATCCAATAAAGGAAGACGAATTTAATGAACATAAATTCTTTGGACTTTTCGAAAATGAGTTGTTGAATTCCGAAGGGGAAGATTTAAATCACCATTTTGATTTTGAAATTGACAATTCTGAATAAGTTTTCAATGATAAGCTTGAATTTCAATTTGGTGAAATAAACTTGAATTTCAATCAATCATTTTATCAACCCCGAAAATCATCAAAATGAAAACAACTCGTACGATTTTTAATAAAACGACATTCGTTTTTCCAAATCCACATTCAATTCCAATCTTTTAAGGTTTGGTTTTCTACGCTTAAGTTGTATCTTGTATACTTGACGAGACAAATGAATCGGTCTTTGGAAGACCGTTTCATTTACTTTTGATGATATACTTTCTGATCTCGTGTAAATACCGTTTCACGTAAATATAGGTCTTGTTTTTATTTTATTTTTCTCCTTTCTTTTGAGTTGACTGTGGGGACACAGTCAAAATCAAGTGTGGGGGGAGTCTCATCTTCATTTTTTATTTTTCATGGTTTATTATTGCATTTTCTTTCCAAATATTTTAAAAAAAAAATTGTTTTAAGCGTTTTGATTTATTTTTAAAAGAAGCACTATAAGATAAATGTATGGTTTTGGTTAATTAAATTGAAAATTTTGAAAATTTATTTGTCTCAACAAAAATAAAAATGAAGTTTGATTACAAATAACGATGGTTTAACTAGTATATCCTAATTGAAAATCTTTGTTTAAAAAAGTGGTGGATTCAAATAAAAGAATATAACATTTTGTCTTCTAAGTGAAATGGTGCTAAGATGATTTTGCAAAACTCTCTCTTCAAAAGTAAATAAACTAAAAAAATACAAAAAATACAACAAAACAAAAATCCAAAAAATTACAAAAACAAAAACAAAAAATATTTGTATATATGTATATATTTTTTATTTAACACCTGAGTCATGTGTTCACACTTGTTTGTTCACTCCGCCATGCTCTGTACCCTTCTCACGTAAGCCCGAAAGGCAGTGCACGATCGGTATATCTGGCCTCGGTTTATCTGATTTAGGTGTGTGTGTGTGTGTGTGTGTATATGTGTGTATGTATATATATATATATATAATTCTTTTTTAATAACGCCCACAGTCGATAAGTGTTCGCACTTGTGTGTTCACTCACCATGCTCTGTATTCCCCTCACATAAGCCAGAAAGGCAGTGCATGGGTAATATATCTGGCCTTAGTTTATCTGAGTTAAGCATATGTAAATATTGTTAATATCAATAAAATTTTCAAATAAGAGAGAGTAAGCAATTGAAATCCAAGCACTATTTTTTACTTATTTGATTTGACTTGTTATTGAAAAGAAATGAAAATACCACTTTGATAAACTTTGATAATCAACTAAGGATCTATTTCATAGTTACAATTTGTTATCAACCGAAACAACGAGTTAAACTATAGTCTATTTGTTATGATAACTTGGTTTTTGTTGGAAATTTTGACGAGTATATGACTTAAATTTTCAAGATAATGACCAAAACTTATATTTAACTTATTCATGTCAATTAAAAAGTAAATCTTTCATATGTAGTTATTTTCGAAAACTTGCATTCATCTCTTTGAAAATAAATCTTGCATTTTGTAAATATTTTCATCCTGCATTTGGATTTTGTGGGTAGTATCTGCTGAAAACCCTCACGAGACAACACTCGTCCTATTGGAGACACCTAGAGGTTTAACGACTTGTTGCATACGCTCAATGCAATCGTGCTCCCTACGATAACAGATTTATCTTAGTTTTAGTTTATTCGAGGACGATAAAAAAGATAAGTGTAGGGGTATTTAATGTGCATATTTTTACTACCATGTTTTATCGAATTAAATTAAATAAATGATCATATTGGGTGTTTTAACATGTTTAAACCAAAATTCAAATTATTTTCAAGTTATCACATATTCATCTTCATCCAGGGGCAAAATTTTCATTTTTGTGCATATATTAATTTATGAAAATTTACTAGGAAATTTTTATATGATTTTGTAGGAATTTGGCTTCAAATGGAAGAGGCTTTCATGGAAAATATGCATGCACAAGTGAATACAAAGGAATGAAGATGGAAATAATTCAAACTCATGATAATGGAGGACCCCTACCAACCCACCTACCTTAATGTACAAATTAGAGGCTATGTACATGTTAACATAGTTTAAAGCTTCATGCACACTTAAATGATGATTATTTGATGCTAATGATTACTTGGCTTCCACACTTCCTAAGAGGGTATTTTGGGTAGTTCCCAAAAAAGTGAATTAAGGTTTCATAGATGTATAAATACCCCTTATGCTTCATGTAATTAGTCTCTCTTCTCTTAGGCTCTCTTCTACTTAGGCTTTCTTCCTCTTAGTTTGTTTTAGCTTAGATTAAAAATAAAAGAAAGCTCTCATTCTCTTTTCATGGCTACTTAGCCATTTTTATCTTATGAAATTTTCCTTTTTTATGCAATGTTAATTATTGTTTCCTTTTAATTACATGTTCATTTCCTTTCATGCTAGTAGTGTAGTTTCATTTATTCATGCAAGTAGACTAGTTTTATTTCTTTTTAGTTAGTTTTTCTTTCATTTTGCTCTCCTTTTCCTCTTCTTTTGTTCTATGTTGCAAGCTACTTGTGTTGATATGATAACATAAATGAGAGGCTAAGCCCTTCAATTTAGGGGTAATGAAACTCTCTAATTATGTAGCTTCAGCATTTTAAATTATTGCTCACCTTTTGTGTTTAATGACAATGCTTGAAGTGGTTAACTTGTTTTTTCTTTGAATTTGATAGCCTATATTGTTGACACCAAATAGGCTATGCTTAAGCAATCACTAAACACAAATTACCTCTTCATCTACATATGATTATGGTAATGAAGTGTGTGTTGAAATCAAAATTTGATGGTCAATATTTCTAATTAATAGTTAATAGGCAATGCTTAAAATAGATTTTACTTTCAACTTGTTATCATTTTTCATGAGAATTGGTAAGTGGTTTAAGTGGTGTGTTATAGTTTGATGGCTTATGTTGAGATAATTAATAGCACAAATAGGCCATACTTATGATAAACACATCAATTAAGCTCACTAATGACCAAAAAAGAGAGATCATAATTTCATATTTTGTTGAACTGTGTGATTTAGAGAGTGGATTTATCTCTAAATTATCATTTTATTCTCATAGTTTTCATTCACGTTTGTGGTTGTTAGTTTTGCAATTTTTAGTAGTTAAACAATTCTCAAATCTTGGTTAATTTGATTGAATAGAAATTTAAAATCTAACAATTCCCTACGGATCGACCCGTACTCGCCACGTACTAACATTTGTACGCTGTGCGCTTGTGGTTAATTTTATTATAAATTCGTTCGACTGTTTTCTAAACCGATAGAATTTCCATCGATGAATAATGCAAACAAAGAATTTAATCGTTAAAGAATGTTTTAAAGTAAAAAAAGCAAATAGTATACATTTAGAGTTAATTTAAGCTGAATTTTTTATTCTACAAACATAATATACATATATATTAAAATCAATCACAGGTTATAATATTGAAATGATATACATAGAACAAATATTTAATATGAAACTAATATAGAAGTAATAGGCATTAAAATAGATGAAAGATGATATAATTAAAATAATATATAATGATCATTGTATACTATTAATTAAATTTTACCTTATGGGACGTGGTCGTAGATACACATGTTGATCAAGTCTATCTCCTTAATCTATCAGATCTACAGCCACTACTACAAACAAATGGCCCACCAACACTGAATCTAAATGTATTAGATTGAATGAAATAGAAAATATAGGGTATGGGTGTATGAAGTTTGCATCCAAGAATAAAGAGGAGATGAGCAAAAAAGTAAAACAAAAGAGGAGGCTGCGATTTGAATTTATTGTGAGGTCTCAACAAAATATCTTTATATGTTTCTCCTACGTTTCAAACTCAAACGTCCTTTTGTCTCCCCATATGGAAGGTGATAAAATGGGTCCAAGATGGACCAAATTCACACCAAACTCATTAGTAAATTATTTAATTTGAATTCTTATCAATATTGTATATCGATATGCACACATATAACTTCTATATACGTACCCAATTAATTACTAATGATATCCCGCACAATTCTAGAGGATGCTCCATATTACCAAACATGTCCCATATAATAAGTACAGTAATAATTAATATTTAAAATATTAATTAATTTATAACTATTATAAATCAATTACTCAAGCGGTGTTTTGGAGATTGGACAGATTCAGTTGTACGACTCACATATGTGAATTTATCCAGCGATCAATATTTGAACATTTCAAACACTAATCTTCACACTTCATCGTAGTTAATTGTATGATAGTTTGACTCAATTCATCACCTACAAATCTCAGTAGTAAAATCCAATTTTAAACATTTAAGCGGTACCTTCTAGTAACGATTATTTACACAATTTCTCTTTGTCAACATTATATCACATTAGGACTTACGGAATAAGGTTTTCGGCCAATTTCAACTCGGTTAGTCCATTAACAATGACCATGATTCAATAATAATATTTATTATTAACCATACTACTCTAGGCGAAGATTTTGACTTTGAGTTGACCAAAGTTGACAGTAATACTAACCAAACATAACTGAGCATATAATTCTCTATTAAATAGAGCTTCAGTTCAAATGCTTCAACTCATACCCAATAATAGTCGCTGGAAGGTCATTATGCCAGGAATTAATTATAATCATAGTGGAGTATCCTCACTAAAGTTTAACCATATCTCGAAGTCGAGATAATTATGTAATCCGTCACTCTAAGATTTCCCATCTGACCTAGTTGTTGTTTACCAATGGGAAACTCTTGGAAGAGTCAATCTATAGTTATCCAATAACTATATGTACATAACCATTTGGTGCCCCCACAACAGGCCATAAGTAGTACATTGCCTAACAGTTGGAGAGCATTATGTAACTCTGGTCTCAACAGATGTACCACATCCTTTCTCGAAACATCTTAACCAAGAATACTCAAAATAATATGTTACTTTATATTTTCATAATTTTCTCATGATTACAACTCCTTGTAAGTAATATCACATAACATATCATTGAATATTTTATATTAAACATACTTAAATTGATTATTTAGTTAATATATCATAATATAACAATTATATAATAGAAAAATAAACACCTTTTACTTCGAACAAGATTTCATTATAGAGTCAATAATTTACAATAAATTATAGAGTTTTCCCTAGGAAATACTCCTAACCCTCTCAATCTCCCCTTGCACTTACGGCAAAATATGAAATCTCAATCCCATCCTTTCAATTAATTTTTTTAGAACTGTTCGAGCAGTCCTTTCGTGAGTGGATCTGTTATGTTTTCCTTAGTGTCTACTCTTTTAATGACAACTTCTTTATTACCGACAAACTCTCTTATCAAGTTGAACTTTCAAAGAACATGCCTTAAATTCTTGTGAGGTCTTGGTTCTTTTGCAACTACATCATGGCATTATTATCATAGAATAACGACATAGGATTCTCTATGTTTGGAATCACCCCTAGTTCGTATATACACTTGCTCATTCAAACCGCTTCTTTAGTCGCTTTATTGAGGGTGGTGTATTCAGCGTCCATTGTTGAATATGCTATTATTGCTTACTTGTAACCTTTCCAAATGGTCGTTCCACCCTTCAATGTGATAACCTAACCAGATATCGATTTACCGTCATCAATCTCATTTTAAAAGCTAAAATTTGTATAACCCTTCATAAGGAGGTCTTCATTCCCCCATATATGGAATAAGTCTTTAGTATTTCTTAAATACTTAAGAATACACTTCATTGCTATCCAATTATTTTCTCTGGAATTAGAATAATATCGACTAATGCATCCTGATGTATAAGCCACTTTTTGTCAAGTTTATAACATAGCGTATATAATGGAATTTATTGTGGATGCATACAGTATCCTCTTCATATGTTCCTTTTCCTCATCAGTATGAGCAACATCCTTCTTAGAATGACGATTCTAGATTATGTTGGAATGTTTACACACTTGAATTTCTCCATACAAAACCATATTAGTATGATATCTATGCATAGGGATTGGGACAATCTCAACAACCTTTTAAATCTATCTCTATAGATTCTATTACCAAGTATATAGGTTGCTTCTCCCAAATCCTTAGTGGAGAAATTCTTGGACAATCATGCTTTCACTGATTGTAATAATGTAATGTCTTTGCCAATTAGGAGAAAATCGTTGACACACAAAACTAGAAACATGATAGCACTTCCTTGTTATTTTTGTATATACATGCTTCCTGTGGATTTTGATAAAAACCAAACAATTTGATTACTCTATCAAAACACCTAACTTCTTGAAGCTTGCTAAAGACCATAAATTGATCTTAAACATTTACTTGACTTTCCCTTCCTCCCACTAACCTCGAAACCCTCAGACTACGATATGTAAACTGTATCTTCTAGATCACCATTTTCAAATGCCATTTTCATGTCCATCTGCCATATTTCATACTTGACGGCGATAGCAAGCATTATTCGTATGGACTAAAGCATAGCTACAGGCGAAAAATGTTTCATCATAATCAATGCCTTAAATCTGATGACTACCTTTCATAACTAGCCCTGACTTCTAGTTCTCCACCTTTCCATCCGCATTTAGATTTTTATTAAAAATACATTTAAAGCTGATAGGTTTTATCCCTTTTGGTACATCATCCAAAGTCCAAATATTGTTATCATACATAGAATCCATTTAAGTTCATAGCTTCAAGCCAAAGTGCAGAGTCTTTACTATGCAGTGCTTGCTGGAATGAAAAGGAAGTGTCATCCTCTAAGACATGGTCCTCTTTCTCGCCATCAACGAGAAAATCATAGCATCTCTCTAAATGGTGATATTCCCTATTATACCTTCTAATAGGTTGCGTGTTTTTATATAATTGTGAATTTGAATCTTCTACTAGTTCAACATCTATGTTAACTACTCGAATCTCATCCATATCAAAAACTTCGTTTTTAATTTATTTTGATAGAAATTCCTTTTCTAAAAAGATAGCATGTCAAGAAAAAAAATAACCTTTTATTCCTTGGTGTTATAAAAAATATATCATATGGAGTTCTTAGGATATCCAATAAATTTAGACAAAGCCGATCTTGCCTCAAGTTTGGTGAGGTTAACATGCTTAACATAGGATAGACAATCATATATCTTCAAATACTTAAGGTGGGATTTCTTCCCATGCTGCATCTCATATGGCATCTTAGATATAGATTTATTAAGCATCAAACTCAACATATGCATTGCAATTTCTAGTCCATATCATTGATAGGAAAAAGTTAAATTAGCCTTACCGGTCATGGAAAAACCATGTCTAATAAAGTTCGATTCCTCCTTTCTGAAACACCATTGTGTTGTGGATAATCCCATTATCTTTTAAGTACAATTGAATCACTTTTCCAACATACTTACCTCCTCAATCAGATGGAAGTAATTTTATTTTACTCATCTAAATTTTAACCTTGATTTATACTCTTTAAATTTCTCATAGACATCAGAGTTATTCTTCATAAGATATACATATAGGCATAGGGCCTAATGTATAATTCGTTAGTAAAAGTAATAGAGTATGTTGAATTGTCCTTAGTCATTATAGGCACAGGGCCAAATACATCAGTATATATGAAATCCAAGAAATCATCGGCTCTTTTTTTCCTCCAACCGGAGGGGTGCTTTGTCATTTTTCCTTTGAGTCATGACTCACTGTTGTCAAATGATTCATAATCAAATCAAGGTAGAAAACCTTCAATTTTCAATTTGTATAGTCTTTTGTCACTAATATGACCTAGCCTATAGTGCCTTAAATAAATATTATTAATGTCAGAAGAAGATTTATTAATAACATAAATATTGTTAAAATTAAGTATATAAATGCCATTATTTAAAACACCATTGCAAATATTTTTCCATTAACCATAATATTCATAATACTGCATTTACAACAAAAACTAAAGCTTGTCTCAGACAATCTAGAAACAAATGTAATTCCACAAATAATTTTTTTAACACAATAACAATTGTTCAATACTTTATCAAATCCACTAGGCAAAGTAAAGTGATAGTCTCCAACTACGGTTGTATCTACTACAGTTCCATCAGCAAATTGAAGCCTCATTTCACTATTCCCCACATGTTATGTACATCTAGGTCCATGCAACAAATTATAAATATGGCATCCATCTCCAATATCTAAAACGCAAGGTAATTTATTGATTTCAAAACAATTTTGAATCATAAACGTACTTCTAGAAGCGAAAAAGTCTGACTCTTTCTTCTCTCTGATTATCTTCAAATTGTCCGAATAATTGCTTTTTTACTGCCCTTCTTGTGATAAAGGTGACATTCACCATCGTCAATGGGGCATCTTTCTTACATTTCTTAGAATCCTACTTGTCTTTTTTTGAATGCTTCGAAGATAATGCCCTACCTTTTATTGTTAACACCATGAGTTGATCCATAAACAATGTCTTAGCTGTCCTCAATATATTGAGTAGCTCGATGAGACTAACCTCAACCGGTTCATATTGTAGTTCAATTTGAATAGCTAATTATGGATTCAGCGAGAATAGGATTGAACTCACTTGCAATTCATTTCTTATTTTAATATCTAGTTCAAAAAGTATATAAATATTGTGTTTCATGGTCAAGACAAAATCCTCAACACGACTGCTCTTACTCGTCTTTATATTGAACAATTTCTTAGTAATCATGTATCTCGTAGGACGAGATTTCTCCCTAAACAAAGTTTTGAAACTTTCAAAGATTTTATTGAAAAACAGGTTTTTTGTTGCCTTTGCAACGTCTTCTCTGAGTACACAAAACAAAAACTAGAGTGATTCCGCAATTAGCTACCCAAGTGTTGTAAGATTTTACTATCCCAAAACCAGCATTTTCAACAGGTTTGTCTCTTAAAGATTCGATAATTGACGACCATAAACTTTCATATGTGAGTGCAATCTTTATTGCTCTTAGCCAATTAGTTTGATTAGGTCCGTAAGCTTATCATTTTCCAAAAATAGTCTTAGGTTGATAATTATGCTGCAAATTTAATTGAAGTGAATTAGAACATTTATACATATCGAATGTTCTTATATTATTAGAATGGTTAAATATAAATCATTTTAACCATTCCGTTTTTCTAATAAGCTCCCATGAAATTTTTATGTCTCTCGAAACCCTATGAAGAATATAGAAATATTTTGATTTCTTTAGTAGGTGTTAGGACTCACTTGCCATGAGATTTCGAACTTGAATTAGCTCAACAAATCATAGAACCACAAGAGAATGGATCGATCTTTATTGATTGTATCATATACAACTCTTAACCCGTGATATGTTTCCTAATCTTATCTCGACCTTGAGTTTTCTCAACAAATAAAAATAAATTATTCACTCATACCTTGAGTTTGCTCAACATACACATGCATGTATCTTACTTCATCTGATCAATATATTAATAGTACTACACATAACATCCCTAGCTTGAGTTTAAACAACTAAAGAGTATGTAAGTAATCTATTGATACATAAATGGTAGATGACAATTTTGTATATAAGAGATTCATAATCTCTAATGTATATATTTAATTGAGTGATTTCAATTTAGGAAATAATGTATTTCTTTTGATATTCTCGGATTCAAGCGTCAGGCACATTTGGAATCATGGTTTACATATAATACATGTGTATTTACCCATTAAACCTAAGTTAGGTTTCTTATAGTTCCATTTATATTATACATTTATATTATATAAGTTTTATTCATTTAGAGCTATTTATAATTTAATTAACTTATATAATATTTAGTCTATATTACTAATAAAATTTTATTTATTTAATTAAAGTTTATTAATTTAATTAGTCAATTAATTAAATTATTTTAAAATTCGAAATTTATTTTATTTAACCTAAACAATTTAAGATGAACATCAGCTATAACATTTACAATTTTATATACACATATTGTGTGTGTGTATTAATTAAATTTTAATAAATCAATTATCAAACAAATATTTATTTAATTAAAACAATTTTAATTAAATGTTTTTTATAAATTAGAAATATTATTTTAGTTGTCTTTGGCAATTTAAGATATATATATATATATATATAACCATACTTTTAGTTATAAGTATATATGTACATATATCAATACGTATTGTTTATTATAAATCAATTAAATCAAGCAGTATTTGGAAGATCGAATAAATTCGATTGTGCGACTTATGGGTATGAATTTAGCCGGTTATTAATATTTTAACATTTCAAATACTTATGTTCATACATCATCTTAGCTAGTGGTGTGACATTTTGACTTAATTCGTTGCTTACAAATATTTTTGGTAAAATCCAATTTCGAAAAATTTAGCGATACCTTTTAGTATCGATTATTTACTCCAATTCTCTTCGTCAAAATTATATCACATTAGGACCTATGAAATTTGGTTTTAGTTAATATTCTAATCCACATTCAACTCGGTTTGTCCATAAACTAAGTCCATGGTTCAATAATTATATTTATTATTAATGTACTACTCTGGCAAGAGATTTTTAACTTAGAGTTGACCATAGTTGACTATGATACTAACCACAAACAACTGATGTAACACTAATAAAACTAAAATAAAATAAGGACTCAAAGGTAAATTTTCACAAACATTTGAACTCTGCTACGAAACTTTCACCGTTGTGTTCGCAGTGATTTTCTTGATGATTTTCGTACATATTATATCATAATCGGAGTTAGTATGGAGGAGCTATAGGCGTTGGAATAAAACTAAAAATATAAAATATAAAAATCAAAATTTACATAGCCATTTGTCGACCCATAAGGGTTGATGGTCAATCAGTAGCGGTCGACCCTAGGAGGGGAGAGAACGACCCGCGCTCGAGTAAAATCGATCGTTCTCGATTTCCAATGACATTTTTGGATGTATGTGATTGATTGCTTGGGAATGAAGGCTATACTAAGGGAACCTGATGTTATGAAAAGTATTCTCTAAGCTAATCTAACAGTCCATATTAACTTGAATCCTATAAATACTAAGCTAAGCTAACCCAAATTCTTCCAAAACTCTATACTTTAAAACTCACCCAAAAAAAATTTCTCAACCCAAAACTCTAAAAAAATTATAAAAAATCATATACATTCAACCTAAAGGAGTAGAAGCGATTGAATCAAGGCAGAGCTGGCGAATTGGAGGCGATTCTCAATTAAGAGCAATAGGAAGAGCTTAGGTGTGAGGTGATTGGAAACAATTTTAATAAGATAATTATTACATTTAGATTCAAACTATTTTAATCGATTTAGGATGCTAGAAATTTAAATTGAACTATACGAAACCCGAAATTAGAAAATGCAAACTCGATTAGAATTCAAATACTGTAATATGTAAAACTTGAAATTGGTGTATAAACCCCATTTACAATTAAACGTGCAAACTATAAATTACCAATCCCCAAATTTAATTGCTAATTGGAAAATGAACTAATTATCTAGTAATTAGGGTATAATATTTGTTAGCATTATACGATTAAACAATAAACAAAAATCGACAACTAAAAATCATCAAAGCCACAATTTTGTTCGCGAACGGTCGACCTTAGACTCCCAGCGGTTGACCGGTAGTTGTCAACCATAGAGGAACAATGATCGACTGTTCCTAAAGAAATTTGCCAAATTGAACCTCGACTTAAGGCCCAAGTTAAGTAATAAAAATTATATAATTTAGTAAGAAATTATATAAATGATGAACTGCTTGTTTGAGCTTATTTTAGGTAAGTTTACATGTTTGAGAAAGTAGGGAAGTCAATTCCCTATCAGAGTTGGCTAGGGCAATGTATTTTGCAAACATGGACGTTGATCAGGGCAATGTATTTCGTAAACATGGAGTTGATTAGGGATATGTATTTCGTAGAGGCTCAAGGGTGTTCCGTATAAACGGGCGTGCGGCACAGGCAGAGACACTACCCGAGTGAGCCTCGTGCTAATGGGAAACGCACGATTTCTAGTGCATTGTGTTATGGGTGGACACTAGCACAACATGATAATAGGCTATAAGGTAAATTGGGGTCCAATACTAATGAGAGTTCCTAAGGTGGACATCGGCGCAGTACGTTAAGAGGCATTTTGCCACTACGATCGAGAGAAGAACATGGGTGTATACGATGAGTCACTATGCGAGTTTGCATTATGATATTCTCCTCATTTGGGCATAATATTGATGATAGGTATAATGGGAGAGTAGTTCCCCCTTTGGCCGATTGTTCGTGCGAGATTCGATTAGTAGTTCGACCCTTTGTGTTAGATAAGAACTCTTAGGTATTGGGCCTTAGGAATTCATGGACACTTGTAGAACACCCTACGCCATTTAGAATAGCTTTAAAGTTAACTGCATATGATCATCACATATTAAACTTGTACTCATTCACCAGACTTTTGTTTGACCAATTCACCTTTCTTCTATTTCCCCACCATAGGCAGACTAGGCAGTACGTGATTGGCCCATTCTTGATACCTGGAGAGTACATCATATATTATTGAGTCTACTTTTATCATATTACTCTCTCTTGGTATTATTCTATCTTATCAGTACATTTTGCTTCATGTATCAGACTTTGAAAGGTATTTTTATGTACTATGTATTGGACTACATACTTATATTTCTGAGATTGTGATTTGGATATTTTCTGAGATGGACATTTTTCAATGATATTTATGTTTTTATCCTTACGCTGTGAGTTCTGAAAGTGTAGTGTATCCTAAATTATATATGCTTGTATTGGTCTCAGAAATTTTGAAGGTTAAAACCCCGACAATTCGCATTTCTCGGCACGACGTGAGGTCGAAAGCCATACTTAGCTTTGAATCGGCAAGTCGGGAGGTGCAGTTTTCATAATCGAGGAGATGAATTATCTACTAAATAGTGCTTCATTTCAATGTTTCAACACAGACCTAACTATAGTTAATCGATGGTCAAATACGCCATGATTTAACTATAATCAAAGCGGGATATCCGCATTAAAGTTTAACAGTATTATCAGGTCGAGAGAACTATGTAATATCGTCACTCTGAGATTTTACCATTTGACCTATAACTTATTAACCAATGGGAAATCCTTGGATGAGTCATCCCATGGTTATCCAATAACTATCAACACGTAAACCCTTGGTTCACCCAGTGGCTATGAGGAATACACTACTCATCATTTGGAGAGTATTACATACTATGTTCTAAACAAATGCATTAATATCCTTTCTCAAAAAAAGTTGACTCGAAATATTTAAAATAATATGTTATTTTTTATTGATGATTTTCTCATGATTACAACTCTTTGTAATTATTAACACATCATTTAATTATTTTCTATTAAATAGACTAAAATTATTTATTTAATTAATATATCACATTATAAAAAATATATAATATAAAAACAACCACCTTTTATTTTGAATGAGACTTTATTAAGAGTTAATAATTTGCAATAAATTACAGAATTTCCCCTAGCATATACCTTTAACTCTTACATATAAGAGGGTGTTATAGGTGCATGATAATGAGTGTGTCACATGTACAAACATATACATAAAAATAGATAAATACATGGGTATAAACATGTATGCAAATGTATCCATTGAGATAAAGGTAACATGCATATACATGATAAATGGTTGTATTGAAGAGTCTTTGGCTGGTCAAAAGGGATGGTTATCACCTAACGGAAGCTAGGGTCACCTAGAGGTCACTTTGACAAATCAGAATAATAACCTAAAGTTACACTATAAACACGCCATACCTTCTCATTTCGTTCGTGAAAATAAATAAATAGCTAAATAACTAAATAAATCTCACAAAAACTAGTTTATCTAATTTAAGGGTTGGAGCATACACCATTTAGATGAGTAATATTATCAAACTTTAGAATTTCATATTATTTTATAATATATAATGAGTAATGACATGATAAGTTTAAAATTGGAATTAGTTTATCCCGTGATCTAAACATAACTTTTGATCTAATGAATGGATTTGAACGTTGAATTCCCTTGAAAGCAAAGAAACATACCTACAACTGTTTCATAGAGTTTTGCAAAATTGAACATTTTCTATCTTCAAATCTTATTGCAAAGTCATATATGTTTTCTGGCATGTTCAACATATGTTATATCTAAAACCTTTCTATTTTTTGAGCACATCTTTTGATGCACTAAATGCATTTGAGTAATTTTATATTCAACAAAAAGTTAATAAACATATCTACAACTCTAGTTGCATAGATTTTGGAGAATTTAAGGCCCCGTTTGGTTTGCTATTTTTAGTTTTTTATTTTCGTCTAAACAAAAATTCACATTTATTATGTATTGTTGAAAAACACACAATTTTGAAAAATGAAACTAACATAGAAAATAGAAAACAAGTTTATTTGATTTTTCGTGTTTTCAGACATAACAAAAGAATGGAAAACAATTCATCTCCTCCGTTTCTCGTCCATCGTCGCAATGGCTAAGAATTGTAAAAAAATTCCCACATTTTCTTGTATTTTGTAGTGTATGTTGAAAACACAAAACTCAAAACGAAACCAAACGAGGCCTAAATGTTTTCTATCTTGAAATCTTGTTGCAAAGGCATATATGTTTTATGGCTTGTTTGACATTAGTAATATCTAAAACCTTTCGGTATTATAGGCATATCTTTTGATCTACTAAATGGATTCTGGAAATTTTTGACCCTTCGAAAGCAAAACAGACCTATAACTGTTATTTTGTTGACTTTGGCAAATTTAAGCATTTTCTATCTTGAAATCTTGTTGCAAAGTTGAGTATATTTTTGGTTAGTTCAATAAATGTACTAAACAAAACTATTCTATATTTTAAGCATAACTTTAAATCCTCCAAAAGGATTTGGGTAAATTTTAGTTTTTGAGGAAGTTGAGTAATATGTCTACAACTTTTATTTCATAAACTCTTGCAAATTCAAGGGTTTACTATCCTGAAATAAGGTTGCAAAGTGAGGTACATTTTTCGACAAGTTTGATAAGTATAATCCTAAAACTCTTTCTATATTTTGAGCATATCTTTTGATCTTGAACATGTTTATGTAAAAAAATTCAATACTGATCAACAAAAATCAAATCAAATTTTAAAATTAATATTTCATAAATATTAATTGGTTTGATTAATTTATAATAATTATAATTAATTAAATCTAGCGTAGTCGGAGTATTCAACATTGCGATCGTGTGACTCTTAGGTGAAAATTCGGTTATCGATTAATATCAAACAATTCAAACATAAATGTTTCCATGTTATCTTAGCTAGTGGTGTGATAGTTTGGCTGAATTTATAGCTTACACATTTTCGGTAAAATCCAATTTTACTTGTTCTAAGCAGTCCCTGGTAGTGATAATTATTTACACTAATTCTCTTCGTCAAAATTATACCAATTAGAACTTACGGAATTGGGTTGTTACGCATATAATTTTAATATCGGAAGTAGTGATATAAGCGGTGACATCACGAGGAGATAAAGGATATAGAGTCTAATACTGAAGAATAAAACCATAATTAGCCAACAATGTACCTCTTTGAGGATATCTCTCCGTGCTTATTCATTTCGTCAATAACATACCTCATCGAAGCTAAAAAAACATCCATCTTCGATGGTATACCTCATCGCCTCTCATATCACACTAAAATTCAAAGACGTGCCAATCACATTGTATACCAACAGGGCAAGGAAGGACTTCAACCTTAATTGCACTGCACATTACCGACACCATATTCAAATGACTTTGAAGGTATTAAGTATAAATGATAAGTTGACATCGATGAGGCATTTCATCAATATATGAAGAGACGATCAATACCGTAGTTTAAAGGATGTCGTTGGTAGCATCATCAACCATCTCAGAGACCCTATGTTACATAAATATGGAGATATGGTCCACAGCACCTCGATGATACCACTTTTAAACTAGCAGTGATGGTTGACAACATCGAAGACATGAAAATAAGAAGATGCCGCCTCCATAAAGACCAAAATAAGGATAAATACTGACGTAGTCGCAAGCCGCTGAAGTCCATCAAGTCGAAGATGGAAGATGGAAGATGCGAAGAGGAGGGCCGCCTACCTCTATAAATAGGACCTTAAGGGAGTCATTGAGGGGGATTTCATTTTCTCTCTCTCTCTCTCTTTAAATTAAAGTCTTGTAACCCTAAATCGAATTAGGTATAATTCACTGTAATCATATTAGAATTGAATGAACATGCTTTTGACCGAATACAAATTTCGGAGGAGAAGCTAGAACCAAGCCAGGAGCTTATCTTTGGGTTCAACAATAAGGGGTCGACTCCATTAGGATAACTAAAGTCCTTGTACAAATGGAAATTCCACCATGTTGTAGGACCTTTGAAACCCTCTTCGTTGTTATGCGCCAACCATCTTACTATAACACTTTCTTTGGGAGGCCTTCTTCGGATAAGGTAGATGCCTTCGTGTCACCAAAATACTTGATGGTGAAATTTCCGACGAAAAAAGGATGGGGAACTATAAGTGGTGAGAAATTCAGTGCTCGAGAGATGTATTTTGCAACTGTTGAACAAAATGAACGAAGGTATCTTTCTTGTTATGATTTGGAGGGAAACAAACTATCTAAAGGTGATAGTTCTTTGGATGATGATTCTTCATCATCTAAAGCTAAAGTAAAGCCAGATAAGATAACTAGGTATGTGCTAAGAAAATTTGACTTCTCCAAGAAGAAAAGGAAAAGAGAAGAGGCAAACTAAATCGAGGACAAAATAGAGGAAGAAGAGATTAATGCTGAGCTGGATTATAGAAACAAGCAAGAAAGAATGAAAGTGACGGAAGACCTAAAGAAAGTATGCATAGATTTGATAGATAAAATGAAAATAGGTAAGGTCGGAAAAGAACTAGATGGCCAAACCAAGGAAGAGTTAATTCAATTTCTCCTATCTAGCAAGGACGTGTTTGCTTGGACTCATTCGAACATGGTCGGGATAGAACCAACCATCATGTGTCACACCCTGAACATAGATTCAAACGTCATACCAGTTCGACAAAAGAAAAGACAATTTGAAAAGGTTCAATCTAATACACTAAAGGAAGAAATAAAAAGGCTTCTTGAAAATGGATTCATAAGAGAAGTATTATACCCAAAATGGTTAGCCGACCTAGTGCTAGTTAAAAAATCCAATAGAAAATGGAGGACATGCATTGATTATGCTGACTTGAATAAAGCATGCCTGAAGGACTATTATCCACTCCCAAGGATAAACCAATTGGTTGACTCGACAAGTGGACATCGACTCTTATCTTTTATGAATGCATATTCTGGTTATAGTCAAATCCCAATGTTCAAACCAAATGATGAACATACCAGCTTTATAACATATTGGGGAAACGGTTATTACAAAGTAATGCCTTTTGGCTTAAAGAATGCTGGAGCAACCTATGAAAGACTAGTGAATCGAATGTTTAGAGAACGAATAGGCCGCAACATGGAAGTGTATGTAGATGACATGCTAGTTAAGTCTCAAGAAAAAGGTAGTCATCTAAGAGATCTAGAGAGATGTTCAATATATTGCGAAGATACCTAACGAAGCTTAACCCACAAAAGTGTTCTTTAGGGATTCAATCCGACAAGTTCTTAGGATATATTGTGAGCACAAGAGGAATTGAAGCCAGCCCTGATCAAATCAAAGAAATAAGAGACGTGGTAGAGCTTAAGACAAGCAAAGATGTGATAAGCCTGAATGGAAGAGTTGCAACATTAAATAGGTTTATTTCTAAGGCCATTGACAAATGCATTCCATTCTTCAATGTAATAAAGAAGAAGAAGAATTTCAAATGGAGCTAAGGTTTCAAAAGGCTTTTGAAGAATTAAAAGACCATTTGGAAAAATCACCAATTCTTTCTAGTCCAGTAGATGGGGAAGTCTCTACCTTTATATGGCAGTTTCTAAGCATGTTGTTAGTTCAGTGCTAGTAAAAGAAGAAAAGAGAACCCAATTTTTGGTATATTAAACTAGTAAAAGGCTTAAAGATGTGGAAACAAGATATCGGTTATAGAGAAGCTAGCATATTGTCTAATGCGTATGACATGCAAATTGAGAACCTACTTTCAAGCACACCCAATCAAAGTCTTGACTAATTTTCCACTCAAGCAAGTCTTTAGTAAGCCAGAGGCTTTAGGCAGGTTGGTTAAATGAAGGATTAACCATAGCCAATATGATGTCGAATTTTTACTGTGAGTATCAATCAAGGGCAAGCGCTGGCTGATTTTGTTAATGGATGCACTGGGTTCATTAAGGAACAATCAGAAAAGGAGAAAAACTTGAAGTCTAAATGGTAACTATTTGTAGATGGAGGTTCAAATGAACAGGGGGCTGGTGCTGGATATGTGTCCATAACTCCTGATGGACATCGATTGTACTATGCAATGAAACTAGGGTTTCTAGCCACCAACAATGTAGCAGAATACCAGTCTATGACAATAGGACTTACCCTTTCTCTTCAGTTGAAAATCCTAAGAATTGAAATCTTTAGTGATTCACAGTTGATGATAAACCAACTACTAAGTTAACATTATATGTCAAGAAAATATTGAAGACATTGACGTAATTCGAAGATTTTTCAATACATCAAGTACCTAGAGACAAGAACTCTCAAGCTGACTCTTTGGCTAAGCTGGAAAGTGCATGAGGGGCGCCAAAAGCTCGAATTGTACCGGTGGGATATTAGGAAAATCCTAGCATTAAAGAGAAAAACTAACTTAGAAAATGAAGTTTTAGTGTCAGGCTTCAACACATAAAGAGAATGGTGATGAAGTTGGGATTCCTTAGAAAGAGCTCCCCCACATATAAACTAATGATCAATATGAGGACAATTGGATAACTCCTATTATTTAGTATATAACAGAAGAATAACTTCCAACGAATAAGGAGGAAGCGAGAAGGATAAAGTGCTAGTTCCTAATTTTTATCATGGCAAATGAAATACTCTATAAAAGGGGATATTCACTACCTTACTTGAGATGCGTTAGTCAAGAAACAAGGGTCACGTTGCTCAAGGAAGCCCATAAAGGATTTTGTGGAGACCATTCTAATGGAATAAAACTGTCTAAGAAAGTTATGAGACAAGACTTCTACTGGCCTTAGATGACAAGTATTACCGTCAACTATGTCAGAAAATGTGACAAGTGCCAAAAGTTCTCTAAAATTTAGTCAGGATCTGATTGGTCATGAACATCGTAAGGTTTTGTTTACCTCTAAGCGAACTGACATCCTTATCAAGCCCGTGGCTTTTTGATGTATGGGGAATTGATTTGATAGGACCGCTGTCAGTGTCCAAAGGTGGAGCTAAATATGCAGTGGTAGCCATTGATTATTTTACAAAGTGGGTGGAAGTTGAATGACTCCCAAATATCACATCGAAAAAGGTTCTCAAATTTATAAACAAAAATATCGTTACCCGATTTGGAATTCCACACAAGATAATTTCTGACAACGAAACCTAATTTAAAATGAGGAATTCACCCGATTTTGCAACAAAAATGGGATTATCAAAAGCTTTTCATCTGTAGCCCATCCCAAAGCAAACAGAGAAGTTGAAGCAGCCAACAAAACCGTAAAGACTATTCTGAAGAAATGGTTAGACGAAGCAAAGGGAACTGGATGGAGGAGCTACCCCTTGTCCTATGGACATATAGAACTTCTACTAAAACTATGACAGGGCACATCCCATACTCCCTCACATATGGATGTAAAGCCATGCTTTTAATCAAAGTCGAGGTGCCCTCTCACCAAAGGATCGCATAATCGTTTGTTCCAAATCAAGAGTTATAGAATGAATCCTTAGACCTAATGAATGAATTAAGAGATGAAGCAGCCGTCCGAACGGTTGAGTACCAATAGAGAGCAACCAAGTACTATAATTCAAGAGCAAGAGAACGGTCATTCCAAAAGGGAGATCTATTACTCTGATGAGTCATGAAAAATACCAAGAATCCTACGAATGGACAGTTAGGGCCAAACTGGGAAGGACTCTTAATCGTGCACAAAATAATCCTGCCAGGGACTTATAAACTTTGCCTTCCAGATGGTAATGTCATAGCCGAATATTTACAACCTTACATCCCAACAATGGGTAAATAAAGAAGGAATTATCAGTTTACTTGTAGAAAGAAGTAAGTCTCTGTTAGGGCAAAGGAAAGGCCCCAGCCATCCAAGGCTTGACCGTAAGAGGTCCCGGCCATCAAAGGCCCCATCCATCAAAGGCTTGACTGCAAGAGGTCCCAACCATCAGAGGTCCCAGCCATCAAAGGGCCCAGCCATCAAAGGCTTGACTATAAGAGGTCCCGACCATCAAAGCCTTAAGCCTTTAGTGCCATCATCAAAGGCCTCACTGAAGCGGCTCATGGAGGGAAGGCGGGTAATCTTTTAGTGCCTACCATTATATGGCCTCACTAAAGCACCGGAAAAGCCTTCAGCGCCTGTCATCCAAAGCACTTGCTGAAACGCCTCCTAGATGGAGGTCAGATAAGCCTTTAGTGTCGTCATCAAAGGCTTCAATAAAGCACCGGGAAAGCCTTTAATCCCTGCCTACATGACCTGGTTAATGTGCCTCCTACAGAGAGGATGGAGTAAGCCTTTAGTGCAGTCATCAAAGGCCCCACTAAACCAACGAAATCTTCAAAAGGAAGATCAATCAAAATCAAGAGCTAAGTAGTGCTCCAAAATCAATCAAAATCAAGAGCCAAGTAGTGCTCCAAAGTCAATCAAGATCAAGAGCCAAGTAGTTCTCCCGCTCAATCAAAATCCAAATCAAGTGGTGCTCCCAATCTTTCATACTTTAAGCTAGGTGGTGCTCTAAATCAAAGCAATTCTTCTAGAGGAAGGAAGCATCGAGTACAAGAATTTATGATCTTCCATTATTATTGCAGATAAGGATTTTTATTGATACTATTTAGTCTAGTAGGTACCGGCTCTTCTTATATGGATCTCTGGTCTTCTTATATGAATTTCCGATCTTCTATTATTATTGTCATATATGGATTTTGGTCCTCTTATATGGGTTTCTGGTCTTCTAATATTATTGCTAGATAAGGATTTCTGATCTTTTTATATGGATCTCTAGTCTTCTTATATGAATTTCTGGTCTTCTATTATTATTGCAAGATATGGATTTCTGGCCTTCTTATATGAGTTTCTAGTCTTCTATTATTATTACTGGATATGGATGTCTTGTCTTCTTATATGGATCAATGGTCTTCTTATATGAATTTCTAGTCTTCTATTATTACTAGATATGAATTTCTAGTCTTCTTATATGGATTTCTGATCTTCTATCAGATATGAATTTTTGGTCTTCTCATATTAATATCAAACATGAGTCTATTATTCTTTATACTACTATTCCCAGACATGGATTTCTGGACTTCTATCATCATTACCAGACTTGAATTTATGGGTTCCTGCTCTTCTACTATATTGATTTCTAACATGAATTACTAGCTTTATTTTTGTTGAAGGGCGTTTCATTATCAAATATTCTTTTAGCCTCCACTATTTTCCAGAGAGAATCTCTTATGCCTAGATTCATGACATATCGGTTAATCTTATGGGCCTTTGCTTGAAAACTTATTATTATTCATTGTTCTCTTATAATGGAATTACAAACTTGAATGCACACTGGGAAATATGTGCAATAAATGCCAATTAATACCAGAAGGATAATTGCTACCAAAAATGCCACTCACTTCATGTTTACCGGAAAACAGGGCTGATAAAGGAGTCTCAATGAAAGATTGGGCAATGCAATGGAATACTTGGTTTTACCTTAAAGAGTGAAAGTTTCTCTCATACTAGGGGGACTAAATGTTATCTAAATAATTTCAATGCCGGAAGTAATGATATAAGCGAAGACATCACGAGACGATTAAGGCTGTGTAGTCTAATACTGAAGAATAAAACCACACTTAGCCAACAACATACCTACTTAAGGATATCTCTCTATGCTTAGTCATTTTGTCAATAACATACCTTCTCGAAGCTAAAAAAAGTCCATCTTCGATGGTATACCTCATAGCCTCTCACATAGCACTAAAACCCAAAGACGTGCCAACCACATCCTATACCAGCAGAGCTAGGAAGTACTTCGACCTTAACTACACTACACATTACCGACACTATATTCAAATGACTTCGAATGTATTAAGTATCAATAACGGGTTGACATTGAAGAGGCATTTCATCAACAGTCAAAGTGACTATCAATACCATAACGGCATCCCATCTTACAAGCACTTCAAAAGCATTTAGGTCAGATAAGGTCACATCGCTCCTTGTTGAAGATCACATTGCTCTTCGACCATTGACCCACTTCGTCATTCATAGAGAACCGCATGATAAAGCAAGAGGATGTCGATGGTAAGCACCATCATTAGCTGTGAAGATCTTGATACAGTTTAATTGACATTGCTGGTAGCATCATCAACCATCTCGGAGACCCTATGTTACATAAACACGAAGACATGGTCACAGCGCCTCGATGATACTACTTTTACACTAACAGTGATAGTTAACAACATCGAAGATGTGAAAATAAGATGATGCCGCCTCCATAAAGGGTAAAACAAGGATAAATACTGCCGTCGATGCAAGCCGCTGAAGTCCATCAAGTCGAAGATGGGAGATGCGAAGAGGGGTGCCGCCTACCTCTATAAATACGACTATAAATACGAACCTAAGGGCGACATTTGAGGGGGATTTCACTTTCTCTCTCTCCTGAAATCAAAATCTTTTAACCCTAAATTGAATTAGGGATAGTTCAATTTGACTGTAATCATATTCGAATTGAATGAACATGAACTTAGCCTTGCATATTGACTTCGATTATGACCTTATTGAACATTATTGATTTGGACTTGCATAATATGAACTTGTCATGTCCAAATTGACATGAACCAAGTCGAATGGTATTGGATTACAATGAATTCCTATAAGTATATTTATATGAACTACGAATTATGAACTATGGACTTTGAACATAAGGACAAGATGTCTAGCCTAGTGTCATACATAATGAACAATAGCATGGCTTCGGGACTTATTTTCTTTACTTATTGATCATACGACATAGCATGAGCACTTTGGATTATCTTATCTAAAGGCCAACATGGACTCATATATAGATGACACCTCAAATGGGCTTAAAGGACTTCGAGAATATTACATGATGGTGACGAAGGTGACGTCAAAGCCATTTTGTCTTCCATTCTTTAATGATCCTATCATATGGTTAGTCTCAAAGTAATAAGTTAAAGGTTGGTGTATCATCATATAAAAGTGATGTCCTTAATCACTTCGATGTGAGGTCTTCGCATATGCGCTAACCATATTGGTATAGTCAGTCTTTTCTTGACTATGTCTCCATACATGTACTGGTTAGTTCGGTAAGATTAGCTTGTTATGACTCCGTATATATTCAAATCAAGGAATAATTTATTACATTTAGCATGTGAGGTGTCATATCATTTTTTGGTCTAGCATGGGTAATGATCAAAATTCTAATATTGTCCATTTTCAACTTGCATAATCCAAACACAATGTCCTTGCTTCAATAATAACAATAATTATTAACAGAATACCTCTAGCCAGAGACTTTTACTTTGAGTTGAGACACTAAACTCATATAATTGAGAAGATGAATTCTCGATTGAATAGTGTTTCACTCCTAATGCTTCAACTCGACCCAACTATAGTCATTCGATGGATGTCTTGCCACGATTTAACAACAATTAAACTGTAATTTTCATATTGAAGTTCAACCGTATTTTAAAGTCAAGAAGACAATGTAATATTGTCACATCGATACTTTCTGTTTGACCTAGGTTATATTGACAAAAAGAAAACTATTGAGTGAGTCATTCCATAACTGTCCAATAAATATCAATATGTAACCCTTTGGTTGGACTAGAAGCCATAAGTAATACATTGCCTAAAATTTTAAGAGCATTACATATTATAGTCTCAACAGATGTATCGATATCTAGTCTCGATACATCTTGACTAGTAATATTTAGAACGATATGTTTATTGTATCGTTATAAATTTCTCACAATTACAATACATTATATTCACTACCATTTATGAATTTTCTATTAAATAAACTTAATTTAAGTATTTAATTAATATAACATATTATAACAAGTATATAACAGAAAGAAGAAAACCTTTTATTTTGAATGAGATTTTATTACAAAGTTAATGATTTACAATAAATTACAGAATTTCCCCTAAGGCATAACCCTAACTCTATCAATTCCCACTTACACTTGGTGTTAACTATGGAATCTCGATCTCATCCCTTCGATCGACTTGACGAGAACTAATCAAGTTAGTCCCTTTATGAATGGATCTGCTATGTTATCCTTTGTCCCTACACTTTGTATTAGGACATTTTTCTTCTCAACGTATTCTTTAATTAGGTGGATCTTTGGAAGAATGTGTTACGATTTTGTCTTCTCTTGGCTGCTTTGCATTATGCATTGCCGAATTGTTGTCACAAAACTATGTCACTGGATTCTCTATGTTAGGAATCACTCCTAGCTTACTAAAAAACTTGTGTATCTAGAACGCTTCCTTAGCTACTTCATTGAGGGCAACATACTCGGCCTCAATTGTGGAATCGGCTATAATATCCTATTTGGAACTCTTCCAAATTACAGCCTAATCGTTTATAATAAAGATATGACCTGACACTAACTTACTATAGTCGATATTACACTGAAAGATAGAGTTTGTATATCCCTTAATAAGGAGGTCTCCATTCCCATATATTGGGAATAAGTCCCTAGTATTTCTTAAATACTTTATTATGCAATTTACAACCATTGAATGTTTTTCGCCAGGATTAGACTAGTATCATCTTATGAAACCTAATGCATATGACACACCCCATCTAATACATAACATAACATACATTATGGAACTAATTGCCAAAGCATATGGTATCCTCTTCACATGCTCTTTCTCCTCATAAGTTTAAGGAGCATCCTTCTTAGAAAGGACGATTCCAAATTGCATTAAAAATTTCCACGTTTGGAATTCTCCATTCCGAACCTTTTTAGTATAGTATCTATGTACGGGAATTGGGATAATCCCAACAGCCGCTTAAATCTATGTTTATAGATCTTTATACCTTGTACATAGGCTGCTTCTCCTAGATCCTTCATGGGGAAATTCTTGGGAAGCCAAGCTTTCACTAATTGCAATAATGAAACATCATTGTCAGTTAATAGAATATCATCAACATGTAGAACTAAGAACACAATGGCACTTCTTTATTCCTCATGGTATATGCATGCTTACTCTATGTTCTGATAAAAACCAAATTATTTGATTGCTTCATTAAACACTTATTCTTTCTCCTCGTAGCCTATTTAAGTCCATAAATGGACTTTAGAAATTTTCACGCCATGCCCTCACTCCTAATGACCTTGAAACCCTCGGGCTATAATATATAGACGGTTTCTTCTAAATCACCATTTAGCAATGCCATCCTTACGTCCATTTGCCATATTTCATATTCGTTGAATGCAAAACAACCGGCATTATCCAAATGGACTTAAGCACTTCTACGGTCGAAAATGTTTCGTCATAATCAGCACCTTGAATTTGAAAAAATCCTTTCACAACCACCCTTGCTTTATAAGTCTTCACTTATCCATCTACATTTACCTTTTTCTCAAAAATCCATTTGCAGCCGATGGGTTTTATTCGTTTGGGTATGTCAGCCAAAGTCCATACTTTGTCTTCATACAGCAATCCAATTTGGATTTCATAGCTCCAAGCCAAAGTGCAAAGTCTTTACTGTGCAGTACTTGTTGGAATGATAGAGGAGCGTCGTCATATAAGACGTGGTCCTCCTTCTCACCATCCATGATAAAACCATGATATCTCTCTAAAGGATGAGATTCCTTATTAACCTTCTAATAGGTTACATGTTATCATATAAGGGTGAATTTGGTTCTTCCACTTGTTCGGCCTCTGAGTTAATTTCTTGATTCTCATCCAAATTGACGCAGCGGATTAATCAAAACAAATGTAAATCGATGAATGTAGTAATCGGTGGATTGGAAGATACTGAAATGCCCAAATTCGTTGATCCGAAGATACCGAATTCTAGCTATCTCTGACACGTTGATCGCGCACGATACCGTGAGGAGAGATCTTCAATTCTTCGAGCGTTGATCAAGCACACTTGATTCCGCGAATCGGCTTCTGCAATCGTTGAATCGAGCACACTTGATTATCCGAGAGAGGAGATAGGAGATTACACTCAACTACCAATTGGGTGAAAGCACAAAGCTAACAAAACAAGAGTTTTATTTCAAATCAACTAAACTATTACAAATGACCACACTTGCCTATTTATAGGCTACAACTCACACGTCAAAATAGAATCAAATGACAACACTTCGGTCGTGAACGACCTAAGACCTAAATGGTGCGACCTAAAAACAGATGCGACTTAGTATAGGTCGGCAGCGACCTAACAGATCACATTACAACACACACATATAAACCATCACGACTTAACAAAATGTACAACATATAGATCGACTACGACTCAACAAACAATTCTTGTGACCTTACTTCAATGCTCCAGCTTCCATTAGCGGCAGAGATTAACTCGGCAGAAGAATCAACGGTAACAAGCTTCAGCGACTTAAAACATGCGGCATCCCAGATCAGCGACTTAAAGAAATCAACGGTAGAGATTAAAGCGGCTTAAAGAATCTACGTCTTCAAACTTCAGCGACCTAAAATAAAGCGGCATCCAACCCAACGACTTAACAAGTTCGCGACCTAAGGATTTCCTGCGACCTAACTTTCTTCGCGACTTAAGACTTTACGCGACCTATCTTAGGTCGTAGCTCGAGGTAGTCTTCTTCCAGAATATCGGAGCGACCTATCTTATGTCGTAGCTCGCTTACGCGACCTAAAGTAGGTCGTAACCCTTTATCTCGTGTGCATTCCATCACCTTGAAGCCCGTAACTCGCATGCCAACTTTGTTAGGTCGTGAGCGACCTAAAACTTCGTTAGGTCAGAGCATCCTTTTAGGTCGTTCCAGCGACCTATTCCTTTGCTTTAGCTTGTCATTCTCAAACCCATTAGGTCGTGGCTCTTTTCCTGGTGATGTGTTAGGTCGTTCCCATGACCTATGCCTTAGTTCGTTAGATCGTATGCGATCTAACAACGTGTTAGGTCGTTTGAGCACTTTTCCACTAGATCGTTGCTGATCTTCCCTAAGTCGTTGGATCGACTTATAGACTTCGTTAGGTCGGTCGCGACCTATGGCTTCAACTTTCCACCAGTCTTCACAAAATGTTAACTCGTTAGCTTTAGGTCGGATTCGACCTATCAACATGTTACGACCTATGACTTCTTTCTGGGCTGCATCATCCTCCCCAGGTTGAGAAAAATTCGTCCCCGAATTTGTAAATTCTTCCTCATCAACTTGTTCATTCCCATAATATGGTACAAGATGCTTAACATTGAACACGTCAGAAGTGTAAAAATCCTCCGTTAGCTTCAATCTGTAAGCATTTTCATAAATCTGTTTCACAACTTCTACAGGACCAATTTTTCTGGCTTTCAACTTGTTGTAAGCGCCCACTGGAAAACGATCCTTCGTTAACACTGCATAAACCAAATCTCCTTCATTAAACTCAACATTTCTTCGTTTCAAGTCTACAGATCGTTTGTATTTCTCATTTGCCTTCTCCAATCGTTCCTGCACGATTTTATGACATTCCGTCAACCCTTCAACAAAATCAGCAGCTTTCTTAACTGTCCCCTTCGATTGTGGTACTACCGTTAAGTCCAACGGTCCCTTCGGTAAGCTTGAATACACTATCTGAATTGGACTGAACCTTGTACTACGATTCATTGCATGATTATGAGAAAATTCGGCTTGGCATAACTTCAGATCCCAACTCTTCAGACTGTCCTATACAAGACATCGTAACAAATTTCCCAATGATCTGTTTACTACCTCAGTCTGTCCATCTGTCTGTGGATGGTAAGCACTACTAAACTTCAGCTTCGTTCCAACCATTTTCCACAAACTTAGCCAAAAATGACTCAGAAAACGAGTATCCCTATCCGACACGATAGATTCTGGCAATCCATGAAGTCGATATATCTCTTTGAAAAACAACTGAGCAACATGAATAGCATCCGCCGTCTTCTTACAAGCAATAAAATGTGCCATTTTCGAAAATCGGTCAACCACCACATAAATGGAAACGTTACCACGCTGTGTTCTCGGTAACCCCAACACAAAGTCCATACTCACATCATTCCATGGTTTAGTTGGTACAGGTAATGGCATATATAAACCAGCATTAGTCGCGGTTCCTTTCGAAACCTGACAGATATGACATCGCTCCACAAACCTCTCCACCTCTTTCCTCATCGATGGCCAAAAGTAAGACTGTGAAATCAACTGTAATGTACGGTCTCTCCCAACATGTCCTTCTTCATGTAGCTCTTTTACAATCTTCATTCTCAAACTACAATCAGGTATGCACAATCGATTTCCCTTGAACAGAAAACCATCTATCATCAAAAACTCATCCGTCTTTCTCTCCTTGACTTTATCAACCACCTTCGCAAAGTAAGGATCATTGACAAATAATTCTGGCAACATCTCAAACCCCGTCACTTCAACCTTTAGTGTAGTCAACAAATGACTCCTCCTACTCAAAGCATCAGCCACACGATTCGTCACCCCTGACTTGTGTTTAACAACAAAAGTAAACTGTTGTAGATATGCAATCCATGATGCATGTCTCGCTGAAATCTTGTCTTGCCCTTGTAAATGCTTTAACGCCTCATGATCAGTGTAAAGAACAAATTCCTTCTGAAATAGATAGTGTCTCCAGTGTTTAATAGATTGCACGACAGCATAAAATTCCACATCATATGTACTGTATCTCATCTTTGCTCCTGATAACTTCTCACTGAAATATGCAATCGGACGTCCCCTCTGACTCAACACTCCTCCAATCCCAACCTTGGATGCATCAGTATGTAGTTCAAACACTAGCTGAAAATCTGGTAATATTAGAATTGGTGCAGACGTCAAGAGTTCTTTGATTCGATCAAAAGCAACCCCTGCTTCCTCCGTCCATGCAAACTGTTTACCCTTCATACAATCTGTAACAGGCGCCATCACACTACTAAAGTGTGGAATAAACCTTCGATAAAATGAAGCCAACCCGTGAAAACTACGAACCTCCGTTATCGTCTTGGGTTGCGGCCAATCTCTGATAGCTTCGACTTTACTTTGGTCAACCTGTATTCCTTCTTCCGACACAACATACCCTAGAAATAGAACACTCCTCGCCATAAAAACACACTTCTTTGTAGCAGCATAGAATTGTTCTTCACGAAGTATAATTAACACTTTCTTCAAATGCTGAACATGCTCTTCTGTACTAGCACTTTAGATCAGAATATCATCAAAGTAAACCACTACAAATTTTCCAATGTATGGTCTGAAAATTTGGTTCATCACCCTCATGAATGTACTCGGTGCATTCGATAGACCAAACGGCATTACCAGCCATTCATACAATCCTTCCCTCGTTTTGAATGCTGTCTTCCATTTGTCTCCTGGTCTAATGCGAATCTGATGATAACCGCTCTTCAAGTCAATCTTAGAAAAGATTACAGACCCACTAATTTGATCCAATAGATCATCAAGCCTCAGCATCGGAAATCTGTATCTGACTGTGATCTTATTCAATGCTCTACTATCCGTGCACATCCTTCACGTTCCATCCTTTTTGGGTACCAATAAAGCTGGTACAACACAAGGACTTAAACTCTCCTGCACACGCCCCTGTTCAAGCAATTCCTCTACCTGCCTCCGCAACTCTTCATGTTCCTTCGGACTCATTCGATAATGTGGTCTGTGTGGCAACACAGCACCTGGAACAAGATCTATCTGATGTTGTATATCCCTCAACGGTGGCAACTCCGTTGGTAACTCCTCTGGAAATACATCGTCAAACTCTTTCAATACCGGTTTTACTTCTTCTGGTATTTCAACCTCTTCACTGCTTTCTCGCCTAATCAACAAAAACACTTCAGGCTCCTCCTCTACTTCCTTCACAAACTCCTTCAAAGATAACAAAGTTTTGAGCTCTTCAATCTCCTCCAACTTGTTTTCCTCCTATTGTCGCTTCTTTGGAACTAGAGTAATCTTTGTGCCTTCAAACATGAAACTGTAACTGTTGGTACGCCCATCATGTTGCACCGCCCTATCATACTGCCACGGTCTCCCCAGCAACAAATGACAAACGTCCATATCTACCACATCGCACCAGATTTCATCTTTATATTTCTTCCCAATTGAAAACTTCACATAAGCCCTTCGTCCAACCTTCACCTCCCCGCCTTTCCTCAACCAAGCTAACTTGTACGGTTTCGGATGTTTCTCAATCTTCAACGCCAACTTCCTCACAGCTTCGGAAGAAATTATATTATCACAGCTTCCAGCATCAATAACAAATTTGCAAACTTTCCCCAGAATAGTACATGTTGACTGAAAAATATTGCTCCTTAACCAACTACAATCCTCCTCTTGCTTTGGTGTTAAACAGGACCTCTTCATCATTAGATTGTAACCTTCGTCTCCCGTCACTTCTTCTTCCTCCTCATCAGGTGGTGAATTAGAACATTCAGCTTCTTCATCCTCAACCTCCGCTATCATAGCTCTCTTCTTCGGCTTCGGACATTCGCTACTTTTGTGGCCCATTTCTTGGCAATTATAACATTTGAAACCATTATTGACTTTCGCCTTCCCAACCTCATTCACAACTGGTTTTGCAGCGACTTTTGAAACATTAGCACTTCCACTAACACCCTTCACTTGATTATTGGAATTTGTAAACACACCACCTCCTCGTCGTCCCTGTTTCTCCCAAGCCAACGCTTTCTGATGTGCTTCCGCTACAGATCTGGGATCAAACATGTTAACCATATCCTGAACCTGCATTCGCAATCCCCTAATGAATCTAGATGTCAGCTGCTCTTCCGTTTCCATAATATCATTCCTCGCAATAAGCTGATAAAATTCATCTGCGTAATCATTAACATTCTTTGTGCCCTGCCTCAAATTCTGCAAACGTTGATACATCAAAGATTGATAATTGTAAGGTAAGAACGTTGCTTTCATCAATTTCTTCATCTTCTCCCAAGAATCAACTTTTGACTTCCCCATTCGTTCACGTGTAAGTTTGGTTTGCTGCCACCATGCCAAAGCTCTACCCCTCAACCTCGTAGCAACCAACTTCACTCTACGATGCTCTGGAACTTCTTTGAAGTCAAAAATCTCTTCAACATTAGCCACCCAATCTAAAAACTCCTCCGCTTGCATACCACCTTTGAATTCAGGAATTTCAGTCTTCATCCCCGACTCCCACTTGTGATCATACTTAGAGTGATTCTTCCTTGTCCCCGTCCTTGTCCTCGAACACTACCACCATCATACTCCTCTTCAAAATCAGATGTATATCGTTGTCTATCTCGTCCACCCACATCTCTACTACCATCACGTCTACCACCATCATCCCTTCTATCTACATTCCTCCGTTCTCGATCATCCACGTTCCTCCCACGCCTTTGATCATTGTCAATACTTCTTTCTCGATTGGAATGTGACGAGACTCTACTTCCCCCGTGGTTAGATTCAGGTGAAACCCTTCTCCGATTTTGATTCATCTCTAACATCATCTTCTCTAATCGTCCAATCCCTTCATTAAGCTTCTCACTAAAGTTCTCATTGATTCTTTGCTCCATCTCATCAGCTTCTTCTCTTCGATACAAAGCTTCAACGTTTTGATGTCGATTAGCTCTCCTTGGTGGCATACTTGAAACTTTACAAACTCTTCAAATTCAAACACAATTCGAACTTTGATCCAAAATGAAATGGATCGAAAACTCCCACTTTGTTGCTACTTCGCGATGAACACGATGAACACAACTTCTCCAAATGAGGCAAATTTGATCTCCCACTCTTCTACTTAGCTCGGCTTCTCACTTCAAGCTCGGCTATCACTTGATCTCTTCAAAACTCCAAAATGATTAGGCTCCAAGTCTCGATCTAGCTATGATTGGCTAGAACAAGCTCGGATACCAAAACTGACGCAGCGGATTAATCAAAACAAATGTAAATCGATGAATGTAGTAATCGGTGGATTGGAAGATACTGAAATGCCCAAATTCATTGATCCGAAGATACCGAATTCTAGCTATCTCTGACACGTTGATCGCGCACGATACCGTGAGGAGAGATCTTCAATTCTTCGAGCGTTGATCAAGCGCACTTGATTCCGCGAATCGGCTTCTGCAATCGTTGAATCGAGCGCACTCGATTATCCGAGAGAGGAGATAGGAGATTACACTCAACTACCAATTGGGTGAAAGCACAAAGCTAACAAAACAAGAGTTTTATTTCAAATCAAATAAACTATTACAAATGACCACACTTGCCTATTTATAGGCTACAACTCACACGTCAAAATAGAATCAAAAATGACAACACTTAGGTCGTGAACGACCTAAGACCTAAATGGTGCGACCTAAAAACAGACGCGACTTAGTATAGGTCGGCAGTGACCTAACAGATCACATTACAACACACACATACAAACCATCACGACTTAACAAAATGTACAACATATAGATCGACTACGACTCAACAAACAATTCTCGCGACTTTACTTCAATGCTCCAGCTTCCATTAGCGGCAGAGATTAACTCGGTAGAAGAATCAACGGTAACAAGCTTCAGCGACTTAAAACATGCGGCATCCCAGATCAGCGACTTAAAGAAATCAACGGTAGAGATTAAAGCGGCTTAAAGAATCTACGTCTTCAAACTTCAGCGACCTAAAATAAAACGGCATCCAACCCAACGACTTAACAAGTTCGCGACCTAAGGATTTCCTGCGACCTAACTTTCTTCGCGACTTAAGACTTTACGCGACCTATCTTAGGTCGTAGCTCAAGGTAGTCTACTTCCAGAATATCGGAGCGACCTATCTTATGTCGTAGCTCGCTTACGCGACCTAAAGTAGGTCGTAACCCTTTATCTCGTGTGCATTCCATCACCTTGAAGCCCGTAACTCGCATGCCAACTTTGTTAGGTTGTGAGCGACCTAAAACTTCGTTAGGTCGGAGCATCCTTTTAGGTCGTTCCAGCGACCTATTCCTTTGCTTTAGCTCGTCATTCTCAAACCCATTAGGTCGTGGCTCTTTACCTGGTGATCTGTTAGGTCGTTCCCACGACCTATGCCTTAGTTCGTTAGATCGTATGCGATCTAACAACGTGTTAGGTCGTTTGAGCGCTTTTCCACTAGATCGTTGCTGATCTTCCCTAAGTCGTTGGATCGACTTATAGACTTCGTTAGGTCGGCCGCGACCTATGGCTTCAACTTTCCACCAGTCTTCATAAAATGTTAACTCGTTAGCTTTAGGTCGGATTCGACCTATCAACATGTTACGACCTATGACTTCTTTCTGGGCTGCATCACAAATCTACAACTTTGCTTTTAATTTCTTTGACAAAAATTACTTTCCTGAAAGGAGAGCATGTCCAAAAATAATAACTCTTTGTTCCTTTGTTTTGCAGAAAATATATCTCATTGTGTTGTTGGGATATCCAATAAATTTACACGGAGTGGATCTTGCTTCAAGTTTGTCAGGGCCAACGTTCTTATTGGACAACCCCATACCTTCAAATACTTAAGGTGGGGCTTTTTCCCATGCCATGTCTTATATGGTGTCTTAGGTACAGATTTAGTGGCATAAAACTCAATATATGCGCTATGGTTTCTAGCGCATATTCCTAAAAGGACATAGGTAACTCAGCTTTACTTATTATGGAACAAACCGTATCACTAAGGTTCAATTCCTTTACTCTAAATCTTTTAGAATACAGGGTGGAGTAACTTGAGAGATAATCCCACTATCTTTTAAGTACTATTGGAGCTCTTGTCAAATGTACTCACCACATTGATTGGATTGAAGTTTTTTAATCTTTTGGTTCGTCTAATATTTGACCTTATTTTTATATTCAATAAATTTCTCATAGACATCAGATTTGTCCTTCATAAATACACATATCCTAGCCTTAAGGAATCATCCATAAATGTTACAAAGCAAGAAGAATTTTCTTTGGGAACTATAGACATTGGGTCACATACATTAGTATATACGAAGCCTAAGAGTTTGTTAACTCTTTCATTGCTCCCATTATAGGGGTGCTTAGCCATTATTCCTTTGAGACACAATTCACACATGTCAAATGATTTAAAATCAGATGAGGGTAGAAAACCCTCAATTTTCAATTTGTGTAGTAGTTTCTTAGTTATATGACCTAGCCTACAATGCCAAAGATAGTTATTGTCTATGTCAATATTATAAGAATTATTCACAGCACCAACATAATTAGTATTAGTCACATAAATGTCGTTATACCGCTAAATTTATTACCATCTAGCATAATGTTCATAACATTATTAGCACAGTGAAAAATATAACCAATCTTAGACAATCTAGACACGAAAATAATAGCGAAAATAAAGCCTTTTACATAATAGCAATTATTTAACATTAAAACTAATCAATTTGGAAATTTTAAATGAAAATCTCCAACCACCATTACATCTACTAAAGATCCATCAGCAACTTCAAGCCTCATCTCTTCCTTTGCCATATGACGCTTGTTTCAATGTCCCTATAACGAATTTTAGATGTGAGTTCCAGATTCATTAGCTAAAACCCAAGTTAATTTATTGATTGCAAAATAAATTTGAATCATAAATATACTTGTGGATGCAGCTGAACTATTCTATTTCTTCTCTTTGACAATCCTCATGTACTCTGGAGAGTTTCGTTTCCAATGGCCCTTCTTATGACGGTAATGACATTCACCCTTGTCAGCTGGAGTGGTCTTCTTATTAACCATTTTCTGCTTCTTCAATCCTTTCAAAAATGATGTGCTCCCCTTAACCACGAGTATAGTGCTATGATCCTTGGACGAAGACACGGTTTACCTCAACATATAAAGGAGCTTCATGAGGCTTACGTTAAGCCTGTTCATATTATAGTTTAACATCGATGGCTCAAATTGACTATGTGACCCTAGGATCAGATCCACTTGCAACTCGTTGTCTATCGTTGCGTCCAACGAAAAAAGTCTATCAATATTGCCTTTCGTCATAAGAATGTAATTGTCTGCTTTCATGTCCTTCGCATTTCATATTGAATAGTTTCTTCATAAGTTCGTAGCTTACGAACGAGATTGTTCCATAAACAAAACTTTGAGACTAATAAAAATTTGATGGACATTCATGCTTTTATGTCGTTTTGCAACTGTTTTTCTAACATAGACAACACGTAAACTTAGGCGATTTCAAGGTTTGTGACCCACTTTTTATAGGCTTTACGTAATCCAAGATTCACATTATCGATGGTTTTTTCCCCTGGAAGTGTGGTTATTGACGACAATAGACGTTCGTAGGTTAGTGCTATCTTTATTACTCTTAACCGGTCTATGTAGTTAGCTCCGATAACTTTGTCGTTTTTAGAAAACAATTAGTGTGTAAACATTTTCTACAAATTATAACTTAGTAAATTAGGAAACTATTCATAGTTTTTCTTAGAATATTAGTAAGGTTAACCATTACATTTTATTTTATTAATAACCTCCCACTAGTCTTTTATGTTTATCAAAACCATTGGACAAAATGTAGAAGTCTTTTGACTTTAGTAGCGGGTTTTAAGACTCATTTCTCTTGGGATTCCAATTTCGAGTTATCTCAAAAAATCATAGGCCCATAAACGATAGATAACATTTTATCCATTGTATCGTATACAACTCATAACTCATGGTTTTTGGCCGAATCTCATTTTCATCACGATTTGCTTGACAAATTGAAAGATATTATTCACTCGTACCTACCATTTCATGATAGTCTAGGTATAAATATGTACCTTGAGTTTGCTCAACAAATACATATAGTTATCTTGCTTCGTATATTATATGTATTAGTAATACTACACATAACATCTCCGGCTTGAGTTTGCTCAAAAACCAAAGAGTATGCAAGTAATTTATTACTATATAAATGGTAGAGGACAACCTATTATATTAAAGATTCATAATCTTTAATATGTTTAATTGAGTGCTATCGACTTATGGAATAATGTATTTCTTATAAAATACCCTCATCATTCAAGTGCCAAACACATCAGAAATCATGGTATGCGTACTATCCATATGTATTTATTCCTTAAATCTAATCAGGGTTTCTTATTGTTCCAAATTTTATTATACATTCATATTATATAAGTTTTAATTATTATATAACTTTTATAATTTAAATAACCTATATAATAGTCTTATGTATAATCATATATTAATATTATTAATTCGTTAAGAATTAATTAATTAACATTTTAGTTAATTTTATATTATTCAATTAAAATTTTATTTTGAATATGTATACTATAACATTTAGAGTTATACGGATATATCTTTATATATATATTATTTATTAGTTAACTTTTAATTAATTAATTTAATTTTGAAAATTTATATACACTTACATTACCTTAAACAATTCAAGGTAATGTAACATATATCAATATATGTCTATGTAATTAAAGCGCTTAGTGTTTCCATAGTGATGGAGAGGCAAAAAGTTATAGGGATAAAGCTTGGTTATAGTGGTAAATAGTGGAGGTGCAAAAAGCTTCATTGGATATAAAACCAAATATATTATGTTAACTTATTCTCATACTCGCATCATTTTTGTAGGAAAAGGAAATATTGTTTAATCATATATAATAAAACTGATGAATAACATGATTTATGCAATACAGATTTGGTACTATTATAGATTTCTCACTTATATTGAGCACTTATGCTTTAAAATCAACATTTTTATTTTAGTGTTGCTAAAGCGGGTGCTAAAAAGTCTTGATTTAGCAGGTGTAGCAGAAAATAGCGGGGCTTAAAGCAGATCTGCTATTTAATAGCGCTATATTGAAAAAGCATAGCGGTCGAAGAGCGCTATGCGCTACTGCGGGGATTTTGCGGGGCTTTAACTGCCCACATATAAATACGAGTGTTATATAATTCAATTAATTAATTTATTTATTTATTGATCTAATTAATAATTAATTAATTCTCAAAATTAATCCATAAATTTCAGAAAAAAAATTAAATTCATATAATAACATTTATAATATTTTTCTCATTTTAAATTATATTGTGTCTTCTCTATTAGGGGTAATTTGGGCTCACTTCACCTTTCGGTTAAGTCGGCAGCTAGGTAGGACATGATACTTGATTATCCAAAACTCAGCTTGAACACTACCTTTTTAGACACCCTACTAAATGGATAAGCTAAATTAGTTGGCCCTAACATGACTAATTTAGACCATGTAGGCAATTGAGCTTTGATTCCATTTTTGGAACCAGATCAGCACGCAGTGAGTTAAATGGTTGAATTTTAATCTTTGTTACCATTTTTGATCTTTTTGGGCATATTAAGTCTACATTGATTATCCGATCTAAATAAATTTTAAATAAAATAGTTATTTTATTTATTTATTTATTTTGAAATTGGATAATTAGATGGTAGTACATATTAGTACTATAAGTCTTAAGTAGTATATAACATACTACATGTGAATATATATTCGAATCATGCTATATAAGTTTCAAACCTATGACCTCTTGCACCAAAGTCGAAGTGCCTAACCAGTAGGACAGTGCTGCTTGTCTTCTTTGTTTGATTTATTAATAAAAGAAATATGTTTGATATTATATATAATATATAACGTGCATAAGCGTATTATATGCACATGTACGTGTACGTGCATGCGCAACACACACTGTACATGATTTAACATGCCCATATCTAGGTATCGAGATTTACACCGCAGCGGACATGTTAGCCCCTCCATATACATATATGTTGTCCATATGTATATTGTTAATGTGATATAAATTATATTTATATTTGAATATATATATGTATAATAATGTAAAAGTAATCTTATATGCATATATACATATATTATACCTATATATATACATAATATATATATTGATAATTTAAAATTTGAATTAAAATTTCAAATTTTAAAAATAGACTAGATATGAAAATATCTTTTGATCTGAATTTTAAAATTTAATTTTGCAAATAAGTTATATTATATATACTAGTATAAATCGCACATACGTGCATCCGATAGTTTTGGTGGTCACAACATTTTTATCTCAAAAAGTTACGTTGATGGTGTTAGATGCAAATTTATAGTAAAATTATGTTTAAGAGTGCTTGGAAAGGGGATGGTGTTGTAGGTTGTAAACGGACGGTAAGATTCCGTTGGTAGACATAGGGCATTTTCGGAATTTCAAAAAGACGCGGTTGAAATTTTATTCATCAAATTCTCATTATTAATAGTAGAGATATATATATATACACACACATACGAAAATAATTTTTTTTTAATACGTAAAAAGTGTATGCACATCCGCGTGTATTAAAATTAATATTTTAAAATCATTTATAATGCAAAATGATGTTATACAATTAAGTATATAAATAAATATAATATAATATATATTTATGTAATTTCCACCATATTTATATTTGACATAATCAATTTTTTTAATTAAATTCGTACGGCTTTATTTCTTTTATTTTTTAATTTAAAATTAAAATCCACAAGGTAAATTCAATTTTTGTTGTAATAAAATATTTTGTAATGTATGTGAATTTGTGTATATGTGTGTGTATATATATATATGTATGTATGTATTTATAATATATTAAAATAAATTTAATGCATTATATTTGAAAAATAAAATATGCATATATACAATTAGAATTTAATAAATATATATATAAAAAAATTGAAATAATAATATGTATATAATTTAATGATAAATTTCACAAATATTTCATGTATATTTATTTAATTTAAAAATTCAATTTTTGTTTAAAATACCTTTTAAAATTGCTTTTTATTTTGATTTTTTTAAAATTCGGGCCGAAAATAAAATCATATCTAAATATAAATAAATTATTTATAACATCAATAATTTCATAAAAATATTATATATATATATATATATATATTGTAACGGCCCGTAAATTTTAACCGTTTTAATAACGTTATTAATTGAAATTTTGCGAAATTTTAAACGATAAAATTTTGAAATATAAATTTGATATTTGGAATGCGTCTAGTTAAACATAGCAACTGGAAAATTTTCGTCCGAAAATATGGAAGTTTATTTCGCGCGTAAATTTACTTCAATTTAATCAGTTAAAAAGCGATGAAAATAAAATGTTTTCGAAACCTAAATATTTTTACATAGAAAAATTCTAAACCATCTTCTGAGCAAGACGTCATTTTTCGTTTTTCCAAATTCGGACTTCTTTAGCTCCGTCGGTCTTATTTTTCGTCGTTTTTGCTGCATTTTCCGCTGGTAGAAAATTCGAATTTTTATAATTAAATCGAACTGCTAATATCTGTATACCATTTTGATCGTCTCGTCGGGCTGATCTCTACGGTATATTCAAATATTAATTTTGATGTCCGATGCGCGATGAAATCTGTGGAACCGTTAACCGTACCGGTGCACGTTTTAAACTTTTGGGTTTCCATTCATATGTGTATCGTTAAATCAAGTAGTCACTAGCCTTTTATATTCCTTGATATTAGTATCAAACTTTTACGATTCCCCGGATGCTTTTATTTTGGTTGCTTTTATTGTTCTCTCGGTTTGTGGAAACAAAATTTATAACAAAGAGAACGTGAATGGCTATTCAAGTTCTCTCCCGTTTTCAATTTCCTTTTCAATCACCTGTAGCTCATTTTTTTCTTCCTCCCCCTTCTATGCTCGGCCTGCCCAAACAGTTCGGTCTCCACAAGATTCAATAACCGCCTCAGTTTGTCACTGTAGAGCTTCCCTTGAACCATTGCTCCGCATATCTCACTTCCGGACCTCCCCTGTTCTTCTCCCACACCCACCTCACCTGACGTCAACTCAAGGCCGAAGCCTCACTTGACCGAACCTCGTCACCGCCGTTGCTTCCAGTCCACCTTCCCACGCCTGCATCTCCAGCCTTCGACCATCGACGAACCACCGATCTCCTCCGACCGAACACCCAACTTCCTTCTCCTCCCCTCGGCCCGACTTCGCTCTTCACTGCCTTGTCCACTCTTGGTCAAAACTGTAAGCAGCACCCTAATATTTTTCTATCTATTTATATTATACTATGTTATGTTATAAGGTATATATATGAGTCATTTGATGTGTTACAGTTAGTAGTATATAAGTTGGGTTGTGAGAAGCCTGTGTTTATTGGTATTCATAAAGTTAGTCTAAACTATGTTACAAATATTTGTCTTAAATGATATGTTGTATATTCTAGTTTATATATTTATATATAAATCTGATACATGCGTTAATGTGTAACTTTGTTTATATAGTCGGTTTGCATAGATATGTATATATAGAAGTTCGGTCTGCATTTATATATATTTGTGATATTTAAAGTTGTGTTTAAAACTTAGTAATGATATATTCAAATTGTAGTGGTATATGTAGGGGTTGTATAATAGGTGTTGGTTTTAACTTATGTGTTTATTACGTATATATATTAGTTTTCGAAATATGGCTTACAGCTAGTTATGTACAGAGTATTGTATATGTAAGTACATGCAAACAGTACACTATATATACATTTTACACAAATTATATTATAAATATATGTTAGCATTTCATATATATGTATATTATCTATTACGCTTTGGGTTCTTTTGGTTTTATAATTTTTTTTATTTTTTATTATTATTATTATTATTACTATTTTTTTTTTGAACAGCAGTTAGACATCATGTTCACGATATCATATCTCACTCATGTTTTATCGGAATGGGTTGATTCTATTTTTTAAAAAGAGTCGAAGTTACCTAGTTTATGCCTGTCAAATTTTAGCAAAATCCAACATCGTTTGATTAGTGGTCGAGGATCTGAAAGTTAGACCCAGGCAGCTGTTCTTTTGTACTTTGAAATTATTTTACACTGCTGCAAACACGACCTGAGTTCATGTTTTACGTCGGAATACAGTGATTCCCTTTTTGTTTAAAAGATAAAGTTTTCTACTTTCTGTATATAAAATTTTAGCTTCATACGAGGTGGTTCAGTCCTCTGTTTCTTACCTGAAAGTCAGACCTAGAGGGGTTTTCAGACCTGAACATTTGATAGTCGCAACATGGCCTGAGTCTATGTTCGTGACATAGTAACTTTTCTCGTCTCTTGTCAAAATCAAGTGATTCTTTTGCAGTTTGAAATAAAAGTTTTGATCTTTATTCATACCAAATTTTAGACCATTTCGATCTCGGTAGCACATAGAATTATATTGTTAAACTTTGACGTAGGACATGTTTTGTAATTGTTGCTATGTCGAATGTTTTGATTTGATTTCGGCAATTCCTATTTAACAGCTTTGCTCGTCGATTCGTGCCAATCTAGTTTATTTCGGAAGTCGTGCTTGCAATGCGTAACTCAACTTCGTTGTCTATTCTCGCTCCCTAGCCTCGAAAGGTGAGCAATCACTCACGATTAAGGTTCTTTTATTTATTAAATTTGATTTCAATTGAAACGACAATTGAAGTATGCTGCTGTTAGTTAATTACACTGTTATATATGCTATTACCTGTATCTGTTCACCTATGACATCTGACACTATTATCTGTTAATTATTTATGCGATGATAATACAGTTTGGCTGATAATTGATTGATTGTTGTTGTTTATATTGAATGTAAATTGAATGAATAAAGTGATAAATATTATGCAATTGAATTTGACGTAGGATAGTTAGCGATTTGAAATTGATATATATATTGAATTAATTAGACGAACTTGTATAATATGACCCCTTTAAATGTTTAAATTAATTGACACGTCGAAAATAGTTAATTACCCTTGAACCATTTGAATTTATGTTGTATTAATTTATGTAGTAGAAAATTTAATAATTGATGTCAAGTGTAGAATTTCATAGAATAATAAGTGTAATAATCTTTAATCTACATGAAATGATAGTGTAGATTCTAGAAATAGTTATATTAATTCGCACAAACAACAATGCGAATTAATACGATTATTTCGGGATTATTTGAATTAATTATTGGATTGTTATTGATTGTGGTTATTGTTTGTTTATTTACCTTGACACCATCCCAGTTATCACACTGCAAGTTCCCTTTGCTATGTTTTGATTTTAAATTGAATTGGAATCGGGTTGAAATGATAAATACCCAAATGAACTTTGATCTAGGATAGAGAATTAAATAAAACCCGATTGGTCAATAATTTGATTTAAAAATGAAATGAAGATTTTATTTGAATAAATAATATGGTTTTGAAACGAAGTTGGAAATTGAATTTTAATGAAATTTAAATGTGAATATTTAATAATCTGAAACTAAATATTAATAAAGAAAATGATGAAAGAATGTTGTTTAATTTAAGAAATGATTGAATTAAGTTTTGAAATTATTTAACAATTAAGTTTTGAAATTATTTAATAAAAAAAATTTGAATTATTTAATAGTTAAATAAAATTGAACCTCTTGAATTAGTGAAATTTAGTTCTTTATTAATTGAGCTTTGAAATTGTAACTAAGTAAATAAATAAGTGAAATTGAATTTTCTTTAACAAGAACAAATGTGATTTATTGAAATTAATATAAGACTTGTAATTTAAAGAATTGATTTGACGAATCTAATTCAATTCAATTTGAAGTTTTGATAAAATGAAGTTAAACTTAAGTCATTGATTTAATGAACTGGAAATTACATATAAATTGTTTTGAATGACAAATTTACTTAATGAATATTGAATGAAATCGATAAATGAAGCTAAATTGATTTGAATGTTAAATTAAATTAATTTAAATGATTTCGGAATGAAACTTATATACGAATTTAAATCAATATTTGAATTGTTTTAAAATAAAGATTAAAATTGAATTATAAGATTTTGAAATGGTAATTTGGAAGTTTGAAACGTAAATTATGGAAATTGTTTTAGAAAGAAAAATGAAATGTTGATGTACAAATTCTAATTGAAATTGTAATTGATTTGGTTTTGGAATAAATAAACGACCAATCAGTGTAATAATTACGAAAGTTATTAAAGAGACCGGAATCGGTTAGGGACATACTCACTGTCTAAACCGAAAACCACTTTAATAACTACACACGGAGTGTGATTCAGAATGAAGTGGTTGGAATGATGTACGTGATGACTGAAGAAAGAGAACGATAATGGATAGCCTTGACACTTGTGTCAAATTGGAAATGACTAAAACGGGAGCCGTGTCGGGCCAAATGGGGGCTAGCTACCTCGAGCGAACATACTTCTTCGAAAACTACTCATTACTTGTTGTCGATTGGTGCGCCCTTGATTTTGGGAGTGTTGTTTCGCGGTGTTGCGATCGCTGCGGCGATGCGTTCTCACCAGTCCGGATCAGGCAAACGGTAGTTTCACTACCTTGGGTATTGCCTCATGTGCCTTGTCATACTTGTATCCCTATATACGCGACCACTACGAATTTGTTTTGTGTTATACCTATGGAGTACTCCCTGATATCCCACTAGTTTACGGTGGAGTTTACAGTGCTGTATAGACAATAACATTTATATAAAATGTGTTAAGGGGGATAATGGTAACGCCTTAACACTATTTTGATACTTTATATTACTGATAGGCATTATCTACTTATCATACACTACTACATAGTAGATAGTTTAACGGATCCTTAAAGGATGGTTATTCCAAACATCCTTTGAGTTACTTGTATTTCAATTGCTATTTCACTTGAGTTGGATTTATTGATATAAGAATGTTAATCTTGACTCGAGTGTCTTGTGTTTTGCTTTACGCTCGGGTCAGACTGAGTGTACCAGTATTCGAGACTCACCTTTGGAGTTGGGGCTTTGCTTGAAGATCCAGCCATCTATTCTGCTTTCAGTATTCGATGATTCCAATGATGTATTCTGATTTGTATCTGATGTATCGTGTTACTCTTCCGTTGTATCTGGTTTAACTCTGATGTAACTTATATATTTATATAGTAGCTTCATGAACTACTATCTCTTTTATTTCTGCTGCATTTATTACATTGTGTCTATGCTCTGTGATTATTTATTTACTGTATATGTTCAGTTTTGCCAAATTTAAATTAACAACGCGGTATTTTGAATTATTCAAGTCCGACATGTGCGGATGCGAATAGTCCAAAATAGCGGGTCGTTACATATATATTCTAGACTAACATCACACACATATAAGAATTTATGATATAAAGTTAATCTTACTTTAAACAATAACGTAATAAATGACACACACTCATATATATATGAATTAAAGTGTTACCTCAACCATAGCCTAATAATGACGACTTGAATGTTGAATCTATATAACCCCTATGATTGAATAAACTCTCTTCCATTAAGCGCTACCAGTTAGGAAGGTCTACAAACTTTTCCTTTTATTTGATTCAAATTAGTGTTTTTAGTTTGAAATAATTGAGGCGAGGATGATGGTAATTTCGACTAGAGATATAGGAAATAAAGAGAGAGAAATTCAAGTGTAAGAAGTGAGGAGCAATAGGTTTATGTAAAAGAGAAAGGAGAGAAGAAAATGTAGATCAAGATCCACCTTTTTCTCTACTAATTCAAACCCAAAAATATCAACATAAACCACTCCTCCCCAAAAACTTTGGCCGACTGTAACATCCCTTACTTTAAAACTTGAAAATGAATGTCAATGATGCTGCAGTCATCACCAAATTTATTTTCAAACGACAAAAGTTAGTTTTGTTTATATGAATAACTATCTAAGTAAATGGAGTAGCTAAAGTTTCACATTACATAGAAATTATTTTAATATTCATTACATATGCATATTTAAATTTCCCCTAAGTTGTTCCAATATAGGGGTCAAACTACTATATAAAATTAACATAGTAGAGAGACATGTCAACATACGATGATGCCGCCTACACTCTTAAAACAGCGAAAATAAACATTCTTTATTAGCTAGCAAAGTCTCCTGCTCCATCTTCGATCTGCATACTTCGGCTCCTAAAACAAACCTACCTAACCCATAAACTCGGTCCACTAAAATGTGTACCCATGAGTTTATGGAGAAAACAATAATAAAAACACAGGTCCACCAAAGTCTGGTGTGAATAATAGCATACCCAAAAACATAATATGTAGTGAGACTAGGATGTCATGAGCAGAACGGGTTTTCCCCTTACTAGTGCATACATCCGTCATAAAACAATCATCAACAAAGTATAAGTTAAAACAACACATGGAACACTTATCTATCGCAAATTTCCTTACCACGGTCCAGTTTCCAAGAACTTCTTTGTTTGACCCATTGTCGAAATGCACGATTATTTTCCTTCCTTAGTTTATGTTGCAAAGACTCAACCACATGTATCCATGATTTTTATTCAATTTATATTATGAAGATTCAATACCACGCAGTTCCATTCCATTTTATTTGTTTTATTCCAACAAGTATCAGCCACATGAGGTTCCACTTTGTTTAAGTTTAAGCTACAAAGAATAATCCCCATGTAGCCGCCCTTTTATCTTATTTAATTTGTACCGTGTAGAATCAGCCCCATGCAGTTTCATTTCATTTTGATTAATTTATACTACAAAGATTCAGCCATATGCTGTCCTAATATTATTATTTTTACTACAAAGAAACAGCTTCATGCAGTTCTTATTATTTTAATTAGTATAGGAAAGAAACTACGACATGTAGTTCCATGTTTGGATATCCCTGCCATTTGAAAGTCAAATGCCTCTCCTCACCTTCCCAAGGTGTGCATCTGAGTGAGCATCCTCACTCAGCATTAGTAGCCTTTCCTACCATAAACCCAAGCATAAGACCTTTTCCTACTTAGTTAATTTAAGCTCCCCGAGCTCTTCTTAATTATCATACATTGGGTTTGGGTTTCATTATGTCTTGGCATAGTGCTTCACTGCGGTGTAGTATAGTTCCTTACTTATTCCCCTTATCTCTATGTGCTAAATCTAACAATTATATACATATATACATATATAAATACCTGTGTGTGTAGGGTTTCTACTTACTCATGTTATAGCATAGTACTTCCATGCTCCCTTTGGCTTTAGTGCAGCATACACTACTTATACTCTTAGTTTACACAATCTTACTTCCTTGGTGCGGTTCTCATTTACACCATCCAGCCATAGGCCTTTGCCTATATTACGTCTTTTAACATAGCACTCCTTAACACAGATTGACCTTTCCTCGAATGTCTTCAGGTTCCCTTAGCAATTCACCGTCCCGGCCCTAAACACTCGGTCATCTTCTCAACTCTTGTGCAGTTCTCACTCTACATCCGATAACATCTGATACGCCTGCCACGGCCTTTACTTGTGTCACCATCTGATACATTAGGACTCGACTTTTAGTTATTGATAGTTTCCTTTCTTTAACTTTTCAGCAATTTTATGGATATTGGCCCTGTTTATTTTACCTTTTATTTTCCAATGTATTATTACATTTCATTTTCATGCATAGCTAACCTTTGGCTAGCGCATTTTCCCTTCAGTAGTGATTTTTTTAGCTTAGATACCCTTGTAAAATTTCTAGAAAATTCCATGAATGATTCCTTTAACATACTTTACCCCTTTTTTATTGGGACAGTTTGGCACAGGTCCCTAATAAGTTTCAAAATACACAAAAACCCCACTAAAATAAAGTTTGTAAATTAGGTCCCTAGAATTAAGTTACTGAATAATGACATACACTTATGCAATTATTCAGTGAATAATTGCAGACATTTATGCAATTATATCAAAAAATTGCGGAAATTTACGCAATTTTTTCAAAAAATTGCGGAAAATTCCGCAATTATTCACCCAAAAAATTGCGGAAATTTACGCAATTTTTTCAAAAAGTTGCGGAAAATTCCCCAATTATTCACCAAAAAAATTGCATAACTATATGTAATTACTTAGTAACTTAATTCTAGGGACCTAATTTACACACTTTTTTTTACTAGGGTTTTTGTATTTTGAAACTTACTAGGGACCTGAGCCTAATATTCACTTTTTTATTTCTATTTCCTGGACATTTCCTTATACTTTTACTAGGTATTTTCCTCTAGAATTTATATCACAATTAGTTTGATGTTGAAAATTCTTCAAACTAGAAATCCATTTCTAAAATATTGATTTGCAACATCGTATCATATTTTTAGAGAATTTCGAAAGCATTAAAGTAAGGAAACACAGCTGACATCCTATGTTCATCTGTATTTCCTCAAAACATTCATTAAAACACTATTTGCCTTATTTACTGATGCAGCGCAGAATGTTAAAGGCATAGGTCGCTCACGACCTAAGGAGTTTGTAGGTCGCTCACGACCTAAGGAGTTAGAGGAGGAAGCGAGTGATGCTGGGAAGAGTGGTCTAACGACCTATGATAAGTCGATAAGCAAGCTAAAGAGTGGCACAGCCCAAATTGGTGAAGTGTTAGGTCGCATACGACCTAACGAGGCCTTTAGGTCGTTCCAACGACCTACCGAAGATTTGCAAGCTAACGAGATACTGGAACGACCTAACATGTTTTTAACTCGTATACGACTTAGCGAGTTAGAAGATAGGTCGCAAGAAGGACTTAACAAGTTAACTCGTGTACGACTTAGCGAGTGGGAAAATAGATCGCCGGAACGAGCTAAGAGGGTGCTACGACCTAACAAGTCACGACCTATGATAGGTCGCAGGAAGACGTTACGACCTGAGTTAGGTCGAAAGGAGTTAGGTCGTGGAGTTTTGATTCGACCTAAGTTAGGTCGCGTAAATGAGTTACGACTTAAGATAAGTCGCTGGGTGAACTGGGAGTTAAGTCGTGAGGGCTTAGGTCGCGAAGTGTCTGGAACCGCTTATCTTTTAGGTCGCAAAGCTCTGGATGTCGTTGATTCTTATGCCGCATTGATCTCTGCCGTTGATTCTTAAGTCGCTGAAGGAAGCAGATGTATTGAAGATAGGTCGCGTCTGTTTAAGTCGTAGGTCGTTCACGACCTAAGAGTTGTTGTAATTACCATTTGTTAAGTCGAAAGCTGTGTTTTCTTAAGTCGTCTGTTTAGGTCGTATGTTGTTAGGTCGAGGTTATAGGTCGGAAACGACCTAAGTACTTGTAATATTTTTGAAGTTTTCTGTTGTGTTGAGTTGTAGCCTATAAATAGGCATGTATGGTCATTTGTAAAAGTTTGTTGATTTTTGAATAAAATTCTCTTTGATTGCTGTGTGCTTTCATCTAAATTGGTAGTTGAGTGTAATCTCCTATCTCCTCTTTCGGTTAATCGAGTGCGCTCGATTCAACGATTGTAGATGCCGATTCGCGGAATCAAGTGCGCTTGATCAACGCTTGAAGAATTGAAGATCTTTGAACCCGGTATCATGCGCGATCAACGAGTTCGGGATAGCTAGAATTCGGTATCTTCGGATCAACGAATTTGGGCATTTCAGTATCTTCCAATCCACCGATTACTACTTTCACCGATTGAAGTTTGTTTTGTTTAATCCGCTGCATCAGTTTTGGTATCGGAGCTTGTTCTAGCCAATCATAGCTAGATCGAGACTTGGAGCCTATTCATTTGAAGTTGAAGTGAAGATTTGAGTTTGTGATTATCACGGCCAAGAACTAGTGGGAGGTGTTCGACTTTGTATTGAAGTTGTTTGACCGGATTTGTGTTAGAGGCCGAAACTTTGTCCATCGTGTTCATCACGATTTGCAACAAAGTGGAAGTTTTCGATCCGTTTCATTTTGGATCAAAATCCGAAAAGTGTTTGAATTTTGAAGAGTTTGTGAACATTTCAAGTATGCCGCCAAGAAGAGCCAATCGACATCAAAACGTTGAAGCTTTGTATCGAAGAGAAGAAGCTGATGAGATGGAGCAAAGAATCAATGAGAACTTTAGTGAAAAGCTTAACGAAGGAATTGGCCGGTTAGAGAAGCTAATGACGGAGATGAATCAAAATCGGAGAAGGGTTTCACCTGAATCTAACCATGGGGGTAGTAGAGTCTCGCCACATTCCAATCGAGACAGAAGTGTTGAAAATGATCAAAGACGTGGGAGGAACGTGTATGATCGTGAACGGAGGAATGTAGATAGAAGGGATGATGGTGGTAGACGTGAAGGTAGTAGAGATGTGGGTGGACGAGATAGACAACGATATACATCTGATTTTGAAGAGGAGTATGATGGTGGTAGTGTTCAGGGACAAGGACGAGGACAAGGCAGAAATTACTCTGAGTATGATCACAAGTGGGAGTCAGGGATGAAGACTGAAATTCCTGAATTCAAAGGTGGTATGCAAGCAGAGGAGTTTCTAGATTGGGTGGCTAACGTTGAGGAGATTTTTGACTTCACAGAAGTTCTAGAACATCGTAGAGTGAAGTTGGTTGCTATGAGGCTGAGGGGTAGAGCTTTGGCGTGGTGGCAGCAGACCAAACTTACACGTGATCGGATGGGAAAGTCAAAAGTTGAATCTTGGGAGAAGATGAAGAAATTGATGAAAGCAACGTTCTTACCTTACAACTATCAATCTTTGATGTATCAACGTTTGCAAAATTTGAGACAAGGAACGAAATCTGTGAACGACTATGCTGACGAATTTTACCAACTGATAGCAAGGAATGATATTATGGAGACAGAAGAACAATTGACATCTAGATTCATTGGGGGATTGCGAATGCAGATTCAGGATATGGTCAACATGTTCGATCCCAGATCTGTAGCGGAAGCACATCAGAAAGCATTGGCTTGGGAGAAACAGGGACGACGAGGAAGTGGTGTGTTTACTAATTCTAACAATCAAGTGAAGGGTGTTGGTGGAAGTTATAATGTTTCTAAACCTATCAGTAGACCAGTAGTGAAGGAGGCTGAGAAGGCGAAAGTTAACAATGGGTTCAAATGTTACAATTGTCAGGAATTGGGTCATAAAAGCAATGAGTGTCCAAAGCCAAAGAAGAGAACCATGATGGCAGAAGTTGAGGATAAAGATGTTGATGGAGATTGTTCTAGTCCAGTTGAGGAGGATGAGCAGGATATTGCGTCAGGAGATGAAGGTTGTAATCTAATGCTGAGGAGATCGTGTTTGACACCGAAGCAGGAAGAAGCTAGTTGGTTGAGGAGTAATATCTTTCAGTCGACATGCACTATACTGGGGAAGGTGTGTAAATTTGTGATTGACGCAGGAAGCTGTGACAATATCATTTCAACCGAGGCTGTAACAAAATTGAAGTTGAAGACAGAGAAGCATCCGAATCCGTACAAGTTAGCATGGTTGAGAAAAGGAGGAGAAGTGAAAGTGGATAGACGAGTTCGTGTTCCATTCTCTATTGGGAAGAAATACAAAGATGAAATATGGTGTGATGTAGTAGAGATGGATGTTTGCCACTTATTATTGGGAAGACCATGGCAGTATGATCGAGCAGTACAACATGACGGTCGGACCAATAGCTACAGTTTTGTGTTTGAAGGCACAAAAATTATCCTAGTTCCGAAGAAGAGATCACAAGGAGAAAGTAAGTCAGAAGAGATTGAAGAGCTGAAAACTTTATTATCTTTGAAAGAGTTTGTTAAGGAGGTTGAGGAAGAGCCTGAAGTGTTTTTGTTGATTGGGCGAGAAAGCAGTGAAGAGGTTGAAATACCAGAAGAAGTTAAACCAGTTTTGAAAGAATTTGACGATGTATTTCCAAAGGAGTTACCAACGGAATTACCACCGTTGAGGGATATACAACATCAGATAGATCTTGTTCCAGGTGCTGTGTTGCCACACAGGCCGCATTATCGAATGAGTCCGAAGGAACATGAAGAGTTGCGGAGACAGGTAGAGGAATTGCTTGAGCAGGGGCGTGTGCAGGAGAGTTTAAGTCCTTGTGCTGTACCAGATTTATTGGTACCCAAAAAGGATGGAACGTGGAGGATGTGAACAGATAGTAGATCATTGAATAAGATCACAGTCAGATACAGATTTCCGATGCCGAGACTTGATGATTTATTGGATCAGATCAGTGGATCCGTAATCTTTTCTAAGATTGACTTGAAGAGCGGTTATCATCAGATTCGCATTAGACCAGGGGACGAATGGAAGACAGCATTCAAGACGAGGGAAGGCTTATACGAATGGTTGGTTATGCCATTTGGTTTATCAAATGCACCAAGTACATTCATGAGGGTGATGAACCAGATTTTCCGACCATTCATTGGGAAGTTTGTGGTGGTGTATTTCGATGATATTCTGATATATAGTGGAAGTCCTGAGGAACATTTGAATCATCTGAGGGAAGTACTGATGATATTGCGATAAGAACAATTTTATGCTGCAACGAAGAAATGCGTGTTCATGACGCATAGCGTTTTATTTCTGGGATATGTTGTATCGGAAGAAGGAATACAGGTTGACCAAAGTAAAATTGAAGCGATTAGAGATTGGCCACAGCCCAAGACGATAACGGAAGTTCGTAGTTTTCACGGGTTGGCTTCATTTTATCGAAGGTTTATTCCACACTTTAGTAGTGTGATGGCACCTGTGACTGATTGCATGAAGGGTAAACAGTTTGCATGGACGGAGGAAGCCGGGGTTGCTTTTGAGCGAATCAAAGAACTTTTGACGTCTGCACCAATTCTAATATTACCAGATTTTCAGTTAGTGTTTGAACTACATACTGATGCATCCAAGGTTGGAATTGGAGGAGTGTTGAGTCAGAAGGGACGTCCAATTGCATATTTCAGTGAGAAGTTGTCAGGAGCGAAGATGAGGTACAGTACGTATGATGTGGAATTCTATGCTGTTGTACAATCTATTAAACACTGGAGACATTATCTATTTCAGAAAGAGTTTGTTCTGTATACTGATCATGAAGCATTGAAACATTTGCAAGGGCAAGACAAGATTTCAGCGAGACATGCATCGTGGATTGCATATCTGCAACAATTTACATTTGTTGTGAAACACAAGTCGGGAGTGACGAATCGTGTTGCGGATGCGTTGAGTAGAAGAAATCACTTGTTAACTACATTGAAGGTTGAAGTGACGGGGTTTGAAATATTGCCATAATTATTTACCGATGATCCTTACTTTGCAAAGTTTGTTGATAAAGTCAAGGATGGAGAGACGGATGAGTTCGTGATGGTAGATGGTTTTCTTTTTAAAGGAAATCGATTGTGTATACCTGATTGTAGTTTGAGAATGAAGATCGTGAAAGAGCTACATGAAGAAGGACACGTGGGTAGAGACCGTACATTACAGTTGATTTCACAATCTTACTTTTGGCCAGCAATGAGGAAAGAGGTGGAGAGGTTTGTGGAACGATGTCATATTTGTCAGGTTTCGAAAGGAACTGCGACTAATGCTGGTTTATATATGCCATTACCGGTACCGACTAAACCATGGATTGATGTGAGTATGGATTTTGTGTTGGGGCTGCCAAGAACACAGCGAGGAAACGATTCCATCTATGTGGTAGTGGATCGATTTTCGAAGATGGCACATTTTATTTCTTGTAAGAAGACGGCGGATGCTGTTCATGTTGCTCAATTGTTTTTCAAGGAGATCGATCGACTTCATGGATTGCCAGAATCTATTGTGTCGGATAGAGATACTCGGTTTCTGAGTCACTTTTGGTTGAGTTTGTGGAAAATGGTAGGAACGAAGCTGAAGTTTAGTAGTGCTTATCACCCGCAAACGGATGGACAGACCGAGGTTGTGAACAGATCGTTGGGAAACTTGTTAAGGTGTCTTGTTCAAGATAATCTGAAGAGTTGGGATATGAAGTTATGCCAGGCAGAGTTTGCCCATAATCATGCTGTGAATCGAAGTACTGGGTTCAGTCCATTCCAGATTGTTTATTCGAGCTTACCGAAGGGACCGTTGGATTTAACGGTAGTGCCACAATCAAAGAAGACTGTTAAGAAAGCTACTGATTTTGTTGAAGGGTTGACGGAATGTCATAAAATCGTTCAGGAACGATTGGAGAAAGCAAATGAGAAGTATAAACAATCTGCAGATTTGAAACGACGAAATGTTGAGTTTAATAAAGGAGATATGGTTTATGCAGTGTTAACAAAAGATCGTTTTCCAGTAGGCGCTTATAACAAGTTGAAAGCCAGGAAAATTGGTCCGGTGGAAGTTGTGAAACGAATTAATGAAAATGCTTACAAATTGAAACTGCCAGATGATGTGTATACGTCTGACATATTCAATGTTAAACATATCATACCATACCACGGAAATGAACTCATAGTAGAGGAGGATGGTGCAAATTCGAGGTCGAATTTTTCTCAACCTAGGGAGGATGATGCAGCGCAGAATGTTAAAGGCATAGGTCGCTCACGACCTAAGGAGTTTGTAGGTCGCTCACGACCTAAGGAGTTAGAGGAGGAAGCGAGTGATGCTGGGAAGAGTGGTCTAACGACCTATGATAAGTCGATAAGCAAGCTAAAGAGTGTCACAGCCCAAATTGGTGAAGTGTTAGGTCGTATACGACCTAACGAGGCCTTTAGGTCGTTCCAACGACCTACCGAAGATTTGCAAGCTAACGAGATACTGGAACGACCTAACATGTTTTTAACTCGTATACGACTTAGCGAGTTAGAAGATAGGTCGCAAGAAGGACTTAACAAGTTAACTCGTGTACGACTTAGCGAGTGGGAAAATAGATCGCTGGAACGAGCTAAGAGGGTGCTACGACCTAACAAGTCACGACCTATGATAGGTCGTAGGAAGACGTTACGACCTGAGTTAGGTCGCAAGGAGTTAGGTCGCGGAGTTTTGATTCGACCTAAGTTAGGTCGCGTAAATGAGTTACGACTTAAGATAAGTCGCTGGGTGAACTGGGAGTTAAGTCGCGAGGGCTTAGGTCGCGAAGTGTCTGGAACCGCTTATCTTTTAGGTCGCAAAGCTCTGGATGTCGTTGATTCTTATGACGCATTGATCTCTGTCGTTGATTCTTAAGTCGCTGAAGGAAGCAGATGTATTGAAGATAGGTCGCGTCTGTTTAAGTCGTAGGTCGTTCACGACCTAAGAGTTGTTGTAATTACCATTTGTTAAGTCGAAAGCTGTGTTTTCTTAAGTCGTTTGTTTAGGTCGTATGTTGTTAGGTCGAGGTTATAGGTCGGAAATGACCTAAGTACTTGTAATATTTTTGAAGTTTTCTGTTGTGTTGAGTTGTAGCCTATAAATAGGCATGTATGGTCATTTGTAAAAGTTTGTTGATTTTTGAATAAAATTCTCTTTGATTGTTGTGTGCTTTCATCTAAATTGGTAGTTGAGTGTAATCTCCTATCTCCTCTTTCGGTTAATCGAGTGCGCTCGATTCAACGATTGTAGAAGCCGATTCGTGGAATCAAGTGCGCTTGATCAACGCTTGAAGAATTGAAGATCTTTGAACCCGGTATCGTGCGCGATCAACGAGTTCGGGATAGCTAGAATTCGGTATCTTCGGATCAACGAATTTGGGCATTTCAGTATCTTCCAATCCACCGATTACTACTTTCACCGATTGAAGTTTGTTTTGTTTAATCCGCTGCGTCATTTACACACTATCCTATATGAACTCCATCAAAATAAGTCAAACTGAAATCAAACATTTAGAAGATTCTAGCATTAAAATGAGCTTAGTTTAATTTACCTAGATCTTTGAAGTACCTTGTTTTAATCTTCTTAATCCTTCTTTAGCTTACGTTTTCTTCTTCATCTTCTTATTTTCTCTTTTTAGGCCACTACCCTTAATGTTCCTCTCAAACTTTTATTTTATTTTTAGTAGACTGGAACGAAGGAATAGAAAAGTATCATCCTTATTATCCCATGGTAATTTGGGCCATGGCCCTCATATCCTTTCTCATTACTTCATTACCCACTTCCTACTTTATTTTGTCTTTAATAACATTTTCAAGGTCATCCTAACTCTTTATTTATTTATTTATTTATTGTGGGGAGCAACACCAGCTAAACCATGGACCCTTATGGGCTTCTATTACACTTCAAAACAGATTAGATAACCATTTAAATCAAATTCAAATTTACACTGGCGTCATATATCGGTATGTGTCTATATAAATTTTCTATATGCACTATTTTCAATACTAATCCACACAAATCAAATTAAATTTTATAATTAATATTCCACAAATACTAATTAATTTATAATAGTTATAATTTAACTAAATCAGGTGGAAGTCTGAGTATTCAATATTGCGGTAGTGTGACTCTTAGGTGTATATTCAGTCAGGCATTAGTATCATGCAAATCGAATACTAAGATTCACACGTCACCTTAGCTAGTAGTACGACAGTTTGGCTAAATATATCGCTTACATGGTTTCGATAAAATCTAATTTTACTTATTTAAGTGGTCCTTAAGAGCGACAATTATTTACACCAATTCTCTTCATCAAAACTATGCCACATTATAACTTATGGAATTTGGTAATTTTCAAATTTTCAATATTGTCCACATTCAATTTGTATAGTCCAAATACAAAGTCTTTGGTTCAACAATAACAATTATCACTATTTGAACTACTCAGGCCAAAGGCTTTGACTTTGAGTTGACTTTAATTGACTATGATTCTAACCTTATATAACTGAGGAGACGAATTCTTTATTGAATAGCATTTTACTTTCAATACTTCAACCCGACCCAACTATAGCCATTAGATAGACGTCATGCCACGATTTAACTTAGAGTTTCCACATTCAAGTTCAATAGGATTCTCAAGTCGAAAGAACTATGTAATATTATCACACCTAAGCTATATTAACTAACAAAAAACTATAGAATGAGTCGTTCCATAGTTATCCAATAACTATCAATAGGTAACCCCTTGGTGCCCCATCACCCATGAGTAATACACTGTCCAACTTTGAAGAGCGTTATGTACTCTAGTGTCAACAGATGTACCAATATTCAATCTTGATACATTGTAACATTCCCCACTTGGAGGTCCAAAACTAACGGCTAAGGATGCTGCAGTCATCCACAGTTATTAATCCTCGACGACCAAATACGGTAATGTTAAATACATTGATACTCAGAAACACAAGAATATGGAAAAAAAGTAAGACATCAAAACACATTCCATATTCCATTTCAAAACATTTCATGTTCATTACATAATCCCAATATGCAAACCACGTTCAGATAAAATATAAATACAACATACGCCAAGAGCGACATATGAAGATGCCCTCTTGGTTGATCAGAGTATAATATAGTCAAGTAAACTACCTTGCCATTACAACCAAATACACAATAGAAATAAAAGAACTCTAATTAACTAGCTTGCCTCCTGCACGTCTCCGAAAGCTTTATTCGTCTAAAAAGAGAGCCTGTAAACCCTAACCCTCAAACTACTCAAAATTAATTGAGCACCCGAGAGTTTAAGGGGAAAACAAAAACTTCGAGTCAAACATAAAGCCTGGTATGAATAATAATCCACCATCTTAAACCATTTTGGATATCTATTGAGACCCCGCCGCATAGTGGAACGGGTTTCCCCTCACTAGTATCCTAATTTTTTTATAAAACCATATATTGTGCTCCTGCATCCACAATGGTTAAAAAAATTCAAAATAATATGATGATATGCAAACAAGTAAATCAATTCTAGATTTTCCATCCCCATTCATTCTGACTAACTGTCTCATTTATAGTTTCTAAGGTTACTATTATCCATTAGTTTTCATGGTTTACTAATAACCTTTTAAATGATTATGGACTCCCTGTCTGATTTCACAGTTTTCATGGGATAATTAAGACCCTATTAGCCCCTTCCAATATCTTTAAAGTTTTATGGGTTCTCCCTGAACCTATTGGTAACTCTAATATCTTTTCCCTTATCCTAGTTTTCATGGGCTGACGAGGAACATATTGACTTCTGTCAATATCTTATCCGGATATGGTTTTCATGAGCTAACTACAAACCTATTGGCCCCTACCAATATCAAATCATAGTTTTCATGGGCTTACAATGAACCTGTTGGCCACTGCCAATATCTTTTACTATACACAGTTTTCATGGGCTTACTGTGAACCTATTAGCCCCTGCCAATATCTTTAATTAATATTTTAGCATCCTTACTTTATATTCACTACTGGGTCAACCTAGCTGGTTATTCTGCTCTTCCCTAAAGTATTGTTGTGGGTTTATTACAATGTGAATAAATATATGAAGAAGCAACCATAACAACATAATAATACCAACATCTGTGGTTTAATATCCTTGAAATCTTTTTATATAAAACTTGGTTAATCCCTTTAACCAGTTAATCAAGGAAAACTTCTTCAAAACTCCATTTCAAAACTCTTTATTTATGCCATGGTTTTTCCTTTAAAATGAGATTAGGTTATTTTCTTTGAAACCTTAAAACATCACTTTTGAAACCCCTGGATAAACTCCTTCGAAAGCATAGAAAATTTCTTTTCAGAACATTAAGTATGTACTTTTCAAAGCTCTTTAATTTATTCCTTTCGAAACCAAAATATACCTTTCGAAGGTATCAAAACATTGTTTAATAATCTTTAGAAACATAGCTTCGAAACTAATGAAAGTACCCCTTTCGAAATCATTGGGTTTACTCTTTAAAACATCTTTTGGGTCAAAGTGAATATACGCGAAAGTATCTCTTTCGAAACCTTTAATAAAATTCTTTGGGGAAAATTTGATGGTGTTGGAACCATCTATTCGAAAGCTCAAAACTTTGAGTAAGGATAGCATCGAAACCCCTTTCGACACCATTGCCTTTGAAACCCTTGAGCCCTTTCGAAAGCATTTAGGAAGTGACTCGGTATAAGTTTAAAATAAAAACTACCCTTTGAAAGTATTGATTGCTTCAATACACTCGAAAGGTAAGAGAGTAGCGGCTGTGTTTCGACTAAGTTGGAACCACTACTTTCGAAAGCATTTATCTTGTAAATAAAGAACCCATTCGAAAGAATAAACTTTTAAAACATAAAATGACAACCCCTTCGAAAGCTATTTAGAAAACCCCTTTTCTAAAGCATATGTTTTGACTCCTTTGAAAGGTTTAATAAAAGAAGGCAGGCACATTTTCTTTTGCCAAGAGAACTAAGCATTCGACACCATCGGAAGGTATGCTTTCGACACTATGCCTTTCTGCCTTCTTCCAATCCACTACGTACCATCTAAGTATTAACTTGTGTATTGGTTTCAACCAAGTAGGTTTTGGCATAGTAGGTTTCGACCGAGTCGAAGCAGGGGCATAAGGTCGAAAGGTCTTCCTAAAGAGGCGGAACACACTTTTCTAAATAAAGGCTGAAATCATGCTAATTTTAGTAATTGCTTTATAACTAACCTGCCTATTTGTAATCTTTTAATTGATTGCCTTAAAACTTTTCAAATCCTTTAAAAAAACTGTTGCATTTATCAGATTTAAATCAAGGAAAATTTAACACTTTAGCCCTTCCATTAAGCAGAAACAATATTGCAATTAAATCCTTCTTTTAAAATAATTAATTTTCCAAAGTAAACCTCTTAGGAAAAATCCCAAAAAATTACTGAAATTCACTTTCATCGTGTTATCTAACATACAAAATTTCCAGACCTAAATTCTTAATAAAATAATTGAAATTAATTTTATACATAATTTAATCATATTTCGCTTTAAAAATTCATAATAAATTTTCCATACCTTGGAAAATTACAAAAATTGAAACCCATCTCCGAAGTCATACTTTACATAACATATAATTTTTCCATGGCATTCTAAAATCATTAGTAATCGGTTTTTCCCTAAAACCGTATAAATTCATATGTAAATAATTTGAGTCAAATCAAACATATTATAATTCAAGCATATCATCATCCAAAACATCATAAAAATGAATTTAATCCTAAATATAAAAAAATATGATCATAAACAAAAATATAGATGGTATAAGTCATTATTCACCTTGAATATGATAAGAAATTTGAGATTTGTTGTTGCTTAATTTCTCCTAGCTTTGATCCTTAGCTTTAGATTGAATTTTCTCCCCTCTTTCCTCTTTGATAATGGTCGGCTTCTATTTTAGGTCTTACATTTTTTTTGTATTTGGGAAAATGAGAATGAACGTGAGAAAATGAAAGGATACATGAATGTGTGTATAGCCTTGTATAATGAGTGGAGCGGTTATTTACTAATATGCCCATATTTTTGTGAATAACATAAAAGCCATTTTAAGCCCATTTAAGTAATTGAAGCACGACCTCTAATTGTTTTATTCAAATCTCAATCTCCTTATCATTTTAATTCTTACATTAATCTATTTAATTTATCTAATTAAATCTTCTGAATAATGTTATCGAAAATTAGGGGTGTTACATACATCTAGACTAGAAAAATTTAAAATAATATGTATATTATGATAAATTGCTTATATTATGAAACATAGTAATTATTGTCACAAAAGATATCATTTATGGATTTTCTATTAAATATACTTAAATTAAATAATTAAATGATTTAATATATTATAACAAGTATATAATAGAAAGAAAAACACCTTTTATTTCAAACGAGATTTTATTATAGAATTGGTAATTTACAATAAATTACAAAATTACCATTAGGACATACCCCTAACTCTATCACTACCGCATGTTGAAATGATGGTGAACTATCACGTAAAATCTATAACATGTTAATGAAATATTGCATGTTAAAATCATGAAGAACTATCGCATAGCAGCTATCGTATGCTAAATTAATAAGTTATCACGTGTTGAAAAATTATCGCATGTTGTAGTAATAAAGAACTAACACAGGGGAGCTATCACATGTTGAAATAGCAGAAGTTATCGCATAATGAGAAAATGAGCCATCGCACATATAAAATAGACTGACAAAAAATGAAATAATGATGGGTTATCGCATATTAAGGTCCATCGCATGTTGAGAAGATAATACCTACCGCATATCGAAATAGCAAAACTATCCATGTTGAAATACTGAAAAGCTATTGCATGTAGCTATGGCATGTTAAGATGGTAAAAATTATTTCAAGATAAAACCTATCGCATAATGAGAAAACTAAAGCATATCGCATATTAAGATAATGGTGGAGTTATAGCACACTAAGATGTGTAAGACTTATCACACAATTAATAACTATGAACTATTGACTAAAAGGAATCTTGAACGGATGTAACACATTTAAGATGTAGGGGATAATGGGTCTATAGACTAAAACCCACCTACAAACAATTACTAAAAGTCATGACGATTTAAGATCAATGTAACGGTCTGTCTTTCTTGTACTTAAAGACGACACTTAATACATCCTCAGTATTCGTGTGCTGATTATTTAAATGTTCGGAAGATAGGTCGTTTGGGTGAAGAAAGAAGAAGACAGAACAGAATCTCACGAAAATGTGACAGTAACATATAATAATAAATCAAGTCTTTAGAAAAGAAAGAACTTTATTATAAAAAATTATCAGAGTACAGTATCCTATTATCAGCCTGGATAGTTATAACAGCCCATCCTTAGAAATGCTGATAAATTCAACAATCAATATAGTGGAAAAATAATGAAATACGTAAATACATCTTGGGTATCCAACTCGTCTCCTGAACTCCAAAACATCTGAAGCTATTATGGAAAATATGTTCGGTCTGACCCGAGCATTAAAATAAAATAACACCCAGATCAGTCTGGCAATACCAGCGTGAGAAAACTCAAGTAATGAGATAAACATATAATAATTCTATGAGACCATACCTTAAACACGAAACTGGTTTTTACCTCATAAGAACAACATTCAAAGATGAAGAAATGAGAAACAAATCAGAATTACAATCCAAACAAGAATAAATCAACATAGAAGGATAAAATCCAAACTTTAAGAATGAACACAAATAATTAAGCATCGAGAAGAACCTTAGTCACGTCTCGGTGCAACTATGAAAACGGTTCAATAATTTGAATTAACAATAAGGAAAGGAATTTTCCCCAGAATATATGTGGGACCATGACGCCAAATGCAGAATGAGTTTCCTTTCACAATAACAATATCCAATCTCAACCACTGATGCGAATAATTAAACATCGTGAAGTGCTCTCAACACTTCCCGATGTATTTAAGAAAGAATTTAATTTAAAAACTTTGAATCAAAAGAAAGAATAGGGAATTTTTCCAACAAATGACTAGGAGGGTGCACCCCCTATACCGAAAGTACACCTCTAGAAATATACTTGAGATGGCCACATACTTTGTGACACCTCTCGGGAACTCCAAGCCGGACCCCGCCAAACTTATCGAGAATCCGAGTATTTCACATCTCAATGTGCAAACTGAATCCAATCTAGAGTGAATGTGAATATATCAAAATGGGAGCAACCCTATATAACTTGGCACCCACTCGCACTTTGGGTTTAGTTATTTCTTACAAAGGATAACAGTGCTCAAAAGAGCAACAAATCGTTTTTATGGTGAGATACACCATGAAGAAAGTTAAACCGATAATTAATAAATCAACTAACAGGGATAATTAAAAATGATCGAACATGGAAATTAAATTTCATTTTCTTACTATTACTCATCGATTCCAAACAAGTGCCATCCCTTAGTTGAAAATGAAGTGGGCAAGTTGAGGTAGTGTTACCTCTAGACATGCCTTAGCGACATTTTTAACCTTCGAGATAGAAACGAGTCCATGCCTTAGTGTATAATGTTAAAAATATGATTAAATCCTTTCCATATAAACGATATCATTTTACAGAGCTACTTTTCCATAACTAAATCGAACTTTACTTTTAAAACCAAACCAGTGCTAGGGTTTCACATTAAAATCTTAACCTTAAAAAACTTTATCAAAATGATTAATTTATTTAAAGCCTAAATATATTACTTTAATATCCTTATTTAAATTGACCAATTAACTTTTAAAACAATGGTTAATTATTTCATACAGCTTTATTTAAAATAATTAATTAGCTTTAATCCCAATTCGTTGCTTCAAAACAACAATATTTAAAAAGATTAGTTAACTTTAACCATCCTTGTTAAATGATTAATTAAATTTAAACTTTTATTATTAAAATCATTAATTAACCTTTAAAACCTCATTATTAAAATGGTTAATTAATCTTAATTCATTATAATTTAAATAATCAGTCATGTTTAAAACATCATTATTAAAATGATTGATCAGTTTTAAAACATCATTATTAAAATAAGTAATTGATTTTAAGTCATTATTATTAAAATAATCAATTACTTTTGAAACATTATTATTGAAATAATTAATTTATTTTAAACCATCTTTATTTAAATAATTAATTATCTTTGTAAAACCCATGCACAAGATTTAACAAAATACTTCAAAATGGATACCATTTCCATTCAAACATCACATGACTTAAGTATGGGATGTATACACAAAAGCAAATAACAATTATGCACATATAGAAAACATCACTAATCAAATATTAATCTATCAGCGTACCATTCGATGTCCAAACAATATAATAGCGGAGCGGAGGTTTATTTTGTTGAATATATGTCATTTATATTTTATCTAAACAAATGATAACATAACGGGGTTTTATTCTGCTAAACAGATATCAGTTAGAATTTAATTAGCAGAACGGTGTTTTATACTGCTAAATAGATGTCACCGAGTTTTATATTCAACTGGGGTTACTTAAGGTTAATCGATAAAGAAAATCCTTTAGATAAAATATTCTTTAAAAGAGAGTTTGCTTTCAAAACAAAACCGATCTTTTAGCAATAAAATAGTTTAAGCTTTAAAACTTTTATTTAATAAATACATAACATTTAAACTCTTTATTCAATAATAATTAAACCTTTAGTTAATAACTAAATAATAATTAATTAATTAAATATTATTTAAAATAGTTAATCTTTAAATAAATCATTATATATTAATTAATCTCAACTAATAATTAACAATACTTAATTAAAACTTAAATAATAATTAAACCTTCATTAAAAATAATTAAATCTTAATTAAGTTTTAATTAAATCTTAACTTAATTAGTAATTAATTAAACCCTTTATTTAATAAATAAATAAATAATCATTAATTAATAATTAAATACAAATTAATCCTTATTTTTTTATAAATTAAAGCTTAATAATAAATTAAAGCTTAATCAAATCTTAATAAATCAAAATTAAATCATAATTAAACCTTAATTAATCTTAGTTAAGTCCCAATTATTTAATGATTATACCCTAATTAATTAATAATTAATCAAAAAATTAATCTCAAATTAAATAATGATTAATTAAATAATTAACCTCTAATTAAATAATAATTAATTAAAATAGTTAAACATGATTACTATAAAAATTAATACTTAATTATCTCTTAACTTTATTAGTCATTAATTAAAACTTCCTTAATTAATTAATAATAAACTTAATTAATACTAATTAATTATTAATTGCTTAACTTAATTACAAATTTATTAATAAATAATTATTCTTAATTAATAAATTAATTAATTATCAAAACATACTTAATTAAGTAATAATTGACTTATATGCTTACTAATTTAGTTTGAAAATGGTTTTTCAAAAACATTTAAAAGAAACACTTTTAAAACTTGAAAATCGTTAAATTCTCCGAACAGCACCATAGCGACTATCGCTATGGATGTAATAACTTAGAATTACTTTTCTAAGTTACCATCCAAAACTTTAACTTTTCACTTTTGCTTACTTTTAAAACATAACTTTAAAGAGTTTTAAAAACTTTAACTAAAGTTACAATCTAAAATAAAATAAAACAAAATATTTACTAATTCAAAACCAATAAACAATTTGATTTTCAAAATGGATCTCAAGTCCTTTACAACATCTCAAGTTCTAGCTTCCAAACCATTTAATCATATTTCCAAGATTATGAATACTAAATCATATCATCACCAGGCATCACAAAGATCACAACTTTAAAACCAAACACATCACTTTAATTCATCGATTCAAGTCAAATGCTAAAACACAAGCTACCACATACATATACATCCAAACCATGTCATAATCCAAACATTAACATCATATATAAATAACATATAACCATCATATATGCAAAGGCAACATCTTTCCAAAAGCTAGAAGTTTACTCACCGAAAATTTGCAAAACCCTTTTGAAAACTTGAAATAACTTAAGAACTGTGCAAAACTTGATTTTTGAACTTAAAACTTAGAAAAAGGCTCGGCCATGGTAAAGTACGGCTCGGCCATGACATGTATAGATGAGGAGAGGACTGGTTTTGGAGAGGTGGAGGGACTTCGGATAAGGCTAAATTCATAAAACTGGGCCTAAAATTTAGTCATCTTCTCTTGGATTTTAGGCTATGTTACTCTTGGAATTTATTGAAGTTGTTAGAGAGAAAGTTCTTGTAAATTCTCTTCTCTACTATTTAAAATAAAGAACTACTCAATTTGGATTTGTTTGAGGGAGAGATGGTCAAAAGAAGAAGAAGAATTTTCAGCTTTGAAATATGGGTCTGAAAACACTCTGCAAAGAAATGATATTTTGACACGGCTAAGCTCAAAATTTGAAGAAGTTGTACAAATGAAAGTTATAGCTACTGGAATTTTCTATGGTTTCAAAAAAATATTTCTCAATTAGGATATAAGAGATACGGAAGATATGGTAAAATAAAAAGGAGGGAAAATTTGAAGAAGTGAAGGGCTATTCATAAGCAAAAGAAAAAGTGAATTATCTAAATGCCCTTATCCTTTACCCTCCACCAACCTCTTGCCATCTCACATAGACTCCTCCACCTCATGTACTCACACCCACACCCTTGTTCCCTCTTCTCATTTCCATGAAAACATGTTTAAGTACTCTTTGTACTTAATGTTTTAATGATGTGATTTTTTTTAAACTTTATATACTTAGGTATGAATACATATATACATACACTAATACACATATATACATATAATAACTTATTTACAAATGTGTATACTTATGCTAAAGAGTTCATAGGCTTTCCGATAACTTTTAACTGACGAAAAGTCGAAAATTCGGAAAATGAATTCCGGTCACATTAATTTTTCTTCGAACTAAATATTTTTGTAAACTAATTTGGAAAATTATTTCACCACCATTATTTATTATTCAATAGAGTTTTATTTTAATTATAAAATCTATTATTTGAATATTTAAAATTAATTGAATATTCTCAAATTAAAGCGTTGAAATTCCGGGTCGTTACAATCAAAATCAAAACTATTTGAATAAGTTTATGAAACTCATAAAATCTTCAAGATTAGACGATTCTCAAAAGTCTTAAACTAACAAAAAACATGTAATTAAAACCAAAAGTTAACAAATAAAGACGACGATAAAGATTATTACCTTAAAAAGTTGAATCTAAGAATTTGGACATTTTTCTAAAAAATTTGAGTTGGATTCAGTTTTAAAAGAGTTGGTAGAGAGGGAAAGAGCAAAAGAGATGAGTATCTATATAGAAGGAAGAAGAATGATCCAACGGTCAATTTATAGTGAAGACATCCTTATATGGTTGAGATGATAAAACTTAAGGAATACCAAGAGTTTAGTTCCAAAAGGAGTAAAAAAGCATTTTACGTTTATACTAAAGTACAAAGTACTTTTTCTCAAGGATGGAACAAATGTTACACCTAAAATTTCAAGTATGAACAAATATAAAGATATCAAAAGTTGAAGAAACAAAGCAAGTGCAAGCTGAAATAATTAGGTTATTGCAAGTTGAGACGATAAAGCTATCGCATGTTGAGGCTATGGGGTTATCGCATGTTGAGGCTAGGGAGCTAGCACATGTTGAGGATATAAGGCTATCGAACGTTGAGGTTATGGTGCTATTGCACGTTGAGGATATAAGGCTATCGTATGTTGAGGCTATGGAGCTATCGCATGTTAAGGATATCGTATGTTGAGGCTATGGAGCTACCCAAGGTTGAGGATATAAGGCTATCGCATGTTGAGGACATCAAGCTATTGCAGGCTGAAGCTATGGGATCTCGCACATTAAAGAAATAAGGTCATCGCATGTTGAGGACTTCAGGCTATTGCAGGCTGAAGTTATGGGATCTCGTGCATTAAAGAAATAAGGCCATCGCATGTTGAAGCTATGGAGCTATCACATAACGAGGTTATGGAGCTATTGCATGTTGAAACCATAGAGCTATCTGATAATGAGGTTATGGAGCTAACGGATAATGAGGTTATGGAGCTTTCGCATGTTGAACTGCTATCACATATCAAGAAATAAATCCATAAAGCACTCCATATAGCCACGTGGTAGCTCTTAATTGGCACAATTGTGCCATGTCATAATGGAGAGATCAGAAGCAGATTGTGTCATATGTCAAATCAATAATGCGCCACGTCATCAGAATCTAAACTTTTCACCCCCTACATGCGCCTCGTGTCACGTATCTAGACATCCAGTTTTTATATAAATAGGCATATATCACCTACTTAGGAGAGGAGAATTCCGAACTAGTCATTTTTGTCATTTTCATTTTGTAAACTTCAAATTAATAATAACTTGATTTTGGAACATTAATGGACATCCGGATTAAATTGTAATTGAGTACTTTGACATTTGACTATTTGCACATTTACTTGCTTAACTATTGGACTATGGACATTCTTGTCCAAAGACTTGCAACATTTCCCAAACACTCTTGAACTCTTTGTCCCGCATAAAACTAGATTACTAATCTATACTATATTATTATTAGTGAGTTGAATTTCAAGCTCACACAGGCCCCCTTGAAATTTGGCAACTGAACAGTCGCATTTTTAATTTCTTTATATTCCAAACTTTAAAATGTGATAACTTTTTCTACATTGATTGGATTTAAGAATTGTTTTCACTATTAAATCTCAAATTTAATTTGCTTTCCAATGATATCCATTGTTGATAGCTAAAAATAAATTTTTTAAAATCATAATTTTATATAGCAGCTTTAATTGCACAATTATTTTGTGTCACCGCTGTGTACCGCGTTTCTGTAACAGCATTATTATGACGATCATAAACATTACATAGTAGTTTTACCTAGATTATTATAATGTATTTATTATCTTTTAACATATTTGAAAGGAATATTTTTTTTGAATTATACAATTATGGTTGCCTTTGAATATTGTAACTACATTATGTAATAAAGTAATAATCTTGATTGTGTTTGATAGTATTCAAACTTAGTGCAGTTATAATTTAACCCCATCAAAAAATGGTGTAATAATTTATAGGCTTTTTTTGAATTAATTTAACTATGTTAGCATTTTTTTATTGCATTTACTATTGATGATTTTGACTATATTTGATAATTTTATTCAATTTTAAAACAGTTATAAATTAATGAAATTAAGAAAATGCAATTATATTTTACCAGCAAGTTTTGGGTAAATTTAACTATATTTGAAGATTTTTAACCACATTTATATGATGAAGTAATAAATTTGACTACATTTCAGGAATTTATTCAATCTTAATACAATTAAAATTTAACTACATTAATAAAATGCAGTTATAATTTAATGACAATTTTGAATTATGCATGGTAGAAATTGAATATTTCAGCTATATTTATGTGATGCAGTAATAATTTTGGTTGTACAAGATGATTTATTCGAGCTTAATGTAGTTAAAATTTAAATGCATTAAGCAAAAGCGGTTATTATTTTGCAGTATTTTTGGAATTAAGCAATTATTGTTTTTGAATATTTTAACTGCATTTGTGTGATGCAATACTAATTTAGCTGTAGTAATAATTTTGTTTGATGTTAACGATAGTTATTTAACCGCATTATGAAAATATAATTGAAAAATGAATTTTGATTTTTGATAGCTTGAGATGATTAAATGATGACTTCACATAATTAATGCTTGATTCAACCGTGCAGCTCAGCGTTTAATACATTGCTTCCAGGTTTGATGACATAATTTGGCTAAGTTTACTCAATTTCGTTTACAATTACGATGATCAATAATACAATAAGCATATAAGTTGTTGTATTCGGGCTTAAGATAGATGCACAGTTTAAGTGCTGGGTCAAAACATGTGTTGTAGTGAGAATAATGTTGATAACCATCTAAAAGAGTTTATTTTTTATTTTTTGCAGTAAATTCTAAAATCACTTGCACCACCACCGTCGGAAAACTTCTAGAAAACAATTGATGAATGTATCTTTGTATAGATGATTATGTAGTCATGGTTTGATTATTAGATATAGTTAATAGGTCAGACAAGCAGTGAGAGAATTTAGTAATAATACTGCATCAATGACACTTTTGCCTTTTTTGGCTGCAGGTACAAATACCTTCAATGGTTAAAATAATTGACTGATGTAATGCATCTATTAAGGCCAAGAAAACATCACCTATTTGCGCTTAAGCCAATATCATACACGCGTTGCTAGCATTTATTTCTGAGGCTAAAAAATCAATGGACTTCTCACAATTGTTCTCTTCTGTATGTTTTGGATATTTTTCAAATATTGGTTACTGCGACCAGCTGTATGCCGTGTTTTGTACCCTGCATCGACATAGATCAGATTCGATGAACAATAGTAATTTATATTGGAACCCATGTTATTTTCTTATTGCATCATCATTTCTATTTCAATTGAATCTTCTGTTTTACTACTTTTCCCCTGTACTACATTTGTTGCTTTTTTCTTTTTTCTTTTGCTCCCTTTTTTCAGCTGTTGACAAATACTTTTCCTGACTATTTACAAATTTCATCATATTACTATATTTCTCCCCATTGCAAAAAACTTTTGTTACTCTTATTTAATTGAATCGAACTGCACTGTGTCTTTGTGTCTGCAGTTCACAGTGAATACTTCAACTATATCTATGCACATTGAAGCAGCTGTGTAATTGCAAAAGCAACAACATTGACGTTATATGCCACAGCGAATATATCTATGCATTAGCGGATAAATTTTTAACATATTATCCTCTAAATAGTCTGTGAACTTTAACATATTCACTGTAATTGTTTTGTTCGATTTTAATTGTGATTATCATAACCAAATATATCTATGTATTCTTTATCCTACCAAATTGTTATTCATGATGTAACACTATCGTTCAACAATGTTTTTTCATTACCACCGTATTAAATTTCTTATACATTTGGATATGACCTATGCAACAACAATATTTTTTCAACATCCGTGTGCGAAGCACGGGTTCGTACTAGTTAGAGCCAATTTGTGAAATAACACTATCCAACGTTTAATTTAACTAGCCGTCTAAACATCTTTCACTGTTTTAATCAAATTATCAATTGACTAACTAAATTTTACATTTAAAATTAAATTAATTATTTTGTTAATTTATTTTCTACATTCCCATATTTGGCATGTTCCAAAATAAGTAATTTAGTCAATTGTCCACCTCCCTGTGAACGTTTGTTAACGATTATTAATCTGGGCGAATCTTGGGGTTGGAGAGAACTATTTATTACGAGGGGGTTTAGTTTTCTATCGATGATGTCCAACTTATCCTTCGATCATCATTTGTTTCTCAGCAAACCTTGATTTCCTCCCCATTCCCACCTTCATCTCCATCCTCCACATTTCCACTTATTCTACAGCCTGTTGAGATTCATGTCTATGGTGACAAGCTCGGCCTTAGTGTCGTTCTGCCTGAGTTCTTTCTGGAATGAGTCAAGTCCTCTTTTGATGTTTCACACTATGTGTTTAGGGTGATGTGATATGTATACGTTGTACCATTCAACCCTACGTATTTTATAAAATAAAAATATATATAGCAGTGGAACATTCACCCCCTGTTTGTTTTGCGAGAAAAAGCAAAACACATTTCAAGTTATTATTCAATACCTACCTCAAACTTTAAATTATTGAATTATTTATTCAAATATTAATGACAAATAATAACAACAACATACTTGTGTCGTTTAATTTGGTTCTTCCATTTTAATCAAAGTCAAAGTGTGCATAAATTCATGTTAGGTCACACTTGAATTCGTCAAAGTATATATAACCAGGGACCGAGAAGGAAGTACAAGTGTTTTCTTAATATCCAGACATTCCAGATAATTTGGAAAAGGAACCATAGAAGATGAACTAATCATGGAAGATGATAACGTACACCTCTACTTAAAAAAACCAACTCTGTTCAATGTGCAAACTGCAAAACCAACCCAACCAAACACGTAGACTATAATTATAAAGTTTATTCTTTGTTTCGTTATTTTTGTTTACATTGTACAGGGGGAAATGGCGGGTTTGATGCAGACTCTTTGTGACGTGATATGGAGTTTCACGTCGGCATTGTTTAAATAAATTATACAAAATGGCTCAAATTAAATTACGGATAATTCATCCATCATGTTAACATCATGCTTATGTGTTGCATCCGTTTGTCCAGTTTATTGTTTTCAAAATACTAGGCATTTCCGTACCATGCAAGGTATAGTTTATTGCATGCAACTTCAAAATAATTCATCAGTTTGTTTTTAAATATTGTATATTTGTCTCGGTGTCCTTCACGGGCAGGGTCGGTCGTTGTCTATAAGAATAATTGTGATATTGTGAGAAATTTGTCCGACACTTCTCACTTTAAGATTCCTTAAACAGGTTTGTTTGTGTGCTTTTATGTATATCCATTTTTCGGTAAAGCAACTGCGCAAACATTTGCTAACTAAAGAAATTTTGAACATGAGGGATGCATGATTTTTGTTCGAAACACTGTAGAGATACAAATATGTGAGTAGAGCTTGCCGAAAACCATTCCATCAAAACATTAAACTATCACATAAAAGATATTTATTTAGAAAAAAAATATAGCTCAAATATGGATCGATGATTATTAAACTCCTATTGAATCAAGATCCACTCAGATTTCATTGCTTGAATTCAATATCTAAAATTGAGTAGGAGTTGAGACGAGCTTTTTCAATGAAATTGTATGTGGATGGAGCATCCAACGACCATGATTTTGAGACTAGAGTAGTTTTGATAATCACGGAAGGTCGGAGAATCTATTATGCACTGCCACTTGAGTTACATTTGACGAATAATGAAGTCAAATATGAAGTATTGATATCGAGACTTAAGATGGCGACGGAGTTGGGAGTGAAGACACTACATATCATTAGCGAATCTCAATTGATGGTTTGCTTCGTGAAAAAATAATTTCAGACTCAAAGTGAACAACGAGAGCCTCTTATATGTCGATGGTTTTAGAGGTACTTTACAACATTGAGCAGTACATGACGTATATCCCTAGAGAGGAGAATATAAATACTAACTCATTAATCAAGTTGGCGAGCTCTGGAGATGCGCAACTATTAGGGATCGTGCTAGTAGAGGTGTTGAAGGCTCCAAGCATCGATGAAATGGACGTTGATCGAATCTTGGACCCTGAAGTGGAAAATGCGTCAAGGATGATTGATGATTGTAATCCGTATTTTTTTATATAAAATGAACAGGGTATTTTAGCCCTACGACATTGTCAACAAACCTACGCGGGTTAAACGCCCATAGTCAAAAAGAAAACCACCAACCTAAAAGGGTACGAGCGCACAATGTCTCTCATCGTGTCAAGGACAAGTCAAGTCAAAATCCTTAGTAAGAGCGCAAGAACTCCATGATGCTCTCTTCCATGCTGGAGAGGTACAAGACTGTTTCTTAAAGATTCGCGAGCCAAATAACACTACCGTCCATGCCGAGGACAATGGCATATGGATGGCGATGCCACCCATGTTGTGGTATTGATTCATACGTGCATGGTGTACATATTTGTGAGAACGTATGATACAAATAACGCTCTCGTCCACACAGGGGATACCGACACGCAGATGGCGAGACACCCATGTAGTGGTCCTGATTCATGTATCGTTGGTGAATTGCTCCGTGAGGATGCACAGGCCAAACAATGCTCCTATCCACTCTCGAGACATAGATGAATTGATGGCGCAACCATCCACGTAGTGATCTTGATTCCTTCATTTGTGATGTTGCATGTTCCTCCTAGAGCAGAACGAGGCATTGATACAAAGATAGGCATAATTACCAAAATAGTTGTCTTGATTCTTGCATCCGTGGTTTTTCCCACTTTGCCAAGTAGGAGTGTTCCCACCTCTATGGGGCTAGGTCATCCAGAACTTACATGCTCCATCTGACAGAGTGGTCCCACCATGATGGGGCTCAGCCCCAAGCGACAAACACCAAACGCAGGTAAACAAAACACAAATCTCTCAATATTTAAAATTACATGAACAATATATTGCTTGGACAACAAGTTGCCCGACCCCTTGGGGTCATACACACAAGTAGTCGACACTGCTCGGTAGTACCTACCTGGCTAAATATAGGAACAAACTATAAAGCTAAGTTCAAATTTCTACCTACTCTATTTGAACTCTTTTATAAGTTGTATACAGATAATTCATACAGGAGTTGTCTTTTAGTTCTCTATAAAATTTTGTAAGTGTTGTTTATTTTCAATTAGCATTGCTGACCCTTGGGTGTTGCCTACAAAAAGAAAGATATTGAAGATACAATAAGCATTAACACAAGCATATATAAACTGATATCACGGTATGCACATGTAACAACCCATACCTTAATGAGTCGGATTTTCGACTAAATCGAAAACTCAAGTCGATTAGGTTACGAATCGTTGGTGTTAGTCAGAAATAAACATAAGTATATCAAAGAGCTATCTATAAAACTCACAACGAAATAGTAAAATATAATAGAACATATATACCGACTAAGGCTACTACCTTGGATATCTAGTCATCTTGTCAGTGAAGAGCATGAATGAAAAGTTATGTCCACCTAATGTTCCCGTCTTGTATTTGAATCATGTCCTTCTAAATCTATCATGTGGGTTGTGATGAGGAGGGTCTCAGAATGATGTCATGTTGATTGGTAAACTCCATACTTTATCCAAATTACTAGTTTATGCCGATTGATTTCCATTTAAGTGTTATGTCTACTATTCACATATTAGTCATTTAATTCCATATGCGTGTATGATATGTCCAACCTAATCCGAGATATAAGTATCTATATACGTAACCTACTCTGAGGTATAAGTATCTATATATGTATATACATATAGGTGTGTCACCGTACTTCCTGAAAGAAAACCCTAGCCACTTAATACTTCTGAAATAGGAAGAAGGTCCTCGGTAACTATGGTGCATATTGGGTTCAATAATCCATCTCTCATCCAATCATATCCTAATCATGCGAGAGAAAGTACATGTGTCAGTTAAGGCCTTTTACATAGGAAATAGGTAGACTCTCTGGTCATTTAGTACCTAGACAATAGGTAGACTCTCTAGCCATTTAAGACCTACCTAAGGCGAACCCCTCATAGTACTTCCTAGCTGCCATCGTATAAAATCCCTACTGTGCCACTTAATATTTCTTAGATAGGGAAGAGGCAAACACTCCGTCCATTTAATACCTCAACCCCAAAGTGGATCTCCCTCAAGAGATTTCACTAACGCACCTAACAGATAATTTCGGTCATTTAATACTTCTTAAATAGGGTAGAGACTGACCAATCAACCATTTAATACCTCAACAATGTACATGAATGTATATCCCCACAGGTCCTATATTTGGAGGTGTCCTAGAACTATCATACGTATACACAACTATTGGTAGCCCCTTGCAGAGGGCAGACTTCCGTTATGTAACTTTACTGACCTCGCATCCTAACCCATACTGGGCTAGACCTACTAATTTACATCCATTGCAAATGTATTATTGAGGCCATATAATTTCAACTGTGAAAACTATTACCCTCCTAAGTTCATTTATTAGTATTCATTTATTTACTTTCTATGAATTTCCCGTTTATTTTATACACTTACTATTTTTAACTTCCTATTCATTAATGTGATTAAATGTCATTTACTACTTCTTTAACCTCCAAGCCATGCCCTTTAGAAATGTACTTTTGTATTCAAATTAGACAAGTTTTAATGATATTTATTTATACGTTTCAGAATTAATTCACCATGCCTATTTAATTTCCCTCATAAATGTCATGTTTGGTCTCTATAATTAAATCATTAAGTGATTAATACCCATATTGGCTTGATTACTGTAACTTCCCATTAACTCCTTAATTTATTACATTATTCGTATTTTAGCATTTTATTTATAATTAATATAATAACATACAATTAACTGAATTTTACCATATATATTATAATGGACATTTATTTATTTCTTAAACATATACTTTACATTTGATATATGTATATTTAATTGGTAAACATAATTATTTAGATTCCTATTTATAACATTTTAGTTTCTACATTTAGGATTTCTTGATATACACTTATGTGTAAATTCCAAAAAAAAAATATTTATTTCTATACTTTAATGCATTAAAATTGTATCTATGCCGAATATAGACAATTCTCTCTTGCTCCTCTACGCCCTATGCCGCAATTCCAATCTGACTCCAACTTCCCACCACTCGCCTCAAATAAACCAACCGCTTCTGTCTCTTATGGTACTACCTTTGTTATTCCAATTGCTAATTCATTTTCGGCCCTGCAAGCAACGTTTAGTGGTTTGCAGTCGACTATAGTGACAGAATCGGGTAAGCTTCTTCCTTTTCTTGGATCTTCGTTGTCTCCCCGTTTAGTAACCGCGGGTAGCAGTGGTCAACGGTAAGATGTTGAGTTGTCAAAGGATGGGGATGTCAGGACCATAGGGGGTTGTGTAGACTGTGTTTTCTCGGATCGAAGTGGTGTTGTCTCTTAGGCAAACAAATCTATAATTAGCAAATGCACTGAAACTGTATGTGTTAATGCCAAGGTATTACCCGATGTTGATATCAATATCTTGGATTTTAGTGACAGTGTTATTGGTGCCACTGCTGAATTTCTGAATATTGGAGAGCAACTGTCTCCTGCTGTGCAAAATTTGCAACCTGCTGCCCCGCCTTGCGCTAAACCATGGTCGTCTCTTTTCACTTCCATTCCCCGTAATGCGGGAGACTACAATCTTATTAAGTTTGAAATTGTGGAGAAAAATGGCTTAATGATTCCGCCTCCTATTGTGATGCAAGCGGGCATGGACTATTGGTCGGATTATTTGATTGGATTCTTTTTAGATCCTTCCCACCACCTTCTTGATGCATCTACAATATTCCATAGGGCATGGAAGCTTCATGTTGACTTATATGTATAGTTGATTGACTCCATGTTTTTTCTTAAGTTCTCCTCCTCCGAGGAACGCCTGCGTATTCTAGAGGCCGAGCCTTCCTTTTTTGATAGCAAACCTTTTATTATTACTCCTTGGACTCCAATGGTAGTTAGTGCACGTGAACAGGTTCTTTCTATTCCTGTATAGGTTTACTTTTCACATATTCCTTCTGCTTTACAGCCGTTTCTTGGTTTGAATTGGCTAGCTTGTAACATAGGCAAATTGAAGTGTTTTGACTCTAATACTGTAGCTCGTGAGAAATTGGTTTATGCCAAGGCTCTAATTGAAATTACCCCAGATAAGCCCCTTCCTTCCTCTATTCCTGTTCAGCTAGCTGTTGGGCATGTTGTGGACGTCTGTGTTCATTATGGATGGGTGCCTGACATTTGTACTACATGTCATTCCTTTGGCCACCTGGCCGTCGCATGCAAGCATACTGTCGTCTCCGCTGCGGCTCCCAAAATTCCTCTGCCTCGCCCCCCTTAGGAAATGGGTTCCTAAGGCATCTTCCTGTGCCACTTAGACTGTCAGCCCTGTTATGCTTTTACCTGTTCCAGTGCCTCCTCCTAGTTCTATTGTTAGCCTTGCCTCCCCATCTGACCTGGTTTTCATGGCTTCTGTTGACGTTTCAGCTATTCCTTTATCTGCCCTCGATCTTGTGCCTCCACGGTTGCCTGTTGTTTGGGGTGAGTCACTACACCAGAATCCTCATTTCGCAACGGCTTTGAGCCGAGGGCAGTGGTAAAAATTTCGCAACGGCTCTTGTCCGTTGCGAAATATACTTTTGCAACGGCTAATGGCCGTTGCAGAATCTTATTTAGCAACGGCTCATAGCCGTTCCGGATTTAATTTTGCAACGGCTTAAATCCGTTGTTAAATGTAGACGTATAACTGTTGTTTTACTTATTAGCAACGGCTTTAATCCGTTGCTAATTACTAATTTTCTTAAAAAAAATCGAAATTTTTTCTCTGTACCAGTGACAGTTATTTCATTATCATAATTAATAAAAAAATTGCAAATTTAACACTATCACAAAAGAAAGATTATTAAACCAAATATTTTTTATACATTCAACACAAACCAAACATAACAAATGTTTGAATTATAATGTTCAACATCAATACATACCACTATATAGTACAACAGCGAAATCATTACATAATACTACATTGCAATCTTATGTTTAACCTACCTTGGTTGATTAGTCTTATGTCGCACAAATACAAATTATGAGTTCTCGCACAAATACAAATAGAAATATTAACCTCTTCACTAAGTGAGCACATAACCTCTTCAACTACAAGTGCTGAAAAACCAATATCATCTGCACATAACAAAAATCAACCAGAAGGATATTAATTATATAAAATTGTGGTCAAAGTCTACCAAGTCGTGTCATCTAATTTAGTTCAAAACATACATATTAGCTCCTAGGGACCACATGAATCCAAATCAAAGGTGACAACTATCAAGAATAGTGTGACACGCTACAAAATAAGAACTTCAAGTTATAGAAGTTGCATCTCTGTAACTATCCAGAACAGTTGCAGATTAATATTTCAGAAATCGACAACTTCAATTTCATTTATTAAAAACCTTGACTTGTCCATTTAGATAGATATACCATAATTATTAAATGTCGATATCAGCTCAAATACACCATTTACTAGTCAATACTATTTTATATTTTCATTTGTGTTAGTGGCTGAAACCTTTTGCTCAACTGATCAAACATTCATACCGGAACATGGGGTATCACATAAACTACCTCCATTTTAATTGAACATGCTACCATGTTATTCCTTTTTTTGTCGACAAGTGATCATATCTGCATGCTATAAGAATATACTGAGTTCATTCTTTTTATCACCATGTAAACTGGTAAAGCGAAAATGCATGTTAACTTATAAGGAGTTCATTAATGATGTTTGAATTTGATCCTGGTGATGAACTTGTGTTTCTCATTGACATCACAGTGATCATGAGTTGTCCTTTGCAGCTACACAATTTAAATATATCACAACATATTTATAAGAAATGAACATAGCCTACTTGTGTCAGTAGGTGAATTCTTTATTGGGTGTTATAAGAAATGAACATATTAGTTTCTTATGAACTTTAATATGTGTGTTTTCTTCTTCTATCTATAAAAGTAATGTTTACAACCTCATGTGCTTTTTCTTCTTCTCTCTATAAAAATAATGTTTACAAAAATTATTATGTTAAATAAAAGAGAATTAGACAAAACATTTAAATGAATGAAGCATGATAGAATGAAAACAGAAATAAGAAAAAAGATCACACCTGCATAAATTCAGACAAAATAATTCGAATATCCTACCTTTCGAGCATAATTAATTTCTAATAGCCTCATATGCCACCTTTTCTAATTGAAATGACTTGGATACTAATTAAGAATCAAAGTAATTGTGGCTAAGGTTTCAAAAGTGGGGAGAGTATGGTGAGTGGGACTGAGACGAATGGCTGAGTTGAGGGAATCAACTGTTCAATGTATGAGAGGCCCAGTGCGTCTAAATTTACATGCAAATGAAGTGGTTGGGTATAAAAAATAGGGTGACTTATGAAAAGGAAGGAGACTGTTATAGGAATCAAAAAGAAAGAATCATCATTAATTTGTATTTATCAATGTAAGAGTTGAAAACAAAAAATAGATATATTAAGGATTTAAATGCAAAATTTCTACTTGGATCAATGAGATCTGGTTATAAATGTAAGAATGGATATGGAGTAAGGATACAAATGATCGTTTATTCTATTCTATATATTATAAAATATAAGATTTGAGTAATATTGTGTTAGAAGCTTTGTTTACTATCATAAGTCATTTATCTACTTCTCTGTTCTTGTCAGGTGGTTCGGTACTAAGATCAAGTAAATCTAGTTTTGAAATTTATGGAATAGTTTACTGTTCCATCACAGGGGTGGAGGTATTGGCTTAGCTTGGGCTAAGGCCCTACCTGAAATTTTCAATCCTAGTACAAAAATATATAAATTTGGTATTAGGCCATACCTTATATATTAGTAAAGCCCTATTTAAAAATAAAATCAACACAGTGAAAGCCTAATTTTATTACTTAATGAATGGTTATTATGCTTTCAACTATACAATGACGAGTAAAAATGGATATGGAATTTTGGCCCCACCAAGGATTGGCCTCATGTATTCCCTCCCTTTATCAGGGTTGCCCAGATCATTGTAAAAGTCGTAATCATAATTAATATAATAAATCCTTTATATAAAAAGTAGAATTTGGAATTTGAATTTCACGCATACATAGCTTATAATAATGAGCAGGATATGAATTAGAACCTAAATACTTCAATTGGCTAGGTCCAGACACAGTGAGGGTCAATGATAGTAAGTATTCATTGAATTATTGATGTCTATTGATGTGTTTAAAAATGGAACTAGGAAACTCATTGGGACAACAAATAAAGGAAACTGCAGAACTTAAAAATAATGCAGAACTCAACCACCACTTTATTAAAATAAGTTATTCATCTTTGATATACGACCAAAACACAGTGATAGTCTAGTGGGTCACTTGAAGGACAATTCCAATACGGTACTGGATCTTGTTGTTCAGCGTGAAGATATATTCCATCCAAGAGAGGCTAGAATACAAAATATGGGGAGAGCATGCCTTAGTATGGAGGAAAGAAGAGGTTTATGCCTTAGTATGTAAAGGACGAAGCAAGGTAACAGGGTACAAGGTATATAGTACTAGCGAATTCAAAAAGGCAGGGATGCATGAAATAGGCAATAGACAAACAAAAAAAACCCAAAGGCTACAGAGTATGAATGAGTATGAGACCATATATTCAAAGCAACTGGTGATAATAAAAGGCGAAATAAAATAAGGCCAGCAAGATGCGTACAAATAATAGGTATCAGAGAAAGCATGAAAGAAAACAATAGAAAAACGCACAAAATCGAGCTGGTAGATTAATTTACAATAGGTAATGGAGCATGCATGAACAACAATAACATTATGACATCAATAAACGCCCATCACTAAAATCAACAACACTTAAAATTAGTACAAAACACAGTTTACCATTCCAATTTCTCAATCCTTCAAGGTAAAATTCAAAAGCATGCTATTAAATAACCCGAGATCGATTGTGTGAGAATTCATTCAGTTTTACTTTTCAATTCAACAGCTAAAATTATCACTTCAACCAAAAACTTCAAACCAGAAAACCCAAGATAATTCTCAAACAAAATAAATGCAAAACCTCATTTTAATCTACTATAAAGCTGAGTTACAAGATTCTGTTGAGATGTAAATGGAGTTGAGATGATTACCTATAATTTATTAGCTTCGTAAGATGTGGTATAAGCTAAAGTTCGTGCTAAATCCACAAGGCAACAGGCGCGAATTTGATTCCAGCACTAGGGTTTAGTATTGGGGAGGAGGAAGGTAGCGATGAAGATAAGTGGAAAGAACGTGGAGCTAGGGTTTTGTCGGATTTGGGGAAATCGCCCGGTTGCCAGAAGAAAATAGGAAGGAGGTGCGAGAGCAAAAAAATTTGGAGGATACGGGGCGTTGTTTTGAGGGCGTGCTATTATTCGAAGACCACACGTATAAAGCCATAACCCATTCTAATATAGCAACGGCTCAAAGCCGTTGCCAAAGGGTTCGCAACGGATCAAAGCCGTTGGAATATTGCAACGGCCTAAGACCGTTGTGAATTTTTCGCACTATGGTGTTGCGAAATTGCTTATATGGTGTAGTGAGTCTGAAAAGTGTTGGATTGATCTCAAATCTGATATGAGATATAACCCTATGGAGGATTCCTTCTTCAGATTTTTTTTCGATGATCATTTAGACCTTAGATGCCTTTGCTACAGTAGATCTGGTGATAATTTAGTGCTTGCTATGGATGGGCAAAATGCGAAATGGAATGCTGACATGTTAGATGATACTTCTTGGGACCGATCTTTTATATACTCTTCTGACTCTGTAGATTATGACCCTTGTCTTGCTGTTATTTTTTGCCCATTTGCTCGTATTGTTGGGAATGTTCCTATGGTATCTTCCCAGGAGATAGCGGACGATGGTACTTCTTCCACTTCTGAGGAGACTTAGTCATTGGGTAATTTGTAGTAGCTGTGACACCTTTGTCACAATCCTGTGCTGTTTTTTCCTTTTTTTATTAGTAGTTAAGGTGTTTCTTCCTTACTCCTATTTTAAATGTTTTATTACGTTTGTAATAAATAGTGAACGGTCCACTATAAAACCGGCTGGCCTTGCCAAAAAAATTGTTTTTTTTCAAAAAAGGAAACATTACCATTGCAAATCTTTCATAAACTACCAAATGTGGGATTATGCTGCGTTTGTAATTATAAGAAATTATCATTTTTTATTTCTATTAAAATAGACAGTGCAAATCACAAAGAAATCCATATTTTGCATATCTCTTTCAATTTGGACTTTTTCCTTGTTATTTCAAACGATGTACGTTTCCTATATAACTGTGAGGTTGGACAATTTATGGAAATTTCCATGGAGATTCTATAATTTCAATGAATTAAAATATAAAAACTCAAATCCCAAATCAAATTAAAGCAACTTCAGTTGATGATTATCAAGTTTAATAATTTACAACAAAACTAACGAAGATTTGGAATAACTACACAATTCCATTGGTATCATATTTCATAAATTTTAGACACTATTCTCCCTAAATTCCAAATTTATGGTGTATATACCATTTTCATCAAAGTTAAACAATTTACTGAATATGTAGGCAAGGATTTCAAGTTAGATTCATCCATTTAAGCCTACGATTTAATGGTTTTCACATAGGTATAATAATAAAAATAGAATTACAATGATATAAATTTTGTATTATGTAAAACACAAAATTTTCCACTAACCTTATGCCTTTCAAATCTTTAGATCGAAATTTAATCTTCTTACTTGACTTCTTTTTCTTTTCAACCAAAAATATGTGTATATACCATTAGAATTGCAGTGGAGATTTGAGTTAAGTGGAGTTTAATACTATAATTCTAGAATTTACGATTTTCGTAGAATTGATTCATCCACTTTTCTTTTTCTCATTTATTTTCTGCCCTTCTCTAATATATATGTATATAGTATTTTATAATTTCTAGAAATAGTGGAGAAAGGAAAATGGCAGAGCTTCGTCTCTTGGTTTAGGAAATATAAGAAGAAAAGTGAGGGATTAGGCTTGTATTTATAGGCGCTCGAATCAATTCTATCTGTTATATTATTATTTATGAAATCTAAACCGTTAGGCCGGGGTTCAGATTATCGCCGACCCAAACCTATCGCTCAACTGCCTATACCAAGCGGTTGACCACTAGTGGTCGACCGGTAGGGTCCAGTTATTTAATTCTTCAACATTATTTTTAACGTTTACGTTTAATAATATTTGTTTCCCAAACTCCTTTAACGTTACATTTAATAATATTAATTTCCTTAATTTGTTTTGATTTATTTTCGATCTGAAACCTTTAAACGTCAATAACTTCTTCTTTTGAATTTTGATCGCAAAATTTTATATATGAAAGTACCTCAGAAGACCGCCATAATGGTGTAAGTTTCATAGCCAAATTCTGTGGTTTGGACAAATTTCATTTTTGAGCTTTAATAATTATTTATTAATTCTTTTAATTAATTATTGTTTATTTTATGGGGTGTTATGACATAAGAGTTGAACAATAATAATTTCATGAATAACTGATAAGTCATTACACAAAAAGAGGAGACACCCACTACAAAATTAAAAAATTAAAACTCTATAAAATAAAAGGTCGGAGGTGTGCTCGATAATATGCCAGTCGTCATAATGCATCATCTCTTTAGAAACCTTTTGGTTCCCAAGCTGGGGTGTTGGAGGTCGCTATAAATGAACCTATTTTTTTGGCTTTAGGATTCAGGGAGGGCGAGGCCATCATTTATCATATTCATTGTCATTTCTTGGTGGACCACACCTAGCTCCTAATCATGGAGGAAATTGATGGCTAGCGGTAGATGGAAGTTGATGGTGACAATCTATTATAACACTGTGATGAGTTGGTCATTCCTCTTAACCTCTGTCCTATCCACTCATACCTTGTCGGGTTCAGCTGTAATACAGCTTTGGTGCTGGAGGATGAAATTTTGAAGATTCCCAACCTCCGTCACCTTTTCCTCCAGTTGTGTCATCAATCTTTGAACCTCCCATTCTAGGCCCAAGCCGTGAGAGGACTCCTCCAATGCCTTCTCCGCCACCTCCTTGGCTGCCTTGTAAGTTACACGGGATACCACCTTGACATCCCTTGCCTCTTATGCTTCCCCTAAGTTTTTCTCTATAACGTCACATCTCTTCTCCTATAGCTTCCATGCCTTGACTTCCTCAAGAATGCACAACCTGAGCATAATCATCTTCTACCTAATGCCGAAGGTATGGACCCTGATCTATGAATGAAATAGTTTGTAACATGGATAGAATGAAACTTCCAAGAAATTATGAATAAATTCGGAAAACTTACCAAGAAGCTTTCCTAGAGGTTCACATCAAGGAGCACCTCTATCTCATTTCTAGGCCACTCCGACTTAGGTTGGTGGGGCTGGTCGATCACCTATGGTAGTCCAACGAGCATTTGGATCATCCCGCTCAACCTAGACTCATTAATCTCCAAACCAACAAAGAGATGGGTCACCTACACCTGTGTCTGTTTGCAATCCTCAACTCATCTTCCCTTACATAAAAGTACGGGTAGGGAGGGTCCCCGCTTGACTCCACTTGCTTCTCATTAGTGCATGCTTGCTTAAGAAGGCAGACGACTGAGGGACTAGCTACATACCCATGAGGCAAGATGATGCAACATCAACACGCTACCACGGCAGAGGCTAAAGTTGAGGGATGACAACGGTTCCTGATGGAATAGTTAGGGGAAGCTTCCCTGGGAAGTCGATGCGGTGGTCTGCTACTACAGGGTCTAAGTGGAAACAATCTTGGCTTGTGAAGCACCATCCAAAGTGGAAAAGTTCAGGTGAACCATTGCAAAACAAAGACAGAAAAACAAGTCAACAATTGTTTGAACAGAAAAAGGAATGAGAATAAAATTGCGACAAGTAAAAGAGAACTGCAGATAAATTCAAAAAGTTAAAACATATCTACCTTTAGATTGATTTTGTCGCCTCCTCCTAACTATGGGAAGGTAGAATGATTAGTGTCGCTGGTTTCACTATATGCTCCTTCAAACGAGTGCATGCTAGGGGGAATGTCTAAGGGTTGGTCGGGTTGGTCATTGGACCTCATGGATGGAGGGGCTTCATCCGAAGAGCCTATAATCTTCACATTGTCCGGGCCCTAGTTCATGCCACAGTTCTCTCTACCTTCAGGTTTTTGTGTGTGCTTATATAGTTAGAAGACCATAAAATATTACAATCAACAATACATAAGCCAATCCATAGTGCCTTTTGACCAGTGGAAGTCCCATGCTATTCTCTCCATGTAGTCATTATGCATGAGGCATAAATTTTCTACTCACCCTCATCTTCTTAGCCACCCATCGCCAAGTTGATACCCACACCCTATAACAACCCACCTCGAAATGGGCTTAATTTTTGATCTAGAGAAGGCCCATCGAATATTAGACTCGTTCCAAAGCTGGCCATTAGTTGGTAAAATTGATACGATGAATGATGCATAGAGCTATGTTCTATTGCTATCACAATCTCACAACGGAAATGATAAAATATAATATAAGAAATAGTATCTATCTTATAAAAATTCAATTTTAAATACAGAACATAACATCCCAATATCTTTAGTACAATATCTCAAAATACAATAGCATCATGTCTGAAATGGGTACGTTAAAATAAATAAAAAATAAGTAGATAGATAACTGCCACAAGACTCTGTATCCGCCTTCATTTCCTAAATCTGCATCGTCTTCTCTAACCTATGTTGTAATGAGGAGGGAGTCAGAACAACAATTTCTGGTGAATAAAAATCTCGAGTCTTTCCATAATAGTATTTGGCAGTATAACTTAGATAAGAATATGTCTTACGCACCCTAACTATATTTCTAATAAATACCTCCAACTGTAAGCCTGAAGGCTCTCCCGGTATAATCCTATAACTTACAATAATCTAACCCAACTCTATAACTCACCTTCAACTGTAGTACCAAGGCCATTACCAGTCCCATGATTTTACCATCAATCATGTCCTAATGATGTGAGAGAAAGTACCCATGCCACTTAATACTTTTCCAATGGGAATTAGGCAGACTCTGACCATTTAATACCTATATCTTAGGCATGCCTACGTCATTTAATACCTAACCCAAGGCAGATCCCTTTCTGGTACTATTTAACTGACATTGCATGGAATCTCATCAGGCCACTTAATTCTTCTTTATGGTAAGAGGCAGACCCTACAATAACCACTAAATACCTCAAATCCAAAGTAGACCCTTCCCAAGATTTTCACCTACCATGCCTAAAAACTAACCCATACCGTTTAATACTTCCTAAATAGGGAGAAGACAGAACTGCAACATCCATTTAGTACCCCCAACCCCGAAGCAAGTCCTACGCATTATGACCCGTAACCCAAACTATGATGTCTCACATTAGTCCGACTATTCGTAGACACTGGAAGCAAGATTAACTGGGCAGACTTACCCAACACGACTAACCTAAGAATCCTCCGTGGGTACTTATTATAGGTAATATCTCACATTAGCACCCAAGCCGCACTACTGGTAGCCAGATTAGCTGGGCCGACTTCTATATGCTTTTGACTGACCTTGCATCTATATAACATAGTCATAATTTCCACTCTCCTTACATACTACCATATATACCTCACCACATTCGGCATTAAGGAATTATAAGGAAATATCCTTATTCTGCCTTTAATTCTAAATTATATTCCATAATTATCCCAACTTCTTTCCTAATGGGGTTTTAATGTTAATTACTAACTATGTACTATGCAAATAATATGTTATTAATTATACGTTATTTATACGCTAATATATATATATATAGAATTACGTAACTAAATATTCCTAAGCATATGAAAATTGCATCATACACTAATCGTTTAAATGTCAAAACTTCCTCTTTATACAAGTCTAACTCCATACCATAACATACAAATTAGCTAATATCCTAGCCCAATAATAGACTTGTATAAGAAAATAGAATTAATTACCAAAATTATTTTATATTAAAATAGTAGAATCAATGTCAACAGAGTTTACAATTCAAATCCTTTTACACTCTATTCAACATTTTCATATATAAATGAAAAGGGAATCATATTTAAACTATGGAAGTAGGCAGTGCAAACTACGAATAGGAGAATTCATACTTTACACATCCTTTCCTAACTTATTTTCTTTTTAAAACCCTTAATCATATCAAAAGAGAGAAGTGAGAATTGGAATATAATGTAAAATATTAAAATTGCAATAGCTGTACAAATTATATTGTTTAATTTAGAATAATTGAGATTCCAATAACATAAGAATCGACATTTCATTTTCGGGGAATTTTTGGGGTTTAGATTTAAAGTTTTCATGGACCAAAATTCCCTAAGGAATAAATCAAAACCAACCTATAGTATGAAAATACTAAAAATGAGAAATACAAAGATTTCCGCTCGTAGATGATTCCTAGCATTTCCTCTAGGATTTCTTTGTGCCTGCTTTTTAATCTCATTTCAGACTTCTTCCTTTAGAATATACAACAATTGGATTGTATATGAATTAGATTCATAATTTCAGGGATGGAGGAGAATAGAATTAAAAATTGAATATTGAATATCTAAAATCCCTTACCTGAAAATCTTTTGAATCGTAGGGAAGAAAATGCTAAAGCTTTGTTGTTGTTCCAAATAATTTGTGAATAAAAGTGAGAAGGCTAGCCTCTTATTTATAGTGGTTAGGAGGCACCAAAACCATTGGATTTAAGTCGGTTTAAAGTAAGAGAATCTGGACCATTCGTGTCTCACAAAACCCTAGTCGCTACAGCACCCACTGACCAACCGTCCTTCCTCAAGCGGTCGACCGCTAGTGGTCGACCAGCCCAAGGAAGGCGATCGACCAGAAGCATATATTTGGAATGTATTTATTTCTGCTGTTTTAATTTCTATTCAATTCCTTATTAACTTTTAACGTTACCGTTTATTTTAACGTTTTATTAACCGCAATTTCTAATTAACATTAATTTTTAAATTCCAAATTCTTAACATTGATATAAATTTGAATTTGAATTTCATTTGAATTATTTTGAATTCAAAAACTTCAAATGTCAATAAATTTTCCGTTTAAGCTTTGATTATAAAACTTTACATGTGCACAAAATTTCCACGAACACAACAGCACAACCTTCATAGCCAAATTCCTCATACCTACAAAATTTCCATTTTAGCCTTTTTATGAATAATTTCTTATTAAATTTTACGAGGTGTTATATTCTCCCCCTTAAAAAAAGATTTCGTCCCTGAAATTCTTAAGGGACGGACTGTGTAACGCGCACTAAACATCCAAGTTATACAACCAAGCTATCTATATAATCGTCTACTCAACCAAAAGTGCAATGTGATTATGTATGCAGACATAGTATAAGTGAGCTCAGTTCTAGCGCGAATGTAAGGTCATGACATATAGGTATGTATGTAAACATCCTAAATATGCGTTGAATTTCTATATGAGTTCAAAAATGATAGTAAATAATGTAGCAACCATCCCCTACCAACCAATATAGCAACCACAAAGCAACCAAAAACATAAATTTTAGGGAGTGAAAGTTTATCAAAGAAAAGCTCAAGATGCGAAGTCCTCATCTTATCTTCAATCTCCATGTGCTTTCCGCCAGATTATCTCCCCATTGTACTCAAACCAACCTAATTTCATTATTGCGAAGCATTCTAATTCCATGATTCACTATGCGTGCAGTGGCACGAGGTGCTATCAGCTCCGTCTCAATGTCTACTAGTTGATCAGGCTTTACCACGGTGGTTGTGCTATGAAGGCATTTCCTCAAGAGCGAAATATGAAAAATGTCATGGACTCCTAACAGCATATCCATTAGCTCTATTCAATATGCAAGTTTCCCTATTCTTTCGAAGATCTAGAAAGGCCCAACAAATCTTGGTGCAAACTTCCGCGAATTACCAAACCTCATAACCTTCCTAAGAGGGGAAACTATAGCGAATACCGTGTCTCCTACCTCAAACCCCAATTTCTTCCTTCGTTTGTCATCGTAGGACTTCTGACGATCCTATACGGCCTTCATTTGATGCCTAATCGACACTATCTTCTCCAAGATCTCGCAAATCAAATATGATCCGAGTAGAATTTTGTCGGTAGTTTTCCACTAATAATTTGGCGATTTGCACGGCCTCCCGTATAATGCTTCAAAGGGTGCCATGCCAATCGTCCTTCGTCCCATCAAGAATAGTTAATATTGGCACGCTAGTCAATAGTTCCTTCAACTTCTTAAATGCTTCCATCCATTTCTCATCCCATGCAAAAACTAGATTCTTCTTGGTTAAGCGAGTTAGTTAGACTGCTATCTTCGTAAAGTTATTAATGAATTTCCTATAGTAACCCACCAACCCAAGAAAACTTCTAACCTCCGAGGCATTCTTCAGAATCTTACAATCTTAAGTAGCTTCCACCATTGTGGGGTCTGCAGACAATCCCTTCTCGAAAATAATGTCTCCAAGAAATCTCACCTCCTTCTTTCAAAAGTGGCATTTTGAGAATTTGGCTTTAAGTAGTGCCTTCTCAAAGTCCATAGTACCTCACTTTAGTGGTTTTCATGCTCATCTTCACTTTTGGAATATACTAAGATATCATCCACAAATATTACGATGAATTTATTCAGCAGCCTCCTAAAAACTGTACTCATCGAATCTACAAAGCATGCTAAGGCATTTGTCAATCCAAATGGCATCACTTACCATTCATACAGTCCATCCAGAATGCGAAATACGGTCTTCTGCTTGCTATTCTTAGCTGTCCTATATTGGTGAAATCCAGTGGCTAAGTCCAATTGGGAAATGATTTTGGCTCCAACAAGCAGATCAAATAAATCATCTATTCTAGGTAAGAGATAACTATTCTTCTTAGTCAACTTTTTGAGTTCTTTATGGTTGATGCATAGCCTTAATGAGTCATTTTCCTTAGTGGAAAAGACAATGGGTGCTCCCTATTCAGAAGTACTTTGATGAATAAATCCTTTCTGCAACAGTTTCGAAATTTGCTTATCCAACCCTCGCCTTTTTTTGGGGGCCATATGCCTTAATGGAAAAATGATAGGTCTAGCGTCCCTCTCCAAATCAATCCTAAACTCGATCTCTCTTCGGGGTGGGAGACCCAAGATTTCTTCAAAAACGTCAGGGAATTCTTAAACTAAGGGTATGGATGAAAGATTATCTTATGATAGGCTAAGAGAATATAGGTAGCTTACCCTGACTTAATTTTGGAGTGTGCATCGAACATCTATATCTCACCCCTTACAACTCTTTAACAATACAATCTTCCTACCGTAATCTAAAACATGTAAGATTGCAGAATAGGGGTCTTAAGGCTAACAGAGTGGGGGTGAATTGTGTTTTCTAATCTATATGAATCATTTTGAAATTATACTTAGAATAATGAGATTAATAATCACAGAAACAATCACAGAATCGAAACACGGATTAACGATAAACGCAGTAAAAGTAAAAGGAAAGAACACACCAGGATTTTATACTAGTTCGGAGTTTCCATACATCCAATCCCGCACAATTCCTTGTACAGATTTCTTTTCAATTAGTAAATACAAATACAATCTTGATTTCAAAGCTACAAGACACACCCTTTAGAATCTCGGCCTTTGGGCAAAGCCACTTGATTTTTGGGTTACAAGCACAACCACTAGATTTACGGGCTACTAAGCATACCCAATTGATTTTACGGGCTAGAATCATACAACAAGTATATCGATTTAATTTGATAGAGATTTACAAACTCAAAACTTCAATCTTCATTACAAATGATCCTATAATCCTTAAATAGCACTTATTTCTTGATTGGAGTGAGAGAGATGATAGAAATCAAAGAGCAAATGATAGAGAATCAAACTAATGACAATGGAGTTTGATTTTGGTTGAAATTCGGTAGAGTATGATTATAATTTGTTTCAGAAAATGAGAGAGAAGAACAATGAAAAGTGATTGAAAAATTCGTTGGAAACATAGGTATTTATAGAGGAATAACGGCCATGTATATTCGTGAAGAGATATGACAAATAGACACTTCTTTAGAAAATTGAATTTTGAAATTCACGGCTAGTATGTTGACATATAGGGTTAGAGTATGCCGACATACTCTTTGTAATTTTGAAAAACACTTTAAAATGTTATTTTGAAAATGTATTGTTTTGTGAAATAATTTTATACTTTGTAAGTATGTTTAAATATAATATATATATATTATAATCATAATAAAACTTAAGTAAAACTATATGATAAGAACTTTGAAAAATAAACTAACATAAATCAAAATCTAATACAATAACTTGGTATAATATTAAAAACTAAATAATAAGTATAAGAATTTTCGAAACCATTAAAATCTATTTTGAAAAGAATATTTAAAAACCAAAACATTTTAAAACTATTTTAAAACTAAAAAGAGAGAGAGAGAGAGATCAAGTGCTATCAGAATTTTAACAAACATTCTAGAATATATAACTTATCAGGAATATCCTGGAACCTTGAACTCTTGAATACTCATGAGACTTCATTATTGAGTCCCTATATCAACATCCTTAACTCTTCAATCTTTACTTGAAATAGTACAGTCTTTGTATATCAACACTTGTCTAATATCCCGAACTATATACTTTGATAAAACATTAGTATTTACATTTTATATGATTTCCTAAAGTTGTTGTCATGAAAACCAAATCCTTAGGTACTAATAAGACAACCTCATAGTATGAAAACCAATCCATCCCTAAGATAAGTTCACACCCCTTAGAACTAAGAACATACATGTTACATGTGAAACCAACATTACATATATCCACAACTGGGTCTCTGTAAATTAAGGAAAGATGTGTCGACCCACCAATAGGATTTGATACTATTATTGGGTCAGTGACAGTGAGGATTTTTAGACTTAAAGAGTCAACTACCATTTTAGCTAGAATGAATGTGATGCTCCCGAGTCAAATAGGGTGCGAATAGTATTCCTAGAAATAATAGTTGTACCTTCTATTGTAGCATTCCTTGATCTCTAAGAGGAGGTCAATTCGATATAGGAACAGCTTCAACATCATAGGCTTTCCCACTTTGCCCTTCCTTCGCAAGCTTTGGACATCGATTCATTAAGTGTCTCTCCTCATGGCAGTGATCACACTTCCCTTTGAACTACTCCCTTATTAAACTCACCTTACAGTCCTTAACAATGCGTCCTCTCTTCTGGCATCTCCGACATGTTATACCCTCCTTCTTGGACTCGCCCTTGGCCTTCTTGTTCACCCAAAATCCTTCCTTCTTAGTTCTTCCTTGATTTGTACTAGTCCCGCCTTCTCCTTCTCCTCTGAGCTAACCTTCTGAAGCAAAGCTATCTCAACAAACATCTCATAAGTGGGGCCAATGGGTACTTTGGTCAAGAGGAACTCTCTCAGTTGTTTATTCAGGCCTTTAACAAACTTCATTGCCTTCTTCATAGGGGTATCAATCAAACTCATTCCAAACTTAGCTAGTTCTATAAATCTGCTGGTATATTCCTTCATAGTGGAATCTTCCTACCTAATTTGTATAAACCTTTCCAATTACGAATTAACCTTGGCCTTAGACATGAATCGTGACTCAAAGCGGTTTTTGAACTCAGCCCAAGTGATTACTCTCTCGGCATTCTCCTCGGCCACTATAGTCCATCAATCTAAGGCCTCTCCTTTAAGATGTCATGCTGCCATTTTCCTCTTAATCCAGGCCTCCCATCCAAGATCCCGAAATTTATGCTCACAATCGTTGATCCAAGTCTTCGTCTCCACAAAACCTTCTACTCCCGTATACACCTTTCCACCCATATTATGGAAGTCCTTACACATTTTAGGGAAGTCTATAGGATGGTATACTGCTTCAATAGGCAATGCAATGGGTACCGTTGGTGTAGCTTATTAAGGAATAAGAACTTATCCTACATGCCTTAGGTATTCTTGAATCATTCAGACATCCCTCAAATAGTGGGTATCTCTTGGGTAAAGGGGTTCCCGGCCTTAAAGGAACAATTTTCAGCCATTATCATCTATAGGTTTAAACGTTTAGTTATAATTTCCTAAGATAATATGATTTTCCTGGTATGTTTGCCTATGTTCAAAGTAAGAGTGTGTGTAAAGTAGGTTTTTTAAAATATACTTTCAAAAATAACAAGTACACACTCATAAGTACATATATACCAATTGATCGGGCAACCTAAGCTCTGATACCAAATGTAACTACCCGCCTCGAAACGAGCCTAATTTTCGACCCAGAGCTGATTGTTGGTTGGTAAAATTGATACAATGAACAATACACAGAGCTATCTCCTAATACTATCAAAATCTCACAGTGGAAAGGATAAAATATAATATTAGAAATAATGCCCATCTTATAAAAATTCAAATCTCAAAACAAAACATAACATCCCAATATCTGTAGTACAATATTTCAAAATACAATAATATCATGTCTAAAATGGATACATCAAAATATATAAAAACATAAGTAGATAGATAACTGCCACCAGACTCCTTCTCCACCTTCGTTTCCTAAATCTACATCATTATGTCTAACCTTCGTTGTAATGAGGTGGGAGTCATAACAAGTATGTCTAGTGAATAAAAATCTCGAGTCTTTCCATAATAGTATTTGGCAGTATAACTTAAATAAGAATATGTCTTATGCATCCTAACTATATTTCTTATAAATACCACACTGTAAGCCCGAAGGTTCTCCTAGTCCACTCCTTTAACTTACACTTTTCTAACCCAACTCTATAAATCACCTTCAATTGTAGGTCAAAGGCCATTCCCAATCCTAAGCATCTACCGTCAATCATGTCCTAACAATGTGAGAGAAAGTACTCAGGCCACTTAATAATTTTTCAATAGAAATTAGGTAGATTATGACCGTTTAATTCCTATATCTTAGGCAGGTCCCCGTCATTTAATACCTAAACCAAGGCGGACCCCTATTTGGTACTATTTAGCTAACATCGTACAGAATCTCATCAGGCCACTTAATACTTATTTATGGTGAAAGGCAGACCCTATAATAACCACTTAATACCTCAAACTCGAAGCAAACCCTTCGCGAGATTTCCACGACTATGCTTAAATAATAACCTTGGCCATTTAATACTTCCTAAGTAGGGAGGGGGCGGACCCTACAACAGCCACTTAATACCTCGACTCTGAAATAGGTCCAACGCATTATGATCTGTAACCTAAACTGTGACGTCTCACGTTATTTCGATTATTCGTCTAGTAGATAGATTAACTGGATAGACTTACCCTACAGAATTGGAACTAACATCGCGTCCTCCTTGGGTACTCATTATAGTTGATGTCTCGCATCAGCCCCAAAGCCTTATTACCGGTAGCCAAATTAGCTTAGCGGTCTTCTGTGTGCTTTTGACTAACCTCGCATCCTTATAACTTAGTCTTAATTTCTACTCTCCTAACATACTATCATATATACCTCACCACATTTCGCACTAAGGGCTTATAAGTAAATTTCTCTATTTCTACCTTTAATTCTAAATTATTTCCCATAATTATCCCAACTTCTTTCCTAAGGGGTTTTAATGTTAATTACTAACATATTTACTCCGCAATTAATACATTGTCGATTATACGTTATTTATAAGCTAATATATATAATTTTGTAACTAAATATTCCCGAGCGTACAAAGATTGCGTCCTATACTAATTGTTTAAATATCAAAATTTTCAATTTATACAAGTCTAACTCAATACTATAACATAAAAATTTGCTAATATCCTTAGCCCAACAATAGACTTGTATAAGAAAATAGAACCAATTACTAAACTTATTTTATATTAAAATAGTAGAATCAACGTCAACAGAGTCTACAATTCAACTCCTTTTATATTCTATTAAATTTCTGTGTATATAGATGAAAAGGATTCATATTTAAATTATGAAAATATGCAATGCAAATGAAGAATAAAAGAATTCATACTTTATATACCATTTCCTAACCTTTTTTTAAACCCTCAATCACATCAAAAGAGAGAAGTGAGAATTGGAATAGAATGTAAAATATTAAAATTGTAATAACTATACAAATTATATTGTTTTAATATACAATAACTGAGATTCCAATAACATAAGAATTGACATTTCGTTTTGGAGGAGTTTTTGGGTTTAGATTTAAACTTCTCATGAGCCAAAATTTCTCAAGGCATAAACAAATCCAACCTATGCTATAAAAATACTAAAAATGGTAAATACTAAGATTTCCACTCATAGATGATTCCCAACTTTTCCTTTTGGATTTATTTATGCCTTCTTTTTAATCTCTTTTCAGACCTTTTCCTTTATAAATATACAATAATCGGATTGTATTTGAATTTGATTTAGAATTTTAGGGATTAGAGGAGAATAGAATTAGAAATTAAATATTGGAAATCTAAAATCCCTTGCTTGAAAATCTTTTGAATCGTAGGAAAGAAACTAACAGAGCTTCATTGTTGTTCCAAATAATTTGTGAATGAAATTGAATGAGCTAGCCTCTTATTTATAGTTGTTAGGAGGCACCAAATCCGTCGGATTTAAGCCGGATTAAAGTAATAAAATCTAAGTCATTCGCACCTCATAAAACCCTAGCTGTCACAATACCCACCAGTCGATCGCCCTTCCTCAAGTGTTCACCGCTAGTGGTCAACCTGCCCAAGGAAGGCAGTTGACCGGTAACCTATATTTGGAACGTATTTATTTATGCCATTTTTATATTTATTTAATTCCTTATTAACTTTTAATGTTACCATTTATTTTAATATTTTCTTAACCTCAATTTCTAATCAACATTAATTTTTGAATTCCAAATTCTTCACATCAATTATAATTTTGAGCTCGAATTTCATTTGAATTTTTTTGAATTCGTAAACTTTAAACATCAATAACTTTTCCATTTGAGCTCCGATTACAAAACTTTATATATGAAAATTGATTAGAAAACCGCCATGAATGCAATAGCACAACTCCTTTGGCAAAATTTTGATACCTACAAAATTTCCAATTTTAGCCTTGTTATGAATTAATTAATTTCTTATTAATTTTTACGGGGTTTTACATACACTCTAGCCTGGATTGGCCTTAGCTGCCTTTACACCACCCACTAGCACTTAAGAGATGTTCCTTGCCTCCGCTGCAGCCATCGCGGTTGCTTTCCCTCTCGTCCTCTTATGCTTCAAAAACCTCAAGTTCTCCATCAATAGAGTTTGGTGAAGCCCTAGGAGCTTCACCTAATGCAATTTGGTGTCACCCAAAAGTAGTGACATGTTTCGCTAATTGTCCCCTAACTTGCAAATGTCTATCCAACCATCGAACTAGACTTGTCCTCCCACTACTCCTCCAGAAACATTGCGTGGAGAAAGAATAAATGGTTAGAACCAAGGAAAAATGGTTAAAACTCAATTTTAGAAGGCATGAGTAGTAACTTAAACTATAAAATCCTAAACACAAATGTTGGGCCGATGACGGACCCCACAAAGAAAAGGCTCTCTTGATAGCTAACCGCCTTGTCCAAAAGAATGAAGATAACTGCTAGAGTAAAGCAGCCTTAATGATAGTAATATCAACCATATGGATAGCTAGTGTGTTTTGAAAGCTAGTACATCATCTAGATGAAGAGCGAGAAGGTCTACGGAAGACCCAGCTCATGGCAGATGATGTATAATGCGGCCAACAGCATGTGGCCCTAGAGGCTAGGTTGGCCAGAGCCATTTTATGTGCCTTAAGGAAGCGAACAAAGAAGTGATGAAGGGGATGGGTTGCCATGTACTACATATATGGCACTACCTACAAAAAATAGCCGGAGGAGGCATGTTCGTACTTTTTCCTTTAATAGGATACGACAGGTTAACTCACACGATGCCATGTTGGGAGATAGCCTTGGACATCTTATCATGGTCCTCTCAAACTTCTTAAAGGACGCTTTCAAAAGGGCAACCGATGTTAGGGCACTACAAAAAAACTATCCTTTTACAACCCCTGTTTTACAACGGGCCATAAACAACCATTGCAATAGAAACCTTTTACAACGGTTTTCTTAAGCCCATTGTAATAGGTGCAACTTTTCATCATCCAGTACACCTATTACAACGTTGTCAGCTTGCCCATTGTAACATGGTCATATTACAATGGTTTTTGGCTTGTTGTAATAGATACCAGTTTTTAGTTCTATTACAATTTTGGCCCGTTGTAATATAGTTCTATTACAATGGTTGTAATATAGTCCTATTACAATGGTTTTCGGTCGGTTGTACTAAATACCAGTTTTCATCTCTATTTGCCCATTGTAATAGATATCTATTACAACTATTTTCTTATGTCCGTTGTAATAGATACCAATTTTCAACAACTCTTATCTTCTTATCGTTGTTACCTTCGATTATTTTAGGCGTCATAGTAGGAGTTAATCAGTATTCCAATAGACTTAATTTTACTTTCCAGTTATTAGTATGTAACTATATACAAAGTTTTTCAAAATAAAATACAAAATTAAGAAACTCATGTTTTGTTAAACATTGTGTTTACGTAATAATTTTAGCAGTGTTGTTAGATAACACTTACAATAATTTTATTTAATAGGATAATATATTTACTAAGTTTTGATAGAAATATTTTCTTAAATTTATGAATATTTTTATTAAATTAGTTAGAAAATGCATCCTAGTATACTTTTCAACATGAGTTTATTGGCAGAAAAATATTTTACGAACAATTTTGTAGTCAATGAATCCTAGTATACTTTTCAACATGCATCCTAATATACTTTTCAACAGAAGTAGTTTTTTACCAGCGTTTTTAATTTTCTAAGACAATATTATTTTTTGGCATTTTATTGATATTTCTACTACTAGTAACTGGTACATTACAAATAGGGTTGATATAGTTACCAAAGGTCAGTTTTATTGTAGTTGTTAACCTTTTTTGACATCAGCTTTATTAAATATTAAATATAACTATCTATGAAATAGAATGTGAATTATATTTAGTTTATAATTGTGTTATCATGTTTGCTAATATCATGTTTTTTATTTTCAAAATGTGTAAATGTACATATGGAAAGTTAGGTCCGTCCTAAAATTTGAGGGGGCTTGTAAAACATATGCAAGACTTATGATTACTATAAAATGATAATTGAATTGCACTCATGTTAAACAATGACTTTGCTTTTTATCACCGCCCACTAAATAAAATTTCACAACCCGTAAACAAAATTTCACTTGTCCCGCTAAACTTAAGTTACCTTACTTTGCCTTAATCATAAATAAACATTGTGTGCTCTTCCAAATCCGAACTAGGGCACACGAAATCCAAACTCGAGGCGATGAATTCCAAGGCGAACATGTAGACAAACTCAAAGGCGAACTCGTAGATGAACTCCAAGGCAAATTCCAAATTCAGGTTTGTGTATGGGTGCTAGTAGTAATTTTATCTAATTTTGCATATTGAAGCATTTTGATTTATCTAATTTTGCATGTAGTAATTAACAATTTTCAGTCTGATAAATGCTTTAAAAAAATAAAATTCAGGTGAACATACATATTTCGAAAATTGTTATACGTGAATTTATCAGATTGAGTATCGTTATAATTTTCTTTAAGATTCAGATGAACATACATATTCCAAAAATTGTTTTGTAGTAAAAGTCAATTTAAACAATTCCACTTTGTGTACCGTTTGGATTTAAAATTGGTCGACTTCATAGTATAGACAAAAATGATCCGGCATCTCTGAATATTATGACCTTACAGCAATAGGATTAACACATTTGAACCCTAACGGTTCAAAGTAGTTGAGGTTGCATTATGTCTTTTTATTTGGTTGTAACATTAGAGGATTATCAAGATGGACAAAGCATGGATCCACCTACCAAGGTTTTGTCGATTTTGATTATTAGTTTCATACTTGTAATTATTTAGGATTGATTGTTGATATCTTCATGTTTCATAGAATGACTGAAGAATACAGACATGCCGTTCAAAATTTTGTATATGGGCATGCAGAAAGGAATGGAAATCCACAAAAAATTATTTGCCCTTGCTCAGAATGTAGGAATCTTATCCGCCAATCGCCAAGGGATGTTATATCACACTTGGTTTGTTTTGGAATTGACCCGACATATGATGTATGGATTTTTCATGGCGAAGCACGCCCTTTAGAAAATGAGGGTGATGAAGTGATGGATGCATATAGAATGTACTTAGACACACAAATAGTAATGAAGAGAAGGAAGATCATGCTACTGTAAGACATGGGATAGGGATTAAGGAGATAATGGAGAATGCTGAAATTCCTTTGTACCCTGGTTATCCAAGCCACACAAAGTTGTCAGCTATAATACTTCTTTACAAGCATAAGGCTCGAAATGGTGCATCTGACACAGCATTTACAAAACTTCTTCAACTTCTCAAGGATATGTTGCCTATGGAAAACATGCTTCCTGATTCGACATATGCAACAAAGGAGTTGCTTAAATCATTTGGTCTAGGCTATAAACAAATACATGCATGTGTAAATGATTGTTGTCTATTTAGAAAAGAGCTTGCACATAGTGATTGTTGTCCAAAATGTGGCAAATCTCGTTGGAAAAAGAACAAGACAAAGGAAGATGGAAAGCAAGCCAAAATACCTACAAAGTCTTGGGATACTTTCCAATAATACCAAGACTAAAAAGAATGTTTATGTCCTCAGAAACATCATAGCAATTAAGAGGGCATAGCAATCATAAGAGTAAAGATGGTAAATTACGTCATCTAATAGATTCTTCTCAATAGGCTACAATTAATAGGATGTATCCTTCCATTACAACTGATCTATGAAATTTTAGGCTTGGCCTTGCAAGTGATGGCTTTAATCCCCTTGGTGATTGGAACTGTGCATATAGTTGTTGGCCGGTGTTTCTTGTTACTTACAACTTCGCTCCGTGGCTTTGTATGCACAAAGATAATATGATGTTATCTTTATTAATTCATGGGCTATGACAACCAGGAAATGATATCGATGTGTATCAACAATCACTTATTGAAGGTTTGAAAAAATTGGGATAAAGGGGGAAGGTGTATGATGCATACACTCACAGCAAACTCGGATTAAATGCTATTCTAATGTAGATGATAAATGATTTTCCAGCTTATGGAAATTTAGCAGGTTGCATTGTAAAGAGTAAGAGGGAATGTTCTGTTTCTGGCGTTAATACATGCTCAATATGACTACCATTTAGCAAGAAGTGTGCATACTTAGGCCAACTTGAACCTAACCATGAATATCGTTAATGAAAAAACTTATTCGATGAAACCATAGAGAATAGACAAAGACCTCCAGTACAAATCAGTTCTCAAATCTTTGATATTGTAAAAGATATTTGTGATGATCGGGGAAAAATAAATTGAAGAAGAGAAAGATAAAGAGAAAGAAAAGAGAAAAGGAAAAGAAAAGGGGAGATGGGAAGAAATAAGGAAGTTAAATGTGGAAGAAGAAATTTATTTTCTTTGATTTTCCTTATTGGCGGGTAAAATTTAATTAGAAACAAAATTTCCTCTTCTTTTCTATCTATGTAATCAATACTTTATTATTAATTAGTTATACTCCATTTTTGATTTTCTTAGGTACTTCCTTTGCGTCACAATGTAGATGTAATGCATGTTGAAAAACATATTGGTGAAAGTATTCGTGGTATGTTACTTGATAGTATATGTGCTTATGAAAGTATTTTATGTATGTATCTTGTTATAGATATATGAAAACATTGAAGGGGTATGTTAAAAATCAAGCACGGCTTGAAGGGTGCATAGCTGAGCTCTATTCTACTGATGAATGCATGTGGTATGGTGTCGGATATATTAAAGATGCATTATAAATTGGACAAAGAAAAAATAGAAATGAAGTGGAACAAAGCGAGGGGCGTCCTATTTCCAAAGGAAAACCTATTGTAGTCACTAAGGAAGTGATTAATGTTGCTCATTGGTATGTGTTGTTTAATACTGAGGAAGTGGAGCCTTATAAAACGTAAGTACAAGTTTAGTTCAACTATTATGTGTGAAATAAATTAGATTTTGACATGTATATTTACGTACATAGGATGCATAATAAGGAGCTGAAACATTTGCATCCCCAGCTTTCACGACATGATGTGGAACTTTCAAAGCTACATTCAGAGACTTTTACTCATTGGTTTAAAAAAAAGGTTGATAGCGTTATGTCTTCTTTTAAGATGGATAAGTTTGATATAGAAGTCTACACAAAATAGTGATTAGTTTCTATATATAATATTATGCTTTTCCAGGTTAAAGATGATGGAAAAAAATCTGATGTTAGTGAACTAATAAATTAGCTTGCATATGGATCTCATCGTCAAGTAATTTCTTATACGGGTTATATTATTATTGGCCGGTGTTTTCATACAAAAGACCACGAGAAGTCTACACAAAATAGTGGTGTTTCCATTGAGGCAAGTACTGTTCGCCTAGATGGGTCCATTGAGAAAGTAATATATTATGAGGTTTTGCATGAAATTTTGTTGTTAGACTACTGCTAGTTTCAAATTACCTTGTTTAAGTGTGATTGGACAAATATTGATCGTGGAGTGAAAGTCAAAGATGGATTTACATTAGTCAAATTACATCAGTTCCAAAATCAATTTGCAAGCGACCCTTTCATCTTAGCAATGCAAGTTGTACAATTGTTTTTTTGTAGAGAGGGTAGTTTTTTAAATTGGTATGTTGTGCTAAGAGAACCTCCTAGAGGTTTTTAGAGTTGGAAAACTATGACGAGGAGGATGAGTCAACTAGCAAACCAGTAGATGAGTCACTACTAATGATAAAGATGCCGACTATGGGGATGAAAGTTATATAAGAGAGGATTGTGATGGTATTTTGGTATGATATAAGCATCCTTTATTGATATTTGTTTTATACATTGTTATATTCGTAAAGAGTGTAAATATACCTAGTTTTATGCATAGTTATATTAATTAACCATCAATTCCGATTAGTAAACTTGGGAAAACAATAATCATTCTTCTGCAAATTACTACCATTTATATTAGGATTTTTATATTTTACGATAATGACTAATTAGTATGATGTTCTAATTATTTATATATTATGATTTTTTTTGGGTTTCTCACTTAGTAGAAGACAGTTGAACTTGAAGCATCAATGGGTAAAAAGCAGCAAGATCAAGGAGAGGTAATATATAACTATTCCAATACTGAAATATTTTATGCCCACTATAGTTTATTGCTTATTTCCATTCAGATCTATAGTTTTTATATTTTGTAATTAGTCATCTATATTGATTTTAGATAACAAAGTCATCATTTTCAACTTTTTTATTTCAATCATAAAGGAATGCCTTTTACTTTAGATAACTTCTTCTCGAATCATGTTTTACATGAGAATTCATTATTTTATCACCTAATTTCACTGACAAGTGTTTGCTAATTTAACATGAGAACTTTAACTAATTTCATTGACATGAGAACTTTAGCTAATTTCATTGACATGAGAACTTTAGCTAATTTCCCTTTTCGATTAATTGCATGAGCAATGAAAAAAAAACAAAACGTACATCTAACAACTGCAAAGTAAATTCTTTAGACTTGGAGCAGTATAAAGTTAAAGTAGGCAACCATGTCCTATTTACTCATTCATTGCCCATGGACACAATTGGGGACTCCTGTACTACATTAATCAACTGAAAAATTGACCGGTGGTCCAAAAAGTGATCTATAGCCTACATTACTTTAGGAGGATGTTTGGTAATGCTCGCATATAGGTTATAAATTACAATTCTAATTTGAATGATTTGTAAGTTATTTATTCTTTTCATTAGCGAATAAATGATATCGCCTATGAAATAGTTATATGTAGAATCCTCTAGGAAAAGATGATGAATCAATTTTCATTATTACCGGTTGAACCACAGAAAAGGAAATAATATGATAAAATTATGATCAATAATGCTAGAAGGTTCAAAGTTATTTTTATCAAATTAACAGGGTATATAGATAAAGAACATCCCTTGAATTTCTATTTTTCCTCTTTGATATCCACTGTTGCTGACTGAAAATAATGATACTAATTAATATAGTTGTCTCTCATACTAACCATATTTTTATCCAAATTAAACTCTACCATAATGCTAAGGTAGAGTGCGATGCTTTAGAATTTCAACTGAGTGCGAACAATAGAGCTACTGAAATCAACCAAGCAAGATTCAGTGCAATCTGAAAGCAAAGGCAATTCATTGGTAGTAAAAAGTCAATACATTGACAAAAATGGCGTATGTTGTCTTTCTTATTCTGAGGTTATGCTATATGTAATGTTAAGCAAGCAAGCTATATGTTTGCTAATTTCAGATATCAAAGGTAGCAACGAGACACTCAAAGAGGCAATCTTTAGCTGCACTTGCAGCATTATGTGAAAAGATAAGACTGGTGGTGTACAAAACAATGAAACGAGAGATGTTGAAATTGAAGTCGCTCGTACTCTTCTAAATTTAATCCCTACTATTAGAAGGTCTCCTCGGAAGCATACTTTACAGAGTTTAAACACTACTGAAATGCCACCTCCACCCGACAAAAATCAGCCTCCAAATTTCATTCACTCTCCAAATATTACTTCCATCAACTCAGACTCATCGTTCACTCTCCAAATATTAATTCCATCAATTCAGACTCACTTAACACCATGGAAGCCTTGAACAACTCTTCAGATTTGCCTAATGATGATTTTCGACTAGAGAAGATCAAGAAAAAAAGAGGAAAGTCGATGATGAAAACATTTTATTCGATGTCGAATGAGAAGGCTGAAGTTGAATTCAACGATCGAGGTCAACCAATAGGTTCTAATTCTAAACACTTATCGTCTTATCTTGGTACCTTAGCAAGGGAGATGGTGCCTATGACTATTCCCGAGTGGAAAAAAGTCGACAAGGAGTTAAAGAAAGGTTTATGGACTTGCCTTCGGGTTTGAAAAAAATTTACATCTTACATCTTCTTTATCTGAAAGAAATTACTTAGATTTTGACATAGTTGCTTGCACATAAACATAATTCAGAATAAAGTCCATAAAATAAAGTCTAGGGTAAAGAAATAAAAGACTTGTACATTTACAAGTCTTGGGTAAAGAACTTGTATCCTGTTACTGAAAATAAAGTCCAAGGTATTATAAATAAAAGACTTGGTTGGTGTAAAGAGCTTGTACATGTATCATATTACAACTATTACTTGTACATGTAAAGAGCTTATACATATATTCAGTAATAGTTATACAAAGTAACTCTCCTGTTAAACATAAACACATGTAAAGAGCTTTGAAGGTTCCTTATATTAAAATTATTTATGATTTTATGCTCTAGCATGTTCTTTGATTTGATTTTTTTTCTTCCCAAAATACGAAGAGGTTGGAGATCACATTAGCTCAAAACTATTAACTTAGTTAATCAGTGTATTTATGTTGATGTATATTGATTAATCATTCCAATTTAATTCATGTATGCAAGTCACAAAATTAAATCAATTGTGATCAAACTCTATAGCCATGAACTCCACATTCAATATGTTAAAAATAAATCTTAATTTGTTTAATTAAACTGCCATTATAGATGTCCTCTACACTTTGTATAACTGCCACTTTGTATAACTGCCACTTTGTACACTTTGTGCAATCAAGATTCACGGTGGATTAAGCATATAGGTATTTGTTGCTTAAGACGGTGGGAGTATGATGGATAGAATCGATGTCAAAATTGGTTTTTGCTATTAAAATAGTGTCTACTTATCCCGACTCTTTCTCTCAACTAACCATGCTCAGACCAGACAATATAGAAAATGTTCGAGAATGGAATAACTTTATGAAAGAAAAACTGTCGGAGAAATTTGCGGCAATAAATTGTATTTTATTCATTATAAATTAAAAGGTAAATTATAGTTTATTAATGAATTTCTCCTATGTAGGAAACTAGCAAAAAATTCAGAGATCTAAGAGATAAGAATAAAATTCCATACACAATGAGTAGGAAGGGTTACGCAAGATTAGCCGAAGATATGGTAAGAAATGCATGTCTGTTTACATCGATTATATATTTTTTCTTTGGTTATTATTATTATTATTATTTGCAGAGAAAAGAAAGAGGAATATCGGATATTAGTAGAGACGAGGTGTGGGTCAGAGCATACACCAAATAAAATGGAGACCCACCGAATTTTGTCATTGCCGATTGCATTGTGAGGGCTTTTTTATTACCATAATGATTAATTCTGGTTAGATTGCTATGTGTTAGATTACCAAAAATGTGTTAGATTGCTGTGTATTAGAATTATTATGTAAACTAATAAGTAATCAGAATTATTATGCAAACTATTTGTCTCCAAATGGTTATATGTGTAGTATTTTTTATTTCTTAATATTTGACCTATTTTAATTTGTAGACCAAGATCAAATAGCACAATAGTAATGCTCAGAACTCCCAGGGAATAACATCGGTAAGTGAAGATGGAGTGTCAATGCTTTTTGGCAATGAACATAAGGGAAGAGTGAGAGGACTAGGCTTTAGTGTTGTACCATCTCAAATTTCTATTTATTTAAGTAATTCAAAAAAGGTGAGTGCATTGAAAAACCAAGTAACTCACTTGAAGGCTAGACTCGAAGAGGTGACTAATCTGTTGATGACGGTAATTCTATATTTAATTAGCTATTGTCTGATTGCTTAATTTTGCGCAAATATAAGTGTCAATAGTTGCTTGATTTTGATCATATAACATAGGTGCTAAAAAGGATTGAATATAGTGATAAATGCTTATGATTTACTAAGTGCATGTCTTGTACTTTTTACAGAGGTTGAATGGAAAGGAAAATGATAATGTGGTGGATATGGAGACTCCTCGTGTTCATACGCCTCAGATTAGAACAAATGTTGCTCTCAATCTTTTATACTCGTATGTAGTAAGTTTAGTTAAAGGCGTACTTCTGCACTAAACTACCTGTTTGCATAGTTGCTTGCACTGCATGTTTGCTAAGTTAGGGACATTTTCTTGGCCCCTAATACACCAAACAATCTCATAATTTCTTAAGTAGAGTGATTTTAGGGAGAAAGGGTGATAATTAATCACTTCTCGACAAAACTAAGTAGAGTACTTGTTTAAAAATGACAAAAATTTAAGCAAACCCAAGCTTATTATTATTTACACAATAGCAGTATGATATTTCAGAGTTGGATCCATCAAAACATGCCTGTAATACTACCCTTGAAATAGTAAGGGAGAAAGTAATATGTAATAGTTTTAACTGTGCTAGCTTTGTTGAAATATGGAAACTGATAATATCCTACTAAACTAGACTCTTTCAACCAGTTCCAATTAATCTACAGATTTAATTGGGCCGTACATGTTTACCATCAATTGATTTTTTTTACAGTACAATCATCTGGTTTCAAAACTAACTTATGCTTTGTTTACCCAGGGCCAAATTTGAATTGGGTTGGATCTGTCATACCCAAATTTGAATTGGTATCAAAGTTTGTGATGATCCAAAGCGGAAAGGGGATTAAACAATTGAGTTGTTTCCATTACACAACAACCATGTAGACACTAATTAATGCATTTGAGATTATGGGTTGAATATAATATTACTCTAATATATATGTGTAATATAATTTGTAATTTGATGGGTTGTGTCGACAGTTTGACATATAGTCTATATGCATGGCCCCGAGGACATACTATTAGGAAACTATTTTGTATATATTTTTTGTTAATTGCTATTTGCTTTCATGCAGCAGTAGGGGTGGGCGCGGGTCGGTTTGGTGCGGTTTGGAGTCCAAACCGCTTCCGCACCGCATCAAACGGTTAATCAAAAATACAAACCATTATACTAATCTTTTAAACGGTTTTGTTTCGGTTCGGTTTGAATGTAACACGGTTCGGTTTCGGTCCGGTCCGGTTTGAACCCACATTAAATATGAAATAAGAGAATTACTTCCATCAACAATCAATTTACGAAGACAACTGTGTGAAGCTTTTACACTTAAAGGTTAAAACACACAATGTTATACTGAAATGAAAGATTAGTTCTTAACTGTATGAATATTTCAATTTGACATTTAGCTATAAGTGAGATTTTTTTGGTAGATTATCCAAACATCAATATTAATCAATGCATAATCATGAAGGAAAATGACTAGAATAAGATTATAATTAGCATTTATCCAAAAAAACGAGATGAAAAATATTATACCAAAACTATAACTTCTTCCTTTATGACATCGAATATTATTAATATAACAACATACGCTAAAAATAGAATATACATCGTTAGAATCTAAAATAAGATAGGAGTTGCTTATATTTTTATCATAAGATTACTAGTGAAAATATTCGGTTCGGTCCGGTTTAATACGGTTGGTTCAATCGTCCAAACCGCAATCGAACCGTATCGATGCGGGTCGGTCCGGTTTGAGGTATTTGCTTTAGTTAGAAGATTCGGTGCGGGTTTCCGCACCGTTTTTACGGTTCGGTGCGGGCGGTTTCCGTATAGCGGTGCGGTTTATGCCCACCCCTATGCAGAAGACATAAAATATATACATTTCTTTTATATATGTTTATAGTCTGGTCCTGGCACCGTTTATAGTCAAGTGCAAAAGGATTGTTTAAATCCTTTGGAAATCACATTATTTATATGTTAAATAACCTTTTTTTAATCATGAATAGCCATGGCCAAATAGTGAAAAGTTCTCAAAACATGAAAACATTGAAAAACAAACCATCGTATTTATGTCCACATATACATTGTTTATATCAACATAAACATATTAATGTGTCACATAAACAAGTTGAAATGTTACAGATTTCCATATTAATGATAGTCTATTAGTTTATTAATACTTTGTTTGGTCCAAAAATTATAACAAATTGGTGTGGAATGAGAACAAAATAGTTTATTTTCATTTACGAAAGAAGTTAGAACTTTAAAGAGAAAATGATTTCAGCAATTTTTCTGTAATTTAGGTAATTATAATTCAACGATTCTAATTTCATATGCCAACTTCAGATTGTAGGTCATATTTCATTAGTCCATGGACATAAATGTTTTTTTCCTTTTTCCTTCTGATTCTTGACATGAAAAGGAAGTTAAAAGTTTACTTGAAAAAAAAACTATTACTTAAACTATATATATGGCACAGTTAATCACAAATGATCGAAATATATAGCTTAATGAATTGCCACGGACAGCATGAACATAAAATGCTTACCTCTACATGTATTGAATATTCAAAATGTGAGCGAAATATAATAAATTATTTATTTGTAGTATTCAAGGCATGTATTATAGTAGTTGCTCTCAGGAAGATGCATTTTTGATTTGTCTCTTCACCCTTGTTAAAGCTCATGTCATATGTACACAAAATCTTGATCTGACATGAATTTTGCGTTCTTTTTCTAACTCTCTGATCACAGTTTGATATTATTTCACTTTCGTTTCACCTCTCATATTTACCATAACTCTGTATAGTCAGTTGTGATTCATGTGATTAAATATAAGAAATATGTATGCAACATTATATACCATTGTACAACAGTGCTATTTATATCACAGGTTAAATGTATTCGATTAAATATACAGTACAGATTAGGATTGAAGGAATGGCTGGGTTAGTCTGTATGAGATAGTGACTCCTAATTTCTATATCAGTTTGTTATAGAAAATTAACTGAGGATTAAGTACACTCCTAATTCCTATATCACAAGTGTTAAATGTTTTATGTTTGCTTGCAGTCACACCGCGATAGTGATAATTTGCATAATAATTAGCAGAATCAGGATACTCCTAAAAATTTGGTCAAAAGAAAGTGCAAGTTATGGAGTTGCCTGAAGAACATAGTTGTAGAACGAACCATAGCTAGTACAGATCATAATTCTTTGGTACATTTCATAAAGCTTGGATCTGATGGGTGAAAGGTATGGGTGAATGTAGTGGTAGAACCAGAAGCTTTTTTATTTAGACCAAATTCAAAGATGCCCACTATTAAAGAGGCTGTGGGTTCAGCCGTCGTGTGGCCCAAAGATTTCATTTTCTTAGCCTGGTATGTATGTGCATTTTGGTTTTATGGGTTATGTATTAGTACTTGGAACTTGATATGTATTTTGTAACTAGTTATTATGCATTTTGTAACTAGTTGTTATGTGTTAGACCTTTGTAAATGTAAAAACTTATATGCTCTTTTTGGAATGTGTTGGAACTTTATGAATGTAGCTTTATAGTATGTGTGATTTTGATTGTTTTATGATAATATTTATTAATTATTAAATATTGCTATTGGTGTATTGTATGGAAGTTACAGCTAATTTTTTATTTATTTTACAATAGGTCAAATAAGTTGCAAAAGATAAAAAGACAACGCGCTATGGATGTTGTAGCTGAGACCAATTACAATGGACAATGGATGTTGTAGCTAAAACCTATTACAATGGGCAGTGGATGTTGTAGTTGAGACCTATTACAACGGACTGAGTCAGTTGTATTATGCTCTACTACAACAGTCCGTGCTGGTTGCAATATCATGTTTTTCAAAGAAATTGAAACGTATTTACAATGGTTCAGAACAACGGTTTATGACTGTTGTAAAATCTTCCAAATCTATTACAACACCACATAATAAGACGGGCGCTGGCCCATTACGAAACACCTGTTACAACGGGTTTTGCCCATTGTAAAACTGTTATTTTATTGTAGTGGAGGTACCTTCTATTGCATCTTTCTTTCCCTTTGTCTTATGTAATAAATGTGAACATAACCTAGTTATTAAACAAACTCGGAAATAACTAAGGGGCCACATTAGACCCGGGTGCAAGCATTGTCCCATGTGTAAAGATGTAACGACCCGCATTTTTCAACCACTTAAAATATTAAATTTGATATAGTTTGAAATAAAAACTTTAAATAACAAATTCCCAACAAGATAAAAGATGATTGAACAAATTTAAAGTTGATATGAATTGATATTGGGTTGTATAGTTAATAACAGAAATCAGTAATGTTAACAATATTGTTGTGTTGAATAGAAATAATGTTTAATGAAATAGATAATGTTGATAAATTAAAGTGAACGTCTAAATAAAGATAAAACAATAGGCTATATTAAGTGAATGTTTTGACTTAGGTGTTAATATAATTCAATACAAGGAGAAATTCGATTTAAACAAGAATTGAATAAATTATAACTGCTGATAACAATATTTTTCGATATGAAGTAATTGTAACAAATAAGCGTAGGATTTCATTTAATTGAAATTGAATAATTTGACGTGTTTAATTTATTCGTTTAACTGAAGTGTGTTAGTGTGAAATTGAGAATTATGTTCCTTTCAAATTAAATTGACAAATGATTTTTATTATCTAATGGAAATTTTATTTTGAATTATAATTATCCAAGTGGATTCAAATTTGTGAAATAATAATAAATCAAAAATCGTTAATGAACGTTGATTCGTGATAACGTAAATTTAAAATTTAAATATTTTGATTGTCTAAAACTGTAAATCTAGAATTAATTGAACATAAATCAATTAAAATTTTATTGATCGACAACTGATTTGACTTTTGTATGCAATTTATTTGGGTTCCGCAATCAGTTCCATCGAATTCGATATAGGGTTATTTGGTGCAGAACCTAGTAGACACGTCTCGTTTAGGGTCCGCAATGAATAGTTATCAGCCCATCTATATAATCACCGTCTCCTTCTCTTTTGTTCCATCCTCAAGCATAGCCGGCCCTAATAAATATAATAGCCAATATCAAATACCTCAATCCAACGATCCACAACCAACGGCACCATCTATCCACTTTCAGCCTTCGACTTCTACTACAAAGTGGTAGAGCTCGGTGAGATGAGTGTAATCAACGGTCGAGATCTCGAATGGAGGTTGGAGATGGCCAGAAATCGCCTATAACTGCAGCAGCTATGGATGTAGATTGCGACGACGTCGTTCGTCGATTAGTGATGGCATCTGAAGGAAAGATGGAGAGCATGTTGAGAGCTACTCGGTGGCTAAGTTTTGTGGCGAACGATCGCCTGAGGCGACCAGAATCTTCAGATGAACGGAAACGTAGGGGGGTTCGGGTTTTGGTTCTTCAGCGGCATTGGGCACGAGGCCGGAGGCAGGTGGAGCTCGGAGGTCGGCGCGTCGTTTAGGGTGCAAGGGTGGTGGTCCGGTCACCTGAGGCGCATGGTGGAGGGAGGTAGGAGCGTCGACAATGGGTTTAACATGATTCTGGGTTTTGTGTAGCGGTTAGGCTAATCTCGGTCATTAGGTGAGATAATGATATGATTTGTTAATTAAATTGCAACAATTTAATTTAAATTACATGTAAATGTTTATAAATCGATATTTTATTCATACGAGGTCTGATCCGAGTGCGGTCTGTTGTGTTGGATTCATGTCAACGTTATCTACGTCATGGAGTTAGATTCGTCGTCGTTTGGTTAGTTTGAATTTTCAGCTTCATTAAAAGGTACGTGTTTTATAACGCTCATAATGTACTAAAATTTTCTGATGTTCATTAAATTGATATCATGAAGTTGTTTATTTTATTGACCCTCATTTGGTAGTTAAATTTACGTATAAATTGATATCTGAATTAACTATAGAAATTGAAATTGACAGTTAAATTTGAATTTGGAATTTTATTACCAGAAAAAAATACCCATATTGATAACTAGGAAATTGTTGTGAATTATATTGACAGTTTGGATGATTGGTTGTCATGGATGCAATTGGTTGATTTTGGATGATTTGGATATTTATTTATTTTGATATATCCTGTTATCACCCTGAAAATTATTTACAGTATATAAAACTATAAATTTAATTATTTCGAATAAATTAAGAAATAGGTTGAAATGTATATACTTATGACATTGTGATTTGGATTGAAATGATATATATCCATCCCTGAATTTAATTGAAATAACTGATTCACTTGGCCATAAGATAGAAAATTATATACGGACACCAGATTGGTTAAATTAAATGATTTTAAAAATTTTGATTTGAAATTTATTTAAATGATTTGTTTTTAAGAAAATGAAAATCGAATTTACGGAAATCAAACTATTTCGAAATTGAGCTCGGAATTGAATTATATTTGAGGTTTTGGATTTCAAATTGGGTATTGAAAGTAAATTGAATTAAGTGTTTTGAATCGATGTTTTGAAAATCGAACTCGGAATTGATAAAAATCGAAATGGTTCAAAATTTGAAATTATTTTTGAATTGTAATTGAAATTAATTTGAAATTGGAATTGAAATTAATTTGAAATTGACGTTGAAATTAAATTGGAATCGAAGTAAAATTCGACTTGAAATCGGAATTGAATCGATTAAATCGAAATGGAAATTTAAAAGTGATTTGAATTGGAAAATTTCGAAATTGAATCAGTTTGACTTTGAAACTATTTTCAAATAAATTATTTTAATATAAACTATTTAAATCTATCTTTTTAAATATTCAAATTATTATTGGATTTTCCAAATTATCTTTCTATATAAACCATTTTAATATTTAAACTATTTTATATCAAACTATTTAACCATTTAAACTATTTTTAACTATTTTAATTATTTAAACTATTTTAAAAACTATTCAAACTATTTTCTAAAAAAATTTAAACCAGTCAGAGTGGGATTGTTTATATTTAAATCTTGGATTTAAATGCGAATTGGGTTAAAGTGAAGTTATAACCTAAATTGAAATTCAGATCAAAATTTTGAAGTAAAATATGATTTTTGAAGCGAATATTATGATTTCGAAAAGGATATGATTATGAGTAAATATGATGATTTCGAAATGGATTTGATTTTGAGGTGAATATGATATTTTGATATCATGTATGAACTGCTTTCGAAATGTAAAAGTACCAACCGGTGTGTAAAACGACGTTTGGTTGTTAAAGAGACCGGAGCCTCTTATTGGCTTACTCTCTGTCAATATTGGAACCACTTTAACAACTGTGTACGTGGAGTGATGATGCAGAACGAAGTGGTTGGATTTGGCGTCGTTTGTTGGATTCAAGAAAGAGAACGATGATGGATAGACCCTGGCACTTGTGCCAATTTGAAATGACTAAAACGGGATGGCTTAACAAGGCCAAGTGGGCTAATTACCCTGAGCGGACATCCGTTCTTCGATTTTCATGGACTTGGTCCATATTATTACTCTTGTTGTTCGTTTCGATTGGTGTACATTGATTTTGGGATACCTCCTTTTGACTCGATATGGGAGGATGGGCGCGGTGGGTGCTCATGGCTATGATGCGTTAGCACTACCCCTGCGACCCGAATTGGTAGTATCTTACCTTAGGCATTGCCTCACGTGCCTTGTCTACTTTTATCCCTATACGAGACCCATACGATTTTGGTTTAGTGTTGTCGTATCATGGTGCATCCCTATCCACCGATGGTTTACTGGTGTTTTATATGCAAAATGTATGACAATGCTTAAAAACACGTTAAGGGGGATCAATATAAAGCCTTAATGCTAAGAAAAATATTTATTTTAATGATTAGACATTATATATGTAGCGTATTCTACTACATATAAATATTTTGACGGATCCTTAAGAGATGGAAAATCCAGTAACATCTCTTGAGTTATTGCACGCATGTTATACACCGGATAGGAGATGTAAAACCCCGTAAACATCTCTGATGCCACGACACTCATGTTATACGTGTTATCGATTGACTTACATAAGAATATTTGAGTCCTGACTAGAGTGTTTTGTCTTTTCATTACGCTCGGGTCAGCCTTGAGTTTTCAGCTTATTGAAGATCTATTTCGGAGGACGAAGACGAAGATTTGGTATATTATTACTACTATTATTCTTGCATCATGTTGTCTGCTGCATTATCTATTTATCCCTGTTGTATATATATAACTCCGATAAATGTTGTATAAATTATAATCAAATGTGTAGTAAACAGCTTCATGAATTGTTTATTCGATTATTACACTTTGTCATTCTACTTTGAGATTCTGTGTTTGTTTACTTCTTCTTTTCTTATTTTTCTTAATTAACCCCATTGATTATCTATGTTTCGGATTGTTTGAGTTGGACATGTGTGGATTATTGTCAATTTAAACCTTCCAAAATGTGGGTCGTCACAAAAGATGAGAGATCGGTGCATCCCATAGCAGTTCCTCGTACATACAAGGTCGGCAAAGCAATGAACATAAAGAAGGCAAAAAGTGGATGAAACACTTACCGTTGTTAAAGGTTTATGCTGGAAGGAGTCAAAAAATATATTGATGGTAGAAAGCTCAAATATCTTTAATGGAGTTTATGATGGAAAATGCTCAGTAAAGAAGAAGGAGAAGGAATCCCTTTCCTTTTATAGATTTGGATCTCCAATCTCAACTGTCGAATGAGATGAGCGGGAAGTTATCTCGGCCATCAAATTCCAATCGAGTTCATTATTACATCAAATGTCACTTCTTTGAAACCATCTTGAGTAATAAAATGTCCCAACCAACGTGCGCATGACATGTGCCATTCGCATTATTTAAATAAGGCAAGTTCTCCTTTGCCCATATAAGCAAACTCGAGGGGTAAAATGTTGTGTAGTTTTCTCGCAAAAGTCTAAACGAGTACATCGATTCAAAGCCCACCAACATAGGTCCGCATAGGACGACTCGATCAATATCGTTTCCAATCCAATAGCATGCCCGCCTTCAACATCCCAACTTATAAAAGGCCTTATCGCCCCACTGCCCTTGAACCCAAGAGTTTGCCGCCAAATCCTCTATTAACAAGAACTTATAGCTTCTCGGACATCGCCTCCTCACCCCTTCACTAAGCAACTAGGTCACAGCAAGATAATCTCACTTCTTACCCTTACCAGCCGCTCCATTTTGTTGTGATTCGGCAGACTATTGACAGAAGTCCCAGATCTCCCTATAAAATGAGGTAATAACCTTGTACTATTCCCCTAACAAGAACAACATAAACTAACACTATTTGTCTTATAAAAGCATTGATATGCAGCAACCACCCTTTGTACTTTACTGCCCACTTAGCAAAAGCACCGCTATACATTGGCAACTCCTGCTTCATGTTGTCCTTTTGGCCTAAGCACGCCATGTTATGACTTGCTAGTTAGTGCACTTTCAAGCCAATATTTCCATGTGGCGTTCGAGATAGCCATCATATGAACTGCGTATCACAATCAACAATTACAATGAATCTATGCATTCAAATCTATGTCTTGCTTTATTTACTTTACTTGCGCTAGTTATAACTCTCTTAACCAATCCTCATTTTACATTTTAACCACGGTTTTGGTAAGTGATATTTTCTAAAATCTCCTCTAATGGTAATTTCGAGGTTGACTTGAAATCTAAGCGGATTTACGTTTTATATTAGGAAGACCATTTCTACGACCTACCAACAAAACTTTAATCGAGTTCCTAATGCCTTAGCGATGCCAATTTAGGTGAAACTAATATAGAATTCTATTGCATTTGCCTTTATCTATCACATACCACAATAAGATATTATATAAAATCAAACTAGATATGCCTAATCGATAGTATTAGTAGTATATATCATCATAAAGAATTATTTACCATCACATCATAGTATCACAGGTGGATATATAAACAATTAATATCAAATATCCAACAACATACCCATAACCAACATAGACAACATTAAGTCCAACATCATGTAACATAAAATAACAAGCCAATCATTATAAGTCCTCGGTTATATGAAAATATATACATATCCAACCACATCAACTAAGATTACTCAAATATACAATAACATCAAGACCACTATATATCATCAAGTTAGATCTCATGTTTTGATTAGATATAACCAACTAATAGAAGAATTTGGGTAATTCATTTTGTAGTTGATCCACAATAATTACAAATACGTAACCTCTTAGTGTTCCCAACCATCATGAATAAATCACTATCCTTCACATAAAGAGCAATACGTATGCTAGTATCACAAGTGAATGGATACCTCTATACCACCCCTAATTTTAGTTTAACATTATTCTAGAAATTTAATTGGATAGATTAAATAGAATAATATAGATGGAGAAAGTGAATGAAATTTGATAATTTAATTAGTCCGTGCCTTAATAAATAAGTGATAAGATTGTTTTACTCTTATAAAAGAAAAGAGTGAATGATAATGGAAAAAATTAGGAATAGAATCCTAGTTCATACCCTAAGCCCTTCCTCCGTCTCATCCATTCTCATTTTTGAAATACACTAAGTAAAAATAACAATCAAGTTCAGCCGTTACTAAGGAAGAAAGAAGGGGAAACCAAAGGTTTCAAAGGGCAAAGCTTAAGGAAACTAAACCCCATCAAATCTCAACTCCCTCATCCAATTTAAGTTGAATAATAGTTAACCATCTCTATTACTTATGTTTGATTTTGATTATGGATAATTTTCGAATGGATTATGTTGATATTGTCATGTTATGATTGGTTAAGGCATTATTTGAATAGAATAATGATTTATGGAATTTTTATGAAATTATTTAGATGAGTTTTAAGGGTAAAAATTATGTTTCTTATCTCCAATTGATTTGATTTTCTGGTATGTTGTATAAAATATTATTTTGAAGAAGAGTTTTCAAATTTTTTTAAGTTAAAACGAATATATTATGAATTTCCTATGGAGGAAATAGTATTTATTTCAGGTTTTAATTATTGAAAATAATTAAATAATTATTTGGCCTCGAAATTTTATAGATGAAATAATATGGAAATTCTGATTTGTGGCGAATTTTAGGGATATTTCCCAAGTGATTATGAATTTCTATGAATTTATTATGCTAGAAAAGAATTTAAATTAATATTAATTAAGGGTATTAATTAATTAAGTTGATTAATGTTTTTGAAAGTATAAAACCAACTTGCGGCAGTTTTCTGAAATGAAATTGGTAAAGTTTGTTTTCAAGCAATAAAAATTTGACAAGGAATAAGAGTTGGTAAAAATAAATTGCTTTTAATAGAAATAAAACAGTCTTTACAATAATTACAATAATGCCACCGATATGCGGCATTCCCACAATGTTCGGCATTAACAATAGGCGGTATCACTTTACAGTTGTAAGCGATATCGAAATAGGCGGCATTGACATAAAGCAATACACATGATATTCATAACGTAAGTATGTGATGCATTGAGTCATGCATCTGACATTGTCATTATGGGAATACCGCATCTCGTGGGTATATGAGATATTGATGTCGTGAACTATTAATGCCGACAGTTTTCGGCATTCTTAAATTAATGCCGTAAATCATCAATTTCGGTGTCAATCTATTTTGCAGCAATGATGTCGCTAATTGTTCTATGTATGCAGCATGGTAACCGAAGTGACATGTTTCCGGCATCCTTAAATTAATGCCGCAAGTTTGGTTTCTGACATGAAGTTTTGATGTCAGAGTTTATCAATGTCGGCGTCTTATATTTCATTGTTTTTGGCAACAATGCCAGGTGGCATTAATGCTATATTTCTTTTATGTCAACATTAAATCCTTGTTGGCCAAGATTGTCATGTGTCTATGTTAACTAAAGCTATGTTTTAAGGGTGGAATAGCCTATATCTTAAGTATGGCGACAACCTTATATTCCGACATGAAATTTTTATATACTTAAGAAAATTTAAGTTTTGTTTTCTAACCTTGGATAAAGGTCCGACATCGTTATTGCAGCATTGATGTCGCAACTCTTTATTTCAATGCCGGTGAGGCCTTATTTTATACAACTAAAAGTATGTTCTAAAAAGGTGAGATAACTTATGTTTTAAGAAAGTCGGTAACCTTATGATTTTTGCAGTTAGCCTTATGATTTATAAAATCAGAATTTTGTTTTCGAAAATTGGATAGAGGTTTGATATTGCCTTTAACGACATGGATGTCGTAAGCCCTTTATTTTGAATTGTTATATTGATGGTTTGATCAACCATATGTTTTATGAGTTAGATAACTTCATTGGGGATACCAGTGGTTTTTATTTTCGATATGCCATAAGTTTAAGGGTTTGACCACCTAATTAGGGGTATTAATAGACATAGGTTAAGCACTTGGAAGAATATTGTTACAACCTATTTATAAATTGATATTTTATGGTATCATAGTCAACATAGGAAACTTATGGAATATGTGACGAATAGTCCATATAATGTCTGAGATGGATAGTCTCTATATGATTAACGAAGGGTTCATAGTCATCCTAGAAAAACTATGATATGTTCGATGGATAGTCCACATAGCTTATAATGAATGAAACATATGTGATGGATAGCCTACATAATTTTAGATAGTTAAACCGTATGTGATGGGTAGTCCATATGGTATGGGATAGATAATCCATATATTGTACACATGTGAGATGGGTAGTCCACATAAATATAAAACGAATAGTCATTTGAAGGTAAGACAGATTGTCAAATGAAATTGAGACCGATAACCCAATAAATTGGGATGGGTAGTCCATTGTATGTAGCATGATTGCAAATGTTTATTTATTATGTTCTATCCATTGTTGATTCAGGAGCACGGTATATGGTTGATATGTTTTGGTTAAGATACTAGTGAGGGGAAAACCTATTCCGCTCAGTGGCTTGGTCTCACTAGATATCTATTTTGGTTCGAGATGGTGGGTTATTATTCACACCACCATGCTCTTTTTCCGGTCTGAAGTTTTTTTGTCCCCTTAAACTCTTGAGTGCTCGTTTGAGTAGGTCGGCATTAGGGTTTTTAGGTTTTCCAACTAGACGAATAAGCTTCCGTAGACGTGCATGAGGCAAGCTAGCTATTACTGGGAGCATTTATTATCCTTTGTGTCATTTTATTTGTTTGAATGGATATAATGGAAAATTGTATAATTGCCAAGTATTAGACTCTGATCAACCAAAGGGGCATCTTCATATGTCGCTTTTGGGGTATTTTGTAATAATTATATTTTCTCTAAACATGAGATCGAATGGGATTATGTAATGAATATGAAATCTTATTTGTGAAATGAAATATGAAAGTTTATTATTAAATTGGGTATGAAAATTTTCATATTCATGTGCTTCTGATATTATTGATACGATTAACATAGCCGCATTTTGTCACTGGAAATTAACATTATGGATGACTGTGGCATCCATACCGCTTAGTTTCGGGCCTCAAAATGGGGGATGTTACAATCTCTTTCTCGAATCATCTTGGCTAGTATATTTAAGGATAAGTGTTCATTTATATAAACACAATTCAATACTCATGATTATGACCTCATTCGTAAGTACAGTCGATTAAGTACTTAGTGCTAAGGATTTCACATTATATGTACTAATATAATCATCAACATTATTATACACACATAAACACACATAAACACACACGCATGCACACACACACACACATATATTAATCACGTAAACGTACTTTCATTTCGAACAAGATTAGTACATAAGAGTTAAGTGTATAATTATATAATCAAAGTTACATAATTACCACATGGGCATACTCGGAACTCTATCAATTGCAGAAAACAGCGATGGGAAGACGGTATGATGACGGTGCGTGCCTCAAAGCTATAGAGGTGAAAGGAAGGGGTTCACATTTATTATAATTCTAACTGAATGATGGAAAATAACTAATTAACAAACAAACCTTTAAACACATGGAAAATAAGTAACAATTACTATGGATTTCCTATGCATTTAAAAGTAGACTGTTTTTGAAAAATAAAATGAATAAACAAATACTCTATGTGGAAATATTTACCGATTGTAGCCTTTTCAATGTTGTTTTGAACAATATATTAAGAAATGAAATTCTTTGAAACATCATACATAAAGTCGAAGGAAATGTTCAAAGTGAATTCCTCTATGAGTCTCATAGGAAACATGTACAATACTTTTGTCGTAGCAAGGAATATAGCCTGATGCATTTTCATAAGATATATCAGCAGTAAAATATTGATTTTAGCAGGGATGACCTATAGTTTAATTACATCGTGGTGAGAAAATGTAGAATATAATTACAGTCAAGTCATCATTATGATCGACTAGAGGATGGATATTTGCTAAAATGAATGGCTGTTAAAAAAGCATTGATTTAGTGCAGTCTTCCTCAGTAAGTGCCATTTGTTAATGCTTATTTAACAACTGTGCCTAGATGACCTTCAGCATCTCTCATATTGGACTGCGATGAATTGACACACACATACACTAGCTAGTACTTTAGGAATGTTAGTTGAATGTTTGCAAATAAAACTATAAGCAAATAGTTGTTGTATGCATAGACTAAATAATTACTTCACGTGATAAAAATATGAGGTTATAGGAATATGTGGAATAAAATGGCAAAAATAACCAATTCATGTCATAAACACAATAAATGGTATTTTGGATAAGAGTGAGTGTGTAAATACACACACATTATATATATACACACACATACATATTTTATTTTTTGAAAAGAGTAAATATAGGCCCAAAGCCTAGTAAGATACCGGGTGTAATAGGGTAATATAACCCTACCTGAATACACAAAACATATACCAGCAAACCCTAGCCGTAACAAACAAACTCGTCTACCAAATGAGAAAAGATAAAAAAAACCTCAAATCAAAATTAGGGTTCGAGGCGATTTCAATGCTAATACGATTAAATCAAGGAGGCTTCCAAGGATAAGCTTTATCCTTGCTATCTCTATTCATGTTGATTTGAGAATCACTTAAAGAATCTCTAGAGTTGAGCTGAATGATAGCTCTGTTTGAAGATGGCTCCTTTTGCTTTCGAGATTTGCTGCTTTGATCTGATAAGCAAAGATCTATGTTATCTGGAGTATCTCGATCAATTATAACATGCTTCTCTTGATCTGGATTAAATTGAATTTCAGTTTCAGTCAAAAGAGACTCCTTTTGCTTTCGAAAAATGCAGCTTTGATCTAAAGAGCTTCGATTTAAGTTGTCTGGGATAACACGATCGACTGTAGTAGGCTTTTCATGATTTGGAAGCTTACTGCTTTCACCTTTATCCCAAACCGATAAGTGATAAACTTGGTTGTTAATGTTGCTTCTGTATAGATCATCATAGATTCTCTGGTTATTGATGTCCAATTGCAAAATTTTATCCATTTGTAGGAGTTTAGCCTCGAAATCATTCTGGCTGCGTGTGCGGTAGCTTCCGCCCCTATCAGGTAATAAGAGAGATTGATAAGTATTCATATTTAGCATATCATTAGAATCATTTTTAGAAAAAATATGTTTACTTCCCTTTCTTTGACAGGAACTGATCCTGATTTGAGTGTAGAGGTGGCCGCCGCCAGCAGATGCGATCTCCTATTTGGTATCAATATGGCCTTTAGGCTCCTTCATCCCGTGATTGCCACTGTGGTGAAGTTGTCTGCCTCAAGGAAAATCAGCGTTGATTTTCCCATTCTGTAAGAAAGCTTCTAACCTATCTTCATAGTTATCAATTCGCTAGATATCTTGATTTGAATTGTCCGAATACATGCATTGATTTTTAAATTTGTTGAGAAGAATCTGACTTTCCATTCCAATTGTTTTCCATATTTGAATACTTTCTATTTCTTTTTGAGTATGAAGTCTTTGATTTATCTCTTTCCAAATGTGAAAGATAGTTGTTGTTAGTAGTATTGTGCTTGCTTTTCTGAATTATTTTGATTTTGCCTTGAAGTTTTGTTGGATGTACTTGATGTTTTCCCTGATATTTTGCACTGCCTGATTTTTATTTATCTTGAGCTTTGTTTTGGAAATATATCAAATATGTTTTGAATATACACAATCAAAAAACATATGATTAATGCTTTTTGTTTCATGTTTACAGAGGAGACAGATTGTTTCCCCTTTCTTGTTCTATTTTAGACATCTATCTCTTGTTGGTAATCTGTTTATAATAGCAAAAAAGCACAATGGGACATTTTTGGGCAATTTGATTTATTCCAAATAACATTGTGCCAATTTACATCTGTTTCATAACCATTTATATACTCCCAAGTTTTCTTGAAAGAGAAAACACCTTTTGAAGAAAGCTTCCATTCCCATGTATCATTTTGAAGATTTGGGTCAATATTGATATGCTTAATGGCTGCATTAATTATTGATGTAGTAGGATGACCAAATGCATTCCAACTGTTTTTTGAATTATGTTATTAACATTTTCAGTGGCCCCTCCAAACCAATATAAGCTATTCCATCCCAAAAGACTAACTAAAGTTCTGCCATGAATCCATGGGTCAAACCACAAACTAGTCTGATTACCATCCTTGAATTTTCTTTCCAATAGTTTGATACCAATTTCTCTACAACTGAGAATATTTTTCCATGAAAAATAATGGTGATTTTCAATACTTGCAGTCCAAAAATTCTTGTTTTTGAGATATTTTGCTTTCATCCATTTTGCCCATAATGAATTCCCATTCACAAACTTCCAAAATAATTTGAGTTTACAAACTTCTCCCAAATCAATAATATTTCTTAGTCTCAGACCAGCTGATTTCTTTGGTTTACAAACCTTTTCCCATGCAATTTCATGATGTTTTCCTTTCCAAATGAAGTTAGCACATGATTTTTCCATCTTGTGGATTGCTTTTGTTGGAATATTATGAGCTTGAATCCAATACATTATGATTGCAATGATGACAGTGTGAGTTAGCTCAAGTCTACTAGCTAATGACAGAAGTTTACTAGCCCACCCTTCAAATCTATTCTGTATTAGGTCTAATAGTCTTGTGCAGTCTCTGTCATTAATTTGGTTAACACTTAGATGCAGTCCCAAATATTTAACTGGTAGAATTCCTTCTTTAAATTTTAAATTGTTTAAAATCTCCATTTTCCTAGAACAGCCTTTGCTGAAATAAACTTTACTTTTGAATTCATTAAATTCCAGCCCAGCATAGTCCTCTAATTTCTCAAAAATATTAGCAATGGTCTTTGCACTTTATGAGTCTGCATTTAAGAACAAAAGTAGATCATCAGCATATAACAATTGTGTAATATATGGTTTGATTCTATTAATGAGTTTAATATTTCCTTTTATTTGTTCGGTTTCCATTAGATTTGAGAAATAGTCCATAGCAATAGTAAATAAGGAAGGAGAGAGTGGGTCTCCTTGCCTAATGCCTATATTGCTATGTATAAACCAGGAGAACCATTAACCAATATTGAGTATGAGACATTGTTAATACATTCATGAATTAGAGAACAGAATTTATTATTAAAACCCATTTGTTTCATCATATGAATTATAAAATGCCTATTAATCTTGTAAAAAACTTTATGTAAGTCTATTTTAACACACATAAGATTTCTATTTTCATTGTTAAAGTTTCTTATCAATTCATGAGCAAGCAGAGTATTCTCTACTATGAGTCTACCAGGGATGAAAGCACTTTGGTTTTCTGATATTAAATGTTTTAAAAATATTTTTATTCTGTTACATAATATATTAGAAATAATTTTGTATACAAAGTTGCAGCAAGCAATTGGTCTAAAATCTTCTAAACTATTGGGAATTTTAATTTTTGGAACCAAAGTAATAAAAGTATGGTTTAAATTTTTTAGTAATTTCCTAGTTCTAAAAAATTCAGAGATAGAATCAAATAAACTTACCTTAATTTCTTCCCAATGGGTTTTATAAAATTTAGCACCAAAGCCATCAGGCCCTGAGCTTTTATCATTATTAGAATTAAAGATGATATTTTTTATTTCCTCTAGACTGATGAGAGCAAGAAGAATATCCTGACTGCTTTCATTTAATTTAAATTTTGTTTCAATATTTGGGAAAATATCTGAATAAAGATTGGTATTATATAAATTGTAAAATAATTTATAGCTTCTCTTTCAATACAAGACACATCATTAATAACATTTCCCTTTGCATCAATAAATTTTACTATATCATTCTTATATTTTCTGCTAGACATCTTAGCATAAAAAATTTACTTGCTTCATCCCATTATTTAACCAATCTACTTTAGCTTTCTGCCTCAAATTAATAGACTGCACCTGAAGAGACTTAATCAGATTGTTTTGGGCTTGAAAAAATTTGTTGACCTTACCAATATCTAAGCAATCATTATCTAGGTCATTCTGGCTCAGCTCACATTCCTCTCTGATATGTTTTAGTTCATTTTTAGTTCTATTTTTGTTCCAATTTTTCAGTTTATCCTTAGTAATTTGAAGAAATTTACAAAGTTTGTACTGGGCAATGCCCTGTACTTTTGTAGACAAACTATTCTTGACTATATCTCTGTAATTATCCTCAAACAGCCACCCATTTATGATTCTGAAAGGAATATTTTTCTTAGAAATATTATTCCGAGTGAGATAAATTTGTATTGGAGTATGGTCACTTGTAGCCTGGGGTAATGTGTAACATTTAAAATCCTTAATTATTTTTTTAAAACTTTGATTTAATAAAATATTGTCTAATTTACAATGAATGTTTCTAAATTTCCTAGATTTCCAAGTGAACCTATTACCAAAAATAGTTGGTTCAATTAAACCAGTTTTAAGCATAAAATTATTTAACTTTTCTAATTTTTTAAAAGGAATAGAAATCCCTCACCCTTTCTCATAAGCATGCATTAAAGTATTGAAATCTCCAATAACAATCCATGGATGACCCATATTTGAGTTAATTTGTTCAAGTTGATTCCAAAGAGTTTGTCTTTCATTTTCACTGTTAGATGCATAATCAAAAGTAATTTCTAGGTGTAACCCTCCTTTATTTACACATTTACAATGGATAAACTGAAAATTAGTAAAGTGTTGAAAAATATCCTATATATTAGGATCCTAAATAACCATAATTCTACCATTCCCTCCCATCTAATTATTATTTATAATATTCCAATTATTTAGACTTTTAATTTGATAATCTACTATTTTAGAATTATCTAACTTGTGTTCAAGTAATCCAACAATACTGGGTTTTAAAGTCAAAAGAAGATTTGATAGATCCAATCTTCTTTAAGGTGAGTTGAGACCTCTAACATTCCAAGCAATAATAGACATGATGAATAAAAAGTGTATTTATAAAGGATACTCTAAAGGATACAATCAGCAGTAGCATTTAAGCACTGTGTCTGTTCCCATCTTCTATTGTCTCCAGCCTCTTCCCTTTTTTCTTGTATGATGTTTTGCTTAATGCTTTTAGCTAACCATCCCATTTAGAGTTTTTGATGATGTATTTTCTTTTAAATTCACTGTCGTCGGCATCTTACGTACTATCATTAGCAAAAATGTCCTTTATGTTTTTCATTCTTCCTTTCTTTTTTTGTTTTTGTCCTTTCTGCTTTTGCTTGTTAATGAAGAGGAATTTGAAGCTAAACTAATTGCCTTTTGGATATTGAATTCTGAAGTTGAATTTTTAACTTGTGGAGATAAATGCATGGATTGCTAGATGGATTATATTGGGGTTTTCAAATGGCACTTTACTAAGAATATTATTAATGTATGAATCATCATCCAGATTCATGCCATCAGATTCAAAGATAAACCCTTTTTCTTGAATTTCTATTTCTTTTCCTTTAATTTGTGATTCAGAAAGGTTTTCAGCGATTTTCTCTGTTGCTACAAGATTTTCAAAAGGAATAGCATCCATATTTCCAAAAAAATTCTGATCATTCATGCCTTCTTGTATTTCCTTTTCTTGAGAAAATTCTTGAACAGAGGTTAATCCATCATTATTCTTGCTCTTTTTTGTGGGATGCCATTTAAAGATTGTGAACCAGTCACATTATTAAATTCAAACAAAACTCCTTCAATGTTTGCATCTCTTTCCTCTTGTATAATACTACTATTTTCTACTGATTTTTCTTGCATATTATGCTTTTCCTTCCAAATCATTTTGGAGACATAGTTATCAATTGTATGGCCAAAACAAGAACATGTTTTGCATCCAGGAGGAATCCGTTCATATTCTATGTTTTGCACTAAATTTTCTCCATCATGCATAGAAATATAGGCTTCTTTTGGTAAATCTGCATTTGCCTTAATTTCTACCAAAATTCTTGCAAATGATAGCCTAGTTTCCTTAGCAGTGTGTTCATCTAACTTGAGAGGGTTACCTACCACATTGGCTATAGCACTTAAAATCTCTTTAACCGACAGTCTAAGATTCAATTCTGGTAATCTAATCCATATTGGCATTGTAGTAAGCATATCTCTATCAAGATTTATTTTATTACTCTCATTTCTTCATAATAATGAGTTTCTCATTTATAAAATATGAACCCCCATTTATAGAACTTTCACAATCAGAAGCATTTTAAAATCTGATAATAAAGAAACTATTATTATGAGTGAAAATGTCAAAATTACCAGTGGGATTACATGATATAACAATGATAGCCTTGAAGTGATGATACGCGAGTCTTCTGCCAAATACATAGGCAATGACTGAGAAGTTCCACTTACTCTCTGCCCTTCTACTGGCCTCTGCATTCACAACAACTATCCTTTTCTTATTGATAGAAAGGGGAGCAACATATTTAAGATCAAAATCAGAGTTTGATCCCCCTTTCTTGATCATATCAGCCCATGAAGAGGCATTGTTCAGGTTAGTCTTGAATTGTGAATCTGAATTTCCATTAGATTGACTGTTTCCTGAATTAATTCTTGTGTCTCTGAACTGATTTTCTGAATCCAAATTTGGATGATTGATTCTTGCTGCATTTCTTGCTGGATTTCTTGCATTTGCAGTGTATCAAAAATTGTGATTTATCTGATTCTTATTTCTATAATTCAGATTTAACTGGTTTACATTTCTTTGATTCAGATTTAACTGGTTTGATCCAATACCAGTTCGATGATTTTGAGATGCAGATCTTTTATACGAAAATTTAGAACGACGACTCTGAACAATTTGAAAGCCTTCTTCTTCATCAATTTTAGAAGTTTTTCCAATTGGATGTGGTTGTGAATGCAGATTGAGACTCAGTGGTGGGGAAGTGTTAGATGGAGATGAAAGAAAGACACCACACCCCCCCCCCCAACCCACAATCTGATCTTGGCTAATAGCGAAGATAGGATTGTCTAGGAATTTTGTGTAAGCAGCCATGGCTGCTAATGAGAGTTTTCTTGTAATATTGCTTTTAGACACACACATATACATATACATATATATACATATATATATACATATATACATATATACATATACATATACACATACTCCATTTGAAACTTATTCTGAAATTTAATCTCTTAATGATAGAAATTTGCGCACTTTAAATGTGCTCAAGCACAAACTAAAAATAAAAATGTTTTTGGATGCACATTCTAAAAATGTTAGGCACAAATTATAAATACATGCTTGGGACTTGCACATTTATAAATGCACTGGTTGGTTTGATGGAAAGCAAACATGTCTGTAATGAATTTTAAAATTAGTTTATTATTAAAATAAGCTTTTGTAATCCGTAGATACATATGTTAGCCATATCCGTGAAAGGATTTTGTTGAAAAAATTCACAATGGATAATACTTCGTAAGCATCAATCTAGTGCTTCCTTGAGAAATCTAGATCAAGTCAGGTTCAGACAAACATTTTGACATCTACGTAAGGTCGTTTTCATTTTAACCTTCCCTTGTAGAATATTCAAGCATTTGTGACCGCATGAATGTTAAGCTGATTAAGAATTTAATCATTTCATATCTTTTGTTTTCAGGTACTGGGTGAGATGGATGCTTCTTGGTCACCCAACTAAATGACTATTAACCTTAGCGAGGTCAAGTTCAATGCCTTCTTTGTTATTATAGCACTTTATTCTTTGGTACAGACGGTACAATAGAAAGAATTTCTTTTTTTAATACATATCTTAGTAGATAAACCCTCAAAAGAAATTGTAAAATAATTGATCTGGGTGTATTATTATTGTTATTGAAAAGCACGTAAATTACTCTAAGTTACCTATTTGTTTTATATTTTCCAGAAATATTAAAAGCCAAGTTTCAACAAAGAAACATAAAAATAGGGAGATGCCTTTGCTTAAAACGATAACGATCTATTTCTAAAATAAAAACGCGAAGTTCTCGTAGAAATTTGTTTTTTATCAGGAAAAAGCTCAACCAAAACTTTTTGCACAAAAATACGCAGAAGATAAGGGAAAAAAAATGTTAGAGAGAGACGTGCTTTTAGAAGAACATGCATGTAAAAGTATGATCATCGTCACAGATATATATTATATATATACACTAATAATAAAATATTTGGCTTCCTATGTTTCTTTGTACTCGAATTCCATATGCATAAGAAAATAATAACACTAAAATAGATTACTAATTAGCATCTCATTCATGTAAAACAGAGGCCATTCATAGACCATGAAGGTTACAACCCAAATTGAAACTACATGTCGATCGACCATCAATACAGGATTACATAACCATCAAGCTCTAAAGCAACCGGAAAGAGGAAGATGAAGATGGAAATAATGACCATTCTGCCCTCCACCACTGATCTCCCTATCAATCATACCCCTAACCCTGCAAAAATAATCAACTCCACAAGGTATCGTAATCGCGCCATTGTGCTCGAACCCGTAAACTTCTTCTGCCTCTTTCAACAGTTTGAGAAACAAAGGATGGCTAAAATAAATAACAGGCACCAGAAACCTTTGCTGCTCTTCTCCTTCTTCGCCGACTCTTATCACCATGTACCCTTTCGGAATTTGAGCACTGCTGCTGCTGTTGTGGTGAATAATCTTTTCTACCAACTTCATCTCAGTAAGTGCTGCAAGTCACAGGAAGAAGCACAAATAAGTAATGGTGAAGTAAAGAGAGAAGAGAGAGAGAGAGAGAGAGTTCAGTGGGAAATAAATGGTGAAGGCCACGAGTAGGAAGAAGATGAAGACAAGTGGAAGAGAGAGCTTGGGATGTTGTACATTGCATACATGTTATATTAAATGCATTTGCTATAATACAAATACAACCCCCGTTTATTTGAGCCTTTTGTACTTGGTTTTTTGGTTATTTTTTTGGTGGTAGGCTCAAGAACAAAGGCAGATTATGAAGAGGCTATGCCTATGAATATATAGCTTGGAACAAATGAACCTATATTTTGTTGTTTTAGAAATGGAGTCAAACTTATTTATTTTGCTAGCTAGGTGATCTGAGCTAACAGTATTAATCACCGCCCCCACAAATACACACCTTTTGAAGTATTATTAGTGGCAGTTTGTTGTTTTTCAAAGTAACCTGACTAATAAATACGTCCTAAACCAATACTGCAAAATGCGAAGGCGTAGCCTGATTCCTAAACAAAGCTTAGTCCTTTTTTCTAATAAATAAATAATTTTATTGCTTGTATAGGCTAAAATATGTACAAAAGAATTTACAAGCTTTGGACATGGCCCAGTATGCAGAAATAAAAATATAATTCTCTTCTAATATAATACAGCCAAACAAAAACACAATCTTATCCTACTTCGTTTATTTTCTTACTAAATAAAACCAGAGTTCCGATTCAATCATGGTGGCTTCTTTGGAATGAAAATAGCTCCTCAAAATTTTCCTTGTCGACAGCACACTAGCTAATCCTCTCCGCTCTATGACCTAATCCCTTTTGGTATTTGACAATTTCTAACGGATTAAATATAACAAACAAAAGTACCCAACGTATGTTCAATATGAGTTTGTAAAACTTTAGAGGTTGAATCCAGAAATTGTCTAGAGTTTGATAAATTAACGTTTTTGGACAAAAGTTAACTAGACTTGGGATGAAGTTGAATTTGAATGAAAGATTTTTTATTTATTTTAAAAGTTAGCCATTATTAATTAATTAATAATCAATAATATACTCATAGTGTTTAGCAACGGCAAATAGCCGTCGACGGCCGTTGCCAGCCAATGGTAAAAGCCGTCGTTTTTTCCAATCGTCGATCAACGAAAGAGCGATGGTCTTGTCGATTACTTTTCGACGGCCAGCGACGGAAAAGCTGTCGCCAACCGTCAATAATCGGTGGATACATGTCATGGTTCTGTGCATCACGAATAAACCATTGGGTTGTCACTAGCCGTCGTTAACATGTAACCAATAGGCCGTCGCTAGCCATCGATGGCTTAGAAGTTATGTTTTATAAAACGTCTGCTATTTCAACCATCAAACCACACGTATATATATTCATATGTCCATTCACCTCATATACAACACATGTATACTCAATTTCACAAGTAAAAACATCACATACATCGCGTAATATCATACACATCACACAAAATCAAGTTTATATCACAAAAATTCATATTTACATCAACAATCCATTAAACAACACAACCGTACCTACAAATCCTCATTTCCATCAAATAATACAATCATCAAACATCCACAAAATCCTAACTTTAACCATCAAACATCCGCAAACAACACAACTATCAAACAAATATCAAATTCATCAACATATATCAAATAAGCACAAACCAAAACCAATGAATATCCAAAGAAAACACAACCATACCTACTAATTATCATTTCCATCATTTCCCAACTCTTGGGAAGGAAGTCCTATGCTCTGCCATGTATACCGCAATCCGCTCACCTAGCAGCATAGTCAAACCTTCACTCTTCCGCCAATCGATTAATTCTGCTATATGAGCTCTCAGTTGTGCTATCTCCTCCTCAGCCTGTGATTTCGTATAATTGGCCTGAGAAATCCTCGTCTGTAACTTAGTTAATAGCTAGTTATAATTTATATGTACTAATAAATAAAATTTATAAATTAGTAAGTCAAGTAGTTAAACTCAATAAACATTACCTTCTGATTACCATAATCGTATAGTCTATTTTGCATCGGCATGTGGTTGCAGCATCACAAATCATGTCCTCCTCCTCCACGGTCAACTCCTCTCGGTTCGTCGCCTCCAGCACTCGAGCTTGCTCTATTTCAAATCTTTCCTGCGATTAGGAATATAATTTTACTATAATAAATATTTAATTTACAATTTATGTAATGCGAAATAAGAGAAAAAATTAAAGCATGTTTACCATTATAGCTTGAGATTTAGGGTCTGTCCAAGTAAACCTAACTAAGCCATCTTCATTGGTCTGCTCGATGGCGTGCGTGCGAGTGAAGACCTCTAAATATGTTGGGTCATGACCTCTCTCCTTTGCCTAAAATTATATATGATTAAACAATGTATATATACGATTAAACAATGTTATAAGTATTTTATAATAGCAATTAATAAATTTACCAGTTCCGTCCGATATTTTTGAAAGGGTTTTGATCCATCGTGGTGTGTAATAGGATTTTTGTTCTTGTTTACTATAAATTTAACATAAAAGTTATATTTACCGTCTGTAACTGCTTAAATATATGATTGACTAAATTAATGCAATTAGTAGACAAACTTTAAACAAATTATAACAAACATATGAAACTAGTAAACTTACTTTCGGGGTGGGAGTTTCTCAGGCTTAAGAAAATCGGCCCAAACATTAGCAATCATCCAATCTGGTTTTTTATTTTTGTGTTTTGCGCTCGAGAGGGTGTCCCTGTAGTTTTTCCTCATTTTTTTGTTCCAGTGATTCCTAAACTATTGTTGATCTTCCTCGTCTATAATAATTGCAGCATAAACATTGAAAATTAAAATGAATTATACATAGTATATTAATTTTCAAAGATCAAACATGTAATTTTCATATAAATTATAAATTTATACTTACCAACAAGTCGGTCCATATAGCATCTCTAATATAAGGTGGGATTTCATCACACGTTGGCCAACAACCCAACATCGACTAATGAGCGCCTTCCTTGAGATGACCCGAATATAGTCGGAAGGCTCCAGCTCAAAACGCTTGTTTTAATTTTGATGTAGACATTTAATAAATCATAAATAATATACATGCACTAAATATTAATGACGTTGCAATAATTAAATTTGATACTTACCCGGACGTTTTGGGAGTCATACTCGCCCTTGGGCATAAATCAGCCAAGCCACTAGCACCCTCGTTGGCAACAGGAGAACCCGAAGAATGACATCTAGAAGTTCTTCTATGAGACATAACATATGCCGAAAACATATCATCTCATATAATGAAAAGATATATCATTTTATTGTTAGAAATCATGTCTGATTAATAATCACAAAAAACTTCCATTAAAACTACAAAAATGGAACAAAATCCGATAAATACATAGAATTAATAAAATAGAATAATACATAGTTCACAACATAGTTAGCATTATTAATAACAACACTAACTCAAAATATAAATTATACAAGCAATACAAATATCCATCATATATACATTATTACATCATCGGTAATTAATAATTAATCTTCGTCGTTTTTCGGACTCGGTCTCGTACTCTATATTATTTTTCTTCATACTCTCAATTGCTTCTAGTAAAACAATTAATTCATCGTTCAAAGGCCATAAATCAGTATGATCATCAGTTGTTATTATTTCATTATTTGGCTCAAGATCTACTTGATAAGTTGCTTCGTTAGGAATACTATTTCCATCAAACGTAAATTGTGCCTTTGTTTTAAAAACAGCCGTCCAATCTACTTTATCTCTTTTTAGGGATGGATACAGAGCAAAATAAACTTGTATGCTTGCTTGGCTAATACGAAAGGATCACACATATAGTAATGCAAGGTATGATTTATTTCAATAAGCTTATACTCTTGTGTATGTTGATTTCAGAACCAGGAACATCGCTGAACCAATTGCATTTGAATAAGAAAAACCTTTTCTCCTCGTCGTATAAAATATATCAGTTCTAAAACCTAGATTAAGACGCCCTAGAAGTATTTTATATGTTAATCTGGATCATTACTATCTTTGACAAATACACTATTGTTATAGGTTAGTTTTTCAGCACCATATTCCTTTATATTGAATTTAAATCCATTGATGAAAAATATTGGTTAAGTCTTGACATTTCTTTTTGGTCCTATCGCAAGATATTTCAATCCTTCATCAACGACACAATTTTTTGAATCATAAATGTAGTTCAAAAACCAATTAGCTAATTCTTACTGAGATCTCCATGTAGATGTTGTAATTCGTAAATACTGCAAATATATATAATATATTGAATTATAATCTATAAGTATAAATGAAATAAATATGAATTTGGAAATTTATATATCGAGAATTATTATTTAATATTACCTAACAAATGTTGCAACTTCAGCGCAATTAAGAACATATGTGTGTGCTACATAGTAAGCTCTACCCTCTAATCATAGTTCCACACATTTCCAGTAGGTCGGCCTTGTTATCTAAAAATAGATAACATTACATGAGAAGAATCTTGTTCGACGGCTTCATTATTACGAGAAACACTTACAAATGATAAGTTCACGTGATCACTAAAATAATGAGAGAAAAAGAATGAAGCTTCTTCTTTAAGGTATGATTTACAAATCAAACCTTCAACTCGTGTTTTTTTGTCTAATTTTTTTCTTCGGATATTCAAATACCTATTACAAAATTAAATTTAAATTTGAAGTTAAAATTAATATTACGAATATTCAATATTACCTCTCAAATGGATACATCCATACATATTGCACAAGACCTCGAAGAAGTGTTTCAGATGAAAGATGAACAAGCAAATGCTCAATTACATTAAAGAATCCCAGAGGAAATATTTTCTCAAGTTTACAGAGCAGTATAGGGATATTCTCTTTTAGTTTACGTATACGCTCGACTTATAACGTAGTCTAACAAAGCTCTTTATAAAACAAAATTAATTCTGTTATAACATTCTATACTTGTATGGGCAACAGTTCTTTGAAAATCATGGGTAATAAGTTTTCCATCATGACATGACAATTGTGAATTTTCAACCTACTTAGTTTATTGATTTAAAGTCAACACATCTACGAGACTAGAAGAAATCTCATTAGGACATCTTGGTCCTTCCACCCACTTTAACATAAGTTTTACTTACTTGCTATCTAGCTCATAACATGCTTTGAGTTTTTTTACTGTCATTGGGCTTCATATGAAGTTCTAGATGTTTACATAAATATTCTATATCACATCTTGAATTCAGATCGTCCTTAGTTTTTCTCTTAACATTCAAAATAATATTAAACACATTATCAAACACGTTTTTTCATTGTACATCACGTCAATATTATATCAAAGTAAGATATCTTTCCAATAAGGTAACTCCCAAAATATACTTTGTTTGCACCAATTATGAATTATCGACTTACTTGGAATTTCAGTTTATACTCCAGTTTCATGCACCTTTGGATATTTCTTTACAAGATCATATATTTTTATGCTTAACCAAATCGTTAGTGGTTGCCTAGCCTCTACTTTATTAGCTATAAAGTTTTTTATCTCTTCTAAATGATCAACATAGAGAAAACACCGATGACAATCGAACCATGTAATTTTCCTTCCATTCGATTACGAAAATGCTCGTGTTTCTTTCATGAAATAAGGATAAGCTAGATGACCAGTTGTACTCCAAACTGAAAGCATTGCATAAGCCTGAAAATCACCAATAGTCCGTAACAAAGATGTAAACATACGTAATTCTTTTTTCAGAAACGTTGTATATATCAACCCTTGCATGCTATAATTCTTGTTTTTTGGTTCGCAAAAGGGTTTAGGAAAGTGGAAAATAAAGAAAGTTGCGCATTCTGGTTGCCGTATACTCGACATGCCCTCGACTAGCGACGATAAGTCAATTTTCTATTTTTTTATTTTTTCTTATTTATTTTACATTTTAAAAAATGTTTAAAAATACTAATTTAATTTCTAAAAAATGAAAAAGATATTTTAGCACAGCCAATTAACCTAAGGACGGCTTATGATTGGTTAAATTAGTATTTTCGATGATATATCATCGTGTAATTCAAATACTTATCGATATTGAAAATCTAACTTGCATAACCAATCTATGTGACTTTTAATCGGTCCATTAAGCAATTCGATTAAACTGATTGTGTGTAACATTTTTTCGAATTAAAATATTTTTTAAATCTTAGGTAATTGGTTATGAATTTTTAACTGTATTTAGTATGATAAAATTATATAAAACAAAATATTCGGTAGAAAAATAAATTTATTGAATCTTATGTCGATCTAAAGTGCTTCGGACATGTTTCCAAAATATGATTAAAAAATAAACAACTGTAGGGTGTCGATCTTGAATTTTAAATATATAGCTGTTTATCGACATCCGGACTAAAAACCCTTCGTTCAAAGGCCAAACGACCTTCAAACGACACTAATATCTGGACCACTAATACATGGTAATGTGTTAATCCAAGTACTCATGGCAAAATGACCCATTTTGAACTTATTTTTTAGAGCCATTTTTTTACGAGTCCAACCATATGGGTTGAATTAGCACATTGTCAAGTATTAGTGGTTCTAATTTAGTCTTGTTTGAAGGTCGTCTTGCCTTCGAATGAAAGGTATTTAGTTCGAATGTCGACGAACGTATATAAATTTAAAATTCAAGATCGACACCCTACAATTGTTTATTTTTTAATCAGCTTTTGAAAATAAGTCGAAGTACTTTAGATCGACACAAAATCCAATAAATTTATTTTTCTACCATATATTTTATTTTACATAATTTTATCATACTAAATACAGTTAAGATTTAATAACTAATTACCCAACAGTTAAAAAAAATTTTTTGTAAAAATGTTACACACAATCAACTTTATCGAAGTTGCTTAATGGACCGATTAAAAGTCGCATAGATTGATCGTGCGAGTCAGATTTTTAGTAACGATAAATATTCAAATAACACGACGATAAATCATCGAAAATACTAATTTGATCGATCACAAGCTGTCCTTAGGTTGAATCGTTATGCTAAAGTATTTTTTTATTTTTTAGAAATTAAATTAGTATTTTTAAACCTTTTTTAAAATGTAATTAGAATTAAATCAGTTAATTATTTAATTGGGCATATAATATTATAACTAGCCGTCGCTAGTCGTCGCCTATAGTCGACGGGGACGTCGACGGACGTCACCCCTCCCCGTTGGTATTCACTACGTGTCTTGTAGTTTTTGTAATTAATAAAATAAAATAAAATTATGCAACAAAACCAAAATTTTAATATTATCATACTATGAAAGATGCATACCAACTCCTAACTATTTGTCATACTTTAAAGAATGACGTACATATACTTCTCATAAAACTCGTCACCGTACCGTATGCCACAAACTTCATGGCATAGTCTAAGTTACTCAGGACCAATAAACATCGAGTAAGATTTGTCATCACTTCCCTTGCACAAAATTTGTTAAAACAGTCAAGGACGTTTGTAAGGCATTGGTGTGAATGTTGAAAGATAGAAAATGTAGGGATTAGAATGGCATGAACAAAACTATAGTACTGAGCATGAGGCTTAGAAGAAAATCCAATTTGGGGGAGATTCTAGAGGCTTTTGAGAAGAATACCCTCCAAGGCTTCTTCAGTGTTCTCATTGCTTTGCACTAGTTTCCACTGGATATATTAGGGGACAAAAATCCTTCTTTTTCTCGTTCTTGAGGAATGATGTAAGCGAGACCACTATTTGACCGCCAAATGGATATTCTCATTTTGACCACTGTTAACCCAAAAACTGAATCAACACCCTAGATCAAATGTGAAAGCATCGGTGAAGATAGTCAGCAGCACAAATCCTAGATAAACAACAAATAAAAAGCAGAAGTAAGAAAAGAGACATAGAATTTTTATAGTGGTTCGGCTGACTCTGGCCTACTACCACTTTAATCAATCTTTATTATGATTATACTAGTTGAATCTCTCTAGATATCAACTAGTTAGTCCTTAGATCTAAGTTACAACGAGTTAAAATAAGTCATAAGTAAAGGGTTGGATGGAGAATCACAGTAACCCCCTTGATGATCGGTCGGGACTCTATGGCGATCAATATTGTACAAGTCCATCCACTCGCTCTCTGGCAAGAGGACTTGCACTTTGCACTCCGGTCCCGTGGAAGGACTCAAAGGTGATCAATATCAGTCATCACAATCAATGTGGATTTTCAAAATTCAAATATTCAAATCAAATCAAATAAGCAGAAATAAATCAAGCAGGAATCAAAACAAGCAGAAATCCTAAATGTTCGCCTCGAAGATCTGACTCAGAGCGTGCTTAGAGAACAATCTGGGTCTCGTACACGTGTAAGCGGTCCGGGGTCATTATTGTCCTAAATAGTCATCTCAGGCATCCAACTCAGAGCGTGCCTAGGGATCGTTCAGGAGCCCGTACACGTGTAAGCGACCTGAGATTATTATTGTCCTAAATAGTCATTTTAGGCATTCGACTCAGAGCGTGCCAAGGGACCGTTTGGGATCCCGTACTCGTGTAAGCCACCTGAGATTATTGAGTGCAGAAAAAGCAGGAGATAGAGAGTAAGGGATAAACCTACCCCCGGTTCCAACTGTGGGCTTCTGGTTTCGGCTCACGCGGTCATGTATTCGTACTCTGATTTGCTATTCTAGCTCCAACATTACCCATTCCAGGCGTTAAAGCTCATCCTAGATCCAAATCTGTCGTGCCCCCAAGTCGTGTGGACATTATTGTAATTTGTTTTTCTATAACTCCAGATGCTCCTGCATTGGTTCCTATTGTTGATTCTAGCGTTACCCCTAAGTATCGGTTGCTCTTGCCATAGGGGCAAGACTCCATCTTGTTCCTATCCAACTCCGGCAGCTCCTGTGTCATTCTTTGGAGTTAGATTCCAATTCCCTGCAGATTTAGCCATCCCTTACTGCTCCATCCTCTAGAAGAAGCTATCCATCATCTCTTGTTTCCTAGACAAGATCCCATCTTGCATCTCCTTCATCATCCTTTTCATTTCTTCTTTAATCATTTAGATGGGTTGAGGTGAAATTGAAGATACCTCCTGGCTGCCTCCAGGCTCCAGTTGTCTTGCTACAGCTCTAGATCTAGTATTAGGCCTACTTATCTCTCTAAATCTTAGATTCAAACTTAATTTCTTTAGATCTCTTTCAAGGTTTTTAGTGAAAGCACCAAAATGTTAACCCAAAAAATGGATCAAACACCCTGGATCAAGTGTGAAAGCACCAGTGCCGATAGTCAACAGCACAAATCTCAGATAAATAACAAATAAAAAGCAGAAGTAAGAAAAGATACACATAATTTTTATAGTGGTTCGGCTGACTCTGGCTTACGTCCACTTTAATCAATCTTTATTATGATTATACAAGTTGAATCTCTCTAGATATCAACTAGTTAGTTCTTAGATCTAAGTTACAATGAGTTAAAATAAGTCACAAGTACGAAGGTTGACTGGAGAATCACAGTAACCCCCTTGATGACTGCTGTAAGGAAGAAAAAAGTGGAAAAATGAAGGAATTCCAGTAGAGTAATGGTGGCTCTCTCTCCGAACCAGCTCCATCTCTAGTTGCAGGTAGGTGAGTATTTATTAGGGAATTCAGTGAGTGTTGGGCCCGAAGTCCAAGTGCAGAAGAGTCCGTTTGTTATGCCAAGTCATCATTGAAAATCTCAAATCGATCTGATTCATTTCTATGGATCGCTAGCTATCCATAGGGGTTGGATCGCTAGCTATCCATCAACTTAGCATATTTTTCTACTAGAAGCCTTTACTTAGTGCTACGAAGGAGGATGGATTACTAGCTATCAATCAGCTTAGCATATTTTTCTACCAAAAGCCTTTACTTAGTGCTACGAAGGAGCTCGGAAAGTTTAAGGGCAATCCGACTTATCTTGATGGATGGCTAGCTATCCATAGGTGATGGATGGCTAGTTATCCGTCCACTTAACATATTATTGAATGATCTTTGTTCGTTTGTCTTCATATCTTCTATTTAAGTGTCTTATCCGAATATCAAGTCATTTGGAGCTAGTTTGATCATCCATCTTCATAGGTCATATAGTCCAGAAGAACCATCCATGTCTCGCTCAAATCTTAGTGAAATCGAATGAACTTTGCAGGAACACTCTAGTGGGTGTTAGGGACCTACCATATAAATTTGAGGTGGTGGGGCACAATCTATATGGATCGCTAGCGATCCATCAAATCAAATGTAAATGAATTCATTTTTTGTGAGCCTTTTCCTATGTTTTCTAAATGTTCTCCCGAAATTACAAGTCAATCTGACTTCGTATGAGTTCTATAGGTCCATTTTAAGTTAGTTGATTCTGGCCAAACAACTTGATGATTCTTCACTTCTCGAGCTAGATTGTTTGGCATGCTATGAAACTTGGCAAGCGTGCTTAGAAATGGTAATGAATCACGATGTAAGAGGTTTGGAGGGTCCATGAGCAAGCGTTATGGATCGCTAGCGATCCATAGGTGCCTTAGCTTATTTTAGCATCTTTCCACCTGGGTCTTTTTTTGTGTGTGGTCATTTTGGTTGATTCTTGAGTTGTTCTGGCATAGTATGAATGTTCTAATTCTTATTGAATTTTGATGGGTTAAAAACTTAGTTAACACTTGCCCCCCAAAGTACGCCTTTTGAATGAAAGGTGTGCTTTGTTTAAGAACAAGTTCTTGTCTCCAATCTTCGATAATTGAGCTTTTTAGCTGCTTTAGCCTTGGTGAATCATCCAGTTCCTTCGGATTCTCTTGCCAATCACAATTCGTTCCAACCCAGTTACATCCTAAGACAATAGACTCTACCCAAGTGTAAACTATACATCACAATCATTCCGATTTCATTCGGAGTTATTACATTACATATCTCTAATTAAATCACATGCTTCCAATTAAATCGTATATTTCCAATTACATCACATATCTCCATTTACATCACATATCTCTAATTGTCCCATGTTCATTTGGGATTTACATCATTATCATTTTGCTTCTCATTCAGTGTTGTCATATCATATATCAAAATCACATTATATATCACAAATCACATCATATATCACAAATCACATCATAAATCAGAATCACATCATATATCGATATCATCCTGTGTTCATCCATGATTTATCAGTTTTATTCTATTTATAAGGCATTCAAATCCTTTTATTAAATCAAATTTGTTTTAAGGCTCGATCTCTCCTGATCGTTTAAGTGTAATGGGCGATCTCTCCGGATCGTTTAATGTTTTAAGTTAAGGGGATGATCTCTCCAGATCGTTTATTTATTAAGTTAAGGGGGATTAAGTAAGCACATCCGCTCACTCTCCAATGAGGGGACTTACTTCTTGCACTCTGGTCCCGTCTCTCCGGTCGGGACTCTATGGCGATCAATATCGTACAAGTCCATCCACTCGCTCTTTGGCAATAGGACTTGCACTTTGCACTCCGGCCCCATGGAGGGACTCTAAGGAGATCAATATCAGTCATCACAATCAATGTGGATTTTCAAAATTCAAATATTCAAATCAAATAAGCAAAAATAAATCAAGCAGGAATCAAAACAAGTAGAAATCCTAAATGTTCGGCTCGGAGATCTGACTCAAAGCGTGCCTAGAGACCAATCTGGGTCTTGTACACGTGTAAGCGGTCCGGGGTCATTATTGTCCTAAATAGTCATCTCAGGCATCCAACTCAGAGCGTGCCTAGGGATCGTTCAGGACCCCGTACACGTGTAAACGGCTCGAGATTATTATTGTCCTAAATAGTCATTTTAGGCATTCGACTCAGAGCGTGCCAAGGGACCGTTCGGGATCCAATACTCGCGTAAGCCACCTGAGATTATTGAGTGCAGAAAAAGTAGGAGATAAAGAGTAAGGGATAAACCTACCCCTGGTTCCAACCGTGGGCTTCTGGTTTCGACTCATGCGGTCATGTATTCGTACTCTGATTTGCTATTCTAGCTCCAACATTACCCATTCTAGGCGTTAAAGCTCATCCTAGATCCAAATCTATCGTTCCCCCAAGTCGTGTGGATATTATTTTCATTTGTTTTGCTATAACTCCAGATGCTCCTACATTGGGTCTTATTGTTGATTCCAGCGTTGCCCCCTAAGTATTGGTTGCTCTTGGCATGGGGGCAAGACTCCATCTTGTTCCTATCCAACTCCGGCAGCTCCTGTGTCGTTCTTTGGAGTTTGATTCCAATTCCCTGCAAATCTGGCCATCCCTTACTGCTCCATCCTTTAGAAGAAGCTATCCATCATCTCTTGTTTCCAAGTCAAGATCCCATCTTGCATCTCCTTCATCATCCTATTCATTTCTTCTTTAATCATTTAGATGGGTTGATGTGAAATTGAAGATACCTCCTGGCTCCCCCCAGGCTCCAGTTGTCTTGCTATAGCTCTAGATCTAGTATTAGGCCTACTTATCTCTCTAAATCTTAGATTCAAACTTCAACTCTTTAGATCTCTTTCAAGATTTTCAGTGAAAGCACCAAAATGTTAACCCAAAAAATGGATCAACACTCTGGATCAAGTGTGAAAGCACCAATGTCGATAGTCAGCAGCACAAATCTCAGATAAATAACAAATAAAAAGCAAAAGTAAGAAAAGAGACACAGAATTTTTATTGTGGTTCGGCTGACTCTGGCTTATGTCCACTTTAATCAATCTTTATTATGATTATACTAGTTGAATCTCTCTAGATATCAACTAGTTAGTTCTTAGATCTAAGTTACAATGAGTTAAAATAAGTCACAAGTACAAATGTTGATTGGACAATCACAGTAACCCCCTTGATGACTGTTGTAAGGAAGAAAAAAGTTGAAAAATAAAGGAATTCCAGTAGAGTAATTGTGGCTCTCTCTCCGGACCAGCTCCATCTCTAGTTGCAGGTAGGTGAGTATTTATTAGGGAATTCAGTGAGTGTTGGGCCTGAAGTCCAAGTGCAGAAGAGTCCATTTGTTATGCCAAGTCATCATTGAAAATCTCAAATCGATCTGAGTCATTTCTATGGATCGCTAGCTATCCATAGGGGATGGATCGCTATCTATCCATCAACTTAGCATATTTTTCTACCAGAAGCCTTTACTTAGTGCTATGAAGGAGGATGGATCGCTAGCTATCCATCAACTTAGCATATTTTTCTACTAGAAGCCTTTACTAAGTGTTACAAAGAAGCTCAAAAAGTTTGAGGGCAATCCGACCTATCTTGATGGATTGTTAGTAGCCTAGCTATCCATAGCGGATGGATGGCTAGCTATCCATAAGGGATGGATCGCTAGCTATCCATCGACTTGGCATATTTTTGAGTGATCTTTGTTTGGTTGTCTTCCTATCTTCTATTTAAATGCCTTTTCCAAATAACAAGTCGTTTGAAGTTAGTTTGGTCATTTGTTTTCATAGGTCATTTGGTCTAGAAGAACCATCCACAGCTCGCTCAAATCTTACTGAAATCGAACGAAACTTAGCAGGAACACTCTAGAGGGTGTTAGGGACCCACCATATAAATTTGAGGTGGTGGAGCCCACTCTAGATGGATCGCTAGCGATCCATCAAATCAACTCTAAATGACTTCATTTTTTGTGAGCCTTCCTCTATGTTTTCTAAATGTTCTCCCAAAATTTCAAGCCAATCCAACTTTGTATGAGTTCTGTAGGTCCATTTTAAGTTAGCTGATTCTGGCTAAATAGCTTGTACCAGATGAGTCTTCACTTCTCGAGCTAGATTGTTTGGCATGCTATGAAATTTGGCATGCGTGCTTAGAAATGATAATGAATGATGATGTAAGAGGTTTGGAGGGTCCGTGAGCAAGCCATATGGATTGCTACCGATCCATAGGTGATGGATCACTAGTGATCCATCACCTTAGCTTATTTTGGCATCTTTCCTCTTGTGTCTTTCTCTTCTTCTTTTTCTGGTCCTTTTGGTTGGTTCTTGATTTGTTCTGGTGTAGTCTGAATATTCTAATTCTTATAGAAATTTGATGGGTTAAAAACCCAGTTAACACTTGCCCCTCAAAGTACACCTTTTGAATGAAAGGTGTGATTTGTTTAAGAACAAGTTCCTTTCTACAGTCTTCGATAATTGAGTTTTTAAGCTGCTTTAGCCTTGGTGAATCGTCTAGTTCCTTCGGATTCTCTTGCCAATCACAAGTCATTCTAAACCAGTTACATCCTAAGACTCTAGACCCTACCCAAGTGTAATATATACATCGCAATCATTCCGATTTCATTCAGAGTTATTACATCACATATCTCTAATTAAATCACATGCTTCCAATTACATCGCATATTTCCAATTACATCACAAATCTCCAATTACATCACATATCTCTAATTGTCTCATGTTCATTCGGGATTTACATCATTATCATTTTTCTTCCCATTCAGAATTGTCATATCATATATCAAAATCACATTATTTATCAAAAATCATATCATATATCAAAATCACATCATATATCGAGATCATCCTGTGTTCATCTAGGATTTATCAGTTTTATTCTATTTATAAGGCATTCAAATCCTTTTATCAAATCAAATTTGTTTTAAGGCTCGATCTCTCCTAATCGTTTAATTTTAATGTGCGATCTTTCCAGATCATTTAATGTTTTAAGTTAAGGGAACGATCTCTCCGGATCGTTTATTTGTTAAGTTAAGGGGGATTAAGTAAGCCCATCCGCTCATTCTCCGGTGAGGGGACTTATTTCTTGCACTCTGGTCCCATCTCTTCGGTTGGGACTCTATGGCGATCAATATCATACAAGTCCATCCACTCGCTCTCTGGCAAGGGTGACTTGCACCTTGCACTCCGGTCCCATGGCGGGACTCTAAGGCGATCAATATCAGCCATCACAATCAATGTGGATTTTTCAAAATTCAAATATTCAAATCAAAACAAATAAGCATAAATCAATCAAGCAGGAATCAAAACAAGAAGAAATCCTAAATGTTCACCTCGAAGATCCGACTCCGAGCGTTCTAGAGACCATTCTGGCTCTCATACATATGTAAGTGGTCCGAGGTCATTATTGTCCTAAATAGTCATCTTAGGAATCCGACTCAGAGTGTTCCTAGGGATCATTCGATATCCCGTACATGTGTAAACGGCCTTAGATTATTATTTTCCTAAATAGTCATTTCAGGCATCCGACTCAGAGCGTGCCAAAGGACCGTTCGGGGTCCCGTACACGTGCAAGCGGCCTGAGATTATTGAAGGCAGAAAAAGCAAAAGATAGAGAGCAAGGGATGAACCTACCCGCTGTTTGAAATGTGGGCTTCTGGTTTCGGCTCATGTGGTCATATATTCGTACTCTTATTTGTTATTCTAGCTCCAACATCACCCGTTCCAGGAATTAAAGCTCATCCTAGATCAATATCTATCGTGCCTCCAAGTCGTGTAGGCATTATTTTAATTTGTTTTGCTATAAATCCAGATGCTCCTGCATTGGGTCCTATTGTTGATTCCAGCGTTGCCCCCCAAGTATCGGTTGCTCCGGGCATGGGGGCAAGACTCCATCTTGTTCCAATCCAACTCCGGCAGCTTCTGTGTCATTCTCTGGAGTTTGATTCCAATTCCCTACATATTTAGCCATCCTATGCTGCTCCATCCTCTAGAAGAAGCTATCCATCATCTCTTGTTGCCTAGACAAGATCCCATCTTGCATCTCCTTCATCATCCTTTTAATTTCTTCTCTAATCACATTGATGGGTTGATGGGAAATTGAAGATACCCCCTGGCTACCCCCAGGCTCCGGTTGACTTGCTACAGCTCTAGATCTAGTATTAGGCCTACTTATCTCTCTAAATCTTAGATTCAAACTTTAATTCTTCGGATCTCTTTCAAGGTTCTCACTGAAAGCACCAAAATGTTAACCCAAAAAATGGATCAACACCCTAGATCAAGTGTGAAAGCACCAGTGCAGATAGTTAGTAGCACAAATCTTAGATAAATAACAAATAAAAAGCAAATGTAAGAAAAGAGACAATTTTTATAGTGGTTCAGCTGACTGTGGCCTACGTCCACTTTAATCAATCTTTATTACGATTATACTAGTCGAATCTCTCTGGATATCAACTAGTTAGTCCTCAGATCTAAGTTACATTGAGTTAGAATAAATCATAAGTACAAGGGTTGATTGGAGAATCACAGTAACCCCCTTGATGACTGTTGTGAGGAAGAAGAAAGTCGAAGAAATTAAGGAATTCCAATAGAGTAATGGTGGCTCTCTCTCCGGACCAGCTCCATCTCTAGTTGCAGGTATGTGGGTATGTAGGGGAATTCAGTGAGCGTTGGGCTCAAAGTCCAAGTGTAGAAGAGTCTAGTTGTTATGCCTAAGTCATCACCGAAAATCTCAAATCAGTCCGATTCATTTCTATGGATCACTAGCTATCCATAGGGGATGGATCGCTAGCTATCCATAGGGGATGGATCGCTAGCTATCCATCAACTTAGCAAAATTTTCTACCAAAAGCCTTTACTTAGTGCTACGAAGGAGGATGGATCGCTAGCTATCCATCAGCTTAGCATATTTTTCTACCAGAAGCCTTTACTTAGTGCTACAGAGGAGCTCGGAAAGTTTGAGGGCGATCCGACCTATCTTGATGGATCGCTAGCTATCCATAGGGGATGGATCGCTAGCTATCCATCCACTTAGCATATTTTTGTGTGATTTTTATTTGGTTGTCTTCCTATCTTCTATTTAAGTGCCTTATCCAAAGATCAAGTCGTTTGGAGTCAGTTTGACCATCCGTCTTCATAGGTCATCTGGTCCAGAAGAACCATCCATATCTCGCTCAAATCTTAACTAAATCAAACGAAACTTTGCAGGAACACTCTAGAGAGTTTTAGGGACCCATCACAAAAATTTGAGGTGGTGGGTCCTACTCTAGATGAGTCGCTAGATGGATCGCTAGCGATCCATCTAATCAACTCTAAATGACTTCATTTTTTTGTGAGCCTTCTACTATATTTTCTAAATGTTCTCCCAAAATTTCAAGTCAATCCGACTTTGTATGAGTTCTGTAGGTCCATTTTAAGTTAGCTGATTGTGGCCAAACAGCTTGAATCAGATGAGTCTTCACTTCTCAAGCTAGATTGTTTGGCATGCTATGAAACTTGGAAAGCGTGCTTAGAAATGGTAATGAATCATGATGTAAGAGGTTTAAAGGGTCCATGAGCAAGCCTTATGGATCGCTAGCGATCCATCGCCTTAGCTTATTTTGGCATCTTTCCTCTTGGGTCTTTCTCTTCTTCTTTTTCTGGTCCTTTTGGTTGATTCTTGAGTTGTCCTGACGTAGTCTGAATGTTCTAATTCTTATCGAATTTTGACGGGTTAAAAACTAGTTAACAACAACTAAACCTTAATTAGAGAATTGAACAAGTGCAATCATCCAATAATATTTTTAGTGCGGAAATAAATTTGACCTTATTAGCATATCTTTGTTGCTGGATCTCTAGACCAGTAGTAATAACTTCCTTTCCAAATCTCATCCAAACCCTTTCGAAATTAGTACTTGTTGGAACTTTCAGTATAATCTCACATGATTATCCCATTTGTTAGTTAATGCACTGATCATGTGGTGGTCAAAAGAAAGCATTTGTAGAAATTTTGTATTGCAGACCAACCGTTTTTGTATTGGTTTTTTGCTTATGGAAGAAGAAGACTGGTCATTAAATTAAGGAAACTTACTTAGTTTTGAAGGAGAAAGTTTTATTGTTGTTCCGAGAGAGATTAATGAACTATCCATAAGATGGAAAATAAAAAGTTACAGCCTGCGTAAGAGGTTTAAGTCCAACGTAAGATATACATCCCCACAAAATTCTTTATTTTTAGCGGTCAAATGCTTCATTCAATCTAATGATGTTTCTCTTAGATATGACGTAATGTTTCTTACATCGAACATACCAAATAAAACTTTTTCAACGTTTGTGGTGTCCGAGAAGCAGATTTAGGGTGCATTTTCGTCCAGAGTTTGACAAACTCTAGAGGTTTAACTTTAAATGCTTAACTTAAAGTTCGATGAATTGGTGTTCTTTGATAATAGTTAGGGTAAAGTTTAGGTAGATGTGGGTTAGGATGTAATAATTTTTACTTTATTATTTACTATTTACATTTCTCTATAATCAATTAATAATAATTTGATGACTAATTAATATTAATGCAACTTTCATGATGAAGGTATACTCAATTCATATTTAATAATAATTGAAAATTCCACTAAAATACATTAACTAATAAATTCAAAATACAAATATAAATCAACGTTCTCTTGTAGCAACCTAAGTGTTTCTAATTTTTTCATGTGTTGCGGTAATATGTTATCCATTTATTGAACCGGTAATCTCACAATTCAATAACCATGTTCATTTATGCATAATTTCAAGTAACATCTACATTTAGAGTTTCTTTATATCGAGTTCCAAACTATGTATTTATTGTAAAATTATGAATAGCATAACTTGCGTGGAAATTTTTTTATTTGCTTGTTAAAACGATAAGTTGGCATATCTCATTAAATGTTGAATTTATTTTTTATTTGCAAATGTCCTTTCAATAGCCATACACAAATTTGAGTGACACAAGACAATGATTTCTACATGATTTTAGAACATTTAATGTTATTTTTTGAAATAAGGATGTTGATGGTAAAATAACATTAAATGTTCAACAATCATTTCTGACCATTTAAAAAATATTCTAGTGGATATGATGGTAAAATAACCATTTCTGACCATTTAACCTAAATCTATAAGATAATATTTGTTAGGTGAAGGATGTAGAAAGATTTCAGCTTCTTCAACGGCATGAGTTATTAGTTTGCTATCGTGTCCAGGGCTTTCCTATCAACCATTATGAAAGTAAACATCATATCAAAATTAGTAGCAACTAGAATATTTTATGTTGGAAATGTCTCTTTAACTATAAATGTCATTTATTGATCTTTTCTAATCATAGTAAGAATGAGTGTTTCATGTGCTACTCAAATGGGATTCTGAAAGAAAGTGTAATAACGTATATCATACCAAGTCTCGCTATGAACAATACTGGAATATGTTAGTTCAGTAATATCTTCGATTATATGTAAGACTATATGAACACAATCATTTACTTTGTTGTATGCTTAATTGAAATTTTCACCTACCATTTTATGTAACATATCATGGTCAATCGTGTACATAAAATTTTCAACTAATTCATGGATTTTTATAAGTGGAGTAGAATTTAGGTCATACTACAAGGTAATATGTCACAAAAATGTCCAAACAATGATTCTTCATTCAGAAAAGATATTGACTACCTTTTTCATGTCCATTAAGAACAACGTCTATCCACCTTTGATCTACGTATAAAGAAGTATGATGTGAAGTGTGGGCTATTCAATTAATTCAATTATCATTTTATATGCAATAACTTCAAGGTCATTAGCATACTCATCTTAATCATTAGATGTAACATCACTATCAACTGAATCGTTTAAGTTGGAAAATCAAATTAATTTTTTTCTTTGGAAACATAATGAAGATCATACATTTAGACATCATTTGAAATAATAAATGGTAAAATAATATTGGGATGAAAGAGATAGTGGGGAAAGGAAGGAAAAATTCTAGAAGAGTTTATACTGATTTGTATTACGAGAAATTCCATTTGATTTTTTTTCTTACCAAATATATCATTGCCAAATATTTGTGGAAAACTTGAAACCACTGTTAGTGTATACAAAGTTAAACATTATAAACCACTGTATAGAAGATAGAATGTACAATAAATATGCACAACATTTTATGCATTGAATATAAGTTAAAAATATGAAAAATATCCACTATCAATGCATAACTAGCATAAAAGGTAAATCTTTATAAATAACACAAACAACATTGTTAGCCACTAAGTATGCTAAACTTACAAAAATTGTACAAGAACTATAATACAGAATGTTTCTTTGGGTTATATCCTTATAAGTATGAATATATAATAACGCAAAGCTTAAGATTTAACATACCATGCTGTATATTTATACAAGATTTGATATCTAGTGAAATAATATTAAGTAGAAAAAAATAAAAAACTTCTCGAATTCAAACACGAAGCAAAACACATAAAAGAAAGGATGTGTCTATCTCGATGATATTGTAAATCAATATAAAGTCTCTCCGTTGAGAGAATATGCACCTCCAAAGCGAAGAGACATATTTAGATAATTAATGGATTATTCAATACATAAAAATCTATAATGTGACATTGGGTTTTTAGAATATTTTGAAGTTCAGAGCTATTTGATTCAGTTGTTGTTCATATCACATATGATTACCACATCTCATTCTTAGTTTTTTCAAATTTTACAAACCTAGTTATCATGTACACACACAAACACACACACACACACAAATATATATAAGGAAGGTTCAACGACACTGTGGTGACCCTCACTCTATAACACATAGTTTTTTTTTTATACAAGAGGCATTCACCACTAAACCCCAATTCTTTTATATTTGAATATTTATATAATTTCCAAATATTTTTACCAAGACCCTGGTTTTACCAATATAATCATATCAGTGTACAAACAAACTAAGTCAATTGTATATTTGATGATATACAATTATTTCTTTATTATTATTATATTTTTTTTTATCAGAGGGAATTTAAATCAAATAGAAATCAAAATACCATACAAGCTATTGACATAGCCACTTATTTCTTTTCTAAGACTTGTTCTACTGCCATAGGTGCACTTTGACAAATTCTAACACTTATATATATTTATCTTGCCCAGATAATTTTATTTAACTCTAAAATAGTATTTACTTGATCTCATGATAGTTATCAAAGTTGATAATAATTAATAACAATAAGTTGGATTGAAAAAAATCGATAAACCATGGAAATTTACTCAAAAATAGGCAAATTAGGCAAAATCAGCAGTTCAGACGTCTAAATTTTTATGACAGACGTCTAGATTCGATCTCAGACGTCTAAATTTTTATGACAGACGTCTCAAAGTGTCTAAATTTTAAACAGAGAGTAGAAAACATTTTGAACTAAATTCAGACATCTAAATTTTTGTTGACAGACGTCTATATTCGATCTCAGACGTCTAAATTTTTATGACAGACGTCTCAGAGTGTCTAAATTTTAAACAGAGAGTAGAAAACATTTTGAACTAAATTCAGACATCTAAATTTTTGTTGACAGACGTCTAAATTCGATCTCAGACGTCTAAATTTTTATGACAGACGTCTCAGAGTGTCTAAATTTTAAACAGAGAGTAGAAAACATTTTGAACTAAATTCAGACATCTAAATTTTTGTTGACAGACGTCTAAATTCGATCTCAGACGTCTAAATTTTTATGACAAACGTCTAATTTGATCTTAGACGTCTAAAATTGTTGACAAGTTTTCTCAGAGGTTAAACTTAAATACTCAATTACTTACAAATTTCCAGAATTCGTGCATATGCAAGTATCACTTACCTTCCATGCACAAATTCATCTCACTTGAATATTCTACTAAAATCTTGAGTGTTCATTAAAAAATCAATCCCCTTAGCTTTTTAATTTCCATAAGGCAAAACATAAGCAATAAAAATCAGAGTTCAAATATATATATATATCCATATCATATGCATATGACATGTCTAACTCCTTATTTTCTCCAAATCAGACATTCATAAAATAAATTTGTAGTTAACCAACCATCATCCATGATCACTCATAACAGGTTTTGATTAAGTACATATCTTCAACTCAAAATACTTAAAAAGTTTCCTAAAAGTAACTTCAATTACAGAAAATAAAATGTGTCTAGTAATTTCATTACAATGCATCTGCAAATTTTAAAAACAAGTCTCTCTTATTTATTCTAGCAGCCAATGCCTTCTCTACTCATCAAGCCAACTTCAATTTCCTGCAAGCAAATCATTTAGCTGCCCCAAAGAATTTTTGAGACACCTAGATGATTGCAAGGGCAACCAAAAGGGTCAGTTTTCACTGGTATGAGCATTTATCAATTTTGTATACATATTCATAATTTTAAAACATAATCTTGCAGTGCCTTCCTAGTTTAACAGATGTTTATACTTAGCATGTTTTGGTTCATACAAGGTAATACAAAAAAAACACATTCATCTATTCAAACAAATACACAGCAAACAGTAAAGATAAACATATGTATAATTCTTGATTTATTCTCCCCAAATCTAGATAAATAAACCCAGGTTTTATACTCCAAATTTTCACCCAGTAACTAATCAATGAACAAGTTTAACTTGATTAAATTAACACCATATCTGGATATTTATAACCCAGATTTTTTTTAAACCCCTGTCCCCATTTATTTTATGGTCTTTAACTCCTTGTCAAATGAATACTATGTATGCATTGTGAAGGAAACTCCCAGGTTGTTTAAATTATTCCAACACACAAAGGCCTCAGGGTGCAGTTGCACCATGCATATACTTGCTTCCACCTGAAGTAAGAAAATCATTGACTAACTCCCAAGTGACCAATTTAGTTTTTCTTTCATTCATATTTCAGAAAAGATATAATTGCTTGTATATTATTCTGATTCAACCCCATGTTCCCCTGTTTAATCTATATCCATGTTTAATGATACTAAGATAGAACAAGAATGCTCTAATCATGTTAACACCAAAAGCCCACTTACAGATTAATACTCCAAACAAACAAAAAAAAATGCACAAACAAACATCCATATCACCCATAACAAAATTAATTCAGAGATTTAAATGTCTCATAATATTCTAGGCTGCCTGCAATAGGACTTAATGCCATTGCATACAAAGGATAAATACTCACATAATGTTTTTTTTTCCTTTTACTGCCTTAATTTCTTAGAACAGCAAATCCCCCAGAGCCTCAAGCTAGTGTTTCTTCCTTGTTTATTTTATTTTGTTTTTGATCCCGAGAGAGTGATGGTTTTGGCCATGTGCAGTTATTTATAAATCCATTCTAGGGTTTAAGAAAATGGGTAATTCTCCTAATACCATTAGCTGTTCATGCATACATCTCATTCCTGTGTGGTCCTAAATGGGAAATGCACACATCAGGTTACTTTAATTGGTTATTTCGGGAGTTGAACATTTTAAACACTGCATGCTATTTTCATGTTTCTATTTTGTTCATGCCATATGCATGTGATCCTTTATTCATTTCTTTTTATAAGTTTAAGGAATCTGAAAATCTCCTTTGTATTTTCTACCTATCTATTACCTCCATTCAATCATGCATACTAACATACCTTATTAAAATCATTCACTCATATTATTTGCTTGAAATAAATAAGATATGGAAATTTTTATTTGATTTTGTATGTATACATATGTATATTTCTGCCTCTTTGTCAGATCAGTAACTCCTTCTATATTTAAATAAAAATCACATATATTATGCTAATTATTTTTAGCACAACTATAAGACTTATAAACCTTTTTATTAATTTAATTTTTATTCTACCTTTATATAAAACAGAAAACACCCCATTTGTATATATTTACATAATTCTTTGGACATAAAGCTATACTTATTTTTGAGTTCCAATTCCTTTCTTAATTACCTTAATTCCTTGCATTTTATCAAACAGAAGCTCCCATGCAATTTTATTTATTGCCAAATTCTTTTCTGTTTTAAATGCAATATATATACTTATATATATATATATATATATATCTTAGAATTTTTCTAATATAAATATATATCATTTTATTTTATTTTATTTTAGGGTCATTACATACCCTCCCCCTTAAAGGAATTATGTCCCCATAATTTCACCTATTTTCTCCAATTAAAAGCACTAATCCATAGCCTGTTTTAACTCCATAACCCCATACTCATATTTTATGGAAACAAACAATATATAAATACATTTAGAAAAATTATCTTAGGCTGCTTAAACATACCTCTCCACCAGTAAACAAATTGGGGTATTTAGCCCTCATTTTGTCTTCAACCTCCCATGTACAATCATTAGTGTCCAAGCTCCATTGGATTTTCACCAGTTTGATCACCTTGTTCCTCAACTTTTTCTCTTCCTTGGCAACTATCCCTACTGGTTCGTTTGTATAAACCAAATTCTTCTGGACTTGAACTTGAGTAGGTGACTCCAGAATTGCTCCTTCATCATGCACCCATTTTCTTAATTGAGAAACATGAAATACAGGATGCACACCACTCAACTCCTCAGGTAACTTAAGTCTGTAGGCCATAGCACCAATTCTCTGCATAATTTCATATGGTCCTACAAATCTTGGTGATAGTTTACCAGATTTTCCAAACCTGAACACTTTCTTCATTGGTGATACTTTCAGAAAAACATGCTCTCCTACTTCAAACTCCATTGGCTTCCTTTTTCTATCTGCATAAGACTTTTGTCTTGATTGTGCTACCTTCATTCTGTGTCTAACCAATTCAATCATGTTGGTGGTTTCTTTAACATGATCTGGCCCCAATAGTACACCTTCTCCTGCTTCCAACCAACAGGCAGGAGACATGCAGGGTCTCCCATACAAGGCTTCAAAGGGAGCCATTCCTATGGTTGATTGATAGCTATTGTTGTAAGTGAATTCTGCCAAATGAATATGATCCTCCCAATTACCCCCAAAATCAAGCACACATGCTCTAAGTAAATCTTCCAATATTTTATTCACTATCTCTGTTTGCCCATCACTTTGAGGATGGTAGGCAGTACTTAAACAAAGTTGTGTTCCCATTGCTTCTTGGAAGCTTTCCCAAAATCTTGAGGTGAACAAAGTGTCTCTATCACTTACAATGGTCTTGGGTATACCATGTAGCCTCACCACTTCTTTAATGAACAATTGTGCAAGTCTAGATGCATTTCTATCTGACCTGACAGGAACAAAGTGAGCTGATTTGGTTAGTCTATCAACAATTACCCATATACTATCATTGCCTTTCTTAGTTCTAGGCAAACCATCCACAAAATCCATGGAAATACTTTCCCATTTCCACTGAGGTACCTCCAAAGGTTGTAACATGCCAGAAGGCTTTTGGTAGTCTGCTTTAATTTGTTGACATGTGGAACACTTTGCCACATATCTTGCCACTGCTTGCTTCATTCCTGGCCACCAGTAGCTTCTTTTTAAATCATGATACATTTTAGTACCACCAGGGTGTATGGTGTACCTGGTCTTGTGATGCTCATTCATGATTTCTTCCTTCAATTCTGCAATGTTTGGTACACAAAGCTTATCATTTTTCCTCAAATAACCTTGGAAATCTATTTTAAAATTCTCTGACTCAATGTTATTTAATAACATTTCTTTCTTCTCCTTTAGACTTTGATCTTGATCTTGCATGCTACCAACTTTCTCCACCAGATTAGACTTCACTGTGATTATTCCCAGTGTACCATACTCCACCATATCACCATGTTCTTTAAAATTCACTGCATCCTTGCTGTATATATCTGCCTCCCCAAGCACTGCAAGATTTTTAAACTCATCAATCATCAGACTGGCTAATCTAACATGATTTCTGCTCAAAGCATCTGCTACTCTATTAGCTTTTCCAGGAGTGTACAATATATCTAAATCATATGCAGCTAGAAACTCCAACCACCTTGCTTGCCTCATATTTAAATCTTTTTGAGAAAATAAATATTTCAATGCTTGATGATCTGTGAATAATTCAAATTTTGCCCCAAGCAAATAATGCCTCCATAGTTTTAGTGCAAACACTATTGCAGCTAATTCTAGATCATGTGTTGCATATTTGGTTTCATTGGGTTTAAGCTGTCTTGATGCATATGCCACTACCTTGCCATGTTGCATGAGTACTGCACCTAACCCAGACCCACTAGCATCATTGTATACAACCATTCCTTCATTTGCTTCTGGGATTTGTAGGACAGGAGCTTCCACCAATGCTTGCTTCAATTTCTCAAAAGCTTGTTCACACTGCTCAGTCCACACATAGGGTTGGTTCTTCTTGGTTAGTTTGGTCATTGGTGCGGCTATTCTTGAAAAATCCTTGATGAACCTCCTATAATACCCTGCCAAACCTAAGAATGACCTCACCTCAGTCACTGTTTTGGGTCTACTCCATGATTGAACTGCAATGACCTTGCTTGGATCTGCACTTACTCCCTGCTGTGACACTATGTGTCCTAAGAATTTTACTTCTTGTTGCCAAAATGCACACTTTGAATACTTGGCTTTTAATTCATGTTCTCTAAGTCTGGATAATACTAAATGTAGGTGCATGGCATGATCATTTTCTGTCTTTGAATAAATTAATATGTCATCTATAAATACCAAGACAAATTTATCCAAAAAGTCTCTAAAAATTCTATTCATCAAGTCTACAAAATAGGAGGGAGCATTGGTCAAGCCAAATGGCATTACTAGAAATTCATAAAGGCCATACCTTGTATTGAAGGTTGTGTACTCAATGCTTTCCTCTGCAACTTTCATTTGGTGAAATCCAGAGGCTAAGTCTAGCCTTGAAAATATTTTAGCTCCATGCAATTAATCAAATAGATCATCTATTCTAGGCAGTGGGTACTTATTTTTGATAGTTACCTTGTTTAAATCCCTATAGTCTACACACAACCTCATTGTTCCATCATGTTTCTTAACAAAAAGCACTGGGGAACCCCAACTGGAACTACTTGATCTTATGAATCCTTTCTCCTCTAATTCTTCTAGTTGATGTTTTAATTCTACCAACTCTTTTGGACCCATTCTATAAGGCTTCTTAATGATTGGATTTGTTCCAGGAATTAATTTTATTTTAAATTCAACTGGTCTGTTTTGAGGAATTCCCTTCACTTCTCCAAACACATCGATATATCCATTGACTACTGGGATTTCCTCTATTTTTAATTCCTTTTGAACTTCATTAATACTCCAGATTTTATTAAAACATGTATTCTTTGCTATTTCACTTAAGATGGTAATTCTTTTGCCTTCATTTGTTTCCAAAGAAATAGTAAGGTTTTCTAAATTTAAAATTGCTTTATTTCTCATTAACCAATCTACCCCCAAAATAATCCCAATACCAGGATAATTTAAGGTGTATAGATCTGAATTAAATTTATAACCCCCTATAATTAATTTCAGACCCATGCACTTCATCCCCAACATGCAATGACTCCCTATGGGACTGTGTACAATTAAGGGCTGATCAATAGAAACACAAGCAAGTGTTAACTTCTTTACAATTTCCAAAGATATTAGTGAATGTGAGGCACCAGTGTCATATATTACTGATATTGGTTGGGTATGGATAAAAATTACACCTTCAAGTTGCCCAACATTCCCAGTGTTACCTGCTGCCAAAGCTCCTACCCTTGCTGTTCCTCTATTGGTTTCTGGGCAATCCTTCTTGAGATGACCCATCTTTCCACAATTATAGCAGCCTCCTCTGGGTATCTTGGGGTCAGGGCATTGGTTACTATAATGTCCAGCTTTTCCACAATTAAAACAATGAGTGAATTTCTTGTTTTCAAGTGCTGTTGCTCCTTCCCCTTTCTTAACTCCTTTACTTGCATTTCTCTTGTCATAAGGTTGCACTTTGTTCTGACCACCCTTCTTCTTATTGAGCTTCATATTCTTGAATTTCTCTCTTGCAGTGTCATGTTGCTCAAATGAGAGAGTTAGATCAATTACTTGATCAAAGGTTTTGTCCTTGTATGGCAACATTGCCCTTGACAGACTAGGGTTCAAGCCTTGAATGTACCTTGCATTCTTTGCTTCTGCATTCCCTATTAATACCAGTCCATACTTGGATAATGCTTCAAACTTCTAAGTGTATTCATTCACACTCATGCTTCCTTGCCTTAATCTAATAAAGTCTTCAAGCAGCGTGGCCTTGGCAGATGCTGGGACAAATATGGCCTCAAGCATGTCCTTGAAATCATTCCAAGTGATAGTATCCTCTTGTCTTCCTGCTGTCACAACTTCCCACCAATCCAGTGCAACCCCCTTCAATTTCCTTGAAGCTATCTGTCTCTTCCTCTGGTCATTGATTTGCATATCTGTAAAGACCCTCTCCATAGTTCTTATCCAAGTTTGAACACCTATAGCTCCTTCAGTACCTTCAAAATCCTTTCCTCCCAAAGTGGTACATGTCTTTAGCAGTTTGGAGAGTTCTTCATGAGGATTGTCTTGCCTTGGTGCCATTCCATCCCTTAAAGCTCTCACAAAATCCTCCATGCTCATCACAGGTGGCTCTCGTGATGATCCTGCACCTGTATGGTGCCTTGGTCCTACCATAATGCTATAAATATGATTTTTACATTAGTTTATTTACCCCTATCATTTTTGGTGTCTTTATTTGGTTCATTTTTATTTCTGTGCACACTGTGCATGTATCACATGTACATACATATATTTCTTGACATAAAGCAAAAACATTCAACACCAACAATTCAAACAATGCATTCAAACATCCATATGCATACAACAACATTTACTATGTTATTTAAAACATAGCTCTGATACCAAACTGTGGTGACCCTCACTCTATAACACATAGTTTTTTTTTATACAAGAGGCATTCACCACTAAACCCCAATTCTTTTATATTTGAATATTTATATAATTTCCAAATATTTTTCCCAAGACCCTGGTTTTACCAATATAATCATATCAGTGTACAAACAAACTAAGTCAATTGTATATTTGATGATATGCAATTGTTTCTTTATTATTATTATATTTTTTTTATCAGAGGGAATTTAAATCAAACAGAAATCAAAATACCATACAAGCTATTGACATAGCCACTTATTTCTTTTCTAAGACTTGTTCTACTGCCATAGGTGCACTTTGAAAAATTCTAACACTTATATATATTTATCTTGCATAGATAATTCTATTTAACTCTAAAATAGTATTTACTTGATCTCATGATAGTTATCAAAGTTGATAATAATTAATAACAATAAGTTGGATTGACAAAAATCGATAAACCTTGGAAATTTACTCGAAAATAGGCAAATTAGGCAAAATCAGCAGTTCAGACGTCTAAATTTTTATGACAGACGTCTAGATTCGATCTCAGACGTCTAAATTTTTATGACAGACGTCTCAGAGTGTCTAAATTTTAAACAGAGAGTAGAAAACATTTTGAACTAAATTCAGACATCTAAATTTTTGTTGACAGACGTCTAAATTCGATCTCAGACGTCTCAGAGTGTCTAAATTTTAAACAGAGAGTAGAAAACATTTTGAACTAAATTCAGACATCTAAATTTTTGTTGTTAGACGTCTAAATTCGATCTCAGACGTCTAAATTTTTATGACAGACGTCTCAGAGTGTCTAAATTTTAAACAGAGAGTAGAAAACATTTTGAACTAAATTCAGACATCTAAATTTTTGTTGACAGACGTCTAAATTCGATCTCAGACGTCTAAATTTTTATGACAAACGTCTAATTTGATCTTAGACGTCTAAAATTGTTGACAAGTTTTCTCAGAGGTTAAACTTAAATACTCAATTACTTACAAATTTCCAGAATTCGTGCATATGCAAGTATCACTTACCTGCCATGCACAAATTCATCTCACTTGAATATTCTACTAAAATCTTGAGTGTTCATTAAAAAATCAATCCCCTTAGCTTTTTAATTTCCATAAGGCAAAACATAAGCAATAAAAATTAGAGTTCAAATATATATATATATATATATATCCATATCATATGCATATGACATGTCTAACTCCTTGTTTTCTCCAAATCAGACATTCATAAAATAAATTTGTAGTTAACCAACCATCATCCATGATCACTCATAACAGGTTTTGATTAAGTACATATCTTCAACTCAAAATACTTAAAAAGTTTCCTAAAAGTAACTTCAATTACAGAAAATAAAATGTGTCTAGTAATTTCATTACAATGCATCTGCAAATTTTAAAAACAAGTCTCTCTTATTTATTCTAGCAGCCAATGCCTTCTCTACTCATCAAGCCAACTTCAATTTCCTGCAAGCAAATCATTTAGCTGCCCCAAAGAATTTTTGAGACACCTAGATGATTGCAAGGGCAACCAAAAGGGTCAGTTTTCACTGGTATGAGCATTTATCAATTTTGTATACATATTCATAATTTTAAAACATAATCTTGCAGTGCCTTCCTAGTTTAACAGATGTTTATACTTAGCATGTTTTGGTTCATACAAGGTAATACAAAAAAAACACATTCATCTATTCAAACAAATACACAGCAAACAGTAAAGATAAACATATGTATAATTCTTGATTTATTCTCCCCAAATCTAGATAAATAAACCCAGGTTTTATACTCCAAATTTTCACCCAGTAACTAATCAATGAACAAGTTTAACTTGATTAAATTAACACCATATCTGGATATTTATAACCCAGATTTTTTTTAAACCCCTGTCCCCATTTATTTTATGGTCTTTAACTCCTTGTCAAATGAATACTATGTATGCATTGTGAAGGAAACTCCCAGGTTGTTTAAATTATTCCAACACACAAAGGCCTCAGGGTGCAGTTGCACCATGCATATACTTGCTTCCACCTGAAGTAAGCAAATCATTGACTAACTCCCAAGTGACCAATTTAGTTTTTCTTTCATTCATATTTCAGAAAGATATAACTGTTTGTATATTTTTCTGATTCAACCCCATGTTCCCCTGTTTAATCTATATCCATGTTTAATGATACTAAGATAGAACAAGAATGCTCCAATCATGTTAACACCAAAAGCCCACTTACAGATTAATACTCCAAACAAACAAAAAAAAATGCACAAACAAACATCCATATCACCCATAACAAAATTAATTCAGAGATTTAAATGTCTCATAATATTCTAGGCTGCCTGCAATAGGACTTAATGCCATTGCATACAAAGAATAAATACTCACATAATGTTTTTTTTTCCTTTTACTGCCTTAATTTCTTAGAACAGCAAATCCCCCAAAGCCTCAAGCTAGTTTTCTTCCTTGTTTATTTTATTTTGTTTTTGATCCCGAGAGAGTGATGGTTTTGGCCATGTGCAGTTATTTATAAATCCATTCTAGGGTTTAAGAAAATGGGTAATTCTCCTAATACCCTTAGTTGTTCATGCATACATCTCATTCCTGTGTGGTCCTAAATGGGAAATGCACACATCATGTTACTTTAATTGGTTATTTCGGGAGTTGAACATTTTAAACACTGCATGCTATTTTCATGTTTCTATTTTGTTCATGCCATATGCATGTGATCCTTTATTCATTTCTTTTTATAAGTTTAAGGAATCTGAAAATCTCCTTTGTATTTTCTACCTATCTATTACCTCCATTCAATCATGCATACTAACATACCTTATTAAAATCATTCACTCATATTATTTGCTTGAAATAAATAAGATATGGAAATTTTTATTTGATTTTGTATGTATACATATGTATATTTCTGCCTCTTTGTCAGATCAGTAACTCCTTCTATATTTAAATAAAAATCACATATATTATGCTAATTATTTTTAGCACAACTATAAGACTTATAAACCTTTTTATTAATTTAATTTTTATTCTACCTTTATATAAAATAGAAAACACCCCATTTGTATATATTTACATAATTCTTTGGACATAAAGCTATACTTATTTTTGAGTTCCAATTCCTTTCTTAATTACCTTAATTCCTTGCATTTTATCAAACAGAAGCTCCCATGCAATTTTATTTATTGCCAAATTCTTTTCTGTTTTAAATGCAATATATATACTTATATATATATATATATATCTCATAATTTTTCTAATATAAATATATATCATTTTATTTTATTTTGTTTTAGGGTCATTACAGTCTATTTTGGAGCACCCATTTAGCACCAAACTATTCTGAGTATGATATTCATGAAAAGCCGGGTTTGCATCCTATCATATATTAAGCTACATTATTTCAAATGTTACAAAAGTTGATATTTATTTTCATCTCATACTCAAGACCGTCTCAACGAATTTTTATGCTCAAAAGGAGGTTTTATTACATATATTTTGTAGAAGAAGGTCAGATTTGAAGGGGACAAGCAATAGCTTGCAAGATGAATTGATTAAAAATTGAAGGGGTTGGAAATGAAAGGGTTGGAGAAAAAAGGATAAGCAAACTAAATAGCGACAATTTTTATTTTTTACTGATATATGGAGAGAAAAGAAATGCTAGATTGAGAATTAAGCAAATGAGTTTATTTTATCGCTATTTTATGCTCAAAGAAAAGCTTCTTTGTGGAACACAAGTTGTTTTGACATCAATCTTCTTCGGCCTCTTGGAGCTATAATTTGTGATTAGACAGTGGTGCTTTAATCTACAACCTACGATTGAGAATCAAGAAAAAGAGTTATTATGGAAGTCTGAGCTTCTTTTCCATGCTTTTTGAAGACAATTTGGACAAGAACTCATTTGCTGCAATGACGTCTACCATTGTTCCTACCGATTGCTTCATCGAGTTTTTTCCAGAATATTAGTTTATATGTACTCTCTTTGGAACTGTCGAATGGGAAAGATTTTGACCCTCTTCTTCTATACTCGGATATCCAACATTGTTGCATCCAACATAAGTCATTGTTTCCCCTCTTGCGAGAACTTCATATTCTGACCTTCTGTCTTTTACATAAGCTTTATAGCTAATGTTGTATTGACCACTCAAATAGTAGTTGGGTTGACATTGCTATTGTTGATGAAGGTGGAGTTCACATGGTTACAAGTGATTTCCATGATGTTTTTAATGCTACTAGAAGACTCGATAGGTACGAGTAGTTCCAGACACAAATACAAAGCTAGGAAAAAATCTAGTAAGATGGTTCGTAAAAATGCCAAGCTTCTTTTCTCTAATTCTGCCCCAAATCCATCTTTGTCAGGTGATCAAGTTCTTTTAGGAAGTACTTTTACTCCTGTTGTTTTGAACACACTATCCCCTAGTCAAACCTTCCATATAGCAAAGAAAATAGGTTTTATTCATAACCTAAGAAACAATTACTTCGAGTAACTTGAGAGGGCTTCAAATAAGTGCAAATAGGAACATAGAGTTGGAACGTTAGGGGCTTAGGCTTTCCATTAAAACAATCCAAAACTAAAATATTTCTCAAAGATAATAAGGTAGATCTAGTTTTTCTTTGAAAAACAAAATTTGAACCCTTAATCCAACCTTCTTTATACCTATTAGGGGAAATTCTTTATTTAGTTAGGCGTTTGTGCCTGCCGCCGATAGCTTAAGGGGATTGTATCTTTTGGCAAGGGTATAGTTTTACACTTCTACAATCTATCCCCAGAAGTCACTCCCTCCATGTTATCCTTCTTCATCTATAGACAACCAAATTATTAACATCTCAAACGTCTACGCACCCAATAACTGTATTGTAGGCGGTTCCTCTAAGCCGAGTTCTCAGAATTTAGGACCCTTTCCTATGGCCTTTGGATCGTAGGTGTGATTTCAATGTGACTAGACATGTAGAGGAGCGTCTTCCAATGGAAGGTGTCTATATTCATATGGAAGAGTTTAACGATTTCATCAATCAAAATTTCCTTATCGAACTTCCTCTCTCTAGTAAGAGATTCACTTGGACCAATGGGAGAGAGAACACTTCGATGGCCATTTTGGATAGGTTCTTTATGAGTGAGGAGTAGGAAGATAAATTCCACTTGTCCCTAGTTTTGGTCCCACTAATGTTCTTTCAGACCACTGTCCTATTCTCCTTAACTCCTATGGTCATCTTTCTAAATTCAAACCTTTTAAATTTGAAAAAATGTGGCTCAAAGAAAACAACTTTGAAAATCCGATAATTTCTAAATGGACCTCTATGGTAGAGCTTATTCAAGACAATGCAGTGCAAAATATGGTATATAAACTTAAAGAGTTAAGAATTTATCTTAAAAATTGGAATATTAATGTATTTGGCAACACTCTGACCAAAAAAGAGGAGATTCTAAACAAGGTCCTCGGATTAGAGAGGACGGGAGACTATGTGAACCTTAACTATGAGGAAAAGACTAAAGTCGACTCCCTTAAATCGGAGGTCAACATAATTATGGATCAAGAAGAGATCACGTGGAAATAATGTTCCCAGATCCAATGGATCAACAAAGGGGACAAAAATACTAAATTCGTTCACCGCATGGAAAACGTTAGACGTGGGAAAAATACCAGTAACTCTATAAGACTTAATGAAGATATATGGAAAAATCTGAATTAAAGAAACTATTATAAGGATATTTATGGTAAAAGATGCACCAATAGAATTCAGGCCAACTTGCACCTCTTACACTGGATATGGGACCCTAACCTTAAGCGATTTAGATGCTCACTTCATTGAGGAGGAGGTCTGGTCGGCTATAAGAGGCATGTCGGGCGGCAAAGCCCTAAGCCTTGATTGGTTTCCCAAGGTCTTTTAACATAAATTCTAGCCAATCATCTATCCTGATATAGTGAAAATCTTCAATGAACATTATAATGGTGACCTTTAATTGGGTAGGTTCAACTTTGCTGACATCATCCTTATTCATAAAAAGGCTAACCCAGAAGAACTCTCACGTTATAGACCAATCTCTCTCATCAACTACTCGGTTAAAATAATATCCAAAGTTCTAGTGAATATGCTTAAGAAAAAACTGGATAGCCTAATTGACAAATCTCAAATTGCTTTTATTCAGGGTAGACATATTTTGGATAGTGCCATCACCGTCTAACAATTCATTAACTATTGCCATAAGGAAAACATATCATGTGCATTTATTAACTTAGACTGTGATCTAGGGGATTCTCTGAAAATTGATCTCCTGGATCAGCCTTATCCTGAAATTTAGTGTCTCTTCTGTTCTAGTCAATGGAATAAAAGGTAATAAAATCCAATCCAAGAGGGTCCTTCGCCAATGTGATCCCCTCTCCTCCCTCCTCTTCAACCTAATTGCTGATGTTTTTAACAAGATAATTAAGCTTGCTATAAATTCTAACACCCTACCTGCTATTGGAAGAAGTGCATCCTTTGAGTGTATATCTACACTCCAATATGCAGATGACATGCTTTTATTCTATTCTCATCTTCCACATCACATTGCGACCTTTAAACTAACCTTATACAACTTCGAACTACTCTCGGGTCTTAAAATTGTTTTTCACAAAATCCTGGTGTTAATCATCAAGGACAATTTAAATGTAACTAATGAAGTGTCCAACACTCTAAATTAATAGACTATGGAATTCCCAATTAACTATATAGGTATACTCATTAGACAAATGAAACCAAAAAAAAAGACTGGAACATTTTGTCGATAAAGTTAGCAAAAGATTACATTCTTGGAAATCCAACCACCTTTTGAGAGCAGAAAGGGCAACCTTCATCAACTCGGCACTTTCGGCTATACCAATATATTGGATGTCTTACTACCAATTTTCTACTTGGGTAAATAATAAAATAGACAACATTAAGAAATTTCTTATGGAAAAGAGGCACTGAATGCTCGAAAATACAATTGCCTTATCAGTTGAGACATCGTCAACAAATCCAAAACCCTAGGTGGTCTTGGTATCATAAACTTAAAAGCCCAAAATACATCTCTTCACTATAAATGGATTTAGAAATTTCTGGACAAAGATAGGACAGTCTGGAAAGAAATAATCAGTAACTATTATTATAATAACTTTAAAAATATTTATTAACCCAACAATCGCAGATTTTCCTTATTTTGGAATAATGTATCAAATCTACTTATGCATTTAAACTGGGTTTTAAAATAAAGACTCGTTTTGGAAACTTAACCTCATTTTTGAATGATCCTCCCTGCCTATTGCCTTAAAATATGATCTCCACAAACTTAACCAAGCAATTAACAACAAAAATGATCTTATAGCGGACATCTATGCTCCCAATTATGCTTTTAATTAGAACGTCTCTTTTAACCAAAACCTAGTGGGGAATGTTCTCACTCAATTTCAGAAACTAATCGACATTATTGAACATAGAACTATGTCAAATGAACAAGGTCATCTAGTTTGGGGTTGGGATAAAAATTGAAGCTTTAGTTCAAAATCCATGTACGGTTTTTTGACTTTTTTCAAGCACGCTTATATTTAGACATATCAAACCTATACGGAAAATTGAAACACCTCCCAAAGTTATAATTCATATGTGGATTACTTTTCACAAAAAACTAAATACTATTACCAGATAGAATATTATGCTATCTAACAACTTCCATCACAATCAATGCTTTTTTCACAACATGGCCCTTGAAACCACTCCTCACTTGTTCTTCGAATGTGGATTATCCAACCACATAATCACTAACCTCTTTGACATTTGCAACTTTGATATAAACGATTATATACCATCTTCCCTTTAATAGTGGAATAGCTTCAGAAGAAAACTGTCTTTCTCTTTTACGAAAATTACGGACTCTATTTTCTCTATTACCTATTATGGGCCATGGTTTGAAAGAAATCAAAGGTGGTTTAATAATGTATATAGAAACGCATCATCTATTATTTATTTTATTATTTGGTATATCTCTCTTCAGATAGGTGCATGCAGAAGACAACTCAGCTAGTGTCTAATCCGCATCATAGACACTTCGTCTTTGCATGATAGCACCATCCTTCTTCTAATAGGGCACCTTACTAGTTGACAATAGGCTAGCGGATATGCAGAAAGCAAAGTCAATACGGAAGCAAAAGCAAATAGGCTAAGTCCGAAGCACCTAACCTGAAACACCTCGGTCTATGTATTATTCTTTTGGGCTCATGTATGAGTAGTGGTCGTCATACCACTTAGTTGTATCATTTTGGATTTGTACTGGAGATGTATTTGTATTTAGACATATGTATGTCATTCTACTGTTCTGTGATGTTTTTCATTTGAGTTGTTATATTTTGTTCTGTTAGATCTTATAGCCATTATAGTTTTGTATTAAGTATCTATTGGATATGACGATCCACATGAAAAAAAAATATGCTACATTTATCGACGTATTCAGTAGATAGTTAAGACAAGACTATAGATGGTCGCTCCTATCCAGCTCTATTCTCCGTATTAGCAGATGGTATTACCTTGTAATACTCTTTGCTAATGTGGGTCTCGGAGTGGGACGTTACAGCTTCATTGATTCCATCAACATCAACATCACTTGTTACTTTAGTGTTCATATCATTTGACCATATTCGTGCATACTTCTACTATTGTCCATATCTCCAGCCCAACCTATTGCTTCATTCGCTGATTTTATACTTTACGCTTGTTTTCCTATATGCTATTGCATGTCCATAGTCCATGCTTGCCCGTCCGTAGTATACCCTTGCACAGTCTACATTGGCCAATCCACTTAGAAAAATAAATTGCAATTCACATCAGAATCCTACATTGATCTCCTTATTCTGCTTGCCTGTTCCCATCTCTACATGCTGCATTACATTCCTACCTTCCCGCTTTCATTTGTCATCTACAGATGCATTTGTAGTCACGAATCCTTTCAGCATTTTTTATAGTTCTTTTTACAACAGTTCTCACATTCAGTTTGTACTTTATTAGACTACAATAGTTTTCATAGATACAATAGTTCACATATTACATTGTTCCTACCATGTTGATGCCACTAGGCTATCACCACCCTGCTGTCATGTTGTCTCTGTTGAATATAAACTTTATTTTGTCTTTGATAATATAGAGCGTTCCACATAGGAAATATCTAGAATATATATTGGGACAGTTTGGCTAAAGTCCCTATTAAGTTTCAAAATACACCAAACATCCTTGCCAAAAAAAGTATGTAAGTTAGGTCCATAGAATTAAGTTACTGAATAATTGCAGACATTTATGCAATTATAACAAAAATTGTAGACATTTCTGCAATTATTCACTGAAAAATTGCGGAAATTTCCGTAATTTTTTGAAAAAATTATAGAAATTTCCACAATTATTCATTAAAAAATTACGAAAATTCTGCATTTATTCACCAAAAAATTGTGAAAATTTTCGCAATTATTCACTGAATAATTGCAGACATTTATGCAAATTTTGGATATAATTGCATAAGTGTCTACAATTATTCACCGAATAATTGCATAAATGTATGCAATTATTCAGTAACTTAATTCTAAGGACTTAATTTAAAATTTGTTTTTGGGGAGGAGTTTTCGTGTATTAAGTTTGATTTTAAGGACCTAAGCCTAATATTCACATATATATTTAGATATTTATGAAATAATATATTTGGAAATGTATAAGAGAAAGTTTAGAAGATATTTATGGAGAAGAATCTTTATCCTTTATTTAAGACATGAATTAGTATAAATAGAGGTGGATTCACTCATTTTGTATGCAAGAAAAAAATATGAACTTTTGTAATAAAGGTTTACAATGAAGTTTTATTTTCTCCTTAAAAAAATTGTTTTTTCCTTTAATCTATAATCTATTTTCTTCTAAAATCAAATCTATTTTCTATTAAAGAAAACTCCCAACACTGGTATCAGAGCTAGGTTGATATCAAAGAAGAATGGAAAGTGGATTGAGTTTCGTAAATGTTCCCTTACTTAGAAAAAGGTATTGAGATAGTTGGAGCATGGGCATGAAGGCGTTGCTTGAAGCACAAGGTGCGTGAGATATCATAGAAAATGGGTATGAAGAACCCGTAGAGGTCACTAGTTTATCCTCAACTGAAAGGGATAATTTGAAGACTTTGAAAAAGCAGAATCTACAAGCCCTTATTATCATTTACCTAGGTTTAGATGAGTTATGTTTAAGAAGGTAATATACTAGTAAGGAATCATGGAAGATTTTGAAGAATGCATTCAAAGAAGTTGATAAAGTGAAGAAAATTCAACTACAAACTATGCGAAAATATATTGAAGAAGACATGTTAGCTATGAGAAGGACGAAAAGAAAAACAACGAGACGAGAGGGAATGCTACGAAAGAAGAGGAAAAGGAAACGAAGACAGATATGGAGGAGAAAGTTGCAGAGGAGATGCCAAAGAGTAAAGAAGTAATGGAAGAGAAAATTGAAGAAATGAAAGGCAAAGATCTACCAATGATTGAATAAGTAACCGAAGAGAAAGACAAAATGATGGAAGGTGAAGAGCTTACAAAAATCAATGAAGTGAAAAAGGAGACTATCAGGGTAGTAAAAATTGAAAAGGTGGAAGAAGAAATGAAGGAGGAGGAGAAAGTGAAAGAATAAGTAGAAGATGAAAAAGATAAAGATGAAGAAAATAGAGTAAGAACTATGAAAGCAAAGGAGATGAAAATGAAGAAGACATGAACCAAGGATATGGTATTCAATAGCTTGGAGAAGATTTATAATATGAGCAATAATCTAAAGAAATGAAAACGGAGAATATTAAAGAAATGGATATAATAAAAAAAGTCAAAGAGACCATTGATCAATTTCATGGCAGTGAGAACAAAGAGTAAACAATGGTTATATAATTTTTATTTTGAACAATTTTATTTTCCAATTGGCGATTTTTTAAAAGTCACGCTAATGTGAAATTTGGAAAACATACAAAGAAATTGGATTGGTCAAAAGCTGTAAGTGCGAAATTATAAAAAAAATGCAAAGATAACATATATATACCTCATTCAGTATGTATGATACTCGAACAAAATGGATGTTAGGACACTTACTTTTTGAAAAATTCTATTGTAATGATAGAGAACAAAATGAAAAAAGTGAAATAAAGATCCATGAACTTACATCGAAGGTATCAATGTTGGGTAAGAAGATTAACACAATGAAGAAAGTTTGGATAATATCTTTATTCCTATCGAAGCATATGAAATACAAGATTTCAAGTCTTGCCAGTATTACAAAACCAAGTGTACGAAGGGATGTTGAAAATAAACTTAATTTTTTCTTTGCTAATCTGGAATTTTCCATATAGGAAATATCTAAAATACATATTTAGACATTTTGAAATAATATTTTTGAAAATGTGTAAGATAAAGTTTAGGAGATATTTATGTAGAAATACTCTAAGGATTAGTTTTGTAGTGCCATATCAAAGTGAATCTTTACCGTTTACTTGAAATGCGAATTAGTTAATTGGAGGTGGATTCACTCATTTTGTGTGCAAGGAAAAAGTATGAGCTTTTATAATAAAGATTTGCAATATAGTTTTATTTCTTCCCTAGAAAAATTCATTTTTTCCTCCAATCTCTCATCTACATTCTTCTAAAATCAAATCTATTTTTTATTAAAGAAAATGTATTGCAGCTTTACTTTTGTAGTCCCTCCACCATGCACAAGCCAATTACATCAAACTCTATCTACTACACATGCTTGCTATACACCTATCTCTTACGACCTCATTGTGTACTCCCACAACGCTCCATGCAGCAGCCATGTTCTTAACTTAGTACAGTCTAATTAGCTCTGCCTTTACCCCTGAACATTGTTATCATTTTTGCTCCGATGCAGCTTCAATAATTACGGTCTCATCAACGCCTGCCAGAGTTTCCTGACCACATGCTCTCTCTCATTCGTCTCTTTCAAGCTTCTACTTGTTTGCCTGAAGCCGGTTTAGTCAGACAGACGAAGTCCACATCCAGCGAGGAATGCAATTCTTGAAGCTACTTAATCACATCCTACCCATTGTTTGCTTGTGGCAGTACATTCTCTGGTGCCCTACGTGCTGCACCTTCCATTTTTAGACCAACTATAAGTTGCAGCAACTCATATTATCCCATACTACAACAAGGCCAGCTTCTTGCTTAAGGCACAGTATGAATCCTGTAATAAAATCATGGCGATACATGAGTTTCAGCTTGAAGTGCAAAGTTTGAGTAAATAGCAACTCCTACCAGTTTTCATCTTTTGTTTTAGCTTGATGTAGCTTACCCATCTACATATTTATTCTCTGGCTCAACTTGATGTTACATGAGTTTTCATGCCTCAGCATCAAGCTTGTCATTTTGCATATCTGTTCCCATGGTTCTCAGCATTAATAACCTAATGTATTATTCTCACTGCTCAGCATCAGTGGCATCAGATCTCGTAGTAACTCATTCATATTGCCAAAGTAGCGGCATACACTTATTCAGCAATTAAGCTTGCCGCATAGACTCACGCTTTCTAAGTAGCTACCATAACTAAAATAAGTTAAATTAAAGTCTAAACGTTTCGTTCTTTAATTCCATTGTTCGATCTCTACATAATCTTTAAAGATCGACTAAAGACCAATATTTTCAGTCACTGTTTTGCTAGTCTTAAAAAATATTTGAGGTTGTACTTTCAGTCTTAAAATTTAAAGACCGAATTTCACTCATAAATTTGTTTAAACACAGAATTTTTAGTGATCGGGATATAGTTTCTAATTAATCTTAATTACACATGTATTAACAAATATATTAGTTATAGATTTGTACAAAAACCATGTAAATCTATTAATTTTTACCTTTTAGAAACAAAAAGAGGAAGGATCAAATTCTAATACACAAACAATATAATATATCTTTAACAACATCTATTACATATTCAGATGTGTGGTTCAAGATAAATTACATATTTACACAGTTACTAAACAATTAAAGTATTTGTTTCCATACACCCGTAACATTGTAAACATGGCACTCTCTGTTCAGAAGATCACCCAAATGCACACCCACAACCACACCCTCCACGTCCACCTTGGGTCCCAACGAGTGGAAGCTAATGTTGGAAATAAACTTAATTTTGCAATCCAGATTTTTCTAGAATCTTGAATATATGGAAAAGAATAAGAAAATATTTAGAAGATATTTATGGACTGATATATTTGAAATTGTAAAAGAGAGTATTTAAGAGATATTATGGAGACCGATTAGAATGAGATAATCTCTACCTTTTATTTGAGATGTGAACTCATATAAATAGAGGTTGATTTACTCATTTTGGATGTACGAAGAAAATATGAACTTTTGTAATAAAGTTTAATAATAAAGGTTTTCTCCTTATATAAAAATAATCCCTTTTTTTCTTCTCCAGCCTCTTATCTATCTTCTTCTATAATCAAATATATTTTCTATTGAAGAAAACTTCCAACAAAGTGGTATCAGAGCTTGAAGATCCTCCTCAAAGATGGTGAATAGCGGTGTTCCCTTACAAGTTCGAATGCTCACTAAGACCAATTATGACAATTGGAGTTTAAGGATGATGGCTCTTCTTGGAGCACACGACATATGGAGATAGTCGAGAAAGGCTACACCAAACAAGAGAATGAAGATAGTCTAACTCAAACTCAAAGGAATAGTTTGAGAGACTCAAGGACGAGAGACAAGAAGGCTCTCTGTCTAATCTATCAAGCATTGGATGACGATACTTTTGAGAAAGTTTCGGGATCAAAGTCAGCCAAAGAAGGATGGGAAAAGCTTCGAACATCTTAGGAGCCAATCAAGTCAAAAATATACGTCTTCAAACTTTAAGAGGAGAGTTTGAAACTTTGCATATAAAAAAAGGTGAACTTGTCTCTGATTACTTCTCAAGAGTTTTAACGGTTGCTAATAACCTAAAAAGAAATGGTGAGAAGTTAAATGATGTAAGAATTATGGAGAAAATTCTTAGATCATTAGATCCAAAGTTCGAACATATTGTCGCCATCATCGAAGAGACAAAAAACTTGGAGGCCATGGCAATAGAGGAACTTCTCGGTTCATTGCAAGCTTATGAAGAAAAGAAAACGAAGAAAGAAGAGATTGTGGAGCAAGTACTCCAGACACGAATTGATTCAAAAAAGGAAGAAAGTAATCGAAGCCAACAAAGACGAGGTTATATTCAAGAACGAAAACGAAGTCATGGATATGGATACGTACAAGGTCGGAGACCCAATAACGACAACAACAATGACAACAACAACCAAAGAGGAGAAAGATCAACAAGAGGTCGTGGAAGAGGAAATTCAAAATCAAGGCATGACAAGTTACGCATCAAATGCTACAATTGTGAAAATTTTGGACATATTCTTCTGAATGTAGAGCTCCTAGAAATAATAAAGTCGAAGAGAAGGTCAATTACATTAAAGAAAGAAGTCAAGAAGATGGTACTTTACTACCGGCTTACAAGGAAAATGAAAGAGGTGACGATAATCAATGGTACCTTGATAGTGGTGCAAGCAACCATATGTGCGAAAGAAGAAGCATGTTTGTGGAACTTAATGAATTGATGAAGGGAAACCTGGCTTTTGGAGATGAATCCAAAGTAGAGATGAAAGGCAAAGGAAATGTTCTCATTCGATTGAAGAATGGAGATCACCAATTCATTTTCAATGTTTACTATGTGCCAAACATGAAGAGCAACATATTGAGCCTAGGGCAACTCTTAGAGAAAGGTTATGATATTCGATTAAGAGATAAAAGCCTTTCTATAAGAGACGATGCAAGTAACTTTATTACTAAGGTGCCGATGACAAAAAATAGAATGTTCGTTCTTAACATTCAAAATGATGTTGCACAATGCATTAAGATGTGCTACAAAGATACTTGTTGGCTTTGGCATCTTCGATTTGGGCATCTCAATTTTAGAGGATTAGAGTTGCTCTCCAAGAAGAATATGGTAAAAGGATTACCTTGCATCGGCCATCCCGACCAAGTGTGCAAAGGATGTCTACTTAGAAAGCAATTTAAAACGAGCTTTCCAAAGGAGTTATACTCAAGAGCTAAAAAACCGTTGGAACTCATACATATGGATGTGCGTGGTCCGATTAAGTCAAGTTCACTTGGTAAGAGTAACTATTTCCTTCTTTTCATTGATAATTTTTCAAGAAAAACATGGATGTATTTTTTAAAGGCGAAATCAGAGGTGTTTGAGAACTTTAAGAAGTTCAAGGCTCATGTTGAGAAGGAAAGCGGTCTTGCGATTAAAGCCATGAGATCTGACCGTGGAGGAGAGTTCACATCAAAGGAATTCCAAAAGTATTATGAAGATAATGGAATCCAACGACAGCTGACGGTGCCTAGATTCCCATAGAAAAATGGAGTAGTAGAAAGAAAGAATAGGACAATCCTTGAGATTGCAAGGAGCATATTCAAAAGTAAGAGGCTACCAAAGGAGTTTTGGGCGGAAGCAGTTGCATGTGCGGTTTATCTGTCAAACCGATCTCCAACAAATAGTGTGTGGGGAAAAACACCACAAGAAGCATGGAATGGAAGGAAGCCTGGCATTTCCCATTTAGGAGTGTTTGGAAGCATAGCTCATGTACACATACCAGACGAGAAGTGAAGCAAGTTAGATGACAAAAGTGAGAAGTACATCTTTATTGGTTACAACACCAACACCAAAGGCTACAGGCTCTACAATCCTGATAAGGGGAAGATGATCATTAGTCGAGATGTTGTGTTCGATGAAGAAGGAGAATGGGATTGGGGTTTACATAATGAAGACTACAACTTCTTTCCACATGTCATAGAAGATGACATGCCAAAATCAAGGGTGGAACAATCAAGAGAGGAGCCTACTTCTCCACCAACTTCACCAGCCACGAGTTATCAAGCATATGAAAGCTCAAGTGAAAAAGCTTCATGCTTTAGAAGCCTTCAAGAAATATATGAGTTAACCGAAACCAAGACATTCTTACTCTTTTTTGTCTATTTGCGGATTGTGAGCCCATGAACTTTCAAGAAGCTTGGCAAAAGAAGAGTTGGAGAAATGCTATGGATGAAGAGATAAAGGCAATCAAGAAAAATGACACATGGGAGTTAGCTTCACTTCCAAAAGGCCACAAGGCAATCGGCGTAAAGTGGATATACAAAATAAATAAGAACGCTAAAGGAGAAGTTGAAAGATACAACGCAAGATTGGTGGCAAAAGGCTATAGTCAAAGAGCCGGCATTGACTATGATGAGGTATTCGCTCCAGTCGCTCGACTAGAAACTGTTAGACTAATTATTTCATTGGCAGCTCAAAATAATTGGAAGATATATCAAATAGATGTGAAATCTACATTCCAAAATGGAGTTCTTAAAGAAGAAGTTTACATCGAGCAACCACAAGGCTGCAAAATCAAAGGAGAAGAAGATAAGGTCTTGAAGCTAAAGAAGGCACTTTATGGGTTGAAACAGGCCCTAGGAGCTTGGAATGCTCGAATTGATAGGTATTTCCAAGAGAGAAACTTCATCAAGTATCCGTATGAGCATGCTCTCTATATCAAAATCCAGAACGGTGATACATTGATTGTATGTAGATGATTTGATCTTCATTGGTAGCAATCCAAGTATGTTTAATGAGTTTAAGAAAGAGATGATAAAGGGGTTCGAGATGACCGATATTGGGCTTATGTCTTACTATCTTGGCATTGAAGTAAAACAAGAAGACAAAGGCATTCTAATCACCCAATAAGGCTATGCTAAGGAAGTACTGAAGAAGTTCAAGATGGATGACTCTAACCCGGTATGCACGCCAATGGAATGTGGAATCAAGTTGTCAAAGCACGAGGAAGGAGAAAAGGTGGACCCAACGCTCTTTAAGAGCTGGGTTGGAAGCTTGTGATACTTAACATGCACAAGACCCGACATCCTATATGCGGTAGGAGTTGTCAGTCGATATATGGAGAACCCAACAGCAACACATTTAAAGGAAGCAAAGAGGATTCTTCGTTATGTCCAAGGGACAACAAACTTTGACTTGTACTACTCTATTTCTGATAATTACAAGCTTGTTGGATATAGCGATAGTGATTGGAGTGGAGATATGGATGATCGAAAAAAGCACAAGCGGCTTCGTGTTCTACATAGGAGACACGGCCTTCACATGGATGTTAAAAAAGTAGTCGATTGTCACTCTTTCCACATGCGAAGTGGAGTATGTAGCTGCTACTTCATGCGTTTGCCATGCAATTTGGTTACGAGACCTGTTAAAAGAGTTGAATTTGCTGTAAGAGGATCCGACAAAAATTTTCATGGACAATAAGTCGGCAATTACTTTGGCTAAGACCCGGTCTTCCATGATCGAAGCAAGCATATCGATAAACACTATCACTATATTAGAGAGTGTGTCGCCAAAAAGGATGTACAACTAGAGTACGTGAAGACACATGATCAAGTAGCTGATATCTTCACCAAGCCTCTCAAGCACGAAGATTTTGTTAAGTTGAGGAGTCTGCTTGGAGTAGCAAAATCTAGTTTAAGGGAGGGTGTTGAAAATAAACTTAATTTTGCAATCTAGATTTTTCTAGAATCTATAATATATGGAATAGTATGAGAGAATATTTAGAAGATATTTATGGATTGATATATTTGAAATTGTAAGAGAGAGTATTTATGAGATATTTATGGAGAACCGTTAAATTGAGATAATCTCTACCGTTTATTTGAGATGTGAACTCAAATAAATTGAGGTGTATTAACTCATTTTCGATGTAAGAAAAAAAAATGAACTTTGTAATAAAGTTTAATAATAAAGGTATTCTCCTTATATATAAAAAACTATTTTTTTTCTTCTCCAACCTCTTATCTATCTTCTTCTACAATCAAATCTATTTGCTATTGAAGAAAACTTCCAACAGCTAATAGCGCATGATATCCTACTGAAGCTTTCCACATCAGTCGCCATTGAGATAAAGCTATTTTAGAAGCTTCAAACTCAATAAGGACCCTCGATCTGCAACTCAAGCCCAAACAATCAAAAGCACAACCAATTTGTAAGCAATTCAGACCGCCCCAGTCAGTTTGTGCCTACGGTGAGAGATACGAGAAAGATGGTTCGACTACCGTTCCAGGCGATTACAAGTAAGATCTGACCGGGCAGTGAAAGACTAGGTAAAAATGGCATTCCATATCCTTCCTCTCCAAAAATTTCACAGTTGAAATCAAGGAAGCGCTTTAAGCCCAGATTCGCAAAGCATTCATGTCTCTCAAATCTAATATCATTGATTACCCCAGTTTTTTGAGTTCTTCCTCCATTATTCAACACCAAATCACTCATTAGATGGACACATATCTTTGCAAAATCATAGTAGTCAAACCATAATATCTCTTAAGGTAAAATTCCAACTTCATAGAAACCAAGTCGAGATTTTAATTGATGATTGAGACCGTCCACAACTACCCCCAAAATTAGGTTGAGTGGAGCACCAAAAATAATGTAAACCCATTAGAGAACAATCGATGCAACTATTTATATATTTAAGTCTCCTTGTCTGGACATGTTTGAATTAAAGGCAAGATTTTAAAGAAACAAAGAGTAGTATCATGAAAAGTGATGGGTTTGTTTCAGTATATGGGGAAGCGTGAAAGTTTAGATGTCTAAAAGGAAGAAATGGAGAAATTGGGTTGCATTTGCAACTTTTTTGTTATATTTACGTCTACGTCAACTTGGAGGTGTCTCGCACGTCAGACATCTTAGACGTGAGTTCCACATAATACACCGTTTGAGCGAACCATTGGAAAAATAATGGTTGGCACCGGACATGTCAGATACGTACGCCACCGTCTTTTCCAACATTCGGCTCCTTCTCTCTATATATTTCCCTTTCTCCTTCATTTCCTCCACCCAGCTTCCCCTCCTAGATCCGAAAATTCAAGATTTTCTAGCAATTCCACCTTCAATTTTTGTGGTGAATTTTTTCGTATTTATGTTTTTCATATTACTATCTACATTCTTATTTTTTTTCCCCATTTTTTATTTTTATGTTGTACAGAATACTGATCCATGAATCCTCCATCTCTACCCGCCACTTCGTAGATTGGATAGGAAAAAACGTTGGTGTTTATAGATATTTGTCGCGAACACATCACAACTTGAAAAGGTCGAGTTGATTATTGCTACTACGATACCGCTGCTCTCTTCAACGCACAAATGAGCGTCAATTACGACGATAGTCAGATGAAAAACAAGTTTGACAATCTCTAACGTGAACGGAACCAGTGGAACCAGCTGCCGCAGATTGATGGCGGGTTTTGGAATTTGAAGAAGGACACCGTCGAAGGCTCTGACGAGTGGTGGGACATAGTAGCTACAAGGTGCAGGAAATTCAAAGTGGGCTCGCCTCCGAAATTCGAGGAACTGAATGTGATATTTGAAGGCTGCATCGAGACTCTAACCTATAAGTTCGAGATTCGGAGGCTCCACTTGCCAATGCCTCATTCGACACCCGAATTTGCACCGAATTTCTCATGGGCGACGTTGTAGGGACCAGTACTCATACTCCCCGATCAGCACATCTGCATCGTTCAGCTACTACTTCTTGTAGACGTTAGCCGAGTGGAGTTTTGTCTCATTAGGTGCGATGATAGAGACTATCGAGAGAATAATGGGCCAGGAGAGTGACCCATATTCCGAATGGGAAATCACATATATTCTGATCTACAATGAATCATACTGCACAACTGTCTGTATGCAGATGAACAAGCCTAAGGAGCTTAGATGATTTGTTGGCTATCTAGTAGCAAGAATAAGGAGAGATATGTAGGTAGATTTTCATTTGTATTTCTAACCACCAGTATATAATAAAAATTGTTCTTTTTTTATTGCATTTTTTTAGCATTTCATAATTTATTTAACTATTTCAACACAAAAAATTAAAACAAAATAAAACAATAAAAAAATAATTATTTATAACAAAGCAATTAAAATGTCCATTTCAAAATGTCTCTTTCGTACACAAAAACGCTTTCCACTTTCGCAAACCATTCTTTTTTCGTGTCCCTTTCGAAAGCTCCTTTCGTGAGCTTTTTCATACCGTTCAAGAACGCATTCTTACTGCAATTGGACCATAAACAAAGAAAGTGGTCACATTCCATTTAACTTAAATTTCATTAATTCCGAGACAATGAACTCAAAAGTTATAAAACTATGGCATGGATCATCAACACTTGTCTTTGGATTTAAAACGATTAGAAAATCTCAACCATTACAGGTTTAGTTATTTAAATACCGACCAAAAACTGAAATTCAGTAAGTAGACAGTCCCAGGTAATACAGACCAATTAGAGATTGATTTTTAGTCATTAGCATATAAAATTAAAGACTGAGTTTTTCAGTAATTAATTAGTCTTTAATTAAAAACCAAAGATTTTCAGTATTTAACTTTCAGCCTTTAATTGAATATGTTTTTGCAGTGTACATGTCCACTCGCCTCATACTTGCTCTATTTCGCACTTGGCAGCTTAGTATAATATTGTACTTATGTTTTACGCTTTTGCTGATTATCTGTGTGGCGATCTTACATGATATATAACGTTACATAAAAGATTTGAGAGAGGAAAATATAAAATGCTTTATTTCATCAATTAGAATACAGAGTAAAAGATTACTTTACAATACTGCTTGTACACATATTTATACAGAATTGTGATAAAGCTTGTTGGGCCAGATACATGAACACAGCCCACTTAACTTAATTAAAGAATAGATGAATACGGTCTGTATTCATTCATTTACATTCCCCCTCAAACCTAGCTCTCTTGCTAGGGTTTGCAACTTCCTTCGAGAAAGAGAGCCGCCACAGAGAGAAACACAAAATAGCTTAGATCTGATATGAAGTTGTGATCTTTACAACTTTGCTTGAGTAACACCAGAGAATCTCAGAGGGCACAAGTGTATTTCATAAGATAAACTTGTGGAATATACTTGTTGTCTTCAAAAGAGGATAAACAGAATAGCTTCGAGTTTCTAAGCATGCTAGACCAGAAAGAGATTGTCATGCTGCTAACAAATTAGAGATAGAGTTCTGAATTTAGGGATGCGAGAGCAGAGGATGGAAAGTATGAATCAATTTCCTGCTTGCTGCTCTCTACCGCTCAGGGTTGAGAAAGCATCATCCTTTGTCTGACTTTCGAGATCTGTGACTCTGAGTTTTTCTCTGAAGTGAGTAAAATTCATCTTTGACAGTGGTTTAGTTAGGATATCGGCAACTTGGTAAGTGGCAGGTATGTGGTTAATGTTTAACTTTCCCTTGGCAACTTGCTCACGAACGAAATACAGATCTAGTTCCATATGTTTGGTTCTGGAATGTAGCACTGGGTTGGCAGTGAGCGAGACAGTACTGAGGTTATCACACCATAAAGTTGTCTTGCTTTCAGTTTTAACTTGTAATTCATTTAATAGAGATTCTATCCACATTATTTCTGCCACTGCATTAGCCACACTCCTGTATTCTGCTTCTGTGCTTGATCTGGACACAGTTATCTGTTTTTTTTAGCACCATGAAACTGGGTTTTTGCCTAAGAAAATGCAGTAACCACTTGTTGATTTTCTGTCATTTATATCACTCGCCCAGTCTGCATCAGCATAACCCGTAATATTAATTGTTTTACATGCTTCCATAGTTAGTCCATGATTTAATGTTCCTTTAAGATATCTTAGTATTCTTTTGACTGCTCTCCAGTGCTCATCTGTTGGACATTGCATGAATTGACTAACTTTATTCACACTGAAAGAAATTTCTGGTCTAGTAATTGTTGCATATTGAAGAGCACCTACAATGCTTCTGTATTGACTGTCATTTGTGATCATTTCTCCTTTAGTCTTTGACAGATGAACATTTGTTATCATGGGTGTTGAAATAGGATTTGATTGATCCATCTTTGCTTTTATGAGAATTTCATTGATATATTTCTTCTGATTGAGATGAATCGAAGATCTTGAGGGTCTTCTTACTTCAATTCCTAGAAAGTAGCTTAGACTTCCAAGGTCTTTGATTGAGAATTCTTTATTAAGATGTTGAATAAGATTGTTGATCTCTAGATTGTCACTTCCTGTAACAATAAAATCATCGACGTAAATTAGTATGTAAGTAATAGCATCAGAATTAAATTTAGTAAAGAGGGAGTTGTCTGATTTTGTGCAGTTGTAGCCCAGTCCAGTTAAAGTTGTCTTTAATTTCTCAAACCAGACTCTTGGTGCTTGCTTGAGACCATAGATTGCCTTATTCAGCTTGCATACTAGTCTTTCATTTCCATTTTGCGTAAATCCAAGAGGTTGTTCCATGTAGACCTCCTCCTGCAAAACACCATTCAAGAATGCATTATTAACATCTAATTGTTTTATGGTCCAATTTCTACATAAGGCAATGCTGACAATAATTCTGATGGTAGAGGGTTTCACAACAGGAGAGAATGTTTCAGTAAAATCAAAACCATTCTGTTGTGAATATCCCTTTGCTACCAGCCTTGCCTTATATTTAGAAATTGATCCATCAGCATTTCTTTTTAATTTGTATGTCCATTTACACCCCACTATATTCTTATGAGGAGGTTGAGAAACAAGATCCCAAGTCCTGTTTTTCATTAGGGCATCATATTCCTCATTCATGGTTGTTTTCCATTTGTTATTTTGTATGGCCTGACTGTATGTACTTGGTTCTTCATTCTCTAGAGCTACATTGTATAATTTTGGTTTGAATATACCACTTTTTGCCCTTGTAACCATATGATGTCCAGTTTCTACAGGACTTTGCTGATGATCATTGTTATCCATCTCAGTCTCTTGTGACTCATTAGGTGATTGTGAATCATCTAATGTGTGACTTGAGTCTTGCTGCATTTGATTGTCTGGTTGATGCATTTGAGATGATGTGCTAGATGGCTCGATTTGTCCATGACCTGGTTCTGAAGTGATCATTGTGCGTTGTGGACTTTCATGATCTTGAGCTCTCTTTCCAGAAATGTGAGCTGCCTTATCAATTATTGCAGGTATGAATGCTAAAGGGTACTTAGTGTTGTGAATCTTCTCTGAAGTTTTAATATCTGAATTGCTAAAAGGGAATACTTTCTCATTAAACACAACATGTCTGGATATAAATATTCTCCCATTACTAGATAAACATCTATAACCCTTTTGATTTGTAGCATAACCTAGAAAAGTGCATGGTGATGATCTGTAGCTTAGTTTATGAGAATTATATGGTCTAAGATGGGGAAAACATAGACAACCGAATACCCTTAAACTGTGATAGTCAGGCTTGATATTATAAAGTATTTCTAATGGACTTTTTAATTTTAGAATCTTTGTGGGTAATCTATTTATTAGAAAGACTGCAGTGGCAAATGCATCAGGCCAGAACTTGAGTGGTAATGATGCATTTGCTAGCAATGTTAACCCAGTCTCCACAATGTGTCTATGCCTTCTTTCGACTAGACCATTTTGTTCGGATGTATAAGGACAAGTTGTCCTATGTATGATACCTTTCTCTTGAAAGAATTCCTTAAGAGGAAAGAATTCTGTTCCATTGTCTGTCTGTAGAATTTTTAGCTGACAGTTAGTCTGCTTTTCTGCCTGCACTATAAATTGTTTAACTGCATAACAAGTATCAGATTTTGCTTTCAAAAAATATATCCACACATGTCTTGAATATGCATCAACAAAGGAAATGTAATATTTGTACCCATAGTCTGTTGATATGGGTGCTGGACCCCATAAGTCAGTTGCAACAAGTTCTAGTGGTTTGCTGTAACTGGTTTTAGAGTCTATGAATGGTAGTTTATGGCTTTTACCCATATGACAATAAGTACAAATGTATGGAGATGAAATATTGTTAAAAGAAATATTATTTTCATTCAATACTTGTTTAACAATTTACATGAGGATGTCCAAGCTTACAGTGCCAAATGTCAAAATTCTTACAGTTATTCATAGTTTTGATTTCAGACATATTACACCATTTTTCTTTACATCCAAAAGTTCTTGAATTATCAACATTGAAAGTATACAGTCCCTTAATTTCTCTACCCTGTAAGAGAATATCTTTAGTTAGAATGTCTCTAACTAGACAATAATTTGGAAAGAATTCAAAAAATACATTGTTATCTTTGGCAAATTGTGATACGCTTAATAGATTTTTCTTGACAGAAGGTACTCTTAATAAATTATGCAAGTATAACTGCTTCTTTCCAGTTATGCAAGCACTTCCAGAGTGTGAAATTTTTACAGACTCACCATTCCCCATAAGTAAAGATTGCGTACCTTTGTATTCTTTGTTGCCAAGATTCAAGTTTGCCAAGTTGTTAGTGACATGGTTTGTAGCACCTGAGTCAGGGTACCAGCTGCTATCATTGATGTCTTCAACTCTTGCATTGTCATTATTGCTGCAGTCATTTTGACCTTTGATTTCTTGTTGAGTACTTATCATATTTGCACTGGGATTATAATTTCTATCCCTGTTGTTGTTCTATTGAGATGGAGTGTAGTTACTATCAAATCTGAAGTAACACTTGCTGGCAATGTGACCAATTCTCTTACAGATCTGACATCTAGGTCTGTTGTTCCCACTGTTGTTGGACCATCTACCACCCCTTCCTCGTGATCTAGAGGACTGACCACCTCTCTGGTTGGTATACTGTTGACTTCTGTTACCAGGAGCCTTTTCTTGATTTCTGGTTTTGTTGTTTGAGATGAAATTTAGGGACATATCTGGCGTAGATGATTTCTTTAGATCCAATCTACCTTCATGAGCTAATAGGGTAGAATGAACATACTGAATTGTGGGTAGAGTTTCCTTAGATGATATGACTGCTACAACTGATTCATATTCATCATCTAATCCTCCAAGAATTGATAGAATATGCTCAGTGTCACTCACCTTGTGTCCTGCAGAGGACAAGTGATCACATAAGGTTTTAACCTTTACAAGATAGTCTCTCATTGACTGATTTTCCTTTTTGACATTCTGTAATTGTCTTTTGTAGTACATAATCTTGGCTGCAGATTGAGTGCTAAAGATCTGTTCTATTGTGGACCAGATTTCATGAGAGGAATTGCATCCAATTATCTGAGGAAGTAAATTAGCACTTATTGAAGATATTAGCCAAGAACTGACTAGACTATCTTGTCTTTGGTGTATTGTAAATTCTTGATTGCTGATTAACTTTCCATCCTTGTCTGCAGTGTATTTTGGTGGTGTGATTACAGTGCCTTGGATATATTGTTCCAGTCCATATGCTTTGATTGCTGTTTCAACTTGAAACTTCCAAAGCAAGAAGTTGTTCTCATCCAATTGGATTGACAGCAGTTGGCTTTGAGGTTTGACGATCTCTTTCAGGAGTTCTTCAGTTGGATTGAATCTGGTGTTGGTGTTGGTGCTGGAGGAGGCAGAGACATCTTGATCTCCTTCAGCCATTGATTCTGAAATCAAGAAAATGCTTTACAGTGGCAGAAATGATGAACTGAGCAGCCAGGAGAGTTCTTGAACTCCTAGGCGAGGCACAGCAGAAGCTTCGGTTCAGGAAATAAGTTGAGAGACAGGGATGATGAGAAACTTTATGTTTCTCAGATGATTCGGAATGAAAAGAAACACAATTCAATCTTGATATGATGAAATTATATCTGATCTTGATTGAATTCAGAGTGGGAACAGAAATAGATGATGAGAATCTGTTTGATTCTTAGATGATTCAAAAAAAAAATATGCAGCCTGATCTTGATATGATGATCTTTTAACTGATCTTGATCAATGGCATGGCATTTTGCTGTTAGGCTTTGAAATGCTCTGATACCATAAAAGATTTGAGAGAGGAAAATATAAAATGCTTTATTTTATCAATTAGAATACAGAGTAAAAGATTACTTTACAATACTGCTTGTACACATATTTATACAGAATTGTGATAAAGCTTGTTGGGCCAGATACATGAACACAGCCCACTTAACTTAATTAAAGAATAGATGAATACGGTCTGTATTCATTCATTTACATTACACATCAGACTTGTTGATGACTTTTGATTTCTTTTGTTTAATAAAATATCGAGCGCTCTTCCGGTAACGAGGATCAGTCTTTCATGAAGGAAAAAATAGAAAGCCAGAGAATGATCATGGCATTGCAGAAACGTAGCACATTTTAGTCCTCTAGATTTCCAACTTAGATTGATACTTTCGCACTTTTTAACACAAACTTCCGGGCTTTATAGTCGCACCTGCTTTAATGCTATTGTATAGATTGGTAATGGATTATCCTGTAACTCTTTTAATAATGTATCATAAACCAGTATAACTTTATTTAATAATGATCATGAGCTGATTCAATGGTAATGAGCTGGGTTACAGGTCTACGAAACCTGAGAATGCTTCAACTATGACTGAATTAAGTGCTCGGTAAGCATAAAACATGTCGATTAGGACATAACAGCAAAGATCCTTAATCCTAACGAAGTAGCAACTCCACCTAATGAATGCCCTACTATGATAAGTCAGTAGCCTTGACTTTCCAACAAAGATGAAAGGAACTCTATCAAACCTTCTGGATTGAGATTTCTCATCTTCTCTAGGAAGTCTGTCACTTTGATTGAAAAGTTCAGGTGCATGTTCAACAATTCTAGAATTACCACTGTGGATGGTTGGGTAAGACGTTTTAACTACACCCTTGCTTAGTTTCTCACCATTGAGTAACCCATCCGAATCATGAACTGTGAGATTGGACTCCCAGCATAAACTATCAATAATGAGATCTTCAGGTGTCTCTATGCGACATATAGAAGCCACATCTATTTTCTGTCATAGAGTACCACAACAAATTAGCCTAAACTTACGGTTTTGTCGTTGAAAATGCACTTTAGGAAGAGTCACACACAGGGAAATGCTCGTGCATTCAGAAAAGCAACAGCATGCCTTAGGCTTATGTTGCGAGTACAAGGGAGTTAACATAGCTTGGTTGTGGAGCCAGGCTCATCTATACACCGCCCCACAGATAGTCCTCTGAATAATGCGGTGCTTCCATATATAAAATCCCCATATCAATTTTGGTGCTTCCACCACTTTTTGTATGTTAGTATTTCGGTATATTTTAGAATTGATTAATCATAAAATCCTAAATCTAAATAGGTGATCCATTTTGATTGGCAGAAGACATCACTCTGGTTAGAAAGTAAATTTGGTTGGTTTTTCATATTGACACAAACCCTACAAATTAGAACTGTCTCAGTATATACACATTGATATCATAACAATTATATCTTTTTTAATTTTAATTCATAATGTTTTATCACTTTAATTCCGTTTTATACCAAAATTACAAAAAAACATTTTATTTCATATATGTGATCCACGTGTTGAAATTTTCCAATATAGAAGTATAACAAGTCCTACCACGAACTCAAGAGGACCGACTCTGGAGGCCCTTTATCCAACAAGATCACCAATAATCAAGCATCAGAATAAACCTCGTTCTCTTCCAAGACACTCAAGTATTTTACACATCCTATACAACATGGTTTAAGCTTCTTGGAAACAATGATAAAACACTTTCTGAAAATGAGCTTTCCAGGCAGTAACATGAGTTATATAAAATAAGATCATCGTCTTAATACTTAGAGGCTATAAGACCATTATCAATAATGGATCATTTCTCTTTTTACTTTTACACGGAACGAACGAGCTGTATACAAAAAAGAAAAAACAAACCAAAAAACCAACTTTCATAAAAAAATCATAAATAAATAAAACAACAAAGACTTTGCTTTATTTATTTCAAAAAAGTAAATAAAATGGGAAAATAATTGTCCCTACTTTGATATAATGGTTAAATAGATATGGTGATGATTGGAATCTTAAATCCACCTCTGCAATGGCCAGCACTATAGTAGCCAACACAAAGCCAGCTGCAGATGCAAGCCGAGTTGATCCGAATCTGCCCACCTTAATCTTGATGTTAGCATCTACAATAATAAAATCAGTGGTTTAGGCATTTTTCGACTTCCATTTACGAGTTTAGGAAAGTACTTAATGAAGTAGGTTAGCAGTAACTGAAAAATACACAATTGTCGATTGATAAAATTTTTAATTATAAACTACGTTATTTTCATGGTTAAGTAACTAAAGAGCATGTTTATTTTGGGAACTACAAGTGCTCAATACTTCAAATTCCCAATTATAGAAGAACGAGATTTACTGTTCTTCGAGGTGCTGTGAGATGAATCGTTGAGGACAAAAAATGTTCTTCATTTGTGTATGGCGCACCTATCCATTTTTTCCGTGCTATACAGATGTTCCAAGTTCCAACATAATATTCAAAACACCTATTAATCATGAACAACATTCAAGTATCGTAAACAGTCCTGTTTGAAAACTAATATTATTTATAGTCGTGTTTTGACCATATCAGCGTTGAGCTGGCCAAAACATGCTGGCGCCTTAAGTTAATTTTTTTTTAAAACAAGCAGATGACTTTTGAAAAATCGTCTGCATGTTCGTATGTATGTATAAAGAAAAATTGTATGGTGCCTTTTGAAAATCGTCAGTTGGCGACTTTTCAATAGTCGCTCATACGGGGTTCTGCAACAAAACAGAACTCCTCCTTTCTTCCTTCTTCACTTTACTCTTTCATTCCACTTCTCTAAAAAACCCAAAACCCTCTACCTAAATTTTTTTTTAAACCATCTTAAATTCCATTTATTCTCAATAAAAGTATTAGATTTCGAAGATCTACCTCAAGCATAGCAAATTCTCATTAACTCGAATCCAATCAAGGTATGTAATAGTAAACCTAAGTTTCTGATTAGTTTGTAAATTAAATTGATAATTTGGTTTTTGCGTGGTTGATGTAAAATGGCTCCTAGTTATATTCTAATCATATACTATTATGACGGTGAATTGATTATTGATGATTTAATGTGTGGGAAATATGTTGGTGGATCTTACAAACTGGCTAAAGTTCGAGGAGGTTCTACTTTTGAATAGTTGAAAGAGTCGGTTTACAAAGCAACAAAGATAAAATCGAAAGAGTATGATATAGATATAGTTTGCAACTGGCCAATTGATTCTGGATCTAAAGCAATAAAAATTGTCGACGACGACGATGTTGAATTAATGTTTGCTGCTGTGACTAAATCTATTGAGCTGTTTGTTGGAAAAAATAGAAGATTGGTTGCAAAACAACCAATAGCAGCACTTGTATCAAATTTTGGCGTTGAAGAATATTCTAGAATGGTGGAGAACATGAGTACTGGGCAAGGAATTCCGTCTCCTAGTTTTAGTAATCTGACTCAGCACGTATCGCAATACGGGCAACAAAAAATGTTTTATGGTTATCATCATTTCATGAATTTGTAGTCAAATGTCTAATTTAGCTATCCCCATTTGATGCAGGATAGCGTTGCACGAATGAGTCAGAAGTAACATTTAGCTATGAGTACATACAAAACTAATATATTGAATTGATTTAATTATTATACAAAAATTGTAATCCTGTGCAGTTTTATCCCACTTCAAAATTTCACTCAAAGAAGTGCTAGACCATCGAATAGCCGTACATCCGAACGAATGCAGCCAACTCCGTCCGAACTTTACCAATTAGGCCAGAAGTAAGTTAAAAATTGCAATATGATTCAAAATCGTTGGTATGTAGAAATAAACAAAAATTGATGTACTTTTTATTGCAGCTTCGCAGCAAATAATCCTGCTACACAGTCATACGTCCAACCATCGAATGAACCAGTGAGTCAAAGTATATGTAACGACGATATGGATGTAGATGATGAAGAAGATGTACAAGCTGAAGATGTTCCTGCACTTGATAGTATGACTGTTGTGTCAGTACCAGAGGTTGATACAACTTGGGTGGAAAATATGCAAGTAAACAATGATCCATTGGACTATGTTTTGGAGGTGCGGAACCAGATTGTGTGGACAGTGATGAACCGGAAATAGAGATACCGATGGACAATGATTTGTGCAATGCACAAATTATGGCTTGGCCGATAGTAGCAAATGTACACTTCAACAACGAAATATTTTCATCCTCTAGTGTATAAGCTGGTTTTAAAGTTGGCATGGTTTTTGAGAGCAAAGCTAAATTTCTGCAACAACTATCTGAATGGTCAATCTTACATGCGGTGTCCTTTAAGCCAATCAGGTCGAACAAATCAAAATACATCGCCATTTGCAACGTCGATGCTAGTTGTCCTTGGAGAACACATGCTATTGATTCAAAAAAGACACAGGCTGGATGGTGGGTTATTAAAAAATATCTAAGTGATCATACATGCGTAAACCCAATAGTGAACTCAAATCATAGGCAAGCAACACCTTCATTTATGGTATCTAAGATCATGCCTTTCGTGAAATCTGATTTGAACATTACGGTTGGAACAGTGCAGGTTTTAATAGAGGAACAATTGTTTATCAAAATTAGTTATTTGAAAGCATTGAGAGCATTGAGCAAGGCAATTGAACGCATATACGGTAATTGGGCAGAGTCATATTCCAACCTACGATGATACTTTGATGAAATATGCAAAACAAATCCAGGTAGTGTAGGACATGTGACTACTGATGAGTACGGAGTGTTCGATCGTGCATTCTGGTCATTTGGGCCATGCATCAAAGGATTTATCCACTTTCTACCTTTGCTTTGTATAGATGGTACACATCTATATGGTAAATACAAAGGTACCTTACTTGTTGCAACCGCAGTTGATGCAAATGATCAGCTATATCCTTTGGCATTTGGCATTGTTGAGTCCGAATCAACTGATAGTTGGGGTTGGTTTTTTACGTGCATGCAAAGGTTCATTCACAGTGTGAACAATCGCCGTATTACTTTCATTTCTGATAGAATGAAAGGAATACCTACAACTTTGAAGAGCAATGGCGAGCCCCACATAAACATAGATATTGTGCTAGACATTTGAAAGCTAATTTTCAAGGAGCGGTTTCAGAGACAAACGATTGACCGGTTTATTCTACGCCGCTGCCTGTGCCTTTGAGGAGGTTGAGTATTTAAAGATTCATGAAGAAATTAAAACCACTAGTATTAGAGCACACAACCGGATAGAGAGAAGTTTGGCTGGAAAGGAGGAAAATTGGGCATTATATAAAGATGACGGTGGTCGTTTTCATGTTATGACGACTAATGCGTTAGAAAGTTTTAATGGTGTTCTTAAGGGTGTAAGATCTTTACCTAATAGAGCACTTGTTGCACGTATCTTCTATCGATCCGTTGATTACTTTTTCCAAAGAAGAGAGTTAGCTAAGAATTCCACACTATGTGTTACTCCAGAATAGGAAGCAAAAATAGCGGAGAGAGCAAGCGAAGCAAGACGTTGTCGGATTGTCCGTTTTAGTCAAATTGAATGGCAAGTAATTCATTACTTTGGAGATGAATACAAAGTTATAATCGATGGTAACACATGTTCATGTACATGCAACATCCATTTACTGCAGCATCTGCCCTATGCCCATGTGATGGCTGCATGCTCGTCAGTGGCCAATGGTGCAAACAAAGCTCATCATGATTTTCCATCACATTGGTACTCTGTACAAAACTACCCAACGACTTACTCAGCAGAATTTCATCCCGTACGTGATAAAAGGTATTGGGCTCCATACGAAGGACCAATGGTTCTTCCACCCTAGCTCGGCGAGCTCCAGGAAGGCCTAAGTCTACTAGATTTAAAGGCACTATGGATGAGATGCAGCCTCCAAGGCTGAATAAATGCAGTAAATGTGGTATGCATGGTCATAAAAGGAGTTGTTGTAATTCAGTTACTTAGTTTTATTACGCGTGTTATTGTTGGTATGATATTTTTATACCATATGTTGTTAATGTTAGAACATTTTGTGTTTTTATTCCATGTGCTATATTCGTTTGAGACGATGAATGTTATGTGTTAGTATTGGATTACTTTGTTGAGACTTGGTTTTGATTCATGATACGAAGCTATCACTACAACATACAGATTCAATGACTGTTACGACAAAAAGAGAATATATACTACATGGAGACAAGACATCAAAATCGGTGCATCAACTTTTATATTATTTTGTTTTGAGTCTTAGGTCAATATAGTTAAGATCTATCCTCGTTTACGTATATATTAGCTTACATATATAAGCAAATAATATATATATATATATGTATATATATATATATATATTATCAAGATTTTATAGTTAGAATCATATATAATATATATATATTATATATACCTGTGTAAACTGTGCAAACTGCATAGAAAATACCAGGTCAGTCGACTGACCTGCTAGTTTCTGTGCAGTATGCACAGGGGCACAAGTATATATATTATATAATAAAAATTGTTTGAATATTTAGTCGACTGACCCAGAGGCTCAGTTGACTGAATTTCTATAACGACTATATTTTCTAAAAAGACACGATCATTCGTGAAGAGTTACGACTCTCTACGAAGAGATTTGGATGCAACGCTTCAACCAGAACTCTTCGCCAATGGTCGCTGCTATTTAATAACTATAAATACATATCCTAACTTCATTCCAAAGTACCGAATCTGCTTATCTCTCTTATCTAACTCTCTTGAAAATTCTTGTGATCATATTCTAAGCAATATTATTCCTTTCTAGTCTTCATAAACTTCAAATATATATATTTATACTCGAGGAGAAGATCATAGGAAGGGTGTACTATAAACAGACTTATCTGTGTTATCAGAACACAAAAAGTCAAACAATCTTTTGTATTTGTTGAAGTCCTGTTCTACTGCTCAGGCGTGTGAAGTCATCTTCGGCTGCTGAGGCGAAATCCTGTTCCGCTGCTCAGGTCCTTGTTCGGTTGCTCAAGGGTTGTATAGACCTATTCCTCCGAATTAAGCGAGGGTTATTGTTTTAGTGAAATTCTAGAAGGAGTCTGGGACTGGACGTAGGACGGAGCTCCGAACCAGTATAAAAATCTCTGGTGTTATTTTTTTATTATATTACTCTTATATTCCGCACTATTTACTGTATAGCTATCATCACTATATTCTGCATTATCGTATATCCATATTACATGATCCATAGCGCACTTTCTTTTGGTATCAGAGCCTGGTATTCTATCGATCGTTACAATGTCATAGAATAATGGCCAGAAAACGATCCAGTCGAAATACAACAGGCAAAATCCCTGACAAAGTCACCAGTGAGGACTACAAAAAGGTACTTTCTGATTTACAAATTTCATTAAAAGATAATAATGAATTAGTTAGTGTAAGCAATAAGATTTCAAAGCTTAATTTTATCATTTTAGAAAAGGTGAAATCTATTGAACTTGAAAATGAGAAATTGAAAAATGAGAAGTTAAATTTAGAAAATCAACTTGGTGTTTTAAAGAATAATTTTATAAATGTTAAAGATTTTCTAAATGAACAAAATACCATATTTGAAAAAGAGAGAGAAAAATTTTCAAAAGAAATTTGTTATTTGAAAAGACAAAATGATTTATTACAATCCTCTTTAGGTAATTCAGAATCTCAAAATTTCCTTCTCAAAAATGAGAACTGTACGTTAAAAACAAGAATTCTGAATTAAATGAGAAAATTGATATTTTGAATCATAGTAATATTTCTTTTGAAAATAATAATTGGGACTTTAAAGCTAAATTTGATAAACTTAACAATGAAGTCACAAAATTTAATAAAGGTCAAAATGATTTAAACATGATTTTATCTAGTTCTAGACCTTTACATGATAAAAGTGGTTTAGGATATAATAAAACTAATCGTAGAAATAGCACTAGATACGCTTTCATGTATAGTAAAAATATTAGTGCTAGTTCTAAATTTCGAGTAAAGCTTAAATCCAATTTTTATAGAAATTCAAATACTATTATGACCAATAATGTTTATAATTTCTCTAGAAGTACAAAATCATTGACGGGAAATATGAATAAAAATTATCTAAGTATTTGGGTTCTTGTTAATTGGAAAAATTGAGAAAAATACATTGATGATTATTTTGATACGGTAGTTAATAATGAAAATTATATTTTTAAAGGTTCAACCACACCCAAATGGGTATGGTTTCCTAAAAATTAGGAAATTATAAGAACCTTGGGTATCACATGCTTTAAATGTTAAATTTTTTGATACCTTACATTATAAGTAGTAGTTATTTTGTTGTTCTATGTTAACACTTATGTAGAATATAATTTATCTCATCATATAAACTCTCCTTTTTGTCGATAACAAAGGGGGAGAAAGATAATGCTCTAACGCTATTTGCAGGAACAAACAATGCAAGCATAGATTAAGGGGGAGAAAGGATTAATTATTTATATGAATATATTCAGGAGGGATAAAATCATCACTAACATTAAGAATGCAGGATATATATCAAAGATTCAGTGGGAGTAAGTATTCATATTATATTATATACAGTCGAAATCTATATACAGGTTGTCATTAATCAAAAAGGGAGAGAATGTTGAGACTTGGTTTTGATTCATGACACGAAGCTATCACTACAACATACAGATTCGACGACTGTTACGACAAAAAGAGAATATATACTACATGGAGACAAGACATCAAAATCGGTGCATCGACTTTTATATTATTTTGTTTTGCGTCTTAGGTCAATATAGTTGAGATCTATCCTCGTTTACGTATATATTAGCTTACATATATAAGCAAATAATATATATATATATATTATCAAGATTTTATAGTTAGAATCATATATAATATATATATATATTATATATACCTGTGTAAACAGTGCAAACTGCACAGAAAATACCAGGTCAGTCGACTGACCTGCTAGTTTCTGTGCAGTATGCACAGGTGCACATGTATATATATTATATAATAAAAATTGTTTGAATATTTATTCGACTGACCCAGAGGCTCAGTTTTCTGAATTTCTATAACGACTATATTTTCTGAAAAGACACGATCATTCGTGAAGAGTTACGACTCTCTACGAAGAGATTTGGATGCAACGCTTCAACTAGAACTCTTCGCCAATGGTTGCTGCTATTTAATAACTATAAATACATATCCTAACTTCATTCCAAAGTACCGAATCTGCTTATCTCTCTTATCTAACTCTCTTGAAAATTCTTGTGATCATATTCTAAGCAATATTATTCCTTTCTAATCTTCATAAACTTCAAATATATTTATTTATACTCGAGGAGAAGATCATAGGAAGGGTGTACTATAAACAGACTTATCCGTGTTATCAGAACACAAAAAGTCAAACAATCTTTTGTATTTGTTGAAGTCCTGTTCTACTACTATGGCGTGTGAAGTCATCTTCGGCTGCTGAGGCGAAATCCTGTTCCGCTGCTCAGTTCCTTGTTCGGTTGCTCAAGGGTTGTATAGACCTATTCCTCCGAGTTAAGCGAGGGTTATTGTTTTAGTGAAATTCTAGAAGGAGTCTGGGACTGGACGTAGGACGGAGCTCCGAACCAGTATAAAAATCTCTGGTGTTATTTTTTTATTATACTACTCTTATATTCCGCACTATTTACTGTATAGCTATCATCACTATATTTTGCATTATCGTATATCCATATTACATGATCCATAGCGCACTTTCTTTTGGTATCAGAGCCTGGTATTCTATCGATCGTTACAATGTCATAGAACAATGGCCAGAAAACGATCCAGTCGAAATACAACAGGCAAAATCCCTGACAAAGTCACCAGTGAGGACTACAAAAAGGTACTTTCTGATTTACAAATTTCAGTAAAAGATAATAATGAATTAGTTAGTGTAAGCAATAATATTTCAAAGCTTAATTTTATTATTTTAGAAAAGATGAAATCTGTTGAACTTGAAAATGAGAAATTGAAAAATGAGAAGTTAAATTTAGAAAATCAACTTGGTGTTTTAAAGAATAATTTTATAAATGTTAAAGATTTTCTAAATGAACAAAATACCATATTTGAAAATGAGAGAGAAAAATTTTCAAAAGAAATTTGTTATTTGAAAAGACAAAATGATTTATTACAATCCTCTTTAGGTAATTCAGAATCTCAAAATTTCCTTCTCAAAAATGAGAACTGTACGTTAAAAACAAGAATTCTGAATTAAATGAGAAAATTGATATTTTGAATAATAGTAATATTTCTTTTGAAAATAATAATTGGGACTTTAAAGCTAAATTTGATAAACTTAACAATGAAGTCACAAAATTTAATAAAGGTCAAAATGATTTAAACATGATTTTATCTAGTTCTAGACCTTTACATGATAAAAGTGGTTTAGGATATAATAAAACTAATCGTAGAAATAGCACTAGATACGCTTTCATGTATAGTAAAAATATTAGTGCTAGTTCTAAATTTCGAGTAAAGCTTAAATCCAATTTTTATAGAAATTCAAATACTATTATGACCAATAATGTTTATAATTTCTCTAGAAGTACAAAATCATTGACGGGAAATATGAATAAAAATTATCTAAGTATTTGGGTTCCTGTTAATTGGAAAAATTGAGAAAAATACATTGATGATTATTTTGATACGGTAGTTAATAATGAAAATTATATTTTTAAAGGTTCAACCACACCCAAATGGGTATGGTTTCCTAAAAATTAGGAAATTATAAGAACCTTGGGTATCACATGCTTTAAATGTTAAATTTTTTGATACCTTACATTATAAGTAGTAGTTATTTTGTTGTTCTATGTTAACACTTATGTAGAATATAATTTATGTCATCATATAAACTCTCCTTTTTGTCGATAACAAAGGGGGAGAAAGATACTGCTCTAACGCTATTTGCAGGAACAAACAATGCAAGCATAGATTAAGGGGGAGAAAGGATTAATTATTTATATGAATATATTCAGGAGGGATAAAATCATCACTAACATTAAGAATGCAGGATATATATCAAAGATTCAGTGGGAGTAAGTATTCATATTATATTATATACAGTCGAAATCTATATACAGGTTGTCATTAATCAAAAAGGGGGAGAATGTTGAGACTTGGTTTTGATTCATGACACGAAGCTATCACTACAATATACAGATTCGACGACTGTTACGACAAAAAGAGAATATATACTACATGGAGACAAGACATCAAAATCGGTGCATCGACTTTTATATTATTTTGTTTTGAGTCTTAGGTCAATATTGTTAAGATTTCTCCTCGTTTACGTATATATTAGCTTACATATATAAGCAAATAATATATATATATATATTATCAAGATTTTAAAGTTAGAATCATATATAATATATATTATATATACCTGTGTAAACTGTGCAAACTGCACCGAAAATACCAGTTCAGTCGACTGACCTGGTAGGTCAATCGACTGACCTGCTAGTTTATGTGCAGTATGCACAGGTGCACAAGTATATATATTATATAATAAAAATCGTTTGAATATTTAGTCGACTGACCCAGAGGCTCAGTTAACTGAATTTCTATAACGGCTATATTTTCTGAAAAGACACGATCATTCGTGAAGAGTTACGACTCTCTACGAAGAGATTTGGATGCAACGCTTCAACCAGAACTCTTCGCCAATGGTCGTTGCTATTTAATAACTATAAATACATATCCTAACTTCATTCCAAAGTACCGAATCTGCTTATCTCTCTTATCTAACTCTCTTGAAAATTCTTGCGATCATATTCTAAGCAATACTATTCCTTTCCAATCTTCATAAACTTCAAGTGTATATATTTATACTCGAGGAGAAGATCATAGGAAGGGTGTTCTATAAACAGACTTATCCGTGTTATCAGAACACAAAAAGTCAAACAATCTTTTATATTTGTTGAAGTCTTGTTCTGCTGCTCAGGCGTGTGAAGTCCTCTTCGGCTGCTGAGGCGAAATCCTGGTCCGCTGCTCAGGTCCTTGAGCGACTGCTCAAGGGTTGTATAGACCTATTCCTCCGGGTTAAGCGAGGGTTATTGTTTTAGTGAAATTCCAGAAAGAGTCTGGGACGGGACGTAGGACGGAGCTCCGAACCAGTATAAAAATCTCTGGTGTTATTTTTTTTATTATACCGCTCTTATATTCCGCACTATTTACTATATAGCTATCATCACTATATTCTGCATTATAGTATATCCATATTACATGATCCATAGCGCACTTTCATACTCCACTAAAAGTAAGTCGAGAAATGATAATGATACGTAAACAGATGCAAGGATACATGCTAATGATACATAAACCGTTAACATAATACATGGTCAGCGATACATAAACCGATGACATTATACATGAACATCCAAATTCGTAATTACTTCTCCTCCCACATTCTACGAGGCCTCAATTTTTCGGACGCTATGCCGTTATTCAACAGCGCGTTGTGATACTATAGGTTCAACTTCTCCAAATGAGCATTTTTTGCTTGGATCTCAAGGGCATATTCAACTCCCCTTTGACACATTTCAGGATCTTTCCACTTAAAAAAGTTACAGCATTCAACATCATTAGGCCGTACCCTATTATCGTTGTACGATTCACAGCGGTAAAATCGACGGCCCGTATTCCTTTCATTCCTACGGGCAACTACTTCACATTCATCTCCACAATAACAAAATATCTGAAGTGGTGGCTGGCTAGAACTAGCACTGTTAGGCTTACGACGAGCTAGCACATCCATTAATTTTCTATGTAGTGATTGCTTTATTGGTTCACCGCTAGCCACGGCCATTGTCGATGTACTGCCACCGCCGGAGGGGGGAAACCTGTGTCACAGGGACGAAATCAACCTCAATAGTTTCTTCATTAACCGATACAAAGCCATGTTGTTGTTCAAATTCGTCATACATTTTCATTATCGTTTCGTCATCAATCTCCCAATTGTCCATTTTCAACAACCTATTTATTGAAAATAGCAATGTTGGAATTAGCCCTAATTGCACAAGATTATACAAAATTAGTAGTGCTAATGGAACTTACCTTCTTGTCATGTCTCCAAATCTATAAAAGATATTCAATTTCATCGAGAATTATTGAAATTATGGAAGAGAGATGTAGCTTAGGTTTTGGGTTTTCTTTTTGGTTTTTGGTAAAGTGAGAAATGAGGAATGGTGTAGTGCAGGGTTTCTGTTTTGAAACCCTGCACACTTCTGGGGCGACTTTTGAACGCCCCAGAAGTGTGCAGGGTTTCAAAACAAAAACCCTGCACTACACCAATTCTCAATATCGCTACATTCACATTTTAACAATTCATTCAAATTCCAACATCCAACATCGAACAATTCAAATTCCAACATCCAACAATTCAGCAATTGAATTCAAATTCCAACATCCAATAATTCAATAATTCGACAAAACAATTCATTCCAACATGTCAACAATTCATTCAACACAACAAAACCGAACAAAGCAATTCAACAATTTAAACCATCCTCCCTACTTCAACCTACGAAGTTCGTGTGGAATGAGTCTTGCTTTTCTCCTAGACAATGGAATTTCGTTCGGGGAATCCTCCTCTTCGCTTGCTTGCGTAGGATCTGTAGGCTGTGAAGGGCGGGTAGCAACTTCAACTTTTGTTTGTTAAGATGAAGACGCATCTTTTCGATGTTTCCATTGCTGATATGTCTGAGTAGTAGGAGGAACATCGACGGCTTCTATGGCATGTTCGATGAGCGCCTGTGGAGGAGGCGGAGGAGGCGGATTTGGTCTTGTTAACTTGTTCCTCCCTAAAATAGATTCTAAATTGCGTTTAACACTGAAGCATTTCCCTTGCGACCTTTTAGGAACCTCTTGTGCAAGCTCGTCTACAATCTCAATCGCACGGTAAATGTCGTCCGCCTGCCATAATAACATAAAGTACAAGGAAACGTATTTATTTTGAATATTTGAATAAAGAATGGATGTACGACGTACCATATTCTTTTCAAGGGGCGCTCTGGGAGTGTAAGGGTCTGTAACAATAGGAGGCATTGTAGGTGGCTCCATAGCATGAAGAACATATCGACACATGATGTTCCAGTACCAAGAAAGATATTCTTCTTCGGATAATGTGAACTCGCGTTCTTGTTGCGTGTGCATATAGCGATCATTCCATGTCTCAATCGCCATAGCGTACACTCCAGTTGCAAAATCTATCCTGTAATGCGATGGTTGTTCCGGTAAATACTGGGCCATACCAAACTGCCTAATCACTCGGTCAGGAAGATGAAACATGACATCATTCAAGCAAATGAGAGGAACATGAGCAGTTCATAGCTGAATGGTAGTAGTACACAAGTTTGGCAGATCTCCAAGCACATCTGCGTATGGGGTCCAAGTCACAGAATGATAATCTAGCACATCGAACTCATTACGGTATAAGGAAATATTACGCCTCGACGATGAAACGGTGCTTTTAGGTCCTACCCACCTGCAGCAATATAAAAATGTAACTTATCAAATCCGAACAACTATACGTACTATACTTCAGCACTAATTATACCTGGCACCGTATAGCAATGATAAATCAATCGCCGTCTTCCTCACGGATGTTCTACCTACAGGTAGATAAGTCTAATACCAAAGCTGTAAATAATAGTAGACACGTGTTTTCAAATGGATAAGATCATATGAAATAATTGTCGATGAAAGTAAATAATGCAAATACCTGTACTAGACTCACACAACCACCAATGCGTGTGCTCTCTTGCAAAGCAAGCCTCGTCAGCTCGGCGTATGTATACGCTAGAACTACACTGCCCCAAGAATACTGGCGACAAACACCAAAGTCGTTTAGAAATAGGAGCCATCTAAGCCATATCCGTGTCTTCGAATGATCGCATATCAACCTCGAGCAAATAATATGCAATATAATGGCTCTGTCTCGCTGCTGAATCTGAATCTCCGTAGCATCCGTTGATATGTCATCCATGAGCTGTTGCCTAAACCATCTTGTCTGTATCATCTCGTTACCCCACCACTCCTCTGCTGGAGGAGTTAGACCTTGGAGCCCCAGGCATAAACTAAGGAAATCAACTGGCTCGTGGTTGGTCAATGGAGCACCATATATGGGTATACCAAGTAAGCACGCAACATCACCCAACGTGATAGTCATCTCCCCAACATGTAGGTGAAATGTAGATGTCTCCGGCCTCCATCTATCCGCCAAAGCGGTGATATGATGATGATCTAATTGGATGTGCTACAACCGAAAAACTAGTCCAAATCCGGCTTGGTCTATCAACTGTAGAATGCCTGGATGAGCGGATGTTACTCTCTTCAATTTAGACGAATAGTCTATGGTCCCGTCTGTAGTATTGCGCTATCAAAATATCACAAAATGATATCAACATCTAACAGACAGTACCAATCAATAATTACATTTCAAAACTAAGAATTTTACCACGACGAATTCAGGATTATTCGTTCGATCACGTTCTTGCAAATATAGTACAGAACCCTCGATAGGTCCCGGTAACATCTCTAAGTAATCTACACATATACAAGAATTAGATATTACATTTATTTTCCAACTTTAAAACTATGAATTTAGGCATTGTTTTTCGACAATAACAAAGATTTCATCTATCTTTAGTTATCTCTACAATCAATGACTACTTATAAATCTTAAAAACTAATATTTTGCAATTTTTTTCAAAATCCTACATATAATTTTTTTTGATTTAACCATACCTAGAGGAGGATCCCACAATGAAGAGCTTGCCATCTTCCAATTTGCTGAAAAAGGTGCTAAAATTTGATTGCTATTTTAAGTTTGGGGGGAAAATATTGAAGATTTTAGTGGGTTTGAGGATTTTTGGAGAAGAAGAGTAAAAGGGAATAGTGAAGGAGGGAGGGAGGGGGGCGGGTTCTATTTTGTTGTAGAACCCCGTTTGGGCGACTTTTGAAAAGTTGCCAACTGACGACTTTTCAAAATTTGCCTGCTTGTTTTTCAAAAAAGAAAGAAATTAGCTGGCGCCTTTTCAAAAGGCGCCAGTATGTTTTGGCCAGCTCAACGCTGAGCTGGCCAAAACAGGGCTATAAACAATATTAGTTTTCAAACAGGGCTATTTGCGATAATAGGTTTCAAAAGAAGGCCAAATTGAAAAAAAAATCTTTAATCTGAACATTAGTTATATCGGTTTTAAGAATTAGTTTGAAGAGCAGCCATTTCAACTAGAAAAGCAATTACCCCTTGCTGCAATACAATATTTTTGTAATTATTGCAAAATTTGATTTGACTTTTGCATCTTACAAATTGTTGCTCAAGGGTCTATTCTTTACGAAACGAACGAGGTATTTGAGCATGATATTTGAGTAAACTATTTGAGCGGAAAAATTATTGAAAAGGAATGTGTTTGGCAATGCAAAAGGGGCATTTGAGTGGAGTATTTAAAATATGATTTTAATTTAATTGATTTATAGTTAATTAATAATTTATTTTTACCGTGTTGTACACGTTAAATAATTACAATTAAAATGAAATAAACTAAAAAGTCGAAATACACTAAAATAAATTAAAATGCCTTAGAAAATAAAACAATAAGGAAAGTATAGAAAATAAAACAGAACTACAAAATTTTGAAAAGCATATTTATTTGCAACACGCTGGTTTATCAGATACATTTGGTGCTCTTTCATGTGTCGTTTATCCGTAATCGCCGACAATAACCGATTTTTTGCTAATTCATCATTAAAAACATGGAATACCTCTTTATTATTGGGCTGCATAACAATTGTCAATGCTTCACCAAAATCAAATTCTCCTTCTTTTTCAATTCGTTGAAGACGAGCAACCATATTTGTGTAGTTTACAGAATTTCTTGTGGAATCTACGTGTTCGTGTTGTTACCTGTATTCAAACTTTCAAAATCCATGCGAAATCTTTTCATAAGTCTCTCATATATTCGGTCAGTGATCTCACACATCTTTTTTTCGGTTTCTACATGATGTCTTCTCCTACGACTAGGTGATTTACTAGCACCATAAGATGAACCGATATGTGGAGTTTGTTGCAATGGAGGATTGTTGGATTAATTCAAATTTTGAATTTGTCTACAGCAAGTATTCGTTTAATCAAGTTGACTATAAAACCCATCAAAAGTCCATGTTCTATCAAATTTGGTTTGTATATAGGGAGGAGTTTATTATTGCGGTGGTTTTTCATTAGTAGTGGGCATATATGATATTTGTCTAGTTGCATTTGTCCATTGAAATAATTGTTGCATCAACTTCAAATTGTTAATCGGTCCTCTTTTATATTTCAAAATAACCTTTCCAAACTCCCATAAGTAAAATCATAAAAAATTTAATATAACTTAACATATGCAATATAACAAAAACTATAACGCGTGTATAAAATACCTTTATATGATCATACCACCATTCCTTGCTGTCTATAATAGTTTGTCTTTGAATATCCCAATCAGAACAAGATTTTTTGTAGAAATTTTTTCATTTAACATGTTCTCTTCTAAGACTATTGTATTTATATCAGACTTTGCTTTTGTCTATCGGTCTAATGTACGGATTGTTTTCTACAGCTTGGTTGAACTTTTCCACTACAACTTTGTGCACTCCTTATTTATTACTATCACATGCAGCATACGCTTTTATAGCATATTTTAGTAGAACTTGAGTAGTTTTAGATGACCAATTGTGTGGACTCTGTGAGAAATGATGTAGTATAAATTATACCAACGTAACAGATCTTAAGGCCATTTTAACACTAGAAGGGGGGGAATAGTATTTTATAACTTATATAAAACTTTTCTAATTATTTTAAGATTTAAATAAAAATACAAATAATCAACAAAGATATATATTAAAAGGAAGTCATAGATATATATAAATACAGTAAAGATAAAGTAAAAGTAAGAGAGATGACATCGGGAGTTTTATATAGGTTCGGACTGACCAATCCTACATCCAATCCTTTATAGTATATGTACATATTTCCTTTCAAGCGCCTACTTCATCTAGGTAGCAAACAAAGCAGAATACAATCTTGATTTCAAGCCAATAAGATACACCCTTCTATTTTCTTAGCTCAGGGTAGACTCTCTTGATTTTACTGGGTAACAAGATCACCCATTTGATTTAAACGGGCAACAAACACACCCACTTGGTTTGGACAAGCAACAAGCACATCCATTTGATTTGAACATGCAACAAGCACACTCGTACAAATTAGTAGTAGAGAGTTGTTGATTCTAAATACAAATATTTGTAACTTGAATACATAATATCCTACAGTTCTTTTAAAGCACTTTGATATTTGGATTGGTAAAGAATTCCTACAAAACAGTGAGTAGATTATAGAGAACGAATGCAGTGAAGAAGAGACTGAACTTGAGTGGATTTGAAGAGTAAAGAAAATGAATTTTGTGAAATATATAATGAGAAGTTAGAGTAAGAAGAATGGAGACAATATTGTTAAAAAGTTCATTTTCCGGTCTCATTTATCTAATATTTAAAGGGACATGTCTATTCACAAAAAGATGGAACCAAAATCACAAATCTTCAAAATTAAAAAAAAAATATTTCAACAGTACATACGTCGATGTACTTAGAAAAGGTATGTCGGCGGACCCTTGTAAGTTTGGAAAAACAGCAGCACTTTTAAAGTGTTACAAAATTCTGATATTTGTAAAATTATTTTAAAAATAGTTTTTAAATACTTTAATTTATAAAACTTTTATAAAATATTAGTAAAGATTTATTTTGAAAACAAAATAAATATTTTGGTGAGATAGTATGCAAAGAAAAGAAAGTTGTTATTCAAGGACTAACAAATTTATCTAATGTCTGTTAAGTATTATTTATAGTCTTGAACTCTTCGTGTCATTGTCTTTCAACTCATAATTCTTCAATTGACTTGATCATCTTTGAATCTTGAACTCTAGTTTTCTACTGGCTAGTCTTCAAACTCGATTATCCTGTACACATGTAATAGTTTACAAAATATTCTATACAATTTGAAAAAACATTAGTTCTAATATTTCTGTGGTGGTTGTCATCAAAATCAATATTCGTGGTATTAACAATGTAACACCTCGTAAAATTTACGGTAATTAATAAATAGTTATTAAGGCTCAAAAATGGAATTTAAGCAAACGTCAGAATTTTTCCATAAAACTGGTGCCATTGCATTATTGGCGATTTTCTAGGCAACTTTTATATTTGAAGTTTTATTACCAAAGCTCGAACGAAAAAGTTATTAGTGTTTAAAGTTTTCGAAATGAAAATAATTAAAAATGAAAATTTGAAAATAAATAATAATAAATATAGGACCCCACTAATCGACCCCCTCCTTGGATCGGTCGACCACATATAAGGGAGCAGTTGATCGGTCAAGACAGTGGCGGCTAGGGTTGAACCTTGTCCAAATAGTCTGGATTTAATTATTTTAATCTAATGGTTACGGTTGATTAAAGCGCCTATAAATACAGGCCTAATCCCTCACTTCTCTTCTCATGTTTTCTGATCAAAGGCAGCGAAGCTCTACCATTTTTCCCTTCTCCACTATTTTTGAAAATTATAAAATATTATATTTTTATACAAATTAGAGACTGGCAGAAAACAAAAGAGAATAAGAGAAAGAGTGAATCAATACTATGGAAAAATGTAACTTTCTATAGTTATAAATCTATATTCCTGTTAACCTCAAATCTCTTCTCAAATATGTAATTCTAATAATACGTATATGCCTTGTTATACATATTCTTTTGTATTGGAAGGGAGAAGGAGTCAAATCACAGGAATAGATCTTGATTTGGATGAATTGGGAAGCTTGAAAGGTGAGTGGAAAATTATATAATTTATTTATAACATCGAAATGTATATCGTTAAATTTAATTTTATTATTAAGGCTATATCAGATCTGATGAGTTGTAGGCTTAAAACGAACGTATATAAATATCACCTACATATTCAATAAAATAGGTAACTAGAATAGTATGTAGAACTTAATCTGAAAATTTGAAGTCAGTCCCAAATAATTATTATAGATTGTTTGTAAAGTTGTAAAGTTTATTCCAGATTTATAATTCGGTTGCAATTTAGGTTGGCCTAGTTGACTAGGAATGTGAATTTCTATGTTTTATTAGAAGTGGGGTACAATTTAATTATATCCATTCCGTGTAATCTCCATAAATTTTCTAATTCCATAATTGTATAAAAAGTGCATTGTTTGAATTAACAAGGAATATACCAAAAAACAAAGAGATGTTTAAGGTACGGATATTATACTCCATAGTTTGCACTGTCTATTTCAATATAAGAAAAGAAATAATTCCTTTTAATTTCAAACGAAGCAAAGTTCCCATTTTGGGGTAACTTATGTGAAGTAACAATGGCAATCCTTTTTGGGATGATAATTCTGATAAATTAAAATATGGAAATAAACGTTCTTGTTTAAGGATTAATAGTTAGAATAGGAATATATATATATATGCGTATAACCATACTTACCGGTTTATAATAAAAAAATATTTGTAGCGTAACATACATCCATATTCGCATTAGTTATAATTAGGACGTTTAGTATTAACAGCGTAATAATTATATGTCTAGGAGGTTGAAAAAAGAAGGAATAGTAATTCCAAAATTTATGTACAATAACTACAAATTTAACGGGCAATAAATTTGTAGTTAATAAAGAGTTAAATGAATTAAATGAGGACTAATTAAGAGTTCAATATGACATTTATGGGGAAATGAATAGACATACTAGGTTGAATTAGGACTACTACAAAAAAATACCCTTTCACAACTTCCAAAAACAGTTGTAATAGGTCTATTACAACGGACACATATAAGTCGTAATATCCGGAGTTGTAATAGTGACGGATTTTTTTACAACTACTTTTGGCAGTTGCAAAAGACTTTTGTAAAACTGCTTTTGGCGCTTGTAAAAGACTTTTTTAAACTGCCTTTTGCTTTTGACAGTTGTAAAAGAATTTTTTACAATTGCTATTGGAAGTTGTGATAAGAAGAATGAAAAATCAAAAAATTAATTTCTAAACATTTTTTGCAACTAAAGCAAGCAGCAGATAAGCATAAATAATAGAATAAAAATAACAACACACTATAAGCAATTCAAACATTACATTATTATTATCTACAATACTAATATATCAAACAAACCAAATAACTGAATCAAAGCAATCCAAAACAATATATTAATTGTTCAATCCCTCATACATACTGATTTTTTTAACACCAATGATTAGGTTACATTTACCTGTATGGGCCAACATATTTTGATACAATAAAGTAGGTACAATTTAATTCTAAACCGTAATACCCAAACAAGTAATTACCAAACAAGTGCATGCATTGATTACTGTAACACCCCTAAATTTTACGATTAGTTGTTTAATCAATTAATTAGTTAATTAGGCTCTAAAAATGAAATTTGCGCAAATGATGGAATTAGACTGTGAAACTTGCAGTTTGCATTCGTGGTGAAATTCCAAGCAACTTTTATATTTAGATTTTTGCGGTCGGAATCCAAACGAAGAAGTTACAAACGATAAACAAATTCAGAATGAAAATAATTAAATTAGAAAAGTTAACGTTTATAATTAATCATTGAGACCCATAAGTTGACCCCCTTTATTGGGCAGGTCGACATGGAGCGATTGACTCTTATAGAGGGAGCGGTCAACCTATCCTAGCATTGGCGGCTAGGGATTGCCTTGACCAAACAACCAAGATTTTATATAATTAGATTTAACAGCTATGGTTGATTCGAGTGCTTATAAATTCAGGCCTAACCCTCTCTTCTCTTCTCATATTTTTCTGAAAATAGTAGCGAAGCTGTGATAACCCAGATTTTTGGAACATCTGTTAATTGATAATTAACTGGATTGAATTAGTAAAATGCTGATTTATAAGCGAACAAATAAAATTCTGATAATTAAAAATATCTGGATTGTATATAAATGGATTTGAGTTATAATAAATGCTGGATTATAAATATCTGAAAATAATAACTCTTATAGTATATCAATAAATCAATATATATATATATATATAAATAGATATATGCAAACTCTATAATGATGAAAATCTTAAGTATATACATATATAAATCCATTGTGAATATATAATCACAATAAACATATTAATATAATAATATTTGATAACCTTCTTTATATTATTAAAATATTCTCTATATACATTGTGAATAGGAAGTTTTGGGTTGAATTTAATATAATAGTTTTTCAAAAGCTATTTAAGGTTAAATTCTATATTTTCAAACATAAGATAAATATTTATTTTAAATATGTGATAGCTTAAATAAGATTTAATAAAGGTTTAAATATGCTTGTTTTTTTAGATATACATGACTAAATATGGTTTGTATAAATAAAAAGGAAATGTATTTATTAAATAAGGAATTAATATAAAAAAGCTTTATAACTATTTAAAAAATTAATAAATTCATGTATAATTACATGTGTTAGCTCCTTAGTCTTTTTAAAATACAAGTGTTAGATGATTAAGTAGGAAGAAAGACAAGTGTCACTTTTTATTTTATTTTTATTTTCTTTTTAATAAATCCTAGTTAACTCTATATAAACACCTATCTCCTCTCTTCCATTTCTTTTCCCATTCCCATTTTCAAAAGCAAAGAAAAACTAAAGCCTGTAACACAAATTTTCTGACCAGACTCAAACAAACCTTGTAAAAACTTTCTCAAACCAGAAGATAATTCAAAACTCTAAAGCCTGTAACATTTTCAAACCAGAAAATATACCAAAGCAACTTCAATTCAGTTTTAAAGCCAAAATCATCTCAGATCTAAGCAAGATCATCTCAACAACTAAGTTTCAGATTTCAAAAAAAAAATTCCAGTTCTAACAACAAGCTTTTAAAGATCATAGCATTCAGTTTTCAAAAGCAAAGAGGCATTCAAGTTTTCAAAATTCAAAACCATTTCAAGGAATCTGTTCCTCTTTTAAAACAGGTGAGCAAACTAACCTTGAATCTGCCATGATATCTAGATGATATATATTTAAAGTTGTTGTTTGTATGAATGTTAATATGCCTGCATGTCTGAGTGTATATGTGACAACCCGAATTTTTGGATATCTGTTAATCGAAAAATTAACTAATTTTATTAACAAAGATATTAATTTTTGATGGGTCGAACAATTGAATTTCTGATAGTTAAAATATTTGAATATAAATTAAGTACTTAAGCCTTGGCTAAGAATAAAAATATAAATATAAATATATGTTTAAATAGGAATAAAGTATATAAGTAACTTATAATGTTGTATGTAATATAAAGTAAAAATATGTATATTTATATATAAAATAAAAAGGTAAACATAGCAAAGTAAAATAGGATAAAAATTCATATGCATAACTATATATACATAAGTATATGTATAAGTATATATATAATAGTATACATGAAGAAGATAAACACATGTGTAAATAAGTATATACATTATTATAAAAATGAGTTTGAAATCAACTTTCCTGATAATGTACAAATGCATGTATATCTTCCTCATTTTTATAATAATGTATATACTTATTTACACATGTGTTTATCTTCTTCATGTATACTATTATATATATACTTATACATATACTTATGTATATATAGTTATGCATATGAATTTTTATCCTATTTTACTTTGCTATGTTTACCTTTTTATTTTATATATAAATATACATATGTTTTACTTTATATTACATACAACATTATAAGTTACTTATATATTTATTCCTATTTAAACATATATTTATATTATTATTTTTATTCTTAGCCAAGGCTTAAGTACTTAATTTATATTCAAATATTTTAACTATCAGAAATTCAATTGTTCGACCCATCAAAAATTAATATCTTTGTTAATAAAATTAGTTAATTTTTCGATTAACAGATATCCAAAAATTCGGGTTGTCACGGTATATATATATATATATATATTGTTGTTTGCATGTCTGTTTACAGGTATTTTTATCTCTGTTTAAACATTCACAGGCTAAGGACAGCACAAATAAATCTATATCTCCCCAAATAAACATTATTAGGTTATAATTTCTGAATGAAAAAGGATTGTAATGGTGTAATATTATTTTTAAAAATAAAAACAAATAGAAATATTAAGTAATTCATCTGGAAAATAGGAATTATAGTAAAGTATGTTTGAAACAGAAAAATCAATAATCACGAAATCAAGTTTGGATTTCATAATTTGATCTGTAGTAGGAAATGATGATTTTAGGTAGTAATTTAATGATTTTAAGGCTTGGGAACAAAGAGGAATTTTGAGTTGATCAATATTCATATTTTTATCAATTGCCAATGATTGGCGAAGAGATTTTTGACGGGCTTGAGGGTGGAGATGGCGGAAGGTTCGATGGTCACTGGAAAAATAGTGGTAGAAGTTTCAGATCATCGTGAAGGTTGGGCGATGTCAAATTAGGGTTCGATCACTAGTTTTGGTCGAGGGGTTTTTCGAGGCTACTGTGTCGTGGATAGTTGATCGGTCCAAGGGGGATCAAAGCTCGTGATTGTAACGTTGCTCTGGACGAGATTACAGGGATTCTGATGAACTAGATCGACGGGGCGAAGTGATTTTGTCATCGGGATTGGGTTCCAGGTGATGGTCATGTTGCTCGTTTCGATTTCTTATACGTATCGATGCTCTGGATGTTTGTGATGATTGAGGGAGTGGTCGCCGATGTGACGATGGTCGCAGCGTTGATCGGAGCTGTCACGATCGCCTGTGCACGTGCACGTGTGCACTTTGGCGTGTCTGGGTTTTGTTGGGTCGGGGAAGATGAGGTCCGGCTCGAAGTAGGTAGTAGTTTGTCTCGAAGTTGTGGAGTACGTGAGGTTTCCTCGCGAGTGACTCGGGGAAGAAGTGAAGTGGGCTCAAGTTGTTTTATTTAAGTAACCAGGTTTTGAGATTTTAAAGCAAATCATATCTTAGTTTTAAAATTTAAAACATGAACAAGTTTTAAGTAAAAATGTGAATTTAGTTTCCAAAGTAAATTTATGTAAAACAAGTTTTTAAACAAGTTTTCAAAGATTTCTTTTAATTAAGAAGTTAACTAAGAGATAAAGATATTTATAGTTGTTAATTAACTTAAAGGTCTAAGTTAATTTATGGGTTAATAATAATTTGTTTCAAAAGTTAAATTTTTATTTATTTTATTAATTGATTTGGTTTTTAAATAATTTTGTATTGGGAAAATTATTTAATTTAAATCACTAAGTGTTTTCAAGGATTTAAATGTTGTAATTAGGAAGTGATTAAGATAAATGGTTTATCTTTTAATTAATTAAGTCTTGGGTAATTAAAGAATAATTAATTTATAAAAGTAATTAAAGGATTTAATTACTTAATGTAATTAATTAAAGAATTAATTAATAATTAAAGGTTAATTAATTAATAATTAAAGAGTAATTAATTAATAACTAAAGGATAATTAATAAGTGTGATTAATTAATGATTAATTAATTAAGGATAATTAATCAATATAATTAATTAAGGATAATTAATCAATATAATTAATTAAGGTTAATTAATAAATGTAATTAATTAAGGAGTGGTTATAATTAATTAAAGTTAAATTAAGCAGGATTAAAGGTAATTAATTTAATCTATATTAGGTGATTAAATTAAATTAATTGTTTGAGTATTAGTCTTGCCTATAGATGATAACTTGAATCAAATACCTTGGTTTGTTTGAATATCTCTGATGTTGAGTTGTGATGTATTGTAATATGATATGATGGGTTAAACTGTGATATTATGAGTTATCTATCGATAATTGATTTGCTGTGAGAATATGAAAACCTATGTTTAAAGCTGATTTGTATCCACTTAAACAACTGGGATTAAGATGACATTTGGTTCGAAGAGACCGGGGTCGGGTATCACTAAATACCCGAAACCACTTCGATTTGTGATCTACAATAATTCTTTATAGATTTGATATGTGAAATCAATAAGCCGGTTTGGAATAATATGGACCATTTAAACTAAGTTGGATACTTTGATATTGTTTTGTGAAATAAGTGTTGACTATATAAGTTGTTTACTTGTGTTAAAGTAAGAGTTACCCCGGGTTTAAATAAGTTCTATGGATTGAAATTTCATGTTAGATGAGTTTACTCACGCTGGTTTCCAGCCTGACCCGGGTGTTACTTTGATGTAATGCTCGGGTCAGACCGAGTATTACAGATTTTCAGGTAAGGACGTTCGGGAGCTCAGGAGGCAAGCTGGATAGCAGGAACGTAAGGGGTATAATCCGCTGAGTATTATTGATTTGTATATGGAACATGTCGTTTTAACTGTTCAGTGTTTGGGAAAAAGTTGTAACTCTGATGTATTGATAAAAATTAACAAATACAGTTTTCTTTGTATAACTGATATTACTATTTGATATTGTATTTTGATCCGCTGCGAATGTGAGAATCTGTGTCTTGTTCTGTTTCTTTCTTCTATCTCTTTTCTTTTTCTCCTAACTATCTGGAATTTTCAGTTTCGAAAATTCCGGGTCGTTACAGAAGCTCTATCATGTTCTCTTCTTCGCCATATACAAACTGGAGAAGAATATAAACCAAATAAAAAAGAAGAGAGGTGAATCAATACTACGCAATAACAAGGTAATATATAGTTATCCTTCAACCCTAAATCTCTTCTTAAACCTGTAATTCTAACACACACACCTCCCATACCCTTTTTATGCATATTTCTTGGAATAAGAAGGAAATGGAGTAGAATCAAAGGTTTTACTTCAGATATGGAGATTTGGAATGCTTTTAAAAGGCGAGTGGGAAAATTATAAATTGTTTATGCTATTGAATCTATTCCGTTGGCATACTTTGATTTTTATGCCTAAATGAATATATGTATATATATATATGAGTTGTAGGCAAAAATTGAATGTATTAAACATCCGCTACATATTCTTTGGAGATCTGATTGAAATTATTTTTACATCCTAATTTGGAAATTACTCCCAAAAGTTATAAATATGAATATTGATTAGATATGAAATTTATTCCAGATCTGAAATTGGGTTGTAGATTATTAGTATGATTTTGACTATTACCCTAATTATGTTGAATTGGAGAGTTTTAGTAGTTTAATTTATTGGAAGAATATCCATTTGGTTTTTATAAAACTATTTATGTTTCCAAATTGCATAGAAAATAAAACAATTGATTTAACAAGGAATATATGCAAATAAAAAGAAAGAGATGTGTAAAGTACAAATTTATTCTTCGTAGTTTACACTGTCTATTCCAATAAAAAAAATTATGTCTTGTAATTTCAACCGAGGCAAATCTTTCATTTTATTCTTGATCTTTTGTTTTAAACTAATTTATGGAAATCACAACGGAGAATCTTCCTAAGAAATGTGATTTCAGCAAATTAAATATGGAAAAAAGTATTCCGGTTAAAGATTTGTAACTAGAATATATTTGGTAGAAGTAGGTATTTATACATGCTAATAAATACTTAACTAATATGATGATTTATGCGTTACGCTCTCTTAGAGTATTAGTTGTATGTAGAAATAGGTTGAATAACGAATAGGAAATATGAGGAAAGTTTGAAAAGATTGTAACTCCTATTAATGGGTAATAAATGTGAAATGAATTTGAGAGTTATAAGTAAATAATAGGGTAAATGGATTAATGGGACTGATAAATAAAGAAGTTAGATTAATAACTATGGAATAGTTAGGAAAGGTTACTAATTGGAAATTAGTAAATATACATAAATGTCTTAGGAAATGTCCGTTAGGATGATATTCTTTATCGTGGGCAAATTAACATTTATGGAAGAGGCAAATAAAGGAGATATATGGGAAATTGGATATTTAAGGTAAATTATATAGCCTTAAATAAATAAAAGGCGATTAGTAAGCTATGTCCAATATCTAATTTAGGATGATAAAGCTTAGTAATAATAAAGTCTAGGATAATATGCTTAAGTTAGTAAAGCCTAGAATAATTAATTGGACTTAGTAGGTTGGGATATGAGATCAGCAGAGTTACACAACAGAAGTTTGCCCTTTACTTCGAGGCTATCAACAATTTTGTACACTTTCTATTGATGTGAGGCATCTTTAACCATAGGACCCAAAGAATAATTAATTGAGCATAGGAGATGCAAGGCCAGTAAAGTGACACAACAGAAGTCCGCCCTTCACTCAGAGGTTAGTAGCAGTTGTGTATACTTATTACTGATGTGGGACATCACCAATCATAGGACCCATGAGAAACGATTAAGGGAATAATAGGATCTGCTTAGGGATTATAGGTATTAAGTAGTTGTTTGAGGGCTAGCCTCTTTCCTAATTAAAAAGTATTAAATGGTCTGAATTAACAATTAGGAGCGGTAGTAGATATCTTGGGAAAGGTCCGCTTTAGGTTTGAGGTATTAAGTGACTGATATAGGGTATGCCTCTCTCCTATAAAGAAGTATTAAGTGTCCCAGTGAGATTCCAAGCGATGTCAGCTATATAGTACTAGTGAGGAGTCCGCCTTTGGTGTTAGGTATTAAATGACAAAGGCCTGCCTAGAATATATGTATTAAATGGTCAGGGGTCTGCCTAGTCCTTATTAATAAGGTATTAAGTGGGTTGGATACTGTCTCTTACATGGCCAAGACTTTAATGACGATAGATGCGTTAGTAGTATAGCTATTATATACTATAAATCCATAAATAGTGGTCAAAGGTCTCTGTAACTAGGACCAATAGACCAACGATGACGATGCTAGGAGCCTGCTTCATATTTGGAAGTATTGAGTGGCTGATAGACTTACGCCAGTATTTTGTACCTTGGGATAATTCTGGGTAGGTAAATCATGCTAGGTAGGAATATCGTGTGTGCAATATTAGGTTAATTTGGTTATAAAATAATAGACATAACAATTAAATGGAAACCAATTGGTATAAATTTATGTTATGGACACTATATAGATTTTCCAGTCACCAGGACGTTGGCTAGACCCCCTCCTCATTACAACCCACATGATATATTTAGAGGAATATGTCACTAGAGCTGGACATGATTGGTTGTTAGAGAAGTCTTTTTATCTCTCATGCTCGGTACTAGTGTGACGATTTGATATTCAAGGAATACCATTAATTCCAAGGTAGTAGTCATAGTCAATATTTATATCCTATTATTATTTCCGCTGTAAGTTTAGATTTTGTCAATCTCTGATATGCTCATGCTTATTTGCAGGTACCAAATCCAACGATCCGTGCTCTTATGGACTTTGGTTTGGATTTTTGTCAAAATTCGGGCCCATTAAAGTGCAGTTTCTTATATTTGGTATTAGAGCCTAGGTTAGTCAAATGGAAAAATTAGGATAAATTTGGAAATTTATTCGTAATTTCCTATCTATTATTCTAGCTACCTTGTGATTTTGAATTTTGATGACGACTTGCAATCGAAGATACACTATTATTCCAGACAAGCAGGAAATTCTGTATATCGCAAACATCTGGAAACCGGTTTTGGCAAGGTAATGTCCACCGACCACTTTTAGATGGCAAACCGAATTTTAAGAATTAAGGTCAATTCCTTAGTCTAAACCAAAGAGAGAATTTTTGATAAAAATGTATTTTGGAAATGCCACAGATTTTAGAAAAAGGGTTTTAAGAGGATTTTTTTTTCCAAGGATTTATTTTGGAAATTTTGTTTTGGGAAGTTTTGAAATTTTAATTTTCCAGAAACACGTATACCACTAAGTTGGTCGTGTTAAGAAATTTTGGTTTAAAAAGAAGAAAGTTTAGAAATCCTTAAATATTTATGTATGTATATATATATGAATAAAGGTTTGATTTTGATTTTTGGCAAGAACTTAGTTTTTTGATTTGGAAATGAGTTTCAAAGGGTGAATATTTAGCCCAACGATTTTCCTGTTTACAAAAATCAAAGTGTTTAAAAGTTTTATCTCTTCTAAGTGATAGACAAAATAGGAATGACATTTAATTTTATTAGGGGTATGAAGTTAGAAGTGTTGTTGTATCTGCCATCTATTGGAAGAAATATTTCCGTGCGAAGTATGCAGAGAATAGTAATTGGAATATTATCGGGTTTTTGGAATTGTTGATGGTTGAAGAATTATAAGTCTGAAGTACTGCAGAATAGCGGAGGAATAGTTTGGAAGGCTAGACGGTAAGCTTGGGCACCTTCGTGAAGAGGGCGTGGATTTTTGGATCATGTCTTGTCGAAGGAGATGGCGCGAAACGACTATCGTTGTTATTATTATTATTATTATTACTATTAGCGTTAAAATTAACTCGACCCGGAAGGGTCTAGGTTTAACTTGCGCAAAATCCCAGTATAGCGGTCGCCACCTAGCGGTCGATCGGTAACCCTAGAGTGGTCGATTGATCAACAGGGTTTTGCCCAATCCAAACCTAGAATGCGACTATAATGTTGCGTCCAATTTTCCCCAGACGCATTCGAACTCCCCCTGTCATTTAATAGCCAAACCCAAAATTCACCTGCTCTTCCTCCAAATTAGCTCCCACTTCCTCCATCCCACATCCAGTCGACGCTTTTTCACCCACTCTCCAACGAGCAGTAGCTTCGCCTCCCTTTTATGCCAATTTTCGCACATTAGATCTTGCCCAACCTCCACGCTAGACCCTATTCCTCCACATCTCAGCCCATGGCACCTTCCTGCACTACCGGTTCCTCCTTGCGTCACCCTGATGTCACCCCTCAAGGGATCAGATGGTTGGACCAGAATGACCAGAAGATCTCCACCTTCCTTGGCTCTGCCAATTTCAGGTTCCTTCAAGGGTGACCGATGAAGTATGGAGACTTCACTACTTTTTGGCTAGAAGAGCTTTTCGAGGCAGCATGACTTGCACCGATCCGGTACTTTGAGACTTTTGAGTAAGAATGTTACCCATACTACAATCGCCTTTTCGATGCTCATTCAGCACCGAATTTCGATGAAGGCAAAAGTTTCATTTAGTCGGAGGTTAAAGGAGTCGGGATCGAAATGTATGATGACGACTTCGGTGATATATTGTAGATTTCCATGCATGGCGTTGATTTGAACGATATTGGGATGTCTAACCCGGATGTCTTGTAGTGGATCTTTTCTCTGTATGTTAGTGTTTGAAAGATGGATAATCAACATCTGACTGTCCATCTTAATGTGCGCATTATTCAACACAACGTCATCCTCGTGATAGGAAGTTATGATCAGATTTATTCTTCGGTGCAAAAGGCCACCTATGCAGTTATGGGTGGTATAGCCATTAATAGGGCACGCACTCTTATGATTCATTTTCCCAATCAGGGATTTGGCACCCCATGGAGTTACTTTCCATATCGTCACCTATTCACTCTCATCTTCAGATGATACAGTGTGAATCTTAATGGGGATACTACCCAGAAGAAGGTCCCATCTGCCATTGATAGAGCCTCCCTTAGGAAGATGGGAATTCCTTTTCCACCGACCGCAAAAGCCGAGCCAGCAGCGGAGCAACAACTGCAGCAGGAGGAAGAGGCAGAGAAGGACAAGGCGCTAAGGGATAACAGAGGCACGAAATAGTCATCATTTGGCAAGTGCAGGTTGAGCTTTAAGGGATCCGCGCCGACCAACGAGATATGAGGACTGAGCTACAGTGCCAGAGTCATGAGATCAGTGCTTAGCCGCTATGCTTCGCCCTTATCGAGGCCACGACAACAGCTCAAGTTTCCGTCGGGGATCGAGACCGTCCCATAGATTGTAGGTAGTGTTTTAGTTTTTGTAGCGTGTTGTTGTATCTTTTTCTTCCAGTAGTTGTTCTTTCCATTTTAGGATATTGGATTGTAACTGTTAGTTATCTCTTTTTAAGTCATGCATGATATTATGAGATGTATTTCTATTTTACTGTGTTATTGTTTCCAAATATATGAACCGCTCTTATATGTATGTTCGAAAGAAACAGTATAACTATGAAAATCTCATAAGGACACTTAACTAACAGTAAAATGCAATATGAGACTGGAATCTTGAATAGAAAGAAATCTTAGTAAGAGCAGGACATGTTAACATTGTTTTGGAATCACGGATCATTGTTCCTATTCTTTAAAAGCTAAATGTTTTTTTATATAACCGAGTATGCTGGTAGTTTGAAATAAAACGTCAAGTTTTATGTGTTAAGATAAGTTGTAGAACGTTAGAATTGAACTTATGCGTTTAGCGCATAACTGACTTTATACCAACACTAAAGATGTGGCTCGAATTATCAAAATTTTGAGAAGGAAATTTTTTTAAAAAGTTTCTATTGATTTAAATAGTTTCGCTTGAAAAAAGTTTTGATTTTTATATTATTTTTGGTGCACAAACAATTTTTGGAATTTTTACCCAAATTTTATTTCAAGGGAAAATTTGCATCTAAATATTTTGAAACTTAATTTTTCAAGTGACGTGCAAATTTAAAAAGAGAAAAAAGTTTTTAGGAATCTTTTATTTTGAAGGCCATATGCTAAGCGTAGTGAAGGAAAATAGATTAGAAATACGAATTTAGCAGTGCATTAGGATTGACGATACTATAAAATGCAAGTGATTACAAGGGAAAAGCTTTTTTAGCCTTGGAATTTCTATTTCTATACCTTGTCAACAATGCGCGCGAGTTTAGTTTTGGACTCAATTCCATTTTAGAGCTTGGAAACAAGCCTCCTTATGTGTTTTGTGCGTGGAAAATTTGAAGTAAATCCGGGGTAGCGAGGAAATTTCCATTGTACAACGGGAAATGAGTAGCTTATAAGGTGGTAAGAATGTAAAATTCTCCACCTAAATCCCTTTTTTCGACATAGGAGTGACGTTTAGAAAGTGAAATTTTGAAGCATTAGATTTTTCATTGGTAGGAATTGGATGCAAATTGGTTTCATCATACTTCTATTAATAGGAGTATGGAGATTTTTAGTTAAAAGATTTTTCAAATTCTACATGTATATAGAACCGCTGATATATATATATATAGGTTGTTTGCATCATATTTTCAACACTGTTTTGAAAAGAAAAGCACTCATATAGGAGGGCCCGATTTAGAATCATTCTGCATACATGTTGTCTTTGTTGTGATAAACTATCCACTTAAGCATGTTGTTGCAAAATTGGTTGTACCTTTTGGTCCTTTTTAACAAGCTAGCAACAAGTCATGATCAAAGATCTATGCACTGGAGTTGCTTATTGCCTGTTTTTGTCTGATTGGTCGAAGTCTAGGTGTAAAAACCCGCATATTTTACGATTGAATATTTAAATATTTTATTTAAATATAGAATCGTTAATCGGATTGAAGTCCGAAAAGCTACTTTTTGTAAATAGTCGAATTGGGACTCGAGACCACCTCCCTTGAGTCCAAAATGGCGTTTACAACATTTTTGAGTATAAACATCGATATGTTTGGAGTTGAGTAAAAATTATGACTTTTTCACTTTGGGTTTGGATTTGGGTTTCAGCCCACTAACCCATCTTAATACCCTAACTCAGCCCCTCCCCTCTTCATTCATCCTCATTTCCTAATACATTCAAGCTTAAGTAAAAATGGGGAGAGGAATGGGAAATTAGAAATTCCTAAGCCCTAGTTTCTTTTACAAATCCAAGTGTTGGCTCCAAAATCAAAGAGAAGCTTAGGTAAGCCTCCTCTTCATCTTCTCCAACTCATTCTCTCTTTAATTTCAGAAATTTCCTAAACCTAACTTAGGAAATGTTCTTCTTTTGAGCTTAGATTCAAGCTTCTAGAGTTGAAGTTGAAGAGTAGTTGACCTTCCTTTGCTTTCAAGCTTCTCCTTCATCGTTTTGGGTTTAAAGGTGAGTTTTTGAACTCACATCTTTGTCTATTCTATCATTGTTGTTAGGTATGAATTCCTAACATCTATTCATGTTCATTTGCTTTTGATTTGAATTGATTTGGTGAAAATTTCAATTTTTGGTGTTTTGAAGTCAAAACTTTGAAAATCCTAGCTTTGATTTAACATGTTTTTGGTGGTGTATCGAAGAGCCTATAGGGCTGGGTTGTCGATTGGCAAAAACCCCTAAAGCCCATTGCTCGTCCGATTGCAAATGGTGAGAGTTTGCTCTTCATTTGATAGGCTGGAAAACAGTTCCAGTGCCAGCCAGTCGATTGGCCTCTGTAGTTAGTCGACTGACTGCAGGGTTTGAAACTTTCGGGTTTCTGGATCAGTCGACTGACTGCAGAGGCCAGTCGACTGATCTGCTTGCTTTTGCCTATTTTGCTTGAGGTTCCAATTTTTATCGATTCGTGATTATCCGATTTATTGTTATCATTTATTATTGACTTTGATGACTTCTTTTTCGGGATTTTTGAGAATATCCATTTTGATGGATTCGGTATCGATTTCTTTGGATTTGATTCACGTCTTCGTATGTGGATTTTGGTGATTGATTGTTTCTACAATCATTTCTATGATTTGTCACTTTAAAATACAAAGGTTTCTATACTAGTAGTAAATATTCAAACTCTTTTACAAAGATGATTTTAACTCTATTTTTAATACAAAGCTCGTTTATACAACCGTTTTCTAATCCATTAGTATATACAAACCTTTACCTCATTCGTATGAGAAATCTAATTAAACGGCTTAGCAAATCAAGTGGTATGAAATGCTTGCGTTTACTTTGCCAGTTAATTCTTGGACTTGTTCGATTGAATTCTTGTGACAATTTTCGAGTGGGAATCTACAATTTGTTCGTAAATATTTAAGTTAAGCTAGTGGTTATGGGACATGAAGCTAAACTCATATATTTACTAGCTTAGTGTAATCGACACTTTTATTGATCGATGATGATCATTTTTGTGATTTAGACTAGCGATGTGCGATGTCTATTTGTTTGTTTGGGGATTACAATCCCCGTTTGTGGAACTTCGGTTCAATTTGGCGGGGTAGCGACCCGTGGTCTTCGGGCCATTTGTGGAGCTTCGGCTCAAATTTGATGGTTAGCGACCATGGAATAGCGTTCCGTTTGTGATACACGTGTTGGTTAGTTTTCATGCTCCCGTTTGTGATAGGCCTCCCCCCTTTGTGATTTCTGGATTTCTAATTAATGATTTCTAGAATTTGTGTTTCACCTCTTTATGTGATTGGCATTGATATGTTTGTCAATATTTGTGGTTTGGTGAATAAAATAAAGAATATGACATTCTTTTTGGTGCTTTGAGATTCTTGAGATATTGTATGATTATGTTGTTGTTTAAAGCATACTTGTCACAGTTTGACATTTTTGTTATCATACGTTTTAGTTATATCTCTACTCTTATCTCATTTCATTAATGATAATTAAAGCTAGACTGATCCGTTTATTATTTTCTTATTAAATAATACTCGTATCAGATCGAGATGTTACAGGTGCTTCTGCTTGACTCCTTATTTGGGATCATCTTCTGACTTTTGCCTAACTACATTAGATTGGTAGTTTTTGTTGTTATACATTTGAGATAGAGACTCCATGATGTATACATATTTTTTTGTCTAGCACTTGTATCTATTCTTTTGTGATATTGTGGATCTTGTTTGACCACTACTCTGATGTACACTTTTATGTGTTATATTCATATCTGTTTCCGCCTTTGAGATATGAACATCTGTGACTGATTTATGTTATGTTTATTTCTATATTTGTTTCCGAGGTCCACTTAGCCACTGTGTGGTAGCTTTGAGTTTGTATTTGATATGTCGGATTTCCTCTTGAAATGAAATCCATATTATACTATCTGACATATCGGTACTCGCACAAAGCAATTACATGGATGGTCGCTCCTCAACAGCCTTATTTTTCACGCTAGTTGACGGCATTACTCCATAGTGTCCTTGGCTAGCGTGAGTATAGAGGTGGGGCGTCACACTAGGAGTCTTCGTAGCCGTGGACCGCCTAACTAGAGTGAATCAAGTTACCGTGACACTGCCTAGTCATCATCGCAGTTGAGTTGCCACCATCGTCGAAGTCTAAAGTCACATCAATTATGTGATGTGCTTTGCCAAGCTACGACTCTCACCTTTCCTAAGTCGCGAATCTAAATCTTATTTCCCTCGGTGGTATGCAACATGTGGAAAGCTAAGGTATTTCATGAAACCCTAGACTGAACTAGGAGATGAATCACTTAAGGTTTGGAGAATGGGGAAGCGGTGAGGAAAATTTTAATTAATGAAAAAGCGGGCGTAGTAAAATATATTGGTGAGCCCACCAAAAAATTCAGCTATCGCTTTTTTTTCAAACTCTAAAGTTTGTTACTTTTGTTTGATTAAAACTAATGAATGTAATTAGAGTTCGAATGCTATATTTCAATGTTTTTGGATATTATACATAACATTATTTCTTGTAGTGATCGATTAACCACTCACGACAATTAAATCAATTCTTTATTATAGATTACGTCGATTAAGTCATTGAGATATTCGCTCCGACTTTGAAGTTCATTTATTGTAAGAAATAGGGAGAAAGTTTAATGCTAAAATTTTGCAAAAGAGGAAATAAACAAGTTTTGAAATTTTGAATGTTTTATAAAGTTTTAAATTTATTTAAAATTTTAATTTTTTAATTTTGAATTTATCAAAATTTTAAAATTTTATAAAAAGTTTAAAATTTAATTTATAAAATTTCAAAAATTTAAACTTTTGAAATATTAAATTTAATTATCAACTATAACTATTAAATATTAAATACTAATAATAAGTATTACTTCTTAATTATTATAGATTACTTATTAATCATTAATCATTAAAAATTAATTATTAAATAATAAATAGTAAATATTAGTCTTAATTATTAATTATTACTTCTTAATTATTAATAGCAATTATAAATAATCAATTTAATTATTAGTTATTAATTATTATTTTTTAATTGTTAATTATTTAATATTAATTATTAATTTTTATTATTTAATCTTCTTAATTACTTAATATATATATATATTACTTCTTAATTATTAGTACTAATTATTAATTATTACTTTTTATGTAATCATTAATAGCAATTATTATTTATTAATTATAAATAATCATATAAATTATAAATTTTTAATTTTTAATTATTTCATAGTGTATTTACTATTAATTATTAATTATTTAATATTATTATTAATTATATTTTTACTAATTATTACTTCTTAATTACTAAATATTAAATATTATTAATTAATTATTACTTCTTAATTATTAATTATTAAAAACTAATTCTTATTTATTAATTATTAATTATTTAATAATAATTATTATACATTATTAATTATTGAATAGTAATTATTAATATAAATTATTAAGGGTAATCATTTCATATTTCAAATTAATTATTAATTATTATTATTTAATAATAATATTATTATTATTTAAAAATAATAATTATTTATTAGTAATTTTTTATTAATTATTTAATTATTAATTACTAAGTATTATTACTTAATTATAATTATTAATTAATTATAACAATGGGCAAACAAAAAGGTTGTAATAGACATTTATTATAACCGGCAAAACTGTAGAGTTGTTAAAAATAGCCATCTATTACAACTGGCAAAAAATAAAGGTTGTTATAGACATCTATTACACTAGCAAAAAATAAAAGTTATTAAATATAGGCATCTATTACAACTGGCAAAAAAGAAAGGTTGCAATAGGCATCTATTACAACTAGAAAAATAAAAGAGTTGTTGAAAATTAGTTTAACAACTTTCTAAAAAATAGAGTTGTAAAAAACCTTTATTACAACTGGCATTTTGTGCCGTTGTAAAAATACAGTTGTAATAAGGTCGTTTTGTTATAGTGAATGAATAAATAAATGTTATTAGAGATTGTCCAGTTAGAATAATAACTACTATTTATTACGAACAATTGACATTTAAAGAATATAGTAAATAAGCGAATAAGATTGGAATTAAATGATAGAAGATAATATAATTTACATAATGAGAAATTATATAGCCTTAATTATACGTTTAGGATAAATGTGAATTTGTGGGTCTAGCCTAATATTTAGACCTAAGATAATTGGTTTGGTTTAGTGGGTTGGAATGTGAGGTCAGTATAGTTATGCAACAAAAGTCTACTCGTCACCTAGAGGCTATATGCAGTTATGTATACTTACTACTGATGTAGGATATCTCCAACCATAGGACCCATGGGGAAGGGATATGCGGTTGCAGATAGGTAGGGAAAAATATACCAAGGGTTCACCTCAGGTTTGAAGTATTAAATGACCCAGTACTTTTAAGAAAATGAGGTCTACTTCATTTTCTAATAAGAGGTATTAAGTAACTGAAAGTGTCATTTTCCTTGACTTACATTAGGTTAGTCTAAACAGGTTGTCAGCTGAGGAAGATCGATGGGCTATGTCAGTATTTTTGTTGGACCGGTATTTTGCAATAAGGCTGGCATATAGGCTATGACCAACAGCAATCCTGAGCGAGCGGTAGGAAAGACTTGGGTTATGCCCTGATGAATTTCACTTTCTATTAGTGTTGAATCCATATGGGATATGCACATACTTAAAGTTAGTTGGTTAGACATTTGTTTATCGGATGTGGACTAGTTAATCCTTAGATGAGTCTTTAAGAAGCATTAGTATTATGACAATTAAATTATAAATTATAAAGCCATATATAGAGGTCATCGATCTTTGTAGCTAGGACCGATTGACTAGCATTTACGTTGTAGAGGGCGCGCTTCAGGTATTTAGGTATTAAATGGTCGTTGGGTCTACCTCCTCTCTATTCAAGAAGTATTAAGTGGTCAGGGTTTTTGGATAGTTTATGTTAAGATATGTATGTATGTATATATATAGTTCTACCTCGGAGGAGGTTAGGTATATTGTACGGGAACATAGGATTTAACAGATTAGCCATAAATAATAAGACATAACACTTAAATGGAAATCAATCGACATATATGAATATTATGGGTAAGTTTGTAATTTTCCGATCACCAAAACGTTATTCTAACCCTCTTCTCATTTCAACTCACATGATAGATTAGAGAGATAGGTTGATGGAGCAAGACGGGAATGGTAGGTGGAGAAGTATTCTTATTCATGCTCAGTGCTAATAAGGCAGTTGAATAACCAAGGGATTCTATTAATTCAAAGGTAGCAGCTTCAGTCTGTATTTATGTTATATTAAATTTTCCATTCCTCTGTGAGTTTATATTGATCAATTTCTGATATACTTATGTTTATTATAGGTTACCAAAACCAACGATCCATATCCTAATGAACTTGGACTTCGATTTAGATGAAATTCGGACCAATTAAGGTGCAGCTTGTTACAAATAATCGTCCCTTTTGATGACGACAATCATGTAAGTAATTTTATTATAAGATATAATTTAACTCCCCCTAAATTGATTAACTCCTTCTATTTTGAATAACTCCTCCTTTTTATATGCATATATTATATTTTTCTCCCCTTTTGTCATCAACAAAATCGGGTAAAGAAAAATAAACTCCCCTTCAATGTGACATATTAGATAATGAAATGTGATAATGTTGTATATAGAATCAAAATCAATATTAATTGCGAAGTATTATGGAGAAATAACTTTATATATACATTTATTTAAACCAGGCATCAAATTTATTACAATTACACCCTTATACACAATTAATTGTACAAAAAGCGGTTTCTAATTATACAGACTAAAATGTACAAATAATAAATAAATATCAAAACTAGATTTTCTTGGAAATTTCGACCCATCCTTCGGATCCAAAGACTAGTTTAGTGTTGATAAGTTCCCAATCTTCAAGTTCCACTTTTTCTTTAGAGTTCGAGCATTCCAGGGTATTGTTTTGAACTTCTTTAACGAAACAAGAAATCAAACATCGAAAAGAATCAAAATGTTTTTCTTGTTCTTTGATCATTTGCATTTGACACAATTTAAAGTGTCATTGATTGCGAAGAATAAAGCAAAAACCATTCTTGAATGATTGAAGAGTTTCTTCTAGATTGTCACTTAGTTTTTGTCGTGAAAAATTGATGTTTAAATTCATTTTTATGAAAAGAGATATGTAGATAAGAATAAAATAAGAGGATGAATGATTTTGATTTTTTTTGAAGAAATATGGTTTTATAGTGGTGAAGAGTCGGATTGAAAACTAATCCTTCCAATTAAAATAACCAATCTTTTAGGAAATTCGAAATCAAAAAATACCATAATATATTGACGTATAGATGTAGGGTATGTCAATATACATGCAGTAAATTGCATGTTTTTGTTTTTGTTTTATATTTTGTTTATATTTTATATTATTTTAATTAATGATTCCAGAGAATAAAAGAACACGATTGAAAACAAAATGAAGTCTCTAAGCAAATTTCATTAATAAACAGAGAGATACATAAACATAATGAAAAATACAAGGAAATGTCATAAATAAAAATGGAAAATGTAAAGATAGCTAAGTAGATCTAGAATGATGATGAAGAAGAAGAATTTCCACCAAGCTTTCTCATTATCTTTTTTTTTGAACTGGTACTTTATATACAACAAAGTATTTGTCAGCTTTATTAGAGAAGCTAGTAAATTTCTTACTAAAAGAATGCTTAAGCTTTTTTTGATTATTAAGAAGCTTCTCTTGATTCCTAAGGATCTCTTTGTTTGAATAGCAAGATGTTTGTCATAGCTTTCAAGAGATGTATCCATTTCCTCCTATTTTTCTTCCTTTTCTTCCTCCTCTTCTATTTCCATATCATCACTTTCTTCTTCTTGAAGAATCTCTGCTCTTCTTCTCTTGCCAATCTTTCTTCTTTTTCGCTAACAAACTTGTAGAGTTTAAATTCAAGAGGAATGTGCATGAGAGAGAGTTTTGTTTTGTCAAAAACTTTATAAGGCAAAATGTTTTTACCTTTTAGGTCAATATCAAATTAGTTGAAAATTTTAGTAAGATACACACCATGGTAAAGTGTGTTTTCATGTCTAGAAATTTTCTTTTGAACAAAGTCATCAAAAATTACTTGAGCCCAATTTATATCACATTTTCGAAAATAGAAAAAGATCTTTGAAAACATTGTGAGTGGGGTTATTGTAATTCCCCGTTCTAGGTGTAATACTTTGTTGTAAAATAAGACTCATTAATCTTGCTTTTGGCCTAAGATTTTCACCTTTAAAACCTATTCTTCATCATTCGAAAGCAAATCGTGTACTACTTCTCTATTTCCATAATCAGTTTCAAAAGTGGGGAGGTCATTTCCATTACTTTTACAATCAAGAATTCGATCAAGAATTTCACAATCTAAAACAATAGTAGTATCTTTAATGCTACCTCAAATTTGACCTTCTTTTCTTTGATAAAACTTTTCATATAAATTAGCATAAACATTTTGACAAAATCGGGATAGCAATTAAAATCATTTTGTGGTAGTTGGTTAAACCAAAAATACCATTATCCAAAATAAGATATTTTTTTGAGATCATGGGGAACCTTAAGATCATGGTATTCATTGATACTCACTTAAGTAAACCCCACGCCGTGTGTCTACCCCGCTTTTACTTATTCGTCGCACACGGATGCGTAACGTTGAAACTCCCACTGATGGTTTGGCGCTGGGATTCGAACCTGCCCGGACACAGTCCTTTTGGTCCCCATCTCTCATCTCCCAAACCAACCGAGCTACGAACGGCGGGTTATCCAAAATAAGATATTGTAAACCATAAAAAATAAAATTCATTAAAATTAGCAAATTTTCTCGAAAAGAGTTTACCATATGTTGCATATTCATTGTATGTTTCAACAGACTCTTGACCATTAAAAAGTTGATTTTTGGTTCTTTTGGTAAGCCTAATGGCTTTGGATGAAAATGGTTGGTTTGAAGAGTTTGCTTTGGAAGAAAGAGAGCGAAGAATTGGTTTGATTTTCGAAATAAAGTGTGTGTTGAAGATGAGGTTAGAAGGAGTGAATATATTGAGTTTGAATGAACATGCGACAGCAAAAAAATGTCTTTTCAAGTTTTGAATGAAGTGTAAAAGAGAGGGAATTTCAAAAGTTCAAATTTTGAAAAGATTCTTTAAATTCTGTCTGATATGTCGACATACCTACATGGCATATGTCGACATATATGCCAGAATTTCAATGTTCAAAAAATAAAGAATTATATTCATATAATATTATATATATATATATACTTATTATTATTTTTATTATTTTATTCATATATTAAATATTTGTAAAAAAATACAAAAAATTTCAAAATAAAATAAAATATGAAATGGTAAAGTACCAATTTCGTTGTTTCCTTTGTTTGATTCGTTTATCTTCCATCATAGTGAAACACATGTTATTTTCAGTGTCTGGTTCATTGTCACTAGATGTTGTGTCAAAATCGTCCAAGGTTGCATTAAAGGCCCTTTTTTCTTTTTTTAAATGAATCAGTGTTTGGTGAATTCCTTGCTTTCTTCTATTGTGGACAGTCTCTTCATAGATGACCAGATTCACCACAGTCGTAACACTTAAAACACTTCCATTTCTGGAATTTTTGTTTTTAGTCTTTTGAAAGTTGTTCATCCTTTTGTTTTTAGAATTTTTTTGAAATTTCAAGTCATAAGAGCAATCTTCTCATCATTATCATCATCATTTGAATCTTGATTGTCAGTTGCTTCGTTGAATGTAATTGATTTCTTTTTGATCGCCTTACTTTCATTTCTTCCCTACAACTGTGATTCATAGTACATTAGATTACCAATTAATTCTTCAATTTTTAATATACTAATATCATTGGCTTCCTCTACTACTAATGTCTGATCTCATTCCGAAGAGTGTGAATTAAGGATTTTCCTAACTTAATCCTCTTTTGAGAAATTTTTCCCTAATGATACTAATGAATGAACTATACCTTGAAATCTAGAAAACATGTCAGTAGACTCATTTGGTTTTATTTTAAAAAGTTGAAACTGGTTGGTTAACATGGAAATCTTAGTTTGTTTTACTGTACTAGCGCCATCATCTGTGACTTGCAATGTTCTTCAAATCTCATAAGCAGTTTTACAAATAGAAATTCAATTAAATTCATTTTTATCTAGGAAGCAAAATAAAATATGAAAGTCCTTGAGTTATAAAGTGCTCGTGTCTTTTGGTCCACGGTCCATTGTGAATATTCAGTTTAGGGTTCAGTGTATTCACTTTGTGTAATGTTCCAAATATCTAGGCCATTCGACTATAAATAAGTTTTCATCTTACATGACCAGCAAGCATAATTACTACTGTTAAATAGTAGGGGTAATTATCCTTCTACAAAATTGTGAAAAAGTGTACTACCACTGTTACTAGCCATTTATAATTTTCAAAAAAATAATAATCAAATAACGAGTTTTTGAAAACCTAAGGCTCCGATACCAAAGTTGGGAAATGATGTAATATAAATTATACTTGTGTGAATGGATCTTAGGACTACTTTATCACTAGAGGAGGGAGGTGAATAGTGTTTTATAACTTATATAGAACTTTTCAAAGTAGTTTTAAGATTTAAATAAATAAATAATCAGCACAGATATATATTAACTGGCAGTCTCATATACACACATATAAATATATAAATGTCATAAAAATAAAGTAAAAGCAAGAGAGATGACACCAAGAGTTTTATACTGGTTCGGATTGACTAATCCTATATCTGGTCCTGTACAGTATCTACACCAATTTTCTTTCAAATGCCTACTCTAATCTGGTACCAAGCAAACCAGAATACAATATTGATTTCAAGGCAACAAGATACACCCTCTCGCCTGTTTGAGCTCAGGGTAGACTCTCTTGATTTAACCGGACAACAAGATCACCCACTTGATTTAAACGGACAACAAGTACACCCGCTTAATTTGAATGGGCAACAAGCACACCTGCTTGATTTGAACATGCAACAAGCACACCCACATAAATTAATAATAAAGAATTGATGATTCCAATTACAAATAGTTATAATTTGGATACATAATATCCTATAGGTCTTTTTTAGCACTTTGATCTTTGATTTGATGAAAGAAATCTTGCAAAACAGTGAGTGGATTATAGAAAATGAATGTAGCGAAGTAGAGATTGAATTTGTTGGATTCGAAGATTATAGAAAGTAGATTTTGTGAAATATTTAATGAGAATTTGGAGTAATAAGAATGGAGAGAATATTTTTAAAAATTCGTTTCCCGGACTCCTTAATATAGTGTTTGAAGGGACATGTCTATTCTCAAAGTGATGGAGTCAAAAATCACAACACTTCAAAACTAAAAAATCCTGTCAACGGTACATATGTGGACAAACTTAGGAAGAGTATGTCGACATATCCTTGTATGTTTGAAAAAACAGCGACATTTTTGAAGTGTTACAAAATTCTGATATTTTGTAAAATCATTTTCGAAAATAGTTTTTAAATTCTTTAATTTATAAAAGTTTTATAAAATATTTGTAAAGATGTATTTTGAACATAAAATAAATATTTTGGTGAGAGAGCATTCAAAGAAAAAGTTGTTATTCAAGGACTTTAACAAATTTATCTAATCTCTATTAACTAATATATATAACCTTGAACTCTTTATATTTTGTCTTTAAACTCATGAGTCTTCAATTGTCTTGATCATCTCTGAATTTTGAATTCGTCCTTTTACTGATCAGTGTTCAAACTCGATTATCCTATATTTGTGTAATATTCTATACAATTTGGGAAAATATCAGTACCTATATTTCTATGGCTGTCGTCATAAAAATCAATATCTACGGTAATAACAAACTCTTTTGGACATTATGCGATATTATAAAAATTGAAAATTATAAAAGTAAGCAAGAAATATATGTTGTAGACAAAAAAAATATACACAGAAATGTAAAAATGTACATGAAAAGGTAATCAGAATGACGGGTAAAAAATGTTGATTTCTCGAATTGAAGATGTGGGTTGAATGTGATGAAGGAGAAATATATAGCGAAAAGGAGGAAGAAGGAGGAGTAGCCATTAGGGGAAAAACGACTCACTACACTTCCCCAGAGTCTCGTGCAACTCGGTCAATCAGAGGTGATGAAATCACCTCGTTTCCAGACCACATCAATTTCGAGTCTAAAACCCTAAGTTTGATTCGTTCAATCAATTCGTGCATTAGAAAAATTATTCAACAATTTTCCTGGGATCGTAAGTGTTCAACACAGCTTCAATCAAGATTTTAACATTTACAATTCGTTAGATGATCGGAAATCGATCAAAACGCATTTCTAGTTCATTTATGAACTGCTACTTGAATTCCCAACTGAAAATCCTCACTCTTGTTTTAAAAGTCTTCTTTTTGTATGTAGATTCGAGCTATAAGATTGAATCAACATTTAACAATATTCGAATTTATCCCAAAAATTTACTTTTTACTGTAAACTGAATGTTACAGAGTCAAGGTCTCATTTTGAAATAAAAATCATTTCTGGGTCATGGTTTAAATTCAAACTAACTCATTTTTTCTTTTTTTTATGATGTTACATCGATACAAACATATCTTTTCTAGAGATCATAACTTGAATTCGCTTGGATGGGTAGATATACATCTTTTGCCTAGTGTGTTTGAGCCTGTGAACATAAACAGAGGCTTATACACGTACATATTCAAAGCTATGTATAGGCCTATCATACTTATATTTAAACATTCTCATCTATATTCTCATGCTAACGTTATTTACTAACTTCCTATAAAGATTTATGGCATGCATTGAATTCATACAACCAGCTTTAGGCTTTAGAAAGTTTGGTTTACTCATCTGTCTCCTGAGAACAGAGAGCAAGTTTAAGTTTCTTGTTTTCTAGACTTTTGATTTATACTGATTTCAAGTTTTTACTTGCATTTGCTTTTCCAGGTTAAAAATGTTTTCAGTCTTGAAAGCTTTTTTTTCCCTTGTTTGTAACTTATATACAGTCATCTATATATATATAACATACAACACTTTTCACATTTTTAAAACCATATGTCACAGCTTATATCAAATTTTTATCACATGCAAACCATAGATAACCAGATTCAAACATAAATGAGGTCAGTCTGCTTACATATATACAAACATACAGACAAAAACAGCAACCAAGCAATTAACTTTCACAACGTACTTCAAGTATAAATTCAGATAAAACACACAGATGGTTCAAACATGCTTGCTCACCTTAGGCTGAGAAGAAGAACAGAGGACTGCTTTTGACTTGAGATAGGCTTAAGAACTGCTAACTGAAGCTTTCCTTGATCCTGGTTTGTATTGATGTTTATAAACTAAAGTTTGTTTCAGTTTGAGATAACATTACTTCGGGTTTGCTTCCATTTTTACTCAGTTGTGATAATCAAACTGAAATGAGGATTGATGCATATAAAAAAAAAGTATGCACTATATTATTTGTACAAAAAGCATGCTGAAGACATTTGCATTGAATGCATGAGGCATGTTGCATTTATTGCTTTGTACAATATACTTATTCTTGGCTTTCAAACTCGGTTGAGAGATGATGTTGTATTAGTTTTGTCAGTTTATTTTCAACTTTAGCTTTGCATTCTACCCTATAGGCTACATATTTTATATGCCTGGCAGCTCCCATACCTTTTGTTTTGCTTTTCCAGTTCCCATTTGTTTTGTTTTATGCCTTGTTTTCGGCTGAGATAATTTTGTTTGTGTTCATAGATATGTTTATTTGTTTTATTACTTTGAAATGTTATATATTGTTATGTTGTTTTAGTTATTTGTATTAATTTAACTTAGGTTGCATACTTGTCTTTATACTTACTTGAATATATTTTATTTTGTTTTATTTCTATACTTGCATCATTTTAAAGTTGAAACTTTGTTGTTAAATTTTTGTCATGTGTTGTTTATTCCTTTTTGTTTTATTGTCTTATTTTTATTCCTCTTTTATTTTAACTTTTGTTCAAGTTGTATTTGTTATTTTATTACTTTAAAATGTAATTGAATTTCTAATTTATTCTATTTCAAACATTTTACTTTAATATTATCATCATCATTTATTTTACAATTTAAACTCAAATAGAATATATATCAATATATTTATTATTTTCAAATTCACTCATATACGATCGGGGAAACTCGCTTCCATTTTATCGATTTATTTTACTAATTTTATCCAAAAATTTATTTAATTACTCAATTTAATTCAAAAATTCATTTAATTATTAATTTAAATAAATTTAAATTTCGGGGTCGTTACAATTCGCGTTCGACGCATTGGACGTAAACACATCAATTCCTCCATTGCACCCAATGGACCAGTTGGGGGAAATGGATCGCTGCCCTGTTGGACACGTCAAACGCGTAGAGAATATTGGCGTGGAAAAGAAAGGGGCAAATTGTATCTAAATATTGTGCATGTGTCCTATAAAATTAAACTTCAAAATGAGGTTCTAAAGAAACAATCAGCTTAACGCACCAAAACAGTACTTATTCATTAAATGGATAAATATAAGAGATACTTTACCAAATACCATTCTATAAATTTCAACATACACTTATGTTTCTTTTCAAAAATAGGTTTCATGAAACATCATGAAATTATTTTATGGAAATATGCAAATATTTGTAATTTTCAAAAAATGCACACATTTGTTGTACAAAGTGCAATTTTTTTTAGTTTTAACTGCATATAGTTGCAGTTTAAATTGCAATTATTAAGACTAAAAACTACAAATATTTGCATTATTTGCAACACAGACTACATACAGTAAAAGGTTTGTTATCGCTCATCTTACTTTTGATTAAGTTTTGACTTAAATTTTGAAAAAATATATCAAAAATAAGTTTAAAGGGTTAATATAAAATATGTTTTGAGAATTTCGAGTAGATATAATATGAAAATATGTGATACAATGAGAACTCAATCGGGCGATTGACAAGTCATGATGGATTTTTCAATCAAACTTTTGCTTATTTATCCAAAATGTTTTTGTCATTGTACTCATTTTTAGGTTGAATGTTTTCTTTCAAAACACACACACGCACATATATGGACAAGGATCGATTGCATCTTATTTTTAGCTGCACCTCAAATCCTCTTATTTCAACCACATGTTCTGATTTGAATAATTATACTTTCTTTCTCGTATTCCTTTGTTGTATTATTAGTTTGAAACATGTGGTTTACTCAGGGAGATTTGAGGTATACCAAAAATGATCTCAAATTCCCTCTATTTCAATCACATGTTGCAATTTAAATAATTATAGAAGTGACAGTAGGTAGAAGCCATAATTATTTAAATCGAAATATGTAGCTGAAATTAAGGGGACTTGAGGTGTAGCAAAAATAAGATGTAGCCGATGGGCAAAGATCAACTACACCTTCGTTTTGCGACACCTTAAATCCTCTGATTTCAACAACGTGTTTTGTCTCTTGTCATTGCATTCTATTATTTAATTCACAACATGTGGTTTAAATAAATGGATTCGAGGTGGAGAAAAAATGAGGAGTAGCCCACGTTTGACATGTATGAATACCTACATACCATACACACACACACACTCTAAAGTCTTTACTTTACATTTATGTACACACACACACACACTAAAGTCTTTACTTTACATTTTGAAACATAAGATTTTTTTTTCATAATCAGAATTTTTTTTAAAGATATCTAAACAGGTCCTTAGTAGAAAATTGCACAATATATTATATATACTGCAGTTGCACCTCTTATTTCTCTATATTGTATTTTTGTTTCATCGCCTTACATTATCATTATTAAATATTTAGAATTTGTTCTTTTGTACAAGCCACATATTAAACAATGAAGATAGGTTTGTGTTATGACAGGAAACCGTAAAATCTAATATATGTCGAATTGCATGTAATTTTAGTATAACTTAAAGTTGCTTGGTAGAAAAATGGTCAACGATTATCGGAATAAGAAGAGGGGCAATAATTATCTTTAATAATAGTTGTAATACCTTGGTGTCACACTTTTTTATGTCAGCATGAACTACCAAAAATGTCTCTAATACCAAATCTTAAAATCACTTAAAAGTATGATCTAACAAGTAAATTTCTTTTACAAATTCAAAACGTCTGTCTATAAATATTATCTAATCTTAATATCACTAAAAAATAGGATTTAACAGATAAAATTCTTTTACAAATTTGAAACATCCATCTACAAATACTATCAAATCTCAATATCACTTAAAAGTATGATCTAACAAATAAACTATTAATTAATAATATAAACAAAATTTCATACTTAAAAGATATTGATGTTGCAACTTAGAAATAAAATTTAAACTAACAAAAGTGATTTTAATACAAAAATATAGTTAAATATTTCTATAAATCATTTTCTCTTGAATGTGCTAAACATACACAATTTGCAAAAAAACAATTCACGTGCGAAGCGCGTGCCGTAACACTCGTAAGTAGAACTAGAGTTCTAAAAAATACAGAGAAAATTTGTGTCGACACCAGTAAACAGCGACTGTTCGATGCTAAAGATGTTGATTATTGGAATCAATGGAACATGACCCATCTATAAACTTGGCTAATCAACAATAGTGCTTTTCAGCACTATACCTAACTGTAACGCCCCACCTCTATGCTCATAATAACAAAGAGTATTAAAAGAAATACTGTCTATTATTACGAAGAATAAGGCTGGATAGGAGCGACCATCCGTAATTGGCCTTACACTAATATTGGTTATCTCGATAGGAGTGGTATATACTTTTTATTTTTCATCTATTATTTATTTACTCCCATCGACATATCCAATTATCAGAATAAAACAAACTACGATAGTTCATAATAGTTTAGGACAGTAGATATAACAATAACACAGATAATATAAATGCGGAACACAGATTAACAAAAATCTCATATATATATAACCGATGTCAGTTACAATATAGTTGACATGATACATATGATACAACTACAACTGTCGACTCAAGAAGTTATATATACAAGTACATTACCGAATAATATACATGAACACATATCGTTCTATACAATGACACGACTACTACAAAATGACACTGACAACTTCAGAAGATGTGAAAAGTCTTCATATCCTGAACAGCAACTCAAAGAAGAAAATCTACAACCTGAAATAACTCGGGTCTGACCCGAGTATTACATTCAAAAGAAAATAATACCCAGGTCAGTCTAATTCAAACCAGTTTATTAGTGCATATAGGCAGTAATAATTTAAATAGACGACAGTCACAATAATTCCCGTCTATCCGATTCTTTAAACAAAGAAACCGGATAACGGTCAATATAACACTTAACAGTGTTTAACAAAAATCAGCAGATTTAAATCATCAACAGAGATAAATAAACAATTTATCAAATCGACTAAATCAATTTAAAGCTATCAAATCTGATAGGGCTGCAGTACACGCACGCGTGTACTGCCTCGCCACTATCGCAAGAGATACACAAAAGCTCAGTGAAAGTCACAAATGATCACAAGGTCAAACCCCGAAATCGGGTTCAACTCAAGTGTGATAACAACACAATTGTCTGAAAAGCAACTGCATGCAAACAGCCTCAAAACATGAATGTACAAATTGTAAACATGGTAGCAAGTACACACAGGAAAGCAGTGAAATGGGCAAAAGTATCAAGTCTGGAAACCAAGAATGCCCAGACTCAACAAAGATGTACATAGTTGCAGTCGTAAACAAATGCTCAATGCAGGTGCAACAATCTAGAATAAGCTATAGAGCACCAGTGAAACAGAACTAATGTACATGAGTGGTCAGTGAATCCCAAAGGCTACCCCAAATGCTACGGAAACCATAGCAACATGAACCGTATGACTGTATGAATTCAAATGCTCAAGTGGAATACTAACTACTAAATGCAACAAGGATTGCAACTAAGTGGTATATAGATGAAGTAAAGTTGAAACCAAGTCAACTAAATGGAACTGGAAATGCAACCAAATAGCAACAAAACAGACTGAAGTGATGAAGTCACAAACCAAGTTCAACTTCAACCACAAAGTTTCAAGCGGTCAAGAGAGTGATATATACAAACAAAGAACAATGAATGCAGACTGGACAACATTGAATACCAAGGCAACATGAAACCCAAAACTATCGAGTTCAACTAAACCATAACAACATGAAGAACATCAATCCAACAGAAGACCAGCAATGCTCAAGACCACAAAGTAGCAAAGCAATCCAGACCAAACCCAACAGTGAAACAAGCCACAAAAACCACAGCAACTACAAGGGATGTAGACAACACAACAGTGCAACAGGCAACTCGACCAACATACTGAAACAAAAGTACAACTTCAAATGAATCAGTGTGCTAGTATGTATGCACAATGAACAAACAAATACAAATGATCAGGTGAAAAACTCAAGGAATGAAGCACCGCGATCAAGTGGGAACAGCAGTGAAGATGCAGACATACAAAATATTCAGAAGCAAGCAGCACGTGATAAAAAAATGCCATCATATGTACTCAATGCAAAGTCCACATACTCAAATAAATGCAATTGACAAGTGAAGCAGTTGTGATCAACATGAATGAACAAGTGATCAAATGAAACACAGTATCAAACTGGAACGAAGTAATGAACCAACAATGCAAAACAAAACCAGATGAACAAAATGCAAACTGCATTAACAAGGGAGTAACAACATACAATGAAGACCAGACAACATGGTAAGAGGAGAGTTCGACAAAGTCGACCGAATCAAGCATAGAGTCAAGCATCAACCTTCAAAGTCGCATGACACAGAGTAAACATTTTCAATGAAATCAGAATGCAAAATGGAGACAACAGAGACTAGAGACCACAAGCAATGCATTAAGTAAATGCAACTGATAATAGTGGTAATCACACAACAACACTAACAGACCAGAGGACCCTACAACTTCAATGCAAGCAAGCAATGCAGACTATACAATAGTGAGAGCAGAGCTTATTCAAGCTAGTCAAAGAACTGGAATATTATGCGACAGTATGTCGAATACAAAAAGTATCATTGTCAACAAGCTGCTACAAAATATACATATGCAGACTCGACTACATGAACATTTTAGGCCGAACCAGACCATGGAAGTATGACCTGAAGCATGTACATGCGAGGACAGTGAATACAAGAACAAGTCAAAATGAACAATGCAACTACAATGCAAACAGTGAATAGCATGGAAATGTCGAATGCATGAACACGTGCAATACAATAGGACAACATAGGCAGTGCAATTTCAAGTGGAGCTATACAAATATATCAGGTACATCAGGTCGTGAAACCCAAATGCTATCTACATGGAAATGAGACCAAAACAGTTCATGTACAAACTGACCAAACCATGCAGTGAAGCCAACATTCAAATGGTGCAGGGAAAATGACCAAGGAGGTCGAGCAGATCAAAATCATCAACAAATGCTACCACGAGTAAAGACATAATGGCTGAAGTCATAGAACCCCATACTCAAAAACAAGACCGAAGTCAACACAAAATCAATTGCCAGAAATTCGAACAAGTAAACCAGGGAATCATCATCACAGCAAAGCAATTGAACAAAATCAAAGTAAGCCAAGGAATCACGAAATCGCAAGTTTTTAAATCACTGAGATCTGAATGAGATGTGAGTGAGAATTAAAATCACTCACCTTATTTGATGAACGCAGGTTGAAGGAGTTGAAGTGTAGAGAGCGTCGATCAACAAACTCTCGGCTTCGATCGATAAAAACAACGACTCCATCATTTTCGACGAAGCCCTAATTTCGTGGCCGCCATTATTTTCGATTTTCTTTCGTTCGTTTTTGAGTTAGGGATTGAACGAGTCAAAAATTAAAGGGGAACGGGTTGAGATAATGTCACGGCAACTAAAATCAACATGGGCCAAGGTAAAAATTTCTTTCTTTAAAACCCACCAATGTTCAACAATTTTACTAACGAATTTTTTTTAACCCAAACTTTTATTAAAGAATTATACAAATCTGAAAAGAATTTCAATCGATTCAAAATTGCGATAGCAATTAACAACCGGTTTAATCGTCATTTGACGATAATTATTTGTTGTAAAATTCCAGGCTGTTACAGACTCCCCTCCTTATAAAAATTGCGTCCCCGCAATTTTCATAATGAAAGCCGTCTATAACGATTATTCTTCTAACATAAACTGGTTAAGCTAGAAAAATAAAGTATGGGAACACAAACACCAAAGAAATCTTTCAATTTCATAAAAGAAATTTACAAATTCTCAACAAGGTCTAATTATCAAGAGATAATCAGAAGACAGCAACCGGAATAAATGCAAACATCAGCAATATTCAATTACCAATAGATAATTATAATACAGAAATCGCAAAACAGCAATATCTAATTATCAATACGATAATTAGAAAACAACAAAATCTAATTATCAACAAAGATAATTATGAAACCCAAATCACAATTCGCAAAGCTGTCAATATCTAGTTATTCAACAATTAACTAGAAAACACAAACTCCATATCAGCAAACTCTAACTATCAACGAAGATAGAAAGAAAACAACAATTAAAAAAAAAAATCAGCATAATCTAGATTCAATTAGAGACTAGAAAATCTCGTATCAATAAAACCAGCAAACATCCAATTATCAAAAACGACAATCAAATTTCAAATCACAAATATTCGATTATCAAAAACGATAATCAAATTTCAAATCACAAATATTCGATTATCAAAAACGATAATCAAATTTCAAATCAGCAAATATTTAATTATCAAAAGCGATAATTAAATTTCTCAAATCGGCAATATTTAATTATCAAAAGCGATAATTAAATCTCATATCAGCAAATATTTAATTATCTAAAGCGATAATTAAATCTCAAATCAATAAATATTTAATTATCTAACAGCGATAATCAAATCTAAAATCAACAAATATTTAATTATCTAACAGCGATAATCAAATCTAAAATCAACAAATATTTAATTATCTAAAGTGATAATTAAAAGCAACAAATATCTGATTATCAAAAACGATAATCGGAACTCATATCAGCAAATATCTAATTATCACAAGCGATAATTAGAAACAACAAATATCTGATTATCAAAAACGATAATCAGAACTCATATCAGCAAATATCTAATTATCACAAGCGATAATTAGAAACAACAAATATCTGATTATCAAAAACGATAATCAGAACTCATATCAACAAATATCTAATTATCACAAGCGATAATTAGAAACAACAAATATCTGATTATCAAAAACGATAATCAGAACTCATATAAACAAATATCTAATTATCACAAGCGATAACTAGAAACAACAAATATTTGATTATCAAAAACGATAATCAGAACTCATATCAACAAATATCTAATTATCACAAGCGATAATTAGAAACAACAAATATCTGATTATCAAAAACGATAATCAGAACTCATATCAGCAAATATCTAATTATCACAAGCGATAATTAGAAACAACAAATATCTAATTATCAAAAACGATAATCAGAACTCATATCAGCAAATATCTAATTATCACAAGCGATAATTAGAAACAACAAATATCTGATTATCAAAAACGATAATCAAAACTCATAACAACAAATATCTAATTACCACAAGCGATAATTAGAAACAACAAATATCCAATTACCTGCAGATAATTGGAAACAACAAATATCTAGAAATCAATTAAGAAGACTAGAAAATCAACATAAAAGCTTGGATCGATCCCATCAGATGGCGAGTTTTTAATTCGCCGCACGTGCATCTCAGAGTGGCCGAAGCCTACCAAGTACTCAACATAATTTTGGCGCCCATCAGATTGACCCGAAGGTCCGCAGAGTGACCCGAAGGTCTAGTACTGGTATTTGACCCGAAGGTCCGCAAAGTGGCCCGAAAGCCCAACAAATGACCCGAAGGTCCAACAAATGACCCGAAGGTCCAACATAGTGGCTCGAAAGCACACGAAATCATCAAATATTTCAATTAACGAGTCCGGAATTAACCGAAATAGCAAACGCACATGTCCCATACCACGTGTTTTACTAAATCGTTTGATTCTCTTCATCGTTTCCTTGAAAGTGCAAAATTGTGTATTTTGTAAAATTACATTTCACATTCTCAAACGGACAAGTCCGGAATTAAGCGAATCAGTAAAAGAAAGGGGTCATAGTCCTCGATTTTGCTGAAACGTTTAAATCGCTTCATCATTCTTTTGAAAGCGCAAACTGTTAAAATTTCTGAAATTTTTTTTATTTATTTTGTAAAAATAACAATTCACATTCTCAACTGGACAAGTCCGGAGTTAAGCGAATCAGTAAAAGAAAGGGGTCATAATCCTCGATTTTGCTGAATCGTTTAAGTCGCTTTCTCATTCTTTTGAAAACGCAAACTGCTAAAATTTTATAAAACAATTTTCATTTTAAAACGATTTTCCAATCACGTGATTAAAGCAGCAAATCAGTAACAATTTCGATAAGGAAATTGTACTTCTCAAGATACCGTAAATACGATCACAAATTAGCATTGCGGTATACCTGCTTGAAAATCCACTTTAAAAAATTTTTTGACTATTACTGAAGTCAAAGCGACAGTAATTTTAAAACATCAAAATCTCATCAAAATAATTCACATCAAAATGTGACATCAGTGAATTTTCATTCATTAAAATTGTCAACAAAACACCGTGCTTCAAAAATATAGCACTGGTGTAAAAATCCCGTTATAAAAATAACGGCAACAAAATACGTTTCATAACCAAGCATCGGTTCAACGTAAATAAATGCAGTAACGTGCAATTCAAATTTTTGCACGTACTATAGAATGAACAAAGAAATCATTCAAATGTATCTTCAATGAAGATAATTCAAAACAGCAAAAATCTAATCAATAGATTATTAATACAAAAGAAAACCAGCGGAAATTTCAACAAAAATCACATATCTGCACTTTCTTCGAATCCTTAATTCGGATTCGAAATGTTCAAAGAAACAAATAATTACAGCTATGTAAACAACCAATGAAATTTATCTCAATTTATAAATCAAACAGATTATCAGTTGTACTCAGCGAAGACAGTTTCACTGTTTCCGCTACGCACTCTGATAAACAGTACTCAAATCAATCAAATCATCAGAACACAAATTCATTTTTTTATTTTTTAAATAAAGATATTTAAAAATTTACATCTAAATTTCAAAACTTTAGTTTTGACTCAAATCGCAATAAAACATCGACCTATAGTTGTAACATATGTTCCATCCAAGTTATGTCTTATATTATGTCCATAAACCCCAAGCTCTGATACCAACTGTAACGCCCCACCTCTATGCTCATAATAACAAAGAGTATTAAAAGAAATACTGTCTATTATTACGAAGAATAAGGCTGGATAGGAGCGACCATCCGTAATTGGCCTTACACTAATATTGGTTATCTCGATAGGAGTGGTATATACTTTTTATTTTTCATCTATTATTTATTTACTCCCATCGACATATCCAATTATCAGAATAAAACAAACTACGATAGTTCATAATAGTTTAGGACAGTAGATATAACAATAACACAGATAATATAAATGCGGAACACAGATTAACAAAAATCTCATATATATATAACCGATGTCAGTTACAATATAGTTGACATGATACATATGATACAACTACAACTGTCGACTCAAGAAGTTATATATACAAGTACATTACCGAATAATATACATGAACACATATCATTCTATACAATGACACGACTACTACAAAATGACACTGACAACTTCAGAAGATGTGAAAAGTCTTCATATCCTGAACAGCAACTCAAAGAAGAAAATCTACAACCTGAAATAACTCGGGTCTGACCCGAGTATTACATTCAAAAGAAAATAATACCCAGGTCAGTCTAATTCAAACCAGTTTATTAGTGCATATAGGCAGTAATAATTTAAATAGACGACAGTCACAATAATTCCCGTCTATCCGATTCTTTAAACAAAGAAACCGGATAACGGTCAATATAACACTTAACAGTGTTTAACAAAAATCAGCAGATTTAAATCATCAACAGAGATAAATAAACAATTTATCAAATCGACTAAATCAATTTAAAGCTATCAAATCTGATAGGGCTGCAGTACACGCACGCGTGTACTGCCTCGCCACTATCGCAAGAGATACACAAAAGCTCAGTGAAAGTCACAAATGATCACAAGGTCAAACCCCGAAATCGGGTTCAACTCAAGTGTAATAACAACACAATTGTCTGAAAAGCAACTGCATGCAAACAGCCTCAAAACATGAATGTACAAATTGTAAACATGGTAGCAAGTACACACAGGAAAGCAGTGAAATGGGCAAAAGTATCAAGTCTGGAAACCAAGAATGCCCAGACTCAACAAAGATGTACATAGTTGCAGTCGTAAACAAATGCTCAATGCAGGTGCAACAATCTAGAATAAGCTATAGAGCACCAGTGAAACAGAACTAATGTACATGAGTGGTCAGTGAATCCCAAAGGCTACCCCAAATGCTACGGAAACCATAGCAACATGAACCGTATGACTGTATGAATTCAAATGCTCAAGTGGAATACTAACTACTAAATGCAACAAGGATTGCAACTAAGTGGTATATAGATGAAGTAAAGTTGAAACCAAGTCAACTAAATGGAACTGGAAATGCAACCAAATAGCAACAAAACAGACTGAAGTGATGAAGTCACAAACCAAGTTCAACTTCAACCACAAAGTTTCAAGCGGTCAAGAGAGTGATATATACAAACAAAGAACAATGAATGCAGACTGGACAACATTGAATACCAAGGCAACATGAAACCCAAAACTATCGAGTTCAACTAAACCATAACAACATGAAGAACATCAATCCAACAGAAGACCAGCAATGCTCAAGACCACACAGTAGCAAAGCAATCCAGACCAAACCCAACAGTGAAACAAGCCACAAAAACCATAGCAACTACAAGGGATGTAGACAACACAACAGTGCAACAGGCAACTCGACCAACATACTGAAACAAAAGTACAACTTCAAATGAATCAGTGTGCTAGTATGTATGCACAATGAACAAACAAATACAAATGATCAGGTGAAAAACTCAAGGAATGAAGCACCGCGATCAAGTGGGAACAGCAGTGAAGATGCAGACATACAAAATATTCAGAAGCAAGCAGCACGTGATAAAAAAATGCCATCATATGTACTCAATGCAAAGTCCACATACTCAAATAAATGCAATTGACAAGTGAAGCAGTTGTGATCAACATGAATGAACAAGTGATCAAATGAAACACAGTATCAAACTGGAACGAAGTAATGAACCAACAATGCAAAACAAAACCAGATGAACAAAATGCAAACTGCATTAACAAGGGAGTAACAACATACAATGAAGACCAGACAACATGGTAAGAGGAGAGTTCGACAAAGTCGACCGAGTCAAGCATAGAGTCAAGCATCAACCTTCAAAGTCGCATGACACAGAGTAAACATTTTCAATGAAATCAGAATGCAAAATGGAGACAACAGAGACTAGAGACCACAAGCAATGCATTAAGTAAATGCAACTGATAATAGTGGTAATCACACAACAACACTAACAGACCAGAGGACCCTACAACTTCAATGCAAGCAAGCAATGCAGACTATACAATAGTGAGAGCAGAGCTTATTCAAGCTAGTCAAAGAACTGGAATATTATGCGACAGTATGTCGAATACAAAAAGTATCATTGTCAACAAGCTGCTACAAAATATACATATGCAGACTCGACTACATGAACATTTTAGGCCGAACCAGACCATGGAAGTATGACCTGAAGCATGTACATGCGAGGACAGTGAATACAAGAGCAAGTCAAAATGAACAATGCAACTACAATGCAAACAGTGAATAGCATGGAAATGTCGAATGCATGAACACGTGCAATACAATAGGACAACATAGGCAGTGCAATTTCAAGTGGAGCTATACAAATATATCAGGTACATCAGGTCGTGAAACCCAAATGCTATCTACATGGAAATGAGACCAAAACAGTTCATGTACAAACTGACCAAACCATGCAGTGAAGCCAACATTCAAATGGTGCAGGGAAAATGACCAAGGAGGTCGAGCAGATCAAAATCATCAACAAATGCTACCACGAGTAAAGACATAATGGCCGAAGTCATAGAACCCCATACTCAAAAACAAGACCGAAGTCAACACAAAATCAATTGCCAGAAATTCGAACAAGTAAACCAGGGAATCATCATCACAGCAAAGCAATTGAACAAAATCAAAGTAAGCCAAGGAATCACGAAATCGCAAGTTTTTAAATCACTGAGATCTGAATGAGATGTGAGTGAGAATTAAAATCACTCACCTTATTTGATGAACGCAGGTTGAAGGAGTTGAAGTGTAGAGAGCGTCGATCAACAAACTCTCGGCTTCGATCGATAAAAACAACGACTCCATCATTTTCGACGAAGCCCTAATTTCGTGGCCGCCATTATTTTCGATTTTCTTTCGTTCGTTTTTGAGTTAGGGATTGAACGAGTCAAAAATTAAAGGGGAACGGGTTGAGATAATGTCACGGCAACTAAAATCAACATGGGCCAAGGTAAAAATTTCTTTCTTTAAAACCCACCAATGTTCAACAATTTTACTAACGAATTTTTTTTAACCCAAACTTTTATTAAAGAATTATACAAATCTGAAAAGAATTTCAATCGATTCAAAATTGCGATAGCAATTAACAACCGGTTTAATCGTCATTTGACGATAATTATTTGTTGTAAAATTCCAGGCTGTTACAGACTCCCCTCCTTATAAAAATTGCGTCCCCGCAATTTTCATAATGAAAGCCGTCTATAACGATTATTCTTCTAACATAAACTGGTTAAGCTAGAAAAATAAAGTATGGGAACACAAACACCAAAGAAATCTTTCAATTTCATAAAAGAAATTTACAAATTCTCAACAAGGTCTAATTATCAAGAGATAATCAGAAGACAGCAACCGGAATAAATGCAAACATCAGCAATATTCAATTACCAATAGATAATTATAATACAGAAATCGCAAAACAGCAATATCTAATTATCAATACGATAATTAGAAAACAACAAAATCTAATTATCAACAAAGATAATTATGAAACCCAAATCACAATTCGCAAAGCTGTCAATATCTAGTTATTCAACAATTAACTAGAAAACACAAACTCCATATCAGCAAACTCTAACTATCAACGAAGATAGAAAGAAAACAACAATTAAAAAAAAAAATCAGCATAATCTAGATTCAATTAGAGACTAGAAAATCTCGTATCAATAAAACCAGCAAACATCCAATTATCAAAAACGACAATCAAATTTCAAATCACAAATATTCGATTATCAAAAACGATAATCAAATTTCAAATCACAAATATTCGATTATCAAAAACGATAATCAAATTTCAAATCAGCAAATATTTAATTATCAAAAGCGATAATTAAATTTCTCAAATCGGCAATATTTAATTATCAAAAGCGATAATTAAATCTCATATCAGCAAATATTTAATTATCTAAAGCGATAATTAAATCTCAAATCAATAAATATTTAATTATCTAACAGCGATAATCAAATCTAAAATCAACAAATATTTAATTATCTAACAGCGATAATCAAATCTAAAATCAACAAATATTTAATTATCTAAAGTGATAATTAAAAGCAACAAATATCTGATTATCAAAAACGATAATCGGAACTCATATCAGCAAATATCTAATTATCACAAGCGATAATTAGAAACAACAAATATCTGATTATCAAAAACGATAATCAGAACTCATATCAGCAAATATCTAATTATCACAAGCGATAATTAGAAACAACAAATATCTGATTATCAAAAACGATAATCAGAACTCATATCAACAAATATCTAATTATCACAAGCGATAATTAGAAACAACAAATATCTGATTATCAAAAACGATAATCAGAACTCATATCAACAAATATCTAATTATCACAAGCGATAACTAGAAACAACAAATATTTGATTATCAAAAACGATAATCAGAACTCATATCAACAAATATCTAATTATCACAAGCGATAATTAGAAACAACAAATACCTGATTATCAAAAACGATAATCAGAACTCATATCAGCAAATATCTAATTATCACAAGCGATAATTAGAAACAACAAATATCTAATTATCAAAAACGATAATCAGAACTCATATCAGCAAATATCTAATTATCACAAGCGATAATTAGAAACAACAAATATCTGATTATCAAAAACGATAATCAAAACTCATAACAACAAATATCTAATTACCACAAGCGATAATTAGAAACAACAAATATCCAATTACCTGCAGATAATTGGAAACAACAAATATCTAGAAATCAATTAAGAAGACTAGAAAATCAACATAAAAGCTTGGATCGATCCCATCAGATGGCGAGTTTTTAATTCGCCGCACGTGCATCTCAGAGTGGCCGAAGCCTACCAAGTACTCAACATAATTTTGGCGCCCATCAGATTGACCCGAAGGTCCGCAGAGTGACCCGAAGGTCTAGTACTGGTATTTGACCCGAAGGTCCGCAAAGTGGCCCGAAAGCCCAACAAATGACCCGAAGGTCCAACAAATGACCCGAAGGTCCAACATAGTGGCTCGAAAGCACACGAAATCATCAAATATTTCAATTAACGAGTCCGGAATTAACCGAAATAGCAAACGCACATGTCTCATACCACGTGTTTTACTAAATCGTTTGATTCTCTTCATCGTTTCCTTGAAAGTGCAAAATTGTGTATTTTGTAAAATTACATTTCACATTCTCAAACGGACAAGTCCGGAATTAAGCGAATCAGTAAAAGAAAGGGGTCATAGTCCTCGATTTTGCTGAAACGTTTAAATCGCTTCATCATTCTTTTGAAAGCGCAAACTGTTAAAATTTCTGAAATTTTTTTTATTTATTTTGTAAAAATAACAATTCACATTCTCAACTGGACAAGTCCGGAGTTAAGCGAATCAGTAAAAGAAAGGGGTCATAATCCTCGATTTTGCTGAATCGTTTAAGTCGCTTTCTCATTCTTTTGAAAACGCAAACTGCTAAAATTTTATAAAACAATTTTCATTTTAAAACGATTTTCCAATCACGTGATTAAAGCAGCAAATCAGTAACAATTTCGATAAGGAAATTGTACTTCTCAAGATACCGTAAATACGATCACAAATTAGCATTGCGGTATACCTGCTTGAAAATCCACTTTAAAAAAAAAATTGACCATTACTGAAGTCAAAGCGACAGTAATTTTAAAACATCAAAATCTCATCAAAATAATTCACATCAAAATGTGACATCAGTGAATTTTCATTCATTAAAATTGTCAACAAAACACCGTGCTTCAAAAATATAGCACTGGTGTAAAAATCCCGTTATAAAAATAACGGCAACAAAATACGTTTCATAACCAAGCATCGGTTCAACGTAAATAAATGCAGTAACGTGCAATTCAAATTTTTGCACGTACTACAGAATGAACAAAGAAATCATTCAAATGTATCTTCAATGAAGATAATTCAAAACAGCAAAAATCTAATCAATAGATTATTAATACAAAAGAAAACCAGCGGAAATTTCAACAAAAATCACATATCTGCACTTTCTTCGAATCCTTAATTCAGATTCGAAATGTTCAAAGAAACAAATAATTACAGCTATGTAAACAACCAATGAAATTTATCTCAATTTATAAATCAAACAGATTATCAGTTGTACTCAGCGAAGACAGTTTCACTGTTTCCGCTACGCACTCTGATAAACAGTACTCAAATCAATCAAATCATCAGAACACAAATTCATTTTTTTATTTTTTAAATAAAGATATTTAAAAATTTACATCTAAATTTCAAAACTTTAGTTTTGACTCAAATCGCAATAAAACATCGACCTATAGTTGTAACATATGTTCCATCCAAGTTATGTCTTATATTATGTCCATAAACCCCAAGCTCTGATACCAACTGTAACGCCCCACCTCTATGCTCATAATAACAAAGAGTATTAAAAGAAATACTGTCTATTATTACGAAGAATAAGGCTGGATAGGAGCGACCATCCGTAATTGGCCTTACACTAATATTGGTTATCTCGATAGGAGTGGTATATACTTTTTATTTTTCATCTATTATTTATTTACTCCCATCGACATATCCAATTATCAGAATAAAACAAACTACGATAGTTCATAATAGTTTAGGACAGTAGATATAACAATAACACAGATAATATAAATGCGGAACACAGATTAACAAAAATCTCATATATATATAACCGATGTCAGTTACAATATAGTTGACATGATACATATGATACAACTACAACTGTCGACTCAAGAAGTTATATATACAAGTACATTACCGAATAATATACATGAACACATATCGTTCTATACAATGACACGACTACTACAAAATGACACTGACAACTTCAGAAGATGTGAAAAGTCTTCATATCCTGAACAGCAACTCAAAGAAGAAAATCTACAACCTGAAATAACTCGGGTCTGACCCGAGTATTACATTCAAAAGAAAATAATACCCAGGTCAGTCTAATTCAAACCAGTTTATTAGTGCATATAGGCAGTAATAATTTAAATAGACGACAGTCACAATAATTCCCATCTATCCGATTCTTTAAACAAAGAAACCGGATAACGGTCAATATAACACTTAACAGTGTTTAACAAAAATCAGCAGATTTAAATCATCAACAGAGATAAATAAACAATTTATCAAATCGACTAAATCAATTTAAAGCTATCAAATCTGATAGGGCTGCAGTACACGCACGCGTGTACTGCCTCGCCACTATCGCAAGAGATACACAAAAGCTCAGTGAAAGTCACAAATGATCACAAGGTCAAACCCCGAAATCGGGTTCAACTCAAGTGTGATAACAACACAATTGTCTGAAAAGCAACTGCATGCAAACAGCCTCAAAACATGAATGTACAAATTATAAACATGGTAGCAAGTACACATAGGAAAGCAGTGAAATGGGCAAAAGTATCAAGTCTGGAAACCAAGAATGCCCAGACTCAACAAAGATGTACATAGTTGCAGTCGTAAACAAATGCTCAATGCAGGTGCAACAATCTAGAATAAGCTATAGAGCACCAGTGAAACAGAACTAATGTACATGAGTGGTCAGTGAATCCCAAAGGCTACCCCAAATGCTACGGAAACCATAGCAACATGAACCGTATGACTGTATGAATTCAAATGCTCAAGTGGAATACTAACTACTAAATGCAACAAGGATTGCAACTAAGTGGTATATAGATGAAGTAAAGTTGAAACCAAGTCAACTAAATGGAACTGGAAATGCAACCAAATAGCAACAAAACAGACTGAAGTGATGAAGTCACAAACCAAGTTCAACTTCAACCACAAAGTTTCAAGCGGTCAAGAGAGTGATATATACAAACAAAGAACAATGAATGCAGACTGGACAACATTGAATACCAAGGCAACATGAAACCCAAAACTATCGAGTTCAACTAAACCATAACAACATGAAGAACATCAATCCAACAGAAGACCAGCAATGCTCAAGACCACACAGTAGCAAAGCAATCCAGACCAAACCCAACAGTGAAACAAGCCACAAAAACCACAGCAACTACAAGGGATGTAGACAACACAACAGTGCAACAGGCAACTCGACCAACATACTGAAACAAAAGTACAACTTCAAATGAATCAGTGTGCTAGTATGTATGCACAATGAACAAACAAATACAAATGATCAGGTGAAAAACTCAAGGAATGAAGCACCGCGATCAAGTGGGAACAGCAGTGAAGATGCAGACATACAAAATATTCAGAAGCAAGCAGCACGTGATAAAAAAATGCCATCATATGTACTCAATGCAAAGTCCACATACTCAAATAAATGCAATTGACAAGTGAAGCAGTTGTGATCAACATGAATGAACAAGTGATCAAATGAAACACAGTATCAAACTGGAACGAAGTAATGAACCAACAATGCAAAACAAAACCAGATGAACAAAATGCAAACTGCATTAACAAGGGAGTAACAACATACAATGAAGACCAGACAACATGGTAAGAGGAGAGTTCGACAAAGTCGACCGAGTCAAGCATAGAGTCAAGCATCAACCTTCAAAGTCGCATGACACAGAGTAAACATTTTCAATGAAATCAGAATGCAAAATGGAGACAACAGAGACTAGAGACCACAAGCAATGCATTAAGTAAATGCAACTGATAATAGTGGTAATCACACAACAACACTAACAGACCAGAGGACCCTACAACTTCAATGCAAGCAAGCAATGCAGACTATACAATAGTGAGAGCAGAGCTTATTCAAGCTAGTCAAAGAACTGGAATATTATGCGACAGTATGTCGAATACAAAAAGTATCATTGTCAACAAGCTGCTACAAAATATACATATGCAGACTCGACTACATGAACATTTTAGGCCGAACCAGACCATGGAAGTATGACCTGAAGCATGTACATGCGAGGACAGTGAATACAAGAGCAAGTCAAAATGAACAATGCAACTACAATGCAAACAGTGAATAGCATGGAAATGTCGAATGCATGAACACGTGCAATACAATAGGACAACATAGGCAGTGCAATTTCAAGTGGAGCTATACAAATATATCAGGTACATCAGGTCGTGAAACCCAAATGCTATCTACATGGAAATGAGACCAAAACAGTTCATGTACAAACTGACCAAACCATGCAGTGAAGCCAACATTCAAATGGTGCAGGGAAAATGACCAAGGAGGTCGAGCAGATCAATATCATCAACAAATGCTACCACGAGTAAAGACATAATGGCCGAAGTCATAGAACCCCATACTCAAAAACAAGACCGAAGTCAACACAAAATCAATTGCCAGAAATTCGAACAAGTAAACTAGGGAATCATCATCACAGCAAAGCAATTGAACAAAATCAAAGTAAGCCAAGGAATCACGAAATCGCAAGTTTTTAAATCACTGAGATCTGAATGAGATGTGAGTGAGAATTAAAATCACTCACCTTATTTGATGAACGCATGTTGAAGGAGTTGAAGTGTAGAGAGCGTCGATCAACAAACTCTCGGCTTCGATCGATAAAAACAACGACTCCATCATTTTCGACGAAGCCCTAATTTCGTGGCCGCCATTATTTTCGATTTTCTTTCGTTCGTTTTTGAGTTAGGGATTGAACGAGTCAAAAATTAAAGGGGAACGGGTTGAGATAATGTCACGGCAACTAAAATCAACATGGGCCAAGGTAAAAATTTCTTTCTTTAAAACCCACCAATGTTCAACAATTTTACTAACGAATTTTTTTTAACCCAAACTTTTATTAAAGAATTATACAAATCTGAAAAGAATTTCAATCGATTCAAAATTGCGATAGCAATTAACAACCGGTTTAATCGTCATTTGACGATAATTATTTGTTGTAAAATTCCGGGCTGTTACACTAACACAATTCTATCTAAAATTAGAAGCGTGAACAAGAGAAGAAAAATAAAATTAACATAAAAACAATTAGAAAAAAACTACTTCTAACATATAACAATAATAACGTAGACTATTTCATAAAGGAATGCCAATAATTAACCATGCTATGTATGTAGTAAAAAGTGTATTTGGTATTTGAAGTCAACCAACAATGTCTCTTCCTTGGTCGAAAGTGAAATGCTTTGAATTTGGGTGGTCATATCGAACTTCTCCATCTTTTGCACGCGGCGTACGTATATGAGTTGGCATATTATGGTATAACTAATTTTTTTTCCAATTTTATGTGTCAACAAACACATAATCGTACACCACATCTTCAATTTATTTAGCAACTTGAGACTATTCCAATTCCAAATTGTTGTTCCAATTACCCAATGATGTGAAACAACACCAACAAAATTATAACAATCCAGACTTTTATACATTGTATTTGCATTTACTCATGTGTTTTATGGATGAACATCCATCAATAGGAACAAAAGAATCAAAATATATGTTTTTGGGATGAGAAAAACAATATGAGTTGCGCTATTGACATAATTTTATGACCAAAAACTTCAGGAATATAAATATGCGGTGTACCATCACGATTGCTACAAAATTGTGTACCATTGGAAAGGGAAAATGTAATAAGCCAATGCATCTAGAACACAAAATGTATAAGTGATGTTATGGTCGAATTTGCCGCAATATTCAAACAAACTTAAACGATTGAATCGGATGAGTAAATGATGAAGAAATGAACCAAGGACTTGGAAAACATCATAAAAAGGAAAGAAAAAGGAGATATAAAAAAATGAGCAAAAAAAATTGAAAATTTGGATGTTCAAGTTTTTGGAAGATTTAACTAGGAGCAAACCCACAAAATCCTTGGCTCGAACTTGAAGCAGAGGAGGAAAAACTCAAAGCACAATAGCCTTGGGAAAACTCCAAACAAGCCCCAAGCAACCCATGCAAAAACTCCAAGCACGACGTTCGGTACCGAACCATGAGCCATGGATCAGTATCGATCCACGAAACTCGTGTCGAATACACAAAAATCTCAGGTTAGACTCGAAGAAAGCAAAAGAAAACTCAAAGCTCGGTAACCTCAGGAAAATCCAAGTCAAGGTTCAAAGTAAACCGATAAAACTATCGGGTCCGACTCTAAGTTAGTTCGGTTTTGATCCATGAGTTATGAATCGTTACCGATCCATAGAGTCTTGGATTGGTTGACTCCGAGATTTTTATGGAAGAATGTGCATTTACCTCGATGATTTTTGCCTATAAATAGAGGTGGAGTGTACTTAAGACCTTTTTTCTCTTCTTCTTTTCTGAATATTTAGACTTTGTAACGGAACCTTATTGGATCTCCACCGATCTATGGAATACCAATCCATAGAATACCGATCCATAAAACCACAGTTTGTTAAAGTTACAAAAATCGAATAACAAAGTTTAAGTGGACGTAGGCTGGAGTATTTTCCGAACCACTATAAAATTTGTGTGTTCTTCTTCTCTATTTCTTGCTTTTATTTAATTATTTTCATATTTCTTACTTTTTAGGGTTTTTGTGTAATTATTGATGCAAACAGTTGCTAAAATAAAATAAAGAAAATAATTAAACCTATACTTCCTTTATATATACCTATTCCAACCCATATTGCAACTGGAGAGATTTTATTCCTCTTCAAAGAAAAATGGAGCTGTTCCTTACCTCCTTTTATCAAGCTAACTCATCCCTCCAATCTCCTTCCATTGGCTGATAGCTTCAGGAGGACAGGAGTAGGCCGTGGCAACTCATGGAATAGTCAAAAAATGAGGTACTGTTAATTTATTCTATTTCAATATATTCATCCAAATTGTCTATATATAATTATTTTAGCGAATTAGTTAAAATGACAAAGTCGGAGAATATTTTTGAACAAAGGACATCATCTCAAAAGTTTAGTCTTAAGGAAAAATTTAACAAAATGCTATACTTACTATGTAAATGCTAAATTAAATCAGCACTATATGTACAAAAAGGGTAATTTTATATACATCTATAAGATTAATTACTTAATCCACATTTTGACTATATTGAGTTAATCCACTAATTTATCTTTAGTTTATCCACATGTCGATTAACAAATAAATTTATTTTCTTCCCGGTTTCTTCTCTTCCAAATCTTAAAAAATGAAATTCCATACAAATAATTCAATATACATTATCATTCAATTCCAAATATGCAATCAACTCTCTTATTTTTAACATGACAGTTGTATCTTGCCTGTTTGAATTTATAGTTGTAATTTTTCAAAGTTTTTTTAGAGTAGAATGATATGAAGAGATTTTTGGTTTTCTTTATTCTGGATATTAATTGTGCACATTCTCTTTATTCTGAATATGGATTGTGCACTGAAATTCCTCTTATTGTTGGTTAATTGCTTCAAGTTTAAGGTTGAATAATTCTTAATAGTGGCTGAAACTAGTGTACTTTTACATGTAGGAGCTAAATAAATACCATGGATAAACTAAATAATGCACAAAAGTCAAATAATGCTCATAGTTAGGGTAGATTAACTAAACAAAATAGTGGATGGAAATTAAATTACCCTTACAACAAATGCTATTTACATTTAATATTACTTACATCAAATGCTAAATACATATAGTATTACATTGTAGTATAGCCTAAAAGTTTTTAACCACGTCCTTGGTTCAAAAAAACCCTAAACTATTTCCTCCAACCTATTTTCTTGTAATTATGTTGTATGCAATTAAATAGTAATATCAATCGAGGAATCAACTAGTTCAATTTGGTAAATTAGGTGGGTTCAAGCATACTAACATTTATAGTCTTAGGGCTTATTTTATTCATGCTAATTAGTACTTTTGATCCACTATCTTGATATATTTCTTAAAACAAGGGTGGTACTATTTACACTCATTTGAACACTTACTAATGTCAATTAAACAGTAATAAAACTAAATCATAAAGCATACTTCAAAAACCCATCTTAAACATAAAAGAAGACAGAAGCAAACGCGACTGATTATGTGTAACCGAGCAACACAAAAATAGAATAAAATCCAATCCTTAAACATGAATACTTTCAATCCTATCAACCATTAATGGCAGAAGAAAATGAAATTAACAATGTAAGTAAAAATATTAATTTATCAATTTTAGATTAGGAGCTAATGAGTTAAGATATTTAATTATATTTAGAATATGCATGTAAATCAATATTTTTATTATTCCATTAATTTTCTAAGAATAAGATAAAGATAATTAATTATATTTGACTATATAATGTCGTTTTCTAGTATAAATGGTTTCATATTTCTTTTTGGTGTTCTTGTTTGTTTGTTTGCTTGTTTGTTTTTAAAACTTGGTACCGAATAAGGAGTGGTAACCTATTGCTATCGCATCTCTTAGGTAGCATACACATAGTACAAGTCTAAACATGTCATAAGAGGTATTGAAGGTTTTTTTACAATGTTCTACCATAGCACAAATTGAGCTATAATTTTTTTACTATGTTAATCTTTGTTAGGGTTAAACAATAAAAAAAATCTACTTACAATTAAAGTCGATAATAGCTTAGTCGCAAACAAATTACTCAGACTTATATGTATTGATGAAATACTGAAAGGGAAAAATATCGACTGTGGACAAACTGGATGGAGAAATTTTGATATCATTGTTTAAAGAGAAAAAGGAGAAGTCGAATTATGGTTTTGAGGAAATAAAAAAGTATAAAAAAGTGGGTGTGAGTTTGTGAGTGAAAGTTTGATTAGGTGAGAAGATAAGTGGGTGAGAGAATGTGTATGAGTGGGTGTAAATAGTTTCACTGAGAAACTAAGTCATCTTAATTTATTCAATCATACCATCTAATGCATATGGCCATTGTTGGATCAACCGGTGGAAATAAGGAAGAATTCATACAAGAAGAGAAATTTTTTTAAAGGACATGGCAGAATTCATGGTGGCTTATCATTTCACTCAGCACCTCAATTTTTCACTAGCATTACTGTCAGTTGTTTTAACATTTTCCTATGCATATAGAGTGTGAGCAATGATTTATTGCTTTAGGTTATCTATCCAAAAAAAAACTTTTGAATAATAACAAACATTAACCTACAAAATTACTTTTGAAATACCTATCTAATTATAAAGCTACTTTAGACCATTCCCAAAATTTGATCTGTTCACTTCACCATTTTGCTTTACCATAAAAACCGAACAAAATGGCCTCTACATTCAGAAGCACCTGAGTTAGTCATATAACAACTTTTTATATAATTCAGGGGTTAGGTAAATGACAATCAAATTTCTTACAATGGCATTCTAATTATCGTTGTCTTACGTCCCCTACTCTATCCAAAATTGTGCATGAGTCTCCTCATTTCATATGCAAACTCTGTTTTACAGTCCAAGTCATTCATAGAGTTGCATAGTGATTTTACATAAAGGAGCAGTGACTTTGTATGCTTATGTTTATTTTGAAAAGACATGCAAACTCATCAATCAACACAACTAGGTTATGGAGTGTTTAATCTGTACACGTGTCATTCATTAGGTTGGGTGAACAAACACACTCGTATTTTTTTTGAAAAGATACACAAACTATATAAGGAGCTTTCCATGTTCACTTACAACCATAATTACTCTTTATCCACCTCAATCTCTAACAATTAAAAAGATATAAACTCCTTTTAAATTAAAAACATGAGTTATAACTAATAGAGTTAGAGATATGCTTAAGGAGTAATTTTGTAGTTTATTGCATGTTATTAACTCTGCAGTAAATTATCGTTCGTAATGAAAGATGTCTTCTCTCTATTATATGCTAGATATTATATTAAAACTAATTAATTATTTAATTTAAGTATATTTTACAAAAAATCCATAAATGGTGTATTTGTGATAGTAATTACAAATAGTTGTGATCATGAGTATTTTATCACAATATAATAACCATATCATTTTAAATATTCCTAGTCAAGATATATCGAGATTGGATATCAATGCACCATTGAGACTAGAGCACGTGACACTCTCCAAAATGTTTGGAAGTGTATTGTACATGATTACTAGGGCCACCAAGGGGTTACATAATGATAGTTATTGAATAACTATGGAATGACTCACTTAATAGTTTTATGTTGGTTAATATAACTAATGTCAAACAAATATCGATGTACAATCTTACACCATTTTCTTTACTTAGGAATAGATTTGGTCCTTAATATGAAAGCTCTGCTTTGATTATAGTTAAATTGTGGCATGACATCCATTGAATGGCTATAGTTGGGTCGAGTGAAAGTATTTGAAGTGAAATAATATTCAAGAGAGGATTCATCTCCTTGGTTATGTAAGGTTAGTATCATAGTTAACTGAAGTCTACTCAAAGTCAAAATCTCTAACTGGGGTAGCTCAATTGATACTAATTGTTATTATTGAATCAAGGATGTTGTGTTTGGACTATAAAATTGAATACGGACGATGTTGGAATTTTAGCCATTACCAAATTTCATAAGTCCTAATGTGATATAGTTTTGACAAAGGGAATTGATGTAAATAATTGTCACTACCCGATAACACTTAAATAAGTAAAATTGGATTTTGCCAAAGCTATATAAGTGATAAATTTAGCTATAATATCACACCACCTGCTATGTGATGTGTGAACATTAATATTCGAATCGTTCGATATTAATCGCTGACCGTATTTACACCTAAGAGTCAGACAATTGAAATGTTGAATATTCCTACTAAGAATTTATTTAATTAACTATAATTTTTGTAAATTAATTAATATTTGTGCATTATTAATTATAAAATTTAATTTAATTTGTGTTGATCAACATTTAATATTGTGTATATAATAGTTATAAAAACACGTATCGATATACGATATTGATGTGCATTTGAATTAGATTTAAAAGAAATATTTATTGATTAGACTTGAAGTTGTTTTGAGGCCCAAATAGGACCATCGGAGTGCCGAGCATATCAGATGGGAAGTGGATGGAATTTTGAATTCAAAAGGAGGAGATTTGATAAGAGGAAAAGATAGATCTGGATCCTCTTTTCACTCCATGACTCTTGCTATTTATTTGCCTTCAACCTTCACATTTTTAATCGTCTCTTTAGCTCCATTCTATACCAACCAAGGGCAACCTCTAGGCCCCTCTCCTCCTCAAAATTCAAGCTCCTAAAAACACTAAATTAAATGAAATTCATACACTAATGGTAGCTGCATTCAGACTATTAGCGCATTTTGGATTCAAGGAGTCATTTGATTCATCATTGCAAGGTGTGTCAACAAGGCTTTGGAAAAGGTAAAATCCTAGTTTGCATTTTTATATATGGGTATATTAATGTTCATCATGTTATATGCATACATTGATAGTGAATTGATATCATGAATCCCTATATGTCATCGCCGTTAACATATGATGAATAAGTTTGTTTATATGCGTATAAAAATAATTTACTTTATGTATATATACACACATAGTATTCGACAACAAAAAGTATTTATTTATTGTGATTTTCGAAAATGATAGTTTAATAATATTTAAAACTAGTTTTGTCTAAAATACATATCCATATTGTGTGTGTATGTATATTTAATGTGCATATAGTTTTTATATATGCTCATTATATGTTTTCAAATTAATTTTTTATATATTTAAAACTATATGTGTGTGTGTATTATACTTTATTTATATATAATACCTATGTTTTACGATATTTATATATTTATAAATAAATATGAAATATGCAAAAAATTATTTAGTAAAATTTTCTTACTTCCTTAAAGGGGCCATCGAAATATATATATATATATATATTAACGATTTTCATGTGGATGTGCATATGTGTGTGTGTATATATATATATATAAACACACACATTTAATTATTTGTTTATATCAAAATACATTTATATATATATATATATACATATTTATATTTTACTATATATACATATAATTCTTAATATTAATTTGATGTGCATATGTATATATGATTGTGTAAAAAGAAATTTATTTGCTTAATTTCAGAATATATACATATATTTATACATACAGAATATATACATATATTTATACATTTGTTTAAGTTTGAATTTATTAGATTTTAATTACATCATACTATAATACTATATATATAATTATTAACTTGTATATGTTTTACATGTATCATTTTATATATTTATAAATAAATATTTACACATATATACACTTACATATTAGACGACATATATGTAGAAGCAGGGGCTAATATGTCTATTGCGATGTAACTCCCAACATCCACATATGGGCATGTTAAACCATGTATACCATTTATTTTTGCATGTGCACGTACACATATATGTGTATATGATACATATACTATATTATATAATATAAAGTAAACATTAAATAAAAAATTATTTATAAATTAAATTAAATATTGATTTTATTTAAAACAAATTTAGATAAGATCTAAATAAGTTTAGACTTCATAAACCCAATAAGATCCAATGGAAGATTTTATTTTGAAATTTACCCATTTACCCTACTACAAGCTGGCCCAAATCCAACAATGGTATCGGAGCCCAATAGTCTATGCGGTCTAAATTAGTCGTGTTAGGGCAAAATAATTCAGCTTACTTATTTAGTAGGGTAGCTAGAAAGGTAGTGCCGAAGGATTGAGTTTGGATAATCAAGTGCTCTGTCCTACCAGCTACCAGCTTGGCTTGAAAAGTGAAGTAAGCCCAAAAGTTTGTCCCCAACAGAAAATGCCCAATTTGAATTAGGCTTTGGAGTAATTTTTAATTTTTTTTGAAATTAAATAAATTTTAAATTTAAAAGTTAAATTTAAAATAAGAAATATATATTATAAATGTTATAATACAATTTTCAAAAGGTGTTTCGAAAATATAATAAATAAATTTTAATTTTTTTTAATATTTATAAGATTAATAAAATAAATTAATTAATAGTTAAATAAATAAATATAAGATAAATTATGATATATGTTACATTGGCTTGAATTGTTTAAGACAAAGTAAGTGTGTGTGTGTGTGTATAAAGAATTTTCGAAACTAAAAATATTTAATTAAACAATCTAGTTAAAAGTTAACACACACACACACATATAAAGATATATGTGTATACTTATAAGCATTATAGTATAATTATTCAGTACAAAATTTTATAACTGAATAGTGTAAAATTAATTAAAATGTTAATTAATTAAATTAATCAAATAAGATTTAATTAATATAATATTATACATAAGATTATTATATAAGTAAATTAAGTTATATAACAAACATAACAAAAAGTTGAATTCAAACGTAAAATATAGCAATGGCGACCATTCCTCTGTTAGATTTGTTCGGCCATGATTTCTGCTTCCCCTAATTCCTCTCCTCCTCCGCGCCGTTCGCCCCTTCGCCCTCTTCCTCTCCCGCTTCCAATTCCATCTCTTCCTTCATCGTTCACTCATGCAATCAAGTTTTTTCAAACCTCGATTGATCGGCCTTCAGTTACGAGATCTGGTAAAGTGCGTCTACCGCCTCCTCTCAATGTTGCGCTCGCCTTTCCAACGCTTGCTCTGGTGTCTTCTCCTATTTAGGCCGCATCCCCAATTCTTCCGACTCAATCTCCGTACAACTTTAAAATCCCTGATGCGGTTATGGACATCCTCAATGCCTATGAGCATCGCGCTGGTGTCCTTCCAGTCTCCCAGTCAGTTCCGCCATCGTCTATGTCTTTGGAGGCTCGTCGCTTCCTCCTTTAACAGCTGACCTGCTGCCTGCTATCCCCTTTCGTCAAGAGCCGCTGCTTCATAGACAAATTCCAGTTGTTCATACTGTTTCGATGTCCAAAGCCATGCCGACAGCTACTTGGAAGTCTCTCTTCTCCTCAAAGCCTCGTAATGCTAGGAGGTATGTCTCTAAATGCTTTGAAACTGTTGAAAATCTTGATTTAGTTCTTGTTCCATCGCTGTCTATTGTTGGGGCTGGCGTAGAATTTTGGAAAAACACTTTGGTTGGTTTCTTTTTGGATGATGGGCATAGTTACTCTAAGGTTATTAACTTCCTGAAAATAAAATGGAGGATTTATGGATCATTGAAAGTGAAATATGATAAAAAGATGTTCTTTTTTTATTTTTCTAATCCAGAAGAGAAGCGTATGGTTTTAGAGTCAGGTCCCTGTGTCATAGATGGTAAAGTTTTCATTAGACCAATTGGAGTCCTTCGATTGATTTTGCTAGAGAGAATGTTTTGTCCATTCCTGTTTGGGCAAAGTTCTCTAATATTCCGTCTTCTCTTCAGTCTTTAGTTGGTCTGGATTGGTTAACATGTCATATCGGTAAACTAGTTTGTTTCGATGAGAACACTGAAAGTCGTGAACGCTTAGCATATGCCAGGGCGCTAATTAAGATAACGTTGGAGCGAGAGTTGCCAACCCAGCCCTCTATTGCCCTTCATGGTGATCGGGTTGGGCGTATTGATGTTGAGTATCTTTGGTCACCTCCTATTTGCTCTTCTTGTCATTCCTTTAGTCACACTGCCAAAGCTTGTTGTCTCAGTGCTGCTGTTGGTGGTCCTGTGTCCATCCCTGTCAAAATTCCAATCTGGAAACCTAAGCCTTGCAAGTGGAAAGTCCTGGTTTGATCATTAGCGTGTGGTATTACAACCGACTCCATCTACCATGTTTTTTTTCTTTCTTTGTAATTGTTATCTCTTCGAGAGATGGTTTTTGTACTATTTAGCTATATACATTTGTTTCTGTGTGATCTAAGTGGTTGCGCCACTATAAATCATGCTTAGTTGCTCTGCACATGTGCAAAGTACCTGTTTTAAATTTTATACTAAGTGGACAATCCACTATAAAACCGGCTTGCCTTGCAAAAAAAAGTTATATAACAATGAAACTTATACAATATGAATGTATAAATTAAAGGTGGAACATTAAAGAAACCCTATATAAACATAAAGGATAAATACATATAGTCTGTACACTATGATTTCTAATGTGTTTGACACTTGAATCGCGAGAATATTTCATCGGAAATACATTATCTCATAAATCGATATCACTCTAAATATAATATATTAAAAGATTATGAATATTTAATTTAATGTTGTCCTCTATCATTTATATATTAATAAATTACTTACATACTCTCCTGTTATCGAGCAAACTTAAACTAGAGATGTTATGAGTAGTATTATTAACATATAGAAAAATGAAGTAAGAAAACTATATGTATTTGTTGAGCAAACTCAAAGTACATATACTATACTTAGATCGTCGCGAAATAATAGGTAAGAATGAATAATCTCTTTTGATTTGTTGAGCAAACTCATTGTCAAAATGAGATTTGGAAAAGGAACAACAGGTTAGGAGCTATATATGATACACCGATAAGGAGTGATCCATCGTCTATGGGGCTATGACTTGTTAAGAAAACTAAAGATCGGAATCCCAAGAAAGACGAGCCTAACACCCACTAGTGAAGTCGAAACACTTCTATGTTTCATCTTAGGGTTTGGAAAAACATAAAAGATTAGTGGGAGCTTATTAGTAATATGAAACATAAAGTTTAACCTTATTAATATTATAAGAAAATTAATATGAAATTGTCTTAATCTACTAATTTTAAAACTCGCAGAAAAAAGTCTACACTTAAATTGTTTTCTAAAAGTGAAAAACTTACCTGAACCAGCTATGTCGATTGGCTAAGAGCAAGTTAGATAGGTTGACTTATGAACATCTTTGGTTGTCGATAACTACACCTCTAAACAACCCGCTAATGATGCAGACCCCAAACAAAGGCTTGCTTATGGAAAATGGGTTTCGAACCTAGAGATCGCTTAGGTTTTCGACACTAGACAAGCCATTGGAGATGCAGAATGAAAGCATATATGTCCATGAGATATTTAATAGTCTCAATGCCCTGTTTGGTGAACAGTATCGCTCCACAATGTACGAGCTTATGAGGAAGTGGTTCAATACAGAAACGAATAAAGGACAGAAAGTGGACGATCACTCTCTGATGATGAAAGGCTATGTTGATAGACTTTCATAATTGGATATAGCGACACGCAACGAGTTACAAGTTGATTTGACCCTTGGGTCCTTACGCCTCAGTACAAGCCATCCATATTGAATTACAATATGAACCTGTTGAACATTAACCTTGTAGGAACTGGACCAGTAGAAGCGGGGTAATTGGGTAAATTTCAAAAAAAATCTTTTGGATCTTTGTTGAGCCTATGTAGTCTAAGGTTTGAAGTTTTTGGATGTAAAATAATTTAAATGAATTAATATTTAAAATTTGAACTTGGAGGAAATTTCAATAGTTCAAAATTTGAAGTTGAACGTTTCCTTGAGCTGGAAGGTAACGTTAGGAGGAAATGAGAAGTAACATTGAATTAATTGTAATTAATTAGGAATTAAATCAACATAAAGGGGAAGAAGAAAACAACGCTAGATGTTATGAGCCGGTCGACCGCCATTATAGGGTTGGTCGACTCCCTTGTATAGGCGGTCGACCGATCGGGTCGTTTCGGCTCAGATTTGAGCTGGTCGAACGACTCACATTTTTTTAAAACTAATCGAACAGTCCTCGTTTCTTCTTACCTCTATAAATTTACCAGGCGACTCCCATCCTTCACAAAAAATTCTATAACTTATTGGAGACACCGTCAAAATCTATTTTCCTAGGGTTTTGGGAAATAGTAAACTACAGGTAAGAAAATCTAAATCCTAATTTCTATTTCAAATTCAATCTCCAATCTTCCTTCTCTTTATCTTCTTAATTCTGAAATCTGATGTTTGATTATACAATCTTGTTGTACGATAAAAAGGGGAAGACCTTTTAGAATTTTTGGCAGTTTAATCCAGCTCTGATCTTTAAGGGGTTCAGTGAGTGGAATTTCATTTTTCCTATTCTAGAATCTATGTTGTACTTATTTAGATCTTATATATGCCTTGGGGAATTCTAGAAACGCAAAACCCTAAATAAAATAAACCTTAGAATTTCCCTAAGTAAGTATCAATCTTATTATATGTTGGAATTTAAATTGTTTTTGTATTAATGTATTAAAATCATGTAAATTGTTGGAATAATAAATATGTAGTCAATTTAACCTATTATGTTTCTTTTAATGGAAGTGGTAAAGGGAACCAAAAGATAATCAATTAGACATGGTGTGTAAATCACAAATTTAATTCTTTTAATTTTCACCATCTATTTCTACTACGTAAAATAAGAAATTTCCTTTTTAACCTCAAAATGTATATACAAAGGTTAGATTGAATATAGATAATTTTAATTTATTATGACATGCTCCTTAAGAAAAAAGAAGTAGATTCTAATGTACTGATATAAACAATTGTAAATGTCCATGTTGGTACAAATCTGTTTATATGGCTATGTTAGTAGTAATTTATGTGGAATGGTAGATTTGCATAAGATTGATATTACAAAACACACTATAAGCGAATTGCCTAAAACAACTGTTTACATCGAAATTCCACGCGTAAATATAATGTTGATGTATAATATAACGTACTGGTTATAGCGTATTGAATATCGCGTATTATCGCAATTAGAATAGTTAAGTAATAATACTTTATTGTTTGGTAGTTAGAGTAAATTACGGAATTAATCCCTAGTTAGAGGCATAATAAGGGGATACTTTATATGGCCTTGTTTAGTATTCACGTAGAATTATATATGTATATAGTGAATATGAATATAAGTTATGACTAATTTATAGGGATTCGAGGTTAGTCCAAAGCTACATAGATGTATGCCCAGTTAAATCTAGTTACCAGCGGTGTGGCTTTTTGGACTAATGTGGGACATCACCTATAATATATAACTCCAGTGGACATGAGGTTAGTCCCAATTCTGTAGGATAAACATGCCCAGTTAATCGAGCTACCATTTTCTATGAAGAGTCGGATTAATGTGAAATGTCACAAGTGAGTTATGGGTCATGAATTACGTTTGGATACGGTAGGTGAAATCCTTAGGAGAGGTCCAATTCGGTTTTGATGTAATAAGTAGCTATGGTAGGGTCTACCTCTTTCTTAGATGCAGTATTAAGTGTCCTAATTGGATTTCTTATGATGTTATAAGGAAGAGTCATGTAGGGACTCGCCTTGAGGTTAGATCTTAAATGATAGGGATCTGCCTGTTTATAGGTATAAAAAATGATCAGAGTCTGCCTAAGCTCTAGTAAAAAAGTATTAAGTGGTTTGGGCATTTCCTTTTCGCATCGTATGCGCTTGTTATGAAAAAGGGTATAGTCCGAATGGAAGGACTTTCGGCCTACATTTGACTTTGGACTAGTCAAACTGGAAAAGCCTTAAAGCCTACAATTGACTTTTGGTGTAGTTGGACTGGAATGGCCTTCGGGCTTACAGTTAACATTGTTCGTTTATAATGATTTTAAAACTAAAGACATTTGGACACTGCTGCCCAGATTTCTATTATGGTAAAACTTGAAATTTCTTTCACTGGAATTTGTTCTTCCGACCCCTCCTCATTTCAACAAACAGTTTAGGGGCGTAGGGTATTGCTGAGGAAGCAAGAGGTGGGGATAGTTAATGGATGTGGTAGTTGTCTTTCGTTATTATCTATTTTATGTTATTTTCATGTACCTAGACATTTGAGACTATTGATAGGATAGGCTGATCCTCTAAATCAGCTTGTTGTGCAGGTCCCACTTTCGTCAAAGGATCGAGTACGTACTTACATAAATGAGATATGTAAAATACGTTGTGCACATCTAATAGCCTATCTAGTAACTCCACTTTATATGCAAGTCTACCAATCTGATCCGGTATGGGAAAAGGCCAATATAACGAGGGGTTAGCTGCCCTGATTTCCCAAACCTCACAATACTTCTCAATAGAAAAACTTTCACAAACACTGAATCTCCAATTGATAACTCTAAACCCTTGCGCTTTCAATCCGCATAACACTTCGACCGATCCTCTGCTTCCTTCATTTTTCTCCTAATTTCAGCTTCTTCATTTTTCTTCTAATTTCAACTACCTTCTCACTGGCTTCTAAGATAATGTTGGTTCCAAGAACAATTTTATCATAAGACTTAATCCAACATAAAGGAGAACGGCATGGATGACCATAAAGAGCGTCGAAAGGAATCATAAAAATGCTTGCCAGATAGCTGTTGTTGTAAGTGAATTCGATTAAGGGTAAACGATCTTCCCAAGGACCCCCAAGCCTAAAATGCATGCTTGCAACAAATCTTCCAAGATCCGGTTCATTATCTCTATCTGCCCATCTTTCTTGGGATAATAAGCTGTACTCAGTGTTAGTATCAGTCCCTAAAGCAATTTGTAGTCCCTCCCAGAACCTGCTAGTGAATATTGGGTCTTGATCACTTACAATACTACAAGGAATACCATGGAGTCTCACAATCTCCTTTATATACAAACTCGTCAGATTTGTAGCAATCCAAGTCGACCTAACGGGAATGAACAGAGAAAACTACTCATTAACTTGTTAGTCTCTTCACAAAATACATCAATGCTACTTCCTACCACATCTTTTATCATGACCCTACTTCTACCACAATCCAATACATCTTTAAACTTAGATGACGAATCCATTCCTAGAAACAGTCCAAAACCTATGAATCCAAGAGCAAACAAATCAGAATGAAAGAGATGATTGTGACAAGAAATAGGCACATTTACACAAAAAGTGTCAAGATTTGTTGGACACCCAGTTGAGTTAGACACACAAAGAGGATTACTTACTATAGCATATTTAAGGTTTAGTTTATTCATAAAATCATAAGAAATAAAACAATGGGAAGCCCTTGTATCAAATAACACTATTACAGGAACATCATTTATGGATAATGTATCTTGCAACACCTACTTTCCCTTCTAACTTTGAAGAAGTGGACGGTATCTCTTCTATGGAAAAAGCTTGTCCTTTAGACCACTTTTTTGGAAAAGGGCACTCATTCTTCATGTGTCCTTGCTTGTGACAATTTTAGCAGATTGGTGCACTAGGGGTGCCAGTGCACTGATTTGCAAAGTGGCTCACTTTGTTGCACCTATAACAACACTTAACATGTCAACAGTATTCGTGTGCCGTAGCGCAAACACATAAGGTAAAATAAAAGAAAAAAAATAGAAAAACTTACAACGAAATGTTAAATATAATATAACAATAAGATAGTACATTAGGTCACTCGAAAGGAGCCATAAAAGTGCTTGTCAGATAGCTGTTGTTGTAAGTGAATTCAACTAAGGGTAAATGATCTTCCTAAGAATCCCCAAAGTCTAAAATGTATGCTCATAACAAATCTCCCAAGATCTGGTTCACTCTCTCTGTCTACCCATCTGTCTAGGGATGGTAAGCTATATTCAAAGTTAGCTCAGTCCCTAAAGCAGTTTCTAGTCCTTCCCAGAATCTGCAAGTGAATATTGGGTCTCGGTTACTTATAATACTACAAGGAATACCACAAAGTCTCAGAATCTCCTTCACATACAAATCGCCAGACCTGTAGCAATCCTTGTCAGCTGAACATGACTAAAATCTTGGTCAGTCGGTCGACTATAACCCAAATGCTTTCGTTCACTCTTCTTGACCTAGGAAGTCCATTAATAAAGTCCATAGAGATATTCCCCCACTTCCACTTCAGGATCTCAAGTGACTGAAGCAATCCAGCTGTCTTTTGCTCGTCACTTTTAATCTATTGGCAGTTTGCACACAGACTCACAAATTTCAAAATATCTTGCTTTATCCCCTTCCACCAGAATACCCTCTTTATATCTTTGAACATATTGGTCACTCCTAGATGGAAAGATAACTTCATATGGTGGCATTCGGCAACACTTCTTGCCTAAGTCCATTAACATTTGGAACACATATACGCTCGTTTATTTTCAATATGCCTTGGGGATCAATCTCAAAGCTAGAAACAACACCTTGGTCATCCTTCTTAAGTCTAGCCAAAATAGGATCTGCCTCCTGACTGAATGAAATCCCTTCCATTAATAATTGTCTTAACTTCTAAGTTAGCAGCCATTATTACATTTCAACTTAATGCATCCACAACAACATTTGCTTTCCCAGGGGTATAAAGAATCTCTAGATTATAGGAAGCGAGAAATTCCAGCCATCTCTACTATCTCAAATTCAAATCTTTCTGGGTAAAGAGGTATTTTAAGGGTTTGTGGTCCATGTATAACTCAAACTTTTGACCCAAAAGATATGCCTACACATCTTCAGTGCGAAGATAACAGCCAAGAGTTCCAATTCATGCGTAGCATAAATTTTCTCATGGCTTCAGCTGTCGACTCGCATAGGCAATAACTTTTTTATGTTGCATCAGGACTGCTCCTAATCTGGTGTGGCTCCCATCTAGAATGGTTAACATGGGAGCGCTAGTCAACTTCTCCTTCAATTCAATGAATGCTTAATCACACTTAGACGTCCACACGAACTTAACATCTTTCTTCGTTAACTTCATTAGTTGAGAAGCAAGCTTTGCGAAGTCTTTGATAAGCCTATTGTAAAAACTAGCCAATCCATCTTCAAATAGATAAGAACGTCATCAGTAAAGATGAGAACAAATTTATCAAGGATATCTCGAAATGCCTGATTCATTAAATCCACAAAATAAGAGGGTACATTAGTCTGCCCAAACAGCATAACTAACCACTTGTAAAAATTATCTGAAGTCTGAAAAGCTGTTAAGGGCACCCTCTCCTCTAGTATCCTTAATTGGTGGAAACCAATGGCAAAATCCAATTGAGCAAATACCCAAGCGCCATGGAGTTGGTCAAACATATTGTCGATCCTTAGTAAAGGATATTTATTCTTTATAGTCCTCTTGTTCAATTCCCGGTAGTCTACACATAACCTTAAAGAACCTTCTACCTTTGTAACAAAGACAAATAGTGATCCCTAACTTGAGGTACTTGGTTGAATAAAACCCTTTTGCAAAAAGTCAAATGTCTTCCCTTCTAACTCCCTCTTCTCTTTTAGAGCCATCCTTTATAGGGGTTTTACAATAGGTCTGGTTCCTGGAATCAAATCAATACGGAATTCCACTTCACGGTGAGGAGGTAAACCTTGCTCCTCATTAATGATATCACTGAAATCCTAAAAGACTGGTACATCTCCTAGCTTTTCTTTAACTTCGAGTGAATAGAGAAAACTGCTCATTAGCTTGTTAGTCTCTTCACAAAATACTACAATGCTTCTTCCTATCGCATCCTTTATCATGACCCTACTTCTAATCTTTCCCGAGGTAGGTCTCACGTGCTGGGACCTCCTTATGTACCACGATCCAAGATAACTTTAAACTTAGATAACCAATCAATTCCCTGTAACACTTCAAAACCTATGAACCCAAGAACAAACAAATCAAAAAGAAAGAGATAATTTCGACAAGAAATAGGCATATTTAAACACAAAGTGTAAAAATTTGTCGGACCCCCAATTGGTTTCGACACGAAAAGAGGATTACTTACTACAACATATTTAAGGTTTAGTTTATTCGACAAATCATAAGAAATAAAACTGTGGAAAGCCCTTGTATCAAATAATACCCTTACAGGAACATCATATATATATATGGATAATATATCTTGCAACACCTACTTTCCCTTCAGACCTGAAGAAGTGGATGGTATCTCTTCTATGGCAAAAGCTTTTCCTTGAGACCCCTTCTTTGGAAAAGGGCACTAATTCTTCATGTGTCCTTGCTTGTGACAATTGTACTAGATGGGTTCACTAGGGGTGCCAGTGCACTGATTTGCAAAGTGGGCCATTTTGTTGCACCTATAACAAAGAATGTGGGGGCAAGTTGAGCGGCTTCTTCTATGCTGGAACCCCACCACCGAGTTTCTTCCTTGCCCACTGCTTCTTTTCCTTGCACTTGAAATTCGGCTTGCCTTCAAATGGTATAACTGATAAAGGCTTGGCATTAATCGCTTGCACTACACCATTATGGACTCCCTCCTTAATATCAAGAGCTTCAATCCTCAAAGTCATGCCGATAATGTTGATGAATGTACCCATAAGATGATTGGTCATTTCACGATGGAACTCTGGTCGAATCCTATTTATAAACATTTCTTTTTCTTAAGCAGTGTGTCTATCAATACAAGTCCAAAACAGGACAAAGCATTGAACTTATGCTCATATTGCGACACTGTCATATGACCTTGCTTTAAATCAAGGAAATTCTTAAACAATAGAGTCCTTCCAGCTTCTGGAATAAATTGCGCTTCAAAGACTTCCTTGAACTGGGCCTAAGAAAACTCCTTTGGAGTACTAGTTGTTATTAAATCCCACTAATCCAACGTCGAATTTTTAAGTTGTCATGATGCCCACAACCATTTCTCTGCATCTCCCAACTAAAGGTCCCCAAATATTCTTTCATAAGAGCGGAGCCACATCTGAACCCCAAGAATATTTTTAGTTCCGTAGAACAATTTCTCACCCAAAGCAATGTAACTCTTATATAGAGCCACAAAGTTCAAAAAGGGATGAACTTGCACTACCACTTCCTCTACTGGATCTACAACTGGCATAGTAGCATTTCTAGATACCTTGTTGTGGTAGCTGTGCTACTTTTAGATCCTCTCTTTCCTCCTCCTCTTATATTCATCTTCTATTGCCCGAAAAAATAACATATATCTTTAGAATATGATAATAAGATTAATACAGTTTAAGGAATAAACACCAAAGGGTCTAAAATGAGACTTTAGTGGATAAATATTATTATTATAAAAATTACAAATACGCACTCTCAAGATTAACTCATTCTAGGGAATCACTTACCCTATCTCTAATGAGTTGTATCCCAATCAAGCTAAGGTGTTAACTCAACCAAAGCTCTGATACCAACTATGACAATCCACCTTTTGGACCCTTGGGAATGATACTTAATGCATCAATGGTATTTGTGTGATGTAACCAAGCATTCGAAAGGTGAGACATCATGAGGTAAAATAAATGAAACTGAACAAAAAACTCACAACGAACGGTTAAATATAATATAACAATAAGATGGTAAATAAGGTTACTCATTAACATGGAGTTATCAGAGTTACAATGAAAGTACTACCATCAGCCTAGGCGGTTATAACAACCTGCCTTTACACTTGCTAATATAACACATACATACAAAAACTACCTAACATCGGAAATTTATAGCTAGATAGGTAAGGAGCCTCATGCTCGACCACCATCTTCAAAAGAGCCCTAAGAAACCTGTCACTCTCAAACTACTCAAATATAAATGAGTACCCGAAAGATTAAGGAAAACAAACAAATTGGGTCAGACAATAAGTATGGTATAAGTAAACTCTAAATAAAAATGGAACATATTAACAACATGTGTGACCACGCCGCAAAACATGGAACAAGTTTCCTCTCACAAGCATAAAAATGGACACAAATAATTAAACATCATGAAGTGCGTAAGAAACTTCCTGATGCGATCAAGAAAGTATTAATTCAGAGGTTTGAATAAAAAATAAGGAAAGGGAAATTTTCCAACAACCACTAGGAGGGTGCGTCCCCTTATCAAAAGTATACCTCTAGATAATATACTTGAGAGGGTCATTTACCCTGTGACTCTCTAAGAAAATGTACAAGCCAGACCCCACCAACCTTACCTAGTATCCGAGTATTTCACATCTCCACGCATATGCAATCAAATCTAATCTAGAGTAGATGTGAAGATACCCTAATGGGAGCAATTCCACATAGCTTGACGTTTCTAGTCATTTCTAACAAAGGATATCAATGCCCAAATGAGCAACGAATCATCTTAGATTGATGACCCATGAAGAAGACAGTGGAATCGATAGTCAATAAATCAACTATCAAGAATAATCAAAATGATTGTATATGGAAATTAAATCTAATGTCCTTACCACTACTCATAGATTTCAAACTTTTATTATCCTTCGATTGAAAATGAAGCCAGACAAATTAAGGTAATGTTACCTCTAAACCTTGCCTCGGTGACTTTTTTAACCTTTGAGATAGAAACGGTTCCATACCTCAACATTTAGTACTAAGAATATGACTAAATCCATTCCATATAAGTGATATCGTTTATGGAAATTACTTTCCATAAGAAAATCAAACTTTTAAACTTTAAAAACCGAATTTGTGTATGGTTTTCACATCCTACGAATATTAACTTTAAACAGCTTTATTAAAGTTATTAATTAACTTTAAACATCATTATTAAAATGATTAATTAACCTTAAACATCATTATCAAAATGATTAATTAACCTTAAACATCATTATTAAAATGATTAATAAAAACAATTTATTATTAATATCTCAAAATAACCTTTTATACTTCACGAAAACCAAATACCTCCGAACTGCATCCATAGCGGCTATCGCTATATGGACCATAACTTCAAAACTTGCTTTGAAAATCAAAATTGCTTCAAAACTTGGTTCAAATAACATTTTAAAAGTGCCAATACACAACCAAATATTTGGTTTGTAAAACCCAAGCATTAAATCACACACAAAAGGCTTCAAATAAATGATATTTCAAAGTGTCGATATAGCGATAGTCGTTATACGAACACTTCCGTAAAACATTATGTATGTCATATATATATATATATATATTCATCCAAACATCTCATAAACATAAGCATATATATACACAAATGTAAATAACATTCATAAGGCAAGGTAAAATTTGTTACTTTATAACTTATGCACTTCGAGGTGTGTCATAGCGACTTATTCGCTATGAATACTTCGACTTCATTTCTAGTCACTCGCAAACATCCTATGTGTCATCCGCTTTCAAGTGAGAACCAATGCAAACAATAACCATTCCACACACTTATTGAACAAAAGCAAACAACAAAGATAATTATATAAATAATAAAGTTTAAAACTTGATTTTTAAAGTGAGCATTACTCACCTAAATCACCACGAACTTTACCCAAATTACCACAACTTCTCAAACCACACTCGAACCTAACTTTTGCTTGGAAAAAATTGACTTTTAGGGCCTTGAGGAGGTCAATATGGTTCAACCATGGTGCTAAAGGGCTCAACCTTGGCTAAAAATGGGAGCTTTGGATCTTGTTTTGGTGAAGGAGTGATGTAGAGAAGAATGGAAGTGTTTTAACCAAGTTTTAAGGTTTTAAAGTGGAAAAAAAATTAATTTAGGACTATAGAGAAGCCATAAAAAGAAGAAGGAATCTTGGTGAAGAAGGAGATAAGAGTTTGAAAATGAAGAAAGTGAAATAAAATAAGAAATGAAAAAATAAAGTTATTTTTATTATAAAATGAATAAGGGAAATTACTAAAATTCCCTTAATAATTAAAATATACAATACCCTCCACATCATGATGACACATCGCCTCTCCCCATGCCTACTTCGACATGTAAGCCCCATCCCACATTCCACCATCACCTCATTTCTTTTTGAAATGTACTTTGTTATATTTTTATATTAAAAGAAAAGTCAATTTTCTTATTAATATCTCAAAAAATATCTTTAAACCAAATTAAAATCAAATCATATTGTTAATAAAAGAATTATTATTTATATAAATGTGTACATATGTACACTAGTGTACTTAACACATTTCGATAACTTTTAGTCGATGAAATGTCGAAAATTCGGAAAATGATTTTCGATCACATTTTCAATTTTTCTTCGAACAAATTGTATTTTATACCAAATTTAAAAACAACTTTACCATCATTAGTTATTACTAAAAAGAGGTCTATTTGAGTTAAAAATCCATTATTTAAATATTTCAAAATATATTAAATATCCAAATTCAAAGTGATTAAACTATGGGTCGGTACAAAGAAAGTATCACTTGGGTGATTATCACCTATGCTAAAATAATCCTATATTATAACTTCAATAAATTTTTGAAGGACTGAAGAAATGATTCCGAGAGTCCAATGAAATAACTTAAGCAAAATCGAATTAGAAAGGAAGTTATGTTATTTTCAATAATTAGGGAATCAACAAGTCTGGATATCCTTGAGAGGAAATTAGGAAGTAGCAAAAGGTCTAAGTAGAAATTACTAGGAAGGAGACACCGTCCACTTTCGGGTTACCTTGCCTTGGTATCCAGAAGATGAAGTTATTAGATATACTACTAGATGATTTAAGGCAGTTTGGTTGTGCATTGAGGATTGCGTAGGGATACAGTTTCATGGGATCATACTTATGCTCAAGTTATTTGGAGTGGTGCAAGTTGACATCATTTGAGTTGTAGCAAGCATTGCACAGGGTTATTGATGCACATACAACTGGATTGAAGATTCATGCTAGCGGTAAAAAATGAGAAATGCAGTTGGGAAATGAATTCAATTCATAGAGGGACAATGACTGCACAAGATAATAAGAAAGCATATACTGACATGAGACGCATGAAATCAAGATTCATGGTGGTAACAAAGTCTGTGTGAACATCATACCTCATTGATAGGTACTAGATTGATAGTTGCCAAGGGTTGTAGGGCCTTTTCTGATTGTGGATAGAGTTTGGGAGTTAGCTTATGGAGCGGAGCTTCCTAGAGAGTAGGCGGGGGTACCCAATGTTTATTTTATGTCACACTTGTAGAAGTGTTTATGGGATGCAGTTACCATGGTTAAGCCATGTCAGTTTGGGAAAGTTAGGAAGGATAGGTGAGCCCCTTGTTCATCATGCACCTACCTATATTTTGAGCATGGGACAAACCAATTTCGTAATAAAGTAATAAAACTAGTGAGAGTCCAGTAGGGAGATGATCTAGTTGAGATTATATGGAAACTTAAGGAGAAAGTTCGAGCTATCCATCCCTAACTCTTTTTTGGCATGTTTCCATTTTAGTTAGGAAAGTATAGATTACTTATATATTTAGGTTCTAGCCTAGGTTGAGATCATTAGATGGTAGGAATGGTTGTAAACATGTCAGTATGACATGTTATGGATGATGGATGCTAGTGGATGTATTTAGATGTATTAGTTGAATTGTATGCTTTGACTTGTTTAGGACAGTATATCCTCTAGGTAGTATGCACATCACATTATCTCTTATTTATTTTCTTAGCTAGTCAGATATGATATATATGGATGCTTGATTGTTGATTATCTTATTTGAGTATTATGCATATGGATATTGCATATGGATGAAATGGTCGTGCATACATATAGAATTGCAGGTTTACTTATTTAAGATGTTGCATATATTTGAATGCATAGCATGAGCATTTGCATGACAGGAGGTCTACTCTTTTGCATTAGTATAGGTTCACATGCATTTCACGTTGCATATATATGTGCATATTGGATTAGAAAATTTCTAAGAACAATGATTGCCATGGATAATGGATGAGTAGATGGTTGTAGCTATTGGTTGTTATGTATATGGATTACATTTTTCCATCCTTTAAGATTTCAAGGACGAAATCCATTTGAGAGGGGAGAATGTAACACCCTGGAAATTTAACATAAATTTAAATGGAAATTTAATAAGAACAGTAAATTTAATTAAAATAAGGACTAAATTTTTTCCACTTACGTCCAAATTTGGCTATGAAACTTGCACCATTGTGTTTGTAGCGATTTTCCAGACAATTTCATTTATAACACTTTATAATCCGAGTTAGTATAGAGAAGTTACGGGAGTTAAAATGAACTGAGAAATTAAAAATAAGAAAATTAAATATTTACAAGGCTTTGGGTCGACCCAAGAAGCCCTAGGTCGACCGTTAGCGGTCGACGATCAAATACGGGCGGTCAACCCGACACGAGTAAAATCTAGGGATTAGCGATAGAGAGAGGTGTTGATTAACATCCTGTATTCGTTGCTTGCATCTAAAGTATTGGATGAGAGGACCATATTTTCCCTAAGCTAATCTAATGCCATAAACCTAACTCAACTCTATAAATTTGTAACTAATGAAACCTTAATTCTCTAATGGAAGCATACAGCGACTAAACTATGTCAATTTTTCTCCTGAAAATCCTTATTTTCTTAAATCAAAATCAAACATTAACCAATCTAAGAGGCTATAGCAAGCAATAAAAGGAGGATTAAGGCAATTTAGAGAAGGATCTATCGATTAGAGGCTAAATTCTCAAGTGCAAGAGCTTACGCTAAAGGTGAGTGGACACAAATTTGGTAATTAAATTAGTGTAATTAAATTTAAATTATTCTAATTAGTTAGGATGTTAGGAATCTTGAATTCAATATGTTAAATTTAAATTGAGTATGCTTAAGCCTTAGATTTGATTCTAAAACCCTAGAAATCAAATTACAGTAGACTGATAATGTAATTACTTGTCTGAATAATCGTTTAATATAAAATTTCAAACCCTAAACCCAAAAACCCTGGATTAATTGTAATTTGAAAATTTAACTAGTCATTAGTATGAAAGAACTAGAAGATCGTGCATGGCTAATAAAATGAGTATATATACTAATTTATACTATGAAATAATAAAGTAGTAAGTAAATGTACACACCGATATTTATACTGGTTCGGAGCACCTCTCCTACGTCCAGTCTCTAAGCACCTCTTTAGGTATTTCCTTGGTAAATCCCTCACTTGACCTGAAGGAATAGGTTTACAACTTAACCAATCTGAGCACCAATCAGATTTATTCTTTCCTTTGAAAAATACAATTCTTGCTTGATAATCTTGTGTTCACCTAACATTGATTTTGACTTGATAGTACAATGGTTCCTATAATCTCCTTGATGATTCATAGTGAGTGCACAGTGATTATTGGAACAATAGCAAATGAAATAATAGAATTGAAAGCATAATTGCTTAGAATAGCACATGAGAATAAAATAGATAGAAATCGGAGTAGAAGATATCTCTTTAAGTATGAGTCGTTGTGCTATTTATATATATTGAAGAGAAGTAATCAAGAGTTGTTAATCTTCAAGAAATCCTTTTAGAATTGCAAAAAAATGTTCAAAAAGTCGCAACTCTAGAAGATGACCTTTTATAAAAGTAGCTGTTACAACATCTCAGTCTACCGAGCGAATACGTCACTAAGTATGAAAGTTTTAATTTACGCGGCAAATATTTGAATTTTTTAAAAAGTAGTTCAACAAAGTTTCAGTCGACTGAAATTGGACTCAGTCGACTGAGCTCAAACAACTGAAACAAATTTGGGTCGACTGGAACCAATTTCAGTCGACTGAACAATGTAAGTTTAGTTTTTATATATAAACACTTGTCATTTTAAAATCAATCTCTATGCTATGTTGATATCTGTGTTTGTGTATGATTTCGTGTGTGTATATAAACTATCAAGGAGATTTTACAATTCAAACTAATACCATATACATACTATTGACCTTGAAGCTCCATAGTTTTGAATTCTTTGACTTGTAGATGATTCTTCTTGCTAATTGCCTTGCTTATTGTCTTCTTGAATGATAGCCTGTCATCATGATATAGTATATATGTGCAGTATATAGTTTTCATTATTAAAATAGAGAACAAATGTTATAACATAGTAAAACTAATGATAATTGAATATGCTAAACACATGATATAAGCGCATAAACGAATGAAAAAATATTGCAGAACCCTAATTTTTACTCGCGACCGGTTGACTTGGGATTGCCAGCGGTTGACTGTTATCGATCTACCTTGGGTTACCTGGTGTTGACCGATCGGAAACAAATTTTCATAACTTGAAGCTCGGCCTAAGGCTCAAATTAAATAATAATTTTTTTATAATTTAATTAGACATTATATAGAAACTATGGATTGTCGATTGAATTTATTTGGGCTAAGTATACAAGTTTGATAGGATAGGGAAGTTGGTTCCTATCAAAGTGGTTAGAGCGAAGTATTTCACAATGTTTGATATTAGTATAGGAGAATATATTTCGCAATAGTTGATTTGGTATAGGATATGTATATCGCATATATGAAGTTGATTAGGGCAATTTATTTCGTATAGGATCAGGGGTGTTCCATATGGGTGATCGTAGCGCTGTCGGAGACACTTTTTGAGAGAGTGTGGTACTAATGGGAGATCCAGGTATGCATGTTTTCTAGTGCAACATGGTATGGTTAGACATCGGTGTAGTATAATAAGTAGCTATACGTATCGATTAAATTGAAGTCCAGTGCAAATGGGAATTCCTATGAGATGAACCTCGGTGTAGTACAATAAGTGGCTATATGTATCGATTAAATTGGAGCCTGGTATTAATGGAAGTTCCTATGAGATGAACCTCAATGCAGTACAATAAGTGCTATAGGTTTCGATTAAATTGGAGTCCAATACTAACTGGAGTTCCTATGAGATGAACCTTGATGTGGTACAATAAATGGCTATATGTATCAATCAAATTGGAGCCTGGTAGTAGTGGTAGTTGCAAAGAAATGAAGCCCGAAGCAGTACAATAAGAGGCATGTTTGTATAGTTATGATGGGAATGCAGTTCTGTGACAACCGCCCTACACCTCCAATGCACATATAACCGAATAGTGCGCTGCTGGAGCAACTGGTGGATGTAGGATGATTGTCAAGGGAAAGAAAAATAATTGAAGAAGAGGAATAGAAAAGAAGAGAATAGAACATAAGAGAAAGAAAGAAAATATCACACAATCACATAACCTGTCGTATATCTCACATCATATCTAATAAAATATAGTAGTCATCTAAGATATAAAACATGCGAGACAATAATAACTACATGAACCACATAATCAGAGTACATATGATCATACAGTTATACAACACAATAATAGAGTTTATACATCTGATAAATAAACTCGACTGATGAACTGTCTCTAATAATAGTAAATCAACACTTTCAAGGCTCCACAGTGTCACACAGCGGAATAAACAATTATAAGTCCAAAATATAAGTATGAGAAGGCATCACCTTTTGCTAGTACATCTGCACAGATCCAAGTGATGTTTACACCTGTTATCTAATCTACTCATTTAAGAGTACCTAAGATAATAAGAAGCAAAGAACAAAACCTCAAAAATAGTCTGGTGTGAGCGATAAATAATCTCAAAACACTATAAAAGTCGGTAAAATATACGGAACATAGGGATGGAGAATCATACCTGACATATCCCTGCATCCAAAGAGTTAGCATATGACATAGGATATATGCAACTCTATATCATAGTCATCATGGGTATACTATACATCAATGTACTAGGGTATCTAGATATCTATATCGATAATATCTACATCGTGTGACATCCCTAAGGTGATAAACAATCAAACAAACATAGTATCCATCACCCATCCTCACATTCACTCACTCAGTGCGTTGGACATATGATACTCGTACGACCCCATCATATAGTCAAGGACTACTAAACGTCCTAGTTTCTCCATACTCCAATCTATGCCACTCAAAAGGCCAAGAACTAGACTGCATACATCATAACAGTATACGGTAGATGGATTGGGTCATCATTTGATCTAGGGCACATATCATAGCCCAAGTGAGCGTCCTGACATACCCATGCTTTATGAGTACACTTCGAAACATACAAATATCAATGATCCCTTTGCACACGTCATCCATAGTAGAGCTTATCCTAGAATTGTCCTCATAATTCCCGTCTAAAGTCATCGTAGTTGGGAACTATCCTGGACAGCCAACATTAATCATCGAGTGTCATCATGCGTCCCATAATCCTTCTCCAACAGTTCCATCAATCCAACTCATCATTGCTTACTCTGCATCCCAATGTATAGCTATCTATCATCGAAGCCATCACTTCCCATTATGGACTCATCATCGACGAATCACAAAGTCATCGCGTCGAAGCATCGTCCTCGCTTCAGCGCTAAAACCGCTCATCGAAGTGCCATAGCCTCAAATCAAATATCCAATGAACGAATGAACCATCACATCATGCTCTTCGAAGCCTTTCCATCGTCCACATCAAAATTGGCTAAACTGACCATCATCAATAGTGGTAGATATCGACCACTTCAAAGTAGTCAATTATGACCACTTTAGTCATGTACTTAACCAAATATGGTTATGTACAAACCAAATGAAAACGTCTAGCATCTATCCCGTAATTCGAAGCACATCTCCTAATATATCTTCCATCTTTAGACCAGTCTGTGCGCATGAAACTCTATGCATTAAATCCCATTCTATGGGATATTTTCTAATACTATAACGCCTTCGAATGGCGTTTTCAACTAAACTAAGCAAACTAGAATACATGCAACCAACAAGCATACAAAGGTCTATAATAGCCTAATACATCTACAATAGCATAATTCAATACATCTAAGCAACCAATATGGGATTAATATCAGAAATAGAATAAATCTATCAATGTCGTCAAAATACTGCATCAATGAGAAAAATATGAATTTTAATTTACAATCATTTTAAAATACTTTTAAATTCTTTTGTAAAATAAGATGCATGTTTAAATATATTAGAAATCAATTTTTACGGTTAGAAAACATTTCAGAGCATCGTTTTAATACTGTACTAACAATCATAGTATACTAAAAGACAATATCACCCACATTAACAAAAGCTGTCTAATCCAAATCAAGTCGTAGAGCTCTCCATCACGAGCACAATGCAAGAAACCGCATCCAACACGGACCTCGTATGTAAACGAAATGGACGATATGGGATTTCAATTTAAATATATATATATATATATATAATATGTAATTAACTTAACCACATTAATTAAATAAATTATTACCTTTAATAACTTTCATAATTGCATACAAGTAGGAGATATGTCATTCTCTTTTCTTTTACTTTCTCTCTCCTGCATACTTTTCGCTTGAATTCACACGTTACTTCTTTCCTGTAGCCAAAATGAACACATTTCCTTCATGTGCAACTTGGTTTGCCTATACACGCACTCCACTTCATGCCTGTACATTCACGAAATAAAGCACAGCACTCCTATGCATACATGTTTGCCTCTGTTAGGAATTTTCCGGGATCACTACACAATTAGATTTAGAAGAGAAAGTAGTGAAGAAAGGAAACAAAAAAAGGTTCCCCAAAAAACAAATTTTTTTATTGATTCAACCCAGAAAATACAAAAGAGACCTAAAATTGAGAAGAAATCTCAATCCCGAACATCCTACAAAATACACTTCTCACACATCTTATGAACCCTAGACATGTCTATTTATAATAGACTTGACAAAATTTCTTCGTTAAGAAACTACTGAATACTTCCATAAATCTCTCCCATTTAGATGATTTTTTGCCTTCTCTAATGCAATAAAAGAGGAAACTAATCACTCTACCAAATACACAAAATCTCTAAAATGTGCAATTAATCACACTCCAAAATCTACCAAATTTATAAAATAGGCAATGAATTTGAGTCATAATTCCACATAGACTTTAATACCTTCAAGATCTACTTAAATATGGGATATTGTATCACTAAAATATAACAATCTCTACCTTGATACAATATTCCATAAATGTCATCCAAGCTCCTCCTAGAACCTCAAACTTTAAACAGTCTCCAATATTAACATGGAAACAAATGTCACCATTCCAAAAATGATCAGCCTTCAAACCACCTAATTACGCATGCTCTCAATTGAACATACATATCATTAATAAATCAGAATTGTTTGTAATACCACAATGGCCTCCATGCGGTCTTTGCGGTATTCCATTGCTGACTCCACCTTGATTCAGACAGACTAGTCTCTCCAACTTCACGTGTATAAGATTTTGCGATCTTTAAGGTTTTTCCAAGCAATGAATAAATATTATTGCTTTTCCTCTTCATGCGCAGTACCTCCTTTTTAATCTTCCAAACCCTAGTTACTCCACCTCGAGTCGAGAAGTTACAACCTTTCCCTTCCGGCTGTCCAACAGAAACAAGATTCCTTTTAATTTTTGGGATATGTCTAACCTCTGTAAGTGTCACCAACCTTCCAGTATCCATCTTCAACCTGACAGAACCTGTGCCTTGAACATGTAGATCTCCACCATTAGCGGACTCCACCTTACAAGCTTCCTCCTTATAATCAGTGAATGCTTCCCTTTGATTGCAAATGTGGAAACATGCACCAGAATTTAGCACCCACTCTCCTTCTCTACTCATATCAACACAAAGAACATCATTGCTAATGCCAAAGTTTACCTCCTCATCACTGTCTACCTCCAGCTTATTTTTGCTTCCTTCTTGAGTTTTTATCCTTTCTTTATCTTCTCTTAATTTATTGCAATATTTCAGCCGATGATCTGGTTTTTCGCAGTAATAGCAAATGAAGTCTCGATCCTTATTTGGTTTGAAAGAGCGTCTTTCTCTCCTTGCAAGGTGGACCTCTGCCAATGGATTTTTAGTTTCCTTTTCTTCAATGGCCTTTCCTTCCGATGAATTTATCCTCCGCGTCTCCTCATTAAGAAGGCTGCTAACAACAGTCTCCATGGAAACAACACCAGTAGAATTTGAATTGTTCAACGCGATTATAAGAGTTTCCCAACTTTCAGGCAATGAGCTCATTAATATCAAAGCTTGATTTTCGTCATCAACATTAAAGCTTACCGCCGCCAATTGGTTCACAATTGCTTGAAAGTTGTTGAGATGTTCACCAATCGATTCGCCTTTATTTAGTTTTAGATTGACCAACCTTCTCATTAGAAGTTCCTTATTTGTCGCAGAATTTTTTGCACAAATCCCTTCCAATTTCTTCCATATTCCAAAAGCAGATGTTTCACAAGCAATGATATGAAACACAGAATTCTCCATAAAACATCGAGTAGCCGCCACTGCCTTCCTATCCAAAATTTCCCACTTTGCCTCAGTTATGCCATTTGGTTTTCCACTTTGTTTTCCAAGGGTTGGTGAAGATCATTAAGATAGAGATAATCTTCCATCTTTGCCTTCCACAACCCCCAGTTCCTCCAATTAAGCTTTTCAACATTTATCTTCTTCATAGCCAAAGGCTCTTCCAAATATTTGTGCAGCTGGCTCTGATTTCAACTGTTAGGAATTTTCCGGAATCACTACACAATTGGATTTAGAAGAGAAAGTAGTGAAGAAAGAAAAAAAAATTCCCTCAAAAACAAAAACTTTTATTGATTCAACCGAGAAAATACAAAAGAGACCAAAAATTGAGAAGAAATCTCAATCCCGAACACCCTACAAAATAAACTTCCCACACATCTTGTGAACCCTAGACATGTTTATTTATAATAGACTTGAAAAAATATCTTCGTTAAGAAGCTATTAAATACTTTCATAAATCTTTCCATTTAGATTATTTGTTGCCTTCTCTAATGCAATAAAAGAGGCAACTAATCACTCTACCAAATACACAAAATCTCTAAAATGTGCAATTAATCACACTCCAAAATCTACCAAATCTATAAAATAGGCAATGAATTTGAGTCATAATTCCATATAGATTTAAATATCTTCAAGATTTACTTAAATATGAGATATTGTATCACTAAAATCTAACAGCCTCCACTACAGTACCATCGCCAGCAACCTCCGCTCTAGCCACCTCGACTCTGCAACACCCGACCACCATTTCCTACCACCTACAAGCAAACGTGTTTGCCATTTTTTCGTCTTCCTTGTGTAGCTCACACATATTGTTATTCCTCCAACCCATGTTACTACAGACGCACACAACTCCTCCACCGCCAAAAACACTCCATCGCCAACCGCCACTGCTCAAGTTCATCCGCTGCATCGGCCACCACCTACCATTGGCTACCAGTTGGCTTGGGACCTGCCACCTAGAGGCAAACGAAACCACAAAAACCCTATTTTATCCAAGCTTTCCAAATGAACTGCCACCACTACATTCAACGCCAGCATCTTCCATTTACATTTCGGAAGTCCTCTTGTCGATATGAACAAACCCATACCAATAGTTTCCTATTAGGATCTCCTCCAAAAATCGCCCTTTTTACTGGATTTGCCATTTCCGGCCACCACATTCGAAGTCGAGTCAATCCGAGGCCATGGCTGCATAGCCCTCGGAAAAATATATAGATCTGTATTTTATTTCATTGGAAATGGTGATGATTTGATGGAGAAAGAGGTGAAGGAAGATAGGTGGGTTTGGCTTTCCATTGAAATAATGAAGCAACATGAAGGAGAAAGAAAATATGCGGCCTGAGAATGAGTAATAAGGTAGTGGGTAGGGTTAGAGTTTGTGCGTAATCCTTTTTCTTCAATTTTCAAAATCTCAATGCGCGTTTTGTGATCGTATGGCGTCTAGAAATGTCTGATTGCGATGATTCTTCAAGTGTATGAATAGTTGCATTTTTCCCGTTCCAACAGCATAATTTCCTCGAAATCCAAGTGTGTACCCCATATGCTATTTTTGTACGTTTTTAAGTAGTACGAGCTGCCAAAACGTTCGATCTTAAAAGATTTCAACTACGCAGCTCATACACTTTCTCTTTGACCCAGGACATTTTTCTTTTGTCCAAATTCTTTGGGGCGTCAGTTCGCATATATAGGCGTAATATGCATAACTACTGAAAATGCCATTAAATAAATTAGTGTCAAAATCATCTGAGGAAATTACTATGTGTCTGAAATGTCAATACTTGACAGTATCCAAAGTGATACAGTCATATGACCCAATATGAATTTAAAAATATTATTTTACGATCCTCCAATGCGTAAAATACGGGTCGTTACACTCTCCCCCACTTTATGAATTTCGCCCATGAAATCCTCAAATCAACCAAGTCAAATTCAACCATAATATCTCGCATGCCTAACAACCATATAAGCATAAGCTATCATATCAAATTCCAACAATCAAACATCAATAGGAACATATAAGATCAACTATCAAAATGTAATATCCATGCCTATCCTAGCATGCAGGATACTAAACTATCTAACAAAAGGTAGCAAATATGATATCTAATATGAAAGCTGATGAAAAATGAAATCTAACCAAGTGAAGAGCTCCAGATAAGAGGTTCTCGTGCTCTTCTCGATCTCTCATATGCTATCGCATTCGCTTTTATTCCATTGAACCTTTATTACTCCAATGCCTTCCTCCTAACCTGTTTTGTATCACGTTAATCGATACGAATAGGCCTACGAGCTTTTGAAGTTCTTGGTTTAGTCTTGATATCATCTAGTCGATTTGGTGCTAAATTTCCCAACACTTCATGTAAGTTCTCCCAAAACCCATTAGTGAACAATAGGTTTCGGCCACTTACAATGCTATTGGCATACAACGGAATCACATTATCCATTCCACATATAACTCGACTAATTTGGATGTCGTTCCACTACACTTAACGAATATAAATCTAGCGTTCTTCATCAATCTATCGATTGTGGTTCAAATGCTATCTTATTCTCTTCTAGTCCATGGCATTCCATCAATGAGGTCCATCGATATCTATTCTCATATACACTCGGGAATCTCAAGTGGTCATAATAACCACTTGGCTTTTCTGTTTAGCATTTACTAGCTGACAATTCATTCATCTCGAAATTAATTCCCGGTGTCCTTCTTCAACCCTTCCTAATAAAATGTCTTCCTTGTATCACGGTGCATTTTATTATCATCAGGATATATAGTCAATCTCGAATGAGAGCACTCTCATAGTGCCTCATCCCTTAACCTATCAATATCAGGAACAAACAATATCTCATCTTGACGGATCCAACCGTCTCAATCGAGTCCGCACTGTGTCACCTCTACAAACACTACTCGTTCCTTTAATTTAGCCACAATCTTTGCTAGTCTAGCCTCATGCCTTTGACTAGTACCGATCCGCTAAGTCCAAGTGGGTCTAATAGTCAAACTAGCCATCGTCTTTGGTCGTAGCTCACATTGAGTTCTAAAGTCATAACTAGCGATAAACTCAAGTAATGTCCAATCTAGGAATATCTCTCCCAAACTGGTATGTTTTCAACTCAAAACATCAATGAATGCATTTCCTTTTCGAGCGTATAGGAAATGTCAAATTTGTAGGAGGATAAGAACTCTAACCATCGCTGCTGGCAAAAGTCAAGATCCTTCTCAGAGAAGAGATGCTTCATTGGTGTGAGATTGGTGAACAACTCGAACCCCTCTCCTAATAGATAGAGCCTCCAATCCCAAGAGATAATATTATCGCTGGCAACTCCATTCATGATTTGGATATTTCCTCTCGTATGGTATCAATTTTCCATTAGCATATGCGACACAATTACGTTTATACATAAATACGGCACCTAGTCAAGTACCACATGCATGTGTGTATACTATTGACTCCTCATTCCTACTCGGAATGACTAATTTCAGTGCACTCGTCAACCTCTTTGTCCGACTCACTAACGTGTGTCCACATCTCACGTTCCAAATAAAAAGTCTAATTCTTCTCTTCAAATTGGTTAACGGTGTTGCTACCTCTGAGAAGTATTTGGTAGCGCATATATAATATCCTGCTAATCTAAGAAAACTCCTCATATCCATAGACTCTTACGTCTATTCCAATCCTAGATTGTTGTAACTCGCAAGATCTATAACAATGTCTTGCTCCGAAACAACGTGACCCGAGCATCTCAATTCTTTTCTCTAGAAGTGATACTCCGAAAATCTCACCATCAATCGGTGTTTTCTCAACACCTATAATACAATCATCAATCATGTCTTATGCTCCTATTTCATCCATGGGTAAATGAAAGTATCATCAACAAATATAAGCACGAACTTACTCAAGTTATCTCTGAAAACAACGTCTAAGAAATTAACAAAGCATGTCGACACATTGGTTAGCCCGAATGGCATAAACAATCAATCAAAAATCAAAGTAGTGTATGAAATACTAAGTTTGGCACACTCTCTCAAGATACTCTCAGTTAATGAAACCCTATCGCAAGGTCCAACTGAGAGAACAACATCGCAACATAGAGCTGATCGAACATGCCATCAATAAGCAGGAGTAGATACTTGATCGTCATCTCATTCAGCTCATGTTAATCAACATACAACCTAAAAGAGCCATCTGCCTTAGTGGTAAACACTAAAGGTGCATCCCACTCTCCTACAAATAAACTCTCGCATTAATAGGCCATCTTCTCCCACCTCTAATATCCTATGCTCTTTGGGCATCATATGCCTTAAAGACATAACTACTAGTCTACCACCTCTAACCAGATCAATATGGAACTCTTTAGCTATAGACACATATGGCAATTCATTTTGTGGGATATCGAGTGAATATAAAAGGCTAACCATCACCTCATCATCAGGTGGGCAGCTAAACACTACCTTCCGCTCATCGCTTGTCCCTATCGTCACTAACAACCTCTCACAATCCACCACTATTTCATACCCCTTTAGCCAATCAATTCCCAGACTATAATATTGAATCCAAATAGACCCAAAACAAATTAATAACACACAAACATCCACGATTCGATAAGGCTAAGTCTAGGCAAACTATGTTGTAACATCTACCATTTTGAGGTCTGGAACTAAGTGCTACGGATGCTGCAGTCATCCATAATATTAATTTCCAGTGATAAAATGTGAGATTTTACACATATACAGGCTGGTTGAGCCTCCAACAAGGTTCATCATATTTAAAGATTGGTTAACTATTTCATCATAATTAAATATGAAACCTCGACATCAAATAAAACATGTATAAAACACCATAAATGGAAAGCATACCCTAGATGGTAATTCCCTTTCCCTTCTCTTTAGTCGATAGAGCACTTGATGAAATCGGAACAACATTCAATGCATATGCTTCCATTATCTACCCCTACTAAACTCGTTCAGGACAATTCTTCACACTGGGTATAGGCTCTCATATCATAAAGCCTTTTCGATCAACTTCTCGAAACTCTCGTCGATATGACTAATCAATCACTTCCCAAGATGATCACGCAACCCAATGTTAAATTCTTCATTCTCTCTGAGTGGAATATCAATGAAAGGTAGACCATACTTTGATAACACATCGAATTCGGCCATATACTCCGACACAGACATATCACCTTACTTCAAGTCGGCGAACTTCCTAAACAACACCGACTTTTGAAAAGTCAAGATAGATTTTATATGAAGCGAACTATGAACTAATCCCAAGAAAAACAATCCTCGAGAATCGAAGCTATGAAGACACTCCACCGGTTCATTATTCATCCCTGGAGTCATCTAAAGGTCAACTTATGCCTCATTACATATTCTAACTCCAAGTCATCGAAGATCTTTTTGCAAATATTTAACATGTCTTACACCTCAATAGCCAACTCCGTTTCAGGAAATGGTCTGCCTTCTAAACTCATGTAGTCTTTATGCAGCTCGATAAACTCGGTTTAAGTGTTTGCACTTGAGCACCATTACAATTTAGAGCAATTTGGGCATTCCAAAATAATGTTTCGCACCATCTTAACGAACATATTATGTAAATCGGGGTTAGTGGTCCCCAAACCTGTCCACTTCTCAACTCCTAAGATGGAGTCAATAACAGCATTTCTCATATACTAGATCACTCTTAATACATAATAAGAATGATCAGTCTCTCATAAAGAATATACTTATATATTATATTTACTACTATATAGTTTAGAAAACCAAAATATATAACAAATATGCACTCTCTCATATATAGGTATATTCTCGATCCAGTCTACGGCGACTGCTCATACCCTATCTCTATTGGATCTCGATGTCAACTCGGCTCAATCACATAACCTAGGCCCCGATATCAGATGAGAGGACCACCCTACACCTCCAATGCTCATATAACTGAATAGTGCGTTGCTGTAGCATTCGGTTGATGTAGGATGATTGTCAAGGAAAAGAAAAAGAATTAAAGAAGAGGAATAGAAAAGAAGAGAAGAGAAAGAAAATATCAGACAATCACATAACATGTCGTATATTTCATAACGCATCAGATAAAATTTAATAGAATTATCACAGATATAAAACAGGCGAGATAGCAATAACAACATGAACCACATAATCAGAGTACATAGGCCCATATAGTTATACAAAACAATATTAGAGTTTATACAACTGATAAATAAACTCGACTGATGAACTGTCTCTAATAATAGTAAATCAATACTGTCAGGGCTCCATAGTGTCACACAACGGAATAAACAATAATAAGTCCGAAATATAAGTATGAGAAAGCATGACCATCTACTAGTCCATCTATACAGCATCTATACAGCTCCAAGTGTTGTTTACACCAGCTATCTAGTCTACTCATTTAAGAGTACTCGAGATAACAAGAAGCAAAGCATCAAACCTTGAGTCGGGCAATAGTCTGGTGTGAACGATAAATAATCTCAAAACAATGTAAAAGTCGGTATAGTATACGGAACATAGGGTATGGAGAATTATACCTAACATGTCCCTGCATCCAAAGAGTTAGCATATAACATAGGATATATGCAACTCTATATCATAGTTATTATGGGAGTACTATACATCAAAGTACTATGGTGTCTAGATATCTACATCGATAATATCTATATTGTGTGACATCCCTAAGGTGATAAACAATCTAACAAACATAGCATCCATCACCCATCCACACATTCACTCACTCAGTGCATTGGACATATGATACTCATATGACCCCATCATATAGTCAAGGACAACTCAACCTCCCAGTTTCTCGGTACTCAAATACATGCCACCCAAAAGGCCATGAACTAGACTGCACACATCATAACAGTCCATGATAAATGGATTGGGCCATCATTTGATCGAGGGTACACACCATAGCCCAAGTGAGCATCCTTAAATACCCCTGCTTTACAAGTACACTTCAAAATCTATCAATATCAACGATCCCTTTACACACGTCATCCATAGCAAAGATCATCCTAGATATGTCCTTATAACTCTCGTCTGAAGTCGTCATGGTTGAGAACTATCCTGGACATCCATCATTAGTCACAGATTGTCATCATGCATCCCATAACCTTCTCCGATAGTTCCATCAATCTGACTCATCGTCGCCTACTCTATATCCCGAAGTACAGCTATACTCGTTGAAGTGGTCACATCCCATCATGGAATCATCATCGTTAAATCATAAAGTCATCGCATTGAAGCATCTTCCTCACTTCAGCATCGAAACCACTCGTCAAAGAGCCATAGGCTCAAATCAAATGTCGAACGAACGAACCATCACATCATGCTCTTCGAAGCCTCTCCATCTTCTACGTCAAAATTGGTCAACTCAACCATCATCAATAGTGGTAGATATCAAACACTCTAGAGTAGTCGATAACGACCACTTTGGTTAGGTACTTAACCAAAAATGGTTAAGTACAAACCAAATGAAAACATCCAGCATTTATCCCGAAATCTGAAGCACATCTCCTGATCTATCTTTCGTCATTAAATCAGTCGGCGTGCATGAAACTTTGTGCACAAAATTTTGTCCTATGGCATATTTTCTAATACGATATCACCGTCGAATTACGTTTGCAACCAAACTAAGCAAACAAGCATACATGTAACCAACAAGTATACGAACATCTACAATAGCCTAATACATCTAAAATAACAAATACAATACATTCAAGCAACCAATATGTGATTTATATCAAAAATAGCCTAAATCTATTGATGTCGTCAAAATAGTGCGTCAATGGAAAAAATGTGATATTTAATTCAAAATCATTTTAAAGCACTTTTAAATTCTTTTATAAAATTAGATGTAGGTTTAATTATATTAGAAATCATATTTTAAAGTTGGAAAATATTTTGAAGCGTCTTTTTAATAGTTTAATAACAATTATAGTATGGCGAGAGGTAATACCACTCGCCTCAATAAAAGCTATCCAATCCAAAGTCAAGTCGTAGAGCTCTCCATCACTAGAGCAATGTAAGAATCCGCATCCAAAAGGGACTTCGTATGTAAACGATATGGAAGATATAAGATTTCAATTTAAATATATACATAAATACACACACATATAATACTTAATTAACTTAACCATAAATCAATTAAATAAATTATTATCATTAATAACTTTCATAATTGCATAATAGGAGACATGTCATTCTCTTTTTTCCATTTCTCTCTCAAGCACGCCTTTCACTTGAATTCAGACGTTACTTCTTTCCTATAACCAAAATGAACACATTTCCTTCATGTGCAACTTTGTTTGCCTGTACTCGCACTCCATTTCTTGCTTGTACATTCACACTACCAAGCATAGTAGTCCCATGCGTACATGTTTGCCTCCATCATAGTGCTGCAGCCAGCAACCTCCGCTTTCACCACCCTGACTCTGCACTATCCGACTACCATTCTTGCCACCTACAAGCAAACGCGTCTACCTTTTTTCATCTTCCTCATGTAGCTCACACACATAGCAGCTCCTCCAACCCATGTTACTACACACGCACATGACTCCTCCACCGCCAAATGCACTCCACTGCCAACCACCACATCTCAACTCCGCCTGGTGCACCGACATCCACCTACCACTAGCCACCAATCGGCTTGCAACCTACCACCTAGAGACAAACGCAGCCACAAAAACCATATTTTATCCACACTTTATGAATGAATTCCCACTACCATGTTCAATACCAGCATCCACTATTTACATTTTCGTAATCCTTTCGTCGATACGTACAAACCATATTAATGGTTTCCCATTTGGATCTCCTCCAAAAATCACCCTTTTTGTTGGATTCGCCATTTCTAGCCACCACAATCGAAGTCGAGTCAATCCGAGGTCATGGCTACGTAGCCCTAAAAAAATATAGAATTGTATTTTATTTCATTAGAAACAATGATGATTTTATGGAGAAAGAGATGGAGGAAGATAGGTGTGTTTGCGTTGCCATTGAAACGATAAAGCAAAACGAGGGAGAAAGAAAATGTGCAACATGAGAATGAGTGAGTCATTGACAGGGCAGTGGGTAGGGTTAGGGTTTGTGTGTACCCCTTTTTCTTTAATTTTCAAAATCTCAACACATATTTTGTAATCATATGGCTTCTAGGAATATATGATTACGACGATTCTTCAAACGCGTGAATCATTGCATTTTCCCCATTCCAACGGCACAAGTTTCGTCGAAATCTGGGAGTGTGGCCCGAGGCACTATTTTTGGATATTTTTCAGTCATACAGGCTGTCAGAACGTCAGATCTCAAATAAATTCAACTGCATAGCTCGTACACTTTCTCTTGACCTAGGATGTTTTTCGTTCGTCCAAATTCTCCAGTGCATCGGCACGTGTATATCGACGCAATACATGTAACTACCGAAAATGTTAGAAAATAAATAAGTGTCAAAATTATTTGGTAAAATTACTCTGTGTCTGAAATGTCAATACTCGACAGCGTCCAAAGTTATAGAGTCATATGACCCAATATGAATTTAAAAATAAGATTTTACCATCCTCCGATGCGTAAAATACGGGTCATTACAAGTTCCCATTTTGGTCGATCATTAATTTGAGGTTTGACCCACTATGTTAGATAAGGGTCCTTAGGTGTTGACCTTAGGAGTTCACAGACACTTGCTATACATTCTATATCACTTAGAGTAGATTTAAAGTTAATTGCACTTAATCATCTTATTAAACTTGTACTCATTCACCGGACTTTTTGTTTGACCCACCCTGTTCTTTTCCTTTTGCCATACCATAGGGTGACATGTTAGCATTTGATTGGACATAGTACGGGGAGAAAGGAGCTCAAGTTGGAGTTCTTATATTATTTAATTTTCCTCTTGTAGTCGTCTATCATGCTAAATGTCTGTAAAGTTTATATTGTACTTTGAGGATAGCATATATGTAAAACAAGTATTTTGTACATTGTTTTTCTAAGATGTATATTTTATGTCTTTACATTTTAATTCCTTTCATTGTGAGATCTGAATGTGTATAATGCCTTAGAACTTCATCCTTATAATTATTCTCTATATTGTTTTAAAATCCCAACAGCTCGTATTTCTTGGCATGACGAGTCCGAAAGTCACCAAAACTTGGGATCGGTATGTCGGAAGGTGCGGGATGTTACATATAACTTTTATCCAAATAATTATTCGCAACACCGAAAACATCGAATAAAATTAATAATTAGTAGTTCTTAAATATTAAATAATTTAATAAATTTAAAATGCTTTATAAAATAAATAAATCGTATGGTTTTTAGAAGAATTCATAAATGTGGTTGTGTGACTCAGAGGTGTGAATTCAATCAACAATTACTATTCGAATATTAAGTTCACATGTTAACTTAGCTAGTGGCGTGAGAGTTTGGTCAAATTCATCGATTGCATAACGTTTCACTAAAGTCATATTTTATATTATCTCAAGCTATACCAGTGGTGACAATAATTTACACATGTTCTCTTCATCAACATTACATCACATTAGGATATATGGAGTCAAATACTGGTCAAAACTCCAACGTTACCCACATTCAACTTTATTGATTCATAAACAAAGTCTTTGATTCAATAATAACATTTATTATTAACTATTATATTCATGTCAGGGATTTTGACTTTGAGTTGCCTAGAGTTGACAATGACAATAATCTCATACAACCGAGGAGATGAATTCTCTATTGAATAGCGCTTCACTTCCAGTGCTTCATCTCAGAACCAATTATAGTTTCTCGATGTATCACCAGGCCATGATTTTACTGTAATCAAAGTCGAGTATTCACATTGAAGTTTCATAACTTTCTCAAGTCGAAGGAACTATGTAACATCGTCACATTGAGATTTCCTGTTTGATCTAACTGTTATCAACCAAAAGGAAACCCTTGGATGAGTCACTCGATAGTAATCGAATAACTACAAGCCCTCAATACCCCCACTAGCCATGAGTAATACATTTCCTAACATTTGGCCAATGTTATGCACTATGGTCTCAATGGATGTATCGAATCCTTTCTCAAAACATCTTAAATAGGAATATCGTAAACAAAATGTCATTTTATTTTGTGAGTGACTACTCACGATCGCTACTATTTGCAACTACAATCACAAACATTTTATTTAGGGATTTCATATTAATATACTTCAAATTAATTGCTTAATTAATTATATCACAATACAACTAAGTATATAAAGGAAGACAAACATTGTAACAACGAACATGATTGACTACAGAGTTAGATATATGTAACAAATTAAATAATTTCCCATAGGGTATGCCACTAACTCTTTTATGCCCAACATATGTGGATGTCAACATGTACACTTAACCATATATATTCCCTAGTGTATATACAATGGAAAAAAATAAAATAGCTACCGAGCCTCCTACTTTGTCTTTGTAGCTTTATTTGCCACCTAAGCCACCTATCTAATACCATAAACTCGGTCTACTCAAATAAGTACCCGTGAGTTTATGGAAACAAAAATAAACACGAGTCAAACATAAAGCCTACTATAAGTAATACTATACCCTAAACAAACATCAAAGTGAGATGTCACCACCAAGCGGAATGGGTTTCCCCTTACTAGTCCTCAACATTAAAAAAATAAATATAACCAACGTATAGTGTGTTGTACAACCAAACATTTTTAATATCACAAATTAACTTTAATCTGAGTATCATTCCTGAACGGTAGGCTGTGGGTTTGTGACATCTGGAGTTTTTGTTCATGCACCTGTCCCTAACAAAGGAATGAGTGAATCGTCCCCTACAAATCATGGCCTTACCACTTGGTCCCTAATGGCCATCGAGGGATTGTATTCGGTGTAGAAGCTCACGTTTGTTTTCATGTGTGTTCCCATTGGATTGTACACATGTTAGCAATAGGTAGTTTGGTTAGGAAAGTTACTTTGGCTCACCGGTTCAGGCTCAACTTCTCGCTTTACATTAGCAGACCAAGGACTAAGTCTTCGCGCTCTTTCTATGTAGGATGATGCTGGACTACTCACATTCCTCTTAATAACCAATGACTCCCTAACATTAATGTAGTGGTTTTACATTATTTAATTTCACACTAGAGGATGTCATGTCGACCTTACACCCTCGTTTAGAGTTTCGTACAAAGCCTAAAAGCGGCCACAACCAACCCTCTCGGGGTCGAGAGCTAACACTAGTTATATGTGCTCATTGAGTGCACATCCTAATATCATAATTTATTTTCCTACCCAGCACCTATACCCTTATTGTAAAATTTCATTATCACTCATTTACATACCTAATGTGGATCTCCCTAACATCCGAATGTAGTTCTACTCATGCAGGTGTCACTTCCATTTAATTCAGTTATACCTTCTACTTAATATGGGATAGATATTCAAAAGGATTCCACTAGACACTCCAGTAGACGTTTTATAATAAGATGGGAAAATTCTTTAACTTAAAAATTGCCTTCGAAATCATATTTTGGAACCCTTATCTAAAATTCACAAGGAATTATGCTCATATGTTCAAGTTATGATCAAAGGGCATACTAACTTCCTCTTAAAACACACACATATCTATATACACACACACGCATTCATAACAAGATGCAAATCCATATTCATCCAATAAATAAAGTAAAGACATGAACATAACAGTAAAAAACCACTTAGAAGAAGGCTGAGAATTAGGGATTATATTACTTACAAAAATGTTAATCGTTTGGTTGTTTTCTTTCTATAATTGTTTAATTTCTCTTAATGCTGATTAGCTTTATATTCCTCTTGCATAGCAGTGGACACCTTTTCTTTATTTTTTTAGTTTTTTGTTAAGAAGGAATGTATGAAGATTGAGGTAAGGGATTTCCTTAATGTGTTCGGGCCACTCCATGCACATTAAGCCTTATCTTAGCTTAGCTTTATACATTTATTCCTAGTATTATTTTCATTTTAAAGAAATGTGTTCTTATTTACTTATGTACGCTTAGTTCAACTTAGCCAATCATTTTTACATTTGATTGATTAAATTTTCCCTTGAGTAATTTTTTATTAAATTCCTTTAATCATTATTTGGTTAACCTTATTGTTAATTAGGACCATATAATTACACTAAAAAATATGAGGTCTCCCCTCCTTACAAGAATTTTATCCCCAAAATTCAAGTATGGTAGAGTAGTTACAACTATCATCAATATAAAGCATACACTCCAGTATAAATAATTACACTACCAACTCACTAATTTGAGGTCTACGACATATACCGTACACATAAGTAAAGATACATTAGTATCCTACTAATGTAAATCATTCATCATAATGTATTAGCACAACTACTAACACATAATCCTATCATATCTCAATATACACTAATGCCACTACTAGTTCATAAAATAGAAATACCTAGCACGTTGCTAATATCAATATATGTCTAAAATAACTTGGGATAGATATTCCTAATCTTATCTTCTACTTCCCAGGTACAGTCGTCTCTATCGTCACTCCACTAGACACAAACAAGTCTAATAGATTTGTTCCTTGATTCCTTTATATCACATCCTACTATTCCTTTCGTGGTCTAATATACATCAAGTTTGATTCTATAGATAAGTCCTCGATGGATGTCAGTTACATTACTGCATTAGGATCGTGCACGCATTTTCTCAAATGCAAATTGTGTAAACGTTATGCAAACCAGTTAAACTATTATGTCGCCTAAATCGATATGCGAGTTTACCCATCATCTCTTCATAGGAAATAGACCTAAATATCTAGGAGTGAATTTCTCTACCATCCCAAAGCACATAACATTGGTGAGATCTTCATAAACACATGATCGCCTAGTGCAAACATCATCTACTTGCGCCTTTTGTCTACGTAGAACTTCTACCATGACTGTGTGACCTTCATCCTTGTTTGAATTAACTCTATCTTACCGGTTTCATCTCTTACTAAGTTTGGACCTAACATGAGTCTATCTCTCATGTCCAACCAATAAACAGGTGACTTACACAACCTCCTATGAAGCACCTCAAATAGTGTCGTTCCAATACTCCACTAGTAACTGTTATTATAGGAAATCCCCACTAAATGCAAATAGTTTTCCTAAGACCCTCCAAACTCTAGGACAAATTCCCTCACAAACCCTTTATAACTCGATCTGCCCTTTTTGTTTGACCGTTTATCAGTGGTTTGCATGTTGAACTTAAGCTCAATTCCCTGTGCAAAGTACTCTGTAAACTCCTTCATAACTCAATGGTAAACAATGGGTCTTTATGACTAATAATGCTGCTCGAAATCCCATAGAGTCTCAAAACATTCTTCACATATAGCTTCGCTAAGTAGAAGGTTTTCTTGACGACTTTAATAGGGTAAAATAGGCAATTTCAGTTAACCTATCAACTATTATCCATATACTATCGTGTCCCGCTCTCGACTTCGACAATCCACTAAAAATTCAGAGAAACCGAATCCATGTCAAAGTATGTACTTCTATTGGTTTGTTCGGTTAGCTGCATCGGCACCACGATAAATGGGGAAATTTCAAAAAAAAATCATTTTATTAATTGATTTAGAAAAAAATCCCACTGGATAGTATTTTGTGTTACATGAATAATAATTTTGTACTAAATCATATTCGATAGTAATTAATAAAAGGGTTTGGACATTTTGATTAATTTAGGCATTAAATCTTTTATTTTATTATTGTAATGTCTTATTATTTTAATTTTATATTTTGATATTATAATATGTTCGTATTAATAATACGAATATATAATTTTATCAAACATTTATTGTATTTTTTAAATTGTATATATATATATATTCAAATATATATTCTGCTTTAGAACACAATCTTTTCTAATGCAAAAGCATTATATATACATATCATAAAATATTTTATTATAAATATAAATTTTAATTATGTTTGACTAAATAGATTTTAATTTAAATTGACTTGTTCAAGATATTTTATTTTAAAACTAAAAGCCGACATAACATAAATATAATTACATATTTTTAATTTTAAAACCAAAAATACAATTATATATATAAATATAATAATCCAAATATATATGGATAATATATTTATTTAAAAAAATTAAAATTAAAAAATTAAAAAATTAGATTTTTTTATAATTTGAAACCAAATTAGTTTTAAACTGAGATTCGTATGTATATATGTGTTATGTATGTGTGTGTGTATTACAATTTTTGTTTTTTACTAATTAAGCCGTAAGCAAAAAATTATTCTTTTTTTTGGCAAGGCCAACCGGTTTTATAGTGGACCATCCACTTTTTATTACGAACGTAATAAAACATTTAAGAACAGGAGTAAGGTAGAACACCTTAACTGCTAAAAAAGAAAATACAACACAGGATTGTGGCAGAGGCGCCATAGCTACTATAAATAACCTAACGACTAGGTCTCCTCGGAAGAGGAATGAGCACCATTGTCCGAAATCCCCTGGGTAGATACCTCAGGAACAGTCCCAACAATATGAGCAAAGGGGCGAAACAGCACGGTAAGGCCGGGGTCATAATCCACAGAATCAGAGGAGTATATATACGATCGGTCCCAAGAAGCATTAGCTAACATGACAACATTCCTACTAACAAGATGACCCGAAGCGGGAACTAAGGAATCACTAGATATAATGTAACGAAGGCATCTGAGGTCCCGAAGATCATTGAAAACAAACCAAAAGAAGGAAACATCCACATGGTTATATCTCACATCATATTTGATATCAATCCAACACCTTTCGAATTCATCCCAAACAACAGCCAACCGCGGTTGCACGGAAACAGGAGCAATAATTGGAATAGCAGCAACGTCGTTAGTAACCACGAGATCAATGACCGAAGGTGAGGACGGCCTAGCATCAGGACACGAAGGAAGAACCATATCAGGTAAAGGCACTACATGATGATAGACAGACTTGAGAGGCAGAGGGAGGAGCCTTAGGAACCCATTTCCTAAGCGGAGGATGAGGCAGAGGAATTTTGGGAGCCGCCACGGAGACAACAGAATGCTTACAAGCTATAGCAAGGTGGCCAAAGGAATGACAGGAGGTACAAATGTTAGGCATCCATCCTGTAATGGCCCGTTTTTCCATACCCTTTGAATAGACAATAAACCATACATGTTCAACTCAAATTGCACGAATAAGCGGATCATTAAGGGTAGAAAGAAAATAAAGACAGAACAGAATCATACACGAATAGAATAACATATTATTTCAATAATAATCTTTACAGCGGAAAATTTTAAAATACAATATCAGAGTCTAACCTAGATTCAGCCTGGACAGTTATAACACCTGCCCTTACAATGTTGACAAACAACAAAACAAATACAATAGATGCAGTGGATAAAAGAATACGTCCATACGATGATGAAGATCTCCAGCTCTCCTCTGGAAACTCCAACCGTCTCCAACTCAACCTGAAACTACTCGGATCTGACCCGAGTATTGAAAATACCCGGATCAGGCTTGATAAACCAGCGTGAGAAAAATGAATAATAAATGACAATGTCATATATTAGCCTTTAAATAAAATCCTTTGAAAAGAAAGAGTATCTCATAAGACCACGCCCACACATAAACACGGACGGGTTTTTACCTTATGATAACTAAACCACTTTTATATATCAAAACATTTGATATTATTTTTAATGACATCTCTTTGAAAACAATTGCAAATAAACTTATTAATATTATCCGAAATGGTTACCCATATAGCATTTCGAGGCTATTCATTATGCCAATACAAACAAAACCGCAGGTTCTTATTGGGGAATGGATTTACATACAAATGACCAGGTGAAGGATCTACCTACCGAATGGGTACACCTCTAGATGGATGTCCTGAGGCACAGAACATCTGCCCTCTACCAACACAAGACTGGCCTACCTCTGTAACTAGATAGTACCGAATACGTCATTCCCCGGTCGTTACCGACCTTTATCCGAGCGCTCGATTTTCATACACCACATTAATTTACATCCCGAACGTCATAGCAAGAAGAAATATATCTAGAAGGGGATAATCATGCCCTACTTGGGAATGACCCACTTAGCCTTGCCGCATCTAATCCTGTTTCGGTCATTTTCGGTTTGATGAGGCTTAAGGCAACGATTACCTTTTCACATAGCACATATCACATCTTTGAATGCCACATTGCCATTTCCGTTAATTACTAATTGCCTTACACAAAAATACAACCCTTGAGCTCGTACGTCTCAAGGAGGGTGTTAAGCTAAGATAAGTTGCCTTCTCCGCCACCAACTGATGTACGTTTGTAAAAACCAATGTACGTAATCTTTAGAAATGCAATGCCAGACAAACATCCATACAAGTTGTCCAGGAACAGGACAAACCGAAGACACTCTCCTACTACCACTAGTAGCGAGTAGTCCTTGCAATCCAAAAAATCTCCACAACGAGGAGACCACTGCTATGAATAACTCGGGAGTAACCCAGAGCATGTTCAACAAGCAGTCCTCACGCTATAAAGATCCACGGTCTTCAATCATCTTCAACATGTCTTCACATTCGAACGTATAAATTGGTTCGAAGTGGTTTTCGGATAGGAATCAACCAAATCCGACCCCGGTTCCTTCGAAATCCAATTATCGGTTTAAAAGATTTTAAGTTCATATGTAGATATCAATCATCAATCAATCACTTCATCTTTTATTTAAATCAATTATCTTCCTTAGATATATTCTCTTCAATTTATTCTATTTTCTTTTCAAGAGTATATGGAATCATTAAGCCTCATTTATCAAATCATTTGGTTTATTTAAACCTTTCTTAAATCATGGAATAATTCCAAATCATCTTCTCTTTTACTCAGGAAAACCTTTCCAAATCATTCTTTTAAATCTTAATCAAAGATTTCTTTATTAACTTCAAATCATATTCTTGCAAATCGAACATTTTCATAACAGAGCACTACTGCCATCTTAAATATGGTAAATTTCACCCCTAGCGGCTAACGGCAAGTTTCACCTCTAGGGACTAATGGCAAGTAATCCTACATCATGAATATCTTTGTCTTTAACGATCCTTGCCTTCAATATGTTTTATTTTGAAAATTAGTTTGAAGGGATTTTCGGACAAGAATCACCCAAATCCGATTACGGTTCTTCAGATAGGAATCACCCAAATCCGATCCCGGTTCCTTCGTACCAATCATCGAATAAAAAAATGTTAAGTGGTTAAATAACATTTAAAGAATCTGTTTCTTTTATTTTGGAAAAACTTAAATATGATCTTTTTAGAGCATCCGGGCTTTCCTTTCGATCTATTCCACCCCTCGCCTAAGAAAAGAAAACATAGGCCAGGTAAGTTCAGGGCACTGGTTGCTCCATCCCTAACCTTAGTTAAACACCTTGTTTTATCTTCCCAGATCTCACAGGCAGGACAAATGTACTAGTCGTTTCCACATACTCAGTTATTAACCTTCATTTTAGAAATGATTTATTAAACTTCCAAATCATCATTTAAAACACTTAATTATTCTTTTAAAATCATTCACAAAAGATTTAGGAAAGAATTGTTAAGTTTAAAACTACATTCAAAAGGTTATAGAATTTGCAGCATAAAAGTGCTGCAGAAAGTGCTATATAAGCTTATTTGATTTAAACAACTTTTTAATATTTGAAAATTCATATTTTCCATTCCAAATCTCTTTTAAACCATTTTATTAGATTTATCAAATTTATTTCATATTTTTAATCATTTAAAAATATCATTTATAAAGAAATCCCTTTTGGATTTCGAACTGCAAAACCGCGATGTTTTTGGAAAATTGTTTTGGACATATTTCAAAATATACAAGATGAAATCTTGATTTTCTTTATTTATTTCTTTAAACATATTTAAATGTTTATAAAACATTTCTAACTCATTTTAAAACTATTTCCAAAAGGTTTAAGCATTCCATATACACCCTTTCATTTTCAAAAGGAAAGTAATTTCCTTTGTGCTTATCGACGTGTATTAACGTGACTTGGTAAAACAATTTAACAATCATATCAAACAATCAATACTTGATGATCAAATCATATATAATCATCCATAGCAATCATAACACATCATCAAACATGTATATATAAAAATAGAGATGTTCAATAGAGTTTCTCATCATAAACCAAAGCGATAAACTTCCTACCAACATTCTAATCCACCAACACTTCACTAACTAGTTCCTACTCCATTAAACACTAGCAAATAACATCCTCTACCTTCCAAAAGCTTAGTCGGGGCTTGAGATGGAGGTTGGCCGAAAGTATAAAGAAGAAGTGGTAGAGCTTTGAACTTGAATTTCCAAGATTTTGATCCGAAAAATAGGTTATCTTGTATCTGATTTTAGGTCCCCTAAATCTCAAAATTTAGAAAAGTTGTTAACTAAAAAGTTATTGAAAATTATTTTCTCTTGAATTTGAAAAAATAGTCATTTAAATCCAAGCAGTTTTGAGGGAGATATGATAGAATGAAGAAGATGTATTGTCGGATTGACAAAATTAAAACCCGAAAATGCACTTCAAAGAATTGATTTTCAAGTATAGCAAACCTCAAAACTGAAAAAAGTGCTCAACATAGAAGTTGTATCCACTAGAATTTTATATGGTTTAAAAAAAAGAATTTTTTAATTTAGATCAGCTATTATCATGTTATGATCAAAACAAAATGGACTAAGCCAGAAATTGCACTGGAAAGAAGTGGATTTTTGACCTAGTTAGTTTTAGAATGAGACAAAGTGGTTTACTAGAAAGTTGTAGACACTGGAAAAATACATAATTTGAAAAAAAATAATTTTGCATTTTGGATCAGGTTTAAGAAGGTATGGCCAAGAGAAAAGAGGTAAAAAATGGAGAAAAAAGGTGTTTGATTTGAAGAGAATGAACATTGATTTCTTTTGAATATTTTGTAAATATTTTGACATTATTTCTTTATAATTTTTTCTATGGCTTGGAAGCCATTAAAGAGAAGAGAAAGAAGAAGAAGAAGCTTGAGAAAAGAAGAAGAAGAAATGTGAATGAAAGTGAAGAAGGAGGTGGGTATTTATAGAAGAAGTGGTAATTTACCAAAATAACCTCTTACCGAATTACCAAAATAACCTTACTTCAACCTAAAGTAATCTCCACTTTTTCAATACTTAACATCACCTTTCACATCCTTATTTTATGTCTTAATCCCTAAGAACTAAGGTAAGTAAAATAATAATTATGTTGGCTTCTGATGTGATATTGATTTGATGTTTACTTTTGACTTTTCTTACTTACTTTTGTTAATTCTTACTTACTTTTCTTAATGACTTCTAGAAGTTTTATAATTTTATTTAGTAAAAGTAAACTTTATTAGCATTAAAATGTGTACATTTATATGTTTCAAATATGTTAACAAAGGTGCGATAACGTTGCGACAACTTTTAATCGATAAAACGTTGATTTTCGACAAAACGTTTTCCTGTCACATTTTGACGTTTTTGTTAAACTATTTATTCATGTAAACTAAAATTTAAAATAAATTTCTTATTATCTTTAAATAATTAAAACAAGCATATTTGACTTATAAAACAATATCCAAATCTTCTTATAAAAATACGACATCGATTTATCGATATGCGACGAAATTTGTCAATTTTATAAAACAAGTTTTATATATTTATCAAACCATTATAAATTAAATTACTATTATTATCAAATGAGTTTGATATCGATTATATATATATTTAAAAGGAATTGTTTATTCTTTAAACAAATTTCACGAATATTTATCATACTTTATCGGAATCCGACTTTTGTCAATTTTACAATGGAAATCCAAAATCTTTATTCAATATCAAAAATAAGTTTACCATTATTATTTATTATATAAAACATGATTGTTTATGTTTGAAAATTCTACATTTGAATATTTAAAATAATTAAATATCTCATTTTCAATGTGTTAAAATTACGGGTCGTTACACATCCATAACGAACACAAACATCCATAACTTGCCCAATAGCAAGCCGAACACTAATAGAGGAGGGGAGAAGCTTATCAGGGGTAATTTAAATTAGTGCCTTTGCATACATCAATTTTTGCGAGCTATTGTATTAGAGTCAAAGCATTTCAATTTTCCTATGCTACAAGCAAGCCAATTCAACCCAAGCAATGGCTGTAACGTAGAAGGAATATGCGAAAAATAAACCCAAATAGGAATAGAAAAACCAATTCTCGAGCACTAGCTACTATTGGGGTCCAAGGAATAATAATAGAAGATTTACCATCGAAAAAAGAAGGCTCGGCCTTAAGAATATGCCGGCGTTCCTCATAGGAGGAGAATCTAAGAAAATACATGGAGTCAACCAAACGCACACATAAATCACCACGAAGCTTCCAAGACCTACGACAAACTTTAGTCGCATCATGAAGCTGGTGATTAGGATCCAAAAAGAATCCAACCAAATAATCCGACCAAAAGTCTGTTCCAACTTGCAACACAATAGGAGGAGGAATCAGAACTCCATTTTCCTCAATGATTTCAAATTCCATAGGTTTAAATTCACCCTCATTACCGGGTAGAGTAGAGAAAAGAGACGACCAAGGATTAGTACACGAAGAGGCATGCACAGCAAGTTGCTTAGACTCACATCAGGTAACGGATGTGATATCTGCCCACCTAGAAGGTATGAAGACAAGAAAACTGCAAAGGCACGAAAATCACAATTACCCAAACACTCGCCTTCACTGTTAACACCAGAATTCACCTTGGCATATGAACAAACACCATCAGTGCATTTTCCTATACGAGTAACATCAGCCTGAGCACCACAGTCCAATCGATCAGGCAAATAACCTTCCACCCCGACTTCATCAACACACGGATTATCGACATTCAACAACCCAACATCAGAAACAACTGATACAGCAGAGCCAATAGATCTAGGAATAGTCGACTGAAATACACCTAGCAATGGTTGTGAGGCAACATTAGGATTGGATTTCGGAGATGCATTGATAGGATCAGGGGAAATTGTGGCAGATGGAAGACCAGGCATGGAGGCGTTCAGAGAGGGAAATGGCATCAGAGAGGAAGGGCGGCATAGAGAAGACGCGCCCCGATCTGGTAGTAGCAGGACAGGAAAGAGGGTTCGGAGAAAGGAAAGGAGAAATAGGGAGCATTGAGGGGGAGGCAGAGGGGAGGGGATGCAAGAGAACGGAGGCGGCGCGAATACAACTAGGAGTATGAGAAAACGCCTTTCACCAGAGGAAAAGACGCCACTAACACAGCTTTGTGGCCAATCCAACTGGAGGAAAAGACGCCATTAACACCAGAGGAAAAGACGCCATTAATTGTTCATTTTATAATTAAATCCACGTTAAACAATGTATGTATTAATTTATATATTATTTAGTTATTTGAATAATTATTTGTAGTTTCATTTTTTTATTTAGACAAATATATGACATGGGGATAGCAAGCATATAGACATATATTTATTTATAAATTGATTTAAAAAGAAGTATTACCATTTTCTGACCCTACCGATTGTCGACACCTTGGTTGTTAGTCGTTTCCTTCTCTGAGGCTTCCAATCCTTTCTCATTGATTGTGGGATGCAACTTCATCCATAAAACATCACCAATTTCAGATAGTGGAGGCTAAGTTTTTCCATTGTCCTAATATAATGAATGGATGGATATTTATACCTAACGAGATCAATAATATCTAGCACCCTTCTCTCTAAATCCGAAGACCATTTTTCTAGCCCTCCTATCCTCTATTATGGCCAACTTACTTAGACTGGGCTTCCCTTTGAACCATTAATTTAACCATTAAATTAGTTATTTAATATAAACTCGTATCTTAATTAAATTAATGTATAACAATTACGCATCGTTTTAATAACCTTTAATGCTTTAAATAAATAATTAAAATTCAATTAAAAATTCAATACAACATTTGTATTAATTTTATTATTAATTTATTATAGCATTTATAAGTTAACTTTGAATTAGTCGAACTCTGAAATTATCTAATAACACAATTTTGTTGACTAAAGGGTGTGAACTCGGCCCTTGTTCAACATTTAAACAATCTAAATACTGAAGCATGTATGGATTTTATTGAAATACGGTATCAGGTGCAAGTTTAGTCGCTTATAGATCATTTAGCTAAAATATAATTTCGAATCGTTAATAAGATACACTTTGTAATGATATTTTGTGTGTATTATCTTTCTGTTAACACTATGTCATTAAGATATCTAGTGTTTGGTCTATGTGAAAAGCTCCACTAATATTTGTGGTTAATTTTCTAGACCACTTTGAATTCCTTACTTCAATCTGATAACATTCATTAATTAACCAATTCACTCTGATTAGAGATTTTGACTATAAGTTAGCTACCAATTACGGTGATACTACCTTCTACAAGAAAGAGACGAATACTCTATTGAGTAGCGTTTCACCTCAAGTAGTTCAACATGTACCTAACTACATCTGTATCTGTAATATGATCATTATGTCGTCTGATTGACCATGATCAAAGTACAACCTAACAACTTAAGATTGACAGACCCTCAAGTTTGAAGACCGCTGCATGTCTTAACAATAAGATCTTATATTTTGACTTTGTTTTATTAGTCGATAGAAGACTATAGTTGAGTAATTCTGTAATAGTTCCAAACAACAAGTAGGTAACTCCTTGGTGTCCCCAATGATCATGAGTAATTAACCGTCCATTGTATGGAGAGTATTACATGCACTAGTCTCAATGAATGTATCAATAACCTTTTCTCGATTCATCTTGATTAGGAATATTTATGGAATAAGTATTCAAATATCGATTCAATACTCATTGTTATGAATACATTCAGAAGTATAATCGATAAATACTTCTTCGAAAGATTTTTTACTTATATATGCTTAATGTATTTATTTAATTATTTATATCTTTATACAACAACACATATAAAAGCAAATAAACCAAAAGCATATTTTATTTCGAACAAGATTATTTACAAAGATAAGTTACGTAACTATTTACATAACTACCCCAATGGAACACCCTTAACTCAATCAATCTACCATTTGAACTTAGAGCTAATTATGGATTCTCATCCTCGTGCCTTTAATTAGTCTACCTAAATTAGACTAAGAAAGTGACTCGGTGAATAGATAGGTGATGTTATCTTTAGTATCTACTCTCTCGATTATGATCTCCCCATCATTATTCAACTGCCTTATCATGTGGAACTTTCGATGGATGTGTCTCAATTTCTTGTAAGCTTACAGTTCCTTGTCAATCTGTATTGCCGCATTGTTGTCACAATACATAAGCATTGGACCTTCAATGCTTTGGATCACTCGTAGCTCTTTAATTAATTTGAGCATCCACACTGCTTCTTTTATTACATCGTTCAAGATGATGTACTTAGCCTCGTGGTTGGATCAGCCACAACTTCTTGTTTGGAGCTTTTCTGACTAATGGCCTCTTCATTGAAGGTAAATATAAAATCTGGACCGATTTGTTATTGTCTATATCACTCTGAAAACTCAAGACTGAGTATCCCTTCATAGGGAGTTCGTTGTTTCAATACATATGAAAAAAATCCTTGGTGTTTATTAAATTCATAAGGATGACCTTAACTATCATTCAATGAATTTCTCCCGAATTCGATTGATATCAGTTAATTATGCCTAGCGCAAAAAGCGACATCTGGCCTAGTACATAGCATAGTGTACATGATTGATCCTATTGCTGATGCATAACGAATCCTACTCATATGTTTTCTCTCCTCATCTGTAGAAGGGGAGTCCTTTTTAGAAAGGACAATTCCACACCGCATTAGAAAATTTCCATGCTTGGAATTTTTCGTACTAAATCTTTTAGTACAATATCTATGTATAAGGATTGGGAAAATCCAATAACCTTTAATATATGATATTTACACCAAGTATAATGGATGCGTTTCCTAAATCCTTCATTGGAAAATTATTAGACAACCAAGCTTTCACCGATTGTAACATTTACTAATCAATAGCAAATTATCAATGTATAAAACTAAGAATGTAATAACAACATTTTATATAATCCTACGTGCACATGCCTATATGTTTTTTGACTGGAACCAAACTATTTGGTTACTTTATCAACACTTTTATTCCAACTTCTAGACGCTAGCTTAAGATTAATTTAAATTGATCTTAAGAGTCTACATGCTTTATCGCTGCTCCAACAGATCTCGAAACCCTTTGGATATGGCATATAAATAGTCTCTTCTAAATCACCATTTAGAAATCTTGCCCTAAAGTCAATTCGCCATATTTCGTAATCATAACAAGCAACGACTACAAGAGGAATCCAAAGTAATTTAAGCATGGTGACTTGTAAAGTCATTTTGTCATAATCACTGATTTGAAGGAAACCTTTACCTGCCAACTTTACTTCATAGGTCCCTACCTTTCCTTCTGCACCAATCTTTTTCTTAAAGATCCTCTTACTACCGATGGTTTTCACCCTTTCGGGTACATTCTCTAAAGTCTAAAGTTTGTTTTGTACGTGGAATCCATTTTAGATTTTATTACATCTAGCCATAAGGCACGGTCTTTAACTTCAAGGCTTGTTGGTATCTAAGGGGATTATCGTCATTAATGACGCTATCCGCATTCCCTCCATCAATGAGAAACCTATAGAATCTCTTCGATACACGAGATTCCATATTATATCTTACAATAGGTTGTGTATCTTCTATTGGTATTTAATTACTATTTATGTACCCGGTTTCAATAGAAGTTTCTTGGATCTCATCCAAGTCTATCTTACTTCCATTAATTTCGTGAGAGAGAAAGTCCTTTTCCACAAAAGATGGCATATCTCAAAACAAACACCTTTTATTCCCTAGAAGGTAGAATATGTATCCAAGAGAATTTCTTAGATATCCTATAAACTTGCATAAATTCAATATTGCCTCATGTTTACTGGAGTTTACGTTCTTAATGTAAGCCGCACAACCCCAAACCATATGGTAATTATGGTGGGTTTTTTACCAATCCATATGTTGTATGGAGTCTTGGGCATAGATTTAAATGATTTGGAATTCAACATATATGTCGGCTTTCTAGCACATTTACCCAAATGGAAAGAGGTAAAACTCGATGTCAGTGATCATCTACTGAACCATGTCTAACAAAGTTCAATTCTTCTTTCTGAAACACCACTGTGTTGAGGATAATAAGGAGGAGTGACTTAAGAAAGAATCTTATTCTCTTTTAGGTACTCCTGGAGCTCATATTAAATGTACTCATCGCCTCGATCAGATTGAAGTATTTTAATTTTTCTATTTTATTTGTTTTCTAATTCGTTCTTATATTCTATGAATTTATCATAGACCTCTGATTTGTGTTCATAAGATACACATTTCCAAATCAAGATAATCCATAGTGAACGCAAAAAAGTAAGAGGTTTTGCTTTTGGTAATTGTAAACTTAGGACGATATAAATCAGTATGTACTAGTCTTAAGAGTTAAGTAACTCTTTCATTTTACCCACTAAATGGGTGGTTAAGCATTTCACCTTCTAGACACGTTGTACAAGTATCGGGCGTTACATACTCCAATGATTGTAGAAACCCTTGGTTTCTTTATTTTTTTAGTCGTTTCTTAATAATATGGCCAGTTCACGTTACTAAAGATAGCTATCAATTATTTTAGGCATATTATTATTTTCAACAATAAATGCTTGATTATTATTAAGTATATTAGTGCCATTACCCCAGTGTACTAAAACAAATAATTTTATTACCATAAAAAATATTCATAATACTATCATCACAAATAAAACTATATATGTTTTCCATTAAATGGGAAACAAAAATTATTCCACTAATAAGGTTTGGTAAATAATAATAATTATATAAAATTAAATGATGTCCACCAGCAAGCTTCACACGGTAACCTTCTACTATGACAGCATCTACAATAACTCCATTTACAACTTGGTAGTACATGCTCCCTCTTATCATGGCCCTCTTGCACGCAAGTCCCTACAGCAAAAAATTTAGATATGAGTTCAAAATCTAATATCTAAAACCCAACCAAAAGCACTAATAGATAATAAAAAATTAATAAGGAAAATACCTTTAGGAGTGGTATCAAATTCTCTCACTTTGAGCAGCTTTAGATAATCTAGATAATTCCTTTTATAGTGTTCCTTCATTGAGTAAAAGTGGCATTCACCCTTTTCATGATTAGCCCTAGCTTTACCCTTGCCACCCTTTGACCCATATTTACTTTTCTTCAAAATATTCGAGAAAGAAGCACCCTTGATAGAAAGCACCAAACTAGGTTTTTTATGAATATACTCTCGATCTCCTCACTATATTAAGGAGTTCCATGGCAATACACTTTATTAACTTTGTACCGGAGTCTAATATAAACGGATTAAACTACAGAGTCGATGATCCAAGAATCAAATTGGTCTATAACTCAGTGTCAAGAGTCGTTCCCAACTCTGCCAATCTCTCAATGTACCCAATCATATTTAGCATGTGATCTTCGATAGGAGTGCCCTTGCTTATTTTCGTATGGAATAGTTTCACTGAGATCTTGTAACTTACGGTATGATGCTACTCACCATACAATTTTATGTGAATATGGCTTGAACGTCCAAATTCTCGAGCTTTTTTTAGAGCTTAATGCTTATAGTCGACAATACCTAGCACTGAGCAGGTTCATAGTTTAGTGAACATGATTCATAGGCCTTAATTCTTTGGGGTGTGATCTCCTTATTGGCTTTAACCATGGGATTGTTGCGATCGCATGCAAGAGTTTCTCATAGGTGAGTGAAATTATAAAGTTTCTTGACCAGTCCCTATAGTCTGGGCTGGTTAAAGTGTTTTTGTCTAGAATAGCTTCATGGTTGCCAATTATCGTATGAAAATTCGTTAGAGTTAATTAGATAACATGGCATATGTTCTTATACTTATTAGATTAGTTTGTTATATTTATCTTATTCTCCCACTAAATTTTGCATCTCTCAAAAACTATAAAAGAGATACTGGAATTTCATAAATTTCTTCTATGGTGTTAAAACCCATTTATCATGTTACTACAACCTTGAGCGTGCTTAACAAATTGTAGTCCCTGTAAGTAAGTAATATATATTAATTATATCTTGTACATAATTCCTAACATACTTTTACTTCACTTCTAATCATTTTCATGACACTAAGGATAACCAACAAATAATAAAGTACATTAAATACCCTAGACCTATCACTTTATAACTGCCTAATGGTAATTATGTAATAATAGAGGGTGCTCAACAAAAGTTAAACAATATGCTTACCTATCTAGTGACAATATGAACATCACTACATGTATTATATGGCTTGAGGGTGCTCAACGACCAAAGGTATGTATTTTACTCTATTTATATTGTAAATGATGGTGGCAATTTATTTTAATCCTTAATTTAAAATAATAGTTGTTGGGTATTATCGACATTATAATGGAGATGAGTATAACTTGTGGCATTATATGAACTTTATACTTCCCATTTTTGCTGCTTTAATTATATATGGGTTTTACGCTACTACAAAACAAATCATTTGCTTCAGTCGTTACCCCCAGTCACTTCGGTTGTACAATCGAAGCAAATGAATATGACGCAACAGGTCATTTTCTATTGCATTGGTTGTACGATCAAAGCAAATGATGGTCATTTTCTTTGGTCATTTGGAAACGACTGAAGCAAGTGACCATCTACATTGAAGCAAATGATGATCATTTGCTTCGGTCGTTTCCAAAGGACCAAAGAAAATGATGTTCATTTGCTTTGGTCATTACCAAACGAACAATGCAAATGCCAGATAAGGCAAAAAAATTAATACTGTTTCAGGTTTTTAAAACCCGAAACCGTATCAAATTGCATTTAAGAAATTCATGTTTATAATAAATTTTATGCAAATATACATATAAATTATATCCGTAGTGTAACGATCTGCCTTTCTTAGACCTAAAGATGACACTTAATACATCCTCGATATTCGTGTGTCGATCATTTAAGTGTTCGAAAGACAGGTCATTTGGGTGAAGAAAGAAAAAGACAGAACAAAATCTTACATCATGCCAAGAAATATTTAATATACACAGGATATTTACAAAAATAAATCATTTTTATTATATACAACATCAGCATACACTAACCTATTATCAGCATGGACAGTTATAACAGCCTCTCCTTACAATTGCTGATAAATATAGACAGAAATCAAAGCAAAAAAAATAGTGCAAGAATATAAAATACGTGAATACATCTGGGAGAATCCACACTACACCAGAAAAGACTTTTGGTAGCGTTGAAAAAACGCTACCATAACTTATGGTAACGTTTTAGAGAACGCTGCTATACGACATGCAACTAAAAGTCTAAAACTTTTTGTTGCGTTGTAGTAAACGCTACCAAAAGTCACTTTTAAATGCAACTATAGGTATTTTCTGTAGGATTTAAAAAACGCTACCGAAAGTCACTTTTAAATGCAGCTATAGGTTTTTTCTGTAGGATTAAAAAAACGCTACCATAATTCTTCATTTTTTGGTTGCATTTTTTGTTTATATGCTTCATTTTTTGGTCGCTTATATACTATTCATATTTTCAAACAAACAATTAAATCACATAATTAGCATATACAAACAATCAATCATATGATCATCATATTCAAATAATTGCAAAAACATGCTAATCCCACAATCAAATATAATATCCATAATCAATTCGATAGTAGTTTTTCAACAAAATAAGTCACATACTACAAGCATTCACAGACAAGTTTCCACAAATGGTACTAACAAAATACGACAACATATATAACAATTAAATTAATGTTCGTTTCTTGATTACCAATAGTTCTTTGTTGTCGACAGTCTTCGCTTCGAAATAGCTAATTACCTGCAAACGAGTTTAACAATCAACAATATATATATGTATATATATATATGTATATATATATATATATGTATATATGAAAATCTATAACTCGATATTCTATATTAACACATATTAACAAAAATTGTTCTATTTTTATATGCATCCTGTATAGTTCCCCAACAAATACACAATTTTCAATTTACACAGATATTCAGATCAAAATTGGGTTAGAAGTCTGACTGGATTTCATTCTATGTGCAGATTGTGTATTCAGTACTATGGGCAGATTGTGTATTCGGTACTATGGTCAAGTTAAATCTTATAAAATATGAAAAAGTATCTGGAACGTCCGTAATCCATCGATGATGCATCCATCCACTAATTGAAATGTATAATTTTCTTTACCCTTGTCGTTTTCTATCAATTGGGTTCTCTAAAACAAAAATATTCCCTAAATTCACATTGCCGTAACTGTATTAGGCAACAACTGTAGTGTCAGTTACTTCCATTTATTTGTGTTAGCCCTCTTGTATAACTACATTTGTGTAATACTTACAAAATTGTACAAACAGTTACAGGTAAAAAAAAATACCATGCCAGTAGTGGAAAAGCGTAGGAGTAAACAGGCAACGACTGCACTAAGGATCTGGGCAACACAATAGAAGACAACGCGCATGAAGGATATGCGACCTCCGATCAAGGCACCGAATGTGACCGTCGGATTAACGTGACCGCCTGAAGCATTGAACGCGACCGAGACTGCGACAAACAAGGCAATGGCATAGGTGATTGCTATTGCTACCAGAATGCTAGCCGTTTACGTTTCCAGGTAAAGCTTCTCTGTGATACATGAAGAAGGGCTAAGAGAGAGAATACTATGTATGAAGAAAAAATAAGGAAGAGTGAAGTACCGAGGGCAAGGACGAAGCCTTCTGCAGCGAATATGAAGATGGCAGTTGAATCTATGTCTGCAGTTGAATCTGAACACATTGGAGTTCACCTTATGAATATATTCGGAAATGAAGCCAGTAAAAAGTTTACAAAGAAAGACAATGAAGACTTCAGTGATAGGAACATGAGTGAAGATGATGGGATATTGCTGAGCGGGTGCCAAGTGAATGAGACGTCAGCCGACATGAGCCCTGAAGGTGATGACAATGGTGGAAAGGCATACGGTGCCTTTAGTAATGCCATTCAAACTGTACTGCACAAGGAGAAGGATAACAAGGAGATGATGAGTAATAGAGAGCTAGTGTTGAGGGCAAGGAAGCTACTAAGGAAGAAGGATTTAGTCAGCATCCTTGCTTGTATTGTAGCGATGCCAATGCTGATGCTCCCTTCATGGGCAGGCAAGACTGATCTCTGTATGATTACTAATACGTATTTTTTGATAAAAAGATGATTCAATAGTTGAACAATAATAATAAGACTACAAATGATAATAACTTCTTGATACTTAAATGCTTGTTTATACGCATGGTAATACTGTTTACATCAACCTAGATAACAAGACAGTAACCGAGGGCAAGTATTCTCAAATTGTACCACCCTTTCCTCCCATATTTCACGTATTTCCTCCCACGCAACCTTCCATCAATGAAAAAACACAAGCATTTAGTACCTCTTCATAATCTCTACCCAAAAATACCCATCCAGAAATTACCACTTAAGTTTTTCATGCACACTTCTACACTTCAATGTCAAATTAGAAGTTTTATGCATCTACTACCAATCATGGATTTTGATATATTTACCAATGTTTGTTATTATATTTCTGACAGAATATGCAAGGGGAAAATCTGACAGTTGCTATTTGCTTTGTTTATACCTTTTAAATTTCCTTAGGTTATTACACTTATATGCATTTTAACAACAACATTAAGAACCCTATATTCGAACACATTGCAACTAATTAGTAGTAATTCACTCCACTGCCTAGTTATCTTTTCAACAAAGACTGTGCACATTCATCAAGTGATCTTTGTACACAGAGTTGACATAATTAGGACTTATTAATTAAGATGGCGGCCAAGTCCAAACTATACATGTTAATCCCATCTATTATCACTATAGTAATATTTCTCCATCACCTTACAATTATCACATACAAATTCCATAAAATACATGTTCCAAACTCATATTATCACCGATTTAGTTGCGGTTTGAAGGAATATCGAATATATTTGCTTAAAACGCACTTACAGTAGAAGCTTATGTGACAAAAGCCCCATGAAATCTTAGAATTTGCAAAATGTAATGATGACCAAACTGAGATTTTAGAAGCACATTTAATCATTCAAAGAACCAAATGTGACTAATTCTTATTTCTTCCATGTCTGTCGAGCATAAGAGGAACGACATCCAAAAAACATAATATTGGCAAAACAATGAATCCTATATCTTTATTGTTTAATCTTTTATTTTATTTTTCATGTCTATCTTTAATCATTCTATATATAAAATGATTTCAAACAAAGGACCAAATTGTGAATCACAATTTTATTCTTTTATGGTTCTAAACAAATGATAATTACTTTTATCATCTCATGATAAAGTAAATCATTTTTTGTTTCAACTGTCAACTTACATGAGTTATAAATCAGAGCTTAGTTTTTACTGTGTGTTACTTCAACTCTACATCCATAGGCATATGGCTATCATATTTGTAAGTTAAGATAATGATTAAAATCCACTTACTATGCTCAAACATTATTTGAAACTAAAATAGTACATTGGATATATCAGAAGGAAATAAAACCTGGCATTGCAAAGCTAAAATCGCCTGAGGGTGAGCTTCTAACTGTTCGCAAAATAAACAAATAGCCATCATCACTGCATCATTTCCACTAAACAAGGCCCATATCCCTTACAACTTTAGTTACTTTCTGTAAATACCTGTAGCTACATAGACATAATCCAACTTTCTTTTTATTCAATGAAGTCATGAAATTGTTAAAGAACTTGCTCATTTTGGTGATGAAATCTAAACTTGCTCTAGGAACAAAATAGAACTCAAAAAGTGTATCCTTCATTCAGTGGAAAATGGATATCCTGCATTCAAGGGGAAGCTCAACATACTCATAGGTATCAATTTTTATTTAAACAAAATGCCAAACAGGCTTATAAGTTTATGACATGGGAAATCTGATTCTCTTCTATTAACTTAGTGCTAACAAGGGTAATAGTTCAAAAAGAATTTCTGCAATGAATTGCACAGAAAACAATACAAATATTATGTACAACTTAACCACCTCCAACCCATAAGTCAAGTGAAGGTGTGAGCATTTATCTAAAAATGATTACTCACAAATATTCTAGATGAACATCCCAAAATAATGATTTTTTATATAAAATCCCACATTCCAAAGCGTATGACAAAGCATAGATTTAGACGTTATATGCTTCTTTTTATATCAGAAAATACAGAAACTTGACAAGTACAAAGGGGTAGAGAGATATGTTAACAAAACTATATGTGGCTAATAAGAATCGCTGGACAGATCTAAAATCTTCAGATACTTACTCCAACTGAGCAAACGATTGTTATTTGATAGCTATTAAACAATGCACTGTTATACTATCTTACCTATCAAACACACGATTCCAAATGCTTTTTATTATTATTGCAAATGATTGCTACTAAACAATGTACCATTATACTGACTTAGCTACAGGAATAGTTCCAACAAGCAAGCAGGATACACTGTATGTTATTATCGACTATCACTAAAGTTTAAGTAAAGCACGTCAAAATTCACCAAAAAAATAACATGAATATTAAAGAAAAGAACAGGTAAAAATCAAAAATCAAGCATTGGATAGTGCAAATTCAATGGTAATAGAGAAAAGAAGGTCACCTAATGGCATCAGCTTCCAATACACGCACAGTTCAAAGGCAGGTCATGACTCCAAACAACATGACCCACTCATAAGGTCTATGCAACATCGGCATCTCAAAATTGACATAGATGTGGATAAAGTGATTTCAATCAAAATTTAAATTCCATCATAATCTTAAAATTTGAACCATCTTAATTTAATTCTGGCTAGTTCTAAAACAATATGGATATAAAAGTATTGTCACTATATAGAAATATAAAAGAGAGATGGTAAACCATAATAGAAGACATGAATACAGAAATCCCATTGAAAATTAGAATATTACCTCAAACTGAAAGTAAACATATTCAATTAAAAGCAAAGTTTCCTACTCATTTTAATACCGATTTGAAAATTTTATCAATTTGTTTAAGAGTAGATGATATTAGTTCCAGAAGAAGAAGAAATTTGTTGTATAGAAAAGTAAGGGCAGACAATGAGAGACAGAGGACCAACGAAATTAAGCAATATCAACAATCAAGCAATATCATCACCGAACAAACAAGCAGGCAGTTAGATAAAATTCAAAATTCAAAAAAAGATATGAAAGTCAATAATGATCTCTTAGGAATCTAAAATGTTATCAACAACCATAACCAAGGAAGCACCTTCAAATTCGCTAGCCTCAACCACCGTCTCAGATAAGCAGTTTGCAGCCAGTATTTCATCATTTTAATCATCAGTTTCATGCATCGCAAGCTTCCGTCCATCATCAGATCTCGGCTTCATCAACTTTGGAAACTTCATTACCTCCATCTATTGGCGACAGTTCCACAAATTTGTAGGCGACGTTCAAGCTTCCAGGTGGCAGATCTATTCTAGGCGGTGTCGATCATCATACAAAATCAAACCTTAGATTTGATCGTGAAAAGCTTCATGATAACATCAATTTTCTTTGAGATGATATCAGAGTTCAGACAATCTGGTTTTTTATGTGGTGGGACGATCTTTGGGCAGTGGATGTTTAAGAGATTTGAGAAGAGGAGTTGGACTTGCATAAATTTTAGGTTTTCATTTTGCTTTGGCGGCAGCAACAAAAAAGAATGAAAATTAGATGGCGGCATGGTAAGCGGGAATGGAAAAAAAAAGCCCGCGCCTGAACATATCTAACGCTGCAATTATGTTAGGTCAAAGAAACAGCAGCATTTAGCCTTCAAATGCTGCTATATAATGCAACTAAAAGCACAATTTCTTGTAGTGCCAGCTCGTCCCCTGAAAGCTCCAAAGGATCTAGCTATATATGGAAAATATGCTCGGACTGACCTACGCATTATAAGAAAATAACGTCCAGATCAATCTGGTAAACCACCGTGAGAAAGCTCAATTAAATTATATTTATTTATTAAAGGATTAATTAAAGAGGTTAATGCTTGCTTAGGTCAGTTAGGTCAGTTAGGTCAGATTGATCACTTTATAATATTTATCTGGTAAACCACCTTTCACTAGTTGAACAAACATAAATAAGTATATTCACTTACTTATCTCAATGGTCAGTTAAGCAAACATAAATAAGTATATTCACTTTGAAGGGATCAATCTGGTAAACCACCTTTCACTGGTTGAAAAAATATCCATATACTTATCTCAATGGTATAAGTATATCCACAAAACACTACACTTTCCCTACTTAGAAAATGTATTCATATACTTATCTCAATGATATAAGTATATTCACAAAACATTATGAAATATTTCTTATTTCAAAATCATATCAAAAGGATTAAAACAAATATTGTTTTAAAACAAACGGAGATAAGGATAAACTCAAACACTATTCCTTCGGTGTTAAGCATGGAATAAATGTCCACATCACCAAAATTAAGAAGGTCAATTTGGGAAAATTAAATATTAATTTCTTTTATAAATTTCTTCAGTAAATCTTTTTTAATAAATCTCTTTCATTTATGAACATCTCCTTTACTAAAATTCCAAATCCATTTATAAAACTCTTGATAAATCTCCAAGTTTATTTATAAAACTCTTTTATAAATATTCAAAACCATTTATAAAACTCATCTACAAATATACAAAATCATTTAAAAACTCCTTTTATAAATATCCAAAATCCGTTATAAAACTCCTTTATCAAAATCCTTTATAAAGCTTTTCAAAAATTCTTATAAATCCAAACCCCATTTTCATTTATAAACTCTTTAATAAATCTCTTTTATTAAATGAGATTCCTTTAATGAATCAATTTATTATTTATAAATACAATTGATCAGATAAATTAATTTACTTTAAACATCCTAAATAAATAATAAATTAACTTCCAACATCATGAATAATTAATTAATTTGATTAATTAATGATTGGATTAATTAATTTAGTAATTAAAAGTTAAATTAGTAATTAAAGTTTAAGATAATTAAATTAGGATTTATAAATGGATAATTAAAAATCATTAATTAAATAAGAGTTGAATTTTAAATTATGATTATTAATTAATGAAGTAAGGATTAATTAAGTTATATTGAATACTTAATTAATTTAATAACTAAAGATTAATTAATGAGTTATTAAAAGATGAAATTTAATTGTAAGTAATAATAAATCTTAATTTAGTAATTTAAGAGGTGTTAATAATTAATGACGATTAATTAACCCGGATTTGAAATTCATAAGTAATTAATCAAATTTGAATAAATCAGATAATTAACTGACCTTACTTATGAATATTTGGATTTGATTGGATGATTGAATTGTTTGATATTTCCTGATCTATGATGCTTTGTGATATATTCTGATTTGTGTGTAATCTTTACTGTAGTTTATTTATCTGAAATTTATATATATCTGTGATCTGTGAGTAAAAGATAAGAGATATAGTTTATATCATTTATCAACTATATTTCTGTATTCTGATATGTGATGATTCATTGTGTTGCACTATTGTGTGAAACCCCTGGACTACACCTTTACACACAAATATGGATTTCACGTGGAAATCGGTTAAGTCACAGATAATTTAAATTTGATATTTTTGAAATTGAAATTTTAATTTCAATTGATTTTGAAATTAGAAATTTCAGGTTTAAAGTGGAAAGCTTTTGAAATAGAATTTCAAAGATAAAAGTTATTTTGAATAACTTAATCGAGTTTTGAAAATTTAAATAATTTGATTTAAATTTGAATTCAAGTTTGAAATTGAATCCTATGATTTGAAAATAGGGATTGAAAATGTTATAAATGTGTTTATCTGAATTTAAACCATTTAAAAAAATGTAATTTTGAGAATTTGGATTTAACCCAAAGACTTTAACTCGTATGAATGAATCAGATTTTCTGAAATGAAACTATTTGTTTTCAAAAGATAAAAGCTTTCAGATAAGAAATGAAGTTCCAGTTTAATTAAAGGAATTTCAAGATTTAATTGAAAAATGGTTTTCCAAGTTATGAATGAATTCTTTTTGAAAGCTATGAATTAAATCGGTTTATTTTTAACAGATTTAAAATAATGATTTATCTAAACCATTCGAAATGAAATTGTTTTGAAAGCTATAAGTTAAATCTTTGATTTAAAGATTTAACGAGTTAAACTGAAATGGAAATTGATTTAGAAAATCTGTGAATGAATCTTTTATTTAAAAGATTTAAATGTGGAAATTGTTTAAACCGTTGAAGGTTGTTTAAAATAAATCTTTTTGTTGAAAAGACTTGAAATGGTAATCGATGGAAACCATTTAAAAAAGAAGTTGAATTGTTAAGTTGTGACTTAATTGAAATCCCATATCCATATGTTTTAAATATTTCGCTCACTATTCGGGTTAGCCAGGAAAGGACCTTTAGGTCGTATAACCCATTCCGAATAATGATACGACGTATATGGATGGCATTTGATGACCGGTGCTGAAGACCGGATATTTTTGAAAACGGAAGGATTACCGTCGAGTTACTCTGCATCGGCTGATCCCCGATATAGAGGTTTTATCACCCTTAGTGACGGGAAGTCCGGACGTGATTGGAAATTATCCGGATTTGCAAGGGCTTCGTGAGAAGTGCCTTCGGTTCTGTTCGAACCCGGAACAGACTTGTATGGATACATGTCTGACATTACACTTTGAGATATAAAGCCGATTTCTTTCAAATACATCTCTGTTGGTGGCGGAGAATTTATTCTCTTAGCTTAACACCCTTCTATGAGACGTACGAGCTCAGAGGTTATGTAGTTGAAATTTATCAGAGATATATCCCAATTTGGTAATGTGACATGCTGAGTGTTGCTGTGTGATGATCATTGTTTGATCATTTGTGATATGATCATTTGTTTGATCTTATATCTTTGTGATTATCTCTTTGATCATTTGTTTGACCCGAAGCATGGCTTTGTAACAAAGCGTAGCTTTGTGGACGAGACTTCGTCGGACCTCACACCCCGGAAATGGTCAAAACATGAAGGATGCAGCAAGGTTCTAGGGAGTAGCGCCCCTTAGTGTATGTCATTCCTTCTGGATAAAGGTGGTATCATGGTATGGAGCCCAGATACTTAACCTATGTGGTTACTGCATTATTATTATTATGTGGTTGTTGGAATCGAGGATCCTCGGGAAGATCGGTTACGATCGGGGGATGGCATACGCGTGTCAGTAGTTACCTATTTTTGCAGAGGTAACCCGGCCTTGTGTTGGCAGAGATCCGGTTAGGTTCTCGGGACGTCATTCCAGAGGCGTTTCCATGTGGCAATGGGAAGTTCCTTGGCCTGACCATTTGTTGGAAATCCATCTTCCAATACGAACCTTGTACGGTATTAGTTGTAGAACCTGCCATCTACTTATGGTGGCGCCCCACTGTTTGGATGGTAGCTATAATAGGCATAGTTCGAAATGTCTATGCTGGCTAAGATTTATATTCTACTTTCGAAATGTTTCCTCACTATGCACTAATAATATAAAAAATGATTTGATTTTTGCGTAGTAAGCATCTTTGACTATCATAAGAAGAAATCTCCTCCAATTCTGCGTTTGCATTGTGTGTGTGGTGGGAGGTCTTATGGTAGTTTCATTTTCCAAAAGCATTTCGAATTTACTTTAAATTCTTTTGCTATTTGTTTTTAAAGATAAACTATTTTTGTTGCTCACACCAGTCCCACGACTGACTCAGAGTTTATTGTTCCCTTCCTAAACTCTGGGTGCCCACTATTTTCCACACGGGCAGTCTAGAGTTGGGTTTTTCAGATATTCAGAATTAGTAGATTATCTGGAGCTAGTCAGTCCTTGGACGACTGACCTTGCTTTCCGCTAGCTATGGATTGGAGCATTCTATTGGAGATATTTTATCCGCTGCTGATGTTATCGTTTTCTTTTCCGCTGCTATTTGTTGTATCATATCTCTGATGTATATTGATATTCATTGTATCACTCTGTTGTATCAGATATTGTATATCAATGTATTATTCTTTTTATTCCGCTGTGTTATTTACTTAATTGTTGTTATAAGCTCCGGCGACTCGGATTTGAACGGTCGAATCTACGGCAGTCGAGTTCGATGTAAAGTATGGATGTCGATTTTCGAGCGCGAAAATCCAGATCGTTACAGGAGGCGTCAAAGCGTATATTGTAGAGGATGTGCCTTTAGAGAGGGATAGTGCTTATGGTGCGTTGTTGTACGGCGAGGATGGTCGTCTTAGATCTGAGCTTTACTCAGACGTTGCAGTTTAGGATTGCACTTTTCAAAGGTGATTTTCTGATACAGGAAAATGGGCTGAAGGAAAAACATATCACGTTCTTTTGCCTGAGAGACGCGCAGATTTTTTTTTCTTTTTTAAGGACGCGGGTTTTATAATTTCGACTGAAGGAAAATCTTTACAAAAAAATTAAATCGTGCGTCCTCTTCAATCTCGTTCCTCTTCAATCTCGACCTCAAATCATGCCGACTACCAAAAATTAAATTGATCTTTGCTTCTTCTTGAATAAAATTCTCCGCTCCGTCTTCCGAAACTCATTGTTTCTATTCGCCTGAAGATGTCGACTCGAAGATGCATCTCACTTAACCATTTCTCTCAGATGAAGATCGAGATTGTGCTCCTCCATTCTAGATTGCTTGAGTTGAGTTTGCGGTCCTCGTGCTTTGTGATGTTGAGAATAGAAGACGATGCTGTGAGCGCTTTGAGTTTGGGTGTGTAGCCGCCTGCTTGTGAATGCTATGGACTTCTAGCACGATGTTGATCTTAACTGGATGTTTGACATGTACTGGAATTATTGAGGATTGTTAATGTTTTTTGATCAGTTTTTTGTTTCTGCATGTGATTACTGTATCTTTCATATTATTATGATATATGAAACTAGCATTTCTATGTATATTATGCAATTTAGTCTTTTATTTATTATTTTGTATTTGATGTTGAATGTTACTCTTGTTAGTTTCAGATGGTGTATTTGATGTTGATTGTATTTCTGGTAAGCTTCAAGCTTTTGTTAAATTTGTTAAAGTGTAATGCTATGTTACACTATCATTTTGCATACCTTAAATATGCTAGTAGACTTTGTAATTAAAATAATACATTAAATCTCATCTTGTATATTGTAATCATGGTATTAGACTTCAAAACTATAATGCTATATTAAACTATCATTTTGCGTATTGTGAACATGACATTGGACTTCATAACTCAAATGCTATGTTGGACTATCATTTTGTATGCCTTAAATATGCTAGCGGACTTTGTGATTAAAATGCTACATTAAATATCTTTTTGTATATTGTAACTTTGATATTGGACTTCAGAAGTAAAATGCTATATCAAACTATTATTTTGCATATTTTAAACGTGATAGTGGACTTCATAATTTAAATGCTATATTAAACTATCATTTTGCATATCATAAACATGGTAGTGGACTTTGTGATTAAAATATTACAGTAAATCTCATTTTGCATATTGTAATCATAATATTGGACTTCATAATTAAAATGCTACATTAAATTATCATTTTGCCTATTTTAAACATGATAATGGACTACATAACTCAAATGCTACATTAAACTATCATTTTTGTATATCATAAATATGGTAGTGAACTTTGTGATTAAAATGTTACATTAAAAAATACAGATGCTATATGTAGTTATCATTTTGCATATTATATCCATGGTAGTTCTCTTTAGGAATACTTATTTCATTTTGTATATTATATTCATGCTAGTTCACTTTAAATATACTTATGCTAAATTCAAGTATCATTTTGCATGTTTTTTCATCCTTGTTCAATTGAAATATGCTTATGCTATATCGAACTATCATTTTGCATAGTAAGATAATGATACTATATTTAAAAGTACAAATGCTATATTAGACTACCATTTAGCATATAAACACAATCTACTGTGTTTCAAATATAGAAATGCTATATCTAAATATCATTCGAAATACATGGTACTTTTTAGACTTTTTTCTTCTTCTTCTAGATTCTGTTTTTCCATTCGTTTCTTAGATTTTGAATTTGCAGCTCTTGATTTCAAAGGTCGAGTAATTTCTGACATAGGTTTGGGTTGAGGCGTCAAGTTAAGCTTTCTCGATTTTGGAGAAATCGATGTCGACAATGAAAGATTCAATTCGATTCGAACATCGACAAGAAAGAGGCTTGGACGATGGCGGCTTGGACGACGACTTCAGACGACGATTGCTTGGACGACGGCGGCTAGAGCAAGCAGTAGCTGAAGGTAAACGGCGGCTAGGGCAAGCTTGGACGAAAGCGGAGGAAACAGTCGAAGTCGGGAAATTGAAAAAAAGCACTATTGTCCTTCTATCTAAATTCTAAATGTTGCGTCTTTGGTTTAAAAATTAGTTTAAAGTTTTTCCTTTAAACTAATTTCCTCTTTCTGATACCCCAAAATAAATCAGCTGTTTTTTGTTTTAAGAATTAGAGAGTCGAGCTTTGTTATGTAATGGATGGAGCATGTCAAGCGAATCTTTTTCTTGAAAAGTAAGTTTGGTTTTTTACTGCTGTATGTGTATGTGTCCAAATACATTAATTTTTTTTTGTTTTTTTGTTGAGTTCACAAATGCTGGATTCATTCTCACCGGGTTATGTAACGAATCACAAATAAAAAGGATTTAGCACTACACACTACTATATTCTGCAATGTACTTCATAGTTATTTCGTACTATAACAGCAGGATTATGATATAACATTACCAAAATTTTGAAGAAATAATCTAAATTACGATTGTTACCTTTTAGTGGTTCGTTTTCTCAGTCAATGTTTATATGATGAAATTATACATGTCAACGGTCAAACTACTTCCAAGTGTAAACCACTTCCACATGCTCATGAAAACAGTTTCATCAAAGATGAACATCAATACACATAAATTCAAGTTTTTATTATTGAGAAGTCTACTAAATGAACTTTAACATATTATTGTTATGGGAAATGTTTACTGACGAGTAAATGGATACGAAACCATATCATAAACAAACAATATACGCTCCAAATTGTTATCAATGAAAAAACCTAGCGATGATGATGGTTATGTCTACATATGTTTCTATTATTTTACAATAATATAATTTTACTTGGTGTTGTTCTTGCACGACGTGACTTTGTACTAGTAATAAATAACACGAATACAATTATGGAGACTCAAAGTACATGCTGTCCAACTTTATTAAAACACCAAAATACATGTAAGACGTTGCCTCTTCTCTGTTGCAAGAATACTCAAAATACATGGATTTATATATACGTATTGATTCAGGTATATGATTTCTGATAATTTATTTAATTTCTATGTTATCTTCTCAATTTTATTTAGATCTAAAATTCCGTAAAATCCAAATCAGTAAGATTATAATGAAGTGCGAATAGCATTTTCTTTTACAAAATGTGTAATTGTTAACATGCTACAAAATGAGTGTACATTATTAGTTTTAAAAAAGAAGTAGAAGTATAAATGATTTCATGCTGTTTAATTACTTCTTTGAGAGAATAAAGTGGATTGCCATACTATTTGGGAAATAATATAAATTACTAGTGTCAAGGTACATGGAAGAAATTATATCAGTTGCAAGGTACGTGGAAAGAATTTGTTTTTCATTCAAATTGAATCAACATAATAGCATGTACAAATATCCACACCTATTTGAATCAAGATCACATTTACATAGTTATTATGTAATCAAACTCCCAAGTTGTTATTTCAATCAAACTAAATTCTGCTAAACTTTAAATAACTAAATACACATAGCTCTCTTGTATTCTTTTCCCTAAACCTTAAATTCTCACATGAAAATGACAAATGACATATCTTGTAACGACCCCGAATTTTAATTACATTTAATTGATAATTAAAATGAGTTTTTGAATAAAAATTGTAAAATTAATTGATTAATTGAAGCGAGTTTCCCCGTATACAGATAAATTCTGTATAAGTCATTTAAACTTTAAATATTGTATATATGTGTATATATGAGGATATATATATATATATATATATATATATTTGGGCATATATGAGTAAATTTGAAAATAATATATATATGTGTATATATATATTTTTGATTTGAATTTAAAATCTTAAATAAATGGGTTAGAAATAAATGATAATAATAAATATTAGAATTGATGGTTAATAATGGTTTGAATTTATAAAATAAATATAAGACAATAAATATTAAAGTAAAATAATAATAAATATTTAAGCTAGAAATAAAATATATCTATGTAATTCATTAAATATGTATTTGATTTCAAAGCATTGTCTTTTAAATAATATGTGTGAATACAAACAAAATATATTTACAAAGTAAAATAAATAAAGTAAAATATGTAAGTTAAAATAAGTATTGAAGTTGAAAATAAATATGTAAGTTAAAATAACTATTGAAGTTGAAGTTAAATATGTAAGTTAACTAATAAATAAATTATGAAAATGAAAAGTAACACTTGTAAAAAAAGTAATAGAAACAAAACAAAAAGAAAACAACTTACATTCAAATATGTAAAAATATAAGTAAGTACATTAACAAATTCTAATGACATGTAAATATAGAAACTCATGCATGTTTCAAAGAAAAACAAACAAAAATATAAGTATATGAATGGTTTGCAAAGTAGAAGCCACTAGACTTTTCTCTAAGGCAATGTCTAACATAAAAAAAACAAATAAATTATATTCATGTACAAGCAAAATATACTACCTTTATAGAAAGCAAGAGAAATAAAGTACTCATACATTTAATGCTAGCAACATTAGTCAATTCGAATTGTATAAAAAATCATTTCAGCCTCCATTGATCAAAGAAAAATCTTTGATCAATATTTATGTACCAGGCAAAATGCAACCCAGTAAACACCTCCCCTATACTAACTTTCCTTTTCTATATGTATCTTCCTAGTTCGTTCTCAATTAAACAAACCAGAAAATATATGGTTAACATTTTCTTTTTTCAAACTTAAAACATTTTCATCAATAAAAAACAAGATGATTTAGAGTAGGATCTGCTAGCAGTTTTCAAATGGGAATGCTCTGCTTTGTCGTCTTCTCAAAACTGTGAGTAACCTCACTTTTAAATGGTTAAGTATATATACCTGTTGCATATTCATCTTAGAATAAGTATGAAATGTGTATATATAAATTCAATTATGTTGAGTGCATATGAATGTATGATATGTAATGCATGTGTATTATCAGAGTACTCTCTGTATTTAGCTTCCAGGTCTTGTTTTGTAAAAAAAATCAAAATCTTTTAATTTAATCTCTGTTTAAACTCAAGATTCAAATGGAAATTGTTTGTTTAACAACAAAATTTAGTTTGGGATTTGATTCAAGTCAAAATAATATTAATATGACTCTGGAATCAAATTTAACTTATCAAGTCTAAAACAAGAGGAAATTTAAATATCCTAATTTATTATTCCAGAGTTAGGATTTGAAACATCATGCAAAAATATGGATTTTGAAACTAAAATCAGGATTTTTAGTTATAGAGGTTAGGTGCAGTTCTTATTTGAACTGAAATTAGGAAACTGGGATTCTCTGATGATCATTGTATCTGGAGGGGTCGGAATTTTGGATATTGATGAAAGAGTGTTTGTAGTTGATGGGAAAAATGCTTGATAGTGGAGCAGATCAACGTGGTGATGGGGGTTGATCGAGTTTGTCAGTAACCCTAGTTTTGGGTGCTCTGGAGTTTTGGATCAGTGCAACCTCTCTGGTTGATCGAGTGTTATGGAATTGTGGGGGATGGAAGTTTGAACATTAAGAAAGCTATGGCCGGAGGTGCTGGCGATCTGGTTGTCGGAATTTGGAGTACGACATGAGTTTCCAGGTTTTAGTGTTGAGGAAATTCGAGTTCCAGGTTTCGAGTTTAAACTCGAATTCGAATTTGTGAGGTGGATGGGATTTCTGATGATCGAGGGATGGTTCGGGAACGATCGTCGACGTGTTCGACGTTCTGGTGATGACCAGAGATGGTCGACGGCATCGTGTATGTGCACGGTGCACGTTTTTGGTTTGGGTTTTGTTTTCTCGGGGTAGTCTCGAGTTATTTGAGTATGTTACTCGAAGCACTAGGGTGTTGGACTCGAAGTTATCTTTGTTGGATCGAGTAAATCCTTAATTACAGGTTTTAGAAAACCTGACAGTGTTTTGATTTTAAAACAAATTTAATTGAACTTTAAATTTGTATCCTAGATTTAAACAAAGTTTAAAACCAGTTTGAAGTCTGGATTCAAATTTATTTTTGAATTCTAATCTCAAATGAAATAAAAGTTTTAAAATATTTAAATGTGGTTTCCAGGTTTTAAAAACCTAACAGGTTTTTAGTTTTTTCTTACTTAATTTAAAATTTGAAAACAAGATTTAAACTATGGTTTAAATTCAAAATTTTATAGATTCAAATGAAACTTTCGAATCTTAAGGTTTTAGATGAATTTGGATTTCAAATTCAAGAATTTAAAATCCAGTTTTTAAAAGCAAGTATTAAATCAAGGTTTAAGTCAAAGATTAAATATCAAAGTTTAAAATAAATGTTTAAATTAATGGATTCAAGTCAATTTGGATCCAAATCTGGGAATTTGAATCGGTTTCAAAAAAATTAAATGTGTTTTTAAACAAGTTTAAATTAAATAGCCTAAAAAAAGGTAATTTGTTTTCAAATAAATGCTTGAACTTGATTTTGATAAATTCTTTTATAAAAGGTTTTTAAATGAAAAGTTAAATAATTTGTTTTAACTTGAATTTGCAAGTTAAAAATGTAATGTATTTTAAAGCTTAAATTTTAAATAAAATTTAAGTAATTTATTTAGAACTTTTCTTATATAGGTTTATAAATTGATATTTAAATTTGGTTAATGTTTAAATGGTAAATAATTTTGAATCTTAAATTCTAAATGTAATTCAAATTAAGTGTAATGTTTTACACTTTAATATAAATTAAGTCATTAATAAAGAAATAAATTATAATTAGAGATAATTAAGGTATTAAGTGATTTAATTAATAAGATAATTAAGGAATGAACAATTTATTTAATTTATAAATTATTAATGAAGATAATTAACTCAGGATTTTTTAAGTATTAATTAATGTGATTAATTTTAATAATTAATTAGATTAATTAATTAAGATAATCAATTATAAATTGTTAATTACTTAATGAAAGTAATTAAGGGATTAATTACTTATTGTAATTAATTTTGGATATTTTTATTAATTAAGAATAATTAATTAAATGGTAATTAATTAAGGGTTGATTTATTTATTTATGAAGGGAAATTAATTAAAGGATAGTTGAATAATTAAATGTTAATCAATTTAGTTAATAAATGATTAAAGGACAATCAATCAAATGATTTGAAATTAATTAATGTTAATTAACCATGATTGATGACTTACCTGATTTAAATTAATCAGATAATTAATTGAGCTTACATATGGAAGTTTGAATTTTTTTTGAATGGTTGAATTCTTTGATATCCCAATATGTGATGCTTTGTGATATATCCTGATTTGTGTTGTGATCTGAAATTTGTTTATCCATGATATATATATATATATATATATCTGTGATCTATGAATGAAAGATAAGCGTTATAGTTTATACCGCTTATCAAATATATTGTTATATTTAATCTGTGGTGGCGGAATGTTGTTGCACTATTGTGTTGAACCCCTGGACTACACCATACACACCCAAATATGGATTTCACGAGGAAATTGGTTAAGTCACAGATGATTTAAATTTAATATTTTGAAATTGAAATTTTAATTTCAATTGATTTTGGAAATGGATTTGGGTTAAATGTTAAAGCTTTTAAAAAGGAGTTTTTAAGAGAAAAGTTATTTTGAATAACTTGGTAAACTTTCCAATTTAAATAATTCAATTTGAATTTGAATTCAAGAGTTGTAATTGAATTCCATAATTGGAAATTATGGTTAAAGATATTATAAATGTGTTTAAACCATTTTTTAAGTATTGGTTTGAGAATTTAAATTTAACCCAAGGATTTTAATTAGTATAAATGAATCAGATTTTCCGAAATGAAAACTATTGTTTTCAAATAATAAAAGCTTTCATATAAGTAATGAAATTCCAATTTAATTAAAGGAATTTCAAGTTTGAATTGGGAATAGTTTTCCGAGCTATGAATTGAATCTGTTTATTTTTAACAGATTTAAAATGGTGATTTGTTTAAACCAATCTAAATGGAATTGTTTTGAAAGCTTTGAGTTAAATCTTTGATTTAAAGATTTAATGAGTTAATCCAATTGAAATGGAAAATGATTTGGAAAATCTGTGAATAAATCTTTGTGAAACTGGGTGAACTTTGTGAGATGAATCTTTTTGTAAAAGATTAAAACGGTAATTTGTTAAACCATTTGAAAGAAAAGTTTTGGGTAATAAGTTGTGACTTTATTGAAATCCCAATTCCCATATATTTTTAATATTACGCTCGTTATTCGGTTTAGCCGGGAAAGGACCTTTGTGTCATATAACCCGTTCCGAATAATGATACGTCATATATGGATCGCATTTGAAGACCGGTGGTGAAGACCGAATATTTTCGAAAACGAAAGGACAACTCGTCGAATGTCTCTGCATCGACTGGTCCCCGATATAGAGATTTGATCACCCTTTGTGATGAGAAGTCCGGACGTGATTAGAAAATTATCCGAATTTGCAAGGGCTTCTTTGGAAGTGCCTTCGGTTCTGTTCGAACCCAGAACAGACTTGTATGGTTACGTGTCTAACATTACACTTTGAGATATAAAGCTGATTTCTTTCAAATACATTTCTATTGGTGGCGGAGAATTTATTCTCTTAGCTTAACACCCTTCTCTGAGACGTACGAGCTCAGAGGTTATGTAGTTGAAGGTTATCAGCGATATACTCCCAATTTGGTAATGTGGCATGCTGAGTGTTGCTGTGTGTTGATCATTTATTGATTATTTGTGATCAAAGCATGGCTTTGTGAAAAGCGTAGCTTTGTGGACGAGACCTTATCGAACCTCACAACCCGGAAATGGTCGAAACAGGAATATGCGGTAAGGTTATGAGGGTCACGCCCTTTAGGGTATGTCATTTCCTTCTGGAAAAGGGTGGTATCAGGTATGGAGCCCTGGTATTTAACCTATATGGATACTCCGATCTCATTTATTGTGTGATTGTGTGTTTATCGAGGCGCCTCGGATAAAGGTCCCAAAGGACCGGGGAATGGCATATTCGTGAGTTACCTAGTTACAGGAGTAACCCGGCCTTGTGTTGGCAGAGAGCTAGTTAGTTCTCGGGACGTCCAGCCAGAGGCGATCCCATGTGGCAGTAGGAAGTTCCTTAGCCTGACCATTTGTTGGAAATCAAAAGAAACAATACGAACCTTTACGATTGCAATTGTATAACCTGTCTCTTCAGGCGGCAGCTATAGCAGGCATAATATAATGGTACCTATGCTGGCTAAGATTAATATTGTATTTTCGAAATGATTTTGTACACTATGCACTATTAATAATATCAAAAGAGTTTCTTTGCGTAGTAAGCATATTTGACTATCATAAGAAGAAATCTCCTCCAAGTCTGCGATTACATTGTGTGTGTGGTGGGAGGTCTTATGGTAGTTTCATTTTCCAAAAGCATTGCGGATGTCAATGTTTAAAATTCTTTGTGTTGTTTAAAGATAAACTGTTTTTGTTACTCACACCAGTCCCACGACTGACTCGGATTTTATTGTTCCTTTCCTAAACTCTGGGTGCCTACCATTTTCCACACGGGCAGTCTAGAGTTGGGGTTTTCAGATATTCAGGTTTAGTAGATTATCTGGAGCTAGTTCAGTTTTGAAGATCAGGACTGACGTTGCTTATCTTTGTGGTTCGAGTTGATGTTGGAGTTGTTGGAGTCATTCTCTTTTGGAGATCATTTGGAGTGATCTCTTCCATTGTTGTTATATTCCGCTGTAGCATTGTATCATATCTCTGATATTGTTGTGTATTATTGATATCATTGTTGTATATCATTCTGGATATTGTATTCATTGGAGTTGTATATGATATCATTGATTTCTTTATTCCGCTGTGTTGTTATACTTAATGGTGTTATAAGCTTCGGAGAGCCAGATTCGGCGTTTGGATCTACGGCACTTGAGTACAAGTGAAGTACGAGTGCCGATTTTCGAAGGCCGAGTTTTTGGATCTTTACATCTGGTATCAGAGCTAAGGTTGAACTTTAGCTCAGGAGTATAACACGTTAAGTAGCTCATTAGAGATAGGGTGAAGTATACCCTAGAATGAGTATTCCTCAGATATCCGTTCGAATGCCTCAGTAAATTCTCTTACTATCCATTGATAGTGAGTATGAGTGCAAGAAGAGGATGAGATAGGGGACAGGGAAATATGACTATAAATGGTCAATACCCTGCAACAGTGGAAACAATCTTTTCTCTATCAATCTCTTTTGTTCAACATCTTTTCTCAATTCTTCGATGGTTTCTGGTAGATCTAGGAAGAAATTCGATATATTAATATGGGACATAAACTCCGGATGGACCAAAATTGTTTGTTTAGATGAATTGATTGTTTTGATTGCTATGGTTGATAGGTATACCTTAGTTCTAAACTAAAAACTTTGAAATTGTATCCATATATCTATCTATTCTTTGGGTCCGGACATGTTCTACGAATGGTTAGTTATCCCTTCGAACCGACCGATGCCCCTGCATACTTCGTAGATCCGGATAACCCGAGTATTTTGTGAAGTGTTAAAACAGATTCGTTCTTGTATCTATTGTTGATATTCTGATTTGGTAAGCCAAATGCAGAATAGACGTTCAGTTTGATTTGATGAAATATTTTTCATCTATCTTTGTGTCTCCTTGGCAATTTCGAGGACGAAATTCTTTTAAGGGGGGAAGACTGTAACGACCCCGAATTTTAATTACATTTAATTGATAATTAAAATGAGTTTTTGAATAAAAATTGTAAAATTAATTGATTAATTAAAGCGAGTTTCCCCGTATACAGATAAATTCTATATAAGTCATTTAAACTTTAAATATTGTATATATGTGTATATATGAGGATATATATATTTGGGCATATATGAGTAAATTTGAAAATAATATATATATGTATATATATTTTTGATTTGAATTTAAAATCTTAAATAAATGGGTTAGAAATAAATGATAATAATAAATATTAGAATTGATGGTTAATAATGGTTTGAATTTATAAAATAAATATAAGACAATAAATATTAAAGTAAAATAATAATAAATATTTAAGCTAGAAATAAAATATATCTATGTAATTCATTAAATATGTATTTGATTTCAAAGCATTGTCTTTTAAATAATATGTGTGAATACAAACAAAATATATTTACAAAGTAAATTAAATAAAATATATCTATGTAATTCATTAAATATATATTTTTTCTTTTTTCATGGCTGCTCCCTCCATCCCTCCCGTCCTTTTATCGTCCTCTCCCATACTTCTCGCGTCCATTCTCTCACCTCTTCTGTCATCTCCATCTTGTCTTCATCGTCCTGCTCCTGACCCACCTCCTCCGCCACTGCCAATCGTACCTGAAGTCTTTGTTCCTTCCTCTTCTTCTGTTCTTTTGCCTTCCTCTTCCTCCCTTCCTCCTCTACTTCCAACTCCTGCTCAACTGTCCTGGACTTCTCTTTTCAAGCATAAACCGAGTAATGCGGGGAAGTACATTCCAGTTGAGATGACCCCTGAGTTCAAGAACGAGATTTTGATTCCTCCTTCCATTGTTATTGATGCTGGAGCTCAAATTTGGAGTAACTATCTAGTCGGTTTCTTCCTTGATAAGCCTCTCTCATACACAGCTGTAATCAATTACCTGAAAAAATATTGGAAACTGAAAGGGTCCATTAAAGTTCGATCAAATGGGTTTCTATTTCTCTTTCTTCTGTCCTGTGATGATGATCGGAACAAAATACTACAAGGTGATCCCATAGTTATGAAAAACAAACTCTTTATTGTTAAGCAATGGGATCCATTTGTTGGAAATGTCTGTGAGAGTATCTCATCTGTGCCGATATGGGTGAAATTCTCCAATATTCCTATGTTTTCTTGGTCCCACATTGGAATAAATTGGTTAGCAAGCAGATTAGGTAAGCTGGTATGTATGGATGAATCAACGGAGAAATTGGAGAGGCTTTCCTTTGCTAAGTGTTTAGTTGAAATTAAGCCTGATCAGAATTTAATTGATTCCTTCCCTGTTCAGCTTCTTGATGGTGGAACTCAAATCATTAAAATTGAATATCAATGGAAACCTGATATTTGTTCTAGTTGTTGTGTTTTTGGGCATTCTGTGTCTAACTGTGAAAAATTTAATAAGGTTGAGGTGACAGAGAAGTATGAAAAGAATGATAAGTCTATTGAGGACGATGTAACTGAGTCTAAAGCTAACAAGATTGATGCTAGTAAATATTTGAGACAGAGGAAAGGAAAATGGCAGGTAGTGAATAAAGGCAGAAGTCGGAGTAAGATCTTATCCAAGTCGAAAGTCAGTAAGGAGGTTTCTCCTGATGCTATTAATTCTGGCAAAATGTTAGTGAATGATAGTGAAGTGATTGAGGAGGGGGAAATATGTAATGTTTTGCATTCTAAGTCAGTTAATGTTACTAGTATGACATCTTTACATGGTAACTCTAGTTTGCATGAAGATAATGGTTTTAGTGTCCTTACAGATTTGGTTATTGACTCTGAAGTGGATGATGGTAAACTTATTGGTACTGAGAATGACTTTAATGGTCCTGCTAAGTTGAAGGATATGAATGACAACATAATGCAAGCTTCTGGAAGTAATATTAAAACAAATTCCCCCCCTTATGCAAACAACTCTATAGGAAATATTATTTCGCATTTGTCAAACTGCAAAAAGCAAGCTTGCAGTAAACATCCTCTCACCATCTAATGAATCATCTCTATCCCTCCTTCTTCCAACCTCCAGTCCAAACATGAAATCTATGTCCCTATCTCCAACCAATTCAACAAAAATTATCTCTTGTGCTACCGAATCAATTCCTTCTACTCAAACTGAAACTGTGCACGTATCTGCTGTGCACGTGTACCCCCAGTTGGAATCATTTCACAACGCTAATGCAATCTCTCCTTCAACTAATAAATCTATTGCCATCCTGGAATCTGAACATCCATATAAACATATTCAAGCTCTCCTAGCATGGAAACCCCCTCCCCCTTCTCCTCCTCCTCCTCCTCCTTCTCAATCCCTTTCCTCTGTGAAACCTTCTTCTAGCAATGCAAAAATGTTGCAATCAACAGGTCACATTCCTTCTTGTAACTCTAAATCTCTTAAAACTTCTCTCCATTCTATGTTGGATCTCAACCCGAGTGTTGGATACACAACATCCCCTACCTTTCCTGGTGGTAATCTCAAAACCACCCCTCTAACCAGGGGTAGCAAAAAGAAACTCCTTCTTAACCAAATTGTTGATTAATGTTGAACAACATTGGTGTTTGGAACATTAGAGGAGCCCACTCTGAGATTAAATTAAACCAATGCAAAAAATTAATTACCTCTCATTCCCTGTGCATGCTAGCCATTTTAGAAACCAAGCTGAATGCTCCTCTGTCTTACAAGGCAGCCACTTACATTAACTCGTCTTGGATGATGATAAATAATCTTGCTGAAGCGCCTTATGGTAGAATTCTCGTTCTATATAACCCCTCGGTTTTGTTATTATCCCCTATAATTTCCACATCCCAGCTCATTCATTCGCACTGTCTCCATATTTCTTCCTCCACTTCCTTCTACATTACTATTATTTATGGTCTAAATTCAGTCTCTGCTCGACAATCCTTTCATAATCTCCTACCTTCGTTTAGACAGGAAACTCATCCCTAGTTCGTTTTAGGAGACTTCAACTGCTCTTTTCAGTTAACTCATAGACTTGGTGGCAATCCACTATCTCTTCATGAAATCAGACCCCTTAATGATTCTATCTCCCAATCTAACCTAATTGAAATCCCTTCAGTTGGTGCCCCATTCTCTTGGAATAACTCTAGAAGATCTTCTCCGCGTACCTTTTCCAAAATTGACTTCTCCTTTTCTAACCAGTTTGCCCTAACTAAATGGCCTAATATGTCTAACCTCCTCCCCATGCCTGGCCTTTCTGATCACTCTCCCCAAATTTTATCATTTGGTGCTGCCATGAAGAAAAGAAATTCAAAATTTAAATTTTTTAATGCTTGGGTTCTTCACCCTGATTTTTATACTATTGTTAATAAAGCGTGGTCCTTGCATTTCTTTGGAAATCCTATGTTTATCTTGTAGTGTAAGCTTAAAGCTGTCAAAAAGGAATTGAAAGCTTGGTCGTTGAGTAAATATGGCAATGGCAACATGGCTTCCTCCACCCTCTCTCTCAAACTTCGTCAAGTCCAGGAGGGCTTACTGTCTGACTCCTCAAACATCGATTTGGCGGGCCAAGAAGCAACCTTATCATCTGATCTTTTTGCGGCATTAAAGCAGGAAGGTCTTATGGCTAAGCAAAAGACTAGAATGGAGTGGTTCAAGGATGGTGATAGGAACACTTCATTCTACCATTCCTCTCTAAAAGCTAAACAATCTAGAGATCTAATTAGTACACTTATTGACGACAATGGTGAGTACATCACTGACTCGTCTGCTATTGCTAACATATTCCTTGATTATTTCAGTAAGATGCTCGGCAACAATAATGAATTCTCTCCTTCTCTTGAGCTTCTTGACTCGGTTAGTCTTCCCAACATTTCTCCTGCAGAAAATGTCACGCTCTGTGTTGCTATTACTGATGATGAAATTAAAACTGCGCTGTTTTCCCTCAATTCTAACTCTACTGGTGGTCCAGATGGATTCAACACCTTTTTTTTTACCTCCTGCTGGGAAATTGTTGGGCCTGCATTTGTGAATGTTGTTCATAATTTCTTCAACAAATGCAGAATGATCGATTCAGTTAATGCTACCAATATTGCTCTTATTCCTAAAGTGAAAAATGCCTACCATGTATCTGAATTTAGGCCAATATCTTGTTGTAACACCATATACAAATGTATATCTAAGATTATTGCCAACAGGCTAAAGTTAGTTTTGCCTAACATCATCTCCCCCAATCAAGCAGCCTTTCTTAGTGGTAGAAGTATCCTTGATAATGTCTTGATGTCTCACAAACTTCTGAAGGGTTACAACTCCTCTAATATTTCTCCCAGAGCTATGTTCAAGCTTGATATCTCCAAGGCATTTGACTCCTTGTAGTGGGATACTGTTTTTAGAATAATGGGGCTAATGAATTTTCCTCAACACTTTGTGGCATGGATTGAAGCTTGTATCTCCACTGCTAGGTTTTCTATCATGGTGAATAAATGTAACGAGGGATATTTTCGAAGTAAACAAGGTATACAGCAGGGAGACCCTATGTCTGCCTACCTATTCATTATGGTGATGGAAGTTTTAATGCAAATTCTTATACAACAAGTTCATGATGGTAATTTCTTGGTTCACCCGAAATGTAAGAATCCTCTCATTACCTCTCTTATGTTTGCCGATGACTTGGTTATCTTTTTCAAACCTACTATGATGACTGTTAGATCCATCATGGATGGCCTTAACAAATTTTACAAAATCTCTGGATTATCGATTAATTATTCCAAGTCTGATTTGATGATAGCTGGAGTGAGTTCTGATGTGATTAGCCATATTACTTCCTTCACCACTATCATGCAATGTGCTGACACTTCCATGTACCTCGGTATTCCTCTGGCTACCTCTAGAATTTCCTACTCACAATGTATCCCTCTTTTTGAGAGGATCACTGAACGTCTTGCCTCGTGGACTAATAGACTGCTTAGTCAGGCTGGACGTCTAACTCTTATAAACTCCATTATCTTTTCTATAACAGTGTACTGGGCCAGATCATTCATTCTACCTACAAAGCTGATAGACATGATTAGGCGTGCTATGTTTAATTTTTTCTGGCATGGATCTATTAACTCAAATAAGTTATCCCCTTGTGCTTTCTCGAAGCTTGATATTCCTAAATCCAAAGGTGGACTTGGAATAAAAAGTATTCATCAATGGAATCGTGCTGCTATGGTGAATCACATTGACAATTTCCTGAATCATAAAGATAATATTTGGGTGCAGTGGTCGCACAAGCATATCACTGGCAACAAGAATTTCTGGACGATGGCTATTCCTCAATCTTGTAGTTGGACTTGGCGCTGTATTCTGAAACTAAGATCTGTGATTCTTCCTTATGCTAAATGTAAAATTGGTATCGACGGTCGTGTGTCATTCCGGCATGACCCTTGGGTGAAGTCTGGTATCATTCTGAGTCAGCTGCTAACCTTCAATGACCAAGTTCAAACTGGTATTTCCACTGATGCTCTGGCAATTGACTATCTTACTGCTGGTAGTGTTGCCCTTCCTTTCTCGAGTAATCAGTATGTTCGACAGTGTTGGAATCTTCTACATGGGCTTCACATTCCAATATTCCCGCATGATGGTATAACTTGGTCATTTAGTCAGGACTGTTTCAAGATTAGTGGCATGTACAAGCTTCTGGTTTGCCATGCTTCCTCTGTTTCTCTCTGCTGGCATAAAAGAATTTGGCTCAGTCATAACTCGGAGAGGCAAAACCTGTTTCTATGGAAGATTTTCTCTAATTGTTTGAAAACAAAAATTAAGTTGAGACAGAGGGGTGTCATCATTGACACCTCGTGTAGTTTTTGTCATTCGGCTGATGAAGACACTCTTCATTTGTTTTTCAGCTGTCCATTTGTCTTCACGTTATGGAGTTCTATTAACAATATCACTACTGGAAGGACTGCTGCTGTGATCAGTGAGGTTGAATGGGATCTCATTTACAAAGCAACGAGATGGAAATGTGAATCTACATTTGTTCTTCTGTTTTCACTTAAAATCTTCGTTTCTATGATGTGGGATGAAAGAAATGCAATCATATTTACAAGAAAAAGGAAAACTCTCCCCCAGCTGAAGAGTAGTATAATTGAAGGAATGAGGAATGGTATCTGTGCTTCTACGCATGAGTTTGATCCAAAATTTCTTATTTCTCTTCTCTGACCCTAGTGTGGCTTTCCCGCTGTGTCCCTGTGTTGCCTGTTCTTTGTGTTTTTTATTTTTCCCTAATTAATATGCCTGTACTTTCCTGTCGTCTTGTTTCTATGTTTCTTGCTTACCTTTTTGGTAGCTTTGTTTTCCTCTTCATTGTTGTTCTTCTTGGTATATTAATAAAATGGCAGGGGTCCATTTTTTAACCCCGCTGGCCTTGCCAAAAAAAATAAATAAAGTAAAATATGTAAGTTAAAATAAGTATTGAAGTTGAAAATAAATATGTAAGTTAAAATAACTATTGAAGTTGAAATTAAATATGAAAGTTAACTAATAAATAAATTATGAAAATGAAAAGTAACACTTGTAAAAAAAGGTAATAGAAACAAAACAAAAAGAAAACAACTTACATTCAAATATGTAAAAATATCAGTAAATACATTAACAAATTCTAATAACATGTAAATATAGAAACTCATGCATGTTTCAAAGAAAAACAAACAAAAATATAAGTATATGAATGGCTTGCAAAGTAGAAGCCACCAGACTTTTCTCTAAGGCAATGTCTAACATAAATAATAATAATAATAATAAAATAAAACAAATAAATTATATTCATGTACAAGCAAAATATACTACCTTTATAGAAAGCAAGAGACATAAAGTACTCATACATTTAATGCTAGCAACATTAGTCAATTCGAATTGTATAAAAAATCATTTCAGCCTCCATTGATCAAAGAAAAATCTCTGACCAATATTTATGTACCAGGCAAAATGCAACCCAGTAAACACCTCCCCTATACTAACTTTCCTTTTCTATATGTATCTTCCTAGTTCGTTCTCAATTAAACAAACCAGAAAATATATGGTTAACATTTTCTTTTTTCAAACTTAAAACATTTTCATCAATAAAAAACAAGATGATTTAGAGTAGGATCTGCTAGCAGTTTTCAAATGGGAATGCTCTGCTCTCTGTCATCTTCTCAAAACTATGAGTAACCTCACTTTTAAATGGTTAAGTATATATATCTATTGCATATTCATCTTTGAATAAGTATGAAATGTGTATATATAAATTCAATTCTGTTGAGTGCATATGAATGTATGATATGTAATGCATGTGAATTATCAGAGTACTCTCTATATTTAGCTTCTAGGTCTTGTTTTGTAAAAAAAAATTCAAAATCTTTTAATTTAATCTCTGTTTAAACTCAAGATTCAAATGGAAATTATTTGTTTAACCACAAAATTTAGTTTGGGATTTGATTCAAGTCAAAATAATATTAATATGACTCTGGAATCAAATTTAACTTATCAAGTCTAAAACAAGAGGAAATTTAAATATCCCAATTTATTATTCCAGAGTTAGGATTTGAAACATCATGCAAAAATATGGATTTTGAAACTAAAATCAAGATTTTTAGTTATAGGGGTTAGGTGCAGTTCTTGTTTGAACTGAAATTAGGAAACTGGGATTCTCTGATGATCATTGTATCTAGAGGGGTCGGAATTTTGGATATTGTGAAGGAGTGTTTGTAGTTGATGGAAAAAATGCTTGATAGTGGAGCAGATCAACGTGGCGATGGGGGTTGATCGAGTTTGTCAGTAAAGCTAGTTTTGGGTGCTTTGGAGTTTTGGATCAGTGCAACCTCTCTGGTTGATCGAGTGTTATAGAATTATGGGGGATGGAAGTTTGAACATTAAGAAAGCTATGGCCGGAGGTGCTGGCGATCTGGTGGTCGGAATTTGGAGTACGACGTGAGTTTCCAGGTTTTGGTGTTGAGGCAATTCGAGTTCCAGGTTTCGAGTTTAAACTCGTATTCGAATTTGTGAGTTGGATGGGATTTCTGATGATCGAGGGATGGTTCGGGAACGATCGTCGACGTGTTCGACGTTCTGGTGATGACCGGAGATGGTCGACGGCATCGTGTATGTGCACGGTGCACATTTTTGGTTTGGGTTTTGTTTTCTCTGGGTAGTCTCGAGTTATTCGAGTATGTTACTCGAAGCACTAGGGTGTTGGACTCGAAGTCATCTTTGTTGGCTCGAGTAAATCCTTAATTAAAGGTTTTAGAAAACCTGACAGTGTTTTGATTTTAAAACAAATTTAATTGAACTTTAAATTTGTATCCTAGATTTAAACAAAGTTTAAAACCAGTTTGAAGTCTGGATTCAAATTTATTTTTGAATTCTAATCTCAAATGAAATAAAAGTTTTAAATATATAAATGTGGTTTCCAGGTTTTAAAAACCTAACAGGTTTTCAGTTTTTTCTTACTTAATTTAAAATTTGAAAACAAGATTTAAACTATGGTTTAAATTCAAAATTTAAAGTATATATTCAAATGAAACTTTCGAATCTTAAGGTTTTAGATGAATTTGGATTTCAAATTCAAGAATTTAAAATCTAGTTTTTAAAAGCAAGTATTAAATCAAGGTTTAAGTCAAAGATTAAAAATCAAAGTTTAAAATAAATGTTTAAATTAATGGATTCAAGTCACTTAGGATCCAAATCTGGGAATTTGAATCGGTTTCAAAAAAATTAAATGTGTTTTTAAACAAGTTTAAATTAAATAGCCTAAAAAAAGGTAATTTGTTTTCAAATAAATGCTTGAACTTGATTTTGATAAATTCTTTTATAAAAGGTTTTTAAATGAAAAGTTAAATAATTTGTTTTAACTTGAATTTGCAAGTTAAAAATGTAATGTATTTTAAAGCTTAAATTTTAAATAAAATTTAAGTAATTTAGTTAGAACTTTTCTTATATAGGTTTATAAATTGATATTTAAATTTGGTTAATGTTTAAATGGTAAATCATTTTGAATCTTAAATTCAAAATGGAATTCAAATTAAGTGTAATGTTTTACACTTTAATATAAATTAAGTCATTAATAAAGAAATAAATTATAATTAGAGATAATTAAGGTATTAAGTGATTTAATTAATAAGATAATTAAGGAATGAACAATTTATTTAATTTATAAATTATTAATGAAGATAATTAACTCAGGATTTTTTAAGTATTAATTAATGTGATTAATTTTAATAATTAATCAGATTAATTAATTAAGATAATCAATTATAAATTGTTAATTACTTAATGAAAGTAATTAAGGGATTAATTACTTATTGTAATTAATTTTGGATATTTTTATTAATTAAGAATAATTAATTAAATGGTAATTAATTAAGGGTTGATTTATTTATTTATGAAGGGAAATTAATTAAAGGATAATTGAATAATTAAAGGTTAATCAATTTAATAAATAAATGATTAAAGGACAATCAATCAAATGATTTGAAATTAATTAATGTTAATTAACCATGATTGATGACTTACCCGATTTAAATTAATCAGATAATTAATTGAGCTTACATATGGATGTTTGAATTTTTTTTGAATGGTTGAATTCTTTGATATCCCAATATGTGATGCTTTGTGATATATCCTGATTTGTGTTGTGATCTGAAATTTGTTTATCCATGGTATGCATATATCTGTGATATGTGAATGAAAGATAAGCATTATAGTTTATACTGCTTATCAAATATATTGTTATATTTGATCTGTGATGGCGGAATGTTGTTGCACTATTGTGTTGAACCCCTGGACTACACCATACACACCCAAATATGGATTTCACGAGGAAATCGGTTAAGTCACAGATGATTTAAATTTAATATTTTGAAATTGAAATTTTAATTTCAATTGATTTTGGAAATGGATTTGGGTTAAATGTTAAAGCTTTTAAAAAGGAGTTTTTAAGAGAAAAGTTATTTTGAATAACTTGGTAAACTTTCCAATTTAAATAATTCAATTTGAATTTGAATTCAAGAGTTGGAATTGAATTCCATAATTGGAAATTATGGTTAAAGATGTTATAAATGTGTTTAAACCATTTTTTAAGTATTTGTTTGAGAATTCAAATTTAACCCAAGGATTTTAATTAGTATAAATGAATCAGATTTTCCGAAATGAAAACTCACTACAACAAAAAGTGTCTTTTATAGCGGCATATAGCCGCTATTAATCACAACCATAGCGGTTCGAAAAGCGTTGTATATCGACATGTTATAAAAAACTATTGAATATTTATAACACAAAATATGCCGCTATGGTTGAGCTTAGTTTTATAACGCAAATTCGCCGCTATGGTACGTTAATTCAATAGCTCATTATAGCCGCTATAATATAGCTAAATCTCAACGAAACTGGAAATCTTTATAACACCATTTTGTCGCTATAAAATATTTATTCAATAGCTCATTATAGCCGCTATAATACAGCTAAATCTCAACGGAATTGGAAATCTTTATAACACCATTTTGCCGCTATAAAGTCAACAACAGTGAAGATGTACATACAATAGGATCCAATGACAACATAAAAAAAGCACATAACCGAGAATTCATATACAAATCAAAAGATCAAATACAAATCAACAAGCAAACAAGTTGTGCAAAGGTTTAGAAAAAGAAAACAGCATTTATAAGCTAAGCATACTCTAAATACAATAAATACCGAGCCCATCAAACTAACAACACAATTTCATAAATTTCAACACTGCGTCATCAGCAACAACAAATAAAAAGCACTTGAGGGCTTTTAAGCACTTTGGGCATTTTTCAAGTAGGGCGAGCGCGCTTGTTGCTGGTGCTGCAGGAAGGGCATTTGTACTGCTTGATGTGCTCTGCACGGGCTAGGGTTATCTTAACGCACTTGCCGTGGAACCACTTCTCGCAGATGTCGCAGCAGATCCAAAACTCGTCCGACGCATAGTTGTCCCCGCACACGCCGCATAAGGTGTCTCCGTTCTCTTCTTCTTCTCCGTTGTCTGCATCTTCGTTCTCGACTTCGTCGATGGCTTCATCATCCTCTTCTTGACTTTATACTAATTCATGAGTCAATAGAGCTCTCTTGACTTTGGTTTTTGCAACATAATGTTTGAATAGCACTATTTTGATTATCAAGACAGACAAAGTTTAAATTTTTAGACCATGATTCATAACCATGTGTAAGTCATTTAAAGTTGCGCACTCTTCTCTTCTTTTGTTCACCAACTTTAGCATAGCCCAATAAGATTATTTTCCTAAACAAAAGAACCGACAATATTATCAAATACAAGCCCATAATTTTTTCTACATCTGTACGTGTTCACACGATGTAATTAACAAAAAGAGTATATTTGTGGCTTCATTTTAAAAGGATTATAACAACTAAGTAGTAAATCTTGACCAATAGAAAGTAACATATTGTGCATGTAAGGAACACAGACCTCTAACTTATTTACACTCATTCATGATTTAAGCGGACAATTAGCATCCACTAAAAACTTTTTATATGGACAATATTATGACAATTATGCCATTTATTAAATACATTTTCTATGATCTAGGCTAGCAATCGAAATAACAAATTAGGAAAATACTCTCTCAAAATTGTAAAATCGGCAGGAGCAATGGAAAAAAGAAGGTTAATGAGTAAATTATTGGAAGGAGAAAATAAAATTGTAAATAATTTAGGGAATATACTCATTCGAAATTTTCATCATTCTTATGGCAAAGAAAGTGAAACAAATCCCTCAGAAAGTGTAAGCGTAGTTATCAACTTATCATTAAAGCTTATAATACTTTAAAGAAAAATATTTTGTATTCAACTGTTAATTATGAAGCTATTTTTCTTCGAATTATGGATTCATAGACACCATAACATTTTAACTTTTACACACATTATTACCAGGTCTTCTAAATTGGGCTTGCAACATAGCAATGAGCACAGCTGGACAAGTAGTAGTAATGGCACTAAATGCCTAAATGCCTATGTCATAATGCGGAGTTTGGCTAAATTGTTAAAGGATATTATAGTGAGATATCAGATGGTAATGGTTGTTATTGAGTTGTAATTAAACAATAAAAGGTGATGATATATGCCCAAATGATAGTCGTGTGGCATGGCATTTAATTGAAAGCAAATGTCACAAGTTGGCATACATGCCTTTGGTAATTACCCTAAGCGTGTGGCGGAATCAATGCATATTTTCTCAGAAGTATAAAAAATATCCAAATTATCCCTGCAAAATAATAAAAGAGACAGCTTACATGTTTGGCCATGCCAAAATCAGCAAGCTTAACTTCACCATTAGGTTCGACAAGTATGTTTGCACCTTTAATATCCCTGCAAAAATCACTCATGAACGTTAACTTGAGGAACAATATTAACCTTTTTTATGTAACCTCAACGGAAACAATGTAATACCTATGTACGGTATTTCTCCCATGTAAATATGCAAGTCCTGAAAGTATTTGCCTAACATAACTACGTATTACAGGCTCCCCAAAAGGACCATAATCCTGAAGTAATTTGTGAATGGATCCACCTGAAACGTATTCAAGGTACACTGATAGTGTGTCATCGGCATGTATCAAGAAATTTGTGATTGGTTAAACGATTTAATTTAATGGTTGTTCACCGTCGTATGAGGATAAACAACCGAACAATATGTGAATACATATTTGATAAAACAAAATAATGTATGGTGTTAGTAAACACGTAAATAAAGTTTGTATGGCGGTGGTTAGCTAGTAATATACATAATTCAGAGCAAGAACGTACAGTGCACATTTTCATTAGTTTATGAGTTTCTTATTTTTATTTTTTAACCTGAGCACAACCAACAATCTTATCACTATTATACATAGTCATTGACTCATTGGAAGCTTAGCATTTTATATAACTTGATTTTTTTAAACAATAATAAAAAATCATAGTTGGGGGAAAAAGTGGAAGATAATTCATTTTATGGATTAGGTAGTTTGGCTGAAAGTAGTGCATGTAGGCATCACTACCCCATACTAACTTAATGTAAAAGGACATGAATATAACTATAGGCGTGCTCATTCTTTTCTTTTTGAAGTAAAAAGAAGAATCAGACATGGAGAAGTTTAGGTAAAATTGGAGTTTCGGTAGAAAACCTGTATTGTCGGTTTAAATGAATTTTTAAAGTAATGTTGTTGAATAGCCACTATTTGATTATTATTATTATTATTATTATTATTATTTTGTTTACAAAACCTGGGTTCAGAAAACCGACAGAAGAAGACATAGACCTAAATAATTTGGGAAGCACTTAATTAAGTTATCTCGGTTTGGCATTTTTGATATTTTAAAGCATAATTCGCAAGGTAGTGCGCAAAATAGAATGAAAGAAGTTGATTTGGAGTATCCCACCGAGAATGCGTTGCACTTGTACGGACAAAAATTGTTCAAATAACTTTTGTATATTCAAATGGGAGGGGAAAATAAAAACATGTTCCGCTCTTTCATTTCACCACTGTACCGACTACCGAGTACAGATCTCAAACTAAAAATAAAATATAACATACTTCAATACAGTCTAGAACTTTCTAATACCATCCAATATGAAATTTATACTTCAAACATTGAGGTAATTAAACTTATGACAAGAATCATCTCTTTTCCAGTAAAAACTAAAAAGGGATTCACTTAATTAAATCTACAATTGAATTAGAAGTAATCAACGGTTTCAATCAAATACATGCTAGAACAGTAGACGTCGAGCATGTTGTAGCTAGGGACTACATGCACAATCGTATATTCTTTGTAACATATTCATGATTCTTCGAACATTCACCTAACTGAACAAAGATTCTTGTTACTTAGGATTAACACTGATAACATGCACGGATTGCATGATGAAATAAATATTTTTGACTTAACATATTGCATGACATAAGAAACCGCTAGTTTGTCCAAACTGTTTCTTGTATATACAGATACCAAATGAAAAACTGGAACATTAATTATTTGCCTAAAGATCCCTGGTTTTTTTAATCAGACTAGTATTTTAATGGGGGAATTAGGGAAAAGGAAAAGCTTTGAAAAAAATTTAGGCCAAATGACACTTAGTTTCATTTTTAAGCTGAAGGACAAATGCTTGTATCAGATCTCAACAGAGTATTAGCGTCTTCAGATTTATTTTCATCTGTGCAAACACGAACACATGATGCTCTGCAGTGCACAACACAATTATAAGACGTCCATGTGAATTTTGTTAGGTTTATGACTCAGTGGGCACCATTCATCAGCATATATTTCAGCTGCATAAGAATTTTGTGCATTCCATCCAAATGAAAAAAAAGGAGTTGGATTTCCACGAATGTAGGTTTGAAAACCAATCATCGCCTGAAGTGAACAAACATTTGTACAACACGGGTCTTTTATAAGAAAAATCATCAAGATCAGGGAAAATACGTTGTACCAAACTTATCCATTTAATGATGGTGGGGGCAGGGACTACAAAAAAGGAGTTGTCCGGAGAAGGAAAATTAAAAGGGATAGGTGAGACTATCCACAACTTAATCCTTCAACCAAACCTGTCTACTTGTAACCTCACATCTTTGGACTTCTTTTGTTTGATCGAACCACTTCACCTCATATCTTTCATTCCTATGTTTCAATAAGTCGCTTTTCGTCCCATACAAACCTATTAAAATATGAAAAACGTTCATTTAATATGTCCATATAAAACTATATTATTTAGGCTGCTTATCGCTTTCCAAAAAAGATAAAAATTAATATTACACAAATCATGCACTTCTTAACCATAAACTATCTACTGCTCATCGGAACAACTTGCTAACCCCAAAATTTTAACAGTTTACCAAATAACCCAAAACCCTAAATTATAATAAACAGAATAGTAAGAATGATCACTTATAAAAGGTAAGATCGGGAGTCTCATCAGAACCAGAAGAACTAACACTGGACTCGGACGTAGGTAAAATTTAGGGTTCTGGACACGTCGACTTGGGAACTGCTGAAGAGCGATGAGCGAAGATCGGAGGTGGCGATGGCGAGCGATGAGTGATGAGCGAAGATTGGAACAGCTTAAGAGCGATGGCGAGTGATGAGGATTGAGACGAAAATTTAGGGCTTTAGGAAGAAGACGAGAACGATTAAGTTTTTTGAGAGGGAAATGAAAATTTTAGGAGGGGTAATTTTGTTTTGGGGTGTTACGTGTGTAAAGAACCGAGTATGCGTTACGTCAATACAGAAGAGAACAAACCAAGTAAGAAAAATAAATAATTAAATGTAATCAATAACGCTTTAGAACAAGGCGTTATTGAATGGTGTTATTAATAACATACTTTCTAGTAGTGACTATTGTTTTCAAATAATAAAAGCTTTCATATAAGTAATGAAATTCCAATTTAATTAAAGGAATTTCAAGTTTGAATTGGGAATAGTTTTCCGAGCTATGAATTGAATCTGTTTATTTTTAACAGATTTAAAATGGTGATTTGTTTAAACCAATCGAAATGGAATTATTTTGAAAGCTATGAGTTAAATCATTGATTTAAAGATTTAATGAGTTAATCCAATTGAAATGGAAATTGATTTGGAAAATCTGTGAATTAATCTTTGTGAAACTGGGTGAACTTTGTGAGATGAATCTTTTTGTAAAAGATTAAAATGGTAATTTGTTAAACCATTTGAAAGAAAAGTTTTGGGTAATAAGTTGTGACTTAATTGAAATTCCAATTCCAATATATTTTTAATATTACGCTCGTTATTCGGTTTAGCCGGGAAAGGACCTTTGTGTCATATAACCCATTCCGAATAATGATATGTCATATATGGATCGCATTTGAAGACCGGTGGTGAAGACCGGATATTTTCGAAAACGAAAGGACAACTCGTCGAATGTCTCTGCATCGACTGGTCCCCGATATAGAGATTTGATCACCCTTTGTGATGAGAAGTCCGGACGTGATTAGAAAATTATCCGGATTTGCAAGGGCTTCTTTGGAAGTGCCTTCGATTCTGTTCGAACCTGGAACAGACTTGTATGGTTACGTGTCTAACATTACACTTTGAGATATAAAGCTGATTTCTTTCAAATACATTTCTGTTGGTGGCGGAGAATTTATTCTCTTAGCTTAACACCCTTCTCTGAGACGTACGAGATCAGAGGTTATGTAGTTGAAGGTTATCAGCGATATACTCCCAATTTGGTAATGTGGCATGCTGAGTGTTGTTGTGTGTTGGTCATTTATTGATCATTTGTGATCAAAGCATGACTTTGTGAAAAGCGTAGCTTTGTGGACGAGACCTCATCGAACCTCACAACTCGGAAATGGTTGAAACAAGAATATGCGGCAAGGTTATGAGGGTCGCGCCCTTTAGGGTATGTCATTTCCTTCTGGAAAAGGGTGGTATCAGGTATGGAGCCCTGGTATTTAACCTATGTGGATACTCCGATCTCATTTATTGTGTGATTGTGTATTTATCGAGGCGCCTCGGATAAAGGTCCCAAAGGACCGGGGAATGGCATATTCGTGAGTTACCTAGTTACAGGGGTAACCCAGCCTTGTGTTGGCAGAGAGCTAGTTAGTTCTTGGGACGTCCAGCCAGAGGCGATCCCATGTGGCAATAGGAAGTTACCCTGACCATTTGTTGGAAATCCAAAGAAACAATACGAACCTTTACGATTGCAATTGTATAACCTGTCTCCTCATGCGGCAGCTATAGCAGGCATAATATAATGGTACCTATGCTGGCTAAGATTAATATTTTATTTTCGAAATGATTTTGTACACTATGCACTATTAATAATATCAAAAGAGTTTCTTTACATAGTAAGCATATTTGACTATCATAAGAAGAAATCTCCTCCAAGTCTGCGATTGCATTGTGTGTGTGGTGGGAGGTCTTATGGTAGTTTCATTTTCCAAAAGCATTGCGGATTTCAATGTTTAAAATTCTTTGTGTTGTTTAAAGATAAACTGTTTTTGTTACTCACACCAGTCCCACGACTGACTCGGAGTTTATTGTTCCTTTCCTAAACTCTGGGTGCCCACCATTTTCCACACGGGCAGTCTAGAGTTGGGGTTTTCAGATATTCAGGTTTAGTAGATTATCTGGAGCTAGTTCAGTTTTGAAGATCAGGACTGACGTTGCTTATCTTTGTGGTTCGAGTTGATGTTGGAGTTGTTGGAGTCATTCTCTTTTGGAGATCATTTGGAGTGATCTCTTCCATTGTTGTTATATTCCGCTGTAGCATTGTATCATATCTCTGATATTGTTGTGTATTATTGATATCATTGTTGTATATCATTCTGGATATTGTATTCATTGGAGTTGTATATGATATCATTGATTTCTTTATTCCGCTGTGTTGTTATACTTAATGGTGTTATAAGCTTCGGAGAGCCAGATTCGGTGTTTGGATCTACGGCACTTGAGTACAAGTGAAGTACGAGTGCCGATTTTCGAAGGCCGAGTTTTTGGATCTTTACATATCTCAACGATTTTCTTCATAACTTCGATTGCAGTCTTAAAATGTCTGTTATGATATGATACCTTTACCAATAATAGTTAAAACTATTCCATTTCAGCAATCGTTCTTCTTTAGATATCAATTTTAGCATTGCATTCCCTTGCTTTCCACATCCTTGAACTGGAGATGTTTGATTTAAAGTATCCTGACAATACACTTTTATATAATATTATATGTTCCAATTATACTATTTTTTACTTAATGATAGCAAATGTATTGTTCATGAATTGGGTTTCTTGATATGGGCTTTTAGTTAAAGATAAAATTTTAGTGGTTCTTTATGTTAATTTTTCGATTTTATATGTAGATGGTTTGACAAACAGGGATTTGAAAGCATGCGATTTCCAAAAATGGGGTTTCTTAATATGTACTTTGCTCCAGCCATCTCCATGTTTGAACCCCAATTTTCCCTATATCGACTGACCTACTGCAAATCTTTCCTTCTTGTCTCTATGATTGATGAATTGCATGATAACTCAACATTCCATACAGGATTAAATTCATTTCAAGTAGCCTTTCAGAGGTAATCTTTTTTTTTATTCAATTTTTTTATGCATTAATTATTATTTATTATTGTGTGAGAACCAAACTTTACTTGTAGACTCTAAAAAGGTATGTGAATTGCATGTAACCATTTGATCAATCGGTATTTAACAATTTCCTTTTTCTGATGTCCGATACGGTAATCCATTTCCGTGAAAACACTGTTTTTTTTAACTTTTTTACTTTTGTTTTTTCCTTTCTTCTTTTTTTTATTTTGGGTACGTTTTCCTTCTTTGTACTTCTTATGCATAAAGTCTTGATTCTACTGAATTATTAATATAACGTATATCATTTTTTTTAATACTGGACGTCTTGATCATCATCAATCAGCTTGAAATAAGATACATTGTCTTCAACCAATGACAACCTCATTTAGTATAAATAATTGCTGATGACAGCCTATGACGAAATTCGATAATGTACATATATGTTAATCATAAACCATATTGATTAGAGTTGATGATTATGGGTTTGTTTAGGTGTGGGCGGCAAGCTTTATATACAAATAATGTACAAGAATTCTATTATTTGACCTTCTTAATATTTTGTTTACTTCTCTCGTACACATTATTTTGCTTTTCGAAGTAATTTTTCAAAGTTATTTTCTCCAGTATCAGGATAAAACTGCCCGTTGGTGCACGCGATGTATGTACTATTCGCCATTATTTATTTGTTTGTTTGTTGTTGATTTACAAACAAGTGAATGCACTGCTTTCTACTGAAGAATAAATGAGTGGCTGTCGACATTCACAATATGATTGACATTCACAATAATTATGTCGTTTTCATGTAGATCTACACATAAATTCATCTCTTGATGCTTAATTTATAAACTTTTTGCCAGATGTTGAATTCAGCACGAGTGCCTCTTCTTAACTCTGTATTTCAGTCTACATTGCCACTCAATTTGTCATCATTTTTCAATTCAGATAGCTTTTAAGGTTTGTAACGGCATATTATACAAATCACAGAATAATTGGTGTGACTTTTTGTGCAAGGTATGCATTCAACAAATACCTATTCTATTATCCTTGATTTCTTGTATGTTAGTATTGATAGTTTGTTTCTTGATGTAGTTTGGTTACCAAAATGATTTACGAAGTTGATGTTCCTAGAATTGATAAGTTGACCAATAAGATTAAGATTTATTTTTTCATTTTCACTTTTATTTATCGGTGACCGATGATTTCAATCCTCTTGATCTACAGGTTAATGCTTCTCCTTTGATACATGGACATTCTTAATATCGTTCCCTTAATTCGTGTAATCTCCAATCACTTTTTTTTTACAATGTTACTGTTTTCTACGCAAAAACTATTCTGGTTTGAAGGGTCAATTGACAGTGTTCATCTGGTCTATCTGACCTTTTATCTTATTGATGAATATATTTATCTTATACTTTTGGAGCAGCAGAAACAAGTTGTGGCTGAGGCTGAATCTCAATCAGAGGAAGAAACAAAGATGCAGACTATCAAAGAGGTCGTTGGATCAACCGTCGCATGGCATAAAGACTTCATCTCTGTGGTATAGTATGATTGTACTTAGAACATGATATTTGTAGCGGGCTGTTATGTGTTAATGCTTTATGTATTTGGCATGTAAACTTATCTAACTTTTTGGAGTGTTAGAATTCTATGACTCTAGCTTTTAGTCTTTTTGTATGTGATTTAAATTATTTTACGACAATATTTAATATTAGTATGGATGTATTGTATGGATGCTGCTTTAATTTTTTTTAAATTTGCATTTATTTTGCAATGGGCAATGTGCGTTGTTATATGAGCTTTTTACAACGGTCAATGCATGTTGTGAAACAGGCTATGCAACTAGTATGATTAGTCTATTGCAACGGGTTTTGGCCATTGTATTATAGTCAATTACAACGGTCATAACCCATTGTAAAAAGGTATACTGCAACGGTTTTTACAACGTGCTTTGCCCGTTGTAAAATGCGGTGGATCTATTACAACGAGGCCTATTACAACGGGCACATGTCCGTTGCGAAAACCATATTACAACGGGCATTCCCCGTTGTAAAAAGACTATTTTGTCGTAGTGTTCTAGTTTATTAATTATTAACGAGCATTACGACACGCGCTTCGCACGTGATCATAGTACGTGCTTCACATGTGAGTTGTTTTTCTACAAACCGTATACGTTTAACACATTCAAAAAAATGATTATTACGAATATTTAATTATATATTTTGCGTTAAAATCATGCGCGGTTAGTTTGAATTTTTATTTCTAAGTTGCAATATCTAATTTTTTATTAGTTTTAACTTTTATTTGTATTATTAATTAATAAAAAAATAATTTTGTAATTGAAGTTTATTTGTTACATCTTATATTTAAGTTATATTAAGATTTGTTAATATTTGCTAAAATGTGGTTTGAATTTGTAAAGTGTAATTGTCAGATTCTATTTTTTAATGAAATTAAAGAAGCATTTTTGGTAGTTAACGCTGATAAAAAAAAGTGTGACACCAAAGGTATTACAACTATCATTAAAGATGTATTATTAGTTAATAAAAATTGATTTTGTAATTAAAGTTTATTTGTTAGATACTATTTTTCAGCGATATTAAGATTTGTTACTATTTGTTGAAATTCCGGTTTGAATTTGTAAGAAAGTGTAATTGTCTGATCCTATTTTTTAGTGATATTATAGGGGTATTTATGGCAGTTCACGCTGATACCAAAAAAATTTGACAGCAACGGTATTACAACTATTATTAAAGATTATCAACTATTAATTATATTTATTAACTATTAAATATAATTTACTAATTATTAATAATTAACAATAATAAATTATTGTATATAAACTATTATTTATTTTTAGTATATTAGCAATTATTTACTAATTTTTAGTTTATTAACCATAGTTTACTAATTTACTTCTAGTTTATTAACTATTATTTATTAATTATTACTTATTTACTTCTAGTTTATTTATTATTAATTATCAATTATTAATTAGATTTATTGACTTTTAAATATAATTAGTGAATATTAACTATAATTTACTAATTATTTTAATTAACAATAATTGTAAATTAACAAATAAATATATTTACTAATTATTACTTATTTACTTCTAGTTTATTAATTATATTTATTAAATATTACATATTTACAATGATAAGTATAATTAACAATTAAATATATTTACTACTTATTTACTTCTAGTTTATTAATTATTAATTATTTACTTCTAGTTTATTAACTATAGTTTACTAATTTACTTCTAGTTTAGTATTAATTATTAATTTATTTATTAATTATTAAATGTAATTAACAAATATTAACTATAATTTACCAATTATTAATAATTAACTATAATAAATTATTAGATATAAAAAATAATTATTGATTATTTAATAATTAGTAATTATAAATTATTTATTGATAATCATTAATTATAATAAATTATAAATAGTGGCATATGTAAGCTGTTGTTTATGATTGCTGATATGTGAATCTGCTCCGATTAAAATAATTTGTAATTGCTTCAGTTTCTAAGGAACCAATGCAAATAACACTATTTATTTCACTGCATTTGCTTTAGTTCATAAGGAACCGATGCAAATAACACTATTTGTTTGGTTGTTAGGAGAACAGAAGCAAATAACATTATTTGCTTCAACGCATTTGCTTTGGTTGTTAACACAACCAAAGCAAATGATACTATTTGCTTTGGTTGTCCTTACAACTGAAGCAAATAACACTGTTTGCTTCGGTGCATTTGCTTCGGTTGTGAGGACAACCGAATCAAATGAGGCGAGACAACTAACATATTTTGTGCTAGTCTTAATTCATTCAAATCTCTCATTTTCTTTATACGTACATGCATGCATACATATAAACATGCATACATACATGCAAGCATATACATACACACACATACATATCCATGCGTATCCTTTATTAATTAAACATTTTAGTCAATTATAAATATAACAATTATATTTATATAAATTTAAAATAATATTAAATCTTCATTTCGTAACTATTTATAAGATTTTGCGATAATTTATGGAAATTTAAAACAATTCTAATTTTATTTTATAATTTTCAAATACGATTATTTGAATCAATAACAAGACACAAAACATTTTTGAGCCTTCCACAAGGCTATACACTTGGAATAGACCGCTTCAACGGGCTAGGTAAGTGCTAGGAGATCGGTAGCTTTTCCATTCATAAGAACTTCCCTTAATTAAAGTAACATTCTTCTTAATTAAACATCCTTTTCTTAGACTCCCATCTAATTTTTTTTCTAAGTGAGTGCATATGTTTTGGTTAATTATTCATGTGAACATAATGTGGGCTCTAATACCATTTTGGATCAAGTGCATTGGCAACGGAGTAAAGGGAGGAAATTTTCAAAACAATTCCTTTCACTAATTTTCATTAGAATATATATTTTTGTTTAGATGAATAATAATTTTTTACTAATAATATTTAGTAGTGATTAATAAATGAGTTTATGTTTCTTAATTGATTTATGTCCTAAATCTTTTAATTTTATAAACTATAATTTTGGTATAATATTTTAATTTAATTTACTTATTATTTATTTTACATTTAATTTTATAATATGTTCATATTCATAATACAATCATTATAACTGCATCAAATATAGCAATCTAACCTATGGTATACATAATGAACATATGTCATAAGTATGCAATTAACTATTGGGATTCATGGATAATATGTATATACAATGTTAAGGTAGCGATCATTTTAACATGGGTATATCAGATATATTATGAATTTAAGGTAGCGATCATTTTAACATGAGTATATCGGATATATTATGAATAAATATGACTGCACATAAATATGATTTATAGATTTTTTTTATTCTACCATAAATTAATACACACACACATAGATTGTGTGGGGGGTGTGTGTGTTTGTGTGTATATATGTATGCGTGTGTGTATAATTTGAGGAAAGTTCAATGGCACCCCTCTTCAAGAGCATCCCTTTAGCACCCTTATCATATTTTGAGTTACACAATTTTGAATGCTATGAAATTTTATGGATGTGTTCATATCATACTCAATATCATCTCCAAAAAATTTGAGTGCACATAAATATACATAACATGATAAACTTGATGTTTCAAACCAATAGATAAAATAAATATTTTAACGGTTAATATTGACTTATTATTTTGATAAGATTGGAAATTTTAAAATGATATCATATTTTATTAAAATGGTGTTCGAAGTGTAGATTAAACTACGATTAATAATTTATTATTTTTATTTTTATTCTACCAAAAATTAATACACACACACATAGATATATGTGTGGAAGGGGGTGAGTGTTTGTGTGTGTATGTATATATGTATGTGTATTTATAATTTAAGGAAAGTTCAACGACACCCCTCTTCTAGAGCATCCCTTTAGCACCCCTATCATATTTTGAGTTACACTATTTTGAATACTATGAAATTTTATGGATGTGTTCATATCATACTCAATATCATCTCCAAAAAATTTGAGTGCATATAAATATACATAACATGATAAACTTGATGTTTCAAACCAATAGATAATATAAATATTTTAACGATTAATATTGACTTAATATTTTGATAAGATTGGAAATTTTAAAATGATCTCATATTTTATTAAAATGGTGTTCTAAGTGTAGATTAAACTACACAAAATTACGTAGCATTTAAAATCATGTAACTCAAAATGTGAAAGGGGCGCTAAAGGGGTGCTCCAAAAAAGGGGTGTCATTGAACCTTCCTCGTTATAATTATTAAATACTCTGTATGTGTATTATATATTCGGGTTCGATTTTAAATGTTGAAGCATTATATATATAATAAAACATTTTGTTTCAAAATTAAATTTTAAATATGTTTGGAAAAATATATTTAATTTAAACTAACTTTCAAAATAATCTTTTATTTATTGTAAAACTAAAAGTTGATAGTAATTAAAAAATTAATTTTAAAACCGAAAACATAAATACACACACACGCTATTATTATAATATAATAATATAAAAATATATATATGATAATTATAAAAAAACTAAAGCGGGAAAATAAATATTGGGTTTTTTTATAATTTGAAAACAAATCAATTTTAAGTAAAAATTCGTTTATATATGTATGTCTATATATATAATATTTCACTAAGCTGTAAGCAAAAAATATTTATAATTAAATTCGAATTAAACAATATATATATATAGCTCAATTATATATATATATATATATATTTATTTATGTAAAATTTTGATTTTTGTTAATTTTATTATTTCGATCAAGTATATGATATAGGTATAGCAAGCAAATAAACATGTGTTTATTTATGAATTTATTTAAAAAATAGTATTATCTTTTTCTGATCCTGCTAATTTATGGCCGCTTAGTTGCTAGTTGTTACCTTCTCCAAACTTTAAATCCTTTATCCTTGACCATGGATGCAACTCCTTCTACAAGCCATCACTAATTTCAAACACTGGAGGCTAGGGTTTTTGCAGTGTCTTGTGAGAATGATTGGGGTGGCTATTTATAACCAACTAGATCACTAATATCTAGCATCATTCTCTCCAATTCTGACATTTTGTTTCAAAATTAAATTTTAAATATGTTTGGAAAAATATATTGTAATTTAAACTAACTTTCAAAATAATTTTTTATTTATTTTAAAAGTAAAAGTTGACAGTAATTAAAAAATTAATTTTAAAACCGAAAACATAAACACACACACACGCTATTATAATATAATAATATGAAAATATATATATATATATATATATATATGATAATTATAAAAAACCTAAACCGAGAAAATAAATATTAGGTTTTTTTATAATTTGAAAACAAATCAATTTTAATTGGAGAGAATAATGTTATATATTAGTGATCTAGTTGGTTATAAATAGCCACCCTAATCATTCTCACAAGACACTTCAAAAACCCTAGCCTCCAGTGTTTGAAATTAGTGATGGCTTGTAGAAGGAGTTGCATCCGTGGTCAAGGATAAAGGACTATGCCTCCAGCCCATCATCCTCTATTTTAGCTGCCTCCTTTGATTGGGTTTCCAAAATTCTAGCCTAACTAATTTAACAATTAAATTAAACATTCAATTACTTTAATAAGCTTATATCTTAATAAAATCACTATATAATAATTATACATTTTTTAATTAGTTTTAAGGCATTAAATAAATGATTAAAAATGACATAAAAATTTAATACAACATTTGTATTAATTTTATAATTAAATAGTAATATTTATAAATTAATTTTAAATTTGTCGAACTTGAATTAATTAACAACATGGTTGTGTTGACCCTTATTTGTTATCTTAGTCCTTGGTCAATATTTAGAAAATTGAAATACTGAAGCCTCTACAGATTTTGCTGAAGTACAACATCATGTACTAGTCCAGTCACTTACGGATCATTTAAGCAAAATCCAATTTTTTTATCTTTATTAAGCTGCACCTTGAAATAATATGTTGTTCACGTTTTCTTTTTTTCAATACTATATCACTAAGATTGATAGAGTTAAGGGTATGCCCTATGGGCAATTATGTAATTTGTTACATATATGTAACTCGATAACCAATCTTGTTCAAATTAAAAGATGGTGTTCTTTCTATTATATAGTTGTTACATTGTGATATAATCAATTAAGTAATTAATTTAAAGTATATTAAATAAAAATCCACAAATATATGTTATGTGATGGTAATTACAATGTAGTGTAATCATGAAAATTTTGTCACATTTAAAATAACATATTATTTTAAATATTCCTATTCAAGATGTTTTGAGATGAGATATCAATACATCCATTGAGAATAGAGTGTGTAACCCCCTCCAAATGTTGGACAATATATTACTTATGGCTGGTGGGGGGACCATGAGGTTATGCATTGATAGTTATTGGATAATTATGGAATGACTCACTAGAGACTTCTCTGTTGGTTAATACAACTAAGGTCAAACAGAGAATCATGAAGTAAAGAGGTTAAATGGTTTCATCGACTTGAAAATACTGTGGAATTTGAATATGGAACTCTACTTTGATTATAGTTCAATTATAGCATGGCATCCATCGAATTATTATAATTGGGTCTGAGTTGAAGCATTGGATGTGAAACACTATTTAATAGAATTCGTCTTCTCAGTTAAATGATGTTAGTATCATGGTCAACTATAGTTGAATGCCAAAGTCTCTGGCCGGAGCAGTACCATTAATAATAATTTGTATTATTAAATCAAGGAAATTGTGTTTGCACCTGTAAAGTTAAAGCCCCGCTAGAGCAACACAAAATCCCCGCTATAGTGCGTAGCGCTCTTCGACCGCTGCAATTTTTTTAATATAGTGCTATTAAACAGTAGATCCGCTTCAAGCCTCACTATTTTCTACTACACACATTAAATCAAGGATTTTTAGAGCCCGCTTTAGCGACATTAATATGAAAATGTTGTTTAACTAGTTCTCTTTTGAGCCAAATCAACAAAATTAGGGTAAAGACCTTATTTTATGACAAAAGCACTCAATATAAGTTAGAAATCTACTGTATTCCCCAAATGTGGATTGCATAAATCATTTTGTTCTTAAGTTTTTATATAAGATTAAACAATATTTCTTTTTCATACACAAAAGATGTGAGAATGAGAATAAATTAACCTTAAATATTTGGTTTTGTATTTAATGAAGCTTTTTGTACCTCTGCTATTTTGCTATATCCTTACTTTATCCCCGTTATATCTTTTTCCACCTCCATGGCAATGGAAACGCTAAGTGCTTTAACTGCACACATTTGCACTTACAAAGTTGAACGTGGACGATGTTGGAATTTTGACCAAAACCAAATTCCATAAGTCATAAAGTAGTATAGTGTTGACAAAAAGAATTGGGTAAATAATCGTTACTATTAGGTATTGCTTATAATAAGTTAGACTGGGTTTTTCCATAAAGATATGTAAGGGAAAATTTAGCAAAAATGTCACAGTACTAGTTAAGGTGACATGTGAACGTTAATATTCGAATTGTTCAAATTAATCGCATACCGAATTTACACGTTTGAGTCTCACAACCGTAATGATGAAAACTCCGAATAATCCACAAGGTTTAATTAATTTATAATCATTGTAAATTAATTAAATTAATTAATATTTGTGAAATATTAATTATTAAAATTCATTTGATGTTTGTATATCATTAGTATTAATAAAATGTGTGTATTAAAGTTATAAACTCGCTTATCGATGTACGATATTGATAGAATATTTAAATTAGATTTAAATGAAACAAATGTTGAAAGGATTTAGAAATATTTGAGGCCTACTACACCTTATTATATAGTGGGCATGAATGGTAGGGGAAATGATTTGCTGAGATTTAATTGGAAAGGTTTTAAAGGAGGGAATTGAAAGGTTTTAATGGTTCATTTAAAACATATCCTCTCTTATTCATTCATCATTATTTTCTCCCGACAAAACTTTTTCTCTTCCTCCCATCGTGCAATGGCTGAATTTTTCATGGTGGTATAGGGCTAAAAATTCCCGAATGAAATACAAATTGAATCAATTTATCGAAGGTGGTTTATACAACTTGATGTTTGCAACATATGGAGGTTAATCCAAGAATCTCGGAGCTTTTGATTCATCATTGAAGGTGTGATTTTCAGCAATATTCCAAGGTAATTATCTGATTTAATTTATTTATGATTATTTATATGTCTGGATTCCATATGATTTATATGGGGTTTTAATGGTTCATCTTGCAATAAGTAATTGAAACCTTTTATGTTCATTGTCGTTGAGAGTAAGCAGACAGGTTTATTTAATTCAGATAGGCTTTTTCCCTTCATCTCCTTTCTGAATATGTTCATTATTATTGATATTATTTATACCTTCTTTCTTCTTGTTAATTATGTAGTTGTTCTCTGTGTTGTTTTGATGTGAATATTCTATCACAAATTTGCATATGCTCAAGTTGTACCAATCCTTATTGTTTTTCTCTAGTAGTTTTAAAAAAAAAACTAATTTCGATTGGAAACAATCTTTATGATATTATATGTAATGACCTAGAATTTCGGGCACTTCATATTTAAATATCCGAACTATTTAAATATTTGAATCATGGATTAAATGTTATTAAAATGATTTAATATGATTTTTAACCTATTTTAAATCATAAGTAATGATTGTAAACTTTTTTTGGAAAAATATTTAAAAAAATAAATACTTTGAAAAAAATATTGATAATGTGATCGAATATCGTTTTATCGATAAACGGCTTTTTACTCGTCAGAAGTTGTTCAAATTTTTTTACATACACCTATTTGCTTAGGAAATTAATAAAATGAAATAAATTTGTTTTTTCATATATGGAAATAAACTTTATGGATGATGTCACAGGTGATGTCATCAATGAAAGTCTATAGGATCTTTATAAATAATGCAACTTATATGTATATATGTGTGTATATTACTAACTATGATAAGCAGAGAATAATAATTGAATATAAGATAAATAATAGAAACAATCACACCATATATTTTATACCGTTCGGACCTTCTATCCTACGTCCAGTCCCGAAGCTTCCCTTCGGTATTTCCTTTAACCAACTGACCCTCGCTTCACCCGAAGGAATGGGCTAATACAAAAGTATATCTTTGACAATTTTGCATTCCAAATAACACGGTTTTTTTACTGATAGTACAAATCTTCCTATGATCTCCTTTGAGTATGTGAATGTGAATGCCTTGAGTTGTAGGAAGTGGTTTAACTAAAATTATATTTTGGTTATAACAGACTGAGAGTATGTAAGCAATGTATGTACAAGAGAGTGACAAGAAATCAAGAGAGAAAAGATTCAATTAATTCAAGTTAGTTAATCTCTACATCTAAATCAAGGTAGTATTTATAGATTCAAAAGGATGCAGATGAAGAGTTTTTACTATTAGATAAGTTCTATTCATTTTAATGGCTACAACCTTTCGATGAAGGGTAATTTCTTTTTATTCAGCGGAAATGTCTTTTCAAAAATTTATGATTTTTCAAATGAAAAACGTCTGTGGTAAAACCTCAGACGTCTGTGACTTCAGAAAATAATTACTCGAGGATTGTCACAGACGTCTGTGGTTTTACCTCAGACGTTTGTGGCTTCATAATTTTATTTTCCCGAGTGTTTCCTCAGATGTCTGTGGATTTACCACAAATGTCTGTGAGTAGTAAAAGTAGTTTTTCATTAAGTTTAGTGTATATGGAATCGTGTGTGATCGTGTATGCATATATACTCAAGGAGATCTTAATAATATTTTATCTAAGACTCTTTTACAATAGAATACCCTTACTAACTATAGTATGGTCGATAGATCGTCGTTTGTCTTCGAGTCTCAACATCTTCGAGCATGATGTCTTCTTGTAGTATACCTGTAATCTTAAAATGTATGTATATGTGTGTGTATATATATGATTGTATAGTTGTTGTCATTGAAACATAAATTAAAGGTTCTAACAATCTTCTCCTATTTGATGATGACAGTTATACAATCAAAATGGAAGAATTATTATATTTGTCTCCCCCTATGAATATGGATAAATTTCTCCCCTTTGTCATTATCAAAATAGAAGGAATGATATAAGATACAAACATAAATGTTAAATAGACATTTAATAGCATGTTATATATAAGATCATGAATATTTAATACCAAACAAGGAAGTTTAAATAGAAACAGAAACTAGTGTAACTGGAGTTAAATAGTTAAACAAGCAAGCATAAGCATAAATGATGGAAAAATAATAAAAAGATAACTAAAATAAAATGCTAATCATACTGGTTTGAAGAGTAAGATAGGCCTCCATAATTCTCATAGTATTTCCAATAAGATGAAGGATCCTATTCGTATGTGCCTGGCCACTGTGTTTGGTCATTGTACTCCTCATCTTCTTGAATGGAGAGCCCTTGGAATGCCATGTACGATTGGTGTTGGAAATGCGAAGTATCAGACACGTACATATCATCACTATCTTCTTCTTCCTCCTCAGGTTGTTCTTGCATAGGAGTCTTTCCTCTGTCATGAGTAGATCCTTCAAGAGAAGTATGAGCATGATAAACTGGTGTTTGTTCTTGAGGGGGTGGTGTCGGTGATGGCGAAGGTAATGAGCGAGAGGATTATCTGCCATGGACCTTTCTCATAATTTTTCCTAATGTTGAAACAACCTTTTCTAACGTCTTTTCCATTTTAGTCATTCTTGTAGAAAAGGAATGTTCCAATCCAGTCATCTTTTTATTCAAAGCATGTTGGTTGGCCGTGATTAGCTTTTGGTTTTTAAGTGCTAAATCATAAAGAGATTCGTTTTGCATGGGTTCAACGCGAGCTTCTTGTATTTCAGAATCCGAATAATATTCGGTAGTGTGACTGGAGGATGTAGGTTGTTGTGAAGGATGAGGTGAGTAAGTTTGTCGAGGAGAAGTAGTGGGAGGAGTACCATGATGCTCTTGTTGTTGTTTTTGTAATCTCCATTGTTCAAGGGAGATTATTGGGGGTGGTCGTGGAGGAAGATGCATCAACGATAAAAACCATAAACCGCTTTCTATAACGGGGATTTCTTCAAAATGAGAGATATAGGAGGGTACCCCAAAAGCATTTAAAAGACGCATAATGTATGGAGCATAGATAATAGTGCGTCGATGATGAGACCAAAAGCTTTTAATTTCACCATGGATGAATTTAGCCCAATTTATTTGTATTCCACCGAAGATAGCATAAAGGGCTTTGTGATCATTATCATAGATTTGTTCATGACTACCTAGACGTGGGATTATCGTATTTATGATTATACGATTTAGCAATCAAGCTTTTGGTCATAAGAGGATGGATTTCCACGGGGGCATCCTATCTTCCCAAATAAGATGAGTTATTTTGTCTCGTGGAAAGTTTCTATGGTCGGGAATTTTTTCCAAATCGATCCTTGATGAAGAACAATTAAGTATACGTCCAATGGTGTTGACGCTAATTTTTAAAACACGTTCGTACACACTCGTCCATAACCATCCTTCATCATTCTCAGGATTCAAAATATCGCTACTACATAAATTTGTGTAGAAAAGAAAGATAGCTAATTGGTCGATTTGTAACTCATTGTCCTCGAAATTAATTAAATCCCGACATTCGGAGGCGACGGTGAGTTCTTGAATGCTATATTCTCCAAACTTGCATAATCTATAGAAAGGCCCTGAATGAAGCTTCTTTTGTTTTAGCTCGTCGAATCGCTTGTTGGCAATTGTGCTATTACGAAGCCATTCTTGAATGAGAGCATCATTAACTACGGGATTGTGAGAAGAGGACGATTGACCCTTCCCGGCTCGTTTGTGAAATGGAGTTTTTTGTTTGGGAGCCATTAGTGAGCAAAATAGAGATTGAATGGAGGCTAGGGTTTTAGATTTTGAAATAAAATTTGAGGTAGGATGTAAAATTGGGGAAAACTTCTTTATATATGGCTGTTGGAGGTAGGGTTTCGAAATAGTGACAGACGTCATTGTACTGGTTTGAAGAGTAAGATAGGCCTCCATAATTCTCATAGTATTCCCAATAAAATAAAGGATCTTATTTGTATGTGCCTAGCCATTGTGTTTGGTCATTGTACGCCTCATCTTCTTGAATGGAGAGCCTTTGGAATGCCATGTACGATTGGTGTTGGAAATGGGGAGTATCAGACACGTACATATCATCACTATCTTCTTCTTCCTCCTCAGGTTATTCTTGCATAGGAGTCTTTCCTCTGTCATAAGTAGATCCTTCAAGAGAAGTATGAGCATGATAAACTAGTGTTTGTGCTTGAGGGGATGGTGTTGGCGAAGATGATGAGCGAGAGGATTATCTACCAAGGACCTTTCTCATAACTTTTCCTAATCTTGAAACAACCATTTCTAACGTCTTTTCCATTTTATTCATTCTTGTAGAAAAGGAACATTCCAATCAAGTCATCTTTTTATTCAAAGCTTGTTGGTTGGCCATGACTATTTTTTGGTTTTTAAGTGCTAAATCACGAAGAGATTCATTTTGCATGGGTTCAACATGAGATTCTTGTATTTCAGAATCCGAATAATATTCGATAGCGTGACTGGAGGATGTAGGTTATTGTGAAGGATGAGGTGAGTAAGTTTGCTGAGGAGCAGTAGTGGGAGGAGTACCATGATGCTCTTGTTGTTGTTTTTATCTCTATTGTTCAAGGGAGATTATTGGGGGTGGTCGTGAAGGAAGATGCATCAACGATAAAATAACATATACCGCTTTCTTTAACGGGGATTTCTTCAAAATGAGAGATATAAGAAGGGTACCCAAAAGCATTTAAAAGACGCATAATGTATGGAGCATAGATAATAGTGCGTCAATGATGAGACAAAAAGCTTTTTATTTCACCATGGATGTATTTATCCCAATTTATTTGTATTCCACCGAATATAGCATAAAGGGCTTTGTGATCATTATCATAGATTTGTTCATGACTACCTAGACGTGGGATTATCGTATAATGATCATACGATTTAGCAATCCAGCTTTTGGTCGTAAGTAGACGGATTTCCACTGGGGCCTCCTACCTTCCAAAATAAGATGATTTATTTTTTCCGTGGCAAGTTTCTATGGTCAGGAATTTCTTCCAAATCGATCCCGGATGAAGAACAATTAAACATACGTCCAATGGTGTTGACGCTAATTTTTAAAACACGTCTGTACACACTCGTCCATAACCATCCTTCACCGTTTTCGAGATTCAAAATATCACTACTACATAAATTTGCGTAGAAAAGAAAGATAGCTAATTGGTCGATTTGTACCTCATTTTCGTCGAAATTAATTAAATCCCTACATTCGGAGGCGATAGTGTAATACCCCAAAATTTTGTGAAAAATCATTTTTGTAAAATGATTTAATTTTTGAAATATTTAGATTTAAATATGGTGAAATTTTTGGAATAAATAGTGTGCAAGTATATGTGTGCACGTGCACACTGAAATGGCACAAGGAAGAACTCCAGATTTCTTGGATTTAAAACAAGAATTAAAAAGCAATACAAACATGATTTTGCAACATGGATATTTGATTTCTGGAATTATATGGATCATCTTAGAAAATAAGAAAAGTAAGTTTTACTTTAATCAGTAAACAGATTTTATTTAAAACCCAGAAAAGAAAATTATACATATATATGTTATAAGGATTTGTAAACCTGTATACATATAGGTGCATATGTCTCTGAAATTAAAAAGGAATTAAATAAGCCTAGATAAGATATGTATACAAATATACATTTTTAAGTACTGAAAAGTGTATATATATATATATATAAACAAGTGAAACTATAACATTAAAATGACATGAAATGTAATACAAGTCAATATGCTTGTATAGGCAAAAATAGCAAAGGGGATTCTCAGAAATAATTAAAATATAAAATAGGATAGTCACACTTTTAACATGACTAGGTGAGTGGCCATTTTCTGAAAAGTAAAAGAAAGAAAATGCAGCCTTTAAATTGGTTAATATGGCCGGGGTATTAAGGAGGAAAATGAATGAAAAATGCATGAAGATGGTTAGGTCAGAAATGGAATTTTGTTTTAACAAAACCCTAGTGGAAAAATGCATATAAATAGGCAGTTTCAGCCAGTAGAATTACCTTTAGCCCGAGCTGCACAAAAATAAGAAAGGAAGAAAAATATTGGAAGGAAGGAGAAAACACTCATACAAGGATTTTCTGGATTAATAAGAAGAAATATTTAGGTGAGTAACCTCACTGAGTTCATGGCATTAAGACCTGAGATGAGGCAGCCACTTTTTATTGCCATTTATATATATTTCTGGTTTTGATGTATATGATTTCATCAATGCTTTTTGGATGTCTTATTTTAAATCTGATATGATTTGATATGGATGTTTTTTGGTGATCTCTGCTTTGTTGAGACATTTGTCTTTGAATGTGTATCATTACTGTTTTATTTTTACTCAAAAATATTAAAGTCCAGAATCTTAAAATTATATAGAGAATACTCTCAACTGTTATAGATCTATGGCATGAAAACTTTACAAAAATGTTGGGAGCTGCATTATACTTGGTATAAGTGCTGAGGCTTGAAAAGAAAAATGTTAAGGGTGCAATAGAATTTTCTAAGTGCTGAGCCCTTAATCAGATCAAAAAAAAAAGAAACTCACAAGCTAAAATTATGATTGAACTAGATCATGAATCTGAATCAATCATAAAGGCTTGCAGATCAATATAATAAGAACATGCCATGCCTCTTTTACAGTTGAAAATATTCTTATATCTTACTGAGATCAAGACATATTGACCCCATTTAGGAAATAACTGTCTGCTTATTTCTGAGGAGAATTATGCTAGGAAAGATTATGGATGTTTCCATGTTTGCAGTGACATGTTCACTTAGCATATTTGATGATAGGATTTATGTCAATACACTAGTAAATAAACTAGGGAAGGGAAAGCCAAGAAGGCCGCTGGAATGCTTGTCATATTTGAAGTATGCAAGTTGGCACATGGTTTGTTTAAGCCCTGAGATCTTTGTGCAACGATGTGAATTAGTTCATTGCAATGTGTCCCCGTGATTCCTTAATAGCAGATGAGGCAGGAATTTAAATTGAATTAGACAACCTGTAAATGAAGAAATAGGAATATGAAAATTTCTTAGGTTGGTTGGTATGGAACTATGATGGTTCCAGTGAATGCAAATGTTGCAGATAGATAATTATGTTTTCATGATTATGTATGCAAGTGAAGAAAGATAGATGAATATATCATACCTGAATCAATTTATTTATATCATGTTAAAGTAATTGATTGCAGAAATTTGCTTAAATAACAAGTTAGTACCCTTATATTCTCTATTGCTTAATATCATGAATGTATTGATGTTACTCATACCAGATCTTAGATCTGACCCTTGTTTGCTCATGGCATATGGGGTGTCTCATTTTTAAAATGAGGCAGCCACTTATGCTCTTTCAGGGAACGCAGGCACTAAGTAAAAATGAAGTTATGGCTATTATGGAGGAGTGAATGAACATTCTAGCTAGTTTCAATAAGAGCTTAAATTGATTATATCTGCATGTATTCAGGAAAAATTTTATGTTTCAAAGATTTCCAGTCATGTAATGAATTCTATTATGGTTAGATGGACTAGTTGTATCATGTTAAATATATTGTTATGCACTAAGGTTTAAAATCTAAAAGAAATATCTGAGTGGGAAACAAGGAAATGATCTTAAGTATTGATATGGATGCTTGGAAAAGAAATATGCATATGTGGGTGAGCTACTGTTTTGCATAATTTATATTATGTATTAGTTAATCTTGAGACATAACAGAGCACTGAGTTTTAGAATAAAATCTGGATTAAGCTAGAAGTAAACTTAAAAGGATTTTAGTTTCTTTTTACTGAAATGCTTTGTAAATAAGTTTGAATTCATTTCTGAATTGTATTGAGAAAAGTAAAACGTTTTTAAAAGCTTCAGACAGAATGCAATGAATGGTATCTCCATTGCTTTGAACTAGTGTGTAGCAGATACAGGATACATGAGTTAACCAGCTTCAAATAAATGAAGTATTGGTTGATCATGATAGATTGTATTTTGAAAATAAAAATGCATTTCAGAAGCTTAGTACATTTAGCAATTGTTTCACCCAGTTTTCTGGAAAATGAGCAAAGATATTGACATGTACATGTATATCTGTGTACATGTTGATATTTGAGCAAAAATTGAAACATAAATTCCTAGAACAGTTGTAGGAATGGGTTTCAAAAATAATAAAGTAAGAAATATTGTTTTGTATGTTAGATTATAGGCGAAAATTAAATATATATGTGCAGATATAGGTAGATATCAGATTTCAAACCATACAGGAGAAAAAAAAACAAAAATTGGGTTTGAACCGACCAGCATAGCACTCGAACTCGTGACCTTTCATGTGTAAGTTAGGCGCGTTTCCATTACGCCTAGATGTTGCTTGTGTTCACTTAGGATCCACTTTCTTTTAGCCTGAGTTTGATACTATACAGACCTTAACACAATCATCCATATTAAAAGCTTGCTTTCCACTGATTATTACTTGATCATTTCTTAATTAGAATAACAGACAAAAGTACATGTTCCCAGTGGATTCTATGGTCAAAAATCAGGATACAATAATTAATCTTTTATCAGAGAATTATCACATTTTAATAGATTTAAAAGGATTTCTACTTACATATTATCATGCTCTGATTCTAGTAGAATATAACATAGATATCTCCATATATGTATGTTAGGAATGATTTAGATTTAAAACAATATTTTTATATTGTGAAAGATCCTGGATATATTTTGTTTATTGGAGAAAGAAAATGACCCTGGGAAATATATTTGTAATGAATGATATATCTATATATCATCTCTCTCTAAAAAAAATCCTTATGAAATTAGGGTGGAAATAGGAGGGTCATTTCAGTTGGTATCAGAGCACTTGGTTGCATTGATTGTTAAGTATTATAGAAATGTATTATGTCTGTATGTTTTGGATGAAATAATTTAGATAAGAAAATAGAAATTATAGAAGTACTCATAATATACTAATACCATTTGCCCAGAATTTAGTTAGCAGACCATGGTAGGAAGAGGATCTCATCACAATGCAGGACCCAGTGCACCTCAAATGCTTGATATGCAAGAATTTGTGAGGGTTTTAAGAGAAGGAATTGGGCATAGGCCTGAGAACCCACATGAAGAGCTTTCAAAACTACTGAAGACTTATTCCAATTTGGGAGGCAAGAGTTTTGAAGGAACTGAGAGTGTGATGGAAATTCAAGCATGGTTGAGAACACTTGATAGGATTTTTAATGACATGCAGTTGGATGACCAAAGGAAGAGGCAAGTAGCTTCTAGACAACTGAAAGGGGTAGCTTTAAGCTGGTGGGAGGTGATCATAGCTGGAAGAAATGAAAATGAAATCACTTGGAATCAGTTCAAGGAGATGTTGGAGGCAAGATTTGTACCAGCATCAGCCAAGACCATTTTGCTTGAAGAATTTATCAAACTTAGGCAGGGAACTTTGAATGTCACTGAATACACTCAAAAGTTTGAGGGGCTATCCAATTATGGAGCAATGCTAGTGGCAGATGAAGCATCCAAAAATGATAGGTATATAAAAGGACTGAACCCAGGACTTAGCAGAGCTATGCTACCATATGCAGATAGAACATTTGATCAAGTGATTGATCTGGCCTTGAAACTGGAACAACATGACAAAGAAAGAGAGAAATATAGGAATTTTAAGAGCAACAACAAGAAGGATAAGGGAAGATATCACCCTTATGATAAAAAGAAGGAGGAGGCAGACAACAGGAAGAGTAAAGATACAAAAGCCAATGATACTAAGAAGAAATTGGTTTGCCATCATTGTGGAAAAGAAGGACACATCAAACCAAGGTGCCCAGAGTTAAAAGGAGGAGCCTTCAAATGCTACCTATGTGGGAAAGAGGGGCATATGAAGAGGAACTGTCCTGAGAATAAACAGCAAGGGAAATTGGCAACTTTGGAAGGTAAAGGCAAATCTGCAGTGAAAATTGATGCTGAAAATCATGGCCAAGTGGAAGGTACATTACTCATTTGTGCCATACCCATACCAGTAGTATATGATACTGGAGCAACACACTCTTTGTGTAACGACTCGGATTTTTCGCGCTCGAAAATCAACATCCGTACTTCACATTGTACTAGAATGTCGCAGATTCGACCGTTCAAATCCGATTCGCCGGAGCTTATAACAACATTAAGTATAACAACACAGCGGAAGAACATATCAATTACATAACATTGATACAATGACAGATACAAAATCTGATACAATATGATACAACAGAAATCAATATACATCAGAGATATGATACAAGAAATAGCAGCGGAAAAGAAAAGATAACATCAGCAGCGGATAGAATGTCACCAATAGAAGCTCCAAGATAAGCAACGTCAGTCCATGAACTCCAAGAACTGAACTAGCTCCAGATAGTCTACTAAACCTGAATAACTGAAAAACCCAACTCTAGACTGCCCGTGTGGAAAATAGTGGGCACCCAGAGTTTAGGAAGGGAACAATAAACTCCGGATCAGTCATGGGACTGGTGTGAGCAACAAAAACAGTTTATCTTTAAACAAACACCAAAGGCTCTTAAACATTGAAATCCGCAATGCTTTTGGAAAATGAAACTACCATAAGGCCTCCCGCCACACACACAATGCAATCGCAGAATTGGAGGAGATTTCTCCTTATGATAGTCAAACATGCTTACTACGCAAAATCAAAACTCTTTTGATATTATTTCTAGTGCATAGTGTAGAAAAACATTTCGAAAATATAATATAAATCTTAGCCAACATACAACATTTCATCATATGCCTACTATAGCTACCATGTTCAATAGCAGGTTACCGCCACATTCCATAGCAGGTTATACAACTAAAAACCGTACAGGGTTCGTATCGTTTCTTTGGATTTCCAACAAATGATCAGGCTAAGGAACTTCCTTACCGAAATAGAAACGCCTCTGGAAAGACGCCCCGGATCCTAACCGGATCTCTGCAAACAAAAGGCCGACGCTACCTCACGCTGTACAGCTGTAACTAGGTAACTAACACACGAGTCATGTCATCCCCCGGTCGTTACCGACCTTTATCCGAGGTACCTCAATCATAAAGCAACATCACAAAGTGATAAATGTATAGTGTCCACACGAGTTAAGTATCTGGGCTCCATACCATGATACCACCCTTTATCCAGAAGGAAATGACATACCCTAGGGGCGCTACCCCTACAAACCTTTGTCGCAACATTCCTGTTTCGACCATTACCGGGTTGTGAGGCTCGACGAAGTCTCGTCCACAAAACTACGCTTTTTCACAAAGCCACGCTTTTTCACAAAGCCACGCTTTGATCAATCAAATGATCAGCAGCACTTCGTATGCCACATTACCAAATTGGGAATGTATCACTAGTAACCATCAACTACATAACCTCTGAGCTCGTACGTCTCAGAGAAGGGTGTTAAGCTAAGAGAATAAATTCTCCGCCACCAACAGAAATGTATTTGATAGAAACCAGCTTTACATCTCAAAGTGTAACGTCAGACACACATCCATACAAGTCTGTTCCGGGTTCGAACAGAACCGAAGGCACTTCCAAAGAAGCCCTTGCAAATCCAGGTATTCACAATCATGATCGGACTTCCCATCACTTAGGGAATCTCTATACCGTAGCTACTCAGTGCAGAGACAATCGATAGGTCATCCTATCGCTCTCGCAAATACCCGGTCTTCACCACCGGTCTTCAAATGCTATCCATATCGTCGTAACACTATTCGGAATGGGTTATATGACACAAAGGTCCTTTCCCGGCTAAACCGAATAACGAGCGCAATTAAAAATCATATGGATACTGGGGTCTCAATTAAATCACAACTTAAAGCCCAAAACTTTTCATTCGAATGGTTAAACCAAATTACCATTTCCAATCTTTTAAACAAAAAGATTCATTTTAAAAACCTTCGATGGTTTAAACAATTTCCACACTTTTAATCTTTTAAACAAAAGATTTAATTCACGAAGTTCACCCCGTTCACAAAGATCCATTCATGGATTTCAAAACAATTTCCATTTCAATTGAATAGGTTTAATCGTTAAATCTTTAAATCCAGATTTAACTTATAGCTTTCAAAACTCGTTTCCAAAGATTCATTCATAGCCTTTCAAAACAATTCTATTTCAAGTTAAATTAACTCATTCGGTCTTTGAAATCAAAGACTCATTTCATAGTTTTCAAAACATTTCAATTCTATTTCAAACTTGAAATTCTTTCAACACAATTTGGAAGTTCATTACTTTTGTGAAAGCTTTTACTATTTGAAAACAAATAGTTTCATTTCAGAAAAATCCAGTTATATTTACACGAGTTAAAACCCTTGAATTAAATTCAAATTCCCAAATCAATACCTTTAAAATGGTTTAACCCATATATAACTTGTACAGCATCTTTAATCCCTAGTTTCAAATCATAGAATTCAATTTAAAACTTGAATTCAAATTTAAATCAAATTATTTAAATTTTCAAAACTCGATTAAGTTATTCAAAATAACTTTTATCTTTGAAATTCCATTTCAAAAGCTTTTCACTTTAAACCCAAATTTCCAATTTCAAAATCAATTGAAATTAAAATTTCCATTTCAAAAACATCAAATTTAATTTATCTGTGATTTAACCGATTTCCACGTGAAATCCATATTTGTGTGTGTATAAGTGTGGTCCAGGGGTTTTACACACAATAGTGCACAACATCAATCATCACAGATATATCAATATCGATAAGCGGTATAATCCACAACGCTTATCTTCATTCACAGATTCATAGATAAAGTAAATTTATCGGTCACAAAGATTCACTATTACAATTCGATGTGGGTTTCGGATAACCAACTGGAATCCGACTCCCTGTCGCATCGAAATTCAAGTGCCGTGTTACGGCCCATGGGTTGCATATTCACATAGTGATATCACAGAAATAGAAATTTCAGATCAGCACAAAGTAATTTATATCACAAAGCATCACCATCACAAACAGGGATATCAAACAATTCATATCATTCAATCAATCTAATTATCCATAAGTAAAATCAGTTAATTTGTCTGATTAATTCAATTCAAATAAATTTCTTATGAATTTCTAATCCTGGTTAATTAATTACAACCCATTTTAATTAATTATCCTTTATCATCTATTAATTAACCTTTAATCATTAATAAATTACAACTCATTTTGAACTTCAAGTTTAAACCAATACTAATTAAATTTAATCACTTTGTAAACTGACCTTCAAAATTTTAAATTACAAATTACAATTTTAAAACAATCTAGTTATAAGTGCTTTTAAATCAAACCACCTTAATTAAATATTTAAATAAAAAAAATATTTAAAAATTTAAACTTTTCTTTTATTTCGAAAATCGGGATTTAAACACCTAAACTAAACTCAGTTTTAACTTTAATTACAAATTTAACCTATATAACTTAAAATGTTAAAACTGGCACTGTTTAAATTGGAAACAAAATTTTTCTGAGTTTCACCCATACTTACTTCGAGAAAATCATGAAATTTCCCGGGCCAGAACGAAATTTACCCGAGTACTTACTCGAGTTAAGCCTGGCACTGTTGATTCTGTGCTAAACTATCCTACCCGAGATCTTCAAATTTTTGCTTCGAGAAAAACTGCAAATTCCCCGAACAAATCACGGGTCTACTCGAGAAAATCTCGAGTTCACTTTCCTATCACCACCACGAAAACACTGCCACCAGATCACTTAACCGTGCACGTGCACTGTAACGACCCGATATTTTGGACCATTCGCGTCCATTATAAGTGTATAGGTAGACACTCATGCCGGAGTTGAATTGCTCAAAATACCGCGTTGTTAATTTAAATTTGGCAAAACTGAACATATACAGTAAATAGATATAATCACAGATCACAGACACAGAGTAATAATTGCAGCGGAAATAAAAGAGATAGTAGTTCATGAAGCTACTATATGAATATATAAAATACATCAGAGTTTACAACAGAAGAGTAATACGATACATCAGAGTTAAACTAGATACAATGGAAGAGTAACAGATACAAATCAGAATACATCACTGGAATCATCGACTATCTGAAAGCTGGATAGATAGCTGGATCTCCAAGCGAAGCTCCAACTACAAAGGTGAGTCTCGAAAGCTGAACTACTCAGTCTGACCCGAGCGTAAAGCAAAACACAAAACACTCGAGTCAGGATTAACATTCTCATATTAATAAATCCAACTCAAGTGAAATAGCAATTGAAATACAAGTAACTCAAAGGATGTTTGGAATAACCATCCTTTAAGGATCCGTTAAACTATCTACTAGGTAGTAATGTACGCTAAGTAGATAATGTCTATCAGTAATATAAAGAGATATCAAAATAGCGTTAAGTCATGGCCCATTCCACCCTTAACACATTTTATTCCCACGAGCATATACAAGACCGTAGTTTCCCCAAAACCGGAAGTCACCAGAGGGCAATCCATATACTCAAGGTACAAAACAAATTCGTAGTGGTCGCGCATAAATGGAATACAAGTATGACAAGGCACATGAGGCTATACCCAAGGTAGTGATACTACCGTTCGCCTGATCCGGGCTGGTGAGAACGCAACGCCGCAGCGCCCGCAACACCGTGAAACACACTCCCAAAATCAAGGGTGCACCAATCGACAACAAGTATAAGTAGTTCGAAGAAGTGTGTCCACTTGAGGTATCAATCCTCCATTGGCCCGGCACAGCTCCTGTTTTAGTCATTTCCAATTTGACACAAGTGTCAAGGTTATCCATTATCGTTCTCTTTCTTCAGTCAACACGAACATCATTCCAACCACTTCATTCTGGATCATCACTCCGCGCATAGTTATTAAAGTGGTTTTCGGTTTAGATAGAGAGTATATCCATAACCGAATTCCGGTCTCTTTAATAACTTCCGTAATTATTTCACCGATTGGTCGTTTATTTATATTTCAAAACCAAATCAAATTCAATTTCAAATAGAATTCGTAAATCACATTTCATTTGTCTTTCTAAATCAATTTCCATAATTTCCGTTTCAAAACTTCCAAATTATCATTTCAAAATCTTATAATTCAATTTCGATCTTTATTTAAAACCATTCAAATATTGATTCAGGTTCGTACAAAAGTTTCATTTCGAAATCATTTAAATTAATTTAATTTAACATTTCAATCAATTCCAAATTCATTTATCGATTTCATTCAATATTCATTAAGTTAAATTTGTTATTCAAAACAATTCCTATTCAATTTCCAATTCATTAAATCAATTAATTAAGTTCAACTTCATTAAATCAAAACTTACAATTTTGAATTAAATTAAATTCATCAAATCAAATTCTTTAAATTTCAAGTCTTGCATTAATTCAATAAATCACATTTTATTTCTTGTTAAAGAAATTCAATTTCACTTATTTACTTACTTAAATAAATTTCCAAAACTTAATTAATAAAGAAACTCAATTTCAATTATTTACGAAGTAAATTCACTTATTCCAAAGTTCAATTTTACTTATTAAAGAGTTCAATTCAATTTAATCATTGAATAATCCAAACTTATTTAATTATTAAATAATTCAAAACTTAATTATTAAATAGTTTCAAAGTTTAATAATTTCAAACTTAATTATGATTTCAAACTTAATTATTACATCATTTCAACTTAATTCAATCATTTCTCAAATTAAACATTTTCCTTTCAATAAAAATTCAAATTTCAATTTCATTTCAAAACCGTATTATTTATTTAAATAAAATCTTCGTTTTATTTTTAAATCAAATTATTGACCAATCGGGTTTTATTTAATTTTCTTTCCTAGGTCAAAGTTCAATTTGGGTATTTATCATTTCAACCCGATTCCAATTCAATTCAAATCAAAGCATAGTAAAAGGGAACTTGCAGTGTGATAACTGGGATGGTGTCAAAGTAAATAAACAAGCAATAACAACAAACAATATCAGTCCAATGATCAATTCAAATAATCCCGAAATAACCGTATTAATTCGTATTGTTATTTGTACGAATTAATATAATTATTTCTAGAATCTACACTATCATTTCATGTAGATTAAAGATTATTACATTACGGTTTCACTTGTCATCTATTGCAATTTCATCCATCATCAATTTAACAACATATATTCAGTGGTTCAAAATGTAATTAAACAAATCCTAAGTGTCAATAAATTTAACAGTTAAAGGGGTCATATTATACAAATGTCATTTAATCAAATTTAACACATATATCAAATCTAACTATCCTACATCAGGTTCAATTTCATACTATTTATCATTTTAACATTAACAATTTAACGTCCGATATAAACATCAACAATCAATCAATTATCAGCCAAACTGTATTATCATCGCATAAATAATTAACAGATAATGGTGTCAGATGTCACAGGTGAACTGATACAGACAATAGCATATATAACAGTGTAATTAACTAACAGTAGCATATTTCAATTGTCGTTTCAATTGAAATCAAATTTAATAAATAAAAGAACATTAATCGTGAGTGATTGCTCACCTTTCGAGGCTAGAGATGGACGAGAATGAGATAAATTACGAATCCAAAGCAAAGCTAGATTGAACGCGAATTTGACGAGCAAAGCTGATAATTAGGAATCGACGAAATCAAATCAGAATTGGATTGATGAAGAATAAATGGTATAAGTGAACCTATATATATAACTATATATATGTAAAAAGAATCATATTCTAAATTCAAACATATGCTAAAATAAGATATACGTATTTATTTTCAATCCAAATTTTCCTTAATAAAAATAAAAATAAATATAAAAACATCTATATGTACACAAACCAAATTCGCAATACACTGAAACCAGACCATACGTGTATATACTAACTATAAACGAAATTCAACAACTTATATAACTTTATACATATACTTTCCTACCGCATATATATTTTAAAATCAATATTTAAGTTAAAGCGCATATAATTTAAAGTCAAAAATATTTGATATTTTCCAACAATACTTAACAATATTTGTAAAGCAATACTTATATAAAATTGAACACATCACATACAATGTCATTCCTATAAAAGTCAGATTACTATATCATATATAAACTACATGTCAGCCACGCTGCAAAGTTTTGGAAACATATATACGTAACTTACACATATTCATGAAGAAATCAAAATACTAATATATATCATATATATATACATTCATTTAAAAAAAAAATGTACTGTAAGCTATAAATTGCACTTTATGTAGTATCTGCCTTCATTATTCATAACGCATATAATGTAGTTAATGAAAACTATATTCATAACAACACAAATTTAAATAAATACATAAGTTGTTATATAACTTACCTAGGTTTCCATATATAGTATAGGTGCTACACAAAAACAAATATATAGCAGCAGCGCAAATATATATATGTAACTTATAAATTTAAACTCAACAGACTATATGTGTACTAGAGTAGTTATAAAATAAATTATACACCTATATAAACTAATATATAACATCATACCGTAAACAACAAAATATATATAACTGGTTTATAACATACTGTAGACAATCAGTTTACACAATATATAAATATATATATCTAAACATAATATCACGTACATCATAAACACTTATATAAATAACAACATAAATATACAAACTAACATAATATATAACTAAACATATTAGTATATAACGTATTATATACTCACACATCATGCAACAGAGGAGGAGGGTGGCTGCAGGTGCTCCGACGTGGAGGCTCGCGTGAAGGAGGGGAAGGTGCGAGAAGAGGCTAGCCTTGGTGGAAAGGCGGGAGGCATGGGTGCTGTGTGGAAGGCCTGGGCAGTTGCGGCAGGAGGGGATCTAGGCCGTGAGGTGGTTGATTGCAAGGCTCGGTGGAAGGAAGGCCAAAGAACAAGAGCAGAGGCGAGTGAGCCTCGGTCGGCGGTGAGTGCAGGTGCGGCGAAGTGGAGATGTGGTGTTTGTCGAGCGGAGGAAGGTGAGGCGGTGGAAAATGGAAGGGCGGTCGGAGAATGTTTGGGTGGAAGCGGTGATTATTGGTCGGAGAAGTGCAAGGCGAACAGCAAGAGAGACGGTGGAGGCTGCGGCACGTGATTTTATGGGAGGTGGCCGGCGGTGGTGTAGGAGTTGCGGTTACAGGGTGACAGTTGCTGGAGGGAAGCTCGGGGATTTTTGTTTGGGTTTTGGTTATGTTATTTGCTGGTAGTTTGCGCGACTCTGGTGGTGAAGGGCTATTGGCTCCGGTTTAAGTTTGGAGACGGGGCTGAGTTTGTGAATGGATGAAGTGATATGAAGGTGGGGATCTGATGAAGTCGGTTGCGTTGTTGATGTGGGTTGTGAGATGAGGTTGCGTGTGGATATGCTATGCAGGTGGAAGAGAAAGAGGCTGGAGGAAGAAAGCAACAGAGGAAAGAAAAAATAAAAGGCTGAAAGCTATTATTATTTATTACTTAACTTGAATCTAGGCAACGATTCAAAGCCAAAATTAAGTGAATGCTGACTTGAATTTAGTACCGTTCGAATAGCAACAGTCACAAAAATTGAATTCAGGAAATATTTCTGAATCATATTGAATGCAGTAAGCATTGGAATCATCCGGTAAATTTAAATGGTCACGGAAGTCCAAAATAAAATAAAGATTTAAATACCGATACGGAAGGCGTTTCGCAAAGTGCAACGTACAACGGAACTCCGAATTTGACAATTGAATATACCGTAGAGATCGGTACGACGAGATGATCAAAACGGTATATAGAAATCAGTGGTACGATCATCCGATAAAAATCGATATCGGTACCAGAATACTGCTATTTTGCAGAAAATAAGAACGACGGAGCCAAAGATGTCCGAATTTGGAAAAACGACAAACTGAAATCTTGCTCAGAAGATGATTTAGAATTTTTCTATGTAAAAATATTTAGGTTCCGAAGACATTTAATTTTCATTTCTTTTTAACTGATAAAATTGAAGTGAATTTACGCGTGAAATAAATTTTCATATTTTCGGACGAAAATTTACCAGTTGCTATGTTTAACTAGACGTATTCCAAATATTAAATTTTTATTTCAAAATTTTATCGTTTAAAATTTTACAAAATTTCAACTAATTACGTTATTAAAACAGTTGAAATTTACGGGTCGTTACACTCTCCCCCACTCAAAACTTTTCGTCCCCGAAAAGGAACGAGGTAGGAGAATAGAAACAACCAGAAAGAAAACAGATTTGAAATACAAAATAACAATTAATTTAAACCATATAAATTCAATTTAAATTAATTGATATTCAATAATTGATTTGATCCATTTGATTCCACTAAAATCAATCTCACTATTTCTAAATTCATTATCTTATTATCCAATTATCTTCAATTTACAATTTCTAAAACCATAAATTTGAATAATCTTTTATTATAATCATATTTTATTCAGCAATTAAATTCTTCTTTATTCCAAATTACTGTTAAATTTATTCTACTTAATATATCTACTCACATATATTTAACCCATATAGATTAATTTAAACCATAAAAGTTTCGATTTAAATTAATTTATATTTACTAATTGCTTTTTAAATTCAAGATATTTTCATATGTTGATCAAATTTCAATTTTATAAATTTTTCAAAACAAAAATTATTAACTGAGTTTACTTATTATCCTATCTAACTCTATTAACATCTTTATAATCAAAATTTAGTGTATAACATTTATTATAAACACTCAAATTTTATTTATAAATTCAATTTATCTTATAAATTATCCAATTACATATTCAACTTCTGAATGATTTAGGTAAGTTGTATTAGAATGCAGTTGAACAACATACAAATAAAATTTTCAATTCAATTATTCAAGTTTAAATATTTATTCCAAATTTTGGTTTTATTTATAATTAAAAATCATCCTTTAAAAAAATTTAAGAATTAGATTTCCGATTAACTTTAAACAATTTAGAGATATATATAATATATTCAAATCAAATTAAATTTTAAAATAAGATACATATATATATATAAATCAAATTATCTGAAGAAATTCAAATCAAAATATTTTTTTTTCAAAACAAAACCGTAACAAAGCTACAGAATAGTATCTCCACTTCGAAACTCGAAAATGAATGTCGATGATGCGGCCGCCATCACCGAAATTATTTTCCAGCGACAAAGAGAAGAGCACTGATTTCAATATTTAAAAGTTCTTTGAAAACGATTTCTATTCGAAAATACTTTCAAAATTTTAAAAACCAAAGTTCGAAATCACCGGAAACTAATAAATTCTCAAATTTCTGAATTTAATTCATTTCAAATTCCAATCAATTTATAACCAAGTTTATAAATTCATGTATTTATTTTATGCAATAGTCAATGGTTTACAAAACAATAAATGAAAATCAATATTATTATTTCAGACAACAATTAATAATTTAATTTTAGAAAACTTATATATAATATAATCATACAAAACTTTTATTTTATTTATCAAATTTGAAAACGATATTGTGTCAGTTTGCTCTGCTCAAGTGTTTTGGAAATCCTATCGATAGCGTTGATCAGACGAATCGATCGGAAACCCAAATCAACATCAACAACTCAAACAACACAACATATATTAAAACATTTTTAATATTAATTTACAAATACACTTCTTTGCTCGACGATACAGGAATGAATTTTCAAAATAAGGATAGGGATTCAAATTTTGTTGACTCGGATCAAAGAGAATTTTGATTCGAAAATAAGTTTGAAACAGAAAATAGGATAATTCAATTACCACAATCGGGAGATGGATGAGTTATTTAATTTACGGGCAACCTTAACCGGGTCGTCCGTAACTTTTAAGAGTAAGATCGATTGCTAAATTCCGAGGTAAATCAACACTCGATCTCAAGAGATGAATTCAGGTATAGCAGGTAATAGATAGCATCGTAAACCGAGGATACAGAAATCTCTGGTAAATTAATGCCTATTATAAAGGAGTTTCACCCCTTTACAAATCATTCGAAGTTTGGCGTGACCGCCGATTCATTATAAAGATCATTTGTAGTGGAGTTGTGAGATACTCCGGAATTAAAAGAAGACGAATAGTGAGGGACACGAATGAATTTCGAACCGAGGGAACGTTCCAAAAATTCAAAGGAATCGAGCCAAAAGGAAGAGATTGAAACTCGAATGAGAGTGATTCTGTAAATACATTTACCCTATATGTTTAGTTTTGCCTAGAGCTACCAAAGCTCTGATACCAACTGTAACGACCCGATATTTTGGACCATTCGCATCCATTATAAGTGTATAGGTAGACACTCATGCCGGAGTTGAATTGCTCAAAATACCGCGTTGTTAATTTAAATTTGGCAAAACTGAACATATACAGTAAATAGATATAATCACAGATCACAGACACAGAGTAATAATTGCAGCGGAAATAAAAGAGATAGTAGTTCATGAAGCTACTATATGAATATATAAAATACATCAGAGTTTACAACAGAAGAGTAATACGATACATCAGAGTTAAACTAGATACAATGGAAGAGTAACAGACACAAATCAGAATACATCACTGGAATCATCGACTATCTGAAAGCTGGATAGATAGCTGGATCTCCAAGCGAAGCTCCAACTCCAAAGGTGAGTCTCGAAAGCTGAACTACTCAGTCTGACCCGAGCGTAAAGCAAAACACAAAACACTCGAGTCAGGATTAACATTCTCATATTAATAAATCCAACTCAAGTGAAATAGCAATTGAAATACAAGTAACTCAAAGGATGTTTGGAATAACCATCCTTTAAGGATCCGTTAAACTATCTACTAGGTAGTAATGTACGCTAAGTAGATAATGTCTATCAGTAATATAAAGAGATATCAAAATAGCGTTAAGTCATGGCCCATTCCACCCTTAACACATTTTATTCCCACGAGCATATACAAGACCGTAGTTTCCCCAAAACCGGAAGTCACCAGAGGGCAATCCATATACTCAAGGTACAAAACAAATTCGTAGTGGTCGCGCATAAATGGAATACAAGTATGACAAGGCACATGAGGCTATACCCAAGGTAGTGATACTACCGTTCGCCTGATCCGGGCTGGTGAGAACGCAACGCCGCAGCGCCCGCAACACCGTGAAACACACTCCCAAAATCAAGGGTGCACCAATCGACAACAAGTATAAGTAGTTCGAAGAAGTGTGTCCACTTGAGGTATCAATCCTCCATTGGCCCGGCACAGCTCCTGTTTTAGTCATTTCCAATTTGACACAAGTGTCAAGGTTATCCATTATCGTTCTCTTTCTTCAGTCAACACGAACATCATTCCAACCACTTCATTCTGGATCATCACTCCGCGCATAGTTATTAAAGTGGTTTTCGGTTTAGATAGAGAGTATATCCATAACCGAATTCCGGTCTCTTTAATAACTTCCGTAATTATTTCACCGATTGGTCGTTTATTTATATTTCAAAACCAAATCAAATTCAATTTCAAATAGAATTCGTAAATCACATTTCATTTGTCTTTCTAAATCAATTTCCATAATTTCCGTTTCAAAACTTCCAAATTATCATTTCAAAATCTTATAATTCAATTTCGATCTTTATTTAAAACCATTCAAATATTGATTCAGGTTCGTACAAAAGTTTCATTTTGAAATCATTTAAATTAATTTAATTTAACATTTCAATCAATTCCAAATTCATTTATCGATTTCATTCAATATTCATTAAGTTAAATTTGTTATTCAAAACAATTCCTATTCAATTTCCAATTCATTAAATCAATTAATTAAGTTCAACTTCATTAAATCAAAACTTACAATTTTGAATTAAATTAAATTCATCAAATCAAATTCTTTAAATTTCAAGTCTTGCATTAATTTCAATAAATCACATTTTATTTCTTGTTAAAGAAATTCAATTTCACTTATTTACTTACTTAAATAAATTTCCAAAACTTAATTAATAAAGAAACTCAGTTTCAATTATTTACGAAGTAAATTCACTTATTCCAAAGTTCAATTTTACTTATTAAAGAGTTCAATTCAATTTAATCATTGAATAATCCAAACTTATTTAATTATTAAATAATTCAAAACTTAATTATTAAATAGTTTCAAAGTTTAATAATTTCAAACTTAATTATGATTTCAAACTTAATTATTACATCATTTCAACTTAATTCAATCATTTCTCAAATTAAACATTTTCCTTTCAATAAAAATTCAAATTTCAATTTCATTTCAAAACCGTATTATTTATTTAAATAAAATCTTCGTTTTATTTTTAAATCAAATTATTGACCAATCGGGTTTTATTTAATTTTCTTTCCTAGGTCAAAGTTCAATTTGGGTATTTATCATTTCAACCCGATTCCAATTCAATTCAAATCAAAGCATAGTAAAAGGGAACTTGCAGTGTGATAACTGGGATGGTGTCAAAGTAAATAAACAAGCAATAACAACAAACAATATCAGTCCAATGATCAATTCAAATAATCCCGAAATAACCGTATTAATTCGTATTGTTATTTGTACGAATTAATATAATTATTTCTAGAATCTACACTATCATTTCATGTAGATTAAAGATTATTACATTACGGTTTCACTTGTCATCTATTGCAATTTCATCCATCATCAATTTAACAACATATATTCAGTGGTTCAAAATGTAATTAAACAAATCCTAAGTGTCAATAAATTTAACAGTTAAAGGGGTCATATTATACAAATGTCATTTAATCAAATTTAACACATATATCAAATCTAACTATCCTACATCAGGTTCAATTTCATACTATTTATCATTTTAACATTAACAATTTAACGTCCGATATAAACATCAACAATCAATCAATTATCAGCCAAACTGTATTATCATCGCATAAATAATTAACAGATAATGGTGTCAGATGTCACAGGTGAACTGATACAGACAATAGCATATATAACAGTGTAATTAACTAACAGTAGCATATTTCAATTGTCGTTTCAATTGAAATCAAATTTAATAAATAAAAGAACATTAATCGTGAGTGATTGCTCACCTTTCGAGGCTAGAGATGGACGAGAATGAGATAAATTACGAATCCAAAGCAAAGCTAGATTGAACGCGAATTTGACGAGCAAAGCTGATAATTAGGAATCGACGAAATCAAATCAGAATTGGATTGATGAAGAATAAATGGTATAAGTGAACCTATATATATAACTATATATATGTAAAAAGAATCATATTCTAAATTCAAACATATGCTAAAATAAGATATACGTATTTATTTTCAATCCAAATTTTCCTTAATAAAAATAAAAATAAATATAAAAACATCTATATGTACACAAACCAAATTCGCAATACACTGAAACCAGACCATACGTGTATATACTAACTATAAACGAAATTCAACAACTTATATAACTTTATACATATACTTTCCTACCGCATATATATTTTAAAATCAATATTTAAGTTAAAGCGCATATAATTTAAAGTCAAAAATATTTGATATTTTCCAACAATACTTAACAATATTTGTAAAGCAATACTTATATAAAATTGAACACATCACATACAATGTCATTCCTATAAAAGTCAGATTACTATATCATATATAAAATACATGTCAGCCACGCTGCAAAGTTTTGGAAACATATATACGTAACTTACACATATTCATGAAGAAATCAAAATACTAATATATATCATATATATATATACATTCATTTAAAAAAAATGTACTGTAAGCTATAAATTGCACTTTATGTAGTATCTGCCTTCATTATTCATAACGCATATAATGTAGTTAATGAAAACTATATTCATAACAACACAAATTTAAATAAATACATAAGTTGTTATATAACTTACCTAGGTTTCCATATATAGTATAGGTGCTACACAAAAACAAATATATAGCAGCAGCGCAAATATATATATGTAACTTATAAATTTAAACTCAACAGACTATATGTGTACTAGAGTAGTTATAAAATAAATTATACACCTATATAAACTAATATATAACATCATACCGTAAACAACAAAATATATATAACTGGTTTATAACATACTGTAGACAATCAGTTTACACAATATATAAATATATATATCTAAAAATAATATCACGTACATCATAAACACTTATATAAATAACAACATAAATATACAAACTAACATAATATATAACTAAACAGATTAGTATATAACGTATTATATACTCACACATCATGCAACAGAGGAGGAGGGTGGCTGCAGGTGCTCCGACGTGGAGGCTCGCGTGAAGGAGGGGAAGGTGCAAGAAGAGGCTGGCCTTGGTGGAAAGGCGGGAGGCATGGGTGCTGTGTGGAAGGCCTGGGCAGTTGCGGCAGGAGGGGATCTAGGCCGTGAGGTGGTTGATTGCAAGGCTCGGTGGAAGGAAGGCCAAAGAACAAGAGCAGAGGCGAGTGAGCCTCGGTCGGCGGTGAGTGCAGGTGCGGCGAAGTGGAGATGTGGTGTTTGTCGAGCGGAGGAAGGTGAGGCGGTGGAAAATGGAAGGGCGGTCGGAGAATGTTTGGTTGGAAGCGGTGATTATTGGTCGGAGAAGTGCAAGGCGAACAGCAAGAGAGACGGTGGAGGCTGCGGCACGTGATTTTATGGGAGGTGGCCGACGGTGGTGTAGGAGTTGCGGTTACAGGGTGACAGTTGCTGGAGGGAAGCTCGGGGATTTTTGTTTGGGTTTTGGTTATGTTATTTGCTGGTAGTTTGCGCGACTCTGGTGGTGAAGGGCTATTGGCTCCGGTTTAAGTTTGGAGACGGGGCTGAGTTTGTGAATGGATGAAGTGATATGAAGGTGGGGATCTGATGAAGTCGGTTGCGTTGTTGATGTGGGTTGTGAGATGAGGTTGCGTGTGGATATGCTATGCAGGTGGAAGAGAAAGAGGCTGGAGGAAGAAAGCAACAGAGGAAAGAAAAAATAAAAGGCTGAAAGCTATTATTATTTATTACTTAACTTGAATCTAGGCAACGATTCAAAGCCAAAATTAAGTGAATGCTGACTTGAATTTAGTACCGTTCGAATAGCAACAGTCACAAAAATTGAATTCAGGAAATATTTCTGAATCATATTGAATGCAGTAAGCATTGGAATCATCCGGTAAATTTAAATGGTCACGGAAGTCCAAAATAAAATAAAGATTTAAATACCGATACGGAAGGCGTTTCGCAAAGTGCAACGTACAACGGAACTCCGAATTTGACAATTGAATATACCGTAGAGATCGGTACGACGAGATGATCAAAACGTTATATAGAAATCAGTGGTACGATCATCCGATAAAAATCGATATCGGTACCAGAATACTGCTATTTTGCAGAAAATAAGAACGACGGAGCCAAAGATGTCCGAATTTGGAAAAACGACAAACTGAAATCTTGCTCAGAAGATGATTTAGAATTTTTCTATGTAAAAATATTTAGGTTCCGAAGACATTTAATTTTCATTTCTTTTTAACTGATAAAATTGAAGTGAATTTACGCGCGAAATAAATTTTCATATTTTCGGACGAAAATTTACCAGTTGCTATGTTTAACTAGACGTATTCCAAATATTAAATTTTTATTTCAAAATTTTATCGTTTAAAATTTTACAAAATTTCAACTAATTACGTTATTAAAACAGTTGAAATTTACGGGTCGTTACATGCACACCGCCGCCGCTCGCCTCCGGTCAGTGTCACCAATTCGAACAAGTCGATGATCACCTACACCCCCATTTCCGATCATCAGATCATCCCCCAAAGCTCGTAATCAAATTCGAGACTATAAACCCAACTGGAACCAAAAACTGGAACCATCATCAGAGCCTGTTATCACCTCACTCTCGCACCTCCGACCACCATTACATCGGAAACTCCAGCCCAACACTCGCCAACCACCCCTCTTCCATCCACCAGAAGCTCGAAACACTCGATCGTTTCCTGGCTTCGAACGAGACCAAAAAAATCGACAGCCACGCAAACTAGATCACCAGATTTTAGTTGCTCCTTACTGCCACCACGATGAACTGCTGACTAGTCTACCATTTTTCCCATGCTCCCTCATCACTCCTCTATCTCTCGACCCAACCACGTCATCCCCAGTCGACGAGATAACTCACGGCACACCAAATTGCTTATCACAGTAAAACTAAAACTGCTCTTTCACCCAGGCTTTAAAAATTTTAAAACTTGTTTTAAAAATCATGATTTGGTATGAAGTTTCACCCTATACTATTGAATCCTTAAAACCAGAGAATTTGTTTTTAACATATTTAAAGTTACCCCAGTTTTTCTTAGTTTCCAGAAACAACATATATTGTTTCAGCCTTGCTAAAATTTTAACACCTATATTATGACCAAACAGACCATATTAGTTTATATTCTAAGGTCATACAATGATTAGATCATGAGATAAAAGTTCATTTCCTAATCTACTCAAAGAAATGAGCAACAGGCAACAGAGAATTAAAGAACAGAACAGATACGCACAACATACATATATACAAGATACATGTCATCACAGAGGGAAGCATACAATATTAACTTAAGTTATAAGTTTAAATAAAATTGTTACTCACTTGGACAAGAAGAAAGAACAGAGCAGGGTTTTAAAGGAAGAGTTGCTCACATTAGATTCCAGGAAAGAAAAGAGCTGAGCTTGCTTTTACTTTGAAACAGGCTGAACCTTACAAGTTGAAATCTTCAATTTGATCTCTGGAATTTGTATTGATATATTTGTTTGATTGTTGTTTTAAACTGAAGCTTTGTTCAAGTTTAAGTTGATGTTTACTCTAGATTTTTCTCAGTGAAAATGGACGAACAAATAAGATGAAGAAGTTGATATATGAGAAAAAGAAGTTTACAGGAGGATGATGTTATTTCTTTCATTTTTTTTCTTTCAGTTATGATGGTGCTCGAACTAAAATGAAGGGAGAAGGCTGATATAAAAGAAAGCTTATAGGGTGATTATATTATTTGTACAATGTAGGTGATATTTGCATTTGTTTGTACAACCATACAGGGATATTTTCTTTCCTATGGTGGCTGGTTCGTGTACCAAAGTGAAAGCATTAAATGCTTGTGTTCCCTCTTGGTTTACATACAATCCCATTTTGATTTTTGTAAGTACAATATATATTTTTCCATTTCGGCTGGTATGAAAACATTTTGGTCTTGTTACTTTATTTAATCATTTTGTTTACTTACTTACTTATATATATATGTTTGTTTAACTTGATTTATTGCTAAATGAAAGTGTTTGTTTTATTTTATCATTTTGAAATATGCATGAGTTCTATGATGTTAGATTTTAGTTAATATGTTTACTTTGTTTGTTTACTTAATATTTTTCAATTTATCTTATATTTCTAACTTAAGTATTAATCTATAACACATATTTCATTCTATACACTTATATCCAATATATATACATATATATTCAAATTTACTCATATATATCTATATACATATAAATAGTCACATATATACAAATCGTTTAAATTCATGTGACTTAATATAGATTCTATTTGAATAGGGGAAACTCGCTTCACTCAATAAATCGATTAATTTCACAATTTAATTCAAAAACTGAATTAATTATCAATTTAAATATTCATAAAATTCGGGGTCGTTACACTTTGATTTCCTATGAAGTAGTTAAAGTATTAAAATTAAACTGCATATTGGTTGAAACCCCATTGCTTGTACAAAGTCCCCTAGGGAGTTCTAGTGTTTTGAACATGAATTGTGTGGATGTGGAGTTAAACATAGGAGGAAATATTTTTATTTCCAATTTATATGTTTTAAATTACCCAAATATAGGAGTTATATTAGGGGTAGATTGGTTAAGGCAATTTAAATCCATAATTAATTTAGACTCATCCACCATATCATTGCAAAATTCTAGAGGCCAGAGGATCACAGTTCTATGTGAAGTAGCTAAGGAAGGGAAATTGTATCATTTAGTTGACTTAGAAAAAGATCTGAGTGAACTAACCATTGAAGAAATTCCCATAGCTAATGAATACTTGGATGTGTTTGGGGAAGTTAAGGGTGTTCCACACCACAGACCAGTTGAGTTCCAAATTAATCTCATTCCAGGAGCAAGTCCAATAATCAAGAAACCTTATAGAATGGGGCCAAGTGAACTGAAAGAATTGAAAAATCAGTTGGAAGAATTAGAAGGCAAGGGATTTATAAGGCCAAGCAATTCCTGCTGGGGTTCTCCAGTAGTGTTTGTAAGAAAACATGATGGTACCTTGAGAATGTGCATAGATTACAGGGAACTAAATAAAGTAACCATCAAGAATAAATACCCATTGCCTAGAATAGATGATCTCTTTGACCAACTCAGTGAAGCTAAAATATTTTCTAGGCTAGACTTAGCATCAGGATTCCATCAAATGAAGGTTGAAGACTCAAGTGTTAAGTATATTGCATTTAACACAAGATATGGCTTATATGAATTTTTGGTTATGCCATTTGGTTTGACAAATGCTCCTTCATATTTTGTTGATTTAATGAATAGAATATTTAGAGATTATTTAGACAAGTTTGTACTGATTTTTATTGATGACATTTTGATTTATTCTAAGACAGTGGAAGAGCATAAAAATCATTTGCATATAGTTTTGTCAAGACTAAGGGAAAATGATTTAAAGGCAAAATTTTCGAAATGTGCATTTTGGAAAGAAGAAGTGCATTTTCTTGGGCATGTTATCTCTGCCAAAGGAATATCAATAAACCCTAATAAGGTAGTGGCAATCCAAGCATGGAAAAGGCCTAGTACCATCAGTGAGATTAGGTCATTTATGGGGATGGCAGGATATTATAGGAGATTTATAAAAGATTTCTCAAAAATATCATCACCACTTACCAATTTAACTAGAAAGAACCAAGCCTTTGTATGGACAGAAAAATGTGAGCAAGCTTTTATCAAAATAAAAGAAGCCCTGATTAATGCACCAGTATTGAGAGTGCCAGAAGGAAATGAAAATTTGGTTGTGTACACTGATGCAAGTGGCTCTGGGTTAGGGGCTGTGTTGATGCAGCAAGACCAGGTGGTAGCCTATGCATCTAGGCAATTAAAGCCACATGAAACCAGATATGCAACCCATGATCTTGAACTAGCAGCAGTTGTGTATGCTTTGAAACTTTGGAGACATTATTTGTTAGGTGCCAAATTCATTTAGTACACTGATCATAAGGCACTGAAATATTTATTCTCACAAAAAGATTTGAATATGAGGCAACATAGATGGGTAGAGTTCCTAGCTGCCTATGATCTAGATATACTATATACACCAGGCAAGGCAAATAAAGTTGCAGATGCCTTGAGTAGACAGCATGCCAAGGTAGCCATGTTGATGATGGAAGAGTTTAGGGATTTGTCTATACTTGCTGATTTGGAAATTGAGGAAAACAGTGGGGTACAAATGATGCCCATTGAAGAAGGTGAAGGTAAAGGGAAATTAAGTATGATATCTCTGCAATCAGATTTACTTCTTAAGATTGGGAAAATGCAGGAACAAGACCTAAACATGGTGGAAAAGAAAATGCTCATATCAAAAGGGGAGGAAGTAATAAATTATCAAGTTGATAAAAATGGTTATTTAAGGAATAAAAATAGGATATGTGTTCCAGAAAATATAGAATTGAAGGAGGAAATATTAAATGAGTACCATAGGAGTAAGTACTCCATACACCCAGGTAGCACCAAGATGTATCAAAATTTGAAAAGAAATCTTTGGTGGAAGGGGATGAAGTCAGATGTGGCCAGATATGTTGCAAGGTGCATGACTTGCCAACAAGTCAAGGCAGAGACACAAAGGCCATCAGGACTATTGCAACCCCTTAGTATACCACAGTGGAAGTGGGAGGACATATCTATGGATTTCATAGATGGTCTGCCTAGATCTAAGAAGGGAAACACAAGTATATGGGTAATAGTGGATAGGCTAACTAAGGTAGCACATTTTATTCTAGTTAAAACAGAAAGAAATGCTCCAAAATTGGCTCAAATATTCATGAAAGAGGTAGTAAGGTTGCATGGCATACCCAAAACCATTGTGAGTGATAGGGATACCATCTTCACCTCAAGATTTTGGAAAAGTTTTCAAGAGGCCATGGGGAGTGAATTGTGCTTAAGCACTGCCTACCATCCACAAACAGATGGTCAAACTGAGGTGGTGAACAAAGTCTTAGAGGATTTGTTGAGAGCATGTACACTGGACTTTGGAGGCAACTGGGAAGACCACCTCCATCTAGCTGAATTCACATACAATAACAGTTACCAAAGCACCATAGGGATGGCACCCTTTGAAGCCTTATATGGCAAGCCATGTTTATCACCTATATGCTGGGTAGAGACTGGAGAAAGGGCTGTTCTTGGACCTGAATATGTTAAAGAAACTACAGAGAAAATTGAGTTAATAAGAAAAAGAATAGCAGCAGCTCAAGATAGGCAAAAGAAATTTGCAGATAGGAAGAGAAAGCAAGTGGAATATGAAGTGGGAGACTTTGTTTTCATCAAGATTTCACCTATGAAGAAAGTCTTGAGATTTGGCAAGCAAGGTAAGCTCACACCAAGGTATGTTGGACCCTATAAAATTCTGGAAAGAATTGGTTCATTGGCTTACAAATTAGAACTACCAGAGGGAATGAAAGCAATGCATAATGTTTTTCATGTGTCCCAACTTAGAAGATGGGTACATGATAAAGAAGACATTTTGGAAGAGCCTACCAAAATTCAAATAAATCCTGACTTGGTTTATGAAAAAGAACCAGTGGGGATTGTAGCCAAGGAAGAAAAGAAATTAAGGAGCAAAACCTTGAAACTAGTTAAGATCCAGTGGAGTAGTGATCCTAATGACTGCACATGGGAGTTAGAGGATAAGATTAGAATGGATTATCCTAAGCTTTTTGCAAATTAAAAGGTATTTTTTTTTTCTCTGGAAAATTTTGTTATGCATGGTTGATATGGTTGAATTTGTTTGCTTATGCATATGTTTGATAAGTTTTCAGAAAAGAAAATAATGCTTGTTATAAATGTTAGAAAAATTGTGAGGACACAATTCCTAAAAGGAGGGGTGAATGTAATACCCCAAAATTTTGTGAAAAATCATTTTTGTAAAATGATTTAATTTTTGAAATATTTAGATTTAAATATGGTGAAATTTTTGGAATAAATAGTGTGCAAGTATATGTGTGCACGTGCACACTGAAATGGCACAAGGAAGAACTCCAGATTTCTTGGATTTAAAACAAGAATTAAAAAGCAATACAAACATGATTTTGCAACATGGATATTTGATTTCTGGAATTATATGGATCATCTTAGAAAATAAGAAAAGTAAGTTTTACTTTAATCAGTAAACAGATTTTATTTAAAACCCAGAAAAGAAAATTATACATATATATGTTATAAGGATTTGTAAACCTGTATACATATAGGTGCATATGTCTCTGAAATTAAAAAGGAATTAAATAAGCCTAGATAAGATATGTATACAAATATACATTTTTAAGTACTGAAAAGTATATATATATATATATATATATATATAAACAAGTGAAACTATAACATTAAAATGACATGAAATGTAATACAAGTCAATATGCTTGTATAGGCAAAAATAGCAAAGGGGATTCTCAGAAATAATTAAAATATAAAATAGGATAGTCACACTTTTAACATGACTAGGTGAGTGGCCATTTTCTGAAAAGTAAAAGAAAGAAAATGCAGCCTTTAAATTGGTTAATATGGCCGGGGTATTAAGGAGGAAAATGAATGAAAAATGCATGAAGATGGTTAGGTCAGAAATGGAATTTTGTTTTAACAAAACCATAGTGGAAAAATGCATATAAATAGGCAGTTTCCGCCAGTAGAATTACCTTTACCCCGAGCTGCACAAAAATAAGAAAGGAAGAAAAATATTGGAAGGAAGGAGAAAACACTCATACAAGGATTTTCAGGATTAATAAGAAGAAATATTTAGGTGAGTAACCTCACTGAGTTCATGGCATTAAGACCTGAGATGAGGCAGCCACTTTTTATTGCCATTTATATATATTTCTGGTTTTGATGTATATGATTTCATCAATGCTTTTTGGATGTCTTATTTTAAATCTGATATGATTTGATATGGATTTTTTTTGGTGATCTCTGCTTTATTGAGACATTTGTCTTTGAATGTGTATCATTACTGTTTTATTTTTACTCAAAAATATTAAAGTCCAGAATCTTAAAATTATATAGAGAATACTCTCAACTGTTATAGATCTATGGCATGAAAACTTTACAAAAATGTTGGGAGCTGCATTATACTTGGTATAAGTGCTGAGGCTTGAAAAGAAAAATGTTAAGGGTGCAATAGAAATTTTCTAAGTGCTGAGCCCTTAATCAGATCAAAAAAAAAAAAGAAACTCACAAGCTAAAATTATGATTGAACCAGATCATGAATCTGAATCAATCATAAAGGCTTGCAGATCAATATAATAAGAACATGCCATGCCTCTTTTACAGTTGAAAATATTCTTATATCTTACTGAGATCAAGACATATTGACCCCATTTAGGAAATAACTGTCTGCTTATTTCTGAGGAGAATTATGCTAGGAAAGATTATGGATGTTTCCATGTTTGCAGTGACATGTTCACTTAGCATATTTGATGATAGGATTTAAGTCAATACACTAGTAAATAAACTAGGGAAGGGAAAGCCAAGAAGGCTGTTGGAATGCTTGTCATATTTGAAGTATGCAAGTTGGCACATGGTTTGTTTAAGCCCTGAGATCTTTGTGCAATGATGTGAATTAGTTCATTGCAATGTGTCCCCGTGATTCCTTAATAGCAGATGAGGCATGAATTTAAATTGAATTAGACAACCTGTAAATGAAGAAATAGGAATATGAAAATTTCTTAGGTTGGTTGGTATGGAACTATGATGGTTCCAGTGAATGCAAATGTTGCAGATAGATAATTATGTTTGCATGATTATGTATGCAAGTGAAGAAAGATAGATGAATATATCATACCTGAATCAATTTATTTATATCATGTTAAAGTAATTGATTGCAGAAATTTGCTTAAATAACAAGTTAGTACCCTTATATTCTCTATTGCTTAATATCATGAATGTATTGATGTTACTCATACCAGATCTTAGATCTGACCCTTGTTTGCTCATGGCATATGGGGTGTCTCATTTTTAAAATGAGGCAGCCACTTATGCTCTTTCAGGGAACGCAGGCACTAAGTAAAAATGAAGTTATGGCTATTATGGAGGAGTGAATGAACATGCTAGCTAGTTTCAATAAGAGCTTAAATTGATTATATCTGCATGTATTCAGGAAAAATTTTATGTTTCAAAGATTTCCGGTCATGTAATGAATTCTATTATGGTTAGATGGACTAGTTGTATCATGTTAAATATATTGTTATGCACTAAGGTTTAAAATCTAAAAGAAATATCTGAGTGGGAAACAAGGAAATGATCTTAAGTATTGATATGGATGCTTGGAAAAGAAATATGCATATGTGGGTGAGCTACTGTTTTGCATAATTTATATTATGTATTAGTTAATCTTGAGACATAACAGAGCACTGAGTTTTAGAATAAAATCTGGATTAAGCTAGAAGTAAACTTAAAAGGATTTTAGTTTCTTTTTACTGAAATGCTTTGTAAATAAGTTTGAATTCATTTCTGAATTGTATTGAGAAAAGTAAAATGTTTTTAAAAGCTTCAGACAGAATGCAATGAATGGTATCTCCATTGCTTTGAACTAGTGTGTAGCAGATACAGGATACATGAGTTAACCAGCTTCAAATAAATGAAGTATTGGTTGATCATGATAGATTGTATTTTGAAAATAAAAATGCATTTCAGAAGCTTAGTACATTTAGCAATTGTTTCACCCAGTTTTCTAGAAAATGAGCAAAGATATTGACATGTACATGTATATCTGTGTACATGTTGATATTTGAGCAAAAATTGAAACATAAATTCCTAGAACAGTTGTAGGAATGGGTTTCAAAAATAATAAAGTAAGAAATATTGTTTTGTATGTTAGATTATAGGCGAAAATTAAATATATATGTGCAGATATAGGTAGATATCAGATTTCAAACCATACAGGAGAAAAAAAAAATTGGGTTTGAACCGACCAGCATAGCACTCGAACTCGTGACCTTTCATGTGTAAGTTAGGCGCGTTTCCATTACGCCTAGATGTTGCTTGTGTTCACTTAGGATCCACTTTCTTTTAGCCTGAGTTTGATACTATACAGACCTTAACACAATCATCCATATTAAAAGCTTGCTTTCCACTGATTATTACTTGATCATTTCTTAATTAGAATAACAGACAAAAGTACATGTTCCCAGTGGATTCTATGGTCAAAAATCAGGATACAATAATTAATCTTTTATCAGAGAATTATCACATTTTAATAGATTTAAAAGGATTTCTACTTACATATTATCATGCTCTGATTCTAGTAGAATATAACATAGATATCTCCATATATGTATGTTAGGAATGATTTAGATTTAAAACAATATTTTTATATTGTGAAAGATCCTGGATATATTTTGTTTATTGGAGAAAGAAAATGACCCTGGGAAATATATTTGTAATGAATGATATATCTATATATCATCTCTCTCTAAAAAAAAATCCTTATGAAATTAGGGTGGAAATAGGAGGGTCATTTCAGATAGTGAGTTCTTGAATGCTATATTATCCAAACTTGCATAATCTATAGAAAGGCCCTGAATGAAGCTTCTTTTGTTTTAGCTCGTCGAATCGCTTGTTGGCAATTGTGCTATTACGAAGCCACTCTTGAATGAGAGCATCGTTAAATACATGATTGTGAGAAAAGGATGACTGACCTTTCTTGGCTCGTTTGTTAAATGGAGTTTTTAGTTTGGGAGCCATTAAATGAGCAAATAGAGATTGAATGGAGGCTAGGGTTTTAGATTTTGGAAGTAAATTTGAGGTAGGAGATAAAATTGGGGAAAACTTCTTTATATATGGCTGTTGGAGGTAGAGTTTCGGAACAGCAACATACGTCATTGTACTAGTTTGAAGAGTAAGATAGGCCTCCATAATTCTCATAGTATTCCCAATAAGATGAAGGATCATATTCGTATGTGCCTGGCCATTGTGTTTGTTCATTGTACTCCTCATCTTCTTGAATGAAGAGCCCTTGGAATGCCATGTACGATTGGTGTTGGAAATGCAGAGTATCAGACACGTACATATCATCACTATCTTATTATTCCTCCTTAGGTTGTTCTTGCATAGGATTCTTTCCTTTGTCATGAGTATATCCTTCAAGAGAAGTATGAGCATGATAAACTGGTGTTTGTGCTTGAGAGGTTGGTGTCGGTGATGGCGAAGATGATGAGCGAGAGGATTATCTACCAAGGACCTTTCTCATAACCTTTCCTAATGTTGAAACAACCATTTATAACGTCTTTTCCATTTTATTCATTCTTGTAGAAAAGGAACGTTCCAATCAAGTCATCTTTTTATTCAAAGCTTTTGGTTGGCCATGACTATTTTTTGGTTTTTGAGTGCTAAATCACGAAGAGATTCATTTTGCATGGGTTTAACGCAAGATTCTTGTATTTCAAAATCCGAATAATATTCGGTAACATGACTAGAGGATGTAGGTTGTTGTGAAGGATGAGGTGAGTAAGTTTGCTGAGGAGCAGTAGTGGGAGGAGTACCATGACGCTCTTGTTGTTGTTGTTGTAATCTCCATTGTTCAAGGTAGATTATTGAGGGTGGTCGTGGAGGAAGATGCATCAACGATAAAAACCGTATACCGCTTTCTTTAACGGGGATTTCTTCAAAATGAGAGATATAGGAGGGTACCCCAAAAGCATTTAAAAGACGCATAATGTATGAAGCATAGATAATAGTGCGCCGATGATGATACCAAAAGCTTTTAATTTCACCATGGATGAATTTACGGCAATTTATTTGTATTCTACCGAATATAGCATTAATGGCTTTGTGATCATTATCATAGATTTATTCATGACTACCTAGACGTGGGATTATCGTCTTTATAATCATATGATTTGGCAATCCAGCTTTTGATTGTAAGTAGACGGACTTCCACTAGGGCATCCTATCAACCCAACAAGATGAGTTATTTTGTCCAGGCTTTTAAATCTCCCCGAGATGGCCGAGATGAAAAATCCGAGATATCAGCCAAAATCCGAGATTTGGCAGCCTATTTAGTTATAAGTGTTTTAAATATCGCCCGAGATAGCCGAGATATTTTCCCGAGATATTGGCCAAAATCCGAGATTTAAAACACTGATTTTGTCCCGTGGCAAGTTTCTATGGTCGGGAATTTCTTCCAAATCGATCCTGGATGAAGAACAATTAATTATACGTCCAATGGTGTTGATGCTAATTTTTGAAACACGTCCGTGCACACTCGTCCATAACCATCCTTCATCATTCTCAGGATTCAAAATATCGCTACTACATAAATTTGCGTAGAAAATAAAGATAACTAATTGGTCGATTTGTACCTCAATTTCGTCGAAATTAATTATATCAAGATATTCGGAGGCGACGGTGAGTTCTTGAATGATATATTCTCCAAACTTGCATAATCTATAGAAAGGCCCTGAATGAAGCTTCTTTTGTTTTAGCTCGTCGAATCGCTTGTTGGAAATTGTGCTATTACAAAGCCATTCTTGAATGAGAGCATCATTAACTACGGTATTGTGAGAGGAGGATGACTGACCCTTCTTAGCTCGTTTGTTAGATGGAGTTTTTAGTTTGGGAGCCATTAGTGAGCAAATAGAGATTGAATGTAGGCAAGGGTTTTAGATTTTGGAAGTAAATTTGAGGTAGGAGGTAAAATTGGGGAAAACTTCTTTATATATGGATGTTGGCGGTAGGGTTTCGAAACAACGACAGACGTCTATGGGTGGAGCACGAACGTTTGTGCTTTCAGTTGAAATTAAACAAAAAGTTGCGACAGATGTCGTTGATGTTTCCATAGACGTTTGTGGTTGTAGAAAAAATAAACAGAGAGAAATGACAGACGTCTGTGAGCTCCCACAGACGTTTGAGGTTATAGGAAATTTTTTTCTTGTAACTTTTGACAAACATATATGGTTTTTTTTTTGAAATAATGGGAAGAAGTTAAATATCGATCAATTTTTATTGAAATATCAATACAATAAAACAATATACAAACCAAAAATTAACAAATAAAATTATTTTATACAATGCGTAGCATAAGTTTAGGTTTTCTTGAAGAATTTAGAATTTTTGATTTGTTGTATATCCCATGAATTTGGTTCAACTTTGTATTATCAATTAACGGCTTTACTAGAGACCAACTCGGACGAGCTGGAGTGTTAATCCAAGCTTGGTTTGATGGTCCTAGTTTGCATAGATTTCTTGGAGTAATGTTATACGCTTTTATACGAGTTTCTTGTAATCAAGGAGATTTTTAATGTATGCAATTTTTTGTTGGTGAATGACCACAAATTGTAGAATACACTTTTCTAGAAAATTTAGATGAGATCCTTGATGTCATTGCTTGTAACACATTTCATGTTGAACTCCTATCATTTCTTGTTGATAGTGGTATATTTCATCAATTTTGTGGTGAGAGATGTTGATTGCAGATCAATTGACCGTTTGGCTTTCTTTTCTTTAGGGGAAAAGCCACTGTGGTACGTAGGTGATGCAACATGTAACGACCCTAGATTTTAATTTAATTTGAATTGATAATTTAATGAACTTTTGAATTAAAATTGTATAATTCATTATAAATGGAAGCGAGTTTCCCGGATTCAAATAGAAAATATATAAAGTCATATGGATTTGAAAATTTGTATATATGTGAATATATATGTATATAGATATATATGAGTAAATTTGAATATATATATATATGTGTATATATTGGATTTGAAATATAATCTTAAATAAATGGTTTTAAAAATAAATAAGACAAAGAAAAAAATAATAAAAGAAAAAAATAAAGTAAATACATTGGATAAAAATTTTAACAACACAATTAAAATAGAAATCTATTTATATTATTAAGCCATAAGAAAAGAAACAACACTTAAATACAAGAACAAAGTTAAAGAAAAGAAATACAAATATATATATATATATATATATATATATATATATATTTGTACAAGCCTAATTGATATCTCTAGCACACAAAATCTCTCAGCCGAGTAAAAATAAGATGCAGGCAAAACAAAATGCAAACAAGTACAAATATAAGCATGGAATAAAACAAAATAAAATGTATTCAAGTATAAGGATATAACCAGGCTTGTATACATAAAGTAAAAGCATGATATCAGCCGAAATAAAGGAAAGCAAATATATATATATTTGTTTGTACAACATCATTAAGGCAAGCCATCACAAGATCATACCACCTGTATAAGCCTCTTCAGCCATGCTTTGTATTGTTCAAACCATACCCTATTTTATAAACAAATATCACCTGTACAAGATTTATACAACACCCAGTAAACTTCTTTTCTTTTCTATACATCAACCTCTTCTTCATTTCAAATTCGTTCACCCCTTTTTAAAACTGAGTAAAAGAAAACTAAGTAATGTCATCATCATTCAAAAACAAAATCTTAAATTAAAACAAACTTCCATCTAAAACTAAAGCAAATCAAACCAGAAACCAAAGATTGAAGGAAAAGATGTCAGCTTGCAAATGTTTCAAAGCCTAGTTTAAAAAGGAAAGCTCTGTTTCTTTTCTGAAATCTAAGGTGAGTAACTTCACTTTTAAAAGTTTAAATAGGAGATTTTGGTTACAGGCTAGTCAATTTTGAAAAGAATGTGTATCTTATGATATCTGCTGTGAATATATGTATGTCTGGAATGTATGTCGTTTTCATCAGAGTATTCTCTATTTTTATCTCCCAGTATACAGATTTTGATTTAAATTCAAACCCTCTTGATTTTGTCATGATTTAAACTTAAGATTCAAATCAAACTAGTTTGTTCCACCACAAACTTTAGTTTAAAAATTTTACTTAAGTTAAAATAGCTTTGCATTATCTCTGGAAGTCATAAACAGCTGATCAAACTTCGAAATAGTGAAAATTAAAATATCACGATTTAATGTTCAGGGTTAGGATCTGAAATAACATTCAAAAACATGAATTTTAAACCTAAAATCAAGATTTTTAATATCATATGCGTTGAGAAATTAAAAGTTGAACAGTTTTGGGTTTTTTATCAAACTCTGGTGATCAATGAAATGGTGGGTCTCGAAATCATAACTGGAGGTAGCTGGAGTTTAGGGGATTCAAGGAAAAATGCTTGTTGATTTTCTATTTCATCGTGGATGACGAACGAAAACGAATTAGGGTTTTATCCATTGGGTTAATCATGGTCAGTATCTCATCGCCATGGCATCTCCGATGAACCGAGTTGCAGAAGACGGTGGGAATAGCAGCGTGTGGTCAAGACGAAGCTCTGACGAAGTTTTCATGGCCTCCGATGGCCAGAGGTGGGAGGACGAGGTGTTTCCTGGTGATGTACTGTTGGGTTCGTTTGGTCGAGACGACTCGATTTGCTCTTGAGTTAAATTCAAGATTCTGGGTGTTCGTATTGTTTTGGGGGATGGAAGGTGACTCGTGGATGGCTGCAGCACCGACCAACGACGGCGAAGGTGGCCGTGCACGTGCACGTGTTAGATTGCGTGTCAGGTTAATAAGTTGGGGGAGAAGAAGGGGAACTCGAATCACTGCTCGGGTGAGTGAGGAGGAGACTCGAAGTCATGCTCGTGTTGTTTGGTGATGTATCGGGTTGGGTTTTTAAACTTAACAAATTTTCGAAAAAAAATTACATTACACGGGTAGCTCTGGGGAAAACTCAAGGCAGGAAGCAACTTTACACGGGAACGACTCGGGGTAGCCTCGGGTTGGCCACGAAAACTGCAAATTCTAGTTTGAAAATTTTGAAAACTTAAGTTTAAACTATTTTATAAATCATTCTTTATAAAATGAAGATAGTTTGTTAATGGAAGGTGAAGTAAATGGTATTGAAATGATTACTTGAAAATTTATGAAGTTCAAAGATATTAAGGAAGATTTTGAAATGTTAAGATAAATACTTAATAATTAATTGTTTAAAAGGGGTAATTAAGAAGGGTTAATTAATTTGTAATTAATTAAGTAAGTTAGGGGTTTATTAATTTGTAATTAAAATATTGGTCAATTAATAATTAAGTGTTTAATTTAATTGTAATTAAGAATTGTTAATTCGATAATTAATTTATAATTAGAAGTTAATCAAGATAATAAATTAAGAAATAATTAGTTGATAAGGTGGATTAAGATTTAATTGATTTATCATTAAGAATAGTTAATCATTGATTTAAATAAATCAATAAAAATAGTATGTGGTTAATTCTTTTAAATCACCTTCACGTTAAATTAAAGATGATTGACTGTCATCAAATATTGTGTACTGGATTAATATTTCTATTTGTGATTAAGATACTGTGTGATGTGACTTGCCTTATGCTGAACTGTGATTTGTGGTTTGTTTCGGTATATCTGTGAAAACCCTTGGCCCGTAAAACGGCACTTGAATTTCGATGCGACAGGGAGTCGGATTCCAGTTGGTTATCCGAAACCCACATCGAATTATAATAGTGAATCTTTGTGACCGATAAATTTATTTTATCTATGAATCTGTGAATGAAGATAAGCGTTATCGATTATACCACTTATCGATATATCTGTGATGATTGATATTGCACTATTGTGTGTAAAACCCCTGGACTACACCATACACACACAAATATGGATTTCACGTGAAAATCGGTTAAGTCACAAATGATTTAAATTTAATATTTTTGAAATTGAAATTTTAATTTCAATTGATTTTGAAATTGGAAATTGGGGTTTAAATATGAAAAGCTTTCGAAAGGAGTTTTAAAGATATTTTGGATATCTTGAAATTTAAATAATTTGATTTAAACTTAAATTCAAGATTTGAAATTGAATTCTATGATTTGAAACTAGGGATTAAAGATGTTATACCCGTTATATAAGGGTTAAACTATTTCAAAAGTATTGATTTTGGAATGTGAATATAATTCAAGGGCTTTAACTCGTGCAAATATAATTAGATTTTTCTTAAATGAAAACTATTTGTTTTTCAAATAATAACAGCTTTCATATGAGAAGTGAACTTCCAATTTGTGTTGAAAGGTTTCAAATTTAAAATGAAATTGAAATGTTTTGAAAGGCTATGAATTAAATCTGTTTATTTTTAACAGATTTAAAATGATGATTTTGTTTAACCCATTCGAAATGAAATTGTTTTGAAAGCTATAAGTTGAATATTTGTTTTAAAGATTTAACGAGATTAATCAAATTCGTAATGGAAATTGTTTTGGAAAATCTGTGAATGAATCTTTGTGAAAACTGAGTGAACTTTGTGAATTAAATCTTTTATTTAAAATATTAAAATGGTAATGTGTTTAAACCATTTGAAGGAAAGTTTTGGGTAATAAATTGTGACTTAATTGAAATCCCATTATCCATTCGTTTTGAATATTACGCTCACTATTCGGTTTAGCCGGGAAAAGACCCTTGTGTCATATAACCCATTCTGATTAGTGATACGTCGTATATGGATAGCATTTGAAGACTGGTGGTGAAGACCGGATATTTTCGAAAACGAAAGGACAACTCGTCGAATGTCTCTGCATCGACTGGCCCCGATATAGAGATTTTAGCACCCTTTGTGATGGGAAGTCCGAACGTGATTAGAAATAATCCGGATTTGGAAGGGCTTCTTCGGAAGTGCCTTCGGTTCTGTTCGAACCTGGAACAGACTTGTATGGTTACATGTCTGACATTACACTTTGAGATATAAAGCCGATTTCTTTCAAATACATTTCTGTTGGTGGCGGAGAATTTATTCTCTTAGCTTAACACCCTTCTCTGAGACGTACGAGCTCAGAGGTTATGTAGTTGAAGGTTATCAGCGATATACTCCCAATTTGGTAATGTGACATGCTGAGTGTTGCTGTGTGATGATCATTGTTTGATCATTTGCGATATGATCATTTGTTTGATCATTTATCTTTGTGATCATTAGTTTGATCATTTGTTGACCCGAAGCATGGCTTTGTGAAAAGCGTAGCTTTGTGGACGAGACTTCGTCGGACCTCACAACCCGGAAATGGTCAAAACAGGAAAGATGCAGCAAGGTTATTAGGGGGTAGCGCCCCTTTAGTGTATGTCATTCCTTCTGGATAGAGGTGGTATCATGGTATAGAGCCCAGATACTTAACCTATGTTGTTGCTGCATTATTATTCTTATGTGGTTGTTGGAATCGAGGATCCTCGGGAAGATCGGTTACGATCGGGGGATGACATATTCGTGTCAGTAGTTACCCAGTTAGGGGTAACCCGGCCTTGTGTTGGCAGAGATCTAATTGTAATGTTAGGTTATTTCTCGGGTCGTCTTTCCAGAGGCATACCTATGTGGCAATGGGAAGTTCCTTAGCCTGACCATTTGTTGGAAATCCAAACAAAACAATACGAACCTTGTATGGTTTTAGTTGTAGAACCTACCATCTAATATGGTAGCTATAGTAGGCATACTATAATGGTAACTATGCTGGCTAAGATTTATATTCTACTTTCGAAATGTTTTCTACACTATGCACTAATAATAATATCAAAATGTTTTGTTTGCGTAGTAAGCATCTTTGACTATCATAAGAAGAAATCTCCTCCAATTCTGCGTTTGCATTGTATGTGTGGCGGGATGTCTTATGGTAGTTTCATTTTCCAAAAGCATTGCGAATTGACTTTAAAATTCTATGCTATTTATTTTAAAGATAAACTGTTTTTGTTGCTCACACCAGTCCTATGAATGATCCGAAGTTTATTGTTTCTTTCCTAAACTCTGGGTGCTTAAAATTTTTCTACACGAGCAGTCTAGAGTTAGGTTTTTCAGATAGTCAGATTAGTAGATTTTCTGGAGCTAGTTCAGTCTTTGGATCGGACTGCACTTGCTTATCTTTGTGCATCGTTATTGGGAGTTCGAGCTATTTCTGGATTGGTGCTTTGAAGATAGAGATTATCCGCTGCTGATGTTATCGTTTTCTTTTCCGCTGCTATTTTCTTGTATCATATCTCTGATGTATATTGATATTCATTGTATCACTCTGTTGTATCAGATATTGTATCAGATATTGTATATCAATGTATTATTCTTTTTCTTCTGCTGTGTTATTTACTTAAATATGTTATAAGCTCTGGCGACTCGGATTTGAACGGTCGAATCTATGGCATTCGAGTACGATGTAAAGTATGGATGTCGATTTTCGAACGCGAAAACCCGTATCGTTACAATAGTTGAACTGGTGGAGTCGTGATCGGAAGACATTTTTTTCGAGTAATATTTGTCTTAATAAACTATTGGTTTTTAGGAAGAAAATAAGCTTGATTTATAAGATGAAGTTTTTACTGTACTTAGAGAATTGGCTGAGGAAAAGAAGTTCAACCATATAACTTTTAATAGAGAGTAGTTAGGTTTTATGGTTAGTATTAGTTTAAATTTTATCTTGTGTAGTTTTATATAAGCTTTTCTTCAAAAAAAATTAAAATGTACAAAAACTAATCCTACAAATTTAGTTAATCAATTCATTGTACGAACATATTCCTAGATCTCGTCTTAATTTAATAAAATTTAGTTCACTTAATGGTTTAGTAAAAATATCAGCTATTTGATTTTCGGTATTTACAAACTCCAATGACATAATTTCTTTTTCCACATTATCTCTTAGAAAATGATGACGAATATCAATATGCTTTGTTTGAGAATGGTTAATATGATTTTTTTATAAATTTATGGCACTAGCATTATCACAATATATAGGAGATTTTTTTATGATTTTACAGAAATATAAAAGAGTTTATTGCATATAGATTACTTGAGCAAATGCTAACGCCGCTGAAATGTATTCGACTTCACATGTCAAGGTTGAGAGCGAAACATAGTTTTGCTTTTTACTAAACCATAAAACTAAAGACTGTCCAATAAAATGGCATGTCCCACTTGTGCTTTTTCTATCCATTTTACAACCGCCGAAATCAGCATCGCTATATGACACGAGTTCGAATGAGCTTTCTATTGGGTAAAAAAGTTTCTAATCTCTAGTGTTTGTTAAATAACTTTAGATTCATTTTAGTGCTCAATGATGTGATTCTTTTGGCTGTGCTTGAAACCGAGCACATAAACATACACTCATCATAATATCTGGTCTACTAGCTGTTAAGTATAACATGGATCCTATCATACTTTGATATAATTTTTGGTCCAAATCTTTTCCATTTTCATTTTTATCTGAATGTAGAGTAGTACTCATTTGAGTTGGTTTACTTGAAATGTTTTCCAAAACAAAACGTTTTAATAAACCTTGACAGTATTTTTCTTGATTTATAAAAAATTCCATTTTCTAATTGTCTTATTTGTAATCCTAATAAATAGTTTAATTCTCCCATATGTGACATTTCAAATTCATCTTTCATTATTTTAGAAAATTCAGTGTATAATTTTTCGTCAGTGGATCCAAATCTAACGTTGTCAACATATATTTGTACGGCTAAAATATTGTTATTTTCTTGTTTTATGAATAAAGTGGAACCAATTTTACCAATTTGAAAACCGAAACTTTGTAAATGATTTTTTAATCTTTCTTACCAAGCACGAGGTTTTTGTTTTAATCCATATAAGGCCCTTTTAAGTTTAAATACATGATCGGGATATTTCTCGTGAACAAATAAAGGAGGTTGTTCAACATACACTTTTTCTTTTATAAATCCGTTTAAAATGCACTTTTTATGTCCATTTGAAAAGGTTTAAAATTATGATGACATGCAAAAGCCAGTAATGTTCGTATTGTTTCAAGACATGCTACAGGAGCAAATGTTTCGTCATAAACAATTCCTTCTTCTTGATTATATCCTTATGCTACTAATCTTGCTTTATTTCGTACAATATTTCCATTTTCATCTGCTTCATTTTTTAAAACCTATTTCATTTCAATTACAGATTGATTGTCTGGTCTTGACACAAGTTCCCAAACATCATTTCTTTCAAATTGATTAAGTTCTTCTTGCATTGCAATAATCCAAAAATCACCATTTGATGCTTCTTTATAATTTTTTCGATTCAAAATTTGATATAAATGCAACATGACTCATTTGATTTAACTATTTTCTGGTTAACACTCTTGTATTTAAATATCCAATAGTATTATTAATAGGATGGTCTCTTAATATTGTAGATGATGATGTTATCATACTATCATTATTGTCATTGACATTATTATTATTATTTTCATGTAAAGGTATTAGTTTTATTTATTAATTCTTCATTATTGTCATTTTTATTTTCGTTAAAATTTTCATCAAACGAGACATGAAAACTTTCTTTTATAATATTTTTTCATTTATTAAAAATTCTATATGCTTTGTTTCGATCTGAATAACCAATAAAAATTCCTTCATCAGCTTTAGAATCAAATTTTCCTAGATTATCTTTAGTGTTTAATATGAAGCATTTTGACCCGAATACACGAAAATATGATACTTTTGGTTTCTTATTAAAAAATATTTCATAGCATGTGTTTTTAGTCATTAGTCTAAGTGTTACACGATTTAATACATAACAAGCAGTAGCAACGGCTTCGACCCAAAAATACTTTAGTAAGTTACTACTATTTAGTAGAGTTCGTGCACATTCTTGTAAAGTTCAATTTTCTACAATACCCTTTTGTTGTGGTGTTCGAGGAAACAAAAAATTATGACTAACTCCCTTTTTGTTACAAAAGTTGGTAAATAGTTCATTTTCAAATTCACCTCCGTGAGCACTTCGTATATTTTTAATTTTTAAATTCATTAAATTGTTTATTTGTTTAGCAAAAAATTTCAACATTTCAAAAGTGTCACTTTTATGTTTTAAAAATAATATCCAAGTATATCTTGAAAAATCATCAATAATTACAAAACGTATTTATTATGATCTATTGAATGTACTTGAGTTGGTCCGAATAAATCTGGATGGAGTGATTTGAGAGGTTGTTTTGTGGAAATTTCCTTTTTAGATTTAAAGGAGATTTTCTTTAATTTACCAAATTGACAAGCGTCACATAGGTTTTTAACCTTGTAGCTGATTTTAGGTAATCTTCTAACTAATTCATTTTTAGCTAGTTTGTTGATATTCTTAAAATTTATATGACAAAAACGTTTATGCCATAACCAAGGATCATTATGATTTGCGGCTAAGCATAAATTTGTATTGTTTTTGACATTCATGTTTAAGATATACATGTCTCGATTTCTAATCCTTCAAAAATTAAATTTTTATTTCAATAAAAAATATTGCATTTATTTTTCTCGAAATCAATTTTAAATTCTTTATCACATAATTGACTTATACTTAATAAGTTATGTTTTAAATTTTCTACCAATAAAACATTAGTAATTATAGGAGAATTAGAAATGCCGATATTTCTCCAATGCCGATGACAATTCCTTTTGAGTTATCTCCGAATGTTACGGTGCCACCATCGATATATGTTATATTTGACAACATATTAGCATTTCCAGTCATGTGCTTAGAACAACTGCTATCGAGTATCCATTTCTCTTTATTTTTTATTTTAATTTTGGGTACTTGCAAAATAAGAAAATTTTAATTGGTACCCACCTTCTTTGATTAGGGTCCTACATGTTAGTGGATGTAGGTAGCCATATCCACGAGGATTTGTTTCCATTGGAAATGTAATTATTGTTATATACAACTTTTTGTAAATATTCATCAATATATTTTTGTATAATTAGTTTATTATTTGTTTTTGGAATCCATATTTTGACCATATTTGTATATGAATTCTTAAACTTAGTTTCTAACTTTGGCTTTTTGAATTTTGTGTATAATGTGCTATAGTTCTTTAGCTTTTGTTTGTTTTTAAAACCTAATCAATTTCGATTTCCAAATGGCTTAGATATCATAATCAAATTTTCTAAATTTTGTTTTCCTTTGTTGAATTTTGTCACATTATTTGTTATTTTTTGTAATTTTCTTTTAAGATCACAAATTTCAATGTTTCTAGAATCTAAATTTTCTTGTAATTCTAGTTTTTTTTCCAAATTAACCTTTTCTAACTTATAATTTTATAAATTATTAAATAATTTGTCGTTTTGAGATAATAGTATTGCATATTTACTTTGAATAATTTCTAATTCTTCTTTTAAGATAATTTTTTCATCTTTTAATAATCCAATTTCTAATTCTGATCTAGTTAACTCTCCTACATATTCCTTATTTAATTTTTTTGATTCTCTATATTTATCATCTAATTCAATACTTATTTCCATTATTTCATCATAAGCAAGTTCAAAACATACCTCATCAGTGTTAGCCATAAAACACACATTTGCTTGTTCCGAGTCGCTTTCACCATCACTATCTAAAGAAGAAGATGAATTTGAATCATCCTACGTTACTTAAAATGCTCATTCTATTTCTTGAATTTTTCGAATTTGCTTTTCTTCTTGTCGTTATTGAGCTGTGGACCATCCTTCTTCATGTGGCCAAAATTTTCACATTCATAGCATTTAATCGAAGTTTGGTTTGAAGAGTTTGGTTTGCCGCCATTTTGAAATTTGGTCATCTTCTTGAACTTCTTGAATTTATTATAGTTTTTGGCAATAAAGACAATCTCCTCTTAGTCTAAGTCTGAATCTACATTACTTGCTTGAAATGCCGTGTTTTTCTTTTCATGATTTTGATCTTTTCTAGCCTGCAAGTTAGCTTCGTATGACATCAAATTTCCTATTAGCTCTTCGACTTTAAGTTGAGAAAGATCAATAGCTTCTTCGATAGCTAAAAATTTTCTTTCCCAGTCATTGTCAAAGAGTTTAAAATTTGCATGACTAAATCAAAAATTGTGAATGTGACTCCAAGTGCCATGAGATCGTGTTGAATAGTTTGAAATCTAACATACATATCAATAATTGATTCACTTATTTTCATTTTGAAAGATGAGAATTGGTTTTGTAAAATTGAAATTTTAGTTTGCTTGAATTTATTTGTGCCTTTATATGTGACTTGTAAAGTGCGCCATATATCATATACAGTCTTGCAGAGCATGACATGTGAAAACTCATTTTTGTCAAGTGAGCAAAATAATACATTCATAGCTTTGGCATTGTTAGATGCCTCTGCTTTTTGTGCATCAGTCCATGTGCTAATATCTGTGTCAGCTACTTTTTATTTGTTTTGAGTTGCTAGCCATATTTCTAAGCCATTGGCTTCCATAAAAATTCGCATACATGTTGACCAATAATCATAATTAGAGCCAGTAAATAGTGAAGGATGAGCAGTTGATTGACCTTCTCAAAATGTGCTTGCCATTTTATTGATTGTTTCTGTTACATGTTACTGTAGATTGAAATAACCTTGCTCCGATACCAACTGAAAGTCTATAGGATCTTTAAAAATAATGCAACTTATATGTATATATGTGTATATTACTAACTATGATAAGCAGAGAATAATAATTGAATATAAGATAAATAATAGAAATGATCACACCAGATATATTATACTACTTCGGACCTCCCATCCTACGTCCAGTCTTGAAGCTCCCCTTTGGTATTTCCTTTAACCAACTGACCCTCGCTTCGTTCGGAGGAATAGGCTAATACAAAAGTATATCTCTGAAAATTTTGTGTTCCAAATAACACAGTTTTTGACTGATAGTACAAATCTTCCTATGATCTCCTTTGAGTATGTGAATGTGAATGCCTTGAGTTGTAGGAAGTGGTTTAACCAAAATTATATTTTGGTTATAAAAGATTGGGAGTATGTAAGCAATATATGCACAAGAGAGTGATAAGAAATCAAGAGAGAAAAGATTCAATTAATTTAAGTTAGTTAATCTCTACATCTCAATCAAGGTAGTATTTATAGATTCAAAAGGATGCAGATGAAGAGTCGTTACTATTAGATAAGTTCTATTCATTTTAATGGCTGCAACCTTTCGATGAAGGGTAATTTCTTTTTGTTCAACAGAAGTGTCTTTTAAAAAATTTGCAGTTTTTCAAATGACGGACGTCTTTGGTAAAACCACAGGCGTTTGTGACTTCAGAAAATAATTACCCGAGGATTGTCACAGACGTTTGTGGTTTTACCTCAGATGCTTGTGGCTTCAGAATTTTATTTTCCCGAGTATTTCCTCAAACGTCTGTGGTTTTACCTTAGACGTCTGTGAGTAGTAAAAGCAGTTTTTCAAATTAAGTTCAGGGTATATGAAACCGTGTGTGATCGTGTGTGCATATATACTCAAGGAGATCTTAACAATATTTTATCTAAAACTATTTTACAATAGAATACCCTTACTAACTATAGTATGGTCGATAGATCGTCGTTTGCCTTCGAGTCTTAATATCTTCAAGCATGATGTCTTCTTGTAGTATATACTTGTAATCTTAAAATGTGTGTGTGTGTGTATGATTGTATATTTGTTATCATTGAAACATAAACTAGAGGTTCTAACAATCAAAGATATTTAGGAAATGAGCTTAAATTGAAAGTCTTAAAAGTCAGGTAATGGAAAAGGAGAAGTGATGTTTGGTCCTTTGTGAGGGTTTTTTGGTCATTCAACATCTCATTTCCCAACCTATAAATAGAAGGGAGGGGTTCACTTCATAACTCTATAATTCACTTGAGCTTGAGATGAAGTATGAGAGTTAAAATGGTGGATGTGCTTAAGCACTAATCCACTAATTACTCTCTAACCTTTTCAAGTCTTAACCAAATCATCTCCAATCTCTTTTAAACTTTGGCTTTGGGACTAAGACAGGGAGGTATTATTAGAAAGTAAGAAGTGGGAGAAGGTGAGAGGAAGAGGGGGTTCCAAGGAGGGGCCATGAGCATGGAGGAAGAAGGAGAGGTGGTTGCTTTTGGAAGTGCTAAAGGTTGGACCTTTAGGAGTTTGCTGATGGAAGGAGGTGGTTCTTTGATTCTTCTAGCCTTATGCTTGGCATGGATCTAAGTGAGATATCTCACTATCTTATAAGTATATATTGTGTGTGTATATATTGTGTGCAAAGTGTAATAGTTAAAGTGACATTAAATAAGTAAAGTTATAAATTTTAGACCCTCTTACTTTTGAAAGAAAATGACAAGTTTATATTATTTAACATCACTTCTATTACCCTCCTAAACATGTAGCGTGGCCTTGACTTGATATTTAAATGGCTGTTTAACATGTTTGTTAAATTGAAGTTAATTTGAAAGTGTTTGAATCGGGAATAGTCGTTGAAGTGCACTTTTGAATCCCTTGTTTTCAGGAATTTTTATAAATAAATAGAAAGATATTCTTAAGGGTTTCTTTCCATTGTTTTTAAGCACCCTAATGTTAGTACTTGCTACAAAAATTTCAAGGCTTAAATCATTTGCTAAAGTGGTTAAAACTAGTCACAAAGATCATTCTTTTCAATGTTGTTTAAATAAGGACTTTTAATAGCATTAATAAATGCTGAAGTAAGTTGTTTATGGTTAAGTGTTCAAAAATGATATTTAAATTTAGTATTTTTCTATAATATTTTTAGAGATGTTTTCTAACGTGTTTTGAAGTAATGGTTTGAATTTTAAATATATTTTTAATAATTTCTGAAAAGTAAAGAAGAGGATTAACACTAAAAGGCGATGTGGTAGACTTCCCTAATATCTAAGAGTTAAAATTGATGTCAAGTAGGGACAGAGTAATAGAGATCTAACCTATTGGGCTTCCCTCTTAAACGAGGATTGGTTAAGTTGGAAAGTCGAATACGTGTTAATATTGTTTACTTACTTGTTTAAAAGGTAATTAACTTTGCTTAATGCTAAAATCCGACGAAGTAGGCTTATCTATTTTTAGGAGTTAAGACCAATGTCGATTAGGGATGGAGAAATAGAACTCTAACCTACCAGGATTCCCTCTTGAATGAGGAATGGTTAAGTCGGGAATGTCGAAAACGGGTTAATCATGTTGTTTTTTTACTTTTATTTATAGAAATCATTAATACTATGCTTAACACTAAAAGCCGACGGGTATGCCTGTCAATTTGTGAGATTCAAGAATGCAGTGTCTAGGCAAGGCTTTGATGAAACCAGTGCTCTAACTTACCTAGATTCACTCTTGAATTAGGAATAATTAAGTTGAAATGTCGGAAACGAGTAAGTATACGAACATTTATTTGTATAAGCGATTGTTTTAACTAGATAATCGATTAGTCGACTATCGAACTTAACTTATTATTAAACTTAGATCTTTAAACGGAATGTTTTAAAGATAATACAAGTGAAATGATTTTGGGTTTTTTGTGATAATATGTTAATTACATTTGTCTATAACCCTTTTTATTATACTTATGAATGTAAATGGATCTTTAAAAGAATGTTTTAAAGATAAGCATAAGTGAAATGGTTTTGAGTTTGTAGTGACAATGTTTCAGTAACATTAGCCTTAAAACCTTTTGAATAGATTTGTGAAAGCACTTAGATCTTTAAAATGGATATTTTAAAGCAAATTATAAGTATGGAATCTTTTGGGAAAAGATAGAAAAAGAGTAAAGGTTTTATGTAAGAAATCCTGTTAAAGATTTGTGAATACACTTATACCATTTGAGATAAGTATATGAATACTTTTTGAAGTACTGAAAGAGTACAAATGAATAGTAGAAATTCATAAATAATGATTTATTAGATAAAAGAAGTTTTACTAATAAAAAGGGTTTTAATTAATAAAAGATTAATTAATCAAAAAGATGATTAGAAGTCGCTTATATGACTTGATCGTGCTTTGTATGGCTTGATCGTGCTCTGTATGTTTACTCGTTTATGAAAAACATTTAGTCATATACATATCACTAAATGCCGATGAAGTTGGCTCATCTATCCATGGGAATTAAGACTGATTTTCGTGTAGGGATATGAGCAATAGAGCTCTAACCTATCGGCTTCACTCTTGATCGAGAGATAGTGTGAGATGAAAATATCAAAAATGTGATAAGTATACAAGACTTGGTTTCCATATGCGATCGTTCTCATCATTGTTGACTGACCAAATTCGTCAATTCAGTCTTGAAGAGAAAGGGAACGGTAAGTGTTTTACTTACCGAAAACCACTTCAAGGCTGAGATACGTGTTCTATCTCTTAGAAATGGATATATTCGAGATGTTGAAATCCATGTGTGGTTTTGAGATCTGTTCATGATGTGGGAATCCAATTTGGGATTCGTGTTCTGTTCGAGTGATGAAGACTCATGTGAAAGATGCCAAAGGTAACCTCAACGTCAGAATTGGCTAAAAACAGAGTGGGCCTTATAGATTGGGGTTTAGCTAACCCACGACAGGATATATCAACTCTATATCTAGAGATAGTTATCAATTGTTGGCCGGTAGGAGTTGATGATACATGGGATCACGTATTTAGGCATGGACCGGCTATGTTTATCTAAAGGTATCCAGAGATATACATCACTCGGAAGTACCTTCTGACCCTTGTGCAAGAGATTGGATCTGTCTCCACCGGAGAGATCTCCATGGAAGATCAAATATGTGAATGTTCCTTATCGGATTTGATTATACAATTAATATGTTGTTGAATGTAACCATTCCGACTATGGTATATATTTATATTCTCACCCTAGACATTATCTATTATATCATCTTATATACTTATTAGATGGTGGTTCTTTTGAGGGGATAATCGTTATGGCATTCCATGCGGTCTTAAAAAGTACTATTACATGCTTGCTAATATTTCTTGAGTTTATCATACCAAACTTATGTTTGACACTTGGTTTTTGTTTTCCCTAAATTCCTCACGTGCTCTTTCGAGTAGTTTGAGAAAGGTAGGTTTTCGTTGATGTTCTTTGGAGCTCGAGAAGATGAGCTGGATGTTTCACCTACCATAGTATTCCTATTTTCGCTGCTTTACTATTTTATATATCAGCATTTGTGAGGACAGGTTGTTATAACTGTCCAGGCTGATGATAGTACTTAGGTTTTGTTGCTTCGAATTTATGTATCGGAGTAACCCTTTTGTATTGTTCTTTTGATATTATATATTACCCTTTCGCTAGTGAGATTCTGAAATGGCATTGTCTTCTTTCTTGTTCTATTTCGTTTTCCTTTTATTTCACTCTAACTTTTCGTCTTTTTGGCACTTGGGTGCTCAATACGTGATACCATGGATGTATTAGTGTGGACATTCGAGGGTCAAAAAGTCGTATCATTACATTATACATGTGTATATTAATCATTTATATTTGTATTGAAAAATAATTTATTTTGTTTTATTGATTGATGTTTTGAACATTCTTGTTTTGAGTATTATTTTCACAAAAAGGAGAAAAAAAATTGTATTCATGTGTAGATTTTGGCGTATAATCCAGCATCTTTATTTCGTTTTTAAATTTAAAGTATTGCGTAAAATTCTATATCTATAGTTTCTCTCCTGAATTAAATGTTTATTGCAATATTGTTACATTTAAGCTTAAATCTACACACACACACATATTAAATTAGATGTTTACATAAATAAGTTAATTTAAGAACTAGAACATCACATGCTATTTTATGTATATGGAAACATATTTATGTTTGCCCAATTCAAATTAATAAGATGGATTCTATGCATTAATGTAATTCTTGATTTCAAATCTTTCCCTAATATAAAGTTAATTCATTAATTTTAGATTTAAAATTATATAAGTTTACCAAATGTAATTTCTTTCTATTTATATATGTGTGTGTGTGCGCGCGCACGTGCGTGTGCAAACTATTGTACATATTTTATTATGTATGTTTTAATTCAAAACCTTGTACAACATAAGCATATGTAAAGGGAAAACGGGTATGTTGTGGTGTATATCCCAACACTGCATACGGTCACATTAACTATATACACTTCTTATATGTTGCACTTTAACAATATACAGTAGAGTATATCTAGATATACCCATAATTTTTGACATGTATAAATTTCTCTTTAACGACATTTAATAAATCAATTAATGTAACTAAAGAGAGAAATGAGTGGTTTTTCTCTCAAATTAAAGCAAAATTTTCCTCAATTAATTGCATGAGTTTTAGAGATAGAAATGAAAGGTTTCCTTCTCTAATTAACTTTAACATGTAAATGTTACATATGTGGGGTGTATCTGATGCACTCATACATACAAATTTAAATAAAAAACCTTTTTTAATATATTAAATAAAATGAATATTTTATTTAAAATATTTTAGATTGGAATTAAAATCTATTTAGGCTTCGTAAATTCAACTAAGATCAAAATGGAAATTCTTTTGAAATTGACCCATTTAATTCGTTTTCGATTAGCCTGGTTCCTTTAGCGATATGAAAGCGACATTGCTTGAGGATTTCACCTAGTAATTGGATCTCCTAAGTTCGATCCTTGCAACTAGCATGATAGGGGATTCTCACATTGTGACCTACGGTGAAACATTGCCTCTTACCCCTACACACCCTGTGATGGTTGTGCTAGTTGAAAGCCGCATGTAAAATTCATTCGCGAGGTGCTTGGAAGGGTTACCCCAAAGGAGCTTAGGTCGGACCTTTAGTGGTATCATAGCCAAAAAAGTCTATGTGGTTTAAATGAGCAATGATAGAGCTAACTAATTAAAGCCTACTCATTTAGTAGGATGTCTAAAAAAATAGTGTCAAAGGGTTGGGTCTGGGTGATCAAGTACTCTGCTTTGCTCGACTACTAGCCTGGCCTAAAAGATGAAGTAGGCCCAAAGGTGATCTCCATTATAAAGGCCCAAATTCATTTTGGGTCTTGGGCTAATTTTTCAAAATATGTTTGGAAAATTTAAAAATTATATTTTAAATTTAAAGGTTATGTTTAAAATATGACATGTTGTAAATGTTATAAAATTTTCAAAATTGGTTTTGAAAGTTAATATATTAATTTCAAAATTCTTTTATCTTAATTATTTATTTAATTGGATTAAATAAATAAGTAAATAATTAATTAAAAGTTAATTAATCAAATTAAAACATATATAATGATATGTGTATATTTACCTTAAAATATTTAAGGTAAATGAAGATAAATTTTTTAATTTAATTAATGTTATTTTAATCAAAAATTGTTTTATTTAATTAAATTAATTACAAATTAATTAATTAATGTACATGTGTAATGATAGGTGTACATAATTATTATAAATGTTATATTGTGTTCATCTTTATATTGTTAAGGATGAATGAAATTCAATAGTTGAAACTTTACTTCAATCAATTAAAATGTTAATTAAATAATTAAATTAATTAAGTGTTATTTAATTAATAAAATTAAAATTAATCAAATAACATTTAATTAATAAAATACATGTACAAATTATATAAATAAATTTAATTATAAAGTTATAAATAAATTAATACTTATATAACTATATATGTATAGAATTAAATGGAACTGGAAAGAAAACCAATTAGGTTTAATGAGTAAATACATACGTACAGTATATATACTGTGATTTCAGATGCATCCGACACTTGAATCACAAGGGTATTTCAAAAGAACTACATTATTTCATAAATCGATATCACTCAATTAAATATATTAGAGATTATGAATTTATAGTATAAAAGTTGTCCTCAACCATTTATATGTTAATAAACTACTTGAATACTCTCTAGTTGTCGAGCAAACTCAAGCTAGAGATGTTACGTGTAGTATTATTAATATACTGATAGACATGGTAAAGTACATGTATGTATTTATTGAGCAAACTCAAGGTACATACATCTATACTTAGGCTATCATGAAATGTTGCATATGAGTGAATAATCTCTTTCGATTTGTTGATAAAACTCAAGGTCGAGATTGAGACTTGGACAAAGACAATGGGTTAGAAGTTGCATATGATACAACCAATAAAGTGTTATCCATCGTTTGTGAGCCTATGATTTATTAAACAAACTCAAGGTTAGAATCCCAAGGTAAGTGAATCCTAACGCCACTAGGGAAATCAAAATATTTCTTTATTTATATCATGATTTTGAGAAACATAAAAAAGAAAATCTAGTGGGAGCCTAAATAGAAAAATGAAATGGTAACATTTAACCTTCCTAATATTGTAAGAACATTTGCTATATAAAGTTAAAATAATCTACGTCGATAAATTTATGCAATTGATATAATTGATAAAGTGTTTATCAGTTAAGATATATTATCAATTAAGATATACATATGAACTAAATTAAAGGTTGATAAAGAAATATAAAATGTACTTGCCTTAAATCATTTAGCATGTTGTCGCTTCAAGACCCATGCAAGAGCCTAACTATACACAACTAAACACATTAGTAACTTGGTCACTTAAGTGTTTATTTTCCCAAGACTTTGTATTGTTTCCATCAGCTTTGAACTATTAAGCAAGACAAGAATATAGGTATATGTTCTATATTCAATCACATATAAATGCTATATGATGAACGATCATAATTCGTAATGTATGAAATTTTAGTGAAATCAGTTTATTAGAAATAAGCAAGTAAAGCATAATATGAAATTCTGCATTCAATATGATTGACTACAATAAGGATTTCCTTTTGAATGGTTCGACCATTTAGAAAAGGAAGTGAATGTACAAGAGTGGATAAAACTTAGGCACAGTTTGGATGAAGAGAGTAAATTGTCAACACTGCTTCATGAAGAGATACTGAAAACGAGAATTTTATAAAATACTAGTAGATACACACATACATTAGATGTTTACACACATATTAGATGTTTACATAAATAAGTAAATTTAAGATATAAAACATCACATTTTATTTTATGTATATGGAAACATATTTGTGTTTCCCTAATTCGAATTAATAAGATGGATTCTATTACTATCATTATTAATCCCAAAGGTATATGGTATAGCCATGATCTCAAATTTAATCAGCGTCGAAAGTATGAAGGAAAATCATTGTTGAAAGCATACAATGCCACCCTTTATCAATAAAGAATAACAAGCAATGTCGCTTGTCATCAATGAAGCTAGCAATACCGGGTGTCATCAGTGCCGCATACCACTTATACGGTTGGATGAATGATATAGGGCCAAAGAAACTGGAAACAATGCCGCATGTTAGTAAATAAATGATGATATTGGAAAGCTCTATGCCAAAAGCCATCAATGTTATAACAAAATGATATAACATTAATGCCACATTCCATCAATGGAGCACTTCTTCCATCTAGTTGGAAGAATCAATGCCACTTCGGATTAATACTGCACCTCTTCATGCCGCCTTATTCTAATGTCATACTTCAAAGTAATGCCATCTCCTATCAATACCATTTTCCACCAATGCATCTCTTAACAATGCCATTATTCATTAATGCCACATGTTATCAATGCCGCATGTTATCAATGCTGCTTGTTATTAATGCCATCTGGTATCAATGTCGCTTGTTATCAATGTCATCTATTATCAATGCCGCTTGTTATCAATGACGTCTGCTATCAAAGCCACTTGTTATCAATGCCGTCTACTATCAATGATGCTCATTATTAATGTCAATCACTACCAATATCGCCACTTATCAATGTCGTCACTTATTGATGTCATGTCATAGTAATGTCGCACTTCATCAACCTTCGAAGGAATCCGCATATCCTCAATACAATGTTGATATTGAACATCATCAATGAAGAGTATTAAGATGGGATGGATGCTAAGCGCTGAAGTTTGCCATTGAGTGAGTGCATGCTGAAGTATGACGCTATGCACCATCAACATGGATAATGTCGGAGGTCAAGCATGCCATATGGACGCAAGGTAGCCATGCCGCAACTCTCAACTCCTATAAATACGGTCGAAGGGGCATGAGGAGGGGAGCGAATGATTTTTGACTCTTTTTACATTTTAAATTTTGTAACCCTAAATTGATTTGGGGATTTAGAGCCGATTTTAGCACTTGAACTATTGCACATAAGACATTGTACATTCAAAATTATATGGAATAAGAACAAAATTACTTGAATTATGGCTTGCTTTCGAGTTCCAAAGCATTTGTGATTCTTACATCATAACGTGCATCGAATTCCAAAAGCACTTATAATCTAGAGTTTGATTGCTCTACAAGATTTGAACTATTGACTCTTACATGACATGCAATATGGCTTTAGCTTTGACATTGAACATGCATAAGACTTTCTTTGCTTCACTATGTTGCATACTCTATCCTAGAAACTTAGCCTAGGATTACTTTAGCTTAGCCAAATCCACCTCCCTTATACTTCTGGGGTTAACGAAGAAATTTGTTAACAGATTCTATGCATTAACGCAATTCTTGATTTCAAATCTTACACCACTAGAAAGTTTATTCATTAACGTTGATTTTTGATTTCAAATTAAAAGTTTATCGAATGTAATATATATATATATATATTGCAAACTATTGTATATCTTTATTATTTATGTTGTTAATTCAAAACCCTAGATAACAAAGGCATATGTAAAGGGGAAATAAGTCCGTTGTGGTGTAAATTTCGACACCTACATATGGTCACATTAACCGTGTACACTTCTTATCTGTTGCACTTTAACAATATATACTAGAGTATATTTGGATATACTCGCAAGTTATGCTATATATAAATTGCTCATTGATGACATTTAATAAATTAATCAATTTAACTAAAGAGAAAGAAATGAATGGTTTCTCTCTCCAATTAAAGTAAAAATTTCCGCCAATAAATTGCATAAGTTTATAGACAGAAACGAATGGTTTCCTTCTCTAAATTAACTTTAGCATGTAAACGTAACACAAATGGGTGTATCTCATACACTCATACATTAAAAATTTAATCAAAAAATCTCTTTTAACATATTAAATAAAATGAAGATTTTATTTAAATTGTTTTAGATTGATTCTAAAATTTATTAAGGCTTCATTGACTTAACTAAGAACAAAATGGAATTTTTTTTTAAATTCATCTATTTAACCCACATTTGATTAGCCCGGTTCCTTCAAAGATATCTAAAGTTTGATCTATGGTTAACAACTCCACTAATATTCGTTGTTAATTGCATAGACTATTTTGAAAGTCCTTAATTAAATCTGATAACATTTATCGATTAACTAATTTACTTTGGCCAGAGATTTTGACTTTAAATTGACTACCAATTATGGTGATACTAACCTTCTACAATTAAGGGGACACATCCTCTTTTGAGCAGTGATTCACTTAAAGTAGTTCAACGTGTACCCAACTATGGTCCTAACATGATCGCTATGTCGTTTGATTGACCATAATCAAAGTACGGCCTAGCTACTTAAGATTGACAGTACCCCCAATTCTAAAGAATACTGCACATTGTTACAATGAGATATTCTATTTTGACTTAATTGAATTAACATGTAGAAGACTCTTATTGATTTGTTCTATTATTGTTCTATAGAACGACAAGTACATAACCCCTTGGTGCCCACAATGATCATTAGTAATTCATTGTTCATCTTATGGACAACGTTATGTACACTAGTCTTAATGGACATATTGATATCCTTTTCTTGATACGTCTTAGCCAGAACATTTGAGGAATAAGCATTTAAATATCGATTTAATGCTCAAGGTTACGAACACATTCAAAACTACAATTGATAACATACTTTTCCTAAGGATTATTTGTTTATATATGTTCAATGAGCTTATTTCATTACTTATATCTCTATGTAACACCGCACATAAAAAATTAAAATCGAAAACATACTTTAATTCGAACAAGATTATTAACAGAGTTGAATAAATATTTACATAATTTCCCTTAGGGCACACCCATAACTATATCATAGTTTAACTCATCCACTTAGCTGTTAGTGTTCGACTTTCACTTACTTACACGTGAAACACCTCTTTACACTTTCTCCAACATCTTTCTTCATCCCTTCCCTAAAGAACGCATGCTTCATGTAACGATACATCTTCGTTCTCTAGGACGAATTGTAAACCTAGACCAATGATTCACTTCGAAGTCTTCCTTCCGAAGTTCTCCCACAGTTGGAACAAACAATCTTCCTTTCGTCCTAAGTCATCTTTAGTGTCTACCTTGAATCCCTTTAGATCCTCAACTTTTATTCCATTTCCAATCATCTAATTCTTTCAACAACGGTTCCTCTCTTCCCTTTCATCAATTCTTTCTACAAGCATTGGATGAATTTCCAAACATGCTAATGCACTCAAATCCTGACTTAATCATGCATTCATCCTAAAATGCAAGCTAACACCTCTAAGGTCATCCAATCCTCGCTAATACTCCATTTTGTTGCTTCCTACTCAAAGCAATTGCAACCTTATTCCCTTTTCCTGTCATATACTCTATGTCAAAATAATATGCCACTAAGAACTCTAACCATCTCATGATAACCCGCACCTCCCAACGTATCGATCCAAAGCCAGTAGTGACTTTCGGACTCGCGTCGATGCCTAGAAGTACGAGCTGTCAGTTTTTTTAAAAGCTATTCAGGGACTAAAGATATACAAATATAATCTAACATACACTACACTTTCAAAACTCACAGTGGAAGGAAAAAAAATATAAATGTAGAAAATAGTCATTTCAGTAAACATCTCAAAATAGCCTCAGCAATAGTACGTAGTCAAATATAGAGTACACAAAAATACAACCCATAGTCTGATAAATACTAAGTACCGAATAAGATAAATAGTTACATGGAGAATAAAATAATATGATAAGAAACTCCAATGATGAGCTCCCCTCTCCATGTACTAAACTCGGGCCTATCACGTGCTGCCCTATCATTCTGTGGTGGGGGAAAAAGAAAGCAAAAGGGTGGATCAGACAAAAGTTTAGTGAATGAGTACACTATTAATATATGGTGATCTTATGCAGTTGGCTTTAAATCTACTATATGTGACTTAAGGTGTTCTACAAGTGTCCGTGGATTACTAGGGTTCTTTACTTAATGTTTTTTTACTTGATACAAACCTACACTAACAACTTGTGCAGGATCCTACAAGGATCGAACTACGAATCAAGCCACAATAACTAACGATTGGCCAATAGGTACTAGAGCTTCTCTAACATAGGATCATCATAGAATTTTCTTATATGGGACTATCAAGAATGCAGATTACAGATCTTAAGGCTAGGAATAACACTAGAGGGGGGGTGAATAGTGTTTATAAGAAATTACTAAATCTTTTTGAGATTATGTTAATTTGAACACAAATGTATGCAATATTCAGACACAGATATAATCATAGAAACAAACAAAGATGCATAAATAAAGTAAATGCAGTAAATGAAAGAACACACCGGATTTTATACTGGTTCGGAGTTACCATACATCTAGTCCTGCACAACTAAGTACGGATTTCCTTTCAAAAGCAATTCAACAATTACACCCTCGATTTCAAGGCCACGAGGTACACCCTCCAGAATCACAATCCTCTGGGTAGAGATACTTGATTTCCGGGCAACAAGTTCACCCAATTTATTTCTCAAGGCTACAATCACACCTTTTCTCACTTGATTGATTTCCAAGGCTACAATCACACCTTTTACTCTATTGATTACAAAGAAAGCCTATAACTCTAAATAACACTGAGGATCTTGATGAGATAGTGATAGAGAATCATACCAGAGATTATCTAGTTAGATTCAATGTTGATTTCAGCAGAGTAATGGTAAGAATAGGTATAAAGAAATGTGGAAGAAGAAGAGAAGTTAAAAACCAGAAAATCTATATTTAAATTCGTTGAAACTAACCCCTATTTATAGAAGAACAACAGCCATGTCCATTCGTGAAAGGTTATGGCGAATAGACACTTCTTTTGAAATTCAAATTTTTGAATCTAACTGTCACTATGTCGACATGGGGTACTAAGGGAATGTCTACATCCCAAAGCATTTTTTGAAGATTTGATTTTCTTTGAAAATAACCTTTATCTTATATTAAAAACTATTTAAACTTTAAAAATATACTTTACTATAGATAAAATACATAGATAAATATAGAGAATAATATATATATAATTTTACTATAATTTTATATTTAAATCTAAGTATAAATATATTATAATTAAAAGATAGTTTAAAACAAACGAAGTTTAAAACAAGAGTTTATTAAAAACAAAAACAAAGAATATTTTAAGGCTAAAACAACTTTTTGAAAATCATTTGAAATGATAATTTTTAAGGCTAAAACATTTTGAAAAGCTGTTTTGAAAATCATTTTGAAGTAGTTTTGCAAGCTTCTTCCTGTAGAATATCTCATCACATCAGGACTCGAGAACTTGTACAAAACCAGGATGTTCGTGGATTTGTAAGCCACTTGTCATAGGTTTGTAAGCTACTTTTCGTGGGTTTGTAAGCCACTAAAAAGGTAGAAATGGGTTCCATACCAAAAGAAAAATGGAGTGAAGATTTCAGTGCTATTATGAAGTTTTAACATAATTCTAGACTCAATACTTATCTTGAAATCTTGAACTCTTGATAATCTTGATACTCATGAGTCATCAATCTTGATATCTTGAATCTCTATACTGTACAGTCTTCATTCTTTGTACCTGCATGGTTAAATCCTGCATATACATAAAAAATATAAACTATAATGTTAGTATTTATATTTTATAATCTTATTCTAAGGTTATTGTCATCAAAACTATCATCTCAAGGACTAACAATCTCCCTCTTTTTGATGATGACAACCTTTGTTTATAAAATATTACTTCTATCCTAATAACTCCCCCTAAATCTAATAAATCCCCCTTAATCTGTGCCTAACTACCCTATTTTATATTTCTCCGCCTTTGTCATCAACAAAAACAGACAAACTCTAAACTATATAACTCCCCCTCATTCTTGTACTCTAGTACCTGCATTAATAAACTATATAATAGAGTATATTAAGAAATAACTATACTTATAGACATGATATTCAATCAACGATTATAAATATATCAATGTATATTTATACATTCATCAATCCACACCAAGTGTCAATCAAATCACTCAAAACAAACAATTTCAATCAAAGCAATCAATTCAAACAAAGTAATCAAATTAAATAAAGCAATCAAATTAAACGTTGTGAGGAACTTCCACCCATCCTTCTTCTCCGAAAATAGGGTCTGCTTTGATGGCATCCCAATTTTCATTGTCATTTGTAAGAGAGATAGGAGGATGTGCTTCATTATCATCCTTGTGCAGGGAAGAAATCATCCATCGAATTGCCTCGAAATGCCTTTCTTGCTCCTTGAACATCTACATTTGACTCAATTCTAAGTGTCGCTGGTTACAAAGAATGAACGAGAGAATATTCTTGAATGAATTAAGAGTTTCTTCAAGATTCTCGGATAAGTTATGAATTGGATTAGCCATTTTTGAAATTGTGAGAAGAATGAGAGATAGAATAGATAATAAATAATATTTAGTAATGAATTCTAGAAGAAATGGGTATATATCGGTGTAGAAATTCGTTTGAAATGAATAGACATATGGTAGTTATTCAAATTTCAAATTCAAAATGAAGTGTCATTTCTAACCGGTACATATCGACATGGTCATAGAGGGTATGTCGACATGAGGCAGTGAAATTTGATGGTAATTTTGATTTTATGAATAATTGTGTATATATATATTTATATAATATACTAACATTTATTCAAGAGATAAGATAAGCTAGATAACGGAAAAGAAATTCAATTTCATTGCTTAGAAGAGTGATACAATGATTAATCATAAACAACTACATAAACACTCAAATTAAAACAAACTTAAACTAATTCGACATGATATGAAAATATAGAACTAGTTAGAGGATGATGAAGATGAAGATAATCCACGTTTCTTGCTGACTTTGGAGAAAAACTTGTTCATCTTGGATGATTTTTTGTCCAACTTCTTACTAACGGATCTTTTAAGAACCCGTTGATTCTCAACAATAATCTTTTGGTTTTTGAGAAGGGTTTTGTTGGTAGGATTGGAGGGATAATCAATACTTTCTAGGGATTTTTCACCTTCTTCTTCTTCTTCTTCTTCTTCTTTTATTTCCATTTCATCCCCTTCTTCTTCTTCTTCCTCTTCCTCCTCTTCCATTTCTTCATGAGCCAAACGCTCTTCCTTTTCGGCAAGAGTCTCATAAGGTTGAAAAACATATGGGATTTTCCTGAGAGAAATGTTTGAGATATTAAAAACTTTTCTTGAAATAAATTCTTCTCCTTTGAAATTTACTCCAAAATAGATGAAAATCTGAGTAAGGTAAATTCCATGATATAAAGTGTTTTCTCCCATTTAAAAATTTTTAGGACGAAGTTCATCCAAAATAACTTGCGCCCAATTGATATCATAATTTTCGAAGATAGCAAAAAGTGCTTTGCACACTTTTGAAGTAGGATTGTTAAAATTTCCCGATCTTGGGATCAAAGTATGTTGTAAAAGAAGATTGACAATTCTTGCTTTAGGATGAAAGTTTCGATTTTTAAATTCAAAGTTTTCATCTCTTTCAAAAATATAATGAAATGTTTCACAATCATGTTCATCGATTTGAAAACTAGAAAGATCCATTCCCGTGCTTTTGCAATTGAGAATGGTACCCAAAAGACCACAATTCAAAACAATTTTAGTGCCTTTGACACTACTCCAAATTTCATTATCATTTCCTTCATAAAATTCTCGATTGAGATTTTCATAGAAAATTTTAACAAGATTTGGGTAACAAACAAAATCATTTTGAGAAGAATCAACAAGACTAAGAATTTGTTGTTTGCAAAAAGAGTATCAATTTCATAAGAAGCAAAATCTTGAAAAATAACAAACTTTCCGGGATGGACTTTCCATAGTTAGCATAATCGATGTATGCTTTTATTGCCTCCGGATTATTGAGGAGTTGCTCTTTCAAGTTTCTGGAAAGTCTCATGGTGGAGGGGTTGCTTGAAGAAGCCATTAAAGTAGAGAGTAGAGAGCTTGGAGTTTTGAAGAGAGAGTTTGAATTTGAAAATGAAAGTGAAAAGTTGTGATAAAAAATAGTGAATAAATAGATTTTTGAAAGACATGTTCTCTGGTCAAAAGATGCCTTTTCAGAGTATTGAATGAAGTGAAAAGGTGGAGGGAAATTCAAGCATTTGAATTCAAATTTTGAATTTTAAAATTTGTACCCATGTCGACATCATGGTAGGGACCATGTCGACATGTGCCTAAAATATTTTATGATTTAATTTTCCTAACTACTCTAATATATATATATATATATATGACTAAAAATATATATCTGGAATAATATTATGATTATATTATATTCCATAAAATATATATATAAAAATAATAAAAATAATAAAATTATAATAAAATAATAGAAAATAAATTTAAAATTCAATCAACACACCAATTCAAAAAAAAATCAATCAAGCAGTCAATCATCTAATTCTAAGCATGCAATTTCAATCAATTGTATTGTAAATATGTACCTTTTTCTGAGTCCGTTTCCTTGAATTTGTTGAAGTCGTGAACTGCCGTGAAACACAAATTTGAGTTATCTGTCTTCTGATTATCATCGCTTGAGGGCGAGTCTGAGTCATCTAGAGTAGCAGTAAATGCACGCTTCCGTTTCTTTACTGATTCATTGTTTATAGGAGGATTCTGCCTATCTAGATACAGAAAGTCTCTTTTCATATGGCCTGGTTCATCACAGTCGAAACATTTGACATTGTTTGGCACTGCATTCTGATTTCCAGAATTCTTATAGTTGTTTCTCTTGAGATTATTCATCTTTCTATATTTCAGGAATTTTCGAAAATTCCTGGTCATAAATGCTATCTCTTCATCATTGTCACTGTTTTAGTATGATCCGTCGGTTAATGCATTGAATGCCATTGATTTCTTTTCAGATGCTTTGCTTTCTCTTCTCCCGATCATTTGGACTTCAAACAACATTAGATTTCCAACCAATTCTTCTATATTTAAAGTACTGATGTCATTTGCCTCTTCGATTGCAAGTGTCTTTTGATCCCATTCTAGAGTGAGAGAATTTAAAATTTTTCTGACTTGATCTTCTTCCGAAAATTCCTTTCCCAAGGATATTAAAGAATGTACAATATCCTGTAATCGAGATCTGAAATAGACTCATTAGTATTCATTTTAAATAACTGAAACTGATTTGTGAGCATGGAAATTTTGGTATGTTTAACTTTGCTTGTTCCTTCGTGAGTCACTTGCAAAGTTTTCCAGATTTCATATGCAGACTTACAAACTGACACTCTATTAAATTCATTCCTATCAAGCGAACAAAACAGAATATTTATTGCTCTAGAATTATTTTGTGCAACCTTCTTTTGCTCAGCGATCCACTGTGGAAAATCTGTTGTGGATTCAGAATATCCAGTTTGTGTGATATTCCAAGTATCTAATCCTACAGATTGTAAATATATTTTCATCCTACATGCCTAACATGCATAGTTACTGCCATTAAAAAGTGGTGGTCTGACAGTAGACTGACCTTCTACAAATGAACTAGTGACATGGATACTAGTGTTAGTAACAGTACCAGTGTTGGTAGCCATTTTGAAAACTTTTCAAAATTCAGATTATGAAACTTTTGAAAACCTGGATCTGATACCAAATGTGAAGAATGCGGATTACGGATCTTAAGGCTAGGAATAACACTAGAGGGGGGTGAATAGTGTTTATAAGAAATTACTAAATCTTTTTGAGATTATGTTAATTTGAACACAAATGTATGCAATATTCAGACACAGATATAATCACAGAAACAAACACAGATGCAGAAATAAAGTAAATGCAGTAAAGGAAAGAACACACTGGATTTTATACTGGTTCGGAGTTACCCTACATCCAGTCCTGCACAACTAAGTACGGATTTCCTTTCAAAAGCAATTCAACAATTAAAACCCTTAATTTCAAGGCCACGAGGTACACCCTCCAGAATCACAATCCTCTAGGTAGAGATACTTGATTTCCGGGCAACAAGTTCACCCAATTGATTTCTCAAGGTTACAACCACACCTTTTCTCACTTGATTGATTTCCAAGGCTACAATCACACCTTTTACTCTATTGATTACAAAAAAAGCCTATTACTCTGAATAACACTGAGGATCTTGATGAGATAGTGATAGAGAATCTAACCAGAGATTATCTAGTTAGATTCAATGTTGATTTCGGCAGAGTAATGGTAAGGATATGTATAAAGAAATGTGGAAGAAGAAGAGAAGTGAAAAACCAGAAAATCTATATTTAAATTCGCTGAAACTAACCCCTATTTATAGAAGAACAACAGCCATGTCCATTCGTGAAAGGTTATGGCGAATAGACACTTCTTTTGAAATTCAAATTTTTGAATCTAACTGTCACTATGTCGACATGGGGTACTAGGGCATGTCGACATCCCAAAGCATTTTTTGAAGATTTGATTTCTTTGAAAATAACCTTTATCTTATATTAAAAACTATTTAAACTATATAAATATACTTGACTATAGATAAAATACATAGATAAATATAGAGAATAATATATATAAAATTTTACTATAATTTTATATTTAAATCTAAGTATAAATATATTATAATTAAAAGATAGTTTAAAATTACTACGCCATAGATTGCATACTGCAACACCAAAGAAGTGATGCAGGAAGTGCCAAAAAATGTTGCTGTAGGCTAAAAAAGGGCAAAGGCAACACTTTCTCGGTGTTGCATTTTGCCGCGTTGCCGCAGACCTCAAAGGCAACATTTTGACTATCTAAGGCAACATAAGAAATATTGTTGCAATAGAACCCTATTTGGGTCTATAGCAACATCCATAGGCGTCTGTACCAACATTCCAAAATGTTGCTATAGATATTAACTTTCTGAATTTGTGGGGCCCACAATATAGAGCATATTTGATTTTTTAATAGAAATAAATATTTATTTAATAAAATGCTACCGCACAGAATTTGATATTCAAACAGTAATTTATTTAAATAAATATTTTATTTCAACATTTAAAATAGTACAAATTCCCGACTCCACTATTTTACAATTCAATGATATATAACACTGATATTCACATATACAGATATTCCTCACTACATCACTCAGTTCACTCATTACATATGCAGTTTCAATTTATACAGACACCGACAAACATATGACGAGCTGAGTGCCAAGCCGAAGGCGAGCCGAGTGCCGAGCCGAAGGCGAGCCGAGAAGCAGGTCCGGGCGCAGCGCCGGCGGGGGTCTGGGGCACCGCAGTCCCGGCGGGGATCGACCTCCTGCGAATTTTGGAAGATCGAGCCTTCTTTGAAACGACGTAAAATGATGCACAAATGAACACCTCCTGCGAATTTGAACACCTCCTCGATGACCTAGCAAAGAGTCCAAGAGCCAAGTATATGTGAATAGGACCATTGCACAATTAAACAAATGACTAATCATATCAAGATCACAAAATCATATAAAATGAATCAGAGACTTGTTTTCTTTACCAATTTCAAACCATCTTGTTTTTTTAGTATAAGACAATTTCAAGCACAAAAACATATGATTTTGTTTCTTAACTGCAAGATGGTATGGATAAAAAGTTACCTCATAACCAATCCACCCAACTGAAACTACAACAGCCACGCCCAATGCATTGGTGAATTTCCTGTAGACGTCTAGCTTTGCCATCAATCTCCTTGCCTGTCATGGTGCACAATCAAATCCAGCATTTCGGTAGAAAGTAAAGAATCATAATGATTGTATAAATATATTAAGATTTTTGGAAGCTTAACTAACATTGTTCAATTTGTACCTGGAGTTTATCCAAAGTTCTGGAGAGGGAAGTGAAAATCCAAAGAATGAAAAATGCATCCAACACCCCAACTGGAAGAACCAAAACCAATTTGCACTTTCAAGGAATCTGTAACTTTTGATGCCTCTGCTGCTTCCTCTGATCTTCGGAAAATGATTTGCTCAAAACAGACATGATTAAAAATAAAATAAGATACATTTATCCATTAGTTGTTTAGGATGCTAGTAACAACATAGAATTTCGCACCTTGCACATGTTCTTCTAATTTCTCCCTTTCACACTGCATCTCTGCCAATTTCTTATATCCAGCATGCTCAAGAACGATATTTTACCCCTTGCACCTGCTTATGCCCTGCACCTGATTTTCAACCCCTCTTCTCTTACAAAACCAATCAGACGATCGATATAGATCTGCCTTATCTTCTACTCAATATGTTTTTACCCCTTGCTCTTCGCTGTAATTTTCCTCACACACCCAGTTTGCGGAAGATGTTTTCTACATGCCAGATCAATTACATGGCAGATTGTGGTAGACATCCACACATCTTCAGGCCGCTCTCTCTTAGTCGGTAGAACTTCGGTTGTGCTATCACACTATGCAAGCATTGTTCTAAACTCTGCAAGCTAGTACTCTTTCAGCTAATCATTTCAGAATTACCTTCTAAATCAAATAAGCCAAACCAGTTGCGCTTCAGCGTTTCAAGCAACTTTAGGTCAGATTTTTCCCTGTTTTTCAACCGTCCACGGCCCAGCTTTTGCAGCGTCGTTCCTTCATAGCAGTAGAAGTTTGCTTGTTACACATAGAATTTTGTTTTTGGAAGAAAAAAAAAAGAAACGAAAATATGATTTGAAAATTAGGGATTTGGAAATTGGGGGTGAGAACGAAAATGATATGAAAAGTAAAGCGGGAAAACGAAATTTTGGGGCAAATTGCAGTGGTGATCCATTTTAACAACCAGATTAAATGTAGACCGTTGGATCGTATTCACGCGGATTGCTAATTTTATTAATTTTTTAATTTGAATACATCTATAGCTACTGCAACATCTTGTTGATACCTATGCTAACACCTTGAAGCGAGTGTTGTAATAGACAAAAATCAGCATACCTATCGTTACATTATAGCTAGCAACACCTTGTAATTTCGTTGTAGTAAACCATCTATGGCGTAGTGAAACAAATGAAGTTTAAAACAAGAGTTTATTAAAAACAAAAACAAAGAATATTTTAAGGCTAAAACATCTTTTTGAAAATCATTTGAAAAGATAATTTTTAAGGCTAAAACATTTTGAAAAGCAGTTTTGAAAATCATTTTGAAGTAGTTTTGTAAGCTTCTTCCTGCAGAATATCTCATCACATCAGGACTCGAGAACTTGTACAAAACCAGGATGTTCGTGGGTTTGTAAGCCACTTGTCGTAGGTTTGTAAGCTACTTGTCATGGGTTTGTAAGCCACTAAAAAGGTAGAAATGGGTTCCATCCCAAAAGAAAAATGGAGTAAAGATTTCAGTGCTATTATGAAGTTTTAACATAATTCTAGACTCAATACTTATCTTGAAATCTTGAACTCTTGATAATCTTGATACTCATGAGTCTTCAATCTTGATATCTTGAATCTCTATACTGTACAGTCTTCATTCTTTGTACCTGCATGGTTAAATCCTGCATATACATATATATCTAAACTATAATGTTAGTATTTATATTTTATAATCTTATTCTAAGGTTGTTGTCATCAAAACCATCATCTCAAGGACTAACAGGGACTACAACTCACACATTACGACTACACGTAACTATCTCACATAGGTTTCCCAACAATTTTCACATGGGAATAAATTTCCCACAACTTCTACTACATATACCCCAACTACGCATTGAGGGGGAGCCAACAATGCCGACTCGTCGAAGTGTCTCATCATCTGCATCCGTGTCCACCTCCCAATCATAGCATACGCCTCTTATTGCATGCTCTAGGATTCATCAACAACACAACATCACGTCGCATCAGTATCTGAGAATGGCAAGGAACACCTGTTATGCCACGCCCATACATTTCATCAGACATCAGTCAGTGTTGCACGTCCACCATTAAGCCTCTTGTGAGTGTTATTTGCAATAGAATTGCCCACACCCCCCGGTCAAATAATTGACCTCCCGCTGAATAAATGGCATTTATCCATTCTGCAACATGCTAGTGTCGTCACATAAGGTACTAGCTTCCCTACTAATTCTACCACCTATATATATAATATAAATAATTATTTATTATTTATAACCCGGGCCTTAGTCCGAGGTTCAATCTGCATTGGAAAACGCTAATCGATCGACCACTATATACTAGGGAAGTCGACTGCTCCAAGCAGTGCGATCGATCAGTCACCATATAATATTTAAGGTTACAGTTTTGTTTAAGTCGATTTTAATTAATTTTTGTTTAATTCTGTTCGTTCTTAAATTTTAACACTAAACCTATAATTTCATGTTTACAATTACTGCGAATTCAAAGTGGTATTTGTCCATCTATAAATGGTTTAAAATTTTCCGTAATCAATTTAATTTAGGGTTCAACATCAATATCTTCAAGCTATGTTAACAAATTTATAAGAATTTCTACTGGATTACAAAGGGGTTTAATCGAGAATAATCTCTATATTAACTAGTTTATACCAACATAATTTATAATTAAATTCCAGGTTTAAACTATTTAGTTTTCCAATTTAATTTCTACCAACCTAGATCAAATAGAGTATATTAAAATTATCTACAAATAATTGTCTTATTAAATGTAAACCCACTCACCTCAAATCCAAGCTTTGCTCCTAATCCTTGCTCAGAAATCTACCCACGTTTGCTTGCCCCTTCTTTGATCCGATCCTCTTGAATTCTTTTATTTTGTTTTTAATTTTATTTTATTTGGAGAATTTTAGGTTTGGAGAGGAGGAAATAATTAACAGAGTTTAGGGATACAGACTAATTTTTTGCTGAATTATAGTTTATGTAAGGTGTATATTTATAAGATTTTGGATAACACTGATTGTTGATCAGCCCTAGGAGAATACTTGTTTGCATCCGGTGCATCCGTCAGTTACTTTGTCCCCAATTAAAAGTATTTCGATAAACCCGAGTCGTTGGCGGCTCTAATTCATCGATCATGATTGTCAACCGGTCGATTACTACTTATCGACCGGCAACCCCTAGGGTATTAATCAGTGGATCTATTTATTTAAGGATAGTTTGATTATTTAATTAATTTTGCTTTTAAATTTTAAAACATTCGTAACTTCTCCATACTAGTTCCAATTTCAAAGTGTCATATATGAAAATTGTCTAAAAAATCGCTACGAACGCTACGGTGCAAGTTTTGTATCCAGATTTGGACATTTGTAAAAATTATGTTTTTGCCCTTGTTGTATTTAAATTTAATTCTTTTATTAAATTATCTCTTAAATTTTGGGGCGTTACATTTTCACCCTTAAAAGAATTTCGTCTCCGAAATCTCCAAGGATGCGAAAATGTAACTCATGCATACGATAATCAATAACTACAAGCATCCACTGGCACTCATTGTCCTTAGTAAATTTCTAACATCATATGTACATAATGGAATGCACATGAACCTATACCAATGCAAAGAGTAGGAAGTCTCCTAATCTTGTCAAACTCCTAAAATGCAAGTGCTTATGTCGTGTATCCAAAATATGTGCAACATCCTATGTAAATGTATTTGCAATCCTACATGTATGCGCAACCATTCAATCCATATGTAGCAAGTATATGCACATAAATTAATAAAACAAACAAGTGATGACAAGTTGCATTATTAGTGTGTGTGCTAACTAGAGGATATACTTACCTAAGTGTGCAAAAACCATTCGATAAATACATCCACTGTCATCCATCATCCAAAACATGTCCCAATGACACATTCGCAACCAATACTAACATCCAATGGTCTCTACCTATGGTTAATACCAGTCGAGACCCTAAAAAATTGACCTATATTTGATTACTAAAATGGCAACGTACCATAAAAGAGTTGTGGGTGGGTAGCTCACAACCTCTCCTTAGGCTCCTATGTACTCTCTACCGGATCGTCTTCAAACTGAACTTTAACAAGCTCGATAATCTTATTGTGCAGTCACTTTGTACCATTTTCAAGAATATAAGTGGGTGCATGACAAACAAGTGACTCCCCCTCTACCTCCACCTCCTCTAGTTGACTCAGGTCGACTATGGTAGCTGTATCATACAAGCACTTTCACAGGTGCTTCATGTACTCCCGCTAGTTTCTCAAGAAGCTTCATTCTATAAGCTAACTTTCCTATCCTACCAGTAATCGAGAAAGGTTCTACAAAACTCGATGCTAGCATCACTGAATTACCAAATCTCATTACATGCCTAAGCGGTGAGACCTTCACAAAAACCATGTCATCCACTACGAACTCTAATTCATATGTCTTCTCACAGCATAAGATTTTTGCTTATCTTATACGATTTTCTTCCTTCTACGGATCAAGTCTACCTTCTTTGATGTCTCCCTCACCATGTATAGCCCAAGAATAATCCTATTTGTAGTGTCCCACCAACATGATGGTGAGCTATAAGGTCTCCCATATAACACCTCAAATGGTGTTATTCCAATACTCGTCTATTAGCTGTTATTATAAGTAAACTCCACTAGTGGAAGGTGATCCTCCCAAGAGCCTTCAAAATATAAGATACACATTCGAAGTAAGTCCTCCAATACCTCATTTACTCTCTCCGTTATTCGTCTGTGGGTGATAAGCAGTACTCAAGCTTAACTCGATGCCTAATGCCTCCTATAGACCGTCCAAAACTCATTGGTGAAAAGCGGATCTCGATCGCTAACGATATTAGAAGGAACTCTATGTAACCTAATGATCTCCCTCATGTATAATGTCGCCAATGACGCTGTAGTCCTCGTACTCTTCATTTGGATAAACTGAGTGCTTTTGGTCAGTTGATCAACTACGACCCAAATACTCTCATTCCCTCTCCTACTCCTAGGCGGTCCATCAATGAAGTCCATAGAAATACTCTACCATTTCCACTATGGAATATCCAATTGTTGCAACAATCCTCCAGGTTTCTTCTGCCCCCCATTTAACCTTTGGCAAGTCATGCATCGGGCCATATACTCTACCACATGCTTTTTCATACCCGGCCAATAAAAGATTCTCTTCATGCCACGTACATTTTATCTCCATCGGGATGAATGGTCATCCTAGAACAATGGGACTCGGTTACTACCATGTCTATCAAATCCATAATGAGAGGAATGAACAATCTACCATCCCTCTATAACCACCCTTTTAAGTCAATGGCATAATTCCTCAAATGAATTGATTGTTCTCCTCTACCAAGCTTCTTAAAAATATCTACTAGCTCGTTATCTTGCTTCTAACTTTCTTCAATGCGATCCATAAGTGTACGCTGCACATCCAAAGCCGCCAACGATCTCGAAGTAATGTCTGATGATGGTCGGAAGTCTAACGTAGAAATGAATTCCAAATGCTTCCACTCGAAGAACAAAGGACTCAATACTGCATGACGTCAACTCAAGGCGTCGGCCACCACATTGCATATGCCTTGGGTATATGAAATATCGAAATCGTCTGATTTAAAAAACTCCATCCACCTCTGCTGCCTTAAATTTAAGTCCTTCTTTAAGAACAAGTTCTTCAAAGATTTATGATCTATATATAGCTCAAACCGCTCCCCTAATAGAAAATGCCTTCATGACTTGAGTGCAAAGACAATAGCTACCAACTCAAGATCATGGGTAGGATAGTTTCTCTCTTTAACCTTTAACCGTCGACTAGCATAGCTCTACACTCTTCCTTCCTACATCAAGACCGCGCACAACCCCTTAACACTAGCGTCGGTATAAACTGTGAATGCCTTCGTACCATCAGCAATACCAAAATAGGTGCACTAGTCAAAGCCTCCTTTAGCTTAATAAAAGCATCCTCACACTTTGTGTCTTACGAGAAAACTAAATTCTTCTTGATGAGATGGGTCAAAGGGGTAGAGATCTCTATGAAGTCTTTAATAAACTTCCTATAGTAGCCTGCCAAACCAAGGAAAATCCTCACTTTCATAGCATTCTTTGGCACATGCCAATCCTAAACTACAACAACTTTACTAGGGTCGACCACGAGTCCACTTTCCGAGACAACATGTCCTAAAAGCGTACCGCCTCGTGCCAAAAGTGACATTTAGAAAACTTCGTCTTCCACTAGTGCTCATGGAGTTTATTGAGCACTTCTTCTAAATGCAACCCGTGCTCCTCATCGCTTCTCGAATAGGCCAAAATGTCATCCACAAATAGCACAAAGAACTTGTTAAGCAGTCTTTTGAAAACTCGGCTCATCAAATCAACAAAGTAGGCAGGTGCATTGGCTAGTCCAAAGGGCATGTCTTATCACTCATAAAGTCCGTCGAGTGTATGAAAAGAAGTCTCTTGAATACTGTTTTCAGCTACATGCAATTGGTCGAATCCGGTAGCCAAGTCAAGCTGTGAGAACACCTTCGCTCCTACTAACTAACTAAAGAGATCGTCTATATGGGGAAATAGGTAACGATTCTTCTTTGTCAGCTTACTCGGTTCCCTATAATCGATGCAAAGCCATAGAGAACCATCCACCTTGGTGGAAAAGATGACTGGTGCTTCCCACTCCATAATGCTCAGCCTAATGAAGCCCTTCTCTAACAACTCATTTACTTGCTTATTCAACTCGCGTCTCTCCTTCGAAGCCATATGCCTTAACGGTAAGGAAATGGGTCCGGCGTTCTCTACAAGAGAATTTCTAAACTTTATCTCTCTCTGGGGTAGGAGACTAGCAACCTTAAAAAAGACATCTAGTTAATCTCTAAATAACCGAACCTTTGGGATTGTAATAAACCTCTAAATTATGTCCACTACAAGTAACCAACCTAACAACCTTCCTATCACAATCTAGAATATCCCATACATCGTCATCTAGTCCATGCCTAAAATCAACCCAAAAATAGAAAATCCTAAGACAAAAGCATCGCAGTCAAACTCGTCCTCCAAAATGAATAATTTCAATCCCCTACATAACATAGACAAATTAGACAATCCTCCTACAGGGTTTGAGACAACTATAGGTTCTGTAACTATGCTAGTATCCAAGTGTAACTCATTCACAGGTCCCCTTGAGATAAAAGAGTGTGATGCCCCCTTCAAATAAAGTACGAATGGATAAACTAGATAGAGTTATCACACCTTCAATCATGACCTTCTTTCCCTTATCTACACTGGTGGCGTGCTCAAGCCAGATACTGCGTCCAGTGCCTAGGCTGGGACCACCTAGTAGAGGTCTTCTGAAGTGTTGGACATTCTCGCCTCATGTACCCGAACTGATTGTAATTTTAACACTTGATCTTCGAACCATCTGCCTTGCACTCCTTCATAAAATGCCTCTTTTTCTACACTTCCTGCAATGCATATCCTTCTTCTTGACTTCCCCTTGGGTCTGAATCCTCCCTTGCGTTGATTCTACTGCAACCCCTTTCCTCTAATCTTCTTGGGTTCTTCTTTTACTTCCTCCTTGGAGATGGTATTTAGTAAGGCCATCTCCATTAAAACCACATATGTCGCACCTATAGGAAATGACTTAGAGCTAAACCTTAAAAGGGTTGGTTCAGTCCTTTAGTAAATTTCAGAGCCTTTTTATGTAGGGTATTGATCAACTCCATCCCGAACCTAACTAACTCGTTGAACTGATTGACATATTCTTTTACCAACATGTCTCCTTACTTCAGGTGAATTAACTTTTCTAACTGCACTCCCTCTTCAGCTCAAGACAGAAACTTCATTTCAAAATGTCTCCTAGACTCCTGTCAAGTGATTTTCTCCCCATCGATCTTAGTCCCAACAACATCCCACCAACTCAGGGCATCCCTCCAAGGCTCGCAAAAATCCTTTCATAATTTAGCAAAATCAACGACAGGTAGGTGGGCAGGAACTACACTTGGCGCTCTCCCCGTGGATCCTCTATTGGGATTATGCTCAGCTTGCACCCTTGTTTGTAGATGCCGGTGAAACCAAATCGAGACGTTGATGCGTGGAATCTCAACTACGACACCTGAAACCGAATCACTCATTTTCTATCCATGATTTAGGAATTTATAAGCAACTTTTCAAAGATTGCATTGCAAGAATATGAAAAGAGTTATTCATGCTACATTTATATAAAATCTTTTGAAAATATTTTATCTATACATACATAAATATATACACACACTTTGGAAAACTCATTTTGAAAACCTTTTTGGAAACCTTTTTGAAAAGCATTTGGAAAAACTTTTCTATTTGAAAAACTCTTTCAAATACATTCCCTCAATACACCCCTAACCCCTAAGGAATTCTAAACCTAGGCTATGATACCAACTATGGAAACCTGCATCTCCCAACACACCGATCCAAAGCCTAGGGTGACTTTCGGACTCGTATCGATGCCGAGAAGTATGAGTTGTCGGGGTATTTAAAGCAATTCAAAGACAAGAGAAATACAAATATGATCTAAGATATACTGCACTTTCAGAAATCACGGCGAAAGGAAATAAAATATAAATGTAGAAAATAGTCATTTCAGAAAACAACTCAAAACATATTCTTAGAAAAACAGTACGTAGTCAAATACAAAGTACATAGAAATACAACTCATAGTCTGATAAACATTTAGTACTAAATAAGATAGGCAGTTACATGGAGAGTAAAATAAAATGATAAGCAACTTTGATGATGAGCTTGCCTCTCCACATACCGAACTCGAGCCTATCACCTGCTACCCTGTTCTCCTATGATGGAGGAAAAAGAAAGGAAAATGGTGAGTCTGGTGAATGAGTACACTATTAATATATATGATGATCATATGCAGTTGACTCTAATTCTACTCTATGTGAGCTGGAATGCTCTACAAGTGTTTGTGGATTACAAGAGTTCTTTACTTAAGGGATTTTTTACTTGATACACACCTTCACTAATAACTTATGCAGGCTCCTACAAGGATCGAACAACAAATCAAACCTCAATAATTAAAAATAAGCTAATAGGTACCAGACCTTCTCTAACATAGGATCATCCTACAATTTTCAAGTACGGGACTACATCTCACACATTACGACTACCTGTAACTATCTCATATAGGTTTCCCTATAATTTCCATATGGGAATAAATTTCCTACAACTACGACTTCACGTACCCGAACTATGCATTGAGTGGGAGCCCACAATGCCGACTCACAGACGTGTGTCATCGCCTACATCCGTGTCCACCTATTAATCATAGCATACACCTCTTATTTCACATGTCGGGATCCATCAACAACACAATATCACCTCACGTTAGTATTTGTGAATGCCAAAGAACTCCCATTGTGTCAAGCCAACACACTTCATCAGACATCAGTCAGTGTTGCGCGTCCATCGTAGAACCTCATGTGAGTGCCATTTAAGATAGAATCGCTCCTCCAGCCGACTAATCGACCCCCGTTGGATAAATGGCATTTACCCAATCCGCAACGCCTTAGGTCAACTTATTGGGAACTAGCTTCCCTACTATTTCTAACACTCATATATATATATATATATATATAATATAAACAAGTATCTATTATTTTTAACCTGGGCCTTAGGCCGATGTTCAACATACATTGGAAAATGCTAACCGATCGACAGCTATATGCGAGGGCAACCAACCGCTTGCTGTCGACCTTCCAAGTAGTGCGGTCAACAAGCCGCAATATAAAATTTGAGGTTCCAGTTTTGTTTAAATCTATTTTGACTAATTTTTGTTTAATTTGTTCGTTCTCAAATTTTAACAGTAAACCTACATTTTCATGTTTGCAATTACTATGAATTCAAAGTGGTGTTTGTCCATATCCTAATGGTTTAAATTTTTTTCGTAATCAATTTAATTTAGGGTTCAACATCAACATCTTCATGTTATATTAACAAATTTATAAGAATTTCCACTGGATGACAAAGGGGTTTAATCTAGAATAATTTCTATATTAACCAGTTTTTACCAACACGGTTTACAATTAAATTTCAGGTTTAAACAATTTAGTTTTTCAATTTAATTTCTAACAACCTAGATTAGATAGCGCATATCAAATTATCTACAAATAATCATCTTATTAAAAGTGAAACCACTCACCTCAAACCCAAGCTTTGCTCCTAATTATTGATCGAAAATCTACCCACATTTGCTTGACTCTTCTTTGATCTAATCTTCTTGATTTCTTTATTCTATTTTTATTTTATTTTGTTATGGAAAATTTTAGGTATGGAGAGGAGAAAGAAATTGACAGAGTTTAGGGGTACAAACTAATTTTTTTGGTGAATTAGAGTTTAGGTTAGGTGTATATTTATAGGGGTTTTAGATTAACACTGATCGTTGACCAACCTTAGGAGAATATTTGCTTGCATCCAGCCCGTCCATCAATTACTTTGTCCATAAGTAAAAATATATCAATAAATTTGGCCTGTTGGCTGCTCTAATTCAGCGATCGGGATTGTCAACCAGTCAACCACTATATGGGAACTGATCGACCGCTACCTGTCGACCATCGGCCTTTAGGGGTGTCGATAGGCAAATATATTTATTTACAGGTAGTTTAATTATTTAATTAATTTCACTTTCAAATTTCAAAACGTTCATAACTTCTCCACACTAGCTCCGATTTCATAGTGTTATATATGAAAATTTTCCTGAAAATCGCTATGAACACAATGTTGCAAGTTTCATAGCCAGATTCAGACATTTGTAAAAATTACGTTTTTGCCCTTGTTATATTTTAATTTTTTATATATTAAATTATCTCTTAAATTTCACGGTGTTACAATCTCTATAGCTTCATATACATCTCCTTCTGAGAGATAAGATACATAATAGGTTTGTGGTCTGTATATAACTCGAACCATTCTCCCAACAAGTAATACCTCCAAATCTCCAATGTAAATATCATCATTTCCAACTCTTAGTCATGGGTTATATAACGAACTTCATGCGGTTTCAGTACCAAGGTGGATAAGCTATCATTTGTCCCTTCTGTATCAACATCACTCCTAACTCAATTTTACTAGTGTCGGTGTAAAAATAAAATATATATTCCCTTTAGGTAAAATAAAAATAGGATCATTCATCAGTAATCTCTTCAACTCCTGAAATGACCCTTCACATTTGTAAGTCCATACGAGCTCTCATTCTTCTTGGTCAACTCAGTCAAGGGTGCTGCTATACTTGAGAAATCCTTAATTAATCTGCAATAATAACTAGCAAATCCTAAGAAACTCTTCATCACTATCTCTGGACTCTTCCAGTTGTTAATTATCTCTACCTTCAATGGACCAAAGCCAATCCATTCTCTGAAAAAACTTGATCAAGAAATTTGGCTACTTTTTTCCAAAAATGGCACTTCAGAAACTTTGTCTTCAACTTATGTCATCTCAAGTTCTCCAACACTATCCTAAACTGAACTTCATGATCTTGCTCATTCTTATAATATACTAAAATATGGTCTATGAAGACTAACAAAGATCTATCCAATTGATCGTGAAAGATTCGATTCATAAGGTCCATAAAGAACACAAGGAAATTGGCCAATCCAAAGAGCATGAGTTACCACTCATATGAATCGTATTAAGTTCTAAATGCTGCAAAGGAATATTTTCTTAAGCTACCCTTGGTTGGTGAAATCTCATTGCCAAATTTAGCTATGAGAATACTCTAGCTCCACTCAACTGATCAAACAAGTGGTCTATCCTAGGCAATGGATAATAATTCTTCACGGAAACTCATTCAACTTCTAGTAATTGATAAACCGAAGTGTTTCATTCGACTTCTTCACCAATACGATAGATGCTCCCTACAAGAACTACTCAACCAAATGAAACTTTTATGCTCAAGTCCACTAGTTGAGTCCTTGGCTCCTCAATTTCCTTAAGCAATATTCTACTAGGAGGCCTACTAATAAGTTGTGCCCTTGATAGTTAATCTATTTGGAATTCAATCGCTCTTATAGGTGGTCTTCCCATTATTGGTTCAAAAATATCTGCAAATTGTCAAAGTACTAACACCTTATTAATCTCATCTTCCTTTTCTTCAAGTACAAACAAAAAACCCTAGCTTTTTCCTTAAACTCATTTAGTGCTACCATAATTCTCTATCCTTGGCTTGTGTGTTATAAGGCAATCACTCTATCGACACTGTAAATTCTAACGTCATTACGTACTAACCAATCCATACTAAAGGTAACCACGTAACCTATGAAGTCAAATACATATGCGTCGCAAGTAAATGGATGTCATATAAAACAAACTCAACGCTCATGCATCTCAATCCGACAGTGGCATACCCACCTATTTGATTAAACACATAAGAAGATCTGAATAAATAGGTCGTATCTAACCTAGTCTATCAACCAAATCTTACGAAATGGGAGAATGAATAGCCTCAATATCAAGTAGAACTCTAAATAAAATATTGGAAATCAAAACCATACACTTGAGCACTCAACTCTTCCCTTTTTCGTAGCAAATGGTCCAGCTAGCGGCCTTCCAATGCATAAATTTTCACCTATCCTAAGTCAGGGCAATGCTTCTTCATATGTCTAGGCTTTCCATAATTAAAGCACTTTACCTTGTCTATTAAAATTGATTTTGGGCACTTAGATGCGTAATGCTCCCTTGGTCCACAATAATAGTAAGTGAATTTTGAAACATCCTTCTGTGCTCCTCCCTTTTGAGCTTTCCCCTTCCGCAGTTGGCCTTTCCTGCCCTTTTGATATTGGGCAAACTTCTTCATCTACCTGTTTGGGCTTGCTACCCTACATTCTTCTTTCAATATACAAAAGTTCATAGTGCCTTGCCATATTTACTACCATGTTACATGGAAGTGCCAAGAGAGCCATTATCTTGTTCCTTAACCCTGACCTCAACTTTATAACAAACTTCACTACCTTCTTCCTTATTATCATAATCAATCAAGTCTATATTCGAAAAAGAATTGAACTTTTGCATGTGCTCCGACAGTGTCATACTTCCTTTTCAAACTCAACAAATGCTTAGAACATAGCTGACACCCCAGATCTAGGTGTAAACTAATCCTTGAACATCTCCTTAAACCTGCTCCAAGTTATCTCCTCCCATGTATCTCATCCTTCACATTTTCCTACCAATTATTTGCTAATCCTTTGAGATGTCTTAATGCTAGCTTTAATTTTTGGGCATCATAACCCTAATTCCTCACAAATTCGATTGCAAGTCCATAACCAAGCACTTGCCTCGAATACTATTTCATCAAACATCAGGACTCACGTAATCCTTATTTATCTTAGCAATGTCTTCTCTTTAATCCTGCAATGATCCTCCTACTACGTCTATGTTGGCGGTGGCACTTGCAGTTTTTGAGCTTGTTATTGGACTTTCTACTAAAATAAGTTTGTATAAACTACTAAAAGTGCATTCACATCCACTCCTCCTACTACTGGAGCAGACATTTGAACATCCACATTCATGGCTTCATTTTGCCCCCTCCCCCTCCTTGTCCATTAGTTTGCATACTTATGGTTCTCCACTAGCATTAGCTCTCACTCCTCCAACATCACTTGTCCACTTCTTGTATTCATTCTTACCTTCTACATAAGTAAGATCCCATAGGAAACTGAAGTAAAGAGAGTGAAAGAAATAGTATAAGGATAGATATATCCATCTATATGTATATATCAGAATACAAGTGCGTTATATAATGTATACCCTTCTCCGAAGGTGTTCCCTTTCAACTATCTAGATTCAGCCTAAATTTTTCCTTTGCTCTGCCTTACTTAGGTATCCCCTAACCAACGCTCTAATACTAAGTTATGGAATCCCCATTTGGAGATCCAAAAACAAATATCATGATTCTATAATCACCACCAGAATTATTTTAAAGTGATAAAATGGGATCAATTTTTTTCTACAGTATTAAGTAAAAAGAGCAGCTAAATAAATTTTTGTTACACAAATTGTCTTTACATTTTTTAATTCCCATAATGTTCCCTTACAAAGGAAAATATAATATAACATAAATAGAAGAAACATGCAAGGCATATGAGGATGCCAACCTATGCACTCAACGATTATATTTTTGGTTTACATACATCAAAAGGAAAAATAATTATTAAGCAACCTCCTTTGTCTTCATAGATTTATTCATCTCCTAAGCCACTTGTCTAATCCCATAAAATCATCCTACTCAAATGAGTATTTGTGAGTTTAAGAGAAATAAATAAATACATGAGTAAGACATAAAGCTTGGTATGAGTAACATTATACCATAAACAAACATCAAAGGGAGACCTCGTTGCTAAGCGTAACGGATTTCCCCTCACTATTCTTCAATATCAAAATAAAAAATGTAACCGATGTATAGTTTTGTATAGTCAAACCTTCATAATGTCACCAATGAACTTCGGTTTAGGTGTCCTTCTCGCATTCCTTTTAATACATAATGTCTCCCCGGCGTTAATTTAATGGTTTTACATTATTTGATTTCACACTAGAGGATGCCATGCATGCCATACTCTCTCATTCATAGTTTTGTACAAAGCATGACATAGGCCATAACCAATCAGGGCCATAACCAACCCTCTCATAAGTCTGCTAACACCAGTTACCAACACTCGTCATCCTAATAGCTTAATTTCTTTGCCTACCTTTATTATACTATTTAATTATAACTCACATCCCTAAATTAGATCTCCTTGATCTCCCGAATGTAATTCTACCCATGTCAGAGTCACTTATCATTAATCCACATGTATTTAACTCAAATAATATAGGCGTCTCATATACCAAAATAAGGCCCTTATATTTAGGTCAAAGGAGTTTTTCAATCTATTTGATAAGCGACTCTATCTCACTTCACACAATTAAGTGATAAACTTTTATCATTTTATCTAGCTTATTTATGATTTTAGACAATTTCCCTTCGTTGCATGAGTTGTCATATTTTGGCCTATAAACATAGTATTTTGTAGCTTTTCGTTACGATCTAATGCTATAAAATTTAAGTTTAAAACAATGGAAGCTGGTTCCCAAAATGCTTTAGATAACACTTATATTATTAATGAAAGTACACATCTTTCCATTATGGAAATATATTTCAATTGCTCGCAAAAACATAGAATTTCCTAAATGAATGTAAGGCTTCATTCTTTAACAAAAGTATGAAAATATGTTATCAGAAGTAAAATCACCTGTTGAAATTATATGTGAAAATCACTTGTTGAAATTATGGGTATCACTTGCCGAAAGTATGGAAATCTCTTATCAAAAGTACATGAATCTCTTATAGAAAATATGAGATAACTCTTAACAAAAGTACGAATAATCACTTATTGAAATTAAGGGAAACTATTAACGTAAGTGTGAATAATCTCTTAATGAAAGCATGATAATGTCTTATAGATGGTACATGATAATTATTAATGAAAGTATGAATAATATCTTGTTGAAAGTATAAGAAAACTTGTGATATCCCGGAAATTTGGCAATATCAATTTAATAATCTTTATTAATAATTAAATTGATTTGTTGATTTATTTTATAAATTGACAAGTTTAATTCTTTTAAAGGTTAATAACATTTTAATTGGAAAGTTTATTTCTTTTGAAAAACTAATAACATTTTAATTTGGGAATATCTTTTCTAACAATTTTAAATTAGGAAGATTTATCTTTCTAAAAACTTATATAAGTGTTTACATTTATAATGTATATATATTGGTATATATATTATAAATAGGTAGTCTTTAATTTAATAAAAGGATAAGTTTTCAAATTATAATATATATGTATATATATATTGTTATTTGAAGTTATGTATTAAAATTCAATATGATGATTATCAAAACTAATGTTAAAATTATTTTCCACTTAAAATAATATATTTGTATATATTGAAATGAAGAAGTATTGATTTGAATTTAATAAGTATTTTCAAAACTTTAATATATAATTTGTAATTTGAAATGTTAATTTGGTTTAATATTTTTTTAAAAATGATATTTGAGATTTAGAATCAAAAGTTCATTTGTTTAATGGTCTTTCATTTTTAATTTTATCATAAGATAAATGGATTTAAAATTTTGTATAAGAAGTTGAAACTAAATTTCTCAAATTTATAAACATTTGATTTGATCAAAATTATAAGTAAGTGTTCATATGAAATCTAAAAGCTTATTAATATAAAATAAAAACATTTTTATAACCATGTAAATATTACATACATATGCATATTACATGCTTATAGTTTTAATAAGTTTAAATAAGATAATAACATTTGTAAATAATAAATAAACATTAATTAAATCTCTAATAACACTTGTAAATCAATTTAAAACACTTGTTAACTTTTTTAAATGCTTGATAAAACACTTGTAAATCAAATAATACTTATAAAACACTTGTAAACATATCAATTTATGTTAAAGACAAGTGTAAACTTAGGAGCATATGTGTAAGTTAACTAAAACATCTATGGGACAAATGTCTTTCTCTTAATAATCAAGTTTAAAATTCAATTGTAAAAAAAAAAGGTTTTATTTTTCAGAAAAAAATCCTTTTTCTTCTTAACTGAACGTACAAAAATAAGATCAAAAAATTAATACAAATAAAGCTGTAAACCTGAGAAGTAGGAAATCTGAAATCAAAATGCAAAGAAGAAACCTGGAAATCAAATTGCAAAGAGAAATGGAAGTCTGGAATTCAACTGCAAATCAAAAGAAGGTCAAATCAGTTTCAAATCTATCAACTAGTAACCAGAGATCAAACAACAAGATTTAAAATTCAAAAAGCAAAAACAAAGGAGATTCAAAAATCAAATTCAAAAATCTGGAAAGCCTGGAAACAAATTGTTCTCTGTCTCTGTTCTCTGTTTCTAAATGTCTGGTGAGTAAATACATTTTAAAAACAGTTTAATTATGGATTTCATTTAGATGTTGCGAATGACAATTATCCTGTTTCTGAAATGCTTGGAATTTAATGTATGCATGTATGTGCATTGGTGATGAATGCCTGTGTAAATGCCTGTAAGTGTACTAATATAAGTTCTGTTGTTTATTAGAGTTTGATTTTCTGTTAAAATCCAATATCTCATATTTGAATCATAATTAGCTTATGATTTGTAAATAGGAAATGTTTGAAATCATGTAACATCACTCCTAAAAATAATTACAGGAATTTAATTTAAGTAATTAGCTCGAAAATTTCAAATTTACAGTAAAGATTAAATTTGGGTCAAAACTTTATAAATTAATTTCAGATATGGATTGCATGATTGTATTTATGATAAGAAATCATGAATTTTAATAGGTATAACTCGATTTTTAGTTTGGAATTTAGGGGGCTTTCTCGAGTTGTTCATTTTGGACAAATTGATCGATTGCCATCGATCAACGTCGAGTTGATCATTGGGATTAGGCCTGAAGGTCGAGATGTAGACGAGGTTCATCGGAAAAATAGTATGGTAATTTATCATTTATCGGGGTTGTCGGAATTTGAGGAGATAGGGTTTTATTTCCTGTGGTTGACGCTGATGATCGAATGGATTTCGCGACAACATGAAACGATCGGAGGTGATCGCGTATTGATTGGAAGATGAGGGGAGACGTGACGTAGTTGCTGTGAAGATGGAGGAATTTCTCGAGGCAAGGATCATCGGTGGTGGAAGATTTTCTGGTGATGTTCGTTTTCCTGGTGATGGGTTTTATGCTCGATTTTGATTCTCGTACGAATCGAGGAGAATGGGATGGTCGTTCGTGATATTATGGTCGAAGGCGAGTTGTCGGAGGCCTGGTCGGAGTTCGTCGATGACCAGAGTGTGTGTGTACGTGCACAAGCACGTTACGTATATCTGGAAAGGTTGGGATTTGGGGAAGAAAGCATCGGCTCGGGTGTTCGTTCGAGTATATTCGAGTTTTACTCTAAGTAGGGAAATAGTGGGGATACGCGAGTGTTGCTTCGAGTTTTCTACGAGTTTTACTCGGGTTAGTGGTGAGTTGGTTTTAAGATAATGGAACAGTAATTGTTTTAAGTTAAAGAAGTTTGATATTTGTAATGTTCTGAGTTTTAAAGACAAAGTTAAACAAGTTTTAAATTGTATAATAAATTGTTTTCAAAATTAATTGTTTTTAAACAAGTTTTAATATTTAAATAGATAAGTTTTTAAAAGAATAGATAAGTAGATTTTCAAATGCTTTTTGTATTAAAGAAATTTAATAACTTTGGAAGTTTAAAAGTTTTGAAAGTTGAAGTAGAAGTTTATGTTGTTTAAATTATAATTGAATTCTAATATGTTATATTTTAAATAAGTTTAAAAATAAGATTAGTAAATCAATTATAATAAGTAAGTAAGAAATTTAATTAATTAAAGATAATTAATATGGGGAGATAATTAAAGTGTTGGTCAATTTAATTTATTTAATTAAGATAAATGATTTTCTTAATTAAGATCTTTTAAATATAAGGATTAAGAAATTAGTTCATTTATTTAAATAATTAGTTAAATAATTAACTAAGTAATTAATTAGTGATTAATTAGAGATAATCATTTATAAATTAATTAAGTATAATTACTTGATGGAGTAATTAAGGAATAATTACTAGATGTAATTAAATAAAGGGAAGTTATTTAATAAAGTAATTAGAGGATAATTATTTTATTAAATGAAAGTGATTAAGGGTTAATCACCCAGTGTTATTAATAAAAAAAAAATTAATTAAAGGATTAAGATTAATTAATAAAGTTATTAATTAATTGTTAAGGTAATTAATTATAAAGTAATTAATAAATGGAAGTAATTAAGGGAAGTTAATTACTGGATTAGATTAATCAAAGATGATTAATAATTTTGGATTAATTAAGAATAATTACTTAATGTAGTTAATAAATAATTAAAGGTGTAATTAGGGATCATTAGTTTATAATTAATGATGTAATTAAGAGTTGATTAATTTAGATAAATTAATCAAATGATAAGTGATTAATTGTAATTAATTAGGGATTAATGTAATTAATTATAATTAATTAATTAATGAAGTAATTAAAGGTTAATTACTGTATTAAATTAAGGATAATTAATTTGTGAAATTAATTAAAGATAATTACTTAAATGTAATTAAAATATAATTAATCAAGGTGATTAATTAAAGTGGATAATTAGAGAATGATTAATTAATTTATTTAATTAATGATTATATAAGTAAGATTTATAATGAAGTAATTAATTTAATTTATTTTAAATTAATTAAGAGATGAAGTAATTAATTTAATTCACTTTAAATTAATTAAAGATAGAGATAGTTAATTTAATTCATTTTAAATTAATTATGTTGTGATTAAGTAAATCATTGCTTATATAAGAATGGATGACATTGATTGTCTTGAATGGATGTAATCTCAGAAATGAGATAAGAAATGTTGTGTAGTATGAATGCTTGGTTGCATTATGATGGTAATATAGATTAACTATTGTGATATTGATATGGATTACCTATTTGGTTATGAATCATCTGTTTAAATGATAATGTGATTATCAATTGTAACTTGTGAATTATCTATCTGTATAGATAAGTTAAATTGTTTAAACCTTTAAACAACTTGGCCTTAAAAGATACGTTTTGGATTTCGATGAGACCGGGATCGGGTTTCCGTATACCGGTATTCCAGGTCTGGAGACCCGAATACCACATCGATCCAAATTAACGATAGGTCGTGAATCTCAAGTGAAGATGAAGATTCAGAGTGCAAGGGTTATTGTCGTTAACTCTGAGGGTGATTCCAAAACGAGTGTAACGAGATAATGCCTTCGGTTTCGTTCGAACCCGGAACGAACTTATATGGATTGAATGCTTTCAGCACATCGTCAGGCGGACGATGATCATTCTAAGTGATATGTTCTGATTAAAGGTAATCGTAACCTCAAGCCTCATCAACCAGGAATGGCTAAAACAGGGGAGGTGCAGCAAGGTTTCGTGGGTAGCACCCACTGAGAGCAAGATAGATCCCTGTCTAGAGGTCCCTTTTCTTTTATTCGGCTTAGTGTGTGGTTGGTCGCGCCAACTACGGGATTGTCTTGTTCGGGATTATCCAGTAAGGGATGGTTCCGGCTTTGTGTTGCAGGGGAGCAGGCGTACTCCTCGGTACGGTGATCTAGGCCACGTACTGTGACGGGCGGTACCCCAGTAGCCCTGCCATTGTATGGAATCCAAACTCCAATAAGTGCCGTACGTATTAGTTGTGCCCAACTATGTTGGAATGTGAGATGTAAGCATTTCAGCTATTTCTGTATTTTACTTGAAAACCCTAGACCCTATTATAATATAACTGGATTTCCTATCAAATGTTTTAGTTAGCGTAAGGTAAAAACTTACCCATGTTTATTTGTGGGGAGTCTTACGTGATACTTTTGTTTTCAAAGGTTTTCAAAGTTAAGAAATTTAACCGTTTACTCACACCAGACCCATGTCTGACCCAAGTGTTTATTTTCTGTTTTATTAAACTCTTGGGTACTCAAATTTTTACGAGTAGCCAAGGGATTCAGGTTTAGCTTTGACGAATTGTGGAGGAGCAATGGAGCAGGAGGCTTCGGCGTTCGTAGATATAGTATTCCACTGTGTTGATATCTGTGTTAGAGTCTTGTATTGTATTTGAGTTGTAATATCTAGACAGATGTTTATAACTGTCTAGTATGTGTTGTATAGTTGTGTAAACTCTGATAAGTGTTGTATACTATGTAATAGTTTATGTTATTAATATAATTTATTCGATCCGCTGTGAGATCGTTGTTGTTGTTTCTTTCTTTCTTCTCTTCTTTTCTATTTTCTACCCCTTTCTTTCTTATTAATGATGCGTCATTCTGTGGAATGAGTGGCGGGTCATCACAAAACTATTAGCGAAATTATGAATAATCTCTTATCAAAAGTATGAAAATCACTTATCTAAGTAGGGGAATCTCTTATCGAAAGTATGGAAATATCTTATCGAAAGTGTGAGATAACTCTTAACGAATATATGAATATTCTCTAATTGAAAGTATGAGATAACTATTAATAAAAGTATGAATAATCCTTTATTGATAGTATGACGTATGAATAATCGCTTATCGGAAGTTTAAAATCACTTATCGAAAGCACGAGACTAGTATTAATGAAATTATGAATTATCTGTTAACGAGGGTATAACTATCGAAGATATGAACCTTTTTGGTAAAGAAGGTGTGCCAGTATAGCTTATCAAAAGTGTGGTCATTACCGAAAATTCAAGGGCGAATTCATAAGTAAATTGTAAACTATTTATTACTTAACAAAGTAATATCTTTTTGACTAATTTTCCACTTGTCTAGTTTATATTTGTTCATTATTTCCCTTTACTGATTTCTTTGGTGAAATTTAGAAAATTATTTTATTTCATAATTTCTTAACTATTTATCAAATTAATTAACTTTTCCAATGTTTTCTATTCACTTTTCCCTTCCTTTAATAATTCATATTAAATCAATAATACATGGGTAAAATCTTGGAAAATTTCCAAATATCCATGTAATATATTTTATCATAAACAAAAATTTTAGATCGAAATATTTAATTTCATATATTAATATAATTTAAATTAAAGTTAACTCATTTTCTCTCGGGAGAATTTATAATAATTTATAATGAGATGGGAAAACTCCTAAACTTAAATCGATCTCCAAAATCAAATTTTGCATCTCACATCCAAAATTTATAAGGGTTTACACTCATATGTTCAAGTAATAATCAAAGGGTTCACTAACTTCTAATAAAACACACACACACACACACACACTATATATATATATATATATATGTAAAGATTCAAATTCATATTCATGCAATAAATGCAGTAAAAACATAAGCATAACTTAAATTTAAGACACTTAGAGTGGGCCTGAAAATTAGGGATGATATTACTCATAAAAATGTAGATTTTTAGCTTGTTTTCTTTCTTGAAGTGTTTTTCATTCTCTTAATGTTGAATAGCTTTAGTTTCCTCTTCCTTAGAAATGGCCTTATTTTCTTTATTTTTAGTTTGTATATTTGTTACGAAGAAAAGAATTTATGAACAATGGGATATACAATTTACTTAATGGCTTTGGGCAACTTCATGTTCAATAAGCCTTATCTTAGCTTCATTCATTTATTCCTATTTTTATTTTCATTTTAAAGAAATATCTTCTTCTTATTTACTTAATTACTCTTAGTTCACTAGCCAATCATTTTTATACTTGATAAATTAAATTTCCCTTGAGTAATTCCTCATTAAATTGCTTTAATGATTATTTAATTATTATTAGTTAGGCCCGTATAATGGCACTCCAAAATATGTGTAACGACCGGGGTTTTTCGACCCTCGAAAATTGGCATTATACGTCCATTGTATCACATGCCGAGTAATCGAATGCTGGAAGACCTGATTATTAGGGGAAAAAAGAAGGAAGAAGATAAGAAGAAAACTAAACAACACAGAATCTCACAGGAAACGAATAATCTATAATATACCATAAATCTTTACACAAAAACAAAACTGTAATATATGTATATAGAGATATAAATCAGAGTATACTAACCTATTTCAGCCTAGACAGTTATAATAGTCTGTCCTCACAATTGTTGATAAACACAACAATGAATACAACGTAAAATAACCATCTACGTGAATACATCTCTAGGCCTCCAACTCGTATCTTAAAGCTCCAAGCATCCAAACTAATTGTAATATGCTCGGTCTGACCTGAGCATTATAATAAAATAACACCCGAGTCAGTTTGGAAAACCAGCATGAGAAAAACACACCCAACTAGATTTTAAAGTTATATAAAAATCTTTGAAATCAAAAGGTATATCGTAAGACCATGCCGCACATAAACTCGGTTAGATTTTTACCTTACGATAGCCAAAACCGTTTCTATAGAAAATCCATTTATATTATAATAATGTCTAAAGGCGAAAATAATAATAATCAAGTAGTTGGGATGCTCGTGAGTGTACATCACAACAATACTAGGTATATAATCGAAAACCGATAAGGTGCGTTCGCTAATTGTGTGGGATTTCCATTGAGGCGCCCTCAGTACATTGAGAAACGTTCCTCCTGCATAAGGATCATGGATATCCTTTCGAAGTAGCATACATCCCTAGTGAAGTACCATAGGTAAAACAAAGCAGGTCTCGCTAAGACCGAGTGCATCACCTCATGCATGCATAACAACTATAAGTGACATCTAGGAGGAGCCGACTACACCCTATGGGTTTGCCAACCCTATTGGCCATGCCTCCTATCTCTAGTTTTAGTTATTCCCGCTATAGAGGCTACGTCCGGCATTCCAGCTTATGCACCACCACCAAATAGATCATGGAATCCCACATGGACTCCAATACCCCAATGGGTCTTAGAATCAAACATAGATTCCAACATCTCAATTAGATCTTGGAATCACACCCGGATTCCCATACCACAACGGGTCTCGGAATCACACATGGATCCCAACATTCCATTATATCGTGAATCTCCTCCATAGAACCGTATATGGTTTTCGGAGTGGTTACGGGTTCAAGTCATCTCTTACAAGTACACTCTTCCGTTTCCCGGGTGCTCCACCAAACCAAACGCCGATTTCCGAAATGCTCAATATCGGTTCTTTAGGAAATAATCAGACAATACATAAGAGCGAGGATCACCCGCTAACCTTTTAAGTGGACGGATCACCTTATCAGTTGTCTTGGAAGAATGAATCGAGTTTATACATACATTATAGCACCACCGATGGTAACTGACGATATAATTCTCGTGTTTCCCCAAGATACTTCCAAAGTTAAAATCCTTCTATGTTAAGTAGGGAATATTTTCGTACCACCAAAATTAAGAAGGATTACATATTTAGGCCAAGATTTGATAGTCGGTTATTGAACTATCAAATAAACAAACATTAAAACAAAGATTATATTTTATAGGAGAAACCAATATTGGTTAAGCATATAAGCAATCACTAGCCTCATTTCATAAATCTTCATAAAGAAAACCCACTTTGTAAATTACTTGTATATAAACACCTTTACGAAGATATACTCGCAAATTTCTATATTTCAATACTTAAAAATATTCATATACTTATCTCAATGGTATAAGTATATCCACTAAATTTAGAAAGTTTTCTTTTATTTGATTCTCCAGTCATTTATAAAAATTCCTTATAATCCTTCTTAAAACATTTATAACTCATTTTTAAATCCTACGGGCCATTTATAAAATTCTTTTATACATTCAATCGTTCATAAATTCTTTTTTGTACATTACTAAAATAATTTGTAAGCCTTTATAAATCCATAAAACCATTTATAAAACTTCTTTCATGGATCCACAAACCCATTTCTAAAATTGGTTTGTAAATATCTAGCCATTTATAAACTCTTCCACCTTGCAAATACCTTTTCCTTTAGTTCTTCAAACCATTTTATAAACTCCTTTATAAAATCCAAGTCTTTCGACTCCATTTCCGGGTGTCGGAAACATTTATAAATAATTTAAATCATTTACTTCGAAACATCACTATATAATAATAATTATTAACAATGAACATTATAAATAAATGGAAATTATTAACTTTAATACATCTTAAAATAATAATTAATAATTCCAAAATATTGTTTAAGAAATAATAATAATTAATCATTACCATTTTGTAAATAATAATAATTTATTTCAAAACCTTATTAATAAATCCTTATTTTTAACTTCAAACCATAATTTTCTTGAAATAATTAAACTTTTAATGTTTAGGTAAATTCTTTAAAACCAGACTACTATAACAAATAATTTTAAATAATACTAGTATAATTTAAATAACTTTAAAATAATATTACTATAAGTAATTAACTTTTTAAACCATATTAATAAAATTAATTAACCTTAAAAAATATTACTATAATTAAATAACTTTAAAATAATATTATAATTAAATAAATTTTAAACAACATTACTATAATTAAATAAATAACCCTTAGAACACAATATTTCTGAAATCCAATTTCAGTTTTAAAAATCGTTTCTCGTCTCAAAAACTAATTACGACTTAAACGATAATTTATAGTATTTTAAAATACTAATTTGAGGCTAATAGCCACCCAACACTTATCCAATATTGATATTGATTTTCTATCACTATTGGGTTTTATGTTCAAATATATAACGATGTTATAACCATAACATCCACAATCATATTTATTATCCAATAATCCTTATAAAGGAAATATTATTGAAACAGTATAATTCAATTATAGCGAGGAATCCCGTTGGATCCCTACAACCTATTTTCCTCCTGCATCACAAATGTTATATAATTATAAATTGTAAACCAACCACTTTGAGGCGGGATTCGTATACAAAGGGTCATCTGCTCTTACTCGAGAACGTAATAGGGTCTCATCCGCTCCAATAGGTGGGAATATTCAATCCAAGTAATATAAATATAGTAATTCATCCAAACTACCATTCCATAGTTTTTATCAACTATATATTATACCAGTTAACTGAAAATGTGAGTTGAACTCACCGAAATTTTCTAATGTCGCCGAGGCATTCCGGTTTCGATCTAAATCGAACGATGTTCGATTTTAGCCCAAATATCAATAGTCTCCAAATTCGCCCAAACCATTTCCTTTGCGAAGCTCTCGTCGATACAAGCGCAATGCCAAAAGTTTCGTCTCGATCGGACCTCGTATGAAGGAGATATGAATTTTATAAGTTATTGAAAAATTTAAATTAAAAAATTACATAACTTTATAAGAATTACGAGTTTGCCCCTCTAGCTTACAACTCCATCTTCCCCAAAAGATATCTCCTGTGCATGGCATTAATATGCACGGCTATGCACCAAGCACCCTCCTTCACTCAACAATGCTCTGAATCGACCTCACCATCGTGCTTCTCTTCGCGAGAGCTTCACCATCGTCCCAACCTCACGTCGCCCGAACCACTAGAGCAAAATGCGACGTTAGCTCCACCACCTACCCCACGTTAGGTCGCGAACCACCGCATGGCCACCGAGCTTCACAAATTTATGCCTCTAGGTGCTAAACGAAACTCCATTTCGCAAATCGTTCACCACAAAACCCTTAAAATCTAACCCTAGATCCAAAACTCCTCACGGCCATGACCACGTTCCCCTAGATCATCGTCGAACCCATACAAAATCATGCAGAATATAGATCTCACCGATACCATTCCAAAGAAATAATTTTTGGAATTTTTAGTTGAGCGTATGATTTTATATTATAATTGAAGAAGTGGATTTTTTTTCATTCCTGGCTTAAATCATTTTTAAACGAGAGAGGGAAGAAGCAATTTAAAAGGAGGATTGATACGGTCAAGAATAGGTAGGAGTGTGGGCTGATGTGAATGAACAAGGCTGTATAGTCAAATCCAAGTAAATATATTATTTAAAAAATCAAAATATCTAGCTATTAATTTCGGACCCTAATCGAGACGTGTCGGCTGGTGTTCTATATATTATACCCTTATTCCGAACGCAATGGGACTAGTTTCGAGACCTAATTTGATCGTATGCAGAAGATAGCTTTTTGAATCCAATTATTATATTAAATTTCCGATATTAATTTCTAAGCGTTTCGATCTCGCACGGCAAACGATACATCTGATTGCTACGAAATTTAACGGCGTAATATAATTCATTATTACGGACCCTATAAAACTGGTTTCGTCGAAATCCGAGACAATGACCCGGAAGGCTATTTTTGTATGTTAATTAAAACGAGTAAATTTAAAAATTAGTTAAATCACCTTTAAATCCAATTCAAAAGTTTAATTACCTGCATTCCTATTAAAAGAAATTAAATAAGCCTTTAAATCATTTTTTCCAGCTTAAAACCCAAGATACAATTATTTAACGATTTTCAATTTTTAAATTCAATAATTAAATTATTAAATAAATTGCTATATTCGAAATTCGAGTTATTTAATCTATTCAATTTACTTTCAATATTTAAAATTAATTAAATATTCCAATTTCAAATAACTAAAATTCTGGGTCGTTACATTCTTCCCCCATTAAAAGAATTTCGTCCTCGAAATTGCCAAGGCAAGAAAAATGCCCAAACCCATTACTTTTTAAAACAAATTAGCTGAAATATTTTGCCAAATTATTTTAAGCCCTTAACCGTTTCCAAAATCAATTTGTTGAAACCTTGTTATTACATTTACTAAGCTTCCAAATTCATTCATAGTTTTCCAACTAATATCATCTATTTAATCATTTCAAGTTATAACTCAAAATCAAATTTTAGTCATCAAAAATTTCTTCAAAATTTCTCAAATTTTTTCTAATGCCTTAATTTACGGAAAATTTCGCCAGCATCCTTTTTGTGCGAGTTGATCAAAACAACTACGAATCGCCACTCAGGGCACAAACCAGCAAAAGAAAACCAAAGCCAAGTGGCTCCATCATTAAACCATCAAATTCAAACAGCAGTAGAAACATGTACCTTTTTGTTGGGCAACCCAATTTTACTTGAAACCAAAGGCATCAAGTTAGCTCTTGCTTTTATATACCTGCATCCTATTTACCAATGATATCCAATCATATAGTTCATAATTATTTTATTTTGTATTTTCAATTTTTAACATTTTCTTTCCTAAAACTGTACGATGTACGTACATAATCCGTATACACAACCAAATCTGATCGCTCACTCAATCACACAATTTTACTTTTGAACTAGTATCGTTCACACGACTACTCTAGTGCGGACTCAGATCCGGTTCCTTGATTAGAAACCATCATTCTCCTTGCATAGTCATATACTATGATAGAGAATTCCGGAATCAACCAAAAATCCATATCCAGTATTCACCATCGAGAATCGAGTGAAAAATTCCAACACGGATCGATATAAATTATCTCGAAATCCTGTGCTTGAATCTGGATCAAACCGTTGTGCGAATAAAGTAATATACGTACAACTTACGTATTTATTTCCATTGATTTCTTAGCTATACCAAATTCCTTTTCCATATTTACTTCATTTACATTCAATTATTCACAGTTATTATTCACATTTATTATTCACATTCACCTATTTACTTAGTATATTCCTTTCAATACTAATTATCCTTTAAGAACTATTTCATCAAATTTTTTATGTTTAACACATTTCACTCTATACTATATCCATTTATGACTAATAAAATTCTACTTAAGTTTATTAACATTTCATTCAACTATTCTCATGTTTATTACCACTTCACAACTTAAGTCATATTCGTTTTAAATCAAATCCAATTTTATTTAACTCAACTCCATTGTCAATTTTAATATTCAATTTTATCGACCAACATTCTAAAACCATATTCTCACTAATTAATTTAATTAGTTCATTCACTAATTCATTTCAAATCTCAATCAATTTTATTTCCAAAAACTCATCTCATTTAACTTAACTTAGATTAAATTTCTTTTCAAAATTCATTTTATTTCACTTATCTTAAGTTAAGTTCCATCTTATTTTTGCTTTTCTTAACATTCATATTCAACAATTTAAAATATTGTTTTAACCTACTAATTCTCAAACTTATAAGTCATCAAACTTATTTTTTTCAAATTCTCAATAAAATATTTAAATGAAAATCCCAGAGTTTAAACACCTTGTTCTTAAGTATTCCCAATCATTTTTGAAATTATATATATACACATACACAATCTCTTGGTATATCAAATTATTTTTTTGAGTTTTCAAAATCAAAACTAGTTTTACCAAAACAAAACTCCATGGTAGCAATTCTTCTCTTGGAAATCCGAAAATGAACGTCGATGATGCTACAGTCATCACCGAAATTATTTTCCAGTGACCGAAGTGAGTTCGGCGCTTTTATTCCTTTTAAAAAAACCATTTTATACATAAAAAAGAAATTTCATTCAGAAATATTTTCCAATTGATATCACTATTATTTTCCAAAACTTTGAAAAACCATTTCCAAAATTAACGGGATTTAAATTCCCAAATTTCTAGTTTTTAAATCCTTTATAAATCGTTTTTATAAACCATATTTATATAATATACTTCAGAAATTTTATTTTAATTTATAAATCAAATTTATAAATCATATATTTATATAGTCTAACTTTGGTTATAATAAATCAATTCTAAATTGGTAATCTTGCTATATCAACTTTTATTCGATCACAAACGACAACAACAAATGATAATTGTTTAACATTATCATTTCCTAACAACCAAGTATACCATATATATCATAATAATTTCTAAAAAATTATTCCTTTATATATAAAAATATAATCAGGGTAAAATTATTTTATTTACCCAATTTCAAAACAATACCATGTCGAATTGCTTTGTTAAAGTATTTAGAGATCCCTATCAATGACATTAATTACTCGTATTGACCAAAATCCATAAGCCACTCAATAGATCAACCAACACAATACAAAACATTTTTATATAACTAACAAATACGCGCTCATATGTATATACACTCAAACTCATTCTAGGGTGGTACTGACCCTATCTCTAATGAGTACCCCACCAAAGCCAAGGTTCTCACTTAACCTTCACCTCTGATACCAAATGTAACGACCGAGGTTTTTCGACCCTCGAAAATCAACATTAATCCATTGTATCACATGCCGAGTAATCGAATGCCGAAAGAACCGATTGTTAGGGCAAAAAAAGAAGGAAGAAGATACGAAGAAAACTAACAACACAGAATCTCACATCGGAACGAATAATCTATAATATACCATAAATCTTTACACAAAAATAAAACTGTAATATATGTATATACAAACATCAATCAGAGTATACTAACCTATTTCAGCCTGGACAATAATAACAGTCTGTCCTCACAATTGCTGATAAACACAAGCATCCAAACTAATCTGTAATATGCTCAGTCTGACCCGAGCATTATAATAAAATAACACTCGAGTCAGTCTGGAAAACCAGTGTGAGAAAAACACACCCAACTGAATTTTAAAGTTATACAAAAATCTTTGAAATCAAAAGCTATCTCATAAGACCACGCCGCACATAAACACCGACGAGTTTTTACCTTAAGATAGCCAAAACCGTTTCTATAGAAAATCTATTTATATTATAACAATGTCTAAAGGTGAAAATAATAATAATAATCAAGTAGCTATGATGCTCGTGATTATACATCACAACAATACTAGGTATATAATCGAAAATCGATAAGGCGCGTTCGCTAATTGTGTAGGATTTCCAGGGAGGTGCCCTCAGTACTTCGAGGAACGGTCCTCCTACATAAGGATCAAAGTTATCCTTTTGAAGCAGCATACATCCCTAGTGATGTACCATAGGAAAAACATAGCTGGTCTCGCTAAGACCGAGTGCATCGCCCCATGCATGCATAACAACTATAAGTGACATCTAGGAGGAGCCGACTATACCCTATGGGCTTGCTAACCCTACTGGCCATGCCTCATATCTCTGGTTTTAATCATTCCCGCTGATGAGGCTACGTCTGGCATTCCATCTTACGCACCGCTACCAAATAGATCATGGAATCTCACATGGATTCCAATACCCCAACAGGTCTTAGAATCACACATAGATTACCACATCTCAAATAGATCTTGGAATCACACCCGGATTCCCATACCACAACGGTCTTGGAATCGCACATGGATCCCAACATTCCAATATATCATGAATCTCCTCAATAGAACCATATATGGTTTACGGAGTGGTTATAGGTTCGAGTCATCTCTTACGAGTACACTCTTCTGTTTCCCGAGTGCTCCACCAAACCAAATGCCGATTTCCGGAATGCTCAATACCAGTTCTTTAGGAAATAATTTGACAATACATAAGAGCGGCGATCATCTCTTAACCGTTTAAGTGGACGGATCTCCTTATCATTTGTCCTAGGAGAAGGAAACGAGTTTATACGTAGAGTATAGCACCATCGATGGTAACTGTACCATATAATTCTTGTGTTTCCCCTAGATATTTCTAGAGTTAAAATCCTTCGGTGTTAAGTAGGGAATATTTCTGTACCACCAAAATTAAGAAGGATTACATAATTAGGCCAAGATTTGATAGTCGGTTATTGAACTATCAAATAAACAAACATTCAAACAAAGATTATATTTCATAGGAGAAACCAACATTGGTTAAGCATATAAGCAATCACTAGCCTCATTTCATAAATCTTCATAAATAAAACCCACTTTGTAAATTACTTGTATATAAACACCTTTACAAAGGTATACTCGCAAATTTCTATATTTCAATACTTAGAAATATCCATGTACTTATCTCAACGGTATAAGTATATCCACTAAATTTAGAAAGTTTTCTTTTATTTGATTCTCCAATCATTTATAAAACTTCTTATAATCCTTCTTAAAACATTTATAACTCATTTATAAATCTTACGGGCCATTTATAAAATTCTTTTATACATTCCAATCGTTCATAAATTATTTTTTGTACATTACTAAAATAATTTGTAAACCTTTATAAATCCATAAAACATTTATAAAACTTCTTTCATGAATCTATAAACCCATTTCTAAAATTGGTTTATAAATATCTAGCCATTTATAAACTCTTCCACCTTGCAAATACCCCTTCCTTTAGATCTTCAAACCATTTTATAAACTCCTTTATAAAATCCAAGTCTTTCGACTCCATTTTCGGGCGTCAAAAACATTTATAAATAATTCAAATCATTTACTTCGAAACATCATTATATAATAATAATTATTAACAATGAACATTATAAATAAATGGAAATTATTAACTTTAAAGCATCTTAAAATAATAATTAATAATTCCAAAATATTGTTTAAGAAATAATAATAATTAGTCTTTACCATTTTATAAATAATAATAATTTATTTCAAAACCTTATTAATAAATCCTTATTTTTAACTTCAAACCATAATTTTCTTGAAACAATTAACCTTTTAATGTTTAGGTAAATCTTTAAAACCGTACTACTATAAGAAATAACTATAAATAATACTAGTATAATTTAAATAACTTTAAAATAATATTACTATAAGTAATTAACTTTTTAAACCATATCAAGAAAATTAATTAACCTTAAAAAATATTACTATAATTAAATAACTTTAGAATAATATTATAATTAAATAACTTTTAAACAACATTACTACAATTAAATAAATATCCCTCAGAACACAATATTTTCGAAATCCAATTTTAGATTTAAAAATCGTTTCTCGTCTCAAAAACCAATTCCGACTTAAACGGAAATTTATAATATTTTAAAATATTAATTTGAGACTAATAGCCACCGAACACTTAACCAATATCGATATTGATTTTCTATCACTACTGGGCTTTATTTTCAAATATATAACGATGTTATAACCATAACATCCACAATCAAATTTATTATCCAATAATCCTTATAAGGAAATATAATTGAAACAATATAATTCAATAATAGCGAGGAATCCCGTTGGATCCCTCTAACCTGTTTTTCCTCTTGCATCACAAATGTTATATAATTATAAATTATAAATCAACCTCTTTATGGCATGATTCGTATACAAAGGGTCATCCACTCTTACACGGGAACGTAATAGAGTCTCATCCGCTCCAATAGGCGGGAATATTCAATCCAAGTAATATAAATATAGTTATTCATCCAAACAACCATTCAATAGTTTTTATCAACTATATATTATACTAGTTAACCAAAATGCTGAGTTGAACTCACCAAAATTTTCTAATGTCGCCGAGGCGTTCCGGTTTTGAACTAAAATCGAACGACATCCGATTTTAGTCCAAATTTCAACTATCTCTAAATTCGCCCAAACAGTTCCATTGTGAAGCTCTCGTCAATACAAGTGCAATGCAAAAAGTTTCGTCTCGATCGGACCTCGTATGAAGGAGATATGAATTTTATAAGTTGTTGAGAAATTTTAAATTAAAAATTGCAAACTTTATAAAAATCACAAGTTTGCCCCTCTACCTTACTACTCCATCTTCCCCAAAAGCTATCTCATGTGCACGACATTAATATGCATGGCCGTGCACCAAGCACCCTCCTCCACTCAACAATGCTCCGAATCGACCTCGCCATCGTGCTTCTCTTCGCCTGAGCTTCACCATCGTCCCAACCTCCCGTTGCCCGAACCACCAGAGCAAAATGCGACATCAGCTCCACCGCCTTCCCCATGTCAGGTCATAAACCACTACATGGCCACCGAACTTCACAAATTTCTGCCTTCAGGTGCTAAACGATCCTCCAAACCCAAAACGAAACTCCATTTTGCAAATCGTTCGCCACAAAATCGTAAAATCTAACCCAAGATCCAAAACTCCTCACGGCCATGACCACGTTCCCCCAGATCATCGCCGAACCCATACAAAATCACGTAGAATATAGATCTCACCGATACCATCCAAAGAAATAAGTTTTGGAATTTTTAGTTGAGCGTATGATTTTATATTAAAATTGAAGAAGTGGATTTTTTTCATTTAAAATATTTTTAGATGAGAGAGGGAAGAAGCAATTTAAAAGGAGGATAGGTACGGTCAAGAATAGGTAGGGGTGTGGGCTAATGTGAATGAACAAGGCTGTGTAGTCAAATCTAAGTAAATATATTATTTAAAAAATCAAAATATCTGGCTATATAATTTCAGACCCCAATCGAGACGTGCCGCCTGGTGTTCTATATATTACTCCTATTCTGAACGTAATGGAACTGGTTTCGAGACATAATTTGATCATATGCAGAAGATAGCTTTTTGAATCCAATTATTATATTAAATTTCCGATATTAATTTCAAAGCGCTTCGATCTCGTACGGCCAAATGGTACATCTGATTGCTACGAAATTTGATGGCATAATATAATTCATTATTACGGACCAAATGAAACTGGTTTCGTCAAAATTCGAGACAGTGCCCCGGAAGGCTATTTTTGTATGTTAATTAAAACGAGTAAATTTCAAAATTAGTTAAATTACCTTTAAATCCAATTCAAAAGTTTTATTACCTTCATTCCTATTAGTAGAAATTAAATAAGGCTTTAAATCATTTTTTTCCAACTTAAAGCCCAAGATTCAATTATTTAACGACTTTCAATTTTTAATTCAACAATTAAATTATTAAATAAATCGTTATATTCGAAATTCGAGTTATTTAATTTATAAAATTTACTTTTCAATATTTAAAATTAACTAAATGTTCCAATTTCAAATAACTAAAATTCTAGGTTTGTTTGCACAAAAAATGGACAAACACCTCAAAGTTGTATGATTTAGTAGATCTTATGTTATTCTTAGTAATTTGAGTGATTTATGCAAATACGTAAAAAACAGGGGCTAAACTGTAAAAAGACACGCAGATTTATAGTGGTTCAGCCAGAATGTGCCTACGTCCACTTTATATGTTATTTCTCTTCTTTTTTTATGATTACAAGTACAAAGCTTTGATACAAGTAAAAGAAAGTTGTTTGAAGAGTTCCTTCCATGCTTGAGCTCTCCAACTTGTCCCCCATTGTTGTACCCCTACCCCTCTATTTATAGAGTGAGGCTGGAGGTAGAGGTCTTGGATGTATACAGCTGCTGATGGGCCCGGGCTGATACAATCTGGCCTGGCAAATCTGGTTCTGCATCGTCTTGGTTCGGTGGGAAGTTTGGTTCGGTGGGAAGTGTGGTTCGGTGGGAAGTGTGGTTCGGTGGGAAGTGTGGTTCGGTGGGAAGTGTGGTTCGGTGGGAAGTGTGGTTCGGTAGGAAGTGGTGGTTCGGTAGGAGGCGAGGATGCCGAATGAACTTTAGCTTTCCATGGTCTTGAGATCTTCTGGGTGAGAAATTTACCCAACATTTGCCCCCCAAAGTAGGATGTGCGTGCGCGCATGTCCTGCTTTGTTTGAGTTTGAGCAATCTCATCCGGCTCCAGAAACGAACCACGTGGTTCGGTGATTCAACCTCCTCCTATAAATGGGAGGCTTAGGCCATTGCATTTCTTCACCGAATATTGCTTGTTAGCCGAATCAACGTGTGCCGAATCATTGTAACCGAATCACTTGCAGCCGAATCAACGCGCGCCGAATCATTGTAACCGAATCAATTTGCAGCCGAATCAACGTGCGCTGAATCATTGTAACCGAATCAATTTGCAGCAGAATCAACGTGCGCCGAATCACTTGTAGCCGAATCACTCGTAGCCGAATCACGTGAGTTGCTTTACCACCGAATGAAAGCTTATACTACATATTACCGAATGGGCTACTGATGTTTCTTTGTTTACATCCTCTGTTCTAACAGCATGTTTTTCTGGTGTTGCAGATAATGTCTCGCAAAGCAGAGACTCGATCGGACAAGAAGAAATCTGGGGGTGAAGGAAGTTCTTCCGCCGTGCCCCCAGCTCAGCCGAATCAAGAACGTCACGGTCCAATCCCGAGATCATTAGTGGACGGGTACGGCCCTCAGGAACTTCTGAACTCCCCGCCCGATTGCTTTCCTAGCTCCCTTAAGGAGGAGCAGCTCGACGTCATTTCCCGGTCTTTCGGAATTGATAGGGCGCATTTGCTGTTGCCGGGGAGAGAAGTTATGCCGTACGATCCTCCTGAAGGGTACTTCGCCTACAGTAGATACCACTGCATGTGTGGTGCCATTCCTCCTCTCAATGCTTGGATAGCCAGCTTCCTCACATATCTAAAGGTGGCCCCATTCCAACTTCAACCCAATTCTTACGCTATACTGGTGAGCCTCTTTGTCATCTTCCAGAGGAAGTATGGTCGCGCTCCTTCCAATCGGGAGATTCGGTATCTATATAATCTGAGGGGCTATAAGAAAGGGTCCCCATACATTAGCTTGGAGTCGGCTGTGACCTTCAAGCCGGTTTTGGATCTGTACTCCAAATTCAGCATGTTCAAGAAGGAGTGGTTTTTTGTCAAGGACGACTCAGTTTCTTTTAGGCGTTTCACCTCTGGATGTAAGTTGAGTTTTCGCTTATAATTTCTATTCCGATTGCGATGCTTCTTCTCATACTTTCTCATTTTTGCTAGCGATAGGTGGCTTTCCGGTTGTGGAGACTGATCGCCTGGTTCAGACGGCGGCTGAGATAGAAGCCATTCTTGGGAAATATAGATCATCTGCCTTCTTGATCAGAAATGCGATTCTTCTGGAATACAACTTAATCCTTCCGCAGCAGTCTGTAGTTAAGCTGAGGGAAACGGCGGAGGAGAGGGCGGCTGCTCAGACCAAGGAAGGTGTTACGGCAGAGAGCAGCAAGAGGAAACCTTTCACAAAACCTCCAGCTGTCGGAGGTAAGAAACTCAAGAAGTCGGACGGTCCCTCCCCCAGCAATTGTCCACTTACCCGGGAGGAGGAAGACATAGAGGAAGAAAAAGGCGAGGGTGGAGATGGTCGGGATGGTGACAAAGGTGGCGATGGCATCGGGGCCTTGCTTCCTGGGCAAGCGGGCGAGATTCAGGAGTGGACGGATGATGCGTTCCACCAGGCCTTCGAGGGGTTGGATGAGGATCCGGCTTTGGTAGAGAAGACCGGGAAGGCGGACAAAGCCGGGACTGGTGCAAGTGAGTCTTCTCCGACCATTCCAGCCAAGGTGGCTCCGACGACTCAAGGTGAACTCTTGACTCCTGCATGCTTCATTAATGATAGGGACTTAGGAATATTTTATGACCCGCTCCCGTCCTGGAATGAAATCCAGGACTTATTGCAGTATCCCACTCCTCCCCAGGGTTTGTACAACCACAGCTGTGTTTCTTTTCCTTTTTTAACTTGTAATTTACCGCGTTTCTCGAATCATATAGTGATGTAAGTTTGTGACACTTGTTCTTTATATCAGGAGCAGGCAAGACGTCCAAAGCCTCAGACCTTCGACACAGGCTTGAGCAATATAAGCTTTCCAAAACTTCTGCTAAGCCGAAGCCCTCGACCCAACGCTCCGGGGATGTAGTTGGCTACCGTCCTCTTCTTGGGGTTATCGAAGAGGGTATTCAGCAGAGGAAGAGGAGTCATCCTTTATCCGAACCTTTGCCCGGTCCTCAGCTTCCGGCTCAGCCTCTTCATGATATCACTGAGGAGGGTAGCGAGTTTGCACCTTCTCCGCACCCGTCCGGAAACTCTTCTGTTATTCATATCGACCGTCCCGACTTGGCTCGTAATCCATTTGCGGGTCATCCTGATCTGGATCCAAGCTCTCATGATATTACTTTTGACGAAGTCACTGGTGAACACCTTCTCCCCCGTAACCCCATGGTACGAGTACTTGATGAAGCCAAGTCCTTAGATCTCGATTTACTCACTACTCGTATAGTCACTATGGGAGACGAGGCCAAGGCTAATATTGATCGGGTGGCGGAGGAGACCAAGAAGCTGATGGGGCATCATGCTCGGCTGGTTAAGGCCGGAGAGGAGATTGGGAGCGCCAATATCCGACTTCGATTGGTGGTTTCGGATCAGGCCAAACAGCTTGCGGATCAGGCTATTCAGATTTCTCAGCATGAGGTTGCTACTGGGCGACTAAGGAAAACCATGGAAGAGGCCAGTCGGGCCGAATTGCGGAAAATGGAAGCTACTTGCAAAGAACGGATTGACATGGCTATTGCCACGGTGGACGAGGTTCGGAAAGCGGATCTCGAGCAGGTGGAGGAATTGTCCGGGAAACTTGAGGCTGCAGAGCTTGCTCAAGCCAAGTTGAGGGAGGAGATGGAGGCAATGCGGGGATCCCTTCTGGTTGACTGCTCGAGATACCGATCGGAGAGAGATGCCGCCGTTGGGAGGTTGTCGGCTTCCGAGGCCCGGATGAGGGAGTTTGAGGAGAATGAGGGGATGATGGACGAAATGCTCCAGGATATGTATTTTCGTACCTGGAAGCAGGGCAACCTGTCCTGGATGGATGATTATCCCAGGGTCATGGCTAAGATTTATCTCCGGGCTCTGGAGGAGGCTAAGGCTGATGCAGATAAAGAGGGTGGAACGGTCTTCAGTATGGATGTGGTCACTGCCTAGTTTACCAAGGAGGAGAAAGTGGCGGTAAAGGAGGGTATGCGGCTGCTTGCTGCTGAGGAGGCAGGTGTGCAGGTAGAGGATGACGACCAGGATGGTCAAGAAGCAGGTGCTGGTAAGTCTTCCTTTCTAGTCTTTCCGTTAACTTGGTTACTTATCGCTAATGAATTCTTTTTATGACCGGACAGGTGGGCAACAGAGCAAGGACAAGACTCCGACGCAACCGGCTCCCTGATTAGACCTGGAAAATTCTTTTTGTAGACTTGACATGGTTGTATACGTTAGTCTTAAGACAGTAGAGTAACTTCTAAGTTGTAATTCTTGCTACTTGTAATAATCAACATTATTCTTGACGTGTAATTTTTTAACTTAAGCTGATTTTGTCGTTTCTTGAATATTTGATGCTATTTCGACATATCGTATGAGAAATGTAGCTATGTATATTCTTGTAATTAAATTGTGTTTGATGTCAGACTCTGGTTCTAAACCATAATTTTATGACTTGCAATATTAGCGTGTGGTGTGAACAAATTATAGTCATGTATTTGTACATAAAAGAAGAAAATACCGCCTTTCATGTTTTAATCGTAGATGGCAGTCTTGAATATCTTGTAGGACCGAGCATGGAATGTAGTTGAATGTCCTGCCACTGTGAGTCCCTACACCCATTGGCGAGTATCTCCTACTCTGTATCATGTACTTTAGGGATTGTTATAGGGGATAGGAAAAAAGCTTTTTAAGTAAAATTGAAATACGTAAAAAAGGTAAAACTTCCAATCACAGAAGGCCTTCGATGTGCTTAAGTTCGTGGCAAACGGGTTTTGTAGTCACTTTCCCTAGCCGTGGGTCTTGGAGACATTCGTCACCCATCTTACGCCTCCGCGGGGAGTTAATTCTTTTTTACCATAGCCGCACTTAAGACACATCGGAGCCGAGATCGCACACAGTAACTACCCGGGCCATTATGGCCCGTAATCGTGGGTATTATTCGATTTACTGTGGCCGGCTAGCGTGGGTGCCGATCGTCAACTGTGAACTGCCCCTGGCTGGCCACACCTTATGTTGGGGCTTATAGTCGGTTCACAGTTGCCGGCGAGCCTAACGCCGTAATGAGCTGCCTCGGCTATAGTCGGCCTTCTCGGTGGCTTATAATCGGCTCATTACAGTTGGCTTTCAGGGCCGTCGTGAGCAATGAGTTAACCCGCAGCAGAGGGATGCTGGAGCAAAAGTGTCTCATTGGCGAGGGCATAGATTCGCATAGTACCTGTTGGGTCTTGTCCAGGTGAAGTTGCGTTGTGGAGTGCTTTGAATAGAAATGCTATATACTCAGGATTTTGTTCAACAGAAAAGGATAAAGTTAACAAGCAGCCAAGATACAAAGGAACAAGTTAAAAAAGAGACAGGGTTTTTTAAAGTGGTTCGGCACGAAAATGCCTACGTCCACTGATTCTCTTTGTTAATTCACTTCATATGGGCAATACAAGTTAAGAAAAGTATCGACGGAGGTGTTGGATGTTCTATGCCCTCTGGAACACCTCTCCGTCCACTGTTGACAAAATATAGGCTCCGTTGTGGAGATCTTTATGAATTACATATGGTCCATCCCAGATTGGGTCTAATGCTCCGGGGCGAGGGAAGATTCGCTTGAGGACAAGATCCCCTTCCTGTAAGGTACGATGCTTGACTTTGGAGTTGTATTGTGTTGCCACTTTTTGCTTGTGGGCTGCTGTTTTGAGGACTGCATCGTTTCTTCTCTCCTCGATTAGATCCAAAGACATGTGAAGGAGTTCTTCGTTCTCTTCTGGGTTATAGTGGATCCGACGGTGGGAAGGCACAATAGTTTCAACTGGGAGCATAGCCTCCGATCCGTACGCCAAAGAGAAAGGAGTGTGCCCTGTCGATGTTCTGAAAGATGTGCGATAGGCCCATAGTGCCGTAGGAAGTTCATCCACCCAAGCGCCCTTTGATTTTTCGAGCTTCTTTTTTATTAGAGTTTTCAAATTTTGTTGACTGCTTCGACTTGTCCGTTTGCCTGGGGATATGCTACGGATGAGAAGCTTTTATGAATTCGGTGTTCTTGGCACCAGTTGGCGAATTCCTCGCTGTCAAATTGAAGTCCATTGTCTGATATGATTTTGAGAGGGACTCCATACCTGCACAGAACATTTTTGATCAAGAAGTTAATAACTTTTGCTGAAGATACTTTATTCAGAGGTTCTGTTTCCACCCATTTGGTGAAATAATCAACTGCCACTATAGCATATTTGGCCCCGCCTTGGCCCATCGGTAGCTCGCCGATTAAGTCAATCCCTCATATTGCGAAGGGCCAAGGGCTGGTCATTTGAGTAATCTCAGTTGTTGGTAGCCGTGGAATCTTAGCAAATTTTTGGCATCTGTCACATCTTTTGACGAAATCTGAGGCGTCCTTGCTTAGGGTGGGCCAGAAATATCTGTATCGGAGTATCTTTTTTGCTAATGTTTGCCCCCTGGTGTGATCTCCACAGCTCCCCTGATGGATGTTGGATAAGATTTCCTTGGCTTCCCTTCCGGCGACACACCTTAATAATGGGTTAGAGAAACCGCGCCGATAGAGGATGTCTTCTTGTATTGTATAGCGGGACGCTTTCCTCAAGACTTTCTTGACTTCATTACGCCCGTTGGGTAGTGTGCCACTTTGTAGGTAGTCTCGGATGGGAGTCATCCAAGTTGCTTCTTCGGTTGCGGCTATCAGATTCACTTGCTCAAAACTTGGGACCGTTTGCTTTGAGATGGTTACTGCCCCGAAGATGGCGATGTCTCTCATACTCGCTTGCTTTGCCAATTCGTCGGCCTCTTGGTTCTCCTCCCGAGGGATGTGTTTGACTAAGTACTGATCCAATCGGCTGAGAAGCAACTTGGTCTTCTTTAGATATGCTATGAGTCGTTCCTCTCGAGCTTGGAATTCTCCTAGTATTTGATTAACAATAAGTTGAGAATCGCTGTGAAGACACAAAGAATTGGCTTCGATTTCTATGGCGATTTCTAGTCCAGCTATCACTGCTTCATATTCTGCATCGTTGTTGGTGGCAGCGAACTCCAACCTTATAGCATAGTGCAGTTTATTTCCCCTGGGAGTGATTATTACCACACCTGCCCCCGAGCCTTGTTCGTTAGATGCACCGTCCACAAAGAGATTCCACTTGATATCTTCTGTTATTTCCAGTTGCTCCTTATCCTCGTTGGTAGTGAACTCTGCAATGAAATCAGCCATGGCTTGCCCCTTGATGGCGGTGTGAGGGTGATAGGTGATATCATATTGACTCAGCTCAATACACCATTTAAGTAGTCGCCCGGAAGTGTCGGGACGATGGAGTACCTGCCTCAGTGGTTGATCGGTCAGAACTTTGATGGAATGGGATTGGAAGTAGTGACGCAGTTTTCGTGAGGTGATTAGTAAACAGTATGCTAACTTTTCAAGTTTAGGATATCTGACTTCTGCCCCAGTAAACCTTTTACTGACGAAGTAAACTGGTCGTTGCGTGCGGTTGTCTTCCCTTACCAAGGCAGCGCTTAAAGCGTGAGATGACACAGCAAGGTATAGGTATAATTCTTCGCCTTCGCTTGGGGTCGAGAGTACCGGTGGTTTCTGGAGGTGTTCGATTAGGTTAAGGAAAGCGGTTAAGCATTCGTCCGTCCATTCGAACTTTCCTTTATCTTTCTTTAGAGCTTCGAAAAAGGGGATGCACTTGTCCGTTGCTTTGGAGATGAATCGGCTTAGGGCGGCCACTTTTCCATTTAGGCTTTGCATTTCCTTTCGGGTGGAAGGTATCTTGATGTCCCTTAATGCTCGGACTTATTCAGGGTTTGCTTCAATCCCTCGGGCATGGACGATGAACCCTAAGAATTTTCCCGATGACACTCCGAAGGAGCACTTTAGTGGATTCAACTTCATTCCATACTGTCGAAGTACCTGGAACATTTCGCCTAGGTGGCTTACGTGATCTTTGGCTTTCCGTGATTTCACCAGCATGTCGTCTACATATACTTCCATGGTTTGTCCTATTAGCCCTGCAAACATCTTGTTGACGAGGCGCTGGTAGGTGGCTCCTGCATTTTTAAGTCCGAAGGGCATCACTTTGTAGCAGTATAAACCCCGGTCGGTGATGAAACTAGTGTGGTCTTGGTCGGGAGCATGCATAGGAATTTGGTTATATCCTGAGTATGCATCCATAAAAGATAGGAGTTCGTGCCCGGCTGTGCTGTCTACAAGTTGGTCGATTCTGGGAAGCGGGAAGCAATCCTTTGGGCAGGCGTCGTTTAGGTTGAAGAAGTCAATGCTGGTCCGCCACTTCCCATTAGCCTTCTTTACTAGTACCGGGTTGGCGATCCATTCTGGGTAAACAGCTTCTCGTATGAAGTCATTGGCGAGTAGATTCTTTACTTCTTCATCGAGGGCTGCTGATCGCTCTGCCCCCATACTTCTCTTTTTTTGTTTTACAGGCGCCTTGGTAGGATCAATGTTTAATACGTGGCATGCTATGTCGGGGGAGATTCCGGTCATGTCAGCGTGTGACCAAGCGAATACATCCAAGTTGTGGCGGAGAAAATCAATGAGTTGTTCCTTCAATCCAGCTTTCAGCTGGGACCCAATTTTCAGTAGCCTACTTGAGTCGTGCTTGTCCACAGATATAAACTCCATAGCTTATGCAGGCTCAGCGGTGGCCTCCTCCTCTTTGTCCCTAGGGTCTAATTCATTGAAAGGGTCGCTGGTGTATCGAAGAGGAGGGGCTTTCTTTAGTTGCTATGCTTCAAGGCTTTTTGTGCAGAGGGCAATCTCTACACCTTTCCCTTTATCTTTCCTGTGGTTGTTGCGAAGTTCGGTTACATAGCAGTCTCATGCAATATCCTGGTCTCCTTCCACTTCCCCTACCCCATTGTCTGTTGGAAATTTCATTTTCAGGCACCATGGGGCTAGGACAATCTGGAAGTCAGATAAGGCTGGTCTTCCTAAGAAGGCGTTGTAGGCCGAATGGTTTTCTATCAGCACAAACGTTTGTTTCCTTACAATGAAGCGGGGATGGCTTCCAATCTCAACGAAGAGGATCAGCTGCCCGAGGGGCATCTTCGCATCTCCAGTGAAACCGTGTAGTGGTTTATCGCAGGGAGATACATCCTTCATTGATAGCTTCATTTTGTCGAATGCGTGTTTGAACAGGATATTTACAGAGCTTCCAGTGTCTACCAGGATTCGGTAAACTTCGGCGGGACCGAGTCGGGCAGAGATAACCATGGGATCCATGTGAGGGTACTGTCTTCCTTCTAGGTCGCGTTTACTGAATATGATGTCATCGCTTTCTTTCCGCTTTGGGTGGCGCTCTTCTATAACCGTATTGACACAGTCTTTATTGTCTCTAAGCGACTTCCCATATCTTTCCATCTCTCTCCAACTTCTGTCCGCGATGTGCGGACCTCCTGAGATGGTATGGACCACTATCTTCTCTTGACTAGAGCTGCTAGCGTTGCGGTTTCCTCTGTCGGTCCCTGGTGAGGGTAGCCTCGGGTTTTCATTGGCAGGGGCTGGAGTCCTGTCTTGACTTTTTACATAACGTTCCAGTTTCTTCCTTCTGATGTGTTCCTCAATCAGATCTCGGAGATGATGGCATTCATTGGTATCATGTCCGTGAGATTCGTGGAAGCGGCAGAATTTTCCAGACTTCTGTGCGTTATCTGATTCCTTCTTGTATGGTGGGCGTTTGTATCTAACTTCGCCTTGGGTGGCAAGGAAGATATTTTCGACGGTCTCGTTCAAAGGGGTGTAAGTGTCGAATCTTGGTCCTGGCCGATATAGGCGCTTTTCTACCTTCTTGCCCCCAGCATTGTCTCTGGAATCATTTCTTCAAACGTCCCTCGCCACAGCAGGGGCGTTGCCATGGGTCGTCTTACTTTGCTGTCCTGACTGCCCCTCAATGGCAGCATCCTCAAGCCTCATGTATTTCCCGGCTTCATGGAAGAAATCGGGTAAAGTAGCTGGTTTTTCTTTTGTCAATCTTCTAGCAAATTTAGTGTCTGGATGCACCCCACTGCAGAGGGCCATTAGGATAAGCTTCTCATCGGCATCTTGAACTGCGGCTGCTGCGGCGTTGAATCTGGTTAGGTATTGCTGCAGCTTTTCTCCAGGTTTCTGTTTGACGCTGGATAAGGAATAAGCGTCCTTAGGTTGCTCCACATGAATGCGGAACTGACTGATAAATTTTTCTTTCAACATTTCCCATGAGCTGATGGATCCTTGGGGTAGATGACAGAACCAGGAGGTAGCAAGATCTGCTAAGAAGAGCGGAAAGCATTTGCATAGTACTCCCTCTGTTGCTCCACTCATGAGCATATGCTGCGTGTACCTCTATAAGTGTACAACGGGATCGGAGGTTCCTTTGTAGGGTTCCATTGTTGGCATCTTCCATTCTCGGGGGGTGATAGCAATTTCGATATTGCGGGCGAAAGGGCTGGTTACCCTAGCGCCTATCCCTCGATCTCTTTGCTCCCGTTGGACACACTCTCTGAATAAGCGTGCCATCCTTTCATCAGAACTTGGAGCAGATAGAAATGAGTTTGGTTCTGTTCTGTGGGATTGATTCCGTCCAGACGACCTGTAGGGATGGTATCGTCTATCATTCCTCATATTTTCCAGTGGCTGCCTTTGATCTTCTGGGAGCATGCTTGGGTCAGCTACAGCTGGCCCTTGCCTTGATCTTCCCCTGTTGGGTTCTGATCTAAGCACTTCCTCGGGTCCAACTTCGGGCTGAACTCTAGCTCGGCCCCGTTCACTGGTGTTTATGTGGTTAGGCAGCATGACAGGCTCAGCTACAGTTGACCTTCGCCCGGTACCTTCCCCGTTGGGTTCGGTACCAAATGTTTCCTCAGGCCTAACTTCGGGCTGTGCTCGGTCTCGGCTCCTACCACGGCTACTTCTGCCGTTAGCTCCTTCGAAGAAGGAAGACCTTTGCTGTCTCTGAGATCCTCCAAACTGGGACTCGCCCCATGATTCAGTGTTGCGGTTGGATTCTTCAGCGTCCCTCAAGCGTGACATGAGATGGTCCACCAAGGCTTCCTGCTGGGACGTGAAGCGGTTAGTTACTTCAACAACAACTCTGTCCAAATCTGCCCTAGTAATTGCTGCAGGCTGTTCTGTGGCAGGAGTGGTTGGGTTAGCCTGTCCTTCATTTGTTACCGTTGCTGGAGGAGGACGATTTACTTGATTCGTGACAGCTAGATCTGGAAGACTGCTGGATGCGATGTTTTTTCCTTTGTTAACATCTTTTCTCTGTTTGGGAGGCATGTTTTCCAAGTGGCGGACGATGCTGTTAGGAAAACTTGTTAAGTAGATGAAGCTGAAGCTTCGAGCTTCTAGTTCTCAGTGAAAGCACCAAAAATGTTTGCACAAAAAATGGACAAACACCTCAAAGTTGTATGATTTAGTAGATCTTATGTTATTCTTAGTAATTTGAGCGATTTATGCAAATACGTAAAAAACAGGGGCTAAACTGTAAAAAGACACGCAGATTTATAGTGGTTCAGCCAGAATGTGCCTACGTCCACTTTATATGTTATTTCTCTTCTTTTTTTTATGATTACAAGTACAAAGCTTTGATACAAGTAAAAGAAAGTTGTTTGAAGAGTTCCTTCCGTGCTTGAGCTCTCCAACTTGTCCCCCATTGTTGTACCCCTACCCCTCTATTTATAGAGTGAGGCTGGAGGTAGAGGTCTTGGATGTATACAGCTGCTGATGGGCCCGGGCTGATACAATCTGGCCTGGCAAATCTGGTTCTGCATCGTCTTGGTTCGGTGGGAAGTTTGGTTCGGTGGGAAGTGTGGTTCGGTGAGAAGTGTGGTTCGGTGGGAAGTGTGGTTCGGTGGGAAGTGTGGTTCGGTGGGAAGTGTGGTTCGGTGGGAAGTGGTGGTTCGGTAGGAGGCGAGGATGCCGAATGAACTTTAGCTTTCCATGGTCTTGAGATCTTCTGGGTGAGAAATTTACCCAACAAGGTTGTTACAATATGTGTGGTAAAACATAGAGAGTGGTTGTTGTACATCGGCGCTCTGGCCAAGTGGGCAGTAAAATACAAAGAGTGGTTGTAGCATAGTGATGCTTTTGTCATATGAACAGTGCAAGCCCGATGCTTTTGTCAAAGGAACAGTATGTGGTCGCCACCTCTATTTGTATGGATAACCATGAGCTTTTGTCAAAAGTCTACCCACTTACGAAAAGCAAAGTGGGCATAGGAACTAGTTAGCGATGAGTCTTGATAAATAGGGAAAAGGTAAGAACATGACCCATGGTTGGAAAAGCGAATTCATGAGTTCGCGTTGTCTTGTGTCATTTGGTCATTGAAGGATGGGGGTGAGGAGGTGTATGGAGAATTACCGGGAGATGTTCCATATGAGGCCTGAGGCTCACCATTGTTCTTGAAAAACTAATGAAAAATATTCCAAACAAGGGTGATGTGGCAAACAAGCCTTATGGGTGAGGATTTATTAGGGGGATATGCCTTTGGACCGAAAGGGATCCTAGTTGAAAATGCTATATGGGCCTTTGTTGTTGGGCTTCAAACCTGATGGGCATGTTTATACTTTTGAGAGAAAACGAGGTTTACATCCCCTCTAGTTACTTCATCCATTTTTCTCATACTCTTTATTTGTACATATGTCTACATATATATGATCTAGATTGCAAAAAAATATTTGGAGAAGAAGTTGGAGCAGTTTTTTTTGAAGTTTTCTAACTTAGCATAAGTTTGTTGTGAAATTTATAAACGTAAAATAGTTGTACATAAAGTTGTTACCTACAGCCATTTAAGATACAATAATATTTGTATAAACTGTCATGCCTATTACATATAAGATGTTTTATTTCATTTATTTGTTTTTTCTACAATGCACCATGTATAATATTTATTGTAGTTATGCTTATTCTACTGTAAGGTTATTTAAATGTTTATTTTGAATTATTTACCTAATAGTCCAATATCTTTAACATTCGAGATTAATGAATAAGTATAAGCGTACATTCTTTGGCATTAACTTTAAACATGAAGGATAGTGAGATGATACAATGCTTCATTTAGTTAAGAGACAAAAGATTTGAAAGAAAGAGTATTAACATTCACTTAATTCTAAAACAATAAATTAAGGAGGATCATAATCAAAGTTTATTACCAGCTCAACAGATAACATGATTAAAACTAGTACAAGATGTACAATACCCTTAAGATTCTCCATCAAATCAAACAAAATCCTTGGAAAGGATATATTAGGCCTTAAACTTGATGCATATGAAACAAGAAAGCTTTGAAGTAGTTTGTAAGCAAGAAATATTAAGAAAAGATATAGTTGAAAAGATAAGATAATTGAGAAGAATAGAACGTGTTTACTATGAATCATTCATAAGATAAAGACACTATAAGAGTCAATGAGTTCACAAAATAAAGCTTAACTTGGATGGCTCAATCTAGAAACATAAAGCATGGTTAGTTCCCAAAGGATATACATAATAATGTGACATTGGTTGGAATGAAACATTTACTACAATTGCATGCATCGGTATAATTAGGATAATGGTTGCATTTATTGCAAATAAAAAATGCAAAATATCTTAATTAGATGTGAAGTCTACATTCATAGGTAGTGAACTTGAAGAGAAAATTTCCTTTGAGCAACCTAAACATTTAATGGTGCAAGGATATGAAGATAAGGTTTCTGTAACATCCCCTACTTGGAGGCCCAAAACTAACTACAACGGATGTTGCAGTCATCCATAGTTGTTACTTCTCGGTGACCAAATGCGGTAATGTTAAATACATTGATATAACAGAAACACATGAGTATGAAAAAAATTTAAACTCATAAAACAAATTTATCATTCCACTTCAATCTCTTTTCAAATTAATTACATAATCTCAATTTCGTAAACCACGTTCAGAGAAATATAATTATTACAAAATACACTAAGAGCGACATATGAAGATGCCCCCTTGGATGATCAGAGTCTAAACATAGGCAATTAAACAACATTGCCATTACAACCAAAATAAAACGAAATCAAACAAAAAGAACTCTTAATAGCTAGCTTGCCTCCTACATGTCTCCAGAAGCTTATTCATCTAAAGGAGAACCTGAAAACCTTAACTCTCAAACTACTCAAAATCAATTGATCATCTGAGAGTTTAATGGAAAAATATAACCTTCGAATCAGACAAAAAGTCTGGTATGAATAATAACCTACCATCTTGAACTATATAGATACCTAGTGAGATCATGCCGCTTAGCAGAATTAGTTTTTCCCTTACTAGTATCTTAACTCAATTTATAATAACCATATACTGTGTACTTGCATCCACAATGGTTAAAACATAACGTAATAAAAAAATATTATGATGATATGAAAGCATGCAATATGTTATGAATTTCCCGTTCCCATTTATCTGACTATCTGTCTCAAGTTATAGTTTCTAAGGTCACAATTGACCTATTAGTTTTCATGGGATGATTAATAACCTATTAATTCTTTATGGAATTCCTATCCACTTTTATAGTTTTCATGGGGTCACTATGAACCCATTGGTTTCTACCAATACTATCATCCAATCATAGTTTTCATGGGATCTCTATGAATCTATTGGTATCTACCAATAGCTTTCTCCAATCATAATTTTCATGGGCTTACTATGAACCTATTGGGTTCTCCAATAACTTCCCCAATGTCATACTTTTCATGGAATCACTATGAACCTATTAATCTCTTTCAATAACTTAATCCAGACATAGTTTTCATGGGATCACTAAGAACCTACTGGCCTCTGCCAATAACTATTTCCATACATAGTTTTCATGGGATTACAATTAACCTGTTTAAACTAATAATTATTTGGTCAGTCTTTAGGCAACCTATATTCAAGTCTACCTGACCTCCTGGATGCAATTATACTCATACATGAGTTAACTCAATCTATATTCACTACTGGGTCAACCTAACTTTTATTCCACCCTTAACACACCAAAATCCCAATTATGGGTTAATTATTAAGTGAATATGTTTACAAAATCATACATGATAACTGATCAATATAAACATCCATGATTTAACTTCCTTGTAATCATCTTTCTAATGAAATATGGTAAATACCCTTAACCCACTATCTTTAGCATGGAAAGCTTCTTCAAAAAAACTCCAAAGTTTAATGCCATTTCAAAGCACTTTCATATTGCCATGGATTTACTTTTAAAAATTGAGATTGGGTTTCTTGTTTGAAAACCAAGGCTTTTGAAACCTTAGGCCTTTACTTTCGAAATCATTAAAAAAATACCTTTAAAAAATATTCAAACCTTCCTTTCAAAACATTTAAAACATTTCTTTCGTAACCATTAAAGATATACCTTTCAAAACACTTAAAGCTTACCTTTCGAAGGTACTTAGTTGAAGTAAAATTAATAAAAGCATAGCTTCAAAACCATTTGAAAGTATCTCTTTCAAAATCATTGGGTTTAACATTAACTATAATTTCTGGATCAAAGAAAGCAAAAGCGAAAGTAATCCTTTTGAAAGCATTGATCATTAACTAAAAGAATTCAGGAAAAAGGACAATTACGAAACCCCTTTCGAAACCATTGCCTCCATAACTCTTATCAAAAGCGGCTCAAACAAGCCTTTTAAAAGCATTGAGAAGGCGGCTTTAAATTATACAAGGGAGAAAGCTTTGCTTTCGAAAGCATTGATTTAAAGATATAAAGAAAGTAGCCTTTAACTAATTCGAAAGGCATGAATGCGGCAGCTAGGTTTCGAATAGGTTTAAAAGCAGCCACCCTTTCGAAAGCTCCTTTTTAAGACAAAAAAGCTGCAACTCATTCGAAAGCTTCTTTTAAAATAAAGTAAGCGGCCTTTAAACAAAGGTAAGTTGATTGATTCGAAAGCTTCACCTCTTCGAAAGCATCTTTTAAAAGCGAAGACAAGTAATGTATTCGAAAGATTATAAGAAAAACTTCTACCACTTTGAAAGCTTGCCTTCGACAAAGCCCCTTCCGCCTTTCTCCAATCCACTTCGTATCAATAGCTTGATACCATTTGTATTAGTTTCGAATGGGTTTATTAGCAGAAGTATGGTGACGAAAGCCAGCAGACGGAAGTGACGAAGTAGTAAATCAAAACAAAACTAATTTTATGCCTTTAAAAGAAATTCCTTTTTACCTAACTTACCCAATTTGTCAAAATATGATTGTTGCCAAATTCTTTATCAAATCCTTTTCTAAAAAGGCTGCCAAATTCAATAATTGATACTTGAAATTATTTTATCAAATAAGCCATTCCCTTCAACAAAACCTTTAAACGTTTAAGTCCTTAAACTTAAATGATTTAATAATCATATTAAAAAAAATAGGAAAAATCACTTAAACTCATCATAATTCATATTTAATACGTTTTCTAACATACGTAAATTTCACATCTGGAATCATTATATAATTGTCCTAAATAATTTAAATCCGAAATTGTCTATTTCTTCCATTCAAAAATTCATAATAAATTATCCATATCTTGGAATATTATGAAAATTTAAACCCATCTCCAAAATAATGTTTTACATAACATATTCAAACATCATGGCATTCGAAATCAATTTACATGATTTTACCCTTAAAATCAAATTATGTCATTACACAAAAATCCTTGTTTAAATAAAATCATGGCATATAATCACACCATATCATCATTCATCGATCCAAACGGTTTTAAAACTTAAACCCGAAATTAAAATGTTCAATAAAACATATATGAGATGGTTTAGATTATTATCCACCTTGTTTGGATAAGGAACTTGAGATTTTTTCTTGCTTAATTCTTCCTTGCTTGAGTCTTAGCTTCTAATTGATTTTGATCTCCTTTTCTCCTACGGTTATGGCCGACCTTGATCTCATTTTTTTATGTTTTTGTTTTTATGGAAGTATGAATGAGAATGAAGTAAGGGTTTAGGGGTTATGGGGTTATATACGGCTATTCCTATATTACCCTTGCCTTATTCCCTTATGTATTTAACTTATAAAACCATTTTATAAACACATTTAGTTAAGGCACGACCCTGTTTAGTTTTCAATTCTCAATCCTTTTATCACTTTAGTATCTACATTATTCTATTTAATTAAATCTCCTGAAAAATGTTAATTAAACTTAGGGGTGTTATAGTTCCTAAGTTAAACAAGGCTTCATATGACCTAAAGCAAGCTAGAAGAACCTGCTACACTAGAATTGACTACTACTACGCTGAACAAGGGATTAGGTAGAGCCAAACTGAGCAACGCTTTACATTAAGACTTAACGAGCGGATAGCCAACTTATTGTTCTTTATATATGGATGATCCCATCGACATGAGAAATGATGAAATGATCAATAAATTTAATGAAGACATTTGACATGGTCGATTTTATTTTAACGCACTACTTTCACATGATCGAAATAATACAAAACGAAGATGTGATCTCCATCACACAATGAAATATACATATACTCTTTGGAAGAGATTCCAAGATGGACGCTATAAGACAATACCTATTCCACCATGCAATAATAAAACACCCAAGAAAGAAGACAATGCACCAAAAGACGACGAATCACAATTTCGAAGTGTAATTGGAAGCTTACTATTTTCTTAGGCATAAGAGTAATACTTTATTCAGAGCACTCAATTTTTGATGTCTTGGGAAATCGAATCCAAAACCTCTAGAATCTCAGTTTACAGCTCCTTGCAACTTTCCACTTAAGCTAGTAGTCCTTGACGAAGCTTACTATGTTTAACCAATAGAAGAACATACATTCTACATACAATTAGTCCATGCATAATTCAAATCAAGTTCTCTATAATGGAGCTAAGGGTGTATGGAACTTTTTAGAGAGTAATTGGCATGTGCAAATATAGGAGAAGTGTGGAATACGATATGAAGTCATGGTTGTCTTAAAACTAACTAGAAATTCATTTAGTATATGGGAGGGATACGTGGATGGCTTGAAAAGTACTTCAATCTATCCACTTACTATTGGTTTGGAAATATTCTTTTGTGCAATAAAGAAATAAGCAACAATTACAAAATCAACAACTGAAATAGAGTATGTTGCGGTTGTCCTAGCCACAAGTCGAGTTATTTGATTAAAGAAAATATTTGAAGACATGGAGAGTTGAATCAACAACTCAGTTATTACAATGGCAAAAAAAATATAGTATTACATACATGGTAGTACCAATACATGTAGGCAACAAGTATTTACATAAATATTATAAAATAGAAGAATAGTTGGTGGATATATTCACAAAGACACCATTAAGAAGAGTGTTCGAACTGAATGTGAATGAGGTAAGGGTTTAGGGGTTATGAGGTTCTATACGACTCTTCCCATATTACCCTTGCCTTATTCCCTTAGGTATTTAACTTATAAAACCTTTTTATAAACCCATTTAGTTTAGGCACTACCCTATTTAGTTTTCAAATCTCAATCTCCTTATCACACTAGTCTCTACATTATTCTATTTAATTTATCTAATTAAATCTCCTGAATAATGTTATTTAAACTTAGGGGTGTTACAGGCTTCCCAACATAAAGAATTTCATCCTTGAAATTTAGCAAGGACTAAATACTAATCATAGCAATCATCTGTAACATCTCCTAACTACCATACTAGCCTACCTAACTAGAAAACAGTCTATATAAAGAAAATATAGAATATACCCTTACAACGGATCAGGATAAGTATCTCTAATCCTATCTTTTGTCTCTCAAGTACAATCCTTCTTGTTGTCACTCCACTGAACTTTCACCAACTTCACTTTCTTGTTTCTTAACCTCTTCTCATCTCTCGCTACAACCCGAACTGTTTGTCTAACGAAGGCTGGATCCGGTTCTACTATTAAGTCTTCCAAGGCAGTCGGAGGAATAGCAGTCTCTGGATCATGCATATACCTACGAAGATGAGACACATGAAACACATTATGGATGCCTACCAAACTGCTCGGCAATTCTATTCTGTATGCGAGCCTTCCAATCCTCTCTATAACTAGGAACAATCCAGCATATCTTGGTGTCAGTTTCCCTGACTTTCCAAATCGTACAACACCTTTCATCGGTGATATTTTAATAAAAACCCTATCTCCAACTGAGAACTCTAGATCTTTATACCTCTTATCTGCGTAAATCTTTTGCCTAGACTAAGCTTCCTTCATCCTACCTCGGATCAACTCAATCTTCTCTGTTACCTCTCTTACCAAATCTGGACCTAAGACTAATCTGTCTCCAGTTTCCAACCAACATGATGGTAACTTGCATGGCCTCTTATAAAAAACATCAAAAGGCGCCAATCATATACTACTCTAGTAACTATTATTATAGGAAAACTCAACAAAGTGTAGGTAATCTTCCCAAGATCCACCAAAATCTAGCACACAAGCTCTTATCCTCGAGTACCTTGTTGACTCTCTTTCTATGCCCATCTGTCCGAGGGTGATACGCAGTACTCATCTTGAGCTTAGTGCCTAACACATCCTGTAGAGTCTTCCAGAATTCACTAGTAAACAAAGCATCTCTATCACTTATTATACTACTTGGAATTCCATGCAGTCTAACCATATTCTTTATAAAGAATTTAGCTAAAATAGGTGCCATCCTGGTTGACTTAACTAGAATGAAATAGGCACTCTTGGTTAACCTGTCTACTATGACCCATATACTTTTATTTCCTCGATTCGACCTTGGCAACCAGTCTATAAAATCCATGATTATCGAAACCTATTTCCAAACTGGCATCTCCAAGGGTTGATGCAACCCACTCGGCTTTTGATGTTCGGCCTTCACTTGTTGATAGTTCACACGCTACTTTACCCACAAGCCAACATCCTTCTTCACACCTTCTCAGTAGAGACTCCTCTTCATGTCTTGATACATCTTGGTCCCTTCAGGATGAATCATCAATTTTGATCGATGACATTCTCTAAGGACATCCTTCCTCAGGTTCTCTACATTCGGGACACATAATCGTCCATTTCTCAACCACCCCTTCTAGTCAAGACAAAAATCCTTCAGGTCATCAATCTTGGTTTTTGACCTCTAGCCTTCTAATATTCTTGGCCAACAATGGATCCTCTTTCTGCTTAGAAGCAATCCTTTTAATCAGAACTGATCGGAATTCCAAGCAAGACAACATGGTAATTCCCTGACTAGAACTTACAGTCGACCTTAACTGCACCGTACAAGTAGTTAAAGCTTCTAGGTCCTTCCACTCTGCTAACATAGCTAACACCACATTCTGATGTTTTATGCTAAGAGCATCCACCACTTTATTTCCTTTTCCAGGTGTGTACTCTATACCAAAATTATAAGCTACTAAAAACTCTAGCCACCTCTGCTATCTCATATTCAACTCCTTTTGAGAGAATAAGTACTTTAGAGACTTATGATCTATGTATAACTCAAATCTCTCCCCTAAGAGGTAATGTCTCCATATTTTCAATGTGAAGATTGTTGCCGCCAACTTTAAATCATGAGTAAGATATCTCACTTCATGCGGTCTAAGCTATCGTGTACGTAGGCAATAACTTTGCCTTTTTTGCATCAACACAGCTCCTAACCCGGTTCCATATGCATCTGTATACACCACTAACCCTTTATTCCTATTTGGACTACTAATACAAGTGCATTGGTCAACAAATGCTTTAACTCAAGGAATGCTTCCTCACATTTGTCAGACCAATTAAACTTTACATCCTTCCAGGTTAGCTTAGTCAAAGGTACCGCTATCCGTTATAAATCCTTAATGAATCTCCGGTAATAGCCAGTGAGTCCTAGGAAACTTCTGATCTCAATCACCATCTCCGGTCTCTTCTAGTTGTTAACAGCTTTGATCTTATCTGGATCAACTAAAAAACCCTTCTCAGAGACCACATGACCAGGAAACTTAACGTCTTTCTTCTAGAAATGACACTTCGAAAAACTTTGCTTTAAGTTGATGCTACCTCAGCGTCTCAAGCACCACTCTAAGGTGAACTTTATGCTCTCTCTCATCCTTGGAGTATATTAAAATGCCATCTATGAATACCAACATGAATCTATCCAAGTGCTCTCGGAAAATCCAGTTCATCAAATCCACGAAGAAAGCTGGCGTGTTCGTTAACCCGAATGGCATTACTAACCATTCGTACAGACCATACCTAGTCCGAAACGCCATCAACGGAACACTGTCCTCTACCACTTTTAACTGATGGAAACCTGTTGCCAAATCCAATTGGGAAAATACTCTACTCCACTCAATTAATCAAATAAATCATCGATTCTCGACAAAAGTCCTATTCTTGATTGTCTTCTCGTTAAACTTACGATAGTCGATACATATCCTTAACGACCCATCCAGTTTCTTCACGAGCACCGCGACCGCGCCCCAAAGCAAACTGCTTGGTCTAATAAAATTCTTTCCTTCTAAATCCACTAACTGCACCTTCAATTCCTTCATCTCGGTAGGTGTCACCCTACTAGTTAGTCTACTTACAGGTTCTGCTTCTTGTTATCCCGCCTTTTGGCAAGGCCGTGACACCAAAAAGTTGACTGGAAAACTAAAGACGGTTCGTCGTAAAAGTTCGTTATACACTGTTTCACCATGGATATCGATGAATTTCGTTCGAGCCCGGATTAGGCCACAATTGATATAACACGGCGAGCAAAGTCATGGGAACCAAAGTTCCAAATTTCAGGTCAATCGGAGTTCGTATGAATGAGATATGATTGGTATGAGTTAGGGAAGATGTGATGTTCGAATCCATCGGAGAACCACTGTTCGAACCCATCGGCTTCGTAACGATCCATGTGCACGGTTCGAATCCATCCGTTCGTATCCACCACCGCACCTTGGTTTGTATCCATTGTCTTCGTAATGACCGGAGTGGCCAGGCCTTCGTATCCATGAACTTTGTATCGGTTGGACAGTGATTAGTTCGAACCGATGAACGAGGCGTTCATTTGAATCCATCAGGCAACTTCAGTTCGTATCCATCACAATCGTATCCAGTGAATGGAAACATCACCATCAATACAAGCTAAGCCGCCTATCTCGATTCGAACTAGACGTTGAAAGCTGATACGAGATGCACGAAGTTGATTGATTCAAACTGGATAACAGTACTCGACACAAACGAGGCGAAGTTTGTGGATACGAATCGGTCAATGTGCCACTAAAATTGGATCGACCCAGGCAACTCGCTCCACGTCACCGTGTGCACGCGCTTCCGATCGATGCGAAAGCCATCGATATGAAACCATGGATTCGAACAGGGCAGCGCACACGAAACTTTAACCTCGTATCAATCATATCTCACAAATATCTGGTCCAAATGCTATGAAATTTTCACAGAAGCTTGCACACAAGGTAAAGAATGTTCCTGCCAAGTTTCAGCTCGATTGGACTAATTCTTGATGGATACGAAATCAATTCGTATCGATCACAGATCGAGTCGAAACTTGGTGGGACCGGTCGCGTGGGTCCACTCACGTGCTAGAAGAAGTCTTCCGAAGTTTGAGCTCGATCTCAGCCTCCTACGCCTATAAATAGCCCCCTGAAGCCTACAGAAAAGGGATCTTTTGGCCATCCAGCATCCAGACTCTATCAGGTTCAATCCTATACTTCATCACCACTGTTGTATTCAAATTTCAAAGCATTAATCCACTGCAAACTGTTGTAATCAGTTGTAATCATCAAGTGAATATCAATAAATTCATCAGCTTCAGAGTAGACGTAGGCAAGATCGCCGAACCACTATAAATCCTGTGTCATTTACTGTTTTTACTGAGTTTCCTGAGTGATTTGCATACTTATTTCTCTACATATTTGATATCTGTGATTGCGAACTGGTGCTTTCAACGACAATTGGGTATTTGTGACCAATTTTGGCGCAAACATTTTGGTGCTTTCACTGAGAATGCTAATTCAGGAGTTCTATCATTTGAAAGTTGAATCAGAAGGCTAAGAGATTTAGATCCAAAGAATCATGACAAGACAAACAAGTAAAAGGCAGAGACCAGAGCAAAGTCAGCACGAAGGGAGTCAAGAGGCTTCCTCAGGGGCGAACCAAGCATCGATCTTCATCACTAGGGATGAGATGGAGACAATGATGAAGAGACAGGAGGAAATGATCCAGAATTTGCTTCAACAGATTGGACAACTTGGAGCGCAAAATCAAGGAGCAACCAGAATCCAGAACGGAGTAGGACCATCTAGTGCAGCGCCGGAGCTGGGGGGCACACACTTAGAGCATGCCGATCCAATCCCGGGAAGAGATTCAGGTACATCCGAGCAACCTGGTGGCAATAGAGGGATGAACGCTCAGCCAGGGGGGCAGAACGAAGGTAACACTCAAAGATCACAGCCTGACGACAACGACAGGTTGGCAGAGATGGTCAGACGGGCCATGAGAGGCGGACTAGTCAATAGAGATCTGGAGGATGTACAAAGGAGTCCCTTTGCTCCTACAATCAGACAGGCCAGGAATCCACCAGACTTCAAGCTACCATCGGTGGAAATGTATGATGGGCGGACGGATCCAGCGGTCCATCTGATGAAGTATATGAGGCATATGGAGGTACTGGGGGCATTACAGGAAGTCATGGCTCGGTGCTTTCCATTGTATTTAAAAGATATCGCAGCATTATGGTTTAGGCAGTTGGAGAATGGCTCCATAAGAACATGGGCAGATTTAACTGAAAGATTCATAGAGCAATTTAGGGTCTACATTGCAAGACCAAAGAATGTGATGAGTTTGGCAACGCTAAAGCAGAAAGCTGGGGAGTCTTTGAGGAATTTTCTGACGCGATTCAATGCAGCAGCAGCATCGGTGGATCGGCCAGATCCATCTATGGTCATGATGGAAGCTGTATCTGGAATATCTGATGGCACGGAGTTCAAGAATTCACTAACTAAGGATCCACCTACGGATTTGGGAGAGTTTTATCATGAAGCCGAAAAGTTTTTGCGATTAGAGGATGCTCGTACGGAGAGAGAAGAAGAAATCGATGTTTACACAGTTAGAGGCGGTAATTCACCTGGAAAAGGTGCAGAGACTGGTAAAGGGAATCGAAAGGCTGAAGAAAATGATGATAGGTCAAAGCGGCAACGGAGGGAGCCACGATTTACCACCTATTCAGAACTGAACGAGGGTTTGGAGTGAATCTACCAAGACACCAGAGAGCAAGTTGCCTATCATAGACCAATGCGACGGGATCCGACTACCGACGAGAGAAAGTCAGACAAATATTGCTTATTCCACAAGCTGAACGGTCATAGCACAAATGACTGTAGACACCTGAAGGATGAGGTAGAAGGGCATATCAGGAACGGTAGGCTACTTCAGTATGTGAGAAGGCAAGCTCCAGCGGTGGAAGCAGAGCGACCACCGTCTACATCAACTAGGGGTGACCCCGAGCTGGGGCACCGTATGGTTATCAATTGACTTAAATAACGATGAACGACTCGTAAACTTCTCACTAACACCATCAAACCACTCACACATGTATGAGATCGCGAACGATCCACAGGCATGCTCTGAATGATTATTGACCGTCTCATAGTGAGAATTTACACTTTGACGTCCTTGCTTTGCTTTTGTTTCATGTTGATTTGGACATTTAGACTTTGTTTGTTTGGACATTTTTGTTATGGAATTCATGTGAACGTTAATTTGATATTTGCAATTCTGTAGAAGAAGTTGCTCGCGTACGCTTTGGATCGCGAACGGTCCACAAGCACACCTTGTATGGCGACGAACCGCCACGATCGCTGATTCAGAAATTCACCCGAACGTGAACCTGACATCGATAATACTAAGCCCCCCCGGGCACACTCATCTGCCTTGTGCGACACCCGACCTCGAACGGTCACCATCAGCCTCGAATGGCACCCGACCTCGAACGGTTACCATTAGCCTCGAACGGCATCCGACCTCGAACGGTCATAATCTGCCTCGTACGGCACCCGACCGCGAACGGTCACACTACATCTAGTATAACATTCGATCGCAAACGATCACATTTTTGCCTCGTACGGCACACGATCGCGAACGATCACATTCTTCTCCCCACGTCACCCGACCGTGAACGATCATAATTCGTCTAGAACGACACCCGATCGTGAACGGTCACGACTCGTCTAGAACGACATCCGACTGCGAACGGTCCCATTTCTTTATTTGCCGCGAACGGCATCCGACCGCGAACGATCCCATTTCTTTATTTGCCGCGAACGGCATCCGACCGCGAATGGTCCCATTTCTTTATATGCCGCGAATGGCATCCGACCTCGAACGGTCCCATTTCGTTATTTGCCGCGAACGGCATCCAATCTCGAACGGTCCCATTTCTTTATTTACCACGAACGGTATCCGACCGCGAACGGTCCCATTTCGTTATTTGCCACGAACGGCATCCGACTTCGAATGATCCCATATTACCTCAAATGACATACGGTCGCGAACGATCGTCATTCGTGGTCAGGAAAGACTACCAAGTTCTTTACAGGTCGATGATAGGATATGAACATCCAGCTTATGGAAATACAAAACACGCCTTCCTGTCGCAAGGCACGTTTTGGGGGGAAAATGTTATCCCGCCTTTTGGCAAGGCCGTGACACCAAAAAGTTGACTGGAAAACTAAAGACGGTTCATCGTAAAAGTTCGTTATACACTGTTTCACCATGGATATCGATGAATTTCATTCGAGCCCGGATTAGGCCACAATTGATATAACATGGCGAGCAAAGTCATGGGAACCAGCGGTCCAAATTTCAGGTCAATCGAAGTTCGTATGAATGAGATATGATCGGTATGAGTTAGGGAAGATGTGATGTTCGAATCCATCGGAGAACCATTGTTCGAACCCATCGGCTTTGTAACGATCCATGTGCACGGTTCGAATCCATCCGTTCGTATCCATCACCACACCTTGGTTCGTATCCATTGGCTTCGTAACGACCGGAGTGGCCAGGCCTTCGTATCCATGAACTTCGTATCGGTTGGACAGTGATTAGTTCGAATCGATGAACGAGGCGTTCATTTGAATCCATCAGGCAACTTCAGTTCGTATCCATCACAATCGTATCCAGTGAATGGAAACATCACCATCAATACAAGCTAAGCCGCCTATCTCGATTCGAACTAGACGTTGAAAGCTGATACGAGATGCACGAAGTTGATTGATTCAAACTGGATAACAGTACTCGACACAAACGAGGCGAAGTTTGTGGATATGAATCGGTCAATGCGCCACTAAAATCGGATCAACCCAGACAACTCGCTCCACGTCACTGCGCGCACGCGCTTCCGATCGATGCGAAAGCCATCGATACGAAACCATGGATTCGAACAGTGCAGCGCACATGAAACTTTAACCTCGTATCGATCATATCTCACAAATATCTGGTCCAAATGCTACGAAATTTTCACAGAAGCTTGCACACAAGGTAAAGAATGTTCCTGCCAAGTTTCAGCTCGATTGGACTAATTCTTGATGGATACGAAATCAATTCGTATCGATCACAGATCGAGTCGAAACTTGGTGGGACCGGTCGTTTGGGCCCACTCACGTGCCAGAAGAAGTCTCCCGAAGTTTGAGCTCGATCTCAGCCTCCTACGCCTATAAATAGCCCCCTGAAGCCTATAGAAAAGGCATCTTTTGGCCATCCAGCATCCAGACTCTGCCGGATTCAATCCTACACTTCATCACCACTGTTGTATTCAAATTTCAAAGCATTAATCCACTGCAACCTGTTGTAATCAGTTGTAATCATCAAGTGAATATCAATAAAGTCATCAGCTTCAGAGTGGACGTAGGCAAGATCGCCGAACCACTATAAATCCTGTGTCATTTACTGTTTTTACTGAGTTTCCTGAGTGATTTGCATACTTATTTCTCTACATATTTGATATCTGTGATCTGTGATTGCGAACTGGTGCTTTCAACGACAATTGGGTGTTTGTGACCAATTTTGGCGCAAACACTTCTGGTACAAGATCTATCCAAAACTCAGTGACTCGCTTCGGTGGTAGTCTTGTGGCTGGCTCAAAAATGTCTGCAAACTCTTTTGCTATCAAAACCTAATTCAACTCGTTTTCTACTTTCATAGCACTTAACAAAGAACAAGCACTCCAATCTAAATTCTCCACTGAGTATATAATTTAGTTATGACTATTAGGGTGCCTTAGTGATATTTCCCTAGCTAGGAAAAATATCCTAGCATCATAATCATCCAACCAATCCATACCCAAAATGATCTCGAAGCCTATGGAATCAAAAACATACAAACTGCATGCAAAATCATGACCTAACAATTCAAGTTCGAACTGATCACATCTCATCCTCAGAGTTGCACACCCTCATATCGGATTCATAACCCTTAAGGAAGTAACAAGGTATGAGGCTTCTAGACATAACCTATTTACCAAACACTGGGATATAAATGAATACGATGCACCGGTATCAATTTGTACCCAAACTGGTATACTGTGAATTAAAAGCATACCTTCCATCACAGTCTTTCCTTTCTTAGCAGCAGTTGATCTAGAAGAAGATGGTTCCAAAGCAAAGACTTTCCCCCTGTCTGCTTTGACTAATTCTACACACTGATTCTTGTAGTGTCCAATCTAGTCGCAGTTGAAGCACTTCACCCCCTTCTTATCTACAACTTTTTTCCCTTTTCCGGTTCGACATTCATGAGCACAATGTCCCTTCTTATCACACATAAAGCAAACTAGATTAGCCTTCACCTTTTTGGCATCTCCTCCCTTTTGGGTTCCTTTCTTCTTAAAGAATTTCCTCTTCTTGCCGTGAAAACCCTAGGTTTCAACCTGCTTCTCCTTCCAATATGTAGAAAGCATCTCTTCATTCTGTTGCCATCTCCACTACAACTGTACTTGGATCACGGAGATGTGGCATAGTCGCTATAGCAATCTCGGGTTTTAACCCTCGAATAAACTTCTCGTTTCTTTTAATGAAGGTGTCAACGGTAACATATATATCCATTTCTGGACAACTCATCAAACTTCGTAGCATACTTAATCCCCGACATTTCACCTTGCACTAAGTCCATGAACTTTCTCAGTAATACCAACTTGGCAATTTCAAACAAAAACCTCTCTTCGAGTCTCCTACGAAACTCTACCCAAGTCAACTCTTCCTCGGAAACTCCCACGGTAATGCTATTCCACCAATGAAGTGCTGCTCCCTACAACTGTCTAAAGGAAAATCTCCTTTCCTACTCATCGTTTAATCCCAAATCAGCGAAGATCCTTTCACAATGCAATAACCAGTTTTTTACTTCGACAGCATCCTCTATTCCCAAAAACGGTTTCCCACGAAGACTGGTGTAATCCCTGCTCAGCTTGGCATAGTTATTGCCAACTGGGGCCACGGGATTAGCTCCTTCAACATTCACAGCATTTCCCCTGGCTACTCCTACAACCGCTCCAACTTACATCAGATTGACAAAGCACTGATACATCATCCCCATATCTACTAGTGGGGTTCCAGCACATACGTTGACATTTGTGTTTGGGTTAGCATTTTCCTGTCGACCCAGGTTTCTCCTGGTATTGGGTCGAGCATTTCCATTGGTTGTGGTGCTTCCTCCACCTAGATTTCCTTTTCTATTTCCTACCTCCATATTCTCCTTTCTCATATATCTGCATACGAGCCTTAGTAAGATACATAATAACGATCTAAGAGAGGGGGGATGTAACACCCCTAATTTTAATAACATTATTCAGGAGATTTACTTAGATAAATTAAATAGAATATTGAAAATGTTAAGTGATAAGGGGATTGAGATTTGAATAAATATTAAAGGGTCGTGCTTAATCAATTACTTAATGGACTTAAGAATGGTTTATAGGATAATTAATATACATAAGGGTATATTGGGTATTTAACATACATAATCTTTTCTATTATATATATAGATTTTGCTCTTAGGCCATTCATGTTCATATCTCATTATTCACAAAAATAAAATGTAAAGGGGAGCAGGCCATTAACAAGAAAAGAAAGGAGAAATTCAAAGAAAAGTTAAAGAAATTAAAGAAGGGGAATCAATCTCAAACTCAATCCACTTTACTTATTATAATCAAGGTGAATAATAATTCCATCTCTATTTTATGAATATATGTCATGGATTTAAGATTTAATTCGTATATATGATGTTTGGATGATGATATGCTTGAATTAAAGTTTGTTTAAATTAAACAAGATTTTTTAAATTAAGATTTATACGGTTTTATATCAAAACCGATAGAAATTGATGTTTATATGCCATGAAAAAATTTTATGTTATGAAAAACATGATTTTGGAGTTGGTTTTTAATTTTGATAAATTTCCAAGCTATGGAAAGATTAATATGAATTTTTGAAGGAAAATATGGTTAATTGGGTTTAGAAATTTATTTCAAAATTATATAAAGGATTTAGGTCTGAAATTTTGATATGTTAGGTAACATGATCAAAGTGAATTTCTATAATTTTTGGGGATTTTTCTTAAGTGATTTACTATACGAATTAAATTATTTTGAGAGGAGGATCTAAATGATTTAATTGTATTTTAATGGAAAGGCTTATTTGCAAAAATAAATCTTGATACTTATCCCAAAAAAAATCAAGAGGCGGTAATTTTAGTAAAGCATGTAAAAAGTTGAGGCAACCAATCATGTATTTATACGTTGGCTGGTTAGTTAGAAACAATTTGTTTTAAGTGGCTTTAAACAGACTATACCTAGAAAAACAGGTTTCGCCTCCATTAGAGGTACCTTTCAACTCTTACCTTTTTGCCTTCGATCAAGTTGAAACCCTACTAAGCTGAAACCAAATAGGTATCACATAGATGGTACGTAGTGGATTGATGAAAAGTGGAAGGCATGGTGTCGTTGCTTCCGATGGGGTCGATACCGAAGTTTGTTTTAAAAAGTTAAGCGCATGCCTTTGTTCTACTAAAGCTTTCGACATAGTTGAAACATATGTTTTCGAAGGTAGTTTTCTAATAGCTTTCGAAGGAGTTTCTATTTTCTGTTTTAAAAATAAGGGCTTTCGGATGAGTCTCTTAAGTTGTAAATTAATGCTTTCGAAAGAAGGGGTTCCGACCTAGTCGAAGCCTTGCTACCGTTCTTTTGCCTTTCGAGTGTATTGAAGTTATCAATGCTTTCGAAGGGTAGTGTTGTTTTAAAGATGTATTAAGCCACTTCCTAAATTCTTTCGAAAAGGGTTTGAGGGTTTCGAAGGCAATGCCTTCGAAAAGGGGTTTCGATGCTATCCTTCAGTATTTTATTTAAACAATTTGATACTTTCGAAGGGATATTGTCGACGCTGTCAAGTTTCCCCAATGCTTTTATATAATAAAGAATGGTTTCGAAAGAGATACTTTCATTTGAATTCACTTTGACCCAAATTATATTCTTAAGTAAAAACCCAATGGTTTCGAAAGAGGTACTTTCAATTGGTTTCGAAGCTATGCATCTAAAGTTAAATGCTAATACTTTAATACATTCAAAAGCTTTCGAAAGAAAGGTTTTAAAGTGTTTGAAAGGCAGGAGCCTAATGTTTTGAAAGAGATTTATATGCTTTCGAAGGAGGTCATCCAATGAGGTCGAAAGCAAGGTTTCGAAAGGCTTTATTTTTCAAAACAAATAACCCAATATCATTTTTAAGGAAAACCATGGCATATATAAATAAAGTGTTTTGAGAAGGAGTTTTTGAAGAAGTGTTCTTTGATTAAAAGGTGAAAAGGATTAACCAAGTTAATGTATTTACTTCTTCATATATATATATATATTCACATTGTAGTGGATCCATAATTATATTTTGGGGAAGGGCAAATAACCAGCTAGGTTGACCCAGTAGTGAATATAAATTAAGTTAACTCCTGAATGAGTAGAGGTGCATCTAGGAGGTCAGGAAGACCAGAATATAGGATGCTAAAATAATAAAGAAAGATATTGGCAGGGGCTAATAGGTTCATAGTTAGCCCATTAAAACTATATATAAAGGAAGACGTCAGAAAGACAGGTTTATAGTAAGCCCATGAAAATTATGATTTGATACTGGCAAGGGCTAGTAGATTTATAGTTAACCCATGAAAACTATATCCGAATTAAGATATTGACAGGCGTCAATAGATTCCTAGTCAGCCCATGAAAACTATGATAAGAAGAAAAGATATTGGAGTTACCAATAGGTTCCTAGTTAACCCATGAAAACTAGGATAAGTGTAAAGATATTGGAGTCACCAATAGGTTCATAGTGATCCCATAAAAACTATGTAACTGGAAAGGGAGTCCTTAAACATTTAACCGGTTATTAGTCAGCCCGTGAAAACTATTAGGTTAATAGTAATCCTAGAAACTATAACTGATGCAGACCAAGTAATAAGTCATGACCGACTTAAGGAGATAGGTCTAAGTCGTGACCGACTCAACAAAGCTAAGGACATAAGTCGTGACCGACTTAACAAAGGAGCTATGAGTCGTCTACGACCTAACAGGCTTGGAGGAAAAGGGCTACGACTTAACAGAGGCTTAAGTCGCTTGGAACTGATAAGTCATCTCCGACTCATCGAAAACGAAAGGTTAAGTCGTCCACGACTTAACAAAAGGCAAGAAGAGGAAGCGAGTTACGACCTAGAAGAATTAACTCGTAAGTCGCGTGAAGATGGAAACCGTTGATTCTTCTGCCAAGTTAATCTCTGCCATTGATTTCCTTAAGTCGTTGATCTGGGATGCCGCATGTCTTTAAGTCGCTGAAGCTTGTTGCCGTTGATTCTTATGCTGAGTTAATCTAAACCGTTGATTCTTAAGTCACGGAAAGATGTTGTTGTGTTGCTTGTTAAGTCGTCATCTGTTAACTCGTGGCATTGTTAAGTCGCTATGTACTAATGTGTGTATTTCTTAAGTCGTATGACGTCTGTTTCATATGTCGTATCTTTTGAGTCGTATGTCGTATGTAGTTCTTTGAGTCATTTGTAATATACATGTATGTTGAGTCGCCTTTGTTTTTAAATCGTCTGTAACTTGTAAGTCGTGTGCTTTGGCTGAGTCGTAAGTCGGAAGGAGTGCTAAGTCGTAAGTCGCATAAGTGATGAGTCGGAACCGACTTAGGAGTTGTATTTTTTTCTGCTTTGCGTGTTGTAGCCTATAAATAGGCAAGTTGTTTCACTTGTAAGGGTTGTTGATTTTTGAATAAAATTCTCTTTTGTTAGCTTTGTGCTTTCATTCCAATTGGTAGTTGAGTGTAATCTCCTATCTCCTCTTTCGGTGAATCGAGTGCGCTCGATTCAACGATTGTAGAAGCCGATTCGCGGAATCAAGTGCGCTTGATCAACGCTTGAAGAATTGAAGATCTTTGAACCCGGTATCGTGCGCGATCAACGAGTTCGGGATAGCTAGAATTCGGTATCTTCGGATCAACGAATTTGGGCATTTTAGTGTCTTCCAATCCACCGATTACTACTTTCACCGATTGAAGATTGTTTTGTTTAATCCGCTGCGTCAATTTTGGTATCAGAGCTTGTTCTAGCCAATCATAGCTAGATCGAGACTTGGAGCCTATTCATTTTGAAGTTGAAGTAATTTGCCGAGCTTGAAGTGTTGAGGCGTGATTAAGTTGAAGTGTTCAACTTTGTATCGAAGTTGTTTGATCGGATTTGAGTGGGAGGCCGAAACTTTGTCCATCGTGTTCATCGCGATTTGCAACAAAGTGGAAGTTTTCGATCCGTTTCATTTTGGATCAAAGTCCGAAAAGTGTTTGAATTTTGAAGTGTTGAAGAGTTTGGAAGATTTCAAGTATGCCGCCAAGAAGAGCTAATCACCACCAAAACGTAGAAGCTTTGTATCGAAGAGAAGAAGCTGATGAGATGGAACAAAGAATCAATGAAAACTTTAGTGAAAAGCTTAATGAAGGGATTGGACGATTAGAGAAGATGATGTTAGAAATGAATCAAAATCGGAGAAGGGTTTCACCTGAATCTAACCGTGGGGGTAGTAGAGTCTCGCCACATTCTAATCGAGACAGAAGTGTTGAAAATAATCAAGGGCGTGGGAGGAACGTGAATGATCGTGAACGGAGGAATGTAGATAGAAGGGATGATGGTGGTAGACGTGAAGGTAGTAGAGATGCGGATGGACGAGATAGATAACGATATACATCTGATTTTGAAGAGGAGTATGATGGTGGTAGTGTTCGAGGACAAGGACGAGGACAAGGAAGAAATTACTCTGAGTATGATCACAAGTGGGAGTCGGGGATGAAGACTGAAATTCCTGAATTCAAAGGTGGTATGCAAGCGGAGGAGTTTCTAGATTGGATGGCTAATGTAGAAGAGATTTTTGACTTCAAGGAAGTTCCAGAACATCGTAGAGTGAAGTTGGTTGCTACAAGGTTGAGGGGTAGAGCTTTGGCATGGTGGCAGCAAACCAAACTTACACGTGAACGGATGAGGAAGTCAAAGATTGAATCTTGGGAGAAGATGAAGAAATTGATGAAAGCGACATTCTTACCTTACAATTATCAATCTTTGATGTATCAACGTTTGCAGAACTTGAGGCAAGGGACGAAATCTGTGAATGACTATGCTGACGAATTTTATCAACTGATTGCAAGGAACGATATTATGGAGACAGAAGAACAGTTAACAGCCAGATTTGTTGGAGGATTACGAATGCAGATTCAGGATATGGTTAATATGTTTGATCCCAGATCTGTAGCGGAAGCACACCAGAAAGCGTTGGCTTGGGAGAAACAGAGACGACGAGGAAGTGGTGTGTTTACTAATTCTAACAATCAAGTGAAGGGTGTTCGTGGGAGTTCTAATGTTTCTAAACCTATCAGTAGACCAGTAGTGAAGGAGGCTGAGAAGACAAAGGTTAACAACGGTTTCAAATGTTACAATTGCCAAGAAATGGGTCACAAGAGTAGCGAATGTCCAAAACCGAAGAAGAGAGCTATGATAGCAGAGGTTGAGGATGAGGATGAAGAAGCTGAATGTTCCAATTCACCACCTGATGAGGAGGAAGAAGAAGTGAAGGGAGATGAAGGTTACAATCTAATGATGAAGAGGTCCTGTTTAACACCAAAGCAAGAGGAGGATTGTAGTTGGTTAAGGAGCAATATTTTTTAGTCAACATGTACTATTCTGGGGAAAGTTTGCAAATTCGTTATTGATGTTGGAAGCTGTGATAATATAATTTCTTCAGAAGCTGTGAGGAAGTTGGCATTAAAGACTGAGAAACATCCGAAACCGTACAAGTTGGCTTGGTTGAGAAAAGGCGGGGAGGTGAAGGTTGGACGAAGGGCTCGTGTGAATTTTTCAATTGGGAAGAAATATAAAGATGAAATCTGGTGCGATGTGGTAGATATGGACGTTTGTCATTTGTTGCTGGGGAGACCGTGGCAGTATGATAGGGCGGTGCAACATGATGGGCGTACCAACAGTTACAGTTTCATGTTTGAAGGCACAAAGATTACTCTAGTTCCAAAGAAGCGACAACAGGAGGAAAACAAGTTGGAGGAGATTGAAGAACTCAAAACTTTGTTATCTTTGAAGGAGTTTGTTAAGGAGGTTGAAGAAGAGTCAGAAGTATTCTTGTTAATTGGGCGTGAGAGCAGTGAAGAAGTTGAAATTCCAGAAGAAGTTAAACCGGTTTTGAAAGAATTTGACGATGTATTTCCAGAGGAGTTACCAACGGAGTTGCCACCGTTGAGGGATATACAACATCAGATAGATCTTGTTCCAGGTGCTATGTTGCCACACAGACCACATTATCGAATGAGTCCGAAGGAACATGAAGAGTTGCGGAGGCAGGTAGAGGAATTGCTTGAACAGGGGCGTGTGCAGGAGAGTTTTAGTCCTTGTGCTGTACCAGCTTTATTGGTAGCCAAAAAGGATGGAACGTGGAGGATGTGCACTGACAGTCGAGCATTGAATAAGATTACTGTGAGATATAGATTTCCAATGCCAAGGTTGGATGATTTACTAGATCAAATAAGCGGAGCTACTATATTTTCGAAGATTGATTTGAAGAGCGGATATCATCAAATTCGTATCAGACCAGGTGATGAGTGGAAGACTGCTTTTAAAACCAGGGAGGGTCTATACGAATGGTTGGTTATGCCATTTGGCTTATCAAATGCACCAAGTACATTCATGAGGGTGATGAACTAGATTTTTCGACCATTCATTGGGAAGTTTGTGGTGGTGTATTTCGATGATATTCTGATATTTAGTGGAAGTCCTGAGGAACATTTGAATCATCTGAGGGAAGTACTGATGGTTTTGCGACAAGAACAATTTTATGCTGCAACGAAGAAATGCGTGTTCATGACGCATAGCGTTTTATTTCTGGGGTATGTTGTGTCGGAAGAAGGAATACAGGTTGACCAAAGTAAAGTTGAAGCGATTAGAGATTGGCCACAGCCCAAGACGATAACGGAAGTTCGTAGTTTTCACGGGTTGGCTTCATTTTATCGAAGGTTTATTCCACACTTTAGTAGTGTGATGGCGCCTGTGACTGATTGTATGAAGGGTAAACAGTTTACATGGACGGAGGAAGCAGGAGTTGCTTTTGAACGAATCAAGGAGTTGTTGACGACCGCACCAATCCTAGCATTACCTGATTTTCAGTTGTTGTTTGAATTACATACTGATGCGTCAAAGGTTGGGATTGGAGGAGTGTTGAGTCAAAGGGGTCGTCCTATTGCCTATTTCAGTGAGAAGTTGTCAGGAGCAAAGATGCGATACAGTACATATGATGTGGAGTTTTATGCTGTTGTGCAAGCTATTAAACACTGGAGACATTATCTATTTCAGAAAGAGTTTGTTCTTTACACTGATCATGAGGCGTTGAAGCATTTACAAGGGAAAGACAAGATTTCAGCGAGACATGCATCGTGTATTGCATATCTGCAACAATTTACTTTTGTTGTTAAACACAAGTCAGGGGTGACGAATCGTGTGGCTGATGCTTTGAGTAGGAGGAATCATTTGTTGACAACAATGAAGGTTGAAGTGACGGGGTTTGATGAGTTACCAGAATTATTTGTCGAAGATCCTTATTTTGCGAAGTTTGTTGATAAAGTCAAGGAGGGAAAGACGGATGAGTTTATGATGGTAGACGGTTTTCTGTTCAAAGGAAATCAATTGTGCATACCTGATTGTAGTTTGAGAATGAAGATCGTAAAAGAACTACATGAAGAAGGACATGTTGGGAGAGACCGTACATTACAGTTGATTTCACAGTCTTACTTTTGGCCATCGATGAGGAAAGAAGTAGAGAGGTTTGTGGAGCGTTGTCATATTTGTCAGGTTTCGAAAGGAACTGCGACTAATGCTGGTTTATATATGCCGTTACCCGTGCCTGTAAAACCATGGGTGGATATCAGTATGGATTTTGTTTTGGGTTTGCCTAGAACTCAAAGGGGAAATGATTCTATATTCGTTGTGGTAGACAGATTTTCGAAAATGGCACATTTTATTGCTTGTAAGAAGACGGCGGATGCTGTTCATGTTGCTCAGTTGTTTTTCAAGGAGGTCTATCGACTTCATGGATTGCTAGAATCTATTGTGTCGGATAGAGATACTCGATTTTTGAGTCACTTTTGGTTGAGTTTGTGGAAAATGGTGGGAACGAAGCTGAAGTTTAGTTGTGCTTATCATCCGCAAACTGATGGACAGACTGAGGTGGTAAACAGATCATTGGGGAATTTGTTATGATGTCTTGTACAGGACAATCTGAAGAGTTGGGACATGAAGTTATGCCAAGCAGAATTTGCTCATAATCGTGCTGTAAATCGAAGTACTAGGTTCAGTCCATTCCAGATTGTATATTCTAGTATGCCAAAAGGAACGTTGGATTTAACGGTAATACCACGCTCGAAGGGGACAATTAAAAAAGCTGCTGATTTTGTTGAGGGGTTGACGGAATGTCATAAAATCGTTCAGGAACGATTGGAGAAAGAAAACGAGAAGTATAAATGATCTGCAGACTTGAAGCGAAGAAATGTTGAGTTTAATGAAGGAGATATGGTTTATGCAGTGTTAACAAAAGATTGTTTTCCGGTGGGAACGTACAATAAATTGAAAGCACGAAAGATTGGTCCAGTGGAAATTTTAAAGAGAATCAATAAAAATGCTTATAAATTGAAGCTAGCAGATGATGTGTATACGTCTGACGTATTCAATGTTAAGCATCTCGTACCATATCATGGGAATGAGTTTGTTGTGGGAGATGAGGGTGCAAATTCGAGGACGAATTTTTCTCAACCTGGGGAGGATGATGCAGACCAAGTAATAAGTCGTGACCGACTTAAGGAGATAGGTCTAAGTCGTGACCGACTCAACAAAGCTAAGGACATAAGTCGTGACCAACTTAACAAAGGAGCTATGAGTCGTCTACGACCTAACAGGCTTGGAGGAAAAGGGCTACGACTTAACATAGGCTTAAGTCGCTTGGAACTGATAAGTCATCTCCGACTCATCGAAAACGAAAGGTTAAGTCGTCCATGACTTAACAAAAGGCAAGAAGAGGAAGCGAGTTACGACCTAGAAGAATTAACTCGTAAGTCGCGTGAAGATGGAAACCGTTGATTCTTCTGCCGAGTTAATCTCTGCCATTGATTTCCTTAAGTCGTTGATCTGGGATGCCGCATGTCTTTAAGTCGCTGAAGCTTGTTGCCGTTGATTCTTATGCCGAGTTAATCTAAACCGTTGATTCTTAAGTCGCGGAAAGATGTTGTTGTGTTGCTTGTTAAGTCGTCATCTGTTAACTCGTGGCATTGTTAAGTCGCTATGTACTAATGTGTGTATTTCTTAAGTCGTATGACGTCTGTTTCATATGTCGTATCTTTTGAGTCGTATGTCGTATGTAGTTCTTTGAGTCATTTGTAATATACATGTATGTTGAGTCGCCTTTGTTTTTAAGTCGTCTGTAACTTGTAAGTCGTGTGCTTTGGTTGAGTCGTAAGTCAGAAGGAGTGCTAAGTCGTAAGTCGCATAAATGATGAGTCAGAACCGACTTAGGAGTTGTATTTTTTTCTGCTTTGCGTGTTGTAGCCTATAAATAGGCAAGTTGTTTCACTTGTAAGGGTTGTTGATTTTTGAATAAAATTCTCTTTTGTTAGCTTTGTGCTTTCATTCCAATTGGTAGTTGAGTGTAATCTCCTATCTCCTCTTTCGGTGAATCAAGTGCGCTCGATTCAACGATTGTAGAAGCCGATTCGCGGAATCAAGTGCGCTTGATCAACGCTTGAAGAATTGAAGATCTTTGAACCCGGTATCGTGCACGATCAACGAGTTCGGGATAGCTAGAATTCGGTATCTTCGGATCAACGAATTTGGGCATTTTAGTGTCTTCCAATCCACCGATTACTACTTTCACCGATTGAAGATTATTTTGTTTAATCCGCTGTGTCAATAACCATGACAAATGGTCAAAATGAATGGGGATGGGTAATCCAGAATTTATTTACTTGTTTTGTATATCATCATATCATATTATTTTGAGATGTTTTAACCATTGTGGTTGCAGGAGTACAGTATATGGTTTTGTAAAAAGGTTTTACGATATTAGTGAGGGGAAACCCGTTCCGCTAAGCAGCATGGTCTCACTGGATATCTAAATGATTTGAGATGACATATTATTATTCACACCAGGCTTTATATTTGACTCGAAGTTTATGTTTCCCCTTAAAATCTTTGGTACTCAACTGATTTTGAGTAGCCCGAGAGTTGAGGTTTTTAGGTATCTCATTGGACAAATAAAACTTCCGAAGATGTGCAGGAGGCATGATATATATAGAGTTCTCTTTTATTTGATTCCGCTGTGTTGTTTGTATGGAAAAGTTGTTAAATTGCCTTTATATACTCTGAAAATCCAAGGGGGCATCTTCATATGTCGCTCTTGGCGTATGTTGTAATAAATATATCTTCTCTAAACATGGTTAATGATGGTGGGATTATATAATGAATTTGGAACTGTTTTGAAATGAAACGTGATCTTGTTTGAGATTTTAAATATTTTCCTTATTCATGTGTTTATGTGTATCAATGTATCTAACACCGCCGTATTTGGTCGCTGAGGATTAATAACAGTAGAAGACTGCAGCATCCATAGCCGTTAGTTTTAGGCATCCAAGCAAGGGGATGTTACACGGGAATACGTTCATATATATATATATAACAATTACAAGTACGTTACTATAACATCAACCCGAACCCTGATCTTATTTTCTGATTCATTGGGATATGTTTTGAAAATCTTTTTGGTCCAAATTTCTTTTAAATTTACATAAACCTATGCTCTGATACTAACTTGTAACATACCCCACTTGGAGGCCAAAACTAACTACTACGGATGCTGCAGTCATCCATAGTTATTAATTCTCGATGACCAAATGCGATAATGTTAGATACATTGGTACAACAAAAACACATGAATATGAAAAAAAATTAAACTCGTAAAACAAATTTCTCATTCCACTTCAATCTCTTTTCAAATTCATTACATAATCCCAATTTCGTAAACCATGTTCAGAGAAATATAATTATTACAAAATACGCCAAGAGCAACATATGAAGATGCCCCTTTGGAGGATCAAAGTCTAAACATAGGCAATTAAACAACTTGCTATTACAACAAATGTAACGACCCGACTTTCCAGACCCGGAAAATCGAACCATTTTAGTTAAGAAGAAGAGGTAGAAGAAGAAAAATAGAAAACAAAATCAGAATCTAACCATCGCAGCGGAATAAAATATAATATATATCAACAGATCTTTACACAAATTAAAAACTATATCTGTTTATATAATACATCATCAGAATACATCATCAGAGTACATCAACATCCATAACATATAACTGAATACACAGCGGAAAAATAATAGCAAGTACGAGAGTACGTATCGTCATCCAGCTCGTCTCCTGAGTTCCACAGCATCATATCCTGAACTTGTTTATCTCGGTCTGACCCGAGCATCATATAAAACAATACCCGAGTCAGTCTGGAATACCAGCGTGAGAAAATCACACTCAATTGATTATTAAAGTTTCAAAAATCCTTTTGAAAATAAAAGCATCTCGTAAGACCACGCCACAAATAAACATGTCGGGTTTTTACCTTACGATAGCTAAAACACTTTATATCAAAATCCTCTGATATTATAATAGTGTCTACAGAAAGTAAAATAGAATCTAGCTGAAATGCTTGCATCTCACATTTCAACAATAGTTGGGCACAATCAAAACCGTACAGGCACGTAGGGAGAATGGATTTCCAACGAATGACTAGGCACTGGGGTACCACCTGTCACAGTACGTGGCCTAGATCACAGTACCGAGGAGTACGCCCGCTCCCCTGCAACACAAGGCCGGAATCATCCCTTACTGGATAATTCCAAATAAAATCACCCCACGGTTGGGATCAGCAACCGCACCACTAAGCCGAAATAAAGGGACATCTAGACAGGGATGACTTTACTCTCAAGTGGGTGCTACCCACGAAGCCTTGCTGCATAACCCCTGATTTTCAGTCATTCCCGGTTGATGAGGCTTGAGGCTAAACGATACCTTTACAGAACATTTCACTTTGAATGCCCATCGTCCACCTGACGATGTCACGAAAGCATTCGTCCATACAAGTCCGTCCCGGGTTCGAACGGAACCGAAGGCACTATTCCTACTACATCCATTTTGGAAATATCCTCAGGATTAGTAGCGACTAGCCCTTGCACTTCACTGCTCCATCTTCGACTCTGAACACGTTACACGAAACGTACAAACCGAATCGAAGTGGTATTCGAGTCTCCAGACCTAGAATCCCGGTATACGGAAACTCGATCCCGGTCTCTTCGATACGATCAACGCATTTGCCAATATTGATAGTCGGTTATTTAACTATCAATTAACATCCACAAGCAACCATCACACAATAAATAATTTCCCACATTATTTATTTGCCCCAAATATCTTTCCAAGATATATTTCCAAATTTTCAAAGCTCATTTGAAAACAATTTCAAACAGTTTCCGCTTACGGAATACATTTCCCAAATAATTATCTCCACTGAATCACCAAGTACAAAATACTTTTAATTTTAAAATAATTTAAAAACACTTTATTTTAAATATATCTTATAACATTGAAATTAAACTACTTTAATACTTTATTTAAAATATATATTTTAAAATAAACCACTTTATAAATATAAACTAAATTTCTCCTTTTAAAACATAATAGCAAATCACTTTTATATAATTACTACAATAATAGATTTTTGAAAATACTTACTTAGGAAATTAACATTTAGAAATAATCAATTTTCTAAAACATGCTTTTAAAACACAATTAGAACTTTTAACTTATATTAAAAATTACTTTGAAAACGTACTTGGCTATCCAGAGAAATACACTTCTCATTCCCATCTTTTAAAAATAAATCAACATTTATTTTTAAACCAATTCATATTCTTTTATAAATTCCCACATTGAATTTATATTTTCTAATATCCACTGATATTCCATTTCACTTTATAAACCCAGTTTATATCTTCAAAATCTCATTTCTCTTTAAATTTCAAATCCCAAAGTATTTAAATCAATTAACAATTGATTCTCCGATTTAATTTACTTTGAAATAAATTTCCTTACTTAATCCATTTATTTCCAAGTTCATTAACTTCCATATTTTATTTTCTCATTATGATTTAAAATCTTTAAACCGAAACACAAGTTTTAGATTTCCCAAATTCTTTCTCTTCTTTTAATTACATTTAAACATTGAATTAAAATAAATTATTTATTCTTTTAAATAATATCATATGAGTTTTAAATTCAATATTTCTCGGTTTATTCAAAATTCCTCTTTTCCATATTTAATTTATTTGAATTTACTAAAATTACTTAACTTAATTTTACTCTTTTATTTCTTTCCAAAAATCCAATTCAATTGCTTTTGGTAACTCATTATACTGGGAAATTCAATCCAACCAGATTATCCAATATAAATCATCACATGATATCAAATATCGTAACACAGAATATTTAAACAAATTAAATATTTTGAGGAATCCAGTTGGATCCCTCCAACCTGTTTCCCTGCATCCACAAACGTTAGCACAATACCAGTTCCACTTCAAGGTGGAATATCGCGGTATATGGGTTTTATAAAATCATCCGCTATTATGCGGCGCATAGGGTCTCATCCACTATATAATGTGGGAATATCAACAACTCCAATATATACATATGCCAATATATATATATATATATTGGTATACACCTATATACCATATCATATCAATCCAATCAAACAATTCAATCATTCATCCATATTTAAATTTAACCAATTAAATTTAAATAAAATTAAACTGAGTGAGATTAACTCACCTTAGATTTTGTTTTGCAATCCATCCTATCTCGACATGTTTTTTCCAAAATTGTCAGACCTTGTATAATCAGTAGATGTCTTATTAATATCTTGAATGAATTGAACAATTTGTTACTATTTTAATAATTTAACTAACATACGAATTAATTGAACAATTCATTCCCATAAATTTTAATTAACAAATTATTTAATTTGCAACGAATTACCGAAAAGTAAATAAGTTTATTAACCACATTAATCTCTAATATTCATTATTAAAATAAACTGGTAAATTTCCATTTCTAAACTGTATATAAATTCTTTGCTTCTGAATATATATCCTACTGTAAATAAATCTTGTCCCTAAGAAAAACAAATCATTTTTTTAACAAGTGAATCACCTCAATTTCCTATTTTAAGATAATCTAGTTAGCCTTACTCACTGACCAACCAAATAAATTAAGGTTAAACTAGCTTAACATTTGATTTCTTCTTTACTAGTAAATCTGAATGTTAATCCTTTGCTTACATTCAAGTTAAACAGTAAGCAAAAGACATAAAAATCTGAACCTATCCTAACTATATTTCTTCTTAAACACCTTCAACTCTGAAAGTGTACAATATTTATTAAGTCACATTAAAATAGATGGTACCTCACCTCACTGCCCAAACCTGGCCTCTTCCTCTACCTCAGCCTTGACAGTCGAGCCTCTCATCATCGCACGCGAGATCGAACATGCCAACACTTCCCGCATCGAGCTGCCAGGGGGCGAATCAGACCTCAACACTTCGTCATCGCATCATCCTCTCTGTATGCCTCCCTTTAACTTGCGAGTATCACTGCTTTGCCGTACCCACAATCGCGACTACCTTGGTGAACTTGCCCGGTCGTGAATCGCTCACGAGCTTGAGCCAAAAATCCCACCCAATCGCGTCACCTCCTCCAGGTCAGGCCGCCGCTTCCAAACTAACGAGCTCACCTTCATCGTGAGGAACCGCGATTTCCTCCCTCACGTGCTTGAACCATCTCGCGCCCCAGCAAATCCAATTCGCCCCCCCCCCCCACTTCTTTTATTTACCTGATGTCGATTTTGAACTGGAAGAAGAAAGGAGGGAGCTTGCGAACGAATTAAAGAGTAGGGTAGCGTGATTTTTGTTTTCAATTAGTCCGGCCATTTTCTTTATTTTGATGATTTTAGAACGAGATATGTTTCTGGCTTCAGAACGAAGAAAGAAAGAGATAAGGTCGGGTACTTGAATAGCTGTTTGAACTGATGGAAAAGATAGGTCGATGTGAAATAAATTTAACTGCAGTTGACTAGTAAAATTATTCAATTTAAATTCAAATTCGAATTGTTCCAATAAAGTCAACTAAAAATTTTGACATCCTATCAAGGCATGCCGCTAGGCGTTTGTAATGTTATACGCCTATTCTGAACGCACTGGAAGAGGTTTTGAGTCCTAATTCGATCGTATGGAGAAGATAGCTTTTTTGGATTCAGTTATAATATTGAATTCGATAAAATTTCAGCGCGTTTATATATCGTACGCTCACACAACAACTCCAAATACTACGAAAATTGAAACCCGATAATAATACAATATTACGGATCCAATGGAACTGGTTTCGTCGAATTCTGAGACTGTGCCTCGGAAGGCTATTTTTAAATTCAATTTAAACAATATATTTTTAAAACTGAACAAAACATCTTTAAATTAGATTCTATCACTTTTATTATCTTTCATATTATCAATATAAATTTTACAAGCTCAAAACTCCGGATTCTCTATTTTACCCTATATTCAATTGTCTAATTCAAAAATTAAATTATCCAATAAATACTGTATATTTGAAATTAAAGTTAAAATTTAACCTTCGAATATTTAAAATAAATTAAATATTCCCATTTCAAATATACAAAAATTCCGGGTCGTCACAACAAAAATACAGTGGAATCAAACAAAAAGAACTCTTAATGGCTAACTTGCCTCCTGCACGTCTCCGAAAGCTTTTTCGTCTAAAGGAGAACCTGAAAACCTTATCTCTTAAACTACTCAAAATCAATTGAGCACTCGAGAGTTTAAGGGGAAAACATAAACTTCGAGTCAGATAAAAGTATGGTATGAATAATAACCTACCATCTCGAACCATATAGTTATCTAGTGAGACCACGCCGCTTAGCGGAATGAGTTTTCCCCTCACTAGTATCTTAACTCAATTTATAATAACCATATACTGTGCACCTACATCCACAATGGTTAAAACATAACATAGTAAAAAAGTATTATAATGATATGCAAACATGCAATATGTTCTGAATTTCTCATCCCCATTTATCTGACTATTTGTCTCAAGTTATAGTTTCTAGGGTCACAATTAACCTATTAGGTTTCATGGGCTGATTAATATGGAATTCCTATCCGCTTTCATAGTTTTCATGGGGTCACTATGAACCCTTTAGTTTCTACCAATACTATCATTCAATCATAGTTTTCATGCGATCTCCATGAACCTATTGGTATCTATCAATAACTTTCTCCAATCATAGTTTTCATGGGCTTACTATGTACCTATTGGTTCTTCAATAACTTCCCTCATGTCATAGTTTTCATGGGACCACTATGAACCTATTGATCTCTTTCAATAACTTAATCCGGACATAGTTTTCATAGAATCACCAAGAACCTATTGGCCCATGCCAATAACTGTTTTCATACATAATTTTCATGGGCTTACTATGAACCTGTCTAAACCAATAACTCTTTGATCAGTCTTTGGGCATCCTATATTCTGGTCTACCTGACCTCATGGATGCAACTCTACTCACACAGGAGTTAACTTAATGTATATTCACTACTAGGTCAACCTAACTGTTTATTCTGCCCTTAACACCCCAAAATGCAATTATGGGTTAATTATTAAGTGAATATGTTTACAAAAGCATACATGGTAACTGATTAATAAAAACATCCATGCTTTAACTTCCTTGCAATCATTTTTCTAATGAAATATGGTTAATACTCTTAACCCACTATCTTTAGCAAAGAAAGCTTCTTCAAAAAAACTCCAAAGTTTAATGCCATTTCAAAGCTCTTTCATATTGCCATAGATTTACTTTTAAAAATTGAGATTAGGTTTCTTGTTTGAAAACTAAGGCTTTCGAAAACTTAGGCCTGTTCTTTTGAAATAATTAGAAACATACCTTTCGAAAGTATTCAAACCTTCCTTTCAAAATATTTAAAACATTCCTTTCAAAACCATTAAAAATATACCTTTCGAATCACTTAAAGCTTACCTTTCGAAGGTACTTAGTTCAAGTAAAATTAATGAAAACATAGCTTCGAAACCATTTGAAAGTATCTTTTTTGAAATCATTCGGTTTAACATTAACTATAACTTCTGGGTCAAAGAAAGCAAAAGCGAAAGTAACCCTTTCGAAAGCATTGATCTTTAACTAAAAGAATTTGGGGAAGATGATAGTTAGAAACCCCTTTCAAAACCGTTGCCGCCATAACTCTTATCAAAAGCGGCTCAAACAACCCTTTTGAAGGCATTGAGAAGGCGGCTTTAAATTATACAAGAGCGAAAGCTTCCCTTTAGAAATCATTGATTTAAATTTAAAAAGGAAGCAGCCTTTAACTTATTCAAAAGGCATGAATGCCTCAGCTAGGTTTCGAATAGGTTCAAAAGCAGCTACCCTTTCGAAAACTCCTTTTTAAGACAAACAAGTAGCAACTCATTCGAAAGCTTCTTTTAAAATATAGTAAGCAGCCTTTGAACAAAGGTAAGTTGATTGATCCGAAAGCTTCATCCCTTCGAAAGCATCTTTTAAAAGCAAAGGCAGGTAATGTATTCGAATGCTTATAAGAATTAATTCTACCCTTTCGAAAGCTTGCCTTCGACACAGTCCCTTCCGCCATTCTCCAATCCACTTCGTATCAATAGCTTAATACCATGTGTATTGGTTTTGAATGAGTTTATTAGTAGAAGTATGGTGACAAAAGCTAGCAGAAGGAAGTAGCGAAGTAGTAAATCAAAACAAAACTAATTTTATGCCTTTAAAAGAAATTCCTTTTTACCTAACTTACCCAATTTTTCAAAATATGATTGTTGCAAAATTCTTTATCAAATCTTTTTCTAAAAAGGCTGCCAAATTCAATAATTTATTGTTGAAATTATTTTATCAAATAAGCCATTCCCTTCAACAAAACCTTTAAACGTTTAAGTCCTTCAACTTAAATGATTTAATAATCATATTAAAACAATTAGGAAAAATCCATAAAAATCATCATAATTCACCTTTAATATGTTTTCTAACATACGTAAATTTCAGATCCAGAATCATTATATAATTGTCTTAAATAATTTAAACCCAAAATTGTCTATTTCTTCCATTCAGAAATTCATAATAAATTATCCATAGCTTGGAATATTATGAAAATTTAAATCCATCTCCAAAATAATGTTTTACATAACATATTATATTCATGGCATTCGAAATCAATTTACATGATTTTACCCTTAAAATCAAATTATGTCATTACACAAAAATCCTTGTTTAAATCAAAACATGGCATATAATCGCACCATATCATCATTCATCCATCTAAACGGTTTTAAAAACTTAAACCCGAAATTAAAATGTTCAGTAAAACATATATGAGATGGTTTAGATTATTATCCACCTTGTTTGGATAAGGAACTTAAGATTTGTTCTTGCTTAATTTTTCCTTGCTTGAATCTTAGTTTCTAATTGATTTTGGTCTCCTTTTCTCCTACGTTTATGGCCGGCCTTGATCTCCTTTTGTTTATGTTTTTCTTTTTATGAATGAGAATGAGGCAAGGGTTTACGGGTTATATACGGCTATTCCCATATTACCCTTGCCTTATTCTCTTATGTATTTAACTTATAAAACCATTTAGTTAAGGCACGACCCTATTTAGTTTTCAAATCTCAATCCCTTTATCACTTCAGTCTCTACATTATTCTATTTAGTTTATCTAATTAAATCTTCCGAATAATGTTATTTAAACCTAGGGGTGTTATAGTTCCTAAGTTAAATAAGGCTTCGTATGACCTAAAGCAAGCTAGAAGAACCTGCTACACCAGAATTAACTACTACTACGCTAAACAAGGGACTAGGTAGAGCCAAACTGAGCAACACTTTACATTAAGACTCAATGAGCGGACAACCCACTTATTGTCCTTTATATATGGATGATCCCATCGACATGAGAAATGATGAAATGATCAATAAATTTAATAACGACATTTGAAATGGTCGATTTGATTTTAATGCACTACTTCCACATGATCGAAATAATACAAAACGAAGATGAGGTTTTCATCACACAATGAAGTATACATATACTCTCTAGAAGAGATTCCAAGATGGATGCTATAAGACAATACCTATTCCACTATGCAATAATAAAACACCCAAGAAAGAAGACAATGCACCAAAAGACGACGAATCACAATTTCGAAGTGTAATTGGAAGCTTACTATTTTCTTGGGCATAAGAGTAATACTTTATTCAGAGCACTCAATTTTTGATGTCTTGAAAAATTGAATCCAAAACCTCTAGAATCTCAGTTTACGGTTCCTTGCAACTTTCCACTTAAGCTACTGGTCCTTGACGAAGCTTACTATGTTTAACCAATAGAAGAACATACACTCTGCATATAATTAGTCCATGCATAATTCAAATCAAGTTCTCTATAGACTAGCTAAGGGAGTACATGGAACTTATAAGAGAGTAATTGGCACGTGCAAAGATAGAAGAAGTGTGGAATATGACATGAAGTCATAGTTGTCTCAAAACTAATTAGAAATTCATATAGCATATGGGAGGGATACATGGATGGCTTGAAAAGTACTTCAAGCTATCCACTTACTCTTGGATTGAAAATATTCTTTTATGTAATAAAGAAACAAGCAACAGTTACAAAATAAACAATTAAAATAGAGTACGTTGCGGTAGTCCTAGCCACAAGTCGAGTTATTTGATTAAAGCAAATATTTGAAGACATGGGAGAGTTGAATCAACAACTCAGCTATTGCAATGGAAAAAAAAAATGTCCTCGTAGTACCAATACATGTAGGCAACAAGTATTTACATAAATATTATAAAATAGAAGAAGAGTTGGTGGATATATTCACAAAGATACCATCAAGAAGAGTGTTCGAACTGTTTCAAGCAATGATTTGAGTTACCATGCGTACCTAGTAGGAGTGTTGAAATTCCTACACATTTCTAGAATTCCATTTCAAAAAGAAGTATCTATCCATAAAAATATATATGTATAATATGAAGAATTAGTGTTTGTATTAATAAAAATTTCTATTTTATAAAATGTTAGCATCAAATATTATGTTAGTTAATTATTGGAAAATTGGGTCATGTAGGCCACATTTGCAAATTTATCATAGAAACATGCTTGTTTCAAAACTAGTTACAAAATCAGATCAGTTTCTGCCATGTTTTTCCAAAAAAAAAAAAAAAAAAGGTCTGCAATGACGTGAACAAAGATCACAACATAACGCTTTCAACATGTTTGAAGTGCAATCTGGGATAGTGCAGACTGACGTTATCCCAAATCGTGAACAGAAAAACTTATAAAAAATAATTTGCAATGAAATTAGTTTCGGACAACAACGTAAATTGTACGAAATTCTAGATTTAGACATGTTCTGCAGTTAGTTTTGAAACAACCATGTTTCTTTAATAATTTCTCAAAAGGGTCTACATGCATAAATTTTGCTTAGTTATATTGTAAAACTAAGAATTGCATCTCCGTCTGAAGTATACCAGTTCATATATAGATATGACACGATTCTTATCAAACAAACAAAACCAGAAAAGGAAAAGGAAAAAAATGAAAAGGAAAGAAGCAGCAGCCTGTTCCATTCGATAACAGAATAGAATAAACTCTACTAACTATTCTATATACATTTTCTCAAATATTTTTCAGTAATAATATCTCAACTGCAAACATCAGCCGCTAAATGCAAAGTGAAGGATGAGAATAACACAATAAAGTCAAAATGATTTAACCATTTAAAATGAAGTAGATATAGCTAGCTAAGCAGCATCATGATGAATCTGGATAAGTAATATAATTCCAACCCGAGTGTTATCAGTTGAAGCCAACGTGAAAAAAAAAATGTAGAGACTAGGCAATTTCAGTACCTAATGTATAAAATGGAAGACCATATTCTGCACTAACCACAAGAAATTTTAACCCGGTTTTCATCGGACAATTTACACAAACTTATAACTAGTTACTACAAGCGCTGAGACCGTTTCGGTGCAAATGAACTGTCGGATAAAATAAAGCCAGAATGGACCATGTGGTGGATCATGCAAACTGGATAATGTATTCAAAAAATATAGAAGAAAAAGATATGGTCCAAATTTCTCAGGCATTCTGATGCTTAACTCATGGCCCGCAAATATAATCTGAAACCCGTTACCTGTCCCTTTGGCCTACATTACATCTCTTCTTATTGTTAATATATGTGTCACTGTTTTTTTTTTCTTTTTCCATTTAGCATATATAGTTCTATTACTGTCATAAAAATTATACTGTATGTTGATTCCTTCAACTTGTATGTGGTTACAGTTAAAATGAATGTCGATGACCATGAATCAGCCAGTAAATTAGTTTACAATGTATGCAGCAACATGATTGAAGAAAGTGGTATTTAAGCAACAGAAACCTGATGTATGATATGTGGTAATTAAGAAGCAATACATATCCATACTCACAGTGGAAAACATAGAATAATATCAGTCTAGCTAAATGACAATGAATTTTGCCAGCTAATTCATTAGAAGAGAAAAAAGGCAAAACAAGATAGAGAACTGAACTGTCAAACAACAGCAAGAAACAAATAAAGATGCTCCATCTATTTTCGTTTAAACCTAGTAGCAACCCAATTTTCTAACGAAAACTCCTTCCATTGGCCTGTTAAACGTCTAGTATACCAAAACAGAGAATAATCAATTATAAACTCGTCGCACAAGTTTATAACTCAGATTTCCACTACACTGGAATTCTGTGTTAATTATTATAACAATATGATTGTTGTAAATAAATTACAACAACAGCGTTATACTATTTTGAATAAATAGTACAACCAAAATAAAGGATAGAATATAGAATTCTAACCGGAATATGTCTGAGGCTCGTCGTAACGATTTCCTTAAGAATTTTTTTTCAAAATTCTCCCAAGATACAACAGACGTAATCTGCACGAGATTGTAATGAGTATGTCTACTCTGTGATATATATGGAATGTTGAGCAGTAGAGCAAAGAAGCAGAAGAAATTAGATTGGAATGGGATGTTGAGCAGTAGAGCAAAGAAGCAGAAGAAATTAGATTGGAATGGGATGAGAATGTGATCAGTATTCTCTCCTATTTATAATTTCGTCCGCACCCCTTCGAACAGTCGCGTCTGCCTGAAAGGTTGCACCTGTTTCCTTTCATTGCTGCTGTTCGTTTAACGGGCCGCACCCGTTCGCTACTGCCTATGTTCGGCCGCGTCTCTTCAGTCGGGCCGCACCTGTTCGCCTCTAACGGGTCGCACCCGCTTCTGTTCGCCCATGCTTCTTCAGTCAGGTTGCACTCGCTCGCCGCGTCCGCTTATGAACAGTCGTGTCTGTTCACATAGCCTGCAACTGTTAAAAAACCCGGCCCAGTTTTGCAGCAAAATTAGGATCATATTAGACCCAAACCCAAACCCGAGCCCGGCCCGGTTCGGTTCGGTCGGACGGACGGCGGCGGCGCGCGCGCGTGTGTGGTGGAGATGCATGATCTCCCTCCTCACAACGAAGCATACATTTGGGTGCCCCTAGGCCCCAACATCTTCATTGCAAAGCCATATATAAACTAGTATGGCTTAGCAATTTTGGCGATGTGGGACTTTATGTATGTTTCATTCATTTTGTTCTTTAGGAATTCCAACAATCCCCCACATGAATGATAATATACATATCCCCCACACAAAGCGAAATATCACAGAGTACATATGGAATAATGCTTTATCGTGGATAAGTAGATATTTCACTTTGAACTTTCCCTAGTTAAAACTTATCGGATCTACTTGGCTAATCGGTGAATTATTTCATCTTGAACCGTCGGCCTTTATTGTATATCCAGACAATAAGCTTTACGAAGCATTGATTCCCTTCTCATCCAATCTCTTGGTTGTGTTCATTTTGGTCCTGAACAATTTTTGGTTCTGCGAGTGTTTTTAGAGAATAAAAGCCTTTTATTATTCTCATAGAGCCGACCCAGCTCACACTAACATAGGTGATCGCAACCATTAAGAGTATCCTACATATACCCCACTTGTTATTTCCAAGATATGGTCATCATTAAAAAACATAGTTTTAACCTTTAAATACTTCTGTAGGCATGCATTTATATTGTGCACCATAGGAATGGAGTTGGACTATGTCCACGCAAATGCATTACGTCTTGAGTTATTCAGAACTGGTTTGCCTATTGATCCTAGTCCGTGGGATCTCCAGTCGCTAGGATAGGTTTCCGTATAAGATAACTCTTGGTGGTTTAGGCTTTTAAACCCATTCCCCTCGATGCGCAGTCAATTTTCTCTCTTGATAAACCTTTAGTAAACGGATCCGCTAGGTTATCATTTGTTCTCACATAATCTATGGAAATAGTTCCATTAGAGAGTAACTGCCTAACTGTGTTATGGCGTCGTCGAATATGTCGTGACTTTCCATTATACACAAAGTTGTGCGCTCTGCTTAGCGCTGCTTGGTTATCGCAGTGTATGCATATGGCCGGTACAGGTTTAGGCCAGAATGGAATATCTTCCAAAAAGTGACGAAGCCATTCTGCTTCTTCGCCTGCTTTATCTAAAGCGATGAACTCTGATTCCATAGTGGATCGAGCTATGCATGTTTGTTTGGTAGATTTCCATGACACTGCTGCCCCTGCTAAGGTAAAGACATAACCACTTGTCGATTTTGATTCCTCTGAATCTGCAATCCAGTTTGCATCACTATATCCTTCTAAGACGGCAGGATATTTTCCATAGTGTAAGGAATAGTTAGCGGTATTTTTTAAATATCCAAGCACTCTCATTAGTGCTTTCCAGTGTTCCTTTCCTGGATTGCTTGTATACCTGCACAGTCGACTTACTGCATAAGCTATATCTGGTCTTGTGCAATTCATGAGATACATGAGACATCCTATTACACGAGAGTATTCCAGTTGCATTACACTCTCATTAGTGTTTTTATGCAGTACTTCTGATGGATTAAAAGGTGTTCTCACTCCTTTAATTCCATAGTCTTGGAATTTTTCAATCACTTTGTCTACATAGTGTGACTGAGACAATTCAATTCCATTAGGAGTTCTTATTATTTTGATTCCCAAAATAACGTCTGCAACTCCTAAATCTTTCATATCGAAATTGTTAGTTAACATCTTCTTTATGGTCTCTATTACCTGAGTATTTGGACCAAATATTAACATATCGTCTACATATAAACAAATCATCACATATGATTGTCCAATTTGTTTATAATAAACACATTTATCGCATTCATTTATACGAAAACCATTTCTCATCATGACACTATCAAATTTTGCGTGCCATTGTTTTGGAGCTTGTTTTAGTCCGTATAATGATTTTACTAATCTACAGACTTTGTTTTCATTTCCTTTGGAAATAAAACCTTCAGGTTGCTCCATGTAGATCTCCTCATCGAGATCTCCATTTAAGAATGCTGTCTTTACATCCATTTGATGAATTTCTAGACCATAAATTGATGCAATTGCTATTAGCATTCTTATAGAGGTTATTCGTGTTACTGGCGAATATGTATCAAAGAAGTCTACTCCTTCTTTTTGACGATATCCTTTGGCTACTAATCTGGCTTTATACTTGTCGATAGAGCCATCTGCTTTCATTTTCTTCTTGAAAATCCATTTGCAGCCAATAGGTTTTATTCCTGGTGGAATATCAACAATTTCCCAAGTTTTATTACTTAGAATTGAATCAATCTCACTTTGGATTGCTTCTTTCCAACATGAAGATTCAGAAGATGACATTGCTTCCTTGTACGTTTGAGGTTCATGTTCTAACACATATGTGAAAAAATCCGAACCAAATGTCTTGGAAATTCTAGCCCTTACGCTTCTTCTTGGTTCAACTTCCTCAATCTCATGATGGGGTTCATCTTCATATGAATTGCTTGATTCTTCTCTTGTCCTTTTAGGGACATTATTCCCTTCATTCCTTTTGTGCGGAAACACGTCTTCAAAGAATGAGGCATCTCTAGATTCCATGATTGTATTTACATGAATATCAGCTATATCAGACTTGAATACCAAAAATCTATAGGCACTACTATTTTGGGCTGGCCCTAAATAGTAACAATCTACTGTTTTTGGTCCAAGTTTGACTTTCTTGGGAGGCGGAACTGGAACTTTTGCCAAGCACCCCCACACTTTGAGGTATTTAAAACTTGGTTTGTGTCCTTTCCATATCTCATATGGAATTGTTCCTGTTTTATTATGAGGGACTTTGTTTAATATGTGATTAGACATATTTAAGGCTTCCCCCCACAAGTTTGTCGGTAGACCAGAGGTTAAAAGCATGGCATTAATCATGTCTTTTAACGTTCTGTTCTTCCTCTCGGCTACACCATTTTGTTGTGGTGAATATGGAGCTGTTGTTTGATGAATTATACCATTTTCGGCACAGAACTGTTCAAATGGTGATTCATATTCTCCACCTCGATCAGATCTCAATATCTTGATCTTTTTATTTAACTGATTTTCTACCTCAGCTTTGTACTTTATAAATGATGTAATTGCTTCATCTTTACTATTCAAAAGATATACATAACAATATCGCGTATAATCATCAATAAACGTGATAAAGTACTTTTTCCCACCTCTTGTAGGTAATGATTTAAAGTCACATAAATCTGTATGAACCAAACCTAGTGGTTCGGTGCTTCTATCAACAGATTGAAATGGTTTTTTAACCATTTTTGCTTCTACACATGTCTCACATTTGTAGTTCTTATCTACTTGGAATTTTGGAATTAATCCCAAGTTTGATAATATTTTCATTTTTCGGAAATTTATGTGTCCTAATCTATCATGCCATAGTAAAATTTCGTGCTCAAGCAAGTAAGAAACTTCAATTTTATTAATAGCACAATCAGAATACATAGTTTTATTGCCGATAACGGCTACATTTGCCTTAAATAGGCCATCACATAAATATCCCCTTCCGATATACATTCCAGCTTTGGACAGAACCATCTTGTCTGACTCGAACACCATTCTGAATCCTTTCTTTGATAATACTGCACCAGAGATGAGATTCTTGCGTATGTCTGGAACGTGGAGCACGTCATTCAACTTGACAGTTTTTCCAGAAGTAAACTTGAGGATAACTGTGCCACTGCCTTCGATCATAGATACTGCAGAATTACCCATATAGAGTTTCTCTTCATGATCGAATTTCTTGTATGTAGAAAACATGGATTTGTCAGAGCAGACATGACGAGTAGCGCCTGTGTCCACCCACCATTGGTTAGGATTCTGAACCATATTGCATTCAGATACAACTGCCGAGAAGTTGGACTCATCCACTTCCATGTTGTCTACTAAATTTGCCTCTTTGTTGCGGTCCTTTTTGAGTCTGCAATCTCTAGCGGCATGTCCAACTTTTCCACAAACCCAACATTCAACATTAAATTTTTTTGGTTCGTTTGTTGTCTTTTGGTTTGTTGTCTGGAGCTTTCCTTTTCTTCTGGAAATTCTTCTTTTTGTTTTTGGTCTTTGAATCTTCAGCCACAAATGCCTCCTCGCTTTGTTTTGTAATTCCACGGTTATCTGCCTCAATTTTCAATCGGACTATGAGATCCTGTAAAGAGATTTCCTTCTTTTTATGCTTCAGATAATTGCGGTAATCTCTCCACGACGGTGGCAGTTTTCCCGTGATGGCTTCAACCAAAAACGATTCTCCAACCTTATGACCTTCCGCCTCGAGTTCATGAATAATGATTTGTAGTTCATGCAGTTGAGCAGTCACCGGTTTGGAGTCGATCATCTTGTAGTCCATGAATTTGTCTACAATGAATTTCTTAAGACTGATATTCTGCGTCTTATACTTCGTAGCAAGTGCATTCCAGAGTGCTTTTGCTGTCTTTAGAGGTTGATATACTTTGTATAGCACCTTGTCGAGACAATTCAGAATATAGTTTCTGCATAGAAAATCGAAATGTTTCCATGTAGCAACATCTGCTTCCTTGCCTGGTGAAGAAACCGGTTCCTCCTCCTCGAGATACCGTTGCAGACCGAGTGTGGTGAGGTAGAATAACATCTGATTCTGCCATGTTAAAAAATCGTCACCATCTCCCTTGAACGGTTCAGGTCTGTTGTGAGTAGTAGTTTTTGAAAATTCTACTGTTGCCATCTCTGTTTTAGTAAGAAAACAGTAAAATTCTTAAAATGTTAAACGTCTAGTATACCAAAACAGAGAATAATCAATTATAAACTCGTCGCACAAGTTTATAACTCAGATTTCCACTACACTGGAATTCTGTGTTAATTATTATAACAATATGATTGTTGTAAATAAATTACAACAACAGCGTTATACTATTTTGAATAAATAGTACAACCAAAATAAAGGATAGAATATAGAATTCTAACCGGAATATGTCTGAGGCTCGTCGTAACGATTTCCTTAAGAATTTTTTTTCAAAATTCTCCCAAGATACAACAGACGTAATCTGCACGAGATTGTAATGAGTATGTCTACTCTGTGATATATATGGAATGTTGAGCAGTAGAGCAAAGAAGCAGAAGAAATTAGATTGGAATGGGATGTTGAGCAGTAGAGCAAAGAAGCAGAAGAAATTAGATTGGAATGGGATGAGAATGTGATCAGTATTCTCTCCTATTTATAATTTCGTCCGCACCCCTTCGAACAGTCGCGTCTGCCTGAAAGGTTGCACCTGTTTCCTTTCATTGCTGCTGTTCGTTTAACGGGCCGCACCCGTTCGCTACTGCCTATGTTCGGCCGCGTCTCTTCAGTCGGGCCGCACCTGTTCGCCTCTAACGGGTCGCACCCGCTTCTGTTCGCCCATGCTTCTTCAGTCAGGTTGCACTCGCTCGCCGCGTCCGCTTATGAACAGTCGTGTCTGTTCACATAGCCTGCAACTGTTAAAAAACCCGGCCCAGTTTTGCAGCAAAATTAGGATCATATTAGACCCAAACCCAAACCCGAGCCCGGCCCGGTTCGGTTCGGTCGGACGGACGGCGGCGGCGCGCGCGCGTGTGTGGTGGAGATGCATGATCTCCCTCCTCACAACGAAGCATACATTTGGGTGCCCCTAGGCCCCAACATCTTCATTGCAAAGCCATATATAAACTAGTATGGCTTAGCAATTTTGGCGATGTGGGACTTTATGTATGTTTCATTCATTTTGTTCTTTAGGAATTCCAACATGGCCAACCTATTCCATCACAAATAAATTTATGTTTTATTTTCAAGGGTAGGTGTACAAAAGTTTTCACACATACGGACGAAAAAAAGGAAACTTACAGCCGCAATTTCTCATTATACATTGAAACATTACCACTCATTGTGGTATACAAAGCTCAAGTAGAAATAAAGATGGTTGATAGCGAAGAAGACAATGGAAGCAATAAGTATATTGATAAGAAGAGGAGGTTTAGTGAAAAGCAGGTTAAGTCGATGGAACTTATGTTTGAGAATCAAACGAAACTCGAACCAAGAAAGAAGTTGGAGTTGGCAAATGAGTTGGGTTTGAATCCAAGACAGGTTTCGATTTGGTTTCAGAACAAGAGAGCAAGATGGAAATCTAAACAGCTTGAGAAAGAATACGGTACTTTGAAGGAAGACTATGAAGCACTGCTTTCAAAGTGTGAATCAGTCAAAAATGAAAAACAAATTCTCACTAAACAGGTATGTGCTTAAGTGTCACAAGTACAAATCATTTTGATGCATATTTTTAAATGTTATGTTTCTACAAATTTGACACAATAATTGACCAAATTTAAACTGAAGAAAGAAAAAAATATTAGTAAGCAAGTTCATGGGGTGTATAAATTTTTCTTAATGCAGTTGAAGAAGTTGGTAGAACTGATGGATACAAAGTTGATGAAGGGAAAAGGCGAAGAGAGGCAGAACTTAGAGATGACACTGAATGACTATGCGAAGGAAGACAACTTATTTAATAAATCATATATGGTTGAAAATGGTTACGAGCAGGAGTTCGGTTTCCATCAACTAAATTGGCCTTCGAGTCAATTAGGGGAAAACTCACAATGGTGGGAATTTTCACCTCCAAATCAATAATGGAGATAATCTATTAAGCAAAATAGAATATGCAAGAGATGTATTACAAGTAGATAGTAATATTGTCTAATTACTCCTTTTCTGAGTATTAATTCTCTGAGTAAACATACTGCAACGATGTTAAACACATGACAACCAGAAAATTGGAGGTTGAGTATATCATTTTGACCCTTCCCCATGACAACGAGAAACTTGGAGGTTGAGTATATCACTTTGAGTTTCCCCATCTCATTGAAAATGGAGTGTGCTAAATGCACCGCATTTCATACCCCATTTTATTTAAAAATTCATTACGTCATCGAGTGGTTGTGAAATGTTTTGACATCATATTGCTGTAATAATAATAATAATAACAACAACAACAACAACAATAATGATAAAATAAAATAAAAAACAACTTATTTTAAACCAAATTTCATTTGGTGGTATAGTGCCAAATGAAATAAAGTAATTTAGACAATGTAATACGGTGCATGTAGCACTACTCTTAAAAATGCTCAAAAATACCTTGGGTATCTGTTTGGAAAGTACGGTTATCAAGCTCACACATACAATCAAAAATAAGCAAGAGTTCTACAAAACATTATATTCATTTTGTGGTTTGTATTTGGGTAGTTTAAGATTTCTTCAAAATTTGCATATGCTTGCTATGGAAGTGGTTCAGTGGTTTGGAGGGTGGCCATCCACAAGTTGGCACATAAGGAAGACAAGAATTTTATGAACATGTTGGTTGAGCTTATTACGGGCAATTAGCAATAATGCACATAATGGAATATTACTTTCCATTATTTAAAATTACATTCATAATTAGTGTATGTTATATTGTATATTAATTTTATTGAATATTTCTTCGTGTATTCCAATAATTTGGTTTTTTCAGATTGTAATTATCGCTATGAATAGGTGATGCAGCGCGGAATAGGAAAGAACGACCTACCTGAAATCGCGAGCAGCTCCAGCCCATTCCATAGGTCGTGAACGACCTAATTCCAAATCCCACGACCTAAGTGCTCCGACCTAACAATGCCGCTGAAGCTCTCCACGACCTAAACCTAAGTCGCGTACGACCTAACTTCCACAACCTAACTTCACCGCGACCTAAACTTCACACCGATTCCATTCCGCGACCTATCCCTCCACGCGATCTAATTCCACCACGACCTAATGATGGATCGCAACAAGTCCAGTAATTCGTTGATTTGATAAGTCGCGAGAAGAGCTATGTCGGTACCGAGCTATCTTTAAGTCGCGTGAAAGCTTTTTCGTACGACCTTTCTTAAGTCGCGAGCGACATAGTTAGGTCGTTGATACCGAGCTATCTTTAAGTCGCGTGAAAGCATTTTCGTACGACCTTTCTTAAGTCGCGAGTGACATAGTTAGGTCGCTGATGATTTCTGAAGAGCGAAGTTTCTTTGCCGTGCTTCAATTTTTAGCTCATGAGAAGTTTGTTAAGTCGCGTGAAGAATTTTAAGTCGCGTGCGTTGTTATTTAGGTCGTTTGTGTATTTGTAAGTCGTTGAGCTATTTGTATTTCATTTTCTTATGTCGTTTGTATAAAGGGTTGTTGAGTCGTTTGTACTGTTAGTTGTATCTGTTAAGTGTTGTAAATATTCTAAGTGTTAGGTCGTTCAAGACCTAAGAGTTGTGTTGTAAGTGTTGTGTTGTATGCCTATAAATAGGCGAGTTATATCATTTGTAAAAGGTTGTTGATTTTGAATAAAATTTCCTTTATTAGCTTTGTGCTTTCATCCAATTGGTAGTCGAGTGTGATCTCCTATCTCCACCTTCGGTCAATCGAGTGCGCTCGATTCAACGATCGTGAAGCCAATTCGCGGCATCAAGTGCGCTTGATCAACGCTCGAAGAATTGTAGATCTCTCTTCACGGTATCGTGCGCGATCAACGTGTCAGAGATAGCTAGAATTCGGCATCTTCGGATCAACGAATTCGGGCATTTCAGTATCTTCCAATCCATCGATCGCTACTTTCATCGTATCATCAATTATTGTATTCCGCCGCTGCGTCATTAGGTGAATAAAGAATTACTATCATATGCCTCAAATACATTTCTATTTCTTCATGGTATCAGAGTTATTTCATTAACCAAAATCTTTCTTGTTCCTTTTTTCCTTCATTATCCACATTCATGGATGAACAAATAACAAATTCTTCTAACATTCCATCCAACTTAAATTTATCAAGTAATAATTTTATATCAATTAATGCTGCTTCGTATATCCCTCTTAAGCTTACTTCCTCTAATTTTCTTTCATGGAGAGCTCAATTAAACTCTCTTCTCATTTGTTATGAATGGCACAATAAAACCACCATTACAAACCGATACAATCACTAGTGTCGCCAAGATCAACTAATTTTACATGCCATTATTTCTTCAACCTCTGAAACCATCATTCCATTAATTTCTTCTGTGAAAAATTCCAAGGAAGTGTAGAATAAATTTGTCGACTGTAAACCTGATCTCGAACCATGAGCCTTAAAGAGCATCTTGCGCTTGCCAAACATGATATATGCTCAATTGAAGAATATCTTCAATTGACGAAAAAAAAATTTCTGATAAGCTTGCCATTGTTAGTTCTCCTACTGATGATGATGACTTGATGCTGTGTACTTCGAATGGCCTAGGGCCAAAATTCAACAAGATCTCTATAGCAATCTAAGCTCGTGGGTCTCTTATAACATTTGAGGAGTTTCATGACAAACTGGTTGAGTTTGAGCATTCTTTCAAAAGAGATGGGTCAAACACACTTGATACAATACCAATTGCTTATTACACGAAATTTCTTTTGGCGATATTAAATGATCAAAGAAATATATAATCAAAAACCTCTCAAAACCATCCTAACAGAGTGGGAATACCATGCAAAGGACATTCCAGCATAATGGAAAATGTGGACAAGCACCATTGTCCAAGTGGTTAAGTGATTCGGCTTTGGTGCGAGAGGTCACAAGTTCGAACTTGCGTAACGTGATTCAAAATTTTATTGACATATGATATATTGTCCCAGTGACATGTTGTATATAAAGTACCATTGAAAAAGAAAAAAAAATTGCGTGTTAAATCTATGAGAAACCTGGACACTCATCTAAAAAGTGCTATTAACTGTAGAAGATTTATGACTATACACCAACTATTAACATATCAAGGTTGGCTAAATTGACTCTACAGCTTCTCACCATGTCGCCTCTGATATTCCCTTGGACTAACACTGGTACGCATTTCAAAAATCGAATAAATAACTTACATATACATACTCAATATCAGCACAAAGCAATAAACACATGCATCTCTAGAATAGAACAACACACAGTATACAATAAATAATATAGAACATAGAGTCATTAACGCAGTGATAAAATATAATATGTAATATACATAAAACTGAGTGGATATAAATATATCTAACGTCTACTATCTCAGGATACAATACAAAATATGACTAGAATACAACAATGCTACACATACATTATAACAACCCACCTCGAAACGAGTCTAATTTTGACCAAATAAAAGCCCATCGAAGCATAGACCCATTCCAAAGCTGGTTGTTGGTTGGTAAAATTGATATAATGAACAATATACAAAACTATGCTATCAGAATCTACAACGGAAAGGATAAAATATAATATCATAAATAGTACCAATTTTATAAAAAATCAAATCTCATAACATAACAACATTCCAATATTTGAAATACAATATCTCAAAACAACAACATGTCTGAAATGGGTACATCAAATATATCAAAACATAAATAGATAGATAACTCTAAAATGTCCTCGCCTTCAGCCTCTCATTTAGCATCATCTCACCTAACTTATATGTTGTAATGAGGAGGGGTAAGAATAACAATGTTTGGTGAATGAAAATCTCAAGTCTTACCATAATATTAATTGTCCAGTATCATTTAGATAAGTAATATGTCCGCGCATCATATGCTAAATCCAACAAAAATATCTCCAATTATTAGCCCAAGGCCTTTCCAATCCATTCCGCAACTACCGTCAGTCCTACATGGTTAGAGAAAGTACTTGAGCCACTTAATACCTCTTTAATGGAAATCGGCCAGACTTTGAGATTTAATACCTCTTTAATTATGGACCAATTTCCATAGTTATCCTTAACTTCCTTCCTAAGAGGTTTAATGCTAATTAATATCCTATTTATACTACGCGATTAATATGTTATTAATTATACGGTATTAATAATATATTTATATTTATGCAATAACTAATATTATATATATATATATTATATATATGTGTGTGTATATATATTCTTAAGCATGCGATAATCCTATTCTAAAATTCACGCCTTATACTTATTGTCAAATGTCAAAATTTTCATATACAAGTCTAACTCTATACAATACTTTCAAAATAGCTAATGTCCTTAGCCAGACGATAGATCTACATAAATAAAATAGAAACATACACCAAACTTATTCTATATTAATATAGCAAAATCTTACTTCTACATATGCTATTACTTTCATTCTAGGTTCTCATTAAGGTGGAAAATCCTATGTGGTTTCTATCCCAAGCTTGATTGCAAGAAGAACCTTAAACCTACTGTAGCATGCCTAAAGCTAATTGTATTACTTCGATTTCACCTAGTTAGTGGGAAAGGGTTAAGTTATGGGAAGCAAGGTAAAGGAACCGGGCCAATCGAAAGAGGATAACGGGTGAATTTCAAAAAAATCCATTTTGATTTTAGTTGGGTCTATGAAGTCTAGATGGATTTTAGATTGAATCTAATAATTTTTTAAATAAAGCCTTTATTTTATTTATTTGGTTAAAAGATATATATGTATATTTATTAAGTTTTAGTTTACAGATGTATCAAATACACTTGTTTATGTGAAGTGCATATGGTACAAATAAGAAGTGTACATAGTTAATGTAATCATATGTAGGTGTTAAGATTTACATCGCAACGGACCCATTTCCCCTTTACATATGCCTTTGTTGTCAATATTTTGATTTAAAATTATGTGTTTGTATGCAATAGATGTGAAGAAGAGTGTGTGTGTATTGAAATCATATTATACATTTCTAAATGTTTTGAAATCTAAAGTTAATAGTAGTGAGTTTGGTTTCAATTAAGAAAAAAAATTAATATTAAATATTACATTTATTATACAAGATTGATCTTATGATTTTGAATTTTGACAAGCAAAACAAAGTATTATTATATTCCATAGGCAAATTGGATTATAGTGGTCATACCACTTTACAAAAATTAATACAAGTGTGAAGTCAAGATGCTTTGACAATTATAATCAAGCTAAACTAACTCTAGCACCACAAAGGGTGCAAACATACAAAACTATGCTGCATAAGCAATCACAAACACTACATGAGCACCACACAGGGTGCAAATAGCAATAAGATGCGCGTGGCAAATACATACATCACACATGCCAAGAAACACCACTTGACAAAAACTATGACATAAACATAATATAAATAGAAAAGCACGATAACAACAAATACAATTTGACAGAAGAAGGCCAAAGCCATACTCCAAAAGAGAACATATTACATCAACAGTAGCTTCCAGAATAAAAATGTCACGCATTATACTTTTCACAAAAGACCCTGAAGTAGTAAGGAGACCAAGACACATATTTCAAATGATAAACCACAATGTGCAAAGCACTTCAACGCAATACAAAATCCAAGCTTTAATGAGTACAAGTGAGTAGTTTACCAACCTCATAATGGCATAATAACTCCAGAAAACAGACATATCATCAATCCAAAAGTCAACATGAAAGAGCAAAGAGCCACTACAGTAAATCACACCCTATGTTGCAACATATATCATAATAGCAACATCAAAGTTCCAAAATAAGCAATGACCAAAGACACTGGCAATATGTAGCGAAGCAGGGATAGTATAACATGCAAAGCTACTTAAAATGCACACAACAGTGCAAAGACCAAGATACCAAATTCCAAATTTCAAATAGCATAATATGGTAGGTGAGCATGTAGCAACTTACTAGAATGCCTAACACGACAACATCATCCAAAGTCAAAACCCCATAGCAGCGCAATCGCCAAGGTTACCTTAAGATATGGTGAGAAATTGGCATGGCAAGAAACTGAGACAATCAGAACCACGACAGCAAGTTCAAACAGGCAACTATGCCAAATCAGAAGTCAAACTCACCGCATCCAAAACAATCTCCTAACAAACAAGCCAAATTACCATAACAGAGCATGAGGCAAAGAAGTACGATTAGCTACTTCAAATGCTAGGCCAAACCTACCGATAGTTTCTAGAAATTTTGGAAGAAGCTTAAGGGAAAGGAAAGTCTGGCGAGCAAGATCTAGGAGGAGCGTGGCAGATCAGGAAGGAGACACAAACTATGGTGGAGCACATGAGCGGTGATGAGGCAATCAAGCAACAGTGAGGAAAACTAGGGTAAGGAAACAAAAATCAATGAAAGAAGGAGGAAAATGATCGAGCAGGATGGAGGGAAAAGGAAAAAAGTGGATGGTGGTTGGAAAAAGAACCCTAGTTCCATTGACGAGAAAAAGCTTCATCTTATATATGTATAACCTTCTATGGTGATTTTGTATCCGAGAAACACATGTATGTTACCATACACACACACACATACATAAACATTATGGAAAAGGACACCATTAATAATATGGAAAGGACTTGTATAGTTGTAGTTACAAAGAAATTGACATTTAACGTTAGTTAGAGTGTAATCTATGCACGCTTCTAAAATAATAAGCATGCATTTATATATATATTAATTACCGTAAATATGGTAAAATTATAACGTATTAATTGCGTAGTTAATTAGGTAATAAGTGTCATTAAATCCCCCTTAGGAAAGTAATTGATTTGTTAAGGAAAAATAAGAAGGAATTCTTATACCACCTAATTAATGGACATGGTGAGCTGCGTGATAATATATTAAGAGTGTTGTAAAATATGACTAGTTATAAGTGGTGCGAGGTAAGTCAAAAGACACACGGAAGTCTGCCCAGTTAATCTGGCTACCAGCAGTATGACTTTAGGATTGATGTGAGATATCACCTATGATAAGTAACTACGATGACGCAAGGTTTGTCCCAATTCTTTAGCGTAAATCTACTCAGTTAATCTGAGTACAAGTACCTACAAACAATCGGCCTAATGTGAGACGTCACCATGGATACGGGTCATAAGACGAAGGACCTTCTTTAGGGTTTTGGAGGCATTAAGGTGTTGTATGAGGGCCCACCTCTTTTCCCCAAATGAGGTATTAAATGGTCGTGATTGGGTTTAGGCACGGTTAAGGATATATCGAAAAAGTCCGCTTTAATAGGAAGAATTAAGTGTCTGAATAGATTTCCATGCAATGTCAACTAGATAGATACCTATGAGGATTCCGCCTTGGGAATAGGTATTAAATGATGGGAGCCTACCTCAATTGAGGTCCTAAATTATCAGAGTCTTCCTATTTTCCATTAAAATGTATTTAGTGGCTTGGGTTCTATCTCTCGCATTGTTAAATATTTATGACGTTGGTTATGGGTTATGGGATTTGGAAACTTACTTCGGGAATAGCAAATATTAAGTGGTTTTTTAAGGGCCCACCTCCTTTTCATATAGGAAGTATTAAATGGTTTCAAAATATGTAAGATGTATTCTTATTTTGAAATATACTACCTATGTACTGAAATAGTAAGGCTCGAGGTTTTCATTCACAAACACTTGTTGTTCTGACTTTCTCCTTATTACAACAAAAGTTAGAGAAGGAGTTGATGATGCTTCAAGATGGCGAGAGTGAAGCTTGTGCCTGTCATTATCTACCTTTTCATGTTATTTTCTATCGTACACATAAAATGTACTTTTGAACAAATTAATGTAACAATTGTTGTTAACATTATGATACGTTCTGTTTTGTGGCATTTGAAATAGTGTAAAATAAATGGGTACTATTATTGCTGTTATATGTAACGACCCGATATTTTCAACCATTCGCATCCAAACATGCCGGAATTGAATTGCTCAAAATACCAGATTGTAAGTTTATATTTGGCAAAACTCAGCATATACAGTAAATAAAAATCACAGAATCAAAGACGCAAAGTAATATAACAATATGCAGCGGAAACAAAATGAATAGTAGTTCATGAAGCTACTATATATATAACAGAGTTAAATAAGTTACAACAGATCTCGAATACAATAGTCAAATACAAGAATCAGAATACATCACTAGAATCAACTGAATATCTGAAAGCTGGATAGATAGCTGGATCTCCAAGCGAAGCTCCAACTCCAAAGGTGAGTCTCGAATACTGGTACACTCAGTCTGACCCGATCGTAAAGCAAAACACAAAACACGAGAGTCAGGATTTAACATTCTTATATCAATAAATCCAACTTAAGTTAAATAACAACCGAAATACAAATAACTCAAAGGATGTTTGGGATAACCATCCTCTAAGGATCCGTTAAACTATCTATTATGTAGTAGTGTATGCTAAGTAGATAATGTCTATCAGTAATATAGATATCAACATAGCGTTAAGGCGTTACCATTATCCCCCTTAACACATTTTATATAAGCATCATAGTCTATACAGTACTATAAACTCCACCGTAAACTAGTGGGCTATCAGGGAGTACTCCATAGGTATAACACAAAACAAATCGTAGTGGTCGCGCATAGGGATACAAGTATGACAAGGCACATGAGGCAATACCCAAGGTAGTGAAACTACCATTTTCCTGATCCGGACTGGTGAGAATGCATCGCCGCAACGATCGCAACACCAAGAAACAACACTCCCAATTCAAGGGTGCGCACCTGTGACGCCCCACCTCTATACCCATGCTAGCCAAGAACACTACGGTGTAGTGCTGTCAACTAGCACGGAGAATAAGGCTGTTGAGGAGCGACCATCTATGTAATTGCTTTGTGCGAGCACCGATATGTCAGATAATAAAACATGCATTTCATTCATTTTTTTTAGAGGAAATCCGACATACCGATACAAACTCAAAGCTACTACACAGTGGCTATAATAGTTTAGGACAGTAGATATAAAAATAACACAGATAACATAAATGCGGAATACAGATGGAACGAAAAGTCTCATATATATAATAACTGATATCAGTTACAATACATTTGACACAATACAAATGATACAACTACAACTGTCGACTCAAGAAGTTATATATACAAGTACATTATCGACTAATATACATGAATACATTATCATCTTAAAACAGACACACTGACTACTACAACAAGACGAAGACCACTTCAAATGATATAAAAAGTCTTCATAGCTCTAGCAGCAACCCAAAGCTAAAAATCTACAACCTGTAAATACTCGGTCTGACCCGAGTATTAAATTCAAAAGAAAATAATACCCGGGTCAGTCTAATTCAAACTCAGTTATTAATGCACGGAAGCAATAATAATCAAATATCAAATGGACGACAGTCACAGAAATCTCGTATACCCAACTTCTCGATAAGAGAACCGGATAACGGCAGATATAACACTAAACAGTGTTAATCCACAAAACAGAAATCCAAAGCAGTTTAAACAATTGAAATGTCAATTTAAAAAACATCAATGCTAATTGGCTGCAGTACACGCTAACGTGTACTGCCTCGCCAATACAGCCTACGAATTACGCAACAGGTCGATGAATCAAGAACAAAAGAAATATCGATTAAAATCTGTCAATTCAGTGTGGCTGCAGTGCACGCACGCGTGCACCGCCTCGCCACAACAGAATATAAAGTCACCACAAGGGACAGGGGTAAAACTACTACGAAAATGCAGCCGCCACTTGTATTTAAGGGCAAGGATGCATCAGTGAAATGAAACAGTGTATCCAGTGAAAGAGGCAACAAGTGAAACAAGTTCAACATGTCGCGAAGCAAGGCACAGGGAAATAGCAAACTGAAGGCGAGAGCACCAAAGATATGGCACTACAACACTCAACAGAAAAGACGCAGATCAGCCTCATTAGAAGATAAGGTCATCAGTGAAGCAAAATGACAAAATGCAAATGATACAAGGCATCAATGCAATGTATCAGATTCGAGAACAAGGCAGCTGAAGACAGTAACAAGAAAGGGCAGACATGACTCAACATGTATGAATGGCCTCAACGTCAAAGACAGAGAGACCAAAATGAAACTGCACATGCCTCAATAACAACTACATGGAATTGGAGATTGCGACTTAAATAGAAAATGCACGTGAACCTCATGGCAACAATTCAAGGCAAAAGTGACAACTCAAATACAAACCAAATGCCATCAGTGAATATGATAACACTGCAACAACTACGCTGCAAGTACCACAGGCACATGGAGATGCAGTGAAGCCAATATGGCAAATAATGATGAAGTATATAAGTGTAGGCAACGAAAATTAGAGAAGTACAAAATGGTCAAGCTGTAAAACCAAGACTACAGGCACATGGTCAAGTGCACTAGTTCAAAAAGGCACAAGAGAGTCAAAGTGCACAAGAGATACAAGTGCAGACACAACTGAACAAGTTCGAGTGACAAACAGAGGGAAGCAGTGAATCAAAAAGAAACTACAAGATTGCACAATGGAAATGCAAGGACCAGGAAATTCAAATACAATTGCAAACCAGATCCACAACTAATAGGCCTTAATGAAGCAACCTAATAACTCAAACTCAGTACGAATACAACAATATATGCATACAGACATACTTATGTATGTATGCACCTAAAATGCAGACTTGAGTAAACCGGGATAAGACAACACAAATCAGTGAAATGCATCAGGTCTAAGGCAACAGTGCGCCAACAGGTGACAGAGCAAGGCCAGAGTGATAACTCAATAATAAAGCAGTTAAAACGTATGTACAAGAAGACCAGATGAAGACTGCATATAACAGACCAACAAATACTAGATCAACATCAAAATGACACTGAGGAATATTGAACTACAAGTATGCAGTATACAAATGATGTCCAGACCAAATACAATTCTCCCAGACAAGGCAAAGGCCATATAGTCATATATATACATATATGCCAATATATGTATACACATATACGAGTCTAAATGACAACAGTGGACACAAACTATATTCGAGCTTGAAAATAGTTTCAAAATTTAAGTAACATATGTGTATGCAACTTGAAGCAAGAAGGTCAAATGCACTAAAGTATACAGAACAGCTCTAGGCAATGCTCAAGGTACATATCAGTACACTTGAAGAAGAAAATACCAAATCGATACAACACAAATGTACTCAATTCAAATATGGACTCGAGTACACATGTGCAGACACACAAGAAGATTCAAGCAAAAAGGCAACAGTAGACAATACAAGTCTGCAAACTTACATCATGAAACTAAAATGCACTATAAACATCACATTGAAGCAACTAGAGCAAATCACAGTGAGCACGGACAGAGAACAACAAGCAAAGTGTACACACGTAAATGGACAAATGATCTCAAATAATCAAGCAGCTCAAGTCGAAGCCAGAAAATCATCAACATCGAAATATACTCAAATTTTAACAAGTCATAAATCGTCTCGACCATTTAAACCTTATCAAGCAGTCGAGATAAAGCAATTAACAGTTCAAAATCGAAATCGAGAGAACGAAGGAAAAACTAACAAATCGAAGCTATTTAGAAACGAACGAAAACCAACAGGGTCGAGTGAATTAGATGTGAGCTTTCACTCACCTCTGTCGAAGAGAAGGACACGACGATCGCCGGAGCTTTCGATCGATCTGATTGAAGTCGGCACCTTCAATTTTTTCCAAAGCCCCAGCTACCCAATTGAAGAACGAGCGAAAGAATTGACGAGCAGCCCTAAATTTTGAAGCCCTAGCTTTCGAGGCCGCCATTTTTAATCTCTCGTTCGATTGCTTATTCCTTTAGGTTTTGCACGATAAAATGTGAGAGGGGAAACGGGTTTTAGAGCTTTAGAAATTTCTTACGGCAATAATTTTAACCAATTCTTAATCAATTTATATAATAGAGGATTTAAAGAGAATTTTGCCAATACTAAAAAGACTTTCAAATTTGATTTAAAGTCCCAAATAACGATTAACAATTTTATTAAAGAATTTTAAATACGATTTAAAACTCAATATCAATTGTCAACTAGATTAAATCGTCATTTTGTCGATAATTAAAATTTACGAATTTGCGGGTTGTTACATCACCAATCAAAACAAGTAATGAGTAGTTTACGAAGAAGTGTGTTCGCTAGAGGTAGCTAACCTCACTGGCCCGACACGGCTCCTGTTTAAGTCATTTCAAATTTGACACAAGTGTCAAGGCTATCCATTATTGTTCTCTTTCTTCAAATCCAGCAACGTCATCATTCCAACCACTTCATTCTGGATCACACTCCACGTATAATAGTTATTAAAGTGGTTTTTGGTTTGGACAGAGAGTATGTCCCTAACAGATCCCGGACTCTTCAATAACTACGTAATTATTACACCGATTGGTCATTTAATAAACTTTCAAAATAGTTTATATTTCAAAACCGAAATATCATTGCCATTTCAAAACCATATCCATACGATATCATTTCACTTCAAATAAATCCATTTCCAAAATCATATCACTTTCCAAAGTTATATCGCTTTCGAAATCGTAAGTCTTTTAAAATCAAAACACTTTGGAAATCAAAACCTTGAAATTCATAACACTTTGAAACTATAGTTTGAAATCATAACATTTTGGAATTCATAACACTTCCACTTAAACAGTTTAGATATTAAAATTAGTGTATATAATAAAATAGTTTATAAAATTAAAATAGTTTATATAAAATAGCTATAAGTTAAAATAGTTTATAATAAAATAATATATATTGAAAATGATTTATATAAAATAGTTTATATTAAAATAATTTATAAAGTAAAATATAAATAGTTGTAGATCTAGTTTAAAAATACTTTATAAAATAAAATAGCTTCCACAAATTCACAAATCGATTCAAATTAACTCAACTTCCAAATTCAACTTAATTCAATCTCAATTCATAAATTTCAACTCAATTCAATTTCTCAATAAATCATTTCGAATTATAACGATTTCAAATACAGATTTGAAACACAAAATAAACCATTAAATTTCAATATATTTCAAAGCTTTAAATATTCCACATTTCAAAAACTAAATTTGATAATTCCATTTATATCTCAATTTAATTTCATTACATTTAGTTTCTGAGATATTTCTTTAATCATTTCAATACATCAAAATACAACTTCAATTTACAAATTTATATAAACAAAATATCCCATTTAAATTTATATAAGTTTGAAATATTCATTTAAGCCACTTTTTAATCAAATCCAAGATATAAAACATATCTTAAAATTTCAAATTTAATAGATTTCAAATCAAACTTACTTAAGTATAATTCTTAAATAATTAAGAATTCCAAATCAATTTCAAATTTATCTTTCAACCTGAAACATTATAAACTCTATATTTGAAAATATAAATTTTACATAAATACTTAAACATATGTTATATTGATTCAAATAACCTTTATTAAATCAACTTTAATAAATCTTTAAAATCAATATTTATTAAAACCATATATTTCTTTCCAAAACCATAGAAATCATTTCAAATTATTTATATATAGACCAACGGTGTCTGTATATAATTTTCTACCCTATGGTCAAGTGATACAGATATTTATCATTTCAATCTGTAATTTATATATATATACAGGTATATATCTTTTCAACCCGCAATCCCAAATTCAATTCAATGAAAATCGCTTGGGTTTATCATTTCAACCCATAACGATTTTCTCATATTCTACAGATCGTTCGGGTATGTATCATTTCAACCCATAGTGAATTCTATATTAACAGGGAACTAGCAGAGTGATAAAAGATATGATAATAATATAACAACAGTAACATGCATATATCATCAGTGATAAATAACAGATAATGGTGTCAGATGTCACAGGTGAACAGATACAGATAATGACATATATATATATATCAATGTAAATAACTAGCAGCAGCATATTTCAATTGTCGTTCCAATTGAAATCAAATTTAATAAATATAAGAACATTAATCATGAGTGATTGCTTACCTTTCGAGGCTGGCGAAGTTTGACGATGAATTGAGTTACGAATCCAAGCACAAATTCCAAAGCAAAGCAAGATTGACACGAGTTCGATGGAAAAACTGATAGATAAGAAATAGACGAAGTCAAATCAGAACTGGATCGATACAAATAAGATCGAAACACAAGTATATTATATTATTATGTTTCTTAAACCCATATTCAATTTGAATTACCTATTATATTCCAAAACATAATACATATCCAAATCACTTTATATATTATATTTTAGAAATCTAAAAGAAACCAAAATATCTACATAATATATATGGTATATATAATGCAATATTCAAAATCTTGAGAGATCAAAATATCTATATTTAAAACCAATATTCGGGATAACCAAAATACCAATATTTTGGATATGCCGAGCATATAATGCCTTGAGTACAATTTCATAATATAATTTAAAATTTTCAAGCCAATGCATATGTAAAATTAATTAACGAATATTCATAAATCTATATATATATATATATAAACTAACTTTTGTACTGACGTAAAATAAAACTATAATATATAAAGCAAGCTACACACAGACATATATTCATAACAAAATATATATAGGCTAGTATGAATATGAGCATACAATACATACAAGTACAAACGAACTGGAAATATATAAAAAATATATATATATTGTACGAAATCTTTTCTGAAGCCAAAATCTATGTATGCCACTCTATATAAACAGCTATATGCATAACCATACGAAATATATGTAATATATTGAAACTCGTATTATCAAAAGCAAATATAAGGTGTACATTGTAGTTTAACATCTATACTTAATCCAATGCATGAAATCAATGTTTTAATTTACACAGTAAAACACGTATAGAACAAATATATATACGTCTTATATTGATATATATATATATATAAAATCTTAGACAAACTATATGTATACTTTACAGAATATTTTATATAAAACATGAACAGAACATCAACAATATTTATAAAGTTACCCAAACCATATACAACTATATATACACGTGCAAACAATATACATGCAAGGTATAATTTAAAATCGAGGGGACGGCTGCAACTTCTAACAAAGTATAATATAATATGATATAATAAAATATACTATAATGTAATATTCATATAATATTTTATATATAACAAAATTATAAACATATATATATAATAACAAAATATACTAATATAAGCTTTCATACATAAAACTTGAACAGGTTGTTCTTCAAAGATCAAATATTTGTATAGGTAACTAATATATACAACTATACACGCCTATTATATTTTAAATAAATGTAAAGATCAATATAAAATCACAGCTTACGTACACAAAACTAGATTTTATACAACATATATAAAAAGAAAACCAATTTATCTACGACCTGTATACATCTGTTTTGAATTTTTTGTTTTTTTACTGCCGCATATACTCTCGGCTGTATATAAATATGTCCTAAAAATACAACACATATAAACAAACCATTCTCTATAATAAAACATTTCAGCGCATACATACACTTGAAACCAAACTCATGTACTAACGATTATGTTTGTATGAACAATTAATATATATATTACCTTATAGAGGAGAGGAGAAATGAATATATCATGGTGATCCCGATGCGATTAACCGTTTCGTGTTTTCCGCCACGTATCGGACATCAAAACGCAGAAATGAATATACCATGGTGATCAGCACAACGATAGGATCAAAACGGTATACAGAAATCAGTGGTACGATTGAATTATAAAACATCGAAATTCTGCCAGCGGAAAAATGCAGCAGAAATGTAGAAAAATAAGATCGACAGAGCTAAAGAAGTCCGAATTTGATGAAACGACATTTGACGTCTCACTCGGAAGATGATTTAGAATTTTTCTATAAAAAAATATTCAGGTTTGGAAAACATTTTATTACCATCGATTTTTAACTGATTGGAATTAAAATAGAATTACACACAAAATAAACTTCCATATTTTCTGATGTAAATTTACCAGTTACTATGTTAAAATAGACGCATTCCAAATAACAAATTTTTATTTCAAAATTTTATCATTTACAATTTCTCAAAATTAAAAATTATCGAAAATTTATGGGTCGTTACATTATATTTTATTCCTTTCGTTATAAATTCTAAAAGAACTGATAGATAGCTCTATATTATTATTATTTTACCAACCAACTACCAGCTTTGGAATGGGTCTACATTTCGATGGACCTTTTTTGGGTCGGAATTTAGGTCTACTTTATTGCAGATTGTTACATTTGGTATCGGAGCTTAGGTTCCTGATCAATGGGGAAAATATATGTATGATTGGCGTACTAGTTATTTTTCAAAAAAATTTAATATATATATACACTTATTTTGAATGTACGCCTAACACTACAAATTTCAACTATAGAAGTAGTTGCGACCATATTCTAAAAAGATGGGCGAATTGACTATGGTTTGAAAAAATAAATAGAGTTAAATTTATACTCCTACTCCGATTACTTATGGAGCGGAGATCGTATCGTAAGAAGATGGACAGAGAAGAGCACGACCACAACATAGGAAAGCACCCTAGAAGCTGAATAGTAATTGACTCCTTTGTTAGACCTATATTTCCCTATAATTGTGGACCTTATAAGCATATCAAGCAATAGAGATAGAAAACATAGAAGGAAAGGTTGGAACTCTAAAGATTCAATGGACAACAAATGCGCAATAAGTGAGGAGTTACATGAAATTAAATAGATGAATGAGACCATTAAGGGAACTATAGGAAGCTAAGGACTAAGTTAAATAGGTAAAATTTGAATAAGTAAGTAAATGTCTTTGGGAAACATCCATTAAGATAACTACTACTTAATATGGAAAAAGTGACATTTATGGAGATAATGAATAAAAATGTTAAGTAATAATGAAATATTATAAGATAAAATATTAGTAAAAAATTGGAAGTGTGGTATAAAGAAGGAATGAAACAAGCTTCCGTAAGAAGGTGTACATTAATCAGCAAAAGAAAATAACTAAATTTTAATAAGAGGATCCAGTAGGAAAGTTCAAAGGAAAGAACAAAACCAATTTTTAAATCTTACCGCATGAGGAAGAATTTTGATAAAAAGGTTTCTGAAAACTTCTTGAATGTTTTGAATGAGCTTTTCAAAAGATGATTAATGAAGATCTTATGTATTATAAGTTGAATTTTCTTATAGAAAGTGATTTTAGACGGATTTGGAAATATACTACTATTTGTGAACAGTTTGTAAAGAGGATGTAATTTTAAAAATGGTGAAACAATTTAAAAGCAAAATGATATATGATTTTTGATTATAAATTTAACGAATTAAAAAGTTGAAAAAAGGGAAGGTTTTCATTTGTTAACCTATAGTTAAAATTTGTTGAATTAAAAGTTTTCAAATTTTGGATCTTCGATTTTGAATTCTTCTATTTTTATATGATTTCTACTTTATAAATTTAGATGTTCTTTTTCTTAATTTTTTTTTAAAACGGTGTATAAATAGAAATGACACCTGATTGGAATGGGGAAGTAGAAAATAAAAGGATGAGAACGTCTGATAAGATTGGTAGGAGACATTCCCGTATAAGGAAATACAGAGAATAATAGTTGAAATTTAGGTAGTAATAGAATTGGAAATTTTAATCCAATGATAAATAATATAGGAGAGAAGTAATAGGAATAAGATAGAAGTTATCTTTCTCTACTCCATTTTTCCATCTTTTAAAGTTATAAAAGCTATTTTTTGACAATTAAATGGATTTGAATGATAATTAACAAATGAGTTGGGATAATTTTGTATATAAGGGAAGGCATAAGAATTTTATATATACATTTTTCCTATTTGGTTCATAGAGCTTGATTGAATAAAAATATTATTGGATTTAAAATGGCAAACAAATAAATTGGAATTGATAAAGAAAAGGATTACTAAAGATTGTAGACTTTTTAAACAAAGTTATGAAAAGTATTTGGTTATAGTATATTTTGACTAATAAAGCAATAGATGTCATTGTATATTTTAGAATGATAAGACTATTCTGTAACTAGAAACATCTTTGAAATAATAAATATCTAATCTATTATTATGAGATGATAATTGAGTTTATGAATGTTTTGTGTTAAAGTTCCTATTTTAAAAAGGAGGAATTCTTTATCATAGCAAGTCATTAAAAAAGGAAGTTTTTCATGGTTCCATTTTGAAAGTCAAGCAATTTTTGAATACTATGAATTAAGAATCTAACTTTTAAAGGATAAATCTTTGATGAAGGAAGTTTTAAAAAGAGAAATTATTTTGCTCCTTCTTAGAACTAAGCAATTTTGAATTCTTGATAAAGGTTTCTAAGTTTATATTTTTAAAGTGGGATATTTTATCTTTGGTACTTCATGTTTGTGAAATTTTAAGTTTAACAAGAAATGGAGTAACAAATGCTGATTTTAAATTTAATGAAATAAATTTATTTGTATGAAAATAGTTTATTTTTTGTATGTTGCTGAAATTTTGGTTTTATAAAAAATAAAAATAAAAAAATAGTGAAAACCAAATTTTCATAGAGTAGATAAGGATCACTACCTAGTTAGGACATACTATGGTTTATAGAACATGGATAAAATGGGAAAAGAGTGCACAACCTGATCTAGAAATTTGAAATTAGTCCCAAATATCTATCTGAAGAAGTTGGTAAAGTACAAAGATATTCCAGAATTATGATTGGGTTGTAAATTAGGTTGCCCTAGATAATTTGGGATGTAAATTTCTATATTTCAATTCATTTGCAGTGGTTTTCCTGTAATTTCCTTAAATTATCATATTCCAAAATATGTATAAAAGCGTCTTGTTTGAATTAACAAAGGATGCACCAAAAAGGGAAAAAGATGTGTAGGATATGGATATCCTTTCCATTATTTACATTGTCTCTTTTAATAATAGAAAGAAATAATTCTTTGTAAATTCAAATGAAGTAAGAATTTCATTTGTGGTTAATTTATGGGAGATTATAATGGTAGTCCTTTTTAAGGACAGGTTTAATAAATTAAAAATATGGAAATAAGCATTCTAGTTTAGAAATTAGTATACATGTATAACCATGCTTAACGACTAAAAATAAGAATATATATATATATAGTATAAATTATGACTATATGTGTAGTAATTAGTAATAAATGGATTATGGTTTATGGACATTAATTTCAAATTTAACGGGCAATAAATTTGTAATTAATCAGAGCAAAGAGGAATTAAATGGGGATTGATTAGGGAACTTAATGTGGCATTTATGGAAGAATTGTATCTAAGTAATGGATAAATTTTGGGATTTGGAAAAAGTTAAAGGGATTTAAGAATTAATTGGGAATGGTCCAATTTTGGCAATAATGATCAACTGCTATGGATATATTAATTAAAGCAATGGATGGACCACATTTATTGGAAACAAAAAGGAAAATTAACGAAAATGGGTAATAATGGAATGACATATTAATAAATACCCATCTTAATTTGGTAAGGTGCGTGAGGACCTCAGCATCATTTATATCACTTGAATATAAATGCAAGCTTCCAATAAAATTTTCATTTAGAACTTTTGGGTTGTAATTACTAATTGTCTCCCTTGGTTATTAGAAAAGTGTATGATGTGGTATAAGATATATCCTTGTTTTATTCCTGGGTTGATTATATGAATGTGACTAAACCACTTGGTAAATATACACATATTAAGGAACAACATAAATAAGGAAATTGTATGTGGACACTTAACTAACAATAAACCATAGGTAAGACTGAAATTTAATGAGGAAATTAGATTAGCAACCTAAAGAAAATGAACATTTCAATCCCAAAACTTTAGAATTTGGAAAACATAAAAATTTAGCTTACATAATGTCACTAATCAACAAAAGGACCCGTTTTATTCCCGTTTGGGACAATAGGACCGCAACGTCTCTAGCGCAGATTCATATCAAGGAGGTGGTTCGACTTCTTGCAATTTCAGTTAGCATCATTAATATTAGGGGACCCTTAATAGCTAACAAATTTTGGAGGAGTTTGATGTCAGCATTAGGAACTTCATTAAATCTTAGCACCGCATATCACCCGTAGATCGACAGACAAACTGAAGGAGCAAATGGAAACTTGGAGGATTTGTTGAGAGATTGCAACATGTACTTTGAAGGACATTAGGAGCGGCACTTACCCTTAGCAGAATTTGAGTATAATATTAGTCACCAATAGACGATTGGTGTGGCACACTTAAAGCACTTTATATGATGCCATACATATCGCCAAATTGTGGGTGGAAAACCACCGACATAGTTCTACTCAGACCAGATTTGTGACGACCCAGAATTTTTGAATATTTGGAATTGGAATATTTAATTGATTTCAAATATTTAAAAGTTAATTTTTAACTTGAATTTCAAATATCATTATTTATTGAGTAATTTAATTTTTAAATTAAATAATTTGAAGTTGGGTAAAATGTTGAATCTGGAGTTTTAAGCCTGTTAAAAATAATTGGAAGGCTTGGAAAATTTACATTGATAATACTGAAGGTGATGGAACTTTTAAAATTTAATTTAAGGGTGTTTTGTTCAGTTTTGAAAATATATCATTTAAATCGATATTTAAAAATAGCCTTCCGAGGCACAGTCTCGGAATTCGACGAAACCAATTCCGTTGGATCCATAATATTGAATTATTATCGGATTTCAATTTTTGTAGTGATTGGAGTTGTTGTGTGAGCGTACGATATATAAACGCGCTAAAATTTATATAGAAAATCCAATATAATAAATGGGTTCAAAAAGCTATCTTCTCCATACGATCAAATTAGGACTCGAAACCTTTTCCATTGCGTTCGAAATAGGGGTATAACATTGTAAACGCCTGGCGGCATGCCTCGATAGGAGGTCGAGATTTTGAGTTGCATTTTTTGAGACTATTTGAATCCAATTTAAATATATATATATATATATATATATATATATATATATATATATTCTCATACAACCCAACATTCAGCTGTAATTCTTTCACCATCACAGCTTTTTCCCTTCCTTTCAAAATCACTGTAGCCGTCCCTATACACGCCAACGATTTGTCTTGTTCCCCCTTCCCTTCCATTTAATTCAGACGAGAAGAAATAAAAGAAAATATATGATCTCGTATTCCTCAATCTGGCTATAAATTGAATTACCCACTTCCGTCCTCTTCATTTTTCCATTTCTATTTGACTATCAAAAATCGAAATAAAAATAATGGTCGCCCTCCTTTTCAACTTAATTTCACGAACCAATTCCTTCCTCCATTGTCCCAGTTCGATGCGATCGATATGACGATCGACATCGGCGAGTTCTAATCGAGTTCATGGGAGGCCGCGGCTGCATGGAGCGAGTCGCAGTTAGGACTAGGTCATGGCCTTCGCGCGCGCGCGTTCGTCAGTAGGAGTCGTCAAGCTTGAAGGGGAGCAGTAGAGTATAGGCGCGCGCATGGCAGGAGAGGCGGTCGGAAAACTCGGCGTGGGATCGAGAGCGAGGTGTCGCGATGGGGTTAGAGACTCGGGTGGGCTGCGAGATGTCAGGGAAGCTTGTGGTTAGGGTTGTTTCGTACGAGCAGGCGATGGGTGGTGATCTGTTGTTGGGCAGTGAGGTATTGCACTTTGTTTAATTCAATTTAGTGAATAAATATATATATAGAAAATACATATATATGTAAATATTTTAGCTTACTGTTTATTTCTAAAAATATATATATTTGTATAAGGTTTATTCAGAAAAAAAAGGGAAAATAGTAATAATAACTAGATATGTTGCAGTAAGTTGTATATAAAACACCTCTATAATTAATTTGATATATAGGTTAAAAGGAATTTTATTTATTAGAATTTAATGTATGTATATAAGATGTTAGAAAAAAATAATAGGAAATTCAAAGGTTGGAAGTTTATGTAAAAGTTAGATTTTTGAATCTAGATAAATTAAATTTTTAAGTATGTAGTTTCAATAAAAAAATAAATATACATAAACACATATTAAACATGCTAGTTCATTTTAAAAGAGATTAATTGTTCGATTTACTCGAATATTAACAAAACATATATTGTTTATATAAGGTCTAAAATCGTGAAGAAACAAGCCGGTTTGGGTTTGGATTACAAAACAAAAATCAAAGGTGAGTTAATCTCACTCATCTGGGTTTTATTTAAATATAAATAGTTAAATTTAAATATTTGGTTGAATGATTGAATTGATTGGATGTGGTATATTATATATATATTGGAGTGATTGATTTCTCGCATTATATAGCGGATGAGACCCTATGCGCCGCATAATAGCGGATGATATTTTATAAACCCATATACCGCGATATTCCACCTCGAAGTGGAATTGGTATCATTATATTGTGCTAACGTCTGTGGATGCAGGGAAACAGGTTGGAGGGATCCAACTGGATTCCTCAAATTTATTTAGATTATTTTAATATTCTATTATATGATTATTTGATATCCTATGATGAATTATATTGATAATGGGCAATGTTGGATGCTATGGTTTGATTTAATATATTTTGGTATACTAAGAATTCAAAATATATAGAATTGGATTTTGAAAAGAAAATATAAGAGAATTTTTAAGTAAAGTAATTATAGAGAATTTAAATAAATTAAAGAATGAATTGGAAAAGAATAAAAGTGATTTTTAATTTCTATTAAATAAATTCCGAATATGGGAAAGGAGATTTTGAATAAAAGGGAAAATAATGAATTTTAAAACTTAAGTGATGTTATTTAAAGGAATAAAGAATTTATTATAAAATCTAAGGTTTAAATTTATTTGAAAGGATAAAGAAGGAATTTGGGAGAAATAAGAGGAAATTTTTATTTCAGTTTAAATAAGATTTTAAATCCTAATTAAGAATTTAAATTTGGAATAAATGGAGTAAATGGAATTTAGAATAAATTTGAGGGAATAAAAGAATTTATTTTAAAAATTCAAGGTTTGAATTTATTTAAAGGGATACAAAAGGATTTTGGAAAACTTGAAAATGATCTTTTCAGTTTAACAGATTTTAAATCATAATAAAGAAAGAAAAGCTGAAGTTAATGGATTTTGAGATAAATTGAGTAAGTAAAGTAATTTATTTCAAAATGGAGTAATTTGGAAATCAATTTGGAAATTGATTTAAGTGTTGGAAATTGGAATTTTAAAGGAAGATGGGGCTAAGAAATTTATAAACTGGGTTTATAAAGTGAAGTAATATATCAGTGGATATTTGGAAGAATAAATTCACGGTGGGAATTTATTAAAGAAATGGGTAAATTTGTTTAAAAATAAATAGTGATTTATTTTATTAAGATGTGAAAGATAAGTGTATTTCCCTGGATAGCTAAGTACGATTTCAAAGCAAATCCTTAAGTATAAGTTAAAGTTTTAAAGTTGATTAAAGGTATGTTTTAGAAAATTTATTATCCTTAAATGTTTAAATTTTAAAGCAAGTATTTTTCAAATTTATTTTAGTAATAATTATTTAAAAATGACTTGGTATTATGTTTTGAAAGGTAAAAATCCAGTTTTATATTCTATTAAGTAGCTTTATTTTAAATATTCTTAAAGTATATATTTTAAAATAAAGTATTAAAGTAGTTTTAAATCTAAATGTTTAAAAGTATATTCTATAATTAAGTGTTTTAAATGATTTTAAAGTCTAAGTATTTGTACTTGGTGATTTCAGTGGAAATAGAAAATATTGGGAAATTTATTCCGTGAGAGAAAGATGGTTTGAAACTGTTTTCAATGGGTTGAAAAGTGGAAATATATCTTGCGAAGATATTTTTAGGTTAATAATTAATTTGGGAGAAATTATTTAAAGGTCTGATGGTTGTTTGTGAATGTTATTTGATAGTTAAATAACCGACTATCAATATTGGCCAATGCGCTGATCGTTTCGAAGAGACCGAGATCGGGATTTATCTCCCGAAAACCACTTCGATCCGGTTTGAACGTTTTCGTGGGAAAAATGAGTTTGGAATCGAAGATGGAGCAGTGAAGTGCAAGGGCTAATCGCTACTAATCCTGAGGGTGATTTCAAAATGGATGTAGTAGGAGTAGTGCCTTCGGTTCCGTTCGAACCCGGAATAGACTTGTATGGATGAATGCTCTCGGAACATCGTCAGGAGGACGATGGGCATTCTAAGAGATGTGTTCTAAAAAGGTAACGCTTAGCCTCTAGCCTCATCAACCGGGAATGATTGAAAATCAGGGGTTATGCAGCAAGGCTATGTGGGTAACGCCCATTAGGGTGAGGTCATCCCTATCTAGATGTCCCTTTTATTTTGGCTTAGTGGTGCGGTTGCTGATCCCAACCGCGGGGTGATCTTACCCGGAATTATCCAGTAAGGGGTAGTTCCGGTCTTGGGTTGCAAGGGATCGGGTGTGGTCCTCGGTACGCTGATCTAGACCAGGTATTGCGATAGGTGGTACCCCAGTGCCTAGTCATTAGTTGGAAATCCATTCTCCATATGTGCCGCCTTTTACGATTTTTGTTTGTAAAACCCACTTTGTGGCTAGTATGCTGGAACTTAATCATGTAACAATTTCAGCTATTTGAATAAGTATTTGTATATAGACACTATTATAATATCAGACGGATTTGATAAAAAGTGTTTTGGCTATCGTAAGGTAAAAACCCGACATGTTTATTTGTGGCGCGGTCTTACGAGATGCTTTTGATTTCAAGGGATTTTGAAACTTTAATAATCCAATTGAGTGTGTTTTCTCACGCTGGTTTTCCAGACTGACTCGGGTGTTATTTTATTATAATGCTCGGGTCAGACCGAGTATTTCAAATATAGGATAGGATTCTGTGGAGCTCAGGAGACGAGTTGGACGGCGAGACGTATCACACGTATTTGATGTATTCCACTGTGTATCATAAGTTGGATAATCAGATTAGTGAGGACAAGTTGTCATAACTGTCCAGTATTGTATTATTGATTGTGATGTACTCTGATGATGAGATGTATAAAACAGATATAGTTCTTTTGTGTAAAGATCAATCATTATCTATTATATTTTATTCCGCTGCGATGTGAGATTCTGATGTTGTTTTTCTATTCTCTTCTTCTACCTCTTTCTTCTTTAACCATAATGGTTCGTATTTCCGTTCACTTTGAGTCGATATGTTGGAGAATAGTGTCGATTCAAGGGGTACAGAACTATGGGTCACTACATTTGGTATCAGAGCTTAGGCTGGTGATAACCTTGGCTCTGATGGGGATTACTCATTGAAATAGAGTCCATATAGCTCTGGAATGAGTTAAGTGTATTAATAGATATGAGCGCGTATTTGTTAGTGAATATAAAATGGTTTTATATTGTGTTGATTGGTTTATTGAGTAGTTTATGGGTTCTGGTCAATACGAGTAATTAACGTTATTGATAGGGATCTCTGAACACTTGAATAGAACAATTCGACACAGTATTGTTTTAAAATAGCGTAAATGAAATAATTTTACCCAAATTATTTTTGTATATAAAAGAAATAATTTTTAGAAATTATTATAGTTATATATGGATGCTTGGTTGTTAAGGAGTGATAATATTAAATTATTATCACTATTGTGAGGAAATTGAACAAGAAATTGAAAACTTATAACCAAAGTTAAAGAATAGATTTATATAAAAAACGGAATTTGAAAATATAAATTATAAATGTAATTTATAAATTGAAATAAACTTCCAGAGAAATATTTGAATAAGGATTGGAAGGTTTTGAAGTTTTGAAAAGTTTGGGAAATTTAAATTCCTTGGGTTTGAAAATGGTTTCAAAGGGTTTTGGAGAAATAATGGTGATATTATTTTGGAAATATTTTGAATTGGATTTGAAATCTGGAGAGATTTGAAATTAAAAATATTTGAATCGTTTTTAAAAAGATAAAAGCATTGAACTCTTTCGGTCGCTGGAAAATAACTTCGGTGATGACTGCAGCATCATCGATGTTCATTTTCGAGTTTCCAGAAGAGAAATTGCTGCCAAATTGTTTTAAAATTGGAATGGTTTTGAAAACGGGGTTTGGTTTCGAGATTCAAAGAATGGTTGATTTGGATATGTATATTTTTCAAATCTGATTTTGAATGTTTAAACTTTGGAAGCTTATTTAAATGTTTATGGAATAATAAATGGGTTTGAAAAACTTATAAAAACTTGAAATTTGTTTAGAATAAAATTTAACTTGGAGAATAGTTAAATGAAAGTGAATTTGGAAATTGTTAGTAAATTGGGTAAAATGGTTACTTAAATAAAATTTAATTGGTCATGTTATTAATAATATAAGTTTAGAAATAAATTGAGAATATGAATTAAAATTTAAAATGGATAATGAGAATGAACTTAAGTTATGAAATTGGAATGATTTGGAGTAAATTAACTTAAGTTTAAATTTGTGGAAGCTTGACTTCAGTGAAAATAAAAGTCCATTAAATAAAGTCTGAGTTGAATTAATTTGGAAATGGTTATTAATATACAAGCAAGGAATGTTGTCGAGCCTAAATAAAATGGTTGTGAATGAATTAAATTGGAAGGAATTAAATATAAATTGAGTTGGAATCAATTTAAAATGGTTATAAGCTTAAGTAATTATTTATTCACATGAATACAGTTGAATTGCGTAGAAATAAATTGTCGTTTGATGAAAACGAGATTAAATAAATTCTATGAATTGATTGAAAGCAATTGAATTAGTTTTGCAATCATATAAATTGCTCATGGGAAGTGTTCGGTGTATGTTGCTTATGAAATGCATTTTTTTAGCTATTGATAGTAAGTGAAATGTTAATAAATTTAATATATTTAGTACTTACATGTTTAAATTGAGTAAGTACAGGTTCAGGGAAGCCGTTTGGATGGATTAGGTCATGCAAAATGCTAAAATAATAATCCGCTTGCTTAAAAATGCTAAGTAAGGTACGCGTACACAATAAAAGATAGGAAATATGAACTGTTGTTTGTTTTCTTGTTTTTCCGACCGTGTGGGTCGATGTATATATATTTATATCTCTTGTCAAATTGCAAAAGTTCCTCCGTACAAAGGAGACTCCGCCAAAATTTTCTGAAAATTTTGGGAGTTTGAACATTTTTAAAATTTTCACTAACAACAAATGATTTTAAAATTTGTAAGCAAATAGAATTGAAACTGAATATTGAAATCTAATTTAAAATTGTGTATGTGAAGTAAGGTGAAATCGAAGAAATTGTTCGAAGAAACTAAAGGAAGAAAAAGTTTGCAAATAAACTTTTATTTGGGATTTTAAATAAATTAGTAAGTAAAACTAATAAAAGGAAATGGTTAATTAAATATGGGGTGAGATAAGGTGAATAAAATTCAATATTCAAAGTTTGAAGATAAATTGAATTCAAGCAAAATTGAAAATGAAATCTGATTGAAAATCGGGAGAAAGTATTTGGATTTCAAAATAACTAATAAATTGAAGGAAATTGATTTTATATGGAATTGGAATTCAATTTGAACATAAACTTCAGTGGTGAAGTAAAAATAAATATAAGAAGTATTTAAATAATTTATATTGGACTTAAGAAATGAAGAATGAAGTTCTTAAGTAAATTGGTATTCGGAATATACTAAGTAATTTTGGAATGGAGAAATATACTAAGTGAATAATAGAATGAAGGTTAAAACTGAAAGTTGTGAAATGGGATAATTGTGGATAAGTGAATAACAATCAAAAAGAATGTGAATCAAAAAATAGAATTGATATAGTTAAAAATCATTGGGGCTAATTACATACGATGTGCGTATATTATTTTATTCGCATAGTGGTTTGATCCAGATTCGAGCACAGAATTTCGAGATAGTTATATCGGTCCGAGTTGGGATTTTTCACTCGATTTTCGATGGCGAACCCTGGATATGGAATTTTGATTAATTCTGGATATTCTCTATCATAGTTTGTGGCTATGTAAGGGGAATGAAGGTTTTTGATCAAGAAACCAGATCTAAGTCTGCACTAGGATGTCGGGTGGATGATACTAGTTCAGAAATGAAATTGTGTGATCGAGTGAGCGATCAGATTTGGTATTGCGTACGGATGATATATGTGCATCGTACGGGCTTAAGTAAATTAGATATTGAAAATTTTGTAAAAGAATTAATAAAATGATTTTGGACTCTTTGATTGGATATTATTGCTAGATAGGACACAGGTGTTTTAAAAGAAAAGGATAAATTGATGTTTTGAATTCAGAAGATAAATTTGAATTGCCCGACAAAGAGGTATGTATTTAAATTTCTGTATGAAATTTGATGATTTTCCGATCTAGCCACTTGGCTTTTGTTTTCTTTTGGAATCTGGGGGCTTGTTGAGGCATTTTGTAGTTGTACCGAGCTAGCCGCGCAAAGGAGACACTGGCGAAATTTTTCGAAAATTTAAGGAGTTAGAAAAATTTTGAGAAAATTTTGATAATTCAAAATTTGGTTTCAAATCTAAATTTGAATTGATAAGTAAGTAATATTGTTTGGAACTAATGGATAAGCTGGAAAGTTAGAAAGAGGGTTAGGGTGTCTTTGATAAAAAGATTTGTTTTGACAAGTTGTTAAAAACTATTTGGGTTGAGGAAATAGTTAATGGATTATGGATCATTCTTTCTAACCAGTAATTTCGGGGACGAAATTCTTTTAAGGGGGGAGGAATGTGACGACCCGGAATTTTTGAATATTTGGAATTGGAATATTTAATTGATTTCAAATATTTAAAAGTTAATTTTTAACTTGAATTTCAAATATCACTATTTATTGAGTAATTTAATTTTTAAATTAAATAATTTGAAGTTGGGTAAAATGTTGAATCTGGAGTTTTAAGCCTGTTAAAAATAATTGGAAGGCTTGGAAAATTTACATTGATAATACTAAATGTAACGACCCGCCATTTTGGACCATTCGCATCCATTATAAGTGTATAGCTAGACACTCATGCCGGAGTTGAATTGCTCAAAATACCGCGTTGTTAATTTAAATTGGCAAAACTGAACATATACAGTAAATAAATAATCACAGATCACAGACACAGAGTAATAAGTGCAGCGGAAATAAAAGAGATAGTAGTTCATGAAGCTACTATATAAATGTATAAGTTACATCAGAGTTAAACCAGATACAACGGAAGAGTAATATGATACATCAGACACAAATCAGAATACATCACTGGAATCATCGAATACTGAAAGCAGAATAGATGGCTGGATCTTCAAGCAAAGCTCCAACTCCAAAGGTGAGTCTTGAATACTGGTACACTCAGTCTGACCCGAGCGTAAAGCAAAAAACACAAGACACTCGAGTCAGGATTAACATTCTTATATTAATAAATCCAACTCAAGTGAAATAGCAATTGAAATACAAGTAACTCAAAGGATGTTTGGAATAACCATCCTTTAAGGATCCGTTAGACTATCTACTAGGTAGTAATGTACGCTAAGTAGATAATGTCTATCAGTAATATGTAAAGATATCAAAATAGCGTTAAGTCATGGCCCATTCCACCCTTAACACATTTTTATTCCCAAAAGCATATACAAGACCGTAGTTTCCCCAAAACCGGAAGTCACCAGAGGGCAATCCATATACTAAAGGTACAAATCAAAATCGTAGTGGTCGCGTATAAATGGAATACAAGTATGACAAGGCACATGAGGCAATACCCAAGGTAGTGATACTACCGTTCGCCTGATCCGGACTGGTAAGAATGCAACGCCGCAGCGCCCGCAACACCATGAAACAACACTCCCAAAATCAAGGGTGCACCAATCGACAACAAGTATAAGTAGTTCGAAGAAGTGTGTCCACTTGAGGTAGCTAATCCTCCATTGGCCCGGCACAGCTCCTGTTTTAGTCATTTCCAATTTGACACAAGTGTCAAGGCTATCCATCATCGTTCTCTTTCTTCAGTCATCACGTACATCATTCCAACCACTTCATTCTGGATCATCACTCCGCGTATAGTTATTAAAGTGGTTTTCGGTTTAGATAGAGAGTATATCCATAACCGAATTCCGGTCTCTTTAATAACTTCCGTAATTATTACACCGATTGGTCGTTTATTTATTTCAAAACCAAATCAATTTCAATTTCAATTTCAATTTCAATTCGTAAATCAACATTTCATTTGTCTTTCGAAATCAATTTCCAAAATTTCCGTTTCAAAACTTCCAATTTATCATTTCATAATCTTATAAATCAAATTCAAATTTTATTTTAAACCATTCAAATATTGATTCAAGTTCATATATACGTTTCATTCTGAAATCATTTAAATTAATTTGATTTAACATTTAAATCAATTTAAATTCATTTATCGATTTCATTCAATATTCATTTTGCCATTCAAAACAATTTCTATTAAATTTCCAATTCATTAAGTCCATTATTCAAATTCAGCTTCATTATATCAAATCTTACAAATTGAATTAAATTAAATTCAACAAATCAAATTCCTTAAATTTCAAGTCTTACATTAATTTCAATAAATCACATTTTATTTCTTGTTAAAGAAATTCAATTTTACTTATTTACTTTCTTAAATATTTTTCCAAAAACTTAATTAATAAAGAAAACTCAATTTCAATTATTTACGAAGTAAAATTCACTTATTCAAAAGTTCAATTTTTCTTATTAAAGAATTTCAATTCAATTTAATCATTAAATAATTCAATCTTATTTAATTATTAAATAATTCAAAACTTAATTATTAAATAATTTCAAAGTTTAATAATTTCAAACTTAATTATAATTTCAAACTTAATTCAATCATTCAAAGTTTAATAATTTCAAACTTAATTATAATTTCAAACTTAATTATTAAATCATTTCAAACTTAATTCAATCATTTCTCAAATTAAACGACATTCTTCCATCAATTACATTGTTAATATTTTGTTTCATATTATTAAATATTAACATTTTCCTTTCATTAAAAATTCAAATTTCAACTTCATTTCAATACTATATTGTTTATTCAACTAAAATCTTCGTTTTATTTTTAAATCAAATCATTGACCAATTGGGTTTTATTTAATTTCCTATCCTAGGTCAAAGTTCAATTTGGGTATTTATCATTTCAACTCGATTCCAATTCAATTCAAAATCAAAGCATAACAAAGGGAACTTGCAGTGTGATAACAGGGATGGTGTCAAAGTAAATAAACAAGCAATAACAACAATCAATATCAATCCAATAATCAATTTAAATAATCCCGAAATAATCGTATTAATTCGCATTGTTATTTGTACGAATTAATATAATTATTTCTAGAATCTACACTATCATTTCATGTAGATTAAAGATTATTACATTACGGTTTTCACTTGTCATTCAATTTCAATTTCATACATCATCAATTTAACAAAATACATTCAGTGGTTTAAAATGTAATTAAACAAATCATACGTGTCAATAAATTCAATAGTTAAAGGGGTCATATTATACAAGTGTCAGTTAATCAAATTTAACATTTAATTATCCTATATCAAGTTCAGTTGCATACTATTTATCATTTTAACATTAACAATTTAACGTCCAATATAAACATCAACAATCAATCAATTATTAGCCAAACTGTATTATCATCGCATAAATAATTAACAGATAATGGTGTCAAATGTCACAGGTGAACTGATATAGGCAATAACATATATAACAGTGTAATTAACTAACAGCAGCATATTTCAATTGTCGTTTCAATTGAAATCAAATTTAAATAAATAAAAGAACGTTAATCGTGAGTGAGTGCTCACCTTTCGAGGCTAGAGAAATTTGAAACAAAACCAGCTACGAATTGGATCACGATCTAGGGAATCGAACCATCCAAACAACAATCTCAAAGTGAAGTAAGCTGGAAGCGAATTTGACGAACAAAGAAGCTGATAGATAAAAATCGATGAGAAACGAATCAGAATCAATTTGATAGACAACAACGCTATAAATATTATCATTATTTTTATTTCCATGAAATTATAAATTTGAACACATATTATTAAAATAATATGTATAACTAAAATCATTGTTGTTTTTTTTTCTCACAAATATTTAAAACCAAAACGCTTACCAATCAATATACGACTTATACCGTATGGATATACATCAAAGTACTGACATTTTATATGACTTAGTAGCCGACATATACTTTTTTTCTTCTAACGTTCAATATAACTCACGTGCTTATTATTTTTAAAAGTTGGTATAAACTGACATAGCTACATATGTATAAGTGGCGAAAACTTTCTTCATATAAGCTAACATATGCATATAACCAGACGTATTACTCTATGTATATAAAATATACTAAACCTATGCATTGTATTTCTTTTAAACAATGTCGAAATGATATAGAATAAAACAGAAGATTCCGTATATATGTACAGAACGATAAAAATATATCATTTTAATATAACTTAAATTAACAGAATATATAAACAATATATATATATAATACGTATCTAACATATAATATAATTTATAACAGAAACAAGCACCATTCTAACCAAGTACTGTCCCTTATATATATACTAGAAGCATAACTATCAACCTATATAATATATATATATGCTTTCCTTCGAAAATATAAATATTATACAATCAATAACCTTATATATTATAAACAACCTCTATTTTGATATCAATATAAATTTACCTTATTATAGTTATCCATCATATCAAAACTATCACGTTATAACCAAACATACATATGTATGTCAGACATATATATCCTTTACTGTAAAATAAAATCTATACAATAGCAAAAACAATACTTACGTGTATATATATCTTGCGTGACTCATACATAAACCCATATTAGTATATATTGTTTGATATATTAACTGGTATATAAAACAACTAGTACAACCTTATAAACCTCTGTATACAAACTAACAAAATATGCGAAAGCTGGGAATTAAACAAGATGTGATATATGTATAACTAACCTATATACAAAACAGGCGGAGGAGAATGTATTGGAAGTGCTCGGCTGAGCTAATGGCGGAGGAAGGAGGCAGTTTCGACGGAAGGTGGCTGGAAGGTTCTCGGGCGCTATAGGTGGCGGGATGGTTAAGGCGGAAGGATAGGGTGGCGAGGTCGGAGGAAGAAGGAAGGTGGTGAGCGCGGTTGCTGATGGGGTCGCGGAGATGGGACGGACTGGGTCGGGTTGACGGCTCCGGCATGGCTGACGTGGCGAGCAATCCGATCGAGCTTGGGGAGAGGGTGGGCGAGTTCAGGGGAAGATAGTCTGAATGCTTGCGTGCACGTCTGACGTGGTGGGGAGGAGGGCAGATGCGGGCTGTGGTATGGAAGTGAGGGGTACGGCATGCTCTGTTGATGGATAAATAAAATTTGCATATATCATCACCAATTTGAAAGTTTTAGTTCCAAATTTCTTTTCCCAAAAATTTGACAGAAACGAATAGAAGAAGAAAATGAGCCTGAGAGAATGTGAATAGGGAATTATAGAAAGGATGTGTAAGAATAGCAAAAGCCAGAGATATAAATGTATTGTTCCCTTTTATTACTTTGAAAGTGAACAGACTAGAAGAAATTAGAGAACCAAAATTAAATATAAAAATCAATGTAAAATAACCAGGTATGATTACCAAAAGTCAGAACGATTGAATGGTTGGGAATGTAGATGTCAAGTAGCCATTTATTCAACCGATGGCTAATGAATAGTAAAAAAAAAAAAGCTCGAATGCGGAACCGGTACGACTGATCGGTCCAACGATTTTGCCGTGTCCCGATCTCCAAAATACACGAATGAATATACTGCGGAGATCAGCACGACGAGACGGTCAAAACGGTATACAGATATCACTGGTATGATTGAATTATAAAAATTCGAATTTTCTAATAGCGGAAAATGCAAGAAAAACGCTGAAAAATAAGATCGACGGAGTCAAAGATGTCCGAATTTGGAAAAACTACAAACTGACATCTTGCTCAGAAGATGGTTTAGAATTTTTCTATCTAAAAATATTTAGGTTTCGGAAACATTTTATTTTCATCGCTTTTTAACTGATTAAATTGAAGTGAATTTACGCGCGAAATAAACTTTCATATTTTCGGACGAAAATTTACCAGTTGCTATGTTTAACTAGACGTATTCCAAATATTAAATTTTTATTTCAAAATTTTATCGTTTAAAATTTCACAAAATTTCAACTAATTACGTTATTAAACAGTTGAATTTTACGGGTCGTTACACTAAAGGTGATGGAACTTTTAAAATTGAATTTAAGGGTGTTTTGTTCAGTTTTGAAAATATATCGTTTAAATCAATATTTAAAAATAGCCTTCCGAGGCACAGTCCCGGAATTCGACGAAACCAATTCCGTTGATCCTAATATTGAATTATTATCGGATTTCAATTTTCGCAGTGATTGGAGTTGTTGTGTGAGCGTACCATATATAAAGACGCTGAAATTTATATAGAAAATCCAATATAATAAATGGGTTCAAAAAGCTATCTTCTCCATACGATCGAATTAGGACTCGAAACCTTTTCCATTGCGTTCGAAATAGGGGTATAACATTATAAATGCCTGGCAGTACGCCTTGATAGGAGGTTGAGATTTTGAGTTGCATTTTTCGAGACTATTTGAATCCAATTTATATATATATATATATATATATATATATTCTCATACAACCCAACATTCAGTTGTAATTCTTCCACCATCACAGCTTTTTCCCTTCCATTCAAAATCACTATAGCCGTCCCTGTACATGCCAACGTCTTGTCTTGTTCCCCCTTCCCTTCAATTTAATTCAGACGAGAATAAATAAAAGAAAATATATGATCTCGTATTCCTCAATCTGGCTATAAATTGAATTACCCACTTCTATCCTCTTCATTTTTCCATTTCTATTCGACTATCAGAAATCGAAATAAAAATAATGGCCGCCCTCCTTTCCAACTTAATTTCAAGAACCAATTCCTTCCTCCTTTGTCCCAGTTCGACGCGATCGATATGACGATCGACATCGGTGAGTTCTAATCCTGGATAGCCAAGTACGATTTCAAAGCAAATCCTTAAGTATAAGTTAAAGTTTTAGAAAATTTATTATCCTTAAATGTTTAAATTTTAAAGCAAGTATTTTTCAAATTTATTTTAGTAATAATTATTTAAAAATGACTTGGTATTATGTTTTGAAAGGTAAAAATCTAGTTTTATATTCTATTAAGTAGCTTTATTTTAAATATTCTTAAAGTATATATTTTAAAATAAAGTATTAAAGTAGTTTTAAATTTAAATGTTTAAAAGTATATTCTATAATTAAGTGTTTTAAATGATTTTAAAGTCTAAGTATTTGTACTTGGTGATTTCAGTGGAAATAGAAAATATTGGGAAATTTATTCCATGAGAGAAAGATGGTTTGAAACTGTTTTCAAAGGGTTGAAAAGTGGAAATATATCTTGGGAAGATATTTTGAGGTTAATAAATAATTTGGGAGAAATTATTTAAAGGTCTGATGGTTGTTTGTGAATGTTATTTGATAGTTAAATAACCGACTATCAATATTGGCCAATGCACTGATCGTTTCGAAGAGACCGGGATCGGGATTTGTCTCCCGAAAACCACTTCGATCCGGTTTGTACGTTTTCGTAGGGAAAACGAGTTTGGAATCGAAGATGGAGCAGTGAAGTGCAAGGGCTAATCGCTACTAATCTTGAGGGTGATTTCAAAATGGATGTAGTAGGAGTAGTGCCTTCGGTTCTGTTCGAACCCGGAACAGACTTGTATGGATGAATGCTCTCGGAACATCGTCTGGAGGACGGTGGGCATTCTAAGAGATGTGTTCTAAAAAGGTAACGCTTAGCCTCTAGCCTCATCAACCGGGAATGACTGAAAATCAGGGGTTATGCAGCAAGGCTATGTGGGTAGCACCCATTAGGGTGAGGTCATCCCTGTCTAGATGTCCCTTTTATTTCGGCTTAGTGGTGCGGTTGCTGATCCCAACCGCGAGGTGATCTTACTTGGAATTATCCAGTAAGGGGTAGTTCCAGTCTTGTGTTGCAGGGGATTGGGCGTGGTCCTCGGTACGTCGATCTAGACCAGGTACTATGACAGGTGGTACCCAAGTGCCTAGTCATTAGTTGGAAATCCATTCTCCCTACGTGCCTTTTACGGATTTTTTTTTGCAGAACCCACTTTGTGGCTAGTATGCTGGAATTTAATCATGTAACAATTTCAGCTATTTGAATAAGTATTTTTATATAGACACTATTATAATATCAGACGGATTTGATAAAAAGTGTTTTGGCTATCGTAAGGTAAAAACCCGACATGTTTATTTGTGGCGCGGTCTTACGAGATGCTTTTGATTTCAAGGGATTTTGAAACTTTAATAATCCAATTGAGTGTGTTTTCTCACGCTGGTTTTCCAGACTAACTCGGGTGTTATTTTATTATAATGCTCGGGTCAGACCGAGTATTTCAGATATAGGATAGGATTCTGTGGAGCTCAGGAGACAAGCTGGATGGCGAGACGTATCACACGTATTTGATGTATTCCGCTGTGTATCATAAGTTGGATAGTCAGATTTGTGAGGACAAGTTGTCATAATTGTCCAGTATTGTATTATTGATTGTGATGTACTCTGATGATGAGATGTATAAAACAGATATAGTTATTTTGTGTAAAGATCAGTTATTATCTATTATATTTTATTCCGCCACGATGTGAGATTCTGATGTTGTTTTTCTATTCTCTTCTTCTACCTCTTTCTTCTTTAACCCTAATGGTTCGTATTTCCGTTCACTTTGAGTCGATATGTTAGAGAATAGTGTCGATTCAAGGGGTACGGAACTGCGGGTCACTACAAGATTGGAATTAAGAGACTTTGGAAAGTTAGAGTTGTTCAGGCAACATGTGAAGATCATAAGGTTTGGAAAGTTGGAAAAGTTGGCACAAAGATCTATTGGGCCTTTCCTAATATTGGGGAAAATAAGAAAACCTGTAAGTTAACTGGACTCCATAACGTTTTCCATGTTTTGCATTTAAGGAAATACCTTCATAGTATAGCTATTGTGGTAGAGCTTAATCAATTGGGGGATATTGAGATGGAGCCAATAGCATCCCATGCCATTGCATGCACTATGGAGCATGAAACTAGGAAGCTCTACAATAAAGAAATTAGATTGGTCCGAGTACAATGGGGAGAATGTCCGATAGAAGGCATGAGCACTTCTCGTCCTAAGCTTTTCTCTCCAAAATTAGGATTTTGGTTGCATTTTGGTTGCTAGATTGGATGATAGGCGATGGTTGCTACACTTTTTCATAACCGCTTTACACTCATGTAGAATATTTGTGCATTTTTAGGGTATTTAAATACATACTTGCATGACGTGTTCAAACACTCATGCTAGGGTTGAGCTCATTTATAGCATCTCTACAGTACATAATCACAGTGTACTTTGATTAAGTAGATGATTGTGTAGATAACTTGGTTGTATAACATGGATGTCATTGCGCGCCCCTTGAAAAGATTTCGGGAAAATCCTTTTAAAGGGGAGAATGTGACACCCCGTAAAATTTACCATAAGTAAATAAGTAAACAAGTAAAAAGTGAATAAATTAAATTAAATAAGGTAGGGGTAAAAATATAAATTTTATAAAAGTTTGAATTTGGCCATGAAAGTTTTATCGTTGCATTCATAGCAAAATTCTGATCAATTTCTATATAATATGCTAAAACGGAGCTCGAATGAAGAAGTTATGAGCATTTGAAGTTTCCAGGTTTAAAATAATTTAAATAAAATTCAAATTCAAACAATTAATTAATTCTCAAATTTGAAATTTAAAAATTAACTGAGATTAGACTTGGGGGTTATGTAAACGTTAAAGTTACATTAACGTTAAAAAATAATTAAGGAATAAGATTAATTAACAACGGTAAACAAATAAACGTTCCCAAATATAAGGGAGCAGTCGACCAGTGAGACCCAACCGGTCGACCCCTAGCGGTCGACCGGTGCACATGGGGCGGTCGACCGCTACCCAAAAGTGACGGATAGGGTTTTGATGTGATGAACATACCAAAATTTTCTATTTTTAACCTAGTTTCATCCTACGGTTCTGGTGTGTGCCAACCTCTACAAATAAGACCCTAGACCCTTCACTTTTATTCACAAATATTTTGGTAACATCAGCGAAGTTTTGTTAGTTTATCTCTTCCTAGATTCCAAAAAATCCATTAGGTTTCAGGTAAGAAATCCCATATACCTATCATTGTTTATTTCTTAATTTCTAATCATCTTCTCCTTCAACCATTCTGAATCTAATATATATAAAAATCCCTTGTTGTATATGTCAATAAGAAGAGATCTGAAGGAGTTATATTGGGTGTTTCAAATACAAAGAAAAGCAAAACTAAGGTCTAGCTATGAATGGAAATCGTAGCACTTTTATTTTAGTAATTGATTCGTATATTATGGATTTGAATATACTTTAGGAGTTTTGGGTCTACGAAAATAAAACAAAATAGTACCGCCTAAAACTCTATAATTCGAAATGTCAATTTTTGTTGGAATTCTCAATTGTTTACAATAAATTGTAGGAATATGCAATTTTTGCTGTTTTTGGTGATTTCAATTTCTATTCCACCCACTTTTATTCCAATTTGATTATGATGTTTCAATTAAGGAATAGGATGTAAAATATGAACTTATTTGTAGTTCATACCGTTTATTCCATATGAAAATAAAAGAGAAATTCCATTGTTGAATGCATTGTAAAAGAGGGGTTGAATAGAAGCTAAAACTGGTATTGCAATTTGTATTTTTGAGATTATTTCATTGATTTGATGTGATAAATTGAGTCAAAATTTTTATTATGTATAAGTCTATTTATTGTAATTTTTGGATATGAATATTAAATCCTTTGTTAAGGATATTGAAATCCCTTGTTATGGATATTGGAAATATGACACCATTGATAATATGGAAAAGGACTTGTATAGTTGTAGTTACAAAGAAATTGACATTTAACGTTAGTTAGAGTGTAATCTCTGCACGCTTCTAAAATAATAAGCATGTATTTATTTATATATTAATTACCGTAAATAGGGTAAAATTATAACGTATAATTGCGTAGTTAATTAGGTAATAAGTGTCATTAAATCCCCCTTAGGAAAGTAATCGATTTGTTAAGGAAAAATAAGAAGGAATTCTTATACCACTTAATTAATGGACATGGTGAGCTGAGTGATAATATATTAAGAGTGTTGTAAAATATGATTAAGTCGTAAGTGGTGCGAGGTCAGTCAAAAGACATATAGAAGTCTGCCTAGTTAATCTGGCTACCAGCAGTATGACTTTAGGGTTGATGTGAGATATCACCTATAATAAGTAACTACGATGACGTGAGGTTAGTACCAATTTTTAACGTAAATCTGCCCGGTTAATATGAGTACTAGTACATATGAACAGTCGGGTTAATGTGAGACGTCACCGTGGGTACGGGTCATAAGACGAAGGAACTGCTTTGGGGTTTTAGAGGCATTAAGTGGCTTTTTGAGGGCCCACCTCTTTTCCCTAAATGAAGTATTAAATGGTCGGGATTGGGTTTCAGCATGGTTAAGGATATCTCGGAATGGTCTGCTTCAATAGGAAGTATTAACTGTTCGAAGACATTTCCATGCAATGTCAGCTAGATAGATACCTATAAGAAGTCCGCCTTAGGAATGGGTACTAAATGATAGGAGCCTACCTCAACTGAGGTTTAAATGGTCTAAGTCTGCCTATTTTTCATTAAATGGTATTAAGTGGCTTGTGTTCTATCTCTCGCATTGTAAGATATTTATGACGTTGGTTATGGGTTATGGAATTTGAGAACCTACTTCGAGAATGGAAGGTATTACGTGGTTGTTTGAGGGTCCGCATCCTTTCCTTATATGAAGTATTAAGTGGTTTCAAAATATGTCAGACATATTCTTATTTTGAAATATATTGCCTAAGTACTGAAATAGTAAAGCTCGAATTTTTTATACCAGACACTTGTTGTTCTGACTCCCTTCGCATTACATTGCAGGTTAGAGAAGGAGTTGATGATGCTTGAAGATAGCGAGAGTGAAGCTTGTGGTAGTCATCATCTACCTTTTCATGTTATTTTATATTATACCCTTAAAATATACTTTTGAACAAACTAATGCAAGATTGTTGTTAACATTATGATATGTTCTATTTTGTGGTATTTGAAATGGTTTGAAATAAATGGGTACTATTATTTATATTATATTTTGTTCCTTCCATTGTGAGTTCTGAAAGAATAGATAGATAGCTCTGTATTGTTTTTCTTTTTACCAACCAACAGCCAACTTTGGAATGTGTCTAAGTTTCGATGGGCATTTTCTGGGTTGTAATTTAGGTATGCTTCAGGGCAGTTTTCACACTGATAGTCGACCTTCAGAGTACCATGACTAGCGAGGAGTATATAGCAGATATATTTAAATGGTTGGTAAAAGAAAGCAACGGTAGAAAGAAAGAGGATTGGGGTTTAGCACCAACCAAAACTCCGTTAACAGAGAACATTTTGAGGGAATAGTATGCTAAGAAGTTGATAATGCCAACAATGTCATCGTATAACAGGACTACTGATCCCATGCAGCACTTATTCAAGTATGAATGGCATATGGGTGGTGCCAAAGAGATGGACGCAGTGCTGTGTAGGTTTTTTCCTATTTTCTTGGAAGGTGTTGCATCAATGTGGTTCACCTGGTTCGCGTTGAGATCCATTTCGACGTTTGATGAATTAGCTAAGAAATCCATGGAACAATTTCGACTCCATACAGCTCAACCTAAAGACATAATGTCCTTGTCGAGCCTTTCTCAAGAACCTAAGGAGTGGTTGAAGGGGTTCTTGAATTGGTTTAACATCGTGATTACGGAGGTTAGTATTCCAAAGGAAGATTTGTTGTTTATAGCTTTGGTCTGGGACATACATCCAGACATGTATTTTGGAAAATGGTTGAAAATGAAACAACCTATGATAATGGAGGAATTCTACCGAAAGGCCAAACAGTTCTTACGTTTGGAGGAAACAAGTCAGGCAGCCACGCAGACTAATAGTGGAAAATCAAAGGAAGTAATCCAGAGCAACATGGCGATTAAGAAAATTGGAGAAAACTCTGCCAATGTGGCTGTTAATGTTGGGAATTCTAATAATCAAAAGAAGAGAAATCCAGGCCCTAGTGGTTGACGAAATGAAAACAAGAACCATCCAAGGAATATGAGGCCTAATGAATATACATCTCTTAATGATACGTTGGAGAATATTAACTTGCCACGCAAGGGATGGAATGATATAAAAGGCTACCTATGAAGGAGGCGACTGATAGGGGAAGGTGCTCAAGAAAGTACTATCATTTCCTTGAAACTCATGGACACAACATGAACAAGTGCCGATATTTAAGCGATTTTATCGAGGAACTAATAAAGAAGAAGAAACTTAAACAATATATGAGAGAACCACAAGATGGCGGTAAGAATGTAGGACCTCAAGGGCCGTCTGCCTACGGAAATTATAAACCTAGCAGAGAGGGGCCTAGGAAAACTGACAGATGATTAGTAATCAACACAATAATGGAAGGACCCCATCCAGTAGAGAAAAACCAGAGGGAAATGAAATAGTACATGAGCTCGTTAAAGCACGCACCAGAAGAGAATTTCTTTGCCATAAAAGAGGGAAGCCTGACTAGGCAACAAAATATGATAACAGATGATGTAGTGTTTAGAAATAGAGATGCTGATGGAGTCGAAGCACCAACTCTTAACCCAATGGTAATAACGGTTGGTATTGGACCGACAACAGTACATCGGGTCCTACAGATACTGGAATTTCGATGAACATTCTATTCAAGATAATGTTTGATCAAATGAAAATTAATATGAAGGAGGTTACGGCTTGCATGACCAAAATTCAAGGATATACGAGTGAAGTTAAACAGCTAATCGGGATGTTTCACTTGCATATGGAGTTGGGCGATGGAGATCGCAGGATGGTGCAAATTCAAAAATTTGTTATTGTGGATGAATATTCAGTGTATAATTCCTTTTTGGGCACCTATTTGGTTTTATAATGGCACTAGCTCCTTGGTGCCTAATGATGAAGTTCCCCGTGGAGAATAGGATCAGATCAGTAATGGGACCAAAGCGTAGGGAGAAAATGTTATGTCGTAGAGCTAATGGAAGCGAAGTGACGGGAAAAAGGAAAAAATGTAGAGAAGACTCTCTACATTCGGAATCCATAAGTATAGCAATTAATGCCCAAGCACTGGCTTAGGAACCATAGTAGGTTCGATAAGTCTATAGATCCTAAGAAGAAGTCGGAAGAAGTGTAGGCGGCACTAACTGAGCTAACACTCGTTCCAATCGATATGAATGATCCTTCCTAGACTCTCAAGATTGGACCTCAATTCGGTGTTGGATTAAGGAAGAAACTGGTTGTTTTCCTTTGGGAGAATTTGGAAGTATCCGCTTGGATGCATTCAGTTATCTACGAGATATCATCGAAGGTTGCATGTCACGCACTGAATATGGATCTGAGGTTTCCATCGGTGAAGCATAAGAGACATAGTACGGGTCTAATGCGATCAGCTGCATTGAAGCAAGAGGTAGATAAGTTGATGGCAAATGGCTTTATCTGCGATGCTCTATACCTAAAGTGGGTATCAAAACCCGTATTAGTCAAGAAATCGAGTGGAAAGTGGCAAATGTATATTGATTATTTGAATTTGAATAAAGCATGCCCAAAGGATAACTTTCTCTTGCCTAGGATCAATCAACTAGTAGATGGAACCGCAACACATGAGTTACTCTCACTTATGGATGCTTATTCATGCAATAATCAAATAGCGATGCATATACGGGTTTAAGAACATACCAGTTTTATAACAAATTTGGGATTATACTATTATTGATTAATGTCATTTGGTCTAAAGAACGTCGAAGCTACGTATGAAAAATTAGTAAATTCTATGTTTGGGAATCAAATTGGGCAAACGATGGAAGTATATGTGGATGATGTTTGCACAAAAAATGGACAAACACCTCAAAGTTGTATGATTTAGTAGATCTTATGTTATTCTTAGTAATTTGAGCGACTTATGCAAATACGTAAAAAACAGGGGTTAAACTGTAAAAAGACACGCAGATTTATAGTGGTTCAGCCAGAATGTGCCTACGTCCACTTTATATGTTATTTCTCTTGTTCTGTTATGATTACAAGTACAAAGCTTTGGTACAAGTAAAAGAAAGTTGTTTGAAGAGTTCCTTCCGTGCTTGAGCTCTCAAAACTTGTCCCCATTGTTGTACCCCTGCCCCTCTATTTATAGAGTGAGGTTGGGAGCAGGGGTCTTGGATGTATATAGCTGCTGGTGGGCCTGGGCTGACGTGATCTGGCCTGGCACGTCTTGGTCCGGCAGCGTTTGGTCCGGTGGTAGGAGGTTGGTTCGGCATTGTCTGAAGGAGGTTGGTTCGGCGTCTGGAATAGGGTTGGTTCGGCAGTCTCGAGAGAGGGTTGGTTCGGCAGTCTCGAGAGAGGGTTGGTTCAGTAGTCTGGAACAGGGTTGGTTCGGCAGTCTCGAGAGAGGGTTGGTTCGGCAGTCTCGAGAGAGGGTTGGTTCGGCAGTCTGGAACAGGGTTGGTTCGGCAGTCTCGAGAGAGGGTTGGTTCGGCAGTCCTGAGAGAGGGTTGGTTCGACAGTTCTGAGAGAGGGTTGGTTCGGCAGTCTGGAATGAGGGTTGAAACATACCCAACATTTGCCCCCCAAAGCGGGGCGTATGACGGCATACGTTGTGCTTTGTTTTGTCTCGAGTGACCGTATTCGGTACCTGAGCCGAACCGGATGGTCCGGTCATTCATTCTTCCCTTATAAATAGGGGGCTTAGGCCATCGCTTTTCCTATCAAGTGATTTAGCCGAACCAAGTTATTAGCCGAATCAAGTTATTAAATAAATCAAGCATTCTAGCCGGACCAAGTGATTTAGCCGAACCAGGTACGATTATTTCTGCCGAATGAACTATTGAGTTGTACTACCGAATGAACCATTGATTTGTGCCACCGAATGACCTATTGAGCTGTGCCACCGAATGTCCTATTGAGTTGTACTACCGAATGAACCATTGGTTTGTGCCACCGAATGACCTATTGAGTTGTACTACCGAATGAACCATTGATTTGTGCCACCGAATGACCCATTGAGCTGTGCCACCGAATGTCCTATTGAGTTGTACTACCGAATGAACCATTGGTTTGTGCCACCGAATGACCTATTGAGTTGTACTACCGAATGAACCATTGATTTGTGCCACCGAATGACCCATTGAGCTGTGCCACCGAATGACCTATTGATTTGTATGCTTTAATGATATACTTTCCCTGTGTTTGCAGATAATGTCTCAAAGAGTGGAAACCCGATCAGGTAAAAGGAAGTCCGGGGGCGAAGGAGAGTCCTCGGCCGTGCCCCCAGCTCAATCAGGATCGGAGCGTCATGGGTCTGCTCCAAGGTCATTAGTGGATGGATATGGTCCCCAGGAGCTGCTGGATTCCCCGCCTGACTGCTTTCCTAGCTCTCTCAAGGAGGAGCAGCTCGATGTTATATCTCGTTCCTTTGGGATCGATAGAGCCCTCATGCTGTTGCCGGGCCCAGGAGTCATGCCATACAATCCTCCCGAAGGGTACTTTGCTTATAGTAGGTACCATTGTATGTGTGGTGCTATCCCGCCTCTCAATGCTTGGGTAGTCAGCTTCCTCACGTATCTAAAGGTGGCCCCATTCCAGCTTCAGCCCAACTCTTATGCCATACTGGTGAGCCTTTTCGTTATTTTCCGGAGGAAGTATGGTCGTGCTCCCTCCAACCGAGAGATCCGGTACTTGTATAATTTAAGGGGCTATAAGAAGGGGTCCCCATACATTAGCTTGGAGTCAGTTGTGACCTTCAAGCCGGTCTTGGACTTGTACTCTAAATTCAGCATGTTCAAGAAAGAATGGTTCTTTGCTAGGGACGACTCCGTTTCAATCCGGCGATTTACCTCTAGATGTAAGTTGATGCTTTTACTTATAATTTCTATTCCGATTGCGATGCTTCTTCTCATACTTTCTCATTTTTGCTAGCGACAGGTGGCTTTCCGGTGGTGGAGACTGACCGCCTGGTTCAGACGGCGGCTGAGATAGAAGCCATTCTTGGGAAATATAGATAATCTGCCTTCTTGATTAGAAATGCGATCCTTCTGGAATATAACTTAATCCTTCCGCAGTAGTCTGTAGTTAAGCTGAGGGAAACGGCGGAGGAGAGGGCGGCTGCTCAGACCAAGGAAGGTGTTACGGCAGAGAGTAGCAAGAGGAAACCTTTCACAAAACCTCCAGCTGTCAGAGGCAAGAAACTCAAGAAATCGGATGGTCCCTCCCCCAGCAATTGTCCACTTACCCGGGAGGAGGAAGACATAGAGGAGGAAAGAGGCGAGGGTGGAGATGGTCGGGATGGTGACAAAGGTGGCGATGGCATCGGGGCCCTACTCCCTGGGCAAGTGGGCGAGATTCAGGAGTGGACGGATGATGCGTTCCACCAGGCTTTTGAGGGGTTGGATGAGGCTCCGGCTTTGGTAGAGAAGACCGGGAAGGCGGACAAAGCCGGGACCGGTGCAAGTGAGTCTTCTCCGACCATTCCAGCCAAGGTGGCTCCGACGACTCAAGGTGAACTCTTGACTCCTGCATGCTTCATTAATGATAGGGACTTAGGAATATTTTATGACCCGCTCCCGTCCTGGAATGAAATCCAGGACTTATTGCAGTATCCCACTCCTCCCCAGGGTTTGTACAACCACAGCTGTGTTTCTTTTCCTTTTTTAACTTGTAATTTACCGCGTTTCTCGAATCGTATAGTGATGTAAGTTTGTGACACTTGTTCTTTATATCAGGAGCAGGCAAGACGTCCAAAGCTTCAGACCTTCGACACAGGCTTGAGCAATATAAACTTTCCAAAACTTTTGCTAAGCCGAAGCCCTCAACCCAACGCTCCGGGGATGTAGTCGGCTACCGTCCTCTTCTTGGGGTCATCGAAGAGGGTATTCAGTAGAGGAAGAGGATTCATCCTTTATCCGCAACTTCGCCCGGTCCTCAGCCTCCGGCTCAGCCTCTTCATGATATTACTGAGGAGGGTAGCGAGTTTGCACCTTCTCCGCACCCGTCCGGAAACCCTTCTGTTATTCATATCGACCGTCCCGACTTGGCCCGTAATCCATTTGCGGGTCATCCTGATCTGGATCCAAGCTCTCATGACATTACTTTTGACGAAGTCACTGGTGAACACCTTCTCCCCCGTAACCCCATGGTACGAGTACTTGATGAAGCCAAGTCCTTAGATCTCGATCTACTCACTACTCGTATAGTCACTATGGGAGACGAGGCCAAGGCTAATATTGATCGGGTGGCAGAGGAGACCAAGAAGCTGATGGGGCATCATGCTCGGCTGGTTAAGGCCGGAGAGGAGATTGGGAGCGCCAATATCCGACTTCGATTGGTGGTTTCGGATCAGGCCAAACAGCTTGCGGATCAGGCTATTCAGATTTCTCAGCATGAGGCTGCTACTGGGCAACTAAGGAAAACAATGGAAGAGGCCAGCCGGGCCGAATTGCGGAAAATGGAAGCTACTTGCAAAGAGCGGATTGACATGGCTATTGCCACGGTGGATGAGGTCCGGAAAGCGGATCTCGAGCAGGTGGAGGAATTGTCCGAGAAACTTGAGGCTGCAGAGCTTGCTCAAGCTAAGTTGAGGGAAGAGATGGAGGTGATGCGGAGGTCCCTTCAGGCTGATTGCTCGAGATACAGATTGGAGAGAGATGCTGCCGTCGAAAGGTTGTCGGCTTCCGAGGCCCGGATGAGGGAGTTTGAGGAGAATGAGGGAATGATGGATGACATGCTCCAGGACATGTATTTCCGAACTTGGAAGCAGGGCAATCTCTCTTGGATGGATGATTATCCCAGGGTCATGGCCAAGATCTATCTTCGGGCTTTGGAGGAGGCTAAGGCTGATGCAGATAAAGAGGGTGGAACGGTCTTCAGTATGGATGTGGTCACTGCCCAGTTCACCAAGGAGGAGAAAGTGGCGGTAAAGGAGGGTATGCGGCTGCTTGCTGCTGAGGAGGCAGGTGTGCAGGTAGAGGATGACGACCAGGATGGTCAAGAAGCAGGTGCTGGTAAGTCTTCCTTTCTAGTCTTTCCGTTAACTTGGTTACTTATGGTTAATGAATTCTTTTTACGACCGGACAGGTGGGCAATAGAGCAAGGACAAGACTCCGACGCAGCCGGCTCCCTGATTAGACCTGGAAAATTCTTTTTGTAGACTTGACATGGTTGTATATGTTAGTCTTAAGGAAGTAGAGTAACTTCTAAGTTGTAATTCTTGCTACTTGTAACAATCAACATTATTCTTGACGTGTAATTCTTTAACTTGAGTTGGTTTTGTCGTTTCTTGAATATTTGTTGCTATTTCGACATATCGTATGAGAAATGTAGCTATGTATATTCTTGTAATTAAATTGTGTTTGATGTTAGACTCTGGTTCTAAATCATAATTTCATGACTTGCAATACTAGCGTGTGGTGTGAACAAATTATAATCATGTATTTGTACATAAAAGAAGAAGATACCGCCTTTCATGTTTTAATCGTAGATGGCAGTCTTGAACATCTTGTGGGACCGAGCATGGAATGTAGTTGAATGTCCTGCCACTGTGAGTCCCCACACCCATTGGCGAGTATCTCCTACTCTGTATCATGTACTTTAGGGATTGTTATAGGGGATAGGAAAAAAGCTTTTTTAAGTAAAATTGAAATACGTAAAAAAGGTAAAACTTCCAATCACGGAAGGCCTTCGATGTGCTTAAGTTCGTGGCAAACGGGTTTTGTAGTCACTTTCCCTAGCTGTGGGTCTTGGAGACATTTGTCACCCATCTTATGCCTCCGCGGGGAGTTAATTCTTTTTTACCACAGCCGCACTTAAGACACATCGGAGCCGAGATCGCGCACAGTAACTACCCGGGCCATTATGGCCCGTAATCGTGGGTATTATTCGATTTACTGTGGCCGGCTAGCGTGGGTGCCGATCGTCAACTGTGAACTGCCCCTGGCTGGCCACACCTTATGTTGGGGCTTATAGTCGGTTCACAGTCGCCGGCGAGCCTAATGCCGTAATGAGCTGCCTCGGCTATAGTCGGCCTTCTCGGTGGCTTATAATCGGCTCATTACAGTTGGCTTTAAGGGCCGTCGCGAGCAATGAGTTAACCCGCAGCAGAGGGATGCTGGAGCGAAAGTGTCTCATTGGCGAGGGCATAGATTCGCATAGTACCTGTTGGGTATTGTCCACGTGAAGTTGCATTGTGGAGTGCTTTGAATAGAAATGCTATATACTCAGGATTTTGTTCAACAGAAAAGGATAAAGTTTAACAAGCAGCCAAGATACAAAGGAACAAGTTAAAAAAAAGACAAGGCTTTTTAAAGTGGTTCAGCACGAAAATGCCTACGTCCACTGATTCTCTTCGTTAATTCACTTCATATGGGCAATACAAGTTAAGAAAAGTATCGACGGAGGTGCTGGATGTTCCATGCCCTCTGGAACACCTCTCCGTCCACTGTTGACAAAATATAGGCTCCGTTGTGGAGATCTTTATGAATTACATATGGTCCATCCCAGATTGGGTCTTGTGCTCCGGGGCGAGGGAAGATTCGCTTGAGGACAAGATCCCCTTCCTGCAAGGTACGATGCTTGACTTTGGAGTTGTATTGTGCTGCCACTTTTTGCTTGCGGGCTGCTGTTTTGAGGATTGCATCGTTTCTTCTCTCCTCGATTAGATCCAAAGACATGTGAAGGAGTTCCTCGTTCTCTTCTGGGTTATAGTGGATCCGACGATGGGAAGGCACAATAGTTTCAACTGGGAGAATAGCCTCCGATCCGTATGCCAAAGAGAAAGGAGTGTGCCCTGTCGATGTTCTGAAAGATGTGCGATAGGCCCATAGTGCCGTAGGAAGTTCATCCACCCAAGCGCCCTTTGACTTTTCGAGCTTCTTTTTTATTAGAGTTTTCAGAATTTTGTTGACTGCTTCGACTTGTCCGTTTGCCTGGGGATATGCTACGGATGAGAAGCTTTTATGAATTCTGTGTTCTTGGCACCAGTTGGCGAATTCCTCGCTGTCAAATTGAAGTCCATTGTCTGATATGATTTTGAGTGGGACCCCGTACCTGCATAGAACATTTTTGATCAAGAAGTTAATAACTTTTGCTGAAGATACTTTATTTAGAGGTTCCGCTTCCACCCATTTGGTGAAATAATCAACTGCCACTATAGCATATTTGGCCCCGCCTCGGCCCATCGGTAGCTCGCCGATTAAGTCAATTCCCCATATCGCGAAGGGCCAAGGGCTGGTCATCTGGGTAATCTCGGTTGTTGGTAGCCGAGGGATCTTAGCAAATTTTTGGCATCTGTCACACTTCTTGACAAAATCCAAGGCGTCCTTGCTTAAGGTGGGCCAGAAATACCCGTATCGGAGTATCTTTTTTGCTAATGTTTGCCCCCCGGTGTGATCTCCACAGCTCCCCTGATGGATGTTGGATAAGATTTCCTTGGCTTCCCTTCCGGCGACACACCTTAATAATGGGTTAGAGAAACCGCGCCGATAGAGGATGTCTTCTTGTATTGTATAGCGGGACGCTTTCCTCGAGATTTTCTTGACTTCATTGCGCCCGCTGGGTAGTGTTCCCCTTTGTAGGTAGTCTCGGATGGGAGTCATCCAAGTTGCTTCTTCGGTTGCGGCTATCAGATTCACTTGCTCAAAACTTGGGACCGTTTGCTTTGAGATGGTTATTGCCCCGAAGATGGCGATGTCTCTCATACTCGCTTGCTTTGCCAATTCGTCGGCCTCTTGGTTCTCTTCCCGAGGGATGTGTTTGACTAAGTACTGATCCAATCGGCTGAGAAGCAACTTTGTAACAACCCGGGATTTAGTTTCAACTTATAATCGTCAATTATCGATTTAAACAAGGGTAAATCGCTGTTGGAAATGTAATCAGTTTGAAATTCCTTTATAGATTGTTAAGTGTTAGTGGACCTTTAAAGCTAGCCCATGCCTTAATTTACTTCAGTGCCTTATTATCAAACGAAAACCCGGTCTTCCCTCATTTTTTATTTTTCGTTCAAAATCAAAAGAGAAAAACAAAACCCTAGCTAAAGAAAGAAAAGAAAATGGAGGCGGCCTGGTTATTCGTTCTCGTTCCCAAATTAAAGAATTAGGGCTACTACCAATTGTCTTCGATCGACTTCGTGATGCCGGCCTCGTCCCTGCTTCAACTCGTCGAAGGAGGTTTCGTGCTTGGCTTCGATCGATTGCTTCTCCGTTGCTTGATTGAATTCGTCTTTGCTTCGGTTGAGCACCGTGCAAAGGCGAGCAAAAGGGGATGCTATCGGCAGCGATTTGAATTGGGTTCTTCGAATAAGGTGAGTGACCCCTCACTCACATCTAATTCAGATTCTTGATTAAATGCTGGCTTGTTCAATTTCGTGATTTAGTCGTTTGCTTATTTGATACGAATGGCTTTGAACTTGCTGGTCCTTTGTTGAATATGGCCATTTTGATCTTTGTTGACCTCTGCTTAGTCCACAACAACATTCTAGACCATTCGACCCTAGTTGAATGTTCGAGATGGTTACTGTCTTGGAGATAGTTGCTGCCTTGTTTCAATTTGTAGGTATTTTGCTTGAGTTTATTTGTTACCATGGGGCTGAAGTGATTCCAAATGTTGATTTCTTTGGCCAACCGTAGTTTAATTTCTGACATTTTGGTGACTTCGTTCATTTGAAGGGATTTCCAGGCTGTGACATTTGTTTGTCCATTTGTTTTCATTTTGCCTACACTTGATTTTTATGTGGCCTTGATATCTTTTACTATTTCCTGTGAACTTTGTTTCTGATCATCTTTGTGTTATCCCAGTCTTCGTCTTTGGCCATCTTCTCTGGTCTCCACTTGAACATTGCATTCGTGAATATGATGTTGTCTGGTTGTTCGAACTTGTTCATGCGATTTCATGTATCACTGCACTGATTTTCTTCAATTCTCTGGCCTCTGCATTCATTGACGTGCACCCTGGTTTGAACTATACTTTGATTCACTGTTTCGATCTGTTGCATTTGCTTGATTCATCTGGTTGAGTTCACCTGCGTGCACTTGTTGTATTCCAGTCTTTGTTGTTGTAGCATTGATGACTTCAGTAGACCTGCTGTTGTTGACTTCAATGTTGTTTCCAGTCTTCATTGTATACCCCTCTGTTTGATAGCGTGTCTGCTTGAGTCTTTTGTATAGTTGACATAGGTGCACTGTGATGTGTATACTTGAGTAGTTGAACGTGTTTGTAGATGGTTGGTGCATTCACTATTTCACTATGAATCTGTTCCTCACTTCACTGTGATGCTTGGTCTTTGTAATCTGGTTCACTTGGTACCTTTCGTTGTTGCCCAGTTTGTACTTGTCTTGTTGAACTTGTACATGCATTTGCCTTAGTTGAGTTTTGCTTACTTGAGTGCATACACTTAACTGGGGTACTTTATCATGTATATTGTGACATGATACTCGCCTCTCTTGTTATTACTTGAATTTGCCTTGTGGTCTTCTCTTTACAGTTGTGTGAGGCAACTTGTATATAAATTAGCTGTCTTGACCACTTGAGATATTGGATTTGTTTCGTATATACTACATCCCTGTCATGTTTGGTTGTTTCTCGTTTCAACCTCTCCGGCTTGTTGCACTGCAGTTTTGTACATACTTGTGGTCTCTTCATTTGCACTGCTATATGTTGCTTGTTGACATCTAGCTTGAGTTTTTATTGTTGCATATCTGAACTCGATTCACTGGATCTTGTAGTTGATCATGTTGTGGTCTGATGCAATCTGCATTGTATTCAGTTTTGGGTCTTGTACTATGTTGTCTTCATTGTGTTGCATCTTGCATTCATTAGCTTGTATCACTGTCTTCACTGTTGTCACTGTGGTTTGAAATTGGTTCATGTTGCCTCACTTGTTTAGATGTTGAAGTTGCTTTGGGAATTGTAATCTGCATTCATGTTGCTTTGTTGTGTGACTGTGGTCTTTGCAGCTTGAGTTTTTGTGAAGTTGGTATCTTTACTTGCATATTTCAGTAGCTCCTCCTGTACATGCTGTTGAGTTCCACTGTCCTGTTGTTGTCGTATATGTTTATTTGATACTGCTGAAACAGTGGCATTGATATTGAGACTTGAGTTGAATCCCGATTTCGGGATTTGACCTTGTGATCATTTGTGATTTCTCTGAGCTTTTGTGTACCTCCTGCGAGAGTGGCGAGGCAGTACACGCGTGCGTGTACTGCAGCCCTATCCGATTTGACAGTTTTAAATTGATTTAGTCGATTTGATAAATTGTTTATTTATCTCTGTTGATGATTTAAATCTGCTGATTTTTGTTAAACACTGTTAAGTGTTATATTGACCGTTATCCGGTTTCTTTGTTTAAAGAATCGGATAGACGGGAATTATTGTGACTGTCGTCTATTTAAATTATTACTGCCTATATGCATTAATAAATTGGTGTGAATTAGACTGACCTGGGTATTATTTTCTTTTGAATGTAATACTCGGGTCAGACCCGAGTTATTTCAGGTTGTAGATTTCTTTCTTTGAGTTGTTGTTCAGGATATGAAGACTTTTCACATCGTCTGAAGTTGTCAATGTCATTTTGTAGTAGTCGTGTCATTGTATAGAACGATATGTATTCATGTATATTAGTCGATAATGTACTTGTATATATATAACTTCTAGAGTCGACAGTTGTAGTTGTATCATATGTATCGTGTCAACTATATTGTAACTGACATCGGTTATATATATATATGAGATTTTTGTTAATCTGTGTTCCGCATTTATATTATCTGTGTTATTGTTATATCTAATGTCCTAAACTATTATGAACTATCGTAGTTTGTTTTATACTGATAATTGGATATGTCGATGGGAGTAAATAAATAATAGATGAAAAATAAAAAGTATATACCACTCCTACCGAGATAACCAATATTAGTGTAAGGCCAATTACGGATGGTCGCTCCTATCCAACCTTATTCTTCGTGATAATAGACAGTATTTCTTTTAATACTCTTTGTTATTATGAGCATAGAGGTGGGGCGTCACAGTTGGTATCAGAGCTTGGGGTTTATGGACATAATATAAAACATAACTTGGATGGAACATATGTTACAACTATTGGTCGATGTTTTATCTGTGATTTGAGTCAAAACTAAAGTTTTGAAATTTTGATGAAATTATGTTCTGATGATTTGATTGATTTGGGTTCTATTTATCAGAGTGCGCAGCGGAAACAGTGAAACTGTCTTCGCTGAGTACAACTGATAATCTTTTTGATTTAAAAATCAAAATACGAAATTGATATGAATTTCATTTGTTGTTTACATAGCTGTAATTATTTTGTTTCTTTGAGAATTTCGAATCCGAATTGAGGATTCGAACAAATTGCAGTTATGTGATTTTTATTGAGATCTTTGCTGGTTTTCTCTTATGCTAATCATATATTGATTAGATTTTTGCCGTTTTGAATTATCTTCATTGAAGATATCTTCGAATGATTTCTTTGTTCATTTTGTAGTACGTGCAAAAATTTGAATTGCACGTTATTGCATTTATTTTACGTTGAACCGATGCTTGGTTATGAAACGTATTTTGTTGCCGTTATTTTTACAACGGAATTTTACACCAATGCTATATTTTGAAGTACGGTGTTTTGTGGCATTTTGATGAATGAGAATTCACCGACATTACATTTTGATGTAGATTGTTTTGATGTGATTTTGACGTTTTAAAACTATTGTCGCTTTGGCTTCCGTAACCGTCAAATTTTAAAAGTGGATTTTCAAGCGGTTATTCCGCAATGCTGTTTTGTGACCGTTTTTACGGTATTTTGAGAAGTACAATTTCCTTATCGAAATTGTTACTGATTTGCTGCTTTAATCACGTGATTGGAAAATCGTTTTAAAATAAAATTGTTTTCAGAAATTTTAACAGTTTGCGCTTTCAAAAGAATGAGGAAGCGATTTAAACGTTTCAGCAAAATCGAGGACTATGACCCCTTTCTTTTACTGATTCGCTTAATTCCGGACTTGTCCGTTTGAGAATGTAAAGTGTATTTTTACAAAATACACAATTTTGCACTTTCAAGGAAACGATGAAGAGATTTAAACGATTTAGCAAAAGTGCAGAGTATGGAACCACACTTTTACTATTTCGGTTAATTCCGGACTCGTTAATTGAATATCTGTTGTTTTGATGATTTTGATGAACTTTACACTTTCAAGGAAACGATGAAGAGAATCAAACGATTTAGTAAAACACGTGGTATGGGACATGTGCGTTTGCTATTTCGGTTAATTCCGGACTCGTTAATTGAAATATTTGATGCTTTCGTGTGCTTTCGAGCCACTATGTTGGACCTTCGGGTCATATGTTGGACCTTCGGGTCAAATACCAGTACTAGACCTTCGGGTCATATGTTGGACCTTCGGGTCATTTGTTGGGCGCCAAAATTATGTTGAGTACTTGGTAGGCTTCGGCCATATGTTGATGCACGTGCGGCGAATTAAAAACTCGCCATCTGATGGGATCGATCCAAGCTTTTATGTTGATTTTCTAGTCTTCTTAATTGATTTCTAGATATTTGTTGCTTCCAATTATCTGCAGGTAATTGGATATTTGTTTATATGAGTTTTGATTATCGTTTTTGATAATCAGATATTTGTTGTTTCTAATTATCGCTTGTGATAATTAGATATTTGTTGATATGAGTTCTGATTATCGTTTTTGATAATCAGATATTTGTTGTTTCTAATTATCGCTTGTGATAATTAGATATTTGCTGATATGAGTTTTGATTATCGTTTTTGATAATCAGATATTTGTTGTTTCTAATTATCGCTTTAGATAATTAAATATTTGTTGATTTGAGATTTAATTATCGCTTTAGATAATTAAATATTTGCTGATTTGAGATTTAATTATCGCTTTTGATAATTAAATAATTGCTGATTTGAGATTTAATTATCGCTTTAGATAATTAAATATTTGCTGATTTGAGATTTAATTATCGCTTTAGATAATTAAATATTTGCTGATTTGAGATTTAATTATCGCTTTAGATAATTAATTATTTGCTGATTTGAGATTTAATTATCGCTTTTGATAATTAAATAATTGCTGATTTGAGATTTAATTATCGCTTTTGATAATTAAATAATTGCTGATTTGAGATTTAATTATCGCTTTAGATAATTAAATATTTGCTGATTTGAGATTTAATTATCGCTTTTGATAATTAAATAATTGCTGATTTGAGATTTAATTATCGCTTCAGATAATTAAATATTTGTTGATTTGAGATTTAATTATCGCTTCAGATAATTAAATATTTGTTGATTTTAGGTTTAATTATCGCTTGAGATAATTAAATAATTATTGAATTTGAAATTTGATTATCGCTTGAAATAATCAAATAATCGTTGATTTTAAAATTTGATTATCGCTTGAGATAATCAAATATTTATTGAATTTGAAATTTGATTATCGTTTTTGATAATCGAATATTTGTTGATTTGAGATTTGATTACCGTTTTTTGGTAATTAGATATGTGCTGATTTGTTTCCTGATTATCTACTTGATAATTAAATTTTGTTGAAAATTGGTGAATCCCTTTTATTGGAATTAAAAGATTACTTTGGCAATTGAATTCTCGACTTTTATTTTTCTAGCTTAACCAGTTTATGTTAGAAGAATAATTGTGGTTGACGACCTTAATTATGAAAATTGCGAGGACGCAATTTTTATAAGGAGGGGAGTCTGTAACAACCCGGGATTTAGTTTCAACTTATAATCGTCAATTATCGATTTAAACAAGGGTAAATCGCTGTTGGAAATGTAATCAGTTTGAAATTCCTTTATAGATTGTTAAGTGTTAGTGGACCTTTAAAGCTAGCCCATGCCTTAATTTACTTCAGTGCCTTATTATCAAACGGAAACCCGGTCTTCCCTCATTTTTTATTTTTCGTTCAAAATCAAAAGAGAAAAACAAAACCCTAGCTAAAGAAAGAAAAGAAAATGGAGGCGGCCTGGTTATTCGTTCTCGTTCCCAAATTAAAGAATTAGGGCTACTACCAATTGTCTTCGATCGACTTCGTGATGCCGACCTCGTCCCTGCTTCAACTCGTCGAAGGAGGTTTCGTGCTTGGCTTCGATCGATTGCTTCTCCGTTGCTTGATTGAATTCGTCTTCGCTTCGGTTGAGCACCGTGCAAAGGCGAGCAAAAGGGGATGCTATCGGCAGCGATTCGAGTTGGGTTCTTCGAATAAGGTGAGTGACCCCTCACTCACATCTAATTCAGATTCTTGATTAAATGCTGGCTTGTTCAATTTCGTGATTTAGTCGTTTGCTTATTTGATACGAATGGCTTTGAACTTGCTGGTCCTTTGTTGAATATGGCCATTTTGATCTTTGTTGACCTCTGCTTAGTCCACAACAACATTCTAGACCATTCGACCCTAGTTGAATGTTCGAGATGGTTACTGTCTTGGAGATAGTTGCTGCCTTGTTTCAATTTGTAGGTATTTTGCTTGAGTTTATTTGTTACCATGGGGCTGAAGTGATTCCAAATGTTGATTTCTTTGGCCAACCGTAGTTTAATTTCTGACATTTTGGTGACTTCGTTCATTTGAAGGGATTTCCAGGCTGTGACATTTGTTTGTCCATTTGTTTTCATTTTGCCTACACTTGATTTTTATGTGGCCTTGATATCTTTTACTATTTCTTGTGAACTTTGTTTCTGATCATCTTTGTGTTATCCCAGTCTTCGTCTTTGGCCATCTTCTCTGGTCTCCACTTGAACATTGCATTCGTGAATATGATGTTGTCTGGTTGTTCGAACTTGTTCATGCGATTTCATGTATCACTGCACTGATTTTCTTCAATTCTCTGGCCTCTGCATTCATTGACGTGCACCCTGGTTTGAACTATACTTTGATTCACTGTTTCGATCTGTTGCATTTGCTTGATTCATCTGGTTGAGTTCACCTGCGTGCACTTGTTGTATTCCAGTCTTTGTTGTTGTAGCATTGATGACTTCAGTAGACCTGCTGTTGTTGACTTCAATGTTGTTTCCAGTCTTCATTGTATACCCCTCTGTTTGATAGCGTGTCTGCTTGAGTCTTTTGTATAGTTGACATAGGTGCACTGTGATGTGTATACTTGAGTAGTTGAACGTGTTTGTAGATGGTTGGTGCATTCACTATTTCACTATGAATCTGTTCCTCACTTCACTGTGATGCTTGGTCTTTGTAATCTGGTTCACTTGGTACCTTTCGTTGTTGCCCAGTTTGTACTTGTCTTGTTGAACTTGTACATGCATTTGCCTTAGTTGAGTTTTGCTTACTTGAGTGCATACACTTAACTGGGGTACTTTATCATGTATATTATGACATGATACTCGCCTCTCTTGTTATTACTTGAATTTGCCTTGTGGTCTTCTCTTTACAGTTGTGTGAGGCAACTTGTATATAAATTAGCTGTCTTGACCACTTGAGATATTGGATTTGTTTCGTATATACTACATCCCTGTCATGTTTGGTTGTTTCTCGTTTCAACCTCTCCGGCTTGTTGCACTGCAGTTTTGTACATACTTGTGGTCTCTTCATTTGCACTGCTATATGTTGCTTGTTGACATCTAGCTTGAGTTTTTATTGTTGCATATCTGAACTCGATTCACTGGATCTTGTAGTTGATCATGTTGTGGTCTGATGCAATCTGCATTGTATTCAGTTTTGGGTCTTGTACTATGTTGTCTTCATTGTGTTGCATCTTGCATTCATTAGCTTGTATCACTGTCTTCACTGTTGTCACTGTGGTTTGAAATTGGTTCATGTTGCCTCACTTGTTTAGATGTTGAAGTTGCTTTGGGAATTGTAATCTGCATTCATGTTGCTTTGTTGTGTGACTGTGGTCTTTGCAGCTTGAGTTTTTGTGAAGTTGGTATCTTTACTTGCATATTTCAGTAGCTCCTCCTGTACATGCTGTTGAGTTCCACTGTCCTGTTGTTGTCGTATATGTTTATTTGATACTGCTGAAACAGTGGCATTGATATTGAGACTTGAGTTGAATCCCGATTTCGGGATTTGACCTTGTGATCATTTGTGATTTCTCTGAGCTTTTGTGTACCTCCTGCGAGAGTGGCGAGGCAGTACACGCGTGCGTGTACTGCAGCCCTATCCGATTTGACAGTTTTAAATTGATTTAGTCGATTTGATAAATTGTTTATTTATCTCTGTTGATGATTTAAATCTGCTGATTTTTGTTAAACACTGTTAAGTGTTATATTGACCGTTATCCGGTTTCTTTGTTTAAAGAATCGGATAGACGGGAATTATTGTGACTGTCGTCTATTTAAATTATTACTGCCTATATGCATTAATAAACTGGTTTGAATTAGACTGACCTGGGTATTATTTTCTTTTGAATGTAATACTCGGGTCAGACCCGAGTTATTTCAGGTTGTAGATTTCTTTCTTTGAGTTGCTGTTCAGGATATGAAGACTTTTCACATCGTCTGAAGTTGTCAATGTCATTTTGTAGTAGTCGTGTCATTGTATAGAATGATATGTATTCATGTATATTAGTCGATAATGTACTTATATATATATAACTTCTAGAGTCGACAGTTGTGGTTGTATCATATGTATCGTGTCAACTATATTGTAACTGACATCGGTTATATATATATGAGATTTTTGTTAATCTGTGTTCCGCATTTATATTATCTGTGTTATTGTTATATCTAATGTCCTAAACTATTATGAACTATCGTAGTTTGTTTTATACTGATAATTGGATATGTCGATGGGAGTAAATAAATAATAGATGAAAAATAAAAAGTATATACCACTCCTACCGAGATAACCAATATTAGTGTAAGGCCAATTATGGATGGTCGCTCCTATCCAGCCTTATTCTTCGTGATAATAGACAGTATTTCTTTTAATACTCTTTGTTATTATGAGCATAGAGGTGGGGCGTCACAAACTTGGTCTTCTTTAGATATGCTATGAGTCGTTCCTCTCGAGCTTGGAATTCTCCTAGTATTTGATTAACAATAAGTTGAGAATCGCTGTGAAGACACAAAGAATTGGCTCCGATTTCTATGGCAATTTCTAGTCCAGCTATCACTGCTTCATATTCTGCATCGTTGTTGGTGGCAGCGAAATCCAACCTTATAGCATAGTGCAGTTTATTTCCCCTGGGAGTGATTATTACCACACCTGCCCCCGAGCCTTGTTCGTTAGATGCACCGTCCACAAAGAGATTCCACTTGATATCTTCTGTTATTTCCAGTTGCTCCTTATCCTCGTTGGTAGTGAATTCTGCAATGAAATCAGCCATGGCTTGTCCCTTGATGGCGGTGCGAGGGTGATAGGTGATATCATATTGACTCAGCTCAATACACCATTTAAGTAGTCGCCCGGAAGTGTCGGGACGATGGAGTACCTGCCTCAGTGGTTGATCGGTCAGAACTTTGATGGAATGGGATTGGAAGTAGTGACGTAGTTTTCGTGAGGTGATTAGTAAACAGTATGCTAACTTTTCAAGTTTAGGGTATCTGACTTCTGCCCCAGTAAACCTTTTACTGACGAAGTAAACTGGTCGTTGTGTGCGGTTGTCTTCCCTTACCAAGGCAGCGCTTAAAGCGTGAGATGATACAGCAAGGTATAGGTATAATTCTTCGCCTTCGCTTGGGGTCGAGAGTACCGGTGGTTTCTGGAGGTGTTCGATTAGGTTAAGGAAAGCGGTTTAGCATTCGTCCGTCCATTCGAACTTTCCTTTATCTTTCTTTAGAGCTTCGAAAAAGGGGACGCACTTGTCCGTTGCTTTGGAGATGAATCGGCTTAGGGCGGCCACTTTTCCATTTAGGCTTTGCATCTCCTTTCGGGTGGAAGGTATCTTGATGTCCCTTAATGCTCGGACTTGTTCAGGGTTTGCTTCAATCCCTCGGGCATGGACGATGAACCCTAAGAATTTTCCCGATGACACTCCGAAGGAGCACTTTAGTGGATTCAACTTCATTCCATACTGTCGAAGTACCTGGAACATTTTGCTTAGGTGGCTTACGTGATCCTTGGCTTTCCGTGATTTCACCAGCATGTCGTCTACATATACTTCCATAGTTTGTCCTATTAGCCCTGCAAACATCTTGTTGACGAGGCGCTGGTAGGTGGCTCCTGCATTTTTAAGTCCGAAGGGCATCACTTTGTACCAGTATAAACCCCGGTCAGTGATGAAACTAGTGTGGTCTTGGTCGGGAGCATGCATAGGAATTTGGTTATATCCTGAGTATGCATCCATAAAAGATAGGAGTTCGTGCCCGGCTGTGCTGTCTACAAGTTGTCAATTCTGGGAAGCGGGAAGCAATCCTTTGGGCAGGCGTCGTTTAGGTTGGAGAAGTCAATGCAGGTCCGCCACTTCCCATTAGCCTTCTTTACTAGTACCGGGTTGGCGACCCATTCTGGGTAAACAGCTTCTCGTATGAAGTCATTGGCGAGTAGATTCTTTACTTCTTCATCGAGGGCCGCTGATCGCTCCGCCCCCATACTTCTCTTTTTTTGTTTTACAGGCGCCTTGGTAGGATCAATGTTTAATACGTGGCATGCTATGTCGGGGGAGATTCCGGTCATGTCAGCGTGTGACCAAGCGAACACATCCAAGTTGTGGCGGAGAAAATCAATGAGTTGTTCCTTCAATTCAGCTTTCAGCTGCGACCCAATTTTCAGTAGCCTACTTGAGTCGTGCTTGTCTACAGATATAAACTCCATAGCCTCTGCAGGCTCGGCGGTGGCCTCCTCCTCTTTGTCCCTAGGGTCTAATTCATTGAAAGGGTCGCTGGTGTATCGAAGAGGAGGGGCTTTCTTTAGTTGCTATGCTTCAAGGCTTTTTGTGCAGAGGGCAATCTCTACACCTTTCCCTTTACCTTTCCTGTGGTTGTTGCGAAGTTCGGTTACATAGCAGTCTCGTGCAATATCCTGGTCTCCTTCCACTTCCCCTACCCCATTGTCTGTTGGAAACTTCATTTTCAGGCACCATGGGGCTAGGATAATCTGGAAGTCAGACAGGGCTGGTCTTCCTAAGAAGGCATTGTAGGCCGAATGGTTTTCTATCAGCACAAACGTCTGTTTCCTTACAACGGAGCGGGGATGGCTTCCAATCTCAACAAAGAGGTTCAGCTGCCCGAGGGGCATCTTCGCATCTCCAGTGAAACCGTGTAGCGGTTTATCGCAGGGAGATACATCCTTCATTGATAGCTTCATTTTGTCGAATGCGTGTTTGAACAGGATATTTACAGAGCTCCCAGTGTCTACCAGGATTCGGTAAACTTCGGCGGGACCGAGTCGGGCAGAGATAACCATGGGATCCATGTGAGGGTACTGTCTTCCTTCTAGGTCGCGTTTACTGAATATGATGTCATCGCTTTCTTTCCGCTTTGGGTGGCGCTCTTCTATAACCGTATTGACACAGTCTTTATTGTCTCTAAGCGACTTCCCATATCTTTCCATCTCTCTCCAACTTCTGTCTGCGATGTGCGGACCTCCTGAGATGGTATGGACCACTATCTTCTCTTGACTAGAGCTGCTAGCGTTGTGGTTTCCTCTATCGGTCCCTGGTGAGGGTAGCCTCGGGTTTTCATTGGCCGGGGCTGAAGTCCTGTCTTGACTTTTTACATAACGTTCCAGTTTCTTTCTTCTGATGTGTTCCTCAATCAGATCTCGGAGATGATGGCATTCATTGGTATCATGTCCGTGAGATTCGTGGAAGCGGCAGAATTTTCCAGACTTCTGTGCGTTATCTGATTCCTTCTTGTATGGTGGGCGTTTGTATCTAACTTCGCCTTGGGTGGCAAGGAAAATATTTTCGACGGTCTCATTCAAAGGGGTGTAAGTGTCGAATCTTGGTCCTGGCCGATATAGGCGCTTTTCTACCTTCTTGCCCCCAGCATTGTCTCTGGAATCATTTCTTCGAACGTCCCTCGCCACAGCAGGGGCGTTGCCATGGGTCGTCTTACTTTGCTGTCCTGACTGCTCTTCAATGGCAGCATCCTCAAGCCTCATGTATTTCCCGGCTTCATGGAAGAAATCGGGTAAAGTAGCTGGTTTTTCTTTTGTCAATCTTCTAGCAAATTTAGTGTCTGGATGCACCCCACTGCAGAGGGCCATTAGGATAAGCTTCTCATCGGCATCTTGAACTGCGGCTGCTGCGGCGTTGAATCTGGTTAGGTATTGCTGCAGCTTTTCTCCAGGTTTCTGTTTGACGCTGGATAAGGAATAAGCATCCTTAGGTTGCTCCACATGGATGCGGAACTGACTGATAAATTTTTCTTTCAACATCTCCCATGAGCTGATGGATCCTTGGGGTAGATGACAGAACCAGGAGGTAGCAAGATCTGCTAAGAAGAGCGGAAAGCATTTGCATAGTACTCCCTCTGTTGCTCCACTCATGAGCATATGCTGCGTGTACCTCTGTAAGTGTACAACGGGATCGGAGGTTCCTTTGTAGGGTTCCATTGTTGGCATCTTCCATTCTCGGGGGGTGATAGCAATTTCGATATTGCGGGCGAAAGGGCTGGTTACCCTAGCACCTATCCCTCGATCTCTTTGCTCCCGTTGGACACACTCTCTGAATAAGCGTGCCATTCTTTCATCAGAACTTGGAGTAGATAGAAATGAGTTTGGTTCTGTTCTGTGGGATTGATTCCGTCCAGACAACCTGTAGGGATGGTATCGTCTATCATTCCTCATATTCTCCAGTGGATGCCTTTGATCTTCTGGGAGCATGCTTGGGTCAGCTACAGTTGGCCCTTGCCTTGACCTCCCCCTGTTGGGTTCTGATCTGAGCACTTCCTCGGGTCCAACTTCGGGCTGAACTCTAGCTCGGCCCCGTTCATTGGTGTTTCTGTGGTTAGGCAGCATGACCGGCTCAGCTGCAGTTGACCTTCGCCCGATACCTTCCCCGTTGGGTTCGGTACCAAACGTTTCCTCAGGCCTAACTTCGGGCTGTGCTCGGTCTCGGCTCCTACCACGGCTACTTCTGCCGTTAGCTCGTTCGAAGAAGGAGGATCTTTGCTGTCTCTGAGATCCTCCAGACTGGGACTCGCCCCATGATTCAGTGTTGCGGTTGGATTCTTCAGCGTCCCTCAAGCGTGACATGAGATGGTCCACCAAGGCTTCCTGCTGGGACGTGAAGCGGTTAGTTACTTCAATAACAACTCTGTCCAAATCTGCCCTAGTAATTGCTGCAGGCTGTTCTGTGGCAGGAGTGGTTGGGTTAGCATGTCCTTCATTTGTTACCGTTGCTGGAGGAGGACGATTTACTTGATTCGTGACAGCTGGATCTAGAAGACTGCTGGATGCGATGTTTTTTCCTTTGTTAACATCTTTTCTCTGTTTGGGAGGCATGTTTTCCAAGTGGCGGACGATGCCGTTAGGAAAACTTGTTAAGTAGGTGAAGCTGAAGCTTCGAGCTTCTAGCTCTCAATGAAAGCACCAAAAATGTTTGCACAAAAAATGGACAAACACCTCAAAGTTGTATGATTTAGTAGATCTTATGTTATTCTTAGTAATTTGAGCGACTTATGCAAATACGTAAAAAACAGGGGTTAAACTGTAAAAAGACACGCAGATTTATAGTGGTTCAGCCAGAATGTGCCTACGTCCACTTTATATGTTATTTCTCTTGTTCTGTTATGATTACAAGTACAAAGCTTTGGTACAAGTAAAAGAAAGTTGTTTGAAGAGTTCCTTCCGTGCTTGAGCTCTCAAAACTTGTCCCCATTGTTGTACCCCTGCCCCTCTATTTATAGAGTGAGGTTGGGAGCAGGGGTCTTGGATGTATATAGCTGCTGGTGGGCCTGGGCTGACGTGATCTGGCCTGGCACGTCTTGGTCCGGCAGCGTTTGGTCCAGTGGTAGGAGGTTGGTTCGGCATTGTCTGAAGGAGGTTGGTTCGGCGTCTGGAATAGGGTTGGTTCGGCAGTCTCGAGAGAGGGTTGGTTCGGCAGTCTCGAGAGAGGGTTGGTTCGGCAGTCTGGAACAGGGTTGGTTTGGCAGTCTCGAGAGAGGGTTGGTTCGGCAGTCTCGAGAGAGGGTTGGTTCGGCAGTCTGGAACAGGGTTGGTTCGGCAGTCTCGAGAGAGGGTTGGTTCGGCAGTCCTGAGAGAGGGTTGGTTCGGCAGTTCTGAGAGAGGGTTGGTTCGGCAGTCTGGAATGAGGGTTGAAACGTACCCAACAGATGATATGCTAGTAAAGTCTTGGCTATCGCGGAACCACTTGGATGATCTTTCAGAGATGTTCAATGTTTTGCGAAAGTATGGAATGAAGTTGAAGCTATTAAAATGTTCCTTCGGAGATGCGTCGGGAAATTTTCTTGGATTTATCATAAATGCTAGGGGCACGGGCCAATGTGGGGTAGATTAACGCCTCAAGGAACGCAACCACCCCAACAACTAGGAAAGAACTACAGAGCTTGAATGGGAAGATCGATGCCTTGAGTCGGTTTATCTCAAAGGCAATTGTTTGCATAAAAAATAGGCAAACACATCCAATCGATTTGTTGTAGAGCTATGATACGGGGTGTATAACACGGCTATTATATTTCTATTATGATTAATTTTCAGAGAACAGATCACGTATAAGTTTTGTAGAAAGTAAATTGCAGTAAAGTAAAGAATACAAAGTTATATAGTGGTTTAGCCAGAATGTGCCTACATCCACTATCTATTTTCATTATTCTTCTTATGGATTTTTGATACGATACTTGAGATACAAAATATAATGATCTGTAGCTCGGAAGACAATAATATATAGCTCAAGGGACTCTGTTTGGCTATTCTTATTCGGCTATTCCTGCCTGTCTATTCCTGTTCGGCTGTTCCTAATAGGCAGATCCTGCTAGGTTGTTCCTATTAGGTGGATCCTACTAAGCTATTCTTGCAAGGCTACTCCTACTAGGCTGCTCCTATTAGGCAGATCCTGCTAGATTGATCTTGCTAGGTGGATCCTTCTAGGCTGATCTTGTTCAGCTGCTCCTGTTAGACAACTCCTAATTATCCTTGACTTGTCTGCCATTACTATTGTAAGCTTGACTCTCTAGAATGCTCTTCATTGTTGTTAGAAGCTTGGGTATTTATAGGAGTGAAGGTATAGGGATGTCAAGCTAATAGTTTCCCTATATAACACGCCCAGATGGAATATTCCTAAAAATGCCAAATGTTATTAATAGTTTTCCAATAGGTGTAGATTTCATTCCATATATGGTCTTCTCGGTTAGGTGCTCTGTTTAGGGTAGGTTGGTCTGGAGGTATGCATGTGACCACTTTGGTAGCTAAGGTCATGTCTTTCTTCCCTTAGTCCAATGGATTCGCTAAGTGCTTGGTTCGGTAGGCTCTCTATGTGGTTGATTCGGTAGACTCTTTGGGTGCTTAGTTCGGTAGGCACCATTCTCTTTGGTTCGACGTCTTCTTCGTTTGATAAGGACCTTCACTCATGACATAGTGAGCTCGTCTACTTTCAGTTTGGTAGGTTCCCTTAGTGCTTGGTTTGGTGCACCAAACAGAAGATCTTGTTCGGTGCTTAGGGTACCGAACAAACGATTCTATTCTGTACTTAGGTTACCGAACAGGAAAGGAAAGCTTGGTTCCTCTCCAGTCCTTTGGGCTTTCTGCTTTCCCTTCCTTACATTGGAAATGGTTAGGCATTTTTCAGTTGGATTCCCTACTGGACCATTCCTCATATTCCATAAAAATAGTGTACTTGTCAGGACTCGAACCCGGCTGGGTTGGCTAAAGGGCACGAGTCTTTACCATTGTGCTACAAATGCTTTTATGACATAACTCCTTCATTTCAAGCCAGAATTGAATGAAACTTTTATCAGTGGCTTTGTATCATTGAGTAGATTATTCCAATGCCTTTGAATGTTCCATTTGACTGAATTAGGTTGTGCTCTCCAAGGTAGGGCCCAAGTCAGTTAAGTGATGGACAAATTTTAAGATGGTCATATCTTACAATCCGTAGCTCGGATTGAGACGCGGTTTCAACCTATATGCATGTCCTGACCTTAGGAATATTTTTTAATAGCTTTGATTATATTTCTAACTATGCCAAATTTTCCCCCATCACTTCGCCTTGCCCTTATGATTACATGATGGCGCCTTTATTTTGCACCTTCCGGTCGTTTTATGCTCTTAAGGTCTTTTCGTATTCACCATACTGTAGGAAAAAAATGCCCATATCACTTTCCCTCCAAAGTATACTTTCATAGAATACAAAATGTGCGTTGTTTCATCCAAACCCATCTTTCTTTCTCATGCGATGGTTATCTCGAACGTCAAATATCTATATCCTTATTCTCGTCCATTTGGTAGGTTTTCTGCTCCTAATATGTTGCAGGGCCTTATTCACTTAGGGAAAGCTTATTGATTGCTCCCAGACATCCTTTATCAGTGTGACGTTCACAGTTCATTCTTTCTTGGTAGTATAATCATCTAGGAGATCTACTGATTTTCATCTCTGTCCGATAGTCTTTTGCTCACTCTGGTTAAACCTCTTTGCCCTCGTGTCCTAAAGGCTGCATGTCATCATATGAATGTTCCAAGAATGCCAAGGTTCCCTGCGGACTGGAATATACATTGGTTCCATGGCATGTGGGTTTGATGAGGTCTATTTTGTTGCATTGATTTTAGTTTGGCCAATTAAGGCTAGTGGTTATGATATAGTTTCCTTACATGATTGCCAAGTTATTCCACTAATGATTCCTTCATCGCTACCATGCATATTTTTATAGGTCAATCATTAAAATGTTTAGCTAGGTAAGTGGTTTCTTCTGAAGTTTTGAACGTGGGTTAGTCATGCGCTTGTGCTGTAAACCTAATCTTCTTTTGATGTTTATTCATGTCCATATTCTCCTTTTCCTGGCTAGTAATCATGATATGTTCGTTCTATATGATTGCTTGGTTGCTTGTTCAATTAACATCATTTCTCATCGTATCGTGCATACTTATATGGGATCAATCACCAACAAGTTCGGTAGGGTAAGCAGCTTCTATGGCTAATGTTTCCCTTGGCCCATACTTTATACTTCCCGATTAGGGTTAGTTATTGCGTTATGTTCATATAGTATCCTTGCTTAGCTGTTAGCATGTTAATACTCTTTTGTTGCTTCATCACGTATTTGTAAAGGGCCCATCACTGACAAGTTTGACACCATGAGCATACTGGTGAAGTAGTTATGTGTTATTTTGCTAGCTCTTTTGGAAACTCTTCATTTGCCTGGCATATTTTCATAGGATCAATCACAAATAAGTTGGAAAAGTGAATATACCCCAGTGGAGTGTCTTTATAATCAGTCCCATGTGCCCTTGTTTGTTTTCATGCACTTCCAGCATTCTAGTTTGCTTATTATCACATACATATTAAATGCATACTTTATACAAGTTTTCCCTAGTGTCAGTCTATTGATAATCTTCAAAGGAAATATTAACTGTTGCATTAAGCTATACGACCAATAGTTATGTTTTTCTATGAGCAACCTTAGTTAGCCATTGCTGACAGAAATTCAGAGTTGAATGTCGAGCGTGAATTAACTAGGCAGCTGTCATGTCCTGACCACTAGTAAGTAGGGTTCTCCATAGCTATCCTAATAGCTTATAGCCGATCGTCAATGGTAGACATATGGTTAGGGTCACTTTGGTCTGCCATTGATGGTGAGAAGTTTAAGCCGATCATCAGCTGTGGACACCCGAATTGGGATCACTCCAGTCCACCATTGATGGTTAAGAAGGTTGAGCCGATCGTCAGCTCTGGACACTCGAATAGGGATCACTCCAGTCCATCATTGATGGATAAGAAGGTTGAGCCGATCGTCAGCTGTGGACAACCGAATAGGGATCTCTTCCGTCCACCATTGTTGACTAAGAAGGTTGAGCCGATCGTCAGATGTGGACACCTGAGTAGGAATCTCTCTAGTCCACTACTGCCGACTAAGAAGGTTGCTCATTCTTAAGGATCTTTATTTGGCTCTCTTGCTCTCATACTCTAATTCCTTATAATTATTCATGGGTTTATACCAATGGTATTAGATTTATACCGATATGTAAATGTACTTAAAAAAACAGAATAATAAAAGGAAACTTGAACTAGATGTAGGCCAGAGTACACCATACCACTATAAATCTTATATATTCTATTCCTTGCTCATTTTTTATTTATTTTCTTTAACTTTTATTCTCTACTAAATCTATTGGTTGTTTATGTCATTTTTGCTTCAAACATTTTTTAAATTTCACCGAGAACACTTGAATTTATTGATTTGAGACTTGGAAAGATTCAAAATGACAAGACAATCAACTAGGAAGACCGCTGTTGGAGAAATCAACAAAGGGGCAGCAAAGAGGCATCCTCAGAAGCCGACCCCCACATCCATCTATATAACCAGGGATGAGATAGAAACTATGATAAATGGATTGCAGGAAAGGCTGATTGCTCGCCAAGAAGATATGATGGAGAATCCCTTTAGTAGAATGGGACAAGCATGAATAGACGAAGTTGCGGCACCTCAGAGCCAATGACCGAAAGCTGAAGTGAACGCACCTAGGAGCCAGGTGGGACAACTGGAGTGAACCCTGCACAAGTCACACAGATCGGTACTGATCCACAAACAGGGACTGGTACCGATCCACAAGAACAAAGGGCGTGCTCCAGGATGGCTTAGGAAGAGATGGTCCATATCCAGGGAATGTAACTAAGCATTTGAATGTGGATCTAAATATAGAGCACGACTAGAGGAGTATGTGCCAGAGTTCCCTCGTGGAAATGGATGGCAAGCTAAGAATGCTAATTTGATAATTCCTTTGAATAACGATGATAGACCTGCCGAGATAGCAAGCCGAACAATAAGAGGTGGATTTCCCAACTAAAACCTAGAAGATGTGAACAGGAGTCCACTCACTCCAAACACTCATTATGCTAGGAATCCACTTGATTTTAAGCTACCAACGTTAGAAACATATAACAGAAAGATAGATCTGAAAGTTCATTTGATGAGGTAAATTCAACACATAATGTGTTGGGTGTTGGGTGCATCTGAAGAAGTAATAGGATTGTGCTTCCCATTATATTTGACGGATTTAGCAGTGTTATGGTTTAGGCGGCTAGAAAACGGTTCCATAAGCACGTGGACTGATCTATTGGAAAGATTTATGAGACAGTTTCAGGTCCATATCTCATGACCCAAGAAAGTATTGACATTGTCAGTGTAAAGCAGAGAGCCAGAGAGTCCCTCGAGAGCTTTTTGATGAGATTGAATGCGGCGGCTGCCATGGTAGATAGGCCGGATCCTTTAGTGGTTTTGATGGCGATAGTTTCTAGAGTGGCTAGTAAGACAGATTGTAAGGTTGCTTTGAAACGGGACCCACTGATGGATTTCAAAGAATTTTATCCTTAGGACGAGAAATACCTGCATTAAGAGGATGTTGAGGCAGATCAGGAAGAAATTAATGCTGTGGATGGCGAAGGACCGTCCGGAGAAGGATCCAGCAAAGGCCAAGGAAAACGAAAGATGGATGACAGCGTTAAAGGATCAAAGCGACAAAGGAGGGAACCAAAATTCTCTTCTTACATAAATTTAAATAAAACTCGGAGTGGATTTATTTGGATACCAAGGGACAGATTATCTATTGAAAGCCGGCAAGAAGAGGGCCAACGAACCATGAAAGGACGTTTGGAAAATATTTCCTATTTCATGATCTAGATGGGCAAAACACAAATGATTGTAGACATCTGCGTGATTTAATCGAAGAATAGGTCAGAAACAACCAATTACAGCAATATGTGAGAAGTCGTGCTGCAGTGATGGAAGATGAGAACCATAAACTGCAGCAAATGGAAATAGCCTTGGATCAATGTTGACGATAGCCATTTCTTAATCGGAACCATCTCTTAACCGGAACGGCAAGGAATCATGTTCGGTTCACATACCCTATCTTTACCTTCAATAAACAATGTAACATTCCAGTCAAGCCACTTACTCATATACGAGATCTCGATCGGTTCGTAGGCATACTTTGAGCTGGATGCTAGGCTGTAACGACCGACGTGGCAATTATCTTGATATTAGGTTTTATGTTTTTGGACGTTTGAATTTGATTCCATTAAATGAATCCTTGAAAATTAAAATCCACATTAAATGTGATGATTGATTATGATCGCTTAAAGTCCCATTCGGAGAAACGGGATCGGAGTGTAGGGTGCATGTCCTCTTGCTAGAGAGCGAACCGATGGACTGTATGATATTAATCGCTTAAATTCCCATTTGAAGAGATGGGACCGGAGTGCAGGGTGCAAGTCCCCTTGTTAGAGAGCAAGCAGATGGACTTGGATGGTATTGATTGGTTTAAGCGCCATCCGGAAAGATGGGACCAGAGTGCAAGAAGTAAGTCCCTTTACCGAAGAGTGAGCAGAAGGGCTTGCTTGTTATTGAGTCCCCTCGTCGATGAGCAAGCAGATTGGGCTCAGCAAGGGTCCGGAGAGACCATTATTTGATTATCGGCCTCGAACGACCATGAATTTGATTAATAGTTCAAAGAGACCATGGATTTGATTATCTACTCCAAACGCACATGGATTTGATTAATGGTCTAGAGAGACCATGTATTTGATTATCGGCCTCGAACGACCATGGATTTGATTAACGGTCCAGAGAGACCACGAATTTGATTGTCGGTCCCAAACGGCCATAGATTTGATTAACGATTTGGGGAGATCGTCCCCTTAACTTAAATATTAAAATGATCTGGAGAAACCGTAAATTGAACTAAATATAAAACGGTCAGGAGAGATCATGCATTAAATTGAATATAAAATGATTTGGAGAGAGCGAACCTTAGAATAGATACAGATTTGCTAAAAGGATTTGAACACCTTGTAATTATAGTAGAACTGATAAATCCCGAACATGGGACGATTTTGATATGTGATGTAATAACTTTGAATGAAATCAGAATGATGATGATGTATAGATAACACTTAGGCAGAGTCTAGAATCTTAGGCTACAACAAGTCTAGAATGACCCGTGATTGACAAGAGAATCCAAAGGAAAAGGATGATTCATGATAACTTGATCGGCTAATGACCAGAAAATTCAAATATTAATATCTCATCGACTTCAACATTTGTTCTTGAGCAAAGCACACCTTCCATTCGCAAGGCGTGCTCTGGGGGGGGCAATTTTATCCCGTATTTTGACTAGGCAGTATACAAACAAACTTGATTGGTCGAACTTCAAAGTTATCAAGGCAAGATGCCCGGAGAGTTGACCTCGAATCCTAAAACTCAAGTATAACCAAGATGACAAAGCAAAAAAGAATCCATTTGAAACATCCAAAATCCAAAAATCCACCAAGTGGTGGATGGTATCGATCCACAAGTTTTCACCAACTCCACCTCAAACTTCCCACACACCAAAACTATGCTACCTACAACCCATTTCTAGCCTCTTATGATTATTTGCATGTGCCAATGATCGATCTCATTGAACTCTAGAAATCAGCAACTCTATTCTTCTACCGATTCATCGTTTAGACTCAAAAATAAGGTAATAATGGTGCAATCAAGTTTGGAATCATGAAGCTAACAATGATACGAGCCCAAGCAAGGAGTTCATAATAACCTATTTGGCTATCTCATGGATCTGTATCGATCCAAGCCCATGGATCGGTACCATCCACACAAATTAATGTGGTGTCAACCATTTTTTAGGGGAACCAGCCTTTGGTGTGGAGAACAACATAGAGATCCTAGGAGCGAGATTTTAGGCTCTTACTGCTATAAATAGGAGGGCAGGGCTCATTCTTAAGGATCTTTTTTGGCTCTCTTACTCTAATTTCTTATAATCACTCATGGATTTATACCGAACCATAACAGATTTATACCGATCTATACGAAATGTACTTGAAAAACAACAGAATAATAAAAGGAAACTTGAAGTGGACATAGGCCGGAGTACGTCGAACCACTAAAAATCTTGTGTGTTCTATTTCTTACTCGTTTTTCATTTATTTTCATCACCTTTTATTCTCTACTAATTCTATTGAGTATTTGTGCCATTTTTGGTTCAAACACCTGTACAGTATTTTGAGACTCATTAATCGCTCACATCAGACTGTTGTCTGACCCAAGGTTTTATGCTTTGCTTCTTATTATCCTTGGTACTCTTAAATGAGTAGACTAGATAACAAGTCTAGCTGATGCAGTAGTTGTTCGGAGGATGAGTTGGATGGAGCTATCTCGTATTATATAATTATATTGATTCTACGCTTATTCTACTATGCAAATAGTGACTGCTTATTACTTGTATTTGATATAGTTATTGAATTTACATTTGTTATATAAACTCTACTGCATTTGATGTATAAATCTACGAATCTATTACTTTGATGATGATTTGTTCACATAGTTATTACTATCTCTTCTATTATATCTATGATATTATATTTTATCAATGCGTTGTGAGATATGATAAGTTATATGATGTATTTGGTATTACTTATCTAGATGATCATCCTATATATGCCTGGTACGACTAGAATGCATTATTTAGTTATTATCTATGCCGGTGGTATAGGGCGATCAACACATTTAGTATCAGAGCTTTGCTTACGTGATTAACCGGAGTTGATACCGCGATCCAGTAGAAATAAAGAAGCAGCTATCACCTTAGGTTGGATTTGCAGAGTATATATACACGAGAGTGCATACTTGTTATAAGTTTGGTTCACTACACCAGAAAAGTCATTTCGTAGCGTTGAAAAAACGCGACCAAAACTTTTAGAGGGTTTCGGTAAACGCTGCGGCATGACATGCAACTAATAGTCTGAAAGTTTTAGTTGCGTTGTAGTAAACGCTACCAAAAACAAACATATTGTAGCGTTTCTAAACCCTACAAAAATTTTTTTGCAGCATTTTCAAATGCAACCAAAATTATATATTTTATGTAAATTGCATTTGTTCCCGTAGCACTTTTGAAACGCCTAAAACTTATTGATTGATGTACATCACATTTTAAACACCGCTATTTACTGTTAATGGCTTGTATCATTTTCGATAATCACTTATATAATAGCCATATTAAAACCAACAATCAATCACATAATTATCATTTTCAAACCAATACCGATAATCATCATGTTCAAATAATTGAAAAAACACGTTAATCGCATAATCAAGTATAATATCCATAATCATTTCAATAATAGTATTTCGACAAAATAAGTGAATTCACATACCACAGTCATTTACAAACAAGTCTACACAAATAGTACAAACAAAATATTATAATATATATGACTGTTAAAGTCTTGTTCATGGCTTAATTACCAACAATTCTTTAATGCAGGTATTCTTCACTTCGAAAATGCTAATTACCCGTAGACAAGTATAACAGTCAATAGTTAAATTACATACATGTCCTGATAATTTACGTGTACTGATAATGTATGAATTACATGCATAATTAAGTATAATATATATAAGAATAGCAAGAGCATTACCATTTATATTAACATTAGCAAGAGCATTAGCATCGAGCTACAGTTAACTTACCCTCCACAAAACTACCTAAAACCATCGAGCTACAAATCTGCCATCCGAACTTAGTTAATTTATTGTTACTATTATTATTACTATTATTATTAGAACTCAGTTAACTTAATTATATTATTATTATTATAAACTTATTTAATTTTTGTAAACTTAGTTAATTCATCATCATCATTATTTATAAAACTTTATTAAATTGGTTATATTATTATTATTTATAAAATTTAGTTAACTTAAGCTTAGTTAATTCTACAAAACTTGTTTAATTTAAAAAAAAACTTAGTTAATTTTTATTTACTTGGTTAACTTAGTTAATTATTTTTTGTTGTTATTATTATTATTATTATTATTATTATTATTATAAACTTAGTTAATTTCTGTAAACTTTGAATTCATCATCATCATTATTTATAAAAGTTTGGTAAATTAGTTATATTATTATTTATAAAATTTAGTTAACTTAAACTTAGTTAATTTTATAAAACTTGTTTAATTTTAACAAAACTTAGTTAATTTTTATTAACTTGGTTAACTTAGTTAATTTACTACTACTACCACTACTACTATTTATAAAACTCAGCTAACCTAGACTTATTAGTATTATTTATAACTTAGTTAACTTTTATAAACTTAGTTAGTTCATCATCATCATTATTATGTATAAAACTTTGTTAAATTGGTTAAATGATTATTATTATTTATAAAATTTAGTTAACTTAAACTTAATTAATTTTATAAAACTTGTTTAATTTTAAAAAACCTTTAGTTAATTTTTGTCAGCTTAGTTAACTTAGTTAATTTAATTATATTATTATTATTATAAATTTAGTTAATTTTTAAACTTAGTTAATCTTTATAAACTTAGTTAATTCATCATCATCTTCATTATTATTATTTATAAAAAACTTTATTAAATTAGTTATATTATTATTATTTATAAAATATAAAATTTGGTTAACTTAATACAATATATTTGCATAATATAATATACTGGCAAAAGAAGATAATATGAGAGAAAGAAAATGCATATCATTTTAAGTTCTGTTTAATTTTGCAGGTTTATTGTAAAGTAAACATTTCTAATGATTATTTGGTTATTAAATATATTATCGTTTTCATTTTTTTTTGAAAGCTATAGATATTATGTGGTATGACTAACCTAAAAATAAGAATTGTCTGTTTATAAACAGAGGTCCATTGAGAGTAGTAGTCAAACGCATAATCTCAACATTGAAATAAATAAATTAATTAAAGGATTTTTATTCCACATTCTTATTTTTAGATTGCAGTTCTATAAAAGAATAGCATAAAGAACACGTCAAAGTATCCATAACGTAACTCTATTGAACCAATAAAAAGAAAGAACAGAAGGGCAATTGCATTGGATGACATGATCATGAGAAGAAATATAAAATTCAGGTTTCCGTATATGGATATTGAATATAGAATGCTAACCTTACCTAATAATAAAATCTATTTCCGGCCACAGCATAATAATAAACTAAGATAAGCAATAGATATAAACAATTATTTTAGGTTCTGTGGTAGATGGATAGTACCAGATTAAATGTGATGTGCCTATCCACCATTATGGCTACTTCTAATTTGTTGCAGAAATCTCATCATATAAAATAATAGCAAATTCATCAACCTGCACAATCAGACCATAAAACTCCATCTCTTAAAAACTCAGTAACCTCCAAATTTATTCAAAGTATATCAGAAAGGAAAGTATACTAATATAGAGTGAAGGATAAGGCAAATACATTAATTTCAAAACAGATTATGAATACCTATTGCAATTGACGCACATCTCTCAGATTTAGTTCAGAGACTGAGGCATCATAACCAATGAGCACTTGAGAATACGTTAACCTTTTCCAACCTAGTATTGCATTTGTTCCTCTCAGCTTCTTTTGATAGACTTGATAGCAAATTGTTTTAAATTGAGATCTCACAATACACTAGTTTCCTTAAATTCCAGCACTAACATAGTGTTTTTTTCCAGATCTCCATTCAATTATGCAATAAATATGATGTCCAAATAAGTATACAAATAATTGGATATCACTCTGTACTATAATTGGATACTCATTGCTTAATAGGAAACAATTAATTACAAAAAAATCAAGGGAAATTGTGTGTACTATAATTGGATACTCATTGAAATGACTGCAACATTTGGGGTTGATTTCAATAATCGATCATGTTATCCACAAAAATATTGTTATAGTTTCTTAAATTGACTCCAGATTATCCACGTTAATGCCTACACTTTTCATCTACAAGCTAAAACTTTTCAAAGCTAGCAATTTAGTCTAGATTAATAGAATATAAACCATGAAATCAAATCATGTACAAACCAGTGAAACATAACTACTGTTAGCACCAAAGCCTAGAAACTAAGAAAATGAAAATAAAAAGAATACAATTTACATTACCAAATTCAGAACATTGCCAAAGATCATCTATTTACCAAGGTCGATTGGAATAATACTCGACGAGGTGCAAGTGTTTTTAGGGAAATCCATATCATTTCAGCTTGTCAGTTCCACTACTAGCAACTCCAGTGAGTGCTAGACTACTTTTCATTTCATCTTATATCAGTGGAGGTGACTTAGTAATTTGACTGTTATGTCCTAGTAATAACAACATAGTTACAATTTTATTTTCATTTATTTTTTGAAGATAATGGAAACAGAGGAGTGATAGGGGAGAAAGCCTACCTGGAACAGGGCATCCTTAATTTTCCATCAATTATTACGGGCGAGTTTGCGCTCACTATTCATTTCAGATACCAGGAAAATATTGGAATTCCCGGAGCTATTATTGTGAGGAACAACCATCTTGAGCAATTCTTCCTTAAGATCATCACCATTGAAGATTATCCTGGAAAGGATTGGATTCACTTTGTGTGTAATTCGTGGGTTTACAATGTCAACAAGATAGTTACGACAAGATCTTCTTTGCCAATGACGTAAGTTTAATTATGTCACCCTCTCTGCCTATTTTGTATTTTGGTAGAACTTAAAACTCGTCGTAAAGCAGCAAGCATATCACTGTTGCTAGTATGAACAAACAGAAATAGGTAAAAACTACAATAAATCTATCAAATAAAAGGAGTAGGTTAATAATGTCACGTTGATTTTGAAGTTACAGATTTCATTTTCAACATCCAAGACAGTGCAATAATTTAAGGTGCAAAATAGTGACATGCTAAGACCATCTTGAATTCATAAAGTTAGCAATCGTTAAAAAGTCAATGCATGATCACATAATTCAGTTGACCAAAAACAAAGTGTTGGGCCTATGATGCAATTAAGTAATAGTTGTAAAATATTCATGATAGGTATACCTCCCAGATAAAACACCAGCTCCACTAAAGCCATATAGAGAAGAAGAGCTCTATCACCTGAGAGGCGATGATGTTACTAGACAGCTACAAGAGTGGGATCGAGTGTACAACTATGCCTATTACAACGACCTTGGTAGCCCTGACTCTGGAATTCTCCATCCTGTACTTGGAGATTCGGAAGAATACCCAAGTTAGAATATGAGAGAGGCGGAAACCCTAGCCTCTGTTTTATGTTACAAAAGCTATTGTGGGTATCGGGCTTTGTTTAACTATCCGGCCCACTAAAGTATTCGTTCTGTATAAATACAGCCTATAGCACTGTATCAATAGTATTCAGTTACAACAAAGAAAGTAATACAATTCAACATTCATTCTGCTATCTCTCTTTTACAATTACACTTACTTTCAATTTCTAATTTGGTATCAGAGCCAATGAAAAAATCTGTCTAACGACAGTACCAAAAAATCTGCTCTCATCAGAGAATTCAAGCATCATCATAGAGCCGTCCAAGGAAGGTGTCAGATAAGTATCATCATTCACCATCCTGGTTGCTCTCAGAATTTTTCTGCAATCTCATCATTTGAGAAATCCGCATCACCCATCTCTGAATCAAGAATTTCTCACCGAAAGTGCCTCGCCAAAAGTTCTTGCTTCAAGAACCTTGACTGCACCATTGAAAGTAACCAAAATTCCCTTAACTCAACATGGCTGACGATGCTACATCATCAGCAACAAGTGGAGCCAAAAGTCAGGAAGGGTCAAGATCAAGAAATCAAGACTCATCATCCAGTGAAATGATGTCCTGCAAGATTATAAAACCAAAAGACAAGTTAGTAACAACGACTCTTGATGAAAATAACTTCATACTATGGAAATATCAAATTGAAACCAGTATAAGAGGATATGGACTGGAAGACTTCCTGTATGGAACAGCAACTGTCCCTGCAAGGATGATAACAGACACCACAGGAGACAGGGTGGTTAACAAGGAATTCATCAACTATCAGAGACAAGATAGCTTACTTGCAGCATGGCTGCTGTCATCCATCAGTTCAGGACTTCTATCACAAATCGTAGGATGCAAAACTTCTTTCGAGATATGGTCTGCAATTCAACAGAACTTTAACACACAGTCAGCTGCAAGAATTATGTATTACAAAAGACAATTACAGAATCTCAAGAAAGAAGGTATGTCAATGAGGGAATATCTGACCAAAGTAAAATCATATTATGATCTTCTTGACACTGCAGGGCACAAAGTGTCTAATACTGAACAGATCTTGACCATTCTAAATGGTCTGGATAATGAATATGAGTCAGTTGTAGCAATTATCTCATCTCAACGAGATCTACCAGATATGCAACATGTCAGTTCTATATTACTATCTCATGAAGGAAGAATAGACCAAAGAAAAGAAAACAATACTGAACTATCTCTCAATTATGCATCAAGCTCAAGAAACAGAAATCAAGGGAAAAGGCAAGACAACCAAAACTCAAGGCAAGAAAACTTCAATCAAAGAGGTAACAACATGCAGAGAGGTAGAGGGAGAAGTGAAAGATGGAATGGCAACAGAACTAAATGTCAAATTTGTGAAAGACCTGGACATACAGCTAGGCAGTGCTACTTCAGACTCAATACTGATTCCTATCTAAACCAACAAAATCAAGCAAGTCAAAGAAATCACAATTCCAGTGTAAATGTAGCACAAATGGATCAAAGACAGTGCAATCAGGCTGAAAATTCAAAAACACAGAACACAAACTCTGAAAGACTTACTAGATCTGATGAAATCTCAGAAGAAGACTGGTATCCAGACTCAGGTGCAACCAATCATCTCACAAACAACCTACAAAATCTCAACATTGGCAACAAAGAATACACAGGTATGCATTCCATTCATATGGGAAATGGTGAAGCTCTAAAAATCACACATGTTGGAAACAACAGTATCTCAGGTAAAAGATTTCTTTATCTCAATAATTTATTGAGAGTGCCACAAATCAAGAAAAATTTATTGAGTGTATCTCAATTTGCTAATGACAACAATGTGTATTTTGAGTTTCACCCTAAATTCTGTCTAGTCATAGATTTACTGAATCAAGATATATTGTTACAGGGTAAATTGGACAAAGGATTATACAAACTCAACCTTGGAAATACAAGAAAGGACAATACTAAGAATATGTGGTGTAACAGTACTGAGTCACATGATATAAATCAGAAAACATTTACTCTGTGGCACTATAGATTAGGGCATCCCAATATGAGTACTGTAAAACAAATTCTTATGAGCAATAATATTTCTGTTGATGTTTCTCTACCATATATATGTACTTACTGTCAATTAGGCAAAAGCCATAAATTACCTTTTACAGATTCTACTACTGTTATTAATAAACCACTACAAGTAGTGGCAACAGATCTATGGGGACCAGCTCCTATATGTTCAGACTACAACTACAGGTACTATATATCATTTGTTGATTTATTTTCTAGGTATACTTGGATATACTTCCTTAAGTCTAAATCAGAGGCACAACAAGCTGTTATACAATTTATAACACAAGCAGAAAAACAGTTATGCAATGAAGTTAAAATCATGCAAACTGATGGTGGCAGTGAGTATAAACCACTAAAAGAATATTTTCAGAGAAAAGGCATTGTTCACAGAACAACTTGTCCTTATACATCTGAGCAAAATGGAATAGCTGAGAGAAAGCATAGACATATAGTGGAGACAGGCCTTACATTACTTGCACAGGCCTGTCTACCCATGAAGTTCTGGCCAGAAGCCTTCAACACTGCTGTATACTTAATCAATAGACTTCCTACCAAAATTCTTAAACATCTGAGTCCCATAGAAGTGGCATTTGGGGTAAAACCAGAATATAAGGACTTAAAAACATTTGGGTGCTTATGTTTTCCCTACTTGAGACCATACAATCAACATAAGTTAAGTCTTAGGTCTGACCCATGCACTTTCATAGGATATGGGAACAACCAAAAGGGATACAGATGCCTAAGTAAGGATGGTAGGATCTATATTTCAAGACATGTAGTATTTAATGAAAATATTTTTCCTTTTGCAGATAAACATTCAAAAGCAACTGGAAAAGTATACAACAAAGAAGGTCTCACTATACAACCCATACCTGTCTTACCAAAATGGAACAGAACCAATGAAAGTGTGCAGAGAGACCATGGGTCGCAACACACTATATCCAACAGTGAAGCTGGATCAGGTCATAACTCACATGATCCCTCCAGCTCCTTTCCTAATAATGATCAAGGGAGTGACATCAGTCCAAGCCCAGAAGAACCCTCATCATCAACATCCCTGCGTATCAATGAGAGTACACCTTCACAGGAACAACAACCTGAAATTTCAAGACATCACATGATTACAAGACCTAAAGCAGGAATATTCAAGCCAAAAATATATAATGCTCAACTTGACTCTACTGAACCAAGAAACTACAGTGAAGCTATTACAAACAACAACTGGAAACAAGCCATGGACAATGAATATGAAGCTCTCATCAGAAATAAAACATGGAGTCTCGTATTACCACCCAAGGATGAAAACATCGTTGGATGTAAATGGACCTACAAAGTAAAGAGAAAACCAGATGGAAGCATTTCAAAATATAAGGCAAGGCTTGTAGCCAAGGGATATAACCAACAATATGGCTTTGATTTCAACGAGACTTTTTCCCCAGTTGTCAAACCAACCACAATCAGGATCATGCTAACTCTAGCTATTCACAGAGGATGGAATATTAGACAACTGGATGTAAATAATGCCTTTCTTAATGGGGAATTAAATGAAACAGTTTATATGGAACAACCAGAGGGATATTACAAAGAAGACAGCAATAAACTGGTATGCAAATTACACAAAGCTATATACGGACTGAAGCAAGCTCCTCGGGTATGGAATGAAAAGCTCAAATCAACCCTAATGACACTAGGCTTCACACCGACTAAATTAGACAGCTCACTGTACATGAATAATAAGCAAGAAAGACTCACCTACATACTTGTATACGTGGATGACATTATCATTACTGGAAACGACAATCAGACTATAAAACAAACTGTGGATCATCTTGACAAAACATTCTCCATAAAGGATTTAGGTGACTTACACTACTTTCTTGGAATTGAGGTCACTAGAAGAAGCAAATCAGAAATGTTCCTATGCCAAAGAAGATACATACAAGATCTTCTAAAAAGAGCAAAAATGGATCAGGCAAAATCTCTTCCCACTCCCATGGTCAGTAGCCTCAGACTATCTAAAGACTCAGGAGAAGGTATACCAAATGAAACAGAATACAGAAGCATTGTAGGTGCACTACAATACATCACCATAACCAGGCCAGACATAAGTTTCAGTGTCAACAAGGTCTGCCAATTCATGCATAACCCACTCATCAATCATTGGAAAGCAGTAAAACGTATATTAAGATACCTGAAAGGAACAATGGACCATGGACTTCATCTCAACAATAAGAAAGGATTACATATACAAGCTTACAGTGATGCGGACTGGGCCTCCGATCCAGATGACCGAAGATCCACCACAGGCTACTGTGTGTTCCTCGGGAGCAACCATATTTCATGGAGTTCAAAGAAGCAGGCTACTATCTCGCGCTCCAGTACAGAGGCAGAATATAGAGCTATCGCAAGTACCACAGCCGAAATTACATGGATCATATCGCTGCTCAATGAAATTCAAGTCAATTCCACAAAGACCCCGATTATTTGGTGCGACAATCTGAGCTCCGTTTCCCTCTCATCAAATCCTGTCCTACACTCACGAACGAAGCACATCGAGATAGATCTGCACTTCGTTCGCGAGAAAGTTTTAGAGGGCAAACTGAAAGTTAACCACGTTCCAGCGCAATTTCAAAGAGCAGACATTTTAACGAAAGCTCTATCTACCAAAAACTTCTCTAGATTCAAGGAAGACTTAAGAATCGGAGATGAGAAGGAAGAGTTGAGGAAGGAAGAAGAAACCCTAGATAGAACTGAACGGGGGAGTTAGAATATGAGAGAGGCGGAAACCCTAGCCTCTGTTTTATGTTACAAAAGCTATTGTGGGTATCGGGCTTTGTTTAACTATCCGGCCCACTAAAGTATTCGTTCTGTATAAATACAGCCTATAGCACTGTATCAATAGTATTCAGTTACAACAAAGAAAGTAATACAATTCAAGATTCATTCTGCTATCTCTCTTTTACAATTACACTTACTTTCAATTTCTAATTACCCATATCCACATAGGGGAAAACCAATCGACCACCTACAAGGACAGGTAAATTTGAAATGAATTATTTTATTTAGTTTTTCACTGTCCATATTGTTTTGCATGAATGACTGGGGGGTTAGGCATGAGTACCTACACCTGAAACTCATGTTTTCTCCTGCTTCATTATCAGGTATTCAATCTTCAGCATGAGTATCTACTATTTAATGCATCTAATAGCAAGTTTTCTTGTAGTGGCTGCATATTGCAAATGAACGTGACTATCAAATTGTAACATTTTTCTTGCAAACCGAAATGCTAATTTTTAGGGATAAAAAGTAATTTTGTTTCCAATATTCAGTTGTTACACACTCGTCAAGTTTGATGCAATGTAGTAGAATTTAGTTTTAATCTAAAAGTTAACCTGCAGCTATACTCTGTGCCTTGGATGTAAATGCTTCTTATAAACCAAACTATCAACTATCTTAACAATCATTTTACTAGATTCTATAAACAACGTTCATTTCGATTTTATAGCTATGTTTTTTAATTCAAATAACTTATAGGCAAGAACTTTTACAAAAGTCATTAAGAAAGGAAATAATACAAGATAGATATTTACCAGTTCAGCAAAAATATATGTACATCAGAACGTAAGCTTTAGATGAAAGAAATCTAGGAGATAAAACTTTCAAGTAGTAGTCTTCTTTCTGGAAGAATATTGCATCTCTCTCTATGAGATGCTTCTTTCAATTCCATGTCTTTTTCGCCATTTTCTATATCGCAAGTCACAACAAAAAAAAGAAAATCAATATAAATTGCAGCCTTGTAAGTGAAGGGATAAAAACAAATATGAGTGTTATGTCATAACTAGCCTTCTACATATTAGTCTACAAACGTCGTTGATGGTCAATATATACCCTAAGCAAAAACAGTTGTAATTTTTCCATAGGTAATCGGTATATTTAGTGAGAGTATATTCTGCATAGTGCATATTCATAGGTTGTCACTAAAAACATATGGACAAATTATCAATACTAAGGCATGTGAAAAGTGATATTGTACTAATTTAAGCAATTGTGTACTCAAACCATCATTGTAGCTTGAATTGTTTGGAAACAACTTAATATTTTGACATAGAAATAGAAAATAAGTAATATTTGTTTCACTTATTTCAAGGTTTACAAATAAATTTTGTCATAATATCTACTTATCTATTCAAACGCTTTGAACTTTTTATCATACACCCAAAACAACTTAAAAGTTACTGTTCAAAACTACTTATAGGAAGAACTAAAACAAGTTGTCGCCAAACCAAATTTAAAATGTAGTACATCCTATATGAAGTAGATTCTATAACTTATACTGCAAACATACCAAATCAGCCATGAGCTTAGACTTTACAAACTAAATGACAATATTTTACAAGAACAGTTTTATCTGTAACAACACATAGAGATTTTGCTCCGTTGATAGCAATTAAAGTGCTTCCAGCCGCCTTCACGGCTTTGAATGCATACTCTATTTCAAAACAAAACAATGAAAAATATTATACAAATATTTAAAAATTTTAAATCTAATTAGATCTCCTCAAAATTTTAGCTTAGATTACCAACTTGATATAAGTTGGCACCAAGCGAAAATACAGTTACATGGTTATCATACCCTGGTCTGCTTCTTCTGCTCGTTAATAAATATAATTTTATTTATATTCAATGGAAATTTGATTGAAATTGAAGCATAAACTAAAGACCAGTATTTATGTATATAATGGATTCGACTACAACCAGTAATTGGAGATGTAAACAAAGATCAATGGCACCAGAAACCGATCTAAGCTCAATCAATTACAATTACAACAAATAATATAAATTCAGTCAAATGTGGATACATATGGATGTTACCTGGTTCAAGTTCATAACTAGCAGTCACATTATCTTCGGGCATCACCATTTCCACACCTGCGGGCAATTTTAATTTGCAAGTGATATCAGCAATAGTCATATGAAATAGGGGCATATAATTTGGAAAGAAGGCAATGTGATAGCCACCTTCATTTTTGGTAAGTACATAAATCTCTGCTTCGAATCTCTTGTAGGCTGAGACTACCTTGCTTGAAGACAACTTACAATCATTAAATATGAATGGAATTTTCTCAATGTAAATAGGTGGTTATCCTATTTATTTTTTCAAAATTAAAATTCAGATGGTGATATTATTGCAACATATAATCCAGTAAATTGAATTCAGCAGACGTGTCAAAAATTAGAACAAATAAAAAAAATACCTAATGAATGATTATTTTAAACATCAGCTAAACATTAATACTATTTATGGAGTTAGAATATAAGCATTATAGCACTATCTGAGCAACTGAGTCATAGATTGAGGTGAAACATTAAACTGAAATTGGTTATACACATACATACACAAAACATAGAGTGTTATATACATACATACATACATACATACATACATACATATATATATATATATATAGTGGCATAGAGTCTATCTGAGAAGGACAACAAACCATTCCTATAATAACATCCAACAGAGCCTAGAAATAAAACTGAAAACAATCCTTCATAACTGCCGCATAGCAATAGATGTGAAATAAAATGAAGTATCTCAGTGATACATTTATATGATTACAAAAGTACATATTATATTTAACTTCAAATGCATAAAACATCATCTATACATATATGTCCAGTTTTAGGCTTTGTTAACTCATCTTTTTGTGCCGACCTAAAACTCTGCGACTCAAGACTCTGTGACCTAAGGGACTTAACAGCCTAAGGAAGTTAGCGACCTAAGGGACTTAACGACCTAAGGAAGTTAGCGACCTAAGAAAGTTAGCGACCTAAGAGACCTAACGACCTAAGAGAGTCTCCGACCTAACTGAGTTAGCGACCTAAGGAAGCTAACGACCTAACTAAGTTAGCGACCTAAGGAAGCTAACGACCTAACTAAGTGACCTAACGACCTAAGAGAGTCTCCGACCTAACTGAGTTAGCGACCTAAGGAAGCTAACGACCTAACTAAGTTAGCAACCTAAGGAAGCTAACGACCTAACTAAGTTAGCGACCTAAGGAAACTAAGTTAGCGACCTAAGGAAGCTAACGACCTAACTAAGTTAGCAACCTAAGGAAGCTAACGACCTAGCAGACTTAGCGACCTAAGAAGTGCCACGACCTAAAAGAATGTCACGACCTAAGGACTTCGCGACCTAACTTCGTAAAGGACTTCACGACCTAAAGCATTCGCGACCTAACTATCAGCGCAAAGGCAACACGACTTACGACCTATCTTAGGTCGCCTACGACCTAAGACTTGCTGCCTAGTATGTACAAACCGGAATAGCTCCTTATGCCGCAGAAATTAGGTCGCTCACCATTCCTGCTAAGTCGTCCACGACCTATGCCTTGTCAATATGACCGAAGGATCCAGGGCAAGCTGTTAAGTCGTAGCCTATGCCTCTTAGGTCGCCCGCGACCTACCTTAACTCGTCCACGACTTACGACCTAAGGGGTCAACTTCCCTATAAATACCAGTCTACCCCGAACGTGAAAAGGACTTTTTGGCCAACCATTTTCTAAAGCACCGTTACTCTGCCGAATTCTCAACTCATCCAACATTTGAAGAACTCTAATCACTCAAGATATTACAACAAGCTTTGAGAGAAATCTACTGCATTCAACATGAATTCGAGAAGATCTTCAACATCGAAGCTTGAGCTAATAGTCTAAAGTGTTTAGGAATCGAAATATATTGTATTTTGAAGAGCATTGTATCATTTTGTAACCAGAAATAGTAATAAAAGACTATAAAGTGGACGTAGGCTCAATTACGGGCCGAACCACTATAAATCTGTTGTTCCTTTACCGTTTTCTGCTATTTCCTGCTTATATTCTGTTCCCGTACCAACGGGTGGTGCTTTCACATTGTTATTACACACATCGGGTGTTAGCGTTCGATTTTTAGCGTTAACATTTTGGTGCTTTTCACTGAGAACCCAACTTAGGAAGATTGTCATCATTGCTTCAAAAAAGTTTGTTGAAAAAGTCTCTTTCAAAACCAAAAGTTTGTTAGATATAATGGCTCCTGGAAGAAAACGCAAGACTGTCAGATCTGAAGATGCTCACGATAACACTGCTACTTCTCTTTCTCCAAGTCAAGCAGCTCCCAGCATTGGGGTGACGCGAGAAGAGTTAGATGATGCAGTGACCGGGTTGTATCAGCAAATTGAGACTCAGAATACTCTAATGATGGAGAAGTTAAGTGCTTTGCTCGGGGCTAGTCAAAGACCAGTTAATAATGAAGAAAACATTGCTGATGCTCTTCACAATTCCGAAGGAAGAAATATTCCTCAAGGGGGATCAGGTGCCGCTGAAGGAGCACCCCTCCAAGCTGAAGGATCCATGCCATCGCCAGTTTTCCGTGAACATCTACCCAGACAAACTTCCGAGAAAATGGCCGAAGTATACTCCGCAAAGTCATTGAATAATGAGGAATATCTCTCCGGCATGATTCGGCAAATAATGAAAGAAAGCATGCAGAGAGATGAAGACGAGAGCGAATGGGTATTCACACCGAGTAAAACTATGTTTACTGAGAGGATACTAAAAGCTGATTTTCCCAGAAAATTTGTTCTCCCCACCATTCCTGCTTATCGAGGGACAAGTGACCCAAATCAATTCTTGTATAAATATGACTGGCACATGACCGACGCAAGGGCAACTGACGAGATTAAGTGTCGGTATTTCCCGGTATATTTGGAAGGAGTGGCACTTCTTTGGTTTACCAAGCTTCCTGTTCGATCTGTAGATCAGTTTTCCGATCTAACCCGAAAGTTCAAAGAGCAATTCAGGCTGTACGCTTCAAAGGCGAAGGACATTATGTCATTGTCTAGTATTGAGCAAAATCCTGAAGAGCCTATTAAATCATTCCTGAATCGCTTCAACATAGCTCTGGCCGAGTTTGACAATGCAGAGCCACGAATGGTTTTGACTTATCTAATGCGAGCAATCGATAAGTCAAGTGAATTTGGGAAGTGGCTGAAAATGAAAGAACCAAATTCGCTCGAGAAATTCTATAAGAAAGCTGATGAGTTCATACGCTTGGAAAATCTTCCAGCACCAATGAAAGTGGCGGCGACAAGAGTAGAGAACAACATTGCTACTTTAGCTAAGAAAGATTCTAGAGGTCAGAAAAGGGAAAATAATGATGGGAAGAAACAAAAGGATATAAAGAAACCTCGCTTCTTCAAACCTTCAGATTTCACTCCATTAACCGACACTCTAGAAAATATTTTCTTTGCCACTAAAGATGCTGTGGATTTTCCCAAACCAGCTGAAATAAAACCGGGAAAGGGTGCTATGCGAAATGGAAAATTCTGTCGCTTTCACAACCAACCCGGTCATGATACCAACGAATGCCATCACTTGAAAAGCTTAATTGAAGAGTTGTTGAGGGAAAACAAGCTGCAGCAGTATGTAAAGAAGAGTAGGAATGACCCAAATTCGTCTACTCAGGGGCAGCAGCTTCCCACTCATCCATCTGGCTCGAGGAAGAACACTGCCGCACATGAGTCCGAAAGGCCAGTTATCAATGTAATTACAGGAGGCCCACACCCAGCAGGCAGAAGCTGGGGTGAAATGGAACGATATGCCCATGCTTTGAAATACACCCCGGTAGAAGAAGATGTTTTTGCTATAGAAGACGCTGCACCCCTGAAGCAGCAGAAAATTTCTAATGATGATATTATGTTCAAGGCAAAGGATTCTATGGGTATTGAAGCTCCAACCATAGATCCCTTGGTTATTTCTGCTGGAATTGGGCCGGCTATTGTAAGACGAGTGCTCATTGATTGCGGTGCTTCCTGCAACATACTCTTCAAGAAAACATTTGACCAAATGAAGATCCCAATGAATGACGTTCAGGCTTCATCACAGAAGATTGTTGGGTTCACTGGGGAACCGCAGCAACCAATCAGAACTGTTGACTTGTTTGTTGAGCTTGGAGAGGGGCAGAAGAGGGTAGTTCGGAAACAAACTTTTGTAATTGTTGATGGATTTTCTACCTACAATGCTTTCCTAGGCCGCCCAACTTTAGCTGCATTCAGAGCCATTCTGGCCCCGTGGTGCCTAACCATGAAATTTCCTACAGACAATGGTGTGGGTGTCATTAAAGGAGATCAAAATGCTGGGCGGGAATATTATCTTATAGAGCTTCGAGAGGCCAGGAAGGGAGAAATGGGAAAAGATGCGGCAGCTCTCCTCCGCATCAAAAGCCCAACCTTGTAGCAAATACAGGATGGTCCCTGCACTGGCAAACATAGTGGTGCGAGGAGAGAAATGGACCCCAGAAAAGCCAGTGCAGAGGAAAATAGAGTGGTGCCGATGGAAGTAACGGTGCCAGTACCTGTTGATCTTAAGGACCCGAACAAAGTGCTGAATGTGGGTTCGCAACTCAGTATGGCAGTCCAAAATATGCTGATATCATTTTTGAAAGCAAATCTGGACGTATTCGCTTGGAGTCACGCCGATATGTGTGGAATATCCCCAGAGATTGATGTACATACTCTGAATATTGATCCGAAATTCACACCTGTGAAACAGAAGAGAAGAACCCAAGGTCCAGAAAGGTCAGCAGCGCTAAAGGAAGAGGTAGACCGACTCATGGAAAATCATTTCATCAGAAAGTCCATATATCCAAATTGGGTTTCAAATCCTGTGCTGGTTAAGAAGGCCAATGGAAAATGGAGAGTGTGCATTGATTTCTTAAATTTAAACAAAGCTTGTCCCAAAGACTGCTTCCCGTTGCCAAGGATCGATCAGCTGGTAGATGGAACAACCGGGCATGAATTGTTATCTTTTATGGATGCTTACTCCGGGTATAACCAGATTATGATGCATGAGTCAGACCAGGAGGATACGAGCTTCGTCACAGATGTTGGTTTATACTGCTACAAAGTCATGCCTTTCGGATTGAAAAATGCAGGGGCAACGTATCAACGGCTTGTTAATGCAATGTTCAAATCATAGCTTGGAAAACTATGGAAGTCTATGTCGATGATATGTTAGTGAAATCAAAGAAAGCAGTTGACCATATGGACCACTTAGCAGAAATGTTTGAAATCCTCCAAAGATATGGAATGAAGCTCAACCCTTTGAAATGTTCATTCGGAGTAGAGTCCGGGAAATTCTTGGGATTTATCGTAAGCGCTAGGGGCATTGAAGCCAATCCTGCTCAAATTACTGCTCTAAGAGAAGTCAAAGCCCCTATAACAAAGAAGGAACTGCAGAGCCTAATTGGAAAAGTTGCTGCCTTAAGTCGATTCATTTCCAAAGCTACTGATAAATGCATCCCCTTCTTTGACGCTTTAAAGAAAGGAAAGAAGAACTTCGAATGGACACCTAAGTGCCAGAAAGCTTTCGATGAATTAATCCATCACATGGAAGTGCCTCCAATACTTTCTAAGCCCAACAACGGCGAAGACCTTTTCATATACTTGGCAGTTTCATCTCATGCCCTGAGTGCAGCACTAGTAAGAGAGGATGCAAAAGTTCAACGTCCAGTCTACTATATCAGCAAAAGACTCACTGGGGCAGAAATGAATTACTCAAAGCTAGAAAAGCTCGCCTACTGTTTACTGATTGCTTCTAGAAAGTTGAGGCCGTATTTCCAAGCTCACCCTATCAAAGTTCTCACCGACCAGCCCCTAAAGCAAGTCCTATTTCGCCCTGAAACTTCGGGCCGTCTTCTGAAATGGAATATTGAGCTTAGCCAATATGATATCACTTATCATCCCCGAAGTGCGATCAATGGACAAGCCTTAGCGGATTTTATCGCAGAGTATACAGATAAAGGTGATAAAGAGGAAGAGACTACAGCAAACATCCTGGCCAAATGGAAGCTATATGTTGATGGCTCAAGAAATGATTACTGTTCCGGAGCTGGGGTTGTGCTTGAAACCCCCGAAGGGAGATCATTATGTTACGCATTAAGATTGGAATTCCCTTCTACAAACAACAAAGAAGAATATGAAGCTCTAATTGCTGGATTGAAGATTGCAAAGGAATTGAATATCAAAGCATTGCAAATCTTCAGTGATTCTCAGCTTATTGTGCGTCAGGTAAAGAAGGAATTTCAAGCTAAAGGAGGAAATCTGCCCGCTTATTTGTCAAAGGCTTCTGAACTTCTCAATGACTTCGATCAATATTTGATAAGCCACATACCTCGAGAGGAAAATATGAAAGCGGATTCTCTAGCAAAGTATTCAAGCTCCAGAGAAGCTCAGTTATTGGGATTGGTTCTTGTGGAGGTTTTGTCGGCTCCAAGCATTGATGATATGGATATCGACTGGATCATGGCTGTATCTCAAGAACAAGAGTCATGGATGACCCCAATCAAAGAATATCTGCTCAACGGCTCCCTACCAGAAAATTCTAAAGAACGCCAAAAGCTGTTAAGAAAAGCATCAAGATATGTAATTCAAGACGGCCGGTTATATAGGCGGGGGTTCTCAATGCCATTACTCCGATGTGTAACCAAGGAAGAAGCTAGGACAATCTTAGCAGAAGTCCACGGAGGAGAATGTGGGGATCATTCAGGCGGTCAAACACTTGCCAAGAAAGTTCTTCGGTATGGGTATTTCTGGCCCGATATTAATCGAGATGCTGCTATCTACTCCAAAAAATGTGACAAATGCCAGAGATTTGCAAAAATCCCAAGAGCACCTTCAACTGAACTGACATAGATGGTCAGCCCATGGCCGTTCGCCATTTGGGGGATAGATCTAATCGGACCATTACCAATTGCCAAGTCAGGAATCAAATATGCTATAGTTGCTGTTGATTATTTCACTAAATGGGCTGAAGCCGAACCTTTGGCCACTATTACTTCTAAAAAGATGATAAATTTTGTAACGAAAAATATCATTTGTAGATATGGTGTGCCACAAAAGATAATCACAGACAACGGTACTCAATTTGAAAGTGAAGAGTTCCAGGACTTCTGCAAGCGATTCAAAATCCAAAAAAGTTTCTCAGCAGTGGCCCATCAGCAGGCAAACGGGCAAGTGGAAGCAGTAAACAAAATTATCAAGTCAACCATCAAAAAGCAACTTGAAAAAGCAAAAGGTGGATGGGTTGATAAGCTACCACTAGCGCTATGGGCATACAGAACAACCCATAAAACTGTGACTGGGCACACTCCATTCTCATTGGCATACGGATCGGAAGCAATGATTCCAGTTGAGCTAGAAGTCCCTTCGCACAGGAGGGTTCATTTCAATCAGGCCGAAAATGAAAAATTGCAACTCGAAGCACTTGACTTTCTTGATGAGAGAAGGGAAGAAGCTAGACTCAGAGTTGCAGCACATCAGCAAAGAATTTCAAGGCACTTCAATTCTAAAGTCCGTCAACGAAGCTTTGAAGTCGGCGACTTAGTGTTGAAAAGGATCATGACAGCAGTCGGAGTATTTGGGCCAAATGGGGAAGGGCCATATGTTATAGGCAATAAACTTCTTGATGGCACATTCAAACTCACAACTGTCGAAGGAGATCCAATCCCAAGAGCCTGGAACGACAATCATTTGCGCCCATATTTTACTTAAAAAGCTTTGCTTGAAATTGTAAAATGGTTATGGATGTATCAATTGTATTGTAAACCATTGTAAAATCAGTGATGATAAATGAAGAGCTATAAAGTGGATGTAGGCCCGATTTTTGGCCGAACCACTATAAATTCTGTGTTCTTTATTATTATAATATGCCTGTTTTATTTCGATATGTAAATACTTTAAATGTATTGCTAAAATGTCGATTCAATACTGCAGGTCATTAAAACAAAGCTTACCCATCACAATGCCAAGTGAACCCCACAAATCACTCAATAGACAAATTTCAAGCCACAAAAAGTTCCAAATTCAAATCCAACATAAGATGAACTTTACACCAAAATTTGATGATTCCACAAAAGAGACACTTTTCCAAAGAAAAAGACGCTTGTTAACTAATCACGATCGTTTGTATAAACAAACATCTGATTGAATAACTTGCGCCTGTCCCATGGAATCAATCAACAGTAAAAGTACACACTATTGGATAAAACAAGCTGCTTGCAAAAGAAAGGAACATAGGCTCGGAGACAACAATAAGGGGACATGGGCGAGCTGATCAATAAAAGCCCTCTTTAGAGGCACAAGACCTCTTCGGAGGATAAAGACCTCTACGGAGGCACAAGCCCTCTTCGGAGGCATGCCAATAAATGGAAATGCTCTTCTCAACAAAAAGGTTGATGAACCACTGAGGCAAGGCCTTTGTTAACTAATTGCGATCGTTTGTGCAAATGAACATCCAATTAAATAACTTGTGTCCGCCCTGTGAGTCCATTTAACTGTGAGAAAGTAACTTCCAGGCAATCAAATAAAGACCTCTTCGGAGGCACAAGACCTCTTCGGAGGCATAAGACCTCTCCCGAGGCACCACAAGCCCTCTTACGAGGCACAAGCCTTCCCCAAAGGCACATACTGCCCTCTTCGGAGGCAGAAGACCTTCCCCAAGGCACACAAGACCTCTTCGGAGGCACAAGACCTCTTCGGAGGCACAAGACTTCTCTGGAAGCGCAAACACAAGACCTCTCCGGGGGCACAACGCTACAAAGCATAATGCTACTCTTCGGAGTCCAAATACTACTCCTCAGAAATACCAAAAAGCCCTCCTCGGAGGCACACTTCAATTCTCAAGGAAGATCTACTTGTTCATCTTGAAAAATTCTTCCCCAAAAATTGAAGTGCTAAGTAAAATCCTCTTTAGAGGCCCGCTCTACCGCGTAGGAGAATTCACTTCTCAAAAATATGAAGTAACCATCTTCGAAGGTTGAAGCGTAAAAACTTCTCCAAAAATGAGACACGCTCCATTTAAGTAGAATAATTGTTTCCTCAAAGACGGAATAATTATTCTCCAAAAATAAGAGTACAAGTCTCGCCAAATCAAAAAGATATTCCAATGCACTTGTGGTATAGGGGCAATATCATACAATACAACTACAACAATAAAAGTAGTATTCAAGCGACATACCACAAGCACATTACAATATCACACGGAAAAGATGTGGAATAAATGCATTCTCAAACACAGACAAAAAGTTTGTATAAGTAAAAAGAATCGCGTATTCTACATTAAATGAGAAATAGATGCATTCTTACATACACAAGAATTCATACAAGTAACAGAATTATTTTATTCAATACTGTGAAAATTCTTTACATGTGCAGATCTCAAAAAGAAGCGGGGACCGGTACCCGCACAATCTTCGGTCAATACATCCAAAAAAGCAAAACAAGAAGCATAGAGTCTAGCTTATCATTCCTTCTTCCGACCACCCTTGGAACTCTTTCCCGGCCTGATAACCAGTTTTGAAAGCCGTCGTGGATGAGTCGGGGACGGAGGAGAAGGAGGAGCAGCTGGATCTTCTTCAACATTCTTCTCATCAGCCGAAGCGCTCTTTTTCTTCTTCTTCATTGCGCGCTTCCCTTTCCACTTGGAAGAAGACTCGCTTCCCGGAGTGAAAAACTCAGAAAGTTTTGTGTCGTCATCATAATTGTGCTCCGGGGTCTTTTCGCCTTCTTCAAGTTCCCCAGTCTTTTACTCTTGCGAAACAACCGGATCATCCAAGTCTTTGAGGGTTTCTATTTTCTCTTCTTGTGATCCTGGTTGAGAAGCAGACAGAGGAGTGACTTGGGAAGGAGGAGGAACAGCAGCCGGAGAAGGGGAAGTTGGCGCAGCTTTTGGAACTTCCGCTGCAGAAGAAATGAAGTTAAAACCGGTATTCTCCGAGAAAAGAGAAGATATTGGTTCATTAAAGCTTAAGTAATAAGTAAGAAGTTTGTCAAACTCGGTTAAATCGAATAAGTGATTCACGGAATCCGGGTCGACGTCAAAGTTACCTGGAGAAGTTGGCTTTGAAAGATCAATCTCGAATTTCTCAGCCCCAATATCTTCCAGAGCCTCTTCCTCGGTAGGAGTAGTCACAATTTCAGTGTCAACTTTAGCAGGAAGCGAATAATGGGCACTGGAATCTATAATGTTGACAGCAGCCAAAGATGAAGTATGAACAGGGGCAGTTGAAGGAGCTTCCTCTTTCGGGTGTTCATCTCCCGTCGACTCAGCTCGCGCTTTGGCAAGTTGCTCCTTTCCTCTAGCAAGAGCGACACGAGCTTCATCGTCAAGATAACGTGCCTCAAGCTCTGCCTCATCATAACCGGCACCGCCAAGCATATCAACTGTGGCTTCCCACACTTCAGCCAGAGTAATCTCATATTCAGGGCCCAGAAAAGAGAGGCTCCTATGACCCAGAACGCTGTGCAAATAAAAGTCAAAAAGAGTAGAGCTGATGTTGGCTTTAGTAGCCACATGTGATTCTTCTGCTGCAACTTTCCCAGCGATAGCTTCATCACGCTCTTTTTCAGTTTTCAGTAACTGAGCTTGCAATCTGACGATTTCCAAATCTCGAGAGCTAATTTTCTCCCGAAGCTGAACAGCATCATCACGATATTTCCCGGTAATATGCTGCTCTGCTTCAAGTTTGGCTTCAGCATCTCGCTGAGCAGCGTGAGCGTCTCGAACTTGTTTTTGAAGCATCTCCTCCTTTTGCAAGTAAGAAGTGGAGGAAGTGGCAAGCTCGCTCTTTAATCTTTCAACTTCAGCTTCAAGCTTTCCATAATTATCAGAGATGCTCTTCATTTCAGCATCGTGTTGCTTACAAATTTTGTCCCATTCTGATTTATCATTCTCCATGGTCAGCATGGCTTCAAGATTCGCACGATTGACCCTTTGCAGCTCGTCAAAAAGCTTCTGCCATCCAGACACCCTTTCGATATTAAGTTTGACGGCATCAAGGCTGCGTAGCATATCCGATTTATCGATCGAGACCAGGTCAAGGTCGAAGCGTACCCCCTTTAAGCACCATTGCGGGAACCGACTTTGAAGAATTGGCGGACCCTGTCCAACTTGATACTAGGGTCTGTTGATGATTGTTTGGATATCAGACTTCTCAAGAGCAGGAGAGTCAGCGGGGATATCAAGAGGAATTGGAGCAGGGGTCTTCTCAGAAATTGCAGACGCGTCACTAGGCTTGACCCGCTTGCTTGGATCGTCAACAATATGAGTCTTCCCTTTATCGTCATAAGACTTTCGCTTATGAGAACTATCGCCTCTATGGGAAGAGTCGTATCGCTCATCTCTCCTCCCATATTGATGCTCTTAGTCTCGCTTCTCTTGCTCATAGTCCCGCCTCTCTTGAGCTTTCCTAATAGCTCTTTCTTCATCCGTCTCCCTTGGGGCATTGAGGTATCGCCTAAAGTCATAAGTTCCGCGGCCTCCATAGCGCTGAAATTTGTCATAATATGAGCCAGAGCGTCCCATCGGAGAATCTGAAAATGGAAAAGAAGTAAAGTTTAGAAATCTCCAGAAAAAGAGGATAAGTGCGTATAAGTGCCAAAAAATCCTAAGTGTGTGCAGCGTGCAAACTATGCGCGTCAAACTACAAACCACGCTGTAATGTGGGAACGGCGACGACAGGTGTAGAAGGTGTCGCAGTTTGTTGCAAAAAGGAAGTCGCTTCAACAACAGGAGAAATCGCTTTTGAAATATCGTCTTTAAAAAGCTCTTGAGAGGTTATCATTATATCGCTCAAGTTATCAAAAGTGTCATCAACATGACGCCCAGCAGAACTCTCTTTCTCAACTTCCACAACGGCCGCCTTTTTAGAAATTCGAAGATTTTCTTCCTCTTCAATAACTGGAGCAAGTGCCGGTTTGCTGGACAGTCCCGCAACATCAGTAGAAGTAGAACACTTCACCAGTGAAGTTTCAGTGGTGGGTTCCTTCAGTGAAAGTTCATTAGCAGGAACTGGGGCATCTGACGTCTTGGCTGGAGAGTCAGGAATCTCATGAGGCTGGATGGAACGAGAAGAATGTAGAAGTTCGAACTGGTGCAAAAATTCATCTTTCAACAAGAATTTGGCGCTCCTCTCTTCCATAGCCACAGCATTTAAAGTTTCAAAAATCGACTTGAGGCTGGGATTTCTAAGTGGGGGAGGAAGTGCTGAAAAAAGAAAAGGATGAGGTTAAGTATTCGATAAATTCGGGATTCGAAAAGCTCATGAGATGAATAGAGAAAGGCAGTCTTACTCCCGACTCTCCAGACAGAGTAGAATCCCGGAGGACATCGGACAAAGAAGAATTGACTTAGGAACCCGTGAGCACTATCGGGTAAATCCAAAATCAACTTCCGGTTTCTGGCACCTCTTACAAGCACGATTGAAGGGTGATCTTTGTTCTTAGCAAAAGTACACAAATAGCAAATTTCATCGAAGCTTGGAAGACGGTCGAGCGTCCTCCTAAACAGAACACACAACCCCATCAAGATGGCGTAACCGTTGGGGTGTAGCTGGAAAGGCGAGATAGCTAATCGAAGGAAAAGTTCTCGGAGAAATTCGTTGAAAGGTGGAATAGCTCTGCTTAAACACATCTGGCGATTCACTGCGACAAAACCGAGAGGTGGCCTGTCAGCTGTGTCACTTTCTCCAGGGAATATAGCATCTGATTCGGCAATACCGAATTGGGTACACAGTTGTGTGAAAACTTTGCGACTCAGAGTGGTCGGAGTTCCTTCCAGAGGATCGATCAGTGGATTAGCAATCGGGAAAGCTTCTCCGGCTAGTCCTGAATCTTCTTGTTGAGATGTCATTCTACACAATCAACTGGATATTCAAATATGAAGGTGCATGTTTCCTAAAAAGTGTGAAGTGTTGTGCATAACTAATAAAAAGTAGAAAGCAAGCATAACTGAAATTGAACTAGTTAACAGTTGACAAATTAGTCGATTACAAAATTTCAGGACTTGTTAATTTAAAACTCAAGTGCAGTATTAAGGCGAACAAATTGACTTTAATCGATTATTCTGGTTTTGCTTTGATACTTCACTTGAATAAGTTGGTTCGCAACATTTCATTCACACAGTTCATTAAAGTTGATTATTCTTTATCGGCTAATCTGTCATGTGATGTGGGCAGTCAATGGCAGTATATTTGTCCCATTTTTCTGCAAATGTTGTTTTTAAACAGGTTATTAGCGTTGAAGTCAAGACAAGCTGAAAAGAAATGCAACACAGTTTAAATTCGAAGAGTGTTAGGTCGTCCAGCGACCTAGCATAGGTCGGAACCTTCATAGGTCGCACAGTGCAAGTTAAAAGGTTCAAAGCAATGCAGATTTGTTCAAGTCCTAGCTCGGCCGCGACTTAAAGCCTATGTCGCAGGAAAGTTAGGTCGTGCAGTTTTTAGGTCGTGCGATTCTTAGGTCGTGCAGTTTTTAGTTCAAGCAACTCTTGGGTCGTTTAGCGACCTAGCATAGGTTGTAGCTATCCTTAGGTCGTAAGAATCCTTAGGTCGCGAATTGTCTTAAGTCGCTTGAGACCCCTATGATGCTAACTTCCTCTCCACGCCACAACCCACCAGACCCGATAACCCGTTATCAACTACACATATAAATCCATCGTCTTCTTCATTCCTCCATATCACCGAATCACCCCAAAAGCAATTCAAGACATCCCCAATCCATCACAGATTCAACACATTACTATGCCTTCATGAATCGGTTAAAGCAGCGATCAAAAGTCGATTACGACAATCACTCGAGACGATGCACGACTCATAAAATGGGGCTAAGGTCGAAAGATAGGGATTCAAGATTCGACGATGATTACGGTGGGATGGATATCAAATTCACTTACGAGATGTAGTGGTGAGGATGAATCAGTGACTAGAATGGGTTGAATTCGCCTTTGAAAACTCGGAAATTCTTCAATGGCAGAGCGGGAAGTCAAGGTAATTGAGTGAGGAAGAAGCTCACGACCTAACTAATTTATATGAGGCTGAGAGAGGAAGGCGAATAGGTGTACGAGTTAGCACGAGTTTTAGGTCGTTCACGACCTAGCAAAGTTAAGTCGAAGCACACGACCTATGTCATAGGCCTGCACTTTGAGGGGCAAATGTTAACTCATATTTTTGTGCTGACCTAAAACTCTGCGACTCAAGACTCTGCGACCTAAGGGACTTAACAACCTAAGGAAGTTAGCAACCTAAGGGACTTAACGACCTAAGGAAGTTAGCGACCTAAGGAAGTTAGCGACCTAAGAGACCTAACGACCTAAGAGAGTCTCCGACCTAACTGAGTTAGCGACCTAAGGAAGCTAACGACCTAACTAAGTTAGCGACCTAAGGAAGCTAACGACCTAACTAAGTTAGCAACCTAAGGAAGCTAACGACCTAGCAGACTTAGCGACCTTAGAAGTGCCACGACCTAAAAGAATGTCACGACTTAAGGACTTCGCGACCTAACTTCGTAAAGGACTTCACGACCTAAAGCATTCGCGACCTAACTATCAGTGCAAAGGCAACGCGACTTACGACCTATCTTAGGTCGCCTACGACCTAAGACTTGCTGCCTAGTATGTACAAACCGGAATAGCTCCTTATGCCGTAGAAATTAGGTCGCTCACCATTCCTGCTAAGTCGTCCACGACCTATGCCTTGTCAATATGACCGAAGGATCCAGGGCAAGCTGTTAAGTCGTAGCCTATGCCTCTTAGGTCGCCCGCGACCTACCTTAACTCGTCCACGACTTACGACCTAAGGGGTCAACTTCCCTATAAATACCAGTCTACCCCGAACGTGAAAAGGACTTTTGGGCCAACCATTTTCTGTAGCACCGTTACTCTGCCGAATTCTCAACTCATCCAACATTTGAAGAACTCTAATCACTCCAGACATTACAACAAGCTTTGAGAGAAATCTACTGCATTCAACATGAATTCGAGAAGATCTTCAACATCGAAGCTTGAGCTAATAGTCTAAAGTGTTTAGGAATCGAAATATATTGTATTTTGAAGAGCATTGTATCATTTTGTAACCAGAATCAGTAATAAAAGACTATAAAGTGGACGTAGGCTCAATTACAGGCCGAACCACTATAAATCTGTTGTTCCTTTACCGTTTTCTGCTATTTCCTACTTATATTCTATTCCCGTACCAACGGGTGGTGCTTTCACATTGTTATTACACACATCGGGTGTTAGCGTTCGATTTTTAGCGTTAACAGGCTTGTAATATAGCTCTACATTCATCCATTTAAAGTTAACTAGGAAAATATCAAGGAAATAAGAAATTGCAAGAACATTTGTACCTGTGAGGTAACAGAGAAGCAAAAATTTGCATTAGACATAATGTTATTGTGCATTCTATACTAAAAAAAATTTGCGCTGAATATCTTTAATATGTATTGTCTTTCAAAGTGTAAATACTAGCACTAATGGTGCTGTGCATAAGCTTTGATTATTTATCTATTATATAATATATGAATCTTACTAAGAAAAATAACATAAAATGCATGATGCTTTTATGGAGTTCATTTGAGCAAGCAACGTGGTCTTGAATCTGACTATGTTCTTAATATGATATTATGCAGCTAAGTTTGGAAGACTTTAGAGCCATCGTTTGTTGATGTAACATGCTACAACAAACTTGAAAGTGCAGGTGGTATGGGTGTCAAATTCATACAAAAGAAGGATATTGTTAATAAAGCTCCAGATGTGTCCGACAAACCAAAATAACTGAAACTGGTAAACTAGTACTTAGCATTTATACTTGAATCCATTAATGTATAATAATTGCACGTTGTGCAAATACAAAATAGGGAGTAATTGGATTATTTCTACAAGCATATTCTCCAGTAGCGTTTGATTAAATGTTAGGAGGTAAAATATAAAATATATTAAGATGTTTGGTTAGTTAACTTAGTTAAATTTTTATAATACATAGTTAATTTTTATGACTTGTTTAATTTAAAAAAAAACTTAATTTTTTTTTATAAAACTTAGTTAATTTTTTAAAACTTAGTTAGCATGTTTATTTTTATAAACTTAGTTAATTTATTATATTTATTGTCATTATTGTTATTATTATAAATTTAGCTAAGTTTTATCAAACTTAGTTTATTATTATTATAAACTTGCTAATTTTTAAAAAACTCAGTTAATTTAGTTAAATTTCTATAATACTCAATTAATTATTATAAAACTTAGTTAATTTTTATGGATCTTAGTTAACTTGTTCAACTTTTATAAACATAATTAATTTAATTTTTAATATTATTACTATTAATATTATTACTATTAATATTATTACTATTAATATTATTACTATTAATATTATTATAAACTTAGTTAACTACACTAAAATTTTATACTAAGTTAATTTTTTATTAATGTAGTTAATTTTTATAAAACTTAGTTAATTTTTATAAACTTAGATAATTTTTATAAAAATTAGTTAATTTTTATAAACTTAGATAATTTTATAAAACTTAGTCAAATTTTAAAAAAACTTAGTTAACTTAGTTTAATTTTTATAACACTTGGTCAATTTACATCTTGGTATCCATGAATATGAGTGAAAAAGTTTAATTCTTAAAGAAATAAATGAACAGATTTAGATTAAGACCATCTCAACAATTTTGTACTCTAAACAATTTACCTATTTAGCAACATGCAAAAAGTTTCAAATTAACAATTATATCATCTATATTTTGTTATTGTGCATAACTAACTTTAATTTGTCCAAACATAATAGTTTTTTTCCATTTAACTACAACTTATTAAGATATTAAGATATGAAGCAATGCGAACTCGACCGAGAAGGTTGGCTTTATAAAACGGGAGGTTGTTTGTTCTAGATGTTGATGGATTGCAAGATGAAGTGATAAGAGAATGTCATCATCTAGGTTGACTATTCATGCTGGAGGTAGTAAGATGTACCATGATATGAAGCGTACTTACTACTGGGAAGGCATGAGAGGGATGTTGGGGCATTCATCTCCAAGTATATGAACTGCCAATTGGTAAAGATAGAGCAGAAGAAACCTAGTGGATTATTGCAACCGCTAGATATCCCTAAGTGGAAATGGGAGCAAGTATCGATGGATTTTATAGATGGACTGACGAGGACTTAAGCAGGGTACAATGGCATTTGGTTATAGTAGATTGGTTGACCAAGAGTGCGAGATTTATACCCGTCAAGTCAAGTAGAGAGGCATCCAAGCTAGCATGGTTGTATGTGAAATGGATAGTACGATTTCATGGTGTGCCAAAGAGCATTGTGAGTGATCGAGACCCATTATTCACTAGTGGGTTTTGGAAGATCTTACAAGAGGCATTAGGAACCGAGCTGCATCTTACTATAGTTATTACCCACAAATGGATGGGCGAACTACAAGAGTAAACCGTATATTGGAAGATCTCTTACAAGCATGTGTTATAGATTTTGGAGGATCATGGGATGATCATTTTCATTTGGTAGAGTTTGCATACAATAATAGTTATAAGTCGAGTATTGGTATGGTACCATATGAAGCATTGCATAGCCAACCACGTAACGCTTCTTCATGTTGGTGAGTGGGTGAGAAACTAGTACTTGGGCCAGATATGATTAGAGAGCCATTAAAGAAGATTGAGATGATGTGGCAACGAATGAAAGCTGCTCAAGATTGACAAAAAAGCTATGCTGATAGGAGACGAAGAGATTTAGAGTCTTCTATCGGAGATATGGTATTTGTAAAGATTTCTCCTCTAAATAATGTAGTTTGATTCAGTAGAAAGAGAAAGTTAGCACCGAGATTCATAGGTCCTTTTCTGATAATCGAGAGGATTGGGAAGCTATCATATCCGGTAACGTTACCTCAGAAGATGGTGGGTGTGCACAACATTTTTCAACTCTCTTATTTATATAAGTTTGTGCACAACTCAGGTGTGATGATCATACCGGATCAGCTAGAAGATGTTGAGGTAGAACTAGAGGTCTGTAGATCTCGTAGGCTGCTTCGTATTATTGGGTACATACGAAACAACTTAGGAGAAAGACGGCGAAGCTTGTGAATGTACAATGGAGCAGAAGTGATGAAGATTATACGTTGGAGACTGAGGAGAGCATGAGGACTAAGTGTTCGGAGATCTTTGAGTGGTAGGACCCATTGTTTATCGTATCCACTTTCACCATTGTATATTGTATTTAATAGGTTAGTATTCCGCATGCTAGGGTAAGTTCACCTACACTATTGGTTGCATGGTTGCTTGTTTGATATGTGTGATGATTGCTTATGATTGGTAGGCATGCCGGATAACTATGGCTACTTATACTTTGGCTTGTTTGGGGATTTCGAGAGCGAAATTCATGAAGGGGGAACGTAACGACCCATATTTTGAGTATTAAAGGATTGTAAAATATTTGTATTTTATTCGTATAAAGTCTTATGATTCTATAATTTTAGGATATGACTCATAGGGACATTTTACACATTAATGATTTTTCTCGAATTTCTACGTAACCATTTTTGTAACGACCCGATATTTTCAACCATTCGCATCCGCACATGCCGGACTTGAATTGCTAAAAATACCGAATTGTAAATATAAATTTGGCAAAACACAGAATATATAGTAAATAAATCACAGATCACAGACACAGAGTAATATAACAATGCAGCGGAAGCAAAGAAATAGTAGTTCATGAAGCTACTATATATATACATCAGAGTAAAAATAAGATACAACAGAAGTCTCAATACAATAATCAAGTACAAATCAGAATACATCACTGGAATCAACTGGATAACTGACAGCAGAATCAATAGATGGATCCAAGCGGAACTCCAGCTCCAAAGGTGAGTCTCGAATACCGGTACAACTCAGTCTGACCCGAGCGTAAAGCAAAACACAAAACACTCGAGTTAGGGCATACATACTTATACAATGTAAACCAACTCAAGTGAACTGTAATAAAAATGCACAAGTAACTTAAAGAATGCTTGGGATCGCCCATTCTTTAAGGATCTATTAAACTATTTACTATGTAGTAATATACGCTATTATAATAATGTCCAATAGTAAAATAAACTTACTTTAAAATAGCGTTAAGGAGTGACCTAATATTCCCCTTAACACATAAATAGTCCCAGTAGTCTATCCAGTATCAGCGTACCTCCAGATCGGGAGGCTACCCTAAATACTCCACAGGCTACGGCACAAAACCAAACTTGTAGTAAAGCTCGCTATGGTAGGTGACACGGCACAACGAGGAAATGCCAGGGTAGATATACCAATTACGCATCCGGACTGGTGGTAACGCATAGCAGCCGCTAGCACCCACCTCAAAACACACTCCCAAATCAAAATCGAGGATGGCCATCAAATCAATCACAAAGTAATAGAATGGTATACGATGGTGTCCGATCAGAGGAGCTACCTCATTGGCCCGTCAATCGCTCATGTTTTAGCCACCTTATGCCAACTCACGGGAGTCGGGTCCACGTATATACCTTAATAGGAATCGTCGCCACCATCCTACTTCATTCTGGAATCTCCACCGCGTGCACAGTTGTTAAAGTGGTTTTCGGTATCGATAGAGAGTATGTCCATATTCGATCTCGGTCTTTTTAACAATCAATCGTTATTATAACCCGTGGTTATAAATTCCAAAATGGTTTATATTTCAAATCAAAACATATTCATTTAAACCATATCAAAACAATACCATTTTCTCTTCAATTATATCCATTTCAAAAAAAAAACCATATCACTTTCCAAAGTTATAATGCTTTCAAAATCATAAGTCCTAAAAATCAAAATGCTTTGGAAATCAAAACCTTGAAATTTCAAACACTTTGAAATCATATCTTAGAAATCATAACATATTCATTAAACCATTTAATTTAAATTCAATATTTTTTCAAATCAAATAATCAATTTCCAGAATTATAGCATTCTCTGAGTTCTTTCATTCAATTACAAAAATTTCTAAACATTGTATTTTCCGAAACAGCAGCACTTATAAAGTGCTATAGTAGGTATATTTGTTTCAAAACAGTTCAGCTTTAGGAACAGCAGCACTTACAAAGAGTTACAGTAGACATATTAGTATTTCAGAATTTAGTTTAATTTCAGAAACAATACCATTTTTCAAAGTGTTACAGTAGATATATTATTAGTTCAGAATATAGTTTACTTTCAGCAATAGCAGCACTTAGCAAATGCTGTCTTAAAACCACAGCATTTTAGAATGCTACCAATACTAATTCCAGATTTATTATAACATTTCAGAAATATTAAAACTTCACTTTTAACCATTTTTAACTTATAAAATCATATCTCACGCTTCAGAAAATATTCATTTAGATGTCATTCAACTTATGGTTTAAATAAAATAAAATTTTATAAATAAATCTCCAATTAAAACCATAATTCATTTATTATGTCAAAATACCCTATTTTACTTAACTTTTATTTTAACCAATAACTTAACACCTTATTAAAAATACCCATTTCACAAATAAAATATTCTTATCACTAAGTTAAACTTCACATTTCCAATTGAAAACCAAATTTCCATTATAAAGTTAAGTCAAAATTTAAGATACATTTTACTATTTTAAATCATAATTATTTATTTTACAAAACATATCTATTTCATAAAATAAAATCTATTACCATCACTAGGCTAGATTTAAAATTCCACATTAAATCAAATTAATTATTAAGTTCTTTATCATCAATAAAGATCTTTAAATTGCAATTTAGAACCAATTATTGATATATAAAGATTCCAACTTATAGAAAACCAATATAACTTTATAATTTAAAATCAAACCACTTATTGACTTATAAAAATTCCATATATTTAAAATCAATGAATCAAATTTTTAAGTAAATTTTTCATATATCTTAAAACTTTAAAATAATTAAAAAAATTTTTAAGAAAAATATTATTAAATATATAACCATTGGTCTGTATAATATTTTCTAACCTAGGTCAAGTGATACAGATATGTATCATTTCAATCCGTAATTTAAAAAGAAAAAATCCGGGTTCTATCATTTCAAACCCACAATCCCAAGTCAAATAAAATACAATAAAAATCACTCGAGCCTATCATTTCAACTCATAATGATTTTTCCTTATTCTATAGTCCGTTCGGGTATGTATCATTTCAACCCATAGTGAAAGGGAACTTGCAAAGTGAGATACAGAAAATAAAATAACAACAGAGCATATAATATCATATCAGGTGATGTAACAAATATATAAGCAGTATATAACATCATACAATCATATCACAGGCATATATGAACATAGCATATTAATTTCTACAATTCACATATCATTGTTTCACAATTATATAAGTACGAATGTCGAGAGTGATAAACTCACCTTTTAGAGTTAGAGATGACAGTTTGAAACACACAACTATACCCCGAAAAGCATGACAAAGCACGAATAGATTTGAGTGGATGAAGAGCCAAAATCCAAGACTTGTAAAAAAATAATATACAAACATATATAAGTAAATAATTATCAAAGGAATACGAATCAAGACAAATGCACAAAACAAATCAAAATGAAGCAAAGATGGATTTACCCATTCAAGTAGGCTCGACCACTTTATAAATAGGTTTGACCACCTTAGAACAATGCTCGGCCATGATTGTTTGAGGCAAGTATGCTCGGCCTTGATCAAAAATACACGTGGCTATGGACAAGAATATGAAGGGATGGCAAGTTACAAGGCATGGAAGGCAAAAGGTCGAGGCAATTGGAAGGTTATTTATTCAAGTGGGTTCGGCCTAGGCAAGTATAGCTCGGCCATGGGTTCAGGCAAGGGGTCAGGCCAGGTCTGGGTGTGGCAAGGTTCAGGTCAAGTCCTGCCATGGGCTGGAGGAGGAGTAGGTGGTGGAGTTTGTGTTATGGAGGCCAAGGCAACAAGGAAGATGGTGGTGATTATAGGAGTTCGGCTAGGGTTTCTAACATAGATGGTGATGTTTTGGATCTAGGGTTCACGACTATGGAAGGGGAGATGGTGAGGGGTTGCTGGCCGATCAGGTGATGGTGGAGGGGGAGGTGGTGGTCAACAAGGGGTGGATGATGGTGAGGCCGAGCATGCTTGTGAATAAAAGAAGAAAAAGAAAAGAGAATAAAAAAGAGAAGCCTTGGAAAAACTTACAACAAATTTTGTTAGGAAATGAGAAATGGAAGGAGATGAGAAGTGAGATGTTTTTGTACATGACAAATGAAGTTTAACACGGCTATAGGAATGTAAATGCACGGCTAAGGAAGTGAAGAGCTAGGCAAATAAAAAGGCATAAGTTATATGAAGAGAAACCAAAGTCTCTTGAAATTTCCAAAGCTAAAAATCAAAATAAAATCCAATAAATAAATCAAAGTCTAAACAAAATAAAAATAGAAAATAAAATAGAGAAATGAACATAGCAAAATAGAAAAAAATGAACGTAGAAAATAGAAAATAAACTATAGAAAATAACTACGTGTAAAACGCTGAATTATATCAAATTTAAAAAGTATAAAACAGAATTTGACAAAACGAAAAGGAGAACGAATATCAGAAACAAATACTGTTTCAAAGAAAAAGATTAGAAATTTAAAATTCAAATTTAAAAATTTCAACTGAAAGTCAAAGTTTGACCAAAGTTGACCAAAATATAAAATTTCCAGAAAATTATTGTTTTATTATATTTGGAAAATAAATTACAAACAAAATCCAAAGTTACATTGGAAAATTCCAATATTTCAATTTAAAATGAGTTAAAAATCAAAGTTTTCAAATAAAAATAAATTTAAAATATTTGGTAAAAATATGGGTTGTTACACTCTCCCCCACTCAAAACTTTTCATCCTCGAAAAGGAACGAGACACGGAAGAACAAAGAAAGATAAGATAGGACGGAGAATAATACCTGAAACAAACAATTCCGGATTCGAAGCACGTATGCTCTCCTCCGTCTCCAGGTACAATTCCGATCACCAGTACAACACTACACTATGACCAGGATGACAGATTTCCTTCTCAGCTGCTTCGTACCTCTATTGACAATACGAAGTGGCTTCATCTCGACAGTAAGGGTTGATTCAATATCTAAACTCTCAAGAGCAGAAGGCTGGACAATAAGAGATGGATCATGAAGATACCGACAAAGATGCGAACAATGGAATACATATGCACTCCAGAAGACTTCTCAGGCAAATCCGGCGATAAGCCAAAAAACCAACCCTCTCTAAGATGCAAAAAGGACCAATGAAACGAACGATTACCAGATTCAATCCAACAAGATAGAGATCTACAAGGTCGTCCGTAAAGAGCAACAAGCGGAGACATTGCAATACTAGCCTGGGTATAAAAGATAAAATAAGATAGATAGAGGATTAAAGACAAGGTGAAACAGAAAATTGAAATTATACCTGATAACTGTTGTTATAGGTAAATTTCACAAAATGGAGATGATCTTCCCAAGATCCTCCATAATCAAGAACACAAGCCCGAAGAAGATCCTCTAGAATCTGATTCACTCTTTCCGTTTGACCATCGGTCTGTGGATGGTAAGCAGTGTTCAGATTCAAGTGAGTATCCAAAGATTCCAGAAAGACTCTCCAAAACTGACTGGTGAATATGGGATATCTATCATAAGTGATACTGATAGAAACACCATGAAGATGAACAATCTCTCTCAAATAGATCACAGCCAAAATAGAACAGAATGAGTAGACTTGACCGGAATGAAAGGAGCGGACTTGGTCAGTCTATCCACAATAACCCAAATACTCTCATAAAACTTAACATTCTCACGAGTCAAAGCAAGGAAAAGTGCAGCTATCCGAGCAAAATTCTTAATGAATCTCCGATAATAATCGGCGAGGCCCAGAAAACTACGAATATCAAATGAAGACCTAGGAGTTTCCCAATCCTTTACAGAATAGGGAGAGATATAAGGACAACATAAAAGATAGAGTGATTGAAGGATAAAGAGAAAAGGAAAGGAGAAAAAGATTCACATTGATCGCAGCGATCAAAACTGGATCAACAAAAACTCTATTACCAGAAATAATAAGCCCAAGAAATTGGACTTCATCCTTCCGGAAATGGCATTTCGAGAATTTAGCTTTCAACTGATGACTCCTAAGAGTCTCCAAAAAAAAGCTCAAATGAGATTCATGCTCTTCCTCAGACTAGAGAAGACTAGAATATCAAAACAAAGACAAGATCTAAAGAAAACAGGAGCATTAGTCAAACCAAAAGGCATGACTAACCCTTCATAGGAACCATTCTCAGTATGGAAAGCAGTCTTGGGAATACTTTCCTCAGCAACTCTGAGTTGGTGAAAGTATGAGGCAAGATCAAGCTGAGAGAAAACAATAGCTCAAGGAATAAGATCGATACGAAATTCGATTTCCCACTTAGGAGGTAAAGTGGTGACTTCACCACATTCATCGGGATAGAGTTTGACCACAGGAGTCGAGTAAAGATCACAAGGTGAAGAATCAAAAGAATAAATAAAGCTGCCAGAAAAATCCCGAGGCATACGGCACTAAATAACCAAAGAATTACCAAAATCATCAACAAGAGAAACAGTTCGGGTTTTACATGAGATAATGGCTTCATGCCTCTTCAGCCAATCACCTCCAAGCAACAAATCAAAAGCGTTGAAACCCAGAACATAGAAATCACTAGAACATACTCAGGAGAAAGGTGATGTTCAAACTTATCACAAAGATCTACAGATCTAAAATATGGAAAGCTCCAGTATCAAATAAACATGAACAGGATGATGAAATGAAGAAAAGATACCCGGAAGAGTACCTTGGGTATCACTAGGAGCGGGAGCAGAAGGAGGAATGGCAGTACCAACCGAAACAGGGCAACTATTAGCATAATGTTCCTTCTGATCATACTCATTATAACCACTCAAATTATTTAAAATTACTTTATCATCATTTTATATTATATAAAATTCCATTACATAGTTAACTTTTGAATAATTAAGGTAAGTTATATTAGAATGCAATAGAGGATTATACAATAAAAAATTTCCAATTCAATTATTCATGTTTAAATATTTATTCAAAATTTTTGGATTTATCAATAATTAAAATCATCCTTTAACATATATTTAAGAATTAAATTTCCGATTCACTTCAAACCATTTAAAGATAAATATATTTACTATATATAACAAATCAAATTAAATTTAAAATAATATACCCATATATATATATATATAAAAATCAAATCATACTTAGGAAATTTAAATAAAATTTATCTTCGAAACAAAAGTGTAGCAAAGCCACAGAATAGCCTCTCCACTTCGAAACTCGAAAATGAATGTCGATGGTGCTGCAGTCATCACCGAAATTATTTTCCAGCGACAAAGAGAAGAACACTGATTTAAAACTTTGAAAATTCTTTAGAAACGGTTTCTATTCGGAAATATTTCAAATAATATACCCTTTAAAACTTTAAAACCAAAGTTCAAAATCATCGGAAATTAAATTCTCAAATTCTAGATTTTAAATTCATTTAAATTTCCAAATTAATTTATAACCATATTTTATAGTTCAATTATTTATTTATGAAACAAAAGCCAATGGTTACAAGATATATACAGAATCAAATATTATTTCTTAACATCCAATTTAACTAACTATCAAAATTTAGAAAATTATACATATATAAAATATAATATACAAAATTTATCCCATTTAAAAAGTTTGAGAACAATATGGTGTCAGTTTGTTCGGTTCAAGTGTTTTGGAGATCCTATCGATAGCGTTGATCAGACGAATCGATCGGAAACTCAAATAAACATCAACAACTCAAACAACACCATATATATTAAAACATTTTAAATATTAGTTTACAAATACACTTCAAGAATGATTTGAAGATAAGTTGGAAACAAAAGACAAGATGACAGAATAATGGAACGAATAAGCTTATATAACTCTCGGGCAACCTTAATCGGGTCGACCATGACTTCCAGAATAAGATCAATGTAGAGTTCTAGGACAAACGTACATCTGATCTCAAGAGATAGAATTCGGGATATAACAAGAGATAGATATTATTGTAAACTGAAATCTTCGGTGAATCAATGCTCCTTATAAAGAAGTTTCACCCCTTTGCAATCATTCAAAGATCGGCGAGACTGCCAATTTATTATAAAGATCATTTGAAGTGGAGTTATAGGATACTTCAGAATCAAAAGAAGACAAATAGGGCGAGACAAGAATGGATTTTGGAACCGCAGGGGACGTTCCAAAATTCAAAAGAAATCGAGTCAAAAAGGAAGAGATTCAAGCTCGAACGAAAGTTATTCTGTAAATAAATTTACTATATATGCTAAGATTTGCCTAGAGCCAAAGCTCTGATACCAAATGTAACGACCCGATATTTTCAACCATTCGCCTCCGCACATGCCGGACTTAAATTGCTCAAAATACCGAATTGTAAATATAAATTTGGCAAAACTCTGAATATACAGTAAATAAATCACAGATCACAGACATAGAGTAATATAACAATGCAGCGGAAGCAAAGAAATAGTAGTTCATGAAGCTACTATATATATACATCAGAGTAAAAACAAGATACAACAGAAGTCTCAATACAATAATCACGTACAAATCAGAATACATCACTGGAATCAACTGGATAACTGAAAGCAGAATCAATAGATGGATCCAAGCGGAACTCCAGCTCCAAAGGTGAGTTTCGAATACTGGTACAACTCAGTCTGACCCGAGTGTAAAGCAAAACACAAAACACTCGAGTCAGGACATACATACTTATACAATGTAAACCAACTTAAGTGAACTGTAATAAAAATACACAAGTAACTTAAAGAATGCTTGGGATCGCCCATTCTTTAAGGATCCGTTAAACTATTTTACTATGTAGTAATATACACTATTATAATAATGTCTATAGTAAAATAAACTTACTTTAAAATAGCGTTAAGGAGTGACTCAATATTCCCCTTAACACATAAATAGTCCCAGTAGTCTATCCAGTATCAGCGTACCTCCAGATTGGGAGGCTACCCTAAATACTCCACAGGCTATGACACAAAACCAAACTCGTAGTAAAGCTTGCTATGGTAGGTGACACGGCACAACGAGGCAATGCCAGGGTAGATATACTAATTACGCATCCACACTGGTGGTAACGCATAGCAGCCACTACCGCCCACCTCGGAACACACTCCCAAATCAAAATCGAGGATGGCCATCAAATCAATCACAAAGTAATAGAATGGTACACGATGGAATGTGTCCGATTAGAGGAGCTACCTTATTGGCCCGTCAATCGCTCATGTTTTAGCCACCTTATGCCAACTCACGGGAGTCGGGTCCACGTATATACCTCAATAGGAATCGTCGCCACCATCCTACTTCATTATAGAATCTCCACCATGTGCACAGTTGTTAAAGTGGTTTTCGGTATCGACAAAGATTATGTCCATATCCGATCCCGGTCTCTTTAACAACCAATCGTTATTATAACCCGTGATTATAAATTCCAAAATGGTTTATATTTCAAATCAAAACATATTCATTTAAACCATATCAAAACAATACCATTTTCTCTTCAATTATATCCATTTCAAAAAAAAATCATATCACTTTCCAAAGTTATAATGCTTTCAAAATCATAAGTCTTAAAAATCAAAACGCTTTGGAAATCAAAACCTTGAAATTTCAAACACTTTGAAATCATATCTTAGAAATCATAACATATCCATTAAACCATTTAATTTAAATTCAATCTTTCAAATCAAATATTCAATTTCCAGAATTATAGCATTCTCTGAGTTCATTCATTCAATTACAAAAATTTCTAAACATTGTATTTTCCGAAACAGCAACACTTATAAAGTGCTACAGTAGGTATATTTGTTTCAAAACAGTTCAGCTTTAGGAACAACCACACTTACAAAGTGTTACAGTAGACATATTAGTATTTCAGAATTTAGTTTAATTTCAGAAACAACAGCAATTTTCAATGTGTTATAGTAGATATATTATTAGTTCAGAATATAGTTTACTTTCAGCAACAGCAGCACTTAGCAAATGTTGTTTTGAAACGACAACATTTTAGAATGCTACATACTAATTCCAGATTTATTATAACATTTCAGAAACATTAAAACTTCAATTTTAACCATTTTTAACTTATAAAATCATATCTCATGCTTCAGAAAATATTCATTTAGATGTCATTCAACTTATGGTTTAAATAAAATAAAATTTTATAAATAAATCTCCAATTAAAACCATAATCCATTTATTATGTAACAATCTAGAAATTTAACTAATTTAAATAATAGTAGTTATTTAAATATATGAATTTGAATTCAAAAGTTATATGAGTTTATAGTTATATTCATTTGAATTTATAAAAGATAGCATACATAGATAACTAAATAAATAAGAAAAGCTATGAAAACAAACCATAGCATGAAACAAATGCTACTAAAGAGAAGCCTTACACATGTCTTCTTCTTAGCCTCCCTTCACATGCACATGACACCTCTATGTAATGACCCGTATTTTTGGGTCATCAAATTCGAATATTTAAAATGTAACGACCCATAATTTAATCACTTTGAACATGAATAGTTAATATGTTTTTAAATGATTAAGTAATGGATTTTATATCTAGAATTATTAACCCTGCCTAATAAAATAGAATAGTATAATTACTTGCCTAATAAAACAAGAGAGAATTATTAACCTTGCTTAATAAAACAGAATAGTATAATTACTTGCCTAATAAAAACATAATAGTATAATTACTTGCCTAATGAAACAAAATAGCATAATGATTATTATATTCCATGCGGATGTTTGCCATTGGACCAAAATCTGGTCAAATCAGGTTCTGCCATGCGGATGGCTGCAATTCGATCAAAATCTGGTCGAATCAAATTAAGCCATCAAGATGTTTTCTATTGGACCAAAATGTGGTCGAATCAAATTAAGCCATCAAGATGTTTTCTATTGGACCAAAATGTGGTCGAATCAAATTAGGCCATCAAGATGTTTTCTATTGGACCAAAATGTGGTCGAATCAAATTAGGCCATAAGGCTGGTTTCTATTGGACCAAAATATGGTCGAATCTGGTTAGGCTATAGGAAATGACTAAAGTACCCTTCTCTTCACCTATAAATAGCCAAGTCCATATCTCATTTTATTTCATTCACAAACTAAAGAAAGGAGGAGTGGATCCCACGGTGAGAAACTATATCACTTAATATAGTGTTTATATTGGTTGTGATTGGATGAATGGATTGATAGTTATGGATGTTTTAATTATATGATAGTATTATCAGTATTTAATTATTAAAATATTCAGTTATACCATATACTGCTTGTTTGGATGATATGAATGTATATATGGATGTTAATAGTGATAACACTGCACGTTACACTTATTATACACACCCATTTGGATTTAAACGGATATTGGTTAAGTCTCGATTTAAAATAATAATAATATAATATTCAAATTTGAGTGGAAATTTGAATATTCGAATTTTATAATTTAAACTATTTGGAAATGATATTGGAGATATATTGAAAAACTTTTGTAAAAGAAGTTATTTATTTGAAATCATTTTAAATATAAAATGGCATGTTCAACTTTGGAAATATAAATAATAATTTAAATCGATTTTAGAAAAGTGAAGTTAACTTCGCTATATAAATAAAGGTTTATAATCAATTAAATGATTCCAATAGTATTATATATAGTTTATTTTGATTTCTGGAAAGTTTGGATTAAATCGGATGAAATTTAGAAAAATAATATTATTATATTATTTAAATATTCAATTAAATCAATTAAATTGAATAAAAAGGTTATGAATTGAGAAATGAAGTTTTTATAGTATATATGAAGTATATATATGATTTAAAAGATAATAGAAGCAATTTAAATCATATTTGAATGGTTTTAGTTGTACAAATACACTATATTTGCGACACTTTTTGTAACGCTTAAATAACCATTTTGATTTTTGAGCTATAAGTGATCAATATTTTCCAAATTTGAAATAGTATGAATAAAGTAATTTAAATGGAGGTTTAAATCACTTAAATCAAATATGAATTTGATTTGTTGAGACTTAAATTAAAAATCCATTTGGTTCCGAATGGCTTTTAAAGGACGCTTATTATTCGGAAAGACCGGGAACAGGAATTTCCCATTCCGAATAATAATACGACGCTATGATTGTGATGAGTCATATTGAAACGATGATGAAGACCAGGGATCTTCACATCTAATGGACTGCTTGTTGATTTCTCTTCATCGGTTTAGCGGCCGATATAGAAACGATACCCTTATACTTTTAAAGCAGTGGTCCAGATGATGTTTGAAGAATCTTCGGATACGCAAGGGCCTTTCACCTTTTGGGAAAAGGTTGAGGAATAAGGTGCCTTTGGTTTCGTTCAGTCCCAGAACGAACTTGTGGATGGATGGACTATCTGACATTACATTCTGACTTTATATGATTGATCTTTATTAATGTATATCTGCTTGGTGGCGGAGAATTTATTCTCTTAGCTTAACACCCTTCCTTGAGACGTATGAGCTCAAGGGTTATGCGTTGGTATAAATTAGTTATGTAATTTTGGATTGGTAATGTGACATTCCGAAGAATGCTATGGATAGGATCAAGGCTTTTGTTGAAAAGCAGAGCCTTGTGGGTACGAGACTTCACGAACCCCACACCCCGGGAATGGCCGAAACAGGATTGGATGCGGGAAGGTGTAGGATGTCTATTCCCTTCTAGATATATATAGTGATACCATGGTATGGAACCCATGTATTCACTTTGTGGATTATATATTTATATAGCTGTACTGTGGTCTTACATGCCCAGTATTTGCTTGATGTGGATGTTGGAAAAGATCGGGGCCCCGTTTTAAAGGTTGGTAACAACCGGGGGATGAATAGACTTGAGTAAATAGTTACCATTGAGTGGTAACCCGGCCTTGTGTTGGCAGAGAAACAGTAGTTTCTCGGGACGTCCCTCTAGAGGCGTACCCAATCGTGGATGAGGAAGTTCCTTTACCTGGTCATTATTGGAAACCCATTCTCCAATACGAACCTTGTACGGTTTTGATTGTATTACTCACTGTTTGATACAGTGGCTATAGTAGGCATACCATCATGTAACGTATGCTGGCTAAATTAATAAGTTTATTTTGAAAATGGTTCTCAATCACTAGCACTATAATAATATTAAAAGGATATATTTAACATATCAAAGGCATGTTTGACTGTCATAAGGGGAAACCTCGACCATGTGTGCGTTTGCATGTTGTGTGCGGATCGAGACCTTATGATAATTTCATTTTTCAAAAGCATATACGGAACTTGTTTTCAAAAGCAACTATATACTTTTGTTTCTCACACCAGTCCCATGACTGACCTGGAGTTTATTGTTTTTTCCTAAACTCTGGGTGCCCTTATTTTCCACGCGGGCATCCTAGAGTCAGGTAATAGATCACCCTGTAGATAGTTGGAGCTGGAGTTGGAGTGTTTATTTGGAGCTTTTGGATCAGAGTGAAGATGTCGGTTTTTTGACTCTCTCTGAAGACCAATTTCTTTAGTTTCTATTTCCGATGTGTACCTTGTTCAGTTGTGCTTCATGATGTTGTATATAGTGATGTATCTATGACTCTCTAATATCACCTTGTATCATCTTTTGTTCTAAATATATATGAGAGCATTTTGTTTCAACTGTGCATTCTTATTTATACTGATGTTATTTACTGGTAGCAAACCCTACCGATGAGGATTTTAACATTTGGATCTTGACATTGATATCTTCGATATATGATATGTTGATTTTCAAAAGCGAAGAATCCAATTTGATTAGGGAAGATCGTGAATCCTTATCTGTTTGGATTTGACTTGTGTGGATTATAGTCGATTCAAAAGGTGAGAATTTATGGGTCTTCACAGTTGGTATCAGAGCTTAAGGTTGGGTAAGAACTTTAGCTTCCTGTAATAACATTAGTCACTCATTAGAGATAGGGTTAGTAACACCCTAGAATGAGTATATCTGAGAGAGCGTTCGAATTTCAAACTTTTCAATTCATATCTAAATCCTAACTCTTTCTTCTTATCTCAGAGAATGAGTGGAAGAAGAGGAAGAAGGGGTGGCAGTACCACCACTAATGGACGGACTGCTCCAGCTGTTGTAGAAGCAGTTATTCCAGTCCAATCGGAAATAGACTTCTCCGTCTTATGCAAGAAATTCACTAATCTAGGAGGAAAGACATATAAAGGCAAAGAGGCGGTAATTAAGACACAAGCCTGGATCAAAACATGTGAAAAGATTTTCAAGGGCTTGAATATCAACGATGAGCAAAAAAGGTATCTAGCTACTTGGCAATTGGAAGATGGAGCCGAAATCTGGTGGGAAACTAAAACGATGGAAGAACCAGAAGAAAACTTTTCCTAGTCGAGGTTCAAAAGTGAATTTAAAGAACATTTTTTGCCTTCAGCTGGTGTTGATAGATTGTATGAGGAGTTTGTGGAATTGAAACAAGGTGACATGACTTTTAAAGAATATGTGAAGCACTTTAATGAGCTTTCTCGATTTGGTTCTGAATTGGTTAGTAACCCTTTAAGAAAAAATGAAAGGTTTGTGAAAGGAATGAAGAAGAGATACCATGGGCGGATGACCATTCATATAAAGCAATCCTTTGCTGATTTAGTGGATATGGGCTATCGTTATGAAGCATCAGATAAAGAGGAGTCATCTGAAGAAGAGAAAAAGGTTGTAAAGAAAGAAGGTGGAAATTCTGGGGGAAATAATAAGAAAAGGAAGTTCCAAGGCAGGAAAAATGACAATAACAAGAAAGGAGGAAACCCGAAAAGTCATCTATCTGAAGTTACTTGTTACAATTGTCAGGAAAAGGGGCACTATTCTCAGAAATGTACAAAGCCCAAGAAGAAGAACCTGAACTGCTTTGTTTATCAGAAGCCGGGCCACTTCGTGAAAGATTGTCCCTTGATGAAGCAAGTTCAGAAATAAAATGTTTACGCACTAGAAAATAAGCCTTCATCTTCTAGAGATGCAAAGGGAAAGGGCGTCTTGGAAGGTACTCTTTCTATTTCCAATAGAGATATTCGAGTTTTATTTGACACCGGTGCTTCTCATAGTTTTGTCTCAAAAAATTTGGTTGAAGAACTTAAACTTAAATCTAAAGTAGTAGGAAATCCTCTTTGCATTAGAAATCCGATTGGTGGCCCTACGAATCTTCGTTTACGATGTAAGAAGATCCCTATCTCATATTCCTATTATCAGTTTCCACTAAATCATTATGTTCTTGACTTTGACGAATTTGACACTCTTTTGGGCATGAACTGGTTATCAAAATATAAAGCTAATATTGATTGTGCAAAACGAATTATATCAGTTAAAACCAGTTTTGGAAACTATATTGATATCCGCTGCGAAGATCCTAGTCCGAAACGTGATAAATTGATGTACACCCTAGGATATCCAGATCGCGATATTAAATCTATCCCTATTGTTAAAGATTTTCCTGATGTATTTGAAGAAGTTAAATCTCTCCCTCCTCATCATGAAATCGAATTTCGAATTGATCTGGTACCCAACGCCAGACCAGTTGTTCATTCTGTTCGAAGGATGGCCCCAAAGGAGAAACTAGAATTAACCCAACAAACCCTTGAACTATTGGAAAAAGGCTTCATACGTCCAAGTCATTCCAATTGGGGTTCAGCTGTTGTATTTGTTGCAAAATCTGATGGATCACTGAGAATGTGCTTTGACTATCGAGATCTCAATAAACAAACTTTGAAAAATAAATTCCCTTTGCCTCGTATCGATGAGCTATTTGATCAACTTCATGGAGCTCGTTTCTTCTCTAAGATGGATCTTGCTCAAGGATTCCATCAATTGAGAATCGCTGAAGATAGTATTCCCCTAACTGCATTCCAAGGACCGGACATCTTCTACGAATGGTTAGTCATGCCATTTGGACTAACCAATGCTCATGCATTCTTCGTAGATTTGATGACTCGAGTATTTCGGGATGTATTGAACAAATTCATGCTAGTTTTCATTGATGATATTCTCATCTATTCCAAAACAAAGGAAGAGCATGCATAACACTTGAGAGTTATTTTGGAAATTCTGAGAAGCAATGTTCTATATGCTAAATTTTCCAAATGCCATTTTTGGGAGAAGGAAGTCAGATTTCTTGGACATGTAGTTTCTGAGAAAGGTATTGCGGTCGATCCAAGTAAGATTTCAGCGATAATGGATTGGAAACAGCCTACTACACCAAAGGAAGTTAGAAGTTTTCTTGGTTTGGCTGGATATTACCGGAAGTTTGTACAAGATTTTTCTAAGTTGGCTAGTCCCTTGACAAAGCTAACAATGAAAAATGCTAAGTTTATCTGGACACCCCGATGCGAAGAATCTTTTCAGGAATTAAAGAAAAGATTGACCACAGCTCCAGTATTAGCTGTGATTGATGGGAATAAAGATTTATCGGTTTACACTGATGCTTGTGGTGATGAAGTTTGCGCTGTTTTGATGTAGAAAGGAAAGGTGATTGCCTACGCAAGTAGACAATTACGACCCCATGAGAAGAATTATCCAACTCATGATCTTGAGTTACTAGCAGCTATTTTTGCCTTAAAGATATGGAGGCATTATCTGCTAGGTGAAAAATTCGACCTTTTTACTGATCACAAATCGCTTAAGTATCTTTTCACTCAGAAGGATCTTAATCTACGTCAACAACGTTGGTTGGAATTTCTAGCGTCTTATGACCTAGATATCCAATATACTCATGAAAAAGCCAATCTGGTTGCCGATGCTTTAAGTCGGAAGCATTCTGTCCTTGCTTATTTGGTAATAACCTCAAATCTGATAGAGAAGATCGCTAACAAACAAAAGGAAGACCAGTTTCTCCAAAATATATATGGAAGAATTCAACGAGGAAAAGATACAAGTTTTGAGCTGGACAATAGAAACATGTTGAAATTGAAAGGAAGAATTTGTGTTCCTGATGACAAGGACCTAAAGAAGGTAGTGTTGGATGAATGCCACAAGTCAAAATATAGCATCCATCCTGGGGTAAACAAAATGTATTGAGACATCAAGAGAACCTTCTAGTGGAAGACAATTAAAAGAGACATCTCTATTTATATAAGTAAGTGTGCTACCCGCCATCAAATCAGGAGTGATCAGCAAAAGCCAGCATGACTTCTACAACCTTTGGAGATTCCAGCCTAGAAATGGGATCAAGTTTCCATGGATTTTATTGATGGGTTGCCTCGAACGAAAAAGGGGAATGAAGGTATATGGGTTATTGTGGATCGCCTTACTAAAACTGCACATTTTATTCCAGTAAAACCCACTAGAACCGCAGCAAGTTTAGTTGATATTTATATCAAAGAAATAGTTCGATTGCATGGAGTCCCAAGCAGTATAGTAAGTGATCGTGATCCAATCTTCACGAGTCATTTTTGGGAAGCTTTCCAAACTGCGTTGGGAACGAAGCTAAATCTTAGCACTGCATATCACCCGTAGACAGACGGACAGACAGAAAGAGTTAACTGGATTCTGGAAGATCTTTTGAGGGCTTGTATTCTAGACTTCAAAGGATCATGGGAGGATCATTTGCATTTGGTAGAATTTTCATATAATAACAACTACCAAGCAAGTATCGGGATGGCTCCATATGAAGCATTATATGGTCGACCTTGTCGATCACCGGTATGTTGGGTTGAAACAGGAGATCGTCTTGTATTGGGACCAGATATGATTAGGGAAGCTTCTGATAAGGTTGAATTTATCAGAAAAAAGTTGAAGGTTGCTCAAAGCCGTCAGAAAAGCTATGCTGATAATCGAAGACGTGCTTTGGAATTCCAAGTAGGGGATTCAGTATTCTTGAAGGTTTCACCAATGAGAGGAGTTATTCGTTTTGGGAAGACGGGTAAACTCGCTCCTCGATTTATTGGACCCTTCCCTATTCTGGAGAGAATTGGACAACTAGCTTATCGTATACAATTACCAAACTGGCTAGCTGGGGTCCATAATGTATTTCATGTGTCTCATCTGAGGAAGTACGTTCATGATCCCGATCAGATCATTAAAGAAATTGCTCGGCAGGATGTGGAGATCACTCCTGAATTATCATTGAAGAGAGAACCACTTAAAATCATCGATCGGGATAAGAAGAAATTGAGACGCAAGGTGGTTAGGTTGGTCAAACTCCAGTGGAGTGGAGATCCAAACGACTACACTTGGGAAACTGAGGAAAGCATGAAGAAAGCTTATCCCAGATGCAGAGTCGACATTCCATCTTAGTCTATCTTATCGGAAAATTTAAATTCCTTATCTTTTCAGTTTTTCCTTCTTATTAATTTCGAGGACGAAATGCTTTAAGGAGGGGCGGTTGTAACGATCTAGAAATTTAACTAATTTAAATAATAGTAGTTATTTAAATATATGAATTTGAATTCAAAAGTTATATGAGTTTATAGTTATATTCATTTGAATTTATAAAAGATAGCATACATAGATAACTAAATAAATAAGAAAAGTTATGAAAACAAACCATAGCATGAAACAAATGCTACTAAAGAGAAGCCTTACACATGTCTTCTTCTTAGCCTCCCTTCACATGCACATGACACCTCTATGTAACGACCCGTATTTTTGGGTCATCAAATTCGAATATTTAAAATGTAACGACCCATAATTTAATCACTTTGAACATGAATAGTTAATATGTTTTTAAATGATTAAGTAATGGATTTTATATCTAGAATTATTAACCCTGCCTAATAAAACAGAATAGTATAATTATTTGCCTAATAAAACAAGAGAGAATTATTAACCTTACCTAATAAAACAGAATAGTATAATTACTTGCCTAATAAAAACATAATAGTATAATTACATGCCTAATGAAACAAAATAGCATAATGATTATTATATTCCATGCGGATGTTTGCCATTGGACCAAAATCTGGTCGAATCAGGTTTTGCCATGCGGATGGTTGCAATTGGACCAAAATCTGGTCGAATCAAATTAAGCCATCAAGATATTTTCTATTGGACCAAAATGTGGTCGAATCAAATTAAGCCATCAAGATGTTTTCTATTGGACCAAAATGTGGTCGAATCAAATTAGGCCATCAAGATGTTTTCTATTGGACCAAAATGTGGTCGAATCAAATTAGGCCATAAGGCTGGTTTCTATTGGACCAAAATATGGTCGAATCTGGTTAGGCTATAGGAAATGACTAAAGTACCCTTCTCTTCACCTATAAATAGCCAAGTCATATCTCATTTTATTTCATTCACAAACTAAAGAAAGAAGGAGTGGATCCCACGGTGAGAAACTATATCACTTAATATAGTGTTTATATTGGTTGTGATTGGATGAATGGATTGATAGTTATGGATGTTTTAACTATATGATAGTAATATCAGTATTTAATTATTAAAATATTCAGTTATACCACATACTGCTTGTTTGGATGATATGAATGTATATATGGATGTTAATAGTGATAACACTGCACGTTACACTTATTATACACACCCATTTGGATTTAAACGGATATTGGTTAAGTCTCGATTTAAAATAATAATAATATAATATTCAAATTTGAGTGGAAATTTGAATATTCGAATTTTATAATTTAAACTATTTGGAAATGATATTGGAGATATTTTGAAAAACTTTTGTAAAAGAAGTTATTTATTTGAAATCATTTTAAATATAAAATGGCATGTTCAACTTTGGAAATATAAATAATAATTTAAATCGATTTTAGAAAAGTGAAGTTAACTTCGCTATATAAATAAAGGTTTATAATCAATTAAATGATTCCAATAGTATTATATATAGTTTATTTTGATTTCTGGAAAGTTTGGATTAAATCGGATGAAATTTAGAAAAATAATATTATTATATTATTTAAATATTCAATTAAATCAATTAAATTGAATAAAAAGGTTATGAATTGAGAAATGAAGTTTTTATAGTATATATGAAGTATATATTTGATTTAAAAGATAATAGAAGTAATTTAAATCATATTTGAATGGTTTTAATTGTACAAATACACTATATTTGCGACACTTTTTGTAACGCTTAAATAAACATTTTAATTTTTGAGCTATAAGTGATCAATATTTTCCAAATTTGAAATAATATGAATAAAGTAATTTAAATGGAGGTTTAAATCACTTAAATCAAATATGAATTTGATTTGTTGAGACTTAAATTAAAAATCCATTTGGTTCCGAATGGCTTTTAAAGGACGCTTATTATTCGAAAAGACCGGGAACGGGAATTTCCCATTCCGAATAATAATACGACGCTATGATTGTGATGAGTCGTATTGAAACGATGATGAAGACCTGGGATCTTCACATCTAATGGACTGCTTGTTGATTTCTTTTCATCGGTTTAGCGGCCGATATAGAAACGATACCCCTATATTTTTAAAGCAGTGGTCCAGATGATGTTTGAAGAATCTTCAGATATGCAAGGGCCTTTCACCTTTTGGGCAAAGGTTGAGGAATAAGGTGGCTTCGGTTTCGTTCAGTCCCAGAACGAACTTGTGGATGGATGGATTGTCTGACATTACATTTTGACTTTATATGATTGATCTTTATTAATGTATATCTGCTTGGTGGCGGAGAATTTATTTTCTTAGCTTAACACCCTTCCTTGAGACGTATGAGCTCAAGGGTTATGCGTTGGAAGAAATTAGTTATGTAATTTTGGATTGGTAATGTGACATTCCGAAGAATGCTATGGATAGGATCAAGGCTTTTGTTGAAAAGCAGAGCCTTGTGGGTACGAGACTTCACAAACCCCACACCCTGGGAATGGCTGAAACAAGATTGGATGCGGCAAGGTGTAGGATGTCTATTCCCTTCTAGATATATATAGTGATACCATGGTATGGAACCCAGGTATTCACTTTGTGGATTATATATTTATATAGCTGTACTGTGGTCTTACACGCCCAGTATTTGCTTGTTGTGGATGTTGGAAAAGATCGGGGCCCCGTTTTAAAGGTTGGTAACAACTGGGGGGTGGATAGACTTGAGTAAGTAGTTACCATTGAGTGGTAACGCGGCCTTGTGTTGGCAGAGAAACAGTATTTTCTCAGGACGTCCCTCTAGAGGCGTACCCAATCGTGGATGAGGAAGTTCCTTTGCCTGGTCATTATTGGAAACCCATTCTCCAATACGAACCTTGTACGGTTTTGATTGTATTACTCACTGTTTAATACAGTGGCTATAGTAGGCATACCATCATGTAACGTATGCTGGCTAAATTAATAAGTTTATTTTGAAAATGGTTCTCAATCACTAAGCACTATAATAATATTAAAAGGATATTTTTAACGTATCAAAGGCATGTTTGACTGTCATAAGGAGAAACCTCAACCATGTGTGCGTTTGCATCTTGTGTGCGGATCGAGACCTTATGATAATTTCATTTTTCAAAAGCATATACGGAACTTGTTTTCAAAAGCAACTATATACTTTTGTTTCTCACACCAGTCCCATGACTGACCTGGAGTTTATTGTTTTTCCCTAAACTCTGGGTGCCCTTATTTTCCACACGGGCAGCCTAGATTCAGGTAATAGATCACCCTGTAGATAGTTGGAGCTAGAGTTGGAGTGTTTATTTGGAGCTTTTGGATCAGAGTGAAGATGTCGGTTTTTGGACTCTCTCTGAAGACCAATTTCTTTAGTTTCTATTTCCGCTGTGTACCTTGTTCAGTTGTACTTCATGATGTTGTATATAGTGATGTATCTATGACTCTCTAATATCACCTTGTATCATCTTTTGTTCTAAATATATATGAGAGCATTTTGTTTCTGCTATGCATTCTTATTTATACTGATGTTATTTACTGGTAGCAAACCCTACCGATGAGGATTTTAACATTTGGATCTCGACATTGATATCTTCGATATATGATATGTTGATTTTCAAAAGCGAAGAATCCAATTTGATTAGGGAAGATCGTGAATCCTTATCTGTTTGGATTTGACTTGTGTGGATTATAGTCGATTCAAAAGGTGAGAATTTACGGGTCTTCACATATTATGTCAAAATACCCTATTTTACTTAACTTTTATTTTAACCAATAACTTAACACCTTATTAAAAATACCCATTTCACAAATAAAATATTCTTATCACTAAGTTAAACTTCACATTTCCAATTGAAAACCAAATTTCCATTATAAAGTTAAGTCAAATTTAAGATACATTTTACCATTTTAAATCATAATTATTTATTTTACAAAACATAGCTATTTCGTAAAATAAAATCTATTACCATCACTAGGATAGATTTAAAATTCCACATTAAATCAAATTTAATTATTAAGTTATTTATCATCAATAAAGATCTTTAAATTGCAATTTAAAACCAATTATTGATATATAAATATTCCAACTTATAGAAAACCAATATAACTTTATAATTTAAAATCAAACCACTTATTGATTTATAAAAATTCCATATATTTAAAATCATTGAATCAAATTTTTAAATAAATTTTCATATATCTTAAAACTTTAAAATACTTAAATTTTTTTTAAGAAAAATATTATTAAATAATTAACCATGGGTTTGTATAATATTTTCTAACCTAGGTCAAGTGATACGGATATGTATCATTTCAATCCGTAATTTAAAACGAAAAAATCCGGGTTCTACCATTTCAAACCCGCAATCCCAAGTCAAATAAAATACAATAAAAATCGCTCGAGCCTATCATTTCAGCTCATAATGATTTTTCCTTATTCTAAAGTCCGTTCGGGTATGTATCATTTCAACCCATAGTGAAAGGGAACATGCAGTGTGAGATACATAAAATAAAATAACAATAGAGCATATAATATCATATTAGGTGATGTAACAAATATATAAGCAGTATATAACATCATATAATCATATCACAAGCATATATGAACATAGCATATTAATTTCTACAATTCACATGTCATTGTTTCATAATTATATAAGTATGAATGTCGAGAGTGATAAACTCACCTTTTAGAGTTAGAGATGACAATTTGAAACACACAACTATACTCCGAAAAGCACGACAAAGCACAAATAGATTTGAGTGGATGAAGAGCCAAAATCCAAGTCTTGTAAACAAATAATATACAAAAATATATAAGTAAATAATTATCAAAGGAATACGAATCAAGACAAATGCACAAAAAAATCAAAATGAAGCAAAGATGGCTTTACCCATTCAAGTAGGCTCGGCCACTTTATAAATAGGTTTGACCACCTTAGAACAATGCTCGGCCATGATTGTTTGTGGCAAGTATGCTCGGCCTTGATTACAAATACACACGGCTATGGACAAGAATATGAAGGGATTGCAAGTTACAAGGCATGGAAGGCAAAAGGTCGAGGCAATTGGAAGGTTATTAATTCAAGTGGGTTCGGCCTAGGCAAGTATGGCTCGGCCATGGGTTTAGGAAAGGGGTCAGACTAGGTCTGGGTGCTGCAAGGGTCAGGTTAGGTCCTGTCATGGGCTGGAGGAGGAGTAGGTGGTGGAGTTTGTGTTGTGGAGGCAGAGGCAACAAGGAAGATGGTGGTGATTATAGGAGTTCGGCTAGGGTTTCTAACATAGATGGTGATGTTTTGGATCTAGGGTTCACGGCTATGGAAGGGGAGATGGTGAGGGGTTGTTGGCCGATTAGGTGATGGTGGAGGAGGAGGTGGTGGTCGACAAGGGGTGGATGATGGTGAGGCTGAGCATGCTTGTGAATAAAAGAAGAAAAATAAAAGAGAACAAAGAAGAGAATCCATGGAAAAACTTACAACAAATTTTGTTAGGAAATGAGAAATGGAAGGAGATGAGAAGTGAGATGTTTTTGTATGTGACAAATGAAGTTTTACACGGCTATAGGAATGTAAATGCACGGCTAAGGAAGTAAAGAGCTAGGCAAATGAAAAGGCATAAGTTATATAAAGAGAAACCAAAGTCTCTTGAAATTTCAAAAGCTAAAAATCAAAATAAAATCCAATAGATAAATCAAAGTCTAAACAAAATAAAAATAGAAAATAAAATAGAGAAATGAACATAGGAAAATAGAAAAAAAATGAACATAGAAAATAAACTACAGAAAATAACTGCGTGTAAAACGCTGAATTTTATCAAATTTAAAAAGTATAAAACAGAATTTGACAAAACGAAAAGCAGAACGAATATCAGAAACAAATACTGCTTCAAAGAAAAAGATTATAAATTTAAAATTAAAATTTAAAAATTTCAACTGAAATTCAAAGTTTGACCAAAGTTGTCCAATATATAAAATTTCGAGAAAATAATTGTTTTATTATATTTGGAAAATAAATTACAAACAAAATCCAAAGTTACATTGGAAAATTCCAATATTTCAATTTAAAATGATTTAAAAATCAAAGTTTTCAAATAAAAATAAATTTAAAATATTTGGTAAAAATATGGGTTGTTACAATTTTGAACCTGAAAATTTTGTTGAACTATAACTTTTGATAGGAGTCAAATTAGAATTTCAAACCAATTCCATTGCTTAAGGATGATGGCTTTCCTTTTCATTGAGTGGTCATCATAGAAAAACACACTTACGGTCAGAAAGTTATGTTTGTTTTAAGTTCAGATAACCGCTGGTTAGATTTAGTGTGTAATTAATTTAGCCCATTAGTTGGCCCAATAGTCTAATTAGAGATTACTATAAATAGGGGCTGTAGGAGTCAAATTAGAACTTTTCCTTCTCATTCCAAATCAGGTCTAAAACCTAATTAGCTATAAATCTATCTTAGTTCATCCAAATTTCTCTTTACATCAAACTAGATTATTGAATAGTAATTAGATCGTCAATTAGAAGATAGAGATCATCGATTTTCTTGATTTGGAGTGCTTTTCTTCATTGTCTGAATTATATCTATGCATAAATTGATTGAATTTGGCAATTGGTGAGTGGTTTATGCCTTCTCACTATTCTGTGTAGGATTATATGATAGAATTGCATAATTTAACATGACTATTGATAGTAAAACCTTTTCTAAACTCTTATTACATGCTAACTTATGCATATGGTTAGATTAATGCATAATTCATTTCATTTATGTTCATAAAATCATATGATGTGTAGATCAATGTCACAAATTGACTTGTTTATCTTATTTCCATGAATTGCATGTTTGATTGGATGTAATTGCTATTATTCGATGGATGTATGTATTGTTTGATATTGTTTGTTAGAGTTTTGGATGCATAGGAAGATAGGTTAGTGAATCGTGCAAATCGGAGGCAAAGTTGTTCGGAATGAAACAAAACTTGAAGAATAGGCTTTGGAGGATGGTTGGATCTTGCTAGGAAATTCGTACATGAAATAGTGCTAAGTACATGACTCGGTACCATGTCATGCCCATGAGTCAACACCGAGTCATGGGAGGAAGAGCTATGAGTCGGTCTCTTGCATAGTTGGATTAGGCTTGGTCCAAGGAGATGTTTTATAGCAAGATGTTGGGATAATTTGGGTAAGTGTTGGATGTCTACCGAGTTCTTTGGATTAGGGCTGAGTTATCAAGAAAGGATGAGTCAGTGTCTAAAGCACTTTAAGAAGAGTGCTAGAGGTATAGGAATAGCCATTGGGAGGCTAAGTAGATGAGTCGATACTGAGTCGTAGGGATGAGTCAGTACCAAGTCATCATGTTCATGGATAGATGATGGAACTTCTGGGGACTGTTGTTGAGGTTCTGTAGGTCGTGATGGAGATGGTGGCTTGTTTGTACCAGGTTGAATAATGATGTAATAGCATGATGAAAAGATAAAATCTTCGGATGTTGGTTCGTGTTGGAAGTAGGTTCCGAAGATGGTGGCTCGATCATGAAGGGAGTCATAGGATTGAGGAATGTGGAAGTGTTCCTCATGAATAATGGAAACTGGTTGGAGCAAGAAGGACTCGATGTCAAAAAGGAGCAAAGGAGGGCTCAGATAAGTACATGCTAAGGAATCGTTGATCCTCAGAGTGTTTTTTTGTATACTTGAAGTAAGGTTATTATAACTGGGGATGCCCATGGGCTGGTAGCGAGGATCTGAATACCTAGGACTAGTGGGTTTAGGTCTAGTGTCTAGCTTTGGGCTATGAAACACATATCGAATTTTGGGCTGCGTAATATGAGTGTACACAGGAAACTGGGATTTCCATTAGTCCCTGGAAGCAAAGAGGCGACACGAGTTATCATATATTCAAGGCACAAGGATGAGTAATAGTGGTATTGTTCGATGGACGCTATGGTTGCTTTGGTTGCCTTCTTTAATGGGCTATCACTTGACGATATCATGGGAGTCGGTACAAGAGATAGGGATATTTAGACATCCACTATTGCATGTTTTATTGTACCTTTATGATATTAGAGAGTAGCATATCTTTGTGTTATGGGGTAACTCTTTGGTTGCAGGGAAAGTTCAGGTATGGTTCATGTACTCTTGTTCCTGACTATATTTACCTGTGTAGTATTTTGAGATTCATTAACCGCTCACAATGTTGCACATTGAATGAAATGAAATGAGCCTAATGTCAAGTATGATTCATTTACTATATCCTCCTCTCGGGCTCTGAAATGAAATGAGCCTAACAATTCCCTAATCAAGTAATCTAAGCTCCGATATCAAGTCTAACTGATCGTCATTTATGACACATTGAATATATGGTGATCAGACATATAGTTCCAATTACCATATGCGACCTACTATCGAATTAAATAAAACCGGCTGAAATTAGAAAATTTTGGCATGACATCTGTGCATTACTCCCAACAGAAAGAACAATATATAATATGACAAGTATACCAGTGCATAAAAGCATGATCAATTCAAAAAGGCATGATAATCAAATGCTCAAAGCATGATAGATACCAAATATACGAGACAAGATATGGATATCAAACTGATAAAGTCATAATACAAATAAACCAGTTCACATAGACTCCGTGCATATGGAGTGTTGAATAGATACGTCGAACACAGAATATAGTCTCTACATAATACATGAAATCATACACAGGCTAAATATATGTAAATAAGTGACACCTCCATGTCTTCCAAAACTCGAGCTATCCAACTTGCATGCCCTAAAAAACTGTCACCGAGTACTAGTAGAAGTAACCAAAAGTTTCCATATAGGAAATGAAAGAGAGAAAACGTGGATCAAATAGAAGTCTACTGAGGGGAATTAGTCACTTAAAATTGTAGTTAAAATGCTCATATATACATCCTATTATGCAATGGATTTATATGAAAATATGACAAGGTAAAACAATACATGTTCTAACAATATAGGGTATCAACAACATGATAGACACGTGCAAGGTAATACTACACTCCATAGTCAAAGGTTTCATAGTTCAACCAATTTTAGTCAAACCCACAATGTAAAGAAATACAATGATACACAATGTTGCACACAAGCATTCCCATGCCAGCTGCACATATAAATCATATATGAGTAATAACATAAGTTAGTGCTACTTGAATATATGAAAACGATGTATGATGAATTTCCATTAGCTACCAAAAGAGACTTACATATAATTCAAATTGATCCATTAATTCCATGTCAGCACTCTGTGTTATTGACTCATGTGTGTTCCATCTCAACACCTAATGTTACGGATAATATATAACCTATTCTAGAAAGGAGGCCCAATCTCTCTCCACCCCTGCTCTGGGATACTCTGTAGGTCGTGACATCTCTCATGGTACAATGGTTTCATTTACTAGTATCATATCCTTAAGCTTGCCTCTAATAAGTAATATCGGAGTCATATGTAATATCTAAATATCGCATACACACCCATACACACAAATACACAACAACATAGTTTTGTCATCTCCATGTGAATCATCAAAGCATCGAACCATCTCAAATGTCTTCAATACCACTTCACTTTGCAATTTGAAGGAATTTCCTACGCCGCTCTCATATACACACATATACATTTGTTTATACTCTCATATACACATATAACCACTTACAACCAATTCAACATCACAAACTCAATCAATTCAACATCACAAACTCAATCAATTCAACATCAAAGCATTCAATAAATTCAACATTCAAATCATTCATAAATCTACACAACAACATCCAAATAAATTTAACAAATCACACACACTAAAATCAAGGGATAGTTTGACACAGGTCCCTAATAAGTTTCAAAATACACAAAAACCCCATAATTTTTTTGTAAATTAGGTCCCTAGAATTAAGTTACCGAATAATGGCATACACTTATGCAATTATTCAGTGAATAATTGCATACATTTATGCAATTATATCAAAAAATCGTAGACATTTCCACAATTATTCACTGAAAAATTACGGAAAATTGCACAATTATTTCAGAAAATTGCCGAAAATTCCGTAAACCAAAAAATTGCGGAAATTTCCGCAATTATTCACCGAAAAAATTGCATAAATTTATGCAACTTTTGGATATAATTGCATAAATGTCAGCAATTATTCAGTGAATAATTGCATAACTATATGCAATTACTTAGTAACTTAATTCTAGGGACCTAATTTACATACTTTTTTTACTGGACTTTTTGTGTATTTTGAAACTTATTAGGGACCTGAGCCTAATATTCACTAAAATAAATTTATACAAGTAAGTCATATATTCAATATTAAACAACTTGACAAATTCAACTTCAGCTAATCCAACAAATCGTATAACTACTTAACTCCATATACATATACATCCATACACACATGTTTTCTTGCATATATATGTACTTCAAAAACCCACTTACCGAATGGTGATTATTTACTAAACTTTGCAAACATATATGTTAACTCTTGACACCAGTAGCATAAAATTTCAAAACTAAATTAAATAATAATTCCTACTACAATAGATGTCTACATCCATTGGTTATGGTAAAAATATGTATTTTAGTGTGGCCATAAAATAAAAAAAAGCAGGAAGATTGGGTTGGTAAAAATATGTATTTTTATGGTGTAATCAGTCCGTCCCTTTTGCTTTTATTATTATGACCGGACCATTGGCTTATGTTTTTCCATGTTCGACCTTTATTATTTCAAACCATGCAACTCACTTGAATTTCATTGATCCCTAAGACATGACACTGATGAATGCTGATGAATGCGGTGATCTTCATAAATGTATAATCTTCATTATTCACAAAAAGCACATTGGTTTCTTCTTTAATCTTTCATGTTCTTCGAACAAACAGTGGTAAGTATAATTATACATGATAATTGCATACAAAATAAACCTTATTTGCATGTAGTAGAAGTTTGATTCTTTTAAAGAGCTTGGTTGTACCATGTTTCATACTAAAGAGCTTATAAGCCTTCAAAAGATTCAAACTTCTACAATATATAAATATAAATTGTTTTGTATGCAATAATAGCTTCACCATATATTTGTATGTAGTCGAAATTTAATTCTTTTAAAGAGCCCGTGTACACCATATTTTATACTGAAAATAATGTTTTATTACCTTGTCAACTTTTGAAATTACCTAGAATATCTAAAATTCACATCACATTGTTAAAGAAATAAGGATCCATATCTCAATCTTTTTTTTGCATTCATCGGCATCCAGTCTCGTATTTGTATGATTTTCGTGTTTGAAATATCCAAGGCCATTGAATCAACCGCGCATACACCAATTGAATCTTCAGCTTCACGATCATAAGAAAACTGAATAAATTAATTAAATTTTAATTAATTGATTGAGCCGATAAAGATTACATGATACATCACCAACATGATCCTTCATGGTTGATTTTGCATTTGATATATAAAACCTTTTGTCATCAATTAGCTTTAAATACTTCTAACGAGTTAGGAAGTGGTCTAATATTGATCATACAGTCATGAAATGTCAAATGATATTCACTTCAGTTGGCAGTCATTTGCACCTGGTAATTGTTAATATGTTGAAAAAATATATTTTGAAAGGCGATTCTTAGTCCATGGCATGGTATAAACATCATTGTTTTCAAATATAATATCCTTTATACACGTATACTATGGTGCTACATTGCTACTAGTGTTTTATAATGTATATGCTAGGGAGCATCTAACTTTAAAATTTTCTCATGTTTGGTTAAGGTTTCCATTTTTCTTCAAAGTTTTATGTTAATTGCATATGAGCGTTATGGCACGCGCTTCGCGCATGATGTTGACATGCATTTTGAACGTGAATCGTTTTTCTATAAATTGAATATGTTTAACGTATTCAAGAGAAATGATTTGATAAAAATTAAGTCATATTTTTGCGTTGAAATTATATGTAGTTTGAATTTTTATTTCCTTATTTCAACATCTAATTTTTTTTCATTAGTTTGAATTTTTATTCCTAATAATTTGTAAAAAAAATTATTTGTTGGATCTTACTTTTAAATAATATTAAGATTTATTAATATTTGTATAGGGAAATTTTGAATTCATAAAGGAAGTTTACTTGTTATATCCTATGTTTTTATTTAAGTGACACTAAGGTTTAATAATATTTGTAGAGGTTTATTTGTTAGATCTTATATTTAAGTGATTTTAAGATTTAATAATATTTGTAAAGGAAAATTTGGAATTTGTAAAAGAAGTTAGATCCTTATTTTAAGTGATATTAAAATAGAGGAGCGTTACGGTATGCGCTTCGCGCATGAATTGTTTTTCTACAAATTGTATATGTTCAATCATATTCTTGTATTGAAATTAAGTGTAGTTAGTTTTAGTTTTTATTTTCAACTTGCGAGGTTTGATTTTTTGTTTGTTTCAATTTTTATTTCTATTAATAATTAATGAAGAATGAATTTCTAAAAGAAATTTGTTTGTTAGATCCTATTTTTGAGTGATATGACTTGGTTTGGTAATATTCATAGACGGACGTTTTAAATTTGTGAAAAAACTTTATTTATTAGATCCTATTTATAAGTGGTATTAAGATTTGATTTGGTAATATTTATGAGGGGGCATTTTGAATTTGTTAAAAAAAATTATTTGTTAGATCCTATTTTTAAGTAATATTATGATTTGATTTGGTGATATTTGTAAACAGTTAGTTTTGAATTGGTTAAATAAGTTTATTTGTTAGACCCTTATTTCAAGTGACGGTGAGATTTTGATAATATCTGTAGAGGGGCATTTTTGGTAGTTTACGCTGACACAAAAAAATGTGACACCAAAGTACAACTATTATTAAAGATGAGCGTTACGACATGCGCTTCACGTGTGATAATGACACGCGCTTTATGTATGAATAATTTTTATATAAACTGAATATGTTAGATTAAGTGGTATTAATATTCGTTAACATTTGTACGGGAAAATTTTGAATTTGTAAAGAAAATTTAGTTATTAGATCTTATATTTAAGCGACATTAAGATTTGATAATATCTGTAAAGGTTTATTTATTAGATCTTATTTTAAGGGATATAAGATAGATTCAGTAATATTTGTAGAGGAGAATTTTGAATTTGTAAAAAAAGTTAGATCCAAATTTTAAGATATAATAAGATAGAGGGGCATTTTTGATAGTTCACGCCGATACCAAAAAAATGTGACACCAAAAGTATTAAACTATTAATAAAGATATGATATATGCCAACTATGATTCTAATGTAGCACATAAGCAAAATAGTAAACAATACGAAATGTGTATATTTTTGTAGTTTATGCTTAGTTAGTTAGACGTAAATGACAGTTGAATTCTTTTAGTTGTAATAAATATACAAAGCATGAACATCATAAATTCCTGTAGAGCAACCGACGTTATTAGTCCATGACCAACAATGTGGTTTGTTCAGTTCAATCTCTCTCATACTTTTGAACTGACCGAACGAGCTCCGCAACCAGGTAAGGTACAAACTAGCCACGGACCAGTGGAAAAAAATTCACTGGGTTTATAACGGCGAAGAGTTCGCCGTTATAAATTTATAACATAATATTTATAAATTCAAATTGTGTAATATGATTGGCTATGTTTTATAACGGCGAAGTCTTCGCCGTTATAAACATATAACGGCGAAGACTTCATCGTTATAATCACTAGCCTATGTTCAGTGAACCAGCCACGAGAACAGCTCCAACTAGCCATGGGAAAGTGAACAAGTTACACCTGATTGCTCCATGCCTTGTTTAGCAACTGAAAAGTCATTGTTGGTTGTGCCCTTAGGTCACACGCCTTTCTTCTGCTAATGCGACAAGTTAATAACCAGGAACCATTTAAGTAAACTGAAGGATGATTTAATGACCCCCGGGAGGCTAATTTAGATGCAAGTTGTATGTATGGCTGATCCTGTGTAAATCAGGTTCCAAGCAAAATTTCAAAGTTGTTCCTTCCATGTTGTGAGCTACTCAAATCTTTTCAGTTGGTCACCTAACGCACACAACATGGACAAACATAGTTTTGATTCAATGCTATCAAGAACTACGCCTTTTAATATATAATAAATTTCAATTCATCTCACTGTTAAGATACACTCAGTGGCGTAGCCAGGATTGGAAGCTGGCGGGGGCACAAGTGGGTGTGATCTATAAATGAATTGTTTTATATAACTAAAATTTTATTTTATGTTAATGGCAATAAAGAATCTCTTTACTGTTAATTCTCACTGCAATTCTCATGATTATGTGTATGAAGAAGCATTCTAGAACATCAAACAAGCACAAAATATAATTATATAATAATAATTCATTATAAAAATATCAACTTTTGATCTTTCAAACTAAAATAACAATACATATTTACTATTAGTTTATAGTTGCCCACGTCGAGTTCTCATATTTTGAAAGCGGTCGAGAATTGCATCATTGTTAATCTCCTTGAATATATCTTTCTCGATGTATGCAACACAACATCACTCAACCATTCATCTCCCATTCGATTTCGTAGGTCGTTTTTCACTATATTCATGGCAGAAAATGCTCTCTCCACGGTTGCGGTTGAAACCGGTAAGATAAGTGATAAGGTTATGAGCTTGTAAACCAAATTATACACAATATTTTTTTCGTCAACACCATCTTCCTAGCCAAATCACCAATTGATTTCACATCTTTAGACATATCATTAGACTTTATATCAATTTCATAAATCTCCAATTGGTTATAAAGATCCATACGCTCTGCTTCAGAAAAATCATCGGGGTAAAATTCAGATAATCGAACCAACTTTACTTTATCAAAAGAGGGAAATGAATCAACTGGACGGAGAGAGGACATACAAAGAAGTAATTCTGAATTTACCTCATCGAAGCGATTATTAAGCTCAACAATCTGCTTATCTAGACAAAGATAAAACAAATCAACTCGATAATGATGTAAATTTTTAATCATTGGTCCTCTCCTTGATCTACCTAAAAGAAGATAATTATCATTCATATTTGAAATAGGAATTTGTTGTTTGATGCAGAAAGAGCCAACCTCATTTAGAAGAGTGTCCCATCCACTGGCTCACATATTATTTAACCGTTCTTTAGATACTTTTACCAACATCAAAGCATTTGCTATATCTTGATCTTTTCGTTGTAGTGCTTTGGAAAGATCATTAGTAATTGCAAGAACATTTTTCATCAAATGCAAAATAAATATGAAATCATAAGATTGCAATACTTTTATCAAATTTAAAGGTTCTCCTTTTTTATCACCAGAAATATCTTCTACTAGATCTGTAAGGACATCAATAACCGAAGGGAACATAACTATCAAATTGATTAGTGTACCATAATGTGAACCCCATCGTGTGTCCCCCGGTCGTTCCAAACTACGCTCTTGATTTAACCCTCGACCACCAGATAGTTCACCACTTTCGAGTTGACTAAATATTCTATTGGCTTCTTTTGCTCTAAGAATGTCTCGACGCTTGCATGATGCTCCAGCAAGGTTTACCAAATTATTAACCAAGTAAAAAAACTCAGAAATGTGGTCTATATCTTTGGCGTCACGAACAAGTGCTAATTGAAGTTGATGTGCAAAACAATGAACATAGAAAGCAGACTTATTCTCATGTAGAACAAGTGTTTTAAGACCATTAAATGCACCCTGCATATTACTTGAACCATCATCACCTTGGCCTCGTAACTTTGACATGCTCAACTTATGTTTGCTAAAAAAAGCATTAAGTGATGTTTTTAGAGAAATTGATGTTGTGTTAGGAACATGTACCATGCCTACAAACCTCTCGATAACACTTCATGTCTCATCCACAAATCGAAAAACAATTGCCATTTACTCTTTAATTGATGTATCACGAGCTTCGTCAATTAATAGTGCAAATAGTCCTCCAGAAAGATGTAAATGTTGTAGGATAACATCTATAATTTCCACCGCAATATAGTTGACAATATCTTTTTGAATTTCAGGCGATGTCATCTTATTATTTAACAGTGCATTTTGCAGAACAACGGCATCGACCGAAGGCTTTTCATGAGCAAGCCAATGCAGAAGTTCAAGAAAATTTCCTTTATTCATTGATTCTTCGGATTCATCGTGACCGCGAAAAGGCAGACCTTGATGTAACAGATATTGAATGCACACAAGACTTGAATTTAATCGATGTCGGTAATTAATTTTGCTTTCAGTTGATTGTCTCTCAATTACCATTGCAATATGTTGATTTTGGTTCATTAAATTCTCAGCCTTTGTATATGCTGCTCTATGAACATCTGAATTAGCATGTTCTTGAAGCTTTTGATTATGTTTCCAATTCCTAAACCCGCCTTGAATAAATGCATCACTTGTATTTCTACTTATCGATTGGGGGCGAAATAAGTAGCATAGTAAACAATATACTGCATCTTCTTTCACACTATACTCCAACCAATTCTTATAATTGGTAAACCAGGATTGACTGAAACGTCTAACCCTTCCACCAATTATTGTTTGTGGAAATATTTGCAAAGAATACTGACAAGGACCATTTTGTAAATATGCTCTTCTAACTATATCTTGGTCATTTGGATCGTAGTCCAAAATTTGATGTTGTAGACTAGGATCAGATGGAAGATTCGATAAATCAACTTGAATACGACTTCGAGTTACCAAGTTTGGAATAATTTTGTTTTGATTATCATCATTCACCGTGTTATTAAAAGGTGCAGAAGCTCCAACTTCGGTGGAAATATCTTCGATGGTTCTCTTAAAATATCTCCGCATATCTAAGATTAAAAAAAAATTATATTTTCATTAATAATAAAATTGTCATTGTCTATAGCGATAGTCTTTTTATTTTCATTAATACAAAAACTGCAATTGTCTACAACAAATTTAAAAGCTAAATGTAATTAGTCACAATGTTACAATCACCAAAGTAATATCATCCACATATGTCAATTGGTCAACTTCATACCATAAATAACATACCACAATACGCTTCTTCTAAAAATAGGAAAAGCAGAGTTTGGATAATAAAATTTCTCAGCTAACCGACCCTCAACAAATAATTTATTCACCGATCAGTTCAACAAAGATGAAGAATCTGGTAACTCAAAATAATTTCAAACAACCAGACCAGCTTATCCATCATATACAGCCCCAAAATGTTTTAACAGTAAAAACCATTCTCAAGCTAAAAAAACAAAGTATAAATAAAGCAAACTAAAAATGACAGCACAATCAGAAATCATATTTCCAAACAAATCAATAATAGTCGAAATAAACAAAGATCGAAACTTTGAACAAAATTAGAAAATATTCAGAAAATAATCTTGAAGATATCGCGCAAGCCACTCCTACCACAACAAACAAACAATGTAGTCCAGTTTGTTATTTTTTTGGATCTTCTCAAAATTTTGACCGCATCTCTCCTTTGGGTTCATTAAAAAAAGTTGGATATGAAGTTTAGCAGTAATTTATAAAGGAACAAAGTGAGGTTTAGCAGTAACGGATACAATCCTGAATCTAAGTAGTCGAATTCAATCAATCGATTCAATCCTGAATCTAAGTAGTCGAATTAAGAAAATTCATTAAATAAAAATCACTCACCACCCATTTCGACTTTGATGCGAAGGAGGCGATTGGTGGAGGAGACGACAGCGACGTGGAGGAGTTGCGAACTTGTGCCTGTTGCGGTCGGTGGGTGGGTTGTGGAGGAGTTACGGTCTACATTGATTGAGTGACGAATTGCGATTTGATGCCGATTAGGGTTTTTGTTTTTTAGATCGCGAGTTCTGTTGGGTATTTTTTTTCTTTTTTTTCGTTTTTGACTTTCCTAGGAGGGTCACGTGCCCAGGCCAGGATTAAAGTGGCTCCGCCACTGGATACACTCTAATACATTGGTAAAGGAAACTGTACAAATATATCTCATCAAACCCTCCTCAACAATAAGTGCCTTGAATACACGATCGCCCATACCATCCCTTAACCAAAACATATGCCCTCCACCACGGACTTCATGATACTTTTTTTTTTGAAAATTGGTAAATGGGCCAAGCCCAAAGAGTTACATAGGTTGATATATTTCGGGTAAACAGATACTACCCGATATCACATACAAAGATACAAACCCTAGAACAGATTAGGGTAAATTATTACCGCCTCAAACACGAAAAGAAAATAAAAATGGCGGATCGCCATGAGCGATTTAGCTGTAAACTCCACAGTATCAAGCTTAAGCTCTATCTCATCTTCTTACTACTCTCGCCTCTCTCCAAGTATAAAAGACTCTGGTTGAATTTGCTTCTCATGCTGCTATCGGCATTATTTGAGCTAATATGATTTCTCGAGTCTAAGTTGTGCTTTGTGTGGCTACGATCTGCAGATCTGGTGTTAACGCAACCCAGATCTGTAGATTTGTAGCTGCCTTCGCCTTCTTCGGAGTAATTGTTGGCTGGAGGCTTGTTGTTGACTTGATTGATTCGTTGATGAATACTAGAATCAGTTTGATAATCCCTCGGATTGAGAAGATAATGCTTAATATGCTTACTGCCAGCCTCTTTGCTCCAATAATTCGCAAGGAAATAAAATCTTGTCTGATTTTGATCTTTTTCTTAGATTTTTGGAGAATGATTTTGCTATCATTTTCAATAATAGTCCATCTTTTCTCTTTGGACAGCTTTGTTTTGTTATGAGTACGGTTGTTTCTCTCTTTCCATAAATGATAAACTGCAGTAGTTAAAAGAACATGCGCAAGGTCTCTTTCAAGGGATTTACTTCTGAAATGATTGTTGATATCAGTAATAATTTGATTAAGATCCATGCTGTTTGTATTGTTCATCACCAGCTTAGATTTGATTTGACTCCATATATAATAACTGTAGCTGCATTCAAAGAATAAATGAGTCACTGTTTCATTCGATAAATTGCATAAGGAACGGTGTGAAGAATTATTTCTACCCCACTTATTGATTATATCTAAAGTTGGCAATCTATTTTTAATAGCAAAGTATGTGCAGATAGCCATCTTTGGATTATTCACCCTATTCCATATGCAATTGTACCAGTCTACAGTAGGTTGTTTGTTTCTGATATGCTCCTAAGTTTTTTTAAAAGAAAACTTACCATTACTGTTAGCTAACCATTTCCAGTAATCACTTTCAGCATCATGATCTAAGGGGATATTAATAATAGAATTTTTATGAGGATTAGTGATTGGATGAAGCTGGGGTTGCCAGTGATTATTTTTAATAATGAAATTTACACTAGCATTAGCTTCACCACATATAGCAAGATTATCCCAACCAACCTTATTTATAAAAGAGTCATTTTGAAACCAAGGGTCAAACCAAAGACTAGTTTCATGTCCAGCTTTAAATTTTCTTTGTATTAAAGATTTTCCTAAAACCTTGCATTTTAAAATTTGATGCCAAGTATTGGATTGGTTGTTTTTTGGTAAAGTAGTCCAGAAGTTTTCATTTTTAAGATATTTGCAAGTCATCCATTTTGTCCATAATGAATCACCACTTATAAATCTCCAAAAAAGTTTTAATTGACAAGTTAAACTAAGATCATTAAAATTTCTGATACCTAGCCCACCTTCATTTTTTGGTTTGCATACTTTGTCCCAACTGATTTTATGGTATTTTCCTCTCCAAAGAAAATCAGTACATCTGCTTTCAATTTTTTTAATTGTAGCAATAGGGATGTGGTGTGTTTGAAACCAGTATAGAATAATGGCATAAACAACAGTCTTAATTAACTCAATTCTACCAGCAATAGATAGAAGCTTGCATGACCAAGTTTCCATTTTGTTTTGAATTTTTTCTATCAGATAGGAACAATCACTATCTTTGATTTGATTAGCAGACAAAGGAAGGCCTAAATATTTAATAGGAAGATTACCTTCACCTACTTTAAGAACATCCAGAACTTCTTTTTTATACCTGCAATATTTGCAGAAATATGCCTTTGTTTTAAATTCATTAATTTTAAGACCACCATATTTGTACATATTCTCAAAAACCTTACTAATAGCCTCTGCATTATCTTTGTTAGCTTTAGAGAACAACAAAAGATCATCAGCATAAATCAGGTGAGTAATGGATGGTTGTACTCTATTTATTAGAGAAATATTGTTTTTGATAGTTTCAATATCAATAAGAATAGAAAAATATTCCATAGCTAAGGTAAAAAGATAGGGAGAAAGAGGGTCTCCCTGTCTGATACCCCTGTTACTCTTGATGAAACCCTCAGGTTTACCTTGAAATAATATAGAGAAGGTGGGTGTATTAATGCATTCAAAAATTAACCTACAAAATTTAGCAGCAAAATTCATGCATTTCATGATATGAATAATAAATTTTCTGTTAACTTTGTCATATGCTTTTTGGAGATCAACTTTGAGACACATTTTATCCCCTTTTTTATAATTGAAATTCCTGACCATTTCATGTGCTAGCAAAGAATTTTCATATATTAGTCTGCCAGGAATATAAGCGCATTGATTTTCAGAAATTAAAAAGGGGAGAAACAGTTTTATTCTATTACTTAAAATGGTAGCAATGATTTTATAAACAAAATTGCAACAAGATATTGGTCTGTAATCTTCAATACAAGTTGGATTTTTGTTTTTTGGAATTAAGGTAATGAAAGTATGATTAAAACTTTTAAGCAATTTACCTTCGTTCATAAATTCATTAATTACTTTAGAAATATGATCTTTGATATTTTCCCAATGAGTTTTGAAAATTTTTGCATTGAAACCATCTGGACCAGGACTTTTGTTATCTCCAGCATTAAAAATAATTGCTTTGATTTCATCTATACTAACAGGAGCTAATAAGATGTCAGCAGCATTATCATTTAACACATTCTTACACACAATATTAGGAAAATTAATTTCATTTGAGTCAGAAAAATATAATTGAGAATAGTAATTAATAGCCTCATTGACAATCTTTTCAAAGTCATTAATGCACTCACCTTTACTGTCAATAATTTTACCTATATTGTTGATATGCTTCCTGCAGTTCATTTTGGCATGAAAAAATTTGGTGCACTCATCTCCCATAGTAAGCCAGTCTACTTTAGCTTTTTGCTTGTAATTGACAGTGTTTATATAAAGTTCTTGAGAAAGTTTAGCTTGATTAGAAAAGAATTTATCAATAATATCAGTATTGTCAGGGTTATCATCAACAAGTTTTTGTAAAAATTTCCCTTCCTCCCTTAATTTATTTAAACAGTCATTCTTACTAAAGTTAGCCTTATTCCAGTTTTTGATTTTGTTTTTTTGTATTTTTAAGAAATATGCTGAACTGGACTTGATAAGAACCATTATTTGAAAAAGTAAAACAATCTTTAATGATATCATTATAATCATTGCTTAAGACCCAACCATTTTTAAATCTAAAAGGAGCAGCTTTAAGATTATTATTATTAGTTTGATTTTGAAAAAAGTTTATCAGTAAAGGGGTATGATCACTTGTATTTTGCTCAATAGAGTAAGAACAGAAATTTGGAAAAGAAGTACAAAATTTTTCATTAATTAACACTCTATCAAGCTTGCAATGAATATTTTTCTCCCTTCCAGATTTCCAAGTGTATTTATTGCCATTCATATTAGGTTCAATAAGCCCAGATTCAAGTAAAAATTTATTAATTTTTTCAAGCTTACTGTGGGGGATTTTATTACCACCAAATTTTTCATTAGCATGAAAAACAGTATTAAAGTCACCCAAAATAATCCAAGGGAAAGCGTAGCTTTGACTAAGAGCTTTTAATCTATACCATAAACTGTTTCTTTCATTTTCAAAATTACTACCGTATATATTGGTTATTTGAAGGGAAAAACCACCAACATTTTTGAAGTTGCAGTCAATAAATTGAATATCCTTATTGACATTAACCAAATTCCAAATATTAGAGTCCCATATGACAAGGTTTCTACCTTTACTACCACAATCATTATTGTTTATGGATTTCCAGTTATTAGAGAGTTTAAAACAGAATTTCTCAATGTTAGTATCATCCATCTTGTTTTCAATGAGGGCAACTACTGATGGTTTGTAAATTCTGACCATATTTAAAATGTTAGTTTGTTTAGCAGGGGAATTCATACCCCTAACATTCCAGGTCATGATAGTCATAAAAAATAATAAAAGGATAAAGTGAAAGAATCAAGGTTTCAGATTGAACCTGATACACTGCTACCCTTACCCTTCTTCTTTTTCTCTAATCTTTTAGCTTTAAGTCTTGTGGTCATTTCATTCCAGTCCAGATTGATTGATATGTATTTTTGCCCAAAAGATTTCTTCTCTTTACTTGTGCTTTTGTATTTACCAATTGCTTTAGTCTTGGGAATATGTAATTCTGATATATCAAATTGCTTTTCTGATTCCTCCATAACATTATCAGATGTAGATGCAATATAACTTTCTAGTATTTGAATGCGAGAGATGTCAAACTCCTCAGCATTGCGAGGCAAGGTTGAGTGGATGCCAACATTGTCCTCAACTTCTGCAGCATTATCTGATGGAGGTTCACTCTCCATGTTATATTATGGACTCTGGTTGAAACTCAAATGCGGGATGTTGTTTGTGTCTGTATCATGATTATTTGTAATTAAACATAACTCTGAAATGGGGGGATTTCAGAATTAAAGACCTCTTCGTTACTGATACCCTCCTTTGAGCTGCGTTGTGAACTATCTTTTGAATTTTCTTTTATTCTTTCTTTATGATGAACTTCCGAAGCAAGGATCTGGTCATCTTGATCAGCAAGTGAATGAGATGTTGTTTCTTGATTGAAGATGATACCTTTCTGGTTGATTTGATCTTTGTTCTTTTGAATTTTTGATTCTTTTAGTGTCTCCTCATTGAGATGCGAATCTTGAAGTGTTGTATCTGCATCATTTTCTTGATCAGTGGCTATTCCTTTGTTTTGATTGTGAGCTCTGGGTATCCACCTTTGTTCTGAGACACATTGTTCTCTAATGTGTCCAAAGCATTTACAAATACTACACTTCGGTGGTACCCATTCATATTCAATCTTTTGAGTGATGTTTTCTCCATTGTCTAATGTAAGATTTATTTCTTGAGGAAGTTCATCATCTGCAGATACCTCCACCAGAAGACGAGCGTAATTCAATCTCGTTTTCAAGGTTGTAGCTGCATTAATTTTTATGGGTTTTTCGATAATGCTGGCCATTACACTGAACGCTTCACGATCCCATAATTTGAGATTGACATTGTGTAACGACCTGTAAATTTTCGATAATTAAAATAGCTAATTTAATAAGATTTCGTGATTTAATGTTAGAAAAAAATAAAAATTTGTAATTCATTTGGAATAATAATAACTGGAATGAATTATAACAATAATTATCCAAGTAATTATTAATAGATTGAATGGAGTTCCAATCTAATTGAATTGACTCAAATGTTATAACTTGGTTATAAGGCAATATATGGAAAAACAAATGTAAATAAGTGAATAAGAATTGTGAATTATTTAGGTAGAAATACAAATATTAATAGATTGGTTTCGAAGATTTGAATAGTAATAAGTATTGAAAAATAAATGCTACTTAGTGAATGTCGTTGCAATCAATAGTTGGATAGGATAATAAATGTTGAATTCATTGGGTATAATTAATAGAGAAATTGATTGATTATTAAAATCTATTAAGAAAATCAAATAGTGAATATTGAACAGGTAAATTGTTTAAATTAAACATTTAAAATTTATTGAATAACTGATTTATGGAAATGGTTGTTCTATAATTTTAATTTGTTTCAAAAGTTAAATTTTTAATTTAATATGATTAAATTGATATTGAAATTTAATTTATGAAAATAGAGTGAATAACTGAAATTTGATTTAGTATGATTCAAATTGGTTTCCAAAATGAATATAAGTTATATTTGGATTATAATAGAGTTAATAAGATTTTAAAATTTGAATTTTAAGAAATTCTGTAAATTTTGAAAAGTCGTCGATTTAATCGACGAGTAAAAATAGCCTTCCAGGGCACAGTCTCGAAATTCGACGAAACCAATTCCATTGGATCCGTAATAGTATGTTATTATCGGAATTCAAATTTCGTAGCGTCAGATTTAAATATCGAAAATTTAATATTTTAATTCGATTCAAAAATCTATCTTCCACATACGATCAAATTAGCCTCCAAAACACATTCCATTGTGTTCGGAATGCGGGTATAACATTACGAACGCCTATCGGCACGTCTATTTTGGAGTTCGTTTGAAAAAGCTGTTAAAGTTGGAAATAATAATAAAATAATAGATATACGTGTATATATACACGTTCTCTACTACAAACCCTAGTTATATCTCGTGGCCGCCAGAGATAATGTCGATGGCCGAAATCTTCCCTTGTTCTTCCTCTTTGATCTCTCAATCCACAAACTAGTTCAAAAATCTTCCAACAGCAAAACTGTAGAACTCTCCGAGCTCAACACATCCATACGGTGGGCGGTCGCGAAACTCGACGAGGTGGCCAGAAATTGTCGTTGAAGGCCTGGCATACGCACGTGATTTTCACGGCTAGGGAACCACCGAGCTCGACGAGCTTCGAGCTGAAGGTGGAGCTGGCCATGACGCTTCGTTCGGCACGTGTTTGATGGGCTCTCGGCGAACGGTGGTCGAGCAATTGGTAACCCTAGCGTGTGTTGATGGGTTCGGGAAACTGGTAATTGCGTACGAGAGGGAAGATGAAGCCTGCGCCCTTGATTTTCTGAAGCTTGATCATGTGGCCAGATTTCGATTAAGGTAAAAAAAAAGTGAAATGTGTAATTCGTTTATAAATTGAATGCAAACTTTAAAATTGTGTAACTCCTTCATACTTTATCAGAATTGGATGAAACTTTTTGCGTTAGAATCTCAGAGACGAGAGCTACGCTGCAGTGCAAATTCGGGAGTGTTTGGGGCTCATTAGGATTTTTGGTTAAATCGAACGTCGTTCGATTTGATTTAAAATCGTAGAATCAAGGTGAGTGTTTTATAACGCTCACAACGTACTGAATATCTTTATGGTAGTTAAATATGATATTATGAAGTGATATGAATTTTATTTGTCATTGTTTGATAAAAATTTAATTGTCATATAGATTGTCATTTGAATTCGCCGTTGAAAATTAAATTGACAGTCAAATTGAAATTAAAAATTGAATTGCGATTAAATTACCTAACATTGATAACTATGAAATTGCTGTGAATTGTATTGTCTATTGGATGATTTATTTCGATGGATGCTATTGGTTGATATTTAAATGTTTGGATGTTTATTTGCTTATATATATCCTGTTATACATACATATGACACTATGATTGGTTTAAGTGATATATATTCATCCCTAACATTTAATTGAAATAAATAATCACTTGGCCATAGGATAGAAAATTATATACGGACACCGGATTGGTTAAATTAATAATAATAAAAAAATCATTGATATATTTTAAATTTATTTAAATGTTTTGATTTAAAAGTTATAAATAAAATCAATGTATAGAAATCGAATTTATCGCAAATTGAGTTTGGAATGTTGAAATAAATTTTGGGTTAAAAGAAATTGTTAAATAATTTAAGTTGAGACTTTGAAATTTAAAATTGGGATATGATTGAATTTCGAAAATTTATTTGTTTTAAAGATTGAACATTATCTCGAGCTTTGAGTATTACTAAGTAAAAGTGATATAAAATGATATTTTGAAATTCAGCTTGGAATTGAATCATATTTGAAATTTGGATTTAAAAGTTGAATATTGAAGGATAATTTTGTTAAGTGTTATAAATTGATATTTTGAAAATCAAGCTCCAAATCGATATAAATTGAAATTGAATTAATTAAAGGTGAATGTGGAATTGAATTAATTTGAAGTCAAGTTGACATTGATTTGAATTGAAATCGAAATTGAATCGGTAGAATGGAAATTGAAATTGATTTGAATTGGGAAGTTATAATTGAAATGGTTTGGTTTTGAAGCTGTTCAGTTTTGTTTCCAAATTTCTCTGTTATATAAACCATCTTTAAATACTTAAACTATTTTTATCTATTTTAAATCTACTTAACCCAATTTAAATTATTTTAAACAAATTTATCCATTTGGAATCCATTTAAAGATTTTAAGTATTTTTAACTATATAATTATTTAAACTGCTTTTAAACTACTTAAAACTATTTTCTAAAATTTCAAGCTGGTCAATAAGGTGAAATGTTATGTTTAAATCTTGAATTAAATACGAATTGGGTTAAATGAAGTTGCAACCTAAATTGAAATTCGAAATGATTTTGAAATCGAAATGAGATATTGAGGCGAAAAATGATTTTGAAACGGAATCTTACATTTTGAATAGATATGATGATATTTGAAATGGATTTGATTTTTGAAGCGAATATGATATTTTGATATCAATTATGAATTGATTTTGAAATGTAAAAGAGCCACCGGTGTAATAATACGTAGTTATTAAAGAGACCGGGATCGGATATGGACATACTCTCTGTCGATACCAAAAACCACTTTAATAACTAATATACACGGAGTGTTGATCCAGAATGAAGTGGATGGTTTGGTGAACGCGTTGACTGAAGAAAGAGAACGATATTGGATGACCCCTGACATGACTAAAATAGGAGCCGTGTCGGGCCATTGAGGTTCGCCACCTCTAGCGGACACACTTCTTCGTTACCATATCTATTACTGTTGTGATTCGATTTGGGTGCACCCCTCGATTATGGGAGTGTTGTTTCGCGGTGTTGGGGTAGTAGCTGCTATGCCCAACATCAGTCCGGATCACGCAACTACTAGTATCCTAGTTGTATCGCCTCATGTACCTTGTCATACAGATTATCCTATTCGCGACCACTACGTTTTGGTTTGTACCTTTAGTATATGGATTGCCCTCTGGTGACTTCCGGTTTTGGGGAAACTACGGTCTTGTATATGCTCTTGGGAATAAAAATATGTTAAGGGTGGAATGGGCCATGGCTTAACGCTAGTTTGATATTTTACTTTATGATAGACATTATTGTATATAGCGTATTCTATTATATAGTAGATAGTTTAACGGATCCTTGAGAGATAGAAAATCCCGTAACATCTCTTAAGTTATTGCACTCACGTTGACACTGGATAGGAGATGTCAAACCCCGTAAACATCTCTGACGCCGTTGCATTCTTATTTATTTACGATTGATTAACTTACATAAGGATGTTTTAGTCCTGACTCGAGTGTTTTGTCTTTTCATTACGCTCGGGTCAGTCCTGAGTTTTTCAGCTTATTGAAGATCTATTCTGGAGGACGAAGACGAAGATTTGGTATACTATTACTATTATTATCCTTGCATCATGCTGTCTGCTGCATTATTTTAACTGTTATGTTGTATATGTATAACTCTGATAAATGATGTATAAATGATAATCAAAAGTATATTAAACAGCTTCATGAACTGTTTATTTGATTATTATATTTTATCTTTCCGCTGCAAGATTCTGTGATTGTTCTTGTTCCTTTTCTCTTCTTTTCTTATTTACCCCATTAACAATCCTTCCTTTTGAATGGTTTGGAATCGGCATGTGTGTTTGATTTATCGGTTTAAACTGTCCAAAAAGGCGGGTCGTTACAGTTGGTATCAGAGCTTTGGTTTAGCGATAACCTTAGCTTTGTGGGGTATGACTCTTTATAAATAGGGTAGTAATACCCCATGATGAGTCGCTGAGTGTATATGTATGAGAGAGCGTATTTGTTAGTGATATAAAATTTGTTTTATACTGTGTTGGTTGATTTTTTAAGTGGCTTATGGATTCTGGTCAATACGAGTAATTAACGTCATTGATAGGGATCTCTAAACACTTGAACAGAACAACTCGACATAGTATCCTTTTGAGATTGGGTAAATGAAATAATTTTGCCCTAATTATATTTTGTATATAAAGAAATAATTTTTAGAAATTATTATGATTCATCCATTTTTATAGGATGTTAGGAATGATAATATTGATTGTTATCATTAATTGGATATTGTGTTTTAATAAATAAGGTTTATTACAAAATAAAAAAAGATAAAACAACTTATGGAAATGTTTTAAGAAAGTAAAATTTGGTGAGAATAATTTATAAATGTGACTTATAAATCAAGATAGATTTAAATTGAGAAATATTGAGTTTAAGACCCGGAGATTTTGAAAATGGTTTTCAAAACTTTGAACAAAAATATGTAGTGATGTTAGTTGAAAAATATTTATGGGAAATATTTTGAAAGGAGTTTTTTTTATAAATTCAGTACTCCTCTCTTATGTCGTTGGAAAATAATTTCGATGATGACTGCATAGCATCATCGACGTTCATTTTCGAGTCTCAAAGTGTAGGAGACTTATGCGAAGCTTTGCTTTGCTTTGAAACTGTTTTGAAAAATGCATTTTGGTTTAAACTCCAAAAGTATGATTTGATATATATAAGATATAAATGCATATATTTATTTTAAATGATTTGAGATGAACCGGGCATTTAAATTTCTAAGTTCTGTTAATTAATATTTTTCAAAATATTTGAATGAAATGTGAATAATCAGAACTTATATAATAAGAGAATTAAAAAAAACTCTAAGCTAAATGTTTTGAGAAACTTTAGAGTTGAAATGTAACTCTTAAAATTGAAAGGTATTGAAAGGTAAAGAAAATAGAGACAAGTTAAAAAAAAAATTGTGAACATTCTAATTTAGTAAAATGAATTCTAAATTTGTATAATACCACATTGCATTCTAATAGCATATAATATGACTTACCAAATGTTAAAAAAGTTAAAAGAATGATTTAGAGATGTAATGAGATATTATACAAGTAAGCAAAACCTAAAAGTAATTGAAATATACAAGTAAGCAAAACTTAAAAGTAATTAGAATGTATATAAATGGAAATTTGGTTGTGATAAAAATGTTATATACTTAAGTAAAATGTGAAATGATGAATGGCTAAATGGAATAAGTAAGTAGAACTTAAGAAAACTGACAAATGAACCAAATAATATCTTTGTGAGGTTGTTATAGAATTGAATATAAATTTGCAAAGAAATTGTGAAATTGAAATTTGTAGCTTTTGAGGTAATTATAAACTTAGATAAAGTCCAACTTCTTATATATGACTTTTATAGGATGGTTAATAAACTAAAGTGTTGGTTAATAAAATGTTCCACAAATAAATCTGTTATTAACTGAAATTATGAAAATGAAGTACATTATTAACTGAAATTATGAAATGAAGTAAATGTAAACAAAGGATTTGGTATAGCTAAGAATAAATGGAAAATGAAATTGAATTTAGTTAAAATTGTATAGAATGTTTAAAATGGATATGCTAAGTAATTAAGGGATGAATAATGCATTGTGAATAATTAATTGTAAATGAAATGAAGGTAAGTAAATTAATTGAATATATTCAAATTGTATATGAATCTATTGAAAGTTAATACGTAAGTTGTACGTATATTATTTTATTCGCATAACAATTTGATCTGAATTCGAGCACAGAATTTCGAGATAATTTATATCGATCCAAGTTAGGATTTTTTCACTCGATTCTTGACGACGAACCCTGGATATGGATTTTTGATTTGATTCTGGAATTCTCTATCATAGTATATGGCTATGCAAGGAGAATAATAGTTTCCGATCAAGGAACCAAATCCGAGTCCGCACTAGAGAGTCGCGTGAACGATACTAGTTTGGAAGCTCCAGAATTGAAAGAAGACGATCTATTATAGATATCAGTCAAAATGGAGTTATGGGGTGCTCCAGAATTGAAAGAAGACGAATGGTGAGGGACACGAATGTATTTCGGAACCGAGGGGAACGTTCCAAAATTCAAAGGAATTGAGTCAAGGGAAGAGATTTGAAACTCGAATGAGAGTGATTCTGTAAATACATTTACCCTATATGTTAAGTTTTGCCTAGAGCTACCAAAGCTCTGATACCAACTGTAACGACCCGCCATTTTAGACCATTCGCATCCATTATAAGTGTATAGGTAGACACTCATGCCGGAGTTGAATTGCTCAAAATACCGCGTTGTTAATTTAAATTGGCAAAACTGAACATATACAGTAAATAGATATAATCACAGATCACAGACACAGAGTAATAAATGCAGCGGAAATAAAAGAGATAGTAGTTCATGAAGCTACTATATGAATATATAAAAATACATCAGAGTTTACAACAGAAGAGTAATATGATACATCAGAGTTAAACCAGATACAACGGAAGAGTAACAGATACAAATCAGAATACATCACTGGAATCATCGAATATCTGAAAGCTGGATAGATAGCTGGATCTCCAAGCGAAGCTCCAACTCCAAAGGTGAGTCTCGAAAGCTGAACTACTCAGTCTGACCCGAGCGTAAAGCAAAATACAAAACACTCGAGTCAGGATTAACATTCTTATATTAATAAATCCAACTCAAGTGAAATAGCAATTGAAATACAAGTAACTCAAAGGATGTTCGGAATAACCATCCTTTAAGGATCCGTTAAACTATCTACTAGGTAGTAATGTACGCTAAGTAGATAATGTCTATCAGTAATATATAAAGATATCAAAATAGCGTTAAGTCATGGCCCATTCCACCCTTAACACATTTTTATTCCCACAAGCATATACAAGACCGTAGTTTCCCCAAAACCGGAAGTCACCAGAGGGCAATCCATATACTCAAGGTACAAATCAAAATCGTAGTGGTCGCGCATAAATGGAATACAAGTATGACAAGGCACATGAGGCTATACCCAAGATAGTGATACTACCGTTCGCCTGATCCGGGCTGGTGAGAACGCAACGCCGCAGCGCCCGCAACACCGTGAGACAACACTCCCAAAATCAAGGGTGCACCAATCGACAACAAGTATAAGTAGTTCGAAGAAGTGTGTCCACTTGAGGTATCAATCCTCCATTGGCCCGGCACAGCTCCTGTTTTAGTCATTTCCAATTTGACACAAGTGTCAAGGTTATCCATTATCGTTCTCTTTCTTCAGTCAACACGAACACCATTCCAACCACTTCATTCTGGATCATCACTCCGCGTATAGTTATTAAAGTGGTTTTTGGTTTAGATAGAGAGTATATCCATAACCGAATTCCGGTCTCTTTAATAACTTCCGTAATTATTACACCGATTGGTCGTTTATATATTTCAAAAACCAAATCAAATTCAATTCAATTAGAATTCGTAAATCAACATTTCATTTGTCTTTCAAAACCAATTTCCAATAATTTACGTTTCAAAACTTCCAAATTATCATTTCAAAATCTTATAATTCAATTCCAATATCTATTTAAAACCATTCAAATATTGATTCAAGTTCGTATATAAGATTCATTCCGAAATCATTAAAATTAACTTAATTTGACATTCAAATCAATTTAATTCATTTATCGATTTCATTAAATATTCGTAGAGTAAATTTATCATTCAAACAATTTCTATTAAATTTCCAAATCATTAATCCATTATTTAAATTCAACTTCATTATATCAAAACTTACAAATTTAATTAAATTAAATTCATCAAATCAAATTCTTTATATTTCAAGTCTTACATTAATTTCAATAAATCACATTTTTATTTCTTGTTAAAGAAATTCAATTTCAGTTATTTACTTTCAGAAATAATTTTCCAAAACTTAATTAATAAAGAAAACTCAATTTCAATTATTTATGAAGTAAAAATTTACTTATTCAAAAGTTCAATTTCTCTTATTAAAGAATTTCAATTCAATTTAATCATTAAATAATTCAACCTTATTTAATTATCAATAATTCAAACTTAATTATTAAATAATTTCAAAGTTTAATAATTTCAAACTTAATTATAATTTCAAACTTAATTATTAAATCATTTCAAACTTAATTCAATCATTTCTCAAATTAAACAACCTTCTTTAATCAATTTCTTTATTTATATTTCATTTCAGATTATTAAATATTCATGTTTAAATTTCATTAAATTCAATTTCCAACTTCGTTTCAAAACCATATTATTTATTCAAATAAAATCTTCGTTAATTTTTTTAAATCAAATTATTGACCAATCGGTTTTTATTTAATTTTCTATCCTAGGTAAAAAATTCAATTTGGGTATTTATCATTTCAACCCGATTCCAATTCAATTCAAAATCAAAACATAACAAAGGGAACTTGCAGTGTGATAACTGGGATGGTGTCAAAGTAAATAAACAAGCAATAACAACAATCAATATCAATCCAATAATCAATTTAAATAATCCCGAAATAACCGTATTAATTCGCATTGTTATTTGTACGAATTAATATAATTATTTCTAGAATCTACACTATCATTTCATGTAGATTAAAGATTTTAACATTACGGTTTCACTTGTCGTTCAATTTCAATTACAACAGTTAATTCAATATACGTTCAACAGTCCAAAGTGAAATTTGTCAATTCTACGTGTCAATTAACTTAATAATTTAAGGGTTAATTCAATTAATCAATATTCATCATAAAAGGGGTCAAGTCAACAATCAAATGTCAGTTAATCAAATTTAATATTTAATTATCCTATATCAAGTTCAATTTCATACTGTTTATCATTTTAACATTAGCAATTTACCGTCCAATATAAACATCAACAATCAATCAATTATCAGCCAAACTGTATTATCATCACATAAATAATTAACAGATAATGGTGTCAGATGTCACAGGTGAACTGATACAGGTAATAGCATATATAACAGTGTAATTAACTAACAGCAGCATATTTCAATTGTCGTTTCAATTGAAATCAGATTTAATAAATAAAAGAACGTTAATCGTGAGTGAGTGCTCACCTTTCGAGGCTAGAGAAATTTTGACGATGGAATGAGTTGAGTTGTGAATCTAAGCACGAATTGCAAAGCAAACCAAGTTTGGCACGAATTTTGACGATCAAAGCTGATAAATTGGAAATCGAGAACTACAATCAGGTTGATATAGACATAAATGGTATATATATAATATGATGAAGAATCCATAGGCCATTTGAAATTTAAAGCACCAATATAAAATATAATAAGACCCATTTCTTTATAACACACGAACTATAACATTTGCATACAAACAGCAATTGCCGGTATGCAAGTAAACTCATACTTATACTTTATATGTGAACTATATGTATTTTGCAACTAGACAAAAGACGTAGGGTATATATACGAAAGTTATGAATTTTATACCTTTTATATAAATAAGCTTATATATAAACATTATTAAAACTTTTTCAAAATACTGCATAACTTAAGTAAAATATTTAACATGATATACATAACCAATATATATGCACTACCGTACGCTGACGCAAAATATAACTATATAGGCATGTAGACTAACAGAACACATTATATGTGAATATATACTTTTGAATCAATATGTGTACTCTTCCAACCTAACATAAACATGTTATACATATCTATATATTTAAAAATCAAGATAACTCTATATATTGTAAAATATATACTGACATCTAAGTTACGTATAAACACATAAATATAACTTAATATATTACAAAACCTATGTGCATTAAATTTAAGTATAGACAAAATAACGTGTTACCTATATATACAGACTTATGCAAACCAATGCAACTACATATACTAATATATAAAAATCTGTGAACTTTATACGACTATCAGAATGAAAAACATAGTTTATAAATCACACGCAACATGAATACTTATACAAGTAACGTACCACGGTAGTATATTAAAAAAAAATGCATACTAAAAAACAGGGCACCTAAGAATATAAATGCAATTTATATACTACATGTATACAAAACAAATTCATACTATATGTCGACCAACTTATAACTTCTTTAACATAGGGTATGTGTATAGAAATTAGTTAACAATAGTACAAACTAATATATAAGCTTATATTCAACTTACCAAACTTAACAGGAAAACTCATACCTTACAATTATATGCATGCGTTTTACATATAGGCATAGTCACAGACATATGGAAGAGAACATAAGCATTAACTAATATATATACACCTCACAGCATATCATATCCAATATATAAACAAGACTCATATACTTAAAAAAAAATACTTACATAAGTAACCTATATAGCTTAACATTAATATAAAAAAAAAAATTTATATACACGTTATACTAAAAATCAATACATAACAAAACATATTTATATATATACCTCAAAACACACGCACGGCCAGAGGAGGGAGGGCTGCCGCTAAGGGCTGCGTCGGCTTAAGGCGATGGAGATCGGGAAACACTGGAAACACTGCGCGTGGAATTTTAGGTGGAGGCGGTGGAGGAAAGTCGGAGACGGTGGAAGGCGAGCGGTTTGCAGGCGAGTTGGTGGAGAAAAAGGATGGGCCGGCTGTTTGGTCGGAGGAGTGAGGTGCGGGCTGAGGCGAGGTGAGATCGCAGAGCATCAGGTGGTGGGTAGCCGCCTTGGGTAGGTTTGGAGATGAGGCCGAAGCTAGTTGGTGGTGAGGCTATGTGTGTTGGAGGGGCGGAGAGAGGGCGTGCGTGAAGGCCATGGAGGTGGGTTGTACACTTTTCAATTGCATGGAACAAAAGAAAAGGTGATGAGCTATAGAGAAGGAGAAGTGACGCACCAAAAATGAACAGAGACAAATAAAGCAAGATATGAATGGACAAGGTAATAAATTTTGAAATCTTGAAAAAGAAAGGTCACGAATCCAGATGAGCAAAAAAAAAGGCTATTGGTATTACCGGCTGAAAATTTTAAGAGACACAAATCAAAAGGTCACAAAACAAAAAGTCACACAACCAATACCGATACGGCCCAACGTTTTAAAGATTCCGTTGCGTATCTGACTCCACAATACAGAATTAGATATACCGTAGGGATTAGTATGACGAGACGATCAAAACGGTATACGGATATCAATGGTATGATTGAATTTTAAAAATTCGAAATTTTCAACTGGCGGAAAATGCAAGAAAAACACTGAAAAATAAGATCGACGGAGCCAAAGATGTCCGAATTTGGAAAAACGGCAAACTGACATCTTGCTCAGAAGATGGTTTAGAATTTTTCTATGTAAAAATATTTAGGTTTCGAAAACATTTTATTTTCAACGCTTTTTAACTGATTAAATTGAAGTGAATTTACGCGCGAAATAAACTTTCGTATTTTCGGACGAAAATTTACCAGTTGCTATGTTTAACTAGGCGTATTCCAAATATAAAATTTTTATTTCAAAACTTTATCGTTTAAAATTTCACAAAATTTCAACTAATTACGTTATTAAAACGGTTGAAATTTACGGGTCGTTACATTCTCCCCCACTCAAAACTTTTCGTCCCCGAAAAGGAACGAGGTAGGAGAATAGAAACAACCAAAAAGAAAAACAGATTTGAAATACAAAATATCAATTAATTTAAACCGTATAAATTCAAATTCAAATTAATTGATATTCGATAATTGATTTAATCTATTTGATTTCACTAAAATCAATCTTAACTATTTCTAATTCATTATCTTGTTATCTCATTTTCTTAAATTTACAATTTCTAAAACCATAAATTTGAATAGTCTTTTATTATAATCATATTTTTCTTCAACAATTTAAATTCTTTTTTTTTTTATTCCAAATTATTGTTAAATTTATTCTACTTAATATATCTAATCACATATATTTAACCCATGTAAATTAATTTAAACCATAAAAGTTTCGATTTAAATTAATTTACATCTATTAATTTCTTTTAAATTCAAGATATTTTCATAAATTGATCAATTTTCAATTTATTAAAATTTTCAAAACAAATTTATTTCATTATTAGCCGAGTTTTACTTATTATCCTATCTAACTCTATTAACATCTTTATAATCAAAATTTAGTGTATAACATTTATTATAAACACTCCAATTTTATTTATAAATTCAATTTATCTTATATATTATCCAATTACATATTCAACTTCTGAATGATTTAGGTAAGTTGTATTAGAATGCAGTTGAACAATATACAAATAAAAATTTCCCAATTCAATTATTCGAGTTTAAATATTTATTCCAAAATTTGGTTTTATTTATAATTAAAATCATCCTTTAACCAAATTTAAGAATTTGATTTCCGATTAACTTTAAACAATTTAGAGATATATATAATATATTTATATCAAATCAAATTAAATTTTAAAATAAGATACTTATATATATATATATAAATCAAATTATACGGAAGAAATTCAAATCAAATATTTTTTCAAAACAAAACCGTAGCAAAGCTACGGAATAGTCTTTCCACTTCGAAACTCGAAAATGAATGTCGATGATGCGGCCGCCATCACCGAAATTATTTTCCAGCGACAAAGAGAAGAGCACTGATTTCAACATTTTAAAATTCTTTGAAAATCATTTATATTCGAAAATACTTCCAATAATATATACTTTAAAATTTTAAAACCAAAGTTCGAAATCACCGGAAACTAAATTCTCAAATTTCTGAATTAAATTCATTTCAAATTCCAATCAATTTATAAACCGTATTTATAAATTTATTTAGAACAATAAATGATAATCAAATATTATCATTACAAACAATTTAATTTACCTATTAAATTCCAGAAAATTTTTACTTATGTTTTTACAATATAATCAAACAAATTTGAAAACAATATTGTGTTCGTTTGCTCTGCTCAAGTGTTTTGGAAATTCTATCGATAGCGTTGATCAGACGAATCGATCGAAAACCCAAATCAACATCAGCAACCCAAACAACACAATATATAAAACATTTTTATATAGATTTACAAATACACTTCCTCGCTTGATGATACAAGAATGGATTTCAAAGCAAGGGTATAGATTCAAATTTGATGACTCAAATCAAAGAGAATTTTGATTCGAAGATAGGTTCGAAACAAGGATAAGATGATTAAATAACGAAATAGAAAGATGGATAAGTTTATATAAATCGCGGGCGACCTTAACCGGATCAACCGTGACTTCAAGAATAAGATCGTTGTAGAATTCCGAGGTAAATCGACATTCGATCTCAAGAAATAAAATTCAGGTATAGCAGGTGAGAGATAGCATCGTAAACCGAGGATACAGAAATCTCCGGTAAATCAATGCCTATTGTAAAGGAGTTTCACCCCTTTACAAATTATTCGAAGTTTGGCGAGACCGCCGATCTATTATAGATATCAGTCAAAATGGAGTTATGGGGTGCTCCAGAATTGAAAGAAGACGAATGGTGAGGGACACGAATGTATTTCGGAACCGAGGGGAACGTTCCCAAATTCAAAGGAATTGAGTCAAGGGAAGAGATTTGAAACTCGAATGAGAGTGATTCTGTAAATACATTTACCCTATATGTTAAGTTTTGCCTAGAGCAACCTGGCTCTGATACCAACTGTAACGACCCGCCATTTTAGACCATTCGCATCCATTATAAGTGTATAGGTAGACACTCATGCCGGAGTTGAATTGCTCAAAATACCGCGTTGTTAATTTAAATTGGCAAAACTGAACATATACAGTAAATAGATATAATCACAGATCACAGACACAGAGTAATAAATGCAGCGGAAATAAAAGAGATAGTAGTTCATGAAGCTACTATATGAATATATAAAAATACATCAGAGTTTACAACAGAAGAGTAATATGATACATCAGAGTTAAACCAGATACAACGGAAGAGTAACAGATACAAATCAGAATACATCACTGGAATCATCGAATATCTGAAAGCTGGATAGATAGCTGGATCTCCAAGCGAAGCTCCAACTCCAAAGGTGAGTCTCGAAAGCTGAACTACTCAGTCTGACCCGAGCGTAAAGCAAAATACAAAACACTCGAGTCAGGATTAACATTCTTATATTAATAAATCCAACTCAAGTGAAATAGCAATTGAAATACAAGTAACTCAAAGGATGTTCGGAATAACCATCCTTTAAGGATCCGTTAAACTATCTACTAGGTAGTAATGTACGCTAAGTAGATAATGTCTATCAGTAATATATAAAGATATCAAAATAGCGTTAAGTCATGGCCCATTCCACCCTTAACACATTTTTATTCCCACAAGCATATACAAGACCGTAGTTTCCCCAAAACCGGAAGTCACCAGAGGGCAATCCATATACTCAAGGTACAAATCAAAATCGTAGTGGTCGCGCATAAATGGAATACAAGTATGACAAGGCACATGAGGCTATACCCAAGATAGTGATACTACCGTTCGCCTGATCCGGGCTGGTGAGAACGCAACGCCGCAGCGCCCGCAACACCGTGAGACAACACTCCCAAAATCAAGGGTGCACCAATCGACAACAAGTATAAGTAGTTCGAAGAAGTGTGTCCACTTGAGGTATCAATCCTCCATTGGCCCGGCACAGCTCCTGTTTTAGTCATTTCCAATTTGACACAAGTGTCAAGGTTATCCATTATCGTTCTCTTTCTTCAGTCAACACGAACACCATTCCAACCACTTCATTCTGGATCATCACTCCGCGTATAGTTATTAAAGTGGTTTTTGGTTTAGATAGAGAGTATATCCATAACCGAATTCCGGTCTCTTTAATAACTTCCGTAATTATTACACCGATTGGTCGTTTATATATTTCAAAAACCAAATCAAATTCAATTCAATTAGAATTCGTAAATCAACATTTCATTTGTCTTTCAAAACCAATTTCCAATAATTTACGTTTCAAAACTTCCAAATTATCATTTCAAAATCTTATAATTCAATTCCAATATCTATTTAAAACCATTCAAATATTGATTCAAGTTCGTATATAAGATTCATTCCGAAATCATTAAAATTAACTTAATTTGACATTCAAATCAATTTAATTCATTTATCGATTTCATTAAATATTCGTAGAGTAAATTTATCATTCAAACAATTTCTATTAAATTTCCAAATCATTAATCCATTATTTAAATTCAACTTCATTATATCAAAACTTACAAATTTAATTAAATTAAATTCATCAAATCAAATTCTTTATATTTCAAGTCTTACATTAATTTCAATAAATCACATTTTTATTTCTTGTTAAAGAAATTCAATTTCAGTTATTTACTTTCAGAAATAATTTTCCAAAACTTAATTAATAAAGAAAACTCAATTTCAATTATTTATGAAGTAAAAATTTACTTATTCAAAAGTTCAATTTCTCTTATTAAAGAATTTCAATTCAATTTAATCATTAAATAATTCAACCTTATTTAATTATCAATAATTCAAACTTAATTATTAAATAATTTCAAAGTTTAATAATTTCAAACTTAATTATAATTTCAAACTTAATTATTAAATCATTTCAAACTTAATTCAATCATTTCTCAAATTAAACAACCTTCTTTAATCAATTTCTTTATTTATATTTCATTTCAGATTATTAAATATTCATGTTTAAATTTCATTAAATTCAATTTCCAACTTCGTTTCAAAACCATATTATTTATTCAAATAAAATCTTCGTTAATTTTTTTAAATCAAATTATTGACCAATCGGTTTTTATTTAATTTTCTATCCTAGGTAAAAAATTCAATTTGGGTATTTATCATTTCAACCCGATTCCAATTCAATTCAAAATCAAAACATAACAAAGGGAACTTGCAGTGTGATAACTGGGATGGTGTCAAAGTAAATAAACAAGCAATAACAACAATCAATATCAATCCAATAATCAATTTAAATAATCCCGAAATAACCGTATTAATTCGCATTGTTATTTGTACGAATTAATATAATTATTTCTAGAATCTACACTATCATTTCATGTAGATTAAAGATTTTAACATTACGGTTTCACTTGTCGTTCAATTTCAATTACAACAGTTAATTCAATATACGTTCAACAGTCCAAAGTGAAATTTGTCAATTCTACGTGTCAATTAACTTAATAATTTAAGGGTTAATTCAATTAATCAATATTCATCATAAAAGGGGTCAAGTCAACAATCAAATGTCAGTTAATCAAATTTAATATTTAATTATCCTATATCAAGTTCAATTTCATACTGTTTATCATTTTAACATTAGCAATTTACCGTCCAATATAAACATCAACAATCAATCAATTATCAGCCAAACTGTATTATCATCACATAAATAATTAACAGATAATGGTGTCAGATGTCACAGGTGAACTGATACAGGTAATAGCATATATAACAGTGTAATTAACTAACAGCAGCATATTTCAATTGTCGTTTCAATTGAAATCAGATTTAATAAATAAAAGAACGTTAATCGTGAGTGAGTGCTCACCTTTCGAGGCTAGAGAAATTTTGACGATGGAATGAGTTGAGTTGTGAATCTAAGCACGAATTGCAAAGCAAACCAAGTTTGGCACGAATTTTGACGATCAAAGCTGATAAATTGGAAATCGAGAACTACAATCAGGTTGATATAGACATAAATGGTATATATATAATATGATGAAGAATCCATAGGCCATTTGAAATTTAAAGCACCAATATAAAATATAATAAGACCCATTTCTTTATAACACACGAACTATAACATTTGCATACAAACAGCAATTGCCGGTATGCAAGTAAACTCATACTTATACTTTATATGTGAACTATATGTATTTTGCAACTAGACAAAAGACGTAGGGTATATATACGAAAGTTATGAATTTTATACCTTTTATATAAATAAGCTTATATATAAACATTATTAAAACTTTTTCAAAATACTGCATAACTTAAGTAAAATATTTAACATGATATACATAACCAATATATATGCACTACCGTACGCTGACGCAAAATATAACTATATAGGCATGTAGACTAACAGAACACATTATATGTGAATATATACTTTTGAATCAATATGTGTACTCTTCCAACCTAACATAAACATGTTATACATATCTATATATTTAAAAATCAAGATAACTCTATATATTGTAAAATATATACTGACATCTAAGTTACGTATAAACACATAAATATAACTTAATATATTACAAAACCTATGTGCATTAAATTTAAGTATAGACAAAATAACGTGTTACCTATATATACAGACTTATGCAAACCAATGCAACTACATATACTAATATATAAAAATCTGTGAACTTTATACGACTATCAGAATGAAAAACATAGTTTATAAATCACACGCAACATGAATACTTATACAAGTAACATACCACGGTAGTATATTAAAAAAAAATGCATACTAAAAAACAGGGCACCTAAGAATATAAATGCAATTTATATACTACATGTATACAAAACAAATTCATACTATATGTCGACCAACTTATAACTTCTTTAACATAGGGTATGTGTATAGAAATTAGTTAACAATAGTACAAACTAATATATAAGCTTATATTCAACTTACCAAACTTAACAGGAAAACTCATACCTTACAATTATATGCATGCGTTTTACATATAGGCATAGTCACAGACATATGGAAGAGAACATAAGCATTAACTAATATATATACACCTCACAGCATATCATATCCAATATATAAACAAGACTCATATACTTAAAAAAAATACTTACATAAGTAACCTATATAGCTTAACATTAATATAAAAAAAAAAAATTTTTATATACACGTTATACTAAAAATCAATACATAACAAAACATATTTATATATATACCTCAAAACACACGCACGGCCAGAGGAGGGAGGGCTGCCGCTAAGGGCTGCGTCGGCTTAAGGCGATGGAGATCGGGAAACACTGGAAACACTGCGCGTGGAATTTTAGGTGGAGGCGGTGGAGGAAAGTCGGAGACGGTGGAAGGCGAGCGGTTTGCAGGCGAGTTGGTGGAGAAAAAGGATGGGCCGGCTGTTTGGTCGGAGGAGTGAGGTGCGGGCTGAGGCGAGGTGAGATCGCAGAGCATCAGGTGGTGGGTAGCCGCCTTGGGTAGGTTTGGAGATGAGGCCGAAGCTAGTTGGTGGTGAGGCTATGTGTGTTGGAGGGGCGGAGAGAGGGCGTGCATGAAGGCCATGGAGGTGGGTTGTACACTTTTCAATTGCATGGAACAAAAGAAAAGGTGATGAGCTATAGAGAAGGAGAAGTGACGCACCAAAAATGAACAGAGACAAATAAAGCAAGATATGAATGGACAAGGTAATAAATTTTGAAATCTTGAAAAAGAAAGGTCACGAATCCAGATGAGCAAAAAAAAGGCTATTGGTATTACCGGCTGAAAATTTTAAGAGACACAAATCAAAAGGTCACAAAACAAAAAGTCACACAACCAATACCGATACGGCCCAACGTTTTAAAGATTCCGTTGCGTATCTGACTCCACAATACAGAATTAGATATACCGTAGGGATTAGTATGACGAGACGATCAAAACGGTATACGGATATCAATGGTATGATTGAATTTTAAAAATTCGAAATTTTCAACTGGCGGAAAATGCAAGAAAAACACTGAAAAATAAGATCGACGGAGCCAAAGATGTCCGAATTTGGAAAAACGGCAAACTGACATCTTACTCAGAAGATGGTTTAGAATTTTTCTATGTAAAAATATTTAGGTTTCGAAAACATTTTATTTTCAACGCTTTTTAACTGATTAAATTGAAGTGAATTTACGCGCGAAATAAACTTTCGTATTTTCGGACGAAAATTTACCAGTTGCTATGTTTAACTAGGCGTATTCCAAATATAAAATTTTTATTTCAAAACTTTATCGTTTAAAATTTCACAAAATTTCAACTAATTACGTTATTAAAACGGTTGAAATTTACGGGTCGTTACAGATTTTTTCACTCGATTCTTGACGACGAACCCTGGATATGGATTTTTGATTTGATTCTGGAATTCTCTATCATAGTATATGGCTATGCAAGGAGAATAATAGTTTCCGATCAAGGAACCAAATCCGAGTCCGCACTAGAGAGTCGCGTGAACGATACTAGTTTGGAAGCGAAATTGTGTGATCAAATGAGTGATCAGATTTGATATTGCATACGGATGGTATATGTACTTCGTACAGGTTTAAGTAAAGCTAATATTGAAAATTGAAATGCAAATTATAAATTGATTTTAAATTATATGATTTGATATCATTGATAAATAAGATTCAGGTATTTAAATCAAGGAAATTGGATTGCCCGACAAAAAGGTACATGGTAATTTTGTCATTGGATTTGGTGATTTTTGATTGGAGCCACTTGGCTTTTGTTTTCTTTTGTTGGTTTGGGGCCCGTAGAGGCGTTTTGTAGCTGTACCGATCGAGCCGCGCAAAGGAGACTCTGCCGAAATTTTTCGTAAATCCGGGTGTTAGAAAATTTTTCAAGTTTTAAAATTTTATAACTTGTTTTGGTAACTAACTGGAAAATTTCGTAAGCCTATCAGAGTAATGTAGTAGAAGTGTAGTAATGACTTTATAAGTAAAATTTCATTATTTTATAAGTTGATAATTTTGAATAAAATATATCAAATGTTGAATTCTTTACTTAGTTCCTTTCCCTTCTTTTTCCTTTTCGGGGACGAAAAGTTTTGAGTGGGGGAGAGTGTAACGACCTGTAAATTTTCGATAATTAAAATAGCTAATTTAATAAGATTTCGTGATTTAATGTTAGAAAAAAATAAAAATTTGTAATTCATTTGGAATAATAATAACTGGAATGAATTATAACAATAATTATCCAAGTAATTATTAATAGATTGAATGGAGTTCCAATCTAATTGAATTGACTCAAATGTTATAACTTGGTTATAAGGGAATATATGGAAAAACAAATGTAAATAAGTGAATAAGAATTGTGAATTATTTAGGTAGAAATACAAATTTTAATAGATTGGTTTCGAAGATTTGAATAGTAATAAGTATTGAAAAATAAATGCTACTTAGTGAATGTCGTTGCCATCAATAGTTGGATAGGATAATAAATGTTGAATTCAATGGGTATAATAGAGAAATTGATTGATTAGTAAAATCTATTAAGAAAATCAAATAGTGAATATTGAACAGGTAAATTGTTTAAATTAAATATTTAAAATTTATTGAATAACTGATTTATGGAAATGGTTGTTCTATAATTTGAATTTGTTTCAAAAGTTAAATTTTGAATTTAATATGATTAAATTGATATTGAAATTTAATTTATGAAAATAGAGTGAATAACTGAAATTTGATTTAGTATGATTCAAATTGGTTTCCAAAATGAATATAAGTTATATTTGGATTATAATAGAGTTAATAAGATTTTAAAATTTGAATTTTAAGAAATTCTGTAAATTTTGAAAAGTCGTCGATTTAATCAACGAGTAAAAATAGCCTTCCGGTGCATAGTCTCGGAATTCGACGAAACCAGTTCCATTGGATTCGTAATAGTATGTTATTATCGGATTTCAAATTTCGTAGCGTTTGGAGTTATTGTTTGGTCGTACGGGTTAGAAACGCGTCAGATTTAAATATCGAAAATTTAATATTTTAATTCGATTCAAAAAGCTATCTTCCACATACGATCAAATTAGCCTCCGAAACACATTCCATTGTGTTCGGAATGCGGTTATAACATTACGAACGCCTGTCGGCACGTCTATTTTGGAGTTCGTTTGAAAAAGTTGTTAAAGTTGGAAATAATAATAAAATAATAGATATACGTGTATATATACGCGTTCTCTACTGCAAACCCTAGTTATATCTCATGGCCGCCAGAGATAATGTCGATGGCCGAAATCTTCCCTTGTTCTTCCTCTTTGATCTCTCAATCCACAAACTATTTCAAAAATCTTCCAACAGCAAAACTGTAGAACTCTCCGAGCTCAACACATCCATACGGTGGGCGGTCGCGAAACTCGACGAGGTGGCCAGAAATTGTCGTTGAAGGGCTGGCATACGCACGTGATTTTCACGGCCAGGGAACCACCGAGCTCGACGAGCTTCTAGCCGAAGGTGGAGCTGGCCATGACGCTTCATTCGGCACGTGTTTGATGGGCTCTCGGCGAACGGTGGTCGAGCAATTGGTAACCCTAGCGTGTGTTGATGGGTTCGGGAAACTGGTAGTTGCGTACGAGAGGGAAGATGAAGCCTGCGCCCTTGATTTTCTGAAGCTTGATCATGTGGCCAGATTTCGATTAAGGTAAAAAAAAAGTGAAATGTGTAATTCGTTTATAAATTGTATGCAAACTTTAAAATTGTGTAACTCCTTCATACTTTATCAAAATTGGATGAAACTTTTTGCGTTAGAATCTCAGAGACCCGAGCTACGCTGCAGTGCAGATTCGGGAGTGTTTAGGGCTCATTAGGATTTTTGGTTAAATCGAACGTCGTTCGATTTGATTTAAAATCGTAGAATCAAGGTGAGTGTTTTATAACGCTCACAACGTACTGAATATCTTTATGGTAGTTAAATATGATATTATGAAGTGATATGAATTTTATTTGTCATTGTTTGATAAAAATTTAATTGTCATATAGATTGTCATTTGAATTCACCGTTGAAAATTAAATTGACAGTCAAATTGAAATTAAAAATTGAATTGCGATTAAATTACCTGACATTGATAACTATGAAATTGCCGTGAATTGTATTGTCTATTGGATGATTTATTTCGATGGATGCTATTGGTTGATATTTAAATGTTTGGATGTTTATTTGCTTATATATATCCTGTTATACATACATATGACACTATGATTGGTTTAAGTGATATATATTCATCCCTGACATTTAATTGAAATAAATAATCACTTGGCCATAGGATAGAAAATTATATACGGACACCGGATTGGTTAAATTAATAATAAAAAAATCGTTGATTTTAAATTTATTTAAATGTTTTGATTTAAAAGTTATAAATAAAATCAATGTATAGAAATCGAATTTATCGCAAATTGAGTTTGGAATGTTGAAATAAATTTTGGGTTAAAAGAAATTGTTAAATAATTTAAGTTGAGACTTTGAAATTTAAAATTGGGATATGATTGAATTTCGAAAATTTATTTGTTTTAAAGATTGAACATTATCTCGAGCTTTGAGTATTACTAAGTAAAAGTGATATAAAATGATATTTTGAAATTCAGCTTGGAATTGAATCATATTTGAAATTTGGATTTAAAAGTTGAATATTGAAGGATAATTTTGTTAAGTGTTATAAATTGATATTTTGAAAATCAAGCTCCAAATCGATATAAATTGAAATTGAATTAATTAAAGGTGAATGTGGAATTGAATTAATTTGAAGTCAAGTTGACATTGATTTGAATTGAAATCGAAATTGAATCGGTAGAATGGAAATTGAAATTGATTTGAATTGGGAAGTTATAATTGAAATGGTTTGGTTTTGAAGCTGTTCAGTTTTGTTTCCAAATTTCTCTGTTATATAAACCATCTTTAAATACTTAAACTATTTTTATCTATTTTAAATCTACTTAACCCAATTTAAATTATTTTAAACAAATTTATCCATTTGGAATCCATTTAAAGATTTTAAGTATTTTTAACTATATAATTATTTAAACTGCTTTTAAACTACTTAAAACTATTTTCTAAAATTTCAAGCTGGTCAATAAGGTGAAATGTTATGTTTAAATCTTGAATTAAATACGAATTGGGTTAAATGAAGTTGCAACCTAAATTGAAATTCGAAATGATTTTGAAATCAAAATGAGATATTGAGGCGAAAAATGATTTTGAAACGGAATCTTACATTTTGAATAGATATGATGATATTTGAAATGGATTTGATTTTTGAAGCGAATATGATATTTTGATATCAATTATGAATTGATTTTGAAATGTAAAAGAGCCACCGGTGTAATAATACGTAGTTATTAAAGAGACCGGGATCGGATATGGACATACTCTCTGTCGATACCGAAAACCACTTTAATAACTAATATACGCAGAGTGTTGATCCAGAATGAAGTGGATGGTTTGGTGAACGCGTTGACTGAAGAAAGAGAACGATATTGGATGACCCCTGACATGACTAAAACAGGAGCCGCGCCGGGCCATTGAGGTTCGCCACCTCTAGCGGACACACTTCTTCGTTACCATATCTATTACTGTTGTGATTCGATTTGGGTGCACCCCTCGATTATGGGAGTGTTGTTTCGCGGTGTTGGGGTAGTAGCTGCTATGCCCAACATCAGTCCGGATCATGCAACTACTAGTATCCTAGTTGGTATCGCCTCATGTACCTTGTCATACTGATTATCCTATTCGCGACCACTACGTTTTGGTTTGTACCTTTAGTATATGGATTGCCCTCTGGTGACTTCCGGTTTTGGGGAAACTACGGTCTTGTATATGCTCTTGGGAATAAAAATATGTTAAGGGTGGAATGGGCCATGGCTTAACGCTAGTTTGATATTTTACTTTATGATAGACATTATTGTATATAGCGTATTCTATTATATAGTAGATAGTTTAACGGATCCTTGAGAGATGGAAAATCCCGTAACATCTCTTAAGTTATTGCACTCACGTTGACACTGGATAGGAGATGTCAAACCCCGTAAACATCTCTGACGCCGTTGCATTCATATTTATTTACGATTGATTAACTTACATAAGGATGTTTTAGTCCTGACTCGAGTGTTTTGTCTTTTCATTACGCTCGGGTCAGTCCTGAGTTTTTCATCTTATTGAAGATCTATTCTGGAGGACGAAGACGAAGATTTGGTATACTATTACTATTATTATCCTTGCATCATGCTGTCTGCTGCATTATTTTAACTGTTCTGTTGTATATGTATAACTCTGATAAATGATGTATAAATGATAATCAAAAGTATATTAAACAGCTTCATGAACTGTTTATTTGATTATTATATTTTATCTTTCCGCTGCGAGATTCTGTGATTGTTCTTGTTCCTTTTCTCTTCTTTTCTTATTTACCCCATTAACAATCCTCCCTTTTGAATGGTTTGGAATCGGCATGTGTGTTTGATTTATCGATTTAAACTGTCCAATATGGCGGGTCGTTACACATTGGGTAACTTAACCCATATCGGCATCGTACTAAGGAGATCCATGTCCTTTTTCAGGGACTCAGACCATCTTCTCATTATGATGAGCTTTCCATTATAGAAGTATGGGCCATTCTGAATGATCGAATTGCAATCTTGAACTTCTTTGAATTTAACAATAAAGAACCCATTTTCTCTGGTAAAAATTTCAAATTCTCCAACAGGTTTCCATACATGTTGGATGTAAGCTTTGTAAAACGTATAATATGGTTTGGTACCAAAAACATAAACCAAAATCGAATTGCTCCAGCAATCGATTGCTCTTTTGCATACAGATTCTTTTATCAAACCATATTTCTTACTATTAATTTTGATAGGAGCAATAGTTTCAAGATTGCATTCATCATTATTTGGTTCTTTGGATTGCTCAGAAACGATTTCAGCCCAAGATTTTTGCCCCTGTGCTTTATTCAGAGAAAAATTTGTGGGTTTCCGCGGTTGATACGATTGATTTCTCGTAATCAGAGGAGGGACGGTTGAACTCTGACCATCTGTCTTCTTTGTTTGAGTATTATTGCCCCGCAAATTTCTCCGATACCCGGGCATATAGGGTTGTCATTTCTTTTGTGATCTTGATTGAACTAATTGAAACCCATCTTTATCTATGATGATTCCATTGCTTGATTCTCTGATGTGAGATTCAGGTGGTCTGTTTAGATGCTTTGAAAAAGAAAGATGAGAGAAATTTCTATGAGGGGAGAGATTTTCCCCCATGGCTGAGGAAAACCCTAGATTTTTTTTATGTATTACTTCTTCACCAATTTGACTTCATGATACTTAATCCAAGAAAGTTTTTTGCTTATAAAGTGCATAAAATTTACATTCACAAATCGACCTTCATCTCCTTGCTATAAATGAATCGTGCCGTCTTCACCCACGATGGGATAATCAAGGTCCATAGGATCAAATTCCCATTGACCAAAACCTACGTTCAAGTCACGATTAATCTACTCAAACACCCCTTGCTGTCTCGCCTGTTTCTTACATCTTCCAAAACCAGTTAACTTGGACATAACCTTTACATCATCAACCGACATCATCAGATTGAAGCCTACAAACACAACATCAAAAGAAGGGAACCATTTCTGCGTGTTCCACCAATAAGTCAACCAGGGAGCGTAATAAGCAACTCTATACGCCCATCGATCCTGGCTAAGTACTTTGTTTGTTAAACTGGCTGGGAAACTAGGTCAATAAATACTTGAAGCTGGAGCCAGTAAAGCTGCACCTGCAAGCTTATGAGGAATGTACTTCAAGCAACCCCAAACCAGTCCTCCTCCTAATGAATACCTAACAACATAAAATCTGTCACCTAGTTTCAAAGAATCTGCAAGTTCTTCAATGTCTTGAGCATTGCTTTTAATTGATCTTCCAGGATGTGGATCGCTTTCTCCATAGCCAGGTCTATCGAATGACAGAACATAAATTAGATACTCTTCAACAGTTTCTTTGTAGGGGGAAAGGACGTCGTATTTGCAAAGAGAGTGATTTTGTTCACACTTTTTTTTAAGGTGTGAACAAAACACCGGTCTCCTATTGGAGGAATTCAAGGGGGTCCTATATGTGACCCATCAAATTCCTCCAATTAGAGGAAAGTGTTTTGTTCACACTTCAAAAAAAGCGTGAACAAAATTATATTCATTTGCAAAAGGACCCTCCGTGAAGGAATATGATTTTGTATTTGGCTTCTTCGTTTGGCACTCCAGTTCCATAATAAGAAATATGTCTTCCATCTTTGAGTTTGATTCTAGGCGAAGTGATAGGAGGGCCTGTTGGGGATCCACATATTTTTGGAGGTGGAGGTTCAATTGCCTTGTATGATAGGGCAAACAATCCTACTAACATGGCGATTGCTAGTTTCTTGGAAAACCCTGAAGGGATGGAGAAAGGTGAAGAAGAAGTTGGGTTCTTTCTTCTAATATGCGATCTTGCAGCAGCTGCTAAATTTTTTCCTTCTGGAGGTGTCATTGCTGGTCTGAATGTTTAATTAATCAAGAGTGAAAGCTAAATAGGGCTTTTCTCCGTTACAGAAAGATCACCAAAAGTTTGTGTATTTTATACTAAGGTTAAAGCAGGCAAAGACTATTCTCCACATGGCTTGATTCTTATAAGAACTGGGCAGACGAAGTTGGCGTCTGCGTCCAACGCGTCGAAGGTGCACCACACAAGTTTGCCCATTTCAACTTAACCGTTGAAGGGGAGTCATTCGCGTCCGAGGCGTCATACACGTCTGATGCGAATCAGACGCGAACGGCTCCCCTACAACGGCCATCTTTTCCCCATCGATTATATAATCCCTTACTCTATCACTCTTCTCATTCACTTTCAATTCTCAATCTAAAAATTCATTAATCTGAGCTTTCATGGTAGCAGTTCGTATTTCAGTAATTTTATTTCTGTTTTTGTTCATTTCGTTTAGTTTCTTTTCTGATTTTTTTGACATATTTTGTCTCAGAAATTGCTAAACAAAATGCACCAAGAAATTCCCGCCGTAGCCCAAGAGTTTGGTCCATTCACGCAAATTCTGTATTTTTACGAATAGCTACCGGTCAATCCTAAAAAGAAATCCATTCGAAGATAATGGCAGAACTGAACGAGGCTTTAGTCGGTGTTCCGAACGAAGCACCGTTCACTGTCGAACAAATTATGGGAAAATACGACTCGCTGAAGAAGAAATGGACGGTTTGGCGCAATTTGAGAAATAAAATGGGCGCAGGATGGGATAATGTTCGAGGAACGATTAGTGGAAGCGCACATTGGTGGATCGATCGTGCGGGGGTAATACTTTTTATCTTTTTTGCTTTCTATTTACCGCTACTAACTTATGTTTCTTTTTAATATTAGGAGTTTGGCAACTCGGTTTTGAAGTATAGGAGACAGCCGATAGAGAATTTGAACGAACTCGAACAAATTTTTGGTAACAGTATTGCAACTAGTGCCGATGCTTTCACTCCTGGCACTACCGAAGGTCTCAACGCGCAATAGTCACCCCGTTCTCCTCCTCAAGAAGACATCACACACACATATTTCGACCGAACATGGGGAACATAAGTTTTTCAAGTCCCACTTAAAGACATCAACACACAATAGTCGTTTCAACAACCTACACAAACACGTGACGTAGGTTCTTCTTCTAGGTCTCGATCAAGCAGAAGAAGACGGATGAAGAACGAGGAAAAAATGGATGCACTTGTTGATATGATGTATAAAAAACATAAAAATAAGAAATATCGTTTTGACACAGATAGTCCATCCTCTAATCCATCAACTAATGCTAGTAGCTCCCCTTATGTTAATGCAAGCCCACAGCACACTACCCCATGTTCGGATTTGAAGGCAACAATTGAGTGTGTGAAGAAATTATTCAACTTTCCAAAGCAATTTGACTACTCCAAATTAAGGACAACAGAGATACGCTCACACTTTTGGAAGACGACGAAGCCCGAGAATAGTTGCGGTATGAGATCGACTAATGCAATCATACAATTAGATACCAACAATATATGATATCTATGCCACTACCTGCCTTTCCAACTGCATTTCCACCTACATTTCCACCAAAATTTCCACCTACCTTTCCACCGAACTTTCCACCTACATATCCACTGAACTTTCCACCTACCTATCCACCAAAATACCCACCACAGTAGTTTGTATTTGTAGATTTTGCTTCGTATTTCGTATTTTGTATTCTGCATTTTGAATTATGAACTATGTATTCGGTATTATGTATTATGTATTCGGTATATATCTATTTTAATGAAAAATAATTAACACAAATAAAATAATAATATAAATAATAATTTTGCCTCTTTCGCGTTGCCTCTTTCGTACAAAGAACGCATTTCTCTTTCGCGAACTTACCACTTTCCCAACCCCTTTCGTTTGCCTCTTTCATTTGCCCCTTTCGTTTAAAAAAAGAACGCACCCTCGGACTCTATTTTCACTTTTTTATGAGATAGGATTACCGATTACTAGAGCAGGATCGCACTCCCCTTTTTATAATTTGAAAAGTGGACTTGGTAGTTGGTATATTTGTTTGAGCATTCCAACAAACGCAGAAGAAAATGGAAGGATCATGATGGATTGCATTTTATTTTATTTTGTTATATCTGTTATTTAGAAATATAAATTTTTGATCCGATCGTGAAGTTTTAAAAATACTCTTGCATGTAAACAAGATGTCGAAAGTTCGAATCTTGAAAAAAACAAATATTAACATCTATTTTCAAACGTAAATTTTGGTACGTAAATAAGTTTACAAATTCGAAACTCTATTTCCATAAAAAATTACAAATTTTTCTTTATGTTTTTCAATTTATTTTCATTAAAACTACGTAGAAATTTTATAATTTTATAAGAATTTTTTATATGCACATGCTTTGCACAGAGCATAAAATCTCGTAAATCATATTGCTCTTAGGTGATGGATTATTTGAGGTGTATTCATGGTCATTTCTTACTCTATTCCTACATGTAACGGATCAGATGACGCACCAAACATGAGTGTGTGAGTAGAGTAAAAGAAAATAAAATCTTATTTTCCACAAAGCAGAAATTTTGGTAATTTCACATCCGACATGCTAGACGTGAACTTAATTTTTTTTACATTATAATGCTTAACTTTTATAATTATATTTAACAAAAAAGGATTATAAATATTTGTAATTTTTAAGAATACTTATTTTTTGGAAAATGAAAAATGAAAAACGAAATAAGTGAACATAATTTTGTAAAAAATGAATAATATATTGGTATTTAAAAAAAATTATTTATGTGTGTGAGTGTTTGTATGTTCTGTAAACATAAAAAAAAATTTCACCGTTAACATATATCGTTAGTCGACATCCTCATTCATGTGAGTTTTGACCATACACCCCAACCTAGGCGTTGTCACCTCCAGACCCTCGTTTTGTAAGGGTAACATTTTTCAAAATAATATTATTTATTTTTAAATTTTTGCGAAAGCAAAACTAAATAAAAGAGTATCATTTTTTTATTGGTTTTGTACGTAATTTATTGTTTTTAAATTTGCAATTTCGAATTAGTTTTCGATTTAATCAATAATAGTAGTTTAAAATTACTAAAAGCAAACTAGAAACTATAATAACAACATATATTTATAACAAAACAAATAAATATAAACAATCTTTCTTCTATCAATTCTCCTTTCAAAACACTGAAACTGTCTTTCTTTTCATCAAACTTTCACATTTCAAACTCCTTTCAATTGTCATTTGCCCAGCTTCCACCACTTCATCAAGAATGCACCATTAATTTGTTATGTTATTGAAAGCAAGTATATGTTATAGAATGTAATGATGTTGCTTTATTTAATTTATCTTTTTTGTTGTTATATGTATTGTCATATTAGGAAAAAGCTTTCAACTTCGGTTGTGCATCAGGAAAAAAAGAGAGGAAATTTGACTTTAAATTATAACACATTTAAAAGTAGATTTAACAATACCAACAACACAAACACTGCAAACAAATGAACTTAACATAAAGCAAGTAATAATGTTTTACCGTCGTTTATTAGTTATCATCTTATATACTATAGATAATAAAACCAATGAAACTAAATTAAATTGATGTTTTTCCAAAATCAAAACCAATAAGAAAAAGGTTTGATTTGGTTGGTTTAATTGGTTTGTCTTTAAATGAGCTATATTGTCTAGTTTCTAACATAATATGTAAATAAAACAATTTATTGAATTTATATTTATGGCTAAATTAACACTCCAATATTTTCTTTTGCCACCCCAGTGTCTTTTACCGTTCTTTTACATTCCGTAAATTTCTTTTAACATCCAAGTTTTATCCTTATTTTCAATTTTAGTTATACCGTGGATACGTTGCTATTACGTAATCCACGTCCACTATATACTTGTAAATAATTTTTTTGCTCAATATATTATTACGGCACGTTTATTATAAGCGTCGTTTAAACCATTTCCTAGTGCGTAGTGCGCTAGGTTTACACTATTCCCTAGTGCAAAAAGCACCAGATTTCTACGTTTTCCAAACTCTCGCTACACTAGGTTCCCATCATTTTCTAGTGCGTAAAGCACTAGTTTGGTATTAATTTCGAGTTTTCATTTCTGTTAACTCAAATTAGTCCGGCAACGACCTTGTATCTTTTCATACAAACAACCAGAACAAAAATTCATAAAACAACAAAGAAAATAACCAAAATATTTGGATAACACCAAAATCATGTTAACTTGACGTTAGAACGAATATATTTATTTAAGAAAACACAATCATTTTCACATTTAATAGAAAAATATAACCGAAACATTAGTTTTAATGTTTTTATTCATAAGGGGTAAAATAGTAAACACAACAGTTTTAATTTCAACGGGGTGTGAAAGAAAAAAAACAGGTATCAAAAGAATTTGCCTTTGTATAAAATTTATACAAAGGTGTGCTGAAAGACAAATTGTTGTTCTTCCGCAAACCCTGATATATAATATTGTTAAAATAATAATATAAGTTTGTGTTTATAATTATATTTCTTTTAATAAATTGAAACTTTGTACTTGGTTTGTTTTCAAAATACCGAAAATTGAAACCGACCAAAATTACTTTGATAGTCAGGTTTCTGAATGTTTACCCTTATGCTCTAGAGTGCTATTTTGTTCACACTTTGTGAACAAAACAGCACTCTTCATTGGTTGAAATCAGCGGACTTCACGTGGAGCCCGCTGATTTCAACCAATGGAAAGTCGTGTTTTGTTTACACCGACGCGAACAAAATAGCAAGCTGTACTCTATCTTTCAGTCCTTTTTGTTTCCTTTGTCTTAGTTATTACCCGTTGTTGCTATGCTCAACTGTAGTCGTGTTTCTTCTTCCAAAGTTCCAGCTTCCAGATCTGTCCATCAATTGGGCGTTTCACGTTACCCAACTGCTGCTTGCTCTCCTCACCTTGCCTTCGTCATTGAAGGCTGCTGGCGCTGTCTGATTTGTCTCCTCCCAGCTTCGGTTGGCGACCTTCCAACGTTAGGGTAATGAATCTTTTGTGACACTGTTTCGTTTTGTCTTCTTAGTTTCATACACCGGCTTGCAAACTTTCCTACTATGTTAGTAACCTAGAGCATTCTGCAATTTTATGATACGCTAATTTGTTGTTCACTTTATTTCGATAAAATCAACTGGGCATTCCTGTGGGAACTCATGTTCAGCTTATTAGTATAATTTTCTTATTTTGATTTTATCATGATCACACTCGGTGTGTGAAGATTTCGATATTGAAGGAACAACTGTATTAAAATTGTAGGTTGCAGATGTTTGGAATGGTGAATAATAATCCAAGCGTTTAATATGTTTTAATAGCCTGTTCTTATATATTTTGGAGTTATGGTCAGCTAGTAACTTCATCTGAAAAAAAATATAACATCTGCACCAACACCTTTACATGGTAATACTGAAATAGGAAATCTGTACCGTCAATGTGGGCAATGCTCAAGTTACGGCTATAATCATTATGTTCTTTCACCATATTCTCATATGTTACCTTTAAAAAAAAAATCCATTCATGACTGATTTGGATCTAGTATGGACTGGTTATTGACACTAACATGATCTGGAACCAGTTGGCCAACTCCATACATTACATCTTTGCATATTTTCTTTTCCACTTGTAAACTGATATGTGATACTTGGCATTATATGTATTTAGTTGGTGCGTGTCTGGAGATGATCTGATCTATTCTACCTCTTCTCCAACATCATGTAGAGTGATTTTTTGAATTTTGAAAAACCAATCATGTAATCGCAAATTCTCTGTTGTAGGATTTGCGTTTGGGAAACATGTTTGCATGTTTGGTTTGGAACAAGTTCATCTGGCTCACTTAACACTGGAAACACATGTAATCGCAAATTAAGTATGCAGACCACTAAAAGATAAGTAATGTTATCCAAACTTATGAAAAGGGAAACTGCTCTTTTCTTTGCTAACGTGCTTATGTATATACTATTTTTTGTCATGGTAAACTTTCTTAAAGAAGACTAAGTTTAATTTGCATGAAATCCAAACTATATTACATCTATCAATTTTTTTTTAAGGGAAATTTTAACCTACGTACTTATACTTATGATTATAAAAAATTAATTTTAGGTCCGTTTTCATATTCTTTTATAAATTACATTTTTATTTTCAAAAAAAAATTTGAAATTCACAGGATATTTAGATAGTTTTACTAAGCTTAACATGTCTTTTAGAGTATAAGTTCATAACTCATAGCCGTCGTAATACACGTCGGAGTAATCGTTTTTAAATTTGAGAATAAGAGAAGTAAAAAAACAAAAAAAAAAGTAAAAACAGAAAGGAATATAAAAAATAAAGAGAACGATGTAAAACAAATAAGTTTAGAAAAGAGGGATATGTCCTTAATTTTGAATTTTTAAAATAGAATCAATCGCTCATCTTGGATTTATTTCTAATTGCCGCACTAAGTTCACTCATTTTTGATTTATTTCTAATTGATGCACTAAGTTCGAGAATACTTTCACTAAAACAAAAAAAGGTTATTCGAAACCCTTTTATTTTGTCTTCAAATGAAATATTTCGTCTCTAATTTATATTCGAGACCCACTTAAGACAAATATTGGTGTTATCCGACATTTTGACTTGGCTATATTGAACTGGTTGCACAAGTTAGATTCGGCTGCTATCAAGGTCGATGAGTCCAGAGTGACGGTTGTGGGGCCCAGAAGTCAAGTACAGATGATAACACGAATCTGAGGTTGGGTGGAATTGATAGATATGTAAGAAAGAATGTTCGAAGTATGAAATATGGTTCAACATATAGGAGGGATCGACATAAATTGACTTCCATTATAGAGATCGATATGTTTCTGGAGCAACAACATTTCAATAGAAAACAATCAATAGCTCAAGATCCACAAGTCCAATTCATATGAAATTTTTGTGAACAAGATATGAGGACCCTAGGGAGCCTACCCTAGGGATCGCACCTCAAAAAGATGAAATTAGAGGGATCGACACTTCCCTTGGTAGGGATCGGCAGGAATTAACAAGCAATCCATGTTGAAGCAACGATCCAGCAATAACTCAAGTTCTACTGGTCCAATTGGTATGAAATTTGGAGGCTAAGCATATTATAGCACGAGGAAGCAAACATGGGGATAACACTCCAAAATTCGACCAAAGTAGGGATCGGTACCGATCCCTCTTCTTTGGGAATTGGGCCATGCGATCCCTCTTGTGGGTCCATATGGTTCTGAAGGTCCTTCTGCCGAATTTTCAAGCAGATATTTGGCCATCTTTGTCTATAAATATAGGCTTAGTTGTTCATTTTTGGGATTTTTACGCTGCTAGTTGCTTTATATTCTTTTGTAACTAAATATTTTCATCTGATCCCTATTGTACTCAGTTTATAAAGTGATTAATAAAGCAATCTGTTCAAAGTGAAAGTAGGCAAACAACGCCGAGAAATGCGGATTAAAATGCGGATTAAGAATCTTAAGAATTATGATAGTTAGGCATAGATTAAGGGGGAGTTTTTAGAAGTATTAGGATAGAAGGAATATTTTATAAACAAAGGTTGTCATCATCAAAAAGGGGGAGATTGTTAGTCCATGAGGAGTTGGTTTTGATGACAACAACCTTAGAATAGATTATAAAATATATATACAAACATTACAAGTTTAGATATATATGTATATGCAGGATCTAACCATGAAGGTACCAAGAATGAAGACTGTACAGTATAGAGATTCAAGATATAGAGATAGAAGACTCATGAGTATCAAGATTATCAAGAGTTCAAGATTCAAGGTTTTGTTTTATTAGGAATATTTGTTAAAACTCGTAGAAAAGCACTGACATCTTAATATCTAATTTATTCGTGGAATGGAATCCACTTCAAGCCCGTTAAAGGGATGGAACCCTAAGTAGGATGGAACCTACGAAAATCTAGTGGGACATTGTTTTGTATCCACTAATTTTAATTCAAATGATTTTACAAAATTATCTTGTTTTCAAAATGATTTCAAAACTTTCCTTTGTGGATTAAGGATCTTAAGGCTAGAATTAACACTAGAGGGGGGTGAATAGTGTTTTAAGAAATTTGTTAATCTTTTTGAGCTTATCTTAATTTGTTAACAATGTATGCACTAATCAGACACAGATATGAACACATAATCAAACACAGATGCAAATATAAAGTAAAAGCAGTAAAGGAAAGAACACACCGGATTTTATACTGGTTCGAAGTTACCCTACATCCAGTCCCGCACAACTAAGTATGGATTTTCTTTCAAATTCAATTCAACAATTACAACCCTCGGTTTCAAGGCTACGAGGTACACCCTCCAGAATAACAATCCTCTGGGTAGAGATACTTGATTTCTGGGGCAACAAGTTCATCCAATTGATTTCCAGGGCTACAATCACACCTTTTCCCTTTTGATTGATTTCCAAGGCTACAATCACACCTTTTCTCGCTAATAGATTACAAAGAAGTCTATAAATCAGATTAGCACTTGGATCCTATAGAGATAGTGATAGAGAATCAAACTAGAAGTAATCGAGTATGATTCGATGTTGATTTCGGCAGAGTAATGGTATAAATTTGTATTAAGAAATGTGGAAGAAGAAGAGGAGTGAAACCAGAAAAAGTGATTAAAAATTCGTTGAAACTGACCCCTATTTATAGAAGAGCAACAGCCATGACCATTCATGAAGAGTTATGGCGAATAGACACTTCTTTTGAAATTTGAATTTTGAAACCAACTGACACTATGTCGACATGGGGTACTTGGGCATGTCGACATCCCAAAGGGATTTTTGGTGTTTTGATTTTCTTTGAAAATAACATCTATCTTATATTAAAATTATTTTAAACTTTATAAATATACTTAACTATAGTTAAAATACATAAGTAAATATAAAGAACAATATATACATAATTTAACTATAATTTTATATTTAAATCTAAGTATAAATATTAACAGTTAAATATATTATTTGAAGATAGTTTAAAATCAGGAGTAATTTGACTTTGAAATTAAAGATGTTTTTGAGGCTAAAATTATTTAAAATCAGGATAGAGAGTTTTGAATCTTTTAAAAGGAAAGTTTTGAAATCATTTTGAAAACAAGATAATTTTGTAAAATCATTTGAATTAAGATTAGTGGATACAAAACAATGTCCCACTAGATTTTCGTAGGTTCCATCCTACTTAGGGTTCCATCCCTTTAACGGGATCGAAGTGGATTTCATTCCACGAATAAATTGGATATTAAGATGCCAGTGCTTTTCTACGAGTTTTAACAAATATTCCTAATAAAACAAAACTTTGAAATCTTGAACTCTTGATAATCTTGATACTCATGAGTCTTCTATCTCTATATCTTGAATCTCTATACTGTACAGTCTTCATTCTTGATACCTGCATGGTTAGATCCTGCATATACATATATATCTAAACTTGTAATGTTAGTATTTATATTTTATAATCTATTCTAAGGTTGTTGTCATCAAAACCATCATCTCATGGACTAACACGTCGAACCATTATAAATCATTGTGCACGTATTATTCTTTTAATTTACTGCTATTTCTTTTATTATCCTTTGTTTTCATTTGATATTCTTCATTTATTTCTCTTCAATATCGGGTGTCTGCGTCAATTTTTGGTGCAAACATTTTGGTTCTTTCACTGAAAACCTTGATTCTAAACTTATTAGGATCCCTTTGTTGCTACTGGATTGCATAAATCCCCCAAAGGAGATCCACAGTCATCTTCAGGAAGTTTGCTTGTTCTATTCAAATTTGCAAAAATCTATGCAACGCTATCAACAATGGTGAGGAACACTAGATCTACTTCTTAGAACGCGGAAGAAAACGAGAATGCTAGCATCTAGCAAGGAGGCTCGAGCAGTCAACCGATGGATGTGAATGTTGATCCAGTTGAAGTACATAATCCAGCGATTCCATCACAAGAGCTGAATTCCAGAATCTGATGAGAGAGAGCTAAAATAGCCGTTGACAATTAAACTAGCAGACTCAAGCCAATATCAACCTAATGAACTAACTCAGTCGACAACAATGAGGGAAAGCTAGGGGACCCTACCCCTTACTCAGCAATAGAGAGTTCTAGTTCATTCGACGAGTATTATAGACACAGGCATCGCATAATAGACGGATATCGCGCATAAACTTTTGGACGTCAACAGGTAGACCTGCCTGGTAAGCCAGGACTGATTGGTGCCGATCCCTCCATAGGGATCGATACCGATCCCACCTCCAGAGGAGGGAACTTACTTGTACATGTTGGGATCTAAGCTGGAGCTACTGCGGCTGATCTGGATGATGGAGTTCAATTGAATGTTGACCAATTGCTTCCCTGGAATTATGATGAAGTGAATGTACGTGGTATACATCGGGAGGATGGTGAACTAAGAAGGCGTGGAATGGCCCGTAGACATCGACTGGACCATTCACGTGAGGTGGAACATGACTACCGCTTGGCACCAACTATCCAAACGCTAGACTTATCGGCTATGGTTAGATAGTTAGTGAAAGAGAGACAAGGCTTGACCAATGATGATTGGGGAATCTCGAGAAGCCATACCCCATTCATTGGTAATGTCCTACAAGCAGAGTATCCAAGGAGGTTCAACATGCCGTTGATTCCTACATATGAGGGAAAAATCGACCTCAGGCTGCACATCATGAGATATGAATGGTTGATGGATTCCGCATGAGCAAATGATGCAACCAAGTGTAGATGTTTTCCTATAACTCTCTCTGGAATATAAACAATGTGGTTTACAAGGTTACCGTAATGAATCAGATTTTTGACCCTCGAAAATCGACACTAATACATCCACTATATCACATGCCGAGCAATCGAATATCGAAAAACCCAATTGTTATAGGAAAAAAGAAGAAAGAAGATAAGAAGAAAACTAAAACATCATAGAATCTCACGGCGGAATGAATAATCTATAATATACCATGAATCTTTATACAAAAACAAAACTGTAAAATATGTATATATAAACATCAATCAGAGTATACTAACTTATTTCAGCCTGGACAGTTATAATAGCCTATCCTCACAATTGCTGATAACACAACAATGAATATAGCGGAAAACATAACCTTCTACGTGGATACGTCTCTAGGCCTCCAACTCGTCTCTTGAAGCTCCAAGCATCCAAACTAATCTGTAATATACTCGGTCTGACCCGAGCATTATAATAAAATAACACCCGAGTCAGTCTGGAAAACCAGCTTAAGAAAACACACTCAATTGGATTTAAAGTTATAAGAAAATCTTTGAAATCAAAAGGTACCTCGTAAGATCACGCCACACATAAACACGATGGGTTTTTATCTTACGATAACCAAAACACTTTTATAGAAAATCCACTGATATTATAATAGTGTCCAAGTACAAATACTTATTAAAATAGCCGAAATTGTTACATTAATTAAATTCCAGCATACTAGGCTCTACAATCAAAACCGTAAAGGTACGTATTGGAGAAGTGATTCCATGTTATGACCAGGTAAGGAACTACGTCCAATGGGTGCATCTCTAGATCAGTGCACCCAGGTCTGACAAGAAGATCTTGTACCCTGCCACATAGAACCGGCTTACCACTTGACTAGTAGTGCCGAATATGTCATCATCCCGGTCTTCCAACCTTAATCGAGATCTCTCATGCACAACCAAATCCATCAAAATAGGGTAATCTAGAAAGATGATGACATACCCTAATGGAAGCAACCCACTTAGCCCTATTGCATGCCCTATTTTAGTCATTTTCTGGTTGATGAGGCTTGAGGCTACGATTATCTTTCAAGAAATTTACACTTGGAATGCTCATTGCCCTCCAATGACAATGTGCTGATAGCATTCATCCATACAAGTCCATTCCGTGTTTGAACGAAACCGAAGGCACTATTCCTACTACATCCTTTTTGGAATCACCCTCAGGATTAGTAGTGATAAGCCCTTGCACTTCACATCTCTAGATTCCATGCTCTTCACAATGTCTTCACTTTAAAATGCATTCGTTGGATCGAAGTGGTTTTCAGATAACATATCTGATCCCGGTCTCTTCGAAACAACGTTCAATAATTTCCGGTAAACTCAACCCCGGTTCTTTAGAAAATAAAAAGACAAAGATAAGATCGGAGATCACCTCCTAACCGATAGTGGATGGATTTCCTTATCATCGTTCTAGAATAATGAAATGACATTTATACGCACAGTACAACATCATCGGAGATGACTATGCCATATAACTCACGTATTTTCTTCTAGATATTTCCAAAGTTATGTTGGGTCTATTTTCAATAGTCGGTTATTTAACTATCGAATAACAAACATTCAGTCAGGATTTTATCTCATTTGGAAAATCAACATTGGCTCAATATATAAGCAATCACTAGCTCCCTTTAATAAGTCTTTAACATACAATTACGTTGTAAATTACTTGTATATAAACACATTAAAAGATATACTCGCAAATCCCTGTATTTCCCTATTTAGCAATAGCCATATACTTATTCCAACAGTATATGTATATCTACAAAACTTAGAAAAGTTTCCTTTTTATTCGATTCTCAAATCGTTTAAAATTCCTCATACAATTCTCCAAGATCATTTATAAACCATTTTATAAAATCTTCGAAAAATATTAATAATTCCTTTACCAAGAATTCAATCACTTATAAACGTCTTGTACATTTCAAAATCATTTATAACTCTTAATGAACCAATATACCATTTATAAACTTCTTTTATAAATCTATAACTCTTTTTTAAAATTTTGTTTATAAATATCTAACCATTTATAAACTCTTTCACCTTGCAAATAGCCCTTCCTTAATTCTTCGAACCATTTTATAACTCCTTTATAAAATCTAAGTCTTTCAAATATATTTTCGGGGTCTTAGAAATAATAATAAAAATTTAAAATATTTTAGTTCAAACACCATCATATAATAATGATTATTAACATTAAAATTTATAAATTTTAAAACATCTTAAAAATGATAATTAATAACTTCAAAATATTGTTTAAGAACAATAATAATTAACCTTTACCATTTTCATAAATAATAATAATATATTTAAAAACCTTATTAATAATCGCTAATATTAATTCCAAACCATAATTATTCTTGAGATAACTAACTTTCAATTTTTCAACTTTTATAAATTCTTAAAACATATTAACTATAAACAAATGACTTTTAAACAATATCACTATTTAACTTTAAATAATATTAATATAATTATATAACTTTAAAATAATATAGTATAATTATGTAGCTTTAAAAACAATATTATTATAATTAAATAACTTTTAAAATAATATTTATATATATAATTATATAATCCTCAAACAAAATATTTCTAAAACTCAATTTCGGATTAAAAACCCTTTTTTGTCTCAAAAACCATTTCCGACTTAATCAGCAATTTATAGTATTTTTAAAAATATCAATTCGAGGTCAATAACCACCCAACGCTTAACCAATATCGATATTGATTTTTCTTATCACAACTGGGTTTTATTTTCAAACATATAACGATGTTATAACCACAGCATCCACAATCATATTATTAATCAAAAATCCATATAAATGAAATATTATTGAAACAATATAATTCAATAATTGCGAGGAATTCCGTTGTACCCCTCCAACCTGTTTTTCCCTGCATCATAAATGTTAAATAATCAATGAATATAAATCAACCACTTCGAGGCGGGATTCGTACACAAAGGGTCATCCGTTCTTACATGGGAACGCGATAGGGTCTCATCCGCTTCAATAGGCGGGAATATATCCAAACCAACTAATAAATATAATAATTTATCCAAACAATCATTCAACCATTTTATCAACTATAAATCATACTAGTGATCCAAAAAGTTGAGATTAACTCATTGAAATTTTCTGTTGTCGCCGAGGCATTCCAGTTTGGAACTAAAACCGGACGACGTCCGATTTTAGCCCAAAATTCAACAATCTCCAAATTCGTCCAAACCTATTCTATTTAGAAGCTTTCGTTGTCATGAGCGCAACGCAAAAAGTTTCATCTCAATCGGACCTCGTATGAGAGAGTTATGAATTTTAGAAGTTATCGACAATTTTAAATAATAATTTGAATAAACCAATTTATAACCTTTAACTAAATTACAAATTTTCCATCTTCTTCCCAAATAAACATGCACAGCCATGGCTGTATCCTCTATTGTGCACCCACACCCAGACCCCCCATCTCTCCACTAACAAATTACAAGATCTCGTTCATTAAAATTAATAAGATACATCGAAGGTATCTTTTCTTAGTTCTAGTTCTACTCTTATTCTATATGGTATCCATATCATTTATACCTATGAGATACCATACAAAATAGAATGATTTTACAAGGAACGGATTATTCTTAAATCTAACCACACCGTTGAACTCCACGATGAAATCTCCATCATCTAGGCACAACACCGCCTCGCCCAAACCCTTAAAGAAAAATGTGACACCTTCCCCCTCTCCTCAGCCGTGCCCAGGTCGCGTTCTACCATAGGCAGTCAAATACCTCCAAATTTAGCTACTAGGTGCCCCTTACAACCACAAACCCGAATCCAACGTCCAATTGGCCAAACTCTCCCTCCATTGGCCACAAACCCAAGCCCTAGCTCTCATCCTTCACGCCACTTCACAATCGAAACCCACCAACACAAGATGCACATCCAATCGAGCATATCAGTGAGAAGCCCTCATCAAAAGAAGATTTTTACTTCTTGTTTTAGATTTTTCCGATGAGTAATTGTTGAGATAAATTTTTTTGAAGTTTGAATTTTTTTCCTACTCACTGTAAGCTGCGTTTAAATAAAAAAAGGGGAAAAAGATGAAAGTCAGCGTGTAGGGTGTGGGCTCGTATAGGATAGGTCGGCTGATAGGATGTTTTGAGGCATTGAGAAGTTAAATCGAAAAAATAAATATTATTAAAAATTCAAAATATCTCGCTGAATAATTACGGACCCAATCGAGACGTGCCGCTTGGCGTTCCTAATATTATACCCCTATTCCGAATGCAAAGAAACTAGTCTCGAGCACCAATTCGATCATATGGAGAAGATAGCCTTTTGAACCCAATTAAAATATTAAATTTCCAATATTAATTTCAACGCGTTTCTACCCCGTACGACCAACGATACGTCTGATCGCAACGAAATTTGACGGCGTATTATAATTCATTATTACGGACCCAAAGACACTGTTTTCGTCGAAATCCAAGAGTGTGTCCCGGAAAGCTATTTTTACATGTTAATTAAAATGAGTTATTTTAAAAATCGAGTAAACCACTTTTAAATCCAATTAAAATTTTTTATTATCTTCATTCTTATTAAATAGTGATTAAATAAGCTTTTAAATTATCTTTATCTAACTTAAAACTCAAGATTCCATTATTTAACCAATTTCAATTATTATATTTAGCAATTAAATTATCCAATAAATCACTATTTTTGAAATTCAAGTTATTTAAATTCATAAAATTAACTTTTCAATATTTAAAATAAATTAAAGAGGAAAATAGGGAGAAGGACAAATATTAAGAAATTTTTTAGATGTAGTCTCAAACTTTTCAAATTTAGGCTCAAGGACAAAATCAGATTCTCTCTCTTATCAATGTCGATCTCCATATTTATTCAATTGCTCTTACCTCTGTTCATCTGCCAGCATGTCCCTCATCTCTCATCACTATCGTCTTCAACGTCTTTGCCGTCGTCATCGATAGTCACTCTCCCCCCTTATCACCATCATCTTCGATTCCTTCATCGTCCCCGTCGAAAGCCCCTCTTTCTAAAGTTCCTTCCTTTCAGACTCGTCGTCCTCTCCTAAATCAAACATCGTACCACCTCACCGTAGTCATCCTCTGTTGTCCATGCACCATCATCATCGATTTGAAATTAAAAAAAAGCAGTAATAGACGAAAATGCTAAATTAAATTAGCATTAAAACATGGCAATGCTATATTCATTTCTTTACAGTTTAAAAATGCAAAATTATACTATCGTTTTGCATTCTTTAAACATGATGGTGTACTTTATAGTTAAAGTACTATCAATCTACCATTTCAAATATGATAAACATGCGATGCTAACTTAAATTAGCATGATACACACACAATGCTATATTCATTTTTATCGTTCAAAAAAATGCTAAATTAAACAAATATAAAATCAACATAATGTTATTCAATTTTAAAGCATAAAAAATGATGAATTGAACTAGCAATATCATATTTTTTATCGTTTAAAAAAATGCTAAATTGAATTAGCATTATAAACATATAATGCTAGTTCTATATAGCATTTTCGACTGTTGACTGTAAAAATGTAAAGAACCTGAAATCGGCCTTCGAAAATCGGCACCCGTACTTCACTTGTACTCAAAATGCCGTAGATTCAAATGCCGAATCTGGTTCTCCGGAGCTTATAACACCATTAAGTATAACAACACAGCGGAAGAAAAAGAATATATCAATATATATATATATATATATAACATTGATACAATGACAGATACAAAAATCTGGTACAATATGATACAACAGAATGATACAACAGATATCAATATACATCAGAGATGTGATACAAGAAATAGCAGCGGATAGAATATCTCCAATAGAATGCTCCAATCCATAGCTAGCAGAAAGCAAGGTCAGTCATCCAAGGACTGACTAGCTCCAGATAATCTACTAGACCTGAATATCTGAAAAAACCCAACTCTAGACTGCTCGTGTGGAAAATTATGAGCACCCAGAGTTTAGGAAGGGAACAATAAACTCCGAGTCAGTCATGGGACTGGTGTGAGCAACAAAAACAGTTTATCTTTAAACAACAACAAAAGAATTTTTAAACATTGAAGTCTGCAATGCTTTTGGAAAATGAAACTACCATAAGACCTCCCACCACACACACAATGCAATCGCTGACTTGGAGGAGATTGCTTCTTATGATAGTCAAATATGCTTACTACGCAAAAGAAAACTCTTTTGATATTATTGCTAGTGCATAGTGTACAAATTCATTTCGAAAATACAATATTAATCTTAGCCAGCATAGGTACAATTATATTATGCCTACTATAGCTGCCGCCTGAGGAGACAGGTTATACAACTGCAATCGTAAAGGTTTGTATTGTTTCTTTGGATTTTCCAACAAATGGTCAGGCTAAGGAACTTCCTCCTGCCACATGAGATCGCCTCTGGCTGGACGTCCCGAGAGACAAACTGCTCTCTGCCAACACAAGGCCGGGTTACCCCTGTAACTAGGTAACTCACGAATATGCCATCCCCCGGTCCTTTGGGACCTTTATCCGAGGCCTCGGTAACCAACATCACACATAATAAATAAGGTGTGTCCACATGAGTAAGTATCTGGGCTCCATACCATGATACCACCCTTTTCCAGAAGGAAATGACATACCCTAAAGGGCGCGACCCTCATAACCTTGCCGCAACATTCCTGTTTCGACCATTTCCGGGTTGTGAGGCCCTGACGAAGTCTCGTCCATAAAGCTACGCTTTTTCACAAAGCCATGCTTTGGGTCAACAGATGATCAAAGTAATGATCACAAAGATAAATGATCAAACAAATGATCATATCACAAATGATCAAACAATGATCATCACACAGCAACACTCAGCATGTCACATTACCAAATTGGGAATATATCGCTGATAACCTTCAATTACATAACCTATGAGCTCGTACATCTTAGAGAAGGGTGTTAAGCTAAGAGAATAAATTCTCCGCCACCAACAAAAATGTATTTGAAAGAAATCTGCTTTATATCTCAAAGCGTAATGTCAGACATGTAACCATACAAGTCTGTTCCGGGTTCGAACAGAACCGAAAGCACTTCCGAAGAAGCCCTTGCAATCCGGGTATTCACAATCCCGATCGAACTTCCCATCACTTAGGAAATCTCTATACCGGAGCAACTCAGTGCATAGACAATCGATAGGTTATCCTATCGTTTTCGCAAATACCCGGTCTTCAACACCGGTCTTCAAATGCTATCCATATACGACGTATCACTTATTCGGAATGGGTTATGTGACACAAAGGTCCTCTCCCGGCTGAACCGAATAGTGAGCGCAATATTTTAAAAATATATGGATATTGGGATTTCGATTAAGTCACAACTTAAACCCAAACTTTCTTTTCAAATGGTTTAACAAATTACCATTTTCAAACCTTTAACCAAAAAGATTCATTTTAACAACCTTCAACGGTTTAAACAATTTCCACACTTTAATTTTTAAACAAAAGATTCATTCACAGATTTTCCAAATTAATCCCCATTTCAATTGGATTAACTCATTTAAATCTTTAAAACAAAGATTTAACTTATGACTTTCAAACAATTCCATTTCAAATGGTTTAAACAAATCATCATTTTAAATCTGTTAAAAATAAACAGATTTAATTCATAGCTTTCAAAAAGAATTCATTCATAACTTGGAAAACCATTTTTTTTCAATTCAAACTTGAAATTCCTTTAATTAAACTGGAATTTCATTTCTTATCTGAAAGCTTTTATCATTTGAAAACAAACAGTTTTCATTTCAGAAAATCTGATTCATTCATACGAGTTGAAATCCTTGGGTTAAATTCAAATTCTCAAACAATACTTTTAAAATGGTTTAACCCATATATAATATATAACTTGTATAGCATCTTAAATCCCTAGTTTCAAATTACAGAATTCAATTTCAAACTTGAATTCAAATTTAAATCAAATTATTTAAATTTTCAAAACTCGATTAAGTTATTCAAAATAACTTTTATCTTTGAAACTCGTTTACAAAAGTGTTAACATTTAACCCAGATCCATTTCCAAAACCAATTGAAATTAAAATTTCAATTCCAAAAATATTAAATTTAAATCATCTGTGACTTAACCGATTTCCTCGTGAAATCCATATTTGTGTGTGTAAAAGTGTGGTCCAGGGGTTTAACACACAATAGTGCAACATCATTCAATCATCACAGATTAAAATACAGAAATATAGTTGATAAGCTGTCACGTACAGGAATTTTCGACTTTCGAAAATTCGACATCGATACTCCCTTTATCGACTGCCGAGAAATCGATTGCCGAAAACTCCAATAGTGAGGGTTTTAAAAAGAAAGAAAAGGTAGAAAAAGAAGAAAAGAGGAAAAAGGAAGAACATAAGAAAGAAGAAGAGAAGAAGAAAATAGAGAAGAACAACAACAGAACAACATCAGAACAGAAAACAATACCAGAATCTCACATTCGCAGCGGAACAATATATAATAGATAAACACTAGTCTTTTAAAACAAAGAAATATATCAGTTTATACATACATCAATCATCAGAGTCAATATACAACAATGGACAGTTATATAACTTGTCCTCATACAGAATACACAGCGGAATAAATAATATCAGATACAAATACTACGTCTCGCCATCCAGCTTGCTTCCAAAGCTTCAGAATATCCTGATAATATAACTCTAGACTGCCCGTGTGGAAATTGGTGGGCACCCAGAGTTTAGAAGGGAAACAATAAACTCCGAGTCAGTTATGGTGACTGGTGTGAGATCGTAAAACAGTTATTTTTCACAAAGAAAATAAAACAAATTCGCAATGCTTTTGGAAAATGAAACTACCATAAGACCTCCCGCCACACACACAATGCAAACGCAGAATTGGAGGAGATTTCTTCTTATGATAGTCAAAGATGCTTACTACGCAAAATCAAATCATTTTTGATATTATTATTAGTGCATAGTGTAGAAATCATTTCGAAAGTAGAATTGTAACGACCCTGAATTTTGAACAAATTAAATTGAAAATATTTAATTAATTTTAAATATTTGAACGATAATTTAATTTGAATCTCCGATATAACTTTGAAATTTGCGATTAAACTTTAAAATTTAATCTATTGAATGCTGAATAAAATTTGAATCTTCAATTTTAAGTTGAAGAAAAATATTTTAAAGGCTTAGAAAATTCGTAATGATAATTCTGAGGCTAATAGAAGCTTCAGAATTGAGTTTGGTAACAATTTGTTCAATTTTGAAAATTTATCGTTCGTATCGATATTTAAAAATAGCCGTCCGAGGCACAGTCTCGGAATTCGACGAAACCAGTTCCATTGGGTCCGAAATATTGAATTATTGTCGGATTTCAAATTTCGTATTTTTCGGAGTTTATATGTGAGCACACGACGTGTAAACGCATTGAATCTTTATCGAATTCAATTTGAATTTAAATATATATAATTGGTCAGCATCAGCCACCCTAGTTTCTTAGCAGACCTACTTTCTGTAAATCGCGTACCCTTGTCTCCCCTTCCTTCTCTGTTAAGATACACGAAAGGAAATCATTTCGTTCAAATTTAAAAACTCTCGTTCAAGATAAAAACAATGGCCGAGTGTGTAGATTTTCTCTCGTTCGAGATTTTATCCCTCTCTGTAATCGAAGCCGAGCTTTGCCCCTTCAATCTCCTCTAGTTCAAATCTGTTCGTCTCAAGAAAAAAAAAGGGGCACTGTCTTTCGTTCAAAACAAATCAAAGACCGCTTCCCTCTTTCACCTTCGAAAAAAATAATAATAATCAAAAACGCTGGAAGCACGCGCGCGATAGGTCGGCGTCGCGATGGTGGTACGAGGCTCGAATTCAATTCGAGTGCGGAGGAGGGCTTCGCGACTTCGCGATTTCGATGGCAGGTTCTCTGGTGGAGTTCGATTTAGGGGTATCTCGTTTTAGTCGATGGGAGAAGGAATCGCTTGGTAGTGGGTCGAAGCGGCGGCAGTGACGTGGAGCTCGCGACCAAGCCTCTCGCGTGCGATGGCGATAAGGGAACTCGAACCCGAGTTCGAGTTTGATGGAGGTGGCGACTTCTGCGACATCGCGATGGCTCGTTTGAGGCGGCAGCACAAGGGGATTCGCGGCATGTCGCGATCTGGTGGCATTCGAGATTTTGGGGTTTTGGTCGAGTATTCGCGAAGCAGCAGCAGCGGTGGGTAGGTCGCGGTGATGTTCGCAGGTCGAGGTGGATTTCGAGATGGCCGGAGGCAGTTTGGCCGAGGGCCAGGGCGTGGCTACGATTTCGTTCAATTTGTGCAGTAAAGGTATTATTGTATTTTTAAATTTACAAATATATATATATATATATATATATATTTATATACATGCAGTAAAATTCACAGTAAGGAATTTAGGACCATCTTGTTTTAATTTAATAAATAGGTAAAAGATGATTTTGGGTAATATAAGATTTTAAAATCTTGTAGAGGTTATAAAGATTAGATTTTTGAGATGTATATAGTTTATTTATACGAAAGAAATTTGTTTTACAAAAAAATGGATTTGGTGAATGAATAGTTAGATTAACTTACTAAGTTTATTTTAGATACTAACGAATTTTAATTAGAAAGGAAAGTTAGTTTGAAATTAAAATGTTTAGTTAAATAAATTATTAAAGGAGAAATTGGTTAAGTAAATAAATAAAATAATAATTTAAGTGTTCGATTTGATTCGAATATTGATATATTGTATAAATTGTTATACAAGGTTAAACCGTGAAGAAATGATCAAAAAAATGGAAAATGGAATGCAAAATAAAAAGCTAAGGTGAGATTTTCTCACTCAAATTGAATGTGGAATTTTTGCAGTTATTGATTGCTATTGGATGTGATATTAGATATAGTAGGATATATCTATATATATATATAGCAATATATACATATTGGCATATGTATATATATTGGATTGATTGATTTCCCGCCTCGTATAGCGGATGAGACCCTATTGCGCCGTTAGTAAGCGGATTTTTATAAAAACCCATATACCGCGATATTCCACCTCGAAGTGAAATTGGTATTGTGCTAACGTCTTTGGATGCAGGAAAACAGGTTGGAGGGATCCAACTGGATTCCTCACCAGTTTTTATTTATTTACAGATATTGATGCATATCCTGTTATCATATTGATATATGATATTGACTGTTGTGATGGACTAATTGATGCGTTGCATCATTGGATTCAAATTTTGAAGTTTAAAAAATAACGATTTAACTTAAAAAGAGATTTTTAAAGTGATTATTTGAAAGTATACGTTTTATTTGAATCTTTGAATTGATTTACTTTAAATAAATAAAGGTTATAAATTTAAAGTTATGGAAATTAAAATGTTTGTGAAATATAACCAAAGGATGATTTTTGAAATAAATAGTTAAGTGATTTATAAAATAGTTTAAATTTGGATTTTTGAATTATTAAAAACGATGTATATAAAAGATGTACAAAATTGATATTTATCAATTAAAATTTTTGGAATTTAAAACGAGTTTTATAAATTGTGAAGATAGAAAATTTGTAGTTTTATAAATTGTGAAGATAGAAAATTTATAGAATTATAAATTGTGAAGATATGAAGTTTATAGATTTATAAAGTGTGAAGTTATATAATGAATGAAATTTTAGAATAAAAGATTTATAAGAAGTTTACTTATAAATTGGATTTTTGCCTTTAAATGGAATATTCATCGAATTGATTTATAAAGGAGATTTATAAATCAAAGTTATTATAAAATATAAAAATAGAATTTATAAACGTTGTTTTATAAATTCGAATCAATTGAATTGGATAAATTAAATATAGAAGATTTTTAAAGAAGATATATTCGCGATTTTGGATAGCGAATCTCTATTGAAATTAAAATGCGTAGAAAGGATTGAAATTGGGTTAAGTGAATTATATTCACGATTTTGGACAGTGAATATATTATTTAGTAAAATGGATCTGTTTTGGGAAATTGTTACTGGAATAAGATGAAAACGATTTAACAATGTTTTAAAATGTATTATGAATCGAAATCATAGATTTCAACATTTATTGTTGAAATAGACGTTTTCGAAATATAAGGAAATAGTGGACTATAACACTGTTGTTATAGTAAATGATTTTCGAAAGGAAATGTTTTATGTAGTATTGGGATTTATATATCTATCTAAAATCCGAATCCCTATACTAGTGATTTTGAGTCGTCGTAATGATGTTTTACGTAACATTCGTTTTGACTCAAATAAATGTGTTAAAAAGAATGTTTTCCTTAAAGAATGAATTTATACTTAAATTTGATTTAAGTATATCGAATATTTTCCAAGTGTTGAAAATAAATGATTTGTGAAATACTTATTTTTAAATAAGTATGGAAATGCTTTTCCAATATGAAATGAACTGTTTTGAGATTTTATCTTTTAAAGATAAATTGAAATGTGGAAGTTGATTTGAAATTGTTTTCAAACGGTTAAGTGTGGAAATTTTATATCTAGTAAAGATATTTTTGAAGATAAATAATTTGGAAAATTATTTGGAATCTGATGATGTTGCGCATCTTTATTGATAGTTAAATAATCGACTATCAATAATTACCTTTAGATAGGTATTTGTTGTGAATTGGATGAATTTGAATGCCACACTTATTTTTAAATAATCGCTCACTATTCGGGTTAGCCGGGAAAGGACCATGGGGTCGTATAACCCATTCCGAATATGTGATACGTCGTTATGAATTGCATTCGAAGACCGGTGTTGAAGACCGGATATTTTTGAAAACGGAAGGATTACCGTCGAGTTACTCTACATCGGCTGATCTCCGGTTTAGAGGTTTTATCACCCTTAGTGACGGGAAGTCCGGACGTGATTAGAAATTTATCCGGATATGCAAGGGCTTCGTGAGAAGTGCCTTCGGTTCTGTTCAATCCCGGAACAGACTTGTATGGATTGTGTGTCTGACGTTACAATTTGAGATATAAAGCTGATTTTTTTCAAATACATTTCTGTTGGTGGCGGAGAATTTATTCTCTTAGCTTAACACCCTTCTCTGAGACGTACGAGCTCAGAGGTTATGTAGTTGAAATTTATCAGCGATATATCCCAATTTGGTAACGTGGCATATTGAGTGTTGCTGTGAAATGATCAGTGTTTGATCATTTGCGATATGATCATTTGTTTGATCTTATATCTTTGTGATCATAGGTTGATCATTTTGTTTGATCCGAAGCAGGGCTTTTTGAGAAAGCGTAGCTTTGTGGACGAGACTTCGTCGAGCCTCACACCCCGGAAATGGTCGAAACAGGAAGGATGCAGCAAGGTTCTAGGGAGTAGCGCCCCTTAGTGTATGTCATTCCTTCTGGATAAAGGTGGTATCATGGTATGGAGCCCAGATACTTAACCTTTGTGGTTGCTGCAAAATTTATTTCTTTGTGGTTGTTGCGAATCGGGGATCCTCGGGAAGATCGGTGACGATCGGGGGATGGCATACGCGTGTCAGTAGTTACCTATTTTTGCAGAGGTAACCCGGCCTTGTGTTGGCAGAGATCCGGTTAGGTTCTCGGGTCGTCTATTCCAGGGACGTACCCATCGTGGAAAAGGAAGTTCCTTAGCCTGACCATTTGTTGGAAATCCAAAGAAACAATACGAGCCTTTACGATTTCAATTGTATAACCTGTCTCCTCAGGAGGCAGCTATAGCAGGCATAATATAATGGTACCTATGCTGGCTAAGATTTATATTATACTTTCGAAATGTTTTCCACTATGCACTAATAATAATATCAAAAAGGATTTGGTTTTGCGTAGTAAGCATCTTTGACTATCATAAGAAGAAATCTCCTCCAAGTCTGCGTTTGCATTGTGTGTGTGGTGGGAGGTCTTATGGTAGTTTCATTTTCCAAAAGCATTGCGAATTGACTTTAAAATTTTTCTGTTGTTTATTTTAAAGATAAATAACTGTTTTACGATCTCACACCAGTCACCATGACTGACTCGGAGTTTATTGTTCCCTTCTAAACTCTGGGTGCCCACCAATTTCCACATGGGCAGTCTAGAGTTAGATTATCAGGATATTCTGGATATTCTGGAGCTTTGGAGATAAGCTGGATGGCGAGACGTAGTATTTGTATCTGATAGTATTATTCCGCTGTGTATTCTGTATGAGGACAAGTTATATAACTGTCCATTGTTGTATATTGACTCTGATGATTGATGTATGTATAAACTGATATAGTTCTTTGTTTTAAAAGACTAGTGTTCATCTATTATATATTGTTCCGCTGCGATATGTGAGATTCTGATGATGTTTCCTATTCTGATGTTGTTCTGTTTGTTTTTCTTTCTTCTCTTATTCTGCTTTCTTCTTCTTCTACCTTTTTCTTCTTTCTTAAACCCTCACTATTGGAGTTTCCGGCACTCGATTGCTCGACAGTCGATAAAGTGAGTATCCATGTCGAATTTTCGAAAGTCGAAAAATCCCGTACGTGACAGCGTGGTATCGGAGCATATGGTTAAGCGACAACCCTGCTCTGTTGGGTGTTACTCATTAGAGATAGAGTCAGTAGTACTCTAGAATGAGTTTGAGTGTAATAATAGATATGAGTGCGTATTTGTTAGTGAATATAAAATTGTTTTGTATTGTGATGATTGGTTTATTGAGTGGCATATGAACCTTCGTCGGCACAATCTGCAAAACTGTATCGAAGGGGTTTCTAAACACTTGAATAGAACAATTCGGCACAGTATTGTTTTAAATAGGGTGAATGAAATAATTTTACCCAAAACTATTTTTTTGTATATAAAAGAAATGATTTTCTGTAAATTATTACAGTATATGGTTGCATGGTTGTTAGGAAGAAATAACATTGAAATATTATCATTGTTATTGAAAATTGAATTAAAGTAATAACCAAAGATTGAAGATAAATTCATTTAACAAGTGAAATTTATAATTGTGAATTGAAAGATAAGAAAATAAAATTTATATACGAATGAAATTTGTGAATTATAAATGTAATTTGTAATTTAAAATGGAATTCCAGAGAAGTTTTTGGAAAGGTTTTGAAAAGAATTTGAAAATTTTTGGAGATTTGGAAGGTTTAAATCCTTTTTGATTTGAAAATGAATTTCAAAGGTTTTGAAAAGTATTTTGGAGAAATGAAAAGCTCTAAACTCTTTTCGGTCGCTGGAAAATAACTTCGGTAATGACTGCAGCATTATCGATGTTCATTTTCGGGTTTCCAAAAGAGGAATTGCTGCCAAATTATTTTAAATGGAAAGTGTTTGAAAAATTCGGGTTTTGTTTTAGAAAATTCAAAGGATAGTTTGAATTGTTTTCAAAAATGATTTTTTTGTGAAATGTTGGTAAGACTCTGGAATCCTATTAAAAATATTTATGGAATACTATTGAATTGATAACTTATACCATTTGAATTGTGATAGAATAAACTTAACTTAAAGGATGAAGTTAAATTAATGTAAGTACAAGTGAATCAATTTAATGAAAGTGAAATTGAAAGTTGAGATTCAATTCAAATTTGTAAGCAATAGAATGGAATTGAAACTGAATACTGAAAACAAATTTGAATAAGTGAATTGTAATTTGTAATGAATTAGTAACTAAAACTAATCTAAAAAGAGCAGTTATGAATGAAAGTTGTTGGTTAATAAAATAACCGAATAAAAATATGAAATGCAAATTAGATTTAATGGAATCAATTGCAAATGAAATGAACTAAAGATAAAATTGAATTCAAATGAAATTGAAATGAAAAATTGAACGAAATTGAATATGTAACTTCAATAGTAAGCTAAAAATGTATAAGCAGTTTATATTGAAAATTTTGTAATAAGATTTGCAAATTGGATTGAATGTTGTAACTAGATATTATGGCTAGTAGGATATACAGGTGTTATAAAAGGAATTGGAATTTAATTTCGAAGATAAAGTGAATTGCTCGACAAAAGGTAAGTATTTAAATTTCAAATATGAGTTTTTGATGATTTCTTGTCTAGCCGCTTGGCTTTTTCTTTTTCTTTTTGAAATCTGAAAGTCCGTAGGGACGTTTTGTAGTCGTACCGTATTAGCCGCGCAAAGGAGACGCTGGCGAATTTTTTTGGAAATTTAGAGCGTTAGAAAATTTTTGTGAAAATTTTGAAAGTTTAAAATTTGAATTTAAACTTAAAATTGAATTGTTAAGAAAACAATGTTGTTTTGAACTATAATTGAAGTTGGAAAGCTAGTTGAATTGATAAAGAATCTTTAGTAGAAAGATTTGTTTTGAAAATTTGATAAAACTATTGATTGTGAAAAATGATAGACGAGTTAAGGACCATTTTTCCTAACTTGTAATTTCGAGGACGAAATTCTTTTAAGGGGGGAAGTCTGTAACGACCCTGAATTTTGAACAAATTAAATTGAAAATATTTAATTAATTTTAAATATTTGAACGATAATTTAATTTGAATCCCCGATATAACTTTGAAATTTGCGATTAAACTTTAAAATTTAATCTATTGAATGCTGAATAAAAATTTGAATCTTCAATTTTAAGTTGAAGAAAAATATTTTAAAGGCTTAGAAAATTCGTAATGATAATTCTGAGGCTAATAGAAGCTTCAGAATTGAGTTTGGTAACAATTTGTTCAATTTTGAAAATTTATCGTTCGTATCGATATTTAAAAATAGCCGTCCGAGGCACAGTCTCGGAATTCGACGAAACCAGTTCCATTGGGTCCGAAATATTGAATTATTGTCGGATTTCAAATTTCGTATTTTTCGGAGTTTATATGTGGGCACACGACGTGTAAACGCATTGAATCTTTATCGAATTCAATTTGAATTTAAATATATATAATTGGTCAGCATCAGCCACCCTAGTTTCTTAGCAGACCTACTTTCTGTAAATCGCGTACCCTTGTCTCCCCTTCCTTCTCTGTTAAGATACACGAAAGGAAATCATTTCGTTCAAATTTAAAAACTCTCGTTCAAGATAAAAACAATGGCCGAGTGTGTAGATTTTCTCTCGTTCGAGATTTTATCCCTCTCTGTAATCGAAGCCGAGCTTTGCCCCTTCAATCTCCTCTAGTTCAAATCTGTTCGTCTCAAGAAAAAAAAGGGGCACTATCTTTCGTTCAAAACAAATCAAAGACCGCTTCCCTCTTTCACCTTCGAAAAAAAAATAATAATCAAACAACGCTGGAAGCACGCGCGCGATAGGTCGGCGTCGCGATGGTGGTACGAGGCTCGAATTCAATTCGAGTGCGGAGGAGGGCTTCGCGACTTCGCGATTTCGATGGCAGGTTCTCTGGTGGAGTTCGATTTAGGGGTATCTCGTTTTAGTCGATGGGAGAAGGAATCGCTTGGTAGTGGGTCGAAGCGGCGGCAGTGACGTGGAGCTCGCGACCAAGCCTCTCGCGTGCGATGGCGATAAGGGAACTCGAACCCGAGTTCGAGTTTGATGGAGGTGGCGACTTCTGCGACGTCGCGATGGCTCGTTTGAGGCGGCAGCACAAGGGGATTCGCGGCATGTCGCGATCTGGTGGCATTCGAGATTTTGGGGTTTTGGTCGAGTATTCGCGAAGCAGCAGCAGCGGTGGGTAGGTCGCGGTGATGTTCGCAGGTCGAGGTGGATTTCGAGATGGCCGGAGGCAGTTTGGCCGAGGGCCAGGGCGTGGCTACGATTTCGTTCAATTTGTGCAGTAAAGGTATTATTGTATTTTTAAATTTACAAATATATATATATATATATATATATATTTATATACATGCAGTAAAATTCACAGTAAGGAATTTAGGACCATCTTGTTTTAATTTAATAAATAGGTAAAAGATGATTTTGGGTAATATAAGATTTTAAAATCTTGTAGAGGTTATAAAAATTAGATTTTTGAGATGTATATAGTTTATTTATACGAAAGAAATTTGTTTTACAAAAAAATGGATTTGGTGAATGAATAGTTAGATTAACTTACTAAGTTTATTTTAGATACTAACGAATTTTAATTAGAAAGGAAAGTTAGTTTGAAATTAAAATGTTTAGTTAAATAAATTATTAAAGGAGAAATTGGTTAAGTAAATAAATAAAACAATAATTTAAGTGTTCGATTTGATTCGAATATTGATATATTGTATAAATTGTTATACAAGGTTAAACCGTGAAGAAATGATCAAAAAAATGGAAAATGGAATGCAAAATAAAAAGCTAATGTAACGACCCAGAATTTTTGATAATTAAAATTCGAATATTTAATTGATTTTTTATATTAATAAATGGAATTTAGAAGTCGAATAATTTATTATTCGAATATTGGATTTAATTTGGTCAATCAAATCGATAAATTAAATAGTGAAATTCCAAAGATAATTGAAAATCGAGTTTAAAGTGATTGAACATGATTTGGGAAATTTTATTTAATCATACTGGAGTTATAGAAAGGTTATAGAACTTTTAAAATTGAATTTGGAGTTAAACTGTGAAAATTGAATATTTTAATATTTAATTATCGACTGTAAAAATAGCCAATTTTCGATCAGTCTCAGAATTGAACGAGACCAGTTCCATTGGATCCGTAATAGTTAGTTATTATCGGATTTCAATTTTCGTATCAATCGGAGTTGTCGTTTGACCGTGGCAGCTCGAAACGCATCGATATCTTTTTAATTTTAAATCGACGAGTTAAAATAGTCATTTTTCAAACGGTCTCGGATTTCGACGAAACCAGTTTCATCGGATCCGTAATGTGATATTATTGTAAGATTTTAAATTTCGTAATTTTTGGATGTACCGTTTGTCCGGGGCAAGCCAAAACGCCTCGAAATCGATTTAAATCGGTTTAATTTAAATTGATCGTTTATTGTCATATCTCACACATACGATCGAATTAGCTTCCGAAACTTGTTCCATTGCGTCCGGAACGCGGGGTAAACCCCAGAAACGCCAGTCACCGCGCGTAAATCGGAATTCGAAAATCTCGGAATGAATAGTGTTCGTCGGTTCTCTATAAAAGCAACCCATCCTCTTCCATTTGTTAAACCCTAGCCCTAAACGTCTCAGCCGCCACTTCTAAAACCAAAGGCCAGAAATTCATGTCTTTCTCCTCTCAATTACTCCCAATCCACGCATCGATTTGAAAAAGTGTCAACTAGGAAAACGTAGGGGACGACGAGAGCTTTAAATCCGTACGGTGGAGATGGGTATCGTCGACCATATGGGGAGCTACGTGCTCGCGTTCGTGCCGAGTTGCGCACGCAGTTCGAGGCCAGGGGGAGAACCGCACTTCGTGGGGTGGTAGGCGATGGTGAAGCTCGGCAAGCTCGTTCGAATGGCGTGTTCTGATCATCGTCGAAGTCGACGAGGCGGTCGTGGCATCTAGGGCAAAACAGCGGCAAAGATGGGTTCGAGCTCGCGTGTTTGAACTGGAAGGGGGAAGAAGCCTCGTATGCGGCCAGATGCTCATCTCGAAAATCAACGGTCTAGATCTCCTGTAGGTTTAAAATTATGAAAGAAAATGTAAATTAGATTATATTAAAATTTGTAATGTTTAAAATGCAATATCTCTTTCTTACGTGATCAGAAAATGACGAAATGAAGTGCGTTGGAATCGTCTCGACGTGCACTACGTAGTGCAACTAGTTTGGAGTCAATCGGGGTCAATGAAAATTTTGAGTGAAATTAAACGTCTGTTTAATTTTATTCGAAATGAACGCTGGAACGGAATTAAAATCAAGGTGAGATCTTCTCACTCAATTGAATGTGGAATTATTTACAGTTATTGATTGATGATTGACTGTTTGAATGTGCTATTAGATATGATAGGATATATATATATATATATAGCAGTATATACATATTGGCATATGTATATATTGGATTGATTGATTTCCCGCCTCGTATAGCGGATGAGACCCTATTGCGCCGTTAGTAAGCGGATTTATAAAAACCCATATACCGCGATAATTCCGTACTGGAGCGGAATTGGTATTGTGCTGACGTTTTTGGATGCAGGGAAACAGGTTGGAGGGATCCAACTGGATTCCTCACCGTAATGATTATTTACAGATATTTTGATATATTCTGTTATCATATTGATATATGATATTGACTGTTGTGATGGACTAATTGGTGTTGTTGCATCATCGGATTCAGTTTTGAAATGTAAAAATAACGACTGTTATTTTAAAAGGGTTTTTTAAGTGATTTTTGAAAATATACGTTTTATGGAATTTTTGAATCGGTTTATAAACGTAAAATTTTAAAGTTATAAAAGTTATAATTTTTAGTGAAATATAACCGAAGTGTCGTTTTTGAAATAAAAGTCGATTTATTTATAAAATGGTTTAAGTTGGGATTTTGAATAACTATGAACGATTTGTATAGAAAGATTTATAAAATTGATATGTTGTAAATCAAAATATTGAACTTATAAAACGAATTTTATAAGTGTTAAAAAAGAAGTATAAAAGGATTTCATAAGTGAATGAAATTAATAGATTTATAACGTGAAGTTATAAAGTGAATAGATACTGTAGAATAAAGGATTTATAAGAAATTTACTTATAAATTTGACTTTTACACTTAGATGAGATATGAATAGAAATTGCTAAATGAAATGATTTTATAAGTGGAAATTGTTATAAAGTATAAATGCGATTTATAAACGTTGTTTTATAAATCCGGAATCACTTATTCTTATAAGTGAATTTTTGAAGTTAATAAAATGAGATTTATAAACCGGAGTTGTTATAGAAAATAGAAGATGGAATTTATAAACGTTGTTTTATAAATTCGGAAACCAATCGATTGAATTTGATAAATTAAATATAGAAGATTATCAAAGGAGATATATTCGCGATTTTGGATAGCGAATTATTATCGAAATAAAACGTGTAGAAAAGATTGAAAATGTAATTATTGAAGTATATTCACGATTTTAGATAGTGAATATATTGTTAAGTAAAATGGATTTATTTTTGAAGAAGTGATATTAAAAATGAAGTTAAACATTTTAAAGATGTTTTAAAGTGTATTATAAATCGAAAGCAGAGATTTCCGCAGTTCTTGTTGAAATAGACGTTTTCGAGAAATTTAAGGAAATGGTGGACTATAACACTGTTGTTATAGTAAATGATTTCCGAAAGGAAATGTTTTTGATGTAGTATTGGGATTTATATATCTATCTAAATTCGAATCCCTATACTAGTGATTTTGAGTCGTCGTAACGATGTTTTACGTAACATTCGTTTTGACTCAAATAAATGTGTTTAAAGAGAATGATTTCCTTAAAGAATGAATATATACTTAATTTTGATTTTAAGTATATCGAATATTTTCTAAGTGTTGAAAATAAATGATTTGTGAATTACTTATTTTTAAATAAGTATGGAAATGCTTTTCCAATATGAAGTGAACTGTTTTGAGATTTTATCTTTTAAAGATAAAATGAAATGTGGAAATTGATTTGAAATTGTTTTCAAATGATTAAGTGTGGAAATTATATATCTAGTAAAGATATTTTGAAAGATAAATAATTTGAGGAAATTATTTGGAATCTGATGATGTTGCGCATCTTTATTGATAGTTAAATAACCGACTATCAATATTTACCTTTAGATAGGTATTTGTTGTGAATTGGATGAAATTGAATGCCACACTTGTTTTTAAATAAACGCTCACTATTCGGGTTAACCGGGAAAGGACCATGGGGTCGTATAACCCATTCCGAATATGTGATACGTCGTTATGGATCGCATTTGCTATATTACAGCATGATAGGGGGTTCTCGCTTCGCAGTTTGGTGGCGAACGGGGGACTCTTACCCCTACATGTCCCTGAGAGGGATGGGTTGGTTAGGCAGATGCCGTGACAGTCGAGAGGCTGGCCGTAAAAGTAAATGCGAGGTGCCAGTGTAAGCCACGGTGGGACTGGGATGGTTGAAAAGCCTACCGGTTGTGACCGCTTCCCAAAATTTTCGGGATGTTACAAGTGGTATCACAGCATATGGTTAAGCGACAACCCTGCTCTGTTGGGTGTTACTCATTAGAGATAGAGTCAGTAGTACTCTAGAATGAGTTGAGTGTAATAATAGATACGAGTGCGTATTTGTTAGTGAATATAAAATTGTTTTATATTGTGATGATTGGTTTGTTGAGTGGTATATGGATTCTGGTCGGTATTGTCCGTACAACTCTATCGATAGGGATCTCTAAACACTTGTATAAAACAATTCGGCACAGTATTGTTTTAAATAGGGTAAATGAGATAATTTTGCCCAAAACTATTTTTGTATAGAAAAGAAATCATTTTCTATGAATTACTATAGTATATGGTTGCATGGATGTTAGGAAGTAATAATAGTGAATTATCATCACTGAAATTAAATAAGAAATTGAAATCGTAACTCCAAAGTTAAGAGATAAATCCATATACAAATGAAATTTGAGTGTAAATTTTAAATGTGATTTGTAATTTGAAACAGAGTTCCAGAGAAGTTTTTGGTAATGTTTTGAAAGAAATTTGAAAATTTTTGGAGATTTGGGAAGTTTAAATCTTTTTGGAGTTGAAAATGAATTTCAAAGGTTTGAAAAAATGTTTTGAAGAGATGAAAAGCTCTAAACTCTTTTTCGGTCGCTGGAAAATAACTTCGATGATGACCGCGGCATCGTTGGTGTTCATTTTCGAGTTTCCAAAAGAGAAATTGCTGCCAAATTGTTTTAAAAGGAAGTTGTTTGAAAAATTTGAGTTTTGTTTTGGAAATTCAAAGGATAATTTGAATTGTTTTCAAAAATGATTTTGAAATGTTGGTAAACTCTGGAATACTATGTAGAAATATCTATGGAATATTATTAAGTTGATAACTTATACAAATTCGATTTTGATAGAATAAATTTAACTTAAAGGATGTGGTTAAATTAATGTAAGTACAAGTGAATCAACTTAATGAAAGTAAATTGAATGTTGAAAAAATTCATTTCGAATTTGTAGAGTAAAGTATTGAAATAAAATTAGTAAGTGAAACTGATTGAAGAAATGACAAATTAATATGGTTTGGAATGAATTAAATTCATATGGAATTTGAAATCCAGTTTAATATAAGTGGTTATAAACCAAAATAGTGAATTGTAAATAAATTTTGGGAATGAACTAAAGTTAATTGGTAAAAATTCAATATTCAGAAGTTAAATAGAATTCAAATTAAATTGGAATTGTGAATTGAATTCAAATGGAATTGAAATGTAAAGATTGAACGAAATTGAATATATAACTTCAATAGTGAATTAAAGATGATATGGAAGTAAGTATCGAAAATTTTGTAATTGAATGTACGAAATGGTTTGAATATATGCAACTAGATATTATGGCTAGTAGGATATACAGGTATAAAGGAATTGGAATTTAATTTCAAAGATGAATTTGAATTTGCTCGAAAAAGGTATGTATTTAAATTTGAATATGAGATTTGATGACTTATTTCTCTAGCCGCTTGGCTTTTTCTTTCTTTTTGAAATCTGAGAGTCCGTAGGGACGTTTTGTAGTTGTACCGTATTAGCCGCGCAAAGGAGACGCTGGCGAAATTTTCTGAAAATTTAAGGCGTTAGAAATTTTTGAGAAAATTTTGAAGTTTAAAATTTGAATTTAAACTCGAATTTGAATTTTGAAGTAAACAATGTTGTTTGGAATTTATAATTGAAGTTAGAAAGCTAGTTGAATGATAACGAATCTTTAATAGAAAGATTTGTTTTGATAAATTGATAAAACTATTTGAATTTGAGAAAATAATAGACGAGTTAAGGACCTTTCTTCCTGACTTGTAATTTCGAGGACGAAATTCTTTTAAGGGGGGAAGTTTGTAACGACCCAGAATTTTTGATAATTAAAATTCGAATATTTAATTGATTTTTTATATTAATAAATGGAATTTAGAAGTCGAATAATTTATTATTCGAATATTGGATTTAATTTGGTCAATCAAATCGATAAATTAAATAGTGAAATTCCAGAGATAATTGAAAATCGAGTTTAAAGTGATTGAACATGATTTGGGAAATTTTATTTAATCATACTGGAGTTATAGAAAGGTTATAGAACTTTTAAAATTGAATTTGGAGTTAAACTGTGAAAATTGAATATTTTAATATTTAATTATCGACTGTAAAAATAGCCAATTTTCGATCAGTCTCAGAATTGAACGAGACCAGTTCCATTGGATCCGTAATAGTTAGTTATTATCGGATTTCAATTTTCGTATCAATCGGAGTTGTCTTTTGACCGTGGCAGCTCGAAACGCATCGATATCTTTTTAATTTTAAATCGACGAGTTAAAATAGTCATTTTTCAAACGGTCTCGGATTTCGACGAAACCAGTTTCATCGGATCCGTAATGTGATATTATTGTAAGATTTTAAATTTCGTAATTTTTGGATGTACCGTTTGTCCGGGGCAAGCCAAAACGCCTCGAAATCGATTTAAATCGGTTTAATTTAAATTGATCGTTTATTGTCATATCTCACACATACGATCGAATTAGCTTCCGAAACTTGTTCCATTGCGTCCGGAACGCGGGGTAAACCCCAGAAACGCCAGTCACCGCGCGTAAATCGGAATTCGAAAATCTCGGAATGAATAGTGTTCGTCGGTTCTCTATAGAAGCAACCCATCCTCTTCCATTTGTTAAACCCTAGCCCTAAACGTCTCAGCCGCCACTTCTAAAACCAAAGGCCAGAAATTCATGTCTTTCTCCTCTCAATTACTCCCAATCCACGCATCGATTTGAAAAAGTGTCAACTAGGAAAACGTAGGGGACGACGAGAGCTTTAAATCCGTACGGTGGAGATGGGTATCGTCGACCATATGGGGAGCTACGTGCTCGCGTTCGTGCCGAGTTGCGCACGCAGTTCGAGGCCAGGGGGAGAACCGCACTTCGTGGGGTGGTAGGCGATGGTGAAGCTCGGCAAGCTCGTTCGAATGGCGTGTTCTGATCATCGTCGAAGTCGACGAGGCGGTCGCGGCATCTAGGGCAAAACGGCGGCAAAGATGGGTTCGAGCTCGCGTGTTTGAACTGGAAGGGGGAAGAAGCCTCGTATGCGGCCAGATGCTCATCTCGAAAATCAACGGTCTAGATCTCCTGTAGGTTTAAAATTATGAAAGAAAATGTAAATTAGATTATATTAAAATTTGTAATGTTTAAAATGCAATATCTCTTTCTTACGTGATCAGAAAATGACGAAATGAAGTGCGTTGGAATCGTCTCGACGTGCACTACGTAGTGCAACTAGTTTGGAGTCAATCGGGGTCAATGAAAATTTTGAGTGAAATTAAACGTCTGTTTAATTTTATTCGAAATGAACGCTGGAACGGAATTAAAATCAAGGTGAGATCTTCTCACTCAATTGAATGTGGAATTATTTACAGTTATTGATTGATGATTGACTGTTTGAATGTGCTATTAGATATGATAGGATATATATATATATATAGCAGTATATACATATTGGCATATGTATATATTGGATTGATTGATTTCCCGCCTCGTATAGCGGATGAGACCCTATTGCGCCGTTAGTAAGCGGATTTATAAAAACCCATATACCGCGATAATTCCGTACTGGAGCGGAATTGGTATTGTGCTGACGTTTTTGGATGCAGGGAAACAGGTTGGAGGGATCCAACTGGATTCCTCACCGTAATGATTATTTACAGATATTTTGATATATTCTGTTATCATATTGATATATGATATTGACTGTTGTGATGGACTAATTGGTGTTGTTGCATCATCGGATTCAGTTTTGAAATGTAAAAATAACGACTGTTATTTTAAAAGGGTTTTTTTAAGTGATTTTTGAAAATATACGTTTTATGGAATTTTTGAATCGGTTTATAAACGTAAAATTTTAAAGTTATAAAAGTTATAATTTTTAGTGAAATATAACCGAAGTGTCGTTTTTGAAATAAAAGTCGATTTACTTATAAAATGGTTTAAGTTGGGATTTTGAATAACTATGAACGATTTGTATAGAAAGATTTATAAAATTGATATGTTGTAAATCAAAATATTGAACTTATAAAACGAATTTTATAAGTGTTAAAAAAGAAGTATAAAAGGATTTCATAAGTGAATGAAATTAATAGATTTATAACGTGAAGTTATAAAGTGAATAGATACTGTAGAATAAAGGATTTATAAGAAATTTACTTATAAATTTGACTTTTACACTTAGATGAGATATGAATAGAAATTGCTAAATGAAATGATTTTATAAGTGGAAATTGTTATAAAGTATAAATGCGATTTATAAACGTTGTTTTATAAATTCGGAATCACTTATTCTTATAAGTGAATTTTTGAAGTTAATAAAATGAGATTTATAAACCGGAGTTGTTATAGAAAATAGAAGATGGAATTTATAAACGTTGTTTTATAAATTCGGAAACCAATCGATTGAATTTGATAAATTAAATATAGAAGATTATCAAAGGAGATATATTCGCGATTTTGGATAGCGAATTATTATCGAAATAAAACGTGTAGAAAAGATTGAAAATGTAATTATTGAAGTATATTCACGATTTTAGATAGTGAATATATTGTTAAGTAAAATGGATTTATTTTTGAAGAAGTGATATTAAAAATGAAGTTAAACATTTTAAAGATGTTTTAAAGTGTATTATAAATCGAAAGCAGAGATTTCCGCAGTTCTTGTTGAAATAGACGTTTTCGAGAAATTTAAGGAAATGGTGGACTATAACATTGTTGTTATAGTAAATGATTTCCGAAAGGAAATGTTTTTGATGTAGTATTGAGATTTATATATCTATCTAAATTCGAATCCCTATACTAGTGATTTTGAGTCGTCGTAACGATGTTTTACGTAACATTCGTTTTGACTCAAATAAATGTGTTTAAAGAGAATGATTTCCTTAAAGAATGAATATATACTTAATTTTGATTTTAAGTATATCGAATATTTTCTAAGTGTTGAAAATAAATGATTTGTGAATTACTTATTTTTAAATAAGTATGGAAATGCTTTTCCAATATGAAGTGAACTGTTTTGAGATTTTATCTTTTAAAGATAAAATGAAATGTGGAAATTGATTTGAAATTGTTTTCAAATGATTAAGTGTGGAAATTATATATCTAGTAAAGATATTTTGAAAGATAAATAATTTGAGGAAATTATTTGGAATCTGATGATGTTGCGCATCTTTATTGATAGTTAAATAACCGACTATCAATATTTACCTTTAGATAGGTATTTGTTGTGAATTGGATGAAATTGAATGCCACACTTGTTTTTAAATAAACGCTCACTATTCGGGTTAACCGGGAAAGGACCATGGGGTCGTATAACCCATTCCGAATATGTGATACGTCGTTATGAATCGCATTTGAAGACCGGTGTTGAAGACCGGATATTTTTGAAAACGGAAGGATTACCGTCGAGTTACTCTACATCGGCTGATCTCCGATTTAGAGGTTTTATCACCCTTAGTGACGGGAAGTCCGGACGTGATTAGAAATTTATCCGGATATGCAAGGGCTTCGTGAGAAGTGCCTTCGGTTCTGTTCGATCCCGGAACAGACTTATATGGATTGTGTGTCTGACGTTACACTTTGAGATGTAAAGCTGATTTCTTTCAAATACATTTCTGTTGGTGGCGGAGAATTTATTCTCTTAGCTTAACACCCTTCTCTGAGACGTACGAGCTCAGAGGTTATGTAGTTGAAATTTATCAGCGATATATCCCAATTTGGTAACGTGGCATACTGAGTGTTGCTGTGAAATGATCAGTGTTTGATCATTTGTGATATGATCATTTGTTTGATCTTATATCTTTGTGATCATAGGTTGATCATTTTGTTTGACCCGAAGCAGGGCTTTTTGAGAAAGCGTAGCTTTGTGGACGAGACTTCGTCGAGCCTCACACCCCGGAAATGGTCGAAACAGGAAGGATGCAGCAAGGTTCTAGGGAGTAGCGCCCCTTAGTGTATGTCATTCCTTCTGGATAAAGGTGGTATCATGGTATGGAGCCCAGATACTTAACCTCTGTGGTTACTGCATTATTATTTTCTATGTGGTTTGTTGCGAATCGGGGATCCTCGGGAAGATCGGTGACGATCGGGGGATGGCATACGCGTGTCAGTAGTTACCTATTTTTGCAGAGGTAACCCGGCCTTGTGTTGGCAGAGATCCGGTTAGGTTCTCGGGTCGTCTATTCCAGGGACGTACCCATCGTGGATAGGAAGTTCCTTTGCCTGACCATTTGTTGGAAATCCAGACTCCAATACGAACTTTGTACGGTATTAGTTGTAGAACCTGCCATTTACGTACGGTGGTCACCACTGTTTAGATGGTAGCTATAGTAGGCATACGATACTGGTCGTATGCTGGCTAAGATTTATATTCTACTTTCGAAATGTTTTCTACACTATGCACTAATAATAATATCAAAAAGAATTTGATTTTTGCGTAGTAAGCATCTTTGACTATCATAAGAAGAAATCTCCTCCAAGTCTGCGTTTGCATTGTGTGTGTGGCGGGAGGTCTTATGGTAGTTTCATTTTCCAAAAAGCATTTCGAATTGACTTTAAAATTATCTGTTGTTTATTTTAAAGATAACTGTTTTACGATCTCACACCAGTCACCATGACTGACTCGGAGTTTATTGTTTCCCTTCTAAACTCTGGGTGCCCACAAATTTTCCACACGGGCAGCCTAGAGTTATATTATCAGGATATTCTGGAGCTTTGGAGATAAGCTGGAGGACGAGACGTAGTATTTGTATCTGATAGTATTTATTCCGCTGTGTATTCTGTATGAGGACAAGTTTATATAACTGTCCATTGTTGTATATTGACTCTGATGATTGATGTATGTATAAAATGATATAGTTCTTTGTTTTAAAGATTATTCAATTATCTATTATATATTGTTCCGCTGCGATATGTGAGATTCTGATATTGTTTTCTATTTCTGTTTCTGCTCTTGTTGTTTTGTTGTTCTTCTATCTTCTTCTTCTACCTTTTTCTTTTTCTTAAAACCATAACTTTTCGGGTATCCGGCATTCGATCGCTCAGCAGTCGATAAAGCGAGTATCGATGTTGAATTTTCGAAAGTCGAAAATTTTCGGGATGTTACACTAAGGTGAGATTTTCTCACTCAAATTGAATGTGGAATTTTTGCAGTTATTGATTGCTATTGGATGTGATATTAGATATAGTAGGATATATCTATATATATATATATATAGCAATATATACATATTGGCATATGTATATATATTGGATTGATTGATTTCCCGCCTCGTATAGCGGATGAGACCCTATTGCGTCGTTAGTAAGCGGATTTTTATAAAAACCCATATACCGCGATATTCCACCTCGAAGTGGAATTGGTATTGTGCTAACGTCTTTGGATGCAGGAAAACAGGTTGGAGGGATCCAACTGGATTCCTCACCAGTTTTTATTTATTTACAGATATTGATGCATATCCTGTTATCATATTGATATATGATATTGACTGTTGTGATGGACTAATTGATGCGTTGCATCATTGGATTCAAATTTTGAAGTTTAAAAAATAACGATTTAACTTAAAAAGAGATTTTTAAAGTGATTATTTGAAAGTATACGTTTTATTTGAATCTTTGAATTGATTTACTTTAAATAAATAAAGGTTATAAATTTAAAGTTATGGAAATTAAAATGTTTGTGAAATATAACCAAAGGATGATTTTTGAAATAAATAGTTAAGTGATTTATAAAATAGTTTAAATTTGGATTTTTGAATTATTAAAAACGATGTATATAAAAGATGTAGAATTTAAAACGAGTTTTATAAATTGTGAAGATAGAAAATTTGTAGTTTTATAAATTGTGAAGATAGAAAATTTGTAGAATTATAAATTGTGAAGATATGAAGTTTATAGATTTATAAAGTGTGAAGTTATATAATGAATGAAATTTTAGAATAAAAGATTTATAAGAAGTTTACTTATAAATTGGATTTTTGCCTTTAAATGGAATATTCATCGAATTGATTTATAAAGGAGATTTATAAATCAAAGTTATTATAAAATATAAAAATAGAATTTATAAACGTTGTTTTATAAATTCGAGATCAATTGAATTGGATAAATTAAATATAGAAGATTTTTAAAGAAGATATATTCGCGATTTTGGATAGCGAATCTCTATTGAAATTAAAATGCGTAGAAAGGATTGAAATTGGGTTAAGTGAATTATATTCACGATTTTGGACAGTGAATATATTATTTAGTAAAATGGATCTATTTTGGGAAATTGTTACTGGAATAAGATGAAAACGATTTAACAATGTTTTAAAATGTATTATGAATCGAAATCATAGATTTCAACATTTATTGTTGAAATAGACGTTTTCGAAATATAAGGAAATAGTGGACTATAACACTGTTGTTATAGTAAATGATTTCCGAAAGGAAATGTTTTATGTAGTATTGGGATTTATATATCTATCTAAAATCCGAATCCCTATACTAGTGATTTTGAGTCGTCGTAACGATGTTTTACGTAACATTCGTTTTGACTCAAATAAATGTGTTAAAAAGAATGTTTTCCTTAAAGAATGAATTTATACTTAAATTTGATTCAAGTATATCGAATATTTTCCAAGTGTTGAAAATAAATGATGTGTGAAATACTTATTTTTAAATAAGTATGGAAATGCTTTTCCAATATGAAATGAACTGTTTTGAGATTTTATCTTTTAAAGATAAATTGAAATGTGGAAGTTGATTTGAAATTGTTTTCAAACGGTTAAGTGTGGAAATTTTATATCTAGTAAAGATATTTTTGAAGATAAATAATTTGGAAAACTATTTGGAATCTGATGATGTTGCGCATTTTTATTGATAGTTAAATAACCGACTATCAATAATTACCTTTAGATAGGTATTTTTTGTGAATTGGATGAATTTGAATGCCACACTTATTTTTAAATAATCGCTCACTATTCGGGTTAGCCGGGAAAGGACCATGGGATCGTATAACCCATTCCGAATATGTGATACGTCGTTATGAATTGCATTCGAAGACCGGTGTTGAAGACCGGATATTTTTGAAAACGGAAGGATTACCGTCGAGTTACTCTACATCGGCTGATCTCCGGTTTAGAGGTTTTATCACCCTTAGTGACGGGAAGTCCGGACGTGATTAGAAATTTATCCGGATATGCAAGGGCTTCGTGAGAAGTGCCTTCGGTTCTGTTCGATCCTGGAACAGACTTGTATGGATTGTGTGTCTGACGTTACAATTTGAGATATAAAGCTGATTTCTTTCAAATACATTTCTGTTGGTGGCGGAGAATTTATTCTCTTAGCTTAACACCCTTCTCTAAGACGTACGAGCTCAGGGGTTATGTAGTTGAAATTTATCAGCGATATATCCCAATTTGGTAACGTGGCATACTGAGTGTTGCTGTGAAATGATCAGTGTTTGATCATTTGCAATATGATCATTTGTTTGATCTTATATCTTTGTGATCATAGGTTGATCATTTTGTTTGACCCGAAGCAGGGCTTTTTGAGAAAGCGTAGCTTTGTGGACGAGACTTCGTCGAGCCTCACACCCCGGAAATGGTCGAAACAGGAAGGATGCAGCAAGGTTCTAGGGAGTAGCGCCCCTTAGTGTATGTCATTCCTTCTGGATAAAGGTGGTATCATGGTATGGAGTCCAGATACTTAACCTCTGTGGTTGCTGCAAAATTTATTTCTTTGTGGTTGTTGCGAATCGGGGATCCTCGGGAAGATCGGTGACGATCGGGGGATGGCATACGCGTGTCAGTAGTTACCTATTTTTGCAGAGGTAACCCGGCCTTGTGTTGGCAGAGATCCGGTTAGGTTCTCGGGTCGTCTATTCCAGGGACGTACCCATCGTGGAAAAGGAAGTTCCTTAGCCTGACCATTTGTTGGAAATCCAAAGAAACAATACGAGCCTTTACGATTTCAATTGTATAACCTGTCTCCTCAGGAGGCAGCTATAGCAGGCATAATATAATGGTACCTATGCTGGCTAAGATTTATATTATACTTTCGAAATGTTTTCCACTATGCACTAATAATAATATCAAAAAGAATTTGATTTTGCGTAGTAAGCATCTTTGACTATCATAAGAAGAAATCTCCTCCAAGTCTGCGTTTGCATTGTGTGTGTGGTGGGAGGTCTTATGGTAGTTTCATTTTCCAAAAGCATTGCGAATTGACTTTAAAATTTTTCTGTTGTTTATTTTAAAGATAAATAACTGTTTTACGATCTCACACCAGTCACGATGACTGACTCGGAGTTTATTGTTCCCTTCTAAACTCTGGGTGCCCACCAATTTCCACACGGGCAGTCTAGAGTTAGATTATCAGGATATTCTGGATATTCTGGAGCTTTGGAGATAAGCTGGATGGCGAGACGTAGTATTTGTATCTGATAGTATTATTCCGCTGTATATTCTGTATGAGGACAAGTTATATAACTGTCCATTGTTGTATATTGACTCTGATGATTGATGTATGTATAAACTGATATAGTTCTTTGTTTTAAAAGACTAGTGTTCATCTATTATATATTGTTCCGCTGCGATATGTGAGATTCTGATGTTGTTTCCTATTCTGATGTTGTTCTGTTTGTTTTTCTTTCTTCTCTTATTTTGCTTTCTTCTTCTTCTTCTTCTACCTTTTTCTTCTTTCTTAAACCTTCACTATTGGAGTTTCCGGCACTCGATTGCTCGACAGTCGATAAAGTGAGTATCGATGTCGAATTTTCGAAAGTCGAAAAATCCCGTACGTGACAAGGATATAAATCTTAGCCAGCATAGGTACCATTATAGTATGCTTACTATAGCTACCATATTAAATGGCAGGTTCTACAACTAAAACAGTACAAGGCTCGTATTGTTTCTTTGGATTTCCAACAAATGGTCAGGCTAAGGAACTTCCTATGCCACGATGGGTACGTCCCTGGAATAGACGACCCGAGAAATAACCTAACATTACGGTTAGATCTCTGCCAACACAAGGCCGGGTTACCTCTGCAAAAGTAGGTAACTACTGACACGCGTATGCCATCCCCCGATCGTAACCGATCTTCCCGAGGATCCCCGATTTCCAACAAACCACATCAAAATAATAATGCAGCAACCACATAGGTTAAGTATCTGGGCTCCATACCATGATACCACCTCTATCCAGAAGGAATGACATACACTAAGGGGCGCTACTCCCTAGAACCTTGCTGCATCCTTCCTGTTTTGACCATTTCCGGGGTGTGAGGCTCGACGAAGTCTCGTCCACAAAGCTACGCTTTCTACAAAGCCCTGCTTCGGGTCAAACAAAATGATCAACCTATGATCACAAAGATATAAGATCAAACAAATGATCATATCGCAAATGATCAAACACTGATCATTTCACAGCAACACTCAGTATGCCACGTTACCAAATTGGGAGTATATCGCTGATAAATTTCAACTACATAACCTCTGAGCTCCTACGTCTCAGAGAAAGGTGTTAAGCTAAAAGAATAAATTCTCCGCCACCAACAGAAATGTATTTGAAAAAAATCAGCTTTATATCTCAAATTGTAACGTCAGACACACAATCCATACAAGTCTGTTCCGGGATCGAATAGAACCGAAGGCACTTCTCACGAAGCCCTTGCATATCCAGATAAATTCCTAATCACGTCCGGACTTCCCGTCACTAAGGGTGATAAAACCTCTAAACCGGAGATCAGCCGATGTAGAGTAACTCGACGGTAATCCTTCCGTTTTAAAAAATATCCGGTCTTCAACACCGGTCTTCAAATGCAATTCATAACGACGTATCACATATTCGAAATGGGTTATACGACCCCATGGTCCTTTCCCGGCTAACCCGAATAGTGAGTGATTATTTAAAAATAAGTGTGGCATTCAAATTCATCCAATTCACAACAAATACCTATTCAAGGTAATTATTGATAGTCGGTTATTTAACTATCAATAAAGATGCGCAACATCATCAGATTCCAAATAATTTTCCAAATTATTTAATCTTCCAAAAAATATCTTTACTAGATATATAATTTCCACACTTAACCGTTTGAAAACAATTTCAAATCAATTTCCACATTTCATTTTATCTTTGAAGATAAAATCTCAAAACAGTTCATTTCATATTGGAAAAGCATTTCCATACTTATTTAAAAAATAAGTATTTCACAAATCTATTTATTTTCAACATTTGAAAATATTCGATATACTTAAATCAATATTAAGTATATATTCATTCTTTAAGGAAATCATAAATTTTAACATCTATTTGAGTCAAAAACGAATGTTGCGTAAAACATCGTTACGACGACTCGAAATCACTAGTATAGGGATTCGGATTTTAAGATAGATATATATAAATCCCAATACTACATAAAACATTTTCTTTCGAAAATCATTTACTATAACAACAGTGTTATAGTCCATCATTTCCTTATTTCTCGAAAACGTCTATTTCAATAACAAGTGTTGAAATCTATGCTTTCGATTCATAATACATTTTAAAACATTTTTAAAATGTTTAACTTTATTTTTAATATCACTTCTTCAAAAATAAATCCATTTTACTAAACAATATATTCACTGTCCAAAATCGTGAATATAATTCACTTAACCCAATTTCAATCCTTTCTACACATTTTATTTCGAGGATAATTCGCTATCCAAAATCGCGAATATATCTTCTTTAAAAATCTTCTATATTTAATTTATCAAATTCAATTGATTTCAAATTTATAAAACAACGTTTATAAATTCTATTTCTATTTTATAACAACTTCAATTTAATAAATCTCCTTTATTAACAATTCGATTCATAACTCAAATCTTATACCAACAATCCATATTATAAGTTAAATACTTATAATTCCTTTATTTTACAAAAACATTTCCATTTATAAGTTCACAATTTATAAATTCCATTTATTTATAAATTCTTAAAAATTCATTTTAACGCTTATAAAAACTCGTTTTATAATACCAACATTTTAATTTATAAAATGTCAACTTTATAAACCTTTTAAGTAAACCGTTTCTAATATTTTAAAAATCTCAATTTAAACATTTTATAAATCAATCAACTATTTATTCCAAAAATCACTTTTCGGTTATATTTCACAAAGATCTTAACTTTTATAACTTTAAAAATTTGAACGTTTATTTATTTAAAATAAATCACTTCAAAAATTTAATAAAACGTATAATTTCAAAGATCACTTTAAAAATCCTTTTAAATTAAAAGTCGTTATTTTTAAACTTGAATCCGATGATGCAACAACACCAATTAGTCAATCACAACATCAAACATCATATATCAATATGATAACAGAATATACATCAATATCTGTAAATAAATAAATACTGGTGAGGAATCCAGTTGGATCTCTCCAACCTGTTTCCCTGCATCCACAGACGTTAGCACAATACCAATTCCACTTCGAGGTGGAATATCGCGGTATATGGGTTTTATAAAAATAATCCGCTTACTAACGGCGCAATAGGGTCTCATCCGCTATACGAGGCGGGAAATCAATCAATCCAATATATACATATGCCAATATGTATATATTGCTATATATATAGATATATCCTACTATATCTAATATCACATCAACATAGCAATCATATCAAACAATCAATAACTGCAATCAATTTTTTTGAGTGAGAAAAATCTCACCTTAGCATTTATATTTGCCATCCATTTCCAAACTTGACTCGATTTCCTTGATTTATACCTTGTATAAATATTTTACACAATAAATTAATATTCGAATCAATCGAATAAATTAAATTTCATTTGATAAGTGTACATTTCCAAGTGGTTTTATTTTGAACAAATTCTCCTTTTAATAAATTGATTCAACCAGAATTTAAATTCGAAACTATATTTTCTTTTATTCACCAGATTTTATTTTAAACCAAATTTCTTTTATCAAATTTATTTTCCAAACACTAAATCAATTTCAAACAAATTTTCCTTTGATATATTTTTTTCATTACCAGATTAATCACAACTTTGATTTCTAAAAGTTATCACCTTTAAATTAAACAAATTTTCTTGTTCATCATTATTTTCCTTTTTTAAACAACCTGTAAAGATTTTTAATTTCTGCATACATATATCTTTTTAAAGAAAAAGGAAAACTGTCTTTACCTCACTGCTTGAACCAACTCGATGAACCCTAGATCGAAACCCCATCTCCCAGAAATCGCCTCGACATCGCGAGTGCCAACCGTGACGAACTTCCCCAGCGTGACATTGCTTCGTATGAACCCGCCATCGCGAGTGTCGACATCACCTTCGATCTGTTCTGGCCCACGCGAGCGCCTCCACTCGACGAAGCTGCCTCCATTTGCTGCTGTCGTTCCCCCCCCCCCCCAACATCGCAACTCCTCGACTCCACGCACTTACTCGCGTCCCCCAATGCCTACAGATCGCGACATCGATTCCCATGACGTCGAACTTCCCCCAATGCTCACGCGCTCGCCCTTTTGATTTGAACGCGATTTTACGCAGTCGAACGAGATCCCGAGCCGCCTTCGATATTCACCCCGGCCATTGATTTTTCGAACTCGAGAAATTCTGATTTGAATTAATTGTGATTATCGGCCATGATGATTTTGAATGAATTTTGACTTTTGAAAAAGGGGACGCGGCCATTGCTGTTTGTTTGAGAGAGAGAGATGCAATACATTTAAATTGAAAAAGCTCGGTATTTATTTTCGTTTGATTTTGAACTGAATGATCGGTTATTTAAAAATAGGAAGAGGGAGACAGGAAAACGTGATTTATCAGAGAAGATCGTGCTTGCACGATTTATTTCGTGGTCTTCAGCATGATGTAAGGCGTGAGTTAAGGGAGATACGTGGTGATGTTAAATAATATAAATTTAAATTTTTAAATTGAATTTTCTTTAAAATTTCAATGCGTTTTCTAACCGTACGGTCACCAAACAACTCTGAACGATACGAAATTTGAAACCCGATAATAATACAATATTACGGACCCAATGGAACTGGTTTCGTCGAATTCCAAGACTGTGCCTCGGACGGCTATTTTTAAATTCGATTTAAACGATTAAATTTCAAAACTGAACAGAACAGTTTCAAATTCAATCCTGAAAGTTCTATTACCCTCAGAATTATCAATACCAATTTTAAAAGCTTTTGAAATATTTTTCTTCAACTTAAAATTGAAGATTCAAATTTTTATTCAATATTCAATAGATTAAATTTTAAAGTTTAATCGCAAATTTCAAAGTTCAATCGGAATTTCAAATTAAATTATCGTTCAAATATTTAAAATTAATTAAATATTTCCAATTTAATTTGTATCAAAATTCAGGGTCGTTACATAAGCGGTATAATGATAACGCTTATCTTTTCATTCACCGATCGCAGATCATAGATATATGAGTCACAGATAATAATTTACATTCATCCCAAATAAATAACTACAGTACAGGTCACAAATCATAGCATCTCAGATCAGGGATACCAAACAATTCAATCATCCAATAGAATCCAAACATTCATAAGTAAGACCGGTTAATTGTCTGACTAATTCAAATCAAATTTATTTCTTATGAATTTCTAATCCTGGTTAATTAACATTAATAAATTTCAAATCATTTTGATTAATTATTCTTTAATCATTTATTAATTTATTAACCTTAATTTATAATTAAATCAAACTTTAATCATTTATTTAATTTCTTTTAATTAAGAAATTATCTTTAAGTAATTAATTACCTTTAATTACTTATATTAATTATCCTTAACCATTCACAGTAATTAAACATTAATTACTTTTAATTAATATTCATAAATCTCTAATCAGTAGTTAATCAATCAAAACCATTAGTTAATTAAATTAATTAACTATCCTTAACTAATTCATTTAGTAATTATCCTTTTGACTACTTTAATTAACTGACTAACCTTTAATTAATTATTCTCGAATTAATTACCTTAATTAATTAATCACATTAATTTACTAATCACATTCATTAATTAATCACAGAAATTAATTAATCAAATTCAAAGTTTATTTTAAAATAACGGTTATATATATTAAACCACTTTAAACTTAATTACTTTAATATAATACATTTTAAAACCTTTAACTAATTTCAAACTTAAACAAATAATTATTTTTAAAGGAATTTGTTAAGAAAAGTTTAACTTGGTTTTGTTTAAAGTTTTAAAACTGTAACGTCAAATACTCAAGACAAAACTCGAGCCAACCCGAGTGTTGTCCAGGTTTTACTCGAGTAAACACTCGAGTCTTCCCACTATCTTTCTCGTGTCCATCTTTCTTCTCCATCATGTACTTTTTTTCTTTTCAGTTAAGTTTTAAATTTTAGACTTTGGTACAGGAAACATATTTATACACTTGTATCCAACTCGAAGCAACCCTACCCTTCACCCGCGTAACTATTCGAGGCAAACACTCCTTATACCCGAGAATAACTTCGTCTTCCCTAAATCAGTAGCTTCCCCAGATATCCAACTACACACGTGCACATGCACACGAACCCCAACCACCACCGGCCACTGTCGCGATCCTCAGCAAGTCCACAATGATGCTTTGAAGCCTCGCGACCACCCAAACACGTGAGAAGTTCATCGAATCAAAATCGACAGTTTCGAGACCTGGCAACACAGAAATTCTGCTGCCTTCAACCTGTCAACATCGCCTTGTCCACGCCGTGCCGACCATCTGCGAGCTTCCACCTCCGGTCTCGACTTCGACATCACCCAAACTTCTACCACCCGAAGTATCAAAACACTCGATCAATCATTGAGGCCGAAGTGATCAAATTTCCATCATAGCTAAAAACTAGGTTTACAGATTTTAAATTCAAATCCCAAAATCCACATAGCTTAAATCCTTGGTCCAATATTTTTCCTAGCTTCAATGATCACTCCTCTAACCACTGAACCAATCCCGACCTCCCTAGGTTCAAAGAACTGCAGATATACCCAAAAATCCCATTTCTATTCAACACAAAAATGCACATTCCACTCTCCACTAAAAATTCCCATTTTAGTTTTAAAAATCAAATTTTGATTTATGCAATTGATTCATGATCCTGACATTATAAATTTTGACCATTAAATTTTGTTCATTTCAACACTTTATTTACTGCTTGATGTAAACAGAGTCTATCCATATAGATTTTGATCTAATTATACTTTTAAATTTGAATCCATAGGATAACAACTATCTTTTGTCTATACTTAAGATTTTATACATAATTGTTAAAGAGAAATTTGATTTATTGATCAGGGTTGGATCTGTTAATTTTAAACAGACAAGGTATATCTGTAACAACAAGCATCTCAATATTCATATATACATACATACATCCTCACATTGATAACAGATTATAAGCAACATGTATACAAAGCAATCATCAATTTATGGACCTTTATTTCTGTTTTTAGAAGTTAAGTTACTCACAGGATATTGAAACAAAGAAGCCTGTTAACATGCAAACCTATATATAAACAGATTAAGTTTAAAGATGGAAGTTTGCTCACAGTCATTTAAACCATCATACTTCAAGTGTCAAATATAATATTAAAAGCACAAAGGTAGATAAGTGAACTTACTCACAGTTATTTTAAAAAAAATGAAGTTGTATGATTATCATCATTTTCTTTTCAAAGTTCTTAGCCTAATATTGATTTCACAAAGATGGTTTGAATTTTAGACTTAAATTTGAAACTCTGAAAACCAAAAACAGGGACCTGAAAATGTATATTCATGCATGCAAATTCAACTCTTGCATATATACAAACATATTTGCATCCATTCAAGCATTTCACCATCACACAATCGAACATAAATCACAACATCACAACGTATCAACAAAACTAAGCTTTAAAGAGATGGTTTGCTCACAGTGAAAGATGATGAACAGAGAATGAAACTTAGATCTTGTTTTCCAGGAGAATAAACAGAGCCTTCCATTTTGAACAGGCTTGTTAAATTTGTAAGCTGAAGCTTCCCTGATCTCTGATTCTCTGGTTATAGCTGAGCTGGGTTGAAGTTTGTTTAAGTTGAGATTTGTTTTAGTTTTAGATGTTATTACTTCAGTTTTGTAGATGGACGAAAAGAAATGAAGATGCTTTCTTTTATCTGGCCAGGCAGAAACTGGAGGCTGAAATGATTATATTTTTTGTTTATATCCTTTTGCTTAGTTCTTATTTCTTGCCTTGCTTTTCGGCTGAGATGATATATATTGGTTTGCATTTATTACTAAGTACTTTATGTATATATATGTTTACTTGTTTTGTCTTCATACTTACATTTTTGCTTGCACATGAAAATACTTTACTGTCTACATACTTAGTTTATTTTCAAGTTTACGTACATATCTTTATACTTGTTTCTTTTGTTTGCAAGCTATTCTTATGTACATGAATATAATTTATTTGTTTTGCTTGTTGACTATGCAGTTCTATTTTGTATTTCTTCACATGTTTTCTTTTGCAAGCTAGTACAGACAAAGGTGTTTATACTTATTTTTTTTCTTTCTTTATTTCAACTGTACAAATATACATGTGATAGTTTGATGTGGCTTTCTTTTGCAATATCACTTTAATATAAAATAAATTTCCATTTCAGTTTCGCTTTACTTTATAATATTCATTTATTTCTATTTCTAACATAAACCATCAATTTCTAAATTAAAAATTATTTAGATTTAATCTTTTATCAATTATCTATTTTTTTTTTCAAACCATTTATATTAAGATTTTAAATTCAATTCAAATATATATACATATATTTAAAGTTTCAAATTGACTCATATACCCAAATATATACATTTACATATATACATATATATACAATATTTAAAGTTTAAAATGATTTATACCAAATTTATTTGAGTTCGGGGAAACTCTTATCACTTAAATCGATAAATTTTACAAATTGTCTTCAAAAATTCAATTAATTATCAATTTAAATATTTATAAAATCCAGGGTCGTTACAGACTGCGAGGTACCAGTGTATGCCACAGTGGGGCTGGGATGGTTGCAAAGCCTACTAGTGTATACCACTGTTTTCGGACCTTTACAAAAAAATAAAAAATCGATCAGTAACCTGCCACACCTCGACTCGACCATCGCCTTCCAATCCACCTTGACCAACCACGTCGTCGCCTGCTAACTTGGTGCACCATCGTCATTTTGATGCAACATCGTCGTTTTGATCAACCATCGTCGCCATCTCTTGACCTGTTGCCATCTCGTTGTTTCGACCAACCACCTCCTCCATTTCATGTCGCTGCCACCTCGTCGACTCTCAAATAATCGGCCGTTATGTCGTCGCTCGCCAAACCTTCATAATTTTAGTCTCCTCTTAAGTTTGGTGTTGCGATGTATATTGACAGCAGCTTTGGCCTTCGTATGAAAAAATAAACTTAATGTCCTTGCGTCTAAAAATTTCTTAATGTTTGTCCTTGTCCCTGTTTTCCTCTTAATTAAACATTCCAATTTCAAATCACTAAAATTCTGGGTCGTTACAGTTACCTTGCGATCGATCTCTAGATTTGATGATTTGACAACAAGGTTTGTGGAGAAGTTCTGTATGCACGCAAGTCGCCCCAAAGATGTGATGTTCCTATCCAGTGTGATCCAGGCTCCGGGAGAATTGTTGAAAGATTACTTGAAGAGCTTCCATATAACTATTACAGAAATCAGTAATCTGAATGACCATGCAATATTGATGGCCGTAACAAAAGGGATTGATCTAGAGTCTGATTTTGGCGAATGGTTAGCTGGCAAGCCACCCGCAAAGTTGGAGCGTATTTATGCAAAAGTGGCTCAGTATTTGAGGAAGGAGGAAGCCAGATGCTCTAGGAAGAAGAATGTTGCGGGACCAAGTGGAGAGGGAGTACAGAGTAATATTGCAGTGAAGTCGTCTGATGATAGCTCTGGAAAAGTTTAAGTGAATGTCCAGAACAAACTGAATCAACAAAAGAAAGGCAGAGATAGGAGCCGAGAACGAAAGAGGGATCTGAAAGAGGAAAGCCTAGGATTTCGATGTACGATACTTACATGCCACTGAATACATTACTAGAGAATATCTATTTGTCTACCTGCAATACCATGCAATACAGGAAGCTGCCTCCGAAAAAATCAACGGAGAAGCCAAAACAGACCGGAAAATATTATCGGTTTCACAAATGTTATGGTCATAACACAAATGAATGCAGGCATCTCCAGTATATTATCGAAAAGCTGATTCGAGAAAGAAAGTTACAGCAGTTTGTAAGAACCCCATGGGATGGCGAGTAAGGGACATCTGACTCCAACTGAGGATAAGCACCGCACAAGGCTGAGGAGCCTGCGTGGACTGACAGAAGATTGGTAATCAATACAATAGTCGGAGGACCGCATCAGGATGATAATAGTTGGCATGAAATGGAGCGCTATGCTAGCGCGATTAAGCATGTGAATTTTGAATGTTGTTTGAGTGCGGAAGATGGAGTTCTGGAAAAATAGCAACGTACAATGGCAGATGCTATTATGTTTAGAAACAGAGATGTAGACAAGGTGGAGGCTCCGACAATCGATCCAATGGTCATTTCGGCCATGATCAGTTCCACTTTAGTGAGAAGGATATTGGTTGATTGTGATAGTTCTATAAATATAATTTTCAAAAAGCTTATGATCAGATGAGGTTGGAAGCCAAGGACTTGAAACCGTCTAAAGCCCGCATTCATGGCTTTAACGGTGCTGCAACTGAAGCTGCTGGTTATGTCGAATTTCCCGTAGAGTTGGGAGAATGTGACCGTAGAAGAGTGTGGATTTTTTCATTTGTTGTTTTGGATGTTGACTCTCCATACACCGATTTTCTGGACCGACGGACCGTAGTTGAGTTTCGGGCAGCTTTTGCCACTTGGTGTTTGACTTTGAAGTTCCCAACAAATAATGGCGTTGGAGTTGTTCATGGTGATCTGGTGACCAGATGTTCCTTTTATGTAGCTGAATTGAGGGATGCTCAACGAAAGGAAAATGGTAAGGGTGTGGACAAGTGTGTCTGCATCTAACCCACCGAAGATTGACAACCAGCACCTGAGTCTTGGCTTGGGCGCCACAGTCGGTTCTATAGAGACATAGATCCAAGAGATGACGAGGAGGAGCCTAAAGAGACCAAGGCTGCACCAGTTGAGTTGACGATTGACATAAAGTCAGCCACGACGACCCATCATGGATTCTAAAGATTGGATCATAGCTCAGCCCTGCGATAATGAAAGAACTTGCTATATTTCTCCGAGTGAATCTCGACGTGTTCACTTGGGTTCACTCTGGAAAGTGTGGGATCTTGCCTGCCATCGCGAGCAATGTATTGAATATCGACCCAAGGCATGTCCTGGTGAAACAAAAAAGGCGTGACATGGATTCAGAGAGATCTGCCGCTCTTAAATAGGAAGTGGATAGGCTCAAAGATAATGGGTTTGTTCTCAACGCCCTCTTCCCTAAGTGGGTATCTAATCCTGTACTTGTGAGAAAGGGGAATGGGAAATGGCAGACATGCATTGATTATTTAGACTTGAACAAGGCATGCCTAAAAGATAGCTTTCCCCTTCCAAGGATCGACCAGCTGGTAGACTCAACCGCGGGACATGAATTGCTATCTTTTATGAATGCGTACTCGAAATATAATCAAACCCCGATGTACATTCATGATCAAGAGCACACTAATTTCATTACCGACGTTGGATTACATTACTATGTGGTAATGCCGTTTGGACTAAAGAATGCACGAGCGACTTACCAATGCCTAGTCAATGGAATGTTTAAATATCAGATCAGAAAAATGATGGAGGTATATATGGATGATATGCTCGTGAAGTCACGATGGTCTATCGACCACATTAGAGACCTAACAGGAATGTTCGATATTCTCCGATACTACAAAATGGAGATTAACCCTTTGAAGTGTTCTTTTGGCGTAGCATCAGGAAAGTTCTTTGGTTTCATCGTTAATGCCGGTGGAACCGAAGCTAATCTCGAGAAGATCTAAGCTATTCGCAACATCTAAGCTCCAAAGACTATCAAACAAGTACAAAGCCTAAATGGGGAGGTTGCCGCCCTAAGCTGATTTATTTCCAGAGCTACTGATAGATTCATTCCTTTCTTTGACTTGATTAGGAGAGGAAAAAGGAAATTTGAATGGGCACAGGATTGTAAAGATGCATTCCAAGCTTTGGTGAACCACTTAGAGAGACCTCCCATCTTGTCAAAGTCGGTGGAACATGAAGATTTATATATCTACTTGGCCGTGTCGGTACACGTTATAAGTGCCGCGTTGCTTTGCAAGGAGAATAAAATCCAGAGATCAGTCTATTATGTTAGCAAGTGATTGACAGGAGCTGATAGAAACTATCCGAAGATAGAGAAACTGGCATACTGTTTGTTGATTGCTTCGCGAAAGCTCCGCCCTTACTTTCAGGTACATCCTATTAATGTGTACACCAACCAGCCGTTACGACAGGTCCTACAGCAACCTGAGACGTCTGGAAGGTTACTCAAGTGGAATATCGAACTTAGTCAATTCGACATCACTTATTTTCCTCGGAGAGCTGTCCAGTGTCAGACACTGGTGGACTTTATAGCAGAATTTATTGTGCAGGATGATTTCCCAGAGAGTAATGAAACACCTACCATATGGTGGAAGTTATATACAGATGGAGCATCCAATGATCGTTGTTCTGGAGCTGGAATTATGCTTGTAACTCCCGAAGATCGATCAATTTTCTATTCTTTAAAGCTTGATTTCCCTGTAACAAACAACAAAGCTGAGTATGAGGCTCTGATTTCTAGACTTAAACTCACTAGAAAACTGGGGATAAAGTCTCTTGAAATCTTTTGCGACTCACAATTGGTAGTATACCAAGTCAGGTGAGATTACCAAGCTAAAGGACAATGACTGGCTTCGTACCCTACCCAAGTCCAAGCGTTGTTGACTCACTTTGAGTACTATGATATTACGCATATTCCTCGGGATCAAAACAAAGAGGTTGATTCATTGGAAAAGTTTGCTAGCATCGGGGGTGCACAACAGATGTGATTGGTTCTAGTTGAAGTATTAAATGCTTCGAGCATAAGCCCAATGGAAATCGACCGGGTACTAGAGACTGAGCCTAAGAAGGAGTCATAGATGACTCCAATTAAAGACTATTTGCTATATGGGGTTCTTTCCGAATGAGGGAATGAAAAATGACAAGTCTTTCGTAAAGCTTCATGATATAATATATAGGAAGGATTTATGTAAAGAAAGGGTTTTTCGTTCCCCTGCTCCGGTGTATCGCTCATGATGAAATAAAACGAGTCCTAATGGAAGTTCATGAAGGGGAATGTGGTGATCACACCCACGGGAAAAACTCTAGTAAGAAAATACTCCATTACGGATTTGGCCGACCGTCAATCGAGATGTTGTTGATTATGTAAGGCGATGCGACAAGTGCCAGATATATGCAAAAGTTCCAACAGCTCCACCTACTGAAATTACACTAATGGTCAGCCCATAGCCACTTTCCATGTGGGGTATAGATATTACCAGTTCCTTACCAATCTCTAAGGGTGGTTCGAAGTACGCCACTGTCACAGTTGATTACTTCACTAAATGGGCCAAAGCGAAACCTTTATCCACGATCACAACCCAGAAAGTAATCAATTTCATCGTCCGGAACATCATCTATTGTTTTGGTCTTCCATGAACTATTGTAACAGATAAAGGGACTCAATTCGACAGTGCTGAATTCAAAAACTTATGTCGGCGTCATATTGAAAAGAGATTTGCGGCAATCGCTCACCTTCAAGCCAATGGACAAATTGAAGCTGTGAACAAAATCATAAAATCCATTCTAAGGAAGCGTTTGGAAAGAGCTAAAGGCAAGTGGGTGGATGAACTCTCGACAGCACTATGGGCTTATAGGACCACCCACAAGTCCACGACTGGCCATACTCCATTCGCCCTTACTTACGATTCTGAAGCCATTATTCATGTTGAGCTCAAAGTTCCTTCTCATCGAGTGACCAACTACGATCCCAGACTGAATAAAGATTTCCTCTTGGAATCTCTAGAATTTATAGATGAGAAGCATAAAGGAGTCGATTTGAGGGCAGCAGCGCACCAGCACCGAGTCACTTGATATTACAACACTAAAGTCCAACCTAGAACCTTCGAAATCGGCGATTTCGTCTTGAAATGGGTTTTTCCTACCCTGTCGTATATGAATCCTACTTGGAAAAGACCATATGTCATTGAACAGAGGCTTGGAGATGGAACTTTCAAGCTAGCGATTGTTGATGGCATCACACTCTCAAAGGCGTCGAATAGCGATTATGTAAGACGCTATATCATTTAGTTTATTTCTTTTTCATTCAGTTGTATTTAATTTCAGGATTTGTTTTATTATTTGATTTTCAAAGATATGCAATAAGACAAATTATGTCATTTCTTTCCGTTTGGCAAGTAAAGTTTTGAATTTCCTTCATATCTGTGTTTGCTGCAGCAGTACAAATTAGTTACGATACTGGACTAACTAGTATTGACATGTCCGAGTAGGCTCCTAGAGTTTGGAACTAGCCGATTACAAAAGTTCATGAATGAACTAAATGAAATGAGAATGGTCAGACCATTCATTTGATGATTCACGCTTACAACCCGATGGGTGGAATGTCTAACGAGGGATGTATGTGATTCGACCATCCAATGACCAACATAGTCCTATCAAATGATAGGATAAATATGAGTCAAAAGTGATCGTGACACGACCGATTGCTCGCTAAGTTAACCCCAAGACTTGGGGGCAAGTCAATCAATTAAGGAAAGTATGATTCGACTTTCGAAATAACTCTAAGTCCCCAAAGTGTGGACTGGAGTATAAACACAGGCCGGGTGCGATTCGACCACCCACTAACTAACTCTTATCTCCAAAGTGCGGATATGAGTATAAATAAATAGACGAGTGTGTTTCTACCACTCACTATTCTGTGAACTCCAGCTTAAAACCGACAAGAGGAGTATAAACTCGCAAAGGATAGAAATCGACCATCCACCATTTAACTTTGCTAACCCAAGACTGGGGGCAGGAGTATAATCATTCAAACCACTGAATTCGACAGCGTAACATTTGGGCTTGTGCACCGTGTTTGGTACGACTCAAGACCACGACAACATGAAGGCCTTGGGATAGAATTAATGGATTATCATCCAAAGCAACGAGCAATGAACTACAAGTACATTGAATGAAAAGTAATAGCTCAATCACTTAAGTAAAAATTCACATAAGAGTTCGACAAAAAACAAAGAATTTCTATTTACATAATAAACTTCGAAAATTGTGATACAAGTTTATTCAAGAATGGGGCCCGCACCCGCACAATCACGGTCAACAAAAGTGAAAAATAGTTATGCAAACTATATACAGACTAAGCCATAGTAATGACTATTTCTTCTGCCCTTTCTCCTTTCTGGATCTCTTAGGAGTGCCACCACCTGAACATCCACCTGTCCTTTTTCTTGACCCTTTTCCTCCCTTAGCAGGAGAGTTATGGAGGATGGGGGGAGTTCTTGGGAAGCTTACCAGCTAGGTGAGATGACTTGTAATGGGACAAGATTTGCATCGTCAATGTCCATGTCGATAGGTTCATCCTTAGCTTTTTTCTTCAACCATTCCTCCCTCTTGATCTGCTCTTTTAAGCTGAGCTCATCGTAAGTTCAGTGGCGCCAGTAATCAAAACATCATCCGGCTTATTAGGCAATAGTGGGTCATTAGCTTTATCATCATCAAGTGCTTAGATAACTTGAGTGTCGGGTCCTGGAGCATCGGTGGCCACCGGAATCTCGGTAGATGTCGATTGTTTCTCCATGGCGGCACCACTTTTTAGAGTTTGGCTGGGACCTGGAAGACCTGTAGATTCATGGAAACAAGAAGAAAAGCCTATGACTATTGGACATGAAGAACAAAATCTCTCGAAAAGTGGAGAATAGAGTGAAATACCTGCGTCCTGCTGACTCTAAGTTGTCGTCGAAGTGCCCCCTTAAAGAATAGGGGTTAGCACCATAGATTTATAACTGGGTTTGTCCGGATCGTAGCTTAGATCCTGTTCCGGGCCGAGAGAGACTGGCACTTCGGCTGCCTGAAAAGAAGAGGGGCCTTTGGTATTGGAATCTGAAGACTTGGTAGTGTTTTTCCCTTTGTGGGTGCTAGAATGTGAAAATATCGAAGTCTCGAAGCAACAAGGTCTAGAGGTTCATCCCCGTGAAGAATCTCCTATACTAGTTTCTCTTCATCTAAAGCAGCTTCGCCGAGAGTTCTCATTTTCATCTCAATAATATATTTCCAGGCCTCGGCGAGCGACTCAAGAAAACCCTCACCAAGAAATCTCATATCGCGGTGGATAAGGACTTTTGCATTGTATTCAATGATCAGGGGATCGAACATGTCCTTAGTTTCATTTCGACCGACTTCTTTGGCATCCTCTACCTGGACCTTGATCTATTCTCTCATCTCAATGCGACCTGCTTCCCTCGCCTCTTCTTTGAGGACTTCAATTTGAGCAAGTTGCTTATCAAGCTTAATCTTCAAAGTTCGGGCTTCAACGGCCTCTGCACAATATCTTTGTGATTCCTCTTGAGCTTTAATTTTCTCTTCCCTCTCCTTCTTAAGAAGTTCTTCAAGCTCCTCAATGCGATGAGCAAAAATATTTTTCTCCTTTTGTAAGGTTTCCTTTTCCAAGGCCAGCGCACAGTTGTGGTTGATGGCAACATCAAATTCTTTTTTGTGGGTATCTTCTAGACAAATCACTGCCTCGGATGTTTCCTTAGAACTTTTTTCTACCTAGGTCAGCTTCACGTGAAATTTGAGATCTCAGTGTCTTAATGTTTAATTATATCTTTATCATGGACCGCCTCTAGCTTAAGACGATCGATTTCATGCTGTTTCTCGATAGATACCTCGGAGATTTTCTCTACTAAGTGCTGGAATGATTCATGTTGAATGAAAATGTCATTGACGCATGCAAGAGAACTTGATTTAGCATTCCCTGTGATTGTATGAATAGAGGGGAGGAACTTAAGCCCTTTGAAACAAATCTTTGGAAAATTGATCTTAAGTTCGACCAGGTAATCTGTTGTGTAAGCTTCAGGAGCCGCAGTTTCCAAAGATGGGTCAGAAGCAACGATTGGACGTTTGCTCGACCTGCTGTCACAGGACTGCTTGGAGCTGGAGGAACCAAAATATCGCTCAGGCGGTATGGCACCTTGGGGACCAAGAAAAGAGGTCTGATCGCCACTGTGCATAGGAATATTAGGTTGAACTTCCCGATGGGATGACCGAGACTGGGACTTATGCTTGAAAGATGAAGATTCCTTCGAATAACGACTTCTTTCTCGATCGTCATCCCTCTCTATATGCCTATCTGTTTCTGAATCACGTTTGGATTCGTATTGCGTCGAGGAGCCCCTTAAGTGATCAAAAGCTCGGGATTGCTGCAAAAACCAAACAAAAATGTATGAGTGACCATTATACAAAAAGAAGATAGAGATCGTGTGGTGAAGTGCAGGTGATTATGAGTGTCCTAGTGTCCCCCCGACGGACCAGTAGCTGCAGTCTTGCTTATAGGAGTTTTCTCTCCTTTGCCTGTGGAAAGATTGGCGTCACCACTTCTGGTGGGAGAATTGAGCCCCTCAATACTGATATCGAGGAAGGCATAAGTCATAATGTCATCAGGGATTTGTAGATTTGAAACCCTTTCATCGAGCTTTCTAAACATTGGGGAGACGACTCTTCGTCGATGGAAGTGATAACAAACTCAGGCTCCTTAGTAGTTTTTCTCCTACGGATCTTATATGCGAGCTTATTTCTTCTCCTAGCTGGTGTGTGAGGTTGTGCTCCTTGTGATTGTTCAACCACGGGCGCATTGCCTGGACCTGCATCAGCATTGCCAAGGTCGTTGGTCTGGGTAACCCTAATTTCGCCCCTTTCGGCGTCATCCTAAGTCCCCTTGACTTGGGGCATGATAGGGTTATTGATATCACATTCTTGTTCTACAGCATATCCTGGTAGCGCAGCTGTTCCTAGAAGCCCAATGCTACAACCTTCCTCCAGCCTCCCGAGCGGAGATAAACATTCGTCGGTTACAAGAAGTCGAATGTCTCTGTCTTCGACCAGAGTGGCACGAATCGCAGAAATTACCCTTGAAAATCTATTGCCCTTTGGACGTGGATGGACACCTATAGATTTTCAAAATGTTAGTTGATTTAGGATATGACCTAGGTTAAAGAATTTGATAGTAGAGCGAAGACGACACATACGTCCTTCCAACCATCGCCTTGCAAAACCAGGCAGACATCGAAAATAGAACCATTCGTGTTTGAAGAGGCTGAGCTTCTTCCATGAAACCGTTAAGACTTGACAATTGGGCGAAGGCTTGAGGAAAATGTAGGAAAAGCTCCCTGTTTGTCGTTTGAAGTTGTAAATAAACCTGATGTCCTTAGGAGTTGGTGGGCGGAACAAGACATTCATTAATAATAAGAAAGTGCCATGAAGAAAGGCATAGCTGTTCGGGTGTAGTTGAGTAGGAGCTATCCTAAGATATTTTAGCATCTCTCGGATAAAAGAATTGAAGGGCGACATGCATCCGACCCAACACATGAACTTATTGCATGCTGTATACCCTTCAGTGGGCGAATTTGCCCTATCATTCACTGAAGGAACCCGAACGTCTTCGAAGGGAATCCCGTGCCTAGAACATAGTTTGCGAAGAGCAGCCTCACCAATTCTGGAGGCTTGAGAATCTGTTGGATTATCTAAAAATATAGTGCCTTTTACAACGTTGGGGGCAGGACTTGTATCTTCTACCAGAAGGACGAGAACGTCAGAGAAAAGGTCAACCGATGGACCGGAAGCTTTCGTTTGTTCAGTTTGACGACCAGGGGAAAACTTGCCAAATATAGTTGTAGAACTCCACTAAGCTTCGAGATTACCATGTTGTGAAGTTGGTCAGGAAGACATCGCAGGTAGACGCTCTGAACGTCTGAAGTCCATATCAACTATACTTAGTAGATAATCGAGATTACAAAAGTTCACCTGTCCCCCCATGCTAAGTGTAATCTAGTGTGGTACAGTGTCGTGTAGTGCAAAGATAAGCTACTTAAAATAAGAACGCGAAGTTAAATGACGAGACTTTGGATTCTAACCAGAGCAACCGTCATCGCTGACCGTCTCAACTGGCAAATAGATTGATCGATTGTGTAAGCTTTGGAATAGATCACCGGCACATCGAAGTGTGAATTCATTATTAAAGTCCATATGTTAATGTTTTAGTTCATGTTCAAAGTCCCAAGGATTTGATTGTTCAATTTTGAGTTCAATAGTGAATATGCAAGTCCTGATGTTCATCATCGTCATATGTTCAAGTTTATTAAGATGTGGTTGGTTATAATTGCTCAAACAAGTGATTTTGGTTCGGTTTTCAAGTTCAATTCAAAGCCTAGAATTAGCCAAGTATATATACACTGATCCTTATATAGCCAATCCCTATCCCAGAGTAGAAAACAACCAATCCCTTTCCTCACGTGTTCCTTACCAACCCATTTGTTTTTCCTTACCGACCCATTTGCTTGGCCAAAACTACCGATCCTTCTACGCTAACTTCCACTACCGATCCATTCCATTCACTATACTGTCGATCCCTTCCATTTACCATACTACCGATCCCCCCATGCAAGCTAGAAAATACCAATCCCTCCATGCAAATCAAAAGCGACTGATCCCTCTCCTTCCACTTCCTCATGCTTTCCTTTAAACTTTTTTAGCCGAATCCTATCACATCCCACTCTTCATCTTCTCCAGACAGCCTTTTCCATCAATTGTCCATCACGTTGCACACCAAACTGTCACCAATGGAGTAGAATCCATCGCCTTGTCATAAATCAAAAGTTAAAAATGAGCAAACCTACCTAAAAATATCAGAGACAAGCAGTTCGAGGAGAAAGATCGAATTATGGTTCGAATGGAAGGAAAAATGATAATCTAAAGACAAATAGGAAGTTTGATTTATAGATGAAGGTGATGTTTTAGTGGAAAGGAAGGGATCAGATTTCAGAGGCAAGGAGGGTTTCAGTCGCAAAGAAGTAAATAGGGAAGAGATGAATAAGTAAAGGATGAGAGGAAGGAGAGCTAGCTTATATATGGGGATGAGGGTCTGGCCCATGGTGTCGATTCGAAGCAAAGGAGGGAGGGATCGGTTAAAAAGATACCGATCCCTATAAGCATGCGCATAATAAATAAGAGAGAGAGAGAGGTTAGCCAGAAATATGCTGATTCCTGTAAACATAAACATAAAGAGGATGGATCGACTAAACAAATGCCAATCCCTACAAATGCTTAAAAAAAGGAGGGATCGACTATGACCATTTATGCAAACAAACATAGGCATGAAAATTATTCAAAGCACGTACGTTCAAAATGCAATGAAATTGCATCTTACTGAATGAAAATTGGCGACGACTCGTGAGCATACGAATGCGCTTGGGAGCCACTGACAAGAACGTGTGTGTGAACATGCATGTGTATGGTCTAAAAGTTCAATTTTTGAAATCGACAGAAATTAAAATCAAACCTGAAGCTTTCAAGTTCGAGGCTGGACCAGATAACCAAAGCTTATTAGTCTCGTGAAGCCATACTTGTATATCAACTGACGAAATATAACCCTAGATTTATACTATCGGAAATCGATCAAGCGTCAGGATGAACAAAGCGGGATACAACACTTTGAGAAATTAATTCGATAGCAGGATTGCGACTATTCAGAAAGCTGGATGAGTTTCTTTCTGACAACTCTAACTTACTTCAGTTCAAAGCACGTCATATTCAGCACAAGACGTACTTTACAAGGCAAGTGTTTTTCCGGCATCTTGACTCGGCTATATTGAACTGGTTGCACAAGTTAGATTCGGCCGCTATCAAGGCCGATGGGTCTAGAGTGATGGTTGTGGGGCCCAGAAGTCAAGTACAGATTATAACACATAGCTGAGGTTAAATGGAATTGATAGATATGTAAGGCAGATGTTCGAAGTATGAAATATGGTCCAACATATAAGAGGGATTGATATAAATTGACTTCCATCAAAGGGATCGGCATGTTTCAGGGAGTAAGAGCATTTCAATAGAAAACAATAAATATTTAAAGATTCACTAGTCCAATGCATATGAAATTTTGTCAACAAGATATGGGGACCTTAGGGAGCCTTCCCTAGGGATCGCACCTTAAGAGGATGAAGTTAGAGGGATCGACACTCTTCCCTTCGTAGGGATCGGTAGGAATCAGCAAGCAATCCATGTTGAAGCAAAGATCCAGCAATAACTCAAGTTCAACTGATCCAATTATTATGAAATTTAGAGGCTAAGCATATTTTAGCACGAGGAAGAAACCATAGGGACCACACCTTAAAATTCGACCAAAATAGGGATCGGTACCGATCCCTCTTCTTTGGGAATTGGGCCATGCGATCCCTCTTGTGGGTCCTTATGGTTCTGAAGGTCCTTCTGTTGAATTTTCAGGAAGATATTTAGTCATCTTCATCTATAAATATAGGCTTGATTGTTCTTTTTCGAGATTTTTACGCTGGTAGTTGCATTATTCTTTTGTAACTAAGGATTTTCATCTGATCCCTATTGTACTCAGTTTATAAAGTGATTAATAAAGTAATCTATTCAAAGTGAACGTAGGCAAGCAACGCCGAACCACTATAAATCATTGTATGCATGTTATTCTTTTAATTTACTGAAATTTCTTTGTTATTATCCTCTATTTTCATTTGATATTCTTTGTTTATTTCTCTTCAAAACTTCTATTGGCTATGTGTGCCAATTTTTGGGGCAAACAATTGCTGTCTTTATAATCGGATCTCTAAATAAATAGAGACCACAAATATTTGTCTCTAAAATACTAAAGACCTCTTTGGTGGTCTCAAGTAAGTCTGTAGATAAGAAATTCGTTAGAGGCAATTTTATGGATCTTTAACATAACACTAGAGACCATATATATCATTTCAAATCAATCACTAATATAGATGTTATTATCGAAAAACTGCACGGGAAATGCAACATATATAATATACAAATATACAGTGTTTCAGCAAATGTAGCATATAGTTATTAATATATAGTGTTTCAACAAATGACATAGTATTATTGTTATATAGCTAAAATAGGAAATGCAAACATCCACTTATATAGAGTGTTCCAAGAAATAATATAGTGTTATTATTATACAACTAAAATAGGAAATGCAAGCAGCCACTTATATTTAGTGTTTCAGGATCATGAGATCCATGACAAATCAATGAAAAAGCAAAATATATAATCAAACTCAACATATAGCTAGAAAATGGTCAATTTTTAATACATGTAGAATAAAGAAATAAGCAACGGTCATTGTTAGAAAACCAAAATACAAAGTATCCAATACACAATGAAGTAACTAAAAAAAGCAATCTTGAGTTATATCCATTCTAAAGTTAGCACATTCTGGTCTTGAAACAAAATTCTAACAAAAGAAAACATAGAATAAAAAGTTAAAAGAAAGGTCTAGCAACAAGCTTCCCAACATAGCATGCTTGATATTGATGATACTTTGAGAATGAAAGATCTAACTTGTTGTGGAAATTTTTCAAATTTTGATCAAGGCACGTGCATAGTTTGATATTGTTCAAGTGTTTATTGACAAGGAATAGATGGTTGTGTCAGTTGATAAAGTGATTGAGAAGGCTAACCTAGTAGCTGCGAGATATGGTTAGGAATTTGTAGAAATGATTGATCACATAGTCACGGGACCTGACATGGTGGCAGAGAGAGAACTTGGAAGTTGTAGAAATGATTGAATAGGAGATTGTTGGACTTTCCTTGGTGGTTGTTGTGATGGTTGATTAGGAAGTGATGCAAATGATTGAGTAGGTGCTTTTGAGATTTGACTTGGTGGTTGTCCAAAAGGCTGACCCAATGGTTGTGGTATTTGACCTAGTGGTTGGGTGAACATCCATGATTGTTAGTTTGTGCTTTGGAGATTGATCAGATTAGCTGAACCAAGCAAACTAGTTACTGTCAATTGCACATCTCTTTCTATTATCGATTTAAGGTCTGGTGTTAATGTCAAGTCAGTGGACATAACAGGTTGCTGGTGATTTACATGATCTGCTAACAAGTTGGATTGAAAACATTTATGTAATATTGTATTTGTATTAACATAAGGTGCTCCATAAACTCTTCCTATGGTAAGGCCTCTCGATGACACAATCCAAAGTCAGGGATTCTATACATTTTCGTCTTCTTGTAGCTCACATTTTTCTTCATGTATGTTTCCTGTAAAAAATTAAGATTGTAAGAGCATATTGTATATGAAATAAAACAACATAATAATGAAGAATTTATTTTATTGCCTTAATTGATTATGATAAAATCAAAATACACAAGAAAATTATAATTCATTTAAAAGAGTGATCATTATCGAATGTTCATATCATATTATTGTTATATGCTATATATTATTTTACTAAAACATTCACATTTGGATAGATCTTATTTAGTAGTATTAATGTCATGTTCTCAATTTTAAAATTGTTTTAAAGCAACGTTATGGAAAAAGATATGCAACGATGACCATGAATTCTGTACTTTTGGCATCAAAGCAATATTAACTATCCAATAAGAAGTAGGCTGCCATGAAGCTAAGTTCAAATATTATTATGACATGCGTATATTCAAGAAGTTAGGTTTATAATTCAATGTATATGTAGCGACCTGTCGTTTCGTACCCTTTGAGCTGACATTAAATCACACTAGTCCAACACAAATGGTACAAAAAGACGAATAACTAAGAGGAAGAAGAGGATATAAGAAGAAAAACACATAGAATCTCACAAATCGCACCGGAACAACATATAATAGATAATAACGAATTTTATATAAAAGAATCTGTAGCTGTTAATATACAAACAATCATCAGAGTACAACAATCAACAATCAATCTGGATGGTTATAATAACTTGTCCTCACAAATACTGAATATACAACATGACTCACACAGCGGAAATAACCAAGTACGTATCATACGCCTGAGAATCCTCCAGCTCATCTCCTGAGCTCCATATCATCCTAACCTGAATCTGTAATACTCGGTCTGACCCGAGCATTATAATAAAATAACACCCGAGCCAGTCTGGAAAACCAACGTGAGAAAACACACTCAATTTGAATTATTACTATTTTTAAAATCTTTTGAAAACAAAGGCATCTCTTAAGACAACACCACTCATAAATACGATGTGTTTTTACCTTACGATAACCAAAATATTTTATACCAAAATCATCTGATATTATAATAGTATCTATAGAAAATAAACTAGAAAATAGCTGAATTGCTTGCACTCACATTTCAGGATAGTTGGACACAATGAAAACAGTACAGGCTCGTAGTGGATATTGAATTCCATACAATGACTGGGCTACTAGGGTACCGCCCACCATAGTACATCTCTAGAAAAATGTACCGAGATCGTACCTAACGATCCCTGCCAACATAGGATCGGCCTACCCTTGCTGGATAGTACCGAATAAGTTATCACCCTGAGTGTTCCCATCCTATCGAGAGCTCTCTTTTCCATGCACAACCATATCCACAATTATAATATATCCGAGGGTGTCTAGAAAAGTGATAACATACCCTACTTAGGTGCGACCCACTTAGGCCTACTACATCCCCCCTATTTTAGTCATTCCTGGTTAATGAGGCTTGAGGCTACTTTTTACCTGAAGAATAACATTCATACTTGGAATGATAACACTGTCTTCCAGGCAATGATGCAACTGATAGCATTCATCAATACAAGTTGTTCTGGGTCTGAACAAACCAAATTTCCAAAATCGCCGTCTTCATTATCTTCACAATATCACAATTCGTAACGCACAAATCAGATCGAAGTAGTTTTCGGATAATTAAATCTGATCCAGGTCTCTTCGAAACGATAAATGAATTTGGCCAAATTTGATAGTCGGTTATTTAACTATCAAATTTCACACATAAGCAGTCACTAGGCCCAATTTTATAAATCTTTAAAAACATTCATTTCAAAAATATTTTTATCAAGACATATATTCAAATCTCTTTCAGTAAATTCAATAATTAAAAACAATTTCAATACTTATATCCATAATAGGATATTTTCGAATCATATCAATACTTAGAAATATATTTTTTCAATTCCATTTTTAATTCAACACTTTGAAAATATTTCTATAATAATAATCTCATAGTTAAAATATTTAAAATCCTTCCACTCCAATACTTAGGAAATATTCCATTTATTTCCTATTTCTCAAAATCCTTTACAATTTATTTTTAAATTCCTTAACTCATTTATAACTGATTCTATAAGTTCTCGGAATTTCATAAATTAATTTCCTTTAAAATTTCCAAAATCGATTATGCTTGTCTATAATCCCAATTACCCATTTCTAACTTCTATTATTGATTCTAATTCATTTTCGAAGTTCCTGTATTTCAACATTCCGGAAGTTTCCTTAAGTTTCTAGAATTCCATTACAAGATTTCTCTTATAAAAAACATATCCGTTAAATAAACCCAGTTTACAAATCTTGAGAGGATATATAAATAAATTACAATCATTTCAAAACTCTATATATATGATAAGAATATTAATTTATTTTAAAAACATGTTTAAGTAACATTTTAAAATATTAAAAACACTTTAAATAAAGATCGATAATTCATTTCCAATTCATTATTAAATAAAACTAATTGATTTACAAAGCTAATTTTAAAAATTAGAATTTATTTCAATTAATATTGAATATTTAGAAAATCCACTTTACTAAGTATTTCAATACTAAAATAGCTTTAACTATATAGTTTAATAAATAAAAATTCCATTTTAAAACAATTTTAATTTCTCAACAAAAATCTATTTTTAAAATCCAATATTACCAAATTCAATTTATAAATCCCTCTCGCACTACAACAAAAATACCTTTTCGCAACTGCCAAAAACAGTTGTAATAGGTCTATTACAACGGACGGCCGCCAGTCTTAATATCCGGAGTTGTAATAGAGTTGAAGATTTTTACAACTGCTGCCGACAGTTGCAAGAGCAGTTGTAAAAAAGCTTTTTACAACTGCTTTTGACAGTTGTGGTAAAGTCTATCGTAACTGTTGCATTGACATTTGTAATAGGTCTCTTTTGCAACTGCTAATAGCAGTTGCAATAATCACTTTTGCAACTGCTTTTGGCAGTTGTAATAGATTCATTTACAACTGTTATTGACAGTTGCAATAAATCTTTTTACAACTGCTACCAACAATTGCAATTCATCTTCCAACAACTGCCATTAACCATAAATTTCACAAAATTATAATTAAAACCGATATTTCACTAATAATAACTACAATCGTTAACATTACTTGAAACAACATGAACCATTCACATTTAATAAAAGCTAAAACAATTCAATTTTACACCATTTTTGAATTCATAATTTTATTACAATACATAACTAAATCCATAACATACGTCAATATAAATATAGATACATACTAATTAAAATAGATAAATTCCCCGTGCTAAGCAACAATCTTCCCAACCTCTTGTCCATGAGTACATACATATGAAGTAGGCCTATATGGAATAGCTTAAGAATCCAGTTGAGTTGAGTGCAATCTAGTTGAGTGCTTAAGAATCTAGTTGAGTCTAATAGTACAGACATATGATGCATAAATAGCATCCATGTAAGTATAGTTTCTCTTTCCAGTGTTAGGATCGCCATGGCGGTAGCAGTCAGTAAGAAGAGTAGAAGTATAGTAAATTACAAATGCAAATAACATGAGCGTAGTGGGGCCAGCAATCCAGCCCAGCTGCCCAATAGTCCATGCCAATGACAGCACACCCGATCCGATAACAGCGGTGATGATGTGAGTACTAGTAGTCGGTACAGTTCCTGAAAATTGTGCTAAATAAACTGAAATGAGAAGTGAACTAATAAACTGAACTAAACATACAAAGTCACGTATACCAATAAACTGAAATGAAACTATGAACTTGCATTACCAAACCAAAATAGAACTGAACCAACACAGAATTGAACTAATAAACATAACTGAACTGTACATGGAAAAAACAGAACTGATGTAAAATACATCTTTTATGCACCCGCAGAGATGAAACTGGCAATTAAGATCTCATAGAATTGAAACATAAAAAATGTACTAAAACATGCATTCAGAGACTATATATGGTTTTTAGTTCCATGACTTAATTTTCATAAAACTAATACAGAGATAATTATAAAAATGGTTCAACACCAAACTGTCAGAGACAACTTTATACACATCAAACAAAAGACAGGCGGAACTTTCGCTTAATCCCAAAATCATAGACACCGATCTCACCATGGCTATTCTAAGATATATTTATTACTATGTGTTTATCAAGCATAAATACATAACACCTCCATTCCTTACTAGTATATTTGTTGTCAGTTATGTATATTTAAAGGCTAAGTCTAAGTCAACTTTTAATATTGCAGTCCTGTGTTTAAACCTGCAGTCTGTAGGTTGGTTGGCAAGTTATTCAATATTATGGTTTTAAGTCAACTGAGTTGAGAAGTGCATGACACATTGATACTGACTATAGCAATACAAGATAGATTCACTATATTTGAATATACCATTATTAATTATGAAAATTTTACTGTAATGGAAATAACAAACCTTGGTTAGATATTGGTTATGCCACTTGCAAATCCTCCAAATATGTAATTTACTATGACCCATATATCCAATCTTGCCTTCTCACCGTGTAATCAACTGCAAATACATAGATAATGCAATGCAAGTAACTGAGATGTAATTTGCTTTAGTAAATATAAAGAGCCTATTTTTTGCAAATATTGTGCATTGGAGGAAGATGCAATCTATTTATGACATGGCCAAAGTTAAAAATTGAAGTTCGGAACTTACTTTGTAATCCAGCAGTTGCATGTTCATCGCATAAGCCTTGATTTATGTCCAAATTCTTTGACTTACCAAGATCCACATTCGTCCAAATCCGACTCTAATGGTTGTCCAGTTTGTACCATAAACCAAATTTGTCAAAAGTATGTAAAACAATATCAGATATATACAATATTTAATACCATGTTCTCTCGGATAGCCCTGCTCATTGACTCAATGTCAGAAAAATTTCACTGTAATAAAAACTCATAAATTATCATTAAGGACATTTAATGAAAATTATGATACCCAACAAAAGAAGACGAGGATCGATGATCAATGTTTGAAAAATCCAACGTCTGAAATGCTAATTAAGAATAAAATATAATTTAATCGTTCAGATTTTTTGAATTAAACAAAATATAAACAAGCATATAATATGAAGGAATTCATGGAAGAATACATGAAGAAATAATTTGCGAAAATGAATGTTTAAACAATGGCAAACAAATAAATACCACTATATGATTTTATTTCTTCTATGACATTACCATCTTATTGCATTTACCATCATCATGATATAACAATGCATGTAATAATGCAAAAAAAAATAGTCTCCAGTTTTTTAAACAACCGAAGTAATAAGGTTTAGAAAGAGAGAAAAGTTGAATGCAAACTATATAATAAAAATTTAAAATTACCTTGTTCAATTTACCTTGCGTATTTCTTCATATCGTCGCCATTAATCGCTTAGCTAAAAAATGAAGAAGAAAAAGTTGGCAATGTACTAAATCATATATTTATTTGTTTATAGAAACTAAATTAGCAGGATGTAACCAATCACATACCTATCTGCAAATATTAAAATAGTTGAGTAAAACAACTTCAAAAGTCATGCTACTTCAAGTTCCAAAAACCACTTTAAATCTGGATTTGTATATGTCTAATATATTGTACATGTTCAGTAAAACTAGTACTTCAGAAGCAAATAAGGCTGCTGATAACAAAGCTAAAACATAATAATTAATAAACTTGTTGATAAAAAATAGCACTCATATATACATACCAAGTACCCACAAAACACAACACTATATTGAAAGCGGAATAAAGGGAATTAAAAAATTCAAAGTACATTAAATAGGCTTTCGTTGTCCTATTCCCAACAAAGCATCAAAATATACTGCAAAGCATGTTTGTCCACGTAATATTATGAACCATCTACATGAAACAAAAGTTAAAACTACATATGTGATCACTATATTCAAATATAAAATTAGTATCTTAAGCAAATGAAGAGAAAAAAGGATAGTATCATGGATTTTTAGAAAATTAAAATCTGCATATTCATTTTTCATTATAATAGCACACTAAAAAATAGTACTTCAACAAAAAATCCACAACTGAATTATAGTTTGACAAATTAATTCTAGATATCTTCAAACATAAACCCATCATCAGAGGTTTTAGCCAACTTACTATTCCAAATATTTTCACTTGGATCATTTGCTAAGAATTAGTCTATAGATTATAATTGGATGAGCTTCCAAAAAGAAGGTGAGAGTGTAGTTGGAAAAATACTTGACGAAATGAGGGGACCTGATTGCTCATTATCTCTTAGAGTACAATGCCTTTGTCAAAAATAAATGGGATTAAGTTGTAAAAAAGGACCTCTGGCACCAAACTAAATGCAAATTGTTTCTTTTCTAACTGATGGGGAAATGTGATTAGTGCTTGTACAACATATGGTATTACATTTTATACCTGTGTTTTTTATTTAGTTTTAACTAATTAATTTGTACATATAGTTCATGTTGGTGGAGGATGACAACTAGTTGATGATTATAACTCTCTTACGTCGATATAGGCTTTCAGAAAATAATTCCAAACACTTGCGAGGCTATAGATGAAGTTAAGTAAAAAGGTTAAATAATTTTGTATTGTTTAAATATTTGACATGTTGGAGAATCAGGTAGAAGTTACAGTAAAATTTTGAGTGAATATAGAAAATAAAATGACCATGTTCCATGTACTTCAATAAAATTACTGTGTTCTATATACTAAAGTTCAGTTTATTTCCAAATGAATGACATACATACAATTTTATTTACAAATTAAAACTTGCCATATTATTAATATTAAGAATAAATTTTAGCTATGTTGTGCACCAACTGCCTAAATTATCAAGAATGCAAAAGAGTGAAATCATGAAACATACAAAAAATGAAAAAATTATGCAAGCCACTTTTATTATCATGGCAAGTTCCAAGTAATCAAAATCTAGATGGTTCCATGACCAACCTTTTTCAACTACATGCTTGCATAATGTGTTAAAACAGTCTTGACTACTGTATCATGCAACATTTGCTTTATTTAGATCATAATCAACACTAGCGGCATTTGCTACTTCAATATAAAGGATCTTATTGAACGTGGATTCATTTATTACTTCAAAATTATTATATTATGTAAGTGATCCATTTTAATGTCCAATTGTGCATGCAGACAGAAGAAATTCAATTGTGTTGATACTTGATTGTATTTTATAATATTATTGTGAAACACAGTAGAAAAAGCAACCAAATAAAATAAGGATATCTATGTACCATTGTATACCTCATTCATTTTTCTTACTTTTTAGGAGGATTGATAATCAATCACATATGAATAAAGCAAAGTTTCACCTTTATCCAAACATTTACCAGAAAATAACTGCTAATTTTATGACATAAAGCATGAGCTTTTCTCTGTAATCCAAAACACCCATCTCACAGCAAGGTACTTATAAATTCACTGCAAAAAAACTCTTAATTAAGGATAACTTATGCTAACCTATGAAAACTTCTTAAAAGAAAAATTGTCATTAACAAATTAGACAAATAAATTCTATTCAAACAATAAAATAACAATAAACATGAATATACAATAAAACATGAAAGGTGTCTACCTATAAAATAGAACAGAGCATGCTTATTGAATAAAAAGGTAATATGGTATATAAAGAGAGTGCTTTAAAAAATTTATGTAAACACGATATATTAACATGAGATGGCTATAAATGATTATACAGGTCCGATATCAATTTATGTTAGTGAATCTATATATTTAGAATACTTTCAATAATATTGGATCAAAAGCTCAACATGCATATATCTACTCAAATTTTGTTTCATATTTGAATACACACACACACACATGAACTTCAAGTGCATCATAGGTCCTTCAAGTACATCCATATGCTATACTTGAATAACATCTGATAAGATTATGGCAGACAATACCCGTGTTTTTCATTCCCTTGTGATTTAGTTTCATCAAGTATATGCATTTATAGATTTATTAAGATCTATTTTGATCAGTGTGATATATCTTCTTATGTTGAAACAATAAATTTGAAACATTGTCATATTTGAAATTATCTTGTTATCATATTTGTGCGTTCAAATATGTTATATTATGTGTCAGACGTATAATTTAGAAGTCACTAAACTTTAAATATAGGAAGAGTTTGGAAAGAGAATAATTCTTAAATGGAAACTTGTAATTATTTTAAATTAAGTATAATATACACATGAGTTTATTTTAGATTCTTATAACCCAAGTCCAATATTTCAAAGTCCAACATCATGCATTAAATTTTTTGTTATCGATAGGAGAGTTGAATTTACAGATATGTAGAAATTGTGTGCAACTTCAGCACACTAATGTATCAATGCAAGAAAATGTTTGGTGATAAATAATAAAGAAAATTTGTATATTTACATTATCCGTTAAACTTAACAATATGTTTTCAGCCTATTCAATAATAAAGAAAATTTTCAACCTTGGTTACTTTTCAAAAATCTCTTCCTGTAATCAGTTTCATGTTTTAGTTCTACCATATGAACTTTCATAATGTTGAGCTTTGGTTGTGAAAATTAAAAGTTGGGCAACTGCAAAACAAAAAATTGAGTCTTCTATAATGCTAAAAAAATCGAGTCTTTTGAATTTATTGGGGCTTTGTTTAGGTTGATAATTAGATAGATGGATCCTGTTCAAATCTACTATTGATTAGCAAATCTTTTCATCTTTATAATAGAGCAAAAATAACAACATCATTTTTTGGTCTCATTATCATTTCCTCGGACACATAAAAGGCAAACCAGAACCAACCCTTTCTTACCTGTAAACTGGATATTTGTGGTGTTCAATTCGCTAAGTATGTAGATCTACGACTACTTCAAATTAAATTTCAACTTGAGAAAAGTTTACTGTAACTTTTTAAATTGTTGGATCAAGAAACAATACAGATATTGTTTTTCCTGCTGAATAACATCAATTGATCAAAAGTAAAAACAAGAAAGATTACGTAAATTAGACAATTGGAAATATTTCATGAATCGGATTTCAAAGAGATCCAGAATCTACATCCTGTTTGCTAAATTAACATGTGATTTATCCAAATACTTTCCAAAAAGTAGATGATATGCAATGTCAAAGATGAAAACATACTGTGAACAAGAGAAGAGAAACGGCAACTTGAAAAGCTTGTTGAACTAGAACACCTTTGACCACCATTTTTCTAGTCGCGACGTTCTTCAACTCTTCTTCGCCTTTCGGATGCAGTCTGTACTTTTCAAGACCGCCCAACAATGCATAAAATCCTGAATATAACCAATATACTACGATTGGCACAAAAGTACCTAATAATTCATCTGAAATACCGAAAGCCATGTTTGCTGCTTCGTTTTTTCTTCTATTAAAACATCTTTAAGCTTAGATTCAGGATATTTGAAAATAGCATACAAATAAAATTAATCAGCTGTATAACCAACTTTAGGCAGATCGGGTTCATCTTAGTGTAAAATAAATTAATACTAATCAAATTAACCAACCCAGAAAAATAAAATTAAAAGCAACAGATTAGAAAATAACGAAAGAGATCAAACCTATGAGTGATAGCACGAGCGCGTACAAGCGGCGAGCATGAGCGATCTAGCTAGGAACGATAGGGTGGCCTACGATCGACGACGACGATGATTTAGGGCTTTTTGGATTTGCGACTAGATTATTACAAGGAGGGAAAACAATTTTTTTGCTAGTTTAGATTTGTTGCGGCGATTAGGTTTTGAGAAAAAGGAAAGGAGCGGTGTATTTTTTTTCAGGTTTGGGCGGCCGAAGAAATGAATGGAGGGAGATTGAAAGCCCCGTATGTGATAGAAATATAATATTTGTTACAACCCTTGAAAACAGTTGTTATAAACAACTATTACAATTGCTATACAAATATGGTTGTTATAAATGTCATTATTACAACTGCTGAAATAAAACAGTTGTTACAAAATACCTATTACAACTGCTGAAATAAAATAGTTGTTAAAAAATACCTATAACAACTGTCAACTTTTGTTAGTTGCAAATGAAAAGTTGTAATATGGTTATTTTGTTGTAGTGTCGATTCATATCACATCTACTACATTTCAATTTCATGATCATTCTCACATTTCAAAAAAAAATCAGAATCAACTATTTTTCCCAAAAACTGCTTCCCATATCTCGATATAAATTTATATTTCCATTTTGTCAACTGATAATCATTTCCCCTTATTTGTAAACATCGTTTATAAATTTATAAACTCATTTCCAGTTTTTCTCTGTTAACAATAGATTTATATTAACAAACTTCGTATATAAATCAATTTCTATTTAAAATTCCATTTGGAAATCTATTCCTTAACATTTTCCAATTATAACCCAAATTCATTCAAAATCTCGATTACAACTTCCTTTTCTTATTAAAAAAATCACATTTAAAATCCATTGTTTTAAAATTCTCAATTTAAAATTCTCTATTTGAAACCATTTTGCGAAATAGCTAAATAAATATCCAAAATCAAATTATTCAACCTAATTTTTTTTATATAAATCCCAAAATTCAATATAAATATTTTCATTTCCGAAATCGCTTTTGAATTCCATTTTTAAAATCAAAAATATTATTTATGGTATTTATAATACCAAAATTAGGGTCAGTGCTACTATAGCATCCAATAAATCAAATCACATTATAATCTGTAACAGATTATTCAACATATCATATATCACTATATATGAAAATCAAAATCAAAATTTTGAGGAATCTAGTTGGATCCCTCCAACCTGTTTTCCTTGCATCCACAGATGTTATATAACATAAAATACCAATCCCGCTTCGAGGTGGGGTATCGTGGTAATATAGGGTCATCCGCTATTATGCAGGGCGCATAGTGTCTCATCCGCTCTAACGGCGGGAATATACCCAACTACTAAAATATACTATATATAAAATATAATATAACATTCAATTGATAATAATATATCAATTCAACCAATCATTCAATAATTAATTTAAATTATTATAAATTAAACTAGTCAACCAAATTGAGTGATATTTACTCACCTTGATTTTTATTTGCAATTCGTTCCAATTTTAAATTAAATCGAACAACATTCGATTTAAATTTAAAATTCCAGCTGACTCCGAAAAATCCCAAACCAATTTCATTTCGAAGCATTCATTATCACGAGCATAACGCAAAAATTCATGTCCTGAATTGACCTCGTATGAGATATATATATATATATATATATATATATATATATTAAGTCATCGATTTTAAATTTATAATTTTATTAAACTAATTACATTATTAATCAAATTAATTACCTAATTACCTTTATAAAACACGCTTAGCACAAATGACCATCCCGACCCAGGCTTGCATTACTGTTCTTCGCCCTTGCTCACGCTAACGTTGTCGCTGCCTCGTCGCACAGACCACTGCCGCAATTCGGCCATCGCCCTCCTCTGCCACCATCGGCCGCCTGCGATTCGAGCGCGACCCCCACCCCAATCACCTCTATCTACCCCAAGCCTCTCAGTGCCTTCACCCTACTGCCAAGGATCAACTTTCTTCCCTCTCGCCCTACTCCGCTGTCGACGTCGTCGACAATACCCCACCTGGTCGCGACTGATTGTTGTTATATTTTTTTTCAAATTTGATTTCATTTGTGCTGTTCAACATTTTTGGAAAGAGGAAGAGGAAAGTTTTATTTTTAAAATGAAGGGGAGCGACGTGCGTGCGTATAGGTCGGTTGAGAGAGATAGTAGGGGTTGACTTTTATAAATACAATTTATTTTATTTCCAAAATATATCGTATAACATAACTCGAAAACCCGAACTCCTATCGAGGCGTGCCGTCTGGAGTTCCTAATGTTATACCCCTATTTCGAACGACATGGAACAAGTCTCGAGCCCCAATCCGATCGTATGGAGAAGATAGCTTTTTGAACCCAATTATAATATTAAAATTTCCATATTAAATTCAACGTGTTTCTATCCCGTACTACCAAAGGTAACTCAAAACGTTACGAAATTTTAAATTCGATAATAATACAGTATTACAGATCCAATGGAACTAGTTTCGTCGAATTTTGAGACTATGCCCTAGATTGCTATTTTAACGCGTCCATTAAATTGACGATTTCAAAAATTAGTGAAATCACTTGAAATTTCAGTTTTAAAAACTTACTATCTAATTTTTGATTCAAATAGAATTTATATCAACATTAAATATCGTTTCGATTAATATTCAACTTCAATTCCAATTATTCACCATTTCTGTATTACGATAAATCGTTGTATTTGAAATTTAAATTCATTCTATAATCTCAACCAAAATCTTCATATTCAAAAATCAACTTATATTCAAAATCCAACATTCAAAATCATTTAAATATTTAAAATCAAACGATGGAAAATCTGGGTCATTACAATATATATTATCAAAGCAACATAAGTCATCCAATAAGTAGTTGGTTGCCGGGGATGCTAAGTTCAAATACTTAGGTTCATTGCCTTTGTTCCCTAATAATTAGTTCAAAAATTATTTTAGATGATGTTTAAATGTGTCTATACATGTGGAATTGAGCATATATCTTAATATTCATATTCTCTTATCTACAACCTCTAAGCACACTTATTAAAGCGCAAAATTGCTACTTCATGTATCTTTTAGAAATTATAGGAATGATAAAAAAACTTGACCACTTAAAAAACCTATAGTTGGGAGCAAAATAAGAATTTATTTAATTGATAAAAAACCACTAAATTATTTTCATGAAAGTTCATAAATGTTTTAATAGTAACTAAAATGTGTAATGTTTATGGCTCATTTACTTAATCATAAAAGTAATTGAGTTTTGTTATCCAGTTCAAACATATTATTTTACCAACTTATCATTATTTGCAAAAAAAGAAAGTGTAATTTTCTTTTAATCAAATGGAAAAAGAATCAATACATCAATTCTTTCTTTTCATTGTACATCTACAAAATGTGAAAAAAATAATAGAAATCTAGTTTGTTTAAGAAAGAATGTTTCCTCTTAAATTTTTGTTCATGTCTTTGAAAATGTTTATGTCATGCGAGGACTGTGCTTTTATCTACTTTGAAATTTATTTCCATTGGGTTTTCTAGTAATATTATCCAATCTATAATTTAACTTAGAAACCTTAGTCTCGGTGAAGGTTAATAGATTCTAAGTTTAATAATATATAAATATCTAGCGCATAATATATTTTCTTACCATATATTATTTTTAATGTTTAGTCATATGGCCCAAATTGGAGGTTCTGTTTCTCATAGCTTATCCAACTCTTGGTGGTTATTACCAAGACGTAATGTACATATTAATATGATAAGAAAAAGGGTGTAAAAGACATGGATGGAAGTTTTACAGAAGTATATAACAAAATTAGCTGTCAATGACAACATGAATCAACTCAAGTGTTGATTCACGTGGGTACTACCAAATCCAATTCATTGGAAGTATGGACAAGATGACGTTGAATATTTAAGTCTATAGATGAAAAGGAAAACAAAGCTACGCGAGGGATGTTATCATCTTGTAAGATTGCTATACAATTATATCAAATCCATATTTTTTGTATCATAAAATTTGGGGTCCATTTGGTTTCATGTTAAGTTTGGTGTTTTGCATTTTTAACATGCATTACAAAACACTAGAGGAGCGAAGGAGAAGATTTAAAATTCTAAGTCAATATTATAGGATCGTTTTCACCCTAGAGGGGGGTGGATAGGGTGTACTAAAAATTAATGTGGAAATAAAAATAAAAGCAGAAAGTAATGCAATAGAGATCACACACAGATTTACCCAGCTTCGGCAAAAACCTGCCTACGTGTTGCCCCCAAGGTTTCTACTAGAGATTAAGTAGTCATACGCTTACAAACACATATAAACTTGCGACACCCGCTAACTTGACTAACTTAACTCTAAGTTCAAAACCCTGCCACAACTCAGCTACTGAGTTGTGAATTCTCAAACTACGCCCTGTAGTTTGTACCTAGTTACGCTCTGAATTTTTGTCATACGCTCTCAAACTCGAATCAATAATTTTTTTCGATGATGATTTTTGGGCATTTATAGGGAACGAAAACCCTATACTTTCGTTCGTATAAATTGGTTTAAATTCTTCATGATTTTTTCACTTGCGTTGATTTTTAATCGAACGAATGTGTGATTCCTGACTTGTTCATCTATGATATATTTGAATTTTGTTCCGTTCTTTTCTCCCATGACATGTTCATCGTTCATTTACTTGACCTGTTCAACATATTATCAACTGCGACTTTTCTGGTTCTTTAGCTATAACTTTGGAATTTGAAATTTGAGATAATATGGACTTGTTCACTAATTCCATTCTTTGCTGGCATTCAATTTTCGAAATTTTGAATTAATATGATTGATCATTTCTTTTTGACTGCTCCTTGACTTGGATTACCCACGGCTACTGATAATTATCGATTTCCCATTACACTTTGAAACTACTCCTTGACTTGTACATGATGTGCGACTTGCAACTGTTTTTACATATAAATTGCTTCACTGTTGCTTCACTGTTTTGAAACATTTAAACTATATATATTTGTGTGTCATTGTGACGCCCCACCTCTATGCTCATAATAACAAAGAGTATTAAAGTAAATACTGTCTATTATTACGAAGAATAAGGCTGGATAGGAGCGACCATCCATAATTGGCCTTACACTAATATTGGTTATCTCGATAGGAGTGGTATATACTTTTTATTTTTCTTCTATTATTTGTTTACTCCCATCGACACACCCAATACTAGTATAAAACGAACTACGACGGTTCATAATAGTTTAGGACATTAGATATAACAATAACACAGATAATATAAATGCGGAACACAGATAAAAACAAAAGTCTCATATATATATAACTGATGTCAGTTAATACATAGTTGACACGATACATATGATACAACTACAACTGTCGACACTAGAAGTTATATATACAAGTACATTATCGACTAATATACATGAATACATATCGTTCCATACAATGACACGACTACTACAAAATGACACTGACAACTTCAGAAGATGTGAAAAGTCTTCAAATCCCGAACAGCAACTCAAAGAAGGAAATCTACAACCTGAAATAACTCGGGTCTGACCCGAGTATTAAATTCAAAAGAAAATAATACACGGGTCAGTCTAATTCAAACTCAGTTATTAGTGCATCGCAGCAATAATAATCAGATAGTCAAATAGGCGATAATCACAGAAATCTCGTATATCCAACTCTCGATACGAGAATTGGATAACGGTAGATATTACACTAAACAGTGTTAAATGACAAATCAACAATCCAAATCAGAATACAACTCCAAACCATTTGAAATTAACCAACGAAACAATTCAACAAATCGAAACATCAATTTAAAACTGTCAAATCTGATAGGGCTGCAGTACACGCACGCGTGTACTGCCTCGCCACTATCGCATGATATACACAAAAGCTCAGTGAAAGTCACAAATGATCCCCAGGTCAAACCCCGAAATCGAGTTCAATTCAAGAGCAATAAAATAATGTCACAAGGTCAAATCCAGATCGGATTCAACTCAGGTATAATTCGAAAATCAAATTCGAATACAATCTAGTGGTCAAAACAGTCTACACAAATTCAAGGAGGCACCAAACAACGAGCAAAATGCAAAGTGATCAAGACTGGTCAGAGAAACCATGATGCATCCCAATTCAAATACGCAAATGAACAATGGGGTATAAACCCAGTATCAACAAAATATCAAAGTATCACTGCATTAACGAAACTGTGCATGTACACAGCTTTGAGATTTCGCATGCCAACAGAGAAACCAACACAGTGCAAAACCAAATGAACAAACGAACTGCCAAATCTCAGTGAAACTCAAGTAAGTGAACAAATGTATGCATACACATATATGACTACAATGCACCAGACTCAAATGCCACGCAGTGGCAATCTACAAATCAGGACCAAGAAGGGTTCAAAACCGTGATAGACAAACCAACTCCAGACCAAATACCTTAATGAAAAACCAAACTGGATTCAAAAACAAAATCCAGTGTCAACAATATTTGGAGCAAATGCAGACAGTGGCCGAAGCCGATACACAAAGATGTCGAAGTCAGGTGAAGACATGAAAAAGTTAAGCCAAAAATCATCAACTGGGCCAATGCTGATCGGTGAACATCAGTAGCAAGGTCAAGTACAAGTTAAAGCAAAAATCGTCACAGCATAATCATCAAGCCGTGGAAAACAAAAAAAAAACTCCCCAACATTGGAACAAAGCAAATCACTCGAATGGACGGAGCCATTAAAAATGCCAGGAATCGAAATCACTGATGATCACAAAAATTAACAAAAACATTTCGAAACCGTGGTGACAAATGAAAACAAACAATCAACAGAGCACTCAAGGAATCGACTAAATCGAATAAAATTATCAACATCAAAACCATAACAAGATTCAAGATCGAACTCGTCGAAATTCTCACAACAAAACAAGTCGAATTCAAAGCAAACAACATCGATGTCAACTAGAACAAAGACGAACTGTTCCAAGACAAAATCGCAAAGACCCCAAGTAAACTAACACGTTCGAATAAGATGTGAGTGGAAAGAGCCACTCACCTTTTCAATTGATCAAGACGTTGAAGTCGGCAGCCTTTACTTCGCGAAGCCCTAGCTGAATCTGGGGACGAAGAAGTGTAACGAGGCCGCCACTGTTCATCTCCTCGTTCGCCAAGCTTTAGGATTTCGAATCGAAGATGAAAAAGAGGGGATCAGGTTCTTCCCTTTATTTTGAAAAGAGGACGAAGGGGAATGGATTCATGCCGCCATTATCGTTTGCTACTCGAACGACAATATTAGGGTTTTTAAAATGACTGAGAAAATAGTGAATTTGTTTATTTACATTAAAAAGTTTGTCACGGCAAAATTTTAAATGGCTACGATTTACACTTTTTAAAGCCTACACAACAAAGCAAATTATCAAATGAATTTCTCCCCATTTTAAAAACCCAACCAGCATTTAATGAATTTTTATTAAAGGACTTCACAACCTAAAGAAAATTTCAAATTGGATTTTTAAAATCTCAAACAACGGTTAACAATTTTATTAAAGAATTTTAACCCGAATAAATCTCAATTGCAATCAAAAAAATTTCACATTTCAAATTCGATTTGAATTCCAATAACAATTATCAACTGAATTAAATCGTCATTTTGACGATAATTGAAACTACAAAAATCCCGGTTGTTACAGACTCCCCTCCTTATAAAAATTGCGTCCCCGCAATTTTCATAATTAAAGGTGTCAATAACACTTACTTTTCTAACATAAACTGGTTAAGCTAGAAAAATAAGAGTCAATAATTCAAATGCCAAAGAAATCTTCTAATTTCAATAAAAGAGGTTCACAAATCCTTCAACAAAAGCTAACTATCAACAGATAATTAGGAAGCAGCAAAACTGAATAAATGCAATTATCAGCAATCTTCAATTATCAACTAGATAATTAAAATACAGAAATTCACAAAACATCAATATCTAACTATCGATACGATAATTAGAAAACAGCAAAATCCAATTATCAACAAGGATAATTATAAAACACAAATCGCAATTTGCAAAACTACAAGCATCTAGCTATCTAACAGATAAATAGAAAACACGAACTTCATAATCAGCAAACTCTGACTATCAACAGAGATAGATAGAAAACAGCAATTCAATATAATCAACGTAATCTAGAATCAATAAGAAACTAGAAAATCTCGTATCAATAAAATCAGCAACCATCCAATGATCTAAACGATAGTCAGAAAACAAATCAACAAATATTTAATTACCACAAACGGTAATCAAATTTCAAATTCAACAATTATTCGATTATCAAAAACGATAATCAAAATTCCAAATTCAACAAATATTTGATTATCTCAAGCGTTAATCAAATTCCAAATTCAATAAATATTTGATTATCTCAAGTGATAATCAAATTTCAAATTCAACAATTATTTAATAATCTAAAGCGATAATTAAATCTCAAATCAACAAATATTTAATTATCTCAAGCGATAATTAAATCTCAAATCAACAAATATTTAATTATCTAAAGCGATAATTAAATCTCAAATCAACAATTATTTAATTATCCCAAGCGATAATTAAATCTCAAATCAACAATTATTTAATTATCCAAAGCGATAATTAAATCTAAAATCAGCAAATATTTAATTATCTCAGGCGATAATTAAATCTCAAATCTACAAATATTTAATTATCTCAAGCGATAATTAAATCTCAAATCAACAAATATTTAATTATCTTAAGCGATAATTAAATCTAAAATCAACAAATATTTAATTATCTCAGGCGATAATTAAATCTCAAATCAACAAATATTTAATTATCTAAAGCGATAATTAAATCTCAAATCAACAATTATTTAATTATCCAAAGCGATAATTAAATCTAAAATCAACAAATATTTAATTATCTCAGGCGATAATTAAATCTCAAATCAACAAATATTTAATTAATTCAAGCGATAATTAAATTTCAAATCAACAAATATTTAATTATCTCAAGCGATAATTAAATCTAAAATCAACAAATATTTAATTATCTCAAGCGATAATTAAATCTCAAATCAACAAATATTTAATTATCTCAAGCGATAATTAAATCTCAAATCAACAAATATTTAATTATCTAAAGCGATAATTAAATCTCAAATCAACAATTATTTAATTATCCAAAGCGATAATTAAATCTAAAATCAACAAATATTTAATTATCTCAGGCGATAATTAAATCTCAAATCAACAAATATTTAATTATCAAAAGCGATAATTAAAAGCAACAAATATCCAATTATCGAAAACGATAATCAGAACCCATATCAACAAATATCTAATTATCACAAGCGATAATTAGAAACAACAAATATCCGATTATCAAAAACGATAATCAGGACTCATATCAACAAATATCTAATTATCACAAGCGATAATTAGAAACAACAAATATCCGATTATCAAAAACGATAATCAGAACTCATATCAACAAATATCTAATTATCACAAGCGATAATTAGAAACAACAAATATCCGATTATCAAAAACGATAATCAGAACTCATATCAACAAATATCCAATTATCACAAGCGATAATTAGAAACAACAAATATCTGATTATCAAAAACGATAATCAGAACTCATATCAACAAATATCTAATTATCACAAGCGATAATTAGAAACAACAAATATCCGATTATCAAAAACGATAATCAGAACTCATATCAACAAATATCTAATTATCACAAGCGATAATTAGAAACAACAAATATCCGATTATCAAAAACGATAATCAGAACTCATATCAACAAATATCCAATTATCACAAGCGATAATTAGAAACAACAAATATCTGATTATCAAAAACGATAATCAGAACTCATATCAACAAATATCCAATTACCTGCAGATAATTGGAAGCAACAAATATCTAGAAATCAATTAAGAAGACTAGAAAATCAACATAAAAGCTTGGATCGATCCCATCAGATGGCGAGTTTTTAATTCGCCGCACGTGCATCTCAGAGTGGCCGAAGCCTACCAAGTACTCAACATAATTTTGGCGCCCATCAGATTGACCCGGAGGTCCGTAGAGTGACCCGAAGGTCTAGTACTGGTATTTGACCCGAAGGTCCGCAGAGTGGCCCGAAAGCCCAACAAATGACCCGAAGGTCCAACAAATGACCCGAAGGTCCTCATAGTGGCTCGAAAGCACACGAAAGCATCAAAATGTTTCAATTAACGAGTCCGGAATTAACCAAAATAGCAAACGCACATGTCCCATAACCACGAGTTTTACTAAATTGTTTAATTCTCTTCATCGTTTCCTTGAAAGTGTAAAATCATCAAAACGACAGATATTTCAATTAACGAGTCCGGAATTAACCGAAATAGTAAAAGTGTGGTTCCATACTCCGCACTTTTGCTAAATCGTTTAAATCGCTTCATCGTTTCCTTGAAAGTGCAAAATTGTGTATTTTGTAAAAATACACTTTATATTCTCAAACGGACAAGTCCGAAATTAAGCGAATCAGTAAAAGAAAGGGGTCATAGTCCTCGATTTTGCTGAAACGTTTAAATCGCTTCCTCATTCTTTTGAAATCGCAAACTGTAAAATTTTTGAAAACAATTTTATTTATTTTGTAAAAATAATAATTCGCATTCTCAACTGAACAAGTCCGGAGTTAAGCGAAACAGTAAAAGAAAGGGGTCATAATCCTCGATTTTGCTGAATCGTTTAAGTCGCTTTCTCATTCTTTTGAAAACGCAAACTGCTAAAATTTTATAAAACAATTTTCATTTTAAAACGTTTTTCCAATCACGTGATTAAAACAGCGAATCAGTAACAATTTCGGTAAGGAAATCGTACTTCTCAAAATACCGTAAAACGGTCACAAAACAGCATTGTGGAATAACCAGTTGAAAATCCACTTTTAAAATTTGACGGTTACTGAAGCCAAAGCGACAGTAATTTTAAAACGTCAAAATCACATCAAAACAATTTACATCAAAATGTAATATCAGAGAATTTTCATTCATCAAAATGCCACAAAACACCGTGCTTCAAAAATTTAGCATTGGTGTAAAAATCCCGTTATAAAAATAACGGCAACAAAATACGTTTCATAACCTAGCATCGGTTCAACGTAAAATAAATGCAGTAACGTGCAATTCATTTGCACGCACATTACAATATAAACAAGGAAGTCATTAGAGTGTATCTTCAATGAAGACAACTCAAAACAGCAAAAGCTAATCAATAGATGATTAGTACAAAAGGAAACCAGCAGAAATTTCAACAAAAATCACATATCTGCAATTTCTTCGAATCCTCAATTCGGATTCGAAATTCTCAAGAAACAAAATAATTACAGCTATGTAAACAACAAATGAAATTCATATCAATTTCGTATTTCGATTTTTAAATCAAAAAGATTATCAGTTGTACTCAACGAAGACAGTTTCACTATTTCCGCTGCCACTCTGATAAATAGAACACAAATCAATCAAATCATCAGAACACAATTTCATCAAAACAACAAAACACAACTCCACTTTTATTTTTAAATAAAGATATTTAAAAATTTCATCAAAATTTCAAAACTTTAGTTTTGACTCAAATCACAGATAAAACATCGACCAATAGTTGTAACATATGTTCCATCCAAGTTATGTTTTATATTATGTCCAAAAACCCCAAGCACTGATACCAACTGTGACGCCCCACCTCTATGCTCATAATAACAAAGAGTATTAAAGTAAATACTGTCTATTATTACGAAGAATAAGGCTGGATAGGAGCGACCATCCGTAATTGGCCTTACACTAATATTGGTTATCTCGATAGGAGTGGTATATACTTTTTATTTTTCTTCTATTATTTGTTTACTCCCATCGACACACCCAATACTAGTATAAAACGAACTACGACGGTTCATAATAGTTTAGAACATTAGATATAATAATAACACAGATAATATAAATGCGGAACACAGATAAAAACAAAAGTCTCATATATATATAACTGATGTCAGTTAATACATAGTTGACACGATACATATGATACAACTACAACTGTCGACACTAGAAGTTATATATACAAGTACATTATCGACTAATATACATGAATACATATCGTTCTATACAATGACACGACTACTACAAAATGACACTGACAACTTCAGAAGATGTGAAAAGTCTTCAAATCCCGAACAGCAACTCAAAGAAGGAAATCTACAACCTGAAATAACTCGGGTCTGACCCGAGTATTAAATTCAAAAGAAAATAATACACGGGTCAGTCTAATTCAAACTCAGTTATTAGTGCATCGCAGCAATAATAATCAGATAGTCAAATAGGCGATAATCACAGAAATCTCGTATATCCAACTCTCGATACGAGAATTGGATAACGGCAGATATTACACTAAACAGTGTTAAATGACAAATCAACAATCCAAATCAGAATACAACTCCAAACCATTTGAAATTAACCAACGAAACAATTCAACAAATCGAAACATCAATTTAAAACTGTCAAATCTGATAGGGCTGCAGTACACGCACGTGTGTACTGCCTCGCCACTATCGCATGATATACACAAAAGCTCAGTGAAAGTCACAAATGATCCCCAGGTCAAACCCCGAAATCGAGTTCAATTCAAGAGCAATAAAATAATGTCACAAGGTCAAATCCAGATCGGATTCAACTCAGGTATAATTCGAAAATCAAATTCGAATACAATCTAGTGGTCAAAACAGTCTACACAAATTCAAGGAGGCACCAAACAACGAGCAAAATGCAAAGTGATCAAGACTGGTCAGAGAAACCATGATGCATCCCAATTCAAATACGCAAATGAACAATGGGGTATAAACCCAGTATCAACAAAATATCAAAGTATCACTGCATTAACGAAACTGTGCATGTACACAGCTTTGAGATTTCGCATGCCAACAGAGAAACCAACACAGTGCAAAACCAAATGAACAAACGAACTGCCAAATCTCAGTGAAACTCAAGTAAGTGAACAAATGTATGCATACACATATATGACTACAATGCACCAGACTCAAATGCCACGCAGTGGCAATCTACAAATCAGGACCAAGAAGGGTTCAAAACCGTGATAGACAAACCAACTCCAGACCAAATACCTTAATGAAAAACCAAACTGGATTCAAAAACAAAATCCAGTGTCAACAATATTTGGAGCAAATGCAGACAGTGGCCGAAGCCGATACACAAAAATGTCGAAGTCAGGTGAAGACATGAAAAAGTTAAGCCAAAAATCATCAACTGGGCCAATGCTGATCGGTGAACATCAGTAGCAAGGTCAAGTACAAGTTAAAGCAAAAATCGTCACAGCATAATCATCAAGCCGTGGAAAACAAAAAAAAAACTCCCCAACATTGGAACAAAGCAAATCACTCGAATGGACGGAGCCATTAAAAATGCCAGGAATCGAAATCACCGATGATCACAGAAATTAACAAAAACATTTCGAAACCGTGGTGACAAATGAAAACAAACAATCAACAGAGCACTCAAGGAATCGACTAAATCGAATAAAATTATCAACATCAAAACCATAACAAGATTCAAGATCGAACTCGTCGAAATTCTCACAACAAAACAAGTCGAATTCAAAGCAAACAACATCGATGTCAACTAGAACAAAGATGAACTGTTCCAAGACAAAATCGCAAAGACCCCAAGTAAACTAACACGTTCGAATAAGATGTGAGTGGAAAGAGCCACTCACCTTTTCAATTGATCAAGACGTTGAAGTCGGCAGCCTTTACTTCGCGAAGCCCTAGCTGAATCTGGGGACGAAGAAGTGTAACGAGGCCGCCACTGTTCATCTCCTCGTTCGCCAAGCTTTAGGATTTCGAATCGAAGATGAAAAAGAGGGGATCGGGTTCTTTCCTTTATTTTGAAAAGAGGACGAAGGGGAATGGATTCATGCCGCCATTATCGTTTGCTACTCGAACGACAATATTAGGGTTTTTAAAATGACTGAGAAAATAGTGAATTTGTTTATTTACATTAAAAAGTTTGTCACGGCAAAATTTTAAATGGCTACGATTTACACTTTTTAAAGACTACACAACAAAGCAAATTATCAAAAGAATTTCTCCCCATTTTAAAAACCCAACCAGCATTTAATGAATTTTTATTAAAGGACTTCACAACCTAAAGAAAATTTCAAATTGGATTTTTAAAATCTCAAACAACGGTTAACAATTTTATTAAAGAATTTTAACCCGAATAAATCTCAATTGCAATCAAAAAAATTTCACATTTCAAATTCGATTTGAATTCCAATAACAATTATCAACTGAATTAAATCGTCATTTTGACGATAATTGAAACTACAAAAATCCCGGTTGTTACAGTCATCTCCATGTATATAGATACATATATGTATGTATATGTGTATGTGATGGCTCTGCATCAATTCTGGTTATATTGTTGTTTTGCTCGTACACATCCACATTGGTCAGTTTGCTTCGAGTTAAATTTGTCTCTTGCTTGTTTTCGCACTTCCAATTACTATGTTAATAAACTTGGTCGAATCTATTATCATGCGATCTGGTTGTGTTGCATTGTATGGTGGTCTGGTCTTCATGTGTATGTTTTGGCTGCTGTCTTGTTTCTCTTTGTACATTTGCAGTCTGGACTAGTTCTTGTAATCTGGTTTCATGTGCATGTCTGGTTGTCATTGAAAGTGCTCTGGTTGCATTCACTCTTATCTGGTTGCCATTGTTACTTAAAGTCTGGTTATGTTCGATTCATTTGAGGTCATGTTGCATGTTGTCGTTCATGTTAACCCATTTATATCTGAGTCTTTTTACTTGGTTCCTATACATCCATGTTGGTCTGGTGAATTGATATGCTGTCTTCATAACGAACTGCTTTGTTGTTTCCTCTGTTGCATATGTATAGAACTGGTTCTAAATGTTGTTTGGTCTGGTTATTTAGACTTGTTGTTGGGAGCATTGTTGTTTTGTACTACACATGTTATTGTAGTCTGATCTGGTTGCAACCCTTGTGTTCATTTCTGGTGCACTTTCAAGTTTGGTGTGTGTTCATTGAGTTATGATTGTCTGGAATTGTGTTGCTTTGATTTAGTTGCTCCTGACCATGTTTTGTTAGCCTTGCATTGCTTTGAGTCATACTTTCTGTTTGTTGTACATATATGTGTGTCATTTTCTTTTTGCCTTTGAGTTCTATTTCCAGTTGCTTTGATTCATCCATGTTGAAATGTTGTGTTCATTCATGTAGTCATGTGCTCACTAGTCCTTGTGCATTTGTATTCTCTGAACTGTTGAATTGGTTGGAATCTGATTTGTTGTGTTATTTTCATTTGCACTTGAGTTGAATTCTGCCAAGGCTTGGGTTTGACCTTGTGCCCACCTGTCCCTAAAATTTTAACAAGCAAGTGTATATCGGTGTGCACGACCTTATGGCATGTGCAGTGATACACTGTGCATGTCACAAGTTGTTTGTGTAAGATGAATTAACGAAAATGATTACGAACAACCCAAATAACCGAGGGAAATAATATTTTCAAAAAACACACACTTTATTGAGCACTGCAAAATATTTTCTTTGACAATTTTATTGCGTCTTTATTTTGCTGATAGTTAAGATGCTGGATACAGGCTGGAACAGAGTTGAAGATCAAATACGAGTGAGAGTGAATTTGTAGTGAAGTGAAAATTATAAATTGAAAATTGTATTGTAATTGAAAATATGTAAATGTAGTAAGAGCTCAAATTTGTACTATTTGAATTTGTAATAAATTTTTTGTTTGAATATGAATTCTGAGTTATTTATTTTATTCAACAAATATTTATTTAATTATGTGAAAAATAGTACAACAACAAATACATTTAAATGAATATATATATATATATATGTTTATTATCATCAAACAAAAATCATAGGCTATTGTATTCTACAATCTCTCTCTCTTGATGATAACAAACATATATTAAGATTTTGACTGTATTAAATGTATTTGGTTTTGATGAATTCTATTAGCTCTCCCTATTTGAATACTCCCCCTACAACAAAACTCCCCCTACACAGATGCGTGTAGTTAAAACTGAAAAATTAATTAAAAATAACTTTGAATAAAAACACTCTCGAATATTAGTAAGGATATCGCTCAAAAATCAAAATCTTAACCTCTCTCCCCCTTTTGTTATCATCAAAAATAATAATAGTAATTGAAATAGCTACGGTTTTGATTAAAAATATAAAATCAAATCAAGAGGGAAATATTAATTCAAATTCCAATTAATCAAACAAAAATCATAATATTTTATTAATTAGAAACAAACTCCACTTTAGAGAAATGGTAGGATTATGGAAAATTTTATATAGTGACAAGAGTTTGATATTTTCAACAAAGGAATAATTTGTGCATTTTCCCTTTTCAAGTATTGTACAAAAAAATGTAAAGCACTTACTAACCATGCATAATTGTTAGGCTTTTAAATGAGGTTAGTAGTTACCCCCTCTTTTTTTAAAAAAATATGTCAAGTATTTTCTAACCATCTATAACCGTGAGGACTTTTAAATGAGATTAAAATATACTTGATATTTATCCCTTTCTTATATACGTCCCATCCATGCATAACCGCGAGAAATTTTAAATGAGAATGGAAGCCCATATATAGAAATTCAAGTAATTCACCCATGCATAACCGCGAGGACTTTTAAATGAGCGTGAATACTTTAGGATATAATTATTTTACAAAAAAATATTTCCTTATTTTGAAATACCAAATTCTGCACACTAAATTATGATGTATGGATTGACAGAAAGGTGAAAGTGATAGAAATGATCATGGAATAAGTACCAATCTAAAAATATTATACAATTTGTTTAATTTTCCTGAAATTATAAATTATACTTCCTCTTGTTATGAAATATAATTTAATCACTATCCATCACTTTTCAAGCACTATAATAATTTTGATAAGTTCTAAAAGATTCAATTAGTCAATGGTTATCATTTCTAGAGTAAATCTCTTACCGAAATAAACTAGAGTATTTTTATCATGATGAAAACCTAAGTTTCAAATATTAACATAAGTGAAAATCAATTTTCTGTAAGGGGGTTTTGTGAAAATGACTTCTAGTTGAAAATCAATGTAAATAATTAAATAATTGCAAACATGATTTCAACATGAGATGATATCAGATACCACTTGTATTTGAGGTATTGATGGTGATATATAGTGGTATGTAAGAAAAAACATGTACTCCTCAACACTTGAATTGTTTTTTGAAATTTTCAGCACGTCCATTTATATCAAGCACAAGTAATGTAATCTATATTGAGCAAAAACACATATTCAAAAAATTCGTCAAAGCAGTTTTGAAAATTGATTTGATAAACATGAAGAGAGTCAATAATGATTGTTGTTTCAAAGTAGTTGACAATCTTTGTTTCAAAGACACACTCAATTTGAAACCTTTATTTGGTTGATAAAGTTTGAAGTTTGATTTGGCTCATAACACGAGAGTTTTAGATGTTCAAAAATGCTACTTGCCAAAATTGGTTTCAAGTCAATTTGTCAAATCAATTAAAAATTTTACTTGGAATACCAAAACTTGTTTGTGTAAAACAAATATTATTTCTGAGTTATATATTGAATTTATTATAGTTTTTCATGACATTCCAAAGTGAATCAATAAAAACTAAAAATAGAAAAGTTGTAGCATTATCGGTTAGCTTTCCAGAACTTCAAGAATTTCAAAAATCAAATTTGAGATGTTCAAGATATGGAAGAAATACTTCAACAATGTCGATGAAAACATAACTAACAACATGTGAACAAAATTGAGTTAAGAGATCATACCTCACTTTCCTTCGATGCCATGATATCAGAAATGCGATGATCTCCATATTATCTTTATAGGCTAAGGAACATTTAAATTTTAGTTTATCAATCACCTAGAACAACTCAAAATCTATGTCCACCAAATTTGTTCCTTAGCCCACTTATGTATCTAAATTTTGGAGAAGGCAAGTGGTCTAACTAAGGATGCAGGACCACTGTTATTATCTATTGAAATCTTTGGTATCCAAATGTATCTATATAACAAACTGTTAGCATCTACAATTGTACCCTTGGGAATCCAAATTTGTTTAAATTTCAAACCATTTATATTCGTACTTTTTGGAATCCGTATTTGTTTAACGGTTTTGTATTTGTATATATTTCGACAATTATTCTTGCCATGTCCAATATTTTAACACTTAACGCATTTGAGTATCACACTTTTCCCCTTAACAGTGTTATTAGTTGTTTTTTCATATTTTGACACTTTTGCAAATCCAAATCCTTTCCTTTTATTCACGAAGAGTCGATTTTCTAAAAGCATATTAAATGATTTTTCTCTAGTGAAAAATTTCCGAGTAATCAGCTCAAGTTTATTAACTTTGGATTTTAAAAGTTTATTTTCATTTATTAGCTTCGAACAACAACTAATGGTACCATCTCTCTTTTCAAAATTATTCATTTTCAAGCTCTCTAATTTTAGTCTCAATTTCTAGCATCTCAGTTTCAAAGAGTTGGAGTTTTTTAAATTCAATTTTTTCAATCTCCTTTTCAAACTCGTGATTTAATCGAATAATTTTAGATTTGCTAAAAATCACGTTTTCTTTTTCAAGGGTTTTGAAATTTTCGTTGACCTCATTTAATTTCTTTTTAAAAATCAAACATTTAGAACTTTCCGACCTCTTTAAACTATCTAACTCTTTTTGAAAAATATTATTTTTACAAATCAATTCAGTTTTATTCTTCTCCCGAATTAAAATTTCATTTTCTAACTTTTGAAAGTTTTCATGAAAACAGGCAAATTCTTTCTCATAGTCCAAACACCTTTTGCAATTAGAATTTTTATTTTTCTTAATATTTTTAAGCTTATTTTCCAAATCCTATTTTTCTGACGTAGTTTAGACTATTCCCTTTTCAATTTATTATTTTTCATCTCAAGAGCTTCATTATTTTCAATTAATTTTTGGCACAAGAGAACTAAATCATTGTGACGCCCCACCTCTATACCCACGCTAACCAAGAACACTACGATGTAGTGCTGTCAATTAGCATGGAGAATAAGGCTGTGGAGGAGCGACCATCCATGTAACTTCTTTGTGCGAGCACCGATACGTCAGATAGAATAGAATGCATATCTTTTAAGGAGGAAATCCGACATATCGATACAAACACAAAGCTATCACATGGTGGCTATATATAATCTTCGGAAACAAACATAGAAATAATCATAACATAAATCAGTCACAGACATCCATATCACAAAGGCGGAAGAAGATATGAATAAATATATATCACATGAAAGTGTACATCAGAGTAGTGCTCAGAAAGATCCACTATAATACAAAAGAATAGCATCACGTGCTATACAAAAGAATAAGTACATAACATAGAGTCTATATCTCAAAGGTGTACAACCAAAAACTACTAATCTATGTAGTTAGCCAAAAGTCAGAGTAATCCAGAAGAGAAGTCAAGCAGAAGCACCTGTAACATCTCGGTCTGACCCGAGTATTATTTATAAGAAAATAATAAACGGATCAGTCTAACTATAAATATCAGATGACGTGATATAGGATAAGGGGTATGGCATAAACATATAATAACCATGATGGCATACTACTATAAGTATGTAAATGATAATCAACAAGGGATTAATCGATGTCACAAGAATCTTCTCAAAGATCCAAACACATAAAAAGGTAATGACACACAAATTCACCAATACACAAAAACTGATATCATATCAGTGAAAACCACAAAAGTTGGTGAAGCATTAAATCCAGAAACCACTATAAGGGGGAAGTCCGAACACACGGACGAGAAGCTATCTCATGGAAGCTATCCATTTAATTTTTCCGAACACACGGATGGCCCGAAGGCAAGTCCGAACACACGGATGAAGAGACATCGCTCAATCGCTAGTCTAAATCACAAGAATGATCGTCATGATCATAAGGAAGTGTCAATCACACTAAGCTAGTAAATATATGAGTTTAGCTTCATGTCCCATAACCACTTGCTTAACTTAAATATTTACGAACAAACTGTAGATCTTCACTAGGAAATTGTCACAAAAGGGTTCAATCGAATAAGTCCAAGAGCTAACCGACGAAGTGAACGCAAGCGTTTCATACCACTCGTTTTACTAAGTCGTTTAAGTCGATTTCTCGTTCGAGTGAAGTAAAGGCTTATATATTAGTAGATTGGAAATCGGTTTGAGAAAACGAACTTTTGATATTAAAAATAGTGTTGAAATCGATTTGATGAAAGAGTTTTGATATTTACTACTAGTATTAAAACCTTCATATCTTTAAAGTGACAAGTCATAAAATGATTGTTGGAACAATCTATCACAAAAATTCACATTCGGAGACGTGAATAAAATCCAAGGAAATCAGCTCAAAATGCATCAAAGTGGAAGTTCTGATGAATGCTTTTCAGATAAGATTGCCTACGCAGAGTAATACGGGGTTCGACCTAGTGAAGGCAGGCTGGTCAAGCGACCTAAGGAAAAGTAGGTCATACGACCTAAGGGAAGACTGCTGTGCGACCTAGCAGAAGAACAGGTCGAACGACCTAAGTGCTAACTCGCGAGCGACCTAAGGTCTGCGACCTAAATGCGAGCGACCTAACGAAGTGCGCGACCTAACAGTGAGGCGCGACCTAAGTGTTCACGACCTAACGTCTTAACTAGGTACGCGACCTAACGTCTTAAGGCCAGACGACCTAACGACTTAAGAGGGTTACGCGACTTAAGGTGATTCGCGACCTAAGGGTACGCGACCTAACGTGGTTCGCGACCTAAGACTCGCGACTTAAAGCTTGCGACCTATAGTTTGCCTGGGGGTTTATAGGTCGGCAACGACCTGAGACTTAAGGGCGAACGACCTAAGGATGGTGCGCGACCTAACTGGTTCGCGACCTAACGAGGGTGCGACCTAAGGTCTTTCGACCTAAGGAAAAGAAAAGTCTTACGAACTAAGGAGTTAACTCGCAAATGACCTAACTCTTTAACTCACGAACGACCTAAGCCTTTAACTCGTGAACGACCTAGGCCTTTAACTCGCAGGCGACCTAAGCCTTTAACTCGCAGGCGACCTAAGACTTTAACTCGCAGGCGACCTAAGACTTTAACTCGCGGGCGACCTACGACCTATGGTTGAGCGACCTAACTCCGAACGAGCTAAAAAATGGCCAGAACGACCTAGTAGCAGTTTTTTCACCAAAATCACTAAAATTTGGAATTTTTTCGCCAATCCAATCCAAACCAAATGCAACAAACATGCTAAAGTGATGAGGAATCATTCCCAACAGTCCAACGACGATTATAGGCAAGATGTGAGATCAAAAATCTCACCTTTTCCACGAAATTGATGTTGGAGAGCTTAAGGGCAAAGCAAGAATCAACCCCTAGCTTGAATCTATGTTCTTCACCTTGAATTCGGAGTTTGATGCTGAATTTACTAAGGATCTCGAGCTTGGAATTTTAATTTCTCTTTCCCTCCACCATTTTTGAAGAAGCTTGAAGTATTTGATGAAGTGATGAAGAGAAGAGGGGGTTGGGCTGAGTTAAGAAGGTGCAGTCCCAACCAAAGTCACAAGTGGGAAAAGTGACGAAAATTTCACTATCTCCAAACATATCGAAGTTTACACTCAAAAAGATTGCAAACGTCATTTTGAACTCAATGGGGGTGGTCTCGAGTCCTAATTTGACCGTATGCAAAAAGTAGGTTTTCGGACTAACATCCGACTAACGATAAAATATTTAAATATAAAATCGATAGATATGCGGGTTGTTACAATCATTGAATGAAAAATCACTTATCTCATCGGCTATTGAATCTTCATCACTTTTGTCTTTTACAAATCCTGTCAAGCACGTTCCTTTGACTGAGTTGATTGTGGAGGATTTCTCACCGTTGTTGACTTTTGCACCATATATTGCATCAAAAGTATTCCAGATTTCCTATGCACTTTCACAATGAGAAATATGGTTAAAATTATCTCGATTAATATGAGAATATAGTATATGCATAGCAAGAGCATTAATCAAAGTATTTTTCTTGTCTACTATATCGCACCCTTTTTCAATAATATCCCAACATTTAGAATTAACAGGTTGTAAATAAAATTCCATTTTAAGTTTCCAATTTAAAAAATCTGTTCCATCAAAAATAGGGGGAATAATACTAGACCGACTCTCGCTAGATTTGCAACTAGGGTTAGATATCTATGCTATTAACCTTGCTCCGATACCACTTGTAGGATCATTTTCACCATAGAGGGGGGTGAATAGGGTGTGCTAAAAATTAATGCGGAAATAAAAATAAAAGCAGAAAGTAATGCAATAGAGATCACACACAGATTTATCCAGCTTCAGAAAAAACATGCCTACGTGCTACCCCCGAGGTTTCTACTAGAGATTAAGTAGTCAGACACTTACAAATACATGTAAACTTGCGACACCCGCTAACTTGACTAACTTAACTCTAAGCTCAAAACCCTGTCATAACTCAGCCGCCGAGTTGCGTATTCTCAAACTACGCCCCGTAGTTTGTACCTAGTTACACAACTATAAAGTTACAAATTTAAAATAGAAAATTACAAATGAAAATAAAACTAAAACTAAATGAAAAACCCTATAGAGAAATGAAGCCCAATGAAAAATAATATCGGCCTACTAATGGAGAACAGTTCGGTCCATAAAAAATAAGATAATCTCCTTTGTAAAACCTGACTGATATTCCTCTTTCTTCCTTCTTTTGAAATTAGGGTTTTCAGTTTAAAGACGCCGATTCACAATTGAACGATTGATGTGATGAATTCACTTTGATCAGCTTCGTCATTCGACTCCTTGGCTTTGATAGCTTGCGGCTGCTTCAAATGTCGAGCTCGAATGCTGGTTTGAATTGGTACGTGATTTTATCTTTTTCGATTTTGATTGTGCTTGATTTCGATTTGAGTTTTGGATTTTATTTGTGATTTGTTCTAAGTTTTCTCTCTGAATTTTTATCTCGAAGTCGAATCACTAATTTTTGCCGATGATGATTTTTGGGCATTTATAGGGAACGAAAACCCTATACTTTTGTTCATATAAATTGGTTTGAATTCTTCATGATTTAGGCACTTGCGTTGATTTTTGATCGAACAAATGTGTGATTCCTGAATTGTTCATCTTTGATATATTTGAATTTTGTTCCGTTCTTTTCTCCCATGACATGTTCATCGTTCGCTGACTTGACCTGTTCAACGTATTATCAACTGCGCCTTTTCCTGGTTCTCTGGCTGTGACTTTGGAATTTGAAATTTGAGATAATCTGGACTTGTTCACTGATTCCATTCTTTTGCTAGCATTCAATTTTTGAATTTTTGAATAAAGATGTTTGATAATTTCATTTTGACTGCTCCTTGACTTGGATTACTCACGGCTACTGATAATTATCGATTTCCCATTACACTTTGAAACTGCTCCTTGACATGTACATGATGTGCGACTTGCAACTGTTTTTACATATAAACTGCTTCACTGTTGCTTCACTGTTTTTGAAATATTTAAATTGTATATATTTGTGTGTCATCTCCATGTATACACATACATATATGTATGTATATGTGTGTGTGATGGCTTAGCATCAATTCTGGTTGTATTGTTGTTTTGCTCGTACACATCCATACTGGCCAGTTTGCTTCGAGTTAAATTTGTCTCCTGCTTCTTTGTGCACTTCCAATTGCTATGTTAATAAACTTGTTCGAATCTGTTATCATGTGATCTAGTTGTGTTGTATTGTATGGTGGTCTGGTCTTCATGTGTATGTTTGGGCTGCTGTCTTGTTGCTCTTTGTACATTTGCAGTCTGGACTAGTTCTTGTAATCTGGTTTCATGCGCATGTCTGGTTGTCATTGAACTTCAAGTGCTTTGGTTGCATTTACTCTTTTTTGGTTGCCACTGTTACTTGAAGTCTGGTTATGTTTGTTTCATTTGAGGTCGCGTTGCATGTTGTCATTCATATTAACCCATTTATATTTGAGTCCTTTTACTTGGTTCCTATACATTCATATTGGTCTAGTTGACCTGATATGCTGCCTTCACAATGAACTGCTTTGTTGTTTCCTATGTTGCATATGTATAGAACTGTTCTACATGTTTTTTGGTCTAGTTGATTAGACTTGTTGTTGGTGTGAGCATTGTTGTTTTGTACTACACATGTTATTGTAGTCTGATCTAGTTGCAGCCCTTGTGTTCATTTCTGGTGCACTTTCAAGTCTGGTGTGTATTCATTGAGTTATGATTGTGTGGAATTGTGTTGCTTTGATTTAGTTGCTCCTGACTATGTCTTGTTAGCCTTCCATTGCTTCGAGTCATACTTGCTGTTTGTTGTACATATATGTGTGTCATTTTCTTTTTGCTTTTGAGTTCTATTTCCAGTTGCTTCGATTGATCCATGTTGAACTGCTGTGTTCATTCATGTATTCATGTGCTCGCTGGTCCTTGTGCATTTGTATTATCTGAACTGTTGAATTGGTTGGAGTCTGGTTTGTTGTGTTATTTGCATTTTCACTTGAGTTGAATCTAGCCTAGGCTTGGGTTTGACCTTGTGCTCACCTGTCCTTACAATTTTAACAAGCAAGTGTATATTGGTATGCACGACCTTGTGGCATGTGCAGTGATACACTGTGCATGTCACAAGTTGTTCGTGTAAGATGAATTAACAAAAATGACGACGAACAACCCAAATAACCGAGGCAAATAATATTTTCAAAACACACACACTTTATTGAGCACTGCAAAATATTTTATTTTTCAGTTTTACTGCGTCAGTGTTTATTTTGCAGATAGTTCAGATGCTGGATATAGGCTGGAACAGAGTTGAAGATCAAATACGAGTGAGAGTGAATTTGTAGTGAGGTGAAAATTGTAAAGTGAAAATTGTATTGTAATTGAAAATGTGTAAATGTAGTGAGAGCTCAAATTTGTACTATTTGAATTTGTAACAAAATATTTGTCTAAATATGAATTCTGAGTTATTTATTTTATTCATTATGTGAAAAATAGTACAACAACTAATACATTTAAATGAATATATATATATATATATGTTTATTATTATAAAAAAATCATAGGCTATTGTATTCTACAAATACGACGTTTGAAGGATTACGGAGGTAATGGAATATTTTTCGTGTTTTTTTACCTTTTTCGAAACAAGAAAAACAACAATAACTTTATTTTCTATTTTGGATGTCAACTTCGTTTTTTCAAATTGGTCGTTTTCAAATATATGTGTGTCGTGGGCATTTTTTATTGGACAAAAATCCAAAACTAAAAAGGACAAACCAAATGGGAACTTTGCTTTTACATAAAGATCATTTTGGGGAAAGTTATATAACCATTATAAAATATGCTAAATAATAAACAATCATATATTTGAGTTATATGTGAAGATATTATGGTTATTTGTTTGAGGATTGATGGCAAGGTCTTTACTAGTGCATGTTCTTATGTTCTCATAACTCCATTATCGAATGCTAGTGGCACTTGCCTGTAGGGAACATAGTCTGATGTCTACTTCAGTTTATATGACATGAATTGATGAAATTCATGGATAGTTGTTACACATAGAACATGAATGATTTATATAATGGGCCATTACATGAAAATGCTATAGATTAATACAATAAGAGACAAATCGATGTACCTCATTTTTCTCTCTATATGCATATGCAAGTTAGCTTAAGTGTCTTTATGTTTTTCATAAATTCGATTTTCTATTTTTGTAAGTAAATAAATAAGATAGATTAGTTTGTCCACGTAAATATGCACAAATAGAGGAATGGTTGAATTAGAGATACCCATTTGATACTGAAATTACTCATAAGGAGGACCGTAGTCATCGAAAATCAAAAATGCATGGTGCAATTTATAATAAGTTATTTGAAGATTACACAAATGACCATCCAATAGAAACCCATGGTGTGGATTATGGTCTTCCTAAATCAATAAAAAAGCATGAAAAATATCAAAATTTCACATTTTCTCTCCTTAAAAACAATGTAATAACTTACAACTATTACCATTTCAAAAACTTCATTAATTTATTATTGATGCTCTTCATTAATTGGTGAATCTTCTAACTTATTAGGATGAAGGGCTATATACTGCACTACAAAAAACGTTCATGTGCTGTTTACAGTGGTATAGCTAAAAACAAGGTAATAACTTAAAGTTATTAGAATTTGAAAAGCTTCATTAACTTATACAGTAATATTTAAGCCTAAAAAACACAGTTGATAAATATAAAAAAACATAGATGATTAATCAAGTAGACATCTTTTGAGCTATATCTTTAAATAATACCAACAAGTTTTCTAGATTTATATATCCATTTTTAAGCCTAAGGAACATCCACGACCAGTTACTTATTTTGGAATCAATCCTCTAAATATGATAAAATTTACTTAATATTGGATTATTAACAAAAAGTTTTCTAAATAAAAATAAAGTATAATATGCAAACAAAAAGGTATAGCAATAAAACAAAAAAACATTCTAAACTAATATGACATTTCACAACTTATAATCCATAAAATATATTAAAGACTAGATATATCGGTCATTTAGAAGACAAAAGTGATATCTTATCAACAAAAAAAATCTCACATTCATTTTTTTCTTTAGATTTATTTGAGAAAAATTTTTATTATCAAAGCAAATAATAAAAATTGAATAATGAACTAAATAAAAGCAGAAGGTATCTAGAAAATAAAACCATTCATCGGATTGGAATAAAATAAAAATTATTTATTATGTAACAAAATAATAAAAATAACAAATTAGGTATTTAAAATATGAAAGACATAGAATTGGGTTAGGGAAAGCCTAACCTTTGATTTCTTCTTCACTCCCCTTCACGATGTAGAGTGTCTTATTTTTTTATGCTAAGAGTATGTTTTTTCCTGTGAATAAGGAAGAACATATTGTTTTTGTGTGAGCTGAAAGCTGGTGAATAACTTGAGGTGACTAAGGTTAATATCTATGATAAGGTCCCATATTTTACAACATAGTAGTATGTCTCATAAATTTTAAGGTAAAGATTTAAAAAAACATTGTAATGCAAATCAATGATAACCAACGAATAACTTAATATCCTATAACAATTAAATGACAAAACTATTCACATCCAAATCTTAGTAAAATGATAGTTTGATAAGACTCGGTGTAAATTCTTTGATAACTATGTATGTTATAAAAAAATATAATATATGATATACAACAAACTTTTATTAAATGATAAAGAGTTATCTTATGGTTATTCTATTATAACTTGCATAACCTAATACCAGAACATGTATGTATCTTTTCTATGATATTTTGTTGAAAATTTGAAGTTTAGCAAATTATACATATAACTTCAAAACAAGTTGCATAATCACTTTCATACTTAAAGCTTCAGTGTATTATAATAAATTAATTTACCAACCATGCATCGATATGCAATTAAAATATTATATCCAATTTTTGCGAGCAATGAATAAAGATAATTTAAATGGAATTTTCATAAAAACAACGAGGTGGAGCATTGGCACAACGATTAGGTCACCCGCATGGTGATCTGGGCGACCACGTTTGAGTTCGTAAACATCCTTTTCGGAATGCGAGAGAAAGGTTGTGTACATTATCGACTTCCCCAGAGCTCGCTATCGTGCAGGAGCCTCGTGCACTGGGTTCAGGGTTTCCACCTTTTCCATAAAAACAACCTTTTTATGTTTCAAAATACGTAGCCATCCCTCTTTAAAAATAGGTTTTAAAAATACATTTACTATTAAATGTCAAGATTCTTGCGAAAAATTCTACAAATATTTTCAAAAAACTCAACAAATATAGAGAACTCAGTAAATATTTACGGTTAACTCTGCAAATATTTGAAGTTTTTGAATTGCAAATATTGACAAAGTTTTATGCAAATATTTATAGTGCTTTATGCAAATAATTGAAATTTTTCAAAAAATATTATTTTGATCATAGAAGCATGTGAATGTTTAGAATTTTCCAAAAAATGAAAAAAAAATTACTGAAGTTAAAAAGGATGTAATTTAAAACATGTTTTTGAAAGGGTTTTTCACATGACAAAACTGAAATTAAGGGGCAAAACATTTTTCACTAACTTAAATTTATCATTTAAAAGTTTGAGGACAACTCAATAGTAAATAAACAAACACAATTGGTTATAAAACAGAATATGAATTACCGACAAAAGAGTGGCTTTTTTCTAAGTTACAACTAGGCTTAGGTCCGATCAACAATTTTTAACATTGACCTTAGCAATGAAATTAAAATTCATATTAGACCATCTATAATCAAATCCGAGCTCTGTGACCATTAGCATAAATATAATGTTTATATCGTTTAGTATCTCATATGAATTGAAACTTGACTCGAAAAGTAATACTTTTTAAACCATTCACCTTATGTTCTAACTACCGATGAGCAAATACCTTGAATGCTACAACTTTAGAATAAAGGTGCATTGATCACTTCAAAAGAACCATCAAAATAAAAGTATTATTCAAATCTTCCTCGATTGCGAAGAAATATCTAAGACAAGACCGCTTCTTCAAATAAAAATATATATTTATCACCAAACTTCGAAAAACCAAGAGTACAAGTAATAAATTTTAAACAGAACTTTATTTCCTACACACCCATACTCAACTATAAGAAATAAAATTAACTTATATCCAAAACCACATGGAAACAAGCAAAATATTACCATTATACTTTGACTTTTAATAATCTAGTGGACAAAAAAATTATATCTTCTTCTATCCAAAATAAAAAACCATACCCGAACTAAATAACCAATGATGACTCTTAACATCACAAGTGCAATTCTACATCTCTTTATTCAATTTTTATACATCGAGTATACCAATTTCATACTTATTTATAAATAACATGAAACATAAGTTTACACATTAATTGTCCATATTGTAGTCCCATTATTAATAAGCTCATCAATTTTTCAGCAATTGCTCAAACATGACATTATGTACAGAATAAAAATAATAAGACGAAATATTTCAAATAAATTTCAAATTTCTTGTCCTTGCTTATTAAATAAACATTGTTAGAAAATTAATCATTCACTCTTTTTTATTCTAGAAAGCATGGCAAGACACATGATTATATATGTACTAGTCGGCGTGAAGAATTAAAATGATATTGCCTATTGGTAAAACAAGCTATAAATTTCATGTTCATTGTAGTAAAGCTATGAAAACCTATTTCATTTTGAATGTTATACATATAAATATTTTTACTATATATGAAGTAACAATATATATATATATATATATATATATTAAATATGCTTAGTTTGTCATTACTACAACATCCAAGTTTGATATACACTCAACAGTTAAATGGACTATCAATGCTTAAGTTTACTTATTTTGGCACAAATTGATTCAACTATTTCTTTAGCACTCCTCAACTAGTGGTTCATGCTACATAGTTTCACCAGTCTAGCCTACATCAAAAGCAAAAATAGTCTAGTATCACTACGGTTTGGGAACGAAAAGTGGGCCTAAAATGTGTGGTAATATAGTGAGTATGCAATAAAGGCAGCTTTTCATGATTTGGTATAAAAGAAATTGTGATAATACAAACATGGATTCAGTAAATTTATACTAGAGGGCTAATTTTATTTTTAAAGTGCTGATTGTTGTATATATTCTTATTAATATTTTAAGCAGTAGCAACTGATATAAAAATAGCAAAAAATAAGTTTATTAGTTAATCCACCAATGAATTTACAGAAGAAAAATCAATGTATAAACTCATTCAAATTATATTTTGGATTAAATAATAAAACCTACGATTCTAATAATAATAACCTATTTCTCTCAATCAATCTTTTCCGGTATAACAAAAACAAAATGTGAATAATTATGGAAAACTCAAAAATCAAATAATCATCACCATAACAAATGCAAAACTTATTAGTAAACACCAATTGATAATAAATAAAAATGTTCAGCACTTACAGTCAAATCAAAATAAGCAGTGCAAAACAATTGGAAAAATAAATTGTACACCAAAATTCGTATAGATTTATGAGTAGGTTGGGGGAAAACTAACCTTTATTTTCTTCGAATAAATCACCCTCCTATATATCTCGGGGGATTAAAGCTTTCTTTTTTCCTCCTATTCCTGTTTGGCGATAAGAGAATTAGTTAGGGTTTGGGGAATAATGCATTGAGGGTTGCATATGTTGGGCAAAAATAATTACATGGAGAATTAAGGGATAATTAGATGATCTGATGAAGTGGGTGGGTGGCAGTAACTGATTGAGACCCACTAAGGACAATCTGTTAGTCTTTTATTTATTTTTTAGAGACACGGCTATTTTGTCTTTAGTTAGACCTTGTTTAAAGACTAATTTGTTTTAGGTCTCAATTTTACTTTTTGTTGTAGTATTTTATAAGTAGTTTGTTGAATTTATATGCAGATTAATTTGCAGCATATACAATTAGCTAATCCAAAATGACTTAAATACCAAATACTATATACAATCATGGTTTAGTTAATTGCATGCAAAATAAGTCGCGTTTGCATACTGTAGAAGTTTGATTCTTTTAAAGAGCCAATTTGCACCATGTTTCATACCAAATAGCCTGTGAGCTTAACATTTTTTTTCTTAATATTTTGTAACATACTTCTCCACCTTATACACCCACTTTTCATTTTCTTAATTTTTTAAGAAAACATACATTCATTCTTTCATCTATTTAAAAATATAACTATAAACAACGATCGTGAAATCAACTTCAGTCTTTTTTCTATAAATTTCTATCAGTTTGAAATTTCATTATAAATTTGTTGATATATGATAATTTTAAAACCTTAATATACTAGGATGTCAGATAATTTCATTTGAAATTTTTTTCAAACGATAAAGTTTGATGATATGACAAGGAAGATCTGCAAAAAAATAATTGCTCAACTTGATAAACAAATTTGAAGTTAGATTCTATTTAAAGTTTGTAAAGAAATTAACATTTTGAAGATTTGGTGGTACAATATTTCCAATTGCAGAAGATTTGGAAGATATTGTTGTTCTCAGTGGTATAATATTTCTAATTGTAGAGGATTTGGAAGATATTGTTGATTTCAGTGATACAATATTTCCAATTGTATAAGATTTGAAAGATATTTGAGATAAACACTTAAATGTATATTGCCTCTTTTATAACATTAAAGAGAGTAATAAACTACCTACGTGAGAAGAAGAATTGTTTTGGGAGATTGAGATAATCAATTAATTCCCAAATTAGCTGATTAAATAAGGAATCTTATCAGGCGTATGCAAATTGGGGGAAATGGGAAAATCAAATGGATAAACTTTTCCTCTATGAATATGAGAATTAATGAGCCATTGATTTATTACCATAAATCAATTACTTCAACCCTAGGTAATAATCTCTATATAAAGGTAGAGATTAGCATGAGTAGAATTATCTCTCTCAGTTGTATTTCTTATTCTTCTTCTCCATTATCAATCTTGTAAAATATTCTCCTCTTAGAAAGTAATAAAATCTTTTCTCCTAAAGTGGATGTACACTACCTCGTGGTAATGGAACCATTATAAATCACGTGTGTTACTTTCTTTTATTACTTGATTTGTAATTGCTTTTAGCTAGTGACTATCTGTTGTTTGTTTTGCCTCACCATCAATCCGCTCCTATTTGTTTTTCCGCAAGGTTAGGTTTTTTGTTCCTAAGGTGATCTTGAGTGATTTTTCCCCAATAGTCTGGTATCAGAGCGACAAGGTTGATTGAGAAAGGTTGTTAGGCATTATGGCAGGAGATGAGGAGACTCAGCGGTTGTACCAAGACCCTATGTTAGTGGGACCAATATTGCATCAGGATCTAGTTTAGCAATAGAGAAGTGGAACGATGATAAAGACTTCGAGAAGTGGTAATGGAGGATGAAAGCTATTCTGGTGAGAAATGAAGTTCATCTTGTGGTGTTTGCTCCTGAGGGGTTGAGGACTGAAATTTCAACCGCAGAAAGAAAGGAGATGGAAAAATGGGCGTATACTACTTTGCAATTAGCTATGGAAGACAATGTTATTTCTGATATTAGTAGTGAAACTACTACTAAGGGCACTTAGACCAAGCTGGAAAATCTCTATCTGAAGAAATCTTTGACTATCCGTCTAATTTTGTTGAAGACATTTTTCACCATAAGCATGGGAGATGGTATTTCTATCAAAGAGCATCTGGGTTTCTTCAATGGTCTAGTGATGAAGATGAAGACTGTGGATTTGAAGGTAGATGAAGACATACGGCTATGATGCTCTTGTGTTCCCTTCCGGAGCGTTGCACAGGCTTCGCTAACAGCCTTATCTTTGTGAGAGATACTTTGATCGTTGAAGACGTGAAGTCGGGTTGTCTATCCGAGGAATTGAAGGATCAGATGAATGAGATGGGTGAAGGTAGAGGAGGAAGTAGTAGTCAAGGCTTATTTGCTAAGAGAGGGAGAGAGGAGAAAAAGAATTGGAATTCTAGGGGGCGTTCCAAATCTAGAAAGGCTGGTAATAATTATAGAGGAAATTACAAGGATGGAAGGTGTCACCACTGTAAGAAACCAAGCGATTGGCAAAGAGACTGTTCGGATTGAAAGAAAAAAGAAGAAGATGGTTCTTCATCATTTATGGTGAATAAAGCTGTATCTGATGATGTGTTATCTGCAACGATATCAGATGTATCAAACCATGTGTTTCTTGATTGGGGGGCATCTTTGATATGACGCCTAATAGGGATTACTTTAGTTCTTTAGTTGATAGAGAGGGAAGTGCAATCTTTATGGGTAATGATGCTAGTTGTAGAGACATGGAAGAAGGTACAGTGTGGATTAGGATGTTTGATAGAGTGATACACACTTAAATAGGTGTCCGGTATATTCCGGGTCTTAAGAAGTCCTTGATTTCTTTGGGGCAGCTGGCATCCATAGGGTATAAGGTCACTTTAGAGAAGGATGGTTTGAAAGTTTCAAGGGTTGCTCTTGTTCTTATGAAGGGAGATGTGTTCCGAAATCTGTATTTTCTTAAGAGGACCACGGTTCTTGGAGAGTCGTGTGTTAGAGTTGATAGTTCTCGTGCTTTGGATGCCACTAGACTTTCGCATCTCAGGCTGGGTCATATTTCCGAGTGGGGCTTAGATTTACTTCATGGACGGAAAATGATCAAATGAGACTTTGACAAGTTGGATTTCTGCCAGGAGTGTGTGTTATGTAAGCAGACTAAGGTATACTTTGGAGTTGGACTCTATAGATCAGAGAGGGTACTTGATTATGCGCATACAAATGTTTGGGGACCAGTTGCTACTGCTTCCGTTGGGGGAGCAAAGTATTTTATCTCTTTTATTGATGATTTTTCTTGGAAAGTTTGGGTGTATGTGATGAAGGCTAAATCAGAGAGCTTTGATAAGTTTAAGGCTTGTAAGGTGCTTGTTGAGAACCAATCTGGTTCTAAGTTGAAGGTCCCTAGATCTGATAATGGCGGAGAGATTGTCTCCGGGGAGTTCCTTGACTTTTGTAGACAGCATGACATTGAGAGAAATTTCACTACATCAATGATCCGCAATCCAACGGGGTTGCTGAGAGGATGAATAGGACTTTACTTGAGAAGGCTTGTTCCTTGAGATTGACGGCAGGCTTATCTAGAGGTTTTTGGGTTGAGGCATTATCGACTACGGCACATATTATTAATCAGATTTCGTGCTCAGCCATATATGAGAAGATTCCAGAAGAGAAGTGGAGAGGTAAAGCCATGTACCTTTATTATTTTTGTATTTTTGATTGTCCTGTGTATGTTCACCATACATGTGATGATAAGGTGGAGGCTAGAGCATATAATAGCATCCTCTTGGGCTACACAAATGGTATCAAAGGGTATTGTATTCGACACCCAGTTGATAGGAAGATTATTCATTCCAAACATGTTACTTTTGATGAGTCGGCAATGTTCAATCCTAAGAAAGAATTACCTACACATCTAATGTTTCTGATAGGCCTAGTGAGATGGAAGAGGTTCCAATTTTACAGCCTAGTAGTAGAGTTGTTAATACCATTGAGAGTGAGATAGATGTGGTTGATGTGACATCATAGAGTAGTCCATAGGTGCCTTCTAGTAGTTTTGGTGATGTGCATGAGACTAGAGGAAGTTCAATTCAAGGTGGAGCTGAAAGGAGTTTAGGCGATGTTGTACCTACTCGAGCCAGTCGTAGGACTATTATGCCATCTGAGAGGAATGGCGATTGGCAGTATGCAAACCATATCCTTAGCGATCATTTTGATTATGCCCTACACGTGGTTCATGAGTAACTGCTTGACCTTGATGAAGCTTTGAAGTCATCTGCAGTTCGAAGTGGATGTATGCTATGGAAGAGGAGCTAGAGTTGTTGAAGAAGAACAAGATTTAGGATTTGGTACCTCCTCCTCAAGGAAGACGAGCCAAGGTTGCAATTGGGTGTTCAAGTGAAGGATGATGGAAGATACAAGGCTAGACTTGTTGCTAAAGGGTTTTCATAGAGGAAGGGATTGGAATATGATGAGATTTATTTGTCCTATAGTGAGACACACCTCTATCCATATTTTTCTTGTTATAGCTACCGCTCATGACTTGGAGTTGGAGCAACTTGATGTGAAGACCGCTTTCTTGCATGGAGGCTTGGATGAGACCATTTACATGAAGCATCCAAACAGATATGTCGTAGATGGAAAATATAATTGGGTTAGCAAGTAAAAGAAGTCATTGTATGGATTTAAGCAGTTGCCTAGACATGGGTATAATGGGTTTGATTCTTTTATCCTTTCACTTGGTTTTGATCGTAGCATCAAAGACGTTAGTGTGTACTTCAAGCATTTGAAGAATGGTTATTGGGTGTATTTACTCTTGTATGTAGATGATATGTTGATTGCTTCAAAGGATCAAGCTGATATTGATAGTTTGAAGTTGAAGCTTAAGGCATAATTCGAGATGAAAGACCCTGGAGAAGCAAGGAAGATTTTTGGTATGGAAATCCAAAGGGAAAAGAAGCATGGACTTTTAAGGACCTTAAAAGGAATATATTCTAAAAGCGCTTGCTTGGTTTAGCATGGAAGGAGAAAAGGCAATTAGAACACCCATGCCTTTGCACATATAGCTTTCTAGTAGAGGCGCTCTAATCTCGGAGAAAGACAAGGATTATATGGAAAAGGTTCCCCATGCTAGTGCAGTTAGTAGTCTAATGTATGCCATGGTTTGCACTAGGCCTGACAATACATAGGAAATTGGATTGGCGAGTAGATTCATGTCAAATTCAGGAAAAATGCATTGGGAGGTAGTGAAGTATATTTTTAGGTATCTTAGAGGGACTCCAAACCATGAGCTTGTCTTTAGCGGTAGAGAAAGAGATTACAGCTTGGTTGGATTTTGTGATTCTGACTATGCCGGTGACAGAGATCAAAGGAAGTCAACCTCAGGTTATGTGTTCACCATTAGTGGGACAACTATTAGTAAGAGAGCAAGGTCGCATATGATTATGACTTTGTCTACTACAGAGATGAGCTTATAGCTGCGGTTGAAGCGGCTAAGGAGGCACTTTACTTGAAGCGTATGTTGTGTGACTTAGGCTTCATGTATAAAGGTATAGAAGTGAATTATGATGGCCAAATGCAATTCACTTAGCTGAAAATCTAGCTTTCATCTCAAAGACGAAGCATATTGAGGTGAGAGAGTCCTTTCTTATCTCTATGAATGAAGAGAACCGTGTACGTCTTCAGAAGGTTCATACAAAGGAGAATGCAGCGGATATGTTTACCAATTCGTTACCCGTTGCAAAGTTTGAGAATTGCTTGAACTTGATTCGCTTAATGAAGTGCTAGGTGCCACAGGGTGGTATGCGGAAGAGTGAGTTGGTAAATGGAGATGCTTGTTTTCATTATGGAGATTGATAAGTCCTACTTGGAGAAGGTACTTTTAACACTTTGTTGGCGGGCGGTGGCCTTGCTGGAGTTCATTGACAAAGTGCAATGGGTGATGGCTATGTCGAAGCTCATTGAGAAAGTATCGGTGGTGTCTTGTCCGAGAGCTACTTGGAGTAAGAGGATGTAGGTGGAGTTGATAGGCTTGTAGGGAAATATAGTAGCAAAGTGGAGATTGTAAGATTTAGTGATACAGTATTCCCAACTGCAGAAGATTTGGAAGATATTGTCGATTTCAGTGATATAATATTTCCAATTGCAGAAGATTTGGAAGATACTATTGATTTCAGTGATACAATATTTCCAATTGTAGAAGATTTAAAAGATATTTGAGATAATTACTCATATATATATTGCCTCTTTTATAGCATTAAAGAGAGTAATAAATTACTTACGTGAAATTAGAATTATTTTTGGAGATTGAGGTAATCAATTAATTCCCTAATTAGCTGGTTAAAGAAGGAATCTTATCAGGCGCATGTAAATTAGGGGAGACGCGAAAATCAAATGGATAAATGTTTCATGTATGAATAAGAGAATTAATGAGGTCATTGATTTATGACCATAAGTCAATTACTTTAACACCTAGTAATAATCTCTATATAAAGGCAGAGATTAGCATGAGTAGAATCATCTCTCTCGGTTGTATTTCTTATTCTGTCTTCATTATAAATCTTGTAAAATTTTCTTCTTTTAGAAAGTAATTAATAAAATCTTCTCTCCCCAAGTGGATATACACTGCCACGTGGTAGTGGAACCACTATAAATCACGTGTGTTACTTTTTTTTATTGCTTGATCTATGATTGCTTTTAGTTGGCGACTATCTGTTTTTTGTTTTGCCTTACCATCAATCCGGTCCTATTTGTTTTTCCACAAGATTGAGTTTATTGTTCTTAAGGCGATCTTGAGGGATTTTCCCTAACACATTTTGCGTTAATAACAATAGTGCATATTTGAAGTGGTTATTTAAATCTTTTAGTATCTCTTTAAATAACATTTGAGAGTGTATTAGTATGTGTATATGGTAGCATCCTAAATTATTTGTATGCAATTAAATGCATCATATTTTTGTATAATAGAAGTTTGATTCTTTTATAAAAAAAAATTTGGACCATATATTTCATAATGAAAATAATATTTTATTACCCATTGAACTTTTGAATTACCTAAAATATCAAAATTCATATCACATTAAGAAAGAATAAGGTTCCATTTGTGTTCATCAACTTCAATCTCATCTTTGTTAATTAGATTTGAGTTAATTAATTGATTTGATAAAGATTGCATGATATATCATCATTATGATCATGGTTGACTTTGCATTTAAGGTATACAATCTTTTGTAATCAATTAGCTTTTAAATGTTTTAAACAGGTTATGAAGTGGTCTGATAGCAAATAAATAGTCATTAAATGTCGAATGATATTCGCTTCAGTTGGCGATAGAGTAATGCTAGTAATTGATAATAAGCTGTAAATTTTGTATTATGAAATGGGTGATTCTTAGTGTATGGCATAATATAAATAACACTACTTATTTCAAATATAGTATCATTTATACACGTATATTATGGCGCTAATAATAATTTTACAATGTCTAAGCTAGGGAGCATCTAACTTTACTCTTGTCTAATTAAGTTAACCATTTTTCTTCAAAATTTTATGTTAATTACATATATGATAGAGAATTTTTGAAAAACACCCTTGTTAGTATCATAATAGGGAAACAAATCCTTACTTTTCATACTATAAATTAAGCCTCTATAATTTGTGAAATGAAATCACGTACAAACTTTATATAACACAAAATTAGTAATCTAAATCAAATTTCCAAATTAGAAATCTTGAAATCAAATGCAAAAACGACAAATCAATTAGCTTCCATTGTTTAAAATGGAACGTTCAATGCAACAAATAAAAATTTAATATAATTTTGAACATTTTTGAACATGTAGTATGTTTACGTAATTTAATGTCAAGAAATATAACATTTTTATAACTATAACTTAAGTTATTTTAGCAAAAACATACAAATTTATAATTATTATGCACATTGTATCTTATATTATAAAACAAAACTATAACACCCCACAAATTTTACGTTAGTTGATTATTAAAGTTAGTTAGTTGCCAAAAATGAAATTTTCAAAAATGATGGAATTTGACCATGGAGCTTGCACCATTGCGTTCATGGCGAAATTTTGAGAAATTTACATATTCGGAGTTTCTCGATCAGACCTAAAACGAGGGAGTTAGGAACGAAAAATGAATTCAAAACAAAAATAATTCGATTTAATTAATTAACGTTTATAATTAATCGCCCGGGCCTAAAGGCTGACCCATTATTGGGGTTAGTCGACCACTTGCAGTCGACCGGTGGCCCTTAAGCGTTCGACCGCTGGGCGTGTGGCGACTAGGGTTTGCTTAGGCCACAACGGCCGGATTTAATATATTTAATAGTACGGTTGTAGTTGGTTCTAGCGCCTATAAATTCAGGCCTGGCCCTCTCCTTTCTTCTTATATTTTTTTGGATAAAGCAGCGAAGCTCTGCCATATCTCTTCTCCACTACTTTTTTATAATTATAAAATATTTATATATACGTATACAAATTGGAGAAGAACATGGATTAGAAAGAAAGGAAAAGAATCAACCTACAATACACGCGTTCGAGGTAAATTTATATTCGTATTTTCATATTTTTATTTTTATTTCTTTCCAACCCAAATCTCTTCTTAGATCTAAAATCCTAATGTATGTATATTCCCCTTTTTATACATATTTCATGGATTTAAAAGAAGATGGGGTTGAATGAAAGGTTCTACTTTATATCTAAAGATTTGGAGCATTTTTTAAAAGTGTGGAAAATTTTATAGATTATTATAATATGAAAATTATCCTGCTGGTGTTTATTTGATTATTATGCCTAATTGGATAATTGTATATGAGTTGTAGGCAACAAACTAAATATAATAAATATCGCCTACATATTCTTGTTTGTGAATTGATTTAGAATTGTTTACAACTTGATCTAGAAATCAATCCCAAAAATATGAATTTAGAATGTTGATTTGAATGAAATTTATTACAGAACTGAAAATAGGTTGTATAATAATATTACGAATTTGGATTATTACCATAATCTTGTTGGAATGTAAACTTTTTTATGTTCGGATTGTTGGAATTTAGGTCCGTCTAATATTTGTAAATTAGTTTGATTTCTTTCCCTTTTAGAAAAATACACCATTTGATCTAACAAGGAATAGATGCAAATAAAAAGAGAAAGTGATGTGCAAAGTATGAATTCATTGTGGTTTATGCTGTCTATTCGATAATAAAAAGAAATTAATATTCCATGTAATTTCAAGCGATGTAATCTTTTATATTTTAAAGTTAAATCTTTTGTTTTGGACTAATTTTTGGAAATTATAACGAATAATCTTTTTAGATATAATTTCAACAATTGAACATGGAAAAGAATATTATAGTGAAGATGCATAACTAGAATATTTTGATAAAAGTAGATATTTGTACGTAATTTACTACGTTAATAGTAATTAAAATAAAACTAAAATAGTAACGACGCTCACATGTAATATTTGCATTTAGGATAACTAATTAATGGGAAAGGAATTTAAAAGGTTGTAACTCAAATAAATGGGAAATAAATGAAAATAAATATGGGAGTTGCAATAATTTGATAGCGTAAATGGATTAATGAGACTGATAAGTAAAGAAGTTGAATTAATAACTATGAAATAGTAAAAAAGATTACTAATTGGATATTAGTAAACATATAAATGTCTTAGGAAATGTTCTTCGTATGACATTCATTTATTTGGACAAGTTTACATTTATGGATATGTAACTAAAAAGGGAATTGGTTAGTAATGGAATATTTTAGGTGTATATATATATAGCCTTAAATAACAAAGGGGGATTAGTAAGCTAAGTCCAACGTTCAACTTGGAATAATAAATAAATAAATTTAAGAATAATAAGCCTAGGGTAGTATGGCTTAAAAATAAAATAATAATGTAACGACCTGTAAATTTCAACTGTTTTAATAACGTAATTAGTTGAAATTTTGTGAAATTTTAAACGATAAAATTTTGAAATAAAAATTTAATATTTGGAATACGTCTAGTTAAACATAGCAACTGGTAAATTTTCGTCCGAAAATACGAAAGTTTATTTCGCGCGTAAATTCACTTCAATTTAATCAGTTAAAAAGCATTGAAAATAAAATGTTCTCAAAACCAAAATATTTTTACATAGAAAAATTCTAAACCATCTTCTGAGCAAGATTTCAGTTTGTCGTTTTTCAAAATTCGGACATCTTTGGCTCCGTCGATCTTATTTTTCAACGTTTTTCTTGCATTTTCCGCCAGTAGAAAATTCGAATTTTATAATTCAATCGTACCGCTAATATTCGTATGCCGTTTTGATCGTCCCGTCGTGGTGATCTCCGCAGTATATTTTTTTGTGTATTTCGACGTCCAGTGGACGGCGAAATCTGTAAAACGTGAACCATATCGGCATCCGTTTTAAAACCTTTCGGGTTCCATCTGTCCCTTATCTACCTACCTGTCCAGTACCTGTTTGCATTTATATTTATTAAATTCTCATGCTTGACTATTGGGTACACCGGGTTCCAAAATTTTAAATCTATTTTCGAGAAAAATAAATGAAGTGCACTGTTCATTTTCTTTCAGCCCGCATGTCCACTTTTCCAAGACAGAGCCTCACTTCCCCACGTTGCTTCATTTTCACAAATATTGTATCCATCCCACTTTCCTTCTTCACAACATCACAAATCAACCTCTCTCCCCTACAGCCAAATACATCTTCCCTCTTGAAACCTCCAAACCGAAGTGCTCCTTCCCATGCAATCCCGTCTCGCACCTCCGCGACGAACAACACATCATCACCCATACCGCCAGCACCCCGCCATCCGCCATCCTCCACGCTGAACTCGCCCACACCAACAGCAGCACGTGTGCAACCATCACTGTGCAGCGGTTCCCTCCTTCCGTCCTCCTCTCTGACAGCTTCGACCACCACCGCTTCGTGCCTCCACTCAGCCGAGCAACCGCTTGCACCAACCACCTCGTTTGCCGCCTTTCCCTTGAAATCCATCTCGATCCCCACGTCCAGCTGCATCACTGCTCCGGCCTCGGCTTGCCTCCAACATCTCGGCCAACGCCAGAAAACCCACTCGCGCTCTCTCTCTCTCCGGCCCTTCTCCTTTCGATGCTAGTAGCAGCCGACCTGGCGTGCATCCCGTTATGCTATGTACGTACATTATTTATATTTACAGTAACTTTATGGATTTGTTAAAAACCTTGGTCTACATTTTTATTGAGTATGTGAATATATATATAAGGTATACATTATATAATGATTTCAGTATTCTATATATATATATGTCTAGTTCACGTTTTCTCATTGTTTATATTATCACTTACATATGCTATTAGCCTGTTAATATGTGTATTTGTTTCTAAGTCTTAGATCATGTTGGCTGTAGAATTGGTTCACATCAGGAAAAGGACTTTTATAACTAGATTTAATATAGGTCAGTATACACACATTTTTAATAGTAATGACAGTGCGTCAGTGATGTATATGTGTTTGCAGTTGTAAGTTGGGAGCTAAAATATGTCTGGAAGAATGTAGATTTTATACTAGTTTTATATAGAAATCTATTACGGTTAAATGCATATATACATATTTTAATAATATAATATAATAAAATACGACAAAGTTTTAGTATTATATGTAAGTGAGTTATAATATGGTTTGTATATGGTTCGCCAGTGTTGTACATCAGTGTACATACAGAGTTTGTTATATTAAAAAAATAAAGACTTTCATCTATATAAATTTCTAAACGTTTTATAATGAGGACAACATTTGTCGTATACATTTTTGTCTGTTCAGATAAGTCGGTCTGCATATTAAATATTGATTTCATAGTGCATATATATACTTGTTTTGAATATGGCTATGTACAGACTTTCAAAATTTTAAGTGTGTGATATATATACATGATATAGTAAATGGGACTTTTAAGTAAACAGTTGAGTTGTGTGTTTGATTTTATAAAAATATTGTTTTACAATTATTTTAAGTATTGTTTAGAAATGTGTCAGAATTAAGAATATGGTTTTATAAATAGTATATATAAGTTCATTTATATCAATTTTCTTCATCAGACCCAGTTTGATTAGATTCCGTCAATTTCAAGCTTTCGGCTTCGTTCGTCGACTCGAGTTCAATCTTGCCTCGCTTTTAAATTCGGGCTTGGATTCGTAACCCATCTCTTTCCCGTCCATCTATCTAGCCTCGAAAGGTGAGCACTCACTCACGATTAACGTTCTTTTATTTATTAAATTTGATTTCAATTGAAACGACAATTGAAATATGCTGCTGTTAGTTAATTACACTGTTATAAATGCTATTGCCTGTATCATTTCACCTGTGACATCTGACACCATTATCTGTTAATTATTTATGCAATAATAATACAGTTTGGCTGATAATTGATTGATTGTTGATGTTTATATTGGATGTTAAATTGTTAATGTTAAAATGATAAATAGTATGCAATTGAAATTGATATAGGATAGTTAAATGTTAAATTGGATTAAATGACATTTGTATAATATGACCCATTTAACTGTCAAAATTTATCGATACGTAGGATTTGTTTAATTACATCTTGAACCACTGAATGTATGTGTTAAACTGATGAAGCATGAAATTGTAAATAGATGACATGTGAAAACCGTAATGTAATAATCTTTAATCTACATGAAATGATAATGTAGATTCTAGAAATAATTATATTAATTCGTACAAATAACAATGCGAATTAATACGGTTGTTTCGAGATTATTTGAATTGATTGTTGGATTGTTATTGTTTGTTGTTATTGCTTGTTTATTTACTTTGACACCATCCCAGTTATCACACTGCAAGTTCCCTTTGATATGTTTTGATTTTGAATTGAATTGGAATCGGGTTGAAATGATAAATACCCAAATTGAACTTTGACTTAGGATAGAAAATTAAATAAAAACCCGATTGGTCAATAATTTGATTTGAAATTAAACGAAGATTTTATTTGAATAAAGAATATGGTTTTGAAATGAAGTTGAAATTTGAATTTTTGATGAAAGGAAAATGGTAATATTTAATAATCTGAAACAAAAGATTAACAATGTAATCAATGAAAGAATGTTGTTTAATTTGAGAAATGATTGAATTAAGTTTGAAATGATTTAATAATTAAGTTTGAAATTATAATTAAGTTTGAAATTATTAAACTTTGAAATTATTTAATAATTAAGTTTTGAACTATTTAATAATGAATTATTAAATGATTAAATTGAATTGAAATTCTTTAATAAGAAAAATTGAACTTTTGAATAAGTGAATTTAACTTCGTAAAGAATTGAAATTGAGTTGCTTTATTAATTAAGTTTTGGAAAATTATTTAAGGAAGTAAATAAGTGAAATTGGATTTCTTTAACAAAAATGAAATGTGATATTTTTGGAATTAATGTAAGACTTGTAATTGGAGAATTGATTTGACGAATTTAGTTTAATTCAAAATTGTAAGTTTTGTTTTAATGAAGTTGAACTTAAGAATTGATTAAATGAATTGGAAATTTAATAGAAATTGTTTGGAATGATAAAGTAACTTAACGAATATTGAATGAAATCGATAAATGAGTTTAAATTGATTTGAATGTTAAATAGAATTTATTTAAATGATTTCGGAATGAAACTTATATACGAACTCGAATCAATATTTGAATTGTTTTAAATAGAAATTAAAATTGAATTATAAGATTTCGAAACGGAAAATTGGAAGTTTTGAAACGGAAATTTGGAAATTATTTTAGAAAGACAAATGAAATGTTGATTTACGAATTCTATTTGAAATTGAAATTGATTTGGTTTTTGAAATATATAAACGACCAATCGGTGTAAAAATTACGAAAGTTATTAAAGAGACCGGGATCGGTAATGGATATACTCTCTATCTGAACCGAAACCACTTTAATAACTAAACGCGGAGTGTTGATCCAGAACGAAGTGGATGGTTTTGATGAACGCGTTGACTGAAGAAAGAGAACGATTTTGGATGACCCTTGACATGACTAAAACAGGAACCGCGCCGGGCCATTGAGGATCGCCATCTCTAGCGGACACACTTCTTCGATACCATATCTATTACTTTTGTGATTCAATTTGGGTGCACCCCTCGATTTGGGAGTGTTGTTTCGCGGTGTTGGGGTAGTAGCTGCTATGCCCAACATCAGTCCGGATCAGGCAACTACTAGTATCCTAGTTGGTATCGCCTCATGTACCTTGTCATACTGATTATCCTATTCGAGACCACTACGATTTTGATTTGTACCTTTAGTATATGGATTTCCCTCTGGTGACTTCCGGTTTTGCGGAAACTACGGTCTTGTATATGCTTTTGGGAATAAAATGTGTTAAGGGTGGAATGGGCCATGACTTAACGCTATTTTGATATCTTTTTATATTACTGATAGACATTATCTACTTAGCGTACATTACTACATAGTAGATAGTTTAACGGATCCTTAAAGGATGGTTATTCCAAACATCCTTTAAGTTACTTGTATTTCAATTGCTATTTCACTTGAGTTGGATTTATTAATATAAGAATGTTAATCCTGACTCGAGTGTCTTGTGTTTTTGCTTTACGCTCGGGTCAGACTGAGTGATCCAGTATTCGAGACTCACCATTGGAGTTGGAGCTTTGCTTGAAGATCCAGCCATCTATTCTGCTTTCAGTATTCGATGATTCCAGTGATGTATTCTGATTTGTATCTGATGTATCGTATTACTCTTCTGTTGTAAACTCTGATGTATTTTATATATTCATATAGTAGCTTCATGAACTACTATCTCTTTTATTTCCGCTGCACTTATTACTCTGTGTCTGTGATGTGTGATTATTTTATTTACTGTATATGTTTAGTTTTGCCAAATTTAAATTAACAACGCGGTATTTTGAGCAATTCAACTCCGGCATGAGTGTCTACCTATACACTTATAATGGATGCGAATGGTCCAAAATTCTGGGTCGTTACAGTTGGTATCAGAGCTTTGGTAGCTCTAGGCAAAACTTAACATATAAAGTAAATGTATTTACAGATCACTCTCATTCGAGTTTCAATCTCTTCCTTTGACTCAATTCCTTTGAATTTTGGAACGTTCCCCTCGGTTCCAAAAATTCATTCGGGTCCCTCACTATTCGTCTCCTTTCAATTCTGGAGCACCCCATAACTCCATTCCAAAGGTTATCTATAATAGACCGGCGGTCTCGCCAATCTTCGAATGATTCGTAAAGGATTAAACTCCTTTATAATAGGCATCGTTTTACCGGAAATTTCTGTATCCTCGGTTTACGATGCTATCTATCTCCTGCTATACCTGAATTTTATTTCTTGAGATCGAATGTCGATTTACCTCGGAATTCAGCATCGATCTTATTCTTGAAGTTACGGACGACCCGGTTAAGGTTGTCCATGAATTAAATAAACTCATCCATCTCCCGATTGTGGTAATTGAATTATCTCATCTTCTGTTTCAAACTTATCTTCGAATCAGAATTCTTTTTGATTTGAGTCTTGCAAAAATTTGAATCTCTACCCTTGCTTTAAAATCCATTCTTGAATCGTCGAGCGAGGAAGAGTATTTGTAAATTAATATTTAAAATGTTTTATATATTGTGTGGTTTGAGTTGTTGATGTGATTTGGATTTTCGATCGATTCGTCTGATCAACGCTATCGATAGGATTTCTAAAACACTTGAACAGAGCAAACTGACACAATATTATTTTCAAATTTGGAAAATGAAATAAATTTGTTTGATTATATTGTGAAAATATAAGTAAAAATTTTTCTGGAATTTAATAGGTAAATTAAATTGTTGTTTGAAATGATAATATTTGATTATCATTTATTGTTCTGAATAAATTTATAAATACGGTTTATAAATTTATTGGAATTTGAAATGAATTTAGTTCAGAAATTTGAGAATTTATTAGTTTCCGGTGATTTCGAACTTCGGTTCTTAGAATTTTAAAATATATAGTATTGAAAGTATTTTCGAATAAAATCGTTTCAAAGAATTTTAAAATGTTGAAACCAGTGCTCTTCTCTTTGTCGCTGGAAAATAATTTCGGTGATGGCGGCCGCATCATCGACATTCATTTTCGAGTTTCGAAGTGGAGATACTATTCTGTAGCTTTGCTACGGTTTTGTTTTGAAAAATATTTTGATTTGAATTTCTTTAGTATAATTTGATTTATTTATATATGTAGGTATCTTATTTTAAAATTTAATTTGATTTGATATAAATATATTATATATATCTCTAAATTGTTTAAAGTTAATCGGAAATCTAATGTTTAAATTTTGTTAAAGGATGATTTTAATTATAAATAAAACCAAAATTTGGAATAAATAATTAAACTCGAATAATTGAATTGGGAAAATTTTATTTGTATATTGTTCAACTGCATCCTAATACAACTTACCTAAATTATTCAGAAGTTTAAATGTAATTGGATAATATAAAAGATAAATTGAATTTATAAATAAAATTTGAGTGTTTATAATAAATGTTATACACTAAATTTTGATTATAAAGATGTTAATAGAGTTAGATAGGATAATAAGTAAAATCAGTTAATAATGAAATAAATTTGTTTTGAAAGAATTAATAAATTTGTTTTGAAAGAATTAATAAATTGAAATTTTATTAACATATGAAAATACCTTGAATTTAAAGGAAATTAATAGATGTAAAGTAATTTAAATCAAAACTTTTATGTTTTAAATTAATTTATATGGGTTAAATATATGTGATAAGATATATTAAGTGAAATAAAATTTATAATAATTTGGAATTAAAGAATTTAATCTGTTGAAAATAAAATATGATTAAAATAAAAGACTATTCAAATTTATGGTTTTAGAAATTGTAAATTGAGGATAATTGGATAATAAGATAATGAATTTAGAAATAGTTGAGATTGATCTTAGTGAAGCAAATTGATTAAATCAATTATTGAATATTAATTAATTTAAATTTGAATTTATATGGTTTAAATTAATTGTTATTTTGTATTTCAAATCTGTTTTCTTTCTGGTTATTCTATTCTCCAAACTCGTTCCTTTTCGGGGACGAAAAGTTTTGAGTGGGGGAGAGTGTAACGACCCGTAAATTTCAACTGTTTTAATAACGTAATTAGTTGAAATTTTGTGAAATTTTAAACGATAAAATTTTGAAATAAAAATTTAATATTTGGAATACGTCTAGTTAAACATAGCAACTGGTAAATTTTCGTCCGAAAATACGAAAGTTTATTTCGCGCGTAAATTCACTTCAATTTAATCAGTTAAAAAGCGTTGAAAATAAAATGTTCTCAAAACCAAAATATTTTTACATAGAAAAATTCTAAACCATCTTCTGAGCAAGATTTCAGTTTGTCGTTTTTCAAAATTCGGACATCTTTGGCTCCGTCAATCTTATTTTTCAACGTTTTTCTTGCATTTTCCGCCAGTAGAAAATTCGAATTTAATAATTCAATCGTACCGCTAATATTCGTATGCCGTTTTGATCGTCCCGTCGTGGTGATCTCCGCAGTATATTTTTTTGTGTATTTCGACGTCCAATGGATGGCGAAATCTGTAAAACGTGAACCATATCGGCATCCGTTTTAAAACCTTTCGGGTTCCATCTGTCCCTTATCTACCTACCTGTCCAGTACCTGTTTGCATTTATATTTATTAAATTCTCATGCTTGACTATTGGGTACACCGGGTTCCAAAATTTTAAATCTATTTTCGAGAAAAATAAATGAAGTGCACTGTTCATTTTCTTTCAGCCCGCATGTCCACTTTTCCAAGACAGAGCCTCACTTCCCCACGTTGCTTCATTTTCACAAATATTGTATCCATCCCACTTTCCTTCTTCACAACATCACAAATCAACCTCTCTCCCCTACAGCCAAATACATCTTCCCTCTTGAAACCTCCAAACCGAAGTGCTCCTTCCCATGCAAACCCGTCTCGCACCTCCGCGACGAACAACACATCATCACCCACGTCGCCAGCACCCCGCCATCCGCCATCCTCCACACTGAACTCGCCCACACCAACAGCAGCACGTGTGCAACCATCACTGTGCAGCGGTTCCCTCCTTCCGTCCTCCTCTCTGACAGCTTCGACCACCACCGCTTCGTGCCTCCACTCAGCCGAGCAACCGCTTGCACCAACCACCTCGTCTGCCGCCTTTCCCTTGAAATCCATCTCGATCCCCATGTCCAGCTGCATCACTGCTCCGGCCTCGGCTTGCCTCCAACATCTCGGCCAACGCCAGAAAACCCACTCGCGCTCTCTCTCTCTCCGACCCTTCTCCTTTCGATGCTAGTAGCAGCCGACCTGGCGTGCATCCCGTTATGCTATGTACGTACATTATTTATATTTACAGTAACTTTATGGATTTGTTAAAAACCTTGGTCTACATTTTTATTGAGTATGTGAATATATATATAAGGTATACATTATATAATGATTTCAGTATTCTATATATATATATGTCTAGTTCACGTTTTCTCATTGTTTATATTATCACTTACATATGCTATTAGCCTGTTAATATGTGTATTTGTTTCTACGTCTTAGATCATGTTGGCTGTAGAATTGGTTCACATCAGGAAAAGGACTTTTATAACTAGATTTAATATAGGTCAGTATACACACATTTTTAATAGTAATGACAGTGCGTCAGTGATGTATATGTATTTGCAGTTGTAAGTTGGGAGCTAAAATATGTCTGGAAGAATGTAGATTTTATACTAGTTTTATATAGAAATCTATTACGGTTAAATGCATATATACATATTTTAATAATATAATATAATAAAATACGACAAAGTTTTAGTATTATATGTAAGTGAGTTATAATATGGTTTGTATATGGTTCGCCAGTGTTGTACATCAGTGTACATACAGAGTTTGTTATATTAAAAAAATAAAGACTTTCATCTATATAAATTTCTAAACGTTTTATAATGAGGACAACATTTGTCGTATACATTTTTGTCTGTTCAGATAAGTCGGTCTGCATATTAAATATTGATTTCATAGTGCATATATATACTTGTTTTGAATATGGCTATGTACAGACTTTCAAAATTTTAAGTGTGTGATATATATACATGATATAGTAAATGGGACTTTTAAGTAAACAGTTGAGTTGTGTGTTTGATTTTATAAAAATATTGTTTTACAATTATTTTAAGTATTGTTTAGAAATGTGTCAGAATTAAGAATATGGTTTTATAAATAGTATATATAAGTTCATTTATATCAATTTTCTTCATCAGACCCAGTTTGATTAGATTCCGTCAATTTCAAGCTTTCGGCTTCGTTCGTCGACTCGAGTTCAATCTTGCCTCGCTTTTAAATTCGGGCTTGGATTCGTAACCCATCTCTTTCCCGTCCATCTATCTAGCCTCGAAAGGTGAGCACTCACTCACGATTAACGTTCTTTTATTTATTAAATTTGATTTCAATTGAAACGACAATTGAAATATGCTGCTGTAAGTTAATTACACTGTTATAAATGCTATTGCCTGTATCAGTTCACCTGTGACATCTGACACCATTATCTGTTAATTATTTATGCAATAATAATACAGTTTGGCTGATAATTGATTGATTGTTGATGTTTATATTGGACGTTAAATTGTTAATGTTAAAATGATAAATAGTATGCAATTGAAATTGATATAGGATAGTTAAATGTTAAATTGGATTAAATGACATTTGTATAATATGACCCATTTAACTGTCAAAATTTATCGATACGTAGGATTTGTTTAATTACATCTTGAACCACTGAATGTATGTGTTAAACTGATGAAGCATGAAATTGTAAATAGATGACATGTGAAAACCGTAATGTAATAATCTTTAATCTACATGAAATGATAATGTAGATTCTAGAAATAATTATATTAATTCGTACAAATAACAATGCGAATTAATACGGTTGTTTCGGAATTATTTGAATTGATTGTTGGATTGTTATTGTTTGTTGTTATTGCTTGTTTATTTACTTTGACACCATCCCAGTTATCACACTCCAAGTTCCCTTTGATATGTTTTGATTTTGAATTGAATTGGAATCGGGTTGAAATGATAAATACCCAAATTGAACTTTGACTTAGGATAGAAAATTAAATAAAAACCCGATTGGTCAATAATTTGATTTGAAATTAAACGAAGATTTTATTTGAATAAAGAATATGTGTAACGACCACGACTTTCTTTCCACAGAAAGTCGTATCGCTAATAAGAAAGAAAGGGATAGAAAAGAGAAAAGAAGAGAAAGAAAGAACTAAACAATATCAGAATCTCACAGCGGAACGAAACAAAATATAATATATCACATAACTATTACATAGTCTTTACATAATCAGAGTTACACAACTTATACAACAAAATAGACAGTTATAATTTCTGTCTATTATACAACCCAAGATACAATTCAAACAAAAGACTCAGATCAACCAACACAGCGGAATACTATCTATCTACGAATGCTGAAGCCTCCTGCTCCATATCTCCTCCATAGATTCGTCAAAGCTAACCTGAATCCCTTGGCTACTCGTAAAAATTTGAGTACCCAAGAGTTTAATAAAACAGAAAATAAACACTTGGGTCAGACATGGGTCTGGTGTGAGTAAACGGGTTAAAATTGTTTAACTTCAAAACCTTTTGAAAACAAAGGTATCACGTAAGACTTCCCACACATAAACATGGAAAAGTTTTTACCTTACGCTAACCAAAAAATTTGATAGGAAATCCAGTTATATTATAATAGGGTCTAGGGTTTTCAAGTAAAATACAGAAATAGCTGAAATGCTTACATCTCACATTCCAACATAGTTGGCACAACTAATACGTACGGCACTTATTGGAGTTTGGATTCCATACAATGGCAGGGCTACTGGGGTACCGCCCGTCACAGTACGTGGCCTAGATCACCGTACCGAGGAGTACGCCCGCTCCCCTGCAACACAAAGCCGGAACCATCCCTTACTGGATAATTCCGAACAAGATAATCCCGTAGTTGGCGCGACCAACCACACACTAAGCCGAATAATATATTTATATTTTTTTAAATGGATTTAAAAACTTTTATTATTAAATTTTCCTAATTAATAAATACATATCCTAATATATAAATAAATTTCTTTAAAGAGAATAATATAAAACAAATCCATTTTTAAATAAAAACCTTATCCATATGATTTAAGTCCAAACTATATTATTATTTTTATTTTAAGATATATATATATTCCTTTAAATTCAATTCTTAAATCCAAATTCAAATGCAATTTAAAAATCCAAATTTAAGATCAATTCAAATAAATATAGATATCCATTTTAAACAATCACATTAATTTTCAATAATTATCCTATTAAAAATCAATTTAAATATACATATACATACATTCAAACAATACTTATTAAATTTGAAATAATATGTCTATTTAAAATCTATTTACAACTATATTTAAAAACAACTCATTATTAAATTGTTTGAAAATAACAAACTTTTACCAATTTTAATTAATTTAATTAAAGAGATTATCACATTTTAAACTCCTTGAAATTCTGGGATATCACAATATGGTTTTGAAATGAAGTTGAAATTTGAATTTTTGATGAAAGGAAAATGGTAATATTTAATAATCTGAAACAAAAGATTAACAATGTAATCAATGAAAGAATGTTGTTTAATTTGAGAAATGATTGAATTAAGTTTGAAATGATTTAATAATTAAGTTTGAAATTATAATTAAGTTTGAAATTATTAAACTTTGAAATTATTTAATAATTAAGTTTTGAACTATTTAATAATGAATTATTAAATGATTAAATTGAATTGAAATTCTTTAATAAGAAAAATTGAACTTTTGAATAAGTGAATTTAACTTCGTAAAGAATTGAAATTGAGTTGCTTTATTAATTAAGTTTTGGAAAATTATTTAAGGAAGTAAATAAGTGAAATTGGATTTCTTTAACAAAAATGAAATGTGATATTTTTGGAATTAATGTAAGACTTGTAATTGGAGAATTGATTTGACGAATTTAGTTTAATTCAAAATTGTAAGTTTTGTTTTAATGAAGTTGAACTTAAGAATTGATTAAATGAATTGGAAATTTAATAGAAATTGTTTGGAATGATAAAGTAACTTAATGAATATTGAATGAAATCGATAAATAAGTTTAAATTGATTTGAATGTTAAATAGAATTTATTTAAATGATTTCGGAATGAAACTTATATACGAACTCGAATCAATATTTGAATTGTTTTAAATAGAAATTAAAATTGAATTATAAGATTTCGAAACGGAAAATTGGAAGTTTTGAAACGGAAATTTGGAAATTGTTTTAGAAAGACAAATGAAATGTTGATTTACGAATTCTATTTGAAATTGAAATTGATTTGGTTTTTGAAATACATAAACGACCAATCGGTGTAAAAATTACGAAAGTTATTAAAGAGACCGGGATCGGTAATGGATATACTCTCTATCTGAACCGAAACCACTTTAATAACTAAACGCGGAGTGTTGATCCAGAACGAAGTGGATGGTTTTGATGAACGCGTTGACTGAAGAAAGAGAACGATTTTGGATGACCCTTGACATGACTAAAATAGGAACCGCGCCGGGCCATTGAGGATCGCCATCTCTAGCGGACACACTTCTTCGATACCATATCTATTACTTTTGTGATTCAATTTGGGTGCACCCCTCGATTTGGGAGTGTTGTTTCGCGGTGTTGGGGTAGTAGCTGCTATGCCCAACATCAGTCCGGATCAGGCAACTACTAGTATCCTAGTTGGTATCGCCTCATGTACCTTGTCATACTGATTATCCTATTCGAGACCACTACGATTTTGATTTGTACCTTTAGTATATGGATTTCCCTCTGGTGACTTCCGGTTTTGGGGAAACTACGGTCTTGTATATGCTTTTGGGAATAAAATGTGTTAAGGGTGGAATGGGCCATGACTTAACGCTATTTTGATATCTTTTTATATTACTGATAGACATTATCTACTTAGCGTACATTACTACATAGTAGATAGTTTAACGGATCCTTAAAGGATGGTTATTCCAAACATCCTTTGAGTTACTTGTATTTCAATTGCTATTTCACTTGAGTTGGATTTATTAATATAAGAATGTTAATCCTGACTCGAGTGTCTTGTGTTTTTGCTTTACGCTCGGGTCAGACTGAGTGATCCAGTATTCGAGACTCACCATTGGAGTTGGAGCTTTGCTTGAAGATCCAGCCATCTATTCTGCTTTCAGTATTCGATGATTCCAGTGATGTATTCTGATTTGTATCTGATGTATTGTATTACTCTTCTGTTGTAAACTCTGATGTATTTTATATATTCATATAGTAGCTTCATGAACTACTATCTCTTTTATTTCCGCAGCACTTATTACTCTGTGTCTGTGATCTGTGATTATTTTATTTACTGTATATGTTTAGTTTTGCCAAATTTAAATTAACAACGCGGTATTTTGAGCAATTCAACTCCGGCATGAGTGTCTACCTATACACTTATAATGGATGCGAATGGTCCAAAATTCTGGGTCGTTACAAATAATAAGCTTAGGTTAATCAATAGGACCCAGTGGGTTGGAAATGCGAGGTCAATAGAATTTCATAACAGAAGTTTTCCCTTCACTCAGAGGCTACTAGCAGTTGTACACACTTATTACTGATGTGAGATATTTCCAACTATAGAATCTGAATAAATGGCTGTTAAGGCAAAATAGAAAGGAATTCTTATATAGCTTAATCAATTGACAGAGTGAGATGTGCGTGTGTATATATAAGAGTGCGGTAATATGGCTAAGTCATATGGATATTTCCTATGATAAGTACTTGGTGATGACGCGAGGTTAGTCCTCAAATTCTATAGCGTAAATCTGCCCAGCTAATCTGGCTACCAGTTCTACAAATAGTTGGACTAAGGTGAGATGTCGTTGTGAGTATAGGTTTGTCACGTACCGAAATTTTCGACTTTCGAAAATTCGACATCGATACTCACTTTATCGACTGTCGAGCAATCGAGTGCCGGAAACTCCAATAGTGATGGTTTAAGAAAGAAGAAAAAGGCAGAAGAAGAAGAAAACAGAAGAAGAAGGAAGAAGAAAGAAGAAGAGAAGAAGAAAATAGAGAAGAACAACAGAACAACATCATAACAGAAAACAATATCAGAATCTCACATATCGCAGCGGAACAATATATAATAGATAATCATTAGTCTTTTAAAACAAAGAACTATATCAGTTTATACATACATCAATCAGAGTCAATATACAACTCAATACAACAATGGACAGTTATGTAAACTTGTCCTCATACAGAATACACAGCGGAATAAATACTATCAGATACAAATACTACGTCTCGTCATCCAGCTTATCTCCAAAGCTCCAGAATATCCTGATAACATAACTCTAGGCTGCCCGTGTGGAAAATAGTGGGCACCCAGAGTTTAGAAGGGAACAATAAACTCCGAGTCAGTCATGGTGACTGGTGTGAGATCGTAAAACAGTTATTTTTCACAAAGAAAATAAAACAAATTCGCAATGCTTTTGGAAAATGAAACTACCATAAGACCTCCCACCACACACACAATGCAAACGCAGAATTGGAGGAGATTTCTTCTTATGATAGTCAAAGATGCTTACTACGCAAAATCAAATCATTTTTGATATTATTATTAGTGCATAGTGTAGAAAACATTTCGAAAATATAATATAAATCTTAGCCAGCATAGGTACCATTATATTATGCCTGCTATAGCTGCCTCCTGAGGAGACAGGTTATACAATTGAAATCGTAAAGGCTCGTATTGTTTCTTTGGATTTCCAACAAATGGTCAGGCTAAGGAACTTCCTTTTCCACGATGGGTACGTCCCTGGAATAGACGACCCGAGAACCTAACCGGATCTCTGCCAACACAAGGCCGGGTTACCTCTGCAAAAATAGGTAACTACTGACACGCGTATGTCATCCCCCGATCGTAACCGATCTTCCCGAGGATCCCCGATTTCCAACAAACCACATAAATAATAATGCAGCAACCACATAGGTTAAGTATCTGGGCTCCATACCATGATACCACCTCTATCCAGAAGGAATGACATACACTAAGGGGCGCTACTCCCTAGAACCTTGCCGCATCCTTCCTGTTTTGACCATTTCCGGGGTGTGAGGCTCGACGAAGTCTCGTCCACAAAGCTACGCTTTCTACAAAGCCCTGCTTCGGGTCAAACAAATGATCAACCTATGATCACAAAGATATAAGATCAAACAAATGATCATATCGCAAATGATCAAACACTGATCATTTCACAGCAACACTCAGTATGCCACGTTACCAAATTGGGATATATTGCTGATAAATTTCAACTACATAACCTCTGAGCTCGTACGTCTCAGAGAAGGGTGTTAAGCTAAGAGAATAAATTCTCCGCCACCAACAGAAATGTATTTGAAAGAAATCAGCTTTATATCTCAAATTGTAACGTCAGACACACAATCCATACAAGTCTGTTCCGGGATCGAACAGAACCGAAGGCACTTCTCACGAAGCCCTTGCACATCCGGATAATTTCTAATCACGTCCGGACTTCCCGTCACTAAGGGTGATAAAACCTCTAAATCGGAGATCAGCCGATGTAGAGTAACTCGACGGTAATCCTTCCGTTTTCAAAAATATCCGGTCTTCAACACCGGTCTTCGAATGCAATTCATAACGACGTATCACATATTCGGAATGGGTTATACGACCCCATGGTCCTTTCCCGGCTAACCCGAATAGTGAGCGCTTATTCAAAAATAAGTGTGGCATTCAAATTCATCCAATTCACAACAAATACCTATCTAAAGGTAATTATTGATAGTCGATTATTTAACTATCAATAAAGATGCGCAACATCATCAGATTCCAAATAATTTCCCAAATTATTTATTTCCAAAAAATATCTTTACTAGATATATAGTTTCCACACTTAACCGTTTGAAAACAAATTTTCAAATATTCACTTTTCAATCTATCTTTAAAAGATAAAATTTCAAACCCTTCGTTTCATATTGGGAAAGTAATTCCATACTTATTTAATAATAAGTAATTCACAAATCATTTATTTTCAACATTTGAAAATATTCGATATACTTAAATCAAAATTAAGTATAAATTCATTCTTTAAGGAAATCATTTACTTTAGTAACATCTATTCGAGTCAAAACGAATGTTACGTAAAACATCGTTACGACGACTCAAAATTATTAGTATAGGGATTCGAAATTTAGATAGATATATAAATCCCAATACTAGACAAAAACATTTCCTTTCGGAAACCATTTACTATAACAACAGTGTTATAGTCCACCATTTCCTTATTCCTCGAAAACGTCTATTTCAACAATAAATGTTGAAATCTATGATTTCGATATTTCCCACATTTTAATAACATCTTTAAAATGTTTACTTCATTTTTAATGTCACTTCTTCAAAAATGAATCCATTTTATTCAATAATATATTCACTGTCCAAAATCGTGAATATAATTCACTTAACCCAATTTCAATCATTTCTACACATTTAATTCAAGAATAATTCGCTATCCAAAATCGCGAATATATCTTCTTTAATAACCTCCTACATTTAATTTATCAAATTCAATTGATTTCGAATTTATAAAACAACGTTTATAAATTCTATTTCTATTTTCTAACAACTTCAGTTTAATAAATCTCCTTTATTAACAATTCGATTCATAACTCACATCTTATACCAACAATCCATAATTATAAGTTAAATACTTATAATTCCTTTATGTTACAAAATCATTTCCATTCATAAGCTCACAATTTATAAATTTCATTTATTTATAAATTCTCAAAATCCATTTTAACGCTTATAAAAACTCGTTTTATAATACCAACATTTTAAAGTTATAAATATCAATTTTGTACATCTTTTACATATATTGTTTTTAATAATTCAAAAATTCCAATTAAAACCATTTTATAAATTTCTTCAAAAGAATTTACTTTTTGGTTAAAATTCACAAAATCTTAACTTTTATAAGTTTAAAATCTTAACGTTTATAAATCATTTCAAAAATTCCATAAAACGTATATTTTCAAAAATCACTTTAAAATCCTTTTAAAGTAAAAGTCGTTATTTTTAAACTTCAAAACTGAATCCGATGATGCAACAGCACCAATTAGTCAATCACAACAACAAACATCATATATCAATATGATAACAGAATATACATCAATATTTGTAAATAAATAAATACTGTTGAGGAATCCAGTTGGATCCCTCCAACCTGTTTCCCTGCATCCATAGATGTTAGCACAATACCAATTCCACTTCGATGTGGAATATCGCGGTATATGGGTTTTTATAATATATCCGCTTACTAACGGCGCAATAGGGTCTCATCCGCTATACGAGGCGGGAAATCAATCAATCCAATATATACATATGCCAATATGTATATATTGCTATATATATAGATATATCCTATTATATCTAATATCACATCCAAATAGCAATCATATCAGATCAATAACTGCAAAATAAATTTTCCTTCGAGTGAGAAAAATCTCACCTTAGCTTTTATTTTGCAATCCACTTTCATTTTGACCACTTCTTCCTGGTTTCAAACCTTGTATAAACAATTTTATACAATTTATTAATATTCGAATAAATCGAACAATTAAATTTCCATTTTAAAATTTGACTTAACTAATAATTAGTTTTAAACAAATTTCTTTCTAAAATAAAAATCTAGTCTTTATAAACTCTATACGGGTTTAAAATTCCTATACTTTCAAAATCCTATATACACATATATTAACTGTTTCACTTATATGTATATATATATTTATTTAATTGAAAACGGATTTATCTTCATTTTACTGTTTACACGTATATATACTGAACCTTATAAAAATAAAAATTGTTTTGCATCCTTCTATAAATTTAACCCTATATAGACATTGAATTCAAATAAACAAATTTCATTTTCCAAACCTATATACATGTATTAAATTCAAAGGAAACGGATCTGTTTTAAAAAAATTCTTTACTGCAATGAATATATATGTTATGCAGGTTATAAAATTTTCTTCTTTCAAACGAAGGCAAATTGAAAATTTTACCTCGCTGCCTCACCTACGCGTTGCCAAATCGATCAGAACCCTAGCTCGCAACATCACTGCAGCTTCCTCGGTGACACCACGCTCGCGCACATGAACGCGAATGTCCTAACCTCCATCGTCTCGCGATTCTGCCCTAAACATCGACGAGCCCCACCACAGATCGAAGCCCCAGATGTTTGCCTCTTCCAGTCACAGTCGCGACCCCATTCGCGAGCTCCATCACTTGGTCGAACTCGAGCCCTAGTCGAAAGCTGCCCTAGCTAAATCCTCCCACGCGCGACTGCGAAATCGATTGCTGCCATCGCGATACCCACGAGTCGCCTCCGCTTCGATGTTGTCGTCGCGAATCCCAGTCGAAGGAACTCGATTCCAATCGCATACGAATACCCTTTATTTTCAATAAAATTTTCAACCGATTGGAATGTGAACGAGGAAGGGAAGTCGTGATTTTTGATTGAAGAGAATAAGGTTTCGAACGAGAGGAAAATATAAAATATCGGTCTGCCATTTTTATTTCCTTTGAACGAAATGATTTGGTTTCTTCTTTTTCTCTTCGGCTGAAAAGAAATAAGAGGACGAGAGAAGACGTTTGCGTGCTGAAGTTAACAGGCTACAGTATTTTGAATTTAATAAAAATACGGTTGATGTGAAATAATATCAACGGCAGTTGACTAATTTCCCAATTCAAATTCAAATTCAAATCGTCACGAAAATGCAACTCAAAAATCTCGATATCCTAACGAGGCGTGCCGCTAGGCGTTCGTAATGTTATACGCCTATTCCGAACGCAATGGAAAAGGTTCCGAGTTCAATTTCAATCGTATGGAGAAGATAGCTTTTTTTGGACCAGTTATTAAATTAAATTTCAATATAAATTTCAGTGTGTTTTCTTATCGTACGGCCAAACGATCACTCCAAACATTACAAAAATTGAAATCCGATAATAATACAGTATTACGGATCCAATGAAACTGGTTTCGTCGAATTCCGAGACTGTGCCTCGGACGACTACTTTTAAATATCGATTCGAACAATATAATTTCAAACTGAACAATTCACTCCCAAATCCATTTCTGAAGCTTCTATTATCTTCAGTATTATCAATACGAATTTTAAAAGCTTTCGAAATATTTTTCTTCAACTTTAAATTGAATGTTCAAATTTTTATTCAGCATTCAATAGATTAAATTTTAAAGTTTAATCGCAAATTTCAAAGTTATATTGGGGATTCAAATTAAATTATCGTTCAAATATTTAAAATTAATTAAATATTTTCAATTTAATTTGTTCAAAATTCTGGATCGTTACAGACTTCCCCCTTAAAAGAATTTCGTCCTCGAAATTACAAGTTAGGAAAAATGGTCCTTAACTCGTTTACTATTTTTCACAATTCAATAGTTTTATCAATTTGTCAAAACAAATCCTTTTACTAAAGATTCGTTATTCATCAACTAAATTTCAACTTCAACTCTAAGTTTCAAAACAACATTGTTTTACCTCTCAATTCAATTTAAATTTCAAATTCAAATTTAAACTTCAAAATTTTCTAAAAAATTTCTAACACTCGAAATTTTCGAAAAATTTCGCCAGCGTCTCCTTTGCGCGGCTAATACGGCACGACTACAAAACGTCCCTACGGACTCTCAGATTTCAAAAAGAAAAAGAAAAAGCCAAGCGGCTAGACAAGAAATCATCAAAAACTCATATTATAATTCAAATACTTACCTTTTGTCGAGCAATTCGAATTATCTTTGAAAATCAAATCCAATTCCTTTATAACCTGTATATCCTACTAGCCATAATATCTAGTTACATATCCAAACCATTTTGCAAATTCTATTACAAAATTTTCAATATCAACTACTTATACATCTTTACTTCACTGTTGAAGTTACATATCAATTCTCATTCAATTTTACATTTCCCATTCATTTGTATTTAGTTTACCATTTCAACTAAATTTGGATTCAATTTACTTTCAATTCTAAAATATTGAATTTTATCAATTATCTGTCATTTACAACTGCACTATCTTAAATTAGTTCCAATTACTAATTCAAATTGATATCAATTCAATTTATTTTAATTCTACTTCGATTAAATCTACTTACATTTAAACTGGATTTCCAATTTCCATACGAATTTTAATTCATCTTTCATTTACAATTATTCAATTCCATTCATTTGCTTGCGAATTCGAAATGAATTTCAACTTTCAATTTCATTTTCATTTAATTGATTCACTTATACTTGCTTTGATTTAACTTCATTCATTTAAGTTAAATTTATTCTACCAAAATTCAAATTTGTACAAGTTATCAACTTAATAATATTTCATAAGTATTTTTATATATAGTATTCCAGAGTCTTTTCAACCTCTTCAAAACCATTTTTGAAAACAATTCAAATTATCCTTTGAATTTCCAAAACAAAACCCAAATTTTCAAACAACTTTCATTTAAAATAATTTGGCAGCAATTCTTCTTTTGGAAACCCGAAAATGAACACCGGTGATGTCGCGATCATCATCGGAATTATTTTCCTGCGACCGAAAAGAGTTTAGAGCTTTCATCTCTCTAAAATACTTTTCAAACCCTTGAAATTCATTTTTAAATCAAAAATGATTTAAACTTTCCAAATCTCCAAAATTTTCAAATTCTTTTCAAAACATTTCCAAAAACCTCTCTGGAATTCCATTTCACATTACAAATCACATTTATAATTTATATTCTCAAATTTCATTTGTATATGGATTTATTTCTTAACTTTGGAGTTACGATTTCAATTTCTTATTAAATTTCATATAAAAATGATAACATTTCAATATTATCACTTTCCTAACAACCATGCAACCATATACTGTAACAATTCATAGAAAATTATTTCTTTTGTATACAAAAATAGTTTTGGGCAAAATTATCTCATTCACCCTATTTAAAACAATACTGTGTCGGTTTATCTTGTTTAAGAGTTTAGAAACCCCTATCGATTACAGTTAGCTAGACTGTACCGACCAGAATCTATAAACAATCAACCGATAAGTCAACACAATACAAAACAATTTTATATTCAAATAACAAATACGCGCTCATATCTATTATTACACTCAACTCATTCTAGAGTACTACTGACTCCATCTCTAATGAGTAATACCCAACAGAGCAGGGTTGTCGCTTAACCATATGCTCTGATACCACTTTGTCACGTACCGAAATTTTCGACTTTCGAAAATTCGACATCGATACTCACTTTATCGACTGTCGAGCAATCGAGTGCCGGAAACTCCAATAGTGATGGTTTAAGAAAGAAGAAAAAGGCAGAAGAAGAAGAAAACAGAAGAAGAAGGAAGAAGAAAGAAGAAGAGAAGAAGAAAATAGAGAAGAACAACAGAACAACATCAGAACATAAAACAATATCAGAATCTCACATATCGCAGCGGAACAATATATAATAGATAATCATTAGTCTTTTAAAACAAAGAACTATATCAGTTTATACATACATCAATCAGAGTCAATATACAACTCAATACAACAATGGACAGTTATGTAAACTTGTCCTCATACAGAATACACAACGGAATAAATACTATCAGATACAAATACTACGTCTCGTCATCCAGCTTATCTCCAAAGCTCCAGAATATCCTGATAACATAACTCTAGGCTGCCCGTGTGGAAAATAGTGGGCACCCAGAGTTTAGAAGGGAACAATAAACTCCGAGTCAGTCATGGTGACTGGTGTGAGATCGTAAAACAGTTATTTTTCACAAAGAAAATAAAACAAATTCGCAATGCTTTTGGAAAATGAAACTACCATAAGACCTCCCACCACACACACAATGCAAACGCAGAATTGGAGGAGATTTCTTCTTATGATAGTCAAAGATGCTTACTACGCAAAATCAAATCATTTTTGATATTATTATTAGTGCATAGTGTAGAAAACATTTCGAAAGTATAATATAAATCTTAGCCAGCATAGGTACCATTATATTATGCCTGCTATAGCTGCCTCCTGAGGAGACAGGTTATACAATTGAAATCGTAAAGGCTCGTATTGTTTCTTTGGATTTCCAACAAATGGTCAGGCTAAGGAACTTCCTTTTCCACGATGGGTACGTCCCTGGAATAGACGACCCGAGAACCTAACCGGATCTCTGCCAACACAAGGCCGGGTTACCTCTGCAAAAATAGGTAACTACTGACACGCGTATGTCATCCCCCGATCGTAACCGATCTTCCCGAGGATCCCCGATTTCCAACAAACCACATAAATAATAATGCAGCAACCACATAGGTTAAGTATCTGGGCTCCATACCATGATACCACCTCTATCCAGAAGGAATGACATACACTAAGGGGCGCTACTCCCTAGAACCTTGCCGCATCCTTCCTGTTTTGACCATTTCCGGGGTGTGAGGCTCGACGAAGTCTCGTCCACAAAGCTACGCTTTCTACAAAGCCCTGCTTCGGGTCAAACAAATGATCAACCTATGATCACAAAGATATAAGATCAAAAAAATGATCATATCGCAAATGATCAAACACTGATCATTTCACAGCAACACTCAGTATGCCACGTTACCAAATTGGGATATATTGCTGATAAATTTCAACTACATAACCTCTGAGCTCGTACGTCTCAGAGAAGGGTGTTAAGCTAAGAGAATAAATTCTCCGCCACCAACAGAAATGTATTTGAAAGAAATCAGCTTTATATCTCAAATTGTAACGTCAGACACACAATCCATACAAGTCTGTTCCGGGATCGAACAGAACCGAAGGCACTTCTCACGAAGCCCTTGCACATCCGGATAATTTCTAATCACGTTCGGACTTCCCGTCACTAAGGGTGATAAAACCTCTAAATCGGAGATCAGCCGATGTAGAGTAACTCGACGGTAATCCTTCCGTTTTCAAAAATATCCGGTCTTCAACACCGGTCTTCGAATGCAATTCATAACGACGTATCACATATTCGGAATGGGTTATACAACCCCATGGTCCTTTCCCGGCTAACCCGAATAGTGAGCGCTTATTCAAAAATAAGTGTGGCATTCAAATTCATCCAATTCACAACAAATACCTATCTAAAGGTAATTATTGATAGTCGATTATTTAACTATCAATAAAGATGCGCAACATCATCAGATTCCAAATAATTTCCCAAATTATTTATTTCCAAAAAATATCTTTACTAGATATATAGTTTCCACACTTAACCGTTTGAAAACAAATTTTCAAATATTCACTTTTCAATCTATCTTTAAAAGATAAAATTTCAAACCCTTCGTTTCATATTGGGAAAGTAATTCCATACTTATTTAATAATAAGTAATTCACAAATCATTTATTTTCAACATTTGAAAATATTCGATATACTTAAATCAAAATTAAGTATAAATTCATTCTTTAAGGAAATCATTTACTTTAGCAACATCTATTCGAGTCAAAACGAATGTTACGTAAAACATCGTTATGACGACTCAAAATTATTAGTATAGGGATTCGAAATTTAGATAGATATATAAATCCCAATACTAGACAAAAACATTTCCTTTCGGAAACCATTTACTATAACAACAGTGTTATAGTCCACCATTTCCTTATTCCTCGAAAACGTCTATTTCAACAATAAATGTTGAAATCTATGATTTCGATATTTCCCACATTTTAAAAACATCTTTAAAATGTTTACTTCATTTTTAATGTCACTTCTTCAAAAATGAATCCATTTTATTCAATAATATATTCACTGTCCAAAATCGTGAATATAATTCACTTAACCCAATTTCAATCATTTCTACACATTTAATTCAAGAATAATTCGCTATCCAAAATCGCGAATATATCTTCTTTAATAACCTCCTACATTTAATTTATCAAATTCAATTGATTTCGAATTTATAAAACAACGTTTATAAATTCTATTTCTATTTTCTAACAACTTCAGTTTAATAAATCTCCTTTATTAACAATTCGATTCATAACTCACATCTTATACCAACAATCCATAATTATAAGTTAAATACTTATAATTCCTTTATGTTACAAAATCATTTCCATTCATAAGTTCACAATTTATAAATTTCATTTATTTATAAATTCTTAAAAATCCATTTTAACGCTTATAAAAACTCATTTTATAATACCAACATTTTAAAGTTATAAATATCAATTTTGTACATCTTTTACATATATTGTTTTTAATAATTCAAAAATTCCAATTAAAACCATTTTATAAATTTCTTCAAAAGAATTTACTTTTTGGTTAAAATTCACAAAATCTTAACTTTTATAAGTTTAAAATCTTAACGTTTATAAATCAATTCAAAAATTCCATAAAACGTATATTTTCAAAAATCACTTTAAAATCCTTTTAAAGTAAAAGTCGTTATTTTTAAAATTCAAAACTGAATCTAATGATGCAACAGCACCAATTAGTCAATCACAACAACAAACATCATATATCAATATGATAACAGAATATACATCAATATCTGTAAATAAATAAATACTGTTGAGGAATCCAGTTGGATCCCTCCAACCTGTTTCCCTGCATCCACAGATGTTAGCACAATACCAATTCCACTTCGAGGTGGAATATCGCGGTATATGGGTTTTTATAATATATCCGCTTACTAACGGCGCAATAGGGTCTCATCCGCTATACGAGGCGGGAAATCAATCAATCCAATATATACATATGCCAATATGTATATATTGCTATATATATAGATATATCCTATTATATCTAATATCACATCCAAATAGCAATCATATCAGATCAATAACTGCAAAATAAATTTTCCTTCGAGTGAGAAAAATCTCACCTTAGCTTTTATTTTGCAATCCACTTTCATTTTGACCACTTCTTCCCGGTTTCAAACCTTGTATAAACAATTTTATACAATTTATTAATATTCGAATAAATCGAACAATTAAATTTCCATTTTAAAATTTGACTTAACTAATAATTAGTTTTAAACAAATTTCTTTCTAAAAAAAAATCTAGTCTTTATAAACTCTATACGGGTTTAAAATTCCTATACTTTCAAAATCCTATATACACATATATTAACTGTTTCACTTATATGTATATATATATTTATTTAATTGAAAACGGATTTATCTTCATTTTACTGTTTACACGTATATATACTGAACCTTATAAAAATAAAAATTGTTTTGCATCCTTCTATAAATTTAACCCTATATAGACATTGAATTCAAATAAACAAATTTCATTTTCCAAACCTATATACATGTATTAAATTAAAAGGAAACAGATCTGTTTTAAAAAAATTCTTTACTGCAATGAATATATATGTTATGCAGGTTATAAAATTTTCTTCTTTCAAACGAAGGCAAATTGAAAATTTTACCTCGCTGCCTCACCTACGCGTTGCCAAATCGATCAGAACCCTAGCTCGCAACATCACTGCTGCTTCATCGGTGACACCACGCTCGCGCACATGAACGCGAATGCCCTAACCTCCATCGTCTCGCGATTCTGCCCTAAACATCGACGAGCCCCACCACAGATCGAAGCCCCAGATGTTTGCCTCTTCCAGTCACAGTCGTGACCCCATTCGCGAGCTCCATCACTTGGTCGAACTCGAGCCCTAGTCGAAAGCTGCCCTAGCTAAATCCTACCACGCGCGACTGCGAAATCGATTGCTGCCATCGCGATACCCACGAGTCGCCTCCGCTTCGATGTTGTCGTCGCGAATCCCAGTCGAAGGAACTCGATTCCAATCGCATACGAATACCCTTTATTTTCAATAAAATTTTCAACCGATTGGAATGTGAACGAGGAAGGGAAGTCGTGATTTTTGATTGAAGAGAATAAGGTTTCGAACGAGAGGAAAATATAAAATATCGGTCTGCCATTTTTATTTCCTTTGAACGAAATGATTCGGTTTCTTCTTTTTCTCTTCGGCTGAAAAGAAATAAGAGGACGAGAGAAGACGTTTGCGTGCTGAAGTTAACAGGCTACAGTATTTTGAATTTAATAAAAATACGGTTGATGTGAAATAATATCAACGGCAGTTGACTAATTTCCCAATTCAAATTCAAATTCAAATCGTCACGAAAATGCAACTCAAAAATCTCGATATCCTAACGAGGCGTGCCGCTAGGCGTTCGTAATGTTATACGCCTATTCCGAACGCAATGGAAAAGGTTCCGAGTTCAATTTCAATCGTATGGAGAAGATAGCTTTTTTTTTGGACCAGTTATTAAATTAAATTTCAATATAAATTTCAGTGTGTTTGCTTATCGTACGGCCAAACGATCACTCCAAACATTACAAAAATTGAAATCCGATAATAATACAGTATTACGGATCCAATGAAACTGGTTTCGTCGAATTCCGAGACTGTGCCTCGGACGACTACTTTTAAATATCGATTCGAACAATATAATTTCAAACTGAACAATTCACTCCCAAATCCATTTCTGAAGCTTCTATTATCTTCAGTATTATCAATACGAATTTTAAAAGCTTGCGAAATATTTTTCTTCAACTTTAAATTGAATGTTCAAATTTTTATTCAGCATTCAATAGATTAAATTTTAAAGTTTAATTGCAAATTTCAAAGTTATATCGGGGATTCAAATTAAATTATCTTTCAAATATTTAAAATTAATTAAATATTTTCAATTTAATTTGTTCAAAATTCTGGATCGTTACAGTATAGGTCATAAAGGGAAGAACCTGCTTCGGGAGTTTAAAGGTATTAAGTGGTTGTTTGAGGACCCGCCTCTCTCGAAGCATTAAATGGTCGACCTATGAAAATAAATGAAGGACCTGCTTGGAGGATTTGAGGTATTAAGTAGTTGTTTGGGGCCCCCCTCTTTCCTTAATTAAAAAGGTATTAAATGGTCAGTATATATGGTTAAGAGCAGTAGAGGATATCTCGGGAATAGTCCACTTCTAGTTTGAGGTCTTAAGTGACTATTATTGAGTTCGCCTCTGCCTGTAACAAAAGTATTAAGTGACTAAGTGAGATTCCAAGCAATGTTAGATAGATTGTATCTTTGGGGAGTCCGCCTGAGGTTAGGTATTAAATGATGGGGGGCCTGCTTTGGCGGTTTTGAAGGTATTAAGTGGTTGTTTGAGGACCGGCCACTCTCTCGAAGTATTAAATGGTCTAAAGTCTACGTAGTCCTTGTTATAAAGGTATGTAGTGGCCTAAGTACTTTTTCTCACATAGCTAGACTTTTATGGGCGACAGATGTGTTAGTAGAATGACAATTATATATTAAAAAGCCATGTATAGAGGTTGAAGGTCTTGGTAGCTAGGACCAAAAACCAACGTTGACTATACTAGGGGTCTGCTTCATATTAGGAAGTATTAAGTGGTTAAATAGCATAAGTCATACCTTTGGGAAAGGTTAGGTAGATTTTATGTAGATAACCTATCGTACGCGCATGGAAAAAAAATTGGGCTTACCTTAAATAATGGACAAAGCAACTAAATGGGAACTTATTGGTATAAATTTTGTGTTATGGACAGAGTATAGATTTTTCGGCCACCAGAATGTTATTCCGACCCCTTCCTTATTACAACCCATAGGATAGATTAAAGGTACAGGTTAATAGAGATGGATATGATCGGTTGATGGTGTAGTCTTCTCTCTCTCATGCTTGGTATTGACAAGGTGATTGGTGTCGTAGGAATTCTATAAATTCTAAGGTAGTAGCCACTATCAATATTTATATCCTAATATTAATTCTTCCACTGTGATTTGAGTTTGATCGATCTCCGATATGCCTATATTTATTGTTGGTACCAAATTCAACGATTAGTGCTTTGGTGGACTTGGGTTTCAATTTTTGTCAAAATTTGGGTCCATTAATGTACGGGTTGTTACAAAAATCCTCAGACAAAGTGTCAAAATGAAGCCTTTTTGAACTTTCAAATATGCCCATCATTTTATAGGAATAAAAGTCTTTTCATAAGGATTCATATGTAATTTTTTGTTACTCCACATTTCCATATCCCACCCCAGAACTACCTCTTTCCATCACAGCTTTACCTATTTCATCCTCATCTCACATGTCACAAACCAAAAATAAGAAAAAAATTGAACCAAAATCAAGAAGACAAAAATTAAACGAATCGAGCAAATTTTTATTATCAAAGTTGAAATTTGATATGCCAATCTATTGAACAAATCATGTCCATAAATTTTCGGTCTCCAGTGGCATTCGGCGGTTGCGTGACAATAATAGAAGCATATAATGCTTTTGGGACACAAAGTGAGCTACAATCGAAAGGTTCGAAATGATTGATTTGAACTTATCCAGTTTGATAAATTTCTCATATTCCAACAGTCATAATGGTTAGGATTTTGTTTTATTTTTTCTAGGTATCGATCATAGATATACAAATTGGATTAGCAATGTAATTTTCGGCACCCTCTCGCATCTTCAGATATGCGCGCACTTCATTTCATGTAGAAAGGGCAAGACCACTAAATGAAGCTCTTTTGGTGTCAGCGACATGATTGGGTATCCCTACATCTCCCTAGAGCATATACATTTTCATGGCAACGTTTATTTGTAACAAAAGGAATCCCTTGTTATTACATGTTACTAATCTATTATATAAGTTCATCTCTTTTAGAATATCTTGCGATGTGAGACTAATCATAATCCAATCTACAAGTTCACTCCAATACAATGCGAGCCACACCGAACAGGCAAAAAAGTTCATATGATATGACCAGAAGGTAATAATTTCAGTCATAACCTTTGTATTTTACGATGTTCTATTTGTAAATTAAGGTGAAACATTAGTCGATCCATTAACATGTGCCCACATTTCTTTTGCCGTTTCCTTATTAAATGGAGTTACCATTTGGCTTTTGATAAAAGGAAATTTGAAACTTTTGTTATTGAGGAAAGATGTTTAATAGTGATGATCAATATATGCAAACATAACTATCAAATTCAAATGCTGATAGAATCACACAACGTGTTCTAGAACAACATCGATTCACCGAAACACCAAATTATATGTGCAATTATTTGAAAACCAAAAGAGTACTTTATGTTTATTTTAAATTAATGAAAGCACTCTTAACATGAAAATTGAGCCCGTGAAAATAACTTTTATAATTCTACAATGAAGAATTATAATTAATTGTTATATATGAAAAATTAATATATGGCTTACTAGTTAATTTGGAGAAAAAATGACTAAGGAACTTATTTCACTGTAAATAGACAATGAACGATAGAGTGGGAGATATGAGAACTTATGTCACAAAGGGATCGATCGTATCTCGGTGAAGACCGCATATATTAGACTGAAATGATGAGTTTAATACATGATCATAATATTAAGTAATTATGCATGTGTCTTCAGTTTCCTATGTTTACTTTTTTCATGAGAAAGGTGCCAAACCGTAGTTGTCAAAGCCACATCCACTGAAGCACAATATAAAGTAATCTAGCTTAAGAGTGCTTCTAACTGCTTCAAAAATTCCCGGTTTAATAAGTTCATGATGATATAAAAGAATTTAGGTGAAACTATGTTATTTTGTCTACAGTAATAGGTTCACGTTACTGATCTGTTATGGGTTTGTGTATCGAATGCTGATAGAATCACACAACATGTTTTAAAACAACATCGATTCACTGAAAGGCCAAATTATCTGTGTAATTATTTGAAAACCAAAAAAGTACTTTATTTCTATTTTAAATTAAGAAATTTCATGGTAAATTTTGTTTCTATTTTTGAAGGTTATGTTGAGAATAATCTATTTTGGATGATTGACACCATACCATTTTGTACAAAATGTAAATAGATACTATGCATGGCTAATTATAGAGAATTTGTTTATAAGTAAATATAAAATAGGTCTATGTAGGTTGTGGTTTCATAGTTTTGTAATGTGAACAAGTACTATTTTCAGGGCCTGCGATACTATTCGATAAATTTAAGCTTTAATGCCACTTATTTAAATATAATGGAGTGAGCAAACATGGCTAGGTAGGATGTGAGACATGATTGTGTGATCGGCTGCTCTTTGTGTTTTTATTTCTTAGACACATGATATTAAAAACATGAATGTTTAGATTCTGGTTGTCCCAAAATGTTTTCATAATTCATTAACTCATATAAATATTTTTTCATTCAATTGAAGTAATTTGTATTATTTAAAATCTAGATACTTTATCACAGGCTTGACATTGACAACTCTGACTACTCTTGCCTCTATAGGTACCAAAAAAAGAATAAAAGGACTAAGTTTTAGAATCAGAAAAATATTTGATTTGAATATAATGATGGTTACGACATGATAAGAATGAACTGACTTCATTCTGCAAGAAGAAAAGAGGTATCAAGATATATTTTATTAGTTCTATTGTAATGACCCAGAATTTCGAACACTCTATATTTAAATATCTGAATTATTTAAATATTTAAATCTTCGATTAAATATGATTAAATTGATTTAATAATCTTGTTAACCCCTTTTTAAATCATAACTAATGATGGTAAACTAGTTTTAGAAAAATGTTTAAAAAATATTGAAAAAACCATATATATGGTGCTTTGACGATAGCAACCATACGACAATGCTACTATATTGAATTATTTCAGGTCAAAACGATGATGTAAAAGTTGGAAAATAAATGGCTAAAATTATACATATAGGCTAGGATTTGAACCCAGGCATGCCGAAAACATAACATACGCCTTCACCACTACACCATACAAGACTTTGTTTTGAAGTACATTCGGTCGACTGAATGGGAGGACCAGTCGACTAAAAACCTATATAGTCAGCTGTTTTTAGGCTATGGTTTATGGAATACTTTTTTACACTCGGTCAGCCAAAGAACCCAGTCAACTAATCATATATTTAGTCTTCTGAATATGGCTATGGTCTTAGGCTTGAATTTTACAAAGAATTAGTCGCTTGAACTTCATCCAGTCAAATGAATTCGTGGAAAAAGGCTAGTTCGTGGAAAGGTGTCTTTATAACTCTTTGCACCTGCAGTTGCTTCTCTTTATCAAAGGTGAATGTGAAAGGTTGCACCCTTGTTTCAGAATCCCTACAACACCTATATGATCCCTAACCATCCCTGAATCACAACACAACAAACTCTATGCTTTGAATACCACACCTAAAACTCTCAATCCCAAAAGCAAAAGTCTAAACTTCAAGAGATTCAGTTGATTCGGATAATATTGACTACTATGTTTTATCTCCACATCCCATATTCTAGTCGAATAAACACCTCAGCCTCTACACCTCTACTCAATATTGTTTAGTTCGATTATAGGAGTCGTTGTAAATCAAAGAGACAATCTACATATGAAGATACGTTGTGTCAGAAAGTAACATTTGTTAAACTACTTGTATAAGTTGTTGAAGTCCCGTTGTAGTATCTTCTAATGGTGTTGAAGTCATGTTCAGTAGTTCTGGTAGAGTTTGTAAACCTGTTCCTTCAGGTGAAGTGAGGTTGTTGCTTAGTTCATTACAGAAGGATTTTGGGACTGGACGTAGGATGGAGATCCGAACTAGTATCAAATTGACTATGTGATCTGCTTTACAATTTTCGTTGCATTTACATTATTTGTTATTATCAACCATCTTCAATCCTGTGCATAGCGGCAAACAAGTGGTATTGAAGTATGAGATTCTACATATCGTAACACCATCCTAGAACAATGGCTAGAAATAGAAGATCCGGTGAGAGCTCAAAGGCAATCGAGAAAGGAAATTTTTTGAAAGCAAGCAATAGTCAATAGAATCAAGGAACATATGCTGCGTGGCTAATCTCAGATCAAAATCGTAAGCTTAGATTTTTATATATTGACCTTTTGCAAATGCATGAGAACTTATTAAAAAATTAAAAGCATCAGAAAAGGTTAATTCTATTGCTTTAGCTAAATTAAATGATTATGAGCATAAAATTAGTATTTTAACAGAAGAAAATAATTTTTTAGTAAAACAAACTGAAGTTTATAAAAATACATTGAAAGAATTTGTTTTACAAAAAGAATTTCTAACAAAAATAATAAGCGTTTAAATGATAAAAATATTGATCTTTTGAAGGAACTCGAAGTTTTGCAAATTAAAAATATATTTTTGGAAAATTCTTTAAATGATTCTAACTCTAAAAATTTTATCTTGAAAAAGAGGATGGTGCTTTAAATGATAAGAATCTACGATTACTTAAGGAATATGAACTTTTAAAAGATGATAACATTATTTTGCAAAAAGAAATCTGTGATTCTAAAGCTGTTTTTGTTAAATTAAATGAAAAAATCACAAATATTAATAAAGGAAAAGATGATTTATCTTCCTTGACAATAAATACTAAAGCTCACAATAATAAAAACAGTTTAAGACAATAAGCACGATAAACATAAAAATAGTACTGAATAGTCATTCCTGTATACACATTTTTACGCTAGCACTAAAATTAGAGATAGTTCTAAAACCACTTCTTGTCATGATAGTATTATCCTAAGAAATAGAAAACATCCTTTGAATACTAAATCAATGGTAATTAATGTTGATATATGGGTTCCTACTTATCAATCATGATAGACAACTATACATCGGAAATTATTATAACTCTGTGATTAATAATAAAAATTATATTTTTTAAGGGATCAACTGCATCCAACTGGATATGGTTTCCTAAGTCATGAACCCTATATTTTTATAAAAATGAGTATTCTTTTGTTTACACTTGACATATCTATTACATACTCATCACTTTGCATTAATGTTAAATTATTTTTTATTTACTTATATATGATACTTCCTAGCTCTTTTATAAAAGAGGAGAAAAGTACATAGATATATTTCTTAAGAGAAATATTATTTTTAAGGGGATTTTATAACATATAATATTTCTTTGCTCTTAACTCTTTTTGTTAATGACAAAGGGGGAGAAGAACACGTGATCTACATATTTTATATTGGCATTATATAAAGTTGAGGTAAATAAACTTATTATATATAGCACATATTTAGGTGGAGCTGTTATTTTATGTTATAAAGTTGTGCGGTTGTCATCATCAAAAAGTGAGAGAATAAAAAAACAATATATATGGTGTTTTGATGATAACAACCATACGACAATGCTACTAACATGTTCATTGAGTTATTTCAGGTCAAAACGATGATGGAAAAGTTGAAGAATAAATGGCTAAAATTATATGTACAGGGTGGGATTTAAACCTAGGCAGGCTGAGAACATAGCACACGCCTTTATCTTTGCACCATACAAGACTTTATTCTGAAGTACATTCAGTCGACTGAATGGGAGGACCAATTGACTGAACTCGGCCGGCAAAAAACCTATATAGTTTATTGTTTTTTGGCTATGGTTTATGGAATACTTTTTACATTAGGTTAATCGACTTAACCTAGTCGAGTAATTGTACATTTAGTCTTCTGAATATAGTTATGGTCTTGAGCTTTAAATTTACAAAGAGTAAATCGACTGTACTACATCCCGAGTCAACTGAATTCACAAAAAACGGCTAGTTCATGAAAAGGTGTCTTCACAACTCTTCAGACCTGCAGTTGTTTCTCTTCATCAATGGCGAATCTAAAAGGTTGCACTCCTATTTTAGCATCCCTACAACACCTATATAATCCCCTGACCATCCTTGAATCCCAACACAACAATATACAACTTTATGCTTTGAATTCCATGTAAGGAATGCGAAATATGGATCTTAAGGCTAGGAATAACACTAGAGGGGGGTGAATAGTGTTTTTAAGAAATTACTAAATCTTTTTGAGTTTATGTTAATTTGAACACAAATGTATGTAAAATCAGACACAGATATAATCGCAGAAACAAACACAGATACAGAAATAAAGTAAATGCAGTAAAGGAAAGAACACACCAGATTTTATACTGGTTCGGGGTTACCCTACATCCAGTCCCGCACAACTAAGTACGGATTTCCTTTCAAAAGCAATTCAACAATTACAACCCTCGGTTTCAAGGCTACGAAGTGCACCCTCCAGAATCACAATCCTCTGGGTAGAGATGCTTGATTTTCGGGGCAACAAGTTCACCCAATTGATTTCCAAGGCTACAATCACACCTTTTCTCGCTTGATTGATTTCCAAGGCTACAATCACACCTTTTCTCGCTTGATTGATTTCCATGGCTACAATCACACCTTTTCTCGCTAGATAGATTACAAAGAAGCCTATAACTCTGAATACCACTTGGATCTTGTTGAGATAGTGATAGAGAATCAATCCAGAGATAATCTAGTTAGATTCATTGTTGATTTCGGCAGAGTAATGATAGGATTTTGAATAAGAAAATGTGGAAGAAGAAGAGAAGTGAAAAACCAGAAAATCTGATATCGAATTCGTTGAAACTAACCCCTATTTATAGAAGAACAACAGCCATGTCTATTCGTGAAAAGTTATGGCGAATAGACACTTCTTTTGAAATTCAAATTTTTGAATCTAACTGTCACTATGTCGACATGGGGTACTAGGGCATGTCTACATCCCAAAGCATTTTTTGATGATTTGATTTTCTTTGAAAATAAATTTTATCTTATATTAAAAACTATTTAAACTTTATAAATATACTTGACTATAGATAAAATACGTAGAGAATAATATATATAAAATTTTACTATAATTTTATATTTAAATCTAAGTATAAATATATTATAATTAAAAGATAGTTTAAAACAAACAAAGTTAAAAACAAACGAAGTTTAAAACAAGAGTTTATTAAAAACAAAAACAAAGAATATTTTAAGGCTAAAACATCTTTTTGAAAATCATTTGAAAAGATAATTTTTAAGGCTAAAACATTTTGAAAAGCAGTTTTGAAATTCATTCTGAAGTAGTTTTGAAAATCATTTTGAAGTAGTTTTGCAAGCTTTTTCCTACAGAATATCTCATCATATCAGGACTCGAGAACTTGTACAAAACCAGGATGTTCATGGGTTTGTAAGCCACTTGTCGTAGGTTTGTAAGCTACTTGTCATGGGTTCGTAAGCCACTAAAAAGGTAGAAATGGGTTCCATCCCAAAAGAAAAATGGAGTGAAGATTTCAGTGCTATTATGAAGTTTTAACATAATTCTAGACTCAATACTTATCTTGAAATCTTGAACTCTTGATAATCTTGATACTCATGAGTCTTCATTCTTGGTACCTACATGGTTAAATCCTGCATATACATATATATCTAAACTATAATGTTAGTATTTATATTTTATAATCTTATTCTAAGGTTGTTGTCATCAAAACCATCAACTCATGGACTAACAATCTCCCCATTTTTGATGATGACAACCTTTGTTTATAAAATATTACTTCTATCCTATTGACTCCCCCTAAATCTAATAACTCCCCCTTAATCTATGCCTAACTAACTCTCCTATTTTATATTTCTCCCCCGTTGTCATCAACAAAAACAAACAAACTCTAAACTATACAACTCCCCCTCATTCTTGTACTCAAGTACCTGCATTAATAAACTATAAAATAGAGTATATTTAAGAAATAACTATACTTATAGACATGATATTCAATCAACGATTATAAATATATTAATGTATATTTATACAATCATCAAACCACACCAAGTATAAATCAAATCAATCAAAACAACCAATTTAATTCAAAACAATCAATTCAAACAAAGTAATTAAATAAAGAAAACAAATTAAACGTTACGGGGAACTTCCACCCATCCTTCTTCTCCAAAAATAGGGTCTGCTTTGATGGCATCCCAATTTTCATTGTCATTTGTGAGAGAGACAGGAGGATGTGCTTCGTTATCATCCTTGTGCAGGGAAGAAATCATCCATCGAATTGCATCGAAATGCCTTTCATGCTCCTTGATCATCTGCATTTGACTCAACTCTAAGTGTCGCTGGTTACGAAGAATGAACGAGAAAATATTCTTGAATGAATTAAGAGTTTCTTCAAGATTCTCGGATAAGTTATGAATTGGATTAGCCATTTTTGAAATTGTGAGAAGAATGAGAGATAGAATAGATAAGAAATAATATTCAGTAATAACTTCTGGAAGAAATGGGTATTTATAGGTGTAGAAATTCATTTGAAATGAATAGATATATGGTAGTTATTCAAATTTCAAATTCAAAAATGAAGTGTCATTTCTGACCAGTACATGTCGACATGATCGTAGAAGGTATGTCGACATGAGGCAGTGAAATTTGATGGTAATTTTGATTTTGTGAATAATTGTGTGTATATATATTTATATAATATACTAACATTTATTCAAGAGATAAGATAAGCTAGATAACAGAAAGGAAATTCAACTTCATTGCATAGAAGAGTGATACAATGATTAATCATAAACAACTACGTAAACACTCAAATTAAAACAAACTTAAATTAATTCGACATGATATGAAATTATAGAACTAGTTAGAGGATGATGAAGATGAAGATAATCCAAGTTTCTTGCTGACTTTGGAGAAAAACTTGTTCATCTTGGATGATATTTTGTCCAACTTCTTACTAACGGATCTTTTAAGAACCCGTTGGTTCTCAACAATAATCTTTTGGTTTTTGAGAAGGATTTTGTTGGTAGGATTGGAGGGATATTCAATACTTTCTAGGGATGTTTCACCTTCTTCTTCTTCTTCTATTTCCATTTCATCCCCTTTTCTTCTTCTTCCTCTTCCATTTCTTCATGAGCCAAGCGCTCTTCCTTTTCGGCAAGAGTTTCATAAGGTTGAAAAACATATGGGATTTTCATGAGAGAAATGTTTGAGATATTAACAACTTTTCTTGAAATAAATTCTTCTCCTTTGAAATTTACTCCAAAATAGTTGAAAATCCGAGTAAGGTAAATTCTATGATATAAAGTGTTTTCTCCCATTTCAAAATTTTTAGGACGAAGTTCATCCATGTTTGCGCCAAAATTGGTCACAAACTCCAAATGTTGTGAAAGCACCAGTGTATGAATATAGATCAACAATATTCACACACAAATCTCAAATCTAAGCAAACAGAGTTTCACAATTCAGAAATAATGAACATAAACATGAGATTTATAGTGGTTCGGCGATCTTGCCTACGTCCACTCTGAAGTTAATGATTTTATTGAATGTTCACTTGATGATTACAATTTCTTCTGATGTAGTACAACTGATTATATGATTATAATCTGAATCTAAGGAAGCAGTGGTGATTCTGAGTAAATCTAGCAGAGTCTGGGCGCTCTTTAGCTCCAAAAATTGTCTGACCCCCATTTTGAATGACCAGGGCTCTATTTATAGATGTAGGAGGCTGATATTTCGCCTAAATTGAGGGGAGACCAGTTCTGGCACGTGAGGGAGCCCACATGCCCGCTTTCTGGAAATCTGGGCCCACTTTGGGATCGATTCGAAGCTATGTTCGAATCGTTCAAGAAATTGTCCAATCGAGCTGAAATTTTGTGTGAACATTCTTCATCATGTACTCAAGCTACTGTGAAAATTTCATAGCATTTGGACTCATAGTTCTCGAGTTATGATCGATTCAAGATCGCTTGTCTGGTTGCAGTGCTCTGCTCGAATCGATTACGTTCGAATCGATTGCTCCGAATCGATCCAAGCATGCGCTTCTGTGATGACGTGGAGTGCCTCCTTCGCATCGATCCGACTTCTATGCCGAGTTGACTGGGTCGACTCCATGATTCTAGCCGCTTTGACTTGGTGGGTTCGAGGTAATGGATTCGAAGGCATGCTCCTTCGCTCATGGACTCGAACGTGTGCTTGTTCGAATCGATTGTGTTGCACTGTAGCCCATCGATTCGAAGCCATCATAGCAGGATGGGTTCGAAGCTAAGTCACTGGACGGATGCGAAGTAAGACACCTTATTGAATACGAATACTGGTGGATTCGAACTACTTTCTTTGGCTGATAGACACAAAGCGTTGCGTGTCGATGGATACGAAGCATGGTGTCTTGATGGGTTCGAAATCACTCATGGGATGGAGTCGAATTGAATCCAGTTCATGGATTCGAAGATCTTCCCTTTGATGAATTCGAACTAAAGCTCGGTGCTGATGGATTCGAACCAAGGCCTCGTGGATGGATTCGAACCAATGTGTGGTCGATGGATTCGGAGCATGGCTTTCTTCTGATCGATTCGAGCCTATGCTATTCTCGAGGGATTCGAACCCAAGGCTGGGCTTATGGATTCGAACCTAGGGCTATTTTACTCCATTTTTGGTCGATGATGTCTTGAGCATACGAACTCAGATTGCCCTGAAATTTGGAACGTTGACTTTCTCGGCCTTGCTCGACGCGTCTTATCAATTGCAGCCCGATCTGGACTCGGAAAAAATTCATCGATATCCATGGTGAACCTGCGATGCACAATCGATGTTCATGACTAATAATCATTGATTTTTAGTTAATCTTTGGGTATCTCGGCTTTGCCAAAAGTTGGGATAACATTTTGCCCCCCAAAACATGCCTTTTGGTAAGAGGCGTGTTTTGATCAGTCTCAAGTCAAATGCAGTGAGTTCATGTTTTACTCATATCTTATAGCATTTTTAATCAAGTCCATGGCTGTTCGAAGCCGAATTGTTATCAATTTCTTCGAGCGGAAGTTAAGAATGAAATTCTTCAGTCTCCCCATACTATCGGTGGTCACTCCGGGCCCTTGCCAAGCCCATTCCAGACTTAGCGGTCGAATAGAAAGATCCTACTGCACTCCGGCGTTGCTTTCTATCCCTTGCACTCTGGCCCCAGTTAGGGCGTAAAGCGATGTCTTGATCGTTCCGGACCGATCGTAGCCTCTCCGGGCTCCTGCTGGATCCCGTCCTATCACTTTCCGGTGAAGGGGAAACAACGTTAAGTGAGTCAATCCTGTCGCACTCCGGCGAAGCGACTCACTTCTTGCACTCTGGTTCAGTGTATCTGAACATTAAGCGATGTCATGGCCTAAATCGTGGGCCGATCATAGCCTCTCTGGGCTCTTATCGAATCCTGATCCAATCACTCTCCGGTGAATAGGAAACGATGCTTAAGTGAGTCGATCCTGTCGCTCTCCGGCGAAGCAACTCACTTCTTGCACTCCGGACCCCGCCTCTCCGGGTAAGGTCATAAAGCGATCATGTTTATTTTGATATTTAATGTTCATCCTTTAACTCTCCGGTTAAAAGGTTTATTTTAATAAGTGTTTCTTTATTACATTCGAATCCTTGATGTTCAATCTCAAACACCAGGAAAAACAAGACAATGCCTCTCCGGGCGGAGCAGTCCATTACCATCTTAGAGCATGCCTAGGGATCTCTCCGGTTCCTGTACATGAGTAAGTGGGATCACCGTTTTATTTTGGAAAGCAAATCTAATGAAATTATTTGACCGAAGTCCAAATCCTGAACTTGGCCCTTGCCATCTTAATCAGTGGATGATGAGTCCTGATCCTGATCCAGGATCGTTTCTGCTAGGTGGAGGCGGTAGTTGTTCAGGCCTTACTGCCGCTACCCGTTCTTTGACATATTGTGGCAATCTACCTCTCCTGGCATGTTCTTCCACCTCATCCTTTAGGTGGCGGCATTCGTCGGTTGTGTGCCCATCTAACTCATGGAATAGGCAATATTTTCTGGTTCTACGTTCCCACTCTGTGGGATCTCTCCTCGGTGGTTTTCGATAGGGGAGTTGCCCCCGAGTTTCGGTGTAAATTCGTTCCAGTCCTGCCACCAAGTCTGTGTATTGCCTGAATCTGGGCTCTCGGAATCTCTTCCGTTTATCAGGACCATCATGCGCGTCATCCTGCTTTCTCTTTCCTTTGTCCACCGTGGGCTGTTCCCTGGCAGATCCTTCGCCTTGTACAACGTTTATTACCTGCCTCTCGGCTCGCGATTCTTCTAATCGAATGAATCGTTCAGCTTCATGGTAAAAATCTCCAAGATCTTGCGGTGAGTCTCTTGTTAAAGAGTCTTTGAATTCGGTGCTTTCTCCAACTCCTGCCACTGCTGCCATCAAAATCATTGATGGGTCCGGGCGATCTACAGAAGCCACTGTTGCATTAACTCGTAACAGAATATCTTTTATGGACTCTCCGGTCCTTTGTTTTATTGATGCCAAAGTCATCACGCTCTTGGGTCGCGTTACGTGAACCCTAAACTGCTTCATGAAGCAATCCACAAGCTCGCCCCATGTCCTGATTGATCCTGTCTCTAGCTGTCTAAACCAAAGCGCAGCTAAATCTGATAAGAATAAGGGGAAACATCGTGCCATTACTTCCTCGGATGCTCCTAGCACTTCCATGTGTCTGATATATCTGGTGATATGCATGGTCGGGTCTGACTTTTCGTCATAAGGATCCAACATTGGTAGTTTGAACTTTGGAGGGTTCCTTGCATTCCGGATATTCAGAGCGAACGGACTTCGACTAACCTCTTCCAATCCTCCGCCTGACAATCCCCCTCTCATGATCCGTCTCACTAGGCCAATCATTCTTTCATCTCCATCCAGGGGTTGCCCCTTTGTCATGTCTCTGTCTTGCCCTCCGAGTCTTGTAGGGAATTCTGGTACGTACTCTTCGGGTGGCTCGTTAGCATTTGTGTTGGCCCTAGCCGGTTGAGCTCCTTCTAAAGGTCCTTCTGCGTTGGATCCTGCGGGCCTACCCCCAAGCCCTTGTTGATTGCCTTCTGGTTCTGTATTCTGTCCTCCGTTGGTTTCCATAGCCCTGGCTCCTTGTTCCACATTCACAGCCGCTGTAGCTGGTCCAAGGTTCTGTGTCCCTACAGCTCTCATCTGCTCGAAGAAATTCTGCAGCATCTCTTGTTGGCTTTTCATCATTCTTTCCTGCATTAGGTTATTCATAGCCTCCATCTCATCTCTAGTAATCTAGATCGAAGCTTGTCCTTCTCCAGCGCCAGAGGATGCCTCTTGACTTCCTCCCTGTTGGCTCCTCTCAGCTCTTTGTCTTGTTTGTCGAGTCATTGTAGAGCCAAATCTGAATCCTTAAAATTTCAAATCTAAACTTTGAATCTGGTGTAGTGGGTGCTAGTTCTTCTCAGTGAAAGCACCAAAGTGTTTGCGCCAAAATTGGTCACAAACCCCAAATGTTGTGAAAGCACCAGTGTATGAATATAGATCAACAATATTCACACACAAATCTCAAATCTAAGCAAACAGAGTTTCACAATTCAGAAATAATGAACATAAACACGAGATTTATAGTGGTTCGGCGATCTTGCCTACGTCCACTCTGAAGTTGATGATTTTATTGAATGTTCACTTGATGATTACAATTTCTTCTGATGTAGTACAACTGATTATATGATTATAATCTGAATCTAAGGAAGCAGTGGTGATTCTGAGTAAATCTAGCAGAGTTTGGGCGCTCTTTAGCTCCTAAAATTGTCCGACCCCCATTTTGAATGACCATGGGCTCTATTTATAGATGTAGGAGGCTAATATTTCGCCTAAATTGAGGGGAGACCAGTTCTGGCACGTGAGGGAGCCCACATGCCCGCTTTTTGGAAATCCGGGCCCACTTTGGGATCGATTCGAAGCTATGTTCGAATCGATCAAGAAATTGTCCAATCGAGCTGAAATTTTGTGTGAACATTCTTCATCATGTACTCAAGCTACTGTGAAAATTTCATAGCATTTGGACTCGTAGATCTAGAGTTATGATCGATTCGAGGTCGCTTGTCTGGTTGCAGTGCTCTGCTCAAATCGATTACGTTCGAATCGATTGCTCCGAATCGATCCAAGCATGCGCTTCTGTGATGATGTGGAGCGCCTCCTTCGCATCGATCCGACTTCTATGCCGAGTTGACTGGGTCGACTCCATGATTCTAGCCGCTTTGACTTGGTGGGTTCGAGGTAATGGATTCGAAGGCATGCTCCTTCGCTCATGGACTCGAACGTGTGCTTATTCGAATCGATTGTGTTGCACTGTAGCCCATCGATTTGAAGCCATCATAGCAGGATGGGTTCGAAGCTAAGTCACTGGACGGATGCGAAGTAAGACACCTTATTGAATACGAATACTGGTGGATTCAAACTACTTTCTTTGGCTAATAGACACAAAGCGTTGCGTGTCGATGGATACGAAGCATCGTGTCTTGATGGGTTCGAAATCACTCATGGGATGGAGTCGAATTGAATCCAGTTCATGGATTCGAAGATCTTCCCTTTGATGAATTCGAACTAAAGCTCGGTGTTGATGGATTCGAACCAAGGCCTCGTGGATGGATTCGAACCAATGTGTGGTCGATGGATTCAGAGCATGGCTTTCTTCTGATCGATTCGAGCCTATGCTATTCTCGAGGGATTAGAACCCAAGGCTGGGCTTATGGATTCGAACCTAGGGCTCTTTTACTCCATTTTTGGTCGATGATGTCTTGAGCATACGAACCCGGATTGCCTCGAAATTTGGAACGTTGAATTTCTCGGCCTTGCTCGACGCGTCTTATCAATTGCAGCCCGATCCGGACTCGGAAAAAATTCATCGATATCCATGGTGAACCTACGATGCACAATCGATGTTCATGACTAATAATCATTGATTTTTAGTTAATCTTTGGGTATCTCGGCTTTGCCAAAAGTTGGGATAACAATCCAAAATAACATGCGCCCAATTGATATCATAATTTCCAAAGATAGCAAAAAGTGCTTTGCACACTTTTGAAGTAGGATTATTAAAATTTCCCGATCTTGGGGTCAAAGTATGTTGTAAAAGAAGATTGACAATCCTTGCTTTAGGACGAAAGTTTCGGTTTTTAAATTCAAAGTTTTCATCTCCTTCAAAAATATGATGAAATGTCTCACAATCATGTTCATCGATTTGAAAACTAGAAAGATCCATTCCCGTATTTTTACAATTGAGAATGGTACCCAAAAGATTACAATTTAAAACAATTCTAGTGCCTTTGACACTACTCCAAATTTCATTATCATTTCCTTCATAAAATTCTCGATTGAGATTTGCATAGAAAATTTTAACAAGATTTGGGTAACAAACAAAATCATTTTGAGAAGAATCAACAAGACTAAGAATTTGATTGTTTGTAAAAAGAGTATCAATTTCATAAGAAGCAAAATCTTGAAAAATAGCAAACTTTCCGGGATGGATTTTTCCATAGTTAGCATAATTGATGTATGCTTTTATTGCCTCCGGATTATTAAGGAGTTGCTCTTTCAAGTTTCTGGAAAGTCTCATGGTAGAGGGGTTGCTTGAAGAAGCCATTAAAGTAGAGAGTAGAGAGCTTGAAGTTTTGAAGAGAGAGTTTGAATTTGAAAATGAAAGGGAAAAGTTGTGATAAAAGATAGTGAATAAATAGATTTTTGAAAGACATGTTCTCTGGTCAAAAGATGCCTTTTCAGAGTATTGAATGAAGTGAAAAGGTGGAGGGAAATTCAACCATTTGAATTCAAATTTTGAATTTCAAAATTTGTACCCATGTCGACATCATGGTAGTGACCATGTCGACATGTGCCTGTGAAGTATGATTTATTTTTCCTAAGTATTCTAATATATATATATATATACTTATTATTTTAATGTCTACATATATATATATATATCTGGAATATTATTAGAATTATAGTATATTCCAGAAAATATTATTATATTATTAAATAATAAAAATAATAATAAAATAATAATAATAATAAAATTAAAAAATAAATTTAAAATTCAATCAACACACCAATTCAAAATCAATCAATCAAGCAATCAATCATCTAATTCTAAGCATGCAATTTCAATCAATTATATTGTAAATGTGTACCTTTTTCTGAGTCTGTTTCCTTGAATTTGTTGAAGTTGTGAACAGTCGTAAAACACAAATTTGAGTTAACTGTCTTCTGATCATCATCGCTTGAGGACGAGTCTAAGTCATCTAGAGTAGCAGTAAATGCACGCTTCCATTTCTTTACTGAATCATTGTTTATAGGAGGATTCTGCCTTTCTGGATATGGACAGTCTCTTTTGATTTGGCCTGGTTCATCACAGTTGAAATATTTGACATTGTTTGGCACTGCATTCTGATTTCTAGAATTCTTATAGTTGTTTCTCTTGAGATTATTCATCTTTCTGTATTTCAGGAATTTCCGAAAATTCCTGGTCATAAATGCTATCTCTTCATCATTATCACTGTTTGAGTCTGATCCGTCGGTTAATGCATTGAATGCCATTGATTTCTTTTCAGATGCTTTGCTTTCTCTTCTCCCGATCATTTGGACTTCAAACGACATTAGATTTCCAATCAATTCTTCTATCTTTAAGGTACTGATGTCATTTGCCTCTTCAATTGCTAGTGAGAGAATTTAAAATTTTTCTGACTTGATCTTCTTCCGAAAATTCCTTTCCCAAGGATATTAAAGAATGCACAATATCTTGAAATCGACTATACATGTCTGAAATAGACTCATTAGTATTCATTTTAAATAACTGAAACTGATTTGTGAGCATGGAAATTTTGGTCTGTTTAACTTTGCTTGTTCCTTCGTGAGTCACTTGCAAAGTTTTCCAGATTTCATATGCAGACTTACAAACTGACACTCTATTAAATTCATTTCTTTCAAGTGAACAAAACAGAATATTCATTGCTTTAGAATTATTTTGTGCAACAGTCTTTTGCTCAGTGGTCCACTGTGCAAAATTAGTTGTGGGTTCAGAATATTCAGTTTGTGTGATATTCCAAGTATCTAATCCTACAGATTGTAAATATATTTTCATTCTACATGCCCAATATGCATAGTTACTACCATTAAAAAGTGGTGGTCTGGCAGTAGACTGACCTTCTACAAATGAACAAGTGACAGGGATACTAGTGTTAATAACAGTACCAGTGTTGGTAGCCATTTCGAAAACTTTTCAAAATTCAGATTATGAAACTTTTGAAAACCTTGCTCCGATACCAAATGCGAGGAATGCAGAATATGGATCTTAAGGCTAGGAATAACACTAGAGGAGGGGGTGAATAGTGTTTTTAAGAAATTACTAAATCTTTTTGAGTTTATGTTAATTTGAACACAAATGTATGCAAAATTCAGACATAGATATATCACAGAAACAAACACAGATGCAGAAATAAAGTAAATGCAGTAAAGGAAAGAACACACCAGATTTTATACTGGTTCGGGGTTACCCTACATCCAGTCCCGCACAACTAAGTACGGATTTCCTTTCAAAAGCAATTCAACAATTACAACCCTCGGTTTCAAGGCTACGAGGTGCACCCTCCAGAATCACAATCCTCTGGGTAGAGATGCTTGATTTTCGGGGCAACAAGTTCACCCAATTGATTTCCAAGGCTACAATCACACCTTTTCTCGCTTGATTGATTTCCAAGGCTACAATCACACCTTTTCTCGCTTGATTGATTTCCATGGCTACAATCACACCTTTTCTCGCTAGATAGATTACAAAGAAGCCTATAACTCTGAATACCACTTGGATCTTGTTGAGATAGTGATAGAGAATCAAACCAGAGATAATCTAGTTAGATTCAATGTTGATTTCAGCAGAGTAATGATAGGATTTTGAATAAGAAAATGCGAAAGAAGAAGAGAAGTGAAAAACTAGAAAATCTGATATCAAATTCGTTGAAACTAACCCCTATTTATAGAAGAACAACAGCCATGTCCATTCGTGAAAAGTTATGGCGAATAGACACTTCTTTTGAAATTCAAATTTTTGAATCTAACTGTCACTATGTCGACATGGGGTACTAGGGCATGTCTACATCCCAAAGCATTTTTTGATGATTTGATTTTCTTTGAAAATAAATTTTATCTTATATTAAAAACTATTTAAACTTTATAAATATACTTGACTATAGATAAAATACGTAGAGAATAATATATATAAAATTTTACTATAATTTTGTATTTAAATCTAACTATAAATATATTATAATTAAAAGATAGTTTAAAACAAGAATTTATTAAAAACAAAAACAAAGAATATTTTAAGGCTAAAACATCTTTTTGAAAATCAATTGAAAAGATAATTTTTAAGGCTATAACATTTTGAAAAGCAGTTTTGAAAATCATTCTGAAGTAGTTTTGAAAATCATTTTGAAGTAGTTTTGCAAGCTTCTTCCTGCATAATATCTCATCATATCAGGATTCGAGAACTTGTACAAAACCAGGATGTTCGTGGGTTTGTAAGCCACTTGTCGTAGGTTTGGAAGCTACTTGTCGTGGGTTTGTAAGCCACTAAAAAGGTAGATATGGGTTCCATCCCAAAAGAAAAATGGAGTGAAGATTTCAGTGCTATTATGAAGTTTTAACATAATTCTAGACTCAATATTTATCTTGAAATCTTGAACTCTTGATAATCTTGAAACTCATGAGTCTTCAATCTTGATATCTTGAATCTCTATACTGTACAGTCTTCAATCTTGGTACTTGCATGGTTAAATCCTGCATATACATATATATCTAAACTATAATGTTAGTATTTATATTTTATAATCTTATTCTAAGGTTGTTGTCATCAAAACCATCAACTCATGGACTTACATTCCACACCTAAAATTCTCAATCCCAAAAGCAAAAGTTCAAACTTCAAGAGATTTAATTGATTCTGAGAATATCGATTAGTGTGCTTTATCTCCACATCCCATATTCTAGTTGAATGAATTCCTTAGCCTCTATACCCCCACTCAATATTTTTTGGTTCGATTATAGGAGTTACTGTACATCAAAAAGACAGTTTGTATATCAAGGTACATTGTGACAGAAAGTAACATTTGTTGCACTACTTGTATAAGTTGTTAAAGTCCTATCACAATATCTTTAGGTGGTGTTGAAGTCCTATTCAGTTGTTCAGGCAGAGTCTATAAGCCTATTCCTTTAAATGAAGTGAGTGTGTTGTTTAGTTAGTTCCAGAAGAAGTATTGGACTTGACGTAAGATGGAGGGTCCGAACCAGTATAAAATTGATTGTGTGATCTACTTTACTATTTTCGCTGAACTTACATTATTTTTTACTATCAGTCATCTTCGATCCTGTACATAACGACTAACAAATATATAGTTCGATGAAATACCAATAAAATGATCAAAAATTGTTTTATCAATAAAAGGTTTTTTCTCAATGGAAGTTGTTCGAACTTTTTGTGATTGTCTAATTAATCATTATAGAGGTAATTAGCAACTAAAAATATGTAACGACCCGTAAATTTTAACTGTTTTAATAATGTAATTAGTTAAAATTTTGTGAAATTTTAAACGATAAAATTTGAAATATAAATTTGATATTTGGAATGCGTCTAGTTAAACATAGCAACTGGTAAATTTTCGTTCGAAAATATGAAAGTTTATTTCGCGCGTAAATTTACTTCAATTTAATCAGTTAAAAAGCGATGAAAATAAAATTTTTTCGGAACCTAAATATTTTTACGTAGAAAAATTCTAAACTATCTTCTGAGCAAACGTCATTTTTCATTTTTCCAAATTCGGACTTCTTTGGCTCCGTCGATCTTATTTATCTGCTTTTTTCTTACATTTTTCGATAGTAGAAAATTCGAATTTTTATAACTAAATCATACCACTGATATCTGTATACCATTTTGATCATCTCGTCGTGCTGATCTCTACGATATATTCGATTGTGTATTTCGAAGTCCGAAAAACTGGCGAAATTTACGGAGACAAATTCTTCGTATCATCTGGCTTTTGGGATTCACTATGACCATTTAATTTTCATCGAGAGAAACAAATGGTCAGTAAATTTTTCCTATTCCCAAAATTTATTTTATAACCTTTGGTATCCCAGCTATTGAAATAGGTAATATTACCTTTTGTTCATTCCTCTTGCACTGTCTCTTCTTTCGCAAAGTTCACAAATATACCAGACTTTCCTCTCCCCTCACGTTTCCACTCCTCATTCTTCTTTTGCAAATATAAATTACTACAAGTTTCCCTTCCTCCTCTTTTCATTTTTCTTTAACATTTTCTCCTTCCCAACCAAACCTCCCTCTGTCTCTTTCTTCTACAACCCATCCTATTACCGATCACCGCCCGTCCCTCCTAACTCTCACCACCCCGCATCTAAGCCGATAGCCCTCCGCGATCCGCCACCATTCCCGGCCGTGCTCCAGACCACCTCGACGGAAACTCGCACCCAAACCCCGACCACACCCAAACCCGCCCCAACAAGCACCTTCGGCCACACATCCCTCCATCACACGTCGAGAAACCCATGCGCAGCACCTCCGCCCTCTTCCACACCGACCCGCGTGCAACAGTCTCCACTGCAAACACAACCGTTCTCTCCACCAAATCACCTCGTCACTCCTTTATCTCGGCCAGCCGTGCTCCGCCCTCTAAAAGCCGAGCCTCCGTGCAAGCTCCTTTGCAGCCGCCTATTGTTAACGTGAGTGTGTATATATATATATATATATTTGTATATAACAGTTTTTTTTATATATTTGTTCATACCTCTACGTACAAGATATATGATATGTATATTATTATTTTTTTAGTATCCGTGCTCTGTTCTTGTAGAGTATAAGTCATACTAGTTTTATATGTGGGCTTATATACTAGTTTTATATATAGTTGTTCTGAAAATAATGATTTATAGTCTGAAACATTTAATATGGTAAAAGGGTTTAGTTATATATATGGTTAGTGGTCTGCATATTTGGTTGTGATTGGGTCTGCATACAGAAAGATATATATTATGTTTGTAAAGTATTTATAACTATACATTGTTTTATGAAGTTAGGCCTCTTACTATATATACTTTATTTTAAAGTTTGGTTTATATGTATGGTACCTGTATGTGACTATTGTTTTAAAATTTATATATATTCTATGTTTTGCTTTAAAGTGTCTGTATATGATTTTAAATATATATAAGTTATGTTACAAGCTGATTTTTTGTTTTACTGTTCGAGTAATAAGATAGATTTGTATTTGTATGGGTTATATATTCGACAGTATTATACCATATATATGTGTGTATAATTTTTGGTTTATAAAGAATTTATATATATGGTCTTTACCTACGACTCTTATGTGCCTAAGCTATGTTGTATATATACTATGATTACAGTATTATATTTTGTACAAAGTGTATACATATAATTTATAATACAAACTATGTGATTTGGAGATACATAAGGGTATATTGATATATGTACGCATGTTATTAATGCTACAGTAGGGTATTATGGAACAAGGCACATATGATGTAATATATTGAGATATATGTTGTACAGTGACAGTATGGGTTGCTGCATTCATAATATTTTAAAAAGAAGATATATTTGTATGTTTTATTTGGAAGCTTGTATATAATTCTGGTCATGTTGGATTTCGAAACCTGTTATTTATACATATAAAATATATGTGCATTAAAGCAGAAATGTTTTGATTTTTGATAATATATGTATTAAGTGTTTGATTTTAAAAGTATGTTTAATTTTACTGGTATTGAGTAAATATATATAGGGATATTATATGTATATATTGACTTTAAAGTTATATAATATATTATAAAAAAATTATAAAAAAAAATTTCAACTCTGTTAAGTTAGTACCTACTTGTGGTTAGACTAGAGTTGATCTGAAGCCTTAGCCTTCTCTTTGTTTAAGCGCTAGTTGTTATTCTACATGTTTACGTATATAAAGTTTATAGTTTACTTAAATGTTATTCTACTGTGTATTGCTATAGTTGGTTTTAAATATGAAAAGTTATATGGGTTGTTTATTTTATGTTGGAAATATATACAAGCTATATTATATTTTATAGGTTGCGGTTTAAATATATATATCATTATACTTTATATAAGTTTATTGAAATTTATTCGAGTATGTATGTATGTTTTGAAAATCGCGTACGTAGATGTAGTGTATTTTATTTACTATTATAATTACATATTGAAAGTTGATATATATGCATATATAATGTTTGTGGGGTAATTTTGAAATACGTATACTGTAATATCCCGAAAATTTTAACAATATCAATTTAATAATCTGTTAAATAATTAAATTGATATTGATGATCTTTGATAATAAGATTTGAATTTAATTTAATAATCTGATTAAATTAGTATTAATTGGTGATTTTATCTTTTAAAAGTTAATAAGATATTTTCTATTTGAATATATATATTTATTTATATATATTGTAAATAGAAGCTTTGGATAAATTGGGAATTTAGATTTAATTTAATTGAATTTGAATTTAATCTTTGAAATTCAAGAGAATAAATATTTAAATTGTTTGGATATTATAATATTTGTATAACTTTTAATTATAAATATAATTGGTTTTGTTTCTTTAAAATGATTTATATATATAGATAAGTGTTTAATAAATAAGAAAAAGGCTTTTTAATTACTTTAAAATAAATAGAAATAAGATAAATACTTAAAAGACATGTGTCTTTATCTAAAGCTTCATTTTAACATGTGTAATTTAAGTAACAAGTATATGTGACAAGTGTCTTCATTTATTTTTATTTTCTTTTATTTTTATAAAATCATAAATTCACTTATATATACATTTTCATATATTCACTTCATTCCTTTCTATTTTCTTTTTCAAAACAAGAGTAACTAAAATCTTCTTCTCTAAATACAAATCTGAAACAAATCAGATCAATACCACTTCTCAAACTCTTCCTCTAATCTAAAATCAGTAAAATAGAACTCCTCTCAAAAAACCAGATTCAACAATCTATCATTTTTCTTCTAAATCTTCCTCAAACAAAATCAAAGTCTGTAAACAAATCTTCCTCAAAACATAAGATCTGTAACCAAGTTATAGATCTGAAATCAAAAAGTCTTACATTCATTTTAAATCTGGAATCAACTCAAGAAAGCCAGCCTGCAATTCTTTTTCTAAGCCTGCATGTTTTTAGTCTGGAAGAAATTCTGGAATCTAAGCAAAACACATCTCAACAAACAAGATGTTATCATGCATGCAAGACTCAGTAGCCAACATTCAGTTTAAAGTTTTCAAAATCAAAAACTATTTCAAAGGAATAAAGCTCTGTTCTCTGCTTTTTAAAAGGTGAGTAACAATTTTTATTTAAAACTAACTTAAGTAAGTTGCTTGATTTCTTCATGTGATAATCATGTTTGCAGTAATTAAATGTGATGTAATTCTCTGTGTTATGTTTGGTTTCAAATGCATGTTGGGTTGGTATATATGGATGTATTGTATGAATGAATATGTTCTCTGTTCTCTGCTTTATTAAAGTGAGTAAACTTTTAATTTAAAAACAGTTTAAAATTCTGTGGTTAAACTTGCTGCATGTGATGAAAGTTTGTGGAAATATAGTATAAAATGATTACTTGAATGTTTGGCTGTGAATATATGTATAAACATTTGATTTGTTTGAGATATGGCTGTGCATGTCTGTTGATCCAGTATATCTCTCTGTTTTAAGAATACATGTTATAAAACCTGTTTCAGAAATTAAAAGCTCTTTCTCGAATCAGTTTTAGGCTTCGAGATCTAAGTAAAATATGTTTGTAGGATCATGATTTAAGTTTTAAAAATTTAATTTAAGTAAATTAGATTAAAACTTTTTTTGGAAATTTGAAAGAACAGGCAAAACCAATGTAAACTGATATTTCATCCCTCATGATTTCTGATTTTAAATATATCAATTGAAACGTTTTTGAAAATTATGATTTTTAAAAAGTGAAATCCAAATTTTCAAGTGAGTATTCACTGAGAAATGCGAGGGTGAACGGATTCGAGTTTTTGTGCAAATTTTGACGATCGACAAGATGCTGGACCCCGGGATCGTAGCAATAGGTTGCTGGGAGGTCGGTGCATTTAGGAAAAATGTTTGATTAAATTCTTGATCACTGTGGATGGTGATCGAAGTTAAACTAGGGTTTTAGTCTAGTTTGAAAGCGAGGTCGGAAATTGGGATCGTGGTGCGCCGTGAAGGTACCGGAGCTGATCGCAATAGGGGTAAATGATGCTGGGGTTCGAGACGAAGCTCGAGTGTGGACGGCGAGGTTCATCGATGTCAGGATCGACAAGAAGGAATGGTTTTCCGATGATGGTGGGTTTCAGATTTTTGAACGATGGGTTCGATTTCGAGTTCACTGTCGTTCGAAGTTTCTGGGTTCTTGTTTGGGGTCGAGTGAGTTCGAGTGGTTGTCGAAGGTGGTCGCGACGATCACCAGAGGTCGGAGGCGTTGGTGCAAGTGCACCGCGTGCACGTCGTATCTGAAGGCTGGGAAACTCGGGTTTGGTCGCGTGCGAATGGGTAATTTTCTCGAAGCAGATGAAGTTGGTGGAAGACTCGGGGATGACTCGGGGTGTTTGAGGGTAGGGCTCGGGTGAGTATTTCAAGCCTGGGTTTAAGACTTTTTATAAAAAGTAAGTAAAAGTTGAACAGTTGTATAAAAAGGCAAAGTGTTTAACTAAGTTTTAAAGTGAATTTAAAGTGAAATGTTTTTAAAAGAATGTTTATTTAAGTTTTAAAAATTTAAGGTTTAAATTGTTTTGGGTTAAAGAAAATTATATAATTTCAATTATATAATTGTTTTGCAAAATGTTTTCAAATGGAAATTAAATGATGTAATTAAGAATTTAATAAAGATAAAGAATTTATCTTTAAAATTAGTTAAAGTTGTGATAATTAATTAGTAAATTAATTAAAAGAATTATCACCTAATAAAATTTATTGGTATAATAAATTAATGATGAGATTAATTAAAGATAATTACTTAGGGTAAGTAATTAATGGGAAATTAATGGGTAGTTAATGATGGGATCATTAACTAGTGATTAGAAATAATTAATTATTGTAATTAAATTAAGATAATTAATTAATTGATTAATTAATCAAGGATAAACTTTGAATTGGATTAATTACTTAAATGTAATTAATTAAGTAAATTACTTAGTGTAAGTAATTAATTTGTAATTACTAAATGCAATTAATAAAAAAAGATAATTACTTTATGGAAATAATTAATGAAAGGTAATTAAGAATTAATTACATAGATAATTAATTAATGTGATTAATTAAAGTTAATTAATAAATATGATTAAATAAGACTAATTAATTAATGTGATTAAGTAATGGATTTGTAATTACTTAGTAAAGTAATTAATGGTAATTACTGGAAGTAATTAGTTGAATAAATGATTTTATAATTAGAAGTAATTTGAGTTAATTACTTTGAATAATTAATCAAGGGATTAATTAAGGAATTAATTAAGGAGTAATTAATTTAGTTAATGAAAGAAATTAAGGGGAGTAATTACTAGATGAGATTAATCAAGAGTGATTAATAAATGTGGTTTAAATAAAGGTTAATTACTTAATGAAATTAATTTAATTAAGTATTGAATAATTAAGTTGTAATTAAGGATCATTAATTAATATAATTAATGATGTAATTAAGATTGGTTAATTAAGTAATAATTAATAAATGAAGTAATTAATCAATGTAATTAATTAAGGATTAATGTAATTAATTATAGTTGATTAAGTTAATTAATTTTAGTTAATTAATTAATGAAGTAATTAAAGGTTAATTACTATAAGTGGTTAAGGATAATTAATTTAAGTAATTAATTGAGAATAAATTACTTGAATGTAATTAAAAGGTAATTAATCAAAGATGATTAATTGAAATGAATTATTAAAGGATAATTAATTAAATTGTAATTAATTAATGGTTAAGTAAGCAGGATTTATAGAATGAAGTAATTAATTTAATTCACTTTAAATTAATTAGAGATGATATAAATCATTACCTATGGATGGATGATAATACTGAATGCTTTGCATTTGATTGATATCTCTGATGAGATATATGCTGTGTGATATGGATGTTAGTTGAATTGTGATGATAATATGGATTATCTGTTATATCGGTAATGTTGATTATCTATTGTGATGTTGTGAATTATCTTTCTGTGTGAATAAAGATAATGAATTGAATTGTTTTAACCTTTAAAACAACTTGTCCTTAAAAGATACGCTTTGGATTTCGATGAGACCGGGATCGGGTTTCCGTATACCGGATTTCCAGGTCTGGAGACCCGAATACCACATCGATCCAAATTAACGATAGGTCGTGAATCAAGTGAAGATGAAGATTCAGAGTGCAAGGGTTATTGTCGTTAACTCTTAGGGTGATTCCAAAACGAGTGTAACGAGATAATGCCTTCGGTTTCGTTCGAACCCGGAACGAACTTGTATGGACTGAATGCTTTCAGAACATCGTCAGGTGGACGATGAGCATTCTAAGTGATGTGTTCTTTTCTAAGGTAATCGTGACCTCAAGCCTCACAAACCGGGAATGGCTAAAACAGGGGAGGTGCAGCAAGGTTAGTGGGTAGCACCCAAGTAGGACAAGGTTACCTCTGTCTAGATGTCCCTTTCTATTTTCGACTTAGTGGTGCGGTTGCTGATCCCAACCGTGAGGTATCTTGTGCGGGAATTATCCAGTAAGGGATGTTCCGACCTTGTGTTGCAGGGGATTGGGAGTGATCCTCGGTACGGTGATCTAGGCCACGTACTGTGACGGGCGGTACCCCGGTAGCCCTGCCATTGTATGGAATCCAAAATCCAATAAGTGCCAACGGACTTGATTGTATAACCCACTTTGTGGCTAGTATGCTGGAATTTAATAATGTAACAATTTCAGCTATTTCATATTTATTTGAAAACCCTAGACCCTATTATAATACAATCGAATTTCCTATCAAATGTTTTGGTTAGCGTAAGGTAAAAACTTACCCATGTTTATGTGTGGGAAGTCTTACGTGATACCTTTTCTTTCAAAAGGTTTTGAAGTTAAGCAAGTTTAACCTGTTACTCACACCAGACCCATGTCTGACCCAAGTTGTTTATTTCTGTTTTATAAACTCTTGGGTACTCAAATTTTTACGAGTAGCCAAGGGATTCAGGTTAGCCTTGACGAATTGTGGAGGAGCAATGGAGCAGGAGGCTTCAGTGTTGTAGATATAGATAGTAGTTTCCGCTGTGTTGATCTTGTTTAGATCTTTGTTTTGTATTGAGTTGTAATAACTAGACAGATGTTTATAACTGTCTAGTATATGATGTGTAATCTGTGTAACTCTGATAGATGTATATGATACTATGTAATAGTTATATGATATATTATATTTTGTTCCGTTTCCGCTGTGAGTATTTGTGTTGTTTTCTTTCTCTTTCTCTTCTTTTCTATTTCTCACCCCTTCCTTTCTTATTAGCGATACGACTTTCTATGGAGAGAAAGTCGTGGTCGTTACATATACACATCTATAATTTGTTTGTGATTTGGGTTTTAATCGGTTTTAAAATGTAATGGGTTTGAATTATATATATATATATATTATTTAATATTTGTCGTATTGATTTTTATAAAAATAATAATAATAATAATAATAATATAATAATAATAACAATAATAATACATCTATTTTTTGTCTCTGTCTCTATCAAACTGACTAATCGTTCTTATCAATTCCTATATCAGCTTATCCGTCGAATTCGCGTTCAATCGGGCTCTGCTTTGAAATTCGTAACTCGATTTCATCGTCTATTCTCTCTAGCCTTGAAAGGTGAGCAATCACTCACGATTAACGTTCTTTTATTTATTAAATTTGATTTCAATTGAAATATGCTGCTATTAGTTATTTACACTGTTATATATGCTATTACCTGTATCTGTTCACCTATGACATCTGACACCATTATCTGTCATTTATACGATGATAATACAGTTTGGTTGATAATTGATTGATTGATGATGTTTATATTGGACGTTAAATTGTTAATGTTAAAGTGATAAATAATATGCAATTGAATTGATAGATGATAGTTAACCATATAAATTGAATCAATATGTTGAATTTGATTAGTTAAATTTTGTATAATACAACCCCCTTTAAATGTTAAACTAGTTGACACGTAGGATTTGCTTAATTACACCTTGAACCACTGAATGTATGTTGTTAAATTGATGATGTATGAAATTATAAATAGATGACAAGTGAAGAACCGTAATGTAATAATCTTTAATCTACATGAAATGATAATGTAGATTCTAGAAATAATTATATTAATTTGCACAAACAACAATGAGAATTAATACTATTATTTCGGGATTATTTGAATTAATTATTGGATTGTTATTGATTGTTGTTATTGCTTGTTTATTTACTTTGACACAATCCCAGTTATCACACTGCAAGTTCCCTTTGTTATGCTTTGATTTTTGAATTGGAATGGAATCGGGTTGAAATGATAAATACCCAAAATTGAACTTTGACCTAGGATAGAGAATTAAATAAAAACCCGATTGGTCAATAATTTGATTTAAAAATAAAATGAAGATTTTATTTGAATAAATAATATGGTTTTGAAACGAAGTTGGAAATTGAATTTTAATGAAATTTAAATGTGAATATTTAACAATCTGAGACAAAATATTAATAAAGAAATTGATGAAAGAATGTTGTTTAATTTAAGAAATGATTGAATTAAGTTTTGAAATTATTTAATAATTAAATGAGATTGAATTATTTAATAATTAAATAAAATTGAATCCTTTGATAATTAAAATTGAACTTTTTAATTAGTGAAATTTAGTTCTTTATTAAGTGAGCTTTGAAAATTGTAACTAAGTAAATGAATATTTGAAATTGAATTTCTTTATCAAGAAATGCAAATGTGATTTTTGAAATTAATGTAAGACTTGTAATTTAAAGGGTTGATTTGTCGAAGCTTATTTAATTAAATTTGAAGTTTTGATATAATGAAGTTGAACTTAAGTAATTGATTTAATGAATTCGAAATTAAATAGAAATTGTTTTGAATGATAAATTTACTTAATGAACATTTAATAAAATTGATCAATGGATTTAAATTGATTTGAATGTTAAATTAAATTAATTCAAATGATTTAGGAATGAAACTTATATTCGAACTTGAATCAATATTTAAATTGTTTTAAAAAGAAATTGAAATTGAATTATAAGATTTTGGAAATTTGAATTTGGGAGTTTTGAAACGTAAATTATGGAAATTGATTTCGAAAGAGAAATGAAATGTTGGTTTACAAATTCTAATTGAAATTGTAATTGATTTGGTTTTTGAAATATATAAACGACCAATCGGTGTAATAATTACGAAAGTTATTAAAGAGACCGGAATCGGTTAGGGACATACTCACTGTCTAAACCGAAAACCACTTTAATAACTACATGCGAAGTGGGATCTAGAATGAAGTGGTTGGAATGATGTACGTGATGACTGAAGAAAGAGAACGATAATGGATAGCCTTGACACTTGTGTCAAATTGGAAATGACTAAAACAGGAGCCGTGCCGGGCCAAATGGGGGCTAGCTACCTCGAGCGAACACACTTCTTCGAAACTACTCATTACTTGTTGTCGATTGGTGCACCCTTGATTTTGGGAGTGTTGTTTCGCGGTGTTGCGATCACTGCGGCGATGCGTTTTCACCAGTCCGGATCAGGCAAACGGTAGTTTCACTACCTTGGGTATTGCCTTATGTGCCTTGTCATACTTGTATCCCTATATACACGACCACTACGATTTGTTTTGTGTTATACCTATGGAGTACTCCCTGATATCCCACCAGTTTACGGTGGAGTTTACAGTGCTGTATAGACTATAACGCTTATATAAAATGTGTTAAGGGGGATAATGGTAACGCCTTAACACTATTTTGATATCTTATATTACTGATAGACAATTATCTACTTATCGTACACTACTACATAGTAGATAGTTTAACGGATCCTTAAAGGATGGTTATTCCAAACATCCTTTGAGTTACTTGTATTTCAATTGCTATTTCACTTGAGTTGGATTTATTGATATAAGAATATTAATCCTAACTCGAGTGTTTTGTGTTTTGCTTTACGCTCAGGTCAGACTGAGTGTACCAGTATTCGAGACTCGCCTTTGGAGTTGGAGCTTTGCTTGAAGATCCAGCCATCTATTCTGCTTTCAGTATTCGATGATTCCAATGATGTATTCTGATTTGTATCTGATGTATCGTATTACTCTTCCGTTTTATCTGGTTTAACTCTGATGTAATTTATATATTTATATAGTAGCTTCATGAACTACTATCTCTTTTACTTCCGCTGCAATTATTACTCTGTGTCTGTGATCTGTGATTATTTATTTACTGTATATGTTCAGTTTTGCCAAATTTAAATTAACAGTTCGGTATTTTGAATTATTCAAGTCCGACATGTGCGGATGCGAATAGTCCAAAATATCGGGTCGTTACAAAATACTTTACACTAAAACTCTTAAGAAGCTTCTCAAAGTTATACTTGGATGTGAAAGCAAAGAGATATTTAAAGTGGTTTAAGAGGTGTAAATTGAAATGCATGCAAGGCACATGGGGGGACCCTCTTTGGCTAGAAATGGGAAGTTAAAGGAGAGGGTTTACATGTGTTAACGCTTTATAATGTTCAAAAGCTTCAAATGAAATAAAAACTCAAAAATGGTGGAAGTGGTGTTAACCCAAAAAATGGATCAACACCCTGGATCAAGTGTGAAATCAACAGTGTAGATAATCAGCATCACAAATCTCAGATGAACAACAAAAATAAAGAGCAAAAGTAAGAAAAGAGACACATAATTTTTATAGTGGTTCGGCTGACTCTAGCCTACGTCCACTTTAATCAGTCTTTATTATGATTATACTAGTTGAATCTCCCTGGATATCGACTAGTTAGTCTTTAGATCTAAGTTACAATGAGTTAGGATAAGTCACAAGTTCAAGGGTTGACCGGAGAATCACAGTAACACCCTTGATGACTGTTGTGAGGGAGAAGAAAGTTGAAGAAATAAAGGAATTCCAGTAGAGTAATGGCAGATCTCTCTTTGGAAAAAGATCCATCTCCAGTTGCAGGTAGGTGAGTATTTATAGGGAAGTTAAGTGGGTATTGGGCCAGAAGTCCAAGTGCAGAAGAGTCCAGTTGTTACACCAAGTCATCACCAAAAATCTCAAATCAATCTGAGTCATTTCTATGGATCACTAGCTATCCATAGAGGATGGATCGCTAGCTATCCATAGGGGATGAATTGCTAGCTATCCCTAGGGGATAGGTCGCCAGCTATCCATCAACTTAGCATATTTTTCTACCAGAAGCATTTACTAAGTGCGATGAAGGAGCTTGGAAAGTTTGAGGGCGATCCGACATATCTTAATGGATCGCTAGCCATCCATAGAGGATGGATTGCTAGCTATCCATAGGAGATGGATCGATAACTATCCATCCACTTATCATATTTTTGTGTGATCTTTTGTTTCGTTGTCCTTCTATATTCTATTTAAGTGTCTTGTCCAAATATCAAGTAGTTTGGAGTTAGTTTGATCATCCGTCTTCATGGGTCATCTAGTCTAGAAGAATCATCCATAACTTGATCAAATCTTAACAAAATCAAACGAAACTTTGCAGGATCACTCTTAGGGGTATTAGGGACTCACCACAAAAATTTGAGATGGTGGGGCACAATCTAGGTAGGTCACTAGCGATCCATCTATATGGATCGCCAGCGACCCATCAAATTAACTCCAAATGACTTCAATTTTTTTGTGAGCCTTCTCTAATGTTTTCTAAATGTTCTTCCAAAATTTAAAGTCAATCCGACTTCGTATAAGTTATGTAGGTCCATTTAAAGTTAGCTAATTCATGCCAAACAGCTTGAATCAGATGAGTCTCCATTTCTTAAGCTAGATTGTTTGGCATGTTATGAAACTTGGCAAGTGTGCTTAGAAATGATAATGAATCATGATGCAAGAGGTTTGGAGGGTCCATGTGCAAGCCTTATGGATCACTAGCGATCCATAGGTGATGGATCGCTAGCGATCCATCACCTTAGCTTATTTTGGCACCTTTTCTCTTAAGTCTTTCTCTTCTTCTTTTTCTAGTCCTTTTGGTTGATTCTTGATTTATTCTGTCGTAGTATGAATTTTCCAACTCTTACTGAGTTTTGATGGGTTAAAAACCCAGTTAACACTTACCTCCCAATGTACGCTTTTTGAATGGAAGGTGTTCTTTGTTTAAGAACAAGTTCTTGTCTCAAGTCTTCGATAATTGAGCGTTTTAGATGCTTTAGCCTTGGTGAATCGTCCGGTTCCTTCGGATTCTCTTGCCAATCACAAGTCACTCCAAAACAAGATGCATCCTAAGACTGTAGACTTTACCCAAGTATAATCAATATAGCGCAATCATTCCGATTTCATTCGGAGTTATTACACCACATATCTATAATTAAATCACATGCTTCCAATTACATCGCACATTTCCAATTACATCACATATCTCCATTTACATAACATATCCCTAATTGTCCCGTGTTCATCTGGGATTTACATCATTATCACTCAAATTTAATTCATAGTTATAATATCATATATCAAAATCACATCATATACTGAAATCACATCATATCACGTCATACATCGTATATAAAAGTCATCATGTGTTCATCTAGGATTTATCCATTTTATTCTATTTATAAGGCCTTCAAATCCTCTTTGCAAAATCAAATCGTTAAGGTTCGGTCTCTCAAGACCGTTTGATGCTTATTTTAATGTGCAATCTTTGTAGATCGTTTAATGTTTAGTTTAATGCACGATCTCTCCGGATCGTTTATTGTTTAGTTTAATGTGCGATCTCTCTGAATCGTTTAATGTTTTAAGTGAAGGGGACGATCTTTCCGAATCATTTGTTTGTTAAGTTAAAGAGGATTAAGTAAGCCCATCTACTCACTCTCTAGTGAGGGGACTTACTTCTTACACTTCGGTCCCGTCTCTTCGGTTAGGACTCTATGGTATTTGATATCGTATAAGTCCATCCACTCGCTCTGCAGCAAGGGGACTTGCACCTTGCACTTCGGTCCCGTCTCTCCAGTCGGGACTCTATGGCATTCAAAATAAGTCATCATATATGAATTTTACAAAATTCAAATTTCAAATCAAAGCAAACAAGTAGAAAATAAATAAGCAGAAATCATAAATGTTTATCCCAAAAATCCGACTCAGAGCATGACAAGGGACCAATCTAGGTTTTGTGTACATCCAAGCAGTCTGAGATCATTATCCTAAGCAGTCATCCCAGATATCCGACTTAGAGCGCGACTAGGAACCAATCAAGGTTTAGCACACATCTAAGTGATCTGGGGTCATAATTGTTTTTACCGCTAATATACAAAAAGGAAAGTGCAAAAAAAGAAACCAAAGCAATGGGTAGCAGCTGGATCTATCTTCCCATCCATCCCGGTTACAGGATTATCTGTCTTGGCCCCGATCCCTAGGCATTCCTTGAAGCATCTACCATGGGTGGTGGCTGCTCCGGCTGTGATATTGCAGATCCATTCCTTATGTACTGTGATAGCTGGTTATTCCAAACCAGTTCTTCTATCAGATCACGAAGGTGTCAGCACTTATTCGTTTCATGTTCATCCAGCTCATGGAAGATGCAAAACTTTCTATATCCTTTCTCTCGATCAGTGAGCTCTCTTCTCGGAGGCTTCAGATAGGTAATTTGCCCCTTGGTGACTAGGTATATCCTTTCTAGGGTTTCATTTAGCTTAGAGTGTGGGCTCCCTCTGTAGGATCGATTTCACCATAGATGGGAGGTGAATAGGGTGATACTAAATTAATAATAAAAATTAATGCTGAAATATATATAATAATTGCAGCACAAATAACAGTAGAATAATAAAAGCGGAAATAGAACGACACAAATTTACCCAGCTTCGACAATAACTTGCCTATGTGCTGCCCCCAAGGTTTCTACTAGAAATTAAGTAGTCAGACGCTTACACACGTAAACTTGGGACACCCACTAATGACTAACCCTGCCACAACTTAGCCACTAAGTTGTGAATTCTCGAACTACACCACCGTAGTTCATAACCTAGTTACAAAACTAGAAATTCACCAAAATATAAAAGTAAATTAAAAAATATAACTATAACAATAACTAAATAAAACCCTATATGATATTTGAAGCCCAAATAAAATAAATGACCGGCCCAAAATTAAAAGATAAAAGTTGGATGTTCTTCTCTTATTATCATGGGTGCCTTGTTCTCTTTATCACTCTGGACTGGAAACTAGGGCTTGCGTAAATTTGGGCTTTGCTCAAAATCAAAGTCGCCGAATAATATATGGTCGATTGCAATGATGAATTCTCTTTGATTTTCCTTGACAATCGATCCCTTCACTGATTATTGCTTACGATCGCTTCTCTGTTGAGTTCGAATACTGGTATGCGATTTTCCTTTTCAGTTTGTGATTATGCTTGACTCGATTTTGCTTTTGAACTCGATTGGAGTGTTTGTTCTAAATATGCTTTTTGGATTTTTGTCTCGTACTCCAATGATTTTGCCGATGATGATAATTGGGTAATTTATAAGATTTAATTCCCTAAATTATCGTTCGTATATTTTCTATTTGAATTCTTCAATTGCTTTTCTCGGCCATGGATTTTTGCTTGGACGATGTGATTTATTCTTACTTGTTCATTGTTGAATTAATATGAATCTGCTCGAATTGCTTTGAGTCGGTTTCTTCTTTTGCTTCTATTAATTCGGCGTCTAGAAATTTTTGACAATATATTGGGTTGTTATGATTTTTGACTTCGACTTGTTTGTTTTTAAATACCCTTGACCAGTTCACTACGATCTGCTGGCTATCGATAGTGGTATTTGAATTTTTAAGATTTTCTGGATTTGTTCTATTCATGTTATCACTCGGCTTTGACTTTGGCATTTAAACTTGACATGTTCATTTTGAAATCCTATTCAAACTGCTGCTTTTTCAACTCCTCGATTTTGTTACTCGAACTGCTATTGTGTATATTTGAACTTGGTAGCCTTGCATTTCACTCTGTTTCAAATGTATATACATGTTGCTTCACTGTTCCATATGAATGTAGTTTTCATTGGTCTTTCCTTCATGTTTCCTTGAGTTTGCACTCTAGTTGTTCATGCGTCTGACCTAAACTTGATTCTGGTCTGTTATTGCTACGAGTCCTTTCATGATGTTTGTTGTACATTCTTATTTGCTGGTCAGTTACATTTGGATATAACCTTGACTTGTTCAATTCTTGTTATTTTGCTCGATGCTTGAATTTGAGATATTTCATTTAAGTCTGATTTGGTTCACTCATCTGGTAATGGTGTGGTCTTGTTTTTATGTGGTCTGGTGCAGTGTGCTTTGTACATGTGATGGTCTGGGTTCATTGATGTGTTGAGCCTGATCTGGTCCTATGCATGTTGAGTTTGTTATGCTCGTACACATCCATACTGTGGTCAGTTTGCTTTATGTCGTAACTGGACTTGTTCCACTTGAGTCTGTCTGGTGTAGTCCCTTTTAGCCTTGCATTTTTGTAGTTTGGTATTTAACTTGTTTTCCTTTAAGTTTGGTGCGTGCATTTGTTCACTTGAAATTTGATTCTGGTTGTATTGTTGTTGCCTTTGATCTAGTTGAGTAATTTGCATTGGTTGTTGTGTCCACAGTTGCATACATACCACTGGTTGTTGTGTCCACTGTTTTCATATGTGTTCGAGCTTGTGTTCACAACTACTTATATTTGGTTCTCTTGTATTCTCTGGCATCATTTCTTCATGTTGCATCACTGTGCTTGTGTTGTTTCTGCCACTTGGTTCAACTCTTGACCCATTTGAAATTTGGTTTGTGTTCACCTCAGTTTTGTATATTGAATTCATGTTGTCTTGTTCTTACCTCGGGTTTGAATGGTCTGTTTCCATTGAAGTATGTATATGTGTATGATGCACTTTGTCCAATTGAATTTATGAGCAAGTCATGTTGATGCTCTCTGTTCTTAGCCCTTGTGCGGTTTCATGTGATGTTTGAACTGGTGTTTTGCATATTGAACTTGAATTGAATCCAGTTTTTACTTGGGTTTGACCTTGTGCTCACCTGTCCCTGCAATTTTAACATGCAAGTGTATATCGGTGTGCACGGCCTTGTGGCATGTACAGTGATACATTGTGCATGTTACAAGTTGTTCGTGTAGATGAATTCAAAAGAAATAAATGACGAACAACCCAAATAACTGAGGCAGATAACATCGCTCCTGTTACCATCAATAACATTAGGCGTGACCTTGACTTGATGTTTAAATGGTTGTCTATATTGTGTGTTGAATCGAAGTATGTTTGAAAGTGTTTGAAGCAAGAATAGTTGCTATAAGTGCGCTTGGATATCCCTTAACTTTAACTTGTGTAAATGAAAATTTTATGATCTTAACTTGCGATAATTTGAATTGGTTGTTCTCTACACATATTTTAGTATATGAGATGGTAAAGAAATGGTTTGTAAAGTTATAGAAAATGTGAAACCAAGTTGTCAAAGTTAGAAGCGAAAAGGTCGCTATGGATGCACTTTGAAAATGTCTTGTGTTCGATGATTTTCAAAGTCAACTTTGAGAGATATCTTAGGGGCATCTTTGCATTTTTGACAAGTACTATAAGAATATTTGTTTACTAAAAAAATATTTATGTTTAAACCATTTATTAACTTATGAAACAAAGTTGCAAAATGTTATAGCGAGAAGAATGCGCTCCATGAGCACTTTGTAATGTCCTGTTTTTGGGAATTTTTGTAATTAAATTGAAAGACATCCTTAGGGGTTCCTTTGCATTTAAATAAGTAATATATTAAGAGGATTTTGAACTAAGCAAACAAAATGGCTAGAGTTGGAGTAAAATGTCGCTAAATAAACATTTTAGTAAATAGCTTGTTTTCGAAAAAAATTTGTAATTAATTTGGAAGATATCCTTAGGGGTTCCTTTCCATAATTTTAAAGTACCCTAAGGGTAGTACTTACTGTAAAATTTTAAAGTCTTAAATCATTTGTTAAAGTGGTGAAAACTGATCGCAAATTTCATGTTTTTCTATGTTGTTTTTTGCACAAGACTTTTAACAGAATTTATAAATGCTGTAGTAAGTTGTTTAAGATTTTAAGTATCTAAAAATTATATTTAAATTTGGTATTTTTCCCTAATCATTTTAGTGATATTTTCTAACATTTTGCAGTATTTAAAGTTGGTTTAATGTTTGAATATATTTTTAAAAATTATAAATGAATTTTTAAAGTAAAGGTTTTTTATAATATAAACATGCTTTTTATTTATTTTCTTCAAATTATAAATTAGTTATTTTTAATTAATATTTTACATATATATTTAAACTATTTATAATAATTTATATATATATTTGGAAAAGTAAATTAAGTGTTTTATAAAAGAACAAAGGAAGTTTTGAATTATAACACTTATGTTGTAATAAACGGTTTTGTGAAGTTACGTAAAAGTATATTAGCTTGTTAATAAGTATATTTAGATCTTTAAAATAAATGTTTTAAAGATAATGATATGTATGGAATGGTTTTGATCATACTTGTGAATGTAAATAAATTTTTAAAAAGAATGTTTTAAAGATAAGCATAAGTGAAATGATTTTAGGTTTGTTGTGACAATGTGTTAACAACATTTGTCTTTAAACCTTTTTTATTATACTTATAAATATAAATAGATCTTTAAAAAGAATGTTTTAAAGATAAGCATAAGCGAAATGGTTTTGGATTTGTAGTGACAATGTTTAAGTAACATTAGTCTTAAACCTTTTGAAATAGATTTGTGAATGTAACTAGACCTTTTAAATGGATATTTCAAAGGTAATAAAAAGTATCTATTCTTTTGAAAAAGATAGAAAATGTAAAGGTTTAAAATAAGAAATCTTACTAATGGTTTGTAGATATACTTATACCATTTGAGATAAGTATATGCATACGTTTTGAAGTATTGAAAGAGTACAAACGAATAATAGTGATTGATAAATAAAGTTATATTAGATAAAAGATGTTTTACTAATAAAAGAGGTTTTAATTAATAAAGGATTAATTAAATAACAAGGAGATTTGAAGTTGCTTATGTGACTCAATCGTGCTTTGTATGACTTGATCGTACTTTGTGATTCACTCGTTTATGGAAAGTATTTAGTCGTGTACTTAGCACTAAAATCTGATGAAGTAGGCTTTTCTATTTGTGAGAGTTAAGAATGAAGTGTCTAAGCAAGACTTTGATGCAACCAGTGCTCTAACTTACCTGGTTTAACTCTTGATCGAGAGATAGTGTAAGTTGAAAAGTTTGAAAACGTGATAAGTATATGAGACATAGTTTCCACATGTGATCGTTTTCGTTGTTGTTGAAATTAACCGAATTCATTGATTTGCTTTGAAGAGACCGGGATCGGTAAGTGTTTACTTATCGAAAACACTTTTAACAATGATATACAAGTTCTTTATTTTGGAAGCAGTAGTGAAGTGGGATGCTATAGAGTTGAACTATCTATCCTAAGGTTAATTCCAAAGGAGAGGTCAGGTTACCATTCATCGAAGGACTTACGCCTGAATCCATTTGGGGATTCATGTTATGTTTGAGTGATGAAGAGTCGTATGAGAGATGTTGAACATGGACTCATCATCAAAAATGACTAAAGACAGAGTAGGCTGCACAACCTAGGGTTTAGCTAACCCATAACAGGATATATCAAATCCATATCTATAGTATGCTTATCGATGTTGCGCGCGGGAGTGGATGTTACTTGGTTCCACGTGTTTCATACCAATGTTTGTACATGGACTAGTTGTATTTTCCATATGATATATTTTATCTAGAGATATACGACGTTCAGATGGTAACTTTTAATCCTTGTGCATGGAGTTTGGATTCGGCTTGACCAGAAAGATCTCCACAGAAAATCCACATGCGAACGTACATTAGCGATTTTGATTGTAACCTCAATATTGTTGTGGTGTGATCAATGTAAGTATCACAACTATTTAATCTGATTTATATTATTCGCCCTAAACATTACCTATTATATCACCTTATGTACTTATTAGATGAGGGGATCTTTTGAGGTGATAACTGTTTCTGAATGGTCTCAAAAGTGTTATTATATGCGGCCACGTTTTTCTTGAGTTTTTCACGCTAAACTTATGTTTGACACATATTTTTTGTTTTCTCTAAATTCCTCGTGTGCACTTTTGAGCAGTTAGATAAAGGAAGGTTTTAGGTGGATATTCTTAGAGCTCGAGAAGACGAGCTTGATGTTTCACCTACTGTAGTATTCTTATTTCCACTATATTACTATTATGTATGTATCTGCATTTATAAGGACAAATTGTTATAACTATCCAGGCTTATGTAGTATTAAGAATTGTAACTCTGAAATGATGTGTATCTTATAGTGAAATTTTTGTGCTTCCTTTTGATATTATATATTATTATTCCGCTATGAGATTTTATTATTGTGTTCCTTCCTTCTTTCTTGTTCTTTTCCTTTTTCTTTTTGCTCCATTTCTTTCTTCTTTTTATTTTACCTTAACAATCTGTCTTTTCGACACTTGAATGTTTGACACAAGAATACCATGGATGCATTAGTTTCGCTATTTGTAGGTCGAAAAGGCTGATTATTACATCCATTGTTTTCGATCCAAATATCTAATGTGCATATTTGGACGTTTACTATTATGCAAGCACCATGAGCATTCAATATTAGTTTTAAATTAATATAAGTTTGAAGTAATTTCAACCTAAAGATGGATAATTACATAGTTTTATGTATAGCTAAGTTCTTGAATATGAAAAGGTATCATGTTTAGGTACAAATCGGTTAGTAAAAGTTCAGCAATTATAGTCAATAGGTTAGTTATATTTTCCTCCATTATTGCTTATTTGGATGGAATGTGTATGACTATGAAAATTATAGTAGTGAATCGATATTGTAAGCATTTTGTACAGTTCAAGTATCCGACTATAACGATATTTCTCAAACTAATTTTTTATTATGTACTAGACTTTGGATCCTTGTTAGAGTTGATATTTCTTTTCACTGATTTCACACTCACTCCTCGTCATTACATGTTTCTTTTACTGCTAAATAGCGTACATCATTTGCTGCCACTTGAATCAAAATAATAATACAACAATGGAGTTAATGTATCAAATTAACATAAAAATTAACGACTAACGCACAAAGTTTAGAAATCTAGAGGAGATGACTAGTGTATAAGCTCTGTGGCTACAAAATCATATGGAAGCAAGGAAATAAGAGAGATGCTAACCGGAGCTCAAAGCAATAAGGACCAAAATGTGAAATTCACGAAGCATACTTGGAGTTATGGAATCAGATGTGCACCAAGTGTACAAAATATTGAATTGTTAATGTTTATCACTGAAATGGTTCCCAATAGATAAAACGGTTATAGAATAATTTTTTCGCCAAAAAGAAAAAATTCTCATTCAATAATATATCTTGAATGTATAAGTAACTGAAGTTATCTTATTCCCTATTGTTAAACTATACCTTTTTCTCTACTATTATAATATCTCTATATTTATGCAATCGCACTATATACTGGAGAAAGCCCCAACTCAAACGTTGAGTACTAAAATGATTCACTTGTGAAGAAACTGTTCAAAGATATGGCACGCATGACCTAATTTAACACTCATACCATACTTTGATCATATTTTCCTATGGACACGTCCATTGAACATGCATGTTACTGATCCTAATAATGCAATAAAATGAAGTATTAACAGATTGTTGCACTGTAGACATTGTAACATATAGTAAAATAAGAATTAAACTACATATAAACATATTATTATGAGCACTATTATTAATGACATTTTTTATTTTAAATGTTATTTTATTTACATAACTCTACGTATTTTAATGTTGCATTTTAAATGATTCTCAAAGTGATATAGTTTGAATTTCCACAAATTCCAGAGGTGAAATTTATAACTTGAAAAGGCGGAAGGTTTTTGTTGTATTCCAAAAATTCCGAGGGTGAAAAGATAATTACCACTATATGATATATATATATACCAACTATATAATTTTGGTGTAGTACATAAGAGAAACTGTAAAACATATGAAAACGCCATAAATTCTTGTAGAGCAACCAACATTATTATGTTATGCGCTTATATGTTTTTTTATTTGTACTAATGCGAGAAAAGATAACCAAGAACCATTTAATAAACTAAAGGATGATTTAATGACCACTTAGGACGTTAGTTTAGTTGTAAGCTATAAGGTTGATCCATTATAATTCAGTTTCTAAGCAAAATTTCAAAATTGTACCTTCCACACATAGCTGGTCCTATGATTTGGGTTGCCTAAGAAGAGATTCATTTTTATTGCTCACTATGTTATTAAGTATAAAATGAAAAATAAAGCATAAGCAGAAAATTAGAATTATAATCTGAAGAGTTAATGATATGCCCAAGGGGCAATTATGTAATTTGTTGCATATATCAAACATTGTAATCAAACTTGTTCGTAATAAAAGTGTTTGATTTTTGTTATATACTTTGTTTATTGGTATATAATTACTTAACTAATTAACTTATAGTATATTAATAAAAAATCCTTAAATAATATGATATGTGATTGTAGTAGAAAATAGTTGTGATTGTGAATAATTAATCATAAAATAAAATAACATTCTGTTTTAAATATTCTCGATCATGGCGTTTTGAGATAGGATATCAATACATCCGTTGAGACCAAAATATGTAACGCTTTCCAAACGTTAAGCAATGTATTACTCATGGTTAGTTAGGGCACAAAGAGGTTATGTACTCGTAGTTATTGGATACTATGGAATGACTCATCCAAGAGTTTCCTATTGGTAAATGATAACAACTGGTCAAACATGGAATCTCAATATGATGATGTTACATAGTTTTCCTGACATTAGAATACTAGGAAACTTCAATTTGGATACTCCACTTTGAATATAATTAAATCATGACATGATGTCCATCGAATGGTTATAGTTGGTCTTAGTTGAAACACTGGGTGTAAAGCATTATTCAATAGAGAACTTGATTCCTTAGTTACATTAGGTCAATGACATGGTCAACTGTAGTCAACTCAAAGTCAAAATCTCTATCAGAGTAGAATGGTTGATAATAAATGTTATTATTGAACCAAGGACTTTGTTTATTGACTAGTCAAGTTGAATGTGGATAACGTTGGAGTTTTGATCGGTATCAAACTCCAAATGCCCTAAAGTGATATAGTGTTAGCGAAGAGAACGTATGTAAATTATTATTACTATCAGTACCATTTAATAAAATATAAAATATAGTTTTACCAAAAACATATGTAAGTGATGAACTTGGCCAAAATTATCATCCACCAGCTAAGGTGACGTGTGAATGTTAATAATTGAATTGTTTAATATTAATCATTGATTGAATTCACATATACGAGTTTCTCAACTTCATTTGTGAATTCTTCAAAGAACCACACTATTTAATTAATTTATAAAGAGTGATAAATTAATTAATTTTTTAGAAATATTAATTATTAATGTATTTGATGTTTGGTGTATTATTAGTAATTGCTTGATGTGTATATAAATGTTATATCTACACGTATTGATAAATGATATCGATATATGTTTAAACGTGCTTTAAATATAATTAATTACTTAACGGGCTGGAAGTTTTTAGTCCATTTATGGAGACAATTATGGTCGACCATAGAAAGAGAATCATGGCCTAGATAATTGAATTAGATCTAATATGAAAGGTTTTAAAAAAGATAAATGAGAAATGTTTTAATTTTCTATAAAAAAACAAAACCTCCCTCGTTAATTCAGTTGTCAATAATTCCTTCTTCCACTCCTTTCTTTTCATGGTCGCTACTTCCACGCCTTATCTCCTCATGGTCGAAAATTTTCACCAAAATAACATCAAATAAAATAAAAAAAGTTGTTTATGTTAATACCTCAGTTATTGATTTGGATGACAACCTGTGTAGTTAATGCCCCGCTATTACCCCGATATAACCCCGCTATACCTTATAGCGGATTTCTGCCGCTAAGATTTTTCCATATAGCCCCAAAATATTGCCTTTCCGCTTTAAGCCCCGCTATTTCCGCTATATCCTGTTATTTCCGCTATATTCCACTATTTCCGCTATATCTTCTTTAATAAAATGAAATGAAAAATTGCATTTATACATTATAAAAATTACGAAACTAATTTATTTGATTTAATTTTTAATATATTTTTAGAAATGAACATACTCTAATATTCTACTAAATTTAATTATGTTATATAACAGTTTTACGTTTATTTAAAGTATATTCGCACATGTTTTTATTTAAAATTATTTATGTACTAATTATAATTCAATTTGAATGATAATTTTTCATTTAATTACCATTTATATATTTGTAAAAACATTAAGTACAAGTTTTATATGCTATTTTAGAGCCATCCGCTATATCTCGCTATATTGTAACGCCCCACCTCTATGCTCATAATAACAAAGAGTATTAAAAGAAATACTGTCTATTATTACGAAGAATAAGGCTGGATAGGAGCGACCATCCGTAATTGGCCTTACACTAATATTGGTTATCTCGATAGGAGTGGTATATACTTTTTATTTTTCATCTATTATTTATTTACTCCCATCGACATATCCAATTATCAGTATAAAACAAACTACGATAGTTCATAATAGTTTAGGACATTAGATATAACAATAACACAGATAATATAAATGCGGAACACAGATTAACAAAAATCTCATATATATATATAACCGATGTCAGTTAATACATAGTTGACACAATACATATGATACAACTACAACTGTCGACTCTAGAAGTTATATATACAAGTACATTATCGACTAATATACATGAATACATATCATTCTATACAATGACACGACTACTACAAAATGACCGACAACTTCAGAAGATGTGAAAAGTCTTCAATCCCGAACAGCAACTCAAAGAAAGAAATCTACAACCTGAAATACTCGGGTCTGACCCGAGTATTACATTCAAAAGAAAATAATACCCAGGTCAGTCTAATTCAAACCAGTTTATTAGTGCATATAGGCAGTAATAATTTAAATAGACGACAATTACAGAAATCTCGTATATCCGACTCCTCGATAAAAGAATCGGATAACGGCAGATATAACACTAAACAGTGTTAAACAACCAATCAGCAATCCAAAAAGATCAATCAAATCAAATTTCTGTGTGGCTACAGTACACGCACGCGTGCACTGCCTCGCCACACAGTACGTGAAATCATCACGACGGTGAAAACTAACAGCAATCAAAACTGTAGAAGTCAACATAAATAAACTTACAGGGTCAAACCCGAGTCTTTGAGACCGGATTCAACTCGCTGTAAAATCTCAAAAATCAATTTGAAACACTCACGAACCAACAAAGGCAAAATCAACTAACTCAAGCGAAAAGGAAGCGGTGAACAAGTTCACGCTTCAGATCAAAACTGTGATATCGAACAAGCCATGACAGCAGTCAATACCCAAATTTCTCAAATTCAACATGACAATCAAGAGCCCAAAGATAAGGTAATCCAACTGTAGTATGGTAACAAAAAGAAAACTGCATATACGACTAAGCAGTATACAGTATTAAAACTGAAATTTCCAAAGTGAAGCAAGAACTAATGTTCATGAACATGAGGGCAACATATATGATCAAGTGAAGTCTAACCATCACGTTCCAGTTTATCCAAGTTCAAAGTGCAGGTATGATAATTTGAATGCAATAGTGGGACAGACCAAAATGCAGACCAAAGTCAAGGCAAGAGTATCAGACTACCAAGAAGAGAACAGAGCAATGAAGATTACAAGGAAAACATCACTGCTTCTTATATAGGACAGGCCTGACCACACATGCAAATAGAAGCAAAGCCCAATTACATTAATGAACTTCGAATAGATTCTCATATTACCCGAGACAATATGCCAACATCTCAACCAAACAACAGAGGAAACAAAACAGATAGTGTAACAGGCTAATCATTTCACAAGTTAAAGACCTCAGCATCTCAACAGACATGAAGTCAGTCCACACTGAGCACAGGCAGGGTGGAAGTTAGCTTGAAGTTGCAAATTAACTTAAGTTAATGGTAGCATCACTACAGGCTCCAGGTCAAAGACAATAGAGACAGGATCAACAGAACAAAGTGGAGATACCCATCACAACAAGACTCAGGTCAGTGAATATTTCAGATGTGCAGACCAGATTAGAGTCACAACAGATACAAGCTCAACCAAGTCAAGTGAAGATAGCCAGACAGCAAGACTCAAACCAGGCTCAGTGAATGACATATATGATAAATGTTCAGTGGACATGCATGGAAGCTTAAACAAGACTTAAGTGCTATATTAGGGAGTGCACAGACAACACATGAAGGCAATGCACCAGTTATTGTGACAGCAAGTAAAATCAACGGCACAAGTAATTTACATTTCAAAAATCAGAGTTAAGCCAGAAGCCCAACCCAGTCAAGTTGCAGTTATTGAAATCAATGCTACAGGAGATAAAAATCACTATGACCCAAATCAGCAAAGCATAAGCAATAGACAGTGATCATGTTAAAGTCGAAGTCAACCATAATAAGTTCGAACAATTCAAGTAACTAAAGCCGACAAGAATCGAAATCGTGGTGGTCACGAACGAACATAAAACTGTCAAACCCAAAACGAACAGCTCAAAGAAATCGAGCACAACAAATTAACTTCAATGGCCAAACATATCATAACAACATCGAATGACTCGGAATAAATCAGGTCAGAGCCACAATGATCAAAGAAAACGAACAGAGCCGTGTGTACAAAGAAATCACAAGATATTCGAATTGACAAAGTCGAAAATCGTCACAGGCATCTAACCAAAAACAAATGACCGAAGTAGCACAGGTCAATGTAAAGTATACCAAAGTCAAAAACAATGAAAGTTCAATATACAGAAGACTCAAGTCGAAAGCCCCAAGTAAAACAAACATATAATGGCCGAAGCCAACACACCAGCAGTAGCAAAGCCGATGTCAACATAGTGGTGTCGAAGACTATTTGTTTTTTTTTCTTTTTAAACCAAAGTAACTTTAAAACTGTCAGGGAAGCAAAGAAGATCACCTAGGAATTGCAATCCCCAACTCAATGTCGTTTTAAATAAATGACAGTTTCGAACAAGTGATAAACAGATTCAATTAATAGCCGAGATAAACAATTACAAAAACATATGAATTCGAGCAAAATCTCAGTCAAGATGGACGAAACCAATAAAACACGAATTGAACCAAGACAGATAAAAATCATCAACAACGAAACACAATTAAACTATCGAAGCACTATACCAAGCCCGAATTAGATGTGAGTAAGTAATTTACTCACCTTTGCCTACGAATAGCACGAAATGGATTCGAAGCCGAGCACCCTTGCAATCGAGCGAAGCCAGTGCTTGAACTCGATTGAGCAGCCAAAGCCCTCCTCTTTCTCCCTTCAGATCGCTGAGGTGCGCGAACCCTAATTGCTCGAAGAGGACTGAACGAGACGAAGAGAATGCCGCCACCATTTTTATTCTTTTTGTTTGTTTTCTTTTTTTTTTAGGGTTTTAGGGTCGGTTATCACACGAGATAGCCCGGTACAAAAGGAAACCCCATGGGCCAATAAAATTCCTAAAGCCCGCAATACTTAACAATTTTTATCAAAAGAATTTCCACTCGATAGAAACTCCAATCACCATTTATATAAACGAATGTCAACTTGAATAAAATTCGAATTGTAGTTGTTTAACCTATTTAAATCGTCATTTATAAACTGACGCGAAAAGACCGGGTCGTTACAGACTCCCCTCCTTAAAGAAATTGCGTCCACGCAATTATAGGGAATAAATGGGCAAAATGTAACATCCATATGAGCATGGCAATGTCGAATGCATAAACAAAGAAAATGTCAACGGGGAAGTATTAGATAAGAAATCAAAAGGTTCGACGGTTTCACATCAAAAGAATCAACATCGTGGGAATCAGGGATCAAAATCAGACGACTAACAAAAGCAAGAACAATCGAGTTCCAGCAACTAAAAGAGAAGGAAAAACAGAGCAGAAATCCCATACAGAGCACGAATTGAATGTGAGTAAATCAAATTACTCATCTGAATCGCCAGAGAAAAAGACGAAGCTCAAATCTCAAAAGTCGCAAATATTCAATCATCAAAACGATAATTGAATTTTCAAATCGCAAATATTTACTTATCTCAAACGATAATCAGAAGATAAATATTCGATTATCAAAAACGATAATCAAATTTTAAATTCAACAAATATTTAATTATCTAACAGCGATAATTAAATCCGAAATCAGCAAATATTTAATTATCAAAAGCGATAATTAAATCTCAAAGCAACAAATATTTAATTATCTAAAGCGATAATTAAATCTCAAATCAACAAATATTTAATTATCTAAAGCGATAATTAAATCTCAAATCAACAAATATTTAATTATCTAAAGCGATAATTAAATCCGAAATCAGCAAATATTTAATTATCAAAAGCGATAATTAAATCTCAGAGCAACAAATATTTAATTATCTAAAGCGATAATTAAATCTCAAATCAACAAATATTTAATTATCTAAAGCGATAATTAAATCTAAAATCAACAATTATTTAATCATCTAAAGCGATAATTAAATTCGAAATCAGCAAATATTTAATTATCAAAAGCGATAATTAAATCTCAAAGCAACAAATATTTAATTATCTAAAGCGATAATTAAATCTCAAATCAACAAATATTTAATTATCTAAAGCGATAATTAAATCCGAAATCAGCAAATATTTAATTATCAAAAGCGATAATTAAATTCGAAATCAGCAAATATTTAATTATCAAAAGCGATAATTAAATCTCAAAGCAACAAATATTTAATTATCTAAAGCGATAATTAAATCTCAAATCAACAAATATTTAATTATCTAAAGCGATAATTAAATCCGAAATCAGCAAATATTTAATTATCAAAAGCGATAATTAAATTCGAAATCAGCAAATATTTAATTATCAAAAGCGATAATTAAATCTCAAAGCAACAAATATTTAATTATCTAAAGCGATAATTAAATCTCAAATCAACAAATATTTAATTATCTAAAACGATAATTAAAAGCAACAAATATCCGATTGTCAAAAACGATAATCAGAACCCATATCAACAAATATCTAATTATCACAAGCGATAATTAGAAACAACAAATATCCGATTATCAAAAACGATAATCAGAACTCATATCAACAAATATCTAATTATCACAAGCGATAATTAGAAACAACAAATATCCGATTATCAAAAACGATAATCAGAACTCATATCAACAAATATCTAATTATCACAAGCGATAATTAGAAACAACAAATATCCGATTATCAAAAACGATAATCAGAACTCATATCAACAAATATCTAATTATCACAAGCGATAATTAGAAACAACAAATATCCAATTACCTGCAGATAATTGGAAACAACAAATATCTAGAAGTCAATTAAGAAGACTAGAAAATCAACATAAAAGCTTGGATCGATCCCATCAGATGGCGAGTTTTTAATTCGCCGCACGTGCATCAACAAATGGCCGAAGCCTACCAAGTACTGAACATAATTTTTGGCGCCCAACAAATGACCCGAAGGTCCAACAAATGACCCGAAGGTCTAGTACTGGTATTTGACCCGAAGGTCCATCATATGACCCGAAGGTCCAACATAGTGGCTCGAAAGCACACGAAAACATCAAATATTTCAATTAACGAGTCCGGAATTAACCAAAATAGTAAACGCACATGTCCCATAACCACGAGTTTTACTAAATTGTTTAATTCTCTTCATCGTTTCCTTGAAAGTGTAGAATCATCAAAACAACAGATATTCAATTAACGAGTCCGGAATTAACCGAAATAGTAAAAGTGTGGTTCCATACTCCGCACTTTTGCCAAATCGTTTAAATCACTTCATCGTTTCCTTGAAAGTGCAAAATTGTGTATTTTGTAAAAATACACTTTACATTCTCAAACGGACAAGTCCGGAATTAAGCGAATCAGTAAAAGAAAGGGGTCATAGTCCTCGATTTTGCTGAAACGTTTAAATCGCTTCCTCATTCTTTTGAAATCGCAAACTGTAAAATTTTTGAAAAGAATTTTGTTTATTTTGTAAAAATAACAATTCGCATCCTCAACTGAACAAGTCCGGAGTTAAGCGAATCAGTAAAAGAAAGGGGTCATAATCCTCGATTTTACTGAATCGTTTAAGTCGCTTTCTCATCCTTTTGAAAACGCAAACTGCTAAAATTTTATAAAACAATTTTCATTTTAAAACGATTTTCCAATCACGTGATTAAAACAACAATATTAGTAACAATTTTGATAAGGAAATTGTACTTCTCAAAATACCGTAAAAACGGTCACAAATCAGTATTGCGTAATAACCGCTTGAAAATCCACTTTTTTTAAAATTTTGGCTGTTACTGAAGTCAAAGCGACAGAAATTTTAAAACATCAAATATCTCATCAAAGGATTCACATCAAAATGTGACATCAGTGAATTTTCATTTATTAAAATTGTCAACAAAACACCGTGCCTCAAAAATTCAACATTGGTGTAAAAAGTCCGTTATAAAAATAACGGCAACAAAATACGTATCATAACCAAGCATCGGTTCAACGTAAAATAAATGCAATAACGTGCAATTCAAATTTTTGCACGTATTACAAAATGAACAAAGAAATCCTTCAAATGTATCTTCAATGAAGATAATTCAAAACAGCAAAAATCTAATCAATAGATGATTAATACAAAAGAAAGCCAACGGAAATTTCAACAAAAATCACATAACTGCAATTTCTTCGAATCCTCAATTCGGATTCGAAATTCTCAAAGAAACAAAATAAGTACAGCTATGTAAACAACAATTGAAATTCATATCGATTTCGTATTTTGATCTTTAAATCAAAAAGATTATCAGTTGTACTCAGCGAAGACGGTTTCACTGTTTCCGCTGCGCACTCTGATAAACAGAACACAAATCAATCAAATCATCAGAACACAATTTCACTATTATTTTTAAATAAAGATATTTAAAAATTTCATCCAAATTTCAAAACTTTAGTTTTGACTCAAACACAATTAAAACATCGACCAATAGTTGTAACATATGTTCCATCCGAGTTAAGTTTTATATTATGTCCATAAACCCCAAGCTCTGATACCAACTGTAACGCCCCACCTCTATGCTCATAATAACAAAGAGTATTAAAAGAAATACTGTCTATTATTACGAAGAATAAGGCTGGATAGGAGCGACCATCCGTAATTGGCCTTACACTAATATTGGTTATCTCGATAGGAGTGGTATATACTTTTTATTTTTCATCTATTATTTATTTACTCCCATCGACATATCCAATTATCAGTATAAAACAAACTACGATAGTTCATAATAGTTTAGGACATTAGATATAACAATAACACAGATAATATAAATGCGGAACACAGATTAACAAAAATCTCATATATATATATAACCGATGTCAGTTAATACATAGTTGACACAATACATATGATACAACTACAACTGTCGACTCTAGAAGTTATATATACAAGTACATTATCGACTAATATACATGAATACATATCATTCTATACAATGACACGACTACTACAAAATGACCGACAACTTCAGAAGATGTGAAAAGTCTTCAATCCCGAACAGCAACTCAAAGAAAGAAATCTACAACCTGAAATACTCGGGTCTGACCCGAGTATTACATTCAAAAGAAAATAATACCCAGGTCAGTCTAATTCAAACCAGTTTATTAGTGCATATAGGCAGTAATAATTTAAATAGACGACAATTACAGAAATCTCGTATATCCGACTCCTCGATAAAAGAATCGGATAACGGCAGATATAACACTAAACAGTGTTAAACAACCAATCAGCAATCCAAAAAGATCAATCAAATCAAATTTCTGTGTGGCTGCAGTACACGCACGCGTGCACTGCCTCGCCACACAGTACGTGAAATCATCACGACGGTGAAAACTAACAGCAATCAAAACTGTAGAAGTCAACATAAATAAACTTACAGGGTCAAACCCGAGTCTTTGAGACCGGATTCAACTCGCTGTAAAATCTCAAAAATCAATTTGAAACACTCACGAACCAACAAAGGCAAAATCAACTAACTCAAGCGAAAAGGAAGCGGTGAACAAGTTCACGCTTCAGATCAAAACTGTGATATCGAACAAGCCATGACAGCAGTCAATACCCAAATTTCTCAAATTCAACATGACAATCAAGAGCCCAAAGATAAGGTAATCCAACTGTAGTATGGTAACAAAAAGAAAACTGCATATACGACTAAGCAGTATACAGTATTAAAACTGAAATTTCCAAAGTGAAGCAAGAACTAATGTTCATGAACATGAGGGCAACATATATGATCAAGTGAAGTCTAACCATCACGTTCCAGTTTATCCAAGTTCAAAGTGCAGGTATGATAATTTGAATGCAATAGTGGGACAGACCAAAATGCAGACCAAAGTCAAGGCAAGAGTATCAGACTACCAAGAAGAGAACAGAGCAATGAAGATTACAAGGAAAACATCACTGCTTCTTATATAGGACAGGCCTGACCACACATGCAAATAGAAGCAAAGCCCAATTACATTAATGAACTTCGAATAGATTCTCATATTACCCGAGACAATATGCCAACATCTCAACCAAACAACAGAGGAAACAAAACAGATAGTGTAACAGGCTAATCATTTCACAAGTTAAAGACCTCAGCATCTCAACAGACATGAAGTCAGTCCACACTGAGCACAGGCAGGGTGGAAGTTAGCTTGAAGTTGCAAATTAACTTAAGTTAATGGTAGCATCACTACAGGCTCCAGGTCAAAGACAATAGAGACAGGATCAACAGAACAAAGTGGAGATACCCATCACAACAAGACTCAGGTCAGTGAATATTTCAGATGTGCAGACCAGATTAGAGTCACAACAGATACAAGCTCAACCAAGTCAAGTGAAGATAGCCAGACAGCAAGACTCAAACCAGGCTCAGTGAATGACATATATGATAAATGTTCAGTGGACATGCATGGAAGCTTAAACAAGACTTAAGTGCTATATTAGGGAGTGCACAGACAACACATGAAGGCAATGCACCAGTTATTGTGACAGCAAGTAAAATCAACGGCATAAGTAATTTACATTTCAAAAATCAGAGTTAAGCCAGAAGCCCAACCCAGTCAAGTTGCAGTTATTGAAATCAATGCTACAGGAGATAAAAATCACTATGACCCAAATCAGCAAAGCATAAGCAATAGACAGTGATCATGTTAAAGTCGAAGTCAACCATAATAAGTTCGAACAATTCAAGTAACTAAAGCCGACAAGAATCGAAATCGTGGTGGTCACGAACGAACATAAAACTGTCAAACCCAAAACGAACAGCTCAAAGAAATCGAGCACAACAAATTAACTTCAATGGCCAAACATATCATAACAACATCGAATGACTCGGAATAAATCAGGTCAGAGCCACAATGATCAAAGAAAACGAACAGAGCCGTGTGTACAAAGAAATCACAAGATATTCGAATTGACAAAGTCGAAAATCGTCACAGGCATCTAACCAAAAACAAATGACCGAAGTAGCACAGGTCAATGTAAAGTATACCAAAGTCAAAAACAATGAAAGTTCAATATACAGAAGACTCAAGTCGAAAGCCCCAAGTAAAACAAACATATAATGGCCGAAGCCAACACACCAGCAGTAGCAAAGCCGATGTCAACATAGTGGTGTCGAAGACTATTTGTTTTTTTTTCTTTTTAAACCAAAGTAACTTTAAAACTGTCAGGGAAGCAAAGAAGATCACCTAGGAATTGCAATCCCCAACTCAATGTCGTTTTAAATAAATGACAGTTTCGAACAAGTGATAAACAGATTCAATTAATAGCCGAGATAAACAATTACAAAAACATATGAATTCGAGCAAAATCTCAGTCAAGATGGACGAAACCAATAAAACACGAATTGAACCAAGACAGATAAAAATCATCAACAACGAAACACAATTAAACTATCGAAGCACTATACCAAGCCCGAATTAGATGTGAGTAAGTAATTTACTCACCTTTGCCTACGAATAGCACGAAATGGATTCGAAGCCGAGCACCCTTGCAATCGAGCGAAGCCAGTGCTTGAACTCGATTGAGCAGCCAAAGCCCTCCTCTTTCTCCCTTCAGATCGCTGAGGTGCGCGAACCCTAATTGCTCGAAGAGGACTGAACGAGACGAAGAGAATGCCGCCACCATTTTTATTCTTTTTGTTTGTTTTCTTTTTTTTTTTAGGGTTTTAGGGTCGGTTATCACACGAGATAGCCCGGTACAAAAGGAAACCCCATGGGCCAATAAAATTCCTAAAGCCCGCAATACTTAACAATTTTTATCAAAAGAATTTCCACTCGATAGAAACTCCAATCACCATTTATATAAACGAATGTCAACTTGAATAAAATTCGAATTGTAGTTGTTTAACCTATTTAAATCGTCATTTATAAACTGACGCGAAAAGACCGGGTCGTTACATATATCCTCGCTGTATCCCCACTATGACTTTTTGCACCTCCACCGCTTTGAATCTGCCGAGCGCTTTAACTGCACAGATGACAACAACTATAAACAACTATATACAATAATATAAAATATAGGTAGTAATGTTTTGCCATGTTATATAGTATATAGTACAAAATATTACACCGGTGTTGAATTGAAGACTGTACAGTACAAAGACTCAAAAGATAGACATGAAGACTCATGAGTACAAGGACCAAGATATGAAGATTTCAAGATTATAATTTAGTGTATAGAGTCATAGCTTAATGTTTTAAGGTCCTTGATATCAATCTTTGATCTCTATCTCCTATTTTCTATCTTTTATATTTTTTAAAACAAAATAACTTCTCAAAATATATTTCAAAATTTTTATAAATTTTTTTAAAGTTCAAAATATTTATAAACTATGTTCAAACTATTTTACAAAGTATCAAATTATTTTATAAAGTATAAGATTTTCAAAACACTTTAAAATGAAACAAGTTTTCAAAACATACATGCATATGTCAACATATAGGCAGATGGTATGTCGACATACATCTCGCCAATTGGTTTTTCAAATTTTGAAATAAAGTGTCTATTTGTCGTAACTGAACTGACACATCTATTGATTTACTATATAAAGTGGAGTTCAAACGAACTTTAAAGTTTAGAATTACTAATTTCTTCCCTCCTTTTACCCTCTTGAAAACTCCATTGAAAATATACTCTATTCTCTTCAAAATCACTTAGAGTCGTTTCATACTTCATTCTATTGATTCAATACTATTTTCTTACAGTTTTAGAAACATCTCACTCTCAATTCAAAGATCGAAGTACTGTCCAAGTGGCTATAGGATTCATTTTATCCAAAGTTCAAGAAATTGTCTTTGGAAAAACTATCAACTCTGTTTGTATTTGCTTCGGGTGTGCTTATAGCCTGTTAAAATCAAGTGGGTGTTCTTAGTATCTCGGAAATCTAGTGGATGTACTTGTAGCCCAATCAAATCAAGTAAGTCTACCCTGAGTATAGAAATTCAAAAGGGTATGTCTCATAGCCTCGACATCGAGATTGTATTTGAGTTTGCCTTCTACCCGGTTAAAGATTGTACTTTGAAAAGAAATCTGTACAAGCAATTGTACGGGAATAGATGTAGGAGAAATCTGAACTAGTGTAAAATCTCTAGTGTCATCTCTCCAACTCTTTAGTTTGCTTTACTGCTTTTATTTTTATCTTTGATTGCATCTGTGACTATTTGATATTATGTGTTGTTAAATAGCGATTTAATATTTAACTTAAGAGAAATTTAATAGGATTTAAATAAGTTAGAAAACACTATTCACCCACCTTTAATGTTTAATTAGCCTTAAGATCCTTAATTCCGCAATCCACATTTGTTATCGGAGCACAGTTTTCAAAAACCCGTAATTTGACTTTTGAAAAATATTAATGGCTAGCAACATTGTTAGTACATTCGTTAACACTTTTGTTGAAGGACAATCTACTATTAGACCCCCACTTTTTAATGGCAGTAATTACACTTATTGGTCATGTAGGATGAAGGTTTATTTACAGTCTAATCGTTTAGATATTTGGAACATTACACAAAATGAGTATACTGAACCCCAGACTAATTATGCACAATGGACTGCTAACCAAAAGGCACTTACATAGAATAGTTCTAAAGCCATGAATATTTTATTTTGCTAACTAGGTAAAAATTAATTTAATAGAGTCTCTACTTATACGTCTACATACAAAATTTGAAGAACACTGCAAGTTACACATGAGGACACTAGTAAAGTTAAAATGACTAAAATTTCCATGCTAACTAATCAATTTCGGTTGTTTAAAATAAATCCAAATGAGTCTATTTCTAACATGTATTGCAGATTTCAAGATATAGTGCATTTATAAGTAGCATTAGGTAAAACTTTTATGAAGAGGACCAAGTTAGAAAAATCATCAATTCACACTCTTCAAAATGGGATCAAAAGACAATAGCAATAGAAGAGGCTAATGAAATTAGTACTCTAAAAACTGAAGAGTTAATAGGCAATTTAATGTCCTATGAAGCATAATTGTAGGGCAGAAGTGAAATCAAAGCAATAGAAAAGAAATCCATTTCTTTCAATACAATAACTGATGATCAGAACTCAGACGATGACAATGATAAAGAAATCGCTTTCATGACCAGAAATTTCAAAAAGTTCCTGAAGTACAGAAAGATGAACAATTTACGGAGATTGGAAAACAAGGCTCCTAGAACTGGAACTACAATAAGATGTTTTAACTGCAATGAACCCAGTCATTTGCAAAGAGACTGCCCGCATCACAATAAATCAAAGATCTCACCAGTTACTGATCCATTCAGAATAAAAAGAAGGGCTTACACAACAACATTGTATGATTCAGATACTTCCTCAAGCAATAATGAATCAGATACTAAGGATGCAAACATGTTTTCACGATAATAGTTGATTAATCAGAACTGATCAAAGTAAAGGAGCAAAAAGGCAGTACTTTTTACATTTAATTTTTATTTCATTTCATTTTGTGTGTTTTTAGGAATAACATATAGATTAATTATAATAATGGATGAATATAAGTGTGTATATATATAGGAATATTTTATCTAAGTTTTAGTGTTAGATTTTCTGGGCTATAGGTCGACGTATATCCATCCCATATGTTGACATATCTGTCGGTAATTTGAAATTTCTTTTCAAATTCAAAATTTTAATTTCCCTCTCTTTTGTACTTATCCCCATGTTCTAAAAAGGCATCTTTTTAACTAGAGAACATGACTCTTCACTCTTTATTAATTCAATTATCTCTATCTATTCATTCACTCATTTTATTTCAAAATTCAAAAATCACTTCACTCTCGTATCTCTTCAAAATATCAAAAATGGTCTCCTCAAGTCAAACTCCTAAAACTATAAGGCTGTCAAAGAGAACCAAAGGTTTTCTTTTCAATGACAAAGAAGCCATTGATACTTATATAGAGTATGCTACTTCCGAAATAGTTTTCCCTAGATGATTTGCTAAATTTGACGATTTTTCCATTTATGGTCTTCAAGATCCTTGCTTTCAAAATAAAATACTGTGTTTAGTTGACTATTCTCAAAATGATTTTGTGTGTTATCTGGATTTGGTTAAAATGTTTTATGCAAATTTAAATGGAAATTTTTTTCCAAGGGGAGGAGGGACAAATTTGAAGTAATGTAAATGATACTCAAATTGTTTAAATTTGTGAACTTTTGGGTCATATACTTCATTGCAAATCTAGTGGAATTGACCTCTCTACTTTTCAAACTGATGAAAAAAATCATGAAGTTTTTCAAGTATTTTTGAAAGTGATGAAGAATTTGATTTCAAACATAAAAATCTTAGACCAAAATCGAAACTTATGAATCTCATTTTATAGCAAGTATTCGAGGACGAGTAATTACAATAACCCTAATCAAAAAGTTTTTAAAGCTCTTTTCGTCATTTAAAGAAACTATGACACCAATTGGACACAAGTCATCTTAGAAGACTTTGTTCAAAATAATATTTCTAGACATGAGAACACACACTACCAGTATGTATATTACTAGAATTTTCATATATTTTGGTGTTGATTTAAGAGGAGTATCAACTCTGTCTCAAAAAGTTTTCAACAAGGCCAACATTCATCTTATACACATTCTACCTTATTTCAAACTGTATGAAACTCTTGTTGAAAAAGAACAAAGATTGGCATGGGAAGAGGAGCAAGAAATACAACAACAAGAAGAGGAAGAAGGGGATGAAATGAATATAGAAGAAGAGGAGGAGGAGGAGGAAATGGGTACTTCTTTAGAAAGCTTTGACAAACCATCCCACCCTTCCAACAAAGTGATTCTAAAGAACCAAGAGAAACTTCTTAAAAACTAAAAATAGTTTAAATGTTCCTTTAGTAAAAAGTTCACTTCCCTCTACAACGAAGTGGATAAATACTTTGGGAAAATTATTCACATGCTTGGTGGAAATTCGTCATCATTATTTACATCTTTCTAAGTCTGTTTAGTTATTTCCTTATGATGTCTAGCTTTTATTTTGGTGTATTTTTCTAGTTTGTGTTAGTCCATGAGTTGATGGTTTTGATGACAACAACCTTAGAATAAGATTATAAAATATAAATACTAACAATATAGTTTAGATATATATGTATATGCAGGATTTAACCATGCAGGTACCGAGAATGAAGACTGTACAATATAGAGATTCAAGTTATCCAGATTGAAGACTCATGAGTATCAAGAATATCAAGATTATCAAGAGTTCAAGATTTCAAGATAAGTATTGAGTCTAGAATTATGTTAAAACCTCATAATAGCACTGAAATCTTCACTCCATTTTTCTTTTGGGATGGAACCCATTTCTACCTTTTTAGTGGCTTACAAACCCACGACAAGTAGCTTACAAACCTACGACAAGTGGCTTACAAACCCACGAACATCCTGGTTTTGTACAAGTTCTCGAGTCCTGTCATGATGAGATATTCTGCAGGAAGAAGCTTGCAAAACTACATCAAAATGATTTTCAAAACTACTTCAGAATGATTTTCAAAATTGCTTTTCAAAATGTTGTAGCCTTAAAAATTATCTTTTCAAATGATTTTCAAAACGATGTTTTAGCCTGAAAATATTCTTTGTTTCTGTTTTTAATAAACTCTTGTTTTAAACTTCGTTTGTTTTAAACTATCTTTATACTTAGATTTAAATATAAAATTATAGTAAAATTATATATATATTATATTTATCAATGTATTTTATCTATAGTCAAGTATATTTATAAAGTTTAAAATAGTTTTAATATAAGATAAAGGTTATTTTCAAAGAAAAACAAAACATCAAAATTTCCTTTGGGATGTCGACATGCCCTAGTACCCCATGTCGACATAGTGTCAGTTAGATTCAAAATTTGAATTTAAAAAGAAGTGTCTATTCGCCATAACCTTTCACGAATGGACATGACTGTTGTTCTTCTATAAATAGGGGTTAGTTTCAACGAATTTTATATCAGTTTTTCTGGTTTTTCACTTCTCTTCTTCTTCCACATTTTCTTATTCAAAATCCTATCATTACTCTGCCGAAATCAACATTGAATCTAACTAGATTATCTCTGGTTTGATTCTCTATCACTATCTCAACAAGATCCAAGTACTATTCAGAGTTATAGGCTTCTTTGTAATCTATCTAGCGAGAAAAGGTGTGATTGTAGCCTTGGAAATCAATCAAGCGAGAAAAGGTGTGATTTTAGCCTTGGAAATCAATTGGGTGAACTTGTTGCCCCGGAAATCACGTAACTCTACCCAGAGGATTGTTATTCTGGAGGGTGTACCTCATAGCCTTGAAATCGAGGGTTGTAATTGTTGAATTACTTTTGAAAGGAAGTCCGTACTTAATTGTGTGGGACTGGATGTAGGGTAACCCCGTACCAGTATAAAATCCAGTGTGTTCTTTCCTTTACTGCATTTACTTTATTTCTGCATCTGTGTTTGTTTCAGTGATTATATTTGTGTCTGAATATTGCATACATTTGTGTTCAAATTAACATAAACTCAAAAAGATTTAGTAATTTCTTAAAAACACTATTCACCCCCCTCTAGTGTTATTCCTAACCTTAAGATCCGTAATCCGCATTCCTCACAGTTTGATTTATGTTATCTTTATGTATTTTGCTTTCATGTTATGTACCATCTTTTTTTATTAATGAAAAATTGTTCTTGTCGTTACATAGAGTTTTAATAGTCTCTGGAAGTGTAAATATATAATGATATAAGATAAAAACAAAAACTATAATAAAAACTTAATGTTCGCATTTTCAGGTATGTATGTCGACATACATACATTGTATATGTCGACGTATAGTAGCATTTTGGCAAAATTTTAAAATTTTAAAATAAAATAACTACCACCTATTCACGTATTCAATCTTTTCAAATGAATTTTCAGTCCTATATAAGCCTATTTCTTCCAAAAAAACTCATTCATTATTTTATTCTCTATTCTCTTTTCATTCTCAAACATTTTCTAATAAAAAATGTCATCTATACACTAAAAAGTATGCGAAAACCTTGAACAAATATGTCAATCTTACAAGGATATTCATACTTTTATCTTAAGAAATCAAAGGCATTTAAAATTAAGTCAAATGCAGATGATCAAAGAGTAAGAAAAGCATTTCGATGCCCTGCGATGGTTGATTTCTTCCTTAATCAAAGATGATCGAACAAACAACCCAGAATGCTCTATCAACAAGGATAATGAAGATTAGGATGTCATCAAAGCAAATCCAATCTTTGGATCCGACGGTTGGGTTGAAATTCTAAGGAATGTCTATTTATTGGGTTTGTTTTAAATTATAAGTATGTATACATATAAATACTCTAAGGATTTGATTTGGTTTGGTGTGTATATTTGAATTGATATTTGGATTTGTTTGTTTTTGGTTTGGTTAGATGTTTGAATTTATAGTATGATTTGAGTTTGAATTAATAAACATAGTTTGTGTTATCTTATTTATCATTATACCATAATTTATCAAATATATAGTTTTAATTATCATCATTTATATCATAATCATCATATAATTATCATAATTAATATCATTCTTAATATTCTTCGATTACTTCTACAGTTTTTAAGTATTTTATTCTGGGGAAGTTTTTATTTTTCACCCTTTTATGTTGATGACAAAGGGGGAGAAAAATATAAAATATAAATGATAAAATATACATGTATATATTCAAGGGGAGTTTTCTAAATTAGGTGAAGTTATATCATATTTTATATACATGAATATTTAATGGTTATCATCATCAAAAAGGGAGAGATAGTTAATACCTCAGTTATTGATTTTGATGACAACAACCATAAACAACCACATACAATCATATAAAATATAGATACTAATATTTTGCCAAGCTATATAGTATATAGTGCAAAATATTGCACAGGTGTTGAATCGAAGATTATACAGTATAAAGAATCAAAAATAAACATGAAGACTCATGAGTACAAAGACCAAAATATGAAGATCTCAAGATTATAATTTAGTGTACAGAGTCATTTCTTATATTGTTGAAGTCCTTGATAGCAAACTTTGATCTCTATCTCCTATTTTCTATCATTAACATGTTTAAAACAAAATATATTTTAAAAATATGTTATAAAAGTTTTTTAATGTTCAAAATGTTTATAAACTATGTTCAAATTATTTTACAAAGCATCAAATTATTTTATGAAGTATAGGATTTTCAAAACATTTTAAAAAGAAACAAGTTTTCAAAATATACATGCATATGTCGACATATAGGTAGATGATATGTTGACATACATCCCACCAATTGGTTTTTCAAATTTTGAAATAAAATGTCTATTCATCGTAACTCTTCACGAACAGACATATCTGTTGATTTACTATATAAAGGGAAGTTCAAACGAATTTTAAAATTTAGAATTACTTATTTTCTTCCATCTTTTTACTCACTTGAAAAATCCATTGAAAATATACCCTATTCTCTTCAAAATCATTAAGAATCGATTCATATTTCATTATATTGATTCAATACCACTTTATTACAGTTTTGGAAACATCTCTCTCTCAATTCAAAGATCAAAGTGTTGTCCAAGAGGCTATTGTGAGAAATGCGGATTAAGGATCTTAAGGCTAGAATTAACACTAGAGGGGGGTGAATAGTGTTTTAAGAAATTTGTTAATCTTTTTGAGTTTATCTAACTTTATTAACAATGTATACACTAATTAGACACAGATATGAACACAGAATCAAACACAGATGCAAATATAAAGTAAAAGCAGTAAAGGAAAGAACACACCGGATTTTATACTGATTCGGAGTTACTCTACATCCAGTCCCGTACAACTAAGTACGGATTTCCTTTCAGAAGCAATTCAACAATTACAACCCTCGATTTCAAGACTACGAGGTATACCCTCTAGAATAACAATCCTCTGGGTAGAGATACTTGATTTCCGGGGCAACAAGTTCACTCAATTGATTTCCAAGGCTACAATCACACCTTTTCTCGCTTGATTGATTTCGAAGGCTACAATCACACCTTTTCTCGCTAATATATTACAAAGAAGTCTATAACTCTGAATAGCACTGAGAACCTTGTAGAGATAGTGATGTAGAATCAAACTAGAAGTATTCGAGTATGATTCGATGTTGATTTCGGCAGAGTAATGGTATGATTTTGTAATAAGAAATGTGGAAGATGAAGAGGAGTGAAAATCAGAAAAATATGATTAAAAATTCGTTGAAACTGATCCCTATTTATAGAAAACCAACAGCCATGACCATTCATGAAGAGTTATGGAGAATAAACACTTCTTTTGAAATTTGAATTTGAACTTCAACTGTCACTATGTCGACATATTACCTAGGGGCATGTCGACATCCCTCAGCCAAAAATGATAATTTGAATTTTTATAAAAACAATATTTATCTTATATAAAAACTATTTAAAACTTTATAAATATACTTGAATATAGTTGAAATTCATAAGTAAATATAAAGAACAATAAATACATAATTTAACTATAATTTTATATTTAAATCTAAGTATAAATATTAAAAGTTAAATATATTATTTGAAAAGACATTTAAAATCAGGAGTATTTTGACTTTCAAATTAAAGATGTTTTGAGGCTAAAATTATTTAAAATCAGGATAGAGAGTTTTGAATCTTTTAAAAGGAAAGTTTTGAAATCATTTTGAAAACAAGATAATTTTGTAAAGTCATTTGAATTAAAATTAGTGGATACAAAACAATGTCCCACTAGATTTTCATAGGTTCCATCCTACTTAGGGTTCCATCCCTTTAACGGGCTCGAAGTGGATTCCATTCCATGAATAAATTGGATATTAAGATGCCAGTGCTTTTCTACGAGTTTTAACAAATATTCCTAATAAAACAGACTTAACCTTGAACTCTTGATAATCTTGATACTCATGAGTCTTCTATCTCTGTATCTTGAATCTCTATACTGTACCGTCTTCATTCTTGATACCTACATGGTTAGATCCTGCAAATACATATATATCTAAACTTGGAATGTTAGTATTTATATTTTATAATCTATTTTAAGGTTGTTGTCATCAAAACCATCATCTCAAGGACTAACAGCTATAGGATCCATTGTATCCAAACTTCAAGAAATTGTCTATAGAAAAACTATTAACTCTGTTTGTATTTCCTTTGGGTGTACTTATAGCCCGTTCAAATCAAGTAGGTGTGCTTTGTAGCCTAAAAATCTAGTGGATGTACTTGTAGCCCAATCAAATAAAGTAAGTTTACCTTGAGCTAAGAAATTCAGGAGGGTGTGTCTCATAGCCTCAACATCAAGATTTTATTTGGGGTTGCCTTCTACCCAATTAAAGATTGACATTTGAAAAGAAACCTATATAAGCAATTGTACGGGACTGGATGTAGGAGAAATCCGAACCAGCATAAAATCTCTAGTACCATCTCTCTAACTCTTTATTTTGCTTACTGCTTTTATTTTTATTTGTGATTGCATTTGTGGCTGTTGATAATATAATTCCATGTTGTTAATCAATGATTTAATATTTGAAAAAAACTTAAAATGATTTAATTAAGTTAGAAAACAATGTTCACCCAATCTAGTATTTTATTAGCCTTAAGATTCATAATTCCGCAACCCACATTTCATTCGATTCTAACAAGATCGGATGCTAATTCTATGAGACTTAGAGTTGATTCAAAAATTGAATTGTCACGAAGGGCTAGATATATAAAGGTAAATCAATATTTATTTTATATGCTTATACATGATCAACTTGACCCAAATTTGTGTCTGTAACACATAATTAATAACCATTGAATTTATTGAAGTTTGATTTATTATACATATCTCTACTATTAATAAAGAGAATTTAATGAATAGAATTTCCACCGTGCATTTTGAATTCTGAAAATACCCTACACTCCTTAATGGAATCTTAACATCGATTAGTAACACCACCATCATCCCCTTTCCGACCACCAATCAATGAATTTCATTATCAATTTACAGACGATGCCACCAATAAATCTACTTGAAATATAAGTGGTTACCACCAAAGATTTTGCACTTATAGCACGCATCGGTCCATTTATTGTTTATCAAATAAAAAGTAAATATCTCTATCTAATAGATGCACGTATGTGCGATATATACTAGTGTTTATAAGTAAATTTCAAAAATGGGAAAAACCATACATGAAACTTTAATCTATTTAATTTGTTATGCGTATTTGTGAATCAAACTTTTCAAATATGTTTTATATATACTAAATTATTTTATTACGTTTATACATAAAATATACAATAATCACTTACTTTGGCTCTAGTTAAGCATGTATCCTAGTATGGAACTAAAAATTAATGTCCTGAATTTTTTTTAAATTATGATATTTTGTTATCTATTTGATCAAAAACTAAATTTGAAATTTATTTTGTTAATTATGGTGGATTATTATACATACACATAAACTTAATTTATAATTGTATGGAAGTTGATCTATATTAACTATATATATATATTGTTACATTTATAAAGTTAAAATTACAACATATACACAATCTATTTATCTTTTGTACACACACTCCCCCCTCCCTACCCCACTCACTCTCTCTCTTTCTCTCTCTCTCTCGATAATCACAATTTGTGTAAAATATCAAATCTCTTATTCGCTTATTTTAGGCTACAATCAAATTTGGTATATATGGATTATAGTCTATGATTTAAATCTAATTCTAGTTAGGAGTTTACGGGAGAGGAAGGACTTTCCCTTTTCTTTTAGATACTAATTAGATATTTTCTTAACCAAAGAAATAAATTTAAAATTTATTTATTTATTGTTGTTTATTTAAAGTTAATTCATGTGGTAATATTCGTATTGTAACGAGCCATATTTTACGTATTGGAGGATCGTAAAGTAATATTTTAAAATTCATTTTAGGTCATATGACTCCATAATTTTGGGAAATGTTAACTAGTGACATTATCAAACTCTAATATTTTTGTTAGGTAGTTTTGACCTAGAATATCTTGTAGAGCCTATAACTTTGGATAGGGATTGAATTAAGGTTTGAAACCACTTTCATTAGATCGGGGTGATAGTTTCTCTTTCTATAGAGTGGTCATATTAAAATTTTGGACTTATCGGTTAGGAGCTATAAGTGTTTCAAGTTCTGACTAGTTTTGAGCAGATTGATAGGTAATTAAGGAGTGATTAGTGCACCCCATTAGCCTAATCCAAAAATTAGGACAAACCACTTTTTCACGGCAATCATTGGTCATTTCCCCTCTTCTCTAGTCACCTCCTAACTTCCATTAATACAAACTAAAGCTAAAAACCATTTTGTTCTCCAATATAATTAGTGCAATTAGTGAATCTGAGACAGATTAGCATATGAAGATAATAGATAGATTATTTGGGAGCTTTGGGGTTCGTGTAGCTACTGTTCCATCTCAGATTTGTTTAGGAATCCGTGTGTTTTTATCCAAGGTGAGTGATCCTACCTTTCTCACTATACAATGCTTACTTATATGGTAAAAATGCGATTTATAGGGTGAATATTAAAGTAAAAATGATTAAAAATATAGACCTGATATAAACAATATCCTAGAACATTATAAAAAGATAGATTTGTATTTTAACATGATTTATACCGTTTACCAACCAGAATTGATATTTGATAGAAAACCAGATTTAGAACGACTTAGGCTAGTAAATCATATTTGGATGAATTATATGTATTGTTTGGATGTTGTATGATGATATTTGGTAGTTGTATGGATTACCTTTGTATGTTTGCTGGTTGTTTTGCACAGTTAGAAAAGTGTTTATGTCATTAGTGCAAATGACACTAAAGTTCAAAACGCGATGAGATTTAGATATGTTATAGAGGGGAGTTTGGGGAGCCTACAATTTTGGTCACAAAAAGATTGGAGTTGGTTCGTTGCCTGAATTCATGACGGTACCAGGTTGAAATCTGGTTGGAGGAAGCTGTAGTTCAAGTCAGTATAAGAAGCTTTTCAGGACTTAGGCTTATAAAATTCGGGGAAGACTTTGGGACAAGGTAAGAAAATAGTTTGGGGACATAACCCCAAAATTTCAAAAAGATCTACATATCGATATTAACCACTTCAGTTCAATATCGACCTCTTTTTGCAGCTCAGGGAAGATGCTGAAGACTTGGGAAGTGTGGAATTGAGGAAAGGAGCTCAAAGCAAGTAAGGATGGAAGAGGTCGGTGTGTAAAAAACTAAGCCAAGATTTTGGATAAGAAATTCATATTGGAACCGACATGATCAGGTCAGTACTTTGCTAAATTGATGTGGCCATTTCTACCCAAACTTATAGGGAATGCTAAGGAGGCCCTAGAGGTCGTGTTGAATGTGTTCGTTTGATCATTTGACATTCATTTTTGATGGTTACAATGCAATTAAGATCAACGATAAACGACGAGGCAAAGCCACGTTTTTGACATAATGACTTCAAAACAACGACGAGATGAATCTATGACATGAGATGGGGAAGTGGAGATGTTTCGAACTTTGACGATACGAGGCATTTGATTGAGAACTTCAAGTGGGAAGTGAAGAATAGGACTAGAGTAGTCTAGGGAAGCACATTCGATAAGGTGAAGCGATTTAGAAGAGCATGAGATGTTCCAAATTGAGTTGGATGTTGAATGGATCATTGATAATTCTAGATAGGATTGTTGTTCCTAGAGGCAGAGGTACGCGAGAATGCTCATTTATGTACCATGGACTGTGAGCAATCTGAATTGCCCTAAGAGAGCAGTACCTATGAGATATGTATCCGAAAGAATGTCAGATCGAATTGTGGAATGAGATGTCATCGACCTAAGAAGTCGTAGAGTGATTTATCATATATCTAAGAGACCTTGAGAAGGTCACGATGAAGGTGGACTTTGAGAAAGCCATAATGGTGCGAGACTCTGGAAATGGTCATGATGGGGTAAGACTCCAGAAGTGATCGTAACGAAGTGTGACTACGGGAATACCTTGAGAAGGTCATGATGAAGGGAGAAATTTATGAAAGTTACAATGGAGTGAGACTCCGAAGAGGATTGTAGTGAAGTGAGAGCTCGAGGATGGTTGCAAGGAAGTGATGCTTCAGTGATAATCATAGACCTTGGCAATAAACACAGTAATAAAAAAACCTCGAGGACGATTGTCGTTGCGTGCTTACTTTATGTTTATTATGATTGGTTTGATTATAGGATGTCTTGTGATGTTGGTATTCTTGAGATAGGTACCCTGACACTTATAATATACTGAGTGTAGTATACCCATATGATGATGATAGTACTATCGCATATATTATGTTAGGTGCTAACTCTTTGGATGCGAGGACATGTCGATATGATTATCCATACCATGTGTCCCTTACCATATTGGTTTTCATACTATTTTGAGATTGTCTATCGCTCACACCAGACTTTTGTCTGACTCAAGATTTTGTGCTTTGCTTCTTATTATCTCGGGTGCTCTTAAATGAGAAGACTAATAACATGTTGTGTTTAGTGCATGGTGGAGTTCACTTGGGAGGGTTTCTTCATAGTGTGTATCCAGTGAGGAGAACTTATGGTGTTCGAATGGTGGGCAGAGGATTCTTCAGGATGGTACAGACCGTCGAGAGCTTGGGAAACTTATGCCGGTATTCGTAGATGGTTTTCTTGTCTTGTAGTATGCGCTTGAGAAATAGCCTAAGGTATTAAGGAAGTATGATAGCCGAGGAGTGATATCTATAGGGATGAGGTAGTACGGACTCAACCGAGTTAGTTGGCTTCGTACAGAAAATAGACCATTTATACCTGACATTGATGGAATTAGCAATAATGTATTACGAGAGTGTCGTCTGATGTGCATGTAAATGTGCATATTTTTACCACCATATTTAATCTATTTAAATTAAATAAATGATCATATTGGGTGTTTTAACATGTTTAAACCAAAATTCAAATTATTTTGAAATCGTCACATATTCATCTTCATCCAAGGGAAAATGGTCATTTTTGTGCATATACTAATTTGAGAAATTGGATATTTCTATATTATTTTGTAGGAATTTGGCTTCATATACAAGTGGTTTCATGAAGATATATGCATGCACAAGCGTGAATACAAAGGAATGAAGATGGAAATAATTCATTTCATGGATCATGGAGGACCCCACCTACCCACTTATCTTAATGTAAAAATTAGAGGTTAATGCACATGCTAATAGCACTACTACAAAACAGGCCATTTGCATCGCCTCATTTGAATCGGTTGAAGTAAAAACTGATGCAAATAGAACTATTTGCATCAATTCTGTCTTAATAACCGATGCAATTGGTACGTAGAAAGCAATAGGTAATAAAAAATCAAATTTGCATCAGTTGTCCCCAATAACCGATGCAAATACGTCGATGCAAATAGTTGTAGTTGCATCGGTTTTAAAGTCAACCGATGCGACTAAATTAATTTGCATCCCTTTCATTATGCACTTTCGTTAATTCCCGCCATCCCAATTTTTTCTACCGCCTCTTATTTTCCATTTCGTTTCCAGTATTTCGCCTGCCTCCAAAAAAAACCCTAGACCTTAACCAAATCCATGATTTAATCAACCGAATTCCTCTCCCATTTTCTCCTTCACCTTCTTCTCCTCTCTCTCATCCTAAACCCTAATTTCCTCTAATTAGAAGAAAAAACCCAACGAAGGTAAGAGAGAAAAAACCCTAATTTCCTCTAATTCGTTTCCAGTATTGCGGTGGCGATTAGTTCAGGAGGCAGGCAATTTTGGAGGAAGTGCAATGGTGTTGTGGTGATGCTAGAGAGTCTGGATTAAAGGTGAAAGGGTTGGGTTCGCGACGTCGTTCAGGTCTGCACATAATTTCTGATCATATGCTTGAATGCCACCAAAGTAAATTCCAATTAAGTTTAATATTGGTTGTAGTTTGAAGATCTGAAAGCATCGTAAACCAATTCCTCCCTCACAATTAGGTCTGCACATAATGTCCTAAGCAATTTTACGAGTCTTTCCCACCAAGCAAAGTTAGCACACAATGATTCGATCTTAGTGATAATTGAGGAAGGTAAATGATAAATAAGAAGCCAATAAATCAAAATAGAAGTGATAACACATTGGATCAGTTGAGCCCTTCCAGCTATCGATAAAAGGTTACTGTCCTAACTATGTAATTTAGAAGTGATTCTTTGCAATAATGGGGAACAACTGGCTGTTGTAACATAATCAAAGGATACTGGAACCCTTAAATATTTAATAGGAAGAATATCTTCAAGCATATTTGGTTCTTGAGTAATATCATTCCTATTAGTAACTGCTGAACTATAATAAACCTCAAATTTCAACTAGTTCACCTTTAATCCAGTTGTTTACTCAAGATCGTCAAAATTTTGTTTGATATGCCTTGCATTAGTTACAGTAGCTTCTAGGAAAATCATCACATCATCAGCATAAAGTAAGTGTAACTCTATTGGTTGCATTTTAGATATATGGTTTAACAGCCCTAATGTTACACTATCTTCCATTTTAAGTGAGAATCATTCCATAGCAACATAAAACAAGTAAGGAGATAGGGGGCCCCCTTGCTTCAAACCCTTATTAGTTTCAATAAAACCATGGGGAATACCTTTAACCAAAGTAGAAAAATAATATTTGATGTCTTTTTCTCCCCTCCACCATAGATTTTTAGTGTCAGAAGCAGGGGAACTTGGAAGGATGATATATTTTTTAGGAAGAGAGAAAAATGGGAAAGGGAAAAAATAATGGGAAAGTGAGTATGTATTAATGTGTGTGTGTATGAGGATCCTTATCAAAAGAAGGCATGTGAGAGCCATAATGTTTATGCGACTTGGAGAGTTAACTGCCAAATTGATAGTGTTTATTGATTGGTCAGGCTGATGTTTTCGCTTTGGATTTTCCCGCTTTGTTGCTATTGTTGTTCAAGACTGGTCCACTGATGATGTCTAATATGAGGTGTATAATGCATAAGGCATGGTCAGAAGTTGAGTTCTTTGGACCAAAATGTGTGATGTTTTATTGACGCGTTAAGTCAGTTTTATAACACAGTGTGATGTTTTCTTAACATGTTAAGTCGGTGTTGTAGTCCATTTTTCCAGAGGTTTACGAACAGTATATGGTTTACCTGGTGTCCAAAATCAAGGGACGACTGAGAATAAGATCCCAACCCGACTTTACAACTAATAAAACCCAATTGGTGGCAGATTGATGAAGGCTGTCTTGGAATCAAGATGCAAATTAAAATCATATTCATATATTCATCTCATCTTGAGCTGGAATTTTCTCTTTGGATGGAATTTGTTCCATCCACAACTTGTTTTTTTTAATTCCTTTTTTTTCCTAGCACTGTCAGTCATGCCTCCTTTTTTCACCACTTGCATTTTACTACCATTTATCCCTTTGTTTCCCCTTTAAATTTTCAATATGCCCACTGATAAATATGTGTCAACAGCAGGACATGATTCTTTTTCTTAACTTTATTTGCTTCATGTGAATCTATGAGTTGCAGTAATCAAATCAATATGTATGTTTCAGATTATTTTTACAGAGAAAAAGATTGGTAGTGTTTAGAGGTAGCAGTTGGAAGATGGGGAGCACAGATATTAGTTACGCATGTCTATCCCTTTTTTGTCCTTTCTTTTTCTCTATAATCAATGAGCCCTTCATCTTCATTTACGCGTCAAAAAAACTCTATATTGACCATGATTTACACAGGAGTAAATCTACTTGACATATACTAGTATAAACTTAATACAGAAAAATAATGCTATAGAATAAAATACCAATTGCTTGAATTTCAATTTGGTTAACTAATGTATCAATAATTCTTTTATTTTATAACGCAGACAACAGTTTTAGGTGCTAGTTTCATAATTGTAGATAGTATCTGCATACACATACAAATATACAGTCACATACACTGATAACGGGTAGAGCACTGAGAAACAATTCACAGTTTATTGTTTTGAAGCCTTGTAGGGGGGCAGGTGATGAAACCCACACATGTCTTTATGCATGCGTCTCCTTTGTCTCTTTATTTTCACATAATGAATGTCATATATTTATTATATGTATATGTGTACCTCCATGAATGATTTTATGTGCACTAACAGTATATATTATGTAGGTTTTTACACAGACCAGAATGAGTTGAATAGTAACAATAGCAACTTTCTCTTTACCCATCTGATGATATGCATGGAGTTCTGTACTATGAGTCATGTTCTCTTGTACATACCTTGAACTTGAAATATTTACAACGACAACAAATTCACACTTACAAACACTGATTGAAGAATAAGAGTAAAGCAGCAAAGCAAAAGCAGAGGATACAAGTGATTCCCAAATGCATTTAAAATTGGCGCGACAGCAATAAATATTGGCCCCTAACTTGCATTCATAGCAGCTAGCGACTTAACAAGAAAGCTCTATCTATATTCTTGAATTGATGAAGCAAATCAGATATTTTTCTTGGAGAAATTATTCCTAAATCCTAATGGTTGATGCAAGAACATTTAAAGATAGCATGTAAAAATTGAAACGTCCAAATCGGAAGCTCTATCCATGTGAGTATATTAATCATCAATATGAAGCAACAGCATTGTTACATGATTCCAGTTGATATTGAACCTGATTCCTCAAAAATATTGCCCCACGATACTAAATTCACTCATTATTGAGTCCTAACTATGACCGTTTCTGGTTGCGGGTTGTGCTCTGAGATGAAGTGATGGGTTTATATGTAGTATTTAACAGTGGAGCTCGTCAAAGAAGGTGGAAGGATGTGTGCAGGGAAGGACTGTGGTCAGCGATGGTGAAGGTTGTGATGGATGATATGCATGGGAGATGCGTGCACTTTGGTAGGAGTGAGGAGCAAGGGTTGGCAGCAGTGTAGTTGTTGATGGATTGTATGAAGCAATGTAGCAGTCGGAAGATGTAATTGGTTTGGTCATAATGAGGAGCAGAACTGTGTTGTATGGTTAGGGTGGTTTGTATTGGATGACTGGAATTTGTTGGTAATGAAGAAGAGTAGACTGTAGTCAGGTATGTGATATGGTGATAGTGTATTGTGGTTGTTTGTATTGATGGATTGATAGCAATGAATTGGAATACAGTTGCTATTGTGATATGCAATAAGTATCTGAAGGAGAAGATGGAATGGATAGGTTATTGAATGAGTTGATGCCGTTGCTACTGTGCTAACTGTCACAGAGGTAATAACAAGAAACATTTCGTCTTTCAACTAATCCCAATGTTGCTTGAAAAACTTAGAGGAGAAACCATCCGGTCCTTGACTTTTAGCTTCATGAATAGAGAATAAAGCTCCTGTAATTTCTTCAAGGCTAATTTTAGAAGATAGATATGCTTTTCCATAAGAATTAATAATCATTCTTTGTTCAACTGGTGGGAATACTGCAACATTATAACAGAGGTAATACTACAACTTAGACGTAATAACAGAGGTAATACGGTTCATGCAATATATTCAAACTGTTGACATTCTTTCAGTGCAATTTCCGTGTGTTAGTCATTGATTCATTGCAGATTTTGTTTCTTCCTATGTTGTTTCTATGAACAAGTCTTAGACTATTTTCTGTCTTCTATATCTGGTGATTACTGGTTTCCCTATATTTAACAATCACAGTAGATATGTCTTTTTTATCTTATTTCCTGGCTATTAATATCGTTTCTTCTGTTGCAAGGTTGATATCTGATCCTTTGATCTTCACTCCTGGGATAACCAAATGATTTTATGGTTAGTAAAATATCATTTCTTTTACTGCTGTTTACGCTTTTTTGTTGTACATAGTAGGTGATATTCTTAGAAATTGGCTGTTATATGATATTTAATCCCTTTCATTTTTCTCCATGATTGTGCGTTAAATGTTGAATGATAATACTCTTAAGTCAATTCTAAACAACGATCTTCTGTCTACATATTTATAATTAATCCACCCTTATGTGAACTATGATAGTCTTGTTTGCTTTTTCAAATCAGCCATTTTACATTCTGCCATGTATTCAGTGTTTACACAATTATTTCATATATAAATTATAAACAATGTACACCGATAAATAATATCTCTTTCTATGTACTTGGTATAATCAGCAAGGACGCCATATTCGTATTTGAAGTAATCAAACATAGACTCTTTTCTATGCTCAAGTATTACAATGTGATCCTCTATTCCATTAAGATCAGTTTGCTATTTAGAAAGATCATTTGCACACCTTAAAAAGAACAACTTACCAGCATTTTAGTTTAGTATTCATAAATCTTTGGATTCATATTTTTCAGTCGTTATAGATGTTATTATATACAATGTTGCTACAATTAATTTGTTAACAGAGTTTGGCAGACTAAAAGAAATATTGATACATCGTATTAATTTCCATTTTTTTCCTTTTCATTACAGAAAAAGGAGTAATTTTAAGGATCAGAGATTGGATATTATTGGTACAGATTGTCTCCCAGCTCACCGTGGTATAAAAACAGTAAGAGTCAATAATGACTGTCGTTTCTCAACTGATTATGTTCTTTGTGTTTGTGTTTTGACATGGAACATGAATGGAATTTGCTATTTCATAAGAAATCTGCGCATATGTTATCTACTTTGTTCAGCACTAATACTGATAGATGATAAATTAATAACTAATTCATAACTATTGGCATGATTGTGCTATGTATAAGTCCTGCTCTTCCCATAGTTGATAGTAGACCATGTATAACTACAAACAATACTACTAGATCATCAAAGATAATAATTAAATAACTCATTTTTTGGGTTTGTATTCTGCAGGATCATTCTGCATATGCAGATTTCATCACGTAAGGAGTGACATAAGGATTGCACAGCTCAACTTCAGGTAGCTCTAGTACAATATAGGATGAAGGTTTGTGCATTTGAAGACCATCTTCTGCTTAATTTATCCACTGTCAACGATACATTCTCTTCTCTGTATATATGTATTTTTGTGTGTCTACATATAACACGCTACATTTATTTTTTATTACTGACTGTCTGATTATGTACTGTGGAATTTATTTATGTTTTTCATTCTTTTGTAGAATTATTAAAGCTGATTATGTATTTGCCATCAAATTTAATTTTGAATGATTGTAATATTGCATGCAGTAATTGTTTGTTATAATCAATAATATATATATAGTCTATTTGAGTACTGTAATAATGGTTTATGAGAATGACTTTTTTGCATCAGTTATAAATAGCTGATGCAATAGAGGGATTAGTTGCATCGGTTTTCATTACAACCGATGCAACATGGAGGCTGTGTCCAAGCAACCAATCGTGATATTTTGCATCAGTTGTTAGTAACAACCGATGTAAAAAGGATCGTTTTGCATCGGTTTCAGAACTGATGCAAAAGTGTTAAGCCTGTTGCATCGGTTGCATATGCATCGGTTGTTGAACTGATGCAAAAGGGGGGGTAAACAACCGATGCAAATGGTTGTTGAAATGATGATTATTTGATGCTAATGATTATTTGGCCTCCACGCTTCCTAAGAGGGTATTTTGGGCATTCCCAAAAAAGTGGATTAGGATTTCATACATGTATAAATACCCTTTATGCTTCATGTAGGTTCTCTCTCTTTAGTTTAGTTTTAGGTTCATAAATAAAAGAAAGCTCTCTTTCTCTTTTCATGGCTACTTAGCCATTTTTATTTCATGTAATTTTCCTTTTTTTTATGCAATGTTAAATTAGTTCTCTTTTATTTACATGCTCTTTTCCTTTCATGTTAGTAGTTAGTTTATTTTTCATGCAGGTAGATTAGTTTTTCTTTTACTTTGCTCTTCTTTTCCTTTTCTTTTTCTTTCATGTTGCAAGCTATATTTGTTGAAATGATAACAAATATGAGAGGCTAAACCCCTTCAATTTAGTGGTAATGAAGCTCTCTAATCATGTAGCTTCAACATAATTTGATGTTTATGCTCTCTTTTTTTTGCTTAATGAGAATGATTGAAGTGGTTTAACCTGTTGTTTTTGCTTTGAATTTGATAGCCTATATTGTTGACACCAAATAAGCTATGCTTAAACAATCACTAAACAGTAATTACCTCTTCATCTACATATGATGATGGTAATGAAGTGAATATTGAAATTAAATTTTGATGGTCTATATTTCTAACTCATAGTTAATAGGCCATGCTTAAAATTGATTTCATTTTCAACTTGTCATTTTTCAAGAGAATTAGTAAGTGGTTTAAGGGATGTGTTAAAGTTTGATGGATTATGTTGGGCTAATTAATAGCATAAATATGTCATACTTATGATAAACACATCGTTTAAATTCACTAATGACTAAAAAAGTGCGATCATAATTTCATAATTTGTTGAACTATATGATTTAGAGAGTGGAATTATCTCTAAATTGTCATTTAACTCTCATATTTTTATCACTTTATTTTTGTTAAGTTTTCTCATTTTCCAGTTTAAACATTCTCTCGAGTTTGGTATAATTTGATTGAATAGAGATTTAGAATCAACAATTCTCTACGGATCGACCCGTACTCGCCACGTACTAAAAATTGTACGTCGTGCGCTTGCGGTAATTTATTATAAATTTTTCGACGATTTTCTAACTCGAAATAAAATTCGTCGTTAAATAAGTGTTTGACGCCGTTGCTAGGGAGTTGCTTTGATTTTAATTTCTATTCTTCGAATTATTGTTGTTTGATATTTTTGTGTGTTTTAATTTTTGTGTGTTATTTAAAAAAATAATTATGTGTATGTTTATTGTGTGCTTTTGTTCTGTGCATTTCTTAATTTAAATTAGCATTTGCATTTCTAGTTTTTTTTAAAAAAATTTGCATTACACTTTGTTTTTTTAGTTTGCATTTCATTACATTTTCTTATTCTCTGTTGTCCATTCTTGTTATTGTGCATCTTCTTTCCTATGTCACTTGTTTTGTTTTCTGTTTTGGTCATTTATTAGTTTTATACTCTCTGTGTTTTGGTCATCTTTGTGTCATCTGTATGCAACTAAAAAAACAAATTTCATTACAAAATCATTTTTACATTATATTGCTTTCAAATTCAACTACTGTTTCATCAACTAACACTTCATTACACATTTCTCCCTGCCTTGCCTACAACAAACTGTTTCACACTTGCAACCACCAACCCTTACTTGCCTATAGCATTCACCACACAACCATACAAGCAAATCTACTGCACATCATCCCACTATGCCACTCTCATATCACTACAAGACTGGAACTACATCACAACCCCACTGTCCAAACTTGATCACCACCTTCTTCAACCGCCTACATACTTCCGAACCATCCTCTACAGCAGTTGCTCCGACCATATACCAAAGCACAAATGAACTCACTTCTGCATACATTTAGCCACCACATCTTTTGCATACGTCTGCAAACTTCCAAACCACTACAACCACCAAACTTATCTCAATGAAACAGTTCACTGTTCGTCAGCAAAACACTTCATTGCCATTCTACTTCATTATCCAACAGCCCACATGTAACGACCCCGACTTTCTCTCCATAGAAAGTCGTATCGCTAATAAGAAAGAAAGGGGTGAGAAGTAGAAAAGAGAAGAAGAGAAAAGAAACAAACACAAATACTCACAGCGGAAACGAACAAAATATATTATATCACATAAATATTACATAGTATCGTATACAACACTTATCAGAGTTACACAGATTACACATCACATACTAGACAGTTATAAACATCTGTCTAGTTATTACAACTCAATACAAAACAAAGATCTAAACAAGATCAACACAGCGGAAACTACTATCTATCTACAACGCCGAAGCCTCCTGCTCCATTGCTCCTCCACAATTCGTCAAGGCTAACCTAAATCCCTTGGCTACTCGTAAAAATTTGAGTACCCAAGAGTTTATAAAACAGAAATAAACAACTTGGGTCAGACATGGGTCTGGTGTGAGTAACAGGTTAAACTTGTTTAACTTCAAAACCTTTTGAAAGAAAAGGTATCACGTAAGACTCCCCACAAATAAACATGGGTAAGTTTTTACCTTACGCTAACCAAAACATTTGATAGGAAATTCGATTGTATTATAATAGGGTCTAGGGTTTTCAAGTAAAATACAGAAATAGCTGAAATGCTTACATCTCACATTTCAACATAGTTGGGCACAACTAATACGTACGGCACTTATTGGAGTTTGGATTCCATACAATGGCAGGGCTACCGGGGTACCGCCCGTCACAGTACGTGGCCTAGATCACCGTACCGAGGATCACTCCCAATCCCCTGCAACACAAGGCCGGAACATCCCTTACTGGATAATTCCCGCACAAGATACCTCACGGTTGGGATCAGCAACCGCACACACTAAGCCGAAATAAGAAGGGACTTCTAGACAGAGGTAATCTTGTCCTACTTGGGTGCTACCCACTAACCTTGCTGCACCTCCCCTGTTTTAGCCATTCTCGGTTTGTGAGGCTTGAGGTCACGATTACCTTTAAAAAAAGAACACATCACTTAGAATGCTCATCGTCCACCTGACGATGTGCTGAAAGCATTCAATCCATACAAGTTCGTTCCGGGTTCGAACGAAACCGAAGGCATTATCTCGTTACACTCGTTTTGGAATCACCCTCAGAGTTAACGACAATAACCCTTGCACTCTGAATCTTCATCTTCACTTGATTCACGACCTATCGTTAATTTGGATCGATGTGGTATTCGGGTCTCCAGACCTGGAAATCCGGTATACGGAAACCCGATCCCGGTCTCATCGAAATCCAAAGCGTATCTTTTAAGGCCAAGTTGTTTTAAAGGTTAAAACAAATTCAATTCATTATCTTTATACACAAAGAAAGATAATTCACAACAGATAATCAACATTATCAGATAATCCATATTATCATCACAATTCAACTAAACATCCATATCACACAGCATACATCTCATCAGAGATATCAATCAATGCAAAGCATTCAATATTATCATCCATTCTTAAGTAATGATTTATACCATTTCTAATTAATTTAAAATGAATTAAATTAATTACTTCATTCTATAAATCCTGCTTACTTAATCATTAATTAATTACAAATTAATTAATTATCCTTTAATTACCCTTTAATTCCATTCAGGTAATTTATCTTTAATTAATTACTTAAATTAATTATCCTTAACCACTTATAGTAATTAACCTTTAATTACTTCATTAATTAATTAACTATACTATAATTAAATTAATCAACTATAATTAATTACATTAATCCTTAATTAATTACATTAATTAATCACTTCAATTATTAATTATTACTTAATTAATCAATCTTAGTTACATCATTAATTATATTAATTTATGATCCTTAATTACAACTTAATTGTTAATTACTCAATTAAATTAATTACATTAAGTAATTAATCTTTAATTAAACAACATTTATTAATCACCTTGATTAATCTTTAATCAGTAATTAACTACCCTTAATTACTTTCACTAACTAAATTAATTACTTCCTTAATTAATTTCTTAATTAATCCCTTGATTAATTATTCAAAGTAATTAACTCAAATTACTTTTATTAATAAAATCATTATTCAACTAATTACTTCCAGTAATTATCATATTATTTACTTCCCTAAATAATCTTACCTTAATAATTACATTAAGTAATTATTTATCAAATCAACTCTTGATTATTCTAAATTAATTAAACTTAATTAATTAACTTAACTAATCAAATTAACTTCAATTAATTACAATAAGTAATTAATTCTTAATTACTTCCATTAAGAAATTCATTTAAACAAATTCTATAATTGATTATCTTTAAATTAATTAATCCAATTAACTATTAAAATTAATTACATTAATTAATTATTTAATAATCCATAGTTAATGACCTTCATTAACTATTTACAACTCTTTAATTACTTTTCTTAAGTAATTAACTTAGATTAATTATTATTAATTTCAAATTAATAAATCTTTTAACCAATTAATTAATCTTTGATTATTTAATTAATTAAGTGTTAACCATAACTTAATTAATATTTAATTACTTTACTAATTAATTCTTAATCATTAATTAATATTCTAATTTATAATCCTTAATTATAAATTAATTATCCTATTTAATTAATCTTAAACCTTAATTAATTTATATTTTTAATTACACTTTAATTAATACCAAACCTTTAATTAATTGAATTAATAAATTATCCATATTAATTCACCTTATAAATTTAATTCATCACAATTCATTAAGTCTTAAGAAAACATTTCATTATTAATGATATTTATCATTCAAAACATATTTGAAAACATTTAACTTTCAAATTATTTTTAAATTCTATTTTAAATATGAGATTTAAAATGAATAAAAATTTAACCTTAACAAACCTTAAAATCCATTTAAAACTCTTAAAATCATATGGTGAAGAAATACTAATTTTGTAAAAGAACTTAAGAATTTAAATCAATTTACTTTTAAATTCTACCCTTTTAATATCCATTTTGACAATTAAAGTTATTAAACAATTTTAATTTAAAAACCCTCTTTTATTTCAAAACTGAAATACAGATTTAATTCTAATTCCAGATAAAACTTAGATTAAACTTACTTGCAAATTTAAAACTTCATCTTTTTAAATTCAACTATCTAATCATTTTAAAGGTTGCTAAATATTCTAAATTTCAACAACTTATTATAAATTTGAACTGAGATTCAAATTTAACTTAAATCAGTTTTAAACTTAGACTTAAGACTTGTTTAAAACTTTTACTTAACCATTTAAATTTTGTTTTAAATTTTTAAACAGTTTAGTTTTAAAATCTGGAACCCAGACTTTTACCCGAGACACCTCAAAATACTTCGAGTCGCCTCTCCAAAACACTCGAGCCACTCACCTGAACAACTCGAGTACGAACTCGAGAATGCCTTCTTCCCCAACGCTTTAACATTCCAGAAATTTACCCAGATACACTCACAATCTCGTGCACGTGCACGTACACCCACGAATCAACACCTTCCGACTCTTCCCCTGATCATTGATCAACCAGCGTTAGCCTCGCCGTCTCTCACGTGAACCCAGGTCACCATATCCACCAACGAATCGAAATTCGATCACCTCCTAGGCCTGGAAACCATCAGTTCGAATTCGCCAAAGCCTGTCATCACCCAAAGCTCGCCGTTCCGATCATCTGCAGGTCAACCCTTCCGGCCGCGACACCGTCTACGTGACTACTACTCATTCCCAAAAACTCGACGAACTCGATCCACTACAGGGATCACGACGATCGATTCTTCCAAGCTTCATTTTCTAGGGTTAAAAAATCAAATTCTAAATCATTTCTTCCTCAATGTTTTAATTCGATTTCCAGTAATTTTCCTTATATCCTCGATCATTCCTCCATCCCTACTGAAGATTACAACATCCCAATTTCACTGAGATCATCAAAATTACCAAAAATTCATTTCTAACTTAAACCAGAACTGCTCCTTTATTTCCAAATTATAAATTATGATATTAATGCTAAAAATCATATTATAACTTATCTATTCAATTTATAAACCTGAAGTTATAAATTACAAAGTTTAAATTTTTACTTTTATATAACATTTCTCTGTTGTTTTTGGTTACAGAGACACTCAGGTTTAAATTTGACTTAATTTAAATTTTAAACTTTAGTTTATGATAAAACAAACATATTTTATTTAAATATTAAATCCAAATTAACACTAGATCATGGGGTAATGATTTTAAATCAAAACTGGAGCCTGGAATTAAAGAAAACAGAGACACATTGATACAAAGCAACATGCACACCTATATACATTCATGTATATGCAGAATCAACCATAACCATTCACACCACAACACAATTATCACAGAATTAAGCATGCAAACATAATTATACTTAAGTTATTTTAAGTAAGAATGTTACTCACCTTATTAATTAAATGCAGAGAGCTTGATTTTTGATGAGCAGAGCACCAGTTTAAAAAAAAACTTTGTGAATCCTTTGAAAACTTGCTTTTAAAAACTTTAAACTTGAATGTTGCTGAGGTCTTTAACTTGCATGCAGAGGCTACTTTCCAGATTGAAATAAAAGTGCACAGCTTGAATTGAAATGCAGTTGTAATGCAAAAATGACTTCATCTCAGGTTTGAAAATGATGAATGTGGGCTTCAGATTTTAATTTGCATGTTACATAAATTGGAAATACTTTTTGTGCTTGGTTTGAAAATACTTTGAACTTGAAAATGAGGTTGTATGTAGGAAAACAATTTCAGATTGAAGAAAAATGATGTAGAGGATTCAGTTTTGAGGATGATGAATGCAGGCTTGTTTTGAAATATGTTAAAGGAATCTTGTTTGAAGATGGTTACTGATTTGGTTTTGAAAAAAATGGATTTGCAAATTTTCTCAGATTTGTTTTAGAGAAAATGTTTCAGTTGGAAGACTTCTTAGTTATGAATTGGAAAATGAGAAAAAGGGAAAGGAAAGAAAGAATGCATGAGTTTATATAACTATATTTATGATTTATATTAAAAATTAAAGAAAATTAAAACTAAAATTTGACACATGGCTTGAATTTCAACACTTGTTAATTACCTTGTTTAAACATCTAACACATGTTACATTAGGCTTTAATATATTTACACATGTCCTTTTAATTAATTAGTATTTTTATTTAAAGGTAATGAATGTTTTAAACTTAATTAATTTATAAATACTTGCTTATATGTATAGCTAATTTTTTAAAGAAATAAAACATTATATTTATAAATAAAAACAATATATATAACAATCATTTGAAAATAATGTTTTTAATCATATTAAATAAATTTATACAAGAGGTTGTAACTTATTTGTTATTTTAATGAATGCATGATTCATTTATTAATTGTATTTTAAATTCTCATATTTATTCTACAAATCAAATTTATTTATCAATATTTTAAAAAGAATAAAACAAACATTTTATAACTTGTTTTAATATACAAACTTAGGTCAAAATATATTTTGAATAAATAAAACATTTATTAATCTTATTAAAAGATTAATTCACTAATTAAATATTTATTAAAGAATATTATTGAATCAATTCAAATTTATTTACAGAAATTATCAAATCAATTCAATTTTTAAATACAGATTATTAAATTTATATTGCCAAAAATTCTGGGATATCACACCACAAGTCAATACTGCCCCTTGCACCACATAATGACCAACCACTCCATAACATACAGCAACCTCCCACTAGCAACTGCTTCATACCACAATCAAACCTCCAGCAGCTTCGACCACTTCTCAAAATTCACATGCTACACTTCATTGCTTCACCACGCAACTGCACATCAAACACAGAAACAACTTGCCCTCTCCACTTCCTCACAAAAACATAACAACCTCATATCCACAACTCCAACTCCATTCACATTCTCCACTTCTTGCCATCATCAGCATTCACCAACCCCTACTGCTCTGTTCACATTCCTTCCTCCAGCCTACAATAACATTACTTCCCTACAACACTGTTGCATTGCCACACCTGCCACTGACATCAAACTCCATACAACCATTCACAATGTGCATCTTCTAAACCATCACTGCAATATACCATAACTCCACATACAAAGTGCTGCCTGAAACCCCCTGTATCACTACCCTCTGCGATTACCTTATGCCAAACTACAAAACTGCTCCATTCATCACACTTAACTGACAGTCCTTCCTACAGCAGCTCCACCATAGTCGTACCCTCTATTCATATCCATCACCCACTGTAACGACCCAGAATTTCTGTCAATTGAAATTCAGATATTTAATTAATTTTAAATATTAATAAGTAAGATTTGGGAGTCGAATTAATTTAATTTCGATATAGTGATTTAATTGGACAATTAAATTATTAATTTAATATTTAAAATTTTGGAAATAATTGAAATCTGGATTAAATGTGTATGAAAATGATTTATAAAGTTATAATAAATCATATTGGAGTTATAATGACATTATAGAACTTTTAAAATTAAATTAAAAGTTAAATTGTGAAAATTGAATATTTTAATATTTAATTGACGACTGAAAATAGTCATTTTTAAAACAATCTCGGATTTCGACAAAACCAGTTTCATCGGATCCGTAATGTGATATTATTGTAAGGTTTCAAATTTCGTGTCAATCGAATGTACGGTTTGTCCGGGGCAAGCCAAAACGCATCGAAATCGGTTTAAATCGGTTTAATTTAAATTTGATCGTTTATTTCCGTAACTCGCACATACGATCGAATTAGCTCCCGAAACACATTCCAATTTGTTCGGAACGCGGGGTAAACCTTAAAAACACCAGCCGGCACGCTCGATTTGGAGTTCGGAAAAATTTCGATGAATAGTGTTTTTGGGCAATTTTCTATAAAAGGACGAGACAATCTTCATTTGCAAAACTGTTAGGGTTTCTTCTTCAGCTGGATCTAGATTTTAATGGCCGAAATACCTCTTCAATCTTCCCTCGATCTCTTCCAATCCGTAACCAATTAGCCAAAACGTTCAACTGGAAGTTTGTAGAGCACGTTGAGATCTTCAAATCCAACAGTGGAGATCGTCTGAAGTGGAGCTGATCGATGGCTATTGTTGTTTGAAGCCGGACGTTTTTCCATTCGAGATGCAGGTGGGGCCGAGCTCCCTGAGATTGCAGCCGTGGTTAGCTCTTGTCGAGGGCAATGCGGTGGAAGTCACTGATCATCGTCGAAGCCATCGTAGGCGACGCGAAAATTCAACAAAGTTTGGCGGCAAATGGGTTTAAACGTGCGATGTTGCCTGGGTTTTCACGTGAGGAAGAAGGGGGAGGCAACGGCCCAGATCTGAGGTGGCAAAAATGAACGACAGATGTGGATCTAGGGTTTGAAAATTAAAATAGAAATTGTAAATTGTTTATTTATAAATTCGTATAAACTTTGAAATAGCGTAACTTTTTCATACAAGGTCAGAATTTGACGAAACTTTTTGCGTTGGAGTCAGTGAAAATTTTGAGTAAAATTAAACGTCTGTTTAATTTTATCCGAAATAAAATACTGCAACCGGTATTGAAACTCAAGGTGAGAACTCCTCACTCAATCGAATATTATGTTTCGATTTAAAATTTGTTGATAGTGTTGATTGTGTGAATTGAATGATGGTTGCTATTTATTGTGTTAAATAGACCCTATACGCCGTATATTAAGCGGAGGTTATTTAATAAAAACATATACCGCGATAATTCCACCGTGAAGTGGAATTGGTATTATATATGTATTTGGAGTTGATTTCCTGCATTATATAGCGGATGAGACCCTATTGCGCCACATAATAGCGGATAGTATTTTATAAATCCCATATACCACGATATTCCACATTGAAGTGGAAATTGGTATTGTGCTAACATCTGTGGATGCAGGGAAACAGGTTGGAGGGATCCAACTGGATTCCTCAAACATTTGAATTTATTTCAATGTTGTGTGTTGATTTATTTATAATCGCCGTTAGATTATTTATTTATAATCTGTGAATGATTATATCTGTGATTGAATTCGTTGAAGGCTATAATTTAGCCGAATATATTTTTGGTATCGTTGGATACCAGAAATGAATAAATTGGATTTTTGAAATTAAAGTTGAAATTTTAAGTAAATTCTTTTGAAAGAATTGGGTGAATTTAAAAGAAGGAATTTTAAAAGCATAAAGTTAATTTTTGAAATCTTATCAAACTATTTCCAAAATATGGGAAAAGTTTTTATAAATGGGTTTTGAGTAATATTATTCGAAAGTTGGAAAATTTATTTAAAATGGAATTTTAAATGGTTTGGAAGAGATAAAGGAATTTATTTTCAAAAGTGATAAATTTGTTTGCAATCCAATTGATAATTGATTTGGTATTTGAAAATAAATATTTGGGAAATTGATACGAAAATTTATTTGACGTTGAATGAAAAATTGATTTATGTTGAAATAAAGTGGAAATCGATTTGTAAAATGATTTGGGATTTGAAATAAATTTAGAAATAAATTTGTAATTGATTTGGTGTTTGAAAGTGGATATTTGGAAAACGACTTGAAAATCGTGTATAAGTGAATATTTGTTAATTTAAATTCACAATGGAATTTATAAAGGAAAGGGAAATTTGTTTTAAAAATAAACATTGATTTATTTTTAAGTGTAGAAATAAATTTACAGATTTGGAACGTAAATTTGAAATAAATCCATAAGGATTTATTTAATTGGTTTAAATGGACCATTTTGAAATGGAAGTGTATTTTCCTTGAAAAGCCGAGTATATTTCCAAAATAGTTTTAAATTATAAATGAAGAAATTCTGAAATTGGATTTTAAGGAATATTTTGGAAATAAAGTATTTGAACTCGGTAAATTTCCAGTAGAAATGAATAAATATTTGGGAATATATCCCGTGTAAGGAAATGTGATTTGAAATTGGTTTTCAAACGTTAAAGTATGGGAAAATATATATCTTGTGAAAATATTTTGGAAATAAATAATTTGGGAAAAATTATTTAAATTGGATGTTTGTTGTGAATGTTGTTTGATAGTTAAATAACCGACTATCAATATTTGCCTTTGAAATGGCACTTGATTTGTTTTTAAAACAAATGCTCACTATTCGAGTTAGCCGGGAAAAGACCTTTGTGTCATATAACCCATTCCGAATTAGTGATACGACGATATGAATCGTATTGAAGACCGGTGGTGAAGACCGGATATTTTCGAAAATGAAAGGACAACCTGTCGAATGTCTCTGCACCGAGTTGCTCCAGTATAGAGATTTATATCACTCTTCTTGTGATGGGAAGTCCGGACGTGATTAGTGAATATCCGGATTGCAAGGGCTTCTTTGGAAGTGCCTTCGGTTCCGTTCGATCCCGGAACGGACTTGTATGAATGTGTGTCTGACGTTACACTTTGAGATGTAAAGCTGGTTTCTATCAAATACATTTCTGTTGGTGGTGGAGAATTTATTCTCTTAGCTTAACACCCTTCTCTGAGACGTACGAGCTCAGAGGTTATGTAGTTGATGGTTACTAGTGATACATTCCCAATTTGGTAATGTGGCACACGAAGTGCTGTTGATCATTTGTTGATCAATGCGTTGCTTTGTGAAAAAGCATGGCTTTGTGAAAAAGCGTGGCTTTGTGAAAAAGCGTGGCTTTGTGAAAAAGCGTGGCTTTGTGAAAAAGCGTGGCTTTGTGAAAAAGCGTGACTTTGTGAAAAAGCGTGGCTTTGTGTAAAAGCGTGGCTTTGTGAAAAAGCGTGGCTTTGTGGACGAGACTTCGTCGAGCCTCACAACCCGGTAATGGTCGAAAAAGGATTGTTGCGGTAAAGGTTTTTAGGGGTAGCGCCCCTAGGGTATGCCATTTCCTTCTGGTTAAAAGGTGATATCATGGTATGGAGCCCAGATATTTTACCTATGTTGATGCTGCAAATTTATTATACTTTGTGGTTGTTGCTTTGTGATTGAGGATCCTCGGATAAAGGTCGGTGACGACCGGGGGATGGCATAGCTCGTGTGTTAGCTACCTAGTTACAGCTTGGTTAAAGCATGAGGTAGCGTCGGCCTTGTGATTGCAGAGATCCGGTTAGGTTCTCGGGGCGTCTTTCCAAAGGCGTTCCCATTTCGGTGTAAGGAAGTTCCTTTGCCTGACCATTTGTTGGAAATCCAAAGAAACAATACGAACCTTGTACGGTTTTAGTTGTATTACCTACTATGGGATATGGCGGTAACCTACTATTGAGCATAGTAGTTATAGTAGGCATACAATAATGGTTGTATGCTGGCTAAGATTAATATTATATTTTCGAAATGGTTTTTGACACTATGCACTAATGATAATAATATCGAATTATTTTGCGTAGTAAGCATTTTTGACTATCATAAGAAGAAATCTCCTCCAATTCTGCGTTTGCATTGTGTGTATGGCGGGAGGTCTTATGGTAGATTCATTTTCCAAAAGCATTGCGAAATTGTTTTGTTTTCTTTGTGAAGATAAACTGTTTAAAGTTCTCACACCAGTCACCATGACTGACCTGGAGTTTATTGTTTCCTTCCTAAACTCTGGATGCCCATCATTTTCCACACGGGCATCCTAAAGTCAGGTTATCAAGTCATTCTAGATTCAGGAGATGCTGTGGAGCTTATTGGCAAGCTGGATGACGAGACGTATCACTTGTATATGATATTATTATTCCGTTGTGTATTCTGTATGAGGAAAAATTTATATAACTATCCAGTGTTGTATTGTTGTTGTAAACTCTGATGATGCTGTAATGTATAAAATGATATAGTTCTTTGTTTTAAAAGATTATTCATTTATCTATTATATGTTGTTCTGCTGCGATATGTGAGATTCTGATATTGTTTCTGTTGCTTCTTCTTTCTTTTCTTCTGTCTTCTTCTACCTCTTCTTTTTAACCATAACAATTCGGTTTTCCGGCATTCGATTGGTCGGCAGTTGATACATTGGATGTATTAATGTCAATTTTCGAGCGTCGAAAAATCGCGTTTGTTAGATTTGGTGTCAGAGCATATGGTTAAGCGATTAACTTAGCTCTATTGGGAATTACTCATTAGAGATAGAGTCAGTAGTACTCTAGAATGAGTGTGAGTGTAATAATAGATACGAGTGCGTATTTGTTAGTGAATATAAAAGTGTTTTATATTGTGTTTGCTTATCTATTGAGCTGTTTATGAATTCTGGTCGGTATGTGGGATGCCATATTATCGATAGGGGTTTCTAAACACTTAAACGAGGCAAGTCGACATAGTATCATTTTAAATTGGGTAAATGAAATAATTTTACCTCTATTATATTTTGTATATAAAGGAAATAATTTTTCAGAATTATTGAAGTGTATATAATTGATTGTTTGGATGTTGAAATGTAAAAATATATATATGTTAATAAAAGTTGTTTGAATAATCTAAATAAAAACAACAATTGTGAAAGAATGAAGTATATAAGCAAATGAATTATTAAGTATGGAATTATAATTAATATGATTTGCAATTGTGAAATAATCTTGTATAAGTAAAGGTAAATAGTGAAATTATATGAGAAAAAGATTTATAAATGTGATTTATAAATAAAAGGAAAATTTGAAAGAATTTTAAGCACTGAATTCACTAGTGTTGCAGGGAAATAATAAGGGTGATGACTGCAGCATCATCAGTATCATTTTCAAGTTTCTGTGTGATTGATTTGCTACCATAATAAATTGAAAAAAAATTGAAGTTTTGTTGTGATAAACAAAATTTAAATTAAAATCCAAGTTGAAATTGATGAATATAAGTGAAATGAGTTTTGAACTTATAATATGATTTGGAAGTTAAATAAATAAGTTGTGTAACTTATAAAATGAGAAGATGTAAGTGAAACCAAATGATAAAATGGTTAAACAAGTTTTGTTAAGCAAAATAAAATTTGATTTTGATTATGTAATGAATTTGACTTAAGTAAAAGTTAAATAAAATTGAATTTGAGTTAAATTAGCAATGAACTTAAGTTGCATAGTGGAAATTTAAGTGAAGTTAAACAAATGATGTTTAATTGGAATATAACTTAAGTGATGTTGAATGAAGTTGATTTTGGTATCAAAGTAAATTAATAAAGTGAATTTATTAAATGAATGTGAACTTGAGTTATATAAATGAGATTCAACCTTATTTGTTAAATGAATTAGCAATTGAATTAATAAATAGATTGAATGTTAATCAATCGAATGTAAATGAATTAATATGGAATAATGAATGTAAGTGTTAATTCATTAAAGCTAATTGAAAATGTTGAACCAAATTGAATGTGAAGTAAAGTAAGTTGAATAAATTTGGTTGTGTTGAATATATATTGATTGTTATATGGTTGTTGGTTGATTGTATGTAAATTAATTAAGTGTTAATGAAATTGAATTAGTGAAAATTGAAAGCTACGTAATTGAATTTGAATTGAAAGTGAACCAACTTGAATGTAAATTAGTGAATGTGAACTAATTGAAATGAATACATAAATGGTTTGAAAATTTTGTTGAAAGCATTCGAATTCGTTTTGAAACCATATAAATTGCTTATGGGAATTATTTGATTGCATTGCTTATGGAAACGTTGTGTTTGTTATTGAAAATTAATGAAATGTAAATGAATTTCCTATATATGTCACTTACGTGTTTAAACTGAGTAAGTACAGGTGCCGGGGCTGCCGTTCGGTTGGGTTTGGTTGCGCTAAAATGCTAAATAAATAACCGCTTTGCTTAAAAATGCTAAAAGGTACGCCTACGCAATAAAAATAGGAAATGTGAACTATTTTTCTGCTTTTCCGACCGGGTGGGTCGATGTATATATATTTATGTCTATTGTGATCCTACTACGATCGAACAGCGCAAAGGAGACGCTGGCGAATTTTTCGGAAAATTTAAGGCGTTAGAAAAATTTTGGAAAATTTTTGTTAAAAGAAAGTTGATTTCTAAATTGAAATGAAAACGTAGGAAATTGAACTAGAAAATGAGAACCATTGTTTTGGTTGAAGTTAAAGAATCTGGAAAAGGTGAATATAAAATTTTCACGAAGTGGATTTTTGAAAAGTTAATGAAAGTGGAGTATTTTTCATACTTTGCAATTTCGAGGACGAAATTCTTTTAAGGGTGGAAGTTTGTAACGACCCAGAATTTCTGTTAATTGAAATTCAGATATTTAATTAATTCTAAATATTAATAAGTAAGATTTAGAAGTCGAATTAATTTAATTTCGATATAGTGATTTAATTGGACAATTAAATTATTAATTTAATATTTGAAATTTTGGAAATAATTGAAATCTGGATTAAATGTGTATGAAAATGATTTATAAAGTTATAATAAATCATATTGGAGTTATAATGATGTTATAGAACTTTTAAAATTAAATTAAAAGTTAAATTGTGAAAATTGAATATTTTAATATTTAATTGACGACTGAAAATAGTCATTTTTCAAAAAGTCTCGGATTTCGACGAAACTAGTTTCATCGGATCCGTAATTTGATATTATTATAAGGTTTCAAATTTCGTATCAATCGGATGTACGGTTTGTCCGGGGCAAGCCAAAACGCATCGAAATCGGTTTAAATCGATTTAATTTAAATTTGATCGTTTATTTCCGTAACTCGCACATACGATCGAATTATCTCCCGAAACATGTTCCATTGTGTTCGGAACGCGGGGTAAAACTAAGAAACGCCAGCCGGCACGCTCGATTTGGAGTTCGGAAAAATTTCGATGAATAGTGTTTTTGGGCAATTTTCTATAAAAGGACGAGACAATCTTCATTTGCAAAACTGCTAGGGTTTCTTCTTCAGCCGGCCCTAGATTTTAATGGCCGAAATACCTCTTCAATCTTCCCTCGATCTCTTCCAATCTGTAACCAATTAGCCAAAACGTTCGACTGGAAGTTTGTAGAGCACGTTGAGATCTTCACATCCAACGGTGGAGATCGTCTGAAGTGTAGCCGATCGACGGCTATTGTTGTTTGAAGTCGGAAGTTCTTTCACGTCGTTCGAGAAGCTGGTGGGGCCAAGCTCCCTGATATTGCAGCCGTGGGTATCTCTCGTCGAGAGCAATGCGGTGTAAGTCACTGATCATCGTCGAAGCCATCGTAGGCGACGCGAAAATTCAACAAAGTTTGGCGGCAAATGGGTTTAAAACGTGCGATGTTGCCTGGGGTTTTCACATGAGGAAGAAGGGGGAGGCAACGGCCCAGATCTGAGGTGGCAATGATGAACGGCAGATGTGGATCTAGGGTTTGAAAATTAAAATAGAAATTGTGAATTGATTATTTATAAATTCGTATAAACTTTGAAATAGCGTAACGTTTTGATACAAGGTCAGAATTTGACGAAACTTTTTGCATTGGAACCGTATTGACGATCTCTTCGCAATGGAGTTAGTTTGGAGTCAATTGGAGTCAGTAAAAATTTTGAGTAAAATTAAACGTCTGTTTAATTTTATCCAAAATAAAATACTGCAACCGGTATTGAAACTCAAGGTGAGAACTCCTCACTCAATCGAACATTGTGTTTCGATTTAAATTTTAAATAGTTAGATTTAAAATTTGTTGATAGTGTTGATTGTGTGAACTGAATGATGGTTGCTATTTATTGTGTTATATAGACCCTATACGCCGTATATTAAGCGGAGGTTATTTAATAAAAACATATACCGCGATAATTCCACCGTGAAGTGGAATTGGTATTATATATGTATTTGGAGTTGATTTCCCGCATTATATAGCGGATGAGACCCTATTGCGCCGCATAATAGCGGATAGTATTTTATAAATCCCATATACCGCGATATTCCACATTGAAGTGGAAATTGGTATTATGCTAACATTTGTGGATGCAGGAAAACAGGTTGGAGGGATCCAACTGGATTCCTCAAACATTTGAATTTATTTCAATGTTGTGTGTTGATTTATTTATAATTGCCGTGTGATTATTTATTTATAATCTGTGAATGATTACATCTGTGATTGTATTCTTTGAAGGCTATAATTTAGCTGAATATATTTTTGGTATTGTTGGATACCAGAAATGAATAAATTGGATTTTTGAAATTAAAGTTGAAATTTTAAGTAAATTCTTTTGAAAGAATTGGGCGAATTTAAAAGAAGGAATTTTAAAAGCATAAAGTTGATTTTTGAAATCTTATCAAATTATTTCCAAAATATGGGAAAAGTTTTTATAAATGGGTTTTGAGTAATACTATTCGAAAGTTGGAAAATTTATTTAAAATGGAATTTTAAATGGTTTGGAAGAGATGAAGGAATTTATTTTCAAAAGTAATAAATTTGTTTGAAATCCAATTGATAATTGATTTGGTATTTGAAAATAAATATTTGGGAAATTGATACGAAAATTTATTTGACGTTGAATGAAAAATTGATTTGTGTTGAAATAAAGTGGAAATCGATTTGTAAAATGATTTGGGATTTGAAATAAATTTAGAAATAAATTTGTAATTGATTTGGTGTTTGAAAGTGGATATTTGGAAAACGACTTGAAAATCGTGTATAAGTGAATATTTGGAAATTTAAATTCACAATGGAATTTATAAAGGAAAGGGAAATTTGTTTTAAAAATAAACATTGATTTATTTTTAAGTGTAGAAATAAATTTACAGATTTGGAACATAAATTTGAAATAAATCGATAAGGATTTATTTAATTGGTTTAAATGGACCATTTTGAAATGGAAGTGTATTTTCCTTGAAAAGCCGAGTATATTTCCAAAATAGTTTTAAATTATAAATGAAGAAATTCTAAAATTTGATTTTAAGGAATATTTTGGAAATAAAGTATTTGAACTCGGTAAATTTCCAGTAGAAATGAATAAATATTTGGGAATATATCCCGTGTAGGGAAATGTGATTTGAAATTGGTTTTCAAACATTAAAGTATGGGAAAATATATATCTTGTGAAGATATTTTGGAAATAAATAATTTGGGAAAAATTATTTAAATTGGATGTTTGTTGTGAATGTTGTTTGATAGTTAAATAACCGACTATCAATATTTTCCTTTGAAATGGCACTTGATTTGTTTTTAAAACAAATGCTCACTATTCGGGTTAGCCGGGAAAAGACCTTTGTGTCATATAACCCATTCCGAATTAGTGATACGACGATATGAATCGTATTGAAGACCGGTGGCGAAGACCGGATATTTTTGAAAATGAAAGGACAACCTATCGAATGTCTCTGCACCGAGTTGCTCCGGTATAGAGATTTATATCACTCTTCTTGTGATGGGAAGTCCGGACGTGATTAGTGAATATCCGGAATGCAAGGGCTTCTTTGGAAGTGCCTTCGGTTCCGTTCGATCCCGGAACGGACTTGTATGGATGTGTGTCTGGCGTTACACTTTCAGACGTAAAGCTGGTTTCTATCAAATACATTTCTGTTGGTGGTGGAGAATTTATTCTCTTAGCTTAACACCCTTCTCTGAGACGTACGAGCTCAGAGGTTATGTAGTTGATGGTTACTAGTGATACATTCCCAAATTGGTAATGTGGCACACGAAGTGCTGTTGATCATTTGTTGATCAATGCGTTGCTTTGTGAAAAAGCGTGGCTTTGTGAAAAAGCGTGGCTTTGTGAAAAAGCTTGGCTTTGTGAAAAAGCGTGGCTTTGTGAAAAAGCGTGGCTTTGTGAAAAAGCGTGGCTTTGTGAAAAAGCGTGGCTTTGTGGACGAGACTTCGTCGAGCCTCACAACCCGGTAATGGTCGAAATAGGAATGTTGCGGTAAAGGTTTTTAGGGGTAGCGCCCCTAGGGTATGCCATTTCCTTCTTGTTAAAAGGTGATATCATGGTATGGAGCCCAGATATTTTACCTATGTTGATGCTGCAAATTTATTATACTTTGTGGTTGTTGCTTTGTGATTGAGGATCCTCGGATATAGGTCGGTGACGACCGGGGGATGGCATAGCTCGTGTGTTAGCTACCTAGTTACAGCTTGGTTAAAGCGTGAGTTAGCGTCGGCCTTGTGTTTGCAGAGATCCGGTTAGGTTCTCGGGGCGTCTTTCCAGAAGCGTTCCCATTTCGGTGTAAGGAAGTTCCTTTGCCTGACCATTTGTTGGAAATCCAAAGAAACAATACGAACCTTGTACGGTTTTAGTTGTATTACCTACTATGGGATGTGGCGGTAACCTGCTATTGAGCGTAGTAGCTATAGTAGGCATACAATAATGGTTGTATGCTGGCTAAGATTAATATTATATTTTCGAAATGGTTTTTGACACTATGCACTAATGATAATAATATCGAATGATTTTGCGTAGTAAGCATTTTTGACTATCATAAGAAGAAATCTCCTCCAATTCTGCGTTTGCATTGTGTGTATGGCGGGAGGTCTTATGGTAGATTCATTTTCCAAAAGCATTGCGAAATTGTTTTGTTTTCTTTGTGAAGATAAACTGTTTTAAGTTCTCACACCAGTCACCATGACTGACCTGGAGTTTATTGTTTCCTTCCTAAACTCTGGGTGCTCATCATTTTCCACACGGGCATCCTAAAGTCAGGTTATCAGGTCATTCTGGATTCAGGAGATGCTGTGGAGCTCATTGGCAAGCTGGATGACAAGACGTATCACTTGTATATGATATTATTATTCCGTTGTGTATTCTGTATGAGGACAAATTTATATAACTATCCAGTGTTGTATTGTTGTTGTAAACTCTGATGATGTTGTAATGTATAAAATGATATAGTTCTTTGTTTTAAAAGATTATTCATTTATCTATTATATGTTGTTCTGCTGCGATATGTGAGATTCTGATATTGTTTCTGTTGCTTCTTCTTTCATTTCTTCTGTCTTCTTCTACCTCTTCTTTTTAACCATAACAATTCGGTTTTCCGGCATTCGATTGGTCGGCAGTTGATACAGTGGACGTATTAATGTCGATTTTCGAGCGTCGAAAAATCGCGTTTGTTACATTTGGTATCAGAGCATATGGTTAAGCGATTAACTTTGCTCTGTTGGGAATTACTCATTAGAGATAGAGTCAGTAGTACTCTAGAATGAGTGTGAGTGTAATAATAGATACGAGTGCGTATTTTTAGTGAATATAAAAGTGTTTTATATTGTGTTTGCTTATCTGTTGAGCTGTTTATGAATTCTGGTCGGTATGTGGGACGCCATATTATCGATAGGGGTTTCTAAACACTTAAACGAGGCAAGTCGACATAGTATCATTTTAAATTGGGTAAATGAAATAATTTTACCTCAATTATATTTTGTATATAAAGGAAATAATTTTTCAGAATTATTAAAGTGTATATAATTGATTGTTTGGATGTTGAAATGTAAAAATATATATATGTTAATAAAAGTTGTTTGAATAATCTAAATAAAAACAACAATTGTGAAAGAATGAAGTATATAAGCAAATGAATTATGAAGTATGGAATTATAATTAATATGATTTGCAATTGTGAAATAATCTTGTATAAGTAAAGGTAAATAGTGAAATTATATGAGAAAAAGATTTATAAATGTGATTTATAAATAAAAGGAAATTTTGAAAGAATTTTAAGCACTGAATTCACTAGTGTTGCTGGGAAATAATAAGGGTGATGACTGCAGCATCATCAGTATCATTTTCAAGTTTCTGTGTGATTGATTTGCTACCATAATAAATTGAAAAAAAATTGAAGTTTTGTTGTGATAAACAAAATTTAAATTAAAATCCAAGTTGAAATTGATAAATATAAGTGAAATGAGTTTTGAACTTATAATATGATTTGGAAGTTAAATAAATAAGTTGTGTAACTTATAAAATGAGAAGATGTAAGTGAAACCAAATGATAAAATGGTTAAACAAGTTTTGTTAAGCAAAATTAAATTTGATTTTGATTGTGTAATGAATTTGACTTAAGTAAAAGTTAAATAAAATTGAATTTGAGTTAAATTAGCAATGAACTTAAGTTGCATAGTGGAAATTTAAGTGAAGTTAAACAAATGATGTTTAATTGGAATATAACTTAAGTGATGTTGAATGAAGTTGATTTTGATATCAAAGTAAATTAATAAAGTGAATTTATTAAATGAATGTGAACTTGAGTTATATAAATGAGATTCAACCTTATTTGTTAAATGAATTAGCAATTGAATTAATAAATAGATTGAATGTTAATCAATCGAATGTAAATGAATTAATATGGAATAATGAATGTAAGTGTTAATTCATTAAAGCTAATTGAAAATGTTGAACCAAATTGAATGTGAAGTAAAGTAAATTGAATAAATTTGGTTGTGTTGAATATATATTGGTTGTTATATGGTTGTTGGTTGATTGTATGTAAATTAATTAAGTGTTAATGAAATTGAATTAGTGAAAATTGAAAGCTATTGTAACAACTCGAGTTTTTCTAACACGAAAAACCGGACCATTTGAGTTAAGAAGAAGAGGTAGAAGAAGAAAATAGGAAACAACATCAGAATCTAACCATCGCAGCGGAATAAAATATAATATATATCAACAGATCTTTACACAAATCAAAACTATATCTGTTTATACAATACATCATCAGAGTACATCAACATCCATAACATACAACTGAATACACAGCGGAAAAATAATAGCAAGTACGAGATTACGTATCGTCATCCAGCTCGTCTCCTGAGCTCCACATCATCATATCCTGAACCTGTTTATCTCGGTCTGACCCGAGCATCATATAAAACAATACCCGAGTCAGTCTGGAAAACCAGCGTGAGAAAATCACACTCAAATTGATTATTAAAGTTTCAAAATCCTTTGAAAACAAAAGCATCTCGTAAGACCACTCCACAAATAAACATGTCGGGTTTTTACCTTACGATGGCTAAAACACTTTATATCAAAATCCTCTGATATTATAATAGTGTCTACAGAAAGTAAAATATAATCTAGCTGAAATGCTTGCATCTCACATTTCAACAATAGTTGGGCACAATCAAAACCGTACAAGGCACGTAGGAAGAATGGATTTCCAACGAATGACTAGGCACTGGGGTACCACCTATCACAGTACGTGGCCTAGATCACCGTACCGAGGAGTACGCCCGCTCCCCTGCAACACAAGGCCGGAACCATCCCTTACTGGATGATCCTGAATAAAATCACCCCACGGTTGGGATCAGCAACCGCACCACTAAGCCGAAATAAAAAGGGACATCTAGACAGGGATGACCTTACCCTCCAGTGGGAGCTACCCACGAAGCCTTGCTGCATAACCCCTGATTTTCAGTCATTCCCGGTTGATGAGGTTCGAGGCTAAACGATACCTTTAAAGAACATATCCCTTAGAATGCCCATCGTCCGCTGACGATGTTTCGCAAGCATTCGTCCATACAAGTCCGTCCCGGGTTCGAACGGAACCGAAGGCACTATTCCTAATACATCCATTTTGGAAATATCCTCAGGATTAGTAGCGACTAGACCTTGCACTTCACAGCTCCAATCTTCGACTCCGAACACGTTACACGAAACGTACAAACCGGATCGAAGTGGTATTCGAGTCTCCAGACCTAGAATCCCGGTATACGGAAACTCGATCCCGGTCTCTTCGAAACGATCAGCGCATTTGGCCAATATTGATAGTCGGTTATTTAACTATCAATTTACATCCACAAACAACCATCACACACAATAAATAATTTCCCACATTATTTATTTGCCCAAATATCTTTCCAAGATATATTTCTATTTTCAAACTCCTTTTGAAAACAATTTCAAACAGTTTCCGCTTACGGAATACATTTCCCAAATAATTATTTCTCTGAAACACCAAGTACAAAACACTTAGATTTTAAAATAATCTTAAAACACTTTACTATAAATATACTTAATAATATTGAAATTTAAAAAAAAACTACTTTAATACCTTAACAAAATATATACTTAAGAAATATTTAAAATGAAACCACTTTACAAATATAAACTAAATTTCTCTTTTTAAAATATAATACCAAATCACTTTTATATAATTACTACAATAATAGATCTTTGAAAAATACTTACTTTAAAGTTTAAATATTTAAAAAGAATAGGTTTCCTAAAACATACTTACTTAGGAAATTAACATTTAGAAATAATAAATTTTCTAAAATATGCTTTTAAAAATACAATTAGAACTTTTAACTTATATTAAAATTGCTTTGAAAACGTACTTGGCTATACAGAGAAATATCCTTCTCACTCCCATCTTTTAAAAATAAAATAACATTTATTTTTAAACCAAACCATATCCTTTTATAAATTCCCACTTTGAAATTATATTTTCAAATATCCTCTGATATTTATTTTACTTTACAAACCCAGTTTATCTCTTCCAAATCTCATTTCTCTTTAAATTTCAAATCCCAAAATATTTAAATCAAATTTATAATTGATTTCCCAATTTATTTTACTTTGAAATAAATTTCTTTACTTAATCCATTTATTTCCAAATTCATTAACTTCCAGATTTTATTATGATTTAAAATCTTTAAATCGAAACACAAGTTTCAGATTTCCCAAATTCCTTCTTTCTTTTTAATTACATTTAAACATTGAATTAAAATAAATTTTCATTCCTTTAAATAACATCACATAAGTTTTCTTTAAATTCAATATTTCTCTATTTATTCAAAATTCCTCTTTTCCATATTTAATTTATTCGAATTCATTAGAATTACTTAACTTAATTTTACTCTTTTATATTTTTCCAAAAATCCAATTCAATTGCTTTTGATAACTCATTATACTGGGAAATTCAATCCAACCAGATTATCCAATATAAATCATCACAGGATATCAACAATCATATCACAGAATATTTAAACAAAATTAAATATTTTGAGGAATCCAGTTGGATCCCTCCAACCTGTTTCCCTGCATCCACAGACGTTAGCACAATACCAATTCCACTTCAAGGTGGAATATCGCGGTATATGGGTTTTATAAAATCATCCGCTATTATGCGGCGCATAGGGTCTCATCCACTATATAATGTGGGAATATCAACAACTCCAATATATACATATGCCAATATATATATATTGGTATATACTACTATATATATATCATATCAACCAAATCAACCATTCAATCAATTATTTAAATTTAACCATTTAAATTTAAATCTAACTGAGTGAGATTAACTCACCTTTGGCCCCCTCAAACTTGCAATCCACTTCAATCTCGATTTGGTTAGCCGGTTTTGCCCTTGTAAAAACATCAGATGGTTTTTATTAATATTCGAACCAATTGATCAATTGATTACTATTTATTAATTAATTTTACTAATAATTTAATTTAAAACTACATTTCTAACTAAAATAATTAGATAAGTTAATTAACTAAATAAATTATCTTAAATACATTATTTAAAATAATTAGAAGATTTAAAATGTGTATCCACTTTATTTTTGAAACTTCCTACCTATACTTATCAAAATAAGTTATAGATTTCAGAAATCTAATTATTTATAAACTTTCAACATTTTAAAATTCCTCTTTTCTTTCCAAAATATAACATATATATATTGTTAATTCTTGCCTAAATATATATTTTTCCCAGACCGGGAAAAGGTTTTCTTTTTCTGCAGATATCAGCAGAAATTTAATTTACTATAAAGTAAAAACTTAAGTTAATAAATTTTTTTTTTTTAAACCTGTAAATATGTACGTATTATCAAAGTAAAACCAGAATTGCCTATACCTCAACGCGAGTCTCACCGAATCACACGCGAGCCTCCACTCTCGAGGTCCCCCCAATACCAAAGTCATGTCGCTCGCCTCTGCTCTTGATGATTTCCAACTTGCGACAGCCGGAGATTGAAAAGAACAGCGTCGCCTCGTCCACTGCCTTCATACCACGTCACCGAGCTCCCTCTTTAAATCTCCTTGTTAGCTTCGATCTGACGTTGATTCGAACAGTGAAGGAAGCTGCGAATCCAAACCCAAGCTCAAAAACGAGATCGCCAGATCGTGCTCGCGAGAATCATCTCCCGCTCACGCATCAACATGTTATTCGCTCGAATTGAATTTGAGTGTAGAGGGAAAAGAAGAACGAACGTGATTTTGGAATTCTGCGGCCTCCATTTTTGTTTGTTTTATTTTGAAGTTGATTTCATTTTTACCTTTACTGTGAAGTATTCGGTTGAAAACAAAAAGGTGAGGACGCGTGTTTATTAGGTAAGACACGTGTTATACCAAGAGAAACATGTGTTTTGAACTGCCTTGCGGGTCTGCATAGGCTTGCTACAGGTGTTGAGAAATGAAAGCAAAAAGCACTGATGGGAGATATATTGACCAGTTATAATATTAAAATTTCGATTTAATTTCAGCGCGTTTACATTCCATGATCACACGACAACTCAAAACACTACGAAAATTAAAATCTAATAATAATACAATATTACGGATCCAATAGAACTGGTTTCGTCGCATTCCGAGACTGTGCCTCGGACGGCTATTTTTAAATTCAATTTCAACGATTTTTTTTTTTAAAACTGAACAAAACTCCTTAAAATTTCATTTTAAAAGTTCTATCATCTTCAGTATTAACAATATAAATTTTCTGAACCTTTGAACTATTTTTAACAGGCTTAAAATCAAGATTCAATATTTTACCCAATCCCGATAATTAAATTTAATAATTAATTATCCAAATAAATACTGTATATTTGAAATTAAAGTTAAAATTTAACCTTCGGATATTTAAAATATATTAAATATTCACATTTCAAATATACAAAAATTCCGGGTCGTCACAGCTATGTAATTGAATTTGAATTGAAAGTGAACCAACTTGAATGTAAATTAGTGAATGTGAACTAATTGAAATGAATACATAAATGGTTTGAAAATTTTGTTGAAAGCATTCGAATTCGTTTTGGAACCATATAAATTGCTTATGGGAATTATTTGATTGCATTGCTTATGGAAACGTTGTGTTTGTTATTGAAAATTAATGAAATGTAAATGAATTTCCTATATATGTCACTTACGTGTTTAAACTGAGTAAGTACAGGTACCGGGGCTGCCGTTCGGTTGGGTTTGGTTGCGCTAAAATGCTAAATAAATAACCGCTTTTCTTAAAAATGCTAAAAGGTACGCCTACGCAATAAAAATAGGAAATGTGAACTGTTTTTCTGCTTTTCCGACCTGGTGGGTCGATGTATATATATTTATGTCTATTGTGATCCTACTACGATCGAACAGCGCAAAGGAGACGCTGGCGAATTTTTCGGAAAATTTAAGGCGTTAGAAAAATTTTGAAAATTTTGGAAAATTTTTGTTAAAAGAAAGTTGATTTCTAAATTGAAATGAAAACGTAGGAAATTGAACTAGAAAATGAAAACCATTGTTTTGGTTGAAGTTAAAGAATCTGGAAAAGGTGAATATAAAATTTTCACGAAGTGGATTTTTGAAAAGTTAATGAAATTGGAGTATTTTTCATACTTTGCAATTTCGAGGACGAAATTCTTTTAAGGGTGGAAGTTTGTAACGACCCAGAATTTCTATCAATTGAAATTCAAATATTTAATTAATTCTAAATATTAATAAGTAAGATTTAGAAGTCGAATTAATTTAATTTCGATATAGTGATTTAATTGGACAATTAAATTATTAATTTAATATTTGAAATTTTGGAAATAATTGAAATCTGGATTAAATGTGTATGAAAATGATTTATAAAGTTATAATAAATCATATTAGAGTTATAATGATGTTATAGAACTTTTAAAATTAAATTAAAAGTTAAATTGTGAAAATTGAATATTTTAATATTTAATTGACGACTGATGTAACAACCCGGTATTTCGTATTGATTAACTATCGTCTCTAGACGATTTCTTTTCTTAGCTAATTGTTGTTTGGAATTTTTGAATCGGTTTAAAGTTTATTTTAATAAAATTGTTTAAATTCTTTTGGGAAAATTAGTTAAATGTTATTGGGCTTTAAAAATTTAATTATCCACTTGTTTGTTGCCGTGATAACCTTACATACCCATTCCTCTTCTTATTTTCCCGACCCATTCATTTTCGACTTCAACCCTAAACAAAACGAAAGAGAAATAATGGCGGCTTCAAATTCCTTCGTTCAATCGTTCGTTTCAAATTAGGGCTGATGGAACTCGATCGCGCTCGTCTTCTTGAGGGCCACGGCATCGACTCTTCTCCAATTCGAACGCTGCTCCTCGGTTTATCGAGCCACCTTCACTTCGATCGCTAAGGATTTAGCTTCGCTGCCTCGTCGAGAAATGGTGAGTTAAACTCACATCTAATTCGAACTGTTACGTGATTATCTTGACTTCGTTCGTGTGTTCGATTTTCGTGACTTGGGATTTAAGTGATTTAGTAATTGATGGTTCGCTTAATTTGGGTTTGAACCCCTCGTTTTCATTCGTATATGGTTTTTGAATTGTGATGGTTCAGGTTTCTCGACTTGTTCGATTTCGTTCAATGTTGTTGTTTTTGCTCTGCCACGCGATCTTCGTTTTGAATTTTTGAAATGATCAATGTTTTCTTCGATTTTTGGTATGGCCGTTGTTTTCCTTGGTTTTGAAGGATTTCGTGAGTTGTCTCGGTTTTATGGCTTACTGTCGAATTACGTTGTCCATTGCTTTATCTCGTGACACCCACTAACTTCTGTCACTTGATTGTGTGAAGGAAATTTCATGACTTTGTTTTATAGTTAGTGGTCACCATTGCTTTGATAGTGGTTCTGACCGTTCCGATGTTTTGGGCCTTTGCCTTTTGTTTTGGTACCGTGCCTTATTCTCAACAGTGATACCTGAACTACCCCGTTTTGCTGTTGTACCATGTTGTATTGAATGTGATACCATTCCGGTTGAACTTTTGATGTTCATTGGCCTTGAGTTGAACCTATTTTGAGACTTGGGTTTGACCTTGGTTTGATGTGTTAGCTGAGCTTATTTATGTAATCACTCTTTGGTCTCATTTGTATATGTGTTGGTCATATGAACATCACTGAGTTGCATTTCCATGTTCGATCACTAAGCACTTGTCATGTTGCATGTTGCACTTCACTGTTTTGCTTTATCATGTGTATTGTGACATGGTACTCGACTGTGTACTTGTACTCTCCGACCATCTTTGTGATACCTGATGGTTTGTAAACTGCTTCATTTTTGTTTAAAATTGCTTGCATCTATTTGATTGTCTCTCTGTCTAGTTCAGTACCTTGCATTGTTTTCCACTGTATATTTATATATACAAGCTGACATTTGTACATAAACTCCGGCCACTTTGAATTGAAGTTGCTGTTCGATATTTGCCTTACCACCATGGTTATCGATTGTCTGCATTGTGTACTTGGTCACCGTTGGGTCAACATCATTCACTCTTGTTCAATATACCGTTTACTGGGGATATTGTGCTCATGTATTTTTGGTATTGCTGTAGTCTTCCTCTTGTTCCCTATAGCATTCATGCTTCATTGTGTAATTCTTTTGCCATTCACGTGTACATGTTTGATCAGCTGCTTTGATACCTGAAATTGACCCTTTTTCTTTGTAGCTTCAACATTGATTTTGAACTGAATATACTTTAATTGACTTAGCCTTTGTTCGAACTTAGCATTGCCTGGATTCGAATTTGACTCTGTGATTCTGGCACTGTCACTGCTTGGTAGCTTTTGATGTTGTCCAGTTTGTACTTGCCTTGTTGAACTTGTACACGCATGTGTCTTGTTGCTGTGGCATTCTAGATTGCATTATTGCTGCTACTTGAATTTGTAGTTGTTCTATTGCCTTCTGATTCTCTTGACCATTTGTATACATACTTTCAAGTATGTATTCAGATGTATGTTCACTTTTGCATATCCATGTGTCATTTTCGCTTGCATCTGTTCATCCCTGAGCACTTGCTGACCTGCTGCATTTTCGTAGCAGTTTTACCCTTGTCCCTTGTGGTGACTTTATACTCTGTTGTGGCGAGGCAGTGCACGCGTGCGTGCACTGCAGCCACACAGAATTGACAGATTTTAATCGATATTTTCTTTTATTCTTAATTCATCGACCTGTTGCGTAATTCGTAGGCTGTATTGGCGAGGCAGTACACGTTAGCGTGTACTGCAGCCAATTAGCATTGATATTTTTAAATTGACATTTCAATTGCTTAAACTGCTTTGGATTTCTGTTTTGTGGATTAACACTGTTTAGTGTTATTTCTGCCGTTATCCAATTCTCGTATCGAGAGTTGGATATACGAGATTTCTGTGACTGTCATCTATATTGAGATTGATTATTATTGCTTCTATGCTCTAATAACTGATTTTGAATTAGACTGATCCGAGTATTATTTTCTTTTGAATGTAATACTCGGGTCAGACCGAGTATTTACAGGTTGTAGATTTCTAGCTTTGGGTTGCTGCTAGAGCTATGAAGACTTTTTATATCATTTGAAGTGGTCTTCGTCCTGTTGAAGTAGTCAGTGTGTCTGTTTTAAGATGATAATGTATTCATGTATATTAGTCGATAATGTACTTGTATATATAACTTCTTGAGTCGACAATTGTAGTTGTATCATTTGTATTGTGTCAAATGTATTGTAACTGATATCAGTTATTGTATATATGAGACTTTTCGTTCCATCTTTATTCCGCATTTATGTTATCTGTGTTATTTTTATATCTATTGTCCTAAACTATTATAGCCACTGTGTAGTAGCTTTGAGTTTGTATCGGTATGTCGGGTTTCCTCTAAAAATAGAAATGCAATGTTTTATTATCTGACATATCGGTGCTCGCACAAAGCAATTACATAGATGGTCGCTCCTCAACAGCCTTATTCTCCGTGCTATTTGACAGCACTACACCGTAGTGTTCTTGGCTAGCGTGGGTATAGAGGTGGGGCGTCACAGCTTGGTATCAGAGCTTGGGGTTTAGGACAATTATAAAACATAACTTAGATGGAACTTGTGTTACAACTATTTGTCGATGTTTATCTCTCATCTTTACATATGATTATTTTTGACAGTTAGGTAAGAATTCCTAACGCTTATTCTTGTGTTTTCGGCTTTGAATTGATTTAGCCGATGTTGATATTGTTTTAATTTGGCAAATTAAAGCCATTTTGACTTTTGGACTTTGTTCCACTTTTGTTCTATGCTATGAGTGTCATTATGTACTTGTTACACTGTGATGAAAAATAGCTGGACCAGTTGCAAATTGAGTGATTTTGATTTCTCATTCACATCTAGTTCGAATCTCAGCGATTTTGAACTTGATATTTTGTGTTTTCCTCATCTGGATTTCCCTTCGACTTCGGTCACTTTGTTTTTTGAGAAATTGCTAATTTCCTGATTCTCAAGACTCTGATTTTGTTTGCCGTTGGTTTCTTTGATAATGATGATTGATTCATTTTATACTCGACTGCGGCTATTAATTGTTGACTTCGACGTTGACTTGATTCTTACTTTTGTTGAAGTCATTTATGCATTTCTGCTCGATTTGCTTTGTTTTTCCAGTTGATAATCGATTCTTCTTTTCTAATTAGTTGTTATCACCTTTGTCGATTTTGATAACTTCTATTTCTGGAATTCTTGGGTATTCCTACTTTGATGAATTTGGAATCGAATTCTTTGGATTTTATTCACGTCTTCGAATGTGAAATTTTAGTGAACCGACTTGGTTTCCTAATTTAATCGATTCTTGATCATTTCCCCGATTTGTTGCTATCATTTATTAGCAACTTTGATGACATTTTCTTCGGGATTTTTGTGAACATACTTTCTGATGGATTCAGTATCGATTTCTCTGGATTCCATTCACATCTTCGTATGTGAATTCTTGTGATTGATTGTTTCTACAATCATTTTTGTGATTTGTCACTTTAAAAATATAAAGGTTTCTATACTAGTAGTAAATATTAAATTCCCTTTTTCCAAACGATTTCAAAACTATTTTACTACAAAGTTCTTTTTCTTGAACCGTTTTCCAATCTATTAGTATATACAAGCCTTTATTTCACTCGTATGAGAAATTGAATTAAACGGCCTAGTAAAACAAGTGGTATGAAACGCTTGCGTTTACTTCGTCGGTTAGCTCTTGGACTTGTTCGATTGAACCCTTTTTGTGACAATTTCCTAGTGGAGATTTACAATCTGTTCGTAAATATTTGAGTTAAGCAAGTGGTTATGGGACATGAAGCTAAACTCTTATATTTACTAGCTTAGTGTAATTGACACTTTCCTTATGATCATGACGATCATTTTTGTGATTTAGACTAGCGATTGTGCGATGTCTCTTCGTCCGTGTGTCGGACTTGCCTTCGGGCCATCCGTGTGTTCGGAAAATTAAATGGATAGCTTTCCATCCGTGTGTTCGGAAAATTAAATGGATAGCTTTCCATCCGTGTGTTCGGAAAATTAAATAAATAGCTTTCCATCCGTGTGTTCGGAAAATTAAATGGATAGCTTTCCCTCCGTGTGTTCGGAAAATTAAATGGATAGTTTTCCATCCGTGTGTTCGGAAAATTAAATAAATAGCTTTCCATCCGTGTGTTCGGAAAATTAAATGGATAGCTTTCCATCCGTGTGTTCGGAAAATTAAATAAATAGCTTTCCATCCGTGTGTTCGGAAAATTAAATGGATAGCTTTCCATCCGTGTGTTCGGAAAATTAAATAAATAGCTTTCCATCCGTGTGTTCGGAAAATTAAATGGATAGCTTTCCCTCCGTGTGTTCGGAAAATTAAATGGATAGTTTTCCATCCGTGTGTTCGGAAAATTAAATAAATAGCTTTCCATCCGTGTGTTCGGAAAATTAAATGGATAGCTTTCCATCCGTGTGTTCGGAAAATTAAATAAATAGCTTTCCATCCGTGTGTTCGGAAAATTAAATGGATAGCTTCCCATCCGTGTGTTCGGAAAATTAAATAAATAGCTTTCCATCCGTGTGTTCGGAAAATTAAATGGATAGCTTTCCCTCCGTGTGTTCGGAAAATTAAATGGATAGTTTCCCATCCGTGTGTTCGGAAAATTAAATAAATAACTTCCCATCCGTGTGTTCGTAAAATTAAATGGATAGCTTCCATGAGATAGTTTCTCGTCCGTGTGCTCGGACTTCCTCCTTCTTTGTGTTTTCTGGATTTCGTGTGTAGATTTCTAGAATCTGTGTTTTCTGGATTTCGTGTGTAGATTTCTAGAATATGTGTTTTCTGGATTTCTTGTGATGATTTCTGGAATTTTGTGCTTCACCAATTTTCGTGATTTCTATTGATATGTTTATCAATTTTTGTGCATTGGTGAATTCATGTGTTATTGACTTGTTATGAATACAAGTTTAGGGTATGATATCCCTTTCTATCTTTGAGAAGATTCTTGTGACATCTTTGATGAATGGAAATTCATTTGGTATTATATTTTGGTGCCAGTTATTTTAATGAGACTTTGACGTGTTAACTTCGGTAACCGTCAATTTTAAAATGAATTTACAAGCGGTTCTCCCGCAACACTGATATTGCTAATTTAATCACGTGTTTTCAAAATTCTTTATTTTTTTAAAAGTGTTTCAAAAATATAAATTAAAATTGTTTTCAAAAATTTTACAGTTTACAATTTTCAAAAGAACGAGGAAGCGATTTAAACGTTTCAGCAAAATCGAGGACTATGACCCCTTTCTTTTACTGATTCGCTTAATTCCGGACTTGTCCGTTTGAGAATGTGAAATGTTATTTTTTTTTAAAACACACAATTCTGCACTTTCAAGAAAACGATAAAGAGATTTAAACGATTTAGCAAAAGTAAGGAGTATGGAACCATACTTTTACTACTTCGGTTAATTCCGGACTCGTTAATTGAATATTTATGACTTCTGATTATCGTTTTTGATAATCAGATATTTGTGAAATTTGATTATCGTTTAAGATAATTAAATATTTTTCGATTTTGATTAATCGAATATTTGTGTTTCTGATTATCGTTTTTGATAATCAGATATTTGTGAAATTTGATTATCGTTTAAGATAATTAAATATTTTTCGATTTGATTAATCGAATATTTGTGTTTCTGATTATCGTTTTTGATAATCAGATATTTGTGAAATTTGATTATCGTTTGAGATAATTAAATATTTTTCGATTTGATTAATCGAATATTTGTGTTTCTGATTATCGTTTTTGATAATCAGATATTTGTGAAATTTGATTATCATTTGAGATAATTAAATATTTTTCGATTTGATTAATCGAATATTTGTGTTTTTGATTATCGTTTTTGATAATCAGATATTTGTGAAATTTGATTATCATTTGAGATAATTAAATATTTTTCGATTTGATTAATCGAATATTTGTGTTTCTGACTATCGTTTTTGATAATCAGATATTTGTGAAATTTGATTATCATTTGAGATAATTAAATATTTTTCGATTTGATTAATCGAATATTTGTGTTTCTGATTATCGTTTTTGATAATCAGATATTTGTGAAATTTGATTATCGTTTGAGATAATTAAATATTTTTCGATTTGATAATCGAATCTTTGTGATTTCTGCTTATCGTTTTTGATAATCAGATATTTGTGAAAATTCGATTATCATTTTAGATGATTGAATATTTGCGATTTTGAGATTCGATCTTCGTCTTTTTCTCTGACGATTCAGGTGAGTAATTTGATTTACTCACATTCAATTCGTGCAGTACGTGAATTCTGCTCTATTTTCTTTTTCTTTTAAAATGCTGGAACTCGATTGATTCTTGCTTTTGATAGTCGTCTGATTTTGATTCCTTGATCCCCACGATTGTTGATTCTTTTGATTTGAATCAATCGAACCTTTTGATTTCATATCTAATACTTCCCCTGCTGACATTTGCTTATGCATTCGACATTGCCATGCTCTTATGGTTGTTACCTTTAGTCCGTTTATTCCTTATGATTGCGAGGACGCAATTTCTTTAAGGAGGGAAGTCTGTAACAACCCGGTATTTCGTATTGATTAACTATCGTCTCTAGACGATTTCTTTTCTTAGCTAATTGTTGTTTGGAATTTTTGAATCGGTTTAAAGTTTATTTTAATAAAATTGTTTAAATTCTTTTGGGAAAATTAGTTAAATGTTATTGGGCTTTAAAAATTTAATTATCCACTTGTTTGTTGCCGTGATAACCTTACATACCCATTCCTCTTCTTATTTTCCCGACCCATTCATTTTCGACTTCAACCCTAAACAAAACGAAAGAGAAATAATGGCGGCTTCAAATTCCTTCGTTCAATCGTTCGTTTCAAATTAGGGCTGATGGAACTCGATCGCGCTCGTCTTCTTGAGGGCCACGGCATCGACTCTTCTCCAATTCGAACGCTGCTCCTCGGTTTATCGAGCCACCTTCACTTCGATCGCTAAGGATTTAGCTTCGCTGCCTCGTCGAGAAATGGTGAGTTAAACTCACATCTAATTCGAACTGTTACGTGATTATCTTGACTTCGTTCGTGTGTTCGATTTTCGTGACTTGGGATTTAAGTGATTTAGTAATTGATGGTTCGCTTAATTTGGGTTTGAACCCCTCGTTTTCATTCGTATATGGTTTTTGAATTGTGATGGTTCAGGTTTCTCGACTTGTTCGATTTCGTTCAATGTTGTTGTTTTTGCTCTGCCACGCGATCTTCGTTTTGAATTTTTGAAATGATCAATGTTTTCTTCGATTTTTGGTATGGCCGTTGTTTTCCTTGGTTTTGAAGGATTTCGTGAGTTGTCTCGGTTATATGGCTTACTGTCGAATTACGTTGTCCATTGCTTTATCTCGTGACACCCACTAACTTCTGTCACTTGATTGTGTGAAGGAAATTTCATGACTTTGTTTTATAGTTAGTGGTCACCATTGCTTTGATAGTGGTTCTGACCGTTCCGATGTTTTGGGCCTTTGCCTTTTGTTTTGGTACCGTGCCTTATTCTCAACAGTGATACCTGAACTACCCCGTTTTGCTGTTGTACCATGTTGTATTGAATGTGATACCATTCCGGTTGAACTTTTGATGTTCATTGGCCTTGAGTTGAACCTATTTTGAGACTTGGGTTTGACCTTGGTTTGATGTGTTAGCTGAGCTTATTTATGTAATCACTCTTTGGTCTCATTTGTATATGTGTTGGTCATATGAACATCACTGAGTTGCATTTCCATGTTCGATCACTAAGCACTTGTCATGTTGCATGTTGCACTTCACTGTTTTGCTTTATCATGTGTATTGTGACATGGTACTCGACTGTGTACTTGTACTCTCCGACCATCTTTGTGATACCTGATGGTTTGTAAACTGCTTCATTTTTGTTTAAAATTGCTTGCATCTATTTGATTGTCTCTCTGTCTAGTTCAGTACCTTGCATTGTTTTCCACTGTATATTTATATATACAAGCTGACATTTGTACATAAACTCCGGCCACTTTGAATTGAAGTTGCTGTTCGATATTTGCCTTACCACCATGGTTATCGATTGTCTGCATTGTGTACTTGGTCACCGTTGGGTCAACATCATTCACTCTTGTTCAATATACCGTTTACTGGGGATATTGTGCTCATGTATTTTTGGTATTGCTGTAGTCTTCCTCTTGTTCCCTATAGCATTCATGCTTCATTGTGTAATTCTTTTGCCATTCACGTGTACATGTTTGATCAGCTGCTTTGATACCTGAAATTGACCCTTTTTCTTTGTAGCTTCAACATTGATTTTGAACTGAATATACTTTAATTGACTTAGCCTTTGTTCGAACTTAGCATTGCCTGGATTCGAATTTGACTCTGTGATTCTGGCACTGTCACTGCTTGGTAGCTTTTGATGTTGTCCAGTTTGTACTTGCCTTGTTGAACTTGTACACGCATGTGTCTTGTTGCTGTGGCATTCTAGATTGCATTATTGCTGCTACTTGAATTTGTAGTTGTTCTATTGCCTTCTGATTCTCTTGACCATTTGTATACATACTTTCAAGTATGTATTCAGATGTATGTTCACTTTTGCATATCCATGTGTCATTTTCGCTTGCATCTGTTCATCCCTGAGCACTTGCTGACCTGCTGCATTTTCGTAGCAGTTTTACCCTTGTCCCTTGTGGTGACTTTATACTCTGTTGTGGCGAGGCAGTGCACGCGTGCGTGCACTGCAGCCACACAGAATTGACAGATTTTAATCGATATTTTCTTTTATTCTTAATTCATCGACCTGTTGCGTAATTCGTAGGCTGTATTGGCGAGGCAGTACACGTTAGCGTGTACTGCAGCCAATTAGCATTGATATTTTTAAATTGACATTTCAATTGCTTAAACTGCTTTGGATTTCTGTTTTGTGGATTAACACTGTTTAGTGTTATTTCTGCCGTTATCCAATTCTCGTATCGAGAGTTGGATATACGAGATTTCTGTGACTGTCATCTATATTGAGATTGATTATTATTGATTCTATGCTCTAATAACTGATTTTGAATTAGACTGATCCGAGTATTATTTTCTTTTGAATGTAATACTCGGGTCAGACCGAGTATTTACAGGTTGTAGATTTCTAGCTTTGGGTTGCTGCTAGAGCTATGAAGACTTTTTATATCATTTGAAGTGGTCTTCGTCCTGTTGAAGTAGTCAGTGTGTCTGTTTTAAGATGATAATGTATTCATGTATATTAGTCGATAATGTACTTGTATATATAACTTCTTGAGTCGACAATTGTAGTTGTATCATTTGTATTGTGTCAAATGTATTGTAACTGATATCAGTTATTGTATATATGAGACTTTTCGTTCCATCTTTATTCCGCATTTATGTTATCTGTGTTATTTTTATATCTATTGTCCTAAACTATTATAGCCACTGTGTAGTAGCTTTGAGTTTGTATCGGTATGTCGGGTTTCCTCTAAAAATAGAAATGCAATGTTTTATTATCTGACATATCGGTGCTCGCACAAAGCAATTACATAGATGGTCGCTCCTCAACAGCCTTATTCTCCGTGCTATTTGACAGCACTACACCGTAGTGTTCTTGGCTAGCGTGGGTATAGAGGTGGGGCGTCACAACTGAAAATAGTCATTTTTCAAAAAGTCTCGGATTTCGACAAAACCTATTTCATCGGATCCGTAATTTGATATTATTATAATGTTTCAAATTTCGTATCAATCGGATGTACGGTATGTCCGGGGCAAGCCAAAACGCATCGAAATCGGTTTAAATCGGTTTAATTTAAATTTGATCGTTTATTTCTGTAACTCGCACATACGATCGAATTATCTCCCGAAACATGTTCCATTGTGTTCGGAATGCGGGGTAAAACTAAGAAACGCCAGCCGGCACGCTCGATTTGGAGTTCGGAAAAATTTCGGTGAATAGTGTTTTTGGGCAATTTTCTATAAAAGGACGAGACAATCTTCATTTGCAAAACTGCTAGGGTTTCTTCTTCAGCCGGCCCTAGATTTTAATGGCCGAAATACCTCTTCAATCTTCCCTCGATCTCTTCCAAACTGTAACCAATTAGCCAAAACGTTCAACTGGAAGTTTGTAGAGCACGTTGAGATCTTCACATCCAACGGTGGAGATCGTCTGAAGTGTAGCCGATCGACGGCTATTGTTGTTTGAAGTCGGAAGTTCTTTCACGTCGTTCGAGAAGCAGGTGGGGCCAAGCTCCCTGATATTGCAGCCGTGGGTAGCTCTCGTCGAGAGCAATGCGGTGGAAGTCACTGATCATTGTCGAAGCCATCGTAGGCGACGCGAAAATTCAACAAAGTTTGGCGGCAAATGGGTTTAAAACGTGCGATGTTGCCTGGGGTTTTCACGTGAGGAAGAAGGGGGAGGCAACGGCCCAGATCTGAGGTGGCAAAGATGAACGGCAGATGTGGATCTACGGTTTGAAAATTAAAATAGAAATTGTAAATTGATTATTTATAAATTCGTATAAACTTTGAAATAGCGTAACGTTTTGATACAAGGTCAGAATTTGACGAAACTTTTTGCATTGGAACCGTATTGATGATCTCTTTGCAATGGAGTTAGTTGGAGTCAATTGGAGTCAGCAAAAGTTTTGAGTAAAATTAAACGTCTGTTTAATTTTATCCAAAATAAAATACTGCAACCGGTATTGAAACTCAAGGTGAGAACTCCTCACTCAATCGAACATTGTGTTTCGATTTAAATTTTAAATAGTTAGATTTAAAATTTGTTGATAGTGTTGATTGTGTGAACTGAATGATGGTTGCTATTTATTGTGTTAAATAGACCCTATACACCGTATATTAAGCGGAGGTTATTTAATAAAAACATATACCACGATAATTCCACCGTGAAGTGGAATTGGTATTATATATGTATTTGGAGTTGATTTCCCGCATTATATAGCGGATGAGACCCTATTGCGCCGCATAATAGCGGATAGTATTTTATAAATCCCATATACCGCGATATTCCACATTGAAGTGGAAATTGGTATTGTGCTAACATTTGTGGATGCAGGAAAACAGGTTGGAGGGATCCAACTGGATTCCTCAAACATTTGAATTTATTTCAATGTTGTGTGTTGATTTATTTATAATCGTCGTGTGATTATTTATTTATAATCTGTGAATGATTATATCTGTGATTGAATTCGTTGAAGGCTATAATTTAGCCGAATATATTTTTGGTATCGCTGGATACCAGAAATGAATGAATTGGATTTTTGAAATTAAAGTTGAAATTTTAAGTAAATTCTTTTGAAAGAATTGGGCGAATTTAAAAGAAGGAATTTTAAAAGCATAAAGTTGATTTTTGAAATCTTATCAAATTATTTCCAAAATATGGGAAAAGTTTTTATAAATGGGCTTTGAGTAATACTATTCGAAAGTTGGAAAATTTATTTAAAATGGAATTTTAAATGGTTTGGAAGAGATGAAGGAATTTATTTTCAAAAGTGATAAATTTGTTTGAAATCCAATTGATAATTGATTTGGTATTTGAAAATAAATATTTGGGAAATTGATACGAAAATTTATTTGACGTTGAATGAAAAATTGATTTGTGTTGAAATAAAGTGGAAATCGATTTGTAAAATGATTTGGGATTTGAAATAAATTTAGAAATAAATTTGTAATTGAATTGGTGTTTGAAAGTGGATATTTGGAAAACGACTTGAAAATCGTGTATAAGTGAATATTTGGAAATTTAAATTCACAATGGAATTTATAAAGGAAAGGGAAATTTGTTTTAAAAATAAACATTGATTTATTTTTAAGTGTAGAAATAAATTTACAGATTTGGAACGTAAATTTGAAATAAATCGATAAGGATTTATTTAATTGGTTTAAATGGACCATTTTGAAATGGAAGTGTATTTTCCTTGAAAAGCCGAGTATATTTCCAAAATAGTTTTAAATTATAAATGAAGAAATTCTGAAATTGGATTTAAAGGAATATTTTGGAAATAAAGTATTTGAACTCGGTAAATTTCCAGTAGAAATGAATAAATATTTGGGAATATATCCCGTGTAGGGAAATGTGATTTGAAATTGGTTTTCAAACGTTAAAGTATGGGAAAATATATATCTTGTGAAGATATTTTGGAAATAAATAATTTGGGAAAAATTATTTAAATTGGATGTTTGTTGTGAATGTTGTTTGATAGTTAAATAACCGACTATCAATATTTTCCTTTGAAATGGCACTTGATTTGTTTTTAAAACAAATGCTCACTATTCGGGTTAGCCGGGAAAAGACCTTTGTGTCATATAACCCATTCCGAATTAGTGATACGACGATATGAATCGTATTGAAGACCGGTGGTGAAGACCGGATATTTTCGAAAATGAAAGGACAACCTGTCGAATGTCTCTGCACCGAGTTGCTCCAGTATAGAGATTTATATCACTCTTCTTGTGATGGGAAGTCCGGACGTGATTAGTAAATATCCGGATTGCAAGGGCTTCTTTGGAAGTGCCTTCGGTTCCGTTCGATCCCATAACGGACTTGTATGGATGTGTGTCTGGCGTTACACTTTGAGATGTAAAGCTGGTTTCTATCAAATACATTTATGTTGGTGGTGGAGAATTTATTCTCTTAGCTTAACACCCTTCTCTGAGACGTACGAGCTCAGAGGTTATGTAGTTGATGGTTACTAGTGATACATTCCCAAATTGGTAATGTGGCACACGAAGTGCTGTTGATCATTTGTTGATCAATGCGTGGCTTTGTGAAAAAGCGTGGCTTTGTGAAAAAGCGTGGCTTTGTGAAAAAGCGTGGCTTTGTGAAAAAGCGTGGCTTTGTGAAAAAGCGTGGCTTTGTGAAAAAGCGTGGCTTTGTGGACGAGACTTCGTCGAGCCTCACAACCTGGTAATGGTCGAAATAGGAATGTTGCGGTAAAGGTTTTTAGGGGTAGCGCCCCTAGGGTATGCCATTTCCTTCTGGTTAAAAGGTGATATCATGGTATGGAGCCCAGATATTTTACCTATGTTGATGCTGCAAATTTATTATACTTTGTGGTTGTTGCTTTGTGATTGAGGATCCTCGGATAAAGGTCGGTGACGACCGCGGGATGGCATAGCTCGTGTGTTAGCTACCTAGTTACAGCTTGGTTAAAGCGTGAGGTAGCGTCGGCCTTGTGTTTGTAGAGATCCGGTTAGGTTCTCAGGGCGTCTTTCCAGAAGCGTTCCCATTTCGGTGTAAGGAAGTTCCTTTGCCTGACCATTTGTTGGAAATCCAAAGAAACAATACGAACCTTGTACGGTTTTAGTTGTATTACCTACAATGGGATGTGGCGGTAACCTGCTATTGAGCGTAGTAGCTATAGTAGGCATACAATAATGGTTGTATGCTGGCTAAGATTAATATTATATTTTCGAAATGGTTTTTGACACTATGCACTAATGATAATAATATCGAATGATTTTGCGTAGTAAGCATTTTTGACTATCATAAGAAGAAATCTCCTCCAATTCTGCGTTTGCATTGTGTGTATGGCGGGAGGTCTTATGGTAGATTCATTTTCCAAAAGCATTGCGAAATTGTTTTGTTTTCTTTGTGAAGATAAACTGTTTTAAGTTCTCACACCAGTCACCATGACTGACCTGGAGTTTATTGTTTCCTTCCTAAACTCTGGGTGCTCATCATTTTCCACACGGGCATCCTAAAGTCAGGTTATCAGGTCATTCTGGATTCAGGAGATGCTGTGGAGCTCATTGGCAAGCTGGATGACGAGACGTATCACTTGTATATGATATTATTATTCCGCTGTGTATTCTGTATGAGGACAAATTTATATAACTATCCAGTGTTGTATTGTTGTTGTAAACTCTGATGATGTTGTAATGTATAAAATGATATAGTTCTTTGTTTTAAAAGATTATTCATTTATCTATTATATGTTGTTCTGCTACGATATGTGAGATTCAGATATTGTTTCTGTTGCTTCTTCTTTCATTTCTTCTGTCTTCTTCTACCTCTTCTTTTTAACCATAACAATTCGGTTTTACGACATTCGATTGGTCGGCAGTTGATACAGTGGACATATTAATGTCGATTTTCGAGCGTCGAAAAATCGCGTTTGTTACATTTCGTATCAGAGCATATGGTTAAGCGATTAACTTTGCTCTGTTGGGAATTACTCATTAGAGATAGAGTCAGTAGTACTCTAGAATGAGTGTGAGTGTAATAATAGATACGAGTGCGTATTTGTTAGTGAATATAAAAGTGTTTTATATTGTGTTTGCTTATCTGTTGAGCTGTTTATGAATTCTGGTCGGTATGTGGGACGCCATATTATCGATAGGGGTTTCTAAACACTTAAACGAGGCAAGTCGACATAGTATCATTTTAAATTGGGTAAATGAAATAATTTTACCTCAATTATATTTTGTATATAAAGGAAATAATTTTTCAGAATTATTAAAGTGTATATAATTGATTGTTTGGATGTTGAAATGTAAAAATATATATATGTTAATAAAAGTTGTTTGAATAATCTAAATAAAAACAACAATTGTGAAAGAATGAAGTATATAAGCAAATTAATTATTAAGTATGGAATTATAATTAATATGATTTGCAATTGTGAAATAATCTTGTATAAGTAAAGGTAAATAGTGAAATTATATGAGAAAAAGATTTATAAATGTGATTTATAAATAAAAGGGAATTTTGAAAGAATTTTAAGCACTGAATTCACTAGTGTTGCTGGGAAATAATAAGGGTGATGACTGTAGCATCATCAGTATCATTTTCAAGTTTCTGTGTGATTGATTTGCTAGCATAATAAATTGAAAAAAAATTGAAGTTTTGTTTTGACAAACAAAATTTAAATTAAAATCCAAGTTGAAATTGATAAATATTAGTGAAATGAGTTTTGAACTTATAATATGATTTGGAAGTTAAATAAATAAGTTGTGTAACTTATAAAATGAGAAGATGTAAGTGAAACCAAATGATAAAATGGTTAAACAAGTTTTGTTAAGCAAAATAAAATTTGATTTTGATTATGTAATGAATTTGACTTAAGTAAAAGTTAAATAAAATTGAATTTGAGTTAAATTAGCAATGAACTTAAGTTGCATAGTGGAAATTTAAGTTGTAACGACCCGTGAATTTCGTTAACTAAGTTGGTCATAATTTTCATAATTTATAGTAAAGTGAATGTTAGGAATTAGATGTAGCAATTGTAATTAAAAGTTAACTAAAAAAATATTTAAAATGAAATTCCAATTCAATAAAATAATGTAATTGTTATGATTTGATTTTTAAATAGAATGAGAAACAAGAGTAAGTATTGAATAATATGTTATTTATTTATGGTATTGAATAAAAATTGGTAAACCAATTGTAATTAATGGTAATAATGTGATATAAGCTAATAAATTAGATTTCAATGCAACACCCATTAATGAATGTAATTGAAATAGAATTTAGGTAAATGTACACTAGGTTATAAATCAAATAGATGGAAACAAACGTATATATCGAATTGATTAATGAATAAATATACATTGAATAGTAATTGAATGTACAGTTAATGGAAATTGTGTAAAATCAATAATGATAATTAGATGTGCCTTATTGATAATTAATGCCATAACGGAAAGAGTAAATGTATTCATTTGAATATAAAATTGCAATTGGGTAGGGATTGTTAAGTAACAACGTTAATGCAAGGTAAGTGATGCTAAATTAAAGTCAATAATAATGAATAGTGACTAATTCAAAATTTGTAACATATATTTTAAATTACCTGCTTATTTGTTAATGGAATTAGAATTTTTAATAAGTGATAATAAAATAAATGAAGGTTACACTAATGGGAAATGAAATAACGTTCATTAAATGTTGAGTAATCATAGGGTCATATTTATTAAAAGCATTACTTTAATAATGTGGATTAATTGAGAAATTAATACTAGAAGCAGGTAAAGTAATAACTAAAAGGGAAATATGTTATAAATTGATTTTACCTAAACTTAAGTGTAAGATAAAGGTTGAATTTGGAACTTATCCATTTAATTTGAAACTTATTAGGATAAAATGGGATTCAATTTATAATGAGGGTTTATTTTAAGAAATCGAAATAAATTCTTTAATGAGAGAATTAAGCTACTTTAAACTGAGACGGGAATTTGTTTAAAGAATTACAAATTAATTAGTAAATTTTATGAGATGAAATTAATACTAACCCTATTTAGATTATGACAGTTGGCTAATCTACAGAATAGGAAGCTATATTTATTTATTTAATTGGAAAATTTAATTACTTTCTTTGAAATTATTGTGAATAAATGAAATATAACAGTTAAATGTTAACGTTGAAGGAAGTATAGAGGAAATCTAAGAAAATAAATGTAAACAATAGTGAGCCAATGTAAATTGCATCTTTTTGATAATAATAGACTGAATAATAGAATGAAAGGTAATTAAATGAAATTTTGAAAATTTAATTTACAATTTCTAAATTCAATGAATTTGAGATAAACACTGAAATTGATAAATTTATCAATTTTTAAGTTTACTTTTAATTTGGTTAAAACATTGTAATTTACTGAGAAATATAAAAGGGTTAAAATTGGTAAATTTTAAGATTTAAATTAAAAGTTGGATTTTATTAATTTTTTATTTATTTATTTATATAATTGATGGAAAAATAGTCATTTTGGCCACTGACTCGGATTTCGATGAAATAAGTTTCATCAGATCCGTAACGGTGAATTATAATAGTGTTTCAAGTTTCGTAACAATCGGATTTGTCATTTGATCGTACGGACTCGAAACGCCTTGAAATAAATGCAATTGTAATCAATTGAAATCAATTTGAAATTTTTGATTTTAGCACAACTTCTTCATACGATGGAATTTGGACTTGAAACCTTTTCCATTGCGTTTAAAATATTTTAAAACACCTATTTTGATATATGGGTTTACCCAATTCTGTTCCGGAGATAGAACGGGCTTTTTGGACCACTTTGGCGTTAGCGCGTAAATCTATCTTATCCATCCATTCAAACGTCAACCCTGCCTATATATTTCCTGTTATAAATCCTAGCCTCCCTAATCTTCATTTGTCTGTACGTACAATTCATCTTCTTCTTAGCTCCTCATTCCAATGGCAGACAAAACCTAATTCCCAAATTCCAAAATCTAATTTCAAAAAAAAAAAAAAATTTGAGATTTACGCGCTTTGGGTCGCGCTTGGGGTTTCAAGGGGAAAAACCCTGGAGCTACTTCGAGTCGGGAAGAAAACTACTCGGGTCATCGGGTCGTTTTCGCAAAAACTCCAAGCAAGCACCGGGTATTTGAGGCGGCGGACCGGGTTGAACTCGAAGTCGACTCAGCACCAGAATTTTCCAATCTTCAAATTTTCATAACTTTTGCATACGGACTCGGATTTGGACGCGGTTTCTTTTGTTAGGATTGTATCGAAATTCTGGACACTTTGACGCTAGTTTGGACGAATTCTGAGACGATCAAATTTTTGGGTTTAAATTGAATTTAAATTCAATTTAAATTCAATTTAAATTCAAAAGGTGAGTGTTTTAACCCACTCACAACTTCTAAGATTTCTTATGTTTGTTAAATTAAATTTTGATGTGATTTAAATTTTCTACGATTGTTTGGGCATATATTTGATCATCATCTCAGTTAGATAACATTTAGTTAAATTTAATTGTTATTTAATTTTATTATTGCATAAAATTTGCGAGTTAAATTTATTTATTATTGCATATAAACTGCCAGTTGAACAGTTATTAAATTTTATTGAATATAAACTATTTGTTGATGCCTGTTATATTTTATATGCTTTATATTGATGTTTTGTTTAAATTGGATGATGATTGTAATAAATGGTTGTTTATTTATATTTGGATGAATGGATGCTATATTTTATATTGTATAAACTGCAAGTTATTATGCATTTTATTTTATTCGGGATTGCGGTTTGAAATGATATATAACCGAAATTTTATTTTAAATTGCGGATTGAAATGATAAATATCCGTATCACTTGACCATAGGATAGAAAATTATATACAGGCACCGTGGTCTATATATAAATTATTTTAAGGGATTTTCTATGGTTTGGAAAGAAATATATGGTTTAATAAATATTAAATTTTGATATTATATAAATATTATTTTATATATGGTTAAATTCTAAAATTTAAGCTATGTATGACTTGATGATGTTTTAAGTTTGATTTACGAATATTTCAAGTTTGAGCTTTATTTAAGTGATATTGAATTTATTAAATAAATATTTCTAAACTAAATAATAGTAAATTGAATTAAGGTATATATAAGATTATCATATTTGGTTGGGAATTTTAAAATATTTAAAGATTTGAAATATATCAAAATTGAAATGTTTTATTGAAATTAAGGTATTATTGTTTTTCAAAGTATTTGTTTTCGAAATTGTTATAACTTTGAAAGTAATATGGTTTGAAAATGAATTTATTTGAAATAGAATTTATTTAAGAATTATCTTTAAATATATTGATTTGAAACCGATTGAAATTTTGAGTTTAAGAATATGACTATATTATGTGATTTGGGCTTAAGATGGTTTTAAAGAATATTTCAAGTTGTATAATTAAAAGTAAGAATAGTGATTGAAAATTTGGATTTTATTTAAATGATATATTATTGAATTTGGTTTTTAAGTATATACTATTTTGAAGTAAATGATATGTTTTGAAATAGCAATAATAATTTGGTTTTAAAGTATATACTATTTTGAAGTAAAGGATATGGTTTGAAATGGCAATAATATTTTGGTTTTTGATGTATATACTATTTTGAAATAAAGAATATGTTTTGAAAGGGCAATGATTGTGTTTTTAAAAGTATATATATTTTTTTAAATGACCACGGTGTTATAATAACGATTGGTTGTTAAAGAGACCGGGATCGAATATGGACATACTCTCTGTCGATACCGAAAACCACTTTGACAACCGTGTACGCGGTGGAGATTCTAGAATGAAGTAGGATGGTGGCGACGTTCTTAAGGTATGTTACGTGGACCCAACTCCCGTGAGTTGGCATAAGGTGGCTAAAACAGGAGCGATCTCGGACCAGTGAGGTAGCACCTCTTCTCGGACACATTTCTTCGATATTATACTCTTACTTGTGATTTGACTAGATGGCCATCCTCCGATTTGGGAGTGTTGTTCGAGGTGGACGGTAGTGGCTGCTATCCTCTCCATCAGTCCGTGTGCGTAATTGGTATATCTACCCTGGCATTGCCTTGTGTGCCGTGTCACCTACCATATCGAGCTTTACTACGATTATGATTTTAAGATCCGACCGCGTTAAGGTTCTCCATCCCCTTAACGCTATTTTCTATATGATTATACTTTACTTATTAGACAGTACTGTATATAGCGAATATTACTACATAGTAGATAGTTTAACGGATCCTTAAGAGTTGTGAATCCCGAACATTTCTTAAGTTACTACACTCACGTTAGACACTGGATAGGAGATGTCAAACCCCGTAAACATATCTGACGCCGTTTACACTCATATTTATTTCATTGATTTAACTTACATAAGATCTTTTAGTTCTGACTCGAGTGTTTTGTCTTTTCAATTCGCTCGGGTCAGCCTGAGCATTTCAGGATTTGAAGGCTCTATTTCTGGAGGATGAAGACGAAGATTTTATTACTACTATTTATTATATTCCACTACATCATTGTATTCCACTGCATAATTATCATTCTCTGGTATGTGTAACTCTGATATGTATTGTATAAGTAATAATCAAATGTTTTGTAAAATAGCTTCATGAACTGTTATTTGATTATTATATTTTATCGTTCCGCTGCAAGATTCTATTTTGTTCTTTTATTTCTCCACTTTTTCTTATTTACCCCATAACAATCCACCCTTCTGTATGGTTTAAGTCGACATGTGTGTCTGCCTAAGCATACAAAAAGGTGGGATGTTACAGTTGGTATCAGAGCTTTGGTTTAGCGAAAAACCTTAGCCTTATGGGGTTTGACTCTTTACTAATAGGGTAGTAATACCCTATGGGAGTCGTTGAGTGTAAGTATATGAGAGAGCGTATTTGTTAGTGTTATAAAAAGGTTTTAATATTGTGTTAATCTGTTCCGTTTTGTATTTATAAATTCTGGTTGGTGCATGGGACGCTATGACATCAATAGGGATTTCTAAACACTTAATAGGACAGACCGACATAATATTTGTTTTAATATAGGTGAATGAAATAATTTTGCCTATTATATTTTCTGTATATAAAGTAAAATATTTTATATAGATATATATATTTGGTTGCTATAGATTGGGTGTTAGGTAATGAAAATATAAATAATAGTTGAAACTAAGCAAAAAAATAAAATAAATGAAAACTGGAAATTTAGAGCTTAAGTTCCGGGGTTTTTGAAGATTTCTTTCAATTGATTTTGGAATATAATAATAATATTATTAGAAGTATTTTCTGATATAAATATTTCAATAGAATTTGAAAGAAATGTTTTAAAAGAAATTCCGCAAAGAAATAAGTTGTACTCCCCTTTTTGTCGCTGGAAAATAATTTCGGTGATGGCGGCCGCATCATCGACATTCATTTTCGAGTTTCAAAGTGGGAAGGCCACTGTAGTAGTTTTACTACAAGATTATTTTATTTTAAATTCTTTTAAATATAATTGGATATATAAATTATAAGTATATATTATCTATTATTTTAAAATGATTTTTGAATAAAACCCGGTATTTAATTCTTAAGTTTCCATTAATAAATAGTCCTAATTACTGAAGTGAATTGGATCGTAGGTAATTAATAAATTGAAACCTCTAAAGGAAATAAGAGATTTAATGCTAGGATATAAATGGTATTAAATGAAAGTTGAAATTGTAACCTACGAAATAAAGGAAATAATTATTGAACATTAAAATAATTAAAAGAAATGAGAAAACTTATACAACTTTCAATTTCAGTCTTTAAAAGCATAAATATAACTTACCAAAAATTTATAAAAGTTGAAAATGTTTAATAAGAAAATGTATAGAAAATTGTACGAGTAGACTTATGTAATGAAAAATTCAGTAAATTTCTTTTATTAATAAGAATTAAAGTATAACTGTTATGCCAAGTAACTAAAATTGAACATGAATATTATTAATAAATGAATAAATAAAATCAAGTAAATGAATAAATATGCAAAGTAAATTAATTTAAAAATGAATAAATGAAATTAATAAGTATTGATGTTCTAGTTGTTATGGACTTAAATGTTATATATAAATAATAATAAACTTAAGTAATAGGTTGAAGTTACCTTAGAATAAAAGATGAATACTGGGAAAATGACTGTAAAACTTAAGTAATAAATTTACCTACCAAGGAATTGGTTGAATGGATAAAAATAAATGATGAATAAAGAGGAAATCAAACAACAATATATGGAATGAAATTAATAATAATGAACTTGATCTATTGTTGAATTTGTTATTTGTTTGGCTTATGGTTGTTTGGGCAAGGATACTTTAATATTGTTTGGATGTAGGAATAATCTATTTAGTTTCACCTAAGACTGCTGAGTGAAGGGTACACTTAGTAGTTTATTCTTCATTCTGTACAATTTAAAGTTATGAACCTGAACAACTATTTCTTTTGTTTGATATGAATGAATGATTGATTTTATGGTTGTATGTCTTATTGCAAGTGTTTAAATTGTAATAGAATATTATACAAGTAGAAATTTGAAATAATGAAAGTATTCAATGAAATTGCTATTAAATGAGAATTTAATGTTATAAGCTTAAGTATAATTGAAATTTTACCAAGTAAATATAATTAAAGGTAAGTATGACAAATAGATGAGGTCATACAATTATAAAGGAATGTAATATAAATAAGAGAAATTGTAAACTGAAAGGGTTAAAGTAATTTCTAAATAAAAGTTGGAAGAAATACAATGAAAATAAAAAGATAAACCGTTATATGAATAAAAAGAATCAAACAACAAATGTATGAATGGAATGAATAAGAATAGACTAAAACTATTGCTGAAATTGTTGTTTGTCGTGGTTGTGGTTGTTGGGTAATGTAACGACCCAGGATTTTGAACGAATTAAATTGAAAATATTTAATTAATTTTAAATATTTGAACGATGATTTAATTTGTATCCCGAATATAACTTTGAAAACTGACGATTAAATTATAAAATTTAATCGATTGGAAGTTGAATAAAATTTAAATCTTCAATTTTAAAGTTAAAGAAAAATATTTCAAAAGCTTGTAAAATTTATATTGATAAGACTGAAGATAACAGCAGCTTCAGAATTTAAATTTAAACTGTTTTGTTCAGTTTTGAAATTTATATCGTTTAACCGATATTGAAAAATAGTCATTTTCAAACAGTCTCGGAATTCGACGAAACCAGTTCCATTGGGTCCGTAATATCGAATTATTATCGGATTCCAAATTTCGTATTTTTCGGAGTTCGTATGTGAGAATACGACACGAAAACGCATTGAAGTTTTTATCGAGATTTAAATTTAAATTTTAAATTTTAAATTTATGGTCAAAAATCATCACCACGTTCTCCTCCCTAAAATCGCGCCTGTAATCACGAGAATAATCGTGCACCCCATCACGTATACGCGTCCCTTTCCCCTTTCGTTCCTTAGACAAAAAAATCACCTCGTCCAAATTAAAAATGGCTGTAGCCCCATCCTCAGTTCGAAAATCAAATTCACGAAATCAACCGCGTACGAGAGGCGAGCGACTCGACTAGGGCTGAGGGGCGGCACGCGATTCGCGAGCGACAGTGGTGGCGCGCGAGTTCAGGTCGAGGGTGGAAGCGCGGCAGCGCGATCAAGTCGCAAGGCGCCGTGGATGTCGAGAGAGGAGTCGGGTTCGCGTGCGTTTGCGGCGCCGCGACGTGGACTCGCGACTAGGCGATCGCGACGTCAGAGAGCATTCGCGGCGGCAGGTGGTTCGCGAGGGAGATGACGGCGACGTTGAGGCTCGCGATTTGAGTCAAGCAGAGGCGGTGGCGCTCGCGCACACACGCGAGAAGAGCTCGAGTTCGAACTCGAGGTGCTGAGCGAGGGGAGTCGCAAGTTGTCTCAGGAGATCGTAGGACGAGGCGGTTGTGGCCGCGTTGATTTTGGTCTCGAATTCGACTGTGAGGTATTTTTTCTTTTGAAATTTATTTATACAATTATATACTTGCAGTAGAAAAAAGATGGTATAAAAATAGATATATGTAAAAGAAAGGATTTTGCAGTAAAATAAAGAATGATTTTTGTAAATAGAGATATATACAATATTGTTTAATTGATTTTCTAAAACTATTTAAATTATTGAAGAAAAATTATATAAAGGGGAATTTGTTTTTAAATATAAACTTTGAGTTAAATAAATTTAGTTTTAGCTTTTAAATTTCAGTATTTAAAATGCAGCAATATACATATATATGTATATTAGGGAAAATTTACAGTAAGGTATGTGGTTTCAAATTTATATATATATAAACATTTTATAGAAAAGAAAGTTAGAAGAAAAAAAATGTTACTGTAATAATTTTTTGGTTAATAGGCAAAAGTATTTAAGATAAATAAATATATACACAGTTTAAAGAAAGTATATATGTATAGGGTGGAAAAGAAGAATTCAGAAATTTATAGTAAAGTTTCTTTTTATTCGTGAAGGAAAATATTTTCTTTGAAAGGGGAAAATTTGTTTAAAATTTAATCCTTTGATTTAAAATTTAATCATTAAGTTAAAATAAATCAATAGTTGATTTAAATTTGTTAAAATGGAATTTAATTGTTCGATCTGTATGAATAGTAATAAATTGTATAAATATTTATACAAGGTATAAATCAAGAAAAATCGAGTCAAAGTGGAAATGGATTGCAAATAAAAGCTAAGGTGAGATCTCCTCACTCAGATTTATATTTGGATTGCAGTTATCGATTTGATTGTTGTTTGAATGTGCTATTAGATATGATAGGATATATATATATATATATAGCAGTATATACATATTGGCATATGTATATATTGGATTGATTGATTCCCGCCTCGTATAGCGGATGAGACCCTATTGCGCCGTTAGTAAGCGGATTTATAAAAACCTATATACCGCGATAATTCCGTACTGGAGCGGAATTGGTATTGTGCTAACGTCTTTGGATGCAGGGAAACAGGTTGGAGGGATCCAACTGGATTCCTCAACAGTATGTATTTATTTATAAATATTGTGATGTATATTCTGTTATCATATGTTGATATATGATGTTTTGAATGTGTGATGGACTAATTGATGCTGTTGCATCATCGGATTCAGTTTTGAAGTTTAAAATAACATCTTTTACTTTAAAAAGGGTTTTCAAAGTGATCTTGTTAAAATAAACATTTCCTTTGATCTTTGAGTTGATTTATTTCAAATAAATAAACGCCTAAAATTTATAATTTTAAAATGTGAAGATATGAATTTATAATTATAAAATGTGAAGATATGAATTTATAATTATAAAATGTGAAGATATGAATTTATAATTATGAAATGTGAAGATACGAAATTTATGGATTGATAAATTTTGAAGTTATAAAATGTGAATGAAATTGTGGAATAAAATATTTATAAGAAAATTTACTTATAAACTTGACTTTTTGCCCTTAGATGGAATATAAATAGAACTTGCTAACAAAAAAATGATTTTTGAAGCTGAAATTGTTATGAAGTGTAAAAGCAATCTATAAATGTTGTTTTATAAATCTAGAATCACTCAATTTTGATAAGTGAGTTATAGAAGGTTAATAAAGAAGATTTATAAATCAAAGTTGTTATAAGAGAGAAAAAGAATTTATGAACATTGTTTTATAAATTCGAAATCAATTAAATTTGATAAATTGAATATAGAAGGTTGTTAAAGAAGATATATTCGCGATTTTGGATAGCGAATTATCCTTGGAAAAAATGTGTAGAAAAGATTGAAATTGGTTAAGTGAAGTATATTCACGATTTTGGACAGTGAATATATTTTTGAAGTAGAATGGATATGGTTTTGGGAAAGCGATATTACAAAAATGAAGTAACTGTTTTAAAAGATGTTTTTAAAATGTGTTAAATATCGAAAACGTAGATTTCAACATTTATTGTTGAAATAGACGTTTTCGAAAAATAAGGAAATGGTGGACTATAACACTGTTGTTATAGTAAATGATTTCCGAAAGGAAGTGTTTTTATATAGTATGGGGATTTACATATCTATCTTAATTTCGAATCCCAATACTAATGATTTTGAGTCGTCGTAACGATGTTTTACGTAACATTCGTTTTGACTCAAATTGATGTTGTTATAGAAAATGGATTTCCTTAAAGAATGAAATATATACTTAATTTGATTTAAGTATATCGAATATTTTCCAAGTGTTGAAAATAAATGAATTGTGAATTGCTGACTTATTTTTAAATAAGTATGGAATTGCTTTTCCAATATGAAACGAACGTTTTAAGAATTTATCCTTGTAAAGATAAATTGAAATTTGATATTGAAAACGATTTGAAAATCGAATATCAGTAGATATTCGAAAGTATAAATTCGATATGGAATTTATAAAAAGAAGCGAAGTTGTTTAAAAATAAATATTGATTTATTTTTGAAGAATGGAAATTGATTTGAAATTGTTTTCAAATGGTTAAGTGTGGAAAATTCTATATCTAGTAAAGATATTTTTGAAGAATAAATAATTTGGGAAAATTATTTGGAATCTGATGATGTTGCGCATCTTTATTGATAGTTAAATAACCGACTATCAATAATTACCTTAGATAGGTATTTGTTGTGAATTGGATGAATTTGAATGCCACACTTATTTTTGAATTAACGCTCACTATTCGGGTTAGCCGGGAAAGGACCATGGGGTCGTATAACCCATTCCGAATATGTGATACGTCGTTGTGAATTGCATTTGAAGACCGGTGTTGAAGACCGGATATTTTTGAAAACGGAAGGATTACCGTCGAGTTACTCTACATCGAATGATCTTCGATTTAGAGGTTTTATCACCCTTAGTGACGGGAAGTCCTGACGTGATTAAAAACTATCCGGATGTGCAAGGGCTTCGTGAGAAGTGCCTTCGGTTCTGTTCGATCCCGGAACAGACTTGTATGGATGTGTGTCTGACGTTACACTTTGAGATATAAAGCTGATTTCTTTCAAATACATTTCTGTTGGTGGCGGAGAATTTATTCTCTTAGCTTAACACCCTTCTCTGAGACGTACGAGCTCAGAGGTTATGTAGTTGAAATTTATCAGCGATATATCCCAATTTGGTAACGTGGCATACTGAGTGTTGCTGTGAAATGATCAGTGTTTGGTCATTTGTGATATGATCATTTGTTTGATCTTATATCTTTGTGATCATAGGTTGATCATTTTGTTTGACCCGAAGCAGGGCTTTTTGAGAAAGCGTAGCTTTGTGGACGAGACTTCGTCGAGCCTCACACCCCGGAAATGGTCGAAACAGGAAGAATGCAGCAAGGTTATAGGGAGTAGCGCCCCTTAGTGTATGTCATTCCTTCTGGATAAAGGTGGTATCATGGTATGGAGCCCAGATACTTAACCTCTGTGGTTGCTGCACAGTTATTATTACTTTGTGGTTTGTTGGAAATCGGGGATCCTCGGGAAGATCGGTGACGATCGGGGGATGGCATACGCGTGTCAGTAGTTACCTATTTTTGCAGAGGTAACCCGGCCTTGTGTTGGCAGAGATCCGGTTAGGTTCTCGGGTCGTCTATTCCAGGGACGTACCCATCGTGGATAGGAAGTTCCTTAGCCTGACCATTTGTTGGAAATCCAAAGAAACAATACGTGACCTGTACGGTTTTAGTTGTAGAACCTATCATTCACTTATGGTGGCGCCCCACTGTTTGGATGGTAGCTATAGTAGGCATAGTTCGAAATGTCTATGCTGGCTAAGATTTATATTGTACTTTCGAAATGTTTTCTACACTATGCACTAATAATAATATAAAAAATGATTTGATTTTGCGTAGTAAGCATCTTTGACTATCATAAGAAGAAATCTCCTCCAAGTCTGCGTTTGCATTGTGTGTGTGGCGGGAGGTCTTATGGTAGTTTCATTTTTCAAAAGCATTGCGAATTGACATTAAAGTTTTCCTGTTGTTTATTTTAAAGATAAATAACTGTTTTACGATCTCACACCAGTCACCATGACTGACTCGGAGTTTATTGTTTCCCTTCTAAACTCTGGGTGCCCACCAATTTCCACACGGGCAGTCTAGAGTTAGATTATCAGGATATTCTGGATATTTTGGAGCTTTGGAGATAAGCTGGATGGCGAGACGTAGTATTTGTATCTGATAGTATTTATTCCGCTGTGTATTCTGTATGAGGACAAGTTATATAACTGTCCATTGTTGTATATTGACTCTGATGATTGATGTATGTATAAAATGATATAGTTCCTTGTTTTAAAGATTACTGATTTATCTATTATATATTGTTCCGCTGCGATGTGTAAGATTCTGATATTGTTTTCTGTCTGAAGTTGTTCAGTTGTTCTTTCTTTCTCTTCTTCTTCTCTTTTTCTTCTATTTCTTCTTTCTAAAACCCTCACTATTGGAGTTTCCGGCACTCGATTGCTCGACAGTCGATAAAGTGAGTATCGATGTTGAATTTTCGAAAGTCGAAAATTTCGGGATGTGACAAAGTGGTATCAGAGCATATGGTTAAACGACAACCCTGCTCTGTTGGGTGTTACTCATTAGAGATAGAGTCAGTAGTACTCTAGAATGAGTTGAGAGTAATAATATATACGAGCGCGTATTTGTTAGTGAATATGAAATTGTTTTATATTGTGTTTGCTTATCCGTTGAGATGTTTATGAATTTTGGTCGGTATGTGGGACGCCATATTATCGATAGAGATTTCTAAACACTTAAACGAGGCAAGACGACATAATATTGTTTTAAATAGGGTGAATGAAATAATTTTGCCCAAAACTATTTTTGTATAGAAAGAAATGGTTTTCTATGAATTATCATAGTGTATGGTTGCATGGTTGTTAGGAAGTAATAACATTGAAACATTATCATTGTTATCTGAAATCGAATAAGAAATTAAAAATAATAACCAAAGATTTGGAAATAAATTCATATAAGAATAAAATTATGGATATGAATTGTAGATGTGATTTACAAATGAAATTTGAGATTATAAATTATAAATGTGACTTATAATTTAAAACGGAATTCCAGAGAAGTTTTTGGAAATGTTTTGAAAGGAGTTTGAAAATTTTGGAGATTTGGAAAGTTTAAATCCTTTTTGATTTGAAAATGAATTTCGAAGGTTTTGAAAAATATTTTGAAGAGATGAAAAGCTCTAAACTCTTTTCGGTCGCTGGAAAATAACTTCGATGATGACCGCGGCATCGTTGGTGTTCATTTTCGGGTTTCCAAAAGAGAAATTGCTGCCAAATTGTTTTAAATGGAAGTTGAATTAGTTAAATTGAAACTTGAATTGTGAACTAAATAAAAGAATGGTTCAGAATTGCAAATAAATTCAAGTAAGAAGAAATAAATTTCAAATGAATGGAATTTACAATTGTAAATGAATAAAATTGAAACTGAATGTTGAAACAAATTTGAATTGTGTGTAATAAAATGAAGCTTTAAGATTAGTTTGAAGTGAACTAAAGATAATTGATGAAATTCAATATTCAGAAGTAAACTGAATCTAAATTAGATTGAAAGTGTAGATTAAATTCAAATGAATGTGAAATGTGAAATTGAATGATAATGGATATAACTTCTATAGTAAACTAGAAATGGTATAAGAAGTGGATATTAGAAGTTTGTAATAAAATTTGCAAAATAGTTGGATGTTATAACTAGATATTATGGCTAGTAGGATATACAGGTGTATAAAGGGGATTGGAAAATTTATTTCACAGATAAATTTGAATTGCTCGAAAAAGGTACGTATTTGAGTTTTAATATGAGTTTTTGATGATTTCTCTCTAGCCGCTTGGCTTTTTCTTTTTCTTTTTGAAATCTGAGAGTCCGTAGGGACGTTTTGTAGTCGTGCCGTATTAGCCGCGCAAAGGAGACGCTGGCGAAATTTTTCGAAAATTTAGAGCGTTAGAAAATTTTTGAGAAAATTTTGAAAGTTTAAATTTGAATTTGAATTCGAATTTGAATTTAGAAGTTAAACAATGTTGTTTGAAACTTAAAATTGAAGTTGGAAATTTAGTTGAATTGATAACGAATCTTAAGTAGGAAGATTTGTTTTGATAAGTTGATAAAACTATTTAGATGTTGAAAAATAGTAGACGAGTTAAGGACCACTTTTCCTAACTCGTAATTTCGAGGACGAAATTCTTTTAAGGAGGGAAGTTTGTAACGACCCAGGATTTTGAACGAATTAAATTGAAAATATTTAATTAATTTTAAATATTTGAACGATGATTTAATTTGTATCCCGAATATAACTTTGAAAACTGACGATTAAATTATAAAATTTAATCGATTGGAAGTTGAATAAAATTTAAATCTTCAATTTTAAAGTTGAAGAAAAATATTTCAAAAGCTTGTAAAATTTATATTGATAACACTGAAGATAACAGCAGCTTCAGAATTTAAATTTAAACTGTTTTGTTCAGTTTTGAAATTTATATCGTTTAACCGATATTGAAAAATAGTCATTTTCAAACAGTCTCGGAATTCGACGAAACTAGTTCCATTGGGTCCGTAATATCGAATTATTATCGGATTCCAAATTTCGTATTTTTCGGAGTTCGTATGTGAGAATACGACACGAAAACGCATTGAAGTTTTTATCGAGATTTAAATTTAAATTTTAAATTTTAAATTTATGGTCAAAAATCATCACCACGTTCTCCTCCCTAAAATCGCGCCTGTAATCACGAGAATAATCGTGCACCCCATCACGTATACGCGTCCCTTTCCCCTTTCGTTCCTTAGACAAAAAAATCACCTCGTCCAAATTAAAAATGGCTGTAGCCCCATCCTCAGTTCGAAAATCAAATTCACGAAATCAACCGCGTACGAGAGGCGAGCGACTCGACTAGGGCTGAGGGGCGGCACGCGATTCGCGAGCGACAGTGGTGGCGCGCGAGTTCAGGTCGAGGGTGGAAGCGCGGCAGCGCGATCAAGTCGCAAGGCGCCGTGGATGTCGAGAGAGGAGTCGGGTTCGCGTGCGTTTGCGGCACCGCGACGTGGACTCGCGACTAGGCGATCGCGACGTCAGAGAGCATTCGCGACGGCAGGTGGTTCGCGAGGGAGATGACGGCGACGTTGAGGCTCGCGATTTGAGTCAAGCAGAGGCGGTGGCGCTCGTGCACACACGCGAGAAGAGCTCGAGTTCGAACTCGAGGTGCTGAGCGAGGGGAGTCGCAAGTTGTCTCAGGAGATCGTAGGACGAGGCGGTTGTGGCCGCGTTGATTTTGGTCTCGAATTCGACTGTGAGGTATTTTTTCTTTTGAAATTTATTTATACAATTATATACTTGCAGTAGAAAAAAGATGGTATAAAAATAGATATATGTAAAAGAAAGGATTTTGCAGTAAAATAAAGAATGATTTTTGTAAATAGAGATATATACAATATTGTTTAATTGATTTTCTAAAACTATTTAAATTATTGAAGAAAAATTATATAAAGGGGAATTTGTTTTTAAATATAAACTTTGAGTTAAATAAATTTAGTTTTAGCTTTTAAATTTCAGTATTTAAAATGCAGCAATATACATATATATGTATATTAGGGAAAATTTACAGTAAGGTATGTGGTTTCAAATTTATATATATATAAACATTTTATAGAAAAGAAAGTTAGAAAAAAAAAATGTTACTGTAATAATTTTTTGGTTAATAGGCAAAAGTATTTAAGATAAATAAATATATACACAGTTTAAAGAAAGTATATATGTATAGGGTGGAAAAGAAGAATTCAGAAATTTATAGTAAAGTTTCTTTTTATTCGTGAAGGAAAATATTTTCTTTGAAAGGGGAAAATTTGTTTAAAATTTAATCCTTTGATTTAAAATTTAATCATTAAGTTAAAATAAATCAATAGTTGATTTAAATTTGTTAAAATGGAATTTAATTGTTCGATCTGTATGAATAGTAATAAATTGTATAAATATTTATACAAGGTATAAATCAAGAAAAATCGAGTCAAAGTGGAAATGGATTGCAAATAAAAGCTAAGGTGAGATCTCCTCACTCAGATTTATATTTGGATTGCAGTTATCGATTTGATTGTTGTTTGAATGTGCTATTAGATATGATAGGATATATCTATATATATATATAGCAGTATATACATATTGGCATATGTATATATTGGATTGATTGATTCCCGCCTCGTATAGCGGATGAGACCCTATTGCGCCATTAGTAAGCGGATTTATAAAAACCTATATACCGCGATAATTCCGTACTGGAGCGGAATTGGTATTGTGCTAACGTCTTTGGATGCAGGGAAACAGGTTGGAGGGATCCAACTGGATTCCTCAACAGTATGTATTTATTTATAAATATTGTGATGTATATTCTGTTATCATATGTTGATATATGATGTTTTGAATGTGTGATGGACTAATTGATGCTGTTGCATCATCGGATTCAGTTTTGAAGTTTAAAATAACATCTTTTACTTTAAAAAGGGTTTTCAAAGTGATCTTGTTAAAATAAACATTTCCTTTGATCTTTGAGTTGATTTATTTCAAATAAATAAACGCCTAAAATTTATAATTTTAAAATGTGAAGATATGAATTTATAATTATAAAATGTGAAGATATGAATTTATAATTATAAAATGTGAAGATATGAATTTATAATTATGAAATGTGAAGATACGAAATTTATGGATTGATAAATTTTGAAGTTATAAAATGTGAATGAAATTGTGGAATAAAATATTTATAAGAAAATTTACTTATAAACTTGACTTTTTGCCCTTAGATGGAATATAAATAGAACTTGCTAACAAAAAAATGATTTTTGAAGCTGAAATTGTTATGAAGTGTAAAAGCAATCTATAAATGTTGTTTTATAAATCTAGAATCACTCAATTTTGATAAGTGAGTTATAGAAGGTTAATAAAGAAGATTTATAAATCAAAGTTGTTATAAGAGAGAAAAAGAATTTATGAACGTTGTTTTATAAATTCGAAATCAATTAAATTTGATAAATTGAATATAGAAGGTTGTTAAAGAAGATATATTCGCGATTTTGGATAGCGAATTATCCTTGGAAAAAATGTGTAGAAAAGATTGAAATTGGTTAAGTGAAGTATATTCACGATTTTGGACAGTGAATATATTTTTGAAGTAGAATGGATATGGTTTTGGGAAAGCGATATTACAAAAATGAAGTAACTGTTTTAAAAGATGTTTTTAAAATGTGTTAAATATCGAAAACGTAGATTTCAACATTTATTGTTGAAATAGACGTTTTCGAAAAATAAGGAAATGGTGGACTATAACACTGTTGTTATAGTAAATGATTTCCGAAAGGAAGTGTTTTTATATAGTATGGGGATTTACATATCTATCTTAATTTCGAATCCCAATACTAATGATTTTGAGTCGTCGTAACGATGTTTTACGTAACATTCGTTTTGACTCAAATTGATGTTGTTATAGAAAATGGATTTCCTTAAAGAATGAAATATATACTTAATTTGATTTAAGTATATTGAATATTTTCCAAGTGTTGAAAATAAATGAATTGTGAATTGCTGACTTATTTTTAAATAAGTATGGAATTGCTTTTCCAATATGAAACGAACGTTTTAAGAATTTATCCTTGTAAAGATAAATTGAAATTTGATATTGAAAACGATTTGAAAATCGAATATCAGTAGATATTCGAAAGTATAAATTCGATATGGAATTTATAAAAAGAAGCGAAGTTGTTTAAAAATAAATATTGATTTATTTTTGAAGAATGGAAATTGATTTGAAATTGTTTTCAAATGGTTAAGTGTGGAAAATTCTATATCTAGTAAAGATATTTTTGAAGAATAAATAATTTGGGAAAATTATTTGGAATCTGATGATGTTGCGCATCTTTATTGATAGTTAAATAACCGACTATCAATAATTACCTTAGATAGGTATTTGTTGTGAATTGGATGAATTTGAATGCCACACTTATTTTTGAATTAACGCTCACTATTCGGGTTAGCCGGGAAAGGACCATGGGGTCGTATAACCCATTCCGAATATGTGATACGTCGTTGTGAATTGCATTTGAAGATCGGTGTTGAAGACCGGATATTTTTGAAAACGGAAGGATTACCGTCGAGTTACTCTACATCGACTGATCTTCGATTTAGAGGTTTTATCACCCTTAGTGACGGGAAGTCCTGACGTGATTAAAAACTATCCGGATGTGCAAGGGCTTCGTGAGAAGTGCCTTCGGTTCTGTTCGATCCCGGAACAGACTTGTATGGATGTGTGTCTGACGTTACACTTTGAGATATAAAGCTGATTTCTTTCAAATACATTTCTGTTGGTGGCGGAGAATTTATTCTCTTAGCTTAACACCCTTCTCTGAGACGTACGAGCTCAGAGGTTATGTAGTTGAAATTTATCAGCGATATATCCCAATTTGGTAACGTGGCATACTGAGTGTTGCTGTGAAATGATCAGTGTTTGGTCATTTGTGATATGATCATTTGTTTGATCTTATATCTTTGTGATCATAGGTTGATCATTTTGTTTGACCCGAAGCAGGGCTTTTTGAGAAAGCGTAGCTTTGTGGACGAGACTTCGTCGAGCCTCACACCCCGGAAATGGTCGAAACAGGAAGAATGCAGCAAGGTTCTAGGGAGTAGCGCCCCTTAGTGTATGTCATTCCTTCTGGATAAAGGTGGTATCATGGTATGGAGCCCAGATACTTAACCTCTGTGGTTGCTGCACAGTTATTATTACTTTGTGGTTTGTTGGAAATCGGGGATCCTCGGGAAGATCGGTGACGATCGGGGGATGGCATACGCGTGTCAGTAGTTACCTATTTTTGCAGAGGTAACCCGGCCTTGTGTTGGCAAAGATCCGGTTAGGTTCTCGGGTCGTCTATTCCAGGGACGTACCCATCGTGGATAGGAAGTTCCTTAGCCTGACCATTTGTTGGAAATCCAAAGAAACAATACGTGACCTGTACGGTTTTAGTTGTAGAACCTATCATTCACTTATGGTGGCGCCCCACTGTTTGGATGGTAGCTATAGTAGGCATAGTTCGAAATGTCTATGCTGGCTAAGATTTATATTGTACTTTCGAAATGTTTTCTACACTATGCACTAATAATAATATCAAAAATGATTTGATTTTGCGTAGTAAGCATCTTTGACTATCATAAGAAGAAATCTCCTCCAAGTCTGCGTTTGCATTGTGTGTGTGGCGGGAGGTCTTATGGTAGTTTCATTTTTCAAAAGCATTGCGAATTGACATTAAAGTTTTCCTGTTGTTTATTTTAAAGATAAATAACTGTTTTACGATCTCACACCAGTCACCATGACTGACTCGGAGTTTATTGTTTCCCTTCTAAACTCTGGGTGCCCACCAATTTTCACACGGGCAGTCTAGAGTTAGATTATCAGGATATTCTGGATATTCTGGAGCTTTGGAGATAAGCTGGATGGCGAGACGTAGTATTTGTATCTGATAGTATTTATTCCGCTGTGTATTCTGTATGAGGACAAGTTATATAACTGTCCATTGTTGTATATTGACTCTGATGATTGATGTATGTATAAAATGATATAGTTCCTTGTTTTAAAGATTACTGATTTATCTATTATATATTATTCCGCTGCGATGTGTAAGATTCTGATATTGTTTTCTGTCTGAAGTTGTTCAGTTGTTCTTTCTTTCTCTTCTTCTTCTCTTTTTCTTCTATTTCTTCTTTCTAAAACCCTCACTATTGGAGTTTCCGGCACTCGATTGCTCGACAGTCGATAAAGTGAGTATCGATGTTGAATTTTCGAAAGTCGAAAATTTCGGGATGTGACAGGTAAGGAAACTTTAATTTGTTGGGATGGATGAAAAATCCATTGTGTTTAATCTAAGACTGTTGAGTAAATGATGCATTTGATGGTTTATTCTCCATTCCGTACAATTTAAAAGTTCTGAAACCGAACAACTATTTGTTTTTGATTGAATGGTTGTTTGTATTTGTGTGTGTATGCTGTTTGTGAAATTGATGGTTGTTGTATTGATTTGTTGTTAGTGATTGAAACCACTTAAATATTTCACTTTATATAAATTGTTAACCCTTTGGATTTAATAAGTGAAATGCAGGTTATGGAAGCAATTGCTATTGTTTTTGGTTCCATAAATTAAACGTAAATTTCCCGACAAATAGGTACGTTTCGGATTACGATTTATAACGCTATTTATATATATTTTCCCGTGTTGGGATATAAAATTTTGGATATTATATGTGATATTTTGTTATATTTAATATTATATTTCCTCCCGAGCCTCTCCGTACAAAGGAGACTCTGTCGAACTTTTTCGAAATTTTTGAGACTTAGAAAATTATTTTGAAATGTTTTTCCAAACTTTATTCATTTAAGCATAAAAAGATATAATGATTAAAATGGGTAAATTTTATATAAAGTAATAAATTTTGTAAATTAGTGTTTATAAGTTAATATTTTGAATAAGTTGTATTGTTTATCTAATTCTTCCTTCTCCCTTCTTTTTCCTTTTCGGGGACGAAAAGCTTTGAGTGGGGGAGAGTGTAACGACCCGTGAATTTCGTTAACTAAGTTGGTCATAATTTTCATAATTTATAGTAAAGTGAATGTTAGGAATTAGATGTAGCAATTGTAATTAAAAGTTAACTAAAAAAAATATTTAAAATGAAATTCCAATTCAATAAAATAATGTAAATGTTATGATTTGATTTTTAAATAGAATGAGAAACAAGAGTAAGTATTGAATAATATGTTATTTATTTATGGTATTGAATAAAAATTGGTAAACCAATTGTAATTAATGGTAATAATGTGATATAAGCTAATAAATTAGATTTCAATGCAACACCCATTAATGAATGTAATTGAAATAGAATTTAGGTAAATGTACACTAGGTTATAAATCAAATAGAAGGAAACAAACATATATATCGAATTGATTAATGAATAAATATACATTGAATAGTAATTGAATGTACAGTTAATGGAAATTGTGTAAAATCAATAATGATAATTAGATGTGCCTTATTGATAATTAATGCCATAACGGAAAGAGTAAATGTATTCATTTGAATATAAAATTGCAATTGGGTAGGGATTGTTAAGTAACAACGTTATTGCAAGGTAAGTGATGCTAAATTAAAGTCAATAATAATGAATAGTGGCTAATTCAAAATTTGTAACATATATTTTAAATTACCTGCTTATTTGTTAATGGAATTAGAATTTGTAATAAGTGATAATAAAATAAATGAAGGTTACACTAATGGGAAATGAAATAACGTTCATTAAATGTTGAGTAATCATAGGGTCATATTTATTAAAAGCATTACTTTAATAATGTGGATTAATTGAGAAATTAATACTAGAAGCAGGTAAAGTAATAACTAAAAGGGAAATATGTTATAAATTGATTTTACCTAAACTTAAGTGTAAGATAAAGGTTGAATTTGGAACTTATCCATTTAATTTGAAACTTATTAGGATAAAATGGGATTCAATTTATAATGAGGGTTTATTTTAAGAAATCGAAATAAATTCTTTAATGAGAGAATTAAGCTACTTTAAACTGAGACGGGAATTTGTTTAAAGAATTACAAATTAATTAGTAAATTTTATGAGATGAAATTAATACTAACCCTATTTAGATTATGACAGTTGGCTAATCTACAGAATAGGAAGCTATATTTATTTATTTAATTGGAAAATTTAATTACTTTCTTTGAAATTATTGTGAATAAATGAAATATAACAGTTAAATGTTAACGTTGAAGGAAGTATAGAGGAAATCTAAGAAAATAAATGTAAACAATAGTGAGCCAATGTAAATTGCATCTTTTTGATAATAATAGACTGAATAATAGAATGAAAGGTAATTAAATGAAATTTTGAAAATTTAATTTACAATTTCTAAATTCAATGAATTTGAGATAAACACTGAAATTGATAAATTTATCAATTTTTAAGTTTACTTTTAATTTGGTTAAAACATTGTAATTTACTGAGAAATATAAAAGGGTTAAAATTGGTAAATTTTAAGATTTAAATTAAAAGTTGGATTTTATTAATTTTTTATTTATTTATTTATATAATTGATGGAAAAATAGTCATTTTGGCCACTGACTCGGATTTCGATGAAATAAGTTTCATCAGATCCGTAACGGTGAATTATAATAGTGTTTCAAGTTTCGTAACAATCGGATTTGTCATTTGATCGTACGGACTCGAAACGCCTTGAAATAAATGCAATTGTAATCAATTGAAATCAATTTGAAATTTTTGATTTTAGCACAACTTCTTCATACGATGGAATTTGGACTTGAAACCTTTTCCATTGCGTTTAAAATATTTTAAAACACCTATTTTGATATATGGGTTTACCCAATTCTGTTTCGGAGATAGAACGGGCTTTTTGGACCACTTTGGCGTTAGCGCGTAAATCTATCTTATCCATCCATTCAAACGTCAACCCTGCCTATATATTTCCTGTTATAAACCCTAGCCTCCCTAATCTTCATTTGTCTATACGTACAATTCATCTTCTTCTTAGCTCCTCATTCCAATGGCAGACAAAACCTAATTCCCAAATTCCAAAATCTAATTTCAAAAAAAAAAAAAATTTGAGATTTACGCGCTTTGGGTCGCGCTTGGGGTTTCAAGGGGAAAAACCCTGGAGCTACTTCGAGTCGGGAAGAAAACTACTCGGATCATCGGGTCGTTTTCGCAAAAACTCCAAGCAAGCACCGGGTATTTGAGGCGGCGGACCGGGTTGAACTCGAAGTCGACTCAGCACCAGAATTTTCCAATCTTCAAATTTTCATAACTTTTGCATACGGACTCGGATTTGGACACGGTTTCTTTTGTTAGGATCATATCAAAATTCCGGACACTTTGACGCTAGTTTGGACGAATTCTGAGACGGTCAAATTTTTGGGTTTAAATTGAATTTAAATTCAATTTAAATTCAAAAGGTGAGTGTTTTAACCCACTCACAACTTCTAAGATTTCTTATGTTTGTTAAATTAAATTTTGATGTGATTTAAAATTTTCTATGATTGTTTGGGCATATATTTGATCATCATCTCAGTTAGATAACATTTAGTTAAATTTAATTGTTATTTAATTTTATTATTGCATAAAATTTGCGAGTTAAATTTATTTATTATTGCATATAAACTGCCAGTTGAACAGTTATTAAATTTTATTGAATATAAACTATTTGTTGATGCCTGTTATATTTTATATGCTTTATATTGATGTTTTGTTTAAATTGGATGATGATTGTAATAAATGGTTGTTTATTTATATTTGGATGAATGGATGCTATATTTTATATTGTATAAACTGCAAGTTATTATGCATTTTATTTTATTCGGGATTGCGGTTTGAAATGATATATAACCGAAATTTTATTTTAAATTGCGGATTGAAATGATAAATATCCGTATCACTTGACCATAGGATAGAAAATTATATACAGGCACCGTGGTCTATATATAAATTATTTTGAAGGATTTTCTATGGTTTGGAAAGAAATATATGGTTTAATAAATATTAAATTTTGATACTATATAAATATTATTTTATATATGGTTAAATTCTAAAATTTAAGCTATGTATGACTTGATGATGTTTTAAGTTTGATTTACGAATATTTCAAGTTTGAGCTTTATTTAAGTGATATTGAATTTATTAAATAAATATTTCTAAACTAAATAATAGTAAATTGAATTAAGGTATATATAAGATTATCATATTTGGTTGGGAATTTTAGAATATTTAAAGATTTGAAATATATCAAAATTGAAATGTTTTATTGAAATTAAGGTATTATTGTTTTTCAAAGTATTTGTTTTCGAAATTGTTATAACTTTGAAAGTAATATGGTTTGAAAATGAATTTATTTGAAATAGAATTTATTTAAGAATTATCTTTAAATATATTGATTTGAAACCGATTGAAATTTTGAGTTTAAGAATATGACTATATTATGTGATTTGGGCTTAAGATGGTTTTAAATAATATTTCAAGTTGTATAATTAAAAGTAAGAATAGTGATTGAAAATTTGGATTTTATTTAAATGATATATTATTGAATTTGGTTTTTAAGTATATACTATTTTGAAGTAAATGATATGTTTTGAAATAGCAATAATAATTTGGTTTTAAAGTATATACTATTTTGAAGTAAATGATATGTTTTGAAATAGCAATAATAATTTGGTTTTAAAGTATATACTATTTTGAAGTAAAGGATATGTTTTGAAAGGGCAATGATTGTGTTTTTAAAAGTATATATTTTTTTTAAATGACCACGGTGTTATAATAACGATTGGTTGTAAAAGAGACCGGGATCGGATATGGACATACTCTTTGTCGATACCGAAAACCACTTTGACAACCGTGTACGCGGTGGAGATTCCAGAATGAAGTAGGATGGTGGCGACGTTCTTAAGGTATGTTACGTGGACCCAACTCCCGTGAGTTGGCATAAGGTGGCTAAAACAGGAGCGATCTCGGACCAGTGAGGTAGCACCTCTTCTCGGACCCATTTCTTCGATATTATACACTTACTTGTGATTTGACTAGATGGCCATCCTCCGATTTGGGAGTGTTGTTCGAGGTGGACGGTAGTGGCTGCTATCCGCTCCATCAGTCCGTGTGCGTAATTGGTATATCTACCTTGGCATTGCCTTGTGTGCCGTGTCACCTACCATATCGAGCTTTACTACGATTATGATTTTAAGATCCGACCGCGTTAAGGTTCTCCATCCCCTTAACGCTATTTTCTATATGATTATACTTTACTTATTAGACACTACTGTATATAGCGAATATTACTACATAGTAGATAGTTTAACGGATCCTTAAGAGATGTGAATCCCGAACATTTCTTAAGTTACTGCACTCACGTTAGACACTGGATAGGAGATGTCAAACCCCGTAAACATCTCTGACGCTATTTACACTCATATTTATTTCATTGATTTAACTTACATAAGATCTTTTAGTTCTGACTCGAGTGTTTTGTCTTTTCAATTCGCTCGGGTCAGCCTGAGCATTTCAGGATTTGAAGGCTCTATTTCTGGAGGACGAAGACGAAGATTTTATTACTACTATTTATTATATTCCACTACATCATTGTATTCCGCTGCATAATTATCATTCTCTGGTATGTGTAACTCTGATATGTATTGTATAAGTAATAATCAAATGTTTTGTAAAACAGCTTCATGAACTGTTATTTGATTATTATATTTTATCGTTCCGCTGCAAGATTCTATTTTGTTCTTTTATTTCTCCACTTTTTCTAATTTACCCCATAACAATCCACCCTTCTGTATGGTTTAAGTCGACATGTGTGTCTGCCTAAGCATACAAAAAGGTGGGATGTTACATAAGTGAAGTTGAACAAATGATGTTTAATTGGAATATAACTTAAGTGATGTTGAATGAAGTTGATTTTGATATCAAAGTAAATTAATAAAGTGAATTTATTAAATGAATGTGAACTTTAGTTATATAAATGAGATTCAACCTTATTTGTTAAATGAATTAGCAATTGAATTAATAAATAGATTGAATGTTAATCAATCGAATGTAAATGAATTAATATGGAATAATGAATGTAAGTGTTAATTCATTAAAGCTAATTGAAAATGTTGAACCAAATTGAATGTGAAGTAAAGTAAATTGAATAAATTTGGTTGTGTTGAATATATATTGGTTGTTATATGGTTGTTGGTTGATTGTATGTAAATTAAATAAGTGTTAATGAAATTGAATTAGTGAAAATTGAAAACTATGTAATTGAATTTGAATTGAAAGTGAACCAACTTGAATGTAAATTAGTGAATGTGAACTAATTGAAATGAATACATAAATGGTTTGAAAATTTTGTTGAAAGCATTCGAATTCGTTTTGAAACCATATAAATTGCTTATGGGAATTATTTGATTGCATTGCTTATGGAAACGTTGTGTTTGTTATTGAAAATTAATGAAATGTAAATGAATTTCCTATATATGTCACTTACGTGTTTAAACTGAGTAAGTACAGGTACCGGGGCTGCCGTTCGGTTGGGTTTGGTTGCGCTAAAATGCTAAATAAATAACTGCTTTGCTTAAAAATGCTAAAAGGTACGCCTACGCAATAAAAATAGGAAATGTGAACTGTTTTTCTGCTTTTCCGACCGGGTGGGTCGATGTATATATATTTATGTTTATTGTGATCCTACTACGATCGAACCGCGCAAAGGAGACGCTGGCGAATTTTTCGGAAAATTTAAGGAGTTAGAAAAATTTTGAAAATTTTGGAAAATTTTTGTTAAAAGAAAGTTGATTTCTAAATTGAAATGAAAACGTAGGAAATTGAACTAGAAAATGAAAACCATTGTTTTGGTTGAAGTTAAAGAATCTGGAAAAGGTGAATATAAAATTTTCACGAAGTGGATTTTTGAAAAGTTAATGAAATTGGAGTATTTTTCTTACTTTGCAATTTCGAGGACGAAATTCTTTTAAGGGTGGAAGTTTGTAACGATCCAGAATTTCTGCCAATTGAAATTAAGATATTTAATTAATTCTAAATATTAATAAGTAAGATTTAGAAGTCGAATTAATTTAATTTCGATATAGTGATTTAATTGGACAATTAAATTATTAATTTAATATTTGAAATTTTGGAAATAATTGAAATCTGGATTAAATGTGTATGAAAATGATTTATAAAGTTATAATAAATCATATTGGAGTTATAATGATGTTATAGAACTTTTAAAATTAAATTAAAAGTTAAATTGTGAAAATTGAATATTTTAATATTTAATTGACGACTGAAAATAGTCATTTTTCAAACAGTCTCGGATTTCGACAAAACCAATTTCATCGGATCTGTAATTTGATATTATTGTAAGGTTTCAAATTTCGTGTCAATCGGATGTATGGTTTGTCCGGGGCAAGCCAAAACACATTGAAATCGGTTTAAATCGGTTTAATTTAAATTTGATCGTTAATTTCCGTAACTCGCACATACTATCGAATTAGCTCCCGAAACATGTTTCATTGTGTTCGGAACGCGGGGTAAACCTTAGAAATGCCAGCCGGCACGCTCGATTTGGAGTTCGGAAAAATTTCGATGAATAGTGTTTTTGGGCAATTTTCTATAAAAGGACGAGACAATCTTCATTTGCAAAACTGTTAGGGTTTCTTCTTTAGCCGGCCCTAGATTTTAATGGCCGAAATACCTCTTCAATCTTCCCTCGATCTCTTCCAAACTGTAACCAATTAGCCAAAACGTTCAACTGGAAGTTTGTAGAGCACGTTGAGATCTTCACATCCAACGGTGGAGATCGTCTGAAGTGTAGCCGATCGACGGCTATTGTTGTTTGAAGTTGGAAGTTCTTTCACGTCGTTCGAGAAGTAGGTGGGGCCAAGCTCCCTGATATTGCAGCCGTGGGTAGCTCTCGTCGAGAGCAATGCGGTGGAAGTCACTGATCATCGTCGAAGCCATCGTAGGCGACGCGAAAATTCAACAAAGTTTAGCGGCAAATGGGTTTAAAACGTGCGATGTTGCCTGGGGTTTTCACGTGAGGAAGAAGGGGGAGGCAACGCCCAGATCTGAGGTGGCAAAGATGAACGGCAGATGTGGAACTAGGGTTTGAAAATTAAAATAGAAATTGTAAATTGATTATTTATAAATTCGTATAAACTTTGAAATAGCGTAACGTTTTGATACAAGGTCAGAATTTGACGAAACTTTTTGCATTGGAACCGTATTAACGATCTCTTTGCAATGGAGTTGGTTTGGAGTCAATTGGAGTCAGTAAAAATTTTGAGTAAAATTAAACGTCTGTTTAATTTTATCCAAAATAAAATACTGCAACCGGTATTGAAACTCAAGGTGAGAACTCCTCACTCAATCGAACATTGTGTTTCGATTTAAATTTTAAATAGTTAGATTTAAAATTTGTTAATAGTGTTGATTGTGTGAACTGAATGTGTGACGACCCGCAATTTCGAGCAATAACAATTTAATAATTTATATTAAATATTAAATTGTTTTGATATATCTTTGATTTATAAGACTTAAATAAATACTTTTCCTTTAATAAATATTGTATTAGTGAGTTTTATCTTTTAAAACTAATAAATTATTTTCTATTTAAAATGAATATATATTGGTATATATTGTAGATAGGAAAACTTTGTTTAATGCAACTAGTAAATTATGTTTTCAAATTTCTTATATATATATATATTAGTGATTTGGGAATTATGATTTATTTAAAATAATCTTTTCAAAGCTATTAAATAAAATATGGGCTTAAATACTTAAGTTAAATGTTTAAATAGTTTTAAAACATTTTTTAGCTTTAGGTTAAATTTAAATTTAATTAACAAAGAGATTTGCTCTATTTTCTTTTAAGGTTTAGTTTGAAAATATAGTTTAAAATTTTATATAAGTTTTAAATTCAATTTAAACGATACTTTAATATATTATAAGATAGGTAGTTTATAGTAAGAAATGGTTTCTTTTATAACATTTCAAATTGATAATTATGTTATTTATTATTAAATAATATTAATAAGTAAAAGAATGTTCATATAGAAATACAAGACTATAATTATTGAGTTAAATATAGAAATAAACATATAAAAATGAATAGATGAAAGTAAAATATATGTCTTCACCTATATTTTAAAGCAAACTTGACTAAAGTAAAATAAAACAAGTAATAAAGTTAATATATCAAGCAAGGATATGTAAAATATACATAAGTTAAATTTTATTGTTTGTAAAGTTGTAAAACCAATACACTTAATATTTAAATAATATGTTAGAACAACATATCTAAACAACATTCTTTTGCATTCAACCAGTAACATATGTTTGTATAATACATAAGAAGATTGGCCAGCCTCTAAATAAAATCTGCATAGTTAAATGAACTAGAAAGAAAGCTTGCATAAGTATGTAAACAATGGCTCGAATAGGATATGGATATGCAGACTTAAGTACAACAAAATCTAATAATATGTAGGCTGGTAAGTAGGAAAAGGTGTAAGATAAGATTGAAAGCAAAGTAAAAATATAATATGCATGTAGCTTGTAAGCTAAGACTCAGGCAAGAAAAATATATAGGATAAGTATAAAATAAAAACATAAGGTACAATGTCATTAAATGCTTGCTAAGACAATATCTTTTCTAGCACATAAAAATGTGATCTCGGCCACCAAAGTATGAAAAAAATCTCTGAAAATTGTACAAAGTGTACACTGTTTTGCAAAAGAGAAAATGATACCTGTTTCATATATATCAGCCTGTAAGCAATTTTTTTTCCCCTACCAGTTTTCATTTCTTTCGAACTAAATAAAACTAAGGTAGAAACTCCATTTCAAAATCTAAGCAAACATTCTCAAGCAAGCAACTCAAAACAACAGAGAAGCAAGATGATTTGGCAAGGAAATCTACATAAAAACATTTTCCAGCTTTTAGAGTTCAAAACTGTTTGCAAACAAGATGCTCTATTCTTTTATCTAGCCTGGTGAGTAACATCTTATTTAAAATTTATAACCTAAGAAAGATGAAGTATGTATCTCTGTGATGATATGTATTTTGTACATATGTAAGATTATGCAAGTCTGGCTATATTTGTTTCCCTGCTCTGTTATCTGTTGACATTTCTTTGAGCAGATATGTAAACAAACCCTCCTCTCTTTTTCTAATAACTGTTTGGATGTAAAATGTAAGCAATAATTGTTTGTTTAACTATAATCTAGGTGTTAAAAATCTAAATAAGTTAAATTAACAAGTATGTGTCTCTGGAAACCAAAAGAACAAAGCCCAACTTCAATAAGTTTAAAAAGCAAACTTCTTATTTTCAGAATACAGTTGTATTAAGTGAAACTACATACTAAAATATGTTTTTTAAAACAAATTTTACAATTTTAAAAGTTTGGGTTGAAGAGCAGTTCTCGTTTCACTGTTTTGAGCTTTTTGGGGTGCCGTGGGTTACCTCATCGACTGGAGACGTCGTGGGTTGGTCGAGCGGTAGAGGAGTGATGGGTGAGCGTGGGAAAAATGGTGGAATAGTCGGCAGATCATCATGGTAGCGGCGAGGAGCAACTAAAATCTGGTAACCTAGTTTTGCGAGTCTTTTGTTTTTCGTGTCGTTCGACGTCAAGAATCGACCGAGTGTAGCGTGCCTTGGGGTCTTCGTAGAGGGGAGGTAGACGAGGAGGTGGCCGGAGTTTCAACTCTTACGGTGGTCGGAGGAGTGGGATTTTTGCGTTGACAGGTTTTGAGGCGATATCGTTTTCATGTTTCCAGGCTTTGATTGGTGAACTCGAATTTGATCTGGAGCTTGAGTTGTTGATCGGAGGTTTGGGAGAAGATGGGGAAGCGATCGCCGATTTGTGGAGATGGTCGTGGTCGATCGGAAGTGACGATCGGAGGCGTGCACGTGCACGGGGAGTGTTTTCTGGTGAACTGTTTGGTGGTTTCGAATTTAGGGTGGGAAAGACTCGAGATTTACTCGAGTAAAATTCCTGGTTGGCTCGAGTAAATTCATATTTTACTCGAAGCAAAAATAAGGGGAACTCGGGTATTTGTTTGTCTTCCAGTTTTTTTCCTGTAACTTGATTTTCAGTTTTAAAAGTTTGGGTTTTAAAATTTAAATCAAAGTTAATCTGAGTCTAAGGAATATTTAATTCCAGTCTTTGAAATGAAGAGTAAGTTTAAAAAATTAAATACTTTGAATAAGTTTAAATAATTTGAACTTAAGGTAAGTTTGATTTAAAAATCTCTTCATAACTAAGATTGGTTTAACTTGGGATTTAATGTTTTTATTTAAAACTAGATAAAGTGATTTAAAGTTAATTTAGTGATCATTTGAACTTGGGGTTTAAAGTGAAGTTCAAAAAGAAAAAAATGAAATAAATGTTTCAAATATATTGAAGTGAAAATTTAAATAAATAAATGGAAAATGGGTTTTCTTTAAGTAATAAAGATTAAAGATTTAAATTCATTAACCATTAAAATAACTAGAATGATAATTGATCAATTGTATTGATTTAATTAGTAATTATAAGTTGAAATGTATTATTTAAAGTAAATAATGAGTTAAGAAATTAATATGGAATTAAGAAGTATAGAATTGACTTTAATTTGATTAATAAATAGTTAATTGAACTTATAATTAAAAATGAAGAAATTAGAAGTATTATTTAAGATAAAGTAATTAATAAATGTTAATGAAGATTATTAACTAGATTATTTTATGATTAATTAATATAATTGATTTTTAATAGTTAATTAGATTAATTAATTTGATAATCAACATTGTAAATGTTTAAATTACGTAATGGAAATTAAGTAAGGAATTAATTACTCACTTTAGTTAATTGGGTAATTTGATTTATTTGAGTTAATTAATTTAGTTTAATTAATTTGGATTAATCAATTGATAATTGGGAGATATAATTACTCAGGAAAGTAATTGATGAATAATTACAAGATGTAATTAATTGGATAATGATTTGTTAATAGAAGTAATTTGGATATAATTACTTGAAATTAATCAAGGGATTAATTAAATCTGTTTATTGGGAGTAATGAATTAAGGATAATTAATTACTGTATGTTATTAATCAAGGTGATTAATATATGTGATTTGGAAATTAGTTTTCTTAATAAAAATTAAGAAATAAAATAACTAATTAAAAGTTAATTACTTGATGTAATAGAATTAAATAGTAAATGTAATTAGAGATCATTTATTATAAATGCTGAAATCTTAGAATGAATTTATTTGGAATTAATTAATAAATGAAGAGATTTATTAATAAAATAAATTAAGTCATGTAATTAATTTAGGTTAATGAATAAATGAAGTAAGGTAAAGGTTATTTCCTATATTTGGTTAAAGATAATTAATTTGTAAAAATAACTAAAGGATAATTTACTTTAAATGTAATTAAAGATAATTAATCAAGGACGATTAATTAAAATGAATAATTGGATGATGATTAATTAATTGATTAATAATTAATTAATAGAAGTATAAGCAAGTTTAATAATGGTGAAGTAATTAATTTAATTTACATTAAATTAATTAAAGATTTGTATTTAGTTTAATTCATTTTAAATTAATTATAAAATGAGGTGATTATTAATCTTTGTTTATAGATGATGGATGATATTGATTTCCATGATCGATTGTGATCTCAGATATATATCTATTGAGTTATGGATGCTTGGTTAAGTATGATGATATTGATTTTCTGTTTGAGTAGATAATATGGATTATCTGTTTATGATGATGATGTTATTATCCATTGTTATATTGTGTTTTATCTATCTGTGTTGATATAGATAATAAATTGAATTGTTTTAAACCTTTAAAACAACTTGGCCTTAAAAAGACACGTTTTGGATTTCGATGAGACCGGGATCGGGTTTCCGTATACCGAGATTCTAGGTCTGGAGACCCGAATACCACATCGATCCAAAATAACGTTAGGTCGTGAAATCCAAATGGAGCAAGTGAAGACTCGAGGTATAAGAACTATTCGTCAGTATAACTCTGTGGGTGATTCCGTAATGAGTTTGACGGAGATAGTACTTATAGATTCGAGATGGTGGTTCAAATTGCAAGGGTTATTGTCGTTAACTCTGAGGGTGATTCCAAAATGAGTGTAACGAGATAATGCCTTCGGTTTCGTTCGAACCCGGAACGAACTTATATGGATCGAATGCTTTCAGAACATCGTCAGGCGGGCGATGAGCATTCTAAGAGATGTGTTCTCTAAAGGTAATCGTAACCTCAAGCCTCATCAACCGGGAATGGCTAAAACAGGGGAGGTGCAGCAAGGCTTCGTGGGTAGCCCCCACTTGAGAGCGAGATATACCCCTATCTAGAGTCCCTTTTTATTCGGCTGTGTAGGCGGTTTAGTAGCTACAACCGTCGGGGTTGTCTTGTTTGGAACTGTCCAGTAAGGGATGGTTCCGGCTTTGTGTTGCAGGGGACTTAGGGTGGGTCCTCGGTACGGTGATCTAGGCCACGTACTGTGACGGGCGGTACCCCAGTAGCCCTGCCATTGATGGAAACCCATTTTCCCTACATGACCTTACGGTTTTGATTGTATACCTAGTATGCTAGAATTTAATGAATGTAACAATTTCGGCTATTTTCTATTTACTTGAAAACCTTAGACACTATTATAATATCACTGGATTTCCTATCAAATGTTTTGGTTAGCGTAAGGTAAAAACTTTTTCATGTTTATGTGTGGGAAGTCTTACGTGATACCTTTTGTTTTCAAAGGTTTTTCAAGTTAAACAACTTTAACCTGTTACTCATACCAGACCCATGTCTGACCCGGAGTTTATTTCTGTTTTTCCTAAACTCTCAGGTACCCAAATTTTTTACGGGTAGCCAAGGGATTCAGGTTAGCTTTGACGTATTCTGGAGGAGCAATGGAGCAGGAGGCTTCAGCGTATAGATATATAGTGATTCCGCTGTGTTAGTATTTATCTGTATTCCGCTGTGTTGTATCTCTGTATTGTATTGAGATGTATCGAGTTGTATTAACTAGACAGGTGTTTATAACTGTCTAGTATGTGTTGTATTATCTGTGTAACTCTGATATATATGATATTATGTAATCTTTTATGTGATATATTATATTTCATTCGTTCCACTGTTGAGATTCTATTGTTGTTTTCTTCTTTCTTCTCTATCTTTTCTATTTCTCACCCTTTTCTTTCTTCATAGTGATGCGATTTTCCGATAGTGGAAGGTCGGGTCTCTACAGTTGGTATCAGAGCGCTAGGTTGAGCGAATACCTAGGCTCTTAAGTGATTTCTTTCTTGAGAGAGCGTATTTGTATTTTGATATATATATATATATATATATATTTATATATTCTACCTATTTGTTGGGTTAACCGTTCAGGTTTTCCAATATAATTTATAAAGGTAGATAGGGTGGTGGAGTGTGTAACACGACTACCCATGGTTGAATTTGTTGAGGTCGGAAGTGTATCGACCGAGACGGTATTGGGTCTACAGTCCTTCTCGAGTGAATTTGTGGTGAAAGGATTTCACCAAGTCTCTGAAGGTAATCTGTTAAGATTTGGAGATCATTTTTTTGAAGTGTATAGTTTGGATGAGTAGAGTTGGATCTGTCGGTTGGACAGCAGCAAGTTATGATATCTTGATACCTCAGGATGTTGTAGCTGTGTGATGAGACACAGTGACTATGGATGTCTCCGAAGATGTTTCTTTGGAACGAGTTAAGGAAGTAAGTCTGCTTCGGTGTTGTGGCTGTATTCAGCAAGATGTTTCTGGTTGGTTTGAGGTCCGAGTTCTCGAAGAGCTTTGGATTAGGAATTCTTTGGCATTGGTGTCAGCAGTACAGCTCGGAGTATTCTGTGTATTGGCAAGAAGCTTTCTAGCTTAGCGGCGAATTCAGAAGCAGCAGAGTGGTTCCGTTCCTTCGTTAGATTGGATAGTTAAGCGTAAGCTGCTCTGTTTGGTGAAGAGAAGATAGTTTTTCTTTGGAATCAGGCTGGATTAATCGCAAAAGTGACTTGCGATAGTTAGGACGTTCTCTTGTGTTTTAGAGATTCTTCTTTCTGGATGACTTCAGGAAGTCAGAGTTTTGTTAGCATCTGGAGATTAAGTTGGTATCGACTGGATCTCAGAAGTGGCACCGATGGTTCAGCTTAGTAATAGGATGGTTTTTGGAGGAAGTTTTTAGTAGAGCAGCTCAGGTTTCGGAGGAACTTCTGAGTTTTATTTTTGGAATTTGTTGTCCCGTGTTTGCTTGTGTTCGTCATCAGCATTGTTATCTACTCAGATCAGAGTTGTGCAGCGGAAGCAGTTGGGAGTGCATCTGCTTTTCTTTTCTGGAGAAGAGAAGTTGTTTTCTATGGATGATAGTAAAGGTTGTGTTCTTGATTTTAGTTGGTTTTGAGAAGATCATTCTACTGGATTGTTTTTGGATTCAGATGGTTCAGAAAGGCATCTGTGGAGATTTAGCTGATCAGTAGGGATGAAGGCAGCTATGGATCATCTGAAGAGTTTGGTGGATAAGAGACGGAGGAATTTGGATTTCAGAGTTGGAGATTTGATTTTGGATGAATTTTCTCTGATTCAAGGAGCTCTATGATTTGGTAAGTCTGGGAAGTTAGCTCCGAGATGTTCTGATTTTTCTGTGTTTTGGAGAGGGTAGGTGTTTGGTCTTCAGATTTAGATTGCCAGTTGGATAGCTGGGATTCGTTGGATTTCACGTATCTCTGAGGGAGTACGTGTAAGATTCTATCTCTGGTTTTGGAACTAGCAGTTCTGGGAGTTTTGGTTGCAAGTCAGACTCGTCTGTAGTCTGATATCCTGCGTTGTTTTGTAGATCTTGATGAGTAGGAGTTCTGTAGCTTAGTCGTATTGATTGTTTGGATTCTATAGAGCAAGTAACCCGGTATTTATACTCGGGGGAACTCGAGAGAATCCTATTCGGAATTTTTGTCTGAATAGATAGATTTGTTTGTTTGGATGATTGGTTGATATGGTTGTTAGCATCGGTTGTCATATGCATGTGTTTTAAAATTAAAATCCTAAATAGATTATTAAATTACCTTTGTTTTAAATTTCGGGGACGAAATTCTTTTAAGAGGGGAGGAATGTGACGACCCGGAATTTCGAGCAATAACAATTTAATAATTTATATTAAATATTAAATTGTTTTGATATATCTTTGATTTATAAGACTTAAATAAATACTTTTCCTTTAATAAATATTGTATTAGTGAGTTTTATCTTTTAAAACTAATAAATTATTTTCTATTTAAAATGAATATATATTGGTATATATTGTAGATAGGAAAACTTTGTTTAATGCAACTAATAAATTATGTTTTCAAATTTCTTATATATATATATTAGTGATTTGGGAATTATGATTTATTTAAAATAATCTTTTCAAAGCTATTAAATAAAATATGGGCTTAAATACTTAAGTTAAATGTTTAAATAGTTTTAAAACATTTTTTAGCTTTAGTTTAAATTTAAATTTAATTAACAAAGAGATTTGCTCTATTTTCTTTTAAGGTTTAGTTTGAAAATATAGTTTAAAATTTTATATAAGTTTTAAATTCAATTTAAACGATACTTTAATATATTATAAGATAGGTAGTTTATAGTAAGAAATGGTTTCTTTTATAACATTTCAAATTGATAATTATGTTATTTATTATTAAATAATATTAATAAGTAAAAGAATGTTCATATAGAAATACAAGACTATAATTATTGAGTTAAATATAGAAATAAACATATAAAAATGAATAGATGAAAGTAAAATATATGTCTTTACCTATATTTTAAAGCAAACTTGACTAAAGTAAAATAAAACAAGAAATAAAGTTAATATATCAAACAAGGAAATGTAAAATATACATAAGTTAAATTTTATTGTTTGTAAAGTTGTAAAACCAATACACTTAATATTTAAATAATATGTTAGAACAGCATATCTAAACAACATTCTTTTGCATTCAACTAGTAACATATGTTTGTATAATACATAAGAAGATTGGCCAGCCTCTAAATAAAATCTGCATAGTTAAATGAACTAGAAAGAAAGCTTGCATAAGTATGTAAACAATGGCTCGAATAGGATATGGATATGCAGACTTAAGTACAACAAAATCTAATAATATGTAGGCTGGTAAGTAGGAAAAGGTGTAAGATAAGATTGAAAGCAAAGTAAAAATATAATATGCATGTAGCTTGTAAGCTAAGACTCAGGCAAGAAAAATATATAGGATAAGTATAAAATAAAAACATAAGGTACAATGTCATTAAATGCTTGCTAAGACAATATCTTTTCTAGCACATAAAAATGTGATATCGGCCACCAAAGTATGAAAAAAATCTCTGAAAATTGTACAAAGTGTACACTGTTTTGCAAAAGAGAAAATGATACCTGTTTCATATATATCAGCCTGTAAGCAATTTTTTTCCCCTACCAGTTTTCATTTCTTTCGAACTAAATAAAACTAAGGTAGAAACTCCATTTCAAAATCTAAGCAAACATTCTCAAGCAAGCAACTCAAAACAACAGAGAAGCAAGATGATTTGGCAAGGAAATCTACATAAAAACATTTTCCAGCTATTAGAGTTCAAAACTGTTTGCAAACAAGATGCTCTATTCTTTTATCTAGCCTGGTGAGTAACATCTTATTTAAAATTTATAACCTAAGAAAGATGAAGTATGTCTCTCTGTGATGATATGTATTTTGTACATATGTAAGATTATGCAAGTCTGGCTATATTTGTTTCCCTGCTCTGTTATCTGTTGACATTTCTTTGAGCAGATATGTAAACAAACCCTCCTCTCTTTTTCTAATAACTGTTTGGATGTAAAATGTAAGCAATAATTGTTTGTTTAACTATAATCTAGGTGTTAAAAATCTAAATAAGTTAAATTAACAGGTATGTGTCTCTGGAAACCAAAAGAACAAAGCCCAACTTCAATAAGTTTAAAAAGCAAACTTCTTATTTTCAGAATACAGTTGTATTAAGTGAAACTACATACTAAAATATGTTTTTTAAAACAAATTTTACAATTTTAAAAGTTTGGGTTGAAGAGCAGTTCTCGTTTCACTGTTTTGAGCTTTTTGGGGTGCCGTGGGTTACCTCGTCGACTGGAGACGTCGTGGGTTGGTCGAGCGGTAGAGGAGTGATGGGGGAGCGTGGGAAAAATGGTGGACTAGTCGGCAGATCATCGTGGTAGCGGCGAGGAGCAACTAAAATCTGGTAACCTAGTTTTGCGAGTCTTTTGTTTTTCGTGTCGTTCGACGTCAAGAATCGACCGAGTGTAGCGTGCCTTGGGGTCTTCGTAGAGGGGAGGTAGACGAGGAGGTGGCCGGAGTTTCAACTCTTACGGTGGTCGGAGGAGTGGGATTTTTGCTTTGACAGGTTTTGAGGCGATATCGTTTTCATGTTTCCAGGCTTTGATTAGTGAACTCGAATTTGATCTCGAGCTTGAGTTGTTGATCGGAGGTTTGGGAGAAGATGGGGAAGCGATCGCCGATTTGTGGAGATGGTCGTGGTCATCCGGAAGTGACGATCGGAGGCGTGCACGTGCACGGGGAGTGTTTTCTGGTGAACTGTTTGGTGGTTTCGAATTTAGGGTGGGAAAGACTCGAGATTTACTCGAGTAAAATTCCTGGTTGGCTCGAGTAAATTCATATTTTACTCGAAGCAAAAATAAGGGGAACTCGGGTATTTGTTTGTCTTCCAGTTTTTTTCCTGTAACTTGATTTTCAGTTTTAAAAGTTTGGGTTTTAAAATTTAAATCAAAGTTAATATGAGTCTAAGGAATATTTAATTCCAGTCTTTGAAATGAAGAGTAAGTTTAAAAAATTAAATACTTTGAATAAGTTTAAATAATTTGAACTTAAGGTAAGTTTGATTTAAAAATCTCTTTATAACTAAGATTGGTTTAACTTGGGATTTAATGTTTTTATTTAAAATTAGATAAAGTGATTTAAAGTTAATTTAGTGATCATTTGAACTTGGGGTTTAAAGTGAAGTTCAAAAAGAAAAAAATGAAATAAATGTTTCAAATATATTGAAGTGAAAATTTAAATAAATAAATGGAAAATGGGTTTTCTTTAAGTAATAAAGATTAAAGATTTAAATTCATTAACCATTAAAATAACTAGAATGATAATTGATCAATTGTATTGATTTAATTAGTAATTATAAGTTGAAATGTATTATTTAAAGTAAATAATGAGTTAAGAAATTAATATGGAATTAAGAAGTATAGAATTGACTTTAATTTGATTAATAAATAGTTAATTGAACTTATAATTAAAAATGAAGAAATTATAAGTATTATTTATGATAAAGTAATTAATAAATGTTAATGAAGATTATTAACTAGATTATTTTATGATTAATTAATATAATTGATTTTTAATAGTTAATTAGATTAATTAATTTGATAATCAACATTGTAAATGTTTAAATTACGTAATGGAAATTAAGTAAGGAATTAATTACTCACTTTAGTTAATTGGGTAATTTGATTTATTTGAGTTAATTAATTTAGTTTAATTAATTTGGATTAATCAATTGATAATTGGGAGATATAATTACTCAGGAAAGTAATTGATGAATAATTACAGGATGTAATTAATTGGATAATGATTTGTTAATAGAAGTAATTTGGATATAATTACTTGAAATTAATCAAGGGATTAATTAAATCTGTTTATTGGGAGTAATGAATTAAGGATAATTAATTACTGTATGTTATTAATCAAGGTGATTAATATATGTGATTTGGAAATTAGTTTTCTTAATAAAAATTAAGAAATAAAATAACTAATTAAAAGTTAATTACTTGATGTAATAGAATTAAATAGTAAATGTAATTAGAGATCATTTATTATAAATGCTGAAATCTTAGAATGAATTTATTTGGAATTAATTAATAAATGAAGAGATTTATTAATAAAATAAATTAAGTCATGTAATTAATTTAGCTTAATGAATAAATGAAGTAAGGTAAAGGTTATTTCCTATATTTGGTTAAAGATAATTAATTTGTAAAAATAACTAAAGGATAATTTACTTTAAATGTAATTAAAGATAATTAATCAAGGACGATTAATTAAAATGAATAATTGGATGATGATTAATTAATTGATTAATAATTAATTAATAGAAGTATAAGCAAGTTTAATAATGGTGAAATAATTAATTTAATTTACATTAAATTAATTAAAGATTTGTAATTAGTTTAATTCATTTTAAATTAATTATAAAATGAGGTGATTATTAATCTTTGTTTATAGATGATGGATGATATTGATTTCCATGATCGATTGTGATCTCAGATATAAATCTATTGAGTTATGGATGCTTGGTTAAGTATGATGATATTGATTTTCTGTTTGAGTAGATAATATGGATTATCTGTTTATGATGATGATGTTATTATCCATTGTTATATTGTGTTTTATCTATCTGTGTTGATATAGATAATAAATTGAATTGTTTTAAACCTTTAAAACAACTTGGCCTTAAAAAGACACGTTTTGGATTTCGATGAGACCGTGATCGGGTTTCCGTATACCGAGATTCTAGGTCTGGAGACCCGAATACCACATCGATCCAAAATAACGTTAGGTCGTGAAATCCAAATGGAGCAAGTGAAGACTCGAGGTATAAGAACTATTCGTCAGTATAACTCTGTGGGTGATTCCGTAATGAGTTTGACGGAGATAGTACTTATAGATTCGAGATGGTGGTTCAAATTGCAAGGGTTATTGTCGTTAACTCTGAGGGTGATTCCAAAATGAGTGTAACGAGATAATGCCTTCGGTTTCGTTCGAACCCGGAACGAACTTATATGGATCGAATGCTTTCAGAACATCGTCAGGCGGGCGATGAGCATTTTAAGAGATGTGTTCTCTAAAGGTAATCGTAACCTCAAGCCTCATCAACCGGGAATGGCTAAAATAGGGGAGGTGCAGCAAGGCTTCGTGGGTAGCCCCCACTTGAGAGCGAGATATACCCCTATCTAGAGTCCCTTTTTATTCGGCTGTGTGGGCGGTTTAGTAGCTACAACCGTCGGGGTTGTCTTGTTTGGAACTGTCCAGTAAGGGATGGTTCCGGCTTTGTGTTGCAGGGGACTTAGGGTGGGTCCTCGGTACGGTGATTTAGGCCACGTACTGTGACGGGCGGTACCCCAGTAGCCCTGCCATTGATGGAAACCCATTTTCCCTACATGACCTTACGGTTTTGATTGTATACCTAGTATGCTGGAATTTAATGAATGTAACAATTTCGGCTATTTTCTATTTACTTGAAAACCTTAGACACTATTATAATATCACTGGATTTCCTATCAAATGTTTTGGTTAGCGTAAGGTAAAAACTTTTTCATGTTTATGTGTGGGAAGTCTTACGTGATACCTTTTGTTTTCAAAGGTTTTTCAAGTTAAACAACTTTAACCTGTTACTCATACCAGACCCATGTCTGACCCGGAGTTTATTTCTGTTTTTCCTAAACTCTCGGGTACCCAAATTTTTTACGGGTAGCCAAGGGATTCAGGTTAGCTTTGACGTATTCTGGAGGAGCAATGGAGCAGGAGGCTTCAGCGTATAGATATATAGTGATTCCGCTGTGTTAGTATTTATCTGTATTCCGCTGTTTTGTATCTCTGTATTGTATTGAGATGTATCGAGTTGTATTAACTAGACAGGTGTTTATAACTGTCTAGTATGTGTTGTATTATCTGTGTAACTCTGATATATATGATATTATGTAATCTTTTATGTGATATATTATATTTCATTCGTTCCGCTGTTGAGATTCTGTTGTTGTTTTCTTCTTTCTTCTCTATCTTTTCTATTTCTCACCCTTTTCTTTCTTCATAGTGATGCGATTTTCCGGTAGTGGAAGGTCGGGTCTCTACAGTTGGTATCAGAGCGCTAGGTTGAGCGAATACCTAGGCTCTTAAGTGATTTCTTTCTTGAGAGAGCGTATTTGTATTTTGATATATATATATATATATATATTTATATATTCTACCTATTTGTTGGGTTACCCGTTCAGGTTTTCCAATATAATTTATAAAGGTAGATAGGGTGGTGGAGTGTGTAACACGACTATCCATGGTTGAATTTGTTAAGGTCGGAAGTGTATCGACCGAGACGGTATTGGGTCTACAGTCCTTCTCGAGTGAATTTGTGGTGAAAGGATTTCACCAAGTCTCTGAAGGTAATCTGTTAAGATTTGGAGATCATTTTTTTGAAGTGTATAGTTTGGATGAGTAGAGTTGGATCTGTCGGTTGGACAGCAGCAAGTTATGATATCTTGATACCTCAGGATGTTGTAGCTGTGTGATGAGACACAATGACTATGGATGTCTCCGAAGATGTTTCTTTGGAACGAGTTAAGGAAGTAAGTCTGCTTCGGTGTTGTGGCTGTATTCAGCAAGATGTTTCTGGTTGGTTTGAGGTCCGAGTTCTCGAAGAGCTTTGGATTAGGAATTCTTTGGCATTGGTGTCAGCAGTGCAGCTCGGAGTATTCTGTGTATTGGCAAGAAGCTTTCTAGCTTAGCGACGAATTCAGAAGCAGCAGAGTGGTTCCGTTCCTTCGTTAGATTGGATAGTTAAGCGTAAGCTGCTCTGTTTGGTGAAGAGAAGATAGTTTTTCTTTGGAATCAGGCTGGATTAATCGCAAAAGTGACTTGCGATAGTTAGGACGTTCTCTTGTGTTTTAGAGATTCTTCTTTCTGGATGACTTCAGGAAGTCAGAGTTTTGTTAGCATCTGGAGATTAAGTTGGTATCGACTGGATCTCAGAAGTGGCACCGATGGTTCAGCTTAGTAATAGGATGGTTTTTGGAGGAAGTTTTTAGTAGAGCAGCTCAGGTTTCGGAGGAACTTCTGAGTTTTATTTTTGGAATTTGTTGTCCCGTGTTTGCTTGTGTTCGTCATCAGCATTGTTATCTACTCAGATCAGAGTTGTGCAGCGGAAGCAGTTGGGAGTGCATCTGCTTTTCTTTTCTGGAGAAGAGAAGTTGTTTTCTATGGATGATAGTAAATGTTGTGTTCTTGATTTTAGTTGGTTTTGAGAAGATCATTCTACTGGATTGTTTTTGGATTCAGATGGTTCATAAAGGCATCTGTGGAGATTTAGCTGATCAGTAGGGATGAAGGCAGCTATGGATCATCTGAAGAGTTTGGTGGATAAGAGACGGAGGAATTTGGATTTCAGAGTTGGAGATTTGATTTTGGATGAATTTTCTCTGATTCAAGGAGCTCTATGATTTGGTAAGTCTGGGAAGTTAGCTCCGAGATGTTCTGATTTTTCTGTGTTCTGGAGAGGGTAGGTGTTTGGTCTTCAGATTTAGATTGCCAGTTGGATAGCTGGGATTCGTTGGATTTCACGTATCTCTGAGGGAGTACGTGTAAGATTCTATCTCTGGTTTTGGAACTAGTAGTTCTGGGAGTTTTGGTTGCAAGTCAGACTCGTCTGTAGTCTGATATCCTGCCTTGTTTTGTAGATCTTGATGAGTAGGAGTTCTGTAGCTTAGTCGTATTGATTGTTTGGATTCTATAGAGCAAGTAACCCGGTATTTATACTCGGGGGAACTCGAGAGAATCCTATTCGGAATTTTTGTCTGAATAGATAGATTTGTTTGTTTGGATGATTGGTTGATATGGTTGTTAGCATCGGTTGTCATATGCATGTGTTTTAAAATTAAAATCCTAAATAGATTATTAAATTACCTTTGTTTTAAATTTCGGGGACGAAATACTTTTAAGAGGGGAGGAATGTGACGACCCGGAATTTCGAGCAATAACAATTTAATAATTTATATTAAATATTAAATTGTTTTGATATATCTTTGATTTATAAGACTTAAATAAATACTTTTCCTTTAATAAATATTGTATTAGTGAGTTTTATCTTTTAAAACTAATAAATTATTTTCTATTTAAAATGAATATATATTGGTATATATTGTAGATAGGAAAACTTTGTTTAATGCAACTAATAAATTATGTTTTCAAATTTCTTATATATATATATTAGTGATTTGGGAATTATGATTTATTTAAAATAATCTTTTCAAAGCTATTAAATAAAATATGGGCTTAAATACTTAAGTTAAATGTTTAAATAGTTTTAAAACATTTTTTAGCTTTAGTTTAAATTTAAATTTAATTAACAAAGAGATTTGCTCTATTTTCTTTTAAGGTTTAGTTTGAAAATATAGTTTAAAATTTTATATAAGTTAAATTCAATTTAAACGATACTTTAATATATTATAAGATAGGTAGTTTATAGTAAGAAATGGTTTCTTTTATAACATTTCAAATTGATAATTATGTTATTTATTATTAAATAATATTAATAAGTAAAAGAATGTTCATATAGAAATACAAGACTATAATTATTGAGTTAAATATAGAAATAAACATATAAAAATGAATAGATGAAAGTAAAATATATGTCTTCACCTATATTTTAAAGCAAACTTGACTAAAGTAAAATAAAACAAGTAATAAAGTTAATATATCAAACAAGGAAATGTAAAATATACATAAGTTAAATTTTATTGTTTGTAAAGTTGTAAAACCAATACACTTAATATTTAAATAATATGTTAGAACAACATATCTAAACAACATTCTTTTGCATTCAACCAGTAACATATGTTTGTATAATACATAAGAAGATTGGCCAGCCTCTAAATAAAATCTGCATAGTTAAATGAACTAGAAAGAAAGCTTGCATAAGTATGTAAACAATGGCTCGAATAGGATATGGATATGCAGACTTAAGTACAACAAAATCTAATAATACGTAGGCTGGTAAGTAGGAAAAGGTGTAAGATAAGATTGAAAGCAAAGTAAAAATATAATATGCATGTAGCTTGTAAGCTAAGACTCAGGCAAGAAAAATATATAGGATAAGTATAAAATAAAAACATAAGGTACAATGTCATTAAATGCTTGCTAAGACAATATCTTTTCTAGCACATAAAAATGTGATCTCGGCCACCAAAGTATGAAAAAAATCTCTGAAAATTGTACAAAGTGTACACTGTTTTGCAAAAGAGAAAATGATACCTGTTTCATATATATCAGCCTGTAAGCAATTTTTTTCCCCTACCAGTTTTCATTTCTTTCGAACTAAATAAAACTAAGGTAGAAACTCCATTTCAAAATCTAAGCAAACATTCTCAAGCAAGCAACTCAAAACAACAGAGAAGCAAGATGATTTGGCAAGGAAATCTACATAAAAACATTTTCCAGCTTTTAGAGTTCAAAACTGTTTGCAAACAAGATGCTCTATTCTTTTATCTAGCCTGGTGAGTAACATCTTATTTAAAATTTATAACCTAAGAAAGATGAAGTATGTCTCTCTGTGATGATATGTATTTTGTACATATGTAAGATTATGCAAGTCTGGCTATATTTGTTTCCCTGCTCTGTTATCTGTTGACATTTCTTTGAGCAGATATGTAAACAAACCCTCCTCTCTTTTTCTAATAACTGTTTGGATGTAAAATGTAAGCAATAATTGTTTGTTTAACTATAATCTAGGTGTTAAAAATCTAAATAAGTTAAATTAACAGGTATGTGTCTCTGGAAACCAAAAGAACAAAGCCCAACTTCAATAAGTTTAAAAAGCAAACTTCTTATTTTCAGAATACAGTTGTATTAAGTGAAACTACATACTAAAATATGTTTTTTAAAACAAATTTTACAATTTTAAAAGTTTGGGTTGAAGAGCAGTTCTCGTTTCACTGTTTTGAGCTTTTTGGGGTGCCGTGGGTTACCTCGTCGACTGGAGACGTCGTGGGTTGGTCGAGCGGTAGAGGAGTGATGGGGGAGCGTGGGAAAAATGGTGGACTAGTCGGCAGTGTAATATCCCGGAAATTTAGGGCAATATCAATTTATTAATCTGTTTAAATAATTAAATTGATTTGTTAATCTTTGATAAAATTATTTGAATTGGTTTAAAAATCTAATTAAATGAATATTTAATTAGTGAATTTTATCCTTTAAAAACTAATAAAATGATTTCTATTTATAATGTATATATATATATGTATATATTGTAAATAGATAAGCTTGGATTTGAAATTTAAATAATAAATGAAATCTTGTTTTAAATTTCTAATGTATATTCTTATAGTTTGGAAATTATGATTTATTTAAATATTAGCTTTACAAAGCTATTTAAAACAAAATAACTATATGGTTTTAAGTAAGGTTAATAATAAGGTTTATTTTATATTGCTTAATAAATATGGTTTAAGAATATATATAAGTTTAAAATACAATTTACATATGAGATGTTAATTCATTTAATAATAGAAGTAATCTATAATCTCTTTTATAAATTATTTTAAATAGACTTTAATAAAATTGTTATTTCAAATTGAATGTGTTGTTATAAATAGTTTTGGATTTTAAAATATATGTATAAACTTTTATTTATAAATATAATTAGTTTGTTTCTTTAAAAAGTAATATATATATATAGATAAGTATTTAATAAATTAAGTAAAGGCTTTTAATTACATTTACAATAAATAAAACTAATTAAAAGGACATGTGTAATTCTCTAAAGACTTTGTTTTAACAAATGTAAACTAATTAACCACTCTAGTGACAAATGTCAAGTTGTGAATTTTTGTTTTTCTTTTATTTGAATAAATCATTTTTACTTATATAAACAATTACCTCTCATCTTCATTTCCTTCTATTTTCTTTTCAAAAACTTAAGAAACTTTCAGCCTGTAATCAAAATTCCCAGAAAAACAAATCTGTAACAAAACTCTCCTCTCAAAAACAATCCGTAGATCAACTCCTCTAAAATGCTTCTTCATCAAATCTGCAATTCATTCTCATCATCTAAAACCTGGAATCAAAGACCTGTAATGCATTTTTCAAAACCCTGGAAACAAAAGCCTGTTTTCTTTTCAAGTCTGGAATCTAAGCAACCTGTCTACATTCTTCTCAAACCTGGAAGCCAACATGCATGTAGTTTAATCAAGTTTAAAGCTTCTATAACTCAAGTTTTTAAATCAAAAGGGCATGCAAGTTTACAGTTTTCAAAAGCAAGGCAATTTCAGTTTTAAAATTCAAAAGCAGTTCAAGGATAGGCTCTGTTTCAATACATATAAGGTGAGTAACATTTAATTTAAAAAGCTTAAGTATAAATCTGTTGCATGTTGATAAGTATGTTTGTGTGTATAGTTATAAATGCATTTCTGTATATATATATATGGATGTGTGGATGTGTGTAGATATATATTGCTGTAGTATCTGCTTTTGCCTGTACTTAATTTTAGAAGCAAGAATTTTGATAAAATCCATTTCCTCTTAAACCAATTTCTGTTAAGACTTAAATTTCAAACAAAACTTGATTGTTTGATCATAGAGTGGGTCTTAAAATAAAAATAAAATTATTTAAGTTGAATAAATTTAGATTTGTTCTGGAAAACCAAAACAACAGTGCATGTTCAATATAAATGAAAACTTAAGCATCTTAATTCATCAAGACCAGGCTATAAACTGAAACCTTATATAAAAACATGATTTCTAAAACTAAAATCATAATTTTTAGTTTAAGGATAAATGTGCAGTTCTGGTTTGACCAGAAATTGGGTTTTGGGGGTTTTCTGATGATCTTGTTGACTAGAGAAGTCGTGATCTTCTCTGGTGATGGAGGAGTAATAGGGGATTGTGGGAAAAATAATAGAAGTGATGTTAGACGACTGTGGCATTGGGAATTGATCGTGATAGTCTGTAGACCTAGTTTTTGATGTGGTCAGAAAAGTTGTCGTCACGTTGTCTCTGGTGGACCGAGTTCCACCAGACTCTGGAAATTTGAAACGGGGACGTTGACGAAGACGTGGTCAGAGGTTCTGGTGCTCAGGCGATCGGAGGAGTGAGTTCGAGGAATTTTCCAGGCTGTGGTTCCTGTTCGTGATTGTGATGGGTTACTCGAATTCGAATTCGAGTGTTGATCGAGATTCTGATGGTCGTAATATGGTTGGGGGTTGATCGTCGACTTGGGGAAGTGGTCGTAGATGATCAAAGCGAGCGTTTCGCCTGTGCACGTGCACATGTACATTTCGTACATCTGGAAGAAGTTGGATTAGAGGAGAAGAAGACGTACTGGAGGAAATGGAATTTGACTCGAAGTCATACTCGAGAAATTAGGACTCTGGCTCGAGTTGTTTTCAGGGGAGACTCGCGTGGGGTTTAACAGTTTTAAATTTTTAATAAAATTAAGTATAAAAGAAAAGGGAAGAGAAAACTCGAATCTGGTCTCGGGATTTCTGTAAATTTTCTCGGGTAATATGATGTTTGGCTCGGGTAATCTGTGATGTTGTAGTTTTAAAATCTGACAGGAGTTTTAAAATTTAAAATGAGTTTAAAAAGTTGAAACAAGATTTAAACAAAGTTTTAAATCAAATTTAAAGCATGGTTTCAAATCTAATTTGAATTATAGTTTGAAATAAATAAAGTTTATAAAATTTATAATGTTTAAACAAAGTTAAAATGTTGGAAGTATAATTTTAAAAAGATTTGAATTTAAATAATTAGTTTAAAATCTTTAATGTTAAGTAGTTCTTTAACATTAGGTTATAATTTGATTTAAATTTGGTTAAGTTAAATTTGAAATTTATTTTGAATCATTAATTTGAAATGAATAAAAGGAAGATTTAAAAGTAAAAGAATTTCAAAGCCTTTTTGAAAATGATAATTAAAGTAGTTATTAATGTTTATACTTTAATTTAGAAATTTAATGATATAGGAGTCATTAAATTAATAAGGTAATTAAAGAGTAATTTGGTAATTTAATTAATTAATGGTTTAATGTTAATTAATTAAATTATTAAGATTTTAAGTTAATTAATTGAGAGTTAATTAATTTGAAATTAAGAAATTTAATTAGATAAGTGTAGATTATTAACAAATGATAATCATTTGTAAAATTGGTTAAGTATAAATTACTTAATAAAAGTAATTAAAGAAATAAATTACTTAAGGTAATTAATTAAATAAATTTGATAAGTTTAAATTAATTTATTTAATTAATTTAAGAAAATCACTGGGTGATTAGATAATTACTTAAAGGTAATTAGTGAAAGTATAAATTACTTAGAAAAGTAATTAAAGATAATTAGTGGATATAATTAACTAAAGGTGGTTTAATAAAAGTAATTTGAGTTTAGTACTTTTAATAATTAATCAAGGGATTAATTAAAGGATAATTAATTAAGGAGTAATTAATTTATGAAGTGTAGTAATTAAGGATAGTTAATTACTAAATGAGATTAATCAAAGGTGATTAATAAATGTGACTAATTAATTATTAAATGTAATTAATTTAAATAAGATAATTAATTAAGAGTAATTAAGGATCATTAATTAATAAAATTAATGATGTAATTAAGAATTGATTAATTAAGATTAATTAATAAATAATAAGTGATTAAAGTAATTAATTAAATGTAATTAATTAAGGATTAAGATAATTAAGTATAATTAATTAATTAATGAAGTAATTAAAGATTAATTACCGAATGGTTTAAGATAATTAATTTGTGAAATTAATTAAGTATTAATTACTTAAAGTAATTAAAGGATTATTAATCAGGAATGATTAATTAAGATGGATACTTAGAGTAATGATTAATTAATTGGTTTAATTAATAATTAAGTAAGCAGGATTTATAGAATGAAGTAATTAGTTTAATTCACTTTAAATTAATTAGATGATATACATCATTGCTTAAGGATGGATGAATGAGATTGAATGTATTTCATTGTTTGATATCTCTGATGAGATATGATTGATATATGATATGGATGTTTGGTTGAATTATAATGATAATGTGAATTATCTGTTTGGGATGATAATGTAGATTATCTATTGTATTATCTATCTTTGTGTATATAGATAAGAATTGAATTGTTTTAACCTTAAAACAACTTGGCCCTTAAAAGATACGTTTTGGATTTCGATGAGACCGGGATCGGGTTTCCGTATACCGGGATTCCAGGTCTGGAGACCCGAATACCACATCGATCCAAATTAACGATAGGTCGTAAATCTCAAGTGAAGATGAAGATTCAGAGTGCAAGGGTTATTGTCGTTAACTCTGAGGGTGATTCCAAAACGAGTGTAACGAGATAATGCCTTCGGTTTCGTTCGAACCCGGAACGAACTTGTATGGATTGAATGCTTTCAGCACATCGTCAGGCGGACGATGAGCATTCTAAGTGATATGTTCTGATTAAAGGTAATCGTAACCTCAAGCCTCATCAACCGGGAATGGCTAAAACAGGGGAGGTGCAGCAAGGTTTCGTGGGTAGCACCCACTGAGAGCAAGATAGATCCCTGTCTAGAGGTCCCTTTTCTTTTATTCGGCTTAGTGTGTGGTTGGTCGCGCCAACTACGGGATTGTCTTGTTCGGGATTATCCAGTAAGGGATGGTTCCGGCTTTGTGTTGCAGGGGAGCGGGCGTACTCCTCGGTACGGTGATCTAGGCCACGTACTGTGACGGGCGGTACCCCAGTAGCCCGGCCATTGTATGGAATCCAAACTCCAATAAGTGCCGTACGTATTAGTTGTGCCCAACTATGTTGGAATGTGAGATGTAAGCATTTCAGCTATTTCTATATTTTACTTGAAAACCCTAGACCCTATTATAATAAAATCAGATTTCCTATCAAATGTTTTGGTTAGCGTAAGGTAAAAACTTACCCATGTTTATTTGTGGAGAGTCTTACGTGATACCTTTTCTTTCTAAAGGTTTTGAAGTTAAGCAAGTTTAACCTGTTACTCACACCAGACCCATGTCTGACCCAAGTGTTTATTTCTGTTTTATAAACTCTTGGGTACTCAAATTTTTACGAGTAGCCAAGGGATTCGGGTTTAGCTTGACGAATTGTGGAGGAGCAATGGAGTAGGAGGCTTCAGCGTTGTAGATATATATAGTAGTTCCGCTGTGTCTGTATCTCTGTAGTGTATTGAGTTGTAATGTCTAGACAGATGTTTATAACTGTCTAGTAAGTGATGTATATGCTGTGTAACTTTGTAAATTGTTGTAAACTATGTAATAGTTTATGTTATTAATATAATTTATTCGTTCCGCTGTGAGATCGTTGTTGTCGTTTCTTTCTTTCTTCTCTTCTTTTCTATTTTCTAACCCTTTCTTTCTTCATAATGATGCGACTTCTGGGCTTAGGAAGTCGGGTCGTTACAGTTGGTATCAGAGCATAGGTTGAGCGAATGCCTAAGCTTTTGGTTAAGTGAATATCAGAACACTAGGTTGAGTGAATACCTAGGTTCGGAAGGATTGTTCATTAGAGATAGGATCTGTAGCAACCTGTTGAGTCTGAGTATATATATACGAGAGCGCGTATTTGTTAGTTATATAAAATGGTTTTATATTGTGTTAATTGATCGGTTGAGTGGTATATGGATTCTGGTCAATACGAGTAGCTAACGTTATTGATAGGGATCTCTAAACACTTGTACCAGGCCAACGGACACAATATTGTTTTAAAAGGGAAGGTGAAATAATTTTACCCAGATATAATTTCTATATAAAAATAAATCATTTTAAATGTATGGTATTTGTAATGATTGGTTGGGATGATAATAATTTATCATCTAGGATTAGGAGTCTGAGTGTTGAGGTTGGAAGTGTATCTGTCGAGACTGTAGACCTAATACCGTCTCGAGTAAGCTTTGTTGGGGTGTGAGGATTTCACCAATCTCTGAAGTAAATCTGTTAAGGTTCGGAGTTCATCTTTGAAGTTTGGATGGGTAGAGTTGGATCTGTCAGTTAGACAGAAGCGAGTGATGGTATCTCAGGTAATAGTAGCTGTGTGATGAGACGCAGTGACTATGGATGTTCCCGAAGATGTTTTCTTTGGAACAAGTTAATGAAGTGTGTCTGCTTCGGTGTTGTGGTTGAGTTCAGCATGGTGTTTCTGTTTGGTTTGGGTTCGAGTTTCTCGAAGAGCTTTGGAAAAGGAAGTCTTTGGCATCGGTGGCAGCAGTGCAGCTCGGAGTATTCTGTGCATTGGCAGGAAGTTTCTGGCTTAGTAGTGTTCTAGGTGAGTTCAGTAGCAGCTTGTGGATCCGTTTCTTCGGTGGATTGGATAGTTAAGTGTAAGCTGTTCTGATTGGTTAAGGGAGAACAGTTTTCTTTGGAATTTGGCTGGGTTGATCGCAAAAGTGACTTGCGATAGTTTGAGTATCCTCTTGAGTTATCTGAGATTTTCTGGGATGTGTTGTCCAGTCTGTGCTTGTGTTCTTCATCAGCATTTTCATTCTATTCCAGATTAGAGTGGTGTAGCGGAAGCAGTTTGGGAGTGAATCTCTGGATAGGAGAAGTAAGTTTGGAAGCTACTGATGTTTGTGAAGTAGAGTTGTGTTTTGGATTTGAATAGATCTTGAGAGGATCGTTTTGTTGAGGTGTTTCTGGTCCAGTTTGTTTCAAGAAGCATCATCGAAGGTTGAGTTGATCAGGAAGGATCTGTAGACAGCCCAAGATCGTCTGAAGGATTTTGTGGATAAGGGACGGAGGAATTTGGAATTCGAAGTTGGAGACTTCGTTGTTGTTGAAGTTTTCTCTGATAAAAGGGAGCTATAAGATTGGGTAAGTCTGGAAAGTCAGCTCCGAGTTGTTTTGGATCTTTTCTGTGATCTAATTTGGATAAGTGCTTTGACCTACTGGATTGAATTGTCAGTTTGGATAACTGGGATTCAATGTGTTTCATGTATCTCTGAGAAAGTACGTGTATGATCTATCTCTGGATTTGGAACCAGCAGTTCTGGAGTATTTGGTTGTTGAGTCAGACTCGTTTGTAGTCTGATATCCTGTTTAGTTCTGTAGATCTAGATGAGTAGGAGCTCTATAGCTTAGTAGTATTGATTGTTTGGATTCTGTAGAGCGAGTATCCCGATATTTATACTTGGGAAACTCTAGGGAATTATCCAGAATTTTGTCTGGATAATTAGAATTGTTTGATTGGGTGAATTGGTTGCTATGGTTGTTAGCATATGGATGATAATATTTGCTTGTGATTTAAATAGATTATTAAATTACCTTTGATTTAAATTTCGGGGACGAAATTATTTTAAGGGGGGAGGAATGTAATATCCCGGAAATTTGGGGCAATATCAATTTAATAATCTGTTTAAATAATTAAATTGATTTGTTAATCTTTGATAAAATTATTTGAATTGGTTTAAAAATCTAATTAAATGAATATTTAATTAGTGAATTTTATCCTTTAAAAACTAATAAAATGATTTCTATTTATAATGTATATATATATGTATATATTGTAAATAGATAAGCTTGGATTTGAAATTTAAATAATAAATGAAATCTTGTTTTAAATTTCTAATGTATATTCTTATAGTTTGGAAATTATGATTTATTTAAATATTAGCTTTACAAAGCTATTTAAAACAAAATAACTATATGGTTTTAAGTAAGGTTAATAATAAGGTTTATTTTATATTGCTTAATAAATATGGTTTAAGAATATATATATAAGTTTAAAATACAATTTACATATGAGATGTTAATTCATTTAATAATAGAAGTAATCTATAATCTCTTTTATAAATTATTTTAAATAGACTTTAATAAAATTGTTATTTCAAATTGAATGTGTTGTTATAAATAGTTTTGGATTTTAAAATATATGTATAAACTTTTATTTATAAATATAATTAGTTTGTTTCTTTAAAAAGTAATATATATATATAGATAAGTATTTAATAAATTAAGTAAAGGCTTTTAATTACATTTACAATAAATAAAACTAATTAAAAGGACATGTGTAATTCTCTAAAGACTTTGTTTTAACAAATGTAAACTAATTAACCACTCTAGTGACAAATGTCAAGTTGTGAATTTTTGTTTTTCTTTTATTTGAATAAATCATTTTTACTTATATAAACAATTACCTCTCATCTTCATTTCCTTCTATTTTCTTTTCAAAAACTTAAGAAACTTTCAGCCTGTAATCAAAATTCCCAGAAAAACAAATCTGTAACAAAACTCTCCTCTCAAAAACAATCCGTAGATCAACTCCTCTAAAATGCTTCTTCATCAAATCTGCAATTCATTCTCATCATCTAAAACCTGGAATCAAAGACCTGTAATGCATTTTTCAAAACCCTGGAAACAAAAGCCTGTTTTCTTTTCAAGTCTGGAATCTAAGCAACCTGTCTACATTCTTCTCAAACCTGGAAGCCAACATGCATGTAGTTTAATCAAGTTTAAAGCTTCTATAACTCAAGTTTTTAAATCAAAAGGGCATGCAAGTTTACAGTTTTCAAAAGCAAGGCAATTTCAGTTTTAAAATTCAAAAGCAGTTCAAGGATAGGCTCTGTTTCAATACATATAAGGTGAGTAACATTTAATTTAAAAAGCTTAAGTATAAATCTGTTGCATGTTGATAAGTATGTTTGTGTGTATAGTTATAAATGCATTTCTGTATATATATATGGATGTGTGGATGTGTGTAGATATATATTGCTGTAGTATCTGCTTTTGCCTGTACTTAATTTTAGAAGCAAGAATTTTGATAAAATCCATTTCCTCTTAAACCAATTTCTGTTAAGACTTAAATTTCAAACAAAACTTGATTGTTTGATCATAGAGTGGGTCTTAAAATAAAAATAAAATTATTTAAGTTGAATAAATTTAGATTTGTTCTGGAAAACCAAAACAACAGTGCATGTTCAATATAAATGAAAACTTAAGCATCTTAATTCATCAAGACCAGGCTATAAACTGAAACCTTATATAAAAACATGATTTCTAAAACTAAAATCATAATTTTTAGTTTAAGGATAAATGTGCAGTTCTGGTTTGACCAGAAATTGGGTTTTGGGGGTTTTCTGATGATCTTGTTGACTGGAGAAGTCGTGATCTTCTCTGGTGATGGAGGAGTAATAGGGGATTGTGGGAAAAATAATAGAAGTGATGTTAGACGACTGTGGCGTTGGGAATTGATCGTGATAGTCTGTAGATGTAACGACCGTGATTTTTTTTGAATCACTGTCGTAATAAATATTTTAAAAAAATCTGTAACGACCGTGGTTTTTGAATTACTGTCGGAGTAAATAATTTAAATAGAAAAAAAAATAGTGCAAAATCATTTGGCAAAGTCAGTAAATGCTTAAATTGGTGAACGTGATAATATACTGCATTTGTTCCTTTGACGTGTATGGTCTCTGTTCAATTCAAGAACAAGAAAATTTATCATTTGCTGTCACACACACAACGTTTTAAAAAGCAAAAGTTGGAACAATTTCTTGTGCCATCATCATTATTTAGTGCAGTGTGTCCTTTTTGTTTGCAATCGTGCACGTTTACATTAATGCATTTGTACAAAGTGGAAGCCAGCACACTCATCTTCTTTTGACTTGTGCACTATTGGAAGGAAGAAAGATAGCACTGCAATGTTCATTTTGCTTCATTCGTTTTCAAGTTACTCGGCAAGAGCCTTAATGGCGTTTTAAAAGAAATTCTTGTTTTCTCTTCGAATCTGGGTTGCTTACTGATTTCAAAACAAAACTAAGGTGAGTTTTAAACTCACATTTCTTATTTAAGAACGATGTTGCCAAATTGTTTATTTTCATGCGATATTTGCGTGCGGGTAACTTTATTTTTCCGCGCATGATATTTCTTTCTGGCATTAAGCAAGTTGCGTGGGTCATTGTTCAAAATATTATATGCATGCGCAAAATGTGTGAGAAGCTGCCTATTCAACATTTAACTTCTCTAAGCAGTATGTATGTGAAATTATAACATTCAAGCTTAAGTTTTGTTTTCTTTGTATGTATGAATATCTCATTATTGAGTGTTCTAGTCATTTGATATTTGATTTAAGTACCTTTATAAATGCGAGATAAAAATGATAGCATGCCTGGCCATTTTCCTCTTCGTGTTGCGTGAAAATGTAGGGTCAGTGTGCATGAATACTAGCCCAGGTCACATATCTTTGTAAATCTGAAGTGATAGGTGTGTCTAGTGTTGGGTGCGTGCATGCTTACTACAAAATCTTGTCCAGGCAGTGTTATTACATTTTCATTTGTTGTTATTTAAAACAAACTTCAAGTAACTTTAATTTCCATTTTATCCATGCCTGACGCGTTAACAATCGAGTATGCAGTGTAAGAAAAAAGAATGACATGTCCAGGTAGTATCAAAGAAGCTTAAATTTCGTTTAGCCTGTCACTGTTTTATTGTGCCCTTGCATTATTTAACTAAGTTGTTTAAAATGGGAACAAGGACACACGTCCTAATAAAATGATGGATATCGAACGTTTTTTTTGACATCTCTTTGTCAATTTGTCAAGCTATATGAAATAAGGTGATTTAGGAACTTAGCTACTTTGCTGTGGTATGCGCACATACTATAATTGTTGAAATTGGTAATACATGCAACTAGAGTCATCAATTTGTAGTGTATGAATGAAAACAAGTTCAAGTCATAATTTGTTACATATAAAAGTATGTCCAGGCGCTTGCTTTTCACCTATGTATTTCTAGTCCATGTGAAATTTGCAAGTCCAAAACTTATTTGATGCGTGCATAGTTTATTTTTATTTTTGAACATACATCATTATTTTAGTCGCATGCAAATGGTGGTGTGACATTTTGTAATTTGTATATTTGCTTTGAAAAAGTGTCCAAGCATTAAAGTTTCATAGTTGCACGTCCAGGTCATTTTGTAAATGGTTTATGCCTACAAGCTATGGTTTGCATTGTGAAAGAAATTAGTTTGTAGAATTTTATGCCAGGGCATTTTTAATTTTTCAACTCCAATGTTGCAGGAATCTGTATAAATCAATAGTGCGTTCAAATATAAACGTTTTCCAGGAAATGCAATATTTTGTAAATATAGTAACACAGTCTACTATTTAATTTTTGTTGAACCGGTGTTACGTTTTAAAAACGTATTTTGTTGCCGTTATTTTTATAACGAAATTTCTGCGCCGGTAAAATATTTTGAAGCGTGTTGTTTTGATGACATTTTGACAAATAAAAATTACTGTTGTTTTGACTTCAGTAATCGTCAATTTTAAGTGGATTTTTAAGCGGTTATCCCGCAACGTTGATTTGATACACGTTTTTACTGTGTTTGGTGATACACAATTTCCTCATCGAAATTGACATAGTTGTTACTGTTTTGTTCACGTGTTTTAAAAATCGTTTTAAAATAAAGTTGTTTTCTAAAATTTTTACAGTTTGCGCTTTCAAAAGAATGAGAAAGCGATTTAAACGATTCAGCAAAATTGAGGACTATGAACCCTTACTTTTACTGATTCGCTTAATTCCGGACTTGTCCATTTGAGAACGTAAAATGTATTTTTATAAAATGCACAATTTTGCACTTTCAAGGAAACGATGAAGAGATTTAAACGATTTAGCAAAAGTGCGGAGTATGGAACCACACTTTTACTATTTCGGTTAAATCCGGACTCGTTAATTGAAATATTTGTTGTTTGATGATTTTGATGATTTTGTGCGCTTTCGAGCGACTATGATGGACCTTCGGGTCATATGATGGACCTTCGGGTCAAATACCAGTACTAGACCTTCGGGTCATATGTTGGACCTTCGGGTCATATGTTGGGCGCCAAAAATTATGATGACAGTACTTGGTAGGCTTCGGCCATATGTTGATGCACGTGCGGCGTAGCTAAAACTCGCCATTTGTTGGGATCGATCCACTTTTATGTTGATTTTCTAGTTATCTATTTTTGATTTCTAGATTTTGTGAATTGTTGTTTTGAATTCAATTGTGAATTTGAAAGTTGATTTTGATGGAGTTTGATGTGATTTCTTCATTTAACTATGTTGATTTCTTATGTTGAATAGTCTCATTCGAGATTATTATTATTTTACTTTGATGTTATTTATGATGCACTCACATATAAGAATAAATTAGACTGATCCGTTTATTATTTCTTTTTGAATAATACTCGGGTCAGACTGAGTTATTTCAGGGTAGTCTCTATCTCTGATTCTGTAGCAGCTTCAGCTTTTGGGATATCGCATCATCTTTTGTCTAGCCTTCGAGGAGTTCTTTTGGTTATTCGATTCTCATCTCATGTATGTTGATGACATGTATTTGTATATTTGGTTCGTGTGAACTATCGATTGTTGTAGCATGTATTCCAGACTTGTCTTCCGCTATATATCTGATATTTCTGTTCTGAGGTGATTATACTATCAGTGTTGTTGTTGTTATAAGTTGTTCTGGATTTTTCTTAAGCCACCGTAGTTTCGTTTTAGATTTGGATTGAATATATATCTTTGGGAGTAATTTATACAACTCCTATTGATGTAATCAATACTCATCTAAGGCATAACTTACGGATGGTCGCTTCTAACAAGCCTTATTCTTCGCAATAACAGACGTTATTCCTTATAATAACCTTTGTTATTGTGAGCATAGAGGTGGGGCGTCACAGTAGACCTAGTTTTTGATGTGGTCAGAAAAGTTGTCGTCACGTTGTCTCTGGTGGACCGAGTTCCACCAGACTCTGGAAATTTGAAACGGGGACGTTGACGAAGACGTGGTCAGAGGTTCTGGTGCTCAGGCGATCGGAGGAGTGAGTTCGAGGAATTTTCCAGGCTGTGGTTCCTGTTCGTGATTGTGATGGGTTACTCGAATTCGAATTCGAGTGTTGATCGAGATTCTGATGGTCGTAATATGGTTGGGGGTTGATCGTCGACTTGGGGAAGTGGTCGTAGATGATCAAAGCGAGCGTTTCGCCTGTGCAAGTGCACATGTACATTTCGTACATCTGGAAGAAGTTGGATTAGAGGAGAAGAAGACGTACTGGAGGAAATGGAATTTGACTCGAAGTCATACTCGAGAAATTAGGACTCTGGCTCGAGTTGTTTTCAGGGGAGACTCGCGTGGGGTTTAACAGTTTTAAATTTTTAATAAAATTAAGTATAAAAGAAAAGGGAAGAGAAAACTCGAAGCTGGTCTCGGGATTTCTGTAAATTTTCTCGGGTAATATGATGTTTGGCTCGGGTAATCTGTGATGTTGCAGTTTTAAAATCTGACAGGAGTTTTAAAATTTAAAATGAGTTTAAAAAGTTGAAACAAGATTTAAACAAAGTTTTAAATCAAATTTAAAGCATGGTTTCAAATCTAATTTGAATTATAGTTTGAAATAAATAAAGTTTATAAAATTTATAATGTTTAAACAAAGTTAAAATGTTGGAAGTATAATTTTAAAAAGATTTGAATTTAAATAATTAGTTTAAAATCTTTAATGTTAAGTAGTTCTTTAACATTAGGTTATAATTTGATTTAAATTTGGTTAAGTTAAATTTGAAATTTATTTTGAATCATTAATTTGAAATGAATAAAAGGAAGATTTAAAAGTAAAAGAATTTCAAAGCCTTTTTGAAAATGATAATTAAAGTAGTTATTAATGTTTATACTTTAATTTAGAGATTTAATGATATAGGAGTCATTAAATTAATAAGGTAATTAAAGAGTAATTTGGTAATTTAATTAATTAATGGTTTAATGTTAATTAATTAAATAATTAAGATTTTAAGTTAATTAATTGAGAGTTAATTAATTTGAAATTAAGAAATTTAATTAGATAAGTGTAGATTATTAACAAATGATAATCATTTGTAAAATTGGTTAAGTATAAATTACTTAATAAAAGTAATTAAAGAAATAAATTACTTAAGGTAATTAATTAAATAAATTTGATAAGTTTAAATTAATTTATTTAATTAATTTAAGAAAATCACTGGGTGATTAGATAATTACTTAAAGGTAATTAGTGAAAGGAGGGAATTAGGCACAAGGACAAACTTTGAAAAAAAATTAGGTTGAAGGACACAAAGTTTTATTTTTAGGCTGAAGGACAAACTTTAAAAGAAAATTAGGCTGAAGGAAAATGCTAAATATAGTTAGCATTTTGTACAGTGCAAACATTGTACAAAATGCTAATTATAACTAGCATTATATCCAGTTTTACATTGTACAAAATGCTAGTTGTATTAGCATTGTCCTTCAGCCTAATTATCTTCCAAAGTTTGTACTTCAGCCTAAAAATAAAACTTGTTGTCCTTCAGCCAAAATTTTTATAAAAATTTGTCCTTGTGCCTATTTTCCACTAGTGAAAGTATAAATTACTTAGAAAAGTAATTAAAGATAATTAGTGGATATAATTAACTAAAGGTGGTTTAATAAAAGTAATTTGAGTTTAGTACTTTTAATAATTAATCAAGGGATTAATTAAAGGATAATTAATTAAGGAGTAATTAATTTATGAAGTGTAGTAATTAAGGATAGTTAATTACTAAATGAGATTAATCAAAGGTGATTAATAAATGTGACTAATTAATTATTAAATGTAATTAATTTAAATAAGATAATTAATTAAGAGTAATTAAGGATCATTAATTAATAAAATTAATGATGTAATTAAGAATTGATTAATTAAGATTAATTAATAAATAATAAGTGATTAAAGTAATTAATTAATTGTAATTAATTAAGGATTAAGATAATTAAGTATAATTAATTAATTAATGAAGTAATTAAAGATTAATTACCGAATGGTTTAAGATAATTAATTTGTGAAATTAATTAAGTATTAATTACTTAAAGTAATTAAAGGATTATTAATCAGGAATGATTAATTAAGATGGATACTTAGAGTAATGATTAATTAATTGGTTTAATTAATAATTAAGTAAGCAGGATTTATAGAATGAAGTAATTAGTTTAATTCACTTTAAATTAATTAGATGATATAAATCATTGCTTAAGGATGGATGAATGAGATTGAATGTATTTCATTGTTTGATATCTCTGATGAGATATGATTGATATATGATATGGATGTTTGGTTGAATTATAATGATAATGTGAATTATCTGTTTGGGATGATAATGTAGATTATCTATTGTATTATCTATCTTTGTGTATATAGATAAGAATTGAATTGTTTTAACCTTAAAACAACTTGGCCCTTAAAAGATACGTTTTGGATTTCGATGAGACCGGGATCGGGTTTCCGTATACCGGGATTCCAGGTCTGGAGACCCGAATACCACATCGATCCAAATTAACGATAGGTCGTAAATCTCAAGTGAAGATGAAGATTCAGAGTGCAAGGGTTATTGTCGTTAACTCTGAGGGTGATTCCAAAACGAGTGTAACGAGATAATGCCTTCGGTTTCGTTCGAACCCGGAACGAACTTGTATGGATTGAATGCTTTCAGCACATCGTCAGGCGGACGATGAGCATTCTAAGTGATATGTTCTGATTAAAGGTAATCGTAACCTCAAGCCTCATCAACCGGGAATGGCTAAAACAGGGGAGGTGCAGTAAGGTTTCGTGGGTAGCACCCACTGAGAGCAAGATAGATCCCTGTCTAGAGGTCCCTTTTCTTTTATTCGGCTTAGTGTGTGGTTGGTTGCGCCAACTACGGGATTGTCTTGTTCGGGATTATCCAGTAAGGGATGGTTCCGGCTTTGTGTTGCAGGGGAGCGGGCGTACTCCTCGGTACGGTGATCTAGGCCACGTACTGTGACGGGCGGTACCCCAGTAGCCCGGCCATTGTATGGAATCCAAACTCCAATAAGTGACGTACGTATTAGTTGTGCCCAACTATGTTGGAATGTGAGATGTAAGCATTTCAGCTATTTCTATATTTTACTTGAAAACCCTAGACCCTATTATAATAAAATCAGATTTCCTATCAAATGTTTTGGTTAGCGTAAGGTAAAAACTTACCCATGTTTATTTGTGGGGAGTCTTACGTGATACCTTTTCTTTCTAAAGGTTTTGAAGTTAAGCAAGTTTAACCTGTTACTCACACCAGACCCATGTCTGACCCAAGTGTTTATTTCTGTTTTATAAACTCTTGGGTACTCAAATTTTTACGAGTAGCCAAGGGATTCAGGTTTAGCTTGACGAATTGTGGAGGAGCAATGGAGTAGGAGGCTTCAGCGTTGTAGATATATATAGTAGTTCCGCTGTGTCTGTATCTCTGTAGTGTATTGAGTTGTAATGTCTAGACAGATGTTTATAACTGTCTAGTAAGTGATGTATATGCTGTGTAACTCTGTAAATTGTTGTAAACTATGTAATAGTTTATGTTATTAATATAATTTATTCGTTCCGCTGTGAGATCGTTGTTGTCATTTCTTTCTTTCTTCTCTTCTTTTCTATTTTCTACCCCTTTCTTTCTTCATAAAGATGCGACTTCTGGGCTTAGGAAGTCGGGTCGTTACAGGCAGATCATCGTGGTAGCGGCGAGGAGCAACTAAAATCTGGTAACCTAGTTTTGCGAGTCTTTTGTTTTTCGTGTCGTTCGACGTCAAGAATCGACCGAGTGTAGCGTGCCTTGGGGTCTTCGTAGAGGGGAGGTAGACGAGGAGGTGGCCGGAGTTTCAACTCTTACGGTGGTCGGAGCAGTGGGATTTTTACGTTGACAGGTTTTGAGGCGATATAGTTTTCATGTTTCCAGGCTTTGATTGGTGAACTCGAATTTGATCTCGAGCTTGAGTTGTTGATCGGAGGTTTGGGAGAAGATGGGGAAGCGATCGCCGATTTGTGGAGATGGTCGTGGTCGACCGGAAGTGACGATCGGAGGCGTGCACGTGCACGGGGAGTGTTTTCTGGTGAACTGTTTGGTGGTTTCGAATTTAGGGTGGGAAAGACTCGAGATTTACTCGAGTAAAATTCCTGGTTGGCTCGAGTAAATTCATATTTTACTCGAAGCAAAAATAAGGGGAACTCGGGTATTTGTTTGTCTTCCAGTTTTTTTCCTGTAACTTGATTTTCAGTTTTAAAAGTTTGGGTTTTAAAATTTAAATCAAAGTTAATCTGAGTCTAAGGAATATTTAATTCCAGTCTTTGAAATGAAGAGTAAGTTTAAAAAATTAAATACTTTGAATAAGTTTAAATAATTTGAACTTAAGGTAAGTTTGATTTAAAAATCTCTTCATAACTAAGATTGGTTTAACTTGGGATTTAATGTTTTTATTTAAAATTAGATAGAGTGATTTAAAGTTAATTTAGTGATCATTTGAACTTGGGGTTTAAAGTGAAGTTCAAAAAGAAAAAAATGAAATAAATGTTTCAAATATATTGAAGTGAAAATTTAAATAAATAAATGGAAAATGGGTTTTTCTTTAAGTAATAAAGATTAAAGATTTAAATTCATTAACCATTAAAATAACTAGAATGATAATTGATCAATTGTATTGATTTAATTAGTAATTATAAGTTGAAATGTATTATTTAAAGTAAATAATGAGTTAAGAAATTAATATGGAATTAAGAAGTATAGAATTGACTTTAATTTGATTAATAAATAGTTAATTGAACTTATAATTAAAAATGAAGAAATTATAAGTATTATTTAAGATAAAGTAATTAATAAATGTTAATGAAGATTATTAACTAGATTATTTTATGATTAATTAATATAATTGATTTTTAATAGTTAATTAGATTAATTAATTTGATAATCAACATTGTAAATGTTTAAATTACGTAATGGAAATTAAGTAAGGAATTAATTACTCACTTTAGTTAATTGGGTAATTTAATTTATTTGAGTTAATTAATTTAGTTTAATTAATTTGGATTAATCAATTGATAATTGGGAGATATAATTACTCAGGAAAGTAATTGATGAATAATTACAGGATGTAATTAATTGGATAATGATTTGTTAATAGAAGTAATTTGGATATAATTACTTGAAATTAATCAAGGGATTAATTAAATCTGTTTATTGGGAGTAATGAATTAAGGATAATTAATTACTGTATGTTATTAATCAAGGTGATTAATATATGTGATTTGGAAATTAGTTTTCTTAATAAAAATTAAGAAATAAAATAACTAATTAAAAGTTAATTACTTGATGTAATAGAATTAAATAGTAAATGTAATTAGAGATCATTTATTATAAATGCTGAAATCTTAGAATGAATTTATTTGGAATTAATTAATAAATGAAGAGATTTATTAATAAAATAAATTAAGTCATGTAATTAATTTAGGTTAATGAATAAATGAAGTAAGGTAAAGGTTATTTCCTATATTTGGTTAAAGATAATTAATTTGTAAAAATAACTAAAGGATAATTTACTTTAAATGTAATTAAAGATAATTAATCAAGGACGATTAATTAAAATGAATAATTGGATGATGATTAATTAATTGATTAATAATTAATTAATAGAAGTATAAGCAAGTTTAATAATGGTGAAGTAATTAATTTAATTTACATTAAATTAATTAAAGATTTGTAATTAGTTTAATTCATTTTAAATTAATTATAAAATGAGGCGATTATTAATCTTTGTTTATAGATGATGGATGATATTGATTTCCATGATCGATTGTGATCTCAGATATATATCTATTGAGTTATGGATGCTTGGTTAAGTATGATGATATTGATTTTCTGTTTGAGTAGATAATATGGATTATCTGTTTATGATGATGATGTTATTATCCATTATTATATTGTGTTTTATCTATCTGTGTTGATATAGATAATAAATTGAATTGTTTTAAACCTTTAAAACAACTTGGCCTTAAAAAGACACGTTTTGGATTTCGATGAGACCGGGATCGGGTTTCCGTATACCGAGATTCTAGGTCTGGAGACCCGAATACCACATCGATCCAAAATAACGTTAGGTCGTGAAATCCAAATGGAGCAAGTGAAGACTCGAGGTATAAGAACTATTCGTCAGTATAACTCTGTGGGTGATTCCGTAATGAGTTTGACGGAGATAGTACTTATAGATTCGAGATGGTGGTTCAAATTGCAAGGGTTATTGTCGTTAACTCTGAGGGTGATTCCAAAATGAGTGTAACGAGATAATGCCTTCGGTTTCGTTCGAACCCGGAACGAACTTATATGGATCGAATGCTTTCAGAACATCGTCAGGCGGGCGATGAGCATTCTAAGAGATGTGTTCTCTAAAGGTAATCGTAACCTCAAGCCTCATCAACCGGGAATGGCTAAAACAGGGGAGGTGCAGCAAGGCTTCGTGGGTAGCCCCCACTTGAGAGCGAGATATACCCCTGTCTAGAGTCCCTTTTTATTCGGCTGTGTGGGCGGTTTAGTAGCTACAACTGTCAGGGTTGTCTTGTTTGGAACTGTCCAGTAAGGGATGGTTCCGGCTTTGTGTTGCAGGGGACTTAGGGTGGGTCCTCGGTACGGTGATCTAGGCCACGTACTGTGACGGGCGGTACCCCAGTAGCCCTGCCATTGATGGAAACCCATTTTCCCTACATGACCTTACGGTTTTGATTGTATACCTAGTATGCTGGAATTTAATGAATGTAGAAATTTCGGCTATTTTCTATTTACTTGAAAACCTTAGACACTATTATAATATCACTGGATTTCCTATCAAATGTTTTGGTTAGCGTAAGGTAAAAACTTTTTCATGTTTATGTGTGGGAAGTCTTACGTGATACCTTTTGTTTTCAAAGGTTTTTCAAGTTAAACAACTTTAACCTGTTACTCATACCAGACCCATGTCTGACCCGGAGTTTATTTCTGTTTTTCCTAAACTCTCGGGTACCCAAATTTTTTACGGGTAGCCAAGGGATTCAGGTTAGCTTTGACGTATTCTGGAGGAGCAATGGAGCAGGAGGCTTCAGCGTATAGATATATAGTGATTCCGCTGTGTTAGTATTTATCTGTATTCCGCTGTGTTGTATCTCTGTATTGTATTGAGATGTATCGAGTTGTATTAACTAGACAGGTGTTTATAACTGTCTAGTATGTGTTGTATTATCTGTGTAACTCTGATATATATGATATTATGTAATCTTTTATGTGATATATTATATTTCATTCGTTCCGCTGTTGAGATTCTGTTGTTGTTTTCTTCTTTCTTCTCTATCTTTTCTATTTCTCACCCTTTTCTTTCTTCATAGTGATGCGATTTTCCGGTAGTGGAAGGTTGGGTCTCTACAGAATGATGGTTGCTATTTATTGTGTTAAATAGACCTTATACGCCGTATATTAAGCGGAGGTTATTTAATAAAAACATATACCACGATAATTCCACCGTGAAGTGGAATTGGTATTATATATGTATTTGGAGTTGATTTCCCGCATTATATAGCGGATGAGACCCTATTGCGCCGCATAATAGCGGATAGTATTTTATAAATCCCATATACCGCGATATTCCACATTGAAGTGGAAATTGGTATTGTGCTAACATCTGTGGATGCAGGAAAACAGGTTGGAGGGATCCAACTGGATTCCTCAAACATTTGAATTTATTTCAATGTTGTGTGTTGATTTATATATAATCGCCGTGTGATTATTTATTTATAATCTGTGAATGATTATATCTGTGATTGAATTCATTGAAGGCTATAATTTAGCCGAATATATTTTTGGTATCGTTGGATACCAGAAATGAATAAATTGGATTTTTGAAATTAAAGTTGAAATTTTAAGTAAATTCTTTTGAAAGAATTGGGCGAATTTAAAAGAAGGAATTTTAAAAGCATAAAGTTGATTTTTGAAATCTTATCAAATTATTTCCAAAATATGGGAAAAGTTTTTATAAATGGGTTTTGAGTAATACTATTCGAAAGTTGGAAAATTTATTTAAAATGGAATTTTAAATGGTTTGGAAGAGATGAAGGAATTTATTTTCAAAAGTGATAAATTTGTTTGAAATCCAACTGATAATTGATTTGGTATTTGAAAATAAATATTTGGGAAATTGATACGAAAATTTATTTGACGTTGAATGAAAAATTGATTTGTGTTGAAATAAAGTGGAAATCGATTTGTAAAATGATTTGGGATTTGAAATAAATTTAGAAATAAATTTGTAATTGATTTGGTGTTTGAAAGTGGATATTTGGAAAACGACTTGAAAATCGTGTATAAGTGAATATTTGGAAATTTAAATTCACAATGGAATTTATAAAGGAAAGGGAAATTTGTTTTAAAAATAAACATTGATTTATTTTTAAGTGTAGAAATAAATTTACAGATTTGGAACGTAAATTTGAAATAAATCGATAATGATTTATTTAATTGGTTTAAATGGACCATTTTGAAATGGAAGTGTATTTTCCTTGAAAAGCCGAGTATATTTCCAAAATAGTTTTAAATTATAAATGAAGAAATTCTGAAATTGGATTTTAAGGAATATTTTGGAAATAAAGTATTTGAACTCGGTAAATTTCCAGTAGAAATGAATAAATATTTGGGAATATATCCCGTGTAGGGAAATGTGATTTGAAATTGGTTTTCAAACGTTAAAGTATGGGAAAATATATATCTTGTGAAGATATTTTGGAAATAAATAATTTGGAAAAAATTATTTAAATTGGATGTTTGTTGTGAATGTTGTTTGATAGTTAAATAACCGACTATCAATATTTGCCTTTGAAATGGCACTTGATTTGTTTTTAAAACAAATGCTCACTATTCGGGTTAGCCGGGAAAAGACCTTTGTGTCATATAACCCATTCCGAATTAGTGATACGACGATATGAATCGTATTGAAGACCGGTGGTGAAGACCGGATAATTTCGAAAATGAAAGGACAACCTGTCGAATGTCTCTGCACCGAGTTGCTCCGGTATAGAGATTTATATCACTCTTCTTGTGATGGGAAGTCCGGACGTGATTAGTGAATATCCGGATTGCAAGGGCTTCTTCGGAAGTGCCTTCGGTTCCGTTCGATCCCGGAACGGACTTGTATGAATGTGTGCCTGGCGTTACACTTTGAGATGTAAAGCTGGTTTCTATCAAATACATTTCTGTTGGTGGTGGAGAATTTATTCTCTTAGCTTAACACCCTTCTCTGAGACGTACGAGATCAAAGGTTATGTAGTTGATGGTTACTAGTGATACATTCCCAAATTGGTAATGTGGCACACGAAGTGCTGTTGATCATTTATTGATCAATGCGTGGCTTTGTGAAAAAGCGTGGCTTTGTGAAAAAGCGTGGCTTTGTGAAAAAGCGTGGCTTTGTGAAAAAGCGTGGCTTTGTTGATGCCATTTCCTTCTGGTTAAAAGGTGATATCATGGTATGGAGCCCAGATATTTTACCTATGTTGATGCTGCAAATTTATTATACTTTGTGGTTGTTGCTTTGTGATTGAGGATCCTCGGATAAAGGTCGGTGACGACCGGGGGATGGCATGGCTCGTGTGTTAGCTACCTAGTTACAGCTTGGTTAAAGCGTGAGGTAGCGTCGGCCTTGTGTTTGCAGAGATCCGGTTAGGTTCTCGGGGCGTCTTTCTAGAGGCGTTCCCATTTCGGTGTAAGGAAGTTCCTTTGCCTGACCATTTGTTGGAAATCCAAAGAAACAATACGAACCTTGTACGGTTTTAGTTGTATTACCTACTATGGGATGTGGCGGTAACCTGCTATTGAGCGTAGTAGCTATAGTAGGCATACAATAATGGTTGTATGCTGGCTAAGATTAATATTATATTTTCGAAATGGTTTTTGACACTATGCACTAATGATAATAATATCGAATGATTTTGCATAGTAAGCATTTTTGACTATCATAAGAAGAAATCTCCTCCAATTCTGCGTTTGCATTGTGTGTATGGCGGGAGGTCTTATGGTAGATTCATTTTCCAAAAGCGTTGCGAAATTGTTTTGTTTTCTTTGTGAAGATAAATTGTTTTAAGTTCTCACACCAGTCACCATGACTGACCTGGAGTTTATTGTTTCCTTCCTAAACTCTGGGTGCCCATCATTTTCCACACGGGCATCCTAAAGTCAGGTTATCAGGTCATTCTGGATTCAGGAGATGCTGTGGAGCTCATTGGCAAGCTGGATGACGAGACGTATCACTTGTATATGATATTATTATTCGTTGTGTATTCTGTATGAGGACAAATTTATATAACTATCCAGTGTTGTATTGTTGTTGTAAACTCTGATGATGCTGTAATGTATAAAATGATATAGTTCTTTGTTTTAAAAGATTATTCATTTATCTATTATATGTTGTTCTACTGCGATATGTGAGATTCTGATATTGTTTCTGTTGCTTCTTCTTTCTTTTCTTCTGTCTTCTTCTACCTCTTCTTTTTAACCATAATAATTCGGTTTTCCGGCATTCGATTGGTTGGCAGTTGATACAGTGGACGTATTAATGTCGATTTTCGAGCGTCGAAAAATCGCGTTTGTTACATTTGGTATCAGAGCATATGGTTAAGCGATTAACTTTGCTCTATTGGGAATTACTCATTAGAGATAGAGTCCGTATTACTCTAGAATGAGTGTTAGTGTAATAATAGATACGAGTGCGTATTTGTTAGTGAATATAAAAGTGTTTTATATTGTGTTTGCTTATCTGTTGAGCTGTTTATGAATTCTGGTCGGTATGTGGGATGCCATATTATCGATAGGGGTTTCTAAACACTTAAACGAGGCAAGTTGACATAGTATCATTTTAAATTGGGTAAATGAAATAATTTTACCTCAATTATATTTTGTATATAAAGGAAATAATTTTTCAGAATTATTAAAGTGTATATAATTGATTGTTTGGATGTTGAAATGTAAAAATATATATATGTTAATAAAAGTTGTTTGAATAATCTAAATAAAAACAACAATTGTGAAAGAATGAAGTATATAAGCAAATGAATTATTAAGTATGGAATTATAATTAATATGATTTGCAATTGTGAAATAATCTTGTATAAGTAAAGGTAAATAGTGAAATTATATGAGAAAAAGATTTATAAATGTGATTTATAAATAAAAGGAAATTTTGAAAGAATTTTAAGCACTGAATTCACTAGTGTTGCTGGGAAATAATAAGGGTGATGACTACAGCATCATCAGTATCATTTTCAAGTTTCCGTGTGATTGATTTGCTACCATAATAAATTGAAAAAAAATTGATGTTTTGTTGTGATAAACAAAATTTAAATTAAAATCCAAGTTGAAATTGATAAATATAAGTGAAATGAGTTTTGAACTTATAATATGATTTGGAAGTTAAATAAATAAGTTGTGTAACTTATAAAATGAGAAGATGTAAGTGAAACCAAATGATAAAATGGTTAAACAAGTTTTGTTAAGCAAAATAAAATTTGTTTTTGATTATGTAATGAATTTGACTTAAGTAAAAGTTAAATAAAATTGAATTTGAGTTAAATTAGCAATGAACTTAAGTTGCATAGTGGAAATTTAAGTGAAGTTAAACAAATGATGTTTAATTGGAATATAACTTAAGTGATATTGAATGAAGTTGATTTTGATATCAAAGTAAATTAATAAAGTGAATTTATTAAATGAATGTGAACTTGAGTTATATAAATGAGATTCAACCTTATTTGTTAAATGAATTAGCAATTGAATTAATAAATAGATTGAATGTTAATCAATCGAATGTAAATGAATTAATATGGAATAATGAATGTAAGTGTTAATTCATTAAAGCTAATTGAAAATGTTGAACCAAATTGAATGTGAAGTAAAGTAAATTGAATAAATTTGGTTGTGTTGAATATATATTGGTTGTTATATGGTTGTTGGTTGATTGTATGTAAATTAATTAAGTGTTAATGAAATTGAATTAGTGAAAATTGAAAGCTATGTAATTGAATTTGAATTGAAAGTGAACCAACTTGAATGTAAATTAGTGAATGTGAACTAATTGAAATGAATACATAAATGGTTTGAAAATTTTGTTGAAAGCATTCGAATTCGTTTTGAAACCATATAAATTGCTTATGGGAATTATTTGATTGCATTGCTTATGGAAACGTTGTGTTTGTTATTGAAAATTAATGAAATGTAAATGAATTTCCTATATATGTCACTTACGTGTTTAAACTGAGTAAGTACAGGTACCGGGGCTGCCGTTCGGTTGGGTTTGGTTGCGCTAAAATGCTAAATAAATAACCGCTTTGCTTAAAAATGCTAAAAGGTACGCCTACGCAATAAAAATAGGAAATGTGAACTGTTTTTCTACTTTTCCGACCGGGTGGGTCGATGTATATATATTTATGTTTATTGTGATCCTACTACGATCGAACCGCGCAAGGAGACGCTGGCGAATTTTTCGGAAAATTTAAGTCGTTAGAAAATTTTTGAAAATTTTGGAAAATTTTTGTTAAAAGAAAGTTGATTTCTAAATTGAAATGAAAACGTAGGAAATTGAACTAGAAAATGAAAACCATTGTTTTGGTTGAAGTTAAAGAATCTGGAAAAGGTGAATATAAAATTTTCACGAAGTGGATTTTTGAAAAGTTAATGAAATTGGAGTATTTTTCTTACTTTGCAATTTCGAGGACGAAATTCTTTTAAGGGTGGAAGTTTGTAACGACCCAGAATTTCTGTCAATTGAAATTCAGATGTTTAATTAATTCTAAATATTAATAAGTAAGATTTAGAAGTCGAATTAATTTAATTTTGATATAGTGATTTAATTGGACAATTAAATTATTAATTTAATAATTGAAATTTTGGAAATAATTGAAATCTGGATTAAATGTGTATGAAAATGATTTATAAAGTTATAATAAATCATATTGGAGTTATAATGATGTTATAGAACTTTAAAAAAAAATTAAATTAAAAGTTAAATTGTGAAAATTGAATATTTTAATATTTAATTGACGATTGAAAATAGTCATTTTTCAAACAGTCTCGGTTTCGACGAAACCAGTTTCATCAGATCCGTAATTTGATATTATTGTAAGGTTTCAAATTTCGTTTCAATCGGATGTACGGTTTGTCCGGGGCAAGCCTAAACACATCGAAATCGGTTTAAATCGGTTTAATTTAAATTTGATCGTTTATTTCCGTAACTCGCACATACTATCGAATTAGCTCCCGAAACATGTTCCATTGTGTTCGGAATGCGGGGTAAACCTTAGAAACGCCAGCCGGCATGCTCGATTTGGAGTTCGGAAAAATTTCGATGAATAGTGTTTTTGGGCAATTTTCTATAGAAGGACGAGACAATCTTCATTTGCAAAACTGTTAGGGTTTCTTCTTCAGCCGTTCCTAGATTTTTATGGCCGAAATACCTCTTCAATCTTCCCTCGATCTCTTCCAATCTGTAACCAATTAGCCAAAACGTTCAACTGGAAGTTTGTAGAGCACGTTGAGATCTTCACATCCAACGGTGGAGATCGTCTGAAGTGTAGCCGATCGACGGCTATTGTTGTTTGAAGTCGGAAGTTCTTTCACGTCATTCGAGAAGTAGGTGGGGCCAAGCTCCCTGATATTGCAGCCGTGGGTAGCTCTCGTCGAGAGCAATGCGGTGGAAGTCACTGATCATCGTCGAAGCCATCGTAGGCGACGCGAAAATTCAACAAAGTTTGGCGGCAAATGGGTTTAAAACGTGCGATGTTGCCTGGGGTTTTCACGTGAGGAAGAAGGGGGAGGCAACGGCCCAGATCTGAGGTGGCAAAGATGAATGGCAGATGTGGAACTAGGGTTTGAAAATTAAAATAGAAATTGTAAATTGCTTATTTATAAATTCTCATAAACTTTGAAATAGCGTAACGTTTTGATACAAGGTCAGAATTTGACGAAACTTTTTGCACTAGAACCGTATTAACGATCTCTTCGCAATGGAGTTGGTTTGGAGTCAATTGGAGTCAGTAAAAATTTTGAGTAAAATTAAACGTCTGTTTAATTTTATCCAAAATAAAATACTGCAACCGGTATTGAAACTCAAGGTGAGAACTCCTCACTCAATCGAACATTGTGTTTCGATTTAAATTTTAAATAGTTAGATTTAAAATTTGTTGATAGTGTTGATTGTGTGAACTGAATGATGGTTGCTATTTATTGTGTTAAATAGACCCTATACGCCGTATATTAAGCGGAGGTTATTTAATAAAAACATATACCGCGATAATTCCACCGTGAAGTGGAATTGGTATTATATATGTATTTGGAGTTGATTTCCCGCATTATATAGCGGATGAGACCCTATTGCGCCGCATAATAGCGGGTAGTATTTTATAAATCCCATATACCGCGATATTCCACATTGAAGTGGAAATTGGTATTGTGCTAACATCTGTGGATGCAGGAAAACAGGTTGGAGGGATCCAACTAGATTCCTCAGACATTTGAATTTATTTCAATGTTGTGTGTTGATTTATTTATAATCGCCGTGTGATTATTTATAATCTGTGAATGATTATATCTGTTATTGAATTCGTTGAAGGCTATAATTTAGCCGAATATATTTTTGGTATCGTTGGATACCAGAAATGAATAAATTGGATTTTTGAAATTAAAGTTGAAATTTTAAGTAAATTCTTTTGAAAGAATTGGGCGAATTTAAAAGAAGGAATTTTAAAAGCATAAAGTTGATTTTTGAAATCTTATCAAATTATTTCCAAAATATGAGAAAAGTTTTTATAAATGGGTTTTGAGTAATACTATTCGAAAGTTGGAAAATTTATTTAAAATGGAATTTTAAATGGTTTGGAAGAGATGAAGGAATTTATTTTCAAAAGTGATAAATTTGTTTGAAATCTAATTGATAATTGATTTGGTATTTGAAAATAAATATTTGGGAAATTGATACGAAAATTTATTTGACGTTGAATGAAAAATTGATTTGTGTTGAAATAAAGTGGAAATCGATTTGTAAAATGATTTGGGATTTGAAATAAACTTAGAATCGATTTGTAAAATGATTTGGGATTTGAAATAAATTTGTAATTGGTTTGGTGTTTGAATTGGAAAACGACTTGAAAATCGTGTATAAGTGAATATTTGAAAATTTAAATTCACAATGGAATTTATAAAGGAAAGGGAAATTTGTTTTAAAAATAAACATTGATTTATTTTTAAGTGTGGAAATAAATTTACAGATTTGGAACGTAAATTTGAAATAAATCGATAAGGATTTATTTAATTGGTTTAAATGGACCATTTTGAAATGGAAGTGTATTTTCCTTGAAAAGCCGAGTATATTTCCAAAATAGTTTTAAATTATAAATGAAGAAATTCTGAAATTGGATTTTAAGGAATATTTTGGAAATAAAGTATTTGAACTCGTTAAATTTCCAGTAGAAATGAATAAATATTTGGGAATATATCCCGTGTAGGGAAATGTGATTTGAAATTGGTTTTCAAACGTTAAAGTGTGGGAAAATATATATCTTGTGAAGATATTTTGGAAATAAATAATTTGGGAAAAATTATTTAAATTGAATGTTTGTTGTGAATGTTGTTTGATAGTTAAATAACCGACTATCAATATTTTCCTTTGAAATGGCACTTGATTTGTTTTTAAAACAAACGCCCACTATTCGGGTTAGCCGGGAAAAGACCTTTGTGTCATATAACCCATTCCGAATTAGTGATACGACGATATGGATCGTATTGAAGACCGATGGTGAAGACCGGATATTTTCGAAAATGAAAGGACAACTTATCGAATGTCTCTGCACCGAGTTGCTCCGGTATAGAGATTTATATCACTCTTCTTGTGATGGGAAGTCAGGATGTGATTAGTGAATATCCGGATTGCAAGGGCTTCTTTAGAAGTGCCTTCGGTTCCGTTCGATCCCAGAACGGACTTGTATGGATGTGTGTCTGATGTTACACTTTGAGATGTAAAGCTGGTTTCTATCAAATACATTTCTGTTGGTGGCGGAGAATTTATTCTCTTAGCTTAACACCCTTCTCTGAGACGTAAGAGCTCAGAGGTTATGTAGTTGATGGTTACTAGTGATACATTCCCAATTTGGTAATGTGGCACACGAAGTGATGTTGATCTTTTGTTGATCAAAGCGTTGCTTTGTGAAAAAGCGTTGCTTTGTGAAAAAGCGTGGCTTTGTGAAAAAGCGTGGCTTTGTGAAAAAGCATGGCTTTGTGAAAAAGCGTGGCTTTGTGAAAATGGCACACGAAGTGATGTTGATCTTTTGTTGATCAAAGCGTTGCTTTGTGAAAAAGCGTTGCTTTGTGAAAAAGCGTGGCTTTGTGAAAAAGCGTGGCTTTGTGAAAAAGCGTTGCTTTGTGGACGAGACTTCGTCGAGCCTCACAACCCGGTAATGGTCGAAACATGAATGTTGCGGCAAAAGTTTTTAGGGGTAGCGCCCCTAGGGTATGCCATTTCCTTCTGGTTAAAAGGTGATATCATGGTATGGAGCCCAGATATTTTACCTATGTTGATGCTGCAAATTTATTATACTTTGTGGTTGTTGCTTTGTGATTGAGGATCCTCGGATAAAGGTCGGTGACGACCGGGGGATGGCATAGCTCATGTGTTAGCTGCCTAGTTACAGCTTGGTTAAAGCGTGAGGTAGCGTCGGCCTTGTGTTTGCAGAGATCCGGTTAGGTTCTCGGGGCGTCTTTCCAGAGGCGTTCCCATTTCGGTGTAAGGAAGTTCCTTTGCCTGACCATTTGTTGGAAATCCAAAGAAACAATACGAACCTTGTACGGTTTTAGTTGTATTACCTACTATGGGATGTGGCGGTAACCTGCTATTGAGCGTAGTAGCTATAGTAGGCATACAATAATGGTTGTATGCTGGCTAAGATTAATATTATATTTTCGAAATGGTTTTTGACACTATGCACTAATGATAATAATATCGAATGATTTTGCATAGTAAGCATTTTTGACTATCATAAGAAGAAATCTCCTCCAATTCTGCGTTTGCATTGTGTGTTTGTGGCGGGAGGTCTTATGGTAGATTCATTTTCCAAAAGCATTGCGGAATTGTTTTGTTTTCTTTGTGAAGATAAACTGTTTTAAGTTCTCACACCAGTCACCATGACTGACCTGGAGTTTATTGTTTCCTTCCTAAACTCTGGGTGCCCATCATTTTCCAAACGGGCAGCCTAAAGTCAGGTTATCAGGTCATTCTGGATTCAGGAGATGCTGTGGAGCTCATTGGCAAGCTGGATGACGAGATGTATCACTTGTATATGATATTATTATTCCGCTGTGTATTCTGTATGAGGACAAATTTATATAACTATCCACTGTTGTATTGTTGTTGTAAACTCTGATGATGATGTAATGTATAAAATGATATAGTTCTTTGTTTTAAAAGATTATTCATTTATCTATTATATGTTGTTCCGCTGCGATATGTGAGATTCTGATATTGTTTCTGTTGCTTCTTCTTTCTTTTCTTCTGTCTTCTTCTACCTCTTCTTTTTAACCATAACAATTCGGTTTTCCGGCATTCGATTGCTCGGCAGTTGATACAGTGGACGTATTAATGTCGATTTTCGAGCGTCGAAAAATCGCGTTTGTTACACCCACCCACATACAATTGCCTCACCTATTCACCTATGTCAACCCATCACTCAACCACTTCCCTTCCACTCTAAAAACCACTCTCTACTGCAAACTACCCACCATCACAAAATACTGCAGCAAAACTCACCACTGAAAACAAGCTGTATTCATCACCAATTAAATCACCGTGAATCATTCCTTAATCTCAGAACCATCCTCGAACATCACCGCGACCTCGGCGAACACCCAAATCGCATCGTCGCACCCAAAATCACCGAACCCCAAACAGCCTGAAACGAACATCGCCTTCGATTTGGTTCACCTCCTCGAACCGCAAGCACACAACGCAATCGCCTCTATTATCCATCGCGACAAGCTAATTCAAAAACAATTTCCGCACCCCAATCGAAATCCACCCAAGCCCGAAACACTTGAACCCAAATCGACCACTCCCCTCGAAGCCTCGAACTAACTCCCATAAAAAAGAGAAGAGAAAGCTTTTGTTGCGAAAATAAATTCGATTTGAGATTGAGGATTGAGGAAGAAGAGAATTTAACTTTCGACTTTGTGCCGTGTTTTAACTTGGTCTTCGAACAAAAAAAGCACTTAGTTTCATTTTGTGCCGTGTTTGTTGATTGGGTTGGGTATTAGGGGCTGTGGGTGTAGGCCGTGAATAATGTTTTCTTTTTATTATTTTCTTTGCTTTGTTTTTAATTTGTTTGTTTTATTTGTTTTTTAGTCCATTCTTATTAAACAAAAAAAGGTTTTCGTTTTCACTTGAATAAAAGCTTTACTTTTTTTCCTTTTTAAACCTTAAAAAACAAAAAAAAAACAAATTGTTTTAGGTTTTATTTATTTAGTGAATTTGGTTTTGGAAAGTTGTTTGTTTTGGTTTCAAATTTTTTCTTAGTTTCTTTCTCTTTTAAAAAAAGGAGTTTGAGTTTTTAATTACCTTTGATTTCTACTATCTTCTTCTCATTTTCCATTTCTATTATTTTCTTACCATTAAAAAGAAAAGAAAACTTGTATATATCTGGTTTTTATTTTCAGGTTCCCAAAGCAGATTGGAAGAGGTGCTTGCTTCACTTAGCTTGCCAAAAAACAACCGCTTGCTTGCTTATAAAAGAATTCTGCTGCTTTTAACCATCATCTCTTGTTTTTATTTGCCTTGCATTGTTGTTTTCTTACATTTTAGAAAAAAAATTTCAAAAACCAAAATCAAAAACAAAAATCCATTCGTAGTTGCATTGTTAATACACGTTTAATTTCCGCTTTGCATTTCTTCTTAGATTTTTGATCAATAATAACAGTTAGAAATCGATAACACTTAATTGTATATTGACAATTTGTCCCTTTTCGACAATTTAATTTCTTGGTGTCTAGGCTAAGGCAGAGCAATAATCAGTTATAAATATTACGGTGATTCGTAAATATTATACTGAATTGTTTCTCTGAAGGTACTTAAACGGGTGCATTACTACGGTGATTCGTGGTGCACCGATAAATACTACCCGTTACCTGGCTGATAACTATCTTGTTGGATTAAGACAAAGTGTGATTATATAATTTTGGGTTAACTTAGGATAAATAATTTGTAATTAACCCTTGCATTCATTTAGTTGCATTAGTTCATGCATATTTTTTTTTAAAAAATTTCAAAATCCAAAACTAAAAAAATTGTAAATATTCCTCTTCTTTTTCTTTGAAATTTTTAAATCCATTTCCTTTGAAATTTAAAAATCCAAAAAATTTAGAAATACAAAAATCCAAAAAACAAAATTTAAAACCTTTTCAAAAACAAAACCAAAATCAATTTCCCTTTTGAAAAATAAATTATATTTGTAAATATTTTTCCTTTATAAAAAAACAAAAACATTCTTGGAAACGTCCGAATTTCCTTACTCACATGAATTTTACGATAGTTGTGAAAATCAATATAATCCATATAATTTCACTCATAATTCTTATGGATATTTTAATAACGACTATTGTACAAACTATTCAAATTTTGCACCACAAGATTTTCAAAATAGTGGTCAACCCTCAACTCTTGAAAGGTGTATTGAAAAGGTTGAATCTTTACTTGAACAAACACTTCAATTTAATGATTCCTTGAATTCATATCTATGCAACAATTCAAGTCAAAGTTTTCAAAATAATCAAAATTTATATTCACTTCCAAATTCAAATGATTATAACCCATGCCAATTCAACTTCAAACTCCAAAATTAATTTCAAAATCACAATGCAAATGTGAATCATTTTTCAAATAATTTTGGCAATGGGAATAATCTCAACTACGATACGAGTGAAATTTTTTTCCCTTAACAAGTCAAATTAAAAAATTTCAAAGTAATAATCATGAATTTGATTTAGTTGAACAAATGGAAAAAGATCATACGGATTTGTTGATGAAAACATTGGAAAAAAATCGTGAGAAACAAAACCAAATCCCAATGTGTGATGAGTCAAATGATAATCCATCTTTTACCCAAATTGACGATTTTCTAATAATAACTTTTGAAATAGAAAACGACAATCTTAATGAAGTTGTTGAAAATACGGTAATTGAGTTGGATATCAAATCTTTTGAGGGTGTGGAACCAAATTTAAAATTCGATCTTCCTTTTCTCGATTTCAAAAATTTGAATACAACAACTTTGGATTTTGAAATTAATATATGCGATGAAGTTGTTGATAATCCAAATAAGGAAGACAAATTCAATGAACACGATTTCTTTGGACTTTCCGAAAACAAGTTGTCGAATTCTGAAGGGGAAGATTTAAATCACCATTTTGATTTTGGAATCAATAATTCTGAAGAACTTTTCAATGAAGAGTTTGAATTTCAATTTGGTGAAAATAAACTTGAACTTCAACCAATTGTTTTATCGACCCTAAAAATCATCAAAAAAAAACAACTTGTACAATTTTTAATAAAACGACATTCGTTTTTCCAAATCAACGTTCAAATTCGAAATTTTTACGGTTAGGTTTTCTGCGCTTGAGTTGTGTCTCGCATACTTGACGAGACAAATGAATCGGTCTTTGGAAGACCGTTTCATTTACTTTTTGACGATATACTTTCTAAAATCTTCTAAATAATAATCTTTTCGTTTTCAAGTAAATATAGGTTATATTTTTATTTTCTTAACTCCTTCCACTTGGGTTGACTGTGGGGACACCGTCAAAATCAAGTGTGGGGGGGGGGGAGACTCATCTTCATTTTTAATTTTTCATGGCTTATTTTTGCTTTTTCTTTTAAAAACTCAATAAAAAATCCCAAAAACAAATTTTCTTTTGATTTATTTTTAAAGAAACATAATAGGATAAATATATGATTTTGGTTATTAAATCGAAATTATTGAAAATTTATTTGTCTCAACAATAATAAAAATAAAGTTTGATTACAAATAACGATGATTTAACTAGTATATAGGTAGATTCATGGTGATAATTATGAAGTATATCCTAATTGAAAATCTTTGTTTAAAAAAGTAGTGAATTTTAAGTAAAGGATATAACATTTTTTTGTATTCTAAGTTAAATGGTGCTAAGATGATTTTGCAAAAATCTCTTTTAAAAAACAGAGAATATATTTGTATATATGTATATTTTTTTATTAACACCTAGAGTCATGTGTTCACACGCAAGTGTGTACACTCGCCATGCTTTGTACCCTTCTTACGTAAGTCCGGAAGGCAGTGCACGATCGGTATATCTGGCCTCAGTGTATCTGAGTTAGGTGTGTATATAAAAAAATTCTTTTATTAATAACGCCTACAGTCGATAAGTGTTCACACTTGTGTGTTCACTCGCCACGCTCTGTATTTGCCTCACATAAGTCCATAAGGTAGTGCACGGGTAATATATCTGGCCTCAGTTTATCTGAGTTAGGCATATGTAAATATTGTAAATATCAATAAAATTTTAAAAAAATAAAGAGAGTAAGCAAATGAAATCCAAGCACTATTTTAACTTGTTTAATTTGACTTGTTACTGAAAAGAAATGAAAATACCACTTTGATAAACTTTGATAATCAACTAAGGATCTGTTTCATAGTTACACTGTGTTATCAACCGAAACAACGAGTTAAACTAGTCTATTTGTTATGATAACTTGATTTTTGTTGGACGTTTTGATGAGTAAATGACTTAAATTTTCATGACAATGACCAAAACTTATATTTAACTTATTTGTGTCGATTTAAAAGTAAATCCTTCATTTGTAAACATTTCCAAAAACTTGCATTCATCTCTTTTGTAAATACATCTTGCATTTTGTAAATATTTTCATATCGCATTTGGATTTTGTGGGTAGTATCCGTTGAAAACCCTCACGAGACAACACTACACCTACTGGGGACACCCAAAGTTTTAACGGCTTGTTGCATACGCTCAATGCAATCGTGCTCCCTATGAAAACAGATTTATCTTAATTTTTTCTTTATTCGAGGACGAATAAAAAGATAAGTGTGGGGGTATTTGATATGCACGTAAATGTGCATATTTTTACCACCATATTTAATCTATTTAAATTAAATAAATGATCATATTGGGTGTTTAAACATGTTTAAACCAAAATTCAAATTATTTTGAAATCGTCACATATTCATCTTCATCCAAAGGCAAAATGGTCATTTTTGTGCATACATATTAATTGGAGAAAATTTAATTGGAAATTTCTATATTATTTTGTAGGAATTTGGCTTCATATACAAGTGGTTTCATGAAGATATATGCATGCACAAGAGTGAATACAAAGGAATGGAGATGGAAATAATTCATTTCATGGATCATGGAGGACCCCACGTACACACTTATTTTATTGTACAAATTAGAGGCTAATGCACATACTAATAGAGTGTAAAGCTTCATACACACTTAAATGATGATTATTCGATGCTAATGATTACTTGGCTTCCACATTTCCTAAGAGTGTATTTTGGGCATTCTCCAAAAACGTGGATTAGGGTTTCATACATGTATAAATACCCCGTATGCTTCATGTAGGTTCTCTATCTTTAGTTTAGTTTTAGATTCATAAATAAAAGAAAGCTCTCTTTCTCTTTTCATGGCTACTTAGCCATTTTTATTTCATGTAATTTTCCTTTTTTTATGCAATGTTAAATTAGTTCTCTTTTATTTACAAGCTCTTTTCCTTTCATGTTAGTAGTTAGTTTATTTTTCATGCAAGTAGATTAGTTTTTCTTTTACTTTGCTCTCTTTTTCCTTTCCTTTTTCTTTCATGTTGCAAGCTACATTTGTTGAAATGATAACAAATATGAGAGGCTAAACCCCTTCAATTTAGGGGTAATGAAGCTCTCTAATCATGTAGTTTCAACATAATTTGATGTTTATGCTCTCCTTTTTTGCTTAATGAGAATGGTTGAAGTGGTTTAACTTGTTGCTTTTGCTTTGAATTTGATAGCCTATATTGTTGACACAAAATAGGCTATGCTTAAACAATCACTAAACAATAATTACCTCTTCAACTACATATGATGATGGTAATGAAGTAAATGTTGAAATTAAAATTTGATGGTCTATATTTCTAACTCGTAGTTAATAGGTCATGCTTAAAATAGATTTCATTTTCAACTTGTTGTCATTTTTCATGAGAATTAGTAAGTGGTTTAAGGGGTGTGTTAAAGTTTGATGGTTTATGTTGGGCTAATTAATAACACAAATATGTCATACTTTTGATAAACAGATCATTTAGATTCACTAATGACCAAAAAAGAGAGATCATAATTTCATAATTTGTTGAACTATATGATTTAGAGAGTGGAATTATCTCTAAATTATCATTTAACTCTCATATTTTTATCACTTTATTTTTGTTAAGTTTACTCATTTTCTAGTTTAAACATTCCCTCGAGTTTGGTATAATTTGATTGAATAGACATTTAGAATTAACAATTCCCTACGGATCGACCCGTACTCGCCACGTACTAAAAATTATGCGCCGTGCGCTTGCGGTAATTTATTATAAATTTTTTGGCAATTTTCCAACTAGATAGAAAATTCATCGTTAAACATCGTCATCCATGATTAAGTGTATATTCTAGCGGAAATAAGACATACTGGATAGGCATCTTATTAGGAATAGAATAGTGGGGGATGTCTGGATTTTGGTATGTGGAAAGCTTACGAAGAGTAGTAATGAAAAATGAAATCAGATCGATTGGGAGATATCGAGGCTGAACCAAAAGCAGCTTAAGAGGAAGGAGTTGAAGTCGTAAAAGTTCGACAGGATTGAAAGAGGAGGCGGCAGCGTGGAGGAGACCAAAGAGAGCATGGAAACGGATGACGTGGAATGATTTATATGAGAGGATTTTCTATGTATTGCATTCACTTTCACGTATGATGTCATAGCTTAGTATCTCACATGCTACAGTAGACATTGATATAATTTGATTGCTTATGTTTGCATGGTTGAATGACTGATGTTTGAAATGGCTGTTTATGATTGTTAGGCCTACGGCCTAACTATGGTTCACTTTTTCTTATTTGGTCAGATTTCGAGGGTGAAATTTCTAAAGGGGAAGAGTGTAACGACCTGTATCTTATGTATTAGATAATCGTAAAGTATTATTTTAAAATTCATATGAGATCGTACGAATATAATTTTAAGGAATGTTAACTACTGACATTTTCCATCTCTAGAATTTTTGTTGGACAATATTAACACTGAAAATTTTTAAGAGCCAATAACTTTTGATAGAGGTTGAATTAGGGTCTAAATCCACTTTAATTATATTAGGATGAGTGGTCATATTAAAAATTTAGATTTACCAGTTAGGATTTTTAGCTATTTGAAGTTCTAACTATTTTTGAGTAGATTAGTGGGTAATTAGGGAGTGATTAGTGTAGCCCATTAGTCCAATTCGAAAATTAGGGTTAATACCCTTCTCCACAACAGTCATTAGTCATTTCCCTTCTTCTCTAATCACCTCATAACCTCCATTACCCTAACCAAAATCTAAAACCATGTTTTCTCCAATATAATTAGTGAATTGGTGAATTTAAGAGAGATTGATATATAATGATAATAGATCTACAATTTAGGAGTTCTGGGGTTCATGTAGCTACTATTACATCTCAAATTTTCTTTAGAATCCGTATATTTTTATCCAAGGTGAGTGATTCTACCTCTATCACTATATTATGCTTACTTATATGGTAAAAATATTATTTTTAGTGTGAATATTGATGTAAAAATGTTTGAAAACTTAAACATGTTATAAACAACACCATAAAACATGATACAAAAAGATGGATTTGTATTTTAACATGATTTATTCCATTTACAAACCACAATTGCTACTTTATAGTAACCAGATCTAGATCAACTTAGGCCAGTAAATCATGTTGGATAAATTGTATGTATTGTTTGGATGTTGTATGCCGTTGTTTGGTAATTGTATGGATTACTTTGATATGTTTGCTAGTTATTTTGCACGGTTAGAAAAGTGTTATGTCATTGGTGCCAATGACACCAAAATTGTTGAAATGCGACGAGATTTGGATATGTTGTAGAGGGGAGTTTAGGGAACCTTAGTTCTGGTCGCATAAGTATTGGAGTTGGTTTGGGTGCTCGAATTCATGTTGGTATCGGGTTGAAATCTGGTTAGGGGATGCTGCAGTTCAAGCCGATAGAAGAAGCTTTTTCAGGACTTTAGTGTAGAAACTTCGGAGAAGACTTTGAGACAAGGAAAGGAAAGGTTTGGGGATTTAACCCATAAATTTAGGGAAGATCTACCGATTGGTATCGACCACTTTATGCCGGTACCGATCTCTTTTTAGGGCTGAGAGAAGATGCCGAAGACTTGGGAAGTGTGGCATTGAGGAATGGAGCTCAAAGTAAGTAGGGATGGAAGAGGTTGAGGTGTGAAAGACCTATCTAAGATTTTGGGTAAAATATTCAGATTGGTACCGATGTGATCCGGTCGGTATTAACCTAAATTGATGTGGCCATTTCTATCCAAACTTCTAGAGGATTCTAAGGAGGCCCTAGAGATCATGTTGAAGGTGTTCGTTTGATGGTTTGACATTTGTTTTCAATGGTTACAAAGCAATGAAGATCGATGATAAATGACGAGGAAAAGATGTAACGCTTCGACATGATGAATTTGGAATAGCAATGAGGTGAATCTGCTACATCAAATGGAGTAATTTAGGTGAGAAGTGAAGAATGGGACTAGAGTAGTCTAGGGAAGAACATTCAATAAGGAGAAGAGATGTAGAGGAATATGAGATGTTCCAGATCGAGTTGTATGCTGAATGAATCATTGATGACCCTGGATACGATGGTTGTTCCTAGGGACAGTGGTATACGAGGATGCCCAACTGTGTACCGTGGACCAGGAGACGATATGGCTTGCTCAAGAGAGCAGTGCCTATGAGATAGGTATCTGAAAGAACGTCGGATCCAATTGTGGCATGAGATGTCGCTGACCTAAGAGATCGTAGAATGAGTTATCTTGTATCCAAGTGACCTTAAGAATGTCATGATGAAGGTCATGATGAAGGCGGACTTTGAGAAATCTATAACTGGATGTGACTCTAGAAAGAGTCACGATGGGGTAGTACTTCAGAAGTGATCGGAGCTAAGTGAGACTTCGAGAATATCTTGAGAAGGTCATGATGAAGGGAAAACTTTGAGAAAGTTACGGTGGAGTGAGACTTCAAAAAGGATTGTGGTGAAGTGAGACTTTGGTGAAGATCTTGGAGAAGTAGGACTTCGAGAATGGTTGCAGGAAAGTGAGACTTCAGCAATGATCATGTTGATGTAAGGCCTTGGGAAGGGTTGTGATGATGCATGATGAGGTGAGACCATGGCGATAGACACGGTGATACGAAACAATGAGGATAGTTGTTCTTATGTGTTTACCTTATGCTTTTTATGATTGGTTTTTATTGTTGGATGTTTTGTGATGTTGGCATTCTTGAGATAGTTACCCTGACACCCATAATATACTGAGTGTACAATACTCATATGATGATGATAGTAGTATTGCATATGTTGTGTTAGGTGCTAACTCTTTGGATGCAGCGATAGGTTAGGTATGATTATCAATACCATATGTCCTTTACTATATTGGTTTTCAAAGTATTTTGAGATTGTTTATCACTCACACCGAACTATTGTCTTACTCGAGGTTTTATGTTTTGCTTCTTATTAACTTGGGTACTCTTAAATGAGTAGACTAGATAATAGGTTGAGTTTAGTGCATGGAACTATTTAGAAGGACTAGCATGACACTGGCGGTATTATATTTATGATTAATAGAGTTTGTTGCTTATTCCACTGCGAAGCACCGTGGAGCATTGCTAGTGCTTTCTCTTGTTCCATAGATGGATTTCCCTTGAGTTTATTTAGATAATGTATAAACTCTATTCCACCTGTTTTGTGTAACTATTGTGGACCTTGCACTCTGATATTTGTTTTTTTTATTTGGTTATACATATCTGTCTCGTGTTTTGCATATCTATGTTGATATTATAATTTATTCGGTGCACTTTGAGAGATACGGCTAACTATGATTATAAGTTTTAGTTATTTCACCCTTGGCAATCGTCTAACATCAGTCGGGTACCATTACAGCGCACATATTGAATAACGGAGGGTGTTGGGTAATCGTCACATGTATGTTACACACATATAAATGTCTAATATATATATATATATATATGTATGTATATGTATATGTATATGTATATGCATATGTATATGTATACGTATACGTATACGTGTACATATATATATGTATATGTATAGTACTATAAATATCCCTATATTGTTTATATACACAAATTATGGTAAATTTAAATATATACATGCTTGGGCGTTTATATTTCTGGTATTCATATGAAATTATCATATGCATATGTAAAGTATTATATATATGAATATAAAATAGATATAGATCTCAATATTTATATGTGTATATAGTTATACATATGTTTATACATCAGCATACTTTCATGTTATGTTATGAATATATCTCATAATTCAAAGTAATCATTGAATAAATTCCATTACCATGATAAAATAAATAAATAAATAATAATTTTAAATAAAACATGGTTTGATTTAAATAGAAAAAATGGATATAATGCCCGTTAATAGAGTTCATAGACCCATTAAGATTCAAATTTACCTATTTCATATGTTGCCAAAACGAGACGAACTCAACAATGGTATCAGAACCCGTATAGTTTATGTAGTATAATTAGCCAACTTTAGGATCTACTAATAAACTTTTATATTTGATGGGTGTCTAGAATAGTGATGTCTAGGCTTAGGGTCTGAAAGAAGTATTCTATTCTCCTTCGCTACAAATCTAGCTTAATGGGTGGAGTATGTAACAACCCGTAAATCTGCACAATTCAAGCCGACAATAAACCAACATGTCCAACCCAAATTGAATGGAAAGACGGATAGTTATAGAAATAAGGAAAAAGAAGAGAAGAGAAAAAGAAATTAAAAAAACAAAGAATCTCACAGGGCTTCTTTGCCGACCGTGAAATCAGTGGATGAATTACCAAGCAGATATATCATATCCGGACGCAGTAGTTGCTACACTGCGATACAGACTCGACTCGCTCCTACCCACCCCTTGGATATCATAGCATATCGAGAATCGATGGGGGACATACTGGACGTAACAATTTCCTAGCTTAAAAGCTTCTACCTTTCGATCGATACATAGTTGAGGAGGCTGAATGCTACAGGTGTGGGAGCGATCCTGGTAAGGGAAGGCTAAGACGGCAGTGGAACAACATATAATATAATATCAATGATCTTTACAAAAAAGAAACTATAATATACATACATCCATCAGAGTACAATAACAAATCACAATCATCAGCCTGGACAGTTATGACAACTTATCCTCACAAATGCTGATAACTTCAACAACAGTGCAGTGGAAAAATAACGATATATGCGAATACGTCTCTGGGCCTCCAGCTCATCTCCTGAAACTCCAAAGCATCCAAACTTAATCTATAATGTGCTTGGTCTGACCCGATCATTATAATAAATAACACCCGAGTCAGTCTGGTAAACCCAGCATGAGAAAACACACCCACTTGAAGTTTTAAAGTAATCAAATTCTCTTCAAAAATAATGGGTATCTCGTAAGACCACGCCGCATACAAACACAAACTGGTTTTTACTTGGTAACCAAAACATTTTCTATAGAAAATTTGATGATATTGTAATAATGTCTAGGAATTCAAAGTAAATATATAAGATAGTCAAAATGCTTGCATCTCACGTTTCAGTATAGTTGGGCATAACTAGTCCATACGGTGCTTATTGGAGAATGGATTCCATACCATGACAAGGTAAGGAACTACCTTTCGATAGTACGTCTCTAGATAAAATGCACTGGGGTCTAATAAGAACATCTTGTACCCCTGCCATACAGGACTAACCTACCACTTGACTAGAAGTCCGAACACGATCACTCCTTCGTTAATAGACCTCGAAGCATACATGAGTAAATAGTAATTGATCTAGATTTGGGGTGACCATACCCTGATGGGGGCGACTCAAATGGCCCTGTTGCATACTTGATTTTTTTCATTTCCCAGATGATGAGGCTTGAGGCTACGTTTTACCATTATATAGCACTTCCTACTTGGAATGCTAACACTACCCTACAGGCAACAATGCAATGCCAGCATTCATCCATATAAGTTCGTTCTTGGACTAAACGAAACCGAAGGCACCACTTCTACTGCATCCATTTGGGAATCTCCCTCGGGATTAGTACCAAGTCGCCCTTGCACTTCAAAATCACCATTTCGATTATCTTCAAAGTATTCCAATTTGAAACGCTTATGTTGGTTTGAAGTGGTTTTCGATAACATGTCTGATCCCGGTCTCTCCGAACTGACAATGTTAGTTTACAAACTGGCCAACATTTGATAGTCCATTATTAACTATCAAATAAACAAACAATCCAACCCGAGAGCAAATTTTCAAAGGAAGCAACACTGGTTAAGCACAAGCACACTATGTGACGCCCCACCTCTATACTCACGCTAGCCAAGGACACTACTAAGTAATGCCATCGACTAGCACGAAGAATAAGGCTGTTGAGGAGCGACCATCTGTGTAATTGCTTTGTGCGAGTACCAATATGTCAGAAAATATAACTTACACTTCATTTCAAGAGGAAATCCGACATGTCAAATACAAACTCAAAGCTACCACACAGTGGCTAAGTGGACCTAGGAAACAAATATAGAAATAAACATAACACAAATCAGTCACAGACATTCATATCACAAAGGCGGAAACAGATATGAATATAACACAAAGAAGTGTACATCAAAGTAGTGGTAAAACAAGATCCACTACATCACAAGAGAATAGATAAAGTGCTAGACAAAAGAATAATTATACATCAAGGAGTCTATATCTCAAATGTATAATAACAAAAACTACTAATCTAAAGTAGTTAGCCAAAAGAATCAGATGATAATCCCTGATAAGAAGTCAAGCAGCAGCACCTGAAATAGCTCGGTCTGACCCGAGTATTATTTAAGAAGAAAATAATAAACGGATCAGTCTAGCTATAAATATCAGATAAAATGATATAGGATAAGAGATATAACCAAAAACGTATGATCACATAAATGTCATATTGTGTCAAGTATATATCAAATAACAACAAAAATCATACAATATCTAAAATCAACTCGAAGCACCAAAAAGAATCACATTCTTTAAATAATTCACCAGAACATAAATATTGACAAAACATATCAATGACAATCCACGAAAATTGGTGAAACACAAATTCTAGAAATCACAACTAGAAATCCAGAAATCTCAAAAGGGGGAAGGCCTATCACAAACGGGAACATGAAAACTCACCAACACGTGTATCACAAACGGAACGCTATTCCATGGTCGCTAACCATAAACCGAACATCGACGCACCTAGAAAGATACGCCTCATGCACAGTCGAACATCGATGCACCTGAAAAGATACGCCCCATGTATAAACTAACATCGATGCACCTAAAAAGATACACCCCATGCCTAGTCGAACATCGATGCACCTAAAAATATACACCCCATGCACCGACTTAATGAGCCGATTGCTCCACGAACAGTCCAAAGACCATGGGTCGCTAGCCCATAAAAATGAGACGAAGCTCAACAGAACGGGGTATAGTCCCCCATGTGGACAAAGAGACATCGCACAATGCTAGTCTAAATCACAAAATGATCATCATCGATCATCAAGAAGTGTCGATTACACTAAGCTAGTAAATATAAGAGTTTAGCTTCATGTCCCATAACCACTTGCTTAACTCAAATATTTACGAACAGATTGTAGATTTCCACTCGAAAATTGTCACAAGAGTTTCAATCGAATAAGTCCAAAAATTAACCGACGAAGTAAACGCAAGCGTTTTATACCACTTGTTTTACTAAGCCGTTTAATTAGATTTCTCATACGAATGAGGTAAAGGTTTGTATATACTAATAGATTGGAAAACAGTTTTATAAACAAGTTTTGTATTAGAAATAGTGTTGAAATCATCTTTGTGAAAGAGTTTGAATATTTACTACTAGTACAAAAACCTTTTTATTTTAAAGTGACAAGTCATAGAAATGATTGTAGAAACAATCAATCACCAAAATCCACATTCGAAGATGTGAATCAAATCCAAAGAAATCGATACTGAATCCATCAAAATGGATATCCTCAAAAATCCCGAAGAAGAAGTCATCAAAGTCGATAATAAATGATAACAACAAACCGGATAATCACGAATCGATAAAAATTGGAACCTCAAGCAAAATAGGCTGAGACAAGCAGGTCAGTCGACTGACTGCAGAGGCCAGTCGACTGATCCAGAAACCTGAAACTTTCGGTTTCTGCAGTCAGTCGATTGACTGCAGAGGCCAATCGACTGACTGGCACTGGAACTGTTTTTCCAGCCTATCAAAATGAAGAGCAAACTCTCACAACTTGCAACCGGACGAGCAATGGGTGCTAGTGGTTTATGCCAATCGACAACCCAGCCCTATAAGCTCTTCAACACACCACCAAAAACATGTTCATGCATCAAAGCTAGAATTTTTAGAGTTTTGACTTCAAAACACCAAAAATTGAAATGTTCACCAAATCAATTCAAATTAAAAGCAAATGAACATAAATAAGTGTTAGGAATTCATACCTAACATCAATGGTATCTAGAGAAGAAGACGTGAGTTCAAAAACTCACCTTTTAAACCCAAACACAAATGATAAGCTCTAGAACAAGCAATAGGTTGATCTCTCTTCAATACCACCTCTAGAATCTTCAATCTAAGTCTAGAAGCAATAATTTCCCAAATTAGGTTATAGGAAATTTCTGAAATTGGAGAGAGACTGAGATGGAGAAGAAGAAGGAGATGCTTACCAAAGCTTCATTTGAATTTTTGGAGCTAGAACTTGAATTTGCAAAGAAGATTAGGGCTTAGGAATTCTAATTATTTTTCTCTTCCCCCATTTTTCTAAAGCTTGAGTGTTAGGAAATATTATGAAGGAGTGAAGAGGAGTGGAGTGGAGTTGGGTTGATATGTTGGGTTAATGGGCTGAAACCCAAACCCAAGCCCAAAGTGAAAAAGTCATAATTTTTACTCAACTCCAAACATATCGATGTTTATACTAAAAAAAGTTGTAAATGCCATTTTGGACTCAATGGAGGTGGTCTCGAGTCCCAATTCGACTGTATACAGAAAGTGACATTTCGGACTTTAATCCGACAAACGATGCTATATTTAAATATACAATCGTAAAATATGCGGGTTGTTACAGACACCCCTCCTTAAAAAAATTGCGTCCTCGCAATAATTAAGAGGAAAATAAAAAGTAACAACCATAAAAGCATATCAATACAAAAGAAAATTTGAAATAAGAAGTTCACCATAAAGAGCACGAAAGAGTAAGTCCGGATGTGTTTGCTCGATGGATTCCCAAGAGCAATCCTTAGGATTTGAGGACCATTGAACTTTCACAAGAAGAACATCTTTATTTCGAAGGCGTTTAACTTCTGAAGTAATGATACGAATAGAATGTTGCTCATAAGTCAAATTTGGTGAAACTTCAATTTCTACAATTACACCGGACTCAAGAATAAAAATCGGAATCCCTAGGTATTTCCGTAGTTGAGAGATGTGGAATACGTCATAAATAGCAGAAAATTGAGCCGGTAAATAAAGGGCGATAAGCCATGGAACAAATACGTTCGGTGATGGAAAATGGACCATCATATCGAGGTGCTAACTTTCCCAATCGACTGGAATGCACAACACCCCTCATAGGTGAAACACACATGAACACAAATAAAATCTAGACCTTAAACCAGCCTCTCACCGGCTTTAAGCCAACACAAAGGAAATCGACACAACCTTCCGTAGAGTGCCTCGAAAGATGCCATACCAATACAAGATTGGAAGCTATTATATGAAGAAAACTCAACAAGAATACGATCTTCCCAACTTCCACCAAAATCAAGAACACATGCACGAAAGAAGATCTTCAAGAGTTTGATTCACACGTCCGGTTTGTCCCTCGGATTGAGGACAATAAGCGGTGATAAAATTAAGCTTTGTTCCCAAAGCTTTTGATGACCTTTCCAAAATCCACTAGCAAAATAATGGATCACGATTGCTAACAATAGAAGTAGGAACTCCATGCAATTTAGTTTGACATAGAGTTTAGCCAAAAGAGGTATGGTCCAAAAGAGAAGGATGAGCCTCGAGGCTACAAAAAACAAGAGATGAACATGAATTGGATTCACGATCTCGAATCTCACAAGTGGATAAAGTCTCGAGATCATTCCATTCGGATATCATCAAAGAAACAACTGCTTGTTGCTTACAACTAAGGGCTTCGGCAACTCGATTACCCTTTTTCGGAGTACAAAGAATATCAAGATCATAAGATGCAAGGAACTCGAGCCAACGTTGTTGACGCAAATTAAGTTCCTTTCGAGAAAATAAATACTTCAAAAACTTATGATCGGGGTAGAGAACAATTTCTCTCCCAAAATATAATGACACCAAATTCTAAGAGCGAAAACAATAGCCGCGAGCTCTAGATCATGAATGGCATATCTAGTCTCGACAAGCTTCAATTATCAAGAAGCATATGTAATAACACATTCCCATAGCAAGAGAATGGCACCCAAACCAATACGACTAGTATCGGTAAAAAGAATAAAGTCTTAATTCCCTTCGGGAATCGCAAGAATAAAAACATCGGAAAAGAGTTCTTTTAAATGATCCTCTTTCCCGAAATGCTAAGACTTTCAAAATTATAATTAACTTTATGTAATCATCTTTATAGAAAAATTTACTTTTTACAAGTCAATTTACTGTGTCTGACTGTCTCATCATAGCATTTAGGAGATTCCTATCGATAGCGTTGATCAAGCGCACCGACTAGAATTCTTAAAGCACTCAATGGGCAATACAATCATAAAATCATTTTCTATATGATAAATATATCTCTTAAAAGTTTTACTAATATTCTTTGCTCGTTTTAAGAGAAAAATCCAATCTTACTTATAAATATCTTATTAAAAAGATTTGCAAGTTTTTTAAATTGTTGTTTTCATCCATAATCAATAAATACAAGGATGGTCTCACCGAGATATTCGCAGAATACTCGATTCATAAGATGGATGAAATAAGGTAGAAGGCTCGTCAAACTGAATGACATAACGAACCACTCACAAGGACCATGACGAGTGCGGAACGCGGTAGATGGAATGCTACTCTCCGCAATTCAAAGCTGATGAAAACCGGTGGTAAGGTCGAGCGGAAAAGACCTTAGCACCACACAATAGATTGCTTAGGTGGTAATCCTAAGACAAACTCAAAAATACCAAAAAAATCACAAACTACTTGAATGAGAGAAATAACGCTTTCCTCATCAAGTGGGTTTAAAGGATAAAATGATGTCACTGAATTGGAAATCGAAATCTTTAAAAACAATAGAAATTTTCTTAACAGATTGAGAATGTAGAAGATAAATAGTCCGCTCAGGACATATGATGTGGGCTTCACAATGATCAAGCCAATCCTTTCTCAAAAAATCAATTTCGAAGCCTAAGTAACGCATAACATGCAAATCGGCTCGAAAAGAATAATCACATAAAATAATCTCGACATTTTCACAAAGTAAATTGAGTGTTGCGGATCCATCAATTGAAGCCCATAATATTTAAAGAGAAAGAATCAACAAGTTCTTTTGATATAAAATAATGAGATGAACCCAAATCAAAAAGAACACAAATAAGATAATCACAAAACAAATATCGTTAAGGATAGAATGAGAAATACCTTGACCAAGAGAAGTGCTAGTAGAGGCTTGCACAACATTTAGCTTTCCCTCCTTCTTGCTTGAAGTATGGGACACGCAGATATATGATGACTCAAACTTTTGCAATAGCGACAATAAAGGGGTTTCGGACACTCATTTGCATAGTGGTCCATAGAGTCACAATTGTAGCATCGTCCACGACTAGTGGTAGGAGTCTTTGCTACAGAAGTTTCTTACTTCCCTTTCTTGTTGGAATTGGGGCCTTTGAACTTAATAGGCCTCTTCATGTTATTGTTGAAGTTCTGTTTGGCATGCACAACTTCAACATCACTTTCTCTATTAGAATCTTCAAGCCGAAGAGCGATATCAACAAGCTGATCGAAAAAAACTTCCAGTTTCAGAAGTAAAGGCTTTTTGAGGTTCTTATTCAACCCATAAACAAATCTCTGATTTTTCTTCAACGGGGTATTAATATATTCGACCCCATATTTAGAGAGAGATTCAAAAGATGCGACATAATCCGTCATAGAGGATTCACCTTGAGCATGGTCAATAAAGCGTCGGGCTAAAGTTACTTTTTCAGCCTCCGGCATAAACTTCAATTCGAATGTTTCCCGGAATTGCTCCCAAGTAAGATCCGCTTCGATAATTTCAGAAATCAAAAGCTCATACCAACCTAATGCTCTTTCTTGGAGCATACTAGAAGCCACTTGGACTCGAAGTGAATCAATAAGTTCCATGCGGGAAAAGATGCGATCGCATGATCTAAGCCAAGCTTGGATTTCTATAACATTTTCGGATCCCTTGAACGGTCTTCCACCCAAAGCGGTATAGTCTCTGCACAAGCGTGCAAACCCGGATTTAGGGTAAGTTGGCGCTGGAACGGGTCCGGCGGCTCGGGCATTGTTCACAAGATCTAAAAGTTGTTGAGCTGACATAAATACTCCATCCTGAGGAGTAGTACTAGATTGACCGGCGCTGGGACGGCCAGGTCTAACCATTTCTCTTCTCTAAGAAAGAAAGAAAGAAGAGGATAAAGGTTATTCTCAAAATGAATATCAAACAACCTTGATTGATAAAACAAGGCATCACAAAAGAAAATAGGATAGAACGGTACGAAGACTCGAATTAAATCCTATGGCACGATTCCTAAGGAAGACTTAGGACAATGATCCTTGCTAGATTATTCTACATTGATCCGAAGTTTGGCTCCGATACCATGCTGTGACGCCCCACCTCTATACTCACGCTAGCCAAGGACACTACTAAGTAATGCCGTCGACTAGCACGAAGAATAAGGCTGTTGAGGAGCGAACATCTATGTAATTGCTTTGTGCGAGTACCGATATGTCAAAAAATATAACGTACACTTCATTTCAAGAGGAAATCCGACATGTCAAATACAAACTCAAAGCTACCACACAGTGGCACAGTGGACCTCGGAAACAAATATAGAAATAAACATAACACAAATCAGTCAAAAACATTCATATCACAAAGGCGGAAACAAATATGAATATAACACAAAGAAGTGTACATCAAAGTAGTGGTAAAACAAGATCCACCACATCACAAGAGAATAGATAAAGTGCTAGACAAAAGAATAATTATACATCAAGGAGTCTATATCTCAAATGTATAATAACAAAAACTACTAATCTAAAGTAGTTAGCCAAAAGAATCAGATGATAATCCCTGATAAGAAGTCAAGCAGTAGCACCTGAAATACCTCGGTCTGACCCGAGTATTATTTAAGAAGAAAATAATAAACGGATCAGTCTAGCTATAAATATCAGATAAAATGATATAGGATAAGAGATATGACCAAAAACGTATGATAACATAAATTTCATTTTGTGTCAAGTATATATCAAATAACAATAAAAATAATACAATATCTAAAATCAACTCAAAGCACCAAAAAGAATCACATTCTTTAAATAATTCACCAAAACACAAATATTGACAAAACATATCAATGCCAATCCACGAAAATTGGTGAAACACAAATTCTAGAAATCACAACTAGAAATCCAGAAATCTCAAAAGGGGGAAGGCCTATCACAAACGGGAGCATGAAAACTCACTAACACGTGTATCACAAACGGAACGTTATTCCATGGTCGCTAAGTATAAACCGAACATCGACGCACCTAGAAAGATACGCTTCATGCACAGTCGAACATCGACTCACCTGAAAAGATACGCCCCATGTATAAACTAATGTCGATGCACCTAAAAAGATACACCCCATGCCTAGTCGAACATCGATGCACCTAAAAAGATACACCCCATGCACCGACTTAATGAGCCGATTGCTCCACGAACAGTCCAAAGACCATGGGTCGCTAGCCCATAAAAATGAGACGAAGCTCAACAGAACGGGGTATAGTCCCCCACGTGGACAAAGAGACATCGCACAATGCTAGTCTAAATCATAAAATGATCATCATCGATCATCAAGAAGTGTCGATTACACTAAGCAAGTAAATATAAGAGTTTAGCTTCATGTCCCATAACCACTTGCTTAACTCAAATATTTACGAACATATTGTAGATTTCCACTCGAAAATTATCACTAGAGTTTCAATCGAACAAGTCCAAAAATTAACCGACGAAGTAAACGCAAGCGTTTCATACCACTTGTTTTACTAAGCCGTTTACTTAGATTTCTCATACGAATGAGGTAAAGGTTTGTATATACTAATAGATTGGAAAACGGTTTTATAAACAAGTTTTGTATTAGAAATAGTGTTGAAATCATCTTTGTGAAAGAGTTTGAATATTTACTACTAGTATAGAAACCTTTTTATTTTAAATTGACAAGTCGTAGAAATGATTGTAGAAACAATCAATCACCAAAATCCACATTCGAAGACGTGAATCAAATCCAAAGAAATCGATACTGAATCCATCAAAATGGATATTCTCAAAAATCCCAAAGAAGAAGTCATCAAAGTCGATAATAAATGATAACAACAAACTGGATAATCATGAATCGATAAAAATTGGAACCTCAAGCAAAATAGGCAAAATAGGCTGAGACAAGCTAGTCAGTCGACTGACTGGAGAGGCCAGTCGACTGACTGGCACTGGAACTGTTTTTCCAGCCTATCAAAATAAAGAGCAAACTCTCACAACTTGCAACCTGACGAGCAATGGGCACTAGGGGTTTATGCCAATCGACAACCCAGCCCTATAAGCTCTTCAATACACCACCAAAAACATGTTCATGCATCAAAACTAGAATTTTTAGAGTTTTGACTTCAAAACACCAAAAATTGAAATGTTCACCAAATCAATTCAAATCAAAAGCAAATGAACATAAATAAGTGTTAGGAATTCATACCTAACATCAATGATATCTAGGGAAGTAGATGTGAGTTCAAAAACTCAAATTTTAAACCCAAACACAAATGATAAGCTCTAGAACAAGCAATAGGTTGATCTCTCTTCAATACCACCTCTAGAATCTTCAATCTAAGTCTAGAAGCAATAATTTCCCAAATTAGGTTATAGGAAATTTCTGAAATTGGAGAGAGATTGAGATGGAGAAGAAGAAGGAGATGCTTACCAAAGCTTCATTTGAATTTTTGGAGCTAGAACTTGAATTTGCAAAGAAGATTAGGGCTTAGGAATTCTAATTATTTTTCTCTTCCCCCATTTTTCTAAAGCTTGAGTGTTAGGAAATATTATGAAGGAGTGAAGAGGAGTGGAGTCGAGTTGGGTTGATATGTTGGGTTAATGGGCTGAAACCCAAACCCAAGCCCAAAGTGAAAAAGTCATAATTTTTACTCAACTCCGAACATATCGATGTTTATACTAAAAAAAGTTGTAAATGCCATTTTGGACTCAATGGAGGTGGTCTCGAGTCCCAATTCGACAGTTTACAGAAAGTGGCATTTCGGACTTTAATCCGACAAATGATGCTATATTTAAATATACAATCGTAAAATATGCGGGTTGTTAGAGACACCCCTCCTTAAAAAAATTGCGTCCTCGCAATAATTAAGAGGAAAATAAAAAGTAACAACCATAAAAGCATATCAACACAAAAGAAAATTTGAAATAAGAAGTTCACCATAAAGAGCACGAAAGAGTAAGTCCGGATGTGTTTGCTCGATGAATTCCCAAGAGCAATCCTTAGGATTTGAGGACCATTGAACTTTCACAAGAAGAACATTTTTATTTCGAAGGCGTTTAACCTCCGAAGTAATGATACGAATAGAATGTTTCTCATGAGTCAAATTTGGTGAAACTTTAATTTCTACAATTACACCGGACTCAAGAATAAAAATCGGAATCCCTAGGTATTTCCGTAGTTGAGAGATGTGGAATACGTCATAAATAGCAGAAAATTGAGCCGGTAAATAAAAGGCGATAAGCCATGGAACAAATACGTTCGGTGATGGGAAATGGACCATCATATTGAGGTGCTAACTTTCCCGATCGACTAGAACGCACAACACCCCTCATAGGTGAAACACACATGAACACAAATAAAATCTATACCTAAAACCAGCCTCTCACCGGCTTCAAGCCAACATAAAGGAAATCGGCACAGCCTTCCGTAGAGTGCCTCGAAAGATGCCATACCAATACAAGATTGGAAGCTATTATAGGAAGAAAACTCAATAAGAATACGATCTTCCCAACTTCCACCAAAATCAAGAACGCATGCACGAAAGAAGATCTTCAAGAGTTTGATTCACACGTCCGGGTTGTCCCTCGGATTGAGGACGATAAGCGGTGCTAAAATTAAGCTTTGTTCCCAAAGCTTTTGAAGACCTTTCCAAAATCCACTAGTAAAATAATGGATCACAATTGCTAACAATAGAAGTAGGAACTCCATGCAATTAAGTTTCACATAGAGTTTAGCCAAAAGAGGTATGGTCCAAAAGAGAAGGATGAGCCTCGAGGCTACACAAAACAAGAGATGAACATGAATTGGATTCACGATCTTGAATCTCACAAGTGGATAAAGTCTCGAGATCATTCCATTCGGATATCATCAAAGAAACAACTGCTTGTTGCTTACAACTAAGGGTATCGGCAACTCGATTACCCTTTTCCGAAGTACAAAGAATATCAAGATCATAAGATGCAAGGAACTCGAGCCAACGTTGTTGACGCAAATTAAGTTCCTTTCGAGAAAACAAATACTTCAAAAACTTATGATCGGGGTAGAGAACAGTTTCTCTCCCAAAATATAATGACACCAAATTTTAAGAGCGAAAACAATAGCCGCGAGCTCTAGATCATGAATGGCATATCTAGTCTCGACAAGCTTCAATTTTCAAGAAGCATATGTAATAACACATTCCCATAGCAAGAGAATGGCACCCAAACCAATACGACTAGTATCGGTAAAAACAATAAAGTATTGATTCACTTCGGGAATCGTAAGAATAAAAACATCGGAAAAGAGTTCTTTTAAATGATCCTTTTCCCGAAAAGCTAAGACTTTCAAAATTATAATTAACTTTATGTAACCATCTTTTTAAAAAAATTAACCTTTTACAAGTAAATTTATTGTGTCTGACTGTCTCATCATAGCATTTAGGAGATTCCTATCGATAATGTTGATCAAGCGCACCGACCAGAATTCTTAAAGCACTCAATGGGAAATACAATCACAAAATCATTTTCTATATGATAAATATATCTCTTAAAAGTTTTACTAATATTCTTTGTTCGTTTTAAGAGCAAAATCCAATCATACTTATAAATATCTTATTAAAAAGATTTAAGTTTTTTAAATTGTTGTTTTCATCCATAATCAATAAATACAAGTATGGTCTCACCGAGATATTTGCAGAATACTCGATTCATAAGATGGATGAAATAAGGTAGAAGGCTCGTCAAACCGAATGACATAACGAACCACTCACATGGACCATGACGAGTGCGGAACGCGGTAGATGGAATGCTACTCTCCATAACTCGTAGCTGATGAAAACCGGTGGTAAGGTCGAGCTGAAAAGACCTTAGCACCACACAATAGATTTCTTAGGTGGTAATCCTAAAACAAACTCAAAAATACTGAAAAATTCACAAACTACTTGAATGAGAGAAATAACGCTTTCCTCATCAAGTGGGTGTAAAGTATAAAATGATGTCACCGAATTGGAAATCGAAATCTTTAAAAACAATAGAAATCTGTTTAATAGATTGAGAATGTAGAAGATAAATAGTCCGCTCAGGAGATAGGATGTGGTCTTCACAATGATCAAGCCAATCCTTTCTCAAAAAATCAATTTCGAAGCCTAAGTAACGCATAACATGCAAATCGACTCGAAAAGAATAATCACCTAAAATAATCTCGACATTTTCACAAAGTAAATTGAGTGTTGCGGATCCATCAATTGAATTTTCAATTGTCAATGAAGTCATCAAGCCCATAATATTAAAAGCGAAAGAATCAACAAGTTTTTTTGATATAAAATAATGAGATGAACCCAAATAAAAAGAACACGAATAAGATAATCACAAAACAAATATCGTCAAGGATAGAATGAGAAATACCTTGACCAAGAAAAGTGTTAGAAGAGGCTTGCACAACATTTAGCTTTCCCTCCTTCTTGCTTGAAGTATGGGACACGCGGATATATGATGACTCAAACTTTTGCAATAGCGACAATAAAGGGGTTTCGGACACTCATTTGCATAGTGGTCCATAGAATCACAACTGTAGCATCGTCCACGACTAGTGGTAGGAGTCTTTGCTACAGAAGTTTCTTGCTTCCCTTTCTTGTTGGAATTGCAGCCTTTGAAATTAATAGGCCTCTTCATGTAATTGTTGAAGTTCTATTTGGCATGCACAACTTCAACATCACTTTCTCTATCGAACTCTTCAAGCCGAAGAGCGATATCAACAAGCTGATCGAAAGAAACTTCCAGTTTTAGAAATAAAGGCTTTTTGAGGTTCTTATTCAACCCATAAACAAATCTCTTATTTTTCTTCAACGGGGTATTAATATATTCGACCCCATATTTAGAGAGAGATTCAAAAGATGCGACGTAATCCGTCATAGAGGATTCACCTTGAACAAGGTCAATAAAACGTCGGGCTATAGTTACTTTTTCAGCCTCCGGCACAAACTTCAATTCGAATGTTTACCGGAATTGCTCCCAAGTAAGATCCGCTTCGATAATTTCAGAAATCAAAAGCTCATACCAACCTAATGCTCTTTCTTGGAGCATACTAGAAGCCACTTGGACTCGAAGTGAATCAATGAGATCCATGAGGGAAAAGATGCGATCACATGATCTAAGCTAAGCTTGGATTTCTATAACATTTTCGGATTCCTTGAACGGCCTTCCACCCAAACCGGTATAGTCTCTGCACAAGCGTGCAAACCCGGATTTAGGGTGAGTTGGCACTGGAACGGATCCGGCAGCTCGGGCATTGTTCACAAGATCTAAAAATTGTTGAGCTGACATAAATACTCCATCCTGAGGAGTAGCACTAGATTGACCGGCGCTGGGACGGCCAGGTCTAACCATTTCTCTTCTCTAAGAAAGAAAGAAAGAAGAGGAAAAAGGTTATTCTCAAAATGAATATCAAACAACCTTGATTGATAAAACAAGGCATCACAAAATAAAATAGGATAGAACGGTACGAAGACTCGAATTAAATCCTATGGCACGATTCCTAAGGAAGACTTATTACAATGATCCTTGCTAGATTATTCTACATTGTTCCGAAGTTTGGCTCCGATACCATGTTGTGACGCCCCACCTCTATACTCACGCTAGCCAAGGACACTACTAAGTAATGCCGTCGACTAGCACGAAGAATAAGGCCGTTGAGGAGCGACCATCTATGTAATTGCTTTGTGCGAGTACTGATATGTCAGAAAATATAACTTACACTTCATTTCAAGAGGAAATCCGACATGTCAAATACAAACTCAAAGCTACCACACAGTGGCTAAGTGGACCTCGGAAACAAATATAGAAATAAACATAACACAAATCAGTCGTAGACATTCATATCACAAAGGCGGAAACATATATGAATATAACACAAAGAAGTGTACATCAAAGTAGTGGTAAAACAAGATCCACTACATCACAAGAGAATAGATAAAGTGCTAGACAAAAGAATAATTATACATCAAGGAGTCTATATCTCAAATGTATAATAACAAAAACTACTAATCTAAAGTAGTTAGCCAAAAGAATCAGATGATAATCCCTGATAAGAAGTCAAGCAGTAGCACCTGAAATACCTCGGTCTGACCCGAGTATTATTTAAGAAGAAAATAATAAACGGATCAGTCTAGCTATAAATATCAGATAAAATGATATAGGATAAGAGATATGACCAAAAACGTATGATAACATAAATTTCATTTTGTGTCAAGTATATATCAAATAACAATAAAAATAATACAATATCTAAAATCAACTCGAAGCACCAAAAAGAATCACATTCTTTAAATAATTCACCAAAACACAAATATTGACAAAACATATCAATGCCAATCCACGAAAATTGGTGAAACACAAATTCTAGAAATCACAACCAGAAATCCAGAAATCTCAAAAGGGGGAAGGCCTATCACAAACGGGAGCATGAAAACTCACCAACACGTGTATCACAAACGGAACGCTATTCCATGGTCTCTAACCATAAACCGAACATCGACGCACCTAGAAAGATATGCCCCATGCACAGTCGAACATCGACGCACCTGAAAAGATACGCCCCATGTATAAACTAACATCGATGCACCTAAAAAGATACACCCCATGCCTAGTCAAACATCGATGCACCTAAAAATATACACCCCGTGCACCGACTTAATGAGCCGATTGCTCCACGAACGGTCCAAAGACCATGGGTCGCTAGCCCATAAAAATGAGACGAAGCTCAACAGAATGGGGTATAGTCCCCCACGTGGATAAAGAGACATCGCACAATGCTAGTCTAAATAACAAAATGATCATCATCGATCATCAAGAAGTGTCGATTACACTAAGCTAGTAAATATAAGAGTTTAGCTTCATGTCCCATAACCACTTGCTTAACTCAAATATTTACGAACAGATTGTAGATTTCTACTCGAAAATTGTCACAAGAGTTTCAATCGAACAAGTCCAAAAATTAACCGACGAAGTAAACGCAAGCGTTTCATACCACTTGTTTAACTAAGCCGTTTAATTAGATTTCTCATACGAATGAGGTAAAGGTTTGTATATACTAATAGATTGGAAAACAGTTTTATAAACAAGTTTTGTATTAGAAATAGTGTTGAAATCATCTTTGTGAAAGAGTTTGAATATTTACTACTAGTATAGATACCTTTTTATTTTAAAGTGACATGTCGTAGAAATGATTGTAGAAATAATCAATCACCAAAATCAACATTCGAAAATGTGAATCAAATCCAAAGAAATCGATACCGAATCCATCAAAATGGAAAATCTCAAAAATCTCGAAGAAGAAGTTATCAAAGTCGATAATAAATGATAACAACAAACCGGATAATCACGAATCGATAAAAATTGGAACCTCAAGCAAAATAGGCAAAATAGGCTGAGACAAGTAGGTCAGTCGGCTGACTGCAGAGGCCAGTCGACTGATCCAGAAACCTGAAACTTTCGGTTTCTGTAGTCAGTCGACTGACTAGAGAGGCCAATCGACTGACTGGCACTGGAACTGTTTTTCCAGCTTATCAAAATGAAGAGCAAACTCTCACAACTTGCAACCGGACGACCAATGGGCGCTAGGGGTTTATGCCAATCGACAACCCAGCCCTATAAGCTCTTCAATACACCACCAAAAACATGTTCATGCATCAAAGCTAGAATTTTTAGAGTTTTGACTTCAAAACACCAAAAATTGAAATGTTCACCAAATCAATTCAAATCAAAAGCAAATGAACATAAATAAGTGTTAGGAATTCATACCTAACATCAATGATATCTAGAGAAGTAGATGTGAGTTCAAAAAATCACCTTTTAAACCCAAACACAAATGATAAGCTCTAGAACAAGCAATAGGTTGATCTCTCTTCAATACCACCTCTAGAATCTTCAATATAAGTCTAGAAGCAATATTTTCCCAAATTAGGTTATAGGAAATTTCTGAAATTGGAGAGAGATTGAGATGGAGAAGAAGAAGGAGATGCTGACCAAAGCTTCATTTGAATTTTTGGAGCTAGAACTTGAATTTGCAAAGAAGATTAGGGCCTAGGAATTCTAATTCTTTTTCTCTTCCCCCATTTTTCTAAAGCTTGAGTGTTAGGAAATATTATGAAGGAGTGAAGAGGAGTGGAGTGGAGTTGGGTTGATATGTTGGGTTAATGGGCTGAAACCCAAACCCAAGCCCAAAGTGAAAAAGTCATAATTTTTACTCAACTCCAAACATATCGATGTTTATACTCAAAAAGGTTGTAAATGCCATTTTGGACTCAATGGAGGTGGTCTCGAGTCCCAATTCGACTCTTTACAGAAAGTGACCTTTCGGACTTTAATCCGACTAACGATGCTATATTTAAATAAAATATTTAAATATACAATCGTAAAATATGCGGGTTGTTACACACTAAGCCTCTTTAATTAATCTTTTCATTAATTAAAACTTTTTCCATATATTTATCTCAAAATATCTTTACGAAGGTATACCCACAAACCCTTATATTTCGATACTTGGAAAAAATCTATATAATTATCTCAACGGTATATGTGTGTTCACATAATGGAGGAAGATTTCCTTTTCACATGATTCTAGAACCATTTATAAATTCCTTTATATATCTCTAAACCCTTTTATAACCCTATTCATTAATCTCTTAAATTAAAAACCCCCTTTTATACATTCCTAAAAGCATTTATAAACCATTCATAAATCCTTAAAACCATTTATAAACTACTTTTATAAATCTGTAAACCCATTTTTAAAACTCTTTTATAAATATATAAGACCATTAATAAAACCCTTACCCTTTAACTAATCTTCCTTTAAGTTTTCCAAACCATGTTATAAGATTCCTCTTATAAAGCCACATCTATTTATAAAACCCTATTTATAAATCTTGAAAACATTTATAAATAAATTCTAATGATTTATTTTAAAACACTATTATATAATAATAAACAATAACTAACTTCAAAACATCTTAAAAATAAAACAATAATAATTTATCTTCAACATTATTATAAATAATAAGAACTAATTTCCAAAACTTTATTGATAAATAATTATAATTAATTTCAAACCATATTAATAATTTAAACAATTAACTTTTCAAAATATTAAAATATTGATAAACAACTTTAAAATAATATTAATACAAATAAAGAACTTTTAAAACATAAATACATTTCCTTGATAAAAATCCATACTTAAATTCCAACATAATCATTTCCATATTTATAAAACTGTATTTATAAATCTCTTTCTATTTTATAACATATCGTTTAACATCTTTAAATCTATCCTCACTTTCAATTTCCAAAATAGAATCAACTATTTTTCTAAAACAACATGCCACACCTTATTATAAATCCACAATTGTGATTTATTTCCAAATTTATCCAATGATAAAGTTTTTCTTTATTTATAAACATCGTTTATAAATCTATGCTTTAATTAATAAAAATACAATTTTACAAATCTTCACTTTATTTGTAAAATGTCACTTTTATAATTTATTACATTTATAAATTTCCACATTTTGAAATAAATCTTAATATATGTATGTATATATATAACTTTATATAAAATGGTTGATAAATATTTATTCCAAAATATTTCTATCTTCTTTTTAAAACCGTATTCCTTTACTATAAAAGATGAACATATTTTTAAGATTTATAATTCTTTATTTACAGTTCAAAAATCTCTATTTAAAATATTTTATAATATATTAATTTATAATATAAAAAAATCGTACCTTTTTATTTAAATTTAAAATAAATTCCTTTTTTTAATTATTACAACATACAAAATTTCAAAATCACTTAAAATCCTTTTAAAAACTAAATCTTTACTTTATAGTATTTAAAAATACTAAAAATATAATCTAGTGCTACCATAGCACTAAATAGGGAAAAATCGTCCATGTTATTAAATATGGCATCCAACACATCATATATCAAAATATATGAAAAGTAAAATCAAAAGTGTGAAGAATCCAATTGGATCCCTCCAACCTGTCCCCCTGCATCATGTGCGGTATATAATCAAATAATATAAATCAACCGCTTCGAGGCGAGATCATATACAAAGGGTCATCCACTCTTACATGGAACATAATAGGGTCTCATCTGCTTCACGGGCGGGAATATATCTAGACCAACAAATAAAATAGTAAATCATCCAAACAGTCAACAAACAATCAACAATAAAATTATCCACACTTGTATAAAAATATAAGTGGGCCATTGAGGTGAGTTAACTCACCTTGATTCCAGTTATTGTCAAATCGTTCCAGCTTGAATTAAAATCGAACGGGTGTTCAATTTTAACACAAATTCCTATAATATTTAAATTATTCCAATCCAACTACATAACATAGATTTCGTCGATATGAATACAACGCAACTCGTCGCGCTCGATTCCGACCTCATATGAAAGAGTTATACAGTTTATAACATTCGATTTTTATTAAAATAATTAATTTTACTTAATTATATACTTAACAGTTAAGCACCGTGTTTAAAAACCCTAACCCGCTTTCATTCGTTTCTTGTTTCCAGGCGCGTGACTTTTTTTTCAAATTCGCGACTTCGACCATGCCGTGCCGTTGCCACCTAGCGCCGCTCGCCACCGCCTTACATCCAAGCCTAGCCCCAACTCCCCTCTACCCTCCGCCGTAGGTTTGAACTCCTATATCATCGTTGAGCGCTGGAATTCCACCAAGAACTGTCGTGGCGTCCATCAAGAATTTTTGTTGATTATTCGCTATCGAAGTTAATCCCAACGTTGATCTTGCTCATGGTGTCATGCTCTACGTTTTGTTAGTTAGAGTCGATGGTCGATGGCCTGTGGTGGCGCCGATGGTTGTGGAGCATTGGATGGTGGAGTTAGGAAGTGGCGGCTCTGTTAAATTTTGGTTAGGGTTTGCAAATGAACCCATGTTGGGTCCATTTATAGAAAATTTCTTAAAACACTATTCACGCTTTAAATTTCCAAACGCCAAATGAAGCGTGCCGCCTAGCGTTTTATATGTTATACCCTTATTCCAAACACAATGAAATATTATCAAGACCCAATTCCATCATACACAAAAGTTAGCTTTTGAAAACGAATTATATTAATTTAAATTACTTTAATTAAATTCTATGCGTTTCGATCTCACACGACCAAACGATCCGTATAAACGTCATGAAATTCGACGGCATATAATAATTTACTATTATAGATCCAATGGAACTGACTTTTTCCAATTCTGAGATAGTGCCCTAGAAGGCTATTTTCACATGTTAATTAAAACGATTATTATTAAAACTAGTTTAATCAATTTAGTTCCAATTTCAAAATTTTGCCATCTTCGTTCTTATTTAAATAGAATTTAAATCAACTTTTGAAATTATTATTATTCACGTTAAATTTTGGATTCAATTATTTAAACAATTCCAATATTCAAATAACCATTATATTTGAAATTCAAGTTATTTAACTTATAAAATTAATTTTTCAATATTTAAAATAAATTAAATATTCCAAATTCAAATAACTGAAATTCTGGGTTGTCTCCCCCCTTAAAAGAATTTCATCCTCGAAATTAGCAAGTAAGAAAAATGCCACAAAACCCATTAACCTTTCAAAACCAATTAGTTGAAATAGGTTATCAAATTCTTTTAACCCATTAACTTTCCAAAATTAATTTGTTAAAACTTTGTTATCACCTTTTCTAAGTCTCTAAATTCATACATAAATACTAACTAATACCATTCCAAGTTAGAACATAAACATCAAATTTTAGTTATAAATTCTTTGCCATAATTCTCAAAAAAAGTTTCTAACACTTTAAATTTACGGAAACTTTCGCCAGTGTCTCCTTTACGCAGCTCGATCAGAAAAATTTACAATATATATATATAATCATAAATATACATCTCATCTTTAAAGATGAGGCATTGCGTAGGGAAAAATATAAAAATATGATATGTAATTCGAGATGTGTACCTTTTATTAGTATTAGCAAGCATATACAACCAATATAATGTGAAAGCGAGCCCCAAATGCAGTGCATACGCCATCCGCACCCACTAATCACTCAACAACCAATGAGAACAAGTATAGGAAAAGTAATATCAACATGTAACGTGTACTAATACAATAACTATAAGCAAATGTAGCAAATGTAACTAGAGAAACCATCCAACAAATAATATCCATCCAATTAATTAATAATCATATAAATTTGCATTTTCCTATGTCAACATTATATTTATACAATTTCATTACTTAATAACATTTAATAGATTCATTTTCAATTAATTTACATTCAATTTATTCCCATTCAATTGGTTGACATTCAATTATTAACATTCACTTTATTTTCATTCACTTTACTCAAATTCACTTTAAATTCAATTCATTTAAATTCAATTCGTTTAGTATCCATTCCATAAAATCATTAGTTAAGTTTATTATAAACATTTTATACAACACAACTTATGTTTATTGTTACTCATTAACTCATTTATTAGTTCATTTCATTAATTCATTTCATTTAACTTTACTTGAGTCAAATTTCCTTTAAAATTCATTTTATTTAACTTAAGTTAAATTTCATTTCATAGTTTAATTTCAAATTTACTTTTTTTAACATTTATATTCAACAAATTTAAAAATTTGTTTTAACTTACTAATTCTCATAGATTTATAAGTTATAAAACTTAGTTTCTCATATTTATCAACTTATACGTTGGATTTTAAAATCAAAACTTGTTTTACCAAAATGCAACTTCAATGGTAGCAATCCCTCGCTTAGAAACTCGAAAATGAACACCGGTGATGCTACAATCATCACCAAAATTATTTTCCAACGACTAAAGCTAGTTAAGTGCTTTTTATTACTTTTAAATCCCATTTTAAAATATTTCAAATCAAAATATTTTCAAAATAATACTATTATTATTCTTCCAAAACCTTTGAAAAAACCAACTTTCAAAATCATTGGGATTTAAATTCACAAATTTCTCATTTTAAATCCATTTTTATTTACAAATCATATTTATAGTTATACTTATACAATTTTATTTCCTTTCCATTATAAATCACATCTATAGATCATATTTATACAATCTCGCTTCTTATGTATTATCATTTCACAAATGTTGATTATTTTAATTATAATCAATACTCTATAATTCATATTTATAAATTCACCTTCTTATATAACTCATTTTGCAAATGTTTGTCTTTGCTTAGATTATAATAATAACAACTTTTATTAGAACATAAACAACAAAAGATAAAAATCAATATTATCATTCACTAACAACCAAACACACCATATATAACTATAATAATTTCTAAAAAAATATTACTTTATATATAAAATATATATTAGGTAAAAGTATTTCATTTACCAATTCTCAAAACAATACTGTGTCGATTTGCCTTGTTTAAGTGTTTAGAAACCCCTATCGATATTGTGGCGTCCCACGTACCGACCAGAATTCATTAGCCACTCAACAAATAAATTAACATAATATAAAACATTTCTATAATCACTAACAAATAGCTCTCATATATATAATACACTCAAACTTATAATAAGGCATTCCATTACCTTATCTCTAATGAGCTACCCCACTAAAGCCAAGGTTCTCACTTAGCCTTGCTGTAACAACCTGAATTCCAGTAGGTCTAGAATTTTCACAAAAATGCTAAAACCCAAGCCCACTGAAACCCGAGTTGGGAATCTGGTATCCTGCAAATGGGCAAAGCCAAATATATCAGAGCTCAATTAAATATCTCACTGCGAAATTGACTAAAATATAATAGTAAGTAAATACTCACCAATATAATAACAATTTCTAAACAAGTGTCTAAAGCTGGGAAGTCTCTGCCATCTACCTAACTTGTAGGATGTTATGAGGAGGGGGTCTGAACTAAAGTTCTGGTGAATGGATAAATTATACACTTCTAAGCTTAATTCTACATATACCGTTTTATTTCCATTTACTGTTATATTAGGTTCACTAGGTTTATCATACTCTCGCCTCTGTGCGTGAATCGTACTTATCTACTCCTTAGTAGATTAAAACCTAATAACTGATATATATATATATATAGCTATATGCCCAATGACCATATTGGTCCTAGGTACTACCCATAGTACCTTCCATATCCTCCTCGCAAAGGACTCCATCATCTTGTTCCTATAGCGTTATGTGACTACATCTGTAAAAGACAGCTTTGTGAGACCTATAATACAGATGTTCCATCATCTAAGATGAAAATGTAAAATTGCGGCTGCACTAGTCTATACTAATGCTTGGACATCTGCAACGTTCCACCCAGTGCATACATTGAGGACTATACATAACCGTTTTTTCTACCCTCTGAATCCCTCCAACAATGTCTACCTTGTACGGAACTCGGTCGGGGATTTTCTATATTTGTAAAGGACAACTTCGTTAGGCCTACAATACAAATATTCTAGTTGGTCTGTCCCTTTTCTCATCGTGGCTATGGCCCTATGTAGCCACCCCTCAACTAATCGAAAGACCTCTAAAGAGTTAAGTGGATGTGCCCTACTAAAAACAATCTAACATCCAATTGGTGGTGCCCCTCATCCAATGTCTCGATAGTGAAAGAGTCATTGGACTTTTGGTTTTAACTCCAGTCTTTCCCGAACTCGCTCTTGGTTTTGATGTTGGCCGATATCCGCATGCGACTATCCTTTTAGGTCCTGCCCACTAAACTTACTTGCTAGTACTAGGACATACGAATATCCTACTCCGAATAACAACCCCTTCTGACTGCCTACAATGGTCCTGCCATGCAAAAAGTAGTCAAGGCATACTCTCTTGATGGAACACCTTCAGACCTGCCTCATGGGATGTAGCTTCGTTAGGCCTACCCAGAGGGCCATCCTAGAGTATCCTCACATCCCGTTGAAGTCTCGTACTTCCTTCTAGCCTAAAATAACTAAGTTGGACATGCTTCTACTTTGCTGAAATCTGTGATGAACTGCTTCGTTAGGCTCTTCCTCCTTTGAGCTACTCTAAACGTCTCACTCATTTTTTATACCCTAAGTCTAATCTTTTAATTTGCGTTTAGTTTACTTTTCTTATTCTGTTGGCTACTTATTTACCCTAATTAGCATATTCTTGCCCTCGTCTCACTTATGGCTATTGTGAGACCACCATTGATCTAATAGGGAATGTTGTTGTACTGCCACTTCTATTATCTTGCTTATTTAACTCAATTTAAGTCTTAAGTTCTTATTTAACTCAATTTAGCATCTTCTATTATCTCTGTTCTATTTTCTTGTTAACTTAATTTAAATCTTAAATAAGCCTTTCCATTCATTCTACTTTAATTATAACCTATGTTATAATTTTACTTATAATTGTCACTTTTATCTTCTTTTATAATCTGTATATGATTACAAGTGTCTCTCTTTTGTTTTAGGCTGTCATCTTTTATAATGATATAGAATTCTCTTTAATTCTCTTATGTTATATAATTCACTTATCATAATAACTGTCTTATTGTATAGTATGCGCAGTAAATTCAGATCTAGGTTCATTATCGTTTACAGCTTCAAATTCTTTTCTAATAATTTACATGATTCCTTTCATACTTTACTTTATTTTCTTCTATTCTAGGAAGTAATTCTATTTTATTTGGTTGGGTATGAAAACTATACTAAAAATCCATTTCCATATTTTAATACTAAATAATACTATAAATAATAATTCGGTACTGCAAGGTATTTCTTTTATTATTTTGGAATAGTGTAAAATACCGTGGTTTCTCTATTTTACACTAGTTCCCTTTTTCTTTCTTTTATTCTTGCAGTTACGTTTATCATTATCTTTTAAATATTAAATTATAGAAATGTATCATATTTTCTAAACCAACCAATTAATCTATTACTTACTTCCAAATTAAGTTATTATATTAATTTATTATTCCCGTTTTAGCGTAATTTATTATAGAATTCCATTTTTCTAGCTTTATTCCAACTTTTCTTATTTTACATCTAATCTAGTATTTTCCCATTTTAATCCATAATCGCGAATTTTCTTTTTAACCATATTATTCACGTACAAAGAGAATAAAAAGAAACTAGAATTTAGGCTAAATTATAACTTCAAATTAGATGTAAATAACTGTAAATTTCTTACAGTTCAACATAACTAATTAACAAAATTAATTACTGAAATACTGAATAAAATTATTTAACGGGAATTTAACGATAATATATCATAAATGTAAAAGATATAATTAAATCCACTCACATTGCTAACTTTCCAAATCTCCATATTTTATTTCAGATCTGTCCCTAACATCTATATTCATGTGACGCCCCACCTCTATGCTTACAATAACAAAGAGTATTAAAAAGAAATATTGTTTGTTATTACGGAAAATAAGGCTGGATAGGAGCGGCCATCCGTAGTTAGGCCTTACACTAGTATTGTCTATCTCGATAGGAGTGGTATATATTCTTTTCTTTAATCTTTGTTTATTTACTCCCATCGACATATTCAATTCTAGTATAAAACGAACTAGGATGGTTCATAATAGTTTAGGACAACATATATAATAATAACACAGATAAGCTAAATGCGGAACATAGATAATATAAATCTCATATATATATAACTGAAGTCAATTACAATACATGTGATACAATACATATGATACAACTACAACTGTCGACACTGGAAGTTACATATACAAGTACATTATTGTGAGTAATATACATGAATACATATCATCCTATAAAATACACTGACTACTCCAAAAGATATGAAGAGACTTCATAGCTCAAGCAGCAACCCAAAGCAAGATATCAACAACCTGAAATAACTCGGTCTGACCCGAGTATTAATTCAAAAGAAAATAATACGCGGGTCAGTCTAATTCAAACTCAGTTATTAATGCATGGAAGCAATAATAATTAAGTAATCAAATAGACGACAATCACAATAAATCTCGTATATCCAACCCTTCAATAAGAGAATCGGATAACGGTAGATATAACACGAAACATCATAAAACAACAAATCAACAAATTCAAATCATCAACAAAAATAAACAAAAAGATTATCAATGAAGATAATTTGAAAACAACAGAATTGCCTAAACGGCAATTAACAACAAGTGGCCAAAGCAAAACTCAAGCCAGTAAAGCAACAGAAGCAACAATATCTAATTATCGATATGATAATTAGAAAACACATAATCTAATTATCCAGAAGATAATTAGATAGCAACAAAATAATCAAAATAACCCAAATCAAAATACAATATCAAAATATTGAATTGAACATACGAAGCAATTCAAGCAATTGAAACATCACATAAAAAGTCAATACTGTTTTGGCTGCAGTACACGGTCGCGTGCACTGCCTCGCCACTACAGTGATGAATTACACAAAAGCTCACTGAATCAAAAGTAAATGGTACCAACTCAAATCAAAATGAACCAGATGGAACTGCAAGAGCTAGCACAGTGTCCAACCAGTTACCACCAATGAACAAAGTGCACAAGAATGCACAACGAAAATTCACAAACGAGCACAAGGTCAAACCCGAGCTATTAGCTGGGTTCAACACAGGTACAAGTTAAAAATTAGCACATCTAATATTTCCTAGCAAAAACAGTGTCAACATAATGCTACAGGTCTGCAATTCCAAGACAAGCAAAACTCAAACCAGAGGCAACTGGCTATGAACAAAATACATGAAGGTCACAGTGAAGCATGACAGCAGCTCCCATACTTCAGAAACAAGCATATGCACCAACAAAATCAATACCACACAAAAGTTCTCAAATTCAACATGATAGTAAATATCAGTGCACAAGGGCAATGACAACATACATATACATGAACCAGCATAAGTAAGTGAACTGCAAGGGTCGACCAAGCAACACAGTGCCTTCATAAATGAACCCAAATCTCGAATTAAGCAAGGTAGACAATAGGGGCATGAATACATATGTACAAAGTCAGTGAAACAGCATAAACAAGCCTGGCACGCAAAGTACAACATGCCGTGTTATACAGTGACATATGATCAGAAGCAATGCAAGTGCATACAATGCAACATTACACGGTGCAAAATGTGGTGATCACTACAACTCAGTGCATGACAACCAAACTGCCCAGGCTCAAAGACACAAATGACTCAGTACACATCAAGTACACATGAAGCTTATAGTGTAACAGGTTAGGGAAGCAAACAAGTGTATCATAAAAACCAGATAATCAGATGTCCAGAGACTAGACCCAAAGCAACTCGAGCTAGCTAATTGAACCAGCTCTCAAGTCCAAATGACACAAAGTATGAACTGCACATATACATAAACCAATACAGTGAACTACACGATGAACATGTATGCAGTGACAACATCAGGTAATAAATGCAGAGTCAAGGCCGCAATGAAATCAAGTGCAGTCTTATACAGCAAATCAGACTCAAGTGAAACAAAACGAAGATGGAGTGAGTGGATGAATGTATATACATAGCACCCACATCAGCTAAAGCAAAGCAAAATCAAGATCTATGATTCAAACAAGTCAAGTATGCTACAGGACGCAAATTACCGGAGGCAATAAACTCAAATGGCCAAAGTCGCACAATCTCAAGCATTATCAAAGTGATACAACAGTCAAAGACATAATGGCCGGGGTCATGAAACAACAAGTAAAATCGAACAAGGTCAAAAGTGCTATCAGAGGCAGTGAACAGTATGGCCAAAATCGAACAAAATCAACATCGTCAAAATCAAGTCAAAACCGAAGACAACAAGTGTAACAACCCAAAATTTTTAGTGATTTTTATTTATTTAATTAATTGAAATTTTGTGAAATTTTAAATTATAATATTTTGAAATAAAAATATAATATTTGGGATACGTATTTAAAAAAACATAGCAAATGGTAAATTTTCATCAAAAAATATGGAAGTTTATTTTATTGTGTAATTTTATCTCAATTTAAATCAGTTAAAAATTGAAGGTAATAAAATGTTTTCCAAACCTGAATATTTTTATAAAGTAAATTTCTAAATCTTCTTCCGAGTGAGATGTCATCTTTCGTTTTTCCAAATTTGGACTTCTACTGCTCCGTTTATCTTAATTCTGGCAAAATAGCAGCATTTTCGGTACCGATTTTCGACTTTTGATCGGATAATCGTACCACTGATATCTATATACCGTTTTGATCGTCTCGTCGTGCTGATCTCAATGGTATATTTATTTCTGTATTTTGAGGTTCGGTACGCAATGGATATAATAAAACTGTTCATCGTATCGGTGCCACAATTTTCAACTACTTCCCATGCCTCTTCAAATTTGAAACGTGCGGTCATTTATTGCTTTCATTTTTTTTCCCTGAATCAACGTGAATATTTATTGCCTTAAAGCCTCACCTGAATCATAACCCGTGATTGTTGCTATTTCTTTTGTTACTTTTATTTATATTCGTTTCCTTTTCTTCCGGTTCTTATTTTTCCTCCTGTTGCTTCTTCCCAGATCCAATTTCCTTTCCACTCATTTTTCTTCCTCCTGGCAAAAACAAAGGAAAATTTGTACATATTTTCGTAGTCGCAGCCTCCTCCCTCTCATGTGCCGCCAACATCGTCACCCTTCCTTACTGGCCTTGCCTCAAACGGCATCCAAGTCGAAGCCAATGATCCCCACCGCTCTCCGATCCGCCATCACCATCGGCCGACTACCGCTCGCCACTCCTTTCCCTCCCTTCACCTCGCCTCTCCGCCAACACTTCACCCTCTCCACTACACTCAGCCTCCACGTGTGCCGCTTCCAGTCTTTGGCCTTCTCCCTGAAACCCCATGCCTACTTGATAGCCACTCTCCTCCTCATCTACCCATGTGAAGCCACCCCATCAACGGCCGATCCGCACCTAGATCCACTTCTACCTACACTCCTTCGCCCACCTCCCCTGCGGTTCCGGCCAGCACTCTCCGGCGTGCTTGCCTCGGCCTTGTTTTTCCCATGCCGTATTCTTATAAGGCAGCAGCTTCTCATGAGAAATGTATATATCTGAGGTATATTTATATATATCTGTAAGCTTTATATTCTATATCTAGGCTACAGTATGGTTTATACTTATGTTATATATATTGGTACATAACTGTAACCATTTTTTCGGCCTTGGCTTATTATAACCATGTTACTGTATACTAGTATATACCTATATATTGTTCAGCTAGTATATAGTATATAAATTACTCTCTTGTTCGGTTTATATACTATATGTGTAAGACTTTTAAGTACTATATATAGACTGTATTGTATGGGTTTTGATCTGGTTTCAAAAATGTATATATATTCTTTTGTATTTCGAATATCGTTTATATTAGACAATATTAGATTTTATTATTCAAAGCTATATGTTATTTATATAAATATATTAGTTCATATGGGTGCGGCAGTCTTTAGGAATATACTATAAAAGTTTTAATATACATCTGAATATTTATAATATTTTATAATATGACAATGGTATAATTAGTTTTAAAGTTGGTCACTGTTCTGTTCGCATTGTATCATATAGTTGTGTAAAATGAATTGGTTTAGTGAATCTGCTGTCTTTACACACATATATATATCAGCTTATAAATGGGTATAAATATGTTGTGGAGTTTTATCGTATAAGTATAATAGTTGTATTTATAAATATGTACAGCACAAAGAAATATGTTAGTATAGATTTTTATAACTTACGTCCTAATGTATATAATAAAGAGTATTTGTTGTACAACATAAAATGTTTTTGTTCTGGTAACATAAAGGTTCAATACCGAATGATTTGTATGGATATTAAAATATATATATTAAGGAAATATGTTAGTACAGATTTACAACATAATATGTAAGTTAGTTATATATTACTTCATCTGCCAGTGTGTATGGATATAGATATAAGGTATATAAGATCCATACATATATATATATATATGTTTACATATAAGATTGGGTATAATATGTCGGTTCATTTACATTGTTTAAGGTAGGTCACATATATAATATCTTATATAAATATATAGATTTTTCCAAAATCTTTGTTTGTGTTCAATTTAAATTATAATATATTTGCTTGCAATTACTATATATATCATTGTTGCTTCTATCTAGTTGATTTCTGATTTGTTATCATCAATATCTATTTATCATCTTATCCGTAGAATTCGTGTCAATCTAGCTTTGATTTGGAATTCGTGCTTGGATCCGTAACTCATCTCATTTTGTTCATCTCTCTAGCCTCGAAAGGTGAGCAATCACTCACGATTAATGTTCTTATATTTATTAAATTTGATTTCAATCGAAACGACAATTGAAATATGCTGCTGTTAGTTATTTATATTGTTATATCTATGCCATCATCTGTATCTGTTCACTTGTGACACTCGACATCATTATCTGTTATTTATATTGATATATATATATATGCTATTATCTGTAACTGTTCACCTGTGGGATATGACACCATATCCTGTTGTTTATATTATATTGTACTGATGATATATCTGTGCCTGTTATATTATTTCTATATCTGTTATCACTCTGCAAGTTCCCTGTTAGTATAGAAATCACTATGGGTTGAAATGATACATACCCGAACGGACTTTAGAATAGGAGAAAATCGTTATGGGTTGAAATGATAGACCCGAGCGATTTTCATTTGATTGAAATTGGGATTACGGGTTGAAATGATATCTACCCGTATATATTAATTTCGGATTGAAATGATAAATATCTGTATCACTTAACCATATGATAGATATATATACAAACGCCGTTGATCAATATATATAAACATTTTGAAAATAAATTCTATGGTTTTGGAAAGAAATATATGGTTTTATTAAATGTTGAGCCTTAAATTATTATATATAAATGGAATGATTTATATAGATTTAATAATGATATTTAATTTAATTAAGATTGATTAAATACATATAATATGGTTGAGTATTTAAATTTATGTTCCAAAATAGATTTTTGGTAAAAATTTGAATAAGTTGAGGTTGGGAAGATAATTTAAATTTAGTAAAGAATTTTATTTAATTAAACCAATTTAAAGCTTATTGAAATTGGGATTTAAGATATGATTTATAACTTGAGTTTGATTTAAATAATTTAATGAATATTTCTTGTTTAAATAAATTTAAGGCTAGTTAAATGATATTGAAGTGAATATTCCCTGATTAAATAATAATAAAGTTAAATCAAGTGCAATATGAAACTGTTTTTGAAAATGCTGAATATTAAAGCTTTGAAATATATTGAAAATTTAAATGGATATTTAGAACTGAATTGAATTGATGAATTGAGCTTTGAATAAATTTAAATTTGGAATTTGAGTTAATTTGAATCGATTTGTGAGACTTGAGGAAATTATAAATACTTTACTGTATAAATTATTTAATGAACATACACTATTTTGGAAAATAGATATATTGAATGAAAATGATATTTGGGTTTTGAAGTATAAATTTAATTGAAATGACCACGGTGTTATAGTGTATATTTCTACCTTGTAGATAGTTCCATGGATCCTTAGAGGATGGTTATCCCAAACATCCTTTAAGTTACTTGTATTTCAGTTGATATTTCACTTGAGTTGGATTTATTGATATAAGAATGTTAATCCTGACTCGAGTGTTTTGTGTTTTACTTTACGCTTGGGTTAGACCGAGTGATATAGCATTTGAGACTCACCTTTGGAGTTTGGAGCTTCCTTTGGAGATCCAACTATCGCCTCAGCTTTCAGCTCTTCTAGTTGATTTGTTCAGAGAAGTCATCTGTTATACTGGAGACTTCACTGCATTTGAGATATTCTGTTGTATTTTATTTCTAACTCTGATGTTTATATAGTAGCTTCATGAACTACTATTTTATCTATTCCGCTGCGTATTATTGTATTACTCTGTGTCTGTGATTCTGTGATTGATTTATTTACTGTATATGCTGAGTTTTGCCAAATTTAAATTAACAATTCGGTATTTTGAATTATTCAAGTCCGACATGTGTGGATTTATTGTCGATTTGAATGGTCCAAAATAGCGGGTCGTTACAACAAGAACGAACGAAATCCACAACTTGTAATCAAGAAATCGAATTATACAAAATTGATAAAATCAGAGAAATCATCAACATCCAAACAAAATCAAACTGCCGAAGCACAGTATTGAATTAGATGTGAGTGAAAATCACTCACCTTGTTCGACGCAAATTGAAGGAGCCGTGAGCAAAAGAGACAATCATTCGACGGAGCAACCAAAGCAAGATTATATAATCGAATGATCAATTGAAGCGGCGCCTCAATATTCAGGAACCCTAATTTCTGAACGAACGAGCAAAGCAACACTTTCCACAAAGAAGAAGGACGGGCCGCCATTTTATTTTATTTTCGCTTGACAAGGGTTTGCGATGAAAATGAATCGGGTGGAAGAATGGGTGTAGATAATTATCACGGCAACAAAAAGAAACGTGGGCCAATAATCAATATTTAAAGCCCACACAACATTTAACAAGTTTATAAAAGAATTTTAACCGATTAAAACGCCCAACAGCCATTTGCTAGCAAAATTTAATCGTCTATTGACGATAATTAATCGGTGCAAAACCCCGGGTTGTTACAGACTCCCCCACCTTATAAAAATTGCATCCCCGCAATTTTCATAATTAAAGTCATCAATAACAATTATTTTTCTAACATAAACTGGTTAAGCTAGAAAATAAAGGTCAAGAACACAAACGCCAAAGAAATCTTTTAATTTCACAAAAGAAATTCACAAATCCTCAACAAAATTCTAATTATCAATTATACAATCAGAAAACAACAAAACTGGATAAATACCATTATCAGCAATATTTAATTATCAATTAGATAATTAGAACACAGAAATCGCAACACAGCTATATCTAATTATCGATACGATAATTAGAAAACAGCAAAATCTAATTACCAACAAAGACAATTAGAAAACACAAATCACAAATCGCAAAACTGCAAATATCTAGTTATCCAACAAATAACTAGAAAACACGAACTTCATAATCAGCAAACTCTAACTATCAACAGAGATAGATAGAAAATAGCAATTCAATATAATCAACATAATCTAGAATCAATTAGAGACTAGAAAGTCTCATAATCAGCAAAATTAACAAATATCCAATTATCAAAAACGATAATCAGAAAACATAAATATCTAATTATCAAAAACGATAATCAGAAACATCAAATATCTAATTATCAAAAACGATAATCAGAAACAACAAATATCTAATTATCAAAACGATAATCAGAAACAACAAATATCTAATTATCAAAAAAGACAATCAGAAATCACAAATATCTAATTATCCAAAACGATAATCAGAAACAACAAATATCTAATTATCAGAAACGATAATCAGAAAACATCAAATATCTAATTATGAAAACGATAATCAGAAAACACAAATATCTAATTATCAAAAACGAAAATCAGAAAACAACAAATATCTAATTATCAAAAACGATTATCAGAAAACGACAATTATCTAATTATCAACAAAGATAATTAGAACTCAAATCAGCAATTATCTAATTATCAACAAAGATAATTAGAACTCAAATCAGCAAATATCTAATTATCAACAAAGATAATTAGAACTCAAATCAGCAAATATCTAATTATCAACAAAGATAATTAGAACTCAAATCAGCAATTATCTAATTATTAACAAAGATAATTAGAACTCAAATCAGCAAATATCTAATTATCAAGAAAGATAATTAGAACTCAAATCGGCAAATACCTAATTATCAACAAAGATAATTAGAACTCAAATCAGCAAATACCTAATTATCAACAAAGATAATTAGAACTCAAATCAGCAAATATCTAATTATCAACAAAGATAATTAGAACTCAAATCAGCAAATATCTGATTATCAACAAAGATAATTAGAACTCAAATCAGCAATTATCTAATTATCAACAAAGATAATTAGAACTCAAATCAGCAAATATCTAATTATCAACAAAGATAATTAGAACTCAAATCAGCAAATATCTAATTATCAACAAAGATAATTAGAACTCAAATCAGCAAATATCTAATTACTTGCAGATAATTAGAAACAACAAATATCTAGAAATCAATTAAGATGACTAGAAAATTAACATAAAAGGTGGATCGATCCCAACATATGGCAAGTCTAAGCTACGCCGCACGTGCAACAACATATGGCCGAAGCCTACCAAGTACCATCATCATAATTTTGGCGCCCAACAAATGACCCGAAGGTCCGCAGAGTGACCCGAAGGTCTAGTACTGGTATTTGACCCGAAGGTCCATCATATGACCGGAAGGTCCAACATATGACCCGAAGGTCCAACACAGTGGCTCGAAAGCACACAAAATTATCAAAACCATCAAAACAGCAAATATTTCAATTAACGAGTCCGGAATTAACCGAAATAGTGAACGCACATGTCCCATACCACATGTTTTACTAAATCGTTTAAATCTCTTCATCGTTTCCTTGAAAGTGCAAAATTGTGTATTTTAAATAAATAACATTTTACGTTCTCAAACGGACAAGTCTGGAATTAAGCGAAATAGTAAAAGTGAGGGTTCATAGTCCTCAATTTTGCTGAAGCGTTTAAATCGCTTCCTCATTCTTTTGAAAGTGCAAACTGTAAAAAATTTAAAAACAATTTTATTTTAAAAACAATTTTCAAAACACGTGATTAAAACAGCAACATCTGTAGCAATTTCAATAAGGAAATTGCACTTCTCAAAACACCATAAAAACGGGTATCAAATCAGCATTGTGGAATAACCGCTTGAAAATCCACTTGAAAATTTGACGGTTACTGAAGTCAAAGCGACGGTAATTTTTATACGTCAAAATCTCATCAAAATAGTACCAGTGAAAAATCCCGTTATAAAATAACGGCAACAGAATACGTCTTAAAACCAAACATCGGTTCAACGTAAAATCAATGCAGTAACGTGCAACTCATATTTGCACGCACACCAAAAGATGAGCAAAGAAATCACTCGATTATATCTTTAATGAAGATATATTTGAAACAGCAAAAATTTAATCAATATGTGATTAGCATAAAAGAAAACCAACAAAAATCTCAACAAAATCAAGACCACTGGTTAAACAACACAATGAAACTAATTTCATTTTCATATTCTGATTTTTAAATCAAAAAGGTTATCAGCTGTACTCGGCGAAGACAGTCACTGTTTCCGCTGCGCACTCTGATAAACAGAACACAAATTACTCAATCATCAAAACACAATTTCACTTTTATTTTTAAATAAGGATATTTAAAAATTTCATCATAATTTCAAAACTTTAGTTTTGACTCAAAGCACAAATAAAAACATCAACAAATAGTTATAACACAAGTACCATCTAAGTTATGTTCTATATTATGTCCATAAACCCCTCGCTCTGATACCAACTATGACGCCCCACCTCTATGCTCACAATAACAAAGAGTATTAAAAAGAAATACTGTCTGTTATTACGAAGAATAAGGCTGGATAGGAGCGGCCATCCGTACTTAGGCCTTACACTAGTATTGGCTATCTCGATAGGAGTGGTATATATTCTTTTCTTTAACCTTTGTTTATTTACTCCCATCGACATATTCAATTCTAGTATAAAACGAACTACGATGGTTCATAATAGTTTAGGACAACATATATAATAATAACACAGATAAGCTAAATGCGGAACACAGATAATATAAAATCTTATATATATATATATATAACTGAAGTCAATTACAATACATGTGATACAATACTTATGATACAACTACAACTGTCGACACTGGAAGTTACATATACAAGTACATTATTGTGAATAATATACATGAATACATATCATCCTATAAAATACACTGACTACTCCAAAAGATATGAAGAGACTTCATAGCTCAAGCAGCAACCCAATGCAAGATATCAACAACCTGAAATAACTCGGTCTGACCCGAGTATTAATTCAAAAGAAAATAATACGCGGGTCAGTCTAATTCAAACTCAGTTATTAATGCACGGAAGCAATAATAATTAAGTAATCAAATAGACGACAGTCATAATAAATCTCGTATATCCAACCCTTCAATAAGAGAATCGGATAACAGTAGATATAACATGAAACAGCATAAAACAACAAATCAACAAATTCAAATCATCAACAAAGATAAACAAAAAGATTACCAATGAAGATAATTTGAAAACAACAGAATTGCCTAAACGGCAATTAACAACAAGTGGCCAAAGCAAAACTCAAGCCAGCAAAGCAACAGAAGCAACAATATCTAATTATCGATACGATAATTAGAAAACACATAATCTGATTATCCAGAAGATAACTAGATAGTAACAAAATAATCAAAATAACCCAAATCAAAATACAATATCAAAATATTGAATTGAACATACAAAGCAATTCAAGCAATTGAAACATCACATAAAAAGTCAATACTGTTTTGGCTGCAGTACACGGTCGCGTGCACTACCTCGCCACTACAGTGATGAATTACACAAAAGCTCACTGAATCAAAAGCAAATGGCACCAACTCAAATCAAAATGAACCAGATGGAAATGCAAGAGCTAGCACAGTGTCCAACCAGTAACCACCAATGAACAAAGTGCACAAGAATGCACAACGAAAATTCACAAACGAGCACAAGGTCAAACCCGAGCTATTAGCTGGGTTCAACACAGGTACAAGTTAAAAATGAGCACATCAAATATTTCCCAGCAAAAATAGTGTCAACATAATGCTACAGGTCTGCAATTCCAAGACAAGCAAAACTCAAACCAGAGGCAACTGGCTATGAACAAAATACATGAAGGTCACAGTGAAGCATGACAGCAGCTCCCATACTTCAGAAATAAACATATGCACCAGCAAAATCAATACCACACAAAAGTTCTCAAATTCAACATGACAGTAAAGATCAGTGCACAAGGGCAATGACAACATACATATACATGAACCAACATAAGCAAGTGAACTGCAAGGGTCGACCAAGTAACACAGTGCCATCATAAATGAACCCAAATCTCGAATTAAGCAATGCAGACAACAGGGGCATGAATACATATGTACAAAGTCAGTGAAACAACATAAACAAGCCTGGCATGCAAAGTACAACATGCCGTGATATACAGTGACATATGATCAGAAGCAATGCAAGTGCATACAATGCAACATTACACGGTGCAAAAAGTGGTGATCACTACAACTCAGTGCATGACAACCAAACTGCCCAGGCTCAAAGACACAAATGACTCAGTACACATCAAGTACACATGAAGCTTATAGTGCAACAAGTTAGGGAAGCAAACAAGTGTTTCATAAAAACCAGATAATCAAATGTCTAGAGACTAGACCCAAAGCAACTCGAGCTAGCTAATTGAACCAGCTCTTAAGTCCAAATGACACAAAGTATGAACTGCACATATACACAAACCAATACAGTGAACTACACGATGAACATGTATGCAGTGACAACATCAGGGAATAAATGCAGATTCAAGGCCGTAATGAAATCAAGTGCAGTCTTATACAGCAAATCAGACTCAAGTGAAACAAAATGAAGATGGAGTGAGTGGATGAATGTATATACATAGCACCCACATCAGCTAAAGCAAAGCAAAATCAAGATATATGTTTCAAACAAGTCAAGTATGCTACAGGACGCAAATGACCGGAGGCAATAAACTCAAATGGCCAAAGTCGCACAATCTCAAGCATCATCAAAGTGATACAACAGTCAAAGACATAATGGCCGGAGTCATGAAACAGCAAGTAAAATCGAACAAGGTCGAAAGTGCTACCAGAGGCAGTGGACAGTATGGCCAAAATCGAACAAAATCAACATCGTCAAAATCAAGTCAAAACCGAAGACAACAAGAACGAACGAAATCCACAACTTGTAATCAAGAAATCGAATTATACAAAATTGATAAAATCAGAGAAATCATCAACATCCAAACAAAATCAAATTGCCGAAGCATAGTATTGAATTAGATGTGAGTGAAAATCACTCACCTTGTTCGACGCAAATTGAAGGAGCCGTGAGCAAAAGAGACAATCATTCGACGGAGCAACCAAAGCAAGATTATATAATTGAATGATCAATTGAAGCGGCGCCTCGATATTCAGGAACCATAATTTCTGAACGAACGAGCAAAGAAACACTTTCCACAAAGAAGTAGGATAGGCCGGCATTTTATTTTCTTTTCGCTTGACAAGGGTTTGCGATGAAAATGAATTGGGTGGAAGAATGGGTGTAGATAATTATCACGGCAACAAAAAGAAACGTGGGCCAATAATCAATATTTAAAGCCCACACAACATTTAACAAGTTTATAAAAGAATTTTAACCGATTAGAACGCCCAACAGCAATTTGCTAGCAAAATTTAATCGTCTAATGACGATAATTAATCGGTGCAAAACCCCGGGTTGTTACAATTCACCTCCCTTGTAATCCCTATTTGGAATTACAAATGATATATTTACAGATCTATAATTTTAAAAGAGAAAAGGAAGAGATTTGGATTAGAAATAGCAAATAAAACTCAGATCTAGGGTTTTACCTTTGACATACCCTTCTGAGTTGAACCAATTCTTAATTCCCTAATTAATTCTGTTCTCTTTCTGTAACGACCCGTATTTTTACGGATCGACAAGTTCGTCAAAATCTGGAATTTTTGCATTTTTAAGTCATTTCAGATTTTTGTGGAAATTTGTCTAAGTCCTAGGTCGTGGACGACCTAAGAGCTAAGTCGTGACCGAGTTAAGGACTTCGGCGAGTTAGTGTTAGGTCGTGGGTTAGTTGGAGCGACCTATAGAATTGTGCAACCTAGGATTTAGTTAAGTAATTAGGTCGGCAGGGCGAGTTAACGACCTAAAGACTGACCGACTTAAGGAAGACTAGTTGTTGGCTTTGGTTAGGTCGTAGGCGACCTAAGGGGTTAAGTCGTGACCGACTTAAGAGGTTCAGGCGACCTAAGAAAATGTGTGAGCGACCTAAGTGTTAGGTCGGCAGTTCGAGTTAGCGACCTAGTAGAGTTAACGACTTAGGGAATAAGCGGTTTGCGACCTATAAGAGTTAGCGACCTATGGGATTGACCGACCTAAGTGTTAGCGTAGTTAGGTCGTTAGATCTGTGTTGAGTTAGGTCGTAGACGACCTAAGATGGTTAGGTCGCGTGTGTGTTAGGTCGCGAGTTTGCTGAGTCGTAGGTCGCGTGAGTTGTTAGGTCGCTAGAATAGTTTAAGTGTTAGGTCGCGTGGATCTAACTGTTAGGTCGTATGTTGTTTTAGGTCGACATGTGTTAGGTCGCGTAGGAGCCTAAGTTGTTAGGTCGCAACCCAACTGAGTCGTAGGTTGTTAAGTCGCTTAGATAGTTTAAGTGTTAGGTCGTAGCCTATGCTTTAAGACGAAAGCGACCTAGGAGTTAAGTGTTAGGTCGTAACATCGTTAGGTCGTAAGATGGGGAGGCCTGTTAGGTCGCTAAGCGCGTAAGAGGTTAGGTCGCGCGTGCGATGAGTCGCTGGGTCTGGCTAAGTCGTTAGGTCGGAGAGGCTTAGGTCGGAAACGACCTAGGGAGATAGCCGAGTTACGACTTAGAGCAGTTTTCAGCTATAAATAGGAGGGGTTGTTCTCACTTTTTGGGATCCGGATTTTGAAGCGACGAAGTGCTGCCATTTTGAGAGCTCGACTTCTACACTTCTTCACTTCTTTTCTCCACTCTAATCTAGTGCTTCCATCCATCCAAATCGAAGATCAAGATTGAAGATTCAAGAGCTTAGATTGGAGATCTTCATCTTTTCAAGAGAGATTTCTTCGTTTGAAGTGAGATCTTGTCGGATCTAGCTTAGTTCTTCGCTGTCCAGATCTGAAGTTGATATCTTTTGGATTGTTTAGGTGATTTGGTGAGTGGTGATTATCTCTCACACGGATCCAAAGGAGTATATCGGATTGTTGGCTCGTTTTGGTGTTAAAGTAGAGATTTCCATGCATTTTCTTCATCCTATGTGTAGATCCATATAGATCCATTGTTCATGATGATGTTACATCCATTTTATCATATGTTAACCTATGCAAGTTCATTCATCAAGTTTGTAGAGATATAATCCATGTTTTCATGCTTATTGGACTTTCAACTCTTTAATTACGAAAATGCCATTATTGTTATAATTGTCTACTTAGATCATTTTTGAATGCTTGATTGCTTGGATTGATGTTTGATTTGATTGATTGTTATGAACTAGATGATTGATGATTAGATTAGATCGAAGATGATTCAAAAGCTAAGGGAAAGGCTCTTGAATTGGAAAAGCTGCTCGTGGCATATGTAGCGGGATGATGAAGCTCTTATGCATAGATTCGATGATGTGATGTAGAGATGGGGCTTTGCAAGGATGTAATGAAGCGAGGCAATCATATGATGAAGACTTGGTCTAATCCAGACGGGATCATTCCAAGCATGTTGATAACTCGGTGATATGACTCGAGTTGAAGATAATGAATGGATATGAGAATAGTCGTCGAGGAGGATGACTAGGAGGCTTGGATAGCATCGTTGTTGAAGGTTCTAGCATGCTCTAAGCAAGAGTACGTTTGGGCAGATTCGATAGTCCCAACGGCCAACTGTTGATGGTCGAGTACTCTGGGCAGATTCGATAGTCCTAGGCACGGGCTGCGACGACGTGCGGGAGTTATGTCTAGAACCGGGGTTTCCATTAGCCCTTGACGGACGGCTGAAAGAATGTGCCGGTCATTCAATTAACGGTGATATCGAAGCAATGATAACAGTGATAGCCAGAGTCATGGATGTTTGGTTGTATCGTCATTCGGACTCAAGAGCGGCATTTTCTGGGTGCTTATCTGATTTAGGCCTTGGTACTTGGAAAACATCGCCCTTGACTCGAGTGATAGTAGTTTTACTTTAAATTGTATGCTCTGCTATGTTTGCTTCTGCTTAGTGTGTGTCTGGGGGCTATCACTGTAGAATGAGGTTGGAGTGGGAGGGTTGTATTCCTATTCCTTTTCCTTTATGTTCTTTTGGTATGTTGTTAGTTAATTTACTGCTCACTAAGACTGTTGTCTGACTCAAGGCTTTATGTTTTAATTCTTATTGCCTTGGGCTGTTCGTCCATTTTGGGACGGGCAGACTAGGTAGCAGGTGACAGGTGCTGTTCTCTTCTCACGATGCTGATATCGAAGACGAGCTGGAGGGTTGCATATTATCTTCTTATTATATGTACTGGATATTCCGCTGTTTTGTATTCTCTGAGAGATATGTAGTGAGGCTTGATGTATTGACTATGTGGATGCTTGTATTCAACTATTATGGAGTTTTATATGATGTCATTTTGTTCTGTAAAGCTTCACTATACATATGTTCTATTGTATTTTGTCCATGCGCTGTGAGTAATACGATAGATTCTTTTGTTTTAAATCTTACCTTGACAATTGTCCATGGTCGCCTGGCACACTTTACAGCGCTTTATCTTTAGATTCGGTGCAGGGGTCATGGGCGGTCGTCACATTTGGTATCAGAGCATTGGTTAATCGATTTTACCCAACGCTCGCTGAAGTAACTACGTATGAGAGACGTAATTGTATTTTGATGGATGATTACTATATATAATATAGTAGTTTGGTAGAGTTTGAGTCCTTTATGCAGTTGTTTCTCTAGATGTTCTGATCATTCCTTTTTATAGATATTGAGAATGAGTCGAAGAGGGAGACCAGCTGCTAGGGAAGGTCGCGCTACTGAAGAGACTGCTGATTATGCAGCCATGTTCGAAGCTATGATGACTTCGATCATGAGAAGGATACCAGTTCCGGGGGCGGCAGTTGATGTTGGAGTTCAAGTCCAAACTCCGAAACCAGTGGATTTTGCTAAGCTGTGCAAGGATTATACTGCTCTTGGAGGGAAGGTTTTCTTGGGAACAGAATCTACCATTGAAGTCCAGAGGTGGATAGATGCTTGTAGAAGGATCTTTGGTGATTTGGGAATTGATGATGCAACTAAGAGGAAGTTAGCATCGAGACAGCTTCAAGGGAGAGCTTCTGATTGGTGGAACTCTATTACCATCACTACTCCGGAAGAAGAGATTACTTGGGAGCAATTCCAAGCTAGATTTGAAGCTAAGTTCATTTCTACAGCTCAGAAGTCTGTTCTGTTCAAGAGGTTTGTGGAGCTCAAGCAAGGTGGAAGATCAGTTCTTGAGTATGTTTCTGAGTTCGAAGCTTTGTCCAAGTATGCCCGGTCGTATATTGAATCTGCTTATCAGAAGAATGAGAAGTTTGTGACCGGCTTGGACAGTTATCTTGGGAGACAATTGGTGGATCATTTGGACGATTCATTTGAGAAGCTTGTGGAGAAAGCTCTTAGGCATGAGAGTTTGTTTCCTAAGGAAGGACCTGTTGTTGCTGTTACCAAGGGAGAATCTAAACCACAGCAGGGTGGAAACCAGAAGAGGAAGCAGCAGCAGCAGAAAGGTAAGGATGGCCAGAAGAAGCCGAAAGGCGAGGTGACTTGCTACAATTGTCAACAGAAGGGCCATTTCTCTAAGGATTGTAAGAATCCGAAGGCGCCGATGAAGTGTCACAACTGTGACAAGCCGGGGCATTTCAGGAAGAATTGTCCAGAACCGAGGAAGGACAGGCAGATTGTGCAAGCCTATGCTTTGGGGGCTGTTCCGTCGTCTTCGAAAGCTCCTACTGTTGAAGAGAAGGGAAAGAGTGTGGTTGTTCAAGGTACTCTTTTCCTATGTGGTGTTCCAGTTAGAGTTTTGTTTGATACTGGAGCTTCGCATTCGTTTGTTTGTAATGAACTAGTAGGCCGGTTAGATTTGAAGCCGGATATTGTTGATAGGCCATTGGTTGTGACTAATCCAGTTGGGGGTTCGTCTTGTTTGTGTATGTTATGCCGTGATCTAGTTGTATCGAGTCATGGTTGCTCTTTTGTTTGTGATTGCTTTGTTCTGAACTTTGCGGGGTTCGGAATTATTTTGGGTATGGACTGGCTTAGGAAGTATGCGGCTAAGGTTGACTGTGAGAGGCTGGAGGTGACAGTCGAGAATGTGGAAGGGCGAAAGATTGTGATACGATGTAAGCATGAGGAAGGCGTCTTCATGAGCTTCATGTATTCGCTAGTTGTTCCACGGGATGGACTGTCTTTAGTGCCAATCGCAAATAGATTCGAGGATGTCTTTGACGAAGTCAAAGGGTTGCCGCCGCATAGAGAGATCGAGTTTCGTATAGATCTAGTTGAAGGAGCCAGACCTGTTGTGATGCCTCTTAGGCGGATGGCGCCTAGGGAACAGCAGGAGTTGAGGGTGCAAGTTGACGACCTTTTACAGAAAGGATTCATTCGGCGTAGTGTGTCCGAGTGGGGTGCACCAGTTGTGTTCGCAACCAAGGCAGATGGATCATTGAGATTGTGTGTCGATTATCGTGAGCTGAACAAGGTGACTAAGAAGAACAAGTATCCATTGCCAAGGATAGACGACTTGTTTGATCAGCTTCACGAAGCTAAGGTGTTTTCTCAGATGGATTTGGCAACGGGATTTCACCAGTTGAGAGTGGCTAAGGATAGTGTGCCGAAGACTGCTTTTAGGACACCATCCGGGTTCTTTGAGTGGCTGGTAATGCCGTTTGGATTGACTAACGCGCCAGCATATTTTGTGGATCTTATGAATAGAGTGTTCAGAGATCAGTTGAACAAGTTCGTACTGGTGTTCGTGGATGATATTCTGATTTATTCCAGAACGGAAGAAGAGCACAAGACGCACTTGCGTATTGTTTTGGAGATCTTACGGAAACATCAGCTGAAGGCTAAGTTTTCGAAGTGTCACTTCTGGAAGAGTGAAGTGAGGTTCTTAGGCCATGTGATTTCTGGAAATGGGATAGCGGTTGATCCCGCTAAGGTGGCAGCAATCCAGGATTGGGTTAGACCTAAGAATGCATCAGATGTGAGAAGTTTTCTTGGATTAGCAGGATATTATCGACGGTTTATCAAAGACTTCTCCAAGGTAGCTGCACCGTTAACAGGATTAACGAAGAAGAACCAAGTGTTCAGTTGGGATGCTAAGTGTGAGCAAGCTTTCGGAACCCTGAAAGAGCGACTGACGAGTGCTCCTGTTTTGACTATTCCAAGTGGGAATGATGAGATGGTAGTTTACACCGACGCATGTGGTACTGGACTTGGAGCAGTGCTGATGCAGAGGGATAAAGTTGTTGCGTATGCCAGTCGACAACTAAAGCCGCATGAAAGGAATTACCCGACTCATGATTTGGAGTTAGCGGCGATTGTATTTGCTCTGAAGATATGGAGACATTACCTGTTGGGAGTTCGATTCGAGTTGTTTACGGATCACAAGTCGTTGAAGTATCTTTTCTCCCAAAAGGATTTGAATCTTCGGCAGCAACGTTGGCTAGAGTTTTTGGCATCATATGATTTTGGTATAGCTTATACTCCGGGAAAAGGTAACGCAGTGGCTGATGCGTTAAGTCGAAGACATGCAGGATTGGGAGCCATGTTTTCTGAATGGAAGAGTCTCGAGTATTTAGCTGGATTTGACTTCAGGCCTAGATGCGAATTGGAACCTGAGATGCTGGCAAACTTATCAATAAGACCCACTCTTGTGGAAAGGATTGGTGAGAGCCAAAAGCGAGATGATAAGCTTGTCAAGATTATCCGTGAGTTGGAATCTGGATTGGATCCAGAAAAGGATAAAGGATTCGAGGTCGATCGAGAGGGTTGGCTTCGGAAGCAAGGACGACTAGTTGTTCCCGATATAGATGAGTTGAGGAGTGAAGTTCTGAAGGAAAGTCATCACTCGAGGTTGACAATTCATCCAGGTGGAAATAAGATGTATCGGGATATGAAGAGAACCTACTATTGGGAAGGTATGAAGAAGGATGTTGGAAATTTTATTTCCAAGTGTATGAACTGCCAGTTGATTAAAGCTGAACAGAAGAAGCCAAGTGGATTGCTTCAGCCATTAGAAGTTCCTACATGGAAGTGGGAACAAGTGTCGATGGATTTCATCGATGGATTGCCTAGAACCAGAACGGGAAATGAAGGGATTTGGGTCATTGTGGATCGTCTGACTAAGAGTGCACGATTCATTCCTGTTCGATCGACTAGGACTGCATCAAAGTTGGCTGAGTTGTATGTTAAGTGGATAGTTCGATTCCATGGTATTCCGAAGAGTATAGTGAGCGATCGAGACCCATTGTTCACTAGTGGATTTTGGAAGAGCTTCCAGGAAGTTTTGGGAACCGAGTTGTGTTTGAGTACAGCTTATCATCCCCAAACAGATGGTCAGACCGAGAGAGTCAACCGAGTTTTGGAAGATCTCCTCAGAGCATGTGTTTTGGATTTCGGAGGATCATGGGAAGATCACCTTCATTTGGTGGAGTTTGCGTACAACAACAGTTACCAGTCAAGCATTGGTATGGCACCGTATGAGGCGTTGTATGGAAGACCGTGTAACTCTCCGACATGTTGGTTGGAAACTGGAGAAAAGCTGATACTTGGGCCAGAGATGATTCGACAGACTTCGGATTGCATAGAGATCATTCGGCAACGAATGAAGGCAGCCCAAGACCGTCAGAAGAGTTATGCTGATAAGCGTCGAAAGGATTTGGAATTCGACGTAGGAGATATGGTTTTTGTGAAGATTTCTCCACTGAAGAATGTTATCCGATTCGGGAAGAAAGGAAAATTGACTCCGAGATTTGTTGGACCATTCCCGATTATCGAGCGAATTGGAAAGCTCGCTTACAGATTGGAGTTACCAGAGAAGATGTCGAGTGTGCACAATGTTTTTCATGTATCATATCTACGGAAGTATGTGCACGACTCGAGAACAGTGGTTTCTGCTGATAGCTGTGAAGACTTAGAAGTTGATCCAGTTGATAGAAGACCTCGTAAGCCGCTTCGTGTTGTTGAAACCGACACGAAACAGCTTAGGAGGAAGGTAGTTAAGTTGCTCAAGATACAATGGAGTGAAGATGATAACGACTGTACGTGGGAGGTGGAAGAGAGGATGAAAGCAGCTCATCCTGAACTCTTCAAGGTATGGCCCTAAGGTGTCGTGTCATCTCACGATATTGTAACTTGTTCTAATTTTAGAATTCTGTACGCTAAGTTAGAATTGGATGCATGGTTTGTTGATTGCTATGGATGGTAGGCGTACAGAATAGTTTTGATTGCTTGGAATTTCGGGGGCGAAATTCCTAAGGGGGAGAGAATGTAACGACCCGTATTTTTACGGATCGACAAGTTCGTCAAAATCTGGAATTTTTGCATTTTTAAGTCATTTCAGATTTTTGTGGAAATTTGTCTAAGTCCTAGGTCGTGGACGACCTAAGAGCTAAGTCGTGACCGAGTTAAGGACTTCGGCGAGTTAGTGTTAGGTCGTGGGTTAGTTGGAGCGACCTATAGAATTGTGCAACCTAGGATTTAGTTAAGTAATTAGGTCGGCAGGGCGAGTTAACGACCTAAAGACTGACCGACTTAAGGAAGACTAGTTGTTGGCTTTGGTTAGGTCGTAGGCGACCTAAGGGGTTAAGTCGTGACCGACTTAAGAGGTTCAGGCGACCTAAGAAAATGTGTGAGCGACCTAAGTGTTAGGTCGGCAGTTCGAGTTAGCGACCTAGTAGAGTTAACGACTTAGGGAATAAGCGGTTTGCGACCTATAAGAGTTAGCGACCTATGGGATTGACCGACCTAAGTGTTAGCGTAGTTAGGTCGTTAGATCTGTGTTGAGTTAGGTCGTAGACGACCTAAGATGGTTAGGTCGCGTGTGTGTTAGGTCGCGAGTTTGCTGAGTCGTAGGTCGCGTGAGTTGTTAGGTCGCTAGAATAGTTTAAGTGTTAGGTCGCGTGGATCTAACTGTTAGGTCGTATGTTGTTTTAGGTCGACATGTGTTAGGTCGCGTAGGAGCCTAAGTTGTTAGGTCGCAACCCAACTGAGTCGTAGGTTGTTAAGTCGCTTAGATAGTTTAAGTGTTAGGTCGTAGCCTATGCTTTAAGACGAAAGCGACCTAGGAGTTAAGTGTTAGGTCGTAACATCGTTAGGTCGTAAGATGGGGAGGCCTGTTAGGTCGCTAAGCGCGTAAGAGGTTAGGTCGCGCGTGCGATGAGTCGCTGGGTCTGGCTAAGTCGTTAGGTCGGAGAGGCTTAGGTCGGAAACGACCTAGGGAGATAGCCGAGTTACGACTTAGAGCAGTTTTCAGCTATAAATAGGAGGGGTTGTTCTCACTTTTTGGGATCCGGATTTTGAAGCGACGAAGTGCTGCCATTTTGAGAGCTCGACTTCTACACTTCTTCACTTCTTTTCTCCACTCTAATCTAGTGCTTCCATCCATCCAAATCGAAGATCAAGATTGAAGATTCAAGAGCTTAGATTGGAGATCTTCATCTTTTCAAGAGAGATTTCTTCGTTTGAAGTGAGATCTTGTCGGATCTAGCTTAGTTCTTCGCTGTCCAGATCTGAAGTTGATATCTTTTGGATTGTTTAGGTGATTTGGTGAGTGGTGATTATCTCTCACACGGATCCAAAGGAGTATATCGGATTGTTGGCTCGTTTTGGTGTTAAAGTAGAGATTTCCATGCATTTTCTTCATCCTATGTGTAGATCCATATAGATCCATTGTTCATGATGATGTTACATCCATTTTATCATATGTTAACCTATGCAAGTTCATTCATCAAGTTTGTAGAGATATAATCCATGTTTTCATGCTTATTGGACTTTCAACTCTTTAATTACGAAAATGCCATTATTGTTATAATTGTCTACTTAGATCATTTTTGAATGCTTGATTGCTTGGATTGATGTTTGATTTGATTGATTGTTATGAACTAGATGATTGATGATTAGATTAGATCGAAGATGATTCAAAAGCTAAGGGAAAGGCTCTTGAATTGGAAAAGCTGCTCGTGGCATATGTAGCGGGATGATGAAGCTCTTATGCATAGATTCGATGATGTGATGTAGAGATGGGGCTTTGCAAGGATGTAATGAAGCGAGGCAATCATATGATGAAGACTTGGTCTAATCCAGACGGGATCATTCCAAGCATGTTGATAACTCGGTGATATGACTCGAGTTGAAGATAATGAATGGATATGAGAATAGTCGTCGAGGAGGATGACTAGGAGGCTTGGATAGCATCGTTGTTGAAGGTTCTAGCATGCTCTAAGCAAGAGTACGTTTGGGCAGATTCGATAGTCCCAACGGCCAACTGTTGATGGTCGAGTACTCTGGGCAGATTCGATAGTCCTAGGCACGGGCTGCGACGACGTGCGGGAGTTATGTCTAGAACCGGGGTTTCCATTAGCCCTTGACGGACGGCTGAAAGAATGTGCCGGTCATTCAATTAACGGTGATATCGAAGCAATGATAACAGTGATAGCCAGAGTCATGGATGTTTGGTTGTATCGTCATTCGGACTCAAGAGCGGCATTTTCTGGGTGCTTATCTGATTTAGGCCTTGGTACTTGGAAAACATCGCCCTTGACTCGAGTGATAGTAGTTTTACTTTAAATTGTATGCTCTGCTATGTTTGCTTCTGCTTAGTGTGTGTCTGGGGGCTATCACTGTAGAATGAGGTTGGAGTGGGAGGGTTGTATTCCTATTCCTTTTCCTTTATGTTCTTTTGGTATGTTGTTAGTTAATTTACTGCTCACTAAGACTGTTGTCTGACTCAAGGCTTTATGTTTTAATTCTTATTGCCTTGGGCTGTTCGTCCATTTTGGGACGGGCAGACTAGGTAGCAGGTGACAGGTGCTGTTCTCTTCTCACGATGCTGATATCGAAGACGAGCTGGAGGGTTGCATATTATCTTCTTATTATATGTACTGGATATTCCGCTGTTTTGTATTCTCTGAGAGATATGTAGTGAGGCTTGATGTATTGACTATGTGGATGCTTGTATTCAACTATTATGGAGTTTTATATGATGTCATTTTGTTCTGTAAAGCTTCACTATACATATGTTCTATTGTATTTTGTCCATGCGCTGTGAGTAATACGATAGATTCTTTTGTTTTAAATCTTACCTTGACAATTGTCCATGGTCGCCTGGCACACTTTACAGCGCTTTATCTTTAGATTCGGTGCAGGGGTCATGGGCGGTCGTCACACTTTCTATTTAGATCTAAATTTGTATGAATTAGATCTAAAATTTTGTTATTAAGAAAGTGTAGAAGAGGTAGAAAAATGGCAGAGCTTCTGTAGGCAAGAGAAAAATAATGAGAATAAAATTGAGGCTTTGCACCTATATTTATAGTGATTCGAATCAGTGCTAACCATTAGATATAAAAATCTAAAGTGTACACTCAGTCTATGGATATTAAATTAATATTGTTTTCTTCTACGTTTTTTTATTTTAAGTTGATTCTCCAACAATCTTTTCATTAATCACTTTCCCCTTCTCTCTCGCAATCTATGGAAACATATATTTTTAAATGTAGCATTTCTTTTAAATAAGATTCTCCTATTAATCACCCAATTAATAGATTTCATTTATACATAGAATTAATTTACTATCTAATTAATCCCTACCTGCACTATGATTTCTTACCAAATTAATATGCCAATCAACACCATATTAATTCGTCACATATATGCATATTAATTTATTTTATTCCCATTATTACTGCATGCATATATACTACAATTGAATTTTGAATCACAGTCTTAATTATATATGTTAGCATAAGTCTCCATGTTTATTAATTGACAATTGATCACTTGCATAAATTACTCTTCCTCCATTTTATTATCTTGCATTAACATATATGTTTCTAATCATATCAATTAGTTGCTATAATATATGTTCCCTTTCTTGTCAGTTCCTGTCAATTAATCAACTCTACTAATTAATTGAATATTAATTTCCCTTTTAAATAAACACCGTCAATTAATCTTCCCTATTAATGAATTTTATATAATTTCTCTCCCTAATTTATTTGTTACACAAATATATATGTATTCCAAGTAATATTAATTAGTTGCCCCATTTACAAACATTTCTTTGTTTTAAAATTTCAAACGTATATAACTTAATTAAATTATTTTCATATATAATTATAATTTAACGCGGGGTGTTACACTTGCGCTCTAATACTAGCTGTAATAGCTGGCAAATCCACACAATTCAAGCTGACAATAAATGTAACAACCCGCATATTTATCGATCGAATATTTAAATATTTTATTTAAGTATTTCATCGATAGTCGGATTATAGTCTGAAAAGCTACTTTTTGCAAACAGTCGAATTAGGACTCGAGACCACTTCCATTGAGTTCAAAATGACGTTTGCGACCTTTTGAGTATAAACTTCGATATGTTTGGAGTAAGTTGAATTTTGCTACTTTTTCTATTTGGGTTTTGGGTTTGGATTCAGCCCACTATCTAACTTAACACCCTAACTCAGCCCTCTCCTCTCCATTCACTCATTCTAATTCCTCAAACTCAAGCTTCAACTGAAAATGGTGGAAAGGAAAGGGAATTAGAAATTCCAAGCCCTAGTTCATTTGCAAAATCCAAATTCTTGCTCCAAAATCAAAGAGAACCCATTGGTAAGCATCTCCTTCTTCTTCTCCAACTCTTTCTCCTTCCAATTTCAGAAATTCCTAAACCTAACTTTGGGAATGTTCTTCTTTTAAGCTTTGATTCAAGCTTGTTGTGTTGGAATTGAAGAGTAATTGCTCTTGCCATTGCTCCAAAGCTTCTTCTTTATTTATTTGGGTTCAAAGGTGAGATTTTTATCTCACATCTATGTTTATAATTATCTTTGATTGTTAGGTATGAATTCCTAACACTTCTTCATGTGCATTTGCTCTTGATTTGGATTGGCTTTGTGAATATTCCGATTTTTGGGTTTCTAAGTCAAATTTTATGTGAAAATCCTTTTATGGATGTTTGATCATGCTTTTGGTAATGCACCGAGGAGCATATAGAGCTGGGTTGTCGATTGGCATAAACCCTTAGAGCCAATGTTCGTCCGGTTGCATTTTTGGAAGAGTTTTCACTTCATTTTGTATAGGCTGAAAAACAGCCCAGGCATGATTCAGTCGACTGAATCCTCTGTTCAGTCGACTGAACCTAGAACCCAAAAGTTTTCAGGCATGATTCAGTCGACTAAAAACTCTGTTCAGTCGACTGAACCTGGAAACAGAAAGTTTCCTGAACCTGGAAAGTTTCCAGGTACAGGGTCAGTCGACGGAAAACTCTGTTCAGTCGACTGAACCTGCTGTTTCAGTCCAGTTTGCCTTTTTGGATTGAATTTTCAATTTAAATCGATTTATGATGATACTATTTGTTGTTATCATTTTTTAAGACTTTGATGACTCCTCTTTCGGGATGGTACCTCGTTAGGTCGCTCGACCCTATCCCCCTTTGCTCGTTAGACCTCATTTTGTCTTTACTAGGTCGTACCGTTTTGATGGGGCGCTGCCCCCTGGACCCTGGACCCCCGCGACCTGACCGGGCAGGTCGAACCCCGTACTCCCCTTCATAGGGGATCTTATCTGAAAAACATTCATCATAATTTCTACTATAATGGTTTTGGGATTGATTTCTTTGGACTTTACTCACGTCTTCGAACGTGAATTTATGTAATTCGATTTGTTTCAACAATCGTTTTGTGACTTGTCACTTTAAAGATATGAAGGTTTCAATACTAGTAGTAAATAGCAAAACTCTTTCATCAAAGCGATTTCAACACTATTTTAAATATCAAAAGCTCGTTTCTTAAACCATTTTCCAATCTACTAGTATATACAAACCTTTACCTCATTCGTATGAGAAAATATAATTAAACGGCTTAGCAAAACAAGTGGTATGAAACGCTTGCGTTTACTTCGTCGGTTAATTGATGGACTTGTTCGATTGAAACTCTTGTGACAATTTTCTAGTGGAGATCTACAATCTGTTCGTAAATATTTGAGTTAAGCAAGTGGTTATGGGACATGAAGCTAAACTCTTATATTTACTAGCTTAGTGTAATCGACACTTCTTGATGATCGATGATGATCATTTTATGGTTTAGACTAGCGATTGAGCGATGTCTCTTTGATTCGGTTCATCGGACGTTACGCTGTACGACGTCGTTGTTCCGTTTTATCGTGATTTGGTTCACCGGACGTTACGCTGTACGACGTCGTTGTTCCATTTTACTATGTGTTGGTTCATCGGACGTTACGCTGTACGACGTCGTTGTTCCATTTTCTTATGTGTTGGATCATCGGACGTTACGCTGTACGACGTCGTTGTTCCGTTTTATCGTGATTTGGTTCATCGGACGTTACGCTGTACGACGTCGTTGTTCCATTTTACTACGTATTGGTTCATCGGATGTTACGCTGTACGACATCGTTGTTCCTTTTCTTTTTATTGTGTTTTGGTTCATCGGACGTTACGCTGTACGACGTCGTTGTTCCATTTTCCTATGCTTTGGTTCATCGGATGTTACGCTGTACGACATCGTTGTTCCTTTTATTTGTGCTTTGGTTCATCGGACGTTACGCTGTACGACGTCGTTGTTCTTATTTATTTTGTCTCTGGATCATCGGACGTTACGCTGTACGACGTCGTTGCTTCGGATTATTTGATTTCTGGATATTGATTTCTGGAATTTATGTTTCACCAGCATTTACGATGGGCATTGATATGTATGTCATTTATTGTAGCTTGGTGAATTAAATAAAGAATATGACATTCTTTTTAATCTTTGAGAAGATTCTTGTGGTATTGATTAATCTCTTGTTGATTTTCAGTTACGTACTTATCACAGTATGGTATTATGGTTATGATACGTTTTTGTCTTATCTCTTCTTATATCTCATTTTATTTGATAATTATAGTTAGACTGATCCGTTTATTATTTTCTTCTTAAATAATACTCGGGTCAGACTGAGATTTTACAGGTGCTTCCTCATGACTTCCTATCTGGAACCATCATCTGACTTTTGGCTAACTACTCTAGTTTAGTAGTTTTTGTTGTATACATTTGAGATTAGACTCCTTGATGTATACATATTCTATTGTCTTGCACTTGTATCTATTCTTTTGTGTTATTGTGGATCTTATTTGACCACTACTCTGATGTACACTTTCATGTGTTATATTCATATCTATTTCCGCCTTTGTGATATGAATTGTCTGTGACTGATTTGTGTTATGTTTATTTCTATATTTGTTTCCGAAGTCCATATAGCCACTGTGTAGTAGCTTTGAGTTTGTATCCATATGTCGGATTTCCTCCTTAAATGATACGCATTCTATTTTATCTAGCATATCGGTACTCACACAAAGCAATTATACAGATGGTCGCTCCTCAACAGCCTTATTCTCCGTGCTAGTTGACGGCATTACCCCATAGTTTCCTTGGGTAGCGTGGGTATAGAGGTGGGGCGTCATAATAAACCACACTTATTCAACCTAAATTAAATGGAAAGTCGGATAGTAATGGGAAAGAAAGAAGGAAAAAGAAGAGAAGAAGAAGAATGGAAAAAGAAACTAAACCAACACAAAATCTCACAATCACAACGGAACAACATATAATATAATATCAATGATCATCACAAAAGAGAAACTGCAATATACATCCATCAAAGTACAATAACAAATCACGATCATCAGCCTAGACAGTTATAACAATCTGTCCTCACAATTGCTGACAATTTTAACAATAATGCAGTGGAAAAATAACCATATATGTGAATACGTCCCTGGGCCTCTAGCTCATCTCCTGAAACTCCAAAGCATCCAAACTAAATCTTTAATATGCTCGGTCTGACCGAGCATTATAATAATTAACACCAGAGTCAGTCTGGTAAACCAGCGTGAGAAAACACACCCAGTTGAATTATTAAATTTATCAAACTCTTTTATAAAATATAGGTACATCCTAAGACCACGCTTGTAACGACCCGTAAATTTTGATAGCTTTAAAATATATTTAATTGGAAATTTTGTGAAAATTTTAATAATTGAATTTTGTAATAAAAAATTTATATTTGAAATATGTCTATTTAAACATAGCAAATGGTAAATTTTCAATTAATAATATGAAAGTTTATTTTATTGTGTAATTCTATTTCAATTCAATCAGTTAAAAATTAATAATAATAAAATGTTTTCCAAACCTAAATATTTTATACAACAAATTTCTAAATCATCTTCTGAGTGAGACGTCATATTTTGTTTCTTCAAATTTGATCTTCTCTAGCTCCGTTTATCTTATTTTCTGCAATTTTGCAGCATTTCCAAGTGGCGGAAATTTGAAATTTTATAATTCAATCGTATCAATGATATCTGTGTACCGTTTTGATCGTCTCGTCGTGCTGATCTCTGTGGTATATTCAACTCTGTGTTTTAAGGTCCGGTACGCGACGGAAACGATGATAACGGTCCGTTGTAACGGTACCAAATTTGCGTCCTTTCACTTTCAATTGCTTTTCAGATCTAAACGTGCAAGCCAAGAAATATAATAAATTGCTTTATTAACGTTGCTAAATCAATTGTCATTTCAATTTATTATTTGTCTGTACGTTTATTTTGAGGTCTCTTCGTGTCCTTGCTCACGTTTCCTTCTTTTACCTGAAGCCAGCCTGTCTCTTCTTTTTTTTCCCGAGCAAATGAACCTTTCCTCTGCCTTTTGGTTCCGTTCTTTTACAAAGGAAATTAGGTATATACATAGCTACTGTTCTTCCTCCAAATTTCCTTTCCCATCCAACACCTTCATCATCCGTTTACAAAAAAAAAGAATAAGTACGAAATTGTGTCTACACCGGATCTTCTTCCTTCTATTTGTTCCTCTTCTTCTAGCTATAATATATATGTTCATGTTCGGTTCCTGTTGCGTGAGAATTTTTTTTTCTCAAAGCTGCTTCTTTTGTTCCCATCACCACCGGAGCTCACGCATGCCACCTCAACCCATGAACCACCGCCCTAGCACTTCATCCACACCCGCTAGCAGCCGATCCACCTTTCCACCGGTAAACTCCACTTCGCCTCTGCCCATCAACTCATGCATATCCCCACGTGAAGAGCAGCTCCATATATGATTTCATATACTGTGAGGTTATATGTATGTACGTTTTGAGATATTTTTCTCATTCATTTGTCTCAACATTTTCATAGTTATATTTTAAATTTTGGTTTATTGTTTCAGTACTACGCATATATATATATATATATATATATAATGTGTGACTTTATTCAAGAGCTCATATAGACGTAAATGTATATTTACCAAAAAAAAGCTCGTATAATATATGTCAGTGTATATTTTATATGATGCAGGCCAGTTTGATGAACTCTTAGGTCGCGAACGACCTAACATGCTAAATTTGTGGGATAAGTCGTTGGAACGACCTAGCGGGCTAAAGCTAATCTCGTATCACTCAGGTTACTTAGGTCGCTCAAAACAAGCTAATGACCTATGATAAGTCGCGAGCGACCTAACGACCTAACTCATTCAGTATGCCGCATTCTTTCCTTAGGTCGCGTACGACCTAACTTACGTCGCTCAACTATTAGGTCGCTCAACTCACTCATTTTAAGGTCGCTGAAGCAGATTGTCCTATGCCGTTTCCTTTAGGTCGCGAACGACCTATCTTAGGTCGCATGAAGATATCCGAAGCCATATTCTTAGGTCGCTGTTGCCGCGTGCTTTTAAGTCGCTCACTGCTGTTAAGTCGTTCAATGTTAGGTCATTGGGTAATTTCTTGAGTCGCTTATGTGTTGTAATTTGTATATGTTGCATTGTACTTGTGTGTTTTCCTTTTTAGGTCATGTCTGTTTTAGGTCGCGTCTGCTTTTAGGTCACGTCTGCTTTTTAGGTCGCGTCTGTTTTTAGGTCGTCGCCGACCTATGTGTTGTACAGATTTCTGTTGTGAGAATTGTAAGCCTATAAATAGGCGGAGGATATCACTTGTAATAGAGGTGGATTTGAAATAAAACTTTTGTTTGTTAGCTTTGTGCTTTCATTAAATTGGTAGTTGAGTGTAATCTCCTATCTCCTCTTTCGGCATTCGAGTGCGCTCGAATCAACGATCGTAGAAGCCAATTCACGGTATCAAGTGCGCTTGATCAATGTCTGAAGAATTGCAGATCTTCTTCACGATATCGTGCGCGATCAACGTGACGAAGATAGCTAGAATTCGGTATCTTCGGATCAATGAATTTGGGCCATTCAGTATTTTCCATTCCATCGATTGCTACTTTCACAGAATTATCATTTTGTTAATCCGCTGCTGCATCATTTGGTATCAGAGCTAGACTTAGCCAATCATAGCTAATGTAACGACCCGCTATTTTGGACCATTCAAATCGACAATAAATCCACACATGTCTGACTTGAATAATTCAAAATATCAGATTTTTAATTTAAATTTGGCAAAACTCAGCATATGTAGTAAATAAATCAATCACAGAATCACAGACACAGAGTAATACAATAATACGCAGCGGAATAGATAAAATAGTAGTTCATGAAGCTACTATATAAACATCAGAGTTAAAATAAAATACAACAGAATATCTCAAATACAGTGAAGTCTCCAGTACAACAGATGACTTCTCTGAACAAATCAACTAGAAGAGCTGAAAGATGAGGCGATAGATGGATCTCCAAAGGAAGCTCCAAACTCCAAAGGTGAGTCTCAGATGTTGTATCACTCGGTCTGACCCGAGCGTAAAGCAAAACACAAAACACTCGAGTCAGGATTAACATTCTTATATAAATAAATCCAACTCAAGTGAAATATCAACTGAAATACGAGTAACTTAAAGGATGTTTGGGATAACCATCCTCTAAGGATCTTCAGAACTATCTACAAGGTGGAAATATACATTTTAACACCGTGGTCATTTCAATTAAATTTATACTTCAAAACCCAAATATCATTTTATTTCAAATATAACTATTTTCCAAGATAGTATATATATAATTAATTTATAAGTAAAGTGTTTAACGTCTCACAAATCGATTCAAATCAACTTCAATTCCAAACTCAAATTTATTCAAAGTTCAATTCATCAATTTAATTCATTTCTAAACAGATCATTTAAATTTTCAATATATTTCAAAGCTTTAATATTCAACATTTTCAAAGTTAAATTTAACGGTTTCATATAGCTCTTGATTTAACTTCATTATTATTTAATCAGGGAATATTCACTTAATAAATTCAATACCATTTAACTAGCCTTAAATTACATTTTTACTAAATATTTCCTTAAACTTTATTTAAACAAGAAATATTCATTAGATTACTTATGAATCAAACTCAAGTTATATATCATATCTTACATCTTAATTTCAATAAGTTTCAAATCGATTTAATTAAATCAAATTCTTTATTGAATACAATTTCAACTAAATTCAAATTATCTTTCTAACCTTAACTTATTCAAATTATTACCAAAATCTATTTTGAAATATATTTTAAATACTCAACATATTATATGTATTTAAATCAATCATTCCCATTTATATATAATAATTTAAGGCTCAACATTTATTTAAAACCATATATTTCTTTCCAACACCATAGAATTCATTTTTAAAATATTTATATATATGGACCAACGGTGTCTGTATATATATTTATCATATGGTTAAGTGATACAGATATTTATCATCTCAATCCGAAATTTAAATATATACGGGTAGATATCATTTCGACCCGTAATCCCAATTTCAATTCAAATGAAAATCGCTTGGGTTTATCATTTCAACCCATAACGAAATTCTTCTATTCTAAAGTCCGTTCGGGTATGTATCATTTCAACCCATAGTGAATTCTATACTAACAGGGAACTTGCAGAGTGATAACAGATACAAAAAAATATAACAGCAGGCATATATCATCAGTATAAATAACAGATACGGGTGTCAGATGTCACAGGTGAACAGATATAAATAATAGTAATAACAGGCATATAATACTAGATACTGGTGTCAGATGTCACAGGTGAACAGATACAAATAATAGAAATAACAGGCATATAATACTAGATACTGGTGTCAGATGTCACAGGTGAACAGATACAAATAATAGTAATAACAGGCATATAATACTAGATACTGGTGTCAGATGTCACAGGTGAACAGATACAAATAATAGTAATAACAGGCATATAATACTAGATACTGGTGTCAGATGTCACAAGTGAACAGTTATAAATAATAGCATATATAACAATGTAAATAACTACAGCAGCATATTTCAATTGCTATTTCAATTGAAATCAAATTTAAATAATAAAAGAACGTTAATCGTGAGTGATTGCTCACCTTTCGAAGCTAGAGAGGATAAACACTGAAATCGAGTTACACATCCGAACACAAATTCCAAGGCAAAGCTAGATTGGCACGAATCGACGAGTAAAGCTGATAAATCGAATTGGACGAAATCAAGTCAGAATTGGATTGATGAAGATAATTGATATATAGGTCAACTTATATAAAACTATATATATATATAAAACTATACCAGATTCTAATTTCAAACACCATTTAAATTTAAATATATATATATATATATATATTCCAAGGTCTATATAAATCTTAACTCATACAAATTTTTAACTCATAAATTTTTAACTCATATACATATATTAAAAAGCAACTGATTTCAACTGACTTGTACACATGCAGACAATATAAAATTTCTGTACTAAGTTACAGATATGCAGACTCACATACTCATTACATTTTAAACTAAATATCTATTTAAACGACATAGCTTACTCGTATATATAGGCTAACTGACTGATTTAAAAATTTATACAAACACCTATACTTTATATACATATAAACTATAAAGATCCAAACGGTAAACTATACAGATTTTTATAATTTTATACATATATCGTACACTATAGAGTGAACAACCGGTTATATAAACAACTTACATATAATAATATATGACCGAAACATAGCTATATATATGACAGACTTAAAATCTATAACTTAAAACTTATAAACTTTAAATATATACAACTCACATACGAGCCGAATATATATGAAACTGCCAAACACTCTATGCATCATGTACCAACAAAAATATACCTGAGTATATACATATATTAATACAAACTTACTCTATATAATATCTAAAACTAACACATGAACAGATCGAATATAAATATGCGTTACAAAATCTAATTCAAAATTATTAATATAAACTTAAAAATAACCAAGCATATTTTAAATACACTCAAAAACAACTCACCAGGATACTCGAAATCTCGTATAAAATAAATATACATATAAATCTATGTTTTACCAAACCTTTCGTATGCTTGAATATATAAATCTATAAGTATAAGAAACGTATAATATATAAAGAAATACTTACGTAAAAAGAATAAAAGCAGAGAGGAAACAACATTGCACTTGACAATGAAGCAGGGCAGGCGGCAAAGACGTATGGCCAAAGGATGGGTGCTCGGCACTAAAAGGAGGAGGACGGTGGGTTGTGGCCAGCTAAGGCGGAGGAAGGAGCATGCTATAGCGGCGGCATGTGGGATGGGAGGCAAGGCCGTGGTCTCGGCAAGTCTAGTGACTGGGTGCGGTGGTTGCATGTGGTGATCTGCAGCCACGGTGGAGGTTGGGAAAAAGTAGGGGAAGACGAGTTTGCTCGGGAAAGTCTGGGTGGAGAGTTTGGCATCGAAGTGGTCGACCATGGAGATGGGTAGATGAGGGAAAAATAATGGGAGAGGAAGAGATCTGGAGAAAAATGAAAGCTTGCATGATGATAGGGGATAACGGAGGAGCAGGGACCGAAAAAACAGAGCTGAATGAAACATGCTTGCTTATATAATAAAGTTCAATCAATAAAGGTAAGGTGGAAGCTGCGTGGTCCAGAGACTAATTTCGAACAGTTCATCAAAAAAAGGGAATGCAAACGTTCACATTTAATAAATGCCAACGTATATAAAAAATAGTGGAGAGGTCACTTTAAAAGTCTACAGTTTCTTTTTGAATGTAAATAGAGATAAAGGAGGGAGAGGGGGCAAAAGAAACGTACTGTAAATATAAATTGAAATGATGAATGCAACGAGGATGAACGGCTAAACATGTAATATAAAACAAATGTAAAAGCAACGGTCATCCCAAAATCCAGCTGAATCATAAAGGATTATTAATGGTTTGATTGGACAGCACGTTCCGAATTTTTGAAACGGAAGGAAGAAATAAAGTCAAATTTTACGGTACCGTCACAACGAACAGTTAATTGCTACCGTCGCGTATCGGATCCTAAAATACAGAAATAAATATACCGCAGAGATCAGCACGACGTGACGATCAAAACAGTATACAGATACTAGTGTTACGATCATCCGGTCGAAAGTCGATAATCGGTACCAGAAATGCTGCTATTTTACCAGAAATAAGATAAACGGAGCAGTAGAAGTCCAAATTTTGAAAAACGAATTTCGCAGTCTGATTCAGAATGATCTGAATAAATTTTCTCCTGTTGACATATTTTGGTTTCGGAAAACTTTTAAATTCACTTTTATTAACCGGTTTGATTTGAAATAAAATTTCACAGGAAAATAAACTTCAATATTATCAGATGAAAATTTACCAGTTGCTATATTAAAATAGACGTATTCCAAATAGTAAATTTTTATTTTCAAATTTTATTGTTTAAAATTTCACAAATTTCCAGTTAAATATACTTTTAAAACCATTAAACTTTGCGGGTCGTTACACTCTCCCCCACTCAAAACTTTTCGTCCCCGAAAAGGAAGGAGGTAGAAGAATAGAAACAACCAGACAGAAAAGATAGATTGAAAGTCAAGATTAAACAATTAATTTAAACTATATAAATTTTACTTGAAATATTCATTTGAAAACTTCATTTGCAATTTAATTATCTTATATACTTTAAAACCTTTCAAAAATCCATTTGTAAAATCTCTTGCTTCCCTTTATAAATACTATTTATAAGTTTAAATGACACCTTTATAAATATATGAAAAATATTTGAAAACAATTATTTACGTTATTACTTATTTTTACAAAGAAGCTATTTGAAAACATTAAATTCATAATTTATTAATTTATAAATTTTATCAAAATTACTTTTCAAGTATTATTAATAAATCAATAATCATTTACCTTAAATATGTTTTATTTAATTAACAACTTCTAAAATATTTAACTCTAAAATTTCTATTAAACCATATAATATATAAATAAACAATATTTAAAAAGGATATAGTCAACAAGGAAAAGAAGGAGGATTTGGAAAACAGAATATAGGTGAATAAATAAAGCTGAGCAGATAAGGTAGATTCAAAAGAATAGTATCGGGCATGAATAATTAATTCGAACCATAAGAATTTACATTTCGAATATTAATACAGAAATTTTTATTGGAAACACTTTTATAATAAAATACTTTTAAAATAAAATACTTTTTTATAACTCGATGTTTCAACAAGTTTATCCTCGTTCCTGCAGACTCTGGCAGTGCGTTGATCAGGCGCAAAGTTAGAATTCTCCAAGTGCTTAGTAGACTTGTTTCAACACCCAGTGAAAATACCGGAAAAACTTTTAAAACAGATATGGAAAGTACAATCCAAACAAAACGAATCAAATCATGGATCGCAGATACACAATGGTTACGCCTGGGTCCCCCAGGAAACATCCGTACCTTTTAAGCATTCACTGCCTTGCGAATTTCGCCATGCAACAAAACGGTGGACCGCAGGATACATAAAAATGGTTACGCCTGGTTCCCCCAGGAAACATCCATACCCCGTAAGCAATCTCTGCCTTGCGGATTACGCCACTAACTCGACCATAGATCGCAGATACACAATGGTTACGCCTGGATCCCCCAGGAAACATCCGTACCTTTTAAGCAATCACTGCCTTACGAATTACGCTATGCAGTCGAGTTCGTAAGACCATGGGTAACGCCATGGAATTCGAAGGACACTCGAGTATCATATCCGGAAAACCAAAAATCAGAGAGAATAATATCGATAGAATGAATCCAAGATGTGGCCACAAATCGGATATCAAGCAGAAGGCACTTTCCATATCTTTACTTCGAAAATATGTATCATATAGTACCTTTTCAAATCACTTTCAAATATCGTACTTATATAAAATCCATTATATATAAGATTTAATTTTCAAATCAAATACTTTCCAAAATCAATAGTATATCAAGTCATACTTATATAGACTTCAATTATATAAGATTTCACTTTCAAATTGAGTACCTTTTCAAATCTATAGTTTTCGAATCACTTTCATACTCATACAAATCAATTTTATATAAGTTCGACAACTCCCAAATCAAGTGTTAAGTAACATAAGATTCTCAAATTTTAATTTGTTTCAATATCAGTTCAATTTCAAAATCATATTCAATTTCACCAAATTATTTCTTCTCAAATTAATTATCTTTAGTTTCAAAGTTTCCAAAATAATAGATTTAGAAAATAAATCCAAATTTCCAAATCGATATAATTTAAGTCAACCAATTCATTTCAAAAATCAAATGTTTTCAAAATCATCTTATACTTACGTAAGGTCCTTCTTATATCAGGATCAAAATTTTCAAAATAAATTTCGCTGTATGAAAAGCCATATGGGATTGAATATCTTTGCTTTTATGGGTTATATATCTTTGTAATTTAAATTGGAAATTTTCTTTTAGTAAGCAAAGATATTCTAACTCGACAGCTTCTAATTTCAGCGTCAAAATATATCAATGATACTAGAATATAAGAGGTACATACGTCTTTTTTTCGCAAAATCACATTTGATCGCTCGCTCGATCACACAAGTTTGCTTTCGAACTAGTATTGTCCATTCGACTTCCCTAATGCGGATTTCGATATGGTTTCTCGACTAGAAGTCATCATTCTCCTTGCATAGCCATATACTATGATAGAGAATTCTAGAATTTAGCCCAAAATCCATATCAAATATTCGCCATCAAGAATCAAATGAAAAATCCTAACACGAAATGGTGTAATCCACCTCGAACTTGTGTACTCAAACTTGGATCAAATTAATTATGCGAATAAAACAACATACGTACAACTTATATATTTATTCCAACTTGTTAAATATATAGTTTCATAAAGATGTTATTAAGTTAAAACATTTAAACTAAACTTTATTCAAAATATTTTGAAGACCAAATTCTTTTCAAAACATTTCAAATCTAAATTTCATATTAGAAAAACTTTAAAATTTCCTTATTCGTTTACTTAACAAAACAGTTTTAACTTATTAAATCATATTACTACATTCTTAAACATTCAAAACAAACTTATATACTTTATACTTCAAAATTTCTTAGCTTTTGAAAAGTTAACCTTGATTTGGAAGTGCTCGAACCTTCAAAGTAGTTGAAGAAATCATTTTCAAATTCACGAGTTGGAAATTAACAACAAATCAGTAAATCAATTTCAAAAGATAGGTTTATATCAAATTCGAAACACAAGGACTGAACACCGTCTTACTTCAAATCATTTCAAGTATATATATACATATATCTTCCGAATATCAAATCATACTTTGGAATTTAAAATCAAAATTTAGTTTCACAAAATCACTCGCGTAGCAATGCTACTGAAGTGGCCTATCCCCCACTCTGAAACTCGAAAATCAATGTCGATGATGCGTGCACTCATCACCGAAATTATTTTTCAGCGACATAAGTGAGTTCTGGACTTCTATTTTTTTCAAACTTCTTTGAAATTTCTTCGAAACTCATTAAAATCATTTGAAACATTTCTTATTCGGAAAATATTTTTAAATCATATTACTATTATATATATTTCAAAATCTTAAAACCACTTTCAAAAATACCGGAGTTCAATTCTCGAATTTCAAATTTAAAAATCCTTTAGTCATAAATCATTTTTAGATAAATCAAATTTCTTATATAGTTTTTTTTTCAAACTTACAAATCCTTTCGAAACCTCAAATTCTCATTTTTAAAAGGGTTTATAATCTTTATCGAAAACATTTCACTTTTATATATAGAATATAATAATTTTGATATATAAAACAATTTCTAAAATACGAATAAACCCGATTTTTCAAAAGGATGATTCCAGAATGGATTTCAAAACAAAGATAGAGATTCAATTTAGAGGAACTCTTAATCAAATAGAATTATGATTCGAAGATAAGCTCGAACGAAGATGAGATAATTAAATTTCAAAATAGAAGATGAATACACTTATATAAATCGCGGGCGACCTTAACCGGGTCAACCGTGACTTCAAGAACAAGATCGATGCAGAATTCCCAGAAAAACCAACATTCGATCGCAAGAGCTAGCGGCATCTAAACCAAAGATATAGAAATCTCCGGTGAATCAATGCCAATTGTGAAGGAGTTTCACCCTTTACACAACATTCAAAGATTGGCGGGATCGCCTATTCTTACAGAGATCATTCGAAGTGGAGTTATAGGATACTCCAGAATCAAAAGAATACCAATAGAGAAAGACAAGAATGAATTTTAGAACCGTAGGGAACGTTCCAAAGTTCAAAGGAAATCGAGTCAAAAGGAAGAGATTAAACTCGAACGAAAGTGATTCTGTAAATAAATTTACTATATATGCTAAGTTTTGCCTAGAGCCAAAGCTCTGATACCAACTGTAACGACCCGCTATTATGGACCATTCAAATCGACAATAAATCCACACATGTCTGACTTGAATAATTCAAAATATCAGATTTTTAATTTAAATTTGGCAAAATTCAGCATATGCAGTAAATAAATCAATCACAGAATCACAGACACAGAGTAATACAATAATACGCAGCGGAATAGATAAAATAGTAGTTCATGAAGCTACTATATAAACATCAGAGTTAAAATAAAATACAACAGAATATCTCAAATACAGTGAAGTCTCCAGTACAACAGATGACTTCTCTGAACAAATCAACTAGAAGAGCTGAAAGCTGAGGCGATAGATGGATCTCCAAAGGAAGCTCCAAACTCCAAAGGTGAGTCTCAGATGTTGTATCAATCGGTCTGACCCGAGCGTAAAGCAAAACACAAAACACTCGAGTCAGGATTAACATTCTTATATAAATAAATCCAACTCAAGTGAAATATCAACTGAAATACGAGTAACTTAAAGGATGTTTGGGATAACCATCCTCTAAGGATCTTCAGAACTATCTACAAGGTGGAAATATACATTTTAACACCGTGGTCATTTCAATTAAATTTATACTTCAAAACCCAAATATCATTTTATTTCAAATATAACTATTTTCCAAGATAGTATATATATAATTAATTTATAAGTAAAGTGTTTAACGTCTCACAAATCGATTCAAATCAACTTCAATTCCAAACTCAAATTTATTCAAAGTTCAATTCATCAATTTAATTCATTTCTAAACAGATCATTTAAATTTTCAATATATTTCAAAGCTTTAATATTCAACATTTTCAAAGTTAAATTTAACGGTTTCATATAGCTCTTGATTTAACTTCATTATTATTTAATCAGGGAATATTCACTTAATAAATTCAATACCATTTAACTAGCCTTAAATTACATTTTTACTAAATATTTCCTTAAACTTTATTTAAACAAGAAATATTCATTAGATTACTTATGAATCAAACTCAAGTTATAAATCATATCTTACATCTTAATTTCAATAAGTTTCAAATCGGTTTAATTAAATCAAATTTTTATTGAATACAATTTCAACTAAATTCAAATTATCTTTCTAACCTTAACTTATTCAAATTATTACCAAAATCTATTTTGAAATATATTTTAAATACTCAACATATTATATGTATTTAAATCAATCATTCCCATTTATATATAATAATTTAAGGCTCAACATTTATTTAAAACCATATATTTCTTTCCAAAACCATAGAATTCATTTTTAAAATATTTATATATATGGACTAACGGTGTCTGTATATATATTTATCATATGGTTAAGTGATACAGATATTTATCATCTCAATCCGAAATTTAAATATATACGGGTAGATATCATTTCGACCCGTAATCCCAATTTCAATTCAAATGAAAATCGCTTGGGTTTATCATTTCAACCCATAACGAAATTCTCCTATTCTAAAGTCCGTTCGGGAATGTATCATTTCAACCCATAGTGAATTCTATACTAAAAGGGAACTTGCAGAGTGATAACAGATACAAAAAAATATAATAGCAGGCATATATCATCAGTATAAATAACAGATACGGGTGTCAGATGTCACAGGTGAACAGATATAAATAATAGTAATAACAGGCATATAATACTAGATACTGGTGTCAGATGTCACAGGTGAACAGATACAAATAATAGAAATAACAGGCATATAATACTAGATACTGGTGTCAGATGTCACAGGTGAACAGATACAAATAATAGTAATAACAGGCATATAATACTAGATACTGGTGTTAGATGTCACAGGTGAACAGATACAAATAATAGTAATAACAGGCATATAATACTAGATACTGGTGTCAGATGTCACAAGTGAACAGTTATAAATAATAGCATATATAACAATGTAAATAACTACAGCAGCATATTTCAATTGCTATTTCAATTGAAATCAAATTTAAATAATAAAAGAACGTTAATCGTGAGTGATTGCTCACCTTTCGAAGCTAGAGAGGATAAACACTGAAATCGAGTTACACATTCGAACACAAATTCCAAGGCAAAGCTAGATTGGCACGAATCGACGAGTAAAGCTGATAAATCGAATTGGACGAAATCAAGTCAGAATTGGATTGATGAAGATAATTGATATATAGGTCAACTTATATAAAACTATATATATATATAAAACTATACCAGATTCTAATTTCAAACACCATTTAAATTTAAATATATATATATATATTCCAAGGTCTATATAAATCTTAACTCATACAAATTTTTAACTCATAAATTTTTAACTCATATACATATATTAAAAAGCAACTGATTTCAACTGACTTGTACACATGCAGACAATATAAAATTTCTGTACTAAGTTACAGATATGCAGACTCACATACTCATTACATTTTAAACTAAATATCTATTTAAACGACATAGCTTACTCGTATATATAGGCTAACTGACTGATTTAAAAATTTATACAAACACCTATACTTTATATACATATAAACTATAAAGATCCAAACGGTAAACTATACAGATTTTTATAATTTTATACATATATCGTACACTATAGAGTAAACAACCGGTTATATAAACAACTTACATATAATAATATATGACCGAAACATAGCTATATATATGACAGACTTAAAATCAATAACTTAAAACTTATAATCTTTAAATATATACAACTCACGTACGAGCCGAATATATATGAAACTGCCAAACACTCTATGCATCATGTACCAACAAAAATATACCTGAGTATATACATATATTAATACAAACTTACTCTATATAATATCTAAAACTAACACATGAACAGATCGAATATAAATATGCGTTACAAAATCTAATTCAAAATTATTAATATAAACTTAAAAATAACCAAGCATATTTTAAATACACTCAAAAACAACTCACCAGGATACTCGAAATCTCGTATAAAATAAATATACATATAAATCTATGTTTTACCAAACCTTTCGTATGCTTGAATATATAAATCTATAAGTATAAGAAACGTATAATATATAAAGAAATACTTACGTAAAAAGAATAAAAGCAGAGAGGAAACAACATTGCACTCGACAATGAAGCAGGGCAGGCGGCAAAGACGTATGGCCAAAGGATGGGTGCTCGGCACTAAAAGGAGGAGGACGGTGGGTTGTGGCCAGCTAAGGTGGAGGAAGGAGCATGCTGTAGCGGCGGCATGTGGGATGGGAGGCAAGGCCGTGGTCTCGGCAAGTCTAGTGACTGGGTGCGGTGGTTGCATGTGGTGATCTGCAGCCACGGTGGAGGTTGGGAAAAAGTAGGGGAAGACGAGTTTGCTTGGGAAAGTCTGGGTGGAGAGTTTGGCATCGAAGTGGTCGACCATGGAGATGGGTAGATGAGGGAAAAATAATGGGAGAGGAAGAGATCTGGAGAAAAATGAAAGCTTGCATGATGATAGGGGATAACGGAGGAGCAGGGACCGAAAAAACAAAGCTGAATGAAACATGCTTGCTTATATAATAAAGTTCAATCAATAAAGGTAAGGTGGAAGCTGCGTGGTCCAGAGACTAATTTCGAACAGTTCATCAAAAAAAGGGAATGCAAACGTTCACATTTAATAAATGCCAACGTATATAAAAAATAGTGGAGAGGTCACTTTAAAAGTCTACAGTTTCTTTTTGAATGTAAATAGAGATAAAGGAGGGAGAGGGGGCAAAAGAAACGTACTGTAAATATAAATTGAAATGATGAATGCAACGAGGATGAACGGCTAAACATGTAATATAAAACAAATGTAAAAGCAACGGTCATCCCAAAATCCAGCTGAATCATAAAGGATTATTAATGGTTTGATTGGACAGCACGTTCCGAATTTTTGAAACGGAAGGAAGAAATAAAGTCAAATTTTACGGTACCGTCACAACGAATAGTTAATTGCTACCGTCGCGTATCGGATCCTAAAATACAGAAATAAATATACCGCAGAGATCAGCACGACGTGACGATCAAAACAGTATACAGATACTAGTGTTACGATCATCCGGTCGAAAGTCGATAATCGGTACCAGAAATGCTGCTATTTTACCAGAAATAAGACAAACGGAGCAGTAGAAGTCCAAATTTTGAAAAACGAATTTCGCAGTCTGATTCAGAATGATCTGAATAAATTTTCTCCTGTTGACATATTTTGGTTTCGGAAAACTTTTAAATTCACTTTTATTAACCGGTTTGATTTGAAATAAAATTTCACAGGAAAATAAACTTCAATATTATCAGATGAAAATTTACCAGTTGCTATATTAAAATAGACGTATTCCAAATAGTAAATTTTTATTTTCAAATTTTATTGTTTAAAATTTCACAAATTTCCAGTTAAATATACTTTTAAAACCATTAAACTTTGCGGGTCGTTACAGCTAAGCCGAGTCTTGGAGCCAAGTCTATTGAAGAGTTTGAGGAGCTAGTTGAAGCCGTGCATCATATTTGAAGATCAAAGCCGAGAATTGAAGTGTTTGTGAAGTTTCAATCATGCCGCCGAGAAGAGCTAATCGCCATCAAAATGTTGAAGCTTTGTATAGAAGAGAAGAAGCTGATGAGATGGAGCAAAGAATAAACGAAAACTTTAATGAGAAGCTCAATGAAGGGATTGGTCGATTAGAGAAGATGATGTTGGAGATGAATAGAAATCAGAGAAGGGTTTCACCTGAATCTAATCATGGGAGAAGTAGAGTTTTGCCACATTCCAATCAAGAGAGAAGCGTTGATAATGATCATAGGAGTATGAGCCGAGATAGTTATAGAAATGTTGATGATCGAGAGCGTGATAGGAATATGAATGATCGTGATTGGAGGAATGTAGGTAGAAGGGATGTTGGTGGAAGGAATGATGGTAGTAGAGATGTTGGTGGTCAGGATCGACATCGATATACTTCAGATTTTGAAGAGGAGTTTGATGGTGGTAGTGTTCATGGACGAGGATGAGGTCAAGAAAGAAATCAGTCAGAGTATGATCACAAGTGGGAGTCAGGGATGAAGACTGAAATAACGGAATTCAAGGGAGGTATGCAAGCCGAGGAATTTCTTGATTGGTTAGCTTATGTTGAGAAAATTTTTGACTTCAAGGAGGTTCCGGAGAATCGTAAAGTGAAGTTGGTTGCTACTAGGTTGAGGGGGAGAGCTATGGCGTGGTGGCAGCAAACCAAACTTACTAGAGAGCGGATGGGGAAGTCGAAGATTGTTGTTTGGGAAAAGATGAAGAAATTGATGAAGGCTACGTTCTTGCCCTACAATTACCAATCACTAATGTATCAGAGATTACAGAACTTGAGGCAAGGGACGAAGACGGTTGCTGACTATGCTGATGAATTCTACCAATTGATTGCTCGAAATGATACCATGGAGACAGAAGAACAATTGACCGCTAGATTTGTTGGGGGACTTAGAACACAGATCCAGGATATGGTGAACATGTTCGACCCTAGATCTATGGCAGAAGCACATCAAAAGGCGTTGGCTTGGGAGAGACAAGGTAGACGTGTGGGAGATGTGTTTCCAGGTGTTACAGGGCAAAACAAAGGAGCAGGTAGTAGTTCTAATGTTCCTAAAGTGTCGAATAAGCCGGTTGTTAATGAAGTTGCTAAGACCAGATTCAATAGTGGGATCAAATGTTTCAATTGTCAGGAGATGGGTCACAAAAGCAATGAGTGTACGAAACCAAAGAAGCGAACGATGATTGCTGAGGTAGAGGAAGATGAAGATGTAGAAGAAGATATCAATTCACAATGTAATGAGGAGGAAGAGAATGTGTCGGGAGATGAAGGGTATTCATTGATGATGATGAGGTCGTGTTTAACACCAAAACAGGAGGAGGAAACTAGCTGGTTGAGGAGTAACATCTTTCAATCAACATGCACTATCTTGGGAAGGGTTTGCAAGTTCGTCATCGATGCGGGAAGCTGTGATAATATTATCTCTACAGAAGCTGTGAAGAAGTTATCATTGAAGATAGAGAAGCATCCGAAACCTTACAAGTTAGCTTGGTTGAGGAAAGGTGGGGAGGTGAAAGTTGGACGAAGGGTTTGTGTTAATTTTTCAATTGGAAAGAAATACAAAGATAAAATTTGGTGTGATGTTGTGGACATGGACGTATGTCATCTGTTGCTGGGAAGACCGTGGCAGTATGATAGGGCGGTGCAACATGATGGATGAACGAACAGTTATAGTTTCATGTTTGAAGGTACTAAAATTACTTTAATTCCTAAGAAACGACAACAAGAGGAAAGCAAGCTGGAGGAGATTGAAGAGCTCAAAACTTTGTTATCATTGAAGGAGTTTGTTAAGGAGGTAGAAGAGGAGCCGGAAGTATTCTTGTTGATTGGACGTGAGAGTCAGGAAGTGGTTGAGATCCCTGAAGAAGTGAAACCAGTGTTGGGAGAGTTTGACGATGTTTTTCCTGAGGAGCTACCAACGGAGTTACCGCCGTTGAGAGACATTCAACATCAAATTGATCTTGTTCCAGGTGCGGTGTTACCTCATAGACCACATTACAGAATGAGTCCAAAGGAACACGAGGAGTTGAGAAGGCAAGTGGAAGAATTGCTTGAACAGGGACGTGTGCAGGAAAGTTTAAGTCCTTGTGCCGTGCCAGCATTGTTAGTACCAAAGAAGGATGGGACGTGGAGGATGTGTACCGATAGTCGAGCACCGAATAAGATTACAGTGAGATACAGATTTCCGATGCCAAGACTTGATGATTTGTTGGATCAGTTGAGCGGGGCTACAATTTTTTCAAAGATTGATTTGAAGAGTGGTTATCATCAAATTCGAATCAGGCCAGGGGATGAATGGAAAACAACGTTCAAGACACGTGAGGGGTTGTACGAATGGCTGGTGATGCCGTTTGGTCTTTCGAATGCACCGAGTACATTTATGCGGGTGATGAATCAGATTTTTAGACCATTCATTGGGAAGTTTGTGGTGGGGTATTTTGATGATATTCTGATATACAGTGGAAACGCAGAAGAACACTTGCAACATCTGAGAGAAGTGTTAATGGTACTGCGACAGGAACAATTTTATGCTGCAACAAAGAAATGCGTGTTCATGACGCATAGTGTTTTATTTTTGGGTTATGTAATATCGGGAGGAGGTATACAGGTGGATCAGAATAAAGTTAAAGCAGTCAGAAATTGGCCACAACCCAAGATGATAACAGAAGTTAGAAGTTTTCATGGTTTGGCATCATTCTACCGAAGGTTCATTCCACACTTCAGTAGTGTGATGGCACCAGTTACTGATTGTATGAAAGGGAAGCAATTTTCATGGTCGGAGGAAGCAGGATTTGCTTTTGAGAGAATCAAAGAACTTTTGACGACAGCACCAATTCTAGTGTTGCCAGATTTTCAGTTGTTGTTTGAGTTACATACTGATGCATCAAAGGTTGGAATTGGAGGGGTGTTGAGTCAGAAGGGACGTCCTATTGCATATTTCAGTGAGAAGCTATCGGGAGCAAAGATAAGATATAATACATATGATGTGGAATTTTATGCTATCGTGCAAGCTATCAAACATTGGAGACATTATTTGTTTCATAAAGAATTTGTTTTATATACTGATCATGAGGCGTTGAAGCATATGCAGGGACAGGACAAGATTGCAGCAAGGCATGCTTCGTGGATTGCGTACTTACAACAATTTACATTTGTGGTGAAGCATAAATCGGGAATTACGAATAGAGTGGCGGATGCATTGAGTCAAAGAAATCATTTGCTAACTACAATGAAGGTTGAAGTAATAGGGTTTGACATGTTGCCAGACTTGTTTGTTGATGATCCTTACTTTGCAAAGTTTATAGATGAAATCAAGGAGGGAAAGACGGATGATTATGTGTTGGTGGATGGTTTTCTTTTTAAGGGAAATAGATTGTGCATATCAGAGTGCAGTTTACGTATGAAGATTGTAAAGGAGTTGCATGAGGAAGGTCATGTGGGCCGAGATCGTACTTTGCAATTGATTTCTCAATCTTATTATTGGCCTTCGTTGAAACGGGAAGTTGGGAGGATTGTGGAAAGATGTCATATTTGCCAAATTTCCAAAGGGACAGCGACAAATGCGGGATTGTATATGCCGTTACCCGTGCCGGTTAGACCATGGGTTGATATCAGTATGGATTTTGTTTTGGGATTACCGAGAACTCAGAGAGGGAATGATTCGATATATGTTGTAGTGGACAGGTTTTCAAAGATGGCACATTTCATCGCTTGTAAGAAGACAGCTGATGCCGTCCGAGTTGCTGAGTTATTCTTTAAAGAGGTGTATCGTTTACATGGTTTACCAGATTCCATTGTTTCTGATCGGGATACCAGATTTCTAAGTCATTTTTGGCTGAGTTTGTGGAAGATGGTGGGAACAAAGTTAAATTTCAGCAGTGCTTACCATCCACAGTCCAATGGTCAGACTAAAGTTGTTAACAGATCTTTGGGGAATTTGTTGCGGTGCCTGGTGAAAGATAATCTGAAGAGTTGGGTTATGAAGTTATGTCAAGCAGAGTTTGCTCACAATCATGCTATAAACCGTAGTATGGGTTTCAGTCCATTTCAGAGTGTATATTCAAGTTTACCAAAGGGGCCGTTGGATTTGACAATGGTACCACAATCAAGGGGGACAGTTAAACGGGCTGTTGATTTTGTTGATGGATTGGCAGAGTGTCATAAAATCGTTTAGGAACGGTTGGAGAAAGCAAATGAAAAGTATAAACGATCCGCGGATTCGAAGCGAAGAAGCGTTGAATTTAATGAAGGAGATTTAGTATATGCTGTACTAACGAAGGATCGTTTTCCAGTGGGAGCATACAATAAGTTTAAAGCTCGAAAGATTGGTCCTGTAACGATTGTGAAATGGATCAATGAAAACGCCTATAAGTTGAAGCTGTCAGAGGATGTATACACTTCTGACGTGTTTAATGTTAAACATCTTATACCGTATCATGGAGACGAACCTATTGTGGAAGAGCAAAGCGCAAATTCGAGGACGAATTTTTCCCAACCAAGGGAGGATGATGCAGGCCAGTTTGATGAACTCTTAGGTCGCGAACGACCTAACATGCTAAAGTGGTGAGATAAGTCGTTGGAACGACCTAAGGAGTTAAAGCAAGGGGATAAGTCGTTGGAACGACCTAGAGGGCTAAAGCTAATCTCGTATCACTCAGGTTACTTAGGTCGCTCAAAACAAGCTAACGACCTATGATAAGTCGCGAGCGACCTAACGACCTAACTCATTCAGTATGCCGCATTCTTTCCTTAGGTCGCGTACGACCTAACTTAGGTCGCTCAACTATTAGGTCGCTCAACTCACTCATTTAAGGTCGCTAAAGCAGATTGTCCTATGCCGTTTCCTTTAGGTCGCGAACGACCTATCTTAGGTCGCATGAAGATATCCGAAGCCATATTCTTAGGTCGCTGCTACCGCGTGCTTTTAAGTCGCTCACTGCTGTTAAGTCGTTCAATGTTAGGTCGTTGGGTAATTTCTTGAGTCGCTTATGTGTTGTAATTTGTATATGTTGCATTGTAATTGTGTGTTTTCCTTTTTAGGTCGCGTCTGTTTTAGGTCGCGTCTGTTTTAGGTCGCGTATGCTTTTAGGTCGCGTCTGTTTTTAGGTCGCAAGGTTTTAGGTCGTCGCCGACCTATGTGTTGTACAGATTTCTGTTGTGAGAATTGTAAGCCTATAAATAGGCAAAGGATATCACTTGTAATGGAGGTGGATTTGAAATAAAACTTTTGTTTGTTAGCTTTGTGCTTTCATTAAATTGGTAGTTGAGTGTAATCTCCTATCTCCTCTTTCGGCATTCGAGTGCGCTCGAATCAACGATCGTAGAAGCCAATTCACGGTATTAAGTGCGCTTGATCAACGTTTGAAGAATTGCAGATCTTCTTTCACGGTATCGTGCGCGATCAACGTGATGAAGATAGCTAGAATTCGGTATCTTCGGATCAACGAATTTGGGCCATTCAGTATTTTCCATTCCATCGATTGCTACTTTCACAGAATTATCATTTTGTTAATCCGCTGCTGCATCATTATATCATCTCAAATCTGCACTCCTCTTCTTGGTTCTATGCTCTTCCACTATTATACTATATATGTGCTTATAATGTTTGGCTTATAAAGAATTTATACATATATATATATATGGTCTTTACCTGTAACTCATATCTGCCGAAGCTATGTTGTATATATATTATAATTACAGTATTTTATTTTTGTTCAGTGTGTGTGTGTGTGTATATATATATATTATGTGCTTGTATAGCTTGCCTTTATAGGTTTTGTTTTAAATTTTATTTTGTGTTAGTCAAGATCTGTACATAAGCCTATTAAATATATTTCTAAAGTTTTGAAAGCAGGTTAAAATTGTTCGTATTATAAAGTATGTGTTATAAGCTTGTTTGTTGATTTGGTAATATATACATACATACATATATATATATATATATATTCTTAGTTGTAAACTGCTATCGGCTATATGATAGATATATTGGTTTTTAAATATGATTTTAAAGTATAAGTAATATATACATGTAGTTTATAATATAAGCATAATGAGACTGCAAATTTTGTTTTGAAATTTAATTCTTGAAGGCAAATATGGGTTTTGAACCAAAGGGAAATTTGGTTTTAATATATCTATACACAAAGGTCTATTCTATTGATGTAATGCCCATTGTATATTGATGTGTTTTAAAAGGAACGTTACATGTAAGTTGTATTGAAAGTCTATAGCCTGTAGTTATCTAGTCGGCATGCATTTTGTTGAACCTGTTCATCTACTTTGTTTTGTTCTAATTTTGAATTGTGTAAAGATTTAAATTATATAATAGTTGTATATATTGATTGGTTTTAAAGTGTTGATTTCAAAGTACATATCAGTAATTATTTAAAAGTATGATATATATATATATATGTTGATATTTTTATATGTGTTTAATTGAACCAATGATTTTTAATTATTTATATATATATATATATATTATTTTAATATTTGTTTCAAATTTAGTATTTATTTCATGGGAATAATAATAATAATATATTTCTGTTTCTATCGACCTGATTCTGATTATTCCCTCAATTCCTCTTTCAGCTTTGTTCGTCAAAATATGCTCTCAGCTTACTTTGCTTTGAGTTGTTTGGATTGTTCGAGGGTCTAGATTGTGATCCAATTCGTATCTTGTCGAATCGTCAAAATTTTCTAGCCTCGATAGGTGAGCAATCACTCACGGTTACGTTCTTATATTTATTAAATTTGATTTCAATTGAAATATGCTGCTGTAGTTATTTAAATTGTTATATATGTTATTATCTGTAACTGTGCACCTGTGGGATATGACACCATATCCTGTTGTTTATATTATATTGTTATTGATGATATATGCATGTTATTATTATTATTATTATCATATTTGTTATCACTCTGCAAGTTCCCTGTTAGTATAGAATTCCTTATGGGTTGAAATGATACATACCCGAACGATCTTGTAGAATAAGAGAAAATCGTTATGGCTTGAAATGATAAACCCAAGCGATTTTCATTGAATTGAGTTTGGGATTGCGGGTTGAAATGATATATACTCGTATATTATTTAAATTGTGGATTGAAATGACAAATATCCGTATCACTTGATCATAGGATAGAAAATTATATATAGACACCGTTGGTCTATATATAATATTTTGAAAATGATTTCTATGGTTTTGAAAAGTGTTAACGCTGAAAATTGAAAGCTAACACCCGGTGTGTGTAATAGAGTTGTGAAAGCACCACCCGTGTGACGGGAACAGGAATTAAGCAGTAAAATAGCTGAAAGCGGTAAAAGACAGCAGATTTATAGTGGTTCGGCCCATAATTGAGCCTACGTCCACTTTATACTCTTTTATTGCTGATTCTGGTTACAAAATGATACAATATCCTTCAAAATACAATATCTTTCGATTCCTAAACACTTTAGACTATTATCTCAAACTTCGATGTTGAAGATCTTCTCGAATTCATGTTGAATGCGTAAGATTTCTCTCAAAGCTTGTTGTAATGTCTTGAGTGATTAGAGTTCTTCAAATGATGGATGAGTCGGGAATTCGACAGAGTAACGATGCTTCAAGAAATGATCGGCCAAAAGTCCTTTTGTCGTAGGAGTTGGGGGGGTATTTATAGGAGTTGATTCTGGACCGAAACTTTGCCAAGTCATGAGTCGTAGCCGACTTAAGATAAGTCGTAAGTCGTGGCTGACTTAGTAGGTAAAAGCGGCATAAGTATCCAGGCATTGGATTCTAACTCGGTAGCTTTTAGGTCGTGGACGACTTAAGCTAAGTCGTGAGTCACAGATAGCCATAAGTCGTAAGTCATCCTAACCCCTTAGGTCGGAACTTCCCTTAAGTCGCGGCAGCTCTTAAGTCGAGGCATTCCTTAGGTCGTTAACTAGTTGAGTTAGCCAACACCTCTAAGTCGTTAACTCCCTCAGGTAATTAAGTCGTGTACTACTTTGAGTCGTCTAGTCCTTTAAGTCGTTACGTCGCGTAACTCTTAACTCGTTTAGTCGTAAGCTTCCTTAACTCATTAAGCCGTGGCATCTTAACTTCCTTAGGTTGAAGTGCAGGTTAATTCGCCAGCTGGTTGAGTCGTAGACTTCCTTAAGTCGTAGGGTCGCTCCCTAAGCTGTTAAGTCGTTCAGACCTTGAGTCGTAGGTCGTGAAGTACTTTGAGTCGTTAGGTCGCGTAACTCTTAACTCGTTAAGTCGTAGGCTCCTTTAAGTCGTAGAAAACTGAGGGTTAACATTTGCCCCTCGAAGTACACGCCTAAGTCGTAGGTCGTGTGCTTCGACTTATCTTAACTCGTGTGCGCCTTTTCGTGTTCCACTGCCCTGAGATATAAAAGTCTTGAGTCGTTCCCCCTACTTCCTTCATCTCATTGCCTATCTCCTGAATCATGTCTGCCATTAACATTTCTTCGAGCTTTTCAAGGTGATTCTTCCCTTTCTTTAACAATCAACCAATCACAAATCCCTGATCCTTTATTGCGTAAGTGTTCCTACTTCCCCCTCGATCCTTGATCATCGTTAATTCGTGAATCCTCCTTCTTGTACTTAATCCATCCCCTTGTGCAATGCCTTGCTATGAATTCCGCTGTATCGACAGTTCGTGAACTCGATTCTGCTTGATTTAACTTTAGATGATTGGGGCGATGAAGATGACAGGTTACTGTGTTTTGGGCTTAACTGATTAGATTGGCGAGGCTTCGGTGATCCCAAATTGGCCTTTTGGATGATTTAATCAGTGTGAAAAATGAAAGCTTATGTTCATGGAGGGGTTAACGGGTTAACGGGTTAGGAGGATAACAGGTTAGGAGGATAACGGGTTAGGAGTTTAAGGAGAAAAGTCAAAGGGTCAAATTAAGTGAGATGCTAGCTTGGTCACGATTTAGCAGCCTTGCATGACCTATGAATCTTCTCGACTTAAGTCTTTTCCGACTTATCCACTTACGATATAAGCCTTGAGTCGTGGACGACTTAGGACTTTGGAAATTTTACCTCACTTTGAACTGAAGCCTCTTTCTTCTTTTACACGACTTACAACTTGAAGTACTACCGACTTAAAGCATTAATGACTTAAAATTGAAACGACCTGTCTTGACTTGCCTTAAAATCCTTAAGTCGTGGATAAGTTAGCCAGAAACACAACTACTCAACTTAGCCCATGGAACAAACTCTTAAGTCGTTGGTGAGTTAACACTTGAGTCGTTGGCGACTTAGCATTAAGCTTTGCATGAACTTTGAACTGTTGAACTTTGAATTGTTGCATTCTTCCACAGATCACTCTAACTTGCAAACTATCAACCTGCTTAATGCAACATTTACAGAAAATTGGGACGAATATATTGTCACTGACTGCCCACATCAAATAATAGATTAGTTAATAACAGATAATCAACTCAAATAGATTGTGTGAACGAAGCGCTTTAAATCAACAAATCCAAGCAAAGTACTAAAGAAACATTGAAATAGTCAACTGAAAATGACCGATTTGCACTAATACTGTACTTAAACTTTAAATTAACAAGTCCTGAAATTTGATAATCGATCAATTACCGACTAGCTTAATTCCAGTTGTATTCACTTGTTATCTTTACTAGTTTTGCACAACACTTCACACTATTTAGGAAACGTGCACCTTCATATTTGAATATCCAATTGCTTGTGTAGAATGACTTCTCAACAAGAAGATTCAGGACCAGCCGGGGAAGCTTTCCCGATTGCTAATCCACTGATCGATCCTACGGAAAGAACTCCGACTACACTAAGCCACAAAGTCTTCGAACAACTGTGCATCCAGTTCAGTATTGCCGAAGCAGATGTTTTGCTTCTTGGAGCAAGCGACACTGCTGACAGGCCACCTCTTGGCTTTGTCGCAGTGAATCGTCAGATGTGCCTGAGCGGATCCATTCCGCCCTTTAATGATTTCCTTCGACAGCTTCTTCTTCGATTAACCATCTCCCCCTTTCAACTGCACCCTAATGGCCACGCCATCTTAATGGGATTGTGTGTATTGTTCAGGAGGACGCTCAATCATTTTCCGAGCTTCGAAGAGATTTGTTACTTGTGCACTTTTATCAGAACTAAAGATCATCCTTCGGTCATTGTTGTGAGAAGTGCCAGAAATCGTAAATTAATCATCGGCCTTCCTGACAGTGCCCATGGGTTATTAACTCAGTATTTTTACGTTCGCTGTCCCCCTGGGTTTTATGCTGTGTGGAGGGAAGGAAGTAAGATTGTCTATCTTTTCTCCTTCTATCCTCTGAGTTTTGTGAAGTCCAAATCACCAAGTGTTAACTTTGCTTTCTCATTTCAGCGCTCCCCCCTCCTTCTAGGGATCCCAGTCATAGGCAAACTCTGGAGAGGCCCCTGGCTGTACCAGTTGAAGAGCGGGACGCAAAATTTTTGTTGAAAGACGAATTTCTTCACCAGCTTGGACTTCTTCACCCCTCTCGCTCCACTCAGCCTCACGAAGTTCCCAATTCTCCTACGGAGGTACCAGATGTCCCACTTTCTATTGAGGAACCCATACTGAAGGAGTCTGTTACTGAAACTCCACTGGTAAAATGCCCCACACTTACCGATGTCGCAGGACCGTCCAGCAAACCGACACTTGCTCCAATTATTGAAGAGGAAGAAAATCCTCGACTTTTTGAAAAGTTAGTCGATGTGGAAGTTGAAAAGGAGAATTCTGCTGGGGACCATAGTGATGACACCTTTGATGACTTGAGTGATATAATGATAACCACTCGAGAGCTCTTTAAAGACGACTTTCAAAAAGCGACTTCTCCTGTTGTTGAAGCGACTTCCTCTTTGAAACAAGCTTTGACACCTTCTACACCACCAGTCGTTTCCGTTTCCACATTAAAGCGTGGTTTGTAGTTTGACGCACGTAGTTTGCACGCCGCACACACTTAGGATTTTCTCAGCACTTATACGCACTTATCCTCTTTTTCCGGAAATTTCTAAACTTCATTTCTTTTCCATTTTCAGATTCTCCGATGGGGCGCACTGGTTCATATTACGACAAATTTCAGCGCTATGGAGGTCGCGGAGCTTATGATTTTAGGCAATACCTCGATGCCTCGAGGGAAACGGACGAAGAAAGAGCTATTAGGAAAGCTCGAGAGAGGCGGGACTATGAAGAGCGCCGCAAAAGAGAAGATGAACAGCACTATGGGAGTAGGAATGAGCGATACGACTCTTCCCGCAGAAGTGACGATTCTCAAAAAAGGAAATCTTACGACGACAAGGGGAAGAGTCACATTGCTGATGGTTCAAGCAAGCGGACCAAACTTAGCGAAAAGGACACGTCTGCAATTTCAGAAAAGATCGATGCTCCCATCTCTCCTAATATTCCATCCGGCTCTCCTGCTTTAAAGAAATCTGACATCCAGGCGATCATCAGCAGATCTCAGTATCAGGTTAAAGATGCTCCTCCTATTCTTCAAAGCCGATTTCCGAATTGGTGCTTAAAAGGGGTGCGTTTTGACCTTGATTTGGTTCCGATTGATAAATCGGATATGCTGCGTAGCCTAGATGCCATCAAACTTAACATTGAAAGAGTGTCCGGATGGCAAAAGCTTGTCGATGAGCTACAAAGAGTCAACCGTGAAAATCTTGAGGCCATGCTAACCATGGAGAATGATAAATCCGAGTGGGATAAAATTTGCAAATAACATGATGCCGAGATGACGAGCATTGCTGATGATAATGCGAGACTTGAGTCCGAGGTTAAAAAACTCAAGGAAGATCTCGCCGCTTTATCCGCTTCGCAATCTCAAAAAGAAGAAGTGTTTCAAAAGCAAGTGCGGGATGCGCACGCTGCTCAGAGAGATGCTGAGATGAACTTTGCGGCTGAGCAGTTCATTGTTGAAGAATATCGCAAAAATAACACTCAGTTGCGGGAAACAGTTAATTCCCAGAACGTGGAGATCGAATTGCTAAAGTCTCGACTTGCTAAAGCTGAGAAGGAGCGTGATGAGGCTGTTGCTGGTCGAGTCGCAGCTGTTGTCGAAAAGGAAGCGGCCGAGCAATCGCATGAGGCAACAAAAGCTAGCGTCAGCTCTACCTTATTCGACTTCTATTTACACAGCGTTCTGGGTCATGGAAGTCTCTCTTTTCTGGGCCCTGAATATGAGATTACACTGGCTGAAGTGTGGGAAGCCGCAGTTGATATGCTTGGCGGTGCCGGCTATGATGAAGCAGGACTTGAGGCGCGTTACCTTGACGATGAAGCTCGTGCCTCTCTTGCTAGAGGAAAAGAGCAACTTGTCAGGGCGCGAGCTGAGTCTGCAGGAGATGAACACCCGAAAGAGGAAGCTCCTTCAACTGCCCCTGTTCATACTTCAACTTCAGCTGACGTCAATATTATAGATTCCAGTGCCCATTCTTTGCTTCCTGCTAAAGTAGACACTGAAATTGTGACTACTCCTACTGAGGACGAAGCCCTGGAAGATATTGAGGCCGAGAAATTCGAGATTAATTTTACAAAACCGACTTCTTCAGGTAACTTTGGCGTCGACCCGGATCCAGTGAATCACTTATTCAATTTAACCGAGTTTGATGAACTAATAACTTCTCTTTTCTCGGAGAATACCGATTTTAACTTCTTTTCTTCTGCAGCGGAAGTTCCGAAAGCTATACCAACTTCTCCTTCTCCAGCTGTTGTTCCTCCTTCTTCCCAAGTTACTCCTCTTTCTGTTTCTCAACCAGGATCACAAGAAGAGAAAATAGAAGCCCTCAAAGACTTGGATGATCCGGTTGTTTCGCAGGAGCAAAAGATTGGAGGACTTGAAGAAGGTGAAAAGACCCCGAAGCAAACTCATGATGACGATACAAAACTTTCTGAGTTTCTTAGTCCGGGAAGCGAGTCTTCTTCCAAGAGGAAAGGGAAGCGCGTGATGAAGAAGAAGAAGAAGAGCGCTTCGGCTGATGAGAAGAATATTGAAGAAGATCTGGCTGCCCCTCCTTCTCCTCCTTCCCCAACTCATCCACAACGGCTTTCAAAACTGATTATCAGGCCGGGAAAGAGTTCCAAGGGTGGTCGGAAGAAGGAATGACAAGCTAGACCTTATGCTTCTTGTTTTGCTTTTTTGGATGTATTGACCGGAGATTGTGCGGGTACCGGTCCCTGCTTTTGCTTTTTTTGAGATATCTGCACATGTAAAGAATTTTCATAGCATTGAATAAAATAGTTCCTTCACTTGTACAAATGCTTATGTATGTGTGAGTATATTTATTTCTCATTTTTAGTGTAGAATAAACGATTCTTTTTACTTGTACAAACTTTTTGGTCTGTGTTTGAGAATGCATCTATTCCACATCTATTTTCCGTGATATTGCAATGAACTTGTGGTATGTTGCTTGCGTGTTACTTTTATTAATATAACTGAATTGTATAGTATTGCCCCCATACCACAAGTGCATTGCAACATTTCTAGCTTTTACAAGTCTGATATTTATATTTCAGAGAATAACTATTCCGCTTTTAAGGGAAGAATCATTGTGCTTTTAATAGATTATATCTCATTTTTTGGAGAAATTTTTACTTTCTCTTTCTTCCTTGAAGAACACTTCAACTCTTAGAGATGATCACTTTTATTTGTTAAAAAGTGAATTTCTCTACGCAGTGAAATGAGCTTCTGAAGAAGGTTTTGACTTTGTGCCCCAGTAAAGGGCTTATTTTTGGTACTTCGAGCACAGTGAAGTATGCCTTCGTAGAGGTCCTTTTGTAGCATTTCAACTTTTTTAAGGAGGAACTTTTTTGAGATGAATAAGTTAACCTTCCTTTGAGAGTTGAAATGTGCTTCCAGAGAAGGCTTTTTTGTTTGAGCATTCTATTTTAGGACATGCCTCCGAAGAGGGCTTGTGCCTCCGAAGAGGGCTTGTGCCTTCGGAAAGGGCTTGCGGTGCCTCGGGAGAGGGCTTGTGCCTCCGAAGAGGGCTTTTGCCTTCGGAAAGGGCTTGCGGTGCCTCGGGAGAGGGCTTTTGCCTCCGAAGAGGGCATGTGCCTCCGAAGAGGGCTTGTGTCTCCGAAGAGGGCTTGTGCCTTCGAAGAGGGCTTTTTGATTGCCTGGAAGTTACTTTCTCATGGTTGGATGGATCCACGGGGCGGACACAAGTTGCTTGATTGGATGTTCGTTTGCACAAACGATCGCAATCAATTAACAAGGGCCCTGTTCCTTTAGCTTGGGAAGGTGCCCCTCCGGTGGTTCCACCAATCTTTTTTATTGAGAGGAGCACTTTCATTTTTTGGCGTGCCTCGTTAGAGGGCTTTGTTGACCTTTGGGAAGGAGCATTGGTTGGTTGGTGTCCCAGGAAGGTTGCGTCTCAGGGGCGAGTAGATCCATCGGACGGACGCAAGCTGCCTGATCGGATGCATCACGATCAGTTAGCAAGGGCCCTGTTCCTTCTGCTTGGGAAGGTGTCCCTTCGGTGGTTCTACCGGCCCTTTTATTGAGAGGCATACTCCCTTTTGGCTGCTTCTGTGTTTGCTTGGCCATGTTCTCTCATCATCTGCTCATTAGCGATTTTTTATTATCATTTCCAAGCGCATCTTCTTTCCTTTTGCAAGTAAATTGCCTTATCCGAAGAAGTGGACTTCACTGTTGAATAACTTCACGGGACAAATGCGAGTTACTTAGTTGGATGTCTGTTCATATCGACAATCACAACCAGTTAACGAAGGCTTGCCACAGTGGATTCGCCAACTTTTTGTGTGAAGTTCTTCTTGTATAGGATTTGAATTTGGAATTTCTGTCGCTTGGTATTTGCTTAGTAGGTGATTTATAGAGGTCGCTTGGCTTTGTGACGAGCAAGCCTTATTTTAATTTCCTGCAATTTTGAATCGACATTTTAGCAATACATTTAAAGTATTTACATATCGAAATGAAACAGGCATTATGAAATAGTAAAGAACACAAGATTTATAGTGGTTCGGCCGAGAATCGGGCCTACATCCACTTTATAGCTTTTATTCACTTGCACTGATTTACAATGTCTTCCAATACAACTGATACATTCATTACTATTTTATAATTTTGAGCAAAGCTTTTTTCAAGTAAAATAAGGACGTAAGTGGTTGCTGTTCCAGGCTCTTGGAATTGGATCTCCTTCAACAGTTATGAGTTTGAAAGTGCCATCAAGAAGTTTATTGCCTATAACATATGGCCCTTCCCAGTTTGGCCCAAACACCCCAGTTGCTGTCATGATCCTTTTCAAGACTAAATCTCTGATCTCAAAGCTGCGTTGGCGAACTTTAGAGTTGAAGTGCCTGGCTATCCTTTGCTGATAAGCTAAACTCTGAGCCTAGCTTCTTCTCTTTTTTCATCAAGAAAATCAAGTGCTTCAAGTTGCAGCTTTTCGTTTTCAGTTTCGTTGAAATGAATTCTCCTGTGTGAAGGAACTTCTACTTCCACTGAAATCATTGCTTCTGATCCGTATGCCAGTGAAAATGGAGTGTGCCCAGTCGCAGTTTTGTGAGTAGTTCTGTATGCCCATAGTGCTAATGGAAGCTTATCAACCCAACCACCTTTTGCTTTTTCGAGTTGCTTTTTGATGGTTGACTTGATGATTTTGTTTACTGCTTCCACTTTCCCGTTTGCCTGCGGATGAGCCACTGCTGAGAAGCTTTTTCGAATTCTGAACCGTTTGCAAAAGTCTTGGAATTCTTCACTTTCAAACTGAGTGCCGTTGTCTGTGATTATTTTCTGCGGCACACCATACCTGCAAATGATATTTTTAGTTACGAAATTTATCATCTTTTTAGAGGTAATAGTGGCTAAGGGTTCAGCTTTAGCCCATTTCGTGAAATAATCAACAGCAACAATAGCATATTTGATTCCAGATTTAGCGATCGGTAAAGATCCAATCAAGTCTATTCCCCAAATGGCGAACGGCCATGGGCTGACCATTTGTGTGAGTGCGGTGGAAGGCGCTTTTGGGATTTTTGCAAATCTTTGGCACTTGTCGCACTTTTTGGAGTAAATAGCAGCATCTCGATTAATATCCGGCCAGAAATACCCATATCGGAGAACTTTCTTGGCTAGAGTTTGACCGGCTGAATGATCTCCACATTCTCCTCCGTGTATCTCAGCTAGAATTGTCTTGGCTTCTTCCTTAGTTACACATCGGAGCAGTGGCATTGAAAATCCCCGTCTGTATAATCGGCCATCTTGGATTATATATCTTGACGCTTTTCTTAACAGCTTTCGACGTTCCTTAGAACTTTCCGGTAGTGAATTATTGAGTAGGTATTCTTTGATTGGAGTCATCCATGATTCATGCTCTTGAGACGCAGCCATAATCCAATCAACATCCATTTCATCAATGCTTGGAGTTGACAGAACTTCCACAGGAACTAATCCCAGTAATTGAGCTTCTCCAGAACTTGAGTACTTTGCCAGAGAATCCGCTTTCATGTTTTCTACCCGAGGAATATGACTTATCATATAATGATCGAAATCTTCGAGAAGTTCACATGCCTTTGATAAGTACGCAGGCAGATTTCCACCTTTAGCCTGAAACTCTTTCTTTACCTGGCAAACAATAAGTTGAGAATCGCTGAAGATCTGTAACACTTTGATGTTTAGTTCCTTGGCAATTTTTAAACCAGCAATTAGAGCCTCATACTCTGCTTCATTGTTCATTGAAGGAAATTCCAGTCTCAATGCATAACACAACGATCGTCCTTCGGGGGTTTCGAGCACAACCCCTGCCCTTGAACAGTAATCATTTCTCGATCCGTCTACATACAACTTCCACTAGATTGTAATGCCATCAGTTATTTCATTCTCACTATCACCTTTGTCAGTAGATTCTACGATGAAATCTACTAAACCTTGTCCGTTGATTGCCCTCCGGGGATGGTAAGTGATGTCATACTGGCTGAGTTCAATGTTCCATTTCAAAAGACGGCCCGAAGTTTCAGGACGAAACAGGACTTGCTTTAGAGGTTGATCGGTAATGACCTTGATAGGATGAGCTTGAAAGTATGGCCTCAACTTCCTAGAAGCAATTAACAAACAATAAGCGAGCTTTTCTATCTTCGAATAGTTCATCTCTGCCCCAGTAAACCGTTTGCTGATGTAATAGACTGGACGTTGTATTTTCATATCTTCTCGTACAAGTGCTGCACTGAGGGCGTGGGATGAAATTGCTAAATAGATGAAAAGGTCTTCACCATCAGTAGGCTTGGAAAGAACCAGAGGTGTTTCCATATGATGAATTAGTTCATCGAAAGCATTCTGGCATTCGGGAGTCCATTCAAAAAATTTCTTTCCTTTCTTTAGAGCGTCAAAGAAGGGAATGCATTTGTCTATGGCCTTGGAAATGAAACGACTCAGAGCAGCGACTTTTCCATTGAGGCTTTGCATTTCTTTCTTTGTTTTAGGGGCTTTGACTTCCCTTAGAGCTGTGATTTGAGTAGGATTGGCTTCGATGCCCATAGCGCTCACAATGAAACCCAAGAATTTCCCGGACTCTACTCCGAATGAACATTTCAATGGATTGAGTTTCATTCCGTGCTTTCGAAGAATTGCAAACATTTCCTCCAAGTGACCCATGTGGTCTACAGCTTTCTTTGACTTTACCAACATATCGTCAACATAAACTTCCATGGTTCTACCAATCTGAGGTTTGAACATCGCATTAACGAGCCTTTGGTAGGTTGCCCCAGCATTCTTCAATCCGAAAGGCATAAATTTGTAGCAGTAGAGACCCACATCTGTGATAAAGCTTGTGTCTTCCTGATCCGGCTCATGCATCATAATCTAATTGTACCCGGAGTAAGCGTCCATAAATGATAACAATTCATGCCTAGCCGTTCCATCCACCAACTGATCAATTCTGGGTAGCGGGAAGCAATCTTTGGGGCAGGCTTTGTTTAGTTCCGAAAAATCGATGCATACTCTCCACTTTCCATTTGCCTTCTTAACCAGTACTGGATTTGAAACCCAATTTGGATAAGTGGAGTTTCTGATGAAGCCGTTTTCCATGAGCCGATCAACTTCTTCCTTTAGTGCCGTCGATCTTTCTGGGCCTTGGGTTCTTCTTTTCTGTTTCACTGGCGTGAATTTTGGATCAATGTTCAGAGTATGTACAGCAATTTTCGGGGAGATCCCACACATATCAGCATGACACCAAGCGAACACATCCAGATTGGCTTTTAAGAATGATATCAGTGTGTTTTGAACTGCTATGCTTAGCTGTGAACCCACATTGAGTACTTTGTTTGGGTATTTCGAGTCAACAGATATTGGTACCGTTACTTCCACAAGTACCACTCTATTCTCCCCTGTACTGGCTTTCCTGGGGTCCATTTCTTTTCTTGCATTGCTGTGTTCGCCAGTACAGGGGCCATGCCGTAGCTGCTACAAGGTTGGTTCTTTGATGCGGAGCGGAGCTGCCGCATCTTTTCCCATCTCTCTTTTTCTGGCCTCTCGGAGCTCTACAAAATAACACTCTCGCCCCGCGTTCTGATCTCCCTTAATGACAGCAACCCCATTATCAGTGGGAAATTTCATTGTTAAACACCACGGAGCGAGGACGGCCCTGAAAGCAGCAAGAGTAGGCCGACCCAAGAAAGCATTATAGGCGGAGAATCCATCAACAATTACAAAAGTTTGCTTCCAAACCAACTTCTTATGTCCTTCGCCCATTTCAACAAACAAGTCCACCGTTCCAATTGGCTGTTTCAGCTCTCCTGTAAATCCGGCAATCTTGTGCGAAGAAGCTTGTACGTCTGTCATTGGAATTTTCATTTGGTCAAATGTCTTTTTAAAGAGTATGTTGCCCGAGGCACCACTATCAACCAGCACTCTTCTGACAATAGCCGGCCCAATACCGACAGAGACAACTAAAGGGTCCTCAGTAGGAGCTTCCACATCAATAGAATCCCTGGTTCTGAACATAATATCATCATGAAAAGTCTTTTGCTGCTTTAGAGGTGCAGCATCTTCCAAGATTAAGACATTTTCTTCAGCTGGGGCATATTTCAAAGCTCTAGCATACCTTTCCATTTCACCCCAACTCCTGCCAGCTGGATGAGGTCCTCCCGTGATCACATTGATAACAGGTCTTTCTTTTTCAGCAGGCCTCTCTCCTGAACCAGATGGATGAGTTGGGGGTAGTTTCCCTTGGTTAGATGAAGATGGGTCCTTTCTATTCCTTTTAACGTACTGCTGCAACTTATTCTCTCTTAACAATTCTTCAATCAGGATTTTCAAGTGGCGGCACTCGTTGGTATCATGGCCTGGTTGGTTATGAAATTTGCAAAATCTTTCGCTTTGAACAGCATTTTTCCCAACCTTTACTGCCGGTGGTTTTGGAAATTCAACAGCATCCTTAGTGGCGATGAAAATATTCTCTGGTGTATCAGTCAGAGGGGTAAAATTCGAAGGTTTGAGGAAGCGGGGCTTTTTGAGATCTTTTTGCTTCTTTCCACTATTACTCTCCCTTTTCTGATTTGCAGATTCTTTCTTGTTTTGAACTGTAACATTATTTTCCACCACTGTTGTCACAACTTTAGCTGACGCGGAGAGATTCTCTAGGCGCATGAACTCATTAGCCTTTTTGTAGAACTTTTCGAGCGAATTCGGTTCCTTCATTTTTAACCATTTTCCAAACTCGCTTGACTTGTCAATAGCCCGCATTAAGTAGGTCAAGATCATTCGTGGTTCCGCGTTTTCAACTTCTGCTAGGGCTAAGTTAAAGCGGTTCAGAAAGGATTTGATGGGCTCTCCAGGATTCTGTTCAAGACTTGAGAGAGACATTATATCCTTTGCCCTTGAAATGTACAATCTGAATTGTTCCTTGAATTTTCGGGTCAGATCGGAAAATTGGTCAACAGATCGCACAGGAAGCTTGGTAAACCAAAGTAATGCCACTCCCTCCAAGTATACCGGGAAATATTGGCATTTAATCTCATCAGTTGCTCTGGCGCTAGTCATGTGCCAATCATATTTGTACAGGAATTGATTCGGATCACTTGTTCCTCGATAAGGAGGAATGGTAGGAGGAACAAATTTTCTAGGAAACTCAGCCTTTAGGATCCTTTCAGTAAATGGAGTTTTACTCGGAGCGAATCCCCAGTCATTCTCATCTTCGTTTCTCTGCATGCTTTCTTTCATTATATGCCGAATCATGCCGGAGAGATACTCCTCATTGTGTAGTGACTTTGCAGAATAGGCTTCGGCCATTTTCTCAAAGGTTTGTCCGGGCAAACGTTCGGGGAGAGCTGGCGATGGCCTGGATCCTTCAGCTTGGGGAGGTGCCCCTTTAGTGGCACCAGATCTGTTCTGAGGAATATTTCTCCCTTTGGAGTTTGGAGCAGCATCAGCAAAGTTTTCTTCATTATTTACTGGTCTTTGATTAGCTCCGAGCAGAGCATTCAACTTTTCCATCATCAGATTATTCTGAGTTTCAATCTGCTGGTACAATCCGGACACAGCAGCATCCAACTCCTCTCGCGTCACCCCGACGCTCGGAGCTTCCTGACTTGGAGAAAGAGAAGTGGCAGTATTGTCATGGTCATCATCAGATCTGACAGACTTACGTTTTCTCCCAGGAGCCATTATGTTTGATAGGCTTCTGGTTTTGAAGGAAATTCTTTCAACAAACTTCCGTGAAGCAATGGTGAATGATCGCCTGAGTTGGGTTCTCAGTGAAAGCACCAAAATGTTAACGCTGAAAATTGAATGCTAACACCCGGTGTGTGTAATAGAGTTGTGAAAGCACCACCCGTGTGACGGGAACATGAATTAAGCAGTAAAATAGTTGAAAGCGGTAAAAGACAGCAGATTTATAGTGGTTCGGCCCGTAATTGAGCCTACATCCACTTTATACTCTTTTATTGCTGATTCTGGTTACAAAATGATACAATATCCTTCAAAATACAATATCTTTCGATTCCTAAACACTTTAGACTATTAGCTCAAGCTTCGATGTTGAAGATCTTCTCGAATTCATGTTGAATGCGGTAGATTTCTCTCAAAGCTTGTTGTAATGTCTTGAGTGATTAGAGTTCTTCAAATAATGGATGAGTCGGGAATTCGGCAGAGTAAAGATGCTTCAAGAAATGATCGGCCAAAAGTCCTTTCGTCGTAGGAGTTGGGGGGGTATTTATAGGAGTTGATTCTGGACCAAAACTTTGCCAAGTCATGAGTCGTAGCCGACTTAAGATAAGTCGTAAGTCGTGGCTGACTTAGTAGGTAAAAGCGGCATAAGTATCCAGGCATTGGATTCTAACTCGGTATCTTTTAGGTCGTGGACGACTTAAGCTAAGTCGTGAGTCGCAGATAGCCATAAGTCGTAAGTCGTCCTAACCCCTTAGGTCGGAACTTCCCTTAAGTCGCGGCAACTCTTAAGTCGAGGCATTCCTTAGGTCGTTAACTAGTTGAGTTAGCCAACACCTCTAAGTCGTTAACTCCCTCGGGTAATTAAGTCGTGTACTACTTTGAGTCGTCTAGTCCTTTAAGTCGTTATGTCGCATAACTCTTAACTCGTTAAGTCGTAAGCTTCCTTAACTCGTTAAGCCGTGGCATCTTAACTTCCTTAGGTTGAAGTGCAGGTTAATTCGCCAGCTGGTTGAGTCGTAGACTTCCTTAAGTCGTAGGGTCGCTCCCTAAGCTGTTAAGTCGTTCAGACCTTGAGTCGTAGGTCGTGAAGTACTTTGAGTCGTTAGGTCGCGTAACTCTTAACTCGTTAAGTCGTAGGCTCCTTTAAGTCGTAGAAAACTGAGGGTTAACAAAAAGAAATATATGGCTTTATAAAAATATTGATTTTAGATATCATATAAATGTTATTTTATATATATAGTTAAATTCTTGATTTTGAGCTATGTATAAATTTGTTGTAATATAAAATAAGTTTAATAATAAAGTTTGATTTTAAATATAACATGGTTAAGTATTGATTTAAATTATATTTTAATAAATTGAGGACGGGAAGATAGATTTGAAATTTATTTGAAATTGTATTTAATTAAGAATTTTGTTTAATTAAATCGATTTGAAACTTATTGAATTTGAGGGTTTTAAGATATGATTTTATAACTTGGTTTTTATTTAAAGTGATTAAATGGATATTTCAAGTTTAAATCGAAGGAAATATTTAGCTTAATAAAATTTAGGGTTATGACAATGGATTCATTAAGTGAAGATTTCAAAACTAAATAATAATGAAGTTAAAATAATATATATAAAATTATCAATTTAGTTTTGAAAGTGCTATGATTTGGAAATACATATATTTGAAATGGAAATGATATTTTGGTTTTGAAGTACAAATTAATTTGAAATGACCACGGTGTTATAATGACGTTTGGGTGTTACTAACGTATATTTCTACACTGTAGATAGTTCCACGGATCCTTAAAGGATGGTTATCCCAAACATCCTTTAAGTTACTTGTATTTCAATTGTTATTTCACTTGAGTTGGATTTATTGATATAAGAATGTTAATCCTGACTCGAGTGTTTTGTGTTTTGCTTTACGCTCGGGTCAGACTGAGTGATACAGCAATTGAGACTCACCTTTGGAGTTTGGAGCTTCGCTTGGAGATCCAACTATCGATTCAGCTTTCCGCTTTTATATAGTAGCTTCATGAACTACTATTTATTAATCTATTCCGCTGCATTCTATTATAATACTCTGTGTTTGTGATTCTATGATTATTTTATTTACTATATATGCTGAGTTTTGCCAAATTTAAATTAACAATCTGATATTTTGAGCAATTCAAGTCCGACATATGCGGATGTGAATGGTTGAAAATACCAGGTCGTCATAGTTGGTATCAGAGCTCTGGTTTTAGGCAAACTTAGCATATGTAGTTGATTTAATCACAGAATTACTTTCGTTCGTACTTGAATCTTTTCCTCTTTTATTCGGTTTCCTTTGAATTTTGGAACGTTCCCCTCGGTTCCAAAATCCATTCTTGTCTCTCCCTATTTGTATTCTTTTAATTCTGGAGTATCCCATAACTCCACTTCAAACGATCTCTATAAAAATCGGCGATCCTGCCAATCTTTTGAATGATTTGTAAAGGGGTGAAACTCCTTTACAATTGGCATTGATTCACCGAAGATTTCTATACCCTCGGTTTAGATGCTGCCATCTCTTGTTATGTCGAATTCTATCTCTGGCAATCGAATGTCTATTTGCCTTAGAATTCCGCATCGACCATATTCCTGAAGTCACGGTTGACCCGGTTAAGGTCGCCCGCCATTTATATAAGTATATTCATCTACTATTTTGTAATTAATTATCTCATCTTCGTTCGAGCCTATCTTCGAATCAGAATTCTATTTGATTAGAGTTCCTCTAATTTGAATCTTTATCTTTGTTTTGAAATCCATTCTTGAATCATCCCTAGAAAAAAATTGGGCTTGTTTGTATTTTAGAAATTGTTTTATATATCGAAATTATTAATTTGATAAGTATGATTATATTCTATACACAAAAGTGAAAATGTTTTCGATAAGGATTATATACCTTTTAAAACTAGAATTTGAAGTTTCAAAGGATTTTCAAATTTTGAAACTTATATAAGAAATTGATTTATAAAAAATGATTTATAACTGAAGGGGTTTGAATTTGAAATTTAAGAGATTAGACTCCGGCATTTTGAAACTGTTCTTTTAGAAAAATATATAATAATACGATTTGATAGTATTTTCAAATAAGAAATGTTTCAAATGACTTCAAATGAGTTCCAATGATTTCGAAGAAATTTCAAAGAAGTTCTAAAGAAAATAGAAGTCCAGAACTCACTTATGTCGCTGGAGAATAATTTCAGTGATGAGTGCACGCATCATTGACATTGATTTTCGAGTTTCAGAGTGGGGGAGAGGCCACTTTAGTAGCTTTGCTATGCGATTGAATTGTGAAACCAATTTTGATTTTTCAAATTCCGAAGTATGATTTGATTTTCAAAGATATATGTATATATATTTGAAACAATTTGAAGTGAGCCAGTGTTCAGTCCTCGTGTTTCGAATTTGATTTAGTATAACCCTATCTATTGAAATTAATTTATTGATTTGCTGCTGATTTCCAACTCTTGGATTTGGAAACATGATTTCTCCGACTATTTTGAATGTTCGAACACTTCCAAATCGAGGTTTAATTTTCAAAGCTAAGTAATTTTGAAAAGTATAAATTATTTGATAAAGTATATAAGTTTAGTTTTGTATGTTTAAAGTATGAAGCAATATAATTTAAATAAATGAATAAGACTATTTTGAATTATACTAATATGAAATTTAGTTTTGAATGTTTTGAATAAAATTTGGTTTTAAATGTTTTAACTTAGTAACACCTTTTATAATATATATATATATATAATAATAATAATTTTCAAAAGGTAAATTGGATCTTTCAAATAGAAATAAATAGTTTAAAGGTTTTAAAGGGATCGTTATAAACTTGGTAATCATTTTGGGTATAATTGATTTTGAGAAAAATACTTGGTTTCGAAAATAGATTGGGATTTAAAACCCAGTATTTATATGATGATTTTGGAAATGAATTTGTTTGACCTAAATTATGTTGATTTGGAAACTTGGATTATTTTCTAAACCTATTATTTTGGAAACTTTGAAACTGAAGATATTTAAATTGAGAAGAAATAATTTGGTGGAATTGTATATGATTTTGAAACTGAACTGATATTGAAACGAATTGAATTGAGAACCTTATTTTACTAAATACTTGATTTGGAAGTTATCGAACTTATATAAAGCTGATTTGTATAAGTATGATGTTGATTTGAAACTATTGATTTGGAAAGGTACTCAATTTAAAAAGTGAAATATTATATAATCAAAGTCTATATAAGTGTGATTTGCTATACTCTTGATTTTGGAAGGTATTTGATTTGAAATGAAATCTTATATATAATGGACTTTATATAAGTATGATATTTGAAATTGATTTGAAAGGGTACTATATGATACACATTTTCGAACTAAAGATATGGAAAGTGCCTTCTACTTGATACCCTCTTTGTGGCCACATTGTGGATTCATTCTATCGATATTATTCTCTCTGATTTGGGTTTTCCGGATATGATACTCGAGGGTCCATTGAATTCCATGGCATTACCCATGGCCTTACGAACTCGACTGCATAGCGTAATTCGCAAGGCAGTGATTGCTTAAAAGGTATGGATGTTTCCTGGGGGATCCAGGCATAACCATTGTGTATCTGCGATCTATGGTCGTTTAGTAGGTTAATCCGCAAGGCAGAGATTGCTTAAAGGGTACGGATGTTTCCTGGGGGATCCAGGCGTAACCATTGTGTATCCGCGGTCTACAGTTTTTTGTTATCATGGCGAAATTCGCAAGGCAGCGATTGCTTAAAAGGTACGGATGTTTCTTGGGGGATCCAAGCATAACCATTGTGTATCTACGATCCATGATTCGGTTGATTTGTTTGGATTGTACTTTCCATATCAGTTTTGAAGGTTTTCCAGTATTTTCACTGGGTGTTGAAACAAGTCTACTAAGTACTTGGAGAATTCTAGCTTTGCGCCAGATCAACGCATAGCCAGAGTCTGCAAGAACGAGGATAAACTTGTGAGACATCGAGTTATAAAAGTATTTTCGAAAGGAAAATTTGTTTCAATATAAAAGTATTTTACTACAAAAATATTTTCAACAAAAGAAATTTGGTATTAACATTTGAAATTGAAATTCTTATGGTTCTAAATTAATTATTCGTGCCCAATACTATTCTTTTGAACCTACCTTATCTGCTCAGCTTTATTTATTCACCTATATTCTGTTTTCTGAATCTACCGTCTTTTCCTTTTTGAATATATCCTTTTAAAATATTGTTTATTTATATACTACATGGTTTAATAGTAAATGTATTAGTGTTATAAATATTTTAGAAGTTATTAATAAATCAATAATCATTTACTTTAAATATGTTTTATTTGAAAAGTATCTTGAGATAAAATTTATAAATTTATGAATTATGGATTTAATGTTTTCAATAGCTTCTTTGTAAATATAAGTAATGATATAATTAATTGTTCTCAAATAGTTCCATATATTTATAAAGGTGTTATTTAAACATATAAATGGTATTTATAAAGGAAGCAAGAAATTTTACAAATGGGTTTTTGAAAAGTTTTAAAGTATTAAAGATAATTGAACTGCAATTTGAAGTTTTCAAATGAATATTTCAAGTAAAATTTTATATAGTTTTAAATTAATTGTTTATCCTGGTCTTTCAATCTATTTTTCTTTATGGTTGTTCTATTCTCCTACCTCCTTCCTTTTCGGGGACGAAAAGTTTTGAGTGGGGGAGAGTGTAACGACCCGTAAATTTTGATAGCTTTAAAATATATTTGACTGGAAATTTTTTTAAAATTTTAATAATTGAATTTTGTAATAAAAATTTTATATTTGAAATACGTCTATTTAAACATAGCAAATGGTAAATTTTCAATTAATAATATGAAAGTTTATTTTATTGTGTAATTCTATTTCAATTCAATCAGTTAAAAATTGATAATAATAAAATGTTTTCCAAACCTGAATATTTTATACAATAAATTTCTAAATCATCTTCTGAGTGAGACGTCATATTTTGTTTCTTCAAATTTGATCTTCTCTAACTCCGTTTATCTTATTTTTTGCAATTTTGCAGCATTTCCGGTGGTAGAAATTTGAAATTTTATAATTCAATCATATCACTAATATTTGTGTACCGTTTTGATCATCTCGTCGTGCTGATCACTACGGTATATTCAACTCTGTGTTTTAAGGTCCGGTACGTGACGGAAACAATGATAACGGTCCGTTGTAACGGTACCAAATTTGTGTCCTTTCACTTTCAATTGCTTTTTAGATCTAAACGTGCAAGCCAAGCAATATAATAAATTGCTTTATTAATGTTGCTAAATCAATGGTCATTTTAATTTATTATTTGTCTGTACGTTTATTTTGGGGTCTCTTCGTGTCCTTGCTTACGTTTCCTTCTTTTATCTGAAGCCAGCCTGTCTCTTCTTCTTTTTCCCGAGCAAATGAACCTTTCCTCTGCCTTTTGGTTCTGTTCTTTTACAAAGGCAATTAGGTATATACATAGCTCCTGTTCTTCCTCCAAATTTCCTTTCCCATCCAGCACCTTCATCATCCGTTTACAAAAAAAGAGTATGTACGAAATTGTGTCTACACTGGATCTTCTTCCTTCTATTTGTTCCTCTTCTTCTAGCTATAATATATATGTTCATTTCCGGTTGCTGTTGCGTGAGAAATTTTTTTTCTCAAAGCTGCTTCTCTTGTTCCCATCACCACCTGAGCTCACGCATGCCTCCTCAACCTGTGAACCACCGCCCTAGCACATCATCCACACCCGCCAGCAGCCGATCCACCTTTCCACCTGTAAACTCCACTTCGCCTCTGCCCATCAACTAACGCATATCCCCACGTGAAGAGCAGCTCCATATATGATTTCATATACTGTGAGGTTATATATATGTACGTTTTGAGATATTTTTCTCATTCAATTGATCTCAGCATTTTTATAGTTATATTTTAAATTTTCGTTTATTGTTTAGTACTGCGCATATATATATATATATATTGTGTGTGACTTTATTCAAGAGCTCATATAGACATAAATGTATATTTTCCAAAAAAAAGCTCGTATAATATATGTCAGTGTATATTTTATATCATCTCAAATCTGCACTCCTCTTCTTGGTACTATGCTCTTTCACTATTATACTATATATATGTGCTTATAATGTTTGGCTTATAAAGAATTTATATATATATATATGGTTTTTACCTGTAACTCATATCTGCCGAAGTTATGTTGTATATATATATTATAATTACAGTATTTTATTTTTGTTCAATGTGTATATATATACATATATATATATATATATGTGTGTGTGTGTGTGTGTGTGTTTGTTTGTATAGCTTGCCTTTATAGGTTTTGTTTTAAATTTTATTTTGTGTCAGTCAATATCTGTACATAAGCCTATTATATATATTTTTAAAGTTTTGAAAGCAGGTTAAAATTGTTTGTATTATAAAGTATGTGTTATAAGCTTGTATGTTGATTTGGTAATATATATATATATACATATATACACACACACACACATATATATATATATATACATACACACACACACATATATATATATATACATATACATATACATATATACATATATACATATATATATATACATATATATATATACATATATATATATATATTCTGAGTTGTAAACTGCTATCGGCTATATGATAGATATTTTGGTTCTAAAATATGAGTTTAAAGTATAAGTAATATATACATGTAGTTTATAATATAAGCATAATGAGACTGTAAATTTTGTTTTGAAATTTAATTCTTGAAGGCAAATATGGGTTTTGAATCAAAGGGAAATTTGGTTTTAATATATCTATACACAGAGGTCTATTCTAGTGATGTAATTCCCATTGTAAATTGATGTGTTTTAAAAGGAACGTTACATGTAAGTTGTATTGAAAGTCTGTAGCCTATAGTTATCTAGTCGGCATGCATTTTGTTGAACATGTTCATCTACTTTGTTTTGTTTTAATTTTGAATTGTCTAAAGATTTAAATTATATAATAATTGCATATATTGATTGGTTTTAAAGTGTTGATTTCAAAGTACATATTAGTAGTTATTTAAAAGTATGATATATATATATATATATATATATGTTGATATTTTTATATGTGTTTAATTAAACCAATGATTTTTAATTATTTATATATATATATATGTTATTTTAATATTTGTTTCAAATTTAGTATTGATTTCATGGGAATAATAATAATAATAATATATTTTCTGTTTCTATCGACCTGATTCTAATTATTCCCTCGATTTCTCTTTCAACTTTGTCCGTCAAAATCGGCTCTCTGCTTACTTTGCTTTGAGTTGTTTGGATTGTTCGAGGGTCTAGATCATGATCCAACTCGTATCTTGTCGAATCGTGAAATTTATCTAGCCTCGAAAGGTAAGCAATCACTCACGATTACGTTCATATATTTATTAAATTTGATTTCAATTGAAACGACAATTGAAATATGCTGCTGTAGTTATTTAAATTGTTTTATATGCTATTATCTGTAACTGTGCACCTGTGGGATTTGAGACCATATCCCGTTGTTTATATTTATATTATTATTGATGATATATGCATGTTATTATTATTATCATATCTGTTATCACTCTACAAGTTCCCTATTAGTATAGAATTCCATATGGGTTGAAATGATACATACCCGAACGATCTTGTAGAATAGGAGAAAATCATTATGGGTTGAAATGATAAACCCAAGCGATTTTCGTTGAATTGAATTTGGGATTGCGGGTTGAAATGATATATACCCGTATATTATTTAAATTGTGGATTGAAATGATAAATATTCGTATCACTTGACCATAGGATAGAAAATTATATACAGACATTGTTGGTCTATATATAATATTTTGAAAATGATTTCTATGGTTTTGAAAAGAAATATATGGCTTTATAAAAATATTGATTTTAGATATCATATAAATGTTATTATATATATATAGTTAAATTCTTGATTTTGAGCTATGTATAAATTTGTCGTAATATAAAATAAGTTTAATAATAAAGTTTGATTTTAAATATAACATGGTTAAGTATTGATTTAAATTATATTTTAATAAATTAAGGATGAGAAGATAGATTTGAAATTGTATTTAATTAAGAATTTTGTTTAATTAAATCGATTTGAAACTTATTGAATTTGAGGGTTTTAAGATATGATTTTATAACTTGGTTTTGATTTAAAGTGATTAAATGGATATTTCAAGTTTAAATCGAAGGAAATATTTAGCTTAATAAAATTTAGGGTTATGACAATGGATTCATTAAGTGAAGATTTCAAAACTAAATAATAATGAAGTTAAAATAATATATATAAAATTATCAATTTAGTTTTGAAAGTGCTATGATTTGGAAATACATATATTTGAAATGGAAATGATATTTTGGTTTTGAAGTACAAATTAATTTGAAATGACCACGGTGTTATAATGACGTTTGGGTGTTACTAACGTATATTTCTACACTGTTGATAGTTCCACGGATCCTTAAAGGATGGTTATCCCAAACATCCTTTAAGTTACTTGTATTTCAATTGTTATTTCACTTGAGTTGGATTTATTGATATAAGAATGTTAATCCTGACTCGAGTGTTTTGTGTTTTGCTTTACGCTCGGGTCAGACTGAGTGATACAGCAATTGAGACTCACCTTTGGAGTTTGGAGCTTCGCTTGGAGATCCAACTATCGATTCAGCTTTCCGCTTTTCCAGTTGATTTGTTCAGAGATGTCATGTAACAGCCCAAAATTTTAACGAAATTTTATTAAAAATAAATATTTTGAAATATTGATTTGAATTAAAAGTGTAATAACTAGTGTAAAACGGGAAATTTAAACTTTACATTTTACGTATAATTTCATCCGTTCTTAACTTTATATTAGAATCAAATTTTATTATTTGATGATAATAGCTATTTTATTTTTAGTTTGAAATGATACGTTATTTTATTTAAAGAAACGTTATCATTTTTAAATTTATTAAATAAAAGAAACAAGTAACGGTTGTACGTTACTTTGGGCGTTACACTTTACGTTCATTGTTCCTTTGTCTATTTGATTTTTATGCGTTGACTTTACAAAATTTCAACTGTACATTTTCAGTTGAAAATTTCAAAAATCTTGCTCAAACCTAGCCTTAAATTGGGCACGTGAGAATCGTTCCATTTCCCTTTACCTTCCTTACATTTCGTCCAGCCTTTAATATAATTAAATTGCTTCAGCTTTCTGCCGTTCAAATCTTTGAATTCTTGCCTTCTCTAATAAATCTGTGAACAGCTGTCATCTTCTGTTTTCACGTTCACAATTCCAATTCTACAAAATCTCCTTTAGCCTCCATTTACGTGAGCATCTTTCTGGAAGGTAAGGCAACATCTTCTTTTCTTTCTTTTAATTTTGTATTTCAATTGTTTGGCTGTCCCATGTTTGTTGTCTGCTGTACCATGTTCTTCCTTTTTTTCATTTTTGCATTTCGAATTTCGGTTGTCCCCTGCTCATTTTTGCTTCGCCACCTCCAACCCATACCGCCTCCAACCTCACACCAAGACCAGCCATGCCCACCACCACGTACGCCTACCCAGCCATCACCACCGAACCCCACCACAACCCCTGCTCACGCACCTCACCTGCCGTTCCTCCACCACCAGACCACCCACGTCCCCAACTGAAGCCCAGTCGCCAGCCACGAACACCACCACCGCCTCCAACCCATTCGCCAAGACCAGGCACTACCGAAACCCAACCCCACCGCAGCAGCCTGCCTCCTCGCCCTACCCCATGCCAGATCGAGACCCCACCATTTCCGACCCCATGCCAGACCAAATCCCACGGCAGCCTGCCCATGCCCTACCCTCGCCTGACCACCCCATGCGGAGCCGCTCCCTCTGGCATGACCCTGGCTGCGAGTTCATGTGACACCGCCACTACCCTATACGCTGGCCACCACTACTACCCCAATCCACCACCGAGCCCTACCCCAGCTAGCCACCAGCCCACTGCCACGTCACCAACCGAAGTCCATACCGAGACGTGAACCCGAGACAGCGACCAAGCCTTGTTTGTTGAAGTGAAATGTGTTCCACTGACCTTCCCTTTGAGAAAATTTGAACAAAAGTATATGCTTTGTTACTTTTGAAATTTTGTTGAAGTTTTGCCTGTACAAGTTTGTGAGAAAAAGGAAATGGGAAAAGTTGGTTGTCACGTGTTCTGGTAGCCTAGTTTTGTTTGCTTCCTGACCTTTGTTTTGAAAAAGAAAAATTTCTTTTTTTGCTTTAGTTTTTAGTTTTGTTGCCTCTGACCTTGTATGAACCAGAGAAGTGAAAAGATATTGTTTTGTTTCCCCTTTTGTTTTGGTAGCCGGGTCTATATTTTCTCCTGACCTTGGTTTTTAAAAGAAAAAAAATGTTTTGTCACTTTGCAAATATAAAGTTATAATCTATATTTTAAAGGTGGTCGGGCTAGCGTTTTCAATTTTCAACTTGTTTCTTTTTCGTTTGTCGCTTCATTTGAAAATTCGTTATTCATGCAATCTTAGATTTGATCATTTATTGTGTTTTTGGTTTGAATCCAGTTGGCGCATCCGCTAACAACTGATCGTGTTATCCGCGTGCTTTCGATAGACATCGTCTTTCCTTTTTGAATCGAATCTCCAGCTCCGTAGAGGTGAGTAAATCTCACACGAATATTCATACTTATATGATTGTGAAACGACCGCAACTGAATGTGTAGAAATAAATAAATAAATAAATGATGTTATAACTACCTGTGATTTATTTATAGTTGATGTTAATTGTTAAAACTGCATATCGTATCATCTGTTATATTCTGTTCTTATTTTACTGTTATTATATTCTGTTAAATCACACTGCAAGTTCCCTGTAGAATAGAATCACTATGGGTTGAAATGATACATACCCGAACGGACTTTAGAATAAGGGAAGATCGTTATGGGCTGAAATGATAGGCCTGAACGATTTTCAATTAAATTTTATTTACTTGGGATTGCGGGTTTGAAATGATAAAACCCGGATTTTTCTTTGTAAATTACGGATTGAAATGATATAGTATCCGTATCACTTGACTTAGGCTAGAAAATATTATACGGACCCGTGGTTATTTTTCTGTATTTTCTGGATACTTTTAAATAATTTAAATATTGTAATAATATTAAATTGATTTAAATCGAATTTTTAAGTGATTTATTTAGAATGGAAATGATTTTTCTATGTGATAAATATAAATAAATGGAGGAATATTGATTTTAAAATGAAACTTAAATTTGAAATTTTGACTAAAAGAAAAGATAGAAACTCAAGTTAATTAAATTGAAATGGAAATTTAGTTTTAAATTTGTGGAAAATGGAGTTTAATTTTAAATGTTGAAATTAATGTAATAAGCAAATTTGTAAGTTTTGGTTTTAACTTGTAAAATTTCTCTTTAAAATAAATTAGTTAAAGGATCGAAATGAACATTTTTAATGTATGATTTTATAAGTTCTGAACTAGGTAGAATATGTAGCACTTGTTAAGTGTTGTGGATTATATAAGTGAACCAAAAGACTAAAATGAACTAAGGCTATGGTAGTACTTGGTAAGTGCTGTTGTAGCAGAAACTAAAATTGAACCTGAACTAATAAAAGGGCTACTGTAGCACTTGTTAAGGACTGCAGTAGGCTGAAATATGATTTTGTTTAAACTGAACTGTTATAGCAGTTTATAAATGTTGTTTTGCTGAATAAAATGTTTTCAAATATAACCTATAGCAGTTGTTTTTAAATGCTGTGAAATGCTGAAATTTTAATAATTAGGGTTTTTGACTTAGTAAACGAACTCAGAATGGTTTGAAACTTTGGAAATTGAATACTTGATTTGAAATATAATAATTACACTTTTAAAAGGTTTAAATGAATTATTTGATTGGAATATAAACTATTTAAAAGGTGACTTGAAAATGATAATAAATGAGTATACCTTTAAATTTAAAGGGTATTTAAAGTTGAATATTTAGATTTGAACTCAAATGATATTTGGAATATTAAAATGATTTGAAATGAAGTTTTGAAATGATATGATATTTTAAAAATATGGAAATGGTTTAGAATTGATTTAATCTCTATTTTGATAAAGATTTGGATTTGAAATGATATTCTATTTTGAAGTATAAACTGTTTTTAAAACTTATAACCACGGGTTATAATAACGTTGGGTTGTTAAAGAGAACGGGATCGGATATGGACATGCTCTCTGTCTTACCGAAAACCACTTTGGCAACTGTGTACGCGGTGGAGATTCTAGAATGAAGTAGGATGGTGGCGACGTTCTTAAGGTATGTTACGTGGACCCAACTTCCGTGAGTTGGCATAAGGTGGCTAAAACAGGAGCGATCTCGGACCAGTGAGGTAGCACCTCTTCTCGAACACATTTCTTCGATATTATACTCTTATTTGTGATTTGACTAGATGGCCATCCTCCGATTTGGGAATGTTGTTCGAGGTGGACGATAGTGGCTGCTATGCGCTCCATCAGTCCGTGTGCGTAATTGGTATATCTACCCTGGCATTGCCTAGTTGTGCCGTGTCACCTACCATATCGAGCTTTACTACGATTATGATTTTAAGATCCGACCGCGTTAAGGTTCTCCATCCCCTTAACGCTATTTTCCGATATGATTATACTTTACTTATTTAGACACTATTATAATAGCGAATATTACTACATAGTAGATATTTTAACGGATCCTTAGAGGATGGGCGGTCCCAAGCATCTTCTAAGTTACTTGTACCTTTACTACAGTTCACTTGAGTTGGTTTACATTGTATAAGTATGTATATCCTGACTCGAGTGTTTTGTGTTTTGCTTTATGCTCGGGTCAGCCTGAGTTATTCACATATTTGGATTCCACTTTCTGGAGATTTGAATCGCTGGAGATTATCTGCTTGTCTTGTCCTATCTATTTCAGTTCTGTTGTTCTACTCAGCTTGTACCTGGTCATTGTATTTAGACTTCTGTTGTACTCTATTTTTTTTTCTGTTGTATCTTATGTAACTTTGTTATATTTATATAGTAGCTTCATGAACTACTATTTCTTTTACTTCCGCTGCATTATTTCACTCTGTGTCTGTCTTCTGTGATTATATTTATTTACTGTATACTCTGAGATTTGCCAAATTTTATTTACAACGCAGTATTTTGAGCAATTCAACTCCGGCATGAGTGTCTACCTATACACTTATAATGGATGCGAATGGTTGAAAATATCGGGTCGTTACAGTTGGTATCAGAGCTTTGGCTTTGAGGCAAAACTTAGAATGTATGGTAAATTTATTTACAGAATCACTTTCGTTCGAGTTTGAATCTTTTCCTCTTGATTCGTATTTCCTTTGAATTTTTGGAACGTTCCTTGCGGTTCCAAAATTCATTCTTGGTCCCTCACTATTCATCTTCTTTTGACTTTGGAGTATCACATAACTCCACTTCGAATGATCTTTATAGTGAATTAGCTGTCTCGCCAATATTCTAATTTTCTGGTAAAGGGAGAAACTCCTTTACAAATTTGCATCGATTCACCAGAGATTTATATCTATCCTTGATTTAGATGCTAATATCTTTTGTTATTCCAAACTCTATCTCTTGAGATCGGATGTAGATTTACCCCAGAAAATCCACATTTGATCTTATTCATTAAGTCACGGTTGACCCGGTTAAGGTTGTCCGCGATTTATCTAAGCTTACCCATCTCTCTACTCTGTTTAACCATCTTGTCTTTTGTTTCTAAACTATCTCCAAACATTTTAAATTGTACTTGTAAATCTATGTTTTGTTTTATAGATTGTGTTGTTTGAGTTGTTGATGTTGATTTGGGTTTCCGATCGATTCGTCTGATCAACGCTATTGATAGGATTTCTAAAACACTTTGACAGAACAGACTGACACAATATTATTTTAAAATTGTTAATGAAATAAATTTTGATATATAGGTAAATTTATGGAACTTAATAAATTGATTTAAATTGATAATTTGAAGTGATAATACTTGATTTATCATTTGTTGTTCTACAAATGAATTTATATATAGTTGTTTATAAATTTATTTGGGAACTGAAATGAATTTAAAACAAGAAATTTAAAGAATTTAATTTTCGATGGTTTCAAACCTTGTGTTTAAAATTTTAAAGGGATATTATTTAAAGTATTTTGAATAAAAATTTGTCTCTAAATGATTTTAAAGTTTAAAAATTTAGTGCTCTTCTCTTTGTCGCTGGAAAATAATTTCGGTGATGACTGCAGCATCATCGACATTCATTTTCGAGTTTTGAACTGAAGAGACTGTTATGTAGTCTTACTACAGCTTTGTTTTGAAAGATTTAATTTATTTGAATTTCTAAATATGATTTGATTTATAATATATATAGATATATGATTTAAATTGATTTGACATATTATGTATATATAATTACTTATCTCTAAAATGTTTTGAAAGGAATCGGAAGTTTAATTCTTAAATTTTATTTTAAAGAATAATTTCAATTATAAAAAGAAATTTTTTGGATAAATGATTCAAACTTGAGATAATTGAATCGGAAAGTTTTATTTGTATAACACACAATTTCATTCCAATATAACTTACCTAAATTACACAGAAGTTGAATATGAAATTGGATAATATACAATATAGAAAGGATTTTATAAATAAAAATTTGAGTGGTTATAATAAATGTTATACACTTAAATTTTAGCTATAAAAGATTAACAGAGGTAAATAGTAAAAAGGGAATTTAAAGAGATTTTATTTAAATAACTTAATAATCAAAATTTGATTTAATATGGAACCTTAAGTCTAACCTAGGAATTTCAATAATGGTTATCTCCTGAAATGAATATGTTGTATAATAAATAATGTATCTTTGAATAGATAAAATAAAATACATTGGAATTGGACATTTTGTAATAAAGTTTATTTAATTTGAATTCATAGTTTAAGTGATGTCTAAATGAATAAATGTGTAAAGAAATTTGGTTGTTATATTTGCTATGATAAATATTTTATTTATGAATTGATATGTCTTGAAAAATGAATAATTATGATAGTTAAAATGTATTTTAACATCACTAAATTGGATAATTGAGAATTTGGTTTTTCAAATGGAAAATTTAAGTGTAACTTATTGAGGGAATATCTATTTATGAAATGGGCATTTTAAATAAAGTGTTAGGTTATTTGTTAAATGAAGAGCTAAGTAAAATAATGAACTTTTGACTTAATAAATGAATATTTCTGGAACAAAACTGATTTGAAATACTAATATATCTACTGTAGCATTTTATAAGTGCTGCCGTTTGAAAATACAATGTTTTGGAAATTTTATAATCGAATGAACTTAGAAATGCTACAACTTTAAAATGAATAATATTTGACCTTGAATTAAAATGGTTTAAAGGAAGAGTATTTTAAAAGGGGGTTATGATTTTCAAAGTATTATGCACTTTTTAAGAATAACATTTCCAAAGTGTTATGATTTTTAGTAGTATGATTTCCAAATGATAAACATCCCTAAATTGTTATGATTTCAAAGCATTATTGTTTCAAATTTATTATCTTATTTTGTTTTTCAAACTATCTTTTGGTTGTCCTTATTTCTCTTATCTTGTTACAGAATGGGAAGGCTATTGCTTATACCAATCTGTTTAGAAATCTTCTTATAATCTTTGTTACTCATTTTGGAATCTGAACACTGTTTTCCATCCATGGACCGTCGCTCAAGTAAAAAGGGTGATTCATACTCTAGAGAATCTTTTTCGTGTTTGTGTTCCTGATTTGATCACCTCCATCTTGTTAAACTTGCCTATAACAATAGTTATCAGGCCAGTATTGAGACATCTCCATTTTCTGCTCTTTACGGACGACCTTGTAGATCTCCTTCTTGCTGGATTGAATCCGATAATCGTTTGGTTCTTGGTCCTGAGATGGTTTTGGAAGCTTCGGAGAGAGTTGAAGAGATTAAGAGGAAGATGAGGATTGCTCAAGATAGACAGAAGAAGTACGCTGACCGTCGAAGATGGAATTTAGAGTTTGCTGTTGGTGATTTGGTTTTCCTTAAGGTCTCTCCCTTAAGGAATGTTATTCGTTTTGGTCATAGAGGAAAGCTTTCTCCTAGATTTGTAGGTCCTTTCCGCATTTTGGAAAGAATTGGCTCTCTTGCTTATCGTCTGGATTTTCCCGAGAAATTTTCTGGAATACACAATGTCTTTCATGTATCTCATCTTCGTCGCTATCTGCATGATCCATCTCTTATTATCCAGCCTTCTGCTCTTGATAGTTTGGATATTGAGCCAAATCTGACTGTTGAGAGGAAACCACTTCGTATCGTCGATCGAGGTACGAAGCAGCTAAGAAGAAAATCTGTCAACCTGGTCAAAGTGCAGTGGAGCACTGATGAACGGGATTGCACCTGGGAGACGGAGGAGAGCATTCGTGCTTCGAATCCGGAATTATTTATTCCGGGTACTTTTGCTATTCTGTCTTATCTTTCTTTATTTTCCTTCTTCGTTCCTTTTCGAGGACGAAAAGTTTTGAGTGGGGGAGAGTGTAACAGCCAAAATTTTAACGAAATTTTATTAAAAATAAACATTTTGAAATATTGATTTGAATTAAAAGTGTAATAACTAGTGTAAAACGGGAAATTTAAACTTTACATTTTACGTATAATTTCATCCGTTCTTAACTTTATATTAGAATCAAATTTTATTATTTGATGATAATAGCTATTTTATTTTTAGTTTGAAATGATATGTTATTTTATTTAAAGAAACGTTATCATTTTTAAATTTATTAAATAAAAGAAACAAGTAACGGTTGTACGTTACTTTGGGCGTTACACTTTACGTTCGTTGTTCCTTTGTCTATTTGATTTTTTATGCGTTGACTTTACAAAATTTCAGCTGTACATTTTCAGTTGAAAATTTCAAAAATCTTGCTCAAACCTAGCCTTAAATTGGGCACGTGAGAATCGTTCCATTTCCCTTTACCTTCCTTACGTTTCGTCTAGCCTTTAATATAATTAAATTGCTTCAGCTTTCTGCCGTTCAAATCTTTGAATTCTTGCCTTCTCTAATAAATCTGTGAACAGCTGTCATCTTCTGTTTTCACGTTCACAATTCCAATTCTACAAAATCTCCTTTAGCCTCCATTTACGTGAGCATCTTTCTGGAAGGTAAGACAACATCTTCTTTTCTTTCTTTTAATTTTGTATTTCAATTGTTTGGCTGTCCCATGTTTGTTGTCTGCTGTACCATGTTCTTCCTTTTTTTCATTTTTGCATTTCGAATTTCGGTTGTCCCCTGCTCATTTTTGCTTCGCCACCTCCAACCCATACCGCCTCCAACCTCACACCGAGACCAGCCATGCCCACCACCACGTACGCCTACCCAGCCATCACCACCGAACCCCACCACAACCCCTGCTCACGCACCTCACCTGCCGTTCCTCCACCACCAGACCACCCACGTCCCCAACTGAAGCCCAGTCGCCAGCCACGAACACCACCACCGCCTCCAACCCATTCGCCGAGACCAGGCACTACCGAAACCCAACCCCACCGCAGCAGCCTACCTCCTCGCCCTATCCCGTGCCAGACCGAGACCCCACCATTTCCGACCCCATGCCAGACCAAATCCCACGGCAGCCTGCCCACGCCCTACCCTCGCCTGACCACCCCATGCGGAGCCGCTCCCTCTGGCATGACCCTGGCTGCGAGTTCATGTGACACCGCCCCTACCCTATACGCTGGCCACCACTACTACCCCAGTCCACCACCGAGCCCTACCCCAGCTAGCCACCAGCCCACTGCCACGTCACCAACCGAAGTCCATACCAAGACGTGAACCCGAGACAGCGACCAAGCCTTGTTTGTTGAAGTGAAATGTGTTCCACTGACCTTCCCTTTGAGAAAATTTGAACAAAAGTATATGCTTTGTTACTTCTGAAATTTTGTTGAAGTTTTGCCTGTACAAGTTTGTGAGAAAAAGGAAATGGGAAAAGTTGGTTGTCACATGTTCTGGTAGCCTAGTTTTTTTTGCTTCCTGACCTTTGTTTTGAAAAAGAAAAATTTCTTTTTTTGCTTTAGTTTTTAGTTTTGTTGCCTCTGACCTTGTATGAACCAGAGAAGTGAAAAGATATTGTTTTGTTTCCCCTTTTGTTTTGGTAGCCGGGTCTATATTTTCTCCTGACCTTGGTTTTTAAAAGAAAAAAAATGTTTTGTCACTTTGCAAATATAAAGTTATAATCTATATTTTAAAGGTGCTCGGGCTAGCGTTTTCAATTTTCAACTTGTTTCTTTTTCGTTTGTCGCTTCATTTGAAAATTCGTTATTCGTGCAATCTTAGATTTGATCATTTATTATGTTTTTGGTTTGAATCTAGTTGGCGCATCCACTAACAACTGATCGTGTTATCCGCGTGCTTTCGATAGACATCGTCTTTCCTTTCTGAATCGAATCTCCAGCTCCGTAGAGGTGAGTAAATCTCACACGAATATTCATACTTATATGATTGTGAAACGACCGCAACTAAATGTGTAGAAATAAATAAATGATGTTATAACTACCTGTGATTTATTTATAGTTGATGTTAATTGTTAAAACTGCATATCGTATCATCTGTTATATTCTGTTCTTATTTTACTGTTATTCTATTCTGTTAAATCACACTGCAAGTTCCCTGTAGAATAGAATCACTATGGGTTGAAATGATACATACCCGAACGGACTTTAGAATAAGGGAAGATCGTTATGGGCTGAAATGATAGGCCTGAATGATTTTCAATTAAATTTTATTTACTAGGGATTGCGGGTTTGAAATGATAAAACCCGTATTTTTCTTTGTAAATTACGGATTGAAATGATATAGTATCCGTATCACTTGACTTAGGCTAGAAAATATTATACAGACCCGTGGTTATTTTTCTGTATTTTCTGGATACTTTTAAATAATTTAAATAATTTAAATATTGTAATAATATTAAATTGATTTAAATTGAATTTTTAAGTGATTTATTTAGAATGGAAATGATTTTTCTATGTGATAAATATAAATAAATGGAGGAATATTGATTTTAAAAGGAAACTTAAATTTGAAATTTTGACTAAAAGAAAAGATGGAAACTTAAGTTAATTAAATTGAAATGGAAATTTAGTTTTAAATTGGTGGAAAAATGGAGTTTAATTTTAAATGTTGAAATGAATGTAATAAGCAAATTTGTAAGTTTTGGTTTTAACTTGTAAAATTTCTCTTTAAAATAAATTAGTTAAAGGATCGAAATGAACATTTTTAATGTATGATTTTATAAGTTCTGAACTAGGTAGAATCTGTAGCACTTGTTAAGTGTTGTGGATTATATAAGTGAACCAAAAGACTAAAATGAACTAAGGCTATGGTAGTACTTGGTAAGTGCTGTTGTAGCAGAAAATAAAATTGAACCTGAACTAATAAAAGGGCTACTGTAGCACTTGTTAAGGACTGCAGTAGGCTGAAATATGATTTTGTTTAAACTGAACTGTTATAGCGGTTTATAAATGTTGTTTTGCTGAATAAAATGTTTTCAAATATAACCTATAGCAGTTGTTTTTAAATGCTGTGAAATGCTGAAATTTTAATAATTAGGGTTTTTGACTTAGTAAACGAACTCAGAATGGTTTGAAACTTTGGAAATTGAATACTTGATTTGAAATATAATAATTACACTTTTAAAAGGTTTAAATGAATTATTTGATTGGAATATAAACTATTTAAAAGGTGACTTGAAAATGATAATAAATGAGTATACCTTTAAATTTAAAGGGTATTTAAAGTTGAATATTTAGATTTGAACTCAAATGATATATTGGAATATTAAAATGATTTGAAATGAAGTTTTGAAATGATATGATATTTTAAAAATATGGAAATGGTTTAGAATTGATTTAAACTTTATTTTGATAAAGATTTGGATTTGAAATGATATTCTATTTTGAAGTATAAACTGTTTTTAAAACTTATAACCACGGGTTATAATAACGTTGGGTTGTTAAAGAGATCGGGATCGGATATGGACATACTCTCTGTCTTACCGAAAACCACTTTGGCAACTTCGTACGCGGTGGAGATTCCAGAATGAACTAGGATGGTGGCGACGTTCTTAAGGTATGTTACATGGACCCAACTTCCGTGAGTTGGCATAAGGTGGCTAAAACAGGAGCGATCTCGGACCAATGAGGTAGCACCTCTTCTCGGACACATTTCTTCGATATTATACTCTTATTTGTGGTTTGACTAGATGGCCATCCTCCGATTTGGGAATGTTGTTCGAGATGGACGATAGTGGCTGCTATGCGCTCCATCAGTCCGTGTGCGTAATTGGTATGTCTACCCTGGCATTGCCTAGTTATGCCATGTCACCTACCATATCGAGCTTTACTACGATTATGATTTTAAGATCCGACCGCGTTAAGGTTCTCCATCCCCTTAACGCTATTTTCCGATATGATTATACTTTACTTATTTAGACACTATTATAATAGCGAATATTACTACATAGTAGATATTTTAACGGATCCTTAGAGGATGGGCGGTCCCAAGCATCTTCTAAGTTACTTGTACCTTTACTACAGTTCACTTGAGTTGGTTTACATTGTATAAGTATGTATATCCTGACTCGAGTGTTTTGTGTTTTGCTTTATGCTCGGGTCAGCCTGAGTTATTCACAGATTTGGATTCCACTTTCTGGAGATTTGAATCGCTGGAGATTATCTGCTTGTCTTGTCCTATCTATTTCAGTTTTGTTGTTCTACTCAGCTTGTACCTGGTTGTATTTAGACTTCTGTTGTACTCTATTTTTTTTTTCTGTTGTATCTTATGTAACTTTGTTATATTTATATAGTAGCTTCATTAACTACTATTTCTTTTACTTCCGCTGCATTATTTCACTCTGTGTCTGTCTTCTGTGATTATATTTATTTACTGTATACTCTGAGATTTGCCAAATTTTATTTACAACGCGGTATTTTGAGCAATTCAACTCCGGCATGTGTGTCTACCTATACACTTATAATGGATGCGAATGGTTGAAAATATCGGGTCGTTACATGTCATCAGTCTGTATTTAAGATATTCTGTTTCATATTCTGTTGTTTATATAGTAGCTTCATGAACTACTATTTATTAATCTATTCCGCTGCATTCTATTATAATACTCTGTGTCTGTGATTCAGTGATTATTTTATTTACTGTATATGCTGAGTTTTGCCAAATTTAAATTAACAATATGATATTTTGAGCAATTCAAGTCCGACATATGCGGATGCGAATGGTTGAAAATACCAGGTCGTCACAATGCTACATATAAACGCAGACAAGTTTTTACCTTACGATAACCGAAACATTTTCTATTGAAAATCTGGTGATATTATAACAATGTATGGGTTTTTACCTTACGATAACCAAAACATTTTCTATAAAAAATCCGGTGATATTATAATAATATCTAGGAATTCAATGTAAATATATAAAATAGCCTAAATGCATGCATTTCACTTTTCAGCATAGTTGGGCACAACTAATCCCATACAGCTCTTATTGAAGAATGGATTCCATACTATGGTAAGGTAAGGAACTACCTTCCGATGGTACATCTCTAAATAAAATGCACCGGGGTCTAACAAGAACATCTTGTGCCCCTACCACACAGGACTGGCCTACCACTTGACTAGTAGTACCAGATATGATCACCCCTCTGTTAATAGGCCCCGAAGCATAATTGAGTAGATAGTAATCGATCTAGATTTGAGGTGACCATACCCTGATGGGAGCGACCCACATGGCCTTGTTGCATGCTCGATTTTTGTCATTTCTCAGTTGATGAGGCTTGAGGCTATGTCTTTCCTTTATATAGCACTTCCCACTTGGAATGCTAACACTGCCTTCCAAGCAACAATGTAATGCTAGCACTCATCCATACAAGTTCGTTTCGGGACTGAATGAAACCAAAGGCACCACGCCTACTACGTCCATTTAGGAATCACCCTCAAGATTCGTAGAAAGTATCCCTTACACTTCAAAAGCTCTATTTCAATTATCTACAAGATATTCCAGTTCGAAATGCTTATGCTAGTTCAAAGTGGTTTTCGGATAACATATCCAATCCTAGTCACTCCAAACCAACAACGTCAGTATATAAACTGCTCAACATTTTATAGCAAGTTATTTAACTATCAAATAAACAAACAATCCAACCGAAGATCAAATTTTCAAAGGAAGCAACACTGTTAAGCACCAAGCACACTAAGCCTCTTTAGTTAATCTTTTCACTAATTAAAACACTTTCCAAATACTTATCTCAAAATATCTTTACGAAGATATACCCACAAACCCCTATATTTCGATACTTGGAAAAATTAAGTCACATCCCGAAATTTTCGACTTTCGAAAATTCGACATCGATACTCACTTTATCGACTGCCGAGCAATCGAGTGCCGGAAACTCCAGTAGTGAGGGTTTTAGAAAGAAGAAAAGATAGAAGAAAAAGAGAAGAAGAAGAAAGAACAACACAGAACAACATCAGAACAGAAAACAATATCAGAATCTTACACATCGCAGCGGAACAATATATAATAAATAAACACTAGTCTTTTAAAACAAAGAACTATATCGGTTTATACATACATCAATCATCAGAGTCAATATACAACAATGGACAGTTATATAACTTGTCCTCATACAGAATACACAGCGGAATAAATACTATCAGATACAAATACTACGTCTCGTCCTCCAGCTTATTTCCAAAGCTCCAGAATATCCAGAATATCCTGATAATCTAACTCTAGACTGCCCGTGTGGAAATTGGTGGGCACCCAGAGTTTAGAAGGGAAACAATAAACTCCGAGTCAGTCATGGTGACTGGTGTGAGATCGTAAAACAGTTATTCTTCAAATTAAACAACAGAAAAACTTTAATGTCAATTCGCAATGCTTTTGGAAAATGAAACTACCATAAGACCTCCCACCACACACACAATGCAAACGCAGACTTGGAGGAGATTTCTTCTTATGATAGTCAAAGATGCTTACTACGCAAAATCAAATTCTTTTTGATATTATTATTAGTGCATAGTGGAAAAATCATTTCGAAAGTAGAATATAAATCTTAGCCAGCATAGGTACCATTATATTATGCCTGCTATAGCTGCCTCCTGAGGAGACAGGTTATACAATTGAAATCGTAAAGGCTCGTATTGTTTCTTTGGATTTCCAACAAATGGTCAGGCTAAGGAACTTCCTATCCACGATGGGTACGTCCCTGGAATAGACGACCCGAGAACCTAACCGGATCTCTGCCAACACAAGGCTGGGTTACCTCTGCAAAAATAGGTAACTACTGACACGCGTATGCCATCCCCCGATCGTCACCGATCTTCCCGAGGATCCCCGATTCGCAACAACCACAAAGAAATAAATTTTGCAGCAACCACAGAGGTTAAGTATCTGGGCTCCATACCATGATACCACCTTTATCCAGAAGGAATGACATACACTAAGGGGTGCTACTCCCTAGAACCTTGCTGCATTCGTCCTGTTTCGACCATTTCCGGGGTGTGAGGCTCGACGAAGTCTCGTCCACAAAGCTACGCTTTCTCAAAAAGCCCTGCTTCGGGTCAAACAAAATGATCAACCTATGATCACAAAGATATAAGATCAAACAAATGATCATATCACAAATGATCAAACACTGATCATTTCACAGCAACACTCAGTATGCCACGTTACCAAATTGGGATATATCGCTGATAAATTTCAACTACATAACCTCTGAGCTCGTACGTCTCAGAGAAGGGTGTTAAGCTAAGAGAATAAATTCTCCGCCACCAACAGAAATGTATTTGAAAGAAATCAGCTTTATATCTCAAATTGTAACGTCAGACACACAATCCATACAAGTCTGTTCCGGGATCGAACAGAACCGAAGGCACTTCTCACGAAGCCCTTGCATTTCCGGATAATTTTCTATCACGTCAGGATTTCCCGTCACTAAGGGTGATAAAAACCTCTAAATCGAAGATCAGTCGATGTAGAGTAACTCGACGGTAACCCTTTCGTTTTCAAAAATATCCGGTCTTCAACACCGGTCTTCGAATGCAATTTATAACGACGTATCACATATTCGGAATGGGTTATACGACCCCATGGTCCTTTCCCGGCTAACCCGAATAGTGAGCGATTATTTAAAAATAAGTGTGGCATTCAAATTCATCCAATTCACAACAAATACCTATCTAAAGGTAATTATTGATAGTCGGTTATTTAACTATCAATAAAGATGCGCAACATCATCAGATTCCAAATAATTTTCCAAATTATTTCATCTTCCAAAATATCTTTACTAGATATAAAATTTCCACACTTCAAAAATAAATCAATATTTATTTTTAAGACGAATTCCCATTTCTTTTATAAATTCCATAGTGAATTTATATTTCAAAATATCTACTGATATACGATTTTCAAATCGTTTTCAATATTCAAATTCAATTTATCTTTACAAAGATAAATTCTCAAAACGTTTATTTCATATTGGAAAAGCATTTCCATACTTATTTAAAAATAAGTATTTTCACAAATCTATTTATTTTCAACATTTGAAAATATTCGATATACTTAAATCAAATTAAGTATAATTTCATTCTTTAAGGAAAATATTCTTTTAACACCTTTATTTGAGTCAAAACGAATGTTACGTAAAACATCGTTACGACGACTCAAAATCACTAGTATAAGGATCCAAAATTAAGATAGATGTATAAATCCCAATACTATATAAAATATTTCCTTCCGGAAATCATTTACTATAACAACAATGTTATAGTCCACCATTTCCTTAAATTTCTCGGAAACGTCTATTTCAACAAGTACTGTTGAAATCTATGCTTTCGATTCATAATACATTTTAAACATCTTTAAAATGTTTAACTTCATTTTTTTTTATCACTTTTTCAACAATAAATCCATTTTACTTAACAATATATTCACTGTCCCAAAATCGTGAATATAATTCACTTAACCCAATTTCAATCTATTTCTACACATTTTTATTTCAATAGAGATTCGCTATCCAAAATCGCGGATATATCTCTTTTTTTTTTTTATAATCTACTATCTTAAATTTGTCAAATTCAATCGATTTCGAATTTATAAACACTTTTATAAATTCTATTTGTATTCATTTTCAATATTAACAAAATTCCTTTAAAATTTCATCACTTTGATTTATACAAAATCAAATTTTATAAATCTTCTATATAATGCTTTTATTTCACAATGGTCCATTTAAACCAATTAAATAAATCCTTATCGATTTATTTAAATCTTTATTCCAAATTCGTAAATCTATTTCCACAATTTAAAAATAAATCAATATTTATTTTTACACCAATTCCCCTTATTTCAATTTAATTCATTTTCCAATTCTTCACTTTAACCCCAAAATCAGATTCCAAATAAATTTCTAATTCTACTTCAATACCAAATCAATTTCAATCTTCATTTCTAAATAAATTTCCCATCCCAACTCATTTTATATTGACTTTCCAAATTCGTTTCAATTTGCCAATTAAATTTATAGTTGGACTTCCAACTTATTTCCTTTTAAATAAATTCCTTTTTAAGAAAATAAATTTCAATCGTTTCTTTCAATCTATTTTAAAAATCCAAATTTTAAATTAAATTCTTCAATTTAAAATCACTATTTTACGAAATCCATTTATTTAACATTTTCACTTTATTCTGGAATAAATTCGATAATACTATAAAAATCAACTTTTATACCTTTAAATTCTTTTCTTCAAATTTTATTCAATTTCAAAAAATCAATTCACTTAAAATTTTCTGCTTGGATTTCAAAAATTCAATTTCGTTTATTTTTGGAATCCAATGATATCAAACATCCATTCAGCTAAATTTTAGCTTTCAAACAATTTCCAGACATCAATATGATCAATATAATCATTCACAGATTCATATCACAGTATAAATAAATTCAATCAATATGAGGGGTCCAGTTGGATCCCTCCAACCTGTTTCCCTGCATCCAAAGATGTTAGCACAATACCAATTCCGCTCCAGTACGGAATTATCACGGTATATAGGTTTTTATAAATCCGCTTACTAACGGCGCAATAGGGTCTCATCCGCTATACGAGGCGGGAATCAATCAATCCAATATATACATATGCCAATATGTATATACTGCTATATATATAGATATATCCTATCATATCTAATACAAACAGAAATCAATCAATAACTGAAAATTCCACTTTTCAATTGAGTGAGAAAATCTCACCTTAGCTTTTATTTTGCCATCCATTTCCATTTTGACCATTTCTTCTTGATTTTAAACCTTGTATAAATAATTATACAATCTATGTCACGACCCGGCTTTCTATGCCCAGAAAGACGTATCGTGAATTAAGAAAGAAAGGGATAGAAGAAGAAAAGAAAGAAAAGAAGAAAGAACAACAACATCAGAAACTCACAGCGGAACGAATGAAATATAATATATCATATAAAATATTACATAGTATCATATACATCAGAGTTACACAACTTATACAACACATATTAGACAGTTATAAACATCTGTCTAATTCATACAACTCAAGTATCACAGATACAGATACAACATATACACAGCGGAATCATCATATATCTACACGGTGAAGCCTCCTGCTCCAAATCTCCTCCAGAATTCGTCAAAGCTAACCTGAATCCCTCGACTACTCAATACAATATTGAGTACCCAAGAGTTTAATAAAACAGAAAATAAACACTTGAGTCAGACATGGGTCTGGTGTGAGTAAACGGTTAGATTGCTTAACTTTGAAAACTTTTGAAAACAAAAGTATCACGTAAGACTCCCCACAAATAAACATGGGTAAGTTTTTACCTTACGCTAACTAAAACGTTTGATAGGAAATCTGATTGTATTATAATAGGGTCTAGGGTTTTCAAGTAAAATACAGAAATAGCTGAAATGCTTACATCTCACATTCCAACATAGTTGGGCACAACTAATACGTACGGCACTTATTGGAGTTTGGATTCCATACAATGGCAGGGCTACTGGGGTACCGCCCATCACAGTACGTGGCCTAGATCACCGTACCGAGGAGTACGCCCGCTCCCCTGCAACACAAAGCCGGAACCATCCCTTACTGGATAATTCCGAACAAGACAATCCCGTGGTTGGCGCGACCAACCACACACTAAGCCGAATAAAAGAAAGGGACCTCTAGACAGGGATCTATCTTGCTCTCAGTGGGTGCTACCCACGAAGCCTTGCTGCACCTCCCCTGTTTTAGCCATTCCCGGTTGATGAGGCTTGAGGTTACGATTACCTTTAATCAGAACATATCACTTAGAATGCTCATCGTCCGCCTGACGATGTGCTGAAAGCATTCAATCCATACAAGTTCGTTCCGGGTTCGAACGAAACCGAAGGCATTATCTCGTTACACTCGTTTTGGAATCACCCTCAGAGTTAACGACAATAACCCTTGCACTCTAAATCTTCATCTTCACTTGAGATTCACGACCTATCGTTAATTTGGATCGATGTGGTATTCGGGTCTCCAGACCTGGAATACCGGTATACGGAAACCCGATCCCGGTCTCATCGAAATCCAAAACGTATCTTTTAAGGCCAAGTTGTTTAAAGGTTTAAACATTTAAACTTATTCAGGATGATATAAACAGATAGATAAATCATATTATCACAATTGATAATTCATATCAACATTCATCTCACAAAGCAGCATACATCATATATATATCAGAGATATCCAAATCATCCAATATCAACCAATCACCCAATATTAATTAATCATCTAAACAGAATTGATTAACTCCATATCAATTAAATTAACCTTTAATTAAATTAATTACTATCCTTTAATTACTTGGATTATCTTAATCCTGCTTATTATCATTAATTAATTATAAATAATTAATTAATCATCTCTTAATGATCTTCTTTAATTAATCTTCCTTGATTAATTATACTTTAATTACATTCAAGTAATTATCCTTAACCATATACAGTAATTAACCTTTAATTACTTATCATTAAATAATTAATGATCCTTCATTTGCTTCCATTAATTAACTATAATTAATTACACTCGATCCTTAATTAATTACAATTAATTAATCATACTTTAATTAATTACTTTTATTAATCAATCCTTGATTAATTTTATTAATTATATTAACTAATAATCCTCTAATTACTTTATTAATTAATTAACCTTTTAATTAATTAAATAATTAATCTTTAATTAACTACATTCATTAATTAACCTTAATTAATCTTAAACAGTAATTAACCATCTTGTAATTACTTACCTTAATTAATTAACTCCTTAATTAATTATATTAATTAATTAATCTTTAAATAAATTAACTTCAAATCAATTATATTAATTAATTCTTTAATTAATATCATCAAGTGATTAACCCTTAATTAATTACATTTAATTACTTCCATAAGTAATTCTTCTTAATTTAATTACATTCAGTAATTACCCATTAATTACTTTACTAAGTAATTACACATAATTAATCATAAATGATTATCTTAATTAATTAGACTAATTAATTAATCTAAAATTAATTACATTAATTAATTAATCAATTAATCATCATTTAATCTCTAATTCATTTATTTCTTAATTACATTCATTTCCACTAATTACTTCATTAAGTAATTATTCTTAATTATAATAAGTAATTAAGCTTTAATTAATTTACTATTCTTAATTAATCTCAACTTAACTAATTAAGAATAAACTTTACATTTATATTAAATATTTACTCAAATCATTTACTTTATTAAAAGCAAATTAAAAAAAATCAATATGATTTTTTTTTTTTTTTTTACTTTTAAAATAAAACAATTCAAACACTTAATTTTAATATACTCAAAATCTTTGAAAAACCCTTTTCAATCATATTTAATTGAATTAAGCAAATATTAATCTTTGGAAACTCAATTATCATATTCTTTAATCCTATCTATTTAAAAATATAAATTTGAAATATAGTTTAAACATTACTTTGAATGTATCCTTTCAACATAAAACATCCTTATTTAAACTTGATTGAGTTTCTTAAAATTTGATCTAATATTTAAATTTGAAAAGTCTAAAATAATTGATTTTAAAATAATTAACTAAATTTATTTTTAAAATTGAATTTAAAGGTATTTTCAAATTTGAAAATATATTAGATTAAAACACCCTTAAAATCTTTGACCTTCATTTGCTTTGAATAACTTACTTTACAGTTTAAACTTGATTTCTATTTAAAATACTTTGACTGTCATTTGTAAAAACTGCACCTGGTTTATTACCAAAATCTTATACCAGCAGAAAACTCAAGTCGAAACCACATTCAATCCGAGCTTGACCAAACGAACCCAACCCCTTCGAGTCTTCCACGAAACAGCTTCGAACCTTACACGAGAATCCCCCTTCTTCTCCAAAACTCAATCCCACAGCCAAACTCCCTGGCCCAAACGTGCACGGTGCACGTGGTGCACTTGCACCATCGCCGCCGACCACCATAGGCCATCGCATCCATCGCCGACGATCACACGCGAGCACGCAGGCACAAAAACGAACCCAGATCGTACAATACGTCATCAAATCGAATTCGAGCATCAAGCTTGAACACTGCAGAAAACATCGTCCACAAATCCCATCGCCTCCCACAATCGCCACCGCCGGCAGCTCCAACGACCACTCCAGAACATCGCCGCAACATTCACGCCACCATCCCCCACGTCGCGATCGATCAAAAATCCATGACGAACACGCAAATTCTTCGAGAATCCCATCAACCAAAAACCAACGTCGAACCCTAGTTCACCTATTTCCGGCCTCCACGTCACATGAAAAATTTAGCGACCATTTTTCCCTTGATCGCCGAGCTACCATCTTCCTTCAGAACAAACATCAACCAGCTCGATCATGTCCATCACCGGAATTTGGCCAATTTCCAAATCCCGATCATCCCAGAAATTCTCAGTGATTATCGAACTAAAAATCACTTAATGTATATTAAAAATCGTGATTTACAATCACGAATTCATTCATGCAATTCAAATCAAAAATTAAGTTGGTTGATTTTTATCATATATGTGAATTCCTCTGTTATTTCTATTTTAAAAATTATTTACTAAGTTTAAATCCCTGAAACCATTTTTATAACTAACATTTCATTGAAACATACAACTTTTATTTAAACATCAAAGATTAATATTGAATCGATTGGGAGATTTGAATTTTTGTTTTGCTGTTTGGACAAATATCATAACAGAGCCAGGTTATATTCAAACAGACATAAACATTTATATCCATATGCACAATCATTCATATATATATACATGCATCCATATCATAAACATATACAACCATATTCTATAGCAATTCATTATAAACATTTAAACAATATCACAGTTTTTAAGAACTGTTTTTAAAATAATTTACTCACCTTAAACAGAGCAGAGCACTGTTTTTGTCTTTCCCAGGTTTTGAAAATTTTGAATTCTGGACTTGTATTTGATTTTGTTCTGGAAAAAGCTTTTGATTTCTTTGTTAATTGAAATCCCTTGCATGCTTGATTTGTTGAAGTTGAATAAAATGCTTGCAGATTTAAATTCCAGGCTGGATTTAGTTGATGTTCCCATTGATTTTAGTCTTGAGAATTTGTTTACAAGCTTTGATCTTTTTCTTTGAGGATTTGTTTTCAGTTTTAGAGGAAGAAAGAAAAGAACAGAGAAGTTTTAAAACTGAACGACCAGGGTTGATTTTTGAATTGAATCTGCTACTTGAATTGCAAGCTTGTAGTTTGATTTCCATTATAGTTTTGATTTTCTTTTGAGGAAACTAGCTTACAGGTTTGAAGAAGAAAATAAATTTGAGAAAGTTGAACTGAAAAACTTTTGAACTGAAACGAAATGCCAGGCTTCTCCTTAATACCATATTTCTTTTTATAAATTTAAATTTCTAAATGAAAGAAAATGTTGCCACATGTTATCTTTATAAGTTAGACAAATGTCCATGCAAATTCATTTAGTTTACAAGTGTTAAAATCTTAGATTATTATGTTTAAATCCTTATTGTAAAAAGTATTTATATTTATATTTTTATGTAAAATGTGAATTTGTATTTACTTATGTTAAGATTATTTATATGTTACAAATGTCTTATTTCTTTTATATGTTTACAAACCATTCTAATTCAAGAGATATTTTAAAAAAAAGAAAGGTCTAATTTAAATCTATATTTATTTATAACCATTTAAATTTAAACACTTTTAAAAAATATATAAAAATAAAACTTTTTTTTTAAATCCTTTTAAACCATCATATTTAAAACAAACAATTATCTTATATTTTTAAAATAATTGAATTAAACTTAAATTATCTTTTGAAAAATATTAATTTTAAAACAAAGCTTTAAATCACAATATATACATACATATATATTACATCTTTTATTTAAACAAAAGATTCTCTATTCACAATATATATATCAATATATACATTATAAATAGAATCTATTTTAATTAGCTTTGAAAGATAAATTTTATCCATTTTTAAATTGTTAGAAAAGATCTAATATTACCAAATTAAATATTTATTAGATTGTAAATATTAAATTTACCAATTTAAATTAAAATTATAAAGAAAATTATCAATCCAATTAAATTATCAATACAGATTATTAAATTTAAATTGCCCAAAAACCCGGGATATCACATTCCTCCCCCCTTAAAATAATTTCGTCCTCGAAATTAAAAGCAAAGTTAATTTAATAATCCAACAAATATTTAATTTTAAACAGCAATCATACATATCAATCATATTCTAACAACCATAGCAAACAATTTAATCAAACAAATTTAACTATCCAGTCAAAATCTGGATAGAATTTACTCGAGTTTCCCCAAGTATATATATATACCGGGAGACTCGTTCTACAGGATCTAAACTAACTATCTACAATAATCTAGAACTCCTTCCTATCTAGATCACAAATCTAAACAAAATATCCGACTAAACTCAAAATCATCCCAACTACCAAATCCTTCTGAACTGCTGATCCCACAACCAATGACAGATCAAACACGTATTCCCTCAGAGATACGTGAAATACAATGAATCCCAGCCATCCAAACTGGCCATTCAATCCTGTAGATCAAAGAACTACTCCTCTCGAGAACACGAGGAAATCCAAAATATCCAAAATACTTCAGTGCTAGCTTTCCAGACTTACCAAATCTTATAGCTTCTTTAATCGGAGAAAAACTTAAACAACTTTCAATCTCCAATTCCGAATTCCAAACCTTGTCTCATATCTGCATAACTCATCAGACGATCCTGGCTACCTCATCTCTTCCTGATCAGCTCAATCCTTGCTGATGCTTCTTGAAACAGATTAGACCAACATCAAACCAATTTCCGGATCCTACTCAACAAAATGGTTTCTCAAAAATATGCCGAAATCCAAAACACAACTCTACTCTACAAACATTAGAGAACTTCGCACTACCTCTCCTATCTGAAATAGTCAAACAGTTGCACTTGACAACCTTACCTCCAAATCCTGAAAATTTCTTCACACTTAGAGATACACTTGAATTTCCTATAGAAATCCTCTACTCGAAGAAAATTACAACTCTCGGTTGCTTCCACTCTAGAATAGCTGCTATCTTGCTTTCGCTGCACAATTCTGATCTTGAACAGATGAGAATGCCATCGGAGAAACTCGAGCACAAACTTGATCATCCACAGTTCACCAAACCATAAAATCTTAGTGAACCCTTCCACTTGGTCAAAAACACCTTAACAGAATCCTCACCAGAAAATTAGGTGTGGTCAATCCCTCTCCAAAGAATCATGAGCTGCTTCACCAAATTATTCTCTAGGAGACATCCTTCTACTAAGCTGAACTTCTGGTAACTCCACGAATCAAGTCGATACGGAATCTCAGTCTCCAATAATCCCAAGAGAATACTTAAATAATCGCAAGTCTCTTTTGCGATCAAACCGACCTAACTTCCACAGATACTGTTCTCTCTTCACAAATCAGAACAGCTTATACTTAACTATCCAATTCATCGAAGAAATGGATTCACTCTGCTGCTTCTAGACTCCATCTCTAGAAAAACTGCTCAGACAGAAACTTCCTGCCAACACAGAACACTCCGAGCCGCACTGCTGCCATAGACCAAAGACTTCTTACTCCAAAACTCCTCGAGAAACTCGGACTTCAAAGCAAACAGAAACACCCCGCTGGACTCAGCCATAACACCGAAGCAGACCTACTTCTTCAAACTTGCTCCAGAAGAAACATCTTCAGAAACGTCCATAGCCACTGTGTCTCATCACACAGCTACTACTTCCTGAGGTTACCAAAATACCATCACTTTCTTCAGCTCATCCAATAGATTTACTCTATTCATCCAACTTCAAAGATAAACTCTAAACCATAACTGGTTTCCTTCAGAGATCGGTGAAATCTTTACACCACAACAAAGTTCACTCGAGACAGTATTAGGTCTACAGTCTCGTCAGATATACTTCCAACCTCAACACTCAAATTCTAACTATTGGTAGTCGTGTTACTCACACTACCACCTTATCTACCTTTATAACTTATATTGGAAAACCCGAACAGGTAACCCAACAAATAGGTAGAAATATATATATTTAAAATGATACTTTTTATATAGAAATTATTTCTGGGTAAAATTATTTCATTTACCTCTTTAAAACAATATTGTGTCCGTTGGCCTGGTTCAAGTGTTTAGAGATCCCTATCAATAACGTTAGCTACTCGTATTGACCAGAATCCATATACCACTCAACCGATCAATTAACACAATATAAAATCATTTTTATATAACTAACAAATACGCACTCTCGAATATATATACTCAGACTCAAACAGGTTGTTACAGATCCTGTCTCTAATGAACAATCCTTCCGAACCTAGGTATTCACTCAACCTAGTGTTCTGATATTCACTTGTTTTAAAAGCTTAGGCATTCGCTCAACCTATGCTCTGATACCACTGTCACGACCCGGCTTTCTATGCCCAGAAAGACGTATCGTGAATTAAGAAAGAAAGGGATAGAAGAAGAAAAGAAAGAAAAGAAGAAAGAACAACAACATCAGAAACTCACAGCGGAACGAATGAAATATAATATATCATATAAAATATTACATAGTATCATATACATCAGAGTTACACAACTTATACAACACATATTAGACAGTTATAAACATCTGTCTAATTCATACAACTCAAGTATCACAGATACAGATACAACATATACACAGCGGAATCATCATATATCTACACGGTGAAGCCTCCTGCTCCAAATCTCCTCCAGAATTCGTCAAAGCTAACCTGAATCCCTCGACTACTCAATACAATATTGAGTACCCAAGAGTTTAATAAAACAGAAAATAAACACTTGAGTCAGACATGGGTCTGGTGTGAGTAAACGGTTAGATTGCTTAACTTTGAAAACTTTTGAAAACAAAAGTATCACGTAAGACTCCCCACAAATAAACATGGGTAAGTTTTTACCTTACGCTAACTAAAACGTTTGATAGGAAATCTGATTGTATTATAATAGGGTCTAGGGTTTTCAAGTAAAATACAGAAATAGCTGAAATGCTTACATCTCACATTCCAACATAGTTGGGCACAACTAATACGTACGGCACTTATTGGAGTTTGGATTCCATACAATGGCAGGGCTACTGGGGTACCGCCCATCACAGTACGTGGCCTAGATCACCGTACCGAGGAGTACGCCCGCTCCCCTGCAACACAAAGCCGGAACCATCCCTTACTGGATAATTCCGAACAAGACAATCCCGTGGTTGGCGCGACCAACCACACACTAAGCCGAATAAAAGAAAGGGACCTCTAGACAGGGATCTATCTTGCTCTCAGTGGGTGCTACCCACGAAGCCTTGCTGCACCTCCCCTGTTTTAGCCATTCCCGGTTGATGAGGCTTGAGGTTACGATTACCTTTAATCAGAACATATCACTTAGAATGCTCATCGTCCGCCTGACGATGTGCTGAAAGCATTCAATCCATACAAGTTCGTTCCGGGTTCGAACGAAACCGAAGGCATTATCTCGTTACACTCGTTTTGGAATCACCCTCAGAGTTAACGACAATAACCCTTGCACTCTAAATCTTCATCTTCACTTGAGATTCACGACCTATCGTTAATTTGGATCGATGTGGTATTCGGGTCTCCAGACCTGGAATACCGGTATACGGAAACCCGATCCCGGTCTCATCGAAATCCAAAACGTATCTTTTAAGGCCAAGTTGTTTAAAGGTTTAAACATTTAAACTTATTCAGGATGATATAAACAGATAGATAAATCATATTATCACAATTGATAATTCATATCAACATTCATCTCACAAAGCAGCATACATCATATATATATCAGAGATATCCAAATCATCCAATATCAACCAATCACCCAATATTAATTAATCATCTAAACAGAATTGATTAACTCCATATCAATTAAATTAACCTTTAATTAAATTAATTACTATCCTTTAATTACTTGGATTATCTTAATCCTGCTTATTATCATTAATTAATTATAAATAATTAATTAATCATCTCTTAATGATCTTCTTTAATTAATCTTCCTTGATTAATTATACTTTAATTACATTCAAGTAATTATCCTTAACCATATACAGTAATTAACCTTTAATTACTTATCATTAAATAATTAATGATCCTTCATTTGCTTCCATTAATTAACTATAATTAATTACACTCGATCCTTAATTAATTACAATTAATTAATCATACTTTAATTAATTACTTTTATTAATCAATCCTTGATTAATTTTATTAATTATATTAACTAATAATCCTCTAATTACTTTATTAATTAATTAACCTTTTAATTAATTAAATAATTAATCTTTAATTAACTACATTCATTAATTAACCTTAATTAATCTTAAACAGTAATTAACCATCTTGTAATTACTTACCTTAATTAATTAACTCCTTAATTAATTATATTAATTAATTAATCTTTAAATAAATTAACTTCAAATCAATTATATTAATTAATTCTTTAATTAATATCATCAAGTGATTAACCCTTAATTAATTACATTTAATTACTTCCATAAGTAATTCTTCTTAATTTAATTACATTCAGTAATTACCCATTAATTACTTTACTAAGTAATTACACATAATTAATCATAAATGATTATCTTAATTAATTAGACTAATTAATTAATCTAAAATTAATTACATTAATTAATTAATCAATTAATCATCATTTAATCTCTAATTCATTTATTTCTTAATTACATTCATTTCCACTAATTACTTCATTAAGTAATTATTCTTAATTATAATAAGTAATTAAGCTTTAATTAATTTACTATTCTTAATTAATCTCAACTTAACTAATTAAGAATAAACTTTACATTTATATTAAATATTTACTCAAATCATTTACTTTATTAAAAGCAAATTAAAAAAAATCAATATGATTTTTTTTTTTTTTTTTACTTTTAAAATAAAACAATTCAAACACTTAATTTTAATATACTCAAAATCTTTGAAAAACCCTTTTCAATCATATTTAATTGAATTAAGCAAATATTAATCTTTGGAAACTCAATTATCATATTCTTTAATCCTATCTATTTAAAAATATAAATTTGAAATATAGTTTAAACATTACTTTGAATGTATCCTTTCAACATAAAACATCCTTATTTAAACTTGATTGAGTTTCTTAAAATTTGATCTAATATTTAAATTTGAAAAGTCTAAAATAATTGATTTTAAAATAATTAACTAAATTTATTTTTAAAATTGAATTTAAAGGTATTTTCAAATTTGAAAATATATTAGATTAAAACACCCTTAAAATCTTTGACCTTCATTTGCTTTGAATAACTTACTTTACAGTTTAAACTTGATTTCTATTTAAAATACTTTGACTGTCATTTGTAAAAACTGCACCTGGTTTATTACCAAAATCTTATACCAGCAGAAAACTCAAGTCGAAACCACATTCAATCCGAGCTTGACCAAACGAACCCAACCCCTTCGAGTCTTCCACGAAACAGCTTCGAACCTTACACGAGAATCCCCCTTCTTCTCCAAAACTCAATCCCACAGCCAAACTCCCTGGCCCAAACGTGCACGGTGCACGTGGTGCACTTGCACCATCGCCGCCGACCACCATAGGCCATCGCATCCATCGCCGACGATCACACGCGAGCACGCAGGCACAAAAACGAACCCAGATCGTACAATACGTCATCAAATCGAATTCGAGCATCAAGCTTGAACACTGCAGAAAACATCGTCCACAAATCCCATCGCCTCCCACAATCGCCACCGCCGGCAGCTCCAACGACCACTCCAGAACATCGCCGCAACATTCACGCCACCATCCCCCACGTCGCGATCGATCAAAAATCCATGACGAACACGCAAATTCTTCGAGAATCCCATCAACCAAAAACCAACGTCGAACCCTAGTTCACCTATTTCCGGCCTCCACGTCACATGAAAAATTTAGCGACCATTTTTCCCTTGATCGCCGAGCTACCATCTTCCTTCAGAACAAACATCAACCAGCTCGATCATGTCCATCACCGGAATTTGGCCAATTTCCAAATCCCGATCATCCCAGAAATTCTCAGTGATTATCGAACTAAAAATCACTTAATGTATATTAAAAATCGTGATTTACAATCACGAATTCATTCATGCAATTCAAATCAAAAATTAAGTTGGTTGATTTTTATCATATATGTGAATTCCTCTGTTATTTCTATTTTAAAAATTATTTACTAAGTTTAAATCCCTGAAACCATTTTTATAACTAACATTTCATTGAAACATACAACTTTTATTTAAACATCAAAGATTAATATTGAATCGATTGGGAGATTTGAATTTTTGTTTTGCTGTTTGGACAAATATCATAACAGAGCCAGGTTATATTCAAACAGACATAAACATTTATATCCATATGCACAATCATTCATATATATATACATGCATCCATATCATAAACATATACAACCATATTCTATAGCAATTCATTATAAACATTTAAACAATATCACAGTTTTTAAGAACTGTTTTTAAAATAATTTACTCACCTTAAACAGAGCAGAGCACTGTTTTTGTCTTTCCCAGGTTTTGAAAATTTTGAATTCTGGACTTGTATTTGATTTTGTTCTGGAAAAAGCTTTTGATTTCTTTGTTAATTGAAATCCCTTGCATGCTTGATTTGTTGAAGTTGAATAAAATGCTTGCAGATTTAAATTCCAGGCTGGATTTAGTTGATGTTCCCATTGATTTTAGTCTTGAGAATTTGTTTACAAGCTTTGATCTTTTTCTTTGAGGATTTGTTTTCAGTTTTAGAGGAAGAAAGAAAAGAACAGAGAAGTTTTAAAACTGAACGACCAGGGTTGATTTTTGAATTGAATCTGCTACTTGAATTGCAAGCTTGTAGTTTGATTTCCATTATAGTTTTGATTTTCTTTTGAGGAAACTAGCTTACAGGTTTGAAGAAGAAAATAAATTTGAGAAAGTTGAACTGAAAAACTTTTGAACTGAAACGAAATGCCAGGCTTCTCCTTAATACCATATTTCTTTTTATAAATTTAAATTTCTAAATGAAAGAAAATGTTGCCACATGTTATCTTTATAAGTTAGACAAATGTCCATGCAAATTCATTTAGTTTACAAGTGTTAAAATCTTAGATTATTATGTTTAAATCCTTATTGTAAAAAGTATTTATATTTATATTTTTATGTAAAATGTGAATTTGTATTTACTTATGTTAAGATTATTTATATGTTACAAATGTCTTATTTCTTTTATATGTTTACAAACCATTCTAATTCAAGAGATATTTTAAAAAAAAGAAAGGTCTAATTTAAATCTATATTTATTTATAACCATTTAAATTTAAACACTTTTAAAAAATATATAAAAATAAAACTTTTTTTTTAAATCCTTTTAAACCATCATATTTAAAACAAACAATTATCTTATATTTTTAAAATAATTGAATTAAACTTAAATTATCTTTTGAAAAATATTAATTTTAAAACAAAGCTTTAAATCACAATATATACATACATATATATTACATCTTTTATTTAAACAAAAGATTCTCTATTCACAATATATATATCAATATATACATTATAAATAGAATCTATTTTAATTAGCTTTGAAAGATAAATTTTATCCATTTTTAAATTGTTAGAAAAGATCTAATATTACCAAATTAAATATTTATTAGATTGTAAATATTAAATTTACCAATTTAAATTAAAATTATAAAGAAAATTATCAATCCAATTAAATTATCAATACAGATTATTAAATTTAAATTGCCCAAAAACCCGGGATATCACAATCTATCAATATTCGAAAGACTAAACAATTAATTTCCGTTTCAATTGTTTTAGATTAACAAATTTCTCCTTTAAAAAATTTATTTAACTACAATTTAATTTTAAAACTCAATTTCTCTTTACTAATCTATTTAATTAAATCGAATACCCTTTTAAAAATCTTAAGGTAATTAATATTAATTTTAAACCAATACTTTTTAAATTTTAACTTCCACAATTATCAAATTGATTCGCATGTATATTTATTTCCATTTCATTTTAAACTGTAAACATTTATTTATTTTCCCACAATTTAAAATTAAACTAAATAAGAAAAGAAAAAGGAAAATGCAGAATACCTTCACTGCCGAGTTTAAAAATTGAACAGCTCGACGTCTCCAGATTGTCGACCCCACGCCGCGGCGCTACCCACTACCTCGCGACATCGCCGTCGCCTATGCCTGAGTCGCGAAATCCACCACTGCCCCGAGACGCCATCGCACGCTGCCTCCTTGTTCGCCGTGCTCGTGAGTGCTACGCTTTCAACTGCCTCGTTGCCACCATCGCGACTTGAAAACCCTAAGCATCACGTCGACTGTGCCGCCTCCATCGCCTTCACGTAGTCGAATACCAGGTCGACCAACCCCTCGCGACTCCCCCGCCTCCACTGATTTCCACACCTCCTACCGCCCCGCCTCGTGCTCGCGTCACGACCCACCACTATTGCTCCTTTTTGAAAACGAGGACCAACTCGCGACTAACTGGAGATGCAGACGAGAGGGATTGATTCGATTTGCTTTTATTTATTTATTTACAATCGAACGAGAATCAATTCGATTGAGTTTAGAGGAGAGGTGGAAGATTCGAATGAATCTGCGTTTGTAAGAGAGGAAAAGCTCGACATTTACTATGGTTTCTCAAAGGAAGTTGCGGCCATTATTTTTGCCTTGTGAACGAAAAAAGCTTTCGTTCGATTTTTCTTTGTTTCTGGTTCGAATAGTAGGGGGGACGTGATTTATCAGAGAAGATCGTGCTTGCACGATTTTTCTTCGTGATTCTCGGCGTAAATTAGGCGTGGACGAGGGAAGAACGTGGCTGATATTTACAAATTTAAATTTAAATTTAAATTGAATCCCATTTAAATTCCAACGCGTTTAACTATCGTATGGTCACATAACAACCCCGAAAAATACGAAATTGGAAATCCGACAATAATTCAATATTACGGACCCAATGGAACTGGTTTCGTCGAATTCCGAGACTGTTTGAAAAATGACTATTTTTAAATTTCGATACGAACGATACAAATCCAAAACTGATCAAAACAGTTTAAATTTCAATTCTGAAGCTGCTGTTATCTTCAGTGTTGTCAATACGAATTTTAAAAGCTTTCGAAATATTTTTCTTCAGCTTAAAATTGAAGATTTAAATTTTTATTCAACTTTCAATCGATTAAATTTTATAATTTAATCGCCAAATTCAAAGTTATATCGAGGATTCAAATTAAATCATCGTTCAAATATTTAAAATAAATTAAATATTCCCAATTAAATTTGTTCAAAATTCTGGGTCGTTACAAACTTCCCTCCTTAAAAGAATTTCGTCCTCGAAATTACAAGTTAGGAAAAATGGTCCTTAACTCGTCTACTATTTTTCACAATCCAATAGTTTTATCAATTCACCAAAACAAATCTCTCTACTAAAGATTCGTTATTAATTCAACTAGTTTTTCAACTTCAAAATTCAAATTTAAACTTTCAAAATTTCTCAAAAATTTTCTAACGCCCTAAATTTCTGAAAAATTTCGCCAGCGTCTCCTTTGCGCGGCTAATACGGCACGACTACAAAACGTCCCTACGGACTCTCAGATTTCAAAAAGAAAAAGAAAAAGCCAAGCGGCTAGAGAAATAAGTCATCAAATCTCATATTCGAATTTAAATACATACCTTTTTCGAGCAATTCAAATTTATCTTCGAAATCAAAATTCCAATTCCTTTTATAACACCTGTATGTCCTACTAGCCATAATATCTAGTTACACATTCAAACCATTTTGCAAATTCTATTACAAAATGTCAATATATGCTTCTTATACATTTTTACTTCACTGTTGAAGTTATATCTATTCAATTTCATTCAACTTTTACATTTCACATTCATTTGAACTTAATTCACATTTTCAATTCTATTTAAATTCAATTCACCATTTCAATTTAATTTAACTTCTGAATATTGAATTTATCAATTTACTTCCCTTTACAACTATACTATTTTAAATTAGTTCCAGTTACTAATTCATCACAAATTCTAATTCATTTATTCAAATTTGTCTTCAACATTCAGTTTCAATTTTATTCACTTACAATTGTAAATTCCATTCATTTGAAATTTATCTCTACTTACTTGAATTTATCTTCAATTTCGAACCATTCTTTTATTTAGTTCACAATTCAAGTTTCAATTTAACTAATTCAACTTCCATTTCTGTATTTCGTGAATTAATAAATTATCAAAGTAGCTTATTCGGATTCAAGTCTCATTTCATTTTAAATTTCAATTCTATCGCTTACAGATTCGCAATGAATCTCAACTTTCAATTTTACTTTCATTACATTGATTCACTCATACTTTCTTTAATTTAACTCCAATCTTTAAATTGAGTTTATTCTACCAATATTCAAATTGCATAAGTTATCAACTTAATAATATTTCATAAATATCTTTATATAGCATTCCAGAGTCTCTTCAACATTTTCAAAAATCATTTTTGAAAACAATTCAAATCATCCTTTGAATTTTCTAAAACAAAATCCAAATTTTCCAAACAACTTCCATTTAAAACAATTTGGCAGCAATTCCTCTTTTGGAAACCCGAAAATGAACACCAATGATGCCGCGGTCATCATCGAAGTTATTTTCCAGCGACCGAAAAGAGTTTAGAGCTTTCATCTCTCTAAAATACTTTTCAAACCTTTGAAATTCATTTCCAACTCCAAAAAGATTTAAACTTTCGAATCCTCAAAATTTTCAAATTCTTTTCAAAACATTTCCAAGAACTTCTCTGGAATCCCGTTTTAAATTACAATTCACATTTATAATTTACATCCTTTAAATTTCATTTGTATATGTGAATTTTATTTCTTAACTTTGGAGTTACAATTTCCATTTCGTATTCAATTTCATATAATAATGATAACATTTCAATATTGTCACTTTCCTAACAACCAAACATCCATATACTATAATAATTCACAGAAAATGATTTCTTTTTTATACAAAAATAGTTTTGCGCAAAATTATTTCATTCACCCTATTTTAAAACAATACTATGTCGTCTTGCCTCGTTTAAGTGTTTAGAAATCTCTATCGATAATATGGCGTCCCACATACCGACCAAAATTCACAAACATCTCAACGGATAAGCAAACACAATATAAAACATTTTTATATTCACTAACAAATACGCGCTCGTATCTATTATTACACTCAACTCATTCTAGAGTACTACTGACTCTATCTCTAATGAGTACACCCAACAGAGCAGGGTTGTCGCTTAACCATATGCTCTGATACCACTTTGTCACATCCCGAAATTTTCGACTTTCGAAAATTCGACATCGATACTCACTTTATCGACTGCCGAGCAATCGAGTGCCGGAAACTCCAGTAGTGAGGGTTTTAGAAAGAAGAAAAGATAGAAGAAAAAGAGAAGAAGAAGAAAGAACAACACAGAACAACATCAGAACAGAAAACAATATCAGAATCTTACACATCGCAGCGGAACAATATATAATAAATAAACACTAGTCTTTTAAAACAAAGAACTATATCGGTTTATACATACATCAATCATCAGAGTCAATATACAACAATGGACAGTTATATAACTTGTCCTCATACAGAATACACAGCGGAATAAATACTATCAGATACAAATACTACGTCTCGTCCTCCAGCTTATTTCCAAAGCTCCAGAATATCCAGAATATCCTGATAATCTAACTCTAGACTGCCCGTGTGGAAATTGGTGGGCACCCAGAGTTTAGAAGGGAAACAATAAACTCCGAGTCAGTCATGGTGACTGGTGTGAGATCGTAAAACAGTTATTCTTCAAATTAAACAACAGAAAAACTTTAATGTCAATTCGCAATGCTTTTGGAAAATGAAACTACCATAAGACCTCCCACCACACACACAATGCAAACGCAGACTTGGAGGAGATTTCTTCTTATGATAGTCAAAGATGCTTACTACGCAAAATCAAATTCTTTTTGATATTATTATTAGTGCATAGTGGAAAAATCATTTCGAAAGTAGAATATAAATCTTAGCCAGCATAGGTACCATTATATTATGCCTGCTATAGCTGCCTCCTGAGGAGACAGGTTATACAATTGAAATCGTAAAGGCTCGTATTGTTTCTTTGGATTTCCAACAAATGGTCAGGCTAAGGAACTTCCTATCCACGATGGGTACGTTCCTGGAATAGACGACCCGAGAACCTAACCGGATCTCTGCCAACACAAGGCCGGGTTACCTCTGCAAAAATAGGTAACTACTGACACGCGTATGCCATCCCCCGATCGTCACCGATCTTCCCGAGGATCCCCGATTCGCAACAACCACAAAGAAATAAATTTTGCAGCAACCACAGAGGTTAAGTATCTGGGCTCCATACCATGATACCACCTTTATCCAGAAGGAATGACATACACTAAGGGGCGCTACTCCCTAGAACCTTGCTGCATTCGTCCTGTTTCGACCATTTCCGGGGTGTGGGGCTCGACGAAGTCTCGTCCACAAAGCTACGCTTTCTCAAAAAGCCCTGCTTCGGGTCAAACAAAATGATCAACCTATGATCACAAAGATATAAGATCAAACAAATGATCATATCACAAATGATCAAACACTGATCATTTCACAGCAACACTCAGTATGCCACGTTACCAAATTGGGATATATCGCTGATAAATTTCAACTACATAACCTCTGAGCTCGTACGTCTCAGAGAAGGGTGTTAAGCTAAGAGAATAAATTCTCCGCCACCAACAGAAATGTATTTGAAAGAAATCAGCTTTATATCTCAAATTGTAACGTCAGACACACAATCCATACAAGTCTGTTCCGGGATCGAACAGAACCGAAGGCACTTCTCACGAAGCCCTTGCATTTCCGGATAATTTTCTATCACGTCAGGATTTCCCGTCACTAAGGGTGATAAAAACCTCTAAATCGAAGATCAGTCGATGTAGAGTAACTCGACGGTAACCCTTTCGTTTTCAAAAATATCCGGTCTTCAACACCGGTCTTCGAATGCAATTTATAACGACGTATCACATATTCGGAATGGGTTATACGACCCCATGGTCCTTTCCCGGCTAACCCGAATAGTGAGCGATTATTTAAAAATAAGTGTGGCATTCAAATTCATCCAATTCACAACAAATACCTATCTAAAGGTAATTATTGATAGTCGGTTATTTAACTATCAATAAAGATGCGCAACATCATCAGATTCCAAATAATTTTCCAAATTATTTCATCTTCCAAAATATCTTTACTAGATATAAAATTTCCACACTTCAAAAATAAATCAATATTTATTTTTAAGACGAATTCCCATTTCTTTTATAAATTCCATAGTGAATTTATATTTCAAAATATCTACTGATATACAATTTTCAAATCGTTTTCAATATTCAAATTCAATTTATCTTTACAAAGATAAATTCTCAAAACGTTTATTTCATATTGGAAAAGCATTTCCATACTTATTTAAAAATAAGTATTTTCACAAATCTATTTATTTTCAACATTTGAAAATATTCGATATACTTAAATCAAATTAAGTATAATTTCATTCTTTAAGGAAAATATTCTTTTAACACCTTTATTTGAGTCAAAACGAATGTTACGTAAAACATCGTTACGACGACTCAAAATCACTAGTATAAGGATCCAGAATTAAGATAGATGTATAAATCCCAATACTATATAAAATATTTCCTTCCGGAAATCATTTACTATAACAACAATGTTATAGTCCACCATTTCCTTAAATTTCTCGGAAACGTCTATTTCAACAAGTACTGTTGAAATCTATGCTTTCGATTCATAATACATTTTAAACATCTTTAAAATGTTTAACTTCATTTTTTTTTTATCACTTTTTCAACAATAAATCCATTTTACTTAACAATATATTCACTGTCCCAAAATCGTGAATATAATTCACTTAACCCAATTTCAATCTATTTCTACACATTTTTATTTCAATAGAGATTCGCTATCCAAAATCGCGGATATATCTCTTTTTTTTTTATAATCTACTATCTTAAATTTGTCAAATTCAATCGATTTCGAATTTATAAACACTTTTATAAATTTTATTTGTATTCATTTTCAATATTAACAAAATTCCTTTAAAATTTCATCACTTTGATTTATACAAAATCAAATTTTATAAATCTTCTATATAATGCTTTTATTTCACAATGGTCCATTTAAACCAATTAAATAAATCCTTATCGATTTATTTAAATCTTTATTCCAAATTCGTAAATCTATTTCCACAATTTAAAAATAAATCAATATTTATTTTTACACCAATTCCCCTTATTTCAATTTAATTCATTTTCCAATTCTTCACTTTAACCCTAAAATCAGATTCCAAATAAATTTCTAATTCTACTTCAATACCAAATCAATTTCAATCTTCATTTCTAAATAAATTTCCCATCCCAACTCATTTTATATTGACTTTCCAAATTCGTTTCAATTTGCCAATTAAATTTATAGTTGGACTTCCAACTTATTTCCTTTTAAATAAATTCCTTTTTAAGAAAATAAATTTCAATCGTTTCTTTCAATCTATTTTAAAAATCCAAATTTTAAATTAAATTCTTCAATTTAAAATCACTATTTTACGAAATCCATTTATTTAACATTTTCACTTTATTCTGGAATAAATTCGATAATACTATAAAAATCAACTTTTATACCTTTAAATTCTTTTCTTCAAATTTTATTCAATTTCAAAAAATCAATTCACTTAAAATTTTCTGCTTGGATTTCAAAAATTCAATTTCGTTTATTTTTGGAATCCAATGATATCAAACATCCATTCAGCTAAATTTTAGCTTTCAAACAATTTCCAGACATCAATATGATTAATATAATCATTCACAGATTCATATCACAGTATAAATAAATTCAATCAATATGAGGGGTCCAGTTGGATCCCTCCAACCTGTTTCCCTGCATCCAAAGATGTTAGCACAATACCAATTCCGCTCCAGTACGGAATTATCGTGGTTATAGGTTTTTATAAATCCGCTTACTAACGGCGCAATAGGGTCTCATCCGCTATACGAGGCGGGAATCAATCAATCCAATATATACATATGCCAATATGTATATACTGCTATATATATAGATATATCCTATCATATCTAATACAAACAGAAATCAATCAATAACTGAAAATTCCACTTTTCAATTGAGTGAGAAAATCTCACCTTAGCTTTTATTTTGCCATCCATTTCCATTTTGACCATTTCTTCTTGATTTTAAACCTTGTATAAATAATTATACAATCTATCAATATTCGAAAGACTGAACAATTAATTTCCGTTTCAATTGTTTTAGATTAACAAATTTCTCCTTTAAAAAATTTATTTAACTACAATTTAATTTTAAAACTCAATTTCTCTTTACTAATCTATTTAATTAAATCGAATACCCTTTTAAAAATCTTAAGGTAATTAATATTAATTTTAAACCAATACTTTTTAAATTTTAACTTCCACAATTATCAAATTGATTCGCATGTATATTTATTTCCATTTCATTTTAAACTGTAAACATTTATTTATTTTCCCACAATTTAAAATTAAACTAAATAAGAAAAGAAAAAGGAAAATGCAGAATACCTTCACTGCCGAGTTTAAAAATTGAACAGCTCGACGTCTCCAGATTGTCGACCCCACGCCGCGGCGCTACCCACTACCTCGCGACATCGCCGTCGCCTATGCCTGAGTCGCGAAATCCACCACTGCCCCGAGACGCCATCGCACGCTGCCTCCTTGTTCGCCGTGCTCGCGAGTGCTACGCTTTCAACTGCCTCGTTGCCACCATCGCGACTTGAAAACCCTAAGCATCACGTCGACTGTGCCGCCTCCATCGCCTTCACGTAGTCGAATACCAGGTCGACCAACCCCTCGTGACTCCCCCGCCTCCACTGATTTCCACACCTCCTACCGCCCGCCTCGTGCTCGCGTCGCGACCCACCACTATTGCTCCTTTTTGAAAACGAGGACCAACTCGCGACTAACTGGAGATGCAGACGAGAGGGATTGATTCGATTCGCTTTTATTTATTTATTTACAATCGAACGAGAATCAATTCGATTGAGTTTAGAGGAGAGGTGGAAGATTCGAATGAATCTGCGTTTGTAAGAGAGGAAAAGCTCGACATTTACTATGGTTTCTCAAAGGAAGTTGCGGCCATTATTTTTGCCTTGTGAACGAAAAAAGCTTTCGTTCGATTTTTCTTTGTTTCTGGTTCGAATAGTAGGGGGAACGTGATTTATCAGAGAAGATCGTGCTTGCACGATTTTTCTTCGTGATTCTCGGCGTAAATTAGGCGTGGACGAGGGAAGAACGTGGCTGATATTTACAAATTTAAATTTAAATTTAAATTGAATCCCATTTAAATTCCAACGCGTTTAACTATCGTATGGTCACATAACAACCCCGAAAAATACGAAATTGGAAATCCGACAATAATTCAATATTACGGACCCAATGGAACTGGTTTCGTCGAATTCCGAGACTGTTTGAAAAATGACTATTTTTAAATTTCGATACGAACGATACAAATCCAAAACTGATCAAAACAGTTTAAATTTCAATTCTGAAGCTGCTGTTATCTTCAGTGTTGTCAATACGAATTTTAAAAGCTTTCGAAATATTTTTCTTCAGCTTAAAATTGAAGATTTAAATTTTTATTCAACTTTCAATCGATTAAATTTTATAATTTAATCGCCAAATTCAAAGTTATATCGAGGATTCAAATTAAATCATCGTTCAAATATTTAAAATAAATTAAATATTCCCAATTAAATTTGTTCAAAATTCTGGGTCGTTACAATTTAACTATCAAATAAACAAACAATCCAACCGAAGATCAAATTTTCAAAGGAAGCAACACTGTTAAGCACCAAGCACACTAAGCCTCTTTAGTTAATCTTTTCACTAATTAAAACACTTTCCAAATATTTATCTCAAAATATCTTTACGAAGATATACCCACAAACCCCTATATTTCGATACTTGGAAAAAATCTATATACTTATCTCAACGGTATAAATATATTCACATAATAGAGGAAGATTTCCTTTTAAAATTCTAGAACGATTTATAAATTCCTTTATAAATCTCTAAACTCATTTATAACCTCATTCATTAGTCTCTGAAATTATTTATAAAACTCCCTTTTATACATTCCTAAAAACATTTATAAACCATTTATAAATCCCTAAAACCATTTATAAACTACTTTTAAATAAATCTTAATATATGTATGTGTGTGTGTATCACTTTATATAAAACGGTTCATAAATATTTTTACCAAAATATTTCTATCTTCTTGTTAAAACAGTATTCCATTATTATAAAAAACAGACATATTTTTAAGATTTAAAAATCTTTATTTACAGTTCAAAAATCTCTATTTAAAATATTTTATAATCTATTAATTTATAATATTAAAAAATCATACCTTTTTATTTAAATTTAATATAAATTCCTTCTTTTAGTAATTCAGTAATATTTATTACAGCATATAAATTCTCGAAACCAGTTAAAATCATTTTGAAAACTAATTCTTCACTTTATAGTATTTCAAAATATTAAAAATATGGCCGAATGCTACTATTGTACTAAATAGGGAAAAATCATCCATGTCATCAAATATGGCATGCAGCACATCATATATAAAAATATATGAAAAGTAAAATTAGTAGTGTGAGGAATCCAGTTAGATCCCTCTAACCTGTCCCCCTACATCACATACAGTATATAATCAAATAATGTAACTCAACCCCTTCGAGACGGAATCGTATAGAAAGGGTCATTCGCTCTTACACGGGAACGTAATAGGGTCTCATCTGCTCCAGAGGCGGGAATACATCCAAACCAACAAATAAAATAGTAAATCATCTAAACAGTCAACAAACAATCAACAATAAAATTATCCACACTTATATAAAAATATAAGTGGGCCAGAGAGGAGAGTTAACCCACCTTGCTTCCAGTTATCGCCAAATCATTCCAGTTTGAATTAAAATCGAATGGGTGTTCAATTTTAACACAAATTTCTATAAGCTCCAAATTATTCCAATCCAACTCTATAACGTTCGTCGTTATGAATAAAACGCAACTCGTCGCGCTCGATTCTGTCCTCGTATGAAAGAGTTATACATTTTAGAAGCTTCAATTTTTATTAAAATAATTAATTTTACTTAATTACATACTTACCTATTAATCCTCATGTTTGAAAACCCTAACTCACTTTCATTCGTTTCTCATTTCCAGGCGTGTGACTTTATTTTTCAAATTCGCAACTTCGACCACGCCGTGCCGCTGCCACATGGTGTCGCTCACCACCGCCTCACGTCTAAGCCCAGTCCCGACTCCCTACTACCCTCCACTATAGGTTCAAACCCCTATATCATCGTCGTGCACCAAAATTCCACCAAGAACAGTCGTGTCGTCCATCGAGAATTTTCACCGCCTATGTAACATCCCGAAAATTTTCGACTTTCGAAAATTCAACATCGATACTCACTTTATCGACTGCTGATCCATCGAATGCCGGAAACCCGAAAAGTTATGGTTTTAAGAAAGAAGAAAAAGGTAGAAGAAGAAGATAGAAGAAAAAGAAAGAAGGAAAGAAGAAGAACAACCGAACAACATCAGAACAACATCAGAACAGAAAAACAATATCAGAATCTCACATATCGCAGCGAAACAATATATAATAGATAAATGAATAATCTTTAAACAAAAGAATTTTATCAGTTTATACATACATCAATCAGAGTCATATACAACAATGGACAGTTATATAAACTTGTCCTCATACAGAATACACAGCGGAATAAATACTATCAGATACAAATACTACGTCTCGCCATCCAGCTTATCTCCAAAGCTCCAGAATATCCAGAATATCCTGATAACATAACTCTAGGCTGCCCGTGTGGAAATTTGTGGGCACCCAGAGTTTAGAAGGGAACAATAAACTCCGAGTCAGTCATGGTGACTGGTGTGAGATCGTAAAACAGTTATTCTTTAAAATAATCAACAGAAAAAAAATTTTAAAGTAAATTCGCAATGCTTTTCGGAAAATGAGACTACCATAAGACCTCCCACCACACACACAATGCAAACGCAGACTTGGAGGAGATTTCTTCTTATGATAGTCAAAGATGCTTGATACGCAAAATCAAATCATTTTTTTTGATATTATTATTAGTGCATAGTGTAGAAAACATTTCGAAAGTATAATATTAATCTTAGCCAGCATAGGCATTCCGCACTTATGCCTACTATAGCTACCATCCAAACAGTGGTGACCACCATAAGTGAATGATAGGTTCTACAACTAAAACCGTACAATATCGTATTGTTTCTTTGGATTTCCAACAAATGGCCAGGCTAAGGAACTTCCTATCCACGATGGGTATGTCCCTGGAATAGACGACCCGAGAATCTAACGTTATGGTTAGATCTCTGCCAACACAAGGCCGGGTTACCTCTGCAAAAATAGGTAACTACTGACACGCGTATGCCATCCCCCGATCGTCACCGATCTTCCCGAGGATCCCCGATTCGCAACAAAACCACATAGATAATAATAATGCAGTAACCACAGAGGTTAAGTATCTGGGCTCCATACCATGATACCACCTTTATCCAGAAGGAATGACATACACTAAGGGGCGCTACTCCCTAGAACCTTGCTGCATTCGTCCTGTTTCGACCATTTCCGGGGTGTGAGGCTCGATGAAGTCTCGTCCACAAAGCTACGCTTTCTCAAAAAGCCCTGCTTCGAGTCAAACAAAATGATCAACCTATGATCACAAAGATATAAGATCAAACAAATGATCATATCACAAATGATCAAACACTGATCATTTCACAGCAACACTCAGTATGCCACGTTACCAAGTTGGGATATATCGCTGATAAATTTCAACTACATAACCTCTGAGCTCGTACGTCTCAGAGAAGGGTGTTAAGCTAAGAGAATAAATTCTCCGCCACCAACAGAAATGTATTTGAAAGAAATCAGCTCAATATCTCAAATTGTAACGTCAAACACACAATCCATATAAGTCTGTTCCGGGATCGAACAGAACCGAAGGCACTTCTCACGAAGCCCTTGCACATCCGGATAATTTTCAATCACGTCAGGACTTCCCGTCACTAAGGGTGATAAAACCTCTAAATCGAAGATCAGTCGATGTAGAGTAACTCGACGGTAATCCTTTCGTTTTCAAAAATATCCGGTCTTCAACACCGGTCTTCAAATGCAATTCATAACGACGTATCACATATTCGGAATGGGTTATACGACCCCATGGTCCTTTCCCGGCTAACCCGAATAGTGAGCGCTTATTTAAAAACAAGTGTGGCATTCAAATTCATCCAATTCACAACAAATACCTATCTAAAGGTAATTATTGATAGTCGGTTATTTAACTATCAATAAAGATGCGCGACATCATCAGATTCCAAATAATTTTCCCAAATTATTTATTCTTCAAAAAAAAAAATATCTTACTAGATATATAATTTCCACACTTCAAAAATAAATCAACGTTTATTTTTAAAACGAATTCCCATTTCTTTTATAAATTCCATAGTGAATTTATATTTCAAAGATATCTACTGATATACGATTTTCAAATCGATTTCAATATTCAACTTCAATTTATCTTTACAAAGATAAATTCTCCAAACGTTCATTTCATATTGGAAAAGCAATTCCATACTTATTTAAAAATAAGTGTTTCACAAATCTATTCATTTTCAACACTTGAAAATATTCGATATACTTAAATCAAATTAAGTATATATTCATCCTTTAAGGAAAATATTCTTTTAACACCTTTATTTGAGTCAAAACGAATGTTACGTAAAACATCGTTACGACGACTCGAAATCACTAGTATAGGGATTCGGATTTTAAGATAGATATATAAATCCCAATACTACATAAAACATTTCCTTTCGGGAATCATTTACTATAACAATAGTGTTATAGTCCACCATTTCCTTATATTTCTCGAAAACGTCTATTTTCAACAATAAATGTTGAAATCTATGATTTCGATATTTAACACGTTTTAAAACATCTTTTAAAACAATTACTTCATTTTATAATATCGTTTCTCCAGAACATATCCATTTTCCTTAAGAGTATATTCATTTAACTAAATTTCAGCCATCTCTACACGTTTTATTTCAATAAAGATTCGCTATCCAAAATCGCGAATATATCTTCTTTAAAAATCTTCTATATTTAATTTATCAAACTCCATCGATTTTGAATTTATAAAACAACGTTTATAAATCCTATTTCTATATTTTTTTAACAACTTTGATTTATAAATCTTCTTTATTAACGATCCGATCAATATTCCATCTAAAAGCAGAAATCCAATTTATAAGTAAATTTTCTTATAATCATTCATTCTACAACTTCATTCTTTATAAATCTATAAATTTCATATCTTTACAATTTATAATTCTATACATTTCGTATCTTCACATTTTATAATTATAAATTTCATATCTTCACATTTTATAATTATAAATTCCATATCTCTTATAAAACTTATTTTAAAATTCCAATAACTTTAATTGATAAATATCAATTTGATACATCTTTTTATATACATTGGTTTAAGAATTCAAAAATCTCAACTTAAACCATTTCATAAATTTCTTAACTCTTTATTTCAAAAGAAATTACTTTTTTTGTTAAAATTCACAAAATCTCAACTTTTATAACTTAAAAGTTTTAACGTTTATCTTTTTAAAGTAAATCAATTCAACAATTTAAATAAGCGTATATTTTCAAAGATCACTTTTTAAAATTTCACTTTTAAAATCAACATCGTTATTTTTAAATTTCAAAATTTGAATCCGATGATGCAACGCATCAATTAGTCAATCACAACAGTCAATATCATATCTCAACATATGACAACAGAAAATATATCAACATCTGTAAATAAATAAATACAGTTGAGGAATCCAGTTGGATCCCTCCAACCTGTTTCCCTGCATCCAAAGATGTTAGCACAATACCAATTCCGCTCCAGTACGGAATTATCGCGGTATATAGGTTTTTATAAATCCGCTTACTAACGGCGCAATAGGGTCTCATCCGCTATACGAGGCGGGAAATCATCAATCCAATATATACATATGCCAATATGTATATATTGCTATATATAGATATATCCTAAAATATCTAATAGCACATTCAAGCAAAATCAATCAATAACTGCAAATCAAAATTTTCCTTCGAGTGAGAAAATCTCACCTTCGCTTTTATTAGCAAACCATTTCCATTTTCGGCTGTTTCTTCATTTCAGCCCTAGTATAAACAGTTTATACAATTTATTAAAAATTCGAATTAATCGAATAACAATTTTTCGTTTGATCAATTTAATTAACCGATGGTTTTACTTTTAACTAATTTCTTTTAAATAAATTTATTTAACAAAAATTTATAATTCGAACTGATTCCTTTTAAATAAATCTATCCAACCAAAATTTTACTTAAAAAAAATATCTTTAACTCAAATCAATTTCCTTTATTAAATTTGCTTAAGTAAAATTTCTTCTTTCTACTTCTATACAAACGAATATATAAACTTCCTTTACCGTAAGATTTTCTGACAAACGGAAAGTTAAATCAACAAATTAAAATTACCAATTTTAAATCTTAAGTACTTTTAAAATGTGATAAAAATTGAATTACCCTAAGATATATATTTTCAAATTCTGTATGCATGTATATATTTTTTAACATCGAATTTAACAGATATTCAAAAACAAAAGAGATCGAACCTCACCGCTCCTCTGCTCGAAACCCAGGCTCGCACCCCCAAGTTGATCGACATCGTCTCCGCCTGCTCGACCATGAACTCGAGACCCCGCAGCATTGCCTCCATCACGCGCGCACTCCAGATCGAACGACGCGACCACTGGTGATGCCCCAGTCGCGAGCGCTGCCTCGCGGTTGAAATCGCGATTATTTCCATCGCCGAAGACGCCGCCATGTTGAAGCCCTAAATTGCCATCGCGACTAAATCGCAACCACCACGCGCCTCGAGAACCTCTGCCAGCGACCCATCGCCGCACGCCTATTCGCGAAGTTCGCCACACTTGTCGTCGCGCTCGCGAGAAACTCCTCACCGCGAAACCCTCGTCCCTGCTCGTGTTCGCCTCCCCCATTATCGAACGCGAGTCACTCGGTTGTCATTTGTAAACGAGAATGACTCGTTCGTTGATTTTATTTAGAAGAGAAAGGGGTTTGGCCATTTAATTTTTCCCTTTGTTTCGTTCTGAGGTTTTTGAATAGGTGAGGAGGCGAAATAACGTTAAAGTCGAACGAAACATGGCAGGCACGATTGGGCTTCGTGATTCTCTGCGTGATTTTAGGCTGAAGTTAGGGAAGAGAACGTGTGATATTTGACTTAAATTTAAATTTCAAATTTTAAATTGAATATCGTTAAAGCTTTAACGCGTTTATATATCGCGTGCTCACGTATCAACTCAGAAAATTATGAAAATCGAAATCCGGCAATAATACAACATTCCGGACCCAATGGAACTGGTTTCGTCGAATTCCGAGACTGTTTGAAAATTGACTATTTTAAAATATCGATTCGAACAATAAAATTTCAAAACTGAACGAAACACTTTCAATTTCAATTCTGAAAGTTCTATTACCTCCAGAATTATCAATATGAATTTTAAAAGCTTTTGAAATATTTTTCTTCAGCTAAAAATAGAAGATTCAAATTTTTATTCGACTATCAATAGATTAATTTTTTATAATTTAATCGTCAGCTTCAAATTTAAATCGGGGATTCAAATTAAATCATCGTTCAAATATTTAAAATTAATTAAATATTCTAAATTTAATTCGTTCAAAATTCCGGGTCGTTACAGACTTCCCCCCTTAAAAGAATTTCGTCCTCGAAATTACAAGTTAGGAAAAAATGTCCTTAACTCGTCTACTATTTTTCACAATCCAATAGTTTTATCAATTCATCAAAACAAATCTTTCTACTAAAGATTCGTTATCATTCAACTACATTTCAACTTCAACTGTAAGTTCAAACAACATTGTTTAACTTCAAAATTCAAATTTAAATTCAAATTCAAATTTAAACTTTCAAAAATTTCTCAAAAATTTTCTAACACTCGAAATTTTCGAAAAATTTCGCCAGCGTCTCCTTTGCGCGGCTAATACGGTACAACTACAAAACGTCCCTACGGACTCTCAGATTTCAAAAAGAAAAAGAAAAAGCCAAGCGGCTAGAGAGAAATCATCAAAAACTCATATTAAAACTCAAATACATACCTTTTTCGAGCAATTCAAATTTATCTGTGAAATAAATTTTCCAATCCCTTTACACACCTGTATATCCTACTAGCCATTATATCTAGTTGCATATATTCAAACCAATTTGCAAAGTCTATTACAAAATTTTCAATATAAACTGCTTATACCCTTTTTAGCTTACTATTGAAGTTACATCCATTCAATTTTTCATTTCAATTTTTCATTTGAATTCAATTCACAATTACAATTCAATTTGAATTCTATTTTACTTCTGAATATTTAATTTATCAGTTATCTTTCATTCATAACCGCACTATTTTAAATTAGTTTCAGTTACTAATTCATTTCAATTCTAATTCATTTATTCACATTTGTTTTCAACATTCAGTTTCAATTCCAATTTTATCTTCATTCAATCATCAACTTAGAATAATTTCAATATCAAATTTTACTTAAGAATTTCACTCTTCATTTCTTAGGTTCAATATAAATATACCATGTACACATTACATTTAACTGGATTTCCAATTCGATATAGATTTTAATTCACCTTTCATTTATAACAATTCAATTCATTTTAATTAGTTTTGCTCACTAATTTTATTTTAGTACTTTACTTTAATTTAACTCCATCTTTTAAGTTAAATTCATTCTATCAAAACCCAACTTGTATAAGTTATCAATTCATTTAGTAATCCAATAAATATTTTAAATAGGATTCCAGAACCAACCCTTTCAAAACCATTTTTGAAAATAATTCAAATTATCCTTTGAATTTCCTAAAACAAAAATCCAAATTTTTCAAAACAACTTCTATTTAAAACAATTTGGCAGCAATTCCTCTTTTGGAAACCCGAAAATGAACACCGGTGATGCCATGGTCATCATCGGAATTATTTTCCAGCGACCGAAAAGAGTTTAGAGCTTTTCATTTCTTCAAAACATTTTTCAAAACCCTTGAAATTCATTTTCAAATCAAAAAGATTTAAACTTTTCGAATCTCCAAAATTTACGAATTCTTTTCAAAACATTTCCAAAAAAAACTTCTCTGGAATCTCATTTTAAATTACAAATCACATTTATAATTTACATTCTTTAATTTCGTTTATATGTGAATTAATTTCTTAACTTTGGAGTTTTGATTTCAATTTCTTATTCATCTTCAGTGATGATAATTCACTATTATTACTTCCTAACATCCATGCAATCATATACTATGATAATTCATAGAAAATCATTTCTTTTATATACAAAAATAACTTTGGGTAAAATTATTTCATTTACCCTATTTAAAACAATACTGTGCCGAATTGTTCTATTCGAGTGTTTAGAGATCCCTATCAATGATCGTTAATTACTCGTATTGACCAGAATCCATATACCACTCAACAAATCAATCATCACAATATAAAACAATTTTATATTCAATAACAAATACGTGCTCATATCTATTATTACACTCAACTCATTCTAGAGTACTGCTGACTCTATCTCTAATGAATAACACCCAACAGAGCAGGGTTGTCGCTTAACCATATGCTCTGATACCAAATGTAACATCCCGAAAAATTTCGACTTTCGAAAATTCAACATCGATACTCACTTTATCGACTGCTGAGCCATCGAATGCCGGAAACCCGAAAAGTTATGGTTTTAAGAAAGAAGAAAAAGGTAGAAGAAGAAGATAGAAGAAAAAGAAAGAAGGAAAGAAGAAGAACAACCGAACAACATCAAAACAACATCAGAACAGAAAAACAATATCAGAATCTCACATATCGCAGCGAAACAATATATAATAGATAAATGAATAATCTTTAAACAAAAGAATTTTATCAGTTTATACATACATCAATCAGAGTCATATACAACAATGGACAGTTATATAAACTTGTCCTCATACAGAATACACAGCGGAATAAATACTATCAGATACAAATACTACGTCTCGCCATCCAGCTTATCTCCAAAGCTCCAGAATATCCAGAATATCCTGATAACATAACTCTAGGCTACCCGTGTGGAAATTTGTGGGCACCCAGAGTTTAGAAGGGAACAATAAACTCCGAGTCAGTCATGGTGACTGGTGTGAGATCGTAAAACAGTTATTCTTTAAAATAATCAACAGAAAAAAATTTTTAAAGTAAATTCGCAATGCTTTTCGGAAAATGAGACTACCATAAGACCTCCCACCACACACACAATGCAAACGCAGACTTGGAGGAGATTTCTTCTTATGATAGTCAAAGATGCTTGATACGCAAAATCAAATCATTTTTTTTGATATTATTATTAGTGCATAGTGTAGAAAACATTTCGAAAGTATAATATTAATCTTAGCCAGCATAGGCATTCCGCACTTATGCCTACTATAGCTACCATCCAAACAGTGGTGACCACCATAAGTGAATGATAGGTTCTACAACTAAAACCGTACAAGATCGTATTGTTTCTTTGGATTTCCAACAAATGGCCAGGCTAAGGAACTTCCTATCCACGATGGGTACGTCCCTGGAATAGACGACCCGAGAATCTAACGTTACGGTTAGATCTCTGCCAACATAAGGCCGGGTTACCTCTGCAAAAATAGGTAACTACTGACACGCGTATGCCATCCCCCGATCGTCACCGATCTTCCCGAGGATCCCCGATTCGCAACAAAACCACATAGATAATAATAATGCAGTAACCACAGAGGTTAAGTATCTGGGCTCCATACCATGATACCACCTTTATCCAGAAGGAATGACATACACTAAGGGGCGCTACTCCCTAGAACCTTGCTGCATTCGTCCTGTTTCGACCATTTTCGGGGTGTGAGGCTCGATGAAGTCTCGTCCACAAAGCTACGCTTTCTCAAAAAGCCCTGCTTCGGGTCAAACAAAATGATCAACCTATGATCACAAAGATATAAGATCAAACAAATGATCATATCACAAATGATCAAACACTGATCATTTCACAGCAACACTCAGTATGCCACGTTACCAAGTTGGGATATATCGCTGATAAATTTCAACTACATAACCTCTGAGCTCGTACGTCTCAGAGAAGGGTGTTAAGCTAAGAGAATAAATTCTCCGCCACCAACAGAAATGTATTTGAAAGAAATCAGCTCAATATCTCAAATTGTAACGTCAAACACACAATCCATATAAGTCTGTTCCGGGATCGAACAGAACCGAAGGCACTTCTCACGAAGCCCTTGCACATCCGGATAATTTTCAATCACGTCAGGACTTCCCGTCACTAAGGGTGATAAAACCTCTAAATCGAAGATCAGTCGATGTAGAGTAACTCGACGGTAATCCTTTCGTTTTCAAAAATATCCGGTCTTCAACACCGGTCTTCAAATGCAATTCATAACGACGTATCACATATTCGGAATGGGTTATACGACCCCATGGTCCTTTCCCGGCTAACCCGAATAGTGAGCGCTTATTTAAAAACAAGTGTGGCATTCAAATTCATCCAATTCACAACAAATACCTATCTAAAGGTAATTATTGATAGTCGGTTATTTAACTATCAATAAAGATGCGCGACATCATCAGATTCCAAATAATTTTCCCAAATTATTTATTCTTCAAAAAAAAAAATATCTTACTAGATATATAATTTCCACACTTCAAAAATAAATCAACGTTTATTTTTAAAACGAATTCCCATTTCTTTTATAAATTCCATAGTGAATTTATATTTCAAAGATATCTACTGATATACGATTTTCAAATCGATTTCAATATTCAACTTCAATTTATCTTTACAAAGATAAATTCTCCAAACGTTCATTTCATATTGGAAAAGCAATTCCATACTTATTTAAAAATAAGTGTTTCACAAATCTATTCATTTTCAACACTTGAAAATATTCGATATACTTAAATCAAATTAAGTATATATTCATCCTTTAAGGAAAATATTCTTTTAACACCTTTATTTGAGTCAAAACGAATGTTACGTAAAACATCGTTACGACGACTCGAAATCACTAGTATAGGGATTCGGATTTTAAGATAGATATATAAATCCCAATACTACATAAAACATTTCCTTTCGGGAATCATTTACTATAACAATAGTGTTATAGTCCACCATTTCCTTATATTTCTCGAAAACGTCTATTTTCAACAATAAATGTTGAAATCTATGATTTCGATATTTAACACGTTTTAAAACATCTTTTAAAACAATTACTTCATTTTATAATATCGTTTCTCCAGAACATATCCATTTTCCTTAAGAGTATATTCACTTAACTAAATTTCAGCCATCTCTACACGTTTTATTTCAATAAAGATTCGCTATCCAAAATCGCGAATATATCTTCTTTAAAAATCTTCTATATTTAATTTATCAAACTCCATCGATTTTGAATTTATAAAACAACGTTTATAAATCCTATTTCTATATTTTTTTAACAACTTTGATTTATAAATCTTCTTTATTAACGATCCGATCAATATTCCATCTAAAAGCAGAAATCCAATTTATAAGTAAATTTTCTTATAATCATTCATTCTACAACTTCATTCTTTATAAATCTATAAATTTCATATCTTTACAATTTATAATTCTATACATTTCGTATCTTCACATTTTATAATTATAAATTTCATATCTTCACATTTTATAATTATAAATTCCATATCTCTTATAAAACTTATTTTAAAATTCCAATAACTTTAATTGATAAATATCAATTTGATACATCTTTTTATATACATTGGTTTAAGAATTCAAAAATCTCAACTTAAACCATTTCATAAATTTCTTAACTCTTTATTTCAAAAGAAATTACTTTTTTTGTTAAAATTCACAAAATCTCAACTTTTATAACTTAAAAGTTTTAACGTTTATCTTTTTAAAGTAAATCAATTCAACAATTTAAATAAGCGTATATTTTCAAAGATCACTTTTTAAAATTTCACTTTTAAAATCAACATCGTTATTTTTAAATTTCAAAATTTGAATCCGATGATGCAACGCATCAATTAGTCAATCACAACAGTCAATATCATATCTCAACATATGACAACAGAAAATATATCAACATCTGTAAATAAATAAATACAGTTGAGGAATCCAGTTGGATCCCTCCAACCTGTTTCCCTGCATCCAAAGATGTTAGCACAATACCAATTCCGCTCCAGTACGGAATTATCGCGGTATATAGGTTTTTATAAATCCGCTTACTAACGGCGCAATAGGGTCTCATCCGCTATACGAGGCGGGAAATCATCAATCCAATATATACATATGCCAATATGTATATATTGCTATATATAGATATATCCTAAAATATCTAATAGCACATTCAAGCAAAATCAATCAATAACTGCAAATCAAAATTTTCCTTCGAGTGAGAAAATCTCACCTTCGCTTTTATTAGCAAACCATTTCCATTTTCGGCTGTTTCTTCATTTCAGCCCTAGTATAAACAGTTTATACAATTTATTAAAAATTCGAATTAATCGAATAACAATTTTTCGTTTGATCAATTTAATTAACCGATGGTTTTACTTTTAACTAATTTCTTTTAAATAAATTTATTTAACAAAAATTTATAATTCGAACTGATTCCTTTTAAATAAATCTATCCAACCAAAATTTTACTTAAAAAAAATATCTTTAACTCAAATCAATTTCCTTTATTAAATTTGCTTAAGTAAAATTTCTTCTTTCTACTTCTATACAAACGAATATATAAACTTCCTTTACCGTAAGATTTTCTGACAAACGGAAAGTTAAATCAACAAATTAAAATTACCAATTTTAAATCTTAAGTACTTTTAAAATGTGATAAAAATTGAATTACCCTAAGATATATATTTTCAAATTCTGTATGCATGTATATATTTTTTAACATCGAATTTAACAGATATTCAAAAACAAAAGAGATCGAACCTCACCGCTCCTCTGCTCGAAACCCAGGCTCGCACCCCCAAGTTGATCGACATCGTCTCCGCCTGCTCGACCATGAACTCGAGACCCCGCAGCATTGCCTCCATCACGCGCGCACTCCAGATCGAACGACGCGACCACTGGTGATGCCCCAGTCGCGAGCGCTGCCTCGCGGTTGAAATCGCGATTATTTCCATCGCCGAAGACGCCGCCATGTTGAAGCCCTAAATTGCCATCGCGACTAAATCGCAACCACCACGCGCCTCGAGAACCTCTGCCAGCGACCCATCGCCGCACGCCTATTCGCGAAGTTCGCCACACTTGTCGTCGCGCTCGCGAGAAACTCCTCACCGCGAAACCCTCGTCCCTGCTCGTGTTCGCCTCCCCCATTATCGAACGCGAGTCACTCGGTTGTCATTTGTAAACGAGAATGACTCGTTCGTTGATTTTATTTAGAAGAGAAAGGGGTTTGGCCATTTAATTTTTCCCTTTGTTTCGTTCTGAGGTTTTTGAATAGGTGAGGGGGCGAAATAACGTTAAAGTCGAACGAAACATGGCAGGCACGATTGGGCTTCGTGATTCTCTGCGTGATTTTAGGCTGAAGTTAGGGAAGAGAACGTGTGATATTTGACTTAAATTTAAATTTCAAATTTTAAATTGAATATCGTTAAAGCTTTAACGCGTTTATATATCGCGTGCTCACGTATCAACTCAGAAAATTATGAAAATCGAAATCCGGCAATAATACAACATTCCGGACCCAATGGAACTGGTTTCGTCGAATTCCGAGACTGTTTGAAAATTGACTATTTTAAAATATCGATTCGAACAATAAAATTTCAAAACTGAACGAAACACTTTCAATTTCAATTCTGAAAGTTCTATTACCTCCAGAATTATCAATATGAATTTTAAAAGCTTTTGAAATATTTTTCTTCAGCTAAAAATAGAAGATTCAAATTTTTATTCGACTATCAATAGATTAATTTTTTATAATTTAATCGTCAGCTTCAAATTTAAATCGGGGATTCAAATTAAATCATCGTTCAAATATTTAAAATTAATTAAATATTCTAAATTTAATTCGTTCAAAATTCCGGGTTGTTACAGCCTATTCGCTACCTAGGTCGATCCCACTGTTGATCTTGCTTACGGAGTCATGCTCTAGGTTTTGTTTGTTGGAGTCGATGGCCTGTATGGCCTGTGGTGGCGCCGATGGTTGTGGAGCATTGGATGGTGGAATTAGGAAGTGGCGGCTCTGTTAAAGTTTAATTAGGGTTTGCAAATGAAAACATTTTGGGTCCTTTTATAGAAAATTTCTTGAAACACTATTCACGCTCTAAATTTCCAAACTCCCAACAAAGCGTGCTGCCTAGCGTTCTATATTTTATACCCCTATTCCAAACACAATGGAACATGTGTAGTTAATGCCCCGCTATTACCCCACTATAACCCCGCTATATCTCATAGCGGATTTCTACCGCTACGATATTTCCATATAGCCCCAAAATATAGCCTTTCCGCTTTAAGCCCCGCTATTTCCAATATATCCCGTTATTCCCGCTATATTCCGCTATTACCGCTATATCTTCTTTAATAAAATGAATTGAAAAATTGCATTTATACATTATAAAAATTAATAAACTAATTTATTTGATTTAATTTTTAATATATTTTCAGAAATGAAAATACTCTAATATTCTACTAAATTCAATTATATTATATAACAATTTTACGTTTATTTAAAGTATATTCGCACATGTTTTTATTTAAAATTATTTATGTATTAATTATAATTCAATTGAATGATAAATTTTCATTTAATTACCATTTATATATTTGTAAAAACATTAAGTACGAGTTTTATATGCTATTTTAGAGCCATCCGCTATATCCTCGCTGTGACGACCGCCCATGACCCCTGCACCGAATCTAGAGATAGTGCGCTGTAAAGTGTGCCAGGCGACCATGGACGATTGTCAAGGTAAGATTTAAAACAAAAGAATCTATCGTATTACTCACAGCGCATGGACAAAATACAATAGAACATATGTATAGTGAAGCTTTACAGAACAAAATGACATCATATAAAACTCCATAATAGTTGAATACAAGCATCCACATAGTCAATACATCCAGCCTCACTACAAATCTCTCAGAGAATACAAAAAAACAGCGGAATATCCAGTACATATAAGAAAATAATATGCAACCCTCTAGCTCGTCTTCGATATCAGCATCGTGAGAAGAGAACAGCACCTGTCACCTGCTACCTAGTCTGCCCGTCCCAAAATGGACGAACAGCCCAAGGCAATAAGAATTTAAAACAAAAAGCCTTGAGTCAGACAACAGTCTTAGTGAGCAGTAAATTAACTAACAACATACCAAAAGAGCATAAAGGAAAAGGAATAGGAATACAACCCTCCCACTCCAACCTCATTCTACAGTGATAGCCCCCAGACACACACCAAGCAGAAGCAAACATAGCAGAGCATACAATTTAAAGTAAAACTACTATCACTCGAGTCAAGGGCGATGTTTTCCAAGTACCAAGGCCTAAATCAGATAAGCACCCAGAAAATACCGCTCTTGAGTCCGAATGACGATACAACCAAACATCCATGACTCTGGCTATCACTGTTATCGTTGCTTCGATATCACCGTTAATTGAATGACCGGCACATTCTTTCAGCCGTCCGTCAAGGGCTAATGGAAACCCCGGTTCTAGACATAACTCCCGCACGTCGTCGCAGCCCGTGCCTAGGACTATCGAATCTGCCCAGAGTACTCGACCATCAACAGTTGGCCGTTGGGACTATCGAATCTGCCCAAACGTACTCTTGCTTAGAGCATGCTAGAACCTTCAACAACGATGCTATCCAAGCCTCCTAGTCATCCTCCTCGACGACTATTCTCATATCCATTCATTATCTTCAACTCGAATCATATCACCGAGTTATCAACATGCTTGGAATGATCCCGTCTGGATTAGACCAAGTCTTCATCATATGATTGCCTCGCTTCATTACATCCTCGCAAAGCCTCATCTCATCATCACATCATCAAATCTATGCATAAGAGCTTCATCAACCCGCTACATATGTCACAAGCAGCTTTCCCAATTCAAGAGCCTTTCCCTTAGCTTTTGAATCGTCTTCGGTCTAAATCTAATCATCAATCATCTAGTTCATAACAATCAATCAAATCAAACATCAATCCAAGCAATCAAGCATTCAAATATGATCTAAGTAGACAATTATAACAATAATGGCATTTTCGTAATTAAAGAGTTGAAAGTCCAATAAGCATGAAAACATGGATTATATCTCTACAAACTTGATGAATGAACTTGCATAGGTTAACATATGATAAAATGGATGCAACATCATCATGAACAATGGATCTATATGGATCTACACATAGGATGAAGAAAATGCATGGAAATCTCTATTTTAACACCAAAACGAGCCAACAATCCGATATACTCCTTTGGATCCGTGTGAGAGATAATCACCACTCACCAAATCACCTAAACAATCCAAAAGATATCAACTTCAGATCTGGACAGCGAAGAACTAAGCTAGATCCGACAAGATCTCACTTCAAACGAAGAAATCTCTCTTGAAAAGATGAAGATCTTCAATCTAAGCTCTTGAATCTTCAATCTTGATCTTCGATTTGGATGGATGGAAGCACTAGATTAGAGTGGAGAAAAGAAGTGAAGAAGTGTAGAAGTCGAGCTCTCAAAATGGCAGCACTTCGTCGCTTCAAAATCCGGATCCCAAAAATGAAGAGAAGCTTTCCTATTTATAGCTGAAAACTGCCCTTAAGTCGTAACTCGGCTATCTCCTTAAGTCGGTGCCGACTTAACACCATGCCGACCTAGTGCCTTGCCGACCTAAAAACTCATCTGCCTATGACTCGCAACAAAACAGCTGTCTCCTAAGTCGGTTACGACTTATGGCATGCGCCTACGACTTACTGCTATGCCGAGTTAACCAGCCTATACGACCTAACGACTTAACTGCCTCGCCGACCTACAACTTAACCATATGACCGACCCAACGAAGCAGACTCATCATACTGCCGCAAAACCCAAGTCCTAAGTTGGTTGACGACTCAACAACTTAACACAGGAGACGACCTACCGACTCATAACTCAACACACACTGCCGACCTAACACTTAACACCCAAACACTTAGGTCGCTCACAACATGTCCCTAGGTCGTTGCCGACCTAACTCTACTCCAGAGTACTTAGGCTGCCTACTATTCTTCCTTAGGTCGCCCTAACCTCTTAAGTCGGTCAACCCCACTTCCTTAACTCGGCAACGACTTAACAAATAATATGTCAGATATGCTAACTACTAAGTCGTCCAGGTCTTAAGTCGACCACTATCTTAACTCGTCAGCCGACTTAACACTTAACTCACCACTATCCTTAAGTCGGTTAATACTATAAGTCGGTCACTTCCTTAGGTTGTTATCCCTTAACTCGGCAACGACTTACAACCTACGACTTAACACTTGCCGAGTAAACTTCAACCTACTAACCTAGCCCAGCTACGACTTATCTCCTTGAGTCCTTAACTCGCCCAGAACTCCTCTCCTAAGTCGTATACGACTCACGACTCATGCTAAGTCGTGAACGACTTAGGACTTAGGCAAAATTTGCCTAAAATCTGAAATGGCCCAAAACGCTAAAACTCCAGATTTGACGAACTTTTTTCGATCCGTGAAAATACGGGTCGTTACATTCTCTCCCCCTTAGGAATTTCGCCCCCGAAATTCCAAACAAACAAAGAAATCATAAACAATTCTGCACGCCTACCATCCATAGCAATCAACAAACCATGTATCCAATTCTAGCTTAGCATGCAGAATTCTAAAACTAGAACAAGTTACAATTTCGTTAGATGACACGACACCTTAGGGTCATACCTCGAAGAGTTCAGGATGAGCTGCTTTCATCCTCTCTTCCACTTCCCACGTACAGTCGTTATCATCATCACTCCATTGTATCTTGAGCAACTTAACTACCTTCCTCCTAAGCTGTTTCGTGTCGGTTTCAACAACACGAAGCGGCTTACGAGGTCTTCTATCAACTGGATCAACTTCTAAGTCTTCACAGCTATCAGCAGAAACCACTGTTCTCGAGTCGTGCACATACTTCCGTAGATACGATACATGAAAAACATTGTGTACACCCGACATCTTCTCCGGTAACTCCAATCTGTAAGCGAGCTTTCCAATTCGCTCGATAATCGGGAATGGTCCGACAAATCTCGGAGTCAATTTTCCTTTCTTCCCGAATCGAATAACATTCTTCAGTGGAGAAATCTTCACAAAAACCATATCTCCTACGTCGAATTCCAAATCCTTTCGACGCTTATCCGCATAACTCTTCTGACGGTCTTGGGCTGCCTTCATTCGTTGCCGAATGATCTCTATGCAATCCAAAGTCTGTCGAATCATCTCTGGCCCAAGCATCAGCTTTTCTCCAGTTTCCAACCAACATGTCGGAGAGTTACACGGTCTTCCATATAATGCCTCATACGGTGCCATACCAATGCTTGACTGGTAACTGTTGTTGTACGCAAACTCCACCAAATGAAGGTGATCTTCCCATGATCCTCCGAAGTCCAAAACACTTGCTCTAAGAAGATCTTCCAAAACTCGGTTGACTCTCTCAGTCTGACCATCTGTTTGAGGGTGATAAGCTGTACTCAAACACAACTCGGTTCCCAACACTTCCTGGAAGCTCTTCCAAAATCCACTAGTGAACAATGGATCTCGATCGCTCACTATACTCTTCGGAATACCATGGAAACGAACTATCCACTTAACATACAACTCAGCCAACTTTGATGCAGTCCTAGTCGATCGAACAGGAATGAATCGTGCACTCTTAGTCAGACGATCTACAATGACCCAAATCCCTTCATTTCCCGTTCTGGTTCTAGGCAATCCATCAATAAAATCCATCGAAACTTGTTCCCACTTCCATGTAGGAACTTCTAATGGCTGAAGCAATCCGCTTGGCTTCTTCTGTTCAGCCTTTACCAACTGGCAGTTCATACACTTGGAAATGAAATCTCCAACATCCTTCTTCATGCCTTCCCAGTAGTAGGTTCTCTTCATATCCCGATACATCTTATTTCCACCTGGATGAATTGTCAACTTCGAGTGATGACTTTCCTTCAGAACCTCACTCCTCAATTCATCTATATCGGGAACAACTAGTCGTCCTTGCTTTCGAAGCCAACCCTCTCGATCGACCTCGAATCCTTTATCCTTTTCTGGATCCAATCCAGATTCCAATTCACGGATAATCTTGACAAGCTTATCATCTCGCTTTTGGCTCTTCCCAATCCTTTCCACAAGAGTGGGTCTTATTGATAAGTTTGCCAATATTTCAGGTTCCAATTCACATCTAGGCCTGAAGTCAAATCCAGCTAAATACTCGAGACTCTTCCATTCTGAAAACATGGTTCCCAATTCTGCATGTCTTCGACTTAACGCATCTGCCACTGCGTTACCTTTTCCCGGAGTATAAGCTATTCCAAAATCATATGATGCCAAAAACTCTAGCCAACGTTGCTGCCGAAGATTCAAATCCTTTTGGGAGAAAAGATACTTCAACGACTTATGATCCGTAAACAACTCGAATCGAACTCCCAACAGATAATGCCTCCACATCTTCAGAGCAAATACAATCGCCGCCAATTCCAAATCATGAGTTGGGTAATTCCTTTCATGCGGCTTCAGTTGTCGACTGGCATACGCAACAACTTTATCCTTCTGCATCAGCACTGCTCCAAGTCCCGTACCACATGCGTCGGTGTAAACCACCATCTCATCATTCCCACTTGGAATAGTCAAAACAGGAGCACTCGTCAATCGCTCTTTCAGGATTCCGAAAGCTTGCTCACACTTAGCATCCCAACTGAACACTTGGTTCTTCTTCGTCAATCCTGTTAACGGTGCAGCTATCTTGGAGAAGTCTTTGATAAACCGTCGATAATATCCTGCTAGTCCAAGAAAACTTCTCACATCAGATGCATTCTTAGGTCTAACCCAATCCTGGATTGCTGCCACCTTAGCGGGATCAACCGCTATTCCATTTCCAGAAATCACATGGCCTAAGAACCTCACTTCACTCTTCCAGAAGTGACACTTTGAAAACTTAGCCTTCAGCTGATGTTTTCGTAAGATCTCCAAAACAATACGCAAGTGCGTCTTGTGCTCTTCCTCCGTTCTGGAATAAATCAGAATATCATCCACGAACACAAGTACGAACTTGTTCAACTGATCTCTGAACACTCTATTCATAAGATCCACAAAATATGCTGGCGCGTTAGTCAATCCAAACGGCATTACCAGCCACTCAAAGAAACCGGATGGTGTCCTAAAAGCAGTCTTCGGCACATTGTCCTTCTCTACTCTCAACTGGTGAAATCCCGTTGCTAAATCCATCTGAGAAAACACCTTAGCCTCATGAAGCTGATCAAACAAGTCATCTATTCTCGGCAATGGATACTTGTTCTTCTTAGTCACCTTGTTCAGCTCACGATAATCGACACACAATCTCAATGATCCATCTGCCTTGGTTGCGAACACAACTGGTGCACCCCACTCGGACACACTACGCCGAATGAATCCTTTCTGTAAAAGGTCGTCAACTTGCACCCTCAACTCCTGCTGTTCCCTAGGCGCCATCCGCCTAAGAGGCATCACAACAGGTCTGGCTCCTTCAACTAGATCTATACGAAACTCGATCTCTCTATGCGGCGGCAACCCTTTGACTTCGTCAAAGACATCCTCGAATCTATTTGCGATCGGCACTAAAGACAGTCCATCCCGTGGAACAACTAGCGAATACATGAAGCTCATGAAGACGCCTTCTTCATGCTTACATCGTATCACAATCTTTCGCCCCTCCACATTCTCGACTGTCACCTCCAGCCTCTCACAATCAACCTTAGCTGCATACTTCCTAAGCCAGTCCATACCCAAGATAATTCCGAACCCCGCAAAGTTCAGAACAAAGCAATCACAAACAAAAGAGCAACCATGACTCGATACAACTAGACCACGGCATAACATACACAAACAAGACGAACCCCCAACTGGATTAGTCACAACCAATGGCCTATCAACAATATCCGGCTTCAAATTTAACCGGCCTACTAGTTCATTACAAACAAACGAATGCGAAGCTCCAGTATCAAACAAAACTCTAACTGGAACACCACATAGGAAAAGAGTACCTTGAACAACCACACTCTTTCCCTTCTCTTCAGCAGTAGGAGCTTTCGAAGACGACGGAACAGCTCCTAAAGCATAGGCTTGCACAATCTGCCTGTCCTTCCTCGGTTCTGGACAATTCTTCCTGAAATGCCCCGGCTTGTCACAGTTGTGACACTTCATCGGTGCCTTCGGATTCTTACAATCCTTAGAGAAATGGCCCTTCTGCTGACAATTGTAGCAAGTCACCTCGCCTTTCGGCTTCTTCTGGCCATCCTTGCCTTTCTGCTGCTGCTGCTTCCTCTTCTGGTTTCCACCCTGCTGTGGTTTAGATTCTCCCTTGGTAACAGCAACAACAGGTCCTTCCTTAGGAAACAGACTCTCATGCCTAAGAGCTATCTCCACAAGCTTCTCAAATGAATCGTCCAAATGATCCACCAACTGTCTCCCAAGATAACTATCCAAGCCGGTCACGAACTTCTCATTCTTCTGATAAGCAGATTCAATATATGACCGGGCATACTTGGACAAAGCTTCGAACTCAGAAACATACTCAAGAACTGATCTTCCACCTTGCTTGAGCTCCACAAACCTCTTGAATAGAACAGACTTCTGAGCTGTAGAAATGAACTTAGCTTCAAATCTGACTTGGAATTGCTCCCAAGTAATCTCTTCTTCCGGAGTAGTGATGGTAATAGAGTTCCACCAATCAGAAGCTCTCCCTTGAAGCTGCCTTGATGCCAACTTCCTCTTAGTTGCATCATCAATTCCCAAATCACCAAAGATTCTTCTACAAGCATCTATCCACCTCTGGACCTCAATGGTAGATTCTGTTCCCAAGAAAACCTTCCCTCCAAGAGCAGTATAATCCTTGCACAACTTAGCAAAATCCACTGGTTTCGGAGTTTGGACTTGAACTCCAACATCTACTGCTGCCCCCGGAACTGGTATCCTTCTCATGATCGAAGTCATCATAGCTTCGAACATGGCTGCATAATCAGCAGTCTCTTCAGTAGCACGACCTCCCCTAGCAGCTGGTCTCCCTCTTCGACTCATTCTCAATATCTATAAAAAGGAATGATTAGAACATCTAGAGAAACAACTGCATAAAGGACTCAAACTCTACTAAGCTACTATATTATATATAGTATTCATCCATCAAAATACAATTACGTCTCTCATACGTAGTTACGACAGCGAGCGTTGGGTAAAACCGATTAACCAATGCTCTGATACCAAATGTGACGACCGCCCATGACCCCTGCACCGAATCTAGAGATAGTGCGCTGTAAAGTGTGCCAGGCGACCATGGACGATTGTCAAGGTAAGATTTAAAACAAAAGAATCTATCGTATTACTCACAGCGCATGGACAAAATACAATAGAACATATGTATAGTGAAGCTTTACAGAACAAAATGACATCATATAAAACTCCATAATAGTTGAATACAAGCATCCACATAGTCAATACATCCAGCCTCACTACAAATCTCTCAGAGAATACAAAAAAACAGCGGAATATCCAGTACATATAAGAAAATAATATGCAACCCTCTAGCTCGTCTTCGATATCAGCATCGTGAGAAGAGAACAGCACCTGTCACCTGCTACCTAGTCTGCCCGTCCCAAAATGGACGAACAGCCCAAGGCAATAAGAATTTAAAACAAAAAGCCTTGAGTCAGACAACAGTCTTAGTGAGCAGTAAATTAACTAACAACATACCAAAAGAGCATAAAGGAAAAGGAATAGGAATACAACCCTCCCACTCCAACCTCATTCTACAGTGATAGCCCCCAGACACACACCAAGCAGAAGCAAACATAGCAGAGCATACAATTTAAAGTAAAACTACTATCACTCGAGTCAAGGGCGATGTTTTCCAAGTACCAAGGCCTAAATCAGATAAGCACCCAGAAAATACCGCTCTTGAGTCCGAATGACGATACAACCAAACATCCATGACTCTGGCTATCACTGTTATCGTTGCTTCGATATCACCGTTAATTGAATGACCGGCACATTCTTTCAGCCGTCCGTCAAGGGCTAATGGAAACCCCGGTTCTAGACATAACTCCCGCACGTCGTCGCAGCCCGTGCCTAGGACTATCGAATCTGCCCAGAGTACTCGACCATCAACAGTTGGCCGTTGGGACTATCGAATCTGCCCAAACGTACTCTTGCTTAGAGCATGCTAGAACCTTCAACAACGATGCTATCCAAGCCTCCTAGTCATCCTCCTCGACGACTATTCTCATATCCATTCATTATCTTCAACTCGAATCATATCACCGAGTTATCAACATGCTTGGAATGATCCCGTCTGGATTAGACCAAGTCTTCATCATATGATTGCCTCGCTTCATTACATCCTCGCAAAGCCTCATCTCATCATCACATCATCAAATCTATGCATAAGAGCTTCATCAACCCGCTACATATGTCACAAGCAGCTTTCCCAATTCAAGAGCCTTTCCCTTAGCTTTTGAATCGTCTTCGGTCTAAATCTAATCATCAATCATCTAGTTCATAACAATCAATCAAATCAAACATCAATCCAAGAAATCAAGCATTCAAATATGATCTAAGTAGACAATTATAACAATAATGGCATTTTCGTAATTAAAGAGTTGAAAGTCCAATAAGCATGAAAACATGGATTATATCTCTACAAACTTGATGAATGAACTTGCATAGGTTAACATATGATAAAATGGATGCAACATCATCATGAACAATTGATCTATATGGATCTACACATAGGATGAAGAAAATGCATGGAAATCTCTATTTTAACACCAAAACGAGCCAACAATCCGATATACTCCTTTGGATCCGTGTGAGAGATAATCACCACTCACCAAATCACCTAAACAATCCAAAAGATATCAACTTCAGATCTGGACAGCGAAGAACTAAGCTAGATCCGACAAGATCTCACTTCAAACGAAGAAATCTCTCTTGAAAAGATGAAGATCTTCAATCTAAGCTCTTGAATCTTCAATCTTGATCTTCGATTTGGATGGATGGAAGCACTAGATTAGAGTGGAGAAAAGAAGTGAAGAAGTGTAGAAGTCGAGCTCTCAAAATGGCAGCACTTCGTCGCTTCAAAATCCGGATCCCAAAAATGAAGAGAAGCTTTCCTATTTATAGCTGAAAACTGCCCTTAAGTCGTAACTCGGCTATCTCCTTAAGTCGGTGCCGACTTAACACCATGCCGACCTAGTGCCTTGCCGACCTAAAAACTCATCTGCCTATGACTCGCAACAAAACAGCTGTCTCCTAAGTCGGTTACGACTTATGGCATGCGCCTACGACTTACTGCTATGCCGAGTTAACCAGCCTATACGACCTAACGACTTAACTGCCTCGCCGACCTACGACTTAACCATATGACCGACCCAACGAAGCAGACTCATCATACTGCCGCAAAACCCAAGTCCTAAGTCGGTTGACGACTCAACAACTTAACACAGGAGACGACCTACCGACTCATAACTCAACACACACTGCCGACCTAACACTTAACACCCAAACACTTAGGTCGCTCACAACATGTCCCTAGGTCGTTGCCGACCTAACTCTACTCCAGAGTACTTAGGCTGCCTACTATTCTTCCTTAGGTCGCCCTAACCTCTTAAGTCGGTCAACCCCACTTCCTTAACTCGGCAACGACTTAACAAATAATATGTCAGATATGCTAACTACTAAGTCGTCCAGGTCTTAAGTCGACCACTATCTTAACTCGTCAGCCGACTTAACACTTAACTCACCACTATCCTTAAGTCGGTTAATACTATAAGTCGGTCACTTCCTTAGGTTGTTATCCCTTAACTCGGCAACGACTTACAACCTACGACTTAACACTTGCCGAGTAAACTTCAACCTACTAACCTAGCCCAGCTACGACTTATCTCCTTGAGTCCTTAACTCGCCCAGAACTCCTCTCCTAAGTCGTATACGACTCACGACTCATGCTAAGTCGTGAACGACTTAGGACTTAGGCAAAATTTGCCTAAAATCTGAAATGGCCCAAAACGCTAAAACTCCAGATTTGACGAACTTTTTTCGATCCGTGAAAATACGGGTCGTTACACTCGCTCTATCCCCGTTATGAATTTTTGCACCTCCACCGCTTTAAATCTACCGAGTGCTTTAACTGCATAAAATGGAACTAGAATCGAGACCCAATTCCATCATACACAAAAGTTAGCTTTTGAAATCGAATTATAGTAATTTAAATTCCTTTAATTAAATTCTACGCGTTTCGAGCTCGCACAACCAAACGATCCGTACGAATGTGACAAAATTCGACGGCATATAAAAATTTACTATTATGGATCCAATGGAACTGGTTTTGTCCAATTCCAAGACAGTGCCCTGTAAGGCTATTTTCATACGTTAATTAAAACGATTATTACTAAACTTGTTTAATCACTTCTAATTCTAATTTCAAAAGTTTGTTATCTTCATTCTTATTAAAATATAAATCAACTTTCGAAATCATTTTTATTCACATTAAATTCCAGATTCAATTATTTAAACAATTCCAATATTCAAGTAACCATTATATTTGAAATTCAAGTTATTTAATTTATAAAAATTTGCTTTTCAATATTTAAAATCAATTAAATATTCCAAATTCAAATGACTCAAATTCTTGGTCGTCATAGAGTAGGTCCAAAAGAATAGCCAAATGTAAGGTATAGAGTTATTTGGGTAGTGAGGTTAATTTTCAAATTAAGATTTGAAATTTTAAAAATACATTTTAAATTTAAAGGTTAAGTTTAAAATATAAAAGTAAATTTTATAAATTTTATAAAACAAATTAAAATATTTCAAAATTGTTTTGAGAAATTAGTTTAATATTTTTTAAAAGTTTTATAAGCATTTAATTAATTTGATCAATTAAATAAGTAATTAATTAAAATTTAATTAATTATATATATAATGATATATGTATATGTAACTATAAAACTTATAGTTGAAAATTTATCTTAAATTGTTAAGGTAAATTAAATAAAAAATTTAAAACATATAAAAATAATTAATTAAAATGTTTGATTAAATAAATAGTTTATTTGATAAATAAATAATTAAATGTTATTTAATCAAAATATATATACTGATTTAAAATGTTTTGATTGTCTCAAAATATTTTGAAAATTTGAACTGAATAATTTTTTTAAATATTTAATTAAGATGTTAAATTGAATAATTAATCAATTAGGTAGTTAATTAATAAACACACAAACACACACATATATTATTTATAATTACAACGTTTACATCTAAATATTATTCTTTAATAGTTTAAAATAAATAAAATAACTTTTTTTTGAAATTTAAAAATAAAGTTTAATTAAATTAAAAATTAAAATTAATTAAGTATGATTTAATATATAAGATACATATAAATAGCAAGGATATAATTATTTAAATGGGAACGTGTGTTGAAAACAGAAGGATCTGAGGTATAGCTAAAATGATGTGTAGCCAGTCTTTTCCTTATAAATGTTATATAAATTAATTAAATTATAATAGTTATAAATAAATTGAACTTACGTAATTATATGTTTACGTTAAATTTGAGTTGAATCGAAATAAACCAAATAGGTTTTTGGAATAAATACATATGTACGTATACTGTGATTTCAAATGTGTTCGATACTTGAATCACGAGAATATTTCATAAGAAATACATTATTCCATGAAACGATATCGCTCAATTTGTATTAAAGATTATGAATTTTTCAAGCGGGATAGGCTTAGTCGGTTGGTAGTCTAGGATATGAGATTAAACGTCTCGATTTTAATCTCCGAGATCGACACTTGTTGCCAGTAATGAACTATGTTCAAAAAGATGATTATGAATCTTCAATATAGTTGTCCTCTATAATTTATATATTGATAGATTACTTGCATACGTACTTGTTGTTGAGTAAACTCAAGTTGAAGCTGTTATGTGTAGTATTAATAATATATTGCCTATACAAGGTAAGATACATGCATGTATTTGATGAGAAAATTCAAAATATGGCATTATACTTTGGTCATCGAGAAATGATAAGTAAGGGTGAATAAGCTCTCTGGATATGTTGAGCAAACTCAAGGTCAAAGTCGAGATCAATGTAAGGAACATGGTTAGGAGTTGTATATGCTGCAATGATAATGAGTTATCCATCATTTGTGGGTTTATGATTGTTGAGCAAACTCATAGTCAGAATTTCAAGACAAATGAGTCCTAACACTCATTAAAATTAAATGATTTCTATATTTATTTTAAGGTTTTGAGGAACATAAAAACCTAGCGGGGTCTTATTAGAAAAATGAAATGATTACATTTAACATTTCTCATATTGTAAAAACACATGCTATAAAAATTAAAGTACTTCAATAAATTTGTGAAACTAGTTTAAATGATAAAATTATTTATCAATTGAAATATACTAATGAACTTAATTAAAATTGACAAACAAATAAATAATATATTAACCAATAAATCCTTTGACGTATTGTCGCTTCAAGAACCATGCAAGAGCTAAATTATAGAACTACTAAATACATTCATACTATGGTCACTTAAGTGTTTATTTGCCCGAGATTGTATATTATCTTCTGAATTTTGAATTCTAAACCAATACAAGAATTTGAATATTTGATCCATGTTATATCACATAAAAATTTATATGGTACATAGTCGCGTCAATAATATACAAAATCTCGATGAAATTGATCCACTTTAAATGAGCAAGTAAACCATAATGCAAGATGATATGTTTAATACGACTGAATACAATGAGAACCTTGTTGTGTTGAAAACAACACTAGACCAAGGACTAAAAGATCAATCTAGGAATCCGATCATTGAAATGGCATTCTTGATCATTTTTCTTAAGTGTAGCCCATACGATACCATAAAATGTTAAGGATATCCAAACGTGCTTTTGTAGAGAATTTGGTGTGGTCTTGTAGTAAGAGTTTCTTTTGAATGGTTCAACCATTTGGAAAGAAAAACAAATGACCAAGAGTCCATATAACATAAACACGACTAGGATAAAGAGAGTGAATGATCACCTCTTTTTTGTGAAGAAACATTAAAAGTGGGAACTTCATAAAATACCAATAGATGCTTAATATGAAATAAGAAATTTGATTTATATTCTAATCATATTTTTATAGAAATTTGTTTTCAATAAGATTTATTTCTTTAGTTCAAGATATTCGATCTGAAACTCTCGACTGTAACTAGTCAAAGTAGATGAAATAAATAGCTTATAATAAGTGGTTGAATGGAGTTTGCATTTCATGTGCCGTTATAGTAATGATGGATATAGTGGTAGCGTAACATAAGACATTTATTGATGAATGCATCAAATTATGGAAGATTGCCTTCGTATATATACTTAGTATAATTTATGAAATAATAACTATTTTTGGTATTGATTGAAAATAGATGTAGTTTTATTTTATCTTCATTTAACATATAGATTTATTTTCGGTATTGATTGAAAAACGATTTTCTATCATTCATTTCTAATTTAGTTTTTCTCTTTCTCCTTCCCACTCAATCCATAACCACCTCCTTCTAACATCATCCCTAGGCTAGAATCATGTTTTTCTTTTATCCTAAAGATTAGATCTTGTTTTAATTAGGAGATTGCAAACAAAGAAGGTGACAAGAGACTTTCATTTTCTGTTCAATTACTAAATCTTCATATATATTTAAGATATCTAATTTAACATATAGATTTATTTTCAAATTATATATATAAATAAATAGACGACAGTTTATATATGGCACACATATAGCTAGGATCAATAGCCCTCTTTATTTAGCACCATTTCGTATCCCTTTGATACCAGCCATAGGTTTCTATTTAAATATAAAATTATAGCTAATATCAAAGGGCTACAAATGATGCTAAATAAAAGGGGCTATTGATCCTTGTTTATATATATATATATATATATATGTATGTGTGTGTGTGTGTGTGTTTTCAAACTATATATATGATAATATATACAAATATCTGTAAACAAAAAATATACACATATTATAGTATACACACACACATATAGTTATACACATGTTTGTATATCATCATACTATAATGTCATGTTATAAATATATAAGATATACTCAAAGTAATCATTGAATCAAATCAGTTAAATTAATTAATTAACTAAATATAAAATATTTTGGATAAAATCTGATTTTTTTAAAGGATGGATCATATCTAATGCTAGTTAGTGGATTTCGGCCCACCTCTTTCACTCGCTACCAAAACAATCTGGTCCAAACATCGACACTATTAAAATCTTTATATTGGAATGCACCTGAATCCTAAATTATAGTAAACTCAAAAATGGATTTGTTCAAGATTAAGGAAATTTAAAATAATAACATTATTGGGGTCATGCTTAATAGCATAGTTTTGAGAACCGGGCCCAACCATGGTCGGACCGTGAATAACCGCAAGTCGTGGACCATGGTGGCCCGGAGCAGACTTCGGCCTCTCCCATGCTCGAGCCGTCGGTTGAACCACCAAAGCGAGATTCAATTGAGTCGTTGAACCATTCAAACCATTAATTTTCCCTAAATCCTCAAAACCCTAATTTTCAAATCGCATCTCCTTTGAAGCTGCTATTGGAAGCGTTGCATCAACCAATCCCGTGTGCCATATCAAAACAACTTTTTACTGGTTACTGTACTTTTTAGAAAATTTTTTATGTAGTTGCTGTTTGGTAACATTTTAAGGCCTTGCTAATTCAGGAACAAAGATAAATTTACAGCTTATAGCAAAGTTCATTAGTTTCAACATATGAGAACTGTGATGATGAATTTCATTCATATTTGTAATTTATATTTTTCTATGGCTTTAGTGTATGATTTTGAGTAGTATATTATTAGGATATGTAGGCAAAAAGTTAAGAGTAAAACTATAAGGTTGAAGTTAATTAGCCTTTTGCATTTTTTCTATGAAATGAAACTGGAGTTTTTGTACTGATCTTTTAGATTCATGTCATTGTTATATCTAGTTTGGAAAAATCACCGATGGTGCAGTATGTTAAAAGTGGAGTAAAATTGATTACAATTTGTGTTCTCTTAGTGTTATAAAATGAGACATAGTATTAACAATTTAAAATGTGTAGATTTATGTTCATTTTGATGGTTAGATTTTGTGAATTTATGATATGTGATGTCTTGTGATTCGTGTGGTATGAATTAATAGATATGTTATATGTTTTTGTTATTATAACCTATATTTAAAAGTATAAATTATCAAAAGAAATTGTACTATTTTTACGGTTCAACCAGTCGGACCACTAATACCTTGAACCTTGAATCAATATCTTTCGACTCATGGTTTGATTTTCAAAATTATGCTTAATAGTGAAAAATTAAATGGTAAAACCATCAAAGGATATGACCACATAGTAAATTAGTCAATGGTATGGGTTTCGACTCGAGACCGGCCCGTATGTGCCCTATGATACGGGTATGGGTTTTGCTCTAACTGCCTAAGTCGGACCCAATCCCGACCCGGTTACTATTAGGGTCGAGAAATATTTCATCAAAAACCGATCCGTTTTAAGGCCCTACCCGATTTTTATGTTTTCGTTCTATCAAAATATGAATGTTTATGTTATTTGTTTGTTTGCATATAGATGTTTTTTATTACTTTTGTTGTGAATTTGGCTACATCACACTCAATCTATATGTTAACATTGTTCGTGTATAAATTTTATAGAAATTGCAAGTTTAAGTTTAAAGTATGGTTTTAACATAAACATTATAAGTTCGATATACGAATATTACCCAACGGGCTTGAAAAGTCCGACGGATCAGGTTTAGGTATTAGTTTTGAAATATCCTATGGGTTTGGGCTGTGCTCAAGTTTTGATTATTTTAATCAAGCTTGGGTCTGGGTTTTAAGATACTCGGACCAAATCCGGCTCGATAAAAGGCCTATTTCAAAGAGTAGATTATGAGTTTGGAGGTAAATAACAAAATGAAATCAATTATAGCATTCAAATAATGATGCAACATTTCGCTGAAAAACTGGACTTGAATTCAGCGTTTGAGAATGAGAAAGGCTAACAAACATAGGATGCTCAAACGGAAAAGACTCACAAAATCAGTAATAGCATGGTATGTTGCAATATTTTTTTAGGTTTAAAATAAAATAGTAAATGTGTACCACTATTTGACAGTGATATTTGTAAGAGAACAAAGGCATTTGTAATTTTGATATTAATATATTAGTTTATAATGGATTTGTAGTCATATTTTCGGTTGTCCTTTCTTATATTATTCATTTCCAATGATATTTCAAGACATCAATGTTTAGCTGACATTTTCACGGTTAAAAGTAACTATCTTCGTCACTTACTCAAATTAGCATGTATAAAACTTTAAACATCAAAATAGGTTTTTTGTGATAATTCAATGCATTTCAAGTTCTCATCACTAACACAATCATGCATGTCTGAGACATAAAACGTAGATACACTTTGTGACACAATGGTTCTCCGTCATTGGATTACTCTCTAACTTCCACCTCTCATATAAAGACAAAATGATCCAATGGTACAGATTTTTTATGTCACAAATTGTGTTTATTTTGTAATCAAATAGCCGACATACACACACACGCATGCACACTACACCTCACTTTTGTTATACCGCAAATCCACCTGATTTCAACCTCATGTTTTAAATTAAATAATATACTATCTCCCACTTCTCTAAAATGCAAAATAGATAATGTATATTATATAACTTGGAATATGTGGTTGAAATCGGTGGGATTTGAGTTTATATAACAAAAATAATACAGTTAACTCATAAAAACATCTTTATTAATAGATGAAATAGAAACACAATATTTTGATCTGACGGCAAAGTTCGAAAAATGTCATTTATATATAAGTTTATATATTAAAATATTGTTATTTCTTACAAATATATAAGTAGAATAGGTATAATCATCCTAGTATTATTCCTAAAATTATTCAAATACAAAAATTGAATGTTCTATAGTATACTAGACTGGAACCATAATAGATACCATATTCATTTCAGTAATTGTTATTTCATACATACATATAGGTAGAATAGATAAAATCACCCTACAATTATTCCTAAAAGTATTCAAATACAAATATTGAATATTATACAATATACTGGACAGGAACCATAATAGATATACGATATTCATTTCAGTACTAGATTTTTTTCATCTTTGACCGAATCCTCAAAGTTAGGGATTAACTATATTTATAGAAGTACTACATACCTTAATATTACATTATAGAAAAAATCCACAGATCCTTTTAAATATCCTAAAAAATCTCATTTAAAATATAATTTTCTCTTGTAATTTAATCTGTCCATTCATGTTCAAAATTAGTTGTCATTCTCCACCCCCCGCACTCCATTTTTCTCCATCGCTTGCCACTTCATTTTTCACCATCACTCGCTACTCCATCGCTCTTCACTGTTCTCCATTGTTTACTATTATACATCATCGTTCTACACCGCTATCAAATATTAATCATTGTTCATCGCTATTCATTGTTGCTACATGCATGTCGTTTGTACTAATTATTTTGATTTACAGTCGCAAATTATGTGTCTTTCTACTAAATATGCAGTCTTGAATTTTTTGAAACATATGTTGTTTGTACTAAATATTTTCATGTACGTGCATAGCATTGCCATTGGCATTCGTAACAATAATTTTTTTAAATAGCAGTCAAATGAAACGAAGAATTATTGGGAAGTTAAAACCGCAAGATTCTTCAAAATGGATTTTTAAACAGAAAGTATTCTCTTTTAACCATGATAGATCTCTCTACCTCTATTTTCATTTATCATTGCTCCGTGTACAATATTTAAATAAATAAGTTATAGGGAAAAAATTTATGACTACCACATATATTTTCCATAAAGTAAGAAAGCCTCGAATGTCGTTAAGCTGCCCTCATCCATTATTTCCTAAAAAAAGTTAAAAAAAACATATACAATTAATAATTTAATATGTTTGTGACTAGGCATTTTAGCCGATCGGGTTGGGCCTAGGCGTTTGAAAATCCGGACCCGAATCCGGTTACAATAACTAAAACTCCAGCTCTACCCGAATTCACTGGTTACTTCAAACCCAATACCCGAGCCCTGTCTATTGGGATTTTCAGGTCCGTTGGATAATACCTATATGCCTTACTTATAATATTTGTGTTAAAAGCATACTATAAACTCACAATTTCTAAAAAATATACACAAACAATGTTACGTACAAATTGGGCACCGATAAAGCAAAGTTTGCAATAAAATTATGTAAAAACATATACATGCAAACAAACAAAATGATACACAAACATTCTCAAGTTTTGGTACTATGAAAAAATATTAATCAGGTTGAATCCAAACCGAGTTGGGTTGTGATCAAACCTTGCTACCTTAATGGTAATAGGGTCGGGGCTCTGTTGAGCCTGGATAGTTACAGTTGAAACCGTATTCGCAGTAACAAGACATGTTCAAAGCGAATTCGGACCAAAGTCCATACCATTACAGGCCTGCCTGTACCAAAAATATAATTTTATGCATAAAATATGACTATATATATTATGATAGATTTTTCATTGTTAGGAAAAATTGTTGTTCTACATCAAAATCAATTTCATTTTCTTCTAAGATATTGCCTGCAACTTATAAAAGCTTTATTAATCAACCATGGTTCCAAATATGATCTTTAATTGTATCGAAGAAATCTAGTGTTTTTTAGCCATTGTGAATTAAAAAGTTGTAAGAAATAAAGCGATAACTAAGTTAAAAGTTAATTAACCTATTAAGTTAATTGAGTTAACCATGTCACACTATTTTGAATGAATCTGATGTTAAAAATCATTCCTTATAGCTAGAGCCACATCCAACACTAATTTTGTAATCAACAGTAAGTTAAAAGTTCAAATCCATTAGCTTATTAAGTCGATCTCCCATTCGATAATACATTAACATGTCATAGTATAACGTTTTGCATGAAAATTCGATCAAGAATTCTGTTTGAGTTCATTATTAAATACATTATCACATTCAAGAGATCATACTTTCAAATATAATTTCAAATTCAATTACTAATCCTCTTCTAAAAAATATTTTATATATTGTAAAGAGTTGAAAAATTAAATAAATTAACTCATCTTGAAATAGAGGAGCTTGAAAATTAATTGAGTGCTTGCATGCTAAACGACTATATTTCTTTATTACGACCATTCCCAAATGATAGGGTTCAACTATTTGTGAGGCCCTATGTAAAAATGAAGGGTTTATGTTTTAGTAGATATAGAAAGTAGAGAAGAGAGGGTGGGAACAAGGAAATTTTAAAATTATGTGAAATTCAAGGACAAAAGAATCATGATTGATTTGCCAACAAATAATAGAGCTAGAGGAGGTTAATCTATTGAGAAAAAGGAAGAAATGAACTTGGAAAAAAGATTCGGAACACTGACATATTTTATTTCTAGTACATAAGCATCCAAACATTTCAGTCATTCCTCATATTCTCTAAATCAAATAAAACTCTTTTTAAAACACAACAAAAATCACATAACATACAAAAAATAAAACAATCAGATTTAATTTTCCAACCATACATAGGACGATGATTTTCTCTATAACGAGAGCGATACTTAATTTAAACATAGCACTCATTAAGATAATAAAATTATAAACAAATACTTACTTGATTGGTTGAAAATGTTTGTCAAAACAACTTGCATGTCTTTTAAAGCATTTGATCAATTGACTTCTTCCCTATTTTCACTATTAAACACTCTTTCCTTTGAAATGATAAGTACATTCTCAATTTTATTGTAATTGGTATCCTCCATCTAATAACAAAAAACGAAATGAAAAATATAAAGGAAAAATTGACATAAACATGTAAGATAAAACATTATAATCCAATAATTTATATTGAGATTTTCAGTTACAACATCATCAAATTTTATATCCTTCAAATTTGTGTTAGCCATGAGATCATTATTTTTTATATAAAAAATGGACTTATAGTCATATGAAGAAAAACCTCTAGGCGGTATCTGTAACTTTGTTAATAAATAAAAGGTCCAGTACAAAAGTTCAAATATAAAATGATACAAAAAGCAGTGTTGTTATAAGAGTGAGCCTGCCCAGAAGTGGATGTCATAAATTTTTAGTGACAAGGTCAACAAGAGATATTACATTTGTGCCCTTTGATCTTTTGTTTATAGTCTATAAAGGCAAGCTCTTAAGTTGAATAAATATTCATTAGAATAGTCCTTGAAGAAAATCATTAATGGCCAGATGGAGTCATCTCTCGATGTTTGACTTTTGATGTAAGAAACCAACCTGGAAGAAATAAAATAAAGAGAATAGTATTTGTTTGGAAATTTTAGGATCTATCATTACGAAAATCCCAAATAAAGGAATTGGTACAAGCATTATGAAGTCCTTTATAAGTGTATGCTTTAAAAATGAGGCTATATGAATTTGAGTTATAATATCATGAGTAGACATTAAATTATTGTCATGGTACATCCTATTTTTAGCACATCAAATATGCCAAATTAAGCATGAGAAGATTTTGAAAAGAATACGAACTAGAGTTTCCCCCCATGTCCTTGACCACTAGAAATGTAGATGTGCATTAAAGAACCAACTAGCCATTTGATTCCCATTAGACCTTCAAAGTGGATCCAGTTATTTTAGCTGTAACTATGTCTAAATAAATAGTATTTATTTTCAATACTAGCAAAAAAGCAACATCTACATTTTGATGCTATGAGAATGTGATTTTTTCAATATTACTATCAAGAGGTAAAGCATCGTTTAAGAATTTCCATATAAAAATAGAAATTTTAGAGGGAAGCCTTTTATCCTAAATTAAGAAATACTGGAATTGAAAATTATGTTTGGAATGATTTACATTAACACAAAATTTGGCTTAACCTCCATGGAGCCATACTAAACCAATATTGGGTTCCACACCCTTCATTCGACCAAGGCGATATCATTTGGGAAGTCATAAGGGCGTTGATAATCCAAGGATTAGTTCAACACCTAAGATTAAGCACAAAATGAGATTATTCAAAATGGTTCCATGTTGCCCCATGGGATTTTGATCGAGTAATAGAATTGTTTAGAAGTTCATGTCACCTTACTAAGGGTAAAATAATCAAGACTGCATAGATGTGCAATAGCTAATTAATCGTTCATTAATAGGCAAAATAGGCAATATATTAGTGTAACAACCCGGGGTTAAGTAACAGTTTATAATCGTAATTAAACAATTAAATTGATGGTTAGTTGCTATTGGGATTTTAAATCGAGTTGAGATTCTTTTGAAAATTTGTTAAAGGAGATATGCGGGCTTTAAAATTTATTGTAGCCCATGCTTTATTCTTGTTTGTGGGCTTTAATGTTATCTTGGCTCAATTGTTTTATGCTGTGATAAATTCAACCCATTCCCCTTTTCATTTTTTTTCATTTGAAAGCCCACTTCTGAAGCAAACGAGAGCGAAGGGATTAATGGCTACTAGGGTTTCGCTTTCTTGCTCCAATCGATTGTTGGAGGACCACGGCCTCCCCCAATTTCCAATCGAGACTCATCTTTACTTTGAGACAAAGGGTTTCGTTTTTTCGATTTTGAACGAATTCAGTTTCTCGATCGAAAGAGGTGAGTAATCTTTACTCACATCTAATTAAAAGTTTAGTGATTCCTGGTTTGCTCAAGTTCGTGACTTTCATTGTTGAACTGCTTCGTATATATCGTTTACTTGGTTGACATGTTTTAATTTTTCTGACGTTGTTTTCCTTGAGCTCCACAGTACTGATTTCTGAAACTATTAATTTGACTTCGGTGACTTGCTTGCGACTTCGATTTTGAATTTGTGATAATTGTGCTTGTTGACTTCGGCTTTGGGTTAGTTCGAACTTGCCACCATGGTTGTTGATTTTTCTGTGTGCTTCGAATTTGGCCATTTTCGTGTTCATACCAGAATGCACTTTTGACCTTGTTCTTGCGCTTTTTGTTGATCAGTCTGTTGCATAGACTTTGTACCTGTTGTGCTTGAGTCTGCACTTTGATACGCATGTGAGCTTGTGCATATTGGTGACGAGTTACATTTTCAAAGTGTAGTCTGGTCTGATTTTGAGTATGCGATTCCATGACTTTGCCATCTTTGGCCATCATCATTGCGGTTACATTGTACTGCAGTTGTTAATTATTAATTACCGCTTTGATTTGTGCCTTGTTGAAGTCACTCTGACTTATACATTTGAATTTATTTGACGATGTTGATTTCGTTTGTGATTTCGACCTCTATTGATCCTGGCTTCGACTTGATTAGCATTGAACCATTGTTGTTGCCACTGCCTGTTTCGTTTTGCTTATAGCTTTGGGACAGTATTGTTTCACTAATTTGGTTCATTATTGTTCAAGTGTAACTGCTATATCACCATATATGTTTACTCATGTTTTGAGACTGCCATCATCTTAAACTGTTCATCCCTTCAATGCTTTAGTTGTTGCTGGGAGTTTGTTGTAGTCTGGTTTGCATTGTGTTCATATGCACGGCTTGCTTCCCAGATCTGTAACGCTATAACAGTTGAGATAGTGGTATTTATATTTAATTCTTCAATTGGTCTTCAAGTCTATATGCATTTGTGCTTTGACCCTGACTTGTTCATTGTCATTTGCTTATACTCTGTTCACTTGTTCGTAATCGATAATTTGGTAATGTTTTGTTGACATTTTGATTTCGTGACATTCTCTGACTTGAGTATGCTTCCAATACTTCGACAATTACATTGAGTATCTCGGCTTCATGTTCGAGTATACTGCTGTTGATTTTGTTTTGGAATTGGTGGTCTGTATGTTGTTATGTGCATAGCTCTGAGCTCTCTATAAGCTCGAGTTTTGATTTGTGCATTTTGTTGTCCCGCCTGGATTTTGCTTGAATTGATTTGCTGTTCTTTGAATCACTCTTGCTGTTTCATTTTGAACTAGTCGACACGTACATTGATGTTACCTCTGTCCTTGGTTCTTGTGCATAGCATATTGAACTAGTCGAGTTGTTTTGTTGCATTCATTCTTCACTATGATATTTGAAGTCTGATACTTTTGTATCAGTTGCAGTTTCATTTCACCGTTGCGTGATAATATGCAGTTCTTTGAACTGTTATCCTTTGGGGTGTAATTTTTGATTCATTTTTTTTGTAGTTGTGTTGAGTCACGATAGTCGTGGCTTGACCTCTGCAGTTTTGATGTATTGTTGGCATTTGGTGTAGTGATGACTTCATATGCTATTGTGGCGAGGCAGTGCACGCGTGCGTGTACTACAGCCACACAGTACTGAATTTTGAGATATTTCAATTACTTGAATTGTTTTATGTGTTCAATTCAATATTTGAAAATTGTATTCTGATTTGGTTTGATTTGATCATTTTTTGATTTTCTAATTATCTATTGATAATTAGATTATGAGCTTCTAATTATTTATTTAATATTTAGATTTTGTTGTTAATTGCCGTTTAGACAATTCTGTTGTTTTCTAAATTATCTTCATTGATAATCTTTTTTTTATTTATCTTTGTTGATGATTTGAATTTGTTGATTTGCTGTTTAACACTATTTAGTGTTATATCTACCATTATCCGTTTTCCTTGTTAAAGGATTGGATAGACGAGATTTCTGTGACTGTCGTCTATTGATTATTTAATTATTATTGCTTCCATGCATTAATAACTGAGTTTGAATTAGACTGACCCGTGTATTATTTTCATTTGAATTTAATACTCGGGTCAGACCGAGTTTTTACAGGTTATAAATATCTTGCTTTGGGTTGCTGCTTGAGCTATGAAGTCTTTTCACATCTTTTGAAGTAGTCTTCGTCATTTTGTAGTAGTCAGTGTATCTGATTTAGGTTGATATGTATTCATGTATATTAGTCGATAATGTACTTGTATATATAACTTCCAGAATCGACAGTTGTAGTTGTATCATATGTATCGTGTCAAATGTATTGTAACTGACATCAGTTATATATATATATATATGAGACTTTTGTTATCTGTGTTCCGCATTTTATTATCTGTGTTGTTATTATATATATTGTCCTAAACTATTATGAACCATCGTAGTTCGTTTTATACTGGAATTGGGTATGTCGATGGGAGTAAATAAATAAGTGATGAAAAATAAAAAAAAAATATAACTCCTATCGAGGTAACCAATACTAGTGTAAGGCCAACCACGGATGGCCGCTCCTATCCAGCCTTATTCTTCATAATAACAGACAGTGTTTCTTTTAATACTCTTTGTTATTGTGAGCATAGAGGTGGGGCGTCACAGTTGGTATTAGAGCTTGGGGTTTATGGACATAATATAAAACATAACTTGGATGGAACATGTGTTACAACTATTTGTCGATGTTTTTAGTTGTGCTTTGAGTCAAAACTAAAGTTTTGAAATTATGATGAAATATTTAAATATCTTTATTTAAAAATAAAAGTGAAACTGTGTTTTGTTGATTGAGTAATTTGTGTTCTGTTTATCAGAGTGCGCAGCGAAAGCAGTGACACTGTCTTCGCTGAGTACAGCTGATAACCTTTTTGATTTAAAAATCAAAATATGAAATTGAAATAAATTTCATTTGTTGTTTACATAACTGGGTTTATTTTGTTTCTTTGAAAATTTCGAATCCAATTTGAGGATTCGAAGCGATTGCAGTTATGTGATTTTTGTTGAAATTTTTGCTGGTTTTCTTTTATGCTAATCATATATTGATTAGATTTTGCTGTTTTGAATTATCTTCACTGAAGATACATTCGAATGATTTCTTTGTTTATTTTGTAGTACGTGCAAATTTGAGTTGCACGTTACTGCATTTATTTTACGTTGAACCGGTGTTTGGTTTAAACGTATTTTGTTGCCGTTATTTTTATAACGGGATTATTTTTACATCGATGCTAAATTTTTGAAGCACGGTGTTTTGTTGACAATTTTAATGAATGAAAATTCACTGGTGTTACATTTTGATGTGAATTATTTTGATGAGATTTTGACGTATAAAAATTACTGTCGCTTTGACTTCAGTAATCGTCAAATTTTAAAAGTGGATTTTCAAGCGGTTATTCCGCAATGCTGATTTTGAGATTCATTTTACGATGTTTTGGGAAGTGCAATTTCCTTTTTTTTCGAAATTGCTACAGAGGTTGTTGTTTTAATCACGTGTTTTGAAAATTGTTTTAAAATTTTAACAGTTTTCGCTTTCAAAAGAATGAGGAAGCGATTTAAACGATTCAGCAAAATCGAGGACTATGAACCCTTTCTTTTACTGATTCGCTTAATTCCGAACTTTTCAGTTTGAGAATGTAAAATGTTAATTATATAAAATAACAAATTTTAACAGTTTGCGCTTTCAAAAGAATGAGGAAGCGATTTAAACGATTCAGCGAAATCGAGGACTATGAACCCTTTCTTTTACTGATTCGCTTAATTCCGGACTTGTCCATTTGAGAATGTAAAATGTTATTTTTACAAAATACACAATTTTGCACTTTCAAGGAAACGATGAAGAGAATCAAACATTTTAGTAAAACACGTGGTATGGGATATGTGCGTTTGCTATTTCGGTTAATTCCGGACTCGTTAATTGAAACATCTGCTGTTTGATGATTCTGATGATTTTGTGTGCTTTCGAGCCACTATGTTGGACCTTCGGGTCATCTGCTGGACCTTCGGGTCATTTGTTGGGCTTTCGGGCCACTCTGAGGACCTTCGGGTCAAATACCAGTACTAGACCTTCGGGTCACTCTACGGACCTTCTGGTCATCTGATGGGTGCCAAAATTTTATAGTACTTGGTAGGCTTCGGCCATTTGTTGATGCACGTGCGGCGTAGCTAAAAAACTTGCCATCTGATGGGATCGATCCACCTTTTATGTTGATTTTCTAGTCATCTTAATTGATTTCTAGATATTTGTTGTTTCCAATTATCTACAGGTAATTGGATATTTGTTGTTTCGGATTATCGTTTTTGATAATCGGATATTTGTTGTTTCTGATTATCGTTTTTGATAATCGGATATTTGTTGTTTCTGATTATCGTTTTTGATAATCGGATATTTGTTGTTTCTGATTATCGTTTTTGATAATCGGATATTTGTTGTTTCTGATTATCGTTTTTGATAATCGGATATTTGTTGTTTCTGATTATCGTTTTTGATAATCGGATATTTGTTGTTTCTGATTATCGTTTTTGATAATTAGATATTTGTTGTTTCTGATTATCGTTTTTGATAATCGGATATTTGTTGTTTCTGATTATCGTTTTTGATAATTAGATATTTGTTGATTTGAGATTTTTGATTATCGTTTTTGATAATTAGATAATTGTTGATTTGAGATTTTTGATTATCGTTTTTGATAATTAGATATTTGTTGATTTGAGGTTTCTGATTATCGTTTTTGATAATTAGATATTTGTTGATTTGAGATTTCTGATTATCGTTTTTGATAATTAGATATTTGTTGATTTGAGGTTTCTGATTATCGTTTTTGATAATTAGATATTTGTTGATTTGAGGTTTCTGATTATCGTTTTTGATAATTAGATATTTGTTGATTTGAGATTTCTGATTATCGTTTTTGATAATTAGATATTTGTTGATTTGAGGTTTTTGATTATCGTTTTTGATAATTAGATATTTGTTGATTTGAGATTTCTGATTATCGTTTTTGATAATTAGATATTTGTTGATTTGAGATTTTTGATTATCATTTTTGATAATTAGATAATTGTTGATTTGAGATTTTTGATTATCGTTTTTGATAATTAGATAATTGTTGTTTCTGATTATCGTTTCTAATAATTTGATATTTGTGTTTTCTGACTATCGTTTGGATAATTAGATGTTTGCTGACTTTGTTGATTATGAAATTTTCTAGTCTCTAATTGATTCTAGATTATGTTGATTACATTGAATTGCTGTTTCCTATCTATCACTGTTGATAGTTAGAGTTCGTTGATTATGAAGTTCATGTTTTCTAGTTAATTGTTGGATAACTAGATATTTGCAGTTTTGCGATCTGTGATTTGTGTTTTCTAATTATCTTTGCTGATAATTAGATTTTGTTGTTTTCTAATTATCGTATCGATAATTAGATATAGCTGTTTTGTAATTTCTACGTTCTAATTATCTAATTGATAATTGAATATTGCTGATAATTGTATTTATTTAGTTCTGCTGTTTTCTGATTATCTATTCGATAATTAGATTTTGTTGAGAATTTGTGAATTTCTTTTATGGGATTAAAAGATTTCTTTGGTATTTGCGCTCTCGATCTTTATTTTTCTAGCTTAACCAGTTTATGGTAGAAAAATAATTGTTATAGACAACTTTAATTATGAAAATTGCGAGGATGCAATTTTTATAAGGAGGGGAGTCTGTAACAACCCGGGGTTTAGTAACAGTTTATAATCGTTATTAAACGATTAAATTGATGGTTAGTTGCTATTGGGATTTTAAATCGAGTTGAGATTCTTTTGAAAATTTGTTAAAGGTGATATGCGGGCTTTAAAATTGATTGTATCCCATGCTTTATTCTTGTTTGTGGGCTTTAATGTTTTCTTGGCTCAATTGTTTTATGCTGTGATAAATTCAACCCATTCCCCTTTTCATTTTTTTCATTCGAATGCCCACTTCTGAAGCAAACGAGAGTGAAGGGATTAATGGCTGCTAGGGTTTTGCTTTCTTGCTCCGATCGATTGCTGGAGGACCACGGCCTCACCCAATTTCCGATCGAGATTCATCTTTGCTTTGAGACAAAGGGTTTTGTTTTTTCGATTTTGAACGACTTCGGTTTCTCGATCGAAAGAGGTGAGTAATCTTTACTCACATCTAATTCAAAGTTTAGTGATTCTTGGTTTGCTCAAGTTCGTGACTTTCATTGTCGAACTGCTTCGTATATATCGTTTACTTGGTTGACATGTTTTAATTTCTCTGACGTTGTTTTACTTGAGCTCCACAGTACTGATTTTTGAAACTGTTAATTTGACTTCGGTGACTTGCTTGCGACTTCGATTTTGAATTTGTGATAATTGTGCTTGTTGACTTCGGCTTTGGGTTAGTTTGAACTAGCCACCATGGTTGTTGATTTTTCTGTGTGCTTCGAATTTGGCCATTTTCGTGTTCATACGAGAATGCACTTTTGACCTTGTTCTTGCGCTTTTTGTTGATCAGTCTGTTGCATAGACTTTGTACCTGTTGTGCTTGAGTCTGCACTTTGATACGCATGTGAGCTTGTGCATATTGGTGACGAGTTACATTTTCAAAGTGTAGTCTGGTCTGATTTTGAGTATGCGATTCAATGACTTTGCCATCTTTGGCCATCATCATTGCGGTTACATTGTACTGCAGTTGTTAATTATTAATTACCGCTTTAATTTGTGCCTTGTTGAAGTCACTCTGACTTATACATTTGAATTTATTTGACGATGTTGATTTCGTTTGTGATTTCGACCTCTGTTGATCCTGGCTTCGACTTGATTAGCATTGAACCATTGTTGTTGCCACTGCCTGTTTCGTTTTGCTTATAGCTTTGGGACAGTATTGTTTCACTAATTTGGTTCATTATTGTTCAAGTGTAACTGCTATATCACCATATATGTTTACTCATGTTTTGAGACTGCCATCATCTTAAACTGTTCATCCCTTCAATGCTTTAGTTGTTGCTGGGAGTTTGTTGTAGTCTGGTTTGCATTGTGTTCATATGCACGGCTTGCTTCCCAGATCTGTAACGCTATAACAGTTGAGATAGTGGTATTTATATTTAATTCTTCAATTGGTCTTCAAGTCTATATGCATTAGTGCTTTGATCCTGACTTGTTCATTGTCATTTGCTTATACTCTATTCACTTGTTCATAATCGATTATTTGGTAATGTTTTGTTGACATTTTGATTTCGTGACATTCTCTGACTTGAGTATGCTTCCAATACTTCGACACTTACCTTGAGTATCTCGACTTTATGTTCGAGTATACTGCTGTTGATTTTGTTTTGGAATTGGTGGTCTGTATGTTGTTATGTGCATAGCTCTGAGCTCTCTATAAGCTCGAGTTTTGATTTGTGCATTTTGTTGTCCCGCCTGGATTTTGCTTGAATTGATTTGTTGTTCTTTGAATCACTCTTGCTGTTTCATTTTGAACTGGTCGACACGTACATTGATGTTACCTCTGTCCTTGGTTCTTATGCATAGCATATTGAACTAGTCGAGTTGTTTTGTTGCATTCATTCTTCACTATGATATTTGAAGTCTGATACTTTTGTATCAGTTGCAGTTTCATTTCACTGTTGCGTGATAATATGCACTTCTTTGAACTGTTATCCTTTGGGGTGTAATTTCTGATTCATTTTGTTTGTAGTTGTGTTGAGTCACGATAGTTATGACTTGACCTCTACAGTTTCGATGTATTGTTGGCATTTGGTGTTGTGATGACTTCATATGCTGTTGTGGCGAGGTAGTGCACGCGTGCGTGTACTACAGCCACACAGTATTGATTTTTGAGATATTTCAGTTACTTGAATTGTTTTATGTGTTCAATTCAATATTTGGAAATTGTATTCGGATTTGGTTTGATTTGATCATTTTGTGATTTTCTAATTATCTATTGATAATTAGATTATGAGCTTCTAATTATTTATTTAATAATTAGATTTTTTGTTAATTGTCGTTTAGACAATTCTGTTGTTTTCTAAATTATCTTCATTGATAATCTTTTTTTTATCTTTGTTGATGATTTGAATTTGCTGATTTGCTGTTTAACACTATTTAGTGTTATATCTACCGTTATCCGTTTTCCTTGTTAAAGGATTGGATAGACGAGATTTCTATGACTGTCGTCTATTGATTATTTAATTATTATTGCTTCCGTGCATTAATAACTGCGTTTGAATTAGACTGACCCGTGTATTATTATCTTTTGAATTTAATACTCGGGTCAGACCGAGTTTTTATAGGTTATAGATATCTTGCTTTGGGTTGCTGCTTGAGCTATGAAGTCTTTTCACATCTTTTGAAGTAGTCTTCATCATTTTATAGTAGTCAGTGTATCTGATTTAGGTTGATATGTATTCATGTATATTAGTCGATAATGTACTTATATATATAACTTCCAGAGTCGACAGTTGTAGTTGTATCATATGTATCGTGTCAAATGTATTGTAACTAACATCAGTTATATATATATATATATGAGACTTTTGTTATCTGTGTTCCGCATTTTATTATCTGTGTTGTTATTATATATATTGTCCTAAACTATTATGAACCATCGTAGTTCGTTTTATACTGGAATTGGGTATGTCGATTGGAGTAAATAAATAAGTGATGAAAAATGAAAAATATATATAACTCCTATCGAGGTAACCAATACTAGTGTAAGGCCAACCACGGATGGCCGCTCCTATCCAGCCTTATTCTTCGTAATAACAAACAGTATTTCTTTTAATACTCTTTATTATTGTGAGCATAGAGGTGGGACATCACAATTAGCCACAATTCCATTGTTCATATGAGAATAGGCTAAATGGTCATTATGCAAAATAAACATTCATTTGGACAAGGGCTTAAGTGGCCTTGTTCAAGATGGGGTTTATATTTATAGGGGTGGAGTTGGGTGGCATGGCTGCCACTTGGCCCGTGGCACCCTTGATTTTCATCATCATTAATTGTGTTGATAGCATGTAACATCTCTTTGTTTATTGCTTATTCTCAGCAACCTCCAGTACGCTGTCAATATGCGACATCCTGCTTTATTAACAATTTATGACATCTATCCTTGCTTTGATTATATATGACATCCTTGGTGTATGGGTGATCATCTGTGAACATTGATGATCTTCGACATCCTTACCACATTGATGACTTATGATATCCTATCAAACTTGGGAGACTTACGGCATCCTTCTTTTATATTGATGGTACATGGCATCCGTTTGAATATTGATGGTTTACGATGTCTGTATAATATTGTCGTCACTCGGCACTTTCCCTTAAATTAGTCATCGGACATCCCTTCATATGGTTAACGCACAATAACCTCTTTCATACTGATGAAATGCGGCACATTGTTCATACTATTGAATTTGGCATCCTTTGACATGATAGTAATATAAGTTGCTTAAGTCCTTGACATCTTTTCCCTTCTAGGCATTCGACAATTCCTCATGCTGTTGAACTTCCATATCTCCTTAAAAGGTTTGATTACATTATTTGTAGTGACACTTTCCTTTATAGGCTTCAAATGCATTGTTTTATAAATTCGACATCCTCATAAACTAGATATTGCCTTTTTCTTTGAGCCTGCTTCTACACTTATAGGTTCAGCACCTTCTCTTAGATTGTAGAGTTTTGTATCTCTCTTTTCTTTGAGTTCGGTATTCTTTGTGGGTTGATATCTTCTCATTAGGCAAGACATGCTTCCTTTTATCACTTGATGTACATATTTGTAGTAACACCGCCATTTGTTGTTTCCATGTCTTCCAGCCTATTCTATTAAAAAAATATGGGGATAACATTTGCTCCCCTGCTTATATAGAAGGAGCATTTTATACTTTAGTGTAAAACTAAGAATTTTCTTACTTTTCTATCTTCTTGCAAAAATTTCTCTTTAATCATACTTTTCCTTAAAAACATAAAATAAAGGATTATAATTTTCATTATTAACTTTATATTGAACTCTATACAATCCTTTCGGATTTGATAAGATATGAGTTAGTTTATCTCCTACTTCATACAAAGAAGTTTCCATATTTCGATGCAAAGCTAAGTTTAGTTAAGAAGAGGTTTTGTTTCACCTTTCGATACCGAATCAGATCAGAAAGAGGCCATACCGAGTACGAGTCTTAGCCGGTATTCCTATCCGTAGTCACGGCATCCACTCACTTCGTTCGAATAGTTTGGACCGGTTGGAGTGAACTAGACCTCTAATTAAGATACCAAAGATTTGTTCAATAAATGGATCATATTTGAATAGAAGATTAGAATTCCATTTGTTAATCACATCTTTCCAAATACTAGGCCGGAAATCCATCTGTGTATTCATCTGGTAGTAATATGTGAATAGAAGATCAGAAATCCATTTGGTAATAATATCTAAATAGAAGACTAGTAATCCATATGGAAATAGATCATTTTTGACCTTCCTTTGAAGGTCACTTTAACTTTGTCTAGACATAGAAATAAATGTGTTAGACTATTCTTCCACTGGAAGATTGCTTTGACCCATCTTTAGGGTAGATCAAAACTTGTTTGATTGATTCCTTTTGATCCTTACCACTCTTTGGGTATTGATTTAAGCTTTAACTCTCTTCCCTCTTATCACTCTTTGGGTGATGATTTAGTCTTTTATTCCCTTTGCCTCTCAGTACTCTTCAGGTAGTGATTTAGGCTTGAGCCCCTTATTACCTTATAGGTAACGATTTACACTTGCTAATGCATTTTGTTAGCCATCTTAGGCAGAACCAAAGACTTACCCATCCTCCCTTTAGGGGGTGCTCCAGTTGGCCTTATAGGCAAAATCGAAGGTTGATTCGGTGCTTTAGCCAGGCCATCTTAGGTGGGACCAAAAGCTTACTCTGTTCTTCTCTTAGGAGGCGCTCTGGCCAGGCCACGAAGGTGGGACCGAAGGCTTGCAGTGCTTTGGCTAGGCCATCTTAGGCGGGACCAAAGGCTTACTCTGACCTCCCTCTTGGAGGTGCTTTGACCAAGCCCTTGTGGCGGGATCAAAGGCTAGGCTTTCTTTCGCCCATTACTACGACCTTATGTAGTGTTTTATGCTTTTCCTTTTAGTTCCTTTCTTTCATTTGATTATCCATTCCATAGATATGCTTGCCTCAATCCTCTTTATTCATCCATGTAGGGAAGTAAGGCCTTAAATGTTTGACGTTCCAAGTTATTGCTATTACTTTGTCGTTAGGTCGACATAATCGATAAGTCCCTGGTGCAATTATCTCATGAACAAAAGCACCTTCCCAATTTAGTCCACACGGTCCATCTGATGGATTTTTGGTATTTGCTATGACTTCTCGGAGTACTAAATCTCTTTTTTGGAACGATCTTTCTTTAACTTTGAAGTTATAATACCTTGATATCCTTCATTGATATTCGGCCGTTCGTATGGCCGCTTCATCCCTCAGCTAATTTATCAAATCTAAGGATTCTTTCCTCAATTCTTGATGGGGATCAAATGCATATGTAATTCTTTGATGAGATGGAACCTCAACTTCGATTGGAAGCATTGCTTCACATCCATATGTCAAGGAAAAAGGGGTATGACCCACTTCAGTCTTAGTAGAAGTTCTATATGCCCAGAGCACTAACGGTAGTTCTTCAACCCAATTTCCTTTTGCTTTATCCAGTCATTTCTTAAGAATAGTTTTAATGGTTTTATTGGCAGCTTTAATGGCTCCATTAGCCTTTAGATGAGCTATAGATGAAAAGCTTTTGATTATTCCATTCTTATCGCAAAATCTATTGAATTTTTCACTTTCAAATTGAGTTTCATTATCAAATATTATCTTATATTATATTTTAAACTATGTAACTATGTTTTTAATTACAAACTTTAATACTTTTCCCGATGTTATGTTTGGTAACGGTTTTTCTTCTACCCATTTGGTAAAATAACCAGTGGCTATTAACGCAAACTTAGCTCCACCTTTGGATGTAGGTAATAACCCAATTAAATCAATTCCCCATACATCAAAGGGCCATGGACTTGAAACTGGGGTTGATTCAATTGAGGACATGTGTGGAATTGTAGAAAATTTTTAACACTTCTTGCACCTCTTTACATGATTCACTGCATCATTACTCATTTAGGGCCAACAAAAGCCTTCCTTCTTGGTTTTCTTTGTTGCCATTTCTCGATTCATTTCCTTTATCTGCTTGTATTAGAGCTTAAGATCTAGTTAGTACCAAGACTTCACTTTCAGATTTATGGGCTTTTTCCATGATACTAGGATTTTCTTGAAGACCTACAGGCACAATCGAGTTTCCGATGCTTCTCGTGAGCTAGCTAGTTTTGCTAAAGAATCGGCTTGCGAATTTTTTCCCCTAGGGACTTAGTGTATGGAAAGTCCTCAAATTGGGCTAACATATTTAATATCTTCTTGACATAAACGATTAGTTTGGCGTCTTTCGTTTGATATGTCTGATTTAACTGATTAACCATTAACCGAGAATCGCTAAAAACTTCAATCCTTTGAATTTTTAGCTGAAGGGCTAGGGTTAGTCCTGCTACCATTGATCTATTTCTGCCACATTATTTGTTGCAAGAAAACCTAATTTCATGGCATAATGCAATCGATGTCCGTCAGGGATAGTGATTATATATACTGCATCTGCCCCTATTCATTTGATACTCCAGCAACAAATAATTGCAATTTAGGCTTCGGATCATTTTCCTTTTCTAACTGTTCACTGATGAATCATGTGCATTCATTTATGAATTCAGCTAAAGCTTGACCTTTAATTGCCACCCAGCATTGGAACTCAATATCATATTGGCTAAGATCAATTCTTTATTTTACTAGTTTTCCTGATGTTTTGGGCTTACCAAAAACTTGTTTAAGTGGGAAGTATGTTAGGACTTTGATTGGATGTGCTTGGAGTTAGGCTCTTAGCTTTCGAGCAGTGAGCATTAAACAATATGCTAACTTTTCTATGACTGGATACCTAACTTCTACATCCTTGAGCCATTTAGTAACATAATATATTGGAAGGTGAGTTTTACTTTCTTCCCTTATTAGAACGGAGCTTACTGCATGCTTGGAAACTACCATGTCGAGATAATGATTTTCCCCTTCTATCGGGCTAGATAGAATTGGAGGCTTTTAAGATGATCTTTTAGTTTTTAATGGCTCTTTGGCAATCCTTCCCCCACTCAAAGTTTTTCTTCTTTTTGATCACATCAAAGAATGGTATGCAATTATAAGTGGCTTTAGTGGTGAATCTGTTCAAGGTTGTCATTCTTTCGTTTAACCTCATCACATCTTTGCTTGTTTTTTAATCTACCATGTTCCTAATCACCTTAATTAGTCTAGATCGGCCTTAATTCCTCTTGCGCTAACAATATACCCTAGGAACTTCCCAGATTGTATCCCAAAAGAGCATTTTTGAAAATTTGGTTTCATCTTATACTTTCTTAGTGCTTCAAACATTTTTAGAAGATCTTTCAAGTGATTGGCTTCCTCTTGAGATTCGACTAACATATCATCTACATATACTTCCATGTTTTGACCAATTTTCTCTTTAAACATTCTATTCGCAAGTCTTTAATATGTAGCCCCTGCATTCTTCAGACTGAAAGACATAACTTTGTAACGGTATATTTCCCAGTCTGTTATGAAATTTGTGTGTTCTTCATCTAGCATGAATGTGGGAATTTGATTATACCAAGAGTATGCATCCATAAAAGACAAAAGTTTATATCCACTTGTTGCATCAACTAATTGGTCTATTCGAGGTAAGGGATAACAATTCTTAAGGCATACTTTATTCAAATCAGTATAGTCGACATATGTTCTCCATTTTCCATTTGGGATTTTTGAATAGTACGGGATTAGCTAACTATTTTAGGTAGAAGAATTCTCTAATGAATCAGTTTTCATGTAGCCTTTTGATAATCTCTTTCAGCGCATTAGCTCAAACCTTATCGAACTGACTTTTCTTTTATCGAATAGAAGTGATATTTGGATCTATGTTCAAGACATGACTCATGATCGCTGGATCTATCCCGACCATTTCTGAGTGGGTCCAAGTAAATACATCCTTGCCAAATTGAAGAAACTGAATAATTTTCCCTCTGAGCTTAATGCCTAGCTTCCTTCCGATCTTTACTGTTTTTGTTGGATCAGGCGAATCCACGCTTACTTCTTCTAGATCTTCGATTGGTTTTATCATTTCCTGCTCATTTCTACAATCTAATTCAGTGACTGTTTGCACTAAAAATTGGCACAAACACCCAATAGAGAATTTTTAAAGAGAATTAAATGAAAAATAAAATGGAGATAGTGGATAATAACAAAGAAACAACAATTAATTGAAAGAAAAACACACACACAACGATTTATAGTGGTTCGGCGTTGTTTGCCTATGTCCACTTTGAATGGATTGCTTTATTAATTCCTTTATAATCTAAGCACAAGAGGGATAGGATCAAAATCCTTAGTTAAAAGAAAGTATAAAGCATCTAGTCACGTAAAAGTCCTCAAAATGAACAACCAAGCCAGTATTTATAGACGAAGATGGCTAACATCTCTTTGAAAACTTGACAGAAAGACCTTCAAAACCATATGGGCCTACAAGAGTGCTCGCATGGCCTAATTCCCAAAGGAGAGGGATCGATACCGATCCCTTCTTTGGTTGAATTTTGGTGTGTGATCCCTATGGTGGCTTCCTCATGCTAAAATATGCTTAGCCTAATTTCATGCCAATTGGGTCAGTGGAGCTCGAGTTATTGCTTGATCTTCACTACAATATGGTGCACCTGCTGCTTTCTGCTGATCCCTTCCAAGGGAAGTATACCAATCCCTCCAACTTGGTCCTACTGGGGTGCGATCCCAAGGGTAGGCTCCCAAGGGTCCTTGTATCTGGCTCTCCAAATTTCATAATCATTGTACTTATAGATCTTGAGATATTGATTGTTTTCCATAGAAATGCTTTCACACCTTGAAACAAGCCGATCCCTATTGTTAGAACTAATTTATGCCGATCCCTCCTAGGTGTTAAACCATATTTCATATTTCAAACACTCAGCTTTGCATCTACATCAAGTCCATTCAACATTGACTTTATGTTACCATCTATACTTGACTTCTGGGCCCCACAATCACCACTCCAAAGTCATTGACCTTGATGGCAGTCGAATCTAACTTATGCAATCGGTAAAATACAGCCGGGTTAAAATAATAGATAACACTTGCCCCCAAAATTATGTCTTGCGATTAACATGACATTCTTTGAATCAAAGCAAGTTAGAATCTTCGAAAAGAAATCAGTTCGGTTTCCTGAATAGTTGTTATCCATCCGTCGATTTATTTTTCCAAGGTGTCATATTTCTCATTGGTCGTCATGATGCTTGGTCGGTTTCCAATGGCATAAATCCAGGGTCATGCTTCATTAATTGATATATATAAGTCTAATTTCATAAGACTAACAAGCTTTGGTTATCCGGTTCAGCTTCGAACTTGAAGGCTTCAGGTTTGTTTTCAATTTCTGTCGATTTCAAAAATTGAACCTTTGGGTCATGCACGTGAACGTTCATATACATGTTCTTTGTTGTTGGCTTCCGGGCGTGTTCGTACGTTCATGGGTCATCGTTAATCTTTATTGCATTTTGTATGTACGTACTTTTAATCATTTATGCTCATGCCAGTTTGCATACATGCTCATAGCCGATCCCTTATTCATCGTTCATATATATTTTTTCTCTCTTTCTTTGGGTTTGTAGGGTTCGGCACCTTTTATGCTGATCCCTCCTCTTTTTCTTCTTTCTTATTCACTTGGTCATAGGGATCGGTATGTTTTAACCGACCCCTCCCTACATTGCGTTGAGTTTGTAGTCACGGGTCGACCCCTTGCTCCTCCATACATACATACATACATACATACATATATACATACATATATATATAAAAACTAACGTTCCTTCTCCTCACCTTTCATTCATTCATCTCCTTCCTAGTTATCTTTCCACGATTGAAGCCTCCTTTGCATTAAAAAAAGAAAAAAATGATCCCTTCATTACCATTCGATCGTCGCCATTGTCGATAAATCTGTCTTCCTACTTAGCTTTAGATTATCATTCCATCTTCAGTTCGAGACATAATCCAACCTTTTTCTTCTCACAGCTCGTCTTCGATAAATTTAGGTAACCTTCCCCTTTTTTGCTTTTGATTTTGTGACGAGACGATGGAGTCTACTCCATCGACGATAGTTTTATATGCGACATGATGAATAGTTGATGGCAGAAGCTACTTGGAGAAGATGAGGATTGGGATGTGGTAGGTTTTGGCTAAAAAGGTTTGAAGGGTAGCACGAGGAAATAGAAGGAGAGGGATCAGTTGTTGTTGAACAGCATGGAAGTAGGGATCGACGCCCTTTGTTTGGAGAGAGGGATCGATAGGATCAGCTAAGTTGGAAGTTCAGTGGAGTTGGATAATATGAAGAGGTCGGCAATGTTTCTTGAGGAGAGGGTTCGGCATTATTTATCTCAATAGAGGGATCGGTATCATTGCTTTGGGGTAGGGATCGGTATATAGGGTTAGACGTAGAGGGATCGAGATATAGGGGTCCGCAAGTACTTGGCCCATTCTTATATTTTGAATTTAACTTGGAAACTATGAGCAACCGATAACATTTCCATCTCAATGAACTTGAACGTATGATAACTATGAACTAGAGGACTTGCATATCCATTATTGTACTTGAAATTGAACGAGCAAATCCTAGGAACTTCGAACATGAACTAGAACTTAGCATATGGACTTAAATAACAGATCTCATACCCTAATATGCCGATAGTCGATCCCAAAGCTCACACAACTGATTAATCTCTTCGTTAGTTGAGACAGTCGGCGATGACGGTCACTCTGGTCGGAATCTGAAGTCTCATCTTTTCACTTTGCTTTCTTATTTTAAGTTGCTTATTTCTGCAACACATCACACTGCACCACACTACACTACACTAGCTTACACTTAGCATGGGGGACAGGTAAACTTTTCTAATCTCAATTATCTACCGAGTATAGCTGACATAGACTTCAGACTTTCAGAACATCTAGCTGCAATGTCTTCTGGACCAACCTCGCAACATAGCAATCCCGAAGCTGAGTCGAGTTCCACGACCGTATCTGGTAGGCCTTCCCCTGATCATCAAAGTGAGCAAATAGAAGTTTCTGACTCGCCAGCCAACCTTTTTTCCGATGTTCATGTCCTCTTGGCGAAAGAAGTAAGTCTTGCGCCCGACGCTGTAGAAGGCGCCATACTCTTAGATAACCAGACAGATTCTTAAGCCTTAAGGATTGGTGAGGCCACCTTTCGCAGACTATGTTCCCCATTTGAAGACATCCTGGCTCCTTCGATAAATGACAGGGCTTACTTGCCCCCAGAGGGATACACAACATGCAACAAATTCATGTGCTGGGCCGGATGCATGCCGCCCTTCAATTCTTTTATTCAAGAAATGTTAATATATCTTGGGATAACCCTCACTCAACTTCACCCGAACAGCTATGCCTTTCTCCACGAAACATTTTTACTATTCACATGGGTTCTGTTCCACCTGCCAACTCCTGAGGAAATAAGGTTCATTTGTAACTTTAAACGATGATCAGGAAGTCCCTCCTATGTTTTTTCGAGCCTTTGCCCAACTGCCAAGTCTTAACCGGTGCTTGAAACAAACTTACCCTTTTCAAACATGAATGGTTCTACATTCGATGTCCGCCTAGCTATGCAAGGCGATGGTTGGAAGGACGTAAGTGTAGTCTTCACTTTATTTGCAAATTCTCTAAAACGAGTCATATTCTAGATTGACTAACATTCTGAATTTCCACAGGTGTCGGCCTGCGTCCAAAGGGCGATAGTTTTTCAAGAGCGATCTCCGCAATTCATGTTACCCTTGTCGAAGACAGGGACATCGGACTTCTCGTAACCGACGAGTTGTTATCTCTGTTTGGGCTACTGGAAGAAGGCCACATCATTGGGCTTCTTGGAAATGCTGCATTACCAAGGAGGGCTATTGAGCAAGAAAGGGATATCAATTACCCTATCGTGCCTTCAGTCGAGGGGACTCAGGATGACGCCGAAGAAGGCGAAATTAGGGGTACCCAGATTAATGAGCCTGGCGATGTTAATGCAGGCCCAGACAAGGCGCCCGTGGTCGAACCGTCACTAGATGCGCAACCCCACAAACCTGCTAAGAGAAGAAAGAAGCTTGCATTTAAGCTTCGTAGGAGAAAAACTGCTAAGGATCCGGTGTTCGTTATCACTTTTATTGATGAAGATTCGTCTTTCCAACATATAGAAAGCTCGATGAAGGGGTTCTCAAATATCCAAATTCCTGATGACATTATGACTTATGACTTTCCCAATATTAGTATTGGGGGGCTTAACTCTCCTTGTCGAAGTGATGATGGCATTCTTCCTACCGGTCAAGGAGAGAAATCGGCAATAAGCAAAGCTACAGCTAACGGTCCATCGGGGGGGGGGGACAACAGGTTACTTACAATCATGTGCACTTCACCACATGCTCTTCATCTATCTTTGGTACAACGGTTACTTATACACTTTTGTTTGGTTTTTGAAGGTGTAATGTCTCAATCTCTCGCCTTTGATCGCTTAAGGAGCTCTTTAATGCAATACGGATCCAAACGTGATTCATAATCGGGTAGGCATAGAGAGAGGGATGATGATCGAGAAAGAATTCATCGCTCTAGGGAATCTTCATCTTTGAAACATAAATCCCATTCTCGGTCATTCCATCAGGAAGTGCAACCTAATATTCCTATGCATAGTGGCGATCAGACCTCTTTTCATGGTACTCCAACTCCCGTACCTCCCGTACCTCCCGAGCAATATTATGGTTCATTTAGCTCCAAGCAATCTCGTGACCGCAGGTCGAGCAAACGTCCAATCGTTGCTTCTGATCCATCTTTTACGACCACTGCTCCTAAAGCTTCCACTAACAAAGAAATTGGCCGAGCTTAAGGTCATTTTCCCAAAGATTTGTTGATGGGCTTAAGTTCCTCCTCTCCATCCATACAATCCCAAGGACTGTCAAAGCAAGCTCCCTCGCATGCAACAATGAAGTTTTCGTGCAGCATGAATCATTTCATCACTTAGCAGAAAATATCTCTGAGGTGTCTATTGAGCGACAACATGAGATAGATCATCTCAACCTAGAGGCGATCCATAATAAAGATATAATTAAGCACCAAGATAATGAGATCTCAGAGTTGACGATAAAGCTAACTGAAGCAGAAAAAAGTACCATGGAAACGTTTAAGGCACCGAGTTGTTTGGAAGCTACCCATAAAAAAGAACTTGTCACTTCCATCAACTGTAGCGGTGCATTCACCTTGGAAAAAGATTCCTTGCAAAAGGAGAAAATATCTTGGCCCCCGCGTTGAGGAGCTTGAAGAGCTTTTGAAGAAAGAGATGGTAGAGAAGATCGAAGCTCAAGAAGAATCGTAGAGATATTGTGAAAAAGCTATTGAAGCCTAGAGTTTGAATGATTAAACTTGATGAGCAACTTGCTTAGATTGAAGTCCTCAAAGAAGAGGTAAAGGAAGCGGCCCACAACGAGATGAGAGAACAGCTCGAAGCCCAGGTAGAGGATTCCAAGGATGCCGGTCGGAATTAAATCAAGGACATGTTCCCATGATAGTCGAATCTATGCTAAAGTCCTTCTCCACCATGATCTAAGCTATCTTGGTGAGGGTTATCTTAAGTCGATCGTCGAGGCAGGGGAGTCTAATATTGAAACGAAAAAGAGAGAACTTGGCGAAGCCAATTTAGATGAAGAGAAAGTAGAGCGGGAGATCCTTCGTGGAAATGAACCCCGAGACCTTGCCACCGCAACACTCCAATACTTCAACATTCTATCATCTTCTGGAAAAGGGAAACATATCGCTAAATCTTTGGAATTTGATCCCAAGGGCCCCTCCTCTTTTCAAGCAGTCGGAGTATCATCTTCTTTCTGTCCAAGACAGGATCTAAGCTATGATCCAAACAAACCCGGTTATCAATCTAAAGTGTTGACCCCCATTCTGGAAGAAGGGACACGGCAATCACTGAAAGTCAGTCGGATGTAGGTATTTTTCACTATCTTTCACTTTTCGATCGCTTTCTATCTTCATGTCCAATAGTCATAGGCTTATCTTTTTGTTTCTGTGAATCTACAGGTCTTCCAGGTCCCAGCCAAACTCCAAAAAGTGGTGCCGTCATGGAGCAACAATTAACATCAACTGATATCCCAATGGCCACCTATGTTCCAGGGCCCTACTTAAGTCATTGAAGCACTTGATGACGATAAGACTAAAGATCTGCTACCACTGGATGAATCTGATAATGTTGCGATCACCGGTGCTACTAAACACATCGATGAGCCCAGGCTAAAGGAGCGCATTTAGAGGGAGGAGTTGTTGAAGAAACAAACCAAGTCCGAACCCGTTGATGTGGATATTGATGATCCAAATATCATCCCATTACAAGTCATCCCACCTGGCGGGTCGATTTTTGAAAAATTCCCTCCTACTTCTGAAAGCTCCCCCATTAAAGGCACTAAAGGATCAAGGAAGCGGACAGGCGGAAGGTCGAGTAGCACCACTCCTAAAAAATCCAAAAAGGAGAGAAGACATAAGAAATAGCTGTCGTTTCAGCCCTGTTTACACATAGCCTGTATAGCTGGTTTTCTCTTTGTTGGCCTTGATTGTATGGGTATGGCCCCCATTCTCTTATTAAACATGCATTGCAACTTTGAAGCTTATTATGTGAATAAAAGGTTTTTGTTTTCTGTTGAACCCTCGTGTGAATTGTTATCTAAATAGTTGAGTTATTATTTTCCATTCAATGTACTTGTAATTAATTAGTGCTCCTTGCTTTGGATGATAATCCGTTAATTATATCCCAAGGCCTCCACACGGTCGTGGCCTTGAGTTGTATCAAACACGAGGCTTGTGCCCTAATGTTATACGGTCGGCTTTAGCTGTTTGAGTGATTATGCTCCTATCCCCAGTCTCGGGTTAGCGAATTTGGACGGTGGATGATCAAACTCCATCCTTAGAGAGTTTATACTCCTCATGCCGGTTTCAGGTCGGAGTTCATAGAATAGCGAGTAGTCAGACCACACTCATCTATTTTTTCATACTTATATCCACTCTTTGGGGTTAAGAGTTGGTTAGCGGGTGGTCGATTCACACCCGATTTATGTTTATAATCCAATCCGCACTCTTGGGACTTAGAGTTAGTTTGCAGGCGGTCGGTTCACACCCGATTTATGTTTATACTCCAGTCATCACTCTGGGGACTTAGAGTTAGTTCGAAGAATAGAAGGATCGCACTATTATTCATTGATTAATTTATCCCCAAAATGTTTATACTCCAGTCCGCACTCTGGGGACTTAGAGTTAGTTCGAAGAATAGTAGGATCGCACTATTCTTTATTGATTAATTTATCCCCAAGGTCTCGGGCTTGATTTAGTGAGCAATCGGTCGTGTCATGATCACTTTTGATTTATTTCAGTCCCATCACTCGGCGGGATTTACTCGGTCATTGGATAGTCAAGTCACATCCATTCCTCTTTACGTAACCCTTCCATCGGGTTACGAATAAGAGTTATCAAATGAACGGTCGGACCACATTCATATTGTTTAGTTTCAATCAGGAATTATCGTAATTAATTAGTTCCAATTCTAGGAACCTGTTCGGATATATCGACATCGGTCAGTTTCGTACTGTAACTAACACGTAATGCTATAGAAAACATAAATGTAAAGGAAGTTCAAAACTTTATTTGCTAAATGGAAGGAAATGACATAATTTTTCTTATAACATATCCATAAAACCAAATGCTAAAGCAAATTATGAAAGTAAATAAAACTTAATAAAAAAGAAATAAACTAAGTGAAATTGCATCGTAAAAAAGAAATAAACTCAATAAAACTCAATAAACTAAGAAATAAACTAAGTGACATAATTTGTCACAGTCGCTAGCTTGAAAGTTCCCTCTCCAAGCCTCTGTTCAATGACATACAGTTCTTTCCAGGTTGGATTCATATGCGATGGGGCAGGAAAAACTCGTTTCAAGATGAGATCACTGATTTCAAAAGTTCTAAGCCAGACGTTAGTGTTATAGTATCGGGCGATTCGATGTTGGTGCGCAGCTGCCCACAAATCAACTTCCTCATGCTTCTCATCTACAAAGTCCAGTGATTCCAAGAGGAGGTCTTTATTTGTTCTGGGGTCATAGTGGGTCACTCTATGAGAAATAACTTCGAGCTCAACAGGAATATCGACTTCGGAACCGTAAGCAAGGGCGAATGGAGTATGGCCAGTCGTAGATTTGTGGGTGGTCCTATAAGCCCATAATGCTGTCGGGAGTTCTTCCACCCACTTGCCTCTAGCCTTTTCCAAACACTTCTTCAGAATGGATTTTATGACTTTGTTTATAGCTTCAACGTTCCTATTTTCTTGAGGGTAAGCAACTGCTGCAAATCTCTTTTCAATGATGCCGACGGCAAAAGTCTTTGAATTCAGCACTGCTGAATTGAGTCTCGTTATCTGTTACAATAGTTTATGGAATACCGAAATGAAAGATGATGTTCCGAACAATGAATTTGGTTATTTTCTTCGTTGTGATCATAGCTAATGGTTCTGCTTCAGCCCATTTGGTGAAGTAATCAACCGCAACAATAGCGTACTTCGCACCGCCTTTAGAGATCGATAAGGAACCGATAATGTCTATACTCACACGGCAAATGGCTATAGGCTGATCATTTGTGTTATTTCCATTGGCGGAGCTCTTGGGACTTTTGCATATATCTAGCACTTGTCGCATCGCCTTACATAATCAGCAGCGCCTTGATTGATACTTGTAATACCCGTAACGGAGTGTTTTCTTTGCTACAGTTTACCCCTCAGTTTGATTGCCACATTCTCCTTCATGAACTTCTTTTAGGACCTATTTATCTCATCATGAGCGATATACCGAAGTAGGGGAATAGAGAAACCCTTTCTGTACACAACTCCTTCTTGTATGATATATCATGAAGCTTTATGAAGAACTTGTCACTTTTCATTCCTTTGTTCAAGAAGGACTCCCTATAGCAAATATTTTTTAATCGGAGTCATCCACGATTCCCTCTCAGGCTCCGTCTCTAGTACCCGGTCGATTTGCATCAGGTTTATACTCGACGCATTTAATACTTCGACCAAAACATAACTCATCTGTTGTACGTCCCCGGTGCTAGCAGACTTTGCCAATTAATCATCCTCTCTATTTTGATCCCGAGGAATATTTGTAATGTTAAAATACTCAAAGTTTGTCAACAACTCTTGGACTTGGGTAAGGTATGGAGCAAGCCATTGTCCTTTAGCTTGCTAATCTCCTCTAACTTTGTATACTACCAATTGTGAGTCGCAAAAAATTTCAAGAGACTTTATTTCCAGTTCTTTGCGAGTTTAAGTCCAGCAATTAGAGCCTCATACTATGCTTTGTTGTTTGTCGCAGGGAAATTAAGCTTTAAAGTATAGCAGATCGACAGATCTTCGGGAGATACAAGCACAATTCCAGCTCCAGAACAGTGAGCATTGGATGCTCCATCAGTATACAATTTCCACCGTATGGTAAGGATTTCGTTGCTTTTTGGGAAATCGTCCTGCGCAGTAAATTCTACTATAAAATATTCCAGTGCTTGACCTTGGTTAGCCCTCCAAGGGAGATAAGTGATATCAAATTGATTAAGCTAGATATTCCACTTGAGTAACCTTCCATACGTCACAGGTCGCTGTAGGATCTGTTGTAACGGCTGGTCAATGTAAACATTGATCTGGTGTGCCTAGAAGTATGGGCAGAGCTTTCACGATGCAATCAGCAAGCAGTATTCCAATTTCTCTATCTTTAGATAGTTCCTTTCAGCTTCCGTCAATTGCTTGCTGATGTAATAGACCAGTCTCTTGATCAGATTCTCTTTATGAAGCAATGCGGCACTAATAACATGTACTAACACGGCTAAGCAGATATATAAATCTTTATGGTCCACTAGCATTGACAAGATAGGAGGTCTCCCCAAGTGGTCACCAAAGCTTGGAATGCGTCTTTAAAATCCTGTATCCATTCAAAATTATTTTTTCTTCTCCTAATCAAGTAAACAACAGGAATGCATATATCGATAGCTCTGGAAATGAATCGGCTTAAGGCAGCAACCTTCCCATTCAGACTCTGTACTTGTTTGATAGTCTTTAGTGCTTGGATATCACGAATAGCTTGATTCTTCTTGGGATTAGCTTCGATTTTGTGGGCATTAACAATAAAACCCAAGAACTTCGCTGATGTTACACCAAAAGAACACTTTAAACGATTATTCTTCATTTTATAATGTCATAAGACGCCGAACATTTCTACCAAGTCTCTAATGTGGTCGCTAGACTGTCGTGACTTCACGAGCATGTCATCCACCTATACCTCCATCGTTTTTCTGATTTGATCTTTAAATGTTCTGTTAACTAGGAGCTGATAGATCGCTCATGCATTATTTAGCTCAAACGGCATTACCACATAGTAATATATTCCAACATCGGTAATGAAGCTGGTGTGCTCTTGATCGAGAATATGCATTGAGATTTGTTTATATCCCGAGTATGCGTCCATGAACACTAGTAATTCATATCCCGTGGTTGAGTCTACCCATTGGTCGATCCTTGGAAGGGGAAAAGTATCTTTCTGGCATGCCTTGTTCAAGTCCGAGTAATCAACGCATGTATGCCACTTCCCATATGCCTTTTTCATAAGGACAAGATTAGATACCAATTTAGGGTAGAGGGAATCATGAATAAACCCATTGTCTTTGAGTTTATCCACCTACTCTTTAAAAGCAATAAATCTCTTAGGATCCATGCCATGTATTTTTTGTTTCACCCAGACATGCCTCGGTTCGATATTCAATGCATGGCTCTCAATAGCAGACGAGATCCCACGCATGTTGGAGTGAGTCCAAACGAACACATAGAGATTTGCTTAGAGAAATCCAGTAATTTCTTTCACCATCGGGGGGCAGAGCTGTGATCCGATTTTAGGACCCATGACGGGTCATCATGGATGACTATGATGTCAATAGTTAGCTCAGCCGGTGCAGCCTTGGTCTCTTCGGGCTCCTCCTCATCATCTCTTGGATCTATATCTCTATATAGCCGACTCTGGCGTCCGAGCCAAGGCTCAGGTGCTAGTTATCAATCTTTAGTGGCTTGAATGTGGACTGACTTGTCCACACCCTTACCTTTATCCTTCCATTGAGCATCCCTCAATTCAGCGACATAACAGGCACATCCAACCGCCTGATCACCATGAACAACTCCAACTCCATTATCTGTCGAGAACTTCAAAGTCAAGCACCATGGGGCAAGAGCTGCCCGAAACTCACCTACGGCCGGTCAACCAAGAAAAGCGTTGTATGGAGAGTTAACATCTAAAACAACAAATGGTAGAATCTACACTCTCCTACGGTCACCTTCTCCCAACACTACTGGTAATTTAACATATCCAACAGCTTCAGTTGCAGCACCATTAAATCCATGAATGTGGGCTTTGGATGGTTTCAAGTCCTTGGCTTCCATCCTCATCTGATCATAAGCTTTTTTAAAACTATATTTATAGAACTTCCACAGTCAACCAGTATCCTTCTCACAAGAGTGAGGCCAATGATGGCCGAAATGACCATTGGGTCGATCATTAGCACCTCCACCTTATCTACATCCATGTTTCTAAACACGATGTCATCTGCCATTGTATGTTGTTGTTTTATGAGAGCTCCATCTTTCGTATTTGAACAGCGTTCAAAATCCACATGCTTAATCGCGCTAGCATACAACTCCATTTCATGCCAACTCTTATCAATCAGATGCATTCCTTCGAGTATTATACTGATCACCAATCTTCCACTAGTCCGCGTAGTTTCCTCGGCCCTGTAAGGTGCTTGTCCTCGATTGGGGTCAGATGTCCCTTACTCGCCATCCCTTACCCGCCATCTTGAGGGGTCTTCACAAACTGCTGCAAGTTCCTTTCTCAAATCAGCTTTTCAATAATATCCCGGAGATGCCTACATTCATTTGTGATGCCCATAGCATTCATGAAACCGAAAATATTTTTTGATTTGTTTCTGCTTCTCTGTTGATTCATTTGGAGGCGGCTTCCTGTACTATATGGTATTGCAGGTAGATAAATAGATATTCTCCAGGGACGTATTTAGTCACGTGTAAGCATTGTACATCGGAATCCTAGGCTTCCCTCTTCTAGAATCCCTCTTTCGTTCTCGTCTCCTATTTCCGCCTTTCTTTTGTTGATTCGGTTTGTTTTGGACATTCACTTGAACTTTTCTCGAGCTTTCATCAGACTGCTTCACAACACTCTGTACTTCCTCTCCATTCGGTCCTACAACATTCTTCTTCCTGGAGGATCTGACTTCCTCCTTCCTTAAAGACCGGTTGGCTTTGCATAAAAGCGTTCCAACGTTGTAGGTGGTTTGCCAGCTAACCAATCGCCAAAATCAGATTTTGGATCAACTCCTCCAGTCACGGCCAGCAAATGTTGCATGGTCATTCAGATTACTGATTTCTATAACTGCTGTATGGTATCTCTCCAAATAATCTTTCAATGATTCAATGATTATGTAAAATGTTATTTTATAAAATACATAATTTTGCACTTTCAAGGAAACGATGAAGAGATTTAAACGATTTAGCAAAAGTGCGGAGTATGGAACCACACTTTTACTATTTCGGTTAATCCCGGACTCGTTAATTGAAACATCTGCTGTTTGATGATTTTATTTGGCTTTCGAGCCACTCTGCTGGACCTTCGGGTCATCTGTTGGACCTTAGGGTCATTTGTTGGGCTTTTGGGCCACTCTGCGGACCTTCGGGTCAAATACCAGTACTAGACCTTCGGGTCACTCTGCGGACCTTCGGGTCAATCTGATGGGCGCCAAAAATTATGTTGAGTACTTGGTAGGCTTCGGCCACTCTGAGATGCACGTGCGGCGTAGCTAAAACTCGCCATCTGCTGGGATCGATCCATCTTTTATGCTGATTTTCTAGTTATCTTGTTTTGATTTCTAGATTTTGTGACTGACGATTTTCTAGTTATCTATTTTGATTTCTGGATTTTGGGAATTGCTGCTTTGAATTCAATTATGAATTTGGAAGTTGAGTTTGAGTATAATCTCATCTGAGATTATAAATTTGCGTATTGCTGTTTTAAATTCAATTGTGAATTCGAAAACTGATTTTGATGGAGTTTAAATTGAGATTTCTTCATTTAAACTATGCTGATTATTTATGCTGTATAGTCTCATTCGAGACTATAATTATTTGTTTAAGTGTTGTTTATCATTCACTTATTTCTGAGAATAAATTAGACTGATCCGTTTATTATTTTCTTTTAAATAATACTCGGGTCAGACCGAGTCATTTCAGGGTAGTCTCTATCTCTGATTCAGTTGCAGCTTCAGCTTTTGGGATATCACTTCATCTTTTGCCTAGCCTTCGAGGAGTTCTTTTGGTTTATTAGTCCTCATCTTATGTATGTATTGATGGATATGTATATGTATCGGTTCATGTGAACTATCGATTGTTGTAGCATGTATTTCAGACTAGTCTTCCGCTATATATCTGATATTTCTGTTCTGATGTGATTATACTATCTGAGTTATTGTTATTATGAGTTGTTCTAGATTTTTCTTAAGCCACCGTAGTTTCGTTTTAGATTTGGATTGAATATATATCTATGGGAGTAATTTATACAACTCCTATCGATGTAATCAATACTCGTCTAAGGCATAACTTACGGATGGTCGCTTCTAACAAGCCTTATTCTTCGCAATAGCAGACGTTATTCCTTATAATAACCTTTGTTATTGTGAGCATAGAGGTGGGGCGTCACAGCTTGGTATCAGAGCTGAGATTCAGAACAAATTATAATAAACACGGAACAGAAGCAGAATGGAACATGTGTTACAACTATTCGAGGGTTTTATTCGTGCCTTTCTAATCTATCCCTTCATTGTTCTTAAATCTTTATCCTCTTTAACATATTGGAGTATGTCTAGGGATAAATCTCATATCCCCATAGTATTCCATTTGTTAAATTCCTTATCAATCTTGCTTATAGTTTCCTTGAGTTAAAACAAGGAAAGTCCTCTGTTTCTGATTGTCTTACTGCTTCTAGGGGTTTCAAATCTGGGAAGCTTAATGTTGCTTAAGCATCTGGTGATTCTTCTCAACCCAAAGTTTTTATTCCTTCTGTTTTGCAAGGTTTTATTTTATTTCGTGTCCGTTCTATTAGAGTTCTTTTCGATATGGGTGCATCGCATTCATTCATGTCAAAAGAGCTTATTGATGTTATTCCTTTAGATGTTGTTAGTCTTTGCGACCCGTTGAGGATTATAAATCCTATTGGTGGATCCGCTACTCTTGGTTTGTTGTGTGGTTATGTTGAGATTATTCTTTGTGGCTTTTCCTTTCATGTGAATCTGCATGTTATGGATCATCTTTATTTTGATATGAATTTTGGGAATGGATTGGCTCCTCCGTTATGAAGTTCAATCCTATGCCCCAAAAGAATTTTATATCTCAAACATCCTGATGCTATCGAGCAGTTATCTATTGTATTTCTAAGTATGGACCGTAATTCGAATGCTTTCATTTCTTCCTTCCAATCGGAGGATGTCATAGCTAATATTCCAGTTGTTTGTGATATTTTTTCTATTGTCTTGGAGCCTATTTCGAGTTTGCCGTCAAATAGGACAATTGAGTTCCGTATAGATCTTATCTCTGGTGCTCATCCTGTCAGTCGTCCTTACATGAGGATGTCTGCTACGGAAATAAGGAACTCATGTAACAATTATCTGAGATTGGAAGCCAATCATTTATTCGTTCTAGCTCTTCTCCCAATTCGACCTTACCATCGGTTTTCATTTAGTTACGAGTTATGGAAGATAGCATTCCACTTACCGCATTCCGCACTCGTTATGATTCTTATAAATGAGTTATTATGTCATTCAGTTTGCCCAGCTTATTTCATCCATTTTATGAATCGAGTATTCTACAAATATCTTGATGACTCCATTTGTGTATTTATTGATTTTGGATGAAAACAACAGTTTAAAATTTTGCAAATCTTTTTCATAAGATTTACTTACAAGTATAATTGGATTTGTGTTTATCATATAGAAGATGATTTTGTGATTGTATTGCCCATTGAGTGCTTTAAGAATTCTGGTCGATGCGCTTGATCAACGTTATCGATAGGAATCTCCTAAACGCTTTGATGAGACAATTTGACACAATAAATTGACCTATAAAAAGTAAATTTTTCTGGAAAATGATTTCATAAAGATAATTGTAATTTTGGAAGTTTTAGCTTTTCAGGAAAGAAGATTATTTGTAAGAACTCTTTTCCGATACTCTTATTCTTGTGGTTCCCGAAGGGAACCAAGACTCTATTGTTTATACTAATGCTAGTCGTATTGGTTGGGTGTCGTTCTCTTGCTAAAAGAAATCGTGTTATCACTTATGCTTCTTTACAATTAAAGCCCAACAAGATTCGTTATGCAACCCATGATTTGGAGTTAGCCGCCATAGTCTTTGCTCTAAAGATTTGGCGACATTATTTATTGGGCGAGCGTTTTGTTCTTTTCATTGATCACAAATCTCTGAAGTATCTATTCACTCAGAAAGAACTTAATTTGAGACAACAGCGTTGGCTCGAATTTCTAGCTTTTTATGATTTCGATATTCAGTATAACCCTGGTAAGGGTAATCGAGTTGCTGATGCGCTTAGTTGCAAGCAGCAAGTTGTTGTTTCCATGATGCTAGCAGAGTGGAATATTTTGGAAACTTTATCTCTTTGTGATATTAGAGACCGTCCTTCAGTTTCTGATTCTCCCGTGCTTTTATTTAGCATGGAAGCTCATCCTAATTTATTGGATCGTGTTGCCGATGCCCAGAAACAAGATCTACATATTGCATATCTTATCCAGAGTTGTAAATCAGAATTCCGAAGTGAGGATCTGAAGGATTTCGATATTGATATTCATGGTTGTATTCGGAAGAAGGGTAGATTGATCGTGCCTGATATTTCTAATCTTAGAAATGACATTCTTGAGAACTGTCATCGTTCTAAGTATACTATCCATCCTGGCAGTAGCAAGATGTATGCTGATGTGAAACGCTTATACTATTGGGAGGGTATGAAGCGTGATGTTGCAAGTTATATAAGTCGTTGCTTGACTTCTCAACTTGTTAAGGCAGAACATCAACGTCCCAGTTGTCTTTTGCAGCCTCTTGAGATTCCATTATGGAAATGGGATCAGATTTCCATGAACTTCATTGATGGTCTACCTCGTTCGAGGTCGGGCCATACTAGTATTTGGGTGATTGTTGACCGATTGACTAAATCAGTCCATTTTATTCCTATCAAGTCCAATCAGACTACTCCTTTGTTGGCTAAGCTATTTATTAAAGAAGTCGTTCGACTTCATGGTGTGCCTAGTTCTATTGTTAGTGACAGAGATCCGCTTTTCACTAGTGGGTTCTGGCAGAGTCTTCAGAAAGCTTTGGCACTAAGCTCAATCTCAGTACAGCTTATCATCCACAGTCTGATGGTCAGACTGAAAGGATGAATCAGGTTTTAGAGGATCTCCTTCGAGCTTGCATTCTTGATTTTGGTGGTTGTTGGGAAGGCCACTTGTCTCTTGTTGAATTTTCTTATAACAACAGTTTTCAATCCAGTATCGGTATGGCTCCATTCGAAGCTCTTTACGGAAGGCCGTATCGATCACCATCGTGTTGGTTGGAATCGGGGGAAAAGTTAGTTCTCGGCCTCGATTATATTTGTGATTCTTCTAAGAGGATTGATATTATCAGACAGAGAATGAAGGAGGCTCAGAATAGGCTGAGATCTTATGTCGATCATTGTAGGAAGCCTTTGGAATTTTCTGTTGGCGATCACGTATTCATTCGTTTTCTCCGATGAAGGGTGTAGTGTGTTTTAGCAGCTCTAGGAAATTGGCTCATTGATATGTTGGACAATTTCCTATTACGGAACGCATTGGCCCTGTTACTTATCGTGTATCGTTATCTATTCAGTTTTCGAGAATTCATGACGTATTTCAGATATCACAGTTTCGTCGATGCTTTCAAGAGTTAGACTCTATTAGTGATCCTCTAGTGTTGCAAGATCTTGAGATCTCACCCGACTTGTCTATTGTGCAAAATCATGTTCGTGTGCTAGCTTCGGAGGTTAAACGCCTTCGGAATAAAGAAATTCCGCTTGTGAAAAATTCAATGGTCCACAAACCCCAAAGATTGCACTTGGGAGACCAGAGAATTCATTGAGCGTTCTTATCCGGGTTTTCTCTCCTCTTCGGGTGGAGGTGAGCATTCAAGATCTATCTTTTCTTAAAAAAAAAAAAAAAATCTTTGTTGTGATGATTTATTTGTGTTGTTGACTGCTTCTTTTATGAAAATTGCAGGGACGCAATTTTTATAAGGGGGGAGTCTGTAACGACCGTGTCTTTATTACCGTCGTAGTAAATGTTTTTAAAATCGATAACGACCGTAATTTTTGGATTACTGTCGGAGTAAATATTTTAAATAGAAAATTTTTAAATTAGAATTTCGGGAAAAAAAATATATAATAAAACGTTGCCAAGTCAGTTGAACCGTGTTATACTTTTATTTACCTTCGCGTACATAAGAGAAATAGGGTCAGTTAGAAAACAATGGTCGAACATTCTTTCTTTGCTGTCATTTTTAAGCAAAGTTATAAATAGAAGTGAACCAAGTGTGAAAACACATTTTTGCCTTGCAAATCACTTTGGTTCACAGCTGCACACATCATTTTCTGCACGTCCTTTTTTTCTTTCTTTTCTTAACTTAAGCACGTTGCATTAAATGCAAAGTGTACAAAGTATTAGCTAGCACCTCAATTCTCAGGACCTATACCCATTTTGTAACGACCCGCTATTTTGAACCATTCAAATCGACAATAAATCCACACATGTCTGACTTGAATAATTCAAAATATCAGATTGTTAATTTAAATTTGGCAAAACTCAGCATATGCAGTAAATAAATCAATCACAGAATCACAGACACAGAGTAATACAATAATACGCAGCGGAATAGATAAAATAGTAGTTCATGAAGCTACTATATAAACATCAGAGTTAGAAATAAAATACAACAGAATATCTCAAATGCTGTGAAGTCTTCAGTGCAAACAGATGACTTCTCTGAACAAATCAACTGGAAAAGCTGAAAGCTGAATCAATTGTTGGATCTCCAAATGAAGCTCCAAACTCCAAGGGTGAGTCTCAAATGCTGTATCACTCAGTCTGACCCGAGCGTAAAGCAAAACACAAAACACTCGAGTCAGGATTAACATTCTTATATAAATAAATCCAACTCAAGTGAAATATCAACTGAAATACAAGTAACTTAAAGGATGTTTGGGATAACCATCCTCTAAGGATCTTTAGAACTATCTACAAGGTTGAGATATACATTATAACACCGTGGTCATTTCAATTTAATTTATACTTCAAAACCCACATATCATTTCATTTCAAATATACCTATTTTCCAAAATAGTGTATGTTCATTAAATAATTTATAAAGTAAAGTATTTATAATTTCCTCAAGTCTCACAAATCGATTCAAATTAACTCAAATTCCAAATTCAATTTTTTTCAAAACTCAATTCATCAATTCAATTCAGTTCTAAAATATACCACTTAGATTTTCAATATATTTCAAAGCTTTAATATTCAACATTTTCAAAGTTAAATTTGACGGTTTCCTATAGCTCTTGATTCAACTTTATTATTATTTAATTAGGGAATATTCACTTAATAAATTCAATATCATTTAACTATCCTTAAATTTCATTCTTACTAAATATTTCCTTAAATTTATTTAAGCAAGAATTATTCATTAAATTATTTAAATAAAACCCAAGTTATAAATCATATCTTAAATCTCAATTTCAATAAGTTTCAAATTGGTTTAATTAAATAAATTTTCTTTCCAACCTTAACTTATTCAAATTATTACCAAAATCTATTTTGAAATATAATTTTTATACTTAAACATATCATATGTATTAAATCCTTCCTAATTTAAATTAAATAATTTAAGGCTCAACATTTATTAAAACCATATATTTCTTTCCGAAACCATAGAATTCATTTTCAAAATATTTATATATATGTGGACCAACGGTGTCTGTATATATACATCATATGGTTAAGTGATACGGATATTTATCATTTCAATCTGAAATTTAAATATATACGGGTAGATATCATTTCGACCCGTAATCCCAATTTCAATTCAATTGAAAATCGCTTGGGTTTATCATTTCAACCCATAACGATTTTCTCCTATTCTAAAGTCCGTTTGGGTATGTATCATTTCAACCCATAGTGAATTCTATACTAACAGGGAACTTGCAGAGTGAGAACAGATATAGAAATAATATAACAGGCATAGATACATCATCAATAACAATATAATATAAACAACAGGATATGGTGTCATATCCCACAGGTGAACAGTTACAGATAATAACATATATATCAATTTAAATAACTACAACAGCATATTTCAATTGTCATTTCAATTGAAATCAAATTTAATAAATATAAGAATGGTAATCGTGAGTGATTGCTCACCTTTCGAGGTTAGAGAGAATAGACAATGAAATGGGTTACGAATCCAGGCACGAATCTCAAACAAGGCAAGATTGAACTCGAATCGACAACGAAGCTGATAAATAGATATTGATGATAACAAATCAGAATCAAATTGATAGAAGCATCAATGATATATATATATTTATTTATTTATTTATTATTATTTCCATGAAATCAATATTTAATTTAAACAAATAAAATGAAATAAAATAGCATAAAAAAGTATCATTATTTTAAATTAAACACATATATCAAAATCAAATATATATATATATATGTAGGATTGAAATAAATACTTATATATTGTATAATGATTTCAAGAACTAAAAAAAATTTAAACTATTATAAACACTTATATACTTTATAACTTTATACTATAAACTGTATAAGCTACAGAGCTATGTGGTATATACAAATCTATATAACTATTAAATACGTATAACATTATATATTGTGAGACTAAGGAGCACAGTAGTATAAACACTATTCGTAAAAATATATATTATAAGATGACATTTTAAAACTTGAGTAGACAACAAAATATATAATACTTAAAGTAGCTGTACCAAACAGTAAGGTTGATATTTTTATGACTAACTATATATATGTTTATCCCAACCTGCTATAATACACAATAGAATATGCTACCCCATCATATTCTGGAACCCACAAATACCTATTCAGCCAAAAATATATGTTCGAAACAGACTCACTTTTAAAACCATATATATATAATTTATCTTTATAACTATATATATTTACATATGAATGATACCAGATTAAACCGTATACAGTAAACCTTTTATAACCTTATAAACTTTTTGTATATAAACTATATTTTTACCAAAGTCAAATATGCCTATACATATTCAACAATATATATTATATTCCATAATCAAACTATATATACAAACAAATGAAACTTGGTAAACGTATAAGTTCCATCTTCTGATTTTAAAAAAATTTCAAAACCAAATTAAAACAATATATATAACAAAGAGGAAACTCACGGCAAGAGGTGAATGCATGCTGGGCTTGCTTGGTGGAAGGGTTCGGCTCCGTTGGGTGATCTGCGATGGAGGGTGCTGGAGCAATGTAACGTGGCCAGGAGGAAGCTGCCAGGGCTATGGTGGTCGGAATGAAGGCGACGGGGTGTTTTACTCGGTCATGGGAAAAGGACGGTTGTATTGTTCGAGTGGGCTGCTAGTTTAGTTGACTGGGGCGGAGGTGGTTTGGTTGGTGGGAAGGAAGGGTGACAACACGGGTTGGAGTCGAGGCGGTTTCTAGGGGAGGCAGCTGGGTCCGCTTAGGGTCATTTATGGTGATGCTTCGGGTTCAAGGACGAGGGCGGAAGATCTGGAAACAAGGGGGTGGTTCGGTGGTTCGACTATTGATGGGATTGTGGGTGGTCTTGCTGAGTGATGTGGCGTCTGGTTATTTCGAGTTGAGGAGGGGTTGCTGCGATTTTCTCTTATGGTCTTGCAGCCGAACAAAAGAAATTAGAGGAAGTGAAAGTGGCCAGGAAGAAGAAAGCAACACTTGTTTTTTTTTTATACTTTCTCCTTTTAAGATATGAACAGTAACAAGAATAGAAAGAGGCAAAACGTACCAATATAAATAAAGTAGGAATAGATCTGGACAGTTGAAATTGTCACAGGCAAAATATAAAGTAGAGGAGGAGAGGACGGTTCACAGTGGATCTGGGAAAAATGAAGATAGAAGGGAAAGGTAAAAGGAACTGTGATGTGTACACTAATTGAAAATGAAACGTACACAAATAGATGAAATGGTAATAGCCCCCGCAGATTCAGCTAACAAATATTAATGCAAATTATTATTGTGGTCCCGCTGCACGTTTCGAATTTTAAAACCAAAGGAAACAGTAAAGCCACAATTTAGGGTACCGTTACAACGAACACTTTATTGCTTTCGTTTTGTACCGGACCACAAAATACAGAAATGAATATACCGTAGAGATCAGCACGACGAGGCGATCAAAACGGTATACAGATATCAGTGATACGATTATCCGATCAAAAGTCGATAATCGGTACCAGAAATGCTGCTATTTTGTCAGAATTAAGATAAACGGAGCAGTAGAAGTCTAAATTTAGAAAAACGAATTTCGCAGTCTGATTCAAAATGATCTGAATAAATTTTCTCCTGTTGACATATTTTGGTTTCGGAAAACTTTTAAATTCACTGTTATTAACCGGTTTGATTTGAAATGAAATTTCATAGGAAAATAAACTTCAATATTATCAGATGAAAATTTACCAGTTGCTATATTAAAATAGACGTATTCCAAATAGTAAATTTTTATTTTCAAATTTTATTGTTTAAAATTTCACAAAATTTCAATTAACATATTATTAAAACTATTAAAATTTACGGGTCGTTACACTCTCCCCCACTCAAAACTTTTCGTCCCCGAAAAGAAAGAAGGTAGAAGAATATAAACAACCAGAAAGAAAAATAGATTGAAAGTTAAGATTAAACAATTAATTTAAAACTATATAAATTTTACTTGAAATATTCATTTGAAAACTTCATTTGCAAATCAATTATTTTTTTATAATTTAATACTTTTTCAAAACTCATTTGTAAAATTTCTTTCTTCCTTTATAAATACCATTTATATGTTTAAATGACACCTTTATAATTATATGAAAACTATTTGAAAACAATTATTTACATTATTACTTATATTTACAAAGAAGCTATTTGAAAACATTAAATCCATAATTTATAAATTTATTAATTTATCCCAAGATACTATTCAACATTATTAATAAATCAATAATCATTTCTTTTAAATATGTTGTATTTAATTAATAACTCAAAATATTTATAACACTAAAATTTCTATTAAACCATATAGTATATAAATTAACAATATTTAAAGGGATATAGTCAACAAGGAGAAGAGGGACTTGGAAAAACAGAATATTGGTGAATAAATAAAGCTGAGCAGATAAGATAGATTCAAAAGATTAGTATCGGGCATGAATAATTTATTCAAACCATTAGGATTTCAATTTCAAATATTAATTCAAAATTTCTTTGTTGGAAATACTTTTATAATAAAATACCTTTATAGTCGAAACAAAATTTCTTTCGAAAATACTTTTATAACTCGATGTTTCAACAAGTTTATCCTTGTTCCTGTAGACTCTGGTAGTGCGTTGATCAGGCGCAAAACTAGAATTCTCCAGGTACTTAGTAGACTTGTTTCAACACCCAGTGAAAATACTGGAAAACTTTTAAAACCGATATGGAAAGTACAATCCAATCAAAAACACAAACAAAACCTTTGTCCAACCATGGTTCGCAGATACACAATGGTTACGCCTGGGTCCCCTAGGAAACAATCCATATCCGTAAGCTTTCTCAGCCCTGCGAGTTACGCCATGATGACTAGTAGAATGCAGGATACACAATGGTTACGCCTGGATCCCCCAGGAAACAATCCGTACCCCCAGGCAAGACTCAGCCAAGCATTTGCGCTACTATTCGCGACCTACACAGATTGCAGGATACACAATGGTTACGCCTGGATCCCCCAGGAAACAATCCGTACCCCTAAGCAAGACTCAGCCAGGCAGTTGCGCTATGCAGTCACGAGAGAACGATAAGACCATGGGTAACGCCATGGAATTCGAAGGACACTCGAGTATCATATCCGGAAAACCAAAAATCAGAGAGAATAATATCGATAGAATGAATCCAAGATGTGGCCACAAATCGGATATCAAGCAGAAGGCACTTTCCATATCTTTACTTCGAAAATATGTATCATATAGTACCTTTTCAAATCACTTTCAAATATCGTACTTATATAAAATCCATTATATATAAGATTAAATTTTCAAATCAAATACTTTCCAAAATCAATAGTATATCAAATCATACTTATATAGACTTCAATTATATAAGATTTCACTTTCAAATTGAGTACCTTTTCAAATCTATAGTTTCCGAATCAATTTCATACTCGTACAAATCAATTTTATATGAGTTCGACAACTCCCAAATCAAGTTTTTAGTAACATAAGGTTCTCAAATTTCAATTTGTTTCAATATCAGTTCAATTTCAAAATCATATATAATTTCACCAAATTATTTCTTCTCAAATTAATTATCTTTAGCTTCAAAGTTTCCAAAATAATAGATTTAGAAAATAAATCCGAATTTCCAAATCAATATAATTTAAGTCAACCAATTCATTTCCAAAATCAAATGTTTTCAAAATCATCTTATACTTACGTAAGGTCTATCTTATATAAGGATCAAATTTTCAAAATAAATTTCGCTGTATGAAGAGCCATATGGATTTGAACGTCTTTGCTTTTATGGGTTATATATCTTTGTACTTTAAATTGGAGATTTTCTTTTAGTAAGCAAAGATATTCTAACATGACAGCTTTCAATTTCAGCGTCAAAATATATCAATGATATTAGAATATAAGATGTACATACGTCATCATTTTGCAGAATCACATTTGATCGCTCGCTCGATCACACAAGTTCGCTTTCGAACTAGTATTGTCCATTCGACTTCCCTAATGAGGATTTCGATATGGTTTCTCGACTAGAAGCCATCAGTCTCCTTGCATAGCCATATACTATGATAGAGAATTCTAGAATCCAGCCCAAAGTCCATATCAAATATTCGCCATCAAGAATCGAATGAAAAATCCTAACACGAAATGGTGTACTTCACCTCGAACTTGTGTACTCAAACCTGGATCAAATTAATTATGCGACTAAACAGCATACGTACAACTTATATATTTATTCCAACTTGTTAAATATATAGTTTCACAAAGATGTTACTAAGTTAAAACATTTAAACTAAATTTTATTCCAAATATTTTGAAGACCAAATTCTTTTCAAAACATTTCCCATCTAAATTTGTCATTAGAAAAGTTCAAAATAGCCTTATTCATTTACTTAACCAACAGTTTCAACTTATTTAAATCATATTACTACATACTTTAACATACATACCAAACTTATATTCTTTATACTTGTCAAAATTTCTTAGCTTTGAAAAGTTAATCTTGATTTGGAAGTGCTCGAACCTTCGAATTAGTTAAAGAAATCATTTTCAAATTCAAGAGTTGGAAATCGGCAACAAATCAGTAAATCAATTTTAATAGATAGGGTTATATCAAATCCAAAACTCGAGGACTGAACACCGGCTCATTTCAAATCGTTCAAATATATATATATATATATATATACATATATCTTTCTATTAAATCTTACTTCGGAATTTGAAATCAAAATTGGTTTCGCAAAATCACTCGCGTAGCAATGCTACTGAAGTGGCCTATCCCTCCCTCTGAAACTCGAAAATCAATGTCGATGATGCGTGCACTCATCACCGAAATTATTTTCCAGCGACACAAGTGAGTTCTGGACTTCTGTTTTCTCAAACTTCTTTTGAAATTTTTCGAAACTCATTGGAACTCATTTGAAGTCATTTGAAACATTTCTTATTCGGAAAATACTTTCAAACCGTATTATTATATATTTACAAAACCTTAAAACCAATTTCAAAATACCGGAGTTCAATTCTCGAATTTCAAATTTAAAGTCCTTTAGTTATAAATCATTTTTATATAAATCAATTTCTTATATAACTTTTCAAAATTACAAATCCTTTCGAAACCTCAAATTCTCATTTTAAAAAGGGTATATAATCTTTATCGAAAACATTTCACTTTTATATATGGAATATAATCATACTTATAAAAATAATAATTTCGGTTTAGAAAACAATTTCTAAAATACAAACAAACCCGATTTTTAAAGGATGATTCACGAACGGACTTCAAAACAGGATAGAAATTCAACTTAGAGGGACTCTAATCAAATAGGATTTTGATTCGAAGATAGGCTCGAACGAAGATGAGATAATTAATTACAAAACAGTAGATGGATACACTTATAAAAATCGCGGGCGACCTTAACCGGGTCAACCGTGACTTCAAGAATATAATCGATGCGGAAATCTTAGGCAAATCGACATTCGATCGCCAGAGATAGAATTTGTCATATCAAGAGATGGCAACATCAAAACCGAGGGATATATAAATCTCCGGTGAATCAATGCCCATTTGTAAAGGAGTTTCACCCCTTCACAACCCATTCAAAGATTGGTGGGATCCTATTCTTATAGAGATCATTCGAAGTGGAGTTATGGGATATTCCAGAATCAAAAGAATACAAATAGGGAGAGACAAGAATGAATTTCGGAACCGTAAGGAACGTTCCAAAGTTCAAAGGAAATTGAGTCAAAAGGAAGAGATTTAACTCGAACGAAAGTGATTCTGTAAATAAATTTACAATATATGCTAAGTTTCGCCTAGAGCCAAAGCTCTGATACCAACTGTAACGACCCGCTATTTTGAACCATTCAAATCGACAATAAATCCACACATGTCTGACTTGAATAATTCAAAATATCAGATTGTTAATTTAAATTTGGCAAAACTCAGCATATGCAGTAAATAAATCAATCACAGAATCACAGACACAGAGTAATACAATAATACGCAGCGGAATAGATAAAATAGTAGTTCATGAAGCTACTATATAAACATCAGAGTTAGAAATAAAATACAACAGAATATCTCAAATGCTGTGAAGTCTTCAGTGCAAACAGATGACTTCTCTGAACAAATCAACTGGAAAAGCTGAAAGCTGAATCAATTGTTGGATCTCCAAATGAAGCTCCAAACTCCAAGGGTGAGTCTCAAATGCTGTATCACTCAGTCTGACCCGAGCGTAAAGCAAAACACAAAACACTCGAGTCAGGATTAACATTCTTATATAAATAAATCCAACTCAAGTGAAATATCAACTGAAATACAAGTAACTTAAAGGATGTTTGGGATAACCATCCTCTAAGGATCTTTAGAACTATCTACAAGGTGGAGATATACATTATAACACCGTGGTCATTTCAATTTAATTTATACTTCAAAACCCACATATCATTTCATTTCAAATATACCTATTTTCCAAAATAGTGTATGTTCATTAAATAATTTATAAAGTAAAGTATTTATAATTTCCTCAAGTCTCACAAATCGATTCAAATTAACTCAAATTCCAAATTCAATTTTTTTCAAAACTCAATTCATCAATTCAATTCAGTTCTAAAATATACCACTTAGATTTTCAATATATTTCAAAGCTTTAATATTCAACATTTTCAAAGTTAAATTTGACGGTTTCCTATAGCTCTTGATTCAACTTTATTATTATTTAATCAGGGAATATTCACTTAATAAATTCAATATCATTTAACTATCCTTAAATTTCATTCTTACTAAATATTTCCTTAAATTTATTTAAGCAAGAATTATTCATTAAATTATTTAAATAAAACCCAAGTTATAAATCATATCTTAAATCTCAATTTCAATAAGTTTCAAATTGGTTTAATTAAATAAATTTTCTTTCCAACCTTAACTTATTCAAATTATTACCAAAATCTATTTTGAAATATAATTTTTATACTTAAACATATCATATGTATTAAATCCTTCCTAATTTAAATTAAATAATTTAAGGCTCAACATTTATTAAAACCATATATTTCTTTCCGAAACCATATAATTCATTTTCAAAATATTTATATATATGTGGACCAACGGTGTCTGTATATATACATCATATGGTTAAGTGATACGGATATTTATCATTTCAATCCGAAATTTAAATATATACGGGTAGATATCATTTCGACCCGTAATCCCAATTTCAATTCAATTGAAAATCGCTTGGGTTTATCATTTCAACCCATAACGATTTTCTCCTATTCTAAAGTCCGTTCGGGTATGTATCATTTCAACCCATAGTGAATTCTATACTAACAGGGAACTTGCAGAGTGAGAACAGATATAGAAATAATATAACAGGCATAGATACATCATCAATAACAATATAATATAAACAACAGGATATGGTGTCATATCCCACAGGTGAACAGTTACAGATAATAACATATATATCAATTTAAATAACTACAACAACATATTTCAATTGTCATTTCAATTGAAATCAAATTTAATAAATATAAGAATGGTAATCGTGAGTGATTGCTCACCTTTCGAGGTTAGAGAGAATAGACAATGAAATGGGTTACGAATCCAGGCACGAATCTCAAACAAGGCAAGATTGAACTCGAATCGACAACGAAGCTGATAAATAGATATTGATGATAACAAATCAGAATCAAATTGATAGAAGCATCAATGATATATATATTTATTTATTTATTATTATTTCCATGAAATCAATATTTAATTTAAACAAATAAAATGAAATAAAATAGCATAAAAAAGTATCATTATTTTAAATTAAACACATATATCAAAATCAAATATATATATATATATATATGTAGGATTGAAATAAATACTTATATATTGTATAATGATTTCAAGAACTAAAAAAAAATTTAAACTATTATAAACACTTATATACTTTATAACTTTATACTATAAACTGTATAAGCTACAGAGCTATGTGGTATATACAAATCTATATAACTATTAAATACGTATAACATTATATACTATGAGACTAAGGAGCACAGTAGTATAAACACTATTCGTACAAATATATATTATAAGATGACATTTTAAAACTTGAGTAGACAACAAAATATATAATACTTAAAGTAGCTGTACCAAACAGTAAGGTTGATATTTTTATGACTAACTATATATATGTTTATCCCAACCTGCTATAATACACAATAGAATATGCTACCCCATCATATTCTGGAACCCACAAATACCTATTCAGCCAAAAATATATGTTCGAAACAGACTCACTTTTAAAACCATATATATATAATTTATCTTTATAACTATATATATTTACATATGAATGATACCAGATTAAACCGTATACAGTAAACCTTTTATAACCTTATAAACTTTTTGTATATAAACTATATTTTTACCAAAGTCAAATATGCCTATACATATTCAACAATATATATTATATTCCATAATCAAACTATATATACAAACAAATGAAACTTGGTAAACGTATAAGTTCCATCTTCTGATTTTAAAAAAATTTCAAAACCAAATTAAAACAATATATATAACAAAGAGGAAACTCACGGCAAGAGGTGAATGCATGCTGGGCTTGCTTGGTGGAAGGGTTCGGCTCCGTTGGGTGATCTGCGATGGAGGGTGCTGGAGCAATGTAACGTGGCCAGGAGGAAGCTGCCAGGGCTATGGTGGTCGGAATGAAGGCGACGGGGTGTTTTACTCGGTCATGGGAAAAGGACGGTTGTATTGTTCGAGTGGGCTGCTAGTTTAGTTGACTGGGGCGGAGGTGGTTTGGTTGGTGGGAAGGAAGGGTGACAACACGGGTTGGAGTCGAGGCGGTTTCTAGGGGAGGCAGCTGGGTCCGCTTAGGGTCATTTATGGTGATGCTTCGGGTTCAAGGACGAGGGCGGAAGATCTGGAAACAAGGGGGTGGTTCGGTGGTTCGACTATTGATGGGATTGTGGGTGGTCTTGCTGAGTGATGTGGCGTCTGGTTATTTCGAGTTGAGGAGGGGTTGCTGCGATTTTCTCTTATGGTCTTGCAGCCGAACAAAAGAAATTAGAGGAAGTGAAAGTGGCCAGGAAGAAGAAAGCAACACTTGTTTTTTTTTATACTTTCTCCTTTTAAGATATGAACAGTAACAAGAATAGAAAGAGGCAAAACGTACCAATATAAATAAAGTAGGAATAGATCTGGACAGTTGAAATTGTCACAGGCAAAATATAAAGTAGAGGAGGAGAGGACGGTTCACAGTGGATCTGGGAAAAATGAAGATAGAAGGGAAAGGTAAAAGGAACTGTGATGTGTACACTAATTGAAAATGAAACGTACACAAATAGATGAAATGGTAATAGCCCCCGCAGATTCAGCTAACAAATATTAATGCAAATTATTATTGTGGTCCCGCTGCACGTTTCGAATTTTAAAACCAAAGGAAACAGTAAAGCCACAATTTAGGGTACCGTTACAACGAACACTTTATTGCTTTCGTTTTGTACCGGACCACAAAATACAGAAATGAATATACCGTAGAGATCAGCACGACGAGGCGATCAAAACGGTATACAGATATCAGTGATACGATTATCCGATCAAAAGTCGATAATCGGTACCAGAAATGCTGCTATTTTGTCAGAATTAAGATAAACGGGGCAGTAGAAGTCTAAATTTGGAAAAACGAATTTCGCAGTCTGATTCAGAATGATCTGAATAAATTTTCTCCTGTTGACATATTTTGGTTTCGGAAAACTTTTAAATTCACTGTTATTAACCGGTTTGATTTGAAATGAAATTTCATAGGAAAATAAACTTCAATATTATCAGATGAAAATTTACCAGTTGCTATATTAAAATAGACGTATTCCAAATAGTAAATTTTTATTTTCAAATTTTATTGTTTAAAATTTCACAAAATTTCAATTAACATATTATTAAAACTATTAAAATTTACGGGTCGTTACACATTTTGTAGAAAAGAGGACACTGCTCTGTAAAGTGATATCATTTTTCGTTTTGTTTTCAAAAAATTTCTGAAGTTCAGAAGAAAGGAAAGCATTAATGGCAGATCCAACTGGGTAGCTAGCTAACTTTGAAGCAAAAAAAAATTGGTGAGTGTAAAAACCTCACACATCTAATTTATTGGTTTTATCGGCTGCGTGCTTTTCACTTTTGCATGTAAACAAGTGAAGCACGAGATCATTTTGGGCAAGTATATTTCAAAACTTTAGATTACACGCGTGTTGGAGTGCATTGCCCAGGTTTTTATGTTCATGTGTACGTGATTTAAAATTCCAGGTCCATTATTTTCGTGTATTACCTAGTCTGAGTCATCCATTTTTATCAAGTTCAAACTGGCATGCAAAAGAAAATAGTGTCCAAATCTTATTTCATTTGTATGCATTTTGTAGTGCGCGTGTTTTCAATCTGGGTGTATGTTGTATGACAGGGTATGTGTACAAGAATAGTATGCACGGCTAGGCTCAAATCATTAAAGTTATTCATGCGTGCATGGGTATTGTTCAACTTGCATGCGTTTTATTTTTACTTCATATCTGCTTGCAAAAGTATGAGTCCAGACCTCCCCTTTTATCAATTTACACCTGTAATGCATGTTAAGAAACTCGAAAATTTGTGTGCATTTGCAATCTTGTATTGAGTTCATATTTGCCTAAACGTTTGTACAGATCTTTTTGTATTTTTTTTATACAAACAATGTCAGGCGTGTGCAACAATATATGGTCTAGGCTATAGGGTTCCTTCCAATTCTAGTACACACGTGAGTCTAGGAGGATAAATTGAATTTGTTTGCATTGAAAATTTGCATTGACACGTGTCCACTTTCTAGTGTTTGCTAATTTACATTTAGCCTTTACAGAGAATTGCATGCGTGAAACTTTATAGCCAGGTATTTTATTTTTCTTTCAGACTTCATTGTGTGCATGAAAAATTATGTCCAGACATTTCAAAATCCATGTGTGCAAGAGTAAAAATAGTATTGCAAAGAAAATAGTGTCCAAGTCTTTATGTTTTGTCCAGGCGTGCATTCAATTACATGCGTGCAAAATGTACTGGATGTGCTTCATATTATTATTATTTTTTTGATGTTCATTTGCGTTCATATGTCCAAGTTACTTTAATTGTTTGCCTATTTTATTTGTGCAACTAGGCAGTGCAATATAGTTTTTTTTGTCGAAAATATAGTGGTGTAGTCCACTATTTAATTTGCGTTGAACCGGGGTTACGTTTTAAAACGTACTCTGTTGCCGTTATTTTTATAACGGAATTTGTACGCCGGTAAAATATTTTTGAAGCGTGTTGTTTTGATGACATTTTTGACGAATAAAAATTACTGTTGTTTTGACTTCAGTAACCGTTAATTTAAAGTGACTTTTCAAGCGGTTATCCCGCAACGCTGTTTTGGTATCCATTTTTACGGTGTTTTGTGAAGCGCAATTTCCTCGTCGAAATTGCTACAGATGTTGCTGTTTTAATCACGTATTTTAAAATTATTTTAAAATAAAAGTGTTTCCAAAAATTTTATAGTTTGCGCTTTCAAAAGAATGAGGAAGCGATTTAAACGCTTCAGCAAAATTGAGGACTATGAACCCTCACTTTTACTGATTCGCTTAATTCCGGACTTGTCCGTTTGAGAACGTAAAATGTTATTTTATAAAATACATAATTTTGCACTTTCAAGGAAACGATGAAGAGATTTAAACGATTTAGCAAAAGTGCGGAGTATGGAACCACACTTTTACTATTTCGGTTAATTCCGGACTCGTTAATTGAAACATCTGCTGTTTGATGATTTTATTTGGCTTTCGAGCCACTCTGCTGGACCTTCGGGTCATCTGTTGGACCTTAGGGTCATTTGTTGGGCTTTCGGGCCACTCTGCGGACCTTCGGGTCAAATACCAGTACTAGACCTTCGGGTCACTCTGCGGACCTTCGGGTCAATCTGATGGGCGCCAAAAATTATGTTGAGTACTTGGTAGGCTTCGGCCACTCTGAGATGCACGTGCGGCGTAGCTAAAACTCGCCATCTGCTGGGATCGATCCATCTTTTATGCTGATTTTCTAGTTATCTTGTTTTGATTTCTAGATTTTGTGACTGACGATTTTCTAGTTATCTATTTTGATTTCTGAATTTTGGGAATTGCTGCTTTGAATTCAATTATGAATTTGGAAGTTGAGTTTGAGTATAATCTCATCTGAGATTATAAATTTGCGTATTGCTGTTTTAAATTCAATTGTGAATTCGAAAACTGATTTTGATGGAGTTTAAATTGAGATTTCTTCATTTAAACTATGCTGATTATTTATGCTGTATAGTCTCATTCGAGACTATAATTATTTGTTTAAGTGTTGTTTATCATTCACTTATTTCTGAGAATAAATTAGACTGATCCGTTTATTATTTTCTTTTAAATAATACTCGGGTCAGACCGAGTCATTTCAGGGTAGTCTCTATCTCTGATTCAGTTGCAGCTTCAGCTTTTGGGATATCACTTCATCTTTTGCCTAGCCTTCGAGGAGTTCTTTTGGTTTATTAGTCCTCATCTTATGTATGTATTGATGGATATGTATATGTATCGGTTCATGTGAACTATCGATTGTTGTAGCATGTATTTCAGACTAGTCTTCCGCTATATATCTGATATTTCTGTTCTGATGTGATTATACTATCTGAGTTATTGTTATTATGAGTTGTTCTGGATTTTTCTTAAGCCACCGTAGTTTCGTTTTAGATTTGGATTGAATATATATCTGTGGGAGTAATTTATACAACTCCTATCGATGTAATCAATACTCGTCTAAGGCATAACTTACGGATGGTCGCTTCTAACAAGCCTTATTCTTCGCAATAGCAGACGTTATTCCTTATAATAACCTTTGTTATTGTGAGCATAGAGGTGGGGTGTCACAGATAGGATCAAAATCCTTAGTTACAAGAAAGTATAAAGCAAATAGCAGCGTAAAAGTCTCCAAAACAAACAACCCAAGCTGGTATTTATAAACGAAGATGGCTAAACATCTCTTTGTGAACTCGGTAGAAAGACCTTCAAAACCGTATGGGCGCATAAGAGGGGTCGCATGGCCCAATTCCTGAAGGAGGGGGATTGGTACCGATCCTTTTTTTCCTTGTATTTTGATGTGTGATCCCTATGGTGGCTTCCTTATGCTAAATATGCTTAACCTCCAAATTTCATGCCAGTTGGATCAGTGAAGCTCGAGTTATTGCTTGATCTTCACTTCAATATGGTGTACATGCTGCTTTCTGTCGATCCCTTCCAAGGGAAGTATACCGATCCCTCCAACTCTGTCCTAATGAGGTGCGATCCCTAGGATAGGCTGTCTAGGGTCCTCATATCTTGCTCTCCAAATTTCATATGCATTGGACATGTAAATCTTGAGATATTGATTGTTTTCCATAGGAATGCTTTCACACCTTGAAACATACCGATCCCTGTTGTTAGAACAAATTTATGCCGATCCCTCCTAGGTATTAAACCATATTTCATATTTCGTACACTCTACCTTGCATATGCATCAAGTCCATTCAACGTTGACTTCATGTTACCATCTGTACTTGACTTCTGGGCCCCACAATCACCACTCCGGAGTCATTGACTTTGATGACAGTCGAATCTGACTTGTGCAATTAGTTTAATATAGCCGGGTTAAAATATCGGATAATGGTGACAATTTCTTCGCCATCTATTTCCTCATCCATCAGGTTTTCCTCTTTCTTTTTTCTTTTCCTCTCGAAAAAGTTAAATCTTTTTAACACATTATTTGCTTTCTAAACTGCTCTTATCTTCTCACTTCCCCTGAATGGTTGGCATAGAGGACCACCATCCAAGGGCATTTTGTTTCAATTTTGATTGATTCGTCTCTCTCTGAATCATCAAGAAAGATTATTCCTTTTGCATTAATCAACGGTACCAAAATACAATTCTCATGAGCTAAATTGCTCTCCTTTTATCTTTTCCATCCACTCTTAGTTAGAAATTTCACCATTAGATATTTCGATGACACAAAGATATCCACCTCATCCAGGGCTGGTCTCCAAAAGAAAGCATTGTACTAGGAAGGTTGGTCCATTATGATGAATAAGGTTTTAAAAGTTCTCGAACAGAGTGGAATCCCCATTTGCACTAGAAGCTTAATCTACCTCACTAGAGTGGATCCTTTGTTTTTGAACCCAAAGATGGGCTCAAAGCCTGGCTCTAATTTCTCTTTTGAAATTCCCATCTAATCGAAAGCATGCTTAAAGATAACATTTACCGCACTTCTGGTATTAACTAGAATTGTGGTTACTATAAAAAGTTCAATCTTTGTAGTTATCATTAACGGGTCACCGCTTAAAGATAACCCTCTAATCTCTTGCGGAGTTATCGTCGGACTATGCATTTGAACTTAATATTTGTAGTTTTAAGCGGTGGCTCCTATTGAATAGAAAAGATTCCATTTCTGTCCTCTATTACCTACTTCTGGCCCCCTTACTGCTTCCAGCTAAATGTGGACTTCCATGGATAACGCCTATTCGATTATCAATGGAATGCTTTCCTCAAGATTGGTAGGTTTTTGATTTTCTTTGACAAATTCCTTTAGGAGCCTTGATCGGATCATGTTTTGAATGATTCCAGCTAAAACACAACGCTCATCATTTTTGTGTCCGTTCGCTTTGGGATAGGTGTAATAATCTCCTCCCCTTCTTGGTTCGGGGTTATTCCTTGCCTTGTAAGAAGTTAGGATGTTGCCTCCATCTTTAGTTGTAGCAAAAATATAGGAAATTGGTTTGTTTAAGGCAATGTAGTTAGTTATCGAACTCAAGAAAAAAGAGGATAATTGATAAAGGTATCAAGCCTCTCAACATGTCAAAACTCAAACAACCTTAATGTTGTTGAATGTTTCAAAAGGAAGGATGTCGCATCTCGAAGCAGCTTTAGGGATATCGAAAAGATAGCAAGCCTGAAGTGATATTGAATGACAACACCAAAAAGGGGTAAGAGATATCGAGTTTAAACAACTTAGAAGATATTGAATCCTTATAAACTAGATGAAACATTATAGAGGATGAATGCAAAACCACTTAAGGATGTCGAATTCCATCAAAATAAAGAAGTATACCGTAAGCCTCCTAGGTTTGATGGTATCGTAAGCCACCAATGCGGCAAGGATGCTGAAGATCATCAATGAACCCAAATGATATAGTATATCACCCATACGGCAAGGATGTTCCATATCACCAAGACGAAGGTAGATGTCATGGGTTATCAATAGGGAAAGATGAAATATGTACTTGGCATACTGGAGGTTGTCACTATCAACGGTTAACAAGGGGCAACCATCTGTTGTCGGTTTGATATAGGATGCCGAAGATCCATAGTGAATACGAGGACGCTGTATGATGAAGCCGAAAGATATGAATGCCAAAGGTCATGATATGATCGTTCTACCTAATTCCGCCACAATAAATACGGACCCAAGAGCAACTTGGAAAGGATGAAATCTTCTCTCCACTTTTCTTATATTTTTAAAGTTATAAACCTAAATTGATTTAGGGATTTTTGCCAATAGTAACATTCGAACTTTGTACATATAAGGAATCGAATGTTGAATATTTGCATAGCATGTTTTAAATAAACAAGGACTCTTGACTTATGGCATGACTTATGACTTGCCTATGACTCTTATGTCTTATTCTCATGACATGCTTATGAATTCTCCCTTGAATTTGTTTACTTGTTGCAAATTGACACAATGATCAAGCCTATTCCTAGCCAGATCTAATCTTTTTAGCATATTTCGGGGTTAACAAAGAAATTTGTTAACAGTTTAAATTCCATGTTTAAAAATAAAATGGCCATCGATCCATTGTTGGCCTAAGGAAGTATTTAGAATATTATCAAAAGTAGGTTTTGTGTTTTGTAACATTTTACAAGATTCACTAAAATATGATGGTATGCCATTAAAACATTGGCGCATATTTCTAGAGGAAAGAAAGTTGGTCCAGTGTGAATTGCTATGTGGAAATCTAGCCTAAAGTTTGAAAATGTAGGCTTAGCGTACCAATTTAAGGTATTTAACACCAAGCCCACCTTCCTTCTTAGGCCTACAAATAATATCCCAAGTGATCCAGTGGTGTTTTTGAAGATTTCTAATGACCCCCCCAGAAAAACTATCACATATTTGTTTCAAATTCCTTAATAAAGAGGCTATAGTAGTTAAATAGTGAAAGTATATGGACCTATTGAACTAAGAATTGATTTAATCAAGATAAATCTATAAACTTGTGATGTGAGTTGAATTCCATTTCCTAATGTGACGACCGACATTTCAGAAGGTTTAAATCGACAATAATCCACATATGTCCGACTTAAACAATCTGGAATATAGATAATCAATGGGGTTAACTAAGAATAATAAGAAAAGAAGAAGGAAACAAACACAGAATCTCGCAGCGGAATGATAAAATATAATAATCAAATAAACAGTTCATGAAGCTGTTTACTATACATTTGATTATAATTTATACAACATTTATCAGAGTTATATATATACACATCAGAAACAAAATATAATGCAGTAGAACAACATGATGATGGAGATGATATTAGTAATAATAATATACTAAATCTTCGTTTTCGTCCTCTAGAGAATGATCTTCGATAAGCTGAAAACTCAAGGCTGACCCGAGCATAATGAAAAGACAAAACACTCAAGTCGGGACTACAATATCCTTATGTGAGTCCAATCAATATCGCATATAACATGAGTGCCGTAGCGTCAGAGATGTTTATGGGTTTTTCACATCTCCTATCCAGTGTAAAACGTGCGTGCAATAACTCAATAGATGTTACTTGATTTTCCATCTCTTAAGGATCCATCAAAATATTTATATGTCATAGAATACGCTATATATGTGATGTCTAATCAGTAAAATAAATATTTTTCTTAGCGTTAAGGCTTTACATTAATCCCCCTTAATGCATTTTTAAGCATTGTTGTACAGTTTGCATATAAAACACCAGTAAACCGTCGGTGGATAGGGATGCATCATGATACGACAACACTAAACCAATATTGTAATGGTCTCGTATAAGGATAAAAGTATGACAAGGCACACGGGGTAATGCCCAAGGTAGGATATTACCAGTTTACCCTTCCCGGTTGGTGGTAACGCATCATAGCCATGATCGCCCACCGCGTCCAACACTCCCAAAATCCGAGGGTGCATACCAATCAATCACAATGTTAATGATGGTAATACGAAGAAGTGTGTCTGCTCGGGTAGCTAGCCCACTTGGCAGGTACGGCTTCTGTTTTAGTCATTTCAAATTGGAACCAATGCCAGGCTAATCCATCATCGTGCTCTTTCTTCAAATCCAGCAAATGTACGCCAAATCCAACCACTTCGTTCTGGATCATCACTCCACATACACATTTGTTAAAGTGGTTCCGATATTGACAGAGAGTATGCCCATATCCGGCCCCGGTCTCTTTAACAACCAAGCGTCGTTTTACACACCGGTTGGTACCTTTATAGTTCGAAAACAGTTCCTACTTGATATCAAAATATCATATTCGCTTCAAAATCAAATCCATTTCGAAATCATCATATTTACTCAAAATATACTATTTCAATTCAAAATCATTTTCGCCTTAATATCTCGATTTCAGTTCTAATTCAAACTTGCTTCGAATTTCTATTTGTGTTATAACTTCAATTTAACCCCATTCGTATTTAAATTCATGATTTAAACATAAATATTCTAACCTTAACCAGTTTGAATTTTTAGAAAATAGTTTGAATAGTTTTTCTTAAAATAGTTTAAATAACTAAAATAGTTAAAATAGTTTAAATGGTTAAAATAGTTTAATACAACATAGTTTAAGTATTAAAATTATTTATATAGTAAAATAGTTTGGAAAATAAAAATAATTTGAATGTTTAAAAGATAGGTTTTAAATTGTTTATATTAAATAATTTTATTGAAAATAGTTTCAAAGTCAAACCGATTCAATTCCTAATTCCCAATTCAAATCACTTTAAATTTCCATTTCGATTTAATCGATTCAATTCCGATTTCAAGTCGAACTTTACTTCGATTCCAAATTAATTTCGATGTCACTTCCAGATTAATTTAAATTTCAAGTTCAAATTAATTTCAATTACAATTCCAAAATAATTTCAATTTCAAATTTGAACCATTTCGATTTATCTCAATTCCGAGTTCGATTTTCAAAACATCAATTCAAAACACTTAAATCAAATTTACTTTCAATACCAAATTTGAAATCCAAATCCTCAAATATATTTTAATCCCGAGTTCAATTTCAAAACAGTTCGATTTCCATAAATTCAATTTTCATTCTCTTAAAATCAAATCATTTAAATGAATTTCAAATCAAAAAATTTAAGATCATTTAATTTAACTAATTCAGTGTTCGTGTATAATTTTCTATCCTATGGCCAAGTGAATCAGTTATTTCAATTTAATTCAGGGATGAATATATATCATTTCAACCCAAAACACAGTGTCATAGGTATATATCATTTCAACATGTTTCTTAATTTATTCAAAATAATTCATTTTACAGTTTTATATACTGTAAATAATATACAGGATGATAGCAGGATATATCGGAATAAATAAACATCCAAATCATCCAAAACATCAATAAATAGCACCCACCACAATCAACATCCAAATCAGCCAATAATTCACAACAATTTCATAGTTATCAATATGAAGTAATTTACTAGCAACTAAATTCCAATTTCGAATTTAACTGTCAGTTTTAATACCTATAGTCAATTCATATGTCAATTTTATTTTCAAATAACAGTCAATAAAATTAGATAACTTCACGATTCAATTTTAACAAACATAAAAATAATATAGTACGTCGTGAGCGTTAAAAACACTCACATTTTATTTTCTGTTGTCGCTTCCGCGTTCCAGTTTGGAACTAAAACCGAACAACGTCCGATTTTAGCCCAAATTTTGATAGTCTCCAAATCCATCCAAACCAGTTTCATTTCGAAGCTCTCGTCATCACGATTGCAACGCAAAAATCCATCCCTCGATTCGACCTCGTATGTGAGAGTTATTAAATTTTTAGTTCGTCGGCAAAATATAATTAAACTTAAAACACTAATTTATTTTCAAATTAAAACCCATTGCCTATAACATTTTAGCCCGGCCTAAACAATGCTTCTTCCCTAAATTGCTTTCTCCTCCTTCGTTCAAAAATCTGGAAACGCCTCTTTCCCCCTTGCACGTACACGTGCACACGCGCCACACTCCCACGTTCGTTGTTCCGAGACCACCAACATGTCAAGCATCGAACTCTCTACGTATTCCATACCTCGGTGACAACCCCGGAGCAATCATGGCAATCACGACTCAGCCCCTCTCCCCACAACCTGCTACTGTTCACACGACCATAATTGTCGTCGATCCTTCCAATTTTTCTAGCCTAAGTGAAAAACGTGCCTTTGATTCCAAATCCAAGGTTCGCTTCGCAAATCGTCAAGCCAATCTCATATAAAATGGAACCCTAGTTCTCAGCTCACTCATGACTTAACTGTCGAACCCAAAACATGACATCATACCCAAAAACGTGCGTAACTGATCTACTCATCAAAAGAAAATTTTTGCAGCAAGTTTCTTATTTTTTTGTTGAGTATAAATGGAAAACTAAATTTTTGAAGCTTCCATTATTTTCCTTTTCTTTTGTTTTGCTATGTGGTCTTTTTAAAACGAAGAGGAAGAAACGTATTAGGAAAGGAATAGGCACTATCATGATCATAGGGTGGCTGACAGATGACTAAAAGTGCGGTTGATGTGAATATACAGTCAAGTCAATGTAAATATGTATTATTTAAATTCGAAAATATCTAACCAAAATTTTTGAACCCCAATCGAAGTGTGCCGCTAGGCGTTCAAAATGTTATACCCCTGTTTCGAACGCAATGAAACAAGTTTTGAGTCCTAACTCGATCGTATAGAGAAGATAGTTTTCTGAACCCAATTATAATATTAAATTTCCGATATTAATGCGTTTCTATCCCGTACAACCAAATGATAACTCCAAACGCTATGAAATTTGAATTCCGATAGTAATATACTATTACGAATCCAATGGAACTAGTTTCGTCGAAATACGGGAATGTGGTCAAAATGGCTATTTTTACTCGTCAATTAAAACTAGAAATTTCCAAATTTTAAATTAATCACTTAAATTCAATTTTAAGTGTCAACAATCTTTATTCATATTTAAATAACATCTAAATCAAATTTTGAAATCATTTTCATTTATATTAAATTAAGGATTCAATTATTTAAACAATTTCCAAATTTAAATTTTACAATTTAACTATTCAATGAATCAAAATATTTCAATATAAGTCATTTGACTTATAAATTTTCGTTTTAAAACAAATTTAGATAATAAAACAACCACTTTCATTTCATAGTAATTCAATATTTTATTATTCAATCCCAACTATTGGTTATAAAACATTCAATATATAGAGTTTCATTTCATTACTCGTTATCGCTACAATCTCCAAAAGTAGTTATTCCAAAATTTTATTCAAGTCCATATCCAATAACTTACATTCAAAATCATTAAATTTTTATTTTTAACCATTTTTATTTAATAATTACAATAAATTTAGTGATTTAAAATAGCTAAAAAATACGGGTCAATACATTCTCCCCCACTCAAAACTTTTCGTCCTCGAAAAGGCGTTAAGTAAAGAATTTAACATACAATATATTTCTAAAAATTACTCAACTTATAAAACATAAAATCTATTATAAAACTTTTACTATGCTTCCGCTACGCCACTCTGATCGGCTTATGGAAATTTCAATTTATTTAAGAAAACAAGTTATAAAAATTTTGAAACCTTAAAATTTTTCTAACACCCGGATTTACGGGAAATTTCGGTAAAGTCTCCTTTGCGCGGCTCGATCGGAAAAATTTTACAATTCAATATATAACCCAAATATACGAAATTGATATCAAATATACATCTCATCTCAATAATGAGGCGTCCCGAAGGGAAAAAATTGAAAGAACGGTATGTAATCCGAGATATGTACCTTATTATTAATAATACGAGTGAGTTCACTCGTATTTAGCAAGCAAAAGCATATAAAAACCAACGTGTACGTCCAAACGGTCTTCGTATGTACCTATCTCAACTCAACTTAAAATATTAGTCATTTACATGAGATATAGAAAGCATATATGATTTTTATAGAAGCATATAACATGAATTTTAAACCCAAACCATAACATAAGCATTAATAACGACAAACAACAATCATATACAATAAAATGGTTATAATGACGATTTACAACAAGGGAAACCATTCCATTATTAGTTTTCATCCAATTAATTTATAACGATACGAATTTACATTATCCAATGTCAATATTTCAATTAATACACATCATTTATTTTTAACATCCAAATTTCATCAACATTTAATTGATTTACTTCCAATTTATTCAAATCTATTTCATTTGCATTCAATTTTATTCAATTCAATTTGTTAAATTTCAGTTATTTCATTTTATGTTTAGCAACATCACATATCAATTCATTTATCCACATTCATTCTACACTTAAAGTTCATTTTCATTTTAAATCAATGTTATTTTATTTTCTCATTTTTTTAATACAATTCACTAACTTCTTCCATTTATTCATTTCGGTTAGCTTTTCATCAGTTAAAGTTCATTTCATAATTCAATATTGGCTTCCTTCCTTTAACATCCATATTTAGTTAATTTAACATCTTGTTTAACTAACATTTATCAAAGTTATAAACTATAAACTTTACTTTACGTTTTGTGAAACATTTGAATTATAATGTTCATATCTCCAATTTTAGCATCAACATCATTAATGAATTATTTCTTATATCCTTACTTAAGTCTCTTTTCAACTTAATTCACATTTATTTTAAAATTTCATTTAATAACAAATTTATTTGTGAAACATTTTATTAATCATCACTTTAGTTTATAATCATTCTATAAAAGTCTAACTTCTTATATATGACTTTATCTAAGTTTATAATTATCTCAAAAGTTACAAATTCAATTTCAAAATTTCTTTGAAAATTTATATTTAATTCTATAACCAATTTACAAAGATATTATTCATTTCATTTGCTACTTTCTTAAGTTCCACTTGCTTATTCCATTTAGTCATTAATCATTTCATAATATACTAATTAAGTATAACATTTATTATTACAACTAAATTTCCATTTATACATTTTGATTTCTTTTAAGTTTTGTTTACTTGTATAATATCCCATTACATATCCAAATCATCATTTTAACTTTTAACATTTAGTAATTCTTATTGTATGTTATTAGAATGCAATTTGGTATTATACATATTAATCTGATTCATTTTACTTAATTACAATTTTTACTATTTTAACTTGTTTAAATTTTCTTTACATTCAATTTTATAGTCGCAAACTTTAACTCTAAAGTTTCTCAAAACATTTAGCTTAGATTTCTTAATTCTCTTATTTTATAAGTTCTAGTTATTCAAATATTTCATTTCATTCAAATAATTTGAAGATTATTAATTAACAGAACTTAAAAATTTTAAATGTCGGATTCACTTCAAATCATTTGAAATAAGTATATATACATATATCTTTTGTGTATCAAATCATACTTTTGGAGTTTAAACCAAAATATGTTTATCAAAACAATTTCATGGCAAAGCTTCTCAGAAGTCTCCCCCACTTGAGACTTGAAAATGAACGTCGATGATGCTGCGTAGTCATCACCAAAATTATTTTCCAACGACATAAGAGGGTAGTACTGAATTCATTCCTTTTAAAATTTATTTGAAAACAATTTGTATTTGTATATACTTTTAAACAATACTGATGTTATATTCCAAACCTTGAAATCCATTTTCAGAAACACAGGAATTTAAATTTCTCAAATTCCCAATTTTTTTTCATTTTACTTGCAAATTATATTTTATAAATCACATTTATATGATTTCATTTTCTTATAATCATGTAATAGCTAATAGTTTAGGAATATTGACTAATCAAACAATAAACGATAATGATCAATATTATCATTTCTAACAACCAACTCATTTAACTATCTAAATTTCAGAAGACCATCCTTTTATACATAAAATATAATCCTAGGTAAGATTATTTCATTTACCAAATTTCGAAAACAATTTTGTGTTGGTTTGCTTTGTTCAAGTGTTTTGGAATCCCTATCGATATAGAGGCGTCCCACGTACCGATCAGAACCCAAAATTCAAACTTAACAATTCAAACAAAAAAACATAAAACATTTTATACAACACTAACAAATACGCTCTGTCATATATATACACTCAAACAGACTCATTCTAGGGTATTACTGATCCTATCTCTAATGAGTCAAACCCCCACAAAGCTATGGTTATCGCTAAACCAAAGCTCTGATACTAGCTGTGACGACCTACATTTCGAAAGGTTTAAATCGACAATAATCCACACATGTCCAACTTAAACAATCTGGAATATAGATAATCAATGGGGTTAACTAAGAATAATAAGAAAAGAAGAGGAAACAAACACAGAATCTCGCAGCGGAATGATAAAATATAATAATCAAATAAACAGTTCATGAAGCTGTTTACTATACATTTGATTATAATTTATACAACATTTATCATAGTTATATATATATACATCAGAAACAAAATATAATGCAGCATAACAACATGATGCTGGAGATGATATTAGTAATAATAATATACCAAATCTTCATCTTCGTCCTCCAGAGAAAAATCTTCCATAAGCAGAAAACTCAGGGCTGACCCGAGCGTAATGAAAAGACAAAACACTCGAGTCAGGACTAAAATATCCTTATGTGATTCAAATCGATATCGCATATAACCTGAGTGCCACGGCGTCAGAGATGTTTATGGGTTTTTCACATCTCCTATCCAGTGTATAACGTGCATGCAATAATTCAAGAGATGTTACGGGATTTTCCATCTCTTAAGGATCCGTCAAAATATTTATATGTAGTAGAATACGCCATATATGTAATGTCTAATCAGTAAAATAAATATTTTTCTTAGCATTAAGGCTTTACATTAATCCCACTTAATGGGTTTTAAGCATTGTCGTACAGTTTGCATATAAAACACCAGTAAACCGTCGGTAGATAGGGATGCACCGTGATACGACAACACCAAACCGATATCGTAATGGTCTTGTATAGGGATAAAAGTATGACAAGGCACGTGAGGTAATGCCCAAGGTAGGATACTACCAGTTTACCCTTCCCAGCTGGTGGTAACGCATCATAGCCATGATCGCCTACCGCGTCCAACACTCCCAAAATCCAAGGGTGCGCACCAATCAATCACAATGTAAATGACGGTAATACGAAGAAGTGTGTCTGCTCGGGGTAGCTAGCCCACTTGGCCGGTATGGCTCTTATTGTAGTCATTTCAAATTGGCATAAGTGTCAGGCTAATCATCATCGTTATCTTTCTTCAAATCCAGCAAACGTATGCCAAATCCAACCACTTCATTTTGGATCATCACTCCACGTACACAGTTGTTATAGTGGTTCCAGTATCGACAGAAAGTATGCCCATATCTGGCCCCGGTCTCTTTAACAACCAAGCATCGTTTTACACACCAGTTGGTACTTTTACATTTCGAAAACAGTTCCTACGTGATATCAAAATATCATATTCGCTTCAAAATCAAATCCATTTCGAAATTATCATATTTACTCAAAATATACTATTTCAATTCAAAATCATTTTCGCCTTAATATCTCGATTTCAGTTCCAATACAAAATTGCTTCGAATTTCCATTCGGGTTATAACTTCAATTTAACCCTATTCGTATTTAAATTCATGATTTAAATATAAATATTCTAACCTTAAACGGCTTGAATTTTTAGAAAATAGTTTGAATAGTTTTTCTTAAAATAGTTTAAATAACTAAAATAGTTTAAATAGTTTAAATGGTTAAAATAGTTTAATACAACATAGTTTAAGTATTAAAATGATTTATATAGTAAAATAGTTTGGAAAATAAAAATAATTTGAATGTTTAAAAGATAGGTTTTAAATTGTTCATATTAAATAATTTTATTGAAAATAGTTTCAAAGTCAAACTGATTCAATTCCTAATTCCCAATTCAAATCACTTTAAAATTCCATTTTGATTTAATCGATTCAATTCCGATTTCAAGTCGAACTTTACTTCGATTCCAAATTAATTTCGATGTCACTTCCAAATTAATTTAAATTTCAAGTTCAAATCAATTTCAATTACAATTCCAAAATAATTTCAATTTCAAATTTGAACCATTTCGATTTATCTCAATTTCGAGTTGGAATTTCAAAACATCAATTCAAAACACGTAAATCGAATTTACTTTCAATACCCAATTTGAAATCCAAATCCTCAAATATAATTCAATTTCGAGCTCAATTTCGAAATAGTTCGATTTCCATAAATTTGTTTTCATTTTCTAAAAATCAAATCATTTCAATAAATTTTGAATCAAAAATTTTAAAATCATTTAATTTAACCAATCCGGTGTTCGTATATAATTTTCAATCCTATGGCCAAGTGAATCGGTTATTTCAATTTAATTCAAGGATGGATATATATCATTTCAACCCAAAAGACTATGTCATAGGTATATATCATTTCAAACTATTTCTTAATTTATTCGAAATAATTCATGTTACAATTTTATATGTTGTAAATAATATACAGGATGATAGCAGGATATATCGGAATAAATAAACATCCAAATCATCCAAAACATCAATCAATAGCATCCACCACAATCAACATCTAAATCAGTCAATAATTCACAACAATTTCATAGTTATCAATATCAGGTAATTTTTTGGCAATTAAATTCCAATCTCGAATTTAATTATCAATTTTAATACCTACAATCAATTCATATGTCAATTTTATTTTCAAATAACAGTCAATAAAATTAGATAACTTCACGATTCAATTTTAACAAACATAAAAATAATATAGTACGTCATAAGCATTAAAAACACTCATATGTTATTTTCTGTTGTCGCTTCCACGTTCCAGTTTGGAACTAAAATCGAACAACGTCCGATTTTAACCCAAATTTTTATAGTCTCCAAATCCGTCCAAACCTGTTTCATTGCAAAGCTCTCATCATCACGATTGCAACGCAAAAATCCATGCCTCGATTTGACCTCGTATGTGAGAGTTATTAAATTTTTAGTTCGTCGGCAAAATATAATTAAACTTAAAACACTCATTTATTTTTAAATTAAAACCCATTACCTATAAAATTTTAGCCCGGCCTAAACAATGCTTCTTCCCTAAATTGCTTTCTCCTCCCTCGTTCAAAAATCTAGAAATGCCTCTTTCCCCCTTGTACGTGCACACGCGCCACGCTCCCTCGTTCGTTGTTCCGAGACCACCGACACGTCAAGCATCGAACTCTCTACGTATTCCATACCTCGGCGACAACCCCGGAGCAATCATGGCAATCGCGACTCCGCCCCTCTCCCCACGACCTGCTACTATTCACGCGACCATAATTGTCGCCAATCCTTCAAATTTTTCGAGCTCAAGTGAAAAACGTGCCTCCGATTCCAAATCCAAGGTTCACTTCACAAATCGTCGAGCCAATCTCATATAAAATGGAACCCTAGTTCATGGCTCACTCACGACTTAACCGTCGAACCCAAAACATGATGACGCATACAAAAATGCACGTATCTTATCGAAGTACTCATCAAAAGAAATTTTTTGAAGCAAGTTTCATATTTTTTTGTTGAGTATAAATGGAAACTAAATTTTTGAAGCTTCCATTATTTTCTTTTTCTTTTGTTTTGCTGTGCAGTCTTTTTAAAACGAATAGGAAGAAACGTATTAGGAAAGGAATAAGCACTATCATGATCATAGGGTGCCTGACAGATGACTAAAAGTGCGGCTGATGTGAATATACGGTCAAGTCAATGTATATATATATTATTTAAATTCGAAAATATCTAGCTAAAATTTTCGGACCCCAATCGAGGTGTGCCACTAGGCGTTCATAAAGTTATACCCCTGTTCCAAACGGATTGGAACAAGTTTCGAGTCCTAATTCGATCGTATGGAGAAGATAGCTTTCTGAACCCAATTATAATATTAAATTTCCAGTATTAAATTCAACGCGTTTCTATCCAGTACGACCAAATGATAACTCCAAACGCTATGAAATTTAAAATCCGATAATAATACACTATTACGGATCCAATGGAACTAATTTCGTCGAAATCCGAGACTGTGGCCAAAATGGCTATTTTTACTCGTCAATTAAAACCAAGAATTTCCAAATTTTAAATTAATCACATAAATTCAATTTTTAAGTGTTGACAATCTTCATTCATATTTAAATAACATCTAAATCAACTTTTGAAATCATTTTTATTCATATTTAATTTAGGATTCAATTATTTAAACAATTTCCAATATCAAATTTTACAATTTAACTATTCAATGAATCAACATATTTCAATATAAGTCATTTGACTTATAAAATTTCATTTTAAAACAAATTCAGATAATAAAACAACCACTTTCATTTCACAGTAATTCAATATTTTATTATCCAATCCCAACTATTGATTATAAAACATTCAATATACAAAATTTCATTTCATTACTTGTTATCGCTAAAATCTCCGAAAGTAGTTATTTCAAAATTTTATTCAAGTTCATATCCATTAACTTACATTCAAAATCATTAAAAAAAAAATTTAACCATTTTTAATTAATCTTTACATTAAATCTAGTGATTTAAAATAGCTAAAAAATACGGATCGTTACACCTAACCAGATCGGTTGCTTTGGTCATAAGGTTATGAAAAATAGTCATTCTTTTTCCTTTATTCAAAAAGTTTAACTTAAGTAATAGGAATGGATTTAAGGAAAAAACTTGTTTTTCTTATTATTCTATTTTTTGGACGGTTCTCGCAGACTTAGAAATTATAAAGCAACTTTCCTCATAATTAACCATTTTACCTAAAGCATTACATGGTGTAACGACCCGTATTTTTACGGATCGAAAAGTTCGTTCAAATCTGGAATTTTCAACATTTTAGGTTGTTTCAGATTTTGGGAAGAATTTTGGTTAAGTCCTAGGTTGTAGCCGACTTATGAGTTCTGGACGAGTTAGTGATGAGTCTGGGTGAGTTAAGGACTTAAGGGGGTGAGTCGGCGACGACCTAAGGAGATAAGTCGTAGCTGGGCTAAGTTAGGAGGTCGAAGTTAACTCGGCAAGTATTAAGTCGTAGGTTGTAAGTCGTTGCCGAGTTAAGGGATAGACAACCTAAGTAAGTGACCGACCTAGGGATTTACGACATAAGAGCTGACCGAGTTAGGTGATAAGTCGTCTAACCAGTTAAGTCGTATCCTTTAAGTCGTAGCCTAGTTGAGTCATGGCCGTGTTAAGGAGTGCTGTGTTAAGTCACTGTTTTAAGTCGTAGACGACTTGGTAGTTGAGTCGTATACCCAGTTAGTGTCCACCGACTTAAGGGTTGTACCGAGTTAACGACTCATAGGAATTGACCGACTTAAGACTTAGACAACCTAAGAGTTTCTCCGACTTAAGGTAGTTAGCGGCTTACCGGGATAAGCGAGTTAGTGGGATAACCGACCCATAGGAGTACCGACTTATAAACGAATTAAGGATAGGTCGGCAGGGTAATTGGGTCGGTAGGTCGTCTCCTGTGTTAAGTTGTTGAGTCGTCAAACGACTTAGGACTTGGGTTTTGCGGCAGTATGATGAGTCTGAGACTTCGTTAGGTCAACCATATGGTTAAGTCGTAAGTCGGAAGAGGGTGTTAAGTCGGCGACGACTTAAGGAGGCGGACGGGTTAAGGTCATTTTCAGCCTATAAATATACGTCCATATCTCACTATTTTTGGCACCGTTTTTTGAAGCGACGAAGTGCTGCCATTTTGAGAGCTCGACTTCTACACTTCTCCACTTCTTTTCTCTACTCTAATCTAGTGCTTCCATCCATCCAAGTTGAAGATCAAATTGAAGATTCAAGGGCATAGATTGAAGATCTTCACCTTTTCAAGAGAGATTTCTTCGTTTGAAGCGGATTCGTGATAGATCAAGCTTGATCCTTTGCTGCCCAGATCTGAAGCGTGTTGATTTGGGTTTGTTTTGGTGATTTGGTGAGTGGTGATTATCTCTCACATGGATCCAATGGAGTATATCGGATTGTTGGCTCGATTTGGTGTTAAAATAGTGATTTCCATGCATTTTCTTCATCCTAAGTGTAGATCCATATAGATTCATTGTTCATGATGATGTTACATCCATTTTATCATATGTTAACCTATGCAAGTTCATTCATCAAGTTTGTAGAGATATAATCCATGTTTTCATGCTTATTGGACTTTCAACTCTTTAATTACGAAAATGCCATTATTGTTATAATTGTCTACTTAGATCATTTTTGAATGCTTGATTGCTTGGATTGATGTTTGATTTGATTGATTGTTATGAACTAGATGATTGATGATTAGATTTAGATCGAAGGTGATTCAAAAGCTAAGGGAAAGGCTCTTGAATTGGAAAAGCTGCTCGTGGCATATGTAGCGGGATGATGAAGCTCTTATGCATAGATTTGATGATGTGATGTTGAGATGAGGCTTTGCGAGGATGTAATGAAGCGAGGCAATCATGTGATGAAGACTTGGTCTAATCCAGACGGGATCATTCCAAGCATGTTGATAACTCGGTGATATGATTCGAGTTGAGGATAATGAATGGATATGAGAGTAGTCGTCGAGGAGGATGACTAGGAGGCTTGGATAGCATCGTTGTTGAAGGTTCTAGCATGCTCTAAGCAAGAGTACGTTTGGGCAGATTCGATAGTCCCAACGGCTAACTGTTGATGGTCGAGTACTCTGGGCAGATTCGATAGTCCTAGGCACGGGCTGCGACGACGTGCGGGAGTTATGTCTAAAACCGGGGTTTCCATTAGCCCTTGACGGACGGCTGAAAGAATGTGCCGGTCATTCAATTTAACGGTGATATCGAAGCAATGATAACAGTGATAGCCAGAGTCATGGATGTTTGGTTGTAACGTCATTTCGGACTCAAGAGCGGTATTTTCTGGGTGCTTATCTGATTTAGGCCTTGGTACTTGGAAAACATCGCCCTTGACTCGAGTGATAGTAGCTTTACTTTAAATTGTATGCTCTGCTATGTTTGCTTCTGTTTAGTATGTGTCTGGAGGCTATCACTGTAGAATGAGGTTGGAGTGGGAGGGTTGTATTCCTATTCCTTTTCCTTTATGCTCTTTTGGTATGTTGTTAGTTAATTTACTGCTCACTAAGACTGTTGTCTGACTCAAGGCTTTATGTTTTAATTCTTATTGCCTTGGGCTGTTCGTCCATTTTGGGACGGGCAGACTAGGTAGCAGGTGACAGGTGCTGTTCTCTTCTCACGATGCTGATATCGAAGACGAGCTAGAGGGTTGCATATTTTCTTCTTATATGTACTGGATATTCCGCTGTTTTGTATTCTCTGAGAGATATGTAGTGAGGCTGGATGTATTGACTATGTGGATGCTTGTATTCAACTATTATGGAGTTTTATATGATATCATTTTGTTCTGTAAAGCTTCACTATACATATGTTCTATTGTATTTTGTCCATGCGCTGTGAGTAATACGATAGATTCTGTTGTTTTAAATCTTACCTTGACAATCGTCCATGGTCGCCTGGCACACTTTACAGCGCTCTATCTCTAGATTCGGTACAGGGGTCATGGGCGGTCGTCACATTTGGTATCAGAGCATTGGTTAATCGATTTTACCCAACGCTCGCTGTCGTAACTACGTATGAGAGACGTAATTGTATTTTGATGGATGATTACTATATATAATATAGTAGTTTAGCAGTAAGTTAGTCCTTTATGCAGTTGTTTCTCTAGATGTTCTAATCATTCCTTTTTATAGATATTGAGAATGAGTCGAAGAGGGAGACCAGCTGCTAGGGAAGGCCGTGCTACTGAAGAGACTGCTGATTATGCAGCCATGTTCGAAGCTATGATGACTTCGATCATGAGGAGGATACCAGTTCCGGGGGCGGCAGTTGATGTTGGAGTTCAAGTTCAAACTCCAAAACCGGTGGATTTTGCTAAGTTGTGTAAAGACTATACTGCTCTTGGAGGAAAGGTTTTCTTAGGAACAGAATCAACTATCGAAGTCCAGAGATGGATAGATGCTTGTAGAAGGATCTTTGGTGATTTGGGAATTGATGATGCAACTAAGAGGAAGTTGGAATCAAGGCAGCTTCAAGGGAGAGCCTCTGATTGGTGGAACTCTATTACCATCAATACTGCGGAGGAGGAGATTACTTGGGAGCAATTCCAAGTCAGATTTGAAGCTAAGTTCATTTCTACAGCTCAGAAGTCTGTTCTGTTCAAGAAGTTTGTGGAGCTCAAGCAAGGTGGAAGATCTGTTCTTGAGTATGTTTCTGAGTTTGAAGCTTTGTCCAAATATGCCCGGTCATATATTGAGTCTGCTTATCAGAAGAATGAGAAGTTTGTGACCGGCTTGGATAGTTATCTTGGGAGACAGTTGGTGGATCATTTGGACGATTCATTTGAGAAGCTTGTAGAGAAAGCTCTTAGGCATGAGAGTCTGTTTCCTAAGGAAGGATCTGTTATTGCTGTGACCAAGGGAGAATCTAAACCACAGCAGGGTGGAAACCAGAAGAGGAAGCAGCAGCAGCAGAAGGGTAAGGATGGCCAGAAGAAGCCGAAAGGCGAGGTGACTTGCTACAATTGCCAGCAGAAGGGCCATTTCTCTAAGGATTGTAAGAATCCGAAGGCACCGATGAAGTGTCACAACTGTGACAAGCCGGGACATTTCAGGAAGAATTGTCCAGAACCGAGAAGAGATAAGCAGATTGTGCAAGCTTATGCTTTGGGAGCTGTTCCGTCGTCTTCAAAAGCTCCTACTGCTGAAGAGAAAGGAAAGAGTGTGGTTGTTCAAGGTACTCTTTTCCTATGTGGTGTCCCAGTTAGAGTTTTGTTTGATACTGGAGCGTCGCATTCGTTTGTTTGTAATGAACTCGTAGGCCGGTTAGGTTTGGAACCGGATATTGTTGATAGGCCATTGGTTGTGACTAATCCAGTTGGGGGTTCGTCTTGTTTATGTATGTTATGCCGTGGCCTAGTTGTATTGAGTCATGGTTGCTCTTTTGTTTGTGATTGCTTTGTTCTGAACTTTGCGGGGTTCGGAATTATTTTGGGTATGGACTGGCTTAGGGAGTATGCAGCTAAGGTTGATTGTGAGAGGCTGGAGGTGACAGTCGAGAATGTGGAGGGGCGAAAGGTTGTGATACGATGTAAGCATGAGGAAGGCGTCTTCATGAGCTTCATGTATTCGCTAGTTGTTCCACGGGATGGACTGTCTTTAGTGCCAATCGTAAATGGATTCGAGGATGTCTTTGACGAAGTCAAAGGGTTGCCGCCGCATAGAGAGATCGAGTTTCGGATAGATCTTGTTGAAGGGGCCAGACCTGTTGTGATGCCTCTTAGGCGGATGGCGCCTAGGGAACAGTAGGAGTTGAGGGTGCAAGTTGATGACCTTTTACAGAAAGGATTCATTCGGCGTAGTGTGTCCGAGTGGGGTGCACCAGTTGTGTTTGCAACCAAGGCAGATGGGTCGTTGAGATTGTGTGTGGATTATCGTGAGCTGAATAAGGTGACTAAGAAGAACAAGTATCCATTGCCAAGGATAGATGACTTGTTTGATCAGCTTCACGAAGCTAAGGTGTTTTCTCAGATGGATTTGGCAACGGGATTTCACCAGTTGAGGGTAGCGAAGGATAGTGTGCCGAAGACTGCTTTTAGGACACCATCCGGTTTCTTTGAGTGGATGGTAATGCCGTTTGGATTGACTAACGCGCCAGCATATTTTGTGGATCTTATGAATAGAGTGTTCAGAGATCAGTTGAACAAGTTTGTACTTGTGTTCGTGGATGATATTCTGATTTATTCCAGAATGGAAGAAGAGCACAAGACGCACTTGCGTATTGTTTTGGAGATCTTAAGGAAACATCAGCTGAAGGCTAAGTTTTCGAAGTGTCACTTCTGGAAGAGTGAAGTGAGGTTCTTAGGCCATGTGATTTCTGGAAATGGAATAGCAGTTGATCCCGCTAAGGTGGCAGCAATCCAGGATTGGGTTAGACCTAAGAATGCATCTGATGTGAGAAGTTTTCTTGGATTAGCAGGATATTATCGACGGTTTATCAAAGACTTCTCCAAGGTAGCTGCACCGTTAACGGGATTGACGAAAAAGAACCAAGTGTTCAGTTAGGATGCTAAGTGTGAGCAAGCTTTCGGAATCCTGAAAGAGAGATTGACGAGTGCTCCTGTTTTGACTATTCCTAGTGGGAATGATGAGATGGTGGTTTACACCGACGCATGTGGTACTGGACTTGGAGCAGTGCTGATGTAGAAGGATAAAGTTGTTGCGTATGCCAGTCGACAACTGAAGCCGCATGAAAGGAATTACCCAACTCATGATTTGGAATTAGCGGCGATTGTATTTGCTCTGAAGATGTGGAGGCATTATCTGTTGGGAGTTTGATTCGAGTTGTTTACGGATCACAAGTCGTTGAAGTATCTTTTCTCCCAAAAGGATTTGAATCTTCGGCAGCAACGTTGGCTAGAGTTTTTGGCATCATATGATTTTGGTATAGCTTATACTCCGGGAAAAGGTAACGCAGTGGCAGATGCGTTAAGTCGAAGACATGCAGGATTGGGAGCCATGTTTTCAGAATGGAAGAGTCTCGAGTATTTAGCTGGATTTGACTTCAGGCCTAGATGTGAATTGGAACCTAAGATGTTGGCAAACTTATCGATAAGACCTTTTCTTGTGGAAAGGATTGGCGAGAGCCAAAAGCGAGACGATAAGCTTGTCAGGATTATCCGTGATTTGGAATCTGGATTGGATCCAGAAAAGGATAAAGGATTCGAGGTCGATCGAGAGGGTTGGCTTCGGAAGCAAGGACGACTAGTTGTTCCCGATATAGATGAATTGAGGAGTGAAGTTCTGAAGGAAAGTCATCACTCGAAGTTGACAATTCATCCAGGTGGAAATAAGATGTATCGGGATATGAGGAGAACCTACTACTGGGAAGGCATGAAGAAGGATGTTGGAAATTTTATTTCCAAGTGTATGAACTGCCAGTTGGTAAAGGCTGAACAGAAGAAGCCAAGTGGATTGCTTCAACCATTAGAAGTTCCTACATGGAAGTGGGAGCAAATATCGATGGACTTTATTGATGGATTGCCTAGAACCAGAACGGGAAATGAAGGGATTTGGGTCATTATAGATCGCCTGACTAAGAGCGCGAGATTCATTCCTGTTCGATCGACTAAGAATGCATCAAAGTTGGCTGAGTTGTATGTTAAGTGGATAGTTCGATTCCATGGTATTCCGAAGAGTATAGTGAGCGATCGAGACCCATTGTTCACTAGTGGATTTTGGAAGAGCTTCCAGGAAGTTTTGGGAACCGAGTTGTGTTTGAGTACAGCTTATCACCCTCAAACAGATGGTCAGACCGAGAGAGTCAACCGAGTTTTGGAAGATCTCCTCAGAGCTTGTGTTTTGGATTTCGGAGGATCATGGGAAGATCACCTTCATTTGGTGGAGTTTGCGTACAACAACAGTTACCAATCAAGCATTGGTATGGCACCGTATGAGGCATTGTATGGAAGACCATGTAACTCTCCGACATGTTGGTTGGAAACTGGAGAAAAGCTGATACTTGGGCCAGAGATGATTCGGCAGACTTCAAATTGTATAGAGATCATTCGGCAACGAATGAAGGCAGCCCAAGACCGTCAGAAGAGTTATGCTGATAAGCGTCGTAAGGATTTGGAGTTCGACGTAGGTGAAATGGTTTTTGTGAAGATTTCTCCACTGAAGAATGTTATTCGATTCGGGAAGAAAGGAAAATTGACTCCGAGATTTGTTGGACCATTCCCGATCATCGAGCGAATTGGAAAGCTCGCCTATAGGTTGGAGTTACCTGAGAAGATGTCGGGTGTGCACAATGTTTTTCATGTATCATATCTACGGAAGTATGTGCACGACTCGAATACCGTGGTTTCTGCTGATAGCTATGAAGATTTTGAAGTTGATCCAGTCGATAGGAGACCTCGTAAGCCACTTCGTGCTGTGGAAACCGACACGAAACAGCTTAGGAGGAAGGTAGTTAAGTTGCTCAAGATACAATGGAGTGATGATGATAACGACTGTACGTGGGAAGTGGAAGAGAGGATGAAAGCAGCTCATCCAGAACTCTTCGAGGTATGGCCCTAAGGTGTCGTGTCATCTAACGAAATTGTAACTTGTTCTAGTTTTAGAATTCTGCATGCTAAGCTAGAATTGGATGCATGGTCTGTTGATTGCTATGGATGGTAGGCGTGCAGAATAGTTTTTGATTGCTTTGTTTGTTTGGAATTTCGGGGGCGAAATTCCTAAGGGGGAGAGAATGTAACGACCCGTATTTTTACGGATCGAAAAGTTCGTTCAAATCTGGAATTTTCAACATTTTAGGTTGTTTCAGATTTTGGGAAGAATTTTGGTTAAGTCCTAGGTTGTAGCCGACTTATGAGTTCTGGACGAGTTAGTGATGAGTCTGGGTGAGTTAAGGACTTAAGGGGGTGAGTCGGCGACGACCTAAGGAGATAAGTCGTAGCTGGGCTAAGTTAGGAGGTCGAAGTTAACTCGGCAAGTATTAAGTCGTAGGTTGTAAGTCGTTGCCGAGTTAAGGGATAGACAACCTAAGTAAGTGACCGACCTAGGGATTTACGACATAAGAGCTGACCGAGTTAGGTGATAAGTCGTCTAACCAGTTAAGTCGTATCCTTTAAGTCGTAGCCTAGTTGAGTCATGGCCGTGTTAAGGAGTGCTGTGTTAAGTCACTGTTTTAAGTCGTAGACGACTTGGTAGTTGAGTCGTATACCCAGTTAGTGTCCACCGACTTAAGGGTTGTACCGAGTTAACGACTCATAGGAATTGACCGACTTAAGACTTAGACAACCTAAGAGTTTCTCCGACTTAAGGTAGTTAGCGGCTTACCGGGATAAGCGAGTTAGTGGGATAACCGACCCATAGGAGTACCGACTTATAAACGAATTAAGGATAGGTCGGCAGGGTAATTGGGTCGGTAGGTCGTCTCCTGTGTTAAGTTGTTGAGTCGTCAAACGACTTAGGACTTGGGTTTTGCGGCAGTATGATGAGTCTGAGACTTCGTTAGGTCAACCATATGGTTAAGTCGTAAGTCGGAAGAGGGTGTTAAGTCGGCGACGACTTAAGGAGGCGGACGGGTTAAGGTCATTTTCAGCCTATAAATATACGTCCATATCTCACTATTTTTGGCACCGTTTTTTGAAGCGACGAAGTGCTGCCATTTTGAGAGCTCGACTTCTACACTTCTCCACTTCTTTTCTCTACTCTAATCTAGTGCTTCCATCCATCCAAGTTGAAGATCAAATTGAAGATTCAAGGGCATAGATTGAAGATCTTCACCTTTTCAAGAGAGATTTCTTCGTTTGAAGCGGATTCGTGATAGATCAAGCTTGATCCTTTGCTGCCCAGATCTGAAGCGTGTTGATTTGGGTTTGTTTTGGTGATTTGGTGAGTGGTGATTATCTCTCACATGGATCCAATGGAGTATATCGGATTGTTGGCTCGATTTGGTGTTAAAATAGTGATTTCCATGCATTTTCTTCATCCTAAGTGTAGATCCATATAGATTCATTGTTCATGATGATGTTACATCCATTTTATCATATGTTAACCTATGCAAGTTCATTCATCAAGTTTGTAGAGATATAATCCATGTTTTCATGCTTATTGGACTTTCAACTCTTTAATTACGAAAATGCCATTATTGTTATAATTGTCTACTTAGATCATTTTTGAATGCTTGATTGCTTGGATTGATGTTTGATTTGATTGATTGTTATGAACTAGATGATTGATGATTAGATTTAGATCGAAGGTGATTCAAAAGCTAAGGGAAAGGCTCTTGAATTGGAAAAGCTGCTCGTGGCATATGTAGCGGGATGATGAAGCTCTTATGCATAGATTTGATGATGTGATGTTGAGATGAGGCTTTGCGAGGATGTAATGAAGCGAGGCAATCATGTGATGAAGACTTGGTCTAATCCAGACGGGATCATTCCAAGCATGTTGATAACTCGGTGATATGATTCGAGTTGAGGATAATGAATGGATATGAGAGTAGTCGTCGAGGAGGATGACTAGGAGGCTTGGATAGCATCGTTGTTGAAGGTTCTAGCATGCTCTAAGCAAGAGTACGTTTGGGCAGATTCGATAGTCCCAACGGCTAACTGTTGATGGTCGAGTACTCTGGGCAGATTCGATAGTCCTAGGCACGGGCTGCGACGACGTGCGGGAGTTATGTCTAAAACCGGGGTTTCCATTAGCCCTTGACGGACGGCTGAAAGAATGTGCCGGTCATTCAATTTAACGGTGATATCGAAGCAATGATAACAGTGATAGCCAGAGTCATGGATGTTTGGTTGTAACGTCATTTCGGACTCAAGAGCGGTATTTTCTGGGTGCTTATCTGATTTAGGCCTTGGTACTTGGAAAACATCGCCCTTGACTCGAGTGATAGTAGCTTTACTTTAAATTGTATGCTCTGCTATGTTTGCTTCTGTTTAGTATGTGTCTGGAGGCTATCACTGTAGAATGAGGTTGGAGTGGGAGGGTTGTATTCCTATTCCTTTTCCTTTATGCTCTTTTGGTATGTTGTTAGTTAATTTACTGCTCACTAAGACTGTTGTCTGACTCAAGGCTTTATGTTTTAATTCTTATTGCCTTGGGCTGTTCGTCCATTTTGGGACGGGCAGACTAGGTAGCAGGTGACAGGTGCTGTTCTCTTCTCACGATGCTGATATCGAAGACGAGCTAGAGGGTTGCATATTTTCTTCTTATATGTACTGGATATTCCGCTGTTTTGTATTCTCTGAGAGATATGTAGTGAGGCTGGATGTATTGACTATGTGGATGCTTGTATTCAACTATTATGGAGTTTTATATGATATCATTTTGTTCTGTAAAGCTTCACTATACATATGTTCTATTGTATTTTGTCCATGCGCTGTGAGTAATACGATAGATTCTGTTGTTTTAAATCTTACCTTGACAATCGTCCATGGTCGCCTGGCACACTTTACAGCGCTCTATCTCTAGATTCGGTACAGGGGTCATGGGCGGTCGTCACACATGGTAATGGAGAAAGTTCATTGGTCGATTAGTGGATCTAGTAGAGCTATTCATGAAAATGAGAATATCGTGAATAAAAGAGAGTGAAGAAATGAGTGGACAACCTGATGGTATATAATAGCGACTTATTTGACCATAAAGAATGTGAAAATGTAAACCGTGAACAAGTGCTTTGAATGCTATTATGAAAAGAGCAAGAGATAAAGGATCTCCTTGGCTCACACACACATAGATTTAAAGTCAGCATGAGGTTTTCCATTAATTAAAACAGAGTACCAATAATTTGGGTGGATTCTAAAAATCATGTCAATGAAGGATTCAGAGGATAAAGAACCAAGACGTTTCATCATAGGCCTTAGACATGTTAAGCTTAATTATTGTTTTAGATCTGATTTTTTTTATTAATGTGCGAGGTTGATTCTTGAGCAAGAAGGATATTGTTTATAATTTGTCTTTTTTGAACAAAGCCAACCTGATAAGGCAATATGATTTTTTCAAAGTGAAGTGTTTAGTCTAGTAACTAAGATTTTTAAAATAGCTTTACTAGAGAAATTGCATAAACTTTTTTGGAACTAGGCCAACATGCAGTGTGCTAAATGGGTAAATTTCAAAAAAATCCATTATTGGATCTTTAATTGGCCTATGAAGTCTAATCCATTTAGAACTTTTTGAATTTTCTATTAGACAAAATCAATATTTCATTTAAATTTATAAATAAATTCAATTTTATAGAATTTTATATATTTCATATGTGTATATCATATACACATATGTGTGTGCGTGTATGTGCAACAGGATGATGTATACATGGTTTGACATGCCCATGTGTAATTACTGGATTAACACCGCAAAGGACATGTTAGCCCCTCACGTATATAAATATATTGTCAAAATGTGTGTGTGTGTATAAATATGCATAAAATTGTTTTTATATATATAGACACACATATGTATGAAAATGTAATTATATAATTAATATAAAATATTGGTTTTAACTTATTTGTAAAAATAATTTATTAAAATACATATACTTTTATATATATATAAACAAATATAGTTAAATAATAAAATTATTTTAAATATTAGTCTTTAAAATAAATTATGATATTTATAATATGAAATTCGAACTGGAATATTATTATTATTTTAAATCAATTTAAATACATATTACATGTAAACATAAAACAAGTAATAGTTATATATATAATGAAATTTATAATTAAATATTTATTTTGCTACTTATTTCGGTTAGAGAATAAAAAATTGATTCAATCTTCAGTTTTTAAATAATTTACTAATTAAAGCTTATAATTAATTAAGATCGTATCGGAATTAATAAAAAAAAATTATAAATCTATTTTTTGAATTCATAATTTATATTTTATATTATATAATTTTTTACATAATTTTATATTATTTATAATTACATATATACATACATTTCAATTATATGATCAATTTTGAATTAAATAATAATATATATAAATTTTTATATATTAAATATTCAAAAAATAATAATTATTATTATTTCCAAAAGGCTTTTCTAACAAAATAAATTTTACGAAATTTTAAAACATATATTATATTGTATTAAACTTTTAAATTAGATTTAATGTTTAAAATCAATTAATAATTATTATTTAAATTTTGGAAATAAAAAAATTATTTTCCCAAGAGCATATGCAAGCTAATATGCATAATTTTTTTGAATATATATGTACTTATAGACACACACATGCAACCATCAACATGTGACAATCTATCGATATACCGATTTGCGATATTTTTGACAAAGCAATATATAAAGCAATGATTATATAAATATTTGTATACAATAATAAACTAGTAGAGCACCTGTCACCAAAGCCCAAAGCTCGCACGTTGAAATGAAGAAGTGAACCCCTTGAATCAAATTTTGCATCCATAAGATGTTACTTTTTCGAATCTAGCTACCACCGACAACTATATTTTAGTTGATTTTGTGTTTGAAATACTTGAATGACTAAAGGAGGGGGTGAATATTTTTGGCCAGCAATATCATAGAGAAGGAAGCCAATAGAGAGCTCTAAAAGTAAGAGATGGATTCATTTAACTAAGGAGAAACCAAGGAGTAAAATAAGGATATAGATCCCTAATTTTATTTTACCTATTCTCCTCTCTTTTATTGAAGATACCCTTTAACTATCATATGGTCGGCCACTCTTTGCCTCTTCATGGCTGAAAATAACTAGCTCCTATATGGGCCTCAAAACCACTTCAATCCAAGTCGATATTTATTCCACTTAAATCCAATTTAAATGTATATCGATATCGTATATCGATTAGTGTTTATATAAATATTATATGCAAACTATTTAATATTGTAAAATATATATCAAATAAAATTTTATAATTAACATTTCATAAATATTAATTAATTTATAACAATTATAGATTAATTAAATCAGGTGGAAAAATGAATATTCAACATTACGGTCGTGTGACCCTTAGGTGTAAATTTGGTCAGCAACTAATATTGAACAATTCGAATATTAACGTTCATATATCACTTAGCAAATGGTGTGACATTTCAGCCAAATTTATCGCTTACTTGGTATCGGTAAAATTCAATTTTGCTTTATTAAGTGTTATAGTGACAATTATTTACACCAATTCTCTTCGTCAAAACTATATGACTTTGTACTTATGGAATTTAATAATGGTCAAAATTCCAATATCGCTCATATTCAACTCCATTGTTCAAACAGAAAATCCTTTGTTTGATAATAACAATTATTATTAACCGAACTGCATTAGCTAGAGACTTTTGAGTTGATTTTAGTTAACCTTGATACTAACCTCATATAACCGAGAAGTCGAATCCTCTCTTAAATAGTGTTTCATTTCTAATGTTTCCACTCGATCAAACTATAGTCATTCAATGGATGTTATGCCACGAGTTAACTATAATCAAAGCGGAGCTTCCATATTGAAGATCAACAATATTATCAAATCAAGAGAACTATGTGATATTGTCACATCGATATTTTCTATTTAATCGTAGTTATATTAATTAATAGAAAATTATCGAGTCAGTCATTTTATTTTATCCAATAAATATCAGTATGTAACCCCCTTCGTTTCCTCAACAGTCATGAGTAATACACTGCCTTACATTTGGAGAACATTATGCACTCTAGTCTCAACGGATTTATCGATATCCAGTACCAATACATCTTTACTAGGAATATTTAAAATGTTATGTTTGTTTTCATTGTGAAAAATTAATCATGGTTACAATACTTTGTAACTACTATCACACAACATTTGATTTATGGATTTTCTATTAAATATACTATTATTAAATTAATTAGTAAAACATATTATATCAAGTATATAATAGAATGAAAATACATTTTATTTGGAACAAGATTGGTTAGTGAGTTAGATATATGTAACAAATTACATAATCACCCATAGGCATACCCCTAACTCTATCAATCTCCCATTTGCACCTGGGATCAATTATAGAATCTCTATTCCATTCCTTCTATCTGATTATTGAGAATTGATCGAGCTAGACTCTTCGTGAATGGATTTGCTATGTTGTTTTGATTATCTACTATGTCAATCAACTCTTTCTGATGTTTATAAGCTACCTTTATCATGTGGAACTATTCGGAGCATGTTTCTTAACTTCTAATGAGCTCTTATTATTACATTGTTATCGTATAACGATGATAAATGTTCTCAATTCTTGGAATCACCCCTACCTCAATTATAAATGATAGATTTAGGGGTATGCCCAAGGGGCAATTATGTAATTTGTTGCTTAAATCTAACCAGATAACTAATCTTATTCAAAATAAAATGTGTTTTATTTATATTTTATACTTGATATAATGAGTTATAATAATTAATTGATTTAATTAAAAGTATATTTAATAGAAAATTCATAAATGATATATTTTATGATAATAGTTACAGTGCATTGTAATCATGACTAGTTTATCACAATAAAATAAACATATCGTTTTAAATATTCCTAGTCAAGATGCATCCAGACTGTATATTAATGCATCCATTGAGACTAGAGTATATAACGCTCTTTCAATGTGGGAAGTGTATTACTCATGACTGCAGGCACCAAGGGGTTATGTACTGATGGCTATTGGATAATATGGAATGACTAAATCAGTAGTTTTATGTTGGTTAATATAACTAAATCAAACATAAAATATCAAAGTGACTTATTTACATAGTTCTCTTGACTTGAAAATACTTTTGATCTTCAATATGAAAGCTTTGCTTTGATTATAGTTAAATCATGGCACAACGTTCATCGAACGACTATAGTTGGGTCAAGTGAAATGATTGGAAGTGAAACACTATTCATGTAACAACCCAGTTTTCTACGCCGTATAAATAAATATATTTTATTAAAATGAAAGTGATTGAATTTGATTTGTAATAATAAATACTTTAAAAATAAAAGTTTTGGTTAATTAAATTATATGTAATAAAAATGTTTTGCCGTAATGAAATTTTACTCAATTAAATACTATTTAATAGAAAATTTTGATTTTAGAACTTGAATTAAGTTAATAAATTCTTTTCAGATGATAAATTGAAACTGAATAAGATGTTTTATTCAATATAAAATATTTTAAAGGGTAAATAATTGTTATGTGATTAAAATAGCGAAAATTTGATAAATGGGCATCGAATTGTATGAAATTGTCTTGTTATCAAAATATACGATGTTTTAATACGTTCCAGGGTTAGCCCAAGGGAATATTCACATGTGTACTGCTAACCCATCTTTTGGCAAGGCAGCATACATGCGGATTTAACCCAATTGGCTACACGGTTATCGAGGCTAGAATACTATGGGTTTGACTCGACTGGACGGATAGACGATCAATCACGGATGATAAACAAGATTATGAAGCCGGGATTCGGCATAGTCGATGGACAAAAGGCGCGAGATATTTGAAATATGAGTTTCGACAAAAATCGAGTCATTTCGGGTTGTTTAGATTTTGCTTCGAGTCATCATTGGGTTTACTTCAGGTTTTTATGGTAGTTGCTTCGAGGCAGGTGAGGCTTTGCTTCGGGTCGATAGCAATCGGCATGTTTTGGAGGGGACGGTGTTTACCTTGGGTTGGCAGGCTATTTACTTTGGATCAGTACCCGGGTCACTTGGGGTCGGCATATTATTACGGGGTCAGCATGTATCTTGAGGGGTTGGCATAAAATGATGGGTTCGGCAGTACTTCGGCTCATGGAGCAAGCATCCTCGGGTCGGCAACAAGTTCTCATATTGGCACAAAAGCTTGGAGATGGGGTCGGCATATTCTCAGGTCGGCATGTTCATGCATCGAGTTGCATGGCAGTATGCTTCGGGTTTTCACCTAGGTTGCAGCGAGTCAAATAGGGCTTTGCTTCGAGTCACATGGGATCAGCATAATTTAAAGGGGACGGTGCTACTTGGAGTCGGCAAGCCACTTACTTGGGGTCGGCATGTGCAAATCTTTGGTCGGCAATTCACTTTAGGGTCGGTATGTTTTTGGGATTGACATGTTTTTGGTTGCATCGGGTCGGTAATTGAAATACTTCGGGTCGGCTTGGTGAAATCAAGTCAGCTTAAGGCTATGGGGTCGGCATGTTTTCCACTTCGAGTTCTGGAAAGTGTTACTTCGGGTCACAGGCAGGTTGCTTTGGGTCATATATACATCTACTTCGAGTCATCCCAAGGGCAACATCAGGTCGGCAACATGGTTTTGGGGTCAGCATGTTCCTACTTTGAGTCATGGAGCATGTTGCTACGAGTCACTGGTCAACCTACTTCGGGTCACTACTTGGGTCACTTGGAGTCGGTATGTTTGGATTCTCAGATCGGCATATTTCTACACCGAGCCAAATTGCAGTTTACTTCGGAACAAAGAAGGAGCTACTTCGGGTCACTACCCGGGTCACTTGGGGTCGGTATGTTTTATACAACAGGAAATCAATAGCCGACAACATGGAATCGACTATGGCTCTGGTAGGCACGTATCACTCAGGAAGCCCAGTACCCAGGTTTTTCCTATAAATACGGCAGTCGGGGCTTTAGAAGAGGGATTCTCATTCTGTTTTTCCATAACTTCTTCTATAAAGGCTGTAAAAGTTACCCTGCCATTTTTTGTTTTAAAAACTTAGGATTGTAACTGTAATCAATTCTCTATCAATAAAAAGGAAATTTCTGGAGTGGACGTAGGCCGGAATTAGCCAAACCACTATAATTCCAGTGTTATTACTGCTGTCTTTTTAATTTTTGATTGTTCTTCCTATTTATACTCTCTACATACACTCTATCTGTTATCAGTGACTGTTAGTTGGTGCTTTCATCTGCATTTAGGTGTTAGTGACCATTTTTAGTGCTAACATTTTGGTGCTTTCATTGAGAAAGCTAGCACTCAGGGACTCTGAAGCTTGGATTTTGGATTTAAAGCCTTAGGAACTCGCATTTTGGAAACTATGGCAAATAAATCAACAAGGAGACAAAGAGCGGAAAGGAGTCGGCATGAAGGAAGTCAGGAGGCTTCCTCAGGAGCTAATCAGACCTCAATTTTCATCACCGGAGATGAGATGGAGATGATGATGGATGCTATGCAAGAAGGGATACTGAAAAGGTAGGAGGAAATGATATAGAACCTGCTCTGACAGGTTGGACAAGCTGGAGTGCAAAACCAAAGGAATGGAGTAGCACGAGATGTTGGCAATGAGGATCACGAAGATGGGGCAGCAGGAACAGAGGCAGTTCGGAATCAGGACCAAAAGCATGGAGCAACCGGAGTATAGGATAGAGTTGGACCATTGGGAACGGCCCCTGAACTAGGGGGCATGCCCCCGAATCATGTAGGCTCCATTCCAGAAAGGATACCAGGCGATGTTGGGCAATTAGGCGTTATTAGGGAAGTGGATGCTCATCTAGAAGGGCAGGTTTTAGGATTCCCTCGTGGACTCAGGGGGCAGGTTGGAGACAGCGGACAGAGGCCGCCACTTGATGATAATGACAGGTCAGTGGACGTTATCAGACGGGCTATGAGGGAAGGATTGGTGAATAGAGATTTGGAGGACGTGAACAGGAGCCCCTTCACTCTTTCGATTAGCCAAGCTAGGAATCTGCCGGATTTCAAACTACCATCGCTAGAAATGTATGATGGGAAAACGGATCCCACTGTTCACTTGACAAGGTATATGAGGCTCATGGAAGTACTGGAGGCATCGGAGGAAGTCATGGCGCGATGCTTCCCTTCGTATTTGATGGATATAGCGGCACTATGGTTCAGACAACTAGAAAGTGGCTCTATTGGCACACGGACGGAGCCGATTGATAGGTTTATGAGGCAATTTCGGGTCCACATCGTGAGACCTAGAATGTGATGACTTTGGCATCAATGAACAATGGAAGGGAAAATCACTTCGGGATTTCTTAACCAGATTCAATGCGGCAGTGGCTTCGGTGGATTGACCTGATTCGTCGATGGTTTTGATGGTGGTAGTCTCAGGGATTGCGGATAACTCGAATTTCAAAATATCGCAGGAATGGGATCCACAAATGGATCTCGAGGAGTTTTACCATGAAGCGGAAAGGTTTCTAAGACAAGAAGATGCGAAGGCTGAAATGGAAGGGAGAGAGGTTGAGGTTTATGCAGTTAAGGGTGGAGGTCCACCTGAGGAGGACTCAAACAAGGATGATAGAGGCAAAAGGAAAGTGAATGACAGCGGTAACACATCGAAAAGGTAACGGAGGGAATCAAAATTATCTTCTTACATGGATTTGAATGAGACTCTGGAAAGGATTTATTTGGATACTCGTGGACGCCTCCAGTATCGAAGGCCAACAAAAAGGGAACCTCCGAATACGAGTAGGCCTTGAGAAAGCATTGCCTATTCCATGAGCTGGATGGGCATAGCACAAATGACCATAGGCATTTGAAGGATATCATTGAGGAGCATATAAGGAATGGTCATTTACAATAGTACGTAAGGAATATAGTTGTGGTAGTGGAACAGGAGCAGCCACCGCCCACCTCAGACGAAGCTGGCACTGGATCTAGGCATCGTTAGCTTATTATCTGCTGAATGGATTTATGGCTTTGAATAATTAGTAATCCCCGAAGTAAGGCGGCTAAGTCACTTACACATGTACGGGATCGAGGACAGTCTCTAGGCATGCTCTAAGATGATGATATACCGTGATGCTTGGATTTATGAAATCTTATTTTTTTTCTATTTTCTATGAACTCTGGTTTCTTTCTTGGTACTATGGACATTTTATTTTCTTTATTGTACGGACTTTTATTTTATCAATGGAACTCCGTGTTGATTGGATTTGGATTAATGTAATAAATATTACAGGTCACACGGTTACGGTCCCGACTGGAGAGATAGGGCAGCGATCGCAAGTTACGAGTCCCTTCGCCGAAGAGCGATGGAATGGACTCGAGCGTGGAATATAAAAGTCCTCGATCGGAGAGTCGAGGCCGGAGAATATAAAAGTCCTCCACCGGAGAGTCAATGCCGGAGAATATAAAAGTCCTCAATCGGAGAGTCGAGGCTGCAAAATATAAAGTCCTTGACTGGGGATCAAGGCCGGAGAAGGATACCCCACGAATTAAGTCAATAACCGGAGAGTTGAGACCGGAGTAGGATAAAATAACCCAGATTTGAGTTACAGGACCCGGAGAGGTCCTAGATCTGAAGATGGACTCGGCAAGGTCCGGACTTTGGATATGGACCCGGTGAGGTCCCGGGTATGGATTATAGGACCCGGCGAGGTCCCCGCTCTAGATATGGACCCGGCGAGGTCCCAGCTTTGGATTATAGGACCAGGAGAGGTCCCGACTTTTGATACGGACCTGGTGAGGTCTCGGATATGGATTATAGGACCTGATGAGGTCCCGACTTTGGATTATAGGACCCGACGAGGTCCTGGGCTTTAGATATGGACCCAGCGAGGTCCCGACTTTGAATTATAGGACCCGGCGAGGTCTTGGATGTGGATTATAGGACCCGACGGGGTCCCGGATATAAATTATAGGACCTGGCAAGGTACCGTTTTTGGATATGGACCCGGCGAGGTCTCGGACATGGATTATAGGACCCGGAGAGGTCCCAGGCTTGGATAAAACAATCCGGAGAGATCGTGGATTTGGTTAATGCATTAAGAATGAATTCGAAATTGGATATTGACTAAGAACAGTCATGGATTTTGTTAATGATCCAAACAGATCAAGGAATCGGTTTGGTGATGGACTGGATTCAAGGTTGGAAATGGAGATCAATGGATTATGGACTTCGGATTTTGGACTTACGGCAATACAAAACATGCCTTTCGATCGCAAGGCATGTTTTGGGAGGCAAAGGGTTAACCCGCCTTTTGGCAAGGCAGTGTACACGCGGATTTAACCCAATCGGCTGCACGGTTATCGAGGTTAGAATACTATGGGTTTGACTCGACTGGACGGATAGACGATCAATCACAGATGATAAACATGATTATGAAGCCGGGATTCAGCATAGTAGATGGACAAAAGAGGCAGGATACTTGAAATACGAGTTTCGACAAAAGTCGAGTCATTTCAGGTTGTTTGGGTTTTGCCTCGAGTCATCTTTGGATTTACTTCGGGTTTTTATGGTGGTTGCTTCAAGTCAGGTGAGGCTTTGCTTCGGGTCAATAGGGATCGACATGTTTTTTAGGGGTCAGCGTTTACTTCGGGTCGGCGGGCTATTTACTTCGGGTCAGTACCCGGGCCACTTGGGGTCGGCATATTATTATGGGGTCGGCATGTATCTTGAGGGGTCGGCATAAAATGATGGGTTCGGTAACTATTTCGGCTCAAGGAGCAAGCATCCTCGAGTCGGCAATAGGTTCTCAGATCGGCACAAAAGCTTGGGGATGGGGTCGGCATATTCTCTAGTCGGCATGTTCTTACTTTGAGTCGCATGGTAGTATGCTTCGGGTTTTCACCTAGGTTGTTGCGGGTCAGAGAGGACTTTGCTTCGGGCACATGGGATCGGCATAATTTAAAGGGATCGGTGCTACTTGGAGTCGACAAGCCACTTACTTAGGGTCGGCATGTGCAAATCTTCGGGTCGACAATTCACTTTGGGGTCGGTATGTTTTTGTGATCGGCATGTTTTTGGTTGCTTCGGGTCAGTAATTGAAATACTTCGAGTCGGCCTTGGGGAAATCAGGTCAGTATAAGGCTATGGGGTTGGCATGTTTTCCACTTTGAGTTCTGAAAAGAGTTACTTCGGGTCACGGGCAGGTTTGCTTCGGGTCATATATACATCTACTTCGAGTCATCCCCAGGGCGACATCAGGTCGGCAACATGGTTTTGGAGTTGGCATGTTCGTGCTTCGAGTCATGGAGCATGTTGCTCCGAGTTACTAGTCAACCTACTTCGGGTCACTTAGGGTCGGTCGGCATGTTTGATTCTCGGGTCGACATATTTCTACTCCGAGCCAAATTGTAGTTTACTTCGAGACAAAGAGGGAGCTACTTCGGGTCACTACCCGGGTCACTTGAGGTCGGCATGTTTTATACTCCAGGAAATCAGTAGCCGACACCATAGACTCGACTATGGCTCTGGTAGGCCCGTATCACTCAAGAAGCCCAGTATCCCAGGTTTTGCCTATAAATACGGCAGGAAGGGCTTTGGAAAAGGGATTCTCATTCTGTTCTTTCATAACTTCTTCTACCAAGGCTGTAAAAGTTACTCTGCCATTTTTTGTTTTAAAAAATCGGATAGTAACTGTAATCAAATTCTCTATCAATAAAAAGGAAATTTATGCAGTGGACGTATGCCAAAGTTAGCCGAACCATTATAAATCCTGTGTTATTACTGCTTTCTTTTTAATTTTTTATTATTCTTCATATTTATACTCTCTACATACACTGTATCTGTTATTTGTGACTATTAGTTGGTGCTTTCATCTGCATTTGGGTGTTAGTGACCATTTTTGATGCTAACATGTACCCCATATCACCTCATTCTCCATATTATCCGACATTATTACTCTGTAATACTCTTGGTTAGTACGGGTTTAGAGGTAGGGGTGTTACAATTCAAGAAAGGATTCGTCTCCTTAGTTATATGGAGTTAATATCACGGTCAACTAAAGTTAACTCAAGTCAAAATCTCTGGCCAATGTAGTTTGTGTGACGACCCGGCTTTTTCTCCACAAAAAGTCGTATCATCAAGAAGAAAGAAGGGGATAGAAAAGAGATAAGATAGAGAAGAAAGAAAGAAACACATCAGAATCTAAACAGCGGAACGAATAAATTATATTAATCAAATAAGATATTACATTGTATCATATGCATCAGAGATACACAGCTTATACAACACATACTAGACAGTTATAAACATCTGTCTAACCCAAATACAACTCAACAAATGACTCATACAGACTAACACAGCGGAACACTATATCTACGAACGCTGAAGCCTCCTGCTCCATTGCTCCTCCAAAGATTCGTCAAAGCAAACCTGAATCCCTTGGCTACTCGTAAAAATTTGAGTACCCAAGGTTTAATAAAACAGAAAATAAACACTTGGGTCAGACATGGGTCTGGTGTGAGTAAACGGTTAAAGTTGCTTAACTTCAAAATCTTTTGAAAACAAAGGTATCACGTAAGACTCCCCACAAATAAATATGGGTAAGTTTTTACCTTACGCTAACCAAAACATTTGATAGGAAATCCAGTTATATTATAATAGGGTCTAGGGTTTTCAAGTAAAATACAGAAATAGCTGGAATGCTTACATCTCACGTTCCAACATAGTTGGGCACAACTAATACGTACGGCACTTATTGGATTTTGGATTCCATACAATGGCAGAGCTACCGGGGTACCGCTCGTCACAGTACGTGGCCTAGATCAACGTACCGAGGATCACTCCCAATCCCCTGCAACACAAGGCCGGAACATCCCTTACTGGATAATTCCCGCATAAGAAACCCCGCGGTTGGAGCCAGCAACCGCCCACACAGCCGAAATAAAAAAGGGACTCTAGACAGGGGAATCTTATACTACTTGGGTGCTACCCACTAACCTTGCTGCACCTCCCCTGTTTTAGCCATTCCCGGTTTGATGAGGCTTGAGGTCACGATTACCTTTAATCAGAACACATCACTTAGAATGCTCATCGTCCACCTGACGATGTGTTGAAAGCATTCAATCCATACAAGTTCGTTCCGGGTTCGAACGAAACCGAAGGCATTATCTCGTTACACTCGTTTTGGAATCACCCTCAGAGTTAACGACAATAACCCTTGCACTCTGAATCTTCATCTTCACTTGATTCACGACCTATCGTTAATTTGGATCGATGTGGTATTCGGGTCTCCAGACCTGGAATACCGGTATACGGAAACCCGATCCCGGTCTCATCGAAATCCAAAACGTATCTTTTAAGGCCAAGTTGTTTAAAGGTTTAAACAATTTGATTCAATTCAATACTTGAATTCATACAGCATTTAACATAGATAAATATCACACATTTATCACGGATATATCCAATATCATATCACAGAATATCATAACATATCATCCAATAGATATCCAATTCAGATATTCTACACAAACAATCATCCATAAGCAACAATTTATTAACCCTATGTTATAATTAATTTAATTAACTTAAATTAAATTAATTACTTAAGAATTAATTATCTAATCTTGCTTAATCCATCATTAATTAATTACAACCTTTAATTAATTAATTACTCATTAAATATTAACCATCCTTGATTAATTATTTATTAATTACATAAAGTATTTATCCTTTAATTAATTTTACAAATTAATTATTCTTATTCATTAACAGTAATTAACCTTTAATTACTTTCATTAATTACATTAATTAATGATCCTTAATTAATTACTTCCATTAATTAACTATAATTAATTACATTGACCTTTAATTAATTACTTTAATTAATTAAACTTTAATTAATCATTTCTATTAATCCACTTTAATTAATCATAAATAGTAATTATCATCCTATAATTAATTACCCTAATTAATTAACTCCTTAATTAATTATATTAATCCATTAATTAATTACACCAAGAAATAAATCCTTAATTACTTCTTCTAAGTAATTATCCTTTAATTAATTACATCTTGTAATTATATATTAATTACTTACAGTAATTACACTTATTAATTTCATTAAGTATTTATACATAATCAGCATCAAGATTATCTTTAATTAATTTACAAATTAATTAACTTAAATTAATCACATCCATTTACTATTTACAATTGAGTAATTCATTCCTTAATTACTCTTTAAACCAATTAATTAATCTTTAATTACAGATTAATTATTAATTAATAAACCTTAATTATCAATTAATAAAACTTAATATCAAATTAATTAATCTTTAATTATCAGTTAATTAATCTTTAATTTCCATTTGATTAATCCTTAATTAATCTTTAATTACAATGTAATAATTAATCAAACCTAATTATTAATTAATAAAACTTAATTACTAATTAAGTACTTCTTAATTATCAATTTATTTACCTCTAATTACAATTACCAAATTCATTAATCTCTAATCATAAATTAATCAATCTTAATCACTTAGTTATTTTATCTCTAATCATTAATTAATCAATCCTTAATTACCATTTATAATCAATTAAATAATCTTTACTTAACTAATTATAACCCTTAATCATTAATTAATTCAAATAATAAATTATACTTAAATTACTTTATTAACTTTATTAACCTCAAATTATTAAAACCTTAATTACCCCTTTAAAGGTAAACCATTTAATTAATGACTTAATTATTATTAAAAATATTTTTATCTTTAAAATTAACTTCCTTAATTAAATTATTTAATTAAGTTTTGAAATAAAATAACATCTAACTTAACAAATTAAAGTTTAACAATTTATACTTACCTTTAAATGCTTTAAAGGTTATCAAGTAATAGTTTTAAAACTATTTCAATTTAAATTTCAAAAATCTTTGTTTTCAAAATCCTTTTTAAATTGTTAGCACTTGCTTCGGGTCAAACCCGAAGACCACTTGGTATTAACCCGAGACAAAACCCAAAATACTCAGCCTATTCTCGAGTAACTCCCTTCTTCTTCTTTTCCTTTTCTTTTTAACTTTATTTTGATTTCACTTGTGAAATTCCCGTGTGCTAACTCGAACCAAACCAAGATTCCCGAACAAAACTCGAGACAGTCACCTTCTTCTCCAAATGTTCGAAACAACGCATCAATAACTGATACCAAGGATACGCGTGCACGTATACACCTGAACTTCACCACTCCGATCATCGCCGTCACCTCCAACATGTCGGCGACCACCTCCTCTAACGGTCCGGCTACTCAGTTCCAAAAATCGAACGCGAATTCGAAATCGAGCCTACGAGTTCCTAAAGGAGCTGAACTGGCCAACCAAGAATTGCCTCGACCTGCCGCCCTAGATCACCAGACCCTCCTATACTCCGACCCAAACCTCGCTACAGACCCACACACCGATTCCCCCACCTCCGAACGAGTCCGATACTCCGATGACGACGCAGCCGCTCAATTCCCAACCTCGACCAAACCTGTGCTTAAACCCTACTTTATCGATTTCTGACCACCATAGCCATCGATAAACACCATCCACATTTTTCCCATGATCGACAGCCTTCCTACAAACTTCGATGGAAATCTCATTGACGATGATCACGTCGATCATCTGAATTTGACGATAGACCAAACTCTGGTCAACTCGACCTATACTCTTGAATAAATTCTTAAAAATCAAGATTATCATATCAAAATTCTTAACTTTTAACTACGAATCAACCTATATAATCCAAACATGAAATTATAAAGATTTGTTTTTAACTTATTCCAACCCATTACTGTATTTTCTTAATTTTTGATTAATTTACTAAACTAAAATCCTTAAAACTATTTTTAGAATTTTAAATATGTTGTTATAAACATACTTCATTCAGGCATCAAGGCTAAATTCTAATTGCATGAGGAAATTAAGATTTTATTTTTAAAATTGTAATTTGGCCTTGTGAACATAACAGAACAGTTTGTATATATATACACAGATATACACACATTTAAACAGAGATATTCAAAAACATTTATCCAGATAAAATCCACATGCAAGCCATATTACAACCTTCCAGTGCAAATTTATCACATGCATTCCTATAATCATTGATTAAAGCTGTTTTTAGGGGAAAAGTTTACTCACTGGAAAATTAGAGCAGTGGAGAACTGACAAATCCAAACATGCACAGACAAACACACATATATATCAGGTATTCACACTTATAAATACACATGCAAGCATTTATCATTCCAGAAATCTATCAAGCAACAAAACAATTATTACTTAGGATTTTAAGTAGATGTTTACTCACTTATTCAAAGAGGCAGAGAGTTTTGGAAAAACTGGAAGTTTTGCAACTGAATCTGCTTCATTTCTTTAAAACTGAAAGGCTTGTTGGCTGAGATGATTCAAGACTTTGATTTCTTTAAAACTGGAGTGCTCAGTTGAATTGGATGATGATGAGTTGATCCAGACTTGATTCCAGGTTGTAATACTAATTTGAAACTTGCAAACTTTGTTTTCAGGCTTGAAGAATGCAAGCTCTCATTTGAAAAATGGTTTGCAAATCTTGATTTTGATTTAAGATGAGGAGATGAATTACAGGGAGTTGTTTACTTTGCTTGAATTTCTGGTTAGAGGAAAGTTTTACGGATTTGTTCTCTTGAGTTTAGAAAATGAGGAGATAGCAAAAGAAAATGGAAAGGAAGATAGGAGTTTAAATAGAGTTCATTTAGGATTTATTAAAATTAAAGAAAATAAAAATAAAAAGATGACACTTGTCTCATACACTACTTATTCATTCAACACATATACTTACAAGCTCTATTATCCTAACACTTGTCATTAAGCATTTTTATTTATTTTTAAAAGATTTTAAAAACTTTTATATTTATTTCCTAATTAATAAATACATTTGTACTTTAATAAATGCTTTCTAAATTTTTACATAAATACAATGTTTAAAGAAAATAGAATATAAACCAATTATGATTTAAATAAAAACCATATAAAATATTTTAAGCTCATTTTTAAATGCTAATTTAAAAGCTTTTGTATTTATTCCTATTAAATAAATACTCTTCCAATTTCTATAAATATATTTCTTTAAAGAGAATAATACAAAACAAATCTTATTTTTAAATAAAAACTTTTATTCATATATTTTAAATTCAAACTATATTATTATTTCATTTTAAGATATATATAAATCTTTAAATTCAATTTTTAAATTCAATTTCAAAGTCAATTTAAAATCCAAATTAAAAATCAATTCAAATAAATATATATATTAGATTTAAATAATCACATTATTAATTGTCAATAATTATCCTATTTAAAATAAATTTAAATACACAGATATATATATATATATATACATTTTAAACAACCCTTATTAAATTTGAAATAATATGTCTATTTAAAATCTATTTATATCTATATTTAAAAACAACTCATTATTAAATTGTTTGAAAATAACTACTTTACCAATTAATTTAAAAGATTATCTCATTTTAAATTCTCTGAAATCCCGGGATATCACATTCCTTCCCCCTTAAAAGAATTTCGTCCTCGAAATTTAAAACAAAAGATAATCTAAAGTTTTTATTTTATTTTAACCAATTTAGGCATACATATCAGCCATACACAACCAAGCAAACAATTTCATCCAAACAACCAATTCAAACAAACAAACAATTCTAGCTATCCGGACATAGATCTGGATAAGCTTCCTAAATTTATTCCCGAGTTTCCCAGGTACAGATACCGGAATACTCGCTCTACTAAATCCAGAACTAGCTATACTACTAAGCTACTGAGCTCCTACTCATCTAGATCTACAATCTGAACAAGATATCAGACCACAGACAAGATCAATTCAACTACCAAATCCTCCTGAATTGCTGGTTCTAAAACCAGAGATAGATCAAACACGTACTTCCTCAAAGATACGCGATATAATTCGAATCCCAGTTATCCAAACTGACAATTCAACCCTGTAGACAAAACTTATCCTTACAAGAATACAGAAAAATCCAATATACCTTGGAGTTAACCTCACAGTCTTACCCAATCTTATTTCTCCTTTGACCGGAGAAAATAACAACAAAGTCTCCAACTCCGAATTCCAAATTCCTCCGTCTCTTATCCACAGAATTCTTCTGATGATCCTGGGCTGCCTACATCCTTTCCGATCAGCTCAACCTTCGCTGATGCTTCCAGAAACAAACTGGATCAAAAACAACTCAACAAAATGATCCTCTCAAGATCTACTGAAACCAAAAACACCAACTAGACAACACATCCCGGAAATATGGTTCAACAGATCCATAAAAATAAACTCAGAAATTCCATGAAATACTGAGCTGCTTCACCAAATCCTTCCTCTAGGAGACATCCTTCTACCTAGCTGAACTACCGGTACTACTCCTAGAATCAAGTCGATAAGGAACTCAATCTCAAATGTAGACAAACTTCTGACTTCGCTGAAGACATCCAGAAAGTCTCAGATAACTCAAGAGAATACTCAACTATCGCAAGTCACTTTTGCGATCCACTCAGCCTAAATTCCAAATAAACTGTTCTCTCTTAACCACTCAGAACAGCTTATGCTTGACTAACCCATCCATCGAAGAAATGGATCCACTCTACGGCTTCTGAACTCCACCTCTAGAAAACTGCAAAGCCAAAAGATCTTCTTGCTGGCACAAAACACTTCCGAGTTGCACCGCTGACACAGATGTCAAAAGACTTCCTAATCCAAAGCTTCTAGAGAAACTCGGACCTCGAACCAAACATAAACAGCATGCTAAACTCAGTCACAACACCGAAGCAAACACACATCCTTAATCTTGCTCCAAAGAAAACATCTTCGAAGATATCCATAGTCACTACGTCTCATCACGCAGCTACTACTCCCTGAGGTATCAAGATACCATCATTTGCTTCTGCTCAACCAACAGATCCAAACTCTCAAAAATCCACTCACCCGAGCGCGATCAAACTTATACTTCAATGTTGGACTCCGAACCTTAACAGGTTTCCTTCAGAGATCAGAGAAATCCTTATATCATATCAAAGTTTACTCGAGACGGTATTAGGTCTACAGTCTTGACAAATACTTCCAATCTCAAACATTCAAACTCCAACTATTTGTAGTCGTGTTTACACACCACTACCTTATCTACCTTTAGAACTCATATTGGAAAACCCGAAAAGGTAATCCAACAAATAGGTAGAATAGATATATATATATATAGTAAAAATTACAAATACGCTCTCTCAAGATAGACACCACTCCAGAGCCTAGGTATTCACTCAACCTCGCTCTGATACCAACTGTGACGACCCGGCTTTTTCTCCACAAAAAGTCGTATCATCAAGAAGAAAGAAGGGGATAGAAAAGAGATAAGATAGAGAAGAAAGAAAGAAACACATCAGAATCTAAACAGCGGAACGAATAAATTATATTAATCAAATAAGATATTACATTGTATCATATGCATCAGAGATACACAGCTTATACAACACATACTAGACAGTTATAAACATCTGTCTAACCCAAATACAACTCAACAAATGACTCATACAGACTAACACAGCGGAACACTATATCTACGAACGCTGAAGCCTCCTGCTCCATTGCTCCTCCAAAGATTCGTCAAAGCAAACCTGAATCCCTTGGCTACTCGTAAAAATTTGAGTACCCAAGGTTTAATAAAACAGAAAATAAACACTTGGGTCAGACATGGGTCTGGTGTGAGTAAACGGTTAAAGTTGCTTAACTTCAAAATCTTTTGAAAACAAAGGTATCACGTAAGACTCCCCACAAATAAATATGGGTAAGTTTTTACCTTACGCTAACCAAAACATTTGATAGGAAATCCAGTTATATTATAATAGGGTCTAGGGTTTTCAAGTAAAATACAGAAATAGCTGGAATGCTTACATCTCACGTTCCAACATAGTTGGGCACAACTAATACGTACGGCACTTATTGGATTTTGGATTCCATACAATGGCAGAGCTACCGGGGTACCGCTCGTCACAGTACGTGGCCTAGATCAACGTACCTAGGATCACTCCCAATCCCCTGCAACACAAGGCCGGAACATCCCTTACTGGATAATTCCCGCATAAGAAACCCCGCGGTTGGAGCCAGCAACCGCCCACACAGCCGAAATAAAAAAGGGACTCTAGACAGGGGAATCTTATACTACTTGGGTGCTACCCACTAACCTTGCTGCACCTCCCCTGTTTTAGCCATTCCCGGTTTGATGAGGCTTGAGGTCACGATTACCTTTAATCAGAACACATCACTTAGAATGCTCATCGTCCACCTGACGATGTGTTGAAAGCATTCAATCCATACAAGTTCGTTCCGGGTTCGAACGAAACCGAAGGCATTATCTCGTTACACTCGTTTTGGAATCACCCTCAGAGTTAACGACAATAACCCTTGCACTCTGAATCTTCATCTTCACTTGATTCACGACCTATCGTTAATTTGGATCGATGTGGTATTCGGGTCTCCAGACCTGGAATACCGGTATACGGAAACCCGATCCCGGTCTCATCGAAATCCAAAACGTATCTTTTAAGGCCAAGTTGTTTAAAGGTTTAAACAATTTGATTCAATTCAATACTTGAATTCATACAGCATTTAACATAGATAAACATCACACATTTATCACGGATATATCCAATATCATATCACAGAATATCATAACATATCATCCAATAGATATCCAATTCAGATATTCTACACAAACAATCATCCATAAGCAACAATTTATTAACCCTATGTTATAATTAATTTAATTAACTTAAATTAAATTAATTACTTAAGAATTAATTATCTAATCTTGCTTAATCCATCATTAATAAATTACAACCTTTAATTAATTAATTACTCATTAAATATTAACCATCCTTGATTAATTATTTATTAATTACATAAAGTATTTATCCTTTAATTAATTTTACAAATTAATTATTCTTATTCATTAACAGTAATTAACCTTTAATTACTTTCATTAATTACATTAATTAATGATCCTTAATTAATTACTTCCATTAATTAACTATAATTAATTACATTGACCTTTAATTAATTACTTTAATTAATTAAACTTTAATTAATCATTTCTATTAATCCACTTTAATTAATCATAAATAGTAATTATCATCCTATAATTAATTACCCTAATTAATTAACTCCTTAATTAATTATATTAATCCATTAATTAATTACACCAAGAAATAAATCCTTAATTACTTCTTCTAAGTAATTATCCTTTAATTAATTACATCTTGTAATTATATATTAATTACTTACAGTAATTACACTTATTAATTTCATTAAGTATTTATACATAATCAGCATCAAGATTATCTTTAATTAATTTACAAATTAATTAACTTAAATTAATCACATCCATTTACTATTTACAATTGAGTAATTCATTCCTTAATTACTCTTTAAACCAATTAATTAATCTTTAATTACAGATTAATTATTAATTAATAAACCTTAATTATCAATTAATAAAACTTAATATCAAATTAATTAATCTTTAATTATCAGTTAATTAATCTTTAATTTCCATTTGATTAATCCTTAATTAATCTTTAATTACAATGTAATAATTAATCAAACCTAATTATTAATTAATAAAACTTAATTACTAATTAAGTACTTCTTAATTATCAATTTATTTACCTCTAATTACAATTACCAAATTCATTAATCTCTAATCATAAATTAATCAATCTTAATCACTTAGTTATTTTATCTCTAATCATTAATTAATCAATCCTTAATTACCATTTATAATCAATTAAATAATCTTTACTTAACTAATTATAACCCTTAATCATTAATTAATTCAAATAATAAATTATACTTAAATTACTTTATTAACTTTATTAACCTCAAATTATTAAAACCTTAATTACCCCTTTAAAGGTAAACCATTTAATTAATGACTTAATTATTATTAAAAATATTTTTATCTTTAAAATTAACTTCCTTAATTAAATTATTTAATTAAGTTTTGAAATAAAATAACATCTAACTTAACAAATTAAAGTTTAACAATTTATACTTACCTTTAAATGCTTTAAAGGTTATCAAGTAATAGTTTTAAAACTATTTCAATTTAAATTTCAAAAATCTTTGTTTTCAAAATCCTTTTTAAATTGTTAGCACTTGCTTCGGGTCAAACCCGAAGACCACTTGGTATTAACCCGAGACAAAACCCAAAATACTCAGCCTATTCTCGAGTAACTCCCTTCTTCTTCTTTTCCTTTTCTTTTTAACTTTATTTTGATTTCACTTGTGAAATTCCCGTGTGCTAACTCGAACCAAACCAAGATTCCCGAACAAAACTCGAGACAGTCACCTTCTTCTCCAAATGTTCGAAACAACGCATCAATAACTGATACCAAGGATACGCGTGCACGTATACACCTGAACTTCACCACTCCGATCATCGCCGTCACCTCCAACATGTCGGCGACCACCTCCTCTAACGGTCCGGCTACTCAGTTCCAAAAATCGAACGCGAATTCGAAATCGAGCCTACGAGTTCCTAAAGGAGCTGAACTGGCCAACCAAGAATTGCCTCGACCTGCCGCCCTAGATCACCAGACCCTCCTATACTCCGACCCAAACCTCGCTACAGACCCACACACCGATTCCCCCACCTCCGAACGAGTCCGATACTCCGATGACGACGCAGCCGCTCAATTCCCAACCTCGACCAAACCTGTGCTTAAACCCTACTTTATCGATTTCTGACCACCATAGCCATCGATAAACACCATCCACATTTTTCCCATGATCGACAGCCTTCCTACAAACTTCGATGGAAATCTCATTGACGATGATCACGTCGATCATCTGAATTTGACGATAGACCAAACTCTGGTCAACTCGACCTATACTCTTGAATAAATTCTTAAAAATCAAGATTATCATATCAAAATTCTTAACTTTTAACTACGAATCAACCTATATAATCCAAACATGAAATTATAAAGATTTGTTTTTAACTTATTCCAACCCATTACTGTATTTTCTTAATTTTTGATTAATTTACTAAACTAAAATCCTTAAAACTATTTTTAGAATTTTAAATATGTTGTTATAAACATACTTCATTCAGGCATCAAGGCTAAATTCTAATTGCATGAGGAAATTAAGATTTTATTTTTAAAATTGTAATTTGGCCTTGTGAACATAACAGAACAGTTTGTATATATATACACAGATATACACACATTTAAACAGAGATATTCAAAAACATTTATCCAGATAAAATCCACATGCAAGCCATATTACAACCTTCCAGTGCAAATTTATCACATGCATTCCTATAATCATTGATTAAAGCTGTTTTTAGGGGAAAAGTTTACTCACTGGAAAATTAGAGCAGTGGAGAACTGACAAATCCAAACATGCACAGACAAACACACATATATATCAGGTATTCACACTTATAAATACACATGCAAGCATTTATCATTCCAGAAATCTATCAAGCAACAAAACAATTATTACTTAGGATTTTAAGTAGATGTTTACTCACTTATTCAAAGAGGCAGAGAGTTTTGGAAAAACTGGAAGTTTTGCAACTGAATCTGCTTCATTTCTTTAAAACTGAAAGGCTTGTTGGCTGAGATGATTCAAGACTTTGATTTCTTTAAAACTGGAGTGCTCAGTTGAATTGGATGATGATGAGTTGATCCAGACTTGATTCCAGGTTGTAATATTAATTTGAAACTTGCAAACTTTGTTTTCAGGCTTGAAGAATGCAGGCTCTCATTTGAAAAATGGTTTGCAAATCTTGATTTTGATTTAAGATGAGGAGATGAATTACAGGGAGTTGTTTACTTTGCTTGAATTTCTGGTTAGAGGAAAGTTTTACGGATTTGTTCTCTTGAGTTTAGAAAATGAGGAGATAGCAAAAGAAAATGGAAAGGAAGATAGGAGTTTAAATAGAGTTCATTTAGGATTTATTAAAATTAAAGAAAATAAAAATAAAAAGATGACACTTGTCTCATACACTACTTATTCATTCAACACATATACTTACAAGCTCTATTATCCTAACACTTGTCATTAAGCATTTTTATTTATTTTTAAAAGATTTTAAAAACTTTTATATTTATTTCCTAATTAATAAATACATTTGTACTTTAATAAATGCTTTCTAAATTTTTACATAAATACAATGTTTAAAGAAAATAGAATATAAACCAATTATGATTTAAATAAAAACCATATAAAATATTTTAAGCTCATTTTTAAATGCTAATTTAAAAGCTTTTGTATTTATTCCTATTAAATAAATACTCTTCCAATTTCTATAAATATATTTCTTTAAAGAGAATAATACAAAACAAATCTTATTTTTAAATAAAAACTTTTATTCATATATTTTAAATTCAAACTATATTATTATTTCATTTTAAGATATATATAAATCTTTAAATTCAATTTTTAAATTCAATTTCAAAGTCAATTTAAAATCCAAATTAAAAATCAATTCAAATAAATATATATATTAGATTTAAATAATCACATTATTAATTGTCAATAATTATCCTATTTAAAATAAATTTAAATACACAGATATATATATATATACATTTTAAACAACCCTTATTAAATTTGAAATAATATGTCTATTTAAAATCTATTTATATCTATATTTAAAAACAACTCATTATTAAATTGTTTGAAATAACTACTTTACCAATTAATTTAAAAGATTATCTCATTTTAAATTCTCTGAAATCCCGGGATATCACAGTTTGGTTAATGATAATTGTTCTTATTAAACCAAGGACTTTATGTTTGGATTACAAAGTCGAATATGGAAGATATTGGAATTTTGATCATTACCAAAATCCATAAGTCCAAAGTGATATGTTTTGATAAAGAGAATTGGTGTAAATAATTGTCACTACCGAGTAACGCTTAGATAAGTAATTGGATTTTACCAAAAAGATGTGTAAGAGATAAAACGGCCAAAATGTCACTCCACTAGATAAGGTGATGAGTGAACGCTAATATTCGAAAGTTCGATATTAATTGCTGGCAGAATTTACACATGCGTGTCGCACAACTGCATTGATAGATTCACCGAAATACCATATATGATATAATTGAGTTATAATTTTTTGTAAATTACTTAAATTATTAATATTTTTGGAAAATATGAATTAATTGATTATTTGATGTATTGGATGCCATTAGTATTTTTTAGTATCATCAGAATTTACGTGTGTCGTATATAGAAGTTGTATATATACAAATCGATATAAGATATCGACGAACGTTTAAATTTGATTTAAACGTAACTATTTGCTATGTATTATTAAATAAATTAAAGGGTCATAAAACCTCTTTCATTATAATCCATATAAATAAAAATAGGCTTGAAATCCAATGGTTGGATCTAGAAAACGAAGGGAGGAGGTTAAGGAAGGTTATCTCTATAAATACCTTTCATTTCATTCACCTGCCTCTCTTAATCATTCTCTTTCAAAAGCCTAGCCTCCATATTCCATTTCTAACATTCATGGCCAAATATTTAAGGCAAAATAAATAAATATTTTAATGGAATCTAATTAAATCAATCAAATAAAAGGTGGTTCTTCTTTTCTTACAAACTTAGGAGATTGATTTAGATTTGGATCTAGGACCGTCTATCAAATAAAGTGAATTCAAGAGCTAAATCTATTATGTATGATCTATTCTATTTTATGTATATATTCATCATGATGTCATAGATCAATTTATTTGGTTATTTTGACAAATATGTATATGCATTTGTTGTCCATCTTTAATTTGTATATGAATTGATCTAAAAATTTTGAATCGTTGATTTGAATTGGATCTGAAAAAAAATGGTTTTGATTGTTGATTCTTATTGTATTCTTTATGTTGATGTTGGTGTTATTTTAGATCTGAATATAATAATTAATTAATTATTATACATATACATATATTTCTTTATTTCTTTATTTATTTAGTTGAATGTCAGCGGTGATTTCATTATTTCACAATTAGTTTATTTATGTATGTATATAGGTACATGTATTTGTATTAATAATAATTTGAAACTATTTTACAATGAATGTTTAAAAAAGAACATTTATACACACACATATATACATCTTGACATTAATGGAGACCTGTTTTTAATGCAGAAATCTACATGTATCAACATTCTAATTTTGTTTAATAAATTTTATTTTATTATTGCTTGTAAAATATCTACATTTTAGCTTACTTTAAATTATTAACATATAAAAATAGATTATATATGGATTTAATGATTAAAATCTATTTCCAAATTGTTTTATTGAATTGAATCATTGTATGTTTTGGAAATAAATCTTGAATTCAAACTAGTCGACTTGGTTGAATCAATTTAGACTAATTAAAGGATTAATTAAAATACATACACACATATATTTATATAAGTATATATATATATGCACTCATATAATTTTAAACAATTTTTTGGACAACCAATGCATATACGAAGGGAGAATGTGTTCGTTGTGGTGTAAATCCCAGCACTAAAACACATATACATTAACTATGTAAATAATATGATATATTGCACATACCTAATATGCATTAGAGTATATTTGGATATACTCACAATATATGCTGTGTAAATTTGGTTATCTATGTCATTTAATTAATCCATCAATCAATTAATTAAAGGGAAAGAAAGGAGAAATAATTAAAACAGCATATCTCCTCATTAACTGAATAAGTTAAGTGAAAAAAATGAAAGATTTCCTTCTCTAAATTAAATATAACAAGTAACAGTCACACACATATACATATATAAGAGTATATTTGATATATTCTAATTTATGCAAACATTAAATTCATGTAAAGTTTTAAAGGAAGGATTTTATTTATAAATATTTTAGATTGGATCTAAAATCCCTTTTAGACTTCATAGGCCCAATAGATCCTAAGGGAAATAATTTGAAATTTACATTTTAACTCCACTATGGGCTGGTCTGGTTCCTTCAATAAATTTGTCCATTTATATTTATACATTGCTCCTATTGCGGTGCTATTCAAGACGATGTACTTAGCCTTTCGTTGAATCGGCCACAACCTTTTGTTTGGAATATTTCCAACTTATAGCTACTTATTTAAGGTTCAAACATGAATTTAGTGTTGACATATTATACTCAGTAACTGTAACGACCCGCGATTTTGGACCATTCAAATCGACAATAAATCCACACATGTCTGACTTGAATAATTCAAAATAACAGATTGTAATAAAAATTTGGCAAAACTCAGCATATGCAGTAAATAAATCAATCACAGAATCACAGACACAGAGTAATACAATAATACGCAGCGGAATAGATAAAATAGTAGTTCATGAAGCTACTATATACAACATCAGAGTTAAATAAAATACAACAGAATATCTCAAATGTAGTGAAGTCTCCAATACAACAGATGACTTCTCTGAACGAATCAACTAGAAGAGCTGAAAGCTGAGGCGATAGTTGGATCTTCAAAGGAAGCTCCAAATTCCAAAGGTGAGTCTCAGATGCTGTATCACTCGGTCTGACCCGAGCGTAAAGCAAAACACAAAACACTCGAGTCAGGATTAACATTCTTATATAAATAAATCCAACTCAAGTGAAATATCAATTGAAATACGAGTAACTTAAAGGATGTTGGGATAACCATCCTCTAAGGATCTTCAGAACTATCTACAAGGTGGAAATATACATTTTAACACCGTGGTCATTTCAATTAAATTTATACTTCAAAACCCAAATATCATTTTCATTTCAAATATATCCATTTTCCAAAATAATATATATATGTATTAAATGATTTAAAAGTAAAGTATTTAATTTCCTCAAGTCTAGCAAATCGATTCAAATCAACTTCAAATTCCAAATTCAAATTTATTCAAAGCTCAATTCATCAATTTAATTCATTTCTAAACAGATCATTTAAATTTTTAATATATATTTCAAAGCTTTAATATTCAACATTTTCAAAGTTAAATTTTACAGTTTCATATAACTCTTGGTTTAACTTTATTATTATTTAATCAGGAAATATTCACTTAATAAATTCAATATCATTTAACTAGCCTTAAATTACATTTTTCTAAATATTTCCTTAAACTTTATTTAAACAAGAAATATTCATTAGATTACTTATAATTCAAACTCAAGTTATAAATCATATCTTACATCTCAATTTCAATAAGTTTCAAATCGGTTTAATTAAATAAAATTCTTTATTGAATACAAATTCAACTAAATTCAAATTATCTTCCCAAACTTAACTTATTCAAGTTATTACTGAAATCTATTTTGAAACATAAATTTAAATTCTCAACCATATTATATGTATTTAGTCAATCATTCCCATTTATATAAATAATTTAAGGCTCAACATTTATTAAAACCAAATATTTCTTTCCAAAAACCATAGAATTCATTTTCAAAATATTTATATATATGGACCAACGGTGTCTGTATATATATATTTCATAGGGTTAAGTGATACAGATATTTATCATTTCAATCCAGAATTTTAAATATATACGGGTAGATATCATTTCGACCCGTAATCCCAATTTTAATTCAAATGAAAATCGCTTGGGTTTATCATTTCAACCCATAACGATTTTCTCCTATTCTAAAGTCCGTTCGGGTATGTATCATTTCAACCCATAGTGAATTCTATACTAACAGGGAACTTGCAGAGTGATAACAGATAATATAAAATATAACAACAGGCATATATCATCAATATAAATAACAGATACTGGTGTCAGATGTCATAGGTGAACATATACAGATAATAGTAATAACAGGCATATAAATACTAGATACTGGTGTTAGATGTCACAGGTGAACATATACAGATAATAGTAATAACAGGCATATAAATACTAGATACTGGTGTTAGATGTCACAGGTGAACATATACAGATAATAGTAATAACAGGCATATAAATACTAGATACTGGTGTCAGATGTCACAGGTGAACATATACAGATAATAGCATATATAACAATTTAAATAACTACAACATCATATTTCAATTGTCGTTTCAATTGAAGTCAAATTTAATAAATACAAAAATGTTAATCGTGAGTGATTGCTCACCTTTCGAGGCTAGAGATGAACTGGAATGAGAATGGTGATACAGACACGTACACGGATACGGGCACGACACGGGCACAAAAGCTAGAAGTTACTGTGATAGATCAATATTAATTGAGATGATAGATTAAGATGGCACGAGATTGATGAAACAGGGTATCTTGCATATATATAAATTTTCAAAAATCAATTTAAAATATAAAATTTCAAATCGATATTTAATTCAAACACAAATACAGTTTAATATATATGTTTTCTAAAAATCAATATAAAATTTAAACCACATACATATAAAACTTTACAGATTACATATACAACTATATAAAAGTGACTAGTCTTGCCATTTCGAAAATAAAACAAACCATATATATAAAGCCAGTATCTTTCAGACCCAATATTAATTTAGAAAATGCCATATAAAATCACTGTACACAAAACATACATACAAACTGACATATTATAGCTTGGATTGAAAAGCAAAATATAATATAACCTAGAAAAATTCAGATGTAAATAGCTTTAAATATGACAGCTTATCATAATACTTTGAAACTGGGCTGAAGTTCATATATCTAAAATTAAAACAATGTATACAGACCATATAGGTTTAAATGCAGACACTATAGCCTATAACAAATCTTCCATATAAAATTTTGTACTATAAACACAACTTATTTTATAAATACATACATATATAACAACCTTTACCTTTACAAATCTATTACATAAAAATCAAACAGATTATATATATGCGTCTGTAACAAATTAGTAGGCCAACAAGACTGTTTTATATATGTACGAAATCTGAATATACATATATTTGAAAACCAAAATGAAAATAGTCATTTACATATTGTTTTTTTTTCTCAATGTCAAATCTTATGTACAAACTGCTGTAAAACTTGAGGCATATGCAGACAACCAACTCTATAAATAAACAAATATGTGTAAGCTGATATGTGTAGACCCACAGCCCCTTTAAAACGATGACATATATATATAAACCAATCGTATATATATCAAAACCAATAATTTAAATCATAAATTTAGTCACAGTATATAACAGATCATAGGCAACATATATACAACTAATATAATACAATAACAACTCACCTACGCATGCAACAGAAGAGGAGGTGGCCGAGAAATGCTTGAAGAGATGGAGGAAAATAGGAAGGTGGTTCAAACTGCTGTGCTAGGTCGGAGGGACGACTTCGGCGCGAGGAGGCCGATGGGAGGTGATGCTCGGTGACTCCAGTGACCGAGATCTTGCTGTGATTCAATGGTGAGAAGAAGAGAGGAAGGGGATGAGCTTATCACGCGGAGGAGGATCGGGCTGGGCGAGAGGAGATGTGGAAGAAGGTTGCGGGGTGGGGAGAAGCAGGGGTAGGTCGGAGGAAGAGGGAGAGCGGGCGAGATTTTCGGCGGAGGGAATGGTTGTGGCAAGATCTGGTGGTGGGAGAAGTGGGAAAATGAAGAGAAACGTGGCTCCAGGTAAAATGAAGAGAAAAGAAAATAACAGTAGCAAAGTTTTAATATATGAAGGAAATATGGAATGACGGACCAATAAAGCAAAGTTAAAAAGGCACCAAAATAAATATGAAATAAATGAGATGCAACAGTCCCCTATGATTCAGCTGACTCGTTAACGCAATTTATTGTTGCTTGGATGACACGGTGAAGTTTGAAATTCAAAAGAAAACAAAAGGTCACGGGTCCGATACCGATACGGTTACCGATTTCGCGGTTTCCATGACATACCGGACTTCAAAATACAGAAATAAATATACCGCAGAGATCAGCACGACGAGACGATCAAAACGGTATACAGATGTTGGTGGTACGATCATCCGATCAAAAGTCGATAATCGGTACCTGAAATGCTGCTATTCTGCCAGAATTAAGATAAACGGAGCAATAGAAGTCCAAATTTGGAAAAACGAATTTCGCAGTCTGATTCAGAATGATCTGAATAAATTTTCTCCTGTTGACATATTTTGGTTTCGGAAAACTTTTAAATTCACTTTTATTAACCGGTTTGATTTGAAATGAAATTTCACAGGAAAACAAACTTCAATATTATCAAATGAAAATTTACCAGTTGCTATATTAAAATAGACGTATTCCAAATAATAAATTTTTAATTTCAAATTTTATTGTTTAAAATTTTACAATTTCCAGTTAAATATACTTTTAAAACCATTAAATTTTACGGGTCGTTACACTCTCCCCCACTCAAAACTTTTCGTCCCCGAAAAGGAAGGAGGTAGAAGAATAGAAACAACCAGACAGAAAAGATAGATTGAAAGTCAAGATTAAACAATTAATTTAAACTATATAAATTTTACCTAAAACTTGAAAACTTCATTTGTAATTCAATTATCTTATATACTTTAAAACCTTTCAAAATCCATTTGTAACTTTCTTGCTTCCTTTATACATACCATTTATATGTTTAAATAACACCTTTATAAATATATGAAAACTATTTGAAAACAATTATGTATGTCCTTGCTTATTTTACAAAGAAGCTATTTGAAAACATTAAATTCATAATTTATTAATTTATAAATCTTATCAAAATTACTTTTCAAGTATTATTAATAAATCAATAATCATTTACCTTTAAATTGTTTTTATTTAATTAATACTTCAAAAATATTTAACATTGATAATAAAAAAAAAATTTAAACCAAGTAGTATATAAATAAACAATATTTTAAAGGATATAGTCAACAGGGAAAAGAAGGAGGATTTGGAAAAGCAGAATATAGGTGAATAAATAAAGCTGAGCAGATAAGGTAGATTCAAAAGAATAGTATCGGGCATGAATAATTAATTTAGAACCATGAGAATTTCAATTTCGAATATTAGTATAGAATTTCTTTGTTGGAAATACTTTTATTATAAAATACCTTTATAGTCGAAACAAATTTCCTTTCGAAAATACTTTTATAACTCGATGTTTCAACAAGTTTATCCTTGTTCTTGTAGACTCTGGTAGTGCGTTGATCAGGCGCAAAACTAGAATTCTCCAGGTACTTAGTAGACTTGTTTTAACACCCAGTGAAAATACTGGAAAAACTTTTAAAAATAGATATGGAAAGTACAATCCAAACAACAAAACGAACAAAACCTTTGTCTAACCATGGTTCGCAGATACACAATGGTTACGCCTGGGTCCCCCAGGAAACAATCCATATCCGTAAGCTTTCTCAGCCCTGCGAGTTACGCCATGATGACTAGTAGAATGCAGGATACACAATGGTTACGCCTGGATCCCCCAGGAAACAATCCGTACCCCCAGGCAAGACTCAGCCAAGCATTTGCGCTACTATTCGCGACCTACACAGATTGCAGGATACACAATGGTTACGCCTGGATCCCCCAGGAAACAATCCGTACCCCTAGGCAAGACTCAGCCAGGCAGTTGCGCTATGCAGTCACGAGAGAACGATAAGACCATGGGTAACGCCATGGAATTCGAAGGACACTCGAGTATCATATCCGGAAAACCAAAATCATAGAGAATAATATCGATAGAATGAATCCAAGATGTGGCCACAAATCGGATATCAAGCAGAAGGCACTTTCCATATCTTTACTTCGAAAATATGTATCATATAGTACCTTTTCAAATCACTTTCAAATATCGTACTTATATAAAATCCATTATATATAAGATTAAATTTTCAACTCAAATACTTTCCAAAATCAATAGTATATCAAATCATACTTATATAGACTTCAATTATATAAGATTTCACTTTCAAATTGAATACCTTTTCAAATCAATAGTTTTCGAATCAATTTCATACTCATACAAATCAATTTTTATATAAGTTCGACAACTCCCAAATCAAGTGTTTAGTAACATAAGGTTCTCAAATTTCAATTTGTTTCAATATCAGTTCAATTTCAAAATCATATACATTTTCACCAAATTATTTCTTCTCAAATTAATTATCTTAAGTTTCAAAGTTTCCAAAATAATAGACTTAGAGAATAAATCCAAATTTCCAAATCAAAAATTTAAGTCAACCAATTCATTTCCAAAATCAAATGTTTCAAAATCATCTTATACTTACGTAAGGTCTACCTTATATAAGGATCAAATTTTCAAAATAATTTCGCTGTATGAAGAGCTATATGGGATTGAATATCTTTGCTTTTATGGGTTATATCTTTGTAATTTAAATTGGAAATTTTCTTTTAGTAAGCAAAGATATTCTAACCCGACAGCTTTCAATTTCAGCGTCAAAATGTATCAATGTTATTAGAATATAAGATGTACATACGTCATCATTTCGCAAAATCACATTTGATCGCTCACTCGATCACACAAGTTCGCTTTCGAACTAGTATTGTCCATTCGACTTCCCTAATGCGGATTTCGATATGGTTTCTCGACTAGAAGCCATCAGTCTCCTTGCATAGCCATATACTACGATAGAGAATTCAAGAATCAAGCCCAAATCCATATCAAATATTCGCCATCAAGAATCGAATGAAAAATCCTAACACGAAATGGTGTAATTCACCTCGAACTTGTGTATTCAACCCTGGATCAAATTAATTATGCGAATAAAACAGCATACGCACAACTTATATATTTATTCCAACTTGTTAAATATATAGTTTCATAAAGATGTTACTAAGTTAAAACATTTAACTAAATTTTTTTCAAAATATATTGAAGCCCAAATTCTTTCAAAACATTTCTAATCTAAATTCCATATTTAGAAAAATTCAAAATAGCCTTATTCATTTACTTAACAAAACAGTTTCAACTTATTTAAATCATATTACTTCATACTTAGACATTCGAAACCAATTTATATACTTTATCAAATAATTCATACCTTTCAAAATTTCTTAGCTTTGAAAAGTTAACCTTGATTTGGAAGTGCTCGAACCTTCAACATAGTTGAAGAAATCATTTTCAAATTCAAGAGTTGGAAATCAGCAACAAATCAGTAAATCAATTTTAATATATGGGGTTATATCAAATCTGAAACTCAAGGACTGAACACCAGCTTACTTCAAATCATTTCAAATACATATACATATATCTTTCGAATATCAAATCATACTTCAAAATTTGAAATAAAAATGGTTTAAAAAAAATCACTCGCATAGCAAAGCTACTGAAGTGGCCTATCCCTCACTCTGAAACTCGAAAATCAATGTCGATGATGCGTGCACTCATCACCGAAATTATTTTCCAGCGACACAAGTGAGTTCTGGACTTCTATTTTCTCAAACTTCTTTTGAAATTTCTTCGAAACTCATTGGAACTCATTTGAAGTCATTTGAAACATTTCTTATTCGGAAAATACTTTTAAATCATATTATTATTATATATTTCAAAATCTTAAAACCAATTTCAAAACACCGGGGTTCAATTCTCGAATTTCAAATTTAAGATCCTTTAGTTATAAATCATTTTTAGATAAATCAAATTTGTTATATAGCTTTTCAAAATTACAAATCCTTTCGAAACCTCAGATTCTCATTTTAAAGGGTTTATAATCTTTATCGAAGACATTTCACTTTTATATATAGAATATAATCATACTTATCAAAATAATAATTTTGATTTAGAAAACAATTTCTAAAATACAAACAAACCCGATTTTCAAAGGATGATTTAAGAATGGATTTCAAACAAAGATAGAGATTCAAATTAGAGGGACTCTAATCGATTAGGATTTCTGATCCGAAGGTAAGTTCGAACGAAAAATGAGATAATTAATTACAAAACAATAGACCGATACAGTTATATAAATTGCGGGCGACCTTAACCGATCAACCGTGATTCCAAAATAAGATCAGTGCCGAATTCTAAGGCAAATCGACATTCGATCGCCAAAGATAGAATTCGACATATCAAAAGATAGCAGCATTTAAACCGAGGGATATATAAATCTCCGGTGAATCAATGCTAATTGTAAAGAAGTTTCACCCCTTCACAATTCCTTCAAAGATTGGCGGGATCGCCTATTCTTATAGAGATCATTCGAAGTGGAGTTATGGGATACTCCAGAATCAAAAGAATACTAATAGAGAGAGACAAGAATGAATTTTGGAACCGTAGGGAACGTTCCAAAGTTCAAAGGAAATCGAGTCAAAAGGAAGAGATTAAACTCAAACGAAAGTGATTCTGTAAATAAATTTACAATATATGCTAAGGTTCGCCTAGAGCCAAAGCTCTGATACCAACTGTAACGACCCGCGATTTTGGACCATTCAAATCGACAATAAATCCACACATGTCTGACTTGAATAATTCAAAATAACAGATTGTAATAAAAATTTGGCAAAACTCAGCATATGCAGTAAATAAATCAATCACAGAATCACAGACACAGAGTAATACAATAATACGCAGCGGAATAGATAAAATAGTAGTTCATGAAGCTACTATATACAACATCAGAGTTAAATAAAATACAACAGAATATCTCAAATGTAGTGAAGTCTCCAATACAACAGATGACTTCTCTGAACGAATCAACTAGAAGAGCTGAAAGCTGAGGCGATAGTTGGATCTTCAAAGGAAGCTCCAAATTCCAAAGGTGAGTCTCAGATGCTGTATCACTCGGTCTGACCCGAGCGTAAAGCAAAACACAAAACACTCGAGTCAGGATTAACATTCTTATATAAATAAATCCAACTCAAGTGAAATATCAATTGAAATACGAGTAACTTAAAGGATGTTGGGATAACCATCCTCTAAGGATCTTCAGAACTATCTACAAGGTGGAAATATACATTTTAACACCGTGGTCATTTCAATTAAATTTATACTTCAAAACCCAAATATCATTTTCATTTCAAATATATCCATTTTCCAAAATAATATATATATGTATTAAATGATTTAAAAGTAAAGTATTTAATTTCCTCAAGTCTAGCAAATCGATTCAAATCAACTTCAAATTCCAAATTCAAATTTATTCAAAGCTCAATTCATCAATTTAATTCATTTCTAAACAGATCATTTAAATTTTTAATATATATTTCAAAGCTTTAATATTCAACATTTTCAAAGTTAAATTTTACAGTTTCATATAACTCTTGGTTTAACTTTATTATTATTTAATCAGGAAATATTCACTTAATAAATTCAATATCATTTAACTAGCCTTAAATTACATTTTTCTAAATATTTCCTTAAACTTTATTTAAACAAGAAATATTCATTAGATTACTTATAATTCAAACTCAAGTTATAAATCATATCTTACATCTCAATTTCAATAAGTTTCAAATCGGTTTAATTAAATAAAATTCTTTATTGAATACAAATTCAACTAAATTCAAATTATCTTCCCAAACTTAACTTATTCAAGTTATTACTGAAATCTATTTTGAAACATAAATTTAAATTCTCAACCATATTATATGTATTTAGTCAATCATTCCCATTTATATAAATAATTTAAGGCTCAACATTTATTAAAACCAAATATTTCTTTCCAAAAACCATAGAATTCATTTTCAAAATATTTATATATATGGACCAACGGTGTCTGTATATATATATTTCATAGGGTTAAGTGATACAGATATTTATCATTTCAATCCAGAATTTTAAATATATACGGGTAGATATCATTTCGACCCGTAATCCCAATTTTAATTCAAATGAAAATCGCTTGGGTTTATCATTTCAACCCATAACGATTTTCTCCTATTCTAAAGTCCGTTCGGGTATGTATCATTTCAACCCATAGTGAATTCTATACTAACAGGGAACTTGCAGAGTGATAACAGATAATATAAAATATAACAACAGGCATATATCATCAATATAAATAACAGATACTGGTGTCAGATGTCATAGGTGAACATATACAGATAATAGTAATAACAGGCATATAAATACTAGATACTGGTGTTAGATGTCACAGGTGAACATATACAGATAATAGTAATAACAGGCATATAAATACTAGATACTGGTGTTAGATGTCACAGGTGAACATATACAGATAATAGTAATAACAGGCATATAAATACTAGATACTGGTGTCAGATGTCACAGGTGAACATATACAGATAATAGCATATATAACAATTTAAATAACTACAACATCATATTTCAATTGTCGTTTCAATTGAAGTCAAATTTAATAAATACAAGAATGTTAATCGTGAGTGATTGCTCACCTTTCGAGGCTAGAGATGAACTGGAATGAGAATGGTGATACAGACACGTACACGGATACGGGCACGACACGGGCACAAAAGCTAGAAGTTACTGTGATAGATCAATATTAATTGAGATGATAGATTAAGATGGCACGAGATTGATGAAACAGGGTATCTTGCATATATATAAATTTTCAAAAATCAATTTAAAATATAAAATTTCAAATCGATATTTAATTCAAACACAAATACAGTTTAATATATATGTTTTCTAAAAATCAATATAAAATTTAAACCACATACATATAAAACTTTACAGATTACATATACAACTATATAAAAGTGACTAGTCTTGCCATTTCGAAAATAAAACAAACCATATATATAAAGCCAGTATCTTTCAGACCCAATATTAATTTAGAAAATGCCATATAAAATCACTGTACACAAAACATACATACAAACTGACATATTATAGCTTGGATTGAAAAGCAAAATATAATATAACCTAGAAAAATTCAGATGTAAATAGCTTTAAATATGACAGCTTATCATAATACTTTGAAACTGGGCTGAAGTTCATATATCTAAAATTAAAACAATGTATACAGACCATATAGGTTTAAATGCAGACACTATAGCCTATAACAAATCTTCCATATAAAATTTTGTACTATAAACACAACTTATTTTATAAATACATACATATATAACAACCTTTACCTTTACAAATCTATTACATAAAAATCAAACAGATTATATATATGCGTCTGTAACAAATTAGTAGGCCAACAAGACTGTTTTATATATGTACGAAATCTGAATATACATATATTTGAAAACCAAAATGAAAATAGTCATTTACATATTGTTTTTTTTTCTCAATGTCAAATCTTATGTACAAACTGCTGTAAAACTTGAGGCATATGCAGACAACCAACTCTATAAATAAACAAATATGTGTAAGCTGATATGTGTAGACCCACAGCCCCTTTAAAACGATGACATATATATATAAACCAATCGTATATATATCAAAACCAATAATTTAAATCATAAATTTAGTCACAGTATATAACAGATCATAGGCAACATATATACAACTAATATAATACAATAACAACTCACCTACGCATGCAACAGAAGAGGAGGTGGCCGAGAAATGCTTGAAGAGATGGAGGAAAATAGGAAGGTGGTTCAAACTGCTGTGCTAGGTCGGAGGGACGACTTCGGCGCGAGGAGGCCGATGGGAGGTGATGCTCGGTGACTCCAGTGACCGAGATCTTGCTGTGATTCAATGGTGAGAAGAAGAGAGGAAGGGGATGAGCTTATCACGCGGAGGAGGATCGGGCTGGGCGAGAGGAGATGTGGAAGAAGGTTGCGGGGTGGGGAGAAGCAGGGGTAGGTCGGAGGAAGAGGGAGAGCGGGCGAGATTTTCGGCGGAGGGAATGGTTGTGGCAAGATCTGGTGGTGGGAGAAGTGGGAAAATGAAGAGAAACGTGGCTCCAGGTAAAATGAAGAGAAAAGAAAATAACAGTAGCAAAGTTTTAATATATGAAGGAAATATGGAATGACGGACCAATAAAGCAAAGTTAAAAAGGCACCAAAATAAATATGAAATAAATGAGATGCAACAGTCCCCTATGATTCAGCTGACTCGTTAACGCAATTTATTGTTGCTTGGATGACACGGTGAAGTTTGAAATTCAAAAGAAAACAAAAGGTCACGGGTCCGATACCGATACGGTTACCGATTTCGCGGTTTCCATGACATACCGGACTTCAAAATACAGAAATAAATATACCGCAGAGATCAGCACGACGAGACGATCAAAACGGTATACAGATGTTGGTGGTACGATCATCCGATCAAAAGTCGATAATCGGTACCTGAAATGCTGCTATTCTGCCAGAATTAAGATAAACGGAGCAATAGAAGTCCAAATTTGGAAAAACGAATTTCGCAGTCTGATTCAGAATGATCTGAATAAATTTTCTCCTGTTGACATATTTTGGTTTCGGAAAACTTTTAAATTCACTTTTATTAACCGGTTTGATTTGAAATGAAATTTCACAGGAAAACAAACTTCAATATTATCAAATGAAAATTTACCAGTTGCTATATTAAAATAGACGTATTCCAAATAATAAATTTTTAATTTCAAATTTTATTGTTTAAAATTTTACAATTTCCAGTTAAATATACTTTTAAAACCATTAAATTTTACGGGTCGTTACAGTAACACTTATGAAGTTCGCGTATGAGCACTCCATCATAAGAAGTTCATTGTTTCTATAAACAATTCTTTAGTATTTTGTAAGTACTCGAGAATATTCTAAACTAACATTTAGTGATCATAATTTGGATTGGATATTTTCTTCATGCATCAAATACATAGAAAAATTATGATATTTTAGGCAACACAATATGTATGATAATTCATATTGCCAATGTATAAAGAATACATTTTATTTCATATTAAACATTTTAATAAGGTGTCTTTGCATATCATTTGGACATTCCTAACATCTTTTATACTTATTATAAAAGATATCATTTACAAGTCCACAATCGAGTATTAAACAACTAAACTATTACTGATTTTAACAGAAGTACATTGTTAACAATCAGTAGTATAATGTTTACCTTTTAGAAATATTTTAGTACCTTTAATAGTTCTTTCTTATGGACTCATTCTTCCTCTGCATTTGAATTGAAAATCAAACTATTTGATATTTCTATCAAAATACTTATTCAATTCTGATGCTTATAGAATGATACCTTCGTATCATTTCATGGATCATACCCTAAAAACTTAAAAACTCAATATCACTCCCGTTGACTTCGAGACACTTTGGTTGTTATGTGTAAATAGTATATTCTAAATCATTATTTAGAATTTTCCATTTCAACACATATGTACCAATAACGTCATACCAAGCGATAATTTTGTGAGTAAATCCAAATTAACTTGAGCACGTCGATAATGAATCTATTACGCTAATTTCAACAATTGAAATTTACGATGTTTTTCTTATCAACGTTGCTCATTATGTTACAACTACACAAGTCTTGGTCTAGAAGAATCATTTGCAGTCGATGGATCATATCCCTTCGGGTGCGAATATCTAAATTATATTTTAATAATGCACTTGAAATCTATCTTGGATTTGCACATCATACCATATTGTTGAGTCCATACCTTTAATGGTTTAATTGACAACTGAGTATTATCTATTCTCGATATTGATAAGAAACTCACAGTTTCCCATCGTTGTGCAAGAATACTTATTAGACACTCTAATGCATTGTGTTTATTTAGGTTAGGATAGATTTATTTCATCCCACGTAATTAGTTTCATCTTTGGATCGTATCAAAATCTATTTCACTACCAATAATTTCTAAAAGAAATTCCTTTGCTATGATTGGTATTACTTAAAACAATAATTGTTTCTCCGTGTAATGGAATAGATATTCATAATAATTTTATGATTTCCTTATATATACAATCAATTTGGTTTTAGTTTATAATATTTATGTTCAAAACATAAATTAATCATCCAACGAGAGTCGTTTCCAAACTTCTTTTGGAGAGATTCATATAAGATCCCTCATAAACAATTATTATGCGCAGTCATTTGACTCACTTAACCTGATTTAACTTCTTGGTCTATGATATGTTGGGGTTTCTTATAAACCCTTATCTTGTATGATTTTGTAAACTATTCCTTAGATGAAATTAATTTTAACCTTGTGTACTACTCTTAAGTCACAACCTTATAGGAAGAAGCTAACTCAATTTTGCTCTCCATTAATCATACGTTGTTCAATAAAGATCAATTACTCCTAATCGATACATCATTATGTATGATAGGGAGAAGTGACTTTTGAGATTGAATCTTTATTCATTTCTAGGTATATTCGGAACTCTTTCCAATATACTAACATATTCGATCAAATCGAATAATTTTATTTTCTTTTGCACCTTATTTTATTTATCCATCTTATATCCTATGTGTAACGACCCGGAAATTTCGAACCCGAAAATTCCAGATAGTTAGAAGAAAAAGAAAAGAGATAGAAGAAAGAAACAGAACAAGACACATATTCTCACATTCGCAGCGGATCAAAATACAATATCAAATAATAATATCAGTTATACAAAGAAACTGTATCTGTTAATTTATATTCGATACATCAGAGTTACAACCATTTACAGTTAGACTAGACAGTTATATTAACCTGCCCATACTACTATCAATATAACTCTCAAATACACAGCGGAATACACTCCATACGTTCCTGCCATCCAGCTCGCCTCCTGAGCTCCAGAACGTCCTTACCTGGAAATCTGTAATACTCGGTCTGACCCGAGCATTACATCAAAGTAACACCCGAGTCAGGCTGGAAACCAGCATGAGTAAACTTATCTAACATGAAATTCCAATTCATAGATCTTATTTAAACCCGAGGTAACTCGTACTTTACTACAAGTAAACTATTTATATAATCAATACTTATTTTCACAAACAAAATCTAAGTACCGTTACTTAGTTTAAATAATCATGTTGCCTAATTATTTCATTCCAGCCTATTTATTTCCATCAATCAAATCTATATAGAATTATAGCAGAACACTAATCGAAGTGGTTTCGGGTATTAACTGATACCCGACCCCTGACTCTTCGAATTCAATGTGATCCCTAATCAAATTGTTAAGTTTAACAATATAATTCATATTCAGGATATCATACAACAATTCAATTCAGATAGGTAACCTACAGTATCACAGTTTAACCTATTCATATCACAGAACATTACAAAGTACATGCCAGAGTCAATAACAATCAAAGGTATTCAATACAATTTAAACATCCATAAGCAAGATTAATTGCACATAATTAATAATTAATTCAATTTAATTCATTAATTAATTAACCCTTAATTACTTACATTAATTAACCTTTAATTACTTAATTATTATTTAATTTATTACATTAATTAATTAACCTTTAATTAATCAATTTAATTAACTATCATTTAATTACTTGCCTTAAGTAATTTTAATTACTTTCATTAATTAACGAATCCTTTAGTTAATTACATTTAATTAATTAATCATTGCATTAAGTAATTAATTATTCTTTAATCATTACTAATATTAAACCCTTAATTACTCTCATAAATTAATTATACTATAATTAATTATATAAATTTTGAGATCCAGTAATTATTCTATAATCACTTACATTAAGAAATTATCTTTTATTTAATCACATTCATTAATTATCCATTAATGAATCATATTCAGTGATTAACTATCCTTTAATTAATTAAGTAATTATTCTTTTTATCAATTACACTAAGTAATTAAACCTTACTTACTTTTATTTAATTTTTCCATTTAGTAATTACATTCAGTAAATATCCATTTATTACTTACATTAAGTAAATATACTTCATTAATTATATTAAGTAATTATACTTAATCTATTCAAAGTGATTATCCTAATTTAATCAATCTAATTAATTAATAAAAATTAATTACATTAAATAAGTTCACTTTAATTAATCACATCCATTAATTATTATTATTTTTATATTTTTGGAAACTTGTTTGAAGAACTTAATCCATACTTTTATTTGAAACTTGTTAAAACTTCCCTTTTTAAAACTTGTTTAATGTTTTCTTTCAAAACTGTTAACAAAACTTTTACCTTTGCTTATAAACCTTGGTTAAATTATCCCATCAAAATACCCGGGCTCAAAACAAATATACCCGAGCCAAATATACAAAGCCCCAAGAAAATCCCTGAGTCACTCGTGTTCTTCCTTTTCTTCTTCTTTTTATTTTTGTTTTGAATTAAGTTTGAAAGCTGGAACCTCACTCGCGACTACTCGATACACACTCGTGCCATCTCACCATTTTCTCGCGAACGAACCCGAGGTAACACACAAAATCACGAGTCCAACCTTCTTCTTCCTCCATTTCCAAGCAGTAAACCCAGACACATTTGTGCACCGTGCACGTGCACACGACACATCGGCCATCGAGCACTTCGCCGACCACCCACGCAAGTCACACCCGATCTCCTCCCCATGCCCCACCGCCTGGAACATCGCCACGAGCCCTAAATCGAAATTCGAATCTCCAACATCCTGGATCGAAAACTTCGTTCATCTGATCGACTCGCTTCGCCACTCTTCCCAATACCGATCATCCATCCACTTCACCTGAGAATGCGCCACCCTTCCCTCTTCCATTTCCCCATCCACCGATAGTCTCCAGTTAAACTACGACGACGCAACAGCCCCAACCTCGACATCGACCAAACGAGCACCTAAAACCCTACTTCATCATCTACACGACACCACGGTCAACTATAAATGCTTCGAGTTTTTTTCCTGAGTTCCCTGACCTTCCAGCCTTCATTAGCTACGACCCCGACCGCCTATGTTCCACCGATCACCAGAAAATGCCCGAAACCTTTTTTTACGTTCAACTCACAAATTCTCATGATTTACTAAACTAAAATTCATGATTTTTCTTTTAAAAATCATAGTTTTCGAAAGCATATCATATTATACAGATGAATCTAGAAATTAAAATACTTGAATTTTGACATGCATTTGATTTTACTGTAAATTCTTATTTCAGGTTAAAACTTCTCTCATATTTTACTTAAAAGTATTTTTAGATCCTAGATCTTGATTTAACAAATATGTTTTGTTTGAACCTTAAAGCCTACATAAGCTTAGAGGAAGAGAATTTGGATTTTGAAACAGGTTTGAAACCTGTAAACCTGGAACAGAGCCATTTTCCTTATTACCAGACATGCACACATCATTTTCATGTATATATATACATGCAGGCATAATTACATACATTTAAACAAATTTCACAGCTTCACACTACAACATTAGGTTATAGATCACATTAGAAGTAGTTTACTCACCTTGAATGAATGAGCAGAGCTTTTAAAAACTGGGATGCCAGATTTTTGAAAACTGATATGCTTAGATCTCTGAAAACTTGTATTGCTTGATTTCTTTTAAACTGGAATGCTTTGTCAAGTGATCTGAATTGCTCAGTTGAATGAGATGATCCAGACTTTTAAACTTGAGTTTGCTTTGATTTCAGGTTTGGACCTTGCTTTTGAAAATGAGTTTGCAGGCTTGATAAAGAGGATTACAGAGTTGATTATGAGTTTGTTTTGATTTTCTAGTGGATTGAATAATGTTTTACAGATTTTTTTAGTTCAATCTGTTTTGAGAATATTTACAAGTTTGAGTTTTCTTTCTTTTGAAATTGTGAAGATAGAAAAAGAAATAGAAGAGAGGGAATGTATGTTTATATAATGTAAATTAAAATTTATTAAAAATTAAAGAAAATTAAAATAAAAATTGACACTTGTCTTAACCTTACTTATTCATTTAACACATGTTATTAAGAGAGTTTAATAAGTTAACACTTGTAATACTACATGCATAATTATTTTTAAATGATTTTAAAGGCTTTTAAATTAAATTTCCTAAATAGATAAATACATATCTTATTTAATAAATGCTTTTCTTAATTTATATAAATAAAACTCTTTAAGGAAAATAACATAAGACAAATCTTATTTTAAATAAAAACTTTATTCATATATTTTATATCCAAACTATATTATTATTATTATTATTTTTTTGAAAATAACAAACTATACCCATTTTAAAAAAATAATTTAAAAGATTATCACATTTTAAATTCCCTGAAATTCTGGGTTATCACATTCCTCCCCCCTTAGAATCTTTTCGTCCTCGAAAAGGAACGAGGCCAGAATTTACTTAATACTTAAAATCAGATAAATTATCTTTTGATCATTTTTAAAATACTTTAAAATCTATATAGTATTACAAACATAGTTTTTATAAAAATACTTTTATAACTTGATGTTTCAACAAGTCCATCCTTGTTCCCACAGAAATTCGGTCATACGTTGATCAGACGTAGGACTGAAAATCTATAAGTACTTAGCAGACCCGTTTTCAACACCTAGTGAAAATATTTTGGAAAATAATTTTATTGAAAATATAGAAAATAGTTTTGAAAATAGAGGAAATATCTTTAGTGAGAATGCTCTGGAAATCATCACTCCCATCCATGGTCGCAGTTAACCCGATGGTTACGTTGCCGTCCCGGCAAAATCCACAGATAACTGTAGGTCTCCGCGCTCCTCGATTACGCCATGGAACCCGCTACAGATCGCAGTTATACCCGGGCCTTACGTTGCTAGCACAGCACAAACCCATATAACTGTAGGCATCAGCGCCACCGAATTTCGCTGCCAAATAATGAAACTTCTCCCACATAGGTCGCAGTCTACCGATATAAAATCAAACGCAGACTGTTGGCTCTTAGCGGCACAAACGACTTTCGCTATGTTACCATAGTGTCACAATCTACCGATATAAAATCAAACGTAGACAGTTGGCTCTCAGCGGCACACATGACTTTCGCTATGGTCTGCAGTAGATCGCAGAGACATCGAGTTAAACTGTCGTCACAGCATAACCCAAATGCCTCTGTGGGCACCAGCCCCTCGACTTTCGCTACACAAATAATCCTCAGGAACTAGTTTGTCCGGACTCCTCACAGGATCAACTTTAGAAACCCCCCTTGGGGCTCAAGGCAGTACCACCCTGTGGTACTCCTGAGAAGTTCATTTCAAGGAAGCGCCTTTTTCCCCAGAGCTATTTTCAAAATACTTTATACTATATACTTATAGTATCTTCAAATCATACCCTTTATGATTTATCAAAATCTCCTTTACACAAAATCGATTACCAAAATCGATAATTCTCAAACTAGGCTTTCCAAAATCCAAAATTGATTTTCCAAAAATCAAAAGCCTTTTCCAAATTCATAGGTTCCCAAGACCTTTTCCAAAATCATTCTCATAAGATCCTTTATATATATAGATATAGATATATATAACTTTGAAAATCTTTGGATCATTTCAAACTTGTATAAAACCTCTTTTATACTTCAAATATTTCAAAACCCTTTTTATTCTGGCTAGATTCAATAAGGGAAGTTTATCATATTACAAAATATAACTTTATTTATTGTCAAATCAAATATTCAAGTTTGATTTCTTTATAAAGTTATTTACCATTTACTTACCTCCATAAAGTAAATTTCAACCAAAGAAATACCCAATTCCATTATATTTCACATAATATACCTTTCATTTTCGAAAACCATTTCAAATTTCTTATCCTCAAATTTTAAATGCCAATTTCATTCAAACCCGTACGATGTACACATATCATCCGTACGCTATATCAATCTGATCGCTCAATCGATCACACAATTTCACTTCCGAACTAGTATTGTCCACCCGGCTTCCTAGTGCGGACTCAGATCTGGTTTCCTGATCAGAAACCGTCATTCTCCTTGCATAGTCACAACTATGATAGAGAATATCCAGAACCAATCAACAATCCATATCCAGGTTCGCCGTCGAAAATCGAGCGAAAAATCCTAACTCGGATCGATAATACTATCTCGAAATTCTGTGTTCGAATCTGGATCAAATCACTATGCGAATAGAATAATATACGTATATCCTACGTATTTATCTTTATTGGTTATTAGCCAAATCAATTCTCTTTTCTATTCACATTTCCTTTAATTCTATTCTCTTATTCTCAATTGCTTCCATTTACAATTGAGTTAATACTTCAATTATAAACAGTTTGAACTCTGACCAATTTAAATTTAAAGATAGCTTGAAAAAAAAAATTAAAATAGATAAGTAGTTGAAAAATAGTTATTAGTTTGTAAAATAGCTGTAAAATAGTTAAGTAGTACAAAATAGTTAGATAATTGCAAAATAGTTTTTAAAATAGTGATTAGATATAAATAACTGAAAAATAGTAATTAGTTTATAAGACAGTTTCAAAATAGTTAAATAATTCTAAAATAATTGTAAAATAAGTATAGATAGTTTGGGGTTTAAGAAGAAAGATTGTATAGTAAATAGTTTGGAAAAATTTATTTGTATTAAAACAATTTATTTTAAAAATTGTCCAGAGCCAAACTGTTTAATTTCCCAATCTACATTCCCAATTAATTTCCCTTTTATTCAATTTAAATTTCCTTTTCCATTTAAATTGACTCAACACTTCAATTTCCATTGAAATTTATTAAATCCCAATTTAAGTTGAATTAACCTTAATTCCTTTCCAAATTCAAATCAAATTTCATTTGATTTTTAAACATATTCAATTTTAATCACAATTCCAAATTATTTCAAATCAATTTGGATTAATTTCAAATTGAACCAGCTTCAATTTTATTTCAAATTATTTTAATTCAAAATTTCCATTTAAATTTATGCTTATTCATCTTTAATCACAATTCTAATTAATTCAAATCAAATTCAATTTGAACTAATTCTATTCAAATCTCAACTTAAAATCATCTCTAATTATATAAATTCGAGTTAAATTTTAAATGTTGATTTAATCCCTTAAGTTAAATTTAACCTTATTTTTAAATTAAATCATCCTTTATTTTTAATTTAACAACTTAAATCTTTAAACCATTTAATTCTGTATCCAAATTCCAAAATTCCATTTTAAAATTATCTTAACTTATTACAAAGTTCAAATAAGAATTCAAAAACAATTTAATCTTCAGATTCTAATTTATTATCCATTTCTAACTTTAAAATAAATTCTTAGTTTCATAGATTATTTATAACAATAGAATGATATCAGGATAAATAAACATCCAAATTTATCCAAACACCAATTAACAACATCCCATTTCAATTTCCAGATCTCAAACCCATTTTGAGATTACTCATAACTCCCATTTAAACCCAACCATTTAACTTCTCAAGTTAAATTTTAATTTCATCTTGAAATTTCTAATTCAAGTTGTTCATTCTAAACTCATTTAACTTCCCTTAAGTTAAATTTAATTTAATTTAGTCAACTTGACCTAATTTGAATTCCCATTCAAATTTTTAAATCTTATAATAATAATCTTCCCATTTAAATTCAAAAACTTAACACTTTGGGTTTTCATATCACATTTCAATTTAAAACTTAACACTAAGAGTTATTTCAAATCATCCTTGATATTATGTATATCCTTATATATACATTTTCTTTACATACCAAGTTATACTTTAAATTTTAAACCATTCTTGGTTTTTAATTTCAAAACAAATTTCTTTAAAACGATCTCAAGTTTTCTGGACTTAGATTTAAAACTTCATAATTTTAAATTATCTTCAATTCCAATTTATAAGTTATACTCACTTAAATGTTTACTTCCCTAAACATTTCATTTTGCTAAATCATTAACAACATTCATTATTAAACACAATTACCATTTATGATAATAACCAAGATTATCATATCTGGAAACCAATTCATTATTATCTTTATTCTTGATAACATTTCTACAAATTCAAGATTTTAATTTTAGTTTGAATTCATTTCAAACTTATCTTCATTCAATTTTAATTTGGCTTTATTTCTATTACCACTTAATTTAATTCCAACTTTTTAACAACCAATTACCTTAATATTTATTAGAAAGAAATATCATTTTATATATCAAAATATATTCTTATATAAAATCATTTAAAATCCTTATATTAGAAAATAACAATTACGCTCTCATATATATATATATACACTCAACTCGTTCTAGGGTACCATTGACCCTATCCTTAACGAGTAATCCCAACAGAGCCAAGGTTCTCGCTTAACCTTTAGCTCTGATACCAACTGTAACGACCCGGAAATTTCGAACCCGAAAATTCCAGATAGTTAGAAGAAAAAGAAAAGAGATAGAAGAAAGAAACAGAACAAGACACATATTCTCACATTCGCAGTGGATCAAAATACAATATCAAATAATAATATCAGTTATACAAAGAAACTGTATCTGTTAATTTATATTCGATACATCAGAGTTACAACCATTTACAGTTAGACTAGACAGTTATATTAACCTGCCCATACTACTATCAATATAACTCTCAAATACACAGCGGAATACACTCCATACGTTCCTGCCATCCAGCTCGCCTCCTGAGCTCCAGAACGTCCTTACCTGGAAATCTGTAATACTCGGTCTGACCCGAGCATTACATCAAAGTAACACCCGAGTCAGGCTGGAAACCAGCGTGAGTAAACTTATCTAACATGAAATTCCAATTCATAGATCTTATTTAAACCCGAGGTAACTCGTACTTTACTACAAGTAAACTATTTATATAATCAATACTTATTTTCACAAACAAAATCTAAGTACCGTTACTTAGTTTAAATAATCATGTTGCCTAATTATTTCATTCCAGCCTATTTATTTCCATCAATCAAATCTATATAGAATTATAGCAGAACACTAATCGAAGTGGTTTCGGGTATTAACTGATACCCGACCCCTGACTCTTCGAATTCAATGTGATCCCTAATCAAATTGTTAAGTTTAACAATATAATTCATATTCAGGATATCATACAACAATTCAATTCAGATAGGTAACCTACAGTATCACAGTTTAACCTATTCATATCACAGAACATTACAAAGTACATGCCAGAGTCAATAACAATCAAAGGTATTCAATACAATTTAAACATCCATAAGCAAGATTAATTGCACATAATTAATAATTAATTCAATTTAATTCATTAATTAATTAACCCTTAATTACTTACATTAATTAACCTTTAATTACTTAATTATTATTTAATTTATTACATTAATTAATTAACCTTTAATTAATCAATTTAATTAACTATCATTTAATTACTTGCCTTAAGTAATTTTAATTACTTTCATTAATTAACGAATCCTTTAGTTAATTACATTTAATTAATTAATCATTGCATTAAGTAATTAATTATTCTTTAATCATTACTAATATTAAACCCTTAATTACTCTCATAAATTAATTATACTATAATTAATTATATAAATTTTGAGATCCAGTAATTATTCTATAATCACTTACATTAAGAAATTATCTTTTATTTAATCACATTCATTAATTATCCATTAATGAATCATATTCAGTGATTAACTATCCTTTAATTAATTAAGTAATTATTCTTTTTATCAATTACACTAAGTAATTAAACCTTACTTACTTTTATTTAATTTTTCCATTTAGTAATTACATTCAGTAAATATCCATTTATTACTTACATTAAGTAAATATACTTCATTAATTATATTAAGTAATTATACTTAATCTATTCAAAGTGATTATCCTAATTTAATCAATCTAAATAATTAATAAAAATTAATTTCATTAAATAAGTTCACTTTAATTAATCACATCCATTAATTATTATTATTTTTATATTTTTGGAAACTTGTTTGAAGAACTTAATCCATACTTTTATTTGAAACTTGTTAAAACTTCCCTTTTTAAAACTTGTTTAATGTTTTCTTTCAAAACTGTTAACAAAACTTTTACCTGTAACGACCCGTAAATTTCAACGGTTTTAATAACGTAATTAGTTGAAATTTTGTGAAATTTTAAACGATAAAATTTTGAAATAGAAATTTAATATTTGGAATACGTCTAGTTAAACATAGCAACTGGTAAATTTTCGTCCGAAAATACGAAAGTTTATTTCGCGCGTAAATTCACTTCAATTTAATCAGTTAAAAAGCGTTGAAAATAAAATGTTTTCAAAACCAAAATATTTTTACATAGAAAAATTCTAAACCGTCTTCTGAGCAAGATGTTAGTTTGTCGTTTTTCCAAATTCGGACGTCTTTGGCTCCGTCGATCTTATTTTTCAGTGTTTTTCTCGCATTTTACGCGTGTGGAAAATTCGAAAGTTTATAATTCGATCGCGCCACTGATAATTTTACACCATCCTGATCGTATCGTCGTGCTGATCTCTACGATGTATTCATCCTATGTTTTGAAACTCGGTACGAAACGGAATCCGTGTAAATGGTATCCGTACCGGTAACCAGTTGTGTCTATTGGTCTCTCACGCTATTTCATATTCCACTGTTCAAACCAATGGTCATTTACATTTCGTATTCCCAAATATTAATATCAAGCCACTTCATATTCCACCTTTGAAATTATTATTCACGTTCATGTTTATGTGCGTTCATTTTTTACTGACATCTTCTCTTCTTCTATTCTTATTTTCCCCATTCCTCTCTCTTCCACAGCCCCATACAAAACCAAGCTGCTGTACCATCCACCACCTCCACGTTTTCTCACGCAAGCAATGACCGAACTCCACCATCGTAGCCAAGCAGATCCGCTCCTCCCTACCACCTTCCTCCGCGTCCATGCGTCGCTTCCTACTCTCGGCCCCGCCTTCTTCTCCAGTCGCAGCCATCACCGCCATAACCGATCGTCCCCACTGCCTATTGCCTTCCCGCTTCCTCCATGCTTAAAACCCCACCACGTGAGACTACCACCCACCATCAGACCCACACGACCACAACCGCCACACTACAGCAGCTCACAAGACCCATTACCATCTTTCATCGCTGAGATCCGAGCTCCCACCCTCCCTCTCTCTCATACTTCTTCCCATCGGCGCCCACGTCTCGCACCTGACCTCCGCCCCTTCCACGTCAGTCATGCATCGGCTTTCCCCTGTCCGCCCAGGCAGCCTCCATCACCGTGACTCGTGACACACACTGGCTTGTCATTTTTCAACCCGGCTGCCTCCTTCGCGTTGCTTCCCTCCGCCGCCTCTGTGCTGGCCGCCCCTATTCATCTCACCTCTTCCATATATAGAGGTATAAATCATTTTTTTATATAACTTCATATATATATTTTAGTACCAGCCTACCTTAATTTTCATATACATATAGAGTACTATGTAAGTAATACTTTGCTTTACTGATGGTGTACATATTACAGTTTGTCTATATAAGTTACTATACATATTATATTATGGATTTTATGTGTTAGTATTGTTAGTATTGCTATTAGTTGGTAGCAGTAGACATAGTATTACTTGGTTCGTATATAAGCCGTATGTATTGTATTTGTGCTTGCTGTATATGCATATTTTCTAGTTGAACATTCGACAGTTTGCATGTTTTGATATTTTGGTTTAAAGTATATATACATATTTATGTTTACAGCACATAAGTTTTATATGGAAGATTTGTCTTTAGGTTATAGGGTCTGCACTTAAATGAAGATGGTCTGTATACATCATTTTAAAATTTTGATAAATGAACTTCATCCCAGTTTCAAGTACAAAATATATTACATATTGAATTTATATTTTGAATGGTATGAATGGTAACTTGTTGTTTTAACTGGGAAATATATGCACCATTATCTCTGGAAATACCGAACTAACATGAGCACTTGTAAACGTATAAATTCTTATAACCAGGTCTTGCAGTCTCTGAATGATTTTTTTCATTGCTGTATTCGACTTAAACTACCATCTTTAATAAACTATACTTCGACATGGAGACTAATTGTGCAGAAGAAAATACAAAGGTGCTAATTGCAGTTTTCATATAAACTAGTATAGCTACTTTACATATTGTATATAGTATTATATATATTAGAAGTTACCTCTCTTACTCGGGTTATTTATATATTATTTGTATGGATTTAAATATATATATAAAATGTATTTTACATGTGTTTAAAATATATGTAAGTCATGGTATATATATGATGATGTTTGATTTAATTGGTGTTTAAAATGTATATATGTCCCGTTGACATTTTGGTTTCTTTTAGATATAAGTTATTTGGTTATGTAGTGTGATTTGAAATATAATATGTAATTTAAATCTAATATGGGTTTTAAGAAAATAATAATACAATATACTTTTGTTTCGACTTTTATCTGCATCGGCCCCGTTCTAATTTGATTTCGTCTATCCCTATTTATCAGCTGGTCTATCCAATTCGTGCCAATCTACATTTGTTGGAGATTCGTGCTTGAAATCCGTAGCTTGTTCTGTTGACGAACTTCTTTAACTTCGAAAGGTGAGCACTCACTCACGATTAACGTTCTTTTATTTATTAAATCTGATTTCAATTGAAACGACAATTGAAATATGCTGCTAATAGTTAATTACACTGTTATATATGCTATTACCTGTATCAGTTCACCTGTGACATCTGACACCATTTTCTGTTAATTATTTATGCGATGATAATACAGTTTGGCTGATAATTGATTGATTGTTGATGTTTATATTGGACGTTAAATTGTTAATGTTAAAATGATAAATAGTATGCAATTGAAATTGATATAGGATAGTTAAATGTTAAATTTGATTAAATGAACATTTGTATAATATGACCCATTTAACTGTCAAAATTTATTGACACGTAGGATTTGTTTAATTACATCTTGAACCACTAATTGTATGTTGTTTAAACTGATGATATATGAAATTGTAATAGATGACAAGTGAAAAACCGTAATGTAATAATCTTTAATCTACATGAAATGATAGTGTAGATTCTAGAAATAATTATATTAATTCGTACAAATAATAATACGAATTAATACGGTTATTTCGGGATTATTTGAATTGATTATTGGATTGTTATTGTTTGTTGTTATTGCTTGTTTATTTACTTTGACACCATCCCAGTTATCACACTGCAAGTTCCCTTTGATATGTTATGATTTTGAATTGAATTGGAATCGGGTTGAAATGATAAATACCCAAATTGAATTTGTACCTAGGATAGGAAATTAAATAAAACCCGATTGGTCAATAATTTGATTTAAAAAAATAAAACGAAGATTTTATTTAAATAAATAATATGTTTGAAACGAAGTTGGAAATTGAATTTTTAAATGAAATTTAAATGTGGATATTTAATAATCTGAAATAAAATATTAAAATGAAATTGATAAAAGAACGGTGTCTAATTTGAGAAATGATTTAATAATTAATTTTGAAATTATTAAACTTGGAAATGATTTAATAATTAAGTTTGAAATTTAATTAAGTTTGAAATTATTAAACTTTGAAATTATTTAATAATTAAGTTTTGAATTATTTAATAATTAAATAAGATTGAATTATTTAATGATTAAATTGAATTGGATTTTTAATTAAGAAAATTGAACTTTTGAATAAGTGAATTTACTTCGTAAATAATTGAAATTGAGTTTCTTTATTAATTAAGTTTTGGAAATTTATTTAAGTAAGTAAATAAGTGAAGTGGAATTTCTTTAACAAGAAATAAAATGTGATTTATCGAAATTAATGTAAGACTTGAAATTGAAAGAATCGATTTGACGAATTTAATTTAATTCAAAATTGTAAATTTTGATTTAATGAAGTTGAACTTAAGAATTGATTTAATGAATTGGAAATTTAATAGAAATTGTTTTGAATGATAAATTAATTTAACGACATTGAATGAAATCGATAAATGAATGTAAATTGTTTTGAATGTTAAAAATTAAATTGATTTAAATGATTTCGAAATGAAACTTTTGCACGAATTTAATTTGATATTTGAATTGTTTTAAATAAAGAATTGAAATTGAATTATAAGATTTTGAAATGGTAATTGAAAGTTTTGAAACGTAAATTTTGGAAATTTGTCTGGAAAGACAAATGAACTGTTGGTTTATAAATTGAAATTGAAATTGAAATTGATTTGGTTTTGAAATAAACAAACGACCAATCGGTGAAATAATTACGGAAGTTATTAAAGAGACCGGAATTCGGTTATGGATATACTCTCTATCTAAACCGAAAACCACTTTAATAACTATACGCGGAGTGATGATCCAGAATGAAGTGGTTGGAATGGTGTCGTGTTGACTGAAGAAAGAGAACGATAATGGATAGCCTTGACACTTGTGTCAAATTTGAAATGACTAAAACAGGAGCTGTGCCGGGCCAATGGAGGATTGATACCTCAAGTGGACACACTTCTTCGAACTACTTATACTTGTTGTCGATTGGTGCACCCTTGATTTTGGGAGTGTTGTCTCACGGTGTTGCGGGCGCTGCGGCGTTGCGTTCTCACCAGCCCGGATCAGGCGAACGGTAGTATCACTACCTTGGGTATAGCCTCATGTGCCTTGTCATACTTGTATTCCATTTATGCGCGACCACTACGAATTTGTTTTGTACCTTGAGTATATGGATTGCCCTCTGGTGACTTCCGGTTTTGGGGAAACTACGGTCTTGTATATGCTTGTGGGAATAAAAATGTGTTAAGGGTGGAATGGGCCATGACTTAACGCTATTTTGATATCTTTATATTACTGATAGACATTATCTACTTATCGTACACTACTACATAGTAGATAGTTTAACGGATCCTTAAAGGATGGTTATTCCAAGCATCCTTTGAGTTACTTGTATTTCAATTGCTATTTCACTTGAGTTGGATTTATTAATATAAGAATGTTAATCCTAACTCGAGTGTCTTGTGTTTTTGCTTTACGCTCGGGTCAGACTGAGTGGTTCAGTTTTCGAGACTCACCTTTGGAGTTGGAGCTTCGCTTGGAGATCCAGCTATCTATCCAGCTTTCAGATATTCGATGATTCCAGTGATGTATTCTGATTTGTATCTGTTACTCTTCCATTGTATCTGGTTTAACTCTGATGTATCGTATTACTCTTCTGTTGTAAACTCTGATGTATTTTATATATTCATATAGTAGCTTCATGAACTACTATCTCTTTTATTTTATTTTCCGCTGCAATTATTACTCTGTGTCTGTGATCTGTGATTATTTATTTACTGTATATGTTCAGTTTTGCCAAATTTAAATTAACAACGCGGTATTTTGAGCAATTCAACTCCGGCATGAGTGTCTACCTATACACTTATAATGGATGCGAATGGTCCAAAAATGGCGGGTCGTTACATTACCTTTGCTTATAAACCTTGGTTAAATTATCCCATCAAAATACCCGGGCTCAAAACAAATATACCCGAGCCAAATATACAAAGCCCCAAGAAAATCCCTGAGTCACTCGTGTTCTTCCTTTTCTTTTTCTTTTTATTTTTGTTTTGAATTAAGTTTGAAAGCTGGAACCTCACTCGCGACTACTCGATACACACTCGTGCCATCTCACCATTTTCTCGCGAACGAACCCGAGGTAACACACAAAATCACGAGTCCAACCTTCTTCTTCCTCCATTTCCAAGCAGTAAACCCAGACACATTTGTGCACCGTGCACGTGCACACGACACATCGGCCATCGAGCACTTCGCCGACCACCCACGCAAGTCACACCCGATCTCCTCCCCATGCTCCACCGCCTGGAACATCGCCACGAGCCCTAAATCGAAATTCGAATCTCCAACATCCTGGATCGAAAACTTCGTTCATCTGATCGACTCGCTTCGCCACTCTTCCCAATACCGATCATCCTTCCACTTCACCTGAGAATGCGCCACCCTTCCCTCTTCCATTTCCCCATCCACCGATAGTCCCCAGTTAAACTACGACGACGCAACAGCCCCAACCTCGACATCGACCAAACGAGCACCTAAAACCCTACTTCATCATCTACACGACACCACGGTCAACTATAAATGCTTCGAGCATTTTTCCTGAGTTCCCTGACCTTCCAGCCTTCATTAGCTACGACCCCGACCGCCTATGTTCCACCGATCACCAGAAAATGCCCGAAACCTTTTTTTACGTTCAACTCACAAATTCTCATGATTTACTAAACTAAAATTCATGATTTTTCTTTTAAAAATCATAGTTTTCGAAAGCATATCATATTATACAGATGAATCTAGAAATTAAAATACTTGAATTTTGACATGCATTTGATTTTACTGTAAATTCTTATTTCAGGTTAAAACTTCTCTCATATTTTACTTAAAAGTATTTTTAGATCCTAGATCTTGATTTAACAAATATGTTTTGTTTGAACCTTAAAGCCTACATAAGCTTAGAGGAAGAGAATTTGGATTTTGAAACAGGTTTGAAACCTGTAAACCTGGAACAGAGCCATTTTCCTTATTACCAGACATGCACACATCATTTTCATGTATATATATACATGCAGGCATAATTACATACATTTAAACAAATTTCACAGCTTCACACTACAACATTAGGTTATAGATCACATTAGAAGTAGTTTACTCACCTTGAATGAATGAGCAGAGCTTTTAAAAACTGGGATGCCAGATTTTTGAAAACTGATATGCTTAGATCTCTGAAAACTTGTATTGCTTGATTTCTTTTAAACTGGAATGCTTTGTCAAGTGATCTGAATTGCTCAGTTGAATGAGATGATCCAGACTTTTAAACTTGAGTTTGCTTTGATTTCAGGTTTGGACCTTGCTTTTGAAAATGAGTTTGCAGGCTTGATAAAGAGGATTACAGAGTTGATTATGAGTTTGTTTTGATTTTCTAGTGGATTGAATAATGTTTTACAGATTTTTTTAGTTCAATCTGTTTTGAGAATATTTACAAGTTTGAGTTTTCTTTCTTTTGAAATTGTGAAGATAGAAAAAGAAATAGAAGAGAGGGAATGTATGTTTATTTAATGTAAATTAAAATTTATTAAAAATTAAAGAAAATTAAAATAAAAATTGACACTTGTCTTAACCTTACTTATTCATTTAACACATGTTATTAAGAGAGTTTAATAAGTTAACACTTGTAATACTACATGCATAATTATTTTTAAATGATTTTAAAGGCTTTTAAATTAAATTTCCTAAATAGATAAATACATATCTTATTTAATAAATGCTTTTCTTAATTTATATAAATAAAACTCTTTAAGGAAAATAACATAAGACAAATCTTATTTTAAATAAAAACTTTATTCATATATTTTATATCCAAACTATATTATTATTATTATTATTTTTTTGAAAATAACAAACTATACCCATTTTAAAAAATTAATTTAAAAGATTATCACATTTTAAATTCCCTGAAATTCTGGGTTATCACACTATGAGCTTATCATAGACATACTACATGTATATCAAATATACATGTTCAAGTTTGTGATAAGTCATCAGTGAATATAGCAATATACATTGAACCATTTTGGAATTAATAGACTTTCGATTGTATACATCTATACATACCAATCCGTAGAGTTCATCAACTATTATGTCACTCTCACTCAATGGATGTGTTGCTGTTTATTATTTGAAGTATAATTCACTAGTACCATATGATTCATAATCATATAATCAAAGAATTATTTCTCCAAACTGTGACTATGTCTATAATTTCAAAATAATTGCAATACTTCTATATTTTCTAATGCATAACAAATATCACTATTATAGTTTTCTTTTATAATGAATATTCATAATAATCATAATAAAATGAAAATATGTCTGTTTTTTAGTCAATACTAAAAAATTATTATTATTTCATAAATAATGTTTGGTATGTTTTACGAAAACAATTTTCGTAACTTGATGTGGCTAATAAGTGCTATATGCATGCTTCCACTATTTCTGCCATTGCTATAATAGTATAGGATATACAAAGCTCCATTCAACCACTTAATATAGGATTTTTATTCCATCTACGGTAACCAGTTTACAGTCGAGAGCTTTTCATATCAAAGATCTTGAACTTATAGGAATAAATCTCATAGAAAACTATTTTGTGTATAAAAATATATTTTGGAATAAAAATCATATTTCTTATTTCAATCTTAAGTATCAATTATTATTTTACAACTCTTCTTTTCAATGTCTTTCCATGAAGCAGAAGTGATCATTCGCTCTCTTCTTCCCAACTGTGCCTTAGGTTATATTCACTCTCGTACATTCGCTTTCCTTTCTAAATGGTCAAACCATTCAAAGAAAGCCCTTATTGCAATATTATAAAGAACTCTTTACAAAAGTGCATTTGGTCATCCTTAACTTTTTTAAGGATATTAAATAAATTGCACTTTATGTAAACTTATCAAACTGACTTTTCAGTGATCGAATTCTTAGATCAATCTTATAGCTCTTGGTTTAGTGTTATATTTAATACAATAAGATCATCACAATAATCAATCATATTGAATACATGATCTCATGTTACAGTTTACTTGCTTATTTCAAATGAACTAATTTCAATAAGGTTCCGTACATTATGTGTAGCGATTGTTCACCATATAGCATTTATATGCGATTGGAAATGGATTAGATATTCATATCCTTGTATTACATTTAAAGTTTGAAACTCGTTGAAGACAATACACAGTCTCAAACAAGTAAATATGTTAGTGACCAAGTTTCGAATGTATTTAGTAGTTGTATAATTAGGTGTCTGCATGGGTCAACATGCAAAAATTTATTAGTAAGTATATTTTCTATTTTCTATTTGCCAATATTAATTCAGTTCATAGTAATTGATAATTAAGTATTTTATTAATATATTAATTGCATAAATTTATCGGTGTAGATTAGTTTAATTTATACAATGAAGGTGTTCTTAGAATATTAGAATGAATAATGTTACCATTTCATTTATCTAATAAGGCTCCCACTAGATTTTATGTTTCTCCAAACCATAAGAAAAAAATAAAAATCTTTAGACTTCTCTAGTGGGTGTTGGGACTCGTCTATCTTGGAATTATGACCTTGAGTATGCTTAACAAGTCATAGCCTCACAAACGATGGATAACTCCTTATTGGCTGTATCATACACAAATCCTAATCCCACGATTCCTTGTCCTAATCTCATTTCAATTTTGAGTTTGCTAAATAAATCGAAATAAATTTTTCACTTGTACCTACCATTTTGCATCTAAGTATAGTATATGTATCTTGAATTTGCTTAACAAATACATATAGTTATCTTACCTCGTCTAGTCCATATATTAATAACACTACACATAACATCTCTAGCTTGAGTTTGCTCAACAACCAGAGAGCATGCAAGTAATTTATTAATATATAAATGATAGAGGACAACACCTATATTAAAGATTCATAATCTTTATTACACTACACCAAACAGGTCCATTTGTAACACTTTTTTCGTTTCAATTTGTAACGGTTATAACCGTTACAAATTTCTAACGGATATTTCCGTTACAAGCATTTACAACGGTTATTTCCGTTACCAAATCTGGTAATTTCGAAAATATTTAGAAGCACGATGGACAAAATTGTCATTTTATCTATTATTATTCCTTGCCTATTTTCTCACGCTTCTTCCTTTCTTTTCTACGTTCATTGTAAATCAAAATTTCATTCTAGGGTTTTCGCCCCCTCCGTTATGGCCACCTTCGCCTCTAGCGCCCTTTCGCGGGGTCGACCTTTGTCCAAAGCAGCAAAAGATCCACAAATTCCTAGGGCACAAACTAGTCTCGTTTCTCTACATACTGAATAAAGAGTGGTTGCTCCTAAAAAATATCGTTTAGGTCAAACCCTGAAGGCTCAAAGGGCAGCTGCATCGGCCGATGTGGAAGACAAATCAAGAAACAACAACGCAGCGCATGTAGTAGGAAGCAAAGATCGATGAAGGCTATTTTAGGTTTGGGTTTTAATTTTTAAATCTGGTAATTTCAATCAGTAGTAATTTTGATTTCAATTTTCAAATTTGATGGTTGTTGAATTTGTATGAAGGGAATTAGCAGTACTTCTTAATTGATTTAGAGTTCTATATTGACACAAAGAATGATTAACTATTTTCCGGTTTGGGAAGAAGGCAAATAGATGTAAGAGTGGATTTGAAGTTACGTGTTAATGAAGCATACTTATACACCTTTTCATTTGTAGATTCAGTTGTGGTTATGAAATAATACAAATACCCGTTGCGAGTTCTTTTTCTTTACACCTTTTCATTTGATCATATTGTTATTATTCCAATTTTTGTTTAACTTTGTAAGGCTTAGCATTATGCACCAAACTTCTTGTAAACATCTATGACTCCTAGATTTACCAAGTATAATCATATCATCCTGCAAATGATCATAAAGATTTGATATCAGGTTATTGTCTTATGCACAATGGGAATAGTAATAACCCTTTTGTAGTCATAATTTATTTTATCTGTCTAGCTCAATTGTGATTTTTTTTTCAACTCATTGCTTAAGAAATTGATTTCTATAGTGATCATTTAAATATATGACTTGTTTAAATTTCTCCATTAATTAAGATCATGAAGTTTGCTAGAAAGAAGTAGTTTCCAGAATCTGAGTCCTTTTGGGATCATAATTGACATGGAAGAAGAAAGTCAAGGATGAATGTACGAATGAAAAATTATTAAAAAATGATGCTAAAAGCATAAATGTGGCTGAAATCATAAGACAATTAAGGTGCACCGCGGTTAAGGCACCTTGCGAAGCGCCACAAAATTTTAATCTTTTACACTAAAAGCATGAACGTTTCAAATATGAGTTTCGAACTCAGTTTCGAATATGAGTTTCAAACTCAGTTTCGAATATGAGTTCGAAACTGTGTTTTAGTTTTGAAATTAGTTAAACTCATTTTTGAAACTCCACAATCTTTTTAACCTGAATATGAATATTAGATGTATGTAATGTAACTTATTTCATGTGCTATCCAAATTCCGAAGTATGAGTTATAATAATGTGCCCTTATATTAGCTTTATGTTGATTACATGGACATAAACAAAATTATATTTCAGTGAATTTTTTTAATCCACTTGGTTAATGTGATTTGTAGGATAAGAAATTGCAGGAAACTGTAGTTGAAAATCAAAAAAGATCAGTTACCTACGATGGTGAATTTCTTTTCAAAGAAGAGCTAGCAACTGATCACAAATCTTGCACTGACTCAGAGAAGAGCCTTACTAGAAACTCAATATTTCATGCATATTTTAAGCGATTTCAGTTGAACTTTTACCATTTCTTACTAATTTCAAATGTTTTTTTATTTTTCTTTTACTTAAAGTGGATTTTGATTTGATGTTAAGTATAGTTTAAGTATAGTTAAAACCAAGATCAAATTCAATTTAACACCTCTGAAACAGAAAATTACTGGCAACACTACATTTTGTCAAAAAAAATAGCTCTGGAAAGGAAAATTGTTGAATGCAAGTATGTATAGTATTGTGTCCCAATCCAAGTCTATGCAGAAATGCCACAATGGATTTGTAATATCCCGGAAATTTGGGGCAATATCAATTTAATAATCTGTTTAAATAATTAAATTGATTTGTTAATCTTTGATAAAATTATTTGAATTGGTTTAAAAATCTAATTAAATGAATATTTAATTAGTGAATTTTATCCTTTAAAAACTAATAAAATGATTTCTATTTATAATGTATATATATATATATATATATATGTATATATTGTAAATAGATAAGCTTGGATTTGAAATTTAAATAATAAATGAAATCTTGTTTTAAATTTCTAATGTATATTCTTATAGTTTGGAAATTATGATTTATTTAAATATTAGCTTTACAAAGCTATTTAAAACAAAATAACTATATGGTTTTAAGTAAGGTTAATAATAAGGTTTATTTTATATTGCTTAATAAATATGGTTTAAGAATATATATATAAGTTTAAAATACAATTTACATATGAGATGTTAATTCATTTAATAATAGAAGTAATCTATAATCTCTTTTATAAATTATTTTAAATAGACTTTAATAAAATTGTTATTTCAAATTGAATGTGTTGTTATAAATAGTTTTGGATTTTAAAATATATGTATAAACTTTTATTTATAAATATAATTAGTTTGTTTCTTTAAAAAGTAATATATATATAGATAAGTATTTAATAAATTAAGTAAAGGCTTTTAATTACATTTACAATAAATAAAACTAATTAAAAGGACATGTGTAATTCTCTAAAGACTTTGTTTTAACAAATGTAAACTAATTAACCACTCTAGTGACAAATGTCAAGTTGTGAATTTTTGTTTTTCTTTTATTTGAATAAATCATTTTTACTTATATAAACAATTACCTCTCATCTTCATTTCCTTCTATTTTCTTTTCAAAAACTTAAGAAACTTTCAGCCTGTAATCAAAATTCCCAGAAAAACAAATCTGTAACAAAACTCTCCTCTCAAAAACAATCCGTAGATCAACTCCTCTAAAATGCTTCTTCATCAAATCTACAATTCATTCTCATCATCTAAAACCTGGAATCAAAGACCTGTAATGCATTTTTCAAAACCCTGGAAACAAAAGCCTGTTTTCTTTTCAAGTCTGGAATCTAAGCAACCTGTCTACATTCTTCTCAAACCTGGAAGCCAACATGCATGTAGTTTAATCAAGTTTAAAGCTTCTATAACTCAAGTTTTTAAATCAAAAGGGCATGCAAGTTTACAGTTTTCAAAAGCAAGGCAATTTCAGTTTTAAAATTCAAAAGCAGTTCAAGGATAGGCTCTGTTTCAATACATATAAGGTGAGTAACATTTAATTTAAAAAGCTTAAGTATAAATCTGTTGCATGTTGATAAGTATGTTTGTGTGTATAGTTATAAATGCATTTCTGTATATATATATGGATGTGTGGATGTGTGTAGATATATATTGCTGTAGTATCTGCTTTTGCCTGTACTTAATTTTAGAAGCAAGAATTTTGATAAAATCCATTTCCTCTTAAACCAATTTCTGTTAAGACTTAAATTTCAAACAAAACTTGATTGTTTGATCATAGAGTGGGTCTTAAAATAAAAATAAAATTATTTAAGTTGAATAAATTTAGATTTGTTTTGGAAAACCAAAACAACAGTGCATGTTCAATATAAATGAAAACTTAAGCATCTTAATTCATCAAGACCAGGCTATAAACTGAAACCTTATATAAAAACATGATTTCTAAAACTAAAATCATAATTTTTAGTTTAAGGATAAATGTGCAGTTCTGGTTTGACCAGAAATTGGGTTTTGGGGGTTTTTTGATGATCTTGTTGACTGGAGAAGTCGTGATCTTCTCTGGTGATGGAGGAGTAATAGGGGATTGTGGGAAAAATAATAGAAGTGATGTTAGACGACTGTGGCGTTGGGAATTGATCGTGATAGTCTGTAGACCTAGTTTTTGATGTGGTCAGAAAAGTTGTCGTCACGTTGTCTCTGGTGGACCGAGTTCCACCAGACTCTGGAAATTTGAAACGGGGACGTTGACGAAGACGTGGTCAGAGGTTCTGGTGCTCAGGCGATCGGAGGAGTGAGTTCGAGGAATTTTCCAGGCTGTGGTTCCTGTTCGTGATTGTGATGGGTTACTCGAATTCAAATTCGAGTGTTGATCGAGATTCTGATGGTCGTAATATGGTTGGGGGTTGATCGTCGACTTGGGGAAGTGGTCGTAGATGATCAAAGCGAGCGTTTCGCCTGTGCACGTGCACATGTACATTTCGTACATCTGGAAGAAGTTGGATTAGAGGAGAAGAAGACGTACTGGAGGAAATGGAATTTGACTCGAAGTCATACTCGAGAAATTAGGACTCTGGCTCGAGTTGTTTTCAGGGGAGACTCGCGTGGGGTTTAACAGTTTTAAATTTTTAATAAAATTAAGTATAAAAGAAAAGGGAAGAGAAAACTCGAAGCTGGTCTCGGGATTTCTGTAAATTTTCTCGGGTAATATGATGTTTGGCTCGGGTAATCTGTGATGTTGCAGTTTTAAAATCTGACAGGAGTTTTAAAATTTAAAATGAGTTTAAAAAGTTGAAACAAGATTTAAACAAAGTTTTAAATCAAATTTAAAGCATGGTTTCAAATCTAATTTGAATTATAGTTTGAAATAAATAAAGTTTATAAAATTTATAATGTTTAAACAAAGTTAAAATGTTGGAAGTATAATTTTAAAAAGATTTGAATTTAAATAATTAGTTTAAAATCTTTAATGTTAAGTAGTTCTTTAACATTAGGTTATAATTTGATTTAAATTTGGTTAAGTTAAATTTGAAATTTATTTTAAATCATTAATTTGAAATGAATAAAAGGAAGATTTAAAAGTAAAAGAATTTCAAAGCCTTTTTGAAAATGATAATTAAAGTAGTTATTAATGTTTATACTTTAATTTAGAGATTTAATGATATAGGAGTCATTAAATTAATAAGGTAATTAAAGAGTAATTTGGTAATTTAATTAATTAATGGTTTAATGTTAATTAATTAAATAATTAAGATTTTAAGTTAATTAATTGAGAGTTAATTAATTTGAAATTAAGAAATTTAATTAGATAAGTGTAGATTATTAACAAATGATAATCATTTGTAAAATTGGTTAAGTATAAATTACTTAATAAAAGTAATTAAAGAAATAAATTACTTAAGGTAATTAATTAAATAAATTTGATAAGTTTAAATTAATTTATTTAATTAATTTAAGAAAATCACTGGGTGATTAGATAATTACTTAAAGGTAATTAGTGAAAGTATAAATTACTTAGAAAAGTAATTAAAGATAATTAGTGGATATAATTAACTAAAGGTGGTTTAATAAAAGTAATTTGAGTTTAGTACTTTTAATAATTAATCAAGGGATTAATTAAAGGATAATTAATTAAGGAGTAATTAATTTATGAAGTGTAGTAATTAAGGATAGTTAATTACTAAATGAGATTAATCAAAGGTGATTAATAAATGTGACTAATTAATTATTAAATGTAATTAATTTAAATAAGATAATTAATTAAGAGTAATTAAGGATCATTAATTAATAAAATTAATGATGTAATTAAGAATTGATTAATTAAGATTAATTAATAAATAATAAGTGATTAAAGTAATTAATTAATTGTAATTAATTAAGGATTAAGATAATTAAGTATAATTAATTAATTAATGAAGTAATTAAAGATTAATTACCGAATGGTTTAAGATAATTAATTTGTGAAATTAATTAAGTATTAATTACTTAAAGTAATTAAAGGATTATTAATCAGGAATGATTAATTAAGATGGATACTTAGAGTAATGATTAATTAATTGGTTTAATTAATAATTAAGTAAGCAGGATTTATAGAATGAAGTAATTAGTTTAATTCACTTTAAATTAATTAGATGATATAAATCATTGCTTAAGGATGGATGAATGAGATTGAATGTATTTCATTGTTTGATATCTCTGATGAGATATGATTGATATATGATATGGATGTTTGGTTGAATTATAATGATAATGTGAATTATCTGTTTGGGATGATAATGTAGATTATCTATTGAATTATCTATCTTTGTGTATATAGATAAGAATTGAATTGTTTTAACCTTAAAACAACTTGGCCCTTAAAAGATACGTTTTGGATTTCGATGAGACCGGGATCGGGTTTCCGTATACCGGAATTCCAGGTCTGGAGACCCGAATACCACATCGATCCAAATTAACGATAGGTCGTAAATCTCAAGTGAAGATGAAGATTTAGAGTGCAAGGGTTATTGTCGTTAACTCTGAGGGTGATTCCAAAACGAGTGTAACGAGATAATGCCTTCGGTTTCGTTCGAACCCGGAACGAACTTGTATGGATTGAATGCTTTCAGCACATCGTCAGGCGGACGATGAGCATTCTAAGTGATATGTTCTGATTAAAGGTAATCGTAACCTCAAGCCTCATCAACCGGGAATGGCTAAAACAGGGGAGGTGCAGCAAGGCTTCGTGGGTAGCACCCACTGAGAGCAAGATAGATCCATGTCTAGAGGTCCCTTTTCTTTTCATTCGGCTTAGTGTGTGGTTGGTCGCGCCAACTACGGGGTTATCTTGTTCGGGATTATCCAGTAAGGGATGGTTCCGGCTTTGTGTTGCAGGGGAGCGGGCGTACTCCTCGGTACGGTGATCTAGGCCACGTACTGTGACGGGCGGTACCCCAGTAGCCCTGCCATTGTATGGAATCCAAACTCCAATAAGTGTCGTACGTATTAGTTGTGCCCAACTATGTTGGAATGTGAGATGTAAGCATTTCAGCTATTTCTATATTTTACTTGAAAACCCTAGACCCTATTATAATAAAATCAGATTTACTATCAAATGTTTTGGTTAGCGTAAGGTAAAAACTTACCCATGTTTATTTGTGGGGAGTCTTACGTGATACCTTTTCTTTCTAAAGGTTTTGAAGTTAAGCAAGTTTAACCTGTTACTCACACCAGACCCATGTCTGACCCAAGTGTTTATTTCTGTTTTATAAACTCTTGGGTACTCAAATTTTTACGAGTAGCCAAGGGATTCAGGTTTAGCTTTGACGAATATTCTGGAGGAGCAATGGAGCAGGAGGCTTCGGCGTTCGTAGATATAGTATTCCGCTGTGTTGATATCTGTGATAGTGTCTTGTCTGGTATTTGAGTTGTAATGTCTAGACAGATATTTATAACTGTCTAGTAAGTGATGTATATGCTGTGTAACTCTGTAAATTGTTGTATACTATGTAATAGTTTATGTTATTAATATAATTTATTCGTTCCGCTGTGAGATCGTTGTTGTTGTTTCTTTCTTTCTTCTCTTCTTTTCTATTTTCTACCCCTTTCTTTCTTCATAATGATGCGACTTTCTGGGCATAGGAAGTCGGGTCGTTACAGGATTCAACAATTACCATAGTAGTAATGCAAGTATGTATAGTATTACTGCCATAGAAAGTAGTGATGAGATATCTTCTGTATAGTATTAATGCCACAATGTTATAACAATTACCATAGTAGTAATGCAAGTATGTATAGTATTACTGCCATAGAAAAGTGTTAAAGATTTGCATCACTCATACACGTCTTTTTAATTCTTAAAACCCATTTATTTGGGGGTGAAATAAGGTTTAGTACTGAGAAGAAGATATTTGACAGCCAATTTCCCAGTGGAAGAAGAAGAAAAATCCAAATAGTAGGCTTCTTACGGTTCTTTATTTCTTTCAACGTCCACAATTAAACATATCAGCGCATTAGAAGTTAGTCCTGTAAAAAATCCTATACCTTAATATTAATATGTGCCTTAACATGATGTAGTATAAGATGTGGTGATATGTTAATCAAGCAACATGTAAGAGCAAAACAACTTATGACTCCTGATCCAGAATATAATCTAACATAACTCGCAAATGGCTAGTGAATTTATTCTAATGTTGAATCATGTATTATCGTGTCCCTCTTTCAGATGGTCCTTTACTTGGCAGAAGCCAGTAGACATCTTGGCTGTACCGATTTATTCAAAGAGCCTTCAAAGTATGCATGGTCTGACCATTATGAAGATCATTTCATTGTCTCTTACCAGAGGATTGTTCTTGTAACAAACAAAAGGGTCATGTTCCTCCAGGTTTGTTAATATAAAGTGCCTTCTTTTTAGCATGATTTTTTGAGATATTACCATCTAACTTTGTTATTGTTAATGTTTGCTTGAAGTGTTTGGTGCCTGAAAAAATGGACAAAAAACCATACAAAATACTGGGGTACGTACCCTGGGAAGAGTTATTAGCATTGGAATTAGCGAAAGCAGGTCATCAAAAACCCTCTCATTTAATCATTCATCTTAAGAACTTCAAGAGATCCGAAAGCTTTGTGCGTCTTATCAAGTGTGATGTTGAAGATGAAGAAGAGCAGGAACCTCAAGCTGTTATGACATGCTCCTCTATACGGAAAATGTGGAAAGCATACCAATCTGATATGAAAGTATTGACGTTAAAGGTAAACAAGTATACGCATGCTTATTCTTTTTTCTACAATGCCTTGAATTGTTAAAATTAATGAACAGGTTCCATGAAGTCAGAGATTTGTACAGTTTGTGTGGGATGATGAAGGGAGGGATTCTCACAGTCGAATGAAGCCTATGATTAAGCCAAGAGTGTTCACCAGTATAAGTTCACAATCAGGTAAAATATTTATAAAGCATTGTGTTAACTTTCAGAAAATATGAGGCAGTGAACGTGATTATAGAAGTTGGTGCACATTGCTTCCCAAGCAGGTGTTTATTTTTTCTTTTTTACTCTCATGGGCATTGTTCTTGTCTTTAGCTGATACTGATACAATGCACATGCGTGCATGAAAAATCATAAATTTTCTTCATTCTTGTACATGCGAAGTGAATGTCATTAGAAGATCACAATGACTGTTTATTGATAGAAACGATTCTTTATCAGTTCGATGCATTTTTGAAATTCAATTTTTTTTTATTTAGTCCAATTCAATTTGGCAACTTCAAAGAATGCATTTGATTTGTGATTGTTATTCATTTGAACAGAGTATATATGGAATTAAAATGTTCAGAGGACTGCGCTGTTTGAAATGCCTTTTGTTGTTTAGTTATTATATAACCATTTCATTAATGACTCTAATATTTACATTATTAGAAGAGAATATACTATTACATTACTAGAAGAGAAGATGCTTTAACTTGTTTTATAACATAGGTTGTGGATGATGGTACCATTTGCAGCCTTTGGCGACCCATTTCTCCAGATGGGTAAAATTTTATTCCTTCAAATTTTTAGGCATTTTAGTTTTTATACTATAGTGGTCGTAAAATATATGCAATAATAGGTATGTTTCGGTTGGGGACATTGCTCATGTGGGCAGTCATCCTCCTCATGTCGCTGCCATCTACAAAGACTCTGCTGCAAATTTTGCACTCCCAATTGGTTATGGATATACTATTTTTTCATAGTTGGTTATGAAAATACTCTTAGACACACACATAGCTACACATATCCATTCACATACGAGTACAATCCCTCCACCACAGTTAATTATATGTATATATTTTTATAGTGATAGCCCGCAGCCACGTGTGAGTGTGTGCGTAGGTTCATCTTAGTGCATATGTGCATTTATGTATTAGTGTACGTTTTCATGTCCATATTCATGTTCTTCTTGTTATTGATTAGAGCTTGACGGTCTGCATTTTTGTTCTTTAGTGTGCAAATGCATGCACTTATGGATACCTGCGTCAGCATACTTTTGTATTCCATAACTTGCTAATGTGAATACATCTATGCTTATGCACATGTGTAAGTTAATGTAGATGGGTGTGTAGATTTGTGCACTCTTGAGTGTGTGTGCTTGTATTCATTTTAGTGGGTGCGAGTGCGTTACGGTCAGTTTAAGAATGAGAAGGGGTTGCTATGTTTATATTTAATTGTAGGTGACAATGTTTTGTGTGTTGATTTCGACCATATAGTGAGTGAATATGGGCAATTGTTTTTTCATATTTATAGATGTAGTTGTTTATATATATTTAGTACTGCTGTGTTTTTCCTTGCTTTTATCTTTATTAACTTATCTACTTTATTAGATAAAACCACTGCCGCTTATGTTTTGTTTAGTTTGGCTACTTTGATAAAGGTGAATATTTATAAGTACCAACTATTTAGATAGGTGTCTTATGTACATGAATAAAGTTGTGAAAACCGTGCATTTCAAAGAAGTTATGTGAACTGTTTTGTAAGTTTTTGCCACAATATTGACGTTTTATTTCAAAGAAGTTATGTGAACTGTTTTGTGAACTGTTTCAAAGAAGTTATGTGAACTGTTTTGGCACAATTTTCTGCTATAATTGACATTTTAGATTTAACTCACAGTATTCACTTGGCTTTTATTATATTGAAAACTGATTGCATTGTATTAAAAAAGTAACGCTCATTGTATTAAAATTACACTGCAGTATGGCAAGAACAGAAATTGGTTCGCATACCGAGCACCATCCTAGCCCTACTCCAACTCCATCTACTGCTGGTATTGGATCTTCTACGGTTGAAAGGCAAACGGTGCAATTATTGTCACGAAAAATGGAAGTGGTAGCTAAAGGACATCTTGGAGTGCAGAAGATTTGACATGGTAGAAAGGTTGGAGATGGAGAAAAGGTTGTTTGGGTGGAGGATGTTCTTAATCCGGATGAGCCACTTTTTGATGCACCTCAAAATGGTCATTATACATTGTTCGAGTTGGTTGATGGTGGTTTTGTAGTTTGGCCGGAGTGTCGTATTCGTTATTTGTAAGCTTCTAGATGTGTTGTAGTGAAATTTGAAGTTGTCACAATGAACTTTGTAGAATTTGATATGTACTATTTCATACGTTTGATGCTTTTTAACAATTTGATGATATGTTAGTTTTGAATTTTAGTTTCGTGTTTTCTATTGTTATATATTCGTATAGATATAGTTGAATGAAATACTATTAGATGCTGAAATACTATTACGATTAAATCCAGATTTAACACACTTATAAACGTGATAGATATGAAATTTCCCACGTTTATAACCGTGATTCATCATTCTCACGCTTATAACCGTGAGTAAACACCATAACTCTCACGCTTATAACCGTGAGCAATACCCAAAATTATCACGGTTATAAGCGTTATTTTTTCTGTGATAATATTTGCCCACGCCACTTGGGACAACGCTTATAACCGTGGGGAATTTAATTTATCACGGTTATAAGTGTGATAAAATGGCCTTTTTGGTGTTGTGTTATATTTAATTGAGTGATGTCAACTTATGGAATAATGTATTTCTTATGTAATACTATAACATCCCTACCTAGAGGCCAAAAGCTAAACTCTACAGATGTTGTAGTAATCCATAGTATTAACTTCTGGTGACAAAATACGGTAATGCTAATGATATCCATAATATCAGAAGCACTTGAATATGAAAAAAATCACAGAATTCTAAAAACATCATTTTTTTATTACATTTCAAAACAAATTCGTGTCTAGGTTACATAATCCCATATCATTTCCCAAGTAAAGATTAGTTATAATCATTACAAAATACAACAAGAGCAACATATGACGATGCCACCTTGGTTGATCAAAGCAATATAGTCATATCTGACTTAATACACAGCGGAAATAAAGAAAACAATATGTAATTCCTAATTATCTATCCGTCAGCCACATGCTCATTTCCGGATGCTTTGTTCGCCAAAATTTCTAGACCTGAAAAACTTAACCCTCAGCCTACTCAAATCAATTTTGAGCACCCGAGAGTTTAAGGGGAAAACAAAAACTTCCAGTCAGACATAAAGCCTGGTGTGAATAATACTGTTACATCTCGGTTTACTGATATTAAGTGAGACCATGTCGCTTAGCGGAACGGGTTTCCCCTCACTAATATCCTCTTTAAAACAAATATTTTTTAGATCCTTTCCTGCAACCAAACTGGTTAATCAAACATATATAATTATGATAATATTAGCTAAGTCCGTTAAGCTATAATCAGATAACTAACGAACTATCTGTCCATAAGTATTAAATGGACTATCTGTCCGAAATCTGAGCTGACTGCCCGCAAACTGGACTAATTGTCCGCAAACTGGACTAACTATCCAAATCAAAATGGACTATCTATCCGAATCATTTTCTTAGGGTTAACTACCCTTCTTCTTTTTCCTTGAAAACCTTTCCAAAATGATTTAACCTTTTAAATTATACTTATGCAAGGAAAATATATTCTTATCTTTACTCTAACCTATTTTTCCATGATATATATACTTTACTCAAAATAATGTTGATGAATTTTAATGAGGATTAACTATCCTTTTAAATCAAGTTAAAACCCTTTATAATATGAAAATACTTAGGCTATATTGCCTATCCAATAAATTCGAAACCTTTGTTTAAAACCTTTAAACAACCCTTTCGAAACCCTTGAAGGTAACCCCTTTGAAACCATTGAAAGTAACCATTTCGAAACCATTAAAAGCCAACCCTTCGAAAGCTTCAAAACATTAGACATCCCTCTTTAAAACCTTTAAATATTACGTTTCAAAAACATAGGAAAAACCTTTCCATTCAACTCTTTCAAAACCCTGGGGAACAACCCCTTTCGAAACCATTCATTAAAACCTTTTGAAACAGTCAAAATTCAATCCTTTCAAAAGTACTTTGGGTTCAATTTAAAACATGTGGATACCTTTCAAAACCATTTAAAAATTTATCCCTTCAAAACCTTTGAAAATCGTCTCGGTCGAAACCATTTGAATTATGCCTTCAAATAGAGCAAAAGGATTAGAAATCCATTAAATTCGAAAACATTTGCTTCGAAACCATTTAAAACTATCTCTTTCAAAACATTTGGGTTTTACTTCAATCATAGAAAAAGGTTTAAAACATTTAAGTCGAATGCATCTGTTTCGAAACCATTACCTAAGTAAAGAAGTGATGGTGTCGAAACCATCCCTTCGAAAGCAATGGAGAAGTGGCCATATTTTAGAAAACAAAGTACCCCTTCGAAACCATTTGAGTTGAAAGGTAAAAAGGCGGCAGCAAAAGGTTTCGACTTAGTCGAAAGTAGTTATTTAAAAACAAAGGCGCAACCCAATCAAAACCATTTCCTTTAAATCCTTTTGACCTAGTCGAAAGCTAACTAAGTCGAAAGCTACTTAGTTGAAAGCCATTTAGTCGAAAGTAAGCAGGCGCATTTTTTATTTTAAAAGCAAAGTGATGCCTCAACCCCTTCGGAACCCTTAGTTTCGACTACATACCTTTCGCCTACTATCCAACGATTCTGATCCTCTCAATTCCAAATCCTCTCAACAATAGGAAAAGGTCCAACGAATCTCGGGGCTAACTTTCTTGGTTTCCCAAATATAATCACACCCTTCATCGGTGGCACTTTTACGAAAACCTGATCTTCAACTGAGAACTCTGAATCCTTCCGTCTCTTATCTGCCCAACTCTTCTGCCTAGACTGAGCTTCCTTCTTTCCAGCCCGAATGACCTCAATCTTTTTTGCAGCTTCTTTGATCAAATCTGGACCAAGAACCAATCTATCCCCGGTCCCTAACCAACATACAGAAGATTTGCATAGCTTTCCATACAAAGATTCAAACAGCGCCGTCCCAATACTAGTTTGATAACTATTGTTATACGAAAACTTGACTAAATGCAGATGGCTTCCAATGATCCACCGAAATCTAATACACAAGCTCTTAACAAATTTTCAAAGATTTTGTTAACTCTCTCTGTTTTCCCATCTATCTGCGGATGGTAAGCGGTACTCATCTTGAGCTTGGTTCCCAAAACTTCATATAGACTCTTTCATAACTTGCTAATGAATGAGGAATCTCCATCACTAACTATGCTATTATGAATTCCATGCAGTCTGATGACATTCTTCATAAACAACTTTGCCAAAACAGGTGCCGTTTTGGTTGACTTAACTAGAATGAAATGGGCATCCTTGGTCAATCCGTCCAATGTGACCCATATACTATCATTTCCTCTATTCGACCTTGGCAACTCGTCAATAAAATCCATGAAGATAGAATCTCACTTCCATACTGGAATATCTAATAGCTGAAGCAACCCACTTTGCTTCTGGTGTTCGGCCTTTGCCTCTTAGGAATTCAAGCACTGCTTTACCCATAAACCAATATCCTGCTCCATACCTTCCCAGAAAAAACTTCTCTTCATATCCTGATACATCTTAATACCTCCCGAATGAATAGAGAACTTCGAATGATGGCATTCCCCCATGACTTCTTTCCTTATGTTTCCTACACTCGGAACACATAATCTTCCTTTCTTTGCTCAACCTCTCATTCTGGTCAAGACTGAAATCTTTCAATCATCGCTATCGGTTCCATCTCTTAACTTCCTGATCCATTCAGCTAATATCGGATCTTCCTCCTATTTAGAAGCAATCCTCTCGATCATCATTGGTCGAACTTCCAAACAAGATAACGCTACAGTTTCTCCGCCAGACCCAGCCTCATATCTCAACTACACTCTGCAACCTATTAATGCTTCCAAATCTTTCCACTTAGCAATCATCGCCAACACTGCGTTTGATGTTTCCTGCTAAGTGCATTCGCAACCTTGCTGCCTTTCCCCGGTGTATACTCAATTCCAAAATCATAAGTAGTGATAAAATCTAACCACCTCTGCTATCTTATGTTCAACTCCTTCTGAGAGAACAAATACTTCAGCGACTTATGATTTGTATATACTCAAACCTCTCTCCCAAAAGGTAATGTCTCCAGAACTTCAATGCAAAAATCACTGGTGCTAATCCCAAATCATGCATCGGATACCTGACCTCATGCGGTCTAAGATATTTAGAAGCATAGGCAATCACTTTACCTCTCTACATCAACACAGCTCCTAATCCTGTTCCACACACATCCATATAAACCACAAATCTTGATTCCCTTCCGAAACAACCAACACAAGTGCATGGGTCAATAAGTGTTTCAAACTCTGGAACACTTCCTCACACTTATAGGTCCACACAAACTTTACATCCTTTCTCGTTAGCTTGGTCATCGGTGTCGCTATCCACGAAAAATCCTTAATGAACCTCCAATAATAACCAGCCAACCCAAGGAAACTCTTTATCTCCATCACTGTCTCAGGTCTCTTCCAACTATACACTGCTTCAATCTTAGTCGGATCTACTGACAACCCTTCCTCTGAGACTACATGACGAAGAAACTTCACTTCTTTCTTCTAGAAATGGCACTTTGAAAACTTCGCCTTTAGCTGATGCTGCCTCAGCGTCTCAAGCACCACTCTAAGACGAACTTCATGCTCTCTTTCATCCTTAGAGTATATCAAAATATCATCTATGAAAACCAATATGAACCTATCCAAGTGCTCTCGAAAAACCTAGTTCATCAAATTCACAAAGAAAGCCGGCGCATTAGTCAGTCCGAATGGCATAATTAACCATTCGTATGACCCATATCATGCCTAAATGCCGTCAAAGGTATACTATCCTCTGCTACTCTGAGCTAATGGAAACCTGTCACCAAATCCAACTACGAGAATACCATGGCTCCACTCAACTGGTCGAACAAATCGTCAATCCTCGACAATGGATATCGATTCTTTATCGTCCTCTCATTCAACTTACGATAATCGATAAATAGCCTCAATGATCTGTCTGGCTTCTTCGCAAAAACTATGGCTACTCCCTAAGGCGAACTATTCGGCCTGATAAAACTCTTGCCTTCTGAATTCACCAACTGCACCTTCAATTCCCTCATCTCTGTAGGGGTCATCCTACACGGTGGCCGACTCAGTAGTTCTGCTCCCGGAACCAAATCTATCTGAAACTCAATGGCTCGTTTCGGTGGTAATCCAACTACAGGCTCAAAAACATCCGCGAATTCTCTAACCAAGAAAACTCGATTAGCTCATCATCCAATTCCATAACACCCAACAAAGCGTTCACCTTACGCTAGAACCATCTACGGTATAAACAATCTGATTGTTACAATCAGGGTGTCTAAGCGATATTTTCCTATCTTGGAAAAATATCCTAGCATCGTACTTACTTAACCAATCCATCCCAAGAATAATCTCGAACCCCACAAAATCAGACACATGCAAACTACAAACAAAATTATGACCTAATAGGTTCAAACTCTAACTGGTCACATCTCAACCCTAGAGTTACATACCATCCTATTGGAATCGAAGCCGTAAGGATGTAACTAAATATGTAGGTTCTAAGTTAAGCTTATCTATCAAACATCTAGATATAAAAAAATGTGATGTACCAGTATCATATAGAACGCTTACAGACATACCATGAATCTGAAGCGTATCTCTCAAAAATGCCTTTCCCTTCTCCTGAGCTATTAGCTTAGAAGCAGTAGTCTCCAATGCATACACCTTGCCCTTTCCATCCTTAGCAGGCTCCTTGCACTGGTTCCTATAATGGCCAATTTGGTCACAATTGAAGCACCTGACATTCTTCTTCCCGGCTACCTCCTTTTCCTTTCCAGCACGACACTCCTTAACAAAGTGCCCCTTCTTGTTGCACTTGAAGCAAACAATCTCAGACTTCCCCTTCTTACCTACTCCACCCTTTTGAGCACCTTTTATAGGAAAGAACTTCCTCTTCTTATTCTGCCCAACCTGAACCTCCTTTGTCTTACTCTTCTCTAGAGAATAAAGAATCTCCTCATGCCTTAAGGCCATCTCCACTACAAAGTCAGAAGGATCTCTAATATGAGATCATGTAACCCTTGCTAACTCAAGCTTTAACCCCTTGATAAACTTCTCATTCCTCTTCATTACTGTATCCATTGAAGCATACCCATATCTGGCCAACTCCTCAAACATTCTATCATACTATAAGACATACATCTCTCCCTGCTCTAATTCAGCAAACTTCCTAATCAGAGCAGACTGTGACATCGTAGACATGAACCTCTCCTGGAACCTTCTCTTGAAATCTGCCAATGTCAAGGTTTCCTCATCCACACCAACCGTCACACTATTCCACCAAAATAAAGCGGCTCCCTGAAGTTGTCTAGATGCCAACCTCCTCTTCTGCTCATCATTGAGCCCCAAGTCCGCAAAGATTCTCTCATAGTGCAGTTACAAATTTTCTACCTCTATATCATCTTCTGTTCCCAGAAACGGCTTCCCTCCAAGCTTAGCGTAATCTCAGCTTAGCATAATGGTTAACTACCGGAACTTTCGAAACTCCTGCCTCTGCAGCATCTGCTCCTAACACTCCAGCTACAACTCCCCTGCATCATATTCATGAAAAACTGATACATAGCTTCCATTCCAACTTGCGAGACTTCAGCACCTACATTCTCTGCTTGTGCCTGACCTTGGGTCCTCCTTGTACTAGGTCTGGAATTCCTATTGATGCCCTCTCCTCCTGGGTTAGCTCTTCCTCTTCCACCATCCATATCTGCATTCAAACCTCATGAGATAAAGAAAAAAACATAACAAAAATAGGAGACTAGAGATAGAGCGTATACTTATATATAGTAAATACAAGTACGTTACTATAGCGTTATCCCATACCCAATCTTACTCTAATTCCTTAGGAATGTTTTAAAAACCATTTTTAGTTTAAAGTTGTACATAAACCATGTTCTGATACCAAGTTGCAACATCCCGTACCTAGAGGCCAAAAGCTAAGTGCTAAAAATGTTGCAGTCATCCATAGTATTAACTTCTGATGACAAAATATGGTAATGCTAATGGTACCTATAATATCAAAAGCACTAGAATATGAACAAAATCACAGATTTCTAAAACAACATTTTTTTTTATTACATTTCAAAACAAATTCATATCCAGGTTACATAACCCCATATCGCGCTTTCCAGGTAAAGATTAATTATAATCATTACAAAATACACCAAGAGCGACATATGACGATGCCCCTCAGTTGATCAAAGCAATATAGTCATATCTAAATTAACACACAGCGCAAATAAACAAAACAATCTGTAATTCCTAATTAGCTATCCGTCAGCCACCTACTCGTCTCCGGAAGCTTTGTTCGCCAAAATTTCTAAACCTGAAAACCTTAACCCTCAGCCTACTCAAATCAGTTTTGAGCACCCGAGAGTTTAAAAGGAAAACAAAAACTTCAAGTCAGAAATAAAGCATGGTGTGAATAATACTGTTACATCTCAGTTTACTGATATTAAATGAGACCATGCCGCTTAGCGGAATGGGTTTCCTTTCACTAATATCCTCTTTAAAACATATATTTTGTAAATCCATTCCTACAAAAAAACTGGTTAATCAAACTTAGAAAATTATGATAATAATAACTAAGTCTGTTAAGCTATAATCATGTAACTAATGAACTATCTGTCCATAAGTACTAAATGGACTATCTATCCGAAATCTGGGCTGACTACCTGTAAATTGGACTAACTGTCCGCAAACTGGACTAACTGTCTTAATCAAAATGGGCTGTCTGTCTGAATCATATTCTTAGGGTTAACTACCCTTCATCTTTTTTGTTGAAAACCTTTTCAAAATGATTTAACCTTTTAATCATACTTATACAAGGAAAATATATTCTTAGCTTTACTCTAAGTTATTTTTCCATGATATATATACTTTACTCAAAATAATGTTGATGAATTTTAATGAGGATTAACTATCCTTTTAAATCAAGTTAAAACCCTTTATAACATGAAAATACTTAGGCTATATTGCCTATCCAATACATTCGAAACCTTTGTTTAAAACCTTTAAACAACCCGTTCGAAACCGTTGAAGGTAACCCTTTTGAAACCATTGAAAGTAACCCTTTCGAAACCATTAAAAGCCAACCCTTCGAAAGCTTCAAAACATTAGACATCCCTCTTCAAAACCTTTAAATATTGCCTCTCAAAAATGTAGGAAAAACTTTCCCTTAAACACTTTCGAAACCCTGGGGAACCACCTGTTTCGAAACCATTCATTAAAACCTTTCGAAACAGTCAAAATTCAGTCCTTTTGAAAGCACTTTGGGTTCAATTTAAAACATGTAGAAACCTTTCAAAACCATTCAAAAATTTATCCCTTTGAAACCTTTGAAAATCGTCTCGGTCGAAACCATTTGGATTATTCCTTCAAGTAGAGCAAAAGAATCAGAAACCCATTAAAGTCGAAAGCATCTGCTTCGAAACCATTTAAAACTATCTCTTTTGAAACCATTTGGGTTTTACTTCAATCATAGAAAAAGGGTCTTTAAAACATTTAAGTCAAAGAATCTGTTTCGAAACCATTTCCTAAGTAAAGAAGTGATGGTGTCAAAACCATCTTTTTGAATGCATTGGAGAAGTGACCATATTTTAGAAAACAAAGTACCTCTTCGAAACCATCTGAGTCGAAAGTTAAAAACGCGGTAGCAAAAGGTTTCGACTTAGTCGAAAGCAGTTATTTAAAAATAAAGGCGCAACCCAATCAAAACCATTTCATTTAAATCCATTTGACCTAGTTGAAAGGTAACTAAGTCGAAAGCCATTTAGTCGAAAGCAAGCAAGTGCATTTCTAATTTTAAAAGCAAAGTGATGATTCAACCCCTTCGGAACCCCTGGTTTCGACTACATACCTTTCGCCTTCTATCCAATTCGCTACGTACCAATATATAGATACCATGCGCATTGATTTCGATGGTGTTAAAGGCGGAGGGACTTAGTCGAAAGCCATCTAAGGTGGAAGCAGGTGTCGAAAGCAACAAAACAATAACTAGCATGTAGCAAATATTTCTTTTCACCTAACCTGCTTTACGTTTCAACTTTTGATTGGTTGCCTCTTTTCTTTACCAATAAAATGTACTGCAATTTTAAGAACTAATATTTTTGAGTTATTTGCAAAAAGCCCCTTCACCCTTTATAAATATATAAAACATTTAAGTCTCATACCTTAAATAATTTTATATACCCATTAAAACACTTAGGAAAATTCTACAAAAATTTTAGAAAATCTCTTTAAATATGTTTCCAACATATAAAATTTTCAGACCCAAATCTTTTATTATTTAATCATAAATAATTATTAACCCAAATTAACATTTTCTTTACTAGAAAATCCATATAAATTCCACAAAAATTCAGAAAATTCTAAAAATTGAAACTCGTCTCCAAAATAATACTTCTGGTATATATTAAAATTCGCAAGGCATTTGGATGTCATTTAATAGGGTTTTCATACCAAAACATGTCATAAAATCTATATGAACAACCATAAATCATCAACAAGTATATATAATCATTCCATCATTCAAAAACATGACAAATCAGTGCAAAATATTTGAAATTCATCTTAGAACCAAAAATAATAAAAATTTGAGATGTGAACATTATTCACCTTAGCTTTAGAGATTAAAGAGATTGAGATATGAATGGATTTGATTTGCTTAAGCTTCTTCCTAGCTTTTCTCTATCCTCTTCCTCTTTCTCTTTTTAATGGTGGCCGACCTTAGTTTTAAAAAATTTAAGAAATGAAAATGAACGTGTAGAGGTACATGGCCTAAGGAAATAGTTATAGGAATGACCTCTTTTCCATTTTACCCCTCCTTTATTTCATGTTAACTCTTATTTTAATTCATAGGTTAAATGGCACGCTACCCTTTGAGTAAATCAAATCTCAATCCCTTAATCAACACATTATTTTATTTAATTTAACTAATTAAATATCCTAAATAATGTTACCAAAAATGTGGGATGTTACAAATACCTTTATGATTCAAGTGTCAGACACGTCAGAAATCACTATATACGTATTTTTACATATGTATTTATTCCCATAAGTCTATTTAGGGTTTCTTTAATCTTCCACCTTTAGTTTATACATTTATATTATATAAGTTTTATTATTATATAACTTTTATACTTTATTTAACTTATATAATATTTTATGTATAACATTATTTTAATTAAATCTTATTTAATTAATTTAATTCTTTAACACTTTAATTAATCCTTAAATTATTCAATAATAACATATTATATTGAATATATATATACTATAACCTTTATATTAATACACATATATCTTATATATTGTATTTTAATTTATTAATTTAATTAAAAAAATTATTAAATTTTATTAATTCCAAAATTCTCTTATACAAACATGTATACTCATATTGTCTTAAACAATTCAAGACAACATAACATATATTATTATATATATATATATATATATAATTAATTAACTTATCTAATTAATTCATTTATTTTATTGGTCTTATTAATAAACAATATTTTCAAAATTAATTTTATAATATTTTCAAAAAATTTGAAAAATTATATTATAACATTTATAATATGTGTTTTATTTTAAATTTAACTTTTAATTTTAAAAAATTATTTTAATTTACAAAACAATATGAAAATATATACTATAACATTTATAATATTTATTTTATTTTAAATTCAACTTTTAAATTTAAAACTTTTGTTTTAATTTCAAAACAAATTTGAAATAAGCCTGAGGCCCAATTCAAATTGGGTTTTTTCGATAAATGATAACCTTTTTGGCTTACCTCATCATTTCAAGCCAGGCTAGTAATCAGGTAGGGTAGAATACTTGATTACCCAAATCCAACTTTAGAATTACTTTTCTAAACACTCTACTATATTGGTAGGCTTTAATAAGTTAGACCTAATACTGCTATTTTAGACCGTGTAGGCTATTTGGCTCTGATACCATTGTTGGAACAGGGCTTGCATGCAGCGGGGTAAATGTGTAAATTTCAAAAAAAATCAATTATTGAATCTTTAATGGGCCTATAAAGTCTAATTCATTCAGAACTTTTCTATATTTTTTTGTAAATAAAATCAATATTTTATTTAAATTTATAAATAAAATTAAATTTTATATAATTGTATTATATTTTATGTATGTTTATTATATACACATATGTACGTGCGTGCACTTGCAACAGGATGATATATATATGGTGTGACATGTTCGTGTGTAGATGCTGATATCTACACCGCAATAGACATGTAGCCCCTCGTGTATATAAATAGATTGTATAAAGGGAAAATTAATTTAAAGGACAAAGATTTGTATATTTTTTGCCTCAAGGACACAACCTCAATATTTTTACCATAAGGACAAACATTCTTCTAAAAATTATTCATAAGGACAAATATTTTTCAAAATTATTCATAAGGACAACAAAACTGCTACCAAGCTAAAACTGATACCTAAAAACTGCTACCGATAACTACAAACTGATACCTAAAAATTGCTATCAATGACTAAAAACTGATACCTAAAGAAAGTTGTCCTTCAGGATAAAATATTGAAGGCCTGTCCTTGAGGCAAAAACGCTGAAAATTTTTGTCCTTGACAATAATTTCCTGTTGTATAAATGTGTATATATATGTGCATAAAATTATTTAAATTTATATATATATATATATATATATGAAAATATAGGCCTTTCCTGCGCAGCTTAGGTGGAAGGCGAAGAAGGCCTCCTTCCGGGGGGTCCGAGCCATCAATGAGATACCACTCTGGAAGAGCTAGAATTATAACCTTGTGTCAGGGCCTACGGGCCAAGGGACAGTCTCAGGTAGACAGTTTTTATGGGGCGTAGGCCTCCCAAAAGGTAACGGAGGCGTGCAAAGGTTTCCTCGGGCCGGACGGAGATTGGCCCTCGAGTGCAAAGGCATTAATTAATATAAAATATTGGTCGTAAATTTTTTTGTAGGTTGAACAAAATATTATTATTTTGCATAGGCAAGCCAGATTATAGTGACCATACCACTTTACAACAATTATTACATGTGTGATGCAAAAACGCCTCAACAACTACATCCGGTTTTATAGTGGCTGAACCACTTTACAATATTATACAAGCATGAAGGAAGAATTCCTCAGCAGCTTTGTGACAACGAACATCATGCGCACTTGACTCATACAAACACCATGCAGGGTGCAAAATTACAATATTAAGCTGCTTAAGGCAATCACGTACATCAAAGTTGCATAGAGCAAATTCAGATGTTGCAATCACTTAACATGACATCAAAACAAATACATATGCAAAGCAAGCCAAAATTTTCTTATAGGAGTTTTGTGACCAAACTCAAGCAGAAACCAACAACCCTAAGATTACATAACAAGCTAGTAGTAACCAAAGAAACTACATCCACTTTCCAAACGAAACCTTGTTTCCAAACGAAAACCTAAATGAACGTCAAGTTGCAACAAATCGCAGAGAGCACAAGAAACCACATTTACAATTATCCATTATAGCACCAACGACTACATTCCTCAATATGGAGCATGTCATAATCACTTCACACGATATCAAAACAACAACAGTTGGATATATTGGTTGTAAATTATTTACATAAAGCATTTATTAAAATACATATACATGTATATGTGTGTGTATAACCTAATATAATTAAATTATAAAATTATTTTAAATATAAGTTTTTAAAATAAATTATAATATTTATAATATAAAACTCAAAGTGGAAATTTCTTGTTTTTTAATTTAAATCAATTTAAATACATATTGCATATAAACATAAAACTAGTTATAGCTAGTTATATATATAATGAAATTTATAATTAAATATTTATTTTGCTGTTTATTTCGGCCAGTGAATAAAAATAATTCCATTTTATTTTCGGTTTTTTTAATAATTTATTAATTTAAACCTATAATTAATTCAGACCATACAGAATTAATAATAATATTTTTTGAAAAATTCATTTCTTGAATCCATAATGTCTATTTTATCTTATATAAATTGTTTATAGAATTTTATATTATTTATAATTACATATATACACACATTTTATTTATATAATTAATTTTGAATAAATAATAATGTATTTATTTGTATAATAGATATCTGAAAAAAATAATTTTTATTATTATTTTCGAAAGGCTTTTCTAACAAAATAAATTTTGTGAAATTTTAAAACATACATTATATTGTGTTAATCTTTTAAATTAGACTTAATTTTTAAAATCAATTAATATATTATTATTTAAAATTTCAAAAATAAAAAAAAAACCTATTTTTTATATTTTCTGGCCAAGAGCAAATGAAAGCTAATATGCATAAATTTATTTTAATATATATACTTATATATATACAACAATCAACATATGATAATCTATCAATATATCGATTCATGATATTTCTTACAAAGAAATACATGGATCAATGATAATATAAATATTTGTATACAATAGTAAACTAGAAGAGTACTTTCACCAAAATCCAAAGCTCGCATGTTGAAACGAAGAAGTGAACTCCTTGAATCAAATTATGTATCTAGAAGATGCTACATTCCCAAATGCAACTACCACCGACAACTGTATTTCACTTGATTTTGTGTTTGAAGTGCTTAAATTACTAGAGAAAGGGGTGGATATTTTCGGCCAACAATATCATGAAGAGGGAAGCCAAAAAGAGAGCTCTAAAAGTGAGAGTTAGATTTATTTAAATAAGGAGAAACCAAGGAGTGAAACAAGGATGTAGATCCTTATTTTTCTCTGACCTAGTCTCCTATCTTTTATTAAAAATCCAAGCTTCCTTAGCCATCATATGGTCGGCCCCTCTTTGCCTCATTATGGTCAAAAATAACTAGCCTCTATGTGGGACTCAAAATCACTTTATGCCCGATCAATATTTATTGCATTTAAATCTAATTTAAACGCGTATCGATATTGTATATCGATTAGTGTTTATATAATTTTTATATGCACACTATCTAATATAGTTTAATACACATCAAATAAAATCTTATAATTAATCTTTCATAAATATTAATTAATTTAATTAATTTATAACAACTACAAATTAATTTATAACAACTACAAATTAATTCAATTGGGTAGAAAAATGAGTATTCGGCGTTTTGATTTTGTAACTCTTAGGTGTAAATTTGGCTAGCGTTTAATATCGAAAAATTCGAACATTAACGTTCACACTTCACTTAGCATGTGGTGTGACATTTTCGCTAAATTTATCGTTTACTTGGTATTGGTAAAATTCAATTTTACTTTATTAAGCGTTATCGGTAGTGACAATTATTTATACCAACTCTCTTCGTCAAAACTTTATCACTTCAGACTTATGGAATTTGGTAACGGTTAAAATTCCACTATCGTCCATATTCAACTCTATAGTCCAAACATAAAGTTCGTGGTTCAATAATGACAATTATTATTAACTGAACTGCTCTGGCTAAAGACTTTGACTTTTAGTTGACCTCCGTTGACCTTGATACTAATCTAATATAACTGAGGAGATGAATCCTCCCTTGAACAGTGTTTCACTTCCAATGTCTCCACTTGACTCAACTATAGTGGTTTATGGATACCATGCCATGATTTTACTATAACTAAAGCAGAGCTTCAACATTGAAGATCAACAGTATTCTCAAGGTAAGAGAACTATGTGATACTACCACATCAATATTTTCTATTTGACCTTAGTTATATTAACCAAAAGAAAACTATCTAGTGAGTCATTGTAGAGTTATCTAATAACTATTAGTACGTAACCCCTTAGTGCCCCTAGTAGTCTTAAGTAATGTGCTGCCCATATTTACGAAGCGTTACATACTCTAGTCTCAGCGGATGTATCAATATCTAGTCTCGGTACATCTTAACTAGGAATATTTAGGATGACATGTTTATTCATATTTAATAAATTATTCATTGTTACAACACTTTCTAACTATTATCACAAAACATACCATTTATAGATTTTCTATTAAATATACTTTTAATTAAATTAATTAATTAATTAATATAGTAGATTATATCAAGTATATATTAGAAATAAAATAACTTTTATTTCGAACAAGATTGGTTATTTAGTTAGATATATGTAACAAATTATATAATTGTCTTTAGGAGATACCCTTAAACCTATCAGAATTATGGGCCTATCCTGGACAATTTAAAAAAAACTTTAATTTCCTCATGTTCGAGGAATTGCTTTAATAAATCATTATCCTCCATGTTTAGATTTAGTGGAATAAGGCTAAGAATGCATGTGTCAAACTCTGTCATAAATTAGCTCCCCATTATTGGTTGTAGTGTTTTCAATATCGTTAGGAGACTCCACCCATGATCCTATATCATTTTTTATCTTCGAAATGTGCAGTTTATTCTTATTTTTATTAAAAAAGCATGGAAAAATTTGGTGTTAACGTCCCCTGCAATGTTCCATTTTACCCTAACATTTTGTTTTCAATATATCTCTTTCAATTCCAATTTTTTATTAAAATTTTCTTAAGCCTTTATCCATTCTGAACGATTAAATATGGAGGGGTTATTGTCAAATATTTGTTCTTTAATTTTTACTACATCTTTCACTTCTGTAACTCGAATGAAAATGTTTTTGAAACGATTATTATTCCAGTCTTTTAAAGATTTCTTAAGATTTTTGAGTTTATTAGCAAATTAACCATGTGCTTATCAAAAGTCGGTATGACCCATGTAGAAGAGACTATATTTTTAAATCTTCATTATGAGTCAAAATATTTTGGAAAGGAAAAGGCTTATGTAAAGAGTTAAAAGATGACTCCAACTTAAGAAGCATATGTATGTGATTGGAATTGGTGTGATGAAGATGATCCGCATGAGAGAAAAAGTGTTATTAAACCATCCATCATCGCCAAAAATCATATCTGTTCTAGTAGAAATTATAATATGTCCGGAGCAAGAATTACAAAGCTGTAGCATGATCTCGAAAAGGGAATTTCCTACAAGCCCGTAGAAGTATCATAGAATTAAAATCATTTACAGCATGTCTATTAATTAATGTAATTACCACCTCTACATTCCTTCTGATTAGTTGTGATATTAAAATCACCTCTTATAACCCAAGAATCATAACTTAGATTAGAAGTTTATATGATCTCACTCCAAAGAGGTATATAATTAAAATAAGTGCATCGAGCGTAAACACGGGAGAAGAGATAAATGCGGTTGTTCATGTTAGATTAGACCGATAATGCGATCATTTGTTCAGAATCAGACACCAGTTGAACCGACCAATTATGATTCCATAACACCCAAAATTTACCATTAACAGTAGATACACCATCCGAAAAGCCCATAACAAATATAACTAGTCATTTGGGATGAGTTAATGAGAGATTCTTGTACTGCAATGATTGAAGTATTAAATTAATTTTTTAATCTTCTAAGACTACTGGAAATTTTTGGGTTGCCCAAAACTGCAACTTTCCAAAATAAAATTTTAATCATTGAAGATTGGTTGGTTTAAAAGTTTTTGAGAAAGAAGTTTGGAACTTCTTGGGTGAATGGCTAATTCTAGAGCTTGATCCGGAAGGGAGAGGAATCTTCTTTGTTTTCCCAGGAAACATTTCCTCGGTTTTATCATCCCCACTAGTAGAAGAAATTGTGGAAATCAAGGCTGAGGTAGAAAGAGAAGAAATCCGCGGTATCTCTACTACAGTATGATCATTAAGATTCAGGTCAATAATAGTATTACGAGACTGGGAAGCAATGTGACATGTAGAAATAGCAGTAGTAGAGACTGAAATACTTTGGCCCACATCAAAAGTAGTTGGTGTAGGAGGCGGTTCATTTACCCTTTTATGAGAATCAATATTGGTTTGTAAAGGGGGGTATATTATTATTATTGGGGCTAAAATTCTCAAACATAAATTGTGAGCGTTATCCAGCTAATTAACCAGGCAATATTTGGACAGAATGTACAAATTGAACTCGGAGTTATCAAGGCAGAGAGTCCATAGAGATAGCCTATGAGTCCAAAAACCAAGCACATGCAGAGCCACAAGGTCGATACAAGAACAACCTAAACCAGCACAACAACCTATCTACCCAAGTTAGGGATCAGTGCCGACCCCACTCTATGGGTCGGTACCAACACTACAACAAAAACAGCATATGATGGCGCACAAAAAATGCTATAATAGCCTATATAGCGGTTTAATAATTGATGTATATCGTATCGACATGTTATAATAGACATTGGACTATTTATAACACCCAAAAAAGCACTAGAAAAAGTTTGCTTTCTATAATGCCTTTTATCCACTATTGTAATTTTTTTATAAAGCCGTTATTATGTGTTATCTTTACTTATATAGCATAGGAAAACCGCTATAAAATCTTATATTAGTGCTATAATAAACATTGTATATTGACATAATATAATAGATATTGGACTATTTATAACAAAATAAAGGCTGTAAAAAGTTTTACTTTTGACAAAGCTTTTTATCAGTCATTGTAAACTTGATATAGTGTTTTATAAGCGTTACAGTTAAATTTTTTGCATTTTTAAAATCTGCTATATCTCCATAGATTAAGATAGTCAATACCATATCAAAATGCTACGTTCAAAATATTTCTAAAATGTAATACCATTTAAATAATGCGATAGTCATAGAAAATAATAAACATAAAAATGTAACTGTAACAACCCGCATATTTGTCAATTTTATATTTAATATTTTATTTAAATATTTTATCGTTAGTCGGATTTTAGTCCGAAAAGCTACTTTTTGCAAACGGTCAAATTAGGATTCGAGACCACTTCCATTGGGTTCGAAACGCCGTTTACAATCTTCTAAGTATAAACTTCGATATGTTTGGAGATAGTAGAATTTTGCTACTTTTTCCAGTTAGGGCTTTGGTCTTGTTTCAGCTCATTAGACCCAAGCTTGACCCCTCCTCTTTTCATTTCCTTACTTCTATTTCCTAATACTCAAGCTTTTGCAACAATGGAGAGAGGAATGGGAAATTAAAACTCCAAACCCTAGTTTTCTTTTGCAAATCAAGTTCTAGCTCCAAAACTAGTAGAAGAAGCTTTGGTAAGTCTCCTCTTCTTCTTCTCCAACTCATTCTCTTATCAATTTCAGAAATTCCTAAACTTAATTTAGGAAATGTTCCTCTTTTTAGCTTAGATTCAAGCTTGTTGAGTTGGAATTGAAGAGTGATTGTCATTGCCATTGTTCTATAGCTTCTTCATCCTTGTTTTTGGGTTCAAAGGTGAGATTTTTATCTCACATCTTAGTCTATAATTCTCTTCAATTGTTAGGTATGAATTCCTAACACTTATTCTTGTGCAATTGATTTTGGTTAGGATCGATTTTGTGTATATTCCAATTTTTGGTGTTTTGGTTTAATTTTTGTGAAAATCCTATTATGGATATTTGGATATTGATATTCGAGGCGTATCGAAGAGCCGTTAAGGCTGGGTTGTCGCTAGGCATAATTCCTTAGTCGTTGTTGCTCGTCCGATCGTTATCGATATCCTTTGGCCATTTTTTGCCTAGGTTCAGGGAATGCCCTGAACAATAGTTTCAGACGTCTGAAACGTATGGTTCAGACGTCTGAATATAATACTGGGAATTTTCTTCTCCCAGTATTCAGACGTCTGAATCAAAGTTTCAGACGTTTGAATTGATTCGTTTTGAACCAGAAAGGAAATAGGCTAAAAAGTGCCTATTTCAGACGTCTGAAATCAAAGATTCAGACGTCTGAATTCTGTTCTGGAAAATATTTTATTTTCCAGATTCAGACGTCTGAATCCTTGATTTCAGACGTCTGAATCTGCAGTCTTTTGCCTATTTGCCTATTGAGCTTGAATTTCCAACTTTAATCGGTTCGTGTTGATTCCCTTTTTGTTGTCATCATTTATTATCGGCTTTGATGACATTTTCTTCGTGATTTTAGGGAATATCCATTTTGATGGATTCAGTATCGATTTCTTTGGATTTTATTCACGTCTTTGACTGTGAATTTTGATGATTGATTGTTTCTACAATCGTTTTTGTGATTTGTAACTTTTAAAAATACAACGGTTTTCTATACTAGTAGTAAATACTCAAACTCTTCCACAAAGATGATTTCAACTCTATTTTTAATATCAAACTCGTTTATCAAAACCATTTTCCAATCTATGAGTATATACAAACCTTTACCTCATTCGTATGAGAAATCTAATTAAATGGCTTAGTAAAACAAGTGGTATGAAACGCTTGCGTTTACTTCGTCGGTTAATTTTTGGACTTGTTCGATTGAATCTCTTGTGACAATTTTCTAGTGGAAATCTACAATTTGTTCGTAAATATTTAAGTTAAGCAAGTGGTTATGGGACATGAAGCTAAACTCATATATTTACTAGCTTAGTGTAATTGACACTTCTTGATGATCGATGATGATCATTTTATGGTTTAGACTAGCAATGTGCGATGTCTCTTTGTCCATGTGAAGGACTGTACTTCATTTTATTGAGCTCTGTCTCATTTATTTGTGGGCTAGCGACCCATGTACTTTTAATGTGTTTCGATTCATCTGATGTACCGTTTGTACTACATCGATGTCTCGGCTTTCCGGTTCATTGGACGTACCGTTTGCACTGCGTCAATGTTCTGAATTGTATTGTGTTTCGATTCATCTGATGTACCATTTGTACTACATCGATGTCTCGGCTTTCCGGTTCATTGGACATACCGTTTGCACTGCGTCAATGTTCCCAATTGTTTTGTGTTTCGATTCATCTGATGTACCGTTTGTACTGCATCGATGTCTCGGCTTTCCGATTCATTGGACGTACCGTTTGCATTGCGTCAATGTTCTGAATTGTATTGTGTTTCGATTCATCTGATGTACCGTTTGTACTACATCGATGTCTCGACTTTCCGATTCATTGGACGTACCGTTTGCACTGCGTCAATGTTCCGAATTGTTTTGTGATACACGTGTTGGTGAGTTTTCATGCTCCCGCTTGGGATTGGCCATCCTTTTCTTGTGATTTCTGGAATTTATGTTTCACCATCATTTACAATGGGCATTGATATGTATGTCGTTTTTGTGGCTTGGTGAATTAAATTAAGAATATGATGTTCTTTTCTATGTTTTGAGATTATTGAGATATTGTATGACTTTTGTGGGTTTTCTGATGTATACTTGACGTAGTATGACATTTTTGGTTATCATACATTTTATTATTATATCTCTTCTTATATCTCATTTTATCTAATAATTATAGCTAGACTGATCCGTTTATTATTTTCTTCTTAAATAATACTCGGGTCAGACTGAGATTTTACAGGTGCTGCCTCATGACTTCTTATCTGGAGCCATCATTTGACTTTTGGCTAACTACTCTAGTTTAGTAGTTTTTGTTGTATGCATTTGAGATTTAGACTCCTTGATGTATACATATTCTTTTGGCTAGCCCTTGTATCTATTCTTTTGTGTATTGTGGATCTTATTTGACCACTACTCTGATGTACACTTTCATGTGTTATATTCATATCTATTTCCGCCTTTGTGATATGAATTGTCTGTGACTGATTTGTGTTATGTTTATTTCTATATTTGTTTCCGAAGTCCATATAGCCACTGTGTAGTAGCTTTGAGTTTGTATCGGTATGTCGGATTTCCTCTTGAGATGAAAAGTTATATTTTTATCTGGCATATCGGTACTCGCACAAAGCAATTATACAGATGATCGCTCCTCGACAGCCTTATTCTCCGTGCTAGTTGACAGCATTACCCCGTAGTGCCCTTGGCTAGCGTGGGTATAGAGGTGGGGCGTCACAGCTTGTTATCAGAGCCAAACTTCGGAACAATGTAGAATAATCTAGCAAGGATCAGTTTCCTAAGTCTTTCTTAGGAATCGTGCCATAGGATTTAATTCGAGTCTTCGCACTGTTTTATTCTATATTCTTTATGATTCCTTGTTTTATCTATCAAGTTTGCTTGATATTTATTTTGTGAATAACCTTTCTTCTCTTCTTTCTTTCTTTCTAAAGGAAGAGAAATGGTTAGACCAGGCCGTCCCAGCGCCGGTCAATCTAGTGCTACTCCTCAGGTGGGAGTATTTATGTCTGCCCAACAGCTTCTAGATCTTGTTAAGAATGCTCAAGCTATCGGACCCATTCCAGAGCCTACTCATCCTAGATCCGGTTTTGCACGCTTGTGTAGAGATTACACCGATTTGGGTGGAAGGCCATTCCGGGGATCCGAGAGTGTCATTGAGATCCAAGCTTGGCTTAGATCATGCGACCGCATCTTTTCTCGCATGAATCTTGTAGATCTCCACCGAGTCCAAGCGGCTTCTAGCATGCTCCAAGAAAGAGCATTGGATTGGTATGAGCTTCTTATTTATGAAATCGTTGAAGCGGATCTCACTTGGGAGCAATTCCGGGAAAGATTCGAATTGAAATCTGTGCCGGAGGCTGAAAAAGTAACTTTGGGCCGGCGTTTTATCGACCTTGTTCAAGGTGAATCTTCTGTGACGGACTACGTCGCGTCTTTCGAATCTCTTTCTAAATACGGGGTTGAATATATTAATACCCCATTGAATAAAAATCAGAGATTCATTTATGGCTTGAATAAGAATCTCAAGAAGCCATTACTTCTGAAATTGGAAGTTTCTTTCTATCAGCTTATTGATATCGCTCTTCGTCTTGAAGAGGCTGATAAAGAGTGTGATGTTGAAGTTGTGGGTGCTAAACAAAACTTCAACAACAACATGAAAAGGCCTATCAAATTTAAAGGCCCCAATCCCACTCCCGACAAGAAAGGGAAGCAAGAAACTTCGATAGCAAAGTCTCCAACCTCTAGTCGTGGACGATGCTATAATTGTGGTTCTACGGACCACTATGCAAATGAGTGCCCGAAACCATTTTTTTGTCGTTATTGCAAAGGTTCGGGACATCTTTTATCTTCATGCCCCAAACTTTCAAACAAGAGAGAGGGAAAGCTAAATGTTGTTCAAGCCCCCAGTGACACTTCTCTTGGTCAAGGTATCCATTCTATCCTTGACGACATTATTTTGTGATTATCTTATTCGAGTTCTTTTTGATATGGGTTTCATCTCATTATTTTATATCAAAAGAACTTGTTGATTCCTTTTCTTCAAACATTTTTGGGCTTGATGACTTCTTTGAGGATTGCGAATCCGGATTGGTGGATATGCAACACTCAATTTTCTTTTTATTGGTGTCGAAATTATTTTATGTGATTTTTTGTTTTCCGAGCCAATTTGCATGTTATGCGTTACTTGGGATTTGGAAATTTATTTTTGTGAAAGGATTGGCTTATTATGAAGCCCATATCCTATTTCCCGAGTGGACTATTCATCTTCGACATTTTCAATCTGTTAAGCAGATTTCTGTTTTTCCTTTGTGATTTTGATTCCAATTTGATGGCATCATTTTATTCTTTAATCTCACATGACGAGGAAAGTGTTATTTCCCTCATTCATGTAGTTTAAGAATTTTCCGGTATTTTTGAGTTCGTCTTAGGATTATCACCTAAGCAATCTTTTGAATGGTGTTAGGGTCTTTTTAGTTCGACATTGCCACCGGTTTTCATTTGCTACGAGTTGTGGAAATTAGCCTTCAACTTACCGCATTCCGCACTCGTTATGAAACTTATGAATGACTTATTGTGTCATTCAGTTTGTCCAGCTTATTTCATCCATTTTATGAATCGAGTATTCTACGAATATCTTGATGAGGTATTTATTGATTTTGGATGAAAATAACAATTTAAAATTTTGCAAATCTTTTTCATAAGATTAATTTATAAGTACAATTTGATTTTTTGCTCTTAAGCGAGCAAAGAAAATTCTTAAAGGTTTTTAAGAACATGTTTATCATATAAAAGATGATTTTGTGATTGTATTGCCCATTGAGTGGTTTAAGAATTCTGGTCGATGCGCTTGATCAACTTTATCGATAGGAATCTCCTAAACGCTTTGATGAGACAATTTGACACGATATATTGACTGGTAAAAATGTAAATTTTTCTAGAAAGATTATTACATAAAGATAAATGTAATTTTTGAAAGTTTTAGCTTTTCGGGGAAAGAAGATTATTTGAAACAATTCTTTTCTGATACTCTTATTCTTGTGATTCCCGAAGGGAACCAAGATTTTATCTTTTGTACCAATGCTAATTGTATTGGTTTGGATGCCGTTCTCTTGCAAAAGAGAACGTGTTATCACTTGTGCTTCTAAACCATTAAAGCCTATCGAGACTAGGTATGCCACTCATGACCTAGTGCTCGCGGCTTTTGATTTCACTTTCGGAGTTTGGCATCATTGTGTTTGGCGGAGAAACTTGTTCTCCACCTCGATCATAAATCTTTGGAATATTTATTTTTCATAAGGAACTTAATTTGTGTCAACCTCGTTGGCTCGAGTTCCTGGCATCTTATGATCTTGATATTCTTTTTATCCCCAGAAGGGAAATCGTGTTGCCTATGCGCTTAGTCGTAAGCAACAAGTGGTTGATTTTTTGATGATGTCCGAATGGAATTATCTTTTTATCAAGTTCATCGGACGTTTTGATGTACTTCGTTTTAGTGAGCTTCGTCTCATTTCTTTTATGGACTAGCGTCCGATGTTCTTTTATGGCCTTCGGTTCATTGGATGTACCGTTTTTGTACTACGTCGGTGTTCCGAATTATTTGAGTTTCCGTTCATTGGATGTACCGTTATTGTACTACGTCGATGTTCGGAGTTATTCGTGTTTCCAGTTTCTCGGGCGTAATGTTATTATACTACGTCGTTGCACCGGCTCAATTTTCTGTTATTCATAACGTTTTCCATGTCTTTCAACTACGGAAATACCTTTGGGATTCCGATTTTTATTCTTGAGCCCGGTATTATTGTGGAAATTGAAGTTTCTCCTATTTGACTTTTGAGCAACAGTCTGTTCACATCATTTCTTCGGGGGTTGAGCGCCTTCGAGATAAAGATGTTCTTCTTGTGAAAGTTCAATGGTTCTCTAATCCCAAGGATTGCTCTTGGGAAATCTAGAGAATTCATCGAGCGAACTCGTCCGGGTTTGCTCTTTCGTGCTCTTTTTAGTGAACTCCTTATTTCAAATTTTCTTTTGTGTTGATATGCTTTTATGGTTGTTACTCTTAATTTTCTTCTTAAGTATTGCGAGGACGCAAATTTTTTAAGGAGGGGAGTCTGTAACAACCCGCATATTTGTCGATTTTATATTTAATATTTTATTTAAATATTTTATCGTTAGTCGGATTTTAGTCCGAAAAGCTACTTTTTGCAAACGGTCAAATTAGGACTCGAGACCACTTCCATTAGGTTCGAAACGCCTTTTACAATCTTTTAAGTATAAACTTCGATATGTTTGAAGATAGTAGAATTTTGCTACTTTTTCCACTTAGGGCTTTGCTCTTGTTTCAGCTCATTAGACCCAAGCTTGACCCCTCCTCTTTTCATTTCCTTACTTCTATTTCCTAATACTCAAGCTTTTGCAACAATGGAGAGAGTAATGGGAAATTAAAACTCCAAACCCTAGTTTTCTTTTGCAAATCAAGTTCTAGCTCCAAAACTAGTAGAAGAAGCTTTGGTAAGTCTCCTCTTCTTCTTCTCCAACTCATTCTCTTATCAATTTCAGAAATTCCTAAACTTAATTTAGGAAATGTTCCTCTTTTTAGCTTAGATTCAAGCTTGTTGAGTTGGAATTGAAGAGTGATTGTCATTGCCATTGTTCTAAAGCTTCTTCATCCTTGTTTTTGGGTTCAAAGGTGAGATTTTTATCTCACATCTTAGTCTATAATTATCTTCGATTGTTAGGTATGAATTCCTAACACTTATTCTTGTGCAATTGATTTTGGTTTGGATCGATTTTGTGTATATTCCAATTTTTGGTGTTTTGGTTTAATTTTTGTGAAAATCCTATTATGGATATTTGGATATTGATATTCGAGGCGTATCGAAGAGCCGTTAAGACTGGGTTGTCGCTAGGCATAATTCCTTAGTCGTTGTTGCTCGTCCGATCGTTATTGATATCGTTTGGCCATTTTTGGCCTAGGTTCAGGGAATGCCCTGAACAACAGTTTCAGACGTCTGAAACGTATGGTTCAGACGTCTGAATATAATACTGGGAATTTTCTTCTCCCAGTATTCAGACGTCTGAATCAAAGTTTCAGACGTCTAAATTGGTTCGTTTTGAACCAGAAAAAAAATAGGCTAAAAAGTGCCTATTTCAGATGTCTGAAATCAAAGATTCAGACGTCTGAATTATGTTCTGGAAAATATTTTATTTTCCAGATTCAGACGTCTGAATCCTTGATTTCAGACGTCTGAATCTGCAGTCTTTTGCCTATTTTCCTATTGAGCCTGAATTTCCAACTTTAATCGGTTCGTGTTGATTCCCTTTTTGTTGTTATCATTTATTATCGGCTTTGATGACATTTTCTTCGTGATTTTTGGGAATATCCATTTTGATGGATTCGGTATCGATTTCTTTGGATTTTATTCACGCCTTTGACTGTGAATTTTGATGATTGATTGTTTCTACAATCGTTTTTGTGATTTGTCACTTCTAAAAATACAAAGGTTTTCTATACTAGTAGTAAATACTCAAACACTTCCACAAAGATGATTTCAACTCTATTTTTAATATCAAACTCGTTTATCAAAACCGTTTTCCAATCTATTAGTATATACAAATCTTTACCTCATTCGTATGAGAAATCTAATTAAATGGCTTAGTAAAACAAGTGGTATGAAACGCTTGCGTTTACTTCGTCGGTTAATTTTTGGACTTGTTCGATTGAATCTCTTGTGACAATTTTCTAGTGGAAATCTATAATTTGTTAGTAAATATTTAAGTTAAGCAAGTGGTTATGGGACATGAAGCTAAACTCATATATTTACTAGCTTAGTGTAATTGACACTTCTTGATGATCGATGATGATCATTTTATGGTTTAGACTAGCAATGTGCGATGTCTCTTTATCCATGTGAAGGACTGTACTTCATTTTATTGAGCTTCGTCTCATTTCTTTGTGGGCTAGCGACCCATGTACTTTTAATGTGTTTCGATTCATCTGATGTACCGTTTGTACTACATCGACGTCTCAGCTTTTCGGTTCATTGGACGTACCGTTTGCACTGCGTCAATATTCTGAATTGTATTGTGTTCCGATTCATCTGATGTACCGTTTGTACTACATCGATGTCTTGGCTTTCCGGTTCATTGGACGTACCGTTTGCACTGCGTCAATGTTCCCAATTGTTTTGTGTTTCGATTCATCTGATGTACCGTTTGTACTGCATCGATGTCTCGGCTTTCCGATTCATTGGACGTACCGTTTGCACTGCGTCAATGTTCTAAATTGTATTGTGTTTCGATTCATCTGATGTACCGTTTGTACTGCATCGATGTCTCGACTTTCCGATTCATTGGACGTACCGTTTGCACTGCGTCAATGTTCCGAATTGTTTTATGATACACGTGTTGGTGAGTTTTCATGCTCCCGCTTGGGATTGGCCATCCTTTTCTTGTGATTTCTGGAATTTATGTTTCACCAGCATTTACAATGGGCATTGATATGTATGTCGTTTTTGTGTCTTGGTGAATTAAATTAAGAATATGATGTTCTTTTCTATGTTTTGAGATTATTGAGATATTGTATGACTTTTGTGGGTTTTCTGATGTATACTTGACGTAGTATGACATTTATGGTTATCATACATTTTATTATTATATCTCTTCTTATATCTCATTTTATCTAATAATTATAGCTAGACTGATCCGTTTATTATTTTCTTCTTAAATAATACTCGGGTCAGACTGAGATTTTACAGGTGCTGCCTCATGACTTCTTATTTGGAGCCATCATCTGACTTTTGGCTAACTACTCTAGTTTAGTAGGTTTTGCTGTATGCATTTGAGATTTAGACTCCTTGATGTATACATATTCTTTTGGCTAGCCCTTGTATCTATTCTTTTGTGTATTGTGGATCTTATTTGACCACTACTCTGATGTACACTTTCATGTGTTATATTCATATCTATTTCTGCCTTTGTGATATGAATTGTTTGTGACTGATTTGTGTTATGTTTATTTCTATATTTGTTTTCGAAGTCCATATAGCCACTGTGTAGTAGCTTTGAGTTTGTATCGGTATGTCGGATTTCCTCTTGAGATGAAAAGTTATATTTTTATCTGGCATATCGGTACTCGCACAAAGCAATTATACAGATGGTCGCTCCTCGACAGCCTTATTCTCCGTGCTAGTTGACGGCATTAACCCGTAGTGCTCTTGGCTAGCGTGGGTATAGAGGTGGGGTGTCACAGTAACACATTGTATTAAAGATAAGTAAATATGCATACACATAATATCCTACAATTTTAACCACATAATATTCCATTGTATATGTTTTAAGAACAAACAAAAAGGTAGTAGCCAATGTCTCACCAAAAAAATGTAGCGAGCTGTTTGCGTTAAAAAGAAAAAATACCATAAATCTTTCGTTCTTCCACCTGCAAATGAAACGAATATCTACATTAAAAATGAATATAAATATGAATACGATTAAAATTGAAAAATGAAGTATCTACATCGAATAAAACTGCAAATGAGGAGACTCGGTTAATTTGAATAAACATGGTAAATATTTTATAAAAATTAGTTAATTTATTATTATTATTATAAACGTAATTAACTTTCATAAACTTAGTTAATTTATTATTATTATTATTATTATTATTATAAACTTAGTTAATTTTTATAAAATTAGTTAATTTATTATTATTATATAAATTAAGTTAATTTTTATAAAACTTAGTTAATTTGGTCAATATTTTATAAATTTTTTTACTATTATTATAAACTTAGTTAATAATTATAAAACTTATGGTTACTTTATATTATTATTATTTTTACTATTATAAACTTGGTTAATTTTTAGAAAACTTAGTTAACTTGGTTAGTACTTTGTACTTTATTATTATTATTATTATTATTATTCTAAACTTAGTTAATTATTATGAAATTTAATTAATTTTTATAAACTTGGTCTGTATATTGTTATTATTACTATTATGATTGTTGTTGTCATTATTATTATTAGTATTAGTATTATAAACTTAGTTAATTTTTATAAACTTAGTTAATTTTCATAAACTTGGTTAATTTATCATTACTATAATAAATTTAGTTAATTTATTTTGATTACTACTACTATTATTATTATAATATATAAATTTAGTTAATTTTTTATAAAACTTAGCTAACTTGGTTAATATTTTATAATTTATTATTGTTGTTGTTATTGTTATTGTTATTATAAACATAGTTAATTGTTATGAAACTTAGTTTATTTTTATAAAATTAGTTTAATTATTATTATCATTACTATTATGATTGTTGTAGTTGTTGTTGTTATTATTAGTATTATTGCTATAAAATTAGTAATTTTTATAAAAAAATTAATTTTTATAAAACTTAATTAGTGAAGTTCATATTATCATTTAACTTTTATAAAAAGTTTAATTTAATATGTAATATATATATGTATGTATTTTATTTTTATCTTTATATTTATTTTTTAGTTATTGTTATTATTATTATTTGTTTACTTAGACTTTATTTTTTTATTATTATCATGGTTATTATTGTTGTTGTTGTTGTTGTGACTTTTAAATTGACTTTGTCATTTAGTTTTGGGTTTTATCCTCTATCTGACCCCAACTTATTTGGAAATAATGGCTTAGTTGTAGTTGTTTTAATTAGTGAAGTCAATTTTTATAACCTTATTTAATTTATTTTGATTATTATTATTACCATCCTTATATAAGTTTAGTTATAAAACTTAGGTAACTTGGTTAATATTTTATAATTTATTAGTATTATTATTATTATAAACATAGTTAATTGGCTCTCCATCAAAGTTTTGGTTAATTTCAAAACGAAGTTAATTTATATACTTTAGTTAATTATTATAATTATTGTTGTTGTACAAATTTAGTTAATTTTTATAGAACTTAGTTAACTTGATTAATATTTTATAATCTATTATTATTATTATTCAAAATTTAGTTAATTGTTGTCAAACTTAGTTAATTTTAAAACTTAGTTAACTTGATTAATACTTGATTATTATTATTTCTGATGAAAGAGTGATACTTTTTTAATTGGGAACATTTGGCATACATCCTTAATAGGTTTGAAAATATACAAAACATCCCTTCGTTTTAATTATAAGTTTCCTATCTTTATTTTTAAACGCGACAAAAAGATTTCCCTAAATACCCTCATGTCTTCTTCGAACAAAACCCAGAACCCTTCAAATTTTTTTCATTGATTAACATCTTAAAAAAAGAAAACCCTAATCGTTTGAATTATAAATCTGAATTAGTTGCTACTTCAAAAATCGATGTCCGAATCGAGTCCAGAACTGAAGAAAGTTGAGATTCAGAAAATGAAAACAACACAAATCAGAAAATCGAAGGTTATCTATTAAGAAATTTCTATATGCAATTTTATTGAAAAGTTGCAGACATATATGCAATTATTATGAATAGTTGCATACATCTTTGTAATTACTAATAACAATTGCATTTTTAAATGCATTTCACTTATAAAGTTATGAATTGCATCATTTTTAAATGTATGTCTGATATGCATCTTAAAATTACAGCTGTTATATGCAAATTTTAACTGCATATGAAATTTGCAGTTAAAACATACAATTAAACGGTGTAAATTTTAAGTGCATTTCACTTACGCAGTTAAGAAATCATAAGATTTTTATTATACTTGCAGGCATATATACTATTATTATAAATAGTTGCATACATGTTTGCAATTATTTATGAACAACTGCATTTTTAACTGCATTTCACCTATGCAGTTATAAATTGCACCATTTTTAATTGCATATCTGTTATGCAGTGAAAATAGCACATGTTAAATGCAATTTTTAACTGCATATAACATATGCGGTTAAAACATACACTTGAATCATGCAAATTTTGAAGTACATTTCACTTTTGCATTTAAAACTTCATAAGATTCTTATTATACTTGCATACATATCTAATATAAAGTTATGAATTGTATTATTTTTAACTGCATATATCGTATGCAGTTAAAAATTGCAGCTGTTAAATGTGTTTTTTAACTGCATACTTAATATGCAGTTAATAAATACAGCTGTTAAATGCAAATTTTAACTACATATGTAGTTAAAAACTAAAAATATCCTTAAAAAATCTTGGCACTGAACCGCTGCATTTTAAGACTACATATGTATTACATAGTTAAAAATTAGTGAAAAATTTAGTTAAAATCTATACTGAAATACAATTTTTAATTACAACAGTATTAGTTTCAAATAATTGCATATTTGAATGCACATAATTAAGTTTTTTTTAGCTTTGTAGGCAATTATTTAAAAACAATAATACAAAGTCGATTGAAATTTAAATCAAGCGTTTACCTGCAAGATGATGAAGTCATAATGATTTGCAAAAAAAAAAAATCGAACAGTATATCGAATTAAATCTGATTTCCCTACAAAGATTTCAAATCTTGATCGTCAATACAATCACATAAGAATAGTCGACATGAAATAAACGATGGTAATTAGGGAAATAAAATATTATAAAAAAAATAGGGACCGGATTTACAAATTTAAAACGGAAGGAGTTTTGGGCTATTAAATTTGATTTTAGGGACGTGGACCTAATTTTCACTTATTAATTTATATAAACGAAGTTAAATTTTAGTTAATTTATATAAACAAAATTAAATTTTATAAAACCAGTTAATTTATTATTATTGCTTTTGCTGGTGTGTATATATATATATAGCTAATAACAGTGCATACACGCACGCACACACATACATATACATACACACACAAATACATACATACATATATAGTAGTGAACATGGTACATTATACTTGGATGTCTCACAAAGTGTGACGATTTAGTAGAATTCGAATAAAACTAAAATGTTTGTATAAGCTATGACTTCAAAAGACCTCCATATGGTCGTAGAGTTAAAAAAAATTATTGTCATAATCAATAGAGGCTAAACTCATCTTTTGATTAAAAAAAACGAATTAACAGAACAAGGGCCAAAACTCGTTTTTGTTCAATTAAAAATATAAAAATTGTGCACGTTTTGTATGAATTAACAGAACAAAATAATAAAGCCTAAAAACATTCATATCTTTCAAAAAAAATTCACCTATTTACTTTGAAGAGCAAATAATAACTTTCCACAACTCCCAAATACCAACAAGGAATCAAACATCTAAGTAATAGCCTTCAATATTAAATTAAAAGAAAAGTAAGTTCAAGTTCAAGTTATCAGGGTCAGCAAATTAAGATAATGGTGTTTACCTGCACGTTCTTTTAAGTGCCATACTAGTATCGGACGAGTCTAGGGATCAATGCACACAAATGTGGTTAGAGGGCATCACCAGCTTGCCTTGCTATCTTGGAAAATACAAAACCCGCACCACTCTTCGAATTTAATGCAGCCTGATAATTGGCAAGGTCCATGAATTTATATATCATTTGGTTGCCCCATTTCATTAGCAAGGCTACGTAGCTCCTTGTAAGCACTAAGATTCCCACCACCAAGATTTTCACCAATTGCACCTTCTTGAAAAACTTCAGTATCTTCAGTAAGCTATAGATCAAATAATCAAAATAAATTGATCATGCCTAAAAGCCTAAAAGAACAGATACAAACTTTGCATAGTTAATAATAGACATGATTCAAACAGTTGCAATGTTGGATTCCTATTTCAGAACCACAATCCACAATTAGAATAACACAGTCATGATTTATAATACTGAATTTCACTTAAATGTTGATAGTAACAATGTTTTTATTTTATTGTTTATTTATTTATTTTATTTTGATCATCTGATACTCACCAGATTCAATTTAACTTGACATTCAAAAATGTACATATTGCCGTATTGATTGACTAACAAGACTTTCATAGATATGTCGCAGACTTGTGTCATACACTTTCTGGTTAGACAAATTCAGTTACAAGTTATAAATGTTAAAAAATGAACTTATATATAGACTAAAGAAAGTACAGAAGGCGATTAAGAAGGCTAAAAGCACCTATATAAGCTAGGATTCGAGACATCTTAGAGGAATAATTTAGTTCACTTGTAATTTCAGAACATACCAGTAGGGATTAAAAGTCCTTTTTATGCAATTCTTAGTGGAAACAGTTAGTTATAGATTCAATATTTGTGACCTAAAATGGAATCAGTTACAGAAATTGCTAATTATCATACCTTTACAGCTCTTTTCCTCTTTCCGGAGCCAGTCAATGTACCTATAAGAGCATTAACTAGGCTCTGTTTCATTGACGCATCCCTTAGATCGTATTCAATACTCATCCCTTTTGAAGCCAATTCCTGAGTGAGTTCATTATGCTCCCCGATAAGGTAAGAAAATGCCTCCAGTATAACTACATTCATTAGTCTCCATTCAAGTTCTCCTAAATAAGTAGGTAGAATAATATTTAATGCACAATATAAAAAAATTATTAAAAAACTACACAATAATAATTCTATATCAACAACATTTATTTTCAAGAAATAAACAGATTCTTAACAAGTGCTCAACCTCTTGAGTTGCTGAAACATTTGTTCTTTGACATGCTCAACATCTTGAACAAGAACTTGAGTCTCCCGGATAACAGGAGGAGCTTCTTCAATAGCCCTCTTTGCAGCATCCCGTACTTTGATAAGCTGTACATTTGCTGCAGCTTCCTCATCTGCCTTACTTTGATCTACTTGCAATTGATTTTGTAATGTAGTTATTTCTTGCTCCGTTGCTTCTTCCATATACATCTGCATGAGGTAAACAGTATAATTATGATACAGAAGCAGCATCTGAATTCGAACAGCAAAATTTATACCATCATGACTGGCAATGTTACACTGTGCTTGACCACAGAGATACCAAAAGTGCTATCAAGTGTGAAAACTAGAAAATGTACCCTTAATCTTTTCTCTAACTGCAAGCACCATGTAAGCTCTTCCCAGTGGCGGAGCTAGCTTTGAAGCTCAGCTATGGCCAAGAAGTGATGTTTGGACCGAGAATGGACTGAAGTTGATCTCAGCTAGGGCCTAGAAGTTGATCTCAGGTAGGGCAAGATGCTGAATTTAAGGTTTTTTGCATTGTTTTTGAAATTTTCAGCTAGGGCATTGGCCCTAGCTGGCTTAAATGTAGCTCCGCCACTTGTTAAGATTTTGAGTTTACTTGAGGAGAGATTATGAATATGAAGAGAAATGATTTATTGAATTTCTTGTATGTATTACAAGATGCTTACAGTAATTTTGAATAATACTGATTTGCTTTTATTTAAACTGAATACGTTTTACAAAAAGAATACAAGCCTATTTATACAGAAAGAAATAAAATAGGCCCAGCCCAAGTGTTGGTGATCCGAGACAATAAGAGGCAATGAATGTTCACCGTTCGATGTCTCATAATCAAACGGTGATGAGATGCTCTTGATTAGGGTATAGCTGAAGACTCGGTTGTGCTTTTGCTCTTTACCTTCTGATAGCCATTGATACATTTCGTAATACCCCCTCTCAAACCCTATCCCTAACATTTAGGGTTAGGGTTAGAATTTACTTTGCCGATTTTACTGATCTGAGATGAGTTTGGAGGCTTCTCCTTAGCTCGGACTTGAGAGATCTCTTTACTTGTGATATGATGCAGCTGTATTATGCTAGATCTGTCAAGATGTTGAGAGTTGGAGAGAAGTTGCTGTCTTTCTGGTTTATTGCGAGTTTCTTCAACTTTAGCTTGCTTGGATTCAAGGTCTTTCTCATCTTTAACCTTCAGATCTGAGCGAAATCTAGTGAAGTTAGTTGCTGATAGAGCTTTAGTTAAAACATCAGCTCTTTGGTAAGTTCCAGGTATGTGATTGACTTGTAATTCTCCTCTTTGCACAAGTTCACGAACAAAATAAAGATCTATCTCTATATGCTTTGTTCTGGCATGTTGAACTGGATCTTCAGAAATATAAACCGCACTTCTATTATCACACCATAGAGTAGGTTTAGTGATAGCATTGTATTGTAGTTCAGATAGAAGAGATTGAATCCATTTAATTTCAGCTGAAGCATTGGCAATGCTTCGGTACTCAGCTTCGGTGCTTGACCTTGATACAGTATGTTGTTTTTTTGATGACCATGAGACTAAGTTATCCCCAATGTATATGCAGAAACCAGATGTAGACCTTCTGTCATCTGGGTCAGATGCCCAATCTGCATCTGCAAAGCCAGTAATGTTGAGATTTGAGCTAGCTTTGAAATTTAAGCCATAGTTGATAGTTCCCTTGAGATATCTTAAAATTCTTTTAACAGCTTTCCAATGCTCACTCAGAGGATTCTGCATAAATTGTGAAACTTTGTTAACACTAAATGAAATATCAGGTCGTGTTATAGTTGCATATTGTAATGCACCTATAACACTTCTGTATTGTTTAGAATTAACTATGGCTTCTCCCCTGTATTTTGATAAGTGTTGGTTGCAGATCATTGGGGTTGGTTGAGGATTAGCACCATCCATTTTTGTTTTCATTAATAGCTCAGAGATGTACTTCCTTTGACATAGGAAAACTTCAGTGTCTGATTTCCTTATCAGCTCAATACCTAAGAAATATGTTAAGTTACCCAAGTTTTTGATAGAAAATTCCTGGTTCAAATAATTAGTTAAATGTTCTATGTCTGCAGTGTTATTTCCAGTGATAATTAAATCATCAACATACACAAGTATATATATTGTTGATGATTCATTTATCTTAGTAAACATTGAATTATCTGATTTGGTAGATTTATAGCCCAATGTAATTAAGGCTGTTTTTAATCTATCAAACCAGACTCTTGGAGCTTGTTTGAGCCCATATATAGCCTTTTTCAATTTGCAGACATAGTTTGGGTTTTTGCAATACCCTTGTGGTTGTTGCATGAATATTTCCTCTTTTAAAATGCCATTAAGAAAGGCATTATTGACTTCTAAATGCTTAATGCTCCAATTTTTCTTTAGAGCAATGGAAAGAATAATCCTGATGGTAGTTGGCTTTACAACAGGAGAGAAGGTTTGATTGAAATCAAAGCCATACTCCTGTGTAAATCCTTTGGCAACAAGCCTAGCTTTGTATTTGTTTATGCTACCATCAGGGTTTTTCTTTAGTCTAAATGTCCACTTGCAGCCAACTATATTTTTGTTGGTTGGTGCTTGGGTTAAGTCCCAAATTTCATTTTTGATGAGAGCTTTGTATTCCTCATCCATAGCTTCTTTCCAATGCTTGTTTTTGATGGCTTCATCATAAGTTGCAGGCTCACTTTCACTGAATTGAGCAGTAAAAACTTTTGGTTTGAAAATTCCCCTTTTTGATCTTGTGATCATGGGATGCCCAGACTGAACTGGCTCTATATCTGGAGGTGAAGCATCCTGTTCATTTGAATTTGATGTACTTGATACTGTATTTGTTGAGTCATTAGTTTTATTGCTTCTATCATACTGAGTTTGGCTTGATGATTGATCAGGTGAGGTGCTGGCATGGCTGGGAGGTTCAGATTCCTCATTTCTTCCTAAACTGGGAGATGATGTGTCTTGAGCATCAGCAGCCCCCTCATTATCCATATATTGCCAGGTGTCAAGGACAGTTGATAATTCAGGTATGGATGTCCTTGGATTGTACACCTTGCTTGTAGTGCTAATGTTTTGAGATTTGAATGGAAAGATATTTTCATTAAAAACAACATCCCTGCTTATATATATCCTACCTGTTTCATCAAGACACTTATACCCTTTCTGATTAGTACCATAACCAAGAAATGTACATGCCCTAGACCTGAAATTTAACTTATTTTTATTGTAAGGTCTAAGGCATGGATAACATAGGCACCCAAACACCTTCAAGGCGTGATAATATGGCTTAACACCATATAATTTTTCAAGTGGTGTTATTTTATTGAGAACTTTAGTTGGCTGTCTATTAATCAAATACACAGCTGTACTAAAGGCTTCTGGCCAGAATTTTAGAGGAAGATTAGAATTGGCAAGAAGTGTTAAGCCAGTTTCAACAATGTGCCTATGCTTTCTTTCAACAATACCATTTTGCTGTGATGTATGTGGACATGATAATCTATGCACTATGCCCTTTTTATTGAAGAATAATTTCAGAGTTTTAAATTCACTTCCACCATCAGACTGAACAGTTTTAACAGATTTGTTAGTTTGTTTTTCAATCATGATGATGAAATTGATAAGTGCATTGTGAGTGTCAGATTTTGTTTTCAAAAAATAGATCCATGTATATCTAGTACATGCATCAACAATTGATAAGTAGTATTTGAAACCAAAATCTGAAAAGATTGGTGATGGTCCCCATAAATCAATGGTAATTAATTCTAATGGTTCACTATAAACAGTAGATGAGTTAGAAAAGGGTAATCTATGACTCTTACCTTGTTGACAATAATCACAAACATATGGTATAGAAACTTGATTAAAATCTATATTATTTTCATTCAGAATTTGTTTAACAATTTTGACACTAGGGTGTCCAAGCTTACAATGCCAAAGATCAAACAAATTTGAATTATTGTCCACATTTTGAACTTCAGTCATATTGCAACATTTGTCTTGCTGTAAAGCCTTGCTACAACTAACATTGTTTAACTTGTATAGCCCCTTTGTCACATCACCCTGTAAAATGATATTTCTAGTTAGTATGTCTTTAACAAGACAATACTTTGGGTAAAATTCAAAAAAGACATTATTGTCTTTAGCAAATTGGGATACACTTATTAAATTCTTCTTAATTCTAGGGGCTCTTAATATATTATGCAAGTATAGTTGTTTGTTGCTATCTAGGCAGGCATTTCCAGTATGAGTAATTTGAATACACTTACCATCACCCATAGAGATAGACTGATTACCTTTAAACTCTTTATTGCCAAGATTCAGATTTTCAAGACTGCTTGTAATGTGATTTGTTGCCCCAGTATCTGGATACCAATCATTATCTTGACTGTTGAATTTGTCATTCTCAGCAGTACTTTTGTTTTCAGTTTGCACCTGTGCCATATTAGCTGTTGGTCCAGTCTTTTGATTCTGTGCTTGCCCATAATTTGAATTGAACCTGAAATAACATTTTAAAGCAGTATGACCAATTTTCTCACATATTTGGCATTTAGGTCTATTGTTGTTGTTACTCCATCTGCCTCTTCCTCTTCCTCTTGCAGAGCTACCACCTCTCTGAACTGATTGTTCTCTGTTTTGATTTTTCCCTTTATAACCAGTGGCAAGGTTGGCTGAATAATCAGGTTCTTGAACCTTTTTATTGCTAATTCTGGCTTCATGGGCTAATAGAATTGAATGAACTTCATCAATTGGTGGTGTTGTTTTCTGTGAGGATATGACTGCAATGATAGACTCATATTCTTCAGATAGACCATTTAGTAAAATTAAAACTTGCTCAGTTTCTTGAACAGGATTTCCTGTTGCAGCAAGCCTGTCACTTATGTTCTTGACTTTAGCAAGATACTCTCTCATAGACATGTTATCCATTCTAATATTATGCAATTGTCTCTTGAAGTATAGCACTTTTGCTGATGACTGGTTGTTGAAATTCTTTTCAATGGTTGTCCAGATATCATTAGCAGATTTGCATCCTATTACTTGTGGTAATAAATTTGCACTAATAGATGAGAGAAGCCAAGAGCTAATGAGTCTATCTTGTCTATTATGCTTAACATATTCTTGATTAATGACAGTATTCTTATCTTTATCAGTGACATACTTTGGTGGAGTGGGCAGTGTACCTTCAATAAAGCCTTCTAAGCCATAGCCTTCTATGGCTGTTTCCACTTGGAGTTTCCAAAGAAGATAGTTGTCTTCTTCAAGATGAATGTTGACAAGCTGGGTTTGTGGGCTGATGACAGATTTCATAAGACCTTGCACAGATGTTGAAACATTAACATTGGCGTCATCATTGACTGATGTAGCAGATGTAGAATCTTCTGCCATTGCTGATCAATTCAAGGAGATAGAGGGAAAGGATAAATGAAAGAGCAGTAAGGAGATCAAGAAAATGAACAGAAAGTCAAGATGAATCAAAAACAGGTATGATTTGGCCTGAAATTTATGATGATGCTTTGGTTGGTTTCGAACAGATACTGAATTGCTGAATTGATTTCAGGCTGATACTTATCTGAGTTTTGAATCTTTCTTGGTTTCTTGATTTGATTTTTTTGATTTCTTGATTACTGCTTTAATGGATTTGATCATGCACGGTGTTGATGCAGCCACTTTTCAATAGAAATCTGGCGAGGCACAGTACTGTGATGATTGAATCTGATCTCCAGATGAAGAGATGAAATCTGATGGAGAAAATACTCAAATGATGAAATCTCTCTGATGAGTATACTTAACTTTGATTGAGATGTGCTGTTAAGCAAGAATGCTCTGCTACCATGTTAAGATTTTGAGTTTACTTGAGGAGAGATTATGAATATGAAGAGAAATGATTTATTGAATTTCTTGTATGTATTACAAGATGCTTACAATAATTTTGAATAATACTGATTTGCTTTTATTTAAACTGAATACGTTTTACAAAAAGAATACAAGCCTATTTATACAGAAAGAAATAAAATAGGCCCAGCCCAAGTGTTGGTGATCCGAGACAATAAGAGGCAATGAATGTTCACCGTTCGATGTCTCATAATCAAACGGTGATGAGATGCTCTTGATTAGGGTATAGCTGAAGACTCGGTTGTGCTTTTGCTCTTTACCTTCTGATAGCCATTGATACATTTCGTAATACCACTGGCTCTTCCACTGCCTTTTCAAGCTTATGCTTTGCTTCCTTGAGTGCACTGGTTTCCCTCGCTTCCTATGCATTGCAAAAATGTATACAAATCATTATTATGTTAGATTGACAATGATATAATGCAAGGCCAATTAATTAAGACAATACTGCACTCATGTATCAGACTTCTGCAAATAACCATCTGCATGCCCTGTGGTCTATTAAAAGATTTTATTTTAACATAAAACGGTACTGATTGTGAGAGTTGGCACAAAAGAGCATGTCATGCGTAACTCATATTTATCTGATGTGTAACTTTTGACATTAAGATTTGGTTTAAATTAATTGGTTAACCGGTTAACCAGCTAAACTGCATACACACACTACACATTACAAGCACTGCAGCACTACAAGCATAACTTACATTGCTTAGACATATACCCTTGATTGCTAAATATATGTATGTGGTTGGTTACTCTACCAACATTCCAAGCAGCTCATAAAACTCATCCAGCTTGGGCGCGCACGCACACACACACATGTGCGTGCGTGTGTGTTTAAAACTAGTGACTTAAGTATGTGCAATAAGAATGATGAACTAAATTTAGATAGTATTTGCGTTAGCAATAGATGACATAATATGACGTTGTAAATGAATAACATGTAACAGGGAAAAACGATTGCAAACTAGTTTGAAGGGTATATAGTATACCTTAAGATTGCATGTCATGCCACCATACCCATTGAAAACGCAACCATGAATAATAGTCCACTGCAGTAAACTAATATATCAGAAAAGTAGCATATTCAACAAAGGTAAACGGTGAATCGGTATTAAAATAACTTACAATATTATACAAAGGTTAGATCCTCAAATGTCATGCAAGCAGTAAACATCCGCATAGCCTTGCTTCATGCAGACCAATAAACATTCCCATAGCCTTGCCTTATGCAGCCATAAAGAGAACGTATGTTTTTTTAATATATTATAAACAACTTGAACCTTATGAAAAATTTGTAACTAAAAGCAAATAACAGTTCGAAGTATTTTTTGTAACTAAAAGTAAATCACCATCCAAAGAATTAGAAATCAGATATGATTTGTAATGTAGAAATGATTTGTATTGATATTGATCAATATACTGAATACAAGAATACATAAAATAACTTGTATTTATACAAGAAACAGTAATTGGGCTAGGCCCAGTAACTCTGGCAATCCATGTCATAATCCTTTAGTCTTTGTGTGCCTTTGGATCTTGTGTAATCTGTTGGTTTAGGATGAAGGAGAGCTAATGTTTGGATAAAACATCGTTTGCGTTATTGTGTTTCCTCAGATAGCCGCCCTCAATTTTATCTAGGGTTTTCTTATTTCCCCCTTTCTCTTCTTCGTTTTGTAAAAATTTCAGCTCCTCTTTCAATCTGACGAAATTTTTGGCTGAGAGAGCCTTAGTTAAGATGTCGGCACATTGATAGTATGTGGGAACGTGCCTTACGTCCAATTTTCCAGCTTCAATTCGCTCGCGTACAAAATGCAAATCGATCTCGATGTGTTTTGTACGCGAGTGTTGAACGGGGTTGGCAGAGAGAGATAGTGTTCAGATTGTCGCACCACACAATTGGCTTTCTTCGAAGGTTAAACCCTAATTCTGATATTAAGGTTTCTATCCAAGCTATTTCGACAGTGACGCTTGCAAGTGACCTATACTCTGCCTCCGTGCTAGAGTGTGATGTGGTGGCTTGCTTTTTCGTGCACCATGAAATCGGATTTGGTCCGAGAAATACACAATATCCAGAGGTAGATCTGCGGTCATTCACATCGCTTGCCCAATCTGCATCACTGTAAGCATTTATATTTATGTCATTGCAAGCTTTTAGAGATAAGCCGTGATTTTGAGTCCCTTTTAAGTATCTAAGGATACATTTAATTGCCTTCCAGTGTTCGTCGAGAGGGTTTTGCATGTGTTGACAAACTTTATTTACACTATAGCAGATGTCAGGTCTAGTTATGGTGACGTATTGTAGAGCACCAACAATACTTCTATCTTGTCTGGTGTTTTCGATAGCTTCACCTATGTGTTTTGATAAATGCAAGTTAGCGATCATAGGAGTGGGTAAAGATTTGGCTTCATTCATGTTGGCTCTTTTGAGAATTTCACCAATGTATTTCTTTTGGGATAGAAATAGTTTTGACTTGGATATTTTTGTAACTTGTATACCCAGAAAATAGTTTATATCTCCTAGATCCTTGATGGCGAATGTTTTATCAAGTAGCTGTATTGTGTTTATGATTTCACTGTCATTATCACCAGTAATAATGATGTCATCCACGTAGATAAGTAGATAAATGATGTTGCCATTGTTCTTCATATATAATGTATTGTCTGATTTGGTGGGAGCGAATCCAAATTTCAAAAGTGTTGCTTTCAGTTTTTCATGCCATGACCTTGATGCCTGTTTTAAGCCATAAATGGCTTTGTGTAGTCTGCATACTTTATTGTCTTCTGTGATGTACTCTTCTGGTTGCTGCATGAAAACTTCTTCATGAAGGTCTCCATTTAAAAAGGCATTGCACACATCTAGCTGTCTAATTTTCCAATTTTTGCATAACGCTAGAGTTAGCATAAGTCGAATGGTGGTTGGTTTTACAACAGGAGAGAAAGTTTCGTTGAAATCGAACCCAAACTGCTGTGAATAGCCTTTTGCAACTAATCTGGCTTTGTGCTTAGGTATACTGCCATCAGCATTTTTTTTAATCTTGTAGGTCCACTTGCATCCCACAATGTTTTTGTGTTTTGGTTGATCAACTAAGCTCCATGTTTGGTTCTTTATGAGTGCATTATATTCCTCATCCATGGCTTTTTTCCATTCATCATGTTTGATGGCTTGTTCATAACTTTGTGGTTCTGCATTGCTGGTGGAAACTGAGTATATTTTTGGTTTAAAAATTCCACTCTTCGACCTTGTTGTCATATGATGACCAGTAGCTGTAACATTTTGTTGTTGTTCCTGATCACTTTCACTTGATGTGTTTTCTGATATTTCATTCTCATTGGGTGTGTTGTTTCCATTGCTATCAGTTTGTTGTGTGTCTTCATATGGTTGTGGTAGCATGTCTGAATTGTCTGAACTGCATTCTGACTTTGTATCTGAGGCACATTTCTCTGTTGAGGTTTGATCCTTGTCATCTTATTTGTGGTGAAATGTTTAGACAAGACTGGAATGGATTGAACTGTAATGTTTGTTGCATTTGATTTTCTTCTTATGTTAACACCTTTTTCTGCAAAAGGGAATATGTGTTCATTAAACACAACATGTCTTGAGATATAAATTCTCCCCTTGTTGTCTAAACATTTGTAGCCCTTGTGATTGTTAGTATAACCCAAGAAAGTACAAGGGCTTGACCTTAAACTTAACTTATGTCTGTTATAAGGCCTAAGATATGAAAAACAAAGACACTCAAAAGTTTTCAAAAAATCATAATTGGGTTTTATACCATAAAGCTTCTCATAGGGGCACATGTCCTTTAAGATTTTAGTGGGCATTCTGTTTATAAGGTAAACTGATGTGTAGAATGCATCACTCCAGTATTTCATGGGCATAGAAGCTTGTGACATTAGTGTTAGACCAGTGTCTACTATATGTCTATGCTTTCTTTCAACTAACCCATTTTGTTCTGATGTATGAGGACATGTTACTCTATGAAAAATGCTTTTTTCTTGAAAAAAAATCTTTAAGAGGTAAAAACTCCTTTCCTCCATCACTTTGGAAAATTTTTACACTATGATTAATTTGTTTTTCCACAAGTGTAATAAACTGTTTTACTATGCTAGAGGTTTCAGATTTTGATTTAAGGAAGAATATCCATGTATACCTGGAATGAGCATCAACTAAAGAAAGATAATACCTCTGGTCGAGAGATGAGCCATGTGGTGCTGGACTCCATAGGTCTGCTGCAATCAGATTTAATGGCTGACTGTGCACTGTTTCAGATCTAGCAAATGGTAATTTGTGTATTTTGCCAATCTGGCAGTGTGTGCAAATTTCAGAAATAGGTATATCATCAAATTTTACTTTATTATCTTTCAGAACCTTTTTTACAATGTCATTACTGGGATGTCCCAGTTTCTTGTGCCTACATTCAAGAACATTTCCCTTACTTAACATGCTAGTATTGACATGATTACACCAGTTTCTCCCTATATGGTCTTTATTCGACTTGATGGAAGTGAATTTGTATAAGCCTTTGTCCAAACTATCCTGTAACAATATGTTTTTGTTTAGTAAATCCCTAACTAAGCAGAAATTAGGGTGAAACTCGAAGTATACATTATTGTCGTTGGCGAACTGAGAAACACTTATCAAGTTTTTCTTGATTTTGGGTACTCTTAATAGGTTGTTTAAAAATAATTCCCTCTTACCTATAATACTGCCAATTCCAACATGTGATATACTTATAGCTTCACCATTACCCATATGTATAGCTTCCATACCTGAGTAGCTTTTGTTGCCAAGATTCAAGTTTTGAAGGTTGTTGGTGACATGATTTGTTGCTTCTGAATCTGGGTACCAGTCTTCGATGTTTAGATCTTCAGATTTGACTAAGTCATCACCATTGCTGCCTTGTGTCTTGGAACCATCACTATTGATCCTTTGTTGATTTATTTGAGCCATGTTAACATTAGGCCCCGTTTTGACTTGACTGTCCTATGTTAAATTCAGAATTGAATCTGAAATAACACTTGTTGGCTACATGGCCAAACTTCTCACATATTTGACACTTCACTCTGTTATTATAGTTGTTTCTGCCTCTGCCTCTTCCTCTTTGTGGTTGATTACTTCTTTGTTGTTGACTGTCAGATTTTGGGTTTTGGCTTTGTGTGAGTTTCTGCTGAGTCTTGTTTCTTGAATTGAAACCAGATGCATAGTTGACTGTCATTTCTGATTATATTGCCTTTCTTTGCTCTATCCTACATTCATGAGCAATAAGGGCAGACTGCACATATTGTAAGTCTAGAAGTGTCTTTTGTGATGCAATAAAGGTAACCACTGACTCATATTCTTCATCTAGACCATTAGTTATAGTGAGGATTTGTTCACTGTCTGATATCTTGTGACCTACAGCACTTAGTTTGTCACACAAGTTCTTGATTCTAGCAAGATAGTCCCTTATGCTCATGTCTTCTTTTCTTGCACTTTGTAACTGTCTCTTGTAATGCATTATCCTTGCTGCCGATTGTGAATTGAAAATCTGTTCAATACATGACCATATTTCATGAGAGGAATTACATCCAACAACTTGTGACAGTAGACTAGCACTTATAGAAGATAGTAGCCATGAAGATAATAGACTATCTTGTTTTTGGTAGTTGGCATATTCTGGGTTGCTAACTGGATTTCCTTCTTTGTCTTTCTTCATGACAGGTGGGATGGAGATTGTGCCCTTGATGTAATCTTGAAGGCCATGTCCTTTCAAGGCTGTGTCAATTTGGTACTTCCATAAGATGTAGTTATCTTCGTCGAGAGGGATGGTTATAACATTGCTCTTGAGTTTGACAAGGGATGGTGCAGTTTCCCTTGCTTCACTTCTTGATGTTGCTGATGTTATGTCATCTTCATCATGATCCATTGCAGAAATCTGATAAGAACTGATTATTACCTTGTTTCTTGAATAGGAAAAAGAGGATTCTGGCGAAGCAAGATGCTGTGGCCAGTATACGATCACCAGTAAAATCTTGACGCAATCAGAAAGTCGACTGGGGCTTTCTTGGTATGGCACAAGTGGATCTGAAGAAATACTTAACTGTTGCAGCCAGAAGCGGAGATGAAGACAGGGTTCTGATCCCTTCTTGGCGTGGCATGGTTAGGATGATGGGGTGCCGATGTTGTGCTTGATCAGAGAGGTTATCCCCCCGGTGATGAGGATATATTTTGAGGTGAATGAAGCAATGCTTCGTCTCAGTGATGATCAGCGAAATATCGTCTCAGTGATGATCAGCAAAAATACAAAATGCCTTTAGGCGATTGGCTCTGATACCAAATTAGAAATCAGATATGATTTGTAATGTAGAAATGATTTGTTGATATTGATCAATATACTGAATACAATACTACATAAAATAACTTGTATTTATACAAGAAACAGTAATTGGGCAACCAAAGTACTGCTAGAAACGCATTACAAATAGAAGCAAATAAGAAAACTGTAAAGTGGAAATTGTTATGAAACTGCTGGGAGTACACTTACTAAATCTAGTTAACACCTCTATTTTTTCATCATAATTTTAACAGATTATCTCTATACTTGTATGTCTTGTATTGTGCTATTATAAATTATAAATAGACTAATTTTTCTTACATGGCAAAGATTGTTATAATAGTTATAGGATACCTGACTAATTTTCATGCCAAGTTCCCGCTTTATAAACTCTCTGCTCTGGACTAACAAAATCAGCTGCTGCTTCACTTTCTTGCTCCATATCTGCATCCAATGGATATTTTCCCTGTTCCACATTGTCCCTTTCATCCTCTGTTAAAGTAGCTTCCACATGAGCGAACACTTTCTGTCCCATATCTGTTTTAGAACCAGTCTCTACGTATTCTTCACCAATGGGTTGATCGCGTATTGGAAAATTAACAACTGAAGGGTTGAACTCAAAATTTTCGTTTACTAGATGAGAATCAAGCACAACACATTTCTCCATCCATCCCCAGCTCTCGGCCTTGTTATTAATCTCCAATAGGGACTCATTATCACCAGCTTAATTTCTAACAATGAGAACAAGATTAGGAGACACACATTCAGAATCACAGTTGTTTTCAAACAAGGCCTCAAACATATTATGTTTCTGACTTTTTAAACACTTAGGAACTGTCGATCTAGACAGATGAATGCGTGCAAGTACAAAATCAGTATTTTGGCATATAGTTGTGTTATTAACAACAATTAAAGATCGGAGATGCTCGTCAATTTGATTATTTCGAAGCGACACATTCACTATGTGTATGTTTGAAGAATCTAACTACTTCTGATCAGCCATTACATCGGGATCCAAACACAAAGCATCCAACTTATTATCTGATGAATAATAAACTGCCAAAAGACCATCAAAACATGCCTCTAAACCCTATGCTTTTAAATGGTGAGTTGTTGCAGCTCGATTTTCCTGCTGTAGGGTATTGACCAAGGAAGACGGAGAAAACACGTCGAAGGCGTCTAGCAACAACTTCAATTTCCGAAGTAAGTGATGCACGAGTGAGGGTCCATTAGAGTTTGGTCAGCGTTTGTAGCTCAAGGAACTTCACAATAAAGTCAAATTGAAGGTCGTTTATAGATCTAGACTTCCCGCTCGCACACAGTGAAGTCTCGAGAGCCAAGTTCCAACCTGGAAATAGCAAGAGTGGAGGGGCGAAGGTTGAACAAGATTCGGTCATCGAGAAGTCTATGAAGCTAAAGGAGTTTTTGGGAAAAGCAACTTAATTTTGGGAAAGTTGGATTAGGTTTAGGGTTTGGATGGGAACGAATCATTGTAACAACTGCAGTTTGTTACAACGGCAAAGGGACCATGATCTCCATGTATTGGCAGCTGGAAGGAAAGGTTCATTGGAGAATATTATCAGAATGAGGTGTTGATGGCAGGTGAAGGAAAAGTGACGTGGAAGGTGGTGTAGCAGAAGGAGATGGGTCAAAGTGGAGTGAAATGCATGCATTGAGGTGTGTGCACGTACACGGCTGTGCATGTTGATATAGCAGGAGTTACTGTTTAGTTAAATGGATTAAATTGTAATGTTCAATTCGTTGAATGAGTCATGTGTAAGTGGGTTGAATCATTATTCTCTGGTGCATGTAATAGCTATATATAGTTGACGATGTAAAGAAGATATTATGCATGAATAAACTGTTTTTCCATTTGTTACAACTTCTTCTTGTTTTCTCATCTCTTCTCATCTTATTCTTGAATCGGTTCTTACCCTAAACACTCTTCTACAATCGCTCCCTTATTTCTGCAATCAACGACCTTAATTCCCTCATCATTGTTACCTTCTTCTTCCTCTAAAACCCTTAACTGTTGTTGCCATACTCGACCACCATGACCAATGCCCAAGCACAGAGCAAGAAAAATGATCCTTCCAATGTGGTATCAGAGCACGATGATGGGAAAGACTTATCTCCCCATCAGTCCAATGATCCTGATAATGACAACCATGATGAACCAAACCACGAAGAATTATGGGAAAAAACAAGAACACTTCAATGACCAAATTCAAACCACCATGATTCAGCTGCAAGAAGCCCAGCAAGAACTCCATAATTCCCACCAACAACTCCTCCAATCCTAGCAAGAACTTCGTAATTCACATCAAGAATTGCACTAGAGCCTAGAAAATAAAACCGCTAACATAAATTGCAAGTTCGATCAAATATCTGAAACCCTCAATGTCATACTATAGAAACTCAATATTAATCCACTCACACCTCACCAAACCACTCACGAACAACCTCGCTAACCAGGAAAGCCGCCTTATGTGCCACCCTTTCAAAGACAATCATCAAGGTTTCTTCCTGATAAACACCAACCCCGATCAATCCTTGCCGGCCATTGGTATTCTTCATGCTCCTAGGTTATTACAGCACATCACCATAAAACATGAATTCCTAACTTATTCTAAAGATGAAACAGTTCTTGAATGGCTTGAACAAGTAAAAGAATTTTTCAAATACCATCAGTCTCCTGAAATTGAATGGGTACAGACATGTGCCTTTCATCTCAAGCAAGATGCCTAGAAGTGGTACAGGTGGCTATCAAAGAATATAAAGAACTATATGGAGTGGAAAATTTCAAGGAAGAAATCATAGTAAGATTTGCCCCACCCGAATTGAGAAAACCCTTTGGAGCATTTGCTAATCTAAAACAGTTAACATCAGTTCAAGCTTACCTCACCAAGTTTGAGCAGCTTCAAGGAATTCTTGATCATTTACATCCTGACTATGTATTTGATAAGTTCATGGATGGACTTAAAGATGAGATTACATTCGATGTAGAAGCTTTAGAACCAACTAGCTTCAGGGAGGCAGTGAAATTAGCAAAAAAAATTGAAAACAAAAGCATCACAATACCAAGAAAATTACCAAGGCCTTAACCTACCATTCCAGTTCAACCTCTCGTATTAAAAACAATCCCCAAAAACTTCTTACATATCCTAACACTACCAAGAAGAATTCCATGGAAGTGGTTGCTAAAAGTAAAGGATTGACCCCTGAATAAATAATAGACAGAAGATAAAGAAACTTATGTTATGGTTGCAATGAGAAGTGGCAGCCAGGTCATGTTTGCAAAACTAAACAGATTCACATCATAGAAGGTGTAGTATATCTTTATGATCAAGAAGTTGAAGAGGAGGTTTTAGAGGAAGATGATTCAGAGGGCAGTAAGAAAGAGGAAACATACAATCATGAATCAAAGGATCCAGAAGAAGATTTTACCATTTCATTACATGCTTTATGTGGCATTCCCACCTTACATACAATCAAACTACAATGTACCCTCAAAGGAAAACCCGTTCAGTTCTTGATAGATCAGGGTCAACACATAGCTTCATAAACTCCTCCCTGGCAAGCAAGATAGGGCTAACAGTTGACCAATCCAGGACCGATGATGTGATAATATCTAATGGTGAAAAATTGCAAGGGACAAGTGATTGTAGACGGGTTTTACTGAAATGTCAAGGATGCTCTATGCTAGTAGATTTGTTGTTGTTGCCACTTGAGGGATGTCAAGTTGTATTAGGAGCTCAGTGGTTGAAGGAATTAGGAGAGGAGACCTTAAACTTAGACAAACTACAAGTCAAGTTTCATTATAATGGCAGACTATATGTGTCACAAGGAATCACTAATGAAGAATATAAGTTAGTAGATGGAAAAACAATTGAAAATGAGAACCAGCATTGTCAATTTTCAATGATTATGTGTAGCCAAAAACTCCAAGTGACAGATACTTTCCCTAATGATGTGGACCTACCCAATGAAATCCAGACTCTCTTGCAGCAATTTCCTGAAGTCATAACCACCAAAAATTTCTTACCACCTACCAGACCTTGTGACCATAAAATTCCATTATTCAAAGAATCAAAGCCAATATGCCTAAGGCCCTATAGGCATTATTTTCACATCAAGAATGAGTTGAAGAAAATTATTAGAGAAATGTTGGAAGCTGGAATCATCAGGCCAAGCACAAGTTCTTATTCCTCTCCAGTGGTGATGGTAAGGAAAAAGGATGGTAGTTGGAGATATGCATTGACTATAAAAGCCTCAACAGCCAAACCATTAAAGACAAATTCCCAATTCCCCTAGTTGAAGACCTGTTTAATGAATTGCATGGAGCCAAGTACTTCACCAAACTTGACTTGAAATCTATGTACCATCATATTAGGATGAATGAAGATGACATTCACAAGACTACCTTCAAGACTCATGAAGGTCACTACGAGTCTGTGGTCATGCCATTTGGACTCTCAAATGCTCCATCCACCTTCTAGGCACTCATGAATCAGATTTTCAAACCCTATTTGAGAAAGTTTGTTTTGGTGTTTTTCGATGACATACTAATATATAGCCAGACTTCGCCTGAGCACATGTTGCATTTGAAGCTTGCTTTATAGGTCCTTCAACAACATCAATTAGTCATCAAGCTAACCAACTGCACATGTGCACAAGAAACTGATGCATATTTGGGGCATGTTATCTCTGCAGAAGGGGTATCAGTGGATAAATGCAAGGTGCAGGCAATTATGGAGTGGCCAATTCCCAAAACCATCAAAGAATTGAGTGGCTTCCTAGGCCTTACTAAATATTACAGAAGATTTATAAAGGGTTATGGAACCATAGTTAGACCTCTTACTGAGCTATTGAAGAAGGACTCTTTCAAGTGGAATGATTCATCAGCTGAAGCCTTTGAAAGTCTATAGCAATGCCTGATCAATCCTCGAATTCTCTTCATGCCTGACTTCAGTAAGGTGTTTGTAGTGGAATGTGATGCCAATGGATTTGGTATTGGGGTTGTGTTACTACAAGAAGGCAAACCAATAGCATACTTAAGAAAGGCTTTGAATGGTAGAATTGGCATTATTAACCTATGAGGAGGAGTTGCTTTCCTTGGTACTTGCTACTAGAAAATGGTCTCAATATTTGCTAGGGAGACAATTTGTAATAAAGACAGATCATCAAAGTTTGAAGCACCTTCTATCACAAAGGTTACACATAGGAATTCAAGAAAAGTGGTTAGCCAAACTCCATGGTTTTTATTACAAGGTGGAATATAAGAGTGGAAGGGAGAATAGGGTTGCAGATGGATTGTCAAGGAGGAAGGATTATGTGTCTATTAATAGTTCAAGCATGGCAATTTCAATAGTGCAGAACCTTTGGTTAACTAGCCTCAAAGAAACCCTAACTCAATCTACTTATTACGAAAACCTGATCAAAGAAATTTTGGAGGGCAAAAGAAGGTCAAATAAATATCAAGTTGTGGATGGATTATGATTTCATAAAGGAAAAATGGTTATAGATCACAAAAATAAGGAACTGGTGACTACCTTGCTTCAGAAATTTCATTCTGCTCCTTTAGGGGGTCATTCAGGTGTTAGAGGAACAATCACAAGGATCAAACAAGTTTTATATTGGATAAAACAAAGAAAATATATGGAGCAGTATGTGAAGGAGTGTGATGTTTGTCAAAGAAGTAAGAGTGAAAATATAAATATTTTGGGGTTATTACAACCCTAACCAATACCTGAAAATGTGTGGACGGATATCTATATGGATTGCATCACTTGCTTGCCTAGGAGTCATAAATATTCAGTTATATTTGTGGTGGTGGATAGATTCACCAAGTATGCCCATTTTTTTCCCATATCCCATCCTTACACGGCAAAGGAATTAGCCAACATTTTCTTTAATGGTGTGTTCAAATAACATGGGATGTCGAGGTCTATAGTAAGTGACATAGACACCTTATTTACAACTGTATTTTGGCAGGAGCTATTTAAATTGCAAGGTTGCTCTCTCAAATTCAGTTCTGCATACAACCCCCAATCAAATGGCTAAACAGAAGTTGTAAATAAGATTTTGGAAGGATATTTGAGATGTTTTGTCCGTCACAAACCTCATGAATGGTCGAAGTGGCAAAACCCTAGCTGAATTCTGGTATAACACTACCTGGAAGTCTTTCACCAATACAACCCCATTCAAGGCTTTGTATGGCAATCCCCACCTTATTAACCTACATTCTAAGTACTGCTAAGATACAACAGGTAGAAGATGAGTTGAGTTCTAGAGAAACAGTTTTACAGTTTTTGAAATATAGTTTACAATTGTCATAAGATAGAATGAAGAAATTTGCTGATTTGAGGAGATATGAAAGGCAGTTTAAAGTAGGAAATTAGTTATTCCTTAAACTACAACCATATAGGTAGATCCCAGTGAGAAGTCAAAGGACACATAAACTATCTCCAAAGTTTTATGGGCCTTATCAAGTGCTGGAAAGGACAAGAGAAGTTGCATATAAGTTGCAGTTACCACCTCAATCGAAATCTACCTTGTATTCCATGTGTCACAGCTAAAGAAGAGACTTAGGCAAGGGCTTATTATTTATAAAATGCACCAACATTTTAGGAAGAGATAGTGGATAGACCCGAAGCAATATTGGATAGAAGGATGGTTCCTAGAAATCATGAAGCAGTAGTTTAGGTTTAGGTTAAATGGAAGGAATGGCCAATTGAAGAAGCCATGTGAAAGGACTATTTTCTATTCATATAAAGATTTCCCAATCTGGACTTTGAGACAAGGTCTCTATTTGAAGGGGAATGGAATTGTAACAACTGTAGTTTGTTACAAGGGCAAAGGCACCATCATCTCCATGTATTGGTAGCTGGAAAGAAAGGTTCATCGGGGAAGATCTTTAGAAATGAGGTGTTGATGACAGGTGAAGGAAAAGTGACATGGAAGGTGTTGTAGCAGAAGGTGATGGGTCAAAGTGGAGTGAAATGCATGCATTAGGGAATGCACGTGCATAAGTGCATGTCTGTGCATGTTGATATAGTTGATGATGTAAAGAAGATATATAATATGCATAAATAAACTGTTTTTTCATTTGTTACAATTTCTTCTTGTTTTCTCATCTCTTCTCATCAAATTCTTGAATCAGTTCTCACCCTAAACACTTTCCTACAATCTCTCCCTTATTTATGCAATCAACGACCTTAATTCCCTCATCATTGTCACTTTCTTCTTCCACTAACCAACCCTTAACTGTTGTTGCCATACTCGACCGCCATGACTAATACCTGAGCACAGAGCAAGAAAATGATCCTTCCAATCATTCAGAAAGCGGGGAAGAAAATAATTTAGGGGCAGGCCGCTCTGTGAAGAAGATTTGCGCAGCTCAATCCTATATTAAATAAAACAAACCATAATACAACGAAATGAAATGAAGAACTATCCATTAGCGTTATAAAAATCAATTACTCTTGTAGTGCGACTCTTAATTCCACCTCAAGTGGACCCCATCTTCTCCCTACGTGCCTTACTCGATGCCAAAATCTTATTTTCAAAGCGTTTTATTGAATCAATACAATTCTTTATCTATCTCCGTGAACACTTGAAAATTCAATTTTGCTCTTCCATAACTTCGTCATTTGAACTCTGAAACAAGCTAATATTGGTGAAAACAACTATGGAATCATGAAGCTAATCATAAAACGATCCGAGATAAAGAGTCGAAGATGACCACTTTCGAAAACTTGGAGATGGTACCGACCCATACCTATGGATTGGCACTGAATCGTCTACTGATGAAGTAGCGCCTTTTTTCTTGGGGGAATTGGTCTAAATCTTATACAGCGGCTAGGAGGTATTTTATGTGAGATATTAGGCTCCCTACCTCTATAAATAGGAAGATATGACTCATTTTTCAGGATTTTTGCCTCCAGTTCTTCACTACTCTATATTCTTGTAATTCTGAAAATCTAAGTGTCGAAGTTGTACTAACCCCTAAGAACTTCTACCTCCAAGTAAGATATAAGAAATAAAATCTTAAAGTGGACGTAGGCCTTACTTTGTCGAACCACTACAAACGATTGTGTCTTATTTATTTCTCATTTTTCATTACATTTATTCATATTTTATTCTCTACATAAACTTCTTTGTGTTTATGTCATTTTTTGTTCAAACATTTTGGTGCTTTCATTGAGAACTCAGATTCTCAGGCTATTTGGATCCATCATCTACTATTTGGTTTCCTATATCCAAGAGATAGATCCAAATTCTCTACCTTTTAATTCTACAACTCAGATTTGCAAAGATCTATTAGAAGATTTCTACCATGGACCCATTAAGAAGAGACCATTCTACCAACTCCAGAACTACTACTAAAGTTGAGAATCAGAATCCTCGACATGGAGATGGAGTTGTCCAACCTACTCAAATGGAGATCCAAACTCCAATTGACATCATGACCAAAATGGAGATGGACAGGATGATGAAGCAGATGGAAGACAGATTCTAGGCTGGTTCGATTGAGATGAATCTGACGATGTAGCAGAGCTTGAGACTGTTGAATGAGCTAACTCAAAATAGCCATAGAAGGAGTAAAAGGAACTCTAGTTCTTTATCTGAAAGTTCCTTATCATATGAGTAGAGACAAAGGGATAGGAAGCAGAAGAGGACTCAGAACGCTGCTGAAACGTCGTACCAAGGAAGAGGACAAGCGCCAGGCTCAAACTTGGGGATCGGTACCAACCCAATGTTAGTGGCCAGTACCGACCCCTCTATTGGTGGGCTCAGAGCTCATCCTTTTGAAGGCAGCATGGACTTGGCTTTAGGACGCGTTGTTGGTGGTCAGAATCTGGATAATCATGTTGTTGCTGAGGGTATTGCTCATGCAATTCAAATAAGGGGCTGCTGGACGGATGGATCACCCGGAGTATGGAGAACTTAGGTATCGAGAGCCAAACTGAGAGCATTCGCTGGGCCAAACACTCAGAGCGGAGCCCGATTACTGCCGTTCAGTCGAACCTGTTGACCCAAACTATCTAGAGAATATGGTCAGGAGACTTGTCAACGAGAATCGTTTCAGGAGTAACAATGAATGGGGTACCTCTCCTAGTCAGAATCCATTTACAGAGAACATTCTATATAGGAGATACCCTCGGAGATTCACAATGCTAACTATGCCATTGTACGGAGGAACGGACCCTAGGCAGCACTTGATGAGGTAAGAATGGCATATGGATTCAGCCAGAGTTTCCTATGACATGAAATGTCGTTGTTTCCCAATTTTCTTAGAAGAAGTAGCTACGACGTGGTTTACTCTACTTCTGCCAAGGTCCATATCATCTTTTGCTAATTCATCGAAGAAGTTTGTAGAACAATTCCATTTGCATACTGCATGTCCAATGCATGTGATGTCTTGGTCAAACCCCTTTAAAGCTAAGGGAGAGTCGTTGAAGGATTTCTTGAATCAATTCCATACAGCCATGGCAAAAAGATCCCAAAGATGACATAGTACTGATGGCATTGATTAAGGGAATTCATCCTGATATGGAGTCCGGGAAATGGTTGGAAAAGAATCCCCCATCAATGATGAATGCTTTTTATAGAAAGGATAATGAATACTTGCACTTGGAGGAAGCAAAGAACCGTCCATGGAGGATTGTGCTAGAAATTCGAATGAAGTGATACAAAACAATGTTGTCGTAAAGTAGTCCGGAGGAAGCTTTGGGAGTGTGGATGTGAATGTTGGTAATCAAAACAATAATTAGAAATGAAACAATGATGGGGCTAAGAAGAAGAAGCCAGATAACAAAAATCGTATAGGACTCCTAACTACGATAGCTATACTGAACTGAACAACTCGATAGAACATATCTATTTGGCGATTCAAAACACTTAGCAGTACAGAAAGCTAGCTCCATAAGAGTCGATTGAGAAGGAAAGAAAGTCAGGTAAGTTTTACATATTCCATGAAACTCATGGTCACCAAACCAATGAGTGTAGACGCATGCAGGATATGATTAGTAAGTTAATTCGCAAGAAAAAGTTACAACAGTATGTAAAAGCCCCGTAGGATGGCGGACAAGGAAACTCTAACGCCCTTGGGCTGTCTTCCTAATAGGAGCAAGCTAAGCCTGGTGCTGCTGCATTCAGGTGGCCAGAAAAACGAATGATGATTAATACTATCATCGGTGGTACCCTGTGTTATCCCGCCTTTTGGCAAGGCCGTGACACCAAGAGCTTGACTAGAAACCAGTGACAGTTCGTCTTGGAGATCGGGCACACACAGGCTCACTATGGATATCGATGAATTCTACCCAAATCCGGATCGGGCTGCAATTGATAAGACACGTCAAGCAAGGTCAGGAAAAGCAACGTTCCAAATATCAAGTCAATCTAAGGTCGTACGCTCAAGATATCATCGACACAAGTGGAGGACATAGCCTCGGGTTCGCATCCATATGGGTCGAATCCACTAAGATCGAATCCATATGGTTCGAATCCATCAGGTTCAACTTCATCAGGTTCGGTTCCATCACATTCGACTCCATTTACTTCGTATCCGTCGGTGAGTACTTTGTTCGAATCCATCCAAACAGACTCTATAGGGTTCGCATCCACCAGACAAACATTCACTCGAATCGATCCAGATAAGTTGCTTCAAAACCATAAAGCTACAGACCAGTGTCCTTCGAATCCATCGAACACTCCTTAGTTCGAATCCATCCAAACAGACCACGTTCGAATCATAACATATCAGGACCCATCATGTTTTCCTCTACTTCGAATCCATGTAGTTGGAGAACTTCGACTCCATCCCACGACCATCTTCGAATCCATTCAGCTGAGAAGCCTTCGTATCGATCAAGGTAGGCCATACTTGATCGATACGAAGGAAGCATCCATTCGATCGATTTGAAGGAACATGGCTTCAAATCCATTACCTCAGATGCACCAAGTAAAAGCAGCTAAAACCATGGATTCGACCCAGTAAACTCGAAGAAAAAGAAGGATCTACCCGAAAAGCACGCACGCCACATCACCACGCACTTGCGCCAAGCATCGATTTGACCCTATCGATTCGAAGGGATCGATTCGAACCAAGCTGATCAACCTAAAATGCAATCTTAAATCGATCATAACTTGAGATCTACAAGTCCAAATGCTATGAAATTTTCACAGAAGCTTACAAACATGTTGAAGAATGTCCACACCAAATTTCAGCTCGATTGGACGAATTCTTGATCGATTCGAATGGACTTCGAATCGATCCCGAAGTGGGCCCGGATTTCCAGAAAGCGGGCATGTGGGCCCCCCTCACGTACTAGAACTGGTCTCCCTTCAATTTAGGTGAAATATCAGCCTCCTACACCTATAAATACAGTCCCTGGTCATTCAGAAAAGGGGTTGGATAATTCTAAGAGCTAAAGAGCGCCCAGACTCTGCCAGATTTACTTCAAATCACCACCGCTGCTTTAGTTTTAGACTTAGCTTAGAAAACCAGTTGTATTACATTATAAGAAATTGTAATCTTCAAGCATCGAGCAATAAAATCATCAAACTTCGTAGTGGACGTAGGCGAAACGCCGAACCACTCTAAATCGCTGTCTTCTGTGCAATTTACTTTCTGTTATTTGGAGTTTTTGTTAGATAATCATCAGTTTTAATTTTCTTTCTTCACTATTATCTCTTCAAAAACTTCCGAAGAGTGTTGTGCCCATTTTTGGTACAAACACTTTGGTGCTTTCACTGAGAACAACTAGCTTTTTCTCCTGCTCCATGGATCTACCATCGATACCGGATTGCACAAATCCAAAAGGGAGATCCAGATCTCTAATCCAGAATCCTTCCACTCTATTCAGATTTGCATAAAATCTAGGAAAGGAAATTCACTACTCAAGATGGTTAGTACGAGAACTACCTCTACAACTGCTAATCAAGAAGGTCGAGATGGACAAAATCCTACACAGCAGCTACAATCCAATCAAGACACTGCTCACTCGGATCCGTCTAGACCAGTCACCAGACAAGAATTCCAAGCGTTGCTTCAAGAACTGACTCAAAGTCGGCAACAGCTGGCCGAACAATTACGTGCTAATACTGAATTGACCAATCAATTAAACCGCCGAAGGCATAGGAGGACTAGGAGGGATGATGCTTCCCACTCATCCACTGAAAGTTCTGCTTCATCTGACTATCATGGCAGATCCACACGTCCCCGATTGGATGCGAATCGCACACAAACTACCGGATATCAACCTGCCTTGACTATAAAGCAATTGAGAGTTGGACCATCAACTAGCCTCCAGACCGGGCCCTCATCACAAGGAGGTGTTGTTCCACCATGTAACGCGGACAATCGCACCGCAACTGCCGCAGTGGAAACAAGGGTTGATACCCGAAATCTGTTAGATCAGAATAATCAACGACGTGGGCGTACTTCTGAACCATACGTCCCAGAAGATGTAGAGCCAAGGAGGCGAGACATAGGCCGTCGACAGCATCCGGTCCAAACTCGCGCTGTGGAACCCAACCACACCTTAGCTCAGCATGCGCAGGATGTAGCAATGCCCGATATTTCAACCATGATACGTCAGATGATCCGCGAAAGCCAAGGCCTTACCAATGACGATTGGGGGATTTCTCGTAGTCACACTCCTTTCACAAACGAGATATTATACGTTAATCCTCCTCGGTGATTCAGAATGCCAACTCTCCCTATGTACGAAGGAAATTCTGATCCCAATCAACATATTTTAAAATATGAATGGTCAATGAGCGCCGCAAGGGCTGACGATGCAGTGAAGTGCCGAAGTTTCCCCATCTCTTTGGGGGGAATCGCAACGATGTGGTTCACAAGGTTGCCACACAAATCTATCTCTTCGTTCGATCAATTGGCTAAGAAATTTGTCGAACAGTTCCGTATGCATGTCGCCAGACCTAAAGACGTCAACACCCTATCCAGCGTCACCCAGGCTAAGGGAGAGACACTCAGACGTTATTTAGAAAGATTCCACGCGGCATGTGTAGAGATTAGTAATCCTAACGATAACTCAATCTTGATGGCGTTAACCAAAGGAATCGATCCTGATTCTGAGTTTGGAAATTGGTTAGCTGGAAAACCACCCGCATCGCTGGACCATTTCTACTCCAAAGCCGCTCAGTTCTTACGGCAAGAGGACGCAAAACAATCTAGGAAGCAGGACGATGCGAGGCCCATAACTGAGGGAATACAAAGTAATGTAGCAGTTAAGCAGTCCGGTGAAAGTTCCGGAAAAGTTCAGTTGAACATACAGAACAAACAGACTCAGCCGCGAGGCAACAATGGTCAGGCTAAAAAGAGAGATCCAAATCAAGGCCCACAGCGTAGGGCTCCAATGTTCGATAATTACACGTCATTGACTACATCGTTGGAAAATGTGTATCTGCAAACTTGCAACACTGTACAATATAATAAACCCGCTCCAAGGCAATCGTCGGAGAGGCAGATTCAAACAGGGAAGTTTTGTAGATTCCACGAGAGTTATGGCCACAATACCAATGAGTGTCGACACTTACAGGACCTCATTGAGAAGTTGATCAGGGAAAGAAAGTTAGACCAGTTTGTGCGGGCGCCGCAGTCTGGTGGTGCGGTCCCTTCAAATCAGAATAATGCACAAAATCAGGAAAGACAGGAGGAACCCGCCCGTGCGGGCGGAAGGCTAGTTATCAACACGATAAGTGGTGGTCCCCATCCAGCGGACAGAAGCTGGGGAGAAATGGAGTCGTATGCTAGTTCGATCAGGCATGCGGACTTCGAATGTTGCAGTAATTGTGAGGATGGAACTCCGGCTAAACAACAAAAGATAATGTCTGATGATATCATATTCAGGAGCCGAGACGCTGATAAAGTCGAAGCCCCTACAATCGACCCACTAGTCATATCTGCCCAGGTAGGTCCTACTTGGATGAAAAGGATCCTGGTTGACAGTGGGAGTTCTGTGAATATCTTGCTTAAACGGGCTTACGATTTAATGAAGATGGAAGCAAAGGATTTAAAACCATGCCAATCCCGAATCCACGGTTTCAACGGGAGTGCTACGATACCCATTGGAGTAACAGAACTACCGGTGGAATTGGGAGTGGGAGAACGCTGGAGAGTCCGGATGTTGCAGTTTGTCGTTTTAGATATTGATTCACCTTACAATGCGTTTTTGGGCCGACCAGCCCTTGCTGAGTTCAGGGCAGCCATTGCCCCATGGTGTCTAACACTGAAGTTCCCTACTGACCATGGAATTGGAGTCGTTCAAGGAGACCAGGTAGCAGGAAGGGCTTGTTATGTTGCTGAACTGCGTGGGGCACAAAGAAAAGAGAAAGGAAAGGGCATATAGGAATCTCTCTGCGTCCGTTTCGTTGATGATTGACAATTAATGCCTGGGCCCCGGCCCGGGCACCACGACCAATTCCTTAAAGATCTTGACCCTAGAGACAACGAAGATAGAGAAGTATCTAAAGAGAACCAAGCTTCCCCAGCCGAGCTAACTGTGGACGTCCCAGTCAGTGAAGATGACGATTCAAAAGTGCTAAAAGTTGGATCTCAACTGGGAAAACAGATACAACAGGAATTGGTTGAATTTCTCCGAGCGAATCTCGACGTTTTCACCTGGACACACTCTGACATGTGCGGAATCTCACCAGACATCGCGAGTCACTCCCTGAATATTGATCCGCGACATGTTCCGGTCAAGTAGAAAAGGCGTGGTATGGATCCAAAGAGATCTGCTACCCTTAAAGAAGAAGTTGATAAGTTGCAATCGAATGGATTCATCCGAGATGCTTTGTATCCAAAGTGGGTGTCAAATCCCGTACTGGTTCGAAAACCAAATGGAAAATGGAGAACTTGCATCGACTATTCTGACTTAAGCAAGGCTTGTCCCAAGGATAGTTTTCCACTCCCCCGAATCGACCAGCTCGTAGATTCAACGGCTGGACATGAGTTATTATCTTTCATGGATGCTTACTCTGGCTACAATCAAATACCTATGCACTTACCTGATCAAGAACATACCAGTTTCGTGACTGATTTGGGACTCTATTACTACAGAGTTATGCCTTTTGGTCTAAAAAATGTCGGAGCAACATACCAACGCTTGGTCAACCGGATGTTTGCCGACCAGATCGGGAAGACCATGGAGGTCTATGTAGATGACATGCTGGTAAAGTCCCGATTTTCCACAGATCACGTCAGAGATTTAGATGCAATGTTCCGCATTCTTCGAAGATATAGAATGAAGCTCAACCCATTAAAGTTTCATTTCGATGTCGCCTCCAGAAAATTCCTCGGGTTTATAGTTAATGCTCGAGGGATAGAAGCAAACCCCGAAAAGATCTGGGCAATAAGGAACCTACAAACTCCAAGAACCATAAAACAGGTTCAGAGCCTCAACGGGAAGGTAGCAGCACTAAGCAGGTTCATTTCAAAATCCACTGATAAATGCATCCCTTTCTTCGATCTGATCCGGAAAGGAAAGTGAAACTTTGAATGGACCCTGGAATGTGAAGACGCATTCCGATCGCTGGTTCAACATCTTTCCACACCACCGATCTTGTCAAAGCCGGTTGACCACGAACAATTATATCTTTACCTGGCAGTATCAGAACATGCAATCAGCGCCGCTTTGGTTCGGGAAGAAGACCGAGTGCAAAAACCGGTCTACTATGTTAGTAAACGGCTAACAGGAGCCGAGAGGAATTACCCAAGATTAGAGAAACTGGCTTACTGCCTGGTCATTGCCTCAAGAAAGCTTCGCCCTTATTTCCAAGCTCATCCTCTTACGGTATATACCGATCAGCCGTTACGATGGGTCCTCACGCGGCCTGAGACGTCTGGTAGGTTGCTCAAGTGGAACATTGAACTAAGTCAATTCGATATCACTTATGCTCCACGGCGGGCCATTCAAGGACAAGTCCTAGCCGATTTCATAGCCGAATTTACTGTCCCAGAGGACTTACCCGAAACCAGTGAATCCCCCGAATACATCTGGAAGTTGTATACTGATGGTGCATCAAACGACCGATGTTCGGGCGCTGGTGTTGTGCTTGAAACTCCCGAAGGTCGATCTATATGTTATGCTTTGAAGTTTGGTTTACGTGCAACCAATAATGAAGCTGAATATGAAGCCCTCTTAGCTGGACTAAGACTTACCAGAGATTTGAGAATCATTGCCGTGGAAATTTATTGTGATTCACAATTAGTCGTGTGTCAAGTATGGGGAGAATATCAAGCGAGAGATCGAAGGCTGGCTGTTTACTTAGCTCGGGTTCAGGAAGTACTGAATCATTTTGATTATTATGCTATTTATTATATACCTCGAGAATGCAATCAAAAAGCCGATTCATTGGCAAAATTAGCCAGCACAGGTGAAGCACAGCAAGTGGGACATGTCCCCGTCGAAACTTTATCCTTCCCGAGCATCGATCAAATAGAGACGAATTTTGTGTTTGAAACCGCTCCCAACAGGGAATCGTGGATGACTCCATATCAAAACTACATCGAAAATGGGACATTGCCTGAGCACAGAAATGAGAAGAGACAAATTCTGCGAAAAGCCTCACGGTTCGTCATTCAAAACGGAGTCATGTATAGAAGGGGTTATTCTGTTCCTCTCCTCCGGTGTATCGCGCACGACGAAATTAAACGAGTGTTACATGACGTGCACGAAGGAGAGTGTGGAGATCACACCGGTGGGCAAGCTCTCGCCAAGAAAATACTCTGGTATGGATACTACTGGCCGACAGTAAACCGAGATGCAGCAAACTATGCCAGAAAGTGTGATAGATGCCAGAAACACGCCCAAATTCTAAGAGCCCCACCTACCGAGATAACTCAAATGGTCAGTCCCTAGCCATTCGCGATATGGGGCATCGATATCATCGGCGCTCTACCTCTGGCAAAGGGAGGTGCGAAGTACTCCATCGTCGTCGTTGACTACTTTACAAAATGGGTTGAAGCAGAAGCTCTCGCAACAATTACGACAAAGAAAGTAATAAATTTCGTAGTTCGCAATATCATCTGTCGATTTGGACTCCCGCATACCATCATCACCGATAATGGAGCCCAGTTCGAAAGTGCAGAGTTCAAGAATTTCTGTCAACGATTTCATATCCATAAAAAATTCTCGGCAGTTGCACATCCTCAGGCAAACGGTCAGGTTGAAGCTGTCAATAAAGTTATAAAATCCATTCTGAAAAAGCGATTGGAAAAGGCCGGGGGCAAATGGGTTGATGAACTCCCTATGGAATTATGGGCTTATCGAACGACCCACAAGACCGCAACCGGACACACCCCATTTTCCTTATCTTATGGCTCAGAAGCCGTTATTCCAGTCGAGACAGAAGTTTGTTCCCATCGCGTGACTTATTATGATCCGAAAACAAATGCTATATTGCTTGCTAAATATTTGGATCTACTAGATGAGAAGCGGGAAGAGGCCGATTTGAGAGCGGCCGCACATCGGGGTCGAGTCGCCCGACTGTAAACGCCAAAGTTTGACCTCGAACTTTTGAACTCGGCGATCTCGTTCTCAAGAGAATCTATCCGGTTCCTTCACACATGAAACTAAATTGGGAAGGACCATACGCGATTACACAAAGACTCGGAGATGGCACATTCAAACTATCGACCGTTGACGGTCTTGATTTACCAAGAGCCTGGAACAGCGAGAGTCTCTGTCGCTATTACACATAACAGGCTCTATTTATTTCATTATATTTTCCCATTTAGCAATTTGCTTTTGCATTTCGAAATTAGAATTTGTAATAAGGCAACTGACTTTGCCATATTTTCTTATTTCAGCAATAAAATGCCATCTCTTCGAGCCAGAGCTGTGATTCATTAAATACAATGTATAACATCACGATGCAAGAAGAGCTAAGTTCCATCACGCAATGGGATTTATTCAAGAAAGGAGTGGCTGTGATACGACCGGCCACTCGCTAAGTGAAACCCGAGCTCGGGGGCAAGCCATCACATCAAGGCTAGAAATGGGTTGATACACGACAATCCCTCACTTAACTCCGTACTCCCAGAGTGCGAGGCGGAGTATAAACATTCCTTAACTCCGTACTCCCAGAGTGTGAGGCGGAGTATAAACATTCCTTAACTCCGCACTCCCAGAGTGCGAGGCGGAGTATAAACATTCCTTAACTCCGCACTCCCAAAGTGCGAGGCGGAGTATAAACGTTCCTTAACTCCGCACTCCCAGAGTGTGAGGCGGAGTATAAAAATTTCATCAACTCCGCACTCCCAGATTGCGAGGCGGAGTATAAACATTCATCAACTCCGCACTCCCAGAGTGCGAGACGGAGTATAAACATTCATCAACTCCGCACTCCCAGAGTGCGAGGCGGAGTATAAGCATTACATCAACTCCGCACTCCCAGAGTGCGAGGCGGAGTGTAAACATTTTATCAACTCCGCACTCCCAGAGTGCGAGGCGGAGTATAAACATTCATCAACTCCGCACTCCCAGAGTGCGAGGCGGAGTATAAACATTACTTAACTTCATACTCCCAGAGTGCGAGACGGAATACAAACATACATCAACTCCATACTCATCCCCAAGACTAGGGGCAGGACCAAAGCAAAGCACGCTAGTTGAATGTTTGTCTAAGAGAAGATTGCAGCAAAACGAATAAAAGACGACTGTCAAGCAATCAACTGAACGGATATATTAAGCATGAAAGACTGCAGTTCTTCAAAGCACGTCATGTTTTCACAAGACGTACTTTGGGGGGCAAATGTTATCCCGCCTTTTGGCAAGGCCGTGACACCAAGAGCTTGACTAGAAACCAGTGACAGATCGTCTTGGAGATCGGGCACACACATGCTCACTATGGATATCGATGAATTCTACCCAAATCCGTATCGAGCTGCAATTGATAAGACACATCAAGCAAGGTCAGGAAAAGCAACGTTCCAAATATCAAGTCAATCCGAGGTCGTACGCTCAAGATATCATCGACGCAAGTGGAGGACATAGCCTCGGGTTCGCATCCATATGGGTCGAATCCACTAAGATTGAATCCATATGGTTCGAATCCATCAGGTTCAACTTCATCAGGTTCGGTTCCATCACGTTCGACTCCATTTACTTCGTATCCGTCAGTGAGTACTTTGTTCGAATCCATCCAAACAGACTCTACAGGGTTCGCATCCACCAGACAAACATTCACTCGAATCGATCCAGATAAGTTGCTTCGAAACCATAAAGCTACAGACCAGTGTCCTTCGAATCCATCGAACACTCCTTAGTTCGAATCCATCCAAACAGACTACGTTCGAATCATAACATATCAGGACCCATCATGTTTTCCTCTACTTCGAATCCATGTAGTTGGAGAACTTCGACTCCATCCCACGACCATCTTCGAATCCATTCAGCTGAGAAGCCTTTGTATCGATCAATGTAGGCCATACTTGATCGATACGAAGGAAGCATCCATTCGATCGATTCGAAGGAACATGGCTTCAAATCCGTTACCTCAGATGCACCAAGTAAAAGCGGCTAAAACCATGGATTCGACCCAGTAAACTCGGAGAAAAAGAAGGATCTACCCGAAAAGCATGCGCGCCACATCACCACGCACTTGCGCCAAGCATCGATTCGACCCTATCGATTCGAAGAGATCGATTCGAACCAAGCTGATCAACCGAAAATGCAATCTTAAATCGATCATAACTTGAGATCTACAAGTCCAAATGCTATGAAATTTTCATAGAAGCTTACAAACATGTTGAAGAATGTCCACACCAAATTTTAGCTCGATTGGACGATTTCTTGATCGATTCGAATGGACTTCGAATCGATCCCGAAGTGGGCCCGGATTTCCAGAAAGCGGGCATGTGGGCCCCCCTCACGTACTAGAACTGGTCTCCCTTCAATTTAGGCGAAATATCAGCCTCCTACACCTATAAATAGAGCCCCTGGTCATTCAGAAAAGGGGTCGGATAATTCTAAGAGCTAAAGAGCGCCCAGACTCTTCCAGATTTACTTCAAATCACCACCGCTGCTTTAGTTTCAGACTTAGCTTAGAAAATCAATTGTATTACATTATAAGAAATTGTAATCTTCAAGCATCAAGCAATAAAATCATCAAACTTCATAGTGGACGTAGACGAAACGCTGAACCACTCTAGATCGCTGTCTTCTGTGCAATTTACTTTCTATTATTTGGAGTTTTTGTTAGATAATCCTCAGTTTTAATTTTCTTTCTTCACTATTATCTCTTCAAAAACTTCCGAAGAGTGTTGTGCCCATTTTTGGTACAAACACCCTGTTGATAAAAGTCTAGCGGAAATTGATAGATATGTTGGTCTATTAGACATGTGGAGAGTGAAAGTTTCTATTCGATTGAGGATGGGACTCCGGCAAAACAATGCAGAACAATGACTAACGACATTATTTTCCATAATAGAGATTCTAATGGAGTGGATGCTCCAATGATTGACCTACTTGTGATCACAGCCACGATTGGTTTTTCTATTGTTCGGAAGGTGTTAGTTGACTATGGGAGTTCATTCAATATCTAGTTCAAGAGAGCTTATGATCAAATGATGTTAGAGGAGAAGGATTTGAAACCTTGCAAAATCTCGAATACAGTTGTTCAACAAGATGGCTACTGAGCCGATTGGATATATAGAACTACCGATGGTACTTGGCGAGGGCGACCGCAAGGGAGTGCGAGTCGTGCCTTTTTTGGTGATGGATATTTACTCAGCTTACAATACATTTCTGGGTCGATCGACCTTGGCTGAGTTCATAGCGACTATTACACCTTGGTGTTTGACTACAAAGTTCCTTATAGAGAATGGAGTGAGAATAGTGCAAGGAGATAAGGTGGTTGGTCGTGAATTCTACGTCGTTGAGCTAAAGGAGGCAAGGCAAAGGAAGAAAGGAAAAAATATGGAGGGGACCCTCTACATTAAGACTTTAGACGCATAGTAACTACAGCTTGAGCCTCAGCTCGGGAAGCCCAGTCGGTTCCACGATGGCAGAGACCGACGTCAAGAGCTAGAAGGTGGAAGAGCAGCTCCCATTGAGTTGACAATCGCTGTTCCGATCAATAAGGATGATCCAAATCGGGTCCAAAGGTCAAATGGCAGCTCGACCCAAGATTGATGAAGGAGTTGGTTGGTTTTGTCTGAGAAAACCTGGATGTGTTTGCCTGGACATACTCAGATAATGTGTGGAATCTCGCCGGAGATAGCGAGCTATGCATTGAATATAAATCCCAAATGCGTTCTTGTGAGACAAAAACACTGCATCCTAGGTTTGGGGAGATCCACAACACTCAAAGAAAAGGTGGATAAGCTGAAGGACAACAGCTTCATCCGTGATGCCTTATACCCAGAGTGGGAATCTAACCCTATCTTGGTGACGAAACCGAATGGAAAGGGGAGGACATGCATTGACTATTGTAGTTTAAATAAGGTGTGCCCAAAAGATGGCTTCCCGCTCCCGAGGATCGATCGGTTGGTGGATTCGATAGCTGGATATTAGCTACTTTCATTCATGGATACGTACTCAGGATACCACTAAATCATGATGCACATCTTGTGTAACGACCCGATATTTCCAATCATTCGCATCCGCACATGTCGGACTTGAATTGCTCAAAATACTGAATTGTAAATATAAATTTTGGCAAAACTCAGAATATACAGTAAATAAATCACAGATCATAGACACAGAGTAATATAACGATGCAGTGGAAGCAAAGAAATAGTAGTTCATGAAGCTACTATATATGTACATCAGAGTTAACAAGATACAACAGAAGTAACAAGATACAACGGAAGTTTCAATATGATAATCAAGTATAAATCAGAATACATCACTGGAACCAACTGGATAACTGAAAGCGAAATAGACAGCTGGATCTCCAAGAAAAGCTCCAACTCCAAAGGTGAGTCTCGAATGATGTATCACTCAGTCTGACCCGAGCGTAAAGCAAAACACAAAACACTCGAGTCAGGACATACATACGTATACAATATAAACCAACTCAAGTGAACTGTAATATAAGGTACAAGTAACTTAAAGGATGCTTGGGATCGCCCATCCTTTAAGGATCCGTTAAACTATCTACTATGTAGTAATAAACGCTATTATAATAATGTCTAATAGTAAAATAAACTTACTTTTAAATAGCGTTAAGGAGTACCATATCCCCCTTAACACATAATAGTCCCAGTAGTCTATCCAGTATCAGCGCACCCCCAAATCGGGTGCTACCCTCAATACTCCACAGGCTATGGCACAAATCCAAACTCGTAGTAAAGTTCGATATGGTAGGTGACACGGCACAACTAGGCAATGCTAGGGTAGATATACCAATTACGCATCCGGCCTGGTGGAAACGCATAGCAGCCACTACCGCCCACCTCGGAACACACTCCCAAATCAAAAATCGAAGGGTGGCCACCAAATAAATCACAAAGTAATAGAATAGTATCGAAGAAATGCGTCCGATCAGAGGTGCTACCTCATTGGCTCGTCAATCGCTCCTGTTTTAGCCACCTTTATGCCAACTCACGGGAGTCGGGTCCACTTATATACCTCAATAGGAATCGTCGCCACCATCCTACTTCATTCTGGAATCTCCACCGCGTACACGGTTGTCAAAGTGGTTTTCAGTATCGACAGAGAGTATGCCCATATCTGATCCCAGTCTCTTTAACAACCAATCGTTATTATAACCCATGGATATTTATTTCAAAATAATTTATACTTCAAAACCAAATATCATATCCATTTCAAAACTAATTTATACATCAAAACCAAAATATCATATCCATTTCAAAACTAGTTTATACTTCAAAACCAAAATATCATATTCAAAAGTAGTTTATACTTCAAAACCAAAATATATTTGAACAAACCCAAATTTCCAATCACTGAATATTTCTTTCAATTTATTTAAACTTGAAATATTCCTTTTTAAATCATCTTAAACCAAAACCACTTTATAAAGCCATATTCTTAAATCTTAAATTGCAAATCAATATATTCAAAACAATTCTTAATTAAATATTATTTCAAATAAATTCATTTCCAAAATCATAGTACTTTCAAAGTTATAACACCTTTGTAACCAAACACTTTGAAACCATAATACTTTGAAACCATATCAATTTTAAAATCTTATCAATTGGAAATCATAATATTTAGAAAAATCATAACACCCTTAAAAATAATATTCATTGCCAAAGTTATAGCATTATTAAGTTCATTCGTTCAATTATACCAATTTCGAAACATTGTATTAACTTATAAATTTCAAAAATGGTTTATATTTCACCTCAAAACATATTCATTTAAACCATTTAAATTCAATGTCAAAATCTTCCAAAATATAATCATTTCCAAAGAGTCACAACAGCACTTATAAAGTGTTACGGTAAATATATTAACATTTCAAAAACATTGTCAAATTCAAAACAGCAGCACCTATAAAGTGCTACAGTAGGTATTAGTATTTCAAAACTGTTTAGTTTCAGAAACAGCAGCACTTATAAACTGCTGTAGTAAGTATTTTAGTATTTCAAAAACCTAGTTTAATTTCAGAAACAGCAGCACTTATAAACTGCTGCAGTAGATATATTAATATTTCAAAAACAGTTCAAATTCAGAAACAGCAGCACTTATAAAGTGTTGTAGTATTATAGTTATTTCTTTAAATTTCAGAAAAAACAGCACTTTGGAAATGCTGCCAATACAATTCTAGATTTATTATAACATTTCAGAAACATTAAAACTTCAATATTTAGCCATTTTAACTTATAAAACCATATAAATTTCAACAATATTCATTTGGATATCATTTAACTTATGATTTAAATAAAATAACCTTTTAATAATTAAATATCCAATTAAATTTATGATTCATTTATTAAGTCAAAATACACTATTTTACTTAACCTTTATTTTTAACCACTAACCTAACACTTTATTTTAAAATACCCATTTCATAAATAGGACTAAATTTCTATATATTTACTTAACTTAAAATTTCCATTTGAAAACCAAATTTCCAATTTTCAAGTTAGGTCATAATTAAAGTTACATTTTTTCCATTTAAAAATCATAACTATTTATTTTACAAAACATAACATTTCACAAAAGAATATTTTATCATAGTTAATATAACAATAATTTTTTTTTCTTTTAGATCTATTCATTTAGACATCAATCAACTATGAGTTTCTAGTTAAATAAATTTTATTACAAAATGTCCAATTAAAACTGTATTCCATTTTATCAGTTCAAAACACATTATTTATTACACAAAACATGTCTATTTCATAAAGTAAAATTCATAACAATTACTAGGTTAGATTTAAACTTTCCAAATTAAATCAAATTTAATTATTAGTTATTTATCATAAATAAAGATCTTTAAATTAAATTTAAAACCAATATATCTTTATAAATTTAAATAAAACCACTTATTTACTTATAAAATTCCAACTTATAGAAAACCAATATATCTCTATAATTTAAATCATTAAATCAACTTTAAGTTAAAACTTCATATATTTAAAAATTTAAAATACTTAATAATCTTTAGGAAAATATTATTTAAAAATTATCCATGGGTCTGTATAATAATTTCTAGCCTAGGTCAAGTGATACGGATATGTATCATTTCAATCCATAATTTAAAAAGAAAAATCCGGGTTCTATCATTTCAAACCCGCAATCCCAAGTAATCAAATACAATAAAATTCACTCGAGCCTATCATTTCAGCCCATAATTATTTTTCCTTATTCTAATGTTCGTTCGGGTATGTATCATTTCAACCCATAGTGATAGGGAACTTGCAGTGTGAGAAACAGTAAATAAATGAACAATAGAACATATAATCATATCAGATGATGTAACAAATATATAAACAGAATTTAACATCATATAATCATATCACAGGCATATATGAACATATTAACATAACATATAATTTTCTACAATTCACATGCCATTGTTTCACAATTATAAAAATATGTATGTCGAGAGTGATGAACTCACCTTCTAAAGTTGGAGATAACAATTCAAGACACACAACCAAACTCCGAAAAGCACGACAAAGCACGAATTTCGAAGGAAAGCACGATGGAGACGAGTTCGATGGACAAAGCTAATAAATAGGTATTGGTGAGAACAAATTAGAACCAACTCGATAGAAGCAATACTGATACATATAGATAGTGATATTATTCCCATGGAATCAATATTTAATTAAAGTTGAAAATAAAATATACATATTTATAGTTAAAAATCATTGTTCTTAAGGTATGCATATCTTTAAAAATCAAAGATGTATAATTTATATCCAAAATCAATACTTACATATTAAAACTCACGTAACATATATACTATACATATATACTATAACACAGGTATACTTTAACATGTAAAACTCATGAAAAACTCTGTAACCATAACTTATTTCCCATTCAAAAAAATATATACTATAACACAGGTTCAAATAAAATTTCATACACTATATATTGATATAGATATCTCCTAACACAAACTACTATATAATAATTTAAAAATAAAATACTGTAAATATTGTATACATATACATCAAAACAGTATCCTATACTTTACCACTATGTATATTATATACTTAATATATATTATAGTTTAAAAGGATCAATATCATATCTGAACTATATATATATATATGAATATCAATTCTAATATAAATATATATGAGATATATATAACCGAGCCCTTGAACAGACAAGTATATTACAAGTTCAACACATGCATATACTTAGATAAACATATATATATATACACACACACAACAGCAAGAAGATCCATATAACAAAACAGGTATAGATCTATACCTTAAAACACGCAAACCGAGGAAGATCGACGAGGGGATTGGCGATAGGCTGCTATGGCTAGAGATCGACTAGAAGGAAGAGGAGGCGCCCGAGGTAGGCTAGATTGGTCTCGGTTGATGGCGACAGGCGGAACAAGCATGGGTTGTAAAGAGAAGGGGATGGGCCGAAGAGCAGGGGGTGCGTTAGTGGAAGAGGTGTGCTCGGCTAAGCAGGTGGGGAAAGGCGGAGCGGGTAGGCTGTAGCCGATTGGTGGGTTCGGCCTGGCTGAAGACGCGACGAAGGAAGAGGCAGAGGGCGACGAGAGTGACGAGGTCGGCTAGGAGGTGCTGAGCAAATAAACTTTCGGCCATGAGGAAATAAGTGACAGAGGAGGAAAGAAAATAAGTGGGAAAGAAGATGATTTTCCTGTCACGGCTTTTGGAAATAAAGTGACGAAATGGAAAAATAAAAGGATGAAGTTATAAAGGATTAAAAGTGAACCGTTGCCAAATGAATAAACGTATACAAACGTTTTGATTTTCGAACCGGAGATGGGATGGCAACAGTCCTTCTTGGATTGAGCTGAATAATAAAAGCAAATTATTATTGCTTGAGAATCACGTTTCAAACTTTGAAACGTAAAGTAAAATATAAAGTCAAGATTTTGGCACCTTTACAACGAACAGTTTATTGTTTCCGGCGCGTATCGGACCTCAAAATACAGAAATAAATATACCGTAGAGATCAGCGCGACGAGACGATCAAAATGGTATACAGATATTAGTGGTACGACCATCCGATCAAAAGTCGATAATCGATACCGAAAATGCTGCTATTTGGTCAGAAATAAGATAAACGGAGCAATAGAAGTCCAAATTTTGAAAAACGAAAGATGACGTCTCACTCAGAAGAGGATTTAGAAATTTTCTATAGAAAAATATTCAGATTTGAAAAACATTCTATTATCATCAAATTTTTAACTGATTTGAATTAAATAAATTTACACAAGAAAGTAAACTTTCATATTATCAGATAAAAATTTACTAGTTGTTATGTTTAAGAAGACATATTCCGAATATTAAATTTTTATTTCAAAATTTTATTATTTTAAAATTTCACAAAATTCAATTAATAACGTTATTAAAACCAGTTAAATTTACGGGTCGTTACATCTCGGATTAGGAAAACACCAACTTAATAACCGACCTTGGACTATATTGCTATCTGGTCGTGCCCTTTGGATTGAAGAACGCAGGAGCAACTTACCAGAAGCTTAATAATAATGTTCAAAGACCATATTGGATGCTTAATGAAAGTCTATGTGGATGACATGCTCGTGAAGTCATGGCGTTCACGTTGATGATTTGGCAAAGATGTTTGTTGTCCTCTGAAAGTACGAAATGACCAATCCCTTAAAATGCTCTTTCGGCGTTGTGTTAGGGAAAATTTTGGGTTTCATTGTAAACTCCTATGGGATTGAAGCCAATCCAGAGAAGATTGAGGCATTGAGAAAAATCTAAGCGCTGAAGTCGATCAAGGAGGTCCAAAGCATAAACAGGAAGGTCGCCGCCCTGAGTCGTTTCATTTATAGAGCCACAGATAAATGCATCCCTATCTTCGAGGTGATTACGAAGGGAGAAAGGAACTTCTAATGGAATCACAAGTGTAAAGACGCATTCCAAGTTCTGGTGGACCATTTGGAAAGATCCATATCCTTTCGAAGTCGGTGGATGACGAGGAATTGTTTATATACTTGGTGGTGTCAGTGCATGCTTTGAGCGATGCACTTGTACATGAGGATTGAATGATAAGTCAATTACGTCAGTAAGCGGTTGACATGCATAGAACAAAACTATCCAAAGCTGGAAAAACTCACATACTGCCTTTTCATAGCTTCGAGAAAGCTCCGCCCTTATTTCTAGGCACATCTGATCAAAGTTCTTACCGACCAGCCTTTGTGACAAGTCTTGCAGCGACCTAAGACTTCTGGATGGCTATTGAAATGGAACATTGAATTGAACTAATACAACGTAACTTATCACCTTCGGAGAGCAATCCAGGGTCAGGCCTTGGCAGATTTCATAGCTAAATTCACTTCATGAGATGGTCCTTCTGAGAGTAGTGGTCAGAAAGATGCTGGATGGAAGATGTACACGGATGGTGCATCCAATCAACGGTGTTCTAGTGCTGGTGTCATACTTGTCACTCTTGAAGAATTCCCGATTTGTTATGCCTTGAAACTCAATTTTCCAGCGATGAACAATGAAGCTGAATATGAAGCCTTGATTGCAGGGCTCAAAGTCGCCAAGGAACCAGGGACAAAGACTTTGCATATTTTCTTCCACTTCCAACCGATGGTTTGCTAAGTTCGAAAAGAGTTTCAAACAAAAGGAGCGAGACTAACTCCTTATCTAAACTAAGTCCTTGAGCTGCTCGCTGACATTGAACATTATACAATCACTCATATTCCTAGATAGGAGAATGAGAAGGTCGATTCACTGGCTAAACTGGCTAGCTCCGGAGATGCATAGCTCATGGACTTGGTTCCGGTGGAGGTACTTTCGGTTGAGCATCGACCAAATGGATGTTGATTGGATCTTGGAGTCCGATCCTGAATGGGAGTCATGAATGACTCCCATTCAGAATATTTGCAAAGAGGAATCCTTCGTAAGAGAAGGAATGAACGATGAAAGCTCCTTGACAAGCTTCGAGGTATATCAGGCAGGAAGGAGTACTTTATAGGAAGGGTTCCTCTGTCCCTATTCTTCAGTGTGTCGCTCACGACGAGGCCAAATGGGAGGTTCATGAAGGGGCATGTAGAGATCAAACTCGAGGGCAAACCCTAGCGAAGAAGATCCTCCGCTACGGATACTTCTGGCTAATGGTCAATCGAAGCGCATCTGATTACACCCAAAAGTGAGACAAGTGCTAGATATTTGCTAAAATCCTTAGAGCCCCACTGATGGAGATTAATAAAATGGTTAGTCCTTGGCCTTTTGCAGTCTGGGGGATTGACATCATCGATGTGTTGTCGATATCTAAAGATGGTTTGAAGTACGCCATCATTATGGTTGATTACTTCACCAAGTAGGTTGAGGCAGAGCCGTTCGCCATGATCACCACAAAGAAGTAATCAAATTTTGTTGTCCAGGATATCATCTATCATTTTGGAATTCCACAGGCAATCATTACCGATAACGAGGCCCAATTCGACAGTACCAAGTCCAAAGATTTCTACCGCCGACATCGCATAGAGAAGAGATTTGCTATGGTGGCACATCCTCAGACGAATGGATGGGTTGAAGCTGTAAACAAAATTACCTAGTCCATTCTTAAGAAGCGATTGAAAAAGGCCAAGGGCAAGTGGGTTGATGAATTTCCATTAGTACAATGGGCTTATCAAACAACTCATAAGTCAATGATTGACCACTCTCTATTCACCCTAGCCTACAGATTAGAGGCTATGATTCCGGTTGAACTGGAAATACCTTCTCATCGAGTGATTGACTACAATCCACGAACTAATAAGCAACTCCTACAAGAGTCTCTTGATATGATCGATGAGAAGCACAATGCAGCCGAGTTGGGAGTAGCTGCACACCGACATCAAATCGCACGATATTACAACACTAAGGTTAAGAATCGAACCTTCGAATTTGGCGACCTGGTTCTCAAACGAATCTTCCCTGGCCTTGGAAACTTGGGCCTAACCTGGGAAGGTCCATATGCAATAGAGCAGAAGCTTGGAGATGGAATTTTCAGGCTTGCGACGATAGTAGGGATTCTGCTACTGAAAGCATGGAATAACGAGCACTTACGATGCTACTTCACTTAGAAATAAATTCATAAATAATTGGCTAGAACCGTGTCATAAGATAGATTCTATCATTTCCCATCTATCATGGAATCAAACGGTTTCTTGTATCCAAAACTCTGTCTTTCCATTACTTGAGAGTTGTTACTTGACCAACTCGAATGATTCTACATGTGAATAATGCAGGTGTGCAGGTACTTGGAGTTAGGTGCCAATCAAAACTTCTACAATTTATGATTGAACCCTCAAAGTTCTTCTCAATATTCGAAGATAGATACCAGAAAAATCTCACTCCCGGTGTAGGGGTAGGAGTATAAACTAAAACAGATGTTATTCGACCATCCGTCAACTACCTCTTGTCCTCGAATTTGGGGCAGGAGTATAAACTAAATGGACGTGACCAAATCGTACATTGGCCAACTCTTATCCTCGAAACCGGGGGCAGGAACATAAACTCAAACCAGATGTGACATGACCGTCCGTGCACAAATTCTCGCCCTTGATGTGGGGGCAAGAGTATAAATCGAAACGAACGTGATACGGCCATTCACTCGCTCAACTCTTGACTTTGGATTAGGGGTAGGAGTATAAACTAAAGTGCACATGACAAGACCATCCAACTCTTAACACTCTACCTAGAGTAGGCAAAAACACAGGTCCACGCTCGGCATAAGGCGGGATCTTGTCTATAAACTTTGGATCGACTCCCAGAGTTAGGCGTGATTGGAAGTGTGCATCCTGGATGAGGATGTGCGAACTATGATAAGTTAATTCAGATTAGTGCCCAGAGTTTGGCCCAATCAGATACCGTGATCCTGGAAAAGGATATTTGAACCGTTGTTCTAAGTGGTTAACTCAAACTAATGCCAAGAGCTTGGCACTTAAACAATTACTTTGCATTTTCAAGAACGATGGAAGGCTGGTAAATTATAGAACAAGCTAAAGGATTCGGTCCGACAATAATAACTAAAAGGAATAGATTGCAAGTACATCAAATGAAAAGCGTATTTCTTACGTATTTAGACAAATCCATGCAAGGAGTTAACGAAACAAAAACCTGTGTTATTCACATGAAATGTGGAAAGCTAAGTTCAAGTGTTATTGACACCAGAAACAGAAAGCAAAAGCGGGAGCCAAACCCACACAAAGCTGGCCAAAAACCAAAATAGACTGCAACTACTACTATAAAGTAAGCCTATCTACACCAAACAAACCGGCACTCACTTCTTCGATTTCATTCTCCTTTGTTTCTTCTTAGAGCCGGGAGAAACATCGCTTGAGATTTCACCTTTTTTCCCTCCTTTTCCTCCACTTCCTTTGCCCTTGGGTAGAGTGTTCTGTGATGATCCAGCAGGCACACTTTGAGCGCTACCGTGGAGGAATTTGGACCAAAGCGAAGATAGCTTGTCGGGCAAGGCAATGGATAAAGGAGGATGAATAACTTCAAGTTTCTCCTGCTTGACCTCTGTGGCAACAAGAATGCCTTTCTAAAGTTCCTACACAAGATCGTGCATGGTGGGACCCGATAGGGGCTTGGAGACCCCAGTAGTAACTACATCTTCATCAATCCGAGTTTCTTGAATCCCACCAGCTCCTTCATCCAACAAAGCATCGATCATCTTCTCGTCAAGGCCGGGGTATCGTCAACCAGGACGATTGGAATTGTTGTTGAGGTGGTAACAATAGCAGATTCTGTTACAGGCACTTGAAGCCCGGGCTGAGAGTCCTTGTTGGGAAGCGGAGCAACGTGAAGCTGATCTGAGGCTTGAGAAACAGAGGGAAAGAGATATAAGCTATGTTAAGTAGTGACACATCAACTTTTTGGAATATGGGAGAAGTTAATGAGATACCTTCTTCGCCTTAGAGCTCTATGCAGGCTGAAGTGTCGTCCGAGTTTCGCTCAAGAATTGAAGAAAGAATAGTAGACCAGTGGATCTCAAGCCACTTGGGATCATAACTAGGTGTCGGAGCAGCTTGGGACCCAAGTGTTTGGCTAGAAGTAGCATCATGTGGCGTTGATCTGGAGCCTTTACCCAAGTCTTTAGGAACTGTTAAGGCAAGCTCCGGATGAAGAATAAGCTTGCTTTCTTTTAGAATCTTGGGCACATCTCCTACCAATACTTCTTTCTCCAGCTGCTCCAAATCCACCTCGCCACCTTCGGGGAAAGCTTTTCTTCTTCAACAATCCACCCCCAGGCGAGGGCGAGGATTCTTGGAAGTTATCTTTGAACCACTCCATATTTCGGAATTTGAGCACGTTGGCGTTGTATTGGTTCAGCGGTGGTTCAAACTTCTCCATCACACGCTCTTCAACCCGTTGTTCTATGGCCTCGACTTCCCTTTTGACAAGTGCATCAACATCTTTAACATGCTCAAGCACTTTGTCTCTTTCCTCCCTGGCATGGAGCAACTTATCACAATAAGTCTGAGCTTGTTGGAGCGCTTCATCATATATTTTTTCATGCTCTAGCTTAGTTTTCAACTTAGCCACTTTTCTGTTTGTGGTATCTCTCTTTATTACCAAAGCATGATTTCGGTGGAAAGTCTTATCCATTTCATCTTGGTGCTTAATATGCTCCTCTTCGAGTTCCTTGATGGCCTTCTCGACTTCGGCTTAGGATGTTCTCAGTTTTTCGACCTCAACATCGAGATTTGCGATCATTCTCTTATTGTCGGTTTTTATGAGTTTCTGATTGTAGATATCTAGCTACCTATCCCTGAATACTTTGGAAATTTTCTCAGCTAACTTCGACCATTCGTTATATTGACTACGAATGTTGATTACACAATCGATGGTCATCTTCTGTATGTCAGTCGAGATTCTTTTCAACTTAGACACAAACATAAGACCATCGAAGAAATGTTTGGAAATTCTTCTTTTAGTTTGCCCATTTGGGCATTGGCCGCAAGCTGTTCCTTCATAGAGATGGGTGGGGCTATAGCAGTTTCTTTGCTTGGCTTGTGTTGGAATGTTTCAGAGCCACTCTTGTGATGCCTATGGTCGGAGGACTAACTGGAGCGAGATGGCACCAGAGGTTGCACAAGGATGGAAGCTGGAGGAGGAGAACGAGAAGCGTCACTAGGTAGGATGTGATCTAATGATCGGGTTTCTTGTCTGGACCTCTAGGAGGCGGAGATCTAGACCTAGGTTGACATTTTGAAGCAAATTCATGTGATTAGCGACCACTGTCATAACTGCTTCAATCTCGATCATCTCTTTGGCTAGAATGATAGCCTGCCTCATAACCGCGACTGCTTCCCTGGTGGTGTGAGCTCGACCAAGGCCTTTACACTTGGAATGCTTTCTCCTTCAAAGATCGGAAAATGTATTTCCTTTTCTCCATGTATCCTACAAGGGAAACAAGAACAAGTTAGATCCAATAAGCAAGGACACAGGTCAAGTGCAAGAGTTGTGATGTGCATGTGCGCATGAGTGTCCTAGTGTGCCCCAAACGGGCCATGAGCTGGAGCTTTGGAGTACCCTCTCCCATAATGGTAGAGATGAAGTCCTATTGATGCTGATAGGGGAGTCGATGCCTTCAACATTAATATTACTAACATCAAAAGAACCAAACTCAGTAGGAATTGGCACTAAGCCGGCAAATGTGCCTGTCGAAGGGAAAGATGGAGTTTTCTTCTACATCCATAATTAGTGGAGGCTGGTTAGAAGTCTATGCCTTAGAGATTTTCACGATTAACCTCTTCTTCGAAGCAGGTGGTTGGTCGTCCCTAGATTTTTCAGGCTGAGACCCATGGCCCGCATCGATGTTACCTTGCCTAGCCTCGCTACTTTCACTAATAATTTTGCTTTCTTTGGCGTCTTCTAGTGCTTTTTCAATGTTTTCTTCAACTCTGGCCCTAAGATTTGGGACGGAGGAAAAATCTGGATCAGCCCCACCTTCGAGGGGAGGTTGTCATCATTGTTGTCATCGTCGTCACTGGAATTTATTTGGACGATGCCAGTATTGCTACCCTTTTCTAGCAAGCCGTAGGTGAGAAAATTTTCATCTAACAGGAGAGTTCTGATATCTTTGTCTCCTACTGGAACTGTCATAAAAGTGTTGATGGCATCTGAAAGCATCGATTTACTAGGTCCATCTGGAACATCTGGATAGCAAAGCAAGGATTTGAGTTAAGTCTACACACTATTAAACAAGTTCATATAATGCGCATGGAGAGGAACTTATGTCCGGACAACCGTCTACATGCAAACCCGAATGGACAACGGACAACAGACATATAATCATTCAGTTTTGAAGTAGCTTAACTTGTTCCATGCCCCAATAACCACTCTACCACTCTACAACCACTAATTGGTTCCAAGTAAATCAAAGATGGACTTTCGGCTTTGAAACTGTATGTATATCGAATCTCCTCTTCGCTGGGTGCTCGGTGTAAGTATTCAGCGAAAACCGTATATGCCCCAAGAAGAAAGGCATAGCTATTCGAGTGCAATTGTGTTAGAGCAAGCCTCATAAAATTCAGAAATTGACGGACAAATTGGTTGAACGGTAGGATGCAGCCTGCCAAGCACATGTATTGATTGCAGGCAATATAACCCTTCAGGGGATTGTGAGCTCTTTGATCACGAGACCGGACCAAGACGTCATCGAAAAGAATTCCATACTTGTTACATATTCTTCGAAGGGATCCTTCATCGATTTTGGAGGCGAAAAAATCAATAGGATCGTTTACAATTACGACATCCTCGAGGATGTCAAGTGCGGGGTCTACTTCTGGCCCATATGCCGACTCAACCAGATTGTCTGGAATTTGATGTTCTACTTGTGGATTTTCTTTTTGTTGTACATGCTCTGCCATAGTTTTCTATGCATATGGAGTCGTAGTTGAGCTTGATTCTGCATCAGATTCGACATATCTTGAAGTGGATGTACCTAAGGCTCTTGCAGCAAGATGTTTGGAACGTCTGGTCCATTTCTATAAAAAAACTCGATAGATAATCAAAATTAAAGTGATTACAAGCTATACCCCCATGCTAAAGTGAATTCTATTGTGGTGTCATATAGTGTCGTGTAGTTTAAGTTTATGATATTATTCAACAGTTTTTAAATTCTAGATATTGCTCGACATGACCTTCGTTGCTGACCCTCCCGACAAGCTTTACATCATTGGTTGTTTTTTGAAAAAGGCTCAGGAGCAAGAAAAATCATTGGGACACAAAGAAAAATTCTTATGTAAACTAAGAATTTCTGAAATTTTCCTAAGTGTTGAAGTTGCACAACTCCAACACTCAAAGAAATTCCACCCTTCATCCTTCTTCTTCCACCTTCACCACTTCCCAAATCATGGTCATCCACATACCTAATCACTCACATCCGTTCAACCATGTTCATCTCCATCATCAAGTTCATCATACACCTACCTATTACTATGCAATTCAAAGTTCAAGAGGAGGATCAGTTCAAGTGTAAAACGGGTCCTCAAAACAAAGGTACGAATCGTTGGAGATGAGTCTAACCAGGAGGGTGAGAGACGTCAAATTCAGGTGAGATGAGGCAGCAATGTCTGTAAAGATAAACGACAATGAAGTTTGGTCGTGGGGCGTCGAAGTTCTTTTAATGGCAAGAGTTTGGATCGGTGTGAGAACAAATAAACAAGTGAAGGAATAAAGTGGGGAAGGGTGAGTTATATACCCATGAACCCGTATTCTCAGGCCAGACATGGAAAATTTTCCAACTCCAGAGTTGGTGTCGACCCTAAGTTATAGGTCGGTACCGAGTCCTAAAGTATTCTTAAAAAATAAAAATAAATAGTATTATACATATATATATAAGCATATGTATGGCATATGCTTGTGTTTGCATGGACGTATATGCACGTATAAACATGTGATGGAATGTATGTGTGCAGATCCAATACCCGACGACCAGAATCAAAGGGAAATCGAATTCAAACCTAAATAATCCATGGATGGAATCAATTCAGAATCGTCAAGCTTGGAATAACAAATCAGGAGATCATATTCCAGATTTATAATGCTAGATGTTGGTTAAGCGTCGCGACGGATCACTGTAGACATAACTTTTCACGGAATCAATTCACAAGAGGGATAATGACTATTCGAAGCATAGAGTGGGGTCCTTCACAGCCATTCAAGCTTGTCTTGATTCAAAGAACATCACATTTGAAATGAGATGTACTTTAAGGGCAAGTGTTATCTAGCCAATTGACCGGGCAATATTCGAACACATTGGACAATGAATTCGAAGTTATCGAGGCAGGGAGTCCAGAGAGATAGCCTGGGAGTCCAGAAACCAAGCACAGACGGAGTCACAAGGTCGATACAGGAACAACCTAAACCAACAGAATAACCTATCTACCCAAGTTAGGGATCGGTGCTGACCGCACCATATGGGTCGGTACCGACTACTTACTCCACCTCAAGTGGACCCCATCTTGTCCCTACATGCCTTACTCGATGCCAAAAGCTTATTTTCAAAGTTGTTTTGTTGAATCGATGCAATTCTCTATCGATCTCCACGTATACTTGAAACTTCAACTTTTCTCTTTCACAACTCCATCATTTGGACTCGAAAACAAGCTAATACTGATGTAAACAACCAAGAAATCATGAAGCTAGCTACAAGACGATCCGAGATAAAGAGTCAAAGATGACCATTTAGGCAAACTTGGGGATCGGTACCGACCCTTTCCTATGGATCGGTACCGACTCATGTCAACTGATGATGTGGCACCTGTTTTCTTGGGAGAATTAGTCTAAATCATGTACAACGGCTAAAAGATATTTTGTGCGAGATATTAGGCTCCCTGCCTCTATAAATAGGAAGGTATGGCTTATTTTTTAGGACCTTTTGGCTTTAGTTCTTCCCTACTCTATATTCTTGTAATTCTGAAAATTTAAGTGTCGGAGTTGTACCGATCCCTAAAAACTTCTACCTTCAAGTCAGATATAAGCAATAAAATCTTAAAGTGGATGTAGGCTTTGCTTTGCTGAAATACTATAAATGATTGTGTCTTTCTTATTTCTCATTTTTCATTTATGTTTCTTCATATATTTTATTCTCTACGTAAACTTCTGGGTGTTTCTGCCATTTTTGGTTCAAACAATGAGTCAGAGTAGTGTGCCATCCGTTGTGTGTTTGGAAAAGCATGAAACACTATCATTGCATCTATGACAACATTAAGTGGTAGGGGGTATTAATTGAAGATGAGGAATGAGAGTTATTCTGTGAAGGAACAAAAGGCAAAGAAATGGAAATTGATGCTATTAGGTTAGTTTTCCTATTTAAGGATGGTGAATCTAACCCATTATCATCATTTTTTGTGAGACCAGTTTTTGAGAGTGAAACGAACGCATTAATAGAATTTACAAAAAATATAGGATTTTTAGACACACTAAATTCAAGAGTTTTGAGACTAATATCCATACCTACGGAGGGTGACTGTAAACCCTCTTAGCAATGTCTCAACTGCTTCCCTGCTTTGTAATATCACTAGTAGAGCTTGATTTTATTAATTTTCGTCCAATCAACTCACACTAATCCTCATTCTCAGATGAAGAATAGAGGTCATCACAGTCCTCAATGAAAATATCATTTGATCACAAACTATCCACGTCTTTGTTTTTGAAAAATTCCTTTGCTATGAATCTTTTTCGGGGGATAAATATTTTCCTTCTAGTCTTTGTTTTTTAGGAGTTTTGGATGAAGTCAGTAGTAGTGTTCTCCTTTAATCTTGATCATTTAATTTTCCTTTGCTTGCCCAAACTTTTTTATGCATGAGGTTAGAAATTATGGTGAATGGGGAATGCTTGGAGCTTAATATATGTCCATATTGTGTAGGTATAATAGGCACGAAAGAAGTAATTGAAATAGCAGTTAAGCCTAGAGAATAGATAGTGACTCAGTTTTGGTTAGTAAAAACTCAGAGCTACAACAAGGGACACTTGGGGTAGGAGTGATGGTAAACATCAAGGATAGGTGGTGAAATGTCAGGCTGGGTGGGTGTATGATTCAGGTCGGTTGCAAGGGAGGTACCGAATGGACTACGGGTTGGGAGTGGAAAGTCTTGGGTCTTGTAGCTTTAGTATATACTGTTAATTATTGAGTGGATAGAGTTTGATGATTTCTGGTATCTTGCGTGGACAATACGGGCTGAAATTAAGGGAAGCTGAAGCAGTTTTGTTCAAGTGGGTGGCTGCAAGTGAATGGGAAGGCAGAGTCAGGGTCTGAACTTCGGGTGGTTGGTGCAGAAACTCAAGGTTAGCTGATGAAGAGTTCAGTTTATCAGTAATAACTGATGCAACAGACTTGACACTAGTAGTTTGTCGAGTTTGATTAAGAGCAGCATAGGTGGTATTCGGGGTTATGTTAGAAGCATGTGGTTGAAAAGTGGTGCATATAGAAGCTTGTACTTATCAAGAAACTATTACTTCATACGCTATTTGATTAGCTTGAGAGGAATTATTTTGATTTTGGTTTGATGAGTAAGTGTCTTCAACTAGTATGAAATTAAGGATTTTCATTATTACATTTCAAGATCGTGCGCCTATTCTTGGACATTTTACCATAATAATTTGGTAGATTTTCATAAACTGTCAAAATCTATTTTCTCTCTTCCTTGTGTTATATATAAAAATCGAAGATCAGTGGTTTAGAAATATCTACCTCAATGCATATGCAGGCTAGGCTAGGACGATTAAGTCTTGTTGTAGTCCCATTCATTTTTATTGGTTTGCCTAGTTTATGAGCTACCTGACAAAGAGCATCCCTATGATAACCCACAAGATTATTAAACTCGCCCTAAAATAACAAAAAACTCTAAAAAACAAATCTAAGAGTGATATGTAGAATAAAATTTGGCTTTAAGAAATCAAAAATAAGCTACCGTATTTGTGTTCATCAAAATTAGGATAAAACTATATTTGGCTTTATCTAAATCGCAAAACGAGAGGATTTTTTGCTTTTAGGGTTTGAAAACATTGTTGTCTGATTATGTTTTGAAACAATATACGTAAAAAAAAATCTATGGAAGATGAAAATGCTATATGTTTAGGACTGCATGAGAAAATAGATTTTGATAGTCTGTGCATTTGCAAAATAATTGATAGATAATAAAATTTTAATGGTATCGAGAAACATTTTAGCCGGTGCAGCACACTTAAATATAATGGATTTGAGGATATAAAAGTAAAATTTAAAATCAGCGAGAGCTGAGTAATGCACTGCTTTAAGTTCGTCACATAATTCTAGTTTCCGTCAAGCCAAATCAGGTCACCTTCCTCTCATCCCACTCGATCTCGGCATGAATTGCTCAAATATAGTGCTTTGCTTCCATGACAAGCTCTATTAGTAAGACCGCTCTAAGTTTGTTTGAAAACAAAGATGAATTGGCCGACTTACTAGCAATGTTCACATCCGAGCTATCTGGTAAGTTCACCGACGAGCAAGGTACTTTTACTATCGTTATCTCTTTCGGATCTCTCGTCAATACACTAAGATTTGGTTCGAAACTTCTGATTTTTCCATTTTTTTAATACAATCATCAACTCATTTTGTATTTATGTACAATAGACGCATTAAGTTCTAGAGTGCATTTTTAAGTAGCTAGCAAAATTTGTTGCATAGACTAACTTGTAGTTCATGCAATTAATTAATCCAAAATGACTTAAATACTAAGACACGCATCACCAACAATGAGTCTGGAGATTACAATTCGTAACCCAAACCTCAAATCAGCTTCCAACATTACACAACAGTTCGTAATATTACATAATTGGGGTCGATTTGGTTATAAATTTGTAATAAAAACTAGACGTCTGTCAATAGACGTCCTCCTTATAGATGAACATACGCTCGATTTGTTAACATGCACATGTTTAACAGACGTTTGACTTCTAGATGCCTGGTAAACATGTGTTCTACTTCTAGACGTCATTTATTATACTTCCAGGCGGTACTCGAGTCGGGCGCCTATTTAACAGAAGTAACTTCTATAACCCTGTTCAACAGACACCTTACTGTGACACATATCAGATACGTCCAACCCATTCTTCATATTGGGAGAACCGCCAATAATCTAGTTTGGAAATTATGTGATCGTAGTCTGCGAGTTGTAAATTGTTGGAGATGCTCTTAAGTAAGAATCAAACTTCTACAATATACAAATATGGTTTAGCTAATTGCATAAGAAATAAACCACGTTTACAAATAGTAGAAGTTTGATTCTTTTAAAGAGCTTGTTTTGTTGAATTATGTGATTCAAATATTTTCCAAAGAAGATAAGAAAATAATTAATTGATTCAATCAATCAATTAATTAGATTGTATATGGAAAGATAAAGAGAAAGGATATGTGTGATATCTTTTAGAGAAAAGAAACTAATTAATTGCTAGCCAATTAATTAGTCAAAGAATTTGTTATATGAAGAAAGAAAAGATTGTTGATGGAGATTGATTCAAGAAAGGAAAATTATGGAAACCAAGATCACCATTATTCATTTACATAGAAATCAAATCATGAATATTCGGAAAGGTTTCAAACATAATCTGAAAATTAATTTTCTTCATCCCTAAGCATCCTTCATTTTCATGTCTATTTAAATGAAGGAAGTTCATCTTCATATTGATGTGAGTGTGAGAGAGCATCCACCATTATCCTCTTCTTCAGTAAACCCTAATTTCTGCAGCCAATCAATTAGGGGTTTTGAGCGTAAACAAGTCTTTGGATAAATTGATTATTCAATTTGTAATTATAGGTTAGTCTCTCCACTACTGCCTATAATTTTGTAATCTCTCTCTTTTGTACTCTCTTTCTTCAGTGAAATAAAGAATAGTTGTTGGGTCCGTGGACATAGGCAATGTAACAACCCATAATTTTGTGAATATTTTTAATTAAATTTTTATTTGAAATTTTGATTTTTTTAAATCATTTAAAAGTGAATTTTTAGAATTATTCCAATGTAAGTTTGAAATTTGTTTGTAATTTATTTTCCAAATGCAATAAATAAACGATTTTTGAAAATTTTATATTTTGGTCAAAATCTGAATTTTCAGTTTAAATATAAAAAAAAATTGAATTTCAAATTTTAATATTTTTCTTTGAAGCAGAATATGTTTATGATATATGTTCTGCTTTTCGTTTCGTTAAATTCTGAGTTATACTTTTTAAATCAGATAAATTACAGCATTTTTACACGCAGTTATTTACTGTATTTCAATTTCTAGTTTTCTATGTGCGTTTCTATATTTTTATTTTCTATGTTATTTTATTTTATTTTTCTATTTTGTTTATCTAAACTTTATTTATTGGATTTCACTTGTGTGTATATCTTTTCATAAAAGGCTTCGAAGAAATCAAGGAGACATGCGTTATATTTCTTTAATGCTTGCATTTTTATTTACCTACCCTCTTTATTACTTACCCTAGCCATTCACCGTTCATAGCCGTGAATTGCTCTTATTAATCATGTACAAACATCTCAAAATATCCTCTTTTCAATTGCATTTAAGAATCATATATATATACAGTAAGTTTTTTTCTCTTTATTTCTTGTCTCTTGGTTTTCCTAGCATTACTCTATCAAATCACATAAAAATCTTCTCAATATCTTAGTTCCTCATTTTGCCTCTTCTGATTGAAATATTTTACAGTAAGTTTCTTTTATTAAATAGGAAATAAATCCCACTCATTCACTAGCCTTTTTATTTGCCAGCCTTTCATTTTCTAAACCCTACATCTTAGCCATTCAAATCTCTTGAAACCCTAGCCGCCTTCTTTTTATTTCTAATTCACGTACAAGTTCTCATCCTCTCATTTTCATTTGCGTGAAGAAAATACAACAAGCTCTAGGTTATTTCCATGGCTTCCTTCTCTCTTTTTTTTCCACTTTTATTTATTTCCTCTTTTTTTTCCTTTTGTTTTCTCCTTGCATAGCTCAGCCTCCACCACCACAACATAACCTCCTCCTCACTATTAGACCATGGCAAAGCCCACTTGGTGGTTGAAAGCAAGGTTATGTTCTTTGATTCGTAATTGCATAGTTTAATTCATCTTTTGTTGTGTTGAATCTTATTCTTATGATTTGTGTATTTGTTATATACAAGATCAATATCTTGACTCTCCATCCATTCAAATCAGAATTGTGTCTAGTCGTGCTTTCGTGCTTTCCGGATTTTTGTTTGTGTGTTTGCTTTGCAAACTTCAGCGTAAAAAGGTGAGTAATCACACCTGACATTCATACTTATATTATTGTGAATTGATAGCAAGTGAAAGTGTAGAAATAATTATATTATGTTATACATGCCTGTGATATATTTATATGATATTAAATACTGTTTATATGTCTGTTACATCATCTGTTATATTTTATTTTATTTTACTGTTTATTTATATTCTGTTCTCACACTGCAAGTTCCCTGTAGAATAGAATCACTATCGGTTGAAATGATACATACCCGAACGGACTTTGGAATAGAGAAAGTTCGTTATGGGCTGAAATGACAAGCCTAAGCGATTTTTATTTATTTTATTTAACTTGGGATTGCGGGTTTGAAATGATAGAACCCAGATTTTTCTTTGTAAATTACGGATTGAAATGATATATTATCCGTATCACTTGACCTAGGTTAGAAAATATTATACAGACCCGTGGTTATTTTATAAGTTTTTCTGGAAGTTTTAAGTATTTTGAAAATGTAAATTTTGATATTTTAATTTAAATTTTGTTTTTAAAATGATTTAATAAAGTGAAAAATGATTTCATATGTATTAAAAATGTTAAATAAATAAATGGAAATTTGTGATTGGAAATATAAACTAATTTAGAAATATTTAAAGTTTTAATTATGAAAGAAACGTGTAAAGTTCTAATTAATGAAAGAATATGTAAAGTTTTAATTATGAAAGAAACGTGTAAAGTTCTAATTAATGAAAGAAATACGTAAAGTTTTAATTATGAAAGAAACGTGTAAAGTTCTAATTAATGAAAGAATATGTAAAGTTTTAATTTATGAAAGAAACGTGTAAAGTTCTAATTAATGAAAGAAATATGTAAAGTTTTATTTATGAAAGAAACGTGCAAAGTTTTAATTAATGAAAGAATATGTAAAGTTTTAATTTATGAAAGAAACGTGGAAAGTTCTAATTAATGAAAGAAATATGTAAAGTTTTAATTTATGAAAGAGACGTGTAAAGTTCTAATTAATGAAAGAAATATGTAAAGTTTTAATTTATGAAAGAAACGTGTAAAGTTCTAATTAATGAAAGAAATATATAAAGTTTTAATTATGAAAGAAACGTGTAAAGTTCTAATTAATGAAAGAAATATGTAAAGTTTTAATTTATGAAAGAAACGTGTAAAGTTCTAATTAATGAAAGAAATATGTAAAGTTTTAATTTATGAAAGAGATGTGTAAAGTTCTAATTAATGAAAGAAATATGTAAAGTTTTACTTACTGAAAGAAACATGTAAAGTCTTAATTAATGAAAGAAACATGTAAGTCTTAATTTGTGTAATATTGATTTAAAATAATAAATGCCCTTTTTGTAATAAAACGTAAATTAAAACGTACATTTGATAATGTAAGTTTAATTAGTGTAATATTGATTAAACGATAAATGCTCTTTACTGTAATAGAAATGTAAGTTAAAAAGTACATTTAATATGTAAGTTTTAATTAATGTAAATGACATATTTTAATGACTAAAATAATAAAGTTTCTTTATTGTAATGATAATGTAAGTTAATAAGGTACTCTTAACTTAACATAAGAATTTCAGCATTAAATTGGATATTACAGTAACAAAGTTTATTTAACTATAAGGCTATGATAAAATGACCATGTTAAAAATTTGTAAGCATATAAATACTTTGATTATATAAAATATTAAATTGGAAAGTATTACATTTCAAAAATGCTATGATTCCTTAAGGTTACATTACCAAAATGCTATGATAATTTAAAGGAAGATTTCAAGTTTAATAAATTAAAGGAAATATTCAGTGGTTTTTGAAATTTGGGTTTTATTGAAATGATATATTATTGAATTGGTTTTGAAATGGAAATGATATATTTTTGAATTGGTTTTGAATAGATATGTTTTGGGTTTGAAAGTATGTATTAGTTTGAAATAAATGATATGATTTTGAAATGGTTTAAAGGATGTATTTTGATTTGAAACATAAACTATTTTGAAATTTATAACCACGGGTTATAATAACGATTGGTTGGCAAAGAGACCGGGATCGGATATGGACATACTCTCTGTCGATACCGAAAACCACTTTGACAACCGTGTACGCGGTGGAGATTCCAGAATGAAGTAGGATGGTGGCGACGTTCTTAAGGTATGTTGCGTGGACTCAACTCCCGTGAGTTGGCATAAGGTGGCTAAAACAGGAGCGATCTCGGACCAGTGAGGTAGCACCTCTTCTCGAACACATTTCTTCGATATCATACTCTTACTTGTGATTGATTAGGTGGTCATCCTCCGATTTGGGAGTGTTGTTCGAGGTGGAACGGTAGTGGCTGCTATGCGTATCCATCAGTCCGTGTGCGTAATTGGTATATCTACCCTGGCATTGCCTAGTTGTGCCGTTCACCTACCATATCGAGCTTTACTACGATTATGATTTTAAGATCCTACCGCGTTAAGGTTCTCCATCCCCTTAACGCTATTTTCTATATGATTATACTTTACTTATTTAGACACTATTATAATAGCGAATATTACTACATAGTAAATAGTTTAACGGATCCTTAAAGAATGGGCGATCCCAAGCATTCTTTAAGTTACTTGTACCTTTATTACAGTTCACTTGAGTTGGTTTACATTATATAAGTATGTATGTCCTGACTCGAGTGTTTTGTGTTTTGCTTTACGCTCGGGTCAGACTGAGTGATACAGCATTAGAGACTCACCTTCGGAGCTGGAGTTTTGCTTTGAAGATCCAAATATCTATTCATTTTGTTATCCAGTTGATTCCAGTTGTACCTGATTTTCATACTATTACTCCTGTTGTATCTTGGTATTCCTATTGTATCTTAATTAACTCTGATGTATTTATATAGTAGCTTCATGGACTACTATCTCTTTTACTTCCGCTGCATTATATTACTCTGTGTCTGTGATCTGTGATTTTTTATTTACTGTAAATGATGAGTTTGCCAAATTTTTTTTTACAACGCGGTATTTTGAGCAATTCAAGTCCGACATGTGTGGATGCGAATGGTTGAAAATATCGGGTCGTTACAGTTGGTATCAGAGCTATGGTTTTAGGCAAACTCAGCATATAGAGTAAATTTAATTACATAATCGCTTTCGTTCGAGCTTGAATTCCTTCATCTTCGATTCGGTTTCCTTTGAATTTTGGAACATTCCCTTAAGTTCCGAAGTCCATTCTTGTCCTCCCCTATTCGTGTCTTCTTAATTCTGGAGTGTCCCATAACTCCACTCCGAATAATCTTTCTAATAAATTGGCGGTCCCGCCAATATTCTAATTACTTGTAAAGGTGTGAAACTTCTTTACAAAAAGCATAGATTCACCGAAGACTTCTGTATCCTTGGTTTACGATGCTACTATCTTTTGCTATGCCTGAATTCTATCTCTTGAGATCGAATGTAGATTTACCCCAGAAAATCCACATCGATCTTATTCATTAAGTCACGGTTGACCTGGTTAAGGTTGCCCGCGATATGTATAGGCTTACCCATCTTCCTATTCTGTTATTTAATCGTCTTATCTTTGCCTCCAATTTGTCTAAAAAAAAAATTCTCTTTAATTTGAGTCCATCAATTTGATTCCCTATCCTTATTTTGAAAAATTAATCTTGTATTTCAATTTTTTTTATATTTTAAAGATGTTTTATATATTGTGTTGTTTGAGTTGTTGATGTTGATTTGGGTTTCCGATCGGTTCGTCTGATCAACGCTATCGATAGGATCTCCAAAACACTTGAACAGAACAAACTGACATAATATGTTTTTTTTTAATTTAGTAGATGGATAAATTTTGTATAATTATATTAAGTATAAGGTTAATTTTCTAAATTTTTGATAATTAATGGAATTGGGTGTTAAGAAATAATATTTAACTTTGTATATATTTTATAATCATTGGCTTTAGTTTCATTTCTAAATAATTAAACATGGTTATAAATTAATTTGGAAATTTAAATGAATTTAAATCAAGAATGTGAGAATTTAATTTCCGATGATTTCGAACTTTGTTTTGAAAGTTTTAAAAGGATATATTATTTAAAGGTAATTCGTAGAAATTGTTTCAAAGGATTTTAATTTGTAAATCAGTGTTCTTTTCTTTGTCGTTGGGAAATAATTTCGGTGATGACTGCAGCATCATCGACATTCATTTTCGAGTTTCGAAGCGAAGAGACCATTCTGTAGTTTTGCTACAGTTTTTATTTGGAGAATTAAATTGATTTGGCTTTCTAATTATGACTTGATTTATAATATATGTGATTTAAGAGTTGATTTGATATATATTGTGTATATTTAATTATCTCTAGAATAGTTTGAAGTTAATCGGAAATCTAATTATTAAATTTTATCTTAAAGGATAATTTCAATTATAAAAGGAAATCAAAATTTGAATAAATATTGAAGCTTGGATAATTGAGTTAAGAAATTTTATTTGTGTAATATTCTCTTGCATTCCAATATAACTTACCTAAATTATTAAAAGTTAAATATGTAATTAGAGAACACACAATATAAAGGAGATTTTATAAATAAAATTTGAGTGGTCATAATAAATGTTATACACTTAAATTTTAGTTATAAAGGATTAATAAAGGTAAATAGAATAAAAAGTTAATTGAATAATATACAGCATAAAGTGATGTTAAAGGAACTTATGAATAAATTGGAGTAAGTCATAATAAGTGTAAGTATACTTAATATATGTGATTAGACATATATTAAGTGGAATAAGTGTAATAACCATCTGGAATAAAGAAGCATGAAACTTATTGAATAAAATTTTGAGTATAATAAATGATCTCAAATTCACGATTTTAGAAATGGTTAATTGGGTGATAAGATAATGAAATTATAAATAAATAAGATTTAATTAACTTAGGAAAAATCAAATGGATGAAATCAATTCTTAATTTAAGTTGAAAATTTTATGGTTTTAAAATTTATCATCTTATTTTGTTTTCCAATCTCTTATCCTTCGGTTGTTCCTATTCTCTTGCATCCTAAGCGGGAAATTGAATTCCAAATTGATCTTATCTCCTAAAGTTCGATTTGTAGTTCTTCCTCCCAAAATACCTTTACCAGTCTGTTTTGGAAAACTTTTCAAGAATCTTCTTCGTGCTTGTGTCCTTGATTTAAGAGGATCTGGGGAAGATCATCTCCATCTTGTTGAATTACCTATAAAGACTGTTACCAGGTATAATTTCAATCTTCTTTTTCTTTATATTGTCTTGGTTCTATCTAATTCTATCTGTTGTCTCTATTTTCCATGCCTCGTTCCTTTTCGTGGACGAAAAGTTTTGAGTGGGGGAGAGTTTAACAACCCATAATTTTGTGAATATTTTTAATTAAATTTTTATTTGAAATTTTGATTTTTTAAATCATTTAAAAGTGAATTTTTAGAATTATTCCAATGTAAGTTTGGAATTTGTTTGTAATTTATTTTCCAAATGCAATAAATAAACGATTTTTGAAAATTTTATATTTTGGTCAAAATCTGAATTTTCAGTTTAAATATAAAGAAAATTGAATTTCAAATTTTAATCTTTTTCTTTGAAGCAGAATATATTTATGATATATGTTCTACTTTTCGTTTCGTTAAATTCTGAGTTATACTTTTTAAATCAGATAAATTACAGCATTTTTACATACAGTTATTTACTGTATTTCAATTTCTAGTTTTCTATGTGCGTTTCTATATTTTTATTTTCTATGTTATTTTATTTTATTTTTCTATTTTGTTTATCTAAACTTTATTTATTGGATTTCACTTGTGTGTATATCTTTTCATAAAAGGCTTGGAAAAAATCAAGGAGACATGCGTTATATTTCTTTAATGCTTGCCTTTTTATTTACCTACCCTCTTTATTACTTACCCTAGCCATTCATCGTTCATAGCCGTGAATTGCTCTTATTAAACATGTACAAACATCTCAAAATATCCTCTTTTCAATTGCATTTAAGAATCATATATATATACATATATATATATATATATACATATATATATATATGTATGTATGTATGTATATATGTGTGTTTATTTCTCCTTATTTCTTACCTTTTATTTCCTAGCCTTTTTGTTTTTCTATCATTTACTCCTCTTTAGCCGTTCAAAATCTTTTCTTTCCATCCACTCCACTTCATAATTCACGTACAAAATTTATTTCCCATCTCTCATTTTTCATTTGCATTTAAAAATAAAATATATTGTACGTTTTTTTCTCCTTAACTTATGCCTTTCCGTTTCCTTAGCATTCATAACTCTTTAGCTCTTTTTTTTCTCTTCTATAGCCGTGTATTTCCTTTTTCCATACACATACAAAATTTATTTCCCATTATGATTCACATATTTCACTTGCATTTAGGAATAATATATGTATAAGTTTTTTTCTCTTTATTTCTTGTCTCTTGGTTTTCCTAGCATTTGCTCTATCAAATCACATAAAAATCTTCTCAATATCTCAGTTTCTCATTTTGCCTCTTCTGATTGAAATATTTTACAGTAAGTTTCTTTTATTAAATAGGAAATAAATCCCACTCATTCACTAGCCTTTTTATTTGCCAGCCTTTCATTTTCTAAACCCTACATCTTAGCCATTCAAATCTCTTGAAACCCTAGCCGCCTTCTTTTTATTTCTAATTCACGTACAAGTTCTCATCCTCTCATTTTCATTTGCGTGAAGAAAATACAACAAGCTCTAGGTTATTTCCATGGCTTCCTTCTCTCTTTTTTTCCACTTTTATTTATTTCCTCTTTTTTTTCCTTTTGTTTTCTCCTTGCATAGCTCAGCCTCCACCACCACAACATAACCTCCTCCTCACTATTAGACCATGGCAAAGCCCACTTGGTGGTTGAAAGCAAGGTTATGTTCTTTGATTCGTAATTGCATAGTTTAATTCATCTTTTGTTGTGTTGAATCTTATTCTTATGATTTGTGTATTTGTTATATACAAGATCAATATCTTGGCTCTCCATCCATTCAAATCAGAATTGTGTCTAGTCGTGCTTTCGTGCTTTCCGCATTTTTGTTTGTGTGTTTGCTTTGCAAACTTCAGCGTAAAAAGGTGAGTAATCACACCTGACATTCATACTTATATTATTGTGAATTGATAGCAAGTGAAAGTGTAGAAATAATTATATTATGTTATATATGCCTGTGATATATTTATATGATATTAAATACTGTTTATATGCCTGTTACATCATCTGCTATATTTTATTTTATTTTACTGTTTATTTATATTCTGTTCTCACACTGCAAGTTCCCTGTAGAATAGAATCACTATCGGTTGAAATGATACATACCCGAACGGACTTTAGAATAGGGAAAGATCATTATGGGCTGAAATGACAAGCCTAAACGATTTTTATTTATTTTATTTAACTTGGGATTGCGGGTTTGAAATGATAGAACCTGGATTTTTCTTTGTAAATTACGGATTGAAATGATATATTATCCGTATCACTTGACCTAGGTTAGAAAATATTATACAGACCCGTGGTTATTTTATAAGTTTTTCTGGAAGTTTTAAGTATTTTGAAAATGTAAATTTTGATATTTTAATTTAAATTTTGTTTTTAAAATGATTTAATAAAGTGAAAAATGATTTCATATGTATTAAAAATGTTAAATAAATAAATGGAAATTTGTGATTGGAAATATAAACTAATTTAGAAATATGTAAAGTTTTAATTATGAAAGAAACGTGTAAAGTTCTAATTAATGAAAGAATATGTAAAGTTTTAATTATGAAAGAAACGTGTAAAGTTCTAATTAATGAAAGAAATATGTAAAGTTTAATTATGAAAGAAACGTGTAAAGTTCTAATTAATGAAAGAATATGAAAAGTTTTAATTTATGAAAGAAACGTGTAAAGTTCTAATTAATGAAAGAAATATGTAAAGTTTTATTTATGAAAGAAACGTGCAAAATTTTAATTAATGAAAGAATATGTAAAGTTTTAATTTATGAAAGAAACGTGGAAAGTTCTAATTAATGAAAGAAATATGTAAAGTTTTAATTTATGAAAGAGACGTGTAAAGTTCTAATTAATGAAAGAAATATGTAAAGTTTTAATTTATGAAAGAAACGTGTAAAGTTCTAATTAATGAAAGAAATATATAAAGTTTTAATTATGAAAGAAACGTGTAAAGTTCTAATTAATGATAGAAATATGTAAAGTTTTAATTTATGAAAGAAACGTGTAAAGTTCTAATTAATGAAAGAAATATGTAAAGTTTTAATTTATGAAAGAGATGTGTAAAGTTCTAATTAATGAAAGAAATATGTAAAGTTTTACTTACTGAAAGAAACATGTAAAGTCTTAATTAATGAAAGAAACATGTAAGTCTTAATTTGTGTAATATTGATTTAAAATAATAAATGCCCTTTTTGTAATAAAACGTAAATTAAAACGTACATTTGATAATGTAAGTTTAATTAGTGTAATATTGATTAAACGATAAATGCTCTTTACTGTAATAGAAATGTAAGTTAAAAAGTACATTTAATATGTAAGTTTTAATTAATGTAAATGACATATTTTAATGACTAAAATAATAAAGTTTCTTTATTGTAATGATAATGTAAGTTAATAAGGTACTCTTAACTTAACATAAGAATTTCAGCATTAAATTGGATATTACAATAACAAAGTTTATTTAACTATAAGGCTATGATAAAATGACCATGTTAAAAATTTGTAAGCATATAAATACTTTGATTATATAAAATATTAAATTGGAAAGTATTACATTTCAAAAATGCTATGATTCCTTAAGGTTACATTACCAAAATGCTATGATAATTTAAAGGAAGATTTCAAGTTTAATAAATTAAAGGAAATATTCAGTGGTTTTTGAAATTTGGGTTTTATTGAAATGATATATTATTGAATTGGTTTTGAAATGGAAATGATATATTTTTGAATTGGTTTTGAATAGATATGTTTTGGGTTTGAAAGTATGTATTAGTTTGAAATAAATGATATGATTTTGAAATGGTTTAAAGGATGTATTTTGATTTGAAACATAAACTATTTTGAAATTTATAACCACGGGTTATAATAACGATTGGTTGGCAAAGAGACCGGGATCGGATATGGACATACTCTCTGTCGATACCGAAAACCACTTTGACAACCGTGTACGCGGTGGAGATTCCAGAATGAAGTAGGATGGTGGCGACGTTCTTAAGGTATGTTGCGTGGACCCAACTCCCGTGAGTTGGCATAAGGTGGCTAAAACAGGAGCGATCTCGGACCAGTGAGGTAGCACCTCTTCTCGGACACATTTCTTCGATATCATACTCTTACTTGTGATTGATTAGATGGTCATCCTCCGATTTGGGAGTGTTGTTCGAGGTGGAACGGTAGTGGCTGCTATGCGTATCCATCAGTCCGTGTGCGTAATTGGTATATCTACCCTGGCATTGCCTAGTTGTGCCGTGTCACCTACCATATCGAGCTTTACTACGATTATGATTTTAAGATCCTACCGCGTTAAGGTTCTCCATCCCCTTAACGCTATTTTCTATATGATTATACTTTACTTATTTAGACACTATTATAATAGCGAATATTACTACATAGTAAATAGTTTAACGGATCCTTAAAGAATGGGCGATCCCAAGCATTCTTTAAGTTACTTGTACCTTTATTACAGTTCACTTGAGTTGGTTTACATTATATAAGTATGTATGTCCTGACTCGAGTGTTTTGTGTTTTGCTTTACGCTCGGGTCAGACTGAGTGATACAGCATTAGAGACTCACCTTCGGAGCTGGAGTTTTGCTTTGAAGATCCAAATATCTATTCATTTTGTTATCCAGTTGATTCCAGTTGTACCTGATTTTCATACTATTACTCCTGTTGTATCTTGGTATTCCTATTGTATCTTAATTAACTCTGATGTATTTATATAGTAGCTTCATGGACTACTATCTCTTTTACTTCCGCTGCATTATATTACTCTGTGTCTGTGATCTGTGATTTTTTATTTACTGTAAATAATGAGTTTGCCAATTTTTTTTTTACAACGCGGTATTTTGAGCAATTCAAGTCCGACATGTGTGGATGCGAATGGTTGAAAATATCGGGTCGTTACAGTTGGTATCAGAGCTATGGTTTTAGGCAAACTCAGCATATAGAGTAAATTTAATTACATAATCGCTTTCGTTCGAGCTTGAATTCCTTCATCTTCGATTCGGTTTCCTTTGAATTTTGGAACATTCCCTTAAGTTCCGAAGTCCATTCTTGTCCTCCCCTATTCGTGTCTTCTTGATTCTGGAGTGTCCCATAACTCCACTCCGAATAATCTTTCTAATAAATTGGCGGTCCCGCCAATATTCTAATTACTTGTAAAGGTGTGAAACTTCTTTACAAAAAGCATAGATTCACCGAAGACTTCTGTATCCTTGGTTTACGATGCTACTATCTTTTGCTATGCCTGAATTCTATCTCTTGAGATCGAATGTAGATTTACCCCAGAAAATCCACATCGATCTTATTCATTAAGTCACGGTTGACCTGGTTAAGGTTGCCCGCGATATGTATAGGCTTACCCATCTTCCTATTCTGTTATTTTATCGTCTTATCTTTGCCTCCAATTTGTCTAAAAAAAATTCTCTTTAATTTGAGTCCATCAATTTGATTCCCTATCCTTATTTTGAAAAATTAATCTTGTATTTCAATTTTTTTTATATTTTAAAGATGTTTTATATATTGTGTTGTTTGAGTTGTTGATGTTGATTTGGGTTTCCGATCGGTTCGTCTGATCAACGCTATCGATAGGATCTCCAAAACACTTGAACAGAACAAACTGACATAATATGTTTTTTTTTAATTTAGTAGATGGATAAATTTTGTATAATTATATTAAGTATAAGGTTAATTTTCTAAATTTTTGATAATTAATGGAATTGGGTGTTAAGAAATAATATTTAACTTTGTATGTATTTTATAATCATTGGCTTTAGTTTCATATCTAAATAATTAAACATGGTTATAAGTTAATTTGGAAATTTAAATGAATTTAAATCAAGAATGTGAGAATTTAATTTCCGATGATTTCGAACTTTGTTTTGAAAGTTTTAAAAGGATATATTATTTAAAGGTAATTCGTAGAAATTGTTTCAAAGGATTTTAATTTGTAAATCAGTGTTCTTTTCTTTGTCGTTGGCAAATAATTTCGGTGATGACTGCAGCATCATCGACATTCATTTTCGAGTTTCGAAGCGAAGAGACCATTCTGTAGTTTTGCTACAGTTTTTCTTTGGAGAATTAAATTGATTTGGCTTTCTAATTATGACTTGATTTATAATATATGTGATTTAAGAGTTGATTTGATATATATTGTGTATATTTAATTATCTCTAGAATAGTTTGAAGTTAATCGGAAATCTAATTATTAAATTTTATCTTAAAGGATAATTTCAATTATAAAAGGAAATCAAAATTTGAATAAATATTGAAGCTTGGATAATTGAGTTAAGAAATTTTATTTGTGTAATATTCTCTTGCATTCCAATATAACTTACCTAAATTATTAAAAGTTAAATATGTAATTAGAGAACACACAATATAAAGGAGATTTTATAAATAAAATTTGAGTGGTCATAATAAATGTTATACACTTAAATTTTAGTTATAAAGGATTAATAAAGGTAAATAGAATAAAAAGTTAATTGAATAATATACAGCATAAAGTGATGTTAAAGGAACTTATGAATAAATTGGAGTAAGTCATAATAAGTGTAAGTATACTTAATATATGTGATTAGACATATATTAAGTGGAATAAGTGTAATAACCATCTAGAATAAAGAAGCATGAAACTTATTGAATAAAATTTTGAGTATAATAAATGATCTCAAATTCACGATTTTAGAAATGGTTAATTGGGTGATAAGATAATGAAATTATAAATAGATAAGATTTAATTAACTTAGGAAAAATCAAATGGATGAAATCAATTCTTAATTTAAGTTGAAAATTTTATGGTTTTAAAATTTATCATCTTATTTTGTTTTCCAATCTCTTATCCTTCGGTTGTTCCTATTTTCTTGCATCCTAAGCGGGAAATTGAATTCCAAATTGATCTTATCTCCTAAAGTTCGATTTGTAGTTCTTCCTCCCAAAATACCTTTACCAGCCTGTTTTGGAAAACTTTTCAAGAATCTTCTTCGTGCTTGTGTCCTTGATTTAAGAGGATCTGGGGAAGATCATCTCCATCTTGTTGAATTACCTATAAAGACTGTTACCAGGTATAATTTCAATCTTCTTTTTCTTTATATTGTCTTGGTTCTATCTCATTCTATCTGTTGTCTCTATTTTCCATGCCTCGTTCCTTTTCGTGGACGAAAAGTTTTGAGTGGGGGAGAGTGTAACAACCCATAATTTTGTGAATATTTTTAATTAAATTTTTATTTGAAATTTTGATTTTTTAAATCATTTAAAAGTGAATTTTTAGAATTATTCCAATGTAAGTTTGGAATTTGTTTCTAATTTATTTTCCAAATGCAATAAATAAACGATTTTTGAAAATTTTATATTTTGGTCAAAATCTGAATTTTCAGTTTAAATATAAAGAAAATTGAATTTCAAATTTTAATCTTTTTCTTTGAAGCAGAATATATTTATGATATATGTTCTACTTTTTGTTTCGTTAAATTCTGAGTTATACTTTTTAAATCAGATAAATTACAGCATTTTTACATGCAGTTATTTACTGTATTTCAATTTCTAGTTTTCTATGTGCGTTTCTATATTTTTATTTTCTATGTTATTTTATTTTATTTTTCTATTTTGTTTATCTAAACTTTATTTATTGGATTTCACTTGTGTGTATATCTTTTCATAAAAGGCTTGGAAAAAATCAAGGAGACATGCGTTATATTTCTTTAATGCTTGCCTTTTTATTTACCTACCCTCTTTATTACTTACCCTAGCCATTCATCGTTCATAGCCGTGAATTGCTCTTATTAAACATGTACAAACATCTCAAAATATCCTCTTTTCAATTGCATTTAAGAATCATATATATATATACATATATATATATACATATATATATGTATGTATGTATGTATGTATATATGTGTGTTTATTTCTCCTTATTTCTTACCTTTTATTTCCTAGCCTTTTTGTTTTTCTATCATTTACTCCTCTTTAGCCGTTCAAAATCTTTTCTTGCCATCCACTCCACTTCATAATTCACGTACAAAATTTATTTCCCATCTCTCATTTTTCATTTGCATTTAAAAATAAAATATATTGTACGTTTTTTTCTCCTTAACTTATGCCTTTCCGTTTCCTTAGCATTCATAACTCTTTAGCTCTTTTTTTTTCTCTTCTATAGCCGTGTATTTCCTTTTTCCATACACGTACAAAATTTATTTCCCATTATGATTCACATATTTCACTTGCATTTAGGAATAATATATGTATAAGTTTTTTTCTCTTTATTTCTTGTCTCTTGGTTTTCCTAGCATTTGCTCTATCAAATCACATAAAAATCTTCTCAATATCTCAGTTTCTCATTTTGCCTCTTCTGATTGAAATATTTTACAGTAAGTTTCTTTTATTAAATAGGAAATAAATCCCACTCATTCACTAGCCTTTTTATTTGCCAGCCTTTCATTTTCTAAACCCTACATCTTAGCCATTCAAATCTCTTGAAACCCTAGCTGCCTTCTTTTTATTTCTAATTCACGTACAAGTTCTCATCCTCTCATTTTCATTTGCGTGAAGAAAATACAACAAGCTCTAGGTTATTTCCATGGCTTCCTTCTCTCTTTTTTTTCCACTTTTATTTATTTCCTCTTTTTTTCCTTTTGTTTTCTCCTTGCATAGCTCAGCCTCCACCACCACAACATAACCTCCTCCTCACTATTAGACCATGGCAAAGCCCACTTGGTGGTTGAAAGCAAGGTTATGTTCTTTGATTCGTAATTGCATAGTTTAATTCATCTTTTGTTGTGTTGAATCTTATTCTTATGATTTGTGTATTTGTTATATACAAGATCAATATCTTGGCTCTCCATCCATTCAAATCAGAATTGTGTCTAGTCGTGCTTTCGTGCTTTCTGCATTTTTGTTTGTGTGTTTGCTTTGCAAACTTCAGCGTAAAAAGGTGAGTAATCACACCTGACATTCATACTTATATTATTGTGAATTGATAGCAAGTGAAAGTGTAGAAATAATTATATTATGTTATACATGCCTGTGATATATTTATATGATATTAAATACTGTTTATATGCCTGTTACATCATCTGTTATATTTTATTTTATTTTACTGTTTATTTATATTCTGTTCTCACACTACAAGTTCCCTGTAGAATAGAATCACTATCGGTTGAAATGATACATACCCGAACGGACTTTAGAATAGGGAAAGATCATTATGGGCTGAAATGACAAGCCTAAACGATTTTTATTTATTTTATTTAACTTGGGATTGCGGGTTTGAAATGATAGAACCTGGATTTTTCTTTGTAAATTACGGATTGAAATGATATATTATCCGTATCACTTGACCTAGGTTAGAAAATATTATACAGACCCGTGGTTATTTTATAAGTTTTTCTGGAAGTTTTAAGTATTTTGAAAATGTAAATTTTGATATTTTAATTTAAATTTTGTTTTTAAAATGATTTAATAAAGTGAAAAATGATTTCATATGTATTAAAAATGTTAAATAAATAAATGGAAATTTGTGATTGGAAATATAAACTAATTTAGAAATATGTAAAGTTTTAATTATGAAAGAAACGTGTAAAGTTCTAATTAATGAAAGAATATGTAAAGTTTTAATTATGAAAGAAACGTGTAAAGTTCTAATTAATGAAAGAAATATGTAAAGTTTAATTATGAAAGAAACGTGTAAAGTTCTAATTAATGAAAGAATATGTAAAGTTTTAATTTACGAAAGAAACGTGTAAAGTTCTAATTAATGAAAGAAATATGTAAAGTTTTATTTATGAAAGAAACGTGCAAAATTTTAATTAATGAAAGAATATGTAAAGTTTTAATTTATGAAAGAAACGTGTAAAGTTCTAATTAATAAAAGAAATATGTAAAGTTTTAATTTATGAAAGAGACGTGTAAAGTTCTAATTAATGAAAGAAATATATAAAGTTTTAATTTATGAAAGAAACGTGTAAAGTTCTAATTAATGAAAGAAATATGTAAAGTTTTAATTATGAAAGAAACGTGTAAAGTTCTAATTAATGAAAGAAATATGTAAAGTTTTAATTTATGAAAGAAACGTGTAAAGTTCTAATTAATGAAAGAAATATGTAAAGTTTTAATTTATGAAAGAGACGTGTAAAGTTCTAATTAATGAAAGAAATATGTAAAATTTTACTTACTGAAAGAAACATGTAAAGTCTTAATTAATGAAAGAAACATGTAAGTCTTAATTTGTGTAATACTGATTTAAAATAATAAATGCCCTTTTTGTAATAAAACGTAAATTAAAACGTACATTTTATAATGTAAGTTTAATTAGTGTAATATTGATTAAACGATAAATGCTCTTTACTGTAATAGAAATGTAAGTTAAAAAGTACATTTAATATGTAAGTTTTAATTAATGTAAATGACATATTTTAATGACTAAAATAATAAAGTTTTTTTATTGTAATGATAATGTAAGTTAATAAGGTACTCTTAACTTAACATAAGAATTTCAGCATTAAATTGGATATTACAGTAACAAAGTTTATTTAACTATAAGGCTATGATAAAATGACCATGTTAAAAATTTGTAAGTATATAAATACTTTGATTATATAAAATATTAAATTGGAAAGTATTACATTCCAAAAATGCTATGATTCCTTAAGGTTACATTACCAAAATGCTATGATAATTTAAAGGAAGATTTCAAGTTTAATAAATTAAAGGAAATATTCAGTGATTTTTGAAATTTGGGTTTTATTGAAATGATATATTATTGAATTGGTTTTGAAATGGAAATGATATATTTTTGAATTGGTTTTGAATAGATATATTTTGGGTTTGAAAGTATGTATTAGTTTGAAATAAATGATATGATTTTGAAATGGTTTAAAGGATGTATTTTGATTTGAAACATAAACTATTTTGAAATTTATAACCACGGGTTATAATAACGATTGGTTGGCAAAGAGACCAGGATCGGATATGGACATACTCTCTGTCGATACCGAAAACCACTTTGACAACCGTGTACGCGGTGGAGATTCCAGAATGAAGTAGGATGGTGGCGACGTTCTTAAGGTATGTTACGTGGATCCAACTCCCGTGAGTTGGCATAAGGTGGCTAAAACAGGAGCGATCTCGGACCAGTGAGGTAGCACCTCTTCTCGGACACATTTCTTTGATATTATACTCTTACTTGTGATTGATTACATGGCCATCCTCCGATTTGGGAGTGTTGTTCGAGGTGGAACGGTAGTGGCTGCTATGCGTATCCATCAGTCCGTGTGCGTAATTGGTATATCTACCCTGGCATTGCCTAGTTGTGCCGTATCACCTACCATATCGAGCTTTACTACGATTATGATTTTAAGATCCGACCGCGTTAAGGTTCTCCATCCCCTTAACGCTATTTTTTATATGATTATACTTTACTTATTTAGACACTATTATAATAGCAAATACTACTACATAGTAAATAGTTTAACGGATCCTTAAAGAATGGGCGATCCCAAGCATTCTTTAAGTTACTTGTACCTTTATTACAGTTCACTTGAGTTGGTTTACATTATATAAGTATGTATGTCCCGACTCGAGTGTTTTGTGTTTTGCTTTACGCTCGGGTCAGACTGAGTGATACAGCATTAGAGACTCACCTTCGGAGCTGGAGTTTTGCTTTGAAGATCCAAATATCTATTCATTTTGTTATCCAGTTGATTCCAGTTGTACCTGATTTTCATACTATTACTCCTGTTGTATCTTGGTATTCCTATTGTATCTTAATTAACTCTGATGTATTTATATAGTAGCTTCATGGACTACTATCTCTTTTACTTCCGCTGCATTATATTACTCTGTGTCTGTGATCTGTGATTTTTTATTTACTGTAAATGATGAGTTTGCCAAATTTTTTTTACAACGCGGTATTTTGAGCAATTCAAGTCCGACATGTGTGGATGCGAATGGTTGAAAATATCGGGTCGTTACAGTTGGTATCAGAGCTATGGTTTTAGGCAAACTCGGCATATAGAGTAAATTTAATTACATAATCGCTTTCGTTCGAGCTTGAATTCCTTCATCTTCGATTCGGTTTCCTTTGAATTTTGGAACATTCCCTTAAGTTCCGAAGTCCATTCTTGTCCTCCCCTATTCGTGTCTTCTTGATTCTGGAGTGTCCCATAACTCCACTCCGAATAATCTTTCTAATAAATTGGCGGTCCCGCCAATATTCTAATTACTTGTAAAGGTGTGAAACTTCTTTACAAAAAGCATAGATTCACCGAAGACTTCTGTATCCTTGGTTTACGATGCTACTATCTTTTGCTATGCCTGAATTCTATCTCTTGAGATCGAATGTAGATTTACCCCAGAAAATCCACATCGATCTTATTCATTAAGTCACGGTTGACCTGGTTAAGGTTGCCCGCGATATGTATAGGCTTACCCATCTTCCTATTCTGTTATTTTATCGTCTTATCTTTGCCTCCAATTTGTCTAAAAAAAAAATTCTCTTTAATTTGAGTCCATCAATTTGATTCCCTATCCTTATTTTGAAAAATTAATCTTGTATTTCAATTTTTTTTTATATTTTAAAGATGTTTTATATATTGTGTTGTTTGAGTTGTTGATGTTGATTTGGGTTTCCGATCGGTTCGTCTGATCAACGCTATCGATAGGATCTCCAAAACACTTGAACAGAACAAACTGACATAATATGTTTTTTTTAATTTAGTAGATGGATAAATTTTGTATAATTATAATAAGTATAAGGTTAATTTTCTAAATTTTTGATAATTAATGGAATTGGGTGTTAAGAAATAATATTTAACTTTGTATGTATTTTATAATCATTGGCTTTAGTTTCATATCTAAATAATTAAACATGGTAATAAATTAATTTGGAAATTTAAATGAATTTAAATCAAGATGTGAGAATTTAATTTCCGATGATTTCGAACTTTGTTTTGAAAGTTTTAAAAGGATATATTATTTAAAGGTAATTCGTAGAAATTGTTTCAAAGGATTTTAATTTGTAAATCGGTGTTCTTTTCTTTGTCGTTGGGAAATAATTTCGGTGATGACTGCAGCATCATCGACATTCATTTTCGAGTTTCGAAGCGAAGAGACCATTCTGTAGTTTTGCTACAATTTTTCTTTGGAGAATTAAATTGATTTGGCTTTCTAATTATGACTTGATTTATAATATATGTGATTTAAGAGTTGATTTGATATATATTGTGTATATTTAATTATCTCTAGAATAGTTTGAAGTTAATCGGAAATCTAATTCTTAAATTTTATCTTAAAGGATAATTTCAATTATAAAAGGAAATCAAAATTTGAATAAATATTGAAGCTTGGATAAGTGAGTTAAGAAATTTTATTTGTGTAATATTCTCTCGCATTCCAATATAACTTACCTAAATTATTAAAAGTTAAATATGTAATTAGAGAACACACAATATAAAGGAGATTTTATAAATAAAATTTGAGTGGTCATAATAAATGTTATACACTTAAATTTTAGTTATAAAGAATTAATAAAGGTAAATAGAATAAAAAGTTAATTGAATAATATACAGCATAAAGTGATGTTAAAGGAACTTATGAATAAATTGGAGTAAGTCATAATAAGTGTAAGTATACTTAATATATGTGATTAGACATATATTAAGTGGAATAAATGTAATAACCATCTGGAATAAAGAAGCGTGAAACTTATTGAATAAAATTTTGAGTATAATAAATGATCTCAAATTCACGATTTTAGAAATGGTTAATTGGGTGATAAGATAATGAAATTATAACTAGATAAGATTTAATTAACTTAGGAAAAATCAAATGGATGAAATCAATTCTTAATTTAAGTTGAAAATTTTATGGTTTTAAAATTTATCATCTTATTTTGTTTTCCAATCTCTTATCCTTCGGTTGTTCCTATTCTCTTGCATCCTAAGCGGGAAATTGAATTCCAAATTGATCTTATCTCCTAAAGTTCGATTTGTAGTTCTTCCTCCCAAAATACCTTTACCAGTCTGTTTTGGAAAACTTTTCAAGAATCTTCTTCGTGCTTGTGTCCTTGATTTAAGAGGATCTGGGGAAGATCATCTTCATCTTGTTGAATTACCTGTAACGACTTTTACCAGGTATAATTTCAATCTTCTTTTTCTTTATATTGTCTTGGTTCTATCTCATTCTATCTGTTGTCTCTATTTTCCATGCCTCGTTCCTTTTCGTGGACGATAAGTTGTGAGTGGGGGAGAGTGTAACAACCCATAATTTTGTGAATATTTTTAATTAAATTTTTATTTGAAATTTTGATTTTTTAAATCATTTAAAAGTGAATTTTTAGAATTATTCCAATGTAAGTTTGGAATTTGTTTGTAATTTATTTTCCAAATGCAATAAATAAACGATTTTTGAAAATTTTATATTTTGGTCAAAATCTGAATTTTCAGTTTAAATATAAAAAAAATTGAATTTCAAATTTTAATCTTTTTCTTTGAAGCAGAATATATTTATGATATATGTTCTGCTTTTCGTTTCGTTAAATTCTGAGTTATACTTTTTAAATCGGATAAATTACAGCATTTTTACATGCAGTTATTTACTGTATTTCAATTTCTAGTTTTCTATGTGCGTTTCTATATTTTTATTTTCTATGTTATTTTATTTTATTTTTCTATTTTGTTTATCTAAACTTTATTTATTGGATTTCACTTGTGTGTATATCTTTTCATAAAAGGCTTGGAAGAAATCAAGGAGACATGCGTTATATTTCTTTAATGCTTGCCTTTTTATTTACCTACCCTCTTTATTACTTACCCTAGCCATTCACCGTTCATAGCCGTGAATTGCTCTTATTAATCATGTACAAACATCTCAAAATATCCTCTTTTCAATTGCATTTAAGAATCATATATATATATACACATATATATATACATATATATGTACGTATGTGTGTTTCTTTCTCCTTATTTCTTACCTTTTATTTTCTAGCCTTTTTGTTTTTCTATCATTTACTCCTCTTTAGCCATTCAAAATCTTTTCTTGCCATCCACTCCACTTCATAATTCACGTACAAAATTTATTTTCCATCTCCCATTTTTCATTTGCATTTAAAAATAAAATATATTGTACGTTTTTTTCTCCTTAACTTATGCCTTTCCGTTTCCTTAGCATTCATAACTCCTTAGCTCTTTTTTTTCTCTTCTATAGCCGTGTATTTCCTTTTTCCATACACGTACAAAATTTATTTCCCATTATGATTCACATATTTCACTTGCATTTAGGAATAATATATGTATAAGTTTTTTTCTCTTTATTTCTTGTCTCTTGGTTTTCCTAGCATTTACTCTATCAAATCACATAAAAATCTTCTCAATATCTCAGTTCCTCATTTTGCCTCTTCTGATTGAAATATTTTACAGTAAGTTTCTTTTATTAAATAGGAAATAAATCCCACTCATTCACTAGCCTTTTTATTTGCTAGCCTTTCATTTTCTAAACCTTACATCTTAGCCATTCAAATCTCTTGAAACCCTAGCCGCCTTCTTTTTATTTCTTATTCACGTACAAGTTCTCATCCTCTCATTTTCATTTGCGTGGAGAAAATACAACAAGCTCTAGGTTATTTCCATGGCTTCCTTCTCTCTTTTTTTTTCCACTTTTATTTTTTTCCTCTTTTTTTTCCTTTTGTTTTCTCCTTGCATAGCTCAGCCTCCACCACCACAACATAACCTCCTCCTCACTATTAGACCATGGCAAAGCCCACTTGGTGGTTGAAAGCAAGGTTATGTTCTTTGATTCGTAATTGCATAGTTTAATTCATCTTTTGTTGTGTTGAATCTTATTCTTATGATTTGTGTATTTGTTATATACAAGATCAGTATCTTGGCTCTCCATCCATTCAAATCAGAATTGTGTCTAGTCGTGCTTTCGTGCTTTCCGCATTTTTGTTTGTGTGTTTGCTTTGCAAACTTCAGCGTAAAAAGGTGAGTAATCACACCTGACATTCATACTTATATTATTGTGAATTGATAGCAAGTGAAAGTGTAGAAATAATTATATTATGTTATACATGCCTGTGATATATTTATATGATATTAAATACTGTTTATATGCCTGTTACATCATCTGTTATATTTTATTTTATTTTACTGTTTATTTATATTCTGTTCTCACACTGCAAGTTCCCTATAGAATAGAATCACTATCGGTTGAAATGATACATACCCGAACGGACTTTAGAATAGGGAAAGATCATTATGGGCTGAAATGACAAGCCTAAACGATTTTTATTTATTTTATTTAACTTGGGATTGCGGGTTTGAAATGATAGAAGCTGGATTTTTCTTTGTAAATTACGGATTGAAATGATATATTATCCGTATCACTTGACCTAGGTTAGAAAATATTATACAGACCCGTGGTTATTTTATAAGTTTTTCTGGAAGTTTTAAGTATTTTGAAAATGTAAATTTTGATATTTTAATTTAAATTTTGTTTTTAAAATGATTTAATAAAGTGAAAAATGATTTCATATGTATTAAAAATGTTAAATAAATAAATGGAAATTTGTGATTGGAAATATAAACTAATTTAGAAATATGTAAAGTTTTAATTATGAAAAAAACGTGTAAAGTTCTAATTAATGAAAGAATATGTAAAGTTTTAATTATGAAAGAAACGTGTAAAGTTCTAATTAATGAAAGAAATATGTAAAGTTTTAATTATGAAAGAAACGTGTAAAGTTCTAATTAATGAAAGAATATGTAAAGTTTTAATTTATGAAAGAAACGTGTAAAGTTCTAATTAATGAAAGAAAATGTAAAGTTTTAATTTATGAAAGAAACGTGCAAAGTTCTAATTAATGAAAGAAATATGTAAAGTTTTAATTTATGAAAGAGACGTGTAAAGTTCTAATTAATGAAAGAAATATGTAAAGTTTTAATTTATGAAAGAAACGTGTAAAGTTCTAATTAATGAAAGAAATATGTAAAGTTTTAATTATGAAAGAAACGTGTAAAGTTCTAATTAATGAAAGAAATATGTAAAGTTTTAATTTATGAAAGAAACGTGTAAAGTTCTAATTAATGAAAGAAATATGTAAAGTTTTAATTTATGAAAGAGACGTGTAAAGTTCTAATTAATCAAAGAAATATGTAAAGTTTTACTTACTGAAAGAAACATGTAAAGTCTTAATTAATGAAAGAAACATGTAAGTCTTAATTTGTGTAATATTGATTTAAAATAATAAATGCCCTTTTTGTAATAAAACGTAAATTAAAACGTACATTTGATAATGTAAGTTTAATTAGTGTAATATTGATTAAACGATAAATGCTCTTTACTGTAATAGAAATGTAAGTTAAAAAGTACATTTCATATGTAAGTTTTAATTAATGTAAATGACATATTTTAATGACTAAAATAATAAAATTTCTTTATTGTAATGATAATGTAATTTAATAAGGTACTCTTAACTTAACATAAGAATTTCAGCATTAAATTGAATATTACAGTAACAAAGTTTATTTAACTATAAGGCTATGATAAAATGACCATGTTAAAAATTTGTAAGTATATAAATACTTTGATTATATAAAATATTAAATTGGAAAGTATTACATTCCAAAAATGCTATGATTCCTTAAGGTTACATTACCAAAATGCTATGATAATTTAAAGGAAGATTTCAAGTTTAATAAATTAAAGGAAATATTCAGTGATTTTTGAAATTTGGTTTTTATTGAAATGATATATTATTGAATTGGTTTTGAAATGGAAATGATATATTTTTGAATTGGTTTTGAATAGATATGTTTTGGGTTTGAAAGTATGTATTAGTTTGAAATAAATGATATGATTTTGAAATGGTTTAAAGGATGTATTTTGATTTGAAACATAAACTATTTTGAAATTTATAACCACGGGTTATAATAACGATTGGTTGGCAAAGACACCGGGATCGGATATGGACATACTCTCTGTCGATACCGAAAACCACTTTGACAACCGTGTACGCGGTTGAGATTCCAGAATGAAGTAGGATGGTGGCGACGTTCTTAAGGTATGTTACGTGGACCAAACTCCCGTGAGTTGGCATAAGGTGGCTAAAACAGGAGCGATCTTGGACCAGTGAGGTAGCACCTCTTCTCGGACACATTTCTTCGATATTATACTCTTACTTGTGATTGATTAGATGGCCATCCTCCAATTTGGGAGTGTTGTTCGAGGTGGAACGGTAGTGGCTGCTATGCGTATCCATCAGTCCGTGTGCGTAATTGGTATATCTACCCTGGCATTGCCTAGTTGTGCCGTGTCACCTACCATATCGAGCTTTACTACGATTATGATTTTAAGATCCGACCGCGTTAAGGTTCTCCATCCCCTTAACGCTATTTTCTATATGATTATACTTTACTTATTTAGACACTATTATAATAGCGAATATTACTACATAGTAAATAGTTTAACGGATCCTTAAAGAATGTGCGATCCCAAGCATTCTTTAAGTTACTTGTACCTTTATTACAGTTCACTTGAGTTGGTTTACATTATATAAGTATGTATGTCCTGACTCGAGTGTTTTGTGTTTTGCTTTACGCTCGGGTCAGACTGAGTGATACAGCATTAGAGACTCACCTTCGGAGCTGGAGTTTTGCTTTGAAGATCCAGATATCTATTCATTTTGTTATCAAGTTGATACCAGTTGTACCTGATTTTCATACTGTTACTCCTGTTGTATCTTGGTATTCCTATTGTATCTTAATTAACTCTGATGTATTTATATAGTAGCTTCATGGACTACTATCTCTTTTACTTCCGCTGCATTATATTACTCTGTGTCTGTGATCTGTGATTTTTTATTTACTGTAAATGATGAGTTTGCCAAATTTTTATTTACAACGCGGTATTTTGAGCAATTCAATTCCGACATGTGTGGATGCGAATGGTTGAAAATATCGGGTCGTTACAGGCAATCTAGCCGAACCACGTTAAATCTATGTGTTCTCTACTCTTCTGTTTCTCTTTCTTTGGTGATTATTTTTCATTGAATTGGCGATTGATAATTAACCGACAAGCTAGATCCTTGTTTTGATTATTTCTGCGCTTTAGCATTCCACTGCAGTTTTGGAGTTAGTGCAAATCAATTGAAATTTCCGCACATACAAAATCACAAATAAAAGGAAACAAATATGCAAAAGGGAAAGTAATCACGTTTTTTCATTATGGAAATGCATTAATAATTGGATTGTATTTGAATGAGATGGCAAGGAAATTTATGCATGCGCACGTTATGGAATAATATATATGCAAAAGATATGCATATTATTTCTTTCTTCGTAATCGCATTGCTTTGGGATTATTTTCTTCCATCTTTGGAACGAGTGAATTACTTACTATGTTTGCGTAATTTGTTACCGTTGTAATTTGCCTCCATTATCTTCTTACCGTATTTTGGTAATTTGATTGATGACTCACATGAATTTATATTGGCTATATATTGAGGGTAGACTTCATTGTAAACCCATCCTGGTATTCAGCCAGTGATCTCCAGATGGAGTGTCTCTTTTTGTTATCCCTAATTTGGGCCTTTGGTATGTAAACTTTTATCTTGTAATCTCTTGTAATTCTCTCAAGTGTAATAAAATCTCTCTCCTTTGGACTGGACGTACACTATCTAGATGATAGTGGAACCAGTATAAATTTTGTGCGTCTCTTTTCTTTCTTTATAGTTATTTACTATTTATTTGGAGTATAGAATAATTGCTGATAGATTAAGTGATGTTCAAATTGGCAAATCTAGATCATGTTTATTGTCTTTCCGCATTTGTGCAATTTCTGCACAACATGTTTGCACCATGTTTCATACTACAGAGCCTATAGGCTTTTGAAAGATTCTGATTTGTACAGAGTACCAATATAAAATATTTTATATGCAATAGCTGCACCATATCTGTATGTAGTAGAAATTTGATTCCTATTTGCACTATATTTCATACAGAAAATGATGTTCTATTACCAATTCAACTTAAAATTACCTAAAATTCACGTCACATTGAGAAAGAAATGAGGATCCATTTCTTAAAAAAAATTCGCGTCCATCGACTTCAATTTCGTTCTTCGTCTCTGTAGTGAAAAATTTTCCTTTTTTCCACTAATGTGAAATAATTTAACGCCAAGATCTAGATTTGCTGATTGAACACCTCTCAATCCAATAGTAAATATTTGCTACTCAATAATAAATAAACAAAACATAAAATAAAGGGAGACGATAAAATTTAACATAGTTCGGTCTAATTGACCTACGTCCACGGACCCAACAACTCACTATAATTTGAAGAGAGTCCAAGAGATTTTCTTAGGAGAAGATTATAGCTATCAAAGTGAAGCAAACAAAAATCTGTGATCTCTGTAAAAACTAGAAGGGATAATTTTTTTGATGATGACAGAATAGTTGAGATTCCACTACTTTTATATGGATGTTGATGGAGCATATATTTCGGATGTTCAAACTTTTTCAAAGCAGAATATGTGGCTGTTTTTGATTTTGATTGGATTATCATATCCAATATATCTCCACATCACAAGCTTTTGATATATTTAATATTAGCTTTGACTTTGTATGACGCAACAACTTTTGAAATGAATTTATTTATTTATTTATTTCAAAACACTAATTTGCTTGTAACTTTCACATATGAACTCATTTTGCAAACTGTCTTCTTCATCGCGTCCCACATCATCTCCTCATCAAAATGAGTATAATATTGTATAGCTTATTTTCAACATTCCACCTCAATACTATATTATTGCATATCTTTTTATCTCGAATCAATATGTGATCTAGTTGTTGGGTTAGTGTCCCATGGCGCTAAGTAGATGTATACAAACTAATTAAGTTTGAGAAATGCTCAAACTTATCTTTAGAAAGTGACTTCGTCATCATATCTGACGGATTATCCATAGCACCAACTTGAACTTGCTTCGTTCTTCTTCTAGCATAAGAAAGAATCCTCTGACATCAATGTGCTTCGTAATGAACTATAGGCTTGATTTTCTACAAGATAAATCGCACTTTGACTATTTGAAAATAGCTCTACTATCCGCTGCACCATCGAAAGATCATCCAAAAACTGAAGAAAATACAATCCCTCATTAGTCGCTTCCATAATCGATATCAATTCGGCCTCGGTAGTCGACAAAGCTACTATAGATTACAGCTTTGATCTCCATGAAATCGAACCTGTGCCAAGTGTAAGCACATAGCACGATATCAACTTCCGTCCATCTCTATCCTCCAGCATAATCTGAATCACAGTAGCCTCTAAGAGAGATATCACCATCTACTCCACCATACAACAAGCCAACTGAAGAAGTGCTACAAAGATATCTGATAATGCACTTCATTGCTTACCAATGCTCTTTGCCTGGGTTAGACCTGTGTAGTTAAAGGGCTCGGTAGATTCAATGCGGTGGAGGTGTAAAAAGTCGTAGTGGGGATACAGCGAGGATATAGAGGGATATAGCGGATGACTATAAAATAGCATTAAAAACTCATATTTAATGTTTTTACAAATGTATAAATGGTAATTAAATGAAAAATTAACATTCAATTGAATTATAAATAATACATAAATAATTTTGAATAAAAACATGTGCGAATATACTATAAATAAACGTAAAACTGTTATATAACAGAATTGAATCTAATAGAATATTAGAGTATTTTCATTTCTAAAAATATATTAAAAATTCAATTAAATAAATTAATTTTATAATTTTTATAATGTATAAATACCATTTTTCAATTCATTTCTTTTAAAGAAGATATAGCGGAAGTAGCGGAATATAGCCGGAATTACAGGATATAGAGGAAATAGCGGGGCTAAAATCGGAAAGGCTATATTTGGGGCTATATGGAAAAATCGTAGCGGTAGAAATCCGCTATGAGATATAACAGGGTTATAGCGGGGTAATAGCAGGGCATTCACTGCACAGGGTTAGACATATATCGACTCACAACACCCAATGCATGTGCCAAATCCGATCTCGTGCACACCATAGCATACATGAGACTACCAATAGTACTAGAATAAAGTATATCGGTCATACTACTCTTGTCTTCATCCGATGAAGGAGATAAGTCTTTCGACAACTTAAAATGTGAGCCTAATGGAATGCCAACCGGATTACCTTTCTTCATACCAAAACCAAGCGAGGACCTTCTCGATGTACTACGCCTGAGTGAGTCTCAACTCTCTCCGCTTCCTATCTTTGAATATCTTCATTCTCAAAATTCTTTGTACTTCCCCCAAATCCTTCATATCAAACTCCTTACTGAGCTTCGCTTTCAACTCCTTAATTCTGACCATACTCCGAGATGCAGTCAACATATCATCAACATATAACAAAAGGTATATCATATCTCCATCACGCCTCTTGAAATAAACACACTGATCTTGAAGCTTCTAGAATATCTATGTGAAAGCATAAACTTATCAAATCTCTTATACCATAGTTTAGGAGACTGTTCCGGTCCATATAGAGATCTGTTAAGTTTACAAACATAATCTGGCTAGCTACTATCAATGAATCCCTCCGGCTGCTTCAAATATATCTCCTCATCCAGATTACCATGCAAGAATGCAACTTTGACATCTAGGATCACAAGTTCCATATCATAATGAGCAACTAGTGCTAAAAGAATACGAATGGATGTATGCTTAACAACTGGAGCAAAAATATCATGATACTCTACCCATTTCTTCTGAACATATCTCTTTGCTACTAACCTTGCTTTATATATGAAATCTCCATTGCTACTGTCTTTTACTCTACAAATCCACTTAAATTCAATAGCTCTCTTGTTGGTGGAAAGAGGCACCAAAACCTAAGTATTTCTATAAAGATTCAATCTCCTCCTCCATAACAACTAACCAACTGGAACTGTCAACTGATGCAATAGCTTCTCTATAATCACTGGGCTCGTCGTGGACAATATTCAATGCATATGTAGTCATGTCATCGAAGTCAATGTCTTTGATGCTCAATCCAGTAAAATCATCAAACCACTTAGGCTTCCTTCTCTGTCTAACGGGCCTAGTCTCTGATTGAGCTCCACCTTGAGTCTGATCCTCTGTACTAACAACAAGACTATCCTCATCAACCATGATGTCATCAGAAACACCATTTGAACCTCTATGAAAAGAATCTGAAGACAACTCACATTGTCATCGGACGTGGAAGGTCCACCTTAAACATTGCCTTCTCATTAAAAGTCACATTCCTACTGATAATAATCTTCTTGATGATAGGACACCACAACCTATATCCCTTCACTCCTTTTATAACCTAGAAAGATACACTTGAGAGCTCTAGATTCCAACTTTCCTCTGTTCTCATGTAGATAAGCTGGACATCCAAACACTCTGAGAAATGAATAGATAATAGGCTCTCTTTTTCATACTTCTTAAGGAATTTTCATATCTATGGCAGTAGAAGGTGTGCGGTTGATGAGAAAAGCGGCCATAGATTAGGCTTCAGCCCAAAATCCCTTCTTCAACTTAGTAGTCAATCTGAAGCAACGAGTTCTCTCCAACAATGTCTGATTCATCCTTTCAGCAACTCCATTAGATTGAGGATTGCTAGGTGTGATGTAATGCCTCTTAATGCATTCAGACTCACAATAATCGATGAATTCCTGTATACAAATTCATCGCCATTATCCCAATGGAGAACTTTCAACTTCTTCCCTGACTGTTTTTCAACCATAGATTTCCACTTTCGAAACCTGGTAAAGGTTTCACTCTTAGACTGTATGAAGTATACCCATACATTGCGAGAGAAATCATCTATAAATGAAACGAAATACCTGGCTCCACCTAAGGATGGATATGGGGAGGGACCCCACACATCTATGTGAACATACTCCAAGACAACCTTTGCCTTTTGCTCTTCTTTACCAAAAAGAAATCTTTGTATACTTTCCGAGGACACACTCTTCACAAAAGCCAAGCTTTTAATGTTGTACTCCATCAATCAAACCTTGCCTTCTCAACTCATCCAAACTGCGTTCGATGATGTGACCCATTCACAAGTGCCATAATGTGGAAGAATCTGAATCAACAGAAATAACTGAAGCTGATTCACCAACTACATTAGTGCTCTTCAATAGATAAAGATTTCATGCCCTCACTCCTTTCATAACTATCATGGGATACTTCGATATCTTCATTTTATCTCCCTCAACTACAATCTTCAAACCGAGCCTAATCAAAGCCCCAACGGTAATCAAGCTCCTTCTCAAATCAGATACATGCCTAACATTATTAATAGTACGAACAATACCATCAAACATCCTGACCTTCACACTACCAACACCAACCATACAGCAAGAAACATCATTGCCCATCAGAACTTCTCCTCCATCAATCTAATGGTAAGTGGAAAAGCAGTTCTTATCGAGTGTCATATGATAGGATGCGCCAGAATCAATCAGTTATAAGTTTCTCTTACCTGAAGAGTCAAATGCTGTAAATACATTGGTATCACTCTTTGTGTCTGATTTCTCTTTATTAGATGTTAAAGCTTGCTTTGGGTATTTTCTTCTTCCTTCGATCTTGTGACATTAAACTATAAAGTGCTCTGGCTTCTTACAATAATGGCAAGTCAATCACTTAAGCCGCCTTGACTGAGACCTTGAATTACTTCGACCTCCACCATTCTTTGACTTTCTTTGGCTTATACCTCTTTGTACAGATAAGCCCTCGGTATCACTATCCAAACTAGTGCTCGCCAGTCTATCTCTCAACACTTCATTATAAATATCAGCCTTTACTTCAGATAGGTTAATCTTACTACGACCATATGTCATGGGATTAACAGAAGTAGCATACTCCTTAGGCAAGGAACATAAGAGGATCACTGCTTGAGCCTCGTCGGTAATATTAACTTCTGATGCTTTTAGGTTCATAATGAATGTGGTTAAAGCATCTACATGCCCCATAAGATCAGCTCCAGGCTTCACCTTAAACGAATAGAGTTATTGTTGAAGAATAATCCGATTAGTGAGAGACTTGTCTTGATATGCTTCCATAATCCCTTCGCCATCTTCTTTTGAGAGAATTCTCTTAGAAATTCTTCTGAAAGTCTTAATTGGATGATTGTAAGAGCTTCTTCTTCCGTCTCTTCCAAAACATTTCTCTCTAGATCTTTCAGTTTATCCAACTCAGAATTAATCTTAAAAGTCTTCTCCTTTTTTATTACTGCCTTCATCTTCATCTTCCATGTACCGAAATCTCATTTTCCATCAAAACGAGTAACAGTGTAATTGCTACCGAATCTACCTATCTTCCTTGCAGCTATAGATGCTCAAATCTAAAATAAATCGACTAGCTCTGATACCAATCTGTAGTGAAAAAAATTCATTTTTTTCACTAATGTGGAATAATCTAATGCCAAGGTCTAGATTTGCGATTGAACACCTCTCAGTCTAGTAGCAATTATTTACTACTTAACAATAAATAAACAAAACAGAAAATAAAGGGAGATGATAAAATTTAACGTGGTTCGGTCTAATTGACCTACGTCCACGGACCCAACAACTCACTATAATTTGAAGAGAGTACAAAAGATTTTCTTATTAGAAGATTATAACTATCAAAATTGGGAAAAAAATCTACGATCTCTGTAAAAACTAGAAGGGATAATTTTGTTGATGATAATAGAATAGTTGAGATTCTACTGCTTTTATATAGATGCTGATTAAGTATATATTTTGGATGTTCAAACTTGTTCAAAGCAAAATATGTGGTTGCTTTTGATTTTGATTGGATTACCATATCTAATATATCTCCACATCATAAGCTTTTGATATATTCAATATTAGCTTTGACTTTGTATGCAGCAACAACTTTTAAAATAAATAAGTTAATTTATTTATTTCAAAATACTAATTTGCTTGTAATTTTCACATATGAACTCCTTTTTGCAAAATGTCTTCTTCATTATGTTCCACATCATCTCCTCATCAAAATGCATGAGTATAATATTGTATCGCTTATTTTCAACAGTCTTGCCATGTTTGAAATATCCAAAGCCATTGAATCAACCTTGCCTATTCTGATTGATTCTCCAACTTCATGATCATTAGAAAACTGAATAAATTAGATTTGAATTAGTTGATAAAGATTACATGATATATCATCATCATGATCTTTCATGGTTAATTCTTCATTTGAGATATACTTTTTTTGTGGATCTGTGATCAATTAGCATTAAATGTTCCTAACGGGCTATAAAGTGGTCTGATATTAATCAAATAGTCATGAAATGTTGAATGATATTCACTTCATTTAGCAGTATAGTGTCGTTTGTGTCTGGTAAGTGTTAATATGTTGTAAAATTTATATTACTGTTAATATGCCGTAAAATTCGTATTGTGAAATGGGTGAATCTCAATGCATGACTACATGGCATGATATAAACTACACTACTTCTAAATATAATGTCATTTATATATCTTTATTAATAGTTGGAATAAAAACACAATCTTTTGGTCCGACGGTGATGTTCATTAAATACCCTTATATGCAAACAAGAGGTCAGAAGTTCGTATCTCACTTAGAACAAATATTAATATTTATTTTCAAATGAAAATCTTGAAATGTAAATAATCTTACAAGTTCGAAATTATGTTCCAACAAAAAAAATAAATTTTCTTGTTTATATTTCTCAATTTATGTTTATCAAAACTACGTAGAAATTTTATAAAAAAAATTTATATGCACGGGTGTTTCAAGTGCCATAATTTTTTATAATTATCTTTAATAATAGTTGTAATATCTTTGATGTCACACTTTTTTGATATCAGCATGAACTATCAAAATCCTCCTCTTTAGATATTAACAAATCTTAATATCCCCCAAAAAATAGAATCTAATAGTTAAATTTCTTTACAAATTCAAAATGTCCATCTACACTTAAAAATATGATCTAACAAATAAACATCATTTACAAATTCGTTTGTTATTAATTAATAATATAAATAAATTCAAACTAACAAAAATTTGACGTTGCAACTTAGAAATAAAAATTTAAATTAACCACACATTATTTCAACGTAAAAGAAATGCTAAATATTTATGCAAATCATTTTTTCTTAAGTGTGTTAATCTTATATAATATGTAGGAAAACAATTCATGCACGAAGCACATACCGTTTTCATGCGCGAAGTGCATACCATCATCACGCGCAAAGCGCATGCTGTAACGCACGTACTTCTAATACCAATAACTTTGGTGTTATATTTTTTTGGAGTCAGCGTGAACTACCAAAAACGCTCATAATACCAAATTTTAATATCACTTGAAAATAGGATCTAACAATTAAATTTCTTTTACAAATTCAAAACGTCCGTCTACAAATATATCCAATCTTAGTATCACTTAAAAATATGATCTAACGAATAAAGTTCTTTTACAAATTAAAAACATTCATCTATAAATACTATCAAGTCTTAATATCACTTAAAAATAGGATCTAACAAATAAATTATTAATTAATAATATAAATAAAGATTCAAACCAAAAAAATAGATGTTGCAACTTAGAAATAAAATTTAAACTAACAACAAATGATTTCAACGCAAAAATATGGTTAGATATTTCTACAAATCATTTTCTTTTGAGTGTGTTAAAAACATACAATTTGCAGAAAAATAATTCATGAGCGAAGTGAGTGTCATAATCACGCCCGAAACGCGTGCTGTAATGCTCGTGTATATTATGATGCTACTGTTAATTTTATAACATCGAAGATAGCTAACATCTAACTTTAAAATTTTCTACAAACTTTTATGTTAATTGCATATGATATATGCTAACTATGACTCTTGTTTAGTACTTCCGCAAAATTGTAAACCATACCAAATATGTCTAGTTTTGTAATTTACGTCTAGTTGGTTAGACATCATTGACGGTTGTAATCCTTCAATTACATTATACAAAGCATAAACATCATAAATTACTGTAGAACGACCAACATTATTAGGTCATGTACTTAAATGTGCACTTATATACTAATTTGCTTTTAATAATGCGACCTGAACATAACTAGGAACCATTTAACTAAATTAAAGGATGATTTATTGACCACTCGGGAGGCTTAATTGCACTTTTAACGTTAGCTGTAAGGCTGGCCCGGCTTAAATCAGGACCCAAGAAAACTTTCATAATTGTTTCTTTAACATGTATTATTGAAGAGATTTCTTTTTCTTTAAAATAAAGGAAAGAATCTTAAAAAAAACATAAATTTCTTCAAATAAACTACTCAAAATCCTCTAAGTTCATACGCCAATTAAAGCACGGCCATACGGACAAACATGATTTCGGTATTTTTTTATACTAATATATATTATTTAATACAACAATATTAGAAACCAAAAAAGAAAAAAAGAAAAGAAAAAAAACATACCTCAAAATTTGGAACATACATTAGGGATTGGGTAGCATATCCCAAGGACCTGCTTCCTAAACTGGTGGGGACTTCTGTCCATAAAATCTTATGGAGAAAGTTAATTCATCGAAATATAAACCGCCCCTCTAATTTGTTATCATGATCTTGAGATGTACAAGTCTTTGAGAAAAATCTTTCAATATTCTGTTAGCTCGAAGCATCTGATTTTTTTATTATTTGACTATTTTATTTGTAATTCATGAAGTTGACTGGAGCTCCTTTTGTGGATTCAATGGTTTTGGGAAAATGGCATGTGTTTTGGGTTCAGGAAAGAGGTGTGCAAAAAGATCATGATGATAACAGCTACACACATGCATATAACGGGTTTCTTTCTAAGGTATTTAGCTATACTGGTTGAAATTGTTTGAAAGTAAAAATAATCATTACATTATTAACTGGCTACTGTTAGGTCTTCTTTTCATGTATCCATATCCAAGAGGTTGTTATGGGAATTCTAACTCGAAACCACTCAAATCAAAACCCTAAAGCACAATGGAAAACGAGATCGTGGTAAGAAGTGCAAAAACAACCAATGAATATCTCAATTCAAATTTCAATCCAATCCAAAATCAATCACAATCACCAAACAAGTAATAGAAAACCAAAGCAATAACGATAAATAAATCACACACCGATTTATAGTGGTTCCACTAACGTCTTGCTAGTGTACATCCACTTTGAGAGAGAGCCTTCATTAATACCAATGAGAAGAGTAAAAGAGATTAATTACAATGATCAATACTCAAATAAAATAGATTTGGGTAGAAAACAATTGAAGAAAACTAGGTTTTCCTAAACCCTAGTTAATGGAGGATAAAACCCTTAACTAAACCCTTGAAATCCTTAAGTCATCTTACTTTGAATCCTGAAAATAGCTTATATAGTGAACCATCCTTCCATGACAAATATTTGATCTTCCCCTGAAGCCTTACAAGCAAATTCACAAATTCTGGACTGAAAAAACAAAACTGCACCGCATCTGACGTCTGTCACAACCTCTCAGACGTTTGTCGCAACTTTCGGGCTGCAGTAAACCTATTGTCAGACGTCCGAGGATTCCTGTCAAACGTTTGACACAACTTTCAGCCTATGCATCTTCAAATCGCGATAAACGAGCATCTAAGCTCCGATTCGCGCAACGTTTTCATGGCTATCAAGCTATTGTCGACCCTTCAATTCACCATATAGTGTCGCCAAAATTCAACACGCCACCTCGATACTATATCCATCTCCATCACCAAAAACTGATAGTACCCTACTATCATCACTTCTACCTTCAACCAAATAAGCTTGAATGCTTTCCTAATGAGCTCAGGGAAAGCCATCGCCCATTGCACTCCATCAACGAGCTCAGACAAAGCTCCCACCCATAAAAAATATTGAAAGCACCCAAATCTGAACTGTCTAACCAAAAGACAAAAGTACTAAGGATTGCAAACTAGTACTCACCAAGAAAATAGAACCACAATCTCTCACCGATACTCTTCATCATCCATAACTAAGCTTCTCCCTCAACCATGCCACGGGCCACTCCGTGGCACCTAGCACTTCAACAAGTGAATTAAGTTCGAGCAATACTCAAACTTCCCAATCGGAAATACCTTGGTGAACATATCCGCCGCATTATCCTTTGTATGTACTTTCCAAAGGTATACTTGCTTATCTTCATCCATGGCTACTAAAAATGAATCTCTCACTTCAATATGCTTAGTCCATGAGCTAAATGCCAAATTCTCCACCAAGTTAATAGCACTCTGGCTGTCACATCGAACATCGATGCTATCATATTCAAATCCCAAGTCACACAACAATTTCCTCAAGTAAAGTGCCTCCTTTGCTGCCTCCACCACGGCTATCAACTCCGCCTTTGTAGTAGATAAAGCAACTACGGTCTGCAATCTTGATCTCCAACTTATGGTCGTACCACCAAGTGTGAAAACATATCCGAAAGTTGATTTTCTTCGATCCCTATCACCACCGTAGTCCAAACCACAATAATCAACTAACTTGCAATTCGTCCCTACGCTATCGCCAAAAACAAGACCATGAGATGATATACTTCTAAGGTATCTTGATATAAGCTTCATAGCTACCTAATGCAATTTCCCCAGATTAGCCATATACCGACTAACCACCCCGACGACATTTGCAATATCGGGTCTTGTACATACCATAGCATACATTAAACTTCCAACCGCACTAGCATATGACACATTTTCCATATAAGCCTTGTCTTTCTCCAAGATAGGCGATCCCTTACTCGAAAGCTTCACATGCAAAGGTAAAGGTGTATTTGACGTCTTTGCATTCTCAATGTATTCCTTTTGAGTCAATTTCAACTTAGAACGCTTTCGATACTTTTCCAATTCCACGCCCAATATCCTCTTTGCTTCTCCAAGATCCTTCATTTTGAAGATTTTAAACTCATTTTAACTTGATGATTTCATTCTTATCCTTAGAAGCAATAAGCATGTCGTACATACGAGAGTAAATACATCCAACAATCATTTTTCAACTTCTTGAAATATACACAAGCATCCTTGATGCTTCTATCAAAACCATTTTAAAGCATAAAATGATCAAATATCTTGTACCATTGTCTTGGTGATTGCTTTAAACCATATAGTGATTTCTCTAACTTGCAAACCAAATTTGACTTACCACGTACAACAAAACCTTCTGGTTGCTCCATGTAGATGTCTTCATCCAAGTCATCATGCAAGAAGGCAGTTTTCATATCAAGTTGCTCCAACTCCAGATCGTGAATAGCACTATAGCAAGTAATATCGGGATTTAAGTATAGCGCAACGTTGATTCCCAATAGCACGGTTTTCTTTAGGAAGTGGAATCAAATCCCAAGTTTGATTCTTCATTAACGATTGCACCTCTTCCTCTGTAGCACAAATCCACTTTGAACTATCACTTGAATCCATGACATCATCCAGGTCCATCGGGTCATCTTGGATACATGAAGAGCATAGTCCAAATTATCACAAAAGCTAAGATAGTACCAATCACCATATTTATCGGGTGGCCTTATAGCACATCGACCTACCCGACTAGAAATACTATAACCCAAACTCATTTCAGCTCCACCTTAAACCGAATCCTCTCTAGAATCATATACATCACCAATACTACTAGAGAAACCCTATGGACTATGTAATGTAACATCAACCGCTTCCTCCTCACAAGCATCTCCAACTACACTACTCCTTGGATGAAAAATGGGAATAACTTCCTTCTCCTTTGATTCACCATGACCAAATCTGGAACATCCGATGAGCTCTCATTCTCCTTGAACAATGCCGACTAATCAAAAGTAACATGACGATAATTCACAACCTTTTTCGTTTCCGGATTCCATATCTGATAGCCTTTTACTCTGTCCGTATGACCAAGAAAAATCCGCTTGAAAGCTCTAGGTTCAAGCTTATCATTTACTAGATCATGCACATAAACCGGACTACCAAACACACAAAGATAACTCAAGTCAATGCTCTTTTCCATCCGCACTTTCTTCGGAATTTTGTTAGCAATAGCTGAGCGCGGAATTCAATTCAAAATATGCACCACAATTGACAAAGCTTTGGCCAAAAATCTCTTAGAAAAACCCGATGTCAATCTCAAGCATCGAGCTTTCTCAAGTAGAGTACGGTTCATCCTCTCCACAACAGCATTCGACCGTAGATCTCCTGGTGTAGTAAAATGCCTCTGAATACCATGATGCTTGCAAAACTCCAAGAACTCTCCGGAAACATACTCTCTGCCATTGTCGGACCTTAAAATCTTCAAAGACTTGCCAATCATTCTCAAGAAGAGTTTTCCATGCGTTGAACTTTGCAAATGCCTCCGACTTGGCCATCATTACATACACTCGTACCTTTCGAGAAAATTCATCAATAAAAGAAATATAATAGCGAGCTCCCCCCAAAGAAGCTACTAGTGCCAGTACCCAAACATCCGTGTGAATATACTCAAGAATCCTTCTTGAATCATGTTTTCCCTCACTGAATGAATATTTAGTTTGCTTCCCCACGACACATTCATCGCAAAACTCTAGTTTGTTGAAACTCTCTCCATCGATCATCTCCCACTTCCGAAGAATATCCAAACTCCTCTTCGAGACATGACTTAACCTCAAATGCCACAACCTAGTCGCATTCAAGCCACGAGAATTATCAACTCCCACATAAGTTTCACCTTTAATAGTCACTCCCTGAAGCAAATAAACACCATGAGTCCTACCACCCTTCATCACCACAAGTGCACCCATCGAAACATGCAAGCTATCACTCTCAATAGTAATCTTACATCCTAAAGAATCTAACCGCTCCAAAGAAATAAGAGACTTCCGAAGTCCCAGAACATAGCGTACAACAGTAAGAGTACGAACCACTCGGTCAAACATCTGAATTTGCACGGAACCAATGTCCTTCGACTTACAAATAGCACCATTAACCATAACAATTGAATTTCCTTCTTTGTCAACATAAGAAGAAAAACAATTCCTATTCGGTGTCATATGATAAGATGCTCTCAAATCGAGCACCCATTCACTACCCGAAACATCCGATGTTACCGCCGTCAACACATCTACGTCTCGCTCACCAACTCCACTCTCCACCGCTACAGATGAAGATGCTACTTCCTTCATTGCCTTCTCCTTGTCTGAACACTCATTCTTCCAATGACCAGTTTTCCTATAAATAAAGCACTTGTCATTTCTTTCCTTTGACTTTCCTCTCCAACCGGGCTTCCTTGATCTAGAAGACCCTCGGTTCCCTTTCTTCTCATATCTCCCCTTCTCCATAAATAAATCGTGACCACTACTAGCACCACTACTTCCATCATCCAACTCCTTCACTTGATCCCGCAACTTCTCGCTAAGAAAACACGTTCTGACATCATCTAAAATCAAAGTATCCTGCCTATAGATCAAACTATTTGAGAAATCCGTATAACGGTCCAGCAACAAACGCAACAATATCATCGCTTTTTGTTCTTCCTCAATCTTCAAATCTACTGCCTTCGTCTTCATTAGCAAATCATCAAAGACATTCAAGTGCGCCTTTAGCGAAGTACCCTCTTTCATCTTATAGGTGAAGAGTGTTCGCAACAAGATCAAACGATTAGTTAGTGACTTCTTCATATACAACTCCTCCAACTTGTCCCATATATCCGTAGAGGTAGTCTCAACACTAATTTTGGAGATTACATTCTCTCCCATCGCAAGTTGTAGTGTACTGAATGCTCACTCTTCCATTTTCTCTCTTTCAACATCTGAGATGTCCGCCGACAACAAATGTGTATCAAACATTACCCGATGCACTCGATTCCGCCTAAGAACCGTTTTCATCTTCCATTGCAACTTTTCAAAATCATTATCCTCATTCCACTTGTCTATAACCAATTGTGATCCTGAAGCCGTGTACGATCCACGTACATATGACATTACACTACTTGGACTAACCATTGAGGGACTACCTGAGGTATTATCTGATTTTGGCATTTCCACAATCATGTACCAAACACCAAAGCTCCGATACCAAATGTTATGGGAATTATAACTCGAGACTACTCAAATCAGAACCTCAAAGGACAGTGGAAAAAGGAGATCGTGGTAAGAAGTGCAAAAATAACCAATTAACATCTCAATCCAATCCAAAATTAAACAGAATCACCAAACAAGTAATAGAAAACCAAAGAAATAACGATAAAATAAATCAGACACCGATTTATAATGGTTCCACTAACGTCTTGCTAGTGTACATCCACTTCGAGAGAGAGTCTTTATTAATACCAATGAGAAGAGTACAAGAGATTGATTACAATGATCAATATTCAAATAGAATAGTTTTGTGGAGAAGAGAATTGAGGAAATATAGGTTTTCCTAAACCCTGGTTGATGGAGGATAAAACCCTTAATTAAACCCTTAGAATCCTTAAGTCATCTTGCTTTGAATCCTGAAAATAGCTTATACAGTGCACCATCCTTCCATGACAAATACCGATTTGCCCCTTAAAGCCTTACAAGCAAATTCACAAATTCTGGACCGAAAAACAAAATTGCACCGCGTCAAACATCTGTCACAACCTCTCAGACGTCTGTACAACCTCTTAGACGTCCGAGGATTCCTGTCAGACGTCTGATGCAACTTTCAGTCTATGCATATTCAGATCGCGATAACTTGATCATCCGAGCTCCGATTCGTGCGCCGTTTTCACCATTATCAAGCTATTTTCTAGCTCTTCAATTCACCATATAGTGTCGCCAAAATTCAACAGAGATCACTTAGATTATATAACAGTTAACCTTACATTTGATCTCTCCTATTACATTTTGGTCTTCTAATCCTCTAGCAGCACGCACAATTCAGGAATAACAAGGATATTTCAAAATAGGTTTGTATGCCTTACAAACAGCTATTGTTCATTTGTCTTATAAATTAGCAAATATTAACATTAGGTAAAAAAATTTCCACACACATTTTTAATCTCCTGATCCACCCTATAAAACAGGACCTTTGACTTTTAATAACATTTATAATTTAACTAGTTTATCCACCTACGTAACATTTACTTCTTTCTTCTCTGTTTCGTATTTCTTTTCTCTAAAACCTACATCTGAATCTAAGGTACCGTTCTTTTTGCAAAATGGGCAGTCGGGGTTGGCGTCTACGTCAGACACGTCCGACGCGTCGGACGCGTCAAGCGTGGGCCCTACGCTGCTGTCCAGTTCGAACGAACCGTTCGCGTCGGACGCCGTCTGACGCGAACGGTTCGTCCCCAACCGCCATATACCCCTTCACTCACTATATATACCATTCCATTTCTCAACCAAATCACCAACAAAAAAAACCAAAAAAATCCGAAAATCTAACAATTTCTACAAGATTCGTCGTCGATTTTTTCAAGTAAATTTTTTATATTTGTGTTTTTCATATTATTATCTACCATGTATATTTTTTTCAAATTTTTTTAAATTATTTTTTAAATTACCTTTTTCAGAATGTCTAGTCACTCTACTTCTTCTTCTACCAGAACCATCGTCGACTGGAATGCCGACAGGACAAACGCATTCATCGATGTTTGTTTCGAAAACATTGATATGCATGCACACCTTGTTGCACAGTGGTATGAAGATATCACAGTCATGTTCAACATAAGAACTGGTCTGGATTATAATGCTGGGCAAATGAAAAACAAGTTCGATAATATAAAACGTGAGTGGAGCCCATGGAACAAGCTGCTACAGATTCTAGTTGGCTATTGGAATGAAGAACAGGACACGGTCGGTGGATCCAACGAGTGGTGTGATACAGCTGCAACAAGGTACCGAAAATACAAACATACCCCGCATGCTCGTTTTAGGCAGTTGGACGTGATTTTTGATGGCTGCATCCAAACTGACAAATGTCAGTTCATAATTCCACCAAATCCACATGTTCAGCTACAGTTCAACGCACAGCTTTATGGTGACTATCTTAGGGATAATGCTGTGGAGATCTCCAATCGCAGAGCGCCTAGACAGCAACGATCAACTGGTGGTCCTTCTAGATCTGTTGGTAGTTCTTCACATGGTCTTACTCTTGCTAGGTGTGTGAATGCGAAGCAGGAGGATGATGATTATGAAGAATGGGAGATCGCGATTTGTTTGGCTGAGTATGATAGCAGAGGTTTCATTTCTTTGCATGCCCTGCTGGACAACCCCGAGCAGCTTAGGAAGGCTGTTATTTATCTTGTTGTCCAGTTGAGAAGGAGAATGTAGTTCGTTTTATCTGTATTTTATTTTCAATATTTTTTTTCGGTACTTTTATTTTTGCATTTGTATTGTGAATTCTGAACTATGAATTTTTATTTCTGCATTTGTATTATGTATTCTGTATTATGTATTATGTATTTAAAAATAATTAACGTAAATAAAATAATAACATAAACAAACAATAAAATAATAACTTTGCCCATTTCGTGTTACCCCTTTCGTAAAAAAACGCATTCCCCTTTCGCGAACTTACCTATTTCCCAGCTTTTTTCGTTTGCCCCTTTCGGTTCAAAAAAGAACGCACCCTAAGTCTAGTTGGACTGCATCATTCAAATTTATCACAGTGAGTAATTTGTTTCCTTCAAGTTTGAATTTGATCAAATGTATGCACAATTGTATTCTTCTATCACCATTACTGCATAGAATTTATTGTTAGCTATGTTCTGAAATCTTGAAAAATTGATAGGATACCCATAAAAGCATATTTTAGTAGCTATTTAATGACATTTTACATACCAAAGATTGGTTGGGCTGGACAATAAGTTTTAACAGTGATAAGAAGATAAAAACAAAATTTGGACAGCTATTCTTGCAAACCAATACTAACATGTAAAGACTTTTTTTCTTGTAAATTATGAAAATACAAATGATCATCCTTCATACCTCGTAGGCATGACGAGTGCTCTAGAGGGAAGGATAATAGTTGTTGATGTGCATGTAAAGTGCTGCTTGAGTTTCTGGGTTGCTGTAAATGCCAGATTGCTAATTTGCAATATATTTCAAGCATTATATGAAGTATGCTTGCAACTAAATAATAATGGTTGCCATGTGCAGATCCTTTGCTTTTGTTTGTAAGGTCACAAGTGACACATTATGACGCAGCGGATAATTCAAAACGATCTTCAATCGACGTAAATAGCAATCTGTGGATTGATGGATACTGAAATGCCCGAATTCGTTGATCCGAAGATACCGAACTCTAGCTATCTCTGACTCGTTGATCCGAAGATACCGGGAAAGAGATCTACGATTCTTCAATGTTGATCTTGCGCACAAGATTCCATGAATCGGCTTCAGCAAACGATGATTCGAGCGCACTCGAATGACGTAAGTGGAGATAGGAGATACACTCAACTACCAATTGAAATTGGAAGCACAAAGCTAACAAAAGAGAATTTTATTCAATATTCAACAACCTTTACAAATGGCACCACCGGCCTATTTATAGCATTTTACAACTCACACAAAAAACAACAAAAAAAAACAAAGTCCTTAGGTCGGACACGACCTATAGATGCCGACTTATTTTATCTGCCGACCTAAAATTTTCGTTCGCGACTTGAGGAAAATGCAGTGATTCAGGCTACCTCAGCTCCGACTCAAGATAGCTCGGCAACGACTTCAACGAATCGCGACTTAAAAATTGCAGTGATTCACGTTACCTCGGCTCCGACTCAAGATAGCTCGGCAACGACTTTAACGAATCGCAACTTAAAAGGCAGTTGGCTTCAAAGCTTGACGACTTAGGGTTAGGTCGGAAATGGAGTTAGGTCGTGGGATGGAAACTAGGTCGGAAGGTCGCGTGATGGAATCTGGAGATAGGTCGGTAATTGATGAGTCGTGGATCGGTGAGGAAACTGGGTTGGTGGGAGAGGAAATTGGGTCGGAGATGAAATTGGGTCGGAGATTGATGCCGAGTCGTAGGTCGGAGGCGGCATAGCGGTGAGTCGGCCGCGACTCAAGGATGGTAGGTACTTCATCATCCTCCCCTTGTTGGAAGGAATTCGTCCTCGAATTCACATCCTTGTCACCTTCGACAAATTCCTCCCCATAATATGGAACCAAATGTTTAACGTTGAAAACGTCTGCAGTGTGAATATGATCTGGCAACTTTAACTGATAAGCATTGTCATTGACTTTCTTCAAGATTTCTACTGGACCAATCTTTCGTGCTTTTAACTTATTGTAAGTCCCAACTGGAAAACGATCTTTTGTCAATACCGCGTAAACAAAATCGCCCTCTTTGAAGACTACACTTCTTCGTTTCTTATCCGCCATTTGTTTATACTTCTCATTTGCCTTTTCCAATCGTTCCTGAACGATTCTATGGCATTCTGTCAACCCATCAACAAAATCAGCAGCTCGTTTAACTGTCCTCTTCGGTTGTGGTACTACTGCCAAATCCAACGGTCCCCTGGGTAAATTGGAATATACAATCTGAAATGGACTGAATCCCGTACTGCGGTTGACAGCATGATTGTGTGCAAATTCTGCCTGACATAATTTCATATCCCAGCTCTTCAAATTATCCTGCACAAGACATCGCAACAAATTACCCAATGATCTATTCACAACTTCAGTTTGTCCATCTGTCTAAGGATGATATGCACTACTAAATTTCAACTTCGTTCCCACCATTTTCCACAAACTAAGCCAAAAATGACTTAAAAATCGGGTATCCCTGTCGGAAACAATAGATTCTGGTAAACCATGCAATCGATACACCTCTTTAAAGAATAATTGTGCCACTCGAACTGCATCCGCTGTCTTCTTACAAGCTATAAAATGTGCCATCTTCGAAAACCGGTCCACCACAACAAATATAGAATCATTTCCTCTCTGAGTTCTCGGCAATCCCAACACGAAATCCATGCTGATATCAACCCATGGTTTGGTAGGCACAGGTAACGGCATATATAGCCCCGCATTCGTCGCTGTTCCTTTTGAAACCTGACAAATATGACACCTTTCCACAAATCTTTCGACCTCTTTCCTCATTGACGGCCAAAAATAAGATTGAGAAATTAACTGCAACGTACGATCTCTACCCACATGGCCTTCTTCATGTAGTTCTTTAACAATCTTCATTCTCAAGCTACAGTCTGGGATGCACAGGCGATTTCCTTTAAACAGAAAACCATCCACCAACACAAATTCATCAGTGCTTCCTTCCTTTACTTTTTCAACAAATTTCACAAAGTAAGGATCTTCTTTAATCAATTCGGGCAATAATTCAAAACCTGTCACTTCAACTTTCATTGTCGTCAACAAATGACTCCTCCTGCTCAAAGCATCAGCCACACGATTGGTTACCCCTGACTTGTGCTTAACGACAAAAGTAAACTGTTGCAAATAAGCAATCCACGATGCATGTCTCGCTGAAATCTTGTCTTGTCCTTGTAAATGTTTCAACGCCTCGTGATCAGTGTATAAAACAAATTCTTTCTGGAATAAGTAATGTCGCCAGTGCTTCACCGCTTGAACAACAGCATAAAATTCCACATCATAGGTACTGTACCTCATCTTTGCTCCTGACAACTTCTCGCTGAAATATGCAATAGGACGCCCATTCTGACTCAACACCCCTCCAATTCCAACCTTTGACGCATCAGTATGCAGTTCAAACAATAACTGAAAATCTGGTAATACAAGAATTGGTGCAGATGTCAGCAACTTCTTGATCTTTCCAAAAGCAATCCCAGCTTCCTCCGTCCAAGAAAATTGTTTCCCCTTCATGCAATCAGTCACCGGTGCCATCACGCTACTGAAGTGTGGAATGAATCTTCGGTAGAATGACGCTAGCCCATGAAAACTTCTCACTTCTGTAATTGTCTTCGGCTGTGGCCAATTCCTGACTGCTTCAACTTTATTCTGATCTACCTGGATGCCCTTCTCCGAAACAATATACCCCAAGAACAAAACACTATGCGTCATGAACACGCATTTCTTTGTCGCAGCATAAAATTGTTCCTTTCGTAGAATAATTAACACTTCCTTCAGATGTTGAACATGCTCTTCCAGATTCCTACTATAAATCAAGATATCGTCAAAGTACACCACCACAAATTTCCCAATGAAAGGCCTAAAAATTTGATTCATCACTCGCATGAACGTACTCGGTGCATTCGAAAGACCGAACGGCATCACCAGCCATTCATACAACCCCTCTCTCGTCTTGAAGGCTGTCTTCCATTCGTCTCCAGGTCTAATCCGAATTTGATGATATCCGCTTTTCAAATCAATTTTCGAAAAGATAGTAGCCCCACTCAACTGATCCAGCAAGTCATCCAACCTTGGCATTGGAAATCTGTATCGTACAGTGATTTTATTCAATGCTCGACTTTCCGTGCACATCCTCCACGTCCCATCTTTCTTCGGTACCAACAAAGCTGGCACAACACATGGACTCAAACTTTCCTGTACACGTCCCTGCTCAAGCAATTCTTCCACCTGCCTCCTTAATTCTTCATGCTCCTTCGGACTCATTCGGTAATGCGGTCTATGTGGCAATACTGCTCCCGGAACAAGATCAATTTGATGTTGAATGTCTCTCAGCGGTGGTAACTCTTTAGGTAACTCCTCTGGAAATACATCCTCAAATTCTTTCAATACTGACTTCGCTTCTTCTGGAATTTCAACCTCTTCACTGCTCTCACGCCCAATCAACAAGAACACTTCCGATTCCTCCTCGATCTCCTTAACAAACTCCTTCAAAGATAACAACGTTTTCAGTTCTTCAATCTCCTCCAGTTTGTTTTCTTCTGGTTGGCATTTCTTCGGAACCAGAGTAATCTTTGTACCTTCGAACATGAAACTGTAACTGTTGGTCCGTCCGTCATGCTGCACAGCTCGATCATACTGCCACGGTCTCCCCAGCAACAAATGAAAAACGTCCATATCTACGACGTCACACCAGATTTCATCTTTGTATTTCTGCCCAATTGAAAACTTCACACAAGCTTTACGTCCAACTTTCACTTCACCACCCTTCCTCAACCAAGCTAACTTGTACGGTTTAGGATGTTTCTCAGTTTTCAACTCCAACTTCTTCACCGCTTCTGTAGAGATAATATTATCACAACTTCCAGCATCAATAACAAATTTACAAACTCTTCCCAGAATAGTGCATGTAGATTGAAAGATATTGTTCCTCAACCAACTACTTTCCTCCTCTTACTTCGGTGTTAAACAACTTCTCCTCATCATCAATGCGTACCCGTCATCTCCCGACAGTAAGTCTTCCTCCTCAACTGGTAAAGAATTAGAGCATTCAGCTTCTTCATCCTCATCCTCAACCTCAGCAATCATTGCTCTCTTCTTTGACTTTGGACACTCATTGCTTTTATGACCCAACTCCTGACAGTTGTAACATTTGAAACCGTTGTTAACCTTTGCCTTCTCAACCTCCTTCATCACTGGTTTACTGATAGGTTTGGAAACATTAGCACTTCCACTAACGCCCTTCACTTGATTGTTGGAATTAGTAAACACACCACCTCCTCGTCTACCCTGCTTCTCCCAAGCCAATGCTTTTTGATGTGCCTCTGCTACAGATCTTGGATCGAACATATTAACCATATCCTGAATCTGCATTCTCAATCCCCCAATGAATCTCGCTGTCAGCTGCTCTTCTGTTTCCATAATATCATTCCTCGCGATAAGCTGATAAAACTCATCTGCGTAATCATTAACAGTCTTTGTGCCCTGCCTCAAGTTCTGCAAACGTTGATACATCAGAGATTGATAATTGTAAGGTAAGAACGTTGCTTTCATCAATTTCTTCATCTTCTCCCAAGATTCAACTTTTGACTTCCCCATTCGTTCACGTGTAAGTTTGGTTTGCTGCCACCATGCCAAAGCTCTACCCCTCAACCTTGTAGCAACCAACTTTACTCTACGACGTTCTGGAACTTCTTTGAAATCAAAAATTTCTTCCACATTAGCCACCCAATCCAAAAACTCCTCAGCCTGCATACCACCTTTGAATTCTGGAATTTCTGTCTTCATCCCAGATTCCCACTTATGATCGTACTCCGACTGATTCCTTCCTCGTCCACGTCCTCGTCCATGAACACTACCACCATCATACTCTTCTTCACCATCCGATGTATATCGATGTCGATCCTGACCACCAACATCTCTACCACCACCATTTCTTCCACCAACATTCCTACGATCCACATTCCTCCGATCTCGATCAGTCACATTTCTATCACGACCTCGATCATCAACATTTCTATCACAATCTCGATCCACGCTTCTATGATCACTATCAACACTTCTCTCCCGATGAGAATGTGGTGAAACTCTACTTCTTCCATGGCTCGATTCAGGTGAAACCCTTCTCTGATTTTGACTCATTTCAAGCATCATTCTCTCTAATCGACCAATCCCTTCAGTAAGCTTCTCATTGAAATTCTCGTTGATTCGTTGCTCCATTTCATCGGCCTCTTCTCTTCCGTATAAAGCATTAATATTGCGATGACGTTGAACTCGTCTTGGCGGCATGATTGAATACTTCACAAACACTTCAACAAATTCACACTTCACGATTCAAACACCTTTCGAACTTTGATCCAAAATGAAATGGATCGAAACTCCAACTTTGTTGCAAAAATATGATGAACACGATGAACACAACTTCAACACTTCAAATTCTCGGCTCCAAGACTCGATTTAGCTATGATTGGCTAAAACAAGCTCTGATACCAAACTGACGCAGCGGATAATTCAAAACGATCTTCAATCGACGTAAATAGCAATCTGTGGATTGATGGATACTGAAATGCCCGAATTCGTTGATCCGAAGATACCGAACTCTAGCTATCTCTGACTCGTTGATCCGAAGATACCGGGAAAGAGATCTACGATTCTTCAACGTTGATCTTGCGCACAAGATTCCGTGAATCGGCTTCAGCAAACGATGATTCGAGCGCACTCGAATGACGTAAGTGGAGATAGGAGATACACTCAACTACCAATTGAAATTGGAAGCACAAAGCTAACAAAAGAGAATTTTATTCAATATTCAACAACCTTTACAAATGGCACCACCGGCCTATTTATAGCATTTTACAACTCACACAAAAAACAACAAAAAAAAACAAAGTCCTTAGGTCGGACACGACCTATAGATGCCGACTTATTTTATCTGCCGACCTAAAATTTTCGTTCGCGACTTGAGGAAAATGCAGTGATTTAGGCTACCTCGGCTCCGACTCAAGATAGCTCGGCAACGACTTCAACGAATCGCGACTTAAAAATTGCAGTGATTCACGTTACCTCGGCTCCGACTCAAGATAGCTCGGCAACGACTTTAACGAATCGCAACTTAAAAGGCAGTTGGCTTCAAAGCTTGACGACTTAGGGTTAGGTCGGAAATGGAGTTAGGTCGTGGGATGAAAACTAGGTCGGAAGGTCGCGTGATGGAATCTGGAGATAGGTCGGTAATTGATGAGTCGTGGATCGGTGAGGAAACTGGGTTGGTGGGAGAGGAAATTGGGTCGGAGATGAAATTGGGTCGGAGATTGATGCCGAGTCGTAGGTCGGAGGCGGCATAGCGGTGAGTCGGCCGCGACTCAAGGATGGTAAGTACTTCATCACATTACCTTAATTTTGGTTTACAAGGATGTGTGATTCATTACTTTAATTTTGGTTATCAATAATAAAAAAATTCCAGCTTTTAGAAAATAACAACATTTTCCAGGATAGTCCTTGAACATGCGATGTGTACTTGAGGCTTTAACTCAGAATAATTTTCTATTGCTGGAGTGGTAGTTTTTTTTGCTTTAATTCTCAAACAATGCGATGAGTAATATACTTTGAATTTTATGGTGGAAAAAAATTAAGGTTTACTTTTTTCTAAAGTAATTAAATTTTTTGTTGGATTTAATTGGGAATTTAGATATAAGGTTGCATGAGTGATCACTTTCTCTCTATCATTGCCTAAGTTTGCATATCCAATATTTCTAGAGGCATTAAAAATCATATTTGCTGGATTACCTTATTTGCTGTACTGAATTACCTTATTTGCTGCTAGTGATTGCTTAAGCTAATTAATTACAAGGAGAAGTATGAAATCTATAAGTTAGTCCACTTGTGGATAAACTTAAAAAATAATTGTGGATTAACTTAATAAAGTACAATGGTGGATTAACTGATGGAACACGTGGATGAAAATAAAAGTTACCTTAACATTAATAGACAAGTAGTTACATAATCTGCATTAGGCACTTATTATTAGACATTGGTGATACTTGTATGTTACTTGAAACCTGCTCATAACGATTAACGACTAGTCAAAACAGTCATGCTTCAGTTTTTCTTGGGCACAAATTACCCGGTGGTAGATTTATGGTGCTATTAGGGCTTGTACCTTTCAATATGCAATAAAGTTCAGTTTCATCTCATTGCTATGATACTCTTTAATACATTAGTAAAAGATATTATTCAAGCATTTCTCACCATCCGGCGTAGCCCATATATAGATCAACAGTAAAAATCTCTAGTTCAAATCCTCCCCAACAATAAGTGTTTTCAATACACGATCACCCATACCATCCCTAAACCCAAACATATGCCCTGCATCAGGTACTTCATGATACTTAATCCAAGAAAGTTTCTTGCTTATGAAGCGCGTACCATTTACATTCACAATTCGATCGTCGTCTCCTTGCCATAAATGAACCACACCTTTATCTGGGATTGGATTTGTAAGGTCCATTGGATCAAATTCCCAACTACCAAAAGCGACGTTTACGTCACGATGGATGGATTCAAACTCCCCTTGCTGCCTTGCTTGTGCCCAACATCTTCCAAATCCAGTTAGCTTGGACATAACCTCTACATCATTTGGCGACATTAACAGATCAAAGCGTCCAGACAAAACACTTAATGGAGGGAACCATTTCTGGGTGTTCCACCAATAACTCAACCAAGGAGCATAATGAGCAACTCTATATGCCCATTGATCCTGGCTAAGTACTTTGTTTGTTAAATTTGCTGGGAAACTAGGCCAATAAATGCTTGAAGCTGGCGCCAGTAAAGCTGCGCCTGCAAGCCTGTGAGGAATGTACTTCAGGCAACCCCAAACCAGTCCTCCTCCTAATGAATACCCAATAACATAAAATTTGTCACCTAGTTTCAAAGAATCAGCAAGTTCTTCGATGTCTTGAACATTGCTTTTAACTGATCTTCCAGGATGTGGATCGCTTTCTCCATAGCCAGGTCTATCAAATGACAGCATGTAAATTTGGTACTCTTCAGCAGTTTCTTTGGAGGGGGAAAGGACGTCGTATTTGCAAGAGGACCCTCCGTGAAGGAATATGATTTTGTATTTGGCTTCTTCTTTTGGCACTCCAGTTTCATAATAAGAAATATGTCTTCCGTCTTTGAGTTTGATTCTAGGCGAAGTGACAGGAGGGCCTGTTGGGGATCCACATATTTTTGGAGGTGGAGGTTGAATTGCCTTATATGACAGGGCGAGCAATCCTACTAATATGACGATTGTTAGTTTCTTGAAAAACCCTGAAGGGATTGAGAAAGGTGAAGAAGAAGATTGGTTCTTTCTTATAGTATGTGATCTTGCAGCAGCAGCTGCTGAATTTTTTCCTTCTGGAAGTGCCATTGCTGGTCTGAATGTTTAATCAAAGAGTGAAAGCAAAATAGGACTTTTCTCCATGACAGAGAGATCACCAACTATTTTTGTATTTTATAGTAAGGTTAGAGCTGGCAAAGACTATTCTCCACGAGCCCTGATGCTCACACTCTGTTTTCACTTTTTTATGAGATTAGATTAGTAGAGCAGGATCCTCCTCCAAATGGTGCGTCCCCAACAAATACACGAGAACATCAAACAATTTGGATAGAAACGTCGATGAATACTCGAAAAATCTGAAATCCGGCCGTATCTGTATCCGAAATATGAAAAATTATTCGATATTCAAAAAACGGATACGGATATGGATATGGCTATATCTGCATCCGATAATTATCTATTCGGTTTTTAACAAGATTACAGTTATTTTTTGTGTATTTTAGTAGATAAAATGATTGTCATTCACTATTTAATCTTAGCATATTTATCATCTTTTATATTTTTAGTACTAAAATTGAATTATAATGAGTTGAATTTTTTTAGTTTTTTATTTAAATTTATTAGTTGCGAACTGGTTGAATAATATCCGATAAGTATTTGTATCCGTCCGCAACAACGGATACGGATATCCGATATTCGAAAATGATTTCGGATACAAATAGGATATGGCACTATCTGAATCCATATCCGATCGTTGACAGATCTAAATTTGGATGTCATTTTTATTTTATTTTGTTATAGCTATTGTTTTATATACGATTATAAATCATATTTCTCTTAGATGATGAGTTATTAAGGGTGTGTTCACATTCATTTCTTGTAACAACAATTCTTGTAGGCCCGAAATATTGGATAGAGATTAGAGAAAATTGATCCCAGCCGTATAACATGTTATGACTCTCTATTTTCCTCCATCCAATGTCAGATCCGCCCTTCCCTGGCCTTTGTTATTCGGGCCTTCTAGCATCATCCTTCTTGTAACGGGTCAAGAATGCATCAAACTTGAGAGTAGAGTAAATAAACAAATAAAAATCTTCTTTTCCACAAAACAAAAAATTTGATCATTTCATGTTCTGACATGTAATAATTATTTTTCGAAAAATGAAAAACAAAAAACTAAACATAATTTCGTAAAATATAAATATTATTGATCATAATATATTGGTATTTTTTGAAATATATATAAATATTTATTATGTTGAGTGTTTATATGCATTCTGTAAAAATAAAAATTAGACAGAGAACATATATCGTCAATCGACATCTGCATGGATTTTGACTCTACAGCCCACCTAGGGGTTCACTCTTGGACCATCCTTGTGTGTGTTTATTTTTGTTGGGGAGAGGGAGTGGTGGTTTCCAAAAAAAATATTATTTAATTTTTTTGTAAGCAAAATAAAAGGTACCATTTTTATCAGTTTTTTTAATTTGCAATTTGCCTAGCTTCCTTCGCTTCATCAAGAATGCATCATTAATTTGTTAAAGTTATTGAAAGCAAGTATATGTTATATGATATATTGATGTTGCTTTTTTTTTAATGTTTTTTATGTTTTTTTTAAATTTATCATTAAACATATTGTTATATTAGGAACACGCTTTCAACTTCGGTGGTCCACTAGCAAAAAGGGGGTGGGTGGGTGAGGAGAGGGGGGAGAGGTGGGGTGTTAGGGGAAGGGAATTTGACCTTAAATTATAACACATTTTGAAGTAGATTTAACAATACTAACATCACCAACATTGCAAACAAATGAACTAAACATAAAGCAAGTAATAATATTTTACTGTCATATATTATTTATCATCTTATATATTATATAGTAAAACTAAATCAAGTTATGTCATATATTATTTATCATTTTATACATTATATAGTAAAACCAAATCAAATTAAATTGATATTTTTCAAAATCAGGTCAGTCGAACAAAAAAATCGATTTAGTTTAGTTGGTTTAATTGGTTTCTCTTTAAATGAGCTATATTGTCTAGATAACTACAGTTGCAAGCTGCAATTTCGCATGCAGTCCTGCAAAATGCAGTTTGCAACTGCTGTTCTACAACTACAGTTTGGAGTGGATACATTCGTTATAATAGATTTTTTTTAAACTTTTCCTTTTATTTAGTGTTTTTATTTATAAACTATGTGTTATTACCTATATTACTAATTGTAATTCGTTCTAGTATATATTTCAACTTAATGTTATATTAAATGCATCCAGACACTAATAGAAGTAGCAAAGAAAATTAGATGGTAGTTCTAGTGGCAATAGTGGAGTAGATCTTGAAAATGATCCAATTTAGGATGATCCACAAAATGATCTGAAGCTATATGAATTTTCGGATGGAGGCTTTGTTATATGACCAGAGGCTATGTACAAGCTATGTGAATTTTCGGATGGAGGCTTTGTTGTATGATCGGAGTTTCGTATTCGGTATATGTAGACTTTAACTATGAACTATGTTTTGCCTTTGCTTATTTCAAATTGATACTGGTAGGAATTTGTAACATATGTGATGAATTTGTTAACTCGTGTATTGAGCTTGTGTTTTGTTAATTGATAATTTATTTTGTTACCATGAATATGGATGTTGTTTCTTGTTATTGAGTTGCTTGTAATTTTCTAACTTGAGATAATATTATTTCTGAATGCATTTTATACATGGTCTATGCTATCATATTAATTATTGCAATAGTTATTAATGTTAGGAAATAGAAATTACCAACATCTATTTATATTACTATTTTGTTATTGCTTACACTAATATCCATTGGTAGCATGAATTTTACAACTGTTATATGTGTTATAAAATAAATATTACCAACACTTAGTTGGAGAATATAATTCAGTAATTAATATAAGTGTCACAAATATGATATTACCAACGCTTATAACCATTGAACAAATAGATTTTCCAACGCTTATAACCGTTGGCAGATAGAATTTAGTAACATATATAAGTGTTACAAATAAATACCCACATCCCTATAGCAACACGTATAAGTGTTGCTAAAATTACTATTAACGGTTATACTTGTTGGAAATCCTCTGTTTTTGTGTTGTGTGGAAGCGGATGGCATAAATAATTCATTGTGTTGCAGGGAACTAAGCATAGGAAGTCAAAATGTGTTCGTAACGAGTAGGTCACTATGGAAGCACTTCGAAGAAAGGAAATTTTGTAGAGGATCCTAAAGGATTTCTCGCCTTGTTGGATTTTATTTCCATATAGTATTGGTTATGTAAATATTTATGTATATAAAAATGAACGTTGCTTATTTATAGTTAATCTACTTGTTGTTGGTTTTATTACGACATTGAAATCTCATGCTCGCTTTTAAGCGATTTACCACTTGTTTTCTAAAGGTGTTTTGAAATGGTTTCCGAACTTGATTTTATTTTCAAACCTTTTTGTAAAGTTATTAAAGTGGTTTAAAATATAGAAAGAAATGATTTAAAAGTTATTTGATTTATAAAAACGAAGTTTAAAACTTATGGTCCATATAACGATAGTCGCTATGGATGCAGTTTGGAAAATCAATGATTTTTAAAGTAAAAGGAGTTGTATATTTTAGATATTTTGAAAAGTCTTTTCAAATGTGTTTATAAGTATTGGAAAGGAAGTTTGAAGTTATAAATATATTTTTAAGAATTTATTTAGTTATTTAAACGACAGGTTTAAATTATACTCCTTTGTTTTTAAAAGTTAAATATTGTTAAAAGCGGCCATCTTTAAAGGGATGTTTTAAATATAAGTTTCAAACTATGTTTTAAAGAGTTTAAAAGTAATTTGAAAAGAGGAAGGAAGCATGAATACAACACTGTTGTTGTAGTAAATGTTTCCGAGAAAAGGAAAAGAGATCGTGGATTATAACATTTTTGTTATGGTAAATGGTTTTGGGAAATTGCAAAAAAGTTTGGCTTATAAAATTTTGTTATTAAATAAATTGTTTACTTTAATAAAAGGAAAGATGTTGCCATTTTAAATCCAACTTTGGTCTAAATACAGGATTTTGGAAAAATGTTTTTTAATAAATGATTTTGAAATCGAAGACTAAAAATAAGTTTATAAAGTTGGTTTTCGATTATTTTAAAAGGACTTTATTTTCAAACAAGGGATTTCTTTGTCGGTGTCATTAAGTAACATAATACAAATATGATAAGTAGTGCTAAAATGTTGACATGTTTATGGAAAGTAAGTCATCTTATATTTAGCAGTAAACCGATGAGTAGACTTTTCTCTATCTGTGAGATCTAGAATCAGAGTATCTAAGCAAGGCTAGGAGCAACCAGTGCCCTAACTTACCTGGATTTGATTCTCGACGAGGGATAGAGAAGTCGAAATATTAGAAGTGTGATCCATATAAGAGAGTTAATTACTACAAATAGGTCATAATTAACTAAGTATATGGAAGGTACTTCATCTTATACTTGACACTAAATTTCGAGGTATGGAATCCCATTTCTATCTGTGAAAGTTTAAGAATGTACGTCAAGGCAAAGTAATTCTCTAACTTGTCCAACTTCATTGTTAATCAACGAATAGCATGGGGTTGAAATCAAAAGGTAGTGATAAGTATGATGTGGGATTTTCCATATGCAAATTATATACTTACACTAGATGGTGGTTTGTTCACTATTGATAACTTGACCTATTTTGAGTTATGATGTATATGAAAATTCATGATTTCATATGATTTGAGATTCCCATAGGAGAACTCAATCTGGTGAAACGTCTCTCACTTTAAGGGGTATATTCGAGATTCCATTGAGGCTCTTATATCGTCTGCTTACTTTTAAAAGAACCGGGATTGAGTCAACCGGGAACTATAGATTGTTGGTTCGAAGAGACCTTGGATCGGATAAGCATGAGTTATCTGAAAACCACTTCGAACCGGCATAAGCGTTCAAATTGGAGACATCTTGAAGATGATGAAATCAAAGACGGAGTTCTTTGAAGTGCAAGGGATATTGCTACTAATCCTAAGGGTGATTCAAAAAAGGATGTAGTAGAAGTAATGTCTTTGGTTTGTTCGTACCCGAACAACTTGTATGGATGAATGCTAGCATTTCATTGCTGCTTGAAGGGCGGTGCTAGCATTCCAAAAGGGATTTGCTAAAAAGAGGAAAAGGTAATTGTTGCCTCACGTACCTCACTTTCGAGAATGACTAAAACATGGAACATACTGCAAGGCTATGTGGTTCGCTACCATTAAGGTATGGTCATCACCTTTTTAGATCACTATTTATGGATTTGGTATGTTCATGAGAGCTTTCGGGAAAAATGTTGGAAAGCAACCGGGGTGATGACATATTTAGTACTATCCAGGAAGGGATAAGCCGGTCTTGTCATGCAAGGGGTCCATGTGAGGCCCTCGATACATTTTACCTAGACATGTACTGTAGTAAGTGGCACTTTGGTGCCTTGTCATTGTATAGAATCCGATCTGCAATATGTGCCTTACGGTTTTAGTTGTAGAACCTAGTACCGTTGAATGTAATTATGGGTAACCATTCCAGATATTTTATATATTTATTTTAAACCCTGGACATTATTATAATATCATAAGATTTTCTTATAAAATGGTTTGGTTATCGTAAGGTAGAAACCCGTATGTGTTTATGTGCGGCGTGGTCTTACGAGATACCTTTATTTTTGAAAGGGTTTTGTAAATATAACAATCCATATGATTTGAGTTTCTCACGTTGGTTTACCAGACTGATCCGGATGTTATTTCCTTATAATGCTTGGGCCAGACCCGAGTATTTTTCCAGAGTTAGCTTTGCACGCTTTGGAGTTTCAGGAAATGAGTTGGATGCTTTCAAGACCCGACATAGTTTATTTTCCACTATATTTCTTGTTTTATATTTATCAGTATTTGTGAGGACGGGTTGTTATAACTTTCCAGGTTGATGATAGGTTAGACGATTGTTGTATGAATATTAAAGTTTTCTTTTGTAAAGATCATTTAGATATTATATATTACTCATCACGATATGAGATTATGTTCTTTTTTCTTTTCTTTTACCCCAACAATCTGGCTTTCCGACACTTGAATGCTCGGCACGTGAATACCGTGGATGTATTAGTGTTGACTTTTGAGGGTCGAAAAGGCAGGTCATCGCAGTTGGTATCAGAGCTGAAGGTTAAGCAGGAACCTTGGTCCTGGTGGGGTAAATTAGAGATAGGGTAAGTGAGACTCTAGAACGAGTTTGAGTGTATATACAAGAGCCCGTATTTGTTATTGCTACAAAAATGTTTTATATTGTTTTGAAATTGTAAATGATATAGTTTTACATAGATTTCATATTTTATATATAAAACGATAACTTTCAAAAAAACTTACTATATAGTTATTTTTGTTGTGATTGTTTGTTAAAGGAATGTTGATATTTATTTATCATCATTTTTTGATTGATTATTTATGCTCCGCCAGATTATGAGCATTTATTGTTTGAATTAAATACGAACGCATTGTGAATTCAATTTCACGATTTAACTATAAGGCATTCGTTAATAATGTAGGTTTAACAAATTACTTTGTTAAAAGGGTTACTATAATAAAGGAAGTTAATGTATAAAGATATATATTTCGATATAAATTTGGTTTATAAGATGTGTTTTATAAAATAAAGCGGATTTTAGAGAATTTAAATTATGGTGGCTTTGAAAAAGATTTCAAATGATTTTTGGAAAAAGTAATAGTAGTATTACTTTATACTATTTATAAGTATAAATATTTCAAAGAGAATTTTTAAGTAAAGTACATTTTCTTTGGAAAGCTCGGGGAATGAGTCTCGATTAGTTTTGTGGTGATCTGAATAATCTTCTAAGTGACAATCTGATGTTTGCTTAGGTGAATGTTGTAGTGTACTTAGTAAATTATTTCTTTTGTCATTGTACGATCGAAACGAGTTCAAATCCAAACTAGACAAGAACAAGTGTAGTAAATAAAGTACTATAGCTATTTTATTTATATATGAGAAATATATATAGTATTGTTTCAAAATGGGATTCGAAAAAGAAGAAGTATTTTTATGTTAACTATTTCGAATGGCGAACACTTGGTGAGGGCTCTTGGTAGGGTAATGAGGTTTTCCATCATAGTATATGTTTATGCAAGGAGAATAGAGGTTCCTAATCAAGGAGCCTGACCGAAGTCCACATTAGGGAAGTCGGGTGAGCGATACTAGTTCAAAAGAAAAACTTATGTATTCGAGTAAGTGACCAAATCAGATATTGCGTATGGATGATCTATATACATCGTATGAGCTTAAGTATATTTTCTGTTAATGTTTTATGAAGTAGGGTAGATGACTCTTCGATTGGTCATAAGGTAGTATGAATAATCGATTGAGTAATAACCTATGTTTGTTGAGCATGAGGTACACTCAGTAAATTGTTTACCATCCTTATGTGATGAGAAGGTTGTAAACTTGAACAAACTCTAACAAACCTGAATCAACTGACAAACTTATTTGGTTTGCAAATTCTCACCCCTACCCTTATTCCCGATCTTTCACTCCTTTCTCTTTCCTTTATTTTAATTATTAGCAGTTGTTGGTATGCTCAATTGTACTTGTGCTTTCTAGTTTATTTTGCATTCGTTCTTTATGTATATTTCTTTTCTTCTTTTCAAACTTCCAGCTTCCAGATCGGTCCATCAATTGGGTGTTTCACGTTACACAATTGCTGCTTGCTCTTCTCTCCTTGCCTTCGTCGTTGTAAGCTGCAGGCGCCGCTTCTCCCAGCTCTTGCAGCTTTGGGTAATGAAACTTTTGAGAGACTGTTTTGTTTTGTCTTTTTAGTTTCATATATCGGCTTGAAAACTTTCCTACTTTGTTGGTGACCGGGAGTATTTTGCAATCTTATGATACACTAATTTATTGTTCACTTACATGGTTAAAAAACAACTAGGCTAGGAACTCATGTTCAACTTATAAGTATAATTTTCTTATTTAGATTTTATCATGATCACACCCGGTGTGTGAAGATTTTGATATTGAAGAAACAACTGTATTAAAATTGGAGGTTGTAGATTTTTAGAATGGTGAATAATAATCTTAGCATTTAACGGAATTAAAATAAGGTTTTTGTTCTTTTCTTTGCTGCAATTGAATTTTCTTTGCTTATAGTTCTTTTCTAAAAGCAAACCTCACTTTTCTTGTTGAATTGTTCTGGAACCAAGTATCGAATCGAATTCCGGTCGGATCACTACAGGAATTGGGTCGAAACGTCCAAAATTTCGGCATGCCAGTTGGAATTTTGAATTTTGCTGTAGACAAAATCCGTGAATTCAAATATAATCAACTTCAATCATTTTCTTTATAAATTTCTATCAATTCGAAATTTGGTTAAAATTTTATAGTTAATTTGATAATTTTCGAACCTTAATATACTAAGTTGTTAGATAATATCATTTAAAATTTATTTTCGAACGACAAAATTTGAAGATATGACAATTTGACAAAGATGACCTACATAGAAGCAATTGTTTAAGTTGATAAATAAATTCGAAGTAACGTTCTTTATAAAGTTTGTTGAAATTTAAATATTTTGCATTAACAAGGTGGTTGTTTGAAGCGGTTTTTAAATTCTTTTAGTATCTCTTTAAGTGACATCTGAGAGTGTAGCAGTGAATGTATATACCGGCCCTTTAAATTAGTTGTGTTCAATTAAATGCACCACGTTCGTGAATAATAAAAGTTTATGTTGAGCAAAATCAATTAAGTTGCTCTGATGCCAAATTATTGTGAAAAAGTTTGGCTTATGCGCGAAATATCCAAGGATTCAGTTTATCGATTAATTATTAACAACCAATTCAATGAATGATAATAATTAAACAGAGGAAAATAATATAATAGAGAACACGGAGATTTAACATGATTCGATTAAATTACCTACGTCCACGGACCCAATAATTATTCTTTATTTTATCGAAGAAAGATAGTACAAGAGAGATATTACAAAATTATATATAGTAAAGTGTGGAGACCAACCAACAATTACAAATTGAATAATCAGTTTCTTCAAAGACTTGTTTGTGCTAAGAACCCACAATTTGATTTGACTGCGAAAATTAAGTTTACTAAAGAAGAGGATAATGGTGGATCTTTTGTCACACGCATATGTGGATGAACTTCTTTCATTTATATAAACTCGATAAGAAGGCGCTAGTTAGAGACAAAGAAAAATTAATTCCATTATTACCATAATTTTTTTTCAAATTCCATAATTTGATTTCAATGTAAATAGATGACAATAATCTTAGTGTCCAAAAATTTCCTTTGTTGATTGAATCTCTATTTATAAACTTTTCTATCTCCATATTGAAAATCCATTGCATAATTAATTGGTTAACTAATTAAATAATTTCCTTTTGCTAAAAATATTCTCATATAACTTTCCTCCTTTTGTTTCCACATATAGCCTAATTAATTAATTGATTAAATTAATCAATCAATTCCTTTCTTTTTGGACAAATATTTGAATCATACAAATTTAACACTCCATCTTGATTCAAACATAACAATCCATCTTCACGGTGACATCTCAATAAATTGTTGGGTCTGCACCACATGGCACTAAGTTCAATATGAAATAGTTTAGGCATCGTTGCCTAAATGTAGCTTTCAAATCATTCGTGAGCAAAGAAAGATAGTATGCACATCAACAAACAAAATGCATACAAACAAGTACGAAATTTATTCAATATATCCGATGTAGAAGACAAACCCATAGATACTGAACTTTAAGAGATCAATGGAGATTTAATAACACGCTTCACCTTCTCCACTCCATATTGAGTGCAGATATACTCAATATTTTCTACTTAAATCTTCTTCTCAAGATTTTTGCTAGACTTTATTAATTCAACGGTAACAGACTCACCAACAAGCTTCGTATCATTCGAAGCATAAGATGAAGAATCATCACCATAAATATGCTTACAAATAAGGCCAACAGAACTATTCCTGCAACTAAGCTCCACATAGAGTTTGAACTTCTAAAATCTTCTCACCAACTATGGTACCATCGAAAATACCAATATCTCTCCGTATATGCAAATAATCTAATGAGTCCAAATATATTTCGACAGTTTGCATCCTCCTAATGTCATTACTTGATAGAGGCTCCAAATTCAACAAAGACCTCTCATCAAATACCATGTGTCTGCAAGTCAAAAATCCTAGTTACTTTACACCACACCCTATACCTCTTCGCTCCTTGTCTATAGCATAACAAAATGTGATTGCTTTCCCTAGGCTTCAACTTATCATGTCTCTCACCATGTAAATAAGCCAAATAATCAAACACTTTAAGGAATGGATAACCAATGAGCTCTCCTTTTTATACTTCTTCGGGGATCTTCATATCTATGGAAATGGAAGATGTGTGGTTAGTGAGAAATACCGTCATAGATGTCGTTTTTGCCTAAGTTCCTCTTTTAGACCAACAGTCATTCTCAAGCTCATAGCTCTCTCTCATAATATCCGACACACGATCTATGCCACTCCATAATAAGGGGACTCAATAAAAATCGAAAAATCTCTAACTACATGCTCGGATCCATAATAGTTAGCGAGTTCTTGTGACACAAATTCACTACTATTTCCAACTTTGTGAATTTTCAAACATTTCCTCGACTGCTTTTCCACTAAGGTCTTCCACTTATAAAATTGGGCAAATATTTCATCTTTTTGGCGTTTAAGAAATAGACCCATACCTACCCATAAATCATTCATCAATAAAATGAAATAACTAGCTCCATCTAGATGCAACTAGAATGAGTCCCCACATATAAGAATAAACATACTCTAGAAACTCTATAGCTCTAGGTTTTCCAACATCAAATATGACATGTTTCTTCTTCCCAAAAAAAACAAACTCCACAATAGCTAAGCTTTGAATGACAAATAGTATCAGTACACCCCCGTTTCTTTAAAACATCAAGACCCTCCTCACGAACATGACCTAAATGAAGATGTCATAATCGAGTAGAATTTGGAACACTAGAATCAATAGAAACGACTGACTCTTCTAAGACCGTCTCTTCCTGAAGCATATAAATACCATCAACTTGCACCTCCTTCATCACTACCAAGGAACCCTTTGTCACTCTCAATATCTCTCCATCTATTATTATCCTCATACCAAGTCTACTCAAAGCTCCAACTAATAATAAACTCCTACGCAACATCGAAATATGTTTAACATCCGTGATAGTTTTGACAACACCATCAAATATCCTAAACCACACACTTCCAACGCCCACAACATAACAAGATGTGTTATTCCCTAAATTAACTGCTCCGCCATTAATCTTCCTATAACTAACAAAACAGCTTCTGTCTGGAGTCATATGACAAAAGACTCCAGAATCATTCATCCAACTTGTACTCCATAAAGGTGAAATACTGACTGAAAATAATGATGTATTACTATCACTATTTTTTGCATTCGATCTAACTACTACTGAAACTAGAGTGTTTTTTCCTCCTCCTCTCTTCTTTCTAAGAGTTGGACATTCCCATATGAAATGCCCATTTTTCTTACAATAATAACAAGCACCCCTTCTAGGACCCATGAAGTGAGACCTATACGTATCTCTTTTACCTTCGAGGTGTTTTCGGCTCTTATCTCTTCTTTTAAACGAATCAAGTTGTTGTTGAAGAACACCATCATGTCTTCATTTTCCTTGTCCTAGAAACTCATTTTCTAGCAAATTTGTTAATGCCATGATTTTTCATACTACTTCTAAAAGAACTAGTCATTGTTAACTAATCTAGAACAAGATAGCTAGCTCTGATACTAATCTATCGTGCGAAATTTTAAATAAGTTGCTCTAATGCCAAACCGTTGCGAATAAGTTAGGCTTACGCTCGGAATACCCAAGGATCTAGTTTATCGATTAAATATCAACTACTAATTCAAATGAATAGTAATAACCAAACAAAGAAAAATAGAAGAGTAGGGAATACATGATTTAACATGGTTCGATCAAATTGCCTACTTCCATGGACCTAACAACTATTCTTTATTTTATTGAAAAAAGAATGCAAGAGAGACATTACAAAATTATAGGTAGTAAAGTGAAGAGATTAATCTATAGTTACAAATCGAATAATTAATTTCTCCAAAAACTTGTTTGCGCTCAAAAACCATAATTTAATTTGATTGTGGAAATTATGGTTTACTAAAGAAGAAGATAATGGTAGATCTTTTCTCACACACATATGAAGATGAACTTCCTTCATTTATATAGACTTGAGAAAAAAGTATTACATGGAGACTATGAAAAATTAATTGTTTGATTGTTCTAAAAAATTTCTAAATTTCATAACTTGATTTCAATGCAAATAGATGACGGTAATGATCTTGGTTTCCATTAATATCATTTGTAAATTGAATCTCCATGTATAAACTTTTATATCTACAAATCCATTGACTAATTAATTAGTTTCCTTTTGCCAAAATTATTCTCATATAACTTTTTTTTTCATATATAGCCTAATCAATTGATTAATTGAATTAATCAATTGATTAATTGAATCAATCAACTAATTCCTTTCATTTTTGGCAAATAATTGAATCATACCAATTTAATTCTTTTAAATAGAATTTTGCACCAAATTTCATATTGAAAATGATGTTTTATTACCCATTCAACTTTTGAATTACCCAAAATACCAAAATTCACATCACATTAAGAAAGAAGGGAGCTTTCGTAAAAACATACTCCTCAAGTTTCAAAGTACACAACCATCACTCCTAAAAACATTTTACAAAAAGCTCATATATGAGATATTGATATAGTCTATAATGCTACAAGGTACTATAGAAATTTTTTTGGATGTAGACATCAGATAAAAGAAGCTTTGTGCAAATTTACAAAAGTTTAACCAGTTTTCATCCTATTCTTTCATAGAGCTTATGATTAAGCTCAAAAAAGATTTTGAAGTAAGGAAGCTGATGTCAACTTTGATATAAGTTGCAACAAGGATGATATGAATAAGCTCTATTCAAATTTTGCATGTTTTTCTGTTTGAAATATTTGAATATTTAGTTCATTTTTGAAATAATATTTTGATCTTCATCTTACAGTGACCTTACTTTTTGAGAATCAGGGTAACATAATTGTATTAGATAAAGAGATCGAGTTTGTGCATGTGGTTCACTGTAAAAAGCATTAGATACAAAACAGGAAGTTCAAAGGTTTGGGGCATCACGTTGGCAAGATGTAGGTGTCAGGATGAGCCATTTTTTGGGTGAAAAGTAGTGTATAAATCATTATTGTTGGTTTAGATGTGTGCATAATTATTGATGTAAATACAATATTTCAGTAGTAACAAACTTTTTACCATGGAGGAAGCAGTTCCAATATATTAAAATTTACCACCTATAACTTGAAGATGATAAGTTCTTATTATCATGACAAAAAACTTGGCATAAGATTTTCACATTTTTTTTAACAACAAATTTTATATCGATCAAACTTTGCATTAGTGACATAACATATATATCTGTATCATTGAATTTCATTGTGTTCATTTATGGGGTTGAAATATGAGGCAAGCTAATGTATGTGTGTATTTGTGTAAGCAGAAAATTAGAATTATATTCAACACATCACTTGGTTCACATACAAATGTATAGTTAAGATAAAATGTTACTTTATAATATCCATTTTGTAACGACCCGTAAATTTAACCTTTTTAATAACGTTATTAATTGAAATTTTTCAAAATTTTAAACAATAAAATTTTGAAATATAAAATTGATATTTGGAATGCGTCTAGTTAAACATAGCAACTGGTAAATTTTCGTCCGAAAATATGGAAGTTTATTTCGCGCGTAAATTTACTTCAATTTAATCAGTTAAAAAGCGATGAAAATAAAACGTTTTCGAAACCTAAATATTTTTACATAGAAAAATTCTAAACCATCTTCTGAGTGAGACATCATTTTTCGTTTTTCAAAATTCGGACTTCTTTAGCTCCGTCGATCTTTTTTTTCTGTGTTTTTCCTTCATTTTCCGCTAGTAGAAAATTCAAAATTTTTATAATTCAATCGTACCACTAATATCTGTATGCCGTTTTGATCGTCTCGTCATGCTGATCGCCACGGTATATTCAATTCTATATTTTGAAGTCCGGGAGGCAGCGAAAGCTACGGAACGATTTCTGTATCGGTTACACAATTTTCCTTTTGATTTCGTCGACCATTAATTTACTCACATGTTCAAAACAACGGCCAGTTGTAGTTTATATTCCCTAGAAAATGTAATTCTGACTATTACTATTCCTATTGTTCAATCAGTTATGAGCTGGCACTGTTCCCATCTGGTCTGCCTTTTCGTTAGTTTTGAGAAGGAAATTTAATTACAATGTCATGTAACGGCCTGGGAACAAATTGTCTTGCCTGCTCCTCTCTTTCTTTTTTTCTATCTTCCAGATTTCCTTTCTCAAAACCATGGCTTTCTCCTTCACCTTGAACCGACCCGCCACGAACACAACAGCAACATCACCCTCCACATCTTTGGCCCAAACCGGACCCGCAACTCCTTCCCTCAGCCTGCACGTCACCATTCTCGGCCCTCATCCCTTAGCCGTCCGCGTCTCCTTTAACTCACGCACACCCAAGACTTGTCCATGCCGCAACCACCCAGGCCGACCAAACCTCCATTGTTTGCAGCACCTTTCATCCATCAACCGAGCACCACTCATCCCTCTTCCGCCTCGGCCACGTGCTGTAGCATCGGCCCCTCTTCCACTCAGAACTGCCAACGGCCACCTCTCCTCTATCATCACTGTCCTCCGCCCCTCCCCATGCCGATGCTCCTCCGCCTCCTCTCCTGTCCGTTGTTTGGCCTATATGTTGGCCGAGCGTCTTCTTTGTGGAGGTAATAATGGATATCAATCTGTTCTATTTTAAACTATGAAGTTAAATATGTTTATATTTGTTATATATTTCATGCGCAGGTTGTATATAAAGTGTAATAAGTTATATATGTAAGTCTACATTTATGTTATGAAATAGTTAATTTAGTGGATATTGATTTGCAGGAGTAAAGATCTGTTCGTTTTTAAAATAATAATAATAATAATAATAATGTAAGATTTGGTTATATGTAAAGTTATATAAATCCTAGTATTCACGTTATATTCTAGTATTCACGTTATATATATATTTATATAGCAAGTTTTCTTAAGATTTTGTAACAGTTAGTATAATATGTTAAAGTTGGCCAACTGTTCTGTTCGCATGGTATTATATAGTTATATACGTATTTGTACAATTTGATTTTTTTTATATAAATTTAAACTGCTGAGTTTCCATCTGTGTTATACTGATTAAGTTATATTGATTTTTTTTAATTGATTTTAAAACAAAATAAGGGTGTAAGTCAAACTTATGTTTCTGTATTAGCCTATATCTAACTAAAGTTATATATATGTTATATATCTATTACGTCAAAGGCTATGTAGTATGTAGTATTATCTGTCAGTTTATAAGTATAGGTGAGTTTGTTTTCAATTAATTATATTGTGTTGTCGTACTTATGCGTTAGCTTGAAATTGGGAAAGTATATAATATGTTGTCATAACATACCTGTTTATATATATATTGAATCTGTTGTTTTAGATGAGTGTAAGTTTATATTAGTTTATAATATATTAGTTATATTATGCATGTCAGTTTGGATCTTGAATTTATATGTGAGCCCGTAAAATATATTTGTTATGCAAGTTTTGTAATTGTTTTGGATCTTAAAGTCGTAACAGCAGGATATGTATGAATTTAAAATATATATATATATATATATATTTAATTTTTAATGTGTTTGAATAGTTATATATATTCACTTATACCATTTATCTTCATCGATCCGATTCTGACTTGATTTCGTCCAATTTGATTTATCAGCTTTATTCGTTGATTCGTGCCAACCTAGCTTTGCCTTGGAATTTGTGTTCGGATGTGTAACTCGATTTCAGTGTTATCCTCTCTAGCCTCGAAAGGTGAGCAATCACTCACGATTAATGTTCTTTTATTTAATTAAATTTGATTTCAATTGAAACGACAATTGAAATATGCCGCTGTTAGATAATTACACTGTTATTACCTGTATCAGTTCACCTGTGACATCTGACACCATTATCTGTTATATATGCAATGATAATCCAGTTTGGTTGTTAAATGATTGATTGTTTGATGTTTACAATTGGACGTTAATTTGTTAGTGTTAAGTGATAAATAGTATGCAAAATTGAAATTGATATAGGATAGTTAACAATTTTAAAACTGATTTATATGTTAAATTTGATTAGTTGAATATGACCCCTTTTAATTGTTAAATTAATTGACATGTAGAATAGTGATAATTACACTTTGAACCATCGACGTATATTGGATTAATTGTTGTAGTATAAAATTGAAATTGAATGACAAGTGAAAAACCGTATAAATAATTAGTGGAATAATCTTTAATCTACATGAAATGATAGTGTAGATTCTAGAAATAATTATATTAATTTGCACAAACAACAATGTGAATTAATATGATTATTTCAGGATTATTTGAATTGATTATTGGATTGTTATTGATTGTTGTTATTGCTTGTTTATTTACTTTGATACCATCCCAGTTATCACACTGCAAGTTCCCTTTGCTATGCTTTGATTTTTGAATTAAATTGGAATCGGGTTGAAATGATAAATACCCAAATGAATTTGGCCTAGGATAGAGAATTAAATAAAACCCGATTGGTCAATAATTTGATTTAAAAATAAAATAAAGATTTTATTTGAATAAATAATATGGTTTTGAAATGAAGTTGGAATTTGAATTTTTATGAAAGGAAAATGTTAATATTTAATCATATGAAACAAAATATTAAAAATGTAATTGATGAAAGAATGTTGTTTAATTTGAGAAACGATAGAAGTAAGTTGAAATGATTTAATAATTAAGTTTGAATTTATAATTAGGTTCGAAATTATTAAGCTTTGAAATTATTAATAATTAAGATTGAAATTATTTAATAATTGAACAAAATTGAATTATTTGATAATTGAATAAAATTGAATTCTTTGATAAGAGAAATTGAACTTTTGGATAAGTGAATTTGAACTTCGTTAATAAATGAAATTGGGTTTCTTTATTTATTAATTTTTGGAAAATTTATTTAAGTAAATAAATAAGTGAAATTGAATTTCTTTAACAAGAAATAAAATGTGATTTATTGAAATTAATGTAAGACTTGTAATTTAAAGAATTGATTTGACGAATCTAATTTAATCAATTTGAGGTTTTGATATAATGAAGTTGAACTTAAGTAATTGATTTAATGAATTGGAAATTAAATAGAAATTGTTTTAAGTGAAAATTTACTTAACGAATATTGAATGAAATCGACAAATGGATTTAAATTGATTTGAATGTAGATTAAATCATTTTAAATGATTTCGAAATGAAACTTATATACGAATTTAAATGAATATTGGAATGGTTTAAATAAAAATTGAAATTGTATTATAAGATTTTGAAATGGTAATTTGGATGTTTTGAAACGTAAATTTTTGGAAATTGGTTTTGAAAGACAAATGAAATGTTGATTTACAAATTCTAATTGAAATTGTAATTGATTTGGTTTTGAAATTTATTAAATGACCAATCGGTGTAATAATTACGGAAGTTATTAAAGAGACCGAAATCGGTTAGGGACATACTCACTGTCTAAACCAAAACCACTTTAATAACTATACGCGGAGTGTGATCCAGAATGAAGTGGTTGGAATGATGTACGTGATGACTGAAGAAAGAGAACGATAATGGATAGCCTTGACACTTGTGTCAAATTGGAAATGACTAAAACAGGAGCCGTGCCGGGCCAAATGGGGGTTAGCTACCTCAAGCGAACACACTTCTTCGAAAACTACTCATTACTTGTTGTCGATTGGTGCACCCTTGATTTTAGGAGTGTTGTTTCGCGGTGTTGCGATCGCTGCGGCGATGCGTTCTCACCAGTCCGGATCAGGCAAACGGTAGTTTCACTACCTTGGGTATTGCCTCATGCGCCTTGTCATACTTGTATCCCTGTATACGCGACCACTACGATTTGTTTTGTGTTATACCTATGGAGTACTCCCTGATATCCCACTAGTTTACGGTGGAGTTTACAGTGCTGTATAGACTATAACGCTTATATAAAATGTGTTAAGGGGGATAATTGTAACGCCTTAACACTATTTTGATACCTTATATTACTGATAGACATTATCTACGTAGCGTACATTACTACCTAGTAGATAGTTTAACGGATCCTTAAAGGATGGTTATTCCAAACATCCTTTGAGTTACTTGTATTTCAGTTGTTATTTCACTTGAGTTGGATTTATTGATATAAGAATGTTAATCCTGACTCGAGTGTCTTGTGTTTTGCTTTACGCTCGGGTCAGACTGAGTGTACCAGTATTCGAGACTCACCTTTGAAGTTGGAGCTTTGCTTGAAGATCCAGCCATCTATTCTGCTTTCAGTATTCAATGATTCCAGTGATGTATTCTGATTTGTATCTGATGTATCGTATTACTCTTTCGTTGTATCTGGTTTAACTCTGATGTAACTTATACATTTATATAGTAGCTTCATGAACTACTATCTCTTTTATTTCCGCTGCATATTATTACTCTGTGTCTATGATTCTGTGATTACTTATTTACTGTATATGTTCAGTTTTGCCAAATTTAAATTAACGTGGTATTTTGAATTATTCAAGTCTGACATGTGCGGATGCGAATGGTCCAAAATAGCGGGTCGTTACAGTTGGTATCAGAGCTTTGGTAGCTCTAGGCAAAACTTAGCATATAGGGTAAATGTATTTACAGAATCACTCTCATTCGAGTTTCAATCTCTTCCTTTTGATTCGATTCCTTTGAATTTTGGAACGTTCCCTGCGGTTTCAAAATTCATTCGTGTCCCTCACTATTCATCTTCTTTCAACGCTGGAGCATCCCATAACTCCACTTCAAATGATATCTATAATAAATCGGCGGTCTCGCCAAACTTCGAATGATTTGTAAAGGGGTGAAACTCCTTTACAATAGGCATTGATTTACCGGAGATTTCTGTATCCTCGGTTTACGATGCTATCTATCTTCTGCTATACCTGAATTCTATTTCTTGAAATCGAATGTAGATTTGCCTCGAAATTCTGCATCGATCTAATTCTTGAAGTCACGGTCGACCCGGATAAGGTTGCCCGCGATTTATATAAACCCATCCATCTTCTTATTTGTTATTTAAATCATCTTATCTTCTGTTTCAAACTTATCTTCGAATCAAAAATTCTCTTTGATTTGATTTCTATCAAATTTGAATCTCTATCCACGCTTGAAATCCATTTTGTATAATCGAGCGAGGAAGTGTATTTGTAAATTAATATTTAAAATGTTTTAAAATATATTGTGTTGTTTGAGTTGTTGATGTTGATTTGGGTTTCCGGTCGATTCGTCTGATCAACGCTATCGATAGGATTTCCAAAACACTTGAGCAGAGCAAACTGACACAATATTGTTTTCAAATTTGGTAAATAAAATAGTTTTGTATGATTATATTACATATAAGTATAAATTCTGAAATTAAATTGTTAATGAATCTATTGTCAGAAGTGATAATAATTGATTTTCATTTATTGTTTCGTAATCCATCGACTATTTCAACATCCAGATTTGAAATTTAATTTAATTTAAATTTAGAATTTGGGAATTAAATTTCCAATAATTTCAACTTTGGGTTTAAATTTTAAAATGCAGATTATAAAAAGAAATTTCGAATAGAAATCAATTCCAAAGAATTTTAAATGATTAAATCAGTGCTCTTCTCTTTTGTCGCTGGAAAATAATTTCGGTGATGGCGGCCGCATCATCGACATTCATTTTCGAGTTTCGAAGTGGAGAAACCATTCTGTAGCTTTGCTACGGTTTTGTTTGGGAAATATTTTGATTTGAATTTCTTAAGTATGACGTGATTTATATATATATATAGGGGTATATTATTTTAAATTTAATTTGATTTAATATATATAGTATATACATAATTATTTCTAAAGGGTTTGAAATTAAATGGAAATTTAATTCTTAAAAATCATGTTAAAAGATGTTTTCAATTATAAATAAAGCTAAAATTTTGAATAAGTATTTGAACTTGAAATAATTGAATTTGAAAATTTATTTGTATAGTACTAAATTGCATTTCAAAAATAACTTACCTAAATTATTCAGAAGTTAAAATGTAATTGGATAATATACAATATAAAATAATTTTATAAATAAAATTTGAGTGGTTATAATAAATGTTATACACTAAATTTTGATTATAAAGATGTTAATAGAGTTAGATAGGATAATAAGTAAAACTCAGTTAATAATGAAATAAATTTGTTTTGAAAGAATTAATAAATTTGTTTTGAAAGAATTAATAAATTGAAATTTGATCAACTTATGAAAATACCTTGAATTTAAAAGAAATTAGTAAATATAAATTAATTTAAATCGAAACTTTTATGGTTTAAGTTATTTTATATGGGTTAAATATATATGATAAGATATATTAAGTAGAATAAATTTAACAATAATTTGGAATAAAGAAGAATTTAAATTTCTAAAAAATATGATTATAATAAAAGACTATTCAAATTTATGGTTTTAGAAATTGTAAATTGAAGATAATTGGATAATAAGATAATGAATTTAGAAATAGTTGAGATTGATTTTAGTGAAATCAAATGGATTAAATCAATTATTGAATATCAATTAATCTTATATTTGAATTTATATGGTTTAAATTAATTGTTATTCTGTATTTCAAATCTGTTTTCTTTCTGGTTGTTTCTATTCTCCTACCTCGTTCCTTTTCGAGGACGAAATGTTTTGAGTGGGGGAGAGTGTAACGACCCGTAAATTTAACCTGTTTTAATAACGTTATTAATTGAAATTTTTCGAAATTTTAAACAATAAAATTTTGAAATATAAAATTGATATTTGGAATGCGTCTAGTTAAACATAGCAACTGGTAAATTTTCGTCCGAAAATATGGAAGTTTATTTCGCGCGTAAATTTACTTCAATTTAATCAGTTAAAAAGCGATGAAAATAAAACGTTTTCGAAACCTAAATATTTTTATATAGAAAAATTCTAAACCATCTTCTGAGCGAGACGTCATTTTTCGTTTTTCAAAATTTGGACTTCTTTAGCTCCGTCGATCTTATTTTTCTGTGTTTTTCCTCCATTTTCCGCTAGTAGAAAATTCAAAATTTTTATAATTCAATCGTACCACTAATATCTGTATGCCGTTTTGATCGTCTCGTCGTGCTGATCGCCACGGTATATTCAATTCTATATTTTGAAGTCCGGGAGGCAGCGAAAGCTACGGAACGATTTCTGTATCGGTTACACAATTTTCCTTTTGATTTCGTCGACCATTAATTTACTCACCTGTTCAAAACAACGACCAGTTGTAGTTTATATTCCCAAGAAAATGTAATTCTGACTATTACTATTCCTATTGTTCAATCAGTTATGAGCAGGCACTGTTCCCATCTGGTCTGCCTTTTCGTTAGTTTTGAGAAGGAAATTTAATTACAAAGTCATGTAACGGCCTGGGAACAAATTGTCTTGCCTGCTCCTCTCTTTCTTTTTTTCTATCTTCCAGATTTCCTTTCTCAAAACCATGGCTTTCTCCTTCACCTTGAACCGACCCGCCACGAACACAGCAGCAACATCACCCTCCACATCTTTGGCCCAAACCGGACCCGCAACTCCTTCCCTCAGCCTGCACGTCACCATTCTCGGCCCTCATGCCTTAGCCGTTCGCGCCTCCTTTAACTCACACACACCCAAGACTTGTCCATGCCGCAACCACCCAGGCCGACCAAACCTCCATTGTTTGCAGCACCTTTCATCCATCGGCCGAGCACCACTCCTCCCTCTTCCGCCTCGGCCACGTGCTGTAGCATCGACCCCTCTGCCACTCAAAACTGCCAGCGGCCACCTCTCCTCTATCATCACTGTCCTCCGCCCCTCCCCATGCCGATGCTCCTCCGCCTCCTCTCCTGTCCGTTGTTTGGCCTATATGTTGGCCGAGCATCTTCTTTGTGGAGGTAATAATGGATATCAATCTGTTCTATTTTAAACTATGAAGTTAAATATGTTTATATTTGTTATATATTTCATGCGCAGGTTGTATATAAAGTGTAATAAGTTATATATGTAAGTCTACATTTATGTTATGAAATAGTTAATTTAGTGGATATTGATTTGCAGGAGTGTAGATCTGTTCGTTTTTAAATAATAATAATAATAATGTAAGATTTGGTTATATGTAAAGTTATATAAATCCTAGTATTCACGTTATATATATATTTATATAGCAAGTTTTCTTAGGATTTTGTAACAGTTAGTATAATATGTTAAAGTTGGCCAACTGTTCTGTTCGCATGGTATTATATAGTTATATACGTATTTGTACAATTTGATTTTTTTTATATAAATTTAACCTGCTGAGTTTCCATCTGTGTTATAATGATTAAGTTATATTGATTTTTTTTAATTGATTTTAAAACAAAATAGGGGTGTAAGTCATACTTATGTTTCTGTATTAGCCTATATCTAACTAAAGTTATATATATGTTATATATCTATTACGTCAGAGGCTATGTAGTATGTAGTATTATCTGTCAGTTTATAAGTATAAGTGAGTTTGTTTTCAATTAATTATATTGTGTTGCCGTACTTATGCGTTAGCTTGAAATTGGTAAAGTATATAATATGTTGTCATAACATACCAGTTTATATATATATTGAATCTGTTGTTTTAGATGAGTGTAAGTTTATATTAGTTTATAATATATTAGTTATATTATGCATGTCGGTTTGGATCTTGAATTTATATGTGAGCCCGTAAAATATATTTGTTATGCAAGTTTTGTAATTGTTTTGGATCTTAAAGTCATAACAGCAAGATATGTATGAATTTAAAATATATATATATATTTAATTTTTAATGTGTTTGAATAGTTATATATATTCACTTATACCATTTATCTTCATCGATCCGATTCTGACTTGATTTCGTCCAATTTGATTTATCAGCTTTATTCGTTGATTCGTGCCAACCTAGCTTTGCCTTGGAATTTGTGTTCGGATGTGTAACTCGATTTCAGTGTTATCCTCTCTAGCCTCGAAAGGTGAGCAATCACTCACGATTAATGTTCTTTTATTTAATTAAATTTGATTTCAATTGAAACGACAATTGAAATATGCCGCTGTTAGATAATTACACTGTTATTACCTGTATCAGTTCACCTGTGACATCTGACACCATTATCTGTTATATATGCAATGATAATCCAGTTTGGTTGTTAAATGATTGATTGTTTGATGTTTACAATTGGACGTTAATTTGTTAGTGTTAAGTGATAAATAGTATGCAAAATTGAAATTGATATAGGATAGTTAACAATTTTAAAACTGATTTATATGTTAAATTTGATTAGTTGAATATGACCCCTTTTAATTGTTAAATTAATTGACATGTAGAATAGTGATAATTACACTTTGAACCATCGACGTATATTGGATTAATTGTTGTAGTATAAAATTGAAATTGAATGACAAGTGAAAAACCGTATAAATAATTAGTGGAATAATCTTTAATCTACATGAAATGATAGTGTAGATTCTAGAAATAATTATATTAATTTGCACAAACAACAATGTGAATTAATATGATTATTTCAGGATTATTTGAATTGATTATTGGATTGTTATTGATTGTTGTTATTGCTTGTTTATTTACTTTGATACCATCCCAGTTATCACACTGCAAGTTCCCTTTGCTATGCTTTGATTTTTGAATTAAATTGGAATCGGGTTGAAATGATAAATACCCAAATGAATTTGGCCTGGGATAGAGAATTAAATAAAACCCGATTGGTCAATAATTTGATTTAAAAATAAAATAAAGATTTTATTTGAATAAATAATATGGTTTTGAAATGAAGTTGGAATTTGAATTTTTATGAAAGGAAAATGTTAATATTTAATCATATGAAACAAAATATTAAAAATGTAATTGATGAAAGAATGTTGTTTAATTTGAGAAACGATAGAAGTAAGTTGAAATGATTTAATAATTAAGTTTGAATTTATAATTAGGTTCGAAATTATTAAGCTTTGAAATTATTAATAATTAAGATTGAAATTATTTAATAATTGAACAAAATTGAATTATTTGATAATTGAATAAAATTGAATTCTTTGATAAGAGAAATTGAACTTTTGGATAAGTGAATTTGAACTTCGTTAATAAATGAAATTGGGTTTCTTTATTTATTAATTTTTGGAAAATTTATTTAAGTAAATAAATAAGTGAAATTGAATTTCTTTAACAAGAAATAAAATGTGATTTATTGAAATTAATGTAAGACTTGTAATTTAAAGAATTGATTTGACGAATCTAATTTAATCAATTTGAGGTTTTGATATAATGAAGTTGAACTTAAGTAATTGATTTAATGAATTGGAAATTAAATAGAAATTGTTTTAAGTGAAAATTTACTTAACGAATATTGAATGAAATCGACAAATGGATTTAAATTGATTTGAATGTAGATTAAATCATTTTAAATGATTTCGAAATGAAACTTATATACGAATTTAAATGAATATTGGAATGGTTTAAATAAAAATTGAAATTGTATTATAAGATTTTGAAATGGTAATTTGGATGTTTTGAAACGTAAATTTTTGGAAATTGGTTTTGAAAGACAAATGAAATGTTGATTTACAAATTCTAATTGAAATTGTAATTGATTTGGTTTTGAAATTTATTAAACGACCAATCGGTGTAATAATTACGGAAGTTATTAAAGAGACCGAAATCGGTTAGGGACATACTCACTGTCTAAACCAAAACCACTTTAATAACTATACGCGGAGTGTGATCCAGAATGAAGTGGTTGGAATGATGTACGTGATGACTGAAGAAAGAGAACGATAATGGATAGCCTTGACACTTGTGTCAAATTGGAAATGACTAAAACAGGAGCCGTGCCGGGCCAAATGGGGGTTAGCTACCTCGAGCGAACACACTTCTTCGAAAACTACTCATTACTTGTTGTCGATTGGTGCACCCTTGATTTTGGGAGTGTTGTTTCGCGGTGTTGCGATCGCTGCGGCGATGCGTTCTCACCAGTCCGGATCAGGCAAACGGTAGTTTCACTACCTTGGGTATTGCCTCATGTGCCTTGTCATACTTGTATCCCTGTATACGCGACCACTACGATTTGTTTTGTGTTATACCTATGGAGTACTCCCTGATATCCCACTAGTTTACGGTGGAGTTTACAATGCTGTATAGACTATAACGCTTATATAAAATGTGTTAAGGGGGATAATTGTAACGCCTTAACACTATTTTGATACCTTATATTACTGATAGACATTATCTACGTAGCGTACATTACTACCTAGTAGATAGTTTAACGGATCCTTAAAGGATGGTTATTCCAAACATCCTTTGAGTTACTTGTATTTCAGTTGTTATTTCACTTGAGTTGGATTTATTGATATAAGAATGTTAATCCTGACTCGAGTGTCTTGTGTTTTGCTTTACGCTCGGGTCAGACTGAGTGTACCAGTATTCGAGACTCACCTTTGAAGTTGGAGCTTTGCTTGAAGATCCAGCCATCTATTCTGCTTTCAGTATTCAATGATTCCAGTGATGTATTCTGATTTGTATCTGATGTATCGTATTACTCTTTCGTTGTATCTAGTTTAACTCTGATGTAACTTATACATTTATATAGTAGCTTCATGAACTACTATCTCTTTTATTTCCGCTGCATATTATTACTCTGTGTCTGTGATTCTGTGATTACTTATTTACTGTATATGTTCAGTTTTGCCAAATTTAAATTAACGTGGTATTTTGAATTACTCAAGTCCGACATGTGCGGATGCGAATGGTCCAAAATAGCGGGTCGTTACACATTTTGATTTATAAAAAACTTCTTATTGCATTCTTTGCAGCAAATTCTTAAATTATGTCATCATAATTTTGCACATCTAAATATTATTTTTAATGGAAATTCACTCCATTTTGTAAGATAATAGTCCGAAGATAAGTTTTAATTACCTTCAATTTCGAGAAATTTCTTTTCGTTAAAACAACCATGACCGATATAGTCAACAAAATTTTAAAAGCCACCAACACGTTCAAACATCCGTTTACATCACAATAAGGCTTTAAAAAATGAAGAACGTTGATTGATTTTTTTAAATTTAATTATGTTTTAAAAAATGTTTCTAATTTGAAACTTCGCTTTTTTAATTCTTCACATTCAATATTTTTCAATTCTGCATTAAATAAGTATTCAAATTTCAGTTTCTGCTCACTATCAAGATACACTCTGATACGTTGATAAAAATAGAAATCTTACAAATATTACTCATCATACCACATAGTCCATGTAAAGATCAACAACAAAGACCTCTAGTTCGAATCCTCCCCCACAATAAGTGCTTTCAATACACGATCACTCATACCATCCCTTAACCCAAACATATGCCCTGCATTACTGACTTCATAATACTTAGTCCAAGAAAGTTTCTTGCTTACAAAGCGTGTAACATTTACATTCACAATTCGATCATCATCTCCTTGCCACAAATGAACCATACCTTCCTCACCCACAATCGGATAATCAAGGTCCATAGGATCAAACTCCCATCCACCAAAAGCTACCTTCAAGTCACGATGGATCGATTCAAACTCCCCTTGCTGCCTCGCCTGCTCCCGACATCTTCCAAATCCAGTCAACTTGGACATAACCTCCACATCATCAGCCGACATCATCAGATCAAATCGTCCGGACAATACACTGAAAGAGGGGAACCATTTCTGCGTGTTCCACCAGTAACTCAACCAGGGAGCGTAATGAGCAACTCTGCACGCCCACTGCTCATGTTTCGGTTTCTGACTAAACACTTGGTTCGCTAAACCGGCTGGGAAACTAGGCCAGTAAATGTTAGAAGATGGAGCGAGCAAAGCTGCGCCTGCAAGCCTGTGAGGTATGTACTTCAAGCAACCCCATACCAGTCCTCCTCCAAATGAATATCCAACTACGTAAAATTTGTCGCCCAGCTCTAACTTATCGGCAAGCTCTTCAATGTCTAGAGCGTTTGTTTTAACCGATCTTCCAGGGTGAGGGTCGCTCTCTCCATAGCCAGGTCTGTCGAATGATAGCATGTAAATTGCGTGTTGTTCAGCAGTCTGTTTGGAGGGGGAGAGCACGTCGTATTTGCAGGAGGATAGCCCATGAAGGAATATGAATTTGTACTTGGCTTCTTCTTTTGGCACTCCAGTTTCGAAATAAGAGATATGTCTTCCGTCTTTGAGTTGTATTCTGGGTGAAGTGATGGGTGGACCGTTTGGAGATCCACATATTTTTGGAGGCGGGGGTTGAACTGCCCTATAATATAGGGCAAGTAGTCCTGCTAGGATAGTGATTGAGAGTTTCTTGAAGAAGCCTGTAGTAATTATTGAGAAAGGGGAAGAAGAAGATGAGTTCTTTCTTCTTGTATGTGATCTTGCAGCTGCTGCTGAAATTCTTCTTCCTGGAGGTACCATTGCTGATGCAGTAGCTCTTCTGAGATTTTTAATGGAAAGTAAATGTTACATATCATAACCGTGACAAAAAGCCCACCAACTCCTTCTGAATTTTATATTAAGATTAAAGCTGGCAGAGACTTTTTCCATGTGCATCGACTCGTTTCACACTCTGTGTTCGCTTTTTTATAATGTGGACCTATTATATTTGTTTCTCCCAAATAGAGAGCATCTCCGACAAACGCAGAAGTAAATCGAACAAAATGGTTCTGTCTTTTATATTACTAGTGTGTAACTCGTGCGTTGCACACGCTAAAGTTATAAAAGCACTGTATTCGTAAATATTGATAAAAATAGAAATTATTTATGCATATGGTAAATATGTTGTGTTATCAATTATAAATCAAACTTTTTATCATTCTTTATGTATATAATATTTGTTAAGCGATTTGCAGAATTTATATTCAAACTAAAATTGATTTTACAATTGTATTAATAAGAAGGGGGGAATTAATCTAAAGAACAAAAATTTATATATTTTTAGCCTCAAGGACACGACCTCAATATTTTAACCACAAAGACAAATATTCTCATAAAAATTATTCATAAGGACAAACATTCTTTCAAAATTATTCATAAGAACAAACATTCTTTCAAAACTGCTACCGAACTAAAAACTGATTTTTTTTTCTCAGAAAGATATATATATAAATAGCAAAAAGGAGGAGAAAGTCTTCCTCCAGAGGCTCACACAAAAAGGCAAAGCATATGGAAAACATATATCTCCCAAAAGTGACAGCAAAAGAAAAAACTAGCAATAAAGACAAACCACAGACTCATAGCAGCCAGGAAGGCTCAGACAAAAGCCCAAATAACACAGAAACAGCCCGTAGACCCTCTCTCCCGCCACAACCAAAAGGTGTAGGCTAGTCCACCCAACACGCCACCAGCCACAATCATGGCGTAATAAAAACTGACAGTAGTAGTAAAACCAATCTGAGAATGATCCAACGGATCCGCGAATCTGCCAGCACCATCGAGCTCTGGCAAGGCCACCGCCCAATGGTGTAGACAGAAAAATGAATAAGAGACCACCAGGCAGGTAGCAAGAGCCCTCAATCACAAGAGTAAGGATCGACTGCTGAGAAGGCCGAAGAAAACCCAAACGCGCAGTCCAAAATGACAACAGAAATCACTAGCGAATCCATCCTAAGCGAAAACCGGACCAAGAAGATAGCAAAAACACCTGAAACTAAAACAAGAAGCCGAATTAAAATAAAAAGGGGGGGAGGGGGAGGGAGCGGTACTAAAACAAGAAGCCGAACTAAAAACTGATACCTAAAAACTACTACCGATAACTACAAACTGATACCTAAAAACTGTAAAAACTGATACCTAAAGAAAGTTGTCATTCAAGCTAAAATACTGAAGGTCTGTCCTTGAGGCTAAAATGCTGAGAAATTTTGTCATTGACAATAATTTTCTGTAATAAGAATGTGATATACATATTGAAATTGGTAGCATTTAAGATTTATTGGACAAATTAATAATTATCAATTACTCAAATTTACTTAATAATTTATAATTAACTATTAAATTAATTAATAAATTCAAATATATGGACTTGAGTGCAATATGGTAAGATCAAATCCAAGAGAAATTTTTATCATCATATTATAAAAATGTAGGTATTTGAGTGCAAAACCATGAAAAGAATTAGTAAACATTGTGTATAATTGTGAAAATAATAACTTGCACAATTTTTTTTAAATTATGAGAGAATGAAAGAGGGGACAAAACTTATATAACTAAGCGAACTAACTTCCATAACTAATGAGATAGTTGGAAATTCTCCGCCCTACTACTATTATTTATTTAGTAGATAATATATTGAGATAAATAAAATATAAATTAAAGTTATTTCCAACGTTTTTGTATTTAATGTTTATTATGTGATTTACATATTCTTACATTTGAACATTTTTTTTCATTTTTGTTGATAAAAATATGATATACATATCGAAATTTTTATTTTTTTTATTAATAGACAAAACAATGAATGATATAGTTAATTTAGTTTATCTCGAATAGTTTAAATTAGGATATTTAGTTAACTTAAATGTATGGATTTAAATGTAAAATATTGTAGAAAACTGAGTGAAAGTATTTAACTCTAGAAATTATAAAAGATGAGCATTTGAATATAATATGGTTGGTGAGAATTTTCAGAATAATAACAATTTCAAAAATCATAAATTATATTAAAATATTTTGAAATTAAATAGCACGAGCGAATTAAGAAGAGAGAAAATTGCCATAGGTGCAAATTCTTTTTATATTATATGAGTGTGTACCCCGTGCATTGCACACCGTATGATTCGGAAAAACCTTTTTATACACATTTTTAAAGAATTGAATTTATTGTGTAATATATGGTGAATTTGTTAAGATAACCGAATAATGCATTTACCTTATTATTTTTTAAGCATGTAATTTTTGCTATGTGATTTATGTATTTTATTTGTACAAAAAAATAAATTATCATTTTGTAGATAATATTGACTTTGATACTAATTTATTATTTATTAGCCTTTAATGTTTGTTAAGAAAATAAATTAAAGTTAGTATTTTAAATTAATTTTAAAATTAATAATTTTAAATATTCAATAAATATATATTTTTATAAATATATATTGAGTTTAATTTTTGCTTTTAGTACCTTTTAAAAAGATAAATAATATATAGACTGTATTTCAAATATTACCTTAGGAAATGACAGAAAACCTAAAAATGAAAGTGTAATAGTAATGAATCGGTATATTATTATGCATTTTAAACTCTTGCAGTTAATATCAACATCATAAATTAGTACATAATACTATCAAAGTGATAAACAAAATATTTGTTTAACGACTAACTGAAATGTTGATTAAAAGAAACATTATAAATTATATTGTTATTTTAATTTTGTAAAAATAATAATTTGGATTTTAAACCATTGTTTTGTACATCATTGATCTTAATTTGTAATAAACTTTTAGAAAAATATATTAACAACTGCTTCAAAAATACAATAAACTATAAAAGAAAAACAATTATAATTGAAATAGAGTATATTTTAGTTTTTAGTTAATGTAAATTATGAATATACATAAGTAATATTTAACATTTTCAGAAAATATATTAACTGAATATATTCATTTATTTCAAATTACAAACTATGGTATTCATCACCTATCATTAATTCATTGTTATTCTTAACAAAAATAAATTTTATTAATGAGAAAGAATCCACTTGATGTATCATTTTTTTTAAAAAAAGAACATTGTCTATGTTTGTAATAATATACAAAGTGTAGCAAGAAAATTTATGTGTATTTTTTTTGTAATAAAGCGCTAAGTTTAGAAAGAAATAAATTATATAAATTTGAATTTAGAATAATGTAAAGGGACAAAAGATAGTTTTGTATACCATTGTGAAAAAAAAATTATCAAAAATTGTGAAAATTTTAAATTATATGGATTTGATTGAAATGTTAGTTTTATAAATTTTGTCAATATAAGTGAGGTATACAATATGCTAAATTGTTAATTTTTAGGACCTATTAGGCCAAATGATAAATATTAGTTATTTTGATTTATTTTAAAGTTCAAATTTTACGTCATTTGTTAATTTAAATATATATATGAACTTAAATGTAAAACAAACAAAACTTCGTAGAATGTTAAAAATAATAGTAGAAATTATTAATTATTGACATTTGATTGTAAAATGATAATGAAGAGAGTTAGTAGAACTTTGTAATAATTATTATAATAATAAATTGTAGGGAGTTGAAAATAAAATATCGGGAGAGAATTAAGGAGAGAGGATAAAATACCTAGAATTAATAAGAGAGCAGGAAATTCTTCCGCTTTACTATTATTTAATAGATTAATTAAATCAAACAGAATGGTTCTAGCTTTTATTTTATTTTTCTATAGCTGTTGCTTTATACGCCGTTATACATTACGTAGCGGTTTATTTAGGTGTGTTAAAGACAGTCATTGACTCATTGTTCACTGTTTGGAGCAGAAGATAATTCTTCTATTCAATTAGTTGAAATTTGAATCTTTTGTGTTTGATGCAGCAGACAAAATCTTAATTTTTTTCAATTGAAATGCTAATTTTTTATTATTATATGTAATAAGAGACGATTAAAAATATCTGTAATTAGAAAAAAAATGAAAAAATAAAAAATAAATTTAGTAAACATAACTTTGCAAATAAATAATGTTAACACTAATGTAATGTTATTAAAAAGTATAAATATTTTAAATGTGTATATATTATTTATTTTGTAAAACTAAATTATTGCGCTAATTACATATATCGAAGACCACAACACACAATAAACATATTCATTTTGTCCAACCTTATCATTTTCTACTCCTTTCAAATTCTCTTTTCTCCACCTCCTTTCGCATTTTCAAGAAGCACTCTTGATTTGTTCTACTTATTGGAAGCAACCACATATGTCATATTGTTGAAATTACTTTGATCACTTCATGGGTGCAAAGGGGAAAAAGGAAAAAAATTCTTATTTTTTTACTTTGCTTTTTCGATGAAAAAGCGATCCTCGATGCGAGGAAAGCACTCATCATTTAATCAAATTTTAAAGAATAAAAAACCATCAACTCTTCTGATGGGTGATATCACATGGAAAAACGTATGTCAGAACAAAACATAGGATCATCACAAGATGATCAATAATAGTGCATAAGAACATCACCAAAACAACACACGCATATGATTTAAATTTCAAGCACTAAAGTTGATGTTGTTATAATCTTAGAATACCACAACATAAAACAACGACGCATAAGTGAAAGGCCTTGAAGAGCTGAAGAGGCATGAGTGCATTGGCAGTATTTGAAGGTAGTACTGAGGCGAGTTCAGACATAGAGAACTTAGATTGAGTGAACTGCAAAGGCGGGTTGAAAATATGAATAGGCATATGCAAACTGAAGCGGAATGGTGAAACGACCCGCATTTTACATTTCAGATGATTGTAAATTATTATTTTTGGATGGAAATTAGCTAAGTATTCTACCACCAAGAGATTTTGGGTGATCTTACTTTGGGTCCAAGGTGTAACTACTTCGGGGCTAGTTCACTGGGGCTTCGGGGAGGTGAATTGGACGAGGTTTGGGGTTGTGGACTTGGTAGGATTTTAAAACGGCCATACCTTTTGTCACTAAAAGGTTCAAGGGCCAAGAGGTTTTGAATTTGAGCTTATAACGCAAAGACTTCGGGTGTGTGGAAGGTTGGCTTGAGAAAATATGGGGCTCGATGAGAGGTTTTGGGAGATGATGAAACTTAACCATTTTTTGTTAAGTGACCATGTCGATGTCAACATGATGTTGCCGACATCATCATGGTCTGCAATGACCATATGGTGGTCGAAGGGGATTGAGGTGCATACTTTGAGGTTCGTGTTGTGGGGATTCGTTTGTTCGTCCAACACGTGATTTCGATGTTACGACTCTACGAGGAATGATTTTTTGTAGTGAAGCGATGATGCGACGCTTCGACACGATGACTTCGAAACTTCGATGAGATGACTCTACGACTAGTGATAAACATCTAGGGATGTTCTGTACTTTTACGTATCAATGGGTGAATCATTTTGGTTGAGTACTCTGGGTGAGAAGTGTACGACTTATCTTAGTTGAGTGCTTCAGGCGAGAAGTGTGTATGGACTTGGTGATGGTCCAAGGAGGCAAGCTCGACAGGTGAAGCGATGTGGTGGGACATGGTGTGTTCTGGTATTTAGTCTTTTCTAGAGAAGATAACTGATAACTCTGGATGTAGACAATGTTTCCTAGGGTAAGGATATGTGAAGATGCTCACCTATGTACCCTGGACCTTACTGATGATCTAGCTTGCCTTAATGACGGTAGTACCTTGGTGATGGTATGTGAACGAACACTAAATCTAGTAGCGATTTGGTGTGCCACCAACCTTAATGATGGTCGTAATAGTTATCAAAGACTAGAAAGCATCTTGGTGGTAATACAAGACTTTGGTAGTGGTTGGGTGATGTCAGACCTTAGTGATGGTAAGAGCGAAGTGAGGCATTGGAGATGGTTATTGTTGCGTGTTTGCTATGTTGCTATGATTGCTATGTGTTTGTTGTGGATGTCTTGTGATGTAGGTATAGTATGTTAGGTACTCCGACACCCATATTATACTTAGTGTAGTATGCCCATATGGTGATGATGATAGTATAATATATATAGTGTTATATGCTAACTAGTTGGATGAAGGGATAGGTCGGGTATGATTCTCCATGCTCAGCGTCTGTTTTACTATATTGAATTTTATAATATCTTGAGATTGTTTGCCACTACCACCAAACTGTTGTCCGACTCAAGGTTTTATATTTTGCTTTTTATTATCTCGGGTAATCTTAAATGAGTAAATTAGATAGCAGATCTACGATAGCGCATGGGGCTGTTCAATGGATGAGCAAGAGGCTGGTGCTTATCAATATTATACTAGGAGTTTATTACTATTTCCACTGTGCAATACTATTGAGCTTTACCAGTGCATGTTTATTATAGAGACGGATGTTTAGAATTTATATATCGATTGTATAAACTCTAATACTGATTTGTATGATTGTATTGAACCTGTGCTCTGATCTGCGATGGTTTATACAGTTATATTATATTTTTGTCTGGTCTCTCTTATATTAATTTGATTATTATATTTTATCCTTGCCTTGTGAGATACACGATGGGTATCTATTGGAGTTTAATTGTTTTTACCCTTGACAATCGTCCTACATTGGTTAGATATCGCTTTAATGCACTATACAGATATATTAAGTACCGAGGATTTAGGGCGGTCATTACAAATGGCTTGATGCATGAAGAGCCTGATGTAAAATTGTAATAACTCGTAATTTTAGTTTAATTTAATAAATTAATTAACTCAGTGAGTGATTCAGGTTGTGTAGGTTAGTTGCAAAAGATGGATAAAGGTCATAGAAAATACAAAACAAAACCTTGCAATGTGGGGTGTTTCGAGATTGTTACGTCAAATTGCTTTGACTTAAAGACATTGGATGAGCTTGGAGAGATTTCTGTACTATCTCAGGATGTAGGGTCTAATGAGGAGGTTTCGATTGGTCTCTTGAATGATAATAGTATAGAAGTGAATGATTGTAGAGACGAGGTCAATCTCGATGAGGAAGATGGAGTTGTATAGTATGGTAAGGGTGATTTGGTTGGTTATTTGGATGGAGTTTTGGATGATGCGACTGATAGTATGTTGGTAGATGTTTGTGATAGTATGGTTAGTGATATGCCTGATATTGGTACATGTATAGATATTAGTGAGAATATACTGGTCAAATCGGATTTGTTCTAGGCACAATCACCTGGTGATGGTAATGTGTGAACAGAAAGAGAAATTTTGAGGGATAGAAGAACAAACATATTATAATTTTCAATGGTTTGAAGGTGTGGTTGGAATAAATTATGTCAAATATAAGGGCTTTAGTTTCTTCTAACTCGAGCAGTGTTGGTGATTTATGTGATTTGAAGGCTAATGTGGCAGGCCAGTTTCAGATCTAGGTGGCTGGTCGGGCAAGCTTGCATTCAAACGGTAGTGTTAAGAGAAGGAGAAGAGTAAAAAAATATGGTTCTGGGAGTAATCTTGATTTTGGTCCTAGTTCGCGCGAGCATAGATCGGTTAGAAAGAGTGCATTCCTTCTTAGAGTTGATTCTAAAGTATCCGATAGCTCTAGCTCAGGTATTGAGTTTCTTATGGGTAGTACTTGTAACAGCTCACACCTCACTTAATGCAGATATTGTCCTCGACTTAGTCACCTATGCCTCATGGGCCAAGACAAGGTATGGGGTTTTGTTGCTCAAAAGGCCTCGACGTTGTTATGAGGTGAAGGCTTTGGTATATAAGCACCCACTTTATAGTATTATCCACGATTTGGGACTATTATTCCCATTTTGAAGGGGTGTTACAGTACTTATAGTTCATATGTGTTGAATAATTTGTCTACCAGTGATATGCACTTTTTAGCTAAGAATTCAAGTCTTATTTGTGATGATACCCAGTTAGATGTTGATTATATTAAAAGTAAGCAATTAGAACGAGTTAGATCACTTAGATTATGAGATTGATTAGTTGGAATGTAAGGGGTTTACATGGTTTAGAAAAATGTAATAAAATTAAATCTATTTTCAAAGATAATAATATTGATATAGTTTTACTTCAAGAAATTAAAATTGAATGTCCTGATTTTCATATATTTAGGTGTCTAAGGGGTCGTTATTTTGATCATTGGACCTATCTTCTAGTTGAGGGTAGTGTAAGGAGGTTTTATGTTAAGATGGAAACATAATTATGGTAGAATTTTACAATCTATTATTAAAGATCATTCGATGCATTTGATATTAATGATAATTTTACTATTAATATTACAAATGTATATGGGCCAAACTCAAAAATAGATTGTAGGGTTCTATGGTATGAGCGTTTAGAATTTAGAACACTCGCTCCAGGACCATGGGTTATGTGGGTGATTTTAATGTTACTTGATTTTTGGGTGAAAGATCCCCTAGGGAAGGGGATTTTGGTGCGATGGAAGAACTAGACCAGTTTATTGTTAATTGTAATCTATTAGAGATAAAATTAAGCAATAGACAATTTGCTTGGTCAAATAATAGAAAAAAAATCCATTGATGGCTTTATTAGATGGATTTTTTATAAGCGATGAAATTGAGGACAAATTCTGACTTGTAAGGTTATTGGGCTCTCGAATATTTGTTCGGGTAATTGCCCAATAATTATTTCTTATATTAATCTTAATATTGGGAATAAAAATTTTAGATTTGCAAAAATGTGGTTGTTAGAAAATAATTTTAAGAATTTAGTTGGAAAAAATTGCTTTCCATGAATAATTACAATTATAAATTTTCAAGTAATATAGCAAAAGTATTAGTTGGAAAAATTAGAGATTTAAAAATGTTTCTCAAAAAATGGAGTAAGGATGTTTTTGGTAACATTAGAGTTAAAAAGGAAAAAACTAATGAATGATATCCAAAATTTAAATAAAATCGAGGAATTTAGAAATTTGAATATTTCAGAAAAAAATGTGCTTTCGAATTAATAAAAAGAATTAAATAAAATTAATATGCAAGAAGAAGTGATGTGGTGTAACGTCCCAGATTTTCGCGTTCGAAAATCGACATCCATACTTTACATCGTACTCGAATGTCGTAGATTCGACCGTTCAAATCCGAGTCGCCGGAGCTTATAACACAGTTAAGTAAATATCACAGCGGAATAAAAAGTATATAGATATACAACATCTGATACAATATCCAGATACAATGATGATACAATGAATATCTATATACATCAGAGATATGATACAATAAATAGCAGTGGAAAGAAAAATAGATAACATCAGCAGCGGATAATCTTCATCTCCAAAGCACGATCCAGAAATAGCTCGAACTCCCAATAACGAGGCACAAAGATAAGCAAGTGCAGTCTGATCCAAAGACTGAACCAACTCCAGAAAATCTACTAAACCTGAATATCTGAAAAACCTAACTCTAGACTGCTCGTGTAGAAAATTATGAGCACCCAGAGTTTAGGAAATGAACAATAAACTCCGAGTCAGTCGTGGGACTGGTGTGAGCAACAAAACAGTTTATCTTTAACAAACAACAAAGGAATTTTAAACATTGAAATCCGCAATGCTTTTGGAAAATGAAACTACCATAAGACCTCCCACCACACACACAATGCAAACGCAGACTTGGAGGAGATTTCTTCTTATGATAGTCAAAGATGTTTACTACGCAAAAATCAAATCATTTGATATTATTACTAGTGCATAGTGCAGAAAACAATTTCGAAAGTAGAATATAAATCTTAGCCAGCATAGACATTTCGCACTTATGCCTACTATAGCTACCATGTTCAATAGCAGGTTACCACCACATTCCATGGCAGGTAATATAACTAAAACCGTACAGGGCTCGTATTGTTTTGTTTGGATTTCCAACAAATGGTCAGGCTAAGGAACTTCCTATTCCACGAAAGAAACGCCTCTGGCGGGACGTTCCGAGAACCAACTGTTCTCTGCCAAACAAGGCCGGCAACCCCTTTTCCCAAGGGATAAAAGAAACCTCAGATATGCCACCCCCGGTCCTTTGGGACCTTTAACCGAGGTACCTCTAATCCAACATCACACGTCATAAATAAAGTGTGTCCACATGAGTAAGTATCTGGGCTCCATACCATGATACTACCCTTTTCCAGAAGGAATGGTCATACCCTAGGGGAGCTACCCCTGAAAACCTTGCCGCACGATTCCTGTTTCGACCATTACCGGGTTGTGAGGCTCGACGAAGTCTCGTCCACAAAGCTACGCTTTTTCAAAAAGCCACGCTTTGGGTCAAACAAATGATCAACCTATGATCACAAGGATATAAGATCAAACAAATGATCATATCGCAAATGATCAAACACTGATCATTTCACAGCAGCACTCAGCATGCCACATTACCAAATTGGGATATATCGCTGATAAATTTCAACTACATAACCTCTGAGCTCGTACGTCTCAGAGAAGGGTGTTAAGCTAAGAGAATAAATTCTCCGCCACCAACAGAAATGTATTTGAAAGAAATCAGCTTTATATCTCAAAGTGTAATGTCAGACATGTAACCATACAAGTCTGTTCCGGGTTCGAACAGAACCGAAGGCACTTCTCACGAAGCCCTTGCAAATCCGGATAATTTCCAATCACGTCCGGACTTCCCGTCACAAAAGAGTGATATAAATCTCTATACCGGAGCAACTCAGTGTAGAGACATTCGACAGGTTGTCCTTTCATTTTCGAAAAAAATCCGGTCTTCAACACCGGTCTTCAAATGCCATCCATATACGACGTATCACTATTCGGAATGAGTTATACGACCCAAAGGTCCTTTCCCGGCTAACCCGAATAGTGAGCGCAATTAAAAAAACATATGGATATGGGATTTCAATTAAGTCACAACTTAACAATTCCAAACTTTCTTTTAAATGGTTTAAACCAATTACCATTTCAAATCTTTTAAACAAAAAGATTCATTTACAGATTTTTCCAAATCAATTCTCATTTCAATTTGATTAACTCGTTAAATCTTTAAATCAAAGATTTAACTTATAGCTTTCAAAACAATTTCATTTCGAATGGGTTAAATGAATCATCATTTTAAATCTGTTAAAAATAAACAGATTTAATTCATAGCTTTCAAAACAATTCATTCATAACTTGGAAAATCCATTTTTCAATTCGCTTGAAATTCCTTTAATTAAACTGGAATTTCATTTCTTATCTGAAAGCTTTTATTCCTTTAAAACAAACAGTTTCATTTCAGAAAATCTGATTCATTAATACAAGTTAAAGTTCTTTGGTTAAATCTTAATTCTCAAAATTTTACTTTTAAAGGGTTCAACTTCATACAAACACATTTATATCATCTTTTATCCCTAGTTTCAAATCATAGGATTCAATTTCAAATATGAATTTAAATTTAAATCAAATTATTTAAATTTTCAAAACTCGATTAAGTTATTCAAAATAACTTTTGTCTTTGAAATTCCATTTCAAAAGCTTTTCATTTTAAACCCGAATTTCTAATTTCAAAATCAATTGAAATTAAATTTTCAATTTCAAAAATATCAATTTCCAATTATCTGTGACTTAACCGATTTCCACGTGAAATCCATATTTGTGTGTGTAAAGGTGTAGTCCAGGGGTTTCACACAATAGTGCAACACCAATCATCACAGATATATCGATAAGCGGTAAAGTCGATAACGCTTATCTTTATTCACAGATTCATAGATAAAATAAAATTTATCGGTCACAAAGATTCACAGTTATAATTCGATGTGGGTTTCGGATAACCAACTAAAATCCGACTCCCTGTCGCATCGAAATTCAAGTGCCGTTTTTCGGGCCAAGGGTTTCATATTCATATAACAATATATACATCACAGATATAGAAATCACAGATCACGATATAAATCAGGACGTATCACAAAGCATCATATATCAGGGATATCAAACAATTCATATCATTCAACAGAATCCAAACATTTATAGGTAAGGTTGGTTAATTATCTGATTTATTCAAATCAGATAAATTTCATATGAATTTCTAATCTTGGTTAATTAATTACAACCCATTTTAATTAATTATCCTTTATCATCTATTAATTAACCTTTAATCATTAATAAATCAATCTTAATTAATCAATAAATCTTTTAATCATTAAATAATTATCCTTTAGTTATTTAATTATCTTTTAATTTATTTATTTGATTAACCCTTTATTAATTACCACTTAATTAATAAAATTCCAAAAATTACTCGAAATTACTTGATTAATTAACTGTAACTTAATTAACCTTTAATTACTTGATTAATTAACATTTAACCATTAATTTAAAGCCTAACCTTATCAAATTAATGATTCTTAACTCCAAATTAATTATCCCAAATAAATTCCTTAAAACTTAATTAATGAGTTTAAAACTCATAATTACTTAATAAATCCAGTTATTAATTAGATTTATAAATCCATTTTAATTAACTTAATAAATTTAATGAGTCTCAATCATTAATTTATTAACTAAATAAATTATCCATGTTAATTAACTTAATTTACTTAATAATCTCTAGTTGATTATCTTCATCAACTACTAACATTTCCTTAACTTATGATTTAATTTACCTTTAAGTGTATATTTAAAACATTACACTTTTAAATTTTAAATTCAAATAAATTTAAAAAAAATACACTTAATCATTCAAATTATTTAGAATAGTTTAAATTCAAAAACTCCTTTTATTCCGAAACTAAGATTCAAGTTTAGATTTAAATTCCAGATTTCAAAACTTGATTCAACTTTTCTAAGTTCTTTCTTTACAAGTCATAATCCCATTTAAGTTCAAATTTCTTTTTAACCTTTAAAATACTTTAAAAGTTTAAACAAATTAAGAATTTATTTATTTATTTATTTATTTTTATTTTTTTTTCAAATCTGAACTTGAATTTAGGTTTATACTTTGACTTCAAAAATCATTTTAACCCTTGATTTATAAATTCGAATTCAAATTTGAAACCCAGGAAAACAGAACAGGTTAGAGAAACCTGGAACAAAACTATCCCCCGAGCTACAACGCTTCCAGCTTCGAGCCCTACCCCTCAAAATCTCGAGTGATGCTTCGAGTCAACAAACGCGAGTTCACCTTGCTTCTTCCCTCTCTTCCTCCCCCTTTTCACATTACTCCCTTATCATTTCCAGGCAACAACCGTGCACGCGAATGCACGTATACGTGCACAGAGGACCGGAGCTCCTTCGATCATCGCCTCGACCTCCCACGAGTCACCACTGACCCTCTCGACCTAAACCACCACCCAGATTGCTTCAACTCGCTGGAATTCAAAATTTGATCACCTCAAAACCCTGTGAACCCAAACTGTATCAACAAAACTCCCCACGCCGCCGATCGCAACCACCTGCAACCCCACTACCTTGATCGGAGAAGCTTCGTTCACCAACGCTTCGATTCCCCTCGGTGCGACAACACTCGATCGCGCGTAGGCAACGAACTCGGCTCGTTACCGTCATGCTCGAAATCTTGAAATAAAACCCTACAATGATCTCGAATCCAAAACTCATGCAATAGAAAAATCTTCTGTTAATTTTTACAAAATCCCTGATGTTTATACTTGCTTCAATTCGAGTTTCAACATTTGTTATTGATTCAATTTCGAGAATTTGATAAAAATTCAATTTTTATTCAAGATTGAACTGCTCTTGTAATACTGAGCTAAAAATCTTCATCTTTGTTTTAAAAATCATAAAATCCAGTAAAGATTCAATATATAAATTCGATTTAACTTCCTGCAACAATCGAGTTTATCAAATTATCGTGTGATTGCCTGTAAAAATGGTATTCCAGTTGTATGCTTTTCAAATATGTTCAGACAGCTTCTAAAAATCTTATTTTAAGTTTAAATCTCTGGTTTGATTAAAATTTTATACTTATTAATAATTTACAGGATATAAATTTGAATTCTTGAACAAAATACTCACTCTGTAACCATAAACAGAGACATATAGTAACACAGAATTTATATTCAAGCTAAGCATATGCAATACAATATGATCAATGAATTCCTTGAACTATTTCAAATAGAAATTTAAACTTGAAGCTTCAAAATTTTGTTTACTCACATGTAAATAAGAAGAGTTGCTCACCTTGAAAAGAAAGAACAGAGTAGAGTTTGAAATGTTAAACCAGGCTTTTTTTTTTTGCAATTTCCAGTTTTGATTCTCTGGTTGAACTTGCTTGAACTTGAGAACTGAAATGTTTGAACTGGAAGGAACTTCAGTGATTTCTTTTGAGAGATTCTTTAATTTCTTTTTAAAAAAAACAACTGAAATGCTTGGATTGAATTCAGGCTTGCATTTGTGAATAGCCTTGCTCAGGCTTTGGAAAAAGATTAATGAGCTTGTTGCTTTCTCTTGTTTTGAAAATGGTTTGAATGCTTTGCTTTGTTTGAATGAACGAAAAAGGAAAGGAAACTTGATAATAAAGAAAATGAGTTTGCAGGTGATGATATTCTTTTGTGCAGGGTGTTTTTTTTTATATTAGTTTGTACAAAGCTTAGCATGGATTTTTCTTGCTTGTAGGCTGATAGTTTACTTGGGTATGGGTTGAGATGCTTGCATTTATGAGTTTGTACAAATTCATTTTTCTCTCTCTTTGATTTCGGCTGAAGATTATTTGTTGGTGGCTGAGAATCTTGCTTTTGTGCTAGGGGTAATATCTTGTTTGTACTTTATATTCTTACTTCTTTAACTCGGCTGTACAAACTCATTTTTTTTATTTTTCTTCATTTGTACAAGGCATAAGTATGATCTGGTGGCTTCATTTCTTTGTTTTATATTTTGTTTTGATGTCTTCTTTGTTTCTATGCTTTTGTTCTTGCTTGTTTCCAGGTTTACACTTTCTTTTTGTTTTGTTACTTTGTATTGAATTTATGTTTATTTCTCATTCATTTTAACTTAGATTATTTATTTTACTTTTGTTCAAGTTGTATTTGTTATTTTATTTATTATAGTTATATATTTTATACTTCATTTATGCTTTACAATAGAAATGACATTTTATTTTATTTGTTGATGTATCAACTTATAATTTACAAAGTTTATTAACATGTGCTTACCAATTATTATTTATAAATTCTATTTTATTTATTGGATTAACTTAACATTTATTGTCTTGTATTTCTAGTTTAAATTTTTATTAAACCATCAATAATAAATTCAAAATTATGTATTATTATTATTATTTATATTTTAAACCATTTATCTAAGATTCAAATCACCTATATATATACAATATTTAAAATTAAATGATTTAACAAATTTTAAATTGGATCTCGGGGAAACTCGCTCCAATTATCTAATAAATTTTACAATTTTTTATCCAAAAATTTATTTAATCATAAATTTAACTCAAAAATTCATTTAATTATTAATTTAAATAAATTTAAATTTCGGGGTCGTTACAAATTTCCCCTCCTTAAAAGAATTTCGTCCTCGAAATTCGTAGGCACGAAAAAACAAAGAGATAGACAGATTCGATCTCCTATAATTCCTCAAACACAAGATACGGATTCCGAATTCAAGTCGGAATATCTCCGAATACATACCAATTTATCCCTCTTCGGACTTCGATATACACACGATACTACAACGGAATTTCAAATTTGGTTTTAAACGAAATCGATTTATTGATACAATTCAAATTTAGCTTCATATTCTATTAATCAATTTGACTCAAATTAAAATTTCCAATTTCAAATTCATTAAAGTTTAAATCAAAAAGCTGATAAGAAACGATGAAGATACGAAGTAATAATTTTCTACGACGATTCGTAGAGCCATCATCACATTGAAACTTCTTCTTGTAGCTGATACGAAGGAATCAAAAGAATTTGGAAACGAATCAAAGAAAATTGATAGAGAAAGGTTGTTTCCACTGTTGCAGGGTATTGACCATTTATAGTCGTATTCCCTCGTCCCCTATCTCGTCCTCTTCTTGCACTCATACTCACTATCAGTGGATAGCAAGAGAATTTACTGAGACGTTCAGACGGATATCTTAAGGATTACTCATTCTAGGGTATACTTCACCCTATCTCTAATGAGCTACTTAATGTGTTATACTCCTGAACTAAAGTTCAACCTTAGCTCTGATACCAAATGTAACGTCCCAGATTTTCGCGTTCGAAAATCGACATCCATACTTTACATCGTACTCGAATGTCGTAGATTCGACCGTTCAAATCCGAGTCGCCGGAGCTTATAACACAGTTAAGTAAATATCACAGCGGAATAAAAAGTATATAGATATACAACATCTGATACAATATCCAGATACAATGATGATACAATGAATATCTATATACATCAGAGATATGATACAATAAATAGCAGTGGAAAGAAAAATAGATAACATCAGCAGCGGATAATCTTCATCTCCAAAGCACGATCCAGAAATAGCTCGAACTCCCAATAACGAGGCACAAAGATAAGCAAGTGCAGTCTGATCCAAAGACTGAACCAACTCCAGAAAATCTACTAAACCTGAATATCTGAAAAACCTAACTCTAGACTGCTCGTGTAGAAAATTATGAGCACCCAGAGTTTAGGAAATGAACAATAAACTCCGAGTCAGTCGTGGGACTGGTGTGAGCAACAAAACAGTTTATCTTTAACAAACAACAAAGGAATTTTAAACATTGAAATCCGCAATGCTTTTGGAAAATGAAACTACCATAAGACCTCCCACCACACACACAATGCAAACGCAGACTTGGAGGAGATTTCTTCTTATGATAGTCAAAGATGTTTACTACGCAAAAATCAAATCATTTGATATTATTACTAGTGCATAGTGCAGAAAACAATTTCGAAAGTAGAATATAAATCTTAGCCAGCATAGACATTTCGCACTTATGCCTACTATAGCTACCATGTTCAATAGCAGGTTACCACCACATTCCATGGCAGGTAATATAACTAAAACCGTACAGGGCTCGTATTGTTTTGTTTGGATTTCCAACAAATGGTCAGGCTAAGGAACTTCCTATTCCACGAAAGAAACGCCTCTGGCGGGACGTTCCGAGAACCAACTGTTCTCTGCCAAACAAGGCCGGCAACCCCTTTTCCCAAGGGATAAAAGAAACCTCAGATATGCCACCCCCGGTCCTTTGGGACCTTTAACCGAGGTACCTCTAATCCAACATCACACGTCATAAATAAAGTGTGTCCACATGAGTAAGTATCTGGGCTCCATACCATGATACTACCCTTTTCCAGAAGGAATGGTCATACCCTAGGGGAGCTACCCCTGAAAACCTTGCCGCACGATTCCTGTTTCGACCATTACCGGGTTGTGAGGCTCGACGAAGTCTCGTCCACAAAGCTACGCTTTTTCAAAAAGCCACGCTTTGGGTCAAACAAATGATCAACCTATGATCACAAAGATATAAGATCAAACAAATGATCATATCGCAAATGATCAAACACTGATCATTTCACAGCAGCACTCAGCATGCCACATTACCAAATTGGGATATATCGCTGATAAATTTCAACTACATAACCTCTGAGCTCGTACGTCTCAGAGAAGGGTGTTAAGCTAAGAGAATAAATTCTCCGCCACCAACAGAAATGTATTTGAAAGAAATCAGCTTTATATCTCAAAGTGTAATGTCAGACATGTAACCATACAAGTCTGTTCCGGGTTCGAACAGAACCGAAGGCACTTCTCACGAAGCCCTTGCAAATCCGGATAATTTCCAATCACGTCCGGACTTCCCGTCACAAAAGAGTGATATAAATCTCTATACCGGAGCAACTCAGTGTAGAGACATTCGACAGGTTGTCCTTTCATTTTCGAAAAAAATCCGGTCTTCAACACCGGTCTTCAAATGCCATCCATATACGACGTATCACTATTCGGAATGAGTTATACGACCCAAAGGTCCTTTCCCGGCTAACCCGAATAGTGAGCGCAATTAAAAAAACATATGGATATGGGATTTCAATTAAGTCACAACTTAACAATTCCAAACTTTCTTTTAAATGGTTTAAACCAATTACCATTTCAAATCTTTTAAACAAAAAGATTCATTTACAGATTTTTCCAAATCAATTCTCATTTCAATTTGATTAACTCGTTAAATCTTTAAATCAAAGATTTAACTTATAGCTTTCAAAACAATTTCATTTCGAATGGGTTAAATGAATCATCATTTTAAATCTGTTAAAAATAAACAGATTTAATTCATAGCTTTCAAAACAATTCATTCATAACTTGGAAAATCCATTTTTCAATTCGCTTGAAATTCCTTTAATTAAACTGGAATTTCATTTCTTATCTGAAAGCTTTTATTCCTTTAAAACAAACAGTTTCATTTCAGAAAATCTGATTCATTAATACAAGTTAAAGTTCTTTGGTTAAATCTTAATTCTCAAAATTTTACTTTTAAAGGGTTCAACTTCATACAAACACATTTATATCATCTTTTATCCCTAGTTTCAAATCATAGGATTCAATTTCAAATATGAATTTAAATTTAAATCAAATTATTTAAATTTTCAAAACTCGATTAAGTTATTCAAAATAACTTTTGTCTTTGAAATTCCATTTCAAAAGCTTTTCATTTTAAACCCGAATTTCTAATTTCAAAATCAATTGAAATTAAATTTTCAATTTCAAAAATATCAATTTCCAATTATCTGTGACTTAACCGATTTCCACGTGAAATCCATATTTGTGTGTGTAAAGGTGTAGTCCAGGGGTTTCACACAATAGTGCAACACCAATCATCACAGATATATCGATAAGCGGTAAAGTCGATAACGCTTATCTTTATTCACAGATTCATAGATAAAATAAAATTTATCGGTCACAAAGATTCACAGTTATAATTCGATGTGGGTTTCGGATAACCAACTAAAATCCGACTCCCTGTCGCATCGAAATTCAAGTGCCGTTTTTCGGGCCAAGGGTTTCATATTCATATAACAATATATACATCACAGATATAGAAATCACAGATCACGATATAAATCAGGACGTATCACAAAGCATCATATATCAGGGATATCAAACAATTCATATCATTCAACAGAATCCAAACATTCATAGGTAAGGTTGGTTAATTATCTGATTTATTCAAATCAGATAAATTTCATATGAATTTCTAATCTTGGTTAATTAATTACAACCCATTTTAATTAATTATCCTTTATCATCTATTAATTAACCTTTAATCATTAATAAATCAATCTTAATTAATCAATAAATCTTTTAATCATTAAATAATTATCCTTTAGTTATTTAATTATCTTTTAATTTATTTATTTGATTAACCCTTTATTAATTACCACTTAATTAATAAAATTCCAAAAATTACTCGAAATTACTTGATTAATTAACTGTAACTTAATTAACCTTTAATTACTTGATTAATTAACATTTAACCATTAATTTAAAGCCTAACCTTATCAAATTAATGATTCTTAACTCCAAATTAATTATCCCAAATAAATTCCTTAAAACTTAATTAATGAGTTTAAAACTCATAATTACTTAATAAATCCAGTTATTAATTAGATTTATAAATCCATTTTAATTAACTTAATAAATTTAATGAGTCTCAATCATTAATTTATTAACTAAATAAATTATCCATGTTAATTAACTTAATTTACTTAATAATCTCTAGTTGATTATCTTCATCAACTACTAACATTTCCTTAACTTATGATTTAATTTACCTTTAAGTGTATATTTAAAACATTACACTTTTAAATTTTAAATTCAAATAAATTTAAAAAAAATACACTTAATCATTCAAATTATTTAGAATAGTTTAAATTCAAAAACTCCTTTTATTCCGAAACTAAGATTCAAGTTTAGATTTAAATTCCAGATTTCAAAACTTGATTCAACTTTTCTAAGTTCTTTCTTTACAAGTCATAATCCCATTTAAGTTCAAATTTCTTTTTAACCTTTAAAATACTTTAAAAGTTTAAACAAATTAAGAATTTATTTATTTATTTATTTATTTTTATTTTTTTTTTCAAATCTGAACTTGAATTTAGGTTTATACTTTGACTTCAAAAATCATTTTAACCCTTGATTTATAAATTCGAATTCAAATTTGAAACACAGGAAAACAGAACAGGTTAGAGAAACCTGGAACAAAACTATCCCCCGAGCTACAACGCTTCCAGCTTCGAGCCCTACCCCTCAAAATCTCGAGTGATGCTTCGAGTCAACAAACGCGAGTTCACCTTGCTTCTTCCCTCTCTTCCTCCCCCTTTTCACATTACTCCCTCATCATTTCCAGGCAACAACCGTGCACGCGAATGCACGTATACGTGCACAGAGGACCGGAGCTCCTTCGATCATCGCCTCGACCTCCCACGAGTCACCACTGACCCTCTCGACCTAAAGCACCACCCAGATTGCTTCAACTCGCTGGAATTCAAAATTTGATCACCTCAAAACCCTGTGAACCCAAACTGTATCAACAAAACTCCCCACGCCGCCGATCGCAACCACCTGCAACCCCACTACCTTGACCGGAGAAGCTTCGTTCACCAACGCTTCGATTCCCCTCGGTGCGACAACACTCGATCGCGCGTAGGCAACGAACTCGGCTCGTTACTGTCATGCTCGAAATCTTGAAATAAAACCCTACAATGATCTCGAATCCAAAACTCATGCAATAGAAAAATCTTCTGTTAATTTTTACAAAATCCCTGATGTTTATACTTGCTTCAATTCGAGTTTCAACATTTGTTATTGATTCAATTTCGAGAATTTGATAAAAATTCAATTTTTATTCAAGATTGAACTGCTCTTGTAATACTGAGCTAAAAATCTTCATCTTTGTTTTAAAAATCATAAAATCCAGTAAAGATTCAATATATAAATTCGATTTAACTTCCTGCAACAATCGAGTTTATCAAATTATCGTGTGATTGCCTGTAAAAATGGTATTCCAGTTGTATGCTTTTCAAATATGTTCAGACAGCTTCTAAAAATCTTATTTTATGTTTAAATCTCTGGTTTGATTAAAATTTTATACTTATTAATAATTTACAAGATATAAATTTGAATTCTTGAACAAAATACTCACTCTGTAACCATAAACAGAGACATATAGTAACACAGAATTTATATTCAAGCTAAGCATATGCAATACAATATGATCAATGAATTCCTTGAACTATTTCAAATAGAAATTTAAACTTGAAGCTTCAAAATTTTGTTTACTCACATGTAAATAAGAAGAGTTGCTCACCTTGAAAAGAAAGAACAGAGTAGAGTTTGAAATGTTAAACCAGGCTTTTTTTTTGCAATTTCCAGTTTTGATTCTCTGGTTGAACTTGCTTGAACTTGAGAACTGAAATGTTTGAACTGGAAGGAACTTCAGTGATTTCTTTTGAGAGATTCTTTAATTTCTTTTAAAAAAAAACAACTGAAATGCTTGGATTGATTTCAGGCTTGCATTTGTGAATAGCCTTGCTCAGGCTTTGGAAAAAGATTAATGAGCTTGTTGCTTTCTCTTGTTTTGAAAATGGTTTGAATGCTTTGCTTTGTTTGAATGAACGAAAAAGGAAAGGAAACTTGATAATAAAGAAAATGAGTTTGCAGGTGATGATATTCTTTTGTGCAGGGTGTTTTTTTTTATATTAGTTTGTACAAAGCTTAGCATGGATTTTTCTTGCTTGTAGGCTGATAGTTTACTTGGGTATGGGTTGAGATGCTTGCATTTATGAGTTTGTACAAATTCATTTTTCTCTCTCTTTGATTTCGGCTGAAGATTATTTGTTGGTGGCTGAGAATCTTGCTTTTGTGCTAGGGGTAATATCTTGTTTGTACTTTATATTCTTACTTCTTTAACTCGGCTGTACAAACTCATTTTTTTTATTTTTCTTCATTTGTACAAGGCATAAGTATGATCTGGTGGCTTCATTTCTTTGTTTTATATTTTGTTTTGATGTCTTCTTTGTTTCTATGCTTTTGTTCTTGCTTGTTTCCAGGTTTACACTTTCTTTTTGTTTTGTTACTTTGTATTGAATTTATGTTTATTTCTCATTCATTTTAACTTAGATTATTTATTTTACTTTTGTTCAAGTTGTATTTGTTATTTTATTTATTATAGTTATATATTTTTATACTTCATTTATGCTTTACAATAGAAATGACATTTTATTTTATTTGTTGATGTATCAACTTATAATTTACAAAGTTGATTAACATGTGCTTACCAATTATTATTTATAAATTCTATTTTATTTATTGGATTAACTTAACATTTATTGTCTTGTATTTCTAGTTTAAATTTTTATTAAACCATCAATAATAAATTCAAAATTATGTATTATTATTATTATTTATATTTTAAACCATTTATCTAAGATTCAAATCACCTATATATATACAATATTTAAAATTAAATGATTTAACAAATTTTAAATTGGATCTCGGGGAAACTCGCTCCAATTATCTAATAAATTTTACAATTTTTTATCCAAAAATTTATTTAATCATAAATTTAACTCAAAAATTAATTTAATTATTAATTTAAATAAATTTAAATTTCGGGGTCGTTACAAGTGGAAACAAAGATCTAGATTTTAATAGATGGATCAGGGTGATATGAATACTAAATCTTTTCGTAAAGTGGCTAATGGTAGAAAACATAGTAATACCATTAATTTCATTTCAATTAATGATATTGAGATTTTTGATCAAACAGAAGTTAATAATGAGTTTACTAATTATTATAGAGTTATTTTTGGTACTACAAATAAACATAGAATCAATGCTTATTGGGATAAGCATTAAACTGAGAATACTGAGGTTGATTTAGTAGGGTTAGATGATCTACTCACGAAAGAGGAAATTGTGAAGGTTATAAAGGATATGCCTAATGATAAAGCTCTAGGCCGGGAGGGATTTCCTATTTTATTTTATGAAACTTTTTTGAATGTGTTAAAAGAAGGTTTAGTAAAAATGTTCAACTAATTTCATGATGGTTCATTACAATTAGGTAGATTTAATTTCACAAATGTAATCCTATTACATAAGAAATTAGATGCTAATCAATTAAAAGATTTTAGTCCTATTTCATTACTAAATTGTTCTTTTAAAATCATTTCTAAGCTTTTAACCAATAGATTAAGTACTAAAATGAATGCATTAATAGATAACACTCAAACAGCTTTCATTAAGGGGTGGAATATCACGGATGGTGTAGCGGTAGTTCAAGAATATATTAACTACTATTGCAAAAATAATATCACTTGTGCAATTTTAAAACTTGATTTTGCTAAAGATTTTGATTCAATTAATTGAGTTTTTCTCAAAGATGTATTATTGGCTAGGGGTTTTAGTGATAGGTGGGTAGGATGGATTATGTCATTGCTTAAAATGGGTAATTTTAGTATTATGGTTAATGGTATATTAGAAAATAAAATTCCATCAAAACGTGGACTTAGACAAGGGGATCCATTGTCACCTTTATTATTCAATTTAGTCGCTGATGTTTTTTCTAGAATTATCAAATTAGCTACCAGTAATAGGACACTTGATTATATAGGTAATGAGGTCACTAGTAATGACCTTTCTGTTTTACAATTTGCAGATGGTACTATAATTTTTACATCTCATTTGCTTAAACATATTATTACAGTTAAATTTATTTTATATAGTTTTGAACTTCTATCTGGTTTAAAAATTATTTTTGACAAAAGCTCAGATTTAGTATTAAATGATTCAGAAAATATTGAAAACCAAATTGCAAACACATTGAATTGTAAAATAATGAAATTTCCTATATAATATTTAGATTTTTTAACTAGACCGCAAAAACTTAAACATGATGATTGGAATACTATTATAGATAAAATTAAAAAAAGATTGTCCAAATGGAATAGTAAATTCTTATCGATAGCTGGTGGAATTGTTCTTATTAATTCAGTTTTATTTGCACTATCCATTTATTGGATGTTGTTTTATCACCTTTTTAAGTGCGTAATAGATAAAATTGATAAAATTAGGAGAGACATTTTATGGAGTGGAGACAATCTAAATAGTAGCTCTAAATGTCTTGTAAACTGGAAAATGGTTTGTAAGTTTAAAAATGAGGGAGGTTTAGAAATTATAAATTTACATAACTTAAATATATCTCTTTTAGGAAAATGGATATGGAAATTTAGTGATAGTAATGAAAATCTGTTATGGAAAGAATTAATTTTGAACCAATGGTATGGAGTTACTTTTAATTTATATTAATCATTTACAAATAATACAAACAACATATCTCACTTCTAGAAATCAATAATTTTGATATATATAATTTAGGAATTAATAATGTTGTACACTCTGGTAGTAACACCTCATTTTGACATGAATGTTGGTTATCAGTTGTTCCACTTAAAGAATTATATGAAATTTGTAATTTTAAAAAGGTACCAATTTCTGAAATCTATAGACCTAATTTAAACTTCACTTGGGACTTTAGTTTTAATTGTACGTTAACGGAAAATATGTTTGCACAATTTGCTTTATTGTATGCTAAATTAGAACTATATAATATTGATAATGAAAAATATACGTAAACATGGTGTTGGGACATTAGTAAGAAATACACATCTCATTCATTTTAGACATTTTTGGAAATTAAATTGGAAATATTTAAGTACATTTGGAAAATAAGTGCTCCACCTAAAGCTAAGGTTCACATGTGCTTAATTTTACATGAGAAGGTGAATACATTTGAATTTTTGAAAAATAAAAACATATTTAATGATAAAAAATGTTATTTTTGTAATAACAAAATTGAAGATATTATGCACTTATATTTTAAATGTAATATCACTAGATTTATCCTTGTAAAAACTCTAAATTTATTAGTAAAAATTATACACATATTAATTGTGAGTTATATTGAAATAATATTTGATTTTATCATGAGGGTCATAATAGATTTTTACTAGACACCATTTACACAATCACATGTTGGTATATTTGGTTTGAAAAGAGCCAATGAGCTTTTTATAATAATATTAATTTAGGTTTAGATAACTTAATATATGCTATTTCTCTATTTAGTTTTAATTGGATTTCAAATTCTAGTTATAAATTAAATAAAAAATTAATTTTTGAAGAGTTTCTTTAAAAAACAAAATCTCGTATTGACTTTTTTAAGAACAAAACATTCCAAATAATAGAAACATTATTATAAATCTAAGTTTAGCTTCCTTGGATAATCAATCTAGAGTTACATTTAGTGCTTCATCTTTATTAGGATATTGGTCTTGTAGTTAATTTCTTTGTTATTTTACTTGTACCATGTTAGATGCATACTCTTTAATAGGATATTTGTCTTTACTATACTTTTATATTATATGTTTGATTTATAATCTTTGCGGTACCGTGCACAATGTTAATTATATTTTTATTTGCACCATTGCCTATTTTGTAACTATCCCATTCGACTGATTTTATTTTTCGTAAAATTTAATTTGGTTGATTTCAATCCTATATCAATTTCATTTTTTGTAAAGATTAAAACTTATGTATTTATGTTGTTATATTCAACTATGTAGGTATGATTGATTATCAAGCAAATATATATATATATATATATATATATAGACCTTTGATGTTTGACTTCTTATTCTAACCGATATATCTAGTTACGTGTAAGTTGAAATATATGTGATTTCAATTATGTACTTCTATATTCTCTGTAAGTACATATTTTATGAAGAAACTTGCTCCGCTTACAGAAACATTTTCTTTGGTTAGATAAGTCATCGGTTCACAGAGCTATTTATTGCTTATGTACTGGAGTATTCTTATCAAGTATATATTAACAACTCATAATTTCTTACTTTTAGGCAACCACATTTGGTCCGAAAGTATTCGATTAGTTTTAGTATGGGGATTTTCACTTCAAGGGCTTATTTGTGCAGGTAATAAGTTTTAAGGACACTATTTCTAAAAAATTAGTTTTAAGACATTTTACAAGAAAAAGATAAAAGAATTTATCATTTTCAGTTATACAGAAATAATGATAAAAAGATTTATCATTTTCCTGTATAACTTAAAAAGATAAATGAATTTATCATTATTCTGTAAATTGTTCTTAAAACTAATTATTTAGAAGTGTTGTCCTTAAAACTTATTACCCTGAAAATAGAAGCCCTTCAACATAATTTCCACTTTTAGTATTATAAGATTGCATTATTTATTTAAAGTTGGACCGTTCACTGGTAAATGATGGGAATTTATTCATAGTACAAGCTTGAATTGTTTATAATTTGATTGATACTTTTAACCATACATATATTGCTTATTTCTTATATACACTTTTCTATTTTTGCAATTCTCTTGCTACTTTAATACTATTGGCTGTATATTTATGAATTTTGCATTTTTTCAATATGCAAGTATAACCGTACCATTTGTCTCTCCAATTATATATGCAGGCCGTGAACTCAATCGCCCTTGTTTGTAGTAGACAAGACATAACTTGATTACAAACCTATAAAACAGAGGTAGAATATTTAATGAGGAGCCTTTAGATATTTTGTATGTCGTAATATAATAATGTTTGATCCAGGTATTTGAGTAAAGTTCCTTGCTGATCTTCCTTTCATTTCTGAATTTATTGCTTGAAGCTGGCGTTAATATAAGTTGACATTGTACTAGTTAATTACTTATTTGTCTAACTATAAATAAGATTTGGATAAGCAGTAAGTTTTTGACATTGTACTCTTCTTTTTTAATGTGATAGTATAATTTATATCTTGTTCATTTTAGGGAATGGAGTCTTAATATTCCTTTTCTGTTCGCTCAGAGTAAATACATAAGTTAATGTGATAGGTTATTTTACACTTTAGTTTCAAATTAGTTAATATATTTTTGTTAATATGTTAACTTCATAAGATTATTAACTTAAACTAATATGCCTAGGTTTATATTAGTAGCATTTCTCTTTGACATCTTAGTAGTCGAGTTCCTTTACAATCTTGATGTTAGCATATAGGTTGTAAGGGTAAAAATATATAGCTTAACAATATGGTGGATATTGCAGTTATCAACTATACTGGATCCATAAGGATTAAAAATAGTCATTCTGATAATTATTTATTAACATGACTATACCTACGTATTTTCTTTCAGTGTAAGCTTCAATTCAAGTTGGCTTGAATGCCATACATGCATGTTTCATGTACTTTATTCATCTTTTATAGCTTTCTTTTAATTGATTTAATATGTTTTTTTTGCGACTCCTTTTTTATTCGCTCGGAGTAAAAGTAATTCGTTCATTGGTTGTTTTACCTTATAGCTTCAAATCATTTAATATATTTTTGTTAAAACTGCAAACTTTGTTTTACTGTTATATGATCATTTAGCTAAAAGAATGTTTTCCACGTGTTAATAGTTTGAATGTTTTTTGCATGCTATAGTTTTGAATGCTTGCCCCTGGTTGTTATTCTTATTGTCTAATATATTAACATGTCCCAAATTATTAGATTTGTTTATTCATTTTGCATATATACACACACACACACACACACACACACACTAGTAGGCAAGCCCGTGCGTTGCACGGGTGAGAAGTTTAATTGTACAAAAAACCTAAACTATATAATTACTGAATTATAGTTTTCTAAAAAGATATATAGTTATTAATGTAAAATGTAAGTTTAACTATTTTTGTAGGAATGCTTGTTGGGTTTCTATATGCAACAATCGTATCGTAGCACTATGTTTGTGTTTTATTGTAAATTATGCATCAGAATGGAAGAAGCCTTAATGCTCAGAATAGAGAATAAATGTTATAACATATGATTAATATTTTGTTTTATGTAAAGTTGATTTTTGATATATCCCTATTTAATTGTAAGTTTTTCCAAACATATGTATGCTTTTATATTGTAAATGGTTCTTATCTATTTTATTGATATTTTGGGTGCTATTTTAATAAATTGCAAAGTCTCATATATTCAAAAATTCGTTATAATTCACTAAGTTGATGTTTTATAATAATAAATAGAATATAATTCGTTTATTTATAATTTAATATTATATTTGAATTTTAATGTTAAATTTAACCATGATTTGATTTAAATAAAAGATTGAAGATTTTAGTACTCTGAATCGTATTAGTTTCAATAGCTAATATTAAAATTTATTTTTTATATTTAATTAAAGTGAAAATTGTTAAAATTGATTACATATAAATGCAGCTTGAAATGGTATGAATATACTTTAATACCCGAAAAAAAATTAATTTTAATTCAATCAATTATGTATAAAAATATTAGTTACATTATGAAAGAAATTATATTGGGTACATAAAATGCAGGCAAAGAGGAATTGTGTACCATTTTCATTCTTTAATATTGATTCTATTTTTTTTAAAAGGGCATTTTGGTCTAAAGTTTTAATTAAATTTTTATGGCGTAAGTAAAGTAATTTATGATGTATGAATAGATGGAAACTAAGTGGGCCCTAACCACATTTAATGCATCACATTGATTACATTAAGCCACTATAGTTTATTTACTTCTTCAAATACACAAACCGAACTGTAAATGCATTTTGCAAATACTTTTGAACTAATAAAAGGGCTTGTACAAAAATAGAATAATAGCTGTACCCTTTCATGATATATGAACATCTCTTTAACTAATTGAACAAATTAACAAAACTTAGAATCACATGAAGACTACATACTATATTCAAATGGTCTGAATTTTTTGCATAAAACTTGTCAATTAAATGTAGGCATAAACATGAATGGCAATATACTAATTCCAAAATATATTTTAAAATATTTTGAAGAGTAAAAGGTACTCTTTTGAAAGTTATTAGTAAGGATTTCAATGAATATTAATAAAGAAGGAGTATGCAATTGAAATCAGAAATTTGCATACTTTCATATATATAGACAAAGAATGCAAAATGTACAGCTTGCAAACTAAATAGATGACTTTTTAAATGTACAGTACAGTATAAAAATAAGAACAAAATAAGTAATAGTAGTCTGTGGTTTAGGTTGATGAAAGTTGATAAGAACAAAATAAAATTTAGAAACAAAATAAGAACATCAATATGTATTCTTCTTTACGAACTCAACACACAATAGATGTGTATTAAATAATCTAGTTGGACAGTAGAAAAGGTGAAGCAACATCACCAATATTCATTCTATTCTACCCACGCAAACAACATATTCATAGATTATAGATGAGATAGAACTTGTATGCATATGATGTTTATGTTAGAAAAAAGTTGTGCATTACCTATGTGAAAGATAATTCTTCAACTGAATTCTCCAAGTCAATTCATGCCACGTACATCCACATGTCAAGTAATCTTTGATCGGTTTTGAAGATAGTACAGGGCTACTTTCATCTTCGTCTAGATTTTGGTTAGTTATACCCTTGTGTTTCTGGAAAAATAGAAATATGATGGATTAACTTTTGGTTCAGAGTTTTCAACAAACAGTTGGTATGCCTAAAATCAGACAAAAGTTCTTAACAAAACGAAATGTAGTAACAAAAAATTAACAGAGAGCATAATATGATAACCAACAAAAAAACTTAAGTCGTATATGCATAAAATGCTTGAATAAAAACTCAAACATCATAAATTTAGAGTAAGCACTACATCAACATTGGAAAAAATAATCACAAACATCGTGAACCCAAACATTTATACATGCCGTAGGGCTACAAATCTCAAAAGGCAAGTATTCTATAAAGAAGCAAAGATAAATAATCGCAAACACCATGAAGGGTTACAAAATCTTAGAAGGCATGTGTTCTATAAATAAGCAAAGCGGAGAAGAAGAAGAAATTCCTTACATTTCAGCAATAGTTCGATGGAGAACAATGAATCGAATCAAGTCATAAATAGAGTAAATAAAAGTGGGTTACAACCGGTTGTATGTGAATAATATAGAAATGATGGGTAATGGTTTAAACTTGGGGAAATAATTTCATAGAGAATAGGAATTTGAAAGGAGCGTCTGTAGAGATTGAGAGATAAAGAAATTAGATGAATATTATCATTTAAGAAGAAAGAAGAAGTAGTTTCTAAAAATCGTGAATAAGAATGAAACGTTGGAAATAACGGGTGTTATTTTTATTAATCGTGGGAGTTATTGAACTGTCTGATATTGAACGTGGGAAGTAACGGTGTTAGAATTAATAGGTGTTTTTAACGGCATTGCAAGACTTAACATAGAAACTAACGCTTTTGCTTATTTAGAGTATCCAGAACCGTCTGATATCTTTGATTTTGTTAAATCTCAATCGTTCTTTGTCTTTCCATTAAACCAAAGGAAATTTGTTATATAGATATATATATATAATTATATACATATATATTTATTGATCTTACATTTTTTATCTAGTTTCTTAGTAAATACAAGTATAGTCACTGGATTGGATGCAATCTTCCGATCACGAGGATTTGGGCATTTATCACCTTTAGTTTTGTTGTATATTTCTATTATGGACCTTAGTTACATAGGTTTTTTGGGTGGGCTTTTTATCTACTTTTATTTGTAGGGGGATTTTTGCTACCTGTCAGACTTATTGGCGGCTCCTTTTTAAGTATAGAATAAAATTACATGAGTGCTCCCCTCCTTATGAGGATCGCTCATTTTTCTCAAAAGCATACAGGGCCGAAATAAGTTAAATAAGAAGGAAAAGGGATAATGAGTTGATGAAAAAGAGTAGAGGGCCCAAGCCAAAAGTATTGTGGGACAAGAAATATTACTCTTTTCCATTCATTCATTCTATTCTACTAAGAATAAATAACAGCTTGAGAGGAACTTTCATGGCGGCTTAAAGGGAGCAAATAAAGCGAGGATTAAAAAAATGTTAGCTAAAGGGGAGATTTAGAAGATTAAAGCAAGATATCTTAAAGGTTTAAGGTGAGTAATACTAAACTCATTGTTACCTATCCAAATATATGGTTTTGGTAAGATCTTGGAAACTATTATATATGATGAAGTTTCATATGGATTTCCATTAACACAAATTGTTTTATGAATGTTTTGGGGAAAAGTAGATGAACATAAAATGTTTAGATGTATTCCCCTACCCTAATGATTATGAAATATTATGAAGATTATATATGCATGCTTTTTGAAATGTGATTTAGTTTAAGAGATTTCTTATGCCAAGAATAATTTATTATGATTTAGTGAAGGAGTATGCTTAGAAAATAAATAAGGAAAATACCCTTAAATCAAAATAAAGGATGGGATATATTCGAACAAGTGTTCATACTTTTTGTGAATTTTATTAAGGTTTTCTATGAGGAAAATAAGCCGATATATGATAAGTACTACGACGGGGAAAGAGGGAACTGCGGGAACGCATGTAATATAAAATTATATGGAAAAGAGAAAACAAGTGTCGGATAAATAGGGAACCGGATCCAAATAAAGTGCTAAAAAGAAATATTAAGGACACTACAAATAACAGAAAGTGAAATTGTAATGTATTCTATAGAAACATGTGTAAAGACGTTGTCAGATATGTCAGACTTTGTCTAGCATGGAGTTGAGGCCACGGCCTAACGTTTTATAGAGGAACTGCACACATGAGGAAGAGGTAGTGATTTGCCAAAGGGATCCAAAGACTTTCAAGGGAAATTAGAACTACAGCACAATTTGTAGAGGACATTCCACACTGCAATAATATAAAGACGGAAGGAAACTAAACTACGACACAAAATGCAAAAGAGGTAGTGCGTTGTAATTTGGAAGTATTCACTTAATAAGTAAAGAGTAAACCGTGCACACAAGTTGGGCAGGGTTGTATTGTGCCAAGGTACGGTGTGAATGAAACCTAATAAAAGACAACTATTTTGGACTCAGGGAGAGCCCAGGGATAGTAAGGGAAAGAACTCCTACTCTAGAAGTAAGTTTGGAAAGGCTATTGACATCGCAGTGTTGACGCTTACTCGAATGCACATCTATGGAAGGTGAGGAGAGGCATCAACTTTCAGAAACTACAGTGGGTGATTCTAAGCAATTTAAAATTAAACAAATGTTTGGGGACTTTAGGTGGTCCTTTTATAGTAGTCTAGCATTTAAGTAAGTAAATAAAGACCGTGGGTGGTTGTTTCACAGTAGCCCAGAACTTAAGTAAATAAATATAGAGGGATAACATATGATTGTTTCTTTATAGTCCAGGGCTAAAGCAAATAGTTAAATACCATTGGTGGCTGGGACTAAGCAGTTTGAACTAATGAATGAATCTAAATAATACCGTAGGGAGTCGAGTCTATGCATTTTATATCTAAAGAATGAATTAAAAAGGGATACTACAGAGGGGGTTGATTCCAAGCAGTATCAGCTAAAAGATGAACCTAAATAGGAATTTAAGTGGGGACTACGCTGGGAGCACAGTAAAAGATTAGAACAGTAGATTGAAGAATAATCTAAAATGGGAGCTAAGTGGGGACTGCGCTGGGGGCGCAATAATAAAATGGGAACCAGTTTGGAACGCATAAAGGAACATTAGTAAATAAGAACCACTTGCATTAGGACTATGTTTGTTTCACTTATGATGTTTGGGTTAGGAAGGGTGTAACGACCTGCCTTTTTGGACGAATTAAATCGACGATAAACCACACACGTCAGACTCAAACCATTCAAAAGGGAAGATTGTTATGGGGTAAATAAGAAAAAGCAGAGAAAGAAAGAAAATAAATACCGAATCTTGCAGCGGAATGACAAAATATAATAATCAGATAAATAGTTCATGAAGTTGTTTACAAATAACATTGATTAAACCTTTATAATACAGATCAGAGTTACATACAACAAGAATAAATAATAAATAAACGTAATGGAACAACATGATGTTGTGGAATAAATATAATACATAATAATCGTACAAAATCTTCGTCTTCATCCTCCAGAAAGCAGTCTTCAATAAACTGAAAAGCTCAGACTGACCCGAGCGAATTAAAAAGACAAAACACTCAAGTCAGAACGAAAAGATCTTATGTAAGTTAAATCAATAGAAAAATATGAGTGTAACAGCGTCAGAGATGTTTACGGGGTTTGACATCTCCTATCCAGTGTCTAACGTGGGTGTGATAACTTAAGAGATGTTCGGGATTTCCATCTCCTAAGGATCTGTTAAACTATCTACTATGTAGTATAATACGCTATTATAATATGTCTACAGTAAAATAAAGTATTAAAATAACGTTAAGACGTTACCCATATCGCCCTTAACACATTTTATATATTCTCATAGTCTATACGGTACCGTAATTCCTCCGTAAACTGGAGAGCTATTAGAGGGCACTCCATAGATATGGTACAAACCAAACTCGTAGAAGGTGCGATAAGGCATGCGACAAGGCACGCGAGGCAATGCCCAGGGTAGGATTCTACCATTTTGCGGATCCGGACTGGTGGTAAAGCATAGCAGCTACTACCGCCCACCTCGAAACACACTCCTGTGAGAAATGCGGATTAAGGATCTTAAGGCTAGAATTAACACTAGAGGGGGGTGGATAGTGTTTTAAGAAACTTGTTAATCTTTTTGAGTTTATCTAACTTTATTAACAATGTATACACTAAATAGACACAGATATGAACACAGAATCAAACACAGATGCAAATATAAAGTAAAAGCAGTAAAGGAAAGAATACACCAGATTTTATACTGGTTCGGAGTTACCCTACATCCAGTCCCGCAACACAAGTACGGATTTCCTTTCAACAGCAATTCAACAATTACAACCCTCGGTTTCAAGGCTACGAGGTACACCCTCCAGAATGACAATCCTCTAGGTAGAGATACTTGATTTCCGGGGAAACAAGTTCACCTAATTGATTTCCAGGGCTACAATCACACCTTTTCTCGCTTGATTGATTTCCAAGGCTACAATCACACCTTTTCTCACTCAATTGATTACAAAAAGTCTATAACTCTGAATAGCACTGAGAACCTTGTAGAAATAGTGATGTAGAATCAAACTAGAAGTAATCGAGTATGATTCGATGTTGATTTCGGCAGAGTAATGGTATGATTTTGTATTAAGAAATGTGGAAGATGAAGAGGAGTGAAAACCAGAAAAATATGATTAAAAATTCGTTGAAACTGACCCCTATTTATAGAAGATCAACAGCCATGACCATTCATGAAGAGTTATGACGAATAGACACTTCTTTTGAAATTTGAATTTGAACTTCAACTGTCACTATGTCGACATAGTACCTAGAGGCATGTCGACATCCCTCAGCCAAAATTGGTATTTTGAATTTCTATAAAAACAATATTTATCTTATATAAAAACTATTTAAAACTTTATAAATATACTTGAATATAGTTGAATTTCATAAGTAAATATAAAGAACAATATATACATAATTTAACTATAATTTTATATTTAAATCTAGTATAAATATTAAAAGTTAAATATATTATTTGAAAAGACATTTAAAATCAAGAGTAATTTGACTTTGAAATTAAAGATGTTTTGAGGCTAAAATTATTTAAAATCAGGATAGAGAGTTTTGAATCTTTTAAAAGGAAAGTTTTGAAATCATTTTGAAAACAAGATAATTTTGTAAAATCATTTGAATTAAAATTAGTGGATACAAAAAAATGTCCCACTAGATTTTCGTAGGTTCCATCCTACTTAGGGTTCCATCCCTTTAACAGGCTCGAAGTGGATTCCATTCCACGAATAAATTGGATATTAAGATGCTAGTGCTTTTCTACGAGTTTTAACAAATATTCCTAATAAAACAAACTTAACCTTGAACTCTTGAAATCTTGATAATCTTGATACTCATGAGTCTTCTATCTCTATATCTTGAATCTTTATACTGTACAGTCTTCATTCTTGATACCTACATGGTTAGATCCTGCATATACATATATATCTAAACTTGTAATGTTAGTATTTATATTTTATAACCTATTCTAAGGTTGTTGTCATCAAAACCATCATCTCATGGACTAACAACTCCCATAATCAAAATCAAGGGTGGACACCAAAACAATCACAAAGTAATAGAATGGTATCAAAGAAATGTGTCTGATAGGAGGAATGACCTCACTTGGCCCAACATAGCTCATGTTTTAGCCACATCAAGCTGACTCACGGGACTCAGGGTCACGTAAATACCTCATACAGAATCGTTCGCCAAACCATCCTACTTCATTTCTGAAATCTCCACGACGTACATAGTTGTTAATGTGGTTTTCGGTATTGGCAGAGAGTATGACAATATCCGATCCTGGTCTCTTTAACAACCAAACGCTTATTTCACACAGAATGGTTTTTTTACATTTCAAAAAGTCAATTCACAATTGATATCAAAATATCATATTCGATTTCAACTATATCTCTTCGAAATCATGTTCACTTTCCAAAACTATTTTCACTTTCAAATCATATTTCCTTTCAAAATCATATTCACTTTTGAATTTATCAATAGGATAGGTTAATTAACTCCTTGTTCCAAAATCATCATATTTACTCAAATATGTCATTTCACAAAAGATATCAATTCTAAATTCCAACTTAGGTTGTATCATCATCCAGGATTTAAATATAGATACTTCAACTTTACACAGTCTGAAATTTTAGAAAATAGTTTAGATGGTCATAAAATAGTTTTATTAGTTTGAAAATAATTTAAAATAGATTAAACTAGTTTTAAAATAGTAAAATATAGTTTAAAATAGATTAAAATAGTTTTAAAATAGTAAAATAGTTTAAATAGATTTAAATTTGATTTAATTAGTTTTTTAAAATGATTTAAATAGATTTAAAATAGAATAAATAGATTTAAATCATATTAATAGATTTAAAATAGATTAAATAAATTTTAAATAGATTAAACAAATTTTAAATAGATTAAATGAAGTTAAATTATATTAAATAGATTTAAAATAGATTAAATAAATTTAATTATTTTAAAATAAGTAAAATAGATTAAATTGGATTAAACAGGTTATAGTAGATTAACATAAATTAAAATAGTTTAAATTGATTAAAATAGTTAATTTAATTAAAATAGTTTAAATTAGTTTAAAATAGATTTCAAAGTTATCCAAACATTTCAATAACTCAATTTCGATAAATTCATTTATATACGGCACTTCGACTTTGAAATTCCAATTTAAATCCTTTGAACAATTCATTAAATCAATTCCAATTTCAGCATTAACGCTTGGATTATCGAAAATAATTCAGTTTATATAAATCGATTTCTATTTCAAAATGCCAGTTACCTGAATTCAAAATTTAAAGAAATTAAACCATTTAATTTAGCCAATCCGGTGTCTGTATATAATTTTCTACCCTATGGTCATGTGATACGGATATTTATCATTTCAATTTGCAATTTAAAATTTTACGTTTATATATCATTTCAAACCGCAATCCCGAATTAAATAAAATCCATAAAATCGCTCGAGTCTATAATTTTAACCCATAACGATTTTTCCCTAATCTATAGATCGCTCGGGTATGTATCATTTCAACCCATAGGGAACTTGCAGTATATAACAATATAAAATACAATCATCTAGTCATTCAATATCAACAATCAAACATCCATTATAATCATCATCCAAATCGATCAATAAACATCAATAGGTAACTGATAATCAATAACAGGTATTAAATTGATAATTTAAATTCAATATAAAATTAAGCAATGATTAAATGCAATAAAAGTCAAATTTAACTAGAATGGAAATTTAAACATACCAAATATCAATCAATTAATTTCTAATCACATCATAAATTTAATTTAACTAACATAAGATAATTCTAGTAGTTGTGAGTGGGTCAAAACATTCACCTTTGATTTCAAATCGATTTGAAATCCAAAATAAGCCCCAAATTTGAACAGTCTCATATTTGGTCCAAACAAACGCCAAAATGTCCAGAATTTCGATACGATCGTAACAGAGCAAACCGCGCGAGAATCCAAGCTCATATGAAAAAGTTATGCATATTAGAACGATTTGAATTATATAAACATTAAAATAAACAGACTAATACAAATTTGCCACGTCACCTTGCTTTACCGATTGAAACCCTAATTCCTCTCAGAAGCACGCGACCTCCAGGTAACCGAAACCTAATGCCGTCGATGATCGAGCAATTTTTGACGCCTCCCTGAACATCGTAACTATGACCAGACCATGCCATTGAAACCCCCTCTCCACGCCGCCCTCACCGGTACATCGCGGCTGCCTCCGGTTCGCCGTTTTTGACAACGCCGCCGCCACATAGGCTGAGGTTTCTAGTGAGCTCAGGCCATCTACGCGACAAACGACAACCATGGATGCGTTCGGCTCGACGACTACTACAACCCCATACCCTCTGATCGTCGCCAGGATGACGATCCACCGCTAACATCTCGAACCCTAAAATGAACGGCCAAGGTTCATCCTCGATTTCAGGACAAATGGTGAATCCGATTGAAAAACGAATCACACCAGTGAATTACGCTTGTCGAGATCTTCAAATTGATATATAATTTGATATGGTTTGGAGGAGTTTGAATTTTGGATTTGGTTTTGAGATTGAATTCAGGTTTGGATCTGTAGCCATTGGAAAGAAAAAGAACCGATAGATGTAATAGACAGATACATACAGAGATGAGAAATAAAAAGGCTGCTAGGGTTTAGAAAGGTCTATATATATGGACAAGGTCCGATAAGAAAATGAACACGTATCAAATTGATTTGAAACGACAATAACAACCCGAAAAGCCCATTCTGACCCCGAAATGAAAGTAGGTCATCCCATATATCAAAATAGATGTTTTCGATGTTTTTAAACTCAATGGAATAGATTTTAAGTCCTAATTCCATCGTATAAAGAAGTTATCTTAAAATCAGCTTATTTCAAATTGAATTTAATTAAATTGATTTCTACGCGTTTCGAGTCCATACGATCAAACGACAAGTCCGATCGCTACGAAACTTGAAATTCTACAATAATTTACCGTTACGGATCCGATGAAACTGGTTTCTTTGAAATCCGAGACAGTGGCCAAAATGGCTATTTTCACATTAAATAAATAAATTAATATTAAATTGGATAAATCATTTTTAATTTCAAATCTTATAATTAACAGATTTTATCATTTTGATTACTTAGATATTTATAATAACTTAAAACAAATTTACATATCAATTTAGTGTTGTATATTACACTAATTACAGTGGTCCATTTCAGTTGCAATAAATTCATTAAGTATAATTTAAATTCAATTAAATCCATTTATTTTGATTTCAATCTTTTTGTTCAATCTATCATTATTTTATGGACATAGTTACATTGGTTTATATCTTATTATATTAATATTCTCCAATTTAATCTTAATTTCCATTAACGTAATATTTAATTATATTTAATTGCAATTGATTTCAAATTGAATTCAACAATTAAACAAATTGGAAACAAATGACAATCGTTACCTTTACTAAATTTAATAACATTTGTAAGTTTGTTATCGACACACAAATGTCATAACTACTCCACAAAACTACTTTTATTCAATTACAATTCATTACATATTATCCCACCAATCAATATAACATTTAATTTATTTCTTATTTATCATTTATAACAAATTAAATTCTAATGAATTAATTAACTATTGTTTTAACTTGCCAATTCAAACACATTTCCAAGTTTATTGTTAACAAACCAAACAAATAACTTCATATTGATTTTATATTCTTATTCACAATTTCGAACCGATGTAACTTTCCAATTTATTACAATTATTTGAGATTTCATTCAATTATTGCCTTGTAAATATAATTAACATTTATATACATTTTATTGCATTCACCTTTTACAGTTATCATCTTAAATCATTTTACGTAATATTTTAATTTCATTTAATTGTAATTGATTAAATAAATTGGTAACAAATAGCAATTGTCACCATTTCTACATTTAATAACATTCGTAAGTTTATTATTTACAAACAAATGTTATAATAACTTACACTATATTAATTCTATCCAATTTCAATTTATTATACATTATTACATTAATTAATCAACATTTGAATTATCAATTACTCTTTTAATCTAATTATCAGTTAATATATACATTATTACATTAATTAATCAACATTTAAATTATCAATTACTCTTTTAATCCAATTATCAGTTAATATACACATTATTACAATTAATTTACAATATATAACCAATTATAAACTTTTAATCATTTCAATTAATTGGAATTACACTCAAAGCAGTTATCAATTACCTTAAATTAATACTATTACATTTCATTCCAGTCATATTCTTATTATTAAATCATAAATTTTTATTTCTTCCAACATTAAATCACAAAACCCTATTAAATTAACCATTTTTAATTATCGAAAATTACGGGTCGTTACAAGGGGGAAACCCATTCCGTGTAGTACGGCTTCATCTCGCTATTAGTTTATTTTGGGTAAGTATGATTCACACCAGACTTTATGTCTGACCCATGTTTTTATTATTATTTTCCCCATAAACTCATGGGTACTCATTTGAGTAGGTTGAGTTTATGGGATATGCAGGTTTAAATTAGAGCCGCAGTACGTAGATCGAAGACAAAGCAGGAGGCTTGATTAGCTAATAAAGATATTATTTCTACTGTTAAAGGAGTTCAGGCAGCATCCTCGTATGTTGACCTAACTCTTTGCTATGTCATTTTCTTTTGTTATTTGACCCCTGTATGGGCACGAATTTGAGGGTTAATTTCGATGTAAAATGTATGTATTGAATATTAAAGAAAAGATTCTACGTAATGAAAATTTTTAGCTACTCTGTTTACTTTGTTTGTATTTGAATATACTAAACTCACTTACGTAGCTGGAAGATGATTCTGGTGATGACTGTTGGATTATCGGTGTTCATCTTTGAGTCTCGAAGTAGGGGATGTTACAGTTTGATATCAGAGCATAGGTTAGAGACACTTAAGTAAAATAGAGCTAGAAAAAAATAGGAGCATTATTTAGAATAATATGAACACCCAGGGGAGGGGAAGTGCTAATGTATATATATGTATGTATGTTTGTATGTATGCATGTATGTATGTATAACGTATATGTATGTTGCTATATATATATGTATATATATATATATGAAGATATATCTACCCTTCTATTATTGTTTCACTCCCTTTCTTTCTGTTTCTAATGAAGACTTGCTTAACATAAGAAGCAAGATAGATTTGACGAGTGGACGAATTACGATAGGAGGGGCAAGTGTAAGAAGGGAGGCTTAAAGTACGCCGACCAATGGATAGAATATGGGAGAAGTTCCCAGAGCGGTAGGAAAGGAAGCTGCATAACTAGCAAATTAGACAGGCATCAATGTGAATGTCTTGTTTAGACAGTTCATGGCTCAGACAATGAGGGAAGTTGCACCAGGGCTGTTCAGCCAAGGCCTAAGGTAGTGAGAGAGGACTTCCCAATTATGAATAAAGACTATATGAGTTTGGAAAGAAAGGCATATACGGTGAAGGAGCCTGCTATGCAGGTACTGAACCAGCTAAGGATTTGTGAGTGCATATTTGAAGACTTTGGCTTAAATGGTGCGCAGAAGAGAAGGCCGACATCAAGGAAGCTACTAGAAGATGCACTAAATTGGTGGGAGGCAGTAATTACCGAGACCCCAGAGGAAGAGATTACCTAGGAGCAGTTTAAAGACAGGTTTGAGGCTTAGTTCATATCAGAATCTCAACAGAGTATGTTATTAAGGGTGGTTATTGATCCGAACAGGGTGACCTTATATTAGAGGGGTATATCCAGAAGTTTAACTCGTTAGCTAAGTATGATAGGGAGATCATCAATACTTCGATGAAGAAGAATGAAAAGTTTATCAAGGATTTAAAGCAAGGTCTTGATCATAAGGTGATGACTAATTTATCATCTCTTTTTAAGTTTGTCGCTGACTTGGCTAGAAGGTATGATGGAATGTATCGGAGCAGAGAAGAGTGGAGGCGAGAGCCAAAGCAGAGCAGAAGAAGAAGTTTACCCCATATACTAATGGCAAGAAGGGAGTGCCAAAGGAAAAAGGTGGGGAGGTTACTACCACATAAGTTGCATGTTTTAACTGAGGATGGAAGGGCCACTATGCAACAAAGTGTATAATGCCAAAGGACCTAGCAAGGGTGAAGTGATTCAAGTGTGATAAGGTGGGACATCTGAAGAAGGACTTCCCAAAGCTTAAAGCATAGGTTTATGCTTTGGAGGGACTGAGGGAAGGACGGTCTGCCAAGGATAGTGGCAAGCGGAAAGTCTTGGAAGGTATTGCTTTAATTTTTGGTATTTCAGTTAGAGTATTGTTTTATACTGGTGTGAAAACTCATTTATAGTTAAAGATTTGGTTGATAGATTTAGGTCAGGAGTTACCTATTTAGTTACTTCCATACGTGTTGCAAATCCAATAGGAGGGTATGCCACTCTCGGATTGAGATGTGCTGACCTAGATATTGAGTTAAGTGGGTGTAGGTTGTATCATGATCCTTATGTATTTGACTTAATAGGCTTCGAAGTTATTTTAGGGATGGATTAGTTGGAGAAGTATAGCATGAGAGTGCACTGTGCCAAAAGGATAATTACTTTGAGTCATCCGAGCCATAGAGATAAAGTGTATGTAGTCATGGAAGAATGTAGAGTAAGGCGTAGAGACATTTTATTTGCTTTAGCTTTGAAAGAAGAAGATCTTGGAGCAGTACGTGTTGTAAGAGAGTTTCGAGATGTGTTTGAACCGGTCTCAGGGTTTCCACTCCCGAGAGCGGTAGAGTTTCATATAGACTTGATACCATGGACCGAACTATTTGGTCGACCTCCTAGTAGCAAGCCTCCGAAGGAGATGAAGGAGTTGAAAAAGTGATTGGTAGAGTTAGAAAGTAAGAGTTTTATAAGGCCAGATAGTTCACCTTGGGGAGAAGCGACGGTATTTATGAAGAAGTCCGATGGAACATTAAGACCATGTATAGATTATCAGCAGCTGAATGAGAGGACGGTAAGGAATAGGTATCCTTTGCCGAGAACTAATGACCTTTTTGATTAGCTGAATGGAACTAAGATATTTTCACAGTTAGATTTGGCTATGGGTTCCATTGGCTGGGAGTTGCGGAGGAAAGAATTCCTTTGACTGCATTCAGAATGAGGCATGGTTCATATGAGTAGCTAGTAATGCCATTTGGACTAACCAATGCACCTGTGTTATTTGTAGACTTGATGAACAGAATCTTCTAAAATAATTTGGATACATATGTGTTTGTGTTCATAAATGACATCTTAGTGTACTCTAAGGATGAGAAGGAACACGCAATTCAACTAAGGCTTGTGCTAGAGACGTTGAGACGACATAAGTTAAAGGCGAAATTTTCTAAGTGTCATTATTGGAGAAGGGAAGTGAATTTTCTAAGACATGTGATCTCAGAAGATAGGTTAGCAGTAGATCCTTCAAAGGTTGACGCAGTAAATGGGTGGAAGAGTCCTGAGACTGTGACAGAAGTGCAAAGTTTCTTAGGATTGGCTGGCTACCATTGCAGATTCATAAGGACATCTCTCGTGTATCTACGTCGGTGTTGAGATTGACCAGGAAGAGTGAGTAGTTTGTTTGGACGTAGGAGTGTGAGAAGGCATTCCATGAATTGAAGTATCGATTGATGAATGAGCCTGTGTTGTGACACCTGAAGGGAATGTTGTTATAATTGTATATACTGATGCATCAGGTTCACGGTTAGGAGCAGTATTAATGCAGAAGGGAAGAGTAATTGAATATGCATCTAGATAGTTGCGACCCCATGAAGTTCAATATCCGATGCATGATTTGGAGTTAGCGGCGGTTGCCTTCGCATTGAAGATTTGGAGACATTGTCTCTTAGGCTATAGATTTGAGTTATTTACAAACCACAATTCCTTAAGATATTTTTTCTCTTAGAAGGAGCTAAACATGAGACAGTGGAGGTGGTTAGAGTTTTTAGCAACCTATGATTTTAAGATAGAGTATATCCTGGGAAAAGGCAATAAAGCAGCAAATGCCTTAATCCAAAAAACAGTAGAGTTGCGTTTTGGCTATAATGGAAGAATGGACCGTCTTGGAAACATTGTTTGCATGTAATATTTAGTTTCGGTCTAGTGTAGGTTCAAGCAGTACTTTTGGGATGTTATCATGCATGGAGGCTATATAGTTAAAGCGCTAGCAGTTCCATAGCGGTGGAGATGCAAAAAATTAAAGCGGAGATATAGCGTAGGTGTGAAAAGCTTTATTAGATAAAAGACCAAATATTTAAAGTTATTTTTTTCTAATTGTCACATCATTTGTGTTGGAAAAGAAATATTATTTAATCTAGTATAACAAAACTGAAGAATATATTGGTATATGTAGACTAGTTTTGGTGACTATAATAGATTTCTGACTTACATTGTGCATTTATGCCTTAAAATTAGGTCTTTACTCTAACTTTATTGATTTTGTTTACAAGAGAACTAGTCAAATCAATCTTTGTATATTAATGTTGCTAAAGCAGATGCTAAAAAGCCTTGATTTAACATGTGTAGCGGAAAATAGTGGGGCTCAAAGCAGATCTACTGTTTAAAAGTGCTAAACTAAAATAACATAGCCGTCGAAGAGAGCTATGCGCTATAGCTGATATTTTATGCGGCTTTAGCGGGGCTTTAATTACACTGCCTGGAAGTAAGGCCTGCGCTGATAGAAAGGATTGCTGAACTGCAGAGGGGAGACAAGTTCTGCACGGACATAGCAAGGAGCTTGGGCTCAGGAATTGAGGCAGTAGAGCTAAAGGTGTTAAGTGTTGATAAAGAAGGCAAATTGCAGAAGAATGGAAGGTTGTATATTCCGATTATAAAAGAACTACAGAAGGAAGTATTGGACGAATGTCATCGTTTAAAGTTCACCATACATGCTAGAGGTACAAAGAAGCATCGAGATATGAAAAGGATTTCTTCTGGGAAGAGATGCAGAAAGATATGGGAGAGTATGTGAGAAGATGTCTTACATGCCAGCATGTGAAGGCAGAACATTTGTAACGACCCGTAAATTTTAGTGGTTTTATTTATTTAATTAATTGAATTTTGTGAAATTTTAAATAATAATATTTTAAATAAAAAATTTTATATTTGAAATACGTCGATTTAAACATAGCAACTGGTAAATTTTCATCAGATAATTTGGAAGTTTATTTTCGTGTGTAATTTTATTTCAATTTATATCGGTTAAAAATTGATAAAAATAAAAGTGTTCCGAAACCTAAATATGTCAACATGAGAAAATTTATTTACAACACTCTGAATCAGACTGCGAAATTCGTTTCGCGAAATTCGGACGTTTCTAGCTCCGTTTGGATTTTTCCGTACGGAATAGCAACGTATATCGGTACCGATTATCGACTTTTGATCGGATGATCGTACCACTAATATCTGTATACCATTTTGATCGTCTTGTCATGCTGATCTCTGCGGTATATTCAATTCTGTTTTTGAAGTCCGATACGTGGCGAAATCTATAAAACGTCGGACCATATCACTATACATTTGAGCCCCTTGAATTTCCTATACACTTCCATTATACACCGTGTAATCCAACGGTCACCTGTAATGATTACTTTCAGCTTTTAACCTTTCCTATTCCCAATGTGCAATTTATAATTTACTGGTTCACTTTTATTTTGGTCTGTATACATTCTCTTTATTTCTTCTATTACTGTTCGTTCTGAAGAAATTTTTTATAATATTAAACAAGTTCATACTTCTGAAAAAAAAATTGTAACCATTCTTTTTTTTCTTTACCGTTTCCTATTTCTTTCTCACAGCCTCACCTTCTTCTCTCTCAAACCCAAACTTCACGCGCTAGCCTTCCCTCCACCTCCGCCATCTCCTCCCGCAACCACCTCCTTCCTTCCACCCTCCGCCGCCGTACCCTGGCCTCCACCTCCTTGAACCGAAGCTCCACCACTTGATCTCGCACCTAGCCTATCCAGTCAGGTCTCCCCACCAATCTTGGCTATCTTTTTCTCGTGCTTCCTCCCTTTGCATCAGGCCACTACTTCCCTTTCTAGCCAAAGCCGCACCTTGTCTCCATCAACTGGCCTCTTCTTTATCTTATAGGTAAAACATTGGTTAGATATGTATAAAGTTATAATTGTATATATATATTTAATATGTTATCTGTTAGTATGTAAAAGTTTGTTATGTTTAAGTATTTATATCCACATAACGGCTTCGTATATATTTTGTACATTTAATTATAAGGTATCAATGTTTTTATTTTTTTATTTTTTATATATACATTATATTTTTAAAGTATGTATATTTTATGATTTATATTTTCAGGTTATTCTTTTGTATATATATGCTAATGTATATGTATGAATATATGTTTGGCTGTTGTCTGAGTTTATACATATTAGTATATTCTGTGTTTGTGTATAGATTTTATTAGTTTCTGTTATAGATATATTGATTTGAAAATGAAATACAAAGCTTTTGATTTCTATTTGCCTATTTATAAAGGTTATAAGGTATGTTTGCTTATTTATAGGTTTAGTTTATTTATTATTATATATAGTTTGTGTATACATTACTTTGGTCGATCTGCTAGTTAATAGGTATATAATTATGTTAAAGTATGCTTGTATTTATATAGTTACTTATATATATATATATATTTGATTTGAATGAAAGTGTTCTGGGATTTGAGAATTTAAAGATTTATTTTATGTTCTTTTGTTCAAAAATGATCAAAAAGCTTTATTTAAATTATCAGATGTACTCAAGCCATATGACTTTGATATATGTATGGATTCCTTGACTCTTAAATATATATAGTACAGATATGTATTTATGCTTGTAACAGATTTGCAAATCTGTTTGATTTTTTTTGAATGTATATAAGTCATATATATTATAATTTTGATCTTTAATTTCATATGGTTTATATATATTATTACTTTAATTGTTACTATAGTCAGTATGTAATTTTGTATAGGATTTTATATTAGTTTATCTATATAAGTATATTTGAGTTATAAAGGTTACAATATATATATATATATTCTCTGTTTATATCAAGCTGATTTTGATTTGTTCCCCATCAATGCCTGTTATCAGTTTTTTCATCAAATTCGTGCCAACCTTGCTTTGTTTGGAATTCGTGCTTGGATTCGTAACTCAATTTCAGTGTCTGTACCTGTGTTCGTATCAGTGTCATCTCTTGTTCTCTCTAGCCTTGAAAGGTGAGCAATCACTCACGATTAATGTTCTTATATTTATTAAATTTGATTTCAATTGAAACGACAATTGAAATATGCTGCTGTTAGTTATTCACATTGCTATATATATGCCATTATCTGTATCTGTTCACCTGTGACATCTGACACCATTATCTGTTATTTATACTGATGATATATGCCTGTTACTGTTGTTATATTATTATCATATCTGTTATCACTCTGCAAGTTCCCTGTTAGTATAGAATTCACTATGGGTTGAAATGATACAAACCCGAACGAACTATAGAATATGAGAAAATCGTTATGGGTTGAAATGATAAACCTAAGCGATTTTCATTGAATTGAATTTGGGATTGCGGGTTGAAAGGATATATACCTGTATATATATATATATATATATATATTTAAATTGCGAATTGAAATGATAAATATCTGTATCACTTGACCATAGGGTAGAAAATTATATACAAACACCTGTGGTCTATATATAAATATTTTAAAAATGATTTCTATGGTTTTGAAAGGAAATATATGGTTTTGATAAATATTGATTTTAATGATTTATTAAAGTTGATTTAATAAAGTTGATATATAATATGTTTAAGTATTTATTTAAAATTTATATTTTCGAATATAGAGTTTGTAATGATTCGGGTTGTAAAGATAAATTTGAAATTGATTTGAAATTTTATTTATTTAAGAATTATGCTTAAATAAGTTTGATTTGAAATTTATTGAATTTGAAACTTTAAAGAAGTGTTTTACAACTTGAAATTTGATTAAAGGTGACTTAAATGAATACTTCAAATTTATACAAATTTAAATGGGATATTTTGTAAGTTGAAGTTGTATTCAAATGATATTGAAATAATTAGGTAAATATTTCAAACCTAAATAATAGAAAAGTGAATTGATATATATATATATATATATATAAAATTATCGAATTTAGTTTTAAAATGTGGAATATTTGAAGCTTTGAAATATATTGAATTGAACTGGTTTATTTATGGTTCAAATCGGTATTTGAGATCGATATAACTTGAAATGTTTAATTGAATTGGAATCGAAATTGATGATTTAGATTTGATTTAAATTTGAATTTGGAATTCGAATTGATTTGAATTGATTTGTGAAAGTCGAGGAAACTATTTTATTTTATAAAGTAATTTTAAATTATATTTAAAACTATTGATATTTTACTTTATAAATTATTTTTAATATAAACTATTTTAATATAAATCATTTTTAATATAAATTATTTTATTTATAAACTATTTTAACTTATCACTATTTATATAAACTATTTTATTATGTATACTAATTTTAATATCTAAACTGTTTAAGTGGAAAGTGTTATGATTTCCAAAATGCTATAATTTCAAAGTGTTATGATTTCCAAAATGCTATAATTTCAAAAGTGTTATGATTTCCAAAATGCTATAATTCCAAAGTGTTATGATTTCAAGCTATGATTTCAGAGAGTTATGAATTTCAAGGTTTTGATTTCCAAAGTGTTTTGATTTTAAAAGACTTATGATTTCGAAAGCATTATAACTTTGGAAAGTGATATGATTTTAGAAATGATATATTGAATTGAAATGATATCGTTTTGATATAGTTTAAAAATGAAAATGATATTTTGGTTTTGAAGTATAAACTATTTTGAAATGACCGCGGTGTTATAATAACGTTTGGTTGTTAAAGAGACCGGGATCGGATATGGGCATACTCTATGTCGATACCGAAAACCACTTTAACAACTGTGTACGCGGTGGAGATTCCAGAATGAAGTAGGATGGTGGCGACGATCCTAAAGGTATATACGTGGACCCAACTCCCGTGAGTTGGCATAAGGTGGCTAAAACAGGAGCGATTCCCGAGCCAATGAGGTAGCACCTCTGATCAGACGCATTTCTTCGATACCATTCTATTACTTTGTGACTGATTTGGTGGCCACCCTTCGATTTTGATTGGGAGTGTGTTCTGAGGTGGGCGGTAGTGGCTGCTATGCGTTTCCACCAACCCGGATGCATAATTGGTATATCTACCCTGGCATTGCCTTGTTGTTCCGTGGCACCTACCATATCGAGCTTTACTACGAGTTTGGATTTGTGCCGTAGCCTGTGGAGTATTGAGGGTAGCCCCCGATCTGGGAGTATGCTAATACTGGATAGACTACTGGGACTATTACGTGTTAAGGGCTATATGGGTAACCCCTTAACGCTATTTAAAAGTAAGTTTATTTTATATTAGACATTATTATAATAGCGTATATTACTACATAGTATATAGTTTAACGGATCCTTAGAGGATGGTTATCCCAAACATCCTTTGAGTTACTTGTATTTCAGTTTATATTTCACTTGAATTAGATTTATTGATATAAGAATGTTAATCCTGACTCGAGTGTTTTGTGTTTTGCTTTACGCTCGGGTCAGACTGAGTGATACAACATTTGAGACTCACCTTTGGAGTTGGAGCTTCTCTTGGAGATCTAGCTATCTATCCTGCTTTTAGTTATTCAGTCGATTCCAGTGATGCATTCAGATCTTGTATTTGATTATTGTATTGAGACATCTATGTACTCGTGACTTCTGTTGTATCTTGTTTAACTCTATTATATATACATATTGTAGCTTCATGAACTACTAATCTTTTATTTCCGCTGCATTATTGTTATATTACTCTGTGTTTGTGATCTGTGATTATTTTATTTACTGTATATGCTAAGTTTTGCCAAATTTAAATTAATAATCTGATATTTTGAGCAATTCAAATCCGACATGTATGGATGCGAATGGTTGAAAATATCGGGATGTTACATGTGGTATCAGAGCCAGGTTTTAGGCAAAACTCAACATATAGAGTAAAATTCAATTATAGAATCACTTTCGTCGAGCCTGAATTCCTTCTTCTTTGACTCGGTTTCCTTTGAATTTTGGAACGTTCACTTCGGTTCCAAAGTCCACTCTTGTCTCCCCTATTCGTGTCTTCTTGATTCTGGAGTATCCCATAACTCCACTTCGAATAATCTCTATAATAAATCGGCGGTCTTGCTAATCTTTGAATGATTTGTAAAGGGGTGAAACTCCTTTACAACAGGTATTGATTCACCGGAGATTTCTGTATTCTCGGTTTAGATGCTGTTATCTTTTGCTTTACCCGAATTCTTTCTCTTGTGATCTGATATCGATTTGATTCAGAATTCCGCATCGATCGTATTCTTGAAGTCACGGTTGACCCGGTTAAGGTTACCCGTGATTTATATAATTTATCCATCTTCCAATTTGAAATTCAATCATCTTATCTCCCTATTGAGTCTATCTTTTAGTTGAATTCTATTTGATTAGAGTTCTTCTACTTTGAATCCCATCTTTGCTTTGAAATCCATTCTTGAATTATCGAGTGAGGGAGTGTAGTTGTAATTAATATTAAAATGTTTTATATATTGTGCTGTTTGAGTTATTGATGTTGATTTGGGTTTTCGATCGTTTCGTCTGATCAACGCTATCGATAGGATTTCCAAAACACTTGAACAGAGAAAACTGACATAATATTATTTTCAAATTTGGTAAATGAAATAAATTGGTATGATTATATCATATATATAAGTATAATTTTCTAGAATTCAATAAGTTAATTAAAATGGTTGTTTGAAATGATAATATTTGATTATCATTTATTGTTCTATAAATGAATTTATAATATAGTTTATAAATCGATTTAGAGTTTAAATGAATTTAAATAAAGAATTTGAGAATTTAATTTCCGGTGATTTCAAACTTTGGTTTTAAAGTTTTAAATGTATATTATGTAAAGTATTTCTGAGTATAAATCGTTTCCAAAGGATTTTAAAGAAGTTTAAATCAGTACTCTTCTCTTTGTCGTTGGAAAATAATTTTGGTGATGACGGCCACATCATCGACATTCATTTTCGAGTTTCGAAGTGGAGAGGTCATTCAGTAGCTTTGCTATACTTTTGTTTTGGAAGTTGAATTTGATTCAAAAATTTTAAAGTATGGCTTGATTTATAATATATAGGTATATGGTTGTAAATCTGATTTGATATATATAACATATATATATATATTTATCTCTAAATTATTTGAAGTTAATCGAAAAGTTAAAATTCTTAAAATTATGATTTAAGATGAAACCAAAATTTGGAATAAATATTTAAACTTGAATAATTGAATTGTGAAAAATTTATTTGTATATTATTCAACTGCATCCCAATACAACTTACCTAAATTATTTAGAAGTTGAATATGTAATTGGATAATATACAATATAAAATGATATTAAGGGAATTTATAAATAAATTTGAGTGGTTATAATAAGTGTAAATATACTTAATATATGTGATAAGATATGTTAAGTAGAATAAATTTAATAATAATTTGGATTAAAGAAAAATTAAATTTATTGAATAAAATATGATTATAATAAATGACTATTCAAATTTATGGTTTTAGAAATTGTAAATTGAAGATAATTGGATAGTATACAATATAAAATGTCTCTATAAATAAAATTTGAGTGCTTATAATAAATGTTATACACTTAAATTTTAATTATAAAAATGTTAATAGAGTTAAATAGAATAATAAGTTAATTGAATAATAGATGTGATTAATAAAATAAATTTTGTTTTGAATTTAAATAAATTGGAAGTAAATCAACTTGATGAAATACCTTGAATTTAAAATCAATTATTGAATATTAATTGATTTAAATTGAAATTTATATGATTAGAATTAACAGTTTGAACTAATAAATTTAAATTGAATGACTATTTATTGATTTAATATAAATGGATTTAACCAAATTGTTAAATATTAATTAATTAAGTTGAAATCTATATGGTTTAAATTAATTGTTTTATTTTGTTCCAATCTATTTTTCTTTTCTGGTTGTTTTATTCTCCTACCTCCTTCCTTTTCGGAGACGAAAAGTTTTGAGTGGGGGAGAGTGTAACGACCCGTAAATTTTAGTGGTTTTATTAATTTGATTAATTAAATTTTTTGAAATTTTAAATAATAATATTTTAAATAAAAAATTTGATATTTGAAATACGTCCATTTAAACATAGCAACCGGTAAATTTTCATCATATAATTTGGAAGTTTATTTTCGTGTGTAATTTTATTTCAATTTATATCAGTTAAAAATAGATAATAATAAAAGTGTTCCGAAACCTAAATATGTCAACATGAGAAAATTTATTTAGAACACTCTGAATCAGACTGCGAAATTCGTTTCGCGAAATTCGGACGTTTCTAGCTCCGTTTGGATTTTTCCGTACGGAATAGCAACGTATATCGGTACCGATTATCGACTTTTGATTAGATGATCGTACCACTTATATCTGTATACCATTTTGATCATCTCGTCGTGCTGATCTCTGCGGTATATTCAATTTTGTTTTTGAAGTCCGGTACGTGACGAAATCTGTAAAACGTCGGACCATATCGGTATACATTTGAGCCCCTTGAATTTCCTATACACTTCCATTATACACCGTGTAATCCAACTGTCACCTGTAATTATTACTTTCAGCTTTTAACCTTTCCTATTCCCAATGTGCAATTTATAATTTACTGGTTCACTTTTATTTTGGTCTGTATACATTCTCTCTCTTTCTTCTATAACTATTCGTTCTGAAGAAAAATTTTATAATATTAAACAAGTTCATACTTCTGAAATTTTTTTTATAGCCATTCTTTTTTTTTCTTTACCGTTTCCTATTTTATTCTCACAGCCTCACCTTCTTCTCTCTCAAACCCAAACTTCACGCGCTAGCCTTCCCTCCACCTCCGCCATCTCCTCCCGCAACCACCTCCTTCCTTCCACCCTCCGCCGCCGTACCCTGGCCTCCGCCTCCTTGAACCAAAGCTCCACCACTTGATCTCACACCTAGCCTATCCAGTCAGGTCTCCCCACCAATCTTGGTCGTCTTTTTCTCGTGCTTCCTCCCTCCGCATCAGGCCGCTACTTCCCTTTCTAGTCGAAGCCGCACCTTGTCTCCATCGACTGGCCTCTTCTTTATCTTATAGGTAAAACATTGGTTAGATATGTATAAAGTTATAACTGTATATATATTGAATATGTTATCTGTTAGTATGTAAAAGTTTGTTATGTTTAAGTATTTATATCCACATAATGCCTTCATATATATTTTGTACATTTAATTATAAGGTATCAATGTTTTTTTTATATATATACATTTTATTTTTAAAGTATGTATATTTTATTATTTATATTTTCAGGTTATTCTTTTGTATATATATGCTAATGTATATGTATGAATATATGTCTGGTTGTTGTCTGACTTTATACATATTAGTATATTCTGTGTTTATGTATAGATTTTATTAGTTTCTGTTATATATATATATTGATTTGAAAATGAAATACAAAGCTTTTGATTTCTATTTGCCTGTTTATAAAGGTTATAAGGTATGTTTGCTTATTTATAGGTTTATTTTATTTATTATTATATATAGTTTGTGTATACATTACTTTGGTCGATCTGCTAGTTAATAGGTATATAATTATGTTAAAGTATGCTTGTGTTTATATAGTTACATATATATATATATTTGATTTGAATGAAAGTGTTCTAGGATTTGAGAATTTAAAGATTTATTTTATGTTCTTTTGTTCAAAAATGATCTAAAAGCTTTATTTAAATTATCAGATGTACTCAAACCATATGACTTTGATATATGTATGGATTCCTTGACTCTTAAATATATATAGTACAAATATGTATTTATGCTTGTAACAGATTTGCAAATCTGTTTGATTTTTTTTGAATGTATATAAGTCATATATATTATAATTTTGATCTTAAATTTCATATGGTTTATATATATTATTACTTTAGTTGTTACTATAGTCAGTATGTAATTTTGTATAGGATTTTATATTAGTTTATCTATATAAGTATATTTGAGTTATAAAGGTTACAATATATATTCTCTATTTATATCAAACTGATTTTGATTTGTTCCCATCAATGCCTGTTATCAGTTTTTTCATCAAATTTGTGCTAACCTTGCTTTGTTTGGAATTCGTGCTTGGATTCGTAACTCAATTTCAGTGGTCGTACCTGTGTTCGTATCAGTGTCATCTCTTGTTCTCTCTAGCCTCGAAAGGTGAGCAATCACTCACGATTAATGTTCTTATATTTATTAAATTTGATTTCAATTGAAACGACAATTGAAATATGTTGTTGTTAGTTTTTCACATTGCTATATATATGCCATTATCTGTATCTGTTCACCTGTGACATCTGACACCATTATCTGTTATTTATACTGATGATATATGCCTGTTACTGTTGTTATATTATTATCATATCTGTTATCACTCTGCAAGTTCCCTGTTAGTATAGAATTCACTATGGGTTGAAATGATACAAACCCGAACGAACTATAGAATATGAGAAAATCGTTATGGGTTGAAATGATAAACCCAAGCGATTTTCATTGAATTGAATTTGGGATTGCGGGTTGAAAGGATATATACCCGTATATATATATATATATTTAAATTGCGAATTGAAATGATAAATATCTGTATCACTTGACCATAGGGTAGAAAATTATATACAAACACCGGTGGTCTATATATAAATATTTTGAAAATGATTTCTATGGTTTTGAAAGGAAATATATGATTTTGATAAATATTGATTTTAATGATTTATTAAAGTTGATTTAATAAAGTTGACATATAATATGTTTAAGTATCTATTTAAAATTTATATTTTCAAATATAGTGTTTGTAATGATTCGGGTTGTAAAGATAAATTTGAAATTGATTTGAAATTTTATTTATTTAAGAATTATACTTAAATAAGTTTGATTTGAAATTTATTGAATTTGAAACTTTAAAGAAGTGTTTTACAACTTGAAATTTGATTAAAGGTGACTTAAATGAATACTTCAAATTTATATAAATTTAAATGGGATATTTTGTAAGTTGAAGTTGTATTCAAATGATATTGAAATAATTAGGTAAATATTTCAAAACTAAATAATAGAAAAGTGAATTAATATATATATAAAATTATCGAATTTAGTTTTGAAATGTGGAATATTTGAAGCTTTGAAATATATTGAAATTGAACTGGTTTATTTGTGGTTCAAAACAGTATTTGAAATCGATATAACTTGAAAATGTTTAATTGAATTGGAATCGAAATTGATGATTTAGATTTGATTTAAATTTGAATTTGGAATTCGAATTGATTTGGATCGATTTGTGAAAGTCGAGGAAACTATTTATTTTATAAAGTAATTTTAAATTATATTTAAAGCTATTGATATTTTACTTTATAAATTATTTTTAATATAAACTTTTTTAATATAAATCATTTTTAATATAAATTATGTTATTTATAAACTATTTTAACTTATCAATATTTATATAAACTATTTTATTTATAAACTATTTTATTATGTATACTAAATTTAATATCTAAACTATTTAAGAGGGAAGTGTTATGATTTCCAAAATGCTATAATTTCAAAGTGTTATGATTTCCAAAATGCTATAATTTCAAAAGTGTTATGATTTCCAAAATGCTATAATTCTAAAGTGTTATGCTTTTAAGCTATGATTTCAAAGAGTTATGAATTTCAAGGTTTTGATTTCCAAAGTGTTTTGATTTTAAAAGACTTATGATTTCGAAAGCGTTATAACTTTGGAAAGTGATATGATTTTAGAAATGATATATTAAATTGAAATGATATCGTTTTGATATGGTTTAAAAATGAAAATGATATTTTGATTTTGAAGTATAAACTATTTTGAAATGACCGCGGTGTTATAATAACGTTTGGTTGTTAAAGAGACTGGGATCAGATATGAGCATACTCTCCGTCGATACCGAAAACCACTTTAATAACTGTATACGCGGTGGAGATTCCAGAATGAAGTAGGATGGTGGCGACAATCCTAAAGGTATATACGTGGACCCAACTCTCATGAGTTGGCATAAGGTGGCTAAAACCGAAGCGATTCTCGGGTCAATGAGGTAGCACCTCTGATCGGACGCATTTCTTCGATACCATTCTATTACTTTGTAATTGATTTGGTGGCCACCCTTCGATTTTGATTGGGAGTGTTTCGAGGTGGGCGATAGTGGCTGCTATGCGTTTCCACCAGCCCGGATGCGTAATTGGTATATCTACCATGGCATTGCCTTGTTGTGCCGTGTCACCTACCATATCGAGCTTTACTACGAGTTTGGATTTGTGCCGTAGCCTGTGGAGTATTGAGGGTAGCCCCCGATCTGGGAGTATGCTAATACTGGATAGACTATTGGGACTATTACGTGTTAAGGGCTATATGGGTAACCCCTTAACGCTATTTAAAAGTAAGTTTATTTTATATTAGACATTATTATAATAGCATATATTACTACATAGTAGATAGTTTAACGGATCCTTAAAGGATGGTTATCCCAAACATCCTTTGAGTTACTTGTATTTCAGTTGATATTTCACTTGAGTTAGATTTATTGATATAAGAATGTTAATCCTGACTCGAGTGTTTTGTATTTTTCTTTACGCTCGGGTCAGACTGAGTGATACAACATTTGAGACTCACCTTTGGAGCTAGAGCTTCTCTTGGAGATCTAGCTATCTATCCTGCTTTCAATTGTTCAGTCGATTCTAGTGATGCATTCAGATCTTGTATTTGATTATTGTATTGAGACATCTATGTACTCGTGACTTCTGTTGTATCTTGTTTAACTCTGTTATATATATATATAGTAGCTTCATGAACTACTATTCTTTTGTTTCTGCTGCATTATTGTTATATTACTCTATGTCTGTGATCTGTGATTATTTTATTTACTATATATGCTAAGTTTTGCCAAATTTAAATTAACAATCTGATATTTTGAGAAATTCAAATCCGACATGTATGGATGCGAATGGTTGAAAATATTAGGATGTTACAACATTAGAAGCCCAATGGGCTCCAGCAGCCTTTAGAGCTTCCCATGTGTAAATGAGATTCGATATCTATGGACTTCGTAGATCGATTACCAAGATCAAGGGAAGGGAACGAAATCATATGGGTCGTAATTGATAGATTAACTAAGTGTGCCCGTTTCGTCCCAATAAGGCCATGAGAATTTACATCGAAGTCAACAGAGATATATATGAAGGTAGTAGTGAGATTGCATGGGGTTCCTAGCACTATTATTAGTGACTGAGATTTGTTGTTAGCCAACGAGTTCTGATGCAGCTTGTAGAAGGTATTGGATACAGAGTCGCGCATGAGTACTGCATACCATCCACAGACAAATGGGTAGACCGAGAGAGTTGACAATGTCTTAAAAGACTTGCTATGAGCTTGCATTTATTACTTCGATGGATATTGGGAGGGTTATCCACATTTGGTAAAGTTTTCATACAACAAAAGCTACCAAAGCAGCATTGGTATGTCCCCATTTAAGGCGTTGTATGGAAGGCCATGTAAGTCGCTTGCATGTTGGTTGGAGGTAGGGGACGGGTTGGTGCTAGGACCAAATGTGGTTAAGGATGCTATTGAGAAAGTAGAACTGATCCGAGCTAGAATAAAGGTAGCTCAGTCTAGGCAAAAGAGTTATGCTGACCCAAGGAGGAAGGAACTGGAGTTCGCAATTGGCAATCTGGTGTTCGTGAAGGTTTCTCTGATGAGAGGCGTGGTGCGTTTTGGGAAGGCTGAGAAGTTAGCACCCAGATATGTGAGGCCATTTTCGATCATAGGTAGGACTGGGAAGGTGACGTATAAGGTGTAACTACCTAGTGTTTTCGTAGGGATTCATGATGTGTTTTACATATCACATCCGCGGAAATACATTAGAGATCCAGACGCGGTAGTTAATCTGAGGGTGGTAGAAGACCTGATCATAGATCCGAATATGACCTATGTGTGAAGACTAATTCGAATAGTGGCTCGGAATTAGAAGCGGCTTCAGAACAAGGTGGCGAAGCTAGCAATGTGTCCAGTGGAGTGTAGATCGAGAAGACTACACGTGAAAAACAGAGGATAAGATTAAAGGAAACTATTCGGAGTTGTTCATTTCAGATTAGCATATAAACTATGTATTGAATTGTATTGAGTTGGACTATATATATATATATATATATATATATATGAATATTATGGTTGCTTGTCGTACAAGTAGATAGCACTAGTATATTTTATATATGAATTGGGAATTCATGGGTATGCTTTTCGTAAGCAACGAATAGTTGGCAAATCACTATCATGCCTTAATTGAATTTCAAGGGCAAAATTCCTTTATGGGGGAAGACTATAACAACTAGTAATTTTGGAATTAATTTAATAAATTAATTAAAGTGCCAAAATAAGTTAAATAAGAAGGAAAATGGGTACTGAGTTGATGAAAAAGAGTAGAGGGCCCAAGCCCAAATTATTGTGGGACAATAAGCATTACTTTTTTTCCATTCATTCATTTTCATTCTACTAAAAATAAAATAAAAGCTTGAGAGGAACTTTAATGGTAGTGGCTTAAAGGGAGCAAATAAAGTGAGGACAAGAAAAAAATTAGCTAAATGGGAGATTTAGAAGATTAAAGCAAGATATCTTAAAGGTCTAAGGTGAGTAATACTAAACTCATTGTTACCGTACCCAAATATATGGTTTCGGTAAGATCTTGTAAACTATTATATATAATGGAGTTTCATATGGATTTTCATTAACACATAAATTGTTTAATGAATGTTTTGGGGAAAAGTAGATGAACATATGATGTTTAGATGTATTTTCCTACATTAATGATTTTGAAATATTATAAAGATTATATATGCATGATTTTAGAAATGGATTTTTGGTTTAAGAGATTTCTTATGCCGAAAATAATTTATTATGATTTAGTGAAGGAGCATGCCGAGAAAATAAATAAGGAGAATACCCTTAAATCAAAATAAAAAATAGAATATATTCGAACAAGTGTTTATGACTTTTCGTGGATTTTATTAAGGTTTTCTACGAGGAAAATAAACTAATATGCGATAGGTACTACTCCGGGAAAAGAGAGAACTGCGGGATGCATTTAATATAAAATTATATGGAAAAGAGATAAAAGTGTCGGATAAATAAATTGGTTATTTGAATAAAACTGAAAATTAATATGGCGTCATTCTCCCAAAGCTCTTTTCTACAAAATCGATCATTTTCGAACTACAATCCGAATTTTATCAACCTCTTTACAGTTCAGTCTATCCCATAACTCGATATTATGCAAGTGTTATTAAAGAATCGATTCATTCCTACCGTAAACCAAATCCGTCTTGTCAAAAGGTATGGAGCGAAGGAAAGGATCTCAATTCTTTGTGCTTTAGATGCGATGGGGAAAAACATAGAGCAAAAGAGTGCAGGGATGCATCGAATCTAAAGAAGAGGGTTGCATGCTTGAGTGTGGGTTTTTTGGATATAAGAGGGCTGCGTGCTTGAGAAGAAGGAATTCGATAGCTCATCATCATCAAAGTCATCGAATCTGAAAGAACAAGGGTATAATTTTTGTCTGGTCTTCTTGAAATTAAAAAAATTGTTTTTCTTTCTAGTTATTCAAAGGAGAAGGATGAAGGTTTGCATTTGTTTGATAAAGTTCTTTGGCACTTTGATGCATTGAATTTGGCTGTTAATTTTGATTCTGGTAATCATATGGGGCTGTTTGATCAAAAGAAGAATTCAAGTTTTATGGTTCTTCCAGATCTGCCAAAGCCATTCAACTTGAAAGAACATGGATACAACTTTTGTTTGGAGTTTCTAAAATTGAGAAACATATTTCTTGATAGTATTTCAGCAGAGAAGTTAGAGGGTTTAAGTCTTTTTGATAAACTGCTTTGGCACTTTGACGTTTTGAATTCGGTTGCAAATTGTAATCTGGTAAACCATTTTGCTTATGGAGATAATGTGACTTTGGAGAAGAATATGTCTGATGAACCTCCTGGATCTGTAAATATAGTGAAAGTTGAAGACAATAGTTTGATTTTGATATGGGATAGACAGATAGGGAAGAGTGTTCATATAAGTTTGATGAAATGTTGTTAGACCCAGCAGTGCTAAGTTCTTTATTGGAAGCCCATTCATCAAATCAGGTGGAGATAAATGTTATTCAGATCAATTCAGTTTGGGATATACAGGCTTCTAGAAAAAATATTAAACCTAAGAACATCAGGTCTGATGAGATGGTATTGAGTAACAAATTCGAAATCTTAAATACTTTGGATAGTGGGGATGATAATATGGTTTCTTCAGGGTTGCCGAGTAGATCTTTTGATAATTCTAAATGGTTAAAAGTGAGTAGCGAGGAGGATGAATTAGAGGCCTTGGCAGTTTCAGTTTCTGAGAATGTAATAGGTGAATCTTGCAATATGGGGAATTTCGAGATTGTTACTTCAAATAGGTTTGATGGGTTAAGTGACTTGGATGATTGTGACTTGAACACTGTTGGTTTGCAAGGAGATTTGGTTGAATGGGAGGCCTTAGGCAGGGGCTCGAAGGTTGATAAGGTGGCTGAAATGGGTTGTGGTGTGATTGTTTTTCCTGATGAGGATATAGATCTTTAGCTTAGTGAAACTCAAGCTGATTCAAACAAGAAGTCTGTTGATAATAAACTTTTAGTGGATGAACGGGTTGTTCATTCTAGGTTCTTAGGTAGGGATCTGATACTTTACAAAATAAGATGCAATGGTGCGTCTTATGGTCTAGACAAATTAATGATTTTCTTTGGTAATTTCATGGATGGTATGGGTTGTTTGGATGGAGTTAGGTTTGTTGTAGATGTTTTGGCCGAAGTTTGTGCAGGTACTAACAGTGTGCACAAGGATGTCAGGATGGGTTGGTTTCTGGAAAGTATGGAGGATATAGTGGCTTGAATCTCAGATGGTCTGGTTGAGGATAAGGGCAGGTCAAAATGTTTCAATTTGGGCTCTGGTTTTGGGTTGAGTCTATTAGAGGGCTTGATCACTACTCAGGCCATTATTTACACTGCTATGATGGTATGGTTGAAAGATATTATATCTCGGGCAAGCACTGTTGGGTCAGTTTCAGATTGTAGCATGGCAGAGACTAGCGGTTCTAGACAGGCTTATCAGGGAAATGGCAGCAGTATGAAGAGAAGAAAGAAGGGTAAGAAGGCTAGCATCGGGAGTTGTATTGATTTTGTTATAAGTTCGATTGAGCATAGATCTGTCAGAAGGAGTGCACATCTTATTAGGGTTGGTTCTAGAGCTTCCAGTAGCTCTAGCTCAGGTATGGAATCTCTTATGGGTAGTACTTTTAGTTCATGTGCATGGAATAATTTGTCTACGAGTGTTATGCATTTTTGAGCTAAAAATTCAGGTTTTATTTTTGATGATAGTCAATTAGATGTTGATTATATTTTAAAAATAAAAAGAATTAGAACGGGTTAGAATGATGAGATTATGAGACTTATTAGTTGGAATATTAGGAGTTTACATGTCTTAGGGAAATGTAGAAAAATAAAATCTATTTTTAAAGACAATAATATTGGTGTAGTTTTATTACAAGAAATTAAATTAGAGCATCTTGATTATCGTATTTTTAGATGTCTAGGGGGTCATTATTTCGACCATTGGACTTATTTTCCAACCAGAGGTAGTGCTTGTGGTCTTATGTTAGGTTGGAAAGATAATTGTGTTAGGCTTTTGCAATATATTATTAAAGATCACTTGATGCATTTGATATTTTTTGATATTAATGATGATTTTATTTTTAATATTACAAATGTAGATGGGCCACATTCAAAAATAGATCGTAGGGCTCTATGGAATGAGTGTTTAGATTTTAAACACTCACTCTTGGACCATGAATTATGGGAGTGATTTTAATGTCACTAGATTTTTATGAGAAAGATCCCCTTGGGAAAGGGATTTTGGGGGCGATGGAAGAATTTGACCAATTTATTGTTACTTGTAATTTAATCGAGTTTTAAATAATAGACAATATACTTGGCCAAATAGTAGAGGATTTCCATCAACGGCTTTGTTGGATAGATTTTTTATTAGTGACGAAATTGAGGACAAATTTCCTAATTGTAAGGTTGTAGGGCTTTCGAATATCTATGTGGATCATTGTTCAATAATCCTTTCTTGTACTAACAATAACTTTGGAATAAAATTTTTAAATTTGAAAAAATGTGGTTGTTAGAAAATAATTTAAGAATTTAGTTGAAAATAAGTGGCTTTCCATGAATAATTATAATTGCAGATTTCCACGTAAAATAGTAAAAGTATTGGTTAGAAAACTTAGGGATTTAGGATTATTTCTCAAAATATGGAGTAAAGAAGTTTTTGGTAACATTAGAATAAAAAAAGCTAACGAACGAAATTCTAAAATTAAATAAAATTGAGGAAATAAGAAATTTAAATCTTTTAGAAAAAAATATGCTTTATAATTTAAAAGAAGAATTAAATAAAATTATTGTTCAAGAAGAAATAACGTGGAAACAAAAATCTAGAGTTCAATGGATGGATGAGGGCAATCTGAATGCTAAATTTTTCCATAGAGTGGATAACGGTAGAAAACGTAGTAATACCATTAATTCCATTTTAATTAATGATATTGAGATTATTGATCAAACGGAACTTAACAATGAATTTACTAATTATCATAAAGATATTTTTGGAACTACAAATAAATATAGAATTAAAGCAATTTGGGATAAGATTTACGCAGAGGATACTAAGGTTGACTAAATAGAGTTAGATGATCCATTCATGGAAGATGATATTGTAAAAGCCATAAAGGATATGCCTAGTGATAAAGCTCCGGGTCTAGATGAGTTTCCTATTTTATTTTATGAAACTTTTTGGAATGTGCTAAAAGATGATATAATAAAAATGTTCAATAATATTCATGATGGTTCACTACCATTAGGTAGATTTAATTTCACAAATGTAATCCTATTACATAAGAAACTAGATGCGAATCAATTAAAAGATTTTAGACCTATTTCATTACTTAATTGTTCTTCTAAAATCATTTCTAAGGTTTTAGCTAATAATTAAATACTAAAATGAATGCGTTAATAGATACTCTCAAACAGCCTTTATTAAGGGTAAGAATATCACAGATGGTGTAGCAGTAGTTAAAGAATATATTAATTACTGTTGCAAAAATAATATCACTTGTGCACTCTTAAAACTTGATTTTGCTAAAGTTTTTGATTCAATTGACTAAGTTTTTCTTAAAGACGTATTATCGGCTAGGGGTTTTAGTGTTTGGTAGGTAGGACATATTATGTTATTGCTTAATACGAGTAACTCTAGTATCACGGTTAATGGTATATTAGGAAATAAAATTCAATCAAAACATGGACTTAGATAAGTGGATCCATTGTCACCTTTATTATTAAATTTAGCTGCTCATGTTTTTTCTAGAATTATCAAATTAGCTACTAGTAATAGGGTACTTGATAGTATAGGTAACGAGATCACTAGTAATGGTCTTTCAGTATTACAATTTGCGGATGATACTATGATTTTTACGTCCCATTTGCCTAAACATATTATTACACTTAAATTTATTTTATATAGTTTTGAACTTTTGTTTGGTTTAAAGATTAATTTTGACAAAAGCTTGTTGTACTAAATGACAATGATAATCAAGACAACAAAATTGCAAGTACATTAGATTGTAAAACAATAAAATTTCCTATAGAATATTTAGTGTTTAAATTAGGCCTCAAAAACTTAAACATGATGATTGAAATATTATTATGATAAAATTAACAAAAGATAACCACTTGAAACGGTAAATACTTATCGAGAGCATGTAGGATTGTTCTTATCAAGTCAATTTTATATGCATTACCCATTTACTGAATGTCATTTTACCTTTGTCCTAAATGAGTAATTGATAAAATTGACAAAATTAGAAGAGACTTTTTGTAGAGTGGAGACAATCCAAATAGTAGTTCTAAGTGTCTTGTTAAGCGGGATATGATCTGTAAGTCTAAAAACGAGGGAGGTTTAGAAATGATAAATTTACATAAATATATCATTATTGGAAAAATAGTTATGGAAATTTAAAGATAATAATGAAAACTTATTATGGAAAGAACTAATATTGAATTGATGGTATGGAGGTACTTTTAATTTATATCATACTTCTATAATTCTATTAATAATATGAATAATATCTCATCTCACTTTTAAAAATAATTAATTCTAAATTTTAATATTTTTAATTTAGGAATTAATAATGTTGTGCATTCTGGTAATAACACTTATTTTTGGCATGAAAATTGGTCGTCAGTAATTCCACCTAAAGTGAAATTTAAAGAGTTATATGAAATATGCAATTTTAAAAATGTACTAATTTTCGATGTGTACAGGCCTAACTTAAGTTTTCCTTGGGAATTTAGTTTTAACAGATTACTAACAGGAGATGATTTTACACAATTTGCTTATTATGTGCTAGACTTGAATTATACACTTTTGATAATGAAAAGGACATTAAAACTTGGTGTTGGGATATTAGTAAGAAATACACATCCTATTCATTTTATAATTTCTTAAAATTTTTTTAGGAATTAAGTTGAAAATATTTAATTTCATTTGGAAAGTTAGTGTTTCACCCAAAACTAAGATACACATGTGGTTGATTTTGCACGGTAAGTTGAATACTTTAGAATTACTAAAAAAGAAAAATATACACAATGACAAAAAATGTTATATTTGTAATAATAAAATATAAGATATTATACACTTATATTTTGATTGTAATATAACTAGATTTATCCTTGTAAAAACTCTCAATTTATTTGATTTTAATACAAATTTCACATATATTAATTGTGAATTATATTAAAAAAAATTAGATTTTATTATAAGGGTCACAGCCTTAACACTATTTACACAATTATATGTTGGTATGAAAGGAACTAACCAGTTTTTAATAATATTAATATGAATTTAGATAACTTAATATGTATAGTTATTGTTTTGTTTTTAATTGGATATCAAATCCCAGTTATAAATTAAATAAAGTTTCAAGTTTTAAAGAGTTTTTCAAAAAAATAAAATCTCATATTAATCATTTTAAATATAAAATCAATCCAAACAATAGTATAACACTATATTTAGTTTAAATGGATATTTATTTAGATATTCATTCATTTGTTTGTATTATGTTTGATATGTTTTTTATACTTAAGAATAATATTTTTTATGTTTATTTTATAGTAGGTAATTTCTTGTTAAGTTAGACACTGAGAATCTACTAAAAGTCCCTTTCTTTAATGATCATAAAATCCCTAAACTAACAATGTTATCTTGATTGTTGAATTGTTCAAGTCTTTAATATATATTTGAATGTTCTGCCGTATGTATATTCGAATATTTTATGACCATTATTGAGTTTCTGTTTTCGGTCATCACCTGTTTATTTCATACTTCAACTGGTCCTTTGTTTCCCTTATCTAAATGATTTGACTAAGTTCCCTGAAAGTGTATTTAGCATTTGGGTTTCCTAATTTTGGTTTGTTGGATGTTGGTTTGGTGTTCTTGGATCAGTGGATACATATACACACTTTACTAATATTCTATATGCATGCAAGTTTAAATTTATCTGATAGTCTAAGAGTTGTGGAACGCTTAATTGTATTTTCATTCACTGATTCATAAACTGTTTCATTTACTAATATATATTTGAATACTCGTATTTATATTCGAATATATGTATACATAGTGTTGTAAGTCCTTGCACCATTTATGGAGTCTGTTCAGTAAAGTCATAGGCACTTCATTGCACAATGAATTTATTGTTTTTGCCTGTTGAGTCTGAGTCAATCCATTGCTTTGAACAAGAGTTTCACTGAGAGTATATTGATGGACTAAGAGATGCTGAGCACCTTGTGTTTTCAGAACTTGAAATTTCAATCACAAAATTTAAGTCCCATATTCATTCACGGATTCATTCACTAATTTATTCACTGATTCATTCACTGATATATACTTGAATATTCATATTTATGTTCAAATATATGTATATTTAGTTTTGTAAGTCATTGCACCATGCATTTATAGAAACTATTTGTAGAACTATTTGTAGAGTCGAACGCAATTCTTTGCTTTGTACAGGAGTTCCACTAATATTGATAGGATAAGAGATGTTGAATGCTCAATACTTGAAACTCTGTTCAAATAATTGAAGGACCCATAAGCCTTCACTATTTTATTTTCGAATACCCTGTCATGTAAAATTGGAATATATGTATTTATGAGCCTGTATTTCTTTACACTATACTACTGTTGAGCCTGTTTGTTGTGTTTGAATTCGTGTTTCATTAATCTCATGTCTTTGTTTAATTTTGTAATATCTTTAAAAGCAAAAGTTTTTGTTTCTTAGTTAAAAGAAAAAGATATTCATTCATTGATTCCATATACATATATACACGGGAAAAGGTAGTGATTTGCTAAAGGAATCCAAGGACTTTCAGGAGAAAATAGAACTACTTTACAATTTGTAGAGGACATTCTGCGCCGTGATAAAAAGACGGAAGGAAACTGAATTGTGCTGCAATATGAAAAAGAGGTACTGTGCTGCAATTTCAAAGTATCCACTTAATAAGTAAAGAAGGAACAACGCACATAAAAGACAATTAGGTGAGACTCAGGGAGATCTTGGGGATAGTATGGGAAAGAACTCCTGCGCTAGAGGTAAGGTTGGAAGGGCTATTGATGCTGAGGTGGGGAAGCTCACTCGAATTCACACCTAGGGAAGGTAAGGAGAGGAATTCAATTTCTAGGGACTGCGGTTGGTGATTCTATGTAGTCAAAAACTAATAAATGTTTAGGGACTGTAGGTGGCCATTTCATAGTGGTCCAGCGTTTAAGTAAATAAATAGGGACTATGAGGGGTTGTTTCACAGTAGTCCAGAACTTAAGTAATATAGAGGGACTGCATGTGGCTGTTTCTTTGTGGTCCATGGCATAACAAATAAATAGTTAAATACTGTGAGCAATTTGGACTACGCAATTTAAACTAATGAATGAATCTAAAGAATACTGCAGAGGGTGCTGATTCCAGGCAGTATTAGCTAAAAGACAAAGTTAAATGGGAATTTAAGTTGGAACTGCGTCGGGGGCGCAGTAGAAGATGAGAACGGTAGATAGAAGAACAATCTAAAATCGGAGCTAAGTGGAGAATGCGTTAGGGTCACAGTAGTAAAACGGGAACCGCTTAGGAACGCGTAATGTTTAAACCAAAATTCAAATTATTTTCGAATAGTCATATATTCATCTTCATATAAAGGCAAAATAATCATTTTTGTGCATATATTAATTTGAGAAAATTTAATTGGAAATTTCTATATTATTTTGTAGGAATTTGGCTTCATATACAAGTGGCTTCATGAAGATATATGCATGCACAAAGAAGATACTAAGGATGAAGATGTAAATAATTCAAAGTCATGGATCATGAAGGACCCCACCTACCCACCTTCCTTCATGTACAAATTAGAAGCCAATCCATGCTAATGACCATTACAATTTCATGCATACTTAATGGGTGATTATTAGAGCTAATGATTACTTGGCCACCACACTTCCTAGGAGGGTATTTTGGGCATTCCCCAAAAAAGTAAATTAGGGTTTTAAATTTGCATAAATATCCCTTATGCTTCATGTAACCCTCTTTCTCTTAGTTATTTTTTAGCTTAGAAATAAAAAGAAAGCTTCTCTTTTCTTTTTATGGCTATTTAGTCATTTCTTTCATGTAATTTTTTTTATACAACTTTAATATATTGCTCTTTTCTTTTCTTGTTTCCTTTCATGCTAGTAGTGTAGTTTGATTTTAATGCAAGTAGATTAGTTTTATTTCTTGTTCATTTAGCTCTTTTTCCTCATCTTTTTGTTTCATGTTGCAAGCTACATTTGTTGATATTATAACAAATATGAGAGGCTAAACCCCTTCAATTTAGAGGTAATGAAGCTTTCTTGAATCATGTAGATGCAACATAATTTTTCATTTATGTCTCTTTTGCGCTTAATGGAAAGTTAGATGTTTGTGTGATTTTGTGTTTAATATTGAGTTTGATAGCGTATGTTGTTCAAGACAAATAGGCTATGCTTAGTCATATGAATCACTAATTACCTCTTCATATACATATGATCATGGTAATGGAAGTGGATTTAGAATCAAAATTTGATGGTTTATGTTTCTAATTCAATAGTTAATAAGTCATGCTTCAAATATATTCTACTTTAATTTCATGTCATTTTCATTAAAGTTAGTAAGTGGGTTAGAGGATGCATTAAAGTTTGATGGTTTAAGTGTGTTAATTTATAACACAATTAGGTCATGCTTATGATAAATGCATCAACTAAACTTACAAATGACCAAAAAAAGATCATCATTTCATTATGTTAATTTATCTAATCATGAGAGGGGATTTGCCTCTAAATTGCTCTTTAATCTCATATTTTTATTCTCCTTAGTTTTAGTTTGTTTTTACTGTTTTTAGTTAGTTAAAAATCCCTCGACTTTGTTTTAATTTGATTGAATAGAATTTCAAAATCTAAATAATTCCCTATGGATCGACCCGTACTCGCATAGGTGCTACAATCGTACACCGTGCGCTTGCGGTTAATTTTAATTTGAAATTTATCGGCGGTTTTCTAAATCGATAGAAAATTCGTCGTTATACAAGTTTTTGGCGCCGTTACCGGGGAATAGTCTTGATTTTAATTTCTATTCTTTGAATTATTTTTATTTGATTTTATTGTGTGTTTGTTTTGTGTGTTAACTTGCATTTAATATATATATATATATATATATATATATATATATATATATATATATATTTGCGTTGTGTGTGTTTGTGTGATTTTTAATTGCATTTTGATTGTGTGTGTGTGTGTTGTTTTTTTGTTTGTTTTTGCATTTGCATTTGCATTTGCATATTAAAAAAAAAGAACATACACAATTTCAAAAGAAAAGACAAATATTTTCTTTCCTTTTCATTTACAAATTTCATTTTCTTTACAATTCTTCAATTTTTTTTACAAATTTACAGCTTTTCTGCCTCGCTATTGCTATTGCAAATCACAACTGCCTACATTCTCAATTTCATTGCTGCCCCAACTGATCACAATCATACTTCTTGCAAAACTAACCACATCTGCCATCTCCAGTTTGCGGCAGCCTATTCGTATTTTTTCCTTAACCAACCTCTCCATATAACACACCCACTGTTGTTTGTATCAGTGCAAACATATAAACACCCCATACTTGCACTGCAAATACCCATCCATACATCCACCATTTCAATCAACAACACTTCATAACACATCAACACCTCGTATCGAACAAGTTTTTGGTGCATTGCATTGCACGCATACCATATCACCATTGCATTGCAAATTCTCCACCACAATACTACAACAGTCACCATTGCATTGCATATCACAAACCACACACTTACCATTTCACAAATCAATACCCATTTCAGTGCATTGAATACAGTCACCATTTACATACAAGTCCACCATACACATACACTATCAAGCCTGAAACCACAATTCTCTACCATACTTCATTTCACTATTGCTTGCATACAAATTCAACCATACTTCTGCTCTAAACATACTACCATCATAAACCCACAACAAAACTAACCTGGTTACTGCTACATCACTGCCCAAAACTCAAACTGTCACACTGCATACAGTAACCATCTGCACAGTTCTTCAACCTACTTCCTCAACTTCCTTCAATCAATACCACTACTGCCCATAACAACTTGCCTTCCCTTCACAAGAATCCACATATATTTTCATCTACAAACATCTTGCTGTCACCCTCATAAATTTTCTTCTCAGGGCACTTATATTTTCACAAAAGAAAAAAAAACATACAGTTGCAATCACCCGCTATACCTTCATCCTGTACAACACTTCTACCTGATCATCTCCTTTACCACTGCCCGTTGTCAACCCTCCCACGCCTGTTCTATGCATTGCACTGTCACAAACAGTTACTGCATACCATCTAACTACAACTACAACTTTTCATCCACCAGTGCCATCCCTTACCTCTGGCCATGCCTCTTCAAACATCACATGCCTCTTCAAACATCCCTATAACCACACACAACCGTTGCTGCTACATCACATGCCTCTTCAAACATCCCTATTTCAAACTGCCATCCCACTAACATTACAATAGTACTATTACCTCACTTCAGCCATTCACACTTCCCAAAACACTACTGAAGTCATTCCTACATCCTCCAACTTCGACCTGAACAACAACCCCCCGAACCTCGAACAAACTTTGCAGCTCCATCACAACAGTGCCTCCACACTGTAACTACCCACAACAGTGCAACAAACATTCACGACTGCAAAGCAACAACATTCTACAATCAACTTGCCCTACAACTACTCAAACTCCTCCATTCAGTCGCCGACCCCAGCCTGTCTGCAAAACATCGTTCAACTTCAGAGCAACCCTACTACACCGCCTTCACCCAACCAGCCTCAACCAAGCTCCTGCAACCCAAATTCGCAACCTCAATCTTGAATTTCAACCACAAACCACTGCGTGAACCTCTCAATCAACCAGATCACTCGTGAAAATCTACAACCCCAAAATCAAACATCTGAAATAATCGCCTCGAGCAACATCATCACCAACACAACCGTGAATCTGAATGTCTCCATTTGCTAACTCAATGAGCGCCGAATTGAATTTCGCTTCATTTGAAATTTTTTTAGAAGAGAGGCTGTGGATTTAAAAAAACAAAAAAAAGAGAAATTTCTGAAGTTCACTTTCAGGTGAATCAATTCTTAAGTTCACAGTTTTTTTTTTTAAAAAAAGAGGAACGGGTAGCGGGCTGTTGAGTTTCCTATTGGGTCAAGTATTATATATATATATATATATTAAATTTATTTGTTGTGTTTAAGTTTATTTTGTTTAGTTTGTTTAGTTGTAATCACTTGTTTTGTTTTGAGTTGAGTCTTTTGTTTTATTTTGTTTGATCGATAAGAATTTGGTTTAGCTTGTTAAAAAAAGTTAACAAAAAAGAAAATTGCTTTGTTTAGGGTTTCATTTTCTTTATTAAAAAAGAAAAGAAAATAAGTGTTTAAAATTGTTTTAGTTCATTTGTTTGTTTTTCATTTCTTCTGGTCTCTTTTTTTTTAAAGTTCCGATTGTTTTGTTTTGTTTTCAATTGTGTTGTTTTTTTTGTTTTTCTTTGTTTTCTTTCTTCGCCTAAAAAAAGAACTTGTATATATATCTTGTTTTTATTTTTAGGTTGCCAAAGCAGATAGGAAGAATTGCTTGCTTCGAGCTGCTTGCTAAAAAATAACTGCTTGCTTGCTTATAATTTTTTTTGCTGCTTTTAACGTCTATCTATTGTTTTTATTTGTCTTGCATTGTTGTTTGCTTGCATTTAAAAATAAAGAAGTTTCAAAAAAAAAAAATTATATTCGTAGTTACATTGTTAATACACGTTTAATTTCTGTTTTGCATTTCATCCTAGAGTTTTGATTAATAATAACCGTTAGAAATCAATAACACTTAATTGTATATTGACAATTTGTCCTTTTTCGACAATTTAATTTCTTGATGTCTAGGCAACGGTAGAACAATAATCAGTTATAAATATTACGGTGATTCGTAAATATTATACTGCATTGTTTCTCTGAAGGTACTTAAACCTTCGGCTGCATTACTAAGGTGATTCGTGGTGCACCGATAAATCTTGTCTGTTACCTGGCTGAGAATTATCTTGTTGATTTAAGACAATGTGTGATTATACAATTTTGGGTTAGAAGCTATTTTGTAATTAAATCCCTTTCATTCATTTGGTTGCATTAGTTCATGCATATTTAAAAAAAAATCCAAAATTAAAAAAATTGTAAATATTTCTTAACTTAGTTTTTTTTAAATCCTTTCTTTTGAATTTTTTTACCAAAAGCAAGAATCCAAAAAAAAAAATAGAAAATCAAAAATCCAAAAAATATAAATCTTTTCAAAAAATTGAAAATCCAAAAACAAAAAAAATCAATTTTCCCTTTTTTGAAAGATAAATTCTTTTTGTAAATAATTTTCCTTTATAAAAAAAACTAAAAAAATTCTTGAAAATGTCTGAGTTTCCATATTCACTTGAATTTTACAATAGTTGTGAAAATCAATATAATCCATATGATTTCACTCCAAATTCGTATGGATATTGTAACAACAACTATTCTATAAATAATTCAAATTTTGAACAACAAAGTTTTCAAAACGATGACCAACCCTCGACTCTTGAAAATAGCATTTCATCTTTACTTGAATTCTCTACACAACAAAATCAAAGTATAAATGATTTGTGTAATTCATATTTGTGTAATAACTCGAGTCAAGGATTTCAAAATTTGAATTCAATTCAAAATTCAAACGATTTCGATTATAACCCATGTCAATTCAATTTCGAACTCCAAAATGAATTTCAGACTCAAAATGAAAATGGAAACAACTTTTCAAACGAATTTGGCAATGAGAATAATCTTAACCACGCTACGATTGAAAATCTTTGTTCTCAACAATTTCAAAGTGAAAATCCTCATGTTAATAACTATAAATTGGATTTTGTTGAACAAATGGATGGAATTTACGATGAACATACGGATTTGTTGTTCGAAACATATATGAAACAAGGTGATAAACAAAATCAAATCCCAACGTGTGACGAGTCAAGTGATAATCCACCTTTTACCCAAATCAACGATTTTAAAACAACAACTTTTGAAAATGAAAATGATGATGATGATTTTATCGAAGTTGTTGAAAAAACGGTAATTGAGTTGGATTTCAATTCTTTTGATGGTGTGGAACCAAATTTAAAATTCGATCTTCCTTTTCTCGATTTCGAAAATTTGAATACAACAACTTTGGATTTTGAACTTGAGATACGCAATGAAGTTGTTGATAATCCAACAAAGGAAGAAGAATTTAATGAACACGATTTCTATGGACTTTTTGAAAACGAGTTGTCAAATTCTGATGGGGAAAAGTAACATTACCATTTTGATTTTGAAATCAATAATTTTGAAGAAGTTTTCAATGATAAATTTGAATTTGAATTTGGTAAGAATAAACATGAACTTCAACCAATTTTTCTATCAACCCCGAAAATTATCGAAAAGGAAACAACTCGTACGATTTTTAATAAAATGACATTCGTTTTTCCGAAACTCAACTTTGAAATCTTTTACGATTTGGTTTTCTGTGCTTAAGTGGTGTCTTGCATACTTGGCGAGACAAATGAATCGGTTTTTAGAAGACCGTTTCATTTACTCTTTGATGATTTACTTTCTGATGTCGTGTAAATAATCTTTTCGTTTTTTTGTAAATACAGGTCATATTTTTTTTTTTTTGTTTTTTTTGTTTTTTCCCTTCCACTTGGGTTGACTATGGGGACATAGTCAAAATCAAGTGTGGGGGGAGTCTCATCTTCATTTTTAATTTTTCATGGTAATTTTTAATTTTTCATGGTTTATTTTTACATTTTCTTTCCAAAACTTAAAAAAAATTAAGCGTTTTTGATTTATTTTTAAAGAAACACTATAGGATAAAGATATGGTTTTGGTTTATTAAACTGAAATTTTTGAAAATTTATTTGTCTTAACTAAAGTAAAAATAAAGTTTGATTACAAATAACACTGTTTTAACTAGTATATAGGAAGGGTCATACGTGTTAATTATGAAATATCCTAATTGAAGATCTTTGTTTTAAAAAGTGGTGAATTTAAATAAAAGGATATAACATTTTTTTTGTCTTCTAAGTTAAATGGTGCTAAGATGATTTTGCAAAACTCTCTCTTCAAAAAAAACAAAAAAACAATATATATATATATATGTATATATATATATATTTGTATATATGTATATATTTTTTATTAACACCTAGAGTCATGTGTTCACACTTGTGTGTTCACTCGCCATGCTCTGTACCCTTCTCACGTAAGCCCAAAAGGCAGTGCACGATCGGTATATCTGGCCTCAATTTATCAGAGTTAGGTGTGTGTATATAATTTTTTTTTATTAATATCGCCTACAGCCGATAAGTGTTCACACTTGTTTGTTCACTCGCCACGCTCTGTATTCTCCTCATATAAGTCAGCAAGGCAATGCACGGGTAATATATCTGGCCTCAGTTTATTTGAGTTAGGCATATGTAAATATTGTTAATATCAATAAAATTTTCAAAAGAAAAAAATGGAGAGAGTAAGAAAATGAAATCCAAGCACTATTTTAACTTATTTGATTTGACTTGTTATTGAAAAGAAAGGAAAATACCACTTTGGTAAACTTTGATAATCGTCTAAGGATCTATTTCATAGTTACACTGTATTATCAACCGAAACAACGAGTTGAACTATAGTATATTTGCTTTAATAACTTCGTTTTTATTGGAAATTTTGATGAGTAAATGACTTAAATTTTCAAGATAATGACCAAAACCTATATTTAACTTATTCGTGTTAATTTAAAAATAAATCCTTCATCTGTAAATATTTTCAGAAACTCGCATTCATCTCTTTGTAAATAAATCTTGCATTTTGTAAATATTTTCATCCTGCATTTGGATTTTGTGGGTAGTATCCGCTGAAAACCCTCACGAGACAACACTCGTCCTACTGGGGACACCCAGAGGTTTAATGGCTTGTTGCATACGCTCAATTTAATTGTGCTCCTTACGAAAACGGATTTATCTTGGTTTTTTTTATTCAAGGACGAATAAAAAGACAAGTGTGGAGGTATTTGATGTGCACATAAATGTGCAGATTTTTACCACCATATTTAATCTAATTAAATTAAATAAATGATCATATTGGGTATTTTAACTTGTTTAAACCAAAATTCAAATTATTTTCAAATCGTCATATATTCATCTTCATATAAGGGGAAAATGGTCATTTTTGTGCATATATTAATTTGAGAAAATTTAATTGAAAATTTCTATATTATTTTGTAGGAATTTGGCTTCATATACAAGTGGCTTCATGAAGATATATGCATGCATAAAGAAGATACAAAGGATGAAGATGGAAATAATTCAAAGTCATGGATCATGAAGGACCCCACCTACCCACTTTCCTTCATGTACAAATTAGAAGCTAATCCACATGATAATGGCCATTATAATTTCATGCACACTTAATGGGTGATTATTAGAGCTAATGATTACTTGGCCACCACACTTCCTAGGAGGGTATTTTGGGCTTTCCCCAAAAAAGTAAATTAGGGTTTTAAACTTGTATAAATACCCCTTATGCTTCATGTAACCCTCTTCCTCTTAGTTATTTTTAGCTTAGAAATAAAAAGAAAGCTTCTCTTTTCTTTTCATGGCTACTTAGCCATTTCTTTCATGTAATTTTTTTTATGCAACTTTAATACATTGCTCTTTTCTTTTCTTGTTTACTTCCTTTCATGCTAGTAGTGTAGTTTGATTTTAATGCAAGTAGATTAGTTTTATTTCTTGTTCATTTAGCTCTTTTTTCTCTTCTTTTTGTTTCATGTTGAAAGCTACATTTGTTGATATTATAACAAATATGAGAGGCTAAACCCCTTCAATTTAGGGGTAATGAAGCTCTCTTGAATCATGTAGATGCAACATAATTTTTCATTTATGTCCCTTTTGCGCTTAATGGAAAGTTAGATGTTTGTGTGATTTTATGTTTAATATTGAGTTTGATAGCTTATGTTGTTCAAGACAAATAGGCTATTCTTAGTCATATGAATCACTAATTACCTCTTCATATACATATGATCATGGTAATGGAAGTGGATTTAGAATCCAAATTTGATGGTTTATGTTTCTAATTCAATAGTTAATAAGCCATGCTTAAAATAGATTCTACTTTTAATTTCATGTTATTTTCATTAAAGTTAGTAAGTGGGTTAGAGGGTGCATTAAAGTTTGATGGTTTAAGTGCGTTAATAAATAACACAATTAGGCCATGCTTATGATAAATGCATCAACTAAACTCACAAATGACCAAAAGAGATCACAATTTCATTATGTTGATTTATGTGATCATGAGAGGGGATTTGCCTCTAAATTGCTCTTTAATCTCGTATTTTTATTCTCCTTAGTTTTAATTTGTTTTTACTCTTTTTTTAGTTAGTTAACAATCCCTTGACTTTGGTTTAATTTGATTGAATAGAATTTCAAAATATAAACAATTCCCTGTGGATCGACCCGTACTCGCATACGTGCTACAATCGTACAACGTGTGCTTGCGGTTAATTTTAATTTGAAATTTATTGGCGGTTTTCTAAACCGATAGAAAATTCATCGTTAAACATAAAGGCACGGTAGTAAATAAGAACTACTTGTGTTGAAACTGTGTTTGTTTCACTTATGATTTTTTGGTTAGTGAGAGGGAAACCCATTCCATGTAGTACAGCTTGGCCTCACTATTGGTTTATTTTGGGTAACTATTATTCATACCAAACTTTATATATGACCTGTGTTTTTATTATTGTTTTCACCGTAAACCCATGGATACTCATTTAAGTAGGTTGAGTTTATGGGATAGGCATGTTTAAATTAGAGCCGCGGTATGCAGACCGAAGACAGGGCAACATACTTGGTTATCCAATAAAGATATTATTTCCGCTGTTAAAGAAGACCAGACAGCATCCTCATATGTTGATCTGGCTTTTTACTATGTTTTTTCCTATTTTTATTTGACCCCTACGTGGGCACAATTTCAACAGTTAATTTTGACATAAAATGTATGTATTGAATATTAAAGAAAAACATCTATGTGATGATAATTTTTTGCTGCTCTGTTTACCTCATTTGTATTTGAATATACTGAACTCATTACGTCGTTGGAAGATGATTCTAGTGATGACTGCAGCATCATCAGCGTTCATCTTTGAGTCTTGAAGTGGGGGACGTTATAGAAATCCAGTGGAAGAGAAAAGTAACGAGAAACATGCACAAGCCTATATCAACTTGGAGCAACCTGAAACAAACAAAAGTTATGCAAATACTGAGCTAACTTTAGCTACACAAAAGTGAGGAAAATTATGTAGTTGCAGTAGAAGCCCAAAAGTAGGTGAACGGTGCTGAGAGAGACAAAGCTAAAGCGAGCAAATGACCGAAATGTGCTTGAACAATGCTGAAGCAGGACATGATAGAGTTAGGGGTATGCCCTAGAGGCAATTATGTAATTGTTACATATATCTAACTCGATAACCAATCTTGTTTGAAATAAAAGGTATTTTCATTCTATTATATACTCTATATAATGTGTTATATATATTAATTAATTAAATTAAAACTATATTTAATAGAAAATCCATAAATGATATGTTTTTCGATAGTAGTTACAATGCGTTGTAAACTAGAGTAATTAATAATAATGAAATTAAACATACTGTTTCAAATATTTCTAGTCAAGATGTATCAAGACTGGATATCGATACATCCTTTGAAACCAAATTACATAACGCTCTCCAAACGTTGGGTAGTGTACTACTCATAACTACTGGGGCAATATGGGATTACGTAATGATAGTTTTTAGATAACTATGAAATGACTCAATCGATAGTTTTCTGTTGGTAAATATAAATAAGGCCAAACAGAAAATATCGTTGTGACAAAATTACACAGTTCTCTTGACTTGAGAATACTGTTGATCTTCAACATGGAAGCTCCGCCTTGATTATAGTTAAATTGTGGCACGACGTCCATTGAACAACTATAGTTGGGTTGAGTGGAAGCATTGGAACTGAAACACTATTCAAGAGAGGATTCCTCTCCTTACTTATATGAGGTTAATATCATGATCAACTTAAGTCAACACTAAATCAAAGTCTCTAGATAGAGCAGTCCCATTAATAATAATTGTTATTATTGAACTAAGGACTATGTGTTTAGACTATAGAGTTAATTATGGACGATTTTAGAATTTTGACCATTACCAAATTCCCTAAGTCCAAAGTGATATAGTTTTGATGAAGAGAATCGGTGTAAATAATTGCCACTATCGAATAGCGCTTAATAAAGTAAAATATGATTTTGTTGAAACCAAGTAAGCGATAATTTATCCATGATGTCACACCACCTACTAAGTGACATACAAACGTTAATATTTGAAATGTTCAATATTAATCGTTGACCAAATTTACATCTAAGAGTCACACAACTGAAACATTGAATAATCCTTTAGCATATGATTAAATTAATTTATATTTTTTTATAAATTAATCAAGTTAATTAATATTTATGAAATATTAATTATAAAATTATATTTGATGTAATTTGAATAATATTAAATAGTGTGTTTATAATAGTTATAAATATACCGATCGATATACGATGTCAGTATGCAGTTAAATAAGATTTAAAATTGCATTGAATATTGCTCGAACTTGGACCAAATTTGAGGTCCATATGGGCATGATATTTTTGGTTATATGATGCATTATTTCAGCACCCATATAATGGCATTAAAGAGGGTTTGAATGGTTAAAAAGAGTGGAGTTGGTAAGAGAAAGATACTAAAATGTGATCCACTTTTCTCTCCCTTGATTTCCTATTTATATGCCACCTTTTACACCATTTCATTTTATAGTTTTTCTTTCCTTTTTCTCTGATAATTTCAGCCAGTAATCATCCTCTCTAAATCCCCAAAATCTAAGTGAGAAATTACATCAAAATTCTTTGATTCGATGGTCGATGGTAAGACAGTTCGGGAGCTAGCAACTTCTGATTTGTGAGCGGATTCAATGAGATCAATTCAACGTTTCAACGTGTACGCAAGGGCTTTAGTGAGAGATAAATCTATGTATTATCTTTGTTGTATCACATTTATATGTTATATTATTTATGTGATAAGTTATTAGATTTTATTACGAATCTTGTATATCAAAATATTGCTACAAATTGTTTGGTTGTATATGTTATTGTATCTATATAAATAAACTAAACAAATTTATTTTTGTGAACGTTTATTATACTTAGTGCTCATTGCTAGAAAAATAATTTTTTATTATTTATATAATAAAATATTATTATAATTAATTTCGGTAACTAGTAATTATTTCTAGAAGGTATAAATCATATATTATATATTTTAAATTTTATAAATTTATTTATATTATATACACATTCGACAGCAAGAACAAATTTTTTTATTTCGAATAAATATAATTAACTAATTATTTAACCTAAAATTTATTATGTAATTTAAAATGTTTATATATATATTATAAACAATATATATATTTTTCAAAAAATTATATAATATTTATTACAAATTAAAATTTTGAAAATAATATTAATTTAATTTTAATTTTTATTTTTATTTTTACATGATGTTTTATTTTAAAATGTTTTAAAATGAAAAACAGAAAAAGAAATTAATTAAAAAAATTATATATTTTTGGCTGAGAGCAAAATTTGCAGAAATATATTAAAAACCAATTAATTTTATTATTTATTATAATATATATATATATATATATCAAATATATATATATATATTTATGTGTATTGCATAAACCAATTTGAAATAAAATAAAATATTATTTTATCAAATTATTCACGGCTTTCATGTTATATTATGAATATATATATATGTTAAAATTATTTCATAAACTACTATTTAATTTATTTAGTGGTTTAATTACATATATACACACACACACATACATACATACATATATATAAATATAAATTTTATAAATGTTTTAGTTATAAATTGTTTATAACTAACATTTAACATATGAATATATATATATATATTATTTAGTTATATGTATTATTATGATGCAAATATACATATATGTATGTATGTATGTATGTACGTATACATACATACATACATTTAAATCGCAAATTGAATACAAGATGGACAGACATGTCAGTTAAGGTGTAAATCCCAACATCTATCATGGACATGTCAAACCATGTACACATTGCTCTATTGCACGTGCACGTACGAACATATGTGTTTATGATATGCATGTATATAATATAATACAAATTATATATAAAGTAAAAAATTTGTTTATAAATACAAATAAAATACTGTTTTTATTTAATAGAAAATTTAGAAAAATTCTAAATAAATTTAGATTACATAGGCCCAATAAAGATCCAATAGGTAATTCTTTTTTTTTTTGAAATTTACTTAATTACTCCACTACAGGCTGACCTACTTCCAACAATGGTATTAGAGCCCAATAGTATATGCAATCTGAATTAGTCCTATTAGGCTAACTAATTAAGCTTATAACCAAGTTAGTACGGTGTAAGAAAGGTAGTGTCTAGGCTGAATTGTTCGGTAATCAAGTACCCTATCCGACCTAGTTATTGTCCTGGCCCGATCAGTTGCGTAAGCCCAAAGGTTGCCCATAATAGAAAAGGCCCAATTTGAATTGGGCCTTGGGCTAATTTCAAAATTGTTTTGAAATTAAATAAAAGTTTTAAACTTAAAATTTAATTTAAAATAAGAAAAATATTATAATTTTTATAATATATATTTTCAAATTATTTTGAAAATTAAAATAAAATTTTTAAATTTAAAAGTTAAATTTATAATAAAACACATATTATAAAAGTTAGAATATAATTTTCAAAATGTTTGAAAATGTTATAAAATTAATTTCAAAACTATTATTTATTAGTAAGATTAATAAAATAAATGAATTAATTAAATATATATACATGTACAATATATATAATAATACATGTTATGTTGTCTTGAATTGTTTAAGATTACATGTGTGCATAAAAGAATTTTTGAAATTAATAAAACTTAATTAAAACTGTTTAATTGAATAAATTAATTAAAAGTTAACTAATAATTTAAAATACATACATGCATACATACATACATACATACATACATACATATATATATATAAAAGATATATGTGTATTACTATAAAGGTTATAGAATATATATATATATTAAGTATAATATGTTATAATTGAATAATATAATAATTAATTAAGTTAAATAAATAAGATTGAATTAATATAATGTTATACATAAAATATTGTATAAGTTAAATATAAAAGTTATATAATAATAAAACCTGTATAATATGAATGTATAAACTAAAGGTGGAACGCTAAGAAACCCAAGTAGACTTAAAAAATAAATACATACGTATACCTAGATTTTTATGTCTCCGACACTTGAATCACGAGGGTATTTCATAAAAGATAAATTATCACATTAGCCTATATCACTCGTTAAATATATTGAAGATTATGAATCTTTAATATAAGTGTTATCCTCTATGAGTTATATATTAATAAATTACTTGCATACTCTCTGGTTGTTGAGAAAACTCAAGCCAGAAATGTTATGTGTAGTATTATTAATATATTGACTAGTTGATATAAGATAACTATACGTATTTGTTGAGCAAACTCAATATACATATACTATTTTTAGGCTGCTGTGAATGGTAGGTGCAAGTGAATAATCTCTTTTGATTTGTTGAGCAAACCCAATGTCGAAATGAGATTAGGACAAGGAACCAATAGTTAGGAGTTGTATGTGATACAACTGATAAGGATTTATCCATCGTTTGTAGAGTTATGACTTGTCGAGCAAACTCAAGGTCAGAATCCCAAGATAGATGAGTCCTAACACCATTAGTGAAGTTGAAAGACTTATATGTTTCATCTTAGGGTTTAATGAAAGACTAGTGAAATTGAAACAGTAACATTTAACCTTTCTAATATTATATGAACATCTGCTATGTATAAATTATAATAATCTACATTGATAAACTTATGCAATTAAGTTAATTGATAAAATGTTTATCATTTAAAATATACAAATGAACTGAATTAATATTGACAAACAGAAATAAAAAATAAACTTATTAACAAATTTTCGCATGTTGAACCATGCAAGCGCTTAATTATACAACCACTAAATATGTTTATAACTTGGTCACTTACAAATCTACTTGACCGAGACCGTGTATTGTGTTAAATGAGTTTTGAACTCTAAAAGCAATACAAGAATATGAATATTTGATCCATATGCAATCACATATAAATGTTATATGGTGAACGGTCTCAATTCATAATGTACGAAACCTCGATGAAATTAGTTCATTGAAATAGGCAAGTAAACTATAGTGTGAGATCGTGTATTCAATATGATTGATTAGAATAATGATCTTATTATGTTAAATGTAACATTGGACTAAAGACTGCAAGATATATCTAAGAATCGATCACTAAAATGTCAGTTTGATCAGTTTTCATAAAGTGCAATTTATTTGATATCTTATAAGTTAAGGATGACCAAATACAAGTTTGTAAAGAGTTCCTTGTGATATTGTAGTAAGGATTCCTTTGAATGGTTCGATAGTTTAGAAAGGAAATTGAATGTATAAGAGTGGATATAACCTAAGGCACAGCTAGGATGAAGAGAGTGAATGGTCACTTTTTTTCCTAAAGAAACAAAGGAAACGAGAATTTTAAAACAATAGTCGATACTTAACATTGGAATGTGAAATATGATTTCTATTGCAAAATGTATTTTCACATGAAAATTGTTTTCTTTGAGATTTGTTTCTTTGCATTTAAGATACTTGATCTGAAAGTTCTCGACTGTAAACCAGTTACAATAAATGAAATAAATAGTCCATATTAAGTGGTTGATTGGAGCTTCATATTTCATACACGATTATAGTAATAGCGGAAACAGTGGGAGCATGCCATATATTGCTTATTGGTCACATCAAGTTACGAAAATTATTTTCGTAAAACGTACCAAACATTATTTATGAAATAATAATTATTTTTTAATATTGACTAGAAAACAGACATAGTTTTATTTCAGTATGAATATTCTTTATAAAATAAAACTATAGTATTAGTATTTGTGATGCATTAGAAAATACAGAAGTATCTAAATTAATTTACAATTATTTAGGAATTATGGACTGAGCCATAGTTTAGAGAAATAATACTTTAAGTATATGGTTATGAATCATATGATACTAATGAATTATATCTCAAACAACAAAGGGATAAGCAATGATAGGATTTGATGAACTCTATGGATCGATACATATAGATGTATGCAATACAAGTCTATTAATACCAAAATGATTCCACGTACTTCGTTGTATTCACTGATGAGTTATCACCGACATGGAAGTGTATATTTGACACAAATGTAGTATGTCTATGATAAGCTCATAGAGTATAAAATATATGTAGATAAACAAACATGCAATAGAAAATAAAGTTGATTTGATTTGATTTGATTTGATTGAATATACAAGTATATTGGAAAGAGTTCCGAATGTACCTAAAAAGGAATAAAGGTTCAATCTCAAAAGTCATTCCTCCCTATGATACATAATGATGTATTAATAAGGAGTAATTGAACTCCATTACATAAAGTATGATTAATGGTGAATGAAACTGAGTTAACTTACACATAATAATTGTAAATGAGGGTTCTTGTATAAATAACCCCAAAAGAATTTTGGGAATGATCACTATTAGATAACTGACTTATGTTTTGAACATAAGTATTATAAACTAAAAACCAAAGCAGTGTTATACACAAGGGAATTCGTAAAGTGTCTATGAATACCTATTCCGTTGTACTGAGAAATAATTATTGTTTCAAGCAATACCAACTTCATAGTGAAATAATTTCTTTTAGGAATTATTGGTAGTGAAATGGATTAGGATACGATCCAAGGATAAAATAGACTGTGAGGGATGAAACGAAATTAACCAAGCCTAAATGAACACAATGCATTAGAATGTCTAATAAATATTCTTGCATATTGAAGAGAAACTATGAGTTTCTTATCAATTCGAGATAGATAATGCTCAATTGCCAATTAAACCATTAATAGTATTAACTCTACGATATGGTACGAGGCGCAAATCCAAAATAGGTACTACGTACATTATCAAAATATGATTTTGATACCTATACATAAAGGGATATGATCCATCAGCAGTGAATGAGTCTTCAAGAGCAAGACTTATGCAGTTGGAATATATTGAGCAATGTTAATAAGAATAACATCATAAATTTCAATTTGTGAAATTTAAGTAATAGATTTTTTGTTCAATGGGCTTAAGTTAATTTGTATTTACTCACAAAATTATTGCTTGGTACGACTCTTTGTTTGGTAAGTATGTGTTGAAATCGAAAATTCTAAATAATAATTTAGAATGGACTATTTGCTCCCAACAACCAAAGTGCCTCGAAGTCAGTGGGAGCGATGTTGAGTTTGTGGGTTTTTGGATATGGTCCAAGAAACAATATGAAAGTATCATTCTATAAGCATCATAATTGAATAAGTATTTGGATAGAAAAGTAAAATAGTTTGATTTTCAATTAAAATGCAGAAGGAGCATGTTTATAAGAAAGAACACTAAGAGGAATGTAGGTATTTCTAGACTATAATTAAATAACATATTGCTAATTGTTAACAATATACTTATGTGAAAATCAGTAACAGTTCAGTTGTTTAATATTCGACTTTGGATTTGTAAATTGTATCTTTTATTTTAAGTATAAAGGATGTTGGGAATGGCCCAAAACGATATGCAATGACACCTTATTAAAATGTTTAATAAGGAACATATAAGATGAGATTCCTTATATGTTAGCAATAGGAATTATCATACATGTTGTATTGTCTATGATATTGTAATTTTCTTAAAGAAAATATCAAATCCAAATTAAGGTAACTAAATGGTAGTTCAGGGTATTCTCAAGTATTTATGAATTGTAGAGAATTGTTTATAGAAATAATAAAATCCATATGAAGGAGTGTACGAACTCAAACTTCACAAGTGATATCAAGTATACTATGTCAATATTAAATCCATGTTCAAATCTTAGTTATGAAGCCTTAATTTGCAAATGTTCCAAATAGGAAGTTGTGGCTAATTTAATGAAAAGGCTAAGTCATCACCTTAAACAGAACCATGCTAAAAGCAATGTATAAATATAAATGCGCAAATTTAAAACCGAGCAAAAGGTGATCCCAATTATTAAGAATACTACATTACTACTATATGATAATGATGTAATGGTAAGAGCTCACTAGAAGTCGAGAAACACTTAATTGATCAAGTAGATAAAAAAACAACAAAGCAGAACCATTCCAAAGGGTCTAACTCGATTAGTTCTTATCAAACTGATCAAAGGGATGAGATAGAGATTCCATAATCGGCCAAATTGCAAGTGGGAGATTAATAAAGTTAGGGGTATGCCTTATGATCAATTATGTAACTGTTACATATATCTAACTCAATAACCAATCTTGTTCGAAATAAAAGTAACTTGATATAATGTGTTATATATATTTATTAATTAATTTAATTAAAAGCGTATTAAATAGAAAATCCATAAATGATATGTTTTGTGATTGTAGCTACAATGCGTTATAACCATGAGTAATTTAGCACAATGAAATTAAACATATCGTTTTAAATATTTCTAGTAAAGATGTATCGAGACTGGATATCGTTACATCCGTTGGGACTAAAGTTCATATGTAACGATCCATATTCTACATACCGAAGGATAGTAACTTGTTAATATTATTTTTATTTAAGGTCGTATGATTCTATAACTTTAGAAAATGACTACGGGAGACATTTTCCATCCTTAGAATTTTTATCGAATGATTTTGACCCTAAAATTTTTGTATGGCCTATAACTTTTGATATGAGCCAAATTAGGGTTTGAAACCACTTCCATTAGATTGGGATGATGGTTTCTCTTTCCATAGAGCGATCATAATAAGAAAACGGTCTAACAGTTAGGGAGTTATGTCTGTTTGAAGTTTCACTTGATTTTGAACAGCTTAATGGGTAATTAGCGAGTTAATGGTTAGGCCCAAATCCCATTTCGGGATTAGCATCATATTGGGGCTGATGGGACTTCTCTCCATCATTACACACTTCCTAAAAATAGAAAGAAAATCACCATTAACCACTTCTAAGCCAAAAAGCTACCATAAACCTTACTTTAATTAGCCAAACCTTGTAATTAGAAGAAGATTAGCATAATTAGCACTTGGGATTATAGATTTGCTGTTGGAGATCACTTAGAGCTACTGTTGATTCTTGGATTTCGTGCACTCTTGACTTGCTTTGGATTAAGGTGAGTGGTCAGGACCTCTCACTCACTAATTAGTCATTACACACCTTAAAATGATGTTTTAAAATAATTTCTAAACTCTAAAATATGTTTTAAACTATCTTTAACCATATATGTAAATTTCAAACAATTTGGAAAATATTTTTGAAATTTGTGATCTTTTGGATCTCCTTGTTCTTATGGATTCTCTTCTTTAGATTTAGGCTTCACTTTGATGTGTATGGATGTATGCTTGTTAGGATATATTTTATATAATGTATGCTTGATTGTATGTTGGTTGAATAGTCGAAAACGATAATCGAATGATGATTCGGTTATTGGAATAAGCTATGGATCGTTGATGACCCATAAAGGTCAATTTGTCCAAATGACATGTGATCCATTGGGTAGGTCAAGAAGGAACCCCTAAAGCTACGTTTCAAGTCGTTTGGAGTCTGTTGTAATATGGAGACTATGGATCGGTGGAAGATTGCTTCAGAGCGTGCTTGTGTAATGGGATGGATCGCTTCGAGTATACGATGGAATGCTTTGGGTGCTAGCGTGCATTGATGGATCGCAAGGGAAAATAAGGGAAAATAAGGCAAAATCACGAGTATGGGATCGGTCGCGAGCCATGCTTCTTGTTATGGAGTGTGTTGCTTCGAGTCATGGATGTTTGTTTGGAAGCATAGACGGAAGGAGCAAAAGGAGAAATTTGGCTAAGGCATGGATCTGTACCGATTAATGAGGTACCGATTGGTGATGGTGATGATTCGGTGAAGGAGGGTATCAGGCGGTAAAGCATGGTCTAATTATGATGAAGTATGGGGTTAGTGATGGGATGGATCAGTGGTGATGAATTGGGCTTCATGGTTCGGTGATGATGGACCGTTGGTGATGGATTGGGCTTCATGGTTCGGTGATGATGGACCGGTGGTAGAGATTTATGAGGCGGCTTTGAGTCATCAACATGCTTGCTTCAAGTCCTAGGAACTAGTGCTTCAAGTCTACATGTTTATACCTACTTGGAGCCTTGAGTGCTTTTACTTTGAGCTAAGGGTAGTGTCAGTACTAAAACATAAGGTTTGGTGGCGATTTTCAATGATGACGATGCATGATTTGATGATAATGATTCTATGATGGGAAGCGATGGCTTTGATGATGGATAACTATACTTTGAGATGCAAAGTAAAGGACTATGAGTCAGATTGAAGGAACTATTGGAGGAGGGCTATAGGACAACGATGACATTTTACGACTAACGATGGTTTTCGAAAATAGTCCCCACCACGATGATTTCAGATGGGAGTTATAGGGACAATTTCAGGACATGTGCAAAGGGATTACTGATACTCGAGGGTTTCCAGAGTACTTGTAAAGCAGGGTATGGAATTGGGGCATGATGGCTCCTGCAGCGAGATGGCTCCTTGTTTTTAGATGAGAGGCGTGTTTACCTCGAACCAGATGGTTAGTCTAGTTCCAAGCCTACTAAGTGGCATGGATTAGAGTACCATGAAACCAGGACATTGACTATCGGGATGGGTAGCCAAGATCCCGAGCGTAATGGCTTAGGCCAGTTATCAAATATCCAACACGCTGAGTGAATGTGAGGATGGATGATGGATGCTATGTTTTCTTGATTGCTTGTCACCTTAGGGATGTCACATGATGAAAATGTTATTGATGTAGATACATGGACACCCCTTAGTAATTTGATGTATGGTACACCCATGATGACTATAATGTAGAGTAGCGCATATCCTATGTATGTGCTAAATCTGTGAATGCAGGGACAGGTCAAGTATGATTTTCCATACTATTGGTCCTAGTATATTGAATTAATAGTATTTGAGATTTTCTACCGCTCAAACCATACTGTTGTCTGACTTGAGATTTTATGCTTTTCTTCCTATTATTCCGTGTACTAATCAGTATATTAGGGATATCAAGTCTAGTGAGCACGTGGAGATGGACATGAGACGAGCAGGAGGATATACTCTTGTATTACTATATTTTGGCTGTTATTGCTTATCATTCCACTATGCAGCACTATGGAGCTTACTAGTGATATTATCTATTTTAAGACAATTGTCTATTTTGAGTTTATTATCCGTTGTATAAACTCTATCACTTATGTTGTACAGTTGTATGAATCTGGGTACTCTTATTTTTGTGATTCATTCAGCTATTACCGTCTCGCCTGTTTTAAATCTAAGATATTAACTGTTATATTTTATTCGATGTATTGTGAGATATATGAAAGTTTTTGTGATTGATTTACTTTACAACCTTGACTGTCGTCCTATATCGGTCGGGCACCTTTGTAGCGCACTATTCAGGTATTATTGGGTGCCAGTGGTGTAGGATGGCCGTCACATTTAGTATCAGAGCTTAGATTACGTAGTTTAATATAAGGGATACTGTGGTCTAGTAGAGATAGGGTAGGAGTTCTTATCCTAGACTGGATCGAGAGGTATATATATACGAGGTCTTGTACTTGTTATATATTTTGGTTTTCAAAACTACATAGTAGTATATCGTATATAAGTCGCACTGCACTCACAAGTGCTACTTAACCAGAATTTCTTATAAAGAGACTGATGATCCTTAATATATATTAAAGGTTGAGTCGTCAAATCAGGAATGCTGCTAGGAACTCCATATTTGGAGTCGAAGAAGGGGCTGGCTCGGGAGCTGTTAATCCCGACTTGTAGGAAACGTTCAATACCATGATGCAGTTAATGCTGTAGAATGCTCAAGTAGCCGCTTCTAATGTTGCTGTTGACGATGGTGCTCCGATGTAGGTGCCCAAAGACGATTTTGTAAAGCTAAACAAAGACTTTGCTAGTTTAGGAAGCAAACCATTCCAAGGAGCGGAGTCGATGATGGAAGTGCAGAATTGGCTTGATACATGTGAAAGGATTTTCGATGACTTAGAGCTGAATGATGCTATGAAAAAGCGATTGGCTTCCCGATAGGTTCAGGGGCGAGCCATGAACTGGTGGAACGCTATTAAGGTCACAATTCCTAAAGATCTATTCACATGGGACTGGTCCAAAGCTTGATTCGAAGAAAAGTTTATTCCCGTAGCTCAAATATCAGTCTTGTTCCATAAGTTTATGGATCTGAAGCAAGAGGACTTATCTATTGTAGCATCCTCTATCTAGAGGCCTGAAGCTAAGTGCTACAGATGCTGCAGTCATCCATAGTATTAACTTCCGGTGACCAAATACGGTAATGTTAATGGTATCCATAATATCAAAAGCACATGAATATGAAACAAAATCACAAATTTCTCAAAAACAACATTTCTGATTACATTTCACAAAACATGTTTGATATCCAGATTACATAATCCCATAATCGTTTCCCAGGTTCAGATGAAATATAATTATTACATAAATACGCCAAGAGCGACATATGAAGATGCCCCCTTGGTTGACCAAAGTACTATGTAGTCATATCCGACTTAATACAACACAGCGGAATCAAACAAAATAAAACAACAACTCCTAAATAGCTATCTTTCAGCCACCTGCTCATCTCTGGAAGCTTTATTGGCCAACCTAACAAAAACCTAAAAATTCTCAACCCTCAGCCTACTCAAATCAACTTTGAGCATCTAAGAGTTTAAGGGGAAAAACATAAATTTCAAGTCAGACATAAAGCCTGGTGTGAATAATACTATACATCTCGGTTATTTGATATTAGGTGAGACCAAACCCCTTAGCGGAACGGGTTTTCCCTCACTAATACCCTTTTAAAACATATCTTTTGCAAATCATAATCCTGCAACCAAAACTGATTAAAACTGTAAAGCATTATCATATAAACATACATATCAGGTAACAAATGAACTATCTGTTCGAACACTATAGTTTTGTTTGGCTAACTACTAACCTTTGGCTGAATCGGGCCTACCAGACAATATAAATAAAATAATCTAACTCTTGTTAGATACACTTCTTCTGGATGGTCTGTCCCTAACTTTTCTGTTAGATACTCCTCTTCTGGACGGTCTGTCCCCAACTTATCTTCTCCCAGGGTCAACTGATCCTAATGGTTTTACGGGCTCACCAATAACCCACTGTATACAAATATATATTCCCTTCTGTGTGTAATGTGACAAAGCCCTACACACTGGAATTTTGGACTAAATTAGCTGGGCCTAATAGTTAATGTATAGGGCGCGACCCTATACCAGTCTCATCTGGTATTCTAATATCTGAGTCATTTTTACTTAGGGTAATCTTCCCTTAAATTTTCCTTGAAAAACTTTTCATTTCAAATTGATTTAAAACTTTTAAATCAAACTTAAACAAGGAAAATATATATACTCTATGCTTTACTCAAAATCACCTTGCCATGTTATATATACTTTACTCAAATTTTTGTTGATGAAAACATTTAAACCTTTGAAAGTACCCCTTTCGAATACATTGAAAGTACCCCTTTCGAAACCAAGTAAAACCCTTCTTCATAACCTAGGCCGAAAGGCTAAAACATTCCTTTCAAAACCATTCATATAAACCTTTCGAAACCATTGAAGAACTTTTGCTTCTAAAGCATTAAAACCTTAGACATCCTATCTTTAAAACACTTAACACTGCCTTTCGAAAACATTAGAAAAACCTTTCGAAAACATTGGAAACCATCTCTTCCGAAACCTTTGGGTTTTACCTTCAACAGAGCAAAAGGGTCATATAGCATTTAAGTCGAAAGCACTCTTTTGAAAGCTATTCCTAAGTAAAGAAGTGTTGGTGTCGAAACCAACCTTCCGAAGGCATTGAAGAAGCAGCTTGGTTTTAAAACAAAGTATACCTTCCGAAACCATTGGCGTCGAAAGGTAAAAAGGCGGTAGCTAGGGGTTTCGAGCACATTCGAAAGCATTTACTTAAAACAAAAGGCACAACCCATTCAAAACCTTTTCTTTAAAACATTTGACTCAGCCGAAAGCCTACCAACTTGAAAGCAAAGCAGGCACATTTTCAATTTAAAACCAAGACATGCTTCGACCCCATCGGAACCCATAGGTTCGACATAGTACCTTCCGTCTAAGTCTAATTCATTGTGCACCAAATCTTTGATGCCATGTGCATTGGTTTCGATGGTGATGGTGGTGGAGCTACTAATTCGAAACCCCTGGTGCCGAAAGTGGCGAAACATGCCAAAAGTATGTAAAAACTGATTTTCACTTTTAAAAAAATTTCTTTCAACTACCTGCCTTATTTGTCAAAATATTATTGGTTGCTAATTTTGTTTTCTAAAAGTGCTGCCAATATTTCAGAAATAAACAATTTAATTTATTTACAAAATACTCCTTCTCCTTTCATAAATACATGAAACATTTAAGTCCCATACCTTAAATAATTTTATATATCTAATAAAATACTTGGGAAAATTCTACAAAAATTCCAGAAAATCATCTTTAATATGTTTTCTAACATATATTAATCTTAGACCCGAAACATATATTATTTAGCCGTAAATAATTTTAAACCCAAATAAACATTTTCTTCACTAGAAAATTAATAGAAAATCCACATTAATTCAAAAAATTATGAAAATTGAAAACAATCTCTAAAATATCATTTTTGATCTAAATTTAAATTCGCAAGTCATTTGGGTGTCATTTAATAGGGTTTTTACATCAAAACATATCATAAAACCTATATGAATAAGCATAAATCATCAACAGGCATATATAAACATTTCATCATTCAAAAACATGGCATAATCATGCAAAATACTTCAGATTCATCTTCAAATCGAAAATAATTAGAAAAATGAGATGTGGTCATTATTCACGTTAGCTTTGAGAATATGGAGTTTGAGATTTGAATGGATTAAGTTCATTAATTTTCTTCCTTTAGCTCTTTCTTCCTCTTGTTCTTGCTAATGGTGGTCGGCCTCTAAATTTAATGTTTGCAAATGAATGTGTGTGTGTGTGTGTGCATGGGTAAGGATTTAGGGTATTAGAATACTCTTTTTCCTATTTTACCCCCACCAATTTCCCTTATCTATTTTAGTTCATGTTAGCTCATTTTAGTTTATTCGTTAACATGTCACAGTTACCCTTATTAATCACAAATATCAATCCTCTAATCATCACATTATTTTATTTAATTTAGCTAATTAAATGTCCTAAATAATGTTACTAAAAATATGGGATGTTACAATCTCCCCTCCTCAAAGAATTTCGTCCTCTAAATTATGATAAGGTACACAACAAATCAAACATAAAGGTAAAACATACCATCAAACAAGTCAGGTTAAGCATCTCTAATCCTGCTCTCAGTCTCCCAAGTACAGTGTCTCTCATCGTCGCTCCACTGGACTTTCACTAGTCTGACTGTCTTGTTCCTTAACCTCTTCTCATGTGAACTGGATTTCTAACTATAGTTAAGTCTGGTTCTACTACTAAATCATCTAACACTCTCTAACCGTAAGCTCGTTTATCTATTCTGACCACTCTACGGAAGTGGAAACTATCATTTGAACATAATGGAATTAGTTAGAGACCTTAATTCTACAACTATAAAAATTTATAGCTAAAAAAGTTTTATATTTCCGAAAGAGTTGATTTCTTTGCTTCCGAATATGTTTGCTTGGTTTTATTTTCCTTCGAAGGGGATACTTTCGAAGGGGTTGTAAAATTGTTTTCTTTTGACTAAGTTTTATCCTTTCAAATGGTATAATTTAAAGTATTATAAGGCAGGAGCCTAATGTTTTTAAGAGCTTTCAAAGGAGATTATCCTATGAAGTCGAAAGCTAGTTTTCGAAGGTATCGAAAGGTTTTATGACCAAAACTCTATTTAAAAACCCATGGCTATATTAAAGGAGTTTTTATAATGGTTTAAGAAGGATCTATCTGTTATAAATTAAACCCACAGGAGTGGTATTGCTGTGTTGTTATATTGCTTCTTCTAATATGAATATATTCACTTTATAATGGACCCTTAACTGCATTTTGGAGGAAAATGGCAGGAGAACCAGTTAGGTTAACCCAATAGTGAATACAAATTGAATATACTCCTGAATGAGTAGAATTGCATCTAGGAGGTTAGGAAGACCAGAATATAGGATGCTAAAATTTAAAGGAAAGATATTGGCAGGGATCAATAGGTTTATAGTAAGCCCATGAAAACTGTATGATATTAGCAGGGGCCAAGAGGTTAATAATTAGCCCATGAAAACTATGTGTAAAGAGGATGTCTGATAGACAGGTTCATAGTTAGCCCATGAAAACTATGTGTAAATGAAGACGTCAGATAGACAGTTCATAGTAAGCCCATGAAAACTATGTAATGGACAGGGAGTCCTTAAATGTTTAACCGGTTATTAGTTAGCCTATGAAAACTAATAGGTTAATAGTAATCCTAGAAACTATAATTGAGATAGATAGTTAGAATGAATGGGGATGGGTAATCGAGATTTGATTTGCTTGTTTTGCATATCATCATAATGTTTTGAAATAATATGTTTTTAACCATTGTGGATGCAGGAGCACACTATATGGTTTTATAAAGGTTTTAGGATAATAGTGAGGGAAAACCCGTTCCGCTATGCGGTGTGGTCTCACTAGATATCTATTTAGTTTGAGATGATAGACTATTATTCATACCAGGCTTAAGGTTTGACTCAAAGTTTTTGTTTTCCTCTTAAACTCTCGGGTACTCAATTGATTTTGAGTGGTTTAAGGTTTAGGGTTTTCAGGTTCTCTTCTTAGACGAATAAAGCTTCCGGAGGCGTGCATGAGGCATATAGTTATTTAGAGATATCTTTTCCGTTGTGTGTTTTGTTTGTGAAGGCATATTTATTAGCCTTATTATATACTCTGATCAACCAAACGGGGCATCTTTATATGTCGCCCTTGGCGTATGTGTAATAACTATATTTTTGCTAAACATGATTAACGTTTTGGGATTATGTAATGAACATGAAATGTTTTGAATGGAAGGTGGAAATATGTTTTTGAATTGTTAATTTTTTTTCCATATTCTTATGATATGTGTATCAATGAATCTAGCACCATGATATTTGGTCGTCGAAGATTAATAACTATGGATGACTGCAGCATCCGTAGCCGTTAGTTTTGGGCCTCCAAATAGGGGGATGCTACCAGTTGGTATCGGAGCATAGGTTTATGATAAAACATAAGATAAACCAAACATTTTGAAACATAATCCTAATGAATTAAGAATAAGATTGGGGTTTGGGTTAACGTTATAGTAATGTATTTGTATTTGCTATATATATATAAGTACGTATTCCCTTCTCTCTTAGACTGTTCTTCTGTATATTACTAAAGCTCGTATGCAGATTACGAGAAAGAAAGGTATGGAAGCAGGAAATGGAAGAGTGAATCTAGGTGGAGGAAGCACCACAACTAATGAAAACGCTTGACCTACTACAAGGAGACAAGCAGGTCGATCCGCAAATGCTAACCAAGATGCAACTTCCAATGTGAGTGCTGCAACCCCATCAGTAGATATGGGGATGATGTACCAGTTCTTCATCAACTTGATGCGGCTGGAGCAGCTAAAGGGGTAGCAGGAGGTAATGCTGTGAATGCTAGAGGAGCCAATCCTGTAGCCCCAGTTGCCAATAACTATTCCAAGCTGAGTAGGGATTATACCAGTTGGGAGGGAAGCCTTTTCTTAGAACAGAGGATGCGGTTGAAGTTAAGAACTGGTTATTGAACCGTGAAAGGATCTTTATAGATTTAGGCTTGGATGATGGAGAGAAGAGAAGGCTAGCCTCTAGACAGTTGCAAGGGTTAGTGCTTCACTAGTGGAATAGTGTGACAGTTGGAGTTCCGGAGGAAGAGCTAACATGGGCTGATTTAGAAGAAGGTTCGAGCAGAGGTTCTTGTCCGAGGTTGCCAAGTCGGCCTTAATGAGGAAGTTCATGGATCTTGTACAGGGAGAGATGTCAGTGATTGAGTATGCTACTAAGTTTGATGAGCTATCTCGATATGGTTATGCATAGGTTGACACTGATGTCAGAAGGAATGAGAGATTCATTCGAGGTTTGAGGCCAGAGCTAGGTAAAATGACTATGACTCATATTAGAGAGCCTTGTCATGTAGTGGTGGAGATGGCCAATCGCCATGAGGAGATTCTTGCCGTGTCTGTTAGGGAGAAACCATTTGAGTCCCAGGGCCCTCAGGGAAAGAAAAGGAAATTCTTCAAGAAGAAAGGAGCCCAGAAAGGGGATGTTGCCAAGAAGGCGACGGCTGATTTATTGTGTTATAAGTGTGATAAGAAGGGCTATTATGCCAACCAGTGTGGAACTGGTAAAGGAAAGAAGCATGTAGAGAAGAAGAATGTGAAATTCTTCAACTGTGACCAAGTTGGGCATTATAAGAGCCAGTGTCTAGAGCCAGTACAGGCGGACAAATGGAAGGTGTTCGCTATTGGACCACCATCTTCTTCTAGACCTACTGCCGTAGAGAAAGGGAAAACTGTGATGAAAGGTACACTTTTGATTCAGAGTATACCAGTTAGAGTATTTTTTGATGTCGGTGCATCACACTCATTTATATCACAGTATTTGGTTGATACGTTATGTATTAAACCCACATATCTTGTTACTTTCTTAAGGGTTGCAAATCCAATAGGATGGCATGCAACTCTTGGGATGAGATGTGACCAGTTAAAACTTGATTTGTTAGGTCATAAGTTTGCATGCAGTTTGTATGTTTTTGATTTCGTAGATTTTGGGATCATTTTGGGTATGGATTGGTTGGGTAAGTATGAGGCTAGGATATTTTGCCAAGTTGGAGAAATATCATTAAGACACCCAGATAGTCACAACCGAATCATCTTCTCAGTGGAGAATTCTAGTAAGAGTGTTTGTGCTTTGTTAAGTGCCATAGAGGTTGGAGATGACCTTAGTCAGGTTCATGTAGCAAGAGAATTTGCAGATGTATTTGAACCGGTCAGTGGATTACCACCGAAACGAGCTGTAGAGTTTCAGATAGATCTTGTACCGGGAGCTGAACCTGTCAGTAGACCACCTAGTAGAATGACACCTACCGAGATGAGGGAGTTAAAGGTGCAGCTGGTGGAATTGGAAGGAAAGAATTTTATTAGACCAAACAGTTAAATTTGGGGAGCAGCTGCGGTGTTCGTGAAGAAACCAGATGGGTCGTTAAGGTTGTGTATCGACTACTATAAGCTAAACGAGAGGACGATCAAGAATAAGTATCCTTTGCCGAGAACCGACGACTTATTTGATCAGTTGAGTGGAGCTAGAGTGTTTTCCCAATTGGACTTGCCGATAGGTTTCCATCATCTAAGAGTGGCAGAGGACAATATCCCATTGACGATGTTTCGAACCAGATATGGATCATATGAATGGTTGGTAATGCCATTCGGGTTGACGAATGCACCTGCTTTCTTTGTGGATCTGATGAATCGAGTCTTCCGAGAGTATTTGGATAGATTCATATTGGTGTTTATAAATGACATTTCGGTATACTCTAAGGATGAGAGAGAGCATAAGAATCATCTTAGAGTTCTGTTAGAGACACTGAGGTAGAATCAGCTAAAGGCGAAAATTTTCCAAGTGTCATTTTTGGAAGAAAAAGGTTAAGTTTCTTAGTCATGTGGTTTCAGAGAAGGAATTGTCAGTCGATCCAAATAAGATTGAAGTTGTGAACAATTGGAAGAGACCAGAAACGGTAACAAAGATCAGAAGTTTTCTTGGGCTTGCTGGCTATTACCGGAGATTCATCAAAGATTTCTCACGGATAGCAGCGCCTTTGACTAAGCTTACCAGGAAGGAAGTGAAGTTTGTTTGGTCCGACAAATGTGAAGAAGCATTCCTTAAGTTAAAGCATTTGTTGACCAGTGCTCCCGTATTAGTAGTTCCAGATGGTAACCAAGGGTTGGCAGTATACACTGATGCATGTGGGACTGGATTAGGAGCAGTATTGATGCAGAAGGGCAAAGTTATTGCTTATGCATCTAGGCAGCTTAGACCGCGCGAAGTAAGATATCCTACTCATGACTTAGAATTAGCTACGGTGATATTTTCCTTGAAGATTTGGAAGCATTATCTCTTAGGGGAGAGATTTGAATTGTATACCAATCATAAGTCTTTGAGATACTTGTTCTCTCAAAAAGAGTTGAATATGCGATAGCAGAGGTGGTTGGAGTTTTTGGCTGCTTATGATTTTGATATAGAATATACTCCAGGGAAAGGTAATAAATTAGCGGATGCTCTCAGTAGAAGACATCAGAATGTGGTGTTGACTATGTTGGTGGAGTGGAAAGATCTGGATGCTTTGACCAGTTGTGGTATGCAGATAAAATCGACTGCTAGTTCTAGTCAGAGTACTTCCCTGTTTTCCTATTTGGAAATTCGACAAGTATTGATCGAAAGAATTGCTTCTAAACAAAAGGAGGTTCCATTATTAGCTGAGAGGATCAAAAGGCTTGAGGTTGGAACTGAGGTCGATGATTTGAAAGATTTTTGTCTTGATTAGAGAGGATGGTTGAGAAAGAAGGGACGGTTATGTGTTCCAAATGTGGAGAACTTAAGAAGAGAAGTTCTTGAGAAATGTCATCGATCCAAGTTTATGATTCATCTTGGAGGGACCAAGATGTATCAAGATATGAAGAGGAGCTTCTATTGGGAAGGCATGAAGAGGGATGTTGGCTTATGGGTTAGGCAGTGTGTAAATTGTCAACAAGTGAATGCCGAACATCAGAAGTCGAGTGGGTTACTTCAACATCTAGATATTCCAGTTTGGAAATGGGATTTGATATCCATGGATTTTATAGATAGGTTGCAAAGGTCAAGGAGAGGAAATGAGAGTATATGGGTTATCGTGGACAAGTTGACCAAGAGTGCTCATTCCATTCCAGTAAAGTGGTCCAGAATGGCACCTGTTTTAGCAAAGTTGTTCATGAAGAACATAGTTAGACTTCATGGGATTCCTAGTAGCATAGTCAGAGATAGGGATGCATTAATCACTAGCGAATTTTGGAGGAGTCTACAAAAGGTATTAGGTACCAAGCTCAAGATTAGTACAGCTTATCACCCATGGACAGATGGGCAGAAAGAGAGAGTCAACAAGGTACTTGAGGACTTGTTAAGAGCTTGTATATTGGACTTTGGTGGATCTAGGGAGGACCACCTACATTTGATTGGGTTTCCTATAATAATAGTTATTAGACTAGTATAGAAATGGCGCCTTTTGAAGCTTTGTATGGAAGACCATGCAAATCGCCGACATGTTGGTTAGAGACTGGAGATAGATTGGTCTTAGGTCTGGATTTGGTTAGAGAGGCGTTAGAAAAGATTAAGTTAATCCAAGGGTGGATGAAGGAAGCTCAATCCAGGCAGAAGAGTTACACAGATAAGAGGAGTAAAGACCTAGAGTTCTCAGTGGTAGACAGGGTTTTCATTAAAGTATCACCAATAAAGGGTGTGGTACGGTCTAGAAAGTCGGGAAAGTTGGACCCGAGATATGTTGGACCATTCCATATTTTACAAAGGATTGCAAAGCTCGCTTACAGAGTAGAGTTGCCGAGCAGTATGGCAGGTGTCCATAATGTATTCCATGTGTCTCATCTTCGCAAGTATGTGCATGATCCAGAGGCTACTATTCCTTAGACAGAGTTGGAGGACTTGGTAGTAGAGCCTGATTTGACTTTTGTTAGACAACCAGTTCGGGTTGTAGCGAGAGATGAGAAAAGATCGAGGACCAAGACAGTCAAGTTGGTGAAAGTTCAGTGGAGCGACAACGAGAAGGACCGTACTTGGGAGACAAAGGACAGGATCTGAGATGCCTATCCTGATCTACTTTTAGGGTATGTTCCATATTTGTTTTATATAGACTTATTAGCATGTAGGACATACTAGCTTTTGTTTGCATGGTTGTTATGCTTGTTTGTAGTCCTTACTAAATTTCGAGGATGAAATTCTCTAAGGAGGGGAGCCTGTAACACCCCTAATTTTTATTTAACATTATTCAGGACATTTAATTGGATAAATTAAATAGAATAATGTGGTTGATTAAGGAGTTGAGATTTAATTATCAATTAACTTGGTCGTGGCTAAACTAATGAATGTATAAGTATAGTTTATAATTTATAAATTAGGAAAATAAGAAAAGGGAAATATGGGAATAGTCATACCCATATACCCTTAAACCCTCCCTTATTCTCACCTACCATTTCATAAATCAAAATACACATAAAAGAGAAGATATAGCCAGCTATTAAAACACCATAGGAGATCAGCAAACTTGGAAGATCCAAGAGAGAAAGCTAAAAGATTAAAGCTAAGCCAAATCTCAAACTCCAAAAACTTAATCAAGGTGAATAATAGTGTAAATCATCTCATTTTTCCTTGTTTTGGTTTGGTTATGGATACTAACCGAATGTATTTTGCTGTGTTGATCATGTTTGGATCTAATAATCATTATTTGGATAGAATAATGATTTTTGGTGATTTATTGGAATTTTTATGGAATTAAAATGATGGGTTTTAAAGTAAAAACCTTAGTAAATGACCTCCAAACGACTTGATTTTTGGATAGGTTGTATAAAACATAATTTTGGAGATGGGTTTTTAATTTCATAATTTTCGGAGTTAATAGGATTATTTTATGAATTTCCTAAGGTGAAAAGGGCATTTATTACGGGTTTTAATTATTATTAATAATAAAATAATGAATTCTGCCCCAAAATTTTTATATGATGTAGAAAATGTTATTTCAGATTTTTGGTGAATTTTTGGGACTTTTCCCAAGTGATTTCGATTTATTATGAATTTTCTAAGCTAAAAAGGCTTAATAATTATATCAAAATATTAATATAACTACTTATTTTGAAATTAATTTTTGGAATAATAAATCTGATCTACAGCAGTCTTTCTGCAAAGAAAGTGTTAAAGTATGTCATTAACCAATAAGATTTTGACAAAGGATAGGAGTTGGTGAAAAGAATATACTTTAATTAGCAAAATAACAGTTTTCAAGTTATTTACGACTCTATGATTCAACCTTTCGACTTAGATCATTCTGCAGCACTTCTGGACCCTTATGCAGCATTTTGAAAGAACCTTTCGACTTACTAACCTTTCGACTAAGTAACCTTTCAACTTAGATCATTCTGGAGCACTACTGGACCCTTTTGCAGCATTTTGGAGGAACCTTTCGACTTAGTAACCTTTCGACTTATATCATTCTGCTGCACTTCTGCAGCATTTTGGAAGAACCTTTCGACTTAGTAACCTTTCGTCTTAGATCATCCTACAACACTTCTGAACCCTTATGCAGCATTTTGGAAGAACCTTTCGACTAAGTAACCTTTCGACTTAGTCGAAAGCAACCTTTCGACAACAGTTGTAAACGTTGCGGAAGCCCTTTCGTAGCAGTTTTCTCTAGCTTTGTTTGCATACTTCAAATAGGCATAACTCTCTAACCGTAAGCCCGTTTATCTGTTGTAACCACTCGACGGAAAGGGAAACTATCATTTGAACACAATGAAATAGGTTAGAGACCTTAATTCTACACCTATAAAAAGTTATAGCAAAAAATGTTTCATATTTCCGTAAGAGTTGATTTCTTTGCTTCCGAATATGTTTACTTGGTTTTCTTTGCCTTCGAAAGGGATACTTTCAAAGGGGTTGTAAAATTGTTTTCTTTTGACCAAGTTTTATACTTTCAAAAGGTAGAATTTAAAGTATTATAAGGCAGGAGCCTAATGTTTTTAAGAGCTTACGAAGGAGGTTATCCTATGAAGTCGAAAGCTAGGTTTCAAAGGTATCGAAAGGTTTTATGACCGAAACTCTATTTAAAAACCCATGGCTATATTAAAGGAGTTCTTATAATGGTTTAAGTAGGATCTATCTGCTATAAATTAAACCAACAGGAGTGGTATTGCTGTGTTGTTATATTGCTTCTTCTAATATAAATATATTCACTTTATAATGGACCCATAACTGCATTTTGGGGAAAATGGTAGGAGAACCAGTTAGGTTAACTCAATAGTGATTATAAATTGAATAAACTTCTGAATGAGTAGAATTGCATCCAGGAGGTCAGGAAGACCAGAATATAGGAGGCTAAAATTTAAAGGAAAGATATTGGTGGGGACATATAGGTTTATAGTAAGCCCATGAAAATTATATGTTATTGGCAGGGGCCAATAGGTTAATAGTTAGTCCATGAAAACAATGTGTAAAGAGGATGTCAGACAGACAGGTTCATACTTTGCCCATGAAAATTATGTGTAATGAAGACGTCGGATAGACAAGTTCATAGTAACCCATGAAAACTATGTAATTGGACAGGGAGTCCTTAAATGTTTAACCGGTTATTAGTTAGCCCATGAAAACTAATAGGTTAATAGTAATCCTAGAAATTATAATTGAGACAGATAGTCAGAATGAATGGGGATGGGTAATCCAGATTTGATTTGCTTGTTTTGCATATCATCATAATGTTTTGAAATAATATGTTTTTAACCATTGTGGATGCAGAAGCACAGTGTATGGTTTTATAAAGGTTTTAGGATAATAGTGAGGGAAAACCCGTTCCGCTATGCGACATGGTCTCACTGGATATCTATTTGGTTTGAGATGATAGACTATTATTCATACCAGGCTTAAGGTTTGACTCGAAGTTTTTGTTTTCCTCTTAAACTCTCGGGTACTCAATTGATTTTGAGTGGTTTGAGGTTTAGGGTTTTCAGGTTCTCTTCTTAGACGAATAAAGCTTCCGGAGGCGTGCATGAGGCATATAGTTATTTAGAGATATCTTTTTCGCTGTGTGTTTTCTTTGTAATGGCATATTTATTAGCCTTATTATATACTCTGATCAACCAAAGGGGGCATCTTTATATGTCGCTCTTGGCGTATGTGTAATAACTATATTTTTGCTAAACATGGTTAACGTTTTGGGATTATCTAATGAACATGAAATGTTTTGAATGAAAGGTGGAAATATATTTTTGAATTGTTAATTTTTTTCCATATTCTTATGATCTGTGTATCAATGAATCTAGCACCGCCGTATTTGGTCGCCGAAGATTAATAACTATGGATGACTGCAGCATCCGTAGCCGTTAGTTTTGGGCCTCCAAATAGGCGGATGTTACAAGTTACTTGGTCTAATAAAATTCTTACCTTCCAAATCCACCAACTGCACCTCAGTTCTCTCATCTCGGTTGTCATCCTGCTTGGCGGCCTACTCACTGGTTCTGCTCCAGGCACCAAATCTATCCGAAACTCAATGGCTCGTTTCGGTGGCAATCCTACTACAGGCTCAAAAACATCTGCTTATTCTCTAACCATGAAAACTCTATTCAACTCGTCTTCTAACTCCACAACACCCAACAAAGCATTCACCTCACAGCTAGGGTTTTCTACGGTATATACAATCCGATCACTACAGTCAGGGTGTCTAAGTGATATTTTCCTATCATGGCAAAATATCCTAGCATTATACTTACTTAACCAGTCCATACCAAAAATAGTTCCAAACCCTATGAAGTCAAATACATGCAAACTACAAACAAAGGTACGACCTAACAAATCAAACTCTATGTGGTCACACTTCATCCCAACTGTCGCATACCCTCCTATCAGATTTGCAACCCTTAAGGATGTAACTAAGTATGTGGGTTCTAGGTTAAGCTTATCTACCAAAGAACGAGGTATAAAAGAATGCGATGCACAAGTATCAAACATAACGCTAACAGACATATCATGAATCTGAAGCATACCTCCCAACACTGCCTTCTCTTTCTCCTGCACAGTTGGTCCTGATGTAGCTGGTTCTAATGCAAATACTTTTCCCTTTCTGTCCTTAGCAGGCTCTTTGCATTGATTCTTATAATGACCAATCTGATCGTAGTTAAAGCATTTGATATTCTTCTTCCCAGTCACTTCCTTCGCCTTCCCAGTACGACACTCATTAGCAAAATGCCCCTTCTTGTCGCACTTAAAGAAAACAACCTCAGACTTTCCCTTTTTTTGCATCTCTACCTTTCTAAGCAAACTTCTTATGGATGAACTTTCTTTTCTGACTCTGTCCCATCTGGACCTCCTTTGTCTTATTCTTTTCCAAGGAAGCAAGCATCTCCTCGTGTCTTAAAGTCATCTCCACTACAACATAACAAGGATCCCTAATATGACGTAATGTAGCCCTAGCCAACTCAGGCTTCAACCCCCTTATGAACTTCTCATTCCTCTTCAACGCGGTATCCACAGTAGCATACCCATACCTTGGCAAGTCCTCGAACCTTCTAGCATATTCCAACACAGACATCTCCCCCTGCTCCAACTCAACAAACTTTCTGAGCAAAGCAGACTGTGCCATCACAGACATAAAGCTCTCCTTAAATCTTCTTCTAAACTCAACCCATGTCTTCTCCTCTTCATTCACTCCAACCATCGCACTATTCCACCAGAAGAAAGCTGCTCCCTGAAGCTGTCTCAAAGCAAGCCTTCTCTTCTGCTCATCATTGAGCCATATGTCTGTAAAGATCCTCTCACAATGCAACAACCAGCTCTCCACCTCAATAGCATCTTTAGTTCCGATAAATGGCTTCCCTCCAAGCCTAACATAATCTCTGCTCAAGATAGCATAATTATTCACCACTGGAGCTTCTTGGTTCACTCCTCCAGCATTTCCTCCAACCATTCCAATAGCAACACCCGCCTGCATCATATTCACGAAAAACTGATACATAGCTCCCATATCCACTTGTGGGACTCCAGCACCAACATTCTCCACTTGTGCCTGACCTTGGTTCCTTCTAGTATCTAGTCAGGCATTTCCATTTGTGGTGGTGCTTCCTCCAAGATTAACTCTTCCACTTCTAGCATCCATATTTGTATTTAAGCCTCGTGAGATACAGAAGAATAGCCTAAAAGAGATAGGAAACTAGAGATATAGCATATACTTATATATAACAAATACAAATACGTTACTATAGCGTTATCCCATACCTCGATCTTATCTCTAACTCCTAAGGATTATGTTTTCAAAAATCATTTTAGTTTAAACTTATTCATAAACCTATGCTCTGATACCAAGTTGTAACATCCCCTATCTAGAGGCCCGAAGCTAAGCAGTACAAAAGCTACAGTCATCCATAGTATTAACTTCCTGTGACCAAATACGGTAATGTTAATGGTATCCATAATATCAGAAGCACATGAATATTAAACAAAATCATAGATTTCTAAAAAACAACATTTCTGATTACATTTCATAAAACATGTTTCATATCCAGATTACATAATCCCATAATCGTTTCCCAGGTTAAGATGAAATATAATTATTACATAAATACGCTAAGAGCGACATATGAAGATGCCCCTTGGTTGATCAGAGTATTATGTAGTCATATCCGACTTAATACAACATAATGGAATCAAACAAAATATACCAGCAACTCCTAAATAGCTACCCGTCAGCCACCTGCTCGTCTCCAGAAGCTTTATTTGCCAACCTACTAAAAACCTAAAAATCCTCAACCCTCAGCCTACTCAAATCAATTTTGAGAACCCGAGAGTTTAAGGGGAAAAACATAAATTTTGAGTCAGACATAAAGCCTGGTGTGAATAATTCTATACATCTCGGTTATTTGATATTAAGTGAGACCACGCCGCTTAGCGGAACTGGTTTCCCCTCACTAATACCCTTTTAAAACATATCTTTTGCAAATCATAATCCTGCAACCAAAACTGATTAAAACTGTAAAGCATTATCATATAAACATACATATTAGGTAACAAATGAACTATTAGTTCGAACACTATAGTTTTTTTTAACTAACTACTAACTTTTGGTTGACTCGGGCCTACCAGACAATATAAAGAAAATAATCTAACTCATGTTAGATACACTCCTTTTGGACGTCTGTTCCTAACTTTTCTATTAGATACTCCTCTTCTGGACGGTCTGTCCCTAACTTATCTGCTCCCAGGGTCACCTGATCCTAATGGTTTTGCGGGCTCACCAATAACCTATTTGTATATAAATATATATTTCCTTCTATGTGTAATCATCATTTTAGTCTTACCTGTGACAAAGCCCTACACATTGGAATTTTGGACTAAATTAGTTAGGGCTAATAGCTAATGTATAGGGCGCGACCCCATACCAGTCCCATCTGGTATTCTAATATCTGAGTCATTTTTACTTAGGGTAATCTTCCCTTAAATTTTCCTTGAATACATTTTCATCTCAAAATGATTTAAAACCTTTAAATCAAACTTAAACAAGGAAAATATATATACTCTATGCTTTACTCAAAATCACATTGCCATGTTATATATACTTTACTCAAATCTTTGTTAATGAAAACATTTAAACCTTTGAAAGTACCCCTTTTGAATCCATTGAAAGTACCCCTTTCGAAACCAACTAAAACCTTTCTTTATAAACAAGGCCGAAAGGCCAAAACATTCCTTTCGAAACCATTCATATAAACCTTTCGAAACTATTGAAAAACCTTTCCTTCGAAAGCATTAAAACCTTAGACATCCTATCTTTAAAACACTTAACATTGCCTTTCGAAAACAATGGAAAAACCTTTCCTATAAAAAATTTCGAAACCGTTATAAACCATCTCTTTCAAAACCTTTGGGTTTTACCTTCAATAGAGCAAAAGGGTCATTTAACATTTAAGTCGAAAGCACTCTTTCAAAAGCTATTCCTAAGTAAAGAAGTGTTGGTGTCGAAACCAACCTTCCGAAGGCATTGGAGAAGCGGCTTGGTTTTAAAACAAAGTATACCTTTCGAAAAAATTGGCGTCGAAAGGTAGAAAGGCGACAGCTGGGGGTTTCGACCCCATTCAAAAGCATTTACTTCAAACAAAAGGCGCAACCCATTAGTAACCTTTCCTTAAAACATTTGACTCGGCTGAAAGCCAACCAAGTCGAAAGCATACCCTGCGAAAGAAAAGCAGGCGCATTTTCAATTTAAAACCCAGTCATGCGTCGACCCCATCGGAAGCCATAGCTTCGACCCAGTACCTTCCACCTAAGTCCAATTCGCTGCGCACCAAGTTTTTGATGCCGTGCGCATTGGTTTCGATGGTGATGGTAGCAAAGCTACTAAGTCGGAACCCCTGGTGCCGAAAGTGGTGAAACATGCTAAAAGCATGTAAAAACTGATTTTTACTTTAAAAAAAAATTCTTTTCAAATAACCTGCCTTGTTTGTTAAATATTATTGGTTGTCAATTTTCTTTTCTAAAAGTGTTGCCAATATTTTAGAAATAAACAATTTAATTTATTTACAAAATACCCCTTCTCCTTTTATAAATATATTGAACATTTAACTCCCATACCTTAAATAATTTTATATATCTAATAAAACACTTAGGAAAATTGTAACGACCCGTAATTTTCGATAATTAAAAATATTAAATTAAATAAGATTTTGACATTTAATGTTGTGAGAAATTAAAATTTTATGATTTATTAATGAGTAAACAATTAGAATGTAATTTAATAATGTTGATTTAATATAATTGACAACTATTTTAATATAACTTCAACAAATTGAAATAATTGCAAAGTTAATTTGGTTGTAATTATAAATATGGAATTAAATTGGTAATTAATGGAATTAATGAAATTAAAATATTATAATTAAAATGGTAAAGGATGATAACTGTAAAATATGAATGTAATAAATGTAAACTAATGTTCATTATATTCATGGTAATAGTTCATTTAATAATAAGAGTGGAAATAAAAATAAAAGAAATCATTGAAATTTAAATTATAATAAAATATGTTTGATTCCTATTGTAATCTAACGTTAAAATTTATGTAATATTTAAATATTGAATTATATGGGAATTGTATTGTAAAAGGTTATTAATTTCTGTGTAATCAGAAATGATGAAAATTGTTAAATATTAAATTTGAATTTAAAAGTGATTAAAGTAATTTAATAATAATTTATTTATTTAACATGATAATAGCCATTTTGGCCACTGTCTCGGATTTCGACGAAACCAGTTTCATCGGATCCGTAACAGTGAATTACTGTACGATTTCAAGTTTCATAGCGATCGGACATGTCGTTTGATCGTGCGGGCTCGAAACGCGTAGAAATCAATTTAATGAATTCAATTAAAATAATCTGATTTTAAAAGATAACTTCTGTATACAATGGAATTTGGGTTTGAAACTAGTTCTATTAAGTTTAAAAATATCGAGAACATCTATTTTGATATATGGTATGACCCATTTTCATTTCGGGAACGGAACGGGCTTTTCGGGTTCGCATGATCGTTTCGATCTGTCCATTCATCCTTGTCGATATAAATAGACTTCTTTCTGAAACCCTAGCTGTCTATTTCATTTGCGATACATACTTTTATCTGCTCCTCTTCCTTCCAATGGCTGAAACCAAATTCCCAAATCCTAAAACCCTAATTTCAAATTTCAAATCAATTTCAAAAATTCAAACTCCTCAAACTATGCCTTATAATATACCATTTCGAAGCTCTCGACAAGCATAACCTAGATATGCAATTCATTTTTACAATTGATTCTTGGATTGGCCAGAAATCGATGATTTATCCTCGGTCGTTCATATTAGGTTTTCGGATTCGACGGTGGATCGTCGATTTCGGAATGATCAGCGAGTACTACGGCATAGAGCTCGACGAATGGAGTCAATCCATGCCGTTCATTCATGTTAGAGGTTGGTGATTTTGCCAGAATTGGTGCTTTTAGGCTAGCAGTGGCAGTGATTGCCAAGGGTGGCGAGGGTGGTCGTACGAGCATGGTGGAGGCGGCCTGGCGTGGGGAGTCTAACGGCGATGCTCGATTTGGTCATAGTCGTGCGACGTGGCGGCAATAATTGGAGGAAGTTACGGCGGTTGTTAGGGCTTGCATGGGTTCGAATTCGATGGTCGCTTAAGGAACGAGAGAGAGGTGATGTGTAATTGTTTTTTCTATTTTATTTAATTTAAATTTGAAAATTTATATCTTCTAACGATCATATCTTTTGCATACGAGCTCGGATTCACACGCGATTTTCTCTAGCACGATCGTATCGAAATTCTGGACATTATGGAACATGTTTGGATACATTCTGTGACTGTTAGGTTTTTGGGATATTTTTGGATTTTTAATCGACTAAAAAAATCAAAGGTGAGTGTTTTAACCTACTCACGAATGCTAAACTATCTTATGTTAATTAAATTTAATTTATGATGTGATTAGAAATTTATTAAGTAATGTTTGATATATTTAAATATTCATTTGAGTTAATTTGAATATATATTGAATTTAATTTCCATTTAATTTAATATTGAATTTAAATTGTTAACTGAATACCTGATGGTGATAACCGGTTATTTTTTGTGATTTATTGGTTGATTTGAATGATGATTGTAATGGATGTTTAATCGTTTATATTTGGATGATTGGATATTATATTTATTTTATATGTTGTTATCACAGTACACGTTCCCTTAGTTATTGTTAGAAAAATCATTATGGGTTGAAATGTTACATACCCGAATGGACCTATAGCTTAGGGAAAAATCGTTATGGGTTGAAATGATAAACTCAAGCGATTTTATGGATTTTGAAATTTTATTCGGGATTACGGGTGGAAATGATATATATCCGTAAATTTAAATTATTGCGGGTTGAAATGATATATATCTATATCACTTGACCACAGGGTAGAAAATTATATACGGACACCGGATTAGTTAAATTAAATGATTTTAAATCCTTAAATTTTGAATCTAGTTAAATGATATTTTGAAATAAAATTTGATTTATATGAGCTAAATTATTTTCCAAATCCAAGCTTTTAAAATGTTGGAAGTGAAATTGGTTTAAATAAATTGTTTATAGGATTTAAGCTGAAATCGTAAAGTTGAATTTTGAAATTTACATGAAATTTATCAAAATTGAGTTATTGTAAACGTTTGAATATTTAAACTTTGAAATTTATCGAATTTGAAGTGGTTAAATTTGTAGTTCAAATATGGATTTGAAATCGATATGAATTGAAATGGTTTTAATGAGAATTTGAATGTAAAGATTAAAATTGAGTTTTGTTGATTTGAAATCTGGATATGGTCCAGATTTGTTGAAATGAAAGAAATAGTTTGATTTGATATTATTTTCAGATCAATTATTTTAATATAAACTATTTAAAAATCTATTATTTTAAAATTCAGATTATTTAGATTCCAAACTATTTACTATAAAAACCCTTCCCAATAATCAAACCATTTTATATTAAACTATTTAAACTATTTTAAAATCCTTAAACTATTTAAACTATTAAACTATTTTAAACCAATTTAAACTATTTCTAATATATTAACTCTTCTAATATATAACCTATTTTAATATATATATACTATTCCTAATATATAAACTATTTTAATCTATAACCTATTTTAATATATAAACTATTTCTAGTATATAAACTATTTTAACCTATAACCTATTTTTAATTAATATAAATTATTTTAATGTATAACTATTCCAATATATAAACTAATTTTAATATTCAAAATGTTTAAAGTTGGAACTATTATGATTTAGATTTAATTGATTTAAGTGCGAATATTTGATATGATGGTTTAACCTATCTTGTGGTTATGATTTCGAAAGTGATATGATTTCAAAAGTGAATATGATTTCGAAAGTCATATGATTTTGAGAATATGATATTTTGATATCAATTATGAATCGGTTTTGGAAATGTAAAAGAACTAACCGGTGTGAAATTAGTGTTTGGTTGTTAAAGAGGCCGGGATCAGATATTGTCATACTCTCTGCCAATACCGAAAACCACTTTAACAACAATGCACGTGGTGGAGAATCCAAAATGACGTAGGATGGTTGGCGAACGTCTGTATGAGGTATGAACACAGCCCTGACTCCCTCGAGTCAACTTGATATAAATAAAACAGGAGCCACGTTGGGCCAAGTGAGGTCACACCTCCGATCGAGCATGCTTCTTCGAAACCATATCTATTGCTTTTGTGATTTGATGATAGTGTGCACACCTTTGATTATGGGAGTGTGTCTCAAGGTGGGACGTAGTAGTTGCTATGCATTACCACTAATCCGGATCCGCAAAATGGTAGTATCCTACCCTGGGCATTGCCTCGTGTGCCTTGTCATATGCCTTATCATGCCCTCTACGGGTTTGGTTTGTGTCGTACACTATGGAGTGCCCTCTGATAGCCCTCCAGTTTATAGAGGAATTACAGTACTGTATAGACTATGACATTTATATAAAATGTGTTAAGGGGGATATGGGCAGTGCCGGCCCTAACGCATTGGTTGCCCTAGACACAGACGTAGGAAAAAATGGAGTTAAAAAAATTTAAGTAAAAATGGAGGTTCCTAGAGTTGTACCTGGGTTGCCCAGGTCACATACAAGAGCTTTAAACCATTGTGCTATGGATTTCTTATACAATATGTTGCCCTGTAACTTTTATATATCAATATTTTTAAAGGCTTCTCCAACATTTTGTTTCCCCTTCACCATCTCCGGCAGTGTTGCCCTATGCGAAGGCTTTGCTTTCCTTGCCTTTGGGCCGGGCCTGGATATGGGTAACGCCTTAACGCTATTTTAATACTTTACTTTACTGTAGACATATTATAATAGCGTATTGTACTATGTATTTAGATAGTTTAACTGATCCTTAGGAGATGAAATCCCGAACTTCTCTTAAGTTATTGCATGCAAGTTAGACACTGGATAGGAGATGTAAAATCCTATAAACATCTCTGAAGCCGTTACACTCATATCTATTTACTTTTGATTTAACTTACATACGATCTTTTAGTTCTAACTCGTCTGTTTTGTCTTTTCATTACGCTCGGGTCACCCTGAGCATTTCAGTATTGAAGACTATCTTTCTGGTGGACGAAGATGAAGATTTAGTATACTATTACTATTTATTATATTTATTCCACTGTATCATATTGTTCCACTACATTGTTTATTTATTCCTGCTGTATGTATAACTCTGATCTGTATTGGAAAAGTGTAATCAAATGTTATTTGTAAAATAGCTTCATGAACTGTTTATTTGATTATTATATTTTATCATTCCGTTGTGAGATTCTGTGTTTTGTTTTTCCTTTATTTTCTCTTATTTTCTTATTTACCCCATTAACAATCCTCCCTTTTGAATGGTTTGAGTTGACATGTGTGGTTTATTGTCGATTTAAACTGTCCAAAAAGGTGGGTCGTTACAATTGGTATCAGAGCTTTGGTTTAGCGATAACCTTAGCTTTGTGGGGGTCTGACTCATTAGAGATAGGGTAATAATACCCTAGAATGAGTTGTCTGAGTGTATATGAGAGAGAGTATTTGTTAGTGTTATAAAAATGTTTTATATTGTGTTAATTTGTTCGGTTTAGCATTTATAAATTCTGGTCGGAACATGAGACGCCATGGCAACGATAGGAATTTCTAAACACTTGATAGGGCAAACCGACACAATGTTGTTTTGAAATATAGGTAAATGAAATAATTTTACCTGGTATTATATTTTATATATAAAAGAGTAAATTTTATAAATGGATATAGTGTATGTGGCATGTTTGTTTGTTAGGAAGTGAAATCTTGTAAATATTGGTTGCAAAATAGAGTTGACAAATAATATGAATATAAATTGGAAATTTGAGAACTTAAGTTCCGGGGTTTTGAAATTGGTTTCAAAAGATTTTGGAATATAATATTAGTATTATTTGGAAGAATTTTCGAATATAAATATTTTCAATATTATTTAAAAGAAATGTTTTAAAAGAAATTTTGAAAGAAAATAAATTCTGTACTCCCCTCTTCTGTCGTTTGAAAATAATTTCGGTGATGACCGCGGCATCATCGACATTCATTTTTGAGTTTCAAAGTGGGAAGACCACTGTAGTAGCTTTACTAACCATTTGTTTTGATAAACAAATCTTAATTTTTAATCTCTAAATATGATTGGATATATAAAAGCTATGAGTGTGTGTGTGTGTGTGTATAATTTTAAATGATTTGAAATGAACCTGACATTTAGTTCTTAAGTTTCTATAAATTAGGGATTTCAATTATTGTAATGAAATGAAATCTTAACTATTTTAATAGTTGGAAACTTCTAAAATGGAAAATAGGAAAGTAGATGCTAAGTGATTAATGAAATAAATAAGAAATTCGAAATTTGTAACTTGTAAATTTAAAGATATGAAAATTTAGAAGATGTAATTATTGAACATTTTGTTAACTATAATGAATAAGATAAAATTGTTTAACATTCAATTACATTCTTAAAACATGTATATAACTTACCAGAAATGTTTTAAAAAAAGTTGTAATGTTAAATAGGAATATATAATAGAATATTATACAAGTAAAACTTAAGTAATGAAAGTGTTCAATGGAATTATGTTTATAAATGAAGAATTAAGCTGTATAAGAATATTATAAACTTAAGTTAATGTTTGAAGTTATTTATAATTAAAATGAGTAGTAAAAGTGAATATTATATTAAGTAAATGACTATAACTTCAGAAAATGTTGAAATAATTCCAAAATAGATTTAATATTCAATGACACTATATAAGTAAGGATGAATGTCAATAAGGAAGTTAAGAGACTTAAGTTGAATGATTCTTAATGAATACTAATATTAAATTGAAATCAAGTTATATATAATAATAAATGGGAATTAAACTGTAATGGAATGGAATGTAAATTAATAAGAAATAATCTTGTATGAATAAATTGGAAATAAATGAAATGTATGTAATACTTCAATAATGAATTCATTGATTATTTTAAATGTTGAATGTGAAATAATTTATGTAAGTAAATGAATGTAAACTAATAAAATATGACATTGTATGAATAAATGAGATTTTAAAATAAATATTAGGTTAATAATGTGAAAAGGAACCAATAGAATAAACTTAAATAATGTGGAAAATTCTTTGTTGTTTGGCTGATGAGAAGTTTGGGAAAAGATACTTCTAATTGTTTAAGGTTGTATGAATAATCTATTAAGTAATTATCTAGGGCTGTTAAGCGTATGGTACACTTGATAGTTTATTTATCACCTTGTACGGTTAAAAGTTTCTGAAACTGAACAAACCATTAGTTTGATTGCTATGGATGTATGATGGATACTTTGATTGCATATAATTGTTATATTATTTTGTTTGCATATGTTTGTGTTGATTTGCTTTTGTTACTAATTGTAACAACTAAATATTTCTCTTGTACATAATTCTCACTATTTTGGATTATATAAGTGAAATACAGGTTTATGAAAGCAATAGCTACTGTACGTTTTCGGATTACGATTTTATAGCGATATTATATTGTTTTTCTCATGGTTTGGGTTATTTTATTTTTGAAATATGATATATATATATATATATTAACTATTGATATTATTATTTTTCGGACCTACCCGTACAAAGGAGACTCTGCCGAAATTTTCCATGAATTTAAGACTTAGAAATTTTTTGTGAAAGCTGAGTTATTTCCAAATTCTTTTAAAACTAAATTATGTAAATTAATTGCTTATAGATTGATATATTTTATTTAAATCAAATTCTTTTAAAACTAAATTATGTAAATTAATTGCTTATAGATTGATATATTTTATTTAAATACTTAATTATGTAAGTTTAAAGTGTTATAAATTGATTATTTGAATAAGAATATATTAGTTTCTTAACTCCTTCTTGTTCCTTTTCGAGGACGAAAAGTTTTGAGTGGGGGAGAGTGTAACGACCCATAATTTTCAATAATTGAAAATATTAAATTAAATAAGATTTTGACATTTAATGTTGTGAGAAATTAAAATTTTATGATTTATTAATGAGAAAGCAATTAGAATGTAATTTAATAATGTTGATTTAATGTAATTGGCAACTATTTTAATATAACTTCAATCAATTGAAATAATTGCAAATTTAATATGGTTGTAATTGTAAATATGGAATTAAATTAGTAATTAATGGAATTAATGAAATTGAAATATTATAATTAAAATGGTAAAGGATGATAACTGTAAAATATGAATGTAATAGAATGTAAACTAATGTTCATTATATTCATGGTAATAGTTGATTTAATAATAAGAGTGGGAATCAAAATAAAAGAAATTATTGAAATTTAAATTATAATAAAATAGGTTTGATTCCTATTGTAATCTAACGTTAAAATTTATGTAATATTTAAATATTAAATTAACATGGAAATTGTATTGTAAAATATTATTAATTTCTATGTAATCAGAAATGATGAAAATTGTTAACTATTAAATTTGAATTTAAAAGTGATTAAATTAATTTAATAATAATTTATTTATCTAACGTGAAAATAGCCATTTTGTCCATTGTCTCGGATTTCAATGAAACCAGTTTCATCGGATCCGTAACAGTGAATTATTGTAGGATTTCATGTTTCGTAGCGATCGGACTTGTCATTTGATCGTGCGGGCTCGAAACGAATAGAAATCAATATAATGAATTCAATTAAAATAATATGATTTTAAAAGCTAACTTCTGTATACAATGGAATTTGGGTTTGAAACTAGTTGAATTGAGTTTAAAAATATTGAAAACATCTATTTTGATATATGGGATGACCCATTTTCATTTCGGGGACGGAACGGGCTTTTCGAGTTCGCGTGATCGTTTCGATCTGTCCATTCATCCTTATCTATCCTTGTCGATATAAATAGACTTCTTTCTAAAACCCTAGCTATCTATTTCATTTGCTGTACATACTTCTTATCTGCTCCTTCTTCCTTCCAATGGTTGAAACCAAATTTCCAAATCCTAAAACCCTAATTTCAAATTTCAAATCAATTTCAAAAATTCAAACTCCTCAAACTATGCCTTATAATATACCATTTCGAAGCTCTTGATGAGCGTAATCTAGATCTGCAATTCGTTTTTGCAACTGATTCTCAATTTGGCCAGAAATCAACGATTTATCCTCGGCTGTTCAAATTAGGTTTTTGGATTCGATGGTGGATCGTCGATTTCGGAACGATCAGCGAGTACTGCGGTGTAGAGCTCGAAGAATAGAGTCAATCCATGCCGTTCATTCGTGTCAGAGGTTGGTGATTTCGCTAGAATTGGCGCTTTTAGGCTGGTGGCGGCGGTGATTGTCGAGGGTGGCGAGGGTGGTCGTACGAGCATAGTGGAGGCGACCTGACGTGGGGAGTCTAACGGCGATGCTCGATCTAGTCATAGTCATGCGACATGGCGGCAATAATTGGAGGAAGTTGCGGCGACTGTTAGGGCTTGGATGGGTTTGAATTCGATGGTCGCGTGAGGAACGAGAGAGAGGTGACGTGTAATTGTCTTTTTTTATTTTATTTAATTTAAATTTGAAAATTTATATCTTCTAACGATCATATCTTTTGCATACGAGCTCAGATTCACACGCGGGTTTCTCCGTTGCGATCGTACCAAAATTCTGGACATTATGGAACTAGTTTGGCTACATTCTGTGAATATTAGATTTTTGGGCTATTTTTGGATTTTTAATCGACTAAAAAATCAAAGGTGAGTGTTTTAACCTACTCACGAATGCTAAACTATCTTATGTTAATTAAATTTAATTTATGATGTGATTAGAAATTTATTAAGTAATGTTTGATATATTTAAATATTCATTTGAGTTAATTTGAATATATATTGAATTTAATTGCCATTTAATTTAATATTGAATTTAAATTGTTAACTGAATACCTGATGGTGATAACTGGTTATTTGTTGTGATTTATTGGTTGATTTGAATGATGATTGTAATGGATGTTTAATCGTTGATATTTGGATGATTGGGTATTATATTTATTTTATATGTTGTTATCACAGTACACGTTCCCTTAGTTATTGTTAGAAAAATCATTATGGGTTGAAATGTTACATACCCGAATGGACCTATAGCTTAGGGAAAAATCGTTATGGGTTGAAATGATAAACTCGAGCGATTTTATGGATTTTGAAATTTTATTCGGGATTACGGGTTGAAATGATATATATCCGTAAATTTAAATTTATGATGTGATTAGAAATTTATTAATTGTTGTTTGGTATATTTAAATTGTCATTTGAGTTAATTTGAATTTATATTGAATGTAATTGCCATTTAATTTAATATTGAATTTAAATTGTTAATTAAACACTTGATATTGATAACCAGTTATTTGTTGTGATTTATTGGTTGATTTGAATGATGATTGTGATGGATGTTTAATCGTTGATATTTCGATGATTGGATATTATATTTATTTTATATGTTATTATCATAGTGCAAGTTCCCTTAGTTATCATTAGGAAAATCACTATGGGTTGAAATGATACATACCCGAATGGACCTATAGGTTAGGGAAAAATTGTTATGGGTTGAAATGATAAACTCAAGCGATTTTATGGATTTTGTAATTTTATTCGGAATTGCGGGTTGAAATGATATATATCTGTAAATTTAAATTATTGTGGGTTGAAATGATACATATCCGTATCACATGACCATAGGGTAGAAAACTATATACGGACACCGGATTGGTTAAATTAAATGATTTTAAATCCTTAAATTTTGAATCCAGTTAAACGATATTTTGAAATAAAATTTGATTTATATGAACTGAATTATTTTCAAAATCCAAGCTTTTAAAATGTTGGAAGTGAAATTGGTTTAAATAAATTGTTTATAGGATTTAAACTGAAATCGTAAAGTGAATTTTGAAATATACATGAAATTTATCAAATTTGGGTTATTGTAAACGTTTGAATATTTACACTTTGAAATTTATCGAATTTGAAGTTATTAAATTTATAGTTCAAATATGGATTTGAAATCGATATAAATTGAAATGGTTTTAATGAGAATTTGAATTGAAAGATTAAAATTGAGTTTTGTTGATTTGAAACCTGGATATGGTCCAGATTTGTTGAAATGAAAGAAACAGTTTGATTTTGATATTATTTTCAAATCAATTATTTTAATATAAACTGTTTAAAAATCTATTATTTTAAAATTCAGATTATTTAGATTTCAGACTATTTACTGTAAAAACCCTTTCCAATAATCAAACCATTTTATATTAAACTATTTGAACGTTTTTAAAATCCTTAAACTCTATAAACTATTATACTATTTAAAACCAATTTAAACTATTATAAACTATTTCTAATATAGTAACTCTTTTAATATATAACCTATTTTAATATATATACTATTTCTAATATATAAACTATTTTAATCTATAACCTATTTTAATATATAAACTATTTCTATTATATAAACTATTTTTACCTATAACCTATTTTTTTTAAATATAAATTATTTTAATGTATAACTATTCCAGTCTATAAACTACTCGTAATATTCAGACCGTTTAAAGTTGGAACTATTATGATTTAGATTTAATTGATTTAAATGCGAATATTTGATATGATGGTTTAACCTACCTTGTGGTTATGATTTCGAAAGTGATATGCTTTCGAAAGTGAATATGATTTCGAAAGTGATATGATTTTGAGAATATGATATTCTGATATCAATTATGAATCGGTTTCGAAAATGTTGAAGAACCAACCGGTGTGAAATAAGCGTTTGGTTGTTAAAGGGACCAGGATCAGATAATTTCGTACTCTCTGCCAATACCGAAAACCACTTTAACAACTATGCACCTGGTGTAGAATCCAGAATGAAGTAGGATGGTTGGCCAAGTATGAGGTATGAACGCAGCCTTGACTCCCTCGAGTCGCTTGATATGACTAAAACAGGAGCCACACTGGGCCAAGTGAGGTCGAACCTCCGATCGAGCATGCTTTTTCGAAACCATATCTATTGCTTTTGTGATTTGATGATGGTATGCACACCTTTGATTAAGGGAGTGTGTCTCGAGGTGGGCGGTAGTAGCTGTTATGCGTTACCACCAGTTTGGATCCGCAAAACGTTAGTATCCTACCCTAGGCATTGCGTCGCGTGCCTTGTCATATGCCTTATTGCGCTCTCTACGAGTTTGGTTTATGCCGTACACTATGGAGTGCCCTCTGATAGCCCTCCAGTTTATGGACGAATTACAGTACTGTATAGACTACGACATTTATATAAAAATGTGTTAAGGAGGATATGGGTAACGCCTTAATGCTATTTTAATACTTTACTTTACTGTAGACATATTATAATAGCGTATTGTACTATGTATGTAGATAGTTTAACGGATCTTTAGGAGATGAAATCCCAAACATCTCTTAAGTTATTGCACGCATGTTAGACACTGGATAGGAGATGTAAAATCTTGTAAACATCTCTGAAGCCGTTACACTCATATCTATTTACTTTTGATTTAACTTACATAAGATCTTTTAGTTCTGACTCGAGTGTTTTGTCTTTTCATTACGCTCGGGTCAGCCTGAGCATTTCAGTGTTGAAGCCTATCTTTCTGGGGGACGAAGACGAAGATTTAGTATACTAATATTGTTTATTATATTTATTCCACTGCATCATATTGTTCCGCTACATTGTTTATTTATTCTCGCTGTATGTATAACTCTGATCTGTATTGGAAAAGTGTTATCAAATGTTATTTGTAAAACAGCTTCATGAACTGTTTATTTGATTATTATATTTTTTTCATTCCGCTGTGAGATTCTGTGTTTTTTTTCCTTTCTTTTCTCTTATTTTCTTATTTACCTCATTAACAATCCTCCCTTTTGAATGGTTTGAGTTGACATGTGTGGTTTATTGTCAATTTAAATCGTCCAAAAAGGTGGGTCGCTACAAAAATTTCTACGAAAATTCCAGAAAATCATCTTTAATATGTTTTCTAACATATATTAATCTCAGACCCAAAACATATATTATTTAGTCATAAATAATTTTAAACCCAAATAAACATTTTCTTCACTAGAAAATTACCATAAAATCCACGTTAATTCAGAAAATCATGAAAATTGAAACCCATCTCTAAAATATCATATCTGATCTAAATTTAAATTCGCATGACATTTGGATGTCATTTAATAGGGCTTTTACATTAAAACATATCATAAAACCTATATGAATAAGCAAAAATAATCAACAAGCATATATAAACATTTCATCATTTAAAAACATTGGCATAACCATGCAAAATACTTCGGATTCATCTTAAAATTGAAAACAATTAGAAAATTGAGATGTAGTAATTATTCACCTTAGCTTTGAGATTATGGAGTTTGAGATTTGAATGGATTAAACTGATTAATCTTCTTCCTTTAGCTCTTTCTTCCTCTTATTCTTGCTAATGGTGGCCGGCCTCTAAATTTAATTTTTGCGAATGAATGTGTGTGTGAGCACGGCTAAGGGTGTAGGGTATTAGAATACTCTTTTTCCTATTTTACCCTCACATATTTCCCTAATCTATTTTTGTTCATGTTAGCTCATTTTAGTTTATTCATTAACATGGCATGGCTACCTCTATTAATCACAAATCCCAATCCCCTAATCATCATATTATTTTATTTAATTTAGCTAATTAAATGTCCTAAATAATGTTACTAAAAATATGGGGTGTTGCACCTATCTTTGTGTACGTTGCCGATTTCGGCGCCTTGTTGAAGTATGGGATGTCCTTCATGAACACTCCATTAAAGAAAAATTATAATTTTATCATTAGTTTGACTGATTACTTGGGAGAGAGGCTCGTAACTCATATTGTTGGGATTTTTGAGATGATACTCGAGAAGGTCCTAAGGCATTAGAGTCTCTATCCAAAGCTCAAGACTGCTATTCCTAAAGAAGATCCAAAGCCACAAATAGGTGGGGGAGGCAAGAAGAAGTGGAATAACAAGAAGTGGAAGCAATTTCAAGGTAAGGATAACCATAAGAAGAGCAAAGCTACGGTAGTCTGCTACTAGTGCGGTGAAAGGGTCATTACAGTAGAGACTGCAAGCCGAGGGGAGGAAATGCTATAATTACAACAAGGTTGGACATATTCAGAAGGACTGTCCAGAGCTTTTGAAGCAGAAGCAAGTGGTGAAAGCATATGCTATCGATACCGTTCTGACATCGTCGAATGCTCCATAGATGAAGGAGAAGGGGGAAGGCATTATTATTCAATGTATGCTTTCCATTTATGATGTTCAAATATGTGTTTTGTTTGATACCGGGGCTTCACATTCCTTCATATCTAATGACATGGTAGATAAGTTAGGATTGGAACCCAAAATTGTTACTGACCTTAGATTGTGACAAACCCTATTAGAGCTTCGCTAGCCTATATATGGTTTGTCGTGGTTTGGTCTTATTGAGTCATGGGTGTCTTTTTATTGTGATTGGTTTCTTTTAGGTTTCATTGGGTTTTGTATTATTCAAGGCATGGACTAGCTTCATAGATATGAAGTAATGGTGGATTGTGAGAAGTCATTGGCGACAATAAGGGTAGATGTTGGGAGGATGGTATTGTTAGGCTGCCCACAAGATGATGACATGATGGTTCGCTTTTTGTATTTGCTCGATATCCAACATGATGAGCTATCATTGGTGCCTATTGTTAAGGAGTATCCGAATGTATTCAAGGAGGTGATCAGACATCTACCATATAGAGAGATCAAGTTTCACATTTATTTGGTTAAAGATGCCAGACCGATAGCGATGCCTTTAAGGTGGATGGCGCTTAGAGAGCAGTGGTAGCTCGAGGTGCAAGTGAATGACCTATTATGACGAGGGTTCATTCGTAGAAGTATTTCTGAGTAGGGAGAGCCCACAGTATTCGCCGCAAAGGTGGATGATTCCCTTAGATTGTATGGTGATTACCGTGAGCCGAATAAAGCGATGAGGAATAACAAATATACACTCCCACGTATTGATGACTTGTTCGATCAGCGTCATGACACTAGGGTATTTTCTCAGTTGGATCTTGCGATGGGATTTCACCAACTAAGAGTAGCGAAGGAGAGTGTGCCGATTATAGCGCTTCGTATGCTGTTAGTTTTTTATAAGTGGTTAGTTATTCCATTTGGGCTAACCAACGCGCTGGCATACTTTTTTGATCTTAGAAATTATGTTTTCAGGGATCAGCTAAATAAATTTGTGCTTGTATTCGGCGATGATATTCTCATCTACTCACGAATAGAGGAGGAACACATGACACATTTGAGGATCGTGCTTGAGGTGTTGAGAGAGAACCGACTAAAAGCAAAGTTTTCGAAGTGTCACTTTCGGAGAAAGGAATTGGGATTCTTGGGTCATGTTGTTTTTGAGCAGGGTATTGCCGAGGATCCTGCAAAAGTCACAACAGTTCAAGATTGGACTAGGCCCAAAACGCTACGAATGCGGGAAGCTTTTTGGGGTTAACTGGATATTATATACGATTCCTCCAGGACTTCCCCAAAGTAGTCACATCGTTGACTCAGTTGGTGAAAAAGAATCATACTTTTACTTTGGGATGCAAGATGTGAGCATGCATTCGTGAGTCTAAAAGAAAAGTTGATGAGTGCACCAGTATTGACCATTCCGAGTGGGAATGAAGAGATGACGGTATACACTGTTGCTTGTGGTATTGGATTGGGATGGTATTAATATAAAGGGGAAAAGTTGTTGCATATGTTACTCGACAACTGAAGTCGCGTGAGAAGAAATACCCGACATATGATTTAGAGTTAGCAGCGACTGTGTTTGCGCTAAAGATCTAGAGGCACTTATCTTTTAGGAGAGAGGTTCAAGTTATTCATCGACCATAAATCAATAAAGTACCTCTTTTCATAGAAGAATCTTAACCTTCGTCAGCAGTGATGGTTAAAATTCTTAGCCTTCTATGACTTTGATTTTGCATATACACTGGGAAAAGGAAATGCAGTTGTTGATGCATTAAGTAGGAGACATGCCAACTTGGAAGTTATGTTCCTAGAGTGGACGTAGTTAGAGTATATTGCAGGCTATAATTTCTGACCGAGATGCGAGCTAGAGCCAAAGATATTGGCGGGTTTGACTATCGAGCCTACTCTGATTGAGTGGATCAGTACTAATCAAAAGCATGATGCCAGATTAGTTGAGATTATTTATAAGATTGAAGCTAGGTAGAGTCTGAAATGATGAGATAGTATGGACTTGACCATGATGGTTGGCTCCATAAAAGCAGGAGATTGTTCGTTCTTGATGTCTATTGGTTAAGGGATGAGGTGTTATGAGAGTGCCATCATTCGAGATTGACTATCCATCTTGACGGTAATAAGATGTACTGTGATATGAAGCAGACCTATTATTGGAAAAGGATGAAGAAAGACGTTGGGACATTCATCTCAAAATGCATGAACTGCCAGTTGGTTAAGGCAGAGTAGAAGAAGTCTAATGGAATGATGCAACCACTAGAAGTTCCCTAATGGAAATAGGAACAAGTTTCTATGGATTTCATCGATGGATTACCAAGGGCTAGAGCAGGCTACGATAACATTTAGGTCATAGTCAATCGATTGACCAAGTGCACTAGATTTATACCCGTCAAGTCAAGTTGAATGACATCCTAATTGGTCAAATTGTATGTGAAATGGATACTATGGTTACATGGTGTTCCGAAGAGCATTGTGAGTGACCGCGACCCGTTTTTCACTAGTGTGTTTTGGAAGAGCTTACAAGAGGCGTCAGGGACCAAGCTACATCTGAGTACTTCTGATCACTCTCAAGCTGATGGCCAAACTGAAAAAGTGAATCATGTCTTAGAGGTTCTCTTGCGATCTTGTACACTCGACTTTGGAGGCATGTGGGATGATCACTTATATCATGTTGAATTTGCATACAACAACGGTTATTCGTCCAGTATCGCTATGGCATCAATCGAGGCATTATATGGTCAACTGTGCAATGCTCCTTCATATTGGTGAGAAGAGAGCGAAAAACTGATACTTTGCCAGATATGGTTTAAGAAACTTCGAAGAAGATTGAGATTATTTGGTAATGGATGAAAGCCGCTCAAGATAGATAAAAGAGCTATGCTGATAAGAGATGTAGAGATTTAGAGTTCTATGTCAGTGGTATGGTATTTGTCAAGATCTCTCCATTGAAGAATGTAATTTCATACGGTAGTAAAGGGAAGTTAGCACCTAGATTCGTAGGTCTTTTCCCGATACTATAAAGGATCGAGAACCTTGCTTATAGGGTCAACTTACCTCAATGAATGGTGGGAGTGCACAATGTTTTCCACCTTTCTCACTTGTGGAAATTTAAGCAAGACTGGGGCATACCTATTGCACTGGATCAACTAGATGATTCGAGATTGAACCAAAGACTTCGAGACCTTGTAGGCCTATTCATATCTTTAGACATGATATAAAGTAGCTTAGAAGGAAGACAGTGAAGTTGGTGAAGCTTCAGTGGTGCAAAAGCTAAGGCAATTGCACTTTGGAGACCAAGGAGAGCATGGGGAAAGCTTATCTAGAATTCTTTACTTGGTAAGATTTTCTATTTATCGCTTTTACTTTCATTATGATGTCATAAAGTATATCGTAATATAGTATCCTACATGTTAGGATAGACATATATGTTTCCTTTTTTTCATTTGTTGTTGTGTATGCATGATTGATGTGTGATGGTTGCTTGTAATTGTATATGGTTGTTAGGCATGTGGGATAACCTTATTGATTTTGTTTGGAATTTTGAGGTTGCAATTCCTAAAGTGGGGGAGAATGCAATGACCCATATTCTACGTATTAGAGGGTCGTAGAATATTAATATTATTTTTATTTAGGGTCATATGATCCTATAACTTTAGGAATGGACAACTAGAGACATTTTCCATCCTTAGAAATTTTATCAAACGATTTTGACCCTAAAAATCTTATATGGTCTATAACTTTTTATAGGAGCCGAATTGGGGTCTAAAACCACTTTCAATAGATCGGGATGATGGTTTCTCCTTCCATAGAGTGGTCAAAATAGAAAAATGGACTCACTGTTGAGGAGTTATGATTGTTTGAAGTTTCATTTTATTTTGACCAGCTTATAGGTAATTGATGAGTTAATGGTTTCTCAAATCCCATTTCAGGATTTGCATCATGTTAGGGCTGATGGAACTTCTCTCCATTAGTACACACTTCCCAAAATTAGAGAGAAACCCACAATTAACCACTTCTAAGCCAAAAAGTTATCCTAAACCCTACTTTAATTAGCCAAATCCTATCATTAGAAGGAGATTAGCGTAATTAGCACTTGAGATTGGAGATTTGCTATTGGAGATCACTTGGAGCTGCTGTTGATTCTTGGATTTCGGGCACTCTTGGACTTGCTCTGGATTTCTCTGGATTAAGGTGAGTGGTTAGGATCTCTCACTCACTAATTAGTCATTATACACCTTAAAATAATGTTTTGAAATAATTTCTAAAATCTAAAATATGTTTTAAACCCTCTTTAATCACTCATGTAAATTTTAAATGATTTGGAAAATATTTGTTAAATTTTTGTTCTTATGGATCTTCTTGTTCTTATAGATTCTCTTCTTTAGATTTAAGCTTTACTTTGATGTGTATTGGTGTATACTTGTTAGGATATATTGTATGTAATGTATGCTTGAATGTATATTGGTTGAATAGTGGACACCACTGATCGAATGGTGATTTAGTTATAGGAATAAGCTATGGATCAGTGATGATCCATAAAGGTCAATTTGTCCAAATGACATGCAATCTATAGGGTTGGTAAAGAAGGACCCCCTAAAACTACGTTTCAAGTCAAGTCTTTTGGAGTCGGTTTTCTCGAGTTATGACTAATTGAAGATGGATCAATGGTAATATGGAGACTATGGATCGTTGAAAGACCACTTCAGGGCATGCTCGTGTCATGGGATGGATCGCTTCGAGTATATGATAGAATGCTTTGGGTCGCTAGCGTGCATTGATGGATCACATGAGAAGATGAGGCAAAACCATGAGTATGGGATTGGTCACAAGCTATTCTTTGAGTTTTGAGGTGTGTTGCTTCGACTCACGAGTTTGGGTGCATAGGCCGATGGAGCAAAAGAAGGAGAAATTTGGCTATGGAATGGATCGATAGCCATGGATCGGTACCGATCCATGGGTACTGATCGGTGATGGTTTGATGAAGGAGGTTTTAGGTGGCGAAGCGTGGTCTAGTTATGATGAAATGTGGGGTCGGTGATGGGATCGATTAGTGGTGATGGGTCGAGCTTTATGGTTCGGTGATGATGGATCGGTGGTAGAGATTTGTGAAGCAGCTTGAAGTCATCCACATGCATGCTTCGAGTCCCAGGAACCAGCGCTTCGAGCCAACATGTTTATACCTACATGAAGATCTATGTGCTTCTACTTCTAGCTAAGGGTAGGGTTGGTATCGAACCATAAGGTTCGATGGCTATTTTTGATGACAATTATGCGTGATTCGATGATGATGATTCCATGACGGGAAGCGATGGCTTTGACGATGGATAGTTGTACATCGAGATGTAGAGTAGAAGACTATGAGTCAGATGGAAGAAAATTGGGAGGAGGGCTGCGGGGCAAACGAAACATTCCGCTACTAATAATGGTTGTCGAGAAGAGTCCCAACCACGATGACTCCAGATGGGAGTTGAAGGGACGGTTCCATTATGAGCTCTGCTATGGATGACGTGTGCAAAGGGATTTTTCATACCGAGGGTTTCCACAGTAATCGTAAAGCGGGGTATGCTCCTGGAGCATGATGGCTCCTACAGCATGATGGTTCCTTGTTTTCAAATGAGAGGTTTTTTTACCTCAGACTAACATGATGGTTAGTCTAGTTCTTGGCTTACTGAATGGAATGGATTAGAGCACCATTAACTAGGATGTTGACCATTGTGATGGGTAGTCAAGTCCCCGAGCGTGATGGTTTTGGTGAGTTATCAATTATCTAATGCGCTGAGAGAATGAATGCGAGGATGGATGATGGATGCTATGTTTGCTTGATTACTTATCACCTTAGGGATGTCACGTGATGTAGATGTTATTGATGCAGATACTTGGACACTTCTTAGTACTTTGATGTATAGTACACCCATGATGACTATGATGTAGAGTAGCGCATATCTTGTGTATGTGCTAACTCTGTGGATACACGGACATGTGAGGTATTGTTTTCCATACTATTCATCATACTATATTAACTTAATAGCATTTGAGATTTTCTATCGCTCACACCAAACTGCTGTCTAACTTGGAATTTTATGCTTTGCTTTCTACTATTCCAGGTACTCTTTGTTGGAACTGGGTCAGCACGCAGTGGAACTTATAAGTGAAATTTAAATTTTTTTTCCTATTGAATCTTTTTTTGGCATATGAAGTCTAATTTATTTTGAAATTTTCTAATTTAATTTAAATAAAATCATATATTTCATTTAAATTTATAAATTGTTGATAGAAATTTATTTAATTTATTTTCAATATATATAAGTATACATATGTGCATGTGTGTGCATGTGTAACATGATATTCCGTTCAAGGTATAACATAGCCGCATGTAGATGTTGGGATTTACATCGCAACAAACATGTTAACTCATCCTATATGTAGTGTATGTTGTCCAAATATGTATATATATTTATACTAATTATATATAAAAACCCAAGTGTGTGTGCGTGTATTATGATAAAATATTATAGATATATTTATACATAATATATTATAGAGTTGAGTATTAAATAAACACACACACACAGAGAGATATATATATATATATATGCAAGATATAGTTTATTTTTTATTATATATACACACATATATTTATGTATTAAAGTAACATAATTACATATAGATAACAATACGTATATATATAAATATAAATATAATAATTATTATAAATATGAGTTAGTATAGTTTATACAAATCGATAATTTACAAACTATTTTTTTTAAACAGTCCAGATCGAATACATGGTAGATCCAAATTTAATTATAATTTATTATATATATTATGGATTAATTAGTTAAACAACCATAAATAATAGATAGAAAATATTTATATATTAAATACTTTTAATTTTATTTCAGAGAATTAGGAATGGTATTTTATAGCTTACGGAAAAAAAATAGATTTTTCTAAGTCAAATTTTTATTTTTAATTAATTAAATACTTTCGGCCGAATATAAAATAATTTTTTTAGAAATACAAAAAATGGTTTAAAAAATTTGATTTTTTAACCGAGAGGTTCTATAATGGCACTTTAAACTTAGAAAAATTAAAATCGAATTTTCAAAATATAATTAATTTTATATCAATTTATTAATTCGTACAATGATTAAATAATTACAAAAAATTATTTTTGGTCACTAAAAATCATAATAGATGTAAATATGCGGTTGAAAAATATTTATGTAATATAATTATATATTTTAATACAAATCATATAAATAAATTAGTTAACATATTAATATATGTAAGGATTAATTAATAAAATATTGATAAATAAAATATAGCGGTTTTGGCTATGTGTACCAGATCCTTAATGGAAATTTTTTATTATTTGATAAACATATACAAATAACCAATCAATATGTGATAACAATACCTATAGGAAGATCACCTAACTAACAATACAATAATCGCAATATATATACATACAATATACAGTTATGCAGAGGTTGTGCATCATATATAAAACTAAACACTTACCTAAAACTTATGCCCTTAAGTCTACCTTGTAATGATTACTTCTCCTCTCTTTGAAACCTCTCGACTCGACAGATTGCTAGTCCTTGAACCGCAAACCCTTTGTATCAAATAACTATTAATTTGAATTGATTTGATTTGAGTTTTGTTGGAGCTTTAGGAGGTGTAGTTCGGCCAAAATGATGAAGATAGGAGGCAGCAAAAAGTCCTTCTAAAGTTAGGTTTAGGGTTCCTTTTATAATGGTTGAATCGGAGAGAAAAGTGGAGACACCACTTAACTTTTCTCACCAAATCTTAACCATCCATCACACATCCTTTTACCCTATTTTTGGCTGCCCCTACAACATATGTTTGCTGTCGAAATATGCCTCTAAAATCATAGGCTAATAGCCCATTCAGGCACAAGTAAATATATTTAATTAAATCCAATTTAATTCCTTATTGATATCCCATATCGACCGATATATTTATAACTATAATATATACAACAATATTTATTCCTCAAATCATATTCAAATTTTATAATTAATATATCATAAATATTAATTAATTTATAGTAATAATAAACTAATTAAATCATTTGGTCTAAAGAGAATTCGTCATTTCAATTGTGTGACTCGCGGGTGTAAATTCGGTCAGCGATTAACATCGAACTATTCGAATGTTAACGTTCACACGTCACTTAGCAGGTGGTGTGAAATTTTGGCCAAATTTATTGCTTATTTAGTTTTGGTAAAACCCAATTTCATTTAATTAAGTGTTACCCGGTTGTGACGTTTATTCACACTAATTCTCTTCGTCAAAACTATATCACTTTAGACTTATGGAATTTGGTATTGGTCAAAATTCCAATATCATCCATACTCAACTCTATAGTCCAAACACAAAGTTCTTGATTCACTTATATATTTATTATTAACTAATATGCTCTAGCCAGAGGCTTTGACTTTGAGTTGACCATGATACTAACCTATATAACTGAGGAGACGAATCCTTTCTTGGATAGTGCTTCACTTCCAATACTTCCACTTAACCAAAATATAGTCACTCAATGGAACACCATGCCTTGATTTGACTACAATCAAAGCGGAGCTTTCATATTGAAGATCCACAGTATTCTTAAGTTGAGAGAATTTTGTAAATCAGTCACATCGATATTTTCTATTTGACCTTAGTTATATTAACCAACAGAAAACTATCGAGTGAGTTATTCCATAATTATCTAATAACCATCAGTAGGGCTGTCAATGGGTCGTGTCGGGTTTGGGTCTGGTCAAGTCAGGTTTGGGTTGATTTTAAATGGGTCGGGTCAACCCGTTTATTAAACAGGTCAAAAAAGCTCAACCCGAACCCGACCCGTTTATAAACGGGTTGACCCAACCCGACCCATGTAACCCGATTATAAACGGGTCGGGTCGGGTCGTAAATGGGTCGGGTCAACCCATATAAGGTGTAAACGGGTCGTAAACGGGTCGGGTCAACCCGTATAAGGTATAATTGGGTCGTAAACGGGTCGGGTCAACCCGTATAACCCGTATAAGGTACAAAAGGGTCATAAACTGGTCGGGTCAACCTATATAAGTATAAACGGGTTGTTAACGGGTCAATTTCGGGTTAGCGGGTCAACCCGAAACCCACCCGTTTATAAACGGGTCAAATTCGGGTTGACCTGAAAATGACCCGCCAACTTAAATGGGTCGGGTTAACCTGCTAATTTCCATGCAGGTTTCGGGTCGTGTAGGAAATTGTAGCCCTAACCATCAGTATATAGCCTCTAGGTACCCCTAGCGGCCATGAGTAATACGTTGCCTAATATTTGGAGAGCGTTATATACTCTAGTCTCAAGAGATACATCGATATCCAGTCTCGATGCATCTTGACTAGGAACATTTAAAATGGTATATTTATTTCATCGTGATAAATTACTCATGGTTATAATACTTTGTAGCTACTATCACAGAATGTACCATTTATTGATTTTCTATTAAATATACTTTTAATTAAATTACTTAATTAATATAACGCATTATATCAAGTATATAATTGTAACAAACGGGATTTTCGACCCTCGAAAATTCGACACTAATACGTCCATTGTATTGCATGCCGAGCATTCAAGTGCCGGAAAGACCGATCGTTAGGGGAAAAGAAGAAGATAGAAGATAAAAGAAATAAAGACAATCATAGAATCTCGCAACGCAACTGAATATCATATATTAATCAACGTAGTACTTTATAAAGTCATTTCAAAAATGATATCAGAGTCATACTAATACAAATTCTACCCTAGGATAGTTATAACAGCCTGTCCCTACCCAACTGATACAAGATACATAATAATACAATGGAAATAAGATAATAACTAGCTATCGATGAAGCATCCTGCTCCAAGCTCCTCCAAGATGCATCTGTGGGAAAACCTGAACTACTTGGCTGCCCATAAAAATTTGAGCACCCAAGAGTTTTAGGGAAAGAAAATAAAAATCTGGGTCAGACAAGGGTTTTGTGTGAATATACTCAAACAACTGAATTATTATGTTTAAAACCCTTTTAAAATCAAAGGTCTTTCGTAAGACCACGCTGCACATAAACACGGACGGGTTTTTACCTTACGATAACAAAAACATTTTTTTATAGAAAATCCAGTGATATTATAATAATGTCTAGAGTACAAATACTTATTAATCATAGTCGATATTGTTACATTAATTAAATTCCAGCATACTAGGTTCTACAATCAAAACCGTAAAGGCACGTATTGGAGATTGGATTCCATACAATGACTAGGTACTGGGGTACCACCTATCATAGTACACGTCTAGAAAATGTACCGAGGACCTCGCTTGGATCCTCTACCAACACAAGACCGGCCTACCCCTTACTAGATAGTACTGAATATGTCATCGCCCCGGTTGCTTTGCAACCTTTTTAACCGAGATCTCATGCACAACCAATCCATAAATATGTAGATGTATCTAGAAGGGTGACAACATACCCTTATGGGTGCGACCCACATAGCCTTGTTACATCTCCCCTGGTTTTCAGTTATTCCCGATTGATGAGGCTTGAGGCTACGTTTTACCTTTTGAATAGCATTCCCACTTGGAATGCTAACACTGCCCTACAAGCATCAATGCAATGATAGCATTCATCCATACAAGTTGTCCAGGATAAGGACAAACCGAAGGCACTACTTCTACTACATCCATTTTGGAATCACCCTCAGGAATAGTAGCAAGTAGCCCTTGCACTTCAATGGCTCCTTCTTCGATCCCATGCTTCAAGATGTCTTCATTTTGAAACGCTTAAGTTGGGTCGAAGTGGTTTTCAGATAACATATCTAATCCCGTCTCATCGATACAACTTTCGATATTTCTGGCAAACTCAACCCCGGTTCTTTAGGAAATAAACAGACAAAAGATTAGAGCAGAGTTCACCTCCTAACCGTTTATGGACGGATTTCCTTATCATTCATCCTAGAAGAACAAAATGAGTTTATACATACAGTATAACACCTTCGACGGTAATTGTACCATATAATTCTCATGTTTCTCCTAAATACTTCCAAAGTTACATTTTGGTCCAGATTTGATAGTCGATTATTTAACTATCAAATAAACAATCAATCAACATTGATTTGATTCCATATGGGATCCACTAAGCCTTTATTAATTAATCTTTAATTAATAAAATCACTTATAAACTTGATCAAAAGATCCTTTCAAAACACTTCACCAAACCCTTAACATTCCTTTATACTTGAAAAACAATATAAGTATTTACTAAAACATTTTGGAAATTCCCTTTCCTCAAAATTCCATATTGAATGGCCAAACAATTCCTTTTCAAAAACATCACCTCCTATAAAACACATTTACGTATCCCTTATAAAAATTCTTTTTATAAGTTCCCTTCACATTTCAAACCACTTAAAAGTTTTCAAACTAGATTTAAAACTTCTTTCAAAAATATCTAAATTGATTTATAAAATCTCTTTCTAATTTTAAAACTATTTAAAAATCTTCCTTCATAATTCCTTTATAGAATCTCCTTTATAAAATATCATTTTCAAGATATCATTTGTAAATCACTTTAGGTAAAACCTTTTGTTTAATAAACCCTTTTAAAAAAACAAGATATTATTTAAAAATAACTTTATAAAATAAAAGTAAAATTTAAAATTCATTTATAACCTTTAAACCCAAATTGATTAAAGAATTAAAGTTAATTCAAAAACATACTTTAGTAAATTCGAAAAGAGGCTTAGCAATCCCAATGGTACTATTTTAAGTTACCATTCAATTTCCATTTTATTTCACTTAAAAGTTATTTACATAAATCAACATATATATAAATACACTCATATCCAAATCATGGAATAACATGTCAATATGACCTAACTAACATATACATATCCAAATAAATAGCAGGATGGTGAGTTATCCTGCTAAACAGATGTCCAAACCATTCATAGCAAAACGGTGACTTATTCTGCTAACACATGTCCACACAAACAAACAAGCAAACAAACAATTTATAGCAGAACGGGGATTTATTCTGCTAACACATGTCCACCCAAACAAACAATTTATAGCAGAACGGAGATTTATTGTGCTAACACATGTCCAAACAACTCAACAAATAAACAATCAATTTATAGTAGAACGGGGATTAATTCTGCGATCACATGTCTAAACAATCCAAAAATCTACATTATAACCGATTCACGGTTATATGGTTTCTTAATGTTATCGACACTTGAATCACTTGTATTCAAATTCATCTTTGAAAAGAAGTACCTTTAAACAATTTTACTTTTGGAAACCAAAGGATCTAAAACTTTAAAAAAAAACCTTTTTAAAAATAGTTAATTATAAGTTAAATCCTGATTTAAATCATAATTAATTTTAATTAAATCTTAACTTAATTTAATTAAATAGTTAAACAATAATTAACTATGAATTAAACCCAAATTAATCCTTTATTAATTATTAAATAATAATTTATACCTTCATTAATAATTAAATATTAATTAATTTTAATTAATAAAAATAATAATCTCAAATTAAAACTTAAATAATAAATTAAACCTTAAATAAATAATTTATTATTATTTAAACCTTAAATAATTTATAATTTAAAATAATTAAACACTTGATTAATAATTAATTAATAATTAATCTTATACTTAATTAATAGTGAAAATTAGGCCCACGTCCTTTTAATTAAACTTAGTCCACGTAAACTCCTCCCGTTTGAAAACTTATATTTCCAATCCCTATTTTTATTTGCGGCTAAATTTATTCCATAAATACCCCTGTTTACCTGTCGCGCTAATTTTATTGGTGGTCGTGATTTCAGTTGCAAGTTTTTAATTCTGATTCAGTTCGATTATTGTTTTAAGATATTATTTCGGATTCATGGCTTTATCTTCTTCAAGGTAAAATATTGTTTGGATTTGTAGTCGGTTTTGTTTGTTTTTAATTGATGTTGCGATATTGGTTGATAATGTTCTCATTTTTGTTTCGTTTGTTTTTTTAAAGTAAATGGAAATTACAAGTATTCTATTGTTTATTTTAGCTGAAAAATTAATGCGTGTGTATAGGGTACTGTTCGATGATATATTTTGTTAGCTTTGATTAAGTTCAGATTTGTCTGGAATTATTGTAGATATTTTACAGACTTGTCCACAAATAATTTGAATATGTATGGTGAAAATGGTACGCAAATCACTAATAGTTGTTGATTTATCTGCAATTTTTTACAATTATTGCTTACATATCAGCGTATAATATTCGTATTTCACTGTGTTTGATTAAGCTCAAACTTTTGCTGATTTATCTCCATTTTTTTTAGAAATATTGCTAACATATCAACAAATAATATTGCTTAAATATTAGCATATTATTATGTGCTGATTTATCTGCAATTTTTTAAAATTATTGCTTACATATCAGCATATAACATATATATCATGTTTTTTTAATTTATTATTTTATTTTTAAATTAAAGTGTTCCTGGTGATGCTGGAGTGCTTGTGCTGTTGAAGTTTGGATATGATAGCTTTTCGTTACGTCTTCAATTTGATAGTTCGGTTGTAATGTTGAGAAGTGATATTTGTGGTAAATGGACAGAATTGAGTTCATTGTCATTTGAATTATATTATGTTAGAGATGGATTGAGAAGGAATATTGAAACTAATTTTGATCTTCAATCTATTTTGTTGTTGGCTGCTCATAACCGTGAGGATTACTTTGTTATTTTTGTTGATGTTGCTCCTACTAGTTTTTCAGCAACCAATATTAGGTCAGATGATGTTTCTTGTAGTAGTGATTCCTTATTTGTTAGTACCGGTGATTCTAATATTCAATTCAGGCAGTTATTGAGAAATGATTCCAATCAATCTATTTTTACAGGTGTTGGTCAACAATTTCCAGGTGGTGTTACTGAATTTAGGCTCAATCTGATGATATATAGTATTAAGACTGGGTACAAGCTTGATTTGGTTAAGAATGAAAAGGAAAGAGTTACGGCTGTTTGTTCTTGAACAAAATGTACTTTTAGGATTCATGCTTCTGTCAAGTTTAATCTTCCTGGCTATTTTGTTATAAAGAGATTTCATCCTGAACATACTTGTGGTGCTAGAATTCATGATATTAATGATCCTCCTATTTCAAGTAAATTGATTAAGTTGTTGGTTTATGATCATATTCAAGCTAATCCGTTAATGAAGACAAAGGACATTATTAACCTATTTCAAACTGAGTATAATATCATTTTGAAGTATTATTTTGCTTATAGTGGGAAGAGATTGGCATTAGAAGATTTACATGGAAGTGATATGATGTCTTATCACCATTTGAAGTCTTTTTGTGATGCTGTACTCGAAACTAATCCTGGTAGTAAAGTAGTTTTGAAGTGTAATCCTGATACTCATCAATTTGAGAGGGTTTTCATTGGTTTTGAAGCTTGTGCACATGGTTTTCAATTTTGTCGGCCTTTAATATTTGTTGATGCTACTTTTATGAAGGGTAGAGCTCAAGGTTGTTTGATGGCTGCTACTGGTAAAAATGGCAATGAAGGTATGTTGTTTGTTTGTAGTTTAATATATAATTGCATCAATATCTGCAATAATTATTATTTGTTACTGCAATATCAATATTTATTAAGAAGAAGAAATATCTTACTAACAGAAAACATTGCAGAAACCGAAGCAATTTTACATAAAAAATTGCTGAAAAGTCTGCAATGTTTTTGATATAGTGAGAAATTGTTCTGCAGTAATATATTGTAATAGTTGCAGTTTTTCCTGCACCTTTTCAATTTAAGTGCATAGTATTATGCAATTTGTTCAATTATTTATATATTTGTTGTTTTATTAGGTTTTTTTCCTATAGCAGTTGCAATTGTGTCTGGTGAAGATGAAAATAATTGGATTTGGTATTGTGAACAGCTTAAAGATTTTTTGAAAGATGATAGTAGAAAGTTTGTTTTCATTTCTGACCGTCATCCTGGTATTCTTGTTGCTATTCCCAAAGTGTTTCCAAATTCAGTTCATGGTTCATGTTTTTATCATTTAAACAATAATTTGAAAGTGCTTCAAAATTTGAATTTTCCAAATCAAAAAAGAAATGGTTGATAGATTTGTTTGGATGTGTTGCATATGCTTCTAATTTGGATGATTTCAATGTTGCATTGAAGAATTTTAAAGACGCTAGTGGTTCTACTATGGCAAACTTTTTGAAAGGAATTCCCTTTAAGAAGTTTGCTAATGTTTTTTTCCCTGCTTGTCGTTATGGTGAAATGTCATCAAATTGTTCAGAGAGTTTCAATAAATGGATTTTGGAAGAAAGACATTTACCAATCACTGCATGCTTGGATAACATTAGAGTTAAGTTAATGAAGCTAATTTCTGATCACCAAGAACTTGCTAATAGTTGGAATGGTGTTGTATGTCCGGTGAATGAAAATCGGTTGAAAAGTCTTCATTTGGAAGGAGCTTCTTGGTTTGTTATAAAATCAAGTGAACATGTGTTTGAAGTTCATTCTCCTGTTCGTCAATCTGTTGATTTAAATAATCGGATTTGTTCTTGTAATTTGGGGCAAATATATGGTTTTCCTTGTGCTCATGCTGTTAGATGTATTTTGAGTTGTGGAAAGTTAAATGTTTATGATTACATTGAAGATTATTTCGAAGTTGTTTATTTTCGATCGGCGTATTCTCATCCAATCAATCCTATTATAAACTTTGTGAAAGAAGATGTTTTGATTGAAAATGTTGTTGTAGTACCTCCTAAAGGTAGAAGAATGCCTGGTCGACCATTATCATCCAAGAGGATAAAATCTGCTGGTGAAATTTCAAAGACTATTAGATGTAGTATATGCAAGAAGTTGGGTCATAATAAAAGGACTTGTTCACTAAAACACATGTAGTTTTTTTTCTTTGGGAAAGTTAAAATGTATGGAGTTGAGTTTATGTTTTTGTTATTCATTTTAATGCTATTTTCTCTGTACTTAGGTTGGATGTTTAATGTTTGTAATGTATTATTCATGGTATGCTTCTATTAATCATTATTGCAGTGTTTTCTGCAATTATTACGATAAATTGCACATATTTCTGCAGTTTTTCTGAATTTTTGTTTACTGTTTATACCTCTTTTGTGAATACTGCTTTTTATATGAAGATGATATTTGTATCATTGTTTGGCACGAAATAAATATGGTATATCCATAAGTATGTGCAATTTTTTTAATAAATGTGGAGGTATCTGCAATTATTTATTTTTTGTGCTGACATTTCTGCAATTATTTGGTGCAAGAATTTTGAATAACTAAATATTTGTGGAGATATCTGCAGATATAAGCTTTTATTGCTGACATTTCAGCAATTATTATGAATAGTTGTGATTTGCTTTAGTATTTTGGTAACTGATTTCAATTGTAAGAAATTTATATATTAATTTTTTAATAATGAACTCTAATATTGTGTTAACACAGTAATATTGTCTTCCAACTACATAAGTTTAGCAAAATATGTATATACATTACAGAATTCTTAGAGAAAACATTACAGTTTGATACATCAAATATTTTGGTTTGCTTCAGAAAGTAAAAACTTTTGTGTCAAGCTTTCTTCTAAGCTCCAACCATAAGGTCTGTAAGAAAGAATTTGATGTGCCAATTCAACTCTTTGTAAATCCATAGCTTCATATGTGAATTGAGGGTCATCATTATTGATTTCTTTGCCTTCACTTCTTTCTTTCATAATGTTCATTACAAACATGCCACGGTCAACTCTGCAATGATTGACAAATATTACGAAATTGTGAGAATATATGTTCTATGATACGGAAATATTTGTACATTTTTTTGTTGTGTACTTACGATTCAGAACGTTGTTGTGGGCTGTTAGCAAAAGTGATTTGGTTTGATGGTTTATGCTCTGCTTTTTCCAATTTATTTAGTAAGGCTGTGATATAAACTCTCTGTAAAGAAAAACAAAGATTTTGTTAAACAGTTTATTTTCCTCTGATTTATTCATTTTTTAATTTACATACCAACTTTCTTGCTGCCTTCTGATGTTCTCCTTCGTGCCGTGGTTTTATGGAATCATAGGGAATCTATATTCTATCTTCTTTAATAAACTCCAAGAGTGTAAAATGTGATTTTTGGTGGATAGGGAAGAACATTTTATTGCAGTTTGAAAAATTTTTAGCTACTACATTATCGATTAGGGCTTGTATTACATTCTTTGAATTGCTCAGTAGAAATGTCTGTAGGAGAATATATTAGCAAATTGAATTTATGAATATTTAAACATATTCTTCACTAAAAGATTATAAGACTTACAGCAGCGTAAACTTTGAAGTACAAGTTTTCTGCATGAACTTATGCAATTCATGTGAATACCAGTCAATGATCTACAAAAATTATTATAAGGAAATAGTGATAGTATATTTGTTGATAAAAGACTATAATATGTTTTGCAGAAAAAACAATAAGTTCATTGAATTTTGCATAAAAAACAACAAGTTTGATGAAATGTTACTGAAAAATCTGTAGATAAATGTAATTGTTTCAGATAAATGGAATATTGCTGGCAAAACAATAAGTTTAACGAAATGTTGTTGATAAATATGCAGATAAATGGAATTGCTGCAGATAAATGGATTTTTGCAGATAAAACAATAAGTCCAATGAAATGTTGCTGATAAATTTGCAAATAAATGGATTTATTGAGTAAAGTTCTACCTGGCCTTCAAGAAATCTTCCTATAATTAGTTCACCAAGTGCTGTTCCAGTTATAATGATGCCATCATCTCCATTCAGGTATGCACTTTTGCTGTGATATAATGATCAATATTACTAAATGTTTGCATTTTTTAAATATTTGCCGATATGTCAGTAGGAAATTTAAATAATTACTTTTATTTGAGCAATTATTGGTATACTTGATTATTTAAAGAATTATACACAGTTAGGACTTTGTTTTACCTGAGGTCGGAGTTATTAAAGAAGTCCTCAAGCAGCTTGATTTTTTCTTCAGATAGACTTCGCACATTTGACATTTTTCTGACATTTATCTTTGTAATGGTAGATAATTCAGTTGATCTAGGTTCAGATTCGTATTCTTCAACTATTATTGGTAGGATTTCTACTTGCTGTTTAGCCTTTTTGATTTCTTTTCAGTTTGGAAATCCAATTCTTCAGCTGATTTATCCCTTTTTTTGCTTTTCAATTTGCAATGTTTTCTCTTTGCTTTCTTCATTTTTTTTCCTACAGAACTAGCTATTTCATCTTCTGTTTGTTTGCCTTGGAGCTGTGGATAATTTTGAATGCTTTCGCCTAAAATTAATTTGAATGTTGGTGAATATTTCATGATTGGTTTTCGAAATACAATTTTTGTGATTTGATTGTCTTCAGGTTTTCAACTTCTGTAAGTCTACATTGTTGTTTTATATTTTTGTTAATATGCAGTATTAGTTTGATTTTCTAATACTGCAGTGCTTTGAGCTGAAAGATGTATTTTCAATTGAAATATTTAGTGTTTCTGAAATGATAATGAATTTTATTTGTAATTTTTTGAATAATTATGAAAAAATGTAGAATATGCTGCACTTTATAACAGTTGTTGCATTAATATCTGCAATTATTCTTCAACAGCGTATTTTTGATATAATAAGAATATTTGCGGATTTATCAACAAATTTGTTTAATTTTACAATCTTGTTGAAAAACTATAATTATTCAAAGCATTACCAAATGAAGGATTTTGTTCAATTGCTTTATCTTCCTCAACTGTTTTTGTTTGTTCATCATCATCTAGATCTTTTTGTTTTTCTTTGAAATTTCTTTTTTCCTCGTTGTCAACATCTTTTCCTTTTTGTTCTTTTTCTTTATCTTTATCTTTCTCCATAAGATGACATTCATCTTCAACAGTTTTGTCTTCAGTTTGAACATCAGTTTGAATTTCTTTTTCTTATGTCCTTTGAGCTGAAATATATGTTTGCAATTCAAGTCTTTAGTATTTTTGAAATAATTATGGATTTTATGTTTTATGTTACAAGGTATTATGTAAAAAATGAAGAATATGCTGCACTTTTTAATAATTATTGCAATAATATCTGCATTTATTCTTTAACAATGTTTTTGTCATATAATAAGACTATTTGCAGATGTATCATCAAATATTTTAAATTTTTGCATTCTTGTTGAAAAACAATATATTATTGAAAGTATTACCAAATGAAGTATTCTCTTTTTTTTCATTATCTTCACTTTCTTCATTTTCTTCAGTTTCATTTTCATCTGTGGAGTTTAGGTTGGTGCCACTTATTTCTTTTATTGGTAGCTCTACATTCTCAGATTGTGTGGATGATGATGTTTCCACATCTTGTCTCAATTGCTTTCTTAGCAGCGTATTTTCGGCTTGAAGTTTCCGGTTGTCCAATTCAAGTTTTCTTATTATTTCTTTGTATTTTTCTTCTCTTTTCTTGTATAATGATTCATATTCTTCATCTTTTTCAACTACATCTTTCAGCAATTTTAGTTCTTCTCCTTGAAAATCTTGAAATAAAGAATTGAATCAAAATTGAAGCTTTAGTATATTTGAATATAATTATGTAAGAATTGTGAATAATTTGAAAAATGTATATAATTTTAATTATGATCGGCATGTATGTCTATAAATATATTTAATAATGGTAGAAAAATCTACAACTATTATGCAACATTGTAGATATATCTTCAATTATTGTAAATGTTTATAGCCCTATGTTCAGTTTTCCTATTTATAACCGCAGATAAATATGCAAGTGTTTATAATAATTGCAGATAAGTCAGCATTTATAGTGAATAATTGCACCTAAAATGATCAACTACTGCTAATAACTGCAGATATATCTGCAACTATTGTTAATTGTTGAAGATAAGTTTGCAAAAAAATAGAGTACTGGATATTTTTGTACTGTAACTTAACAATTCTGGAAATTATATTCCAGTTACACTTACTGAGTTGTACTCTATGGTCATTAACATTATTGGCTTGAGTTTTGATATATCTCATTTGCCAGCCAAGGGATATGAGTTGTTGTATTGCAATTTAGCAGATTTCAAAATTTGTGTTTTCTCACAGATCCACCACTGCAAAAAAGACAATTAGTATTAGAATAAATTATTAATTAATAGGATATTTATCTAATTAATCAAAAATTTAATACCAGTAACAATGTAACGCAAGCATTTATTTTCCTTGGTGTGTCAATATATCTTTCAATTTGATTTATCAAATGTTTGTGAATCGTTTTTGGCCATGATATCTGCTACATTTTATCTTCATAAACACAATATGGAATCATATTCCAAGATACAGTTGAGTTCGGATTTGATATTAAGAATGTTGCAACCAAATGTAGTTGCAAAAGCTTTGCCGTATCTGCTTTTTCTTCTTTTGATGTTCCTTTTATTATTGTAAACAACTCCCTTTCTATATTTTTTTGTTGACACTTGTCTCTCCTTCAAAGTGTCTGTTGATGAATGATGTAAACTAAACATTGCTTTTGACCTCTTTTTTCATATGGCCAGAAGTTTTGATTTGCTGACCATCTGTAGGAATTGATAATAATTGGCTTATATCATTCTCTGTGAATGTTAGTAACATATCTCCAAATTGAAAGCAATTCAAGTTCTTTCTGTAGGCTTTGATGATTATGTTTATAGTTGTTGAGGTTTTTTGTGTTTTCCTTTGCTGATATAATTCCAACATAGATCATATGAATGAATTTGTAGAAACGTAAATTTTGAAGATATTTTGTATATGATACTGTCAGCAATTCTTCCTTCTTAATCCTGCTAAGGACATCAATGAAAGGCCTTTAATTATTTCTGTAGTTGTCTTCCCTTGAAGTAATTTTCTCTTCACTGATTGTTTTTCTTTTTTTTCTATAGAATATTTGATCCTGATTGTTGTTCAACAGGAACATGTGATGTTTCCAGAATTACATTTTTGCCTTCTTTTATTTCTTCTTTTTTGTTTTTCTGTAAAAGTACATTAAAATTATTAAATAAATATGAACAATCTAATAATATGATAGGTGATGTTAAATACTTGCAGTTATAATGAATATGCAGAAAAAACATAAATGTATGCAATTATCTTAAATAATTGCAGTCTGTTCAGCAAATTTTAAGGTATATGCAAATTTTCATGTATGTGGAATTGTTGCATATATTTTAGCAGTTTTAAAAAATAATTGCTTATTTTTCAGCAATTATTTGAATAACTGTGATATCAAAATTTTATTGTTTCTAATCATACATATTTCTAGAATTTTCTTCACCTTTTCCAAATAGATTGGTAATCCAATGAAACTATTGAAAAAACTGTTAACTTATACAAAACTTTTCTTGTATACGTTGTAGCTGCATATATGTCAGCAGTTTTAAAAATTAATTGCTTATTTTTCAGAAACAATTTGAATAATTGTAAACTTTAAAATATGGCATTTGTAATTATAGATATTATCATATTTTTCTTCACTTTTTTCAAAATAGATTGGTATTTCAATGAAACTATTCAAAAAGTAGCATATAAACATGAGATTACTCTGTTTAATTGAATTATTGTTGAAATGTAAGCAATTAAACTGAATTGTTGCAACCATATGTGATATTGTCAGTAATGCTTATTTTTGTTCATACATAATGTTGCAAAGATATTCAGCAGTGCTCATTATAGTTGCATATCTGTCTGTAATAACTATGAATAATTGACATTAAACTATTCAAAAAATTACACATAAAAGTAATTATTCTGTTTAACCGCTTTATTACTGAAAAGTAAGCAATTAAAGTGAATTATTGCAGTCATATGTGATATTGTCAGTAATGGTTACTTAATTTCGTTTACACATAAATGTTGCAGAGATATTCAAAAAATTTCAACACAGTTGCATATTTGTCTGCAATAACTGTGACTAATTGACATTAGTATGATATTTACTGTTAGATTTGTAATTATTATGAAAATTGCAGACAAATACTGACATTGATCGAATATATTGCTTAAAAATATGCAAAAAACACATTAATAACATCTTCTTTGAAATTTAAAGAGAGCAAACAGTTTTTTTGAACAATTTTTAACAAAAATTACAGTAATTAGAGGAAGTTTTGCAGTTTATCATCTGCATTCTCAATTTTCTCTGTATTACCATAAAAAAGATCGATTACATACACGGCTAACTCGAAAATATCTAAATCACTTGCAAAAACCCTAAGATACATTGATTGAAAAAGGTGTAATATAAATTAACTACTATTGAAATTGAGATATATCACCTTCGATCCCCCCATTTTGCATTGTTTGATTTTGAAAACGTCAGATTTCGACTTGATTTTGGTTGTTTTGTTGTTCGATTTTGTAGATTTCTCGTATTTTGTTGAAGAAAATGTGATTTCAATTGGAATAAATGTCGAACGATAAAAAAAGCGTGGGTTCAGGGTTTTAGGATGATATTTAAGGGTAGTTTGGGAAAAAAATAGGCTGCGTTTAAAAATAAGGATGAAATTTATATGTTTTGTATCTAAAGGATTTTTGGTGAATTATGAAAGCTATTAAGGATGTATGGAAAATGTTCCCTAATTAATAATTAACTAAAAATAAATCATATCTTTAACTCATGATTAATTAACATAATTAATAATTAATTTAAAACAAATCTTAACTTTAAAAGATAATTAATTAAGAACTAATCTTTATTTAATTAAAGTTAATAAACCTTTTTAACACTTAATTAATTATTAATTACTAAAACCTAATTAATTAACAATTAATTATAAAATCCTTAATTAAATTTTAAAAAAATTATTATTTAGTTTATAAAAAAATATTCACAAAACAATTTGAAGTATAAAAACCAAACTTTGCAAAAATTGAAATTTAAGCGAACTACATCCATAGCGACTATCGCTATGGATGTAGTAATTTCACTTTACTGACTAGTTTACATGCTAACTTACTTTAGCTTCAAGACAAGATTAACACATACGACATATCCAAGTTCATATATACCAAATCATATCATCACCAAACATAACCAACAATCACAACCTTTTTGTAACCGACATATCTAAACGATACCACAATCTAAACCAAACATTTATACATACGTACATACATACATACATACATACATATATATATATAACCACATAACTAACACATATGTATATAAGTAAATTCTTCCCAAAAAGTTAAGAAGTCTACTCACCAAAAATTTTGGAAACTTGAAATACTTTAGCGTTCGGAAAGCTTGGAAAACCACAAAATCCACTCAAAAATAGGCCATTTTCTTCTCGATTTTTGGACCATTTATTCTCGGAATTTGAAAAGGTTGTCAAAAGAAAAGTTTTAGACAATTATTTCCTCTATTATTTAAAAAAATAATTACTAAATTTGGATAAGTTTTGAGGAAGTTATGATCAAAAAGGTGAATGGAATTTTCGGGCTTCATAATCTAGGTAAAAAAAACACTCTCGAAAAAAATGGATTTTTGGAGTATCTAAGCTCGAAATCAGAAAAGTGGTAAACTACAAAGTTGTAGCGACTGGAATTATACTTGCTTTGACAAAATGAAAATCATGATTTGGGTAAGGTTAGAGGATGTTACGGCCGATGGAAGTTGGGGTGAAATGGAGAAATTTTAAAATTGAAAAGAGGAGTTTTAAACACTTTGAATTTTAGAATTTTTTTCTCCTTTTTTTCTCTTCCTCTCTCTTTGAAATCTAAGGAGAAGCCATTAAAGAATGCTCAAGCTTTAGGAAATGGAAATAAAAATGAAAATGAGAATGTGAAAATTAGTTTTATATGAAGTAAATATGTTAAATTACCTAACTAACCCTCCATTCCCCTTATGCCACATCACCACCCTCCACCTCACCATGTACCTCAAACCACCCTTTGTCCCCCTCCCCATCACATCAAAGGCAACATGTATTTATGACTTGTACTTTATGTTGCATAAGGTATCTTATATTATAATATTATATACTTTTTAAAATAAAAACTTATTTTATTTGGAAATACACACATACTTAAATGTACATACATGTACATTTACATACAAACATGTCTAAAGCAATTTATAAATGTGGTTATGTGTATATAAAAGTGTTACAACAATTTCGACAACATATAGCTGACAAAAAGTCGAAAATTCGAAAAACGAATTCCGGTCACATTTTCAATCTTTCTTCGAACTAATTATTTTTCTAAACAAAATTTAAAAAATATTTTACCATCATTAATTATTATTTAAAAGAGCTTTATTTTTATTATAAAACCTATGTATCAAATATTTAAAATTAATTAAATATTCGTAAATCAAAGAAATGAAATTCTGGGTCGTTACATTCTACCCCCTTAAAAGAATTTTGTCCCCAAAATTACACCTCAACCTAACCCAGAAAACATTTAACACTATACATCAGTTTGTATGATGTACATAGATCATTCTTATGCAAAATATGATTCGATCGCTACTCGAATACATAACTTCATTTCCGAACTAGTATTTCTCACCCGATTTCCTAATGCGGACCCCGATCGGACTCCTTGATTTAGATACTCTGTTCCCCTTGCATAGTTGTAACTATGATAGGAAACATTTGTCCCATATCAAAAATCCTCATCAAGCGTTCGTCATCAAAAATCGAGTAATAGATCCTCATTTGGAATGAGGTGTCAAAGTCATGTACTCGAATCTTAGATCAAGACTATATGGAAAGAGAAATGATCTACGTCTAACCTACACATTTATTTAATTGGTTCTCACTAATACCAACTCTATTTCCATTAAATTATTTATGAAAACATTTCATAAACTAAACTTAGGTTCAACTTGTATAATACTCCACTACATCTTAAGAGTATATACCCTTATTTGATTCAACTATTCCATTTTATATTTATCTCCCTAAGAAAACTCAAGATCCAAATACATAGCTTTTGTTCAAAAACTTTTCAAAATGAAACTCTATATTTTAAATCATACAAATATATGTATATAGCTTGATTAACTCCAAAAGAATACTAAGGAACTGGGTACTACCAAATAGTATCATACACTCCCTTACCAAGAAGGGTAATACTCAAGAGAAGTGTTTACCATTCGAACACATCTCTTCCCCAATTTTAAGTTATTTTCGAGCCACTCAAACCAGTTAACTAAAAATATTTCTCTTTTTCAAAATCTCATTTTTGAAACAACACTTTTTACATTCTCCAACAAAACATTTATCACCAACTTACTTCGGGTTTATTCGAGTTGAACTTGTTTCGATTGTACAATGATAAAGAGAATAATTAACTAAGTGCACTACAACGTTCGCCTAGGCAAATATCTGATCGCCACTTAGAAGACTATTTTGATCATCATAAAACAGACAAGACTCATTCCCCCTAACCAATCCAAAGAAAACACCTTTTACTTAACATTTTCACTCCCAAAATTTTATTCTTAAACCAAAATTGCTTTCAAATAATACTATTATTATCTTTCAAAACCTTGAAAACCATTTTTCAAAAGCACCGGAATTTAAGTTCTCAAGTTTTTCACCTTAAATTCTTTTTAATCCAAGACACATTCCTATAAATCCATTTTTATAAATCAACTTTTATAAAAAAATTCCAAAAATTTCTTCAAATATTCTAGCTTTTAATAACATCTTATATTAAATCATATTTAACCCCATATTACAAATCGAACGCCTTATAGTCAAATTATGAAACTTAATTCACAAGGTGTTCACTTCAATATTTTCCCTTATTCCTATCTACCCAACCCAAATCTTAAAAAGGGAAGCTACCTACACTAACAATAGTTAATGCTCAACTGAACGAGCATGACTAAACAAACGCTAAATGAAAATAATAGAATATTATTATCTCCTAACAACAATACATCAAAATACTATACTATTTTTGAAATCATTCTTTATATACAAAATATATTTCTAGGTAAAATTATTTCATTTACCCTATTTCAAAATAATATTGTGTCAGTTTACCTTGTTCAAGTGTTTAGGAACCCCTATCAACACCATGGCATCCCACGTCTCGACTAGAGTTCTTAAGTCACTCGACAGATAAATCAACACAATATAAAACATTTTATGTCACAAACAAATACGCACTCTTATGTATAATACACTCATACTCATTCTAGGGCTCACTTACCCATTCTCAAATGAGTTTACCCCTCCAGGGCCAAGGTTCTCGCTAAACCTTGCACTCTGATACCAAATGTAACGAATGAGATTTTCGACCCTCGAAAATCGAAACTAATCCTCCACAGTATTGCGTGCCGAGCATTCAAGTGCCGGAAAGGCCGATCGTTAAGGGAAAAGAAGAAGATAGAAGATAAAAGAAATAAAAACAATCATAGAATCTCACAATGCAACGGAATAACATATATTAATCAACATAATAATTTACAATGTCATTTTAAAAATGATACATCAGAGTTATACTAATACAAATTCTACCCTAGGATAGTTATAACAGCCTGTCCCTACCTAACTAATACAAGATACATAATAATACAGTGGAAACAAGATAATAACTAGCTATCGATGAAGCCTCCTGCTCCAAGCTCCTCCAAGATGCATCCATGGGAAAATCCGAACTACTTGGCTGCCCATAAAAATTTGAGCACCTAAGAGTTTTAAGGAAAGAAAATAAAACTCTAGGTCAGACATGGGTCTAGTGTGAGTAAACTTAAAAAATTGAATTATTATGTTTAAAACCCTTTTAAAATCAAAGGTATCTCGTAAAACCACGCCGCACATAAACACGGACGGGTTTTACCTTACGATAACCAAAACATTTTTTATAGAAAATCTAGTGATATTATAATAATGTCTAGAGTACAAATACTTATTAATCATAGCCGAAATTGTTACATTAATTGAATTCCAACATACTAGGTTCTATAATCAAAACTGTAAAGGCACGTATTTGAGAATGGATTCCATACAGTGACTAGGCACTAGGGTACCACCTATCACAGTACACGTCAAGAAAATGTACCGAAGACCTCACCTGGATCCCCTGCCAACACAAGACCAGCATACCCCTTACTAGATAGTAGCTAATATGTCATCAGCACGGTTGCTTTGCAACCCTTTTAACTGAGATCTCAAACACAACCAATCCAAAAATATGTAGATGTATCTAGAAGGGTGACAACATACCCTTATAGGTGCGACCCACATAGCCTTGCTGCATCTCCCCTGGTTTTCAGTCATTCCCGGTTGATGAGGCTTGAGGCTACGTTTTACCTTTTGAATAGCATTCCCACTTGGAGTGCTAACACTGCCCTCCAGGCATCAATGCAATGCTAGCATTCATTCATACAAGTTGTCTAGGATAAGGACAAACCGAAGGCACTACTTCTACTACATCCATTTTGAAATCACCCTCAAGATTAGTAGCAAGCAGCCCTTGCACTACAAATATGGCTCCATCTTCAATTCCATACTTCAAGATGTCTTCATTTCGAAACACTTGAGTTGGGTCGAAGTTGTTTTCGGATAACATATATGATCCCGGTCTCTTGGAAACAACTTTCGATATTTTTGGTAAACTCAACCTCGGTTCTTTAGGAAATAAACGGACAAAAGATAAGAGCGGAGTTCACCTCCTAACCATTTGTGTACAGATTTCCTTATCATTCATCCTAGAAGAACGATACGATTTTATACGTACAGTATATCACCTTCGACGGTAACTGTACCAATTCTCATATTTCTCCTAAATACTTCCAAAGTTACGTTTTGGTCACGATTTGATAGTCGGTTATTTAACTATCAAATAAACAATCGTTCAACATTGATTTGATTCCATATGGGATCCACTAAGCCTTTATTAATTAATCTTTAATTAATACAATCACTTATAAGCCTGATCAAAAGATCCTTTCAAAACACTTGCCCAAACCCTTAACATTCCTTTATACTTGAAAAACAATATAAGTATTTACCAAAACATTTGTAATTTCCATTTCCTCAAAATTCCAAATTGAATGGCCAAACAATTCCCTGTTAAAAACATCACCTCCTTTAAAACACATTTACGTATCCCTTATAAATATTCTTTTTATAAGTTCCCTTCACATTTCAAACAACTTAAAAGTTTTCAAACTACATTTAAAACTTCTTTCAAAAATATCTAAATTGATTCATAAAATCTCTTTCTATTTTTAAAACTATTTGAAAATCATCCTTCATAATTCCTTTATAGAATCTCCTTTATAAAATATCAATTTCATGATATGATTTGTAAATAACTTTAGGTAAAACCTTTTATTCAACAAACCCTTTTAAAAAAACAAGATATTTAAAAATAACTTTATCAAATAAAAAATAAAATTTAAAAACCATTTATAACCTTCAAACCCAAATTTATTAAAGAATTAAATTTAATTCAAAAACATACTTTAGTAAATTCGAAAAGAGGCTTAGCAATCCCAATGGTACTATTTTAAGTTACCATTCAATTTCCATTTCAATTCACTTAACAGTTATTTACATTGATCAACATATATGTAAATACACTCATATCCAAATCACGGAATAACATGTCAATATAAACTAACTAGCATATACATATCCAAATAACATAATAGCAGGATGGTGATTTGTCCTGCTAAACAGATGTACAAACCATTCAACCAATTCATGGAAAAACGGGGATTTATTCTGCTAACACATGTCCACACAAACAAACAAGCAAACAAACAATGTATAGCAGAACGTGGATTTATTCTGCTAACACATGTCCACACAAACAAACAATTTATAGCAGAATGGTGATTTATTCTGCTAACACATGTCCAAACAACCCAACAAATAAACAATCAATTTATAGTAGAACGGGGATTAATTCTGCGGTCACATGTCTAAACAATCCAAAAATCTACATTATAACCGATTCACGGTTATATGGTTTCTTAATGTTATCGACACTTGAATCACTTGTATTCAAATTCATCTTTGAAAAGAAGTACCTTTAAACAATTTTACTTTTGGAAACCAAAGGATCTAAAACTTAAAAAAAACCTTTTTAAAAATAGTTAATTATAAGTTAAATCCTGATTTAAATCATAATTAATTTTAATTAAATCTTAACTTAATTTAATTAAATAGTTAAACAATAATTAACTATTAATTAAACCCAAATTAATCCTTTATTAATTATTAAATAATAATTTATACCTTCGTTAATAATTAAATATTAATTAATTTTAATTAATAAAAATAATAATCTCAAATTAAAACTTAAATAATAAATTAAACCTTAAATAAATAATTTATTATTATTTAAACCTTAAATAATTTATAATTTAAAATAATTAAACACTTGATTAATAATTAATTAATAATTAATCTTATACTTAATTAACAATTAATTAAAAATAAATCATATACTTAACTCACGATTAATTAACTTAATTAATAGTTAATTTAAACCAAATCTTAACTTTAAAAGATAATTAATTAAGAACTGATCTTTATTTAATTAAAATTAATAAAACTTGTTAGCACTTAATTAATTATTAATTACTAAAACCTAATTGATTAACAATTAATTATTAATTCCTTAATTAACTTTTAAAAACATTATTATTTAGTTTATAAAAAAATATTCACAAAACAATTTGAAGTAAAAAAACCAAACTTGGCAAAAATCGAAATTTTAAGCGAACTGCATCTATTGCGACTATCGTTATGGATGCAGTAATTTCACTTAATTTACTAACTAGTTTACATGCTAACTTGCTTTAGCTTCAAGATAAGATTAACACATACGACATATCCAAGTTCATATATACCAAATCATATCATCACCAAACATAACCAACAATCACAACCTTTTTGTAACCAACATATCTAAACGATACCACAATCAAATCCAAACATTTATACATATATATATGTATGTATGTATGTATAACCACATAACACACACATATGTATATTAGTAAATTCTTCCCAAAAAGTTAAGAAGTTTACTCATCAAAATTTTTGGAAACTTGAAATACTTTAGCGTTCGAAAAGCTTTGAAAACCACGAATCCACTCAAAAATAGGCAATTTCCTTCTCGATTTTTAGACCATTTATTCTCGGAATTTGAAAAAGTTGTAAAAAGAAAAGTTTTAGATAATTCTTTCCTATATGATTTAAAAAAATAATTACTCAATTTGGATAATTTTTGAGGATGTTTTGATCAAAAATGTGAATGGAATTTTCGAACTTCATAATCTAGGTTAAAAAACACTCTCGAAAACAAATGGATTTTTTGAGTAACTATGCTCGAAATCAGAAAAAGTGGTAAACTACAAAGTTGTAGCCACTGGAATTATACATGCTTTGAAAAAAAAAAAATCGTGATTTAAGTAAGGATAGAGGATGTTACGGCCGATGCAAGTTGGGGTAAAATGGAGAAATTTTGAAATTGAAAAGAGGAGTTTTAAACACTTTGAATTTTAGATTTTTTTTCTCCTTTCTCTTTTTTTTTTCTCTTTCGCTCTCTTCGAAACCTAAGGAGAAGCTATTAAAGAATGCTCAAGCTTTAGGAAATGAAAATAAAAATGAAAAAAGAATGTGAAAATTAGTTTTATATGAAGTAAATATGTTAAATTACCTAACTAACCCTCCAACACTACCCTCCATTACCCTTATACCACATCACCACCCTCCACCTCACCATGTACCTCAAGCCACCCTTATGTCCCCTTCCCCATCACATTAAAGGAAACATGTATTTATGACTTGTACTATCTTATATTATAATATTATATACTTTTTAAAATAAAAACTTATCTTATTTGGAAATACATACATACTTAAATGTAAATACATGTACATTTCATACAAACATGTCTAAAGCAATTTATAAATGTGGTTATGTGTATACAAAAATGTTACAATAATTTCGACAACTTTTAGCCGACAAAAAGTCGAAAATTCGAAAAACGAATTTCGGTTACAATTTTAATCTTTCTTCGAACTAATTATTTCTGTAAACAAAATTTGAAAACTATTTTACCATCATTAATTATTATTTAAAAGAGCTTTATTTTTATTATAAAACCTATATATCGAATATTTAAAATTAATTAAATATTTGTAAATCAAAGCAGTGAAATTCCGGGTCGTTACAATAATAGAAAGAAAACACCTTTTATTTCGAACAAGGTTGGTTATCGAGTTAGATATATATAACAAATTACATAATTGCCCCTAAGACATACCCGTAACTCTATCAATCTCCCACTTTGACTTAGGGTCAATTATGGAATCTTATTGCAACTTCTCCAATCGGTTTTATCTAAACCAATCGAGTCGGTTCCTTAGTGAACGGGTATGCTATTACGTTTCAATTATCTACTCTATCAATCAACTCTCTCCAATGTTTATAAACTACAGTTATCATGTAAACCAATTTGGAGTATGTCTCTCGACTTTCAATGAACTCTAAGTTCTGTTATGGACTATATCATGACATTGTTGTCATATAACAATGTTATGGAATTCTCAACATTTGGAATTACCCTTAGCTCAGTAATAAATTTGTGCATTTATTATAAACCCATACACATATTGTTTTTATTGTAGCGCTAGTCAAGTCAATGAATCAGCCACGATCTCTTCTATTTCGAACATTTCCAATTTAAAGATTCTTAATTTGAATTTATTATTGACATATTATACTCAATATCACTTATGAATTTTGAGTCCAAACACTCCTTCATTAGAAGTTCATTGTTTTTGTAAACAATTCTCTAGTATTTCGCAAATATACGGGAACACTCCAACTACCATTAGTGATATCAATTTGGATTTGATATTTGCTTCATGCATTAAAAACATAAACAAATCATGATATTGTATACCATATAACATGTATGATAATTCCTATTGCCAATGCATAAGGAACCAATCTCACATGTTCTGTATTAAACAATTTAATAAAGTGTCTTTGCATATTGATTTGGGACATTCCTAATATCTTTTATACTCACTATAAAAGACATCATTTACAAATCCAACATTGAGTATTAAAACAACTAAGGGTGATTATAATACAAGTACATCATTAAAATCAATAGTGTGCTGTTTACTTACAATTTAGAAATATCAATGTATCTTTTAAATTTTCTTCTTATGAACACACGCTTCCTCTATATTTTGATGGATAATCAAACTATTTGATATTTCTATCAAAATATTTGTTCAATTCCAATGCTTATGAAATGATACCTTCTATAATTTCTTGGATCATATCCAAAGAGTCACAAACTCAATATCGCTTCCACTGATTTCAGGACATTTTGGTTATTATGTGTAAACAGCTTACTCTAAATCATTATCTAGAATTTTATGTTTCAATACATACATACCAAAACATAAAGTCATACCAAGCGATAATTTTGTTAGTCCAAATGAACTTGAGCACATCAAATGGTAAATCTATTACGTTAATTTCAACAATTAAAATTTACGGTGATATTCTTATTAATATGGCTCACTATATTCTAACAACATTTGTCTTTCTCATAAAGACGGATTTGTGGCAAATGGATCATATCCCTTTGGATACAACTATCAAAATCATATTTTGATAATGTACTTGGAATCTATTTCGAATCTGAGCATCATACCATATTATAGAGTTAATACTCTTGATGGTTTAATTAAGCAACCAAAGATTATATATTTTCGACGTTGATAAGAAATTTGTATTTTCTATCCGATATGTGAGAATACCTATTAGACACTCTAATGCGATGTGTTCATTTAGGTTAGTTAATTTCATTTCACCTCGTAGTAGTCGGTTTATTCTTAGATCATATCCAATTCCATTTTACTACCAATAATTTCTTAAAGAAATTCCTTCACTATGAAGTTAGTATTTCTCGAAACAACAATTGTTTCTCGATGTAATGGAACATGTATTCATAAATAATTTATGAATTGCCTTTTATTTAAAACTTATCTAGTTTTAATTTACAAAAATTATGTTCAAAACATAAATATTTCATCCAATGACAGTCCTTCCCAAACTCCTTTTAGGGAGATTCATAAAAGATCCCTCACGAACAATTATTACGTGTAGACTTTCGACTCACAGAACCTGCCAACTCCTTAGCTTAGGATATGTTATGGTTTCTTATAAACCCTTATATTGTATGATTTTGTAAACTATTATTTAGATGAAATAGTATTAACCTTATGTACTACTCTTAAGTATATATCCTTATAGAAAGAAGTTAACTCAACTTCACTCACAATTATTCATGCTTTGTCCAACCAAGTTCGATTACTCCTTATCGATACACAATTATGTACCATAAGGAGGGGATTGTTGAGATTGAATCTTTATTCATTTTTTGGTATGTTCGGAACTCTTACAAATATATTCACCTATTAAATCAAATTGAATCATTTTATTATACTGCATGTTATTTTATTCTACTTTGGTTATATACTCTATGATCTTATTAAAAACATACTATATGTGTATCAAATACACAAGTCCATGTTGGTGATAAATCATCGACGAATATAACCAGGTACATGGAACCGATTTAGTATTCATGGACTTATGATTGTTTACATCAATATGTATCAATCCAAAGAGTTCATCAACTCTTTTGACGTTCACACTAAATGGGTGCATAGCCCTTAATTATTTGAGATATAATTACCCATTATCATATGATTCATAGCTACATAATAAAAAGTTATTTCTCAAAACTGTAGCTTAGTCTATAATTCCAAAATAATTGTAAATAACTTTAGATTGTTCGGTATTTTCCAAATGCATCACTTTTGTTGTAGAAACAAATACCATATTGTAGTTTTATTTCATTATGAATATTCGTAATATTCACATTGAAAATAACTATATATGTTTTTCAATCGACACCGATAAATAGTCATTATTTCATAAATAATGTTCGGTATGTTTTACGAAAACAATTTTCATAATTTGATGCAATCAATCAGTGCTGCATGGCATGCTCACACTATTTCTGCCATTACTATGATAGCGTACTAAATTCAGAGGTCCATCATTTACTAAATATAGATTATTTATTTCATATACTGTAATTATATTATAGTATAGAGTTCTTTGATCAAATATCTTGAACTCAAAGAAATAAATCTCATAGAAAATAATTTTCTATATGAAAATACATTTTAGAATAGAAATCATATTTCTTATTCCAATATTAAGTATTAATTATTATTACAATTCTCTTTTTCGATGTTTCTTTATGAAGCAAAAGTGACCATTCACTCTCTTCATCCCAACTGTACCTTAAATCACATCTACTCTTATTCATTCATTATTCTTTCTAGATGGTCGAACCATTCAAAAGAATGTCCTTACGACAATATTGTAATGAACTCTTTATAGAAGCGCACTCGATTATCCTCAACATTTAAGGACATCAAATATGTTGCATTTTGCGTAAACTGATCAAAACTAACATTCCAGTGATCTAGTTCTTAGGTTTATATTGTGTTTTGGTCTAGTGTGACATTTAACATAATACAATCCTATTTTAATCAATCAAATTGAATACACGATCTCGCACTATGGTTTTTTTAGTTTTTCAGATGAACTAATTTCATCGAAATATTATACATTACAAACTTTGACAGTTCACCATATAACATTTATATGTGATTGTATATGGATCAAATATCCATAGTTTTGTAATGCTTTTAGAATTTGAAACTTATAGAATGCAATACACGGTCTCGACCAAATAAACGAGTAAGTAACAAAATTACGAATGTATTTAGTAGTTGTAAAATCAGGCACTTGCGTGGACATTGAAACATTAACGTGCAAGAAGCATTTATTAGTAAGTATATGTTATATTTCTATTTTTCAATCTTTGATTCAAATCATTTGTATATCTTAATTGATAAACGTTTTATCAATCATATTAAATACACTAATTTATCATCGTAGATTATTATACCATTATATGGCATATGTTCTTTCAATATTATAAATGTTAAATGTTATCATTTCATTTTTCTAATAAGACTCCCACTAATCTTTTATGTTTCACCAAACCTTAAGCGAAACATAAAGTCTTTTGACTTCACTAGTGGATGTTAGGACTCGTTTGTCTTGGGATTTTGACCTTGAGTTTGGTTAACAAATCATAGTCCCACAAACGATGGATAACCACTTATCGGTTATATCACATACAACTCCTAACTCTCTGGTACCTTCTTACAATTCTCTTTCGACCATGAGTCTGCTCAACAAATCAAAACAAAATTATTCACTCGTACCTACCATTATCGCGATGGCCAAAGTATAGTATTGTACATTGAGTCTGCTCAACAAATACATATATTTATCTTACCTTGTCTATTCAATATATTAATCATACTACACATAACATCCCCAGCTTAAGTCTACTCAGTAATTAGGGACTATGCAAGTAATTTATATATATATATATATATAGTAGAGGACAACATTATATTAAAGATTCATAATCTTCAATATATTATATTAAATGATATCGACTCATGGAATAATGCATTTATTATGAAATATCCTCGTGATTCAAGTGTCGGACGCATATGAAACATGGTATACATACCTTTAAGTATGTATTTATTCCTTAAGTCTGTTTGGGTTTCTTTAATGTTCCACTTTTAGTTTAAATATTTATTTTATAATTTTTATTATTATATAACTTTTATATTTCATATTACTTACATAATAGTCTTATGTATAATTTTATATTAATTAAATCTTATTCAATTAATCTTAATTAATTAACATTTTAACTAACTTTACTTTATTTTAATATATAACATTTATATTAAATATTTATTACATACTATAACCTTTATAGAACAACACATATATCATAAATATATGTGTTTATTATTTAGTTAATTAACCTTTTAATTAAACTATTTAATTAAATTATGTTCATTTGGAAATTCATTTACATATACATGCATGCATACTTATGTTATTTTAACATTTTATAACATAACATATATCATAATATATAATACATGTATATATTTATTAATTAATTAACTTATTTAATTAATTTAATTTATTAATAAAAAATTAAATTTTAAAATTAATTTATGTTATTTTTCAAACATTTTGAAAAAATTTATTATATTATAACCTTTTATAATATATGTTTTATTTTAAATTTAAATGTTAAATTTAAAACTTTATTTTAATTTTTAAAACGATTTGAAAATCTATATTATAACATTTATAATATTTTTCTAATTTTAAATTTAACTTTTAAATTTTAAAATTTTATTTTAATTTCAAAACAATTTTGAAATTAGCCCAAGGCCCAATTCAAATTGGACCTTTTCCGTTAAGGCAACCTTTGGACTTTGCGCTTAATACTTAACCCTAACATGACTAATTTAGACCACATAGGCTATTGGGCTATGATACCGTTGTTGGAACCGGGCAAGCCCGCAGTGGATGTTATCGGTGAATTTCAATTTTTTTGCCTTATTGGGGCTTTATTGGGACTATGAAGTCTTTATTTAGAACATTTTAACATTTAATTTAAATAAAATCATATATTTCATTTAAATTTATAAATTATTGATAGAAATTTATTTAATTTACTTTCAATTTATATATAAGTATACATATGTATTATATACATATGTGCATGTATGTGCATATGTAATATGATATTCCATGCAAGGTATAACATACAAGTATGTAGTGTTGGGATCTATATCGCAACAAACATATTAGCTCATCCTATATGTATTATATGTTGTCCAAATATGTGCATATATTTATACTAATTATATATAAAAACCCAAGTGTATATATATATAATGATAAAATAATATAGATATATTTATACATAAAATATTATAGTGTTAAGTATTAAATAAACATATATATATATGCAAGATATAGTTTTATTATTAAATAAATATATGTATGTATGTATTAAAGTAACATAATTGATATATATAACAATATGCATATATATAAATATAAACATAATAATTAGTGTAAATATTAGTCAGTATAGTTTCTATAAATATATAAATTACAAAAATAAATTTTTTATTTTTTTAGAAACATTCTAGGTCGAATACATAGTAGATCCAAATTTAATTATAATTTTATTACATTAATATATATATATATATATATTATGGATTAATTAGTTAAACAACAACAAATAAACGATAGAAATTATTTATATACTAAATATTTCAAATTTTTAGAAAATCAGGAATGATGTTTTATAACTTCAAAAAAAATTCAAATTTTTCTACGTCAAATTTTTATTTTTTATTAATTAAATACTTTTGACTGAATTTAAAAGGATTTTTTAAAATATAAAAAATGGTTTAAAAAATATAATTTTTTTGATCGAGAGCTTCTATGATGACAAACTAATTTTAGAAAATTTAAAATTGAATTTTCGAAGCAAAATTAATTTTATATCAATTTATTAATTCATACAATGATTAAATAATAACAATAAAATATTAAATAATTACCAGAATTAAATTTGGTTATTAAAAATCATAATTTATGTAAATATACATTAAAAAAATATTAGGTCAAATATTTATGTAATACAGTTATATGGTTTAATACAAATCATATAAATAAATTAGTTAACACATTAATATATATATATATATATATATTAATAAATAAATCGTAATGGTTTCGGCTATGTGTATTGGACCCTTAATCAAATTTTATTTTATTTGATAAACATATACACATATCCAATCAATATGTAACTACATCAATACCTAAAGGAATCTTACCTAACTATCAATTCAATAATCACAATATGTATGCATAAACAATTTACAGTTATACAAATGTTATGCATCATATATAAAACTAAACACTTACCTAAAACTAATGCCTTTAAGTCCACCTTGTAATGATGGGTTCTCCTCTCTTTGAAACCTTCTCGACTCCATAGATTGCTAGTTCTTAAACCTTAGACCCTTTGCTACCAAATAGTTATTAATTTGAATTGATTTGAGTTTTGTTGGAGCTTTAGGAGGTGTAGTTCAGCCCAAATGATGGAGATAGGAGCTATCAAAAATTCCTTCCAAAGTTAGCTTTATGGTTCCTTTTATAATGGTTGAATCGGATAGAAAAGTGGATCACATCACTTACCTTTTCTCACCAAATCTTAACCATCCATCACACATCCTTTTACCCTACTTTTTGCCGCCCCCTACAGCATATATTTGCTATCAAAATATGCCTATAACATCATGGGCTAATAGCCCATTTAAGCCCAAGTAAATATAGTAAATCAAATCTAATTTAATTCCTTATCGATATCTCATATCGATCGATATATTTATAACTATTATAAATATATACAACAATATTTATTCCTCAACTCATGTTTAAATTTTATAATTAATATTTCATAAATATTAATTAATATAAACTAATTAAATAGTTTGGTCTAAAAAGAATTCATCATTTCGGTTGTGTGACTTGCGGGGCGTAAATTCGGTCAGCGATTAACATCGTGCTATTCGAATGTTAACGTTCACACGTCACTTAGCAGGTGGTGTGACTTTTTGGCCAACTTTATCGCTTACTTACTTTCGGTAAAATCCAATTTCACTTTACTAGCGTTACCTGGCTGTGACGTTTATTTACACCAATTCTCTTAGTTAAAACTAAATCAGTTTGGACTTATGGAATTTGGTAATGCTCAAAATTCCAATATCATCCATATTTAACTCTATAGTCCAAACACAAAGTTCTTGGTCCAGTAGTAATAATTATTATTAACCAAAATGCTCTGGCTAGAGACTTTGACTTTGAGTTGACCATGATACTAACCCCATATAACTGAGGAGATGAATCCTCTCTTGAATAGTGTTTTACTTCCAATACTTCCACTCGACCCAGCTATAGTCATTTAAGGGAACGCCATGCCATGATTTAACTATAATCAAAGTGGAGCTTTCATATTGAAGATCCATAGTATTCTCATGTCAAGAGAATTGTGTAAATTAGTCACATCGATATTTTCTGTTTGACCTTAGTTATATTAATCAACCGAAAATAATCGAGTGAGTCATTTCATAGTTATACAATAATCATCAGTACGTAGCCTCTAGGTTCCCTTAGCAGCTATGAGTAATACACTGCCCAAAATTTGGAGAGTCTTATGTAATCTAGTTCAACGGATACATTGATATCCAGTCTCGATGCATATTGACTAGGAACATTTAAAATAGTATATTTATTTTCATTGTGATAAATTACTCGTGGTTACAACACTTTGTAACTACTATCACAAAATTTACCATTTACGGATTTTCTATTAAATATACTTCTAAGTAAACTAATTAATTAATTAATTAATTAATTAGTATAACACATTATATCAAGTATATAATAAAGGAAAACATCTTTTATTTCGAGCACGATTGGTTTTGGAGTTAGATATATGTACTAATTACATGATTGCTCCTAGGGCATACCCCTAATACTATCACTCTTAAATGCGTAGATTAGGTATATCAAGTCTAGTGAGCATGTGGAGCTAGACATGAGACGAGAAAGAGGTTATAGTATCGTATTACTATTTAGTTGTTATTGCTTACCATTCCATTGTGTAGCACTATGGAGCTTACTACAGTTATTGTTTATTTTGAGATAGTTGTTTATTTTGAGTTTATTATTAGTTTTATAAACTCTATCACTTATGTTGTATAGCTATGTAGATCTGAGTACTCTGATTTCTTTGATTTGTTCAGTTATTACTATCTCACCTATTTTATATCTGAGATGTTTACTATTATATTTTATTCGATGTGTTGTGATGTATGCGACAGTTTTGTGAGCGATTTATTTTACAACCTTGATTGTCATCCTACATCGGTCGAGCACCGTTGTAGCACACTATTCAGGTATTATTGCATGCCGATGGTGTAGGGCGGTCTTCACTAACGCTCTCCAAATGTTGGATAGTGTTACTCATAACTGATGGGGGCACCAAGGGGTTACATACTGATAGTTATTAGATAACTATGGAATGACTCAATCGATAGTTTTCTATTGGTTATTATAACAAATGTCAAACAGAAAATATCGATGTGACAAAATTACACAGTTCTCTGGACTTGAGAAATACTATGGATCTTCAATGTGGAAGCTCCACTTTGATTATAGTTAAATCGTGGCATAGTATCCATTGAATGACTATAGTTGGGTCGAGTGGAAGCATTGGAAGCAAAAAACTATTCAAGAGAGTACTTGTCTCCTCAATTATATGGGGTTAGCATCACCATCAGCTTAAGTCAACTCAAAATCAAAGTCTCTGGCCGGAGTAGTTTGGTTAATAATTATTATTATTGTTGAACCAAGGACTTTGTATTTTAACTATAGAGTTGAATATGGACGATATTGGAATTTTGACCATTACCAAATTCCATATGTCCAAAGTGATATAGTTTGATGACAGGAATTGGTGTAAATAGGTATCACTATGGATAATGCTTAGATTTTACTTAAATCAACTAAGCGATAAATTTTTCCAGAATGTCACACCACCTACTAAGTGACGTATGAACACTAATATTTGAAAGTTCAGTATTAATCATTGACCAAATTTACACCTAAAAGTCATACAACCGAAGCGTTGAACAATCCTTTTACCATCTGATTTAATTAATTTATAAATTTTTATAAATTAATTAATATTTATAAAATATTAGTTATAAAATTTTATTTGATGTATTTTGAATAATACTAAACAGTGTGTTTATAATAGTTATAAATATACTAGTATACGATATCAGTATGCGGTGAAATAAGATTTAAAATTGCATTGAATATTGTTCGGGTTTAGACCAGGTTTGAGGCCCATATGGGCATGATATTTTTGAATGTTGGATGCATGGTTTAGGTGGCCATACGATGGAAATTGGAGAGGATTTGAATGGTTACAAACGGTAGAATTAGTAAGAGAGATATTAGGATGTGAACCACTTTTCTCTTCCTTGATTTTCTATTTATATGCCACGTTTTACACCATTTCAATTTAGACTTTTGCTCTCCTTCCTTTCTGATAATAGCCAAAAACAATCCTCTCTAAACCTTAAAAATCCAAATACAAAATTACATCAGATTTCTTTGATTCGATGGTTGATGGTAAGGCAGCTCGGGAGCTAGAAACTTTAGATTTGTGAACATATTCAAGGAGATCAATTCAACATTTCAACGTGTATACAAGGGCTTTGGTGAAGAGTAAATCTTTGTTTTATCTTTGTTGTGTCACATTTATATGTTATATTATTTATGTGCTAGGATGTTAGATTATATTACGAACTTTGTATATCAAAATGCTGTGACGACCACCCTATACCTCCGGTACCGAATATACCTCTATATTACGCTGTAGAGGTACCCGACCAATGCATGACGGTACCTAAGGGTTAAAGTAACAAAAATCCAAGCAAATAAACTGTAGAACATCTCATAATGCACAAACAAAATATAATATAATACCATAGATGTAAAACAGGTGAGACAGTGGTATAATAAAATAAACCATAAATAGGAACATCAGAGTGCATCGGGTTCACAGACTATATAAAAACCAAAATAAAGAATTTGTACATCCAAATCCCCAAAATAAACTCTATATCTCTCTCTCAAAATATAAGTACCGACATAGATCCATAGTACTGCACAGTGGAATTTAAGTGATAGTAAGCTCCAAGGTATAAATATATAAAAGTGTAGCCTCCTGCTCGTACTCCATATAGATCCATACGCTATCCAAACATGTTATCCCTAACCTACTCATTTAAGAATACTCGAGATAATAAGAAGCAAAGTATAAAACCTCAGATCAGACAACAATTTGGTGTGAGCGATACATCATCTCAAAAATACTATAAAAACTATATATAGTAAATAGGGGCATAGGGTATAAGAACCATACCTGACTTGTCCATGCATCCAAAGAGTTAGCATATATCAATCGATATATGCTAATCTACTATCACAACTATATAAGTGTACTACAATCGAAGTACAATATCGAATGTCTAGGTATGCTGTTGAAAATACCTACATCATGTGGCACCCTAAAGTGATAAACAACCATAGCAAACTTAACATCCATCAAATAATCCTCATTATCAGTTATGTGCGTTAGATATATGATAACTCATATGGCACAATCGCAAATCAAGGTCTCAATCATAATTCCGGCTCTATTGGTGCTCGAATCCATGCCACTTCGAAAGGCTAGGAACCAAGCCCACAATCGCAAAGCCTAGCGTAATCTATTATCGCAAGATCTAAACACAATCGCAAATCAGTGGGCATCCTCATATAACACTTCTTTATGAGCACACTAGAATCCTCAGAGTTGTCAATGATCCCTTCACACACGTCTCCATAATGGAACTCAATCGTTATTCCATCATGGAAATCTCCATGGTAGGACACAATCGCAAATCCCACTCGCAAGCCCTCATCATTGAATTCGCCTTTGTGGATCACCATCACGACTCCCATCGTTAAGTCGTTACCATCAGAACGCCTCTTGACAATCATAGTAAGTCATATAGCCATCATACCAAAGTCCCAAAGTCATCATCATCGACGTTGAAGCACCACGCCATTGCTTCACTAGTCGCTGGATAAGGTCCAAGGTCATCCCGAGTCGTCCCGAAGTCATCCATCGTTACTCCTAATCAATTCATCAAAGACCCTCAAACTCTGCTCCGATGGACGTCTGTGTCGTGCCCGAAGCCTATAGCTAAACTCTGTGTGCCATCTCTACTTGGCCCAAACCTTCAACCAAACCAAGCTAGAATCCAAAAGCCCAAACCGATTTTGGTCACTAGAGCCAAACCATCCTGAAGCCAAGCCAACCTAACACCCAAACCGAGTTCTGCATCCGGCCCCCAAACGGCCACCTCATCGAATAGCTTCCACCGGCAAGAGCCGGATCGACAACCACTGAACCAATTTCCATGTTCGGCCACCATACCACTCCACTGTCGAACCAACTTTAATGGCCAGAACCGAACCAATCACGCCGAACAATAATCTGGTAGTGTCTCAACTTCTCGATTTCGCATCGATTTCACTACTATGCCTCATTCTTCAACCTTTGTGCATTCCATATGCAATGATGCAACTCTCAACAATGAGTATATCCATCAAAGCCTGGTTTGATGGCTTCTAACTCTAAGTCGCAACGATGAGCATTCAACCATACAAGCATTCACATAAACAAACACATACACAAATCACATCCAACATCTAAACATCCAAACACACACAAACCATAGCAATTCATTACGTAAATACATCCATAATATAGCCTATCATATACAAAGGCAACTATACTCCAAAGTAACATGATTAAAGCACTTCAAACATTTCAAAATTTGTTGTACTTCAGGTTTGACTTAGAAAACAGTTCTGAAACATTATTTTGACAACAAAATGGGTTCAAAACATGCCAAAACGTATATATACATATATAATAAGGTGAGAAATGATAAATCACTGACTAAAATCCCCAAAATCCAAGTTTTGCATGCAAATCGGTGCAAATCTGAAAATGAATAACAAAGATGAAGTTTTCCCTTCCCAAAAATGTAGATGTGAAGATCTCTAAAGGACTCCCTTGCTAATCTACCCTTAATACATGATTTAGAATTGATTTGGAGGAGAAAAGAGAAGGTTGAGAATGGGTTAATGAGAGCTTAGATCTATTTGAGAAGAGGTAAAAATGATTTGGGGATGATGACTCGGCCTAAAATAGTCTCCAAACCCGAAATGGGTTAGTGGGGTTGTCCCCAAATTGTAACGACCTATAATTTTCCGATAATTAATTTATTGAATTTAATAAGACTTATAATGTAATTTGGAAGAAATAAAAATTTGTGACTTAATTAATGTGAGAAATTTAAAATTTTAAGATTTATTAATGGGAATAATAACTGGAATGAAATGTAATAGTATTAAATTAAGGTAATTGATAACTGCTTTAAATGTAATTCCAATTAATGGAAATGATTAAAAAGTTATAATTGGTTATAGATTATAAATAAATTGTAACAATGTGTGTATTAATTTGCAATTGGATTAAAAGAGTAATTGATAATTTAAATGTTGTATTAATTAATGAAATAGTATGTAATAAATTGTAGTTGAATAAAAATTAGTGTTGTGCGAATAATTATAACATTTGTGTAGAAAATCAACTTATAAAGGTGATTAAATTAAGCTAAAGGTGACAATTGTTATTTGTTACCTATTTGTTTAACTTGTTGAAATCAAATTAGAAATAAATTGCATTAAATGTAATTAAATGTTACGTTAATGTGAATTAAGGCAATAACTGTAGAATATTGAGGTAATAAAATGTAATTAGTGTTAGTTTTACCCATTTGACAATAAATGATTGAATAAAAGATTGAAATCAAATTTAATCAGTTTATTGGAATTAAAATATAATCAATTGTATTTAATTACAGTTGAAATTAAACATTGTGATTAGTGTAATATTCAACACTGAATTGATTTATAAATGTGTTTTTTTAAATGTGTTTAAATTACTTAAATGTAAATTTTATTTTACTTATCATCTTATTATTTAATCCGTTGAAATCAATTTGGAAATCAATGAAATTAAATGTAATTAAATATTTCAGTTAATATAAGAAAAGATGTTAACTATAGAGTTGAGTGAAATAAAATGAAAACTTATGTTGAATAAATTCATAAGGTAATAGTTGATTTAATATGAGAACATTTAAATTAAAAATAAAAGAATAAAAATGAATAAGTTTAGTAAGGGAGTAAACATATGTTTATTTGTTTGAAACGTATTTTAGCTTACAGATTAATTACAGGAATAAGAAATCAATTATTTAACAAGAAATTAATAGCTTTTGGTTTGTATACAGTAATTCCATAAATACATTAAATTACTATAAAAGGAATTGAATTATCTCATTTCTCTTTTAAAATTTAACTTAGAAATCTATTGCGATTAATGTGATTGGAACCTTTTAATTAAAAAGAGAGAAGATGTTAATTGTAGACGTATATTGAAATAAATTTAAATTAGGTGATTTATTTCCAATTAATTCAGTTCATGTTTCTAATTTTAGTGTTGGTTTACTGCATATATGTTTGTACCTAAATATAAACTTACGTTTCAGATCCAATTATAAAAAAAAGGATTATTTAGGTTTGAAATCTCATATGGTTTTAAATTAAATGTTAATAGGAGATTGTAAAGGGGTAATATAGATTTACACTTGACTATTTCATTTTTACTTAGACTTGATTAGATTTTAATTGCAACCTAATTACCTTTCCATCTTCGCTCTTCTAATTTACTCTTACATTCATTACCTCCTTATGTGGATTAGTAGCATACCTTTTATTTATGAATGTAAACCATAAGTGGAGACAAAGATGTGTATATATACATATATTATACACCTATTTATATTTCCTTATTTATGATGTCATATTTGTTTAATGTATGTTAATGCGTTCCTAGTAAAATGTTTAATCAAAATGTTAACATGTTTGTTTAAATTCCTAATCTAATCACAGAGAGAGAGAGAGAGATGAAAGGTTCTTAATGCTGTATATTGCCTTAATTAATTACACAAATTTTTGTAAAGAATTTATTTTTATTTATTGTGTGTTAATGTAAAATTAAATAGGTGTAACTATGGGTTTATGGGAGTTAAGGAAAGTAATAAAGAGGAGACATAAGTTTGAAATTTGAATTCCAAAGGTTAGTTGGTAGTGTACATCTGGTCCGTGCATTCCTTCATCGTTATTTAATACATACTACATTTCTTTCCACATTTTTGTTGTTTCTTCATTTTCGTTTATTTCCTTCCTCTTTTTCCTGAAGCTACATCTTCTCAAACGTGAGTTTCATTTTATATGTATATAATTTTTTTTATTTAACCTTTCTTCACCTCTTTACACCATGTCCTACCTCCAATTCCTAAAGTAAAAAAATGTGAGTTTGTTGTTTTCTCCATCTCATTTCATATTTTTACAGCCACTTCATTTCTTTTCATTTTGTTTTCCTGTAGCCTTCTTCCACCTCATATTTTATTTATTTATTTTGGTATCCTATATTTCCTAAAGCCTTCATTAGAAACGTGACATTCATTTTGTCCCTCCACCTTCATTTCTTTTTATTAAATAACCTGCCACTTTATTTCTTCTTTTACGTTTTATTTCTCCTGACACCTCATATTCATTTAGTTCAAATTATTCTTTGCTGAAGCTATAATCTCATCAGCAAATTGTTCACGTTTTAAAATTGTTCCTTCATTTTTTTCTTGTCGCCACTTTATTTCCTATGTTTAGATCTCCATTTCAAATCTTCCTTTCCCTGAATCATTTTAATGCGAACTTGCTAATTCAAAAGCTCTCATTTTGCAAATACAAAAGCTTTCTTTTATGAAACATGAGTTTCATCCTTTTTTTCCATCATGTCCTGCCCTCATCTTAGTTTGTTTTTCCATCTTTGCCTGAAGTCTATCTTGAGAAAAACATAAGTATTAAACTTTGTTTATTTTTATTTAAACGTGTACCAATTATTATTTTAATATTATTTCTTATAACATGAATATCTTTTGCATTTAAACTTCTATTCACGCGCGGTTTCTTCTATTGGAATTTTGGGCTTTTATTGGATTTAAATCGACTATAAAAATCAAAGGTGAGTGTTTTAACCCACTCACAACTACTAAATTATCTTATGTTAGTTAAATTGAATTTATGATGTGATTTGGAATTTATTGGTTGATGTTTGGTATATTTAAATTGTCATTCTAGTTAAATTTAACTTTTATTGCATTTAATCATCGTTTAATTTAATATTGAATTTAATTGTCAATTTAATACCTGTTAATGATAATCAGTTGTCTATTGATGTTTATTGGTTGATTTGGGTAATGATTGTGATGTATGTTTAATTGTTGATATTGGATGATTTGATGTTATATTTATATTGTTATAACACTGCAAGTTCCCTTAGTTATTGTTAGAAAATCCCTATGGGTAGAAATGATACATACCCGAACGATTATACAGAATAGGAGATAATCGTTATGGGTTGAAATGATAAACCCAAGCGATTTTGATTGATTTGGAATTTGGAATTGCGGATTGAAATAATTATACCTATAAATTTAAATTTTGCGGATTGAAATGATAAATATCTGTATCACTTGACCATAGGATGGAAAATTATATACGGACATCGGATTGGTTAAATTAAACGATTTTAAAACCCTTAAATCTTGAATTGGATTAAATGATATTTTGAAGGAAATTGATTTATATAAATTGAATTACTTTGAAAATCCAAGTTTGAAAGTTGGAATTGGAAATTGGTTTAAATCGAAATTCTAAAGTATTTTAATCTATTATAAATCTATTTAAAGTATTTTAACCCATTTTAATCTATTTTAAATCTATTTAATCAATTTTAATCTATTTTAAAGCCACATTAAACTATTTTAATCTATTTTAAACTATATTAAACTATTTTAATCTATTTTAAACTATATTAATCTATTTTAATCTATTCCAACTATATTAATCCATTTTAATCTATTTTAAACTATATTAATCTATTTTAATCTATTCCAACTATATTAATCCATTTTAAACTATATTAATCTGCTTTAATCTACTATTTTAAACTATCTAAACTATTTTCTGAATTTCAGGTTTTGTAAAGTGGAAGTTTTATATTTAAATGCTTGATTTTTAAGTAGAATACGATTAAGTGATGTTATAACATAAGTAGGGATTTAAATGACATATTTTAGGAATATGATGATTTTAAATGAGGATTTAATCTATTTTGGAAATATGAATTCGAAAGTGATATGATTTCAAATGTGATATAATTTCGAAAGTAAATATGAATTCGAAAATGATATAGTTTTGAGAATATGATATTTTGATATAAATTATAAATCAGTTTTGGAAATGTAAAAGAACCATCCGGTGTGAAATAAGCGTTTGGTTGTTAAAGAGACCGGGATTAGATATTGTCATACTCTCTGCCAATACCGAAAACCACTTTAACAACTGTGTACATGGTGGAGATTCCAGAAATGAAGTAGGATGGTTTGGCGAATGATTCTGTATGAGGTATTGACGTGACCCAGACTCCCGTGAGTCAGCTTAGATGTGACTAAAACAGGAGCCACGCCGGGCCAAGTGAGGTCATTCCTCCTATCAGACATGCTTCTTCGATACCATATTATGACTTTGTGATGATTTGGTGGCCACCCTTGATTTTGATTATGGAGTGTGTCCCGAGGTGGGCGGTAGTAGCTGCTATGCGTTACCACCAGTCCGGATCCGCAAACGGTATATCTACCCTGGCATTGCCTCGCGTGCCGTGTTCACATGCCCTATCGTGCCTTCTATGTGTTTTTTTGTACCATACCTATGGAGTGCCCTCTGGGTAAACTACCGGTTTGGTGGAGCGTACGGTACTGTATAGACTATGGGAATATATAAAAATATGTTAAGGGGGATATGGGTAACGCCTTAACACTATTTTAATACTTTAATTTACTATAGACACTATTATAATAGCGTATTGTACTATGTATGTAGATAGTTTAACGGATCCTTAGGAGATGGGAATCCTAAACATCTCTTAAGTTATTGCACTCACGTTTGACACTAGATAGGAGATGTCAAAACCCGTAAACATCTCCGACACCATTATACTCATATTTATTTACTGTTGATTTAACTTACATAAGCTTTATTAGTTCTGACTCGAGTGTTTTGTCTTTTCAATTCGCTCGGGTCAGTCTGAGCTTTTCAGTATATCGAAGACCGCTCTTGGAGGACGAAGACGAAGATTTAGTACTATTACTATTTATTCTATCATTCCACTGCATCATGTTGTTCCGCTGCATTACTTATTTATTACTGCTGTATGTACTCTGATTCTGTATTGTAAAAGTGTAATCAAATTTTATTTGTAAAATAGCCTCATGAACTGTTTATTTGATTATTATATTTTATCATTCCTCTACGAGATTCTGTATTTGTTTTTTTCTTTCTTTCTCTGCTTTTTCTTATTTACCCCATAACAATCTACCCTTTTGAATGGTTTGAGTCTGACGTATGTGTCTTATCATCGATTTAAACCATCCAAAAAGACAGGTCGTTACACAAACTCACTAATTATCCACTAAACTGCTCCAAAAATCGACTATCTTCAAACAGCCATATTTCCTAGCCAAAAATTCCAAATCTCTATTATGACAACTCCAAAGAAAGGGAAACCATCTTATCTTTCTAATGGAAGTGGTCCCGGATGTTAATTCGGCTTCTATCAAAAGCAATAGCCGATATAAGTTTTCAATGGTAAAATCGTCCGGAACAACTCTGAAGATAGGAAATTTCACTAATAGGCATTTTTCAAAGTCATAGAATTATACGACCTTATATGAATTTAAAAATAATATTTTATGATCCTCTATTACTTAAAATATGGGTTGTTACTAATGCTATCACAAATTGATCGGTCGTGTATATTTTTGTATCTATATAAATAAATATAAAAGTATTATTTTTGTGAATGTTTATTGTACTTGGTGCTCATGGCCAGAAGAAAAATATTTATTTGTAAAATAAAATATTATTGTAATGGATTTTGGTAAACTAGTAATTATTTCTAAAGATTACAAATCATATATTATATATTTTAAATTTATAAAATTTATTTATATAAAATATACATTCAGCATCAAGAATAAAAAATGTTTTTTTATTTTGAAGAAATATATTAATTAATTATTTAACCTAAATCGATTATGTAATTTAAATTATTTATATATATTATAAATAATATATATATATTGAAAAAAAATTGTATAACATTTATTACATGTTAAATTTTTAAAAATAATATCTATTTTATTTTTATTTTTATTTTTACATGGGTTTTTGGTTTTAAAATGTAAAACCAAAAAAGAAACTAATAAAAAATTATATATTTTTGGCTAAGAGCAAAATTTACAGAAATAGTTTTAAAAAAATTAATTTTATTATTTATTATAATATATATACACACACACATATGTGTGTGTGTATCTAATTATATGTATTTACATGTATTGTATAAATCAATTTAAAATTTATAAAATAATATTTTATTAAATTATTCACAGCTTTCATGTTATATTATGAATACATATACATATACATATATATATATATGTTCAAATTAATTTATAAACTAATATTTAATACATTTAGTGTTTTAATTATATATATATAATATAAATACAAAAAATATACATATGTTAAATGTTAGTTATAAACAATTTATAAATAAAACATTTATAATATATCTATTATTAATGTTTTATTTATTAATTATTTGTAACTAACATTTAACATATGTATATATGTTTATATTTATATTATGTATTTACTTATATATATTATTATTATGCAAATATATACACACACACACATATGCATGCACACACACATTTAGACAGCAAATTGAATAAAAAGGGGCTGACATGTCCGTTGCAGTATAAATCCTAACATCTATACACTTGCATGTCAAACCATATACTCATTACTCTGTTGCACGTGCACGTACACACATATGCATATATGATACACATATATATAATATAGTACAAATTATATATAAAGTAAAATTTTGTTTATAAATTCAAATAAAATATTGATTTTATTTAATAGAAAATTTAGAAAAGTTCTAAATAAATTTAGACTACATAGGCCTAATAAAGATCCAAGTGGTAAAAAAAATTGAAATTTACCCAATTGCTCTACTGCGGGATGACCCAGTTCCAACAGGACATTCGATAGTCTAAACTAAACTAAACTAAACTGCAATGAATGATGCTCAAACGAGGCTATTGTAGTCTGAATCTGAACTGGCATGATGCATGTTGCGTGGAGCAAATGAAAACATTGAGCGAGCACTATGGTGGACTGACTAGCATGAAATAATGCTAAATGAATCTCTGAACATACGAAGAGATAATGAAGCCTGAAAGGTGGCTAAAAAAGATTTAAACCCAACAGAAGCTAGACTGATGGAAAAAAGACAATGTGTTGGGCAGTAGTGCTTTAAATAGTTGCTATTCTCTAGTAATAGTAGGGGAGGGTTAGTGAGAGGTGGACAACTGTACATTATTCGATCAAGACTGGATCTCCAGTTTGAATGCCTTCTACATGTCACTGTTCAAAGTGAAATATACCATACAATAAAATATATGGTAAAAGATGAATTTTTATACGAACTTTAAATAGACGTTGATTTCTTTCATTCCAAAGACCCTAGTATGTAATAGAATAGAGTGAATCAAAAAATTTCCTAAGTGAGTAATGTATTTAAACTTACAACTACTCCAATATTTGTATGAGGAAGGAATGATAGTGTTTATGTCAAGATCAAAAATAACAAGAAGATTACTGGCAATATGTTGAGTGAAGTGACATTCGTAAAACAAATGTTTAGAGGTTTCAGGGTTATGTTGCAAAAATAATATGGGTTAGAGTTGAAGTTATTTGTTAATTTTTAATTTATCCTAGTACATATATTGAATTTTTTATCTAGAACGATCCACATATAAATTTTAACTTTAGGAGGTAAGTCAACTTTTAAAATAGGTATGAAGTGAAGCAGAGCAGTTCCAGATTCATTGTTAGGCCTTTTCCCAACTGAACCTCAAATACCGAACCCCTTTTTCTTACTAAACCTAGAACACCGAACATGCTATATATTGAGGTTCCAGGCCAAATCTCTTATACAAGGAAAGTACCAAAAAGGATCATGTAAACATGGTAATTCCGGATGGAATCTTGCACTTATGGAAATTGCCTACTTTGTGAACCTAATCTTACTATTTCTTTACTCATATAAATACCCAAGCTTGGAGCAGAATGGTAGACAATTTCTAAAGAGCAAATATGGCCGAACAGAACCAGCTGAACAGGATTTCACACATCAATAATCATCCTTTTTTGGAGCATGTGATCATTGTATTTTGTGTACCAATCATTATACAACTGATATAAAGAAAACCAAAGAAAATTGACAGTGGATGTAGGCCTATTCCAGCCAAAACAATATAAATATTTTTGTTTTTTATTTTACTAAAATTTACTTTCTATATACAATATCCTTGAACTTCTTTCTGAAAAACAATCAAAGTACAATTATGTAACAACTGCCATCTCAGAACCCTATAACTACAAAACGAAGTCCCGAAACGGCGAGTCGTTGGAAGTTAATACATATTGATATATAGAGAGAGTGTAAAATAAAAACTATACCAACTGATAACTTTCAGAGTCTCACAGCGAATAGTCACACAAAATATCATATTACAAATATATATATATATATATATGTGTGTGTGTGTGTGTGTGTGTTTAATTACATATCCAATAACTCAATGTAAGTTTGTACAATCCAAACTAAATTAAGCCCGCATACATTGTCACATCATGTCTTTAAAATGCATATTATATACAACATTTATATATATATATATATATATATATCTTTAATATTTACAATGTGTACATCACGGCTTCTTGGTCCATCAAGTCTCTAAATTCCATTAACCAGAATAATATAGATAGAAAAAATTAGGAGTGGGTTAGACATATGTCTGAATGAGTGAAGCCAATCTAATATAGGCGTACTACTGTGATAGTGATTTAACATGATTCAAGCCTAAAGTATAATACCTTCTGGTCCTCCCACATGCGCTACAGAATGATATTATACTATCAAAATTTGACTCGGTCTCAAACACCTATGGTAAAGGATCCCTTATATGAAATCCAACCTTGCCACCTACGGTAAAGTATTTCACATCTACGTAATCCGGTATCGCCACCTGTGGTGAAGGATTACACGTATTGGGCTCATGCATGGTCACTTATGCATGGTCCAGCCACATGAGCTACAGGTTGACTTTTGTCCACATCAAAAACTATCCTGGATCAACCTCATTGCTCTATAAAAGAACGCTCGTTAATACCATGAATTAAGGACATGTCTCATGCACTAAAAGATTAAGGTATTTGTTCATTGCCAAAACTATATGCACTACATCTTCAAACTATGCAATTCAAAGTCATACGCACTATACATGTATCTCATCATCGTCACCAAGTTCTACATATACGTCTATTTATCCAAATCAGAATACACTATATCCATACATCATCCTTATAAAGTTACACTTCCATACACGACCCGAGCATTCGCCTATCATTCTAACACAACATTTCCAACATTATACATTATTGTCATTATCAAACTATGCATCCAAACAATAGCCATGCATGTCAATCATCACCATAGAGTCGTCAGAGAACACCAAGCAAAAGATAGAAACAACGCACATCGATATGGGAAATATATACGCCGAATTACCCATACTAGTGTGTACACCGGTGGACCGCTATACACCACCGGTTGCACCGGTGCACAACTGGATATGCAATTTCTTCTTCTTTTTATCTATTTTTTATTTCCAAATTTTGATTTTTACTTTGTTGTTGATTTCTAATTATTCTATGTCATATATATGTGCTATTTAATTTATTTCTAGTGGCTTACCATATCCATATACATTAAATTGTGTTTTTATATGATTTTGATTCAAGTTAGCGACAAATAGAGTTTCTGTAATTTCTAAAGATTAGTATACGTACATTTCACTTTACAGTTTCAGATTTCATTATTTTGGCCAATTTATATTATAGTTTAATCCTAAATTAGTCTTAAGCGTCTCATATCATCGTCAAAACATTATACAAAAATCGAAGAAGCCACACTCTCTAAATCAAGCCAAAATAACCCGAATCCACTTGCTATCTCGAATTTTCAAAAAACCAAACCTCTGTAATATCCTACAGTTCCTATTCCAAATGATAGAGAACTCCTCTATGAATCCAACGCACTTTGTTTCATCAATTTTCATTGAGAAATGTGGCTTTTGTGTTTGGATGATTTGAGGAGGAAGAATGAATTGTCAAGTTTCAGAAAAATGAAAAAGAAGAATAAGAAATAAAATGTACGTAGTTTTAAAATAGATTCTAGGAGGGAAAACTGAAATAGTGTGTTAGTTTGAATTTGAATTTCAAACCCGAGCCAATTCATCCCAGACTGGCCCGCCCTTCGCATGCAAATCCAACCCACTTCAGTAAATCAATGATATCTCATTTATATGATGCCCAATTTAAACAAATGAATATTCCAAATCAACTAGGAAAATGAAAGCTGCGCAATGGTAGAAAATTCGACTATATGTAAAAATTATCATTTTGCCCTTCTACTGAAATTTACTAAAATACCCTCCAATTTATTTCAAAATTATTCTTTATTCATTATTGTTATTATTTAAGTTCGATGTAGATATTTTGGGGTATTACATTTTCCCCTTTAAAAGAATTATGTTCCTGAAATTCCAAAGGAACGGAAAATGTAATAGAAGTTCACTCTTTCGTTTACACACCTATATCCCTTATGCACACACAATCATTTAAACAAAGCAACCATCTTATTTGTAGCTATTGTAACTTATATATTGGTCCTAGTCAAAACATTTGCAATCCAAACATGGCATATAATGAGCATGATCATGATAACTTGTGAAAATCTAGCATAATGCAATAAATGTGATAAATGCACCCTATATAAATGCAAGGGTATGGCATAGTAAGCATAATTCATAGAAACCCTAGTATAAAAATTGGCAGTTCTATGGAAATGTAACTTTAGTAGCATAAGAGGTAGTACATAGCATAACATCCAATAAATATCACAACAAATCCTAACATCCAATCTAAGCAACCAAAACCTATTTCCTAACAAACCATATAAACCGAAAGAACATACAGGTAAAGAGTTTGGGATGAGAAGCCCGTATCTTCTCCTTGGGCTCTCACGTACTCTCTATCGGATCATATCCCCATTGCACTTTCACCAGCTTGATCACTTTGGATGAACTTGCTTCAGCTTCCAATTCTACATCTTCTAACTGACTAGGCTCTATTATTATAGTTGAGTCATGTACACATTTTCTCAAATGTGATACATGGAATACATCATGATTTCTAGCCATCCTTTCTGGTAACTCCACTATGTAAGCTAATCCTCCAATACGCTCAAGCACTTTAAACGGTTCAACAAATCTTGATGCCAACTTGCCCAAGCTTCCAAACCTTATCACATGTTTAAGAGATGATACCTTCATGATACAAGATCACCCACTTTGGATTCCGTCTCTTTTCACCATTTATCAGCCTATGACTTCTTCCTATCCTATGTCGCCTTCATGCTTTTTCTTATCAACTCTACTTTCTCCGATGTATCCCTTATTATATGTGGTCCAAGTATCACCTTATCCATCAACTCTAACCAAGATGAAGCTGACTTACGCGGCCTTCCATATAATGCCTCGAACGTTGCCATTCTATTACTTTCCTGATAACTATTGTTATATGTGAAGTCCACTGGTGGAAAATGACCTACACAAGCCACTCTAAAATCCAAAATGCATGCCCTCAACAAATCTTCTAACACCCTATTCAACCTCTCGGTCTGTCCATCCGTCTATGGATGATATGTCATGTTCAAACCCAATTCCATACCCAAGCTATCCTGTAGACTCCTCCAGAACTCACTCATGAAGAGTGGGTCCACGTTACTCATAATATTCATCGGTATACCATATGCCACCACTTCCTTAATATATAATGTAGCTAATGGTGGTGTCGTCCTCGTACTCTTCATTGGAATGAAATGTGCACTCTTCATCGGTCGATCCACCGCTATCCAAATACTCTCATTACCTTTTCTACTCCTTGGCAACCCATCTATAAAATCCATTGAAACACTTTTCCACTTCCACCATGGAACTTCTAAAGGCATCAGTAATCCACTCGGTTTTGTCTACTCCACCTTAACTCTTTGGCAAGTGTGACATCTCACCACATATCTCGCCATCTATAAAATCCATTGTGTTGGGTGTGTTTCGACCAAGCCAAGTCCCACCGAACCAACTCCAAGACAGCACTGCCGAACCAAAGCCAAGTCCCACCGAACCAACTCCAAGACAGCACTGCCGAACCAAAGCCAAGTCCCACTGAACCAACTCCAAGACAGCACTGCCGAACCAAAGCCAAGTCCCACCGAACCAACTCCAAGACAGCACTGCCGAACCAAAGCCAAGTCCCACCGAACCAACTCCAAGACAGCACTGCCGAACCAAAGCCGAGTCCCACTGAACCAACTCCAAGACAACACTGCCGAACCAAAGCCAATCCCTGCCGAACCAACTCCAAGACAGCACTGCCGAACCGAGTCCCACCGGACCAAGGCGTTCCGGACCAACTTTGCCAGGCCTGATTGCATCAGCTTAGGCCCACCAGCAGCTATATACATCCAAGACCCCTACCCCCAGCCTCACTCTATAAATAGAGGGGCAGGGGTACAACAATGGGGGACAAGTTTGAGAGCTCAAGCACGGATAGAACTTTCAAACAACCTTCATATACTTGTATCAAAGCTTTGTACTTGTAATCTGAACAAGAAAGGAGAAATAATATATAAAGTGGACGTAGGCACATTCTGGCTGAACCACTATAAATCTGAGTGTCTTTTACAGTTTAGTCCCTGCTTTTTACATATTTGCATAAACCATCCAGATCACTAAAAACAATATAAAATCAACTAAATCATACGACTTGGAGGTGTTTGCCCATTTTTTGTGCAAACATTTTTGGTGCTTTCACTGAGAACGAGAAGCTCGAAGCTTCAGCTTCTCCCACTTAACCTTCTTCCTAACAGCGTCGTTCATTGCTTGGAAAACATGCCTCCAAGGCAGAAAAAAGACGTTAACAAAGGAAAGAACATCGCAACTAGCAGTGTTCCAGATCCAGTGGTCACAGATCAAGTAAATCGTCCCATTCCAGCAGCAGTACCAAATGAAGGTCAGGCAAATCCAACAACCCCTACCACAGAATAGCCGGCAGCGATTACTAGGGCAGATCTAGACAGGGTTGTGGCCGAAGTGACTAACCGCTTCACATCCCAGCAGGAAGCCTTGGTGGACCAACTCATGTCACGCTTAAGGGATGCTGAAGAGTCCAACCGCAACACTGAATCATGGGGTGAGTCCCAGTCTGGAGGATCTCGGAGACAACAAAGATCTTCCTTCTTCGAAGGAGCTAACGATAGAAGCAGCCATGGTAGGAGTCGAGACCGAGCTCAGCCCGAAGTTAGACCTGAGTAAATGCTTGGAACCGAACCCAACGGGGGAGGTACAGGGCGGAGGTCAACTGTAGCTGAGCCTGTCATACTGCCTAACCACGGAAACACCAGTGAACGGGGCCGAGCTACAGTCCAGCCCGAAGTTGGACCCGAGGAAGTGCTTAGATCAGAACCCAGCAGGGGAAGATCAAGGCAAGGGCCAACTGTAGCTGACCCTAGCATGCTCCCAGAAGATCAAAGACAGCCACTGGAAAATATCAGGAATGATAGACGATACCATCCCTACAGGTCATCTGGACGGAATCAGTCCCACAGAGCAGAACCGAACTCATTTCTATCTGCTCCAAATTCTGATGAAAGGATGGCACGCTTATTCAAAGAGTGCGTCCAACGAGATCAAAGAGATCGAGGGATAGGCGCTAGGGTAACCAGCCCCTTCGCCCGCAATATCGAAATTTCCATCACCCCCCGAGAATGGAAAATGCCAACAATGGAACCTTACAAAGGAACCTCCGACCCCGTTGTACACTTACAGAGATACACACAGCATATGCTCATGAGTGGAGCAACAGAGGGAGTACTGTGCAAATGCTTTCCACTATTCTTAGTAGATCTAGCTACCTCCTGGTTCTGTCGTCTACCCCAAGGATCCATCAGCTCGTGGGAGATGCTGAAAGAAAAGTTTATCAGGTAGTTCCGCATTCATGTGGAACAACCCAAGGACGCTTATTCCTTATCCAGTATCAAATAGAAACCTGGAGAGAAGCTGCAGCAATACCTAACCCGATTCAATGCCGCAGCGGCCGCAGTCCAAGATGCCGATGAGAAGCTTATCTTAATGGCCCTCTGTAGTGGTGTGCATCCGGATACTAAATTTGCTAGAAGATTGACAAAAGAAAAACCAGCTACTTTACCCGATTTCTTCCATGAAGCTGGGAAATATATGAGGCTTGAAGACGCTACCACAAAGGGGCAGTCAAGGCAACAAAATAAGGCAGCTCACGGCAACACGCCCGTTGTAGCAAAGGACGTTCGAAGAAATGATTCTAGAGACAATGCTGGGGGCAAGAAGGGAGAAAAGCGCCTATACCGACCAGGACCGAGATTCGACACTTACACTCCTTTGAATGAAACCATCGAAAACATCTTCCTTGCCACCGAAGACAAAGTTAGATACAAACGCCCACCATACAAGAAGGAATCAGATAACGCACTTAAATCAAGAAAGTTTTGCTGCTTCCACGAGTCTCATGGGCATGATACCAATGAATGCCATCATCTCCGGGACTTGATTGAAGAACACATCAGAAGGAAGAGACTGGAACGCTATGTAAAAGGTCAGAACAGGACTCCAGCTCTTGCCAATGAGAACCCAAGGCTACCCTTCCCTGAGATAGGCAGAGGAAACCGCAACACTAGCGGCTCCAGTCAAGAGAAGATAGTGGTCCATACCATCTCGGGAGGACCACACATCACCGACAGAAGCTGGGCAGAGATGGAAAGATATGGAAAGTCACTTAGAAACAATGAAGGCTGCGTTAATTCTGTTATAGAAGAACGCCACCCGAAGCGAAAAGAGAGTGATGACATCACATTCAGTAGGCGTGACCTAGAGGGAAGGCAGTACCCTCACATGGATCCCATGGTTATCTCTGCCCGGCTCAGTCCAGCCGAGGTTTTCCGAATTCTAGTAGACACTGGAAGCTCAGTAAATATCCTATTCAAGCATTTATTCGACAAAATGAAACTGTCAATAAAGGATGTTTCTCCCTGCAATAAACCACTACACGGTTTCACTGGAGATGCGAAGATGCCCCTCGGGCAACTGGACCTCTTTGTTGAAATTGGAAGTCATCCCCGCTCCGTTGTGCGGAAACAGACATTTGTGCTGATAGAAAACCACTCGGCCTACAACGCCTTCTTAGGAAGGCCAGCCTTGTCTGACTTCCAAATTGTCTTGGCCCCATGGTGCCTAAAGATGAAATTTCCAACGAACAATGGAGTAGGGGAAGTAGAGGGAGACCAGGACATTGCTCGAGACTGCTATGTAACTGAACTTCGCAACAACCACAGGAAGGATAAAGGGAAGAGTGTAGAGATTGCCCTCTGCACTAAAAGTTTGGAAGCATATCAACTAAAGAAAGCCCCTCCTCTTCGATATACCAGCGACCCTTTCAATGAATTAGACCCCAGGGACAAAGAGGAGGAGGGCACCGCCGAGCCTGCAGAGGCTATGGATTTGTATCTGTAGACCGACATGACTCGAGTAGACTATTGAAAGTCGGGTCCCAACTAAAAGCAAAATTGAAGGAACGACTCATTGATTTTCTCCGCCACAACTTGGATGTATTTGCATGGTCACACGCTGACATGACCGGAATCTCCCCTGACATAGCATGCCCCGTACTAAACATTAATCCTACCAAGGCGCCAGTAAAACAGAAAAAGAGAAGTATGGGGGCAGAACGATCAGCACCCGTCGATGAAGAAGTAAAGAACCTACTTGCCAATGACTTCATACGAGAAGCCATCTACCCAGAGTGGATCGCCAACCCGGTGCTGGTAAAGAAGGCTAGTGGGAAGTGGTGAACATGCATTGACTTCTCCAACTTAAATGACGCATGCCCGAAGGATTGTTTCCCACTTCCCCGAATCGATCAGCTTGTGGACAGCACAGCCGGGCACGAACTCTTATCTTTTATGGACGCATACTCAGGATATAACCAAATTCCTATGCATGTTCCCGATCAAGACCATACTAGTTTCATCACTGATCGAGGATTTTACTGCTACAAGGTAATGCCTTTCGGACTTAAAAACGCATGGGCCACCTATCAGCGCCTCGTCAACAAGATGTTTGCAGGGCTAATAGGACAAACTATGGAAGTTTATGTGGATGACATGCTGGTAAAGTCAAGGGGAGCCGACGATCACGTAAGCCACCTGGATGAAATGTTTCAAGTACTTCGCCAATATGGAATGAAGCTGAATCCTCTAAAGTGCTCCTTCGGAGTATCATCAGGAAAGTTTCTAGGATTCATCGTCCATGCCAGAGGGATTGAAGCAAACCCTGAACAAGTCCAAGCTCTAAAAGATATCAGGATACCTTCTACCTGAAATGAAATGCAGAGCCTAAATGGGAAGGTGGCCGCCCTGAGCAGATTCATCTCCAAAGCGATCGACAAATGCATCCCCTTCTTCGAAGCTCTAAAGAAAGAGAAAGGAAAATTCGAATGGACCGACGAATGCTTAACAGCTTTCCTTAACTTAATTGAACACCTCCAGAGGCCACCAGTATTCTCAACTCCGAACAAAGGCGAAGAGCTATACCTATACCTTGTTGTGTCATCTCATGCTCTAAGTGTCGCATTGGTTAGAGAAGACGAACGCATGCAGCGGCCAATATACTTCGTAAGCAAGAGGTTTACAGGGGCGGAAGCCAGATATCCTAAACTTGAGAAACTAGCGTACTGTTTGCTAATCACATCACGGAAACTGCGTCACTACTTCCAGTCCCATTCCATCAGAGTTCTGACCGATCAACCACTGAGGCAGGTACTCCATCGTCCCGACACTTCTGGGCAACTACTTAAATGGTGCATTGAACTAAGTCAATACGATATCACCTACCACCCTCGCACCGCCATCAAGGGACAAGCCATGGCCGATTTCATTGCCGAATTCACTACCAACGAAGGTAAGGAGCAATCGGAAATAGCAGAAGACATCAAGTGGAATCTCTTTGTGGATGGTGCGTCAAACGAACAAGGCTCAGGGGAAGGTGTGGTAATAATCACTCCCAGGGGAAATAAGCTACACTATGCTATAAGCTTGGAATTCGCTGCCACCAATAACGATGCAGAGTATGAAGCAGTGATAGCTGGATTAGAACTTGCCTTAGAAATCGGAGCCAATTCTTTGTGTCTTCATAGCAATTCTCAACTTATTGTAAATCAAATACTAGGAGAATTCCAGGCTCGAGAAGAACGACTCGTGGCATATTTAAAGAAGACCAAGTTGCTTCTCAATCGATTGGATCACTATTTAATCAAACACATCCCTCGGGAAGAGAACCAAGAGGCTGATGAACTGGCGAAGCAAGCTAGCATGAGAGACGGTGCTATTTCCGGAGCACTAGCCATCTCAAAGCAACTGACCCCAAGTTTTGAGCAAGTGAATCTGATAGCTGCAATCGAAGAAGCAACTTGGGTGACTCCAATCTGAGACTACTTACAAAGCGGCACACTACCCAACGAGCATAACGAAGTCAAGAAAATCTTGAGGAAAGCTTCCCGCTACACAATACAAGAAGGCATCCTCTATCAGCGCGGCTTCTCTAACCCCTTATTAAGGTGTGTCGCTGGAAGGGAAGCCAAGGAAATCTTATCCAACATCCATCAAGGAAGCTGCGGAGATCACACTGGAGGGGAGATTTTGGCAAAAAAGATACTCCGATATGGATATTTCTGGCCCACCTTAAGCAAGGACGCCTTAGATTTCATCAGAAAATATGACAGATGTCAGAAGTTTGCTAAGATTCCGCGGCTACCAACAACTGAGATTACTCAAATGACCATCCCTTGGCCCTTTGCAGTATGAGGAATTGACTTGATTTGCGAACTGCCAATGGGCCGAGGCGGGGCCAAATATGCTATAGTGGCAGTCGACTATTTCACCAAATGGGTGGAAGCAGAACCCCTAAATAAAGTATCTTCGGCAAAAGTTATTAACTTCTTGATCAAAAATGTTCTGTGCAGGTACGGAGTCCCATTCAAAATTATATCGGACAATGGACTTCAGTTTGAAAGCGAGGAGTTCGCCAACTGGTGCCAAGAGCATGGAATTCACAAAAGCTTCTCATCCGTAGCTTATCCCCAGGCAAACGGACAAGTCGAAGCCGTCAACAAAATTCTCAAAACTCTAATCGAAAAGAAACTCGAAAAGTCAAAAGGCGCTTAGGTGGATGAATTTCCTACAGCACTGTGGGCCTATCGCACATCTTTCAGAACATCAACGGGGCATACTTCTTTCTCTTTGGCATACGGATCGGAGGCTATGCTCCCAGTTGAAACTATAGTGCCTTCCCACCGTAGGATCCACTGTAACCCAGAAGAGAACGAAGAACTCCTCCGCATGTCTTTGGATCTAATTGAAGAGAGAAGAAACGATGCAGCACTCAAAACATCAACTCACAAGCAAAAAGTGGCAGCACAATACAACTCCAAAGTCAAGCATCGTAGCTTACAAGAGGGGGATCTTGTCCTCAAGCGAATCTTCCCACGCCCCGGAGCACTAGATCCAATCTGGGACGGACCGTATGTAATTCATAAAGATCTCCACAATGGAGCTTATATTTTGTCAACAGTAGATGGGGAGGTGTTCTAGAGGGCATGGAACATCCAACACCTTCGTCGATACTTTTCTTAACTTGTACTGCCCATATGAAGTGAATTAACAAAGAGAATTAGTGGACGTAGGCATTTTCGTGCCGAACCACTTTAAAAACCTTGCCTATTTTTTAACTTGTTCCTTTATATCTTGGCTGCTTGTTAACTTTATCCTTTTCTGTTGAAAAAAATCCTATGCATATACCATTTCCATTCAAGGCGCTCCACAGCGCGACTTCACCTAGACAAGACCTAACAGGTACTACGCAAATCTATGCCCTCGCCAATAAGACACTTTGCTCCGGCATCCTCTGCTGCAGGTTAACTCATTGCTCGCGACGGCCCTTAAAGCCAACTGTAATGAGCCGATTATAAGCCACCGAGAAGGCCGACTATAGCCAAGGCAGCTCATTACGGCGTTTGGCTCGCCGGCAGCTGTGAACCTACTTTAAGCCCCAACATAAGGTGTGGCCAGCCAGGGGTAGTTCACGGTTGACGATCGGCACCCACGCTAGCCGACCACAGTAAATCGAATAATACCCACGATTACGGGCCATAATGGCCCGGGTAGTTACTGTGTGCGATCTCGGCTCCGATGTGTCTTAAGTACGGCTGTGGTAAAAAAGATTAACTCCCCACGGAGGCGTAAGATGGGTGACAAATGTCTCCAAGACCCACAACTAGGGAAAGTGACTACAAAGCCCGTTTGCCACGAACTTAAGCACATCGAAGGCCTTTCGTGATTGGAAGTTTTACTATTTCTCATATTTCAATTTTATTTAAAAAACTTTCCTCCTATCCTCTATAACGATCCCTAAAGTACATGACATAGAATAGGAGACATTCGCTAATGGGAGTGGGAACTCACAACTGGACACTCGGCAGCATTCCATACTTGGCCACGCAAGACATTCAAAGCCGCCATCCTCAACTAAAAAATGAAGGGCGGTACTTTCTTCTTTTGTGCATAAATGCGTAGCTATTCACACATCACATTAACATTGCAAGATATGAAATTGTACTTTAAGCAAGAACTTGACATCAAACACAACTGAATTACAAGCATATGCATAGCTATATTTCTCATACAACATGTCAAAATAACAAAAGCATTCAAATACGACAGAATCAGCTAAAGTTAAAAAATTACACGTCAAGAATAATGTTGTTTATTACAAGTAACATAATTACAACCTAAAAGCCACGTTACTGTTTTGAGACTAACATATACAACAATGTCAAGTCCACAAAAAGATATTCCGGTCAAATCAAGGAGCCGGCTGCGTCGGAGCTTTACCCTTGTCTTGTTGCCCACCTGTCCGGTCAAAGAAAGAATTCATTAGTGATAAGCAACCAAGTTAACAGAAAGACTAGAAGGGAAGACTTACCAGTACCTGCTTCCTGACCATCCTGATCATCATCCTCTACCTGCGCACCTGCCGCCTCAACGGCAAGCAGCCGCATACCCTCCTTCACCGCCACCTTCTCCTCCTTGGTAAACTGGGTAGTGACCACATCCATTCTGAAGACTGCACCACCCTCTTTATCCGCATCAGCCCTAGCCTCCTCCAGAGCCCGGAGATAAATCCTGGCCATAACTCGGGGGTAATCATCCATCCAGGATAAGTTACCCTGTTTCCAAGTGCGGAAATACATATCCTGGAGCATCTCATCCATCATCCCCTCGTTTTCCTCAAGCTCCCTCATTCGGGCCTCAGAAGCACGCAGCTTAGCAATGGCAGCATCCCTCTCCGATCGGTATCATGAGCGGTCAGCCTGAAGGGATATCCTCATCGCCTCCATCTCCTCCTTCAACCTGGACTGAGCAAGCTCCATGGCCTCAAGTCTCCCCGATAATTCCTGTACCCGCTCGAGGTCCGCTTGTCGAACCTCATCCACCATCGCAATGGATATGTCAATCCGCTCCTTGCAGGCGGCCTCCATTTTTCGTAACTCTTCCCTGTTGGCCTCTTCCATAGTCTTCTTCAATTGCCTGGATGCGGCCTCATGCTGAGAAATTTGAATGGCTTGATCGGCAAGCTGCTTAGCCTGGTCGGAGACCATTAACCGTAGCCGAATGTTGGCACTCCCAATTTCCTCCCCGGCCTTGACTAGTCGGGCATGATGCCCCATCAATTTCCTGGTCTCCTCGGCAACCCGGTCGATGTTCGCTTTAGATTCATCCCCCAGAGTTACAACCCGGGTGGTAAGCAAATCAAGGTCCAGGGACTTAGCTTCGTCAAGCACCTGTACCATAGGATTGCGAGGGAGAAGGTGCTCACCAGTAACCTCATCGAAGGAGATGTCATGAAAGGCCCGATCTAGGTCTGGATGACCCGCAAACGGATTACGAACCAAGCATGGGTGATCTATCGGGGTGGCGGTTGGATTCTCAGACGGATGTGGGGAAGGCATAAACTTAGTATCCTCCTCCGTAATATCGTGAATAGGCTGGAGTGGGGCTGGAGGGCCAGGAGGAGATTCAAACGAAGATCGACTCCTCTTCCTCTTTTGTATATCTTCTTCAATAACCCCAAGAAGAGGACGATAGCCGACTACGTCTCCAGGGCGGTTAGTAGGAGGCTTCGGTTTGGCAGAAGCTTTAAGAAGTCTGTATTGTTCAAGCCTGTGCCGAAGATCTGAGGTCTTGGCCGTTTTTCCCGCTCTTGGAATGAAAACCAAGTGTCACCAGCATGCATTGAGCCATCATTCAAGAATTAAAAAGAATAAAGAGAAATTCACCTTGAATCGCAGAAGTTGCCTCAGTAGAAGCACTCCCGGAAGATAAATCGGCGCCGGTCCCGGCCTTATCAGCTTTCTTGGGCTTCTCCGCCAAGGCCGGTCCTTCCTCCAACTCTTCGAAGGCTTGGTGGAGAGCGTCATCTGTCCACTCTTGAATCACGCCTGCCTGCCCAGGAGGCAAAGCCCCGGTGCCATCACCGCCCTGTCCTTCGCCACCATCATCGCCGTGACGATCACCGTCACCTTCTCTACCGCTTCCGCTCTCCGCCTCATCTCCTTCATCCTCGCCTTTTTCCCCCTCCACTTTTTCCTCCTGCTGAACATCTGGATGTGTGCTGGGAGAGGGTCCATCGGACTTCTTGAGTTTCTTCCCCCCGGCGACTGGATGCATCGAGAAGGGTCTCCTTTTCCTGCTCTTCGTCGTGGCCCCTCCTGTAGCTTTGGCAGCCCTCTCCTCCGCCGTGTCTCTCTGCTTGACCACGGACTGATGTGGTAGGATTAGGTTGTGCCCCAGAAGTGTAGCGTTCCTGATCAAGTAAGAAGCCAACCTATCCCTTCCCGAAATGGCTTCTATTTCCCCAGCCATCTGAACCAGGCGGTCATTCTCTACGACCGCAAAGCCACCTTTCGCTAGCAAGAAATAAAAACACATAAGAAGAAGCATTGCAGTCAAAACGGAAATTATGAATAAGCTTCAAACTTACAGCCGGAACTGAAGCGACGAATAGAGACAGAGTCATCCTTGACAAAAAACCATTCTTTTTTGAACATGCTGAACTTCGAATATAAGTCCAGGACCGGCTTGAAAGACACGGCTAATTCCAAACTGATGTATGGAGACCCCTTCTTATAGCCTCTCAAATTATACAAATACCGGATCTCCCGGTTGGAGGGAGGACGCCCATATATCCTCTGGAAAATGACAAACAGGCTCACCAGGATGGCGTAGGAGTTAGGCTGAAGCTGAAATGGAGCCACCTTCAAGTAGGTGACGAAGCTGAGTATCCAAGCGTTGATTGGGGGAATGGCCCCACACATACAATGGTACCTACTGTGGGCGAAATATCCTTCTAGGGGATTATATGGCATCACTCCCTCCCCTGGCAATAGCATGCGCGCTCGGTCAATCCCAAAGGAGCGATAAATAACATCAAGCTGCTCGCCTTTGAGAGAGCTAGGGAAACAGTCAGGAGGTGAGTTCAAAAGCTCCTGAGGGTCGTACCCATCTACTAGTGACCTCGGGGTGGGCCCATGACGTCCCGGTCCTGACTGAGCTGGGGGCACTGCGGAAGGACCTTCTCTGTCTTGGGATTTCTTCTTTTCTGATCGGGTTTCAACTTTATGAGACATTATCTGCAACACAAAAGAGTACATCGTTAAAACAAATGATGTAGAGATATAAACAAGCAAGTGCGTACAATCTAGAATTTCATTTGTAATTCGAAACATAAAAGGTTCAAGGTTCGTTCAGCATTCAAACTCCGGGTCTCGTTCGATATTCCGAGTCATAAAATTCATTCGGCCGTTCAAGGCACGAAGGTACATTCGGAACTCATACCCCACAGGTTCATTCGGCAGTTCAAGGCACGAAGATTCATTCGGCACTCATACCCCACAGGTTCATTCGGCAGTTCAAGGCACGAAGGTTCATTCGGCACTCATACCCCACAGGTTCATTCGGTCGTTCAAAACATAAGAGATATTCGGCAATCACCTGATTCGGTAGTCAAGCGTGGTTCGGCTATTTCAGTTGGTAGTGAATAACGAAAGCATAAGGTCCATACTTATAAGCAAATATCAACGACTGGACCAGTTGTTTCGGCATTCGTGACTGGATGAGTGTGTCCAGGACGAGTGACCTAAAGCAAAGCACGCCATATGCATGCACATGCCCTACTTTGGGGGGCAAGTGTTGGGTGTGTTTCGACCAAGCCAAGTCCCACCGAACCAACTCCAAGACAGCACTGCCGAACCAAAGCCAAGTCCCACCGAACCAACTCCAAGACATCGCTGCCGAACCAAAGCCAAGTCCCATCGAACCAACTCCAAGACAGCACTGCCGAACTAAAGCCAAGTCCCACCGAACCAACTCCAAGACAGCACTGCCGAACCAAAGCCGAGTCCCACCGAACCAACTCCAAGACAGCACTGCCGAACCAAAGCCAATCCCTGCCGAACCAACTCCAAGACAGCACTGCCGAATCGAGTCCCACCGGACCAAGCCCCACCGGACCAAGGCATTCCGGACCAACTTTGCCAGGCCTGATTGCATCAGCCCAGGCCCACCAGCAGCTATATACATCCAAGACCCCTACCCCCAGCCTCACTCTATAAATAGAGGGGCAGGGGTACAACAATGGGGGACAAGTTTGAGAGCTCAAGCACGGATAGAACTTTCAAACAACCTTCATATACTTGTATCAAAGCTTTGTACTTGTAATCTGAACAAGAAAGGAGAAATAATATATAAAGTGGACGTAGGCACATTCTGGCTGAACCACTATAAATCTGAGTGTCTTTTACAGTTTAGTCCCTACTTTTTACATATTTGCATAAACCATCCAGATCACTAAAAACAATATAAAATCAACTAAATCATACGACTTGGAGGTGTTTGCCCATTTTTTGTGCAAACACATTGAAACACTATTCCACTTCCATCATGGAACTTCTAAAGGCATCGGTAATCCACTCAATTTTGCCTACTCTGCCTTAACTCTCTGGCAAGTGAGACATCTCACCACATATCACGCCACATATCTCTTCATCCCTGGCCAATAATAAACTCATTTCATATCCGTATACATTTTTTCACCACCAGGATGAATGGACATCCTCGAATGATGACATACCTCTAACACCTGATCGATTAACACCTTCAACTTTGGCACACATAACTTTCCGTCTCTTCTCAAGTACCTTCCCATCTTTTGTATGTCGCTCCAAATGACTTGACTTCTCACCTTTCTCAAGCTGATTCATAACATCAACCAACTCTACATCCTTGCTTGATTCATACCAATCCTATCCATTCTCGAAGGTCTAACCTCTAATATTCCCAATAATTCAGATGTAATATCTGTTGGTGGTCAAAAATAAAATCCAAAAATATACTCAACCTGCTTCATCTCTAACATCATAGCACTCAATGTCGCATGATTCCTAGTTAGTGCATCCACCATAACGTTACCCTTTCTATGAATATAAGCAATATCTAAACATAAGACGCTAAGAATTCCATCCACCTCTGTTGTTTTAAGTTCAAATCCTTTTGCGAGAATAAATATTTCAACGACTTGTGGTCTGTAAATAGCTCGCACCTAGCAAATAGTGCATCCATGACTTCAAGGAAAATACAATCGTAGCCAATTCCAAATCATGTGTAGGGTAAATCTTCTCATGCATCTTTAACTGACGACTCGCTTATGCAACAACTCTACCTTCCTGCATTAAGACAACACCAAGATCAGTACCACAAGCATCCATGTAGATGATAAATGGTTCGGTACCATTAAGGATAACCAAAATAGGTATGCTCGTCAACATCTCCTTCAACTTGACAAAATCCTCTTCACACTTTGTATCCCAAACATAAACCAGGTTTTTTTTCATAAGCTTCGTCAATGGTGCAGATATCATTGCAAAGTCCTTTATAAACTTTCGATAGAAACTGACTAATCTCAAGAAACTACGTACTTATAAAGCATTCTTTTGAAGCTTCCAATCTCTAATAGTTGCTATCTTTCCTGGGTCTACTGCCAAGCCATTTCCAAATACAACATGTCATAGAAATCAGACCTCACCCCTCCAAAAATGGCACTAAGAAAATTTATCCCTCAATTGATTCCTTCTTAATAAATCCATTACATCTCTTAAGTGCAATTCAAGCTCCTTCTCATCTCTAGAAAATACCAGGATATCATCAACAAATACGACCATGAATTTATTCAGCTGCTTTCGAAGACCTTACTCATCAAGTCAATAAAATAAGCCGGGGCATTAGTCAGCCCAAACGGCATCACAACCCACTCAAATAGTCCATCAAAAGTATGAAAACTGATCATCAGAATGCTTTCCTCGGCAACTTTTAACTGGTGAAATCCTATAGCAAGGTCAAGCTATGAGAAAACCTTTGCCCTAGCAAGTTGATCGAAGAGGTCATCAATGTGAGGTAATGGATAACGGTTTTTCTTTGTCAACTTATTCAACTCCCAATAGTCGACGCAAAGCCTTAGGGAACCATCCACCTTAGTAGCGAAAATGATAGCGCTCCCCACTCAGAAATACTTGTCCTAATAAATCATTTCTGCCACAATTTCGAAACTTGTTATCCAATTCTCTCCTTTCCTTCAAAGCCATATGCCTAAAAGGCATCACCACGGGCCTAGCGCCTTTTTCAAGGTAGATCTTAAAATCAATTTCTTTATGGGGTGGAAGTTCGGAAACCTCAACGAATACGTCTAGAAAATCTTTGACTATGGGGATAAATGCCAACTCATCTTGTGATAGGCCTAACAAATACAAATAAAACTTCATCATGGAAACATCTGGCTCACGCAGAACTATCAAATCATGCTTCCCATGACTACTCAAAATGAACAATCCTTTTATCATAGTCTAAAACTAATGTATACCGAGCCATCCAAGCCATTTCCAAGATCAATCTGTATCTTGCAAAGCTAAGCACATACACATCACAATTTAACACTACACCATTTACAACCAACTTAAAATCATGGAAAACAGTAGACAAATGCATCGATCTCCCAACTGGATTTGGCACACTAACAATCTCATGCATAAAGTCAAGGGTTATTCCTAATCTTTCCACTAATGCATTAGCTATGAATGAATGTGATGCACCAATATCAAATAAAACTCTGATAGGTAAATCAGATAGTAATAACACACCTTCAATAACTAACTTCTCCTTCTCCTGGGTCGTTGGTGCCATCCTGGCAGTGATTCCAGCATCCAATGCATAAGCCTTAACAATCTAACTCTCCTTCTGTAATGCTAGATACTTCCTCTTATAGTGTCTCATTTGGTCACAATTATAACACTTAACCCCCTTCAACCGTTCCTGTTGTCCCAACTATCATTGTTTTCCTGATGGTTTCAACCTACAATCTCTTGCCAAATGTCCCTTCTTATTACACTAATAGCATATTATTTCCTTCTGGAGGTTCACCCTAGGATTCTAGGCTATATGCCTAGTCTTATTACATCTTCTACACACAATAACCTGCTTCTTTTTCTATCCACCTTGTGATCCTTCATTCTTGCGCTTATTCTGATCTCCAATCGACATTTGCTCTTTATTCAATCTCCACTCACAGCATTCAACAAATCCCTCTCAACCAACCCCTCAAAATTTGCTCCAAATGGTATCCGATTCAAAGCCAACTGCTTCTATGGTGAATTCAATCCCTTGGAAAATTTCTAGCTTTCTTCTCGAGTATCTATCAATTCAAATCCAAACTTTGCCGATTCATTAAATCGATTCACATACTCCTTTATAGTCGTATCCCCATGCTTAAGTTGAATAAACTCCTCCAACAACATTCCCCTCTTAGCCCCAAAAAAGAATTTCATCTCAAACTTCCTTCTAAAGATTGTCTAACTAATGGTAGTCTCCTCCGTCTCACTATAACAATCTCCCACCAATTCGCTGCCTCTTCTTGTAATGCCAAACTGCCAACTACCTCTTAGTCACATCATTTAATCCAAATAAACCAGATATCTTCTCACAGTTCGTTATCCATGTCTTAGTCGTTACATAATATTCTGTCCCAGTATATTTCTTTCCCCTAAAGTGGAAAAATCTTTACAGAGTTTCAAGTCAACATTCGATGGTGGAACAGCAACCACAGCTTCGGTCGCAACAACTGGTTCAATGGAAGTGGTAGTAGTACTAGCCTGAGTAGTTGCCTGGACATACCTGCGGAACCAAAGGGGCATATTCACGTTGGGAATCCCAGGGACATCCACTAGGGTACTCGCACCCATATTGGTATTAACTCCACCAACGTTATTTCCCATTTCAATTTCCTCTGAATTATTCATGCTTAATTTATCTCTATATGAGATTCATTAGAAACTCCGCAATAGATAACTGGATAATCAATGACTCGAATAGGCTACGGTGTATTCACAAATATTAAATTTGACTCTTATATATTATATATTTTATAAAATACAAGTATGCACTCTCAATACGTCCCTAATCCTATAACCTATGCTCTATTACTAATGTAACAACTGGCCATCTTAGAACTCTATACTACATAACGAAGTTCCAAAACGATGAGTCGTTGAAAGATAATACATATTGATATACAGGGAGAGCATAAGAAAAAAACTATACTAACTGGCGTGAAGCCAATCTAATACAAGTATATCATTTTGACAGTGATATAACATTATTTAAGCCAAAAGTATAATACCTTCTGGTCTCGCCTCGTGCGCTACAGAACGCTATTATACTGTCTAAATTTGATCCGGTCTTGAACAAATACGGTAAAGGATCCTCTATACGAAATCCAGTCTCGCCACCTACTGTAAAGATTTCATGTCTACGTAATTCGTTCTCGCCACCTATAGCAAAGAATTACACAAATTGGACTTACGTATGGTCCCACCACGTGCATTACAGGTCAATTTTTGTCCATATCAAAACTGCCCTGGACCAGCCTCATTGCTATGTAGGAGAACGCTTGTTAATACCATGAATCAAGGAGCCATCACGTGCGCTACAAGATTCAGGTATTTGTTCATTGCCAAAACTATATATACTGCACGTTCAAACTACGCAATTCAAAGCCATTCGCACTGTACTCGTATCTCATGGTCGTCACCAAGTTCCATATATACGTCTTTTTGTCCAAATCTGATTACACTATATTCGTACATCATCCTTCGCAAGCTACACTTCCATACACGATCCGAGCATTCGCCTACCATTCTAACACAACATTTCCGACATTCATACCTCATTGTCATTATCAAACTACGCATCCAAATAGCAGCCATACATGTCAATCATCATCATAAAGTTGCTAGAGAACACCATAAAAAAAATTGGAACAACGCACAGCGATTCGAGAAATTTAAATGCCAAATTACCCAAACTGGGTTGTACGTCGTTGGACCTATATGCACCATATGTGCAGCGGTGCACAGCTCAAATGTAGGATCGTTTTCACCCTAGAGGGGGAGTGAATAGGGTCTACTAAATACTAATGCGGAAATAAAAATAAAAACAGAAAGTAATGAAGTAATGATCACACACAGTTTTACCCAGCTTCGGCAAAAATTTGCCTACGTACTGCCCCCAAGGTTTCTACTAGAAATTAAGTAATCAGACGCTTACAAAAACTCGTAAACTTGCGATACCCGCTAACTTGATTAACCTAACTCTAAGCTCAAAACCTGCCACAACTCAGCCACTGAGTTGCGAATTCTCGAAATACAAAACCGTAGTTCGTAAACCAGTTAATCTAGAGTTTGACTTAAATAAATAAAACAAAAAACAAACAAAAGTACTAAAAAATAAATAAAAACCCTAATAAACTATATGGCCCAATTAAAAGACATAAACGAGTTCCCTTTTTATTTTGCTTCCTACTTATCCATGTCGTCTTATTCCTTTGTGATATGGAATTAGGGTTTTGTTGAATTGAAACAACCGCTTGGAAATAGAAATTCAAATCTTTTGCCTTGATGCTTTCGTTCCTCAATTTGCTACTGCTGCTTCAATGTCGAGTTCGGATGGTATAATATCCGTATGTGATTTTTTACTTTATTTATTCTGTTGATTTGCTTGAACTCGAACTTCTTAATTGCCGATGAGGAATTAGGTATTTATAGAGATCAAAACCATATAATTTCGTTTTGTATATTTTGATTTGAATTCTTTATGATTTTAGAACTTGCGTTGATTTCTGATCGAACGATCTCTGAAGTATGACATGTTTATCTCTAACTTGATCATCCTTCGATTACTGCTTGGCATTTGAATTTGAGATATATAAACTGATTTTGGGTTAATCTTGACTTTCTAAAGTCCGACTTATTCATCATGATATCTTCTGCGACTTTTTCTACTCCTTCCTGAATTTGTTCTCTGCTTTGTTTAGGATTCTGATATGTTTTGACTTGTTCATCCTTTGAACGTTTTGGTACTATGCTTTGATCATGTCATGTATATATTGATGTGTTGTTCATTTCTTGCATTGTTTAAGAGAACTGCCTTGTTGAGTATTCAGTGTATGTTTGTGTGTCAGCCTATATTGCCTTGCTTGAGTTTGATCTGATGTCTCCATGTATATACATACATACATACATACATGTATGTATGTATGTATGTATGTATGTATGTATGTATGTATGTATGTGATTGCTATGGCTATACTCTGTCCACCCGAGTGCTTGCATTAACTTTCCTTATATATACATGTCACTATGTTTGTTAGACTTGCTATGTCTGGTGCACTTGTATTCTCTGGCCATAATGATTTTGTGCTAGTTGCTTGTCAGGTTCCATGTCTAGAACTGGTTCACCACTTTGTACATGTGCACTGCATGTTGATATTTATCCTGTACTTGGCCCCGAATTCTGATTTTGCTTGAACATTTTGTATACTTTCACGTACATGTTGACTTGCATTTATCTCTGCCCTCAATTCTGGTTGTCTTCTTTTCATGTGTGTTCATGCCTGAATGTATCTTGATGCTCTCACTTGATTACTTTGTACTGACCATTGCTGAGTTGTTTTTCTTTTTGCACTGCACCTGAATTGAATTCAGTCTTGGCTTGGGTTTGACCTTGTGATCACTTGTCCCTGCAATTTTAACTAGCAAGTGTATATTGGAGTGCACGACCTTGTGGCATGTACGGTGATACACTGTGCATTTCACAAGTTATTCATGTATTTTTTATTCTAGTTTGAAATAAAAAGATGAATTAAAAAATGGTGATGAACAAGTCCAATAACTGAGGCAAACAATATTTTTAAACACACACTTCATTGTGCACTGTTTCAATTTTACCGCGTCAATGTTTATTTTACAAATAGATCAGATGCTAGATATAGACTGGAATAGAGTTGAAGATCAACTACGAGTGATTAGTGAATATGTAGTGAGGTGAAACATGTATGTAAAATTGTATAGTGAAAATTGTGTTGTAATTGAAACTTGTATTTGAAATTGTGTAAATATAGTGAGAGCTTAAATTTGTACTATTTGAATTTGTAATAAAGTGTTTGTTTGAATAAAATATTTGTTTAAATAAGAATTCCGAGTTATTTATTTTATTCAACAAATATTTATTTAATTATGTGGAAAAAATAAAATAGTACAATAACAAATACATTTAAACGAATATATATATATGTTTATTATCATCAAACAAAAATCATACACTAGTATATTCTACCATCTCCTCCTTTTGATGATAACAAACATATATTAAGATTTTGACTCTATTAAATGTCTTTAGTCTTGATGAATTCTATTAGCTCGCCCTATTTGAATACTCCCCCTACAACAAAGCTCCCCTTCACATATGCATAAAAAAAGAATATGCAAATAAAAAAAACAATAAAAAACAAATGCAATGAACCTAGATGAGAATATGCAAATAAAAAAATATGACTTATTTGCCAAAGTCTTAACTTCTCTCCCCCTTTTGTTATCAACAAAAGAGTAACAGTGTTAGATAAGAGTGATAAAGTGATAGACATGAATCACAACATTAATAAGACCTAATCGAGTATAAATATTAAATTTCAGAAGAAAAAAAATCAAACAAAAATCATAAATACTCTGTTAGGCGCATATTCCATTTTAGAGTGATAGGAGTGATGTCGGCATAGAAAACCATATAGTCGTGTCCATTTGTGGTATATTTATGACGGGAATTTTTTAAATACTTACTAACCATTCATAACCGTTAGGACTTTTAAATGAGATTAGTAGTATTCCCTATTTTTATTAAAAATGAAATCCAAGCATCTTCTAACCATGCATAACCGTGAGGACTTTTAAATGGGGTTAGAATCAACTTGCCTATTTCATCCAATTTTGATATGTGTTCCATACATGCATAACTGTAAGGACTTTTAAATGAGCATGAAACCACATAATCAGAGATTTCAAGTAGTTCACCCATGCATAACCGTGAGGACTTTTAAATGAGAGTGATTACTTTTGGATGATTTTATTGCTAATTAAAAAAATGAATAATTTCATGTTTAAATACCACATTTTGACATACTATATTGTATTGATGAGTGATTTTCGTAGAAATATGATAGGAATAGAGATGGTCATGGAATTTTTATCAACCAAAGTTATTACAAATTTTGTTTAAATTTTTAAAGAAATTTTATAAATATACTCTCTCAATACATAATGTATGATCAAGATCAACACTCATCACTTTTTTTAGTAACTATTTATCTTTTCGATAATCAATAAAGAGCCAGATTAGTTAACATAGGCATTCAAGATCAACTCCAAAATAAAATATAATTACATTTCTAAAATGCCTAAACTGAGACGAAGTCGACAAAAACTATTTTCTGGAAGGGGTTTTTTAAAAATGTCTGCCAATTGAGAATCAGTTGAAATGAAATTTATGCAGATATTTTCTTTGGAAATATGATCTCTAATGAAATGATGTCTAACATCTATATGCTTGATGCGAGAATGATGTACAGGATTATTTGTGAGATTAATTGCACTTTTTCTATCACACATAAGTGGAACTCGTTTAAAATTTAGACCGTAGTCTTGCAAGGTTTGTATCATCCATAAGATTTGAGCAGAGCAACCGCTTAGAGCAATATACTCTGCCTTAGTGGTAGATAATGCAATACAATTTTGTTTTCGACTTGACCATGCAACTAACGAATGTCCCAACATAAAACACGTTCCACTAGTACTTTTTCTATCAACTAGACTACCAGCATAGTCTGCATCTGAATACCCTTTTAACTCAAAGTTATCATTAGTTGGATACCATAGACCAAACCATAGGGTGTGCAACAGATACCTTATAATCCTTTTTATAGCTTTAAAATGAGATTTTTTTTAGATTTGATTGAAACCGTGCACATAAACAAACAGAGAACATAATGTCTGGTCTAGAAGCAGTAAGATAAAGAAGTGATCCAATCATACCTCAATATTTCTTTTGATCAACTACCTTACCTTTTTCCTCCTTGTCAAGTTTAACTGTTGTGCTCATGGGAGTTTTTGCAGGTTTAGCATCTTTCAAAAAAATTTGACAAGCTCTCTGATATATTTTGTTTGAGAGATGAAAGTACCTTTTTCACTTTGTTTGATTTGAAATCCTAGAAAGAATTTCAAGTCTCTTACCAAGCTCATTTCAAACTTTTCCTGCATGACTTTTTTAAATTTCTCACACAAAAGGTTGTTGCACCATAAATAATGTCATCAACGTATATTTGAACAATCAATAGGTCATCATTTTCATGCAATAGAAATAATATGGTGTCTACACAGCCCTTTTGAACCCATTTCAAGGAGATAAGTGCTAAGACATTCATACCAAGCCCTAGGGGCTTGTTTTAATCCATATAGTGCTTTCTTAAGTTTATATACATGGTTAGGGTATTCTTGACTTTCAAAGCCTTCAGGTTATTCAACGAATACATCCTCTTTCAAAATTCCATTAAGAAAAGCACTTTTAATATCCATTTGTCTTAGTTTAAATCCTTTATAACAAGCAAAAGCTAACAAGATTCTAATGGATTCTAGTCTTGCTACTGGTGCAAAAGTTTCATCAAAATCAATTCCTTCAATTTGATTATGACCTTTAGCAACTAACCTAGCTTTGTTCCTAATCACATTTCCAGATTCATCAAATTTATTTCTAAAAATCCATTTTGTTCCTACAACTGGATAATCATTAGGTCTAGGTGCTAGAATCCAGACCTCATTTCGTTCAAATTGATTTAGCTCTTCTTTCATAGCTATAAACCAACTTTCATTATTGAGAGCTGTATCTATGTAGTTGGGTTCAATTTATGAAATAAATCCACTGTATAGACACAAATCACATAAATTTCTAAAGGAAGAATGAGTTTGAATACCTGCGTTAGGATCACCTATTACCAATTCTGGAGGATGATATGCTTTGAATTTCAATCTCTATGGTTCTAGATTTCTTTGGACTTCTTCCACGGTTGCAATTTCTTTTGGATTTTCACTTTCATCTTTTTCGTTCTCCTCTTCGACATTGCTTTTGATTGTTTCCTTGCTTTGATCATCAATGCCTTCATCAAATTTCACATTGATTGACTCCACGATTGTTCTCATCCTTTTGTTGTATACTCTATAAGCTTTACTTCTGGAAGGGCATCCCATGAACATGCCTTCGTCAGCTTTTGGCTCAAATTTTCCCAGTTGATAACCTGTATTGAGAATAAAACATGGACAGCCAAATTTTTTGAAATATGCAATGTTTCGCTTTTTGTTGAACAATAGTTCATATGGTGTTTTCTTAAGAATCGGCCTAATCATGACTCTATTCATTACATAACAAGCTGTATTTACTGCCTCTGCCCAAAAGGACAAGGGTAGTTCATACTCATTTATCATAGATTTAGCTAACTCTTGTAAGGTTTGATTCTTTCTCTTGACTACTCCATTTTGTTGTGGACTACGTGGGGCAGAGAATTCATGTTTAAATCCATTTTCATCACAAAAATTTTGGAATTCATAATTTTGAAATTATCCACCATGATCACTTCTTAGCGAAATAATAGAAACTCCTTTTTCATTTTGAACTAATTTTGTGAATTTAGTGAAGTATGAGAAAGTTTCAGATTTTTTAGCTAAGAAGTATACTCATGTGTATCTAGAGTAATCATCAACCAATACAAAACAATATCTCTTACCACCTAACCTTGCAATATCTTTAGGTCCAAACAGATCCATTTGAACTAGTTCAAGGACTCTAGAGGTACTTACAGTGTTCTTGGCATGAAAAGATGATTTTTTAAATTTTCCCACAGTACATGCTTTACGTAGAGTTTCTGTTTTGAAATCATAAGATGGTAAACCTCTTACCAAATCTTTTCTTTTTAATTTGTTTAACAGATTCATGCTAGCATGTCCTAATGTCTATGCCATAAGTTTACTTCTTCATCCTTAGCTACCTAACATTTTGAAAGAGTGATATCATCAAAAGATAGAGAGTATATATTACCTTTCCTCTTACCTGAAAATAATGTTTCTTTTGATGATTGGTCAACAATTTTGCACAAATCAAAATCAAAAACAACATCCATTCCTTTATCACATAACTGGCTGATTGAAATCAGATTATGGTGCAGATTTTCAACATATAATACATCATTTAAGGTAAATGTGCCATTACCTAATTTACCTTTACTGATAATTTTACATTTATCGTTGTTTCCCATTGTGACTCTGCCACCTTTATACTTCTCTAGGCTAAGGAACTTTGATTTGTCGCCCGTCATGTGCCTGGAACAGCCAGAATCCAGGTACCACTCTTGTTGTTCCTTAGCCTACCAACATACCTACACGAGAAAAGAGTTTAGTGACCTATTTGTTGTCATAGGTCCATGATTGTTAATGACAAAAAAAAATTTGAAAAACAAGTTTGCGTTGAATCAAGACAGTCTATGTTTTTTCCTTTTGAAACCCAAATTTGTTTGATTTTAAGGGATTTTACATTCGTGCCTTTAGGAACCCAAATTGGTATGGTTTTTTTGTGTTTGGGTCTATGATTGTGTCCAATTTTTCCACAAATCGTGCTCTTGGAGTTGACAAGAATAGTTTTACTTCTACCTTTTTCAGATTGAGTATACCCGTCCTTGTCTAATAGTATTGTCAGTTTTTTTTCCTAATAGCATATTTAGTGATCTTTCTCCTTTGGAGAATATTCCTAAAGTTGTAGACAATTGTTGGACTTGTGACTTGAGATTCATTTTCATTCAATAACAAAGTGCACTTTTTAATATAATTTTCTCTCCTAGTATTTTCACTTTCTTTCAAAATCAGAATTTCATTTTCAAGCGATTTAATTTTAGTTTTTGATTTTTTTTATTTCCTCTTCTAATGATGGACACTTATCACACTTAGTGCTCTTTTATCTATAGTTTTGAACCATTTGATAAAGCTGCATATTTAGTTCTATCAAACTATCTTTTTGTGATTCAATTTTAGTGTACTTCTCCCTAAGTCTTTCAAAACAGCCATTTACTTCATGAAAATATATAAGTAATTGCGAGTGAGTAAGTTTTGATACCTCGCTTGGCTCGTCATCATCGTTGTCACTTATTTCTCCTAAAAACACAGATTTGCGCTTTCACTCTCACTACCAGTGCTTTCATCATCATCTTCATTACTTTCATCCCAAGTTGCTGCAAAACTTCTCCTTTTCAGTTTCTTTCCTTTGCTGAATCGATTTTAAGGATAATTTGTCTTGATATAACCAGGTTTATTGCACTTGTAACAAATAACCTCCTACTTTTCTAAGTTGTCTAGAACTTTGATGATTCTGCTCTTTAGTTGTTGATTTAGGGCTAGATTTCCATATTTGCGGTTCCACCTTTTGAATCTCTTTATTATCGGTGCCAATTCAGCTGCTCCTTTATCATCACTGTCATCATCTTCACTTTCCATCGTTCCTTTGAGAGCTATTTTTTTTTTTGCGTGTCTCCTCCTTCACGTTCTTCCTTGAATTTGATTTCCAGCTTATAAGTGGTGAGGTTTCCAATGAGTTCTTCAACTTTAACCTGTTTTAGATCCTTTGATTCTTGGATGGCAGTCACCTTTGCTTCAAAATTTTGTGGAAGAATTCTTAGGATCTTTCAGACTATCTCCAGTTCTGTGTATGGTCTTCCTAGGAATTTTGATTTGTATACAAGATTAGAAAGTCGTCCATACATTTCTTTGACACTTTCATCCTTTGCCATTGTGAAGTTCTCATACCCACTGCTAAGCATGGCAAGGCGAGATTCTTTAACCTGGGAGGTTCCTTCATGAGTCACTTCAAGCGTGTGCCATATTTCCTGCGCAGTTTAACAATGTGAGACACGGTTAAATTCAATTTGATCTAATGAACAGATAATAGAATTCATAGCTTTAGCATTAGCAGTTTGCAGTTTATTTTCAAGATCTGTCCATTGATCCATAGGTTTATCAACTTCTTTATTGCCTACCATTACAGTTGGTGTGCTATATCCCGTTTCAACAATAATCCATGCATCTACGGTTTTCAGAAAAAATTTCATTCTAGTTTTCCAATATGCATATTCACCATTGAACATGGGTGGTCTAGCTATGGACTGACCTTCAGCAAAAGCATTATTAAAAGAAGCCATTTAAAGAATAAAAATAAAAATAAAAATAAATTAACAGAAAATGATTTTGATCCTAGCTCTGATACCACTTGTAGGATCGTTTTCACCCTAGAGGGAGGGTGAATAGGGTCTACTAAATATTATTGCGGAAATAAAAATAAAAACAGAAAGTAATACAGTAAAGATCACACACAGTTTTACCCAACTTCGGCAAAAAATTTCCTACGTGCTGCCCCAAGGTTTCTATTAGAAATTAAGTAATCAGACGCATACAAAAACACGTAAACTTGCGATACCCGCTAACTTGATTAACCTAACTCAAAACCCTGCCACAACTCAGCCACTGAGTTGCGAGTTCTCGAACTACAAAACTGTAGTTCGTAAACTACTTAATCTAGAGTTTGACTTAAATAAATAAAACAAAAAACAAACAAAAGTACTAAAAATAAATAAAAACCCTAATAAACTATATGGCCCAATTAAAAGACATAAACAAGTTCCCTTTTTATTTTGCTTCCTACTTATCCATGTCGTCTTGTTCCTTTGCGATCTGGAATTAGGGTTTTGTTGAATTGAAACAGCCGCTTGGAAATAGAAATTCAAATCATTTTCCTTGATGCTTTCATTCCTCAATTTGCTACTGTTGCTTCAATGTCGAGTTCAGATGGTATAATATCGGTATGCGATTTTTTACTTTATTTATTCTGTTGATTTCCTTGAACTCAAACTTCTTAATTGCCGATGTGGAATTAGGTATTTATAGGGATCAAAACCCTATAATTTCGTTTTGTATATTTTGATTTGAATTCTTCGTGATTTTAGAACTAGCGTTGATTTTCGATTGAACGATCTCTGAAGTATGACTTGTTCATCTCTGACTTGGTCATCCTTCGATTACTGCTTGGCATTTGAATTTGAGATATATACACTGATTTTGGGTTAATCTTGACTTCCTGAAGTCTGACTTATTCATCATGATATCTTTTGCGACTTTTTCTACTCCTTCCAGAATTTGTTCTCTACTTTGTTTAGGATTCTGATATGTTTTTGACTTGTTCATTCTTTGAACGTTCTGTTACTATGCTTTGATCATGTCGTGTATATATTGATGTGTTGTTCATTTCTTGCATTGTTTAAGAGAACTGAGTATTCGTTGTATGTTTTTGTGACACCCTATTTTGCCTTGCTTGAGTTTGATCTGATGTCTCCATGTATATACATACATACATATATGTATGTATGTATGTATGTATGTATGTATGTATATATGTGTGTGATTACTATGGCTATGCTCTGTCCACCCGAGTGTTTGCATTCTGACTTTCCTTGTATATACATGTCACTGTGTTTGTTAGACTTGCTCTGTCTGGTGCACTTGTATTCTCTGGCCATAATGATTTTTGCTAGTTGTTGGTCGAGTTCCCTGTCTAGATCTAGTGCACCACTTTGTACATGTACACTACATGTTGATATTTGTCCTGTACTTGGCCCCGAATTCTGATTTTGCTTGAACATTTTGTATACTTTCACGTACATGTTGACTTGCATTTATCTCTGCCCTCAATTCTGGTTGTCTTGTTTTCATGTGTGTTCATGCCTTAATGTAACTTGATGCTCTCACTTGATTTCTTTGTACTTGTAACGACCCGTAAAATTTTAATAATTTTTATTAATATATTTAATTGAAATTTTGTGAAATTTTAAACGATAATGTTATGAAATAAAAAATTTAATATTTGAAATACGTCTATTTAAACATAGTAAATGGTAAATTTTCATCAGATAATATGGAAGTTTATTTTATTGTGTAATTTTATTTCAATTTAAATCAGTTAATAATTGATGATAATAAAATGTTTTCCAAATCTGTATATTTTTATACAGAAAATTTGTAAATCATCTTCTGAGTAAGACGTCATATTTCGTTTCTCAAAATTTGGACTATTATTGCTCCATCGATCTTATTTTCGACGAAATAGCAGCATTTTCATTCCGATATCGACTTTTGATCGGATGATCGTACCACTGACATCGGTATACCATTTTGATCGTCTCGTCGTGCTGATCTCTACGGTATAATCAATTCTGTGTTTTGAAGCTCGGTACATAGTGGAATCCATGAAATGGCAACCGTATCGGTACGTTTCTAAAGCCGTTTTGGTTTCCGGTGCCTTTATTTCTATAGTACAAATCCAATAGCCGGAAACTGTTTACATTCCTTAAATCAACCGTCATCTATTTTTTTCTGTTCAACCTTATTTTTTTCATTTATCATTTTTTTTGTTTTCGCGTTTCTAATATAAAAAAACACGCAGAAGTTGTTCGTATACTCTCTCTTCTCCCCTATGGTGTAGCCTCCATGCCACACGCAATTCCTCCTCACCATCGCGTGCCTTGCTTCTCTTGCCACCTTGAAGTCGATGACGGCACCGCCTCCACAGCCGCGTGCATCACCTAACCGTCCACCGCATCAACTTCGCCACCACAAAACCGAACGTAGCCACCCATCCTCTCGCAACTGCCATAGCTCACTGCCACCTGATAGCCTCCCTCTGCCATGACCGAAACTAACCTGACCCGCCCCGCCCACTACTGCATCACAGCCAGGCCACCTACCAAGGCAAAACTCTTAAATCCTTTTAGTTTTTTTTATATTAGCCTATATATATATATATGATCTACCGATATGTATATATCTAGGTTTATATAAGTTATATATTTTATATAAGTCATATGTGATCTGTAGTTATATATATAGTTATAGTAGTATATATTTTGACAAGAGTATATTGTTTACTGAAGTATAGCATGTATTCTGTTGGACTTTCGAGTATATATATATTAAGTTTGTAATATATGTATTTTTTTTCCTGTGTACAAAGTATATACACAGCTTGTTTGCGTGTTTATGGGAGTGTATATATATATATATATTATGTTGCATACATATCTATGTTAAAGTCAGCACACATGTTTGTGAAGTTGTCTGCATATGCCTATGCACACATTTTGTTTCTTTTCTTTGAATCCATATAATTTGATAATAATATATCCGATGTTTATATATATTAGTATGAATAATATATTCTGTTGAAAAAAGAGAATGAGTATTGTTTCGAATATATATCTTCGGCTGTGTAAGTTTATATATATCTATATAATATATATTAATGTGCGTCTATACTAGTTATAAAGTATGGGTTTTAGTGTATAAGTTATTATTTATATACAATGTTTGCGTGTAGTTATATATATGTTACAGGTATATGTATAAAAATATATTCTTTTATATATAAAAAAAAGTTTTGTGTGTAGATTCTTTTATAGTTAGTTTATACAAAGGTCTATTTTTTGAAACTGTATGTGTTTAAAGTCTTTACATATATTATGAAATTATATGAACAATTATACTGTAGCTTGTATGAAGTATATAAACTATGTAAAGGTTCGTACAAAGATGAGTGTTTATATACATGAAGCAGTATATACATCTTATTTACATGTTTTATTGGAATGTGTGTGTATATATATTATATGTTGCCAGAATCTTATGTTAAGTTGCTTATATATAACCTTATATATATTATAGTGGATATTAATTGTAGCATTTTATATAAGGTATATCTATAGGTATGACAGTTTATGCAGTTTATAATTTATAAAGTATACAAAGTGTAAAAGTTTATATATGTGGTATTTGATATGTTGCAATGAACATATATTATATATATAAGTATTTTGTATTTTATAAGTATATATATATATATTCATTTATTTCAAATTTTATATGGTATATGTGTTGATTTATAATAGGTGTGTTTTATTTTTAAACAATGATTTTGATATATATATATATATATATAATTTAATAGGTGTTTGAATTTAGAATATGATTTTATATATATATAGTTATATAGAGATATATATAAATTCTCTTATACCATTTATCTTCATCGTCCTGTTCTGATTTAATTTCGTCTATTCCTTATTATCAGCTTTGATCATCGAATTCGTGCTTGGATACGTAACCCAATTTCAGTGTTCGTATCTGTGTTCGTATCTATGTCATCTCATGTTATCTCTAGCCTCGAAAGGTGAGCAATCACTCATGATTAACGTTCCTATATTTATTAAATTTGATTTCAATTGAAACGTCAATTGAAATATACTGCTGCTAGTTATTTACATTACTATATTTATATGTTGTTATTTGTATCTGTTCACCTGTGACATCTGACACCATTATCTATTATTTATATTGATGATATATGCCCGTTATTGTTATTATCATATCTGTTATCACTCTGAAAGTTCCCTGTTAGTATAGAATTCACTATGGGTTGAAATGATACATAACCGAACGATCTGTAGAATATGAGAAAATCGTTATGGGTTGAAATGATAAACCCAAGCGATTTTCATTGAATTGAATTTGGGATTGGGGGTTGAAAAGATATATACCCGTATATATATTTAAATTGCGGATTGAAATGATAAATATCCGTATCACTTGACCATAGGATAGAAAATTATATACAGACATCGTTGGTCTATATATGAATATTTTGAAAATGATTTCTATGGTTTTGAAAAGAAATATATGGTTTTAATAAGTATTGATTCTTTTAAAGATTTATTAAAGTTGATTTAATAAAGTTGATTTAATCAATATAAAATATGTCTAAGTATTTATGTAAAAATTTATATTATCAGATATAGAGTTTATAATGTTTCAGGTTGAAAGATAAATTTGAAATTGATTTGGAATTTTAATTATTTAAGAATTATACTTAAATAAGTTTGATTTGAAATTTATTAAATTTGAAATTTTAAGATATGTTTTATAACTTGAATTTGATTAAAAGTGACTAAAATGAATATTTCAAACTTATATAAATTTAAAGGGGATATTTTGTTTTAAATTTGTAAATTGAAGTTGTATTTAGATGTTATTGAAATGATTAAATAAATATTTCAGAAACTAAATGTAATGAAATTAAATTGAGATATAAATGGAATTATCAAATTTAGTTTTGGAAATGTGGAATATATAAAGCTTTAAAATATACTGAAATTTAATGGTCTATTTTGTGTTTCAAATCTGTATTTGAAATCGATATAATTTGAAATGATTTATTAAGGAATTGAATTGAGTTGAAATTTATGATTTGAGATTTGATTAAATTTGAATTTTGGAATTCGAGTGATTTGAATCGATTTGTGAAATTTGAGGAAGCTATTTTTATATAAAGTATTTTTAAAACTATTTATATTTTACCTTATAAATTATTTTAATATAAACTATTTTATTATAAATCATTTTCAATATAAATTATTTTATTATAAACTTATTTAACTTATAACTATTTTATATAAACTATTTTACTATATATACAAATTTTAATATCTAAACTGTTTAAGAGAAAGTGTTATGGATTCCAAAATGTTATGATTTCAAGCTATGATTTCAAAGCGTTATGAATTTCAAGGTTTTGATTTCCAAAGGGTTTTGATTTCCAAAGGGTTTTGATTTTTAAAGACTTATGATTTCGAAAGTGATATAACTTTGGAAAATGCTATGATTTTGGAAATGGATATTTGAAGTGAAATGATATCATTTTGATATGGGTTTGAAATGGAAATGATATTTTGGTTTTGAAGTATACACTATTTTTGTAACGACCCGTAAAATTTAATGGTTTTAAAAGTATATTTAACTGGAAATTTGTGAAATTTTAAACAATAAAATTTGAAATTAAAAATTTATTATCTGGAATACGTCTATTTTAATATAGCAACTGGTAAATTTTCATCTGATAATATTGAAGTTTATTTTCATGTGAAATTTCATTTCAAATCAAACCGGTTAATAACAGTGAATTTAAAAGTTTTCCGAAACCAAAATATGTCAACAGGAGAAAATTTATTCAGATCATTCTGAATCAGACTGCGAAATTTGTTTTCCAAATTTGGACTTCTACTGCTCCGTTTATCTTAATTCTGGCAGAATATCAGCATTTCTGGTACCGATTATCGACTTTTGATCGGATGATCATACCACTAATATCTGTATACTGTTTTGATCGTCTCGTCGTGATGATCTCCACAGTATATTCAATTCTATATTTTGAAGTCTACATAACAAAATCCGCAAAACCGGTGGCCGTATCGGTACCGGATCCGTGACCTTTTGTTTCTTTTGCATTTCGAACTGCTGCCGTGTCATCCAAGCAACCATCAATTACTTTAACTTTGTATCTGAATTGACGCTTGACTCTTGCTTTTTCCATCATTTCACTTTATTGCATGGTGGTACGTTTCATTCTCTGGTCACTTCAAACGTTTTATAAGCATAATTAAAATATAGCTGTTTCGGTTCATAGCTTTCACACGTTTTATAATAACAAAGAAAGGTATGAACAGAGATTTTTCTAAAGCCCCACACACATATTCATATTTGTTCTGATCTATTCATCTCCTTCTCCATTGTAATCCCAGATTCCACCTTCCGCTTCCCTTCCCGAGACCTGGACCCGCAACACCTCCGCGCTCCCTCTTCTTTGCTCGCCCAAACCACCTCCGCATTTCGAACCCGACCTTTGGCCAGCAACCGCCACCAACAGCCTACCCACCAACCTCGCTCCTTCTTCCCAGACCAACCCGCGCAGCCATCAGCCTCAACCTCCATCACCGAGACACCTAGCTCCACTTCCCACCATGTTGCCGAGCAACCCATACAGCTCCACACCGCTGCCAGCTTCGCCCTCCTTTGCCTCATCCCATATCACGACTTTTCCCCCGCACTCATACTCACCTGCTGCCTTGTCAGCCATGAGCCCACCCGAGCACCGCATTTCCTCCTGCTCCATAAGCTACGGCCTTGCAAGCAGCTTCCATAATTAGGCAGTGCTAATCACCCATGCGACACTTCCCAAACCACCATCTTCCGACCGAACAACCGGCTCCTTTATCTTGCTCATACTCCTCGCCGTGCCCACTATATATTTATTATATGCAGGTATGTTTAAAACGTATATATTATATGTTATCTATATTGGGTTTTAAAACAGTTACATGCTATAATATGTGTTAGTTCCTAATGAATAAGTGTTCACGGTCTATCTTATGTACAAAATAAAATTTCGTACACAGAAGTTTTATATGTGGTAAACCGGGTTTTACGAAGCATCCTTAGGTTGGTAATTAGACGTTGATTTTTTTTAAGGTTATATATATATATATTACGCATCGATATCATATGAACTGATATGTATTTTAACGGTTGTGTTTTTGAAATATATATACATCTGTCAGTTTCAGCTGCATAGTTTAGGCGGTTTATAATAAGTTATATGTGTTTTAAAGCAAATGATATATTGTAATTTATATAAATTTGTAAACACATTTTAGTAGTCTAGATTTGTATAACGGTTCATATATATTTTGACTGTATACATGTTAGATTTTTTTAAGTATATTTTATATGTTAATTTATTTCACATCTGATTTTCTTTAGTTAGTGTATGTAATATTAATTCCAGTCTGCATGTTTTTATACACCATTAGTTGTTCGCATATACATTTTGCCTACATACATTTTGTAGTGTCTGCATTTGTATATTTTAATATATGGTCTGTATATATTATATGTTGTTAGATTATAAGTATGTATAAACTGTTATGTATATAGATTTTGGGTTTTTAAGTATATTAACATACAGTGAGTTATTTTGGTTTTTATAAGGGATATTGGTTTAAAATATATTAGGAATATTTTCTAATATATGGGTTTAAATTTAACAATGGATTTTTAAATTCCTATATATATTTAATTTAATATATGTATGAATTTAGAATTTGATTATATATATATAGCTATATATATAAGTTCACTTATACCAATTATATTCACCAATCTAGTTATGATCTGAATTCGTCAATTACTTATTATCAGCTTTGTTCGTCCAAATTCGTATCAATCCTGCTTTGCTTTGAAAATTCGGGCTTGGATTCGTAACTCATCTCGTCTCGTTCTCCTCTAACCTCGAAAGGTGAGCAATCACTCACGATTAACGTTCTTGTATTTATTAAATTTGATTTCAATTGAAACGACAATTGAAATATGATGCTGTAGTTATTTAAATTGTTATACATGCTATCATCTGTATATGTTCACCTGTGACATCTGACACCAGTATCTAGTATTTATATGCCTGTTATTACTATCATCTGTATATGTTCACCTGTGACATCTGACACCAGTATCTAGTATTTATATGCCTGTTATTACTATTATCTGTATATGTTCACCTGTGACATCTGACACCAGTATCTGTTATATTATTATTGATGATATATGCCTGTTGTTGTATTTTATATTATCTGTTATCACTCTGCAAGTTCCCTGTTAGTATAGAATTCACTATGGGTTGAAATGATACATACCCGAACGGACTTTAGAATAGGAGAAAATCGTTATGGGTTGAAATGATAAACCCAAACGATTTTCATTTGAATTGAAATTGGGATTACGGGTCGAAATGATATCTACCCGTATATATTTAAATTTCGGATTGAAATGATAAATATCCGTATCACTTAACCATATGATAAATATATATACAGACACCGTTGGTCCATATATATAAATATTTTGAAATTGAATCCCATGGTTTTGGAAAGAAATATATGGTTTTAACAAATGTTGATTTTTAAAATTTTATATATAAATGGTAAGGATATATATAGATTTAATAATGATATTTAATTTAATTAAGATGGATTTAATACATATAATATGTTAAGTATAAAATTTATATTTCAAAATAGATTTTGGTAAAAATTTGAATAAGTTAAGGGTGAGAAGATAATTTGAATTTAGTAAAGAAAATTATTTAATTAAACCAATTTAGAGCTTATTGAAATTGGGGTTTGAGATATGATTTATAACTTGAGTTTGATTTAAATAATTTAATGAATATTTCTTGTTTAAAATAAATTTAAGGAAATATTTGGTAAAATTGAAATTTAAGGCTAGTTAAATGATATTGAATTTATTAAGTGAATATTCCCTGATTAAATAATAATAAAGTTGAATCAAGAGCTATAGGAAACCGTTAAATTTAACTTTGAAAATGTTGAATATTAAAGCTTTGAAATATATTGAAAATCTAAATGGTATATTTTTAGAACTGAATTGAATTGATGAATTGAGTTTTGAAAAAAAATTTGAATTTGGAATTTGAGTTAATTTGAATCGATTTGTGAGACTTGAGGAAATTATAAATACTTTACTTTATAAATTATTTAATGATCATACACTATTTTGGAAAATAGGTATATTTGAAATGAAATGATATTTGGGTTTTTAAAAGTATAAATTAAATTGAAATGACCACGGTGTTATAATGTATATCTCCACCTTGTAGATAGTTCTAAAGATCCTTAGAGGATGGTTATCCCAAACATCCTTTAAGTTACTTGTATTTCAGTTGATATTTCACTTGAGTTGGATTTATTTATATAGGAATGTTAATCCTGACTCGAGTGTTTTGTATTTTGCTTTACGCTCGGGTCAGACCGAGTGATACAGCATTTGTGACTCACCTTTGGAGTTTGGAGCTTCCTTTGGAGATCCAACTATCGCCTCAGCTTTCAGCTCTTCTAGTTGATTTGTCCAGGGAAGTCATCTGTTGTACTGAAGACTTCACTGTACTCGAGATATTTTGTTGTATTTTATTTCTAACTCTGATGTGTATATAGTAGCTTCATGAACTACTATTTTATCTATTCCGCTGCGTATTATTGTATTACTCTGTGTCTGTGATTCTGTGATTGATTTATTTACTGCATATGCTGAGTTTTGCCAAATTTAAATTAACAATCTGATATTTTGAATTATTCAAGTCAGACATGTGTGGATTTATTGTCGATTTGAATGGTCCAAAATAGCGGGTCGTTACAATTTTGAAATGACCACGATGTTATAATAACGTTTGGTAGTTAAAGAGACCGGGATCGGATATGGGCATACTCTCTGTCGATACCGTAAACCACTTTAATAACTGTGTACGTGGTGGAGATTCCAGAATGAAGTAGGATGGTGGCGACGATCCTATATGAGGTATATACGTGGACCCAACTCCCATGAGTTGGCATAAGGTGGCTAAAACAGGAGCAATCGACGGGCTAATGAGGTAGCTCCTCTGATCGGACACACTCCATCGTATGTTATTCTATTACTTTGTGATTGATTTGGTGCACACCCTTAATTCTGGAGTGTGGCTCGAGGTGGGCGATTGTTGCGGCTCTGCGTTACCACCGGCCCGGAAGTGTAATTGGTATATCTACCCTGGCATTGCCTAGTTGTGTCGTGTCACCTACCCTAGCGTGCTTTACTACGAGTTTGATTTGTGTCGTACCTATGGAGTATCCTCTGGTAGCCCAATTTACGGTGTATTACGATACTGTATAGACTATTGGCACACCTAAAAAGGTGTTAAGGTGGAAAATGTAAAGCCTTAATGCTATTTTTAAATAGTATAATTTACTGTAAACATTATTATAATAGCGTATATTACTACATAGTAGATAGTTTAACGGATCCTTAGAGGATGGTTATCCCAAACATCCTTTAAGTTACTTGTATTTCAGTTAATATTTCACTTGAGTTGGATTTATTGATATAAGAATGTTAATTCTGACTCGAGTGTTTTGTGTTTTGCTTTACGCTCGGGTCAGACTGAGTGATACAGCATTTGAGACTCACCTTTGGAGTTGGAGCTTCACTTGGAGATCCAGCTATCTATTAAGCTTTCAGTCATTCAGTTGATTCCACTGAAGTATTCAGATTTTGTATTTGACTATTGTATTGAGACATCTATGTATTCGAGACTTCTGTTGTATCTTGTTTAACTTTGTTATATATATATATAGTAGCTTCATGAACTACTATTCTTTTGTTTCCACCGCACTATTTTATATCACTGTGTCTGTGATTCTGTGATTATTTTATTTACTTTATATGCTGAGTTTTGCAAAATTCAAATTAACAATGATATTTTGAGTAATTCAAATCCGACATGTATGGATGCGAATGGCACAAATATCGGGATGTTACAGTACTGACTATTGCTGAGTTGTTTTTTTGTTTACATTGCACCTGAATTGAATTCAGTCTTGGCTTGGGTTTGATCTTGTGCTCACTTGTCCCTACAATTTAAAGAAGCAAGTGTATATTGGTGTGCACGACCTTGTGGCATGTACAGTGATACACTGTGCATGTCACAAGTTGTTCGCGTATTTTTGATTCTAGTTTGAAATAGAAAGATGGATTAAAAATGATTTCGAACAACTCCAATAACTGAGGCAAACAGCATTTTCAAACACACACTTCATTGTGCAATGCAAAATATTTCTTTTTCAATTTTACTGCGTCAATGTTTATTTTGCAGATAGATCAGATGCTGGATGCAGGCTGGAACAGAGTTGAAGATCAACTACGAGTGATGAGTGAATATGTAGTGAGGTGAAACATGTATGTAAAATTGTATGGTGAAAATTATGTTGTAATTGAAACTTGTATTTGGAATTGTGTAAATATAGTGAGAGCTTAAATTTGTACTATATGAATTTGTAATAAAGTATTTGTTTGAATAAAATATTTGTTTAAATAAGAATTCCAAGTTATTTATTTTATTCAACAAATATTTATTTAATTATGAGGAAAAAATAAAATAGTACAATAACAAATACATTTAAACGAATATACATATATATATATATATATATGTTTATTATCATCAAACAAAAATCATACACTAGTGTATTCTACCATCTCCTCCTTTTGATGATAACAAACATATATTAAGATTTTGACTCTATTAAATGTATTTGGTCTTGATGAATTTTATTAGCTCCCCCTATTTGAATACTCCTCCTACAACAAAGCTCCCCTTTCACATATGCGTAAAATAAAGTGAATATGCAAATAAAAAACAATAAAAACAAATGCAATGAACCTAGATAAGAATATGCAAATAAAAAAATATGACTTATTTGCCAAAATCTTAACTTCTCTCCCCCTTTTGTTATCAGCAAAAGAGTAACGGTGTTAGATAAGAGTGATAAAGTGATAGACCTGAATCACAACATTAATACCTAATCGAGTATGAATATTAAATTTCAAAAAAAAAATCAAACAAAAATCATAAATATTCTGTTAGGCGCATATTCCATTTTTGAGTGATAGGAGTGATGCCGGCAGAGAAAACCATATAGTCGTGTCCATTTGTGGTATATTTATGACAGGAATTTTTTAAATGCTTACTAACCATGCATAACCGTTAGGACTTTTAATGAGATTAGCAGTATTCCCTATTTTTATTAAAAATGAAATCAAAGCATCTTCTAACCACGCATAACCGTGAGGACTTTTTAGTGGGGTTAGAATCAACTTGCCTATTTCATCCAATTTTGATATGTGTTCCCTACATGCATAACCGTGAGGACTTTTAAATGAGCATGAAAGCACATAATCATAGATTTCAAGTAGTTCACCCATGAATAACCATGAGGACTTCTAAATGAGAGTGAGTACTTTTGGACGATTTTATTGCTAATTAAAAAAATTGAATAATTTTCTGTTTAAATACCACATTTTGACATACTATATTGGATTTTGATGAGTGATTGTCGTAGAAATATGATAGGAATAGAAATGGTCATGAAATTTTACCAACCAAAGTTATTACAAATTTTTTTTACATTTTTAAAGAAATTTTCTAAATATACTCTCTCAAGACATAATGTATGATCAAGATCAATAATCATCACTTTTTTTAGTAACTATTTATCTTTTCGATAATCAATAGGGATCCAGATTAGTTAACATATGCATTTAAGATCAAATCCAAAAAAAAATCACATTTCTAAAATGCCTAAACTGAGACGAAGTCGACAAAAACTATTTTCTGGAAGGGGTTTTTTAAAATGTCTACCAATTAAGAATCAATTGAAATGAAATTTATGCAGATATTTTCTTTGGAAATGTGATCTCTAATGAAATGATGTCTAACATCTATATGCTTGGTGCGAGAATGATGTACAAGATTATTTGTGAGATCAATTGCACTTTTGCTATCACATAAGTGGAACTCGTTTAAAATTTAGACCATATTCTTGCAAGGTTTGAATCATCCATAAGATTTGAGCAGAGCAACCGCTTAGAGCAATACACTCTGCCTCAGTGGTAGATAATGCAATACAATTTTGTTTTCAACTTGACCATACGACTAACGAATGTCCCAACATAAAACACGTTCCACTGGTACTTTTTCTATCAACTAGACTACCAGCATAGTCTGCATCTGAATAACCTTTTGACTCAAAGTTATCATTAGTTGGATACCATAGACCAAACCATGGGGTGTGCAACAGATACCTTATAATCCTTTTTATAGCTTTTAAATGAGATTCTTTTGGATTTGATTGAAACCGTGCACATAAACAAACAGAGAACATAATGTCTGGTTTAGAAGTAGTAAGATAAAGAAGTAATCCAATCATACCTCGATATTTCTTTTGATCAACTACCTTATCTTTTTCATCCTTGTCAAGTTTAATTGTTGTGCTTATGGGAGTTTTTACAGGTTTAGCATCTTTCAATCCAAATTTGTTGACAAGCTCTCTGATATATTTTGTTTGAGAAATGAACGTACCTTTTTCACTTTGTTTGATTTGAAATCCTAAAAAGAATTTCAACTCTCCTACCAAGCTCATTTCAAACTTTTCCTGCATTACTTTTTCAAATTTCTCACACAAAAGGTTGTTAGTGGCACTGTAAATAATGTCATCAACATATATTTGAACAATCAATAGGTCATCATTTTCGTGCAATAGAAATAATGTGGTGTCTACACAGCCCTTTTTGAACCCATTTTCAAGGAGATAAGTGCTAAGACATTCATACCTAGCCCTATGGGCTTGTTTTAATCTGTATAGTGCTTTCTTAAGTTTATATACATGGTTAGGGTATTCTTGACTTTCTAAGCCTTCAGGTTGTTCAACGAATACATCCTCTTTCAAAATTCCATTAAGAAAAGCACTTTTGATATCCATTTGTCTTAGTTTAAATCATTTATAACAAGCAAAAGCTAACAAGATTCTAATGGATTCTAGTCTTGCTACTGGTGCAAAAGTTTCATCAAAATCAATTCCTTCAATTTGATTACGACCTTTAGCAACTAACCTAGCTTTGTTCCTAATCACATTTCCAGATTCATCAAATTTATTTCTAAAAATTCATTTTGTTCCTACAACTGGATAATCATTAGGTCTAGGTGCCAGAATCCAGACTTCATTTCGTTCAAATTGATTTAGCTCTTCTTTCATAGCTATAAACCAACTTTCATCATTGAGAGCTGTATCTATGTCTTTGGGTTCAATTTATGAAATAAATCCACTGTATAGACACAAATCACATAAATTTCTAAAGGAAGAACGAGTTTGAATACCTGTGTTAGGATCACCTATTACCAATTCTGGAGGATAATCTGCTTTGAATTTCAATCTCTATGGTTCTAGATTTCTTTGTACTTCTTCCACGGTTGCAATTTCTTTTGGATTTTCACTTTCATCTTTTTCGTTCTCTCGACCAGTCCATTTTGTTGTGGAGTACGTGGGGCATAGAATTCATGTTTAAATCCATTTTCATTACAAAAAATTTCAAATTCATAATTTTCAAATTCTCCACCATGATCACTTCTTAGCGAAATAATAGAAATTCCTTTTTCATTTTGAACTAATTTTGTGAATTTAGTGAAGTATGAGAAAGTTTTAGATTTTTTAGCTAAGAAGTATACCCACATGTATCTAGAGTAATCATCAACAATACAAAATAAAATCTCTTACCACCTAAACTTGCAATATCGTTAGGTCCAAACAGATCCATATGAACTAGTTCAAGGACTCTAGAGGTACTTACAGTGTTCATGGCATGAAAAGATGATTTTTTAAATTTTCCCACGGTACATGCTTTACATAGAGTTTCTGTTTTGAAATCATGAGATGGTAAACCTCTTACCAAATCTTTTCTTTTTAATTTGTTTAACAGATTCATGCTAGCATGTCCTAATCGTCTATGCCATAAGTTTACTTCTTCATCCTTAGCTACCAAACATTTTGAAAGAGTGAGATCATCAAAAGGTGGAGAGTATATATTACCTTTCCTCTTACTTGAAAATAATGTTGCTTGATGATTGGTCAACAATTTTGCACATATCAGAATCAAAAACAACATTCGTTCCCTTATCACATAACTGGCTGATTGAAATCAGATTATGGTGCAGATTTTCAACATATAATACATCGTTTAAGGTAAATGTGTCATTACCTACTTTACCTTTACCGATAATTTTACATTTATCGTTGTTTCCCATTGTGACTCTGCCACCTTTGTACTTCTCTAGGCTAAGAAATTTTATTTATCGCCCATCGTGTGCTTGGAACAGCCAGAATCCAGGTACCACTCTTGCTGATCCTTAGCCTGCCAACATACCTACATGAGAAAAGTGTTTAGTGACCTATTTGTTTTCATATGTCAATGATTATTAGTGACAAAAAAATTTGAAAAACAAGTTTGCGTTGAACCAAGACAGTCTATGTTTGTTCCTTTTGACACCCAGATTTGTTTGATTTCAAGGTAGTTTACATTCGTGCCTTTAGGAACCCAAATTGGTATGGTTTTCGTGTGTTTGGGTATATGCCAGCAATTGTTTTGATTGTGTCCAATTTTTCCACAAATCGTGCACTTGGAGTTGACATGATTAGTTTTACTTCTAACTTTTTCAAATTGAGTATACCCAAGTCCTTGTCTAATAGTATTGACAGTTTGTTTTCCTAGTAGCATATTTAGTGATCTTTCTCCTTTGGATAATTTTCCTAAAGTTGTTAACAGTTGTTGGACTTGTGACTTGAGAGATTCATTTTCATTCAGTAACAAAGTGCACTTTTTAATAGAATTTTATATCCTAGTATTTTCACTTTCTTTCAAAATTAGAATTTCATTTTCAGGCGATTAAATTTTTGTTTCTGATTTTTTTTATTTCCTCTTCTTATGATGGACACTTATCACACTTAGGGCTCTTTTTTCTATACTTTTGAACCATTTGATCAAGCTGCATATTTAGTTCTATCAAACTATCGTTTTGTGATTCAATTTTAGCGTACTTCTCCCTAAGTCTTTCAAAACAGCCATTTAGTTCATGAAAATATATAAGTAATTGCGAGTGAGTAAGTTTTGATACCTGGCTTGGCTCGTCATCATCGATGTCACTGTTTCTCCTAAAAAACATAGATTTTCTCTTTTACTCTCGCTACCAGTGCTTTCACCATCATCTTCGTTACTTTCATCCCAAGTTGCTACAAAACTTCTCCTTTTTGGTTTCTTTCCTTTGCTGAAACGATTTTGAGGACAATTTGTCTTGATATGACCAGGTTTATTGCACTTGTAACGAATGACCTCCTGCTTTTCTGAGTTGTCTAGTTTTGACGATTTTGCTCTTCAGTTGTTGATTTAGGGCTGAATTTCTATACTTGCGGTTCCACCTTTTGAATCTCTTTATTATCAGTGCCAATTCAGCTGCTCCTTCATCATCACCATCATCATCTTCACTTTCCATCGTTCCTTTGAGAGCTATTGATTTTTTTTCGCATATCTCCTCCTTCACGTTGTTCCTTGAATTTGATTTCTAGCTCATAAGTGGTGAGGTTTTCGATGAGTTCTTCAAGTTTAATCTGTTTCAGATCCTTTGATTCTTGGATGGCGGTCACCTTTGCTTCAAAATTTTATGGAAGAATTCTTAGGATCTTTCAGACTATCTCCAGTTCTGTGTATGACCTTCCTAGGGATTTTGATTTGTATACAAGATTAGAAAGTCGTCCATACATTTCTTTGACACTTTCATCCTTTGCCATTGTGAAGTTCTCATACTCGCTACTAAGCATGGCAAGGAGAGATTCTTTTACCTGGGAGGTTCCTTCATGAGTCACTTCAAGTGTGTGCCAGATTTTCTGCGCAGTTAGACAATGTAAGACACGGTTAAATTCAATTTGATCTAATGAACAAATAATAGAATTTATAGCTTTAGCATTAGTAGTTTGCAGTTTATTTTAAAGATCTATCCATTGATCCATAGGTTTATCAACTTCTTGATTGCCTACCATTACTGTTGGTATGCTATTTCCTATTTCAACAATATTCCATGCATTTATGGTTTTCAGAAAAATTTTCATTCTAGTTTTCCAATATGCATATTCACATTGAACATGGGTGGTCTAGCTATGGACTGACCTTCAACAAAAGCATTACTAAAAGAAGCCATTGAAATAATAAAAATCAATTTTTTTTAACAGAAAATGGTTTTGATCCTAGCTTTGATACCACTTGTAGGATCGTTTTCACCCCAGAGGGGGGTGAATATGGTTTACTAAATATTAATGTGGAAATAAAAATAAAAACAGAAAGTAATGCAGTAAAGATCACACACAGTTTTACCCTACTTCGAAAAAAATTTCCTACGTGCTGCCCCCAAGGTTTCTACTAGAAATTAGGTAATCAGACGCTTACAAAAACACGTAAACTTGCGATACCCTCTAACTTGATTAACCTAACTCTAAGCTCAAAACCCAGCCACAACCCAGCCACTGAGTTGCGAATTCTCGAACTACAAAATCGTAGTTCGTAAACTAGTTAATCTAGAGTTTGACTTAAATAAAAAAACAAACAAAAGTACAAAAAAAACCTAATAAACTGTACGGCCGAATTAAAAGACATAAACGAGTTCCCTTTTTATTTTGCTTCCTGCTTATCCATGCCGTCTTGTTCCTTTGGGATTTGGAATTAGGGTTTTGTTAAATTGAAACAGCTGCTTGGAAATAGAAATTCAAATCATTTGCCTTGATGCTTTCGTTCCTCAATTTGTTACTGCTGCTTCAATGTCGAATTTAGATGGTATAATATCGATATGCGATTTTTTACTTTATTTATTCCGTTGATTTGCTTGAACTCAAACTTCTCAATTGTCGATGAGGAATTGGGTATTTATAGGGATCAAAACCCTATAATTTCGTTTCGTATATTTTGATTTGAATTCTTTGTGATTTTAGAACTTGTGTTGGTTTCTGATCGAATGATCTCTGAAGTATGACTTGTTCATCTCTGACTTGGTCGTCCTTCGATTACTGCTTGGCATTTGAATTTGAGATATATATACCAATTTTGGGTTAATCTTGACTTCCTGAAGTCCGACTTATTCATCATGATATCTTCTGCGACTTTTTCTACTCCTTCCTGAATTTGTTCTCTACTTTGTTTAGGATTCTGATATTTTTTTGACTTATTCATCCTTTGAACGTTCTGTTACTATGCTTTGATCATGTCATGTATATATTGATGTGTTGTTCATTTCTTGCATTGTTTAAGAGAACTGGCTTGTTGAGTATTCGGTGTATGTTTGTGTGACACCCTATTTTGCCTTGCTTGAGTTTGATCTGATGTCTCCATGTATATACATACATACATACATACATATATGTATGTATATATGTGTGTGATTGCTATGGTTATGCTCTGTCCACCCGAGTGCTTGCATTCTGACTTTCCTTGTATATACATGTCACTGTGTTTGTTAGACTTGCTATGTCCGGTGCACTTGTATTCTCTGGCTATAATGATTTTGTGCTAGTTGCTGGTCGAGTTCCATGTCTAGATCTGGTGCACCGCTTTGTACATGTGCACTACATGTTCATATCTGCCCTGTACTTGGCCTTGAATTCTGATTTTGCTTGAACATTTTGTATACTTTCATGTACATGTTGACTTGCATTTATCTCTGCCTTCAATTCTGGTCATCTTGTTTTCATGTGTGTTCATGCCTGAATGTAGCTTGATGCTCTCACTTGATTGCTTTGTACTGACCATTGCTGAGTTGTTTTTTTTGCATTGCACCTGAATTGAATTCAGTCTTGGCTTGGGTTTGACCTTGTGCTCACATGTCCCTGCAATTTTAACAAGCAAGTGTATATCGATGTGCACGACCTTGTGGCATGTATAGTGATACACTGTGCATGTCACAAGTTGTTCGCGTATTTTTTATTCTAGTTTGAAATAGAAAGATGAATTAAAAAATGATGATGCACAACTCCAATAACTGAGGCAAACAATATTTTCAAACACACACTTCATTGTGCACTGCAAAATATTTCTTTTTCAATTTTACTACGTCAATGTTTATTTTGCAGATAGATCAGATGCTGGATACAGGCTGGAACAGAGTTGACGATCAAATAAGAGTGATGAGTGAATATGTAGTGAGGTGAAACATGTATGTAAAATTGTATAGTGAAAATTGTGTTGTAATTGAAACTTGTATTTGGAATTGTGTAAATATAATGAGAGCTTAAATTTGTACTATTTGAATTTGTAATAAAGTATTTGTTTGAATAAAATATTTGTTTAAATAAGAATTCCATGAACACCCAAGAATTTTGGTGGGATTTTGTAGGTTAAAAAAACAATGTAGATTCAATATAAATCATCTAAGGCACCAAATGTAGAAATAGCTAAAATGAGAGAAAATGCTTCATACTAAAGAACCCGAGATAAGATCTTTAAAATCTGAAAGACAAAATTGAGATAATTACGTTAGAATCATAAAAGATAGCATTAACACTAAAAATGAATTCAATAAGAAATCAAAATAATAAATCTAAATGAGAAACAAATTTAGTAGCAACATTTGATTTAAATCTAATATATAGTGCAATTGATTGCTAATAATTGGATACATTGAATAAAAGATAAAAGGGAGAAACTGATTTGATTTAAGATGTGAGAATAAAGGCGAGAAACAAAAAAGGAAAAGGAACTCTCATATGATAAAAGAGAGGTCGCGTATAATAAATGAAAGAGATAAACTGAAGAAAAAATGTTACTTAACCAAGAGTTTAATTATGTGGATTGAACTTAGGGACATGAATGTTCATGAACTATATTTACTATAGCACCAGTAATCAGAACTTGAAGTAATTCCTGTTTTGCAAGTTTTGTAATAAAGTAAACATCTCAAATGATCGATATGACTAGATACAAAATGGATGACTATTTAATTTTGTAATCAACAATGATATAGCAACGTAATGCAACAACCATAAAAGTAAAAAAATATAGTTCTCCCGCCTAAATCCTTTTTATTCTTCTTGATTTTTTTGGACTTCAAATAAAGATTATCAATTTGACTTCTGTAGTTATTATTTTTCTATCTAGTTTCATGTAATTAACAAAATAACTAAAATCATAGTACCAAAATAATCTTGTATCGTTGTATTTTTATTGTCATTTAAGATATTAGTTTGATAATTTTGCTTCATTTTTCCAAAAAGGATTAGTAAAGTGTTTTTTCCTTGGTGTGTAATAATATTATTATTTGGAAGTGAGAGTTAGGGGTATGCCCTAGGGGCAATTATGTAATTTGTTACATATATCTAACTCGTTGACCAATTTTGTTTGAAATAAAAGGTATTTTCTTCCTATTATATACTTGATATAATGTGATTATATTAATTAATTAAATTAATTAACTTAATTAAAAGAATATTTAATAGAAAAATTCATAAATGGTATATTTTGTGATAGTAGTTACAAAGTGTTATAACCGTGAGTAATTTATCACAACAAAACAAATATACCATTTTAAATGTTTCTAGTCAAGATGCATCGAGACTGTATATCAATGTATCCGTTGAGACTAGAGTACGTAACGCTCTCCAAATGTTGGGCAGTGTATTACTCATAACTGCTGGAGGCACCTAGGGCTTACGTACTAATAGTTATTGGATAACTATGGAACGACTCACTCGATAGTTTTCTGTTACTTAATATAACTAAGGTCAAAGAGAAAATATCGATGTGACTGATTTACACAGTTCTCTCGACTTGAGAATACTGTGGATCTTCAATATGAAAGCTCCGCTTTGATTATAGCCAAATCATGGCATGGCATCCATCGAGTGACTATAGTTGGGTCGAGTGGAAGTATTGGAAGTGAAGCACTATTCAAGAGAGGATTCATCTCCTCAGTTATATGCGGTTAGTATCACAGTCAACTCAAAGTCAAAGTCTCCAGCCAGAGCATTTCGGTTAATAATAATTGTTATTATTGAACCAAGGACTTTTTATTTAGACTATAAAGTTGAATGTGGATGAGGTTGGAATTTTGACCATTACCAAATTCCATAAGTCCTAAGTGATATAGTTTTGACGAAGAGAATTGGTGTAAACAAATATCACAACTGGGTAGCGCTTATTAAACTAAAATTAGATTTTACCGAAAATGAGTAAGCAATAAATTTGGCCATAATTCCACATCACCTGCTATGTGACGTGTGAACGTTAACATTAGAATAGTTCGATGTTAATCGCTGACCAAATTTGCACCCAAGAGTTACACAGCTGAAATGATGAATTCTCTTAAAATCGAATGATTTAATTAGTTTTAATTATTATAAATTAATTAATATTTATGAAATATTAATTATAAAATTTTAATATGATTTGAGAAATAAATAATGTTATATATATTTATAATGGTTATAAATGTATCAATCGATATACGATATCGATAAGTGATTAAATTAGATTTAATTGCATAGCATTTTGACAAGGGCTTAAATGGGTTTGAAGCCCATCATTAGGGCTGAAAATTTCGGTTTTGGCAAGTTATTGGAGGCGGCTAAAACTTAGGATTAGACCTAGAGATGGATGGCTAAGATTAAGAGAGAATAGGTAATGAGATTGTCCTAATATCTCTCTTGTACAAGGCTATATATATGGATCTCTAAACCCTTAATCAAAAAAAACTTTAGGCTGCCATAACTATCAAGTTTGCTGGTCGAAATTAATCCCCATATCAGTTCTAAGATCTAAAATCAATTCAAGTTAAGTAAAAGCACTATTTGATAGAAAAGGTCGACGATTCCAGACTTGCAATCTGACGGATCGAGCATAACCGAGCTCATAGATTCAAGTGGACTCAAAGGCATCATCAATTGGTATTTTATTTATATATTACAGTAATCTTATCGTACTTTATGATTTAATATTGATTAATCTCAAATCTGTATATATATATATATATATATATATTAATGTTGTATATCTAGTTAGGTGAGATTTTCGTAGGTATATGTAGTTGTCACAAATTAATTTGGTTATGTGCATTGTTATATTATTATGTGTTATAGTTTATGTATAAACAAATCTAATTTTCTGCAAAAAATTAAATTTTTTCATTATTAATTATTTTATGTATATTTATATATTAATTTAAATATAGGCTAATGTATATTTTAAACATATAATTACATATATGTATATTTATAATGTATAAATAGCTTAGAATTTTTCCTTACACCTATTTATAAATAATATGAATTATTAAATTCGAAAATAAATTTTTTATATATATAAATAATTTTAAATTGTCTTTTATTTATTATTTGAATTGTTTATTATATCTAAAATAATTATTGCACTAAAAATTTGATTTTATATTTTTTATAAATTACTACATCTATGCAATAACCCACGTAAAAAATTTCAGAAATTTTTGTTAATATTTAATATTTTTAATAATTAAATTACTTCGATTAAACATTTCTTTTATTTATTAAAAATAATATTTTGTTTCAAAAAATCATGAAATTTTTTTTAACCTATATTTTATGATCCTAAATTTTTGTAAATTTTAAAATTTGATTTTTTTTTAATACTTATTACTAATGTTTTTAATTATTATGATCAGAACTATTTATTTTGTATATATATAATAATGATAAAATTATTATTTTATATTTGTTATGCTAATTTAGATCTGGAAATAATTTTAAAATATATATAATTATATTTTAAGGATTTGAATGTAATTAATTATTCATATATATATATTTTATTTAACCTTACATATATAGTTTTAATAAAAGTGGGGTAGACACACGGTGTGGGGTTTACTTAAGTAAGTATCAATGAATACCATGATCTTAAGGTTCCCCATGATCTCAAAAAAAAATTTAATTATTATATATATATGTATAATTTATATGTTTAATTATGTATATATATTTATACAAATGTTTTAAATTATATATATTTAATTTTGAGACTTTTAGTTATAAAATATATTTTAAATATATGTATACGTATTTATATAAATATACTTTGCATTATAGATTTATGCACATATTTAGACAACATACAATACACACAAAATGAGCTAATGTGTCTGTTGCGATGTAAATCTCAACATCTATATATGGGCATGTTATACCCTTCACGGATTATTATGTTACACATGCACACATATATGTATATGTATATGATACATGTGTGTGTGTGTATATATAAATTAAATCATTCATATTAACTTTACACTACAAAATACTTAAATTTAAATAAAATACATGATTTTATTCAAAAAAATTAGAATTGTTCTAAATGAATTAGACTTCATAGGCCCAATAAAAAATCCAACAGGGTAAAAGTTTTGAAATTCACCCATAACTTCCACTCCGGGCTAGTCCAGTTCCAACAGTGGTATTAGAGCCCAATGGCTTATGCGGTCTAAATTAGTCATGTTAGGGCTAACTTATTAAGATTGCCTACTTAGTACGGTGTCTAGAAAGGTAATGTCTAGGATTGGAATTGGGTAATCAAGTACCTTGTCCTACCTGGTTACCGGCCTGGCCTGAAAGGTGAAGTGAGCCCGAAGGTTGCTCCTAATAGAAAAGGCCCAACTTAATTTGGGCCTTGGGCTAATTTTCAAAATCGTTTTGAAAATTAATGTTAAAGATTTTAAATTTAATAGTTAAATTTAAAATAAAACATGTTTATTATTAAAAAATTATAATACTATATAAATTTTCAAAATGTTTGAAAGGATAATGATATTTTCAAAATGTTTGAAAATATTTATATAATAATTTCAAATTTTAAATTTATTAATAAGATTAATAAAATAAATTAATTAAATATGTTAATTAATTAAAGCATATATGTGTAACGACCCGTATTTTTACGAATTGAAAGATCGTAATAACTGTTATTTTTAGGTCGTAATGTTGTTAAGTCGTTCAGAGTTTAAGTCGGCCAGAGCTTGAATCGTCCAGGGTTGAGTCGTGTAGAAGTTAGGTCGAGTGGTAGTTAGGTCGGGTGAGCGACCTAAGGAAGTTTGCGACCTAAGGAAGTGGGCGACTTAAGAAAGTCGGCGACTTAAGGGTTTAGACGACCTAAGGGGATAGGTCGTGTGATAGTTAGGTCGTCTGGTAGTTAGGTCGGGTGGACGACCTAAGAGGTTGGAGCAACCTAAGGTAGATAAGTCGGCTGAGCGACTTAGGGAGTTGGCGACTTAAGGGTTAGCGGCATAAGAGTAGCGACTTAGGAAACTGGGCGAGTTAACGACCTAAGAAAGTTAGGTCGTAGACGACTTATGATAGGTCGCGTGGATGCTTAAGTCGTTAGGTCGTGTCTGTGTTAGGTCGCTAAGTCGCGAGGGTCTTGAGTTGTTAGGTCGCGTGTGTGTTAGGTCGTGACTTCTGATAAGTCGTTAGGTCGATTGAGTTTTAGGTGGTGCCTAAGTGCTAGATCGTGTGTGTGTTAGGTCGCGACTTTTGTTAAGTCGCTAAGCCGCATCTCTGTTAGGTCGGCATCTCAGTTAGGTCGCGCATATAGGTTTGTTAGGTTGTTAGGTCGGCAACTGTTAGGTCGGCAACTGTTAGGTCGGCAACTGTTAGGTCGGCAATTTTTAGGTCGTGGACGACCTAAGGGCGAACGACCTAAGGAACTACCTATAAATACGTGGGTTTTTCTTCACTTTTTGGGATCCGGATTTTGAAGCGACGAAGTCCTGCTATTTTGAGAGCTCGAGTGCTGCACTTCTTCACTTCTTTTCTCCACTCTAATCTTGTGATTCCTTCCATCCAAATCGAAGATCAAATCGAAGATCCAAGAGCTTAGATTGAAGATCTACATCCATCGAAGAGAGATTTCATCGTTTGAAGCGGAATTTTGGTAGATCGAGTTAGATCCTTCGCTGTCCAGATCTGAAGTATGTTGCTTTTGAAGTGTTTAGGTGATTTGGTGAGTGGTAGTTATCTCTCACACGGATCCAAAGGAGTATATCGGATCGATGGCTTGATTTTGTGTTAAAATAGTGATTTCATGCATTTTCGCAAACTTAAGCATAGATCCATTGTTCATGATGATTTTACATCCATTTTACTACATGTTAATCTATGCAAGTTCATTCTTCAAGTGGTAGAGATATTACTCATGTTTCATGCTTGTTAGATTTGGACTCTTTATTTACAAAATTTCCATTTTAGTTATAATTGCTTATAGATCTTGTTTGAATGATTGATTACTTGGATTAATGATTGATTTGATTGATTGTTATAAATTAGTTGATTGGTTGTTGGATTTAGAGAAGATGGTCGAAGATGATTCAAAAGCTAAAGGAAAGGCTCTTGAATTGGAAAAGCTGCTTGTGGCATATGTGGCGGATGATAAAGCTCACATGGATAGATTTGATGATGATGTTGGGATGAGGCTTTGCTATGATGAGATGAAGCGAGGCATGATGTGAGATAGCCTTGGTTTAATCCAGACGGGATCATTCCAAGCATGTTGGTAACTCGGTGAAAGGGTTCGAGTTTGAGGATAATGGTTGGCTCGAGAGGCGCTTGAGCTAGTATGAGAATAGTCACCGAGGAGGATGACTAGGAGGATAAGATTTCATCATTGTTGAAGGTTCTAGCAGGCTCAAAGCAAGAGTACAATAGGCAGATTCGATAGTCCCAAAAGACTACAGTTGGTGGTCGAGTACTCTGGGCAGATTCGATAGTCCTAGGCACGAGCTGCGACGACGTATGGAGTTCTGTCTAGAACCGGGGTTACCATTGGCCCTTGACGGACGGCTGAAAGAATGTGCCGGTCATTCAATTAACGGTGGTATCGAAGCAATGATAACAGTGATAGCCAGAGTCATGGATGTTTGATTGTATCGTCATTCGGTCTCAAGAGCGATATTTTCTGGGTGCTTATCTGATCTTGGTTTAGGCCTTGGGGGTTTGTGCTTGGAAAACATCGACCTTGACTTGTGTGATAATTGCTTTACTTTAAATGTCTGCTTTGCTATGTTTATTTCTGCTAGTGTGTCTGGGGGCTATCATTGTAGAAAGAGGTGGAGTGGGAGGGTTGGATTCTTATTCCTTTTACCTTTATGCTCTTTTGGTATGTTGTTAGTTAATTTACCGCTCACTAAGACTGTTGTCTGACTCAAGGTTTTATGTTCAACTCTTATTACCTTGGGTTGTTCATCCATTTTGGGATGGGCAGACTAGGTAGCAGGTGACAGGTGATGTTCTTAGTTTCCAACGATGCTGATGACGAAGACGAGCTGGAGGCTTGCATATTATTTTCTTACTACATGTACTGGATGTTCCGCTGCTTGTATATTCTCTGAGTGATATGCAGTGAGGCTTGATGTATTGACTATTCAGATGTTTGTATTCAACTATTATGAAGCTTAATTGATGAGATTCTATTTTGTGAAGCTTCACTATATATATTCTCTATTGTATTTCTTTTATCCATGCGCTGTGAGTAATACGATAGATTCTGCTGTTTTAACTTACCTTGGCGATCGTCCATGGCTGCCTAGCACACCTTACAGCGCACTATCTCTATGTTTAGTGCAGGGGTCATGGGCGGTCGTCACAATATGCATGTATTATATATGCTGATATATATTATGTTATTTTAAAATGTTTAAGATAACATAAGCATATGTATATGTATACAAGATAAATTTTGAAATTAATAAATTTTAATAAAAATTGTTTAATTGAATAAATTAATTAAAGGTTAATTAATTAAATAAAATACACATATATATGATATATGTGTGTTACACTATAAAGGTTATAGTATACACTGTAAATGTTATAGTAGATATGTCCAATATAAAAGTTATATTGAAATACTAATTTAAAATTAATTAAAGAGTTAATTGATTAAAATTAATTAGATAAGATTTAATTAATGATATATTATACGTAAGATTATCATATAAGTGATATGAAATATAAAAGTTATATAACAATAAAACTTATATGATATGTGTATAAACTAAATGTGGAACATTAAATAAACCCAAATAGACTTGAGAAATAAATACATATGTAAATATACATATACCGTGATTTCTGAAGTGTTTGACACTTGAATCGCTGGGGTATTTCATAAGAAATATATTATTCTATACGTCGATATCACTTAATATATATATTGAAGATTATGAATCTTCAATATGATGTTGTTCTCTACCATATATATATTAATAAATTACTTACATACTCCTTAGTTGTTGAGCAAACTCAAGCTAGGGATGTTATGCTTAGTATTATTAATATATTGAACAGATGAGGTAAGATAACTATATGTATTTGTTGAGCAAACTCAAGGTACATATACTATACTTAGGCCATCACGATATGGTAGGTATGAGTGAATAATCTCTTTCGATTTGTTGAGCAAACTCAAGGTCGAAATGAGATTAGAACAACGAAAAATGGGTTAGGGGTTGTATGTGATACAACCGATAAGGAGTTATCCATCGTTTTTTGGGCTATGATTTGTTGAGCAAACTCAAGGTCGGAATACCAAAACAAACGAGTCCTAACACTCACTAGTGAAGTTGTAAGACTTCTATGTTTCATCTTAGGGTTTGGAGAAACATAAAAGACTAGTGGGAGCCTTATTAGAAAAATGAAAGGGTAACATTTAACCTTTCTAATATTGTAAGAACATATGCTATATAATGTTATAGTTATCTACAATGATAAATTTGTGCATTTAATATGATTGATAAAACATTTGTCAATTAACATATATAAACAAACTGAATTGAAAGTTGACAAATAGAAATATAATATATACTTACTAATAATTCTAATTGCATGTTATATGATGTTTCTATACCATGCAAGTGCCTAATTTCAACTACTTAATACATTCGTAAGTTGGTCACTTATATGTTTATTTTGTTTAGACCGTGCATTGCATTTTATGAGTTTTTGAACTCTAAATGCAATTCAAGACTATGGATTTTTGGTCCATGTACTTTCACATATAAATGTTATATGGTGAACAATCATAGTTTGTGTGGTATAATATTTCGATGGAGTTAGTTCATTCGAAGTAAGCCAATAAACAGTATTTTAAGATCATGTATTCAACTTGAATGATTTCTAAAGGATCATTTGTGTTAATATAACACAAGACCATAAACTACGAGATACACCTAAGAACTCGATCGTTGAAATGTCATCTTGATTGGTTTACATAAAGTGCAACATATTTGATGTCTTAAATGTTAAGAATATTCGAATGCGCTTTTGTAAAAGGTTTGTTATGATATTGTTGTAAGGTTTTCTTTTGAATAGTTTGACCATTTGAAAGAAAAACGAATGTATAAGAATAGATGTAATTTAAGGTAAAGTTGGAATAAAGAGAATGAATAGTCACTTCTGCTTCATAGAGAAACATTGGAACAAGAATTGTAATAATAATTGATACTAAATATTGGAATATGAAATACGATTTTTATTTCGAAATGTATTTTCATATAGAAAATTGTTTTCTATAACATTTATTTCTTGGAGTTCAAGATATTTGACCAAAGAACTCTCCTCTGTAAACTAGTTGCAGAATATGAAATAAGTAAACTATATTAACAATATTAAGTGAATGGTGGACCTCTAAATTTAGTACGCTATTATAGTAATGGCGGAAATAGTAGGAGCATGCCATATAGCACCTAATGATTGCATCAAATTACGAAAATTGTTTTCGTAAAATGTACTAAACATTATTTGTGAAATAATGTTTATTTTTGGTATTGACTGAAAAATAGATATAACTATATTTCAATATGAGTATTATGAATATTCATTATGAAATAGAACTATATTATGGAATTTGTTTTCATAGTAAAAGTGATGCAACAAAAATACATATGTATCTAACATTATTTACAGTTGTTTTGGAATTATAGACTAAGCCATAGTTTTGAGAAATAATTTTACTATATGATTATGAATCATATGATATGGGTTAATTATATCTCAAACAATTAATGGCTATGCACCCATTTAGTGGGAGCATCATAAGAGTTGATGAACTCTTTGAATTAATACAAATTGATGTATGCAATCACAAGTCTATTAATACCAAAAGGGTTCCACATACTTTGTTATATTCATCGATGAATTATTACCAACATGAACATGTGTATTAGATACACATGTAGTAAGTTTATGATAAAATCATAGAATATAAGAGAAAATTAAATAAAATAACATGCAATAGAATAAAATGATTTTATTTGGTCAAATAAGTGAGTATATTGGAAAGAGTTCCAAATGTACCTAAAAATGAATATAGATTCAATCTCAAAAGTCACTCCTCCATGTGATACATAATGATGCATTGATAAGGAGAAATCAGACATTGTTGAACAATTTACGATTCATTGTGAGTGAAGTTGAGTTAGTTTCTTTCTATAAGATCATGTACTTAACAGTAGTACACAAGGTTGATATTATTTCATCTAAAGAGCAGTTTACAAAATCATACAAGATAAGGGTTTGTAAGAAATCCCAGCTTATCCAGGCCAAGGAGTTGGCAAGTTGTGCGAGTCAAAAGGTTGCATGTAATAATTGTTCATAAAGGATCTTGTACGAATCTCCAAAACGTTTTTAGAAAGGTCTGTCATCAAATGACATATTTATGTTTTAAACATAATTTTTGTAAACTAAAATCAATTTTATAAATAAAAAGGTTCATAAAGCATTTATGAATCCCTATTTTATTTGCACTAAAAAACAATTGTTGTTTCAAGATATATCAACTTCATTGTGAAGGAATTTCTTTGAGAAATTTTTTGTAGTTAAATGGAATTAGATCTGATCCAAAGATAGAACTGATTATATGAGATGAAGTGAAATTAACTAACCTAAATGAACACATAGCATTAGAATGTCTAATAAGTATTCTCGTACATCGAAGAGAAACTATGAGTTTCTTATTAATATCGAAAATATACATTACCGTCAGTTGTTCAATTAAACCATTAAGATTGTTGACTCTATATGGTATGATGCGCAAATCTAAAAGAATTCCAAGTACGCTATCAAAATATGATATTGGTGGTCGTAACCAAAGAGATGTGATCCATCGACCGAGATTGTATCTTTATTGGAAAGACTAATGTGGTTGGAATTAAATGGGCAATGTTGATAAGAATAATATCGCAAATTTCAATTGTTGAAATTAGCATAACAGATTTGATATTCAACATGCCCAAGTTAATTCAGATTTACTCACAAAATTATCGCTCGATAAGACTTAGTGTTTGGTATTTATGTATTGAAACAGAAAATTCTAAATAATGATTTAGAGTAAACCGTTTACACATATTAACCAAAATGCCTCGAAGTCAGTGGGAGCGATATTGGGTTTGTGAGTCTTTGGATATGATCCAAGAAATGATACGAATGTATCATTTTATAAGCATCAAGATTGAATAAGTATTTTGATAGAAATATCAAATAGTTTGATTTTCAATCAAAGTGCAGAGGAAGCGTGTGTTCATAAGAAAGAACGTTAAAAGATACATTGATATTTCTAAACTATAAGTAAGCAACACGTTGTTGATTTTAACAAAATGCTTGTATTAAAATCAACTTTAGTTGTTTTAATACTCAATTTTGGATTGTAAATGATGTATTTTATGGTGAGTATAAAAGATATAGGGATTGTCCCAAAACGATATACAAGAGCATCCTATTAAAAGGGGACATGTAAGTTGGATTCCTTATGCATTAGCAATAGGAATTATCATACAGGTTATGTTGTGTATGATATTGTGTTTTGTTTATGTATTTGGTACATGGAGCAAATAAAAAATCCAAATTGATATCACTAAATGGTTGTTTAAGGTGTTCTCGCGCATTTATGAAATACTAGAGAATTGTTTATAGAAACAACGAAGTGGAAATTGGTACGAAGGGCCTAATTATATGGCCCATTTTTTTTCCAGGACACGGGTTTGAAACTATTATTTTCGAGGACAATTATGTGCGGCGTGCATCTTCATCTTCTCAAACAACTACGTATATTCTGAAATCTGCCGATCTTGGAAATTGGGCGCGTGCGACTTCATCTTCTCAAACAAGTACGTATCTTCTGAAATCTACCGATCGTGAAAATTAGGCGCGTGCGTCTTCATCTTCTCAAAGAACTACGTGCCTTCTGAAATCTACCGATCTTGCAAATTAGGCGGTCGTGAAAATTAGACGTATCTTGTTCAATCAAAGCGGTCGTTTCTTGTGCAATTGAAGCGGTCGTGAGGCGTTAGTTTCTTCTCAAATCAAAATCGACTTTAATTGTGGGAAATCGTGAGGCGATTTTCTTCATTTGGTGAGTTTATTTTTTATTTGCTGTTTTTCATTCTCAATTCTTTTTTTTATGATGTTACTGTATGTTTCTTTTCACAGGAGGCTGTTTTCATCTATTGGAGGAAGGTTTTGTTTGATGTAGTTGGAATAATGGCTTCTGAATGGTATTGTTTTATTCTTACAATCACTGTGTATTTAGCTTCGTTTGTTCTTTAGTTTGCAATTAAACTCTGATTGTTTAGATGTTTAAGAATGGTGTATCAAAATTCCATTCTGGCTCTAGTAATAATTTGGCAGCCATTGAATGTGATTATGTGTTTTAAAGACCATATTGATCTTAGTGTGTGTTTGTTATGATAATTTTTTAGCTCTTCTTTTTCACCATTAAGTATATTTTTGCAGATCATCTTTTTCACCTATGATTTTTCAACAATGTAAACTTGAATAGGTACAATCACAACGAATGTTTTTCTTCCACATGTTCCACTGTTGTAATCAGGTTATCCCAAAGAGTGATAGTGATCTCTAAAAGATAAATTGTTTTATCTTTTTCAAAAAATGGTATAAAAAATGATTTAAATAGTCTTATGCTATTAGTTTTTATTTAAGATCAGTTTCACATAGTTATATTTTTTTAATATTTTTTTACATTTTTTTTTGCAGGTGTGATTCATCTGTTATAGTTGTGTTTGATTTCAATAACAATTGTTTTAGTGCTCGTTTTGGATTGGATGCTTCTATTTCTTATGTTAGGAATAGGATTTGGGAGCAGTGGAATAATTTTACTCCATTATGCTTTGATATTTTTTATATTCGAGAATCAAAGACTACCTTTATTGAAACGGATAGTGATCTTCAAGCTATATTGATTTTGTCTTGGTTTAAAAAGGAAGAATTTTTGGTTTTTTTTCTACGGCTGAAGAATGATTCAATGGATAATTTTGTTGGTGAAAGTAGCAAGTCTGGTTCAGTTGTTGGTGTTGAGTCAAGTAATAATATGTTAGGTTATGATGATGATTTAGATTCTGGTTTTACTCAACAAAAGGATTTACATGAGTTGTTGAAGAAGAATTCAAATATGGAATTTTTTACTGGGGTTGGTCAACAGTTTGATTCTGCTATTGGATTCCGTAGAATGGTTAGTGCTTATTGTTTGAAGAATGGGTTTAAAGTACAATATATTAAGAATTGTAAAGAACGATTGACAGTTCGATGTGCTATAGATAGTTGTCCATTTAGGATTCATGCTTCTTGCAAACTGAAGCAATTGGACCAATTGTTTGTTAAAAACATTCAGCTGAATCATACTTGTGGTGGTGGATTTCGTTCACTTGGTAGTCCAACTATTAATAGTGATCTTGTGAAAAGTCTAATCTTCACTCAAATTCGTGATGAGCCAAAAAGAAAAACGAAGGATATCATTAAAAGTTTTAGAAGAGATTATGATGTGGAGCTGAGCTATTATTTTGCTTATAAGGGTAAGAAATTGGCTATGAATGATATTTACGGTGATGAAAAGAAATCTTACAATGATTTAGTTTGGTATTTGAAGGCATTGGAAAGAAATAACCCAAATAGTTATTCAAGTATGGATGTGGATTCTGACACTAATCAATTTGAGAGAGTTTTTGTATGTTATGAGGCATGTATATTTGGATTCAGCTATTGTCGTCCTATGGTGTTTTTAGATGCTACCTTTTTGAAAGGGCGAAGTGGTATTTTGATGGCTGCCACTGCAAAAAATGGAAATCAAGGTACTAATTTTGATCTTTTTTTTTTGCTGTTGTATTTACTTTGTACTGTGTGCATTAGGTTCTTGTTATAAATTTTTGTAACATAGTACTGTTTCTTTAAGTGATTGTTCTAGTGAATTTTGTTATGTTCATACTGCATTTTGGTTAAGTGATTAGTCTACTGTTATATAGTACTGATTCAGTTCATTAAAGTTTCTTTTGCGTTAGGGCTTAGCATGTAAAATTATTGCAGAAAATGAATTTATGTTACTACTACATGTTGAATAAGATAAATGCATTTATCTTTTAAGATAAAGAATTAAATAACATATTAAGCCGTACTTATATTTCATAGTTACTAGTACATGTTGAATATATTTATCATTTTTCTCATTATTTGAAATTCTTACATAACGTATAAAAATGATTTAAACAGCATATAGAAAAGATAATAGCATATATCTTTTAGAAGTTCTTTGTATTGTATGCATGAATTAAGTATTATATCTTTGCAATTTCTACTCTTCCTACATAGACTTCACATTCAAGTAGCAAAATTTAAAAAACAAAAGAAAAAAAGGTTGAATTGTCTCTAGCAAATTTATTTTTCTTTTTTTATTTGGGCAAAGGGCATAGTGTTCATGTGATTTTTTACTATTAGATAATACTGTTTCAAAGATAGTGCATTATTTTCAAATGGACATTAATAAACAGTGAATTATTATTATTTTGTTTTTTTCCAGGTTTTTTCCCATTAGCAATGGCTCTTGTTCCCAAAGAAAATGAAGAGTGTTGGAGTTGGTTTTTGAATCACCTAAAGAATGCTCTTAGTTGTGATAGAATATTAACTTTTTTAAGTGATAGACACTGGGGTTTATTGTTAAGTGTTCCAAAAATTTTTCCGAATAGTCATCATTCTTATTGTTTGCATCATATGCAAAATAATATTGCTAGCATTGTGAAAAGTGGAAGGGGTGTTTGGGTAGCTCATTTACTTGAGCGTTGTGCTATAGCTTCTAATCATCATGAGTTTGAAAAAGCCATGTCCAAGTACAAAGAAATTGGAGGTGCCAAAGCTATAGAGTATTTGAATGACAAACCATATGATCATTGGGCCGATTTGTTTTTTCCGGGGAAGCGATATGGTGAAAATAAGTCCAATGTAGCCGAGAGTTTTAATTCTTGGATTTTGGATGAAAGAAGTTTGCCTGTTACTGCTTGTCTTGATGGAATTAGGGTAAAACTTATGATGCAAATGTCTAATCGTAGAGAAGAGGCATTAAAGTGGACTAGTGTGCTATGTCCGAAAATGGAAGCTCGTTTGTTAAAATTGAAGGAAGAAGGATTTGGGTGGAGTGTTTCTAAATCATCTAGGTATGTATTTATATTTATTTACATGATGTTCACAGTTTCTAAAAAATGATAAATGCATTTATCTTTTTTCAACCTGCTATGTAGCCTGTGTTATGATTTCATTTTGTTGGTGTTGCTTGTTACGTATTTTCTCTTTGTCTGCATTAAAGCTTATGTTCACAGTATGATTGTTAATTTTTTTGGTTTATTAGTCTTATTTTTCACTATTAGTTCACTGCACATGAATTGGGTCTTACATTTTGTAGGTATATTTTTGAAGTTCATTCTCCGACATCTCAAAAGGTTGATCTTAAAAATCGCATTTGCAGTTGCAATCAATGGAAAGTGACAGGTTTTCCTTGTGTGCATGCTTTGAAGTGTATTTCTTTAACCAGAAATTCTGTTTATGAATATATTGAGAATTACTTTACTGTTGAGTATTATCTAGCTTCATATTCACATTTGATCAATCCTATTCCAACTTTTGATAAGGAAGCAATTGAAGCTGAAGAATCATCTACTGTTCTTCCTCCTAAGCCTGTTCGTGGAGCTGGAAGGCCTAGGATGAATAGGATTGAAGGGGCTGATTTTCATGCTAAGCAAAATAGATGTGGAAAGTGTAAAAAACTAGGACATAACAGAAGGCGGTGTTCTTTTGAATAATTGAGTTGATTGTTTTAGTTCAATGTATTTGATTGGTTGTTCTATGAATACTTTGAGTTGAATAATTGAGTTGATATTTTTAGTCCAAAGTATTTGATTTGTTCTTGTATGAATATTTGGTTGTTGTATGAATACTTTGAGTTGAATATTTGAATAATTGCATATGTTGAATTGGTTATGATCTGATTTTGATTATTTTTGGTTGTATGAAATTATTTATGTTTAACCGTTATTTGGAATACAATGTTGTTAGTTCTGTTAAAAAAGATAAATTGATATTTCTTTTTAATTGTTGTGTATAGTCTGTTTTTAAAACACAGTCCTGAGAAGAGCTCGCACGGTGTACTCAGCTATGACCTCAGGTTTCACATTAGTAGAGTCTGATCCAGGTGTAACCATGTTAGGCTTCAACAAAGTACCTTCCATTAGGACTTTGTGCTCGTTTAGGGCCTTGTAGCATGCAGCAAGCACTATTTCAGTCACATCTGCACACCTGCCAATTTCAAGGCCATTCAATATGTTAATTAACTTTGTGGAACAAACAATATTAAGGTTCCAAATGAACAATCCAAAAACAGGAACAGGTTACTCTTTGCTAGCATTTCACGCATGAAGTTTTTCTCATTAATGAGTGTTGAGTACAGCAAAAAAAGGTAAATCATGTTCTCTCATGAGTTGATTTATTGCTAATTAACAGTAGCATTCTTGCTTTTGACCCATTGATTTTGTTTAACAAGTAAAATTAACAGACAACTACCCAGTCAATGTTATGGGATCCATCAACAAGAATCTCAGATTCGACAATGGGAACAAGCCCATTTCGAACCAAATCATCTGTAAATCCACGATTTTTACGCACAACGGTAGGAATACAAATCAAACAGAACAACTGGAGATCAGTATGACTAGTATATTGCTACCCAAAACATACTGTCAATAAAACATAAATTCGTTTATCTTTTTAACAGAGCATTAAAAACATTAGCCATTACAAATTCACTATCAATTACCATAATTTCATTATCAAATTAAAAATCAATTGTGTAAGTACTTGCTAGTTAACAATATACAAAAGCAACATAGACTGAAGTGATTATGTAGTTAATATTTCATTTTGACAGATGCATTGGTTCTAGACAGTCTTGCCTTCTTGGTTCACAATATCATAACAGTTTGACAATACATCCCATGGTACTTGGCGGACTGGAGATCGATAGCCTCTACAATCGGGGTCGTGGCATTTCTGATAGTAGCCACCTCTCTGGAAATCAACAATGTACGTAACATGATTACTTTTATGTTCTCTTCCAATTCGTTCACAATATCGACTTTTGGACATGCTATAAATTATGTAGCCATGTGCAGAAAACCAGTACCACCTTCTTATTTTACCCGAAATATTTCCATGAGAGGCAAAAGATGAAATTTTATCATCCAAAGCTGGAAAGGGAGATTTTCCTGAACAATAGGACTTGGGTATATTGCTTCCATAATCATGTAATGACTTATCTCCCTCGGTGTGGGTGTTATTATCATTGACCTCAGATTCAAAATGAAGAATTTTGCAACAGTCCAGATCCATTTTGCACTCTAATAGCTTATCAAAATCAACATCTATTCTGCAAATAAGTGATTTGATAAACACTTGTTCCTCATTCAGATTCTTACAACCAAAGCGTCCGCTTGGCAGGAGTAAAGCATTCTTCCCTGCTTTTGATGAGAAAGGAAGACGAAAACAACGATTACGGGTATAAACTCCAGTATCAACAAAAAGAAGCTCCGTATTGTCTGATGAGCTTGAATCTTTTTTGATATACAGTTTTTCAAACTGTGGATCACTTACTCTTAAATTTATTATGCGTGAGCATACCTCAGAGATGAATGTTCCAACATGCGAGTTGTCTTTGAAGGCAAAATTTGGGATATGAATGATCAGATGTCGAGAGAACTTTTCTTCAGTAGATGAATCAAGCTCTAAAACCCAATCTTGATTTCCCTGGATTTTGTATTTGTCATTTAACAGTTTGAAGGTGATAGATATCAGAATATCTACCATTTCATCGGCATTTTTTCCAGTGTTAATCTTTTTATTGAACTCCAGATCATAATACAAGTGGCAAGGCAGTCCGACTTGAATAACCTCATAATGGTGGCGTAACTTAGGATTCATGGTTTTGTACCTTCTCCAGAACTCATCATATGTAGAAACAAGGAACCTTCTTTGTGCAGTCAAATGATCTTGGTAGCAAAAAACGTAAGTGTTTGCATGTGTTTGGACAAATCTTAAAGCTTCTTCTTGTCTAGGAAAAGTAGCCCATACTACATCTTTTTGCTGTGTAGAACAACGGAATTAGAAAACATAATAATAAATATAAAACTATAAATTATCAATAACAGATAAAAGGATTTATATTTCTTAAAAGAGCAGTAGAAACTTATTTTTAAGATCAGTTACTACAAATTCACTATCAATTACTACAAATTCACATCAAATTTTCAATATCAGTTACTACAAATTCAGTATCAATTACTACAAATTCACATCAAATTTTCAATATCAGTTACTACAAATTCATCATGTAATTCATTAGTAATTTAAAATATACTCCCTAAAATCTATGATCAATGTAGTATCAGCTTTTACAAATTCATCACCAAATTCATTATCTAATTTTTAATATCACCCATTACAAATTCATCATCTCATTCATCAGTCATTACATTTTTATGGGCTGAAGAAGAGCTGCAAAACTTGTCAAGCCAGCAGTATGGTTCGTCGGATAGTATTTGTGCAGCTATCTGTGCTCTCAATGCATTAACTTGTTCAAGACTAATTTTTTCTGTAGTCTGCATTCCTTGTGCTATTTTTTCCATGAACATCATCACAAAAATTCCGCAGTCGTACCTGTATTTCTGAAGTTTAGTACTTTGAATATAATGATAAAACAGATTATCTTTTCTTTATTTTGATAATGAATTGTAATTAGTATTATGTTTATCTAAAACTAGTATGTGAGAAAATAATATTATCTAATTGGTAATATGTGTGTAGGTAGTTATTCTGTATTGTGATTTTTTATATAAAATTCTGAACTATCTTCAAAATTACCCAGTGCTTTGTTGAGCACAGTCAACATTTTTAAGCACTGAATTTTTCCTGAGAATTGTTTTGTGCCCTTCTTCTTGTAACTCTTTGTTTAGGTTGTTCACTGCTGATTTCTGCAAACAGTGAAGGAAAATTAGAATAAATATAAACACATTTATCTTTTTTACTTTTTGTGTATTTTTACTTACCACATTAATGACAAATTTTGTATGTCCACTTCTGCAGGTTTTTGATCTCGTGGTCAAGTGCAGAGAGTCGTAGTGGTTCCAAGTGCATTCTCCAACAACTAGTTCTAGCAGACTCCAATGATCATTGCCATGTATTGGGAATAATATGTTGCAACATAATGGATCTAAAAGTGTTCTTTTCATAAAAGGATTGAACATTTTTTTCTTGATATTTTCCAAGCTTCCATCCGTTGCGCTTTTCTGTAAAAAAAATTGTTTTAGAAAATTTATGTTTTATAAAAAAATGTTAATTTGAGAATATAGTTCACTTACTGTCATAGTTGTGTTAACATAGATAATGCTATTGCTTTTTTCTAGTTGCTTTGTTTTTCGGAACCAAAACCAATCAATGATCTACATTTGAAAAATAATATGGATAAAGTATATAAATTATAATGAAGGAAAGTTTAGTTTGTTGTACTTACTTGACCACAAATACTTTGTTGATAGAGGAGGTCTTCTATCATCATTTTTGTTATGGTGATGAAGTTTTCATCATCACAACTAAATGCTTCATCGCTGGAAAATTGGACGGTTGTTAATAAAAGAAATTAAGTTTAGTACGTACTATGTTGTTTGCATTTGATAGTAAAACAAAATAGAAGCCTTTATGGAATTATTTATTAAAAGTTAAAGATAAATTAATTTAGCTTTTTTAGTTTTGTTTAGTTTTTGTTTATTTTTGAGCAAGTGTGTGAGTGTATAGTAGTTGATAGATGTACTGATAGGTGACCAAACTAAAACAGAACCAACACAGTACTAATAATTAATCTAACAGATTGTTGATATATGGTTTGTGTGAGTGAAAAGTAGTTTAATTACTTACTTGTTTCCTCCCAAAACTTTGAAAAAAAGTTTCACATTTTGTTGCTGTTCATCAGTTAGATGCTTCATGAGTGGACACTTTTCAACATTCTTTTGCTTCTTCTTTTTTTGTTCTTTAGAAATGACATCTTCAACAACAATTGGATTTTCTGCAGCAATTTCTTGACTATGTTGTTTGATATTTTCAAATTTTAAACAATCTTCGGTTTCTAGAATGCAATCTTGAGTTTCCATCAAATCAAAACATGGAAAGTTAGCAGAACTATTTATATGCATCATACCAACTATCTTTCTTTTATTCGTACCTTTATCAGCTTCACTTTTTTCTTTGAAATCATTTTTTTTCTCCACATTATGCTCTTCAAAATTTTCCAGCTTTTGAAGTTTCATTTCAAGATTGTGGAGTCTTTGTTCAGCCAGCTGTCTTGAATGTTGTTCCTCATTCAGTTGTTCTGCCATACTTTTCATCTCAGCAGATAAAAAGTTCACTTTCCTCTCTAACTCTTTTATGCTATTAGAGCAGTCTGTAGCATATTTGTCATATTCCAACCCAGTATATATTTTTTTTGAAAAAAAGTCTTTTTCCACTTTAGTTACATTTGCAAATTTCTTTAAAATCTGCATGGAAGGTATTTGAAATTAAATTTGGACATGTAATATCTTTGAAATTCTATGAAGTTAGAAATCAGAAATTATTAAAAATATACAGGTAAAAAAATTTCAGACATTTGATAAATGGAAACAACATGCAGGCACATTCATATGGGAAGGAGAGAAGACTAGGAAAATCTATAATGCACACACAATAGTTGTTACGTATAAATATAGATATGTAATTAAATAACCTACAAACTACATAAATTTAGAACACTATTCCTATTAAATAAGACACATATAAACATATGTACTCATATAATTTTGTTTATCAACAAATATATATAGTTCATTATGTACTTAAATCAATTTCTATAAAAACATATATGCATTTATCTTTTTTAACTAGGGTTTAATTTAGTTGTATATTTTCTGTAATAAATTTAAATATGAGTAAATCAAGAAAAATGTTTAATATGTATAACTATATAACAAATATAAGTAATGCCTAAGTTGTTATAAAATCATTTACATTAACAGATAAATGTTTTTATCTTTTATAGCTTTTAAGCATGGTAAAATTAATGAAGAAATTTGGAGTTGGGCAGAAACTGAATTGTACTTAAATCATTATGTATTTATGTATTTAAAAGTAGCATACCTTATCATTGTCTATTTCATCAAGGTCCAAATCTTTTAATTTTGACAAGTCCCATTTTCTCATCCTTGGGATTTTGCTTTCCAAATTTTCTTTTTCATCGATGATTTGCGTCCTTTCACAAAACCAATACTGCCAATAAGACCATGCAAATAAGCATTAACATTTAACATTTTTGTAAAAAGCATTGGTATAAATTTATTTATATTTGCTTAAAGTTTTTAAATCATACCAGTAAGACCATAGTACATCCAGGTGTGCTTCTTGGATTAGCATAGTATTTTTGTACATTTTTCATGACATTTTCACATATTGCTCTCGGCCAAGAGATTGAGTTAAATTTTTTTAAGTTTAACAGCTTTGATAAGAAGCCCCACTGCATGTAGTTCTGATTGTTAGGAAAGAAAAAAGTAATAATCAACAAGAGCAACAACAATTTGACTAAATCTTCATTCCCGTTTTCTTCCTCTATCATTTTTTTCAACCTTCTTGTGACTGTCTTCTGGCTAATTATGTCATTTTCTTCGAAATTTGTAGTCAGAAACTCTGAAAAACTCTCCATTGCTGTGGCCTTATTTGAAGTTGGTATTGGAAACAAATCCTCTCCAGATAAATTCATTCCAAATATAAGGCTAACTTCTTCAGGTGTGATTTTCAGCAGTTTGTTTCCAATTTTGAAAGCTTTTTCTTTAATACTGAAAGAAGTAATTAGTTGGTCTAAATTTGAAGCACTTTTCCGTATGTTTTGCCGTTCTATGCCATTGGTGAGAAACATATTAAAAAAGTTTTTGAATGGCGTTTTGTTGATATAACTTTTTGCTTCTGAAGATAGAATGTTTTTTTCCTTTACCGTCATCATAACTTTGTACACAGCATCTAAATTACATCTGTATGTTCCACTGTACAGATGTTTTTTCTGTCTTTTCAGCCTGTTTTGAATTTCATATTTGTCAACATCATCTGACTCATCTGTTTCAATATTTATTTCTTCAGAATCATAACTTGCTTCATTTAGTTTTTCTGAAATTGTTCCTTCGTCATCTGAGTTTGTTAGATGTTCTTTTTCAGTCATTTGTGAGATTTGCTGTGTTGGTTTAGCTTCATCCTACATTCATGAAAATAATATCATTAATTGGGATCCTAAATTTATTTCTGCATATTCATGAAGATAATATCATTTTGCTCAAGAATCATAATGCACATAAAGTATAATAAACACTTTTGTTGAGTAACTATGTAGTACTGATGGCTATTTTTTTTTCCAAAGTATAGAAAGATAATCTGTTTTATCTTTTTTAGGTGTTTAAGTAATGGTCATTTAGAAATCTGAAAACTTAAAGAGAATGAAACACAAAATAGCCATCAGAATATTATTTATAAAAAAGATAAATTCTTTTATCTTTTTTAACAAAGCATTAACAACAAATTATCCATTACAAATTAGTGATCAGTTATTAGAATTTCATCATCACAATAGCCTTGAAGTAATAACATGTACAACATGTATGAATGCAGTGCACAGTGCAGACTTATATGGTCAGAGAATCAAGCTACAACATTAACAAATAGTCAGATCCAAAAGTGAGAGTACAAAGAAGTGCACAGCATACACATAAGCAAATGCAACATGAAAACAAATCTAGATCAATGCAAATGAAGCAACCAAACCTGACTGAAGTGTTCAAATATTACATATATACATGTGTGTAACATCAAGTGAATATGCAACATCATACACATTGAAACCAGAGTCCAACGCAGACATGTCGACAAGATAAGAATGCAAGTGCAGACAAGCTACAATATGACAGACTGCATTTAAAGCAACAACTCAACTCAGTGCACATCAACCCAATACAAACTACATGAAGTATATGGAATCTAGATTCCAATTTAATATGTATATACAAATTGAAGAGTTCAACTAAATATTATACATAACATAAGTAGGAAAACAGTTACCAATGGAGTTGAAGATAAAGGTGATCTCTGGCTGTGTTGATCGCAGAATGGGCTAGATAAAGGTCTAATATTTATGCATTGGGTTCCAGCTTCATTTATAAATATGCACGTTGTTTTCTGTATGAATAACTTTGATTTTGATGACCTGGTGTGCATTTTTACGCTGCATAAAAATTGTCATACATAATGAAATGTTAGAAAGAGTGAAGAATAATTTTTTTGTACTTGTAATTGTAATTATCAAACACAACTAGGGTTGTAATTCTAATAAGTAATTGTGTGTAGGTAGTTATTGTGTATTGTGATTTTTTATATAAAGGGGAATCATATATAGTTCATTATCTAATTAAATCGTTTTGTATAAAAACATAAATGCTTTTATCTTTTTTAAGTAGGGTGTAAATTTGCTGTATATCTTTTGTAATAACTTTTAAATCATGAAAAAATGGCAAACATGTATAACATATACTAGTCACTATTTAAGATAACTAAGGCTTAAGTTGATTTGAACCAATTATAGTAAAAGATAAATATGTTTATCTTTCGTAGCTGTTGAACATAGGAACATTACAACATAACTGTGTTTACACAATACATACAATTTTTGAAGTACTGAAGTTAAAATTATGTTAAAGCAACTCAAAGATAAACAAACATGTTAAATCCATTACATTCTTGTATTAAATCATTTAGATTAAAAGATAAACAGATTTATATTTTTAAGCTGTTGAATATGACCAGTTTTACATCACGTTAAATCATTACAAAAACAACAAACACCTTACATGCATTACAAAAACTGTTATATATAAACACAATCAATAGAACTTATTTGTTACTTGTCAAACACAAGCAAAAACAACCCATAAATAGCAAAGAAAATCAATCAGTGAATGACTACTTACTTCAGCTAACAAAAACAATCGATATATAGCAAAAAAAACAATCGATGAACAACAAACAGCAAAGATAAACAAGTATTTACTTGTTCAGCAACAAGTGAATAGAAATCACGTCTTGCAACTAGTGAATAGAAATCGCGTCTTAGTTTCTTCAGCTGAAGAAAAGTGAATCAATCGATATATAGCAAACAGTAGAAATAAACAATTACTTACTTGTTCAGCTGAGAAAAGTTAGGCGGTACGATTTCTTCAGCCAATCGATAATCCAACTGAGGCGATTTTGTTTCTAAACCCTACTTTTGTTTTTCATTTGGAGGTTTGGCGGTAGATATGGATTAGCGAGAAGTAGAGGGTTTATTTTCGACCCGTGTCCTGGAAACTAATTTTTTTGAACACGGGTCCTAGAAAATAATTAGTTGATGGTAATAGGCCCTTATAGTGAAATTCCCCAACAACGAACTCGTTATGATGGAACGTTTGGACACAAACTTTTATAAGCGATATTGAGTATAACATGTCAATGATAAAATTCAAGTTAAAATCTTTAATTTGAAAATGTTTCAAAATAAAAGTGATTGTGGTCAATTCAACGAAATGTTGAGAACATTAACTTGAATAGAGCTACAATAAACCAATGTATATAGATATAAATGCACAAATTTATAATTGAGCCAAAGGTGATTCCAAATGTTGAGAATCCCATAATATTGTTATAAGATAACAATGTCATGAAATTGGTCATGATGGAACTTAAAGCTCACTAGAAGTCGAAAGACATACTTCGAATCATTCCACATGATAAAGGCAGTTTATCAGTGAGAGTTAATCGAAAAAGTAGATAATTAGAACATAATAGCATACTCATTCACTAAGGGACTGACCTAATTGGTTTTGAGAAAACTGATAGGTGAAGTTGGAACTAGATTCCATAATTGACACCAAGTGCAAGTGGAAGACTGATAGAGTTAGGGGTATGCCTTAGGGACAATTATGTAATTTGTTACACATATCTAACTCGTTGACCAATCTTGTTCGAAATAAAAGGTATTTTCTTCCTATTATATACTTGATATAATATGATTATATTAATTAATTAACTTAAGTAAAAGTTTATTTAATTGAAAAATCCATAAACGGTATATTTTGTGATAGTAGTTATAAAGTGTTGTAACCGTGAGTAATTTATCACAACAAAACAAATATACCATTTTAAATGTTCCTCGTCAAGATGCATCGAGACTGGATATTGATGTATCCGTTGAACCCGGAGTACGTAATGCTCTCCAAATGTTGGGCAGTGTATTACTCATGACTGCTGGGGGCACCTAGGGGTTACGTACTAATAGTTATTGGATAACTATGGAACGACTCACTCGATAGTTTTTTGTTGGTTAATATAACTATGGTCAAATAGAAAATATCGATGTGATCGATTTACACAGTTCTCTCGACTTGATAATACTGTGGATCTTCAATATGAAAGCTCTGTTTTGATTATAGTCAAATCATGGCATGACGTCCATCGAGTGACTATAGTTGGGTCGAGTGGAAATATTGGAAGTGAAGCACTATTCAAGAGAGGATTCGTCTCCTCAATTATATGCTGTTAGTATCACAGTCAACTCAAAGTCAAAGTCTTTGGCCAGAGCATTTCGCTTAATAATAATTGTTATTATTGAACCAAGGCTTTGTATTTAGACTATAAAGTTGAATGTGGATGAGGTTGGAATTTTGACCATTACCGAATTCCATAAGTCCAAAGTGATATAGTTTTGACGAAGAGAATTGGTGTAAACAAATGTCACAACCGGGTAACACTTATTAAACTAAATTTGGATTTTACTGAAAATTAGTAAGCGATAAATTTGGCCATAATGTCACACCACCTGCTAATTGACTTGTGAACGTTAACATTAGAATAGTTCGATGTTAATCGCTGAACAAATTTACACCCAAGAGTTACACAGCCGAACTGATGAATCCTCTTAAGACCGAATGATTTAGTTAGTTTATAACTGTTATAAATTAATTAAATTAATTAATATTTATGAAATATTAATTATAAATTTTGAATATGATTTAAGAAATAAATAGTGTTATATATATTTATAATGGTTATAAATGTACAAATCGATATACGATATCGATAAGCAATTAAATTAGATTTAATTGCATAACATTTTGGATAGGGCTTAAATTGGTTTAAAGCCCATCATTAGGGCTGAAAATTTTAGTTTTGACAAGTTATTGGAGGTGGATAAAATTTAGGATTAGACCTAGAGATGGATGACTAAGATTAAGAGAGAATAGGTAATGAGATTGTCCTAATATCTCTCTTGTACAATGCTATATATATGGATCTCTAAACCCTTAATTAAAAACAACTTTTGGCTGCCATAATTATCAAGTTTGCTGGCCAAAATTAATCCCCATATCAGTTCTAAGAATCTCAAATCAATTCAAGTTAAATAAAAGCACAATTTGATAGAAAAGATCGACGATTCCAGACTTGCAATCTGACGGATCGAGCATAACTAGAGAAGGGAATTCATTGATTCAAGTGGACTCAAAGGCATCATCAATTGGTATTTTATTTATATATTACAGTAATCATATCATATTTTATGATTTAATATTGATTAATCCCAAATCTGTATATATATTAATGTTGTATATCTAGTTAGGTGAGATTTTCGTAGGTATATGTAGTTGTCAAAAATTAGTTTGGTTATGTGCATTGTTATATTATTATGTGTTATAATTTATGTATAAAAAAATCTAATTTTCTGTAAAAAATTAAATTTTTTCATTATTTATTATTTTATGTATATTTATATATTAATTTAAATATAGACTAATGTAAATTTTAAACATATAATCACATATATGTATATTTATAATGTATAAACAGCTTAGAATTTTTCCTCACACCTATTTATACATAATATAAATTATTGAATTCGACAATAATTTTTTTTATATATAAATAATTTTAAATTATCTTTTATTGATTATTTGAATTGTTTATTATATCTAAAATAATTATTGCACTAAAAATTTGATTTTATAATTTTAAAATTACTACATCTATGTAGTAATCCACGAAAAAAAATTCAGAATTTTTTGTTAATATTTAATATTTTTAATAATTTAATTACTTCGGTTGAACATTTCTTTTATTTATTAAAAATAATATTTTATTTCAAAAAATCATGAAAAAAATTTTAACCTGTATTTTATGATCCTAAATTTTCGTAAATTTTAAATTTTGATTTTTTAATATTTATTACTAATATTTTTTATTATTATGATCAAAACTATTTATTATATATATATACACACACGAGTGTAATGACACGCGCTTCACGCGTGAATTGTTTTTCTTATAAATTGTATATGTTTAAACCAGTCAAAAAAATAATTTTTTATTTTCAAGTGATATTAAGATTTGTATATTTGTAGAGAAGTATTTTGAATTTTAAAGAAAGTTTAATTTTATATCCTATTTTTAGAAGCGTTTTGAATTTGCAAAGCATGTTTAATTATTAGATCCTACTTTTAGGAGCGTTTGAATTTGTAAAATAAATTTAGTATTAGATCCTATTTTTAAGTGATTAAGATTGGATAATATATAGAGGGGCATTTTTGGTAGTTCACGTTGATACCAAAAAAGTGTAACATCAAAACTATTACAACTATTATTAAAGATATATAATAATGATAAAATTATAAAATTATTATTTTATGTTTGTTATGCTAATTTCGATCTGGAAATAATTTTGAAATGTATATAATTATATTTTAACAATTTGAATGTTATTAATTATTCATATATATACATTTTATTTAACCTTATATATATAATTTTAATTATTATATATATATATATATGTGTGTGTGTGTGTGTATAATTTTATATCTTTAGTTATGTATATATATTTATACAAATGTTTTAAATTATATATATATATTTAATTTTGAGACTTTTAGTTATAAAATATATTTTAAATACAGGAAAATAGGCACAAGGAAGAAGCTGTAAAAAAATTTAGTCTCAGGGACAACAAGTTTGCTTTTTAGTCTGAAGGACACATTTTAGTGTAAATAGAAAATGATAGTTGCAACTTATCATTCTTTGATTTACACTAGAAAGTGTCCTTCAGGCTAAAAAGGAAACTTCTTGTCCCTAAAACTAAATTTTTCTTCAACTTTTTCTTTGAGCCTAAAAACCTCTTTTAAATATATGCATACGTATTTATATAAATATACTTTGCATTATAGATTTATGCACATATTTAGACAACATACAATACATATGAAATGAGCTAATTTGTCTGTTGCGACAACATCTATATACGGGCATGTTATATCCTTCACGGATTATTATGTTACACATGCACACATGTGTATTTGTATATGATACGTGTGTATTAAATCATTCAAATTAACTTTACATTACAAAATACTTAAATTTAAATAAAATACATTATTTTATTTAAAACAAATTTAGAATTGTTCTAAATGAATTATACTTCATAGGCCCAATAAAAGATCCAACAGGGTAAAATTTTAAAATTCACCCATAAATTCCGTTGTGGGCTAGACCAGTTCCAACAAGAAGAAGATTGTATTCAATACGATTGATCATTTACCATCTTGTTTCTTGTTGTTAGTACTATGACTTCAGTCGTTTTGTTGATTAGTGACCATAAAAATATATTTTATTCTAACCAAAAGAAGTATATGTTTTTTCAGTAATTCTAAACAAGACAAATTGAAGAATGTCAGAGAATATTTATTATTGTTTGGAAACTATCCTGATTTCTTGAATTAAAATCAGCTCATTGATATTGTGCAAGTTACATCTAAAAAATGTTAAAACCATAAATACAAGATGAGTTATGTCAAAATTATGTTGTTTCTTATGGTTAGACCTTCTACATTCCTTCACGGTGTCAAGAAACTAAGAGACTGATACCCTAAGGGTATCATCTAATATTTTACTATTTTTCTCATCATTAAAAAGTCATAACAAACTAAGAGAATGATGACAGTCCATGGATGCTTTTCCTCGAAAGCTAACATAGCCATGAAGAAACTTTATTTTATAAAGTCGAAACATATAGTACATAGATAAAGTTGCACATCACCTGAGGTATCAAAAGAATATATAAACTAAAAAAATAACACCACGACTAGTCTCTTCCCAACAATCAAGAATACAAAAACCCTTATCAGTCTACTTTATAAGCCTAACCGATTACTGGATAATAAAACATTCTATAATACTGCACGACTTGAAGCAGAAATTTGATTTTGCCAGTAACAAGAAGTCACAAAACAGCACTGGAATTGCAATCTGAGGTCAACAACAATGTTATTTCCACGCATTGATATCTATAAAATAATTGTTACCAGAAGCTAAAGATAATAAAATTACGGAAGAGACAGTCTAAGTATCTTGAACTTCAGGTTCGGATTGGTCGGACTGATTGGTGACGATATTAGACATAATCTCTGAAATCTTTAAAATTGCATTTTGAACGTTAGCTTCTTCATCTGGCTCTGAATTTTTACGCAGTGCAACTCGGTATTCACCAGTGCCTCCTTTCACCTTTTTGAACTTTGCTAGAGCTTTCTCCAAATCTGACTGCTTCAATGGCCTTGGCATCTGCAGCAGCATGCAACACAAATTTTAGGCAAATGTTTACTTATAGACCCAGAAAAAGGACATAAATTAATTGTAAATGTATTCTGAAATTGAAAAGCCTCGGAATTGATGTTACGGGGAGCAAATTGTTGCTGCCCCAGTAGCAAAATATTGTATTTAATACCCTAAATTGGGGTAACAATTGGATAATAATACGCCATTGTTATCCCGATTGGGATGCTCTAATATTTTATTTTATTTTATTTTGATTCTGACATAGAAGTTAATTTAAAACAATTAACATGATTGGACAATTACCTACAAAAATATATTAACAAGATTACAACTAACATACCCAGTGGTGATCAGTGAGGAGGGGAGCTTTCCTACACAGCATTGTTTATCAGAAAAAATATCTGCTCATACCCCCAATTGGGATACATAACAAAAACCCTAACCCACAAAAAAATAGTTTTTTTTTTTAAATCCATTGATCTAATGTTTGAATAAGTATCGAATGCCAATACTATTGAATAGCGGCTTCCTACTATCAGCAGCCAAATGAATGTTTTGTTAAGTACCAATAATCCCAAAATATATCCCCACGGCATTGTTTATCAGCAAAAATATCCGCTCATACCACCAATTGGGACGTACACAAAAATTCTAACCCACAAAAAATAGATTTTTTTCTCTAATCAAATGACTTAGCTGATGTTTGGATAAGTATCCAGTGTCAATACTATTGAATAGCAGCTTCCTGCTACTCGGTAGCCAAAAAAAAAGTCAAAATACTTATTTTGCGAGTATTGGTACTTCACAAATTACCCTCATTGGGGATGTTCTAAATGAACGTGAAGTAATTACTTCCACATAGGGTCATTTATATGCCCCAAAGTTTTCACGAACGACCGACTAGTCTCGACAAGTTAGATTTGAGTGGAAATGGGAGATAATATTTGCACCAAAATGATAAACAAGAAAAACTATTACCAATAAATATATCAACACAAACTATTATATTGTGATCACATAAAGATGAATGCTTACATGTGCTGTCTTCCCATTCTTTTCATCATCCAGTAAATCTCTAACAGGAAAATAGGCTGCTTGCTTGCAGAGCTCAAAAATATCGGAGCCTGTAAAACCTTCACATGACCTAGCTATGCGGTCATAATCAATATCATCTTCTATTCTCTCCCCTTTTAAAATCACCTTCAATATCTTGGCTCTCTCACTACGGTCGGGTATTCCAATTTCAAAAGATTGTGGGAACCTTCTTAGTATTGCTTCATCGAGCTCTGATGGTCGGTTTGTAGCAGCTAGTACCATGACACGTGCATTTTCTGCACACAAAAATGTTGCAAGTAAGGTGTTAAATAGCATTGTTCATATGTACAACTATGATAATGTAGATCCAAATTGTATAATTTTGAACTGCAGTTTCCAAATGGCTAATATCATTGAGGAAATTGTAGAGATGATTGCATGGTTTTACAAACTATGTAAGCATATAGCAATGTGCATGCAACTGTCTCTTACTATCTCTATGAGGTAGACAGCCTGATTTTGCAACTCTCTTTTATTTGTTGCTGACTTGTTCCAAAATGTGGTGAACAGATTGATGTGCATATCCAAATAGTGTGCAATTACAAAAAACAAAGCATACTGCGTCAGCTTTTATAAGTATGGCTTGATCATTGAAAACTTTTACGAGCAATTACAGGTATGTATTTATCAACAACTAATAAATTCTAGGTGCAGAACCTACTTAAACTTTAAAATGTATGTACAGTAAATTCGGCTACTCACGGTCTGTGGTGAAACCATCCCACAAAGACATAAATTCAGTTTTCATGTTAGTCATTGCTTCATGATCTGTGTTACGACGCTGACCCAAGAAACTGTCAACCTCATCTATAAATATGATTGCGGGTTGAAGTTTGTAGGCAAGAGTGAAAACAGCAGCCACTGCAAAAAAATAACATGAACTAAACATTACAAAAAGGTATACATAAAGGGTCAGTATGTACAAAGGATTCAGATGGTAAGAGTGGTATTTACCATGAAAAATAACAGAACTCATATGCAAATGTAATGTCGACAATAGCATCCCGCAATTTTGGTAACACATTATCATATAATGAATGTTCTATGTTAATTGTAAATCCACAGAATTAGCTACTGCAAAATGGTTTAACATTTGGCTTAAATTACACCCTTTTCTTCGGTCTTTAAAGGAATGCACTTAAGACTAATCACTAACGCCGTCAAATATTTTTGTAATTAATGCATGCAGTTGGCATCCTTGGGTTCTCACATTAAGGAAATTCAATGCGTACAAACAAATATTTAATACAGAATGTCAGAAACCAACTAATAGCTATGAAAGTCAATTCTGGTATTAAAAAAACTACATATCAAGCCACCAAACATCTGAAAGTATCAAGCTACTTTAAAGTGAAGGTAGTAAAGTTGGAGCTGAATAGTGATATTTGTTTGGTACTTAGGATGCAAACAACCCATACTCAACTCGACCCAACCGACATAAACCCAACCTAACTCAACCTAGTTCGGATCAGATATAGATTACAGTTTGTAACCCTTACTATATACGGGTCGGGTGTGATATTTTATTTAACCAAACCATATTTTAAGTCAACCCAACCCTGCATAAAAACTCATTCAATATCAACTCAATGTAAAATTAGAATGGTCAAAATATAAAATAAAGTATGTATTCTAGAATAAATATACTAAAAAATATATTCAATATCAGTCCACGTAAAATTAGAGCGATCAAAACACATAGGATTGACTAAGAGATTTTGAGGAGTGTTCTAAGACCAACTTAATGTATTTTGAAATGGAACTCTTACTCTACTATGTAGTGAATTAATTTTATGTAATATCTTTTATAATGAAATTCTAATAAAATATGTGTTGTAATGAATTAGTTAGATTTAATGCATTATGATTGCTAAAATTTACTATTTTGAGTTGAATATTTTAAAATTTTATTTTGATTTTTCTTCTTCAAATTCTTATTTTCGTATTAGGTTTATGTAACTCAACCCAACCCTACTAAATCCGACTCAATCCATACTGTAACCCAACTCATATCCAACCTCATATAGGGTCGGGTATGGATTGAACTATTTTTAACCCATACATATACGGGTTGGGTGAAGTATTTGGTCCAACCCGATCTAAGTCATACTTTGTGCAGCCTTATTGGTACTTGTTGACAATGTTTTCGTCAATCAATGTGTTCCAAATGGATTGGCAATCGATAAGTGTTGATTGTCAATTATTATGAAAAAAGGTGACCGTTGAATGCTAAACCTTGATTGAGGGCAATAGTTCGGTAACTAATCGGGTTGTTAACACCAGTTGATAGATAATATCACATAAATACTATATACATTAAGATTTTAAATCTCGGATTTCGATCACGTTTTGTTTTAGGAATTCTAGAGATCTAATCTCGTGTACGGAGAGATCTCAGACGAGATGAACACATCCCAGATGTCCATCTCGGATTAAGTGACCCTCCTTATACTACGATTATACTACGATGAAGTTGGACAAATTTATGTAAATCTCAAAAATAGTTTTTGTGCAATCGGTCCTATCTCGAGTTATATGCATCCAAAGACGATTTGGTCTGCATCATTGCTTTTACTGATGTTAAAAAGTAAAAACCTCTATTTCGACTGGTCACACATATATAAATATTTATTATAACATTTATCACAATTTTAACTTTCATCAAAATTCAAATTGTCGCCAAAAAAAAGTCTTAATATTGGCCGACTGGAAATTGATCTCGGTAGAGATATCGGTCGATATACCGAGATCTCGACCGATACATGGAAATACGATTTTCGTCGAAATTTTGTGTTTTACTTCGCTAGAATTCTCCTCGAGATCTCTGCCTAGATATCGGCTGAGATAGCCAAGATTTATAACAGTTACTGAAATGAAGTAAATATTATCACCACAAGAATTTACATAATTCGGCATGAAGCCTATATCCATGAAGAAAAAATATTCAATTGCTTTTTTGGATTACAAGGTCTTGAAATTTTACCAAAATAATCAACATTTAGAAATGACAGCAATAATCACAAACGGAAAGTTTTCTCAATATCCACTTCTTTTGACGTTAATTGCTCCATATCACAGTTCGAGGGATAATTGATTACTGGTTGTAGGCTCATATATGGTTATCAAATAGTAGGGACCATCCATAACGACCATCTCTTAATTGTTTTCATGCAGCTAGCTTCAAAATGTCTCGGTTGTGCTTTCTCTGACTATAAGATGAATAATAACCATCTGACTTGAAATGCTGGTGCACGACTAGTTTATTTCAGCTCGGGTCTGCAATCATTCGTTGATGACCACATCATTATGTATAGCTCGTTACAGGAGGAGGGAGGGAGGGGGTGTTGGGGGTGGAATGTAACACTGCCCTTCAAGTCCCCCTTCATGCAAAAAAAAGTGAACTTTATGTTATTAGACGTGAGTGATTATTTGGCAATAAATGCTGAGATGCTCTTCGTGCACTCAGCATGTCGTTCTAGCACTTTTCCATACAGTAATCACATCAGTAACTCTTCGTTGGTCCTGCCAATGATGGTAGACATCTGAATTTTTTTCCCATATTTTTGCAATTCATTTCCAACATTTGAAAAATACGATTGGATACTATAAAGAACCTGGAGACTTCAAACGTCTTCTTTTTGCATTATTTTCTACCACCAAAAATTCTTGTTTAACTTCGCTGCTTTGATCTCCCTTTTGTGATCTTTCAATTCAACGATCTTCAATCTATAATCCTTTTAAATTCCTTTATTTTGTACTTCTTATTTTATTCTTGTTTTTTTTTTATCGTGATTTCGAATCTGTGGGTGTTTTTGATTACTTATGATCCATGGCATATTAATCCACTTAATCTACCAAATTTTCCCTGAGTATGTTCAGTCGTTAGAGTTCTGAATGAAATTGACGGTAGGATGAACAACCACCATTCATATCTATTTTTAGGGTTTTGACAAACAGACGGTGGATTAGAGTTGAAATCAAAAATCCAATAAACTTTTTGGTAAAGCACTGATTTCTAACCTTCAAGATGTATGATGTTTGTATATAACTATTGGCTTCACAACATTAAAATACATTGAGTCATCCATGTTGGCAGTGAACCCTCCTAAGTTTATTTAGGCTGGTTAAAAATTTCATGTAAAATCTCTTCTTTTTCGTCTTTTTTATTTTTTATTTTTTTGAGTAACGACATCGGTTATAATCGATGTTTTTGCTTCCCCTGATTTTGCAAACATAGTCATGGATTCGAAGAAAGTTTCAACACCACAATTATGAAAAAAGTTCGCAATTTCTGCAACATCTTCTCGATGTAGCTTCGAAGCAAAGGCTTTGGATTTGATGGTTTCAGGTCTATGGGTTATCAATGAAAAACGTGGTCTTTATGGGATAGAGTTGGGATCAGATTCCCAATCTGATGAGCAGGCACACATCCCAGGCGTCAACTACAATGCCTAGAGCAGCTATTATTGTAGTATTTTGGTTGTTATCCTACTAAATTGTTACTTCATGGGCTTATGTGACCACATTGATATATTCACATCAACTCACTTTCAATGGATACAAAATTTTGTCAGCATTATAGATATCGTACCATTTACCACAGTGCACCGAGCTTAGCGTATCCGAGATTGTATATCTTTGCAACTAGAAGACTAATTGATTCAAGGGTAGATGGTTACTGTAGTTGCCCACTTGTTTTCGGGGTTATCGCTGTTTTGCATAATAGTCAGGCCATCACTAGATTAATTGTTGTTTTGACTTTATTGACCAGATTTCAAGCTCAGCATTCAACTTTGATATTCCTTTCACCTCACTCCAGAGATTCTTCTATAGTATCACATCTTTTCTTTTGTATGTTCAAACAAAGCGAGGCTTTTGGTCTATCATAACGACCATTAATTTTCCATCTTCACCGACTCTCTTGGCCCAAACCACTTCCTCGGTAAATCGTTTATAAAGCTTTTAACTGATTATTTCTTTTCCAGTTTCACAGTGGCCAAGCATTCGACTCTATTTAATGCATATAGGCCATCAAGAATTGCTTTTTGAAGTCGATAAATAATTGCCATCACAATACTTTAGTATCACTATTTCATTGATCCACTCAAGGTTATCGAGAAATAGAACAACCACTTGTTCCCTTCTATCTCTTTTGTTGTTCAACTGGTTATAGAGATCTGCAGCGTGACGGTATCGGACTTCATCTCCTAACCTATCAAATATAGTTCCAATCATTAAACATTGAGCGACCGATTGGAAGTTGTTTCTATTGTTTTGGTTCACTTCATTGTAGAGATAGCAAATATCTCTGAATCGAAATATTCGTTAACTTTATTGCCATGAACAAAGCAACCACGATTAGTGGGAGATTTCCTCCTTTCTTTGTAATTTTAGTTTAATTTACTCTCGACATTTTGATCGGTACCGCAAGCCATAGCTCTATCCAGAGCACCGGCTGTTTGTTTCTGCTCATCTCTGATGTGTTGCATCTCCTCACATATTCCAATCATTGCCTTTTACATTTGTTCAAGGCATGGGGAGCAGTACCTGAGTTTACATCGTCATCAGACTCGATAGTCTGCATCTCCTAACGACGAAATGATTGCACCTTTTTACGAGACCGCCTCTAAGCTGTTTAATTGTCAGGTAAGATTTTGATGCTTAGTTAATCATTCAGGACTAAGTTGATAAACCAAAGATGGGCCCTTCTAATATCAAATTGTCAACAATGATTTCAGCTGAACGTTTTCAAGTGGATTAGCAATTAATGGGCATTGATTGGCAATTATTAATGAAGATGGATGACAATTGAATGTTAATCATTGATTAAGGGTCATGGTTTTACATCTTTTATACCTCACTCGAAATCATCATTAAGATCTCTTTTTCACACATAGACGAGACGGAACATCAAATCTCATTCATATCTCCTTTAACACTCATCTTGTTCGGCATATTTAGATCTCACCTGAAATATGGATCGAAATCTCAATCTAAGATCTCACTTGAAATTATATAGTTTTCTTCTTTTACGTAACTTTTTTTTGCTATTCATATAGATTCAGAAAAAACTATGATTCACTTAGTATTTACCAATCCCTATACGTTTTTTACTTTTTGTCTCATGGAGTCAAAACCAAATTTCATTATGTTTCAATGTTTAATAAGATCATATTATTTAATCATTATCAGATCAATCCAACTAACCAAGCTTCATTTCTCCAAAACATTTGTATCAACTTTTTTATACGCTAATCAAGCATGTTATATTTTTATTTGTATTTTACAAAATAATTGTTTAAGAAATCATTATGACATCAATTTTGAACTAGTAAGCTACTCCGAGATAGCCCCGAGATGTATTTTAGATCCAAGATGCAATCTAAAATATACACTCGAGATAACCCCATCTCGTCTGAGATCTCCAATATTAAATCTTGTGCAAAAATCCCAAAATGAAACGCTACTGAAATTCAAGATTTGAAACCTTGTTAAGGGCAATAGTTTTGGTAACTAATTGAACTGTCAAAGCTATCTGAAAGATAAATCATGAAAATTCTATACAAAATGCAATAAATGATATCAACACAAATGTTCACATTGTTCAACTTAAGGCTTACGTTCATGAGGGAAATTGAATTTTGTTGTTTTTTTGGATTACAAATTTTTGCCTAGGAAATAAACCTTCAAAGTATTGATGCTTTTTCCAATACAGATGTAAGTATATTTATAGAAATGCGACAAATGGAGTGTTTCCTCCAAATCCATTTTTTAGGACGTTAATTAGTGCAAATCCACGATTTTGAGGGTAAATAATAACAAATTGAAGGTTTTGCCATATCTCGTTACCAAATAAGGGAGGGGCATTGGTCACGGTCTCTCTTGATTATCTTCATGCAATCAGCTTCGAAATGTCTTAAGCATGCTTTTCTCAAGCAAGAGACGTTTGACAATCCTAACCTAATGTGTTGGTATGCATTATTTCAAGATGGGCTCGTTACCATTTATTGTTGTCCACGTCGTAGTTATGAAAGATGCATCATGGTACAAGATTGGATGGTTGCACATTTTGGTCCCATGGCATAAAGTATATGAGAAGACACACTAAATGACGCAATGGTGCAAAGATGGACAAACGCAAAGCATAAAAAAGACGTGTGTTTTTTTGAATGGTTTTTTAAATTATCTTTTCATGACCCAAAACATAGAAGTTATTATTCATAGTATGATTTGTGTTTGTAGAGTAATTTGTTTTATATATTCTGAAAAATGATCATTTTTCGTATTATCTTCTACCTGAATATGTACGCAACATGCAGTTATTGATATGAAAAAACTAATTGTTTTTATCTAATAAGATTGTTACAGTAAGTTGTAATTAACATCGACAATGTATTTGCAAACTAATATTGTTGCTTAAATATATTACAAATTTATTCATTGATAACATAATAAATTGATGTAAAAGCCCATAGAGCAGGGTGTGCACAATTAACCTCTAATAGCGCATGTGTCAATTATAAAGCAAAATCGTGCTTTATTTTATCAAAGCATAAAATAGCACGCTATTTTGTTTGTTTGTTTATTTTAGGTATATACATTTAGAAAAACCCAAATAAAATTGAATGACACAAAATAGGATATGGATACACTAACCAATTATATATATTCAATAATAAATTCAAGGTTTTAAATCTTCATTATCTCACCCGAGATAGAAATCCGAGATTTTCTTCAAAATCCGAGATTTAACAGTTTGATTGCTTATCAAAGTTCTAAATCTCCTTCATTTAGGTTGATAGTCTGAGATTTTCTCCAAAATCCGATATTTGAAACCTTGAATAGATTAAAATCGTTTATCGAAGAATGATCATGGTTCCTTCAAAATTGAATGTAGGTGTTTAGTAGGCGTATCATACTCAAAATGTCTATGCGGAAAAAGTTAATGCTTCGGTTTTTCTTTAGCAACATTAATAGGTAGAAACTTTATAGCCTTAATAATTCATTTTAAATTTGTTAGTGTTGTTATTTACCTCATGATGCTTTTTTATGTCATTTTAATAGTTTGCAATATTAGACTTTGTTGTTGTATTGAAAAAGAAAAAATATGAAGGTTGAACATCCTTTCTGTTAAATTCTTCTGAATAAATTCTTGAAAGCAAAATTCTTTTGATAAAACATTATAAAATTTCATCTTTCAAACATCAAAAGTGCTACTTAACAAATACTTTGAAAATGACCTTACATACTAGTTTATTTTGATTGTACAAAAATCAAATTATTCGGTACAAGATAGCAACTTTTGGTGCATAATCAATGATACTATTTTCTAGTTTGTCATCCATGAAAAATTAGTCTTTCAACATAGTAATAAATGCTTCAATTTATGGCCTACCACTACCAAATATTATAATGTTAGTGTGTAGATTCATATATGACTCAAGTCTCTCTTTCATCCCAAATTTACACTAAAAAATGGAAAAAAAATTAATCAACATCGAAAAATTATATTAAAAATTATATTTAACAAAATTACGATTCAACATAGAAACTTATGAAAAACAATCATTTAACTAGTCGATCTCAATTAGGAAAAAAATAAAGATGGTGAGGATGATAAACCTCTGCAAACAACAACAAAATTGTTAAATGGATTTACTTTAGGATATTGTGTTAAGAATTCCAAAGCATGGTTCTAGAGTTTTTAATTTGAATAAGAGACACCAACTAACAATTTACAGTATAAATTAAAATATAAATTCAAATCCAATATCAAATTACATTGTAAAATTTAATAAAATAATGGTGATAATCATAGTGATTTGACATTTATGTAAACATGGATCACGACTACTTTAGCCTAATTTAGTATAATGTAAAAAAATGCGAAATTTACAAAAGTGAATAAAATAGCGCACGCTATAACACAAAATAGAACATAGCGCTTGCGCTATTTTATGTTATTTGCTATTAACTGACTTGATTAATATTAAAAATGATGCATGCAACATAAACATATCAGAGTAATACCAAACAAAATAAATTCACCAAAATAACAATTCATAAAGCAAGATATTTACGAGTAAGCTTTTATTTGAAATTCAATTTCTAGACAAATAATTAAACATTGAATGGTATAATATTATTAAACGGTGTTCTATGCTTTTAACATTATGTTTAATTATATATATTGCGAACTGATTTTTAAAAAATAAAATAAAAAATTATGTCTATTGGTTAAAAAATACAAATTATATTACTCTTTTTCAAATAATTATGACTTACACTAAATAATTTTTTATACACGCGCATTAAATCAAATGATGTGTCGTTTTCTGCACCGTGCACTATGACTCCCAAAAGATTTTGCGCATTACGTGTCGGGTGCCAATAATAACTATGGTCCACATCATTAGGTTAAGGGGTAAAGCTTGTGTGGGTCGTTATTGAAAAATAGTGGAAGCAATACTCATAGCATAATCTGTGTGACAAATTGGCAATTGTAACTATGGTAGATTTTGCAACGAAACACCTTTCAATCCAGTATGCTTGGGACATATAACAAGATTCAAGTATAACTTGAGCATACACAACTCAACTAACTATTTACTTGATCTTCTAATATTCCATTAAACATAGGCATGTCTATAAACATAGGCATGTCTATAGAGAGATATTTACAACTACAACTGGATTACGGAAAGAATCATGCATGCATGATTATATATCAGTTTAGGTTTCAACCTAACATGACGAACAAACTTCATATCTCAATTTTTAATCAGTAGTTATGAAACAAGAGTTTGCAATATATACAAGTTATTGAACACCGACAACTTGTACAAAAGATAGTATTCAACACTGTGTATTTAAAGAGTTTAGATGTTCTACAGCAGTGGTGATGCAAAAAGTTGTAGCATGGATATAGCAGAAAATAGCAAAGATGCAAAAAGCTTTAACGGAAATAAAATTAAATCTCCGAAGTTAATTTATTCTCAAAGAAATATTTTTAGTCTTATATGACAAAACGGAGAATATCATAATTTATGCAGTCCTGACTTGGTTACAAAATAAATTTCTGGCTTATGTTGAGCACTTAAGCTTTAAATTTAGGTTTTTATCCTAACTTTGTTGATTTGATTTAAAAGACGTGTCAAATTAACAATTTTGTATTAATGTTACTAAAGCAGATGCTAAAAACCATTGATTTAGCAGATGCAGCAGAAAATAACAGGGCTTTAAGCGGATCTACTATTTAATAGTCCTAAATTGAAAAGGCGTAGCGACCAAAGAGTGCTACGCCTTTAGCGGGGATTTAGCGAGGCTTTAGTGGGGCATTAACTGCATAGATTCAACATACAATTGATAAGTATCTATCACTTACCAAGCTTTTGAGCATCTCCAAACCATTTACTCATCAGATTAGAGACCCTAACATTTATAAACACAGCTCCAGATTCTCTAGCTATCGCTTTAGCTAACATTGTTTTTCCTGTACCCGGAGGTCCATACAATAAAACCCCCTTTTGTGGGCTAAGAAGCTTTCCGTAGGAAAATATCTCAGGCCTCTTCAAAGGAAGGATAACCAATTCGAATAATGCTTGTTTAATATTGTCTAAACCTCCAATTGATTCAAACTCGATATTGATATGATCAGGATTTATTACATCACATGCTATAACATCCTGCAGTATTAAAAAAGTAAATGTCATGAAAATACAGAAATAATTAATTTAAAAAACAAACGCAACTTTTCATAAACAATGATAATGTAACATGATAACAATAGTGTTATCGTAAGGGCGGCAGGCTGAAAAACTAGCTTAAATTAATATTTTCAGTACAACAAAGATTTCATGTAAGACTAATATGAGGTATCTCATACTCTTAGAGACTGCATGGTGTTGAAAATAGAAACTTGTATATCAAAATTAGAGATGAAGATGACACTACTAATGGAGCAACAGTTGTGTGCTTTTCCCAACCATTAATTGTAAAACAAATAATAATGAATGGATGATGTGAGCTCCATAGTTACAGTAAGGGTACCAAGTGCAGTCCTAATTATAATCTATCCAAATGGTGATACTATGCATAACATACGACTGCATAAGTGTGTTTGCTTGACTGACCTTGAAGCATTGGGATGCCAGCTACTTATAAATTCTATGTTGCTACCACAAGGCATTTGAGTTCTGCATTACATTATTATGCAGTAACTTATATTGAATGTTTGAATTGCAGATAACAATGGGAACAAATGCTTTGTAGTTGTAACTAAATACAGATAACACTTCAAAAAAAAAGTTAGGAGCTATATGTTAAATAGCGCTGGATTTCAACTGTTTGCAGCCATACACGGTCGTAAATACAAATGTAATTCCAACTGAAAATGATCAAACATGTCATGTTTTCAACACAGAATTCAAACAAAGATGATTTCAACGGGTAGCAAAACATCATTTATACCTGTTAACTTATTAACTAGAGCACTTTAATTTGATCTCAAAAACTTTCAAGTAACCAAGTATAAATCTCCGAACTTACCTGATGAGTAACAAATTTCAAATACAAGGAACTAGGTAACGTTTTCATTACTGAATCAATCCACAAACTACCAACTTTCGTGACAAAAACATCAAATAATAAAAAGATGGATAAACGACTCGAGTAATATTCTCTTGTTTGTTCAACCAGTACCCAGCAATTAATATGACATACCTTTTTTGTTACCATATTTACAATCTCTAATACTCATGAAATAATATCAATTTGAGCGATATAACTTAGTTTTATAGATTCATCATCCATGGTTTTAAACTAAGAAACAACAATCCGGTAAAAATAAAAAAGTAAAAATCAATTTCTACTCTATCTGTAATTTCACCGAAACCTCTCATATTCCCAACTTGACCATCCATAACAACGAACGGAAAAATACTCAAAAAAATGTAGTTACCAAATTCATAAAATAAATTAAACTCTATTGTCACTAATTCCACAAACCCTTCTGAGAATCCTGAATTTCCCGTTCGTTAAGAGTGTACCAAAATGATCTAGAAAATATAAATTGATCAAACCTCGTAAACGTTCGTCTGAATAAGAGGTCTGCCCAATCTCTTAGCAATCTCCTTCTTCTGTTCCATAGCTTTCTTCGTAGCAGCTCTATTTGGATCAAGCTGCTTCAAACCCGCAAACAAAACTAAACAGCTTAAAGCCGCACTCGCTGCGTACAGTACCAGTTCTTGAAGAAATCTATTTTCGCCCATTTTCATTGTTTTCTAGTTAGAATTTTTCAGGTAAACTGAGGAATAAATGGCGTAGAAGGCAAAAGAGGAATATTTTATTTTTACTGTTCAATTAAAACTTGATTAAAGGGCAAATAAAATTTTAGGTTTCGCCGGTTTAGTTCCATTTTGTTAGTAAATCGGTAATTTGTTGGCCTTGGATTCCCTTTTTATATTTTTTCAGCAATTCTACTTCAACGGCGAAACGTGAACGCATTTCAGCGGCACTAACCAGAGTCGCACATTTTTTTTAACCCCCCGCTATCCGCCTTTAGATGCTTCATCCGCATGTTTTCGAAAAATCCGATATCCGTCTGAATCCGTATCCGAAAATATAAAAAATATCCGTTATCCGAAAAGCGGATATGGATATCCGATATCCGAAAAGCTTCCCGGATACGGATATGGTTATTGTGGTATCCGTATCCGAAAAATATCCGTCCGATTAACTGATGCATATATATGTTTAATTAAAATTATATTTAATTAATATATGATTTTCCAACTATTTCCTAACCATTGAATGTTACTACGATATGGTTTTTTTGCTTATTTTTAATGAAAACATACAGTTTTAGTGCTTAATATTTGAATATTTTTGGATACGCATACGGATATTAGTATAAATAATGTTTTATCATCACATTTTTGATTCCTTGGTTTTTTTATGAAAGTTAGTACAAAAACTGTTTTATATTGATCCAAACGTTTTCATTTATACTTTTAAATTTATTGATTATGGACGGAGCGGATAAATATCTGATATCCGTCCGTATTCGAAAATTAAACGGATACGGATATCCGATATCCGAAAATTAAGCGGATACGGATATCCGATATCCGAAAATGATTTCGGATACGGATATGACACTATCCGTATCCGAAAGTATCCGTTGACAGCCCTACCCACAAGTCTCGGTTGTAGTAGAACTGCTTGAATTTTTTTGTTTATCGGTGGATTTAGTTTTCAACATTTAAACATCGAAACAACCAATTAAATCAAATTTAAAAATTTTATTTTAAAATAACAAAATTAAAGCTGACAACGCTATTGTTTACAACATTTTCATAACAATATTATTTTTCTTTCAATTCATGTTAATATTATTAGAAGAGAAGCTTGTTTTTCAAAATATTTGGATCATATGAACTCGGTTAATGTTTTAGATCTTATATTATATCAACAACTAAGATCTAATTCATTTTAAGGTAATCTAAATAAATCAATCAAACAAAATCAAACATTATCGGTTTGGTTTGGTTTATGTTTCTTGAATGGTTATTTTGATTTCAATATTTTTGATCGGTTTCAAACCGAACCATCCATTTGCTCATCTTTAACCTTTACTAAGATGAAATTGGACTAAAATTAGAATCTCATGTTGGGCTTAGAGCAGGTTTACAACTACTTATGATAAAAAACAATGCTAATTTTGATAAATTATTTTTTTGTGGCCGCGGGTGCAAGTCCTAACAAGCTGCGCTGTGCAACCATTAAGATGTGGAGCAGTTATCTCTCGAAAAAGCGAAAATGCTTGATGGATCAATTGTAACACCCCGTACAATCGGTAAGAATTAAATAGATTAAATTAGGTAGGGGTAAAATGGAAATTTTGTAAAAGTCGAAATTTGACCATGAAAGTTCTACCCTTGCGTTCGTGGCGAAATTCTGATCAATGTTCTATATAATAGGAAAATTGGCTAATTTAGGCTCATTTTTGAAAACAATAACAAGAATAACCCAGTTTTGAAAATAATTACAAACTTAGACATGTTTAGGCCACGTAGACGTTGGCGCATTTTGAAAATGCGTCTTTGGGCGAATTTTCAAAATGCACCAACAAGCGACTTTTCAAAATGCGCCCAAAGGCGCATTTTCAAAGTTCGCCTTTACAAAACCCTGCACAGAAATAAGACAGTAGACAGAGAGTTCATCTATCAAATCTAACAACTGCATAGATATCTACTTTTAAATCTAACAACTTTTATAGATATCAACTTTCAAATTTAACAATTGCGAAGGTCATTTATGTTGACATCGAGTAAACAGTACATAGATACGAAGTCCGACACATAACTAGTTAATTCGATACATAGAAATTACATTCGTTTAAAGTTGAATACACATAAATCTTAATTCGGTACGCAGTCATACATTTGATAATGAAAGTTTAGGTCGCTGAAGTACATCGTTTTCTGTTATGGCCCTACGATCTACGTTTGCTGCACTCATATGTTTTAGATGTTTGATGCTCGTCCATAACATTTTTTATCCTCGTAGATTTGGGTCGTCCGAGTTATCTTTTTGTAGGTGGAGGCAATATATCTGGACTGGTGTATGGTCCCCAGAATCTCTTATCACGCACGGGATGAAACTCTGGTTGATATGAAGCTTTGTAACTTTGAACAGAGTACCACTCTGATGCGAACCCATGATGTGCTCTATTAGCACCGTAATCCTGTGTCGAACAAGCCATCATTACATGAGCACATGGTAATTTTTGCAGTAGTGGGATATTGCATGTACATGAGCAGTTAGTACCATCAATTATCACTTTAAATTCATCGTCGTAGCAATGAATCACTTGTCATTTCGTTCGACTAAATCGAACTAGTCTACAACGACGTGCTTCAGTAGCCCGATCTGTTATTTTAGCTTTCCATTTGGAGTCAAACGTGTTGTGATAGCATCCGCAGTTTCTCGTCTCTTACAGAAATATTCAACCGATCGAAAGAAGGTTCGTGCAACCAACGCCTTCATAGGTAATGATCGAGCATCTTTCAGTACACCATTAAAACTTTCGGATGCATTGGTGATCATAACATGAAAGCGTCCTCCAACGTCTTTGCATAGGGCCCAATTTTCTTCAAAATTCCCCTAAACTTCTTTCAATCCATTCATGAGCCCGTGGATTTGTAGCTTTAATTTCTTCTCTGATTTTGTTGTATTCAACTACTTCTGAAGCACATGCAGGTGAATAAAACAAACATGTAAGTCGTTTATCCCTAAAACCCGCTATTTGAAAATTAGCTTTAAGATGTCTTGCACAAAACCTATGTTTGTGTGGTTCTCGCCATTTGTCCTGTAAAGCTTTCAGAATTCCTTTCATTCGGCCTATCAAGTTTATTCCTGCACAACACAGCATCTAGAATTCTTTGGATGTTAGTGCACATCCTCTTACCCTCCTCGTCGGTTTTTCGTTTGCGAAGATTTTCTGCTTCTTCCCAAGCCCTGCTTATACCAGCTGCTTGTATAGTTGAATGAAAATTAGCATCATACACAACTATCATAACTTATTGAAATACTACTTACAACATCAACTTACCACGTTCCTCTCAAGTGGTGCTCTAGGAATTCAGACTTCTATACACTGCCTCTACTGGCGCCTTAAGAACATATCGTTGTGTTATGTTCTAGTACCACCTTTTGTATTGCTCTAGCGTAATGGTGGGCTCCCTCTCTATCTGCGTAGCTGTGTGGCACTCATTCCACAACTGAATGTAGGTTCCATATTCCTCTTCATTGTACGGAGACGTGCAGGGTGGCGCATCATCCGGTATATGCTGCATCATACTGAACTGTCCCATAACCTTGTCGGGTAAGTGAAATGCAGACTGGGTGTAAGATATGAGTGGTACTCTCATAGTCCATAAGTATATAGCAGCTGTACACATGGTTGGAAGTTGTGCTAGCACATCCTGTATGTACGGTGTCCATGTCACATTGTCATCCTCCAGCACATCTAACTCGTTGCGGTAGAACTTAACACTCCATCTTGGAGTTTGGCGCATTTTTTTTCCTACCAACTTGTTATAAGATGTTAACAATCGAGTATTACATATGAAAATTTCACTATTTAATTAAATTAAAAGGATAAAAAATATACCAAGACCCAAGCGGCATCGACGACAACATTTGTTACTGACAATCTTCCGATTGGAAGATAAGTCCACGACCAAAGCTGCATTTAAAAGATAATATTACGACAAAAAATGAGACAAATCATGTAAAACAGTAAACTATTGAAATTTGTTTCAAACCTATACTAGTGTCATACATCCACCAATAGATTTATTCTCCAAAAGAGAAAGCCTAGATAACTCCATATATGTATAAGATAACACAACATGGCTCCAAGAAAACTTACTACACTCCCCTAAATCAGCAATATACGGTAGCTATTTCAGATCTACCCGAGTCTTTTTATGATCGCCCGTCAATCGGGAAATAATGATGTGCAAAATAATAGCACATGCTCGCTGCTGAATATGAACCTTTGTAGCATCAGCAGGGATATCGTGCGATAATTGACGTCGATACCACATGACTTCTACGAACTCATTGCCCCTTGTTTGTTCGGGGGGTAGGCCAAGTCCAAGTAAATCACGACACAATTGCATATAGTCATATGCTGCTCCTCCATAAGCCACTGCATTGCCTTCAATAGACAAACCTAACAACACTACTACATCTCCTAATGTAATCGTCTTCTCACCAGTAGGGAAATGTAAAGTGGAGGTTTCTGGTCGTCATCTGTCTACCAAAGTAGTGATAAGATAGTGGTCAAGCTGAATGTAACCTAACTTCATTATGTGTAAAAATCTAGTCCTCTCAATCTCAGCCAATACTCCTGGATGGTTTGAAGTCACTTTCTTCAGTGACGTGGAGTGATCTATAGTGGTATTTGGATCGTCACGCTGATCAAATGATAAATACATAATTAAAAAGCAGGAATTATACCAAATGACAGAAAATTATAATTTTTTTTAAACCACATGCATCCATATGTCATTAGAAGTATGATGCTGGGCTTGAAGAAATAATACCCTACCATCAACCGGTCTGGGCTCCATCTCGACATACTCTACAAAATACAAATATTAAAAATCGATTCATTTCGATAAAAATTGTACACTATCCAAAAATTGGCAACCCCCTAACCTACAAAATAGTATGAATGCACCTAAACTCCTTGCGGTTCATATAAATTGCTTATAAAAATAACCTTAAGTTGCTTTTAATAAACTTTTTTAATATGGCTTTTATAAACTACTTCTAACCTAGTTCAAATTGCTTTTAATCTAAGACTATAATGTGTACAAATACTTATATTGATAGTTTTGTAAATGCTTTATCAAATTTGATATTAAAATGCTTTAGTTTATAAGCATAATTTTTTTTAAATATATGAACAAACAAAGCACAATATCCATGCCCTAAAATTGAAATGACAAATTATGGGTTTAAATTTGTACCTATTTCTTGTTCTATGTCCGATGTGCTTGCCATTGACAAAGTTTTGGAAGAATTTGATTAAAAATTGAAGAAATGAAAGAGGTGGAAGGTTTTGGGGAATTTGGGAATATTGGGTTCGGTTGTGAAAGATAGGCAATGAGGGTGGGGGGTAAGCTGTCCACTGTCTCTCGGGTAAATGTGTGCAGTGCTTTTGTAAAGGCGAACTTTGAAAATGCGCCTTTGGGTGCATTTTGAAAAGTCGTATGTTGGCGCATTTTGAAAATTCGCCAAAGGCGCATTTTCAAAATGCGCCAACGTCTACGTGGTCAAAACAGGTCTAAGTTTGCAATTATTTTCAAAACTGGGTTATTCCTGTTATTGTTTTCAAAAATGAGCCTAAATTAGCAAATTTTCCTATATAATATGCTAAAAATGAAGCTCGAATGGAGAAGTTATGAGCGTTTGAAGTTTTCAGGTTGAGAATAATTTAATTCAAATTCAAATTCAAATAAATAATTAATTCTCGAATTTAAAATTCAAAAAGTTAACTGAGACTAGACTTGGGGGTTAAGTAACGTTAAAGTCAATTAACGATGAAATTAATTAAGAAATGGTAAATAAAATAAACGCTCCAAAATAAGGGAGAGTGGTCGACCAAGCGACCCAACCGATCGATTGCTAGCGGTTGACCGGTGCATATGGGGCGGTCGACCACTACCCGATGGTGGCGGCTAGGGTTTTTAGGTGATGAATGTACCGAATTTTTTCAATTTTAACCTACTTTCATCCTACGGTTCTGGTGCGTTTCAATCTTTATAAATAAGACTTGGGTTTCAGGTAAAAAATCATATATACGTTTCTTTGTTTATTATTTAATTTCTAGTCCTCTTCTCCTCCAAACTTTCTGAATCTAATATATATACAAATCCCTTGTTGTGTATATATATATATATCAATAAAAAGATATCTAAAGGAGATTATGGTGGACGTTTCAAATTCAAAGAAAAGCAAAGCTGAGGATCAACTGTGAGTGGAAATCTTAGCATTTTTATTTTAGTAATTAACTAGTATATTATGGATTTGAATATGCCTTAGGGATTTTAGTTTTACAAAAAATAAAACAAAATAAAATCCCCCAAAACTCCTGTAATTCGAAATGTCAATTATTATTGGAATTTTCAATTGTTTACATTAAATTGTGAGAATATGTAGTTTTTACAGTTTTTTGTGATTTCAATTTCTATTCCACTTCTCTTTAATTTCAATTTGATTATGAAGTTTCAATTAAGGAATATGGTCTAAAGTATGAACTTATTTGTAGTTTCTAGCATATATTCCATATGGAAATAAAAGAGAAACTACATCGTTTAATTAATTGTAAAAGAGGGGTTGAATAAAAGCTGAAACCGAATTTGCAGTTTTTATTTTTGAAGTTATTCCATTGATTTGATGTGATAGATTGAGTTAAAATTTTTACTGTGACCTGCTTTGGAGTTTTGAGGTATTAAGTGGTTTTTTAAGGGCCCGGCTCTTTTTCCTAAGCGGAGTATCAAATGGTAGGGATTGGATTTTAGGCACGGTTAAGGATATCTCGGAAAGTAGAAACTTCAGTAGAAAGTATTAAGTGTCCAAAAAAATTTCCATGCAATTCAGCTAAATAGATACCTATGTAGAGTCCATCTTGGGAATAGGTATTAAATGTCGTGGCTTACTTCAGTTGAGGTCTTAAATGGTCAGAGTCTGCTTATTTTCCATTAAAAAGTATTAAGTGGTTTTGGTTTTATCTCTCACAATGTTAGATATTTATAACATTGATTATGGGATGGAGAATCCTGCTTCGGGAATGGAAGGTATTAATTGGTTGTTTAATGGTCCGCCTCCTTTTCTTATATGAAGTATTAAATGGTGACGTATTCTTATTTTGAAATATACTTCCAAGTACTGAAATAGTAAGGCTTAAGGTTTTTAGTCAACAGACACTTGTTATTCTGATTCCCTCCTCATTACAACACAGGCTAGAGAAGGAGTTGATGATGCTTGAAGATAGCAAGAGTGAAGCTTGTGGCAGTTATTATCTATCTTTTCATGTTATTTTATGTTGTACCCATAAAATGTACTTTTGAACAAATTAATGTAACGGTTGTTGTTATGTATTTTGACATTTGAAATGATTTGAAATAAAAGGGTACTGTTATTTTATTATATTTTGTTTCTTCCACTGTGAGTTCTGAAAGAATAGATAGATTGCTCTGTATTGTTTTTCTTTTTACCAACCAACAACAAGCTTTGAAACGAGTCTAAGTTTTGGTGGCCTATTATGGGTCAGAATTTAGGTCTGTTTCAGGGCGAGTTGTTACATTTGGTATCAAAGCTTAGGTTACCCGATCAACGGGGAAAATATAAGTATGAGTGACGTACTTGTTATTTTTCAAAACGTTTATATATATACATATACACTTATTTTGAATATACTCTTAGCTCTATAAATTCCGACTATAGAATTAGCTATGATCGTATTCTGAAATGATGGACAAAGTGACCATGGATTGGGAAAATAAATAGAGTTAAATTTATATTCTTACTCCGATTACTTACGGAGCAGAGAACGTATCGTAAGAAATGGACTGTGAAGAGCATGACCACAACATAGTGAAGCACCTCAAAAGCTAAATAGTACTTGATTCCTTTGTTAGACGTAGATTTCTTTATGATTGTGGACCCCATAAGCATATTAAGTAATAAGAGTAGAAAAACAGAAAAAAGGTTGTAACTCTAAAAATTTAGTAGGCAACGAATGTGCAATAAATGAGGAGTTACAATAAATTAAATAGATTAATGAGACCATTAAGGTAATTATGGGAAGATAAGAAAGAAGTTAATAGATAAATTTGAATATGCAAGTAAATGTCTTTAGGAAACGTCCGTTAATATAACAACCATTTAATATGGACAAAATGACATTTATGGAGATAAGAAATAAAATGTTAGGTATTAATTAAAATAGTACAATGCAGAATATTGGTAAAAATTTGGAAGTGGGGTATAAAGAAGGAATGAAATAAGCTTCCATAGGAAGGTATACATTGATCACCTTAAGAAGATAACTGAATTTTTTTTAGAGGGTCGAAGGGGAAAGAACAATTAAAGCCAATTTTTAATCCCTACCATACGAGAAAGAATTTGATAAAAAAAGTTTTTGAAAACTCCTTGAATGCTTGAAAGAGTTTTTCAAAAGATTATTAAGCAAAGACCTTATGTTTTATAAGTTGAAATTTTTGGATATAAACTGATTTTAGATAGCTTTGGAAATATACTACCATTTGTAAAAAGTTTGGAAAGATGATGGTGGTGAAACCTTTTTTTTAATTGTAAATTTATCGACTTGAAGAGTTGAAAAAAAGGTTTTCATTTGTTAACTTCTCGATTTAAAATTTGTTGAATTCAAGTTTTCAACATTTGGATTCTTCTATTTTTATATGGTTTTTTCTACTTTATAAATTTGAATTTTCTTTTTCTTAAAATTCTTTTTAAAAAAAGAGTGTATAAATGGAAATGACACCTGATTGGAATATGGGAGTAGAAAATTAAGGGATAAGTATGTCTGAAGATAGGTAGAAGAGACATTCCTGTATAAGGGTATACGGAGAATAATAGCTGAAATTTAGGTAGTAATAAAATTGAAATTTTAATGTAACGATAAATAATATAGGAGAGGAGTAATAGGAATAAGATGGAAAGTTGTCTTTGTCTACTTTATTTTTCTATCATTTAAAATTTTAAAAAGGTATCTTTGACAATTGAATGGATTTGGATTGTAACTAATAAAATGAGTTGGATATTTTTGTATATAAGGAAAAGAATCCATGTAAAGATGAGAATTTTATATATATGTTTTTCCTAATCGAATTTAGAACTTTTTGAATGAGAATATTTGAAATTGACAAGAAAAGGACCGCGAAAGATTTTAAATTTTTTGAACAAAGTTATAAGAAGTATATGATTAAATGATAGTATATTTTGAGTCAGAAAACAATAGATGCTGATGTATATTTTAAAATAAAATAACTATCCTATAACCAGAAAAATCTTTTGGAATAATAAATTTCTAGTGTATTATTCTAGAATGATAATTGAGTTTTGAATTAAGGATCATATTTTCAAAAGGTGCAAGTCTTTATTATAATAAGTCAATGAAAAGGAAAGTTTTCATAGTTTCTTTTTGCAAATCAAGCAATTTTTGAATACTATGAATTAAAAGTCTAACTTTAATAAGTCTTTTATGAAGAAAGTTTTAAAAAGAAAATTTATTTTCTACATCTTGGAACTAAGCAATTTTGAATCTTGATGAAGGTTTCTAAGTTTATATTTTCAAAGAAGGAGATTTTTAATTTGGTACTTCATGTTTATGAAATCTTAAATTTTACAAGAAATGAGGTAATAAATGCTGATTTTGAATTTAATTAAATAAGTCTATTTGTATAAAAATAGTTTATTTAATATTATTTTGTATGTAGTTGAATTCTGGTTTTACAAAGAATAGTGAAAACCAAATTTTTATGGAGTGGATAGGGATCGTTACCTAGGTAGGACAAACTAAGGTTTTTAGGATGTGAATAAAATAGGAATAGAGTGTACAACCTGATCTTGCAATTTAAAATCAGTCCCAAACCTCTATTTGAAGAAGTTGGTAAAGTATAAGGATATTTCAGATCAATGATTGGGTTGTAAATTAGGTTGCCCTAGATAACTTAGAATGTAAATTTCTATGTTTTAATTTATTTGGAGCGGTTTCCATGAAATTTCCATAAATTACCATATTCCAAAATATGTACAAAAGCGCATTATTTAAATTAACAAAGCATGCACCAAAAAGGGTAAGAGATGCGTAGGATATGGATATCCTTTCCATTTATTTACACTGTCTCTTTCAACAAAAGAAAAGAAATAATTCTTTGTAAATTCAAACAAAACAAAAACCTCATTTGTCGTTAATTTATGGGAGATTGTAATGGTAGTCCTTTTTAAGGATAGCTCTAAAAATATGGAAATAAGTGTTCTGGTTTAGAAATTAATATACACGTATAACCACGCTTAATGACTAGAAATCAGAATATATAGAAATAACATAAACGACTATATGCGTATTAATCAGTAATTAACGAATTAGGATCTATGAACATTAATTACAAATTTAACGAACAATAAAATTATAGTTAATGAGAGAAAAAAGGAATTAAACGAGGACCGATTAGGGAAACTTAATATGATAGTTATGGAAGAATTGGATCTTAGTAATGGATAGATTTTGTAACATGAAGATGGTTAAAGGGATTAAATATGGATTAATTAGGGATGGTCCAATTTTGACAATAATTATCAACTACTATGGATTTACCACATTTACTAGAAACCAAAAAGGAAAATTAAGGAAAATTGGTAATAATGGAATGACATGTCAAGAAATACCAATCTTAATTTAGTAAGAAGTGTTAGGACCTCAACATCATTTATACCAATTGATAATAAATGGCAGCTTCCAGCCAAATTTTCTTTTAGAGTTTTTGGGTTGTAATCGCTAGCTGTGTCCCTTAGTTATTGGAAAATAGTATGATGTGGTATGAGGTATATCCCTGTTTTATTCCAATGTTGATTTTATAAATGGGATTAGATTGACCACTTGATAAATATATACGTATTGAGAAGCAACATAAATAAGAAAATTTTATGGGGACACTTAACTAGCAATAAACCATGAGTAATACGGGAAGTTAATGAGGAAATTAGGTTAGAGGTCTAAAGTAAATGAATGCTTAAACCCTAAAGCTTTAGGATTTTGGAAATATAAAATTTAGCTCACAAAATGTCATCATTCAAGAAAGAGATAAAATATATAAACATGTGACGTGAATTTCCTATTGGACAAAGATGGAAGAAACCCTTTTATTCCTATTCTGGCAATAGGACCGCAGTGTCTCTAGCGCAGATTCATATCAAGGAGATGGTTCGACTTCATGAAATTTCAGTTAGCATCATTAGTAATAAGGATCCTTAATTGCTAGCAATTTTGGAGGAGTTTGCTGGTTGGAAGCCTTGGGAACTTTGTTAGCTTTAGGAACTTCATTAAATCTTAGTACCGCTTACCAACCGAAGACTAACGAACAAACTGAAAGAGTGAATGGAAACTCGGAGGAATTGTTGAGAGTTTGCATCATGGACTTTGGAGGACATCAGAGCAACACTTACCTTTAGTAAAATTCTCTATAATAGTAGTCACAATAGATGATTGGTATGAGACCCTTAAAGCACATTATGGGAGGCCATACAAATCGCCAAGTTATGGGTGGGAAATCACTAACAAAATTACACTTGGATCAGATTTGAATTATGAGACTTCTGAAGTTAGAGTTGATTAGGCAGCATGTGGAGAAAGATTTTGAAATTTGGAAAAGTTAGCACCATGATCTATTGAGCCTTTCCTAATATTGGAGAAAAATAAGAAAACTTGTAAGTTGGCTAGAGTTTTTGATGTTTTTCACGTTATGCATTTGAGAAAATACCTTCATAGCATACCATTATGGTAGAGCCTAATCAATTGAGGGATATTGAGACAGAGTCAATGGCCGTGCCATTATATGCATTGTAAAGCATGGAACTAAGAGGCTCCATAACAAAAAAATTAGGCTGGTTTGAGTACATCGGGGAGAAAATCCGGTGGAAGCCATAATGACTTCTCATCCTAAGCCTTTCTTTAGTAAACTTTCCTCTTCAAAATTAGGATTCTAGTTGCATCGTGGTTGCTAGATCGGATGATAGGAGATGGTTATTACACTTTTTTACGATCACTTTACATAATATCGAAGTTTTATGCTTGTTTTGGGTATTTGCATACATATTTGCATGACACAATCACACACTCACGCTAGGATTGAGCTCATTTATAAAATGTCTGTAGTACATAATCATATTACACTTTAGTTGAGTTGATGGTTGTGTAGGTAACTTGGTCGTATAACTTGAATTTTATTGCGCATTACGGTGTTTGTCCCTTGGAAAGATTTCGGGGACAAAATCTTTTTAGGGGGGAGTATGTAACATCTTGTAAAATTAGTAAGAATCAAATAAATTAAATTAAATCAAGTGGGGATAAGAATGAAAATTCTATAAAAGTTGGAATTTGACCATGAAAGTTTTACCAATGCGTTCGTGGTGAAATTCTGATCAATTTTCATATATAATATGCTAAAAATGGAGCTCGAACGAAAAAGTTATTAGCATTTAAAGTTTTCAGGTTTAATATAATTAATTCGAATTCAAATTCAATAAATAATTAATTATATAATTTGAAATTCAAAAGGTTAACTGAAATTAGACTTGGGGATTAAGTAACGTTAAAGTTAACAATTAACGTCAAAATTAATTAAGAAACGGTAATACCGCTCCAAAATAAGGAGTGGTTGACCACGCGACTCAACTAGTCGGCCGTTACCCAAGGATGGCAGCTAGGGCTTTTAGGTGATGAACGTACCAGATTTTTCCAATTTTAACCAGTTTCATCCTACGGCCCTGGTGCATTTCAATCTCTATAAATAAGACCCTAGACCCCTCGCTTTTGTTCACAAATATTTTTGGAGCATCAACGAAGTTCTGTCAGTTCATCTCTTCTTAAATTCAGAAAACTTCATCAGGGTTTCAAGTAAGAAATCCTATATACCTATCTTTAATTTCTAATCCTCTTCTCCCCAAACTTTCTGAATCTAATATTTATACAAATTCTTTGTGTTATATATCAATAAGAAGAGATCTGAAGGAAATTATAGTGGGTGTTTCAAATCCAAAGAGAAGCAAAGCTAAGGACCAACTGTGAGTGGAAATCTTAGCATTTTTATTTCAGTAATTAATTGGTATATAACGAGTTTGAATATGCCTTATATGTTTTTGTTTTATGAAAAATAAAACAAAAAAAACCCTCTAAAACTCCTATAATTCAAAATGTCAATTCTTGTTGGAATTCTCAATTGTTTCCATTAAATTGTGGGAATACATAGTTTTTGCAATTTTTTGTGATTTCGATTTATATTCCACTCCTCTTTAATTCTAATTTGGTTATGAAGTTTCAATTAAGGAATAGGGTGTAAAGTATGAATTTATTTGTAGTTTACACCATTTATTCCATATGTAAATAAAAGAGAAATTTCATCGTTTAATTCATTGTAAAAGAGGGGTTGAATAGAAGCCGAAACTGAAATTGCACTTTCTATTTTTGAGATTATTTCATTGATTTGATGTGATAGATTGAGTTGAAAATTTTATTACGTATAAGTCCATTTATTGCAATTTTTGGATATGAATATTAAATCATTTGTTAAGGATATTGAAATCCCTTATTCTGGATATTGAAATATGACACCATTGATAATATGGAAAAAGAACTTATTATTGTTGTTAAAAAAGAATTGACATTTAACGCTAGTTAGGATGTAATCTCTGTACACATAGAAAATAATAAGTGTGTATTTATTTTATATTAATTACCCTAAATAGCGTACAATGATAACGTACAATTGCGTAGTTAATTAGGTAATAATCGTTATTAAATCCCCCTAAGAAGATAATTGATTTGTTAAGGCAAAATAAGAAGGAATTCTTATACAACCTAATTAATGGACATGGTGAGGTATGTGATAATATATTATGAGTATTGCAAAATATGATTAAGTCATAAGGGATGCGAGGTTAGTCAAAAGACAAACGGAAGTATGCAAGCTAATCTAGCTACCAGTAGTGTGACTGTGGGGCTGGTGTGAGACATCACCTATGATAAGTAGCTGCGATGACGCGAGGTTTTTTCCAACTCTGTAGGGTAAATCTGCCCAACTAATCTGGCAACCAATTCCAATGAATGGTCGGACTAATATGGGATGTCTCTGTGGATATGGGTCATAATACGATGACCTGGTTGAGGTTTTGAGGTATTAAGTGATTGTTTGAGGGTCCGCCTCTTTTCACTAAGCGGAGTATCAAATTGTTAGGATTGGGTTTAGGCATTATTAAGGATATCTTGAAAAGGTCTACTTCAATAAGAAGTATTAAGTGTCCAAAGAGATTCCATACAATGTCAGCTAAATAGATACCTATGTGGAGTCCTCTTTAGGAATAGGTATTAAATGACGGGGGCTTACCTCAGTTGAGGTCTTAAATGGTCAAAGTCTACCTATTTTCCATTAAAAAATATTAAGGGGCTTGGGTTCTATCTCTCGCATTGTTAGATATTTATAACGTTGGTTATGGGTTATGGGATGGGGAAACATGCTTTGGTAATGGAAGGTATTAAGTGGTTGTTTGAGGACCCACCTCCTTTCCTTATATGAGTATTAAATGGTTCTAAATATGTGGGACATATTTTTATTGTGAAATATGTAGAATACAACAGCCTATAATTTTTGTTTGATGATAATAAACATATATATATATATTCATTTAAATGTATTTGATATTGTACTATTTTATTTTTCACATAATTAAATAAATATTTGATGAATAAAATAAATAACGCAAAATTCATATTCAAACAAATATTTTATTCAAACAAATATTTTATTACAAATTTGAATAGTACAAATTTAAGCTCTCATTATACATTTACACATTGTCATTTTACAATACAATTTCAATTACATTACAAATTTCAATTTACAATTTATCATCTCACTACATATCACTAATTCACTCGTATTTGTTCTTCAACTCTATTCCAGTTTGTATCCAGCATCTGAACTATCTGCAAAATAAACATTGACATAGTAAAATTGAAAAAGAAAATATTTTGCAGTGCAAATTAAAGTGTGTGTTTTGAAAATATCATTTGCCTCAGTTATTTGGGTTGTTCGTCGTCATTTATTATGAATTCATCTACACGAACAACTTGTGACATGCACAGTGTATCACTGTGTATGCTACAAGGCCGTGCACACTGATATACACTTGCATGTTAGAACTACAGGGACAGGTTAGCACAAGGTCAAACCCAAGCCAAAGCTGGATTCAACTCAGGTGCAATACACAAAGACTTCAGACCATCATAGCCCAAGCGCATGAAAACAAGTCTGGACACAACAAGTAACATATGTATACATATGCATATGGTCATATACAAGGCAATGTCGAAGTTTGAAAACAATGCAAGCTTAACTCGAAATATATACAATGGAGCATGCAAACACATATACATATGCAACCAGACCAGGCACAAGCTTAAACTCAGAGGCAACAGCAAAAGGCATCATATCATGTAACCTGAACTAAAGACCAGCTCATATGTACACAGTCAAGTGTGAGAACAACTAAATGAACCAGAGGACAGAACAAACAAGTATGTACAAATGAAATCAAGGCAGTTTTCAAATCAATATACACATGAACACTTGAACCAGACTCCAAGAAGATCACAGAAAGATCAGTGGTAGCATACAAGTAAATGCAAAACATGAAGCATCAACATCAGTTCAGGTATGGGTGCAACCAAATTAGATAAATGAACTGGGTCGATTCAAATGATACCAGATCACATGAAACAGATGCCACAAGTCATGTACATATTCAAGTGGTACAAACTGTTCAGAGACAAACAGTGGTAAACTCTAAGGAAACAAGAAATGCAAGTATGAGCAGGCAGTAACATGAAATGCCTCAAACAAGAACAGACCAGTAACTACAACAAGACTCAACACTGAAATAACACAAGCATCAGGTAGTTTAATTCGAGTACACATGAAGCTCATATGCAAACTTCAACGGGGCAGCACACATGCACTTCAAATGTACAACAAAAGACCAACTACAATGAACACGTGAAATGCAATTATAGCAGCAAGACCAAAATAGATATGGTCACACAACACAATGTCTGCAACATGATCAACAACACATATAAATACACACACACACACACACACACACACATATATATATATATGTATGTATGTATGTATGTACATATATGGTGATACACAAGTATATACATATGCAACATGAAGACATTCAAAATAAAGCACCAGTTGGAACAAGTCGAAAGCCAATAGTCTATATGAAGTAGTGTATAAAAGAAAATCAAGTCGTGGGTCATACATTTTCAAACAGAGGTATATGCAGTAACGTGAACAAGCTGAAGTCAATTTTTATCTCAAAATCAGTAAAATGCCAAAATCAATGGAGCAAAAGAAGGAACCAAAGTCAAATCATATCCAACCGAGTATGACATGAACAAGTCATAGTCAGAAAATCCAGATTACCTCAAACTTTTTAATGCCGAAGTCAAAAGAGAAAATAACGGACCTAAATTCAAATGCATGAGTATACGTATGAAATGAACAAGTCAAAAATCATCACATCGTTCAAGCAATAATCGAACGGCCAAGCAACGCAAGAGATAAATTCTAACAAATTCAAAAAGAAATATACGAACGAGAATTTAGGACTTTAATCCCTATAAATTGAACCCGGTTACATCATCGGCAAGCATGAGTTCGAGCCAAAACAAATCAATAGAGCAATCAAGTCGATCATAAATAAAATCGAAAAGGGGCAAAATAAATCACATACCAATTTCTATTCATTCGAACTCGAAATTGGAGCAGCCGCGAGCAATCATAAGCAAGGAGTCGATTGACGAAGCCAATCAAAGCAACATAATCTCTTCAATCGATCGATTATCAAGTGGCGTCTTCAATTTGGAACAAAACCCTAAATTCAGAAGAGAAAGAGGAACGAACGGCCGAAGATATTGAACAAAAATAAAAAGGTAAACGTCTCTATGTTAATTACTTAGTGGGCCGGTCTATTTTTATTTTGGGCTTAAGTTTTATTAAATAGGGTTTTGGATTTTATTTTGTTTAGTTTTAATTTCAGTTGTAAATTTCTTTTTTAAACTGTGTAACTTTCTAGTCGTGTGACTAGGTTACGAACTACGGTGGTGTAGTTCGAGAATTCGCAATTCGAGAATTCGCAACTCAGTGGCTGAGTTGTGGCAGGGTTTTGAGCGTAGAGTTAGGTTAGTCGTTAGCGGGTGTCGCAAGTTTACGTGTGTAAGCGTCTGACTACTTAATTTCTAGTAGAAACCTTGGGGGCAACACGTAGGCAGAGTTTTGCCGAAGCTGGGTAAATCTGTATTGTTCTATTTCTACTTTTATTATTCTGCTATTATCTGTGCTGCAATTATTTTATATATTTTCGCATTAATTATTATTATTATTATTAGTATCACCCTATTCACCTTCCCTCAAGGGTGAAATCGATCCTACAAAATATACTACCAAGTACCAAAATAGTAATGCTCGAGGTTTTTATTCACTAGACACTTGTTGTTCTAACTCCCTCCTCATTATAACACATGCCAAAGAAGGAGTTGATGATGCTTGAAGATGGCGAGTGTGAAGCTTGTGGAAATTATTATCTATCTTTTCATGTTATTTTCTATTATACCCATAAAATGTACATTTGAACAAATTGATGTAATGGTTGTTGTTATGTATTGTGACATTTGAAATGATTTGAAATAAATAGGTATTATTTTTTTTATTATATTTTGTTTCTTCCGCTGTGAGTTCTGAAAGAATAGATAGATAGCTCTGTATTGTTTTTCTTTTTACCAACCAACAACCAGCTTTGGAATGGTTCTAAGTTTTGATGTGACTTTACTGGGTCAGAATTTAGGTCTATTTTAGGGCGATTGTTACATTGATGCTCTATGTCAGACTGGCTAAAAAGGGGGAGGAGGGTCAGTTATGGCGGGCCATCTATATCTCCTAGGTCTACTCCTCGCAGTTGGGTTTTTAACTAATAATAATAATAAATAAATAAATTATTTCTTATTTTAACTTAAAAGTAAAATTGGTCGTTATTTAACACTATCTAAAAATTACTATTTAGTACTCCTTGAAAGGAGTTTCAAAAGGATGTTGTCAAATGTGCTCTTAGTATGCTTCATTTAATATAGAACAAATTTTCATTTTAGGTTTAAAAAAACTTACATGAAATTTAGGTCTCGTTTGAAATTTATTTTCAAAATAGACTTGTTTATCACTATTCAGCATTTTATACTTCCTCATTCTAAAATTGATTAAGAACAAACTTTTAATTTGTACTTGCGCAAATTCAAAATGCATAAGTATTTTTTTTTAATTGTACATGCGCATTTTCATAATAAGTATCGAACGAGTCCCAAACTTGAAAAGTTTTTTCGGAGACCTAAAATGAATATTTATCCTTTAATATAAGTTTTTTCTCGGAGAAATAATATATCCAAACAAAATAAATATCAAATTTATCAAATCCATTAAATAAAAGCGAAGAATTTTTAAGGCGGCGCTTATGAGTTTTTTTCCACATATTTCCATTATTTTGGAAGGCTCCATTTCTGTGCTATTGCATGATCCATCGTTTGCACTATTTTTACATGTTTTATAAACTGATTAAAAATAGTGTAAAGTTTTAATTTTGATCATTGCTTTCCATCTACTAAATCGGTTGTTTTTATCATTTTTGATACATACACATATACACAGATATATATATATATATATGTATGTATGTATATTGAATTACATGGAGAACCAAGTTTCACTTATAAACTCTAGGGAAATATGTGTCTATCAAACACATACTACGAGTACTTGTTACAGGGTTATCAGTTTTGAAGTTTGAACTCGTGATCTTTGGTTTCGCAGCCCACACCATCAACCAACTGCATCAACCGTGTTGGCGCCATTTTTGATATTTTAGTCCAACTTTACCCTCTTTAAATCTATTCTTTTTAAATGCTTCAAATTTGATGATATAGTTTTGATTTCATATTTTCTACTTTAAACAAAACATTAAAGATATATATATATATTATTATAAGGATTTTCTTCAAAGCAAATTAGAGAAATATTAATTTATGTATATATACATACATACATACATACACACATATTATTATGTTTCCTATGTGTGTGTGTGTGTGTGTATGTATATTGATGTATGTGTGTGTCTATACACACACATGTATTATGTGTTATAAATCCCAATAATCATGTGTACGTATACTTATATATATTAGTATTTACGTACGCTAAGATTATTCGCACGCACATATATTCTCCCTAAACATTATTATAATATAATAATGGATATACAATGTTTCATCATTTACACTAAATATATTTTAATCAAATAACCATAACGAGGCTAATTTAAATTAGTATAAGATCTCTCTTTCATATTAAGAATATCATATATGATTTAATGTAAATGTTAAAATTATTCATTACAAGAGAAAAAAGATCCAGCGCGTAATGAATGAAAATGGCTTTTTTCATTTGAAATTTCTACTTATACCCAACTTCACGATGCACTCGATCCAATAGTTTTGACATGGGTTTTGGCTGTTGTTTATAAATGAAGGCTGGATATTTTTATGATACACATGATAAAAGTAAAGAATTTCACTCCCTTTAAACCTATATATGTAAACTCTAAACCCTATGAAATTTGGTTATATTGTCTTAAACACGAATTGAAGAACGCATTTTTAGGTAGGTATTTCCCCATTGTTACATTATTTATTATAATTTTTGAAGGCATACATTGATATTTTTGACCTTTGAAAATAAATATTTTTGGCTTGTCGGAAATATTTAATAAAGAATACGTTTCATGATTTTTGGTATTTTTTAATAGAATTTTTTCAACCATTTCCAAATTTGATTATAGACATCCTTTGGAAAGGTTATGGAAAGTCAGTTGATTATTTGGTTAAGTTTAGATGTTTTATATAAAATTTCAAGCCTGGGAAAAACTGTCAAAACTTAAATTAGGAGTCATACGAACTAATATTAACATAAACATGTGTACAAGTTTGGTGGGAAAAAAGAGGCCTACACTACAATATCAATTAATACACGATAACACCTAAACAATAAATGCGATAGCCCTTAGTTTTAAATATATTCTACGACATCAAGCCAAGACATGAGATGACAAACAGCTATGATAGGTCTATGTTTGTATACTTGCGATGATACTTAGGTAATATGATAGCTCCTTGTTTATAATTTGTGACAAGTACTATATGTGATGGCCAAACCCAAACATGTGATAGGATCGTACCATGATGTAGTACCATGACATCCAACTCCTGAATACTACAAAAAGGCAGTTTGTCGGGTAAAATTAAAACAAAACCTCATAACTAAGACACATCGATAGAATCTTATAGTGGAATGATAACATATAATATAGTGAATGTACATAAGTGGAACTGGATAAACAATACATAAGAGACTGTACTAGCATAAGCAATTGATAAAAAAATATGAATACTGAAAGTCAGAATACATCAACTCCACACTTATGGAGCCTTGAATAATATTAGATACAACAAGTCTCATATATAAATAACATTATCAAGTATATATCCAGAGTATCGACATCATGCCTCCAAAATTCTCCAACTAAGCCACTCTAATAGCATATCTTCAAAAGCACCTAACTCCCAAACCATTCAATCGAGTACCCAATAGTTGTCATGACATGAACAAATAAAGACCAAAAATAGATCAGACTTAAAGCCTAGTATGAGAGGAACTAGCTCAAAATACTGTAAATATAAACTATATACATATAAAACAGGAAAATACTATGGTACAACCCATCCTCTCTAAAAATGTGGCCCAGGGTTAATTTAGACTATTCAAAAACAAGTAAAGTAAATCTATTCCAAAGGATAGGGAACCAAATCTAATCATTCTCTTCTCCTGTAATCAACGAGTCAACACAATTAATATAATGCGACTACTGCGTAACAATATACTATGGTAGAGGTAAACCCATATACAAATGTAGGGATAATATAGATATCATAATATAAGTCTATCATGAAATACACAATAGTAATATCAACCATCCAATATACCATATGCACAACATAACGATATACAACAATTAGAGAATATGAATTGATACTCATCATCACTGATGAGTGGAGCCCGTTGTGGACTCGTGTCCAAAATAAATAGAGTGGTACTTAGTTATACCATAGACCTCGAGTTGCATCCACTGTGATGGATCTTGTGTAGATCTCACTGTACCCTATATCGAGCATAAGTGATATATAACCTACTCTAGATATTTGAAACCTAAGTCTAGGTTGAACATCCATCTTGATCCAATGATCCCCGTCGAGGGTTTGAAATAAATAGAGTCGGTACCTAATTCTACCATAGACCCTAAGCTGCATCCAAATGTCATCGACCTCCTATAGATCTCACTATACCCATATCGAGCATAAGTGATATATGACCTACTCTAGATATTTAAAACCTATATAGATCTCAACGTACCCCATATCAAGATAAGTGATATATAACCCACTCGTAGATGATCGTCATCATCTCCCCCTTCCATCATGGATTTCTTAATTAATTCATGTTACGCCTCTACAATAGAGACCAATGAGGGAGCCCCCTATAATATGCTATTAGGGCCACAAAGGAACGTCGATACCATATAAATATATAATATAACATCATGTAATCATATACGCATATCAGGAATGAAAATCGATATCTTATATCATCTATCTATATGTATAGTCATTAATATAAGACAAATGTGATGTATGGTCACTAATATAAGACCAATGTTAGGTATGGTTGCCAATATAAGACCAATATCGTTCGTTAAAACATATTTTACCTCAAGGTCGAAACCAAGTGGTATAGACTCGCTACGGGCTTTGCCTTGCATTCCACTTTCGCAAGTATCCCAAAGTCTCCCCAAAGTCATGCCAGAGCCTCACACCGAACCATGTCCAAAGCTAGGAGAAAAATCCCTAGTTATTTCTCGATGCCTATGACACATTTTCCTAGAGAAGGTCCCACCGGTAGACCGGTTGGACTCCATCAGTCGACCAGTGGTAGTCTGCTCCTAGGCAGTGAGCTTTCACGCTTCATCGACCACCGTTTCATGCCACATTTCCTCCGCCTGATGAGTCGTCTGACTCCTCTATCCTACTTTCATCGCATCTGTCCTCTTTCAAAGTTCATTAGTTGATATTTTGGAAGTGGTTTCTTATGTATTCGAAAGCTGATTTCAATATGAATCCCACACTTTTGCATGTAGAGTTCCTTGAGGCGACTCTTTCGACCTAGCCTCCTCTAACATGCCAAAACATACTTAACTAGCCTTCTTTCTTCATATGATGCCTAGGCGTGTGTCAATACACCCATTTGTGCACATTTATACACATACGCGTACACAAACACATTTCCACTACACAATTCACATTTTAGGCTTTACCCGAGCTATTACTCGACCTGGTATCCTCTCACGCAACTTAGCGCACACGATAGTCGCTATGCTACATGAGATGCTTAAAAACGTGCTAATACACAAATATAGATATTCACATGTGTGTGTATAATTATTCACACAAATACACTTATATATACACACAACCACATACAATAACTCTAATTATAATGCACGAATTGTCTTGATTATTTTATAACTTCAAATACATGTATACATATGCCTATCCATATAAATATACATACACATATATTTAGAATAGCATTTCAACTATTCTTAATTGAATCTTATTTTTATTTACTAAATCTTGTCTATAAAATTCTAATATCCTTTTCAATTATTTTATAAAATCTTCTTCTATAAAGTATCTCATTCCTGATATTTTATAAAATTGTGCAACTATTTTATAAAATGCATTACTAGCTCATCAATCATTTTAAGCCCTCTTTAACGCCAAATCTCTTTATTAAAATTAGGTATTCATGTCATAATTATTTTATAAAACATTATAACCATTTTTATAAAATATCCCACTCGCTTATAAACTTAATTCTTTACTTAAATAATATTTATAAGCACTAATTAAGCTTATTAAGCCTTTAATCACTTTAATAATAAGTGTAGAGTTCAAAACTCACTTAATTAGCTTACTAACTTCTCTAAAAGTCACCTTTAAGGTATTTAATAATTAATGAGTTAATATAGCCATGTTTACTACATAATTATAAGTTCAATCATTATAGGTTATTTATTAAGCAACTGTTATTAGTTATAATTACTTACTAACTTTTCTAAATTCAATTCAAATGGCTTTTAATCCTAATTATGATATGTACATAACCATGTAACTTAATTAGCCTCTAATCAATAATAATATCACATACAATCATTCAATTAATTCAAAATCCACTTTTAAGTTACTAACTTTTCCAAAGGTAGTAATTAAGATCTCCAATAAATAGCGTGTTAATATAATCATGTTTACAATGTAAACATAAGCTCAAGTTAATAATATAATTCTATAAATTACTTCATATAATTCCATAATCATATAAACATAAATCTATGAAGTACAGTTAGCAAATATAGGTAGAGAATCATCCCACTCACACTTCTTCTTCACCAAATCAAGCTTTAATCACTAATGGGCCTTAGCCCTAAATTCGTTTCACCTACACAAAATCACTATTCACTCCAAAAAGTTATCAACTCTAAACATAATCAAGTTTATACTCATCCTTCTTGCAATGGAATTGCAGTTTCAACTGCGGGTGTCTTGAGTCCCAATTCATTCATCTCTAAAAATCAAGTATAATAAGTGTTCCATTAGTTAATTATTTACTATTTAAATTAATTATTTAAATATCTGATCGTTAAGTATGCGAGTTGTTACACATGATTTATGAAAACACCATGACAATCATACCCAATAAAACTCTAAACTGTGTATACGATAGTGCTTGGGTATAATAGCTAATAGCACCTTGATGATGATTGTGTATGCGATAGTACCTATACGTTCCGATAATCTAGCTACAATGAGTCAAGGAGATGCAATAAAAACTAAGTCAAAAAATCGATAAAGCAGGGGACTAAGGCACGCGATAGGTACATGTTTAGGCTTATGCGATAATACTAAGAGTTAGAAAATGCAATATTTACAACATTAAAATATTTTTGATAGCACCTAAGGACCAAGTTATGTGATTGATTGTGCCAAGAATAAGAACATGCAACAGCTGCATGTTTGTATATTTCGGTAGTGCCAGGAATTAAGTTATCTAATGAGAAACTAGAGTAATGATTCAATGTATTTGTAGATGCAATATTACCTATTATAAACCTATAGAACTGTTGTTTTAAAGATAAGATAGTGTTAAAATTAAGCACCCGATAACATAGTAAATTGAACAATGTGGTGAGTATATATACCAAATATAAACGATGACTATGAAGTATACGTATATGTTAACATTGCAACTTATGATGGCACCTAATAGTAAGTTCCATAAACCCCTACTATAAATTATGATAGCCCTAAAATGATAAGATGAAAAATAATTCAAAACACATGATAGTGTTTGTTGCTCTTTTTGCTCGCAAAAGTATAAATGGGAATGTTGACTAGAAATTTAGCCTACCTTGAAAGTGTTATCAAGAGGAGAAATTAGCAAAAGATTGGCTACTAATATCTTAGTTAAAAAATAAATAATGAGGATATAATAGTGTTATCCCACCTTTTGACAAGGCAGTATTCGGACAGATTGGTTGGATCAAAAAATTATGCCGGAGCATTGGTTAGCCCGAACGACATAACCAACCACTCATAGAAACCAAGACGGTGATCGACACAGTCTCCTTCGCCTCTCTTAACTAGTGAAATCTTGTCACCAATCCAATTGAGAGAACATCTTCGCACCATAAAGCTGATCGAACAAGTCATCTATTGGAAATGGGTTAGCCTGTAGTAGAAGATATGGATGAATTTCAAAAATAATTCCTTTACTAGATCTATATTACGCCTATGAAGTCTAATTTATTTAGAACATTACTAAATTTAATTTAAATAAATCTCTTATTTCATTTAAATTTATAAGTAATAGATGGGATTTTATTTAATTTATATTCAGTTAAATATAATGGTACACATATGCATCATATACATATATGATGTTTGTGCATGTGCAACATAATAATTTGTGCAAGGTATAACTTATTTGTATATAGATGTTGGGATTTATGCAATGGGCATGTTAGCTCATCTTATATGTAGTGCATGTTGTCCAAATTTATATATGTATACGAACTTGTTATTAAAATAATATAGATGTAGGCTTATTTATATATATGAAAACTATATGTATTGCATATATGTAAAATGTTAATATATATATATATACATACTGAATTAGATATTAATTAAATAAATGACTATATAAACATATACACACACACGTAATATATAAAGTTTTTTTAAAATAAAATATACATGTATATTTTACAGTAACAAAATTATATATATATATGTATATGTATCTATATATAATTAAATTTATAAAATCTAAAGTATTTATAAATATGTGTGTGTATATATATATAATTATATCAATTATGAAAACTATAAAGAAGTTATGTTTTTATTGCATTCCAAGTTGCATAAACGACACATGAAATATTTAACTATAATTTTATATTATTAAATTATTTATATACACATTAATTAGCCAAAAAGCATTAAAATAATGTTAAAAGTATTTTTGTACTATATTTTATAAGATTTAAATTTTCATAAATTCAAACATGATACTTTTAAGGTCAAGAAAAAAATTTCATAATTTTCTAACTAAATATAATTTTTTATTATCGACTATACATATAAATGATTTTTTGTAAAATAAAAATTTTATTTTAAAATTTTAGGATTTTGACGATAAATAATATGATGATGAAATAATGTTATAAAATTTAAAATATAATTTTCGAAACATATATTATTTTATATGAATTATTCAACTTGTATTTTGATTTAAATAATATTAAATAGTAGTAAATAATTATTAAAAAATACTTTTCTATTACCTAAAATTATAATCAATGTAAATATGCATATATAAAATATAAGATCAATTATTAACATGATATGATGACACAGTTAAATATGAGTCATTTAATTTATTCTACATGACATAATAATATATACATAAATTAATTAATAAAAGAATAATAATTAAAATAAATTTATTCGGCCGCGTATACATCAGATCTATAAATAAATGTTTTTTTATAATAATATACATAAATATAATATGTGACAACATTGATACTTATAAGAATCTCACATAACTAACAATATAATAATGACATACAAACAAACAATAGAATATTATACAACAATCATAAGTCATATGGTGTAGTAAACTTATACCAAAACCAATGCCTTGAAATACATCCCTCCTCAGAACTCTTTTCAATTCGACAGACTGCTAATCCTTGAATCATGGACCGTTGACTATCAAATAGTTGTTGCTTTGAAATTTATTTGAGATGAATTTGTTGAAGCTCCGATGTAGACAAATTTGGCCAGCAATAATAGGAAATGGCAGCCAAAAAAATTCATTTTACATTAGGGTTTAGAGTCCTTTTATAGTGGAAGGAATAGAGAGAAAGGTGGATCATATCTCCTATCCATTCTCCCTAAATCTGAGCCATCCATCTATAATACCCCTAGCCCATGTTTAGCCGGCTCCTACATGCTACCAATATATCATGGGTTGATAGCATATTTAGGTCCAAATAAATATTACTAGTTAAATCTGATTTAATTGCTTGTCGATAATCGCATACCAATTGATATATTTCTAACAATTATAATTATATGAAATAATATTTATTCCTCAAATCATAATCAAAATTTTATATTCAATATTTCATAAATATTAATTGATTTAATTAATCTATAATAATTATAAAATAATTTAATAGTTTGGTCCAAAGAGGAATCATTATTTCGGTTGTGTGACTCGTCAGGTATAAATTTGGTCAACAATTAACATCGAACTATTCGAGTGTTAATGTTCATACGTCACTTAGCAGGCGGTGTGTATTTTAGCCAAATTTATCGCTTACTTAGTTTTGGTAAAACTTAAATTTACTTTTGTTAAGCGTTACCCAGTTATGATATTTATTTATACCAATTCTCTTCGTCAAAACTATATCACTTTGGACTTATTAGATTTTGTAATGGTCAAAATTCTAACATCCTTCATATTCAACTCTATAGTTGTTTGAATCAAAAAGGGAACAAACACCTAAGAGTTTATGTAGAGAAATAAAAGTGAAGAAATAAAATTGAATAATGAATAAGAAAAAGCACAGAGCAGTTTATATTGGTTCGACAAATCAAGCCCTCTGTCCACTTAATGATTCTATTGCTTATATTCTTACTTGGAGGCAGAAGTTCCTATGGGTCAGTACAACTCCGACTATGATTACAAGAAATTAATAGTCAGAAGTAAAAAAGCCAAAAGATCCTGAAAAATGAGCCCCACCCTCATATTTATAGAGGTAGGGAGCCTAAAATCTCGCATAAAAAATCTCCAGGCCGTTATATACGCTATAGACCATTTCTCCATGAAAGTAGGATGCTACCTCATCAACTTATACGGGTTGGTACAATTCCTAGGTCTTCAGTCAGTACTGATCCAAAAGATTTCCAAATTGGTCATTGTGAACTCCTTGCTTTAGCTCGTCTTATAGTTAGCTTAGTGATTCCATAGTTGTTTGCACCAATATTTGCTTGTTTCCGAGTTCAAATGACGGACCCATGAAAGAACAAAGTTGCTGACTCAAGTGTTTATGGAGATCAATGGAGAATTACACTGGATCAAAAAAGCAACACTTGGGATAGGCTTCTAGCATCGAGTAGGTTGTGTAGGCAGAAGATGGGACCCACTAGTAGCGGAAAGTTAGATCGGTACTGACCCACCAATCTACCACCTTGTGGATCAATGATTCTTCTGGCTTGAGTTGGTTTGCATTTGCCTTGTGACTCTATTTATGCTTGGCTTCTGGACTTTAGAGCTATTGATCTAGGCTTTCTACCTTGATGACTCCAAGTTCGATCCATCCAGTCTGTCTGAATATTGGTTGGTCAAATGACTGGATAACACTTGCCCCCAAAAGTATATCTCATTTCAAAAGTGTTGTGCTTTGAATCAAGACAAGTTGTGATTGCTATGAAGGGCTCCACTCTGTGCTTCAAATGGTCGTTATACTTCTTGCGAATCAATTTTGTGAAAAGTCATGACTATAGTCATTCGTCGTGATGCTCTACCAACATCTTGGCATTATAAATTTGGAGCGTATTCTAATGATCTGTCATTCCGCCCTGATAATTTCGAACTGACTCCTTTCATGGATTATTTAGGTTCGAACCGGGTTCCCTTTAACTTTAGTCATCAATTTATTTGGGTATGTACACGTACACGTACTCACGTGCACGTTCTCGAATAGGAGGGAGTGCATATACCTAGGCCATCACATGCATATACATGGACATATATCCATATACACATATATTACTATTTTTCCCTTTTCTAAATATCCTAAGATTGGTACTGACCCTAGCACTTGGGTCAGTACCAACCCGAGACTTGGGAGATTTCCTAAGTCCTTTGCCTTTGAATACAGGTCCAGGATGTTATAAAACCCATCCTTTCCATTCCATTCCTTCACTTTATTTGTTCGTGCCGATCCAAGCTTAAGTGCCGCCATTACCAAACTTCATCACCAAGTCGAACTTAGTCTCACCGCTCGACGTAAGGACTACCATCGCCTCTCCCTTTCACGTGTGCTTGCCACCATCATGATTGATTTCGTCTCACGTTCATATACCCAACCCATCCCTCCACTGACCCACGACTTGAGGCAATTTCCTTTTAGCTTTGAAATTCCAAACTCGAACCCAACTCACATAGACAAATAGTTGGTAGTGATGGACATGGACATAGGTGAGATTGCCATTGATGGCCATGCGTTGGAGTTGAAGGCAAGAGAGGGGAGGATGAAATTCTTCCTTAGAGTTGGTTTGGTATGACTCCAACACTTAAGAAGATTTTGCGAAAACCAAGTTTGCAAGTCAGCTTTTTCTTATGGACTTGTGTTGAGTCCCTCATTGATTTCGAAGTGTTTAATCGGCCAATTTCCTATCGGTTTAGAAAACCGCCGATCAAATTTAAATTAAAAATAATCGCAAGCGCACGGCGTATAATTTTAGAACGTGGCGAGTATGGGTCGATCCGTAGGGAATTATATTGATTTTAAATTTTTGTTCAATAAAATTAACCAAGAGTTTGAAATTGTTTTAAGCTAAAAATTTAGAAAACTAACAAAAGAAAGTGGATAAAAATATGAGAGTAGAAGGCAATTTAGAGGCAATGTCCTTCTGAAGATCACATAAATCAACATATATGAAATTATGATCTCTCTTTTGGTCATTAGTGAATTTAATTGATATGTTTATCATAAGTATGGCCTATTTGTGCTATTAACTAGCCCAACATAAACCATCAAACTTTAACATACCCACTAAACCACTTGCTAACTCTCATGATAATTGACAATGAATTTGAAAATAAAATCTATTCTAAGCATGATCTATTTAATATTGTTTAGTAATATAGACCATCAAATTTTGATTTTAAAATCCACTTCATTACAAACATCATATGTAAATGAAGAGGTAATTTGTGTTTTAGCTTATTTGGTGTCAACAACATAGGCTATCAAATTCAAAGCTAAAATAACAAAATTAAACCACATCAAATATTATCATTAAGCACAAAAAGTGATCACAAGTTATCAAAATGTTGAATCTACGTGATTAAGAGAGCTTCATTACCTCTAAATTGAAGGGGTTTAGCTTCTCATATTTGTTATCATTTCAACAAACGTAGGGTTCAATATGAAACAAAAACAAGAGGAAAAAGAGAGCAAATTAAAATAAAATGAGAGCTAATCTACTTGCATAAAATAAAACTAAATACTAACATGAAAGGAAAAGAGCATTTAAATAAAAAGAGCATGATTTAAAGTTGCATAAAAATAACTTACATAAAAGAAGAAAATGGTTAAGTAGCCATGAAATAGAAGAAGAGAGTTTATATTTATTTTTGAGCCTAAAACTAAACTAACTAAAGAGGAGACTAAGAGCTCATTACATGAAACATAAGGGGTATTTATACATGTTTTGAAACTCTAATCATATTTTTGGGACAACCCAAATTGCCCTTGAGGAAGTTTGGCCACCAAGTTATCATTAGGATTGAATTAATCCTCTACTTAAATGTGCATGTAGCTTTAATTCCCATTATCATATGCATTAGCCTTTAATAGGGGATCATGGTAAGTGGGTAGGTGAGCTTCTTCATGTTGTCATGAAATGATTTATTTCCATCTTCATTTGCTTGTCTTCCCTTGTGCATGCATATTTTCATGAAGACCTCTTCCATTTGAATCCAAATTCCTACAAAATAACATAAAAATATCCAAGTAAAAATTCTCAAATTAAATCATACAAAAAATGACCATTTCCCCTTGTATGATGATGAATAAATGATGATTTGAAATTAATTTTGAATTTTGGTTTAAACATGTTAAAACACCCTTTATGTTCATTTATTTAATTAAATCAAATTAAATATGGAAATAAAAATATGCGCATTTACGTGCACATCAAATACCCCCACACTTATCTTTTTATTCATCTCCGAATAAAGAAAAACAAACATAAATCCGTTTTCGTAGGAAACACGATTGCATTGAGCGGATGCAATAAGCCATTAAACCTCTAAGTGTCCCTGGTAGGACGGGTTGTCTCGTGAGGATTTTCAACGGACACTACCCACAAAATCTAAATGCAAAGTGAAAAATTCCTAAGTGCAAGATTTATTTACAAAGATATGGATGCAAGTTTTGAAAATATTTACAAATGAAGAATTTGCTTTTAAATTAACACGAATAAGTTAAATATAAGTTCTGGTCATTATCAAGAAATTTAATTCCTTTTACTTGTCAAAATTTCTAATAAAAATTAGGTTATCATCACAATTAGACTCTAGTTTAACTCGTTGTTTCAATTGATAACACAGTGCAACTATGAAATAGATCCTTAGTTGATTGTCAAAGTTATCAAAGTGGTATTTCTATTTCTTTTGAATAACAAATCGAATCAGATAATTGAAAATAGTGCTAAGATTTCAATTGCTTACTCTCTCTATTTTTTTAAAATTTTATTGATATTAACAATATGTACATATGCCTAACTCAGATAAACTGAGGCCAGATATATGACCCATGCACTGCCTTTCAGACTTTAGTAAGGGGAATATAGAGTGTGGCGAGTGAACACACAAGTGTGTACACCTATCGACTATAGGCATTATTAATAAAAGAATTTTTATGTACATACACCTAACTCAGATAAACTGAGGCCAGATATACCGATCGTGCACTGCCTTTTGGGCTTATGTGAGAAGGGTACAGAGCATGGCAAGTGCATACACTTGCCTGTGAACATATGACTCTAAGTGTTTCTTATTTTTATAAAAACCATTTTTTAAATGTGTTATATATATATATATTTTATTTTATAGAGAGTTTTGCAAAATCATCTTAGCACTATTTAACTTAGAAGGTAAAAAAGTTATATCCTTTTCTTTAAATCCACCACTTTTTAAACAAATATTTTCCATTAGGATATACTTCATAATTATCACCCATGAACCTTCTTATATACTAGTTAAATCATAGGTACTTCTAATTAAACTTTGTTTTTAGTTTTTTTAGGACAAATAAATTGTCAAAATTTTCAGTTTAACAACCAAAATCCTATACTTATCCTATAGTGTATCTTTAAAACTAAATCAATATGCTAAAAAGAAAATCTATTTTGGAATTTTTTTGTTTTTTTGGAATTCTTTTAGTTTTGGAAAGAAAATGCAAAAAATTAACCATGAAAAATTAAAAATAAAGAAGAGACTCCCCCACACTTGATTTTGACTGTGTCCCCACATTCAACCCAAGTGAAAGGAGAAGAATAAAATAAAATATGATCTATATTTACATGAAAATGAAACGATTATTATTTACAAGACATCAGAAAATATACCGTTAAAGAGTAAATGAAACAGTCTTCCAAAGACCAATTCATTTGTCTCGTCAAGTATGCGAGACAAAGCTTAAGCACAGAAAACCAAACCATAAAAGTTTTTCAAAGTTGAATATTGATTTGGGAAAACGAATGTCATTTTATTAAAAATCATGCGAGTTGTTTTATTTTCGATGATTTTTGGGGTAGATAGAAAAATTGGTTAAAATTCAAGTACACCAAATTGAAATTCAAACTTATCATCGAGAAATTCTTCAAAATTATTGATTTCAAAATCAGAATGGTGATTTAAATCTTCCCCTTCAGAATTTAACAACTCATTTTTGAAAAGTCCAAAAAATTTATGTTTATTAAATTCATCTTCCTTTGTTGGATTATCAACAATCTCATTGCATGTATCAATTTCAAAATCCAAAGCTGTTGTATTCAAAATTTTGAAATCGGAAAAAGGAAGATCGAATTTTAAATTTGGTTCCACATTCTCAAAAGAATTGAAATCTAACTCAATTATTGTATTTTCAACAACTTCATTAAGATCGTCATTTTCAATTTCAAAAGTTGTTATTTAAAAATCGTCAATTTTGGTAAAAGGTGGATTATTATTTGACTCGTCACACGTTGGGATTTGATTTTGTTTCTCATATTGTTTTTTGTATGTTTCTAATAACAAATCTGTGTGATCATTGTGAATTTCACCCATTTGCTCAAGAAAATCAAATTTATAATTATTAACTGGAAAATTTTCAATTTGAAATTGTTGAGAGCAAAAACTATCCATTGCACCATAATCGAGATTATTCCCATTGCCAAAATTGTTTAAATAATGATGCACATTTCCATTTTGATTTTGAAAGTCATTTTGGAGTTCGAAATTGAATTGGCATGGATTATAATTATAATTATTTGAATTTTGAAGTGAATTCAAATTTTAGTCATTTTGAAATCCTTCACTTGAGTTATTGCACAAATATGAATTACACAAATCTTTTATCATTTGATCATTTTGTATAGAGAGTTCAAGTAAAGACGAAATCGTTTCAATGCTATTTTCAAGATTTGAGGGTTGGTCATAATTTTGAAAATTTTGTTTGAAATTCGAATTGTCTGTATAATAGTTGTCATTAAAATATCCATAAGGGTTTGATGTGAAACTATATGGATTATATTGATTTTCACAATTATTGTAAAGTTTTGGCGAGTAAGAAATTTTGAACATTTTCAAGAATGTTTTTTTATATATAAAGGAAAAATATTTACCAAAAAGAATTTGTTTTTCAAAAGGGAAATTTGATTTTTGGATTTTTAATTTTTTTGTTTTGTTTTTGAAAAGGTTTTATATTTTTTTTTGGATTTTTGCTTTTCTAAAAAACTAACTCAAAATTTTTTTTGGATATTTGATTTTGATTGAAGAATTTCAAAAGAAAGAATTTAAAAACTAAGTTAAGGAATATTTACAATTTTTTTTAGTTTTGGATTTTAAAGATTTTTTTTTTCAAAAATGCATGAACTAATGTAACTAAATGAATGTAAGGAATTAATTACAAATTTTGTATCCTAAATAGCTCCTAACCCAAAATTGTATGATCACACTTTGTCTTAGTTCAACAAAATAGTTCTCAACCAGGTAACGAGCAGGATTTATTGGTGCACGATGAATCACCGTAGCGATGCAGTTGAAGGTTTAAGTACCCTCAGAGAAACAAACCACTATAATATTTACGAATCACCGTCATATTTATAAATGGTTATTGCTCTGCCGTATCCTAGACACCAAGGAATTAAATTATCAAAAGAGGACAACTTGTCAATATACAGTTAAGCCCTAGGTGAGCTCGTGACACCCTTAAGATGTCTAACCGTTATTATTAGCGAATTCTTAGATGAAATGCAATACTGAAATTAAACATGTATTAACAATGCAACTACGAATGAATTTTTTTTTGAATTTTTTTTGAATTATATATACATACATACACACACACAGATATATATATATATATATATATAAATGAAAATGCAAGCAACCAACAATGCAATTATAATAAAAATAGAGATGAAAGCACGATACCAGAGCGTGCAGAATTATTAGCAAATTATTATTTTTTTAGCGGCATTTTTTATAAGCAAGCAAAGCAATTCTTTTCCTTGCGATTTTCTGCTTTGGCAACCTGAAATTTCGAACAAGATATACAATTGTTTTTTTATATATAAGGATGGACTTAAAACAATCTAAAACAAAACAAAACAAATTTATAATTAAATTCTTTTTTTAAAGGATAAAACAAAACAAAACTAAAAACAAATTAAACAAAACAAATTAAGCAAACTCTTTTTTTCTAAAAAATATTAGGATTAAACGAAAAACAAATTAAATAAAGAGAAATACCAAATTAAAAGAAACAACCAATTAAAACAAATTAAACAAAGCAAATTTTTACTCAAGCTAACAAAACCCACCCATCCCCTTATGAGTTTCCCAACCAAACAAAACTCGTCACAGAATTAACTTCCCAAAAAGTTCACACAATAATAAACCTAATAAAACCAAAACTCCACACGAAATTAGAATTCACACAGCTGAAAATTAGATTCGACAATTGAAACTCGATTAAAACTTCAACAAAATCATGCACTATTTGATTCCGGTGATGCGATTCGAGATTTCTGGTATGGAGATTAGGAGTCGCAGTTTTTGGCTCATTTGTATGCTAGAGTTTGAGGATGGTGGTAGGTCGTAGCAATTTAGGGGTGGAAGCAGTTCAGTTGAATGAAGGTTGGTCACTTGTCGTGGAATCAAATTTCGGTTGAATGAATGTTGTTATGGCAAATTTTTTTTGTTCAACTTGAGGCTGGGAATTGAATTGATAGAAGGAGCTCAAAGTGTTGAATGTAGTGTAAGGCAGTGTAATTTAGTGGGAGTATTAGAGTAGTGATGTAAGGGGAAGGGTGATAGTGTTTGGATATTTGGATGTGGTCAGTGTGATATGGTGGTAGTGCAAGAGGATGGTCTTTGGCAGTGGACAGGGATGGCAGCAGGGAGGCAGATGTGTGTTGTTCGCTGTACATTGTTGTAAAGATGTATGTGTGCAACTTGATAATGAGGACAGTGGCAGAGAAAGGTTTCAAGTCGATGTTTTGTGGCACTGTGGTGGCAGTGGCACATTGTAGTTTGGTTAATGGCAGAAGCTTGTTGAAATTGGTGAAGAGGAGTTGCAGGCAATATGTATGAGTAACATATGAGTATACTTGCGGTTGTGCTGATGGTTGAGTGGTTGACTTGGTTCAGTTAAGGGATTAGATGGAAACTCTGTTGGTATGAAGTGGTGAATGTATGTGACACCAAGAGTAGAGGGGTATGATGAGGCAGAATGACTTGATATGGTATAACACTGCTATTGGGTATTAAGGTGGGGGAATGGTGGTTTGTTTGCAGTTGTCTGTGAGAGTGATGGAAGTTGTATAAGGCAGTGACCAGATGCAAAGATGATGTTGGTATGTTTGACAGGGTTTGAACAGGGCAATGGAGGAGTTGTTGTATGGTAGAACAATGGATGGTTAGGTTGCAATGAAGACAGTGAGTATTGAGGAAGGTCTGGAGCAGTTGTGAAGTGTGGATGTTGCAATTGCTTGGTGATAGTAGGTAGCAGTGGTGAGGTGGTTTTTGTGTATGTGATAAATGAAGAAGGTAAGGCAGTTTGTTAGATGAATGAGGGGTAATAGCTTGTGGTGATTGCTTTGGTATGTAAGGAAAAATGGTGAAATGCACAGTAAGTATACAATGCATAGTAACTTTGGTATGTAAGGAAAAATGGTGAAATGCACAGTAAGTATACAATGCATAGTAACTTGTTGATGTATGGATGATGGTTATGTTCTTTGGTAAAGGGTAGTTCAAATAGTTTGGTGTGGGGATGTGGCACAGCAACGGTTTGCATGTACTGAATAGAGGTGGAAATTTGTATGTTTGCAGTGTTATGGTTGTTTGTTGATGGGTAGACAGTGATGTAGAGAAGGCACAACGAACTGTTTGTTGTAGGGAAGATGATATGTGGTAAGAGGTGTAATTGAAGGCAGTTTGTATGGTTGAAACTGTGCATAATGGAGGTTACAGGAGTTGAAGGTTTACAGTACAGGGGAGGGATGGTATCACAGTGGAAATGTTGAGATGGTATTGGAGATGGTCAGGCAAGTAGCACAGTTTGTGGGGTGGTTTGTAGGGTAGATTGTATTATGAGCAGAGGTGAAGAGGTATGGGGTTGGGTGGATGTAGTGGTGCACTGTTGAAAGAAGTTGTTTGAGAGTTTTGTAAGTGGATGAAGTGCAAGGTCGAAGGCAGAGGTTTGGGGCAGAGTTGGTCAGATATTGATGAAGTATGAGATGTCGGTGATGTGCTGATCAGGGGGTTTGTGTGTAGGCAGATATGAGGATGGTGGCAATGCAGTTGATAGGGTATGTGTGCAGGGTTGTTTACAGAGGTGTATGATGGTTGTTGTGGGAATGGCTTGGTTTCAGGTGATGGTGAAGTTGGTCAGGGAAGTTCAAGGAGTGGCATTGGTTGTGGTCAAGGCAAGTTGATGGTTTAGAAGTCATATGGTGTGGCAGTTTGTTGATATAGCCGGTAATAAAGAAAAAATGGAGAGAGGCAGAGAATTATGTACATAGCAGCACAGAACTGTGATATAAAATTTGTAACTTGGAAAAAATAAAAATTTATAAAGAAAAATGAAATGCAATATTGTAAATGAAAAGGAAATAAAATATTTTTGATTTTGTTGTGAAATTGTGTATGTTTTTTTTAAAATATGGAAATGCAAATGGAAAAACAATAAGCACACAATCAAAATGCAAGCAAAAATCAAACAACAACCACACAACACAACATTTTTTTTTCTAAATGCAAATTAACACACAAAATGAAAACAACAAATAATTTGAAGAATAGAAATTAAAATCAAATTAATTCTCCAACAACGGCGCAAAAAACTTGTTTAATCGGCCAATTTCCTATCGGTTTAGAAAACCACCGATCAAATTTAAGTTAAAAATAACCGCAAGCGCACAGCATACAATTTTAGTATGTGGTGAGTACGGGTCAATTCGTAGGGAATTGTATTGATTTTAAATTTTATTCAATCAAATTAACCAAGAGTTTGAAATTGTTTTAAGCTAAAAATGTAGAAAACTAACAAAAGGAAGTAGATAAAAATATGAGAGTAGAAGGCAATTTAGAGGCAATGTCCTTCTCAATATCACATAAATCAATGTATATGAAATTATGATAACTCTTTTGGACATTAGTGAATTTAGATGATATTTTTATAATAAGTATGGCCTATTTGTGCTATTAATTAGCCCACCATAAATCATCAAACTTTAACATACCTACTAAACCACTTGCTAACTCTCATGATAATTGACAATGAACTTGAAAATAAAATTTATTCTAAGCATGATCTATTTACTATTGATTAGTAATATAGACCATCAAATTTTGATTTTTAAATCCACTTCATTACCAACATCATATGTAGATAAGAGGTAATTTGTGTTCGTGTTTGTTTAAGCATAGCCTGTTGGTGTCAACAACATAGGCTATCAAATTCAAAGCTAAAACAACAAAATTAAACCACATCAAATATTGTCATTAAGCATAAAAAGAGATCACAAGTTATCAAAATGTTGAATCTACATGATTAAGAGACCTTCATTACCCCTAAATTGGAAGAGTTTAGCTTCTCATATTCGATATCATTTCAACAAATATAGAGTTCAACATGAACAAAAACTAAAGGAAAAAGAGAGAAAATTAAAATAAAATGAGAGCTAATCAACTTGCATAAAATAAAACTAACTACTAACATGAAATGAAAAGAGCATGTAAAAAGAGAGAGCATGATTTAACAGTGCACAAAAATAAATTACATAAAAGAATAAAATGGCTAAGTAGTCATGAAATAGAAGAAGAGAGTTTATATTTATTTTTGAACCAAAAACTAAACTAACTAAAGGGGAGGCTAAGAGCTCATTACATGAAACATAAGGGGTATTTATACATGTTTTGAAACCCTAGTCATATTTTTGGGGACTACCCAAATTGCCCTTAAGGAAATGTGGCAACCAAGTTATCATTAGCATGAATTAATCCTCCACTTAAATGTGCATGTAGCTTTAATTTCATTATCATGTGCATTAGCTCTTAATAGGGGATCATGGTAAGTGGGTAGGTGGGGTCATCTAGGTTATCATGAAATGATTTATTTCCATCTTCATTTGCTTGTCTTCCCTTGTGCATGCATATTTCCATGAAGCCCTCTTCCATTTGAATCAAAATTCCTACAAAATAACATAAAAATATCCAAGTAAAAATCCTCAAATTAAATCATACACAAAAATGACAATTTTGCCCCTATATGAAGATGAATAAATTATGATTTGAAATTAATTTGAATTTTGGTTTAAACATGCTAAAACACCCTATATGCTTATTTATTTGTTTAAATTAGATTAAATATGCAAATAAAAATATGCACATTTATGTGCACATCATGAAGTATTTCCAAAACATGGCCGATAATATAAAGCTTATCAGGATGGTCAGCGATGATGGTCACTTCGAGTGATATCCAAAACTTAAAAATGAACTGTTAAATAATATTGGAAATCTGAACTGCGCAACACCGCACTAGATTCCACTTTAGCAAGGGGGATATACAGCTTGTAAATAATCTAATGTTGATTATTTATCAAGTTTTTTTTATAAAAATGGATCGGAGATGTTCAAAATGTCTTGCCGCTCAAGCCATAGGTACATCCAGTTTCAAATATATTGAATCAGATATCGAGTCCAGTTCAACTACCACCCCGCTTGCACACCAAACTCAGTAGAGTATGCATGCAAAAAGAGAATCGTCAGGCTAAACAAAAATTTCCTGAAAACCCAACAAAGCCCGTAGAAGAGCCAGCGATAGATCCTACACCCGATACTCTCGAAGATGTCATTTTTTTAAATGATCTCGTCAATTCCATCGCTTCTAAAGTCAATGAAGGATCACTTCGTAGATTCTGTAATAGGCATGGAATTCCATTTGAGGATGTTCTAGTCCCTTCCCGTCATCAACGAGCTCATAATCCTCAGGAAGGATATACTGCTTGCAACAGGTACATGCGTTCGGCAGGTTACATCCCACTGTTCAATCAGTTCATCTGCCATGTCCTGAATTTCATGAGATTGGCTCCAACACAACTGCATTCGAATGCCTTCTTGGTTGGCACATACATTGTCTTCACTGAACACTTACACCGAGCGCCCAATGACAAGGAGATACGATACATATATAGCTTCAAGAGCCAAAGAGAAAGTCCATCTTTAACCTACCTGGAGCTGGCCAAGGGTTGCAGAGTAGTTTGCGACACATAGAACAAGTTGAGCTATTTCAAAAATGAGTGGTTCTATGTCTATTGTCTTCCTGGACTCGCACGTAGATGGCAATCTAGACGTAAGTCCCATTCCATGTGCATTATATGAATTTGTCTTCTAGCCTGCAGACTTAATTCGTATCCTTTTGTTGCTTAAATGTTCCGTCGGGACCCAGTAGAGTAGCGCTTTCAGATGCTGTTAAGGCTCTTATGGCACATCCGACAGAAGATAGAGATATCAAAATTCTCCTTTCAGCTGAAAATCTTTTTGCCGGCAATCTGTTGAAAGCGGGTCGCATCACTGGTATAGTTAAAGTAGCAGCCAGCGACGATGACATTGATGATGATGATAACAATAACTCGCTTGGAGGAGGCAAGGTTAATCTTGATATGCCCCTAGTCCCCAGTCCAGAGGATGGAATTAAAGAAAATGTTGAAAATGTACAAGAACATGCCGAGGAAAGCGAGATGGTGGGTGAAAGTGGTGGAGCTGGCCATAACGATATTGGTGTGGGCCATGAGTTTCAGTCTGAACAATCCAAAGATGGCCAACAGCCTGCTCTGAAAAAGAGATTAGTTGTGAAAATTTCCAAAGTGCAAACTCCTAAATAGTCTCCACCAGTTACAACATCGAAGAAAACTCCCTCTCTTCCCTCAATAATCACATTTGCTAACTTATGGCCAATTCCTGCCGAGTTTGTCTCCTTCGATGTTGGTAACATTAGTCTCAAAGGCTTCGATTCCCCTATTCACTTCGATAAGGACACCATCCCTACCAGTGTAGGAGAGATCGCTCCCATGAGCAAAGTTCCCGTATACGATCCGTTGGAGGGATACTAGGACACTCACGCATATATGCACTTTACATCACTGCATAGCACTCGACCTACGTCCTTACTCCTTGAATCTAACTCACTCTTTTATTTTGTAGGATCCATAGAGAAGAGGAGATCCATATATCAATCCCTTAAGAAAAATGCATCCCGATCATATAGGCATCGACCAGGCTCATATCATCAGAGCAATGGTCAAGATTCCGAGTCCGACTACCGGTCTAGCCGAGAAAGAGGCAACCGGGATAGGAGTAGCTATGATAGAGATTATCCATCACATGATTTCACTTCCAAACATCACTCCAGATGCAGATCTCCTCCTCCAAGAAGCCCGGACAGGATTCCTGATCATCGTGATGACTTGCCACCAGGTGACACTTCTCAAACACTCCCTCCAACTACTAATCCCATATAGCATCTGGCACCATCTCAGTCTAGTCAATCTTCATATCATAGGCACCACAAGAGCAGTTATGAGACTTCCCATCATAAACCCGGTAAGGAAGCTGCTGAAGCTCCAATCATCACTGCGGAGCAAGAACTCGCCGCCAACGCCCAAATGGCCAAATTGGAAGAACAATTTCCAAATATTTTCTTTAATGGGCTTATGTTCATGCCCAACTTGAAAATAATTCCACCTAATGTCCAAGACATGACCATTTCTTGTGTTACTTATTTTCATAATCAGTACAACAAATGGTCGTGAGTGGTTGAAAAGATATCCAAGGTGTTAGCACCAAAATTGGTCACTAACCTCGTAGAAGAAGATTGTGAAGAGATATAAGTGATGAAATCAAATTAAACAGAGAAGACAGTGCTAATCTAAATACAGAAAGTAAGAACACCAAATTTATAGTGGTTCAGCATAATTGCCTACGTCCACTTTGAGGTTGAACTTTATTGATCTTCTTTATAGTTGATTACAAATACAATTCGTGAATCAAATGCTTGAATGAAGTTGTTAAGTAGAGAATATGAGTCTTGAAAATGGCAGAGTCTCCCCGGTGTTTTCTCTCCAAAAAAGGATCCCTTTCACTGTGACCCTGCCCCTCTATTTATAGGCAAATATGGGCTGGACTTCCCAAATGGGCTGGATGGCCGAACACTCTAGCCCCAGTACAGTGGTCGCTGCATTCCGATCCTGGTATGCCGAACGCTCTGATGCCGAGCAGCCCTTCCCATGCTGGACGATGCTTTCCATGCCGAACGGTCCTTGTGAAGTTGTGCATACTGAATGCCTTCTGAATGCCGAGCGCTCTCGTTGCCGAGTTATCCTATCGCCGAGCACTACTTGACGCCGAGTACCTTGGGATGCCGAGTACTTCTGTAGCCGAGTGCTAGTCGATGCCGAACACTACTTGACGCCAAATGCTTCGCCGAACACTCCTAGATGCTAAATGCTTCGCCGAACACTACTGGATGCCGGACACTCTCTGATGCCGAGTGCTACCTGATGCCGAGCAGTCTCGATGCCGAGCACCTTTGTATGCCGAACGCTAGCGCCGAGCATTGGTTGTCGCCGGACACTAAATGACGCCGAGTCTCCTGATCGCCGAGCACTATGGATGCCGAACGCTATGGATGCCGAGTCCCACTGGATACCGAACAGTCCTTCATGCCGAGTAGTGGCCAATGCCGAGCACTCAGTTGCCTGGTCAAATCTCCAGGAAACACTTGCCCCCCAAAGTGTATCGCGTGGCCGAACGTGATGCGCTTTGAATCTGGTACGATTTACCTCAGAGGTACCTTCTCGAGAATGTTAGTGAAGGAGGTGCAAGACGAACGAGATTTAGATGCCGAACGATACGCTCGAAGCCGAACGTACCTCGTGTGCCGAACGTCACTCTGCTACGATGCCGAACCCTTCGGTGTTGACCGGTTCTACCGGGTATAGCCTCTTCAACTTCTACCTCCCTTTATATAACCAGGTCCTTCCCGTCTCTTTTCCTTTTACGCCTTCTTTTCTGTCATTCCTTAGAGACTTGCAATTCTTGCCATCCTACCAGATTTGAGACCTAATTGATCCTTCCTCAACTTCGACTTTCGAACTAGGTATCTATCCTTCTATGATTAGATTACTTCAACACAAGACTTAGGTTGTTTTCGTGGGAAACGTGACATCTCTATGATCGTATAATATGCGTCGAGCACAAATGGCTCGCATGTTTGGAGTTGTCTAGCTAGGGCTAGCTCCTTCGTGCCGAACGAGACTGGAGGGAAAAGAAAGAAGGGATGCTGAACGGCGTAGTCTTCGCCGGGCGATCTGTCCCTGTCGTTCGGCGCAGATGGAGAAGGTGTAGGGTGGAGTTGAAATCGTGGCGGAGCGCTACTTTTAGCCGAACGATAACCCAAACCGACCAGTCTTGAATGCCGAACGGTATCAATGCTGAACAATTACTAAAATGTAGAGCAATAACTTAGCCGAACAATAACCCAAGCCGAACAATTGACATGCCGATCATTGAATTCAACCGAACAATACAATTGCCGAACACTCTTTAGTCCGAGCAAAACACAGCCGAACACTATACTTAGGACGAACAATCTTAAATGCCGAACAGAACTCTTAACAGGACAATGTCCTAACCGAACGAGACCTTTAGCCGAACGCTCGACATGCCGAGCAAACATACATGCTGACCTATACTTAGGACGAACAATACAATTGCCGATCATTACATAAATGCCGAACGGTATAAATGTCAGACTACACTTAGGCCGGTCACTTTATAGAACATATGCTTTCTGAATCTGGAACTATAATCGCCTCAAGGAAAGCTTTTTGAGACGGTCAGCGATGACGGTCTTCGAAGGCGATGATTCGAAGCTGATTATTATATCTTTTAAAAAACCTTTAGATTCTTATCGCTTGTACACAATTGCCTGCACTAGTTTACACACCACGTGGGGGGAAAACTCGTGTTGCTAATTCTAACGTTCAACGTTTTTTTAAGTATAGTTCTCTCAAGCACTTAGTTATTTATTTGGGATGTCGAGAAAATCTAGCTCCGCTACCATATCCGACAGGCCTGGGCCGTCATCGAGGCAGGGAGCCGTAGATACTTCTAACCCGTCAACCTCTCCCGCTCATAACTTGGCGCCTGATGCTCTGGAGTCAACCATCTTACTAGACAATCCGATCGATTCTCAAGCCTCGAAGATCAACGAAGCTGCTCTGCGACGGATATGCTCCATTCACGGGATTCCTTTTGCCGAAGTGTTAGTTCCTTCGAGACACGACCGCCCTCATTTGCCCCCAGTCGGGTACACCGCCTACACCAAGTTCATGTGTTGGATGGGCAGCGTGCCTCCATTCAATTTATTTCTCCGGGATGTGCTGCAGTATATAGACATAGCTCCGTCACAGCTCCACCCGAATGGCCATGCATTCCTATATGGGACTTATTTACTTTTCATGGCTGTCTTCTCCAGACCTCCAACCCCCGGTGATATCAGATACATTTATATGTTCAAGAGACGGAAAGACAGTCCTTCTTTTATGTTCCTCGAGCCATACCACAAATGCCAGATCCTGACAGGGGCATGCAGCAAATTCGCCCTGTACAAACAGGAATGGTTCTATGTGCGCTGCCCGTCTGGTTTTGCTAGGAGATGGGTTGAGGGCAGTAAGTCTCTTTGCCGAGTTATTATTCGTATTTAACCGGAGTCATGCCTTTCCTAACTCTTCATTTCATCTTTTCAGGTATCAACCCGCGTCCGGAAGGCCGAGGATATTCTGAGGCTGTTGAAGCCATTAGGGCCCTTCCTGCCGAGGATCGAGACATCCGAGTTATCATCAAATGAATCGCTGTCGGGGTTCGGCTTGCTGGCTCCTGGTCGTCGGATCAGCCTTCCGGAAGGTGTTACCATTCCCAAACCTCCGTCCGGTAAAGGGAAAAAACTTGCCGGATCGTCGTCGCGCCGCGCTCCCGATACGCACGAAGAAAGCGAGCGCAAAGAGGATGATGCTCCTGAAACTCAGGGTGAGAATGCGGGTCCTGCTCAGAATCCAGCAGTTGAAGTCCACGACATCGAGACGTCGTCCTCCCCTTCGAAGGGAAAGAAGAAGTTAAAGTATAAAGTTCATAAGGAGAAAGTTGGTGGTACTTCAAAAGTCACGCTTATACCGCCTGAGAAAGAGGCTTCTTCATAGCATCTTGAAAGTTCCTTGAAGGGTCTATCAAACCTATCAATTCCCGATGATTTGCTTAATTACGGGTTCGATGATCCTGAAACACTCAAATTCTCTTCGCCCGCGAGGGGCAACGCAGGAGTTCAACTCCCGGCTCAAGGAGACAATACTCCGATTAGCAAAGATAAACGAACGGGTCCGTCGGGGGGAACACTAGGACACACACGCACATGCGCATTCCATAATATACTTCAAGTCTTTTTAATTCGTGAATTCTCCTTAACTCGTTGTTATCTCCATTCTTTGAAGGTGATATGGGCCGCTCTCACGGACTTGATCGCCTTCAGGGGTCTTCTATATTCCATCGCTCCGGACGGGATTCCGGTTCAGGCAGACGCAGGGACCGAGGTGATTATGAAGATAGGGACAATCGTCCTCGCGAGTCGTCTCACCGCAAGAAAGCACACTCTCAATCTTCCCAGTCCCACGATCTTCCTCCTCCAACTGAGCCGGATAAAGAGAAGTCTTTGCAGAAGGGTTATCAGTCTGATGCTGCTCGAGAACAACATTCCAGTTCATCGAGTACGAGGCAAGTTCGAGAGCAACGTAAAAGAACGGAATTCTCAAGGCCTCCTCCTCCTACTCCTGCCGTGGACCCAACTGTTGCGGAAAAGATGGTCGACCTTAAGGCCAAGTTTCCGAAAATCTGTTTTGACGGCTTGAAATTCCTCCCAGCCATCCATCACATTCCTGGGCACGTGAAGCAAAGTGCCATTACCTGCAACAATGACGTCTATGTTCAACATGACGCATTCGTGCACTTGGTGGAGAAGATCTCGGAAGTATCTGTCGAGCGTCAACACGAGATTGACCGTCTGAATCTGGAGGCTGACAGCGATAAGAAAATCATCAAACTCCAAGACAAAGAGCTCGCTTCGTATAAGTCAAAGCTAGAAGCCGCTGAACAAGGTGCAAAAGATACTGCTGAGGCAGTTACTCGCTTAGAGGTGGTTCACAAAAAGGAGCTTGACGAAGCAGTCCAGTGCAGCGGTGCCCTTGCCCTAGAAAAAGACTCTGTCCAAAAAGAAAGGGACGCGCTCGCTACTCAAGTCAAAGAGCTGAAAGAACTACTCTCCAAGGAGAAAGAAGACAAAATAGCTGCTCAGGAAGAATCACAGCGATATTGTGATGAGATTGTTGCTACCCGACTCCTGAAGACAAAGCTCGACGATGAGCTTGCCGGGGTCGAGAAAATGAAGGATGAGGCCCGTGAGGAGGGCAAAAGAATGGCTGTGGAGGAGCTTGATTCTCGCCTTGAGGCGGCCGTAGAGGCCGGCAGGGAAGAGGTCAAAAGTATGTTTGACCCGTTGATCGCCGAGTACGGAGCCCGCGTCCTTATGCACCGTGACTTAACATTCTTGGGCGACGGCTACTTCGAATCCCTGGCTGAGGCATGGGAAACTCTGATAAAGATCAGGAAAGTCGAGTCAGGCTCCGAAGAGGTCAACGAGGATGCATTGGTGAAGGAGTTCCTGAGGGGGAATGAGCCATCGGATTTATCCGCAGCATTGGCTCTTTATGGCAAAGGCTCTTCCCCTTCGAAAGAGAAGAACGAAGAAGCCGGCCCGTCAGAGGCCGACACTACTACTCCTCACATCGCCACTCCTTATGCTGCTCAATCGGCCGGTCGGTCGATGCTTGATCCATTCGAGCAGCATGCCAGTTATGATCCCGAAGATCCCGGGCTTGGCGTTCATGTGTTGTCACCTATCCTGGAGGGTGAAACCCCGCGCGCCACCGATAGCCAACCGGATCCTGGTAGGAAATTCTTCTTTCTCTAGACGTCGAAGAGATCCCGTCATTTTTCAGCAATGGTTATTCTTTCTAATGCCCATTTCTTATATTTTCATGTAGGTCGTTCTGACGCCGAGCCAACTCCGAGGAGCGATGACACCAAGGAGGAAGCAGAGGAAACAAGCGACGTTGCTCACGCAGGAGTAACTCCCGGCCCAGATGCTCAAGTGATCGGGGCGCTTGATGATGACAAACTTGATACTTCGTCTCCTGCCGAAGGAAGCGATGAAATTAAAATCACTGGCGCCTCTGAGCATACTTCAGAGATGAGCATGAAGGACCGTCTCGCCGACAAGGAGAAGAAAAAAGTCAAAGTCAAAGTTGAATCTGAAATACTGGAACTCACTGACCCGCGTAACAGACCTTTGAAAATCATTCTCCCGGGCAGGTCCAGACCACTAGATGTTCCATCCCCTACTCCTGACTCCGTTTCTCTAGCCAGCAAAAAGTCCAAGAGAAAGCGTGAGGGAGAGGAGTCGTCGGAAACACCAAAGGAAGACAAGAAGAAGAAGTCGAAGAAATAATCGATGCACTTGCTCAACAAGTTTCCTGCTTAGGTTTTGTAATTGTTTTTATCTTCCGCAACTCGTAGTTTGTATAGGCCTGAATTTTGTAGGAGTGATCGTGTATCCCCATTTTGGACTTATCGAATAAAATTTTAGTCTCTTTTTGTTTGAATGATTCTCTTGTCTTTATTTGGTTTGCTGACACTGTGCTCCGGGGACTTGGAGACTTGAGACTGTTCATACTCTAGTCCGCGCTCTGGGGACTTAGAGTTCTCCGTTCCGCACTCTGGGGATTCGGAGATTGGAAATCGTTTATACTCTAGTCCGCGCTCTGGGGACTTAGAGTACTCCGCTCCGCACTCTGGGGATTCGGAGATTTGAAATCGTTTATACTCTAGTCCGCGCTCTGGGGACTTAGAGTACTCCGCTCCGCACTCTGGGGATTCGGAGATTGGAAATCGTTTATACTCTAATCCGCGCTCTGGGGACTTAGAGTACTCCGCTCCGCACTCTGGGGATTCGGAGATTTGAAATCGTTTATACTCTAGTCCGCGCTCTGGGGACTTAGAGTACTCCGCTCCGCACTCTGGGGATTCGGAGATTTGAAATCGTTTATACTCTAGTCCGCGCTCTGGGGACTTAGAGTACTCCACTCTGCACTCTGGGGATTCGGAGATTGGAAATCGTTTATACTCTAGTCCGCGCTCTGGGGACTTAGAGTACTCCGCTCCGCACTCTGGGGATTCGGAGATTGGAAATCGTTTATACTCTAGTCCGCGCTCTGGGGACTTAGAGTACTCCGCTCCGCACTCTGGGGATTCGGAGATTTGAAATCTTTCGTACGAGTCTGCATGTCGTGAATGATAATGTAATTTATCATCCAATTAAGAGATATAGAAACTTCATAGAAAATATGGCTTCAAGCCTTTATTAACGAAAATCAACTAAATTGCTTGATTACAACTTTCACAAGGAAACTAAGTCATTATTGAATGGAAACATGCAGGAAATAACAGTGCCTACAACAAGAAAGGAAAACATGCTAAATGTAATAGTGCCGCAAATGTCACTGTTCCATGCTCGGGGGAGTGTCGCGCCATCAACGGTCGCTAGCTTGAATGTTCCTTCTCCAAGCTTCCGTTCAATGGCGTATGGACCTTCCCAGCTGGGATTCATGCGTGATGGTACCGGGAAGACTCGTTTCAGAACGAGATCACCCAAATCAAAGATTCTTGGGCGGACTCTACCGTCGTAGTAACGCTTGACTCGATGTCTGTGCGCCGCCGTCCTTAATTCAGCTTCTTCACGCTTTTCGTCGATGCAGTCTAGTGATTCCAGCAAGAGGTTTTGGTTCGTCTTGGGATCATAGTATGTCACTCGGTGCGATGGAACTTCAAGTTTCACGGGTATAACGGCTTCAGAGCCGTATGCCAAGGCGAACGGAGTGTGGCCAGTCGCGGACTTGTGGGTAGTTCTATACTCCCATAATGCTGTCGGGAGTTCATCTACCCACTTGCCTCCAACCTTCTCCAGACGCTTCTTTAGTATGGACTTGATTATTTTGTTAACGGCCTCGACTTGTCCGTTAGCTTTTGGGTATGCAACGGCGGCGAACTTTTTCTCGATGCCGTACTTTAAACAGAACTCTTTGAACTCTCTACTTTCGAATTGCGTTCCGTTGTCTGTAATGATGGTGCGTGGAAGGCCAAAGCGGCATATAATGTTTCGTACAACGAAGTTAATGACCTTCTTAGAGGTGATAGTGGCCAAAGGTTTTGCCTCAGCCCATTTCGTGAAATAGTCGACTGCAACTATTGCATATTTCGCACCACCTTTAGATAAAGGCAAAGAGCCGATTATGTCGATTCCCCAGATCGCAAATGGCCAGGGACTGATCATTTGTGTGAGTTCCGTTGATGGAGCCCTCGGGATTTTTGCATATCTTTGACACTTGTCGCATTTTCTTGCGTAGTCCGCGGCATCCCGGTTTACGGTGGGCCAGTAATATCCATAGCGGAGGATCTTCTTTGCTAGCGTTTGCCCCCAGTATGGTCGCCGCATTCCCCTTCGTGAACTTCTCTCAAGACTCGCTTTGTTTCATCATGAGCGATGCACCGCAATAATGGGACCGAGAATCCTTTTCGATACATGGACCCATCCTGCATTACGTATCGCGCGGCCTTTCGAAGGACCTGCCGTCTTTCGCTTCTTTTTCCTGGTAAAGCCTCGGTCGTCAGGTACAGTTTGAATGGGGTTATCCACGATTCCTTCTCGATTTCTGTTCCCAACACGCGATCGACTTTCATTTCGTCTATGCTCGGGGCATGCAAGACTTCGACGGGATACAATCCCATTTGTTGCGTATCGTCGGTACTCGCGAACTTAGCCAATAAGTCGGCTTCTTTGTTCTGTTCGCGCGGGATATGTGAGATGTCATAACGCTCAAGATTTGATAGTAGTTCTTGGACCTGAATGAGGTACGGAGCAAGCTTTCGTCCCTTTGCTTGGTAGTCTCCCCGTACTTGGTAAACCACCAACTGCGAGTCACAAAAGATTTCGACTGATTCGATCCCGAGTTCCCTGATGAGCTTTAAGCCAGCGATCAGTGCTTCATATTCGGCTTCGTTATTTGTAGCCGGGAAATCGAGCTTCAGGGCATAACAGATCGATCGGTTTTCCGGAGTTACAAGAACTACGCCCGCGCCGGAGCAACGGTTGTTTGATGCGCCGTCAGTGTATAATTTCCATCGAAGGGGGGGGATGATGTCGTGATCGTCCGGTTTGATGGGTATGGCAAATTCAGCGATGAAGTCTGCTAACGCTTGCCCTCGGATGGCTCTCCGTGGTAAGTACGCGATATCGAATTGGCTCAACTCGATGTCCCATTTTAGCAATCTTCCAGAAGTTTCCGGTCGTTGGAGTACCTGCCTCAGGGGTTGATCGGTATAAACACCGATTGAATGCGCTTGAAAGTATGGGCGCAGCTTGCGTGATGCAATCACCAAGCAATAAGCCAATTTCTCGATTTTAGGGTAATTCCTCTCTGCCCCCGTTAAACGCTTGCTAACATAATACACCGGCTTCTGGACTCGATCCTCCTCACGAACCAAAGCTGCGCTTATCGCATGAGGGGATATAGCCAAGTAAACGTACAGCATCTCATGGTCAACTGGTTTAGATAGCATTGGTGGGCTCTCCAGATGCCTTACCAGATTCCGGAATGCTTCCTCACAGCTAGACGTCCATTCAAAATTTCTCTTTCCTTTCTTTATTATGTCAAAGAACGGGATGCACTTGTCAGTTGCCTTGGATATAAATCGACTCAGCACAACTACTTTTCCGTTCAAGCTCTGTACCTGCTTTATAGTCCTGGGCGCTTGTACATCTCGAATAGCTTGGATCTTTTCTGGGTTGGCTTCGATTCCCCTAGCGTTGACGATGAATCCCAAAAACATCCCTGATGCAACGCCGAAAGAACACTTCAACGGGTTGATCTTCATGCCGTAAAACCTGAGTATGTCGAACATTTCAGCCAAGTCTTGAATGTGGTCGTTTGACCGTCGTGACTTCACGAGCATGTCATCCACATAGACTTCCATGGTTCTACCCAGCTGGTCCTTGAACATTCGATTCACCAGACGTTGGTAAGTTGCTCCAGCATTCTTCAATCCAAAGGGCATCACTACATAGCAATACAGCCCGACATTTGTAACGAAGCTGGTGTGTTCTTGGTCCGGAATATGCATTGGGATTTGGTTGTATCCTGAGTACGCATCCATGAATGACAGTAACTCGTGTCCTGCGGTGGAATCGACCAACTGATCGATCCTAGGCAACAGGAAACTGTCCTTAGGGCATGCTTTGTTCAAGTCGGAATAATCTACGCAAGTCCTCCATTTCCCATTCGCCTTCTTTACTAGCACGGGGTTGGAGACCTATTCCGGGTAGAGGGCGTCGCGGACGAACCCATTTGCTTTGAGTTTGTCCACCTCCTCTCCAAGAGCAGCGGATCTCTCCGGATCCATTCCTCTCCTTTTTTGCTTGACTAGGACGTATTTCGGGTCTATGTTCAACATATGACTCGTGATGGCGGGAGAAATCCCACACATATCAGAATGCGTCCAGGCGAAAACATCAAGGTTTGCCCGGAGGAAGTCGCTAAGGTCTTCAGTCATTGTGGGGCCTAGCTGTGATCCGATCTTCAGTATTCGTGAAGGGTCGTCACGGCTAACTGAAATGTCAACTGTTAATTCAGCCGGTGCCGCCTTCTCTTCCCTGGGTTTCTCATCGTCGTCTCTCGGATCTATATCTCCGTAGATCCGAGAACTATGCCCGAGCCAGGGCTCGGGCACTACTTGTCAATTATCCGCATTGAGGATGCGGACGGGATTGTCCGCAACCTTTCCTTTCTCCCTCCGGTGGGCCTCTCGGAGCTCGGCCACATAACAGGAACGACCAGCTGCTTGATCGCCGTGAACAACGCCTACTCCTCTGTCAGTCGGGAGCTTCAAAGTTAAACATCACGGGGCTAACGCTGCCCTAAACTCCGCCAGGGCCGGCCGGCCCAAGAAAACGTTATACAGAGAGTCCACATCCAAAACTACAAAGGGTAGAATTCGCACTCTCCGACGCTCGCCTTGTCCCAGTTCAACTGGTAACTCGACATATCCCACTGCATCAGTTGAAGCGCCGTTAAAGCCGTGGATACGAGCTTTGGATGGTTTCAAGTCTTTTGTTTCTAGCTTCATTTGATCGTAGGCCTTCTTGAAGATGATGTTGACTGAATTCCCAGAATCAATCAGAATTCTTTTTACGTATGCTGGTCCGATCGTTGCAGATATGACCATGGGGTCGATGGTCGAAGCCTCTACCTGATCAGCGTCTCTGCTTCTGAACACAATGTCGTCTGTCATTACGCGCTGCTGCTTAGCAGGGGCTCCGTCCTCCATGTTCGAACAACACTCAAAATCTGCATGCTTCAAGGAACTTGCATATCGCTCCATCTCCTGCCAATTCTTATCCGCGGGGTGAGGCCCGCCGATAATTGTATTTATGACCAGTCTACCAACGGTCCGGGCAGGCTCCTCGGGATGACGTGGAGCTGGTGCACGACCTGGGTTGGACGTTCCCTGTCCTCCTTCTTGTGGATCCTTCACAAATTCCTACAATTTCTTCTGCCTGATCAACTTCTCGATAGCGTCGTGCAAGTGTCTACATTCTTTCGTATTGTGTCCATAAGTCTCATGGAAGCGACAATATTTCCCGGTCCGCTTCTGTTCTTCAGTTGATTCTTTTGGACGTGGTTTTCTGTACTGAAAAGTATTGCAGGTGGATAGGTAAATGTTTTCAAGTGGGGCGTTTAGCGGAGTGTACTCGCTGTAGCTTGGAATTCTCGACTTCCACTTTCCTGCTTCTTTTCTTTTCCCTTGACTCCTTCCTCCGGACTCCTTGGGTTGCCCAGGTTTGTTCTGGACGTTGACTTGGACCTTTCTCAAGCTGTCTCCCGATTGCTTCACAGCGATGTTGCTCTTTATTGACTCTTGGACAGGCCCTGGCGCCTTATCTCGTCGTACCCACCTAGCTTCCTCTCTTCTTATGAACTGGTGTGCCTTAGAGTAGAAACGCTCTAGCGTAGCTGGAGGTTTTCCTGCCAGCCAGTCTCCAAACTCAGAGTCTGGATCCACACCTCTCATTACAGCCATCAGAATTGCATGGTCATTGGGATTACTGACTTCAGTTGCTTCCACATGGAATCTTTGCAAATATTCCTTCAGCGATTCGCCAGGATTTTGGATTACACTTGACAGAGACATCACGTCCTTTGGGCGCGTAGTGTGTATCCTGAACTGCTCAATAAACTTCTTCGCCAACTCCTTGAAATTTGATACGGATCGCGGAGGAAGTCGGGTGAACCACATAGTGGCGATCCCAGATAGAGTAATCGGAAAACACCTACACTTGGTGGCATCATTCGCTCTGGCTGAATCCATCATCCACTCGTACCTCATGACATGTTGTCTAGGGTCAGTCTTTCCTTCATATGCAGGAATAGTAGGCATACTAAACTTCCTGGGGTACGCCGCTTGCAACACAACATCCGTGAACGGAGTATGACTTCTTGACACTCCCCAATCATCATTCGATAACCCCTGATTTTCCTTCATCAACTGCCTGATCATGGCTGTCAGATCTGGTGTCTGTATGGAAGGCGGAAGGTCGGAGTCTGTTCTACACGCCTGTCCATGCTGATGCCTCCTCTCTTGGCGATCTGCCAATCGTGCATCTTGAGGTTCGACATCGTTAGCATTTTGATGATCTGGGCCTCTATCTTCCATCTGTATCTCGGTTCTGAAGCTTCCAGCTCTTGCTTGGTCGCGGTCTCCAGCTGTTCGAACAGCAGCATCTGCTCGCGCAGCATCAGTCTTGCGGCGTCTGCGCCTAGGAGGTTCATCAGATGAAGTAGAGCTGTCAGATGAGGAGTAAGCAGCGGGATTGCCCCCAGCATTCTGTTGCTGCTGTTGAGTAAGTTGTGCCATCAGGTTGGCATTGGCTTGCATCTGCTCTCCTAGTTGTCTCCTACTTTCCCTGAGCTCTCTCATCAAGTCGTTGAACTCTATTCTGGTGACAACTGGAGTTTGGTCCTGAGTGGCAACTCCTGTATTTGGAATTGCTGGTTGATTGCTAGGCCCTGCTTGTTGCATGCTAGCAGTCTCGTAGGCATCCGCATTGTGAGAAGCTGACCTGGTACGCGGTCTTGCCATTGTAGAGTTATTGGTATGAACTCTGAGTAGAATCAACGGATGTCCTATCAGTGAGTCGGATCTTCTTTGGGGGATTTGTTCAATCCAGTAGCTTCAAAGCAAATCCTTGAGGTCTGAGAATTCGATTCTCAGTGAAAGCACCAAAGTGTTAGCACCAAAATTGGTCACTAACCTCGTAGAAGAAGATTGTGAAGAGATATAAGTGATGAAATCAAATTAAACAGAGAAGACAATGCTAATCTAAATACAGAAAGTAAGAACACCAAATTTATAGTGGTTCAGCGTAATTGCCTACGTCCACTTTGAGGTTGAACTTTATTGATCTTCTTTATAGTTGATTACAAATACAATTCGTGAATCAAATGCTTGAATGAAGTTGTTAAGTAGAGAAGATGAGTCTTGAAAATGGCAGAGTCTCCCCGGTGTTTTCTCTCCAAAAAAGGATCCCTTTCACTGTGACCCTGCCCCTCTATTTATAGGCAAATATGGGCTGGACTTCCCAAATGGGCTGGATGGCTGAACACTCTAGCCCCAGTACAGTGGTCGCTGCATGCCGATCCTGGTATGCCGAACGCTCTGATGCCGAGCAGCCCTTCCCATGCCGGACGATGCTTTCCATGCCGAACGGTCCTTGTGAAGTTGTGCATACCGAATGCCTTCTGAATGCCGAGCGCTCTCGTTGCCGAGTTATCCTATCGCCGAGCACTACTTGACGCCGAGTACCTTGGGATGCCGAGTACTTCTGTAGCCGAGTGCTAGTCGATGTCGAACACTACTTGACGCCAAATGCTTCGCCGAACACTCCTGGATGCTAAATGCTTCGCCGAACACTCCTGGATGCCGGACACTCTCTGATGCCGAGTGCTACCTGATGCCGAGCAGTCTCGATGCCGAGCACCTTTATATGCCGAACGCTAGCGCCGAGCATTGGTTGTCGCCGGACACTAAATGACGCCGAGTCTCCTGATCGCCGAGCACTACGGATGCCGAACGCTATGGATGCCGAGTCCCACTGGATGCCGAACAGTCCTTCATGCCGAGTAGTGGCCAATGCCGAGCACTCAGTTGCCTGGTCAAATCTCCAGGAAACACAAGGTATCAAGGGAAAAGCAGCTTGAAATCAAGAACCAAAAATTCATCGAAGTTGATAATAAAAGAATCATAGCTCATCTTGATGCCAAGGTTGAGAACTTAAGGAAGCCTCAAGCCGAAGCTGAGAATAAAGCTGATGATGCCATTAGGGTACTCGAAGAAGAGAGAACTAGGCATCAAGACAAGATAGAGAAAGCATTCCATCAAAATCATGATTTAGTTTTGGATAGAGATGCCACGAACAGGAGTGTGGTCAAACTGAAAATAAAGCTTAAACGCAAAACGAAAGAAAAGGATGAGGCCCTCCAACAGGCTCAGGGCTATTGCAATGAGCTGCTCACTACCTGGGACGAAAGAAACAGGCAGTTGAGCATGCCAAAGATGTAGATGCACTTGCAAGAAGACAGGTTGAGGTCGTAGAGTAGCGGGTGATGGATAAATTTGAACCATTGCTTAACAAGTACAACGCTAACATGCTCAAATGATGCAACTTAGAGTGGTTCAACAATGATTACTCCAGAATCTTAGCTTTGGCCTGGGAACAAGTTGTTGCTGATGAGAAAGAATACCTGAAGGGTGGCAAGGTGAACCTGGCCTAGCTTGAAAAGGGGTCCTGGTAGGAGACAAGCTTGAGTTGTTGAAAGAGGGCTAACTTATTCTCCATCCGGAGCTAGCTACGACAATGAAAAAAGATTTAGATGAAGGCTCCAGATCATTGCCTCAAGATGCTACCATTGGGGACAACCCTGGGCCCAAAACTACTCCTGATCCATCCACCGTTCCTAGCTACGATCCAGAGAATCCCTAGATGCATAAGCCTGCTATCCTTTCTCCCATCCGAGAGGGAAATTATGACAGCACTCCGGCCTACATAGAACCCCGAACTAAAGAAGGTATCTCGTTGACTTCCCGTGTATTTCAAAGGGTTGACGCATCATCGATCGACGTCACTATTCTATCTTTTTATATCTCTCAAGTTCCAAGTCGACTCCAAATCATCCCGCTTCCCGATAAGGACTCTTAGTCGGGACAACAAGTGCCTAGAATAGATTTAGTAACCGTTACAACTTCAACAATGGTCTCAACCATACCGATTGAAGAGACTCCCAGCCTTGATGAGCAAATGATTGATGCTTTGCTGGATGAGGGGTTGGTGGAACCCAAGGTGCTCAGATTGATGATGACATTATTATCACTGGTGTTTCCCAGTCCCTGTCGGGTCACACCATGAGTTCGATTGAGTAGGAGCTTGTCTTGGCCAAAAAGGTTAAATTAGAAAAAATAGAGACCTTTCCTCCCCCTCTGTCCATAGTCCTGCCCAGTCAGTCTATCTATGTTCCAGTCTTCATTCCTCCACCTGGGAACACTCAAAGCATGCCTACTTGATCATCGCAGAGCACTCCATCTAAAGGCAAGGGAAGTGGCGGAAGAGTAAGGAAACAACCGAAAGGATCCAACATGCCTTCTTTTGGGGAGAAGAAAGAGAAAAAAGAAAGAAAGAAGAGGCCCAAAAAGTGATTGTCCATCTTCTTTGCGCCTTTTGGTTATATAGCAGCACTTAGGCTTTTCTTAGTTTTCTTCTTTTGCTTTGTTTGGACGGTGTAGCGTGGATTAGGCCTCCACTTTTGCTTTTTTTAGGCATAAATAAACTTGTACTTATCTTTCTAAGTTCCATTTGGAATGTAAATAACAAAGACATTTTGTTTCGTCAAATCTTTGTGTGAATTCTCCTAAGTTGTTTTAGAAATGCACGTTCCATTCAATGTACTTGTGATCCATTCCTTTTAGTGATTATTATCGAACTAAATCCTTATCCTATAATGTAATTTACCGACCTTTCGTCATTCTCGTAATCACAAAGTAACTGTTAAAGCATCAGATTCTGGGCATTAGTTGGGGTTTACCACTTAGAATAGCGGTCTGGGTATCCTTTTACAGGATAAGGGTATCAAAATCAAGCCCAAGGTCAAACCCAAGCCTCATCGGACTCAACTCAGGTGCACAAGGAAATGCAACTCAAACCAGAAAATCAAACCAGAAATATACAAACCAGAAATCAAACTCAAGTGCACACTCAAGTGCTCCAACCAGAAATATACAAGTGCAACCAGGAAAATGCACAAGAGTACATAGTGAATACAAGTTTCATTAATTCAACAAACTAAAGAATACATAGTGAATACAAGGCAAAAAAGCTCAAATAGTTTATGCATAGTGCACATAGGAGCAGCATGAACAAAGCTGAAGTGCACATGTATAAACCAGACAAAAACAAGGAAAAACATGGCAATATTTCACACATATATAATACATATGTATATGTGTATATACATGGAAGTAGCAAGCAAGAAGACTGCATATAGCAGTAACAACCATTCATGGTTTCAGACCATTCAAGGTTCAAGTTATTTAAGTATCAATTTCAGTCCATTCAAGGTTCAGGGAAGGCAAGGATGTATACATTCAAGGTTCAGGGAAAGCAATCAAAGCAAAATGCATTTTGGTATCAAAGCTTATTTACATGTATAAATCTTTGATTGCTTTAATACTTGAATGGCCTGAAATTGATACATACATACATACATACATACATACATACATACATACATATATATAAACCATTTAAAACAAAATGCATACATGTATATATGTATAAACCTTGAATGTGTACATGTATATATGTATAAACCAAACTGCATACAAAAGGATGTATACATGTATCAAAATGCATTCAAGTTTCAGTGAAAGCAATCAAAGCAAAATCCATTTAAGTATCAAAGCAAAATGCATAAAAAATTCAACATATGAACCCATGAACAATTCAAAAGTAGCTCAAAGCAATTCAAAATCAACTCAAAGCACATATGTATATACATATATACATGAACACATAAACAATTCAAAAGCAGCTCAAAGCTATTCAAAATCCGGTTAAGGGATTTTACATGTATATACATGTATACATGTATGTATATGCATGTATACATATATATAAATCATATGGACACATGAACAATTCAATGTACATGGTCTAGACTCATGGCATAAGACCAGATCATAAATGAATCAGTTCAAGTGCAGAAATGAATCAGTTCAAGGCACAAGACCAAGCTAGATCATAAATGAACCAGCAAAATAGAAATGAAGTGGGATGTAATTGGCATACTAATATACATATATACACATATGTCTATACATGTATACATGTATATATGCAACACATGTTCAGAGATTCAACCAACAACAAGCTTTAAGTAATATACATATATACACATATGTAAATACATGTATATATGTACATACTCAAAATGGTTCAAGCTCAAGTACATACAAGTATATGTGAGAACAGAAACAACATAACACACATACAAGGGTATAATTATATAGACTTTTCATACATATACAAAAATGAAGTAAGATGTAACATCACATATACACATATGTATATACATGTATATATGCAACACTGGAATCCCATATATCTCAAAACTGAAATCCTATTACACATATATACATATGAACACATGAACACAAGTATTTAGATATGAATACAAGAACACAAGTATAAACATTCACACAAATTAAAAACAAGGCATGACCAACAAGACTCACAGCCATAGGCAATGCTGTGGACCTACAATTCAACACAAGACTCGAGAAACTGGACACATATACAACAAGTATATACAACAAGACATATCAAGTGTTGAAGTGCACTGCCTTGAAGAAGGCAGTTCCAGTCAACACTGCCTTGAACATTAAGGTCCAACACACTAACTTCGACATGAAGTCAAGAGCACATAGTCAGGTGACATAGCGAAAAATAAGGTCCAACCTAGCAATAAAATTAGCAAATGGAAACCAAAGCAGAAATTCAAAAATCAAAAAACCAAATCAAACAAAAACCAAAATAAGAAATTAAAGAATCAAATTGAATCATATATTCGCATATTTAGGAAATAAATTCTTATATAAGAAACCCAAACCATCATCGACCAGAGATTAGAAGTCGAGAACAACATAATCAATAGGGGCATAAATCATACCAATCAAAGAACACTCGACAAGGAGGAGCCGCAACCATCAATAGTCAGTGAGGAAAGGAGCATGGTGATTCGAAGCTTAACTTTCAAGCAACGACCTTCAAGAAACTCTAATTTCAGAACGAAGATGAAAAAGGTGGCTTTGATTTGGAAGCCCTAAGGAATGAAGCATGCAACCATCAATTTGCACAAAGACGAGAAGACGAGAAGACGAGAAGGAGACGACTTCAATTTCATAAAACCCTAAGTTAATAACGAGAAGAAGATGGCGATTTTCTCCTGAATAAAAATAAAAAAGGGGAATGAAATAATAAAGGGGGGAACATAATGAAATAATAAAGGGGGGAACAAAATAATAAATGGGGGAATCGAACAAAAGAGCGCCACGAAATAATTAAGAGGGAAAAGATGGAGCCAAAAATAAATTTTTGATAACTTAAATCAGACGACATATAAAATGTTGTCCGAATAACAAGCTTGTACATAGGGAATTCACGGGCCATTCAGACAACAGATGAAAGATTATGTGGCTCTTCAGACAACAAATGGTTTTGTCATGTGTTGTGTGAAAAAATAGGATAATAGAAAATCTACCTTATGTCGTGTGATCACTGTTATATAATTCACTTTGTGGCATAGTGTCAATCAGGCCCAATCGGTCTAAAAATGCATTGTAAGATAAGGAAATATCCAATATTAGATAGGCACAACCCGCACTCGCTTGCAGTTGCCTTCACCATGTACCACCTATAATCTACATATCTAATCGGCTCAGTAGCCATCCCATTGAACCTCTGTATTCGAGATTTACAAGGTTTCAAATCCTTAGCCTCCAAGAACATTTGATCATAATCTATTTTGAATAGAAAGTTGAGTGAACTCCTACAGTTAACCAGCACCTTCGGTACTATCGCAGGACCAATCGTGGCTGTAATCATGAGTGGTCAATCGTTGAAGCCTCCACTCCATTAGAATCTTTGATCCAGAAAACAATGTCATTAGTCATCGTTCTGCATTTTTTTGCCATTGTTCCATCCTCAATTACAAGGTAGCTATCATCCATAACATGCTTTATAGCACCAACATATCTGTCCATTTCAGCTAGACTTTTATCGGTTAGGTGCAACCCACCGATGATTGTGTTTATCACCAAACGTTTCTCAAATCACATAGGCACCTCACCACTAGGACCAGCTTGGCCCCATTGGAATGTTGACCCAAGGGGATTAGAATTTCCTTACCTGCCATCCTACAGGGTCTTTATAAACCGTTGCAAATTTTTTCTTTCGAATCAGCTCCTCAATCATATCATGCAAGTGTCTGCATTCGTTGGTATGCATCTCATGGAACCTACAGAACTTGTCGGATCTCTTTTCGTTTTTTGGTTGATTCTCTTAGAGCTGGTTTTCTATACTATGCAATGCCTTGAGTTGCCAGATAAATATTCTCTATTGAGTTGTTTAGTTTGGTATAACTATCGTACTTAGGAATCCTTATACAATTCCTGTTATCCGGCTTTTGCCACTTTGCCCCATCACCATTCTACATCACACTATCATTCTTATTGCCAACATTCACAACTACATTTCTAGAACTTCCTCTAGATTGCATTACAACGACACTGCTCTACACTACTCTAGCTGAACTCCCAACCTCCGTTCTCTATAGATGTTTGCATGCTTCTTCCAAGCTTAAGTACTCATTAGCCTTTCTATAAAAAGCATCCATCATCGCTGGGGTTTTCCTTTCCAACCATTCCCCAAAATCCTTATTAGGATGAATCCCCCTGATCAGCGCCATCAGCACAATGTCATCATTGGGATTCGTAACTTCTGTACGGCTGTATGGAACCAAGTCAAGAAATACTTTAGCAACTCTCCATTATCTAGGAAGAGGTTTGACAAAGAAATGACATATTTCGGATGTGAAATATGTAAGCGTAATTGCTTTATAAACTTTCATAACAACTCAGTGAAGGACGATATAGGCCTTGGCGGAAGTTGAGTGAACCACATCGTAGCTAATCCTTCTAGGAAAATTGGAAAGCAGCGGCATTTCACGGCATCGGAAGCTCTGGCAGAATCCTTATGCCATTTATATTTCATTAAATGCTGCCTATGATACGTTGTTCCTCCATACAATGGTGTAGTCAGCATCCTTAAGCTCTACTGCATCATTTGATTCATCTCACTGTGACTAGCCTGGAATCTATCTTCCATCTGCTTCATCATCTTATCCATCTCCATTTTGGTCACGACTTCAGCTGGATTCTAGATCTCCAGTTGCTCTAGTTAAGCAGCATCATCCACATGCTGAGCATTCTGGTTCTCACCTTCAGTAGTAGCTTTGGAATTGGTAGAATGGTCTCTTCTTGATGGGTTATTGCAAATAGCTTCTCTTAGATTATGAAAAATATGAATAGTATAAAATAAGGTAGGAAAATTGGATCTATCTCTCTTGAAATTAAGAAATCAAATAGTTGATGATGGATCCAAGTAGCCTGAGAATATGAGTTCTCAGTGGAAGCACCAAAACGTTTGAACTAAAAATGGCACAAACACCCAGGGGTTTATGTAGAGAAATAAAAGTGAAGAAATAAAATTGAAAAATGAGTAATAAAAAGCACACAATAGTTTATAGTGGTTCGACAGATCAAGACTTACATCCACTTAGTTATTTTATTGCTTATATTCTAACTTGGAGGCAGAAGTTCTTACGAATTGGTACAACTTCGACTGTGATTACAAGAAATTAAGAGTCAGAAGTACAAGAACCAAAAGATCCTAAAAAGTGAGCCTTACCCTCCTATTTATAGAGGTAGGAAGCCTAAAATCTTGCACAAAAGATCCCCAGACCGCTCTGCATGCTATAGACCATTTCTCCATGTAAGTAGGATTCCACCTCATCAACTTATATGGGTCGGTACAACTTCATGGTCTTGGGTCGGTACCGATCCAAAAGATTGCCAAACTGGTCATCTTGAACTCTTTCCATTGGCTCGTCTTATAGTTAGCTTCGTGATTCCATAGTTGTTTGCACCAATATTAGCTTGTTTCCAAATCCAAATGACAGATCCGTGGAGGAACAAAGTTGCCGACTTAAGTGTTCATGGTAATCGATGGAGAATTACATTGGATCGACAAAGCAACACTTGGGATAGGCTTTTAGCATCTAGTAGGTTGTGTAGGTAGAAGATGGGACCCACCAGTGGAGGGAAGTTGGATCGGTACCGATCCATAGAGTTGGGTTGGCACCGATCCACCAATTTGGTCGATCGATGATTCTTCTAGCTTGAGTTGGTTCGCATTTGCCTTATGACTCTGTTTGTGCTTGGCTTTTGGACTTTGGAGCTATCACTCTGGGCTTCCTGCCTTGATAACTCCAAGTTCGTCTGTCTAGTTTGTCGAATATTAGTTGGTCAAATGATTGGATAACATATATAAAGTTTTCTTTAAATAAAACATACATGTATATTTTACAGCAATAAAATTATATATATATATATATATATATGTGTGTGTGTGTGTGTGCGTGCGTGCGTGTGTATATATATAATTATATTTATAATATCTAAGGTATTTATAAATATATGTATTTAAATGAATATATATATAAGTATATCAATTATGAAAAAATAAAAATATATTTTATTATTAGTTTTTATTGCATTCCAGATTACATACATAACACATGAAATATTTAACAATAATTGTATATCATCAAATTATATATATATATATATATATTATTTAGAAAGCATTAAAATAATGTTAAAATTTTTTTTATAATATATTTTATTAATTTTAAATTTGTAGAAATTCAAACATGATATTTTAAGGTCAAGAAAAAATTCCATAGTTTTTTGAGTAAAAAATATTTTTATTAATTATTTATTATCGACCACACATATTAATTATTTTTTTAAAATAAAAATTTTAGTTTTTTAAATCCTAGGATTTTGACAAATAGATAATGTGATGATCAAATAATTTTATAAAATATAAGATATAATTTTTGAAATATATATAAATTTTTATGAATTATTCAACTTGTGTTTTGATTTAAATAATATGAAATAATTATTAAAAAATACTTTGCTATTACCTAAAATTATAGTTAGGGTATATATGCATATATAATATATATGATCAACTATTAACATGATATGATGGCACAACTAAATATAAGTCATTTAATTTGTGTTATATGACATATTAATATATATATATATATAATTAATTAATTTGTAAAAGAATAATAATTATAATAAATTTATTCGGCTATGTATACATCATATCTATAAAAAAAAATTTGTTAATAATATACATGCATATAACCAATATAATACGTGACAACATTGATACTTTTAAGAATCTCACCTAACAAACAATATAATAATGATATACAAACAAACAAATGATATTATACAGTAATCATAAGTCATATGGTATAGTAAAAACATACAAAAACCAATGCCTTAAAGTACACCTTGTAATGATGAATCTCCCTCCTTAGAACTCTTCTCAATTTGATAGACCGCTAATCCTTGAATCGTAGACCGTTTACTATTTAATACCCGTTGCTTTGAAATTGATTTGAGATGAATTTGTTGGAGCTCCTATGTAGATAAATAAGGCCAACAATGATGAAAAATGGCAGCCAAAATTCATTTTCATTTGGGTTATGAGTCCTTTTATAGTGGAATGAATAGAGAGAAAGGTGGATCATATCTCATACCCATTCTCCTTATTCCGAGCCATCCATCTATAATACCTTTAGTCCATTTTTAGTCGCCTCCCGCATCCTTATTTCTACCAAAATATCACTTAATATCATGGGCTGATAGCCCATTTAGGTCTAAATAAGTATTACTAATTAAACTTGATTTAATTACTTGTCGATATCGTATATTGATTGATATATTTATAATTATTAAAAATACATACAATAATATTTATTCCTAAAATCATATTCAAATTTTATAATCAACATTTCATAAATATTAATTGATTTAATTATTTTGTAACAATTATATACTAATTAAATTGTTTGGTCTAAAGAGAAATCATCATTTCAATTGTGTGATTCATCATGTATAAATTTGGTTAGTGATTAACATCGAACTATTCAAATGTTAACATTCACACATCACTTAGCAGATGATGTGATATTTTGGCCAAATTTATTGCTTACTTAGGCATTACTCGGTTGTGACATTTATTTACACCAATTCTCCTCGTCAAAACTATATCACTTTGGAATTATTGAATTTGTAATGGTCAAAATTCCAACCTCCTCCGTATTTAACTCTATAGTCCACATACAAAGTCCTTGATTTAACAATAACAATTATTATTTACCATACTACCCTGACCAAAGATTTTGACTTTGGGTTGACTTGATTTGACCGTGACACTAACCCCATATAACCGAGGATATGAATTCTCTCTTGAATAGTGTCTCACTCCCAATACTTCCACTCAACCCAACTATAGTCACTCGATGGAAGCAGTGCCATGATTTAACTATAATTAAAGCAGAGCTTTTACATTGAAGATTGACAGTATTCTCTAGTCAAGAGAACTTCAGTTTGACGTTGGTTATATTAACCAAAAGAAAACTATCAAGTGATTCATTCCATAGTTATCCAATAAATTATCAGTACATAACCTTTAGGTGCTCGCAGCAGTCATGAGTAATACTAGCGGTGGAAATTTAATCGATTTAATCGACTTAACTGATTTAACTGACATACACTGAACCGACTTAGCCGATAAATATGGTTAACCGACGTCATTATTAACTGACCGACCTTCACCAAACATTTTCGGTTTGGTTAACAGTTAATGGTAATTTGGTCAGCGATTAATTATTAACCAACCATAATTATTTTTAATATTTAACACAACAAGTAGGGAGCCCAATCCAATATTAACCCATACCTATTACCAAACCACCAATGTTCCATCCTCTAAAATAGATAAATCTTCTCTCTCTCGACTGCTTATGAAATAAAATATAACGAGAGCCTCAAAATCCTAGATCTATTAATTGAAAATAATAATCTTCAAATTTCATCAAAACCCAAGATCAGTAGATCCACAATAGTCTTCGTGATGCTGCTAAGCGTTGGCCTTCAATTTTTGCAGAATGCATGCCATCGAGAAGGAATGAAAGCTTACTAGTTGGCTTTTGATTTGTACTTGTCTCAGAATCTTAGGCCCCGTTTGGCTTGTCGTTTTTAGTTTCGTGTTTCTGTCTAAAAATAATGCACACTTCTTGTGTATCGTTGGAAAACAAAAAATTTTGAAAAATGAAATTAACATAGAAAATAGAAAACAATTTTATTTGATTTTTCGTGTTTTGAGACATAATAAAAGGATGAAAAATAATTCATCTTCTCCATTGTCCGTCCATCGTCGCAATGGCTAAGAATTACAAAAAAATTCTCGTTTTTTCTTGTACTTTGTAGTGCAAATTGAAAAGACAAAACAAAAAACTTAAAAAAAACCAAACGGGCCCTTATTTTTTAAACTTATTTGTCCCATAATCTTGGTTTATAATATGTTTTTAAAATATACATGCTTACTTGTCTTGGTGCTTCTTGTTATTATGATATATTTACAAGTAATTTTATAAACATATGTTAAATTAGTTCATATGTTTTGACAGTCTATAAACTTAGGTTTGACTGTTTATATGTTCTTAGTTCATGTGTTCTAAAATTTATTTTATTACGTTGCCTTTAGTTTTGAGCCTTTTGACAGTTCATATGTTTTGAAATATATCATAAATATATACCGACTATCTTAGGTGGTAGTGGACTTAGGATCTTTGGCCTTCAGTTTTACTAGTTTATAAATTTGCTGGCTGTGGTCTTCCTTTCAACTGCATGGCGACTGTTGGTGTATTTCAACTATGTACTTGTATTCTGTATTGCTTGTGCATGGCAATGAATTTAAGCATGTTGCTGAATTGTTTTGTAGTGCATGTAACAATGAACTTTCTAAACAATCTTTTTATTCATGTTTTTTATTCGTGTATTGAACTGTCTGAACAAGCTTTATGAGCAACTACTTTATATGAATGTGTGTTGTAATTACCACTATCAAAAATTACTGATTGTTTCCTAACTGTTGAACTATCTGAGCTATTTTGTCACTGCAGAACTCTTTTGTAATTGCTGAAGTGTAATTAATAATGTATTAAAGTACGTATCACCGAGACATTTACTGCTATGGTTTTGAATAACTGGCTTTTGGTATCAGTTAATTTCTAACCGTTAAACGCGGTTAAAATTTTGGTTAACCATGGTTAACCGATTATTGGTTATCTGCTTAAGGTTAATCGGTTAAATACTAAATATTTGTGGTTAACCGCGGTGAAGAATTGGCGGTTCGGTCGATATGAACTGTCCAACTATATTTTTGGTTCGTTTAATAGAACCATAGGATTTGGTTGCTTAAATCGGTTAATTAACCGAACGGTTCGGTTAACCGACCATGCTCATCCTAAGTAATATACCGCCCAACATTTGGAGAGCGCTATGCACTCTAGTCTCAACAGATACATCGATATCCAGTTTCGATGTATCTTTACTAGTCATATTTAAAATGATGTGTTTTATAATATTGTGATACAATACTCATGATAACAACTATTTGTAATTACTATCACATACACGCCATTTATGGATTCTCTATTAAAATATTTTAATTAATCATTTAATAATTTATAACATATTATAAAAAATATATAACAGATAGAAAAACACCTTTATTATGAATGAAAATTGATTACAGAGTTAATTAATTTACAATAATTACAGAATTACACAACCTCAGAGAACCATTCACCTTACTAACAAATACTACAGGTACACCCCACTCAGATATACTCCTATGAATGAAACCTCTCTTCAATAGGTCGTTTACTTGCACCTTCAACTCCTTTTGCTCTCTTGGTTCCATATGCCTCAAAGGCATAACTACCAATCCGACATCCTTCTCTAAGTCTATATAAAAGTCAATCTCTCAATGCTGCGGTAATCTGTCACCTCCTCAAACATGTCCAGATACTCTCTAACGATAAGCATAGATGACAACCCATCTTGTGGAATCTCGAGCAAATATAGAAAGCTAACCATAACTCCATCCTTTGGTAAACAGTCAATCACTACCGTCCGCCCCTCCACAACTTGATCGTCACCAACAGCTTCTCACAATCCATACTACTATATACTTTCTTAGTCAGTCCATCCCCAAGATAATTTCGAACTCAACAAAATTCAAAATAAAGCAATCACAAACAAAAGAGCATCCATGAGTCGATAATACCAAACCACGACAAACCATGCGCAGGCTAGTGAAGCCTCTAATAGAGTTCATCACAATAAAAGGTCAGCCAACTATTTCGGATTTCAGTCCCAATCTATCTACTAGGTCACTGGATATGAAAGAATGTGAAACTCCGGTATCGAATAAAACAAGTATGAGAACATCATAAATAGAAAGCATACCTTGAATAATGATGCCCTTTCCCTTCTCTTTCATTGAGGCAACATTCGGCAAAGTAGAAACATCGTCCAAAGAATACGCCTCCGTAGCCTGCTTCCACCGTGGTAGTTCTGGGCAGTCCCCTTTGTTATGCCCAAACTTATTGTAGTTGTAACACTTCTTGCCTTTTGCCTTATGGTCCTTGATAATATCACCCTTCACACTACAAGTATAGCAAATAGGCTCCCATTTTCTCTTCTTCAGACCATTCTATATTTGAGGCTGCTCCTCCTTAACCGACTCTGGACAGTCCACCTTAGTGTGCCCTGTTTTACCACAGTTAAAGCACTTTTTCTCGCCACCCTTTGGGTCCTTACAATCTCTACTAATATGACCCTTCTCATTACATTTGAAGCACTTGGGTTCCCTTTTGCCTTTCTTTTGGTCATTTTTGTTCTGGGGCTGTTTTGTTCTTTTGTTATCCCTCTTTCTCTTATTACTCACACTTACTTATGGTTTAGCTTCCTCGTGAGGAACAACTTGTTGCGCTTGCATTTGAGTACCACCATGCCCCCACATCTCCTCTTTGGTTTCCCGCATTATGCTCATCATCATATGAATGAATGCTGCCTGCACTTCCGGGTCATTTGCTATCCCCATGGTCCTTCCATCACTAGCTTTTAGTGTAGAATTCCCAGTATGCTAGTCCATCCTTACAAACTGTAATTAGAGTGATCATTCTCTCATAGAGGAAAACTGCATCAATAGTACTCATATGCGTATGCAACTTATATACTATATACTACTATATAGTTTTGAAAACCAAAATATATATCAATTACGCAGTCTATCATACACACACACACACACACTCGATTCAGTCTAGGTGATAACTCATTCCTTATATTTAATGGATCCTGGTATCAACTTAGGTTAATTGTGTAACCTAAGATCTAATACCAAATGTGATGACCGTCATACACTACCGACACCCAATATAACAAAATAGTGCACTACTGATGTGCCTGGCCGATGTAGGATGACCATCAAGCGTTGATGAAATAAAACATCACATAACCTATCATATATCTCATAGCGCATGGAATAAAATATAATAGATATCACAGATATAAAACATGAGAGATAGTATAACTAAGTGACTCAAATATCAGAGTACAGACCCACAAAGTTATACAATAAGTGATAGAGTTTATACAACTCGAAATAAACTCAAATAGCTATCTCATAATAGTAGTAATAAGCAAGTACTATCAAGGCTCCATAGTGTTACACGGTGGAATAAGTATAGAAATCCATATATAATACCAGATAGCTCCATCCAGCTCATCCTTTGCATAGTTATTACATTGCACCTAGACCTGCTATCTAGTTTACTATACAAACATAAAACCTCGAGTATCCGAGATAATAAAAAGCAAAGCATAAAAGCTCGAAGTTTGAGTAGTAAATGGATCTCAAAATACTATACAAGTGATATAGTAATGAACAAGAGTATACGAACCATACATGACCCGTCCATGCAACCAAAGAGTTAGCACGTAGCGAAGATAATATGTTAATATATGAATATAGTAAAGGTATACGACAAACCAAGTATGATGATGGGTGTCTAGGTATCCCTATCCCCAATACTTATCTCCAATGACATTCGTAGAGTGATTAACTATGGAAGAAAACAACCAAAGTAACCATAGCATCCATCAAATAATCCTCACTATCACTCAGTGTGCTCTAGATATATGATGACTCGTATGGAATTTCCTATGTTAGGAACTAACTAATGGAAATTCTGGTTCTCAGTGTACTCATCTTTAGTCTGAAGTTGATACTAGACCCTTTCCCATAGTCTAGGCTATATAGATCCTTTCTAATGATCCGAGGTAGTCTTTCTAAGTACCCATGAGTGCACTCGTAATAACCTTACTTTCGAGTACATCAAAAAACACTTCGAGTATCAATGATCCCTTAGCACACGTATCTAAGCCCTTTCCTTGCTCCATCTAGTTTATACTTTACTCGAGGAACCATTACACATTCCTTCATTCCATGATAGAACCATTCTCATGTTCTAGCCATGGGTAACCCTTCCTAAAACCTTCCCTTTATGGAAAAACATTCTCCCGACCCCTTTCCACATCGAGCCGCCTTCATCGAAACCTAACTCCAGCCATCGTCGAGTTTCCATCATCGAAGTCCCGAATCTATCATCGTGTTACTACATCGCCATCAAACCCCAAATGAACAAACAAACACCTTCAGCATGACCCATAGAGCCTCTACCCCCTCTTGGAAGTTCCACCCTGATAGCATTAAAATAGACCTCTCGATATTGGCAGGTCCTCTTGGTACCGAGAGGTGCACTTAACCAATTTTGGTTATGTCTTCTTCCCTCTCTTCCAAGGCTCCATCTCCTAAGTGCTTGGACCCCGACCACTTCTTCCAAAGCTCTCGGCATCAACTCCAAAGATCTTTGTGCTAAGTCCAAAAGCTCTTATTTCCGTGTCCTCCAAAGCTCTTATTTCCGTGTCCTCCAAAGCTCTTAGTACTAAGTCCAATACTTAGTCAAATTCTTGCATCTAGCCTTCACTCATCATCCAAGAGGCCAACTTGAGAACCATCATGCACTGAGTTAATTCCCACGAAATAAGACCACTTGGTACCAACACGACAACTTGATACCAACCGGTCTACTTACTCCAATCTCAATGCGACTTGAATCCTTAGCTCCCCCAATGCTCTAGAATCCCTTCTCCAAGTTTCATCCAGTTTCGACCATCTTTTCCTTTGATTTGCCAAATTCGCCAACCTCTTCCCTACTACCTAAAAGCACTAGTAAACCACATCAAAGCACAACATACAAGCAAGGGTATCATACATTTACATCCATTTATAAATGCAATACATAAGAACATGATAATCAAGCAAATCCTAACATAGATCTAACTTTCATACAAGTAAATGATTATGAACAAAAAGGGTTAAACACCATTTTGAAAACTACTTTAAATTTTGGCTATAAACATATGTTAATATGTGATTAAAATTAGAAAACAATTTAAAATCAAAAGCATGTTAAAAACATCAATTTTTACTATATAAACATGTATAGTACGGTGAGTGGTCAAAAATCGCTCACCAAATACCTAAAATACCAATTCCTCCCTTAAAATTGTAGTGGACAATAAGGAAGAGGAATACAAATCAACCAAAATGACTATCTCAAGCCCCTATATGCTAATCACCCCACTAATTGATGATTTGGCTATGAACAATAAAGATAAGGTAGGCTTTTTGATGAAATTAAGGTTAATGGAGGTTTTGAGCTATATTGGAGAAGATCGAAATGACTTAAATCAGTTTCTATAACCTCCCTTTAGCACAATTTTTGAGGTGGGTCAGTGGGCCTAACACGGCTTAGGTAATTATCCATTAGTACATGCCAATAACAGCCAAAACTTAAAATAGCTATAACTTTCAAATGGTAAGCTCGTTTTTCTATTCTGATCACTCTACGGAATGGGAAAATATCATCCTGAAGCAATGAAAATGGTTTGAGACGCTAACCCAGCCACTATCAAAAGTTATAATCCAAACAAGATTTTTAGGGTGAAAATTGTCATATAGAAATTCGGCAAAAATCATAAATGTGGAAAATGTCCCTAAGAGTCATTTCCAAATTTTAGAGTTGTACGACCTCATATGATTAATATAAAAATATTTTACAATCCTTTGATATGTAAAATATGGGTCGTTATAACCGCTAACCGAGCCGGGTCAGGTAAAGTGTTGGACCATTGTGATACACGGGCCAAGAGGGGTACTGCAGCCTAGGCGGGTGGGTCGGACAATGCAGGCCGGGCCAATTCATTATTGCAAGAAATTCGAGCAACATTTTGCCCTCCAAGCCCTGCCCCATGCACGGGGCTGGCTTGTCATTCATGCATTTCATGTCGCAGTAAATGTTGTAACTTGTATCACCAAATGATTGGTGGAAATGGTATGTTTTGTCATATTCCATAGAGGCCAAATGCTTTTCAACATGGTGATTTAACTGATGCATTGATGATACCTAGACGACTCAGATTACTCTATACATTGTAGATCTAATGGCCCACATGTTCGTTATCTAATATTTGAACCGAGCAAATTCTAAGTGAATTTGGACATCAAGATGAAGGTGTAGTGATTTGAGAAATTGGGGGCAAACTTGGAATAACCATGGGAGATTGCTCAATAAATTTAAAGTCCAAAAATGCAAAGAGATTTTTACTGATATCGATCACAATTATGATATGCACTGGGGTGTTTGTCAAATAGGGCTTCATGTTTAACTCATGCATGATCGAGGGGTGGAATAATGGAGCAACCATATCAGTGCTAAGTTGATGGTACTTAAAGGATCTTTTTGGAGCTCTAAAGCTTTGCAGGAGAAGACAGGTCCCATATGAGGCAAGTCTAATTGGTACTAACGTGGTTTAATAGGCAAAATCATGAATGAAGTATAATGACTTGGAGATATGGATGTGCATAAGAGGAAGTGGGAACTTCTTCACTACACTATGATGATCATTATGGTCGGTACCAACCACAATTGTAGCCAGTATCGACATGAATTTCTGGCATAGGAAGACCTATTCTTCCTTTCTACTTTCTTAGATCTACAGTTTTACATGTTCTATCTTGATTTGGCGAATGAGATGGATGATTTTGCTATAAATAGAAGCAATACGACAACTTAGAAAGGACTGTTAAAACTTTTTTGCTCTTTATCTTCTTCATCTCCTATTCTCTACATCACCAGGTCACTAAAGGTTATTTCCTATCTATTCAGATCTAAAATCACCTGAAAAGCTCCTGTACTTGCGACTAATCCTACTCTAATACGATTAAAGTGGACGTAGGCCACATAATTTTCCAAACCACTAGAAAATTCTCTGCGTTCTTTATTGCTTTTGCTGATATCACTAAGATCTATCTCGTTACTGATTGATTAGGGGTGTTGTGCCATCTTTTTGTTCATGCTTTCACTAAGAATAGAGCTTCTCAAGTGTAGATCTAGCTTAGTACCATGGATTACAAATGCCTAGAAGTTAGATTTGAAGGATAGTTGCTATAGATTTGAAGAAATGGCTTATAGAAAACCTTTCATAAGATTTGGAGCCATCGATGGAGAAGATGAAGCTTCTCACCATAATGATGACACTGATTAGCTATTGAACACTTTACCAGGACCATCTACCCCATAAGAGATGGTGTCAAGAGTTGAACTCGATAGGATGATGGCTGAGATGAACCAGAGGATGTTATATAGTTAGAAATCTCTCTTTGATTGGATGGAAGAAAGTTTTGCCTTACAAACCTAGTAGATATAATGGCGTAAGAAGAGCCATAGGAATTCACTACCTTCAAGTTATGAAGAAGATTGCTTGTCTTCATCAGGTCAGAACAGAAGAGACAACAAGTGAAAGATGCTGGGATATCAAAGAAGAGTGTAGAGGGAGTGGCCAGAACTTTACCAAGGCCAATATGGTCGGTACAGATCAAAATCAGGTCGATACCAAGCACAACAAAGGTGATGCCGGAGCACATTTACCTAAAGTCGTTGATTTGTCTAATGGTGAATATGACTTCCAGGATACTGGCAATGATGTTGGGTAGAATGTTGGTACGTAAAACGCTAGTGCTTAATTGAACACCACGGAACTGACCAGGCCTCATAGGTGATCTGAGAAAGTGACTCTCCCAAAGACTAGAGAGCCTAAACGTAATCAAACATACCGAGAGCATTTGCAGAGTCAATCACTCGAGGTTGTTCATGATAGTCGTTATTTGGATAATCAAGCCACTCAAGAGTTTATTGCTAATATGATATAGAGGTTAAGGAATGAAAACTAGTGGAGAAAGAATGAGGAATGAGGATCAACATATAGCAGGACCCCATTCACTGATGATACCCTACGGGAGGGATTCTCTTGGAAATTTGTTATGCCAACAATGCCATTGTATAATGGGACAAACATACCCTATATAACATCTAATAAAATATAAGTGGCACATAGATGGTGCCGGAGCAGTCGACACCGTAAGGTGTAGGTGTCTCTTCATATTCCTAGGTAGGGTAGCTATAATGTGCTTCACTCGACTAGTGCCGAAACCAATATCTACGTTTGATCAATTGGTGAGAAAGTTTATGGAGTATTTTAGGCTCCACATCGCTCGATTGAAGAACATGATGTCCTTTTCGAGTATTCATCAGGGTGTTGGAGAGGGATTAAAGGGTTTTTTAGTCAGTTTAACACTACTGTGACAGAAATAAGAAATCCAAAGGAGGATATCGTGTTGATGGCATTGATCCAGGGAATACACCTAGACATAGATTTTGGAAGATGACTAAATATAAAGCAGCCACCCACCGTGGAGGAATTCTATCGAAAGTCGACCCAGTTTTTACGCTTGGAAGAGGAAGATATAGCAACCAGAAAGACTGGTAGGAGATAGTTGACTGAAGTTGTGTAAAGTAATGTCGCTATTAAGCAAACCGGTGAGAGCACCGGTAACTTTGTGGTGAATGTGGGAACTAATGGTGTTAATAATAAAAAGGAGAAATCAAGACGCTGGAGGTAAAAGAAATGATACCAAAATTTTTCTAACATACTTGAAGCCAAAGGATTAAGCTTCATTGAACGATACAGTGGAGAATATAAACCTTGCTACGCAAGGAATTGAGAATTATAAGATGCCACCTCGGAGGGAGGCAACTGAAGCTGAACGGTGCTCGGGGAAGTATTGCCTCTTCCATGACAATCATGGGCATAATACTAATGAGTTTAGTAATTTAAGAGACATGATTGAAGACCTAATACATAAAAAGAAGTTACGGCAGTATGTGAGAGACCCACAAAATAGTGGGAAGAATGTTAGGCCTCAAGTGCAGAACTCTCAGAGAGACCGACCTGGACCCAATAAAGAGGGGCCTAGGTGATTGAGTGGTGGGATTATGATTAATACGATAATCGGAGGATCTCATCCAATAGAGGAGAGTTGGAATGAGATGGAGTAGTATGACACTTTGTTAAATCATGTGCCATAGGAGAATTGTTTTGTTGTTGAAGACGAAGCTACAGCAAAACAGCTGAAGATGATGAGTGATGACATTGTTTTTAGAGATAGGGATTCTGATGGGGGTGCAAATGCAAATGCTTGACCCCATGATGATTACGTTCATTGTAGGGCCAGCGATTATGCATCGAGTTTTGATTGACTATGGAAGCTCAGTTAATATTCTGTTCAAGAAGACATTTGACAAGATGAAGATAAGTCTAAACGATATAAAGCCATGTAAATTCCACATTCAAGGATTTACTAGAGAAGCAAAAGAGCCTATCGGATGTATAGACCTATCGGTAGAGTTGGGTTAAGGCGAAAGCAAGATTGTGCGGGTGTAGACCTTTGTGATTGTTGATGAATTTTCTACTTGTAATGTTTTTCTAGGCCAACCAGCCCTTGCCAGTTTCAGAATAGTGCTAGCCCTATCGTGCTTGATGATGAAGCTCCCCACTGAAAATGGGGTTGGAGTTAATCGAGGGGATTAGAGCACAGGTCGTGAATGCTAGCTAAGAGAGGCAAAGCGACATGAGAATGGAGAAAATACAGAGAAGACTCTCTACATCAAGACTGCAGATGCATAACAATTACTGCCCAAGCCTGGCTTGGGGCCAATAGCAAGTTCTATAATCCTATGGACCTCCAAAATTAGCTATTGGATGTGAGGGCGGCACTACTGGAGCCGAGATCGACATCTCGATTGATGATGATGATCCTATTATGGTCCTCAAGGTTGGATCTCTACTAAGCATAAAGATGAGAAAGGAATTGGTAGGGTTTGCCTAGGCAAACCTAGATGTGTTTGCCTGGACACATTCTGATATGTGTGGAATGGGATAGCGTGGCACGCATTGAATGTGGATCCAAAATGCCATCCTGTGAAGTAGAAGAGACACATTGTGGGTCTAGAGTGATCTGTTGTATTAAAATAAGAAGTGGAAAGCTAAAAGCAAATGGCTTTATCCATGACGCCTTATACCCTGAATGGGTATCAAACCTTGTGTTGGTCAAGAAGCCAAATGGAAAATGGTGGCCATGCATCGACCATTCAGACTTGAATAAAGCATGCCCAAAAGATAGCTTCCTGCTGTCAAAGGTAGACCAACTTGTACATTCAATAGCCGGACACAAAATGGTTATCCTTCATGGATACATATTTGGGTTATAATCACATAGCAATGCATGTTCCAGAACAAGAGCATACAAATTTCATCATTAATTTAGGCCTGTGATGCCACCGAGTGATGCCATTCGGTTTAAAGAACGCTGGAGCTACCTACCAGTGATTGGTTGATAAGATGTTTAAAGATCAAATTAGGAGAATAACATAGGTTTATGTGGATAATATGTTGGTGAAGTCACAGTGATTAATGAACAACATGGATGACCTTACCGAGATGTTCGATGTGCTTCAGAAGTACAGAATGAAGCTTAATCCATTAAAATGTTCTTTCGAGGTCGCATCGGGTAAATTTTTGGGTTTCATCATGAATTCAAGGGGATTCGAGGTAGAGCAGATTCAAGCATTGAAAAATGCCATTGCCTTAAAAACAAGGAAGGAAATGCATATTTGAACGGGAAAATCACCGCATTGAGTCGATTTACCTTTCTTTGATGCCCTCAAGAAAGAAAAAGGGAAGTTCATTCAGACTAAGGAATTCCATGAGGCTTTCTTGGAATTTTTAGAGCATATGGAGGGACCACCAATCTTGTCGAAGTCTTAGGAAGGGGAAGATCTATTCATTTACTTAGCGACATTGGCTCACACACTTAATGCCGCCTTAGTACATGAGGAATCAAAGATCCAAAGGCCCATAGACTATATTAGCAAGCGGTTTACTGGAGTAGGAAAGAACTACCCAAAATTAGAAACACTGGCATGCTGCTTATGATTTCCTCAAGGAAGCTATGACTATACTTCCACACTCACACGATAAAGGTTCTAACTGATTAGCCGCTAAGGCAAGTGCTGCAGTGAACCGGGAATTTGGAAAGACCAATGAAATGGAACATTGAATTAGGACAATATGATATAACATACCATCCTAAAAAGGCGATATGAGGGCAACATTGGCTGATTTCATCGTTGAATTCATCATTAGGGATGGAGAAGAGGAAGATGATATGGTCCGAGTTTATCAGTGGAAGTTGTATGTAGATGTAGCTTACAATGAACGAAGTTCCAGGGCAGGAGTGATTCTCATGACTCCAAAAAGATGCACTACAGCTGGAGTTCCCGACAACAAACAACGAAGCCAAATATGAAGCATTAATTGCAGGACTCAAGATAGCGAAAGAACTGGGGGTCAAGACGCTACATATATTCAATGGCTCCCAGTTGGTGGTCTGCCAAGTTGAGAAAGAATTTCAGGATAAGGGAACAAGACTTGCCTCTTACCTAAAAAAGACACTGAAGCTGTTGAATGCCATCGAGCACTATATGTTACCCAGCATTTTATCCCGGCTATATTGAACTAATTGCACAAGTTAGATCCAACTACCATAACAGTCGGTGATTCTAGAATGATGATTGTGGGGCCTGGAAGTCAAGTACAGATGGTTATATGAAGTCAGAATTGAACGGAATTGATAGATATGCAATGTAGAATGCTCAAAGTATGGAATATTGTTCCTTGTATGGAAGGGGTCGGCATAGGTTGGCTCATGAAAGAGGGATCAGCATACTTAGTCAAGAGGGATCGGCAGGCTTCACTGAAGAGGGGTCGACAAGCATCAAGGTTCAAGTGCATTCTTGCATACGATGATCGAATCACGAGATCTACAAGTCAAATCACTATGAAATTTGGAGAGCAAGGTATATGGACCCTAGGGAACCTACCCTTGGGATCACATATCAAAATGACATAATGGAAGGGATCGACATACATCTCTATAGAGGGTTCAGCAGCAAACAGTACACAAGTAATATCAAATCAAAGATTGAGCAATAACTCGAGTTCCAGTGGTCCAAATGACATGAAAATTGGGCCTAGCGCTCCCTCTAGTGGGCTCATGTGGATTACAAGGTCCTTCAGCCGAGATTTTAGAGAGATTGGTGGGTGTCTTCACCTATAAATATTGGCCTTATGGGTCATTCTGAGGATCTTTATGCTGCTTGTTACTCTAGATTCTATTGTAATCAAGTGTTTGCTATTTTCTACTACTGTATTTAGATTCATAAGTGATTAATAAAGGATAATCTTTGAAGTGGACGTAGGCATACAACGCCGAACCACTATAAATCTTCGTGTCTTTGATTATATTTGATTCCCTATTGCTTGATAACTGATCTACTCAGTTTAATTTTTCTTTCTTTATTTAATTCTTAATAAAAATCTATTCTTGGGTGTTTGTGACCAATTTAGTTGCAAACATTTTTGTACTTTCACTGAAAACCTTGATTCTTAGCTTGCTAGGATCCCTTTGTTGCTACTGGATTGGATAAATCCCCCAAAGCAGATCTGCAGTTATCTTTAAGAAGTTGTTAATACTACTTAGATTTGTAGAAGTCTAAGTAAGGCTACTAATAATGGTGAGACATACTAGATCTACTTCTCAAAACGTGGAAGGAAATGAGAATACTAGCATTCAGCAAGGAGACCCAATCAATCAACCAACAAATGTGAATGCTGATCCGGTTGAAGTTCAGAATCCCACTGATTCTATTACAAGAGCTGAATTTCATAATTTAATGAGAGAGCTGATGGAGAGCCATCAAAAACTTAATCAATAAATTTAGACTAATATCAACTTGATGAACCAAATCAATCAGCAACAGCGGGGGAAAGATAGGAGGGTCCTACTCCTTACTCAGCATCGGAGAGCTCTAGCTCATCAGACGAGTATCACATGCATAGGTGTCGCAGAACAGACGAATATCGAGCAGAATCTTCGGGGCGTCAACTGGTAGACCATCGTGGTTTGCTAGGATCAATCGGTGCCGACCCCTCCATAGGGATTGGTACCAATCCCTCCACCAGAAGAGGGAATTCGTCCATGCCTTATGGCAATCAAGCTGGAGCTACTAAGGTTGGTTTGGATGCCGAGTTCAATTGAATCTTAACCAAGCTCTTCCCTGGAATAATGATGAAGTGAATTTACAAGATACACATCGGGAAGACGGTGAACCAAGAAGGCATGAAACGGATCGCAGACATCGATTAGGCCATTCACGTGAGGTGGGGTTCGACCACCTCTTGGCACCAACCATCCAAACGTCAAACTTATCGGCAATGGTCAGACAGTTGGTGAGAGAGAGCTAGGGTTTGACAAATGATGGCTGGTGAATTTCGAGAAGCCATACCCCGGTTACTGATAATGTTTTACATGTAGAATATCCGAGGAGGTTCAACATGCCATCAATGCCCGCCTACGGGGGAAAAACCGACCCTAGTCAGCATATCATGAGATATGAATGGTTGTTGGATTCTACGCGAGTGGATGATGTGACTAAGTGTAGATGCTTTCCCATAACTCTCTCTGGAATAGCGACGATGTGATTCACGAGACTACACCCACGATCAATTTCTAGATCGATGTTTTGGCAAACAAGTTTGTGGAGCAGTTTCGGATGCACGCAACTCGTCCCAAAGATGTCATGTCCTTGTCCAGCGTGATTTAGGCTCTAGAAGAGTTGTTGAAAGATTATTTGGAGAGATTTCATATAGCTGTTACGGAGGTCAGTAATCTGAATGACCATGCGATACTCATGGCCGTGACAAAAGGGATTGATCTAGAGTCTAGTTTTGGCGATTGGTTAGCCGGTAAGCCACCCGCAACGTTGGAGTGCTTTTACGCAAAGGCGGCTCAGTATTTGAGAAAGGAGGAAGCTAGGTCTTGCAGAAAAAAATATTGCGAGACCAAGTGGAGAAGGAGTATAGAGTAACATTGCAATAAAACCGTCTGATGACAGTTCTGGAAAAGTCCAAGTGAATGTACAAAATAAACCAAATCAGCAAAAGAGAGGTGAAGATAGGAACCGAGAATGAAAAGGGGATTCTGGAGGAGGGAAGCCTAGGATTACGATGTATAATACTTACACACCGTTGAACACGTCCTTGGAGAATATCTATCTGTCTACTTGGAATACCATGTAGTATAGGAAGTCGCCTCTAAAAGAATCAATAGAGAAGAAGAAACAGATCGAGAAATATTGTCGGTTTCACGAGTGCTATGGGCATAATACAAATAAATGCAAACATCTCCAGGATGTTATAGAAAAACTGATTCGAGAAAGGAAATTGTAACAGTTTGCGAAAGCCCCGCAGGATGGAGGGCATGTAACATCTGACCCCAACCGAGGACAAGCACTACGTAGGGCTGAGGAGCCTACATAAACTAGTGGAAGACTAGTGATAAATACGATAGTCGGAGGACCACACCCAGTAGATAAGAGTTAGCAAGAGATGGAGCACTATGCTAACGCAATTAGGCATGTGGATTTTGAATGCTGTTCGAATATGGAAGATGGAGCTCCGGCGAAATAGCAACGTACGATGGAAAATGATATTGTGTTTAGGAACAGAGATATAGATAAGGTAGAGGCTCCGACGATCGACCCAATGGTCATTTCGGCCATGATTGGCCCCGCTTTAGTGAAAAGGATATTGATTGATTATGGAAGTTCAATAAATAGAATTTTCAAGAAATCTTATGACCAGATGAGGATGGAAGCCAAAGATTGAAAGCCGTCTAAAGCTCGTTGTTTTGGATGTTGACTCTCCATACAACATTTTTATTGGTCAACCGGCCCTAGCCGAATTTCGAGCAGCTCTTGCCCCATGGTGTTTGACTTTGAAGTTTCTGATAGATAATGGTGTTGGAGTTGTTTATGGTGATCAAGAAACCGAACGTGCATGCTATGTAGCTAAGTTGAGGGATGCTCAGCGCAGAGAAAAAGGTATGGGTGTGGACAAGACTGTCTGCATCCAAGCTACCCAAGATTGACAACTAGTGCCCGAGCCTTGACTCGGGCGCCACAGTCAGTTCTGTAGAGATATAGATCTGGGAGATGATGAAGAGGAGCCCAAAGTGACTAAGGCTGCACCGGCTGAGCTGATAATTAATATCACGGTCAACCACGATGACCCATCACGGGTCCTAAAGATTGGATCACAGCTCAGCCCCTCGATGATGAAAGAACTTGCTGGTTTTCTCCGAGTGAATCTAAACATATTCGCTTGGACTCACTCTGATATGTGTGGAATCTCGCCTGCCATTGTAAGCCATGCATTGAATATAGACCCGAGGCATGTCTCGGTGAAGCAAAGAAGACGCGGCATGGATCCGAAGATATCTACTGCTCTCAAAAAGGATGTGGATAGACTAAAAGACAACGGGTTTATCCGCGATGCCCTCTACTCTAAATGGGTATCTAATCCTGTACTTGTGAAAAAAGTGAGTAGGAAATGGAGATAATGCATTGATTATTCAGATTTGAATAAGGCATGTCCAAAAGATAGTTTTCCCCTTCCGAGGATCGACCAGCTGGTAGATTCAACCACGGGACACGAATTGCTATCTTTCATGGATGCATACTTGGGGTATAATCAAATCCCGATGCATATTCCTGATCAGGAGCACACCAGTTCATCACCGATGTTGGATTATACTGCTATGTAGTAATGCCATTTGGATTAAAGTATACATGAGCTACTTATCAGCACTTAGTCAACATGATGTTTAAAGATCAGATTAGAAAAACGATAGAAGTGTATGTGGATTATATGCTTGTGAAGTCACAACGATCAAGAGACCAAATTAAAGACTTGGCAGAAATGTTCGACATCCTCCGACATTACAAAATGAAAATTAATCCTTTGAAGTGTTCTTTTGGTGTTGCGTCAGGGAAATTCTTGAGTTTTATTGTTAATGCCCATGGAATAGAAGCTAATCTTGAGAAGATTCAGACTATCCGCGATATCCAAGCACCAAGGACTATTAAACAAGTACAGAGTCTAAATGAGAAAGTTGCTGCCTTAAGCCAATTTAATTCCAGAGCTACCGACATATGCATTCCTTTCTTTGACTTGATTAGGAAAGCGAAAAGAACTTCGAATGGACACAAGATTGTAAAGATGCATTTCAAGCTTTGATGAATCATTTGGAGAGACCCCCTAACTTGTCAAAGCCGGTGGATCATGAAGGTTTGTACATTTATTTGGCCATCCTAGCACACGCTATAAGTGCCGCATTGCTTCGCGAGGAGGATCGGATCCAGAGGTTGGTGTATTATGTCAACAAACGATTGATGAGAGCTGAAAGGAACTATTCAAAAATAGATAAACTGGCATACTACTTGCTAATTGCATCATGAAAGCTTCATCCATACTTCCAGGCACACCCGATCAATGTTTACACCGACCAGCCATTACAACAGGTCCTACAGTGACCTGAGACGTCTGAAAGGTTACTTAAGTGGAATATCGAGCTCAGTCGATTCGATATTACTTACCTCCCTTGGAGGGTTATCAAGGGTCAGGCACTGGCAGATTTGTAGCAGAGTTTACTGCACGGGATGATTCTTCGGAAGGTAGTGAAATCCATACCATATGGTGGAAATTGTATACTGACGGAGCATCTAGTGATCATTGTTCTGGAGGTCTTGGAGTCGAAAGGTGCTTCTAATAGAGGCAAAACCCACTTTTCTGGGTAAACCTGATTTAATACCAATTAAAGCAAACATTTTCTAACTAACCTGCCACATGTAAACATATGATTGGTTGCCTTAAAATTTCAAATTCCTTACTAAAATAACTGCCGCTTAATTTTAGATCTAAACCAAAGTTAATTTAGCAAATAAGCCCTTTCATTAAGCAAAACCATTGTTGCAATTAAGTCCTAAAATAATTTGATTTGCATAGCAAATCACTTAGGAAAAATCCTCAAAAATTACAGAAATTCACTTTCATCAAGTTATCTAACATATCAAAATTTCAGACCCAAATTCTCAATATAATTTCTGAAATAAATTTATAAACCCAATTAACCATATTTTCCTTTGAAAATTCATAGTAATCTTTCCATAGCTTGGAAAATTATCAAAATTAAAACCTAACTCCAAAATCATGTTTTACATAACATAAAAATTTTCCATGGCATTTAAACATCGATATCAATCGGTTTTGCCCTAAAATCGCATATATTCTTATTTAAACATTCTTGTTTAAATCAAAAAATTGTAATTCAAGCATATCATCATCCAAACCGTCATAGAAATGAATTTAATCTTAAATCCGAAAAACATATGTTCATAAAACAAAATAGAGATGGTATAAATTATTATTCACCTTGATTAAGATAAAGAGATTAGATTGAGATTTAGATTTATTCCCCTCCTTTAATTCTTTAACTGATTTGAATTTCCTTCTCTTTTCTTCCTAGCTATGGCCGGCTCCTCCTTGATTTACGTTTGTGTTTTTGTTTACAAAATGACGTGAATGGGAAATATGAAAAGTGAATGGTGTAGGAACAAGAATATATAAGGGTAAGGGGTATGTGCGTCTATTTTCCAATATACCCTTATGTAGATTAATTAACTTAAAAACCATTCTTTAGTCCATTTCGGCCTTAATTATATTCATATCTCAATCCCCTTATCACTTAACATTTACATTATTCTATTTAATTTATCTAATTAAATCTCCTAAATAATGTTATTAAAAATTAGGGGTGTTATAGTTTTTGTCTGAAGTTGCCAAGTCAGTATTGTTGAGAAAGTTCATGGACTTAATCCACGGTGAGATGTCAGCGATAGAGTATGCTACGAAGTTTGATGAGCTGTCCAGATACGAACATGCTACCATTGACACCATCATCAAAAGAAACGATAAGTTTATTTGAGGGTTAAGACCTGAGATTGCTAGGGCAACAATGCCATATCTCTATGATCCCAGTACTGTTCCAGTGAAGATGGCAATCCGAAATGAAGAGATGCTTTCTACTTATATAAAGGAGAAGCAGGTCGAGACTCGGGGTTATTAGAGCAAGAATAGGAAATTCTTTAAGAAGAAGGAAGCCAAAAGGGAGAAGCTGCCATGAAGGCAAGGCTAATTGAGTTTGCTTTAAGTGTGATAAGATGGGACATTATGCTCATGAATGTCGAACTGGAAAGGGAAAGAAGGCTGCAGACAAGAAAGGAATGAAGTGCTTTAACTGCGACCGGATTGGCATTATAAGAATCAGTGTTTAGAACCGATCAGAGCAGACAAGGAAAAAGTCTTTGCTTTAGGATCATCATTTGCTAGACCAACTGCTGCTGAGAAGGGAAAGACTGTGATGGAAGGTACACTTTTGATTCAAAGTATACCAGTTAGGGTACTGCTTGATACAGGTGCATCACATTCATTTATATCTCAATTTTTGGTAGATAAGTTATGTTTAGAATCCTTATACCTTGTTACTTCCTTAAGGGGTGCGAATCCGATAGGAGGGTAAGAAACTCTAGGAATGAGATGTGACCAACTAGAACTTGATTTGTTTAGTCATAAGTTTGCATGCAGTTTGTAAGTTTTTGATTTCATAAGTTTCAGAATCATTTTGGGTATGGATTGGTTAGATAAATATGATGCTAGGAAACTTTTCCAAGGTAGGAAAATATCACTAAGACATCCCGATAGTCATAACCGAATTATATTCTCAGTGGAGAATTCAGATTGGAGTGCTTGTGCTTTGTTGAGTGCCATGGAACTAGAAAAAGAGTTGAATCAGGTTCTCATAGCAAGAGAGTTTGTAGATGTTTTTGAGCCAGTCATAGGGCCACCACCGGAGCGAGCCATTGAGTTTCGAATAGATCTTATGCCAAGAGCAGAACCTGTAAGTAGACCACCTAGCAGGATGACACCGATCGAGATGAAAGAATAGTAGGTGCAACTAGTGGATTTAGAAGGGAAGAATTTCATTAGACCAAGCAGTTTGCCTTGGGGAGCGGCTGTGGTATTCGTAAGGGAAGCAGATGGGTCGTTAAGGATGTGCATCGACTATCATAAGTTGAACGAGAAGATAATCAGAAATAAGCATCCTTTGTTGAGAATCGATGATTTATTTGATCATTTGAGTGGATCCAGAGTATTTTCCCAATTGGATTTGGCAACAGGTTTCCATAAGCTAAAAGTGGCAGAGGACAGTATTCCGTTGACATTGTTTTGGACTAGGTATGGTTCGTACAAGTGGTTAGTAATGTCATTCGGGTTAATGAATGCACCAGCTTTCTTTGTGGATTTGTTGAACCAAATTTTCTGAGAGCACTTGGATAGGTTCATATTGGTATTCATAGATGACATTTTAATATACTCTAAGGATTAAAAAGATCATGAAGTTCATCTTAGAATGGTGCTTGAGACCTTAAGGCAGAATCAATTGAAAGCGAAGTTTTCTAAGTGTCATTTCTAGAAGAATGAAGTTAAATTTATTAGTCATGTGGATTCAGAGAAGGATCTATCAGTTGATCCAGATAAGATCGAAGCTGTTAACAACTGGAAGAGACCTGAGACGGTGATTGAGATTAGAAGTTTTGTGGACTTGCTAGCTATTACCGAAGATTTATTAAGAATTTCTCGCGGATAGCAGCGCCTTTGACTAAGCTAACTAGGAAGGACGTAAAGTTTATTTGGTCTGACAAATGTGAGGAAGCATTCCTTTAGTTAAAGCATCTGTTAACCAACGTTCCTGTTTTAGTAGTTCCAAGTGGAAACCAAGGTTTAGTAGTGTATACTGATGCATGTTGAACCGGATTAGGGGCTGTGTTGATGCAAAAAGGTATAGTTATTGCCTACGCTTCACGATAGCTTAGACCGCATGAAGTGAGATATCCTACTCATGATTTAGAGTTAGCAGCGGTGATCTTCGCATTGAAAGTATGGAGAAATTATCCCTTAAGGGAGTGGTATGAGTTATATATAGATCATAAGTTCTTAAGGTATTTATTCTCTCAGAAGGAGTTGAATATGAGACAATAGAGATGGCTGGAGTTTTTAGCGGCTTATGATTTTGATATAGAGTATACACCTAAAAAAGGAAATAAAGTAGCGAATGCTCTTAGCAGAAAACATCAGAATGTGGTGTTAGCTATGTTAACATAATGGAGGGATCTAGAGGCTTTGACTACTTGTAGTGTGCAGTTAAGATCGACTGCTAGTTCTAGTCAGAGCATTGCTATGGTATCTTTCTTAAAAGTTCGACCAGTACTAATTGAAAGGTTTGCTTCTAAGTAGAAAGAATACCCATTGTTAGCCGACAAAATTAGAAGGCTAGAGGTTGGGTCGGAGATTAATGATCTAAAGGATTTTAATCTTGACCAGAGAGGATGGTTGAGAAAGAAGGGGCGGTTGTGTGTTTCGAATGTTGAGGACTTAAGAAACGAAGTTCTTAGGGGATTTCATTTATCCAAATTTATGGTTCATCCTGGGGGAACCAAGATGTATCAAGAAATGAAGAGGAGTTTTTACTGGGAAGGTATAAAAAAGGTTGTTGGCTTGTGGGTAAGGCAGTATGTGAACTGTCAACAAGTGAAGGCCGAGCATCAGAACCCGAGTGGATTGCTTCAACCTTTGGAGATACCAATTTGGAAATGGGATTCGATATCCATGGATATTATAGACGGATTGCCAAGGTCGAGTCGAGAAAATGAAAGTATATGGGTTATAGTGGACAGGTTGACAAAGAGTGCCCATTTCATTCCAGTTAAGTCAACCAGGATGTCACCTATTTTAACTAAATTATTTATGAAGAACATAGTTAGACTGCATGTAATTCCTAGTAGTATAGTCAATGACAGAGATGCTTTGTTTACTAGTGAATTCTGGAAGAGTCTACATGATGTGTTAGGTACCAAGCTCAAAATGAGTATTGCTTATCACCCTCAGATAGATGGACAGACAGAGAGAGTCAATAAGGTACTTGAGGACTTGTTAAGAGCTTGTGTGCTAGACTTTGGTGGATCTTGAGAAGGTCACCTACACTTAGTTGAGTTTTCCTATAATAACAGTTATCAGACTAGTATAGGAATGCCACTTTTCAAAGCTTTGTACAGAAGACCATGCAAATCAATAACATGTTGGTTGGAAACTGGAGACAGATTAGTCTTAGGACCATATCTGGTAAGAGAGGCAACATAGAAGATTGAGTTGATCTGAGGAAGGATGAGGGAATCTTAGTCTAGACAAAAGAGTTACGCAGATAAGAGGCATAAGGATCTAGAATTCTCAGTTGGAGATAAGGTTTTCATTAAAGTATCACCAATGAAGGGTGTGGTACGATTCGGAAAGTCAGGGAAACTGGCACCGAGATATGTCGGACCGTTCCCAGTTATGGAAAGGATCGAAAAGCTCGCATGTAGAGTAGAGTTGCCAAGTAGTTTAGTAGGTATCCATAATTTGTTTCATGTGTCTCATCTTCGTAAGTATGTGCATGATCCAAAGACTACTGTTCCTTCGACAACGTTGGAAGATTTAATAATAGAACCGAATTTGACTTTTTTTAGACAACCAGTTTGGGTTGTAGCAAAAGATGAGAAGAGGTTAAGAAACAAGACAGTCAATTTGGTGAAAGTTCAGTGGAGTGACAACGAGAAGGACAATACCTGGGAGATAAAAGACATGATTAGAGATACTTATCCTGATCTATTGTAGGGGTATATTCTATATTCGCTTTATATAGGCTGTTACTTAGTCAGGTAGGCTAGTATGGTAGTTAGGAGATGTTACAGATGATTGCTATGTTTAGTATTTAGTCCTTACTGAATTTCAAGGATGAAATTCTTTAAGGAGGGGAACTTGTAACACCCCTAATTTTAATAACATTATTCAAAAGATTTAGTTAGATAAATTAAATAGAATAATGTAGAGACTAGAATAATAAGGGGATTGAGATTTGAATACTAAATAGAGGTCGTGCCTTAACTAAATGAAATCATAAGAATGGGTGTATAAAAATGGTTTTATAAGTTAACTACTCAGGAGAATAAGGCAAGGGTATTATAGGAAATAGCCGTATACCATAATCCCATAAGCCCTAAACCCTTACTTCATTTTTCATTTCATACGTTCATAAATAAAAAACAAAAGCTATGGAGAACTAAGGTCAGCCATAACCTTAGGAGAAAAGGGGATCAAAATCAATTAGAAGCTACGGATTCAAGCAAGGAAGAATTAAGCAAGATCAAATCTCAAGTTCCTTATCCAAACAAGGTGAATAATAATCTAAACCATCTCATATATGTTTTAATGAATATCATAATTTCTGGTTTAAAGGTTTAAAACTGTTTGGATGATTTGGATGATGATATGCTTTAATTTTATGCCATGTTTGATTTAAATAAGTATGTTTGTAAAAGGTTCTAATTCGATTTTAAGGTTAAAATCGTGTATAATAGGTTTCGAATGCCATAAGAATTTAATATGTTATGTGAAACATTAGTTTCATATTATTCCAAGCTATGGATAGTTTATTATAAATTTTGAATGGAAGAAATAGATAATTTGGGTTTAAATTAATTGCGGCAATCTTAAAATGTATTTTGGGTCCGAAATTTATATATGTTAGAAAACATATTAAAAGTGAATTAAGATGATTTTGAGAAATTTTCCTAAGTAACTATGGAAATTAAATTAATTAAGTTTGAGGACTTAAATGCCTTAACTGTTTTATTAAGGGGAAAAGCTTCTTTGCCAAAATATTTTAATTACTATTATACGAATTCAGCAGCCTTTTAGAAAAAGATGTGTGATAAAGGTTTGGCAACCAATCATATTTTGACAAATAAGGCAAGTTAAGTATAAAGGAATTTCTTTTAGAGGTATAAAATCAGTTTTTGCTTCGAATTACAAACTTGCCACTTCCATTTGCTTGTTACCAAATCATCCCAGTTGGCCTTTCGAACCCGTTCGAAACCAATACAAATGATATCAAATAGTTGGTATGTAGCATATTGGAGAAAGGCGAAAGGGGATGGTGTCGAAATATTGCTTTCGAAGAGGTTGATGTCATTTTTAAAAGCTTTCAAATCAACCAACTTGCCTTTGTTTTGCTTTCGAAAGAGATGCCGCTTACTTTGTTTTTAAAGAAGCTTTAGAAAGAGTTGTTTAGGAAGTATTTGAAAGAGTTTCCGCTTGTTTTCTAAGAAATTTTCGAAAGGGTTAAAGTTACTTTTAAATAGCTTTCGAATGGATTGCCGCTTTCCTTGGTTTAAAAAGTAGCTTTTGATTGAGTTGCCACATTTTGAGTTTTGAAAAGGAGCTTTTGAAAGAGTAATTATTTTGAACCTAGTCGAAACCTAGATGGCATCTTCATACCTTTCGAATTGGTTAAAAACCGCTTTTCCTTATAATATTATAACAATGAGTTCAAAAGGGAAGCTTTTGTTTTATTAATATAGAAGCCACAACCCAATGCTTTCGAAAGGGTCCCTATAGTAACTTATATTAAGGGTTTCGAAGGAAATGGTTTCAAAAGGTTGTTTCGAAGCTATCCTTTTCCCTAATTATTTTACTTAAAGATCACTGCTTTCGAAAGGGGGGTTTCGAAGCCATCTATTCCGCCAAATTCTTTTACTTGGAGATTAATATTTTCAAAAGGGTTACTTTCGCTTATATTCACTTTGACACAGAGGTTATACTTAAGGTTAAACCCAATGATTTCAAAAGAGATACTATTAAATGGTTTCTAAACTATGCTTTTATACATTCTACTTAAACTAAGTGGTTTCGAAAGGTAAGCTTTAATACTTTCGAAGCGAATGTCTTAATGCTTTCGAAAGGTATGTTTGGTTGCTTTCAAAAGAGAAGGTCGAAGATTTCAAAAGCCTTAGTTTTCAAAACACAGAACTCAATCTCATTTTCAAAGATAAAACCATGGCAATATGAAAGAGTTTTTGAAATGGCATTTAACTTTAGAGTTTTTGAAGAAGCTTTCCTTGTTAAAGATAATAGATTAAAGATATTAACCATGTTTCATTTGAAAATGATTACAAGCAGAGATGCTTATAATATTATGCTATGATCAGTTATCGTATGTCCTTCTTCTGTAAACATATTCACTTTATAATCAATCTATAACTGCATTTTGAGGTATTAAGGCCAGAATAACCAGCTAGGCTGACCCAGTAGTGAATATAAATTGAGTTAACTCCTGTATGAGTAGAGCTACATCCAGACGATCGACCAGAACATAGGATGCCCAGAGACTGATCAAAGAGTTTTTAGTTTAGATAGGTTCATAGTAAACCCATGAAAACTATGTTTGGAAATAGTTATTGGCAGGGGCCAATAGGTTCTTAGTGGTCCCATGAAAATTATATCCGGATAAAGTTACTGACAGAGATCAATAGGTTCATAGTTAACCCATGAAAACTATGATATGAGGGAAGTTATTAGAGAACCCAATAGGTTCATAGTGAACTCGTGAAAACTATAATTGGATGAAGTTATTGGTAGATACCAATAGGTTCTTAGTGAACCCATGAAATCTATGAAACCAGGCAGATAGTCCGTAAGCTTTGAACATGTTAATAGTCAGCCCATGAAAACTAATAGGTTAATAGTGACCCTACAAACTATAACTGAGATAAATAGTCAAATGAACGGGGATGGGAAATCCAGAATATAATGCATGTTTTCATATCATCATGATACATTTTATTATTTTGTGTCTTAACCATTGTGGATGTAGGTGCACATTATATGGTTATTATAAATTGAGTTAAGCTACTAGTGAGGGGAAAACCCGTTCCGCTAAGCAGAGTGGTCTCACTTGATATCTATATGGTTCGAGATTGTATGTTATTATTCATACCATACTTTTTGTTAGACCCGAAGATTATGTTTTCCCCTTAAGCTCTTGGGTGCTCAATTGATTTTGAGTAGCTTGAGAGTTAAGGTTTTCAGTTCTTCTTTAGACGAAGAAGCTTCTAGAGACGTGCAGGAGGCAAGCTAGCTAATAGGAGTTCTTTTATGTTTGATGCTGCCGTGTTTTGATTATAATGGAAAATTTATCTAATTGCCTTTGTTTAGACTTTGATCATCCAAGGGGCATCTTCATATGTCGCTCTTGGTGGATTTTGTAATATTTATATTTCTATGAACGTGGTTTACGAATTGGGATTATGTGAACCCATTTGAAACTTTATTTGAAGTTGAATGAGAAATATGTTTTATGATTTTGAATTTTTTTCATATTCATGCGTTTCTATTATCTCAATGTATCTAACATTACCACATTTGGTCACCGAGAATTAATAACTATGGATGACTGCAGCATCCGTAGCCGTTACTTTTAGTTCTCCAAGTGGGGGATGTTACATCCACTTCGACAAGGTCAGAAACATTATATAACTACTTAAGTGGTTAACCTATGCTTTACAGCCTTGTCGACATCGACACTTACGAAGATGGTGCTTAGGCGTGGTGGTACTATAGATGCGGAGAGATCAGAGGCAGAATGGCATCCTTGTAATTTATCTAAAAACTGATTTCTTACTAGTTAATTTAATTTCTTTTTACCTAATCCAATTTCTATCTAATTCTCATTAGATAAAAACAAATTTTAAATTATTCTTTTCAAAAAAACCGCCGCATGATATTTTCAAGTTCCCAAAACATATTTAAAATAATTAATTGATTCACTAATTAATTAATCCTTTTATATGCTTATTTAGCATAATAAATCAACATCATTTGGGAAATATCCTAAAATTTCACAGAAACTGGAGAATATCCTTCTCTTAAACATATAAATTTTTTGAGGCCAAAGGCTATATTTAATTATTTTAAATACTTAAAATTCAAATTTAGCCCATTTCTCACCAGGTAAATTCAAAAAATATTAAAAAAAAATCGGAAAATTATAAAATTTAAAACCTATATCCAAAATATTGTTTCACACCATATATCAAAAATTCAAGTCATTTGGAGGATGAAAATTTTGAATTTAACCGTAAAACCCAATTAAACAGTTATTGTAAAATTCCAATAATATATTGTTCTATCTAAATAATATTAACTCATCCAATCAAGTCATAACTAATCAAAATTAACTCGGCTATTACCCTTGACTGAGTTTGAGATTAACTATAAAGATGGAAACTTATTATCCACCTTTTACTTTAGAGATTAGAGTTGAGATTTAATTTGGCTTAGCTTCCCTAAACTTTTGACTTAAATCCTCCCTGAATTTCATGATCTTCTTCCCCTAAAGTGGCCGTCTTGAATTCTTTTCTATAGATTGTTTTGGTTTTGTGAAAAATGAGAATAATATGAGGGGGTGAGGGTTTTTAGAAATAAAACTTAGATATACCTAAATTAGCCTTCTCATATATTCTCTTATATGTTAAGTTTGAAGAATCTTACTTAATTTATTAAGTATGGCATGACCATCTTAAGTTTTTTTTAAATCTCATTCTCCTTAATCATTTACATTATTCTATTTAATCTATCCAATTAAATATCCTGAATAATGTTAAAGTAAAATTAGGGGTGTTACAGGCTCCCTTCCTTAAAGAATTTCATCCTCAAAATTCAGTCTATATTACATAACAAGCATAGCAAACACACAAACAATGCTAGTATATCTTACCAGCTATGAAGTCTATATACAATAAATGTAAAACATACCTCACCACAGCTTAGGATAAGTATCCCTAATCTTGTCCTATATCTCCCAAGTACAGTCTTTCTCATTATTTCTCCACTTAACTTTCACCAACTTGACTGTCTTGTTCATTAACTTCTTCTCATATCTCACTACAACTCAAACTAGTTGCCTGAAAAAAGTCAAATTTGGTTCTACCGCTAAATCTTCCAGCACCGTCGGAGCAATAGTAATTCTGGATCATGCACATACTTCCAAAGATGAAAATCATGAAATACATTATGGACACCTGCCAAACTGCTCGGTAACTCTACCCGATACGCGAGCTTTCCGATCCTCTCTATAATTGGGAATAGTCTAACATATCTCGATGCCAGTTTCCCTGACTGTAGGATCGTTTTCACCCTAGAGGGGGGGTGAATAGGGTGATACTAATAATAATAAAAATCAATGCGGAAATATATATAATAATCGCAGCACAGATAATAGTAGAATAATAAAAGCAGAAATAGAACAACACAGATTTACCCAGCTTCGGCAATAACCTGCCTATGTGCTGCCCCAAGGTTTCTACTAGAAATTAAGTAGTCAAACGCTAACACACGTAAACTTGCGACACTCGCTAATGACTAACCTAACTCTACACTCAAAACCCTTCCACAACTCAACCCCTGAGTTGCGAATTCTCGAACTACACCACCGTAGTTTGTAACCTAGTCACACGACTATAAAGTTACATGATTTAAAAAGAAATTAAAAATAAAAACAAAGACTAAAACAAATAAAAAATACCCTATTATTTAAATTAAAGCCCAATATTAAATATATAATGCCGGCCCAAATTGTAAATAGAAGAAGCGTTCCCCTTTATTATTATTTTTTCTTTGTGCAAAACTTCGACCGATCCTTTCTTTCTTCGTTCCTCTTTCTAGGGTTTTGTTCGATTGAAGTTGCCGCTTTGATTGTGATCAATTGAGAATTATAATTTCACCCGTTTGGCTTCGTTAATTGATCACTGGCTTTGGTTGGCTTTCGGCTGCTCCAATTTGTCGAGCTCGAATACTTGAATGAAATTGGTACGTGACTTTCCTTTTTGATTTTGATTCTCGACTTGATTTTGCTTTCGAACTCTATTTTGATTCGAGTTATTAATTTTTGATTTTCTTTGATGAATTACTCTCGTATTTTGCTTGAACTCGAATCACTTTCGAACTTGATTGGAGTTTTTGGTTTTTGTTCAACGTATGCTTTCTGGATTTTCTATTTCGAACTCCAATGGGATAAATGCCGATGATGAGCTGGGTTTATATAGGGTTCGAACCCCTTAATTTTCGTTTGTATATTTCATTTGAATTCGTCTATTAATTTTGCCTGGCCATTAGATACTTGCTTGAGCGATGGTGATTGTACTGACTTGTTCAATAGTTGGTGGATTTGAAATACTTGAGTCGGTTCCATTATTTTCTCTGATGTATTTGAATTTTTGGTTACGTAGTTTTCTGCTATGACATTGCCATCGTGAATACTGAGATAAAATCAGATTTATGACTTTTGACTTCATGAAGATTTACTTGTTCAATTCTCTGACTTGTTGGATTTGTGTACTTTCATCTGATAATTTTCCACGGCTTGATTTTCTTTATTTCACTTGAACTTGAATGCCTTTATTGTTCATAAGCATTGCACATACACACTAGTCTGGTTCATCATTTTGTCTATTGTTTTCATTGGCTTGTACATTTTGTTGAGACTGTTGAGTCCTGTGACGACCGCCCATGACCCCTGCACCGAATCTAGAGATAGTGCGTTGTAAAGTGTGCCAGGCGACCATGGACGATTGTCAGGGTAGATCAAAATAACAGGATCTATCGTATTACTCACAGCGCATGGACCAAAAATACAATAGAACATATGTATAGTGAAGCTTTACAGAATAAAATGCCATCATATAAAACTCCATAATAGTTGAATACAAGCATCCAAATAGTCAATACATCAAGCCTCACTACATAACACTCAGAGATTATACAAACAGCAGAACATCAAGTACATATAAGAAGATAATATGCAACCCTCTAGCTCGTCTACGATATCAGCATCGTGAGAAGAGAACAGCACCTATCACCTGCTACCTAGTCTGCCCGTCCCAAAATGGACGAACAGCCCAAGGCAATAAGAATTAAAACATAAAGCCTTGAGTCAGACAACAGTCTTAGTGAGCAGTAGATTAACTAACAACATACCAAAAGAGCATAAAGGAAAAAAGAAAAGGAATACAACCCTCCCACTCCAACCTCTTTCTATAGTGATAGCCCCCAGGCACACACTAAGCAGAAGCAAACATAGCAGAGCATACAATGTAAAGTAAAGAAATTGTCACTCGAGTCAAGGGCGATGTTTTCCAAGTACAAACCCCCAAGGCCTAAACCAAGATCAGATAAGCACCCAGGAAATACCGCTCTTGAGACCGAATGACGATACGACCAAACATCCATGACTCTGGCTATCACTGTTATCATTGCTTCGATATCACCGTTAGTTGAATGAACGGCTCCTTCTTTCATCCGTCAGTCAAGGGCTAATGGTAACCCCGGTTCTAGACATAACTCCCGCACGTCGTCGCAGCCCGTGCCAAGGATTTTCGCAACTACCCAGAGTACTCGACCATCAACAGTTAGTCTTTTGGGCGTCCCCATGTACTCTTGCTTAGAGCATGCTAGAACCTTCAACAACGATGAGATCTCAGCCTTCTAGTCATCCTCCTCGACGACTATTTCCATACTAGCTCAAGCGCCTCTCGAGCATCCATTATCCTCAAACTCGAATCATATCACCGAGTTATCAACATGCTTGGAATGATCCCGTCTGGATTAGACCAAGTCTTCATCACATGATTGCCTCGCTTCATCACATCCTCGCAAAGCCTCATCTCAACATCACATCATCAAATCTACGCATAAGAGCTTCATCATCCCGCTACATATGCCACGAGCAGCTTACCTAATTCAAGAGCCTTTCTCCTAGCTTTTGAATCATCTTCGGTCTAAATCAAACCATCAATCATCTAATTCATAACAATCAATCAAACCAAACATTAATCCAAGCAATCAAGCATTCAAATATGATCTAAGTAGATAATTATAACAATAATGGCATTTTCGTAATTAAAGAGTTGAAAGTCTAACATGCATGAAATCATAAGAAATATCTCTACAATCTTAATGAATGAACTTGCATAGGTTAACACTTAGTAAAATGGTTATCAAATCATCATGAACAATGGATCTACATGGATCTACACTTAAGATGAAGAAAATGCATGGAAATCACTATTTTAACACCAAATCGAGCCAACAATCCGATATACTCCTTTGGATCCGTGTAAGAGATAATCACCACTCACCAAATCACCTAAACAACCCCAAATCAACACGCTTCAGATCTAGACAGTGAAGGATCAATCTTGATCTATCACGAATCCGCTTCAAACGAAGAAATCTCACTTCAAAGGATGAAGATCTTCAATCCAATCTCTTGAATCTTCAATTTGATCTTCAACTTGGATGGATAGAATCACTAGATTAGAGTGGAGAAAAGAAGTGAAGAAGTGTAGAAGTCGAGCTCTCAAAATGGCAGCACTTCGTCGCTTCGAAATCCGGATCCCAAGAATGAAGCCAACCCCCTCCTATTTATAGGCGAAATCCCCCTAAGTCATAACTCAGAATTAGGTCATCTCCGACCTACGACCTAAGACACTCACCGACCTAAGTCTTCACCGACCTAACAACTCTACGACTTAACACCCAGGCGCTTCAACGACCTATCAAAGCTCTCCATCTTACGACCTAACGAGGTTGCGACCTATGACTCAGCGACTTAACAAATGCGCTTCCACACAGTCTACGATCTAACAGAACCACTTGTATACGACTTACGACCTAACACAGATCGCGACCTAACACTTAGACGCGACTTAACAACAGGTACGACCTAACACAGATCGCGACCTAACACTTAGACGCGACTTAACAACAGGTACGACCTAACACTTAGGCAAAACCCAGCGACCTAACGCAGACTGCCTCTACGACCTAACAACTCACTGAGTTACGACCTACGACTTATAAAACCTTGCGACCTAACAACTTAGCATGCCGACCTACGACTTAGTAATTCCACGCGACCTAACACTTAAGCGCTTACGCGACCTAACCCACAAGCGACCTAACTGACAAAGCCTAGCGACCTAACTACACACAGGTCATACGACCCAACTACTCCTTCCTTAGGTCGTTGCCGACCTATCCTTCTTAGGTCGCTAACTTACCCTGCTTCCTATACCTCTAACTCTTAGGTCGCATGTTCCTTAGGTCGCTATCTCCTATAGGTCGCTAACTCCTATAGGTCGCTAACCCCTATAGGTCGCCTAATTCTATAGGTCGCTCCAACCGACCTAACACTTCTAGTTCACTTCCTTAGGTCGTAAAACCTCCTTAAGTCGTCTACGACCTATCTTTCTACACACGACTTATCTCCTATACAACCTAACTCTCACACGACCTAACTACTTAAGTCGTTCCAACACTTAGGTCGCTCCACATCACTAAGTCATACACTTCCTAAGTCGTCACTCGACCTAAGCCACTCACGACTTACTTCCTACACGACCTAAGCTTCCAACGTTCTAACTCTTAGGTCGTCCAATCTATAAGTCGGTCACGACTTATCACTTAGCCAAATTCTACCCAAAATCTGAAACGACTTAAAAAATGCGAAGAATTCCAGATTTTGATGAACTTTTCGATCCGTAAAAATACGGGTCGTTACATTCTCTCCCCCTTAGGAATTTCACCCCCGAAATTCCAAACAAACAAAGCAATCAAAGACTATTCTGCACGCCTACCATCCATAGCAATCAACAAACCATGCATCCAATTCTAGCTTAGCATGCAGAATTCTAAAACTAGAACAAGTTACAATATCGTGAGATGACACGACACCTTAGGGCCATACCTTGAAGAGTTCAGGATGAGCTGCCTTCATCCTCTCTTCCACCTCCCACGTACAGTCGTTATCATCATCACTCCATTGTATCTTGAGCAACTTAACTACCTTCCTCCTAAGCTGTTTCGTGTCGGTCTCCACAACACGAAGCAGCTTACGAGGTCTTCTATCGACTGGATCAACTTCGAAGTCTTCACAGCTATCAGCAGAAACCACCATATTCGAATCGTGCACATACTTCCGTAGATATGATATAGGAAAAACATTGTGCACACTCGACATCTTCTCAGGTAACTCCAATCTATAGGTGAGCTTTCCAATTCGCTCGATGATCGGGAATGGTCCAACAAATCTCGGAGTCAATTTTCCTTTCTTCCTGAATCGAATAACATTCTTCAGTGGAGAAATCTTCACAAAAACCATATTACCTACGTCGAATTCCAAATCCTTTCGACGCATATCGGCATAACTCTTCTGACGGTCTTGGGCTTCCTCTGTTCGGCTTTTACCAACTGGCAGTTCATACACTTGGAAATAAAATTTCCAACATCCTTCTTCATGCCTTCCCAGTAGTAGGTTCTCTTCATATCCCGATACATCTTATTTCCACCTGGATGAATTGTCAGCTTTGAGTGATGACTTTCCTTCAGAACCTCACTCCTCAATTCATCTATATCGGGAACAACTAGTCGTCCTTGCTTTCGAAGCCAACCCTCTCGATCGACCTTGAATCCTTTATCCTTTTCTGGATCCAATCCAGATTCCAATTCATGGATAATCTTGACAAGCTTATCGTCTCGCTTTTGGCTCTCGCCAATCTTTTCCACAAGAGAAGGTCTTATCGATAAGTTTGCCAACATCTCAGGTTCCAATTCACATCTAGGCCTGAAGTCAAATCCAGCTAAATACTCGAGACTCTTTCATTCTAAAAACATGGCTCCCAATCCTGCATGTCTTCGACTTAACGCATCTGCCACTGCGTTACCTTTTCCCGGAGTATAAGCTATACCAAAATCATATGATGCTAAAAACTCTAGCCAACGTTGCTGCCGAAGATTAAAATCCTTTTGGGAGAAAAGATACTTCAACGACTTATGATCCGTAAACAACTCGAATCGAACTCCCAACAGATAATGTCTCCACATCTTCAGAGCAAATACATTCGCCGCTAACTCCAAATCATGAGTCGGGTAATTCCTTTCATGCGGCTTCAGTTGTCGACTTGCATATGCAACAACTTTATCCCTCTGCATCAGCACTGCTCCAAGTCCAGTACCACATGCGTCGGTGTAAACCACCATCTCATCATTCCCACTTGGAATAGTCAAAACAGGAGCACTTGTCAATCTCTCTTTCAGGATTCCGAAAGCTTGCTCACACTTAGCATCCCACTTGAACACTTGGTTCTTCTTCGTCAATCCTGTTAATGGTGCAGCTATCTTGGAGAAGTCTTTGATAAACCGTCGATAATATCCGGCTAATCCAAGAAAACTTCTCACATCAGATGCATTCTTAGGTCTAACCCAATCCTGGATTGCTGCCACCTTAGTGGGATCAACCGCTATCCCATTTCCCGAAATCACATGGCCTAAGAACCTCACTTCACTCTTCCAGAAGTGACACTTCGAAAACTTAGCCTTCAGCTGATGTTTCCGCAAGATTTCCAAAACAATACGCAAGTGCGTCTTGTGCTCCTCTTCCGTTCTGGAATAAATCAGAATATCATCCACGAACACAAGTACGAACTTGTTCAACTGATCTCTGAACACTCTATTCATAAGATCCACAAAATATGCTGGCGCGTTAGTCAACCCAAACGGCATTACCAGCCACTCAAAGAAACCGGATGGTGTTCGAAAAGCAGTCTTCGGCACACTATCCTTAGCCACTCTCAATTGGTGAAATCCCGTTGCCAAATCCATCTGAGAAAACACCTTGGCTTCGTGAAGCTGATCAAACAAGTCATCTATTCTTGGCAATGGATACTTGTTCTTCTTAGTCACCTTATTCAGCTCACGATAATCCACACACAATCTCAACGACCCATCTGCCTTGGTTGCAAACACAACTGGTGCACCCCACTCGGACACACTACGCCGAATGAATCCTTTCTGTAAAAGGTCATCAACTTGCACCCTCAACTCTCGTTGTTCCCTAGGCGCCATCCGCCTAAGAGGCATCACAACAGGTCTGGCTCCTTCAACTAGATCTATACAAAACTCGATCTCTCTATGCGGCGGCAACCCTTTGACTTCGTCAAAGACATCCTCGAATCCATTCGCGATTGGCACTAATGACAGTCCATTCCGTGGAACAACTAGCGAATACATGAAGCTCATGAAGACGCCTTATTCATGCTTACATCGTATCACAACCTTTCGCCCCTCCACATTCTCGACTGTCACCTCCAGCCTCTCACAACCAACCTTTGCCGCATACTTCCTAAGCCAGTCCATACCCAAAATAATTCCGAACCTCGCAAAGTTCAGAACAAAACAATCACAAACAAAAGAGCAACCATGACTCGACACAATCAGACCACGGCATAACATACACAAACAAGACGAACCCCCAACTGGATTAGTTACAACCAATGGCCTATCAATAATATCCGGTTCCAAACACAACCGGCCTACAAGTTCACTACAAACAAACGAATGCGACGCTCCAGTATCAAACAGAACTCTAATTGGAACACCACATAGGAAAAGAGTACCTTGAACCACCACACTCTTTCCCTTCTCTTCAGCAGTAGGAGCCTTTGAAGACGACGGAACAACTCCCAAAGCATAAGCTTGCACAATCTGCATGTCCTTCCGCGATTCTGGACAATACTTCTTGATGTGCCCCGGCTTGTCACAGTTGTGACACTTCATCGGCACCTTTGGATTCTTGCAATCTTTGGAGAAATGACCCTTCTGCTGACAATTGTAGCATGTCACTTCGCCCTTCTGCTTCTTATGGCCACCCTTCCCCTTTTTCTGCTGCTGCTTCCTTTTCTTGTTTCCACCCTGCTGGGGTTTAGACTCTTCCCTGGTCACATCAACAACAGATCCTTCCTTAGGAAACAGATTCTCGGGTCTGAGAGCTTCCTCCACAAGCTTCTCAAATGAATTATCCATATGACCCACCGGTCTTGGAGCCTGAACTTGATCTCCAACATCTAATGATGGCCCCGGGGCTGACATCCTTCTCATGATCGAAGTCATCATGGCTTCGAACATAGCAACATAATCAGTAGCCCCCTCAACAGCACGGCCTTTCCTAGCAGCCGGTCTCCCTCTTCGACTCATTCTCAATATCTATAAAAAGAAATGATTAGCACATCTAGAGAAACAACTGCATAAAGGACTCAAACTCTACTAAGCTACTATATTATATATAGTAATCATCCATCAAAATAAAATTACGCCTCTCATACGTAGTTATGTCAGCGAGCGTTGGGTAAAATCGATTAACCAAAGCTCTGATACCAAATGTGACGACCGCCCATGACCCCTGCACCGAATCTAGAGATAGTGCGCTGTAAAGTGTGCCAGGCGACCATGGACGATTGTCAGGGTAGATCAAAATAACAGGATCTATCGTATTACTCACAGCGCATGGACCAAAAATACAATAGAACATATGTATAGTGAAGCTTTACAGAATAAAATGCCATCATATAAAACTCCATAATAGTTGAATACAAGCATCCAAATAGTCAATACATCAAACCTCACTACATAACACTCAGAGATTATACAAACAGCGGAACATCTAGTACATATAAGAAGATAATATGCAACCCTCTAGCTCGTCTTCGATATCAGCATCGTGAGAAGAGAACAGCACCTGTCACCTGCTACCTAGTCTGCCCGTCCCAAAATGGACGAACATCCCAAGGCAATAAGAATTAAAACATAAAGCCTTGAGTCAGACAACAGTCTTAGTGAGCAGTAGATTAACTTACAACATACCAAAAGAGCATAAAGGAAAAAAGAATAGGAATACAACCCTCCCACTCCAACCTCTTTCTATAGTGATAGCCCCCAGACACACACTAAGCAGAAGCAAACATAGCAGAGCATACAATGTAAAGTAAAGAAATTGTCACTCGAGTCAAGGGCGATGTTTTCCAAGTACAAACCCCCAAGGCCTAAACCAAGATCAGATAAGCACCCAGGAAATACCGCTCTTGAGACCGAATGACGATACGACCAAACATCCATGACTCTGGCTATCACTATTATCATTGCTTCGATATCACCGTTAGTTGAATGAACGGCTCCTTCTTTCATCCGTCAGTCAAGGGCTAATGGTAACCCCGGTTCTAGACATAACTCCCGCACGTCGTCGCAGCCCGTGCCAAGGATTTTCGCAACTACCCAGAGTACTCGACCATCAACAGTTAGTCTTTTGGGCGTCCCCATGTACTCTTGCTTAGAGCATGATAGAACCTTCAACAACGATGAGATCTCAGCCTTCTAGTCATCCTCCTCGACGACTATTTCCATACTAGCTCAAGCGCCTCTCGAGCATCCATTATCCTCAAACTCGAATCATATCACCGAGTTATCAACATGCTTGGAATGATCCCGTCTGGATTAGACCAAGTCATCATCACATGATTGCCTCGCTTCATCACATCCTCGCAAAGCCTCATCTCAACATCACATCATCAAATCTACGCATAAGAGCTTCATCATCCCGCTACATATGCCACGAGCAGCTTACCTAATTCAAGAGCCTTTCTCCTAGCTTTTGAATCATCTTCGGTCTAAATCAAACCATCAATCATCTAATTCATAACAATCAATCAAACCAAACATTAATCCAAGCAATCAAGCATTCAAATATGATCTAAGTAGATAATTATAACAATAATGGCATTTTCGTAATTAAAGAGTTGAAAGTCTAACATGCATGAAATCATAAGAAATATCTCTACAATCTTAATGAATGAACTTGCATAGGTTAACACTTAGTAAAATGGTTGTCAAATCATCATGAACAATGGATCTACATGGATCTACACTTAAGATGAAGAAAATGCATGGAAATCACTATTTTAACACCAAATCGAGCCAACAATCCGATATACTCCTTTGGATCCGTGTGAGAGATAATCACCACTCACCAAATCACCTAAACAACCCCAAATCAACACGCTTCAGATCTAGACAGCGAAGGATCAATCTTGATCTATCACGAATCCGCTTCAAACGAAGAAATCTCACTTCAAAGGATGAAGATCTTCAATCCAAGCTCTTGAATCTTCAATTTGATCTTCAACTTGGATGGATAGAATCACTAGATTAGAGTGGAGAAAAGAAGTGAAGAAGTGTAGAAGTCGAGCTCTCAAAATGGCAGCACTTCGTCGCTTCGAAATCCAGATCCCAAGAATGAAGCCAACCCCTCCTATTTATAGGCGAAATCCCCCTAAGTCGTAACTCGGAATTAGGTCGTCTCCGACCTACGACCTAAGACACTCACCGACCTAAGTCTTCACTGACCTAACAACTCTACGACTTAACACCCAGGCACTTCAACGACCTATCAAAGCTCTCCATCTTACGACCTAACGAGGTTGCGACCTATGACTCAGCGACTTAACAAATGCGCTTCCACACAGTCTACGATCTAACAGAACCACTTGTATACGACTTACGACCTAACACAGATCGCGACCTAACACTTAGACGCGACTTAACAACAGGTACGACCTAACACAGATCGCGACCTAACACTTAGACGCGACTTAACAACAAGTACGACCTAACACTTAGGCAAAACCCAGTGACCTAACGCAGACTGCCTCTACGACCTAACAACTCACTGAGTTACGACCTACGACTTATAAAACCTTGCGACCTAACAACTTAGCATGCCGACCTACGACTTAGTAATTCCACGCGACCTAACACTTAAGCACTTACGCGACCTAACCCACAAGCGACCTAACCGACAAAGCCTAGCGACCTAACTACACACAGGTCATACGACCCAACTACTCCTTCCTTAGGTCGTTGCCGACCTATCCTTCTTAGGTCGCTAACTTACCCTGCTTCCTATACCTCTAAATCTTAGGTCGCATGTTCCTTAGGTCGCTATCTCCTATAGGTCGCTAACTCCTATAGGTCGCTAACTCCTATAGGTCGCTAACCCCTATAGGTCGCCTAATTCTATAGGTCGCTCCAACCGACCTAACACTTCCAGTTCACTTCCTTAGGTCGTAAAACCTCCTTAAGTCGTCTACGACCTATCTTTCTACACACGACTTATCTCCTATACAACCTAACTCTCACACGACCTAACTACTTAAGTCGTTCCAACACTTAGGTCGCTCCACATCACTAAGTCATACACTTCCTAAGTCGTCACTCGACCTAAGCCACTCACGACTTACTTCCTACACGACCTAAGCTTCCAACGTTCTAACTCTTAGGTCGTCCAATCTATAAGTCAGTCACGACTTATCTCTTAGCCAAATTCTACCCAAAATCTGAAACGACTTAAAAAATGCGAAGAATTCCAGATTTTGATGAACTTTTCGATCCGTAAAAATACGGGTCGTTACAAGTCCACTGTTGTTACCTTTCTTTGTACTCTACTGTGTTGATTTAAAGTCTGGTTGCATCGAGTCTGGTTATGTTGATTGATCATATGCATGTTGAGTCTGGTGCTAAAAACTTTTTTGTTGCATTGCTTCATGTTGAGTCTGGTTGTCATGTTGTTTGGTCTGAGTTGTGTTGCATCCCTGGTGGTCTTCATGTTTAGTTGTTGTGCATTGCATATATATGTATACATGTGTGTATTTATATGCATATACATATATACATATATATATATATACATATATATATATATATATATGTGTGTGTGTGTGTAGTGGTTTCTTTGTGTAGCCTTCATCTCATGCTTGTGTACTGCTCCCATTGTTGTCTGTGTTTCATATATTGGGTCTGTTGGACCATGTAGTCTGCTGTCTTGTACATTTGTTCGCATGTAGAGTGTTGCCTTGTTCCACTGCTTTATTGAGTTCATGCCTCTGATTGGTTTGAACTCCTTTTTGCTATGTTGGTTTGTACTTATGTTAATTTGGGACTTCATGTATACATCATTATGTTGCAGTCTTCTCTGTTGTATATCTTCATGCTTGTTGTTGCATTAGTCTGGTTGCATACCTGAATGCCTGCACTTGGTTGCACTGTCCACTTGCATTGACTTGCACTGCTTTGTACTTGGGGTCTGGTCTTCACTGTTGCTTTTGATCTAGGTTCACTTTACCATGTTGTACTGATATGTGTCTGGTCTCATATGAGTTGGTCGATGGTTCATGTGTACTACCCTTTGTACATGTTGGTATGTTGAACTGAACACGTTTGTTGCTTTCTTATGATTCATGTACACTGACTTGTTGTACATGCTAATTTTGATTTGTTTCTGACATTTCGTTGCTCTGTTTCACCACTTTGAGTCTGCATTGTTGTCATATGATCTGGTTTCATATGCATTGAACTCTATGTATGTTGAATGCATATGTAATGGTTGTCACATGTATGCATTCATGTGTATAGTCATTGTAGTCTGGTTTATTTTGTGTACAGATGTCTCTTGGTTGAAATTCGAGATGCTGAGGCAATGCACATGTGTATGTGTACACATGTATATATGCAGGCTCTAGTGTATTTGAAACTTTGTGACTTGTTTTTGTATTGCATTTGAGTTGAATCTAACCTCGGCTCGGGTTTGACCTTGTGCTCACATGTTCACGCAAGTGTATATCGGTATGCACAGCCTTATGGCATGTACAGTGATACACTGTGCATGTCACAAATGAATTCAAAAGGAATGATCATGAACAACCCAAATAACTGAGGCAAATAATATTTTCAAAACACACATTTTATTGTATACTACAAAATATTTCTTTTTCAATTTTAACGCGTTAATGTTTATTTTGCAGATAATTCAGATGCTGGATACAAACTGGAATAGAGTTGAAGAAACAAATACGAGTGATGAGTGAATGTAGTGAGATGACATTGTAAATTGAAAAATGTGTTGTAATTGAAATTGTATAAATGTAGTGAGAGCTCAAATTTGAACTATTTGAATTTGTAATAAAATATTTGTTTGAATAAAATATTTGTTCGAATATGAATTCTGTGTTTCTTATTTTATTCAACAAATATTTATTAATTATGTGGAAAATAAAATAGTACAATAACAAATACATTTAAATGAATATATATATATATATATATGTTTATTATCATCAAACTAAAATCATATACTAGCATATTCTACACTGACTACCCAAATTGTATCACACCCTTCATCGGTGATACCTTAACAAAAACACGATCTCCAACTGAGAGCTCTAAACCTTTACGTCTTTTATTTGCGTAACTTTTCCGCATAGACTGAGCTTCTGTCATCCTACCTTGGATTAACTTAATCTTCTCTGTGGCTTCTCTCACCATCTCTGGACCAAGGACCAATCTGTCTCCGGTCTCCAACCAACATACTAGTGACATGCACGGCCTTTCATACAAAACTTTATGATGTTTAATATATATAAATATGTAAATGCATATATATGTGTATATACCCATATGAAGTAAAATATGGGAAAGTTTGAATATAAAAATAAATAAATATATGGATGTAATCTAGATAATAATGTTTGAAATAAAACCAATCTTATCAATACTAAATATAAGTATAAAAATAAAATGAATATAAATTAAGTGGTGATAGTTTAAGCTTAAAATGGACATAGAAATAAATATATATAAAGTAAATTATATGGTTATGTAAAAATATAAAGTAAACACTTAAGATAATTTTAGAAATATATAAATATAAGTGATTCTCGTGTGTATACAACATAAGTTAAAACTATAAAAAATATCTATGAACATAGGATAAGTATGTAACATCAAAAAAAGACAATTACAATTAATGCTATCAATTCTAGCACAAATTAAGTCATTTCTCAACCTTACAAAATCATTTCAGCCTCCAAAGCAAGAAAAAATCTCCGACCATTTGTGTACCAGTAATACAAAGCCTGTATATTTGTTTATATGTATCAATTTTCTTACTCCATTTCGTTCATCCAAACTGAGCAAATTAGAAGTATTTTACAGACTTAAAACAATAACTAAACAACTCAACTCAAGTTTACAATTCAACTCAAACAAGCAAGAAGATTAAAGAAGATCAGGCTATTAGCTTTTCAAACCAGACAATTGCTCTCTGTTCAAACTGTTGACAGGTGAGTAACTTCACATTTTAAAGCATAAGTGTTAACTATTTGTTGCATATGGATTACTAGAAATGAATATGCTTTGTATGTTTGAATTGTGATGAATCTTCTGTATATATATACCTTTGCTTTGTTTCATTTTCTGTTTGAATGAACTAAAGGAAAAATAATACAAACTGCCACTTTGAAATCAAGTAACTCAAGTTCAGGAAATCAAACAAAACAACTCAGCAGAAGATCAAAACCAAAACATTCAAGCAAGGAAGCAGGTTTCTCTATTCAAAAATAAACAGTGAGTAAACATTAAATTTAAAACTTAAGTAGATCTATGGTTGTTGCTTATGAATTTCTGTGATGATGATCCCTGTATGTGTAGATATAAGTATAAAATCTTATATATGAGTGAGTACAGATGTGCATGTCTGATTGTATTTTTGTTCTTCTCTGTTTCATAATACAAAGTCTAAATAAAGAGATAATTCATTCTCTTTTCCCTTGATTTCTTTCAAGGCTTGGTTTTCAAACATGAAATGTTTGTTTAGACATAAATTTAATTTTAAAATTGAATTTAAGTTAAAATATTTGAAAGTTTATCTGGTAATTAAGAGTACAGTAGGATTTCTTTATATATGCTAAAATCAATCACTCTAATTTGCTGTTTCAAGATCATAACTTGAATCCATTTTAAAAGTTATTATTTTTAAAACAAATATCAAAATTTTTAATGTTGAATTGAATGTGTATTTGGGGGATGACTGGAATTTGGTTTTTGGACGAATTCTGGTGGCCGGAGTTACTGGAGTGGTCGAGAACATCACAGGAGATGGATGGGGTATTGGAGGTTCAGGCAAAAATATCAGGAAGGTGATCAGTGGTCGGTGGTGACGGTGGTTGATCGATGAAGTCTGTTGACCTAGTTTTGGTATGGTCGGGTTTTTGGGTTGGCACGATCCCTTTGGTGGATCGAGTTTCACAATACTCTGGGGGATGGAAGTTTTGGGGTTGTCGAAGACGTGGCTGAAGCCGCTGGCACTCCGGTGGTCGGAGGAGCGAGAACGAGGTGATTCCAGGTTTTGATGTTGTTCCAGTTTGGGGTTCTGAGATACTCGAATTCGATTTCAAGTGGGAATCGATGGGTTTGGAGTTTGGATGGTCTAAGATTGTGATCGCCGACTTGTTAAAGGTTTTGGGGATGACCAGAAGGGGTCGGAGCCACCGTGCATGTGCATGGTGCATCTCTGGTGAAGTTTGAATTGGAAGAAGATGAGGTACTCGAGTTTCTCGAGTCAGTGGAGTGTTTTACTCGAAGTTTTGGGAAGTTTGACTCGAAGTTTTTTGAGGGTGGTCTAAAACACTTAGATGGTTTCAGGTTTTAAACCTGACAGAATTTTAAAAAAAAATTAAAATGAAATTAAATATTGAAAGCCAGATTTAAGCAAAGTTTTAAATAAGTTTAAAGTATGGATTCAAGCTTACCTTGTATCTTAATTTTGAATTAAATTAAGTTGAGTGAATACAAAAAGAAAATGATTAATTACTCAAAAGGATTAAATTTTATGTGGATTATTAATTAAAGACTAATTAATTTATTAAGGAAAGTAATTAAAGTTAATTAATCAAGGATTGATTAATTAAGGAAGATAATTAAAAGATGATTAATTATTTAGAGTAAATCACTTAATGAAATTAATTAATGACAAATACCTAATGAAGTAATTATAGAAATAATTACTTAATGTTATTAGTTAAGGTGGGTAATTAATAGATAATTACTAAATGTGATTTATTAAAGGATAATTACTTAAAGTAAGGAATTAAAGGTTTGATTAATTAAGAATAATTAATCAATATAAGTGATTATAAGATAATTAATTTAAGTGATTAATTAAGGATAATTACTATAAATGGTTAAGGATAATTAATTTGTGGAATTAATTAAAGGTTAATTACTTAAATATAATTAAAGGATAATTAATCAAGGTTGATCAATTTAAATGAATAATTAGATAGTGATTAATTAATTGATTTGTAATTAATAATGATTAAGTAAGCAAGATTTATAGAATGAAGTAATTAATTTAATTTATTTTAAATTAATTAGAGATGAGGTAATTAATTTAATTCATTTTAAATTAATTATAAATAGTGATTAATCCTTGCTTATGTATGGATGGATGATATTGATTGCCTTGAATGGTTTGAGATCTCAGATAAGAGATAATTGATGTTGTGTGGTTGAATGCTTTGGTTGAATTGTGATGATAATGTAGAGTATCTATCTATGATATTGTGAATTATCTATCTGTGTGTATATAGATAATAGAATTGAACTGTTTTAACTTTAAAACATTTTGGCTTAAAAAGATGGTATTGAATTCGAAGAAACAGGGATCGGATATCAGCGATATCCGGAATCCACTTCGAATTGTAATTCTATTTCCCTAAATTTTGATATGTGGAATCAATAGACTGAATGGGATAATATGGACCTTAGAACTGAGTAGAATACTTAGAATTTGATTTGTAAAATAAGTGTTGAGCATAACAAGTAATGAACTCGTAGTGAAGTATGAGTTACCCGGGTTTCCTTTCACGGTTTGAGTTTAGTATTTCAAATTATATGGGTTTACTCACGCTGGTTTCCAGCCTGACCCGGGTGTTACTTTGATGTAATGCTCGGGTCAGACCGAGTATTACAGATTTTCAGGTAAGGACGTTCTGGAGCTCAGGAGGCGAGCTGGTCGGCAGGATCGTATGGAGTGTATTCCACTGTGATATATTGTTATTTATCTGGGACAAGTTATTTTAACTGTCCAGTGACTGTGAAATGCTGTAACTCTGATGTATTAAAATGTAATTGATTGATACAGCTTTCTTTGTGTAAAGAATATTATTTGATATTATATTTTGATCCGTGTGATTTGTGAGAATCAGTGTTGTGTTTCTATTTCTTCTTCTTCTATCTTTTTCTTCTTTTTCTAACTATCTGGAATTTTCACGATCGGAAATTTCGGGTCGTTTCATTTATGGCCGATCCAATTCATAGTTTGACCGAGAATCTTGAAGAAACTCTTAATTCTTTCAAGAATATTCTTTCTTTCATTCTCCGTAATCAGCGACACTTAGAGTTGAGTCAAATGCAGATGATTAAGGAACAAGAAAAGCATTTCGATGCGATTCGATGGATGATTTCCTCCCTACACAAAGATGATAATGAAGCACATCCTCCAGTCTCTCTCACCAATGAAAATGAAAATTGGGATGCCATTAAAGCAGACCCTATATTTGGAGAAGAAGGATAGGTGGAATTTCCTCATAATGTTTGATTTTATTTGATTGTTTTGTTTAATTTGAATTGATTGCTTGGATTGATTTGATTTGATTTGATTTGGTTTGGATTGATAATTGGTGTGCAAAACATAATATGTATAAATACACAATGATATTTATATGATCTTTGATTAGTTATCATGTCTATCAGTATAATTATCTCTTAATCTATCTATTATATACTCCATTACATATTTTATTAATGTAGGTACTCTAGTACAAGAATAAAGGGGAGTTATATAGTTTGGAGTTAGTTTTTGTTGATGACAAAGGGGGAGAAGTATAAAATAGGATAGTTAGGCATAGATTAAGGGGGAGTTATTAGTTTTAGGGGGAGTTATTAGGATAGAAGTGCTATTTTATAAACAAAGGTTGTCATCATCAAAAAGGGGGAGATTGTTAGTCCCTGAGAAGTTGGTTTTGATGACAACAACCTTAGAATAAGATTATAAAATATAAATACTAACAGTATGGTTTTAAAATATGAAGACTGTACAGTATAGAGATTCAAGAACTGATGAACTCAAGATCGAAGATATCAAGATTCAAGACTCATGAGTATCAAGATTATCCAAGATTTCAAGATATGTAATTTAGTTAGAAATTTTGTTAAAACTCCTAGAAAAGCACCGACATCTTAAAATCCATTTTATTCGTGGAATGGAATCCACTTCGAGCTCGTTAAAGGGATGGAACCCTAAGTAGGATGGAACCTATGAAGAATCTAGTGGAACATTGTTTTGTATCCACTAACTTTTATTCAAATGTTTTACAAAATTATATCTTGTTTTCAAAATGATTTCAAAATCTTCTGTTTTAAAATCAAAAACATCTATCCTGGTTTTAAAATACTTTTAGCCTCAAAATAATCTATATTTTCAATATCAAATTATTCTTGGTTTTAAACTATCTTTTAATTATAATATATTTAACTTTTAATATTTATACTTAGATTTAAATATAAAATTATAGTAAAATTTTCTATATACCAAAATATTATTCTCCATACTTATTTATGTATTTTAACTATAGTTAAGTATATTTATAAAGTTTAAAATAGTTTTAATACAAGATAGAAATTATTTTCAAAGAAAAACAAATTACCAAAAATAACTTAGGCATGTCGACAACCCCAAGTACCCCTTGTCGACAAGGTGACAGTTTGTTTCAAAAGTTTGAATTTCAAAGGTAGTGTCCGTCATATCCTTTCACGAATGGACATGGTTGTTGTTCTACTATAAATAGGGGCTGTTTTAAACGAATTTACAATCATATTTTCTCTGATTTCATCCTCTTCTTCTTCCACATTTCTTTATATACATTTTTACCATTACTCTGCCGAAATCACCATTGAATCTAACTAGATCATCCCTGGTTTGATTCTCTATCACTATCTCAACAAGATCCCAGTGCTATTCAGATTTATAGATTTCTTTGTAATCAATCGAGTGAGAAAAGGTGTGATTGTAGCCTGGAAAATCGATCGGGTGAACTTGTTGCCCGTAAAATCAAGTATCTCTACCTAGAGGATTGTGAATCTGGAGCGGTGTACCTCGTGGCCTTGAAATCCAGGGTGTAATTGTAAGAATTGATTTTGAAAGGAAATCCGTACTTGTGTTGCGGGATTGGATGTAGGGTAACTCCGAACCAGTATAAAATTCAGTGTGTTCTTTCCTTTATTGCTTTTACTTTATATCTGCATCTGTGTTTGATTCCGTGATCATATCTGTGTTTGAATATTGCATACATTTGTGTTCAAATTAATATAAACTCGAAAAGAATCAGTAATTCCTTAAAACACTATTCACCCCCCTCTAGTGTTAATTCTAGCCTTAAGGTCTGTAATCCGCAGTTCTCACAAGATTTAGGAAATAATTGTTAAGTTTAAAACTACATTCAAAAGGTTATAGAATTTGCAGCATAAAAGTGCTGCAGAAAGTGCTATATATGCTTATTTGATTTAAACAACTTTTTAATATTTGAAAATTCATATTTTCCATTCCAAATATCTTTTAAACCATTTTAATAGACTTATAAAATTTATTTCAAATTTTTAATCATTTAAAAATATCATTTATAAAGAAATCCCTTTTTGGATTTCGAACTGCAAAACCGCGATGTTTTTAGAAAATTATTTTAAACATATTTCAAAATATACAAGATAAAATATTGATTTTATTTCTTTATTTCTTTAAACATATTTAAATGTTTATAAAACATTTCTAACTCATTTTAAAACAATTTCCAAAAGGTTTAAGCATTCCATATACACCCTTTCATTTTCAAAAGGAAAGTGATTTCCTTTGTGCTTATCGACGTGTATTAACGTGACTTGGTAAAACAATTTAACAATCATATCAAGCAATCAATAATTGATGTTAAAATCATATATAAGCATCCATAGCAATCATAACACATCATGGAGATGTTAAATAGAGCTTCTCACCATAAACCAAAGCGATAAACTTCCTACCAACATTCTAATCAACCAACACTTCACTAACTACTTCCTACTCCATTAAACACTAGAAAAAAATATCCTATTCCTTCCAATAGCTTAGTCGAGGCTTGAGATGGAGGTTGGCTGAAAGTATAAAGAAGAAGCGATAGAGCTTTGAACTTGAATTTCCAAGATTTTGATCCGAAAAATAGGTTATCTTGTATCTGATTTTAGGCCCTCTAAATCTCAAAATTTAGAAAAGTTGTTAACTAAAAAGTTGTTGAAAATTCTTTTCTCTTGAATTTGAAAAAATGAATCATTTAAATCCAAGCTATTTTGAGGGAGATATGATAGAATGAAGAAGATATATTGTTGGATTGACAAAATTGAAACCCGAAAATGCACTTCAAAGACTTGAGTTTCAGGTATAGCAAACCTCAAAATTGGGAAAATGTGATCAACATAAAATTTATAGACACTGGAATTTTATTTGGTTTGGAAAAAATAATTTCTTAATTTGGATCAGTTATGATCAAGTTATGATCAAAACAAAATGGCCTATTCTCTGGCTTAAAAACTGAGCCAGAAATTGCACCGGAAAGAAGTGGATTTTTGACATAGTTAGACAAAATGGTCAACATGAAAGTTATAGCCACTGGAAAATTAAATGATTTGAAAAAAATAATTTTGCATTTTGGATTAGTATTGAAGAAGTTATGGTCGAGAGAATAAGAGGTAAACTGTTGATTAAAGAGGAGTTTGATTTGAAGAGAATAAACATTGATTTCTTTTGAATATTTTGTAAATATTTTAACATTATTTCTTTATAATTTTTTCTATGGCTTGGAAGCCATTAAAGAGAAGAGGAAGAGAATGAAGAAGCTTGAGAAAAGAAGAAGAAGAAATGTGAATGAAAGTGAAGAAGGAGGTGGGTATTTATAGAAAAAAAAGAAGTAATTTACCAAAATAACCTCTTACCAAATTACCAAAATAACCATACTTCAACCTAAAGTAATCTTCACTTTTTTAATACTTAACATCACCTTTCACATCCTTACTTTATGTCTTAATCTCTTAAGAACTAAGCTAAGTAAAATTATAATTATGTTGGCTTTTGATATGGTATTGATTTGATGTTTACTTTTGACTTTTCTTACTTACTTTTGTTAATTCTTACTTACTTTTCTTAATGACTTCTAGAAGTTTTCTAATTTTATTTAGTAAAAGTAAACTTGATTAGTATCAAAATGTATACATTTATATGTTTCAAATATGTTAACAAAGGTGCGATAACGTTGCGACAACTTTAAATCGATAAAACGTTGATTTTCGACAAAACGTTTTCCGGTCACATTTTGACGTTTTTGTTAAACTATTTATTCATGTAAACCAAACTTTAAAATAAATTTCTTATTATCTTTAAATAATTAAAACAAGCATATTTGACTTATAAAATAATATAAAACAATATCCAAATCTTCTTATAAAAATACGACATCGATTTATCGATATGCGACGAAATTTGTCAATTTTGTAAAACAAGTTTTATATATTTATAAAACCATTATAAATTAAATTACTATTATTATCAAATGAGTTTGATATCGATTATATATATATATTTAAAAGGAATAGTTTATCCTTTAAACAAATTTCACGAATATTTATCCTACTTTATCGGAATTCGACTTTTGTCAATTTTACAATGGAAATCCAAAATCTTTATTCAATATTAGAAATAAGTTTACCAGTCTTATTTATTATATAAAACAAGATTGTTTATGTTTGAAAATTCTACATTTGAATATTTAAAATAATTAAATATCCTATTTTCAAAGTGTTAAAATTACGGGTCATTACAATATCATCTACATATATTTGTACTAATTGAATATCATTTTTGTTTCTTTTAATAAAAAGAGTTGTATCTATTTTACCAATTTCTAAACCAGATTGTAGTAAATAAGATCTTAGTCTTTCATACCAGGCTCTAGGAGCTTGGTTCAGACCATATAAAGCTTTCTTTAATTTATATACATGATTCGGAAATTTATTATCTTCAAAAAGTGGAGGTTGTTCAACATAAACAGCTTCTTTTACAAAACCATTTAGAAAAGCACTTTTAACATCCATTTGATATAACTTGAAATTATTGTAGTTTGCGAAAATATAACATCCATTTGATATAACTTTCAACATAATCAATTTCTTCTTCTTGACAATAACCTTGCGCGACTAAACGAGCTTTATTTCTCATGACCTCACCAAGTTCATTCATTTTATTTTTATAAACCCATTTTGTTCCCATTATACATTTATCCTCAGGTCTAGGAACAAGTTCCCAAACATCATTTCTGGTGAACTGATTCAATTCTTCTTGCATAGCAAGAATCCATGAATCATCAAATGATGCTTCCTTTGGATTTTTAGGTTCAATAGTTGATATAAAAGCTACATTACTCATACTATTTAGTTGATTTCTTGTTTTAACTATAGATTCAATATTTCCTAGTATATTTTCTACAGGATGATCTTCTAATAGTCTAATTCTTTTATTAGGTTGAATGATTTCACAATTAGTTTCATTAGGTTCATTATTTAAAGTTAGAAAATCTTCTTCATCTTCTACTTTTACAGTATCTTTAAAATTTTCATCAAAAGATACATGCATTGTTTCTTCAATAGTGTTAGTTCTTAAATTATAAACTCGAAATGCTTTACTTCTATTAGAATATCCGATAAAGATACCTTTGTCGGATTTAGGTTCAAATTTATCTAAAGTATCTTTTGTATTAAGAATAAAACACTTACTACCAAAAACTTTAAAATAAGCTACTATGGGTTTCATATTGTAAAGTAATTCATATGGTGTTTTATTAGTTAATGGTCTAATTAAAATCCTATTTAATATATAACAAGCTGTAACGACTGCTTCAGCCCAAAAGTTTTTAGGTAAGTTACTATCCGAAAGCATTGTTCTAGCACACTCTTGAATCGTTCTATTCTTACGTTCTACCACTCCGTTTTGTTGTGGAGTTCTTGGAAAAGAGAAATTGTGAGTAATTCCATTTTGATTACAGAAATTCTCAAAATTTTCATTTTCAAATTCTCCACCGTGATCACTACGAATAGTTTTTAATTTTAAAGAAAGTTGATTTTGAATTCTTTTAGCAAAATTCTTAAATAATTCAAAAGCATCACTTTTAAGTTAAGAAAACTTGTCCAAGTATATCTAGAATAATCATCTACAATTACAAAAACATATTTATTGTGATTAATTGATTGAAATTGAGATGGACCAAATAAATCTAAATGAAGTAATTCTAGAGGTTTAGAAGTAGAAATCATATCTTTTAATTTAAATGAACTTTTCTTAAGTTTTCCTAATTGGCAAGCATCACATATACTGTCTACTTTAAAGTTTAACTTGGGAATACCTCTAACTAAGTCAAGTTTTGATAACCTAGATAACAGTTTGAAATTTAAATGACCAAATCTTTTATGCCAAATCCAATGGTCACTTGTATTAGCAAAAAGACATAAGTTATCATTTGAAACTTTCATACTAAGAATGTAAATGTTTTTCTTCCTAATTCCTTCAAAGATAACATTTGACTTATTATCTTCGATGTGACACTAATATTTTCCAAATTTAATTTTAAATCCATTATCACATAGTTGACTTATACTAAGCAAATTATGTTTTAAATTCCTAACTAGCAAAACATCAGAAATAAGAGGAGTTTTTGAATTATCGACATTGCCGATGCCAATCACATATCCTTTTGAGTTATCTCCAAAGTTGACCAATCCACCATCTTGATATATAATGTCATTGAGTATCTCTGGATTTCCAGTCATATTCCTTGAATAGCCACTATCAAATATCCATTTATCTTTCTTAATTTGCACAGTTTGTCCATTGGGTGTTGATTCTTCGAAAGCCATGTAACATGTCTGTTCCTGCATAACACACCAATTCGGTAGATAACTTGATTTTTCATAAAAACTATATGCATACTTATGATACATTGATGAAATGCATAAATTCAAACTAGTATTAACAAAATTTCCTAAAAATGCCATTTTTAACTTTTCAAGTTTCAGATTATGAAAACTATGAAAACCAATGCTCTGATACCAATTGAAAGGGAGTGCGAATTAAGGATCTTAAGGCTAATTTAACACAAGAGGGGGGTGAATAGTGTTTAATGGATTCTAAGACTTATATGGACTAATTTAAAAATTATGATATAAACAAATGCAGAACAATCACAAAATCAAACACAGATGCAGAAAGTAAATAAAAAGCAGTAAAAGGAAAGAACACATCGGATTTTATACTGGTTCGGAGTTACCCTTCGTCCAGTCCTGCACCAAGGCAAACACCTCGTATAGATTTTTATTATACCAATATCAAGATTACAATCCTCAATTTCTAAAGGCCTTAAGGTACCCTCCTGTCTTCGAGTCCGGGGCAAACTCTCTTGATTTACGGGACAAAAGATCACCCAATTGATTTCTAGGCACAACCACACCTTTTAGAGAGACTCGATAAACTTTTGATTACAAATTGATCCTATAACTCTGAATAGCACTTTGATCTTCGAGAGAGGGCAGAGAATCAAAAAAGAATGAGATTCTAATTTGATTCACTTGAGAATTCGGCAGAATTTCGGCACGATCTTAAAAATATGAAAATTTTAGAATATGGTTTTGTGGAGAAGGAGTAAAGAAAATAAGAAAATAGTTAGTTAAAAAATTCGTTTGTAAAGGCTACTTATAGACCAGTAACGGTCATAACCATTCGTGAAGAGATTTAAACGAATAGACACTTCTTTTGAAAATTGAAACTTTTGAATTTAACGGCCACCATGTCGACATGAGGTATCCCATGATGTCGACATCCCTTAGTTAAAAACAATGTAAAATTTGTTTTGAAAATGGTATTGAAAGGAAAAAAAGATGAAATGATTCTGGAGTAAAATAAACTAATTTTCCTATGATTTAAAATAAAGAAGAGTAGAAAAATATATTTTTAGAATGTATATATAAATTTGATTTTAAATCTCATGTATATTATAAAAGAATATTTAAAAATCAGAAGATGGTTTTTAAAAACAAACGAAGTTTAAAACAAGAGTTTATTTAAAAACAAAAACAAAGAATATTTTAAGGCTAAAACATCCTTTTGAAAATCATTTGAAAAGATAATTTTTAAGGCTAAAACATTTTGAAAAGCAGTTTTGAAAATCATTTTGAAAACCCATTTTGAAGTAGTTTTGCAAGCTTCTTCCTGCAGAATATTTCATCACATCAGGACTCGAGAACTTGTACAAAACCAAGATGTTCGTGGGTTTGTAAGTCACTTATCGTAGGTTTGTAAGCTAATTGTTGTGGGTTTGTAAGCCACTAAGAAGGTAGAAATGGGTTCCATCCCAAATGAAATTTGGAATGAAGATTTTCATGCTATTATGAAGTTTTAACAAAACTAGACACTTATCTTGAAATCTTGATCTTGATACTCATGAGTCTTCAAACTTGATTTCTTCATTCTTGATCTTTATACTGTACAGTCTTCAATAAACAGTACCTGCCTTATATATATCCTGCATAATAACATTCATATATATCTAGACAATAGTGTTAGTATATAAGTTATAATAAAACAAGTTACAAAGGTTGTTGTCATCAAAACCACTATCTCCAGTTCCTAACAAATTTAAATATCAATTAAATTACCAAACAATAATCAATAAAATTAAATTACTTCATAATTTCACTTTAACTAACATAAAATATTTTAGTACTTCATAAGCGTTTAAAACACTCACCTTTATTTGAAACTGAAAATTTCTCAACTTCAAATAAATACAAATCCAATGTAATGTCGTAGACTTCGTCGATAATGCGATTTGTTTCATTCGAAACGGACCTCGCACGAGAAAGTTACGATTTAATTAGCATAATGATAATTAAAATATAATTAACCACTAAATAATTAACTTAAAAACAAAACCTTACACTGTTCCCGTTCCTCCACTCTCAGCTCGAACCCAACCGCACGCAACCTCCACTCTTTTTTTTTAATATACTCACGACGCCAATCGACGATCGCAGCACCTTCGACCTCGCCAGCAGCCGCGCCCCCACCTGCGCCCTGCCTCGCCGACCTCAGCCCACGCGTATGCGAACACAAAACCCAAAAACCCAAAAAAATGTCACGACTCTCGAGCTCGATTCAGATTCTAGTGAATACAAGATGATTCGCCTCGATCCCACCGTACAACGTGTAAAGCTCGTCGTGCTCTACACTTTTTCTTTTGATGGCATTTGATTTTGTTTAGCGGATTAGAAGAAACCAAAAGAAGAAGAAGAGTGAATGTCGACCATTAATTCGATAAGAAAAGCGGTTGGTATTTTTCTCTATGTTTTCGTGAAATGAAAGAATACGCGGCCTTATTATATAAATTTCTAACCCGATCTGTCCGCGAAAATTCTAAACTTCAAATGAAGCATGCCGCCTAGCATTCTATATGTTATACCCCTATTCCAAACACAATGGAATAGGTATCGAGAGCCAATTTCATCATATTCAAAAGTTAGCATTTCAAAATCGAATTATTTTAATTAAATTATTTTAATTAATTTCTATGTGTTTCAAGCTCGCACGGCCAAACGATAAGTCCGATCGCTACGAAACTTGAAATCTTATAATAATTCACTATTATGAATCCGATGAAACTTGTTTTGTCAAAATCCGAGACAGTGCCTAAAAAGACTATTTTTACACGTTAATTAAAACGAGAAATTTCCAAAATCAATTTAATCACTTTTAAATTCAATTTTAAAAGTTAACAATTTTCATTCTTGTTTAAATAAAATTTAAATCAACTTTTGAAATCATTTTTCATTTATATTAAATTCAGGATTCAATTATTTAAAAAAATTCCAATATTAATTTAAACAATTTAATTATCCAATAAATCATCATATTTTTAAATATAAGTTATTTAACTTATAAAATTTAACTTCTAAAACAAATTCAAATAATAAAACAACTACTTTCAATTTACATTAATTCAACATCAATGCAATTATTTTATTTTCGTCTAAATCATTCAACACTTATTATCCAATTCTTGCTATTGATTGTAAACACATCCAATACATAGAATTTCATTTCAATACCTGTTATTGCCTAATCTTCGAAATTGGTTATTTCAAAATTTTATTCAAGTTCATATTCAACAAACTACATTAATTAATCATTAAATTTTTATTTCTAGCCATTTTTGTTCAATAATTATATTAGATTTAATAATTTAAAATAGTTAAAAATACGGGTTGCTACATTCTCCTCCACTTAAAACTTTTCGTCCTCGAAAAGTGGTTAAGTAAGGAATTTAACATGGGATATATTTTACTCAAAATAATTAACTTATAAAACATTAAAATCTTATTTGCCAAACTTTTACTGCGCTTTCACTACACCACTCCAATACCGATTTTATGGAAATTACAACTTATATATAAAACAAGTTATAAAGTTTTTAAAACCTCAAAATTTTTCTAACAACCGGATTTATGGAAAATTTTGGCAGCATCTCCTTTGCGCGGCTCGATCGTAAAATTTTTATAGTACAAATATACACCTCATCTCAATAATGAGGCATCCCGTAGGGAAAAATATAAAAACGCGGTATGTAATCCGAGATATGTACCTTATTATTATTAATACGAGTGTGTTCGCTCATATTAAGCAAGCAACAGCAAATCAAACCGCGTATACATCCAAACGGTCTTCGTATGTACCTTTCTCAACTCAAATTAGAATATTAGTTGTATATAAATGATATAGAAAGCATGTATGAGTTTAATAGAACCATATAATATGAATTTTCAATCCAAACCATAAGCACGAGCACAAATACACAACATAAAAATCATATGCAACAAAAAACAGTTATAACAGTAATTTGCAACAAAAGAAATCATTCAACAATTAATATACATCTAATTAATTCAATCTATATTAATTTACATTACCCAATGTCAATATTGAATTTATACACTTCATTTCTTATAAACATCCAATTTTTATTAACATTTAATTGGTTTACTTCCAATTTATTCATATCCGTTTCATTTACATTCAATTTATTCAAATTTCAATTATTTCACTTTTTGTTTAACACATTTCATATCAATTCATTTATGGACCATTTTATAAAATTATTCCATTTAATCTTATTTAAGTTAAATTTTATTTCATTACCACTTAGTATATTCTCTTTAATACTAATATCATTTATAAGCTATTTCATCAAACCATTTAAGTTTATTATAAACATTTTATAAAACGCAACTCATATTTATTTTCACTTCATAGCTTAAGTTCATATTAATTCATTCATTCACTTCATTAGTTCATTTCATTAATTCATATCATTAACTTTACTTTAGTAAACTTTATTTTATAACTCAAATTCATATTAATATTATTTTTTTATCACAATCAATTTCATTCAACTTTTCTTAAGTTAACTTTCATCTTATAATTCATTTCGTTAACTTATTTCATTAATTCATTCCATTCACCTTGACTTAAATAAAATTTCATTTCATAATTTAAACTTAAAGTATTTCTCACCACTTATACTTAAGTGTATCAACATTTCTTTATTTAACATTCACTTATTTCGTATCTCAATTAGTTAACTTTCAATTTATTAAAACTCATTCCATTTGTATTCAATTTATTTCTATCCAATTTAAATCAAATTCAATTACTCACATAAATTTTACTTTACACCCATTTATTTTCATTCAACTTCTTTCACACCTAAATTGCATTTCATTTTATAATTCAAGTTCGTATTCATTCTACTAATTCATTTTATTGCTTAAGTCGAATTAATTCACTTTACTAATTCATCTAGTTCCATTTAAAATCCAATTCAATTCATTTAATCTTTACTAAGTTAAACTTTATTTTATTTAATCCATTACTCAGTTTATTTAACATTATTTTAATTAATTTTTTTCTTTTCTTATCATTCACATTCAACAATTTTAAAATTCGTTTTTAGCTTAATATTTCTCAAATCTATAAGTTATACAAACTTATTCACTTAAAATTTCACTTCATTATTTTATCTGATTCATTTCAAATACAATTCACTTTCATTTAAGCTTTCTTGAGTTAAACTTCATTTTATTTACTTCATTTCACTATCTCAATTTATTTAAAATTTCTTAGGTTAATTATTTTATTTTATATCTCAAATACAATTTTTCTTTTGTTTTCTTAACAAAAAAGTTCAACTGTTTTTTAAAATTCGGTCTTACTTTCCTGTTCAAATTCATAAGTATAAACTTATTTCTTATCTATACTATTTTCAATTTATAAGTTCAAAAACTATTTTCATATATTTATCAAATCATACTTGGAATATTTTTCACAATCAAAACATGTTTTAACCGGAAATAAATTTCTTTTGGTAGCAATTCTCACTTAGAAACTCGAAAATGAATACTGGCGATGGTGCAGTCATCCCTATAATTATTTCTTAGCGACTAAAGCGAGTTCAATGCTTTTATTTATTTTCAAAAATCTTTTCAAAATATATTTATAGTCAAAATACTTTAAAATAATAATATTATTAATTTTTAAGGCTTTGAAAATAATTTTGGAAGCAATTGTATTTAAATTCTAAAATTCTCAGCTTTTAAATCCTTTCTATTTATAAGCTATATTATAAATTTACTTATATAATTCCATTACCTTATTATAAACATATTTCGTTAGTACATCTTTGTTATTGCAATCAATACTTATTGTAATTAGATTTCAATTCAATTTAAATATCGAACGCTTCATGAAATAGAGTTCACAAAGTATTCATTTTATTTTAATTCAACCAATAGGCAATGATAACTAAATATTATCATCTCCTAACAACTAACATTCATTGATAATCATACAGGTTTACGAAAGTTATCATTTTATATATAAGATACAATTTAGGTAAAATTATTTCATTTACCCGATTTTTAAAACAATATTATGTCGACTTGCCTCGTTTAAATGTTTAGGAACCCCTATCGATAACATAGCGTCCCACGCACCGACCAGAATTCATAAACAACTCAACAAATAAGCAAACACAATATAAAACATTTTATAACACTAACAAGTACGCGCTCTTATATATATATATATATATGCTCAAACAAACTCATTCTAGGGTATTACTACCCTATATCTAATGAGTCTAACCCCAACAAAGCTAAGGTTATCGCTAAACCAAAGTTCTGATACCAACTGTGACGACCCATATTTCAGGAGGTTTAAATCGACAATAATCCACACATGTCCAACTCAAACAATCCGAAACACAGATAATCAATAGGGTTAATTAAGAAGAATAAGAAAAGAAGAAAACAAATACAGAATCTCGTAGTGGAATGATAAAATATAATAATCAAATAAGCAGTTCATAAAGCTATTTATACTATACATTGATTAAAATTGTACAACATCTATCAGATTTATATATACAACAGAACGATAGAATACAACAGTGCAGCAGAACAACACGATGTAGGGGAATAACACTAGTAATAATATACCAATCTTCATGTTCGTCCTCTAGGAAATAATCTTCAATGCGCTGAAAACTCAGGCGGACCCGATCATAAAGTAAAACAATACACTCGAGTCAGGACTAAAATATTCTTATGTGAGTCAATCAATATCATATATAACAGGAGTGTAATAGCGTCAGAGATGTTTATGGGATTTTACATCTCCTATCCAGTGTATAACATACGTACAATAACTCAAGAGATTTTACGGGATTTTTCATCTCTTAAGGATCCGTCAAAATATCTATATATAGTAGAATACGCTATATATGTAATGTCTAATCGGTAAATAAATATTTTTCTTAGCGTTAAGGCTTTACATTAATCCCCCTTAACGTGTTTTTAAGCATTGTCGTACAGTTTGCATATAACGCCCCAGTAGCACGTCGGGGGATAGGGATGCACCGCTATATGACAACACTAAACCAAACTCATTGTGGTCTCGTATAAGGATAAAAGTATGACAAGGCACGTGAGGCAATGCCCAAGGTAGGATACTACCAGTTCGGGTCGCAAGGCTGGTGGTAATGCATTGTAGCCACTATCGCCCACCGCATCCATCCATCCCATACGAGTCAAAGGGAGGTCATCCCAAATCAAGGTGCACCAATCGAAACCAACATCAAAGTAATTGTATGGACCAAGTCCAGGAAGAAAATCGAAGAACGGAAGTCCGCTGGGGTAGCTAGCCCACTTGGCCTTGTTAAGCCGTGTTGTTTTAGTCATTTCAAATTGGCACAAGTGCCGGGATCTATCCATCATCGTTCTCTTTCTTCAAATCTAGCAAACGTACACCAAATCCAAACACTTCATTCATGAGTCTCCTCCGCGTACACAGTTGTTAATGTGGTTCCAATATTGACAGAGAGTATGCCAATAAGAGGCCCCGGTCTCTTTAACAACCAATCGTCGTTTTACACACCGATTGGTTCTTTTACATTTCAAAAACGATTCATACTTGATATCAAAATACCATATTCGCTTCAAAATATCATTCATTTCAAAATCATCATATTTACTTAAAATATGTCAATTTTACTTCAAAATCATCTTCACTCCAATATCTTAATTTCACTTCCAAAATTGTTTTGAATTTCAACTTAGTTTATAACTTCATTTTAACCCAATTCGCATTTAAATCCACGATTTAAATATAAACAATTCTTACTTTAACCAGTTTGAATTTTTAGAAAATAGTTTGAATAGTTTTAAATAGTTTAAAAGTTAAATAGTTTAAATAGTTTAGATATTAAAATAAGTTATATATTAAATGATTTGAAAATTTAAATAATTTGGAAATTTAAAAAAGATGAATTTTAAAATAGTTTATAGAAAATAGAAAAATAGTTTATAGTGAAAATAATTTCAAATTCAAAATGTTTCTTCCCATTTCCAATAAATTTGGATTCAGGTCCAAATTTAGATCAAACTGATTCAATTTCAAATCTCCCAATTCAGATCATCTTAAATCTCAAATCAATTCAAATCGACTCAATTTCAATCTAAATTCAAATCAAGTCAATTTCGATTTCAATTCAAATTAACTTCAGTTCTAAATGTTCATTTTACCTTCAAATTCGATTCAACAATTTGATTTAATGTTTTAAATTCCAATTCAATTTTTATTTTTAACCATCTCAATTTATACAAAGTTCGAGTTCAATTTTGGAATACGATTTAAATCATTTAATTCAAATTAAACATCAATGTTTGAATTTAGATTCAAATTTTCAAAAATAATTCAATTCCGAGCTCAAATTTTGAAATATCGATTTATATCACTTTTACTTAAATAACTTCGAAGTTCAAGTAAAAGTTCAAACCTTTTAAAACAATTCGATTTCTATAATTCAAGTTATATTTTAATCATAACTTCAAATTCCAAATTAAATTCTTTAAAATAATTTCTTTTAACCAATTTCAATTTCACATTTCAAGCTCGAGTTCGAAAATAATTTAATTCCCATATTTCAATTCAACTTTATTTTTATAAAACAAAATCATTTAAATAGATTCAAATTCAAGAATTTAAAACCATTTAATTTAACCAAACCGATGTCCGTATATAATTTTCTATCCTATGGCCAAGTGAATAGTTATTTCAATTTAATTTCAGGAATGGATATATATTATTCCAATCCAAATCAAAGTGTCATAGGTATATATCATTTCAGCCCATTTCTTAATTTATTCGAAATTATTCAAATAATAGTTTTATATACTATCAAATAATTTACAAGATGATAATAGGATATATATAAAATAAATAAATATCCAATACCGAAATATCAACCAATAGCTTACCATCACAATCAACATTCAAAACAATCAATAAATCACAATAATTAACTAGTTATCAATAACCTGGAATTTAATAGCAATTTAATTCCAATTTAAAATTTGACTGTCAATTTAAATTCTTATCAGTTCAATTCATATATCAATTGAAATGTCAATTAAATTACCAAACAAGAGTCAATAAAATAAAATTACTTCATAATTTCAATTTAACTAACATAAAAATACTTTAGTACTTCGTGATTGTTTAAAACACTCGCCTTTATTTGAAACAGAAAATTTTTCAGCTTCAAATATATACCAATCCAATGCCATGTCGTAGACTTCGTCGATACGATCGTAATGCGACTTGTTTCGTTCGAAACTGACCTCGCACGAGAAAGTTGCGATTTATTTAGCATAATGATAATTAAAATATAATTAACAACTAAATAACTAACTTAAAAACAGAACCTTACACTATTCCCATTCCTTCTCTCTTAGCTCGAACCCAGCCGCACGCGACCTCCTCTGTCTTATTTTTATACGAACGACGCCATCGACGATCGCAGCACCTCCGACCACGCCAGCAGCTGCGCTCCCACCTACACCCTGCCTCGCCGGCCTCATCCCATGCGTACGCGAACAAAAATCCCGAAAAATTGTGGCGACTCTCGAGCTTGATTCTGGCGAACACAAGACGACTCGCCTCGATCCCACCGTACAACGTCTAGAGCTCGTCGTGCTCTACACTTTTCCTTTTGATGGCATTTGATTTTATTGAGAGGATCAGGAGAAATTGTAGGAAGAAGAAGAGTGGATGTCATCCTTTAATTCGGTAAGAGAAGCAGGTGATATTTTTCTCTAGGGTTTCGTGAAATGAAAGAATACGCGTTCCTATTATATAATTTCCGACCTGATCTGTCCACGAAAATTCCGAACTCCAAATGAAGCGTGCCACCAGGCATTCTATATGTTATACCCCTATTCCAACCAAAATGGAATAGGTGTCGAGAGCCAATTTCATCATATTCAGAAGATAGCATTTCAAAATCGAATTATTTTAATTAAATTCCTTTAATTAATTTCTATGCATTTCAAGCTCGCATGGCCAAACGATAAGTCCAATCGCTACGAAACTTGAAATCCTTTAATAATTTACTATTACAGATCCGATGAAACTGGTTTCGTTGAAATCTAAGACAGTGCCCAAAAAGACAATTTTTACACATTAATTAAAACGAGAAATTTCCAAAATCGATTTAATCACTTTTAAATTCAATTTTAAAAGTTAACAATTTTCATTCTTATTTAAATAAAATTTAAATCAACTTTTGAAATCATTTTCATTCATATTAAATTCAAGATTAAATTATTTTAATAATTTCCAATATTAAATTTAAACAATTTAATTATCAAATAAATCATCATATTTTTAAATATAAGTTATTTAACTTATAAAATTTAACTTTAAAATGAATTCAAATAATAAAACAACTACTTCCATTTTACAGTAATTCGACATCAATGCAATTTTTTTATTTTCATCTAAATCATTCAACACTTATTATTCAATTCTTGCTATTGATTATAAACACATTCAATACGTAGAATTTCAGTTCAATACTTGTTATTGCCTAAATCTTCAAAATTGGCTATTTAAAATTTTTATTCAAGTTCATATTCAATAAACTACATTAATTAATCATTAAATTTTTATTTCTAACCATTTTTGTTCAATAATTATATTAGAGTTAGTAATTTAAATAGTTTAAAATATGGGTCGTTACAGCGTGGTCTCACTAGATATCTATTTGGTTTAAGATGATAGGTTATTATTCACACCAGATGGTTATCTAACTCGATGTTTTTGATTTTTCCCTTAAACTCTTGGGTGCTCATTTGAGTAGGTCAGGATTAAGGGCTTTCAGGTTCCTGTTAGACAAATAAGCTTATGAAAACGTGTAGGAGGCAATCTAGCTACTAGAGGCTTTGTATGTAGTTTGGTTTTGTCTATTTGAATGTAATGACAAAGTTGTATAATTATGAAGTATCAGACTCTGATCAACCATGAGGGCATTTTCATATGTTGCACTTGGTGTATTTGGGAATAATTATAATTTCTTTGAGCGTGGGTTTGTGAATGAGATTATTTAATGAATATGAAATACCATTTTGTGATGAAATATGAAAATTTGTTAATAAACCGTGTTTGAAATTTTCATATTCATGTGCTTCTAATTGTTGATATGATTAATATAGCCGTATTTTGTCTTCGAGAATTAATAACTATGGATAACTATAGCATCCGTAGCAGTTAGTTTTGTGCCTCATAATATGGGATGTTATAAAGTCCTGGTTCAATAATAACATTTATTATTAGTCATGCTACTCTAGCCAAAGATTTTGAATTTAAAAAATTCTTACTTTAACCAGTTTGAATTTTTAGAAAATAGTTTGAATAGTTTTAAATAGTTTACAAGTTAAATAGTTTAGATATTAAAATAAGTTATATATTACATGATTTGAAAATTTAAATAATTTGGAAATTTAAAAAAGATGAATTTTAAAATAGTTTATAGAAAATAGAAAAATAGTTTATAGTGAAAATAATTTCAAATTCAAAATCGTTTCTTCCCATTTCCAATAAATTTGGATTCAGGTCCAAATTTAGATCAAACTGATTCAATTTCAAATCTCCCAATTCGGATCATCTTAAATCTCAAATCAATTCAAATCGACTCAATTTCAATCTAAATTCAAATCCACTCAATTTCGATTTCAATTCAAATTAACTTCAGTTCTAAATGTTCATTTTACCTTCAAATTCGATTCAACAATTCGATTTAATGGTTTAAATTCCAATTCAATTTTTATTTTTAACCATCTCAATTTATACAAAGTTTGAGTTCAATTTTGGAATACGATTTAAATCATTTAATTCAAATTAAACATAAATGTTTGAATTTAGATTCAAATTTTCAAAAATAATTCAATTCCGAGCTCAAATTTTGAAATATCGATTTATATCACTTTTACTTAAATAACTTTGAAGTTCAAGTAAAAGTTCAAACCTTTTAAAACAATTCAATTTCTATAATTCAAGTTATATTTTAATCATAACTTCAAATTCCAAATTAAATTCTTTAAAATAATTTCTTTTAACCAATTTCAATTTCACATTTCAAGCTCGAGTTCGAAAATAATTTAATTCCCATATTTCAATTCAACTTTGTTTTTATAAAACAAAATCATTTAAATAGATTCAAATTCAAGAATTTAAAACCATTTAATTTAACCAAACCAATGTCCGCATATAATTTTCTATCCTATGGCCAAGTGAATAGTTATTTCAATTTAATTTCAGGAATGGATATATATTATTTCAATCCAAATCAAAGTGTCATAGGTATATATCATTTCAGTCCATTTCTTAATTTATTCGAAATAATTCAAACAATAGTTTTATATACTGTCAAAAAATTTACAAGATGATAATAGGATATATATAAAATAAATAAATATCCAATCATCCAAAATATCAACCAATAGCTTACCATCACAATCAACATTCAAAATAGTCAATAAATCATAATAATTAACTAGTTATCAATAACCGGGAATTTAATAGCAATTTAATTCCAATTTAAAATTTGACTGTCAATTTAAATTCTTATCAGTTCAATTCATATATTAATTTAAATGTCAATTAAATTACCAAACAAGAGTCAATAAAATAAAATTACTTTATAATTTCAATTTAACTAACATAAAAACACTTTAGTACTTCGTGAGTGTTTAAAACACTCACCTTTATTTGAAACAGAAAATTTTTCAGCTTCAAATATATACCAATCCAATGCCATGTCGTAGACTTCGTCGATACGATCGTAATGCGACTTGTTTCGTTCGAAACTGACCTCGCACGAGAAAGTTGCGATTTATTTAGCATAATGATAATTAAAATATAATTAACAACTAAATAACTAACTTAAAAACAGAACCTTACACTATTCCCATTCCTTCTCTCTTAGCTCGAACCCAGCCGCACGCGACCTCCTCTGTCTTATTTTTATACGAACGACGCCATCGACGATCGCAGCACCTCCGACCACGCCAGCAGCTGCGCTCCCACCTACACCCTGCCTCGCCGGCCTCATCCCATGCGTACGCGAACAAAAATCCCAAAAAATTGTGGCGACTCTCGAGCTTGATTCTGGCGAATACAAGATGACTCGCCTCGATCCCACCGTACAACGCCTAGAGCTCGTCGTGCTCTACACTTTTCCTTTTGATGGCATTTGATTTTATTGAGCGGATCAGGAGAAATCGTAGGAAGAAGAAGAGTGAATGTCATCCTTTAATTCGATAAGAGAAGCGGCTGATATTTTTCTCTAGGGTTTCGTGAAATGAAAGAATATGCGTTCCTATTATATAATTTCCGACCCGATCTGTCCCCGAAAATTCCGAACTCCAAACGAAGCGTGCCACCTGGCATTCTATATGTTATACCCCTATTCCGAACACAATGGAATAGGCGTCGAGAGCCAATTCCATCATATTCAGAAGATAGCATTTCAAAATTGAGTTATTTTAATTAAATTCCTTTAATTAATTTCTACGCGTTTCAAGCTCGCACGGCCAAACGATAAGTCCAATCGCTACGAAACTTGAAATCCTTCAATAATTTACTATTATAGATCCGATGAAACTGGTTTCGTTGAAATTTGAGACAGTGCCCAAAAAGACTATTTTTACACGTTAATTAAAACGAGAAATTTTCAAAATCGATTTAATCACTTTTAAATTCAATTTTAAAAGTTAACAATTTTCATTCTTATTTAAATAAAATTTAATTCAACTTTTGAAATCATTTTCATTCATATTAAATTCAAGATTAAATTATTTAAATAATTTCCAATATTAAATTTAAATAATTTAATTATCCAATAAATCATCATATTTTTAAATATAAGTTATTTAACTTATAAATTTTAACTTTAAAATGAATTCAAATAATAAAACAACTACTTCCATTTTACAGTAATTCGACATCAATGCAATTATTTTATTTTCATCTAAATCATTCAACACTTATTATTCAATTCTTGCAATTGATTATAAACACATTCAATACGTAGAATTTCAGTTCAATACTTGTTATTGCCTAAATCTTCAAAATTGGCTATTTCAAAATTTTATTCAAGTTCATATTCAATAAACTACATTAATTAATCATTAAATTTTTATTTCTAACCATTTTTGTTCAATAATTATTTTAGAGTTAGTAATTTAAATAGTTTAAAATACGGGTCGTTACAACGTGGTCTCACTAGATATCTATTTGGTTCAAGATGATAGGTTATTATTCACACCAGATGGTTATCTGACTCGATGTTTTTGATTTTTCCCTTAAACTCTTGGGTGCTCATTTGAGTAGGTCAGGATTAAGGGCTTTCAGGTTCTTGTTAGACAAATAAGCTTATGAAAACATGTAGGAGGCAATCTAGCTACTAGAGGCTTTATATGTAGTTTGGTTTTGTCTATTTGAATGTAATGACAAAGTTGTATAATTATGAAGTATCAGACTCTGATCAACCATGAGGGCATTTTCATATGTTGCACTTGGTGTATTTGGGAATAATTATAATTTCTTTGAGCATGGGTTTGCGAATGAGATTATTTAATGAATATGAAATACCATTTTGAAATGAAATGTGAAAATTTGTTAATAAACCGTGTTTGAAATTTTCATATTCATGTGCTTCTAATTGTTGATATGATTAATATAGCCGCATTTTGTCTTCGACAATTAATAACTATGGATAACTATAGCATCCGTAGCAGTTAGTTTTGTGCCTCATAATATGGGATATTATAAAGTCCTGGTTCAATAATAACATTTATTATTAGTCATGCTACTCTAGCAAAAGATTTTGAATTTAAACAATTCTTACTTTAACCAGTTTGAAATTTTAGAAAATAGTTTGAATAGTTTTAAATAGTTTGAAAGTTAAATAGTTTAGATATTAAAATAAGTTATATATTAAATGATTTGAAAATTTAAATAATTTGGAAATTTAAAAAATATGAATTTTAAAATAGTTTATAGAAAATAGAAAAATATATTATAATGAAAATAATTTCAAATTCAAAATCGTTTCTTCCCATTTCCAAGAAATTTGGAATCAGGTCCAAATTTAGATCAAACTGATTCAATTTCAAATCTCCCAATTCAGATCATATTAAATCTCAAATAAATTCAAATCGACTCAATTTCAATTTAAATTCAAATCAACTCAATTTTGATTTCAATTCAAATTAACTTCAGTTCTAAATGTTCATTTTACCTTCAAATTCAATTCAACAATTCGATTTAATGGTTTAAATTCCAATTCAATTTTTATTTTTAACCATCTCAATTTATACAAAGTTCGAGTTCAATTTCGGAATACGATTTAAATCATTTAATTCAAGTTAAACATCAACATTTGAATTTAGATTCAAATTTTCAAAAATAATTCAATTCCGAGCTCAAATTTTGAAATATCGATTTATATCACTTTTACTTAAATAACTTCGAAGTTCAAGTAAAAGTTCAAACCTTTTAAAACAATTCAATTTCTATAATTCAAGTTATATTTTAATCATAACTTCAAATTCCAAATTAAATTCTTTAAAATAATTTCTTTTAACCAATTTCAATTTCACATTTCAAGCTCGAGTTCGAAAATAATTTAATTCCCATATTTCAATTCAACTTTATTTTTATAAAACAAAATCATTTAAATAGATTCAAATTCAAGAATTTAAAACCATTTAATTTAACCAAACCGATGTCCGTATATAATTTTCTATCCTATGGCCAAGTGAATAGTTATTTCAATTTAATTTCAGGAATGGATATATATTATTTCAATCCAAATCAAAGTGTCATAGGTATATATCATTTCAGCCCATTTCTTAATTTATTCGAAATAATTCAAATAATAGTTTTATATACTGTCAAATAATTTACAAGATGATAATAGGATATATATATAAAATAAATAAATATCCAATCATCCAAAATATCAACCAATAGCTTACCATCACAAACAACATTCAAAACAGCCAATAAATCACAATAATTAACTAGTTATCAATAACCGGGAATTTAATAGCAATTTAATTCCAATATAAAATTTTGACTGTCAATTTAAATTCTTATCAGTTCAATTCATATATCAATTTAAATGTCAATTAAATTACCAAACAAGAGTCAATAAAATAAAATTACTTCATAATTTCAATTTAACTAACATAAAAATACTTTAGTACTTCGTGAGTGTTTAAAACACTCACCTTTATTTGAAACAGAAAATTTTTCAGCTTCAAATATATACCAATCCAATGCCATGTCGTAGACTTCGTCGATATGATCGTAATGCGACTTGTTTCGTTCGAAACTGACCTCGCACGAGAAAGTAGCGATTTATTTAGCATAATGATAATTAAAACATAATTAACAACTAAATAACTAACTTAAAAACAGAACCTTACACTATTCCCATTCCTTCTCTCTTAGCTCGAACCCAGCCGCACGCGACCTCCTCCGTCTTATTTTTATACGAACGACGCCATCGACGATCGCAACACCTTCGACCACGCCATCAGCTGCACCCCCACCTACGCCTTGCTTCGCCTGCCTCAGCCCATGCGTACGCGAACAAAAATCCTGAAAATTGTGGCGACTCTCGAGCTTGATTCTGGCGAATACAAGACGACTCGCCTCGATCCCACCGTACAACGTCTAGAGCTCGTCGTGCTCTACACTTTTCCTTTTGATGGCATTTTATTTTATTGAGCGGATCAGGAGAAATCGTAGGAAGAAGAAGAGTGAATGTTATCCTTTAATTCAGTAAGAGAAGCGGCTGATATTTTTATCTAGGATTTTGTGAAATGAAAGAATACGCGTTCCTATTTTATAATTTCCGACCCGATCTGTCCCCAAAAATTCCGAACTCCAAACGAAGCATGCCACCTGGCGTTCTATATGTTATACACCTATTCCGAACACAATGGAATAGGCGTCGAGAGCCAATTCCATCATATTCAGAAGATAGCATTTCAAAATCGAATTATTTTAATTAAATTCCTTTAGTTAATTTCTACGCGTTTCAAGCTCGCACGGCCAAACGATAAGTCTGATCGCTATGAAACTTGAAATCCTTCAATAATTTACTATTACAGATCCGATGAAACTGGTTTCGTTGAAATCTGAGACAGTGCCCCAAAAGACTATTTTTACACGTTAATTAAAACGAGAAATTTCCAAAATCGATTTAATCACTTTTAAATTCAATTTTAAAAGTTAACAATTTTCATTCTTATTTAAATAAAATTTAAATCAACTTTTAAAATCATTTTCATTCATATTAAATTCAAGATTAAATTATTTTAATAATTTCCAATATTAAATTTAAATAATTTAATTATCAAATAAATCATCATATTTTTAAATATAAGTTATTTAACTTATAAAATTTAACTTTAAAATGAATTCAAATAATAAAACAACTACTTCCATTTTACAGTAATTCGACATCATTGCAATTATTTTATTTTCATCTAAATCATTCAACACTTATTATTCAATTCTTTCTATTGATTATAAACACATTCAATACGTAGAATTTCAGTTCAATACTTGTTATTGCCTAAATCTTCAAAATTGGCTATTTCAAAATTTTATTCAAGTTCATATTCAATAAACTACATTAATTAATCATTAAATTTTTATTTCTAACCATTTTTGTTCAATAATTATATTAGAGTTAGTATTTAAATAGCTTAAAATACGGGTCGTTACAGCGTGGTCTCACTAGATATCTATTTGGTTCAAGATGATAGGTTATTATTCACACCAAATGGTTATCTGACTCGATGTTTTTGATTATTCCCTTAAACTCTTGGGTGCTCATTTGAGTAGGTCAGGATTAAGGGCTTTCAGGTTCCTGTTAGACAAATAAGCTTATGAAAACGTGTAGGAGGCAATCTAGCTAATAGAGGCTTTATATGTAGTTTGGTTTTGTCTATTTGAATGTAATGACAAAGTTGTATAATTATGAAGTATCAGACTCTGATCAACCATGAGGGCATTTTCATATGTTGCACTTGGTGTATTTGGGTTATAATTTCTTTGAGCATGGGTTTGCGAATGAGATTATTTAATGAATATGAAATACCATTTTGAAATGAAATGTGAAAATTTGTTAATAAACCGTGTTTGAAATTTTCATATTCATGTGCTTCTAATTGTTGATATGATTAATATAGCCGCATTTTGTCTTCGAGAATTAATAACTATGGATGACTGTAGCATCCGTAGCAGTTAGTTTTGTGCCTCATAATATGGGATGTTATAAAGTCCTAGTTCAATAACAACATTTATTATTAGTCATGCTACTCTAGCCAAAGATTTTGACTTCGAATTTACTATGGTTGACCATGATACTAACCTTATATAAATGAGGAGACGATTTTTCTATTGGCTAGTGTTTCATTTTCAATGCTTAAACTTAGAACTAACTATAGCCCTCTATGCTTGCTATGCCATGATTTAACTATAATCAAAGTGGAGTATCCACATTGAAGTTCAGAAGTATTCTTGAGTCAAGAGAATTGTGTAACATCGCCATTTAGAGATTTCCTATTTGGCCTAGTTATTACTAACCAACAGAAAACTTTCTAATGTGTCATTCTATAGTTTTCAAATAACTATGAGTACGTAACCTATTGATGCCCCAAACAACCATGAGTAATACACTGCCATATACTTTGAGAGCGCTGCATACTCTGGTCTTAGGGGATGTGTCGATATCCTAATTTCTCGAAACATGTTCACAAAAAATATTAAAAATAACATGTTATTATTATATTGTGATAATTTTCTTGTCATTACAACTCTTTGTAATAATTATCACATAAAATATTTTTCAAGGATTTTCTAATTAATATACTTTAAATCAATTACATAATTAATGATATCACAATATAACAAAGTATACAATAGAAATCAAATACGTTTATTGTGAACAAGATTGGTTATAGAGTTAGATATATGTAACCAATTTCATAATTTCCCCTATGGCATACCCTTAACCCTCTCAATCTTCCACTTGCACTTATAGTCAATTATGGAGCCAAAATCCTATTTCTTTGATCTATTATTTTCAATATTGATTGAAAAAATGCGTTAGTGAACGGATATGCTATATTGTTTTAATTATCTACTATGTTAATCAACACCCCTCTATCGCTTATAAATTGACTTTATCATATGGAACCTTTTGGAGTATGTGTCCTGACTACTTGTTAGCCCTAGGTTTGTTCATGATCTATATCATGACATTTTTTTCACATAATAGTATTATGAGATCCTCAGCATTTGGAATCACCCAGTGCTCAGTTATAAATTTGTGCATCGTATAAATATATACTTCTTTTACTACAGCGTTATTCAAGGCGATGTACTTAGCCTTTTGGTTGAATAAGCCGAAACCTTTTGTTTGGAACAATTCCAACTTAAAGCTCCTTAACTAAGATTGAACATGAAAATATACTCAATATCATTTATGAAGTTTGAGTAAGAGTACTCCTTCATAAGGAGTTCGTTGTTTTTATAAACAATTCTCTATTATTTCATAAATAGTCGGTAATACCTTTAATTACATTTAGTCATCTTAACTCAGATTCGATACTCGCTCAATGTACCAATTAAATATGAAATTAATGATATAGTAGAAAATATAGCATATATGATCATTCATATTGTCGATGCATAAGGAATCCATTTATGTGCTCCATATTGAATATTTTAATATAGTGTCTATGTATATCATATAGGATAAGTTTAGGATAATTCCAACATCCTTTTGTATTGCTTATAAAATAGTCATTTTTAAATCAATATCAAGGATTAAATAACCAAATAGAGTTTATTTTAAAATGGTTACATAACAATTAACATGTTGTTTTACTTGAAGTTTTAGAAATATTTTAGTACCTCCTAATATTTTCTCTTACAAACACAAGTTTCCTCTGCATTTTGATTTAAATTAAACTATTTAGTTTCTTTGTCAAAATACTTGTTCAATTCTGATGCTTGTTGTAACAACCTATATATCAACGATAGGATTTTCAAATAATATATTTAAATATTGAATCGTTAATTAATTCAAGGCCTAAAAATGTGATTTTTTGCATATGATCGAATTAGGACTTGAGACCACTTTAGTTGAGTAGGATTGATGTTGCAAATTGAAACGAGTATAAGCATCGCTGTATTTGGAGATCAGATGATCTGATGGACAAAACGACCTCAAAATGCGCGATATTATCATTCTGGAGCATAGTCTCAGATATTGATGAAATTTATTCCATTGGGACTGGAAAAAAAGTGGCGATGTACGCCAACAAGTTTTGGAGCGATCGGACGTGCCATATGATCGTACGAGATTGAAACATACAATAGTTTATTGGAGAAATTAAATAAGTAATATACAATACTTTTTAATAAGCACTTACCCAAACCCTCTCTCCCTCTCTCACTTTACCGTTTCATTACCAATAAAAAGAAAATGGCTACCTCCTTCTCAAATACTTCAAAAACTTAAATAGGGAGATTTGCTCAACGAAAATCGATGAAACTAGGTCCATTGAGATCATATGGAGGAGAGCTTCACCTCTATGGTGGCATAAATGGTTGCAGTTGTGTTTGGGGGCATTCGACATTTTCACAACGTCAACTAGGGTTTCGATTTGATGGAGATTTAGGCAGAGATAGGCAAAACGGGTTGTGCATTGAGCTTCCCTTGGTGACGTGCTTCTCCCTGGACCATTCACTCATGCTCCGGGATGCCAGAATAAAATGCGACATTATGAAGTCAAATACGCCACCATCAGGTCCATGATTTGACTTGGACGTGCGGATGTGGCAAATTTAGGTGCATTGTAGAGCTTGCGTGAAGTGGAGCACATTGACGAAGATGGCGTAGTGTTTTATCGAGAAATAAATGAGAAATCAAAGATGGAAGCATGTGTGTAAGTGGGTTTCTACATTTGTGCATGAACAGGAAAAGAATGGAATTGGGGAAGAAAGATTACGAGAGGTAATTAGCTAATCAATTATTTAATTAAGTTAATTAATAGCTTATCTAATCATGATTTGTATTTAATTCATATATTTTGCATAAGAGGTCCATTTTGAATGCTGTTTCTTTTGTTGTGCACGTGATGAAGAGCTCCATGACATGACATTGAATTAGTCAGCTTTTGTTTAGGTGAGTGATATTTTATCTCATCGTACTACGATTATTCGTATAGTATAAAAATGACGTTTTGAAATGATTTCTAACTTTAAAACGTGATTTCTAATATATTTTAACTTACGTCATAATTTATAAAATAATTTATAAGTGTTTTAAAATGGTTTTAAATCGGATATCACACTTATCCTTATTGACGTACCATTATGTAGGAAACCACTAGATTTAGGCTACTTTGATATGAATCCCCGTATTGGTTGATATAGACATATTATATATGTTTTATGTATGCAATGATAGATGAATGTATGCTTATTGGTTGCATGTATGCTTGTTTGATTAGTTTGGTTGAAAACGCCAATCGAAGGCGATATAGTGTTAGGAAATATCTCATAGAATATAATTTCATGCATAGAGTTTAGTGCGTACCGACCTATCTGAAGACAAAAGATGATGCACTTGGGTAGTGCTTCGAACTTCAGGATGGGCGCCAGACATTTTCATTTAGTTTGCACTTATCCACTTTCGGTTAAGTATACGACCAAAGTGGTCGTTATCAAATACTCTACAGTGGTCGGTATCTACCACTATTGATAATGGCCGATTTAGCCAATTTTTCACATGGACAATGGAGATGCTTCGAGGAGCATGATGTTATGGTTCTTTCATTCGTTTAACGTTCAATTTTGATGTTATAGCTCTTCAACAAGTGATTTCGTTGCTGATTATCATCGACAATGACATGGAGTTCAACGATGATGATGACATGATGGGAAGCGATGGCTTTGGTGATGGATAGCTATACTTCAAGACGTAGAGTACCAGACTATGAGTCGTATTGAAGGGACTGCCAGAGGAGGGTAACTAGATGTATAGAGAGACTCTATGACTAATAATGGTTGTCAAGTGTAGTTCCCAACCACAGTGACTTCATGAGGGAGTTGTATGGACAGTCCAGGATGAGCTTTGCTACTGATGAGTGTTCAAAGGGATTATTGATACTTGAGATGATGAGGTGCACTCGTGAGACAAGGGTACGTGAGATGATTAGAGTCCCTTGACCTTAGGACCTGATTTGCTCAAACCCCAGAGTCCCATGCCCTTAGAACCTGGGTAGGGTTATATACTATAGTCCATTGATGTGAGGACACAATGATGGTATGGCAGAGTTACCTGACGTTAGAACTTGTTCGTACCCTAATGAATCGAGTGGTCGGGGTCATTGAGTAGTCCTTTGTAACACCCCCACTTTTATACCCATACCACTCGAGAGTATTACTAAAGAATACCATCGAGTAACAAAAAAATTAAGCGATATGGGGCACATACATGAGCATTCCCTTGGATCAATATCGGTACATATCTCAATAATGTATTACTTACCATATTCGAACTCAGTCTCAGTACAAAACAATAAACATGTATGCCTCTAGGATGAACAGTGCATAATCACAGAGGAATAATTATCTATCAGAGTACACAGAGTCAAAATGTGTGTGATACACCCGTATCAATAGAACTCTGATAGGTAAATATTTAAATAGAATTGTACCTTCAAGGACTGTCGGCTTCTTCCTTTTACCTTTGAGGTACCCTCCATAGTCTCAAGAACATTAATCTTTCTAGATTTCCTTGTGAAATCATTAGCAAAGTGTCCTACAGCTCCAAAGATCTTATATATTGGCTGAGAAAGTGCTTTATGTGGCTACTTGCACTCCCTATAAAAATGTACTTTCTCTCTATAATTATAACACACCACATGATCTTTGAATCGTTATTTGTCTTCTTTAGCTTGCTTTGGCTCAAAGAACATTGGTTTTTGCTTCTTAAAAGGGACTCTATGCTTCTTCCCAATAGTTTCCATGCTCTTCGGCTCTTCCTCTTCACTGCTGCCTTTCTATTCTTCCTTGAATCTCAGTGCAACATCCACAAGTTTCTCAAATATAGTTTCTAATTGAAGAAGGAGAGGTTTCCTCAAAATCTTCCTTAAGCGATCAACAAACTTTTGATTTTTCTTCATAGGTGTATTAATGAGTTCCGTTCCATACTTAGATAAGGCTTCAAACACTGCTACATATTCAGCCATGGACTTGGTACGCTATTTCAAATCAATAAATTTTCGAGCCATACTTGCTTTCTCTGCCTTTGGTAGGAACTTCCTCTTAAATTGATTCTTGATTTCCTCCCAAGTCATTTTTGATTCATCAATCTATGCTACATGCAGCTCATACCTGAAAGGGAGTGCGGATTAAGGATCTTAAGGCTAATTTAACACTAGAGAGGGGGTGAATAGTGTTTAATGGATTCCAAGACTTATATGGACTAAATTAAAATTATGACACAAACAAATGCAGTACTTAATCACGGAACAATCACAGAATCAAATACAGATGCAGAAAGTAAATAAAAAGCAGTAAAAGGAAAGAACACACCAGATTTTATACTGGTTCGGAGTTACGATACGTCCAGTCCTGCACCAAGGCAAACACCTCGTACAGATTTTTATTATACCAATGTCGAGATTACAATCCTCAATTTCTAAAGGCCTTGAGGTACCCTCCTGTCTTCGAGTCTAGGGCAAACTCTCTTGATTTACGGGACACAAGATCACCCAATTGATATCCAGGCACAACCACACCTTATAGAGAGACTCGATAAACTATTGATTACAAATTGATCCTATAACTCTGAATAGCACTTTGATCTTCGAGAGAGGGCCGAGAATCAAACAAGAATGAGATTCTAATTTGATTCACTTGAGAATTTGGCAGAATTTCGGCACGATCTTAAAAATATGAAAATTTTAGAATATGGATTTGTGAAGAAGGAGTGAAGAAAATAAGAAAATAGTTAGTTAAAAAATTCATTTGTGGAGGCTATTTATAGACCAGTAACGGTCATAACCATTCGTGAAGAGATTTAAACGAATAGACACTTCTTTTGCAAATTGAAACTTTTGAATTTAACGGCCACCATGTCGACATGGGGTATCCCATGATGTCGACATCCCTTAGTTAAAACAATGTAAAATTTGTTTTTAAAGTGGTATTGAAAGGAATACAAGATGAAATGATTCTGGAGTAAAATAAACTAATTTTCCTATGTTTTAAAATAAAGAAGAGTAGAAAAATATATTTTTAGAGTGTATATATAAATTTGATTTTAAATCTCAAGTATATATATATTATAAAAGAATATTTAAAAATCAGAAGATAGTTTTAAAAACAAACAAAGTTTAAAACAAGAGTTTATTTAAAAACAAAAACAAAGAATATTTTAAGGCTAAAACATCTTTTTGAAAATCATTTGAAAAGATAATTTTTAAGGCTAACACATTTTGAAAAGCAGTTCTGAAAATCATTTTGAAAAACCATTTTGAAGTAGTTTTGCAAGCTTCTTCCTGCAGAATATCTCATCACATCAAGACTCGAGAACTTGTACAAAACCAGTATGTTCGTGGGTTTGTAAGCCACTTGTCGTAGGTTGGTAAGCTACTTGTCGTGGGTTTGTAAACCTCTAAGAAGATAGAAATGAGTTCCATCTAAAATGAAATTTGGAATGAAGATTTCCTTGCTATTATGAAGTTTTAAGAAAAATGTAACGACCCAGAATTTCGGACCATTCGCATCAATTATAAGTGTATAGGTAGACACTCATGCCGGAATTGAATTGCTCAAAATACCGCGTTGTTAATTTAAATTTGGCAAAACTGAACATATACAGTAAATAAATAATCACAGATCACAGACATAGAGTAATAAGTGCAGCGGAAATAAAAGAGATAGTAGTTCATGAAGCTACTATATAAATATATAAATTACATCAGAGTTTACAACAGAAGAGTAATACGATACATCAGAGTTAAACCAGATACAACGGAAGAGTAACACGATACATCAGATACAAATCAGAATACATCACTGGAATCATCGAATACTGAAAGCAGAATAGATGGCTGGATCTTCAAGCAAAGCTCCAACTCCAAAGGTGAGTCTCGAATACTGGTACACTCAGTCTGACCCGAGCGTAAAGCAAAAACACAAGACACTCGAGTCAGGATTAACATTCTTATATTAATAAATCCAACTCAAGTGAAATAGCAATTGAGATACAAGTAACTCAAAGGATGTTTGGAATAACCATCCTTTAAGGATCCGTTAAACTATCTACTATGTAGTAGTGTACGATAAGTAGATAATGTCTATCAGTAATAATAAGATATCAAAATAGTGTTAAGTCATGGCCCATTCCACCCTTAACACATTTTTATTCCCAAAAGCATATACAAGACCATAGTTTCCCCAAAACCGGAAGTCACCAGAGGGCAATCCATATACTAAAGGTACAAATCAAAATCGTAGTGGTCGCGAATAAATGGAATACAAGTATGACAAGGCACATGAGGCAATACCCAAGGTAGTGATACTACCGTTCGCCTGATCCGGACTGGTGAGAACGCAACGCCGCAGCGCCCGCAACACCGTGAAACAACACTCCCAAAATCAAGGGTGCACCAATCGACAACAAGTATAAGTAGTTCGAAGAAGTGTGTCCACTTGAGGTAGCTAATCCTCCATTGGCCTGACACAGCTCCTGTTTTAGTCATTTCCAATTTGACACAAGTGTCAAGGCTATCCATCATCGTTCTCTTTCTTCAGTCATCACGTACATCATTCCAACCACTTCATTCTGGATCATCACTCCGCGTATAGTTATTAAAGTGGTTTTCGGTTTAGATAGAGAGTATATCCATAACCGAATTCCAGTCTCTTTAATAACTTCCGTGATTATTACACCGATTGGTCGTTTATATATTTCAAAAACCAAATCAAATTCAATTTCAATTTCAATTCGTAAACCAACATTTCATTTCTCTTTCGAAATCAATTTCCAAAATTTACGTTTCAAAACTTCCAAATTCAAAATTTCATAATCTTATAATTCAATTTAACTCTTTATTTAAAACAATTCAAATATAAATTTAAATTCGTATATAGGATTCATTCCGAAATCATTTAAATCAATTGAATTTAACATTTAAATCCATTTATCAATTTCATTCAATGTTCGTTAAGTAAATTTTCATTTAAAACAATTTCTGTTTAATTTCCAATTCATTAAATCCATTATTTAAATTCAACTTCCTTATTTCAAAACTTACAATTTGAATTAAATTCAATTCATCAAATCAAATTCTTTAAATTTCAAGTCTTACATTAATTTCAATGAATCACATTTTATTTCTTGATAAAGAAATTCAATTTCACTTATTTACTTACTTAAATAATTTTCCAAAACTTAATTAATAAAGCAAACTCAATTTCAATTATTTACGAAGTAAAATTCACTTATTCAAAAGTTCAATTTTCTTATTAAAGAATTTCAATTCAATTTAATCATTAAATAATTTAATCTTATTTAAGTATTAAATAATTCAAAACTTAATTATTCAATAATTTGAAAGTTCAATAATTTCAAACTTAATTTTATAATTTCAAACTTAATTATTAAATCATTTCAAACTTAATTATAATTTCAAACTTAATTATTAAATCATTTCAAAGTTTAATAATTTCAAACTTAATTATAATTTCAAACTTAATTATTAAATCATTTCAAAGTTTAATAATTTCAAACTTAATTCAATCTTTTCTCAAATTAAACAACATTCTTTCATCGATTACATTGTAAATATTTTGTTTCAGATTATTAAATATTACAATTTCCTTTCATTAAAATTCAGATTTCAACTTCATTTCAAAACCATAATATTTATTCAAATAAAATCCTTATTTTATTTTTAAATCAAAATATTGACCAATCGGGTTTTATTTAATTTTCTATATCCAAGGTCAAAGTTCAATTTGGGTATTTATCATTTCAACCCGATTCCAATTCAATTCAAAATCAAAACATAATAAAGGGAACTTGCAGTGTGATAACTGGGATGGTGTCAAAGTAAATAAACAAGCAATAATAACAATCAATAACAATCCAATCATCAATTCAAATAATCCCGAAATAACCGTATCAATTCGCATTGTTATTTGTACGAATTAATATAATTATTTCTAGAATCTACACTATCATTTCATGTAGATTAAAGATTATTATATTACGGTTTTCACTTGTCACCCAATTTACAATTTCATACATCATCAATTTAACAACATCCATTCAGTGGTTCAAAGTGTAATTAAACAAATCCTACGTGTCAACAAATTTAACAGTTAAAGGGGTCATATTATACAAATGTCATTTAATCAAATTTAACATTTAACTATCCTATATCAAGTTTAATTGCATACTATTTATCATTTTAACATTAACAATTTAACGTCCAATATAAACATCAACAATCAATCAATTAACAGCCAAACTGTATTATCATCGCATAAATAATTAACAGATAATGGTGTCAGATGTCACAGGTGAACTGATACAGGCAATAGCATATATAACAGTGTAATTAACCAACAGCAGCATATTTCAATTGTCGTTTCAATTGAAATCAAATTTAATAAATAAAAGAACGTTAATCGTGAGTGAGTGCTCACCTTTCGAGGCTAGAGACAGACAATGGAATTGAGTTACGAAATGCAAGCACGACTTCCAAAGCGAAGCTAGATGGACACGATTTTTTTGACGAGCAAGGCTGATAGACAGGGATTGATGAAAACGAATTAGACCCATCTTAATAAAACTGAAACAAAATATACGTTCTAGATTTTCTCTAAAACCAATTTTTGTTAAAAACACCCACTTAAATAACATGTATACAAATTTATTTATTTTCAAATCTATATTATTATAAGCCTATGCACATTTATATTTTGAATCAACCATACTTATTGAAATGAAAAATACTTATATTCTATACATTTTTTAAAACGTCATATACATATCCGAAGGTAATAACATGACTCATATTTTAAAATGCTGTAACACATATATATGGTACACGTATAAACTTAAATATTATAACTGACACATATATATTGTCATATAACTTTCATGTTTAAACTAATACATATATACTACTTACATATAACTTTTATAACTACATATATAAAATACTTTTATAAACTCATATACATATAGTCAACAGTTAGAAACCAACACATATACTAGATCTATCAATATCTACACCTTGGAACCGATCGGCAAACATGCTTTAAACCATACTATGTACATATATTTTAAAGTCAATATCATAGAAAGTCAATATTATATGTACTTAACAACGTATTATGTTCGAACTCTTATACTATAATCTGTATGCAGACAACCCAATACGTATGCGAGTTAACAATTGTATGCAGACCAAATATAGCTGGTACACTGAGATGCAAATAGATTATATATTATACGAACAGAAGAACAAAACATTTCATATAACAGATCTTACGTAAGCTAACCCATATAAATTTATATAACTTCATATGTCAGAGCTATCACAAACCAACCGAATAAAAGACCTAACAAATTATCATATATATAATATACATATATAGACTTATATATGCGACAATAGGTTATATAACTTATGTATATCCTCTGTAAAATATATATACTACTGTAATCTACAATTTCCTATAAATATGCAAAACTGTTACAATACATATATAATACTACTGACATAACTTTATACACCTTACCAAACATATAAATACTACTAACCTGCAACGCATATATGTTATATACACTATTATATATATATATCCTTTATATGAAACCCATATATAATACTCTGTAAACTAGTGTAGTATAAAACTAATATATATTTTACTATAACACATTTCACATACTTATATGAAATCGCTTATATGAATTTATACAAATAACCGACTGGTTTAAACAAAACAAAAATGAAAATATATACTTACATACAAACAGACAATGATTGGTGAACGGTTTGAGGATGGGTGAAGGGTGGTGGTGAGCTAAAATGGAAGGTAGGTCATGGTGAGGCACAAGGAGGCACGGCAGGCTGGAGTTTGCTTGTGGTTGAGTCCGGGAAAGATGGCTTCGGCATATGGGTTTTGAGGTGAGGCTCACGGTGGCGGAGGAAGGTGGACGTGCTGGTCAATGGGTGGCAACCTGAGGGGATAGGCATGCCTTGAGGTTGTGGACATGAGGTGGGCCAGGCGTGGTGGAGGATGGGTTGCAGTGGGCTGTTGGGTACTCTGTAGGCCGTAAGGAAGTGGTATTGTGGGTGGAAGTGGTGCTCGTATGAGCTGGGTGGTGAGTAGGGGAGAGGAAAGGAAGACAGGGCGGAAGATGAAGGAGGGGAGGACAAGAACATCTTTTGGGTTGCGTACTAAGGTATGGGAAGAGGAAAAAATATATGAGCTGGCAATTGAAAATGGAAGATAAAGGAAAGATGCAAGCTTGCAAAAGCCTTTTCAAAATTATGAGCAGAGCAGAAGAACGAAAGGAACCGAAAAATGAAGCGAACAAAATATTGAATATGTTGGGAATAGGAAGAGTGAACAGATTCTCGAAATTATCAATAAAAAAACTGTTTGTTCTTTCGATAAATAGTTGAAGGGTCATAGAAAACCAACAGTTTAAAATGTATACCGGTACGATTAACCATTTAACAATTTCATCGCATACCGAGTTTCCAAAATACACAAATGAATACACTGTTGAGATCAGCACAACGAGACGAATAAAACAGTATATAGATATCAGTGGTACAATCGAATTATAAAAGTTCGAATTTTTTAATAGCGGAAAATGCAAGAAAAACGCTGAAAAATAAGATCGATGGAGCCAAAGATGTCCGAATTTTGAAAAACGACAAACTGACATCTTGCTCAGAAGATGGTTTAGAATTTTTCTATGTAAAAATATTTGGGTTTCGAAAACATTTTATTTTCATCGCTTTTTAACTGATTAAATTGAAGTAAATTTACGTGCGAAATAAACTTTCGTATTTTCGGACGAAAACTTACCAGTTGCTATGTTTAACTAGACGCATTTCAAATATATAATTTTTATTTCAAAATTTTATCATTTAAAATTTCACAAAATTTCAACAAATTACGTTATTAAAACAGTTGAAATTTACGGGTCGTTACAAAAAACTAGACACTTATCTTGAAATCTTGATCTTGATACTCTAGAGTCTTCAATCTTGATATCTCCATTCTGAATCTTGAGTCTCGAGTCTTTATGCTAATCAGCCTTCAGTAATCAATACCTGCATATATATATATATATATATATCCTGCATAGTTCCTGCATATACATATCTATCTAGACAATAGTGTTAGTATATATTTTATAATAAGATAAGTTAAAAAGGTTGTTGTCATCAAAACCAACATCTCAGTTCCTAACAATCTCCCCCTTTTTGATGATGACAACCTGTATTTATAAAATATACTTACCATACCATAACTCCTATCATAACTTCCCCTTACTTCATGACTCCCCCTTACTCCAATCATAACTCCCCCTTACTCCAAGCCAACTACTATTTTATAACTTCTCCCCCTTTGTCATCAACAAAAATTTCTTACTAATAAATTCCCTGAACTTGATATAAGATAATCAACCATAATACAATAGAGTAATCCATATATAAGTGTAATAAGTGCTAAGTGTGATCATAAGTATGAAATGTGATCATAAATGTTAAATGTGATCATTAGTGTGATCATAAGTGTAATCCAGAAGTAAATCAATCATCATCCAATCATATTTACAATAATTATTCAATCCAATCATATATACAAACCACACCAAATGTTTTAAATAAGTCAAGTCAATCAAGTTTAAAACACACCAATCAAATCAAACAAATAACATACAGAATGACTAGACATTCCTTGGTACTTCCACCCATCCATCTTCTCCAAAGATATGGTCTGCTTTGATGGCATCCCATTCTTCTTTATCTTTGTCGAGAGTGACTAGTGGATTTCCTTAGAGATCATCCTTTTTAAGGGCTGAGATCATCCCACGAAGGGCGTCGAAATGTCTCTCTTGCTCCTTGATCATCTGCATTTGACTCAATTCTAAGTGGCGCTGATTACGAACTATGAATGTAAGGATATTCTTGAAGGAAGTGAGAGTTTCCTCAAGATTATCACTTAGATTCTTAATCAGAGAAGCCATAATTCAAGAAATATGAAAGGGAGTGATTAGAAATGAGGTTTGATAATAGATTCTGGAAGATACATGTATAAATAGGGGTAGAAAGTCGTTTAAAATGAATAGACACAAGTTAGTTACATGAAATTAAAATTTGAAAGTGTAACTACTTTCTGCCTGTTGCATGTCGACATGCCTCTGCCTAAAGTGACAATTTGCTTTGTTTTGAATATAATGAACAAATCTATGCAACTAAAATTTGTATAATATAAAAACAAGCAATTACAGAGACAAGTGAAGTTGAAAAATAAGAAATAAAAGATTTCATTAATGATTCTAGTCAACATTACATAAAATAATATAATATTAACTAAAATAAAGGAAAATACATGGATAGAACTTGAAGCAAACAAGATAACATGAACTAAAACTAATTAGATGAAGATGAAGAAGATGATAGTCCAAGCTTTCTACTAACTTTCCCGAAGAACTAGCTGATTTTAGTGGAAATCTTATCCATTTTCTTACTCATTGATCTTTTGAGCGTCTTTTGATTTTCCACTATAATTCTTTGATTATTGAGAATGGTCTTATTGGATGGATTAGCGAGATTAGTAGGATATTCAATACTCTCTAAGGAAGTTTCTTGATCTTCCTCTTCTTCAATTTCCATTCCTTCCTCTTCCTCCTCTTCTTCTTCTTCCTCCATTTCTTCCATCTCTTCGTGAGCAAGCCTTTCTTCCTTTTCCGTAAGTGTTTCATATGGTTGGAACACTAATGAAATTTGCATAAGGGAAATGTTTCCATGGTTGAACACTTTTCTAGTTATAAATTCTTCCCTTTTGAAATCAACTCCAAAGTAATTAAAATCCCGAGTGAGATAAACTCCATGATATAATGTGTTTTCATCCATAGTAAAATTCTTGGGCCTTAGCTCATCCAAAATAACTTGAGCCCAATTGATATCATAATTTCCAAAAATTGCAAAAAGAGCTTTGCAAACTTTCAAAGTTGGGTTATTGGAGTTTCTCGATCTTGGTATAAGGCTGTCTTGAATAAGAAGGTTAACAATTCTTGCTTTTGGATGAAAATAACGATTTTTGAATTCAAAATTGTCATCCCCTTCAAAGATGTGATGAAATGTCTCTCGATCATTTTCATTTATTTGAAATTCCGAGAGATTCATTCCGGTATACTTTCATTCCAAAATATTTTCTAAAATTTCATAATCCAAAACTATTTGTGTTCCTTTAACACTACTCCAAATTTGTCCATCTTGCCCATCATAAAAACCACGATTCAAATTCACATAAAACATCTTAACAAGATTTGGATAACGTACAAAGTCATTTTGTTTGTTATCTACTACACTAAGAATAGAACATTGTTGAAAAAGATTTTCAATTTCATAAGAAGGAAAATCTTCAAAAATAGCAAATTTCCCCGTATGAATTTTACCAAAGTTTACATAGTTGATGTAAGCTTTGATAGCTTCCGGGTCATTAAAAAGAAAGTTTTTTATAGCTTTTGGAAGCCTAATGGTGTTAGGAGTGCTTGAAGAGGCCATTGAAGAAGTTTAAGAGGAGTTGAAGATAATGAAGATAAATATGAAATTTAAAATAAAAGTGAAAAGTGATGATAAGGAGGGTGAATTAAATAGAGATTCTATAGACATGTTCTCTGGTCAAGAGGCATCTTTCCAGAGAATTGAAGTTGGTGAAAAGGTGGAGGGAAATTCAAAAGTTTGAATTCAAATTTCTGAGGAGCATGTCGACATGGGGTATCCAGGTATGTCGACATGTGCCTATTGAATCAAAGGACAAGTGTCTATTCCTAATTTCTAATAAATGTATATATTATATCCTATATTCTACTTATATAATTCCAGTGATAACATTAAATTTAATAATACTTAAATATTAATAATTTAATATTTAAAATATTATTAAAATAATATTATTTTTGAATTTAAAATTAAAGGAATTTAAAAAAAATCAAGCAAACAAACAAGCATCCATTCAAACAAGAAAAATTAAAAATAATGTAAATGCGTACCTATTTTTAGATCCATACTCCCATCGTCGTCTGATTCATGAATAGCAGTGAAACACAGATTTGAATTATTCGTCTTCTTTTCATCGTCACTGGATGATGAGTCCAAGTCATCAAGAGTTGCTATGTATGCGTTCTTTCTTTTCCTTGACAAATCATTATTTGGAGGGAACAACTGTTTATCTGGATACAGACAATCTTTCCTATGATGCCCGACTTTATTGCAATTGTAGCATCTATCATTGTTAACGTTCTTCGTATTATTTCTGGAATTCCTTTAATCTTTTCTTTTGTAATTATTCATTTTTCTATATTTTAGGAATTTTCGGAAGTTTCTTGTCATGAAAGCAATCTCCTAATCACTGTTTGGTTCCGAATCTTCAGTTGTTGCATTGAATGCTAATGACTTCTTTTCTGTAGCCTTATTTTCTCTTCTTCCTTGCAGTTGAACTTCAAAAGACATCAGATTCCCAATCAATTCTTCTATTATCATTAGACTGATATCATTTTCTTCTTCAATTGCAAGTGTCTTTTGATCCCATTCTGGAGTGAGTGAATTTAGAATTTTTCTGACTTGGTCTTCCTTCGAAAAGCTTTTTCCCAGTGCAATTAGTGAATGAACAATATCTTGAAATCGACAATACATGTCAGAAATGGACTCATTTGCATGCATTTTAAACAATTGAAACTGATTAGTTAATATGGAAATTTTAGTCTGTTTAACTTTGCTTGTTCCTTCATGAGTAACTTGCAAAGTTTTCCAGATTTCAAATGCAGACTTACAAATAGACACTCTATTAAACTCATTCCTATCTAGTGAACAAAATAATATATTCATGGCCTTTGAGTTATTTTGTGCAACACCCTATTGCTCAGCAGTCCATTGGGAAAAATCGGTAGTTGGTTCAACATACTCAGTTTGTGTGATATTCCAAGTGTTTAATCTTACTGATTGTAAATAAATTTTCATTCTACAAGCCTAATATGCATAATTACTGCCATTGAAAAATGGTGGTCTGACAGTAGTCTGACCTTCTACAAATGAACTATTGTTAGTGTTAGCAGAACTAGTGCCAGAGTTGACATTACCAGTGTTGGTAGCCATTAAAACAATTTTCAAGTTTCAGATTATGAAAACTATGAAACCAATGCTACGATACCAATTGAAAGGGAGTACGGATTAAGGATCTTAAGGCTAATTTAACACTAGAGGGGGGTGAATAGTGTTTAATGGATTCCAAGACATATATGGACTAAATTAAAATTATGACACAAACAAATGCAGAACTTAATCACAGAACAATCACAGAATCAAACATAGATGCAGAAAGTAAATAAAAAGCAGTAAAAGGAAAGAACACACCGAATTTTATACTAGTACGGAGTTACCCTACGTCCAATCCTGCACCAAGGCAAACACCACATACAGATTTTTATTATACCAATGTCGAGATTACAATCCTCAATTTCTAAAGGCCTTGAGGTACCCTCCTGTCTTCGAGTCCGGGGCAAACTCTCTTGATTTACAGGACACAAGATCACCCAATTGATTTCCAGGCACAACCACACCTTATAGAGAGACTCGATAAACTTTTGATTACAAATTGATCCTACAACTCCGAATAGCACTTTGATCTTCGAGAGAGGGCAGGGAATCAAACAAGAATGAGATTCTAATTTGATTCACTTGAGAATTCGGCAGAATTTCGGCACGATCTTAAAAATATGAAAATTTTAGAATGCGGATTTGTGGAGAAGGAGTGAAGAAAATAAGAAAATAGTTAGTTAAAAAATTCGTTTGTGAAGGCTATTTATAGACCAGTAACGGTCATAACCATTCGTGAAGAGATTTAAACGAATAGACACTTCTTTTGAAAGTTGAAACTTTTGAATTTAACGGCCACCATGTCGACATGGGGTATCCCATGATGTCGACATCCCTTAGTTAAAAATAATGTAAAATTTGTTTTGAAAATGGTATTGAAAGGAAAACAAGATGAAATGATTCTGGAGTAAAATAAACTAATTTTCCTATGTTTTAAAATAAAGAAGAGTAGAAAAATATATTTTTAGAATGTATATATAAATTTGATTTTAAATCTCAAGTATATATATTATAAAAGAATATTTAAAAATCAGAAGATAGTTTTAAAAACAAAAAAAGTTTAAAACAAGAGTTTATTTAAAAACAAAAACAAAGAATATTTTAAGGCTAAAACATCTTTTTGAAAATCATTTGAAAAGATAATTTTTAAGGCTAACATATTTTGAAAAGCAGTTCTGAAAATCATTTTGAAAAACCATTTTGAAGTAGTTTTGCAAGCTTCTTCCTGCAGAATATCTCATCACATCAGGACTCGAGAACTTGTACAAAACCAGTATGTTCGTGGGTTTGTAAGCCACTTGTCATAGGTTTGTAAGCTACTTGTCGTGGGTTTGTAAGCCACTAAAAAGATAGAAATGAGTTCCATCTAAAATGAAATTTGGAATGAAGATTTCCTTGCTATTATGAAGTTTTAAGAAAAACTAGACACTTATCTTGAAATCTTGATCTTGATACTCTAGAGTCTTCAATCTTGATATCTCCATTCTGAATCTTGAGTCTCGAGTCTTTATACTAATCAGTCTTCAGTAATCAATCATATATATATATATATATCCTGCATAGTTCCTGCATATACATATCTATTTAGGAAATAGTGTTAGTATATATTTTATAATAAGATAAGTTAAAAAGGTTGTTGTCATTAAAACCAACATCTCAGTTCCTAACAACACCAATCTAATGCCCTTTCCTGTAGTTGGCTGGAAGCAATTTGGACCTTCTACTGATCTATAATGCCCATACGTATGAAGATGCGTTCGCATGCCTTTAGCCAAGCCTGCACTCCCTCTATGCTCTTGATGGGTTTCCTTCCAAGTTTAGCATAGTCACCACATAGCTTGGAAAAATAAATTCGGGGAGTGGGAGAACGTGGTGTGGTGGAAGCACTCGACTATTGGATGCTCCTCACCCATTCCATAAGTTGCTTGGTGGTCATATAGACTCCTCCAGATCAACTGGACTGGCCTGGATTTGCTCGACCAGCATAAGGACCAACCATGCCTCACCTCTACACTAGAGTGAGTTATAGGTTAAGGATATTCAAAATGATAATAATATATCAAATCACATAAACAACAAGTACATATCTAGATGACTATGCCCTGTAATCATCATGTACACCGGAGTAATATTTAGTTTATCTACTCATTACCCCAAGGAACAGAATCTCTTAAGTCCATCTAGACCATTGACTCGTGTCCCTTATGATCTGTATTGTTCAAACCTTTCTCTGATACCATTTTGTAACACCCCTACTTCTATACCCATACTACTCAAGAGTATTACTAAATAATATTGTCAAGTAATACGAAGAATGAGGAGATATAGGACGCATACGTGAGCATTCCCTAGGGCCAACATCAGTACAAAGCAATAAATATGTATGCCTCCAGGATAAACTTTCGAAAATAGTTTTAAAAGCTTGTTTTCTCAAATAAATTATTTTATATATAAAATACACGTTTTTGCACTATTCGAGCGAATGAGAAGGAGAATTAAACGATTTGGTAAAACATGTGGTATGGGACACGTGCGTTTATCTTATCGGTTAATTCCTGACTTGTCCATTTGATCGTTTTGACCTTTGAGTCGTGTTTACCGATGAGATGAGGTAAACATTTTACTACTTTTGAGTATGACATTTACTAGCGGTTAGTAAACCGTTTAGTGTGAACGTGTGGTATGGGGTGTCACAGCTTGGCATAGAATCACAGATAAATAATTACCAATAAGAGAACACCGAGTCAGAATGAGGTAGATAAAATATAGTGTATATATAACATACAATACAATATAATAAATAGTCCAATGGGCTACAAAATGATGGTGACTAGCCAAGACATAATCAAATACATCAACTAATAAAAAATACAATGAAGCTAGAAAATGAGTAGTGGATGTATCATCCTACCTCTCCTATTAGCCACCACAAAAGTCCATAACATGCTCCATCATCATCGAGTACCTGCACTAGAAGTCCCTCAGTCTGACCCGATATTACAAAGAACACATGGGTCAGACTATGCTTGGTTATAATACCAAACAATGTAGTGGTATTGATGATAAACAATGTAGTATAAAATATCATACATAACAAAATATGAAGTGAGATAGTCTATCAAATTACATCATTCAAAACAATATCATATGTACCATAAGCTTAAATCAATCAAAATCCAAATCACAAATAATAAACAGAGGCTATCTCTAGATATCAAATTAAAAAAGTATGGATGTACGAGGCTGACAACACTTTAGATAAAGTCTCTAGTATAGTCAACTCATCATAGGAATGAGAACAATATATGCCAATCCACTACACACATATACCGAAACTAGACAGCAGACTGATGGCCATATACCCACTCCAAGAACCCATGGTCTACCATGCCATATGCTTTAGCTAGATCTGTTCCTACAACCTTAGTTACATCGACAGAAATTGTGACACATATCCAATAGTGGCTTGTCAACGCATAGTCTCAATCACGACCCTACTTTGCCTCTATATGTAATGGACAGTTAGCCTAAGTAACACAAGGGGCTATTGGGTACCTACCTTATGGGTCACATAACCCAACAATATCCATGGTGTCACGGATCTAGGGCATGACCCTACGGTTAGGCGGCCATGGTGGATTTTGGCCAATCTAGTTCACTCCCGAACCATAAAGGGAGCTGGACATAATGTGGACCGTCATATAGTACTCATCCTATTGCTATACATATCTCCACTTATAGGCCGTCACACAGCTTTTATAAGTCACGAGTGACTATCAAATACTCACTATAAGGAGTATCACTACATACACATGACTTTAATCCCCGTTTGAGTGATGTTTACTTATAATGAATAATCAAATAAATAACATAACGGCATCCCATACCACTACATGTTATTCAGATAATTATTCAATGTTCATAAAATACACTCAATTCACACTAGATATCTCTATATGACAAGTCCAATATATTACCGAAAAAGTGTTATCGAAGTCATATACCAGACGGTATCACAAAACCGTTTATTCAAATTCCTCGACAAAAAGAAATGAGAAATACTAAATCAAATAATTGCATCACACACACATACATATATATATCAAAATATTATTATGAACAAAATAATTATACAATCTTTAAATCATCATGATAGCTTTTAGAAAGAATATAGTATAGTATAATATAAACAACATTAATTATTAATTAAATATATAAAATAGTATAACATATAAAATAATAATAATTTTCGGAAACACAGAAATGTCACTGTTAAGTCGACTGAGCATGTATTTCAGTCGACTTAGCTTGGTCGACTAAACCCAATATATACATTCAACTAAATTGGAGTTTTGGTCTTTGGAGCGAATTTATACTCATTCCGTCGACTGGATGAACGATTCAGTTGATTGAATAATTGATGTTCTGAAATGAATTTTAGAACTTCATTATGTCGATCCCAATTAATTTCTCATCTTTGTTAGCATTATTCTCTCCTATTCCCACACTTTGACTACACTACAATCATTCATGATTAATTGTATTAATGAAGTACCATTCTTAAGTGAAGAGGAGGGAACACTACACTATCAATATGTATATATATTGGTCATCTACTTATGATTACTATATCGAATTAAACATAGTTGTGAGTGAGGGAAACTTACCTTGATTTGATGATAATTCGGCTTTTAATCTTCCCTTGCTCCTCTCTTCTTGACTTGTCTACAAATATCTCTTCAAGTCAATATGATGATCACTTGATCCTTGCGATTGCTTGGTGTAGATTATTGCCAAGAAGCCTTGATTTAATTTGTATTATTTGTTGATATTTAATATTCATTAATTTTAAAATTTAAGGTGGTGGAATTTAGGAGAAAAGTTACAAATTTCATATATATGTAAATAGAGAGATAGTTTTACATATATATAGGTGGGTGAGATATATAGAATTAGAAATTTCTACAACTCAAGCCTCTTGAAAACAAGTATACAAATATGTATATGTGTAATTAGATTTGGATCCTTACTAATTGGGTTCAAAACATTTTTTTTGTTTTGTCTACATGAAAACAATGTCAAAATATCTTGGCTACACGAAGACATTTTGGACTTGGGCTTCCGTAGTAATGGGACTTACTTGTCTAATTTTTTATTTCTTTCTTTTTCATTCAAAATCGTTTCTAAATACATTTAAAATTCTTTTATGTTTATAAAATCCCTTTCCAACTTCTAATTAAATTCTAACTCATTTAATTAAAGTCTCATTTACTATAAAATATCATAAAATATTATTTTATCAATTTTATTTCAAATATTAATTCATACTTCACCAGTAAAAAATATATAAACAAACTACTAAATCAATTTACCTTTCAAATTAAATTGTTTTCAATTTAGTAAACTAATTTACATCGAATTCTCTAAATTATTTCTTTAATTTCATTCATAATTCCATTTAATTCATTTTAATTACTACAAAGTCATTAATTATTAGCTTCTCGACAACGGGTTGTTACATCCTTGATAACGAGATGGAGTATATAAGTATCATGTATTCGACGCATTGAGTGAGTGATGTGGGGATGATGATGGATGATATGTGTGCTTTGGTTATTTATCACTCTATGGATGTCACATGTAGTTATCTTTGATGTAGATACCCGGATACCCCTTAGTACTTTGATCAATAGTGCACCTATGACGATAATGATATAGAGTATCACATATCCCATGCTATGTGCTAATTCTTTGGGTGCAAGGACAAGTCATGTATGATCCTCTATACTCTCTGTTTCATATACTATATCGACTTTTATAGTATTTTGAGATTGTTTATTGCTCACACCCGACTGTTGTTTGACTCGAGGTTTTATGCTTTGCTTCTTATTACCATGGGCACTCTTAAATGAATATACTAGATAACAGGTTTAAATGGCACATGGAGTTCTGTAAGAGGCGATGCTTTCTCATATTTATATTTTGGGCTTATTATTGCATATTTCGTTGTGTGATACTGTGGAGCTTTGACAGTGTTTGACTTACTATTATTAGAGATAATTTATCAGTTGCATAAATTCTGTTACTATTTTATACAACTGTATGAGCCTATGTACTCTGATTCTGTGGTGAATGTAGTTATTACTATCTTGTAATGACTATTATATTTTATTTGATGCGTTGTAAGATATATGACAGGTTCTATCATTTTATGATGTTTTCTTTCTCTTCTCTTCTCTTTTATTCTTTTTTCTTCTATTTCTCCTCTTTACTTCTTTTCTTTCCCTTGATGATCTTCCTACATCGGCCGGATGATCCAACAATGCACTATTTGGTTATATAAGCATCGGAGGTGTAGGATGGTCCTTACATTTGGAATCAGAGCTTAGGTTACATGATTAACCTGAGTTGATACCGTGATCCAGTAGAGATAGTTAGGATTTGTCACCTTAAATTGGATGTAGAGTATACTTTTATACTAGAGAGTGCGTATTTGTTATATACTTTGGTTTTGAAAACTATACAGTAGTATATATAGTATATAAGTTGCATTGCACACAAGAGCACTATTGATGCAGTTTCTGTTATGAGCGAAGGATCATCCTTATTATAGATTAGGAATGATCTGGCAAATGACAAATGTTGTTATTGACTCAATCTCCAGAGTTGAGTGGATAGGATCGCGGGCCACTAACCATGATTTTCATAATATATCCGCTGAGATGGTGTAAAACATTATCTAGAATGCCCAAGTTGCTCTAAATGATTATGGTGCTCAAGTGCAAATACCTAGAGTCGACTTTGTCGAGCAGTATAAAGACTTCGTGAGTCTAGGAGGAAAACTGTTCCTTGAAACAAAGTCGGCTTTTGAAATGCAAGATTGAATGGCTACTTGAAAGTGGATCTTCAATGACTTAGAGTTAGATGATGCAATGAAGTAAAAGTTGACCTCTAGATAACTCCAAGGATGAACTTAGACTAGTGGATTACCCTTATAGCTTCGACTCTAGAGGATTGATTTACTTAGGATTAGTTTATAGTTCGCTTCGAAGAAAATTTTTCTCGGCTTTTCAAAAGTTGGCATTGATTTGGAAGTTCATCGATTTAAAGTAAGGCGATATGTCTGTGGCGGAGTATGTGGCCGAATTTGATGTTCTATCGCAGTATGGTCTATCTTCCATTAATACTCCACTTAGAAAGAATGAGAGTTTATCTTTGGGCCGAGTGATCATCTTGGGAAGCGATGGATTGGTCATATTGTTAAGAGGTTCGAAAAGTTGATCAAGAAGGCTTTACGACATGAGAGCCTATACCTAGTGTAGAAGGATTGTACAAAACTAACTAAGCGAGGACAAATAATGAAGGCATATGCATTGAATGTCATTTCGAGTTCGTCAAGTGCTCCATTGATGAAAGAGAAGGGAAAGGGCATTACTGTCTAGGGTATGCTTTTCGTTTGTGGTGTTCCATACGTATTTTTTGATTTTGAGGTTTCACATTTCTTCATATCTAGTGATTTGTAGATAGATTGGGATTGAGATCCAAAATTGTTAACCGACCTTTAAATTATGATGAACCTTGTTAGGTGCTCGGCCAACATGTGCATGGTTTGTCGGGACTTAGCCTTATCGAGTCATGGATGTTTGTTTGTTTGTTATTGATTTGTTTTAGGTTTAATAGGGTTCGGTATTATTATCTGGGAATGGAATGGCTGAGGAGGTACGAAATAGTGGTGGACTATGAGAGGTCGTTGGTAACGATAGGAGTAGATGATGGGCATACGATAATGCTAGACTGCCTACTATATAATGACGTAATGATCAGTTTTCGATATTCGCTCGATGCCCTGCCCGATGGTTTGCCATTAGTTTCTATTGCTAGGGAGTATCAAGACACATTCAATGAGGTTACCAGATTTCCATCATATAGGGATTTAGTTTCGTATTGATCTGGTTAGAGGTGCTAGAGCAGTAATTATGTCTTTGAGGCATATAATGTCCAAAGAGTATAGGAAACTAAAGGTGCAAGCGGATGAGCTACCGAGGCGAGGGTTCATTCGTAGGAGCATAATTGAATGGGATGCACCTTTAGTGTTTGCCACTAAGGAGAATGGCTCTTTAAGGTTGAAAATTGATTGCCATGAGCTAAATGAGATAATGAACAAATATCCACTTCTATGTATTGATGCCTTGTTCGATCAACTCTATGGTGTAAGGATGTTCTCTCAGTTAGACTTTGCGATGAAATTTCATCGGTTGAGAATAGTTAGAGAGAGTGTGTCGAACATAGCATTTCACATGCCACTTTTATTTTTGATTGGTTGGTTATGCCATTCGGGCTAACCAACACATCGGCATGCTTTGTTAATCTCAGGAACCGTGTTTCGAGGGATCACTTGAGTAGGTTCATGCTTGTGCTCGTTGATGATTCTTTCGTCTACTCATGGTTGAGAAAAGTGGTTGATGATTTGGATATGTTGAGAAAAGACTGATTGATGGGGTAGTCTTTAAAGTATCACTTCAAAAGGAGGGAAGTGAGATGCTTAGGTTATGTTGTTTCAGAGTAGGACATTGCTAAGATCCTTTGAGTTACGATAGTCCAGGATTGGAATAGATCCGAGAGTGCTATGGATACGAGGGGTTCTCTTGGATTGGGAGATGCTATGTATGTTGTACCAAGGACTTCTCAAAGGTAGCGACACCTATAATTGACTTGACGAGAAGAATCAGACTTTTCATTTAGGATACAAGGTATGTACATGCGTTAATGAGTCTGACAGAGAGGTTGACGAGTGCATTGATGTTAGTCCTTCTAAGTGGGAATAAGGAGTCAATAGTACACATATGCTTGTGGTACTTAATTGGGTGCGGTATTGATGCCGAAAGGTAAGGTTGTCGCGTATCTTAACCGACAACTGAAACCGCATGAGAGGAAGTATCCGACTCTTGATTTGGAATTGGTGGCATTATTGTTTTCTTTGGTGATTTTGAGGCACTATCTGTTACGAGAGAGGTTTGGATTGTCCATTGATTCTGCATCATTGAAGTATCTATTCTCTTTGAAGGATCTCAACCTTCACCAATAGCGATGGTTAGAATCCTTAGCCTCCTACGACTTTGACATTTCTTATACGCTCGTAAGGAAATGCATTCGTTGATGCTTTGAGTGGAAGATATATCGGTTTGGGAGTAATTATTCCTAAAGTGTGCATTTCTTGAGTCTATCGCTGGTTATGACTTTAGAACTTGTTGTGAGGCATGGCCAAAGATAATGGCTAGTTTGACTGTTAGACCTACTCTGATTTAGAGGATCGGTTCTAGTCAGAGGCATGAAGCTAGATTAGCAGAGATCATGGCCAAATTAGTGGAACGAGTAGTGTTTGTTGATATAGTATGGAATCGACTAAGAGGGTTGGCTCCATATGGATGAGATATTATTTGTTCTCGATGTCGATGGATTTGACGAACGAGATGCTACAAGAGTGCTCTCATTCGAGGTGGACTATATATCCTAATGATAATAAAATTTACCATGATACGAGGTAGACATTTTACTGGGAAAGGATGAAGAAGGACGTCGGAGCATTCATTTCTAGATGAATAAATTATCAAATAGTAAAAGCTAAGCCAGAGAAGCCAAGTGATTTACTATGATCGCTTAAGATTCCTAAGGGGATATGGAAATAGATATCGATGGAATGTATTGTCGATTACTAAGTACTAGAGGATAGTATGATAGCATTTAGGTCACAATCGATAAATTGACGAAGAATGCTAGATCATTATCTTCAAGTCTAGTAGGACGACATCCAAATTTATCGAGTTATATCTAGAATGGTAGTTTGATTACATTGTGTGCCAATAACATTGTAAGTGGCTAAAACCTGTTGTTCACCAGTGGATTTTGGGAGAATTTACGAGAGGAGTTGGTAAATTTGGCATCGAATTGACTAGATGATATCGAGACTGAACTAGAAACTTCGAGACCTCTTTGGCCTACTTGTACCGATATACATGATACGAAATATGATAAGAGGAAGGCAATGTAGTAGTAAAGGTTCGGTGAAGTGAAAGAGACGGTGATTTCATAGGAGAGACTGTTGAAACCATGAGGACCGCTTGTCCTGAGTTCCTCACTATGGATGATTTCCATTTTTTGCTAGCTTTCATATTGGGTATCATATTTGATGCTTTATACTTGATAGTTTAGTATCCTGCATGCTAGAATATGCAAGGATGTTACTTTTTGATGGTTGATCTTATATGTGCCTATTTGATGTTTGATTGTTGGCATTTGACATGATTACTTATGCTTATGTGGTCGTTAGGCATGCGTGATAGTTATGATTTGATATAGCATGTTTATTTGAGACGATTGCTATATATATGATTTAGTAATGTTTAAATATATAATGTTGTTGCTATTGTGTTTAATCCTCTTTGTTGAGTACATATTCAAGTACATGGAAGTAAGTGTTGGCTATTTGGATGCTTACTCACTTTTATTCACATCTAAATGGTATGCTCTTACTATAAAATAGGTACGTAACATCTGAAGAGTAGATTTGGGTGTACATGCTTAGTTGTCTTCATAAACGAGATGCCTCAAATATGAGATGTATATATATCTATGTTGTCTTGGGATCTTTCCCGGACCTAGCTGTGTAAAGGAGGCACTGTCGAATTTTTCCAAAACTTAAGGGGCTTTGAAAGCATATGGGTTAGGAGACGCTCTCCTTATTTTGGGAATTTCGAGGACGAAATTCTTTAAGGATGGGAGAATGTAACGACCCGTATTTTTTACATTGGGATATTTAAATATTGAATTATTAATTAATTGGAGGCCCAAAAATGTGATTTTTTATATACAATTGAATCAGGACTCCAGACCATTTCCATTGAGTTCGGATCGACGTTGCAAATTAAATTGTGTATAACCATAACCATATTTGAAGATCGAACGATCTGATGGACAAAACAATCTCGAAATGCGTGAAATTATCATCCCAGAGCACAGTCTCAAACATCGACAAAATTTATACTGTTATGACCAGATAAATGAAGTAATGTACGCCGATGGGTTTGGTTGCGATTGGACGCGCCATACGATGGTACGAGCTCGAAACGTACAATGGTTTCCTATAGAAATCAAATAAATAATATATAATATTGTTTAATAAATACTCAACTAAAGCCTCTCTTCCTCTCTCACTTTACTGTATCATTACCAGTAAAAAGAAAATGGCTGCCTCCTTTTCAAATACTTCAAAAAATAAACAGAAGATTTTCCCAATGAAAATCGATGAAACCGAATCCGTTGAGATCGTATAGAGGAGAGATTCACGTCTATGGTGGCATAAATGGTTGCGGTTATGTTTGGGGCATTTGACATTTTCATGACGTCGACTAGGGTTTCAATTTGATGGAGATATAGGCAGAGATAGGCGAAATGGGGTGTACCATTGAGCTTCTCTTGGCGATGTGCGTCTACTCGGACCATTTGCTCATGCTCCAATATGCCAAGATAAAACTTGACATTGTGAGGTTGAATACACCACCATCAGGTTGCAATTTGACTGGAACGTGCAAACATGGCGAATTCAGGTGCATTGCGGAGCTTATGCGAAGTAGAGTACGGTGGCGAAGATGGTGCAGCGTTTTGTCTAGAAATGGATGAGAAATCGAAGATGCAAGCATGCATGCAAGTGGATTTGTGCATTTGTTCACGTATATGAAAATAATGGAATTGGGGAATAAAGATTATGAGAGGTAACTACGTAATTAATTATTTAACCAAGTTAATTAATAACTTATTTAATCACGACTCGTATTTAATTCATATCTTCTGCATACGATGTCCGTTTTAGATGCAGTTTCTTGCATTATGCTCGTGATGGAGAGCTCTATGACCTGACAGTGGATTGGTTAGCTTTTATTTAAGAGTGATATATTTTCTCACCGTACTACGATTATTATACCATGATTGTTAGTATAGTATACAAACGACGTTTTGAAATGATTTCTAACTTTAAAACATGATTATTTAAACCTACATCTTATATTATAAAATAATTTAAAAGTGTTTTAAAATGTTTTTAAATCGAATATCACAATTTTCCTTATTGACATGCTATATTTAAGAAATCATTAGATTTAGGCTACTTTTGATATGAATCCCCATATTGGTTAATATAGACGTGTCATATATGTTGTATGTATGTTATGATAGATGATGTATGTACGTTTGTTGGTTGCATGTATGCTTGTTTGCTTAGTTAAGTTGAAAACGCCTATCAAAAGCGTTATAGTGTTAGGAAATACCGCCTACGATAGAATTTCAGGGATAGAGTTTCGTGCATACCGACCAATTTGAAGACGAAAGATGATGGACTTGGGCATGTGCTTCGAACTTTAGGATGGATGATAGACATTTTCATTTAGCTTGCGCTTAACCACTTTTGGTTAAGTACATGACCAAAGTAGTCGTTATCAACTATTTCAGAGTGGTCGGTATCTACCACTATTGATGATGGTCGATTTGGCCAATTCTTAACATGGATAATGGAGAGGCTTCAAGGAGCATGATGTGTTGGTTCATTTCTTCATTTCACATTCGATTTCGATGTTATAAGTCTTCGACGAGTGGTTTTGGTGGCGATTGTCGTCGACGATGACACGGAGTTCGATGACGATGATGACATAACGAGAAGTGATGACTTTGGTGATGGATAGATGTACTTCGAGATTCAGAGTAGTAGACTACGAGTCGTATTGAAAGGACCGCCGAAGGAGGGTTACAGGATGTATGACGAGATTCTATGACTAATGATGGTTGTCGAGAGTAGTTCTTGACCGCGATGACTTCATGATAGGAGTCGTATGGATATTCCAAGATGAGCTCTGCTATTGATGACGTGCGCAAATGGATTATTGATACTCGAGATGATGAGGTGCACTCGTGAGAAAAGGGTACATGAGATGACTAGAGTCCCTTAGCATTTGGACCTGATCTGCTGGGACCCTAGAGTCCCATGACATTAGGACCTAGGTAGGGTTATATACTATAGTTCGTTGACGTGAGGACATAGTGACGAAATGGTAGAATTGTTGATGTTAGAACCTGTCTATACCTTGATGGATCTAGTGGCTTGTGACGTTGAGTAGTCCTTGATGACGAGATGTAGTATATGAGTACCATGTATCCGACACACTGAGTGAGTGATGTGAGGATGGATGATGGGTGCTATGTTTCCTTTGGTTATTTATCACTCTATGGATGTCACATGATGTAGTTATCTTTGATGTAAATACCCAGACACCCTTTAGTACCTTAATGTATCGTACACTCATGATGATTATGATACAGAGAGTAGCATATAACCAATGATATGTGCTAACTCTTTAGATGTAGGGACATGTTAGGTATGATTCTCCATACCCTCTGTTCCATATACCATATCAACTTTTATAGTATTTTGAGATTGTTTATCGCTCACACCAGACTATTGTCTCACTCGAGGTTTTATGCTTTGCTTCTTGTTACCTTGGGTACCCTTGAATGAGTAGCCTAGATAACAGGTGTAAACGGCATATGGAGTTCTGTAGATGGGCTAGTAGGAGGCGGTGCTTTCTCATATTTATATATTGGGCTTATTATTGCATACTCCACTATGTGACACTATGGAGACTTGAAAGTGTTTGACTTACCGTTATTAGAGTAGTTAATCAGTTGAGTTTATTTTTCAGTTGTATAAACTCTATTACTATTATTTATAATCGTATGAGTATGTGTACTCTGATTCTGTGGTTTATGTAGTTATTATTATCTCTCCTATTTTATATCTGTGATGACCATTATATTCGATGCGTTGTGAGATATAAGACAAGTTCTTTCATTTTATGATGTTTTCCATCTCATCTCTTCTATTCTCTTCTCTTCTTTTTACCTTCTTTACTTCTTTTCTTTCCCTTGACAATCGTCCTACATTCGTCGGATGCTCCAGTAGTGCACTATTCGGTTATATGAACATCAGAGGTGTAGGACGGTCAATACATTTGTCGAACGATACTACCGTCTCAGTTCTTCGATCCTATCCAATACTCATAATCTCAGTTATCCTCCCATTGACTTCAAGAAACTTTAGTTATTATGTAACGACCCGTTATTTTGACCCATTCGCATCCATACATGTCGAACTTGAATAATTCAAAACAATGGATTGTAAATAAAATTTTGCAAAACTCAGCATATACCGTAAATAAAATAATCACAGATCACAGACACAGAGTAATATAACAACAATGTAGCGGAAACAAATGAATAGTAGTTCATGAAGCTACTATATATATAAAAGAGTTAAATAAGTTACAACAGATCTCGAATACAATAGTCCAATACAAGAATCAGAATACATCATTAGAATCAACCGAATATCTGAAAGCTGGATAGATAGCTGGATCTCCAAGCGAAGCTCCAACTCCAAAGGTGAGTCTCGAATACTGGTACACTCAGTCTGACCCGAGCGTAAAGAAAACACAAAACACTCGAGTCAGGATTAACATTCTTATATCAATAAATCCAACTCAAGTGAAATAACGACTGAAATACAAGTAACTCAAAAGATGTTTGGGATAACCATCCTCTAAGGATCCATTAAACTATCCACTATGTAGTAGTGTACGCTAAGTAGATACTGCCTATCAGTAATATAAAGTATCAAAATAGCGTTAAGGCATTACCATTATCCCCCTTAACACATTTTATATAAGCATCATAGTCTATACAGCATTGTAAACTCCACCGTAAACTAGTGGGCTATCAGGAAGTACACCATAGGTATAACACGAAACAAATCGTAGTGGTCGCACATAGGGATACGAGTATGACAAGGCACATGAGGCAATACCCAAGGTAGTGAAACTACCGCTTTGCCTGATCCGGACTGGTGAGAACGCATCGCCGCAACGATCGCAACACCGCGAAACAACACTCCCAAATCAAGGGTGCGCACCAATCAAAAACAAGTAATGAGTAGTTTACGAAGAAGTGTGTCCGCTAGAGGTAGCTAACCTCACTGGCCCGACACGGCTCCTGTTTAAGTCATTTCCAATTTGACACAAGTGTCAAGGCTATCCATTATTGTTCTCTTTCTTCAAATCCAGCAACGTCATCATTCCAACCACTTCATTCTGGATCACACTCTGCGTATAATAGTTATTAAAGTGGTTTTTGGTTTGGACAGAGAGTATGTCCCTAACCGATCCCGGACTCTTCAATAACTACGTAATTATTACACCGATAGGTTATTTAATAAACTTTCAAAATAGTTTATATTTCAAAACCAAAATATCATTGCCATTTCAAAACCATATCAATACGATATCACTTCCATTTCAAAACCAAATACGATATCATTTCCATTTCAAATATATCCATCTCAAATATATCCATTTACAAAATCTTAGTACTTCAAAGTTATAACACTTTCTAAATCAAACACTTTGGAAATCATAATTCTTTGGAAATCAAAGTTAGAAATCATAGTGCTTTGGAATCATAACACTTTCCTTTTAACCAGTTTAGATATTAAAATTAGTATATATAATAAAATAGTTTATAAATAAAATAGTTTATATAAATAGCTATAAGTTTAAAATAATTTATATTAAAAATGATTTATATTAAAATAGCTTATATTAACATAATTTATAAAGTAAAATATCAATAGTTTTAAATATAATTTAAAATTACTTTATAAAATAAAATAGTTTCCTCGACTTTCACAAATCGATTCAAATCAATTCGACTTCCAAATTCAAATTCCAATCTAAATCATCAATTTCAATTCCAACTCAATTAAACATTTCCAAGTTATATCGATTTCAAATACCGATTTGAACCACAAATAAACCATTTCAATTTCAATATATTTTAAAGCTTCAAATATTCCACATTTCAAAACTGTAACGACCCAATATTTTCAACCATTCGCATCCATTATAAGTGTATAGGTAGACACTCATGCCGGAGTTGAATTGCTCAAAATACCGCGTTGTAATTAAAATTTGGCAAATCTCAGAATATACAGTAAATAAATATAATCACAGATCACAGACACAGAGTAAAATAATGCAGCGGAAGTAAAAGAAATAGTAGTTCATGAAGCTACCATGTAAATATATCAGAGTTACATAAGATACAACAGAAGGAATAGAGTACAACAGAAGTATCAATAAGATAACCAAGTACAAGCTGAACAGAGCAACATAACTGAAGTAGATAGAAGAAGACTAGCAGATAATCTCCAGCGATTCAAATCTCCAGAAGGTGGAAATCCAAATCTGTGAATAACTCAGGCTGACCCGAGCGTAAAGCAAAACACAAAACACTCGAGTCAGGATTAACATTCTTATATTAATAAATCCAACTCAAATGAAATATCAACTGAAATACAAGTAACTTAAAGGATGTTTGGGATAACCATCCCCTAAGGATCCGTTAAACTATTTACTATGTAGTAATATTCGCTATTATACTAGTGTCTAAATAAGTAAAGTATAATCATATCGGAAAATAGCGTTAAGGGGATGGAGAACCTTAACGCGGTCGGATCTTAAAATCATAATCGTAGTAAAGCTCGGTATGGTAGGTGACACGGCACAACTAGGCAATGCCAGGGTAGATATACCAATTACGCACACGGACTGATGGATACGCATAGCAGCCACTACCGTTCCACCTCGAACAACATTCCCAATCGGAGGATGGCCATCTAGTCAAATCACAAGTAAGAGTATAATATCGAAGAAATGCGTCCGAGAAGAGGTGCTACCTCACTGGTCCGAGATCGCTCCTGTTTTAGCCACCTTATTGCCAACTCACGGGAGTTGGGTCCACGTAACATACCTTAAGAACGTCGCCACCATCCTACTTCATTCTGGAATCTCCACCGCGTACACGGTTGTCAAAGTGGTTTTCGGTATCGACAGAGAGTATGTCCATATCCGATCCCGGTCTCTTTGCCAACCAATCGTTATTATAACACCGTGGTCATTTCAAAATAGTTTATACTTCATACCAAAATCATTATCATTTAAAAACCCAATTTAATACGATATCCTTTCACTTCAAATATCCATTTTCAAAATCATATTACTTTCCAAAGTTATAATGCTTTCAAAATCATAGTCTGGAAATCACAGTATTTTGGCAATCGTAACATTTCCTTTTAACAGTTTAGATATTAGAATTTCGTTATAAAATAGATTAGTTACCTCAAATTTCACAAATCGATTCAAATTAACTCGAGTTCCAAAAATTTAATTAAATCAAGTCTCACATTATCAGTTTCAACTCGATTTAGCTTCTAAATAAACTATTTCAATTTATCGATTTCAAATACATATCTGAACCATAAAATAAGTCATTTCAATTTTAATATATTTCAAAGCTTTAAATATTCATCATTTCAAACCTAAATTCGATAAATTTATATACATATCAGATTCCCTTTACAATTATTTAGTTTTGAAATATTAACTTAATCATTTCCATAACATTCAAATTCAATTTCAATTTTCAATTTAAATAAACAAAACATCTCATTCAAATATTTATACGTTTGAAATATCCATTTAAGTCACCTTTTCAAATTTCAAGTTGTAAATCACTTCTTTAAATTTCAAATTCAATACATTTCAAATCAAACTTATTTAAGTATAATTCTTAAATAAATATAATTTCAATCAATTTCAAATCATTATAAATTCTATATTTGAAAATATAGATATTAAATAAATACTTAAACATGTTATTTATCACTTATTTAAATCAACTTTAATAAATCTTTAAAATCAATATTTATCAAAACCATATTTTTCTCTTCAAAACCATAGAAATCATTTTCAAAACGTTTATATATAGACCAACGGTGCCTGTATATAATTTTCTATCCTATGGTCAAGTGATACAGATATTTATCATTTCAATCCGCAATTTAAACATATTCGGGTATATATCTTTCAACCCGAAATCCCAAATTCAATTAAATGAAAATCGCTTGGGTTTATCATTTCAACCCATAACGATTTCCTCCTATTCTACAGATCGTTCGGGTATGTATCATTTCAACCCATAGTGATTCTATACTAACAGGGAACTTGCAGAGTGATAACAGATATGATAATAAAATAACAACAGAAACAGGCATATATCAACAATATAAATAACAGATAATGGTGTCAGATGCCATAGGTGAACAGATACAGATAATGACATATATAACAATGTAAATAACTAACATCAGCATATTTCAATTGACATTTCAATTGAAATCAAACTTAATAAATATAAGAATATTAATCGTGAGTGATTGCTCACCTTTCGAGGCTAGAGAAGAAAAGACAATGAAATGAGCTACGAATTGGATCACGATCTAGACAATCGAACAAATCTCAAAGCGAAGTAAGCTGAAAGATATGGATTAATGGAAACGAATCAGAATCGTCTTGATATAATCAAAACAAAATGTGCTATAACTTCTCTCTAAACCGATTTTAGACATACATTCAAAATAAGCTATATATATATTTCAAAATCATTGTTTTTTTTATATATAAAACCCATATAAACAACATATCTACATAGTAAGGTTTTAAATAAATAAATACACACACAATAAAACATTTAAACAGGAAATATATACTTTGGTACACAGGGTGTACATACCTATATTTAACATATAAAATATATAAATACAACTAATCATATAGTGCAACACTGATATAAATAAAATATATCCCATCACACCCTACAATAATATAGACTATATGATATATATAAACATCCATACCCTATAACATCATATCGTAAGCTACAGGAGATAGCAGCAACATCTAAATTCTGAAATAACTTTTAAACTGTTATAAACTTTAATATACAATATGTATTGTATAAATTTTTTATATATATAATATAGAAACAACACCCTTCACTATACATTTATATCAAATTGTATATTCAATAGCCAAAACTATATTATATAGAACATACCCATTAAAAGGCCAAAGCTAGAATTGAAACAAAATGAGCAAACAAACAGCTTATATAAACGTACAGTTTATATATGTAGCACTTACATTTTATTATTAAAACTGTTTCGAAAATATAGCATAACTTATGTGACATATAACTGGGGTGTACGTATTATATACCACTTAACATAACTTGTAAAAATCTTATCAGTACAACTGACATAAATGTAAATATATAATATAAATATAATACAACTAAATTTTCTTTGATTCAGAATCCACCTTTGCCTTAAAAATCAACTTTCAAACAGATATTCACAGCCTCAGTAAGCTTATTTAATGATCTACACATATATTACATATATTTACAAACCTTTATGTATTAGACTAAAATAAAAATAAAGTATAACATATGTATACATAGACTTCGGCCTATACGGCATAACTAGAATATTAAAACAATATAAATTATGAAATTTATGTAACCTATACGGCAGCATATAATATATTATATAAAACAAAAATCTATATGTATATACATACTGAGTAATTCTCTATATATATAACCAACAACTTGTCTGAAATCTATATAACAACATATATATAAATGTGTAGACTACAAATCATGCACTACAGTTCGAATACAAATAAACTATAAAAATATATTTTCGAAACCATGTAATATATTATAATTTATTTATATATATACACTGTTCAAAATTATAACACTGAAATCATAATATATATAACTAATATCTCTATCTAGTTTGATAACATGTATAGAGAACCAATATATAGATATATATCAGGCCGAAACTTATGTTTACCACTAACCGGTTGTAAATAATTCTATTATACAAACTATATATATATGGTAAATATTATTATATATGTTACCTATATCCGAAACCAGAGAAGATGCGAGCAAGTGGAGATTTGCGCGAGAGGGAGAGTCGGCTATAGGGCGAGCATGGGGAAGTGGGGAGGGCGGAGATCTCGGTTGGTTGAACCAAGACTGGAGTGTTGGCGTGGCAGTGGAGACTGCTGGCGACGCTGCCAGGTGGAGCAGGTTGGGTGGAGGCGGTGGGCAGGGCTTCAGGTTGGAGCTGGTCGAAGGCTGGCGGTAGCAGGCACGGTGGTCTGGGGTAGGAGGCTCGGAGGTGGTGATCTCAGTCGTGGGGTTGGAGGCAGGTAGGTGTGTTGGGTGGAGGAAGGCTCGAGCGAGGCTGTTAGGGTGACGTGAAGGCGGTGGTGCTTGGAAGCGGCTATAGGGGTAGGCTGCCGAGTGTTGAGGGCTAGAATATATACTTGCTTTTCCTTTTGTAAATGAACAGAGAAAAAGGAAATTGGCAGAAAGTAAAGTTATGAAGAGTTTGCAAAAAGAAACGAGAGGAAGGAGAAGTGACAGCCAGGTAGAAGAATAAATTAAAGGAAGAGGACAAGATTTTAGAGAGGATAAGAAATGGAACAGGTTGCAAATAATACTTTTCTCATCTTTGAAGCAACCGTGAATGGGAATAGCAACCGTGAATGGGAATAGACAACGAAAGAATAGGTCCACAAATACTGAACAGTAGGAATAGAATTGGTCACCCTTTGATTTCTGGAGAATTATTAAACCAATTTATTGTTGTTGGGCTGTACGTTATAGATTTGAAGTCTAAGGGAAAAATGTAAAGTCAAGATTCGGTACCGTTACGGTGAACTGTTCATTCTTTTCGACGCGTACCGGATCTCAAATTGCAGAGTTGAATATATCGTGTAGACCAGCACGACGAGACGATCAAAACGGTACACAGATATTAGTGGTACGATCATCCGATCAAAAATCGATATCGGTACGAAATGCTGCTATTTTGCCGAAAATAAGATCGACGGAGCAATAGATGTCCAAATTTGGAAAAACGACAAACTGACATCTTGCTCAGAAGATGGTTTAGAATTTTTCTATGTAAAAATATTTAGGTACCGGAAACATTTTATTTTCATCACTTTTAACTGATTAAATTGAAGTAAATTTACGCGCGAAATAAATTTTCATATTTTCGGATGAAAATTTACTAGTTGCTATGTTTAATTAGATGCATTCCAAATATCAAATTTATATTTCAAAATTTCATCGTTTAAAATTTCACAAAAATTCGTTTAATTAGATAAATAAAACCACTGAAATTTACGGGTCGTTACACTCTCCCCCACTCAAAACTTTTCGTCCCCGAAAAGGAAGGAAGTAGGAGAATGGAAACAACCAGAAAGAAAAATAGATTAAAAGACAAGATAAGACTATTAATTTAAACCATATAATTTCAAATTAAACTAATTAATATTTAACAATTTGATTTAATCCACTGAGTTCACTTAAGTTAAATCAATTCAACTATTTCTGAATTCATTACCTTATGTCTAGTCATCCTCAATTAACAATTTCTAAGTCATCAAATTTGTATAATCATTTATTTTTCTCATATTTTGTTCGACAAATTAAATTCTTTTATTCCAAATTATTATTAAGTTTATTTCACTTAATATATATCTTATTACATATATTTAAACTATATAAATTAATTTAAACCATATATTTCAGTTTAAATCAATTTATATTCAATAATTGATTTTTTTTTTCAAGGTATTTCCATACTTTAAACAAGTTTCAATTTATTAGTTCCTTCAAACAATTTATTTGTCTCATCTATTATTTAATTAACTTATTATTCTGCTTATCTCTATTAACATCTTTATAATAAAATTTAAGTGTATAACATTTATTATAACACTCAAATCTTTCCTTATAAAGTCATTTTATATTGTATATTGTCCAATTACATTTTTAATCTTCTGAAAATTTTAGGTAAGTTATGTTGAGATGAAATCGGGTATTATACAAATAATATTTTACAATCAAGTTATTCTCAATTATATATTTATCCAAGAATTTTGGCTTCAGTTTATAATTGAAATCATCTTTAATCTAAAATTTAAGAATTTAAATCTCCGATTTACTTCAACAATTTTAGAGATATATATAATATATCTATATCAATCAAATTAAATTTTAAAATAAGATACCTATATATATATAAATCAAATTATATTGAAGAAATTCAAATCGAATATGTTATTTTCTTTTCAAAACAAAACCGTAGCAAAGCTACAGAATGGTCTTTCCACTTCGAAACTCGAAAATGAAGGTCGATGATGCGGCCGTCATCACCGAAATTATTTTCCAGCGACAAAGAGAAGAGCACTGGTTTAAACATTTAAAATTCTTTGAAAACCATTTTATTCGAAAATACTTTAAATAATATACATTTTAGGACTTTAAAACAAAGTTTGAAATCACCAGAAATTTAATTCTTAAATCTTCGATTTAAATTCATTTCAATTCCAAATAAATTTATAACCAATAGTCATTTTTCAATAGTCAATGACTTACAAAACAATAACATCAAAATCAAATATTATCATTTTCAACAACCAAATTATTTAACTTTTAATTCCAGAAAATTTTTCTTATATATTTAATATAATCATACAAATTTATTTCATCTATCAAATTTGAAAATTTATATTGTGTCAGTTTGCTCTGTTCAAGTGTTTTGGAAATTCTATCGATAGCGTTGATCAGACGAATCGATCGAAAATCCAAATCAACATCAACAACTCAAACAACACACTATAAACATAAACTATTTTATATTAATTTCAAATACACTCCCTCACACGATGATTCCAGAATTGGATTCCAACACAAGGATAGAGATCCAAATATAGAGGGACTCTAATCAAAGAGAATTCTAATCTAAAATAGATAGGCTCGAAACGAAGGTTAGATGATTGCATTTCAAACAGGAAGATGGATAAAGTTGTATAAATCGCGGGCAACCTTAACCGGGTCAACCGTGACCTTATAGATAAGATCGATGTAGAGTTCTGAAACAAATCGACATTCGATTATCAGAGGTAGAATTCGGGTATAGCCTAAGATAGCAGCATCGTAAACCGAGGAGACAGAAATCTACGGTGAATCAATACCGATTGTAAAGGAGTTTCACCCCAGTACAAATTATTTGAAGATTGGCGAGACCGCCGATCTATTATAGATATCATTCAAAATGGAGTTATGGGGTGCTCCAAAATTAAGTAAACACGAATAGGAGAGACAAGAATGAACTTTGGAACCGAAGTGAACGTCCAAAAATTCAAAGGAACCGAGTCAAAGAAGAAGGAATTCAAGCTCGAACGAAAGTGATTCTGTAATTGAATTTACTCTATATGCTGAGTTTTGCCTAAAACCTGGCTCTGATACCACATGTAACGACCCAATATTTTCAACCATTCGCATCCATTATAAGTGTATAGGTAGACACTCATGCCGGAGTTGAATTGCTCAAAATACCGCGTTGTAATTAAAATTTGGCAAATCTCAGAATATACAGTAAATAAATATAATCACAGATCACAGACACAGAGTAAAATAATGCAGCGGAAGTAAAATAAATAGTAGTTCATGAAGCTACCATGTAAATATATCAGAGTTACATAAGATACAACAGAAGGAATAGAGTACAACAGAAGTATCAATAAGATAACCAAGTACAAGCTGAATAGAGCAACATAACTGAAGTAGATAGAAGAAGACTAGCAGATAATCTCCAGCGATTCAAATCTCCAGAAGGTGGAAATCCAAATCTGTGAATAACTCAGGCTGACCCGAGCGTAAAGCAAAACACAAAACACTCGAGTCAGGATTAACATTCTTATATTAATAAATCCAACTCAAATGAAATATCAACTGAAATACAAGTAACTTAAAGGATGTTTGGGATAACCATCCCCTAAGGATCCGTTAAACTATTTACTATGTAGTAATATTCGCTATTATACTAGTGTCTAAATAAGTAAAGTATAATCATATCGGAAAATAGCGTTAAGGGGATGGAGAACCTTAACGCGGTCGGATCTTAAAATCATAATCGTAGTAAAGCTCGGTATGGTAGGTGACACGGCACAACTAGGCAATGCCAGGGTAGATATACCAATTACGCACACGGACTGATGGATACGCATAGCAGCCACTACCGTTCCACCTCGAACAACATTCCCAATCGGAGGATGGCCATCTAGTCAAATCACAAGTAAGAGTATAATATCGAAGAAATGCGTCCGAGAAGAGGTGCTACCTCACTGGTCCGAGATCGCTCCTGTTTTAGCCACCTTATTGCCAACTCACGGGAGTTGGGTCCACGTAACATACCTTAAGAACGTCGCCACCATCCTACTTCATTCTGGAATCTCCACCGCGTACACGGTTGTCAAAGTGGTTTTCGGTATCGACAGAGAGTATGTCCATATCCGATCCCGGTCTCTTTGCCAACCAATCGTTATTATAACACCGTGGTCATTTCAAAATAGTTTATACTTCATACCAAAATCATTATCATTTAAAAACCCAATTTAATACGATATCCTTTCACTTCAAATATCCATTTTCAAAATCATATTACTTTCCAAAGTTATAATGCTTTCAAAATCATAGTCTGGAAATCACAGTATTTTGGCAATCGTAACATTTCCTTTTAACAGTTTAGATATTAGAATTTCGTTATAAAATAGATTAGTTACCTCAAATTTCACAAATCGATTCAAATTAACTCGAGTTCCAAAAATTTAATTAAATCAAGTCTCACATTATCAGTTTCAACTCGATTTAGCTTCTAAATAAACTATTTCAATTTATCGATTTCAAATACATATCTGAACCATAAAATAAGTCATTTCAATTTTAATATATTTCAAAGCTTTAAATATTCATCATTTCAAACCTAAATTCGATAAATTTATATACATATCAGATTCCCTTTACAATTATTTAGTTTTGAAATATTAACTTAATCATTTCCATAACATTCAAATTCAATTTCAATTTTCAATTTAAATAAACAAAACATCTCATTCAAATATTTATACGTTTGAAATATCCATTTAAGTCACCTTTTCAAATTTCAAGTTGTAAATCACTTCTTTAAATTTCAAATTCAATACATTTCAAATCAAACTTATTTAAGTATAATTCTTAAATAAATATAATTTCAATCAATTTCAAATCATTATAAATTCTATATTTGAAAATATAGATATTAAATAAATACTTAAACATGTTATTTATCACTTATTTAAATCAACTTTAATAAATCTTTAAAATCAATATTTATCAAAACCATATTTTTCTCTTCAAAACCATAGAAATCATTTTCAAAACGTTTATATATAGACCAACGGTGCCTGTATATAATTTTCTATCCTATGGTCAAGTGATACAGATATTTATCATTTCAATCCGCAATTTAAACATATTCGGGTATATATCTTTCAACCCGAAATCCCAAATTCAATTCAATGAAAATCGCTTGGGTTTATCATTTCAACCCATAACGATTTCCTCATATTCTACAGATCGTTCGGGTATGTATCATTTCAACCCATAGTGATTCTATACTAACAGGGAACTTGCAGAGTGATAACAGATATGATAATAAAATAACAACAGAAACAGGCATATATCAACAATATAAATAACAGATAATGGTGTCGGATGCCATAGGTGAACAGATACAGATAATGACATATATAACAATGTAAATAACTAACATCAGCATATTTCAATTGACATTTCAATTGAAATCAAACTTAATAAATATAAGAATATTAATCGTGAGTGATTGCTCACCTTTCGAGGCTAGAGAAGAAAAGACAATGAAATGAGCTACGAATTGGATCACGATCTAGACAATCGAACAAATCTCAAAGCGAAGTAAGCTGAAAGATATGGATTAATGGAAACGAATCAGAATCGTCTTGATATAATCAAAACAAAATGTGCTATAACTTCTCTCTAAACCGATTTTAGACATACATTCAAAATAAGCTATATATATATATTTCAAAATCATTATTTTTTTTATATAAAACCCATATAAACAACATATCTACATAGTAAGGTTTTAAATAAATAAATACACACACAATAAAACATTTAAACAGGAAATATATACTTTGGTACACAGGGTGTACATACCTATATTTAACATATAAAATATATAAATACAACTAATCATATAGTGCAACACTGATATAAATAAAATATATCCCATCACACCCTACAATAATATAGACTATATGATATATATAAACATCCATACCCTATAACATCATATCATAAGCTACAGGAGATAGCAGCAACATCTAAATTCTGAAATAACTTTTAAACTGTTATAAACTTTAATATACAATATGTATTGTATAAATTTTTTATATATATAATATAGAAACAACACCCTTCACTATACATTTATATCAAATTGTATATTCAATAGCCAAAACTATATTATATAGAACATACCCATTAAAAGGCCAAAGCTAGAATTGAAACAAAATGAGCAAACAAACAGCTTATATAAACGTACAGTTTATATATGTAGCACTTACATTTTATTATTAAAACTGTTTCGAAAATATAGCATAACTTATGTGACATATAACTAGGGTGTACGTATTATATACCACTTAACATAACTTGTAATAATCTTATCAGTACAACTGACATAAATGTAAATATATAATATAAATATAATACAACTAAATTTTCTTTGATTCAGAATCCACCTTTGCCTTAAAAATCAACTTTCAAACAGATATTCACAGCCTCAGTAAGCTTATTTAATGATCTACACATATATTACATATATTTACAAACCTTTATGTATTAGACTAAAATAAAAATAAAGTATAACATATGTATACATAGACTTCGGCCTATACGGCATAACTAGAATATTAAAACAATATAAATTATGAAATTTATGTAACCTATACGGCAGCATATAATATATTATATAAAACAAAAATCTATATGTATATACGTACTGAGTAATTCTCTATATATATAACCAACAACTTGTCTGAAATCTATATAACAACATATATATAAATGTGTAGACTACAAATCATGCACTACAGTTCGAATACAAATAAACTATAAAAATATATTTTCGAAACCATGTAATATATTATAATTTATTTATATATATACACTGTTCAAAATTATAACACTGAAATCATAATATATATAACTAATATCTCTATCTAGTTTGATAACATGTATAGAGAACCAATATATAGATATATATCAGGCCGAAACTTATGTTTACCACTAACCGGTTGTAAATAATTCTATTATACAAACTATATATATATGGTAAATATTATTATATATGTTACCTATATCCGAAACCAGAGAAGATGCGAGCAAGTGGAGATTTGCGCGAGAGGGAGAGTCGGCTATAGGGCGAGCATGGGGAAGTGGGGAGGGCGGAGATCTCGGTTGGTTGAACCAAGACTGGAGTGTTGGCGTGGCAGTGGAGACTGCTGGCGACGCTGCCAGGTGGAGCAGGTTGGGTGGAGGCGGTGGGCAGGGCTTCAGGTTGGAGCTGGTCGAAGGCTGGCGGTAGCAGGCACGGTGGTCTGGGGTAGGAGGCTCGGAGGTGGTGATCTCAGTCGTGGGGTTGGAGGCAGGTAGGTGTGTTGGGTGGAGGAAGGCTCGAGCGAGGCTGTTAGGGTGACGTGAAGGCGGTGGTGCTTGGAAGCGGCTATAGGGGTAGGCTGCCGAGTGTTGAGGGCTAGAATATATACTTGCTTTTCCTTTTGTAAATGAACAGAGAAAAAGGAAATTGGCAGAAAGTAAAGTTATGAAGAGTTTGCAAAAAGAAACGAGAGGAAGGAGAAGTGACAGCCAGGTAGAAGAATAAATTAAAGGAAGAGGACAAGATTTTAGAGAGGATAAGAAATGGAACAGGTTGCAAATAATACTTTTCTCATCTTTGAAGCAACCGTGAATGGGAATAGCAACCGTGAATGGGAATAGACAACGAAAGAATAGTTCCACAAATACTGAACAATAGGAATAGAATTGGTCACCCTTTGATTTCTGGAGAATTATTAAACCAATTTATTGTTGTTGGGCTGTACGTTATAGATTTGAAGTCTAAGGGAAAAATGTAAAGTCAAGATTCGGTACCGTTACGGTGAACTGTTCATTCTTTTCGACGCGTACCGGATCTCAAATTGCAGAGTTGAATATATCGTGTAGACCAGCACGACGAGACGATCAAAACGGTACACAGATATTAGTGGTACGATCATCCGATCAAAAATCGATATCGGTACGAAATGCTGCTATTTTGCCGAAAATAAGATCGACGGAGCAATAGATGTCCAAATTTGGAAAAACGACAAACTGACATCTTGCTCAGAAGATGGTTTAGAATTTTTCTATGTAAAAATATTTAGGTACCGGAAACATTTTATTTTCATCACTTTTAACTGATTAAATTGAAGTAAATTTACGCGCGAAATAAATTTTCATATTTTCGGATGAAAATTTACTAGTTGCTATGTTTAATTAGATGCATTCCAAATATCAAATTTATATTTCAAAATTTCATCGTTTAAAATTTCACTAAAATTCGTTTAATTAAATAAATAAAACCACTGAAATTTACGGGTCGTTACAAAAACTAAATTCGATAATTTTATATACATATCAATTCACTTTTCTATTATTTAGTTTTGAAATATTTACTTAATTATTTCAATATCATTTGAATACAACTTCAATTTACAAATTTAAATAAACATAATATCCCATTTAAATTTATATAAATTTGAAATATTCCTTTAAGTCACTTTTAATCAAATTCAAATTATAAAATATATCTTTAAAATTTCAAATTTAATAGATTTCAAATCAAACTTATTTAAGTATAATTCTTAAATAATTAAAAATCCCAAATCAAATTCAAATTTATCTTTCAACCCGAAATAATCTAAACTCTATATTTGGAAATATAAATTTTACATATATACTTAACCATATTTATATTGATTCAAATCAACTTTATTAAATCAACTTTAATAAATCTTTAAAATCAATATTTATTAAAACCATATATTTCTTTCCAAAACCATAGAAATCATTTTCAAAATATTTATATATATAGACCAACGGTGTTTGTATAAAATGTTGTACCCTATGGTCAAGTGATACAGATATTTATCATTTCAATCCGTAATTTACATATATACGGGTATATATATATATATCATTTCAACCCATAACCCCAAATTCAATTCAATTGAAAATCGCTTGGGTTTATCATTTCAACCCATAACGATTTTCTCCTATTCTAAAGTCCGTTCGGGTATGTATCATTTCAACCCATAGTGATTCTATACTAACAAGGAACTTGCAGAGTGATAATAGATATGATAATAATATAACAGACATATATCATCAATATAAATAACAGATAATGGTGTCAGATGTCACATGTGAACTGATACAGGTAATAGCATATATATAATAGTGCGAATAACTAACATCAGCATATTTCAATTGGCAGATAATGGTGTCAGATGTCACAGGTGAACTGATACAGGTAATAGCATATATATAACAATGTGAATAACTAACATCAGCATATTTCAATTGGCATTTCAATTGAAATCAAATTTAATAAATAAAAGAACATTAATCGTGAGTGATTGCTCACCTTTCGAGGCTAGAGAGATTCGATGATAGAAGGAGTTACGATTTCAAGCACGAATTCCACAACAAGGTAAGATTGGTGCGAATTTGACGACAAAGCTGATAGATAAGGATCGATGAAATAAATCAAAACTGTATTGATGAAGATAAATGGTATAAGAGATCTTACTTAACCATATATAACTATATATATATAAATCAAATTCTAAATTCAACCACATTTTAAATTACATAAACACTTATACATTAACTTATAAAATGCAAAATATTTACACATTTAAATCTATATATACATATAATCAAAATCCATACCCAAATATAATAAAATCAATGATAAAATATATTACATAAAAATCCATATATATTATATTTCATTTAAAACAAATATTACAAACCAATATAATACCAATCTATAACTTATGTACTATACGAACAACCTTATACATAAAGCCTTTATAAGTCAAATGTATATATAAAGTCAGACCGTATATATATCAAACATTTATTATTATTATTATTTTTATAACATGACTCAGCAGTTTATATATAACTGATCGCTACTAATATAACATATGTAAAACCTAATAGATCGGATCTAAAACAAATATACTAGCCAAACAATATACACACATAAAAATAATATGAAATTAGGAAACCAAGACACTGTATACCAATATATATCAACATATATAAGTTTTATAGTTACATATATATATACTAAACTTTCTTTCAGCAAACTCACAGCATGCAAAACATAAGCATCAATACACGGTCTACTGTATTTTTTTTAAAGTCCAACAGCGAACGAGAATAAACTTCATACTTTATATACAAACAAACAACACACACACACACACATATATATATATATATCGAAATCTCCTAGGGCAGCTGCATATGTTACAGCCAATGTGAACACTAAAATTTTGAAATAGCTTATCCATCCTAACAAGTGAATACTCATATACTTATAAATCCAAAACAAAACTAACATAACTTTTATATAAAATTTAAAATAGAATCCGTATCTCAATATAATAAAATATAATACTATATATATATAAACTCATGCAACCCATAAACTTCTATATAACACGTATGTCACGTAAAATACAAATATATATATATATAACTTATGTTGATTTAAAAGTGGACACAGACTAGCATATAAGGTAAACTATATTAAGATTTACATAACTTTCATATTGAAAACATATGGTAATATATACAACAACTATATCATGAACTACACTGATAACCATATATATAATACTTTATAAAACACTGTTATCATACTAAACAAAATATATGCGGTAATATACTAAAACTTGTCTTACATATACAGCAATTTATATACTTTCACTCTTTATCTTTTTTTGAATATGCGATCTAATATATTGTTCTATGTATACTGACTCTACAAAATATACTTACTCATATATAAAAGAAGATGGCAAGCTTACATGAATGGCCGACAATTAGAGAGACAGGGAATGCAAGATTGGAGATCTGGAAAATCTGGGATGGAGGAAGTGGCGAGCGGTTCACGGTGGGTGGTGGATCGGCTAAAGAGGAAGGCATGAAGGTGGCGGTAGTTTGGTGAATGGGTTCGGGTCAGCACTTGAATGGCGCGACGATGGTGGTGCGGGTTGTAGGGCAGGGGCGGATCTCGAGTAGGCAACGAGGTCGGGACGGAAGGAGCAGCCGGAGTGCTAGAGGCGGCGCGGGCTGTGGGTGCTGCGAGGTGACGAGGCGGCTGATGGGTGGCTCGGAGTGTGTCAAAGGAAGGGTGAGAGGAACGAGCATGACCGGCTTAGGGGAGAAGCAAGCTACAGATTTTAGGCAATATAAATTAACTTTATTATTAGAGAGGAAGGCTAATTGTTGTGGGAAATGGGAATTCATGGAGACGTGGGTTGGGAAGAAAGATATAGATGAATAGTTCACTTTATATTGTAAATATAAACTTATAATATTATAATTCTCAAATGAACAGTTAAACAAAATATAAGTTATATAAATTTACTTCTTTAAAAGTAAATGCACGTGAACATCGAAGAGATAGGAAGTGAGTACCGATGCATTAACAATTAATGGAAAGCAAAAAGTCAGAAGAACCAAAAGGCATGGCACCGGTACCGATATGACGCATCGCTTCATCGCTTCCGTCGTGTATCGGATCTCAAAACACACAAATGAATATATTATGGAGATCAGCACGACGAGACGATCAAAACGGTATACATATATCAGCGATACGATTGAATTATAAAAATTCTAATTTTCTACTAGTGGAAAATGCAGCAAAAACGCAGAAAAATAAGATCGACGGAGCTAAAGAAGTCCGAATTTGGAAAAACGAAAAATGACGTCTCAGTCAGAAGATGATTTAGAATTTTTCTATATAAAAATATTCAGGTTTGGAAAACATTTTATTATCATCAATTTTAACTGATATAAATTGGAATAAAATTACATTAGAAAATAAACTTCCAAATTATTTGATGAAAATTTACCAGTTGCTATGATTAATTAGACGCATTCCAAATATCAAATTTTTATTTCAAATTTTTATCGTTTAAAATTTCATAAAATTTCAACTATCTACGTCATTAAAACAGTTAAAATTTATGGATCGTTACATATTATGTGCAAACAACTTATTCTAAATCATATTTAAATTTTCTTTTTCAAAATATATGTACCAAAACTATAAATCATATCGGATGATAATTTTGTGAATAAAATCCGAATAAACTTTAGCACGCTGAATTACAAATCTATTATGTTAATTTCAACAATTGAGAATTAACAATCTTATTCTTGTTAACTCTAGTCTTCTTTTCAAAGACATGTTTTGGCCCAATGGATCATATCTCTTCAAGTACAACTATTAAATCATATTTTGATAGTGTACTTGGAATCCATTTCGGATCTATACATCATGCAATATGGAAGATTCATTACTCTTCATGGCTTATTGACAGCCAAGGAAATTCTTTTCTCGACATCGATAAGGACTCATAGTTATTTTTTAATGTGTAAGAACTCTTATTAGCCAATCTAATGTATTGTGTCCATTTAGGTTTTTTTAATTTCATTTCATCATTCGTATTGGATTGTATTCAAATCCATTTTAATACTAATAATTTATAAAAAAATCCTTCGTCATGAAGTTAGCGCTTCTTGAAACAACAATCTTTTTCTCAGTGCAATAGAATATGTATTCATAAACATTTTATCAACTACCTTACATGTATAAAATTGATTTGGTTTTTAGTTTATGAAACTTATGTTCGTAACATGAATTGGTTAAACAATATTGATCGGTCTCAAACTCCTTAGGTCTGGTCCATGATAAATCCCTCACGAAAAAATTTTAGGTGCAACCTTTCGACTCACACAACCTGTCAACTCATTAACCTAGGATATGTGGGCATTTCTTATCAACTCTTATCTTGTATGGTCTCATAAACTATGCTTTAGATGAAATTAAATTTAACCTTAAGTACTTACTCTTAAGTACACGTCCTTAAAGAACTCAACTTCACTCATCATCAATCATACTTTGGCCAAAAAATATGATTACTCATTATCGATACATCATCAAGTGTCATAAGGAGGAGTAACTTTTAAGGTTCATTCTTATTCATTTTAGGTACTTCAGAACCAATACACTCACCTATTCGATCAAATCGAATTCTTTTATTTCCTTTGCATGTACTGATTTCCACTTTGTTTTATTCTGTGAACTTATCGTACATACACTACATTTATATGAAATATACATGTTCATTTAATGATGATACATTGGTGATTTCAATGAAGTAAGTGGATCTGTTTTAGTATTATTAATCCTTTGACTGCATACATGAATGTATCAATCCGAAGAGATCATAAACTCTTTTGTCACTCCCATTAAATGCGTGTCTTGCCCTTAATCATTCAAGATATAATTCACCAGTACCGCATGATTCATAATTATATGATTATTGAGTTACTTCTCAAAGATACAACGTAGTCCATAATTACAAAAAAGATTAGATACTTCTATATTTTTCTATAGCAAATGCATTGTTTTGTTATAAAAACAAATACCATTATTATAGATTTATGTTATAACGAATATTCATAATATTTGTATTAAAGTAAAACTATACCTATTTTTAGTAACTGTTGAAAGCTGTTATTATTTCACAAATAATACTTGGTATATTTACAAAGACAACCTTTCGTAACTTGATGCGACCATTAATAACTGTCATATGGTATGCTCCCACTATTTCTACCATTAGTATAAAATATGAAGCTCCATTCAATTATCTATTAAGGTATTTTATTTTATCCACTGTAATTAGTTTACAATCGAGAGTTTTAGATCAAATATCTTGAACTCAGGTAAATATTCTCATAAAAGATATTTTCTATATATAAAAATACATTTGGAATAGATATCACATTTCTTATTCCATATTAAGTATATCTACTATTTTAAACAACTCACATTTCAATGTCTCTTCACGAAGCAGAGGTGACCATTCACTCTCTTCATCCCAACTGTGCATATGTTACATCCACTCTTGAACATTTGTTTTCCTTTCAAATAGTGAAACCATCTAAAGGTCTTACTATAAGACTGCATCGAATTTTTTATAAAATTGCATTTGGTTATCCTTAACATTTAAGGATATCAAATAAGTTGGACTTTACGTAAACTAATCAAGCTAACATTTTAGTGATCGAATTACTAAATATATCTTGTAGCTCTTGGTCTAGTATTATGTCTAACACAAGAAGATCATTATTATAATAAATCGTATTGAATACACAATCTCATACTATGTTTTACTTGCACATTTCGAATTAACCAATATCATCGAGATTTCATGTCTTGCGAATGTGACTATTCACCATATAACTTTTGTATGTAATTGAATATGGATAAAATATCTATATTTTAGCCTTGCATTAGATTTCAAAACTCATAGAAGACAATACACTATCTTGAAAAATAAACACATAAGTGACCAAATTACAAACGTATTTAGTAGTTTTATAATTAGTCGCTTACATGGGTCTTGAATGACAATATGATAAAGTATTTATTAGTAAGTATATATTTTATATTTCTTTTTCAATCTTAATTCAGTTCATTTGTGTATTTTAACTGATAAATGCTGTATCAAATATATTAGTTGCACAAATCTATCAAAGTAAATTATTTTAACTTGTATAAAATATAATCTTACAATATTAGAAAGGTTAAATTTTTTCATTTCATCTTCTAGATAAGGCTCCTACTAGATTTTTATATTCCTCAAAATCCTAAGAGAAATATAGAAACTTTCAATATCTCTAGTGAGTGTTAGGACTCGCTTGCCTTAGGATTCTGACTTTGACTTTGTATAGCAAATCATAGGTATATAAGTAATGATAACTCTTTATTGATTGTATTACGTATAACTCCTAATCATGGTTTTTATCTTAACCTAGACTTTGACCTTGAATCTTCTCGACAAATCGAGAAAGATGTTCACTTTTACCTACCATTTCACGAAGGTGTAAGTATAGCGCATGTACCTTGAGTTTGCTCAACTAATACATGCATGTATCTTACATCGTTTAGTCAATATATTATAGTACTACTTATAACACCCCAAGCTCGAGTTTTCTCACCAATTAAAGAGTATCAAGTAATCCTTTAATATATATATATATATATGATAGAGGACAACTTTATGTATCCGAGATTCATACTCTTTAGTATATATATATATATACAATTTTGAGTAATATGGATTTAAGGAATAATGTGTTTCTTATGGAACACCCTCGTGATTTAAGTGTCAGACACACCTGAAATCACGGTATATGTATGTACTTGCTCCAAAAATTTGTTTTCGGTTTATTTCGGTTCCACTTACATTAGTTTATACATATATAGTTATAAAAGTTTAATTGGGTTCAGATTGTTATAATTTAATTAACTTATATAATGGGTATATGTATCTTATTATTTAATTAATCTTAGTTCATATTAATTAAATAATATTTAATTATTTAATTGTACTTAATTAATATAAAATTTCTAAAATTTTATATTATTCATCTTAAACAATTTGAGATATATAATTAACTATAAAATTTATAGTTTGTTTATAGGGACAGTTTGGTACAGGTCCCTAATAAGTTTCAAAATACACAAAACCCCCAGTAAAAAAAAGTTTGTAAATTAGGTCCCTAGAATTAAGTTACCGAATAATGGCATACACTTATGCAATTATTCAGTGAATAATTACAGATATTTACGCAATTATATCAAAAAATTACAGACATTTCCACAATTATTCACTGAAAAATTGCGGAAATTTCCGCAATTTTTTCAAAAATTTGCGGAAAATTCCGCAATTATTCATCAAAAAAATTGCGAAAATTTCCGCAATTATTCATCGAAAAAGTTGCATAAATTTATGCAACTTGGGCTGGGGAAAGCTTGAACCCAATTCCTACAGTGTTTGGATATAATTGCATAAATGTCTGCAATTATTCAATGAATAATTGCATAACTATATGCAATTACTTAGTAACTTAATTCTAGGGACCTAATTTACATACTTTTTTTACTGTGGTTTTTGTGTATTTTGAAACTTATTAGGGACTTGAACCTAATATTCACTTGTTTATATGTATATACACATATTAATATATGTATACATTTTAGTTAATTTTATTTAATAAATTCATTTGTTTAATTAAACATATTAATTAAATGTTTAAATTAATTCGAAAATTTAATATAATTCATCTTAAATAAATTTAAGATAAACACATAGCTATAACTATTATAGTTACATACATATATCAATATATATTATTTAATTAATCAAACTTTTAATTAATTATTTTATTTAATTAATCAAACTAATTAAATATATATTAAATTAAAAACTAATTATTTTATTTTTCAAAACATTTTAAAATTTTATTTCTATTTTTTAACCTTTACAAAATTTCATTTTATATTTAAATTTTAAAATTTTAATTTAAGGCACATTCACTATAAGAAATCTTGTTATTGTTTGCATTATTCAGTATCATTTGAAAGCTAATGCAACAATTGAAAATTTAGATAAACGCCACCAAAATGTTGCCTCTAACTTTTCATTGAAATTTCAGTGAATCTTTTTTGGTCCACTGATATCACTGTTTTCTCCACTTAACATTTCCTTTGCTTATTTCTGAAAATTTCCGCCACCAAAACAATGGTGAACCTAGATTGCAGTTGCTTCTTGTCATCTCCTCGTTTCCCTATCTCTCCCTTCCAATCTCATCCCTTTCTCAACCTTTCCTTCTCGTCCAACCTACCTCCATCCTATCCACTATTCCTCTCCTCCGTTCCTGTGCATGTCAAAGGCTACAAACCCTAGATTTGGATTTCGGCATAGTCACACGCTAATAACCTAGATCGGTACTAAAATTGCATTAGAAATTCTTAGGTAATTTTTACACCAGCTTCAAGAGTATTATAGGTTGAAACATGTTCTAATTCTACTTATTCTAGTTGTTCTCAGAAAACATGATCAATTTCTACCTGCAATAAAATGGTGTTTTTGTGTAACTGCTCCTTTTAAATCCCAACATTTGTATGTGACTTCTCCTTTCATTTGATTCTCTAGAAACTAGGGTTTCTAGTAATACTAATGGATAAAAAAGCTTAGAGAAAAGCTTTATTTCGGTCCAAGTTGAGAGATTCTTCTTAGAATTGAAATTCACGTATCGATTTTCTTCTTGTTAGATATCCCTTGATTACTTTATTTTATCATTCCATTTTTGTGATTCTTTTGGGACGTAGGTGATTCATGGCACCTATTAATAATATTTTGTTAACCGCAAGTATTCTGTTAATTGCAGTTGGGTATTATAATTATGGGTCTTTTTCTGTTGTATAAGTACACGTTTTAGAAATAATATAGTTTGTAAGTTATACCTTTTGTTTCTTCGTTTAGTGAACAGAGGCCAAAAACAAACCGTTAATCCATTTCAGCAAAACATTTCATTTCTTGGTTTATAATAAATCTTCTGGCCTTGGAGGTAATCAAATAGAAAAATACGCTCTTCAAGGGTAAAATGAAGTCAGTTGTCCTTGGAGCAAAATATAAATTTAATATGTTCCTATGCAAATTTCCACTTATAATTAAATGAATTACTCACTTAAAGTTATTAGAGTAAGAAATACATCTTTAAGCATTAAATTAAGTGGTTAGTATGGGAATAAATGAGTTCAAGAGGATAGCAGTAAAGCCGAGGGAGAGTAAATTTCAGTTTCATTCTTTTCGATATATTAATTTTGTGAGAGTAATGGCTATAATGTTATTTATGTTGGAAAACAATGACATGTTATGTGTTATTGCTTTAGGTATAATGAATCAGATCAACCCGTATGTAGAGTATGGAAGATTGTTCTAAAATCTGAATCGCTTTGGCCTGTGCATCAGGCTTCTCGAAAGCATCTCGAGGCAATAATTATTCGGTGGCTTATTGGTTTGGCTCCATCCTACTAAATTTATTTTCTGAAGAATCTTTTTACAAATGTTGTATTGTCAAGGTGCCATAGCTTACATTTGTGATCATTACTAATTAATAATTTTAGTCATCAGCCAATAACTATGCTTATCCACTATGGCCCAAGCACTTCGACAAGAAGTTTTTTCTAACATTACACCGCCTTTTAGTTATTTTGGGCTATTCCACTATTACTTGATATGATATGATAAAAAAGAAAGTTGGTCTTCCTACCGAGGTGAATAATAGAAGTATGTCTTATTCCATGAGTGATATACATTTATTTGTTTATCTTAGCGAATGTAATTCTTAATTAATAAATTGGTACAATATTTAGCCAGTAGAAAAAAATTTGGTTGAAAACTGAAGGGATTATATAGTCCAAATTTCAAACCCCATCTAGGAAAAATGACTTGGTAACAATTGAGGTAAATAGGTCTTGCGTACTCGTTACCATGGTCTGTGATTTGAATAATTTATTACCAAGTTCTTGTTGTTTCCCTAGACATCTTTATTTCTTCGAGTCAAATGTTCAATGATTCTAATTGTATCTAGTATATTAAATATAAGTCATGTTGTAATCTTATATGGACAAACACTTGTAATTACTTCTTTGTGCTCTACATCATAACTTGCTCCTTGAGATTTTGTCAAATATAGTTACATTGACGACACAATTTATTTACGTGTGGACAAAAGTTTTTTTTGGCACATTTATATTTCTGAATGATGCTTAATTTTTTTGTTGCTTGTCTTTTTTAATGGATATTAATACTCTTTCATAGAAGGAATCTCTAGCATGTCTTTTCATTCTTATATACCTCGTATTTTGATAATCAACTCAACCCTAAATTTTCAAATCATAAGCATGGTACTTCACTTATTTGATGATTAGGGAAGTAAATAATTGTGTTGTCTCCATGGATCTACCATCAACTTCATGCATATTGAATGAAATATGAATGTAATTTATGTATCAACTGCGTTACAATTTTGTTTTATATATAGTGAAGGATGAAAGTTTAATGATCGGTGAGAGTTAAAACTCAAGACGTATGTGAAATGCTTTGTGGAACATGTAGGTGTACGTGCATATGTAATGATAAACATGACTGTTTCGAGATTCCTTAAATGATTTACGTAAGAGATAAGGGAAACTTGTTATTAAGAAAGAAAAAATATAGCAAAAAGAAATAAGATAAGGGAAACTTGTTGTAGGATATACAAGATATAGATGTTGAAAATGGTCATTGTTTATTGCTATATGAGCTCTTTATGTATTGCCTTTATGACTTTCATATGAATTACATTAGTTATAAATTAGTATGGCATACCAAGGATTGTGTCCATATAGTGAAATTAGTTTTTCATGTATATTCCTGCAATTAAAATTTGACATAATCCAACGAGGCATCCAGTGTTAGTAAAATTGTGAGTAAAATTTCTTAGCCACTAACAAGATTATTAGTTTTGGGTGGATATATTTAAACTTTGGTCAATAAGTTTGTCATTGGATATTTGTATCTGCTATACAAATGACTGAGACCTAAGGCTGCATCCTCCCATATAACTTATTTCCATTTGTTTTTTAATTAATGTAATGTCCATCAGATATAATTTTCAGTATGTTTTTGTTTACGTTTATGTTTGAGATAATTTAATTTTCATAGCAATAACATTATAAATTTGTCACTCATAGTCATACCACTAAACTTTCTTATTAGACATAAAGTTTATGTTTTGGAATTCAGGATAGTACGAGACAAGTACTTGTGCTGGTAAATATATGTCAGGTATATGATTGATTCATATATTCAATACGTCCCTCTAATTTTAATTTTGCATTAAGCATGTCAAGATATGCTCATTTTTCTATAAAATAAAAAGAGCTTATTGTAATGAACGGGATTTTCGACCTTCAAAAATCGACACTAATACATCTTTGATATTCACGTGTTGCAAACTCAAGTGCCGGAAACCCAATCGTTAGGGTAAAAAGAAAATAATGATAGAAGACAGAACAACCACAAACTCTCACATCGTATTCAACACTAAATTATACATGAAGATAGTATGTACAATCACTCTCAAAATGATGTATCAAAGTTATGGTAAGTACTTATCTAGCCACGATAGTTATAACGGCCAATCCCTACAGGTGCTGGTACTTAATACAATGGAAATTTGAAAACAGATAACTATCTACAGAAGACACTCCAACTCCAGGCTCCATGCACAATCCAAAATACTCCAAGATTACCTAACCGTTTGGCTGCCTAGAAAAATAGGGCACTCAATGTTTAAGGAGAATAGAAAATAAACTCTAGGTCAATCATGGGACTGATGTGAAAAACTCAAAATACAGATATTTGAAAAAAATGGTATCTCATAAGACCATGCCGCAGATAAACACGGAACATGTTTTTACCTTATGGTAATCAAAACATTTGCTATGCAAAATCTGGAAATATTATTTTTAATAACATTCTTTGAAAAACGTTTTTCAAATAAACATATTAAAATAGTCGAAATTATTACATTGGTAAAATTTGATAGCATAATAGGTTTACAACTAAGTTAGATTGGAGAATGGATTTCATACAATGACAAGGTAAATGACTACCTTCCGTACAGTACACCTCTAGAGGGATGTACCTAGGGTCCAGATACTAGGCGCCTAAACCAACACAGGACATGCCTACCACTTCCTTGATAGTACCGAATATGTCATCACCTCGGTCGTTCCCGACCTTTACTAGGATCCCAAAGCATACATAACAACTCGTATTACAGAGGGTATCAAGTGATGACATCTCCTAATGGGTGTGACCCACATAGCTCTAATGCTTCTACCTTAATTTTTGTCATTTCCAGGGTGCGAGACTTAAGGCAACGTTTACCTTTCATAGCACACATTTCACTTTGAATGCCACATTGCCATTCCACAGTCACACAACTGGTTTAGAGCAAACTTATAACCCCTGAGCTAGTAGGTTTTAGGAAAGGGTGTTAAGATAAGATAAGTTGCCTTCTCTGCCACCAAACAGATGATACGTTTATATAGATCAATAATGTGATTAGAAATGCAACGTTGGACATTCGTCCATATAAGTTGTCCAAGAACAGGAAAAATCGAAGGAACTCTCCAACCACATACTATCGGGGAACATCCTTAGGATTAGTAGCGAGAAGCCCTTGCATTGAAGATCGGATAAAGATACTACTGCTACATATATATGGTATGAGAAATTTCCCCAAGGGTCATTGACAAGCAGCCCTTCATTTATTTACTATCGTTCCATGTCTTTACTTAGAATTCGTAAATTGGTTCGAAGTGGTTTTCAGATAAGAATCACTCAAATTCAACCCTGGTTCCTTCGAACCAATCATTAATAAAAAGATATTAAGTAAATCGATGCTTACCATTCGATTAATTATTTTCTTTTTATCAAAAATAATATCTTCTAAAAATATATATCTTTAAAACATTTCTTTTCGGTATATACAGAATTATTAAACCTCTCTTTAACTTTGAAATACCAAATCATTTTCATAAGCGATATGGAAAACATTATTGAGTTAAAAATGGTCAATATATATTATACTAATTCTACTCAACATCAATTTCCATATTCAACCTTTACTATCCATCAAATAATGGGGAAATCACCTTTTAAATTTACACGGATAGTACGGTTCCCTCTTTAGAATTTAATACCAAGTATAAAAAGATTATCTCTATTCAATTCAAGTTGTATTAAATTAAATTTGTAAATTGAATCTTTTATACTTGTCTCGTTTCCAACATTTCGACATTATATATTTCTCGCTTAGGAAAGAGGCCAGGTGAGTCAGGGCACTCGTTGCTCCTGAACATCTCATTAGTTTAAGTACCTCACATCCACATCTCATGAATAGAAAAATCCGGTCTACCCATCGGCTTTTAGAGCCAAGATTAAATCACTTGATTTTAACAGCTTTTCTTTAAATCGTTTATTTAAACCTTTTAAAATAAATTATAAAACCTCCAAATCATTTTTAAAATTCTTATTTATTTATTTGAAAACATTTATAAAAGATTGGAGAGAGAATACATAAGTTTAAAGCCACATTTCAAAAGTTATTAAAAGTGTTGCAAAAAGTGCAACGAATAGTGCTTTTAAAGCTTATTTGATCAAAAAAATTCTATCATTTAGAAATCTATTTTATAACTTAAATCTCTTTTAAAACATTTATAAGATTTATTCTATATTTTTAGAGAATTAAAAATATCATTTTTAAAGAATTTGTCTCTTTGGTTTCCGAAGTGCCGAACTGCGACTATTTTGAAAACTTATTTTGCTCATATTTCAAAATCTACTAAACGAAATCTCAATTTTCTTTTTTTGTTTGAAAACTATAGCTATAGGAGTTCGGAAAATTCTTATTTCAAGAATTCTGACTCTGAATCCATCGTATACATGGATTTAACTTTCTACTGTGTGAATCGCGAACTGTTGTTTCACGATGCGCCTATTTTTGACTTAAATTTCTTAACTTGTTAAAACTTCACCAAACTGGATTTTAGTGTTTATAAAACATTTATTAATCATTTTATACCATTTTCAAGAGGTTTAACAATCTCATATACACCATTCAATTTATTAAAGGAAAGTGATTTCCTTTGTGATTTTCGACGTGTATTAAACGTGAATCATTTCGACATCAAAAAAACATATAATCAACATCGAAACTTGGTGATCAAACATAGTAAACAACCATAACAATCATATCACATCATCAAATTATATATATATATATAGTTTCTCACCTTGGAATTAAATGATTAACTAGGAAACGGCTATAGCTTCGCTAACTTGAACTCTTGGACTTTTACCTTTAGAAGGCTCGGCCTTGACCTTAGAGAGGAGGAAGGCTCAGCTATGGGTGGTGGGGGGTGGTAGCCATAGGGTTTAAGGGGAGAGAGGAGGAATTTGCTTTGAGATATTAAGTGTTTTGATATATACATATACATATACATATACATACATATATGTATATATATAATTTAATTTTTTTAAAACTATATTTTGCTAGGTATGGAAGCCATGAAATAGAGAGGAAATCTTAGGAAAATGAAGAAGTGTGCAAGTGAAGAAGGATGATGAGTATTTATAAGCAAATGGAAGGAGTAAAATATCAAGATATTATCTCCACCTTTGCATCATCCTACGTTCACCAACCACCTCCCTCCATCATCACCATGCTTCGGCTTAACCCCCCATGTGCTTGGCCATGTGCATGTACTTGTGTGTGTAAGTGTAGACTTTGGAAGCCTCAAATATTAAGGAAGGTGAGAAAGTATGTTGATATTTTTTATTATTTTATATTAAAATGTATATGTATATATGTGTGTATCCATGTGCAAGTGAATGTCTTCATGTGTGTGTACATGTATATGTGCATGTGTATGTCACATATAATACACAATGTTACACAACTTCTACACGTTGAATCCTTACGAATTCCGATTTCAATTTCCAATCATATTTTCTCTTCTTAGTTAATATACATATAATTATCAACAGAGTTTAATATTAATATTTCTATCATTATATAATTATTAAAAGGGCTCATTTAATAATAAAAATAGTTATTAAATTGTTTAAACTAAATGTAAATTCAAAAATCAATTATTTAAAAATAGCGACATTATTAATGATGTCATATATAGTTTTAACTTTCCAGAATAAAGTAAATTATTTTATTACATATTCTCACTTATATAGATAAATGAGTGTATGTATCCAGCTCCGTGTGCGATGTCGGATGGTCAAAGAGCTGTTTATCGATTTTCGTTTATTTTATCGATATATCTTCCAAAGTATATATTTTTATAAATATTTATTCAAAATAAGATTACCAGTATTATTTATTGTTCAAAACATTATCATTCATGTTAAGATATCTTAAATTTGAATATTTCAAAATTTCCTGAAGTGATGAATTTTCGGGTCGTTACACTTGGTATAAAGGATCTTGAGTGGCATTGGTTCTAACCATTGCAAATACATGAAACAAACATTTCACATGCATTTTTATATTGGTATTAGGACTATTTCATAGGTACTGAATGACATGTTTGTATCACAAATGCATCAACTTCTTGAAAATTAGTTACAAGGAAAGGGACGTAGGTCCACTAAATTCTATAAAGGAAGATCGGATTCATGCTTTGCAAGGATGCTCCAGGTAACAAGAACTTCAAATTTTACTGCTAAATAATTTTATTTATTTATTTTGATTTAAATGAGTTTCTAAAAAGCACAATTTCATTTGCACATTTCAGCCTCTTATTATGTTTGCTTAAAGGTACCATGTGCTCTTTTAGCATAGGAATTATGTGTCTTGTAAAAATTCTTGTGAATTTTACTGATCGAACCAAATGATAACTGGATAAGAGAATATATATTTATATATTTGTAGTTACTGATATTTCTTTAGCTCATTGCATGGTTATCACCTCTCAGAAAAGTATAAATTAAAGTGCTAGTGATACATACTAGCTAGCACAATTTAATTTCATATATGAAATCACATACTTGTAGGCTAGGGAATCAAGTGCACAACCAAAGCTTTTTCAGTCATTTACTAGTTAGAACTTAGGGTATGTGCTATAAATAATTCATTTTCAAACAAAGTTGTACGATTAAAATAATATAGTAGAACATGTACTCACCAAATATGAGTTAATACATTCATACATCTCTTTTTTTATTGCTAATGGCAGTGTAAGTGGTATAATGCAAAGAAGATTTACCTGGAGGAACTGTGGTTATTCTGCCTCAAAAGCAGCATCAATTCTCTTACCAAGGTACTCTAATTCAATTGTTTTTTTCTTTCTTTCAGCTGTTATCTTAAATAATACTAACATAAGCATTGGTAAATGCTAATGTAAAACTTAGGAAGGGACTACCATAAATTTCAAAATTGTGGAAATATAGAGCTTTTTTAAAATGGTATAACAATAATTTTTAAAATGGCATAACAATAATGAACTGCATTTAATCCATGATGTATGTTGTATATGATATAGGTAATAGCCTTCGAACTACGAGAATACAATATACGAGCTATTGCACCTGGTTTGTTGAAGTTAGAGATCACAAAAGGTCTAATCCAGAAAGACTGGCTTAACAAAGTAGCCATGAGAAATGTTCCTTTAAGAACTTATGGCACACTTGAACCTATATTGATGTCATTAGTAAGATATCTGAAGTAATCTTAGAATTGAGAAGTTTGTATAATTCTAAAATTTGGATTGTAAATAATCATGAATATATGAATTTTGTGTGAACATGTATTTTGTTTAAAAAATTTGTATCAAATTGTTTGTATATTTTATTTCACTATGTGGTTAATGTGTTTGGATGTATATGACTAATTGTTGGTTTCATACCAAAATATGTTAATTATTACTATAATATATATATATATATATATATATATATATATATATTGAACAAAATGAAGTGGAAATTGAACAAGTTAACGTAGTAAGAGATCTACATAAAAATCAATAACTTTTAGTAGCATTTATTAAACGCTACAAAAAATATATGGTGGGAAACAAAAAACGCTACTATAATATTTTGTAGTAGCATCAATAATACTTTTTAGTAGCATTTATACAACCCTACAATAATAAATTTTGGTTGCGTTTTAAAAATGCCGCAATATGTTGCTTTTCGATTGCTTTTATGAAAACGCAACATAAAGTTTTGGATTTTTAGTTGCATGTTTTTTAGCAACGTTCTCTAAAACTCTACCGTAAGTTGTGGTAGCGTTTTTTGAGCCACCAACAATAATTTTTGGTGTAGTGATTTTTTAATTTTCAAAGTGAATTTTGAAAATTAGCACAAGGCCCAAATTAATTTGGGCCTTTACAATTGGACCTACCTTTTAGGCTTACTCCACCCATTATGTCAGATTGGTAGCTAGAGAAGGGAGAATACCTAATTATTCAAATTCAAGCCTAGACATTACTGTTCTAGACACCCATCTGATAAGTGGGCTTTATTAGTTGGCCCTAAAGTTGCTAACTTAGATCACATGTACCATTTGGACTTAGATACCATTATTGGAACTAGGACTACAATGGGTGAATAAGTTAGATTAAAAAAAATCTCTATTTGTATCATAGTAGGCATGTGAAGTCTAATGGGATGCATTAGACCAAATTTAATTTATTTAAATAAAGTTTAGTTTTATTTATTTTTTTGATTTATTTAATTAATGAATTTTATTAATTAACAATTATATGGTTTATCGATATATCATTATATATACATGTTTATATATAAGTGTAATTTGCAACATAGCAAGGTGTATATGGTTAATGTACATAAGTAGATATTAAGATTTATATCCACTATGTGTACATTGGCTATTTATATATGCGTTAATTGTCTCACAATATTTTTTAATATATTTATAAAATATATAAATTTAAATTTAAATTATGAAATATCTAATCTAATTTTGACTAAGTCAAAAAATTTTAAATTCAAATTCTGTATTTGAAATATCTAATTAAGACTTAATAAAATATTTTAAATTCAAAACCAGATCATTAATTATTAGTTAAAATATATGTAACTAAATTTAAGCATTTATATATTTATATAAATAATTATTATAGCTAAAGTTAAATTCTATTTATATTTATTTATTTAGAACACATAACACTGTTTTAATATGTATAAATAATACACACACGTATATTTATTATAAATAATATTTTAAAATTATATATACGTAAAGTATCATTTGGCCAATAAGAGAAAAATCGTTTTTTTAAAAGAAAAATTCGAGAGCTAATTTTAATAAATGAATACATACATATATATATATTATAAAATTAAAGATATATATTATTTTAATAAATTATATATATAATGAAATAAAATTAGTTTCGGTAAAAAAACATTTATTTTTTGAACTAACTAGCCGAAATTTGTTTTAAATTAATTAATTAATTAATTATATATATATATATACAGTTGCGTGCGTGTGTTTATTTTAAATATGATTCAAATGAATTTTATATTTTAAAATTAACAAAATAATCATTAAATTTATTAAAAGTATTTATAATGATTAGAAAATTATTATATATATATATATATATTAAAGTATGTATATTTTGTATGGCCAAATTATAATATTTACATATATATTTGATTACTAACTTTGTATTAAATAAATAGTTTTATGTAAACTTATTGTTTAATGTGATCTAATGCATTTATAATGAAGGAGGGACATTTACACACACACACACACACATATATCGGTTGTAAATAGATAACATATATATTGTAAATATAGAGGTTACCTAAGAGGTTGATGAGTTATATTCACACCCTGATGTATAAATCTTCTAGATCACCGAGATCTGCACCACCGTTGTTAGCAATCGATGCCTCACCACTAGAAATTGTTATAGCTCCTTATATTTAGACAAATGTAATTAGCAAATTGCTAGGAGTAGGTAGGTATAGCCAAAACTATAGAGGAGTGAGGTGAAAAGTCTATAATAAAAGTAGTGGGTGTAGCACACCATAAAATTAAAGAGAATTAATAAATAAGCATTAAAACCCAAAAATAGAATTTTTGATAATGTTGGAATTTGGCTACGAAACTTGCACCATTGTGTTCATGATTATTTTTTGATCTATTTTCATATATAAATTTTTATGATCAGAGTTCAAACGAATAAGTTATTAATGTTTGAAGTTTTCAGATCAGAAACAATTCAAAACTAATTAAGGCAAGGTTTTAAATATCGGATTTCGGTCATGTTTCGTCTCGGAATTTTTACACAAGTTATCTCGTATTGAGGGAGATCTCGGACGAGATGAGTACACATCGGGTGTACATCTCGGATTGACATCTCGGGTCTTATAATGCATCTCAGGAATATTTCGGATGTACTTATGTGTCTAAAATTGATGTGTCAAAAATTTATTTAACGGTTATAACTTTCTTAGTAAAAATAAAAATGGCAACATACTTGATTTACATGGAAAAAGGAATATTTTTAGAAGAGTAGTAGTTTGATTAGCTTAATTGATTTGGTAATGATTGAATAATATCCTTTTATTTGAACATAATAAAGAAGTGAAACATTTCGCTATGACTCATTAAGATAAAAAGTAAAGAATATGTTCAAGAAATTGGTAAATTATAATTGGATTGAGTAGTTTCTTTTGAATAAATATGAAAATAAAAAATATTATGAAAAATAAGAAAAATGTATGATTTCTGGTGAGATCTCGGATTAAGATTTTGATCCATATTTCGGGTGAGATTTGAATATCTCAGACGAGATGAGTGTCGAGGGAGATATGGAGGAGATTTGATGTCACATCTCGTTTAAGTGTGAAAAAGATATTTCGGAGGAGATCTCGGGCGATATATATGAGATTTAAAACCATGAATTAAGGTACTAACTGCTTATAACTTGTAACAGTCCGAAAATTTAAAAGAAATTTAGAAGGAAATTTAATAAGAAAGTAAAATTAAAATAAAATAAGGACTTAAAACCAAATTTCCACAGACTTTTGAATTTAACTACGAACTTGCAACATTGCATTCATAGCGATTTTTCAGACGATTTCCATATATAATACTTTGTAATCAGAGTTAATATGGAGAAATTACGGGCGTTAGAAAGATTGGAAATAGAATAGAAAACTTAAATTAAAATTTCACAAAAATTCATTGCCACCGGTTGACCCATTAGGGTTCAAGGTCGACCGGTAGCGGTCGACCATGACTCGAGTAAAATCGAGCGTTTTTTGCTTTCATGATGACGTGGTGAACGAACGGATGAAGGCATCGATGAGAGGACCAGATTCTTAAAAAGTATTTCATAAGCTAATCAAATGGCCCAAAATTAAAACCTACCCCTATAAATACTAAGCTAATGAAACGCTAATTCTCACATAAACAATTATAGTAACCAAACTCTGCCAAAAAAATTTCTCAATCCTAAACTCAAAAATTTTCAAAAATTAAATAAACCTAACCTAGTAGAATAGAAGAGATTAAATCAAGGAGGACATATTGATTTAGGTGTCCCAAGCACAAGCAATAGGAAGTGCTTTGGCTTGAAGTGAGTGAGCACAATTTTGATAAGTTGATTATTGTAGTAAGTTTAAAATATTTTAATTGATTGGGACGTTAGAAAATCCTAAATTAAATATGTTAAATTTAAATTGAATATTATAAACCCCTAGATTTGAATCTAAAACCCTAGTTTAAATTTTTAGTAAACTATTAATTGGAAATTTATGCATATACCCCTTTCTCTCTTGAAATTAGAAACCTAAATCAACAAACCCTAAACTTTATTGTAATTTTTTGCTTAGACTGTATTTAGGGTTCAAAAATCACTGTATGACTTTATGATTAACCTGTACAACAATCAACAACTAAAATATGTTGGAAACCCTAAGTTTACAACGAGAACGATCGATAGTTGAACCCTAGCGGTTGATCAGTAGTGGTCAACCATGGGGAAACAATGGTTGACCGTTTAGGACAAAAACTAACAAATTGAACCTTGGCCTAAGGCCCAAATTTATAAATAAAAATATGTATAAAATATGAATTATTGTAGGCTTATTTAAGGGCAATTGGATGCATGTTAGGACCTGTAGGGAAGCTAGTTCCCTAGGAGCAGATGCTAAGTCGTGGCAGTATTTGGTAAATATTGTTTACCCAATTTAAGATCTAGTAACAATTCTAGGCGATGTATTTTCGCAAATGTCACTCATATGAGGTTCCAACGGTGGACGTGCAGATGGTACATATGCCTGGTGGAGTGGGTTTGACACAATGGGAGGTGCTAGTATGCACGATTCTTTACACACGTGATACAATTAGAAAGGAGGACCCGGAGCATGCAATAAAGGCTAACACTACGATCAAGGGTGGAAATCAATGCAGACGATGAGACATTTCGATGGGTCGGCATTTCGGGTTCTTCCTCTCTAGGTGTAGTGATGGAAATCGTTCTTAATGACTTAGTTGCAGCGGTAGTAGTGGGTTATTTCCACAGTAGTGTAGTGGTGGTGTCTTCCATTGTTTGTAGCCAAAAGGGAGGTGTCTTACATATTGAGTAGCTCTAGGAGTGGTGATTGATCGTCATATATGAAATTTGATCCTTAGTTCAATCCACTGGATTAGCCTACACAAATTGTAGTGTAGGAATGTACTAGACATGAACCCTTAGCTAACATACCTCAGGAATTAACAGACACATGTATCACATCCTATATCTTTTATGGTAGTTTTAATGTAACTACATATGATCATCATATTAAACTTGTTCTCATTCACCAGATGTTATGCCTGGTCTATTCTTTTTCCATCATTTGCCCTACTACAGGTGGACATGGAAGCAGGCGACTGGCCCATTCTTGATACTGGGAGGGACGAACGTATCTTTAGAGACCACTTTTTACCATATTTTCTCTCCATGTATTTATCTATCATATCAGTACACTTTATCTCTTTTGACAGACTTAGAGTGATATTTTCTATGTATTCTGTATTGGATCATGTACTGGTTTTTTGAGACTGTGAATTGGACATTTTATAAGATGGATATTTTTCTGTGTTATATGTTTCATTCCTTCCGCTGCGAGTTCTGAAAGTGTAGTATATCTAATATTATATCTGGTTTTATTAGTCTCTGTGCTGTGATATGTTATAAAACCTAATGATCCGTATTTCTCGGCACGACGCGAGTCCGAAGGTCACACTAGCCTTTGGATCGGCTTGTAAGGAAGTGCGGGTTGTCATAATTGGTATTAGAGCATAAGTTCAAGGTTTCCTAGGACTTAGGACTGTATTGAGAGAACATAAGAAAAGTTTTTGAAAAATATGAATTTTCAAAAGGTTTTCCAAAAAGTTTTCCAAATTTTTCAAAATAGACTTTTAAAGTATATATGTATAGAAGTAAAGATAGTTCTGTTATCTCACCTTTTGGCAAGGCCGTGATACCAAAGATTTGGTTGGAAACCAAAGACAATTCGACTCAGAGATCGGTTATACACAAGTTCACTATGGATAATGGCGAATTTTGTCCGAGTCGGGATTGAGCTACAATTGACATGATACGACAAGCAAAGCTATGAAGGCCAATGTTCCAAATTTCAGGTCAATCGGAGTTCGTATGCTCAAGATATGGATCGATCAAAATCAATGAAGGAGGTGTCAGTTCGTATCCATCAAGTGCCACTCCTCTTTGTATCCATCAAACACCTTCCCTTCGTATCCATCAACAAATGTCCATTTTATATCGATCTCCCTCCATCCATCTCGTATCGATCTACCACCGTCGATATGAAGTAGCATGCAAGCATCGATACGAACAGAGCCACGCATGATCGACACGAAGGGATCGATACGCACTATTCAGCCTATTGCAAAATCAATCTTGGATCGATCATAACTCAAAATCTACAAGTCCAAATGCCACCACATTTTCACAGGAGCTTGCGTACCACCTCTACTTGGTCTCTGATTGATCTTGACCTAAATGGAGTCATTTTGGATCGATACGAAATTCATACGTATCGATCAGGGATCGATCCCAATCCACCTCGGATCGATCTAGTGGACCCTCCCACGTGAGAGAAGGAGTCTTCCGAGATTTGAGCTAGATATTTTCAGCCTACACCTATAAATAGCAGCCATATGCCTCCATAAAATGGACTTTGGACTCTTCTACGCCAATACTCTGCCGAAATCTCCATTGTATCTTGAATGCACTTTTGTAATCAGTTGTAACTAGTGAGAATCATCAATAAAACAACAAACTTTCCATAGTGGATGTAGGATGCAACACCGAACCACTCTAAATCTCTGTGTTCTTATACTTTTGTTTGTCTGTTTTGGCGTGTTTGTTAGATTAACCTCATTTTTCATTTATATTCTTCATTTTTAATCTCTTCAAATACATCCGAAGAGTGTTGTGCCCAATTTTAGTACAAACAAGTTCAAAGGGTTTTTCAAAAAGATTTAATATGAACTGTAATCTCTCCTTTTGTGCCTATGCTATCTTTGGTTCATGTTTATGTTATCTCTCATCTTCGTGCCTGTAATATATGTGAAAGGTTGCTAATAGAGTTCTTAAAAATTCACAAATAGAATAAGAGTGATCCCACAAGTTCAGGCCCAGGCATTGCAGCTAAGATTCCAGGCGTGAACATTCTGATTTGGTTCCACCGATATCTCCAGTCGAGGAGACAGGTCGGGCTTAATCCTACTAGAATAGTCGCAGAGGGAGCGACAGGTGCGGCCCCTACCCGCCCTTCTACCGCTATAGATATTGCAAATCTATACAAAGATTTTTCAAATCTTGGAGGAAAGCCTTACACGTGATAGAGTCTTATCTGGATTTGAGGTCATGGATCCGCATTTGTGATAGGATCTTTGGTTAGATGGGTTTGACTAATGAGGTGAGGATGCAGTTGGCTATTTGGTAGTTACAAGGTGAGGCTTTGAGCTGGTGGGAGATAGTTGAGGTTGACTAACAGAGAGGAGATCACTTGGGATGAGTTCCTTAGGCGATTTGAGATGAAGTTTCTTTCTAGGGCAGAGGAAGGTGTGTATATAGAGAAGTTCATTCAGTTGAAGCAAAGAAATCTGTCTATTAAGGAGTATGTCAACTAGTTCAATGAGTTAGGTAGATTCAGTATTGTAATGATTGACACACCATAAAAGAAGGCTCTCAAATTTGCTAAAGGGCCAAGCCAACCTCTTCAGGACTTAGCTCTGAGCCATATAACTATGAGTGCCACATACGAGGGTCTAGTGGAGATGCCTTTGTTAAACACCGTCCCTAAGGGTGAAGCCAAGGGAGAGGAACCTAAGAAGGCTGGAGGGAAAGCACAGCAGAACCAACAAAAAGGTGGAGGTGGACCCAAAGGAAAGATACGGAAGAAGGATATGCACTATAGGAAGTGTGGAAGAAAGGGACATTTTATAAAGGAGTGTAGGGTAGATCTCTCAAAAGTTAAGTGTTATAACTGTGATCAGTTTGGACATCTAAAGTGAGCCTGTATAGTACCACACAAAGGTTCTGCTCAGACTTCTACTTAGGTGGTTCCGAATTTTGCTCTAGAGGCAGTCCCTAGCTCTAGTGCACAGCCGTGGCAAGCAAGAGTAACAAAGTGGTGATTGAAGGTGTGTTGACTCTTTTGGTTTATCAATTCACACTTTATTTGATACTAAAGTATACATTCTTTCATTTATGGTAGATTTGTTGATGACTTGCACTTACACACTAGTATAGTCACAAACACTATAGTTGTGTCAAACCCCGTAGGAGAATCGGCATATTTATCTATGTTATGTAGGGGTTTGAAGTTGTTCATTTTAGGGGTCAAGTTTGACTGCAATCCCTTTATATTGGGATTCTTTGGGTTTGAGTTGATATTAGGCATAGATTGGATGACTATGTATATGGATATTCTAGACTGTGATAGGAAGGTTGTTAGATTGAGCACGCGTAGTGCATGTAACAACTCGCACATTAATGAGCCTGAATTTCGACAAAATCAAAACCCAAGTCCATTAGGGTACAGATCTTTGTTTTGGTAACCAGTAATAAACATAAGTATATTAGAGATCGATTAAGCTAAACTCACAGTGGAATAGAAAATATAGTAGGCTATAAATACTAACTGAGGCCACTGCCTCGAGATCAATGGTATTCCTTGGATATAGAATTGCCTTGTCAGTACTGAGTATAAATAAGAAGACTTCTTAATTATGAAGCGGGCTTTGCACATTGTCATCGCTAGTCTGTCAGTCCTAGCTATAGAGACAAATGACTCCTATATATGGCTTTACTATATAATATATAATTTAATTATCGTACTGCTACCCCTATTCAAAAACTCATCTTAGGGTTATCTAGCCCACCTCTACTAAATAAAATTTTCAACTAACTCTATCATGAGGTTAATGCTATCCCATACAGATTCTACACTAGCAGGAAGTGAAATTCGTCAGGGCGTAACCCAAGTCTTTACGACCACTCGTATTGGATCGTTTGGTGTGCAAGCCTATATGCTAGACCCACTACTAAATATTAGTACCAACTACTGACATAGCCAACCGCCCCTCCCAACCAACATCCCAGTTTAGACTAACCTAAGTAAGTTAAGGAAAATACCCCTTTTGGTTAATTAGTACCTCTTATTAGATAGGAAGCAGACCCCATTTCCCAAAAGGTACTGGGCCATCTAAACTTCAAATCTGAGGTGAACCCCCGGGCATACTTTCCTCTAGTCTATCCCCAACATACATCCATTTCCCATGGGCCCTATGGTTGGAGATGTCCCACATCAGTAGTAAGTGTACATAATTGTTGATAGCATCTGAATGAAAGACAAACTTCTGATGTGTAACTCCATTGACCTTGCATCCTAACCCACCCACTAAATCTAGTTAATTATTTTGTGCTTTAATATTGGGTAAAGCCCACTAATCCTAATTTTCATATTTAAGGTCATATAATTTATTATAATGACAATTATACTGCCTTATAATATTTAATTACTATCTAACATATTTTATTTGTTATCTCTACAAATGTCCCTTTTATCCAAATAAATGATTATTATTTTAACTGTTGTTTCCTAAATACGTTTATTTACTCATTCAAATTTTACATATGACTCCTTCCTTATCTCTTCACAATTACCGTAATAATCTCATTAATCAGTCCCATTATTCCATTTACAGCCTACTTCAATTCTACTAACTTAAAATTTATTATACATTTATTACCTATAAATTTTGGAGTTACAACCTTCCCATATTTATTTACTAATCATATCTTTTATGTTGAATTTTATTATAACGTTCTAATTATAACTAATGCGAATATTAACGTGTATTACACTGTACAATTTTTTTTATTTCAAATGTTTAGCGCGATTATACATACTTATATATTTGTTACTATTATGTTTCTAGTTACTAATTCCTAACTAGAATAGTCCTTTTCATATTTTAATCCGATAGAATTATCCTTCTAAAATGGTTTTCCATTATAACTTTCCACAAATCAACATAAATAAGAGATTTTCTTCATTTGAAATTACAAGGAATTATTTATTTCCTTTCTGTTGAAATAAACGGTGTAATCTATAGAAAAGAAATCCATACTTTACACATCTCTTTCCTCTTTTAAGTTATTCCTTGTCAAATCAAACGCTGCAATTTTCTTTGTAATTAAGAAATTAGACAGATGTATGGAGGTTAAAAGGATAATATTTCTAAGAAATTAAAATACAATGTTACTATCATTATTGATCCCGAAGGTATACGGCATAGCCATGATCTCAAATTTAAGCAATATTTCGAAATATGAAGAAAAATCAATATCGAAAGCATACAAAGCTACCCCTCATCAATAAAGAATAATATGCAATGCTGTTGATCATCAATGAGGTCAGCAAAACCGAATGCCATCAATGCCATCGATCGCTTGTAAAATTGGATGAATGTTATCATGCCAAAGAATTCGGGAACAATGCCGCATGTTAGTAAGGGAATGATGACACTAGAAAGCTTTGTGTCAAAAGCCATCAAGGTTATAAAAGCATAATATAGCATTGATGCCGCATCACATTAATGTCATATTCCATTAATGGAGCACTTCTTCCATATAGCCAGAAGAATCAATACTGCTCCGGATCGATAACGCGTCTCACCAATATCGCCTTATTCTAATATCACCCTTCAAAGTAATGTCATCTCTTATCAATACCGCTAATTACCAATGCCGTCTGTTATTGATGCTGCTTATCATCAATGTTTCATATTATCAATGCTGCTTGTTATTAATGTCAGTTGATACCAATGTCGTCTGTTATCACTACCGCTGTTATCAATGCCGTCTGCTACCAATGTCGTCTGCTACTAATGCCACCTACTATCAATGTCGCTTGTTATCAATGCCAACCATTGCCAATATCACCGCTTATCAATATTTCCACTTATTGATGTCGTGCTGCACTTCATTAACCTTCAAATGAGGCCACATATCCTTAAAACAATGTTGATATTGAACGTCATCAATGAAAATTATCACGACGGGATGGATGCTAAGCGCAAAAGTTCACCGTTGGGTGGGTGGATGCAGAAGTATGTTGTTATGCACCATCAACATAGATAACTCCAAAGGTCAAGCATGCTGCATGGACATATAGCAGTCATGCCGCATTCCTCAATCCCTATAAATACGGACCAAGAGGCACAAAGAAAGGGCAAACCATTCTTTCCTGACTTCTTACATTTTTAATTGGAGGGTTTTATTACCAAGTGAGCTATTGCACATAGGACTTTGTAGATTTAATATTATATGGAATAAGAATAATTATGGCTTACTTTCGAATTCCTAAGCACTTGTGATTTCCTAATCACAGCTTGCTTTGAATTCCAAATGTACTCATATTCTTGATTTCTATTTTTGCATAAGACCGTCTATATATATCGATTTTAAGTGCATATAGGCTTCTACATGACAATGCTTACAACTTCATCATGGACCAAAGCTTGCTAACCCACTCCACATAAGCCTTAACTCAACCAAGTGTCATTTTTGCCTACACTCATTGAGGTTAACCAAGGCTCTCCAAATCCCTTCATCAACCAAGGTTCCCTTCCTTGCACTTTTTGGGGTTAACAAAAAAAATTCGTTTACACTTTAGCACTAGAAAGAGGGCCTGAACCTCCGTCTTCATTGAATCCATAAGTAGAACTACCTTGACTCACATATGTAGGGCTTAGAGAACTTATGCCTACTAAGCATATCCCTTTAAAACATCATTTTAGACTAACCTACCTTTGATTTTTAACACCATTTAATCACATCAACTAAGCTTTGCTTGGTCTTGCCAATTAAACGTGTTAAAATTTCTGAACAAGGATCTACCAAGCCTTAAATGACTAGGCCAACCTACCAAATTACAAGTGATCCTCGACTTCATGAGGAACAATTATTAAGGCTTATGGCATTACAAGTAATGGAAGATAAGAAGAGATAAGTAGCTCCTTACAATCCAAAAAGATGGATCTTGAATCCATTTCATGTCGGGCCAACACCAAACTTCGCCTAGGTAGGCAATACAAAAAGGATAGCATCTTCATGAAGATAAGAAAGGAAATTCAGCTTAAAGCTAAGGGAACTATCTTCGAAAAGGAAATAGAAAGAGACTTCGATTAATTTTCTAGAAAGTGGAGAAGTGTGCTTGATCGATCCTATGAAACAAATGAAGTAGAAAACTCCCTATAAAGAAAATTGGTCATCGAAGATGAAGTCCGTCACAAGCAACAAAAGAGTTAGGCGTCAATCGAGAGATTCATTCCCTAAAAGACTATGGCTTTCTAAAGATTATTTCCTTACTACTTATGAGAATATCTTCCTCTTGACTAAAGAGAAGTTCAACTACTGGCCTTCGCAATAGAAGAAGCCAAAGAATGAATGGAATCTTGGAGGATTATATTGTCATTATCATCATTCTAACTGCCACGACACCAATCAACGTCGATGTTTGGAAGGAATCATCAATAACCTCTTAGGACTGAGGAAGCTCAAAGAATTTGTACAGAGATATTGAACAAATCAGTAATAAACAAAGATTTTTTTGAGCAAAATAAGTGTGTCTACATGGTTAAGGAGAAAGAAACTCATAAAATAAAGGGAACGCCTAACCACTACCTAAGATGGTAGTAAGAGGAAAAAGCCTTTGTCCCTGCCAAAATAGACTAGTCAAAGCAACTTCTAGAGGGAAGTCAAAGTAATTCTTTGATCCCGTGTGAAAGGCCTAACCGAAGCATCTGTAAGCCTTCAGCCACTGCCTACCCGACCTAACTTGAGTGCCACCTGGAGGGAGGATGGAGTAATCCTTTGGTCTCTTCTGACATGGATTGACCAAAGCATCGAACCAGCCTTCAGGATCGTCTCCAAAGCCTTATTGAAGTGCCTCCTAGAAGGAGGTTGGGTAAGTCTTTGGTTCTGCTTAAGATAGCTACCCAAAGCACCAAACAAGCCTTTAGTACTATCTTCAAGGCCTTACTAAAGCACTACCTAGAGGGAGGTTGGGTAATTCTTTGGTTTTGTTGAAGGGAAGCTAACCAAATACACCGGATAGCTGACCTAAATCATCACCTAAGACGATGATAAGTGGTTCGGTCTAAGTTGAGATCATCACCTAAAATAGTGCCAATCTAATTCAAAAGAAAATCTAAACTCTATCCTAAAGAATAGATCAAAAACAATCTTCTAGAGGAAGATCTATAAAAAATGAGCCATTTGTGCTCCGAAACAAAATCAATCTATCTTCTAGAGGAATCTCTATAAAATATAAGCCATTATGCTCCAGGGTAAAAAGAAACCATCAATTTCCAGATGGGTTTTCTGGTCTTCTATTATCAGTTATCAGATAGGTTTTCTTGTCTTTTATTCATAACCAATATGGTTCTTTGACATCATCAGAATGATTCAAAGGAGATATTATTCTGACCACAGAGCTTCATTAAATTAGCTCATAATTTTCTAAATTTAGATTACAACTCAACTTTCTTATTAAATGGGAATCTCCATTATTGGTCTGAGAGGTAGACTCTTACATCCAGATCAAAATTTATGGTCTTCATACCAAGTGATATGTTGAATACCTAATCAGTAAGATTCCTGGTTCTATTAACAAGAAAATTATTGGCCTATATGGTAAAAGTTCGAAATATTAGAAAGCAGGATATACATCTCAAATAATTCGACACATTCCAAAGTACATATAGTGCATTCGAGGTAACATTTATGTGAATATAAATTCATTTATTATCTAATATTTTGTATACAAAAGTCATAGGTACATAAATTGAACTACAAAAAGAGGTCTGTTTGAAGATCTCTAGGAAACTATTTACTAAAGTTCAAGGCTTTATGCTACCCTATCTAGATCTTCAACAACCGATGAAGAATCGGTAATGTGGCGAAGGGCCACATCCAAAGGTTCTTTGAGTTTCTTCTCTTTCCTTCGAATAGGGTTTGCATCATCAACTGAGTCAATTTGAGTCCCCAATGCACGCTTAAGAGTCCCGTTGGCTCCTTTTAAGATTTAGGCCATGCTCTTTAATTCTTTAGTTTCCTGCTCAAGAATGTGCTTTTCACGTTCATGTTTTTCAACCTGACTTTCATAATCATTAAGGGATGAGAGACTTTTTCATTCCATTTTTTATTAAAGAATTGCATGCATTCAAATTTGACTTGCCTATCCCATTGAGAGATCACTTCGTTACTTAGACCCAAAGGTAGGTTTAATAAAGTGGGAAATTCTTAGCTAACTAAGGATTGAGATCTTGTCATCCTCCTAGGAGTAGGAGTGGGAAGGCTAGAATCGCCTTTGCTTCAGTGAGTTCCAAAGATTGGCAGGATACTCGACTCTTCATTAAATCCACTTCAAGATCATTTATTCGTTGATGTAATTTAGCCATTTCTATATCAATATCGACTGAAGTTTCGGACCCCAGGACCGTGTCTTCTTTTTCAACTTTTGAAATTCTTTATTCTTCTCTTTACTTTGATCCTCTTAACTAGAGGTCATCCCTTTATAGTTTCTAAATGTTGATCTTAATTGATAATATTTCTTGTGCCACTCTTGCGCTTCTGGATTGTACAAAAATCATAGAGCTGAAGCATCTTGAGAAGATCGCCTCCTTTCGATATCGGTTATCAGTTTATCTTTGATAATGTTTAGTCGAGAAAGAGCATCTGTAGGAGCTGGTGCAAGCTCTAGCTGACTTTCCTATTCAGAATAAGTAAAATGGAAATTAATACATGAAAAATAAGTTATTCCATTAATGATAGAAAAGTTTACAAACAATAAGGGAATTTAAAATACATCGCAATCCCATAACTCTTAAAGTTTTGAAACGCCAATTTTGGCCTTTTCAAATGACTTTACTGACAAGGTAAGGGTAGAATTAAAAGGAGCTTTAATCCCTTTTGGAGTATTAACCGGAGGGAATTGATGATAATCCCATTTTCTGGTTGAAGGGCTGGTGTGACCATACAACAATTTAGTATGATAAGTTCGAATTTCACTCAATTGTTTGTCCTTTTCATCACTCGAAAAATCAAAACGAAAATGAGGGAATTGTGTGTATACTTCTTGTAGATCTCTTAGAAAGCAGTGCCTTGCTAACTGAAATGTTCTAATGATTAAAGACTTCTCTTTAACTTCTCTCTTTAACTTAGTAAACTTAATCAAAAGTTCCATAGGAACATGACTATTTAAGAGTTCCTTAATCTGCATAATATATGAAAATTAGAGAGAAAATAATGATAAATTTTATAAGCTATTTGAATTACATATCACTATTATACAATCATTCGGGTTCATACAATATCGATTTCTTATAAATTCAAAAAGAAATCTCCCCTTGTTATACTTAATATTTTCTTGAGGAAGAGTATTAAGAGAAAAGGGAACACTAGTGACCCTAGGTAGGTTCCAACAAGCCTGTGGATGAGGATCTCTTCCATGATCATCCAAACATCTTTTATGAAGGCGTCTAAGCAAAGCCCCACTATTTTTGCCTAAGTAAGAAAAGTCCACAAATTGACCCCAGGAGTAAAATTTATAGATGAACTCCACTAAAGCGTTTCTGACATCAATTAAAATCCAAAAGAGAGTGATTAATTTGGTATTTCTCTCATAATACTTTCTCGGTATAAATAAGATCTTTTTAAATGACGGGCGACCTGCTTCTTCTTAAAAAAATATAACTGTGCGGCGTATCTAGAAAGATGTTTGTATTTGTCTGACATGTTATTGTATCCTTTACTAACTTTTCAAGTTCCTTATTCAGTCGATTCTCTCTATTCACACTTTCCTCATAAAGGATCTCATAATAGTATTTATCCTTTTTCCTTAACTAAAATAATAAACCTATCAATCAAGAGCTAAACAAGAAGTCTTAACATCTAAAATAAAGAACTCCGTACCTGTGCGGTCAAGATTTGGGTCGAGGTTTTTTCCTTCGGTTAATGGCTGGGGGTAGCATTATCTTTGAAAGAGTCCTTTCTTGTAATATCCCGATGATCAGGAAAATCATTTAAGTATGCGCCTTGGACAGATGAGTCCAAGTTGGGATCACCTGATCCATCTCCCCATCTTTTAGTCCTCCAGGACCCTTTCCATCACTATCACCATCATTATCATCGTCATCATCGTCATCATTATCATCATCATCATCTCTTCTCCATCGGATTCTATTTCCTGATCGCTTGGAGGATCATCAAAGGTTAGCCACTTTTCGGGGTCAAACTTTTCTTTGGTGGGAAACTCTTCGTGAAGAGCTTTCTTATCTCTCTTTAGTTTAAGACTAAATTTCCTTTTAAATATTTCATTCCAATCTGGAAGAGATGGAAAATCTAAGTCTGGGCACTTTTGAATATTAGCATATGCCACAAACAAGGCTTCATCATAACATCTCTCAGTAATCTTAGGAAGGCCATTATTGAGGAAAAATGTGACTTTACTGTTAGGATAACTGATAATACTATTCGAGTAGGCCAAGATATTAGGTTTCCTCTGCAGTTTTTCCTTCAAGAGTTGGTTCTTATTAGACAGCTTGGCTTTTACTTCATTGGCCCTCTTAAGATCCGCTTTTAATACTTTCACTTCCTTCTCGACTAGCTCAACTTTATCCTTGTTGACCTTCTTGAGGTTTGCTTTCAATGTCTCCACCTCCTTTTCTTGTAGTTGCTTGGCATCTTTCTCTTCATTAATTGAGGAGACAGGATTCTCTTTCTCAAAAATAGCTTTGTCTCTTGCCGATGCAATATAAATTATGCTACAATTTAGAGAAGAGATATGAATTTTAAGCTTAACTTTCGTTAGAAGTGTAACAACCCAAGTTCCAGTGGGTCCGGATTTTTCACAAAAATGCTAAAACCCAAATCCACTAAAGCCTAAGTTGGGTGTTTGATATCCTACAAATATGCAAAGATAAATATACCAGAGCTCAAATAAATATCTCATAGCGGAACCGAGTAAAATATAGTAATAATTAAATACTCACCAAGGTAATAACACTTTCTAAACAAGTGTCTCAAAGCTGGAAAATCTCTACCATCTATCTAACCTGTGGGATGATATGAGGAGGGGGTCAGAACTAAAGTTCTGGTGAATGAACAAATTATACACTTCTAAGCATTATTCTACAAATACCATTCTATTTCCATTTTCTGTTATATTAGGTTTATTGGGTTTATAATACTCTTGCCTAATTCCGTGAATCATACCCATCTACTCCCTAATAGATTAAAACCTAATAACCAATATATATGTAGCACATGCCCAAAGACCACATCAGTCCTAGGTACTACCTATAGTACCTTCTGTATACTCCTCGAACAGGACTCTATCGTCTCGCTGCTAGAGCGTACTGTAACTACATTTGTAAAGGACAGATTCGTGAGGCTTACATTGCAGATGTTCCATCGTCTACTATGAAAATGTGAAACTGCATCCACACTAGCTTATACTAATGCTCAGACATCCACAATGTACCACCCAGTGCATACCTTGAGGACTACACGTAATCGTTCTGTCTACTCCCTAAATTCCGCCAACAAGGTTTACCTTGTACGGAACTCTGTCGGGGATTTTCTATATCTGTAAAGGTCTGCTTCGTTAGGCCTACAATACAGATATTTTACTTAGTCTGTCTCTTTTCTCATCGTGGCTATGGCCCCACGCAGCCCGCCCTCAACTAATCGAAAGACCTTTCAAGAGCTAAGTGGTTGTTCCCTACTGAAAACAATCTAAACATCCAATTGGCTATCCCCCTCATCCAATGTCTCAATATTGAAAGAATCATTGGCCTATTGGTTTAACTTTAGTCTTTCCCGAACTCGCTCTGACTGATGATGGTTGATACCCGCATGCGACTATCCTTATGGGTCCTGCCCTGTAACAACCCGCATATTTATCGATTTTATATTTAAATATTTTATTGAATATAACATCGTTCGTCGGATTATAGTCCGAAAAGCTACTTTTTGCATACGGTCGAATTGGGACTCGAGACCACTTCCATTGAGTTCGAAATGCTGTTTGCGACCTTTTTGAGTATAAACTTTGATATGTTTGGAGCTAGTCAAAAATTTGACCATTTGCACTTTGGGTTTGGGTTTGGGTTCAGCCCCTTTGCCAACTTAACCCCCAAATCTGAACCACTCCTTCCCATTCTCCCTCACTTCCTCCTCATTTCAGTTCTTGAGCAACAATGGTGAGTGGAATGGGAAATTAGAATTCCCAAGCCCTAGTTTCCATTTGCAAATCAAGTCCTTGCTCCAAATTCAAAGAGAACCCATTGGTAAGCTTCATCTCCTTCTTCTCCAACACATTCTCTCTTTGATTTCAGAAAAATTCCTAAACCTAATTTGGGAAATATTTCTCTTTTAGCTTAGATTCATGCTTCTTGTGTTGAGATTGAAGTGTGGTTGATCTTCCCTTGTCTTCAAGCTTCTTCTTCATTTGTTTGGGTTCAAAGGTGAGATTTTTATCTCACATCTTAATCTATATTTATCTTCGATTGTTAGGTATGAATTCCTAACACTTATTCTTGTGCAAATGCTTTTGGTTTGGATTGATTTGGTGAATATTCCAATTTTTAGTGTTTTGAGTTCAATTCTTTGAAAATCCTAACTTTGATGTTTTGATCACGTTGTTGGTGATGAATCGAAGAGCGTATATGGCCGGGTAGTCGATTGGCGTAAACCCTTAGTGCCGTTGCTCGACCGATTGAAATTTGGAAGGGATTAGCATTCATAAAATGGGCATGGGAGTGCTGGCAACAGGCTCCGGTCGACCGAACTTAGGGTCCGGTCGACCGACCTGCTTCCCAGGCACTTCCCTGCCTCTATTTGGAAGTGCAGGTTACAGGCTCCAGTCGACCGACCTCAGGGTCCGGTCGACCGACCTGCTACCCGAGCACTTCTGTCTCTGGTTCGGTCAACCGACTCAGGGCGTACGGTTGACCGACCTGCTCCTATTTTGCCTATTTTGCCTATATTGTCTATTTGTTTGAATTTCCAACTTTAATCGATTCGTGTTGTCTCCTATCTGTTGTTATCATTTCTTAAGACTTTGATGACTTCTTTTCTTTGGGATTTTTGGAATATCCACTTTGATGGATTTAGTATCGATTTAGGTCAAACCCCGTATCCCTCTGCGTAGGGAATCCTATCTGAAAAACATTTATCAGAATTTCTACTTTGATGGATTTGATATCGATTCCTTTGGATTTTATTCACGTCTTCGAATGTGAATTTTATGATTGATTGTTTCTACAATCACTTCTATGATTTGTCACTTCAAAATATAAAGGTTTTCTATACTAGTATTAAATATCAAAACTCTTCATCAAAACGATTTCAACTCTATTTTCAATATCAAAGCTCGTTCCTTAAAACCGTTTTCCAATCTATTAGTATATACAAACCTTTACCTCATTCGTATGAGAAAATATAATTAAATGGCTTAGCAAAACAAGTGGTATGAAACGCTTGCGTTTACTTCGTCGGTTAATGTATGGACTTGCTCGATTGAAACTCTTGTGACAATTTTCTAGTGGAGATCTACAATCTGTTCGTAAATATTTGAGTTAAGCAAGTGGTTATGGGACATGAAGCTAAACTCTTATATTTACTAGCTTAGTGTAATCGACACTTCCTTATGATCGATGATGATCATTTTATGGTTTAGACTAGCAATGTGCGATGTCTCTTTGTCTATGTGTAGGACTGTACTTCATTTTATTGAGCTCCGTCTCATTTCTTTATGGGCTGGCAACCCAAGTACTTTTAATGTATTTCGATTCATCTGATGTACCATTTGCACTACATCGATGTCTCGGCCTTCCGATTCATTGGACGTACCGTTTGCACTGCGTCAATGTTCTGAATTGTATTGTCTTTCCGATTCATTGGACGTACCGTTTGCACTACGTCAATGTTCAATTCATTGGACGTACCGTTTGCACTGCGTCAATATCCGATTCATCTGATGTACCGTTTGTACTACATCGCTGTCTCGGCTTTCCAGTTCATTGGACGTACCGTTTGCACTACGTCAATGATCAATTCATTGGACGTACCGTTTGCACTGCGTCAATATTCGATTCATCTGATGTACCGTTTGTACTACATCGATGTCTCGGCTTTCCAGTTCATTGGATGTACCGTTTGCACTATGTCAATGTTCAATTCATTGGACGTACCGTTTGCACTGCCTCAATGTTTGATTCATCTGATGTACCGTTTGTACTACATCGATGTCTCGGATTTCCGGTTCATCGGACGTACCGTTTGCACTGCGTCAATGTTTCGGCTTTCATGCTCCTGTTTGGGATTGGCCATCCTTTTATTGTGATTTCTGGATTTCTAATTGATGATTTCTGGAATTTTGTTTCACCACCTTTTTCAGTTGGCATTGAAATGTATGTCATTTATTGTGGCTTGGTGAATTAAATAAAGAATATGATATTCTTTTTGATGCTATGAGATTCTTGAGATTTTGTATGCCTTTAGTTGATTTTCTAATGTATACTTATCATAGTATGACATCTTTTTGTTATCATATGTTTTATTATCATATCTCATATTCTATCTCATTTTATCTGATAATTATAGCTAGACTGATCCGTTTATTATTTTCTTCTTAAATAATACTCGGGTTAGACTGAGATTTTACAGGTGCTTCCTCTTGACTTCCTATCTGGAACCATCATCTGACTTTTGGCTAACTACTCTAGATTAGTAGTTTTTGTTTGTATACATTTGAGATTAGACTCCTTGATGTATACATATTCTTTTGGCTAGCACTTGTATCTGTTCCTTTGTGTTATTGTGGATCTTATTTGACCACTACTCTGATGTACACTTTCATGTGTTATATTCATATCTATTTCTGCCTTTGTGATATGAATTGTCTGTGACTGATTTGTGTTATGTTTATTTCTATATTTGTTTCCGAAGATTATATATAGCCACCGTGTGATAGATTTGTGTTTGTATCGGTATGTCGGATTTCCTCCTTAAAAGATATGCATTCTATTCTATCTGACATATCGGTGCTCGCACAAAGACGTTACACGGATGGTCGCTCCTCAACAGCCTTATTCTCCATGCTAATTGACAGCACTACCTCGTAGTGTTCTTGGTTAGCGTGGGTATAGAGGTGGGGCGTCACATGCCCACTATAAACTACTCGCAAAACTAGAGTACGGTGTCATACAAATATCCTACTCCATCATCAACCTTTTAACTTCCTACAAAGGTCCGCTTCGTTAGGCCTGCAATGCAAAAGCAGTCAAGGCATAATCTCTTGATGGAACACCTACAAACCTGCCTCTGGGGTGCAGCTTCATTAGGCCTACCCCAGAAGTTCATCCTTGAGTATCCTCATGTCCCGTTGAAGTCTCGTACTTCCTTCTAGCCTAAAATAACTAAGTTGGACGTGCTCTTTCTGTACTAAAAATCTACAATGAACTGCTTCGTTAGGCTCTTTATCCAGATTCTCTTTGGGCTACTCCAAACGCACCTTACCATTTTATTAGACCCTGCGTCTAATCTTTTATTATGCGTTTAGTTTACTTTTCTTATTCTGTTGGCTACTTATTTACCTTTATTAGCATGCCCAACCCCACCCACGTATGAGACCATCAGTCCTAGACCTAAAAGGGAATGCTGCCGGTACGGGCCACTACTATTTTTTTGCTTATTAACTTAATCCAAGATCTAAGTTTGATAAAATAAGCCTCTTCTATTTCTTTATTTTAATTATAACCTACATGTTACAAGTATACTTGCAATTGTCACTTTTATATTCTTTCCTTTCTTTTATAACCTACATGTTATAGCAAGTGTCTCTTTTCTACTCTAGTCTGTCTTCTTTTATTATGATACTAAATTCTCTTTAGTTCTCTTGTATTATATGACAGTCTTAGCTTGGGACTACGTCCAACTGTCGCAAATTACTTATCATAATAACTGCTTTACTTTTTATTCTACTATCTGCGCAGTAAATACAGATCTAGTCACATTTTCTGTTTATTATTTCTAGTCTTGTCAAATACTTAACTTGATTATTTCCTCTTCTTTAATTTATTTAACGCTTCATGTTATTCTCTTTTATTCTAGGAAGTAGTTCTATTCTATTTGGTTGGTTACAAAAAGTGTACTAAAATCCATTTCCATGTTTTAATACTAAATAATGCCATAAATAATAACTCGTAACTGCAATATATTTCTTTTATTGTTTCTTTAATTGTTGGATAATGCAAAATACAGTAATGTCTCTATTTTGCACTAATTCCATTTTTCTTGCTTTTATTCTTGCAATTACGTTTACCGTTTTTCTTACAATATTAAACTATGGAAATGTATTTCCTTTTTCTAAACCAGCCAACTAATTTATCACTAACTTCCAAATCAAGTTATTAGATTTCCTCTTTTTATTTCATTCCACGAGTTTTAACACAGTTTACTATAAATTTCTCACTTTTAGGCTTATGCCTTTCTCTATAATTTTTAAGCTTAATATTACTTATATTTAATTGGATTCCTTTCTTTTTCCATATAAATAACATTTAAATATAAGTACACTTCTCTTATAAAATTTACAGTTTCAACATAACTAACTAGTAGAACTAATTACTGAAATTAGTTCAAATGTCGAATTAAAATATTTAACGGGAATCTAATGATATTATATATCATCAACATAAAAGATATATAATTTAAATCCACTCACCTGAAAAGAAAACACTCCAAATTCCAGATCTGATTTTTAGTCCAGTTCTATTGTCCATAGCATTCCCCTTTGCAACACTATTTGGATCCACAAACCGGAATTTGTATGGGTTTATAAATCTAGATCTAATTGAAGAAAAATAAATAGATAAACTAGAAAACTAGATCTAAAAACTCACCTCATACGGATGGCTTAATTTGAACATCTCTTCTCTAGATCTACAGTTTCTACTCCAAATTGCAAATCAGAAAACCTAAATCTAATATATTTGATTTCTAAAGAATTGGAGGAGAAAGAAAAGTGACAGGGCTTCCGCGCCCATTCAGAAAAATATGGGTTTGAAAGCTAGCCCTGCATGTTTATTTATAGAGAGCCAAAGCAACGTCGTCAATTCGTTTAAAGCGATTGAAATCTAGCCATTAAAAACAAGTAAAACGCGTCAGTTTTTAAGTGTCTAGCCTTTTTGTTTTATACGTATTAATTTATTTCCTCTATTTTTAAATGTTATAAATTATTAAACGTTAACTTTTAACCATTGCCTATTCATTCTAATTAATTTCCATCAATTGCAAATTTAATTCCCTTTATAACACATGTTTATTTTGAAATTCAAACGTTGCTAATTAACGTAAATTAATTTCCTTTAATTGATGATTTGATTAACATTGCCTACTAATGTTAATTAATTACCTCTAATTGCTGATGTCAACTAATTTCCTTTATGATGTGCGTCCATTTTGAAATTCAAACGCGCGTTATTTGTAGAATTTATACGTGCATATATTTATAAACAAATATATTTACGCACATTTACACGTATAATTATTTTTCGATACGGAATTTCGAACGCAATAGCTTTTTCATTCGAAGTCCATTCGAGGCATATTATATATGTAAATTAATCAGAAAATTGCCATAAACACAATGATATAAGTTTCAAAACCATATTCTGACAATTCCAAAAACGCTCATTTTCATTGTTTATAATTATTTGATTATTTAATTATCGGGTGTGTTACATTCTCCCACCCTTTAGGAAATTTCGTCCCCGAAATTCAATAAGGGTAAAACTATGTAATTCTTCGCATCAAACACATCCATCTTGTGTACATCCAATTTTGCGACAATCCGTGTCCTTGTGCAAAGTGTCATTCAACATAAAATATATGCATGTACATGAATTTCTAAGCGGCACCACCTATATGAATGCTTTTCTTCTTTAAAAACTCCTTTTTAAAATATGATGCACACATCCTAAATATACTTGCAATTTTTATATGTATGCAATATTTTGAAAACTCAAAATGTTTTTCATCCAATTTTTCCCACATTCCTACTGAATAGGGACGTAGTTCAACAATTTTTTTCATTCAAACCCTACCACACAACTTTTAATATTCGAATTTCAGAAAAATCTAATTTTCCGAACTCAATTTCTTATGTCAGAAAGAAGGTAGAAAATGGAAAACCTCGCATTTCCCCATTTTACTTTTGCGCAACTCTTTCTCCGTACTTGGAACTTGTGCCACTATTCTATAAAAATCTCTATTTGCTTTCCCAAGCACAGTTCACATAAGAAATTTTTTATTTTCAAATTTTTCTGTTGACGTTTCTGTCACTTTCTTTAAATTTTACTGTTTTCTTTTAGTTACTTTTATCTGCTTTTACTTTTCTTTTATTATTTACGTCCTATGTTCTTATTCTCTTCTTGTGAACATCACAAAAACATAGAGAAAAAGCATCATACTAATTGTTATCCCGCCTTTTGGCAAGGCCGTGACACCAAGAACTTGACTAGAAACCAATGACAGTTCGTCTTGGAGATCGATTATATGTAGGCTCACTATGGATATCGATGAATTTTGTCCGAGTCAGAATCGAGCTAAAATTGATATGACACGACAAGCAAAGCTATGAGAGCCAACGTTTCGAATTTCAAGTCAATCGGAGTTCGTATCCTCAAGATATTGATCGATCACGGTTGAGAAATCCAAACTTGCATCGATCATAACTCGAGATCTACAAGTCCGAATGCCACCAAATTTTCACAGGAGCTTAAGTATGACCTAAGGAATGTTCATGCCAAATTTCGACTCGATCAGAGCAAGTCTTGATCGATATGAAATTCGTTCGTATCGATCGCGGATGGAAAAACTCCAACTTGCATCGATCATATCTCATGATCTACAAGTCCAAATCCTATGAAATTTTCACAGGAGCTTACGCAGGTGCTAAAGAACGTACACACCAAGTTTCGACTCCATTGGATAAAATCTTGATCGATACGAAATTCGTTCGTATCGATCACGGATCGGGCCGAAACTTCACGGGCTTGGTCGCGTGGGCCCGCTCACGTGCCAGAAGAAGTCTTCCGAGATCTGAGTGAAATATTAGCCTCCTACACCTACAAATAGACCCCCAGAGCCTACAAAAAAAGGATTTTTGAATTCTACAATGCCCAGACTCTGCCGGATTCAGTTCTAAAGTCCATTGTTGCTGGTGTTAATGAATTTTACTGCTGTAATTCATTGTTATCTGCTGTAACCTGCTGCAATCAATTGTAATCATCAAAGAAACATCAATAAAGTGAAAAATTTCATAGTGGACGTAGGCAATACGCCGAACCACTCTAAATCCTTGTGTCTCTGTGCATTTTTATTATTTTCCTATCTGTTTTTTGGAGTTTTTGTTAGATAATCCTCCTTTTCCATTTAATTTCTTCATTTTATCTCTTCAAAAACTTCTGAAGAGTGTTGTGCCCATTTTTGGTACAAACACTAATCATCACTGATTTACTACAATAGGAACTAAATGCTTACATAGGATTACGGTTTCACAACTAAAAGAGAAAACAAGTCCTACTACAAAGCGATACTAGATAGGTAAATATAGCAGCTAAACACAGCTATCATCTAGGGCTAGGAGGCCTAGGACCATGTCCATTCAGACACAGAAAGGTCCTACTTTAGGAATCCAAGTAACTCATATGCTCCCTCTACCGCCTATTACTCGTTACTAACATACGCTGTATTACTCACGATGAATAGGATCTATTCATCTCTACCATTCCATACTCAAAATAGAATAACCAAGTCTCATTTACTGCAACGAATAAGGATTTCAATCTATGCAGTCTCTATCTAAAAAAGCAACTAAGCTTGGGGAAATTTTCTCTTTACCTTTACTTTTCATTTTTCCCCCAACTAAGGTCTACCTATCTCAACCACGTGTGTCTTACTATCTTACTGATATCACTTCACTATTCTTCTATAGTCTATACACATGAAGCAACATTCCTAGGTTCTCACTAGTGTTATATACACTTTATGGGAACTTTTATTATTACTGCTAAAAGTAATCACTGCTATCTCCTACATAACCTTACACTTTTCCCATCACACATAGGAAATGATTCCTATCTACTCCATATTTAAAAGTTTGGTTTGGTATTTATCATTTCATTTCAAAAATTAAAGCTTCTAAATTTTTGAAACATCAAATCCCAAAATTCTTGCCATTAAAAGTGTTACTTTGAAGTTTCTATTAGATTCAAAGGTACTTGGTTATTTAACATTTTATCTTTCTAGACTTGCCTCTTTATAGCTCTTTGAATTTAAATTATTCCCCAAACCTAGAGGGGAAAACTTACAAATTCTAAGTTCAAAACTTATTCCTCGTTTTCTTTTAAAGACCTTTACGGCTTTCCATAAAAAAAATTTGGATTTTTAAATTTAACTGTTTACTAAGTTTTTTTCTTCCAAAAACTTATTTACTTTTTCACCAAACCATTTTTCTTTAAAACATTCCTTGCTTGTCCTTAAAACATTTTTTTTCTTGACTTCTAAAAATGTCCTAACATGTTTTCAGAACATCTTCTTTTCATAGATTTTTCAAGTTTACAAAAAATGGAGTAGATAAGAACAATTATTTTATCAAAAATCCCTTAACTTTCTTACTCTTCCAATTACCTAACCTTGGAGGAGTTTCTAACTTACTACAAATGGGGACTTTCTACAAAGGCAAGCAACCAATGCGCATAATCAATGGAAAAATATGAAATTTCCATTGCGTAGCTTTCCTACTAAAGCTCTCTATAATATCCATCCTAACTAACACTGTCTCTAATTATTACACTTCTTATTACAGCTAATGGTTTTATAGCTTAATGTATTGGAACTACTTTCTCTTATGAGAAACCATTAACGCTAAAACCTTCTATGAATCCTTTAAAAGAGGATTTCATGTTTATGTGAAATTACAAGAAACTTATTTTATATTTTATTGAAATAGGCTATACAAAATATGGTGCTTTCCATACCTTGTACATCTCTTTCACGTACTCCTTATAATTTGCACAATACACCTTTATTTGTGATTTGGTTTCGTAGAAAATTATATCATTATTCATTTCATTCCAGTAAATTAAAGTATGTTTAATCTATATTCACTTACAACAGACATTTCCTACGAAATTTATTAATTTCCTAATATTTAACTTACATCATTTTTTTCCAGAAGAACTCATTTTCAAAATTGTTTTAATATTTTCATAACTAGAAAACATTTCCATATACTTATTTAAATAATAAGTGTATTTACAAACCACTTTATTTCTATATTTAGAAATCATCTTCAAAATACATTTTTATTTGGGTCAAAATAGATGTTGCGTAAAACAATGTTACTACAAACCAAAAATACTAGTATATGGATTCAATTAAAATAAATATTAATAAATCCCATATGCTATGTAAAAAAATTTCCTTTAGCAATCGCCTACTATAAAAATAGTGTCATAGTTTATGCTTCCTTTATTTTTCACGAAAACATCTATTACAACAATAAATGTTGTAACCTACGTTTTCGATACTTAACACACTCTAGTTTTTATATTTAAAACCTTTGTTTACTTATAAAGAAACTAGCGATCTATACATGGTATATAATTCTTCAAAAAAGAATTTCACTTTTAACAAAATTTACATCATATAAAAACCAATTTAAATTTCATAACACTTTTTTTTCAAAAACCCAATATTTACTTCCTCAAATATATTAACAATTATATTTTTCAACTTTTCAATTCCAAAAGTTCCATTTTATTGGGCTAGACATAAAGTGGATTTTCTTCTTATACCCTAGGAATACCCTTCCTAAACCTTGGATATCTCATTTCCTTACTAAAATATCTTATTCCTTCAAAAATAAAAATACTGTGCCTACTATCATACCTAGGGAACTTTCCCACTTTCTATAACATATGGATACCAATCTTCTCTCAAAACATAGCTTATTGTACACTATAAATTGGCAATAACATAGGGCTCAACATCCTTGGGTCATCGCAAACCCAACTAGCAAACTATGCACAAATATACTTCTAAAAACTTTCCATATGTTAAAATCTATAATTAGGGACAATTTGGATTTTAGTACATAATATATTTATATTTTATTCAAAAATACAAATATGTTCACTCATATTTCCTAATTTACTTAGGATCTACTAACCTAAGCTCTGATACCAAATGTAATAACCCAGGTTCCAATGGGTTCAGATTTTTTGCAAAAAAGCTAAAACCCAAAGCCATTGAAGCCCGAGTTGGGTGTTTGGTATCCTGCAAATAGGCAAAGATAAATATATCAGAGCTCAAATAAATATCTCACAACAGAACTGAGTAAAATATAGCAATAAGTAAATACTCACCAAGTTAATAACACTTTCTAAACAAGTGCCTCAAAGCTGGAAAATCTCCGCCATCTATCTAACTTGTGGGAGGAGGGGGTCAGAACTAAAGTTCTAGTGAATGGACAAATTATACACTTCTAAGCATAATTCTACATATACCGTTCTATTTCCATTTTCTGTTATATTAGGTTTATTGGGTTTATAATACTCTCGCCTCTGTGCGTGAATTGTACCCATCTACTCCCTAGTAGATTAAGACCTAATAACCAATATATGTAGCTACATGCCCAAAGACCACATCAGTCTTAGGTACTACCCATAGTACCTTATGCATCCTCCTCAAAAAGGACTCTATCGTTTCGCTACTAAAGCGTACTATAACTACATCTGTAAATGACAGCTTCGTAAGGCCTACAATACAGATGTTCCGTCGTCTACTATGAAAATGTGAAACTGCATCCACACTAGCTTATACTAGTGCTCAGACATCCACAATGTACCAGCCAGTGCGTACCTTGAGGACTACACGTAATTATTCTGTCTACTTCCTGTATTCCACCAACAAGGTATACCTTGTACGAAACTCGGTCGGGGATTTTCTACATCTATAAAGTTCCGCTTCGTTGGGCCTACAATATAGATATTCTACTTGATCTGTCTCTTTTCTCATCGTGGCTATGGCCCCATGCAACCCTCCACAACTAATCGAAAGACCTTTCAAGAGCTAAGTGGCTATGCCCTATTGCAAACAATCTAAACATCCAATTGGTTGTGCCCCTTATCCAATATCTCAATAGTGAAAGAATCATTGGCCTGTTGGTTTAACTCTAGTCTTTCTCAAACTCGCTCTGACTGATGATGGTTGATACCCGCATGCGACTATCCTTATGGGTCCTGCCAACTATAACCTATTCGCAAACTAGAGTATGGTGTCATACGAATATCCTACTCCATCATCTAACTTTTGATTTCCTACAAAGGTCTGCTTTGTTAGGCCTGTAATGAAAAAGCAGTCAAGGCATACTCTCTTGATGGAACACCTACAGACCTGCCTCCGGGGGTGCATCTTCGTTAGGCCTACCCCAGAGGGTCATCCTAGAGTATCCTCACGTCCCGTTGAAGTCTCGTACTTCCTTCTAGCCTAAAATAACTAAGTTGGACGTGCTCTTTCTGTACTAAAAATCTACGACGAACTGCTTCGTTAGGCTCGTTATCGAGATTCTCTTTAGGCTACTCCAAATGCACCTTACCATTTTATTAGACTCTACGTCTATTCTTTATTATGCGTTTAGTTTACTTTTCTTATTCAGTTGGCTACTTATGTACCCTAATCAGCATGCCCAGCCCCACCCACATGTGAGACCATCAGTCCTAGACCTAAAAGGGAATGCTGCCAGTACGGGCCACTACTGTTATTTTTTTACTTATTAACTTAATCCAAGATCTAAGTTTGATAAAATAAGCCTCTTCTATTTCTTTCTTTTTAATTGTAACTTACGTGTTACAATTGTACTTGCAATTGTCACTTTTATATTCTTTTCTTTCTTTTATAACCTACATGTTATAAATGTAATTGCAAGTGTCTCTTTTCTATTCTAGTCTGTCTTCTCTATTATGATACTAAATTCTCTTTAGTTCTCTTATATTATATGACAGTCTTAACTTGGGACTACATCCAACTGTCACAAATTACTTATCATAATAACTGCTTTACTTTTTATTCTACTATCTACGCAGTAAATGCAGATCTAGTCACATTTTCTGTTTATTATTTCTAGTCTTGTCAAATATTTAACTTGATTATTTCCTTTTTTTTAATATCTTTAACACTTCACATTATTCTCTTTTATTCTAGGAATTAGTTCTATTCTATTTGGTTGGTTACAAAAACTGTACTAAAATCCATTTCCATGTTTTAATACTAAATAATGCCATAAACAATAACTCGTAACTGCAAGATATTTCTTTTATTGTTTCTTTAATTGTTGGATAATGCAAAATATAGTAATGTCTTTATTTTACACAAACTCCATTTTTCTTGCTTTTATTCTTGCAATTACGTTTACCGTTTTTCTTACAATATTAAACTATGGAAATGTATTTCCTTTTTCTAAACCAGCCAACTAATCTATCACTAACTTCCAAATCAAGTTATTAGATTTCCCCTTTTTATTTCATTCCCCTAGTTTTAACATAATTTATTGTAAATTTCTCACTTATAGGCTTATGCTTTCTTTATAATTTTTAAGCCTAATATTACTTATATTTAATTGGATTCCTTCCTTTTTCCATATAAATAACATTTAAATATGAGTACACTTCTCTTATAAAATTTAGAGCTTCAACATAACTAACTAGTAGAACTAATTACTGAAATTAGTTCAAATGCTGAATTAAAACATTTAATGGGAATCTAACGATATTATATATCATCAACATAAAAGATATATAATTAAAACACTCCAAATTCCAAATTTGATTTTTAGTCCAGTTCTATTGTCCATAGCATTCCCCTTTGCAACCCTATTTGGATCCACAAACTGGAATTTGTATGGATTTATAAATCTGAATCTAATTGAAGAAAAATAAACAGATAAACCAGAAAGCCAGATCTGAAAACTCACCTTATACAAATGGCTTAATTTGGACATCTCTTCTCTAGATCTATAGTTTCTACCTCCAAATTGCAAATCAGAAAACATAAATTTAATATATTTGATTTCTGAAGAATTGGAGGAGAAAGAAAAGCGACAGGGCTTCCGCGCCCATTCAACAAACTTGGTGGCCATCTGGTCAAAGTTAGAGATGGATCGTGGTGGCAAACGAGTAAACCATATGGTAGCAATGCCCCCTAGGGAAATAGGGAAACTACGGCACTTTACTACGTCATCAGCTCTCGCAGCATTCATTAGCCATTCATACTTCAGGATGTGTTGATTGGGATCAGAACTTCCTTTATAAACTGGCAAAGTTGGCATCCTGAAGCGCCGAGGTGGTACAGCATACAATATGTCATTGGTGAAAGGGGTATAACTCTGGGAGATTCCCCAGTCGTCATTAGAGAGACCTTGACTTTCACGGATCATTTGACGAATCATCGTCGGTATATCCGGCATTTGGATACTTGGAGCATGTTGTGCCAAGGTGTGGTCGGGTTCCACAGCACGAGTCTGGACTAGACGCGGTCGACGGTCCATGCCTCGCCTCCTTGGTTTAACGTTTTCTGGAACATAAGGTTCTGGAGTATGATCTCGTTGGCTACGATAAGGATCGGCTTGGTTTCTAGCATCAACCCCTTGTTCAGCAGTGGTGGTGGTAGCAATGTTGCCTGTGACATGATAAGGAGCAGCACCTCCTTGGGATGAAGGCCCTGTATGATGACTAGCGGATGGTCCAGTTCTGGGTTGTCCAAGATTTGAAGCAGGTTGGTGCCTTGTGGTCTGAGTGTAGCTTACATTCAGCCATGGGCGTGTGGATCGGAGGTGACCATCAGATGAGGCTGAACTCTCTGTGGAAGAATAAGAACCTTGGTCTCTTCTGGATCTTCTACGCCTTTTGCGATTCAGCTGGTTGGTCAACTCCGTGTTGGCGCGCAGTTTTTCAGTTAGCTGTTGCCGACTCTGGGTTAATTCTTGGAGCAGCGTCTGAAACTCTTGTCTGGTAACTGGGCCTGATGGATTCGAAGGTTCGGTGACATCTTGATTGGATAGAGGCAATTGCGCGGGATTCTGTCGATCCCGTCTACCTTGATCAGCAGCTGTAGAGGTAGTCCGTGTACTTACCATGGTGAAATGATGAAAGTCCTTTCCTAGATCTAATGCAAATCTGAATAGAATGGAAGGGCTTCAAAGTTCAAGATCTGGATCTTCTTCTTGGATTTATGCAATCCGATATAGATAGGAGATCCAAAGAGCAGGAGAAAAATTGGGTTTTTACTCAGTGAAAGCACCAAAGTGTTTATACCAAAATTGGGCACAACACTCTTTGGAAGTTTTTGAAGAGATAAAGTGAAGAATTTAAATGGAAAAAGAGGATTATCTAACAAAAACTCCAAATTAAAGATATGAAAGTAATTAAAATGCACAGAGACACAAGAATTTAGAGTGGTTCGGCGTATTGCCTACATCCACTATGAAGTTGTTTGCTTTATTGATCTTTCTTTGATGATTACAAGTGAATTCAGTGGGTTACAACAGATAATTATGATTTACAGCAATGAAATTCGTTGGTAGCAGCAGCAATGGAGTTTAGATCTGGATCCGGCAGAGTCTGGGCGTTGGAGAGCTCAAGGAAGAAAAAGATCCTTTTTTGTATGCCCTGGGGCTCTATTTATAGGTGTAGGAGGCTGATATTTCGCTCAGATCTCGGGGGACCCTCTCTGGCACGTGACTAGGCCCGTGCGCCCAAGCCAACGAAGTTTCGGTCCGATCCATGATCGATACGAACGGATTTCGTATCGATCAAGATTGTGTCCGATGGAGTCGAAATTTGGCGTGGACATTCCCTAGCATGCACGTAAGCTTCTATGAAAATTTCATAGCATTTGGACATATAGATTAGGAGATATGATCGATACAAAATGGGACTTTCGGTAGTTCATATTGTTCGACTCGATCATTTCGACTCGCTCTCGTTCGAATCGATAGCTGCGCGTGATTGTGAGGTAACGTGGCACTCGAATCTTTGGACCACTCCGCTTTCGATGTCTAGTTGAATGAATTGTCTTCGAACTTCGCATATTCGTATCGATGGTTCTGCCTTGTTCGTATCGATAAAAGATGCACAGTTCGCATCGATGGGGGCTTCCCTGTTCGTATCGATCTTTATGCTTTGTTCGTATCGATTGCGGGGCCTAGTTCGTATCGATAAATGCGCTCCACCTAGATGGATTCGAACAAAGGCTTTGTGATGGACATGAAGTAATGGTTGTTCTATGGATATGAACTAAGGTCAAATGAGGGATGCGAACTACAGAAGCCTGATGGATTCGAACAAGGCTCTTCAGGCGATGGATGCAAAGTTGACACTGGCTGATTGATACGAAGTGCGCTGTTCCTTGATGGATGCGAAGTTGATCGATACGAAGTTGACTTCGGAGATGGATACGAACTCGGTCGAACAGAAGCTTTCTGATGGAGTCGAGTACGATCGATTCGAACAGCGGCTAGTTGATGGAGTCGAACCCGATCAATTCGAACTGAGGCTCTAGGACGAATGTGAGGTCGCCGTTGCTCTGATCGATACGAAAGTGATGGATTCGAATAGAGGCGTAGCTATGGATACGAAAACTGAGTTGTTCCCTTCATTTGCATCGATCGTAACTTGAGCATATGAACTTGGATTGACTTGAAATTTGGAATGTTGACTTTCATAGCCTCACTTGTCGTGTCATATCAATTTTAGCTTGATCCAGACTTGGACAAAATTCGTCGATATCCATAGCGAACATGTGTATAACTGATCTCTAAGATGAACAGTCATTGGTTTCTAGTCGAGTTCCTAGTGTCACGGCCTTACCAAAAGGCGGGATAACATTTGCCCCCCAAAGTAAGTCTTGTGGAAACATGATGTGCTTTGAAATGCTGCAATCTTCATTCTGAATAGTTATCGTCTTTTCGATGAAGCGGTGATCTTTGACTGATTTTCTCGATAATGTAAATTGTTGACTGCAAACTGCTGTACCCTGTATTGTTGCAACTGGTTGCTGTATGCTAGTGATTAGCCGTTTGTTGTTGTAATCGTTATCAAATGAATTTCAAATTCTTGTGAATGTCGAAAATTGAATATTAGTCCGACGCATATGCATATACGTTAATCTGACTCTCGCTGACATTCACGAGTCGTTGTCAGATTTATTTTATATTGAATTCCGTATCGATCCTCTCCTGAACCGACGTGAAATTCGTTGTAACAACGCTCGATGGTTTTTCTTGAATGCTCCTTCGTAACGATCCTCTCCTGAATCGATGTGAAGGGTTGAAACATTGTCTTTGCATCGATTTTCATTGCATTTATGGATGCGAATGAGCATTTCGAATCGATGGATGTGGGGTTCGATGGATACGAAGCGGTCGCTCGTATCGGTGGGTCTAAGATTCGATGGATACGAAACTAACTTTCGTATTGATGGTTATGAACTTTGATGGAATTCATTTTTGAACTGGCGCGAGCCACTAAAATGGATACGAAATGCGCCTTCATATCGATGAATATTGACCTCTGGATGTCGTGGTTCGATGGATTCGAACTGCACACTTCATGTCGCTAAATTGGGGATGGAGTCGAAGATGATCGATACGAACAGTGGTTTCGTATCGATGGGTTTAGGTGACTCAGAAAAACCTTTGTTGGCAACTTCGCTTCAATGAAGTCTCATGTAGATGGATTCGAACAGCGCAATGCTCAATGGATTCGAACAGCAGTCCCACGATCGATACAAAATAGTAGTCATCTGAGGATTGATGGATTCGAAGGGCCTGTTCGAATCGATCCCGGAGTGATGTTTTACAACCGGTCGAACCTACGGGGATGCGAATCGTTTTTTGCCTTCAACTTCGAGTCCATATAATTATCATGGACTTAGCCACTTTTCACTTTTTTCACTTTACTCTTCTGCCTTGTCTTCGTATCGATAAAGAACTTGAGAAAGAAACATTGCCTTCGATCTAAACAATCCATCGATCCTTCGAATCGATCCAATTCATTCCTTAATCTAGCATGACAACATCTGACTTTAGGTAAATAAACAACGGATCCATTTGAAAATGATGAGACTCGAATCCTAGTGCCAGTTCGTTTAATGTCATCGCCGATTCTGTCACTGTTGATGCCGGGACTTGGTCGTCGTTGAATCGAGAAGGAGTAACGGCACGTTAATTGCTTGGGGAAGAAGGAGTAAGGAGGGATGCGAAGGAAATGGTCGTTCTGGATTTCGTATCGATCTGTTGGGGAAGAAGGTGTTCTGCCTCGTATCGATCTTGAAGGGAAATCTCGTATCGTTGTCTTGCTTTAGGCTTCGTATCGGTCACAGAACAGTTGCCGAGTGTGGGTTGTTTTGAGTCGATGTCGATCGATACGAAACAGATGTCTTCTGATCGATGCGAAGTAGGTGCTTTTCTGATCAATACGAAGTAGTAGGCCTCGATCGATTCGAACTGCGCAGCCATGGGATCGATACGAAAGTGTCTCTGAACGATCGATACGAAATTGAACCTGATCGATGCGAACTTGAACCTGAGCGATCGATTCGAACTTGAACTTTTGATGATTGACAATGAACCTAATTTGATGACATCTAAAAATCTTGTGCATTTGAACATCTAACTCCGACGAGCTTCATTTTGGCATAATTAGACTTGACCTTTGGACTGCATATTTGATTTCCCTTAGAAGCTCGTCGATGGAACTGCAACTTTAAAAAACTTTAACTTGGATTGATTGCTATTTTCTGGATGGCACGGTTGTGACAATCAGTGATGACGGTCATTCCGACTGAATTTTGAAGTCTCGTCGTTTACATGCTTTCTCCAATTCTGTAGAACTTCTCAAGTGATATACAGTACCGCACTGCACAACACATTCACACACTTTACACTGGCGGGTGCACGAGCGTTATTGTCTATTTAACAATGATATTTCATAAGCTAATTAGTCATTGAACCCTCAAGTTCACAACAGCAGGAACTCCCGAGTTCAATTCCTTCAACCATCGAGATACCGGTTATTGAAGCCGAAGTTATAGACCCAGCTCCGGACGAGCTTCCAGGCGCTCGGTTCATTTGTCGTCCACAAGATTCTGTGCCATCCGGTGTCTCCGAAAGTATGCTAGGATAGATTTGTTTAAGGCACGGCTTGTCGCTCGATGATGTGTTACTGCCTGGGCCAAATGACAGGCCACATGATCCCCCCGAGGGGTTTACTGCTTTTAACCGTCATGCATGCACAGCGGGGACACTTCCTCCTTTCAATCAATACATAAGGGAGATGTTATCATTCCTTGGAATAGCTCCATCCCAACTACACCCCAGCAGGTACGCTTTGTTGAACATCACCTTCATCCTGTTTATGGAGATCCACTTTCGACCACCAAAGCCGATCGAGATTAGATATCTATTTAACATTAAGAGCCGTGGAGACAACCCTTCTTTCACCTTCTTGGAAGCGGTTAGGAACTGCCAAATTGTAACGGGCTCCTGAGGAAGGCTAAGTTACTTTAAAACTGAATGGTTATACGTTCGGTGCCCTCCTGGATTCGCTAGGCGATGGTTGGATAGACGTAAGCGTTGTAATCTTTCTCTTGAATTATCAAGATAGTTATAACCGACCTCGAAACTGACATATTTCTCTTCTCTTACAGCTGCAATTTCTCGACCCGATGGTGGATATTTTAGAGAGCTGGTTCGGATCCTCCAAGCGGTTCCGGGCGAAGAAAGGCATATCGACTTGGTTCTGACTGACAGAAACTTGAGGACTATCGGGCTAATTGAATGGAGGCAAAGTATACGGCTGGAAGGGACACTTAGAGTGGTCCCGAAGAAACGGGTGAAGCGCAAAGCGTCCGAAGTCGTAATAGCCGAAGAAGTTGATCCGGAGAGAACGCCTACCGATAACGAGCTCCAAGCTGGGCCTTCTTCCGATGTCCAGGATTCAGGAGGAAGGAGAAAAGGCAAGGCTGTTGCTCACAAGCATTCTAAATTTGAGAGATTAAAATCCATGGTTGTGTCCTTGCCCGTCCCGGGGATTAGAATTTCGGAGGCTCCTCCCCCACCAGTAGAGAATCCTTTTGAAGGGCTTGCTGATATTCCGATTTCGGATTATGTGTCGTCTCAACACGACACCGGGATGGAGGAGCTTGACAATGCTCTTGAACTGAGCGGGTCGCTTGCTATGAGTGCGGCCGACATTTCCGATTGGTCGGGGGGTTGCACATGCATACACTTCACTGCACTACATGATTCATAACTGTAAATCACCCAACTTAAGAAATCACTAACTTTTCTTTCGTCTCTCATTTTCAGGTACAATGTCCGGAAGAGGATCAATGCTCGGGAATCTTCGCTCGGTTCGAAAGTCTTCTACCTATTATGATTCCCGCAGGAGGGACTCAGATAGAGACCGCGATCGCGAGTACTTTAACCAAGATAGGTATGGGCATGACAGGGACAGAGAATACAGACATCGGTCTAGATCACGCTCTCCTCCTCTTAGACTTCCATCTCCACCTCCTGTTCTTGTTTCACATCCACCAGAGCCTCCATGTCACAGGCCATCTTCTCACACTTCTAGGTCCGAGACTCATCTCCAGAGAGTTGAAACCACGACCTCCATAATTACAGAGCAGGTCCCAACTGAGCCCATAGGAGAAGGGGCCCTTAAATTGGCTCAGATGAGGAAGGATTTTCAAAACATATGCTTTGATGGATATGTCTTTCCACCTCACTTAAAGAGAATCCCATCTGGAGTGGAACACACGATGCATGATTACGTTTATGACATCTACACCCAGTATAAAGAGTGGGTAAAGGCTGTAGAGAAAGCTTCTAAGGTGGCCTTTGAGCGAGCCAAAGTGCTTGAGAAAATGGAGACTGCACTCTCTCAAAGGGATTGGATCATTCAAGTGCTCACTGCTGAGGCCGAGTCTTCTCGGAAATCTGAAATTGAGGCCACCAAAAAAGCTAACGAAGCGAATGTGGCCATGGAGAGGTTGAGGCAGACACATGTTGCCTTGGTGGAGGAGATGGGCCACCGGAATACTACAGTAACTGCTGAGCGGGATGCGGCGGTCAAGGAACTCAATGAGCTTAAAGCTAAATTTTCCGACATGGCCAAGGAAAAGATGATGCAAACAACGCAGCCCAGGAGGCATGCGAACAAGCTGTTCTGCTTAGGGGTGAACGGGATGCGGCCATGGCTAAAGTCCGCAAGGTGGAGACTGAGGTCAAGGAGAAAGTGAAATCGGCCGACTCCAGGATAGAGGCTGATATCGAAGACCTTCTCGTTGTCTATAATGCTAACGTGCTGAGGCACAGGGGTCTAGCCTGGCTCGATGATTATCCGGCGCATCTATACAACGCCTGGGGCCGACTAGTTGAAGAAGAGAAGGAGGCGCATCTGGGTGAGTCTGTGGATGAGTTTGAACTCGAGAATCGTATTCTGAATGAAGATGAAAGGAAGAGTCTTCAGGAGTCAATGATTCTGCATGAAAAGGAAAAACTCGGCGCCCAGCATTTCGAAATAGGAGAGGGTTTAGGGGTTGAACATCATGAGGCGAGTCTTGAAGTTCCAGTGTCAACCCAGCCCGGATCCTCGTCTGTGGTCGATCCCCAAGCTGTTCCTGCTTACAATCCGGATCACCCGCAGATGTCTCCGGCTACAGAGCAAGTTACTGAAGCCGTTCTGCCACCGACAAGTCAAACTGAGGAAGGTACTCTGAACATTCCACATATCTGCCTTAGGTCAGAATCTTTAATTATGTTAAATTCTGACAGTTCTCTAATTCTTTGTCCAGTGATCGACGCTGCATATGCCGGGCCTCCTGTTATGCAAGAATCACATCAGACACAGGAGGCTATCATTACCGAAGCGATCACCATAACTACAACTGCCCCAATTGACGATATGCAGGGTAGCACGCTTGTGTTTGATGAGCAGTTGATGAAAGAACTCTTTCGCCGTCATGGCGATCCTTTAGCTGACTTGCCATTTGTCATGGGTGGAGGCGCTCCTGCTACAAGTTCTTCAATGCCGACTACTGATGCCCCCAGCGGGGCTCGAGCAGTTACTGAAGAGGAGATGTTCGCCCAAATCGACGCTGAAATGGCAGCAGCGGCTCATGGTGGCAGTATTGGAGGTGGGATGACAGCACCAGGACCAGCTCCGTTTAGAATGATATCTCCTGGTGGCACTGTTTTCATCACTAGCGTGTCCATTCCACCTTCTGTACTTGATCCTGTTCCTACGACTCCGCCCGTAGGAAGCATTCCTATTCATACGAGCTCGGAGGAGGATGTTGAGATCATGCCCCCGCTTGGAGACCGACGGCCGAAAGGCAAAGGCTCAAAGAGGAAAAATAGTGGCGGCTCCAGTGGCTCTTTACCAAGAAGGAAGCCGAGAAAGAAGAAAGATTAGACATGCTTCCTTGGTTTGTTTTGACTTACATTTTGTCGGCCGTGTATAGATGCGGGTTCGGCCCCTGCTAGTAGGAATTTTTTGGAACAAACTTGTACACGAATTTCTTTTACTGAAACTTTTCTTTTTCTGCTTCTTGTGTATTTGCTTAAGTGTTTCAATATCTGAAGTGCACTTGTGAAGTTTCATGTTCCGAGTCAAGTTTTGTTTTTTGTTTTCCAGGCCTGGAAACTGTGGACATGGTTTATGACCAGGGAGTGAGTTGAAATTTTGACGTCGCACCACTTCAATCAATGGTAGATGCTTAAGTCCTGCCTCCAGTCTTGGGGGTGAGTCATTGAACATCACCGGTGACTGCTTCTCACTTATAACATGTCGAGTCTAGTGCCACCGAATGGATGTTTGGGACAAGTGAAGATTGAGTGGTTCATCCATGCTTGCTCGACTATCGGTGATCATATCCGCGCTCCGGGGATTCGCGTTTGTTTACTGGCGGTTGGTCACACCGGCTCAAGTTTAAATCATACGTCCATGCTCTGGGGACCTAGAATCGACATTTGTACTCTGACTCACACTCTGGGAGTTCGGAGTTGATATTTATACTTCGATTCACGCTCTGGGAACTCGAAGTTGATGTTTATACTCCAACTCTAGGAGTTCGGAGTTGTTGTTTATACTCCATTTCGCACTCTAGGAAACTGGAGTTGATGTTTATACTCCGACTCGCACTCTGGGAGTTCAGAGTTGTTGTTTATACTCCGTTTCGCACTCTGGGAATCCGAAGTTGATGTTTATACTCCTACTCGCACTCTGGGAGTTCAGAGTTGTTGTTTATACTCCGTTTCGCACTCTGGGAATCCATAGTTGATGTTTATACTCCGGCTCGCACTCTGGGAGTCCGGAGTTGATGTTTATACTCCGACTCGCACTCTGGGAGTTCGGAGTTGTTGTTTATACTCCGACTCACACTTTGGGAGTTCGGAGTTGGTAAGCAGACGGTCAGTCACATCTGCTGTGTGTTTTTGGATTTCGCTCGCACTCTAGGAATGAAAGGTGTATCAGGATCGTGGATGGTCAGATCACATCCACCCTGAGTTAACAAGTGAGGTCGTTAGATGGACGGGTCCACCCTCCTCAAACTTGGTTCATATACGGACGAAGTCGTTAGGTGGACGGATCCACCCTCTTCGTAGACGTATTTTAATACTCCAGTTCGCACTCTAGGAACCGGGAGTTAAGTGAGGAATTGTCGTGTATCAATCCGTTCCTGACTTTGATGTGATGGCTTGTCCCCGAGCTCGGGTTTCACTTAGCGAGTGACCGATTGCATCACAGTCACTCCCTATTTGAATAAATTCCACCGTATGGTGAAACTCTGCTCTCCGTGCATAGTGATGATCATATTAAGCATTTCAAGTAAATCACAGCTCTGGCTCGAAGAGATTGCATTTTATTTCTGAAATAAGAAAATATGGCAAAGTCAGTTGCCTTATTACTAATTCTAATTTCGAAATGCAGAAACAAAATGCAGAAGGGAAAATAAACAAAATGAATAAACATAGCATGTCATGTGTAGTAGCGACGAAGACTCTCGCTATTCCAGGCTCTTGGCAGAGCAAGACCGTCAATGGTCGATAGTTTGAATGTGCCATCTCCAAGCCTTCGTTCAATAACATATGGTCCTTCCCATGTCGACTTCATATGCGAAGGAACCGGATAAATTCTTTTCAGAACGAGATCGCCTAGTTCAATGGTTCGCAGGCAGACCTTGGCGTTGTACAATCGGGCGACTCGACTTCGATGCGCGGCTGCCCTCGAATCAGCCTCTTTACGCTTCTCATCTAGTAGATCGAGAGATTCAGCAAGCAATATAGCATTTGTCTTTGTATCATAGTATGTCACATGATGAGAAGGTACATCTAGCTCAACCGGAATAACGGGTTCTAAACCATAAGAGAGAGAGAATGGAGTGTGACCGGTCGCGGTCTTGTGGGTTGTTCGGTAAGCCCATAAAGCCATAGGAAGTTCATCGACCCACTTGCCTCCGACCTTTTCCAGTCGTTTTTTTCAGAATGGACTTTATAACTTTATTAACCGCTTCGACCTGTCCGTTCGCCTGAGGGTGTGCAATTGCGGAGAATTTCTTTTGTATGTGAAATCGTTTGCAGAAATCTTTAAATTCAGCACTGTCGAATTGGGTTCCGCTGTCCGTAATAATGGTGTGTGGGAGACCGAATCGACAGATGATGTTGCGAACTACAAAGTTGATTACTTTCTTCGTTGTTATGGTAGCAAGAGCTTCAGCTTCATCCCACTTTGGAAAGTAATCAACTGCGATGATGACGTATTTCATGCCACCTTTTACCAGAGGTAGAGTACCAATGATGTCGATGCCCCACATTGCAAACGGCCATGGGCTGACCATTTGCGTTATCTCGGTAGGAGGGGCTCTAGGGATTCGAGCATACTTTTGACACCTATCACATTGCTTAGCATAATCCGATGCATCACGATTCACAGTCGGCCAGTAATATTCGTACCGAAGTATTTTCTTGGCAAGTGCTTGCCCTCCGGTGTGATCGCCACATTCTCCCTTGTGTACATCGTGCAATACTCGTTTAATTTCATCGTGAGCGATACACCGGAGCAAAGGAACAGAGTATCCTCTTCTGTACATGATTCCATTCTGGATAGTGAATCGTGAGGCCTTCCGAAGGACTTGTCTCTTTTCACTCCTGCGCTCTGGCAGGGTTCCGTGCTCAATGTAATTTCTGAGCGGAGTCATCCATGAATCCTTTTCGGGGATGGTTTCACATACCCAGTCTATTTATGCCCGGTCAATGCTTGGGGAAGATAACGTCTCTACGGGAACGAGTCCCATTTGCTGAGCTTCACCTGTGCTGGCTAACTTCGCCAATGAATCGGCTTTTTAGTTGCGTTCTCGAGGTATACAATAAATGGCGTAATAATCAAACCGATTTAGTACTTCCTGAACTCGAGCTAAGTAAGCAGCCAGCCTTCGATCTCTCGCTTGATATTCTCCCCGTACTTGACACACAACTAACTGTGAATCGTAATAAATTTCCACAGCGATAATTCTCAAATCCCTGGCAATTTTCAAACCAGCTAAGAGGGCTTCATATTCAGCTTCATTATTGGTCGCATGAAATCAAACTTCAAAGCATAACATATAGATCGGCCTTTGGGAGTTTCAATTACAACTGCAGTGCCCAAACACCGGTCATTTGATGCACCATCGGTATAAAGCTTCCAGACGTATTCGGGGGATTCACTGGTTTCGGGCAAGTCCTCTAGAACGGTAAATTCAGCTATGAAATCGGCTAGGACTTGTCCTTAAATGGCTCATCTTGGAGTGTAAGTAATGTCAAACTGGCTCAGTTCGATGTTCCATTTAAGTAACCTACCAGACGTCTCAGGCCGCGAAAGGACCTGTCGTAACGGCTGGTCGGTGTAAACAAATATGGGATGTGCCTGGAAATACGGTCGGAGTTTTCTTGATGCAATAACAAGGCAATAAGCCAACTTCTCCAATTTTGGATAATTCCTTTCAGCCCCGGTCAATCGCTTGAAGACGTAGTATACTGGCTTCTGTATCCTGTCTTCTTCTCGAACTAAGGCAGTGCTGATAGCGTTTTCTGATATCGCCAAGTATATGTACAACTTCTCATGATCAATGGGCTTTGACATGATAAGTGGTGTCGATAGATGATGAACTAGTGCTTGGAAAGCGCCCTCACACTCCATGGTCCATTCAAAGTTCTGTTTTCCTTTTCGGATCAGATCGAAGAAGGGAATGCATTTGTCTGTGGACTTTGAAATGAACCAGCTCAGTGCCGCTACTTTCCTATTGAGACTCTGGACTTGCTTTATAGTTTTCGGAGTTTCAAGATTTCTGATTTCCTAAATCTTTTCAGGATTAGCTTCGATTCCCCGAGCGTTGACGATAAACCCGAGGAATTTTCCGGATGCAACTCCAAAGTGACACTTCAGTGGGTTGAGCTTCGTTCTGTATTCTCGAAGTATGTTGAACATAGTTTCTAAGTCTTTAATATGGTCAGTGGAAAATTGTGACTTCACCAGCATGTCGTCTACATATACTTCCATTGTTTTCCCGATTTGATTGGCAAACATCCGATTAACCAATCGTTGGTAAGTAGCCCCGGCATTCTTGAGCCCGAATGGCATAACTTTGTAGCAATAAAGTCCCAGATTGGTTACGAAGCTGGTATGTTCTTGATCAGGTAAATGCATCGGTATTTGATTGTAGCCAGAATACACGTCCATGAAAGATAAGAGCTCATGTCCAGCTGTCGAATCTACTAGCTGATCAATTCTGGGAAGCGGGAAACTGTCTTTGGGACAAGCTTTATTCAGATTGGAGTAATCGACACATGTTCTCCATTTTCCATTCGGCTTTCGGACGAGCACGGGATTCGACACCCATTCAGGATATAGCGCATCTCGAATGAACCCGTTTGCTTTAAGCTTTTCTACTTCTTCTTTAAGGGCGGAAGATCTCTCTGGATCCATACCACGCCTTTTTTGTTTGACCGGGACATGTCGCGGGTCAATATTCAGAGTGTGGCTCGCAATGTCCAGTGAGATCCCACACATGTCAGAATGCGTCCAGGCGAATACGTCAAGGTTCGCCCGTAGAAATTCAACCAATTCCTCTTGAGTTTGCTGGCTTAGCTGAGACCCAATCTTCATCATTTTTGAATCATCATCATCGCCAATTGGGACATCAATCGTCAGTTCGGCCGGGGATGCTTGACTTTCTTTAGATTCTCTTTCGTCTTCAGTTTCTCTTGGGTCAAGATCCCTTTGGAATTGGTTTGGGTGCCCGGGCCTAGGCCCGGGCGCTAATTGTCAATTATCAGCAAAGCAGACGTAGAGAGATTCTTTTACGCCCTTTCCTATCTCCTTTCGTTGTGCCTCCCGCAGCTCTGCGACATAACAGGCTCTTCCAGCAGCCCAATCTCCCTGAATGATTCCCACTCCATGATTAGTGGGAAACTTTAAAGTTAAGCACCACGGTGCAATGGCTGCCTTGAATTCAGCGAGGGCTGGTCGGCCCAGGAAAGCATTATAAGGGGAGTCTGTCCAAAACAACGAATTGTAACATCCATACTCTCTGACGTTCTCCGACTCCCAACTCCACCGGTAGTTCCACCATTCCAGTGGGTATAGTAGCACTTCCGTTGAAACCATGGATTCAGGATTGACAAGCTTTCAAGTCCGTGGCTTCCATCCTCATTTGATCATAAGCTCACTTAAACAAAATATTCACAAAACTTCCACTGTCAACTAAGATCCTCTTTATCCAAGCAGGACCTACTTGAGCTGAGATGACCAGTGGATCAATGGTAGGGGCTTCGATTTTATCAGTGTCTCTGTTTCTGAACACGATATCATCTGTCATCGTCTTCTGTTGCTTGACCGGAGCCCCTTCATCAAAACTATTATAACACTTGAAGTTTGCATGCTTGATAGAGCTGGCATACGACTCCATTTCCTTCCAGCTTCGGTCTGCTGGATGAGGACCACCACTTATTGTATTAATAACCAACCTCCCACCAGTACGAGCATGTTCCTCCTGCCTTTCCGGATTTGGCGCACGATTCTGATTTGATGGACCCGCACCACCTGACTGCGGCGCCCGCACATACTGATCCAATTTCCATTCGCGTATCAGTTTCTCAATGAGATCTTGTAAATGACGACACTCATTTGTGTTATGGCCATAGCTTTCGTAGAATCTACAAAACTTTCCTGTTTGAACTTGTCTTTCCATTGATGGTTTTGGGGTAGGCTTCTTGTATTGCATGGCATTACAAGTTTGCAAGTACACATTTTCTAACGACGTGTTCAACGGAGTATAGTTATCGTACATGGGAGCCCTACGCCGTGGGTCACGATTCTGATCTCGCTTCTTGCCCTAATTTCCATTGTCCCTCTACTGATTCTGTTTATTTTGCACGTTCAACTGAACTTTTCCAGAACTCTCTCCGGATTGTTTAACGGCTATGTTACTCTGAATTCCTTTGATGTTGGGCCCTGCGTCATCCTGCTTCCTAGACTGTTTTGCATCCTCTTATCTCAAGAATTGGGCTGCCTTGGAATAGAAACGGTCCAATGACGCAGGTGGCTTTCCAACTAGCCAATTTCCGAACTCGGAATCAGGATCAATCCCCTTAGTCAATGCCATCAGGATAGAGTTGTCATTGGGATTGCTTATTTCTGCACACACGGCATGGAATCGCTCCAGGTAACGTCTAAGTGTTTCTCCGGGAGCCTGTGTAATACTGGATAGAGTGTTGACGTCTTTAGGCCTCGCCACGTGCATACGGAATTGTTCAACAAACTTGGTGGCCATCTAGTCAAAGTTAGAGATGGATCGTGGTGGCAAACGAGTAAAACACATGGTAGAAATGCCCCCTAGGGAAATATGGAAACTACGGCACTTTACTGTGTCGTTAGCTCTCGCAGCATTCATTAGCCATTCATACTTCAGGATGTGTTGATTGGGATCAGAACTTCCTTCATAAACTGGCAAAGTTGGCATCCTGAAGCGCCGAGGTGGTTTAGCATACAACATGTCATCGGTGAAAGGGGTATGACTTCGGGAGATTCCCTAGTCGTCATTAGAGAGACTCTAACTTTCACGGATCATTTGACGAATCATCGTCGGTATATCCGGCATTCGGATACTTGGAGCATGTTGTGCCAAGGTGTGGTCGGGTTCCACAGCACGAGTCTGGACTGGACGCGGTCGACGGTCCATGCCTCGCCTCCTTGGTTCAACGTTTTCTGGAACATAAGGCTCTGGAGTATGATCTCGTTGGCTACGATGAGGATCGGCTTGGTTTCTAGCATCAACCCCCTGTTCAGCAGTGGTGGTGGTAGCAATATTGCCTGTGACATGATAAGGAGCAACACCTCCTTGGGATGAAGGCCTTGTATGATGACTAGCGGATGGTTCAATTCAGGGTTGTCCAAGATTTGAAGCAGGTTGGTGCCCTGTGGTCTGAGTGTAGCTTACATTCAGCCGTGGGCATGTGGATCGGAGGTGACCATCAGATGAGGCTGAACTCTCTGTGGAAGAATAAGAACCTTGGTCTCTTCTGGATCTTCTGCACCTTTGGCGATTCAGCTGGTTGGTCAACTCCGTGTTGGTGCGCAGTTGTACAGTTAGCTGTTGCCGACTCTGGGTCAATTCTTGAAGCAGCGTCTGAAACTCTTGTTTGGTAACTGGGCCTGATGGATCCGAAGGTCCGACGACATCTTGATTGGATGGAGGCAATTGTGCGGGATTCTGTCGGTCCCGTCCTCCTTGATCAGCAGCTGTAGAGGTAGTCCGTGTACTTACCATGGTGAAATGATGAAAGTCCTTTCCTAGATCTGATGCAAATCTGAATAGAATGGAAGGGCTTCAAAGTTCTAGATCTGGATCTTCTTCTTGGATTTATGCAATCCGATATAGATAGGAGATCCAAGGAGCAGGAGAAAAATTGGGTTTTTTCTCAGTGAAAGCACCAAAGTGTTTGTACCAAAATTGGGCACAACACTCTTCGGAAGTTTTTGAAGAGATAAAGTGAAGAAATTAAATGGAAAAAGAGGATTATCTAACAAAAACTCCAAATTAAAGATATGAAAGTAATTAAAATGCACCGAGACACAAGAATTTAGAGTGGTTCGGCGTATTGCCTACATCTACTATGAAGTTGTTTGCTTTATTGATCTTTCTTTGATGATTACAAGTGAATCAGCGGGTTAGCAGATAATTATGATTTACAGCAGTGAAATTCGTTGGTAGCAGCAGCAATGGAGTTTAGATCTGGATCCGGTAGAGTCTGGGCGTTGGAGAGCTCAAGGAAGAAGAAGATCCTTTTTTTTGTATGCCCTGGGGCTCTATTTATAGGTGTAGGAGGCTGATATTTCGCTCAGATCTCGGGGGACCCTCTCTGGCACGTGACTAGGCCCGCGCGCCCAAGCCCACGAAGTTTCGGTCCGATCCGTGATCGATACGAACGGATTTCGTATCGATCAAGATTGTGTCCGATGGAGTCGAAATTTGGCATGGACATTCCCTAGCATGCACGCAAGCTTCTGTGAAAATTTCATAGCATTTGGACTTATAGATTAGGAGATATGATCGATACGAAATGGGACTTTCGGTAGTTCATATTGTTCGACTCGATCATTTCGACTCGCTCTCGTTCGAATCGATAGCTGCACGTGACTATAAGATGATGTGGCGCTCGAATCTCTAGACCACTCCACTTTCTATGTCGAGTTGAATGAATTGTCTTCGAACTTCGCTTATTCGTATCGATGGTTCTGCCTTGTTCGTATCGATAAAAGATTAAGAGGGGCATCATAGGAAATAAACCTAAACCCTTTGCCTTAAACCCTTACCCCTCATTCCATTCTCATTTTCCATCATTCACAAAGCAACTAAAGAAAACTAAGGAAGGCTGACCGGAGAAAGGAAGTCAAAATCTAGAGATTCAAGGTAAGAAGCTTAGGAAATCAAGGCTACACCAAATCTCAAACTCCAATCATTAATCTAAGGTAAATAATAACACTTATCATCTCTTAAATTTTCATTTTGATTTGGTCATGGGTAATACTCAAATCTTATAAGTATCATTGGTCAAGTTATGACCTAATAATCATTGTTTGGATAGAATAATGGTTAATGAGAATTTTTGAAATTGATTAGAAATGGTTTAACTCGGTTTTGGGGTTAAATCCAAAGTTTTTATCCTCCAAATGATTTTAAATCTGGATATTTGACGTGAAACAACATATTGGAGATGGATTTTTAATTTGAAAATTTTCTAAAGTGAGTGGAATTTATTATGAATTTCCTAATGTAAATAGGCATAAATTCGAGTTTAGTTTAGTAATGACAATTAAGTAAGGGTTTTGCACCTGAATTTTTATATGTCAAAAGAAATATAATTTTGGAACTAATATGAATTTTTGGGATTTTTTCCATGTAATTTTGAATCATGAAGAATTATTTATGCTAGAATAAGCATATAAAAGTTTAATTAAATTTGGTTGTTAATTAATTATTTGAAACATTATTTTGGGATTTGGAGTGCGATAATTTTTCAGTAAAGAAATTGATAACGTTTTTATTAGCCAATGATATTTTGTCAAATTATAAAGGTTTGGTGAAAAAAAACTTGTTATTGTAATTTTGCAGTTTTCAAAATAATTACAACCTTACCATGTTGATATTGGCTATGTCGAGCCACAACTCACCACATTTTAGTGTCATCATCACAGAACAAAACCATGCATATGATGTCAATGAGTTTGGCATGAAATGGATTGGTTTTGAACATTGTCGAGGTTACAGTAACAAAGACAAAGAGGTGGACTCGACATAGGCATGTCGATGTTTATACACGTCGAGTTTTATACTAAGAAGCTTGTTACCACATATGTTTTATGAGTCAGCAACCTTCAAAACTTCTACGTCGCTCTGTTTAATAAGTAACTTCGAGTTTCAAACTTGCCGACCAAATGGCCATCAAGCCTACTCTAAGCTACATTTAACTTGTCATCAAGGCTAACCCTTATCGCTTTAAATTGTCATCGAGCCTAGACAGACCACTTTTGAAATTCTCATCAAGTTTACCTCATGCTGATTTTAACTAGCCTTTTAGTTCTTAAACAGGCGGATAACCTATGTATCATGAGTATCGACGACTTCATTGTCATCAAGGCGTATGATGACGCATATGTTGTTTTAAAGCTTTAGATGGAGGCGAAAAGCCTTAAGTATTGACATCGACATGATATGATGTCGACGTTGATCAAACTAAGATGTTTTGAAAGCAATAAACCTTATATCGTTTTCAATCATGTACATGGCAATATAAAAGGGGTTTTACAAATGGAATTAGACTTTGAAAATACAAAGAGATGATTTCCTTGTTTAAATTATGGGTTAAGGGTATTAACCATGCTTTATTAAGAAAATGATAACAAGGACTTTACTTATGGATGTCGACGCTAATACACATTGTGCTTATATACAATGGAGAACCATTTGTTGCAAGATTTTAACTTCGAACCTTAGGGACACTAAGATATATTTTAATGAGTTGACATGAAATCTTTTGGGGTTACCAATGTACGTCACCATGAAATTTAATAACTAAGGGGAAATAAATTAATTGGGGACACCAACAGAAATAAGTTGTACATGTGGATAGCATGAATTAATGTTGAACATGTGGGCAGCATGGAATAAAGTTAAACTTGTGGGTAACATGGGATAAATAGAAACATGTGATGGTTCATAGTTATCCTAGGAAACTATGGGATATATGATTGATAGTGCATCATGCTGGATATGGATAGTCTCTAATTGGTTGATTTAAGGGTTCAAAGTCATCCTAGGAAAATTATGAGATGTGAGATGGACAGTTCGCATCAGTTTAAATGATAAAATGTGAGATGGATAGTCCATATTAGTTTAAGTAAAATAAAATGTGGGATGGGTAGTCTATATGAATATAAGACGGGTAGTCAATGAGAAATTAGATTGGTAGTCTAATAAATAAGGGATGGGTAATCCTGAATATATGACATATTTATACACTATCATATTATTCTGCTATAACCATTGTGGATGCAGGAGCACGGTATATGGTTAAGATATTTAGTTGGGTACTAGTGAGGGGAAACTTGTTCAGCACAGCGACGTGGTCTCACTATATATCTATTGGTTTGAGTTGTAGACTATTATTCACATTATATTTTTTGTCTAACCCGACGTTTTTGTCTTTCCCCTTAAACTCTTGGGTACTCATTTGAGTAGGTTGAGAGTAAGAGATTTTTCAAGTTCTCTTTAGACGAATAAGCTTTCGGAGACGCGCAGAAGGCAATCTAGCTAGTATGAGCTATATATCAATTTCTACTATGTTTTGATTCTACTTTTGTGTTGTAATAGCAAGTTTAATTAAATGTCGGATTGACTCTGATTATCCAAGGGGGCATCTTCATTTGTCGCTCTTGGAATATGTTGTAATAATTATATTTTCTTTGAACTTGTTTTGCAAATTGGGATTATGCAAAGAATTTGAAATCTTATTGTGAAATGAAATGAGAAAATTTATTTTAAAACTGTTTTGAATTTTCCATATTCGTGTGTTTCTGGTACTATCAAAATGATTAACATGGCCGCATTTTATCATCGGAAACTAATAACTATGTATGACTGCAGCATCCATAACACTTAGTTTCAGACCTCGAAATGGTGGATGTTACAGTTTGGTATCGGAGCATAGGTTTATGTAAACTTAAAAGGAATTTAAACCTAAAAAGATTTTGAAACATAATCCAATGAATCAAAGAATAAGATTGGGGCTGGGATAACGCTAAAATAACATACTTTTATTCTACTATATATATATATATAAGTATGTATTCCCTTCTCTCTTAGACTGTTATTATGTATCTTACTAAGGCTCGTATGCAAATTTATGAGGGAAAAAGGTATGGAAGCATGAAACAGAAGAGTGAATCTAGGTGGAGGAAGCACCACAACTAACAAAAATGCTCAACCCATTACCAGGAGAAACCAGGGTGGCAGACAAATGGTAATCAAAATATAAATGCCAATGTGAGTATGGAACCCCACTAGTAGATGTGGGGATGATGTATTAGTTCTTCATTAATTTGATGTAATCTGTAATGCTATAAATTCGGGAAGAGAAAATCCCATTGCGCCACTTGGCAATAATTATGCTAAGCTGAGCACGAATTATACCAGTCTTGGAGAAAAGCATTTTCCTGGAACAAAGGATGTTGTAAAGGTGGAAAATTGGCTTTTGCATTGAGAAATTTTTTACCGATCTTGGTTTGGATGATGAGCGGAAGAGAAGATTGGCTTCGAGGCAATTGCAAGGTGCAACATTGATCTGGTGGAATGGAGTTACCGTAGGTGTGGTAGAGAAATAGTTAGCTTGGGTGGATTTTCGAAGGAGATTCAAGGAGAGATTTTTGTCCGAGGTAGCTAAGTCCGCCTTGCTGGGGATATTTATGGATTTGGAGCGGGGGAAGATGTCAATGTTGGAGTATTCTACAAAGTTTAATGAGCTGTCCACGTATGGATATGTCACTGTGGACACGGTCACTAAGAGGAACGAGAATTTATTCGGGGGTTAAGGCCGAAAATCGCTAGGGCAAGCATGCCACATCTCCAAGATCCATCAATTGTAGTGGTGGAGATAGCGATTAGAAATGAAGAAATGCTTTGTACCTTCGGGAAGCAGAAGTCACCAGAGACTTAGGGTTCCTAGAGTAAGAAGAGAAAATTCTTTAAGAAGAAGGGTGCTCAGAAAGGAGGAGTGGTTAAAAAAGAGAAGGAAGATATTGTCTATTATAAGTGCGATAAGAAGGGGCACTATGCTAATGAGTGTCGCTCTGGTGATGGAAAGGTGGATGTGGGGAAGTAAAATGTGAAGTGCTTTAACTGCGACCATATGTGGCATTACTAAAGCAAGTGTCCAGAAGCAGCCAGGGCTGAGAAGGGTAGAGTCTATGCTTTGTAACCATCATCCTCTAGACCAACATCAACTAAGAAGGGAAAGTCTATGATGAAAGGTATGCTTTTGATCCATAGTATACCAGTTAGGATACTACATGATATCGGTGTGTCACATTCATTTATATCTCAGTGTTCGGTAGATAAGTTATGCTTAGAACCTTCATATCTAGTTACTTCATTAAGGGTTACGAATCTGATAGGAGGGTATGCAACTCTGGGGAGGAGATATGACCAGATACAACTTGATTTATTAGGTCATAAGTTTACATGCAATTTGTATATCTTTGATGTCGTAGGCTTTGGGATCATATTAGGTATGGATTGGTTAGATAGATATGATGCCAGGATATTTTGCCCGGATAGGGAAATGTCATTGAGACATCCTAGCAGTAGTGATCGAATAGTATACTTAGTCGAGAATTCGAGTCTAGGAATTTGTGCTTTGCTGAATGTTATGGAAGCTCAAGAAGAGTTGAATCGGGTTTTGGTAGCAAGAGAATTTGCAGATGTTTTGAGTTGGTCATAGGACTAACACCGAAATGAGCTATCGAGTTTCAAATAGATCTTGTTCCAGGAGCAGTACCCATAAGTTGACTACCTAGCAGGATGACACCTACCGGGATGAAGGAGTTAAAGGTGTAGCTAGTGGACTTAGAAGGAAAGAGTTTAATTAGACCAAGCAGTTTGCCTTGGGGAGCGGCCACGGTGTTCGTGAAGAAACCGAACGTGTCGTTAAGGTTGTGTATCGACTACCGTAAGTAGAATGAGAAGATGATCAAGAATAGGTATCCTTTGTCGATAATCGATGACTTATTCGATTAATTGAGTGGAGCCGGAGTATTTTTCCAAATAGATTTGGCTATATGTTTCCATCAGCTGAGAGTGGCGGAGGATAGTATTCCTTTAATGGCGTTTCAAATGAGATATGGTTTGCACGAGTAGTTAGTAATGTCATTCGGGCTAATGAATGCACTAGCTTTCTTTGTAGATTTGATGAACCAGATCATTTGAGAGCACTTGGATAGGTTCGTATCGGTGATCATAGACGACATTTTGATATATTCTAAAGATGAAAGAGAGCATTAGGTTCATCTTAAAATAGTGTTAGAGACACTGAGACAGCATTAGCTGAAAGCAAAGTTTTCGAAATGTCATTTCTGGAAGAAAGAAGTAAAGTTTCTTGGCCATGTAGCCTCAGGAGAAGTGTTATCAGTTGATCCAGCTAAGATTGATGCGATTAATAGTTGGAAGAGACCCGAGATAGTGACCGAGATAAGAAGTTTTCTTGGATTAGCTCGATATTACCGAAAATTTATCAAGAATTTTTCATGAATAGTAGCACCCCTGACTAAGCTAACTAGAAAGGACGTGAATTTTATTTTGTCTGACAAATGTGAGGAAACATTCCTCAAGTTAAAGCATTTGTTACCAATGCCCCAGTGTTAGTTATGCCAGACGATAATCAAGGGTTAGTAGTGTAAACCGCTACAAGTGGGACTAGATTAGGAGCTGTGCTGATGCAGAAGGATAAGGTAATTGCCTACGCTTCTCGACAGCTCAGACCGCATGAAGTAAGGTATCCAACCTATGATTTAGAGTTGGCAGCAATGATCTTCGTATTGAAAGTGTGGAGAAATTATCCATTAAGAGAAAGATTTGAGCTGTACACGGATCATAAGTCTTGAAGGTGTTTATTCTTTCAGAAGAAGTTGAATATGAGATAGCAGAGGTGGTTGGAGTTTTTAGCAGCTTATGATTTTGGTATAGAGTGTACACCGGGAAAAGGAAACAAGGTTGTTGATGCTCTTAGCAAAAAACATGAGAATGTGGTGTTAGCTATGTTGGCAAAATAGAAGGATCTTGAGGCTTTAACTATAGGTAGTGTGCAGTCAAGATCCACTACTAGTTCTAGTCAGAGTACTACCATGTTATCCTGTTTGGAAGTTTGACTAGTTTTGATCAAAAGGATTGCTTCTAAACGGAGAGATGATCCATTCTTGGCCGAGAAGATTAGAAGGCTAGAGGTTGGAACTTAGATTGATGATTTGAAAGATTTTAGTCTGGACTAGAAGGGGTGGTTGAGAAAGAAGGGAAGATTGTGTGTTTCGAATGTTGGGACCCTAAGGAAAGAAGTTCTTAAGGAATGTCATCGATCAAAGTTTACGATTCATCCTGAAGGACCCAAGATGTATCAGGATATGAAGAGAAGTTTCTTCTGGGAAGGTATGAAGAGGGATGTTGGCTTATGGGTAAAGAAATGTTCGAATTACCAACAAGTAAGAGCCGAACATCAGAAGCCGAGCGGGTTGCTTCAGCCTTTAGATACACCAGTTTGGAAATGGAATTCGATACCCATGGACTTTATTAATGGGTTGCCAAGGTCGAATCGAGGAAATGAAAGTATCTAGGTCATAGTGGACAGATTGACCAAGAGCGCCCATTTCATTCCCGTTAAGTCAACTAGGACGGCACCTATTTTGGCTAAGTTATTTATGAAGAACATAGTTAGACTGCATGTGATTCCTAGTAGAATAGTCAGTGACAAAGATACATTGTTTACTAGTGAGTTCTAGAAGAGCCAACAGGAAGTGTTAGGTACCAAGCTTAAGATGAGTACCGCTCATCACCCTTAGACAGATGGGCAGACAGAGAGAGTCAATAAGGTACTCGAGGATTTGTTGAGAGCTTGCGTACAAGATTTTGGTGGATTATGGGAACACCACCTACACTTGGTTGAGTTTTCCTATAATAATAGTTATCAGAATAGTATAGGAATGGCGCCTTTCGAAGCTTTGTACGGAAGGCCATGCATGTCACCAGCATGTTGGTTGGAAACCGAAGATAGGTTACTCTTAGGTCCAGATTTGGTGAGAGAAGCAGCCGAGAAAATTAAGCTAATCCAAGGTAGGATGAGAGAAGCTCAGTCTAGACAAAAAAGTTATATAGACAAAAGGCGTAAGGTTCTAGAGTTCTCAGTTGGAGAGGATTTCATTGAAGTATCACCGATGATGGGTGTGGTACGCTTTGGAAAATCAGGGAAAATGACACCGAGATATGTTGGACCATTCCCTGTTATAGAGAGGATCAAAAATCTCGCATATCGAGTAGAGTTACCAAACAGTTTGGGAAGTGTCAATAACGTTTCTCATGTTTCTCATTTTCGAAAGTATGTGTATGATCTAGAGACTACTATCACTCCGACTGCATTGGAAGATTCAGTAGTAGGACCGGATCTGACTTTTGTTAGGCAACTAGTTCGGGTTATAGCAAGAGATGAGAAGAAGTTAAGGAACAAAACAGTCAACTCGGTGAATGTTCAGTGGAGCGACAACGAGAAAGTCTATACTTGGGAGACAGAGGACATGATTAGGGATATTTATCCTGAGCTGTTGTGAGGGTATGTTCTATATTTTTTGTATATAGAATTTATGGCTGGTAGGATATACTAGCTTTGGTTTCATGTTTGTTATGCTTATTTTGTAGTCCTTACTAAATTTCAAGGACGAAATTCTTTAAGGGGGGAACCTGTAACACCTCTAATTTTTATTCAACATTATTCAGTATATTTAATTGGATAGATTAAATAGAATAATGTAGATAATTAAGGAGAATAAGATTTGGGCAATTAATCTGGTCGTGCCTTAATAAATTAAGATAAGTGTTAAAAAAATTAATATATAAGAGAATGATTAAGAGGGCATCTTAGGAAATAAACCTAAGCCCTTTGCCTTAAACCCTTACCCCTCATTCCATTCTCATTTTCCATCATTCACAAAGAAACAAAAGAAAATTAAGGGAGGTCGGCCATAGAAAGGAAGAAAAAATCTGGAGATTTAAGGGAAGAAAGTTAAGAAATCAAACCAACAACAAATCTCAAACTCCAACCATTAATCTAAGGTGAATAAAAACACTTATCATCTCTTAAATTTTTGTTTTGATTGGGTTATGGGTAATACCCACATCTTATATGTTTGATTGGTCAAGTTATGATCTAATAATCATTGTTTGGATAGAATAATGTTTAATATGAATTTATTAGAAATGGTTTAACTTTGTTTTAGGGTTAAATCCAAAGGTTTTATCTTCCAAATGATTTAAAATTTAGATAAGTGATATGAAACAACATACTAGAGATGATTTTTTTATTTAAGAATTTTCTGAAGTGAAAGGAATTTATTATGAATGTCCTAAGGTTAAATAGGCATAAATTTGGGTTTATTTTATTAATGATAATTAAATGTTGGTTTTGGACCTGAATATTTTATATGTCAATAAAATATAATTTTGGATTTTGTGTGAATTTTTAGGATTTTTCCCATGTAATTTCGAATCATGAAGAATTATTTATGCCAGAATAAGCATATAAAAGTTAAATTAAATTTGTATATTAATTTGAAATAATGGTTGGGATATTGTAAATAGAGTGCGATAGTTTTTTAGTAGAGAAATTGATAAAGTTTTTATTAGTCAATGCGATTTTGGCAAATCATAGAGGTTTGGTGAAAAGAAACAGCTTTCTATAGTAATTTTGCAGTTTTCAGAATAATTACAACCTTGCCATATTGATATTGGCTATGTTGACCACAACTCACCACATCTTAGTGTCGTCGACGTGGAACAAAACCATGCATATGATGTTAACGAGTTTGGCACGAAATGGATTGGTTTTGAACCTCATCGAGGTCATAGTAACAAAGACAAAGAGGTAGACTCGACATAGGCATGTCGATGATTATACATGCCAAGTTTTACACTAAGAGGCTCTTTGCCACATATGTTTTATGAGTCGCTAATCTTTATAACTTCAATGTCACCCTATTTTATAGGTTATTTCGAGTTTCTACCTCGCTAACCAGATGGTCATCGAGCCTACTCTAAGCCGCATTTAATTTTTCATCGAGCCTAATCCTCGTCGCTTTAAATTGCCATTGAGTTTAGGCAGGCTGCTTTTAAACTTCTCATCGAGTTTACCTCATGCCGATTTAACTACTCTTCGAGTTTTTAAATAGGCGGATAAACTATGTGTCATGAGGATCGATGACATCATCATCATCGAGGCCTATGATGCCGCATATGTTGTTTTAAAGCTTTAGATAAAGGCGGAGAGCCTAAAGTATTGACGTCGATAGGGTATGATATCGACGTTGATCAAACTAAGATGTTTTGAAAGCAATAAACCTTATATCATTTTCAGTCATGTACATGGCTATATAAAAGGGGTTTTACAAATGGCTTAGACTTTGAAAATATGAAGAGATGATTTCCTTGTTTAAATTATGGGTTAAGGGTATTAACTATGCATCATTATGAAAATGATAACAAGGACTTTAATTATGGATGTCAATGCTAATACATATCAAGCTTATATATGGCGGAGAGCCATTTGTTGCAAGATTTTAACTTCGAACCTTAGGGACACTTAGGTATATCTAAATAAGTGGACATGAAATCTTTTGGGGTTACCAATGTATGTCACCATGAAATTTATATAACTAAGGGAAAATAACTTAATTAGGGACACCAATAGAAATAAGTTATACATGTGGATAACATGGGTTAATGTTGAACATGTGGGTATCGTGGAGTAAAGTTAACATGCGAATAATATGGTATAAATAGAAACATGTGGGTAACATGAATTAAATGGTAGGTGATGGGTTCATAGTCATCCTAGGAAAACTATGGGATGTGATGGATAGTCTGCATCATATCAAAGATGGATAATCTCTAATTGGTTAATTTAAGGGTTCATAGTCATCCTAGGAAAACTTTGAGATGTGAGATGGATAGTCCGCATCAGCTTAAATGATAAAATGTGAGATGGATAGTCCACATTAGTTTATGTAAAATAAAATGTGTGATTGGTAGTCTATATGAATATAAGATGGGTAGTCAATGAGAACTTAGGTGGGTAGTCAATAATTGCGGGATGGGTAATCCCATACATATGACATGTTTATACACTATCATATTATTATTTTATACCATTGTGGATGCAGGAGCACAATATATGGTTAAGATGTTTAATTGAGTACTAGTGAGGGGAAACATGTTCCGCAGAGCGGCGTGGTCTCACTAGATATCTATTGGCTTGAGATGGTAGATTATTATTCGCACTATACTTTTTGTCTAACTCGAAGTTTTTGTCTTTTCCCCTAAATTCTCCGGTACTCATTTGTGTAGGTTGAGAGTAAGGGCTTTTTAGGTTCTCTTTAGATGAATATGCTTCCGGAGATATGTAGGAGGCAATCTAGCTAGTAGGATATTTATATTTATTTCCACTGTGTTTTGATTATGCTTTTGTGTTGTAATGGCAAGTTGTATTAAAAGCCAGATATTTGACTCTTGTCATCCAAAGGGGCATCTTCATATGTCGCACTTGGAATATGTTGCAATAATTAAACTTTCTCTGAACGTGGTTTAAGAATTGGGATTATGTAATAAAATTGAAATCTTATTGTGAAATGAAATGAGAAAATTTATTTTGAAACCGTGTCGAATTTTCCATATTCATGTGTTTCTGGTATTATCAAAATGATTAACATAGCTGCATTTTGTCATTGGAAATTAATAATTATGAATGACCACCACATCCCTAGCACTTAGTTTCGAGCCTCAGAATGGGGAATGTTACATTTACAATATTAATGATCAAGCATTTTGGAAGGGGATGAATTCGATATAGAGGGTTACCCTACTACTCACATATCTTCATAGGACTAGCTATGGTGTGAAAACTTTTAGCGCCAAGAGAGGGATGTTGGGCCTCCCTGGCAAGAACTTCCAAACAAGTCAAATAAGAGTATCAATTTGGAGTTAATTGAATTGAAGCGATGTTTAGGTGCTCCCAGAATTTCAGGAGAAAGTCAGAGAAAGGAAGATATCCCGAGTGCCATATATGTATTGGGTAAAGGTGAAAAACCCTTCCGAGGGATTGTCAATTCTGTTGGAAGGACCGACAAGATTGAGTGGTAATATACGATGGATTAAGAAGATGATCTTCTTTCTTAGTAGATGGAGAAGCTTTTGGACCTTATTGGTCTTCTTGATTCCTTTTTGAGCTATGTTCTTGCCTTCCATTTTTCCGCAAGGTGATATTATTCCAAACTAGAAAAATGATAATTAGAATGTTCATGATATAAAATGGGATATTATATTCTAAAAAGGGATAGCTAATTGATTGCCTAAATTATGATATTGAAATTGTAACGACCCAGAATTTTTGAACAATTTAAATTGAAAATATTTAATTAATTTTAAATATTTGAATGATGGTTTGACTTGAATTTCAAATTATCAGAATGAATATGACGATTAAATTATAGAATATAATCTATGGAAAGTTGAATAAAAATTTGAATCTTCAATTTTAAGCTGATTTAAAATATTTCAAAAGCTTATAAAATTTATATCGATGATACTGAAGGTAATGGAAGTGGTAAAAATTTAAATTTTAAGTGATTTGTTCAAGTTTTGAAATTTTATCGTTCGAATCGATATTTAAAAATAGCCTTATGAGGCATAGTCTCGGAATTCGACGAAACCAGTTCCATTAGATCCGTAATATTGTTTTATTGTCGGATTTAAAATTTCGTATTTTTCGAAGTTGTTATGTGAGCACACGGTAGGTAAACGCGTTGAAATTTAAATCGAATTCAATTTAAATTTAAAACTTGAAATTGGGTCAACATCAGCACGATACCCTTCCTAAAATCACGCCAAAGATCACGGGGAGAAAATTGTGTAGTGCATGCTTCGTTCAATTTTAAATATCCCTCTTCAGATTCAAATGAAAGAAAAAAAAATCGAAACAGATCTCAAAACAAAATAAAAATGGCGACATCTCTTCCCTGCATTCACGTCTTACCGCAGTCTTCCTTTCCAATTTGTTTCATTCAAATCAAATAAATGATGGCCGATCCCTAAATATACTCCTCTTCCATTCTCCTCTCAATTCAAATTCCTAAATTCATTCGACATCTAGTTTTCGCAATCGAAGGGAGGGACGCGAGTTCGAACGGAAGCATAGTGAGTTCAAACGAGAGTCGCGACTGTATGGATCGACGGTAATAGCATCGATCGAGGAAGGCTTCGACGTTAGGGTGCGCGCACGTATGGGATTCGGTCGCGACATCAAGGGGCGGTGGCCAGTACTCTCGAGCGAGTTGCTCGCGTGGACGCGCATATGGATGGGGTTTCGAACTCGAGATCGATCGCGAGCGCGAGAGGGTGGATATTCGCGTTTGGTCAGACAACCTTCACTGTCGAAAATGAAGAATCGCGATCTAGTGGAGGCATGTGAAGCTAGGATTTTTGTTCAGTCCTCTGCTCGATAATTATGTGTGTGAATTTATTTATGTATTTGATTTAATCTTTTTTATGTTAAGTAGGAACTTTGATTAAGTTGTAGTTTAAAATTTAAGTAAAAGAAATTAAACAGTGTAACAGAAAGTTAAACTTTTATTCACTGCAGAATATACAAGGTTAAAACAGAAAGATTTATTTCAAAAAATAAATGTTTACAGTTTATATAAATGGAAATTTACAATTATAAAGTAGTTGTTAAAAAAGATTGGTTTGCAATAAAATCATTGGATAATTAAAATTACCAACGAAGATTGATTACTCAATTATTTCGAATGTTAATAAAATTGTGTAAATATTTTTACAAGGTCTATAAATCAAGAAAATCGAACTGGAATGGAAATGGATTGCAAAATAAAAAGCTAAGGTAAGATCTTCTCACTCAAAATGAAAAGTTGGATTTTGCAGTTATTGATTTGATTGGCTGTTTGGATGTGATAGTATATATATATAGTAGTATATAACAATATATACATATTGGCATATGTATATATTGGATGGATTGATTTCCCGCATTATATAGCAGATGAGACCCTATTGCGCCGCATAATAGAGGATATTATTTTATAAATCCCATATACCACGATATTCCACCTCGAAGTGGAATTGGTATTGTGCTAACGTTTGTGGATGTAGGGAAACAGGTTGGAGGGATCCAACTGGATTCCTCACCGTATTGATTTATTTACAGATATTGTTATATATTCTGTTGTCATATCGATATATGATGTTTGGTTGCCGTGATTGATTATTTGGTGCTGTTGCGTCCTCGGATCCATTTTTGAAGTTTAAAAATAACGATTTTGATTTTAAAGGGATTTTTAAAGTGATTTTTGAGATTATACGTTTTATTAAAATTTTGGATTGATTCATCCTAACTAAATAAACGTTAATTTTAAAGTTATAGTAACTAAGATTTTTGTGAAATATAACCAAAGTGTGATTTTTGAAATAAATAGTTGATTAATTTATAAAATGGCTTAAATTGGGATTTTTGAATTATTAAAAATGATGTATATAAAAGATTTATAAAATTGATATTTATAAATTAAAAATATTGGAATTATAAAACGAGTTTTTATAAGTGTTAAAAGGAAGTATAAATGGATTTCATAAGTGAATGAAATTAATAGATTTATAATATGAAGTTATAAAATGAATAGATGTTGTAAATTAAAAGATTTATAAGTAATTTACTTATAAATTAGATTTTAGCACTTAGATGGGATATAAATAGAATTTGCTAATAAAAATGATTTTATAAGTTGAAATTGTTATAAAGTATAAATGTGATTTATAAACGTTGTTTATAAATCCGAAATCACTTATTTTGATAAGTGAATTATAGAAGTTAATTAAAGGAACTATATCCACAATTTTGGACAGTGGATAATCCTTTAAATAAAAATGTGTAGAAATGTTAAATTTGGATAACGAATTATATTCACGATTTTGGACAGTGAATGTATTTTTAAATAAAATGGATATGTTTTGGAGTAGTGATATTACGAAATGAAGTAATTGTTTTAAAAGATGTTTTAAAGCGTGTTAAGTATCGAATACATAGATTTCAACATTTATTGTTGAAATAGACGTTTTCGAGAAATAAGGAAATGGTGGACTATAACACTGTTGTTATAGTAAATGGTTTCCGAAAGGAAATGTTTTATATAATATTGGGATTTATATATCTATCTAAATTTCGAATCCCTATACTAGTGATTTTGAGTTGTCGTAACGATGTTTTACGTAACATTCGTTTTGACTCAAATAAAATTTGTGAAAGAGAATGATTTCCTTAAAGAATGAAATATATACTTAATTTTGATTTAAGTATATCGAATATTTTCCAAGTGTTGAAAATAAATAAGATTTGTGAATTACTTATTATTAAATAAGTATGGAAATGCTTTTCCAATATGAAATGAAACATTTTTGAGAATTTATCTTTGTAAAGATAAATTGAAAGTGAATATTTGAAATCGATTGAAAATCGTATATCAGTAGATATTTTGAAATATAAATCACTATGGAGATTATAACCGAAAAGGGAAATTGTTTAAAAAAATAAACGTTGATTTATTTTTGAAGTGTGGAAATTTTATATCTTGTAAAGATATTTTTGGAAAATAAATAATTTGGAAAATTATTTGGAATCTGATGATGTTGTGCAGACCTATTGATAGTTAAATAACCAACTATCAATAATTACCTTGAATAGGTATTTGTTGTGATTTGTTTGAATTTGAATGCCACACTTATTTTCAAAATATTTCGCTCACTATTCGGGTTAGCCGGGAAAGGACCTTTGGGTCGTATAACCCATTCCGAATATGTGATACGTCGTTATGGATTTCATTTGATGACCGGTGTTGAAGACCAGATATTTTTGAAAACGGAAGGATTACCGTCGAGTTACTCTACATCGGCTGATCTCCGATATAGATGTTTTATCACCCTTAGTGACGGGAAGTCCGGACGTGATTAGAAAATTATCCGGATTTGCAAGGGCTTCGTGAGAAGTGCCTTCGGTTCTGTTTGATCCCGGAATAGACTTGTATGGATTGTATGTCTGACGTTACAAATTGAGATATAAAGCTGATTTCTTTCAAATGCATATCTGTTGGTGGCGGAGAATTTATTCTCTTAGCTTAACACCCTTCTCTGAGATGTACGAGCTCAGAGGTTATGTAGTTGAAGATTATCGGCAATATATTTCCAATTTGGTAATGTGACATGTTGAGTGTTGCTGTGTGATGATCATTGTTTGATCATTTGTGATATGATCATTTGTTTGATCATTTATCTTTGTGATCATTACTTTGATCATCTGTTGACCCAAAGCATGGCTTTGTGACAAAGCGTAGCTTTGTAGACGAGACTTCGTCGGACCTCACACCCCGAAAATGGTCAAAACAGGAAGGATGCGGCAAGGTTATTAGGGGGTAGCGCCCCTTTAGTGTATGTCATTCCTTCTGGATAGAGGTGGTATCATGGTATGGAGCCCAGATATTTAACCTATGTTGTTGCTGCAAATTTATTACTTTGTGGTTGTTGGAAATCGAGGATCCTCGGATATAGATCGGTTACGATCGGGGGATGACATATTCGTGTCAGTAGTTACCCAGTTAGGGGTAACCCGGCCTTGTGTTGGCAGAGATCTGGTTAGGTTCTCGGGGCATCTTTCCAGGGGCATACCTATGTGGCAATGGGAAGTTCCTTGGCCTGACCATTTGTTGGAAATCCAAAGAAACAATATGAGAATTGTACGGTTTTAGTTGTATTACCTGCCATGGAATGTGGCGGTAACCTGCTATTGAACATGGTAGCTATAGTAGGCATACGATAATGGTTGTATGCTAGCTAAGATTTATATTCTACTTTTGAAATGTTTTCTACACTATGCACTAATAATAATATCAAAAATGATTTGTTTTACGTAGTAAGCATCTTTGACTATCATAAGAAGAAATCTCCTCCAATTCTGCATTTGCATTGTGTGTGTGGCAGGAGATCTTACGGTAGTTTCATTTTCCAAAAGCATTTCGAATAAATTTTATTTTCTTTGTGAAAAATAACTGATTTACGATCTCACACCAGTCACCATGACTGACTCGGAGTTTATTGTTTCCCTTCTAAACTCTGGGTGCCCACCCATTTTCCACACGGGCAGCCTGGAGTTATGTTATCAGGATATTCTGGATATTCTGGAGCTTTGGAAGCAAGCTGGATGGCGAAACGTACACCCGTACTTGTTTATTTATTCCGCTGTGTATTCTGTATGAGGACAAGTTTATATAACTGTCCATTGTTGTATTGAGTTGTATATTGACTCTGATTGATGTATTGTATAAAACTGGTATAGTTCTTTGTTTAAAAGATTATTGATAATCTAATATATATTGTTCCGCTGCGAATGTGAGATTCTGATATTGTTTCTGTTTCTGTGTTTTCTGTTGTTTCTTCTCTCTTTTTCTTCTGTTTTCTTCTACCTCTTCTTTCAAACACTAAAGTTTCGCGTTTCCACCATCCGACTTTTCGACAGTTGGTACAGTGGACGTATCGGTGTCGGGTTTTCGGAAGATGGATTTGCGGGTCTTTACAAATATGTGAAAAGTCTATAGTCCAACATAATATTTACAAAAAGTCAATGGCCATTGCATATTCAACTTTGAACTTAAACTTTTATGTCGATTATGAGTGTGCAAAAAATGTTAGACTTGTGACAAGAAGGTCCGCCTATGGGTGTTTACAAGAAACTTAAAGTAAGAATTATCATAAGAGTAACCAAAGAATTGTGTTGTATCACTCAATCTATGTCAAATGGATGAAATAAAAGTCTAATGTTATATTGGTCATGCCATAAATTACAGTGTAATTCGTATTTATAGTTAATGCCGCGGTGATAAAATAGCTGGCATTGATAAGTAATGTCAACATAAGCCTATAATATTTTTACAAGTGACCCATCAAATAAATACAACAACTATGTCATAAAATAATAATGATGTATAATGTCTACCTAAGAATGTTGGAGACGATTTCCAAAGAAAAATAGTAACATATAGTGAGATTAGCAATGTCATACAATAGCCTCATAAATCAATGTCGAATCTAAATGGCAATGTTTTTAATCAATGTCGAACATCATAATGATGTTGTAAGGAACTAGCACCGAAATAGAATAGACAAAATTCGAATTTTGGGTCTAATAAACTATTCATTTCATCATTAAGCTAGAAATGCCAAGGTTTCTAAATCAATATCGCCCAACGTTAATTAATCCAATAAATCATCTAAACGGCATAGAAATTCTTTACCAATTCAATCAAAAAACATAATTGGTCATTAATTTATATGATAATACGAAAATCAACATCAAAGTCATGTAATTAAACTTGAGTGTCAATTCAAAATCGATAAAACCCAAAAGAAACTCTAATAATGATTTTGATATAAAATTCAAGTTAATATAAAATTCAAGTTAATCGATGCAAGTAAACTCAGAAATTAAACCTTAATAATGGCTTGTATGTCTGAAATATGGGATTTTAATGGTTTTGATAACCTGGGAATTTCTTTTGCTTGAGATTGAAATGCAGGTAAAAGTGGAATAAGGAGAAGATTGACTATTTATAGTGGAAACGAAGACATGCAGCTGACATTAGATCGATTTTGAATTAACTGTTGGATCCGCAAAGAATATCAATAGGAGGTAAAGGGCCAACACTGTAGGTATTGACTTGAAAAGTCAATGCTTCCTTCATACTAGGGTGAGCAAATTTTACTATTAGTATTAATCCTGAAGGTATAGGGCATAGCCATGATCTCAAATTTAAGCATTGTCGAAAGTATGAAGAATAATCAATGCCAAAAACATACAATGTTGCACCTCATCATTAAAGAATAATAGACAATGCCGTAGGTCACCAGTGAAGCCAACGATAATGGATGCCATCAATATCGCATAATGCTTGTAAGGTTGGATGAATGATATCAAGCCAAAGAAACTGGGAACAATGTTGCATGTTAGTAGGGGAATGAGAAACCGGAAAGCTTTTTTTCAAAAGACATCAACGTTATAACAGCATGGTACAACATTGATGCCGCATCGTATTAATGTTGTATCCATCAATGGTGCACTTCTTCTATATAGCCAGAAGAATCAATGCCGCTTTGGATTAGTACCATAACTCTTCAAAATCTCCTTATTCTAATGTCACCCTTCAAAGTAATGTCGTCTCCTATCAATATAGCTTATCACCAATGTCGTCTGTTACTAATGTCGGTTAGCATCAATGCTGCCTATTATCAATGCCACTTGTTACCAATGTCGTCTATTATTATTGCCGCTTGTTATCAATCCTACTTGTTACCAATGCCGTTTGCTACCAATGCTACCTGCCATCAGTGCCACTTGTTATCAATGCCAACCATTGCCAATATCGCTAATGTTGCCACTTATTAATTCCCTGCCGCACTTCATCAACCTTCAAAAGAGACTACATATCCTCAAAAAAATGTTGATATTGAATGTCATCAATGAAAATTATCAGGGTGGGATGGATGCTAAGCATCAAAGTTCACCATTGGGTGGGTGGCTGCTAAAGTATGACGCCATATGCCATCAACATGGATAATGTTGGAAGTCAAGCATTCCGCACGGACACATGGCAGCCATGCCATATTCCTCAATCCATATAAATACAGACCAAGGGGCATGAAGAAAGGGAGAATCATTCTTCCCTCATTTCTTACATTTTTAACTTTTTAACCCTAAATCAATTTGTGGATTTTAGTACCAAGTAAGCTATTGCACATATGACTTTGTACATTCAACATTATATGGAATAAGAATAAGATTTCTTGAGTTATAGGTTACTTTTGAATTTCTAAGCACTTGTGATTTCCTAATCATAGCTTGCTTCGAATTTCAGAAGTACTCATATTCTTGGTTTCAATTTTTGCATAAGACTGTCTATATAGATTGATTTCAAGTGCATATAGGCTTTTACATGACAATGCATACAACTTCATCATGGACCCAAGGTTGCTAACTCACTCCACATAAGCCTTAACTCAACCAAGTGTCACTTTTTCCTAAACTCGTTGAGGTTAACCAAGGCTCTCCAAATCCCTTCATTAACCAAGGTTCCCTTCCTTGCACTTTTTGGGGTTAACAAAGAAATTCGTTAACATACAAAAATTCACATTCTAATGAAATCAGAGTAGATATAATCATACTAATGTCTTTACAACCCTTTTATAGATTAGGAATAACTCTCTATCTTTATCCATATTCAACTTCTAATAACTTGGGGACCGATTTCCAAATCTAGGTGTAAATAACATTCCTATACAATTTTTCCAAATTGCAGAATATTTAGGCAATGTTTTATGCATTTAATTGAAGCCTACTACTATAAGATCTTTATCTAAGCATAAAAATTAAATAAAAATTCAATGCAATAAACTTCAATGTCATAAACAAATTGCATAATTTCCCACTCGCGTTTTAGAGCGTTCCAAGTCGCTAGATCTAAGTCAGATTCTTTGATCCAACTCTATCTTCTTTTTATCCATGAAATATGTATAAAAAGGGTATATACATACACTAGAATTTCAGATCTGAGATGAGATTTGGGGTTGAAGAAGAATATGAATTTACAATATTGAAATTTGCCTTGTTATCGCACGACACCGATTCGCTTCTTCTCTTCTTTATTTATTTTCTGCTCTTCTCTAATTTGTATATGCATAATTATTTTATAGTTAGGAGGAATAGCAGAGAAGGGAAAATGGTAGAGCATCACTGCTTGAATCAAAAAATATGAGGAGAGAAGTGAGGGTTAGGCCTTAATTTATAGGCACTCAAATCAATCGTATGTGTTAGATTAAAAATATTAAATTTGGGCTGTTAGGTCGAGGTTCAAACCCTAGCCACTAGGGTTTGATTGATTGACTGCGCCCCTATGAGTGGTCAACCGCTAGTGGTCGACCGACCCATGAAGGGTGGTCGACCGGTGGGTCCTGGTCAATTTATTATATATGTTAATTTATGTTTGTTTAATTATTTTTGTTCCATATTCTTTTAAGACTCGTAACTTCTTCGTTTGTACTTCGATTGTGAAATCCTAAATATGAAAGTTGCTCACAAAATCACCACGAACGCAATGGTGCAAGTTTCATAGCCAAATTCCACTGTTTGGTCAAATTCTATTTTTGGAGCCTAATAAATTATTAATTAACTAACATAAATTTTATGGGGTGTTACTGTGGACATAGCTTGTTGGTTTATTGCAATCCCCAAGGATCTATTATGTTGAGCTACCTATGTTTACTGGACCTATCACATGATGAGCATAGTACAATGCCTATAGTTAGAGTTTTCCCAAATGTTTTTGCTGAGGTTACCAGTCTCCTGCCTAAGGGAGAGATTGAGTTTATGATCTATCCTATAGAGAACGTCAGGCCCGTTCCTTACCTCTAAGGCATATGGCTCCAAAGGAAAGACACGAGTTGAATAAGCAAGTTAATGAATGTTTAAAGAAGGGTTTTATTAGGGGGAGCATTTCTAAGTAAGGAGTACCAATCGTCTTTTCCACCAAGGCGAATGGTTCTCTAAGACTCTACATCAATTATAAGGAGCTAAATAAACTGAAAAAGAAGAATTGTTTTCCATTGCCCGCATAGACGATCTCTTTGATTAGTTGGTTGGAGCTAGGGTATTCTCATAACTTGACTTGGCTATCGAATTTCATCAGTTACGTGTACCCAAGGACAGTATTCAGAAGACAACATTCCATACACCCGGTGGATTGTATGAGCGGTTAGTCAAGCACTTCAGACAGACTAATGCACCCTCCTACTTCGTTGATTTCATGATTCGAGTATTTAGTGGGTTGCTTACAAATTCATCGTGGTATTTGAGTACGATATTCTTGTATACTCAAGGAGTAAGGAGGAACATGAGTCACATTTAGGAGAGGTACTTAGTACACTTTATGCACATAAGCTGAAGGCAAAGTATTCGAAGTGCGACTGTAGGAGAGAGGAGGTATGCTTTTTAGGACACATCATCTGAGAAAGTGGCCTAGCAGTTGACTCCAGTAAAGTGGCAGCGGTTCAGGATTGGCATGTTTCGAAGAATGCCACAGAAGTGAGAAGTTTTCTTGGTTTGGTGGGCTACTATTGCAAGTACATTAAGGACATTGTGAAGATCTCTACTTCACTGACTCGTTTTACCAAGAAGAATCTAATTTCTCATGGGATGTGAAGTGTGAAGATGATTTTATCAAGTTGAAGGTGACATTAACTAGTGCATCAGTTTTGGTGTTACCAGATGGGACTAAGCCATTTACAGTTTATACCGACGCTTGTGGTACGGGGTTAGGTGCGGTATTAATGCAAGATGGAAGGGTGGTGAGTTGTGCGAGTAGGCAGCTAAAGACCGACGAGAAGAACTACCCTATACATGATCTTGAGTTGGCAGCCATTTTCTTTGTGCTCAAATCATGGAGGCATTAACTTTTAAGGGAGAGATTTCAGTTATTTATCGATCACAAGTCCTGAAGTATTTATTCTCCCAAAAGGACTTGAACTTGAGGTAGCAGAGATGGATGTAGTTTTTAGCATCATATGAATTTGATATCCCTTATACCCCAGGCAAGGGTAATGTAGTGGATGATGCTTTGAATAGATAGCGTGCACTGTTTAATCCCTTGTTCTTGGAGTGGACACATTTGGAGTTTATTTCTAGCTTTGATTTCCGACCATCATTAGATATTATCCTACAATTACTAGCAACTTTAGATGTTTAGCTTACACTGATAGAGCATATTGGATCTAGGCAAAAGGAGGATAAGGAGCTAGTAGATATTATAGAGAGGATTAATAGAGGAGAATCATTAAGTCATTTGAGGCGTTATACCATTGACTCGAGAGGATAGTTACGGAGAGATAATAGGCTTTGTGTTCCCCGCGGTATGGATTTGATAGATGCAGTAATAGTAGAGTCTCATCGTTCTAGGATGATCACTCATCATGGTGGAGACAAGATGTATCGTAACATGAAGCGAGCCTTCTATTGGCCCGGTTTGAAGAACCAAGTAGCAGAGTATGTAGCTAGATGTATGACTTGCTAAAGATTAAAGGTGTAGCAGAAGAAGCCGGGAGGATTGTTGCAAAGGTTGGATGTTCCTCGATGGAAGTGGGAGAGTATTTTCATGAATTTTTATAGATGGTTTACCTAGGAGTAGGAGAGGGAATGAGAGCATTTAGTTCATAGTCGATCGATTGACCAAGTGCGCTCATTTCTTACAAGTGAGGAGTACTAGGATGGCCGCATCGTTGGCGCTTTATACATGAGAGAGGTTGTTAGGTTACATGGAGTTCCTTTTAGCATAGTCAGTGACCGAGATCCGCTTTTCACTAGTGAGTTCTGGAGGAGTCTATAGGAGGCGTTGGGGAATTAGATAAGCTTGAGTACTTCATATCATCCACAAATTGATAGACCGATGGAGAGAGTAAATTGGGTTTTGGAGGACTTGCTACGGATGTGCATTTTAACCTTTGTAGGACCACTTACCATTGGTGGAGTTTACCTACAACAATACCTATCAAGCAAGCATTAGGATGGCACCTTTTGATATGTTGTATGGTAGACCTTATAGATCACCGTCGTGTTGGTGGGATATGATGGATAGAATTATTCTTAGGCTGGATATGGTTAGGGAGACGTCGGAGAAGGTGGATTTGATCCATAGGGGAATGAAGACCACTAAGGATATGCAAAAATCTTATGCTAATAGGAGACATATGAAGCTAGAGTTTGCAGTGGAAGACATGGTATCAGTGAAGGTTTCACCCCTTAGGTATGTGATGAGATTGGTAGTTGAGGGAAGCTAGCACCGAGATTTGTAGGGCCCTTACCAATATTGGCTATAGTAGGGAAGTTGGCATATAGAGTAGAGCTTCCAAAGAAGTTAGCAGGGGTACATGACATTTTCCATGTGTCGCACTTGCGAAAGTGCTTACATGATGCAATTACCGTAGTCGAGCTGAGTCAGTTCGAGGAGGTTGAGGTAGAGGGAGATTCACTTGTTCACCGTTCACCCACTTGTATCCTAGAGCATGGTACAAAGAGACTTCACAATAAGAAGATCAGATTTGTTAAAGTCCAATGAGGAGATAACTCAACAGAGAGTACATAGGAGCTTGAGGAGAAATTCCACACTACCCACCCACAACTCTTTTATGGTACGTTTTCAATTTAATTCTTATAAGTATAATTTACTTATATTAGAACTTTGGTGGTATATCCTTTAGGTAGGGACCACTGGATGTAGGAATGGCTATAAACATGTCAACTGCACCTGTTATGAATGATGGAAGCTAATGGATGTATATGGATGTATATTTTTCATGGTCTCTTTTACACATTAGGATAATATATCCTCTAGGTACACACATGCACACATATATATAATTGCATGTTATTTCTTGATTTTTTTTATGCTAGTGTATGTTATGCATATGGATGTTGCATGTGTTTGGACGGTTGTGCATGAATATATAGTTACAAACATATCGTTTAGGATGTTGCATACATTTGGATGCATAGCATGAGCATTTCCATGATAGGAGGTCGACTAAATCAGTAAACCGCCTACTTTGGCATTATAACATATTCAAGTGCATTTCACATTGCGTATACATATGCACATGATGTGTTAGAAAAGTTCCAAGGACAATGATTGCACGTGGATAATAGATGAGTAGATGGATGTGACTATTGGTTGTTGTGTGTACGAGTTGCATTTTTCCATCCTTTGAGATTTCAAGGACACAATCCTTTTAAGGAGGAGAATGTAATACCTCAGAAATTTAGCAGAAATTTAGATGGAAATTTAATAGGGAAATTAAATTCAAATAAATAAGGACTTCAATGAAAATTTTCACAAACGTTCGAATTTAGCCAAAACTTGCACCATTGTGTTCGTAGAGATTTTTTTAAGGATTTTCATATATAATACTTCGTAATAGGAGTTAATATGGACGAGCATTAAAAGGATTGGAAATAGAATAGAAAACATAAAATTAAAATTTCAAAAAAATTCATTGCATCGGTCGACCCATTAAGGTTCAAGGTCGATCGGTAGCGGTCGACCATAGTAGGAGGCGGTCTACCATGACTCGAATAAAATCGAGCATTTCTTGCTTTCGTGACGACGTGTTGAGCGAAGAGATTAATTACTTGAGGACGAAGAGTTTGATGAGAGGACCAAATTCTCTAGAAATATTTCCTAAGCTAATCTAATGGCCTAAAATTAAATCCTACCCTATAAATACTAAGAAAATGAAACCCTAATTCTCATATAAACAATTATAGTAACCAAACTCTGCCAAAATTTTCACTTAACCCTAAACTCCAAAATTCTAAAAAATCAAATAAATTGAAACTAAAAGAATAGAAGAGACTAAATCAAGGCGAATCAAGGTGGAGCTATTGATTTAAGAGGATGATTCTCAAGCTCAAGCAATAGGAAGAGCTTAGGCATGAGGTGAGTGGGCACAATTTTGATAAATTGATTATTGTAGTTAGTTTAAACTATTTTAATTGATTAGGATGTTAGAAAACCCTAAATTGATATGTTAAATTTAAATTGAATATGCTAAAACCGTAGATTTGAATCCAAAACCATAGTTTTAAATTGTCAGTAAGTTGGTAAATGAACATTTATGCATATATCCATTTCTCTCTTGAAATTGGAAACATTAAATTAAAAACCCTGAACTTAGTTGCAATCTATTGCTTAAACTGTAATCAGGGTTCGAAATCACTGTACTAGTTGATGATTAACCTGTACAACAATCGACAATTAAAATATGCAGGAAACCCCAAATTTACAACGCGAACGGTCGACCTTAGAACCCTAGCAGTCGACCCATAGCGTCGACCCTAGAACCCTAGCGATTGACCCATAGCCAAAGGCCCAAATTTATAAATAAAAATATGTATAAAATATGAATTATCGTAGGCCTATTTAAGGGAAATTAGATGCAAGTTAGGACCTGAGGGAAGCTAGTTCCCTAGGAGCGGATGCTAGGTTGTGGAGGTGTTGGTTAAATATTGTTTACCCAATTTAGGACCTAGTAATCGATTCGAGACAATGTATTTTTGTAAATGGAACCTATATGAGGTTCCAACGATGGGCTTACAAACGGTGCGGGTGCCTGATGGGGTAGGTCTAACCCAACCGTGAGGTCCTAGTATGCATGATTCCTGATGGACAAGATACAATTAGAACGAAGGACTCGGAGTGTGCAATAAGAGGTCATCACTACGATCGAGGGGTGGAAGCGAATGCAGATGATGAGACATTCAGATGGGTTGGCATTTTGGGTTCTTCCTCTCCAGGTATAGTGATGGGAAATTGTTCCCAGCAATCTAGAGGCAAAGATAATAGTGGGAATTTATTTCCACAGTAGTCTAGTAGAGGTATTTACCATTGTTAATAGCCAAGAGGGTGGTGTCTTACATATTGAGTAGATCTAAGAGTGGTGGTCGATCGTTCGATATGAAATTCGATCCTTAGTTAAATCCATTGAATTAGCCTAAACCAATTGTAGTGTAAGAATGTACTAGACAAGAACCATTTGGTAACAGACCTTAGGAATTCATGGACACTTATATTACGTCCTATATCTTTTAGAGTAGTTTGAAAGTAACTGCATATGATCATCATATTAACTCATTCACCCTACTGTATGTCTATCCCATTGTTTTTCCATCTTTTTCCCTACTACAAGTGGATAGGGTAGCAGGTAATTGGCCCATTCTTGATGCTTGGAGAGTCGATCTCATCTTTAGAGACTTCTTTTTGCCATATTTTCTCTCCATGTTGTTATCTATCTTATCAATATAGTTTATCTTTTTCGGCAGACTTGGAGTGTTATTTTCTATGTACTTCGTATTGGATAATGTACTGGTTTTCTAAGAATTTGATTTGGATATTTTCTAAGATAGATATTTTTCTATGTTATATGTTTTATTCCTTCTGCTGTGAGTTCTAGAAGTGTAGTATATCTTAGATAATATCTGCTTGTATTGGTCTCTGTGATTTGATATGTTATAAACCCGACGACCCATATTTATCGACAAGGCGTGAGTCCAAAAGTCACACTAGGCTTTGAATCGGCGTGTCGGGAGGTACGGGTTATCACATAACCTAACAATCAATTGGCATTAATAACGTTAATAGAAATGGATATGGTGAATCTAATTAAACAAAAAAGGAAAAAAATAAGGATTTATGGAGGTAAAGGAAATGAATATTAACGTTTAAAAACAAAGGAGGCAATAAATAATTATTAACTTAGAGCCCAAGAAATCGTTAAATATAAACGTAAATTAATAGTGTTCAATTAAATAAATCTAATTAAGCAAGCATGGAAGAAAATAAATAAATTGAATGTAGAAGTAAATAAATATTGTAATTAGTGGTAAACTAATATTTCATTCCTAAGTAGCATTAAAATTAATGTTAATAATAAAATTAGTCACAGAAGCAAATAAAAGGAAGTAAATAAAACTTAACTTATATACAGTGACTGGTCGACCCCGCTATTAGGACCGGTTGATCGCTAGCGGTGGGCCGGTGGGGTATAGCGGTCGACCGATGGCTATTGTGGAGCTGAGATTGAACCTAGACTGAATAGTACAAATTTAATAAATTAGAATATAAAGTATGTAATTGATTCGTTTCCCTATGAATACAGGCCTAACCCCTCACTTTTCTTCTCATACTTTCTAAATCAAAGAGCGAAGCTCTGCCATCTTCTTTTCTTCACAAATTCTAAGAAATATAAAAATTATAAATTAGTACGTTATATACATATATGCGTGTGTGGAGAATGGCGGAAAATAAAAGAGAAGAAGAATAAGGGATGAATCAATTCTGCGAGGAAGAGATAAATTTAAATCCAAATCTAAATTAAATTCAAATCTCTTCTCGGATTCAAATTTCTAATAAATATGTATATGCTTGTGGTACATATTTCGATAGGAATAAAAGGGGAGTTAAACAAGAATAATAAAGTTTAGATCTGGAGATTTGGAAATCTGTAAGGTGAGTGAGAAATTATATATTTTTATATAATATTAGATTTATATCGTTGTAAATCTTTTCCTTGTATGCATGAATATAATTATTTTGGAGTTGTACGCTTAAATATATATATATATATGTAATGAATTTGAAAACCATGCCTACATATTCTATGAATTGTTAACTTGAATTAAATATTGTTTGTACCTGAATCAGGAAGGTAAGGGTAAAAGTAGTCCCTTAGTTAATAAATTGAATAATAATTCCAAATTTGTTGGTTAAACAATATATGTTAGGAAATATGATTTAGAAGTTATTATAAACTAGATTGGGATTTAAGTAGTATTTTAATTCATTGGAAAGAAGTGTGTTGCAATGTATATTTCTATAAATTATCCATTTTTATAAATATGAATAAAAGTTTATCATTTGAAATAGCAAGGAATAGGCCTAAAAGAAAGAGATGTACAAAATAAGAATGTTTAGTGTATTTTGTACTGTCTATTTCAATAACAAAAGAAAAGATAATTCCACGTAATTTCAAACGTAACACTAGTCATCTTTTAGATAAGTTATGGAAATTTACAGTGTAAACATTTTCTTTAGGAGGATGTAATTCCAACGCATAAAAATACAGAAATCTCTATGTATAACCAAAGTATTATATGTAGAGATAATAACAATAATGCAATTATAAATCTAATATATGCAATAAAGACAAGTTAGAAATTAAATAATAAGCAATGAAATGTAGGTAAAGTAACAAAATGAGTAAGTAAGAAAGTTAGCAATCAAAGGAATAGTAAAAATAGAGCTAATAAAATAAAAGGGAAATAAGTGGTAAAAGATATTTAAATCATTTAAGTTAGAAGTAAGCGGTAAATGACACTAAATTGACATTAATAAAACAAGGAGTTAGTTATGTAAAAATAAGTAAATATTAAACGTTGAACATTGGAGGCGTAGTAAACAAATAAATATTTATATATACATAGCGTCAAGTATGCGTGTATGACGGGTGTGAACTATTGAATTTAGCCAATAGCTTAGATTAAATAAGAATGATATAGTCACTAAAATGGGTTAAAATGCAAATTTAGTATTGTTATATAATAGAATCTACCCACCGTAAGGGGCGACTAGAACTTGTGTATACATTATACTGATGTGGGAAATACCAACTGTATGACCCTTGGAATTATATGTTCGTGTATACGTGAAGGGAGTATCCAAGTTAGGATGTTTCGCCTCGGTCGAAGTTTCAAATGACAAGTAGAGTCTTCAACCCTTTAAGGGGTACGTTTTAAGAAACCGAACAGATGTATCCTAGATTACATTAGGCAATCAAAATGGCATGGTCAGCTAGGCCCGGCGGCTATGAATGTGTGATTGGTACCATATACGAGGAGAAGAGCTGTTGACATAAGTCAAGATCATCATCGGTCCGAAGCAGTCATTGGAAAGATAGGGGTTATGCCTAAACAGACTACACCTCCTACTAGTGTAGATCTCATTTAGGACATGCACCACCTCACAGTTGTTAGCTAGTTTGTTTGTTGTTAGAAGGCAATTGTAGATAACCCTTTTGTGGAGGTCTTTCAAAAACAAATAGAATTTGGCTAAACTATTGTGACATCATTATTAAACACTATTGGAGTTCCTTGGTATGCATGATGATGAGGATGTGATACTGCGCTGACAATGGATCCTAATAAGCTGCAGGGTTATGGATACTAATAGGGAAAGTAACTTGGTCCAAAGGGGACTGTAGTACTTCTATACACACACATATGTAGTTATTGTCTACCTAGGGTAGATGGGGTGCATCGTATGTGTACGTGAAGTCCAACTAAATAAAAACAATAGATATAACATGCAATGGGAAGCAATCGACATAAAATAGTGTTATTTATAAATTGTGTAATTTACCAATCATCAAAACATTATTCTGACCCCCTCCTCATCACAACCCATGGGATAGCTTTAAAGGGATAGGTACTGGTACAAAGCGGGAACAGTAGAAGGACAGATTTCCTTATGTACACTTAACACTGTCAAGGACACTAAAGATTAAAGGTGTTAGCCTTGGTCAATAATCATATATTTTTGTTACACTTTACTATTCCGTTGTGAGTTTATACCGATCGTGCACTCATATGCCTTTGTTATTTGTAGGATACCAAGCAGCAACGATCCATACTTTAGTGGACTTGGGTTTTCGATCTAGCAAAAATTTGAGCCCACTGAGATGCAGGTTGTTACACTTGGATTTCTTTATATAGGGAGAACCGAGGGATTAAATTCCCACATTTCTCTCCTACTAATTCAGACCTAGCTAGATCAACATCAACAACCGCCAGTATCTACGTACACAATTTACCACACGTATATATGATACCGAAATGTTGTTGTTCTCGAGTGGTTCGTTGACAATTTCTTGATATGTCTCTGACAAACTGATAGCTAATAGTTGGGCATACCAAAATTATATATATATATATATAGCATGAACTATATATCAATAACTCTCTATGTGTGTGTATATTGTAACGATCCAGAATTTTACTGCTTTGATTTGTGAATATTTAATTAATTTTAAATATTTAATTAATGGTTTTAATGGTTAAATAAACCTCTTTTAATTAGTATATAAAATGGTGAAATCGATTTGAAAGTTTGTTTACAAAAATAAGTAGTTCGATGAAAAATTGAAAATGCGATCGAAAATCCACTACAAGAAAAACCATTTACGGTTGCAAAAAACTGTGGCATTTTATCATAAATGCAACCAAAAATATTTTTCCCAAAATATGTTTCGTGACTAAATTTTTTTTGTTCCCGCTCCTTAGAAAACTTTTTCCGCCTAGCCAAAAATAAACGTGACCAGTCATTGTTTTTCATCTCACGTATACTTAGAATACTCTCTCCCCATTTCGATCTACTTCTGCAAAAAAAAATTTCCCCTTTTCAATCCTCGCGGCAGCCAACAATCGCTCAAATTTCATCAACTGAAGATCAAGTTCCCATTTTCATCGTCCACTCCGTCCTTGCTCAACGTCCTCGTGGCATTACTTAACATCCTCACGGCAGCCAGCAATCGCTTAGGTATATTTAGGTACGAATCGTCTAAATCGATTTTGTGATTCGATTTTGTGATTTTCTTTTGATTTAACCCTAATTTGCATGCATTGTATATTCGAATTTCTGCCTAATTTCTAACTGAAATTGTCGATTTAACCCCAATAACGAAGATCTTTTATTCAACCCTAGTTTATACCTTTATATATTTATGTTTTTTATTAAATGAATAAAAGCTTGGCTATGTCTGGGGTTAAACCGTGTAATTGTTTTACCGTTTTAACAAAAGTACAAATTTTGTACACTAAGTACGAATAATCACAAAATTGAATTATGGAAGATATTGAATATCAACATGTCTGGACATGGAGAGTCTGGCTACACCCATGATTTTGTCAAAATTATCTATAATACTAGACTCCAATTTGGAAAATTAAAACAGTAGTGAATTGCAAAGTAATACATAATCTTTTGCCCTCATATGTTAAAACTTTGAGAGAGACATGATAGTTGAGTAAGTCTCATTAAAGGAGTTACATGATCCATACGTTTACCAATCTATTAATGTGCAATTAATATAACTTACATCATAGAGAAAGCCATCATTAAGTGTCTTCATCATGTCCTTTGTCCTATAATTAAAAAAACAAGGTAAACAGCAAATGGCAAGGGGCTTTGCATGAAACCTGGAAGTAGTCGGCAAATATAAATCAAAAACAGGGATGCATGTTGCATCTGTTTATATGATGTAAGGTTTTAGATAGATTCCATATGGGTCACTTTAGGTGTTACGGCCCGCATGACTTCAAGCAATGCCTTATAAGCAAAAAATCAGTTTCTTTCCTTTATATATAGTTGCAATTATTTAATGCATATGTGTTATCCGAAAAGTAACCATCTGATCACACTCCTCATCTTTATCACTTTCAACTAGTTTCCATTTAGCTGACTTTTATAATTTTGCATCAAGGACGCAGTAGTTTTACATAAGTCAGATTTAGTAGTTTCAAAGCTTGAAAAATTGTTTGTTTTATTAGTCATATTGTTTGTCTTCTCATATAAATTTAATTGATTTAGACTCTTTATATATTTTATGGCCCGTGTAATAAATTTTATGGCCTGTGTAATAAATTTTAAGTCTCATTTTTCTAGCCATGGTGTAGATCAATTTTATGGCCTGTGTAATAAAATTCTATGCTATAGCACTGCGTTGTTTTGACCATAACCTTCAAACCATTTATAGCCTGTGTAATAGGAATTAAAAAATGCTTATTTGATAGCACCAGAAATATACATAACCAGCTTTACAACTGTTCCTAAAGCAGCAAAAAAATCTATTACCATGTTTTACAATATCGAATTTGTTAGAAGTTACACTTCAAAATACCATATTCATTCGGTGTTATTATACTGAATGAACTGATTTTTCAGTAAAACCTACATGTATGAAATCACTTACACTTGTTCATAATTTATTAAAAAAATTCATTGAAACGTCATTGAACAAAGTTTTATTTGGCTAATCTTTAGAATGATTGGGTGGCCCGATATTAAGAAGTACTATTAACGTAGTAACTTATTTTTTTTTAAATTAGTATCAAACATAGGAAGAGGTGTCACCAATTTCTACCTCAAAGATTGGGAACTTATTTGACTTCATATGTCGATGATGGAAAAAGATTGGGAACTAGCATAGAGTACCGACAAGGAGCAATGAATTTCGTGCATGCTGCAAAGAGGAATGTAAGAAGTGTAGAAAAAAATTTTATGCCCTTGCAAAGATTGTCGGAATCTTAGTCATCATGATGATCACATCATCGTTGAACATTTAATTATTGGAGAAATGGATCCTAAATACATACACGGTGTATGGTTTAACCATGGTGAACAGGTAATTGAAGAGAAGAAAACAAATACGTTTGACGTATATGATTTATTCAAGATTATTCACTATGAAGATGAAGATTTTTTGAATGCTGATTTTTTTTCATGATGATAAAGATAATGTTGATTCTCAGAGTAAAGAGGATGAGTTACTCAAGAACTTGGAAGATGCAGAAACTCCATTATATCATGGTTGCACAGATCACACAAAATTATCTGCCATCACCGTCTTGTTTAATCTTAAATGTGAGACTGGCTTGTCTGATAGTGGGTTTGATAAGCTTTTAACAGTGCAACATTTATTTTTTCCAAAGAATAATGTGCTTCCCAAAACCTTATATGAAGTAAAGAAATTTCTTAGAACATTCGACATGGGTTTTGAAAAGATACATGCTTGTGAGAATGACTGTTGCCCTTTCAGAAAAGAATACAAAGATTTAGTTATTTGTCCAAAATGTGGTTCTTCGAGATGGAAGAAAAATTAAGATACTAAAGAGGTTATAAAAGGTATTCCAGTTAAAGTGTTGAGATACTTTCCAATAATTCCGAGATTTAAAAGAATGTATAGATCTCAAAAGATGGCAACAGATTTAAGATTGCATATTAAAAATACAAGCAAAGATGGAAAAATGCGTCATACCATGGATTCTATGGCATGGAAAATGGTGGATGAAAAGTATACATCTTTTTCATCCGATCCACGCAATCTTAGGCTTGGTCTTGCTACAGATGGATTCAATCCATTTTCCATGTTGAGTTCGAAATATAGTTGCTGGCCGGTAATGCTTGTAACATACAATCTTTCGCCTACGTTGTGTATGAAGAAAGAAAATATTATGTTATCTTACTTATTCCAGGCCCAAAGCAACCTGGAAATGATATTAATGTATATTTGGCACTTTTAGTGGAAGACTTGCATCATTTGTGGTGTAATGGAGTTAATGCTTACGATGCATTTAATAAAACTTTATTTAAATTGAATGCAATTTTGCTATGGACGATTAATGATTTTCCGGCTTATGGAAATCTTGCTGGATGTCGTGTGAAGGGGGAAAAAGGTTGCCCACTATGTGGTGTCAATACCCATTCTCGTTGGTTGAATCACAGTCGAAAGAGCGTCTCCATGGGTCATAGAAGATTTCTACCTACTTCAGATTCACGTAGGAAACAAAAGGCATTGTTTGATAACACCATAGAAAAGGTAGTGCTCCTAGAATTCTAACTGGGAGAAACATTTATGCATTGTTGAAGGATTATCCAAATGATTTTGGAAAAGAAAAAGAAGAGAAAAGTAAGAAGAGAAAGTGTGCTTATGATACAGAATATGAGTATGATAATATTAACAATTCTACAGAATTGGATCTATCAAGATGGAAGAAAAGATCGATTTTCTTTGATTTGCCATATTGGAAGGTTAGTAGTTAATTAATTTATTTTTCATTGTTTTAACATAAGAAAAACCCAATAATGCGTTATAGTTTTGGTTTTCGCAGGAACTTCCATTACGTCACAATATAGATGTAATGCATGTGGAGAAAAATATCGATGAAAGCCTATTGGGCACGATGTTACATGGTAATAAATCAAAAGATGGAACCAACTGTAGAAAGGATTTAGAGGATTGGGGAATTCGAAATGAGCTTCATGCACAACCTCCTAGGAATAAAACATATCTTCCACCGGCTCCATACATGTTGTCAAATTCCGAGAGAGAAATATTTTGCAATAGATTGTACGATTTCAAAGGACTAGATGGCTACTGATCAAATTTGAAGAATCAGATTTCATTGCATGATTGCAAAATTAGCGGATTGAAGTCACATGATTACCATGTACTAATGCAACAGTTATTGCCAGTAGCATCGAGAGGATTAATGGCAAAGAAGGCAAGAAAAGCAATAATTCGCTTATGTTCTTTTTTCAACAAATTATGTCAATGTGTTCTTGATAGAGAGAAGGTAGAACAAATCAATGTTGAGATTATTGAAGTTTTAAGCAAACTTGAAAAAAAATTTCCACCATCCTTTTTTGATATAATGGTACATTTGTCCATTCATCTTGGAAAAGAAGCACTAATGTGTGGACCGGTTCATTTTCGTTTGATGTACCCATTCGAATGATATATGAAGACACTTAAAGATTATGTAAGAAACTATGCACGACCAGAGGGATGTATTGCAGAATCCTATCTTGCAGAAGAATCCATGATGTTTTTCAATGAATTTTTGAAAAAATCTGGACATATAGAGGAGAAAGAAGCTCGAAATGAAGATTATGAAAGCAATGTAATACCCGAGGGACGTCCGATTTCAATGTCCAAGACAGTTACATTGTCAGCTAATGAGAAAGAAATGGCTCATTTAGCCGTGTAAATGAATATGAATGTGGTGGAACCATTTATAGAGTAAGTTTATGTTACATTGTTTTAATCATTTTGATGTGTTCGTAATGCTATTTATAACTTATAATCACTTGTTTTATACTAGTTTTCATTTGGAGGAATTAGAAAATTCAGACCAGCGCATGAGAAAAAATGCGACCTTACTTTGGGACACATACAAAAAATTTTGCCGATTGGATTAAAAGGAAGGTTAGTTAGATTCCAAATATATTCTCATTTGAGTACTAATATTACTCTAAATTATTCAAGCTAAATGGAATTTGTTGTAGATACCTATTGCCTCCAAGGATCATGATGACATGTTAAGATGGATTGCTTTGGGTTCGAAGAATGATGCCTTGTCTTACAAAGGATATGTTATCAATGATCAACGTTTTCATATAAAAGATGTAGGGAGAGAAACTCAGAATTGCGGGGTGACCTTGGATGCGACTACTATGTGTAGAGCAAGTGCAAAAGATATGTCCCAAGTGGTTGATGTGGTCACTTATTATGGAATATTGACGGATATAATTTTATTAGATTATCATTTGTTTTATATTCTAGTTTTTAAGTGTCGTTGGGCGTATAAAGGAAATGGAGTAAAAGTTGATGATGATGGGTTCACTCTTGTTAATTTACATCAAGCATCGTTTTTAAGAGATCCATACATACTTGCATCTCAAACAAGACAAGTATTTTATTCAAGAGAAAATGATGATTCTAATTGGTATGTTGTAATCAAAGCACCATCAAGAAGTTTTAATGATTTAGAGACACATGATTGCATCGAGGAAGATATTGTAATGACCCTAAAAGAAAATAAGAAGAAAAATAAAATAAAATGAAAGTTACATTTATTTTAAGAAATTCTGAAATTATAAAATATATATATAATGCATTAAAACAGAAAAGAAAATTTGTTAATAAATAAAGATGTATGAGGAGCTACTGTTTTGACTAAAGGCAGAAAAAAAATATAAATAAATATATACATACAGGATCAAATAAGAATTTCCATATTTTATATTTATTTCAAGCAAATAACATAGTGTGAATGATTTTACATTACATGATTATGTATGATAGTATGCATGATTAATGGAAATGGTAGAAAGGTAGAAAACACAAAGGGGATTTTTAGTTTCTTTAAACTTATAAGAAATAAAAGAAATAAACAATGGGTCACATGCATATGGCATGAGTAAAATAGAGTCATGAAAATAGTATGAAGTGTTTTAAATGCTAGATTCCCGAAACAGCTAATTGAAGTAACCAAAAGTGTGCATTTCCAATTAAGGACCACATAGGGAAATGATTTGTGCATGAATATCTAAGGGCATCAAGGAAATTACCCATTTTTCTTAAACCCTAGAATGATTTTATAAATATCTGCACATACCCATATCCACCATTCTCTCGGGGATCAAAACAAAAATAAAATAAACTAGGAGAAACACTAGCTTAAAACTTTGGGGATTTGCTGTTCAGAGGATTAAGGCAGTAAAAGGAGAACACTAGGTGAGTATTTATCCTTTGTATGCAATGGCATTAAGTCCTCTTGTAGGCAGCCTAAAATGTTATAAGTCATCTAAAATCTCTGAAATGATTTGTTATGGGTGTGATGGATGTTTGTGTGTGCATTCTTGTTTGGAGTTTTAATCTGTATATGGGTTTTCCAAGTTAAATGGTTTGAGCATTTTTGTTCTATTTTATTATTATGAAGTATGGATCTAAATTATTTAGGAAATAGGTAGCAAGATAGTGATCTAGCTCATGTTTATTTCTTGGATAATGAGGCATTAAACTAAATATTCAAATCATAAGTCAGAGGAGAATTTCTGGGTTTTTGAGGGATTTCCTTAATAAAACCCTTATTCATATATTCACAATAATATAGAAAAAAAAGATAATAGGATCATGATGCACAAGTTATTTTTTTAGGAAAAACCATAGGTAGGCTGGGGTATTTTCTGAATTAAGGAGAATAAATGGGGAACATGGGGTTGAACCAAAAAGTATTAAAGAAGATAAGCCTTCCTAAAACATGAATGAATTGGGAGTTTTTATGATTGAATTCATAAGTAGAAGCTTAATAAAATAAGCAGAAACTGGAGGGGGATTTATCAAAGAAAACTAAATTGGTCATTTGGGAGTTAGTCAATGATCTGCTTGCTTCAGGTGGGAGCAAGTATATGCATGGTGCAATTGCACCCTGAGGCCTTTGTGTGTTGGAATAAATTAAATAACCTGGGAGTTTCCTTCACAATGCATACATGGTGTTCATTTGACAGGGAGTTAAAGACCATAAAATAAATGGGGGATGGGGTTTAAAAAGCTGGATTATAAATATTCAGATATGGAGTTAAATTAATCAAGTTAAATTTTGTGCTTTGATTAATTACTGGGTGAAATTGGGAGTATAAAAATCTGAGTTTACTTATTCAGAAATGGAGAAAAATGAATCAAGAAATATATATATTTATTTTGATTGTTTGCTGGGTATTGTTTGAATAAATGAATGTGTCTTTTTATCACTTGGTATTAACCAAAAACATGCTAAGTATGAAATCTGCTAAACTAGGAAGACATTGCAAGATCACCAAAAATTATGAATATGTATACAAATTTGATAAATGCTCATACCAGTGAAAACTGACCCTTTTGGTTGCCCTTGCAATCATCTGGGTATCTCATTAAAATTGGGGCAGCTCAGTGAATTGCTTGCAGGAAATTGAAGTTGGCTTGATGGATGAAGATGGCAATTAGCTGCTAGTATAAATAAAAGAAACCAGATTTAAAATATGCAGTTGCTTTGTAATGAATTTATTAGTCAGATTTCCTGTTGTAGTTGAAGATAAGTGTATGGAGATTTCTAAGTATTTGGATTAAAATATGTACTTAAGTAAACCTGTTTTGGATGGTTATTGATGGTGTTTAGTTAACTGCTGATTTAATGAAAGTATGATTTGGAGAAACAAGGGGATGGACATATCATATAAATATGATATGAGTATGTGATTATCTCTGATTTTTACTGCCTGAACCTATATTATGGTTTATGAAAATTAAAGAGCTAAGGTGGTTGATTTAAAAATGAACTCACAAGATTTGAGTAGGGGTATTCAGGAGAAAAGAATTTGTGCATAGCAGGTAAGTGATACAGGCATGTGCATGAATTCTGGAGTGAAAAATTAATTAACATGTATTTGTGTATTTGATTTCAAAAAAAAATTATGAAGGAAATAAACCTGGAAGTAATTGTATTTAGAATAATGGATTGAATACATATATGGATGCATTTCCAGGAAATTTAAACTAGGCAGAAACATGCTTGTGTTAGGAGTGGATCTTTGTAGAAGTTTGTTAATATGAGGGATATGGGTTTTCAAGTGGTAAAAGAGGGACTATGGCCGGCCTAGATGGCCATGGGTCAAACTCTTGTAGCCTGGAACCATTTCATTTCAATTCATGAAGTGTAAGTGCTTCCAGGACAAAAAAAAGAAAACTCCAAGCAACCCTCAAATAACACCAAGCATTTCCAATAAAACACCAAGTACTTAAGTCTGCACCATGTTAAACTTAAAAATGCAAAATGACTTCAATTGTTCAACCTGAAATGATAAATAGAAATTAGTTCCAATGTTCCTGCCTGCAAGTATAATTTCTGAAGTGATTTCATACAAGTACTTGATAACTATCATAAGAACAATTAAAGGCCATTTTAATGTCAATAGACTTATTTAGGCAGAAAAGTCTAGAAACCATGTGCATTGCAGTATTGTACATATAAGTATAATAATTGCCAAAATCTATCTCTGGTAGTAGAACAAAAATTAGGGAAGAAATAAAAGGTTATGTTGTCAACACATATGGTAATTTTGTTTCCTGTTTGATTCAAACTCTCTTTGCAAATTTGTTAGCTCTGAATGGCAAAGGGAAACAATTATATATCATCAAATATATAATTGTCTTAATTTGTTTGTGCACTGATATGATTATATTGGTAAATCCAGGGTCTTGGGAAAAATATTTGGAAATTATATAAATATTCAAATATAGAAGAGATGGGGTTTAGTGGTGAATTCCTTTTGAATGTTTAAAAAAAAATCTATGTGTTTTAGAGTGAGGGTCACCACAGTTGGTATCAGAGTTATGTTTTAAATAACATAGTAAATATTATTGTATGCATATGGATGTTTGAATGCATTATTTGAATTATTGGTGTTGGATGCTTTTGTTTCATGTCTGAATAAAAAAAATATGTGTGCATGTGATACATGCACAATGTGCATAGAAATAAAATAAACAAAGTAAAGACACCAAGAATGATAGGGGTAAACAAACTAACATAGAAATCATATTTATAGCAATATGGTAGGACCAAGACATCACACAGGTACAGGACCATCACGTGAGCCACCTGTGATAAATATGGAGGATTTTGTGAGAGCTTTGAGAGATGGAATAGCACCAAGGCATGACAACCCTCATGAGGAGCTCTCCAAACTGCTCAAGACATGCACCAATTTGGGAGGAAAGGATTTTGAAGGCACTGAAGGAGCTATGGGTGTTCAAACTTGGATAAGGACTATGGAGAGGGTCTTTGCAGATATGCAAGTCAATGACCAAAGGAAGAGACAGATAGCTTCAAGGAGGTTGAAGGGGGTTGCACTGGATTGGTGGGAAGTTGTGATAACAGGAAGGCCAGAGAATGACATCACTTGGGATGAATTTAAGGTCATGCTTGAGGCTAGGTTTGTCCCAGCATCTGCCAATGCCACACTGCTAGAAGACTTTATTAAATTAAGGCAAGGAGGCATGAGTGTGAATGAGTACACTCAGAAATTTGAAGGATTGTCTAAGTATGGAATGGTGTTAATAGGGAATGAAGAAGCAAAGAATGCAAGGTACATTCAAGGCTTGAACCCTAGTCTGTCAAGGGCAATGTTGCCATATAAGGATAAAACCTTTGATCAAGTAATTGATCTAACTTTCTCATTTGAGCAACATGATGCCACCAGAGAGAAATTTAGGAACATGAAGTTCAACAAGAAGAAGGGAGGACAGAACAAAGTGCAACCTTATGACAAGAGCAAGGCAAACAAAGGAGTTAAGAAGGGGGAAGGAGCAGTAGCACCTGAAAGCAAGAAACTCACTCATTGTTTTAATTGTGGAAAAGCTGGACACTATAGCAACCAATGCCCTGACCCTAAAATACCCAGAGGAGGCTGCTATAATTGTGGAAAGATGGGTCATCTAAAGAAGGATTTCCCAGAGACTAATAGAAGAACAACAAGGATAGGAGCTCTGGCAGCAAACAACACTGGAAATGTTGGGCAACTTGAAGGTATAATTTTTATTCATACCCAACCAATATCAGTAATATATGACACTGGTGCCTCATATTCACTAATATATCTGGAAATTACAAAGAAGTTAGCACTTGCTTGTGTTTCTATTGATCAACCCTTAACTGTACACAGCCACATACGGAGTTATTGTGTGTTAGGGATGAAGTGTATGGGTCTGAAATTAATTATAGGGGGTTATGAATTTAATTCAGATCTATATACTTTAAATTATCCTGGTATTGGGGTAATTTTGGGGGTGGATTGGTTAATGAAAAATAAAGCAATTTTAAATTTAGAAAATATTACTATTTCTTTGGAGACAAATGAAGGCAAAAGAATTACAATTCTAAGTGAAATAGCAAAGAATACATGTTTTAATAAAATCTGGAGTATTAATGAAGTTCAAAAGGAATTGAAAATAGAGGAAATCCCAGTAGTCAATAAATATATAGATGTGTTTGGAGAAGTGAGGGGAATTCCTCAAAACAGGCCAGTCAAATTTAAAATAAAATTAATGCTAGGGACTAGCCCAATCATTAAGAAGCCTTATAGAATGGGTCCAAAAGAGTTAGTGGAATTAAATCACCAACTAGAAGAGTTAGAAGAGAAGGGGTTCATAAGATCAAGCAGTTCTAGTTGGGGTTCCCCAGTGCTCTTTGTTAAGAAGCATGATGGAACAATGAGGATGTGTGTGGATTATAGGGATTTAAATAAGGTGACCATCAAGAATAAGTATCCACTGCCTAGAATAGATGATCTATTTGATCAATTGCATGAAGCTAAAATATTTTCAAGGCTAGACTTAGCCTCTGGGTTTCACCAAATGAAGGTTGCGGAGGAAAGCATTGAGTACACAGCCTTTAACACAAGATATGGCCTTTATGAATTTCTAGTAATGCCATTTGGTTTAACCAATGCTCCCTCCTATTTTGTAGACTTGATGAATAGAATTTTTAGAGACTTTTTGGGTAAATTTGTTTTGGTATTTATAGATGACATATTAATTTATTCAATGTCAGAAAATGATCATGCTATGCATCTACATTTAGTATTATCCAGACTTAGAGAACATGAATTAAAAGCCAAGTATTCAAAGTGTATATTTTGGCAAAATGAAGTGAAATTCTTAGGACATATAGTGTCACAGCAAGGGGTGAGTGTGGATCCAAGCAAGGTCATTGCAGTTCAATCCTAGAGTAGACCCAAAACAGTGACTGAGGTGAGATCATTCTTAGGTTTGGCAGGGTACTATAGGAGGTTCATCAAGGATTTCTCAAGAATAGCCACACCAATGACCAAGCTAACAAAGAAGAACCAACCATATGTGTGGACTGAACAGTGTGATCAAGCCTTTGAAAAGTTGAAGCAAGCATTGGTGGAGGCTCCTGTCTTGCAAATCCCAGAGGTAAATGAAGGAATGGTTGTATACACTGATGCTAGTGGGTCTGGGTTAGGTGCAGTGCTCATGCAACATGGCAAGGTGGTGGCATATGCATCAAGACAGCTTAAACCCAATGAGACCAAATATGCAACTCATGATTTAGAATTAGCTGCAATAGTATTTGCATTAAAACTTTGGAGGCATTATTTGCTTGGCGCAAAATTTGAATTATTCACAGATCATCAAGCATTGAAGTACTTATTTTCTCAGAAAGATTTGAATATGAGGCAAGCAAGGTGGTTGGAGTTTCTAGCTGCATATGATCTAGATATTTTGTACACCCCTGGAAAAGCTAATAGAGTGGCAGATGCTTTGAGTAGAAATCATATTAGATTAGCAAGTTTGATGATTGATGAATTTAAAGACCTTGCAGTGCTTGGGGAGGCAGATATATATAGCAAGGATGGAGAGAATTTTAAAGAGCATGGTGATATAGTGGAGTATGGTACACTGGGATTAATCACAGTGAAATCTAACCTGGTGGAGAAAATTGGTGGCATGCAAGATCAAGAACAAAATTTAAAGGAAAAGAAGAAATGTTAATAAATAACATTGAGTCAGAGAATTTCAAAATAGATTCCAAGGGTTATTTGAGGAAAAATGAAAAGCTTTGTGTACCAGACTTTGTAGAATTAAAAGAAGAAATTTTGAATGAGCATCACAAAAACCAAGTACACCATACACCCTGGTGGCACTAAAATGTATCATGATTTGAAAAGGAGCTACTGGTGGCCAGGAATGAAATAAGCAGTGGCAAAATATGTGGCAAAGTGTTTAACCTGTCAGCGAATCAAGGCAGACTATCAAAAGCCCTCTGGCATGTTGCAACCTTTGGAGGTACCTCAGTGGAAATGGGAAAGTATTTCCATAGATTTTGTGGATGGTTTTCCTAGAACCAAGAAAGGTAATGATAGTATATGGGTAATTGTTGATAGACTCACCAAGTCTGCTCACTTTGTCCCTGTCAGGTCAGACAGAAATGCACATAGGCTTGCACAACTATTTATTAAAGAGGTGGTGAGATTGCATGGCATACCAAAGACCATTGTAAGTGATAGAGACACTTTGTTCACCTCAAGATTTTGGGAGAGTTTCCAAGAAGCAATGGGAACTCAACTTTGTTTAAGCACTGCCTACCATCCTCAAAGTGATGGGCAAACAGAGATAGTGAATAAAATATTGGAAGATTTACTTATAGCATGTGTGCTTGATTTTGGGGGTAATTGGGAGGATCATATCCACTTGGCAGAATTCACTTACAACAACAGCTATCAGTCAACCATAGGAATGGCTCCCTTTGAAGCCTTGTATGGGAGACCTTGCATGTCTCCTGCTTGTTGGTTGGATGTAGGAGAGGGTGTAATATTGGGGCCAGATCATGTCAAAGAAACTTCCAACATGATTGAGTTAGTTAGGCATAGGATGAAGGCAGCACAATCAAGACAAAAGTCTTATGCAAATAGAAAGAGGAGGCCAATGGAGTTTGAAGTAGGAGAGTATGTTTTTCTGAAGGTATCACCAATGAAGAAGGTGTTCAGATTTGGGAAATCTGGTAAACTCTCACCAAGATTTGTAGGACCATATGAAGTCATACAGAGAATTGGTGCCTTGGCCTATAAGCTTAAGTTACCAGAAGAATTGAGTGGTGTACATCCAGTATTTCATGTTTCTCAATTGAGAAAGTGGGTACATGATGAAGGAGCAATTTTAGAGTCACCTACTCAAATTCAAATTCATAAGAACTTGGCCTATGCAAATGAGCCAGTGGGGATTGTTGCTAAGGAAGAAAAGAGGCTGAGAAACAAGGTGATTAAACTGGTAAAAATTCAATGGAGCTTGACACCAATGATTGTACATGGGAGGTTGAAGACAAAATAAGGGCTAAATACCCCAATTTGTTTTCTGATGAAGAGGTATGTTTAAGTAGCTTTATGATAGCTTTCTGAATAATTTTATATATATTGCTTACTTTCATTGGTGATACCTTCAGACAAAATGAGGTTATGGAGATAAAACAGACTATAGATTAGGGCTTTTATTTGAAGAATTAGAAAGAAATTATGGGGACATAATTCCTTTAAGGGGGAGGGTATGTAATGACCCTAAAAGAAAATAAGAAGAAAAATAAAATAAAATGAAAGTTACATTTATTTTAAGAAATTCTGAAATTATAAAATATATATATATATAATGCATTAAAACAGAAAAGAAAATTTGTTAATAAATAAAGATGTATGAGGAGCTACTGTTTTGACTAAAGGCAGAAAAAAAATATAAATAAACATATACATACATGATCAAATAAGAATTTCCATATCTTATATTTATTTCAAGCAAATAACATAGTGTGAATGATTTTACATTACATGATTATGTATGATAGTATGCATGATTAATGGAAATGGTAGAAAGGTAGAAAACACAAAGGGGATTTTTAGTTTCTTTAAACTTATAAGAAATAAAAGAAATAAACAATGGGTCACATGCATATGGCATGAGTAAAATAGAGTCATGAAAATAGTATGAAGTGTTTTAAATGCTTGATTCCCGAAACAGCTAATTGAAGTAACCAAAAGTGTGCATTTCCAATTAAGGACCACACAGGGAAATGATTTGTGCATGAATATCTAAGGGCATCAAGGAAATTACCCATTTTTTTAAACCCTAGAATGATTTTATAAATATCTGCACATACCCATATCCACCATTCTCTCGGGGATCAAAACAAAAATAAAATAAACTAGGAGAAACACTAGCTTGAAACTTTGGGGATTTGCTGTTCAGAGGATTAAGGCAGTAAAAGGAGAACACTAGGTGAGTATTTATCCTTTGTATGCAATGGCATTAAGTCCTCTTGTAGGCAGCCTAAAATGTTATAAGTCATCTAAAATCTCTGAAATGATTTGTTATGGGTGTGATGGATGTTTGTGTGTGCATTCTTGTTTGGAGTTTTAATCTGTATATGGGTTTTCCAAGTTAAAATGGTTTGAGCATTTTTGTTCTATTTTATTATTATGAAGTATGGATCTAAATTATTTAGGAAATAGGTAGCAAGATAGTGATCTAGCTCATGTTTATTTCTTGGATAATGAGGCATTAAACTAAATATTCAAATCATAAGTCAGAGGAGAATTTCTAGGTTTTTGAGGGATTTCCTTAATAAAACCCTTATTCATATATTCACAATAATATAGAAAAAAAAAGATAATAGGATCATGATGCACAAGTTATTTTTTTAGGAAAAACCATAGGTAGGCTGGGGTATTTTCTGAATTAAGGAGAATAAATGGGGAACATGGGGTTGAACCAGAAAGTATTAAAGAAGATAAGCCTTCCTGAAACATGAATGAATTGGGAGTTTTTATGATTGAATTCATAAGTACAAGCTTAATAAAATAAGTAGAAACTGGAGGGGGATTTATCAAAGAAAACTAAATTGGTCATTTGGGAGTTAGTCAATGATCTGCTTGCTTCAGGTGGGAGCAAGTATATGCATGGTGCAATTGCACCCTAAGGCCTTTGTGTGTTGGAATAAATTAAATAACCTGGGAGTTTCCTTCACAATGCATACATGGTGTTCATTTGACAGGGAGTTAAAGACCATAAAATAAATGGGGGATGGGGGTTTAAAAAGCTGGATTATAAATATTCAGATATGGAGTTAAATTATTCAAGTTAAATTTTGTGCTTTCATTAATTACTGGGTGAAATTGGGAGTATAAAAATCTGAGTTTACTTATTCAGAAATGGAGAAAAATGAATCAAGAAATATATATATTTATTTTGATTGTTTGTTGGGTATTGTTTGAATAAATGAATGTGTCTTTTTATCACTTGGTATTAACCAAAAACATGCTAAGTATGAAATCTGCTAAACTAGGAAGACATTGCAAGATCACCAAAAATTATGAATATGTATACAAATTTGATAAATGCTCATAGCAGTGAAAACTGACCCTTTTGGTTGCCCTTACAATCATCTGGGTGTCTCATTAAAATTGGGGCAGCTCAGTGAATTGCTTGCAAGAAATTGAAGTTGGCTTGAAGGATGAAGATGGCAATTAGCTGCTAGTATAAATAAAAGAAACCAGATTTAAAATATGCAGTTGCTTTGTAATGAATTTATTAGTCAGATTTCCTGTTGTAGTTGAAGATAATTGTAGGGAGATTTCTAAGTATTTGGATTAAAATATGTACTTAAGTAAACCTGTTTTGGATGGTTATTGATGGTGTTTAGTTAACTGCTGATTTAATGAAAGTATGATTTGGAGAAAGAAGGGGATGGACATATCATATAAATATGATATGAGTATGTGATTATCTCTGATTTTTACTGCCTGAACCTATATTATGGTTTATGAAAATTAAAGAGCTAAGGTGGTTGATTTAAAAATGAACTCACAAGATTTGAGTAGGGGTATTCAGGAGAAAAGAATTTGTGCATAGCAGGTAAGTGATACAGGCATGTGCATGAATTCTGGAGTGAAAAATTAATTAACATGTATTTGTGTATTTGATTTCAAAAAAAAATTATGAAGGAAATAAACCTGGAAGTAATTGTATTTAGAATAATGGATTGAATACATATATGGATGCATTTCCAGGAAATTTAAACTAGGCAGAAACATGCTTGTGTTAGGAGTGGATCTTTTGTAGAAGTTTGTTAATATGAGGGATATGGGTTTGCAAGTGGTAAAAGATGGACTATGGCCGGCCTAGATGGCCATGGGTCAAACTCTTGTAGCCTGGAACCATTTCATTTCAATTCATGAAGTGTAAGTGCTTCCAGGACAAAAAAAAGAAAACTCCAAGCAACCCTCAAATAACACCAAGCATTTCCAATAAAACACCAAGTACTTAAGTCTGCACCATGTTAAACATAAAAATGCAAAATGACTTCAATTGTTCAACCTGAAATGATAAATAGAAATTAGTTCCAATGTTCCTGCCTGCAAGTATAATTTCTGAAGTGATTTCATACAAGTACTTGATAACTATCATAAGAACAATTAAAGGTCATTTTAATGTCAATAGACTTATTTAGGCAGAAAAGTCTAGAAACCATGTGCATTGCAGTATTGTACATATAAGTATAATAATTGCCAAAATCTATCTCTGGTAGTAGAACAAAAATTAGGGAAGAAATAAAAGGTTATGTTGTCAACACATATGGTAATTTTGTTTCCTGTTTGATTCAAACTCTCTTTGCAAATTTGTTAGCTCTGAATGGCAAAGGGAAACAATTATATTCATCAAATATATAATTGTCTTAATTTGTTTGTGCACTGATATGATTATATTGGTAAATCCAGGGTCTTGTGAAAAATATTTGGAAATTATATAAATATTCAAATATAGAAGAGATGGGGTTTAGTGGTGAATTCCTTTTGAATGTTTTAAAAAAAATCTATGTGTTTTAGAGTGAGGGTCACCACAGATATCCAAGCCGTGGAAGATTATGAAATAACCGAAATGGATGATGAAGATGTTAGCTATGTTAGGGAGGATTGCGAAGGCATAATCGAGTAGATTATATGTTCAACTACTAAGTCAGATCCATACATTAGACTAATGCATTAGTCATAGTTGTAGACTCATTTTACTCTCCGAATGTCTCTATTTTTATTTTGCAAGTTGTGTTACTCATTTTGTATTTATTAAATTTACTATCAAAACTTGTTTTAGTAATGAATGAAAGCATGGATTCAGATTTTATTGTCTTGTTACTCATTTTGCTGGATTCATATAATTTATTCATTGAATTAGAGTAGCAAACAATTCAAGTCCATTTGCGGTTCTAATTACTATAATATTATGATTTCAATTTGTTAATGAAATAAATTCATATCCACTATGAACCAACCAGTTTTAATTTGTGATTGTTATTTGTACGAAGCATGAATATGTGACACAATAAACTACCATCTCAGGCAATCTTGGCCTAGTTCATTGTCTGTTATGTATTTGTAATGGAATAGCCCATAACTATTGGTTTTTTGAACTAAAATAATCAGAATTATAGCATGCAAATTTTCATCTGATAGTTCTGAACTAATGCTTTTCTATTCCTGTTTTCAACTGTTCAGTTGGTACTTGAAGAATTAAAGTCAGCAAATTTGGCTCTATAACTATAGTTTGTCATGGATGGTATATATTTTTCTCATCTGCATAGTCAAAGAACTGATTTTCAAATCATGAACTGGAGCTGGAAAAGGATTGAACTTGCTTAACATGACTACTCTATAACAATTTTTTTTATACATATATACTACGTTAATTTTTGCATGTTAACATACAAAGTCTAGTAAGTTTCTACATTAATGTATTAAAAAAGAATATTAATCTGATTACAAAAAATTAATCTTTTTTTAATTAATTTGTTCATTATTTTGTTTAAGATATAAAATTAACTTCTAGAATATTTCGAAATATAACGTTAAAAAGATTCAGAGATCATGTATCTGCAAACTAATTATTGGGTCCAGATTCCTCCAACGAGTAGATGGTTAATAATGAAAATTTTAAGTATCTCATATTTTGTTTCATTTGCAGAAAAGAGATGTTTCCAAGCTCTATACGTACTAGCAACTAGAAAAAGACTGATGAGGAATCCCAGAAGTATAATTCAAAGCGGAAGTATAATTCAAAGCGGAAGTATAAGATTCCAGCCGGTGCTTGCAGTGAAGGCGAAAAACGAGCAGTCAATGCTAAAAAGCAAGCCAGTGTTTGCAATGAAGATGAAGAACAAGCACTACACGATAACCCTTCTGACCCAAATGGTGAAAGGGCTTTGTTAGATGAAGAAGACCCAAATGATGAAAGGGCTTTGTTAGATAAAGAAGAACCCCGCTTAGACAATGAAATTCTTCTTGACCAGACTGATGCTGCTGAGGTGGAAATTGAGAGAGCAAGTGATGCTAAAACTGCAAGTTCGTCTTGGAAAAGAGGCAGTAGAGGTCAAACAAAAGCAAAAAAACTCCCGTTAAACAGTCATGATCGAATTGAAGTTGAGTTCAATGATATAGGCGTACCAATAGGGCCAGGGTCGGTATATTTATCCTCTTTTCTTGGACCGCTTGTGCGAGAGCAGGTTCCATACACACTTGATGATTGGAGGAATCTAAGTGAAGAGTTAAAAGTTGTTTTGTGGCGATCGCTTCAGGTATGGAGCAGGTTCCCTACTGTATATGCTAGAGAATCTATTTATCAACATTTGTCCATGCTTTTGTCTATATTTATTTTGTAGATTTATCAAGCAACTCATCTTTCTTCTTCTCCTACCACTTTCTTTTTAAAGTATAAATCCAGTTATAGTTTTGCCAATTTGCGGTTTTTAAATTAACTATAATAAACTGGAATTTATATTAAGAAATCCATAAGTTCTAGTAGTTGAATCATGTCGTTTAAACATTTTATCCTGACTTCTGTTTAAGAACCTTAATTTGTTAATTTGAATCATCATTAGTGCAGGTTCGTATTGTGGGTTATCCTCCGAAATTCAATTGTTCATATTTCTGGTTTTTTAACATTTAATAGATAAATAAATTAGAAATGAATATTCATATTTCACGGAAGGTTCAGAATGACAGAGATTTATGGGTCCGGATGATTATTTCTAAGGAAAAAATGTAAACATGATTTGAATTATGTGTTACAAATAATAATTTGAGTCATCTACTAAAGTACATCAGTACGAATTTGCTTCTTATAAAATTAATGAATCGTCATAAAATCAACTGACCAATGATTTCAAAACAATTATTCTAGACTGCAAATTCTATTCTTCAAAAATTAAACAATGTTGTCATAGATTATTGGATAGAATTAAAAAATTTAAACAACAATATCCCTGCTCACTTGAGATTGAAATCATACCAATTTTGATTTTTAGTGATGTTGCTATCATCTTCAAGAGTACAAATCCTATAGATATATTTTAGGTGTCTACTGTCAGGACCAGGTGATTATTTCATGATTTTCATTCAGATTTCTTCAAAATTTAGAGACCATAAAGTCATATATTCACCAATTCTGTACTAGCTTGACAGCATTCTGCTTCACCATAGCATGTTTCTGTATATTCACCTACTGTTAATATCATGTTTTCTACTGTTAATATCATTTTTTCATGTATTGTTGCAGGTTAGATTTAAATTGGAAGAGTAATGGCAAAGAAAAGCCGTATTTCAACAGATGGGAGTAATTTGGAGATCCTCAAAAAGCAAATTGGTTCGAAAATTAAATAAAGCGGAGAACGAAGAGGAAAGACTTAAACTGAAACCTACCAACATCAAAAACATGAACGAATGGAGAAAGTTTGTGAAGGCCAAAACAAGTTCGGAGTTTAAGGTAACATTAAGATATCTGTAATATGCTTTTGGTTACTAAATTCTAACATCTTTCAATATTTCAAGAAACGAGGTGAGAAATATTTGGCCCTTAGGGTTAAACAAGTTCCACACACATCTAGTCGTAGGGGAATGGCTAGATTGACCGAGGACATGGTTAGTTAGTTAAGTATAGCATTATTTAATATTATTTTATATCTGTCAGTTTATTTGTTTAATGTTATTCTAAATTTAGAAAAAAGGAAGTCCAAATCCATCGTCCATAACTAGAGTTGATGTTTGGATTAAATCTCACATTAAAAAAAATGGTGAACCAATGACCGTGGAAGTTGCAAATACTATTGTAAGAATTTTTTATTTTATCGGTATATAAAAAATTGTCCAAAACTATGATGATTTTACCATCGTACATTATCTGTATGTATTTATTTATGTAGGCGAAGATTAAAAAATTTGTTAGCCTATCACAGTCCAGCTCGTCACAGAATGTCAATGGAGATGCTCTTGCAAATGTATTGGGACAAGATAAACCAGGACGGTTAAGGGCACTGGAAAGGGGCTGCACCTTAACCAAGCTAGTTGTGGCCCAGTCCAGAGATAAACAACTATCTCAATGTCGAGAGGAAATAGCAGAATTGAGGGGTATGGTACATATGCTGGTGGACAAAAAGGTAAACTTTTAAAAGTAATTTATTAAGTAGACATTGGGAAAACAGTAGGAATAACATTGGGAAAACACTGGGTACAATGGCTTGAGGCAGCAAGTGAACCGAACAACAAGCAATGCTTTGTTTTAGTGTGAAAATACCAAGCTTGGTCAGACTTTGCTAATTAAGGCCCCATTGTAGCTGCATTGCTCACTGGGAATAACATGTTATAATAATTGGAGACCCTTAAAAAGTTGGAGGCGTGTTAGGTAGTTGTCTAGTGGCCTAGTCCAGGGCCTACCTTTTCAAATGGTTTGTAAGAGACAAATGTTGAGTCTCATATTAGCGAATTCTTTTCGTTATTTATCGATTATAGCAACTTTTGAATGGGTTACTAAATTCTTTATTAAATGAGTCTATTTATCCGTTGGGATATTCTCTTGTATCATGTCTAAATTTATCTTTAGGCAACAAGAATGTTTAAGTTTGTTTATCATGGAATGATATTTGTTTTGGTGTCAACTATATAATAATTTGATGCTTTCTTCCTATTTAAATTAATGATTGATTTCCAGTACTATTTATTTTGGCACACAATTACAATTTACAAAGTTATTTATTCTTATATAGTAGATGAATAAATCCACACTTGCAAATGCAGCTTATTCTCCATCTGCTTTTATTAATAAAATTACAATCATATTATACCCGAGAACATTGTAATAGAATTAGTTGATGGGCCTTTCATCTTTAGTTTATACCTTCTTTGACATATTCTGCTGAAGATCATTTTATTGATGGATAAATGTTTTTCTAATGTCGTCTGTTCACATAAATATTTGGCATTCATTTTGAGTATCCAAACAGTATATGTAGTATAGGTGTTCCTACTTGCTTTTCATTTTTTCTCAAATAAAACTCTCAACAAGTTTTGGCTGCACATGTCGTCTTGACACTTGATCACTGAACATAAAAGGTAAGTCTATGATGAACAAGGTTTACTGATGCACCTATAATTTATTACAAATATGCATAACATCAAAGTATATATAAAAACACTGTAGTAACTGGGAATAACAAAACAGTGCATAACAACTGGTTTTTTGTTATATAATAATTTTGAAAATAATGAATTCAGACACACATGTTTGTAAATGATGCTACAACAACTGGTTTTTTGTATGTACTCTGCCATTCAAACTTGTTGAACTGATTCTAGTGACATTTTAAGTATTGTGCGTATCCACTTCAGTGCTCCTAAGATTAAAATATCCTAATATTAGTGCTTTGCTGCAGGGTAAAGAAAGTTCGAAAGAAGGGAGCACACCTGAATTGGTAAAAATAATAATTATATTACTCAAGAAATAACATTTGGATTTTAGTTTTTGATCAGTAATTGCTATAATTTTCTGTTGAATAATTATAGAGCAATGATGACGTATGTTTGGTGTTGAATTGGGATGGAACCTCTATAGTTGTTGCCGATGGGAGAGTGTTGTCCATGGACCCAAATGAGGTTGTCAATGGCATTCGTCTTGGACCAAATGCTGTGAGCGTTATTATAGATTTCGTGAAAGAACCAGATGCTTACTTATGGAGGCCTACACCTGAAATGACAGTATTAGCAAACGCTGAGAATAAAGTAGTAGCATGGCCATTAAATTGCATTAAGAGGGCGCTGCGAGGACAGCTGAATGAAGTCAGTACGGTAAATTTTATAATTCACAATATTTACGTCGGTCTTCTATAAATTTAATTTAGAAATATGTATTGTACAATATTTTCACTTAATCACTAAACTCTTGATTTACACTTCTCCTTTTTAGAGTGACAGCAGCGCCCAAGACGACAAATGTAAGATTTATGGTTGGAATGAGGGTGAAGGGGTGGTTGCCGACGGAATAATCTATGCCAGAGATCCACAACATCTTGTTAATGGTATTCCGCTCGGTCCGGCTGCCTTTGTGATTGGGTGGCCAATGTAATAAATGGAGATGCATATTTGTGGCGACCCACGGTTGATATGTCGTGCGTTAGAGATGCAGTTGGTAGGAAAGTAGCATGGCCAAAATCAAAGTTGAAGTTAATAAAGATGCAGTTGGTAGGAATGTAAATTGTGTGACTTCTCTCGTGATATCCACACCCATAATCGCGAAGAAACCACAACATGTAAGTAAATATGCTGGAAATATTTTGTAGTTTGTATTTTGCTTCTTCTGTTTGAAATACGCACCACTATGTTGTTGCATTTTGTATGCTTTGGTTTCTAAAATAAGTACACAGCTTTCAATATGCACTGTTTGAAATATGCACCATTTTTTTTCCAGCCGATTGCAAAGCTGATAAAAGATAATAAATGCAAGTTGATTGATGTGGGTGAAATGAACGAAGTAGTGGCTGAAGGAACTATCGCTTCAACTGATCCAATATCGATGGTCCATTGTCATCCATTGGGACGTGATGCTGTAAAAGTTTGGGTTGAAATTGTGAGAGTTCCGGATGCAGTGCTATGGAGACCTACATCGGAGTTGACGTGCATGGAAGATGCCTTTGGCATTCCCATAACTTGGCCGATAGCAAAAGTCATTATGGAACCAAAATGAAAGGTATGCAATTCTTTATGTAACTGAAAACTTCTTGCAAAATTACCATAATGGATAACCAGTAGCAACAAAATACTCAAACCATCAACTCAAATAATTATAATGCCTAAGTGATTTGAAAAGGGGCTGCCTTCAAAGTTATTTGAAATTTTCCTCTAAATTGCCTCATTATAACCTACTTGTAGATGTGCAGTGAGTTGTTGTACTTTAATGATTTATGTGAATATGCAACAATGTGAATAAGTTAGAATTTATGTTGGAATTTACTATGATCAGGCTTATCAAACTATGGCATTTATGTTGTATATATTAACTGTAATTAGTCGGTGGTTTAATCCATCAGTAGCCATAAGTTATATCGACCAATTGTACGTACTTAAAAGATAATTTATGATCCTAAGTTTCCATTCATTTTACATACTAGGACCATATTATATTATTATCCCATATTTTTATCAACAAATGCATCTATCGTTATGAATTTTTTGAATCTATGTTTGGCTGTATCCATATTGGTCTGGCAGACTTCTTACACCTACCTAATTTCACTATCTAAAATAATTCATGTACACTTATATTTTCATATGTGTTCGAATATATGAAAATCAGTGTTTGAGTATATGAAAATGTACAGGCAGAGATAAAATGTACAAAACATTGATGACAAATCTTCATTTTCATTTTATTCTTGGCCAAAACTAACATGCACATTATTTTTAGTTTTCATATTCAGTTGTGCATATTCAGTTGACAAGATTGCACATATTCAGTTGTGCATAACTTTAGTCTCATTGTTTTCTTAGTATTGACGGTCCTTTCATTATTATCTCAGTATTGATTATAACTTGAGTCTCACTATTGATTATATTTTGTCTACAGGTAGGCATTTCTGAAGAATGAGCAGTAGCAACACTAGTTTATCGTACTTGTTAGGTAGTTTGGTTGTTTATTGTACTTGCTTAGTTTAGATGTTTATGGTACTTTAACTGCAGCGGTAGCATATTGTTTGTGGTACGTAGTTCGGTTGTGTAAACTTCTATGTATGGTTAACCTTTTGTCTTGAAACTACTGTTCGGTTGTGTAAACTTCTATGTACGGTTAACATATTGTTTATGTTAGTGCTTTTGTTTATGTATTTTGTGGTTTTTAAATCTGTTTATGTTTGAATGTGTATGTGTATATGTATATGTATTTTGCGGTTGTTTAATGTGTATGTGTTTATGTATTATGTTATAAGCTATGAACAAGATTGAACTGGAGGCAATGTATAGGCAGAGCTGGAATATTTTTAGTAGCATTTCGAAAACGCTACTAAAAATGCTACAAAAAATAAAGGGTCGAAGGAGAGCATATATAGCAGCATTTAATAAACGCGGCTACAGGCTTTGTCAATAAACCGCGTCCTCTATTATAGCGTTTAACAAACGCTACCATAATATTTTTTAGCAAACCAAGTACATTTTGGTAGCGTTTTATACACGCTGCAAAAAAAAGAATTTAGTGGCGTTTCATAAACGCTGCAGTAAAACGATTTATGGTAGCGTTGAAATAAGTGCAACTAAAAATCAGGTATTTTTAATCGTGGGCTTTATAAATGCATTTATCAAAATGCTGCTAAAACTTTTAGTAGCGTTTTTTGAGCGCTACTAAAAATCAAAATTCTTGTAGTGATCATTTTTTGGATTTTAGACTTTTATCGAACGGAAGTTGTCGCAAAGTTGTTGCACACATATGCACACTTTTGTAACTTATGGTATACATATAATAAGTAGTTTAATAAAGTGAAAAAGAATTAGTAAAAGTGTAATTAGAGTGTTCAAAAATAATAATTAATTAAGGTAATAAAGTAAGGAAAACTTTTCTTTCTTATTTTAATTGCTAAAGTATATAAATTTTTGAGCTTCTTTCTGAGATGTGATTGAAAGTACTTAGGCACATGGAGGAAGCTTAGTATGGAAGGATATAGAAGGGTAAAGCGGTAATTTGGTAAAGAGATAAGTGAAGTCATTTACCACCTTTTCAAATTCTATAAAAGGAGCATACTTCTTTCTCGTTTTTACTTATCGTTTCTATTTTCGTTTCTCATTTTCTTCGTCTTCTCCACCCTATTCTCTTCTTTATTTTCTCTTCACTTTCCTACTTCAAAACACCTTTTTTCACCTCTAAACACTTAAACAAGCCTTGAATAATGTAGCTAACGCTGTTTACACTCCAAAGGTTCAAACTTTGTCGCCAAACTCAATTTTTCCACCTAGGCCGTGAGCAATAATGCCTTCCTAGACTTGTGTGTGAGTATGTGCAGCTAAAGCGCTCGGCAGATTCAATGCGGCGAAGGTGCAAAAAGTCATAGCGGGGATACGAGGATATAGCGGGATATAGCAGATGACTCTAATAGCATATAAAACTTGTACTTAATGTTTTTACAAATATATAAATGGAAATTAAATGAAAAATTAACATTCAATTGAATTATAATTAATACATAAATAATTTTAAATAAAAACATGTGTGAATATACTATAAATAAACGTAAAACTATTATATACCATAATTGAATTTAGTAGAATATTAGAGTATTTTCATTTCTAAAAATATATTAAAAATTCAATTAAACAAATTAATTTCATAATTTTTATAATGTATAAATGTCATTTTTAAATTCATTTATTTTAAAGAAGATATAGCGGAAATAGCGGAATATAGCGGGAATAATGGGATATAGTGGAAATAGTGGGGCTTAAAGCAGAAAGGCTATATTTGGAGCTATATGGAAAAATCGTAGAGGTAGAAATATGCTATGAGATATAGCGGGGTAATAGCGGGGTAATAGCGGGGCATTAACTTCACAACTGTGAGTATGTAGGTGAAGGGGAGGGCCTTGGCCGACGTAACATGGTGGTAGGGTGATGTTGTGTTAGTTGTTGGGTCTTAGAATATAGTTGTAACCTCTAACAAGAGTTTGTCATGAGTAAAAGTGAGATATCTTACTTTAAAATGGTTTTAAAAATTGACAAATATAGTAAAAGTATAAATTATTATTTACGTTGTTTACACTTTTGTGTATTGCTCGGTTGGATTTGATTCCTGCTTGAAAGCGGATGACATAAGTTACCATTGTTTTGCAGAAGACTAAGAAAAGAAAGACGAAGTGCCTTTGTAGTGAATAGATTGCTATGAAAGCACTTCAAAGCATATAATCTTTGTAGAGGGATCCTGCAACATCCTCCATTTTGAGGCCTAAATTTCACCACTACATATGCTACAGTCATCTATAGTATTAATTTACTGTGACAAAATGCGGTAATGTTAAAGGTGTCCATAATATCATAAGCACAAGAATATGAAATATTTTAAATATAGTTTCAAAACAACCTTTCTCATTACATTTCAAACCAGCATTTCATATTGGTACATAATCCCATAACATTTCCCAGGTTTAGATAAATATAATTATACAAAATACACCAAGAGTGACATATGAAGATTCTCCCTTGGATGATTAGAGTTACTAAATAGGCAACTATAACGTCTGCCTTTACATACAACAGTCAATCGCAGTGGAATAGATAAATAGATAATCTCCTACATAGCTAATCTTTGTCTCGTGCACGTCTTGAGATGCTTTATTCGACAAAACCTACTCAACATAAAAACCTTAATTCTCAACCTACTCAAATTAAATTTTGAGTAACCGAGAGTTCAAGGGGAAACCATAAACGTCGAGTTAGACATAAAGCCTAGTGTGAATAATAATATGAGATCTCAATTATCGATATTATGTGAGACCACGTCACCTAGCGGAATAGGTTTCCCCTTACTAATATCCTTTAAAAGCATATCTTTTACAATCAAAATCATGCAACCAAACTGGTTATAATAAACATTATAATATAACATGTATGCATATAAAATGGGTAATTAGTGGACTATCGGTCCAAACATCATAGTATTATCAGGATGACTATAAACCTATGGCTGACTCGGGCCTATAGAGATAATAAATGTTCTAACTTGTTGTAAGAGAAAAACTGGAAGGTCTGTCCGTAACTTACAACTCCTAGGGTCAACTGATCCTAATGGTTTTGCAGGCTCACCAATAACCTATCTCTACTCTATGTATTTCTTTCTGTGTGTTATTTCTTTTAGTCTTACCCATGACAAAGCCCTACACACTGGAATTTTGGACTTATATTAGATAGGGGCTACTAGCTATAGTATAGGACGCGACCCTACAGCAGCCTCATCTGGTTTTCTAATCTCTAAGTCATTCTCTTAGTAAAATTCGGGGTTAACTATCCTATCCATATTTCCTGGAAAACAATATCTTTGTAAATGATTTAACTCTTGAAATCATACTTAAAACAGGGAAAACATTGGTCCTTTACTTTACTCAAAATACCTATGCCATGATATATGCTTTATAAAACATTATTGATGAAAATTCAAAATCGTTGGGGCCTTTGACCCTCTCAAAACTTCGGCTACAGGGCCAATACTATGTAAAACCTTTATAGCTATAAAACTCGGCGACGTCATCACCAATAAAGATCATTGCCCACTCAAAACAACGTCAAAGTCTATTATTTGAAAAAATACATGGGGATGATGTCGAAGTTATTAGTTCTTAAATCATAGTGTTAAAACTATAAAAATTGAACTTTGTAACACATAAAAACATTGGCCCCAAGGCCCCATCGAGGGTAAAAAAGTTGAATTATGGGTTAAGCTCGATGACTATAAAAAAGCATGGGTTAGACTCGAAGACTAGTTAAATGCGGCAAGGGTTAGGCTCGATGATAAGTTAAATGCTGCATAGATTAGGCTCAATGACCATCTGGGTCGACGAGGGAAAAAAATTAAGAAGTGTATGCGGCATCATGCTTCTTAGTAAAAATGCAGCATGCATGTGCCTCAACATGCCAATATTGAGGACCCTTTTCCGCCTTTTCAACCTTGACAAGGTTCCAAACCAATCTACTTTATGCCAAACTCGTTAACATCATGCAGCATTGCTTCGTTCCGCATCGATGACACTTAGATGCGATGAGATGGGCTCGACATAGCCAATATCGACATGGCAAAATGGTAATGAATTTGAAAACTACAATTTTACTATAAAAAGTGGATGATGGTAATTAATTTGAAAACTGCAATTTTACTATAAAAAGCATTTTCTTTTCACTAAAACTCTAAAATTTTCAATATATTTGATATTCATAATTTATATTCTCATCGTTATAAAAAAATTGCAAAAAACTAATGGCGACATCGACTACTCGGTTGACTGCGATTTTTCTTTCTTCCCGTTCGACTTAGCTTCTCCTACCGTGTCGACTACTATGTGCCTGTTCTCCAATGATGGCACCGAAGAAGAAGCCTCTTCCTCCAGTGCCTAAGCTTGTCTTGCGTCCTGTTGTTGCCTTCGATTCAGCCTCGTTTTTGGCTGATGCGATGTCGCTGATTGCAGCTCCGCTTGTAGACGCCTCTGGTACCGAATCACCTGACAACGACGAAGTTGGAATTAAACCTTTATTGGGACGTTCAGTTGAGAAGGGTGATGCGGCTCCAACTTTGACCATGTCTGTAATTGAAAATCCCCTAAATGGCTTGCTCTAGGAAATTGATACATCGCCCACTAAGCTTCCTTCTTCGTTGACCTCTGGTGAGCATCCTCTCGCACCGTATTTGGCCTCATCTTGTTCTCATCATTGGTCTGTGACAGATGTGGAGTTTCTAGTCATGAACTCTTTGGGTTTTGTTGATACTGTGCAAGTAGACTTGTCAATGTCTATTGCTAATGGTGTTGTTGGAGATGTTTCTCCATGTACAGCTGGGTCAGTTGGTGTTGCATCCGCTGAAATCGTCCAGGATCATTGCTACCTTCCAGCTGCTCAAGTAAATGTGGAGCACGCAACCGCCTATTCCAGCATTTATGGTCAGGTTCCTATGGTTCCTTCCCTGCCGCGGATAGGCCCTAAGTGGTCGTTGTTATTCACCAGCATGCCCAAAAATGCGGGTGTGCATTCCCCAATGTGCTTTGACAAAGTGGAGATTGATGGAGTTTTGATTCCTCCGGTGAAAGTTAGGCCGGTGTTGATTGCTGGAAGGACCATTTGGTGGGCTTTTTCCTTGATTCACATCCTGCCTACCATCTCGTTAAGGCGTGTTGCAATCAGATTTGGAAGCCTAAAGAGGGCATAAGTGTTCACTTTGATAACGCAATGTTCTACTTTAAATTCTCGCGTTGTGAGGAAAGACAACGAATTCTTGAGGCTGATCCTATCCTCATTGATGGGAAACCTTTCATTATTACAACTTGGAGTCTGTTAGTTGATAGAGCCAAGGATCCGGTATTATCTATTCCAGTCTGGGCTCACTTTTCTCATATCCCATCTGTTCTTCAACCTTTGATCGGGATTAATTGGCTAGCTGGCCAAGTTGGTAAGGTGATTTGTTATGACGCTAACACTGTAGCCAGAAAGAGATTAGCGTATGCCAAAGCTCTGATTGAAATAACCCCTGCCAAGCCGTTGCCTTCGGAATTGAAAGTCAGACTTGATATGGACCACTTTGCTGTTGTCAGGGTTTGCTATAGTTGGAAACCAGACATTTGTACGTCCTGTCAGTCCTTTGGGCATCTTTCGGACGCGTGTTGTAGATTGGACCTTGCTGGCCCTATTCCATTATCTGAGCGGATTCCACTTCCTCGTCCACCTATCAGGAAGTGGGTCCCAAAGGTTGCTTCGTCCACCCCTTCAACTGACCCTGTCCTTTCTACTGTCGCTACTCCATCTGTTCATCCTGTCCCGTCTGTTGTTGCTTCCCCTTCTGCTGACCAAGCTGTTATCGTTTCTATTGGAGTTGCTCCAGATGGTGTTGATCCTATTGGTGTGTCCCAGATTGATTGTGCTTCGTCTGTTTTGTCCGATTCTATTATTTGGAATTCTGAAGAGCGAGCCTGGGTCCTTGTTCCTTCTGACATGCGTTACTCGCCGCGGTCTGATACATTTTATGCTTTTATCAGTGATATTGAGGGTGAGAGTCGATGTTTGATATATCATATTGACGGTGAGGGTCTGTCCCTAACTAGGGTTGGTGACATTGGTGAGGAGAATAAAAGTTAGTTTTATGACGTCAGCTGGGATAGGATGTTTACTTATTCTTCTGATTCTGAAGGTTATGATCTGCATCTAGCTACTCTATTCTCTGGGTATGTTCATGTTATTGGCCCATCGGCTAATGTTGGTAGTGGCTATTCTTCTCCGAAGGAAGCATAGTCTTAGTGGGTTAGTAGTTTAGGCTCCTTTTGCCTAACTCCTGTTCTTTATTTGCTCTTTGGTGTGGGATTTTTGCGCCCGTTTAGCTATTCTGTATATGTGTAGAACACCTGTTTTCCCTACATTTATACAGTGGCATGGCCCACTTTAAAACCGGCTAGCTTTGTTAAAACTCTATAATTTTTCAAGACCTCATTGGCTAGCAAAAATTTAACCATTTCCTTTATTGAAAATCTACCACCTAACATAATTCTCAATACTAAACATTTTTACAAATTACCCCTTATTATAAACATTTTAATATAACAAATAAGCCCTTTAGACTTAAATAATTTATTTATCATTACTAAACACTTAGGAAAAATCCCCAAAAATCAAATTAATCATACTCTTTGACACACAAAAAATTCAGGGCCAAAAACTTATTTTAATTATTTTTTATAATTAAAACCCGAAATCCACCAATTTCTCCACTTAGAAAATTCATATAAAATCCATCCTTGCTTGGAAAATTATGAAATTAAAAACCCACTTCTAAAAAGATATTTCTAACATCATATCAAAATTGCAACTCATTTGGGTATGATATGATAGGTTTTCCAACTCAAATGTATCACTAAATTTCATATATAAATTCTAGAAAATCACCAATAAGTATATAATTATTCAAACTACTAAAACATGACATAATAATTGCAAAAGAAATGGCTTTGCACTTGAAACCAAAACAAATAAAAAATGTGAGATGTATATTCATTATTCACCTTGATTGGGATGAGAAAGATGAGATTTGGTGTAGACTTTATTTCTTTTAGCTTTGATTCTTTAATCTCTTAGTTTCCTTCTTGTTTTCCCTTTGCTATGGCCAACCTCTATGTTTAGTTTTTATGTGTGTAAATGAATAATGGAAATGAAAATAGAAGGGTTTAAGGTTAGGAATGAAGGCTATTCCCGTCTTGCCCTTATCATTTTCCTCCTTATCCTAATTTTTATTCCTCTATTTGGTTTATTAACTAATGCACGACCTAAACTTAATTACCAAAGCTCAATTTCCTTATTTCTTTACATTATTTTATTTAATTTATCTAATTAAATGTTCTAAATAATGTTAGTCAAAATTAGGGTCATTACAGACTCCCCTCCTTAAAGAATTTCATTAGCGAAATTATGATAAGGTACATACATCAATCAAACATAAAGGTAAAACATACCATCAAACAAGTAAGGATAAGTGTCTCTAATCATGTTCTCTATTTCCCAAGTACAGTCTCTCTCATCGTCACTCCTCTGGACCTTTAATAATCTGGTTGTTTTGTTCCTTAGCTTCTTCTCATCCTTAGCCACTATAGGAACTGGCTGTATAACTATGGTCATGGCCGGTTCCACTACTAAGTTTTCTAACACAATCGGAGTAATGTAATCTCTGGATCTCAAACACACCTCCTTAAATGAGAAATATGGGAAACATTGTGGACTCCTACCAAAATATTCGATAACTCAATCCTATAAGTGAGTTTTTCGATCTTTTCTATAATAGGAAGGGTCCAACAACCCTCGGTGCTAATTTCCCTAACTTCACAAATCTTATTACACCCTTCATCGGTGATACCTTGATGAAAACATGATCTCTGACTGAGAACTCTAAGTCTTTTCATCTATTATTTGCATGACTTTTCTTCCTAGATTGACCTTCCTTCATTCTAATCCGAATTAACTCAATCTTTTCTGCGGCATCACTTACCAAATATGGACCAAAAACTAATCTGTCTCCGGTCTCTAACCAACATCCAGGAGATTTACATGGTCTTCCATATAATGCTTCAAATGGTGCCATCCTTATACTAGTCAGGTAACTGTTGTTATATGAAAACTCGACTAAGTGTAGATGGTCTTCCCATGATCCTCAAAAATCTAGCACACAAGCTCTTAATAAATCCTCTAGGACTTTATTAACTCTCTCCATTTGCTCATCGGTCTGTGGATGGTAAGCGGTACTCACCTTGAGCTTGGTATCTAAAACTTCATATAAACTCTTCTAGAATTTACTGGTGAACAAGGAATCTCTGTCACTTACTATACTACTAGGAATCTTATGCAGTCTAACTATATTCTTCATGAATAACTTAGTTAAGACCAGTGCTATTCTAGTCGACTTAATGGGTAAAAAGTGTGCGCTCTTAGTCAATCTGTCCATTATAACCAAGATACTTTCACTTCCTTTATTTGACCTTGGCAACCCGCTTATGAAATCCATAGATATAGAATCCCACTTCCAATCTGGAATATCTAAAGGCTGAAGTAACCCACTCAGTTTCTAATGCTCGGCTTTTACTTGCTGACAGTTCAAACACTGCTTTACCCATCAGCCTACATCCTTCTTCATACCTTCCAAGAAGAAACTTGTTTTCATATCGTGATACATCTTAGTTCCTCCCGAATGAATGGTGAACTTTGATCGATGACACTCCTTAAGAACTTCCTTCCTTATGTTCTAATATTCGGAACACAACCTTCCTTTCTTCCTCAACCACCCATTTTGGTCAAGATTGAAATCTTTTAAATCATCAATCTCAGTTCCACTCTTTAACCTTCTGATCAGTTCAGCTAGTAATGGATCACCTCCTTGATTAGAAGCAATCCTTTCGATCATCACTGGTCGAACTTCTAAACATGACAACTTAGCAATTTCTTGACTCGAACTTGCCATAGATCTTAACCGCATAATGCATGTAGTCAAAGCGTCTAAATCTTTCCACTCTTCTATCATTGCAAATACTTCATTTTGACGTTTTCTACTGAGTGCATCCGCTACCTTTTTTCATTTCCTCGATACTCAATTCCAAAGTCATAGGCAGCTATAAACTCTAACCATCTCTGCTGTCTCATATTCAATTCCTTTTGAGAGAATAAGTACTTTAATGACTTGTGATCTGTGAATAACTCGAATCTCTCTCCGAAATGGTAATATCTCCACATCTTCAATGCAAAAAATACTACAGCTAACTCTAATTCATACGTTGGATATCAAACTTCATGCAGTCTGAGCTGTCGAGAAGCATATCCAATCACTTTTCCTCTCTACATTTACATAGCTCCTAATTCAGTTCCACATGCATCGGTATATACCACTAGGTCTTGATTCCCATCCGGAACCACTAACACCGATGCATTGGTCAATAAGTGTTTCAGCTTCTGGAATGCCTCCTCACACTTATCGATCAAAACATACTTTACTTCTTTCCTTGTCAGCTTAGTCAACGTTGCTGCTATCCGTGAGAAATATAACTCTAGTAATAGCTAGCTAGTCCAAGAAAACTCTTTATCTTAGTCACTATCTTGGGTCTCTTCTAATTATTAACTACCTCGAATTTAGCTGAATCTACCGTCAACCCTTCCTCCGAGAATACACGACCAAGAAACTTCACCTCCATCTTCCAAAAATGACACTTTGAAAACTTTGCTTTTTACTGATGCTCTCTCAATGTCTCAAGCACTATCCTAAGATGAACTTCATGGTCCCTTTCATCCATTGAATATATCAAAATATCGTCTATGAATACAAATACGAATCTATCCAAGTGTTCTTGGAAGATCCTATTCATTAAGTCTGCGAAGAAGGCTGGCACATTTGTTAGTCCTAACAGCATTAGTAACCATTCGTATGATACATACCTAGTTCTAAATGTCATCAAAGGAATACTATCCTCCGCCACTCTTAGTTGATGGAATCCTATCGCCAAATCCAATTGGGAAAACACTTTGGCTCCACTCAACTGATCAGATAAATCGTCAATCCTTGGCAGTGGATATCGATTCTTTATCTTCTCATTTAACTTACGTTAATCAATACACAACCTTAATGGTCTATCTGGTTTCTTAATAAACACTGCGGCCACTCTTCAAGGCGAACTACTTGGTCTAATAAAACTCTTCCCTTCTAAATCCACCAATTGCACTTTTAGCTCCCTCATCTCGGTAGGTGTCATCCTACTTAGGGTCTACTAATAGGTTCAGCTCCTGGTACAAGATCTATCTGAAACTTAATAGCTCATTTCGGTAGTAGTCTTATCAATGGTTCAAAGAAGTCTACAAATTCTCTAACAACGAAAACTCAATTCAACTCGTCTTCCTCCTCCATTACACCCAACAAAGTACAAACATTAAAACTCAGGTTTTCTTCAAATATATAATTCGATCTCGATTACTAGGGTGTCTTAGTGATATTTTCCTATTGTGGCAAAATATCCTAGCATCATACTTACTTAATCAATCCATACCCAAAATAATTCTGAAATCTATGAAATCAAACACCTGCAAACTGCAAGCAAATATATGACCTAAAAATTCAAACTCTAACTGGTTACATCTCATCCCAAGAGTTGCATACCCTCCTATCGGATTTGCAACCCTTAAGAAAGTAACTAGATATGAGGGTTCTAGGTTAAGCTTATCTACCAAACAATGAGATATGAAAGAATGTGATGCACCAATATCAAATAGATCTCTAACAGGTATACCATGAATCAAATGTGTACCTCCCATCATAGATTTTCCTTTCTCCTCGGTTGGTTGTCTCAAGGTAGCTGGTTCCAATGCAAATACCTTGCCCTTCTTAGACTTGGCTGGCTCCTTGCACTGGTTCTTATAACGATCGATCTAATCACAGTTGAAGCACTTGATGTTCTTCCTTCCAATCACCTTCTTTCCATCTCCAAAACGACATTCATTTGCGAAATGCCCTTTCTTATCATACTTATAGCAGATAATCTTATATTTTCCTTTCTTGGCAAATCCACTCTTCTGAGCTTCTTGTGAAAAAACTTCCTCTTATGATTTTGCCCACCTTGAGCCTCCACTGCTTTGTTACTACCAAAGAAAGAAAGCATCTCTTCTTTCCTTAAAGCCATCTCAACAACTACATCACATGGATCCCTGAGATGCTGCAAAGTTGCCTTAGAAAACCAAGGTCTCAGAATGAACTTCTCATTCTTCTTAATTACTTTGTCGACTGTAGCGTAACCATACCCCGATAACTCCTCGAATCTTGTAGCATACTCCAACACAATCATATTCTATCACTACCGATGTCTAAGACAATGACTTCCATTGGGCCCAATTTTCCTGTACCAACTCAGCAAACTTTCTAAATAGGGTAAACTTAGTGATCTTTGACATAAACCTTTCTTTAAACCTTCTCCTAAATTCTGCCCAAGTCAGAGTTTCCTCCGCTACTCCAACAGTTACACTATTCCACTAGTACAACATAACTCTTTACGGTTGCCTAGACGCCAATCTTCTCTTCTGCTCATCATTTAGTCCAAGATAAGCGAAAATCCTCTCGCAATGAAGCAATTAATTATCTACTTCAATTGCATCCTTAGTTCCAATAAATGGTTTTCCTCCAAGCCTTGCATAATCCCTACTCAGCACAACATAGTTGTTGACACCCGGAGCTTCTTGATTCACTCCTCCAAACTTTCCACCTACAAGTCCAGCAGCATCTCTCGCTTACATCATGTTGACCAAGAACTTATACAAAGCTCCCATATCAGATTGCGATGTTCCAGCACCTAAATTAACAACTTGTAATCGACCCGGATTCCTTCTAGTATTGGGTCTAGCATTTCCATTTGTCATGGTGCTTCCTCCACCAAGATTCACTCTTCCATTTTCTACCTCCATATCTTACTTTCCTTTTAAATCTGCATTTGAACCTTAGCAAGACATGGAAGAATGGTGTAAGAGAGATGGGAGAATAGAGATAAAGCGTATACTTATACATAGCAAATACAAGTACATTACTATAGTGTCATCCCATACCCCAATCTTATTCTCTGATTCATTAGGATTATATTTAAAAGCCTTTTTAGGTTCAAAATTCTTTTAAGTTTTACATAAACCTATGCTCTGTTACCAAGTTGTAACATCCTTCATTCCGAGGTCCAAAACTAATCGCTAAGATGCTGCAATCATCTACAGTATTAATTTCTGGTGAAAAAATGTGGTAATGCTAATGGTATCCATAATACCAGAAACACAATTTCAAAACATCTTTTCTCAGTACATTTCAAATCATCATTTCATATTCAGTACATAATCCCATAACAATGCCTAGGTTCAGATAAATATAATTATTACAAAATACGCAATGATCGACATATGAAGATGCCCTATTGGATTATCACAGTTACTAAATAGATAACTATAACATCTGCCTTTACATACAACATTCAATCACAACAGAATAGATAAATAGATAATCTCCTACATAGCTAATCTTTGCCTCATGCACGTCTTCAGAAGCTTTATTCGCTAAAGCCTAGTAAACTTGAAAATCTTAACTCTCAACCTACTCAAATTAAATTTTGAGCACCCGAGTGTTTAAGGGGAGAACATAAACTTTGAGCCAGACATAAAGCCTGGTGTGAATAATGATATGACTTCTCGATTTATCGATATTAAGTAAGACCACACCACCAAGGGGAACGAGTTTTCTCTCACCAATATCCTTTAAAAGCCTATCTTTTGCAGTCGGAATCCTTCAATCAAACTAGTTATAATAAACAATATAACAATAACATGTATGCATAAAAATGGGTAATCAGTGGACTATCTGTCTCAACATCATAGTTTTATTAGGCTGACTATAAACCTATGGCTGACTCGTGCCTACCAGACATAATAACCGTTTTAACTTGCTGTTAGAGGAAAATTGGATGGTATGTCCGTAACTTACTACTTCTATGGTCAACTGATCCTAATGGTTTTGCGGACTCACCAATAACCTATCTCTACTATGTGTATTCCTTTCTGTGTGTAATCTTCTTTTAGTCTTACCCATGACAAAGCCCTACACACTAGAATTTAGGACTTATATTAGCTAGGGGCTACTAGTTAAAGTATAGGGTGCGACCTTACACCAGTCCCATTTGGTTTTCTAATCTCTGAGTCATTCTCTTAGTAAAATTTGGGGTTAACTATCCTATCCATATTTCCTTGAAAACAATATTTTTGTAAATGATTTAACCCTTGAAATCATACTTAAAACAAGAAAAACATTAATCCTTTACTTTACTTAAAATATCCATGCCATGATATATTCTTTATAAAACATTATTGATGAAAACTCAAAATCGTTGCGGTCTTCGACCCTCTCAAAACTTAGGCTATAAGGCCAAAACTATGAAACCTTTACAACTATAAAACTCGACGACGTCACCGCCATTAAAGATCTTTGCCCACTCAAAAGCACGTCGAAGTCTTTTATTTGAAAAAATACATGGGAATGATGTTAAAGTTATTACTTCATAAATTATAGTGTTAAAGCTATAAAAATTGAACTTGGATAACACATAAAAACATTAACCCCAAGGCCTCATCAAGGGATAAAATTTAGATTATGGGTTAAGCTCGATGACTATAAAAAAGCATGGGTTAGGCTCAAAGACTAGTTAAATGCAGCAAAGGTTAGGCTTGATGACAAGTTAAATGCGGCATAGAGTAGGCTCGATGGCCATCTTGGTCGACGAGGCAAAAACATTAAGAAGTGTATCCGGCATCATGCTTCTTAGTAAAAAGGAGGCATGCATGCACCTCGACATGTCCATATCAAAGACCCCTCTCTGCCTTTTCAACCTTGACGAGGTTCCAAACCAATCTACTTCATGCCAAACTCGTTGCATCATGTAGCATTGCTTTGTTCCACGACAATGACACTGGGATGCGGTGAGATGGGCTCGACATAGTCATCGATATGGCCGAATGGTAATTAACTTGAAAGTTGCAATTTAACTATAAAAAGTGTTTCCTTTTCACCAAATCTCTATAATTTATTAAGATCTCATTGGCTAGCAAAATTTTAACAATTTCCTTTATTGAAAATCTGCTGCCGAACATAATTCTCAATACCAAATATTTTTACAAATTTTTTCTTATTATAAACATTTTCATTAAACAAATAAGCACTTTAGACTTAAACAATTTATTTATCATTCCTAAACACTTAGGAAAAATCCCCAAAAAATAAATTAAGTCAAATTAATCATACTCTTTGACATATAAAAATTTTAGGGCCAAAAACTTATTTTAATTATTTTTTATAATTAAAACTCGAAATCCACTTATTTCTCTACTTAGAAAATTAATATAAAATCCATCCTTACTTGGAAAATTATGAAATTAAAAACCAACTTCTAAAATGATATTTCTAACATCATATCAAAATCGCAACTCATTTGGGTGTTAGATGATAGGGTTTCTTTCTTAAACTTATCACAAAAGTTTATGTATAAATTTTAGAAAATCACCAACAAGCATATAATCATTCAATTTACTACAAAATGGCATAATTCTTGCAAAAGAAACAAGTTTATAGTTAAAACCAAAACAAATCAAAAACGTGAGATGTATATTTATTATTCACTTTGATGTGGATGAGAAAGATTAGATTTTGTGTAGACTTGATTTCTTTTAGCTTTGATTCCTTAATTTCTTAGTTTCCTTCTTGTTTTCCCTTTGCTATGGTCGGCCTCTATATTTATTTGTATGTGTGTAAATGAATGAAAGAAATGAAAATAGAAGGGTTTAAGGGTAGGAACAAAGGCTATTACCTTCTTGCCCTTATCATTTTACTCTTTCTTATCCTAACCTTTTGTTTCTCTAATTGGTTTATTAACTAATGCAGGGCCTAAACTTAATTGCCAAATATCAATTTCCTTATCCCTTTACATTATTTTACTTCAATTATCTAATTAAATGTTCTAAATAATGTTAGTCAAAATTATCGTCATTACAGATCCTAAAGAATTCTTCGCCATGTTGATTTTACTTTATATTATTACTTGCTTTGATAAAAAAAATTATGCGATATTGAAATCCTGTGCTTTCTTTTAAGTGGCTTACTACCTTGTTTTCTAAAATGTTTTGAAATGGTTTCTGAATTTGACTTTTTTTTTCAAATCTTTTTGCAAAGGTATTAAAGTGGTTTAAAATATTGAAAAAAATTAGAATTTAAAAGTTATTTGATTTAAAAATAAAGTTTTAAAAGTTATGGTCCATATAGCGATAGTCGTTATGGATGCAGTTTGGAAATCTATGCTTTTAGTAAAGTATAAAATGATTATCTACTTTAGGTGCTTTGAAATGCCTTTTCCGATGTGTTTATAAAAGTTGTAAAAGTATTATAAAGGGTTTTGAAGGTAATTGTTGAGAATTTATTTGAGTTATTTAGAAAAGAGGTTTAAGTTTAATAAAGGAAGATGCTTTGTTTCAAAAGTCAGGTTTTGTTTAAAAGCGATCATCATTAAGGAGATGTTTTAAATAAAAGTTTCAAACTATGTTTTAAAGAGTTTGAAAGTAAATTTAACAGAGGAAAGAAGCGAGGATTACAACACTATTGTTGTAATAAATGTTTCTAAAAAAAGAAAAAGAGATTATGGATTATAGCGTTCTTGTTATAGTAAATGTTTTTGGGAAATTGGAGAGGAATTTTGATTTATAACACTTGGTCATTATTAAATAAGTTCTTTACTTTATATAAAGAAAGGATTTTGTCTTTTGAGCTTTGGTTTAAATAAATGAGTTTGGAAAATGTTTTCGATAACTGGTTTAAAATCAAAGACTAGAAATAAGTTTACGAAGTTGGTTTTCATCTTATTTTAAAAAGACTTTGTTTTATGCAAGGGAATTGTTTTTTGGTGTCATTAAGTAACATAAAACCAATATGATAAGTAGTGCTAAAATATTGACACATTTATAGAGAGTAAGTCATGTTACATTTAGCATTAAAATCCGATAAGTAGACTTTCCTCCATCTGTGAGATTTAGAATCAGAGTGCTTTAACTAAGACATGGCCCGGTGCAACCAGTGCCTTGACTTACTTGGCTTCGATTCTAGGCGAGGGATAGAGAAGTCAAAATGTCAGAAGTGTGATAAGTATAAGAGAGTTAATTTTTATAAATAGGTCATGATTAATTAAGTATATGGAAGTTACTTCATCTTATACCTGACTCTTTTATTTTCTTTTATAAAAATCTAGTGGGTATAAAAATATAGGAAAAATCACATTTTAACACCAGAAACATTCCAGAACATCGATCTAATACTATACAACCAATCATAATATAATGAGACAATAAAACTCACCTCCATAAAATCTGTCTAAACTAGTGCCAAAGCGTAGAGATCTCCATCACAAGTGCAACGCATCTAAAACAGACCTCGTATGCAAAAGATATAGCCAATATAAATCGAGATTAACTAAATCATTAATGAACTAATTAAAACTACAATTACCTTAAACCGTCTTCTTCTACATAGCCAATTCCTGTACACGTGCATGAAATCACTGAACCTACTCAAACGTGCATGAATTTAGGGTGATACGAAGCTACGCTCCATGAAATCGAGCGTCGTCTACACCATCGTATTTCTCTTTGAATGATCGACCAGCTGATACCAGAATCTTCTACTTCGACCTCTCTCATAAAATCACGACAGACCAGCTAGGTCATTGGTTCCAACATGTCGCACGTGGTTAGGCATGATCGTTCAATCCAAAATTCACGAGGGAGATAAAGATCGGCAAGAGAAAGTCGATGGCAATCTCTATTTTTCCTATCATTGCCGACGATCTCAAACCCAAGCCATGGCCTTTAATGTCGAGATTATCCAATCATCATCGATCAAAATTCAGCCACGGTCATCGCGAAGCTCTCGTCCATACGATCTCAATGGATCCGGTTTCGCAATTTATCGTTGAGTGGATTGATCGAATTTATTTTTTGAATGAGATTTGAGAAGGAGCCATTAATTTTTAATAGAACAATAAAGTGGATAATAAGATTAGAGGGAAGAGAGGATTTTGAATGTGGGAATTAGCCACAAGGGCCTCTTTAGCAAGTGAAATTAATTTCTAGGACACACAATTAAAATAATTACTTTTAAGGACAATACGCAAAATAATTAGTTTCTAGGGCATAAAATCCTATGAAATTATGTCCTTGAAAGTAATTGGACAGCTGACTTTGTCCTTGAAAGTAATTATTCTGCTGACTTTGGCCTTGAAAGTAATTATTTCAGATGTGTGTCCTAGAAATTAATTGGACTGCAAAGTTTGTCCTTCTGGTGAAATGCCCCATTTTGAATAGTATTTATATTAGTATTTTATTCCATTTATTTATTCTTTCAAATAAATGGTCATACATTTCGAGGCCGTATGATCACATGATGCGTCCTATCGCAATGAAACTCATATGCGTACATCACCTCAATTTTCCAGATCCAATGGTATAACTCTCGTCCATATCTGACACTACCCCTTAGGATGCCAATTTCATGTATTTTAAGAGCGTTTTGGCCATCGGATCATCTGATCGCCAAATATTACAATCCTTATACTCATTTTAATTCGCAACGTCAACACGAACTCAATGGAAGTGGTCTCGAGTCCTGATACGGCCGTATGTGAAAAATCATATTTTTGGACCTTTATTTAATTAACGATTAAATATTTAAATCAATTATTTAAATATCCCATCATTAAAAATATAGGTCATTACATTCTCCCCTTCGTAAAAAGATTTCGTCCTTGAAATCACAAAGCAAAGAGAACGTCTCCTAACCCATAGGCCCTCCAAAGCCTCTTAGATTTCGGAAATATTAGATAGCATCTCATTTGCGTTGCTATGTCCGGGAAAAATACCAATACAACAAAGATATATATACATCATATACTTAAACATATTAGATCATATATAACAATCATCTCAACTAAATATGCTATATCTAACTATAACTATCATGCATGCCTAACAATCATACAAGCATAAGCTACCATGTCAAATGCCAACAATCCAACATCAAACATGCATACATGAGTTATATTATTAAAAAATAACATCCATGCCTTTCCTAGCATGCGAAATACTAAAATATCTAGTATAAAACATTGAATATGATATCTAATACGAAAGCCGACGATACAAATTGTAACAACCCGCATATTTATCGATTTTATATTTAAATATTTTATTTAAATATTTCGTCGTTCGTCGGATTTTGGTCCGAAAAGCTACTTTTTGCGAACAGTCGAATTAGGACTCGAGACCACCTCCATTGAGTTCAAAATGTCGTTTGCGATCTTTTTAAGTATAAGCTTCGATATGTTTGGATAAAGTCGAATTTTGCTATTTTCTATTGGACTTTGGGTTTGGGTTTGGATTCAGCCCACTTGCCCAAATCTGGTTATATCATTACCCCTCTCCACTTCACTTCTCTTCATTCATTCCTCATTTCTTAACACCCTCAAGCTCAAGAGAATAATGGGGGAAGAGATTGGAAATGGAAATTCCTAAGCCCTAGCTTCAATTGCAAATTCAAGCTTCTACCTCCAAAATTCAAGAAGAAGCATTGGTAAGCATCTCCTTCATCTCCTCCAACCCGTTCTCCTCTCAATTTCAGAAAATTCCCTAAATCTAATTTAGGAAATGTTTCTCTTTTGAGCATAGATTCAAGCTCATTTGGGTTGTGTTGAAGAGTGGTTGATTCTCCCTTTGCTTTCAAGCTCCTTCTTCATTGTTGTTGTGAAAAGGTGAGATTTTTATCTCACATCTTAAACTATAATTATCTTCGATTGTTAGGTATGAATTCCTAACACTTATTCTTGTGCAATTGCTTTTGGTTTGGATTGATTTGGTGAATATTCCAATTTTTAGTGTTTTGAGTTCAATTCTTTAAAAATCCAAACTTTGATCTTTGATCATGATTTTTGTGATGCATTGAAGAGCTTATAAGGCCGGGTAGTCGATAGGCGTAAACCCTTAACGCCGTTGCTCGACCGATTGCATTTCGGAAGTGTTTGACATTCATTTGATTGGCATGGGAGTGCTGGAAACAGGCTCCGGTCGACCGACCTCAGAGTCCGGTCGACCGACCTGCTACTCTAGCATCTCCCTGCCTCTGTTTGGAAGTGCAGATTACAGGCTTCGGCCGACCGACCTCAGGGTCCGGTCGACCGACCTGTTACCCGAGCACTTCTGTCTCTGGTCCGGTCAACCGACTCAGGGAGTCCGGCTGACCGACCTGCTCCTATTTGCCAGTTTTGCCTATATTTCCTATTTTTGTTTAAACTTCCAACTTTAATCGATTCGTGTGGTCTCCTATTTGTTGTTATCATCTCTAAGACTTTGATGACTCCTCTTTCGGGATGGTACCTCGTTGGGTCGCTCGACCCTATCCCCCCTTAGGTCGTTAGACCTCATCTTGTCTTCAAAAGGGCGTACCCCGTATAACTCTGCGTAGGCAATCTTATCCAAAAACCATTCAACAGAACTTCTTACTTTGATCGTTTTGGGAATTGATTTCTTTGGATTTTATTCACGTCTTCGAATGTGAACTTTTATAATTGATTGTTTCTACAATCACTTCTATGACTTGTCACTTTAAAAATATAAAGGTTTCAATACTAGTAGTAAATATCAAAACTCTATCATCAAAAGGATTTCATCTCTATTTTCAATATCAAACTCGTTTATAAAACTGTTTTCCAATCTACTAGTATTTACAAACCTTTACCTCATTCGTATGAGAAAATATAATTAAACGGCTTAGCAAAACAAGTGGTATGAAACGCTTGCGTTTACTTCGTCGGTTAATTTATGGACTTGTTCGATTGAATCTCTTGTGACAATTTTCTAGTGCAGATCTACAATTTGTTCGTAAATATTTGAGTTAAGCAAGTGGTTATGGGACATGAAGCTAAACTCTTATATTTACTAGCTTAGTGTAATCGACACTTCTTTATGATCATGATGATCATTTTATGATTTAGACTAGCAATTGTGCGATGTCTCTTTGTCCGTATGGTGGACTGTACTTCATTTTATTGAGCTTCGTCTCATTTCTTTGTGGGCTGGCAACCCAAGTACTTTTTATGTGTTTCGATTCATCTGATGTACCGTTTGTACTACATCGATGTCTCTGTCTTTCCAATTCATTGGACGTACTGTTTGCACTGCGTCAATGTTCGATTCATCTGATGTACCGTTTGTACTACATCGATGTCTCTGTCTTTCCAATTCATTGGACGTACCGTTTGCATTGCGTCAATGTTCGATTCATCTGATGTACCGTTTGTACTACATCGATGTCTCTGTCTTTCCAATTCATTGGACGTACCGTTTGCACTGCGTCAATGTTCAATTCATCTGATGTACCGTTTGTACTACATCGATGTCTCTGTCTTTCCGATTCATTGGATGTACCGTTTGCACTGCGTCAATGTTTGATTCATCTGATGTACCGTTTGTACTACATCGATGTCTCGGCTTTCTGGTTCATTGGACGTACCGTTTGCACTGCGTCAATGTACCGGCTTTCATGCTCCTGTTTGGGATTGGCCATCCATTTCTTGTGATTTCTGGATTTCTCGTTGTGATTTCTGGAATTTTATGTTTCACCACCTTTTCAGTTGGCATTGATATGTATGTCATTTATTGTGGCTTGGTGAATTAAATAAAGAATATGACATTCTTTTTATGCTATGAGATTCTTGAGATTTTGTATGACTTTCGTGATTTTATAATGTATACTTATCACAGTATGACTTTATAGTTATCATACGTTTTATTATCATATCTCTTATTCTATCTCATTTTATCTGATAATTATAGCTAGACTGATCCGTTTATTATTTTCTTCTTAAATAATACTCGGGTCAGACTGAGATTTTACAGGTGCTTCCTCATGACTTCCTATCTGGAACCATCATCTGACTTTTGGCTAACTACTCTAGTTTAGTAGTTTTTGTTGTATGCATTTGAGATTAGACTCTACGTTGTGTACTTATTCTTTTGTGTAGCACGTGATGCTACTCTTTTGTATTATCGTGGATCTTTCTGACCACTACTCTGATGTACACTTTCATATGTTGTATATTTATTCATATCTTCTTCCGCCTTTGTGACATGGATGTCTGTGACTGATTTTTGTTATGTTTATTTCTATATTTGTTTCCGAAGAATATATATAGCCACCGTGTGATAGCTTTGTGTTTGTATCGGTATGTTGGATTTCCTCTTTAAAAGATATGCATTCTATTCTATCTGACATATCGGTGCTCGCACAAAGAAGTTACACGGATGGTCGCTCCTCAACAGCCTTATTCTCCGTGCTAATTGACAGCACTACCTCGTAGTTTTCTTGGTTAGCGTGGGTATAGAGGTGGGGCGTCACACAAATGAAATCTCACCATCTGAAGAGCTCTGAGCAAGCAGTCCTCATGCTCTTCTCGGCCTTCCATATATAATTGCCTTCGCTTTCTATCCATCGAACCTCTACTACTCAATTGCCCTCCTCCTAACTTGTTCGTATCACATCTACCGGGACGAATTGGCCTACGAGGTCTCTAAGTTCTTGGTTCAGTCTCAGTATCATATAATTGATTCGGTGCCAAATTCCCAAACACCTCTTGTAAGTTCTCCAACAACCCAAAACCCACTATCGACCAATGGGTATCGATCACTTACAATGCTCTTGGCACATAATGGAATCATACTATCCATCCTACATATAACTTGCCAAATACAAATGCTATTCTACTGGACTAAGGGAATACAAGTTTAGCATTATTCGTCAACCAATCGACTGTGACTCAAATGCTATCATACTATCCTAAATTATCGGCAATCCGTCGATGCAGCTTATATATATATATATATATATATATGTTCCCACTACTCGAGAACATGTAATTTCTCATCCCTACGAAACTAACAGTCTCGGTTGGGTCCGCACTGCATCACCTCTATAGACACTACTTGTTCTTCTAATTTAGCCACAATCCCCACTAGTCTAGCTAACGCCTCTGACTAGTACCAATCTGCTAAATCAAAGTAGGTCTGACAGTCAAACTAGCCATCACCCTTGGCCATAGGTTATCGAGTTCTGAAGTCATAACTAGTGATAAGCTTGAGCAATGTGCACTCTAGGAATACTGCTCCCAAATCGGTATGTCTTCCACTCAAAGCATCGACAACTACATTTCCCCTACGGACATATAGGAAATGTCAAAGTTATAGGAGGCTAAGAGCTCTAACCATCACTACTGGTGAAGGCCAAAATCCTTCTCGGAGAAGATATACTCCAATTGTGTCGAAAAACTGAACAACTAAATCTCTCTCCTAATAGACAATGCATCCAAATCCCCAAAGAAAACCCTATCACCCCCAACTTCAAATCCAGAGTCAGATACTTCCTCTTGTGTGGTTTCAACTGTCGACTAACCAATGACAACCTTACCTTTTAGTATGAATACCGCACCCGGTTTAGTACCACAAACATGTGTGTACTATCGCCTCCTTATTCCCGCTTGGAATGAGTAACAATAGTGCACTCGTCAACCTCTCGGTCAGACTCACTAGTGCATGTACGCACCTCGCGTCTCAAAAAGTCAGTTCTTCTCTCACAAAATAGGTCAACAATGCTACTACCTTAGGTCTATTCAAATTCAGAACTATTGTAACTACATGATCTACAACAATATCCTACTTTAAAACAACGTGACCCAAGCATCTCACTTCCCTCCTTTAGAAGTGATACTCCAAAATCTCATCATCAATCAGTGTCTCCTCAACACCTACAATACAATCATCAACCGTGTCTTCTTCTCTTCTTTCGTCCACGAGTAGACGAAAGTATAATCAATGAACACAAGCACAGATTTACTCAAGTAACCCCTCGAACATGATCCACGAGATCAATAAGGCAGGCCAACACATTGGTTAGCCCAAAAGGCATAACCAACTAATCAAAAATCAAAGTAGTGTATAAAACACTATAATTGGCACACTTACTCTAAATAATCTCAGTTGGTGAAACCTCATCACAAGGTCCAACTAAGAGAACATCCTCGCGCTATATTGCTGATCGAACAAGCCATCAATAACAGGAGTGGATACTTGTTTGTCATCTCATTCAACTCACGACAACCAATAAATAACCTAAAAGAGCCATCCGCCCTAGCAAACACTGTAGGTGCATCCTAGCCAAATATGCTCCTACGAATGAACCATCAACTCAATAGGTCATCCGCTCCCACCTTTAACTTCCTCTGCTCTTTGGGCATCATATGCCTTAAAGGCATAACTACTAGCCTAGAACCTCTAACCATATCGATACATAACTCAATCCCTATATGGTATTAATCCGATCACCCTATCAAATATGTCCCGACACTCTAGCTACAGGCACAGAGTCATGTGGAATATTGAGCGAATATAAAAGGCTAACCATAACCCCATCCTCTATAGGTAACCAATCACTACAGTTCACTCTTCTACAACCTCAATCATCACCAACGGCCTCTCACTATCCACCACTATTCCGTACCCCTTCAGCCAGTCCATTCCTAAACTATAATGTCGAACCCAATCATAACCCAAAACAAATCAATTGCAAACAAACAAACATCCATGACTAAATAAGACAAAGTCTCGACAAACAATGTATAGGCTGGCTAAGCCCCTAATTAGTTCCATCACAATCAAAGGTCGGTTAACCATCTCGAGTCTCAATCCCAATCTATCTATCAAATCACTTGATATGAAGGAATATGAAACCTTGGTGTCAAATAAAACATGTATGGAAACGCCATAAGTGGAAATCATATCTCAAACGGTAATGATATTTCCCTTCTCTTTCGTCGATGGAGCACTCGACCATCAGAATGGAAATCAATACATATGCTTCCCCGACTTATCTCCACTCAGCTAGTTCGAGACAACCCTTCTACACTGGGTACAAGCTCTCACATCATAAAGCCTTCTTGATCATCTTCTTGAAGCCCTCATCAATATGTCAATTGCATCCCAAGATGATCACTCAACCCAATGTTTAATTATTCATTCTTTCTGTGTGAGGTATCAATGGAAAGTAGACCGTACTTCAATATCACATTGAATTCGGCACATACTCCAACACATACATATTTCCTTACTTCAAATCGACAAACTCTCTAACCAACATCGACTTAGGAAAAATCAAGATAAATCTTCTTTGAAGCGAACTATGAGCTAATCCCAAGTAAATCGATTATTGGTAATTGAAACAATAGAAGAACTCCACTAGTTCATTGTTCATCCCTGGATTTATCCAAAGGTTAACTTCTACCTCACTACTTTATCTAACTCCAAGTTATCGAATATCCTCTTGCAAGAAACCATCTAATCTTGCCTTTTAATAACTGACTCCATTCCAAGGAATAGTTCGCCTCCTGGACTCATGTAGTCTCTATACAACTGGGTAGAGTTGACTCTAACCATTTTCACTTGAGCATCATAATCATCCAGAACAACGTAGGCATTCTAGGAAATGATTTGCACTATCTCTGCAAATATATCATATCAATCGGGGTTAGTGACCCCGATCCTGCCCGATCCTCAACTCTAAAAATAGAGTCAATAGCAGTATTACTCACATGCTAGATTGTTCCTACTCTACAATAAGGATGATCAGTCTCTCACAAAGAAAACTACATTAAATAGTTCTCATGTGTGTAATACACCTTATATATTATATATACCACTATATAGTTTTGAAAACAAAAATATATAACAAATATGAACTCTCTCGTATACACACACGCTCTAGATCCAGTCTAAGGCAATAGCTCCCACCCATTCTCTACTGGATCATGGTATCAACTTAGGTAATCAATAACCTAGGCTTTGATACCAAATGTAACGACCGCCCTACACCTACGATGTAGAAAGGATTTCAAAGGAAAGAAAAGAAGAAAAAAAGAGGAAATATAAGAGAAGAGAATAGAAGAGAAGAAAAAAAGAAACATCAAATAACCAACTAACCAGTTGTATATCTCACATCATATCAGATAAAATATAATAGTCAACATAGATATAAAATAGTCGAGACAGAAATAACAATGTGAACTAATCATCAGAGTATAAGATCCATGGAGTTATACAACACGGTAATAGAATTTATACCACTGGAAAATAAACTCAACTAATACATTGTCTCTAATAATACTAAGTCAAATACTGTCAAGGCTCTACAGTGTCACATAGTGAAATGTACGATAACAACTCAAATATAAGTATGAGTAAACGTCACCTCCTATTAGTCCATCCACAGAACTCCATATGTCATCTACACTTGCTCTCTAATCTACACATTTAAGAGTACCCTATATAATAAGAAGCAAAGTATAAAACCTCGGGTCAGACAATACTCTTGTTTGAGCGTTAAATAATCTCAAAATACTATAAAAGTCGATATAATATATAGGACATAGGGTATATGAATCATACATGACATGTCCCTACAACCAAAGAATCAGCACATAACATCAATAATATGCTACTCTACAACATCATAACAGGGTACTCCATACTCAATAAACTGTTTGGCTGCTTAGGTATCTCCATCCACAATACTTACTCCATACCAAGTAACTGTCCGGGGTGTCTAAGTATCCCTATGCACAATACCTATTTCATGTGACATCCCTAGGGTGACAAGTGGCTAGTAAAGCAACCATAACAAACACAACATCCATCAAACAATACTAATTGTCACCTAGTGTGCTCTAGATATATGATAACTTATATGACCACCAAGCTATGGACTAGTGGTAATCCTGATTGTCCATCATACTCTCATATCTCATATCCCAAAACTGGATACGTGTCTCGCAGCTCAAAGTTGGACACTAGACCCGAAACCATAGGTCCAGGGTATACAGATCCTTGTTACCAGTCCATTGGCATCCCCACTATACAATATCCCTGCTTTGAGTACAATAGAAAACTCTTTGAGTCATCAATGATCCCTTAGCACATGCAAATCTATTTGAGCCCTATTAGCTCAATACATTTTCTAATATCTAGAACCCTCCATGATCCTCCACTCTACGACACCCCCACGAGCTTCTTCGGTACGTACTCCCTACTCAAGTCATAAACCAAAGATATTGTAACGACCCACCTTTTTGGATGGTTTAAATCGGCAATAAACCACACGTGTCAACTCAAACCATTCAGATGGGAGGATTTTTAATGGGGTAAATAAGAAAACAAAAGAAAGAAAGAAAAACAAAACCAAAATCTCACAGCGGAATGAAGCTGTTTTACAAATAATATTTGATTACACTTTACAATACAGATCATAGTTATACATACATACAAGAATAAATAAATAATGCAGCGGAACAACATGATGTAGTGGAATAAATATAATAAATAGTAATAATATACTAAATCTTCATCTTCGTCCTCCAGAAATAAGTTCTTCAATACACTGAAAAGATTAGACTGACCCGAGCGTAATGAAAAGACAAAACACTCGAGTCGGAACTAAAAAACCTTATGTAAGTTAAATCAACAATAGATAAATATGAATGTAACAGCTTCAGAGATGTTTACGGGATTTTACATCTCTTATCCAATGTCTAACATGCGTGAAATAACTTAAGAGATGTTCGGGATTCCATCTCCTAAGGATCTGTTAAACTATCTACTGTGTAGTACAATATGCTATTATAATAAGTCTACAGTAAAGTAAAGTATTAAAATAGTGTTAAGGTGTTACCCATATCTCCCTTAACACATTTTTATATAAATACCGTAGTCTATACAAATACTGTAAGCCCCACCGAACCGGTGGGATACTCTGGGAGCACTCCAAAGGTACGATACAAACCAAACTCGTAATGGACGCGACAAGGCATGCGAGGCAATGCCCTAGGTAGGATACTACCGTTTTGCGGATCTGGACTAGTGGTAATGCATAACAGCTACTACCGCCCACCTCGAGACACACTCCCAAAATCAAATCGAGGGGTGGCCACCAAATCAATCAAACAGTAATAAATATGGTATCGGAGAAATGTGCCCGATCGGAGGTGCGACCTCACTTGGTCCGGCATGGCTCCTATTTTAGTCACATCAAGCTAACCCGAGGGCGTCAAGGCTACGTTCATACCTCATATAGTAACGTTCGCCCAACCATCCTACTTCATTCTGGATTCTCCACCATGTGCACAGTTGTTAAAGTGGTTTTCGGTATTGGCAGAGAGTATGACAATATCCAATCCCGGCCTCTTTAACAACCAAACGCTTATTTCACACCGGTTGGTTCTTTTACATTTCAAAAGTTCATATTTTATATCAAAATATCATATTCATTTCAAAATCATATCACTTTCGCGATCATATTCACTTTCGAAATCATATCACTTTTGAAATCATATTCATTCAAAAATCAAACCACAAAATAAGTTAAACCCTCATATCAAAATATTACCTTTAAATTAATTAAATCTAAGTCATAACAATTCCAATTTTAACAGTTTGAATATTGAAAGTAGTTTATATATTGGAATAATTATACATTAAAAATAGTTTATATTCTTAAAAATAGATTATAGATTGAAATAGTTTATATATTAGAAATAGTTTATATATTAAAATAGGTTATGTATTAAAAATAGTTAATGTATTAAAAATAGTTTATAATAGTTTAAAATAGTTTCAATAGTTTAAAATAGTTTAATAGTCTAAATGGTTTAAGGATTTTAAAACAGTTAAAATAGTAACATAAAATGGTTTGACTATTAGAAATGGTTTATATAGTAAATAGTTTGAAAATCTAAATAATCTAAATTTTTAAAATAATAGATTTTTTTAAACGGTTTGTATTAAAATAATTAATTTGAAAATAATATCAAATTAAACTATTTCTTCCATTTCAACAAATCTGGACCATATCTAGATTTCAAATCAACAAAACTCAATTTTAGTCTTTCAATTCAAATTCTCATTAAAACCATTTCAATCTATAACGATTTCAAATCCATGTTTGAACTACAAATTTAACCCACTTCAAATTCAATAGATTTCAAAGTTTAGATATTCAAACGTTTACAATAACTCAATTTTGATAAATTTTTATATTTCAAAATTCAACTTTTAAAATTTCAATTTAAATTCTTTAAACCATTCATTCAAACCAATTTCAATTTCACCTTTTAAAGCTTGGATTTTGAAAACAATTCAGTTCATATAAATCAAATTTTATTTCAAAATATCATTTAACTAGATCCAAAAAAATCAAGGATTTAAAATCATTTAATTTAACCAATCTGGTGTTTGTATATAATTTGCTACCCTATGGTCAAGTGACACAGATATATATCATTTCAACCGACAATAATTTAAATTTTACAGGTATATATCATTTCAACCCATAATCCCGAGTAAAATTCAAATCCATAAAATCGCTCGATTTTATCATTTCAACCCATAACGATTTTTCCCTAATATATAAGTTTGCTCGGTTATGTATCATTTCAATCCATAGTGATTTCCTAATAAACTAAGGGAACTTGCAGTGTGATAACAATATATAAAATAAAAATAACATCCAATCATCTAGATATTAATAATTTAAACATCCATCACCATCATCATTCAAATCAACTTATGAATCACAATAAATAAACTGGTTATCATTGTCAAGTATTTAACTAGCAATTAAATTCAATACTAATTTAAATGACAATTCAATTCAAATAAACTCAATTTCGATTAAAATGACAATTTAAAATACCAAACAACAATCAATAAATTTCTAATCATATGATAAATTTAATTTAACTAACATAAGATCGTTTAGTAGTTATGAGTGGGTTAAAACACTCACCTTTGATTTTCAATCGATTTAAAATCCAATTTAGGCCCAAAAATCTTACAGTCTCAGAATGTAGCCAAACCATCTCCATTATATATGAAATTTCGATACGGTCGCAATGGAGAAAACCGTGCGTGAATCTGAGCTCGTATGCAAAAGTTATTGATGTTAGAACACATGAAAATTTAAATTTAATTAAAATAAATAAAAATAAAATAAGTTAACACGTCACCTACCTCTACCTCGCGAAACCCTACACATGCACGAATTCGAACCCTCAACATTAACAACTGCCTCGTCAACATTCAAATTGCCACCGCTACCCCTACTATCGTGACCATCAGAGCACGGCGTCGCAACCCTCACAACTGGCCGTGCATATGGCAGGTTTGCCGTGACCTCCACTGCCCTCTGGCACTCGCCGCCGCCTCTGCAAGAACAGCCAAAACTCATTGATTTCTGGCAAAATCGATCGCCTTCGATAAGATGTAACCGCATGGATGAACTTCCCTAAGCCTCCTCTACGACGCAGCACCTTCCGATCGAACCACCGTCGAAGACCCACCGTCCAATTGGAAACTCTAGCAACGGACGATCGAAGATAAATCAACGATTTCTGGCCAAACCATGACTCAAATCGAAAAACGAATTACCGTAGAAGATTGTGCTCGTCGAGAGTTTTCCAACGATATATAATTTGCTACGGTTTAAGAAGTTTGGATTTTGAAATTTAATTTGAAATTGAAATTAGGGTTGAAATTGGGAATTAGGTTTTCTACCATCGAGGAGGAAAGAATGGAGCAGATAATAATACGTACAGAATTCAAAAATGAGAAACAGCTAGGGTTTATAACATCCTATATATAGGCAAAAGCAGATAAGCAAGAATGGACATATCGATTTGGTTCGAAACGATAACACGACCTGAAAAGCCCGTTCTATTTTCGAAACGAAAGTAGGTCATCCAATACATCGATATAGAAGTTTTCGATATTTTTAACTCAATGGAACTAGTTTCAAACCCAAATTTTATTGTATATGGAAGTTAGCTTTTAAAATCAGATTATTTCAATTGAATTCATTAAATTGATTTCTATGCGTTTCGAGCTCGCACGATCAAACGACAAGTCCAATCGCTATGAAACTTGAAATCCTATAATAATTCACTAATACGGATACGATGAAACTAGTTTCGTCGAAATCTGAGACAGTGGCCAAAATGGCTATTTTTACAAGTTAATTAAATAAATTATTATTAAATTAATTTAGTCACGGTTAAAATCAAATTTAATAGTTAACAATTTCATCATTCTAGATTTCATAGAAATTAAAAATTTATCAAAATAAATTTTTCCATGTTAAATTCACTATTAACTATTTCATTAAATTTCAGAGTTCAATTACAACTGAAATAAAATTCCAATTAATTATATTTTAAATCCAAACTTCTTTTTTTCGGTTTACATTCTTATTATATAATCAATTGTTACCTTAAGAATACAATTAACATTAGTTACATTTTATTACATTCACATTCTACAGTTATCATCTTTTACCATATTAACTATAATATTTCAATTTCATTAATTCCATTAATTGCCAATTTAATTCCTTATTTACAATTATAACCAAATTAACTTTACAATTATTTCAATCGATTGGAATTACATTATAATAATTGTCAATAACCTTTAAACAACATTATTAAATCAATTCTAAATATATTTCTCATAAATAAATCATAAAATTTTAATTTCTCACAATATTAAATGCCAAAATCTAAATTAATTTGATATTTTTAATTATCAAATGGGTCATTGTAGATACGGAGTGTCTAATCTTCTGTACCTACCCCCACGAGTCACAAACTAAAGATACGATGCTTTTCATCATGTTATACATCGCCATCCTCCCATGATGCAAATGAGCCAACAGCTCCAGCATGATCTACAAAGTCCTGAACCATCTACCTCAGAACCTACTCCATACACCACCGAGTCATAATCCAAAGTACCAACTCTCATGTCGAAGCATGACATCATTGCCTCACTATCGAAATCGCTCACTGTAGAGCAATCACATCAAGACTCTAAGTTGGTCCTCGATCACACGAACAAACCAATCTATTGTGCATCACGAAATCTCCTTAACGTCCAAGCAAAAGATCGATTAAACTGCCAATCGATAATAATGATGGACATTGACCACTCTACAGTGGTCAATACCAACCATTCTGATCTTGTTCTTAACCAAAATGGATAAGTACAAACCAAATGGAAATGTTCGGCATCCATCCTGAAGTACGAAGCCTCATCTTTCACCTTTAAATCTGTCGGTAACTCTACAATTTATCTTGCTCGTTAGGTTTTCGCATGTGCGGAACCCTAACGTACAAGATATTCCCCTTACAGGGGTTTTCAACCAAAAACAGCCAAATAACCAAACAAGCAACCATGCAACCAACATCCATACATACATCCCAAACAACATACATATAATATGTATAATACATCCATAGCAACCAATGGGGAAATCATATCAAAAATAGTACAAATCTAATAATATCCTAACAATGACACGTCGATGGAAAATATGCGATATTTAATATAAATCATTTTAAATTATTTTATTTACTTTTATTAAAATCTAGTAGGCATATAAGTACAGGAAAATCACATTTTAAAACAAAAAATCATTCCAGAACGTCGATCTAATACTATACAACCAATCATAGTATGGTGAGAGACAATATCACTCACCTTCATAAAATTTGTGCAAAATAGTTCCTAAGCGTAGATCCCTCCATCACGAGCGTAACGCAAGAAACCTTATCCAAAATGGACCTTGTATGCAAAAGATATGGCCAATATAAGAATCAATATTAATTAAATCATTAATTAAATAATTAAAATGACAATTACCTTAATCCTTCTTCCACTACATAGCCAGTTCCTATATGCATGAGTTTTGGGTGATATAGAGCTACGCTCCACGAAATCGAGTGTCGTCTGCTCCATCGTATTTCTCTTCAAATGCTCGACTTATTGATACTAGAATCATCCCCTTTGACCTCTCTTGTCAAATCATGATAGAGCAGCCAGACGGCTCCAACATATCACATATGAGTAGGCATGATCGGTCGATCCAAAATTCATGGGAGAGATAAAGATTGGAAGATAAAGTCAATGGCGGTTTCCATTTCGCCTATCATCACCCGTAGCTCCAGTGATCTCGAGCCCTAGCCGTGGCCTTTAACGTTGGGATTTGCCAATCACCATCAATCAAAATTCCACCACGATCATCACGAAGCTCTCATCCATACGATCTCAATGGATTTGGTTTTGCAATTTATTATTAAGCGGATTGATCGGATTTGCTTTTAAATGAGATTTGTGGAGCAGCTATTAATTTCTAATAGAATAGTAAAGCGGATAATGAGATTAGAGGGAAGAGAGGATTTTGAATAGCATTTATATTATTATTTTATTTTATTTATTTATTCTCTCAAATAAATGGTTGTACGTTTAGAGTCCATACGGTACCACGATGTGTCCGATTGCAATAAAATTCGTTTGCGTACACCATCTCATTTTTTGGGATTCAACAGTATAAATCTCGGCGCTATTTGAGACTATGCCCCAAGATGCCAATTTCGCATATTTTGAGATCGTTTAGTCCATCAGATCATCCGGTCTCCAAATATAGTGATTCTTATACTCATTTTAATTTGCAATGTCAATAAGAACTCAAGGGAAGTGGTCTCAAGTTCTAATTCGACCGTATGCGAAAAAACATATTTTTGTGCCTTTATTTAATTAATGATTAAATATTTAAATCAATTATTTAAATATCCCATCGTTAAAAATACAGGTCGTTACATAGCTGGTGTGAATAATCGATTGAGTAATAACCTATAGGTGTTGAGCATGAGTATGCTTAGTAAATTATTCATCATCCTTGTGTGGTGAGACAGTTGTAAACCTGGACAGACACTAAGTTTGTTTGTTAGTCATTTAACATTTTGGGAAATGTTAAGAATTAGAATGGCTCGTTTCTGGGTTGTTTGTTTGTAATGAAATTTCAGGGTTGAAATTCTTTTAAAGGCGGAAGAATGTAACGACCTGGAATTTTACCGCATTGATTTGTGAATATTTAATTAATTTCGAATATTTAATTAATGGGTTTTACTGGTCAAATAAACCTTTTTATTTAATAAATAGTAATGGTAAAATCATTTTAAAAGTTTGTTTACAAAAATAAATAGTTCGATGAAAAATTGAAAATGTGACCGAAATTTTTTTTTCGGATTTTTGACTTTTTATCGAACGGAAGTTGTCGCAACGTTGTTGCACAAATATGCACACTTTTGTAACATACACATATACATATAATAAGTTGTTTAATAAAGAAAAAATAATCAGTAAGAGTAAGTGTAACTAAAGTGTTTAAAATAATAATTAATTAAGGTAATAAAGTAAGGAAGACTTTTCTTTCTTATTTTAAGTGCTAAAGTACATAATTTGTGTGCTTCTTTTTAAGATGTGATGGAAATTACTTAGGCACATGGAGGAAGCTTAGCATGAAAGGGTAAGGAATGGTAAAGGAGTAATTTTCTAAAGGGGTAAGTGAAGTCACTTACAACCTTTTCAAATTCTATAAAAGAGGCATACTTCTATCTCCATTTCACTTTTCATTTCCACTTTCGTTTCTTATTTTCTTCCTCTTCTTTACCCTCTTCTCTTCTCTCTTCACTTTCCTACTTCGAAAACAACTTCTTTTCTCCTCTAAACACTTGAACAAGCTTAAATACTGTAGCTAACACTCTCTACATCTCAAAGATTCAAACTTTGTCGCCAAACTCCATTTTTCCACCTAGGCCGTGAGCAATCATTCCTTCATAGGCTTGTTTGTGAGCATGTGGGTAAAGGGGGAGGGTCCTGGCAGAGCATGCAAGGTGGTAGGGTGATGTTGTGTTGCTTGTTGGGTCATGTATGTCGAAATACCATCTTCCAATATGTCGACATATGCATGTATATTTTGAAACTTATTTCTTTTGAAATGTTTTGAAAATCCTATACTTTGTAAAATAATTTAATACTTTGTAAAATATTTTGAACATAGTTTATAAAAATTTTGAACCTGAAAATCTTTTATAAATTTTGAAATATATTTTGAAAATTTATTTTTTTAAAAATATAAAAGACAAAAAATAGAAGATAGGGATCAAAGATTGATACCAAGGACTTTTACAATATAAGCTATGATTCTATACATTAAATTACAATCTTTAGATCTTCATATCTTAGTCTTTGTACTTATGAGTCGTCATGTCTTTCTTCTTGAGTCTTTATATTGTATAGTGTTATCCCACCTTTTGGCAAGGCCGTGACACCAAGGAATTGACCAGTAACCAATGACGGTCTGTCCTAAAGATCAGTCATACATAGACTCACTACGGATATCGACAAATTTTGTCCGAGTCCGGATCGAGCCAAAATTGGTAGGACATGACAAGCTAAGCCGTGAGAGTCAACGTTCCAAATCTCAAGTCAATCCGAGTTCGTATGCTCAAGTTGTGAATGATACAAAATTGGTTAAGAACAGCATTCTTCGACTCGCTCCAGTTCGAATCCATAGGAAGTGATACCTTCGACTCGCTTCGCAACCATCAGAAGCGACACCTTCGACTCGCTTCGCAACCATCAGAAGCGACGCCTTCGACTCGCTCCGCCTCGCCTCCATCGGATGCCTCCTTCGACTCGCTCAACCAATGCACACTTCAACTCGCTCGACCAACACACACTTCGACTCGCTCTGCCTCAAGCCATTCTTCGACTCGCTCCACTTCGTCGACTTCACATCCATTTGAAGGCTTCTACTTCGTGTCCATCGATGTGGAGCAAAGCACAGCAGTCAATGCAAGTTAGCGCCACGTCACTGAGTCAAACAGAACTGAGTCGAATGAAAAGCGAGTCGAACCAAACAGCCTACCGAGAATCCCAATTCGTATCGATCATATCTCCTAATCTACAAGTCCAAATGTTAGGAAATTTTCACAGAAGACAACATGCATGCTAAAGAATGTCCACGCCAAATTTCGACTCCATTGGATGAAATCTTGATCGATACGAAATCTGTTCGTATCGATCACGGATCAGACCGAAACTTCATGGGCTTGGGCGTGCGGGCATGGTCACGTGCCAGAGAGGGTCTCCCGAGATCTAAGCGAAATACCAGCCTCCTACACGTATAAATAGACCCCCAATGCCAACAAAAAAGGGGTTCTTCTTCTTCTTCGAGACCTTCAACGCCCAGACTCTGCCAAACACGGATCTGAACTCCATGGCTGCTGCTACCAACGAATTTTACTGCTGCAAATCATTGTTATTTGCTGTAATTTGCTGAAATCAATTGTAAACATCAAAGAAAAATCAATAAAGCAATCAACTTCATAGTGGACGTAGGCAACACGCCGAACCACTCTAAATTCTTGTGTCTCCTTGCATGTTAATTATTTTCATATCTGAGATTTGGAGTTTTTGTTAGATAATTCCTCTTTTTCCATTTAAATTTCTTCACTTTATCTCTTCAAAAACTTCTGAAGAGTGTTGTGCCCAATTTTGGTACAAACACTTTGGTGCTTTCACTGAGAAAAACCAATTTTTCTCCTGCTCTTTGGATCTCCTATCTATATTGGATTGCATAAATCTAAGATGAAGATCTAGATCTAGAACTTTGAAGCCCTTCCATTCTATTCGGATTTGCATCAGATCTAGGAAAGGACTTCATCAATTCATTATGGTGAGCACATGTAATACTTCTACAGTTGCTGATCAAGGAGCACGGGATCGACAGAATCCCGTGCAGTCACCTCCATCCAATCAAAATGTTGCAGGACCTTCAAATCCATCAGGTCCAATCACCAGACAAGAATTCCAAACATTGCTTCAAGAGTTGACCCAGAGTCGACAATAGCTAACTAAACATCTGCGCGCCAACACAAAGTTGTCCAACCAGCTGAATCGCCAAAGGCGCAGAAGATCTAGAAGTGACCAAGGTTCTTATTCTTCCACAGAGAGTTCAGCCTCCTCTGATGGCCAAACCAGATCCATATGCCCACGGCTAGGTGTAAGCTACACCCAAGCCACGGGACACCAACCTGCTTCAAATCTTGGGCAACTTAGAACTGGACCATCCGCCAGTCTCCGTACGGAACCTTCGTCTCGAGGAGATGCTGCTCCTTACCATGTTACCGGCAACATTGCTACTACCACCACTACTGAACGAGGAGGTGATGCTAGAGGCCAAGCTGATCCTCGGCGTTACCAACGAGAACAGACATATGAGCCTTATGTCCCTGAGGATGTTGAACCAAGGAGGTGAGGCACGGATCATCGACCGTGTCCGGTCCAGACTCACACTGTGGAACCCGACCACACCTTGGCTCAGCATGCTCCAAATATCCGAATGCCAGATATACCAACGATGATCCGCTAAATGACCCGTGAAAGTCAGAGTCTCTCTAATGACGACTGGGGAATCTCTCGGAGCCATACCCCTTTCACTGATGACATATTGTATGTTGAACCACCTCGGCGCTTCAGGATGCCAACTTTGCCAGTTTACGAAGAGAGTTCTGATCCCAATCAACTCATCTTAAAGTACGAATGGCTGATGAATGCTGCAAGAGCTGATGATGCAGTACAATGCCGTAGTTTACCCATTTCCCTGGGAGGCATTTGAACCATGTGGTTTACTTGTTTGCCACCACGATCCATTTCTAGTTTTGATCAGATGGCCACCAAGTTTGTTGAACAATTCCACATGCACGTAGCGAGGCCTAAAGATGTCAACACTCTGTCTAGTGTTACACAAGCTCCTGGAGAAACACTTAGACGTTACTTGGAGCGATTCCATACTGCATGTGCAGAAATAAGAAATCCTAATGATAACTCTATCCTGATGGCATTGACTAAGGGGATTGATGCTGATTCTGAGTTCGGAAATTGGTTAGCTGTAAAACCACCTGCGTCATTGGACCGTTTCTATTCCAAGGCAGCCCAATTCTTGAGAAGGGAGGATGCGAAACAGTCTAGGAAGCAAGATGATGCAGGGCCTGACATCGAAGGAATCCAAAGTAACATTGCTATTAAACAGTCCAGAGATAGTCCTAGAAAGGTTCAGTTGAACGTACAAAATAAACAAAATCAACAGAGGGACAATGGAAATCAAAACAAGAAACGCGATCAGAATCACGGTCCACGGTGTAGAGCTTCCATGTATGATAACTACACTTTGTTGAAAACGTCGTTGGAGAATGTGTATTCGCAGACCTACAATACCATGCAATACAAGAAACCGGCCCCTAAACCATCAACTGAAAGACAAATCCAAACAGGGAAATTTTGTAGATTCCACGAGAGTTATGGCCACAACACCAATGAGTGTCGTCACTTGCAAGACCTCATTGAAAAATTTATACGTGAACGGAAGTTGGATCAGTATGTGCGGGCGCCGCAGTCTGGTGGTGCGGGCCCATCAAATCAGAATCGTACGCCGAATCAGGAAAGACGGGAGGAACCCACTCGTACAGGCGGGAGGTTGGTCATCAATACGATAAGTGGTGGTCCTCACCCAATAGACCGAAGCTGGAAGGAAATGGAATCGTACGCCAGCTCTATCAGGCATGCAGACTTCAAATGTTATAGTAACTCTGATGAAGGGGCTCCGGCCAAGCAACAGAAGACGATGACAGATGACATCATGTTCAGGAACAGAGACGCTGATAAAGTCGAAGCCCCCACTATCGATCCACTGGTCATCTCAGCTCAAGTAGGTCCCGCATGGATGAAGAGAATCTTAGTTGACAGTGGAAGCTCTGTGAATATTTTGTTCAAGCGAGCTTATGATCAAATGAAAGTGGAAGCCACAGACTTGAAGCCTTGTCAATCCCGAGTCCATGGTTTCAACGGAAGTGCTACTATACCCACTGGAATGGTGGAGCTGCCAGTAGAGTTGGAAGTTAGGGAACGACGGAGAGTATGGATGCTTCAGTTCATTGTTTTGGACATAGACTCCCCTTACAATGCTTTATTGGGCCGACCGGCCCTCACTGAATTCAGGGCAGCCATCGCCCCATGGTGTTTGACTTTAAAGTTTCCCACTGATCATGGGATAGGAATCATTCAGGGAGATTAGGCTACCGCCAGAGCCTGTTATGTTGCTGAGCTGCGGGAGGCGCAGCGAAAGGAGAAAGGAAAGGGCGTAGAGGAATCTCTCTGCGTCCGTTTCGCCGATAATTGACAATTAACGCCCGGGCCCAGGCCCGGGCACCCCAGCCAATTCCTTAGGGATCTTGACCCAAGAGAAACTGAAGACGAAGGAGAATCTAAAGAAAGTCAAGCATCCCCGGCCGAACTGATGATTGATGTCCCAGTTGACAGTGACGATGACTCGAGAATGATAAAGATTGGATCTAAGCTAAGCTAGCAAACTCAAGAGGAATTGGTTGAATTTCTGCGGGCAAATCTTGACGTATTTGCCTGGACACATTTCGATATGTGTGGGATCTCGCCGGACATCGTGAGCCACACTCTGAACATTGACCCGTGGCATGTCCCGGTCAAACAGAAAAGGTGTGGCATGGATCCAGAGAGATCTGCCGCCCTTAAAGAAGAAGTAGAAAAGCTTGAAGCAAACAGATTCATTCGAGATGCGCTATATCCGGAATGGGTGTCGAATCCCGTGCTTGTTCGAAAGCCGAATGGAAAATGGAGAACATGTGTCGATTATTCCGATCTGAATAAAGCATGTCCCAAAGACAGTTTCCCACTTCCCAGAATTGATCAGCTAGTAGATTCGACAGCTGGGCATGAACTCTTATCCTTCATGGATGCGTACTCTGGCTACAATCAGATACCGATGCATTTACCCGATCAAGAACATACCAGCTTCGTAACCAACCTAGGACTTTATTGCTACAAAGTTATGCCATTCGGACTCAAGAATGCCGGGGCTACTTATCAACGATTGGTCAATCGGATGTTTGCCGATCAAATCGGGAAAACCATGGAAGTATATGTAGACGACATGCTTGTGAAGTCACGACTCTCCACTGACCATGTTAAAGACCTGGAAACTATGTTCAACATACTTCGATAATAAAAAATGAAGCTAAATCCACTGAAGTGTCACTTTGGAGTTGCATCCGAGAAATTCCTTGGGTTCATTGTTAATACCCGAGGAATCGAAGCTAATCCTTAAAAGATTTGGGTAATCAGAAACCTTGAAACTCCAAAGACTATAAAGCAAGTCCAAAGTCTCAATGGGAAAGTGGCAGCATTGAGCAGGTTCATTTCAAAGTCCACTGACAAATGCATTCCTTTCTTCGATCTGATCTGAAAAGAAAAACGCAACTTTGAATGGACTACGGAGTGCGAGGGTGCTTTCCAAGCGCTAGTTCAACATCTATCCACACCACCTATCCCGTTGAAGCCTATCGACCATGAGAAGTTGTTCGTATATTTGGCGATATCAGAGAACGCTATCAGCGCTGCATTAGTCCTAGAAGAAGATAAGATACAGAAGCCGGTATACTACATCAGCAAATGATTGACTGGGGCTGAAAGAAATTATCCAAAGCTAGAAAAGTTGGCCTACTGCCTTGTGATTGCATCAAGGAAACTCCGACCATATTTTTAGGCATCCCATTATTGTTTACACCGACCAGCCGTTATGACAGGTCCTTTCGCGGCCTGAGACGTTTGGTAGGTTACTCAAATGGAACATCGAATTGAGTCAGTTTGATATTACTTATACTCCAAGATGAGCAATCCAAGGACAAGTCCTCGCTGATTTCATAGTTGAATTTACCTTTCCAGAGGACTTTCCCAAAACCAGTAAATCCCCCGAATACGTCTGGAAGCTATATATTGATGGTGCATCAAACGACCGGTGTTCGGGCGCTAGTGTTGTACTTGAAACCCCCGAAGGCCGATCCATATGCTATGCTGTGAAGTTCGATTTTCATGCGACTAATAATGAAGCTGAATATGAAGCCCTCTTAGCTGGGCTAAAACTTGCCAAAGATCTGAAAATTATCGCTGTGGAAATTTATTGCGATTCACAACTAGTCGTGTGTCAGGTTCGAGGAGAATATCAAGCGAGAGACCGAAGGCTGGCTGCTTACTTAGCTCGAGTTCAGGAAGTACTAAATTAGTTTGATTACTATGCCATTTATTGTATACCTTGAGAATGCAACCAAAAAGCCGATTCATTGGCAAAACTAGCCAGCACCGGTGAAGCTCAGCAGATGGGACTCGTTCCCGTAGAAGCGTTATCCTCCCCAAGCATTGACCGGGCATAAATAGACAAGGTATGCGAAATCACCCTCGAAAAGGATTCATGGATGACTCCACTCAGAAAATACATCGAGCACGGAATCCTGCCGGAACACAAGAGTGAAAAGAGACAAGTTCTTCGAAAGGCCTCATGGTTCATCATTCATGATGAGGTCATGTATAGAAGAGGGTACTCTGTTCCTCTACTCCGGTGTATCGCTCACAATGAAATTAAACGAGTGTTGCACGAGGTGCACGAGGGAGAATGTGGCGATCACACCGGGGGGCAAGCACTTGCCAAGAAAATACTTCGATATGGATATTACTGGTCGACCGTGAATCACGATGCATCGGATTATGCAAAGAAATGCGATAGGTGTCAGAAATATGCCTGAATTCCTAGAGCTCCTCCTACCGAGATAACGCAAATGGTCAACCCATGGCTGTTTGCAATGTAGGGCATCGACATCATTGTTGCTTTACCTTTGGAAAAAGGTGGTGCGAAATACGCCATCATCGCAGTCGATTACTTTACAAAGTGGGCTGAAGATGAAACTCTCGCTAACATTACAACGAAGAAAGTAATCAACTTTGTGGTTCGTAACATCATCTATTGAAATATATTTTGAAATTTTATTTTGTTAAAAATATAAAAGACAAAAAATAGAAGATAGGGATCAAAGATTGATACCAAGGACTTTAACAATATAAGCTATGATTCTATACATTAAATTACAATCTTTAGATCTTCATATCTTAGTCTTTGTACTTATGAGTCTTCATGTCTTTCTTCTTGAGTCTTTATATTGTATAGTGTTATCCCGCCTTTTGGCAAGGCCATGACACCAAGGAATTAACCAGTAACCAATGACGGTCCGTCCTAGAGATCAATCATACACAGACTCACTACGGATATCAACGAATTTTGTCCGAGTCCGGATCGAGCCAAAATTGGTAGGACATGACAAGCTAAGCCGTGAGAGTCAACGTTCCAAATCTCAAGTCAATCCGAGTTCGTATGCTCAAGTTGTGAACGATACAAAATTGGTTAAGAACAGCATTCTTCGACTCGCTCCAGTTCGAATCCATAGGAAGTGACACCTTCGACTCGCTTCGCAACCATCAGAAGCGACACCTTCGACTCGCTTCGCAACCATCAGAAGCGACGCCTTCGACTCGCTCCGCCTCGCCTCCATCGGATGCCTCCTTCGACTCGCTCAACCAACGCACACTTCAACTCGCTCGACCAACACACACTTCGACTCGCTCAATCAGTGCTCACTTCGACTCACTCCGCCTCGAGCCATTCTTCGACTCGCTCCACTTCATCGACTTCGCATCCATCTGAAGGCTTCTACTTCGTGTCCATCGATGTGGAGCAAAGCACAGCAGTCAATGCAAGTTAGCGCCACATCACCGAGTCAAACCGAACCGAGTCGAATGAAAAGCGAGTCGAAACAGAAGCGAGTCGAACCAAACAGCCTACCGAGAATCCCAATTCGTATCGATCATATCTCCTAATCTACAAGTCCAAATGTTATGAAATTTTCATAGAAGACAACATGCATGCTAAAGAATGTCCATGCCAAATTTCGACTCCATTGGATGAAATCTTGATCGATACGAAATCTGTTCGTATCGATCACGGATCGGACCGAAACTTCATGGGCTTGGGCGTGCGGGCCTGGTCACGTGCCAGAGAGGGTCTCTCGAGATCTGAGCGAAATACCAGCCTCCTACACCTATAAATAGACCCCCAATGCCAACAAAAAAGGGGTTCTTCTTCTTCTTTGCGATCTTCAACGCCCAGACTCTGCCAAATACGGATCTAAACTCCATGGTTGCTGCTACCAACGAATTTTACTACTGCAAATCATTGTTATTCGCTGTAATTTGCTGAAATCAATTGTAAACATCAAAGAAAAATCAATAAAGCAATCAACTTCATAGTGGACGTAGGCAACACGCCGAACCACTCTAAATTTTTATGTCTCCTTGCATGTTAATTATTTTCATATCTGAGATTTGGAGATTTTGTTAGATAATTCCTCTTTTTCCATTTAAAATTCTTCACTTTGTCTCTTCAAAAACTTCCGAAGAGTGTTGTGCCCAATTTTGGTACAAACATATAGTGTTCGATTCAATAAATGCATAATATTCTGCATTATATACTATATAACTTGGCAAAACATTAGTATCTATATTCTATATGATTGTTTATGGTTGTTGTTATCAAAATTGATAATTGAGGTATTAACAATCTCCATCTTTTTGATGATGACAATTGTTAAATATTCTTGTATATAAAATATGATTTAAATCCCCATTATTTATATAACCCCCTTGAATATATGCACGAATATTTAATATTTTTCTCCCCCTTTGTCATCAACAAAAATGGGTGACAAATAAACACTCCCCCTAAATAAAATACTTAGAAACTATAGAATCAAATTGAATAATTAAGCGCTTAAAGTAATCGAAGCACATTAAGCATGATGTAATATGATATTAATTATGATAATTATATGATGATTATAATGTAAATGATGATAATTAAAACTAGATATATGATAAATTATGGTATAATGATAAATAAGATAACACAAACTATGTTGATTAATTAAAATTCAAATTATACTATAAGGTCAAACATCCAACAAAACCAAAAACTAACAAATCTAAATATCAATCCAAATATACACAACAAACCAAATCAAATCCTAAGGGTATTTATAAATATATAATATTTATAATTTAAGACAAACCGAATAACTAGACATTCCTTGGAACTTCAACCCAACCGTCGGATCTAAAGATTGGATTTGCTTTTATGGAATCCCAATCTTCATTATCCTTATTGATAGAGCATTCTGGGTTGTTTGTTTGATCATCTTTGATTAAGGAAGAAATTAACCATCAAAGAGCATTGAAATGATTTTCTTACTCTTTGATCATCTACATTTGACTTAATTCTAAATGCCTTTAATTTCTTAAGACAAAAGTAAAAATATCCTTGAAAGATTGGAGTGTTTGTTTAAGGTGTTCACACAATTTTTGGTGTAGAGAAGACAGTTTTTGTTAGAAAATATTTGAGAATGAAAAGAGAATAGAGAATAAAATGATGAGTGATTTTTTCTAGAAGAAATAGACTTATATAGGAGTGAAAAGTTGTTTGGAAAGATTTAATAGGTGGTACTTATTTTATTTTTAAATTTTAAAATTTTGCTAAAAGGCTAACATATGTTGACATATACAATGTCTGTATGTTGACATATGTACCTAAAAATGAAAACTTTAAGTTTTTGTTATAGTTTTTATTTTTATGTTATACTATTATATATTTATAACTTCCAGAGACTATTAGAACTATATGTAACAACAGGAACAATTTTTCATTAATAAGAAAAGACGGTGCATAGCAAGAAACCAAAATACATAAAGATAATATAGATCAAACTAGAACAGTACACCAAAATAAAAGCTAGACATCATAAGAAAATAACTAGATAGGCTTAGAAAGATGTAGATTATGACGATGAATTTCAACCAAGCTTGCGAATAATTTTTCCGAAGTATTTGTCCATTTTGTTGGAGTGGAAAGTGAACTTTTTACTATAGAAACATTTAAGCTTCTTTTGATTTTTAAGAAGCTTCTTTTGGTTCTTTAGAATCTCTTTGTTGGAAGGGTGAAATGGTTTGTCGAAGCTTTCTCTAGACGTATACATTTCTTCCTCCTCCTTTTCTTCTTCTAGATCCATTTCGCCGCCTTCTTCCTCTTCTTCTTGTTGTATTTCTCGCTCCTCTTCCTATGCCAATCTTTCTTCTTTTTCAATAAGAGATTCATATGGTTGGAAATAAGGTGAAATGTGCATAACAGAAATGTTAGCCTTGTCGAAAACTTTTCGAGAAAGAGTTGATTCTCCTCTTGAATCAACAGCAAAATATATGAAAATTCTAGTAAGATACACACCATGGTAGAGTGTGTTATGATGTCTAGAAATATTCTTTTAAACAAAGACATCTAAGAAGACTTGTGCCCAATTGATGTCATAACTTCCGTAAATGGCGAAAAGCGCTTTAAAAACTTTTAAGTAAGGTTATCGTAACGACCCGTAAATTTTTAACGGTTTTAATAACGTAATTAATTGGAATTTTCATTTAAATAAATAATTAAAATTTAGCAATGAAAATTTGATATTTGAAATACGTCTATTTAAATATAACAAATGGTAGATTTTCATCAGAGAATATGAAAGTTGGTTCTATTGTGTGATTTTCAATTTCAATTTAAAATCGGTTAATTTGATGAAAATAAAATGTTTTCAAAATCTAAATATTTTTATATAATAAAATTTTAAATCATTTTTTGAGAGAGACTTCATATTTCGTTTTGCCAAATTTGGACTGCTATAGCTCCGTTTGTCTTATTTTCGGCGTTTTAGCAGCATTTTGGTAGCGAAATATCAACTTTTGATGGGATGATCATATCGCTGATATCTGTGTATCTTTCTGTTCGTCTCGTCGTGCTGATATCCGCAGTATATTTATTTGTGAATTTCGACGTTCGGTACGCAGCAAAATCTGCAAAAATATTGATTGTATCGGTATCCGTTTTAAATCTTTTGTGTTCCCTTGTGTCTATTCAGCTGCCCATCGTGTAACCGTATAGCCACTCGCCATTATTATTTCTTGAAACCAACATATTGACTTTTACCATTCCCACTTTTCAATATTTATTCCAATTTGTTCCTTCTTCCCCTTTCTCTTTTATTTATGTTCGAGAAAAAAATTTATATTATAATAGGTAGGCATTCCATCTTCGTTTGCATAGATTTCTAAAAGAAAGCAACTGCTATTGCTCATCTCCTTTATTTGCTCGTGACCCTCTATTTCTCTTCCCCTATCCGTGCCTCTCACCTTCCAGCGACCATGACACGCAAGCACTCGGCCTCGCACACAACCTAGGCCATGTTCCCCTTCAGACAGCTAGCATCGGCCATTGACCCATTTTAAACCACCACATAGTGACCACCGATCCCACTCCTCACAGTCAACCACCGAAGCAAAACCAAGCACCCGCCGCCTCACCACCCTTTACCTGATCGACACCTCCCTCATAAACCCACGCTCTCCTTCCCTACACACAACCAATCGCCGCCTGGACTGACATCAAATCCCCACGCCTGACCATCCAACAGCCCATTCCAACCTCTTACCCTCTCCCACTGCTGGCCGAACAAGTATAGAAACCCACCATCCTCTCAGCAAGCACCAACTCACGAATCCACCTTCCATCCTATAGTCCGCCTCTTCCACCCTGTCAGACACGCAAGCCTATTCTGATCCTTGCCACCCCACGAGAAGCCTAGCGCATAGCCTAGCAGTAGCAGCCTCGCTCGTGCACTCGCCTCTTAGCACCGAACACATCACCCAGTGCTCTCTGATTCCCCCGACCACACCATAGTTCAGCCTAATTCCACCACCATTACTTCCTCTCCGTGACCACAGCCTAGCCCTCATCCATAGCACAATCTACAGCTTCCTTTTATATAGAGGTATATTACAGTGTATATATATATCTTGTTTTAAATATATGCGTTTATAATATATATATGTCACAATATATTAGATTTTGAAAGAAGTTTACTATATATATGTTATAGTATATTTTATTTTGAAAGAATTATTATATATATTATATTATGAAGTTGACCTGTTACTTTATACATTGTTATGACCTGTCACTTTATATATTATATATATAGTATATATATTATACATTTTTGTTCTGCCATTCTTTACTTTACAAAGTAAGTTTACTTTGCATAGTGCATTTACTGATTGGTACGTATATGAACCGTTAGTTATAAAATATGAGTTTATACAATGTTTTATATCTGTTCCTATATTTAAATCTGTTGTACTAACTTTTATATGTTTACGACAGTATATATATATATGTATATATATATATGGTCAGTATAAATTTTGTATATAATATACATATGTATGTTGATTTTAATATATATGTGTGTATAAGTATAAGTTTTAAAATATAATATGTAGGTAAGTTTATATATATGTTTATATATTAGCTTATATACATAAGTACATATGCGTTTGGTTTTCAATTATATATATAGATTTTTTTTATGTGGTTTGAAAATATATAAAGATTTTATCTTAAATATATGGTTTAAAATTTTGATTTTAGAAATTTTTTGTATATAACATATATTTGATTTGTTCCATCAATTCCAACTTCCAGCTTTGCTTTGATCGTCAAATTCGTGTTCATCGTACTTTACTTTTGAATTCGTTCCTCGAATTCGCAGCTCAGTTTGTTATCAAATTTCTCTAGCCTCGAAACATGAGCAATCACCCACGATTAACATTCTTATATTCAATAAATTTAATTCACATGAAATGACGATTGGAATATGTTGTCAATTTGAGACTGAATATTTAATGTTGATTTAAATTTATAAATTGTGATTTTATTTAATTGTTATTAAAATGATTAAGTGAATATTTTCCAATTGAATAAAATTAGAGTTAAGTGTTGAAATATAAATAAAACTTATATTGAAAATGTTTGAATATTTAAACTTTGAATCTTATTGGAATTGAAATGATAGTTCAAACCCGGATTTGAAATCGATAAAAACTAAAATTGTTTATTGAGAATTTGAATTGAATCTTTAACCTTTTTAAATTGAAAGTGTTGAACTGGGATTGATTTAAATTGAACTTTGGAATTTAAGTTGATTTGAATCGATTTGTGGAATTGGATGAAACAATTCTAAATTGGAAACTATTTCAGTATAATCTCTTTAAATAAATATAAACTATTTTTAATTTACAACTATTTTGATAAATAAACTATGTTAATATATAAATTATTTTAATATATAAACTATTTTAATTTATAACTATTTTAATATATATACTATTTTCAATATCTAAACTATTTAAGTTGGAAGTGTTATGATTTCAAAAGTGTTATGATTTCATAAGTGTTGCGATTCTAGAATGAATATTATTTAAATCAAATAATGATATCGAATTGATATGGTTTTGAAATGAATATGATATTTTGATATGAAGTATGAACTATTTGAAATGAAATGACCACGGTATGAAATAAGCATTTGGTTGTTAAAGAGACCGGGATCGGATATTGTCATACTCTCTGCCAATACCGAAAACCACTTTAACAACTTTGCACATGGTGGAGATTCCAGAACGAAGTAGGATGGTTTGGCGACGATTCTGTATGAGGTATTAACGTAGCCCTGACTCTCGTGAGTCAGCTTGATGTGGCTAAAACAGGATCCAAGCCGAGCCAAGTGAGGTCATTCCTCCTATCGGACACATTTCTTCGATACCATTCTATTACTTTGTGATTAGATTGGGTGCACCTTTGATTTGGGAGTGTGTCTCGAGGTGGGCGATAGTAGCTGCTATGCATTACCACAAATCTGGATCCGCAAACAGTATATCTACCCTGGGCAATGCCTTGTGTGCTTTGTCGCATGCCTTATCGCGCCTTCTACGAGTTTGGTTTATGTCATACCTATGGAGTGCTCCCTAATAGCCCACCTGCGGGTGGATTTTACAGTATCTGTATAGACTACGGCATTAAATAAAATGCGTTAAAGGGGATATGGGTAACGCCTTAATGCTATTTTAATACTTTACTTTATTGATAGACATATTATAATAGCATATATTACTACATAGTAGATAGTTCCACGGATCCTTAGAGGATGGAAATCCCAAACATTCTTTAAGTTACTTGTATTTCAGTTGACATTTCACTTGAATTGAATTTACTGATATAAGAATGTTAATCCTGACTCGAGTGTTTTGTGTTTTGCTTTATGCTTGGGTCAGACTGAGTGACACAACATTTGAGACTCACCTTTGGAGATTGGAGCTTTGTTTGAAGATCTATCTATCCAGCTTTAAGTTATTTCAGTTTACTCCAATCATTTATGTTCAGACTCGTCAGTTGCTTATGTATTAGAGATTCATTTGTAATTAAGATTCTGTTGTATTTTATTTCAGACTCTGATGTTTTATAGTAGCTTCATGAACTACTATTTATCTATTTCGTTGCTTATTGTGATATTACTCTGTGTCTGTGATTCTGTAATTGATTTATTTACTGTATATGTTGAGTTTTGCTAAATAATAAATTAACAATCTGTTGTTTTGAGAAATTCAAGTCCGACATGTGTGGATGCGAATGTTCAAAATACCAGGTCGTTGTAGTTGGTATCAGAGCTCTAGTTTATGCAAAACTTAGCATATGGAGTAAAATTTAATTATGGAATCACCTTCGTTCGAGCTTGAATTTCTTCCTCTTTGATTCAGATTTCCTTTGAATTGTGGAACTCCCTTTTTGTTCTGAAATCCATTCGTGTTTTTCTTGCTCGTGTTCTTCTTGATTCTGGAGCATCCCTATATCTATCTCTATTGATTTCTCTAATCAATTTGAGCACATCTTGCAGCCTCAATTGGCAACTTCATCCTTGTGTGACTAATCCCATCAGAGGTCCCGCCAATGTTGGTGTGATTTGTAAAGGGGTGAAAACTCCTTTACAACATACGTCGATTCACCGAAGATTTCTAGGTCCTCGGTTTACGATGTTGTTATTCCTTGCAAAGCCCGAGCCTTTCTCTAGTAGACGACCCAAAAAAAATCTTTTATGATCGAATGTTGAATGCCTTCAGTTATGCAGGCAGTTCTACCTTTCGTTTGATACTCAACTTAGTGATCTTGACTACACCCTGATAATCAGGGAATATCCTTATGTTTGGTGAATTCACTTCTCTTCCCTTCAAGCGGGAAATTGAATTTTTTCATTGATCTTATTCCTGGAATCTCGGTTGACCTGGTCAAGGTCACCCGCGATTAATATAAGTCTATCCACCTTTCCTCTTTTGTAATTTAACTATCTTATCTTCCTTTCGAGCTAATATTCGTAATTGAATTCTCTTTGATTAGGATTCCTCTAGATTTAAATCTATATTCTTGTTTAGAATCCATTCTTCAATCATCCTATGAGGGAGTGTATTTGAAATTGATATAAAATGTTATACTGTGTTGTTTGAATTGTTAAGTTTGATTTTGGGTTTCGATCGATTCGTCTGGCAAACGCTATCGATAGGAATTCCAAAACACTTGAACAGAGCAAACTGACACAATATTGTTTTCGAAATAAAAAAAATGAAATAGTTATATATAATTATATTATATATATATAAAGGTATAATATTTTTGAAATTAGATAGTTAAATTAATTGGTTGTTAATAAATGATAATCTAGATTTCCATTTATTGCTTTGTCAACATTTCCTAAACCATTAACTATTGTTGTTATAAGAAGATGAAGTTGATAAAATGGTTTATAAATTTGATTTAAAATTGAAAATAAATTAAATTTGAGGGTTTAATTTTCGGTGTTTTCCAAACTTTGGTTTCAAAGTTTGAAAATATATTATTTTGAAAGTATTTTCGAATAGAAATTGTTTCCAAAGGATTTTAAAAGAAGAAATCAGTGATCTCCTCTTTAGTCGCTGGAAAATAATTTCGGTGATGACTGCAGCATCATCGACATTCATTTACGAGTCTCAAAGTGGAGAGACCACTTAGTAGCTTTGCTACACTTTTGTTTTGGAAAATGGATTTGATTTGATTCGAAATTTTTGAGTATGATTTGAGATATAAAAAATATATATATATATATATATTTATTTCAAAATAGTTTGAAGTGAAACCAGAAATTTAACCCTTAAATTTTATGTCAAGTGATGGTTTTCAATTATTGAAATGAAGCAAAATATTGAAAATTGGAGTGTTTAAAATGGGAAAATGAAACTAAGACAACTTGAAAAGGTTGAACTTCGATAAAATTTATTTATATAATACACAATTGCATTCTAAAACATTAATATAATTTACTGATTATTCAAAAAGTTAAAATGTAATAAGAATATGTAATTAAATAATATACAATATAAAAATGTAAGCAATAAGATGTCCAAAATTTAAATTTTGTTGAGGTAATTTATAAATTAAAACCGAGTTGTTAAATTGAATGTCTATACATTTAGTTGATGTTATAAGAAATGTTAATTGAGATAAATTGAGTAATAAAAGGAGAATGTGTAAATAAATATGAACTTAAAAGCTAAACAGGTAATAAAAGAATTTATATCTTTGTAAACAAATGGTAAACTTCAAAGAATAGTTGAAAATTGAATTATGATATAGAATTTACTTAAGGATAGTCGAAATTGAATTTTTAAGTGGAATCAACTTAACTAAAGATCAATGGATAAAATAAATGAGTTAAATAAAAAAAATTTGTTTTGAATTTTTTTTTTGTAACAAATGGAAAATAAATTGAAAAAAAATCAAATTGAATGAAAATAGCTTGAATTGAAAATCAACAAAATATGAATATTAATGAATATTAGTGATTAAATGAAATGGATTGAAACCAAATTAATTGAATATAAATCAATTTTAAAACTGATGAAATTTATATGGTTTTGAATTTGTTGTGCATCTGCTAATATGTATTTCAATCTATCTTTTCTTTATGGTTTTTCATATTCTCCTACCTTGTTCCTTTTCGGGGACGAAAAGTTTTGAGTGGGGGAGAGTGTAACGATCCGTAAATTTTGAATGGTTTTAATAACGTAATTAACTGGAATTTTTATTTAAATAAATAATTAAAATTTAGCAATGAAAATTTGATATTTGAAATACGTCTATTTAAATATAACAAATGGTAGATTTTCATCAGAGAATATGAAAGTTGGTTCTATTGTGTGATTTTCAATTTCAATTTAAAATCAGTTAATTTGATGAAAATAAAATGTTTTCAAAATCTAAAATTTTTATATAATAAAATTTTAAATCAATTTCTAAGAGAGACGTCATATTTCATTTTGCCAAATTTGGACTGCTATAGCTCCGTTTATCTTATTTTCCACATTTTAGCAACATTTTGGCAACAAAATATCAACTTTTGATGGGATGATCGTATCGCTAATATCTGTGTACCTTTCTATTCGTATCGTCGTGTTGATCTTCGCAGTATATTTATTTGTGCATTTCCACGTCCGGTATGCGACGAAATCCGCAAAATGATTGATCGTATCGGTATCCATTATAAATTTTTTGGGTTCCCTTGTGTCTATTCAGCTGCCCACCGTGTAACCATATACCCACTCGCCATTATTATTTCTTGAAACCAACATATTGACTTTTACCATTCCCACTTCTAAATTTTTATTCTAATTCGTTCCTTCTACCCTTAGCATTGCCTCATGTGCCTTGTCGCATGCCTTATCGCGCCTTCGATGAGTTTGGTTTGTGTCGTACCTATGGAGTGCTCCTTGATAGCCCACCTACGGGTGAAGTTTATAGTATCTGTATAGACTACGGCATTATATAAAATGTATTAAGGGGGATATGGGTAACGCCTTAACGCTATTTTAATACTTTACTTTATTGATAGACATATTATAATAGCGTATATTACTACATAGTAGATAGTTCCACGGATCGTTAGAGGATGGAAATCCCAAACATCCTTTAGGTTTCTTGTATTTCAGCTGACATTTCACTTGAGTTGAATTTACTGGTATAAGAATGTTAATCCTGACTCGAGTGTTTTGTGTTTTGCTTTATGCTCGGGTCAGACTGAGTGACATAGCATTTGAGACTCACCTTTGGAGATTGGAGCTTTGTTTGAAGATCTATCTATCCAGCTTTCAATTATTTTAGTTTATTCCAATCATTTATGTTCAGACTCGTCAGTTGCTTATGTATTAGAGATTCATTTGTACTTGAAATTCTGTTGTATTTTGTTTCAGACTCTGATGTTTTATAGTAGCTTCATGAACTACTATTTATCTATTCCGCTGCTTATTGTGATATTACTCTGTGTTTGTGATTCTGTGATTGATTTATTTACTGTATACGCTAAGTTTTCCCAAATAATAAATTAACAATCTGTTGTTTTGAGTAATTCAAGTCCAACATGTGTGGATGCGAATGGTTCAAAATATCGGGTCGTTACAGTTATTGTAATTAGTTTTCCTTAGAGTGATACATTGTTGTAAAATGAGACCCATAAGTCCTTATTTTTGTCTAAGGTTTTATGTTTAAATTTAAATTCTTCATCACTTTCGAAAATGCCGTGAAAAACTTCATGATTTTGTTCACCAATTTGAAAAGTGAAAAGGTCAATTCCACTAGATTTACAACCAAGTATATGACCCAAAAGTTCACAATTTAAAACAATTTGAGTGCCATTTACACTACTCCAAATTTCACCCTATTCTTCTGGAGAAAATTGTCCATTTAAATTTGCATAAAATAATTTAACCAAATTTGGATAACACATAAAATCATTTTGAGAAGAATCGACTAAACCATGAATTTTATTTTGAAACAAAGACCTTGAAGACCATAAGAGGAAAAATCATCAAATTCAGCTATTTTTTTGAGAATTTTTTCTCGAAAATAGCATACTCCATATAAGTATCAGTGGCTTCTTTAACATTGAAAAGAAAGCCTTTGGTTCTATTTGAAATCCTTTTGATTTTAGGAGTTTAACTTAAGGGTGCCATTCTTGAGATTTTGAAGGTATAAGAGAGTGGAGAGATTTTTGAATTTTGAAATAAAGTGAGTGAATGAATGGATAGAGATAGATTGAATTAATAGAGAGTGAAGAGTCATGTTCTCTAGTCAAAATGATGCCTTTTCAGAACATGGGGATAAGTACAAAAGAGAGGGAAATTCAAATTTTGAATTTGCAAAGAAATTTCAAATTACTGGCAAGTATGTCGACATATGGGCTAGGTATATCTCGACATATAGCCTGTAAAAACCAAAACTAAAACTTAGATAAAATATTCCTATATATATATACATATATTCATCCAGTATTATTATTATTCTACATGTTATTCCTAAAACACATAAAACAAAAATGAAATAAAAATTAAATGTAAAAAGTATCGCCTTTTTGCTCCTTTTCTTTGGTATGTTCTGATTAATCGACTATTATCGTGAAATACATGTTTGCTTCCTTAGTATCTAGTTCACTGTTGCTTGAGGAAGTAACTGAATTATCTAATGTTGCTGTGTAAGCCCTTTTTCTTTCTCTGAATGAATCAGTAACCGGTGAGATCTTTGATTTATTCTGATGTGGGCAGTCTTTTTGTTGATGATAGGGTTCATCGTAATTAAAACATCTTATTGTATTTCCAGATCAAGGAGACTTGTTTTCTGGCCTTCGAAAATTGTTCATATTTTTATACTTCGAGAACTTTCTAAAATTTCTGGTTACGAAAGCAATTTCTTCAACATTGTCATCGTCTGAATCTTGATCCTCAATTATTGCATTGAAAGCAATGGATTTCTCTTTTACTGCTTTGCTTTTTCTTATGCCTTGCAATTGTTCTTCATAGGACATTAAATTGTCTGTTAAATCTTTAATTTTTAGAGTACTAATGTCATTAGCCTCTTCTATTTCTAGTGTCTTTTGATCCCACTCTGAATGGAGTGAATTGATGATATTTCTAACTTGGTCCTCTATATAAAAGTTTTTACCTAATGCTACTAAAGAATACACTATATCTTGAAATCTACAATATATGTCGGAAATAGTCTCATTTGGATTCAATTTAAATCACTGAAATTGATTAATTAGGATGGAAATTTTGGTCTGTTTAACTTTACTAGTGCTCTCATGTGTAATTGCAGTGTTCTCCAAATTTCATATGCAGACTTACAAATAGAGACTCTATTAAATTCATTTTTATCTAGTGAGCAAAATAAAAAATTCATGGCTTTAGAATTATTCTATGTAAATGCCTTTTGATCAGCGCTCCATTGTGCAAAATTTGTTTGGGGTTCGGTGTACTCATTTTGTGTAATATTCCAACAACCTAAGCCATTAGACTGTAAATAAATCTTCATCCTACATGACTAGTAATTACAATTATCGTCACTAAAAAGTGAAGGTCTAGCTGTAGGATATTCTCCAATAAAAGTGTTAACAAGTGTACTAACATTATTGCTAGCCAATAATATTTTTCAAAAACCAAATTACGAGTTTTTTGAAAACCTAGTGCTATAATACCTAATATGGATTGCGGAATTATGGACATAAGGCTTATTAAATACTAAAAGGGGTGAATAGTGTTTTCTAACTTATTTAAATATTTTTAAATTTCTTTCAAGTTAAGTATTAATCACCGATTAGTAACACCAAATTATATTATCAAACAGTCATAGATGTAAACATAGATAAAAGCAAAGTAAAATGTTAGAGAGATGTCACCAGGAATTTTATACTAGTTTGGATTTCTCATACATCTAGTTCCTTACAATTGCCTGTACAAATTAGTTTTCAAATGCTAATCTTTAACTGGTAGAGGGAAAACCCAAATACAATCTGGATTTTGAGGCTACAAGACAAACCATCCCGAATTTCCAAGCTCAGGGTAGACTAACTTGATTTAACCAGGCTACAAGCACACCCACTAGAATTTTGGGCTACTAAGCACAACCATTTGATTTGAACGGGCTACAAGCACACCCAAAGCAAATATAATAGAGTTAATAGTTTTTCTAAAGATAATTTTTTGAACTTTGGATACAATGGATGTATAGCCTCTTGGACAACACTTTGATCTTTGAATTTAGAGAGAAATATTTCCAAAATAATAAGAATGTAGTATTGAGTCAATACAATGAAGTATGAATTGATTCTAAGTGATTTTGAAGAGAGTATAGTATATTTTCAATGGAATTTTTAAAGAGTAAGAGGAAGGAAGAAAATAAGTAAAACCAGACTTTAAAATTCGTTTAACTTCCCTTTATATAGTAAATCAACATATGTGTCCATTCGTGAGGAGTTAAGACGAGTAGACACTTAAATTCAAAATTTGAAAAACCACTTGGCGGCAAGTAAGTCAACATACCACTTGCCTATATGTAGACATATGCATATACATTTTGAAAACTTGTTTCTTTTAAAATGTTTTGAAAATTCTATACTTTGTAAACTAATTTGATACTTTGTAAAATAGTTTGAATATAGTTTATAAACATTTTGAACTTTGATAAACATTCATAAAATATTTTGAAATTTATTTTGAAAATTTATTTTGTTAAAAAAATATAAAAGGTAGAAAATAGAAGATAAAGATCAAAGATTGCTATCAAGGACTTTAACAATATAAGTAATGACTCTATACACTAAATTATAATCTTGAGATCTTCATATCTTCGTCTTTATACTCATGAGTCTTCAAGTCTATCTTCTTGAGTCTTTATACTATAGTCTTTGATTCAACACTTATATAATACTCTGCACTATTTACTATATAACATGGAAAAAGATTAGTATCTATATTTTATATGATTATATATGGTTGTTTATGAAATCAATAACCGCGGTATTAATACTAGAATGTAGTGGTAACTTCTAGTAAGAGTTGGTCGTGACCAAAAGTGAGATGTCTTACTTTAAAATGGTTTTAAAAATTAGCAAATATTGTAAAAGTATAAATTGTTGTTTATGCTGTTTATACTTGTGTATATTGCTTGGTTGGATTTGATTCCCGCTTGAAAGCAGATGGCATAAGTAATCATTGTTTTGCAAGGGACTACGCAAAGGAAGTTAAAGTGTCGTTGTAGGAAATAGGTCGCTATGGGAGCACTTCAATGCACAGAATGTTGCTGGAAATGTATGACGAAAAGACAGACCCAACGATTCATCTGATGAGATACATCTGACATATGGAGGTGCTGGGTTCTTCTAAGGAGGTAATGGGGTGGTGCTTTCCATTATACTTAACGAACTTGGCGGCGATGTGGTTCAAACAACTGGAGAATGAGTCTATTAGCACATGGACCGAATAGGTGAGAAAATTCTTAAGACAATTCAGAGTTCATGTCTCGCGACCGAAGAATGTACTGACACTGTCAAGTGTGAAACAAAGGCCCAGAGAGCCCTCGAGAAGCTATTTGACATGATTCAACGCAGAAGTAGCCGTAGTCAATAGGCCAAATCCATCAGTAATCTTAATGGCGGCAGTATTTGGAGTCGCGAGCAAGACAGTCTACAAAGCAGCATTGGAAAGGGATCCATCGATGCATCTTGCGGAATTCTACCATGAAGCTGATAGATATTTGTGTCAGGAAGGTGCTGAAGCTGAGGATGCTGAAATTAATGTTCTGGATGACAAGGGACTATCCGGAACATGAATTGGAAAAGACAAAGGGCAAAGAAGAATTGATAATGACTTGGGAGAACCAAGATGACAAAGGAGGGAGCCAAAATTCTATTCCTACACCGACTTGACTGAAACCTCGAAGAGGATATATCTAGACACTAGGGGGTAGATCCTCTATCGAAAGCCATCTACGAGAAAGCCTGTTGTTCGAGAGAAAGGATTTGGAAAGTTCTACATCTTCCATGAGCTGGATGGACATGAAACGAATGAGTACCGACACCGTTGTGATCTAATAGAAGAACTAGTTTGGAGCAACCAGTTGCAACAGTATGTAAGGAACCAAAATGTGATGCTACGGCCAGAGAAACCACCATGTAACAACCCTGTTGTTAATTACCTAATTAATTAAACTTAATTATGGATAATCAATTCTAATTTTTGGTTTGTGAAATTTAATTATTTAATCTAGTTTTGAGAATTGTTGATTTGAATTATTTAAGGAATAAGTTTTATTTCTTACAAAGGAATTTATTTAAATTTGAGGTATTATTAAATCAATTAATTAAACTTGGCATTTAGGGTAAATTGTCAATATTGAGGTTTATTGTTCTAAATGAGAATTAGCAATTAATTATTTTATAAAAATAATGAGGATAACATTTATTCTCAAAAGTCCTATTTAATTTTACAAGATATTTCAATATTAATAAATATGGAAATTTTAACTTATTGACTAGTTTTGGTAAATTTGAGAAATTAAAATAGGCTAAATAAAACATTGTTTAAGGTTTAAATTAGTGTTTTGTAATGAGAATTTAGAAGGAAAAAAATAAATTCATTTCCTTATTGGGTTATAGGGTAGCCACTTTGGCCCATATAATAGTATTGGAGAGGAGATAATGAAATTCACGTTCATTTCTCTTCTTATACTATTCTCAACTCAAAATCTAAAAACATCTTCCTCTCTAAGTCTTTAAACCCTAGAATCATTAATCCCCAATTTCAAGTTGCAAATCAAAGGGCTTTTGGTTAAATCTTGTAGAAATCAAATGAGGGCAAGCTCCTACACCTTTAGTGAATCAATTAGGGCTAGTAATTTCATTTTTTATCTTTTGGTTATAATCTTCTCTTTGCAGTTTATGAAAATAACCTAGGTAGTAATCAAGAGAAGCTAATCCCATATTATTTCATCAAATTCAAGTTTTAAAGTTGAGTTTACCTCACACTACTATCCCTAAATGAAAGGATATTCGGTGTTTGGTTAAATTAGATGAATCTATGTTGTATTATGCTAAAATATGTATTGCTCATATTTCATATTGTTCAACTTCTAAATTGTTGAAACCATAGCCTTTTGTTCTTAATCAGTTGGCAATTATAGTTGTTTATATGGATGCATGCACTTAGAAACCACCTTAGAATAATCATTCAATACTTGGGATCAAACCGGCTTCACCAGGGATCAACCGAAGGGGATTCTGGAGCTGGAATGACTCTAGAATTCATCCCCATCGGTGGACCGTTGGTGCACCACAGGTGCATCGGTGGGCGTATTCTGAGGCACTTCTAGCTCTAGGATATCCCTTCCGGTTCATTCGTTCGTCGCTTCATCTGCTACCGTTTGTTGCTCTGCTTTGTGTGGATGATTATAATATATTATGGATGCAATATTAACTCATATTTGCTAGTAGAATAAATTTATAAAAATATGTTTGGAATGAGAGGAATGCGGATTACGGATCTTAAGGCTAGGAATAACACTAGAGGGGGGGTGAATAGTGTTTATAAGAAATTACTAAATCTTTTTGAGTTTATGTTAATTCGAACATAAATGTATGTAATATTCAGACACAGATATAATCACAGAAACAAACACAGATGCAGAAATAAAGTAAATGCAGTAAAGGAAAGTACACACCGGATTTTATACTGGTTCGGAGTTACCCTACATCCAGTCCCGCACAACTAAGTACGGATTTCCTTTCAAAAGAAATTCAACAATTACAACCCTCGGTTTTAAGGCTACGAGGTACACCCTCCAGAATCACAATCCTCTGGGTAGAGATACTTGATTTACGGGCGACAAGTTCACCCAATTGATTTCCAAGGCTACAATCACACCTTTTCTTGCTTGATTGATTTCCAAGGCTATAATCACACCTTTTCTCGCTAGATAGATTACAAAGAAGCCTATAACTCTGAATAGCACTTAGATCTTGTTGAGATAGTGATAGAAAATCAAACCAGAGATGATCTAGTTAGATTCAATGTTGATTTCGGCAGAGTAATGATAGGATTTTGAATAAGAAAATGTGGAAGAAGAAGAGGAGTGAAAAACTAGAAAAACTGATTAAAAATTCGTTGAAACTAACCCCTATTTATAGAAGAACAATAGTCATGTCCATTCGTGAAGAGTTATGGCGAATAGACACTTCTTTTGAAATTTGAATTTTGAACTCAACTGACACCATGTCGACATGGTCACCATAGGCATGTCGACATCCCAAAGCAATTTTTGAAGATTTGATTTTCTTTGAAAATAACCTTTATCTTATATTAAAACTATTTTAAACTTTATAAATATACTTGACTATAGATAAAATACATAGATAAATATAGAGAATAATATATATAAAATTTTACTATAATTTTCTATTTAAATCTAAGTATAAATATATTATTTTTTAAAGATAGTTTAAAATAAACGAAGTTTAAAAACAAGAATATTTAAGGCTAAAACATCTTTTTGAAAATCATTTGAAAAGATAATTTTTAAGGCTAAAACATTTTGAAAATCAGTTTTGAAAATCATTCCGAAGTAGTTTTGAAAATCATTTTGAAGTAGTTTTGCAAGCTTCTTCCTGCAGAATATCTCATCATGTCAGGACTCGAGAACTTGTACAAAACCAGGATGTTCGTGGGTTTGTAAGCCACTTGTCGTAGGTTTGTAAGCTACTTGTCGTGGGTTTGTAAGCCACTAAAAAGGTAGAAATGGGTTCCATCCCAAAAGAAAAATGGAGTGAAGATTTCAGTGCTATTATGAAGTTTTAACAAAATTCTAGACTCGATACTTATCTTGAAATCTTGAACTCTTGATAATCTTGATATCTTGAATCTCTATACTGTACAGTCTTCATTCTTTGTACCTGCATGGTTAAATCCTGCATATACATATATATCTAAACTTATAATGTTAGTATTTATATTTTATAATCTATTCTAAGGTTGTTGTCATCAAAACCATCATATCACGGACTAACAATCTCCCCCTTTTTGATGATGACAACCTTTGTTTATAAAATATTACTTCTATCCTAATAACTCCCCCTAAAACTAATAACTCCCCCTTAATCTATGCCTAATTACCCTATTTTATATTTCTCCCCTTTTGTCATCAACAAAAACCATCCTAAAACCATAAAACTATCAAACTCCCCTTTAAACTAATACTATATAACATGTGATTATAATGATAGTATTATCATAAATAATCAACACTTAACTCTAAAAACTAGAACTTAATCCTAAATTACTAACTATCCTAACTAAGAATCTATGATAATGCTTATAATAGTTAGAAATCAAATATAAGAACATAAATTATTTATTAAGTATATTTCAACACACTCATCAAAACCAATCATGTCAGACAAGTCAAACAAATCAATCAAGTCAAACAAGTCAATCAAGTCAATCAAGTCAAACAAGTCAATCAAGTCAATCAAGTCAAACAAGTCAATCAAAACATCAAAAACTAATAATCCTATATTATAAGACAATACTACAAACTCCTCCTAAATAAAATACACTCGTTATGTATACATGTATGCAATATGTAGTTTGTAATGCAGTATGAAATGTATGACATATGCAATATAGCATGAGATGATATGCAGAATGAAGTGCAACTTGTGATGCAAATGATTATGATATTTCATGCATTGTAATTTATGATGTAATATGCAATGAAATGTGATATGAAATAGGATGCATAATGATATGTAATATGAAACAAAATGATAATGAAGTAAAAAAATAATAATATGCAGAATGATATGATGATATATATACTACGGTAAGTGACATTCAGATTATAAGATAAACATGAGTGATAAGTAATATCTAATTGACAAGCATATATATATATATATATATATATATGTGTGTGTGTGTGTGTGTGTGTATGTCTATGTATGTATACATATATCAAACTATTTATTATAAAACACTTCAACCAAACAAAGGTAAAACACACCAATTACTAGACTAAGTTAAGGAAACTAATGAATGGGACTGAAAGAGTTGTAAAGTAAGAGTTTAACGGTAATAAATGGTATTAAAACTATAACATATTCATGAAAGGTAGTAATCACACTCAATATCAAAATCAAATTGATAAGAATTATGGACTTTAAACTGCATATATGATCAAATATGGTTTTTTTAAATTAATACCCTAATTATTTAATTTATTTAAAATGATTTTTTTATTAACTTGGTTGATTTTTTTTAAGAATCCAAACTTCCATGTTCTTAACTTACTAATTAAAACCTTTATATCAAATTATTATTGATTTAAATATTTAGAAACATGTTTAAACATCTTTTAAATTTAAAAAATATCATAATGAAATATTAAATAAAATAATAAAGATTGAAAAACTAAAATAAACATGTGTTACACTAAGGCTTCTTACATTAAAAAATTTAATTAATTAAAAATTTTAAACATGAAATTACTTTTTAAATATTCTAATATAAATTAGAAAATAACTCTAAAAAGAATAGAGAAAATTACTTAGTTTAAATATCATGTTTTTTTATAATTAAAATTTCAAACAGAAAAGACAGCATTTATAGAATGCTATAAAAAGTTTTTGCAATAAAATATATTCAAAACATTATAAAATAGAAACTGTAGCTTTTAACAAATGCTGTGTAAAGTTTCTAAAACTCTACAGCTTTTCAAAGCACATAAATGGTATAAAAACGAATTTGCAGTACTTACAAAACATTATAGAAGAAAAGAAGCATTTTAGAAATGCTATCTAAAATTCCGGTCATGTGATGTGGTACAATCTTATTAATTGAAGAAATATATAAATAGAGCCTTATTCTAACATTCTAAATTCATTCTACTAATTTCTTAAAGATATAAAATTAGTATCTTAAAAGAAATAGAGTATGAGAAGTAAAAATAAAATTAGAAAAGTTGAAATCATGAATGAATGTATGCTTTCAACTTAGTATAGTTGTAATAAATTAGTTGTAGATTTTATTTGAAGGAAAACACATTTTAAAAGACTTTTAAAAAATTTAGACTTGTATAACGATATTTATACTATGGTGTGTCGATATATGGACCAAAATATCAAAAACTTATAAAAGAGATAAATTTCTATACCTAACTAAATGCATAGATATATATTTCTAAATGCAACAATAAAGATGAAATAATAGTAAAGCATACCAATTTTTGCATTCCATCTTTCTAACTTTGCTGTTCCTCCATTGTTGTGAACCACACATTTATATCTTTCTGAATTTAACGACGAGATATGTTCTATTGCGACGGGCTCGTTTTTCTGATCAGCGTAGTATATTCATTTGCTGAATTTGAAGACCGTATGAGAAAGATACCGATGATTTAGTAAATTGACCAACTTGGCGCCAAAACTTTGAATTCGAATTTTGAATGAATGGACACTTCATTCACTATATATAGGCCCAACGGTCACCAATTTCATAAAAATTCATCATCTTCATCTTCTTCCCGTTTTTCTATATACTATGAAACTTCTAGAAGGCATATCTCCTTCGTTTCTTAACGGAATTGGATGAAACCAGCGGCAAGTCGAAGAGGAAGGCAAGGGCTATGATCTAGTAATAGTTTGGTGTCGAATTTGGATGGTATTGTGATGCAACAGGCCGAACAGTAGAAGAAATGTAGAAGATCCCGTGCACAGTTTTTCAGTTTTGGATAGCCAACTTCAAACTGTCATATCTCACTCAATTTTGATTGGAATTTGATGATCTACCCATCAAAATGACCGCGAGACCAAGAACTACAATTTGAAAAGGAGTGGGAACAAAATACTCAAATCTCTGTATGCATTTTGAAGAATACCTTTGAAAGTTTTGCCTTCTTTTTCTCTTTGTTCACCAAAACTTCATTTGACCATAACTTGGTCATTTCTTGACGGATTCACACGAAACCGGTGACATTGCGAAGCAGATGGAGAGAAGTACAATATCAAATCAAGTTGTAGATGAGAACCCAAAGTTTTGAATTGATCTGGTACCCATTTCTTTGTTGATTTCCATTATTTATCCATTTGTTCTTCTTGATCGATGAATGATTATCTGGTATCTTTTAACCAACAGTCATTAGACATAACTCTTCTTCTGCAAAACAAGATAACTTTTTAAAGAATCAAGTGACTTTTTAAAATAACTAAATATAATTTTAAACAACAATATCATGACGATTATGTGACATATTCATATGAAAACAGTGTTAATAATTTTATAAAAAAAATTGTCATTTTCAAAATTTTCGAAATTCAGATTATGAATGTTTGAAAACCTTGCTCTGATACCAAATGAGAGGAATGCGGATTACGGATCTTAAGGCTAGGAATAACACTAGAGGGGGGGTGAATAGTGTTTATAAGAAATTATTAAATCTTTTTGAGTTTATGTTAATTCGAACACAAATGTATGTAATATTCAGACACAGATATAATCACAGAAACAAACATAGATGCAGAAATAAAGTAAATGCAGTAAAGGAAAGAACACATCGGATTTTATACTGGTTCCGAGTTACCCTACATCCAGTCCCGCACAACTAAGTATGGATTTCCTTTCAAAAGCAATTCAACAATTACAACCCTCGGTTTCAAGGCTACGAGGTACACCCTCCAGAATCACAATCCTCTGGGTAGAGATACTTGATTTACGGGCGACAAGTTCACCCAATTGATTTCCAAGGCTACAATCACACCTTTTCTCGCTTGATTGATTTCCAAGGCTACAATCACACCTTTTCTTGCTAGATAGATTACAAAGAAGCCTATAACTCTGAATAGCACTTAGATCTTGTTGAGATAGTGATAGAGAATCAAACCAGAGATGATCTAGTTAGATTCAATGTTGATTTCGGCAGAGTAATGATAGGATTTTGAATAAGAAAATGTGGAAGAAGAAGAGGAGTGAAAAACCAGAAAAACTGATTAAAAATTCGTTGAAACTAACCCCTATTTATAGAAGAACAACAGTCATGTCCATTCGTGAAGAGTTATGGCGAATAGACACTTCTTTTGAAATTTGAATTTTGAACTCAACTGACACCATGTCGACATGGTCACCATAGGCATGTCGACATCCCAAAGCAATTTTTGAAGATTTGATTTTCTTTGAAAATAACCTTTATCTTATATTAAAACTATTTTAAACTTTATAAATATACTTGACTATAGATAAAATACATAGATAAATATAGAGAATAATATATATAAAATTTTACTATAATTTTCTATTTAAATCTAAGTATAAATATATTATTTTTTAAAGATAGTTTAAAATAAACGAAGTTTAAAAACAAGAATATTTAAGGCTAAAACATCTTTTTGAAAATCATTTGAAAAGATAATTTTTAAGGCTAAAACATTTTGAAAATCAGTTTTGAAAATCATTCCGAAGTAGTTTTGAAAATCATTTTGAAGTAGTTTTGCAAGCTTCTTCCTGCAGAATATCTCATCATGTCAGGACTCGAGAACTTGTACAAAACCAGGATGTTCGTGGGTTTGTAAGCCACTTGTCGTAGGTTTGTAAGCTACTTGTCGTGGGTTTGTAAGCCACTAAAAAGGTAGAAATGGGTTCCATCCCAAAAGAAAAATGGAGTGAAGATTTCAGTGCTATTATGAAGTTTTAACAAAATTCTAGACTCGATACTTATCTTGAAATCTTGAACTCTTGATAATCTTGAATCTCTATACTGTACAGTCTTCATTCTTTGTACCTGCATGGTTAAATCCTGCATATACATATATATCTAAACTTATAATGTTAGTATTTATATTTTATAATCTATTCTAAGGTTGTTGTTATCTAAACCATCATCTCACGGACTAACATAGAAGTGATATAAGTCGAACCCCATGGACCAATTTGTTGTTATGATCTTGTAGTGTGTAGTAGTGTATTCTCTTGTGTTGTGGACTTTGAATAACTTTTATTCAAAAGTTTGGAATTTTATAAACTTATATCTATCTAATTTATTTATATAATTAATTTTATAAAAGAGAGTTTATTTAAGTTTGCAAATATCAAACTTGTTTCTAAATTAATCTAGTTTCATTTACAAATGATTTTAACAAATAATTATACATACATACATACATACATATTAAGTATTACTAGTATAAATGGTCATGGATTTGGAAATATTAATATAATTTATTTCTAAATAAAATGGTTATATATATCAAAATAGATTTGAAAGAATAATAAATATGGTTTTATAACATAAATGGACTTGTATACACACACACACACACACACACACACACACACACACACATATATATATATATATGGGTTTTTAAAACATGGCTTGCTAACTAAGTATCTTGTATGGAAATTTGAGACAACTTTGTGTATATAAGAGCAATTTTGGAACAATTCAGACTCATGGAAGATTTTTATCGAATGTGAATATTTTTATAAAGCTAAATAATAAAGGAATTTATGCAAAATTATATTATTTGATTTCTAAACTATGAATTCAAAAGAGAAAATTGTTTTGAGAGCCTTAGTTCTATAATATGGAGAATACTAATAATCGATTTAGTGTTACCGATTGGTTTAAATGTTCTCGAGTAACGCTTCATTGAATATTGCATAACTCATTAAATAGAATGTTTAAATGGAACTTACTAGTCCATTAGCGAATACTTAAATTTCACTAGGTAGTATGGGATGCCTTGGTTAAATTCTTATGATTGCTATTAGGAAGTATTTAACACTTTAGAGTTGTATTCTCTTTTAGTGTTCAGTAGGACCGATAGATCCTTAAGAGAATATAGTTCAAGTTTTCCAGTGGTATCATAACGAGTGAGACTTACTAGCTTCTAGTATATACTTGATTTTCACCAGGCAGTGTGGGACATTTGGTTTAAGATCTAGTGATTAATAAAAGTGACACTTTAGAATATATTTCCTTTTAGGTTTCGGCCGGGGATCGATAAATCCTTAAGAGGTATACTCATGGATTTCTTTGTGATCATAAATATATAATAATAATGAATAATCTGGAATCTTCAAGTCATGGTTGATTTGATCCTTGAGATCGCTTATGATTCTATTTCATGGTATGGACGATCCTTGGTATCAAATCGGTACGAGTGATACCATATCTGTTTACCATAGTATAGACAATCATTATGATTGGTATGGACGATCCAGGTAATCGGTATGGAATTGGTTTCTGTATGTTAAAGATATTGTACTTTATTTTGTAATTCTATGTTTAGTGACTAATCTGTGTTTGTGACCTAATTTATAACCCTAGCCTTGAGATAAATTCTAAGTTAAATTAATTCCGTTACTTTTTATATCTTTAACATCTAGATTTACTTATCCGTGACTTGTTATATCTTGAACATCTAGATTTACTTATATGCCATATATTCTTATGTTATACCGTATTTTCACCCTTTGGGATATCTTAAGATAGTTTGACCTGCTTAGTTTATAATACTCGGGCCAGGCCGCTTTTCAAGTTGTAGGATAGGTAGACCTTTGATTGGTCGTGCTAGCAAGGAGATAAACATTTTTTACTTTTAGTCCAACTCATTTAGGATTTTGTGTTTGCTTATGAGATGTATATTTTTGTTAGAGATTTGTTAAATATTTGTACAAAATTTATATTATGTGAGTTGGGTGTTATTATTGATAGACTCTTAGTTTTGTGTATGTGTATATGATGTTTATTATTCCACTGTGATTTGTGACCATTGTTTATATGATATACTATTCTGATTCTAAGAAAGTAGTGTGTTTATTACTTTGAACTAAGACTATACATGTCAAATTTTATTCTAGAAACTAAACTAAATAGTAAGTATAACGTTTCAGTGCCAGTTTAAAGTTATATTCACATTCGGTCGCCCTTAACATGTCATATTATCTGTATTATTAGAGGACATTATTTATAATGTTCTTTAATAATATGGATATAATGGCGGGGTCATTAAAGTTTGGTATCAGAGCTGGTTCAGAACATTATAGTGCATAAACTCGCAGATCTAGACCTAATGAGACATAGAGTCTTGTCCCTTGGGGTGTGTGGTAGATAGTCATATTAATTATCAATATAGGGTAGGAATATAAATCGATTATCGGGATAATCAATTGGGATGTATTTTGACTTAAAATTTTAATTAGTTAAGTTGGGATTTATGACATTAAACTTTTGGAAAGTGACGTGTTAAAATCTTTTAGAGTTTAAGAAAATTTTGGATTATTTGGAAATAAATTTTAAGGAGATAAATTAGAATTAAAGTGAACAATTTTCTTTTAAAAGAGAATTTGGGAAATTTTAGTAAATAAGTTTAAGATTTAAATAATCTAGGAATAATTCAGAGTTGCACGGTGGGATTTCAGGAATATAATTGTTCCACTGAAAACGACTATTTAGTTTGGTTGATAGGAATTAATTGCTTATTTGTATTTATTTAAATTGAATGCATGGATGCTAGCGATAACAAGACAAATATAACTAAGGAAAACATGTGATTATTTATTGCGTTCACTTGTTTAGAAATGTTTAAGCATTCCCATCGATATGTGGACAACATGTTATCGATTGGAGTTCCTAGACATCGAGCAAGACATTTTGACCTGAGAAGTAATTAGTTTGAAAATTTGGAAAATATTTGATTTTAAAAATAATTTAAAATAATATTGTAGCCTTCGAATAAATTGTGAGAAATGGAGAGCATAACAAGGCAATGTTGATACTCCAGGTAATCAACTTTGCGGCCAAGTGATGAAAAGAATCACTAAATTTCATAGCTTAGTATTATTTTATATGATAAGATAAGTTAAGGAAAATGTTTTAAACTTCAGAATTTATTTATATCAAAAATTAAATGGAAGTTAATTGGAAAATTATTTTGAAAAAAAATTGGAAATCTACTTTCATTTATGAATATCACTTTCAAGTTCTTTGGTTTGAATGAATATATATATGAATCTTAATTAATAAGATGTGAAAAGTTAAGAAATTATGAAATAATATTGTGGAAGTGAAAGGATATTTTATGGAAAAGTATGTATATTTGTATTTACTAATAGAATAAATATTAAAAGTATGTATTTTAGACATAATTAATATTTAGAAAGGAATTATTTTGAGTCATATGGTTATTTTGGAAAGAAAATATTATTTGGAGTTTTAATAACTGTATTAAGTAAATGATTTGGAACTTGATATTATTATTTATAAGATGAAAATTTAGGAAAAAATTTTTTTGGGAAATAAATTTAAAGAGAAATTTAACTACTAGTATATATGTGTTTAAAAGTTTTACGATTTAGAAAATGATAATGGAAAGTGTAGAAGTGCATTATATATGTATTATTTTGGATAACGTGTGCAGCCACCGAAACTTAGCAATAACAAAGGTTAGTGGCGACTTCATTGTCAACATCGAAGCCAATTGATAGAGTGATTTGCTATAAATAGATGGCAAGGCAACGTCATTTTATTATTTGATGTTTGTAAAGTACGAAGGTTTATTTTAAAATAGATGCTAAGATAAATAAAAGGTGATATTTTGATTTATTGTGTATACCATTTTATACATTAGATGGATGTTAAATTTGGAATTTTTAAATGAGAAATTAATGAAAATAAAAGGAAATGGAACCATGTATTTGATGATTTAGAATATATTCTTTGGAAAGATGTAAATTTTGGAAAGAGTTATTTGGAAGTAACAATTAAAATTTGAAAATTTAATTTATAGATTTCTTTCTTTAAGGAAATTGCAGGGACGCAGTTTCTTAAAGATGGTAGTCTGTAACAAACCTGTTTTTAATTACCTAATTAATTAAATTAAATTATGGATAATTAACTATAATTGTGGTTTGTGAAATTTAATTATTTAATCTAATTTTGAGAATTGTTGATTTGATTTATTTAAGGAATATGTTTTATTTCTTAAAATGGATTTTTATTAAATTTGAGATATTATTGAATAAATTAATTAAACTTGGCATTTAGGGTAAATTGTTAACATTGAGATTTATTATTTTAAAATGAGAATTCACAATTAATAGTTTATTTTTTTTATTAAAAATAATGAGGATAACTTTTATTTTCAATAGTACTATTTAATTGTAAAAGATATTTCAATATTAATAAAGATGGAAATTTTAACTTGTTGATTGGTTTTGGTAAATTTGAGAAATTAAATTAGGCTAAATAAAACATTGTTTGTGGTTCAAATTAGTGTTTTGTAATGAGAATTTAGAAGGAAATAATAAATTCATTTCCTTATTGGGTTATAAGGTGGCCACTTTGGCCCATATAGTAATATTAGTAAGAGGATAATGAAATTTGCTTTCATTTCTCTTCCATACTATTCTCAGCTCAAAATCTTAATATATCTTCCTCTCCAAGCTCTAAACCCTAGAATCATTAATCCCCAAATTCAAGTTTCAAATCAAAGGGATTTTGGTTTAATCTTGTAGAAATCAAAAGAGGGTAAGCACCTACACCTCTAGTGAATCAATTAGAGTTAGTAATTTCAGTTTTTATCTTTTGGTTGTAATCTTCTCTTTGTAATTTCTGAAAATAACTTAGGTAGTAACCTAGAGAAACTAATTCGGGATTATTTTGTCAAACTAAAGTTTTAAAGGTGAGTTCACCTCACACTAATATCTTTAAATAAAAGGATATTCGTTGTTTGGTTGAATTGGATAAATCCATGTTGTGTTGGTCTTAAATTTGTATTGTTCATATTTCAAATTGTTTAACTTCTAAATTGTTGAAACCCTAGCCTTTCGATCTTAATTAGTTGTTAATTATAGTTGTTTATATGGATGCTTGCACTCAGAAATCACTCTAGAACAATCACTCGAGACTTAAGATCAAACCAACTTCACTGGGGATTGACCATAAGGGATTCTGGAGCTGGAACCACTCCAGAATTAATCCCCACCGATGGACCACAGGTTCACCGGTGGGCGTATCTTGGGGCAGTTCCAGCTCTAGGATATCCCTCTCGGTTCGCCCATTCGTCGCTTCGTTTGTTGCTGTTTGTTGCTATGTTTTGAATGGATGATTATAATATGCTATGGAGGCAATTTCAACTCATATTTTCTAGTAGAATAAATTTATAAAAATTTGTTTGGAAGTGATATAGAGTTGAAGCCTATGGACTAATTTGTTTTTATGATCTTATGACGTGCAATAGGGTATTCTCTTGTGTTATGGACTTTGAATCACTTTAATTCAAAAGTTTGGAATTTTATGAACTTATATCTATCTACTTTATTTATACAAGTGTTACGACACGCGCTTCGTGCGTGACTATGGTACGCATTTTACGTGTGAATTGTATTTTATCAACTGAATATGTTTAACATATTCAAGAAGTTTATTTGTTGTTAGTTTAAATTTTTGTTTTTATGATTCTATCTTAGTTGCAACATCTAGTTTGGTGTTAGTTTGAATTTTTGTTTTTTTTAATTTGTAAAAGAAGTTTATTTGTTAAATCTTATTTGTAAGTGGTATTAAGATTTGGTAATATTCGTAGAGGGAAGTTTTGGATTTGTAAAGGAAATTTATAGGTTGGATGCTATATTTAAGCGACACTAAGATTTGATAGTATGTGTAGAGGTTTATTTGTTAGATCCTATATTTAAGGGATATTAAGTTAGATATATTAAGATGGAAGGATATTTTAGGTAGTTCACGCTGATACCAAAAAACATGACACCAAACGTATTACAACTATTATTAAAGATAAATAATTTTATAGAAGAGAGTTTATTTAATTTTGCAAATATCAAACTTGTTTCAAAATTAATCTACTTTCTTTTAAAAATAATTTTAACCAATATATGTATGTATGTATTAAGTATTACTGGTATAAATGGTCATGGATTTGGAAATACTAATCTAATTTATTTCTAAATAAAATGGTTATATATATCAAAATAAACACGGAAAAATAAGAAATATGGTTTTATAAGATAAATGGACTTATACCTACAAACATACATACATACATACATATATATATGGGTTTTTAAAACATGTTTGCTAACTAAGTATCTTGTATGGAAATTTGAGACAACTTTGTGTATATAAGAGCAGTTTTGGAACAATTTGGATTCATGGAAGATTTTATCAAATAGTGAATATTTTTATAAAGCTAAATAATAAAGTAATTTATGGAAAATTATAGTATTGGATTTCTAAACTATAAACTCAAAGAGAAAAATGTTTTGAGAGCGTTAGTTCTATAATATAGGGAGTGCTAATAATCAATTTAGTGTTACCGATTGGTTTAAATGCCCTAGAGTAACGCTTCATCGAATATTGTACAGCTCATTGAATAGAATGTTTGAGTGGAACTTACTAGCCCATAGTGAATACTCTAATTTCACTGGGTAGTATGGGAAGCCTTGGTTAAATTCTTGTGATTTCTATTAGGAAGTATTTAACACTTTAGAGCTGTATTCTCTTTTGGTGTTCGGTGGGGCCGATAGATCATTAAGAGAATATAGATTAGGTTTTCTAGTGGTATCCATAACGAGTGAGATTTACTAGCTTCTAGTAAATACTTGAATTTAACTAGGTGATATGGGACATTTTGGTTAAGTTCTTATGATTACTGAAAGTAATAGTATTTGGCACTTTAGATTATATTTCCATTTAGGGTTCGGCCGGGGACCGATAAATCCTTAAGATGTATACTCATGGATTTTTTTTGATTATAAATATATAATAATAATGAATAATCTAGAACCTTCCAATCATGGTTGCTATGATCTTGAGGTCGGTTGTGATTCTGTTTCATGGTATGGACAATCCTTGGTATCAGATCATTACAAGTGATACCACATTTGTTTGCCACGGTATGGACAATCATTATGATTGGTATGGACGATCCAGGTGATCGGTATGGAATTGGTTTCTCTATGTTAGAGATATTGTGCTTTAGTCTGTAATTCTGTGTTTAGTGACTAATCTGTATTTGTGACCTAAATATATAACCCTGTGCCTTGGGATAAATTCTGAGTTAAATTAATTCTATAACTTGTTATACCTTGGACATTTAGATTTACTTATATGTTATATATTCTTTTGTTATATCTTATTCTCACCCTTTTGGATATTTAGAGATAGTTTGACTTGTTTATTTTATAATATTCGGGTCAGGTCGAGACTTTCAGGTTATAGTACAAGTAGACCTTTTATTAGTTGTGCTAGCAAAGAGATAAATATTTTTGACTTTTAGTCTATTCATTTAGGATTTTGTGTTTGGTAATAAGATGTATATTTGAGTTAAAGATTCGTTGGAGATTTGTACGAGATGCATATTATGTGAGTCGAGTGTTATTATTGATAGACTCACAGCTTTGTGTATGTGTATACGATGTATATTATTCTGCTGTGATCTATGACTAATTTTTATATGATATCTGTTCTGATTCTAAGAAACCAATGTGTTTACTACTTTGAACTGAGGCTGTACACGTCAAATTTTATTCCAGAGATTAAATAAAATAGTAAGTATGATGTGTCGGTGATAGTTTATAGTTATATTCACATTTTGTCTCCCTTAACAAGCCTTATTCTCCGTATTATTAGATGACATTATTTATAATGTTCTTTAATAATATAGGTATAACGGTGGGGTCTTTAACAACCATCTGTAGTAAATGCATCACGGAACAACTAGGGATCTAGTCTGAGACTCGAAATCCCATGATCAGGATGAACGGGAGCCGAACCTAATTCCCGCCCTTTGCTTTTTCGTTTCTTTTCTTGCAATTTGCTTTTCATATTTAACAATAAAGACAATAATAACCCCAGGCTGCTTACACATATATAGGATCCTGAATGATCCCTAGGCAGGCTCTAAGTCAGGTGCCTGGGATGACTACTTAGGACAGTAATAACCTTGGAACTCTTACATGTGTTTGATACCTGGACTGGTATCTAGGCACTACGCTCTGAGTCGGATGTCTAGGATGAACACATAGGATTTCTTCTTGTTTACTTTGATTTGATTTGAACATTTGAATTTTGAAAAAAACCACATTAATTGTGATGACCGATATTAATCGCTTTAAGTCCCATCCAAAGAGGCAAGACCGAAGTGCAGGGTGCAAAACCCCTTGTCGGAGAGCGAGTGTGTGGACTTGTACGATATAGATCACTTTAAGTCCGGTCCGGAGAGACTGGACCAGAGTGCAGGGTACAAGCTCCCGTAGAGCAAGTGGATGGGCTTTTACGAAAAGTAAGCCCCCTCACCGAAGAGTGAGCGGATGGGCTTACTTGGTCGTTGGGTTCCTTTATTGAAAAACAAATGGACTCAGCAAGGATTTAGAGGGATCGAAAACCTAGATTGGGCAATAGACGATCCGGAGAGATCGTCCCTTAACTTAAACATTAAACGATCCAGAGAGATTACAGATTAAACTAAACATAAAATGATCCGGAGAGATCGCACATTACATTGAATATAAGATGATCCAAAGAGATTGAACCTTGAACGGATATAGATTTGATAAAAGGATTTGAATGCCTTGTAAGTAGTATAAAACAGATAAAATCTCAGATGAACACGGTACGATTTTGATATATGATAACTCTGAATGAAATTGGAATGATAATGATATACAAGGAATACTTAAGCAAAAGTTGGAGATCTTAGCTAAACCTAGTCTGAAGCGACTTTTGACTTGCTAGCGAATCTGAAGGAACTGGAAGATTCACCAAGGTAAAGATCAATGGATAGCCAGAGAGCACAACTATTGGAGAATGATTTAGGGAACTAGTTCTTGAGAAATGCACACCATACATCCAAAAGGTGTACTTTGAGCGAAAAGTGTTGACCTGCATTTTAGCCAATAAGATTTCATTTAAACTTAGAAAATTCAAGCAAGGAGTATTCATTTCGGTTGTGTGTCTCTTAGGTGTGAATTCAGTCAGTGATTAATGTCGAATAATTCAAATATTAACATTCACATATCATTTAGCATGTGGTGTGATATTATAGCCAAATTTATCACTTACATAGCTTTGGTAAAATCTAATTTTACTCATTTAAGCATTAACCCATAGTGATAATTATTTACATTAATTCTCTTCGTCAATACTATGACACATTAGGACTTATAGAATTTGGTAATGGTCAAAATTCCAATACCATCCATATTCAACTTTATAGTCCTAACACAAAGTCCTTTGTTGAATAATAACAATTATTATCAACTGAACCGTTTTAGCCAAAGACTTTGACTTTGAGTTGACTTTTGTTGACTTGATATTAACCCCATATAACCAAGGAGATGAATTCTATCTTGAATAGTGTTTCACTTCCAATGCTCCCACTCGACCCAGCTATCGTCATTTGATGGATGTTGTGTCATGATTTAACTATAATCAAAATAGGGTTTATAGTATTCTTAAGTCAAGGGAATTGTGTAATATTATCACATCAATAATTGTTATTTGACCATAGTTATATTAACCAATAGAAAACTATCGAGTGAGTCATTCCATATTTATCCAATAACTAATGGTACATAACACCTTGCTGCCGCCATCAGTCATGAGTAATATACTGCCCAATATTTGGAGAGAGTTACGTAATCTCAACTGATGTATCAATATCCAATCTCAATAGATCTTGACAATATTTAAAACGATATGTTTATTTTATTGTGATAAGTCGCTCATGGTTACAATACATTGCAACTACTATCACCAAACATACCACATATGGATTTTCTATTAAATATACTTTTATTTGAATCAATCAATCAATATAATAAAAAGAAAACACCTTTTATTTCGATCAAGATTGATTATTAAGTTAGATTTATGTAACAATTACATAATTTCCCCTAGGGCATACCCTTAACTCTATCAACATCAAACTGATCGATGTTTATACTCAAAACTCTACTAAACGAATATTCTGGAACTCAATGGAAGAGGTTTCGGGTCCAAATTCACCGACCTCCAAAAGTTAGTTTTTTGGACATTTGATTCAAATTAATTATTATTTGTATCAATTATTAAATCTCAAGGCATTTGACAAATACAAGTTATTACAAGTTCTAACTTACTGATTAAATGCAATAGAATTTTCATCTAGATTCACTGCAGTAATTCTTTTATCCGGTTATGACAAAGGCATTTGAATTTTGGTTGAACAATTGAAATGACATATTCATTTAATGCATGACTAATTTGAATAACGCAATTATTGTTGTATTTGAAACATTCAATCTTATATGCATTAGGGATGCATAGTTATAACATGTTAGTGATGTAATTAGAGAGTTAAAGTTTAAACCATCATTATAATGCAAATACAACTGCATCTATGAGATGTTTAAAGTCGAATTCACTTTTTAACATTTTTAAAGTTGGTCAAGGTGCTTAAAAACATGCGAGTATTGACTTTTGGTTGCACTACTTAGTTGGATTCTTCCTTGATTCCAACTCTCTATATCAAGCGGCTAGAGATCATTGTCGTCAATTTTGGAAACTTAGAGGTCGACTGCAAGTGACTATGTTAGTTCTATGTTCATTTTCAAGTTTCCAGGTCAGAAGAAAGACCGGGAGTTTTAAAAGCGGATCCATTGATAATTGAAGGTAGACCATTTATTATTACCACTTGGAGTACGATGGTGGACAAGGCTAAGGAACATGTTTTATCCTTTCCTTTATGGGTTCATTTTCTCACATTCCCTCAATGTTGCAGCCATGATTAGGCTTAATTGGTTAGCTAGTTTGTTCGTTAGTCTTAAATGTTTATATGCTAATACTGTGGCCTGGAAAAAGTTAGTCTGCAAAAACGCTGATTGAAATCACTACTAAAAAACCACTTCCATCCAAGCTTAGAGTTCGTATTGATGAAGGTTATGAGGAAGTAGTTGATGTTCATTATAGTTGAAAAACTGAAATTTGCATAGCTTTCCATTCCTTTGGTCGCCTTTTAGATGTATGCACTCGCCAAGTTATGACTCCCTTTTGCCCTTTATAGATAGGAATCCACTTCATCGACCTCCAGTTATGAAGTGGGTTCCTAAGTATAAGAATTGTGCTCCCAGCGACGTTTTCGTAGCTGTCATTGCTCCTCTAGGTCTAGTTTAGGATGAGACTATGCTTCCAGTATAGGTCTAATGGTATTTACTTTTGTTACTGGTGCAAAGTCTTTTGGTAGTCAATACCATAAGTTTGGGTAAATCCCTTGACCACTAACCTAGTTTTATACCTTTCAATTGTACCATCACTATTGTATTTGATTTATTATACCCATTTACAACCTACATGTTTTTTGGTATATTTATAATATCCCATATGCCATTTTTTCTAAGGCTTGGAGTTCTTTGTTCATAGCCTTACGCAAAATTGGGCTTTGATTAGCTTCACTATAGTTGGTTAGTTCCATTTAGTTAGTGATGTTACTCAAGTGGGCTCGGTATGGAGGGGATACCATATTATATGAAATAAAATCTTGTATTGGATACATCACCTATTGGGATACATAATCCTTTAATTTTACGAGAAGTCGAGTTTGTCTTGTAGATCTTATTACGACATTTTTTTCTTGAGTTGGTTCTTCATGAGTTAGTTCATCACTTGAATCATTTATCTGTTCTTCTCCCCTAGAAGGAATTACACTTCTTTCACCAACTTATTCTTCATTTGTATGCTCAACCCGTTCTTGATTTGTTTCTTCAAGAAACATGAAATTATTTGGAGACAATATGACTAGTTTACCTTGTGTATTTTCTTATTCCCTTATTTGATAATATGGTTCATTTTCTAAAAATGATGCGTCTTGTGAGATGTAAAGTTTATGATTTTTTTGGTTCATAACATTTATGCCCCTTTTTTGGGATGAGTATCCTAAAAATATGGCTTTGATAGCATTTTTATCTAGCTTGTCATGTCATTTTATGTATATGAAAGATGTAAACCAAAAATTCTTTTGTGATCAAGATCTATTTTCACATTCTAAGAATTTCTAAGGGACTCATATTTTTAAGCATGACACTTGAAAATCTATTTATAAGGTAAGTTGCAATTGGCATAACATCTGACCAGTAAGATTTTGGAAAGTTAGTTTGAAAAAGAAGAGATCTAGCGACTTCAAGTAAATGTCGAATTTTTCTTTTTGAAACCCTATTTTGTTTAGGTGTATTAATACAAGTGGTTTGGTGTAAAATTCCTTTTTGTTTGAAAAATTCTATGACATTTTTGTTTGCATATTCTGTTCCGTTATCAGATCAAATTTTTTTAATTTTCGCGTCATCTTGATTTTCTATAAAATTGTAAAATTTTCAAAAACATGAAAAAACATCATTTTTTTCATTTTAAAAGGTAAACCCAGGTATTGCTAGAAAAATCATTAATTAATGTGACAAAATACTTAAAATGATTATAAGAATCAACATGGCCTAGACCACAAACATCAGAATTAATTAAATCAAAAAAATATCTAACTTATTAGTAGATAAAGAAAATGACAATCTAGTTTGTTTTGAAAGCTTACAAACATTATAATTTTTGGAATCTAATTTATAATAAAAAAACTTTATCCAAATTTTTTTTAGATGGATGACCAAATCTCCAATGTAGAAATTTGTCATGATCTGCTAAATTTAATGACACGTGACATTTATTGGTGTTTTCATCAAGAAAATAGAGGCCATTTTTCAAACATCCCTCACCAATCTTCTTCCCCATTCTCGATCTTGAAAGGTCACTTTATATAGTGAGAATATAACATTGTAATTTAGTTCGTGGGTTATTTTACTAATTGAGAATAAATTTGAATTAAAATCTGGAAAATATAAAATATTTGCCACCTCTTTTGTAAGAAACCATATTGTACCAAAATCATGAATTTGAACTTTATCTCCGTTAGCAACAGTTACATATTGAGAGTCTTTATTTTGTTTAACATTGGTTAATTTATTTTTATTTCTTGTCATGTAATCAGTAGCACCTGAGTCAATTAACCATCTATCTGTATTTTGATAGATACTTGCAATTTTAAAATAGTTATTGATTTTGGATGACTTAAATATAGCGTTAGAATGTACAAACCTGAATTTTGTTGATGTAACAAATAGTTTAATTGAGTTAGCATTTGATTCAGTTGCACTGTTTGAGTCACGGAAGGTCCTGCTGAAGCAGAGCTATTATTTGGTTGAGTCCATTAAGCCAATTCAGATCTGTTACCTTCTGTCTCTGCTCCTTTACTAAAACCACCAAATTTGTTCTCTATTTTTGCACCGTCCTACTTACCTCCTCTGTTGCCCTTCTCTCAGATCGGTCGGAGGTGGAGATGGAGGAATAAGCAGCCACCGCGGTTGTGCCCTGCTTTCTTGCAATGGTTGCGATTGTGCCCTGCTTTCTTAAAGTGGTCACATAGTTTAGTACTCGAAGCTCCCTTCCCTTTGGCCGTCTCCCTGAAACTAGTGTTTGAGTATTTTACCTGAAACGCCTTGGTCTCTTGATTTTTCAACTAACGAGGGTTCATGAGTGCTCGCTAAGATTGCTTTTGCTTAATTTTTACCACCACATCATCAAAACTTAGCATCTCGGCCAATGGCAAGACTTGAGACCGTATCGATTCATAGCTTGGATCGAGAGCCTTAGGTAGGTAAAAATTAAGTCTTGTTTGGATCTTTTTTGTTCAATTGGGTCTGTTGTTGGTGGAAGATAGACATTAAGCTCTTGTTTAAGGCTAAAGATATGAGCGAAATTTTTGTCGATCATACTTTCTCTTAGCTTTGCCCTAAACCTCCTGTGATCTGCTGGAGTACATAAGTACGTATGAAATCTAGGGTTCCATTGTGTTGAGTAGTCATGACATGATTATTTGGTCAGTTGTCTTTCATTATTCTATTTTTGCTTTCTCTTTAGGAAATGGCTCGGTTGGCTTTGCTGCTTTTAGTTTTTCCCATTTTCTAGTGACAAAGCTTAATTTTCCTTTGCCACCAAGACCAATTGTTACTGGTCTATGTTAACGTTTGTAAAACGTTTATAAAATCAAAATAAGAAGAAGAAGAAGAAGATAATTCATATTATTCAGCAAGACGGCTGAGCAAGAAGATTGATTACATTAGGGTTACAGAGATAGGTTTATATAGATAGAAAACATAAGAAAAGGCTAAAAGGCCCAAACAGATAAAAGGCCAAACAGTATTTGGAACAATATGCTAACATCCCCCCTCAAACACGCGATGGTACAGCAAGAAGCATCGAGAGTTTGCCAATGAAAAATCTATGACATTCGATAGTGTGAGCCTTCGTGAAGAAATCTGCAAGTTGCGTGGATGACAAAGTAAAAGGCAGAGAAATAGTTCCATGCAGCAAGTGATACCGAGTGAAATGATAGTCAATCTCAATATGTTTGGTGCGCTCATGAAAAACAGTATTGTGAGCAATTTGAATAGCACTCTTATTGTCACAATACATAGGAGTGGGAGAAGAAATCGAAACACCCATATCCTCCAACAGCCAGCATAACCAAATGATCTCAGATGTAGTGGAGGCCATAGCACGATACTCTGCCTCAGTAGAAGACCGAGAAACAACATCCTGTTTCTTGCTCTTCCATGAAATAAGGGAATCACCTAAAAATATGCAAAAGCCAGTTGTGGATTTTCTATCCGTCGAATCACCAGCCCAATCTGCATCAGAGAAAGCATGAAGCTCCAAAGATGAGGTCGATGGGAACAAAAGACTCTGATAAAGTGTTCCTTGCAAGTAACGAAGAATGCGCATAACAGCAGCCCAATGAACAGAGGTAGGGGAAGATACGAACTGGCTAACAATGTGAACAGCATAGGCAATATCTGGACGAGTGATGCTCAGATATACAAGGCAACCAACAATAGAACGATATAAAGTGGGATCAGAAAGAGGACTCCCATCGGTCGGAGTATATCGGGCATTTACCTCAAGTGGTGAATCAACATGACGTGTATCAGTAAGACCAGCACGATGAATAATGTCAGTGGCGTATTTGGATTGGGAAAGAAGATAGCCTTTTTCTGAGGAAGCTACTTCAATGCCTAAAAAGTAACGTAGATGACCCAAATCCTTCATATCAAAACAACGAGACAATGTGGCTTTAATGCTCATAATACCATTACTGTCATCACCTGTAATGATCATATCATCTACATATAGTAGAAGCAGAATACGGCCTGCAGAAGTTAATCTGACAAAAAGTGCTGAATCATGGGGACTAGAGGTAAAACCAAGTGATGTAACAACATTCGAAAATCTCTCATACCAAGCACGTGGTGCTTGCTTAAGACCATATAGAGCTTTCTTAAGCCTGCAAACCTGACCTGGAGCATGAGAAACGCCAGGTGGAGCAACCATGTAAACTTCTTCCTTAAGATCTCCATTAAGAAAAGCATTTTTAACATCCATTTGAGAGATGTCCCACTTACGACTGGACGCAACAGCAATAAGAACCCGAACAGATGTCATCTTAGCCACAGGAGCAAATGTCTCCTTATAATCCATGCCATACTCTTGGGCAAATCCTTTAGCAACTAAACGAGCTTTGTATCGCTCAATAGAACCATCTGACTTGGTTTTAATCTTATATACCCATCGACAACCAATAGTTTTCTTCCCAGTAGGAAGATATACAAGATCCCAGGTACCAGTTTTGTCTAAAGCAGACATTTCCTCAGACATAGCACGTTGCTAGACAGGAGAACGAACAGCCTCCGAGTAAGAAGAAGGCTCATAGAAAGTGTCAATGGAAACAAGAAATGAAGCAAAAGCCCGAGAGTAACAAGAGTAAGCAAAATCTGATAATTGAGTAGATTTACGTGTGCGAGTGGGATAGCGAGGTTGAACAGGATCTATCAGCACAGGAGGTGTTTGAACAGTCGTAGTAGTAGGAGATAAAGTGTCACCTGCAGAAGGAGGAGGAACAGAGTGTATGGATGACGGTGTTTCAATGGTAATGGGTGGTGAATCAGAGGGGTTATCAGCAGGAAAGGGATCAATGTGAATAAGATCAGACTTAGTCATACTATGAGGACTAGCTGGAATAGAGTAGAAGGGAATATGCTCAATAAAGGAAACATGACGAGAAACATATAGTTTATTTGAAGAAGGATCATAAAAGCGATAACCTTTTTGTCCAATACCATACCCAAGAAAAACACATATAGCAACACGCGAAGATAATTTTGTACGCTCTACGTGTGGACGAAGAACAAAACAAGTGGAACCAAACACTTTTAGGTGTGAGTAATCGGGAGTTTGACCAAACAACTTGGCATGAGGAGAAATACCAGAATTATGAGAAATTGGGATTTTATTAATAAGATAAACGAAAGTAAGAACAGCTTCTCCCCAAAACTCTTTTGGAACACTAGCTGAAAGAATCATAGAACGGGCAGTTTCAACAATGTGTCTATGTTTTCTTTCAGCAACACCATTTTGTTGCGGGGTATCAGTGTAGGAAGACTGATGCAAAGTACCATCAGCCGTGAATATGTTAGAAAGGTCTCCCTTAGTATATTCCCCCCCTAAATCAGAACGAAAGCATTTAACAATAGCAGAGTGTTGGGTTTTAACATATGCTTGAAAGTCAGTATATATATCAATAAACTCAGAACGACGTTTCATCAGAAAAACCCAACAATAACGAGTATAGTCATCGATAAAAGAGACATAATATCTGCACCCACCTTTTGTGGGGATGGGTGCTGGACCCCAAACATCAGAGTGAACTAAATCAAAAGGTGCAGTGGAAGTAGAAACACTTTGATTAAAGGGTAAAGCAGAAAATTTTCCAAGTTTACAACCACTACAATCTGAAATATCATGAGAACGTAAATCTCCCAAAACACCAGAATTACATAAAAATTTAAGACGAGAGCTTAAAATATGACCAAGTCTAGAATGCCACAAATAAAACTTAGAAGACAATGGAGTTAAATGAAAAGAAGAAAGGTCAATACTGGCAGCAGCGGCATGACTTGGAATGTGTAAGTCATCCAAAACATAGAGACCGCCCTGCCTATGGCCTGTCCCAATCATCTTCTTGGAGTTGGGATCCTGCACAAAGCAAGTGGTAGAAGAAATATGAACAAGATATCCAAGATCACAAAGTTGTCCGACCGACACAAGGTTCATAGTTAATTTAGGAATGTAATAAACATTTGGGAGGGAAACATGTGTGGTTTGAATTGTACCGATTCCTGTTAATGGCAAAGGTGTGCCATCAGCAGTCAAAATAGAAGGTGAGCGAGAATCAAAAGACATAGATATAAATGATGAACAATCATGGGACATATGATATGAAGCACCAGAATCCAAAATCCACAAAGGAGAATTCAAACCTGATATGGAGGGAGCTGACATGGCAAAATGCTGAGACTGAGGAGCAGTCATGTTTTGAGACAAAGACTGGCTAGCAAGGAACTTCTGAAATTGTTCTGCAAGAGAGTCCATAGAGGAATCCACACCTGATTCACCAGAAGGATGTACCAATGCAGCAGTCTTAGGCTGGGAACTACCACGTGACTGTCCATATCCTTGTGCAGTAGAGAAGGACTGTTGTTGGCTACCACGATGTTGCTGTTGTGATCTATCACCTTGCTTAAAACTTTGATTTTTTTGACGAGCTAATAATTCAGGACATTGATTTTTCCAATGGCCTGGTTGTTTACAGTAATTACAGTCACGACCATTCTTGATATTTATCTTGTTGCGTTGAGACGGGATTGGTAAAATTCCCGTAGCAAGAACAGATGCAGAAGAGGTCTGTACAACTTTCTCAGTTTGAGACTTCAAGCGAGTTTCTTCAGCTAATAATTCATGTAGAACAGAATCAACATAAGGTAAAGGAGTGCGATGTAGGATGGACGCACAACAATGCTCATACTCTGGTCGAAGAGCCATCAACAATTGAACAAGACGTTGTACCTCCCTACGAGCGATATATGGAGCAAATGACCTAAGCTCAGCATCCTCAGTCATAGCCAATTGATCCCAAAGAGCAGTAATTTCAGAGTAAAAATCTTGAATATTTCGATCATTCTGAGACAATGACCGAATATCAGCCTCTAATTGATATTGAACGGCAAAGTTAGAGCGCACAAAGAGTCGCTCCAAATAGTCCCAAACTTGCTTAGCAGTATCATACTTAGCCAATTGCATACCAATTTTATTTTCAACGGAATTATTAATCCAAGTGATGATCTTTGAATTGTTGGTATCCTATTTCTCCATTGATTCAACATTAGCAGTTTCAGAAGCCACAATAACACCAGAAATATATCCCCACATCTGTTTTCCTTTTAGAAAATTTTTCATGACATAACTCCAATAAGAATAGTTTTTTCCATCTAAACGAACACTAATAGCCTGTAATGAATCATCACCTCCTGCCATATTTTGAAGTCAGCAACTACTTCAGGTCGAGTCTGGTATCAATTGGGCTAGGGTTACGGGGAACTAGGGTTTCGAGACAAGGGTAGGGTTTCGATGTGCTAGGGTTTCGGGCTGAGGCAGGCTAGGGTTTCAGGTTGAAGCAGCGACGAGGCGAAAACAGGAACCTTGCTCCGATATGATGTTAACGTTTGTAAAACGTTTATAAAATCAAAATAAGAAGAAGAAGAAGATAATTCATATTATTCAGCAAGACGGCTGAGCAAGAAGATTGATTACATTAGGGTTACAGAGATAGGTTTATATAGATAGAAAACATAAGAAAAGGCTAAAAGGCCTAAACAGATAAAAGGCCAAACAGTATTTGGAACAATATGCTAACAGTCTAGACCAGTGAATATAATATCTATTATCATTGAGTATGATATTTGTGAGTTTTGTGTTATCAGATTAGACATGTTGAACTGACTACAGTTCTTTATTATCTGCATCTTTCGATATTGTTATGGAACTTTTGAGTCAGGATCTAACCCGCTCTGTAACATATTGAATTTTTGAGGAGAAGATTGAATATGATGAATAATTAGTTTTATTGCTAATTTATGATTCTACAAGCTCTTTGTATATGATTATATATAGCTTAATTCTACTAGACGTTGCTTATTTCATAAATTATAATTCTACTAGTCATTGCTTATTTTCTATTATAATTGCCTAATTACACTCTAATTACAACGCTCTAATTACATGCTAAGTATCAAGTATAGATGACAGCTATATAATGGAAGTTAGCCTTTTATTTGTTTCATGTTAAAGCCTACGATGAAATACTCTGAGGCTAGCATTCCTATTTCTCCATCTTCTTTTATTTATTTTCTGTTTACAGCTTATGATGAAATATTCTGAGGCTATCATTCATATTTCTCCACATTTATCAATGTGATCTTTCTATATAAAAGTTATTGCACGCTGAATATTTAAATTAAAGAAAAGGGAGAAATGCTAAAATAAGTGCGAGAACAACGACTGTTAATGAAGGAAATTAATAGGTAGGAAACTAATCTACAATTATAAGTAATGGTAAGAGATGACATTTTGTTTATTGATATTTTGAATAAAGAATTGTGTCCAAAGCCTGAAATATAATATATAAGCACGATTATGTTTTGATTGATTCAGTCCCGTATATGGTTTATTCAAAAATATTTCATATTAACAAATGTGCATTTATGTATCAATATATAACTACTGTTTTTAAATGTATTACAGATATTTAATTAAACACCATAATATGTTTCATATAAATGATCAAGTATCGCTCATGTAATGTTATGAAAGCTGATTGTATGGAATATATTTATGTGTGTTCAAGATGCATGAAATATTATATGATTTACCAAATAAAATAAAATATATAAGCAAAATTATTTTCTGATTAATTCAATTCTTTATGCAGTTTGGCCAAAAATATTAATATATGAATGTGCATTTTATGCATTGATAACTACTGTATATGCATGCATTATAGATGTTTAGTAAGATACCATAATATATTTCAAATAAATGATCAAATATTGCTCGTGTAATGTTAGGAAAATTAATTATTTAGAATATATCTATTCAAGATGCATGAAATATGCATTTACCAATTATATATATATAATACAAAGGCAAAATTATGTTTTAATTAAGTCAATTATGTATGCAGTTTGATCAAAGGGAGTATTATCTTATATATAATAGTGTAAATCGCAGGTACGTGCATCTAATAGCTAGAAATATTCATTTTTTATTTAATAAAGAAATAAAGGATGAAAGTGCACTATAAGTGTTATGAGCATTCTAACTTGAGATTGCTCAAAATCAAAACCACAAAGCACAATGAAAAACGAGATCGTGGTAAGAAGTGAAAAAACAACCAATTAGTATCTAAATTCAAATATCAATTCAATCCTAAACCAATCACAATCACCAAACAAGCAATATAATAACAAAGCAATAACAATTAAATAAATCACACACCGATTTATAGTTGTTCCAGTAACGTCTTTTTACTGTACATCCACTTTGAGAGAGAGCTTTTATTAATATCAACGAGAAGAGTACAAAAGATTGATTACAATGATCACAATATTCACTCTAGAATATGACTTTGTGGAGAAGAGAATTAAACCCTAGTTAATGAAGGATAAAACCCTTGATTAAACCCTTGGAGTGATCCCCTCTTTGAATCTGAAAATAACTTATATAGGGAGAGTTTGAGCCTAGGAAAATACCCGATTTGCCCCTTAAAACCTTCACAAACTAATGCAATCAACCCGAGCAATTTGGAGACAACGTAGTCGATCAGACGTCTAGTTCCTCAACTCATACATCTTACTTGAAGACAAAGTTTCTTCATTTCAAGTGCTCAGACATTTGGTCCCCATAACCAGACGTCTGAGCAAACTCTCAAGATGCCAAATCCAACTTACACTATGTATCACATGGTTTAACCATGCCACAACTCTCACTTTCGAGCTCCAATTTGCAAACCGTATCCTTCGTCAACAAGCTACTTCCAACCACTTCAATTTTTCGTATAGTGTCGCCAAAATTCAACACTTCACCTCGACACTATATCCATCTCCATCACCAAGAACAATTAGTGCCAAACTATCACCACTACTACCTTCAACCAAACAAGCTTGAATATTTTCCTAATGTTCTAAATCAAATAAATATGAGTCACCTTTTAAGATCCAAGGTTTCATGATTAATCTGTCCTAAAGTATATTGAAATCGTAACAAGTGGTATCGAAGCCACCCATCATTGATTTCATTGGGAAATTTTTTTATGCATTTTTTTATGAGTAAGTTTTGAATTGAACTTTTTTAGAAGTCTTGTAATTTCTTACTCATCTTTTAGATCCATTTGATCTATATATCAAGGATTTTCAATTGATGATTTTGGATCTGATTTAGTATTTTTTTTTAAATTATAAATTGAAAGGATGATTTAAGAAACTATTTCGATGTAGAAAGATTGATCTAAATGAGTTGAATGTCATTTTGAAATAAGTTTGAATTTGGAATCATTAAATTTGTGGGAAATAATCAAAATTCCTCTAAAATTAAGTAACAAATCATGTTGGTTAAAGCATTCACATGTTTATTATTGTATATTTTGTAAATAAGTTGTGAATTTTAATGCGAGGAATATTTTGGATATGATTTGTACAGTCATTTTCTTTAATGTTTATAAATGGTATAAAAGGATGTATATAATTTAGAATCATTTATGAAAATAATATAAATCTGGTTCTATGATTATTTTACTTTAATCAACTTTTGATTAAGCAATTTGGATATATATGTATAAGGTATTTTGGTTAATTCAGAAATTCTGATTAATTAGAAATAAGTATGATCCTTGAAAGTGTTTGTATTTATTTTATTATTGGAATAAATTTTAACATGACAGTAATCATATTTTGGACCACATAACGGTCAATTGCATTTATTTTTGTCATAAATGCATTAAATATGGTTATGGTAGTCATGAGTTAATTTATTATCATGAATGTACTAAATGCGTTAGTTACAATTAATTTAGCGATGCAACATGTTTGTATTTAGAATAAGAAAAGACATATGGTTTATTATTTGATGCATTTTGTGTTTTATAGTTTCAGATATTTTATATGTTTAACCCATGCTTGTTGAAAACGTGTTTCACTTTGGTTAGCATAAAATAATATGAGCAGCGGTTTTTATATTTTACCAAAATGCATAGTTACTGACCTTAATTAAGTATTCAAATCATAAACTGAAGATAAGTGATGTAGTAGCATTATATATAGTTATATAATGGTTCAAAAATACATCATAGCTATTACATTCATTCATGTCATTTAATACGACATTTACTATGTCATTTATGTATAATTTTATGTGGCATTTAATTTTGTTGTTCATCCATGACATTTGTTATACGATTTATTTATGATGTCTTATATTATATTTATTAAGAGAATGTCATGAATGTAACCACATACTAAAGTAAAAGAGTATAACAGCTATGATTAAAACATGTTGTGCCACGGTTATAATTTTGAGATTTTCTAATGTAATATAGACTTAAAGTACTTGTGGGAGTGTTTTATAGCACTTGAAATATTGTACATACACTCAAAAATAAATTCAAATATGATTTTTGGTGTCTCTTTACAAACTAATTGTAAATACCCTATATTTAAAGTGAGCTAACTGAAATAACATGTCACCAAAGTGACCTCTTTTATTTTAGTTGTTCATGAAAATATTTGATATTTGTGTATTTTTATTCATATGGATGATAGCCGGCCCAAAGGAAGACTACAATTTGACCGAATAACTTACACATGTGTGATGATAAATATGTGACACCTAACTAATCGGCCTAAAGGAAGATTGTTATTTGACTTGAATTTACTGTCGGTGTTTGAACATTACAACAAGAGTACCATTTACAGTTAATATTACTGTCTAAAGACTTGATATTAATGTTGTGTTAGGTATCTTGAGAAGAGACTTACCAATTATTTGAATTTACTATAGCTGATATTTGGATATGAGCATATACGGTCAATCCTTAATTTTTGTTCATTTTTTAACTAATTTGACAAAAGTGTCTGCCAATTTTAATGTTCTCAACTTATTTGGGACCAACTCTAAGGTTTATTAAGAGAATATGTTGTTTGTTCTTAACTTCACAAATCTAGCTCTTGGAATTAGGAGGGTCATACCCACTCATATTATGGTTGAATGCTCTTATAATGTTATGAAGAATATTTAGAGATAGCACAATTCAAAAGGCAAGATTCAAAAGATCATAAAGTAAATTATTTCAAAAACTTTCAAGGATGTAGTTCCATAGGGATAACCAATTTTAAGGAGTTCTTTACTGAGAATGAAAAACGTTTTGTCAAAATGGTAAGAAGAAACAAGCATGCTTTGTATTGCTTGATTCCATAAAAAAAATGAAACATAAATGAGTACTATATGAAAAATATTGCATTAAAAGTTAAAGACACTCAAGTTATTGTTGTTTTTTGTACTCTCTTTATTCATAATATAACCATTTTAAGATTGTTATTAATTTTCTTAAGAATAAAATGACCTCTTATTGAGCTCATTTCACATTGTGGTAAGAAGAAGAGAGATTGAAGCATCATAAGATAGAAAGTACTCATTTATCGTACATAGTAAATAAATGTATAATTAAGGATAAAGAAGTCGCTAAGGACCTAAACAAAAGAAATAACATAAGGATATACTTATAGTTGTTTCCTTTATGAAATCTATAGACATATGAAAAGAATTTTACCAGATATCACACATATCATGTCTAAAAAGATACACATATTTTTTTGGATTTGTTTATTATTGTTGTTATACTGTAACTTAGACAAATTTTGGTTTCTAATTTTGATATGAACAAATTGGATATTATTGTTTCTTTAGAAATAATAAGATTAATTTATGAATAAATTCAAATATTGTTGGAATTAAAACTCCTAATGTTTAAAATATAGCATATATCTACTTATGCTCAATACCTATTATAATAAAGTTTTAAATTTTGATTTGATGATTAATATGATTATTTGTTTTAGCTTATTAAATAATTATAGATTGAGGCACCAAAGATAGCATGTACTTTATTGATATTCTAAGCAACTTAAAACTACAAGTTTTATAAACCAACACTAAGAAAAAAATTTAAAATGGAAAATGTTATAATTTTTGAGGATGTTGAGTTTGGGGGAGAAATAAAGTACAGATCATTGTCTTTAAGGAGAATCATTATCTTCGATTCAACTACGTTTACTTCTTCGGATAATGTATAGGATTTGATTCCTTTCAGTAATAAGAAGTAAATTAAGAACCATAATAAGATAATATTAAACAAAAATTTTAAGGTATGTAACTTTGTCCTTAGGGAGAATCATTATATTTAATTCAGCTATAGTTACTTCTTCGCATAATTATAGAATTTGTTTTTTTCATTAACAAGAAGTAAATTAAAACCATAATAAGACAATATCAAACAAAATTTTCTTCGAATTAAGGTTACCGTTTCAAGAAACAAAATCAACAACCTCAAAGTGCATGGTCACTATGGAAATCCACTTGAAAAGGAAGAAATACTATTTTGGATTACTATGTCGTATTTCTCCATAATGATAAATAATGGATTGGTGAAAATGATTCTATGGACCTACATCAATCCATACAAGGTACTGATTTTTTTTGATAAGTAGTAGTGCGACCTAGGTCACATAGCCAGAATTATATATATATATATATATATATATATATATAAACCCGAGTTATCCAACTAACAAACCTAGTCGGTGGCCTAACACCGGAAAACGTTCCCAAAAACAACTAAACACAGCTAAAACCAGATTGCAACTCAACAAAGTACGAAACAAAAATATACACAACAAGTAAAGCAGGAAATAGAAGGGAAATAAGTTCGTGCAATAACCCTGAGATAATCAAGCCGGACCCGTGTTGCTACCAACTAAGGCCTGATCCCCTGACGCTACAAGGAAGTAGTGCATGAGAGACATAACAGTATATGTCCACATGGAGAAAAGAGTGAGAATTTTCGTAGAAACTGAGTAAAATGAACTAATTTTTCCATTAAAGCATCTCTCATTCCTCTCAATCCATCAAACCCAAGCAAAAGCTAAAGAAAGTAAGGCAAACGATGAAGTGGGCGACAAAGAGGCCCAAAGGGCTTTCCAGGTCAGGAAGGTGGCCTTAGCTTGTAAGTTTAAATTTGTCGTACACATCATCCACACCTTAATCATGAAATCACAGTGGAGGAAGATATGATGTGTAGAATCAACATGCTCGCTAAAGAGGAAGCAACATTGAGCACCTACAATGGACTTTCTTGCCAGGGCATGAGTAGTATTAAGTTTGTTAAGCATTATAAGCCACATGTGCACTTTAAATTTTGGAAGCGCATGGAGGCTCCAGAGGCTGCTGGAGTCAATGAATGTACCGAGGAAGTTGTAGAAGGTGTACATGGAACGTACGGAAAAAATCCCTGATGGTTCAGGCCCCAACCGAAAGAATCCTCCGTGTCATGCAACGAAATGGAGTCAATGTAAGTCAGAAGAGCAGCCGCTGAAAGCAGAAGAGGGCCAAATAGGATCGATGTAAAGCTTAAATTTCGCCAACCCTCAAGGAAAATTGCATGCAAGGTTACCTCCTTGTTCAAAGCAATATCAAATAGGTTAGGGAAAAAGGAGGACAAAGTTTGACCTTTCATCCAAGGGTCTTTCCAAAAGAGGATTCTTTTCTCATTAACCCAAGCGATAAACGTGTTGATATGAATTTTAGATCCAACCTTAGCCACGTTGTTCCAGAAGATGGAGGCTCTTGGAATAGAAAAGCAATCGGAGAGGTTAAAGTTGCCGTTGTAATAGTACGATTTTATCCAAATTGCCCATGGTTTTGAACAACCGTTAAGGAGATTCCAGCTCCACTTGGAAAGTAATGCCTTGTTGAAATTACTCTGGTTGATCAGACCTAGGCCCCCATCATTTTTAGGCAAGCAAACAGAGTTCCATGCGACAAGATAGTTTGCAGCGGTGATTGAAGTCGTACCTTCCATAAGAATGCTTGCCTTAACACATCAATTTTCAAAATTACCCAAGTTGGCGCTCTATAAAACGAGAACCAGTAAGTCGGATGAGCAAACATGATAGAGTTCACTAGCGTAAGCCTACCTGCCCTGGAAAGTGATGAACCCTTCCAACCAGCCAGCCTACGAGTACATTTCTTGATGAGGATTGACCAGTCTGCCTTCGTATGTTTAAAAGGCCTAAGAAGCAATCCAAGATATGGAAGTGGGAATGATTGCAGGCTGCAGTTTAGCAAAGAGGCTATAAGAGGACCAAGAGGGAGCGCCGCATCAGACATGAAAATAGCACTCTTGGAGTAGTTGATCTGCAGCCCCGATGCCAGTTCAAAACAATACAAGAGAAGCTTCAAGGTTGCAATAGACTTGGGGGTTGGAATGGACGTGAGAATGGTGTCGTCCGCAAATTGAAACGAGTTGAAGCCATTGTTTATGAAATCCCTACCTGGGTATTCAAGTAGACCTAACGCACAATCCATGTCGATCATTCTCGCATAGATATCCACAGCTAGGTCGAAAAGAAGGGAAGAGATTGGGTCCCCTTGCCTCAGACCCCTCTTGGAGCAAAAAAGATTACCCTTAATACCATTAACGCAAACCGTGGAACAAGAGATGGAGAGCAACTGGGAAAAAAGATTTCGGAAATCCACTGTGGTCTAGGTTAGCAAGGAAGAAATCCCATGAAATAGCGTCGAAAGCTTTAGAGAAATCAAGCTTTACAAAAGCACAGCCTATTTTATTCGCATGACAAAAGCCGATGGCCTCTTTGACCATCGCAGCGTTGTCAGTTAAGGATCTACCCGAAGTAAAAGCATAGTGTCTATGGCTGATGAGAGAATCCATGTATGGTCTCAGGCGGTTGGCCAGGATCTTAGTGATGAGTTTGAAGTCCGTATTCAAGAGGTTGATGGGTCTTAAATCAGAAGGAGAAGAACCTTCAATTTTAGGGATGAGAATGATATTTGCGTAGTTGAGTTTTGCAACTAGATTTGGTTGTGAGTGGAATTCGATGAAGACATTGAAGATGCTGAATTTAAGGAATCCTCGGTATCTTTTGAAAAAAGAAGAGGGGAATCCATCTGGACCTGGCGCTTTATCAAAAGCCATTTCGTTTAACCTAGCCTAAATTTCGTCAATCTCGAAGGGGCGGTCAAGGAGAAGAAGAGAATTGGATGAGGTAGGGAAGAGAGACTCCCAGTTGACGTTGTCTTGACAAGAAGAGGGAGTGCCCAGAATCTACTTGAAATGTGTGGTGAAAACTCTGACAATCTCATGCTCATCAGAAACAAGAGAGTTATCAATCTGAATGCTGGAGATTTTGTTAGATCTCCTACGTCCATTAGCGATTCTATGGAAGTAACCCATGTTGAGATCACCCTCTCGAAGTCAATGGTCCCTTGAATGCTGCTTCCATGCCACCTCCTCTTGAGTCAAAAGCCGAATGAGAGTCAATTCAAGAATGCGAAGCAACTCTTTTTCCAAGGCATTGAGGGGGGAAGATTCCTCCTTGATATTCAGGTCTAAAATCTGTTTTTGGATATGATATTTTTTTCTTTGACCGACCCTAAAGCCCTTTAAACCATGTTTTGAGAGCAGATCTAAGAAGTTGAAGTTTAATGACGAGAACATGGGCCGCTGACCTAGAAAAAACGAACGAAGCCCAGAGTTTCTCTACCATATCGTTGAACCCCGGCTTAAGGGTCCAAAAAATTTCGAATTTGAAGGGAGGCTCATAAGGGGTACCATCTCCGAAGTCAAGGAGAATTGGGCAGTGGTCAGAGATGATTGTGGGAAGACCGATTTGGGATGCAAGGGGGTAAGTAGTCTCAAAAGACATATTGATAAAGAACCGATCAAGCTTAGATAATGAGGGAGAAGATCATTTTCTCGACCACGTGAAGGCACGATTATTTAAAGGCAAATCGATGAGGTCATAGTCGCTAATGAACCGATTAAAATTGTCCATATCCGAAGAGAAACCGATAGACGAGTTTCGCTTGGAAGGGAATCTAGTAACAATAAAATCACCCCCAACTAACCATGGACCGTGGAAAAGGGAAATGAAATGGGTACAAGCAGCCCATAACATAGAACGATCCAAAGAGTTGTCCAGACCGTGAATATTTGAAAAAGCATGAGCAACACCGGTTAGCACTTGCTTTAGCATTAAATGAAACGCAGAAACATATGTAACTCTTTGAAGAAGAGCACATTTTGAGGTGTCCCAAAAGGTGATGATTCCCAACTTGGACCCCACCGAATCCAAAATAGCTGATCCACTTAAAAGATCACCGACAATCGATCTAAGTTTAAACACATTTGGGTTACATAGCTTGGATTCTTGAATAAATAAGACAACAAGATGCAAAGGGCGAATAAAATTCTTAACCAAAGAACACTTATCGGAACAACCCAAACCAGGAATATTCCAAGATAGAGTACGCATTAAGAACTACCCACGCGCTCTGATTCGCAGCATTTAATGACCTCAACATGCAAAGGATTTAGAGAGAATGATACAAGATGCGGCTACAATTATAACTTCTTGATTAAAAGTGTTTAAAAGGTTAAGGATGAAGACACTACCTTGAATAGGGTGATCACAGTCGGCAGGCAGAATCCGGCCACTCCTCCTGATAACCGTTGGAGTAGGAGCTTTTGAGTGGAAGCATGGAATCTATTGCTGAATCATTTCTTTTGAGCATTTGTAGTATTTTGTGTGAAGGCGGATTTGCGAGAGTAATTACTGACTTTCTTGCGATTTCTAACCAGTTGAAGTTGTCTTTATCTGTGTCTGGAGATTTGTCTTTGCGAATTAAAGAAGAAAGAAGGTCAAAAGTTGGTGAAGAATTGAGAATAAAGGCTGAAGAGCCTTTAATCCGATCACCGGTGGCCATTTTGAATTTTTTGAGAGCTTTTTGTATATAACTGTAGATGAAATGATTGTTGAAATTATGCTCTATTACATATATTTGTCTGCAGATATAATGGAACTAATCTATTTATTTTTAGGTTGCGTTTGTTTTAATTCAGAACCGCTGAATTTAGTTCTGAAATTATAAAATTTCAGCATTCAGAACTTTTGGGGTCGTTTGCCCGGATGCATAAGTTCTGAATAACCTGGTCAATTCAGATATTATTTTTAAGCGAAAATTCATCGCTGATTTTAAGCTTCTGAACATTTCTTCCTGGTTTGCAGTCTCGAACCGGTGAAACATTTATATAAGTAATAGCACTGCAGGCTATTTATTCCATTATCTCTCTCATCTCAAAAAAGTATTCGTCAGTCTGCTTCTGCAAACCAGCTGAATTCATACCGTAAGGTACATTTTTGCAGCTGTATTTTGTTTATTGTATGTTAATATGCTGGTGGAAGATAGGTAAGGATATTATGTAAGCTTCATGATGTGATGTTTTTTGCAATTGTTGTATGATATACCATGTGATTAAGAATGCAAAGAGAAATGAAAAGTTCAATTGATGTGCTGTAATTTGATATGAACAATTATTGTATGTGTACACACAAACTGAAATATTTCTTTTTATTTGTTGTAAGCTAAGATTATCAATAAGCACAAAAATGCAAGGAGAAACTTGTTCATAGGTTTTTAAGAAGAAATGAAAAGCAAAATAGTCGTTTATTAGAAATTCGAATAAAGATGCTAAAATAAGTTGACCTGTCAGGTGTATTTATAGGCTTACCTCAACATATAAACTGATGTGAAAAGTATATTTTTATTTTTTGTAAGCAACCTCTATTTGTGTAAAGTATTTTGTGTTGTACATATAAACTGATGTGAATGGTATCTTTTTATTTGCTTGATTCAACGATACCATTCAAAGACACCATTGATGTGCTTTCTGTTGTAATTGTTGTATGCTATACTACTGTCTAATTAGTGTTTTTTGTATCCAACAGCTACTAGTAATAAATAAAATTTGTTTGACCGTTTACAGCTCACAAATAATTTAATAGCAGCGAATATAAATACACAAAGTGTGTTACAACTGACGTGTAATACAAAAAAAAGAAAAAAAAAACTAGACAGTAATTAGTTTCGTACCAATTTTTTTCTGTAATATTACAATATATATTTGTTTATAGTTTTATCGTCGATGAATAAAAACAGGAAAATTTTTTGATATAACAAAAAATATTTTCATTAGTGTTAGTAAACAGTTATGGCATTAAGGAGAAAAACAAAGACAAGAATATGTGACAACGATGAAGATAGATGAGCAAGTACCATTTAGAGGACGAGGTCAAGGAAATTGTTATCAAAATGTAATGGCGGTTTGCGACATTGACATGAAATTTATATACATGATGGCTTGATGGGAAGGAATAGCGCATGACTCAAAGGTCTTAAATGAAACATTGCGTGATCCTACAAATAATTTTCCTGTACCACCTCCAAGTAAGTACTTTACAATTTAAATAACATGTTGATTGAATACTATTATTAACTTTGCAATTACGCTGCTGTAGGTATGTATTACCTTTGTGATGCAGCGTATATTAACACTAGAGACTTCTTATCTCCATATCGGAACACCCGTTATTGGTTAAGAACCTACAGAGGTAATACTACTACAAATAGGAAGGAAAAATTTAACCATGCTCATGCAAAACTAAATGTTATTGAGAGAAGCTTTGGTGTGTTAAAAAAGAGGTTTCCCATTCTAAATAAAATGCCTCCGTACAAGTTTTCTGTACAGCGAGACATAGTTATTGCTTGTATAGCAATACATAATTTTTTACGTCAAGTGTCTCGTCGTGATGAGTTATTTGAGCAAGCCGAACAAAACGAGGAAGATGAGAATGATAGTAATGAAATGTACTACACTATGGACAAATCAGAACCGCCACCAGTACCACCAAGCCACGGTGATATATTTTCTACTCAATCACCAATGTTCATGAATAATATGCGTGATCAAATTGCCAATTTTCTGTAATTAGTAGATAATGGAAATAAATAAACAGGTAATAGTCCTGTATGATTTTTTTTGTCTACGATGGATGTATTTCTATTTTCTTTCCATCAATAGTGTAATAAGTATTGAATTAGAGTTGAGAAGAATTTTTTTTAGTTCCTGAAGTCTTAATAATGTAACAAAAACAAAAAAAAAAACATTTCAGTATTCAGCATTCACTACAAAAAAAAGGGATTATTAAAGTCTCTTTTATTTTGTTTCTAAACAAAAAATTGTGTCTCTAATTCATACTTGTAACCCACTTAAGACAATTAAGTATCGTCTCAAAAAACAGGTCTCTAAATAAATAGAGACCGCATATATTTGTCTCAAAAATATTAATGACCTCACTAATGGTTTCAAATAAGCGCACAAATTAAAAACTAATTGGAGATAATTTTATGGGTCCCTTTGTATAACCATGGAGACCATAGTCAAGGTTTCAAATCAGTCATTATTGTAAACCAATTGGAGACAAGAAATGAAACATAATTTTTTTTTCAATTTCACCACAAATCAATTAATAGACAAAATATAAAGTCAAATAGAGCAAGATGAAGGATAAAATTTCAGCATTTATGTAAAAAAGTAACTAATTGTCTATTGCTGAAAAACAAAGTACAACCAAAGTTCAAATGTTAGAACTAAAAAACAACATATCTAATTTATACCCTACAAACTAGCCTTGAAACAAAATACAAAAAAAAAACAAAACCTAGAGTAGTGCAAAAGAAGAGGCAAGTTTTCTAACAGAGCATGCTTGAAAAGGCACTCATGCATCATCTTCAGTTTGCGACCGAATGTTTCCTTGAGGGTTTGATGCTTGATTGTTTCCAAGTTGATTATGATCCGGTTGATCTTGTGTTATAGGTCTCAATAGTTGCATGAAAGACCCAACTTGTTCTGAAATGTTTCTAAAAGTTGATTGAAAAGGCACATGCATTGTTTGATATTGTTCGGGTGTTTGTAGACAAGGAACTGATGGTTGTGGCAATTGATAAAGTGATTGAGAGGACTGACCAGATGGCTGCGAGATATTATTAGACATTTGTAGAAACGGTTGATCACATGGTTGTAGGACTTGACATGATGGCTGCGAGAGAAAACTTGAAGGATGTAAAAATTGTTGAGGAGGCTGCAATAGTTGATTTGGTGGTTGTGGTAATTGAGCAGTTGGTGGTGCAAATGGCTGAGCAAGTTGTTGTGAGATATGACTTGGTGGTTGTACAAAAAACTGACCTAAGGACTGTGTTTGACCGGGTGGTTGGTTGAACGCCCACGAGTGTTGGTTTGTGCTTTGGAGATTGGTTGAATTAATTGAACCAAGCAAGCTAGTTATCTTCAGCTGCACTTCTCTTTCTATAATCGATTTGATCTCTGATGTTAATAACATGCCAGCGGACATAACATGTTGTTCTTGATTTGCACGATCTGCTAAACAGTTGGATTGGAAACTTTTATGCAATATAGTATTTGTATCAACATAAGGTGCTCTATAAACTCTTCCTTTTGTAAGCCTCGGGATGACTCAACCAAAGTTATGGATTCCATACATTTTCATCTTCCTGTATGTTTTCTAAAAATGTTAAAAGTGTAACATCATATATGCTTGTTGGATAGCAACATCTAAGCATTTATTTTCATATAGACCAATAAATGAGATAAATTAAAAGTTTGTCAAACTGAAGTTAAGAGTGTGGATGAACTACTGTGTTAGCTGTACTTACTGGGTTATTAGTTTAAAATTGATGTAACTCATTGTAAAAGTTAATTTGCATGAGTGCAACTTACTGGGTTAGTTGTACTATTTGCAAGACACAACTTGTTCTGAAACGTTACTTCAGTTCTGAAATGTCTCAATCACTGTACTTACTGTGTTAGCTGTACTTACAGGGTTATTAGTTTAAAATTGATGTAACTTATTGTAAGATCAGCTGAACGTTTAAAATCAGCTTTTAAAAGTTTTCTAACTTCAGCTTTAAACTCTGACCCAACTTGTGTTATATCTAATTAGTTTTCCAACTGACTTTAAACTCAGTACCAATTGACATGACTCGGTTTGTCTTCAGAGTGTAAAAATAGTTTTCCAATTGAGCTAAAACTCAGTCTGTAAACTGGGTTATTCAACTCAATTTATAAACTGGTTTATTAAACTCAGGCTTTGAACTGAGTTCAAACTCAATTCAAAAACAGGGTCAGAACTCTGTTTTAATAAACTGGGTTTGAACTCAGTTCAAACTGAGTATGAATTGACATAAAAAAGAAAAATAACTTATTGAGCTAACTCGATTTGTCTTCAGAGTTTTCTAACTAACTTTAAACTCAGTACCAATTGACATAGCTCGGTTTATCTCGTTTGCTTTGCATTGCAAAATCATATAAATGAGATAAACTAAAGTCGTGGCAACCTGAAGTTAAGAGTGTGGATGAACTACTGTGGTAAGTATACTTACAAATGCCTGCCAACTTAATATAAGTTTTTCAGACTGTATTAACATAATTTTTAAATAGAATGTATTAACATAATTTTTAAACAGAGATATGCTAATTTTCCAGACTGTAAGTATACTTCATGTCTTATGTTTTGACCGGTATACTAATCTCATGTCCGTAACAGGTCAAACATCTTCAAAATTGAAGAATAGGATTGGAGAAGGTGAAAAATTGGGCCGAGTCAGCATGGAGAAATCGAAGACCATCGCTTGCTCAAGCTTTGGAGTTTTCTGAATCATCTAAAGTTGTAGTAATTGACACAATGATCTGTAGAGTTATCTAATCATCACAGTACATGTGGTATATTTTCTGCTTTTCCCCAAGTCTCAAGTTATATATATTTATATTTCACTTGAAAATATTATATCTGTATATTCATGATGAAATGGGATATCTTATTATAGTTAGAAACGAAAATAATCTAGGGTTACACCCTAACTGCAGTTAGGCTACTTGTTTTATGGCAGTTTTTTCATGATTTCTCCTTTATCACTCAATACAGCTTTTGGTGCATTTAGGTCAAGTTTGTGAACGTAAGTTCGTGAAGTAAGGTTACAGAAATAAAGTGTTTGCAGACATAAGTTGGCAAATATGATTAATAGCAAGATTGGAAGTAAGGTTGGTATTTAATTATTTATATAATTTAATTGTAATAAAATGTTATTTTATTTGTATTTATTATGTAACATTGAATCCAAACTAAATTTGGTAACTTCAGTTTTGAATGAAACAAATAAATTCAAACAAAACACTACCATACTGGTGAGTGCGCTGTGTGAAATGTATACACGGTTATGGTTGGTAACATAATTTGATGAACATAATACAAACTTAAGTAGCTTATAAATGTAACCAGTATTTCTGTATCAATACAAAGCAGTACTGTATGTTCAGTACTCAAATACATGAACAATGAAAAACATTTCATAATTATTTTGAAAAAAGTTACATCATAATCATACAAATTGAGATAATGATAACATATTTACTGGCTAGAAATCTTATATTATCAGTATAATTCATAAAGAATCCGCAAGTAAATAACAACATAATTAATAGTTGATGATGATACATAACTCATGCAAGTCTTGCAAGGACACCGACAAATGGAGCAGTATTAGCAACAGCAGCCTCATTCTGTGATGAATTATCTCTATCATCATTGTATCGATCCTGATCATCAGGGCCTCCGACAATTGCACCTATCAAGATATTATGGTTTGGTGATTGCACATGTAAGTACATATTGAATCCACCTTTACAGTCAATCGGGCTCGGATCCTTTTTGATTGATGGCATTGATGCTCCTCTATGGTGCACCCTTTGTGGAAATTTATTTCCAAAACCGACAAAGTAACTTATTCCCTTTGGATTGGCACCAAGAATGTAGTCAGCCTGCTTCCTTACAAAACCGATTAGATCATCAGAAGTAACAGAACCACCAGGACATTGAAGCTTACGATTAACAGCAGCTATGCTATCAGCATATACAGAAATGGCAAGAGAAGCAGCTGCAGTATATTGCAAATTGTTTGCATACTGAGTCCATAACAATCCTCCAGGGGTCGTTCTTAAGTTTGAACTACCCTTTTGAATCGCATTGCATATGAAATTTTCTCCATTCTTCTTCAACTCAGGCAGCCTGCCTTCACTGTGAACTTTTCCTTCCAAGATGAGCTGCAGTTTTCAATATGCATATATGTTATTTGCTTTCATAAGATTTAAAAGTACAAATTTAGTAAAAAGATATCAACCGACCTTTGACATCAAAACTTGTGCTCCAACAAATTTGTCGTCCCATGAGAACTGTGACCTTACACCACCAAAGTTATGGAAGTTTTTGATGAAATTCAGGTAAGAGTTGTCTTGAGTAGCACGATACAGCCATGTAGCAGCCCATAAGAGTTCATCTTCATATCCAGAGCTAGTGTAGAAGCCATTCGCTACAGGGACACTGTTAGAATATATCCCTTGCCGATTCCTACCAAAATCAAAGAGCTGCACCAATTAAAAAGAAAAAAGGAGGTCAGTAATACATTTATCACACAAATATAAATATTTTAGTTTTAAGGTGCACAAATTTTGTATACATAAGAAAGAAATGCTTATACCTGGCGTGCATGGGAGAGAAGAGTGTTAGAGTAATGGCTGTTGGATTTTTTGAAAACAATGGAGGAAGCAGCTAAAGCAGCAGCAGTCTCAGCAACTATATCAGAGCCAGGATGAGAAGCATCAAGTCGATAAGAACCTCGAGGAGTAGTCATACTTTCTGGTCTTTGCCAGCATTGATGATCAGAGTTACCATCGCCTACTTCTGCATAGAATACTTGGGGTTCAGGGTGGGCTTTGATAAAGTAATCCGTTCCCCACTTGATAGCCCTTTTTAAATTTCCAAGCTCGTCTTTCGCTGTAACTTTTCCTTCAAATTCGATTGCACTCCATGCTAGTAAAGTTATGGTAAAGGCCATTGGAAAACCAAATTTTACATTGTCGCCAGCATCATAGTATCCTCCTGTAAGATCCACCTGTTGAAAAAACCAAAAAAATATTGTCACCTAACCATTTAATTCTGTTATTTTTGAACCAAACTATATGCGTGTACTTAGTTGTCTCATATGTTCCAAATGTTTAACTCCTTGGACTAATTTGTTTTAAATTGCCTTATATATATATATGTATGTATGTGTGTGTGTGTGTGTGTATATATATATATATATATATATATATATATATATATATGATAAACAGTGAATATGGACAACAAGCATTATTCAACGTCCCTTTTACGGATCTAAGAATCTCTTAAGAGGGTGTAGGACATTAAACAAAGAATAAGCACAATAACATGTTTGGCAGATCTTAACTAAAGAATTGCTCATTAGCATGGCTATGTTAGTGAAAAATATAAACAGCCGGTCCATTTTCTATGTAAATTAAATTCATAAGAAAAATTTGTATAAACCGATGAAAAGCTAGGGAAAAAGAATGAACAAAACTAAATTTACAAACATATATGTACCAAGGTCTGAAAAATTTATGTATAAACCGATGAAAAGCTAGAGAATTCATTCTATTTTGGAAGCGTTAAATCTTGGGTTCGATGTTTCAAAGACTGTAACATAATATTAAGGTCTGAGAACGAAATGATTTGATGTGTATTTTAAGAGATAAGCTGTAAAATGTCATGTGTGTTATAATTACACTATTGCAGCCCAATAATTTGACATGCTGGGTTTAGATGCTTCAGCAAAGTAATAGTATTTTAAAGTTATACAACCTAAAATTTTCAAAGTTAAACATTAACCTTATTAAATATACTTATCTGCTAAAATTTTGAATTATAAAAAAAGCGAGGGAAAAAAATACCCAAAACCAGAATTAAAACGAAAATTCCGAAATTTCCAAAACGGTAACGAAATTTAAATTTTTTTAAATGACCGGAACGGAAACAGAAACCGAAATTTTGAACCTTGATATATATACAACTTGGTGAGGAAGAATTGTTGATAATTTTAAAACAGACTATTTTTGGAAGAAAAAACAAAACAAATTGAAAGATATCTACTCCTGCATCTTGGCCATCTTTGATAGCAGAATTGCCTCTCCAAGCGACTCTTTGGTTCTTTGGTAAATACCCTGATCTTTGGGCCTCAAAATATAGAATTGACTTTTTCAAAGCATTCCCATAATCAAATGCACTATCTCCTTTTTTTACTATTACAAGGAGCACGCAAACAAAGTAAAACAAACTATGCTTCATTCTTTATTCCTTATTTTCTTATAACCAACGAACAAAAGCTACTGATGAAAATTGGAGGATGAGTCTGTCTAGTATTTATATTATCTGCAGTTAATTCTTTGTTGATCTAATAATACATGTACCCAATATTTGTTACATCTTGAACAGATGTATTCTGAATAATTAATTTTCATAACCTTATATGCACAATATTTGATCATTTATTTGAAACCTATTCTGGTATCTAACCATATGTCTGTGAAGCATGTATAAACAGTAGTTATTATTACATTGAATGCCCATTATATCTCTGCTATTAATACACAAAATTCAATGAACAGAATTTACACCGTGTCTTTTTTTTATTTCGAAAATACTTTACATTCATCAACGAAATCTTACCATCGGTTTACATTCAATATCATCTCCTTACCGACCATCCTACAACGGAATTTCACTATGAATTTTCAACCGACATCACCAACAAAGTTGCTTGAAATAAAAGTGGTGTGGCCTAAGGTTTTGCACTTATCACACACATCCGTCCATTAATTTATTGTAACAATCCGTAAATTTTAACTGTTTTAATAACGTAATTAGTTGAAATTTTGTGAAATTTTAAACGATAAAATTTTGAAATAAAAATTTAATATTTGAAATGCGTCTAATTAATCATAGCAACTAGTAAATTTTCATCAGATAATTTGGAAGTTTATTTTCTAGTGTAATTTTATTCCAATTTATATCAGTTAAAATTGATGATAATAAAATGTTTTCCAAACCTGAATATTTTTACATAGAAAAATTATAATCCGTCTTCTGACTAAGGCGTCATTTTTCGTTTTTCCAAATTCGGACTTCTTTAGCTCCGTCGATCTTATTTTTCTGCGTTTTTGCTGCATTTTCCGCTAGTAGAAAATTCGAATTTTTATAATCCAATCATACCACTGATATCTGTATACCGTTTTGATCGTCTCATCGGACTGATCTCTGCGGTATATTCAATTCTGTGTTTGGAGTCCGGAACGTGGTGAAAATCTTTAAAACGTCGGACCATATCGGTATACATTTGAGCCCCTTGAATTTCCCATACCCTTCCATTATACACCGTGTAATCCAACCGTCACCTGTAATTATTACTTTTAGCTTTTAATCTATCCTATTTCCAATGTGCAATTTGTAATTTACTGGTTCACTTTTCTATTGGTCTGTTGTTATTCCAACGTTTCAAATATTACTGGTTTCAATATACTTTGGGTCAATTAATTGGTTCGTCATTTTCTATCAGATAAATAAAATAATACACTGCCTTCAAAAAAATTTTTGTGCCTGCTCACATCTTCATTTCCTCAAGCCAGTTCACCATCTTATTCATGAAACCCGCTCACTACCTTCCATTCCTTCCACCACCATTCCACCGTCGACAACCCACTGCCACCTTACTCTGCCGAACCCCCTCCTCCTTCCCATCACTTCGCCATTTTTCCCCCTCCAACGCAAGACAACCCGCTTCTTCCCATCTAGCCTTCCTCTGACAGTCCTTCGATCCGCTAGCGCCACGGTCAAATCTCGAGATAACACCTTCACCGACCAGATCTCTGCTACTTCTCAGCCTCGCCCCCTTCCTTTTCCACGCAACCTCATGCTCCACCAAGCAGCCTCGTCCCCTCATCCTCCACATCAGATCCGCGCCACCCTACCAAATCTCGCCCACAGCCTCGCGCGTCACATTCCACTCAGCCGCCTCTTCTCTCCTTTCGTCCCTCAGTGCGTATTTATACAAGGTATACGTCTATTTTGGTTACAATAGTACATACCCTGTTGTTGAAATTTTTATGTTAGTATTATATATATTTTGTTAAGATTTGATGTTATATAATAAAGTGTTAAGTGTATATATATCATGATATACTATTCTGGTTATAGTTTAAAGTGTACATATATAAGAGACATTGGTCTGTTATGATATACGTTTCATATAAGTAATATATATGTTTGATTTTTTATGTTAAAATATAACATACGGCTATGATATTTATGATGAATTTTGATCTAGTACATACATATATAAGCTAGTTTAGGTACATAAGATCTTTGCCTATAACTTTTATATATATATATATATATATATATATATATATATATATTGAAGCTATAATTGAAACAGTTTGATAATAATATATATACAATGCTTTATATATGTTAGTATATATTATATACTCTGTTGGATTTTAAAATATACATAGCTTTTGATTCAAAACAGTTTTATTACTTCAAAGTTTTGTTTTGTTAAATACGTAAACATGCTTGGGTTCGAAGTATGCATATATAGTTTCTTAAATAATATCATATACAAAATAGTGTAATATGCTATTTATATTGCTCACTACAAGGACGGCACCAGATAGCGACGGCTTTTAGTCGTTGTCGGCCGTCGCTAGCCGTCGCTAAATGCCGTCGCTATTTACCTCATCGTCCAATAGTATCGCGTTAGCTTTAGCCACGACTCCGTCACCTAAATAGCGACGGCTCGCGACTGCAAATGTACCACGTGGAAATTTTCCAACGACTAAATGGCGTCACTAGCCGTCGCTACGCGACACAAAACTTTTGCACTTTAGTCGTCGCTAATCTGAAACAAACAGGTCGTCGCTAGCCGTCGCTATACTGAACCAAAATTTGTGCACTTGCACAGTCCATATACAATTCAAACAACAACCATCAAATACCATCATCACAGCCAATATACACTATATTCATCAACTATAACCATCATATATCCATCATATTACATCACTATACATTCAAACAATATAAAATCCAACAAAACCAAACAAAATCATATACAATCCCAACAACAATACATATCATGTCAACCAATACAAGTCATCAAAATATGTACATAGTTTCTCAACCAAAACGTGTACATAGTTTTCCAACCACAACTACAAACCATCAAAATATGTACATAATATCTCGAAATATATATACACCAAACCAACCAAAATGTGTATATACCAAACTAAGGAATGAGCAAACAAGCATACCTATTCCTCGCCATCACTGCCATCCTCTCCAGGCATCCTCCCATGCTGTTGCAAATAACCCGCAATCCGCTCATCTAGCTGTTGCTCGAAAAACTCTTCCTCCAATTATTTATTTCATCCACTGTTTTCTTCAACTGAGCAATCTCCTCTTCTTGCTGGGACCTCCTGTATGCACTCTGCGATCTCATCGCCTGTAAAATAGTTCATAATTATTTATATATTAGTATATATATAATATTATTAAAATTATTTAACTATTCATATGCACGTGTAAATTTATATATTAGTACATGTCAAAATTTACCTCCAGATTTCCATAGCTATACCGCACATTGGTCCGAGAAGGCGGGTCAATAATAGCATCCCAGATATTGTTCGCCTCCTCTAGCGTAAGCTCTTCCCGACTAGTGGACTGTGCTACCGAGCCTGCTCAGCTTCGTACCTCTCCTACGATTACAAACAATTGTTTTACACGATAAAAACCGAATTTCAAGTTTTTGAAAATAAAATAAGACAAAATATTGTTATTAACAATAAATAAGTTTACCATTACGGATTGGGATTTGTCATCCATCCACTCGTACGAAACATTGCCTTCTTCATCAGTCCTCTCCACGGCATGCGTCACCATGAACAACTCGGCCATAGTGGGCTCGCGGTTGTATCTCGCAGCCTGAAAATATATAAATATTATTGCTAATCTGAATATAAAATATTTTAATAAAATGTAAACACAGTTTATAAATTTAATTACCAGCTCTCTCTTATGCTCCTGGAAGGATTTGGAGCCACCACGGTGTAATGTAGGATTTTTATTCCTGTTAGCCCGGTTCCGCGCAGATAATTCCTATAAATTAAGATAAATTATCACGTATATATCTTGCGAGATTTATATTAGATTTAAATAACAAAGCAAACATGTATTACTTACTTTTGCTGTCGGAGTGTCCCAAAGCCGAAGAAGATCAGTCCATACACCGTCACCCATCCAGTTCGGCTTTTTGCCTGAATTCTTAGCCTTGGACAATGTATCACTGTAATTTTTCCTCATTCTTTTATTCCAGTGATTTAAGAAAACGGCCATGTCGTCAGGGTCAACGCGGACTGCAGCCTGTAAATTGAAATTATTTTAAGTTATATAGATTATATTAATTTACAACTGAAATTCAAACTACTACTTACAAGTAAATCGGCCTGTATTGCGTTCTTGACATGAGGGGGATGTCGTCCCAGCGAGGCCAACAACCATCTATCCGGCTCTGAAAAGCCTTACTCGAAACCTGTAGAATATAATCTGATGGCTCCACCTCAAAGCCCCTGCAAAAGTTATGATATACATGTTTAGTGGATTTTAAAACTTACACTTTAAATAAAATTGATACTTACCCGGCACTTTTCGGAACAACTTCTACAATCGGATGTAAGTCCGGTGCAGTGCCACTACCACCTACACCGGGAGATGGGGATGGCGTGCCTGTCATACTTCGTCTCCTGCCAGACATATCTACTATAGAAAAACAATATCATCACAGAACAATTATAGAAATTCAGTACTACATAACATGTTTCAATCACTTTCACAGAAACAATTATAAAAATTTACTAGTACAAAACATGGATAAAAATTAAATAAATGATCAACACAGAACAATAATAGAAATTCACTTAGCATGTTTCAATCACTTTCACAGAACAATTATAAAAATTTACTAGTACAAAACATGGATAAAAATTAACTAAATGATCATCACAGAACGATCAGTCTTCATCGTTTTCTGATTCAGACTCAGTCTCGTATTCTATCTCATTTTCTTCGGTACTTTCGAATGCATCAAATAAGACGTTCGATTCATCATTCAAAGGCCCTACATCAATATCATCAGTTATTATTATTTATGTATTTGGTTCAAGATCGGCTTGATATGCTACTTCATCTGGAATATTATTTCCATCAAACGTAAACCTTGGTTTTGTTTTGAAATCAGCAGACCAATTCGCTTTATCTCTTTTCAAAGATGGATACAGAGCAAAATAAACTTGTAACGCTTGCTTGGCTAATACAAAAGGATCGTACTTATAGTAGTGTGATGTATGCCTTATTTCAATAAGTTTATACTCTTTATGCACGTTGATTCCGGAACCAGGAACGTTACTGAACCAATTGCACTTAAATAAAAAAACCTTTTCTAAAGGTTCAACATAATATGTCAACTCTAGAATCTGTGTTAAGACGCCGTGAAAATCTTTTAAATGCTCATCTGGATCATCACTGCCTTTGACAAATACCCCGCTGTTATATGTTAATTTTTCAGCCCCGTAATCTTTCGTGTTGAACTTAAACCCATTGACGAAGAATATTGGATAAGTCTTCACATTTCTTTTCGGTCCAATCTTAAGATGTCTTAAGCCTTCATCAACGACACAGTTTCTTGGCTCATAAACATAGTTCAAAAACCATTTGGAAAATTCTTTACTGAGATCGCCAGATGGATACTGTGATTCGTAGATGTTGCATATATGTAATATGTGTTATAATGATTATGTACGTAAAAGTAAATTACAAGTGAATTAATTATTACCTGACAAATGGTGCGACTTCGACATAATTTAAAAGAACATACGTGTGTGCTACATGGTAGTCTCTATCATCCAACCATATTTCCATACATTTTCCACCAGGTCTACCATGTTGTCTAAAAACAGATAACATTGTTTGAAAAGAATTTTTTTCAACGACTTCCACATTTCGAGGAACAGTTACAAACGATAAGTTCACATCGTTCTTGAAGTAGTGAGAGAAAAAAAATGAGGCTTCTTCTTCAAGGTACGATTTGCATATCGAACCCTCAATTCGGGCTTTTTGTCGAATCTTCTTCTTCAGATGATTCAAGTACCTATTAAGATATTTATTACATATTTAGATATACAAATTTGAATTTGAAATTGACATGAACATTGCACATGTTTTACCTCTCAAACGGATACATCCATCCATATTGCACAGGACCTCGAAGAAGTGCTTCGGATGGAAGATGAATAGGTAAATGCTCCATTACGTTAAAGAAACCAGGCGGAAATATTTTTTACAGTTTGCATAGAAGTATGGGTATTTCTACTTCAAGTTTACGTATACGATCCACCTTTAATGTTGTCGAACAAAGCTGTTTATAAAACAAACATAACTCTGTTATAACGTTCCATACTTTTACGGGCAACAGTTCTTTGAAAGCCACGGGTAGTAAATATTCCATCATGATATGACAATTGTGACTTTTCATCCCACTCAGTTTACTATTTTTGAAGTCAATACATCTACAAAGATTGAAAGAAATCCCATCGGGAAATCTTAATTCTTCCACCCACTTTAGCATGAGTTTTACTTGCTTATTGCCTAGCTCATAGCATGCTTTCGGTTTTTTATTGTCATTAGGCTTCATATGAAGTTCCAGGCGCTTACAATAGTTTGCTATATCAAGTCTTGAATTCAAATCGTCCTTGGTTTTGCCCTTTACATTCAAAATTGTATTAAACAGATTATCAAACACGTTCTTTTCGTTGTGCATCACGTCAATATTATGTCGGAGTAAGAGATCTTTCCAATATGGTAACTCCCAAAATATACTTTGTTTGCACCAATTATGAATGTCTGACTTTCCTGGGATTTCAGTCTGGACTCCAATTTCATGTATCTTTGGATAGTCCCTTACAATTTCGTATATTTCCTCGCCTGACCAAACCTTGGGTGGTTTCAAATTCTCTTCTCTGTTAGCTATGAAAATTTTCTTATCTCTTCTAAAAGTATGATTGGGATGAAGAAAACACCGATGACAATCAAACCACGAAACTTTCTTTCCATATCGTAACGAAAATGCTCGTGTTTCTTCCATACAATAATGGCATGCTAGACGACCAGCCGTACTCCAACCAGAAAGCATCCCGTATGCAGGAAAATCATTAATAGTCCATAACAAAGAAGCAAACATACGAATTTTTTTTTCCTTGATACATCGCAAGTTTCGACTCCTTCATTCCATAGTTTCTTCAACTCTTCGATCAATGGTTGTAAATAAACATCACTTCCTTGGGTTGGATCATGAGGGCCGGGAACGACAGTGGTGAGAAGCATATATGGTGTCTTCATACACATCCATGAAGGCAAATTATACGGAGTAACGATAATTGTCCAGGATGAATATTTATTACCAAACTGTGAAAAGGACGAAAATCCATCCGTACATAAACCAAGTTTGACATTACGGCTTTCCGCAGCAAATGCGGGATAAGTCTTATCGAAATGTTTCCATGCTTCTCCGTCGGATGGATGTATCAAAGTTCCTTCTTTCGCTGTTCTCACACTATGCCATCGCATATGACAGGCCGTAGCAGAAGATGCATATAATCTTTGAAGTCTGGGAGTGATGGGTAAATAATGCATTCTCTTGTACGGGACTTCTTTCCCTTTCTTCTTTCTTGGTTTGTATCTTTCTTCGTTACATATTTTGCATTTTCTGAGGTCAACGTCGTCTTTCCAATACAACATGCAACCTTTCACACATGCATCTATCTTTTCGTACGGTAGATCGAAAGCAGACATCAATTTTTTTACTTTATAATGACTATCGCACATCAGATTATTGGGTGGCATGTGTCGTTTTGCAGCTTGTACAACTGCTGTAAATGCAGCTTCCGTAAGGTTGAATTTTGATTTCATAGTTATGTATTCGGCGGTTACTGAAAGTTCGGTTCCGCTTTTACATCCGTCCCACAACGACCTCTTACGGAATCCAACAAATCGTATATTTTTTTAGCTCCCGCAGTCGATTCTTCTTCGACATTTTCGTCTTCATCGATAGCTTCAGTTGTAGGAAACATTGATCGTGCTACATCATCCACCATATTTTCTATCAGATTCGTCATCATATTACCGTCCTCTAACACTTCAGTATTAGGTGTAGGTTCAACAAGTTCTCCATGACGATCCCAGAAATAATAATCAGGCACGAAACCATATTGATACAAATGTACTTCAACTATATCTGGTTTCCAATGCTTCAAATGTTGGCACTTACTACACGGGCAACGAATTTCTGTGTTGTTTCGGTTATTAGATTTAGCAAATCTAATAAATTCGTGTACACCGTTGTAGAAATGTTGCTTTATTGATCCCTTCTTTCCGGTTCTGACTTCATACATCCAAGTACGGTCGAGAAAATATTGAACATTTTTCCTGATTTGAAAATGTATGTTAGACAATTTAAATCATTAATTTTCAACCATTCTCCATTGTAAACAGTTCATCATTGCAGAAAATTCAAAATAAAAACTTCACTTTATTTTTTTATTTTTTAGCATTTTGGTTTTCACTTCGGTGGTCAGTCATCCTACTTCCCATTACAAACACAATAATGTAATTACATTTTATAAATCATTTCAAATTAAACGGTTCAACAAAATTTCGGCAGCACTTCCCTTCTGTTCCCTGTATCGTACACAAATGCGTGTACACAGGGAACGTAAAGGAAGTGCTGTCAAAATTTTGTAACCGTTTAAAATGAAATGATTTATAATATGTAATTACTTTATTGTGTTTGTAACTTGTCCAATACAGGGACAAATCCGACAAATATTGTATCAGATGAATATAAATGTATGTTCCGTTACCAAAATGAACATCCATATAACGATCATATACAACACTTGCCAGACGGGGCCAAAGCCAATCTAAGGGATAAAAAAATTTCTTTAAATTTTATCAAATATTGTTGTTCTTTTCAAATTTTGACAATGTTTCAACTATTTAAATTTTATTTCATAAATTTGTATATTTAAATTTTAGTTCAACATTCAATTAACAATTTTAGTTCAATATTCATTTCTTTATTATTTTACGACATAGATTTTAGCGGAATATTTGTAGTTGTTATATTCATTTCTTAATTTCTTTACAAAATCGATTTTAGTACAATATCAGTTGTTTTTAAAGTCATTTCCTAATTTTTTTTAAAAAAATTAGATATTTGCAGAATTTTTAATGTTCTCATATTCATTTTTTAATTTTTTGTATAAACTTTATTTTTGTACAATATATACAACCTTTTGCATTTTGGCCGTCGCTAGCCATCGCTAAAATTATTAAAATGACCGTCGCTAGCCGTCGCTAAATCAACAAGATAAATAGAAGAATTATCAATGAAGATAATTAGAAAACAATAAAAATCTAATTATTAAATAAAAATTTGTCAATTTAAATTCATTTAACAACTTAAATTTGTAATTTATCAATTTTATAAACTATGAAATACTTTCATGTAAATTTATCAATAACCAGGTTAATCATTAATATACACTAATTTTTCACCAAACACAACTAACCATGTTAATCGCCAACACTAATTATCTACATTAACCATTTATTCAACTTCATGATAAACTAATTAATCTAATACCTAAAACTTCATGATAATAAACTAATTAATCTACCAAATCAACATACAACACTACTAACACCTAATTTAACAACACTACTAATACCTAATTTAACAACAAATCCTAATTTAACAACAAATTCTAATTCAAAATAGAGATTAGAAGCATACCAAGGCGAATTTGGGTGATTTGGAGGCGTCGGAAGGCGGGGCGGCGGCTGCGGTGATGGGGGGCGGCGGATTGGGGGAAGGGGGGGGTTTAATTTGGGGGGAAAGAAAATGAAAAAACTACTCCCGGGAAGAAACCTGTATATTGCGTATAGCGAAGACTAGCGACGGCCGCATTTTTTAGCCGTCGCAAACGCCGGTCGCTATTTGAAGCCTTTTTAGTAGTGGCTGTAGCCTGCATAGTTGTGTTGTAGCCTCTTTGTTGCTGCTTATATATAATAATATAAGTTAGTATTATACTAGTACGAGTTTATACCGATGGAACAAGCTGTTGTCCTCATACTTTGGTTTGCAAAGGGATATATATATATATGGAAGATTTTATGAGTCATAGATTTACAGTGTGTAATATACCTACAGCTTTTAAGTTGGTTACAATGATTTGTCTGCATATTTTGTTCTAAGTTTAGTATACAAGTTTTAAAAGTTTATATAGGTTTGTTTATGAAATGTTATATATTCAAAACTAGGCAAGTTTGGATACAATCTATATTTATGAACGTTAGCTTTATAAAATGTGTATATTTGTTATATATTAAAGTGGTATAGTTTGGTTGTTATACAGGGTCAGTTTATATGTTTTAAAGTATTGGTTTCTGAAAGTGTATATACTTGCAAATTATATACATTTTGTATTTGCCTGATGGGTCTTATATGTTATAGTAAATTTTTAACTTTGTTTAAGTGTTGTATTTTATAAGGCTTTATATATATATATATCAGTTTATATATTAGTACATACATATTTCTAACTCCAAAGGATCTTACAAATTTAAGTTTATATATAGTTTTTATTCTATTTTTATTTCTAAAGTTAAATTATTGATTTGAAGAGAAATACGTATATTTCATTTTATTATATGTTGAGCTTAGAATATGATTTTTATATACAAATAGTTATATATAGTTATATATAACTTCACTTATATCAATTATCTTCATCGATCCAGTTTTGATTTGATTTCGCCAATTCTTATTTATCAGCTTCGTTCGTCGATTCAAGTTCAATCTTGCCTTGTTTTGAGATTCGTCCGTGGATTCGTAACTCATCTTCAATTGTCCACCGCTCTAACCTCGAAAGGTGATCAATCACTCATGATTAATGTTCTTATATTTATTAAATTTGATTTCAATTGAAACGACAATTGAAATATGCTGCTGTTAGTTATTTATATTGCTATATATATATGCCATCATCTGTATCTGTTCACATGTGACATCTATCACCATTATCTATTATTTATATTGCTGTATATATGCCATCATTTGTATCTATTCACATGTGACAGCTGACACCATTATCTGTTATTTATATTGCTATATATATGTCATTATCTGTATCTATTCACCTGAGACACCTGACACCATTATCTGTTATTTATATTGATGATATATGTTGTTATATTATTATCATATCTGTTATCACTCTGCAAGTTCCCTGTTAATATAGAATTCACTATGGGTTGAAATGATACATACCCGAACGATCTGTAGAATAGGAAAAAAATCGTTATGGGTTGAAATGATAAACCCAAGCGATTTTCATTGACATTGAATTTGGGATTGCGGGTTGAAAAGATATATACCCGTATATATATATATATATATTTAAATTACAGATTGAAATGATAAATATCCGTATCACTTGACCACAGGATAGAAAATTATATATAGACACCGTTGGTCTATATATAAATATTAAAAAAAAGAATGATTTCTATGGTTGAAAAGAAATATATGGTTTTAATAAATATTGATTTTAAAGATTTATTAAAGTTGATTTAATAAAATTGATATATAATATGTTTAAGTATTTATTTAAAATTTTTATTTTCAAATATAGAGTTTATAGTGTTTCAGGTTGAAAGATAAATTTGAATTTGATTCGGGATTTTTAATTATTTAAGAATTATACTTAAATAAGTTTGATTGGAAATCTATTAAATTTGAAATGTTAAGATATGTTTTATAACTTGAATTTGATTAAAAGTGGCTTAAATGAATATTTCAAACTTATATAAATTTAAATGGGATATTTTGTTTATATAAATTTGTAAATTGAAGTTGTATTTAGATGTATTGAAATGATTAAAGAAATATCTCAGAAACTAAATGAAATGAAATTAAATTGAGATATAAATGGAATTATCAAATTTAGTTTTTGAAATGTGGAATATTTAAAGCTTTGAAATATATTGAAATTTAATGGTTTATTTTGTGTTTCAAATTTGTATTTGAAATCGTTATAATTCAAAATGATTTATTGAGAAATTGAATTGAGTTGAAATTTATGAATTGAGATTGAATTAAGTTGAATTTGAAAGTCGAGTTAATTTGAATCGATTTGTGAATTTGTGGAAGCTATTTTATTTTATAAAGTATTTTTAAACTATATCTACAACTATTTATATTCTACTTTATAAATTATTTTAATGTAACTTATTTTATATAAATCATTTTCAATATATATTCTTTTATTATAAACTATTTTAACTTATAACTATTTTATACAAACTAGTTTTATTTTATAAACTATTTTATTATATACACTAATTTTAATATCTAAACTGTTTAAGAGGAAAGTGTTATGAATTCCAAAATGTTATGATTTCAAACTATAGTTTCAAAGTGTTATAAATTTCAAGGTTTTGATTTCCAAAGTGTTTTGATTTTACAAGACTTACGATTTCGAAAGCGATATAACTTTGGAAAGTGATATGATTTTGGAAATGGATTTATTTGAAGTGAAATAATATCGTATGGATATGGTTTTGAAATGGCAATGATATTTTGGTTTTGAAATATAAACTATTTTGAAAGTTTATTAAATGACCAATCGGTGTAATAATTACGTAGTTATTGAAGAGTCCGGGATCGGTTAGGGACATACTCTTTGTTCAAACCGAAAACCACTTTAATAACTATTATACGCGGAGTGTGATCCCGAATGAAGTGGTTGGAATGATAACGTTGCTGGATTTGAAGAAAGAGAACGATAATGGATTGCCTTGATACTTGTGTCAAATTTGAAATGACTTAAACAGGAGCCGTGACGGGCCAGTGAGGTTAGCTACCTCTAGCGGACACACTTCTTCGTAAACTAATCATTACTTGTTTTTGATTCGTGCGCACCCTTGATTTGGGAGTGTTGTTTCGCGGTGTTGCGATCGTTGTGGCGATGCGTTCTCACCAGTCCGGATTAGGAAAACGGTAGTTTCACTACCTTGGGTATTGCCTCATGTGCCTTGTCATACTCGTATCCCTATGCGCGACCACTACGATTTGTTTTGTGTTATACCTATAGAGTACTCCCTGATAGCCCACTAGTTTACGGTGAAGTTTACAGTGCTGTATAGACTATGATGCTTATATTAAATGTGTTAAGGGGGATAATGGTAATGCCTTAACGCTATTTTGATACTTTATATTATTGATAGGCATTATCTACTTAGCGTACACTACTACATAGTAGATAGCTTAACGGATCCTTAGAGGATGGTTATCCCAAACATCCTTTGAGTTACTTGTATTTTCAGTTGTTATTTCACTTGAGTTGGATTTATTGATATAAGAATGTTAATCCTGACTCGAGTGTTTTGTGTTTTGCTTTACGCTCGGGTCAGACTGAGTGTACCAATATTCGAGACTCACCTTTGGAGTTGGAGCTTCGCTTGGAGATCCAGCTATCTATCCAGCTTCCAGTTATTCAGTTGATTCCGGTGATGTATTCAGTTCTTGTATTTGACTATTTTATTGAGATATCTATGTATTCGAGACCTCTGTTGTATCTTGTTTAACTATGTTATATATATATATAGTATCTTCATGAACTACTATTCTTTTGTTTCCACTGCATTAATTTATATTACTCTGTGTCTGTGATTCTGTGATTATTTATTTACTGTATATGCTGAGTTTTGCCAAATTTAAATTAACAATATGATATTTTGAGCAATTCAAATCCGACATGTAAGGATGCGAATGGTTGAAAATATCGGGTCGTTACAGTTGGTATTAGAGCTTTGGCTTTAGGCAAAACTTAGCATATGTGGTAAATTTATTTACAGAATCACTTTCGTTCGAGCTTGAATCTCTTCCTCTTTGACTCGGTTTCTTTTGGATTTTGGGACGTTCCCCTCGGTTCCAGAATCTATCCTTGTCTTCCCTATTCGTGTCTTCTTGATTCTGGAGTATCCCATAACTCCACTTCGAATGATCTCTATAATAAATCGGCGGTCTCGCCAATATCCGAATAATTTGTAAAAGAGTGAAACTCCTGTAATACCAGCATTGATTCACCGAAGATTTCTGTATCCTCGGTTTACGATGCTGTTATCTTTTGCTATACCAGAATTCTATCTCTGGCGATCGAATGTCGATTTGTCGCAGAATTCTACATCGAATTTATTCTTGGAATCATGTTGACCTGGTTAAGGTTACCCGCGATTTATATAAGTTTGTCCATCTTCTGTTTGAAAACTCAATTATCTTATCTCCCTATCGAGTCTACCTTTTAGTTGAATTCTTTTAGTTAGAGTTTCTCTAATTTGAATCTCTATCTTTGTTTTGAAATCCATTCGAGGATATCCGAGTGAGGGAGTGTATTTGTAATTAATATAAAATATTTTATGTTTATAGTGTGTTGTTTGAGTTATTGATGTTGGTTTGGATTTTCGATCGATTCGTCTGATCAACGCTATCGATAGGATTTCCAAAACACTTGAACAGAGCAAACTGACACAATATTGATTTTCAAATTTGGTAAATGAAATAATTTTGTATGATTATATTATAAATATATAAGTAAAATTTTCTGGAATAAAAAAAAAGAGGTTAATTAATTGGTTGTTTGAAATGATAATATTTGATTACCATTTATTGTTCTAAATGAATTTATAAACATGGTATAAACTAATTTGGAATTTAAATAAATTTAAATCAGGAATTTGAGAATTTAATTTCCGATGATTCCAAACTCTGGTTTTAAAATTTTAAATGTATATTATTTAAAGTATTTTCGAAAATGAACGATTTTCAAAGAATTTTAAAATGTTTAAATCGGTACTCTTCTCTTTTGTCACTGGAAAATAATTTTGGTAATGACGGCCGCATCATCGACATTCATTTTTGAGTTTTAAAGTGAAGAGACCATTCAGTAGCTTTGCTACACTTTGTTTGGAAATTTAATTTGATTTGAATTTTTGTGGTATGACCTAATTTATTATATATATAAAGATTTAATTTTGATCTGATATATACTATATATATTTATCTCAAAATTATTTGAAGTAAATCGGAGATTTAAATTCTTAAGTTTATGATTTAAAGATGATTTCAATTATAAACTGAAGTCAAAAATTGTGGATAAATATTTAAACTTGAAATAATTGAATTTGAAGATTTTATTTGTATAGTACTAAATTGCATTTCAATATAACTTACCTAAATTATTCAGAAGTTAAAATGTAATTGGATAATATACAATATAAAATGATTTTATAAATAAAATTTGAGTGTTTATAATAAATGTTATACACTTAGATTTTAATTATAAAAAAATGCTAATAAAGATGATAGAATAATAAGTTAATTGAATGAGATGAATATAATAAATTTTGTTCTGAAAGAATTAACAAATTAAAATTAGATCAACTTATGGAAATACCTTAAATTTAAACCAATTATTGAATATAAATTAATTTAAATTGAAATTTATATTGTTTAAATTAATTTATATGGTTTAAATATATGTAATAAGATATATTAAGTGGAATAAACTTGATAATAATTTGGAATAAAAGAATTAAATTTGTTGAATAAAATATGAGTACAAATACAAATTGATGATTTAGAAATTGTTAATTGAGGATGACTAGATAATAAGATAATGAATTTAGAAATAGATAGATTGATTTAACTTAAGTGAACTCAAAGGGATTTAACCAAATTGTTAAATATTAATTAATTTAAATTGAAATTTATATGGTTTAAATTAATTGTTTTACTTGTATTCCAATCTATTTTCTTTCTGGTTGTTCCTATTCACCTGCCTCCTTTCTTTTCGGGGACGAAAAGTTTTGAGTGGGGGAGAGTGTAACGACCCGTAAATTTTAACTGTTTTAATAACGTAATTAGTTGAAATTTTGTGAAATTTTAAACGATAAAATTTTGAAATAAAAATTTGATATTTGGAATGCGTCTAATTAATCATAGCAACTAGTAAATTTTCATCAGATAATTTGGAAGTTTATTTTCTAGTGTAATTTTATTCCAATTTATATCAGTTAAAATTGATGATAATAAAATATTTTCCAAACCTGAATATTTTTACATAAAAAAATTCTAATTCATCTTCTGACTAAGGCGTCATTTTTCATTTTTCCAAATTCGGACTTCTTTAGCTCCGTCGATCTTATTTTTCTGCGTTTTTGCTGCATTTTCCGCTAGTAGAAAATTCGAATTTTTATAATTCAATCATACCACTGATATCTGTATACAGTTTTGATCATCTCATCAAACTGATCTCTGCGGTATATTCAATTCTGTGTTTGGAGTCCGGAACGTGGCGAAATCTTTAAAACGTCGGACCATATCGGTATACATTTGAGCCCCTTGAATTTCCCATACCCTTCCATTATACACCGTGTAATCCAATTGTCACCTGTAATTATTACTTTCAGCTTTTAACCTTTCCTATTCCCAATGTGCAATTTGTAATTTACTGGTTCACTTTTCTATTGGTCTGTTGTTATTCCAACGTTTCAAATATTACTGGTTCCAATATACTTCGGGTCAATGAATTGGTTCGTCATTTTCTATCAAATAAATAAAATAATACACGGGCTTCAAAAATTTTTTTGTGCCTGATCACATCTTCATTTCCTCAAGCCTGTTCACCATCTTATTCATGAAACCCGCTCACTACCTTCCATTCCTTCCACCACCATTCCACCGTCGACAACCCACTGCCACCTTACTCTGCCGAACCCCCTCCTCCTTCCCATCACTTCACCATTTTTCCCCCTCCAACGCAAGACAACCCACTTCTTCCCATCTAGCCTTCCTCTGACAGCCCTCCGATCCGCTAGCGCCATGGCCAAATCTCGAGATAACACCTTCACCGACCAGATCTCTGTTACTTCTCAGCCTCGCCCCCTTCCTTTTCCACGCAACCTCATGCTCCACCAAGCAGCCTCATTCCCTCATTCTCCCCATCAGATCCGCGCCACCCTACCAAATCTCGCCCACAGCCTCGCGCGTCACTTTCCACTCAGCCGCCTCTTCTCTTCTTTCATCCCTCAGTGCGTATTTATACAAGGTATACATCTATTTTGGTTACAATAGTACATACCCTGTTGTTGAAATTTTTATGTTAGTATTATATATATTTTGTTAAGATTTGTTGTTATATAATAAAGTGTTAAGTGTATATATCATGATATACTATTCTGGTTATAGTTTAAAGTGTACATATATAAGAGACATTGGTCTATTATGATATATGTTTCATATAAGTAATATATATGTTTGATTTTTTATGTTAAAATATAACATACGGCTATGATATTTATGATGAATTTTGATCTAGTACATACATATATAAGCTAGTTTAGGTACATAAGATCTTTGCCTATAACTTATATATATATATACTGAAGCTATAATTGAAACAGTTTGATAATAATATATATACAATGCTTTATATATGTTAGTATATATGATATACTCCGTTGGATTTTAAAATATACATAGCTTTTGATTCAAAACAGTTTTATTACTTCAAAGTTTTGTTTTGTTAAATACGTAAATATGCTTGGGTTCGAAGTATGCATATATAGTTTCTTAAATAATATCATATACAAAATAGTGTAATATGCTAATTATATTATTGTAGCCTGCATAGTTGTGTTGTAGCCTCTTTGTTGCTGCTTATATATAATAATATAAGTTAGTATTATACTAGTACGAGTTTATACCGATGGAACAAGCTGTTGTCCTCATACTTTGGTTTGCAAAGGGATATATATATCAGTGTTTTAAATCTTGGATTTTGGCCAATATCTCGGGAAAATATCTCGGCTATCTCGGGCGATATTTAAAACACTTATAACTAAATAGGCTGCCAAATCTCGGATTTTGGCTGATATCTCGGATTTTTCATCTCGGCCATCTCGGGGAGATTTAAAAGCCTGATATATATATATATATATATGGAAGATTTTATGAGTCATAGATTTACAGTGTGTAATATACCTACAGCTTTTAAGTTGGTTACAATGATTTGTCTGCATATTTTGTTCTAAGTTTAGTATACAAGTTTTAAAAGTTTATATAGGTTTGTTTATGAAATGTTATATATTCAAAACTAGGCAGGTTTGGATACAATCTATATTTATGAATGTTAGCTTTATAAAATGTGTATATTTGTTATATATTAAAGTGGTATAGTTTGGTTGTTATACAGGGTCAGTTTATATGTTTTAAAGTATTGGTTTCTGAAAGTGTATATACTTGCAAATTATATACATTTTGTATTTGCCTGATGGGTCTTATATGTTATAGTAAATTTTTAACTTTGTTTAAGTGTTGTATTTTATAAGGCTTTATATATATATATATATCAGTTTATATATTAGTACATACATATTTCTAACTCTAGAGAATCTTACAAATTTAAGTTTATATATAGTTCTTATTTTATTTTTATATCTAAAGTTAAATTATTGATTTGAAGAGAAATACGTATATTTCATTTCATTATATGTTGAGTTTAGAATATGATTTTAATATACAAATAGTTATATATAACTTCACTTATATCAATTATCTTTATCGATCCAGTTTTGATTTGATTTCGCCAATTCTTATTTATCAGCTTCGTTCGTCGATTCGAGTTCAATCTTGCTTTGTTTTGAGATTCGTCCGTGGATTCGTAACTCATCTTCAATTGTCTACCGCTCTAACCTCGAAAGGTGAGCAATCACTCACGATTAATGTTCTTATATTTATTAAATTTGATTTCAATTGAAACGACAATTGAAATATGCTGCTGTTAGTTATTTATATTGCTATATATATGCCATCATCTGTATCTATTCACATGTGACATCTGTCACAATTATCTTTTATTTATATTGATATATATATGCCATCATCTGTATCTGTTCACATGTGACAACTAACACCATTATCTGTTATTTATATTGCTATATATATGCCATTATCTGTATCTGTTCACCTGAGATACCTGACACCGTTATCTGTTATTTATATTGATGACATATGTTGTTATATTATTATCATATCTGTTATCACTCTACAAGTTCCCTGTTAATATAGAATTCACTATGGGTTGAAATGATACATACCCGAATGATCTGTAGAATAGGAGAAAATCGTTATGGGTTGAAATGATAAACCCAAGCGATTTTCATTGACATTGAATTTGGGATTGCGGGTTGAAAAGATATATACCCGTATATATATATATTTAAATTACAGATTGAAATGATAAATATCCGTATCACTTGACCACAGGATAGAAAATTATATACAGACACCGTTGGTCTATATATAAATATTAAAAAAAAGAATGTTTTCTATGGTTGAAAAGAAATATATGGTTTTAATAAATATTGATTTTAAAGATTTATTAAAGTTGATTTAATAAAATTGATATATAATATGTTTAAGTATTTATTTAAAATTTATATTTTCAAATATAGAGTTTATAATGTTTCAGGTTGAAAGAAAAAATTGAATTTGATTTGGGATTTTTAATTATTTAAGAATTATACTTAAATAAGTTTGATTGGAAATCTATTAAATTTGAAATGTTAAGATATGTTTTATAACTTGAATTTGATTAAAAGTGGCTTAAATGAATATTTCAAACTTATATAAATTTAAATGGGATATTTTGTTTATATAAATTTGTAAATTGAAGTTGTATTTAGATGTATTGAAATGATTAAAGAAGTATCTCAGAAACTAAATGAAATGAAATTAAATTGAGATATAAATGGAATTATCAAATTTAGTTTTTGAAATGTGGAATATTTAAAGCTTTGAAATATATTGAAATTTAATGGTTTGTTTTGTGTTTCAAATCTGTATTTGAAATCGTTATAATTCATAATGATTTATTGAGAAATTGAATTGAGTTGAAATTTATGAATTGAGATTGAATTAAGTTGAATTTGGAAGTCGAGTTAATTTGAATCGATTTGTGAATTTGTGGAAGCTATTTTATTTTATAAAGTATTTTTAAACTATATCTACAACTATTTATATTCTACTTTGTAAATTATTTTAATGCAAACTATTTTATATAAATCATTTTCAATATATATTCTTTTATTATAAACTATTTTAACTTATAACTATTTTATACAAACTAGTTTTATTTTATAAACTATTTTATTTTATACACTAATTTTAATATCTAAATTGTTTAAGAGGAAAGTGTTATGAATTCCAAAATGTTATGATTTCAAACTATAGTTTCAAAGTGTTATAAATTTCAAGGTTTTGATTTTAAAAGACTTACGATTTCGAAAGCGATATAACTTTGGAAAGTGATATGATTTTGGAAATGGATTTATTTGAAGTGAAATAATATCGTATGGATATGGTTTTGAAATGGAAATGATATTTTGGTTTTGAAATATAAACTATTTTGAAAGTTTATTAAATGACCAATTGGTGTAATAATTACGTAGTTATTGAAGAGTCCGGGATCGGTTAGGGACATACTCTCTGTCCAAACCGAAAACCACTTTAATAACTATTATACGCGGAGTGTGATCCAGAATGAAGTGGTTGAAATGATGACGTTGCTGGATTTGAAGAAAGAGAACGATAATGGATAGCCTTGACACTTGTGTCAAATTTGAAATGACTTAAACAGGAGCCGTGCCGGGCCAGTGAGGTTAGCTACCTATAGCGGACACACTTCTTCGTAAACTACTCATTACTTGTTTTTGATTGGTGCGCACCCTTGATTTGGGAGTGTTGTTTCGCGGTGTTGCGATCGTTGCGGCGATGCGTTCTCACCAGTCCGGATCAGGCAAACGGTAGTTTCACTACCTTGGGTATTGCCTCATGTGCCTTGTCATACTCGTATCCCTATGCGCGACCACTACGATTTGTTTTGTGTTATACCTATGGAGTACTCCCTGATAGCCCACTAGTTTACGGTGGAGTTTACAGTGCTGTATAGACTATGATGCTCTATAAAATGTGTTAAGGAGGATAATGGTAACGCCTTAATGCTATTTTGATACTTTATATTATTGATAGGCATTATCTACTTAGCGTACACTACTACATAGTAGACAGCTTAACGGATCCTTAGAGGATGGTTATCCCAAACATCCTTTGAGTTACTTGTATTTTCAGTTGTTATTTCACTTGAGTTGGATTTATTGATATAAGAATGTTAATCCTGACTCAAGTGTTTTGTGTTTTGTGTTTTGCTTTACGCTCGGGTCAGACTGAGTGTACTAGTATTCGAGACTCACCTTTGGAGTTGGAGCTTCGCTTGGAGATCCAGCTATCTATCCAGCTTTCAGTTATTCAGTTGATTCCAGTGATGTATTCAGATCTTGTATTTGACTATTTTATTGAGATATCTATGTATTCGAGACCTCTGTTGTATCTTGTTTAACTCTGTTATATATATAGTAGCTTCATGAACTACTATTCTTTTGTTTCCGCTGCATTAATTTATATTACTCTGTGTCTGTGATTCTGTGATTATTTATTTACTGTATATGCTGAGTTTTGCCAAATTTAAATTAACAATCTGATATTTTGAGCAATTCAAATCCGACATGTAAGGATGCGAATGGTTGAAAATATTGGGTCGTTACATTTATATTAAATAAAAAGTAAATATTTCTATATATTAAATGCACATATCTGCGATTTACATCTCTACTATTAATAAAGAGAAGAATTTAATGAACATGATATATATTGTGTCTTTTTAAAATTTCGAAAATACCTTACACTTATCAACCTAATCTCATCATCGGTTTACAACATCCAAGTTTATCCCATTTCCGACCATACTTCAATAGAATTTCACTATCAATTTGCAACTGACACCACCAATAAAATTGCTTGAAATAAAAATTGTGTGACCAACAAAAGGTTTTGCACTTTTTGTTGAATTTTGGCCACAGTATATGGAAAATTGAAGTGGTTGGAAGTAGCTTGGTGATGGAGAAAATTGTTCGCAAATAGGAGCTTGGAGGTGAGCGTTGTGGCATGTTGAAGGCAGGCGATACACAGTGAGCAACATGTCAGACGTCAGACTGAGGTCTTTGCATTGTATGTTGCATCCCAAGAGTTTGCTTAGACGTTTGGTTGGGGAAACTAGACATCTGATCACCTGGTACAAGCATCTGTTTAGAGTTAGACATCTTTGTAAGTTGGATTTGGCATCCCGAGAGTTCACTCAAACGTCTGGTTATGGGGACTAGACGTCTGAGTGTCTAGAACGAAGAAACTTTGTCTTCAAGTTAGACGTTTGAGTTGAGGAACCAGACGTCTGATCGGCTACGTTGCCTCTAAATTGCCCGGGCTGATTGCATTGTTCTGTGATGGTTTTAAGGGGAAAATCAGGTATTTGCCTAAGCTCAAACTCTCCCCATATAAGCTATTTTCAGATTCAAAGATGGGATCACTCCAAAGGTTTAATCAAGACTTTTATCCTCCATTAACTAAGGTTTAAAAATAACCTAGTTTAATTCAATTCTCTTCTCCATAAAATTATAATCTAGAGTGAATATTATGATCATTTTAATCAATCTCTTATACTCTTTTCATTGATATTAATAAAATCTCTCTCTCAAAGTCGATGTACACCAACAAGATGTTAGTGGAACCACTATGAATCGATGTGTGATTTATTTTATCATTATTACTTTATTATTCTATTGCTTATTTAGTGATTGTGATTGGTTTTGTATTGGATTGAGATTTGAAATGAGATATTGATTGGTTATTTTTGCACTTCTTACCATGATCTCGTTTTCCGCTATGCTTTGAGGTTTTAATTTAAGTGGTCTTAAGTTAGAATTCTCATAACATTTGGTATCGAAGCATTGGTGTTGGTAGGTGGTTGTAGAAATGTCGAAATCAGATAATATCTTGGGTGGTCCCTCAATGGTTAGTCCAAGTGGTATAGCCCCGTATGTACGTGGGTCATACGCGACTTCAGGATCACAATTGGTTATTGACAAGTGGATGGAAATAATGATTTCGAAAAGCGGAAATGGAAGATGAAGGCGATTCCTAGGAAAAATCTAGTGCATCGGGTTGTGTTTGATACACATTTGTTGTCGGGGGACATCTAGGATGTTGAGAGAAAGGAAATGGAAGAGTGGGCATTTACTACACTTCAACTTACTATGGGGGAGAATGTTATCTTCGAAATTAGTTGTGAGACTACAGTTAAGGGTATTTGAGACAACTTGGAGGCATTTTATATGAAGAAGTCACTAACTAATTGTTTGACCTTGTTGCAAATGTTCTTCTCCTATAAGATGAAGAACGGTAATTAGCTAAAGGCGCACTTGGATTTGCTTGATGATTTGCTAATGAAGATGAAGGCGGTATATTTAAAGATTAAGGAAGAGCAAAAGGAAATAATATTGTTATGTTCGTTGCCGGACCGTTATATGGTTTCTCAAATAATTTGATCTATAGCCAAGATACTTTGATGCTTGATGATGTCAAAACAAGCTTTTTAGTGAGGAGTTGTGCGATCAAATGAAGGAATTAGGTGATGGAAGTAGTGGTGCTAGTAGTGGTCATGGTTTATTTGTGGAGAATAAGAGATATGTGAAGAAAGGAAACAAAGGACGTTCTAAATCTAGGAAGCCCGGTTGGAGGGGAAAGTAAGAAACCTGGTCCTTGGAAGAATGAGTGCATGGATAAGGAGAAGGCAAAGAAGGAAGTAGCATCTTCATCGATTGGGATGGAGAGTGGAGTTGGTGAGGGAGACGAAGATGTTTTGACAGCGATAGCATCTGATATTACGGGTAGCGAATGGGTAATGGTGCTATTTGTAAGTCGAAGGGCATTAGTTTCGTGCAAATTCGGATGTTTGACGGAGTGGTTCGTACTCTTACTAATGTAAGCTATTTTCCTGGACTTTGGAAGTCTCTTATCCCTTTGGGACAGATGGATTTTTTAGGTTGTAAAATAACTATTGAGAGTGATAGCTTCTGGGTTTCGAATGGTACGATTGTGGTGATGAAAGGTGCTTGGACTCATGGTGTTTAATTGCTTCAAGGATTGACTGCTAAAGGCAAAACTAGCGTGGGAGTTGATAGTTCTCATGGCTTGGATGCGACTAGGTTGTGGCATTTGAGATTAGGTCATGTCTCAAAGAGGAGTTTGGATATTCTTTGGAAGAGGGGGCTGATCGATTGAGGGAGTTTTAACAAGTTTGAGTTTTGCGAGGAATGTGTCATGGGAAAGCAAACTAAGGTTTCATTCGGTGAAGGAAAACATGATTCAAGAGAGGTTGTTGAGTATGTTCATGCAGATGTTTGGGGATCAGCACTGGTAGCTTCTTTGGGAGGAGCAAAGTATTATATTTCTTTCATTGATGACCTTTCTCGAAAGGCATGGGTGTATGTAATAAAGGCCAAGTCGAAGGCATTTGCAAAGTTCAAAGTTTGGAAGGCTCTTGTTGAGAAAGAGAGTGGCAAGTCTTTGAAGATTCTAAAGTCCGACAATGGTGGAGAGTATGTTTTCGAAGATTTCTTGGATTTTTGCAAGCATCAAGGTATTTAGAGGCATTTTACTACATCGGGAGATCCGCAGTCAAATGGAATTGCGGAGAGGATGAACCATACTCTACTTGAGAAAGCTTGATGCTTAAGATTGACATCAGGTTTGTTTAAGGGATTTTGGGCCAAAACTTTGTCAACCGCGGTGCATATTGTGAATTGAATTCCTTACTCGACTATTGGTAACAAAATTCTGAAGGAAGTGTGGAAGAGAAAGAGCATTGACTAGAGTTATCTTCGTGTGTTTGGTAGTCTAATTTATGTGCATGATACGGGAAATGATAACTTAAGCCTAGAGCTTTCAAGGGGATTTTGCTTGGCTATACGGATGGTGTAAAAAGATACCGGATATGGAATCCGAAAACGAAGAAGGATGTGAATTCTCGTCATGTTACTTTTAATGGGTCGGCTTTGTTTAAGTAGAATGAGAGTTCATCGTATTTTTTGGAATTGGTTTATGGTGAATCAAAGGAGAAGGAAGTTATTTCCACTTTTCGTCCAAGGAGTAGAGTAGTTAAAGATGCTTGTAAAGTGGAAGCGGCTGATGTTACATGACATAGTCTACATGGGTCCTCTAGTAGTGTTGGTGATGTACACGATTCTAGAGAGGTTTGTGTTCAAGGTGGAGTCGAAAGGAGTTTGGATGATGGCATTGCTACTAAGGTGGGTCAACGTGTTATAAGCCCACCCGATAGATATGGTGATTAGAACTATCTTAGCTTTTGTGACAAGTTGGACTATGCTCTTCATGTAGTCCAAGATGAGCCGATGGACCTTGATGACGTCATGGGTTCGAGTGATAGCTCGAAGTGGATTTGTGCCATGGAGGAAGAGATGCAATCATTGATGAAGAATCAAACTTGGGATTTGGTTTCACTTCCTACAGCAAACCATGTTATTGGGTGCAAATGGATATACAAGGTAAATGACGATAAGAGATACAAAGCTAGATTAGTGGCTAAGGGTTTATACAAAGGAACGGAAAGGAGTATGATGAGATTTTCACATCGGTTGTGCACCATACTTTAATCCAGATATTACTTGCTATAGTTGTTATTCACGACTTGGAGTTGGAGCAACTTGATGTGAAAATTGCTTTCTTTCATGGTGACTTTGATGAAGACATCTACATGGAGAAACCAGAAGGTTTTGTTGTAGATGGTAAGTCAACTTTAGTTTATAAGTCAAAGAAATCACTATATGGTTTAAAGAAATCACCTAGACAATGGTATAAGAGATTTGATCAATTTATGCTTAAAAATGGTTTTGATAGAAGCATCAAAGATGCTTTTGTGTATTTCAAGAAGTTGGAAAATGATTGTTGGGTGTATTTACTCCTGTACGTGGAGGACATGCTCATTGCTTCTAAGGATAAAAATGAAATCAACAAGTTAAAATGGAGTTTATAATATGAATTCAAAATATAGGATCTTAGAGAAGAAAGGATGATATTATATATGAAAATAGAAAGGGATTGAAAGCATTCTGAGTTGAGATTGACTCAAAAGGAGTATATTGAGAACGTGCTTTACCGGTTTAGCATGGAGAATGTAAAGGCGTCAAATGCACCTTTACCATTGCATGTGAAGCTTTCAAATAAAGGATCACCTATCTTGGAGAAAGACAAGGCTTATATAGCAAGGGTGCCATATGCAAGTGCGATTGGAAGTTTAATGTATGTTATGGTGTGTACAAGGGCCGATATTGCAAATGCCGCCGCGATGGTTAGTCAGTATATGGCTGATCTCGGGAAATCACATTGAGAAGCTGTGAAGCTTATATTGAGATACTTTGGAGGTACGTTATCTCATGGTCTTGTTTTTGGCGGTAGTGAGGGGACGAATTGCAAGTTTGTTGGTTATTGTGATTCGGCCTACGCCGGTGATAGGGATCGGAGAAAGTCAATTTCCAGATATGTCACTTGGTGGTACGGCCATAAGTTGGAGATCGAGATTGCAGACCATAGTTGTTTTATCCACTATGGAGGCGGAGTTGGCAACCGTGGTAGAGGCAACAAAGATGGCACTTTATTTGAGGCGATTGTTGTGTGACTTAGGAATTGAACATGATAGTATTGATGTTCGATGTAATAGCCAGAGTGCTATTCACTTGGCGGAGAATTTTGCATTTAGTTTACCAACTAAGCATACTGAAGTGAGAGGGTCATTTTTAGTAGCCATGGATGAAGATAAGAAAGTATATCTTCGGAAAGTGCACACAAAGGATAATGCGGCGGATATGTTCACTAAGGCAATGCCGATTAGGAAGTTCGAGCATTGCTCAAATTTATTCGCTTGTTGAAGTGCTATGTGTCACGGGGTGGCACGGTTGAGGGAGGAGCTTGGTTATGGATGATAAAGAGTATCGATAAGAGATTGTGGTTCTATCTTTTGGTGAGTATTAGTTTACACTCCTTAGTACTTTTGTCTTTTGGTGAGACGATTTTGGATTTGGGCACTTTCAACACTTTGTAAGCGGGTGGTGGCTTTGCCGGAGCTCATTGATGGAGTGTAATGGGTGGTAGCTTTGCTAAAGCTCGTTAGGAAAATATTCAAGCTTTTTTGGTTGAAGGTATAAGTGGTGATAGTTTGGCACTAATGATTCTTGGTGATGGAGATGGAAATAGTATCGAGGTGGATTGTTGAATTTTGGCGACACTATATGGAAAATTGAAGTGGTTGGAAGTAGCTTGTTGATGAAGAAACGGTTCGCAAATCGGTGCTCGGAGGTGAGAGTTGTGGCATGTTGAAGGCATGTGATCATAGTCAGGAGCAGGTCAGATGTATGACCGAGGTCCTCAGACATCTGAACTACTGTTGTGAGGCATCTAAATGATGCCTAGACGTCTCTGCATAATATGTTGCATCCCGAGATTTTGCTCAAACGTTTGGTTGGGGTAACCAGACGTCTGATCACCTGGTACAAGCGTCTATTTGGAGTCAGACGTCTCTATAAGTTGGATTTGGCATCTTAGTGTTTACTCAGACGTATGGTTACGTGGACAAAACGTCTAAGCGCTTGAAATGAAGAAACTTTGTCTTTGTGTTAGACGCCTGAGTTGAGGAACCAGACGTCTGATCGGCTGCGTTGTCTCCAAATTGCTCGGGTTGATTGCATTAGTTTGTGAAGGTTTTAAGAGGCAAATCAGGTATTTTTCTAGGCTCAAACTCTCCCTATATAAGTTATTTTAAGATTCAAAGAGGGGATCACTCCAAGGGTTTAATCAAGGGTTTTATCCTCCATTAACTAGGATTTAACAAAAACCTAGTTTACTTCAATTCTCTTCTCCATAAAATCATATTCTAGAGTGAATGTTGTGATCATTGTAATCAATCTTTTGTACTCTTCTCATTGGTATTAATAAAAGCTCTCTCTCAAAGTGGATGTACACTAAAAAGATGTTAGTGGAACCACTATAAATCAGCGTGTCATTTATTTTATTGTTATTGCTTTGTTATTCTATTGCTTGTTTAATGATTGTGACTGGTTTTAGATTAGATTGATATTTGAACTGAGATATTAGTTGGTAGTTTTTGCACTTCTTACCATGATCTCGTTTTTCACTGTGCTTTGGGGTTTTGATTTTGAGTAATCTTGAGTTAGAATTCTCATAACACTTATTATGCACTTTCGCCTTTATTTCTTTATTAAATAAAAAATGAATATTTCTAGCTATTAGATGCACGTACCTGCGATTTACACTAGTATATATATAAGATAATACTCCCTTTGATCAAACTAAATACATAATTGACTTAATTAAAAGATAATTTTGCTTTTGTATGCTATATATAATTGGTAAATGCGTATTTCATGCATCTTGAAAAGATATATTCTAAATAATTAAATTTCCTAACATTACACCAGCAATATTTGATCATTTATTTGGAATATATTCCGGTATCTTACTAAACATCTATAATGCATGCATATACAGTAGTTATCAATGCATAGAATGCACATTCATATATTAATACTTTTGGTCAAACTGCATAAAGAATTGAATTAATCAGAACATAATTTTTCTTATATATTTTATTTTATTTGGTAAATCATATAATATTTCATGCATCTTGAACACACATATATTCCATACAATCAGTTTTCATAACATTAGTTGAGCGATATTTGATCATTTTTATGAAATATATTCTGGTGTCTAAATAAATATATGTAATACATTTAAAAATAGTAGCTATATATTAATACATAAATGTACATTTGTTAATATAAAATATTTTTGAATAAACCATATACGGGACCGAATCAATCAAAACATAATCCTGCTTATATATTATATTTCAGGGCTTTTGGGCATAAGACTTCATTCAAAATTTCAATAAATAAAACATCATCTCTTATCATTACTTATAATTGTAGATTAGTTTCCTACCTATTAATTTCCTTCATTAACAGTCGTTGTTCTCGCACTTATTTAGCATTTCTCGCTTTTCTTTAATTAAAATACTCAACGTGCAATAACTTTTACGTAGAAAGATCACATCGATAAATGTGGAGAAATATAAATGATAGGCTCAGGATATTTCATCATTGGATGTAAAAAGAAAACAAATAAAATATGGTGGAGAAATAGGAATGTAAGCCTTAGAATATTTCATCGTAGGCTTTAAACATGAAACGAATAAAAGGCTAACATCCATTATATAGCTATCATCTATACTTGATATTTAGCATGTAATTGGAGCGTTGTAATTAGAGTGCAATTAGGAAATTATAATGGAAAATAAGCAATGGCTAGTAGAATTATAATTTATGAAATAAACAACATGTAGTAGAATTAAGCTATATATAATCATATACAGAGAGCTTGTAGAATCAGAAATTAGCAATAAAACTAATTATTCATCGTATTCAATCTTCTCCTCAAAAATTCAATATGGTATCAGAGTGGGTCAGGTACTGACTCAAAAGTTCCACAATAATATCAAAAGCTACAGATAATAAAGAACTGCAGTCAATTCAACATGTCTCAATCTGGCAACACAAAACTCACAAATATCATACTCAATGATACAGATATTATATTCCCTGGTCCAGATCAGTAATAATTAGTCTTGGTGGCAAAGGCAAATTAAGCTTTGTCAATGGAAATGGGAAAAACTCAAAGCAGCAAAGCCAACTGAGCCATTTTCTAAAGAGAAAGCAAAAATAGAAGAATGAGAGTCAACCGACCAATTAATCATGTCATGACTGCTCAGCACAATGGAACCCTAAATTTCAAACGTATTCATGTACTCCAGCACATCATAGGAGGTTTGGGACAAAGCCAAGAGAAGGTATGGTCAACAAAAAATTTTGCTTATATATTTTGCCTTAAACAAGAGCTTGTCCAAAATAAACAGACTACCTAAAGTAATAACGAACTAGTGACTGAAATTATATCAAAATAGAAAAAGCTCAATGTCTATCTTCCACTAACAACAGACCCAATTGAAACACAAAAAAGATCCGAACAAGATTTAATTTTTAGCTACCTAGGGCTCTCGATCCAAGCTATGAATCGATCAGGTCTCAAGTCTTGGCATCGTCCGAGATGCCAAGTTTTGATGATGTGGTGGTAAGAATTTAGCAAGAGCAATCTTTGCGAGCACTCATGAACCCTCAGCAGTTGAAAAATAAAGAGACCAAGGCATTTCAGGTAAAATACTCAAACCCTAGTTTCAGGTACACGGCCAAAAGGAAGGGAGCTTCGAGCACTAAACTATGTGACCACTGCAAGAAAGCAATGCACAACCGCAACCATTGCAAGAATACAGGGCACAACCGCAACGGCTGCTGGTTCCTCCATCTCCACCTCCGACCGATCAGAGAGAAGGGCGACATAGGAGGTAAGTGGGATGGTGCAAAAATAGAGAATAAATTTGGTGGATTTAGCAAAGGAGCAGAGACAGAAGGTGACAGATCTGAATCGGCTCAATCGACTCAACCAAATAATAGCTCTGCTTCAGCAAGATCTTCCGTGACTCAAACAGTGCAGTTGAATTAACTTCTAACTCAATTAAACTGTTTGTTACATTAACTAAATTCAGGTTTTATACATTCTAACGCTATTTTTAGGTCATCCAAGATCAACAACAATTTTAAAATTGCAAGTATATGTCAAAATTCAAAAAGATGGTTAATTGACTCAGGTGCTACTGATCACATGACAAGGAACAAAAATAAATTAACCAATGTTAAACAAAATAAAGACTCTCAATATGTAACTATTGCTAACGGAGATCAAGTTCAAATTCATGATTTTGGTACAACAAGGTTTCTTACAAAAGACGTGGAAAATATTTTATATTTGCCAGATATTAATTCAAATTTATTCTCAATTAGTAAAATAACCCATGAACTATATTGCAATGTTATATTCTCACCATATAAAGTGACCTTTCAAGATCGAGAATGGTGAAGAAGACTGGAGAGGGATGTTTGAAAAATGGCCTCTATTTTCTTGATGAAAACACCAATAAATATCATGTGTCATTAAATTTAGTAGATCATGACAAATTTCTGCATTGGAGATTTGGTCAGCCGCCTAATCAAATTTTGAATAAACTTTTGTGTTATAAATTAGATTCCAAAAATTATAATGTTTGTAAGCTTTCAAAACAAACTAGATTGTCATTTTCTTTATCTAGTAATAAGTAAGAAATTTTTGATTTAATTAATTCTGATGTTTGTGGTCTAGGTCCTGTTGATTCTTATAATCATTTTAAATATTTTGTCACATTAATTGATGATTTTTCTTATAGTACCTGGGTTTACCTTTTAAAATTAAAAAATGAAGTTTTCTCATGTTTTCAAGAATTTTACAATTTTACAGAAAATCAATATAACGCAAAAATTAAAAAAATTCTATTTGATAATGGAACGGAATATGCAAACAAAAATTTCATAGAATTTTTAAACAAAAAGGAATTTTACACCAAACCGTTTGTATTAATATACCCAAACCAAATAGAGTTTCAAAAAGAAAAGATCGACATTTACTTGAAGTCACTAGATGTCTTCTTTTTCAAACTAACATTCCAAAATCTTACTGGTCAGATGATGTGCTAACTGCAACTTACCTCATAAATAGATTGTCAAGTGTCATGCTTAAAAATACGAGTCCCTTAGAAATTCTTAGAATGGGAAAATATATCTTGATCACATAAGAATTTTTTGGTGTACATGTTTCGTACACATAAAATGACATGACAAGCTAGATAAAAATGCTATTAAAGTCATATTTTTGGGATACTCATCCCAAAAAAGGGGCATATATGTTGTGATCCAAAAAATCATAAACTTTACATCTCACAAGACGTATCATTTTTAGAAAATGAACCATATTATCAAATAAGGGAACAAGAAAATACACAAGGTAAACTAGTCATATTGTCTCCAAATAATTTCATGTTTCTTGAAGAAACAAATCAAGAACGGGTTGAGCATATAAATGAAGAATAAGTTGGTGAAACAAGTGCAATTCCTTTTGGGGGAGAAGAAGAGATAAATGATTCAAGTGAAGAACTAACTCATGAAGAACCAACTCAAGAAAAAAATGTCGTAAGAAGATCTACAAGACAAACTCGACCTCTCGTCAAATTAAAGGATTATGTATCCCAATAGGTGATATATCCAATACAAGATTTTATTTCATATAATATGGTATCCCCTCCACACCGAGCCTGCTTGAGTAACATCACTAAATGGAACCAACCAACTTTGTGAAGCTAATTAAAACCCAATTTGGCATAAGGCTATAAACAAAGAACTTCAAGCCTTAGAAAAAAAAGGCATATGGGATATTATAAATATACCAAAAAACAAAAAACCCATAGGTTGCAAATGGGTATACAAAATCAAATACAATAGTAATCGTACAATTGAAGGGTATAAAGCAAGGTTAGTGGTCTAGGGATTTACCCAAACTTATGGTATTGACTACCAAAAGACCTTTGCAGCAATAGCATAAATAAATACAGTTAGAATTTCATTATCAGTAGGACAAACTTAGGACAGGATTTGTTTCAAATGGTTGTAAAAAATGCAATCCTTCAAAAAAATTTAGAAGAAGAAGTCTATATGACACTTCCTTTGCGCTACAAAAGTGAGTCAAACTCATCACTGGTGTGTAAATCAAAAAAGATGATTTATGGTCTAAAGCAATCTCCAATAGCATGGTATGCCAAGCTAAGCTTTTATCTTTTAAAGATTAAGTTTTAAAAAAACTTTCGCCGATTCCTCTATGTTCATCAAACACTCACAAACACTATTATTATTCTAGTTTATGTAGATACATTATAAGCGCCGGAAATAATAATGAGGAAATTAATACGGTTAAACAATATTTAAAAAATGAATTTGACATCAAAGACCTTAGAAAACTTTTATATTTTCTTGGAATAAAAATTCCCCCCTCAAGTAAAGGATTATTTATATCCCAAAGAAAATATGTTCCTGATCTGTTAAAAGAAACTAGTAAATTAGGAGCTAAACTAGCTAGTATTCCTATAAAGATGAATATTAAACTAGGAATTAAAGAATATGAGACGTTATTTGACATAGAACAATATTAAAGGAAGATATGCAAATTAATTTACCTTACAGTAACCAGACCTGACATTGCCTTTGTAGTTAGTGTCATAAGTCAATTTATGCATGCTCCATGTACCAGACACTGGAGTGTAGTTGATAGGATATTGAGATACCTTAAGGCACTCCAGTTAAGGAATTTGGATAAAGAAAAATAATTCTAACAATGTGGTTGGTTTTTTTTATGTAGATTGAGCCGAAAGTTGCGACGGAAAATCAACCACGGAATTTCATGCATCTGTAGTTGATAGCTTAGTCACTTCGAAAAGAAAGAAGCAGAATGTTGTGGCTAGATCAAGCGTAGGAGCAAAATATCGATCCATGTCATCCACCACAGGTGAGCTTATCTGGATTAATCAATTACTTAGTAACATGAAGATAGAGCAAACAAGAACAATGCAAATGTACTGTGCTAATCAAGCTACATGACATATTACATCCAATCAGTCTTCCACGAGAGGTAAAAACACGTAGAAGTAAATTTTCACGTTGTTAGAGAAAAGGTGCAATTAGAGGAAATAGGAACTCCATTTGTCAGAAGCAAAGAGCAACTAGCAGGGCAACTGGCATATATTTTCACAAAAGCACTCAATAAGGCCAGTCATCTAAACATGCTCGACAAGTTGGGGTTTATAAATTTATTTGAATCCCGCTTGAAGGGAGTGTGGAGAAATAGGAATGATAGTTTCAGAATATTTCATTATAGGTTGTAAGTAAGAAATTAACATATAAAAGACTATGGAGAAATAAGAATGACAGCCTAAGAATATTTCATCATAGGCTATAAATAGAAAATAAATAAAATGCTAACATCCATTATACAGTTGTCAGCTATACTTGGTACTAGCTTGTAATTAGGGTGGAATTAGGCAATTATAATTTAGAAAATAAGCAACGGCTCATATAATTATAATTTAGGAAATAAGTAATGGCTAGTAGAATTCGACTATATAGAATCATGTTTAGAGAGTTTGTAGAATCAGAAATTAGCAATAAAACTAATTATTCATCATATTCAACCTTCTCCTCAAAAATTCAATAATAAACCTTTATCACATTAAATTACATTTCTAGTGATAGGCATTATGCATATGCAAAAACTAAAATTTTAAAACTCCTTTTTTCAAAGTTAGAAAATATATAATATAAATAACGTGTCAATGATCTGTTTTCTACATACAAACATATAATTATATATAATTTTAACTAAATTCACTAAATTAACCTAAAATATTTTTTTAGCAAAGCCAACCGACATTTATAGTGGGTCGTCCACATTTAGTAAAGAATTTGAAACATGTGTTCAAGACATGCACCAGAACTGCTTAAGAAATAAAACATAGAAGTTTGGCAAGAATACCAAAGCTACTAAATCCGACCAAAAAACTAGTCCCACTTGAATGGGAGGAAGCAGACCATCATTTGAAGAGTCGGTCCAAATACATGATAAAATTCTAAAAAAAGAGCTGCTAACTTAGGAACAAAATCCACTAAGACAGAGCAGTGAATGTAACTTCTATCGCATGAGTCATCAACGAAGACAATCCTGTTCAAATCACCAAAATAACCAAGAATAGAGAGTGCAAGCCTTCTCCCTCAACAACATAATATAGTCTACTAATTTCACCATCTCCACTCACATACTTAAAAAATCTGCCACCTTTAGGGTCATATCCATCCAAGAGGGCTCATGAACCCATGCTTATTCTTCGGAACCCCAAAAAAAAATCATCAGTGGAAGTAGGAACTACTACCGGAATTTCCAAAGATCGATCACTAAAAATGACCGAATCAGTAACTAAAACTACTATCTCAAAAGGAGAAACAATATCATAAGCATGAGTACCGGTATCCACATTTGGAAGCAAAGTGTCATCCTAAACTAGACCTAGAGAAGCAATGATAGCTGCGGAAACATCGCTTGGAGCACAATTCTTATGCTTTGGAACCCACTTCATAACTGGAGGTCGATGAAGTAAATTCCTATCTACAAAGGAAAGAGGGGAGCAATAACTTGTTGAGTGCATACATCCAAAAGGCGACCAAAGGAATGGAAAGCTACGCAAATTTCAGTTTTTCAACTATAATGAACATCAACTACTTCCTCATGACCTTCAGCAATACGAACTCTAAGCTTGGATTGAAGTGGTTTTTCAGGAGTGATTTCAATCAGCGTTTTTGTAGACTAGATTTTCCCAAGCCATGGTATCAGAATCAAAACATTTAAGATTACCGACCAAACTAGCTAACCAATTATGCCCAATCATCGGCTGCAACATTAAAGGAATGTGAGAAAAATGAGCCAACAGTGGAAAGGATAAAACCTGTTCCTTAGCCTTGTCCACCATCGTACTCCAAGGGGTAATAATAAATGGTTTACCTTCAATTATCAATGGATTTGCTTTTAAAACACCCAGTCTTTCTTCTAACCTAGGAAACTTGAAAATGATCATAGAACTAACATAGTTACTTGCAGTCGACCTCTAAGTTTTCAAAAGTGACGACAATGATCTCTAGCCGCTTGATACGGAGGTCTCCAAGAGTTGTGCTCTTTGGCTATCCGCTCATCTTAACCTTGGTGAATCTTCTAGTTCCATTGAATTTTATAGCATGTCAGAGTTCACTTATGACTCGGTTCAACTAAGAACTTGACACAGCGGATATTACAAAAACAATGTAGATCGTTGAATGTCGTAATCGATGGATTGGAAGATACTGAATTGCCCGAATTCGTTGATCCGAAGATACCGAACTCTAGCTATCCCGAACTCGTTGATCGCGCACGATACCGGGTTCAAAGATCTTCAATTCTTCGAGCGTTGATCTAGCGCACTAGATTCCGCGAATCGGCTTCTACAATCGTTGAATCGAGCGCACTCGATTATCCGAAAGAGGAGATAGGAGATTACACTCAACTACCAATTTAGATGAAAGCACACAGCAATCAAAAGAGAATTTTATTCAAAAATCAACAACCTTTACAAATGACTCACACGGCCTATTTATAGGCATTACAATTTTTACAACAGAAATTACCAACTCCTAAGTCGGTTCCGACTTATAGCTTCAGACCTACGACTTACCATAACTCGGTGACGACCTAAGACAAGCAACACAATACAAGCCTTCAGCGACTTAACAAACAGAACGACTTATGAAACAGATGACATACGACTTACAAAACATATGACTTAAAACAGGTAAGAACTACGAGTTAACAAATACAAATAGATTACATCACTTAGGTCGTAGACGACTTACAACTTCTCACGACTCATAAAAGTTGCGACCTACGACTTAGTATAAGTCGGTAACGACTTATCAACAGCAGCTCCCATCAACGGTAGAGATTAACTCGGTAGAAGAATCAACGGTAATAAACTTCAGCGTCTTAAAAACATGCGCATCCCAGATCAGCAACCTAAAGAAATCAACGGTAGGGTTTAACTCGGAGGAAGATTCCACGCTTCAGTCTTTCCTCTGTGTGACTCGTTAGGTCGGTTAGACGACTTAACTAAGTCGTAACTCGTCATCGACTTATCATCTGTTCCGTTAAGTCGTACACTAACCAAAACTCTTCCCTTAAGTCGTTGCCGACTTAAGCCTTCGCATTTTTCAACCTGTGTTGCTCCTGTAGCTTTAGATCGTAACCCAGCACTTCCCTTAGGTCGTAGCTCAGCACTCCCCTTAAGTCGGAGCTCAGCACTTCCCTTAAGTCGTAGCTCATTTCCTCCTAGCCTGTTAGGTCGTAGCATGTGATCTTTGAAACTGGTAGGTCGCATACGACCTAGAACTACAACTTCTCGTGACTCTTTACCAAAATCTAGTCCATTAGCCTCCTCCTTAGATCGTACCCAACTTACCAACATGTTAGGTCGTACACGACCTATGACTTCTTCTTTCTGGGCTGCATCATCCTCCCCAGGTTGAGAAAAATTCATCCTCGAATTTGTATTTTCTGCATCCATAACAAACTCATCCCCATGATATGGCACGAGATGCTTAACATTGAATACGTCAGACGTATACACATCATTTGGCAGCTTCAATTTGTAAGCATTTTCATTAATTCGTTTCACGACTTCTACAGGACCAATTTTTCTGGCTTTCAATTTGTTATAAGCGCCCATTGAAAAACGATCTTTTGTTAACACTGCATAAACCAAGTCACCCTCATGAAATTCAACACTCCTTCATTTCAAATCTGCAGAATGCTTATACTTCTCATTTGCTCCCTCCAATCGTTCCTGAACGATTTTATGACAATCAGTCAACCCCTCAACAAAATCAACAGCTTTCTTAATTGTCCCCTTCGAGTGTGGTATTACCGTTAAATCCAACGGTCCTTTTGGTATACTAGAATATACAATCTGGAATGGACTGAACCCAGTACTTCGATTTACAGCATGATTATGGGCAAACTCTGCCTGGCATAACTTCACATCCCAACTCTTCAGATTATCTTGTACAAGACACCTCAGCAAATTCCCCAATGATCTGTTAACAACTTCGGTCTGTCCATCCGTTTGCGGATGATAAGCACTACTAAACTTCAGCTTCATTCCCACCATTTTCCACAAACTCAACCAAAAGTGACTCAGAAATCGAGTATCCCTATCCGACACAATAGATTCTGGCAATCCATGTAGTCGATAGATCTCTTTGAAAAACAACTGAGCAACATGAACAGCATCCGCCGTCTTCTTACAAGCAATAAAATGTGCCATCTTTGAAAATCGATCCACTACCACATAAATGGAATCATTTCCCCGTTGTGTCCTTGGCAATCCCAACACAAAATCCATACTCACATCAACCCATGGTTTAGTTGGTACAGGTAACGGCATATATAATCCCGCATTAGTCGCAGTTCCTTTCGAAACCTGACAAATATGACAATGCTCCACAAACCTCTCTACTTCTTTCCTCATCGATGGCCAAAAGTAAGATTGCAAAATCAATTGCAAAGTACGGTCTCTACCCACATGACCTTCCTCATGTAACTCCTTCACAATTTTCATTCTCAAACTACTCTTCGGTATTCATAATCGATTTCCTTTAAAAAGAAACCCATCCATCATTACAAACTCATCCGTCTTTCCCTCCTTGACTTTATCAACAAACTTGGCAAAGTAAGGATCATCGACAAATAATTCTGGCAACATATCAAACCCCGTCACTTCAACCTTCAATGTTGTTAGCAAATGATTCCTTCTACTCAAAGCATCAGCCACACGATTCGTCACCCCTGACTTGTGTTTAACAACAATAGTAAATTGTTGCAGATATGCAATCCACATTGCATGTCTCGCTGAAATCTTGTCTTGCCCTTGCAAATGCTTCAATGCTTCATGATCAGTATACAGAACAAACTCTTTCTGAAATAGATAATGTCTCCAGTGTTTGATAGCTTGCACAACAGCATAGAATTCCACATCGTATGTACTGTATCTCATCTTTGCTCCTGACAACTTCTCACTGAAATAGGCAATAGTACGACCCCTTTGACTCAACACTCCTCCAATTCCAACCTTCGACGCATCAGTATGTAATTCAAACAACAATTGAAAATCAGGCAATGCTAGAATTGGTGCTGTCGTCAACAACTCCGTGATTCGTTCAAAAGCAACCCCGGCTTCCTCCGTCCATGTAAACTGTTTACCCTTCATACAATCGGTAACAGGTGCCATCACACTACTAAAGTGTGGAATGAACCTTCGATAAAATGAAGCCAACCCGTGAAAACTACGAACTTCCGTTATCGTCTTGGGCTGTGGCCAATCTCTAATCGCTTCAATTTTACTTTGGTCAACCTATATTCCTTCTTCCGACACAACATATCCCAAAAATAAAACACTCCTTGCCATAAAGACACACTTCTTTGTAGCAACATAGAATTGTTCTTCACGAAGAATAATTAACACTTTCTTCAAATGTTGAACATGCTCTTCTGTACTTGCACTGTAGATCAGAATATCATCAAAGCAAACCACCACAAATTTTCCAATGTACGGTCTGAAAATTTGATTCATCACCCTCATAAATGTACTTGGTGCATTCGATAGACCAAACGGCATTACCAGCCATTCATACAATCCTTCCCTCGTCTTGAATGCTGTCTTCCATTCATCCCCTGGTCTAATGCGAATCTGATGATAACCGCTCTTCAAGTCAATCTTAGAAAAGATTACGGACCCACTGATTTGATCCAATAAATCATCAAGCCTCGGCATCGGAAATCTATTGTCACGTACGGGATTTTTCGAACTTTCGATAATTCGACATCGATACTCACTTTATCGACTGTCGAGAAATCGAATGCCGGAAACTCCCATAGTGAGGGTTCAAGAAAGAAGAAAAAGGCAGAAGAAGAAGAAAAGAGTAGAAGAAGAAGAAAGAAATAGAGAAGAACAAGAAAGAGAGAAGAAGAACAACAGAACAACATCAGAACAGAAACAATATCAGAATCTCACATATCGCAGCGGAACAATATATAATAGATAAATGAATAATCTTTAAAACAAAGAACTATATCATTTTATACATACATCAATCATCAAAGTCAATATACAACAATGGACAGTTATATAAACTTGTCCTCATACAGAATACACAACGGAATAAATAATATCATATACAAATACTACGTCTCGTCCTCCAGCTTATCTCCAAAGCTCCAGAATATCCAGAATATCCTGATAACATAACTCTAGGCTGCCCGTGTGGAAATTTGTGGGCACCTAGAATTTAGAAGGGAAACAATAAACTCCGAGTCAGTCATGGTGACTGGTGTGAGATCATAAAACAGTTATTCTTTATAACAACAAAATAATTTTAAAGTCAATTCGAAATGCTTTTGGAAAATGAAACTACCATAAGACCTCCCACCACACACACAATGCAAACGCAGAATTGGAGGAGATTTCTTCTTATGATAGTCAAAGATGCTTACTACGCAAAATCAAATTCTTTTTTATATTATTATTAGTGCATAGTGTAGAAATCATTTCGAAAGTATAATATAAATCTTAGCCAGCATAGGCATTCCGCACTTATGCCTACTATAGCTACTATGTTCAATAGCAGGTTACCGCCACATTCCATAGCAGGTAATACAACTAAAACCGTACACGTCACGTATTGTTTCTTTGGATTTCCAACAAATAGTCGGGCTAAGGAACTTCCTATCCACGATGGGTACGTCCCTGGAATAGACGACCCGAGAACCTAACCGGATCTCTGCCAACACAAGGCCGGGTTACCTCTGCAAAAATAGGTAACTACTGACACGCGTATGCCATCCCCCGATCGTAACCGATCTTCCCGAGGATCCCCAATTTCCAACAAACCACATAGATAATAATGCAGCAACCACATAGGTTAAGTATCTGGGCTCCATACCATGATACCACCTCTATCCAGAAGGAATGACATACACTAAGGGGCGCTACTCCCTAGAACCTTGCCGCATCCTTCCTGTTTTGACCATTTCCGGGGTGTGAGGCTCGATGAAGTCTCGTCCACAAAGCTACGCTTTCTACAAAGCCCTGCTTCGGGTCAAACAAACGATCAACCTATGATCACAAAGATATAAGATCAAACAAATGATCATATCACAAATGATCAAACACTGATCATTTCACAGCAACACTCAGTATGCCACGTTACCAAATTGGGAGTATATCGCTGATAAATTTCAACTACATAACCTCTGAGCTCGTACGTCTCAGAGAAGGGTGTTAAGCTAAGAGAATAAATTCTCCGCCACCAACAGAAATGTATTTGAAAGAAATCAGCTTTATATCTCAAATTGTAACGTCAGACATACAATCCATACAAGTCTGTTCCGGGATCGAACAGAACCGATGGCACTTCTCACGAAGCCCTTGCATATCCGGATAAATTTCTAATCACGTCCGGACTTCCCGTCACTAAGGGTGATAAAACCTCTAAACCGGAGATCAGCCGATGTAGAGTAACTCGACGGTAATCCTTCCGTTTTCAAAAATATCCGGTCTTCAACACCGGTCTTCGAATGCAATTCATAACGACGTATCACATATTCGGAATGGGTTATACGACCCCATGGTCCTTTCCCGGTTAACCCGAATAGTGAGCGCTTATTCAAAATTAAGGGTGGCATTCAAATTCATCCAATTCACAACAAATACCTATTCAAGGTAATTATTGATAGTCGGTTATTTAACTATCAATAAAGATGTGCGACATCATCAGATTCCAATTATTTTTCCAAATTATTTATTTTCCAAAATATCTTTACTAGATATCAAATTTCCACACTTCAAAAATAAATCAACGTTTATTTTTCTAAAACAATTCCCCTTTCTTTTATAAATTCCATAGTGAATTTATATTTTCAAAATATCTACTGATATACGATTTTCAAATCGATTTCAATATTCAATTTCAATTTATCTTTAAGAAGATAAATTCTCAAAAACATTTCATTTCATATTGAAAAAGCATTTCCATACTTATTTAATAATAAGTAATTCACAAATCATTTATTTTCAACCTTTGAAAATATTCAATATACTTAAATCAAATTTAAGTATAAATTCATTCTTTAAGGAAATCATTTACTATAACAACATTTATTTGAGTCAAAACGAATGTTACGTAAAACATCGTTACGATGACTCAAAATTACTAGTATAGGGATTCGAAATTTAGATAGATATATAAATCCCAATACTATATAAAACATTTCCTTTCGGAAATCATTTTCTATAACAACAGTGTTATAGTCCACCATTTCCTTATTTTTCGAAAACGTCTATTTCAACAATGAATGTTGAAATCTATGTATTCAATACTTAACACGTTTTAAAACATCTTTTAAAACAATTAACTTCATTTTATAATATCGCTTCCCCAAAACCATATCCATTTTACTTAAAAATATATTCACTGTCCAAAATCGTGAATATACTTCACTAACCAAATTTCAATCTTTTCTACACATTTATTTCAATAGAGATTCGCTATCCAAAATCGCGGATAAAATTCCCTTAATCACTTTCTATATTCAATTTATCAAATTTGATTTATTTTCGAATTCATAAACAACGTTTATAAATTCATCTTCATAACTCATAACAACTTTGATTTAATAAATCTCTTTTATTAACAAATTCGATCAATATTCCATTTAAAGGCAAAAATCCAATTTATAAGTTAATTTCTTATAAATCTCCTATTCGACAGTTTCATTCATTTTAACTTCACGATTTATACATCTATAAATTTCATTCTTTTTAACTTCACAATTTATACATCTATAAATTTCATTCTTTTTCCAAATTCGTTTCAATTTGCAATTAAATTTCAAATTGGACTTCCCACTTATTTCTTTTTAAATAAATTCCTTTTAAAGAAAATAAATTTCTTTATCTCTTTCAATCTATTTAAAAATCCAAATTTAAATTAAATTCTTCAATTTAAAATCACTGTTTTATGAAATCCATTTATTTAGCATTTTCACTTCATTCTGGAATTTATTCAATAAGATTATAAAAATCAGCTTTTATACTTTTAAATTCTTTTCTTCGAATTTATTCAATTTCTAAAAATTTATTTACTTAAAAATTTCTATTTTGATTTCAAAAATTCAATTTCATTTATTTTTGGAATCCAATGATATCAAACATCCATTCAGCTAAATTTTAGCTTCAAACAATTTCCAGATATCAATATGATTAATACATCAATATAATCATTCACAGATTCATATCACAGTATAAATAAATTCAATCAATGTGAGGGGTCCAGTTGGATCCCTCCAACCTGTTTCCCTGCATCCAAAGACGTTAGCACAATACCAATTCCACTTCGAGGTGGAATATCGCGGTATATAGGTTTTATAAAAATCCGCTTACTAACGGCGCAATAGGGTCTCATCCGCTATACGAGGCGGGAAATCAATCAATCCAATATATACATATGCCAATATGTATATATTGCTATATATATATAGATATATCCTACTATATCTAATATCACATCCAAATAACAATCAAACAGTCAATAACTGCAAAAATTCCACATTTATTTTGAGTGAGAAGATCTCACCTTAGCTTTTATTAGCAATCCAATCCAATTCTTCTTTTGTTTTCTCGACTTTAACCTTGTATAAACAAATTTTATTCAATCTATCAATATTCAAAAGACTGAACAATTAATTTTCGTTTCAATTGTTTTAGATTAACCAATTTCTCCTTTAATAATTTTATTTAACTAAACAATTTAAATTTAAAACTAAACTTCTTTTAAATAAATTTATTTAAACTAATTATTTTACTTTAGATAAATATCTTTAAATCAATTTCTTTTAAATAAATTGGTTAAACTAAAAATTTATTTTAAAACTAAATTTTCTTGATAACTAAAATAAATTCAATCAACCTGTGATTTTATTTTAAATTTGCTTCCCATAATAAATCCATTCAATTTCCTAATTAACAAATAGACTAACAAAATACCTTGCTATGAAACCACCAAGCTCGAACTCGGGCATACAACCATACGTCACCCCCTCAACAGCCACAACTTCTTCCTTTGCTTCGATTTCTCTGGCCAATTGTCGCAACCCGAAGTCGATGACGACAGCCAACCCCGATCTCGATTTGGAAATGGTATTCGATGTTAATACTGGAACGAGGCCAACCCAGCTTCGAGTTCACTGCTCGACCATCGAAGTTCGTGCCAGGCTCTCGAGCGACCATCGTGACTCCAGATCGTCGCCCCTGCGCCTCCATTTCTTTGCTCGCGTGTACCAGCAAGCGAGCGCCACCACAAAAATGTCCCACAACCCTTAATCTCGCGACTTCATGCTCCTCTCGTTGAACGCGATGCCGCTATATCCCTTCCTCCACGCGCCCAGATAAACGCGATAGAACCCCATCGAGTCGCCGCTGCCTCGAGAAGACGAACCAAACCCGATGCCAGCACGAACCCGCCCCCTACGCTTGTCGCTTCCACCTCGCGAGTATCACCATCTGCCGCCGCGATAGCCTAGACGGCATGCGATAGCAGCCGCATCCATTTAATCGACTCCCCCAAATCGCCTCGACGAACTGCCCCACCGTGAGCTAAGCTCGAATTCGCAAGCTCAATCCCCTCCGCATCAATCGCCCACGGCCTCGAGTCGAACGACGCGACTCCATCCCTCCACGCGCGCGCCCCGACTACGATTTGTCGCTGCCTCCATCTCGCGATGACACTGAGTCGCGATTCCCTTATTTGAGGCCCTGATTTTACTCGTCGAACGAAAGTTCCGTTCGTTTGAATCTGAGGAATGGGGAATAGAGATGAAAGTAATCGATTTGTTTTCTTTTTAAATGAATGGGTTTCTCGTTTTTTTTCTTCTTATTTTCGAACTGGAGAGGAGAAAAATGCGATCCTTCCTTTTTTTATTTGTAGCTTCCACGCGAGATTCGTTCGATTGGCCATTAATCGATTTTGAGATGAACGAGACTATTTTCTTTCCTTTGGTCTTGATTTTGATTTTTTTAATGAGGCTTCGGCCATTGATTTGTTTTTGAACGAGAATACTTTCTTCCCTTTGGTTCTGATTTCTCGTGCCAGTTAAAGATGAAGGGGAAAAGAAAAGGAATGGTACGAAGGAGACAAGAGAACGTGTTTTAACAGGGAATAGGTCTGGAAAAAAAATGTAGGGTGGCTGATGATTTGAATATATAAATTTATATTTAAATAAAATCAATTAATTACTGTCCAGACGTTTTTATCTCGTACGATCACACAATAGCTCTGAAAATTACAAAATTTAAAATCCGGTAATAATACAATATTACGGACCCAATGGAACTGGTTTCGTCGAATTCCGAGACTGTGCCTCGGACGGCTATTTTTAAATATCGATTCGAATGATGTAATTTCAAAATTGAACAAATCATTTTCAAACTCAATTTTGAAGCTTCTGTTATCTTCAGTTTTATCAATACGAATTTTAAAAGCTTTTGAAATATTTTTCTTCAACTTAAAATTGAAGATTCAAATTTTATTCAACTTACAATAGATTAAATTTTATAATTAAATCACCAAATTCAAAGTTATATCGGGAATTCAAATTAAATCATCGTTCAAATATTTAAAATTAATTAAATATTCTCAATTTAATTTGTTCAAAATTCTGGGTCGTTACAGACTTCCCCCCTTAAAAGAATTTCGTCCTCGAAATTACAAGTTAGGAAAAAGATGTCCTTAACTCGTCTACTATTTTTCAACAACCAATAGTTTTATCAAATTATCAAAACAAATCTTTCTAATAAAGATTCGTTATCATTCAACTAGCTTTCTAACTTCAATTATGAGTTTTAAACAACATTGTTTACTTCAAAATTCAAATTCGAGTTTAAATTCAAATTTTAAACTTTCAAAATTTCTCAAAAATTTTCTAACGCCCTAAATTTCCGAAAAATTTCGCCAGCGTCTCTTTTGCGCGGCTAATACGGTACGACTACAAAACGTCCCTACGGACTCTCAGATTTCAAAAAGAAAAAGAAAAAGCCAAGCGGCTAGAGAAATAAGTCATCAAACCTCATATTCAAATTTAAATACATACCTTTTTCGAGCAATTCAAATTTATCTTCGAAATTAAATTCCAATTCCTTTACACCTGTATATCCTACTAGCCATAATATCTAGTTACATATTCAAATCATTTTGCAAATTCTATTACAAAATTCTCAATATAAACTGCTTATACATTTTTACTCCACTGTTGAAGTTATATATCCATTATGATTCAATTTTACATTTCTAATCTCATTTGAATTCAATTTTACCTTCTATTCTGAATATTGAATTTTTATCGATTATTTTTCATTTACTAGTTCATATCACTCTATATATTAGTTTCATTCACTAATTCATTTTAAATTTCAATATTCAGCTTGAATTACATTTACTAACAGATTCAAAACAAAGTTTCACATTCATCTTCAATTTCAGTTTTACTTACTTACAAATTCAAATTTATATATTCATTCTGAAACTCATTCACTAATTCTTTCATTTCCAATTCGAATCTGATTTCCAAATCAAATTTCAAATATTCTATAAGTCTTTGACTTACTTACATTTCGATTTATAAGATCATTAATACATTCACCTTACTAATTTCATTCCATTAGAATTCTATTTTCAAATATAAATTCATATTCACAATTTCATTCCATTATTGAATTTTAAATTTTCAATTACCTTCTTGAATTCTATTCCAAGTTATAAATTCATTTACAATTTGAATTTCATTCCAATCAGATCTCAATATTTTATAAGTTATCAATTTCATAATATTTCACAATTATTTTTATATAGTATTCCAGAGTCTTTTCAACCTTTTCAAAATCATTTTGAAAACAATTCAAATTCCATTTGAATTTCCAAAACAAAACCCAAAATTTTCAAACAACTTCCGTTTAAAACAATTTGGCAGCAATTCCTCTTTTGGAAACCCGAAAATGAACATCAGTGATGCTGCAGTCATTACCGAAGTTATTTTCCAGCGACCGAAAAGAGTTTAGAGCTTTCATCTCTCTAAAATACTTTTCAAAACCTTTGTAATTCATTTTCAACTCCAAAAAGATTTAAACTTTCCAAATCTCCAAAATTTTCAAATTCTTTTCAAAACATTTCCAAAAACTTCTCTGGAATTCCGTTTTAAATTACAAATCACATTTATAACTTACATTCTTAAATTTCATTTGTATATGGATTTATTTCCTGGTTCTTTGTTTTAATTCCAATTTCATATACAATTTCCACATATATATTAATGAGGATAATTAACATCATTACTTCCTAACAACCATGCATCCATATATCATAATAATTTACAGAAAATTATTTCTTCTCTATACAAAAATAGTTTTGGGCAAAATTATCTCATTTACCCTATTTTAAAACAATACTGTGTCGGTTTATCTTGTTTAGAGTTTACAAACTCCTATCAACACAGTTAGCTAGACTGTACCGACCAGAATCTATAAACAATCAACCGATAAGTCAACACAATACAAAACAATTTCATATTCAAATAACAAATACGCGCTCATATCTATTATTACACTCAAACTCATTCTAGAGTACTACTGACTCTATCTCTAATGAGTAACACCCAACAGAGCAGGGTTGTCGCTTAACCATATGCTCTGATACCACGCTGTCACGTACGGGATTTTTCGAACTTTCGATAATTCGACATCGATACTCACTTTATCGACTGTCGAGAAATCGAATGCTGGAAACTCCCATAGTGAGGGTTCAAGAAAGAAGAAAAAGGAAGAAGAAGAAGAAGAAAAGAGTAGAAGAAGAAGAAAGAAATAGAGAAGAACAAGAAAGAGAGAAGAAGAACAACAGAACAACATGAGAACAGAAACAATATCAGAATCTCACATATCGCAGCGGAACAATATATAATAGATAAATGAATAATCTTTAAAACAAAGAACTATATCATTTTATACATACATCAATCATCAAAGTCAATATACAACAATGGACAGTTATATAAACTTGTCCTCATACAGAATACACAGCGGAATAAATAATATCATATACAAATACTACGTCTCGTCCTCCAGCTTATCTCCAAAGCTCCAGAATATCCAGAATATCCTGATAACATAACTCTAGGCTGCCCGTGTGGAAATTTGTGGGCACCCAGAGTTTAGAAGGGAAACAATAAACTCCGAGTCAGTCATGGTGACTGGTGTGAGATCGTAAAACAGTTATTCTTTATAACAACAAAATAATTTTAAAGTCAATTCGAAATGCTTTTGGAAAATGAAACTACCATAAGACCTCCCACCACACACACAATGCAAACGCAGAATTGGAGGAGATTTCTTCTTATGATAGTCAAAGATGCTTACTACGCAAAATCAAATTCTTTTTTATATTATTATTAGTGCATAGTGTAGAAATCATTTCGAAAGTATAATATAAATCTTAGCCAGCATAGGCATTCCGCACTTATGCCTACTATAGCTACTATGTTCAATAGCAGGTTACCGCCACATTCCATAGCAGGTAATACAACTAAAACCGTACACGTCACGTATTGTTTCTTTGGATTTCCAACAAATAGTCGGGCTAAGGAACTTCCTATCCACGATGGGTACGTCCCTGGAATAGACGACCCGAGAACCTAACCGGATCTCTGCCAACACAAGGCCGGGTTACCTCTGCAAAAATAGGTAACTACTGACACGCGTATGCCATCCCCCGATCGTAACCGATCTTCCCGAGGATCCCCGATTTCCAACAAACCACATAGATAATAATGCAGCAACCACATAGGTTAAGTATCTGGGCTCCATACCATGATACCACCTCTATCCAGAAGGAATGACATACACTAAGGGGCGCTACTCCCTAGAACCTTGCCGCATCCTTCCTGTTTTGACCATTTCCGGGGTGTGAGGCTCGATGAAGTCTCGTCCACAAAGCTACGCTTTCTACAAAGCCCTACTTCGGGTCAAACAAACGATCAACCTATGATCACAAAGATATAAGATCAAACAAATGATCATATCACAAATGATCAAACACTGATCATTTCACAGCAACACTCAGTATGCCACGTTACCAAATTGGGAGTATATCGCTGATAAATTTCAACTACATAACCTCTGAGCTCGTACGTCTCAGAGAAGGGTGTTAAGCTAAGAGAATAAATTCTCCGCCACCAACAGAAATGTATTTGAAAGAAATCAGCTTTATATCTCAAATTGTAACGTCAGACATACAATCCATACAAGTCTTTTCCGGGATCGAACAGAACCGAAGGCACTTCTCACGAAGCCCTTGCATATCCGGATAAATTTCTAATCACGTCCGGACTTCCCGTCACTAAGGGTGATAAAACCTCTAAACCGGAGATCAGCCGATGTAGAGTAACTCGACGGTAATCCTTCCGTTTTCAAAAATATCCGGTCTTCAACACCGGTCTTCGAATGCAATTCATAACGACGTATCACATATTCGGAATGGGTTATACGACCCCATGGTCCTTTCCCGGTTAACCCGAATAGTGAGCGCTTATTCAAAATTAAGGGTGGCATTCAAATTCATCCAATTCACAACAAATACCTATTCAAGGTAATTATTGATAGTCGGTTATTTAACTATCAATAAAGATGCGCGACATCATCAGATTCCAATTATTTTTCCAAATTATTTATTTTCCAAAATATCTTTACTAGATATCAAATTTCCACACTTCAAAAATAAATCAACGTTTATTTTTCTAAAACAATTCCCCTTTCTTTTATAAATTCCATAGTGAATTTATATTTTCAAAATATCTACTGATATACGATTTTCAAATCGATTTCAATATTCAATTTCAATTTATCTTTAAGAAGATAAATTCTCAAAAACATTTCATTTCATATTGAAAAAGCATTTCCATACTTATTTAATAATAAGTAATTCACAAATCATTTATTTTCAACCTTTGAAAATATTCAATATACTTAAATCAAATTTAAGTATAAATTCATTCTTTAAGGAAATCATTTACTATAACAACATTTATTTGAGTCAAAACGAATGTTACGTAAAACATCGTTACGACGACTCAAAATTACTAGTATAGGGATTCGAAATTTAGATAGATATATAAATCCCAATACTATATAAAACATTTCCTTTCGGAAATCATTTTCTATAACAACAGTGTTATAGTCCACCATTTCCTTATTTTTCGAAAACGTCTATTTCAACAATGAATGTTGAAATCTATGTATTCAATACTTAACACGTTTTAAAACATCTTTTAAAACAATTAACTTCATTTTATAATATCGCTTCCCCAAAACCATATCCATTTTACTTAAAAATATATTCACTGTCCAAAATCGTGAATATACTTCACTAACCAAATTTCAATCTTTTCTACACATTTATTTCAATAGAGATTCGCTATCCAAAATCGCGGATAAAATTCCCTTAATCACTTTCTATATTCAATTTATCAAATTTGATTTATTTTCGAATTCATAAACAACGTTTATAAATTCATCTTCATAATCCATAACAACTTTGATTTAATAAATCTCTTTTATTAACAAATTCGATCAATATTCCATTTAAAGGCAAAAATCCAATTTATAAGTTAATTTCTTATAAATCTCCTATTCGACAGTTTCATTCATTTTAACTTCACGATTTATACATCTATAAATTTCATTCTTTTTAAATTCACAATTTATACATCTATAAATTTCATTCTTTTTCCAAATTCGTTTCAATTTGCAATTAAATTTCAAATTGGACTTCCCACTTATTTCTTTTTAAATAAATTCCTTTTAAAGAAAATAAATTTCTTTATCTCTTTCAATCTATTTAAAAATCCAAATTTAAATTAAATTCTTCAATTTAAAATCACTGTTTTATGAAATCCATTTATTTAGCATTTTCACTTCATTCTGGAATTTATTCAATAAGATTATAAAAATCAGCTTTTATACTTTTAAATTCTTTTCTTCGAATTTATTCAATTTCTAAAAATTTATTTACTTAAAAATTTCTATTTTGATTTCAAAAATTCAATTTCATTTATTTTTGGAATCCAATGATATCAAACATCCATTCAGCTAAATTTTAGCTTCAAACAATTTCCAGATATCAATATGATTAATACATCAATATAATCATTCACAGATTCATATCACAGTATAAATAAATTCAATCAATGTGAGGGGTCCAGTTGGATCCCTCCAACCTGTTTCCCTGCATCCAAAGACGTTAGCACAATACCAATTCCACTTCGAGGTGGAATATCGTGGTATATAGGTTTTATAAAAATCCGCTTACTAACGGCGCAATAGGGTCTCATCCGCTATACGAGGCGGGAAATCAATCAATCCAATATATACATCTGCCAATATGTATATATTGCTATATATATATATATAGATATATCCTACTATATCTAATATCACATCCAAATAACAATCAAACAGTCAATAACTGCAAAAATTCCACATTTATTTTGAGTGAGAAGATCTCACCTTAGCTTTTATTAGCAATCCAATCCAATTCTTCCTTTGTTTTCTCGACTTTAACCTTGTATAAACAAATTTTATTCAATCTATCAATATTCAAAAGACTGAACAATTAATTTTCGTTTCAATTGTTTTAGATTAACCAATTTCTCCTTTAATAATTTTATTTAACTAAACAATTTAAATTTAAAACTAAACTTCTTTTAAATAAATTTATTTAAACTAATTATTTTACTTTAGATAAATATCTTTAAATCAATTTCTTTTAAATAAATTGGTTAAACTAAAAATTTATTTTAAAACTAAATTTTCTTGATAACTAAAATAAATTCAATCAACCTGTGATTTTATTTTAAATTTGCTTCCCATAATAAATCCATTCAATTTCCTAATTAACAAATAGACTAACAAAATACCTTGCTATGAAACCACCAAGCTCGAACTCGGGCATACAACCATACGTCACCCCCTCAACAGCCACAACTTCTTCCTTTGCTTCGATTTCTCTGGCCAATTGTCGCAACCCGAAGTCGATGACGACAGCCAACCCCGATCTCGATTTGGAAATGGTATTCGATGTTAATACTGGAACGAGGCCAACCCAGCTTCGAGTTCACTGCTCGACCATCGAAGTTCGTGCCAGGCTCTCGAGCGACCATCGCGACTCCAGATCGTCGCCCCTGCGCCTCCATTTCTTTGCTCGCGTGTACCAGCGAGCGAGCGCCACCACAAAAATGTCCCACAACCCTTAATCTCGCGACTTCGTGCTCCTCTCGTTGAACGCGATGCCGCTATATCCCTTCCTCCACGCGCCCAGATAAACGCGACAGAACCCCATCGAGTCGCCGCTGCCTCGAGAAGACGAACCAAACCCGATGCCAGCACGAACCCGCCCCCTGCGCTTGTCGCTTCCACCTCGCGAGTATCACCATCTGCCGCCGCGATAGCCTAGACGGCATGCGATAGCAGCCGCATCCATTTAATCGACTCCCCCAAATCGCCTCGACGAACTGCCCCACCGTGAGCTAAGCTCGAATTCGCAAGCTCAATCCCCTCCGCATCAATCGCCCACGGCCTCGAGTCGAACGACGCGACTCCATCCCTCCACGCGCGCGCCCCGACTACGATTTGTCACTGCCTCCATCTCGCGATGACACTGAGTCGCGATTCCCTTATTTGAGGCCCTGATTTTACTCGTCGAACGAAAGTTCCGTTCGTTTGAATCTGAGGAATGGGGAATAGAGATGAAAGTAATCGATTTGTTTTCTTTTTAAATGAATGGGTTTCTCGTTTTTTTTTTCTCTTATTTTCGAACTGGAGAGGAGAAAAATGCGATCCTTCCTTTTTTTATTTGTAGCTTCCACGCGAGATTCGTTCGATTGGCCATTAATCGATTTTGAGATGAACGAGACTATTTTCTTTCCTTTGGTCTTGATTTTGATTTTTTTAATGAGGCTTCGGCCATTGATTTGTTTTTGAACGAGAATACTTTCTTCCCTTTGGTTCTGATTTCTCGTGCCAGTTAAAGATGAAGGGGAAAAGAAAAGGAATGGTACGAAGGAGACAAGAGAACGTGTTTTAACAGGGAATAGGTCTGGAAAAAAAATGTAGGGTGGCTGATGATTTGAATATATAAATTTATATTTAAATTAAATCAATTAATTACTGTCCAGACGTTTTTATCTCGTACGATCACACAATAGCTCTGAAAATTACAAAATTTAAAATCCGGTAATAATACAATATTACGGACCCAATGGAACTGGTTTCGTCGAATTCCGAGGCTGTGCCTCGGACGGCTATTTTTAAATATCGATTCGAACGATGTAATTTCAAAATTGAACAAATCATTTTCAAACTCAATTCTGAAGCTTCTGTTATCTTCAGTATTATCAATACGAATTTTAAAAGCTTTCGAAATATTTTTCTTCAACTTAAAATTGAAGATTCAAATTTTATTCAACTTACAATAGATTAAATTTTATAATTAAATCACCAAATTCAAAGTTATATCGGGAATTCAAATTAAATCATCGTTCAAATATTTAAAATTAATTAAATATTCTCAATTTAATTTGTTCAAAATTCTGGGTCGTTACATCTATATCTCACAGTAATCTTATTCAATGTTCGACTGTCAGTGCACATCCTCCACGTTCCATCCTTTTTGGGTACCAATAATGTTGGTACAACACAAGGACTTAAACTCTCCTGCACACGCCCCTGTTCAAGCAATTCCTCTACCTGCCTCCGCAACTCTTCATGTTCCTTCGGACTCATTCAATAATGTGGTCTGTGTGACAACACAGCACCTGGAACAAGATCTATCTGATGTTGGATATCCCTCAACGGTGGCAATTCCGTTGGTAACTCCTCTGGAAATACATCGTCAAATTCTTTCAAAACTGGTTTAACTTCTTCTGGTATTTCAACTTCTTCACTGCTCTCACGCCCAATCAATAAAAATACTTCAGGCTCCTCCTCTACTTCCTTCACAAACTCCTTCAAAGATAACAAAGTTTTGAGCTCTTCAATCTCCTCCAACTTGCTTTCCTCCTGTTGTCGCTTCTTTGGAACTAGAGTAATCTTTGTACCTTCAAACATGAAACTGTAACTGTTGGTACGCCCATCATGTTGTACTGCTCTATCATACTGCCACGGTCTTCCCAGCAACAAATGACAAACGTCCATATCTACCACATCGCACCAGATTTCATCTTTATATTTCTTCCCAATTGAAAACTTCACACAAGCCCTTCGTCCAACCTTCACCTCCCCGCCTTTCCTCAACCAAGCTAGCTTGTACGGTTTTGGATGTCTCTCAGTCTTTAATGCCAACTTCCTCACAGCTTCAGAAGAAATTATATTATCACAGCTTCCAACATCAATAACAAATTTGCAAACTTTCCTCAGAATAGTACATGTTGACTGAAAAATATTGCTCCTCAACCAACTATAATCCTCCTCTTGCTTTGGTGTTAAACAGGACCTCTTCATCATGAGATTATAACCTTCGTCTCCCGACACTTCTTCTTCCTCCTCATCAGGTGGTGTATTGGAACATTCAGCTTCTCCATCCTCATCCTCAACCTCCGCTATCATAGCTCTCTTCTTCGGCTTTGGACATTCGCTACTTTTGTGACCAAATTCCTGACAATTGTAACATTTGAAACCGTTGTTAACCTTTGTCTTCTCAGCCTCCTTCACTACTGGTCTACTGATGGGTTTAGAAACATGAGAACTTCCACCAACACCCTTCACTTGATTGTTAGAATTAGTAAACACACCACTTCCTCGTCGTCCCTGTTTCTCCCAAGCCAACGCTTTCTGATGTGCTTCCGCTACAGATCTGGGATCAAACATATTAACCATATCCTGAATCTGCATCCGCAATCCCCCAATGAATCTAGATGTCAATTGTTCTTCTGTCTCCATAATATCGTTCCTTGCAATTAGTTGATAAAATTCATCAGCATAGTCATTCACAGATTTCGTTCCTTATCTCAAGTTCTGCAACCTCTGATACATAAGCGATTGATAATTATAAGGTAAGAATGTCGCTTTCATCAATTTCTTCATCTTCTCCCAAGATTCAATCTTTGACTTCCCCATCCGTTCACGTGTAAGTTTGGTTTGCTGCCACCACGCCAAAGCTCTACCCCTCAACCTTGTAGCAACCAACTTCACTCTACGATGTTCTGGAACTTCCTTGAAGTCAAAAATCTCTTCTACATTAGCCACCTAATCTAGAAACTCCTCCGCTTGCATACCACCTTTGAATTCAGGAATTTCAGTCTTCATCCCCGACTCCCACTTGTGATCATACTCAGAGTGATTTCTTCCTTGTCCTCGTCCTTGTCCTCGAACACTACCACCATCATACTCCTCTTCAAAATCAGATGTATATCGTTGTCTATCTCGTCCACCCACATCTCTACTACCATTACGTCTTCCACCATCATCCCTTCTATCTACATTCCTCCGTTCACGATCATTCACGTTCCTCCCACGCCCTTGATCATTTTCAACACTTCTGTCTCGATTGGAATGTGGCGAGACTCTACTACCCCCATGGTTAGAATCAGGTGAAACCCTTCTCCGATTTTGATTCATCTCCGTCATAATCTTCTCTAACCGGCCAATTCCTTCGTTAAGCTTTTCACTAAAGTTTTCATTGATTCTTTGCCCCATCTCATCAGCCTCTTCTCTTCGATACAAAGCTTCAACGTTTTGATGTCGATTGGCTCTCCTTGGCGGCATGATTGAAATCTTCCAAACTCTTCAACACTTTAAAATTCAAACACTTTTCGGACTTTGATCCAAAATGAAACGGATCGAAAACTTCCACTTTGTTGCAAATCGCGATGAACACGATGGACAAAGTTTCGGCCTCCCACTCAAATCCGATCAAACAACTTCAATACAAATTCGAACACTTCAACTTGATCACGGCTCAACACCTCAAGCTCTCGGCTATCACTTCAACTTCAAAATGAATAGGCTCCAAGTCTCGATCTAGCTATGATTGGCTAGAACAGGCTCTGATACCAAAAAATGACGCAGCGGATATTACAAAAACAATGTAGATCGTTGAATGTCGTAATCGATGGATTGGAAGATACTGAATTGCCCGAATTCGTTGATCCGAAGATACCAAACTCTAGCTATCCCGAACTCGCTGATCGCGCACGATACCGGGTTCAAAGATCTTCAATTCTTCGAGCGTTGATCTAGCGCACTAGATTCCGCGAATCGGCTTCTACAATCGTTGAATCGAGCGCACTCGATTATCCGAAAGAGGAGATAGGAGATTACACTCAACTACCAATTTAGATGAAAGCACACATCAATCAAAAGAGAATTTTATTCAAAAATCAACAACCTTTACAAATGACTCACACGGCCTATTTATAGGCGTTACAATTTTTACAACAGAAATTACCAACTCCTAAGTCGGTTCCGACTTATAGTTTCAGACCTACGACTTACCATAACTCGGTGACGACCTAAGACAAGCAACACAATACAAGCCTTCAGCGACTTAACAAACAGAACGACTTATGAAACAGATGACATACGACTTACAAAACATACGACTTAAAACAGGTAAGAACTACGAGTTAACAAATACAAACAGATTACATCACTTAGGTCGTAGACGACTTACAACTTCTCACAACTCATAAAAGTTGCGACCTACGACTTAGTATAAGTCGGTAACGACTTATCAACAGCAGCTCCCATCAGCGGTAGAGATTAACTCGGCAGAAGAATCAACGGTAATAAACTTCAGCGTCTTAAAAACATGCGCATCCCAGATCAGCAACCTAAAGAAATCAACGGTAGGGTTTAACTCGGAGGAAGATTCCACGCTTCAGTCTTTCCTCTGTGTGACTCGTTAGGTCGGTTAGACGACTTAACTAAGTCGTAACTCGTCATCGACTTATCATCTGTTCCGTTAAGTCGTACACTAACCAAAACTCTTCCCTTAAGTCGTTGCCGACTTAAGCCTTCGCATTTTTCAACCTGTGTTGCTCCTGTAGCTTTAGATCGTAACCCAGCACTTCCCTTAGGTCGTAGCTCAGCACTCCCCTTAAGTCGGAGCTCAGCACTTCCCTTAAGTCGTAGCTCATTTCCTCCTAGCCTGTTAGGTCGTAGCATGTGATCTTTGAAACTGGTAGGTCGCATACGACCTAGAACTACAACTTCTCGTGACTCTTTACCAAAATCTAGTCCATTAGCCTCCTCCTTAGATCGTACCCAACTTACCAACATGTTAGGTCGTACACGACCTATGACTTCTTCTTTCTGGGCTGCATCAGAACTCCAACTTTTTCTTAAGTGTTCCTTGTATATCATTATCATTCCAATTTCATTCGGAGTTATCACATATCAAAATCGTCCCATGTTCATCCGAGATTTTATCTGTTTTATTCCACTTATAAGGCATTCAAATCCTTTTATCAAATCTATATCCGTTCTAAGGTTCAATCTCTTTGGATTGTCTTATATTCGGTTTAATGTGCGATCTCTTTAGATTGTTTTATATTTAGTTTAATGTGTAATCTCTCCAGATTGTTTAATTTTTAAGTTAGGGGACGATACCTCCGGATCATTTATTGCCCAATCTAGGGTTTTAATCTCTCTGAATACTTATTGAGTCCATTTTCTCTTCGACAAAGGAATCCAATGACCAAACAAGCCCATCCGCTCACTCTCCGGTAAAGGGGCTTACTTTTCATACAAGCCCATCCACTCACTCTACGGGGGCTTGTACCTTGCACTCTAGTCCAGTCTCTCCAGACGGGACTTAAAGCGATCTGTATCGTACAAGTCCACCCACTCGCTTTCCGACATGGGGACTTGCACCCTGCACTCCGGTCTTGCCTCTTCGAACGCGACTTAAAGCGATCAATATCAGTCATCAAAATTAATGTGGTTTTTTTTTCAAAATTCAAATGTTCAAATAAAATCAAAGTAAACAAGCAGAAATCCTATATGTTCATCCCAGACATCCGACTCAGAGCGTGCCTAGATACCATTCTAGGTCTCATACACTTGTAAGAGTTCTAAGGTTATTACCGTCCTAAGTAGTCATTCCAGGCACCTAACTCAGAGCCTGCCTAGGGATCATTCCGGATCCTATACATGTGTAGCAAATTGGGGTTATTATTGTCTTTATTGTAAAATTTGAAAAGCAAAGTGCAAGAAAAGAAACAAAAAAGCAAAGGGCGGGAATCAGGTTTGATTATCGTTCATCCCGATCATGGGATTTGGAGTCTCGGACCAGATCCCTAGTTGTTATATGATGCATTTACTACAGATGGTGGTTACCGACCCCACCATTATACATATATTATAAATAATGTCATCTAATAATAAGAAGAATACGACTTTCTAAGGGAGACAAAATGTGAATATAATTATAAACTAACACCGACATGTCATACTTACTATTTTATTTAATCTCTGGAATGAAATTTGATGTGTACAGCCTAATTTCTAAGTAATAAACACATTGGTTTCTTAGAATCAGAACAGTATATCATATAAAAAATAGGCATAGATCACAACAGAATGATATACATCATACACACACACACACAAAACTACGAGTCTATCAATAATAACACTCGACTCACATAATATGCATTATGTACAAATTCACGAATCTTTAACTCAAATATACATCTCATAACCAAACACAAAATCCTAAATGAATAGATTAAAAGTCAAAAATATTTATCTCTTTGCTAGCACAACCATCCAAAGGTCTACTTGTACAGTAACCTGAAAAGTCTCGGCCTGACCCGAATATTATAAAATAAACAGGTCAGACTATCTCTAAATATCCAAAAGGGCGAGATCAAGATATAACAAAAGAATATATGACATATAAGTAAATCTAGATATCCAAGGTAAAACAAGTCACATAATTAATTTAACTCGGAATTTATCTCAAGGCACAACGTTATATATTTAGGTCACAAACACAGATTAGTCACTAAACACAGAATTATAGAATAAAGCAAAATATCTCTAACACATAGAAACCAATTCCATACTGATCACCCGGATCATCCATACCAATCATAATGATTGTTCACGCCGTGGTAAACAAATGTGGTATCACTTGTACCGATCTGATACCAAGGATTGTCCATACCGTGAAATAGAATCACAACGAACCTCAAGGATCATAGCAACCATGAATTGAAGGTTCCATAGTATTCATTATTATTATATATTTATGATCATAAAGAAATCCATGAGTATATCTCTTAAGAATTTATCGGTCCCCGGCCGAACCCTAAAAGGAAATATAATCTAAAGTGGCAAATACTATCGCTTTCAGTAATAATAAGAACTTAACCAAAACATCCCATATTTCCTGGTTAAATTAAAGTATTTACTGGAAGCTAGTAAATCTCACTCATCATGGATACCACTGGAAAACCTAATCTATATTCTCTTAAGGATCTATCGGTCCCACCGAACACCAAAAGAGAATACAACTCTAAAGTGTTAAATACTTCCTAATAGCAATCACAAGAATTTAACCAAGGCATCCCATACTATCTAGTGAAATACGACTATTCACTAATGGGTTATTAAGTTCCACTCAAACATTCTATTCAATAAGCTGTACAATATTCGGTAAAGTGTTACTCTAGGGCATTTAAATCAATCAGTAACACGAAATCGATTATTATCGATCCCCATATTAGAACTACCACTCTCAAAACATTTTTCTCTTTGAGTTTATAGTTTAGAAATCCAATATTATAATTTTCCATGAATTACTTTATTATTTAGCTTTATAAAATTATTCACTATTTGATAAAATCTTCCATGAATCCGAATTGTTCCAAAATTGCTCTTATATTCACAACCTTGTCTCAAATTTCCATACAAGATACTTCGTTAGCAAACATGTTTTAAAAACCCATATATACATGTATGTATGTATGTATGTATGTATAAGTCCATTTATCTTATAAAACCATATTTCTTATTCTTCCAGATCTATTTTGATATGTATAACCATTTTATTTAGAAATAAATTAGATTAATATTTCTAAATCCGTGACCACTTATACCAGTAATACTTAATACATACATACATATATATATATATACATATATATGTAGATTTGTTAAAATCATTTTTAAAAGAAACTAGAATAATTTAGAAACAAGTTTGATATTTGCCAACTTAAATAAACTCTCTTTTATAAAATTATTTATATAAATAAAGTAGATAGATATAAGTTCATAAAATTACAAAATTTTCATTCAAAGTGATTCAAAGTCCATAACACAAGAGAATACCCTACTACACATAATAAGATCATAACAACAAATTGGTCCATAGGCTTCGACTCTATATCACTTCCAAACAAATTTTTATAAATTTATTCTACTAGCAAATACGAGTTGAAATTGCCTCCATAACATATTATAATCATCCATTCAAAGCATAGCAACAAATTGCAACAAACGAAGTGATGAATAGGCAAACCGGGAGGGATATCCTAGAGTTGGAACTGCCCCAGGATACGCCCACCAGTGCACATGTGGTCTACTGGTGGGAATGAATTATGGAGCTATTCCAGCTCCGGAATCCCTTTTGGTCGATCCCTGGTGAAGTCGGTTTGATCCTAAGTCTTGAGTGATTGTTCTAGAGTGATTTCTTAGTGCATGCATCCACATAAACAACTATGATTGTCAACTAATTAAGATTAAAAGGCTAGGGTTTTAGCAATTTAGAAGTTGAACAATTTCAAATATGAACAATAAATATTTGAGAACAACACAACATAGACAACGAATACCCTTTCATTTAAAGATAGTAGTGTGAGGTGAACTCACCTTTAAAACTTGAATTTGATGAAATAATATCGGATTAGTTTCTCTTGATTACTACCTAGGTTATTTTTAGAAATTACAAAGAGAAGATTACAACCAAAAGATAAAAATTGAAATTACTAACCCTAATTGATTCACTAAAGGAGAAGGAGCTTACCCACTTTTGATTTCTACAAGATTAAACCAAAAGCCCTTTGATTTGCAACTTGAATTTAGGGATAATGATTCTAGGTTTTAGACACTTAGAGAGGAAGATGTTTTCAGATTTTGAGCTGAGAATAGTATGAGAAGAGAAATGAAAATGAATTTCATTACCCCCTTACTAATATTACTATATGAGCAAAAGTGGCTACCCTATAACCCAATAAGGAAATGAATTTATTACTTCCTTCTAAATTCTCATTATAAAACACTAATTTAAACCACAAACAATGTTTTATTTAGCCTAATTTAATTTCTCAAATTTTCCAAATCCAATCAACAAGTTAAAATTTCGATCACTATTTATATTAAAATATCTTATACAATTAAACAAGACTTTTGAAAATAAAAGTTATCCTCGTTATTTTTAATAAAATAAAATAAAGTATTAATTGCAAATTCTCATTTTAAAATAATAAATTTCAATATTAGCAATTTACCCTGAATGTCAAGTTTAATTAATTGATTAAATAACATCTCAAATTTAAATAAAAATCCTTTTTAAGAAATAAAACTTATTCCTTAAATAAATCAAATCAACAATTCTCAAAATTATATTAAATTATTAACTTTCACAGACCACAAATTATAATTAATTATGCATAATTAAATTTAATTAATTAGGTAATTAACAACAGGATTGTTACAGACTCCACCCTTAAAGAAATTGCATCCCCGCAAATTTCTTTATGAAAGAAATCTATAAATTAAATTTTCAAATTTTAATTATTACTTCCAAATAACTCTTTCCAAAATTTACATCTTTCCAAAGAATATATTTTAACTCATCAAATATAAGGTTCCAATTCTTTTTACTTTCATCAATTTCTTATTTAAAAATTCCAAATTTAACATCCATCTAAAGTTTAAAATGATATACACAATAAATCAAAATATCCACTTTTATTTATCTTAGCATCTATTTTAAAATAAACATTTGTACTTTACAAACATCAAATAAAATTACATTGCCTTACCATCAATTTATAGCAAATCACTTTATCAATTGGCTGCGATGTTAGCCGTGAAATCAACATGATCTCGCTACTAACCTCTATTATTGCTAAGGTTCGTTGGCTACACACGTCATCCAAAATAATACATATATAATGAACTTCTATAATTTCCATTATCATTTTCTAAATCGTCAAACTTTTAAACACATATATACTAGTAGATAAATTTCCCTTTAAATTTACTTCCCAAAAATTTATTTTTCCAAAATTTTCAATTTCCACAGATAATAATATCAAGTTCCAAATCATTTACTTAATATAATTATCAAAACTCTAAATAATATTTTCTTTCCAAAATAACCACATGACTCAAAATAATTCCTTTCCAAATATTATTTATTCATCCCAGTACATACCTGTAATATTTATCCTATTTGTAAATATAAATATACATACTTTTCCATAAAATATCCTTTCACTTCCAAAATTTTATTTTCACAATTTCTTAATTTTTAACATCTTATTAATTAAGATTCATATATAACAATTTATTTTCATTCAAATCAAAGAACTTGAAAATTAAATTCATAAATGACAGTAGATTTCCATCTTTTTTTCAAACTAATTTTCCAATTAACTTCCATTTAATTTTTGATATAAATAAATTCCAAAGTTTAAAACATTTTCCTTAACTTATCTTATCATATAAAATAATATTAAGCTATGAAATTTAGTGATTCATTTCATCACTTGGCCGCAAAGTTGATTACCTTGATTATCAACATTGCCTCGCTATGCTCTCCACTTCTCACAATTTATTTGATGGCTACAATATTATTTTAAATTATTTTTAAACTCAAATATTTTCCGAATTTACAAATTAATTATTTCTCATGTAAAAATGTCTCACTCGATGTTTAGAAACTCCTATCGATGCATGTCGTCCCACATATCGATAGAATGGTTAAACATTTCTAGACATGTCAACACTATAAATAATCAGAAGTTTTCCTTAATTATAATTATCCTGTTATCACTAGCATCCATGCATCCAATTTAAAAAAATACAACCAAGCAATTAATTCCTAACAACAATCAACCAAACTAAATAGTTGTTTTCAGCAGAACAATTATATTCCTGAAATTCCACTATGCAACTATGAATTATTCCTAGATTATTTAAATCTTAAACTTATTTACGCAAATTTCCTAAATTCTCTATTAAACGAAAATGTTCACTTTAAATTAATTCATTCTAATTTATCTCCTTAAAATTTATTTCCAAATAATCCAAAATTTTCTTAAACTCTAAAAGACATTAACACATCACTTTTCAAAAGTTTTATATTACAAATCCCAATATAACTAATTAAAATTTTAAGTCAAAATACATCCCAATTGATTATCTGATAATCAATTTATATTCCTACCATATATTGATAATTCATATGACTATCTACCACACAACCCATGGGACAAGACTCTATGTCTCATTTGGTCTAGATCTGTGATTTATGTAGTATAATGTTCTGACTCAGCTCTGATACCAAACTTTAACGGCCCCACTATTATACTCACATTATTAAAGAACATTATAAATAATGTCGTCTAATAATACAGAGAATACGACATGTTAAGGGCGACCGAATGCGAATATAATTTTAGACTAGGATTGACCCGTCATACTTACTATTTAATTTAGTATATGGAATAAAATTTGACATGTATAGTCTCAGCACAAAGTAATAAACACACTACTTTCTTAGAATCAGAACAGTATATCATATAAACAATAGTCACATATCACAGTGGAATAAAAAACATCATATACACATACACAAAAATGAGAGTCTATCAATAATAACACCCGACTCGCATAATATAAATTCTGTACAAATTTTTAACAAATCTCTAACTCAGATATACATCTCATAAGCAAACACAAAATCCCAAATGAGTTGGACTAAAAGTAAAAAATGTTTATCTCCTTTCTAGCAAACCAATTAAAGGTCTACCTATCCTACAACCTTAAAAGCGGCATGGACCGAGTATTATAAAATAAACGGGTCAAACTATCTCTAGATTTCCAAAAGAGTACGAACAAGATATAACACAAGAATACAAGGCATATAAGTAAATCCATATGTCCAAGATATAACAAGTCACAAAATTAATTTAACTTATAATTTATCTCAAGCCACAGGGTTATATAATTAGGTCACAAACACAGATTAGTCATTAAACATAGAATTAAAGAATAAAGCATAATATCTCTAACACACAGAAACCAATTCCATAACGATCACTCGGATCATCCATACCAATCATAATGATTGTCTATACTGTGGTAAACAAATGTGGTATCACTCATACCGATCTGATACCAAGGATCGTCCAAACCATGAAACAGAATCACAACCTATCTCAAGGATCGTATCAACCATGACTTGAAGATTTCAGATAATTCATTATTATTATATATTTTTTATCACAAAGAAATCCATGAGTATACCTCTTAAGGATTTATCGATCCCCGGCCGAACCCTAAAAGAAAATATATTCTAAAATGCCAAATACTATCACTTTCAGTAATCACTAGAACTTAAACCAAACATCCCATACCACCTGGTGAAATTCAAGTATATACTAGAAGCTAGTAAATCTCACTCTTTATGGATACCATTGGAAAACCTGAACTATATTCTCTTAAGGATCTATCGGTCCTACCGAACACTAAAAGAGAATACAACTCTAAAGTGTTAAATACTTCCTAATAGCAATAACAAGAATTTAATTAAGGCATCCCATACTACCCAGTGAAATTTAAGTATTCGCTAATGGGCTAGTAAGTTCCATTTAAATGTTCTATTTAATGAGTTATACAATATTCGATGAAGAGTTGCTTGAGAGCATTTAAACCGATCGATAACACTAAATCAATTATTAGTACTCCCCATATTATAGATCTAAGGCTGTCAGAACATTTTTCTTTTTTGAGTTTATAGTTTAGAAATCCAATAATATAATTTTTCATAAATTCCTTTATTATTTAGCTTTATAAAATATTCACTATTTAATAAAATCTTCCATGAGTCGAAAGCTTTAGAGAAATCAAGCTTTACAAAAGCACAGCCTATTTTATTCGCATGACAAAAGCCGATGGCCTCTTTGACCATCGCAGCGTTGTCAGTTAAGGATCTACCCAAAGTAAAAGCATATTGTCTGTGGTTGATGAGAGAATCCATGTATGGTCTCAGGCGGTTGGCCGGGATCTTAGTGATGAGTTTGAAGACCATATTCAATATGTTGATGGGTCTTAAATCAGAAGGAGAAGAAGCACCTACAATTTTAGGGATGAGAATGATATTTGCGTAGTTGAGTTTTGCAACCAGATTTGGTTGTGAGTGGAATTCGATGAAGACATTGAAGATGCTGAATTTTAGGAATCCCCGGTATCTTTTGAAAAAAGAAGGGTGGAATCCATCGGGACCTGGCGCATTATCAGAAGCCATTTCATTTAACGTAGCCTAAATTTCGTCAATCTCGAAGGGGAGTTCAAGGAGAAGAAGAGAATTGGATGAGGCAGGGAAGAGAGACTCCCAGTTGACGTTGTCTTGACAAAAAGAGGGAGTGCCCAGAATCTGCTTGAAATGTGTGGTGAAAACTCTGACAATCTCTTGCTCATCAGAAACAACAGAGTTGTCAGTCCGAATGCTGGAGATTTTGTTAGATCTCCTACGTCCATTAGCGGTTCTATGGAAGTAACCCATGTTGAGATCACCCTCTCGAAGTCAATGGTCCCTTGAATGCTGCTTCCATGCCACCTCCTCTTGAGTCAAAAGCCGAATGAGATCCAATTCAAGAATGCGAAGCAACTCCTTTTCCAAGGCATTGAGGGGGGAAGATTCCTCCTTGATATTCAAGTCTAAAATCTGTTTTTGGATATGATATTTTTTTCTTTGATCGACCCTAAAGCCCTTTAAACCATGTTTTGAGAGCAGATCTAAGAAGTCGAAGTTTAATGACCAGAATATGGGCCGCTGACCTAGAAAAAACGAACGAAGCCTAGAGTCTCTCTACCATATCGTTGAACCCCGGCTCAAGGGTCCATAATTTTTCGAATTTGAAGGGAGGCCCATAAGGGGTACCATCTCCGAAGTCAAGGAGAATTAGGAAGTGGTCAAAGATGATTGTGGGAAGACCGATTTGGGATGCAAGAGGGTAAGTAGTCTCAAAAGACATATTGATAAAGAACCGATCGAGCTTAGATAATGAGGGAGAAGATCGTTTGCTCGACCACGTGAAGGCACGATTATTTAAAGGCAAATCGATAAGGTCATAGTCGCTAATGAACCGATTAAAATTGTCCATATCCGAAGAGAAACCGATAGACGAGTTTCGCTCGGAAGGGAATCTAGTAACATCGAAATCACCCCTAACTAACCATGGACCGTGGAAAAGGGAAATGAAATGGGTACAAGCAGCCCATAACATAGAACGATCCAAAGAGTTGTCCAGACCATAAATATTTGAAAAAGCATGAGCAACACCGGTTAGAACTTGCTTTAGCATTAAATGAAACGCTGAAACATATGTAACTCTTTGAAGAAGAGCCCATTTTAAGGTGTCCCAAAAGGCGATAATTCCCAACTTGGACCCTACCGAATCCAAAAAGCCGATCCACTTAAAAGATCACCGACAATCGATCTAAGTTTAAACACATTTGGGTTACATAGCTGGGATTCTTGAATAAATAAGACAACAAGATGAAAAGGACGAATAAAATTCTTAACTAAAGCACACTTATTAGAACTACCCAAACTAGGAATATTCCAAGATAGAGTGCGGATTAAGAACTACCCACGCGCTCTAATTCGCGGTATTTTATGACCTCAACATGCAAAGGATTTAGAGAGAATGACATACAAGATGCGGTTACAATTATAACTTCTTGATTAAAAGTGTTTAAAAGGTTAAGGATGAAGACACTACCTTGAATAGGGTGATCACAGTCGGCAGGCAAAAGCCGGCCACTCCTCCTGATAACCGTTGGAGTAGGAGCTTTGACTTAGGAAAATCCTCTGGGAACCGAGTTATGTTATTTGTGCATCATTTGAATATAAACATACTATTTGTAATGAATTTGCATTTCCTTTTTCAGTTTTCTCGGCGAACCTTTGAGGGAGATGTAGATCATTAATAACTTGATGGATGGAATTGAGTTCTTGATTCTAATATTTTTTCCAAATGCTCTGTGGATCCACTATTTTGAACAGGCATTTCTTTTATTTTCAAAGCTGAATCTTTTTCAACTTGCATACTTTCAAAATATTGAATTTTCCCTAATACCGCATTGCTTGTTGTTTTCTCTGAGTTTCTTAGTAGAGAACAATTTCCGGTGATTCCTTTTATCAGAATTTTCAAGATTTTCCCTGACCTGATTTCAAATTTCTAAAGGAACATTATCACTTTCTTTATTTGTCATATCCTTTGGATTAGATTTTTCTTTCCACACTTTTTTTATAAAACAATTTTCAACTGAATGCCCAAAACAGACACGGTTTGCACACCTTGGGGGATCCATTCATACTCTATTTTTTGAATGAGATTTTCTCCATTATGCATCATAGTATACGCTTCTTTGGGCAATTCAGTTTTAGCATTGATTTTAGCAAGGACTCTTGCATAACCGAGTCATGTTTCTTTAGCTGTTTGCTCATCAAGTTTTAAAGGAACACCAACAACACTAGCTAAGCACTAAATACTTCATTTTTCCAAAGTGTTAGATTCAGTTCTGCCAATCTAATCAAAATTGGAAGGGTTGATAACAAATCTATGCCAAGACTAACTTTTACTCCACCTTTTCAATATTATGAGTATTTCATCAATGAAATATGGTCCCCTATTGATTGTTTTTTCACAATCAGCAGCATTTGAAAATCTGATTATACAGAACCCATCATTTCTTGTATATATTTCAAAATTTTCCAATGGAGTCCATGTTCTACTGATGAACACCTTGAAATGATGATAATAAGAGCGATTTCCAAAAATATAAGTGATTACTGAACTTGCCTATTCATTCCCTGTTCTTTGGCAGACTGCCTCTTTCACTGTCAGCGCTCTTTCATTACGAATGGTGATAGGAGCAACAAATTCAAAATCAAAGTTAGAATTAAAACCTTCTTTTTTAAGCATTTCTTCCCATGATGATGAATTTTTAGATTGAGGATCTTCACCGATTGGATTTTGATTTTGGCTAGGTATTGATGTATTCCACTTGTTTCTTAAATTTCTTGATTCATGTATGTTATTTCTGAATCCTCTCTTTTGAGTATTTGTAGTATCTTCTTCAGTGGAAGCATGGAAGCTATTGCTGAATCATTTCTTTTGAGCATTTGCAGTATTTTGTGTGAAGGCGGATTTGCGAGAGTAATTACTGACTTTCTTGCGATTTCTAACCAGTTGAAGTCGTCTTTATCAGCGTCTGGAGATTTGTCTTTGCGATTTGAAGAAGAAAGAAGGTTAAAAGTTGGCAAAGAATCGAGAATAAAGGCTGAAGGGCAATTAATCCGATCACCGGTGGCCAGTTAGAATTTTTTGAGAGATTTTTGTATATAACTGTAGATGAAATGATTGTTGAAATTATGCTCTATTGCATATATTTGTCTGCAGATATAATGGAACTAATCTATTTATTTTTAGGTTGCGTTTGTTTTAATTCAGAACTGCTGAATTTAGTTCTGTAATTATAAAATTTTAGCAGTCTCGAACCGGTGAAACATTTATATAAGTAATAGCACTACAGGTTATTTATTCCATTATCTCTCTCATCTCAAAAAAGTATTCGTCAGTTTGCTTCTGCAAACCAGCTGAATTCATACTGTAAGGTACATTTTTGCAGTTGTATTTTGTTTATTGTATGTTAATATACTGGTGGAAGATAGGTAAGGATATTATGTAAGCTTCATGATGTGATGTTTTTTGCAATTGCTGTATGCTATACCATGTGATTAAGAATGCAAAGAGAAATGCAAAGTTCAATTGATGTGCCGTAATTTGATATGAACAAGTACTGTATGTGTACGCACAAACTGAAATATTTCTTTTTATTTGTTGTAAGCTAAGATTATCAATAAGCACAAAATGCAAAGAGAAACTTGTTCATAGGTTTTTAAAAAGAAATGAAAAGCGAAATAGTTGTTTATTAGAAATTCGAATAAAGATGCTAAAATGAGTTGACCTGTCAGGTGTATTTATAGGCTTACCTCAACATATAAACTGATGTGAAAAGTATCTTTTTATTTGTTGTAAGCAACCTCTATTTGTGTAAAGAATTTTGTGCTGTACATATAAATTGATGTGAATGGTATCTTTTTATTTGTTTGATTCAACGATACCATTCAAAGACACCATTGATGTGCTTTCTGTTGTAATTGTTGTATGCTATACTACTGTCGAATTAGTGTTTTTTTGTATCCAACAGCTACTAGTAATAAAAAAAAATTGTTTGACCGTTTACAGCACACAAATAATTTAATAGCAGGGAATATAAGTACACAAAGTGTGTTATAACTGACGTGTAATACAAAAAAAAAACTAGACAGTAGTTAGTTTCGTACCAATTTTTTTTGTAATATTACTATATATATTTGTTTATAGTTCTATCGTCGATGAATAAAAATGGGAAATTTTTTTAATATAACAAAAAATATTTTCATTTGGGTTAGTAAACAGTTATGGCATCAAGAAGAAAAACAAAGACAAGAATATGTGACAACGATGAAGATAGATGAGCAAGTACCATTTAGAGGACGAGGTCAAGGAAATTGTTATCAAAATGTAATGGCGGTTTGCGACTTTGACATGAAATTTATATACATGATGGCTATCAGCATTTATGTAAAAAAGTAACTAATTGTCTATTGCTGAAAAACAAAGTACAACCAAAGTTCAAATGTTAGAACTAAAAAACAACATATCTAATTTATACCCTACAAACTAGCCTTGAAACAAAAAACAAAAAAAACAAAACCTAGAGTAGTGCAAAAGAAGAGGCAAGTTTTCTAACAGAGCATGCTTGAAAAGGCACTCATGCATCATCTTCAGTTTGCGACCGAATGTTTCCTTGAGGATTTGATGCTTGATTGTTTCCAAGTTGATTATGATCCGGTTGATCTTGTGTTATAGGTCTCAATAGTTGCATGAAAGACCCAACTTGTTATGAAATGTTTCTAAAAGTTGATTGAAAAGGCGCATGCATTGTTTGATATTGTTCGGGTGTTTGTTGACGAGGAACTGATGGTTGTGGCAATTGATAAAGTGATTGAGAGGACTGACCAGATGGTTGCGAGATATTATTAGACATTTGTAGAAACGGTTGATCACATGGTTGTAGGACTTGACATGATGGCTACGAGAGAAAACTTGAAGGATGTAAAAATGGTTGAGGAGGCTGCAACAGTTGGTTTGGTGGTTGTGGTAATTGAGTAGTTGGTGGTGCAAATGGCTGAGCAAGTTGTTGTGAGATTTGACTTGGTGGTTGTACAAAAAGATGACCTAAGGACTGTGTTTGACCGGGTGGTTGGTTGAACGCCCACGAGTGTTGGTTTGTGGTTTGGAGATTGGTTGAATTAATTGAACCAAGCAATCTAGTTAAACTCTTCCTCTTGTAAGGCCTCCGGATGACTCAACCCAAAGTCATGGATTCCATACATTTTCATCTTCTTGTAGCTTAGCTTTTTTCTTCATGTATGTTTCCTTAAAATGTTAAAAGTGTAACATCATATGTTCTACTGACGAACACCTTGAAATGATGATAATAAGAGCGATTTCCAAAAATATAAGTGATTACTGAACTTGCCAATTCATTCTCTATTCTTTGGCTGACTGCCTCTTTCACTGTCACCGCTCTTTCATTACCAATGGTGATAGGAGCACCAAATTCAAAATCAAAGTTAGAATTAAAACCTTCTTTTTTAAGCATTTCTGCCCATGATGATGATTTTTTAGATTGAGGATCTTCACCGATTGGATTTTGATTTTGGCTAGGTATTGATGTATTCCACTTGTTTCTTAAATTTCTTGATTCATGTATGTTATTTCTGAATCCTCTCTTTTGAGTATTTGTAGTATCTTCTTGAGTGGAAGCATGGAAGCTATTGCTGAATCATTTCTTTTCAGCATTTGCAGTATTTTGTGTGAAGGTGGATTTGCGAGAGTAATACTGACTTTCTTGCGATTTCTAACTAGTTGAAGTCGTTTTTATCAGTGTCTGGAGATTTGTCTTTGCAATTTGAAGAAGAAAGAAGGTTAAAAGTTGGCGAAGAATCGAGAATAAAGGCTGAAGAGCCTTTAATTCGATCATCGGTGGCCATTTTGAATTTTTTGAGAGCTTTTTGTATATAACTGTAGATGAAATGATTGTTGAAATCATGCTCTATTGCATATATTTGTCTGCAGATATAATGGAACTAATATATTTATTTTTAGGTTGCATTTGTTTTAATTCAAAACTGCTGAATTTAGTTCTGAAATTATAAAATTTCAGCATTCAGAACTTTTGGGATCGTTAGCCCGGATGCATAAGTTCTGAATAACCTGGTCAATTTAGATATTATTTTAAAGCGAAAATTCATCGCTGATTTTAAGCTTCTGAACATTTCTTCCTAGTTTGCAGTCTCGAACCGGTGAAACATTTATATAAGTAATAGCACTGCAGGCTATTTATTCCATTATCTCTCTCATCTCAAAAAAGTATTCGTCAGTCTGCTTCTGCAAACCAGCTGAATTCATACTGTAAGGTACATTTTTGCAGCTGTATTTTGTTTATTGTATGTTAATATGCTGGTGGAAGATAGGTAAGGATATTATGTAAGCTTCATGATGTGATGTTTTTTGCAATTGCTGTATACTATACCATGTGATTAAGAATGCAAAGAGAAATGCAAAGTTCAATTGATGTGTTGTAATTTGATATGAACAAGTACTGTATGTGTACGCACAAACTGAAATATTTCTTTTTATTTGTTGTAAGCTAAGATTATCAATAAGCACAAAATGAAAAGAGAAACTTGTTCATATGTTTTTAAGAAGAAATGAAAATCGAAATAGTTGTTTATTAGAAATTCGAATAAAGATGCTAAAATGAGTTGACCTGTCAGGTGTATTTATAGGCTTACCTCATCATATAAACTAATGTGAAAAGTATCTTTTTATTTGTTGTAAGCAATCTCTATTTGTGTAAAGTATTTTGTGCTGTACATATAAACTGATGTGAATGGTATCTTTTTATTTGCTTGATTCAACGATACCATTCAAAGACACCATTGATGTGCTTTCTATTGTAATTGTTGTATGTTATACTACTGTCTAATTAGTGTTTTTTGTATCCAACAGCTACTTGTAATAAAAAAAATTTGTTTGACCTTTTACAGCACACAAATAATTTAATAGCAGCGAATATAAGTACACAAAGTGTGTTACAACTGACGTGTAATACAAAAAAAAACTAGACAGTAGTTAGTTTCGTACCAATTTTTTTGTAATATTACTATATATATTTGTTTATAGTTCTATCGTCGATGAATAAAAACGGGAATTTTTTTTGATATAACAAAAAATATTTTCATTAGTGTTAGTAAACAGTTATGGCATCAAGGAGAAAAACAAAGACAAGAATGTGTGACAACGATGAAGATAGATGAGCAAGTACCATTTAGAGGACGAGGTCAAGGAAATTGTTATCAAAATGTAATGGCGGTTTGCGACTTTGACATGAAATTTATATACATGATGGCTGGATGGGAAGGAATAGCACATGGCTCAAAGGTCTTAAATGAAACATTGCGTGGTCCTACAAATAATTTCCTATACCACCTCCAAGTAAGTACTTTACAATTTAAATAACATGTTGATAGAATACAATTATTAACTTCGCAATTACGCTGCTGTAGGTATGTATTACCTTTGTGATGCGGCGTATATTAACACTAGAGGTTTCTTATCTCCATATCGCAACACATGTTATTGGTTAAGAACCTACAGAGGTAATACTGCTACAAATAGGAAGGAAAAATTTAACCATTCTCATGCAAAACTAAATGTTATTGAGAGAAGCTTTGGTGTGTTAAAAAAGAGGTTTCCCATTCTAAATAAATTGCCTCCGTACAAGTTTTCTGTACAGCGAGACATAGTTATTGCTTGTATAGCAATATATAATTTTTTACGTCAAGTTTCTCGTCGTGATGAGTTATTTGAGCAAGCCGAACAAAACGAGGAAGATGAGAATGATAGTAATAAAATGTACTACACCATGGACGAATCAGAACCGCCACCAGTACCACCAAGCCATGGTGATATATTTTCTACTCAATCATATATGTTCATGAATAATATGCGTGATCAAATTGCCAATTGTCTGTAATTAGTAGATAATGGAAATAAATAAACATGTAATAGTCATGTATGATTTTTTTTTTGTCTACGATGGATGTATTTCTATTTTCTTTCCATCAATAGTGTAATAAGTATTGAATTAGAGTTGAGAAGAATTTTTTTTAGTTCCTGAAAGTCTTAATAATGTAACAAAAACAAAAACAAACAACATTTCAGTATTCAGCATTCACTACAAAAAAGGGATTATTAAAGTCTCTTTTATTTTGTTTCTAAACAAAAAGTTGTGTCTCTAATTCATACTTGTAACCCACTTAAGACAAATAAGTATCGTCTCAAAAAACAGGTCTCTAAATAAATAGAGACCACATATATTTGACTCAAAAATATTAATGACCTCACTAATGGTTTCAAATAAGCGCACAAATTAAAAACTAGTTGGAGACAATTTTATGGGTCCCTTTGTATAACCATAGAGACCATAGTCAAGGTTTCAAATCAGTCATTAATACAGTCATTATTGTAAAACAATTGGAGACAAGAAATGAAACATAATTTTTTTTCAATTTCACCACAAATCAATTAATAGACAAAATATAAAGTCAAATAGAGCAAGATGAAGGATAAAATTTTAGCATTTATGTAAAAAAGTAACTAATTGTCTATTGCTGAAAAACAAAGTACAAGCAAAGTTCAAATGTTAGAACTAAAAAACAACATATCTAATTTATACCCTACAAACTAGCCTTGAAACAAAATACAAAAAAAAACAAAACCTAGAGTAGTGCAAAAGAAGAGGCAAGTTTTCTAACAGAGCATGCTTGAAAAGGCACTCATGCATCATCTTCAGTTTGTGACCGAATGTTTCCTTGAGGGTTTGATGCTTGATTGTTTCTAAGTTGATTATGATCCGGTTGATCTTGTGTTATAGGTCTCAATAGTTGCATGAAAGACCCAACTTGTTCTGAAATGTTTCTAAAAGTTGATTGAAAACGCGCATGCATTGTTTGATATTGTTCGGGTGTTTGTTGACAAGGAACTGATGGTTATGGCAATTGATAAAGTGATTGAGAGGACTGACTAGATGGCTGCGAGATATTATTAGACATTTGTAGAAACGGTTGATCATATGGTTGTAGGACTTGACAAGATGGCTGCGAGAGAAAACTTGAAGGATGTAAAAATTGTTGAGGAGGCTGCAATAGTTGATTTGGTGGTTGTGGTAATTGAGCAGTTGGTGGTGCAAATGGCTGAGCAAGTTGTTGTGAGATTTGACTTGGTGGTTGTACAAAAAACTGATCTAAGGACTGTGTTTGACCGGGTGGTTGGTTGAACGCCCACGAGTGTTGGTTTGTGATTTGGAGATTGGTTGAATTAATTGAACCAAGCAAGCTAGTTATCTTTAGCTGCACTTCTCTTTCTATAATCGATTTGATCTCTGATGTTAATAACATGCCAGCGGACATAACATGTTGTTCTTGATTTTCACGATCTGCTAAACAGTTGGATTGGAAACTTTTATGCAATATAGTATTTGTATCAACATAAGGTGCTCTATAAACTCTTCCTCTTGTAAGGCCTCCGGATGACTCAACCCAAAGTTATGGATTCCATACATTTTCATCATCTTGTATGTTTCCTGAAAATGTTAAAAGTGTAACATCATATATGCTTGTTGGATAGCAACATCTAAGCATTTATTTTCATATAGACCAATAAATGAGATAAATTAAAAGTTCGTCAAACTGAAGTTAAGCATGTGGATGAACTACTGTGTTAGCTGTACTTACTGGGTTATTAGTTTAAAATTGACGTAACTCATTAGTTAGAAATCTTGTGAGAATTGATATGATGAATATTGTAGAAATTAATGAGAGAAGAATGATAACAAAGAAAGATTTAAAGTCTTGTATTACTTCTCTGTTTTTCAATACACACAAGTTCTGTACAAATTGATTTAAATATATAATACAGATGTTGGGCCAGTCAAGTACTTAAAGCCCATTACCCGAAGTACAGTTTAATGAAGATAAAACTGAAACTAGGGTTACAGCCTTTCATATTCTAACTCCCCCATTCAATTTTATCTAGGGTTTTCTTCTTCCTTCCCCATTTCTGCGTCGTTGTCTTCAACTCTTAGATCCTCCTTTAATCGAGTGAAATTTTTTGTTGATAGAGCTTTCGTCAATATGTCTGCTCTTTGAAACTGTGCTAGAACATGGTTAACTCTCAGCTTACCCTCTAGAACCTTCTCACGAACGAAGTGCAGATCTATTTTAATGTGCTTCGTTCGTGAGTGTAGGATAGGATTTGATGAGAGGGAGACTGAGCTTGTATATTACATTTTTTTGTCTATAGACATGATTTTTTGTCCATTTATTTATTGTCATATTTAATTTGTCTTTCTTTTTTAATTATTATATGTTTGTTGTATTTTTTTATTTACTTTACAACAAAAAATCATGTCTATAGACAAAAAAATGTAATATACAAGCTCAGTCTCCCTCTCATCAAATCCTGTCCTACACTCACGAACGAAGCACATTTAAATAGATCTGCACTTCGTTCGTGAGAAGGTTCTAGAGGGTAAGCTGAGAGTTAACCATGTTCCAGCACAGTTTCAAAGAGCGGACATATTGACGAAAGCTCTATCAACAAAAAATTTCACTCGATTAAAGGAGGATCTAAGAGTTGAAGACAACGGCGCAGAAATGGGGAAGGAAGAAGAAAACCCTAGATAAAATTGAATGGGGGAGTTAGAATATGAAAGGCTGTAACCCTAGTTTCAGTTTTATCTTCATTAAACTGTACTTCGGGTAATGGGCTTTAAGTACTTGACCGGCCCAACATCTGTATTATATATTTCAATCAATTTGTACAGAACTTGTGTGTATTGAAAAACAGAGAAGTAATATAAGACTTTAAATCTTTCTTTGTTATCATTCTTCTCTCATTAATTTCTACAATATTCATCATATCAATTCTCACAAGATTTCTAACTAATGAGTTACGTCAATTTTAAACTAATAACCTAGTAAGTACAGCTAACACAGTAGTTCATCCACACGCTTAACTTCAGTTTGACGAACTTTTAATTTATCTCATTTATTGGTCTATATGAAAATAAATGCTTAGATGTTGCTATCCAACAAGAATATATGATGTTACACTTTTAACATTTTCTGGAAACATACATGAAGAAAAAAACTGAGCTACAAGAAGATGAAAATGTATGGAATCCATGACTTTGGGTTGAGTCATCCGGAGGCCTTACAAGAGGAAGAGTTTATGGAGCACCTTATGTTGATACAAATACAATATTGCATAAAAGTTTCCAATCCAACTGTTTAGCAGATCGTGAAAATCAAGAACAACATGTTATGTCCGCTGGCATGTTATTAACATCAGAGATCAAATCGATTATAGAAAGAGAAGTGCAGTTGAAGGTAACTAGCTTGCTTGGTTCAATTAATTCAACCAATCTCCAAACCACAAACCAACACTCGTGGGCGTTCAACCAACCACCCGGTCAAACACAGTCCTTAGGTCAGCTTTTTGTACAACCACTAAGTCAAATCTCACAACAACTTGCTTAGCCATTTGCACCACCAACTGCTCAATTACCACAACCACCAAATCAACTGTTGCAGCCTCCTCAACCATTTTTACATCCTTCAAGTTTTCTCTCGTAGCCATCATGTCAAGTCCTACAACCATGGGATCAACCGTTTCTACCAATGTCTAATAATATCTCGCAGCCATCTGGTCAGTCCTCTCAATCACTTTATCAATTTCCACAACCATCAGTTCCTTGTCAACAAACACCCGAACAATATCAAACAATGCATGCGCCTTTTCAATCAACTTTTAGAAACATTTCAGAACAAGTTGGGTCTTTCATGCAACTATTGAGACCTATAACACAAGATCAACCGGATCATAATCAACTTGGAAACAATCAAGCATCAAGCCCTCAAGGAAACATTCGGTCGCAAACTGAAGATGATGCATGACTGCCTTTTCAAGCATGCTCTATTAGAAAACTTGCCTCTTCTTTTGCACTACTCTAGGTTTTTTTTTTTCAAGGCTAGTTTGTAGGGTATAAATTAGATATGTTGTTTTTTAGTTCTAACATTTGAACTTTGGTTGTACTTTGTTTTTCAGCAATAGACAATTAGTTACTTTTTTACATAAATGCTGAAATTTTATCCTTCATCTTGCTCTATTTGACTTTATATTTTGTCTATTAATTGATTTGTGGTGAAATTGAAAAAAATTATGTTTCATTTCTTATATCCAATTGGTTTACAATAATGACTGTATTAATGACTGATTTGAAACCTTAACTATGGTCTCTATGGTTATACAAAGGGACCCATAAAATTGTCTCCAACTAGTTTTTAATTTGTGCGCTTATTTGAAACCATCAGTGAGGTCATTAATATTTTTGAGACAAATATATGCGGTCTCTGTTTATTTAGAGACCTTTCTTTTGAGACGATGCTTATTTGTCTTAAGTTGGTTACAAGTATGAATTAGAGACACAATTTTTTGTTTAGAAACAAAATAAAAGAGTCTTTAATAATCCCTTTTTTGTTGTGAATGATGAATACTGAAATGTTGTTTGTTTTTGTTTTTGTTACATTATTAAGACTTCAGGAACTAAAAAAAATTCTTCTCAACTCTAATTCAATACTTATTACACTATTGATGGAAAGAAAATAGAAATACATCCATCATAGACAAAAAAAATCATACGTGACTATTACCTGTTTATTTATTTCCATTATCTACTAATTACAGACAATTGGCAATTTGATCACGCATATTATTCATGAACATTTATGATTGAGTAGAAAATATATCACCATGGCTTGGTGGTACTGGTGGCAGTTCTGATTCGTCCATGGTGTAGTACATTTCATTACTATCATTCTCATCTTCCTCATTTTGTTTGGCTTGCTCAAATAACTCATCACGACGAGACACTTGACGTAAAAAATTATGTATTGCTATACAAGCAATAACTATGTCTCGTTGTACAGAAAACTTGTACGGAGGCAATTTATTTAGAATGGAAACCTCTTTTTTAACACACCAAAGCTTCTCTCAATAACATTTAGTTTTGCATGAGAATGGTTAAAATTTTCCTTCCTATTTGTAGCAGTATTACCTCTGTAGGTTCTTAACCAATAATGGGTGTTGCGATATGGAGATAAGAAGCCTCTAGTGTTAATACGACGCATCACAAAGGTAATACATACGTACAATAGTGTAATTGAGAAGTTAATAATAGTATTCAATCAACATGTTATTTAAATTGTAAAGTACTTACTTGGAGGTGGTATAGGAAAATTATTTGTAGGACCACGCAATGTTTCATTTAAGACCTTTGAGTCATGCGCTATTCCTTTCCTTCCAGCCATCATGTATGTAAATTTCATGTCAAAGTCGCAAACCGCCATTACATTTTGATAACAATTTCCTTGACCTCGTCCTCTAAATGGTACTTGCTCATCTATCTTCATCGTTGTCACATATTCTTGTCTTTGTTTTTCTTCTTGATGCCATAACTGTTTACTAACACTAATGAAAATATTTTTTGTTATATCAAAAAAATTTCCCATTTTTATTCATCGACGATAGAACTATAAACAAATATATATAGTAATATTACAAAAAAAATTGGTACAAAACTAACTACTGTCTAGTTTTTTTTGTATTACACGTCAGTTATAACACACTTTGTGTACTTATATTCCCTACTATTAAATTATTTGTGTGCTGTAAACGTTCAAACAAATTTTTTTTATTACTAGTAGTTGTTGGATACAAAAAACACTAATTAAATAGTAGTATAGCATACAATAATTACAACAGAAAGCACATCAATGGTGTCTTTGAATGGTATCATTGAATCAAACAAATAAAAAGATACCATTCACATCAGTTTATATGTACAGCACAAAATATTTTACACAAATAGGGGTTGCTTACAACAAATAAAAAGATACTTTTCACATCAGTTTATATGTTGAGGTAAGCCTATAAATACACCTGACAGGTCAACTCATTTTAGTATCTTTATTCGAATTTCTAATAAACAACTATTTCGCTTTTCATTTCTTTTTAAAAACCTATGAACAAGTTTCTCTTTGCATTTTGTGCATACTGATAATCTTAGCTTACAACAAATAAAAAGAAATATTTCAGTTTGTGCGTACACATACAGTACTTGTTCATATCAAATTACAGCACATCAATTGAACTTTGCATTTCTCTTTGCATTCTTAATCACATGGTATAGCATATAGCAATTGCAAAAAACATCACATCATGAAGCTTACATAATATCCTTACCTATCTTCCACCAGCATATTAACATACAATAAACAAAATACAGCTGCAAAAATGTACCTTACAGTATGAATTCAGCTGGTTTGCAGAAGCAGACTGACGAATACTTTTTTGAGATGAGAGAGATAATGGAATAAATAACCTGAAGTGCTATTACTTATATAAATGTTTCACCGGTTCGAGACTGCAAACCAGGAAGAAATGTTCAGAAGCTTAAAATCAGCGATGAATTTTCGCTTTAAAATAATATCTGAATTGACCAGGTTATTCAGAACTTATGCATCTGGGAAAACGACCCCAAAAGTTCTGAATGTTGAAATTTTATAATTTCAGAACTAAATTCAGCAGTTCTGAATTAAAAAAAACGCAACCTAAAAATAAATAGATTAGTTCCATTATATCTACAGACAAATATATGCAATAGAGCATAATTTCAACAATCATTTCATCTACAATTATATACAAAAAGCTCTCAAAAAATTCAAAATGGCCACCGGTGATCGGATTAAAGGCTCTTCAGCCTTTATTCTCGATTCTTCGCCAACTTTTAACCTTCTTTCTTCTTCAAATCACAAAGACAAATCTCCAGACACTGATAAAGATGACTTCAACTGGTTAGAAATCGCAAGAAAGTCGGTAATTACTCTAGCAAATCCGCCTTCACACAAAATACTGCAAATGCTCAAAAGAAATGATTCAGCAATAGCTTCCATGCTTCCACTCAAGAAGATACTGCAAATACTCAAAAGAGAGGATTCAGAAATAACATACATGAATCAAGAAATTTACGAAACAAGTGGAATACATCAATACCTAGCCAAAATCAAAATCCAATTGGTGAAGATCCTCAATCTAAAAAATCATCATCATGGGCAGAAATGCTTAAAAAAGAAGGTTTTAATTCTAACTTTGATTTTGAATTTGCTGCTCCTATCACCATTCGTAATGAAAGAGCGGTGACAGTGAAAGAGGCAGTCAGCCAAAGAACAGAGAATGAATATGCAAGTTCAGTAATCCCTTATATTTTTGGAAATCGCTCTTATTATCATCATTTCAAGGTGTTCATCAGTAGAACATGGACTCCATTGGACAATTTGAAATATATACAAGAAATGATGGTTTCTGTATAATCAGATTTTCAAATGCTGCTGATTGTGAAAAAACAATCAATGGGGGACCATATTTCATTGATGAAATACTCATAATATTGAAAAGGTGGAGTAAAAGTTAGTTCTTGGCATAGATTTGTTATCAACCCTTCCAATTTTGATTAGATTGGCAGAACTGAATCTAACACTTTGGAAAAATGAAGTATTTAGTGCTATAGCTAGTGTTGTTGGTGATCCTTTAAAACTTGATGAGCAAACAGCTAAAGAAACATGACTCGGTTATGCAAGAGTCCTTGCTAAAATAAATGCTAAAACTGAATTGCCCAAAGAAGCGTATATTATGATGCATAATGGAGAAAATCTCATTCAAAAAATAGAGTATAAATGGATCCCCCAAGGTGTGCAAACCGTGTCTGTTTTGGGCATTCAGTTGAAAATTGTTTTATAAAAAAAGTATGGAAAGAAAAATCTAATCCAAAGGATATGACAAATAAAGAAAGTGATAATGTTCCTGAAAAAATTTGAAATCAGGTCAGGGAAAATCTTGAAAATTCTGATAAAAGGAATCACCGGAAATTGTTCTCTACTAAGAAACTTAAAGAAAACAACAAGCAATGCGGTATTAGGGAAAATTCAATATTTTGAAAGTATGCAAGTTGAAAAAGATTCAGCTTTGAAAATACAAGAAATGCCTGTTCAAAACAGTGGATCCGCAGAGCATTTGGAAAAAATATTAGAATCAAGAACTCAATTCCATCCATCAAGTTATTAATGATCTACATCTCCCTCAAAGGTTCACCGAGAAAACTGAAAAAGGAAATGCAAATTCATTGCAAATAGTATGTTTATATTCAAATGATGCACAAATAACATAACTCGGTTCCCAGAGGATTTTCCTAAGTCAAAGCTCCTACTCCAACGGTTATCAGGAGGAGTGGCTGGCTTCTGCCTACCGACTGTGATCACCCTATTCAAGGTAGTGTCTTCATCCTTAACCTTTTAAACACTTTTAATCAAGAAGTTATAATTGAAGCCGCATCTTGTATGTCATTCTCCCTAAATCCTTTGCATGTTGAGGTCATTAAATACCGCGAATTAGAGCGCGTGGGTAGTTCTTAATCCGCACTCTATCTTGGAATATTCCTGGTTTGGGTAGTTCTAATAAGTGTGCATTAGTTAAGAATTTTATTCGTCCTTTGCATCTTATTGTCTTATTTATTCAAGAATACAAGCTATGTAACCCAAATGTGTTTAAACTTAGATCGATTGTCGGTGATCTTTTAAGTGCATCAGCTATTTTGGATTCGGTAAGGTCCAAGTTGGGAATTATCGCCTTTTGGGACACCTTAAAATGGGCTCTTCTTCAAAGAGTTACATATGTTTCTGTGTTTCATTTAATGCTAAAGCAAGTTCTAACCGGTGTTGCTCATGCTTTTTCAAATATTTACGGTCTGGACAACTCTTTGGATCGTTCTATGTTATGGGCTGCTTGTACCCATTTCATTTCCCTTTTCCACGGTCCATGGTTAGTTAGGGGTGATTTCGATGTTACTAGATTCCCTTCCGAGCGAAACTCGTCTATCGGTTTTTCTTCGGATATGGACAATTTTAATCGGTTCATTAGCGACTATGACCTCATCGATTTGCCTTTAAATAATCGTGCCTTTACGTGGTCGAGCAAACGATCTTCTCCCTCATTATCTAAGCTCGATCGGTTCTTTATCAATATGTCTTTTGAGACTACTTACCCTCTTGCATCCCAAATCGGTCTTCCCACAATCATCTCTGACCACTGCCCAATTCTCCTTGACTTCGGAGATGGTACCCCTTATGGGCCTCCCTCCAAATTAGAAAAATTATGGACCTTTGAGCCAGGGTTCAACGATATGGTAGAGAGACTCTGGGCTTCGTTCTTTTTTTCTAGGTCAGCAGCCCATATTCTCATCATTAAACTTCGACTTCTTAGATCTGCTCTCAAAACATGGTTTAAAGGGCTTTAGGGTCGGTCAAAGAAAAAAAATATCATATCCAAAAATAGATTTTAGACTTGAATATCAAGGAGGAATCTTCCCCCCTCAATGCCTTGGAAAAGGAGTTGCTTCACATTCTTGAATTGGATCTCATTCGGCTTTGGACTCAAGAGGAGGTGGCATGGAAGCAGCATTCAAGGGACCATTGATTTCGAGAGGGTGATCTCAACATGGGTTACTTCCATAGAACCGCTAATGGACGTAGGAGATCTAACAAAATCTCCAGCATTCGGACTGACAACTCTATTGTTTCTGATGAGCATGAGATTGTCAGAGTTTTCACCACAAATTTCAAGCAGATTCTGGGCACTCCCTCTTTTTGTCAAGAAAACGTCAACTTGGAGTCTCTCTTCCCTGCCTCATCCAATTCTCTTCTTCTCCTTGACCTCCCCTTCGAGATTGATGAAATTTAGGCTACGTTAAATGAAATGGCTTCTGATAAAGCGCCAGGTCCGGATGGATTCCACCCTTCTTTTTTCAAAAGATACCGGGGATTCCTTAAATTCAGCATCTTCAATGTCTTCATCGAATTCCACTCACAACCAAATCTGGTTGCAAAACTCAACTACGCAAATATCATTCTCATCCCTAAAATTGAAGGTGCTTCTTCTCCTTCTGATTTAAGACCCATCAACATATTGAATATGGTCTTCAAACTCATCACTAAGATCCTGGCCAACCGCCTGAGACCATACATGGATTCTCTCATCAACCACAGACAATATGCTTTTACTTTGGGTAGATCCTTAACTGACAACGCTGCGATGGTCAAAGAGGCCATCGGCTTTTGTCATGCGAATAAAATAAGCTGTGCTTTTGAAAAGCTTGATTTCTCTAAAGATTTTGACTCATGGAAGATTTTATTAAATAGTGAATATTTTATAAAGCTAAATAATATAGGAATTTATGAAAAATTATATTATTGGATTTCTAAACTATAAACTCAAAAAAGAAAAATGTTCTGACAACCTTAGATCTATAATATGGGGAGTACTAATAATTGATTTATTGTTATCGATCGGTTTAAATGCTCTCAAGCAACTCTTCATCGAATATTGTATAACTCATTAAATAGAACGTTTAAATGGAACTTACTAGCCCATTAGCGAATACTTAAATTTCACTGGGTAGTATGGGATGCCTTAATTAAATTCTTGTTATTGCTATTAGGAAGTATTTAACACTTTAGAGTTGTATTCTCTTTTAGTGTTCGGTAGGACCGATAGATCCTTAAAAGAATATAGTTCAGGTTTTCCAATGGTATCCATAAAGAGTGAGATTTACTAGCTTCTAGTATATACTTGAATTTCACTAGGTGGTATGGGACGTTTGGTTTAAGTTCTAGTGATTACTGAAAGTGATAGTATTTGGCATTTTAGAATATATTTTCTTTTAGGGTTCGGCCGGGGATCGATAAATCCTTAAGAGGTATACTCATGGATTTCTTTGTGATAAAAAATATATAATAATAATGAATTATCTGAAATCTTCAAGTCATGGTTGATACGATCCTTGAGATAGGTTGTGATTCTGTTTCACGGTATGGACGATCCTTGGTATCAGATCGGTATGAGTGATACCACATTTGTTTACCACAGTATAGACAATCATTATGATTGGTATGGATGATCCGAGTGATTGTTATGGAATTGGTTTCTACGTGTTAGAGATATTATGCTTTATTCTGTAATTCTATGTTTAATGACTAATCTGTGTTTGTGACCTAATTATATAACCCTGTGGCTTGAGATAAATTATAAGTTAAATTAATTTCGTGACTTGTTATATCTTGGACATAAGGATTTAATTATATGCCTTGTATTCTTGTGTTATATCTTGTTCGCACCCTTTTGGAAATCTAGAGATAGTTTGACCCGTTTATTTTATAATACTCGGTCCATGCCGCTTTTAAGGTTGCAGGACAGGTAGACCTTTAATTGGTTTGCTAGAAAGGAGATAAACATTTTTTACTTTTAGTCCAACTCATTTAGGATTTTGTGTTTGCTTATGAGATGTATATCTGAGTTAGAGATTTGTTAAAGATTTGTATAGAATTTATATTATGCGAGTCGGGTGTTATTATTGATAGACTCTCATTTTTGTGTATGTGTATATGATGTTTTTTATTCCACTGTGATATGTGACTATTGTTTATATGATATACTGTTTTGATTCTAAGAAAGTAGTGTGTTTATTACTTTGTGCTGAGACTATACATGTCAAATTTTATTCCATATACTAAATTAAATAGTAAGTATGACGGGTCAATCCTAGTCTAAAATTATATTCGCATTCGGTCGCCCTTAACATGTCGTATTCTCTGTATTATTAGACGACATTATTTATAATGTTCTTTAATAATGTGAGTATAATGGTGGGGCCGTTAAAGTTTGGTATTAGAGCTGAATCAGAACATTATACTACATAAATCACAGATCTAGACCAAATGAGACATAAAGTCTTGTCCCATGGGTTGTGTGGTAGATAGTCATATTAATTATCAATATAGGGTAGGAATATAAATTGATTATCAGGATAATCAATTGGGATGTATTTTGATTTAAAATTTTAATTAGTTATGTTGGGATTTGTAATATTAAACTTTTGAAAAGTGATGTGTTAATGTCTTTTAGAGTTTAAGAAAATTTTGGATTATTTGGAAATAAATTTTAAGGAGATAAATTAGAATGAATTAATTTAAAGTGAACATTTTCGTTTAATAGAGAACTTAGGAAATTTGCGTAAATAAGTTTAAGATTTAAATAATCTAGGAATAATTCATAGTTGCACAGTGGAATTTCAGGAATATAATTGTTTTGCTGAAAACGACTATTTAGTTTGGTTGATTGGTTGTTAGGAATTAATTGCTTGGTTGTATTTTTTTAAATTGGATGCATGGATGCTAGTGATAACAGGATAATTATAACTGAGGAAAACTTGTGATTATTTATAGTGTTGACATGTCTAGAAATGTTTAACCATTCTATCGATATGTGGGACGACATGCATCGATAGGAGTTTCTAAACATCGAGTGAGACATTTTTACATGAGAAATAATTAATTTGTAAATTCGGAAAATATTTGAGTTTAAAAATAATTTAAAATAATATTGTAGCCATCGAATAAATTGTGAGAGGTGGAGAGCATAGCGAGGCAATGTTGATAATCAAGGTAATCAACATTGTAGCCAAGTGACAAAATGAATCACTAAATTTCATAGCTTAGTATTATTTTATATGATAAGATAAGTTAAGGAAAATGTTTTAAACTTTGGAATTTATTTATATCAAAAATTAAATGGAAGTTAATTGGAAAATTATTTGGAAAAAAAGATGGAAATCTACTGTCATTTATGAATTTCATTTTCAAGTTCTTTGATTTGAATGAAAATAAATTGTTAAATATGTATCTTAATTAATAAGATGTTAAAAATTAAGAAATTGTGAAAATAAAATTTTGGAAGTGAAAGGATATTTAATGGAAAAGTATGTATATTTATATTTACAAATAGGATAAATATTACAGGTATGTACTTTGGGAATAAATAATATTTGGAAAGGAATTATTTTGAGTCATATGGTTATTTTGGAAAAAAAATATTATTTGGAGTTTTGATAATTATATTAAGTAAATGATTTGGAACTTGATATTATTATCTGTGGAAGTTGAAAATTTTGGAAAAATAATTTTTTGGGAAGTAAATTTAAAGGGAAATTTATCTACTAGTATATATGTGTTTAAAAGTTTGGCGATTTAGAAAATGATAATGGAAATTATAGAAGTTCATTATATATGTATTATTTTGGATGACGTGTGTAGCCAACGAACCTTAGCAATAATAGAGGTTAGTGGCGAGATCATGTTGACTTCACGGCTAACATCGCAGCCAATTGATAAAGTGATTTGCTATAAATTGATGGTAAGGCAATGTAATTTTATTTGATGTTTGTAAAGTACAAATGTTTATTTTAAAATAGATGCTAAGATAAATAAAAGTGGATATTTTGATTTATTGTGTATATCATTTTAAACTTTAGATGGATGTTAAATTTGGAATTTTTAAATAAGAAATTGATGAAAGTAAAAAGAATTGGAACCTTATATTTGATGAGTTAAAATATATTCTTTGGAAAGATGTAAATTTTGGAAAGATTTATTTGGAAGTAATAATTAAAATTTGAAAATTTAATTTATAGATATCTTTCATAAAGAAAATTACGGGGACGCAATTTCTTTAAGGGGGGAGTCTGTAACAATCTTGTTGTTAATAACCTAATTAATTAAATTTAATTATGCATAATTAATTATAATTTGTGGTCTGTGAAAGTTAATAATTTAATATAATTTTGAGAATTGTTGATTTGATTTACCTAAGGAATAAGTTTTACTTCTTAAAAAGGATTTTTATTTAAATTTGAGATGTTATTTAATCAATTAATTAAACTTGACATTCAGGGTAAATTGCTAATATTGAAATTTATTATTTTAAAATGAGAATTTGCAATTAATACTTTATTTTATTAAAAATAACGACGATAACTTTTATTTTCAAAAGTCCTATTTAATTGTATAAGATATTTTAATATAAATAGTGATGGAAATTTTAACTTGTTGATTGGATTTGGAAAATTTGAGAAATTAAATTAGGCTAAATAAAACATTGTTTGTGGTTTAAATTAGTGTTTTATAATGAGAATTTAGAAGGAAGTAATAAATTCATTTCCTTATTGGGTTATAGGGTAGCCACTTTTGCTCATATAGTAATATTAGTAAGGGGGTAATGAAATTCATTTTCATTTCTCTTCTCATACTATTCTCAGCTCAAAATCTGAAAACATCTTCCTCTCTAAGTGTCTAAAACCTAGAATCATTATCCCTAAATTCAAGTTGCAAATCAAAGGGCTTTTGGTTTAATCTTGTAGAAATCAAAAGTGGGTAAGCTCCTTCTCCTTTAGTGAATCAATTAGGGTTAGTAATTTCAATTTTTATCTTTTGGTTGTAATCTTCTCTTTGTAATTTCTAAAAATAACCTAGGTAGTAATCAAGAGAAACTAATCCGATATTATTTCATCAAATTCAAGTTTTAAAGGTGAGTTCACCTCACACTACTATCTTTAAATGAAAGGGTATTCGTTGTCTATGTTGTGTTGTTCTCAAATTTTTATTGTTCATATTTGAAATTGTTCAACTTCTAAATTGCTAAAACCCTAGCCTTTTAATCTTAATTAGTTGACAATCATAGTTGTTTATGTGGATGCATGCACTAAGAAATCACTCTAGAACAATCACTCAAGACTTAGGATCAAACCGACTTCACCAGGGATCGACCAAAAGGGATTCCGGAGCTGGAATAGCTCCATAATTCATTCCCACCAGTAGACCACATGTGCACTGGTGGGCGTATCCTGGGGCAGTTCCAACTCTAGGATATCCCTCCCGGTTTGCCTATTCATCACTTCGTTTGTTGCAATTTGTTGCTATGCTTTGAATGGATGATTATAATATGTTATGGAGGCAATTTCAACTCGTATTTGCTAGTAGAATAAATTTATAAAAATTTGTTTGGAAGTGATATAGAGTCGAAGCCTATGGACCAATTTGTTGTTATGATCTTATTATGTGTAGTAGGGTATTCTCTTGTGTTATGGACTTTGAATCACTTTGAATGAAAATTTTGTAATTTTATGAACTTATATCTATCTACTTTATTTATATAAATAATTTTATAAAAGAGAGTTTATTTAAGTTGGAAAATATCAAACTTGTTTCTAAATTATTCTAGTTTCTTTTAAAAATGATTTTAACAAATCTACATATATATGTATATATATATATATATGTATGTATGTATTAAGTATTACTGGTATAAGTGGTCACGGATTTAGAAATATTAATCTAATTTATTTCTAAATAAAATGGTTATACATATCAAAATAGATCTGGAAGAATAAGAAATATGGTTTTATAAGATAAATGGACTTATACATACATACATACATACATGTATATATGGGTTTTTAAAACATGTTTGCTAACGAAGTATCTTGTATGGAAATTTGAGACAACGTTGTGAATATAAGAGCAATTTTGGAACAATTCGGATTCATGGAAGATTTTATCAAATAGTGAATAATTTTATAAAGCTAAATAATAAAGTAATTCATGGAAAATTATAATATTGGATTTCTAAACTATAAACTCAAAGTGAAAAATGTTTTGAGAGTGTTAGTTCTAATATGGGGAGCGGTAATAATCGATTTAGTGTTACTGATTAGTTTAAATGCCCTAGAGTAACACTTTACCGAATATTGTACAACTCATTGAATAGAATGTTTGAGTGGAACTTACTAACCCATTAGTGAATAGTCGTATTTCACTAGATAGTATGGGATGCCTTGGTTAAATTCTTGTGATTGCTATTAGGAAGTATTTAACACTTTAGAGTTGTATTCTCTTTTGGTGTTCGGTGGGACCGATAGATCCTTAAGAGAATATAGATTAGGTTTTCTAGTGGTATCCGTGATGAGTGAGATTTACTAGCTTCCAGTAAATACTTTAATTTAACCAGGCAATATGGGATGTTTTGGTTAAGTTATTATGATTACTGAAAGCGATAATATTTGCCACTTTAGATTATATTTCCTTTTAGGGTTCGACCGGGGACCGATAAATCCTTAAGAGATATACTCATTGATTTCTTTATGATCATAAATATATAATAATAATGAATACTATGGAACCTTCAATTCATGGTTGCTATGATCCTTGAGGTTCGTTGTGATTCTATTTCACGGTATGGATGATCCTTGGTATCAGATCGGTACAAGTGATACCACATTTGTTTACCACGGCGTGAACCATCATTATGATTGGTATGGACGATCCGGGTGATCGGTATGGAATTGGTTTCTATGTGTTAGAGATATTTTGCTTTATTCTTTAATTCTGTGTTTAGTGACTAATCTGTGTTTGTGACCTAAATATATAACGTTGTGCCTTGAGATAAATTCCGAGTTAAATTAATTATGTGACTTGTTTTACCTTGGATATCTAGATTTACTTATATGTCATATATTCTTTTGTTTTATCTTGTTCTCACCCTTTTGGATATTTAGAGATAGTCTGACCCGTTTATTTTATAATACTCGGGTCAGGCCAAGACTTTTCAGGTTACTGTACAAGTAGACCTTTGGATGGTTGTGCTAGCAAAGAGATAAATATTTTTGACTTTTAATCTATTCATTTAGGATTTTGTGTTTGGTTACGAGATGTATATTTGAGTTAAAGATTCGTGAGTTTGTACATAATGCATATTATGTGAGTCGAGTGTTATTATTGATAGACTCGTAGATTGTGTGTGTCTGTATATGATGTATATCATTCTGTTGTGATCTATGCCTATTTTTTATATGATATACTGTTCTGATTCTAAGAAACCAATGTGTTTATTACTTATAAATTAGACTGTACACATCAAATTTCATTCCAAAGATTAAATAAAATAGTAAGTATGACATGTCGGTGTTAGTTTATAATTATATTCACATTTTGTCTCCCTTAGAAAGCCGTATTCTTCTTATTATTAGATGACATTATTTATAATATATGTATAATGGTGGGGTCGGTAACCACCATCTGTAGTAAATGCATCGTGGAACAACTAGGGATCTGGTCCGAGACTCAAAATCCCATGATCGGGATGAATGGTAATCAAACCTGATTCCCACCCTTTGCTTTTTCATTTCTTTTCTTGCACTTTGCTTCTCAAATTTAACAATAAAGACAATAATAACCCCAATTTGCTACACATGTATATGATCCGGAATGATCCCTAGGCAGGCTCTGAGTTAGGTGCCTGGAATGACTACTTAGGACGGTAATAACCTTAGAACTCTTACAAGTGTATGAGACCTAGAATGGTATCTAGGCACGCTCTGAGTCGGATGTCTGGGATGAACATATAGGATTTTTGCTTGTTTACTTTGATTTTATTTGAACATTTGAATTTTGAAAAAAAACCACATTAATTTTGATGACTGATATTGATCGCTTTAAGTCGCGTTCGAAGAGGCAAGACCGGAGTGCAGGGTGCAAGTCCCCATGTCGGAAAGCGAGTGGGTGGACTTGTACGATACAGATCGCTTTAAGTCCCGTCCGAAGAGACTGGACCAGAGTGCAAGGTACAAGCCCCCGTAGAGCGAGTGGATGGGCTTGTATGAAAAGTAAGCCCTTTTACCAGAGAGTGAGCGGATGGGCTTGTTTGGTCATTGGATTCCTTTATCGAAGAGAAAATGGACTCAATAAGGATTCAGAGAGATTGAAACCCTAGATTGGCCACTAAATGATCCGGAGATATCGTCCCCTAACTTAAACATTAAACAATCCGGAGAGATTACACATTAAACTAAATATAAAACAATCCAAAGAGATCGCACATTAAACCTGTTGGGAGTGTTTTCGCCTACTACCAGACCAAACTCCCCTCTTATGCATGGCCGAACCAAATTACTTCCTAGGCATAACCGAACCAGCCTCTGCTTCACTGCCTACCGAACCAACTGCAAGGCAGCCCTGCCGGACCAACCTCCGCCGATCCAAGGCCTCACCGGACCAGCCATCCACCGAACCAACTCCTTCCACTCCTCCCACCGAACCAACTCCAACCTGTCTCCCACCTCACTACCGAACCAACACATAACCAACTCCACTGCCGAACCTGCTCCACCCAACCGCACCACTCCTCACAACTCTTCACCGGACCATAACCACCGGACCAATCACAACTCCATTCACAACCGAACCAACCTGGCTAGGCCAGATTACATCAACCCAAGCCCACCAGCAGCTGTATACATCCTAGACCCCTACCCCTTGCCTCACTCTATAAATAGAGGGGTAGGGGTACAGCAATGGGGGACAAGTTTGAGAGCTCAAGCACGGAGAGGACTTTCAAACAACTTTCTTTTACTTGTATCAAAGCTTTGTACTTGTAATTTAGACAAGAGAAGAGAAATAACATATAAAGTGGACGTAGGCACATTCTGGCTGAACCACTATAAATCTGCGTGTCTTTTTACAGTTTAGCCCATGCTTTTCATATATTTGCATAAATCACCCAAATCACTAAGAACAACATAAGATCTACTAAATCATACAACTTTGAGGTGTTTGTCCATTTTTTGTGCAAACATTTTTGGTGCTTTCACTGAGAATTAGAAGCTCGAAGCTTCAGCTTCTCCCACTTAACCTTCTTCCTAACAGCATCGTTCATTGCTTGGAAAACATGCCTCCCAAGTAGAGGAAAGATGTTAACAAAGGAAAAAACATCGCAACCAACAGTCTTCCAGATCCAGTGGTCACAGATCAAGTAAATCGTCCCCCTCCAGCAGTTGTACCGAATGAAGGTCCGGCAGATCCTACCACCCCTGCCGTAGAACAGCCAGTAGCCATTACAAGGGCAGATCTAGACAGGGTTGTGGCTGAAGTGACTAACCGCTTCACGTCCCAGCAGGAAGCCTTAGTGAACCATCTCATGTCACGCTTAAGGGATGCTGAAGAGTCCAACCGCAACACTGAATCATGGGGTGAGTCACAGTCTGGAGGATCTCAGAGACAACAAAGATCTTCCTTCTTTGAAGGACCTAACAACAGAAGCGGCCCTGGTAGGAGTCGAGATCGAGCTCAGCCCGAAGTTAGACCTGAGGAAACGCTTAGGACCGAACCCAACGGGGGAGGTACCGGGCGGAGGTCAACTATAGCCGAGCCCGTCATACTGCCTAACCCCGGAAACACCAATGAACGGGGCCGAGCTAGAGTCCAGCCCGAAGTTGGACCCGAGGAAGTGCTTAGATCAGAGCCCAGCAGGGGAAGATCAAGGCAAGGGCCAACTGTGGCTGACCCTAGCATGCTCCCAGAAGACCAAAGGCAGCCACTGGAAAATATGAGGAATGATAGACGATACCTTCCCTACAGGTCATCTGGACGGAATCAATCCCACAGAACAGAACCGAACTCGTTTCTATCTGCTCCAAATTCTGATGAAAGGATGGCACACTTGTTCAGAGAGTGCGTCCAACGGGATCAAAGAGATCGAGGGATAGGCGCTAGGGTAACCAGCCCCTTCGCCCACAGTATCAAAATTGCCATCACCCCCCGAGAATGGAAAATGCCAACAATGGAACCTTACGAAGGAACCTCCGACCCCGTTGTGCACTTACAGAGATACACACAGCATATGCTCATGAGTGGAGCAATAGAGGGAGTACTGTGCAAATGCTTTCCACTATTCTTAGCAGATCTAGCTACCTCTTGGTTCTGTCATCTACCCCAAGGATCTATCAGCTCGTGGGAGATGCTAAAAGAAAAGTTTATCAGCCAGTTCCGCATTCATGTGGAACAACCCAAGGACGCTTATTCCTTATCCAGTATCAGACAAAAACCTGGAGAGAAGCTACAGCAATACCTAACCCGATTCAATGCCGCAGCAGCCGCAGTCCAAGATGCCGATGAGAAGCTTATCCTAATGGCCCTCTGTAGTGGTGTGCATCCGGACACTAAATTTGCTAGAAGGTTGACAAAAGAAAAACCAGCTACTTTACCCAATTTCTTCCACGAAGCCGGGAAATACATGAGGCTTGAGGATGCTGCCGTTGAGGAGCAGTCAGGACAGCAAAATAAGGCAACTCACAGCAACGCCCCTACTGTGGCAAGGGACGTTCAAAGAAATGATTCCAGAGATAATGCTAGGGGCAAGAAGGGAGAAAAGCGCCTATATCGACCAGGACCGAGATTCGACACTTACACTCCTTTGAACGAGACCGTCGAAAATATCTTCCTTGCCACCCAAGGCGAAGTTAGATACAAACGCCCACCATACAAGAAGGAATCAGATAACGCGTAGAAGTCTGGAAAGTTCTGCCGTCCACGAATCTCATGGGCACGATACCAATGAATGCCATCATCTCCGGGACTTGATTGAGGAACATATCAGAAGAAGGAAACTAGAACGCTATGTAAAAAGTTAGAACAGGACTCCAGCTCCTGCCAATGAAAATCCAAGGCTACCCTCTCGAGAGACAGGTAGAGGGAATCGCAACACTAGCGGCTCTAGTCAAGAGAAGATAGTGGTCCATACCATCTCGGGAGGACCGCACATCGCCGATAGAAGCTAGGCAGAGATGGAAAGTATGGAAAGTCGCTTAGAAACAATAAAGACTGTGTTAATTCTATTATAGAGGAGCGCCACCCGAAGCGGAAAGAGAATCATGACATCACATTCGGTAAGCGTGACCTAGAAGGAAGGCAATACCCTCACATGGATCCCATGGTTATCTCTGCCCGGCTCGGTCCAGCCGAAGTTTTCCGAATTCTAGTAGACACTGGAAGCTCGGTAAATATCCTATTCAAGCATGCGTTCGACAAAATGAAACTATCAATGAAGGACGTTTCTCCCTGCAATAAACCACTACACGGTTTCACTGGGGATGCGAAGATGCCCCTCGGGCAACTGGACCTCTTTGTCGAAATTGGAAGTCATCCTCGCTCCGTGGTACGGAAACAGACATTTGTGCTGATAGAAAACCACTCGGCCTACAATGCTTTCTTAGGAAGGCCAGCCTTGTCTGACTTCCAAATTGTCCTGGCCCCATGGTGCCTAAAGATGAAATTTCCAATGGACAATAGAGTAGGGGAGGTAGAAAGAGACCAGGATGTTGCTCGAGACTGCTATGTAACTGAACTTCGCAACAACCACAAGAAGGCTAATGGGAAGTGGCGAACATGCATTGACTTCTCCAATTTAAATGACGCCTGCCCGAAGGATTGCTTCCCACTTCCCCAAATCGATCAACTTGTAGACAGCACAGCCAGGCACGAACTCTTATCCTTTATGGACGCATACTCAGGATACAACCAAATTCCTATGCATACTCCCGATCAAGACCACACTAGTTTCATCACTAACCGGGGGTTGTACTGCTACAAGGTAATGCCTTTCGGACTTAAAAATGCAGGAGCCACCTACCAGCGCCTCGTCAACAAGATGTTTGCAGGGCTAATAGGGCAAACTATGGAAGTATACATGGATGACATGTGGGTAAAGTCGAGGAAAGCCGACGATTACATAAGCCACCTAGGCGAGATGTTTCAAGTACTTCGCCAGTATGGAATGAAGTTGAATCCTCCAAAATGCTCCTTCGGAGTATCATCAGGAAAGTTCTTAGGATTCATCGTCCATGCTAGAGGGATTGAAGCAAACCCTGAACAAGTCCAAGCTCTAAAAGATATCAAAATACCTTCCACTCGAAAGGAAATGCAAAGCCTGAATGGGAAAGTGGCCGCCCTAAGCCGATTCATCTCCAAAACAACAGACAAGTGCGTCCCCCTCTTCGATGCTCTAAAGAAAGAGAAAGGAAGATTCGAATGGACTGTCGAATGCTTAACAGCTTTCCTTAACTTAATTGAACACCTCCAGAGACCACCAGTACTCTCAACTCCGAACAAAGGCGAAGAGCTATACCTATACCTTGCTGTGTCATCTCATGCTCTAAACGCCGCATTAGTGAGAGAAGACAAACGCACGCAGCGGCCAGTATACTTTGTAAGCAAGAGGTTTACAGGGCGGAAGCGAGATGTCCTAAACTTGAGAAACTAGCATACTGTTTACTAATCACATCACGGAAACTGTGTCACTACTTCCAGTCCCATTCCATCAAAGTTCTGACCGATCAACCACTGAGGCAGGTACTCCATCATCCCGACACTCCTGGGCGACTACCTAAATGGTGCATTGAACTAAGTCAATATGATATCACCTACCACCCTCGCACCGCCATCAAGGGACAAGCCATGGCCGATTTCATTGCAGAATTCACTACCAACGAAGGTAAGGAGCAATCGGAAATAGCATAAGACATCAAGTGGAATCTCTTCGTGGATGGTGCGTCAAACGAACAAGGCTCGGGGGTAGAATATGAAGCAGCAATAACAGGATTAGAACTTGCCTTAGAGATTGGAGTCAGTTCTTTATGTCTTCATAGTGATTCTTAACTTGTGGTAAATCAGATACTAGGAGAATTTCAGACTCGAGGAGAACGACTCGCAGCATATCTAAAGAAGACCAAGCGGCTCCTCGATTAATTGGATTACTATTTGATCAAACACATTCCTCGAGAAGAAAACCAAGAGGCCGACGAACTGGCAAAACAAGCTAGCATGAAAGACGGCGCCATTTCAGGAACAGTAACCGTCTCAAGGCAACTAACCCTGAGTTTTGAGCAAGTGAATCTGATAGCTGCAACCGAAGAAGAAACTTGGATGACTCCCATCCAAGAATACATACAAAGTGGCACACTGCCCGACGGGCGTAACGGAGTCAAGAAAGTCTTGAGGAAAGCTTCCCGCTATACAATACAAGAGGGCACCCTCTATCGGCGCGGCTTCTCTAACCCCTTATTAAGGTGTGTCGCTGGAAGGGAAGCCAAGGAAATCTTATCCAACGTCCATCAAGGAAGCTGCGGAGATCACACTGAAGGGTAGACTTTGGCAAAAAAGATGCTCCGATATGGATATTTCTGGCCCACCCTAAGCAAGGACGCCTTAGATTTTGTCAGAAAATGTGACAGATGTCAGAAGTTTGCTAAGATTCCGCGGCTACAAACAACTGAGATTACTCAAATGAACAGCCCTTGGCCCTTTGCAGAATGGGGAATTGACTTGATTCGCGAACTGCCAATGGGCCGAGGCGGGGCCAAATATGCTATAGTAGCAGTCAACTATTTCACCAAATGGGTGGAAGCAGAACCCCTAAATAAGGTATCTTCAGCAAAAATTATTAACTTCTTGATCAAAAATGTTCTATGCAGGTACGGAGTCCCATTCAAAATCATATCGGACAATGGACTTCAGTTTGACAGCGAGGAGTTCGCCAACTGGTGCCAAGGGCATGGAATTCACAAAAGCTTCTCATCCGTAGCTTATCCCCAGGCAAACGGATAAGTCGAAGCCGTCAACAAAGTTCTCAAAACTCTAATAAAAAAGAAACTCGAAAAGTCAAAAGGCGCTTGGGTGGATGAACTTCCTACGGCACTGTGGGCCTATCACACATCTTTCAGAACATCAACGGGGCATACTCCTTTCTCTTTGGCATACGGATCGGGGGCTATGCTCCCAGTTGAAACTATGGTGCCTTCCCACCGTAGGATCCACTATAACCTAGAAGAAAACGAAGAACTCCTCCACATGTCTTTGGACCTAATTAAAGAAAGAAGAAACGATGCAGCACTCAAAACATCAGCTCACAAGCAAAAAGTGGCAGTGCAATACAACTCCAAAGTCAAGCATCGTAGCTTACAAGAGGGAGATCTTGTCCTCAAGTGAATCTTCCCGCGCCCCGGAGCACTAGATCCAATCTGGGACGGACCATATGTAATTCATAAAGATCTCCACAATGGAGCTTATATTTTGTCAACAGTGGACGGGGAGGTGTTCCAGAGGGCATGGAACATCCAACACCTTCGTCGATACTTTTCTTAACTTGTACTGCCCATATGAAGTGAATTAACAAAGAGAATCAGTGGACGTAGGCATTTTCGTGCCAAACCACTTTAAAAAAAACTTGTCTCTTTTTAACTTGTTCCTTCATATCTTAGCTGCTTGTTAACTTTATCCTTTTCTGTTGAACAAAATCCTATGCAAATAGCATTTTCATTCAAGGCGCTCCACAGCGCGACTTCTCCTGGACAAGACCTAACAGGTACTATACGAATCTATGCCCTCGCCAATGAGACACTTTTGCTCCGGCATCCCTCTGCTGCGGGTTAACTCATTGCTCGTGACGGCCCTCAAAGCCAACTGTAATGAGCCGATTATAAGCCACCGAGAAGGCCGACTATAGCTGAGGCAGCTCATTACGGTGTTCGGCTCGCCGGCAACTGTGAACCGATTATAAACCCCAACATAAGGTGTGGCCAGCCAAAGGTAGTTCACGGTTGACGATCGGAACCCACGCTAGCCGGCCACAGTAAATCGAATAATACCCACGATTACGGGCCATAATGGCCCGGGTAGTTACTGTGCGCGATCTCGGCTCCGATGTGTCTTAAGTGCGGCTATGGTAAAAAAGAATTAACTCCTCGCGGAGGCGTAAGATGGGTGACAAATGTCTCCAAGACCCACAGCCAGGGAAAGTGACTACAAAGCCCGTTTGCCATGAACTTAAGCACATCGAAGGCCTTCCGTGATTGGAAGTTTTACTATTTCACATATTTCAATTCTATTTAAAGAACTTTTCTCCTATCCTCTATAACAATCCCTGAAGTACAGGACACAGAGTAGAAGATACTCACCAGCGGGAGTGGGAATTCACGGTTGGATAGCAGGACATTCAACTGAGCTCCATCCTCGGTCGTACAAAAATATTCAAAACTGCCATCTACAGTTAGAACATGAAAGGCGGTATTTTCTTCTTTTATACAAATTCCTGACTATAATTTATTCATACATCACACTAGCATTATAAGGCATGAAATTATGCTTTAAGCAAGAACTTGGCATTAAACACAACTGAATTACAAGCATATGCATAGCTATATTTCTCATACAACATGTCAAAATAACAAAAGCATTCAAAAACGACGGAATCAGCTTAAGTTAAAAAATTACACGTCAAGAATAGTGTTGTTTATTACAAGTAGCATAATTACAACCTAAGAGTTACGTTACTGTTTTGAGACTAACGTATACAACAATGTCAAGTCCACCAAAAGATATCCAGGTCCAATCAAGGAGCCGGCCGCGTCGGAGTTTTATCCTTGCCCTGTTGCCCACCTGTCCGGTCAAAGAAAGAATTCATTAGTGATAAGCAACCAAGTTAACGGAAAGACCAGAAAGGAAGACTTACCAGCACCTGCTTCTTGACCATCCTGGTCATCATCCTCTACTTGTACACCTGCCTCCCCCGGCAACAGCATGCGCGCTCTATCAATCCCAAAGGAGCGGGAGATAACATCAAGCTGCTCGCCTTTGAGAAAGCTTGGGAAACAGTCGGGAGGTGAGTTCAGAAGCTCCTGAGGGCCGTACCCATCCACTAGTGACCTCGGGGTAGGCCCATGACGTCCCGGTTCTGACTGAGCTGGGGGCACTGCGGAAGGATCGTCTCTATCCTGGGATTTCCTCTTTTCTGATCGGGTTTCAACATTACAAGACATTTATCTGCAAACACAAAGAAGTGCGTCGTTAGAATAAAGGAAGTAAACAAGCAAGTGTGTGCAGTCTGGAATTTCACTCGAATTCATTCGGTAGTCCAAGACCGAAAGGTCATTCGGTATTCAAACCATCAATCTCATTCGGCAATAATACTCGTCATGGACATTCGGCATTTCAAGCACGAAGTTCATTCGGCAAAGAATGTCTCACCTAGTTCGGCAATCAGAAACCGGTTCGGCACTATAATCGATTCGGCAGTCAATAATTTGGTTCGGTTATTTCAAAAGGTAAGGGATAACTAAAGCCTCAAGCCCATACTTATAGGCAAGCACCAAATAGCCGGACCAGATAATTCAGCATTCAAAACCAGATGAGGGCGTCCAGATAAACAAAGTGCGCCATACGCAAGCATATGCCCCACTTTGGGGGGGCAAATGTTGGGAGTGTTTTCGCCTACTACCAGACCAAACTCCCCTCTTATGCATGGCCGAACCAAATTACTTCTTAGGCATAACCGAACCAGCCTCTGCTTCACTGCCTACCGAACCAACTGCAAGGCAGCCCTGCCGGACCAACCTCCGCCGATCCAAGGCCTCACCGGACCAGCCATCCACCGAACCAACTCCTTCCACTCCTCCCACCGAACCAACTCCAACTTGTCTCCCACCTCACTACCGAACCAACACATAACCAACTCCACTGCCGAACCTGCTCCACCCAACCGCACCACTCCTCACAACTCTTCACCGGACCAGAACCACCAGAGCAATCACAACTCCATTCACAACCGAACCAACCTGGCCAGGCCAGATTACATCAGCCCAAGCCCACCAGCAGCTGTATACATCCTAGACCCCTACCCCTTGCCTCACTCTATAAATAGAGGGGTAGGGGTACAGCAATGGGGGACAAGTTTGAGAGCTCAAGCACGGAGAGGACTTTCAAACAAATTTCTTTTACTTGTATCAAAGCTTTGTACTTGTAATTTAGACAAGAGAAGAGAAATAACATATAAAGTGGACGTAGGCACATTCTGGCTGAACCACTATAAATCTGCGTGTCTTTTTACAGTTTAGCCCCTACTTCTCATATATTTGCATAAATCACCCAAATCACTAAGAACAACATAAGATCTACTAAATCATACGACTTTGAGGTGTTTGTCCATTTTTTGTGCAAACAAAACCGAATATAAGACGATCCAAAGATATCAAACCTTAGAACGGATATTGATTTGATAAAAGGATTTGAATGCCTTATAAGTAGAATAAAACAGGTAAAATCTCGGATGAACACTGGACGATTTTGATATGTGATAACTCCGAATGAAATTGGAATGATAATGATATACAAGGAACACTTAAGAAAAAGTTGGAGTTCTTAGTTGAACCGAGTCTGAAGTGAACTCTGACACGCTATAAAATTCGATGGAATTAGAAGATTCACCAAGGTTAAGATGAGCGGATAGCCAAAGAGCACAACTCTTGAAGACCTCCGTATCAAGCGGCTAGAGATTATTGTCGTCACTTTTGGAAACTTAGAGGTCGACTGCTAGTGACTATGTTAGTTCTATGTTCATTTTCAAGTTTCTTAGGTTAGAAGAAAGACTGGGTGTTTTAAAAGCAGATCCATTGATAATTGAAGGTAAACCATTTATTATTACCCCTTGGAGTATGATGGTGGACAAGGCTAAGGAACAGGTTTTATCCTTTCCACTGTTGGCTCATTTTTCGCACATTCCCTTAATGTTGCAGCCGATGATTGGTCTTAATTGGTTAGCTAGTTTGGTCGGTAATCTTAAATGTTTTGATTCTGATACCGTGGCTTGGGAAAGTCTAGTCTACAAAAACGCTGATTGAAATCACTCCTGAAAAACCACTTCAATCCAAGCTTAGAGTTCGTATTGCTGAAGGTCATGAGGAAGTAGTTGATGTTCATTATAGTTGAAAAACTGAAATTTGCGTAGCTTTCTATTCCTTTGGTCGCCTTTTGGATGTATGCACTCACCAAGTTATTGCTCCCCACTTTCCTTTGTAGATAGGAATCTACTTCATCGACCTCCAGTTATGAAGTGGGTTCCTAAGCATAAGAATTGTGCTCCAAGCGACGTTTCCGCAGATATCATTGCTTCTCTAGGTCTAGTTTAGGATGACACTTTGCTTCCAAATGTGGATACCGGTACTCATGCTTATGATATTGTTTTTCCTTTTGAGATAGTAGTTTTAGTTACTAATTCGGTCATTTTTAGTGATCGGTCTTTGGAAATTCCGGTAGTAGTTCCTACTTCCACTGATGATTTTTTTTGGGGTTTCGAAGAATAAGCATGGGTTCATGAGCCCTCTTGGATGGATATGACCCTAAAGGTGGCAGATTTTTTAAGTATGTGAGTGGAGATGGTGAAATTAGGAGACTATATTATGTTGTTGAGGGAGAAGACTTGCACTCTCTCTATTCTTGGTTATTTTGGTGATTTGAATAGGATTGTCTTCGTTGATGACTCATGCGATAGAAGTTACATTCACTGCTCTGTCTTAGTGGATTTTGTTCTTAAGTTAGCAGCTCTTTTTTTAGAATTTTATCATGTATTTGGACCGACTCTTCAGATGATGGTCTGCTTCCTCCCATTCAAGTAGGACTAGTTTTTTGGTTGGATTTAGTAGCTTTGGTATTCTTGCCAAACTTCTATGTTTTATTTCTTAAGCTGTTCTGGTGCATGTCTTGAACACATGTTTCAAATTCTTTACTAAATGTGGACGGCCCACTATAAATGCCGGTTGGCTATGCTAAAAAAATATTTTAGGTTAATTTAGTGAATTTAGTTAAAATTATATATAATTATATGTTTGTATGTAGAAAACAGATCATTGACACGTTATTTATATTATATATTTTCTAACTTTGAAAAAAGGAGTTTTAAAATTTTAGTTTTTGCATATGCATAATGCCTATCACTAGAAATGTAATTTAATGTGATAAAGGTTTATTATTGAATTTTTGAGGAGAAGATTGAATATGATGAATAATTAGTTTTATTGCTAATTTCTGATTCTACAAACTCTCTAAACATGATTCTTAATAGCCGAATTCTACTAGCCATTGCTTATTTCCTAAATTATAATTATATGAGCCGTTGCTTATTTTCTAAATTATAATTGCCTAATTCCACCCTAATTACAAGCTAGTACCAAGTATAGCTGACAACTGTATAATGGATGTTAGCATTTTATTTATTTTCTATTTATAGCCTATGATGAAATATTCTTAGGCTGTCATTCTTATTTCTCCATAGTCTTTTATATGTTAATTTCTTACTTACAACCTATAATGAAATATTCTGAAACTATCGTTCCTATTTCTCCACACTCCCCTCAAGCGGGATTCAGATAAATTTATAAACCCCAACTTGTCGAGCATGTTTAGATGACTGGCCTTATTGAGTGCTTTTGTGAAAATATATGCCAGTTGCCCTGGTAGTTGCTCTTTGCTTCTGACAAATGGAGTTCCTATTTCCTCTAATTGCACCTTTTCTCTAACAATGTGAAAATTTACTTCTACATGTTTTGACCTCTCGTGGAAGACTGATTGGATGTAATATGTCATGTAGCTTGATTAGCACAGTACATTTGCATTGTTCTTGTTTGCTCTATCTTCATGTTACTAAGTAATTGATTAATCCAGATAAGCTCACCTGTGGTGGATGACATGGATCGATATTTTGCTCCTACGCTTGATCTAGCCACAACATTCTGCTTCTTGCTTTTCCAAGTGACTAAGCTATCACCTACAGATGCATGAAATTCCGTGGTTGATTTTCCGTCGCAACTTTCGGCTCAATCTACATCAAAAAAACCAACCACATTGTTAGAATTATTTTTCTTTATCCAAATTCCTTGACTGGAGTGCCTTAAGGTATCTCAATATCCTATCAATTACACTCAAGTGTCTGGTACATGGAGCATGCATAAATTGACTTATGACACTAACTACAAAGGCAATGTCAGGTCTGGTTACTGTAAAGTAAATTAATTTGCATATCATCCTTTAATATTGTTCTATGTCAAATAACGTCTCATATTCTTTAATTCCTAGTTTAATATTCATCTTTATAGGAATACTAGCTAGTTTAGCTCCTAATTTACCAGTTTCTTTTAACAGATTAGGAACATATTTTCTTTGGGATATAAATAATCCTTTACTTGAGGGGGGAATTTTTATTCCAAGAAAATATAAAAGTTTTCTAAGGTCTTTGATGTCAAATTCATTTTTTAAATATTGTTTAACCGTATTAATTTCCTCATTATTATTTCCAGCGCTTATAATGTATCTACATAAACTAGAATAATAATAGTGTTTGTGAGTGTTTGATGAACATAGAGGAATCAGCGAAAGTTTTTTAAAAACTTAATCTTTAAAAGATAAAAGTTTAGCTTGGCATACCATGCTATTGGAGATTGCTTTAGACCATAAATCATGTTTTTTGATTTACACACCAGTGATGAGTTTGACTCACTTTTGTAGCGCAAAGGAAGTGTCATATAGACTTCTTCTTCTAAATTTTTTTGAATGATTGCATTTTTTACATCCATTTGAAACAAATCCTGTCCTAAGTTTGTCCTACTGATAATGAAATTCTAACCGTATTTATTTATGCTATTGCTGCAAAGGTCTTTTGGTAGTCAATACCATAAGTTTGGGTAAATCCCTTGACCACTAACCTAGCTTTATACCCTTCAATTGTACGATTACTATTGTATTTGATTTTGTATACCCATTTGCAACCTATGGGATTTTTGTTTTTTGGTATATTTATAATATCCCATATGCCTTTTTTTCTAAGGCTTGAAGTTCTTTGTTTATAGCCTTATGCCAAATTGGGCTTTAATTAGCTTCACAAAGTTGGTTGGTTCCATTTGGTGATGTTACTCAAGCAGGCTCGGTGTGGAGGGGATACCATATTATATGAAATAAAATCTTGTATTGGATATATCACCTATTGGGATACATAATCCTTTAATTTGACGAGAGGTCGAGTTTGTCTTGTAGATCTTCTTACGACATTTTTTTCTTGAGTTGGTTCTTCATGAGTAAGTTCTTCACTTGAATCATTTATCTCTTCTTCTCCCCCAAAAGGAATTGTACTTGTTTCACCAACTTATTCTTCATTTATATGCTCAACCCGTTCTTGATTTGTTTCTTCAAGAAACATGAAATTATTTGGAGACAATATGACTAGTTTACCTTGTGTATTTTCTTGTTCCCTTATTTGATAATATGGTTCATTTTCTAAAAATGATACGTCTTGTGAGATGTAAAGTTTATGATTTTTTGGATCACAACATATATGCCCCTTTTTTGGGATGAGTATCCCAAAAATATGACTTTAATAGCATTTTTATCTAGCTTGTCATGTCATTTTATGTGTATGAAACATGTACACCAAAAAATTCTTATGTGATCAAGATATATTTTCCCATTCTAAGAATTTCTAAGGGACTCATATTTTTAAGCATGACACTTGACAATCTATTTATGAGGTAAGTTGCAGTTAGCACATCATCTGACCAGTAAGATTTTGGAATGTTAGTTTGAAAAAGAAGACATCTAGTGACTTCAAGTAAATGTCGATCTTTTCTTTTTGAAACTCTATTTTGTTTGGGTATATTAATACAAACGGTTTGGTGTAAAATTCCTTTTTGTTTAAAAAATTCTATGAAATTTTTGTTTGCATATTTCGTTCCTTTATCAGATAGAATTTTTTTTAATTTTTGCGTTATATTGATTTTCTGTAAAATTGTAAAATTTTTGAAAACATGAGAAAACTTCATTTTTTAATTTTAAAAGGTAAACCCAGGTACTATAAGAAAAATCATCAATTAATGTGATAAAATATTTAAAATGATTATAAGAATCAACAGGGCCTAGACCACAAACATCAGAATTAATTAAATCAAAAAAAATTTCTTACTTATTACTAGATAAAGAAAATGACAATCTAGTTTGTTTTGAAAGCTTACAAACATTATAATTTTTGGAATTTAATTTATAACACAAAAGTTTATTCAAAATTTGATCAGGTGGATGACCAAATCTCCAATGCAGAAATTTGTCATGATCTACTAAATTTAATGACACATGATATTTATTGGTGTTTTCATCAAGAAAATAGAGGCCATTTTTCAAACATCCCTCACCAGTCTTCTTCACCGTTCTCGATCTTGAAAGGTCACTTTATATGGTGAGAATATAACATTGCAATATAGTTCATGGGTTATTTTACTAATTGAGAATAATTTTGAAATAAAATCTGGCAAATATAAAATATTTTCCACGTCTTTTGTAAGAAACATTGTTGTACCAAAATCATGAATTTGAACTTGATCTCCGTTAGCAATAGTTACATATTGAGAGTCTTTATTTTGTTTAACATTGGTTAATTTATTTTTGTTCCTTGTCATGTGATCAGTAGCACCTAAGTCAATTAACCATCTTTTAGAATTTTGACATATACTTGCAATTTTAAAATTGTTGTTGATCTTGGATGACCTAAAAATAGCGTTAGAATGTATAAAACCTGAATTTAGTTGATGTAATAAACAGTTTAATTGAGTTAGAAGTTAATTCAACTGCACTGTTTGAGTCACGGAAGATCTTGCTGAAGTAGAGCTATTATTTGGTTGAGTCGATTGAGCCGATTCAGATCTGTCACCTTCTGTCTCTGCTCCTTTGCTAAATCCACCAAATTTATTCTCTATTTTTGCACCATCCCACTTACCTCCTCTGTCGCCCTTCTCTCTGATCGGTCGGAGGTGGAGATGGAGGAACCAGCAGCTGTTGCGGTTGTGCCCTGCTTTCTTACAATGGTCGCGGTTGTGCATTGCTTTCTTGCAGTGGTCACATAGTTTAGTGCTCGAAGCTCCCTTCCTTTTGGCTGTGTACCTGAAACTAGGGTTTGAGTATTTTACCTGAAATGCCTTGGTCTCTTGATTTTTCAACTACTGAGGGTTCATGAGTGCTCGCAAAGATTGCTCTTGCTAAATTCTTACCACCACATCATCAAAACTTGGCATCTCGTACGATGCCAAGACTTGAGACCTGATCGATTCATAGGTTGGATCGAGAGCCCCAGGTAGCTAAAAATTAAATCTTGTTCGGATCTTTTATGTGTTTCAATTGGGTCTGTTGTTAGTGGAAGACAGACATTGAGCTTTTTCTATTTTGATATAATTTCAGTCACTAGTTCGTTATTACTTTAGGTAGTCTGTTTATTTTGGACAAGCTCTTGTTTAAGGCTAAATATATGAGCGAAATTTTTTTTGACCATACCTTCTCTTGGCTTTGTCCCAAACCTCCTATGATGTGCTGGAGTACATGAATACATTTGAAATCTAGGGTTCCATTGTGCTGAGCAGTCATGACATGATTAATTGGTCGGTTGACTCTCATTCTTCTATTTTTGCTTTCTCTTTAGAAAATGGCTCAGTTGGCTTTGTTGCTTTGAGTTTTTCCCATTTTCCATTGACAAAGCTTAATTTGCCTTTGCCACCAAGACTAATTGTTACTGATCTGGACCAGGGAATATAATATCTGTATCATTGAGTATGATATTTGTGAGTTTTGTGTTGTCAGATTGAGACATGTTGAATTGACTGCAGTTCTTTATTATCTGCAGCTTTTGATATTATTGTGGAACTTTTGAGTCAGTACCTGACCCGCTCTGATACCATATTGAATTTTTTAGGAGAAGATTGAATACGATGAATAATTAGTTTTATTGCTAATTTCTGATTCTACAAGCTCTCTGTATATGATTATATATAGCTTAATTCTACTACATGTTGTTTATTTCATAAATTATAATTCTACTAGCCATTGCTTATTTCCATTATAATTTCCTAATTACACTCTAATTACAACGCTCCAATTACATGCTAAATATCAAGTATAGATGATAGCTATATAATGGATGTTAGCCTTTTATTCGTTTCATGTTTAAAGCCTACGATGAAATATTCTGAGGCTAACATTCCTATTTCTCCACCATATTTTATTTGTTTTCTTTTTACAGCCTATGATGAAATATCCTGAGCCTATCATTCATATTTCTCCACATTTATCGATGTGATCTTTCTACGTAAAAGTTATTGCACGTTGAGTATTTTAATTAAAGAAAAGCGAGAAATGCTAAATAAGTGCGAGAACAACGACTGTTAATGAAGGAAATTAATAGGTAGGAAACTAATCTACAATTATAAGTAATGATAAGAGATGATGTTTTATTTATTGAAATTTTAAATGAAGTCTTATGCCCAAAAGCCCTGAAATATAATATATAAGTAGGATTATGTTTTGATTGATTCGGTCCCGTATATGGTTTATTCAAAAATATTTTATATTAACAAATGTGCATTTATGTATTAATATATAGCTACTATTTTTAAATGTATTACAGATATTTATTTAGACACCAGAATATATTTCATAAAAATGATCAAATATCGCTCAACTAATGTTATGAAAACTGATTGTATGGAATATATGTGTGTTCAAGATGCATGAAATATTATATGATTTACCAAATAAAATAAAATATATAAGAAAAATTATGTTCTGATTAATTCAATTCTTTATGCAGTTTGACCAAAAGTATTAATATATTAATGTGCATTCTATGCATTGATAACTACTGTATATGCATGCATTATAGATGTTTAGTAATATACCGGAATATATTCCAAATAAATGATCAAATATTGCTCATGTAATGTTAGGAAAATTAATTATTTAGAATATATCTTTTCAAGATGCATGAAATACGCATTTACCAATTCTATATATAATACAAAAGCGAAATTATGTTTTAATTAAGTCAATTATGTATTTAGTTTGATCAAAGGGAGTATTATCTTATATATATACTAGTGTAAATCGTAGGTACGTGCATCTAATAGCTAGAAATATTCATTTTTTATTTAATAAAGAAATAAAGGCGAAAGTGCATAATAAGTGTTATGAGAATTCTAACTCAAGATTACTCAAAATCAAAACCCCAAAGCACAGTGAAAAAGGAGATCGTGGTAAGAAGTGCAAAAACAACCAACTAATATCTCAGTTCAAATATCAATCTAATCCAAAACCAGTCACAATCACTAAACAAGCAATAGAATAACAAAGCAATAACAATAAAATAAATCACACGCTGATTTATAGTGGTTCCATTAACATCTTTTTAGTGTACATCCACTTTGAGAGAGAGCTGTTATTAATACCAATGAGAAGAGTACAAAAGATTGATTACAATGATCACAACATTCACTCTAGAATATGATTTTATGGAGAAGAGAATTGAAGTAAACTAGGTTTTTGTTAAATCCTAGTTAATGGAGGATAAAACCCTTGATTAAACCCTTGGAGTGATCCCCTCTTTGAATCTTAAAATAACTTATATAGGGAGAGTTTGAGCCTAGAAAAATACCTGATTTGCCTCTTAAAACCTTCACAAACTAATGCAATCAACCCGAGCAATTTGGAGACAACGCAGCCGATCAGACGTCTGGTTCCTCAACTCAGGCGTCTAACACAAAGACAAAGTTTCTTCATTTCAAGCGCTTAGACGTTTTGTCCCCGTAACTAGACGTCTGAGCAAACACTAAGATGCCAAATCCAACTTACAGAGACGTCTGACTCCAAATAGACGCTTGTACCAGGTGATCAGACGTCTGGTTACCCCAACCAAACGTCTGAGCAAAATCTCGGGATGCAACATATTATGCAGAGACGTCTAGGCATCATTCAGATGCCTCACAACAGCAGTTCAGACGTCTGAGGACCTCGGTCATTCATCTGACCTGCTGCTGACTATGATCACATGCCTTCAACATTCCACAACTCTCACCTCCGAGCACCGATTTGCGAACCGTTTCTTCATCAACAAGCTACTTCCAACCACTTCAATTTTCCATATAGTGTCGCCAAAATTCAACAATCCACCTCGATACTATTTCCATCTCCATTACCAAGAATCATTAATGCCAAACTATCACCACTTCTACCTTCAACCAAAAAAGCTTGAATATTTTTCTAACGAGCTCCAGCAAAGCTACCACCCATTACACTCCATCAATGGGCTCCGGCAAAGCCACCACCCGCTTACAAAGTGTTGAAAGCGCCCAAATCCAAAACCGTCTCACCAAAAGACAAAAGTACTAAGGAGTGTAAACTAATACTCACCAAAAGATAGAACCACAATTTCTTATCAATACTCTTTATCATCCATAACCAAGCTCCTCCCTCAACCGTTCCACCCCGTGACACATAGCACTTCAACAAGCGAATCAAGTTTGAGCAATGCTCGAACTTCCTAATCGGCATTGCCTTAGTGAATATATCCGCTGCATTATCCTTTGTGTGCACTTTCCGAAGATATACTTTCTTATCTTCATCCATGGCTACTAAAAATGACCCTCTCACTTCAGTATGCTTAGTTGGTAAACTAAATGCAAAATTCTCCGCCAAGTGAATAGCACTCTGGCTATTACATCGAACATCAATACTATCGTGTTCAATTCCTAAGTCACACAACAATCGCCTCAAATAAAGTGCCATCTTTGCTGCCTCTACCACGGTTGCCAACTCCGCCTCCGTAGTGGATAAAACAACTATGGTTTGAAATCTCGATCTCCAACTTATGGCCGTACCACCAAGTGACATATCTGGAAGTTGACTTTCGCCGATCCCTATCACCGGCGTAGGCCGAATCACAATAACCAACAAACTTGCAATTCGTCCCCTCACTACCGCCAAAAACAAGACCATAAGATAACGTACCTCTAACGTATCTCAATATAAGCTTCACAGCTTCTCAATGTGATTTCCCGGGATCAGCCATATACTGAAAAACCATCCCGATGGCATTTGCAATATCGGCCCTTGTACACACCATAACATACATTAAACTTCCAATTGCACTTGCATATGGCACCCTTGCTATATAAGCCTTGTCTTTCTCAAAGATAGGTGATCCTTTATTTGAAAGCTTCACATGCAATGGTAAAGGTGCATTTGACGCCTTTACATTCTTCATGCTAAACCGGCAAAGCACGTTCTCAATATACTCCTTTTGAGTCAATCTCAACTCAAAACGCTTTCGATCCCTTTCTATTTTCATATCTAATATCCTCCTTTCTTCTCTAAGATCCTATATTTTGAATTCCTATTATAAACTCCATTTTAACTTGTTGATTTCATTTTTATCCTTAGAAGCAATGAGCATGTCCTCCACGTACAAGAGTAAATACACCCAACAATCATTTTCCAACTTCTTGAAATACACAAAAGCATCTTTGATGCTTCTATCAAAACCATTTTTAAGCATAAATTGATCAAATCTCTTGTACCATTGTCTAGGTGATTTCTTTAAACCATATAGTGATTTCTTTGACTTATAAACTAAATTTGACTTACCATCTACAACAAAACCTTCTGGTTTCTCCATGTAGATGTCTTCATCAAAGTCACTATGAAAGAAAGCAATTTTCACATCAAGTTGCTCCAACTCCAAGTCGTGAATAACAACTATAGCAAGTAATATCTGGATTAAAGTATGGTGCACAACCGATGTGAAAATCTCATCATACTCCTTTCCGTTCCTTTGTATGAACCCCTTAGCCATTAATCTAGCTTTGTATCTCTTATCGTCATTTACCTTGTATATCCATTTGCACCCAATAGCATGGTTTGCTGTAGGAAGTGAAACCAAATCCCAAGTTTGATTCTTCATCAATGATTGCATCTCTTCCTCCATGGCACAAATCCACTTTGAGCTATCACTCGAACCCATGACGTCATCAAGGTCCATCGGCTCATCTTGGACTACATGAAGAGCATAGTCCAACTTGTCACAAAAGCTAAGATAGTTCTAATCACCATATCTATCGGGTGGGCTTATAACACGTTGACCCATCTTAGTAGCAATGCCATCATCCAAACTCCTTTCGACTCCACCTTGAACACAAACCTCTCTAGAATCGTGTACATCACCAACACTACTAGAGGACCCATATAGACTATGTCATGTAACATCAGCCGCTTCCTCTTTACAAGCATCTTTAACTACTCTACTCCTTGGACGAAAAGTGGGAATAACTTCCTTCTCCTTTGATTCACCATAAACCAATTCAAAAAAATTCGATGAACTCTCATTCTACTTAAACAAAGCCGACCCATTAAAAGTAACATGACGAGAATTCACAACCTTCTTCGTTTTCGGATTCCATATCCGGTATCTTTTTACACCGTCTGTATAGCCAAGCAAAATCCCCTTGAAAGCTCTAGGCTTAAGTTATCATTTCCCATATCATGCACATAAATTAGACTACCAAACACACGAAGCTAACTCTAGTCAATGCTCTTTCTCTTCCACACTTCCTTCAGAATTTTGTTACCAATAGCCGAGCAAGGAATTCGATTCACAATATGCACCGCGGTTGACAAAGTTTTGGCCCAAAATCCCTTAAACAAACCTGATTTCAATCTCAAGCATCAAGCTTTCTCAAGTAGAGTACGGTTCATCCTCTCCACAATTCCATTTGACTGCGGATCTCCCGGTGTAGTAAAATGCCTCTAAATACCTTGATGCTTGCAAAAATCCAAGAAATCTTCGAAAACATACTCTCCACCATTGTCGAACTTTAGAATCTTCAAAGACTTGCCACTCTCTTTCTCAACAAGAGCCTTCCAAACTTTGAACTTTGCAAATGCCTTCGACTTGGCCTTCAATACATACACCCATGCCTTTCGAGAAAGGTCATCAATGAAAGAAATATAATACTTTGCTCCTCCCAATGAAGCTACCAGTGCCGATCCCCAAACATCTGCATGACACATTCCTCGCAAAACTCAAATTTGTTAAAACTCCCTCAATCGATCAGCCTCCTCTTCCGAAGAATATCCAAACTCCTCTTTGAGACATGACCTAATCTCAAATGCCACAACCTAGTCGCATAACAATATTATTATTATTGCCTTTTGCTCTTCCTTAATCTTTAAATATACCGCCTTCATCTTCATTAGCAAATCATCAAACAAATCCAAGTGCGCCTTTAGCTAATTACCCTTCTTCATCTTATAGGAGAAAAAATTTTGCAACAAGATCAAACAATTAGTTAGTGACTTCTTTATATAAAATGCCTCCAAGTTGTCTCAAATACCCTTAACTGTAGTCTCACAACTAATTTCGAAGATAACATTTTCCCCCATAGTAAGTTAAAGTGTAGTAAATGCCACTCTTCCATTTCCTTTCTCTCAACATCCTAGATGTCCCCCGACAACAAATGTGTATCAAACACAACCCGATGCACTAGATTTTGCCTAGGAATCGCCTTCATCTTCCATTTCCACTTTTCGAAATCATTATTGCCATCCACTTGTCAATAACCAATTGTGATCCTGAAGTCGCGTATGACCCACGTACATACGGGGCTATACCACTTGGACTAACCATTGAGGGACCACCCAAGATATTATCTGATTTCGACATTTCTACAACTACCCACCAACACTAATTCTTCGATACCAAATGTTATGAGAATTCTAACTTAAGACCACTTAAATTAAAACCTCAAAGCATAGCGGAAAACGAGATCATGGTAAGAAGTGCAAAAATAACCAATCAATATCTCATTTCAAATCTCAATCCAATACAAAACCAATCACAATCACTAAACAAGCAATAGAATAATAAAGTAATAATGATAAAATAAATCACACATCGATTCATAGTGGTTCCATTAATGTCTTGTTGGTGTACATCGACTTTGAGAGAGAGATTTTATTAATATCAATGAAAAGAGTACAAGAGATTGATTAAAATGATCATAATATTCACTCTAGATTATAATTTTGTAGAGAAGAGAATTGAATTAAACTAGGTTATTTTTAAACCTTAGTTAATGGAGGATAAAAGTCTTGATTAAACCTTTGGAGTGATCCCATCTTTGAATCTGAAAATAGCTTATATGGGGAGAGTTTGAGCTTAGGCAAATACATGATTTGCCCCTTAAAACCATCACAAACCAATGCAATCAGCCCGGGCAATTTAGAGGCAACGTAGCTGATCAGACGTTTGGTTCCTCAACTCAAACGTCTAACTTGAAGACAAAGTTTCTTCGTTCTGGACGCTCAGACGTCTAGTCCCCATAACCAGACGTCTGAGTGAACTCTCGGGATGCCAAATCCAACTTACAAAGATGTCTAACTCCAAACAGACGCTTGTACCAGGTGATCAGATGTTTGGTTTAACCAACCAAACATCTAAGCAAACTCTTGGGATGCAACATACTATGCAAGGACCTCAGTCCGACGTCTGACCTGTTGCTCACTGTGTATCGCCTGCCTTCAACATGCCACAACGCTCACCTCCAAGCTCCTATTTGCGAACAATTTTCTCCATCACCAAACTACTTCCAACCACTTCAATTTTCCATATACTGTGGCCAAAATTCAACAAAAAGTGCAAAACCTTTTGTTGGTCACACAATTTTTATTTCAAGCAATTTTATTGGTGGTGTCAGTTGCAAATTGATAGTAAAATTCTATTGAAGGATGGTCGGAAATGGGTTAAACTTGGATGTTGTAAACCGATGATGAGATTAGGTTGATAAGTGTAAGGTATTTTCGAAATTTTAGAAAGACACAATATATATCATGTTCATTAAATTCTTCTCTATATTAATAGTAGAGATGTAAATCGCAGATATGTGCATTTAATATATAGAAATATTTACTTTTTATTTAATATAAATGTAACGACCTGATATTTTCAACCATTCGCATCCTTACATGTCGGATTTGAATTGCTAAAAATATCAGATTGTTAATTTAAATTTGGCAAAACTCAGCATATACAGTAAATAAATAATCACAGATACAGAGTAATATAAATTAATGCAGCGGAAACAAAAGAATAGTAGTTCATGAAGCTACTATATATATATATATAACATAGTCAAACAAGATACAACAGAGGTCTCGAATACATAGATATCTCAATAAAATAGTCAAATACAAGATTTGAATACATCACTGGAATCAACTGAATAACTGAAAGCTACATAGATAGCTGGATCTCCAAGTGAAACTCCAACTCCAAAGGTGAGTCTCGAATACTGGTACACTCAGTCTGACCCGAGCGTAAAGCAAAACACTCGAGTCAGGATTAACATTCTTATATCAATAAATCCAACTCAAGTGAAATAACAACTGAAAATACAAGTAACTCAAAGGATGTTTGGGATAACCATCCTCTAAGGATCCGTTAAGCTATCTACTATGTAGTAGTGTACGCTAAGTAGATAATGCCTATCAATAATATAAAGTATCAAAATAGCGTTAAGGCGTTACCATTATCCCCCTTAACACATTTTATGTAAGCATCATAGTCTATACAGCACTATAAACTCCACCGTAAACTAGTGGGCTATCAGGGAGTACTCCATAGGTATAACAAAAAAAAAATCATAGTGGTCGCGCATAGGGATACGAGTATGACAAGGGACATGAGGCAATACCCAAGGTAGTGAAACTACCGTTTGCCTGATCCGGACTGGTGAGAACGCATCGCCGCAACGATCGCAACACAGTGAAACAACACTCCCAAATCAAGGGTGCACACGAATCAAAAAAAAGTAATGAGTAGTTTACGAAGAAGTGTGTCCGCTAGAGGTAGCTAACCTCACTGGCCCGTCACGGCTCCTGTTTAAGTCATTTCAAATTTGACACGTGTCAAGGCTATCCATTATCGTTCTCTTTCTTCAAATCTAGCAACGTCATCATTCCAACCACTTCATTTGGGATCACACTCCGCGTATTCTAGTTATTAAAGTGGTTTTCAGTTTGGACAGAGAGTATGTCCCTAACCGATCCCGGACTCTTCAATAACTACGTAATTATTACACCGATTGGTCATTTAATAAACTTTCAAAATAGTTTATATTTCAAAACCAAAATATCATTTCCATTTCAAAACCATATCCATACGATATTATTTCACTTCAAATAAATCCATTTCCAAAATCATATCACTTTCCAAAGTTATATCGCTTTCGAAATCGTAAGTCTTTTAAAATCAAAACACTTTGGAAATCAAAACCTTGAAATTTATAACACTTTGAAACTATAGTTTGAAATCATAACATTTTGGAATTCATAACACTTTCCTCTTAAACAGTTTAGATATTAAAATTAGTGTATAAAATAAAATAGTTTATAAAATAAAACTAGTTTGTATAAAATAGTTATAAGTTAAAATAGTTTATAATAAAAGAATATATATTGAAAATGATTTATATAAAATAGTTTACATTAAAATAATTTATAAAGAAGAATATAAATAGTTGTAGATATAGTTTAAAAATACTTTATAAAATAAAATAGCTTCCACAAATTCACAAATCGATTCAAATTAACTCGACTTCCTAATTCAACTTAATTCAATTTCAATTCATAAATTTCAACTCAATTCAATTTCTCAATAAATCATTTTGAATTATAACGATTTCAAATACAGATTTGAAACACAAAACAAACCATTAAATTTCAATATATTTCAAAGCTTTAAATATTCCACATTTCAAAAACTAAATTTGATAATTCCATTTATATCTCAATTTAATTTCATTTCATTTAGTTTCTGAGATATTTCTTTAATCATTTCAATACATCTAAATACAACTTCAATTTACAAATTTATATAAACAAAATATCCCATTTAAATTTATATAAGTTTGAAATATTCATTTAAGCCACTTTTAATCAAATTCAAGTTATAAAACATATCTTAACATTTCAAATTTAATAGATTTCCAATCAAACTTATTTAAGTATAATTCTTAAATAATTAAAAATCCCGAATCAAATTCAAATTTATCTTTCAACCTGAAACATTATAAACTCTATATTTGAAAATATAAATTTTAAATAAATACTTAAACATATTATATATCAATTTTATTAAATCAACTTTAATAAATCTTTAAAATCAATATTTATTAAAACCATATATTTCTTTTCAACCATAGAACTTATTCTTTTTTTTCTTTAAATATTTATATATAGACCAATGGTGTCTGTATATAATTTTCTATCCTATGGTCAAGTGATACGGATATTTATCATTTCAATCCATAATTTACGGGTATATAACTTTTCAACCCGCAATCCCAAATTCAATGTCAATGAAAATCGCTTGGGTTTATCATTTCAACCCATAACGATTTTCTCCTATTCTACAGATCGTTGGGTATGTATCATTTCAACCCATAGTGAATTCTATATTAACAGGGAACTTGCAGAGTGATAACAGATATGATAATAATATAACAACATATATCATCAATATAAATAACAGATAATGGTGTCAGGTATCTCAGGTGAACAGATACAGATAATGGCATATATATAGCAATATAAATAATAGATAATGGTGTCAGTTGTCACATGTGAACAGATACAGATGATGGCATATATATAGCAATATAAATAATAGATATTGGTGACAGATGTCACATGTGAACAGATACAGATGATGGCATATATATAGCAAGATAAATAACTAACAGCAGCATATTTCAATTGTCGTTTCAATTGAAATTAAATTTAATAAATATAAGAACATTAATCGTGAGTGATTGCTCACCTTTCGCGGTTAGAGCGGTAGACAATTGAAGATGAGTTACGAATCCACGGACGAATCTCAAAACAAGGCAAGATTTAACTCGAATTGACGAACGAAGCTGATAAATAAGAATTGGCGAAATCAAATCAAAACTGGACCGATGAAGATAATTGATATAAGTGAAGTTATATATATAAATATATATAACTATTTGTATATAAAAATCATATTCTAAACTCAACATATAATAAAATGAAATATACGTATTTCTCTTCAAATCAATAATTTAACTTTAGATATAAAAATAAAATAAAAACTATATATAAACTTAAATTTGTAAGATTCTCTGGAGTTAGAAATATGTATGTACTAATATATAAACTGATATATATATATATAATGCCTTATAAAATACAACACTTAAACAAGTTAAAAATTTACTATAACATATAAGACCCATTAGGCAAATACAAAATGTATATAATTTGCAAGTATATACACTTTCAGAAACCAATACTTTAAAACATATAAACTGACCCTGTATAACAACCAAACTATACCACTTTAATATATAACAAATATACACATTTTATAAAGCTAACGTTCATAAATATAGATTGTATCCAAACCTGCCTAGTTTTGAATATATAACATTTCATAAATAAACCTATATAAACTTTTAAAACTTGTATACTAAACTCAAAACAAAATATGCAGACAAATCATTGTAACCAACTTAAAAGCTATAGGTATATTACACACTGTAAATCTATGACTCATAAAATCTTCCATATATATATATATCCCTTTGCAAACCAAAGTATGAGGACAACAGCTTGTTCCATCGGTATAAACTCGTACTAGTATAATACTAACTTATATTATTATATATAAGCAGCAACAAAGAGGCTACAACACAACTATGCAGGCTACAGCAATATAAATAGCATATTACACTATTTTGTATATGATATTATTTAAGAAACTATATATGCATACTTCAAACCCAAGCATGTTTACGTATTTAACAAAACAAAACTTCGAAGTAATAAAACTATTTTGAATCAAAAGCTATGTATATTTTAAAATCCAACAGAGTATATCATATATACTAACATATATAAAGCATTGTATATATATTATTATCAAACTATTTCAATTATAGCTTCAGTATATATATAAGTTATAGGCAAAGATATTATGTACCTAAACTAGCTTATATATGTATGTACTAGATCAAAATTCATCATAAATATCATAGTCGTATGTTATATTTTAACATAAAAAATCAAACATATATATTACTTATATGAAACATATATCATAACAGACCAATGTCTCTTATATATGTATACTTTAAACTATAACCAGAATAGTATATCATGATATATATACACTTAACACTTTATTATATAACAGCAAATCTTAACAAAATATATATAATACTAACATAAAAATTTCAACAACAAGGTATGTACTGTTGTAACCAAAATAGATGTATACCTTGTATAAATACGCACTGAGGGACGAAAGGAGAGAAGAGGCGGCTGAGTGGAAAGTGACGCGCGAGGCTGTGGGCGAGATTTGGTAGGGTGGCGCGGATCTGATGGGGAGGATGAGGGGACGAGGCTGCTTGGTGGAGCATGAGGTTGCATGGAAAAGGAAGGGGGCGAGGCTGAGAAGTAGCAGAGATCTGGTCGGTGAAGGTGTTATCTCGAGATTTGGCCGTGGCGCTAGCGGATCAGAGGGCTGTCAGAGGAAGGCTAGATGAGAAGAAGCGGGTTGTCTTGCGTTGGAGGGGGGAAAATGGCGAAGTGATGTGAAGGAGGAGGGGGTTCGACAGAGTAAGGTTGCATTGGGTTGTCGACAGTGGAATGGTGGTGGAAGGAATGGAAGGTAGTGAGCGGGTTTCATGAATAAGATGGTGAACAGGCTTGAGGAAATGAAGATGTGAGCAGGCACAATTTTTTTTGAAGGCAGTGTATTATTTTATTTATCTGATAGAAAATGACGAACCAATTCATTGACCCGAAGTATATTGGAACCAGTAATATTTGAAACGTTGGAATAACAACAGACCAATAGAAAAGTGAACCAGTAAATTACGAATTGCACATTGGGAATAGGAAAGATTAAAAGCTAAAAGTAATAATTACAGGTGACAGTTGGATTACACGGTGTATAATGGAAGGGTATGAGAAATTCAAGGGGCTCAAATGTATACCGATATGGTCCGACGTTTTAAAGATTTCGCCATGTTCCGGACTCCAAACACGGAATTGAATATACCGCAGAGATCAGTCCGATGAGACGATCAAAACTGTGTACAGATACCAATGGTATGATTGAATTATAAAAATTCGAATTTTCTACTAGCGGAAAATGCAGCAAAAACACAGAAAAATAAGATCGACAGAGCTAAAGAACTCCGAATTTGGAAAAACGAAAAATGACTCCTTAGTCAAAAGATGGATTAGAATTTTTCTATGTAAAAATATTCAGGTTTGGAAAACCTTTTATTATCATCAATTTGAACTGATATAAATTGGAATAAAATTACACTAGAAAATAAACTTTCAAATTATCTGATGAAAATTTACCAGTTGCTATAATTAATTAGACGCATTCCAAATATCAAATTTTTATTTAAAAATTTTATCATTTAAAATTTCACAAAATTTCAACTAATTACGTTATTAAAACAGTTAAAATTTACGGGTCGTTACACTCTCCCCCACTCAAAACTTTTCGTCCTCGAAAAGAAAGGAGGCAGGTGAATAGGAACAACCAGAAAGAAAATAGATTGGAATAAAAGTAAAACAATTAATTTAAACCATATAAATTTAAATTTAAATTAATTAATATTTAACAATTTGGTTAAATCCCTTTGAGTTCACTTAAGTTAAATCAATCTATCTATTTCTAAATTCATTATCTTATTATCTAGTCATCCTCAATTAACAATTTCTAAATCATCAATTTGTATAATCATTTATTGTACTCATATTTTATTCAACAAATTTAATTCTTTTATTCCAAATTATTATTAAGTTTATTCTAATTAATATATCTTATTACATATATTTAAACCATATAAATTAATTTAAACCATAGAAATTTCAATTTAAATTAATTTATATTCAATAATTGGTTTAAATTTAAGGTATTTCCATAAGTTGATCTCATTTCAATTTGTTAATTCTTTCATAACAAAATTTATTATATTCATCTCATTCAATTAACTTATTATTCTATCATCTTTATTAGCATTTTTTTTATAATTAAAATCTAAGTGTATAACATTTATTATAAACACTCAAATTTTATTTGTAAAATCATTTTATATTGTATATTATCCAATTACATTTTAACTTCTAAATAATTTAGGTAAGTTATATTGAAATGCAATTTAGTACTATACAAATAAAATCTTCAAATTCAATTATTTCAAGTTTAAATATTTATCCACAATTTTTGACTTCAGTTTATAATTGAAATCATCTTTAAATCATAAACTTAAGAATTTAAATCTCCGATTTACTTTAAACAATTTTGAGATAAATATATATAGTATATATCAGATCAAAATTAAATCTTTATATATATAATAAATCAGGTCATACCATAGAAATTCAAATCAAATTAAATTTCCAAACAAAGTGTAGCAAAGCTACTGAATGGTCTCTTCACTTTGAAACTCGAAAATGAATGTCGATGATGAGGCCGTCATCACCGAAATTATTTTCCAACGACAAAAGAGAAGAGTACCGATTTAAACATTTTAAAATTCTTTGAAAATCATTCATTTTCGAAAATACTTTAAATAATATACATTTAAAATTTTAAAACCAGAGTTTGGAATCATCGGAAATTAAATTCTCAAATTCCTGATTTAAATTTATTTAAATTCCAAATCAGTTTATACCATGTTTATAAATTCATTTAGAACAATAAATGGTAATCAAATATTATCATTTCAAACAACCAATTAATTAACCTCTTTTTTTTTATTCCAGAAAATTTTACTTATATATTTATAATATAATCATACAAAATTATTTCATTTACCAAATTTGAAATCAATATTGTCTCAGTTTGCTCTGTTCAAGTGTTTTGGAAATCCTATCGATAGCATTGATCAGACGAATCGATCGAAATTCCAAACCAACATCAACAACTCAAACAACACACTATAAAGATAAAATATTTTATATTAATTACAAATACACTCCCTCACTCGGATATCCTTGAATGGATTTCAAAACAAAGATAGAGATTCAAATTAGAGAAACTCTAACTAAAAGAATTCAACTAAAAGGTAGACTCGATAGGGAGATAAGATAATTGAGTTTTCAAACAGAAGATGGACAATCTTATATAAATCGCGGGTAACCTAAACCGGGTCAACCGTGATTCCAAGAATAAATTCGATGTAGAATTCTGCGACAAATTGACATTCGATCGCTAGAGATAGAATTCGGGTATAGCAAAAGAGAACAGCATCGTAAACCGTGGATACAGAAATCTTCGGTGAATCAATGCTGGTTGTATAGAAGTTTCACTCTTTTACAAATTATTCAGATATTGGCGAGACCTCCGATTTATTATAGAGATCATTCGAAGTGGAGTTATGGGATACTCCAGAATCAAGAAGACACGAATAGGGGAGACAAGGATAGATTCTGGAACCGAGGGGAACGTTCCAAAATCCAAAAGAAACCGAGTCAAAGAGGAAGAGATTCAAGCTCGAACGAAAGTGATTCTGTAAATAAATTTACCACATATGCTAAGTTTTGCCTAGAGCCAAAGCTCTGATACCAACTGTAACGTCCCGATATTTTCAACCATTCGCATCCTTACATGTCGGATTTGAATTGCTAAAAATATCAGATTGTTAATTTAAATTTGGCAAAACTCAGCATATACAGTAAATAAATAATCATAGAATCATAGACACAGAGTAATATAAATTAATGCAGCGGAAACAAAAGAATAGTAGTTCATGAAGCTACTATATATATATATAACATAGTTAAACAAGATACAACAGAGGTCTCGAATACATAGATATCTCAATAAAATAGTCAAATACAAGATCTGAATAAATCACTGGAATCAACTGAATAACTGAAAGCTGGATAGATAGCTGGATCTCCAAGTGAAGCTCCAACTCCAAAGGTGAGTCTCGAATACTAGTACACTCAGTCTGACCCGAGCGTAAAGCAAAACACTCGAGTCAGGATTAACATTCTTATATCAATAAATCCAACTCAAGTGAAATAACAATTGAAAATACAAGTAACTCAAAGGATGTTTGGGATAACCATCCTCTAAGGATCTGTTAAGCTATCTACTATGTAGTAGTGTACGCTAAGTAGATAATGCCTATCAATAATATAAAGTATCAAAATAGCGTTAAGGCGTTACCATTATTCCCCTTAACACATTTTATATAAGCATCATAGTCTATACATCACTGTAAACTCCACCATAAACTAATGGGCTATCAAGGAGTACTCCATAGGTATAACATAAAACAAATCGTAGTGGTCGCGCATAGGGATACGAGTATGACAAGGCACATAAGGCAATACCCAAGGTAGTGAAACTACCGTTTGCCTGATCCGGACTGGTGAGAACGCATCGCCGCAACGATCGCAACACAGTGAAACAACACTCCCAAATCAAGGGTTCGCACGAATAAAAAAAAGTAATGAGTAGTTTACGAAGAAGTGTGTCCGCTAGAGGTAGCTAACCTCACTGGCCCGTCACGGCTCCTGTTTAAGTCATTTCAAATTTGACACGTGTCAAGGCTATCCATTATCGTTCTCTTTCTTCAAATCTAGCAACGTCATCATTCCAACCACTTCATTCGGGACCACACTCCGCGTATTCTAGTTATTAAAGTGGTTTTCGGTTTGGACAGAGAGTATGTCCCTAACTAATCCCGGACTCTTCAATAACTACGTAATTATTACACCGATTGGTGATTTAATAAACTTTCAAAATAGTTTATATTTCAAAACCAAAATATCATTTCCATTTCAAAACCAAATCCATACGATATTATTTCACTTCAAATAAATCCATTTCCAAAATCATATCACTTTCCAAAGTTATATCGCTTTCGAAATCGTAAGTCTTTTAAAATCAAAACACTTTGGAAATCAAAACCTTGAAATTTATAACACTTTGAAACTATAGTTTGAAATCAAAACATTTTGGAATTCATAACACTTTCCTCTTAAACAGTTTAGATATTAAAATTAGTGTATAAAATAAAATAGTTTATAAAATAAAACTAGTTTGTATAAAATAGTTATAAGTTAAAATAGTTTATAATAAAAGAATATATATTGAAAATGATTTATATAAAATAGTTTACATTAAAATAATTTATAAAGTAGAATATAAATAGTTGTAGATATAGTTTAAAAATACTTTATAAAATAAAATAGCTTCCACAAATTCACAAATCGATTCAAATTAACTCGACTTCCTAATTCAACTTAATTCAATCTCAATTCATAAATTTCAACTCAATTCAATTTCTCAATAAATCATTTTGAATTATAACGATTTCAAATACAGATTTGAAACACAACACAAACCATTAAATTTCAATATATTTCAAAGCTTTAAATATTCCACATTTCAAAAACTAAATTTGATAATTCCATTTATATCTCAATTTAATTTCATTTCATTTAGTTTCTGAGATATTTCTTTAATCATTTCAATACATCTAAATACAACTTCAATTTACAAATTTATATAAACAAAATATCCCATTTAAATTTATATAAGTTTGAAATATTCATTTAAGCCACTTTTAATCAAATTCAAGTTATAAAACATATCTTAACATTTCAAATTTAATAGATTTCCAATCAAACTTATTTAAGTATAATTCTTAAATAATTAAAAATCCCGAATCAAATTCAAATTTATCTTTCAACCTGAAACATTATAAACTCTATATTTGAAAATATAAATTTTAAATAAATACTTAAACATATTATATATCAATTTTATTAAATCAACTTTAATAAATCTTTAAAATCAATATTTATTAAAACCATATATTTCTTTTCAACCATAGAAATCATTCTTTTTTTTAAATATTTATATATAGACCAACGGTGTCTGTATATAATTTTCTATTCTATGGTTAAGCGATACGGATATTTATCATTTCAATCTGTAATTTAAATATATATATATATATATATACGGGTATATATCTTTTCAACCCGCAATCCCAAATTCAATGTCAATGAAAATCGCTTGGGTTTATCATTTCAACCCATAACGATTTTCTCCTATTCTATAGATCGTTCGGGTATGTATCATTTCAACCCATAGTGAATTCTATATTAACAGGGAACTTGCAGAGTGATAACAGATATGATAATAATATAACAACATATATCATCAATATCAATAACAGATAATGGTGTCACGTGTCTCAGGTGAACAGATACAGATAATGGCATATATATAGCAATATAAATAACAGATAATAGTGTCAGCTGTCACATGTGAACAGATACAGATGATGGCATATATATAGCAATATAAATAACAGATAATGGTGACAGATGTCACATGTGAATAGATACAGATGATGGCATATATATAGCAATATAAATAACTAACAGCAGCATATTTCAATTGTCGTTTCAATTGAAATCAAATTTAATAAATATAAGAACATTAATCATGAGTGATTGCTTACCTTTCGAGGTTAGAGCGGTAAATAATTGAAGATGAGTTACGAATCCACGGACGAATCTCAAAACAAGGCAAGATTGAACTCGAATCGACGAACGAAGCTGATAAATAAGAATTGGCGAAATCAAATCAAAACTGGATCGATGAAGATAATTGATATATGTGAAGTTATATATATAACTATATATAACTATTTGTATATAAAAATCATATTCTAAACTCAACATATAATAAAATGAAATATACGTATTTCTCTTCAAATCAATAATTTAACTTTAGAAATAAAAATAAAATAAAAACTATATATAAACTTAAATTTGTAAGATTCTCTGGAGTTAGAAATATGTATGTACTAATATATAAACTGATATATATATATATATATATAAAGCCTTATAAAATACAACACTTAAACAAGTTAAAAATTTACTATAACATATAAGACCCATTAGGCAAATACAAAATGTATATAATTTGCAAGTATATACACTTTCAGAAACCTATACTTTAAAACATATAAACTGACCCTGTATAACAACCAAACTATACCACTTTAATATATAACAGATATACACATTTTATAAAGCTAACGTTCATAAATATAGATTGTATCCAAACCTGCCTAGTTTTGAATATATAACATTTCATAAACAAACCTATATAAACTTTTAAAACTTGTATACTAAACTCAGAACAAAATATGTAGACAAATCATTGTAACCAACTTAAAAGCTGTAGGTATATTACACACTGTAAATCTATGACTTATAAAATCTTCCATATATATATATATATATATATCCCTTTGCAAACCAAAGTATGAGGACAACATCTTGTTCCATCGGTATAAACTCGTACTAGTATAATACTAACTTATATTATTATATATAAGCAGCAACAAAGAGGCTACAACATAACTATGCAGGCTACAGCCACTACTAAAAAGGCTTCAAATAGCGACCGGCGTTTGCGACGGCTAAAAAATGCGGCTGTCGCTAGCCGTCGCTATACGCAATATACAGGTTTCTTTCCGGGAGCAGTTTTTTCATTTCCTTTCCCCCCAAATTAAACCCCCCACTTCCCCCAATCCGCCGCCCCCGTCACCGTAGCCGCCGCCCCGCCTTCCGACGCCTCCAAATCACCCAAATTCGCCTTGGTATGCTTCTAATCTCTATTTTGAATTAGGATTTGTTGTTAAATTAGGATTTGTTGTTAAATTAGGTATTAGTAGTGTTGTTAAATTAGGTGTTAGTAGTGTTGTATGTTGATTTGGTAGATTAATTAGTTTATTATCATGAAGTTAAATTAGGTATAATATTAATTAGTTTATCATGAAGTTGAATAAATGGTTAATGTAGATAATTAGTGTTGGCGATTAACATGGTTAGTTGTGTTTGGTGAAAAATTAGTGTATATTAATGATTAACTTGGTTATTGATAAATTTACATGAAAGTATTTCATAGTTTATAAAATTGATAAATTACAAATTTAAGTTGTTAAGTGAATTTAAATTGACAAATTTTTATTTAATAATTAGATTTTTATTGTTTTCTAATTATCTTCATTGATAATTCTTCTATTTATCTCGTTGATTTAGCGACGACCATTTTAATAATTTTAGCGATGGCCAACGACGGCTAGCGATGGCCAACGACGGCCAAAATGCAAAAGGTTGTATATATTGTACAAAAATAAAGTTTATACAAAAAATTAAAAAATGAATATGAGAACATTAAAAATTCTGCAAATATCTAATTTTTTTTTAAAAAAATTAGGAAATGACTTCAAAAACAACTGATATTGTACTAAAATCGATTTTGTAAAGAAATTAAGAAATGAATATAACAACAACAAATATTCCGCTAAAATCTATGTCGTAAAAAAATAAAGAAATGAATATTGAACTAAAATTGTTAATTGAATGTTGAACTAAAATTTAAATATACAAATTTATGAAATAAAATTTAAATAGTTGAAACATTATCAAAATTTGAAAAGAACAACAATATTTGATAAAATTTAAAGAAATTTTTTTATCCCTTAGATTGGCTTTGGCCCCGTCTGGCAAGTGTTGTATATGATCGTTATATGGATGTTCGTTTTGGTAACGGAACGGACATTTATATTCATCTGATACAATATTTGTCGGATTTGTCCCTGTATTGGACAAGTTACAAACACAATAAAGTAATTACATATTATAAATCATTTCATTTTAAACGGTTACAAAATTTCGACAGCACTTCCTTTACGTTCCCTGTGTACACGCATTTGTGTACAATACAGGAAACAGAAGGGAAGTGCTGCTGAAATTTTGTTGAACCGTTTAATCTGAAATGATTTATAAAATGTAATTACATTATCGTGTTTGTAATGGGAAGTAGGATGACTGACCACCGAAGTGAAAACCAAAATACTAAAAAATAAAAAAATAAAGTGAAGTTTTTATTTTGAATTCTCTGCAATGATGAACTGTTTACAATGGAGAATGGTTGAAAATTAATGATTTAAATTGTCTAACATACATTTTCAAATCAGGAAAAATGTTCAATTATTTTCTCGACCGTACTTGGATGTATGAAGTCAGAACTGGAAAGAAAGGATCAATAAAGCAACATTTCTACAACGGTGTACACTAATTTATTAGATTTGCTAAATCTAATAACCGAAACAACACAGAAATTTGTTGCCCGTGTAGTAAGTGCCAACATTTGAAGCATTGGAAACCAGATATAGTTGAAGTACATTTGTATCAATATGGTTTTGTGCCTGATTATTATTTCTGGGATCGTCATAGAGAACTTGTTGAACCTACACGTAATACTGAAGTGTTAGAGGACGGTAATATGATGACGAATCCGATAGAAAATATGGTGGATGATGCAGCACGATCAATGTTTCCTACAACTGAAGCTGTCGATGAAGGCGAAAATGTCGAAGAAGAACCGATTGCGGGAGCTAAAAAAATATACGATTTGTTGGATTCTGCTAAGAGGTCGTTGTGGGACGGATGTAAAAGCGGAACCGAACTTTCAGTAACCGCCGAATACATAACTATGAAATCAAAATTCAACCTTACGGAAGCTACATTTACAGCAGTTGTACAAGCTGCAAAACGACACATGCCACCCAATAATCTGATGTGCGATAGTCATTATAAAGTAAAAAAATTGATGCCGCTTTCGGTCTACCGTACGAGAAGATAGATGCATGTGTGAAAGGTTGCATGTTGTATTGGAAAGACGACGTTAATCTCAGAAAATGCAAAATATGTAAAGAAGAAAGATACAAACCAAGAAAGAAGAAAGGGAAAAAAGTCTCGTACAAGAGAATGCATTATTTACCCATCACTCCCAGACTTCAAAGATTATATGCATCTTCTGCTACGGCCTGTCATATGCGATGGCATAGTGTGAGAAAAGCGAAAGAAGGAACTTTGATACATCCATCCGATGGAGAAGCATGGAAACATTTCGATAAGACTTATCCCGCATTTGCTGCGGAAAGCCGTAATGTCAGACTTGGTTTATGTACGGATGGATTTTCACCATTTTCACAGTTTGGTAGTAAATATTCATCCTGGCCAATTATCGTTACTCCGTATAATTTGCCTCCATGGATGTGTATGAAGACACCAGATATGTTTCTCACCACTGTCGTTCCCGGCCCTCATGATCCAACCCAAGGAAGTGATGTTTATTTACAACCATTGATCGAAGAGTTGAAGAAACTATGGAATGAAGGAGTCGAAACTTACGATGTATCAAGGAATTTTTTTTTGTATGTTCGCTTCTTTGTTATGGACTATTAATGATTTTCCTGCATACGGGATGCTTTCTGGTTGGAGTATGGCCGGTCGTCTAGCATGCCCTTATTGTATGGAAGAAACACGAGCATTTTTGTTACGATATGGGAAGAAAGTTTCGTGGTTTGATTGTCATCGGTGTTTTCTTCATCCCAATCATACTTTTAGAAGAGATAAGAAAATTTTCATAGCTAACAGAGAAGAGAATTTGAAACCACCCAAGGTTTGGTCAGGCGAGGAAATATACGAAATTGTAAGGGACTATCCAAAGATACATGAAACTGGAGTCCAGACTGAAATCCCAAGAAAGTCAGACATTCATAATTGGTGCAAACAAAGTATATTTTGGGAGTTACCGTATTGGAAAGATCTCTTACTCTGACATAATATTGACGTGATGCACAACGAAAAGAACGTGTTTGATAATCTGTTTAATACAATTTTGAATGTAAAGGGCAAAACCAAGGACGATTTGAATTCAAGGCTTGATATAGCAAACTATTGTAAGCGCCCGGAACTTCATATGAAGCCTGATGACAATAAAAAACCAAAAGCATGTTATGTGCTAGACAATAAGCAAGTAAAACTCGTGCTAAAGTGGGTGGAAGAATTAAGATTTCCCGATGGGATTTCTTCCAATCTTCGTAGATGTGTTGACTTTAAAAATAGTAAACTGAGTGGGATGAAAAGTCACGATTGTCATATCATGATGGAATATTTACTACCCGTGGCTTTCAAAGAACTGTTGCCCGTAAAAGTATGGAACGTTATAACAGAGTTATGTTTGTTTTTATAAACAGCTTTGTTCGACAACATTAAAGGTGGATCGTATACGTAAACTTGAAGTAGAAATACCCATACTGCTATGCAAACTGGAGAAAATACTTCCGCCTGGTTTCTTTAACGTAATGGAGCATTTACCTATTCATCTTCCATCCGAAGCACTTCTTCGAGGTCCTGTGCAATATGAATTGATGTATCCGTTTGAGTGGTAAAACATGTGCAACGTTCATGTCAATTTCAAATTCAAATTTGTATATCTAAATATGTAATAAATATCTTAATAGGTACTTGAATCATCTGAAGAAGAGGATTCGATAAAAAGCCCGAGTTGAGGGTTCGATATGCAAATCGTATCTTGAAGAAGAAGCCTCATTTTTTTCTCTCACTACTTCAAGGACGATGTGAACTTATCGTTTGTAACTGTTCCTCGAAATGAGGAAGTCGTTGAACAAAATTCTTTTCAAACAATGTTATCTGTTTTTAGACAACATGGTAGACCTGGTGGAAAATGTGTGGAAATATGGTTGGACGATAGAGACCACCATGTAGCACACACGTATGTTCTTTTAAATTGTGTCGAAGTCGCACCATTTGTCAGTTAATAATTAATTCACTTGTAATTTACTTTTACGTACATAATAATTATAACACATATTACATATATGCAGTATCTACGAATCACAGTATCCATCTGGCGATCTCAGTAAAGAATTTGCCAAATGGTTTTTAAACTATGTTTATGAGCCAAGAAACTGTGTCGTTGATGAAGGCTTAAGACATCTTGCGATTGGACCGAAAAGAAATGTGAAGACTTATCCAATATTCTTCGTCAATGGGTTTAAGTTCAACACGAAAGATTACGGGGCTGAAAAATTAACATATAACAACGGGGTATTTGTCAAAGGCAGTGATGATCCAGATGAGCATTTAAAAGATTTTTACGGCGTCTTAACACAGATTCTAGAGTTGACATATTATGTTGAACCTTTAGAAAAGGTTATTTTATTTAAGTGCAATTGGTTCAGTAACGTTCCTGGTTCCGGAATCAACGTGCATAAAGAGTATAAACTTATTGAAATAAGGCATACATCACACTACTATAAGTACGATCCTTTTGTATTAGCCAAGCAAGCGTTACAAGTTTATTTTGTGTCGTATCCATCTTTGAAAAGAGATAAAGCGGATTGGTCTGCTGTTTTCAAAACAAAACCAAGGTTTACGTTTGATGGAAATAATATTCCAAATGAAGCAGCATATCAAGCCGATCTTGAACTAAATACAGAAATAATAATAACTGATGATATTGATGTAGGGCCTTTGAATGATGAATCGAACGTCTTATTTGATGCATTCGAAAGTACCGAAGAAAATGAGATAGAATACGAGACTAAGTCTGAATCAGAAAACGATGAAGACTGATCGTTCTGTGATGATCATTTAGTTAATTTTTATCCATGTTTTGTACTAGTAAATTTTTATAATTGTTCTGTGAAAGTTATTGAAACATGCTAAGTGAATTTCTATTATTGTTCTGTGATGATCATTTATTTAATTTTTATCCATGTTTTGAACTAGTAAATTTTTATAATTGTTTCTGTGAAAGTGATTGAAACATGTTATGTAGTAGTGAATTTCTATAATTGTTCTGTGATGATATTGTTTTTCTATAGTAGATATGTCTGGCAGGAGACGAAGTATGACAGGCACGCCATCCCATCTTCCGGTGCAGGTGGTAGTGGCACTGCACCGGACTTACGTCCGATTGTAGAAGTTGTTCTGAAAAGTGCCGGGTAAGTATCAATTTTATTTAAAGTGTAAGTTTTAAAATCCACTAAACATGTAAATCATAACTTTTGCAGGGGCTTTGAGGTGGAGCCATCAGATTATATTCTACAAGTTTCGAGGAAGGCTTTTCAGAGCCGGATGGATGGTTGTTGGCCTCGCTGGGACGACATCCCCCTCATGTCAAGAACGCAATACAGGCCGATTTACTTGTAAGTAGTAGTTTGAATTTCAGTTGTAAATTAATATAATCTATATAACTTAAAATAATTTCAATTTACAGGCTGTAGTCCGCGTTGACCCTGACGACATGGTCGTTTTCTTAAATTACTGGAATAAAAAAATGAGGAAAAATTACAGGGATACATTGTCCAAGGCTAAGAATTAAGGCAAAAAGCCGAACTGGATGGGTGACGGTGTATGAACTGATCTTCTTCGACTTTGGGACACTCCGGCAGCAAAAGTAAGTAATACATGTTTGCTTTGTTATTTAAATCTAATATAAATCTTGCAAGATATATACGTGATAATTTATCTTAATTTATAGGAATTATCTGTGCGGAACCGGGCTAACAGGAATAAAAATCCTGCATTGCACCGTGGTGGCTCCAAATCCTTCCAGGAGCATAAGAGAGAGCTGGTAATTAAATTTATAAACTGTGTTTACATTTTATTAAAATATTTTATATTCAGATTAGCTATAATATTTATATATTTTCAGGCTGCGAGATACAACCGCGAGCCCACTATGGCCGAGTTGTTCATGGTGACGCATGCCGTGGAGAGGACTGATGAAGAAGGCAATGTTTCGTACGAGTGGACGGATGAAAAATCTCAATCCGTAATGATAAACTTATTTATTGTTAATAACAATATTTTGTCTTATTTTATTTTCAAAAACTTGAAATTCGGTTTTTATCGTGTAAAACAATTATTTGTAATCGCAGGAGAGGTACGAAGCTGAGCAGGCTTGGTAGCACAGTCCACTAGTCGGGAAGAGCTTACGCTAGAGGAGGCGAACAATATCTGGGATGCTATTATTGACCCGCCTTCTCGGACCAATGTGCGGTATAGCTATGGAAATCTGGAGGTAAATTTTGACATGTACTAATATATAAATTTACACGTGCATATGAATAGTTAAATAATTTTAATAATATTATATATATATACTAATATATAAATAATTATGAACCATTTTACAGGCGATGAGATCGCAGAGTGCATACAGGAGGTCCCAGCAAGAAGAGGAGATTGCTCAGTTGAAGAAAACAGTGGATGAAATAAATAATTGGAGGAAGAGTTTTTTCGAGCAACAGCTAGATGAGCGGATTGCGGGTTATTTGCAACAGCATGGGAGGATGCCTGGAGAGGATGGCAGGATGCCTGGAGAGGATGGCAGTGATGGCGAGGAATAGGTATGCTCGTTTGCTCATTCCTTAGTTTGGTATATACACATTTTGGTTGATTTGGTGTATATATATTTCGGGATATTATGTACATATTTTGATGGTTTGTAGTTGTGGTTGGAAAACTATGTACACGTTTTGGTTGGGAAACTATGTACATATTTTGATGACTTGTATTGGTTGACATGATATGTATTGTTGTTGGGATTGTATATGATTTTGTTTGGTTTTGTTGGATTTTATATTGTTTGAATGTATACTGATGTTATATGATGGATATATGATGGTTATAGTTGATAAATATAGTGTATATTGGCTGTGATGATGGTATTTGATGGTTGTTGTTTGAATTGTATATGGATTGTGAAGTGCACAAATTTTGGTTCAGTATAGCGACGGCCTGTTTGTTTCAGATTAGCGACGGCTAAAGTGCAAAAGTTTTGTGTCGCGTAGCGACGGCTAGTGACGCCATTTAGTCGTTGGAAAATTTCCACGTGGCACATTTGCAGTCGCGAGCCGTCGCTATTTATGTGACGGAGCCGTGGCTAAAGCTAACGCGATACTATTGGACGATGAGGTAAATAGCGACGGCTAGCGACGGCCGACAACGACTAAAAGCCGTCGCTATCTGCTGCCGTCCTTGTAGTGAGCAATATAAATAGCATATTACACTATTTTGTATATGATATTATTTAAGAAACTATATATGCATACTTCGAACCCAAGCATGTTTACGTATTTAACAAAACAAAACTTTGAAGTAATAAAACTGTTTTGAATCAAAAGCTATGTATATTTTAAAATCCAACAGAGTATATAATATATACTAACATATATAAAGCATTGTATATATATTATTATCAAACTGTTTCAATTATAGCTTCAATATATATATATATATATATATATATATATAAGTTATAGTCAAAGATCTTATGTACCTAAACTAGCTTATATATGTATGTACTAGATCAAAATTCATCATAAATATCATAGTCGTATGTTATATTTTAACATAAAAAATCAAACATATATATTACTTATATGAAACGTATATCATAACAGACCAATGTCTCTTATATATGTACACTTTAAACTATAACCAGAATAGTATATCATGATATATATACACTTAACACTTTATTATATAACATCAAATCTTAACAAAATATATATAATACTAACATAAAAATTTCAACAACAGGGTATGTACTATTGTAACCAAAATAGACGTATACCTTGTATAAATACGCACTGAGGGACGAAAGGAGAGAAGAGGCGGCTGAGTGGAATGTGACGCGCGAGGCTGTGGGCGAGATTTGGTAGGGTGGCGCGGATCTGATGTGGAGGATGAGGGGACGAGGCTGCTTGGTGGAGCATGAGGTTGCGTGGAAAAGGAAGGGGGCGAGGCTGAGAAGTAGCAGAGATCTGGTCGGTGAAGGTGTTATCTCGAGATTTGACCGTGGCGCTAGCGGATCGAAGGACTGTCAGAGGAAGGCTAGATGGGAAGAAGCGGGTTGTCTTGCGTTGGAGGGGGAAAAATGGCGAAGTGATGGGAAGGAGGAGGGGGTTCGGCAGAGTAAGGTGGCAGTGGGTTGTCGACGGTGGAATGGTGGTGGAAGGAATGGAAGGTAGTGAGCGGGTTTCATGAATAAGATGGTGAACTGGCTTGAGGAAATGAAGATGTGAGCAGGCACAAAAATTTTTTTGAAGGCAGTGTATTATTTTATTTATCTGATAGAAAATGACGAACCAATTAATTGACCCAAAGTATATTGAAACCAGTAATATTTGAAACGTTGGAATAACAACAGACCAATAGAAAAGTGAACCAGTAAATTACAAATTGCACATTGGAAATAGGAAAGATTAAAAGCTAAAAGTAATAATTACAGGTGACGGTTGGATTACACGGTGTATAATGGAAGGGTATGGGAAATTCAAGGGGCTCAAATGTATACCGATATGGTCCGACGTTTTAAAGATTTTTACCACGTTCCGGACTCCAAACACAGAATTGAATATACCGCAGAGATCAGTCCGATGAGACGATCAAAACGGTATACAGATATCAGTGGTATGATTGGATTATAAAAATTCGAATTTTCTACTAGCGGAAAATGCAGCAAAAACGCAGAAAAATAAGATCGACGGAGCTAAAGAAGTCCGAATTTGGAAAAACGAAAAATGACGCCTTAGTCAGAAGACGGATTATAATTTTTCTATGTAAAAATATTCAGGTTTGGAAAACATTTTATTATCATCAATTTTAACTGATATAAATTGAAATAAAATTACACTAGAAAATAAACTTCCAAATTATCTGATGAAAATTTACTAGTTGCTATGATTAATTAGACGCATTTCAAATATCAAATTTTTATTTCAAATTTTTATCGTTTAAAATTTCACAAAATTTCAACTAATTACGTTATTAAAACAGTTAAAATTTACGGATTGTTACAATAAATTAATGGACGGATGTGTGTGATAAGTGCAAAACCTTAGGCCACACCACTTTTATTTCAAGCAACTTTGTTGGTGATGTCGGTTGAAAATTCATAGTGAAATTCCGTTGTAGGATGGTCGGTAAGGAGATGATATTGAATGTAAACCGATGGTAAGATTTCGTTGATGAATGTAAAGTATTTTCGAAATAAAAAAAAGACACGGTGTAAATTCTTTTCATTGAATTTTGTGTATTAATAGCAGAGATATAATGGGCATTCAATGTAATAATAACTACTGTTTATACATGCTTCACAGACATATGGTTAGATACCAGAATAGGTTTCAAATAAATGATCAAATATTGTGCATATAAGGTTATGAAAATTAATTATTCAGAATACATCTGTTCAAGATGTAACAAATATTGGGTACATGTATTATTAGATCAACAAAGAATTAACTGCAGATAATATAAATACTAGACAGACTCATCCTCCAATTTTCATCAGTAGCTTTTGTTCGTTGGTTATAAGAAAATAAGGAATAAAGAATGAAGCATAGTTTGTTTTACTTTGTTTGCGTGCTCCTTGTAATAGTAAAAAAAGGAGATAGTGCATTTGATTATGGGAATGCTTTGAAAAAGTCAATTCTATATTTTGAGGCCCAAAGATCAGGGTATTTACCAAAGAACCAAAGAGTCGCTTGGAGAGGCAATTCTGCTATCAAAGATGGCCAAGATGCAGGAGTAGATATCTTTCAATTTGTTTTGTTTTTTCTTCCAAAAATAGTCTGTTTTAAAATTATCAACAATTCTTCCTCACCAAGTTGTATATATATCAAGGTTCAAAATTTCGGTTTCTGTTTCCGTTCCGGTCATTTAAAAAAATTTAAATTTCGTTACCGTTTTGGAAATTTCGGAATTTTCGTTTTAATTCTGGTTTTGGGTATTTTTTTCCCTCGCTTTTTTTATAATTCAAAATTTTAGCAGATAAGTATATTTAATAAGGTTAATGTTTAACTTTGAAAATTTTAGGTTGTATAACTTTAAAATACTATTACTTTGCTGAAGCATCTAAACCCAGCATGTCAAATTATTGGGCTGCAATAGTGTAATTATAACACACATGACATTTTACAGCTTATCTCTTAAAATACACATCAAATCATTTCGTTCTCAGACCTTAATATTATGTTACAGTCTTTGAAACATCGAACCCAAGATTTAACGCTTCCAAAATAGAATGAATTCTCTAGCTTTTCATCGGTTTATACATAAATTTTTCAGACCTTGGTACATATATGTTTGTAAATTTAGTTTTGTTCATTCTTTTTCCCTAGCTTTTCATCGGTTTATACAAATTTTTCTTATGAATTTAATTTACATAGAAAATGGACCGGCTGTTTATATTTTTCACTAACATAGCCATGCTAATGAGCAATTCTTTAGTTAAGATCTGCCAAACATGTTATTGTGCTTATTCTTTGTTTAATGTCCTACACCCTCTTAAGAGATTCTTAGATCCGTAAAAGGGACGTTGAATAATGCTTGTTGTCCATATTCACTGTTTATCATATATATATATATATATATATATATATATATATATATATATACACACACACACACATACATACATATATATATATAAGGCAATTTAAAACAAATTAGTCCAAGGAGTTAAACATTTGGAACATATGAGACAACTAAGTACACGCATATAGTTTGGTTCAAAAATAACAGAATTAAATGGTTAGGTGACAATATTTTTTTGGTTTTTTCAACAGGTGGATCTTACAGGAGGATACTATGATGCTGGCGACAATGTAAAATTTGGTTTTCCAATGGCCTTTACCATAACTTTACTAGCATGGAGTGCAATCGAATTTGAAGGAAAAGTTACAGCGAAAGACGAGCTTGGAAATTTAAAAAGGGCTATCAAGTGGGGAACGGATTACTTTATCAAAGCCCACCCTGAACCCCAAGTATTCTATGCAGAAGTAGGCGATGGTAACTCTGATCATCAATGCTGGCAAAGACCAGAAAGTATGACTACTCCTCGAGGTTCTTATCGACTTGATGCTTCTCATCCTGGCTCTGATATAGTTGCTGAGACTGCTGCTGCTTTAGCTGCTTCCTCCATTGTTTTCAAAAAATCCAACAGCCATTACTCTAACACTCTTCTCTCCCATGCACGCCAGGTATAAGCATTTCTTTCTTATGTATACAAAATTTGTGCACCTTAAAACTAAAATATTTATATTTGTGTGATAAATGTATTACTGACCTCCTTTTTTCTTTTTAATTGGTGCAGCTCTTTGATTTTGGTAGGAATCGGCAAGGGATATATTCTAACAGTGTCCCTGTAGCGAATGGCTTCTACACTAGCTCTGGATATGAAGATGAACTCTTATGGGCTGCTACATGGCTGTATCGTGCTACTCAAGACAACTCTTACCTGAATTTCATCAAAAACTTCCATAACTTTGGTGGTGTAAGGTCACAGTTCTCATGGGACGACAAATTTGTTGGAGCACAAGTTTTGATGTCAAAGGTCGGTTGATATCTTTTTACTAAATTTGTACTTTTAAATCTTATGAAAGCAAATAACATATATGCATATTGAAAACTGCAGCTCATCTTGGAAGGAAAAGTTCACAGTGAAGGCAGGCTGCCTGAGTTGAAGAAGAATGGAGAAAATTTCATATGCAATGCGATTCAAAAGGGTAGTTCAAACTTAAGAACGACCCCTGGAGGATTGTTATGGACTCAGTATGCAAACAATTTGCAATATACTGCAGCTGCTTCTCTTGCCATTTCTGTATATGCTGATAGCATAGCTGCTGTTAATCGTAAGCTTCAATGTCCTGGTGGTTCTGTTACTTCTGATGATCTAATCGGTTTTGTAAGGAAGCAGGCTGACTACATTCTTGGTGCCAATCCAAAGGGAATAAGTTACTTTGTCGGTTTTGGAAATAAATTTCCACAAAGGGTGCACCATAGAGGAGCATCAATGCCATCAATCAAAAAGGATCCGAGCCCGATTGACTGTAAAGGTGGATTCAATATGTACTTACATGTGCAATCACCAAACCATAATATCTTGATAGGTGCAATTGTCGGAGGCCCTGATGATCAGGATCGATACAATGATGATAGAGATAATTCATCACAGAATGAGGCTGCTGTTGCTAATACTGCTCCATTTGTCGGTGTCCTTGCAAGACTTGCATGAGTTATGTATCATCATCAACTATTAATTATGTTGTTATTTACTTGCGGATTCTTTATGAATTATACTGATAATATAAGATTTCTAGCCAGTAAATATGTTATCATTATCTCAATTTGTATGATTATGATGTAACTTTTTTCAAAATAATTATGAAATGTTTTTCATTGTTCATGTATTTGAGTACTGAACATACAGTACTGCTTTGTATTGATACAGAAATACTGGTTACATTTATAAGCTACTTAAGTTTGTATTATGTTCATCAAATTATGTTACCAACCATAACCGTGTATACATTTCACACAGCGCTCACCATCGAAGGGAACCTTCTTTTTTGTTGACAGTCCAAGGAAGGACAATAATTAAATGGTTGTGATCATTAAATTGTTAAACTGAAGTACTACAAATTAAAATCATCTGTAACGAACCTTTTTATAAGTATATAAAGTAAGATACAAATGGATCTTATCTTATTCTACTGGTGGTCTAAGTGGCAGTTGTTTAACACGAACCATGTACAACAACAATTAAAAATAAATAGAGTAGTTCCATGATATCTGCAGACAAATAAATGTAATAGAGCATAATTTCAACAATCATTTCATCTACAGTTATATACAAAAAGCTCTCAAGAAATTCAAAATGGCCACCGGTGATCGGATTAAAGGCTCTTCAGCCTTTATTCTCGATTCTTCGCCAACTTTTAATCTTCTTTCTTCTTCAAACCGCAAAGACAAATCTCCAGACATTGATAAAAATGGCTTCAACTGGTTAGAAATCGCAAGAAAGTCAGTAATTACTCTAGCAAATCCACCTTCACACAAAATACCGCAATTACTCAAAAGAAATGATTCGGCAATAGCTTCCATGCTTCCACTCAAGAAGATACTGCAAATACTCAAAGAGAGGATTCAGAAATAGCATACATGAATTAAGAAATTTAAGAAACAAGTGGAATACATCAATACCTAGCCAAAATCAAAATCCAATCGGTGAAGATCCTCAATTTAAAAAATCGTCATGGGCAGAAATGCATAAAAATGAAGGTTTGAATTCAAACTTTGATTTTGAATTTGCTGCTCCTATCACCATTGGTAATGAAAGAGTGGTGACAGTGAAAGAGGCAGTCAGCCAAAGAACAGAGAATAAATGGGCAAATTCAGTAATCGTTTATATTTTTGGAAATCGCTCTTATTATCATCATTTCAAGGCGTTCGTCGGTAGAGCATGGAATCCATTGGACAATTTTAAAATATATACAAGAAATGATGGGTTCTTTATAATCAGATTTTCAAATGCTGCTGATTGTGAGAAAACAACCGATGGGGGACTATATTTCATTGATGAAATACTTATAATATTGAAAAGGTGGAGTAAAAGTTAGTTCTTGGCAGAGATTTGTTATCAACCCTTCCAATTTTGATTAGATTGGCAGAACTGAATCTAAAACTATGGAAAAAAGAAGCATTTAGTGCTATAGCTAGTGTTGTTGGTGTTCCTTTAAAACTTGATGAGCAAACAGCTAAAGAATCAAGACTTGGTTATGCAAGAATCCTTGCTAAAATCAATGCTAAAACTGAATTGCTCAAAGAAGCGTATATTATGATGCATAATGGAGAAAATCTCATTCAAGAAATAGAGTATGAATGGATCCCCAAGGTGTGCAAACCGTGTCTGTTTTGGGCAAAACCAAATTCCACTGTTAGCGAATCAACAGATGCTCCAAGCTATCGACGTATATACTTGAAGAAAACAACGGTTCATTTTTCAATTTACTTACTTCTGCTGCTTTTTCTGTGTGGATTTATTTGATTTGAATGTAAGGGTTGAATGATTTTATTGATTATCAATTTTTTAGAGTTAAACTAAGTTCTCCATTTGAGTAAAACCGAATTTGATATTGTTCATATCCTTGTGTGCTCTCCAAAAATCCATCTCCTTCTTCTTCATAAAAATATACCTCTCCAATACCTGGAAAAGATTAAGCCAGACTCTTTAATTACATGATTTGAAGTTTATCTTTTGTATTTTGTTCTTTGTCTGTTTTCTGCTGCACTATGTTCAGTATTCACTAAATTGTGGGAATGTCTTATGCTCGAAACTCGATCATCTATACTAATTTAGTTGAAAGCTAAATAAAATAGAAGAAATATAGGTCACCAAATTTTAGACCTGAAGGTCTATATCAATTAGTGAATTCTTATTTTAATCAGAGCAGACAATCCATAGTTCATATTATTAAAAACTAATCGATGAAGATACCTTTCAAAGAGCTAGAAAGTTTGTCCAAATTGGAAGAAACAAGATTATGAAGATCTTCACCATCCCACACAGGCATCACAAAGATTGCACTAAACACACAAATAGAAACACCAATTGCAATTGTAGACATTCTTTGATGAGACATTTGCACCAATTCTTCAATTTGATAGCTTGAAACTGCTACCAAGCTAAATGTCAGTATGAATACTGTCACCCCATATTCATACTTAGCCTTTATCTCTGGTATAAATCTTGAGTATGCTGCCATAGAAGTTGCATTTTTAATCATTTTCTTTAAGTAAAATGTCATGATATGTACATGTGCATATAATGTGCATATGCACATGATACTTGCCAAGTAAAAATACGAAGATGCCAAGAACCATAGGCTCGGCCTTTTCCCCCACACAATGATGCAATTTGATGCGCACCGATCCCTAGTGCACCAGCTACTATTGTGCCAACTGTTCTATTGAATCCTTTGCTAAGTGTAGCACCTATCATTATTGCAATATAAGTTACAGTACCATAAAATGATTTTTCATATTGAAGATGGCTTAAGCCTAAGAAATAGCCCTTCTGACTTAACCAATGATACAGTAATAAATTATGCAAGAACTGAATCCTAACTATATAACACAATCTCTTTACTAGTTAATTGTTAATGTATATATCTTTAAGTGCTTACAAACAATGTCTGCAAGTGTATCAACCATCTTTATTTTATAACATATAGGTCAGGATTTTCATTTCAAGGCGTGCACTTATACTAAAACCTAGACAAAAAACAGTTAACACTAATCAAATATGCTGGTTCTGTGTCCATCGTTTCACATGATGCACAAGTGGTATGTATTTAATTAAAAATAACAAAATAACATTTGTCTCTCTTAAATCTAAAATTTTACCTCGATAAGCTACAAAAGCTTTCTTTCCTGTTGAAAAATAGGAAAGTAAATAAATTAATAAACCTTATATTGGTTGACATGTATGGAAATTGAGAGAAAAATTACCTAAACATATAATAATCATTGGACCAAATTTTTTAAGTGAATTACAGTAGTTTAACATTTAATTTACCACTTGTTCATGAATGTCATATTCAGCATCATATTGGTTGTTCCATATAAAAACAAAATATTCGTATAATATATAGTTTATCATTTCTTTACTGCAATTTTAAATTCTAGTTTCCTTTACCAATAATTAGTACAATACTTAGAGCTACATATTAGGAAGAAGGTGGGATTTATAACATCCACCTACGATCCTCATTATTATGAGAAAATACAAAATACTAGCATATATGTCATTACCAACTTCGGATGGGACTTAATAATTAGATAACAAGAACATCATACAACTTTGGCGGGCTGCTTTTTACGGCTGCTGTGGTGGCCTTTGATTTAGATGGTCTTGATATGATAGACTGTGAACTGTTTATCGTGTGACAAATGACAAGATGACGCATAAAGGAAAAGCTCATGGTTACATATACATGCATAAGGTTATTATTTTCGCTTCCTAGTACAATATTGATACGTATGGTTTGAGTCACCTTGTAGAATAATGTAGCCTGAAATTGAAATATTTGCAATTTATGTATACATCAACTCTATCTTATCGAAGTTTGATTCTATAGTTGATCTGATGGATGATTTTAGATCAGATACATTGTATACATATTTGTAGATGTATATAGTTTGTTGATCATAACATAAGTGCTTGCTACATTCTTCGATATTTGTACTGATATGTATATGCTCTATTTATAGGAACTTGAGACAGGTAAACCAATGAGTTTCAAAGAAAGTTTTGTGGCTTGGCATACTAAAAGAGAAAAAGCGAAGGAAAAGGGAAAAGCAAAGCGAGCTTCGGTATCAACTTGTGAATTTGTTGACAACAAGTCGTGGAAAGTCTACGTGAGTTATTTTAATTTTATTAATATTGTTATGTTCTATTTAGGTTGAAATCTAAACTAGTTACATTGTTCGTCATTTGAATTAACATGACAGTACAATCCATATTTTCTTACTATGGTAATACAATGTTTTGGCTTTGATGCTTATGAAGACATTATAAATCTAACGTAGTGCTGCTCAACCTGAAACTTTATTCCTAAAAAACTGTACACTTCATGTAATTCTGTAAATTTCATTTAACTCAGTTTGTTTGGAGCCTATTAGCTAAGTTGAACAGTTAACTCACTTTTTAATTGAGTTTGAACTTAGTTAAGAAAACGAGTTAAAGGAGAGTTTAAACTCAGTTTTTTAATCTCAGTTGAAAAATAAACTGATGTACTTAAAGTTTAAACTCAGTTAACTAAAAATGCCTATAAACAAATCATATTTATTTGGATTCTCATTTTATTCATCCAGTGGGTAAGAAGCATAAGTAACATACTGAAATCTCAATTAACCCACTTTTTTAATAGAGTCTAAACTTAGTTGAAAAAACGAGTTAACCGAGAGTTTAAACTGAGTTTAAACTCAGTGTTAAGCTCAGTTTTAAACTCAATTTGAAATGAATTTAAAACTGAGTTTAAAACTCGGTTTTTTAATCTCAGTTAAAAAAACAAACAGATATACTAAGTTTAAACTCAGTTAATTAAAATTACCTTAGAATAAACCATATTTAAATAGGCAAATTCTCATTTAATTCATCTAGTGGGTAAGAAGCTTAAGTAACATACTAAAATCTCAGTTAACTCACTTTTTTAACGGAGTTTAAATCTGAGTTTAAACTTATTTTAAAAAAGGAGTGAACCGAGAGTTTAAACTCAGTTTTAAACTCAGTTTTAAACTAAGTTTGAACTCAGTTAAAAACTCAGTTTTCTACTCAGTGTAAAAAAAACCGATTTGCTTAAGTTTAAACTCAGTTAATTAAAAATACCTTTGAATAAATCATATTTAAATTTAAAATCACTTGCTACCACCCAAGATAAATTGAACTTATTAGCATGTAATTTAACATAATCCCATAGCTTAGTTCTCTTATCTGATTGATTGTGTGCATAGACAATGTTTTAATAAAAGGTCAAACCCATTTTATTCTGTACCAAACCCATAATAAATTGCTTGCTTTTATGAGTTACCATAAATGGCCATATGTTAGAATCCCAAAGGACCATAGTTCTACTTTTGTCTTGTTGGTCCATATTAAATGCGAAATCCTTGCCATTGTAAAAGCGTCTAACCACATTGTTAATTTTGTCTCTATAAGCTTATTCTCTAATAATCCTACTAAAGAGGCTTGTTTTTGCTTTAGAATATTCTTTGCATCTAATTACTTAGAAAGGGAATCAAGACCCCTAACATTCCAAACTATCAAATTCATTAGGAATTGTTAGGAAGTTCGCTCCCCATGTTCAAAGTGAGAAGGAGCGCTCATGTTAGGCTTGGTACATTTCAGTTTGTTCTCTTTTATTTTTAGATGAGAAATAATATTTTTCCATATAGGGTTATCAATCACGTCAGTTAATTGAGTTGAAGTAAATTCGAATGACACCTCCTCCTGATGCTTTTTTCTAGATTGCTTGTCTCTTATTTGTGAACCAACATTGTTTGTTGACTGGGAATTTTGAATAGCTGAATCACTATTGCTTCTCTGAGGTATGACCGTAGGTAGCACCTGTTGATCATTCTCTACCGTGGGGATCCTTCATTTTGCATATTTGATGTATTTCTGTATTTTCAGTGGCATTGCGTGTATTTAATTCCTACCGAACATTGTTGTTTTTGGCCATCTAATGTAATATTAAGATTATCAATGTAACTTGCTGTGGTGAATCGATCTTGTCTTGTGATGTTTCATTTGAACTAGAGACCATTTCGGAGTACTCTAACTCTACGCCTTGATTATTTTAGTGTATTGGCAAATTATAATTGAGATAATCATCTAGCATTTGTGATATATTATTGTGGTCGGAACCTGAAATAGTCTTGTTGTTTTGATGATGGCTTTGAGTTTACATGTTGATCGACCTGTTTTGCTTAGGGATATCCTTGTTATTCACTGTACATTTTTGGTTTGTGGCTGTTCTGGCCATCCACAATTACTTCAATGTGCAAAACTTTGGTGGATAACCAAAGCAGCTATAGTTTGAGCATACAGTGGGTTTCCATTCACATTCCATAGGTTGAAAAAACAATTGGTTGTTTTCGTTTACAATGGTTACTTCCTTTGGGAATTTGAATTTGTTATTGATTTCTATCAAGACCCAGGCATATGAAATTTTAATCATGCCTTTAGTGAAAAGAGCTATTTTTGCGGATTGCCCAAGACCGATGCAACTCTACTAATCCCTTCTTTAGACAAGAATTCCAATTTTAGTCCGGGGAGATGGAGCCAAACCGGGATGGTCTATGGAAATTCTTTTGAAAGACTGAGATCTGGAGACCTTTCTTCATCATCATTAATTTCTTATCGTAAAAGTATGGACCTCCTGTTAAGATTTTTTTTCACGGTCTTTCTTATCAACAAACTTAATAACGTAAAGTCCATTTTCTTTAGTGTGGATGTAATAATCCTCTTTTGGTTGCCATAACCTTTCAGTATATCTAAAATAACGGTAATATAGACGTGAACCAACAGTATAAATCACAACAGTTTAAATCACAACGGAATTACCCAATACCTTTTAGCTAAATCAACTGTTGTGTTTGTCGTTCTAGCATAAGTTAATTGACTGAATTCTATGGGATTGTAAAATTTTAAAGGAGTGGAAATTGTCTTCCTCTGTAGTAAAAGCTATCCATGTTCTAGTAGTTGTCTTCTCCGTATTAGGTATGTCAGGTTTATAAACAAACTAGTTAGTATTCGAACCCGATATAAATTTGGCATTATTCCAAGTCCAACATGAGGAAAAGGAGGAGCTACCTTGTGAACAAAGTAGCATTGGAAAGAAATTCATGAGGATCGGAGAATTTCACCTTGGAGGAACCCGAGAAGGTCCTACTGGGTCTTACGAAATTGAGTTCGTGACTTTTTAAGATTACTTTTAGACACTATTGTAGTAAACTCTTCACCGCCAATTATGGGGAAGGGTTGACACATATGAAGATCGGGAAGGGCTAGAGGGATAAGTGGTGGAGGCTGGAAAGGAAAGGGAGGAGAAGAGACATCGGAGGCTGCCTTGGCGGTTGAAACCTTAGCTTACTTTTTCTATCTAATTTTATTATATTGTTTTTCCATATATTAATGGCGTTATAGATTTCAAATATGTGTGTGTATCTGTGTGTCTAAACACCCAATAATAGTTTTTGTAGAGAAGTAAACGAAGAAAAGCAAAATTAAACTGAGTAAATGAACAAGTAAGCAATAGAGAATAAGCAATAATCGAAGACACAAAGGTTTATAGTGGTTCGACGTTGTACGCTTACGTCCACTCTGAAGATTATCCTTTATTACTCTCTTGTGAATCAGATTGCAATAGTGGAATAAAGCTAACACTTGATTACAATGGATTCTCGAGTAACGAGCAGCGTCAAGATCCTAAAAATGAACCTATAGGTCTATATTTATAGGGTGAGATGACGAGATATTTCGTTAAGATTCGACAAAAGGCTCTCCAGGTCCATAGGGGCCCACCATAACGATCGACGAACATTCTTTATTGTTTTAGAACGATCGAAATCGATCGTTATTTTTGTCTCTGATTGTCATATGATAGTTTTTGGAGGGTCTCACATGCCTATATGCCTTACTCCTAAAATATAAAGTCATTCTGAGTTGTATGTTGCGAGCTATGGATCAACCTTTGTTGCATTTGGATCGTTCACTAAGCTACAACGATCGTTATGAAGGATCGACATTCCTTGAACCTCAAATTTTTGACATGTGATCATTTTTCTGGGCTTCACTCTTCAATATACTGATGCTCTTAAAGTTTCAAGTGAATTGGCCTTGTGGATTTTGAGATATCAATCGATCTTCGCTGATTTGAGCTATTTTATGGATCGTTCCCGATCGATCCATATAAATCCTTGCTTTGTCTGTAACTCGAGCGTATGAACCCCGATCGACTTAAAATTTGGAATATAGCTTCACGGGGCTATGCCAGTTACTTCATACTGATTGCACCTCGATTAGGTCCCAATCCGGATCTGGTCGACCATCATCCATACTATCGCATACAACTGATTCTCAGGCTGGTAACTATGTATTTCTAACCAAGTTGATGATATCATGGCCCTGCCAAAAGGCGGGATAACATTTGCCCCCCAAAGTATGTCTTGTTCGAACATGACGTGCTTTGAAAATGCAAAATTCAATCATCGAAGAAGGATTCCATTTAGTTCGTCGAATGGTCGTTATCCTTTTGTTGAGTCACTTTCTTGTTGAGGGTCGTGCCTTCTTTCGTTCATTATGACTATTGGTCGATTCCAAATAGTATAAATACTAGATCACGACTTATCGATGATTACCTTGTTTCTCTTCTAATGATTATCATGTCATAATAATTTGATTTTTGATCTTCCTTCAACTGATTTCAGGTGCAAATTCAATTTTTGTCAATTTCAAAAAATTGAACTTTAGAGCATATAATGGTTCGTATACGTGTCCATACCTGACCCCCGATCACGATTGCACATCCACGGGTCGTTGTCAAGTTCCAAAGTTATTCCTTGTCTTGCATGAACATCCATGACTGATCTTTACTCATTAAATGGAAATTTAGATTGCCTTGCTACGATCATTTTTTTAATAAAAAAACTAATGACTAAGACCGTTCTTTATTTTTGAATGGATTTTCGTATCCATCCATCTATGATCGTCTGTGAATGATTGTTTCCACTTTATATATATGTATTTTGTAATGATCATTACCGATCATTAGCTCATATGAAGGAGCTTCAGATCATTTTAGGTGGTGGAACTACTGCTAAGGACTCTAACTCGAACGATCGACATTTTTCATGGGCCGAACGATTGGCATATGCTTCTTCCAGTAAGTGCTTTCATACTTAACCATTCTCTATAATCTTGCGCGATCATTCCTCGGCTTATAGAACTTTGGATCGTTTTGGAACGATCGGTGTAATTTCTGGGCTACGAAGGATCAGCCTGTCCATCCATATAAAAGCATTTTACTTAACAACATCCACCTTCACTCCATACTTTCATATCGTTCAAGCTTTCAACTAGAAAGAAAAGGAACGAACATTCTTCCTCTCTTCTTCTATCGCTCCAAAAAACGATCAGAATCCTTCAACTAAGAAACATCTTTTTTCCATTCAAGCTTTAGTCAATCGTCCTCTTCTCCTTTCCATTGTTGCTTCTGATCTCGCTTCGAATCGAGTTTGAGTTTCCCTTCTTTCCTCAGATCTCACACTTAAGTAGCATGATCTGAATCCGCGTTATGATCTAAGGACGAGACTTCGAGTACCTTTAATCTCATGTTAGTTAGTTAGTTTATTTGATAGAATCATTCAATCTAAATCAAGTTAGAGAGGATGGGAATTGGGAAGATGGAGATGCTGAGTGTGGGGAATGCAGATCGATGCATGACGATCGTTCTTGGATGATCGGTAGATATTTGGACTATGTGAATTTCGAAGCGAATGGATCATTTGGCAGAACAATTGTATGAATGGAGCAAAGATAACGATCGGTTTAGAAGGCCGAATTGGATTGATTGGTGGGAATGAATCCATCAGAAATAATCGGTATGACTAGGCCTTGGAACGATCGGTAGTGGCGAGGATCAGAAACGATCGATAGTGAGGCATTGGGAACGATCGGTGGTGCTAAAATGAATGATCGATTGTATGCACATGAACCTTACAAGTGAAACATAATTAAATAACTTTGAACCCAATGATGAGCTTCGGCCTTGCACATTCAAGTGAACTCATAAGACTTGTATATGACTTGAACTGCATATTGAGTAAATTTGAACTTTGACATGAACTAATGCCCTCGACTATTCTCTTGGAGCTCATCAGTGACTTGAATATAAAAATTAGGTCTTCACTTGTTGACAACCAATAGTGAAACTCAAACTGCATCGTTCTCTAATGACATAAAGAAATGGTTGAGATGGTCAGGAATGACGGTCTCTCCGGTCAAACCACGAAGTCTTGTCGTTTTTCTTGTTTTAATTCCGCACAACTTACTACTGTATTGTATAGCACTTCACCGCACCACACTAGCACTCACTATACACTGGGAGGTACATGTTACTTTATCTAATCCTGATTTTTACTGAGTTTAATAGCAATGGATTCTAGATGTTCTGGGCATCTTGCAGCTATGCCAGCTAGATCATCATCTCAACAGGATAATCCTGACGTGGAATCATGTTCTGCAACTAAGTTTGATAGTCTATCCTCTAGTCATCATTCAGAACAACCGGAAAGCCTAGTCCCATAATTTGATTTTTTTGATGTAGTTCCCATTCTTCCAGCAGAAGTTGTTGATCCAACTCCCGATACTCTAGAGGATGCAGTTATTTTGGAGAACCCTGCTGATTCCATAGCCTTTAAAATTAAGGAAAATGCACTTCGCCTAATCTACATAAGGCATGGAATTCCCTTTGACGATGCATTGGTTCGGTCGTGGGATGATAGGGCTCATAAACCCCCAGAAGGATATATGGCATGCAACATGTTCATGTGTTAAGCCGAATGCATTCCACCATTTAACTCATACATTTGGGAAATTCTCCATTATTTAAGGATAGCTCCATTGCAGTTCATCCGAATGGCGATGCTCTTCCCGATTGAACTTATATGGTATTTATGGAGTTCTTGCATCGTCTTCCAACCATCGATGACATTTGGTTCATATTCTCTTTCAAGAGATGGACAGATAGTCTTTCGTTTACATTTCTTGTGTCGGCGAAGAAGTGTCAGATTCTAACCGGCACATGGAATAAAGTAAGCACCTTTAAAAGCGAGTGGTTCTTTGTCAGATGTTCACTCGGTTTCACTCGACAATGGATGGAAAGATGTAAGTGTTATCCATTATCTTTACATTAGCGTGGAAAACCGATATTCAAATCACAAACTGACTAAGTAATTCCTTTTACAGGCACTGTCACTCGGCCCAGTGGTAATCTTTATGAGGAGGCAGTCACGACTCTCAAAAATGCATCGCCTAAAGGCAGGAACATCGAATATCTTCTTATGGACGAATGCCTTGTAACTTTTTGTTTAATAGACGAGGGCCTCAGTGTAGGGCTAACAAAAGTCGCTCAAACTACAGGGATAAGACCATTGGCTGTAGTCAGTCAAAAGGGAAATCGAATTGATCCCGTCATGCCCCCCGCTATGGGTGCTCAAGAATTCACTAGTATTGATGTTGAAGGAGATAAAGGCGATGTGCTTAGTTGCAATGATGACGAAGTTGGTCTTGGAGTTGAGGTCAGATCCTCGCAGACCTCACGGCCTTCAGTTCCCGATAGAAGAAAAAAGAAAACATTTATTCATAAATTTCCTAAGTCGGCTTTTCGATCAACTCAAGTCGTCGATGGCTCCTAAAGTTGTTCAAGATGAATCCTCTTCTCAACTGTCAGAGCATTCTAATCTACTACTTGATTCTTTGTCTTATCTGCCAATATTTCATGACCTCGATGCTTTCCACTTTACTAACGTGAGTATTGATGGGTCGGAATCTCCCACCATAACTGGCATCGAAATTCGAACTTCTAAAGGGGAAATTACTCCAATGAGCAAAGCTTATGCACCTGGTTTGTCAGGCGGTAACACAAGGACACTTTCACACACTTGTACCCCTCAACATTGCATTATGCTCAACTTATGCCTTTTAATGCTTATAGTTGATTAACTTCTGTTTTCCTTTGCATAAACAATGATGAAGAAAAGGAACATGTTTGATTCCCTCCGGGATATACACCACCAATCCTCTAATTCACGCTCTAGCTCTTACCGTCAATGGGGTAGCTGAGAGTAATATGATTCCAATTATCGCTCCGGTCAGGACCATGGTCATCAAGATAGGGGTGATAGGGATAAGCCAGCTCAAGATAAGCATCGATCAAGGTCTATATCCCCTTCTACAAAGGGTTTCGATAAGCCAACTGATCGTCGGGATCCACCTATCGATCCTTCTCATGGTCCTCCTCCTGTTTCAGTTCCTTCACAGCCTTTAGTCCCTTCTCACTCTCAGTAGTCCAATGATCGTCGTCGTCGTAGCGAACGTGTTGCTACTTATAGGCCCGGCAAGGAAAGTACCAAAGTTGATGTTGCTACTGAAGATCCTATGATCGATCCAACTTCTTATATGGCACAACTTCGAGAAGAGTTTCCAAATCTATGTTTTAAAGGGTTCTTTTTCCCTCCTAATTTGAAGAGGGTCCCAGACCATGTTCAAAAAATGACTATTTACTACGTCGCATATATCCACAAGTAGTACCGTGAATGGATGAAGGCAACGGAGAAGATGTCGAAGGATCTTTCGAGCATGTGGTGGAAATTGAGAAGTTAAAACGCTAGGAAGCTCAAAATAAAAGAATTATCAATACTTTGACAAATGAGTTAGAGGCTTCTAGGACATCCCTAGCAGAGGTCGAGGGAAAAGCTAATGCTACTATTAAATCTATAGAGGGTATGAAATCCAGTCATCTTGATATGATCCAGGTGTTACATCATCGAAATCAAGAAATAGAACTTGAGAGAGATACAGCTCGAAGTAATGAATTTGCAGCCTTGAAGGAGATAACTGAACTCAAGGCTAAGCTCAAGTACGCAAACAAGGAGAAAGATGATGCTTAGAAAATCGCTCAAGATGCTTGTGATGATTTAGTGAACGTTAAACTCGAGAGAAACAGCCGTTGGAAGGGCTAAAGATGTTGATGCGCTCATTCAGCGCGAAGTAGAAGCTTCCAAGGATAAAGTTATGGAGGAGATAATGAACGAGCTCAATCCACTTCTTATTCTTTACAATGCCAACGTCTCAAGCATAGAATTTTAACATGGCTTAGTGATGATTATCCCTACCAACTCTGGCGTGCATGGGAATTCCTTATTGCAAAGGAAAAAAGACTCCTTAATACTAAGAAAATCAACTTGTCCAGACTTGAAGGTAAAATGCTATTGGGCGATGAACCCAAAACATTGTATGATATCCAGCTTACACTCCAGAAAGAATCTGCTGCTACCTCTTCATATGAAGTGGGTGAAGGATCTGGGTCGGCACAACCCGATGTTACAACCAAATTGCCCCGAGCATCACAGGCTATCCCTAGCTCCACGGCAGACTCTTCAACCATCCTCAGGTATGATTCGGACAAGCCTTAGCTTTCTCCAATTCCCAAACATAGTTCTGAGGATATTTTGCCTCAACTTGGGAGCCACACTGAAGGTATTTTGCCGACATCTTTCATCTTTTAAAAAGTTCGGGTGTTATCAGTTGATATTTCTAATATTTTCGCCTATTTTTTCTCAGTTTTAAATCTATCAGGTGTCATTCCTCCTCCCTTGCAAGAGCCTTAATTAGGATCACAAGTGGTCGTGATAGAATCCATTAAAGTTACAACTTCGACCGTTGTTTAGGTGCTCAAGAAGAAACCTTCATAATTAATGGTCAATTCACGGAAGCATTGTTCAAGAAAGGAGGCGACCCACATCATGAAATTCCATTCGATGAGAATGTTGTAATCACGGGCTCTTCCAACCCTACTAATGAGCTTAACATGAAAGAGCACGTTGAGAAGGAAGAGTTGTTGAAAAAGAAGAAAAAACTGAGCTTGTTGATATGGATTTTAATGAGCCTATTCCTATCCCAATCTAGATGATCCTTCATGGCGGGACAATTCCCCGAGATGAGGTCCTCCCTGCTTCTGGTATTAAAAGTGCCTCTATCCCTCCTAATTCTATAGATGATGTTGCCTCGATCCACATAACTAACGATGTTTCTTCGAAGAGAAGCCGAGGCTGAAAAGGGTCGAAGAGAGCATCGAGTGGCAGTTCGGATGGAGCCACTCCAAAGAAACAAAAGATAGGAAATCCAAGAAATGATCATTGGGTTGGTGTGATGTGTAAATAGCTTGGATGGCTACTTTTTCTTTTTGTTGGTCAAGCTTGTTTGGGTATGACCCACACTTTTACTTCTCATTTTGGATAAACTTGTATTATGAACAGCAAGTTTAGTGTGAATAAGAATTCTTTTATTTTGTGTAGAATTCTCGTATACACGTTTAAATGATCAAGTTATCATGTTTTCCATTTAATGTATTTGTGATTCATTGCTCGTTGCGTCGAATATTGATCCGACTTATCCATCCCAAAGCCTCCTTGAAGTCGTGGCCTCGAGTCGTACCAAACAATGGGCTCTAGCTTTAGTGTTATGCCATCGAATACAGCTGTGTTAGTAATTTTACTCCTGCCCCTAGTATCAGGTTAGCGGAGCTAGATGGTAAACATTCGAACTCTATCCTCAGTGAATTTTATACTCCTTTTGTCCATTTCAGGCCGAAATTCATGGAATAGTGAGTGGTCGAACCGCACTCATCTAATTGTTTATACTCGTATCCACACACTGGGGATAAGAGTTAGTTAATGGATAGCCAGATCACACCCTTTTAGCATCTATTCTCATATCCGCACTTTGGGGACATGAGTAATTTCATTGGTGATCAGTCACACCCACATAGCATTTATACTCATATCCGCACTCTAGGGATGTGAGTTATTCGAAAAACTGTCGAGTTCAGTTCTCTTTGGTTAGTTTCTCCACCCTTAAATATGGGGTTTGACTCATCGAGTGACCGATCGAATCTCGATCACTCTTGAATTATGTTGGTCCTATCGAACAGTGGGATTTAGTCGGTCGTATATCACAACTAACATGTACAGCAATGGAAGGTCACAAATATGATGGAAAATTCAAAGTTATATTGCTGAATGGAAAGGATTGACATAATTTGTCTTATTGCATATTTAAAAACCAAATGCTAAAGTAAATCCTGAAATTAAATACAACTGAATGAAAAGGGAAAATTAAGTGAAATAGCGTCGTAAATGCTCGCTATTCCACGCCCTTGGAAGTGTGACACCATCAACAGTCGCTAGCTTGAAAGTTCCTTCTCCATGCCTTTGCTCAATGACATACGGTCCTTCCCAAGTTGGATTCATATGCGATGGGATAGGCAAAACCCGATTTGAAACAAGATCGCCGACTTCGAAGGTTCTAGGTCGAACTTCAGTGTTGTAGTATCGGGCGACTCGATGTCGGTGTGCAGCAGCTGCCCACAAATCAGCTTCCTCACATTTCTCATCTATAAAGTCTAGAGATTCCTAAAAGAGATCTTTGTTTTTTCTGGGATCATAATAAGTTACTCGATGAGAAGGAAATTCGAGCTCGATAGGAATAACGACCTTGGAACCGTAAGCGAGGGCGAAGGGAGTGAGGCTAATTGCGGACTTGTAGGTGGTTCTGTAAGCCCATAGTGCCGTCGGTAGTTCATCTACCCACTTGCCACTAGCTCTTTCCAAATGCTTTTTCAGAATGGATTTTACGATTTGTTCATAGCTTCAACTTATCCAGTCGCTCGAGGGTGAGTGAATGCCGCAAGCAACTTTTCAATATGATACCGAAGGCGGAAATATTTAAATTCGGTACTATTGAATTGAGTCCTATTGTCTATAACAATAGTTTGTGGCAGACCAAAACGATAGATGATGTTCCAGATAATGAATTTGATTACTCTCTTAGTCATGATCGTGGCCAAGGGTTCCGCTACGGCCCATTGGGTGAAGTAATCAACTGACAATAGCGTACTTTGCATCACCCTTAGAGATCAGTAAAGAATCGATAATATCTATACCCCACATGGAAAATAGCCATGGGCTGACCATTTGTGTAATTTATGTCGGTGGAGCTCTTGGAACTTTTGCATATATATGGCACTTGTCGCATCGCCTTACATAGTCGGCAACATCTCGATTAATGGTCGACTAATAATACCCGTAACGATGTATTTTCTTTGCTAGGGTTTGCCCCTAGTGTGATCGTCACATTCCCCTTCACTAACTTCCTTTAGGACTCGTTTTATTTCATCATGAGCGATACACTGGAGATGGGGATGGAGAAACCCTTTTTGTACATAACTCCTTCCTGTATAATATACCATGAAGCTTTGCAAAGGATTTGTCGCTTTTCATTCCTTCGTTCGAGAAGAACTCCCTGCAGCAAATAATCTTTAAAAGGAGTCATCCATGATTCCTTCTCAGACTCTGTATCTAGTACTTGGTCAATTTCCATCAGGTTTATAATCGGGGCATTTAATATCTCGACTAGAACCAAGCCCATCTGTTGTGCATCCTCGGTGCTAACAAACTTTGCCAATGAATAAACCTCTTTGTTCTGGTCCCTAGGAATATGCATAATGTCATAATACTAAAAGTCAGTCAACAACTCCTAGACTTTGTTAAGGTATAGAGCAAGCCGCTGTCCTTTAGCTTAGTAATCTCCCCTGATTTGGTATACTACCAATTGCGAGACGCTAAAGATTTCAAGAGATTTTATTCCCAGTTCTCTGGCGAGCTTAAGTCCAGCAATCAGAACCTTATACTTGGCTTCGTTGTTTGTTACAGGGAAATCAAGCTTTAAAGAATAGTAGATTAACCGATATTCGAGAGTTACAACCACAATCCTAACTCCAAAACGACGATCGTTGGATGCTTCATCTGTATACAACTTCCACCGTATGGTAGGGATTTCACCGCTCTTTATCCTGTAAAGTAAATTCTAATATAAAATCTGCTAGTGCCTGACCCTAGATAGTCCTTCAAGGAAGATAAGTGATATCAAATAGGCTAAGTTCGATATTCCACTTGAGTAACCTTTCAGACGTCTCAGGTCGCTACAAGACTTATCGTAATGGCTGGTTGGTGTAAACATTAATAGGGTGTGCCTGAAAGTAAGGGCGAAGTTTTCATGATGCAATCAGCAAGCAATATGCTAGTTTCTCAATCTTCGGATAGTTCCTTTCAGCCCCTATGAATCGCTTGCTAACATAATAGATGGTGTCTGAATTCGATTCTCTTCTCAAAGCAACATGGCACTTATTGCATGTACAAACACGGCTAAGTAGACATATAAATCTTCATGATCCTATGTCCATTCAAAATTCCTTTTTCCTCTCTTGATTAAGTCAAAGAAAGGAATGCATTTATTAGTAGCTCTAGAAATGAATCGGCTTAAGGCAGCGACCTTCCCATTCAGGCTCTATACTTGTTTGATAGTTTTGGTGCTTGGATATTGCAAATACCTTGGATCTTCATGGGATTAACTTCAATTCTGCAGGCATTAACAATGAAATCCAAGAACTTTCCTAACGCAACACCAAAGGAACATTTCAGAGGATTAATCTTCATTTTATAATGTCGGAGGATGTTGAACATTTCTGCTAAGTCTTCAATGTGGTTGCTAGACTGTCGTGACATCATGAGCATATCATCCACATACACCTCCATTGTTTTTCTGATCTGACCTTTAAACATTCTATTAACTAGGCACTGGTAGGTCGCTCCTGCATTATTTAATCCAAATGGCATCACCACATGGCAAGATAAACCAACATCGGTAATGAAGCTGGTATGCTCTAGGTCATGAATGTGCATCGAGATTTGGTTATATCGTGAGTATGCATCCATGAAAGATAGCAATTCGTGTCCCACGGTCGAGTCTACCAGTTGATCGATCCTTGGAAGGGGAAAACTGTCTTTTGGATATGCCTTGTTCAAGTCCCAGTAATCAACGCATGTTCTCTATTTCCCGTTTGCCTTTCTCACAAGTATAGGATTAGATACCCATTTAAGGTAGAGCATGTCGTGAATAAACCCATTGTCTTTGAGTCTATCCACCTCCTCTTTAAGTGCGGCAGATCTCTGTGGATCCATACATGTCTTTTTTGTTTCACCGAAACATACCTCGGGTCGATATTCAATGCATGGCTCACAATAGCGGGCGAAATCCCACACATGTCTGAGTGAGTCTAAGCGAACACGTCAAGATCTGCTCGGAGAAATCAAGTGAGTTCTTTCATCATCTGGGGGTTGAGCTGTGATCCGATCTTTATGACCCATGACGGGTCGTCGTGGCTAACTGTAATGTCAATCGTCAGCTCAACCAGTGCAGCCTTCATCTCTTTGGGCTCCTTTTCGTCATCTCTCGGATCTATATCTTTATAGAACCGACTGTGGTGCCTGAGCTAAGGCTCAGGCTCTAGTTGTCAATCCTCAGTGGCTTGGATGCGGACTGACTTATCCACAACTTTACCTTTCTCCCTCCATTGAGCATCCCTTAACTCAGCTACATAATAGGCACGTCCGGTTGCATGATCACCGTGAACAACTCCAACTCCATTATCTGTTGGGAACTTCAAAGTTAAACACCATGAGACAAGAGCTACCTGGAACTTAGCTAGGGTCGGTCGGCCCAAAAAACAATTGTATGGAGAATCAACATCCAAAACAACAAAAGGCAAAATCCGGACTCTCCTACGACCACCTTCTCCCAACTCTACAGGTAATTCAACATAACCAATAGCTTTATTTGCAGCACCGTTAAAGCCATGAATAGGCTTTGGACGGTTTCAAATCCTTTGCTTCCATCCACATATGATCATAAGCTTTCTTTAAAATTATGATTACAGAATTTCCACAGTCAACTAATATCCTTTTCAAAAAAGCGGGGACGATCATGGTCGAAATGACCATTGGGTCGATCGTTGGAGCCTCCACCTTGTCTGCATCTCTATTTTTAAACATGATATCATCTGCCATTGTACGTTGCTATTTTGTCGGAGCTCCATCCTCCGTGTTTGAACAACATTCAAAATCTACATGCTTAATCGCGCTAGCATAGCACTACATCTTATGCCAACTTTTATCAACAGGATGCAGTTCTACGACTATTGTATTGATCACTATTCTTCCACTAGTTCGCCCAGGTTCCTCAGCCATGTGTGTTTCTTGTCCTCGGTTAGGGTCGGATTTCCCTTCCCGCTATCCTGTGGGTTTTTTACGAACTGCTATAACTTCCTTTCTCGAATCAGCTTTTCGATAATGTCTTGGAGATGCCTGCATTTATTGACGTTATGCCCATAACATTCATGAAACCGACAATATTTCCCGGTTTGTTTCTGCTTCTATGTTGATTCTTTTGGAGCTAGCTTCCTATACTACATAGTATTGCAGGTAGACAAATAGACATTCTCCAAGGACGTATTCAGTGGCCTGTAAGTGTTGTACATCAGAATCCTACGCTTTCCTCTTCCAGAATCCCTCTTTCGTTCTCGACTTCTATCTTTGCCTTTCTTTTGCTGATTCGGTTTATTCTGGACATTCACTTGAACTTTTCCAAAGCTTTAATCGGACTACTTTACTGCAATATTAATTTATACTCCCTCTCCACTTGGTCCTACAACGCTCTTCTTCTTGGAGGATCTGGCTTCCTCCTTTCTTAAATATTAAGCCGCATTTGCACAAAAGCGTTCCAACGTTGCGAGTGGCTAATTGGCTAACCAAACGCCATAATCAAATTCTGGATTAATCCCTTTTGTCACGACCATCAATATTGCATAGTCATTCAGATTACTGATTACTGTAACAGTTGTATGGAATCTCTCTAAATAATCTTTCAATGATTCTCCTGGAGCTGGATCATGTTGGACAGGGACGTTACATCCTTAGGGCGAGTTATGTGCATTCGGAACTACTCCATAAACCTTGTTGCCAAATCATCAAATCTAGATATCGACTGCGGGGTAACCTTGTAAATCACATCATTGCTGTCCCAGAGAGAGTTATGGGAAAATATCTACACTTGGTTGCATCATCTTCACGTGCAGAATCCATCAGTAGTTCATATCTCATGATTTGCTATCCGAGGTTGGTTTTTTCCTCATAGGCAGGTATCGACGACATGTTAAACCTCCTTAGATATTCTGCATGTAGAACATTATCAATGAACGGGGTATGGTTTCTTGAGATTCCTCATTCATCATTGGTCAAGCCTTGGCTTTCTCTCACTAGCTGTCTGACCATAGCTAACAAGTCCGGCGTTTGGATAGTTGGTGCCAAGCGGTGGTCGTGTTCTACCCCACGTGAATGGCCCGGTCGATGTCTACGAGCCATTCCATGCCTTCTTGGTTCAACATCTTCTCGATGTGTATCTTTTAAATTCACTTCATCCTCATTCCAGGGAAGTATTTGGTCAACATTTAACTGAACTCCATCATCCAAATCAGTCGCAACAGCTCCAGCTTGAATCCCAGTGTGCATAAGTAAGTTCCCATCTCTGGTGGAGGGATCATCATTGATCGTTCTTAGCAGACCACGATGGTCTGCCTGTTGATGCCTCGAGGTTTCTACATAATATCCGTCTGTTCTGCGATGCCTATGCCTATGATACTCATCCGATGAACTAGAACTCTCTGATGCTGAGTAAGGGGTAGGGTCCCTCCTAGCCTTTCCTCGATGTTGCTGAGTGTGTTGGTTCATTAGGTTGATATTGACCTAGATCGGCTGATTTAACACTCGATGGCTATTCATCAACTCTCTCATCAGATTCTAGGATTCTATTCTCGCAATAGAATCTGTTGGATTTTGGAATTCAACTGGCTCAAAATTCACATCAATTGGCTGACTGCTCGGGCCTCCTTATTTGATAGTAGCATTTTTATTTCCTTCTACGTTCTGAGAAGTAGATATAGTATTCCTCACCATTATTGATAGCTTTGCTTAGATTTATGCAAATCTGAGTAGAACGAGCAAACTTCCGAAAGATAACTATGGATCTCCTTAGGGGATTTATGCAATCCAGTAGCAACAAAAGAGATCCTGATAAGCTGAGAATCAAGGTTCCCAATGAATGCACCAAAATGTTTGCACCAAAAATGGTTACAAACACCCAAGAATAGTTTTTGTAGAGACGTAAATGAAGAAAAGCAAAATTAAACTGAGTAAATGAACAAGTAAGCAATAGAGATTAAGCCGTAATCAAAGATATAAAGGTCTATAATGGTTCGGCGTTGTATGCCTAGATCCACTTTGAAGATTATCCTTTATTACTCTCTTATGAATCTAATTACAACACTAGAATAAAGCTAACACTTGATTACAATGGAGTCTCGAGAAACGAGTAGCATCAAGGTCTTGAAAATGAACACATAGGTTTGTATTTATAGGGTGAGATGATGAGATATTTTGCTAAGATTTCAGCAAAAGGCTCTCCAGGTCCATAGGGGCCCACCATAAAGATCAGCGAACATTGTTTATTGTTTTAGAACGATCGTTATAAATTATACCAATCGTTATTTTTGTCTTTGATTGCGATGCGATCATTTGTGGGGGTCCCACATGCCTCTATGCCTTGCCCCAAAAATATGAAGTCATTCCAAGTTGTAGATTGCGAGATATGGATCAACTTTTGTTGCATTTGGATCAATCACTGAGATACACCGATCATTATGAAGGATCGGCATAAAATGATTGGCACCCCTTTGAACCTCAAAGTTTTGACCTGCAATCATTTTGTGGGCTCTACTCTTCAATATACCGATGCTTTGAAAGTTTCAAGTGAATTGGCCTAGTGGATTTTGAGATATCGATTGATCTTTGCTGATTTGAGCTATTTTATGGATCGTTCCCGATCGATCCATATAAATCCTTGCTTTGTCCACTAGGCCAATTCACTTGAAACTTTCAAAGCATACATAACCTTTTGAAATTCATACATACGTCTTTCCCGATGGATCAAATTGGATGGGGCATTACTCACTAATATGCCCAAAGCATGTACAATTTTTGCATGTCGGGGATTTTAATTCATACATAACCTTTTGAAGAAACCAATCCTCCCCCAGGTTTTGGATTTGAATTGTCCCACCAAACTCATAATCCACCTTCACCTTGGCTAGTACTCTTGCAAAAGATACCCTTATCCTATTCTTCGGGAAATCGTCCATATGTATTAGTTTGCCAATAATACTAATGATTTTACTTAATGGAATGGAGTTCCAATATGTAAAGTGGGGACCTGGTAGTCTCACCCAAACGAGGATAATAGTTATACATATTTTATTTAACTTTTACATCTTTTCATAATCATGATTTTTCCATCCATTAAGTATGGACCATCTTCGAGTACTCTCCTACAATCTGATAGAGTTAAGGGTATGTCTTAGTGGCACTTTTGCAATTTATTGTAAATTATTAACTCTATAACAAAATTTCATTTAAATAAAAGGTGCTTTTCTTTCTATTACATACTTATCATATCACAATATGTTGTAATCATGAGAAATTTATCATATTAAAAATAACATAATATTTCAAATACTCCTAGTCAAGATGTTTTGAGATAGGATATCGATACATCCATTGAGACTAGAGTACATAATGCTCACTAAATGTTGGATAGTGTATTACTCATGATTGTTGGGAGCACCAAGGTGTTACGAACTAATAGTTATTGGATAACTATGGAACGACTTAATCAATGGCTTTTTGTTGGTTAATATAACTAGGATCAAATAGAGAATCTCGAAGTGATGATATTACATAGTTCTCTTGACTTAAGAATACTATTTAACTTGAATATGGACACTCCACTTTGATTATAGTTAAATCATTACATGGCATCCATCAAATGAATATAGTTGGATCTTAGTTAAAGCATTGGAAGTGAAACACTATTCAATAGAGAATTCATCTCCTCAGTTATACGAGGTTAGTATCACGATCAAGTGTACTCAACTCAAAGTCAAAGTCTGTGGCCAAAGAAGTACGGCTAATAATAGTTGTCATTATTGAACCAAGGACTTTATGTCTGGAATAACCAAGTTAAATGTGGAAGATATTATAATTTTGATCGAAACCAAATTCCATAAGTCCTAAAGTGATATGGTTTTAAGGAAGATAATTTGTGTAAATAATCATGACTACCGAGTACCGCTTGATTTTATAAAATAGAATTTTGTCGTTAAGACATATAAACAATAAATTTCCCAAATTATCGGACACTAACTAAGGTGGCGTGTGAAATTTAATATTTGAATTATTCAATATTAATCGTTGACAGAATTTACACATGCGAGTCGCATAACTACTTTAGTAGATTTTCCAAAATACAACACGATTTAATTGATTTATAATTTTTTTTTTCAAATTAAGCGGGGTTAAACTGGTCCCCTACCAGGTTTATTAAAGAAAGATGAAAAAACAAGCAAGAGACAACACACTACGGAAAAGAAAAAAGAAGAGGAAAAAACAAAGACCACACAAGAGACACAAACATACAAAACAAAAAGGGATAAGCCAAAAAAAGGAATGAACTATGGAATCTATGGTTCAAACTGAATATCGAGAAACCTGTGCTTACTGACCCTCACCCCCTTTAAAATTTCTTGCCTTAAAACAGTCCAAACCATTTCCTTGCTTCTGCATATTCCATCAAAAACTCTATTATTTCTTTCCTTCCATATGACCATTAACAGATTTTTCAAAATGAAGAAGAAATAAAGCTTTATTTCATCCTTTCACCCAGCAGCATTCTCAATAAGGATCCATTGGTTACTTGTGATGGGAGTAGGGACCATCCTATGAATACTACCTAACATATTGGTCCAGATATAAAGAACAAAAGGACATTCAAAGTATAATTGAACAACACTCTCATATTGATGATCACACAACTCACAAGAGGGAAGCACAGGCACACCATATCGTATTAATTTATCTCTTGTCATAAGAGCATTGTTTATAACCTTCCAGTAAATTAGATTGTCACTGCCACTTGAGACAGCAGTCCAAGTAACCTGCTTCCACTTACAATCAGGCATAGTCACCAGACCATGCAAGGCCTTATACACACCAGATATGGTATGAACCTGGTCATTCCACAGCACAGAGTCATGTTCATAAGGGACAAAAGTACATGTCTCATAATGTCTCCAAAAGGTTCTGACAATCTGATTACTTGAAAATGGCAGCACTAACTTTCCATTAACAATGTGGTCAATTTCCAGAGTATTGCTAATAATGCCAGATTGTTGCTTCTGCTGGAATGAAAAAAGATGGTCAAGAATGATTCCCTTGCCTAGCCATGGATCAGACCAAAACTTACACAAGCTTGCTTCAGACAGTTTAATTTGTACAAAGGGCTTGAAAGTGTGTCTTAACTTTAAAATACTTCTCCAAATCCAACTACACGATTGTGGAACCTCCATTAGCCAGAAATTATTAGCCCCAATGTTGTACCTAATAGTCCATCTTACCCACAATGTATCCTGCTTTTGTAATAAAGCATTGAAATGTTGACTGTATGCAGCCTTGTTCCAAACCTCAATACTATGCAATCCCAACCCTCCTTTGCAATTTGGCTTCTCAAAGGAAGAGTATGAACATGGAAGAACTTTTCTCGAGTGTATAGATCCAAACCAAAAGAATCTCATCATTGCTCTTCTAACCATTTTCAAAAGCTTAATAGGAAGAATGAAAGCCCTAGCCCAATAAACCATTAGTGAGAAGCTTACAGATTGAATAAGAACCAGTCTACCAGCTTGAGTCAAGAAACTGTTAGCCCAACAATCCATGACAGCAGTTATTTTTTCGTACAAAGGCAAACAGTTGGCATGAGTAACTCTAGAGGTGCATAGAGGTAGCCCAAGATAGTTTATGTCAGAAGCCATGGACTGCATACCAGCATAGGAGGAGAGATACATTTCCTGTAAGCTAGAAATCCCAAAGAACAAAATGCTAGATTTATTGTAATTAAGCTTTAGGACAGTCATCAAGAAGAATTTATGAAGCGCACTTTTAATACAGTCAATTGATTGCAGATTGGGCTTAGAGAAAATCATAATATCATCAGTAAAGAGGAGCGAAGTTATCTGAAGATCTTTGCATTTTGGGTGGAAGTGAATTTGCTTATTTTGAAACAGAGGTCTTAACATACAAGTGAAAACTTCCATGACCAAGATGAAAATATAGGAGGATAGAGGATCCCCCTGCCTTATACCCTGCTTGGATACAAAATTGCCAGTGCTAGCACCATTGATTATCAGTGAGAAGGTGGGAGTTGAAATACACTCATAAATCCAAGCAACAAAAATTTTAGGAAAGCCCATCAGCGACATAATCCTAACTATAGACTTCCACTAAATAGAATCATAAGCCTTCATCAAATCAAGCTTTAACATAGCACGCGGCGAAACATTAACACAGCTGTATCCTTTTAAGAGTTCATGAGCTAGCATAATGTTGTCAAGTATGTATCTATTAGGCAGGAAAGCTACTTGATTGTTGGAAATGATTCTTTTCAAAACTAAAACAAGCCTCGAAGCAATAATCTTAGAAATGCACTTAGAAACCACATTGCAGTAAGAAATTGGCCTGAAGGAGGAAACAGAAGAAGCAGGTTTGGACTTTGGGATGAGCACCAAATTGGTAGCATTCACAGATTTCAGTAACTTGAACTTGTCAAAACAGTTGTGCACAGCCATGATAAAATGCCCACCGACAATGTCCCAGCTAGAAGAAAAAAACAACATTGTATCCATCAGGACCACCAGAGGAGCATTTATTCATGGCAAAAAGGGTATTCTTAATTTCATCATTTGTAACTTTTGCAACCAGAAAATTAGCTTCATCTAGATTAATTTTGGGAAGAGAAATGGTGGACAGAAGATCCAGCTCCGGTTCAAAATTGTTAATATTTCCAAAGAGGCTAGAATAATACAAGAGAAAGGCTTTTTCAACAGTTTCAGGGGTTGAGTTCAGATTACCTGCTTCATCTGAAATGGTAGAGATGTTATTTATAGAGTGTTTAACCTTCAGGGAGGCATGAAGAAATTTTGTATTCCTATCGCCATCAGCTGCCCATTTAATTCTTAATTATTGCTTCTTCATCTCACATTCATTAGCAAGAGCATGATTGAGGTCATTGAAAAGGACAGCCTCCTTTTCAGCCATCTCAGCATCATCAGGATGAGCCATCATAATATCTTGAGCCTCCTTTAGCTGTTCCATAAGATAGGTTGAATGAAGATTGCCATTACCAAACTTTGCTTTTGCCCAAGCCCTTAAGGTTTCCTTTGTTGCTCTGAGCTTTCTGCAAAAAATAAACATAGGATTTCCAAAGAACTTATTAGACCAAGCATTTTTAATAATATTATTATACTCAGGATCATTGACCCAAGCATTATAGAATTTAAACCCACTTTTGGCTCCAAGTGGCATCTTCCCAGTGGTCAGGATAAGCGGAGAGTGATCAGAGAGGATAGGTTGGGGCACATGAGTGGAGAGATTAGGCTAGGTTGTTAGGGCTTTGAAATTAGAGAAAGAGTGATCAATGTTGGAGAAGATACGGGCACCTCTCCTAGAACTATTGTTCCAAGAGAAAAGAGCACCATTTTTGCAAATAGGGATTAAAGATGAATCAAAAATTGCTGAGTTTAAAGGAAGGATATCATTTGGCATAAGGGGGAGGCCCCCATGCTTGTCTGACAAGGATAAACAGCAATTGAAATCGCCAAGAATTACCCAAGGGTGAGAATCTTGCCGAAGAGCAGGAATAAGGTTGAGAAGAAATTGCCTAGATGAAAGGGAGTTAAAAGCATAAATAAAGGTGATATAGAAGGAAGTGGATGAATTGAAGTATTTTGCATGAAAGTGCATCAATTGAGGAGTAGCTAGAAGGAGATCAAGAGAAAGTTGCACAGGATTATGAATAACCATAATACGCCCGTAACTAGCTTTAAGAAGATTGTGTGACAGCATCCAAGAGGGGTTTATGTACTTAGCAGCAGAAACAGTTAGGGGGAGATTCAATTTTGTTTCAAGAATTGCAAAGATAGATATATGATGTTTGGAGATTAATTGCTTAACCTGATCAAGCTTGAGGAAATTATGAGATCCTCTGATATTCCATGCACCAATATTGTGTAACATAATTAAACCATAGAAAAGTGTTCTCCCTCTTTCATGCTCCTTGTTATAGGAGAATTTAATCTAGATTGACTTGGATTTTGATTCTTTGTTTTCTTAAACTTCTTGCTTTTTTCATTTTTTGAAGTTTGGCAATTGTCATTTGATGGTTCTGCAGGAGGAGTTTTCCAACCAGGAATTGATCCCAGAAAAACATATGGTTGACAAGTAGATGTTATGGTAGGAGGAAGGGGATTAGGGATGGGGGTGAGACAGAAGAAAGGGATGAAAAATGCATGGAGTTTACCAAATCAAAAATTTGTCTTTGCAAAGTGTTACAGAATATCTCATCATGGATGTTTGGGGATGAGATGGTTTTGGTAAGATTTGAGGAAAATGAAATTTGATTGCAGGAAATGCTTTCAGGTTGTTGAGGGACCAAGTGGGAATTTGAAAGCAAAAGAGTATCAGTAGCATGCACAGTTTGGATGTCACATTCCTCCATTTGATTCTGGATTCTTTGTATTCCATTAGATGTTGAACTAAACAGCTCAAGACCAATTTTCTTGGTAGGATGTGAGGAAACTGAATTTTGATTGCAAGATAAGTTTTCATGTTGTTGTGATATCAAGAGGATATTTGCATGTAATTGAGTTTCAGTGGCATGCACAGTTTGATTATCACATTCCTCCAGTTGATTCTGCATCCTCTGTATTCCTTCAGATGATGAATTTAACTGCTCAGGTCCAATCTTCTTGCCAACTATACCACCTGCGTTTGAAACAACCATCGCATCAGAGTGCTCTCCGATGGCTGCTACATTCTCATCATCATCTTCATTATCCATATCATTTAACACTTCAAAATTGTTATTTATTAAAATAGAGCTTTGTTCATTAGCAGTAACACCATCAACCACATGTATATCATTTCCACATGTTCCACCATTATCTATTTTCTCCTTATGATGCTGCATTATTGTAATGGTTTCTGCCTCCTTAACATTTTTAGCTTTTTCATTTGTTACTGGTACCCTTAATAAATTTCCCTCGCCATCCTTTGTTTTCTTATTAACGACTCTCCTCCAAGCTTGTTTGCTTTTGCTAGCTTGCTTACCATCCCTCTGCTCAAATATAATCTCTTCTTGCATTTTCTTTTTTATCACCGTCTCTACCTCAGTCTTATCTTTATCTCCACATGCTCTCAAGCATACATCTTTCATGTGACCAAATTCTTTGCAGAGGGTACAAATTTCAGGTTTCCAGAGATAGCTTACCTTCACCATTTGAGTTGAACCATCAATTAATTTCACAGGAAACTCCTCAACCAAATCTTAATTTGGAGAGATATCAACCAAGCATTTTACATAACCAATCCGCTCCATTTTGTCAGTGGAAGAATCCAAGCAGAGCAGTCTTCCAATTCTTGAAGCTAGCCAATTAATTCCTAGGTGAGACCAAGCATAAAGAGGGATGTTCGTAAATTTTAACCAAACAGGCACTGATTTTATGGTACTGCAACTGTTCCCAATATAAGGATCCCAAGCCTTGATTATGAATATCTTGTTCCTAAGAAATATAGGGTCAGCTTCAACTATTTTCCTTCTATCCTCAGCACAGGAAAGATGGAAAAGGAACAAGATCCCATCATATTTTATTTTTATATCCCCTTTTAGTTTCCATAGCTTCTTTAGAAGGTTGATAACTGTCATGTATGACAGTGGCTTATCAAGGAAAAAACCTACCAACCATTCTCCCCAAACATCATTTCCTGCTTCTATCACATCACTGGGAGGAACCATAGCTAGACCATCATAAGATAGTGGAAAGTCAACTGGAGAGTATTGACCAGCATTCCGAGGATTGGATTTGAAAAGAGTGGACCAGGAAGTGGATGAGGAAGCAGAATGGAAGCGCGAAAAGGGTAAGACAGGGGGAGGGGGAGGGACTGGCGGTGGTAAGGTTAGAGGAGAGTTAGGCAAGATGGACGAGGTGGAGGCAGGTGAAGGAACAGTTGTAGAAGAGGGGATGACAGTTTGAAAAGACAGGGTATGGTGGAGGGGATGGGCGGGAAATGCCATTGGAGATAATTGATTTATAATTGTTATAAATTAATTAATATTTTTAATTAATTATTTATTTAATTAGTGTATAGCCTGCCACTAGTATTTTCTAGGTATCATTAGTAATTAAATGGATGCATATATAAAAGTTATATATATATATATATATATATATATATATCTGTGTGTGTGCGCGCGCGCGTGCGTCGATCGATATTCGATATCGATACACATTTTAATCTAATTTAAATGTATTTAATTAGTTAATGGGTTTGGGCAAGTTATGAGCCTTATATGGCCCTATGTATAGCCGACCATGATGAGGAAAAAAGGGGCTAATCAATATAGGTAGCAGAATATAAACTAAAAACATCAAGAAGAACATTGAACAGTAATTTCAACTGTTGCATAGTTGTATAAATAATAAAAATTACCTAAAATCGCATTTTCAAAGAGAATTAATCAAGAGTCCTTAAATGCACAATGATTTTACCTACTGAGTGAACTACAAATAGGATTCCAAATCTTCTGTTTGCTATGGATGATTTAAGGGGATTTAGGATCTAAGCAAATCAAAAGTTAGGGCGAAATCAGGGTATGATCGAGTTTTCTAGTAGATTTCGGTTTTCTATCAGGATTGAAAACCAGAGAGGATTTAGTGTTTTACTGTTTTTTTTATGTAGAGAGATTGAATAAGAAAAGAAAGTGCAGAGAGATGAAAGGAAAACAAAAGGCAACTGTGTACTTGCATAGTGGAAAAAAATGTTAAATTGAGCATGGCAAGTATTTTTTCAGCCTTCTTAAGTAAAGATATAACAATTACAATTTTTGTATTAATTTATTTAAATATTTTTAAAAACAGTTACAATTGAAACGCCACGTATCAGTGTTATAATAAATCCATTTTCTTGTAGCTAGGATCAGGATCAATTAGGACTATCTACCAATCGAGGTACAAATTAAAGGCCACATCTATAAGGTAATCTTCTACTATTCTAGTTCCATATTATCATGTTAATGTAGACCTAGGTCATTGTTAAATGAATTTACACACTCATATACGAGAATTATAAATAATTTTCAACAATTTATTATATATTAAATAAATTTAAATTGATAAAAATTTGATTTAAATAAATATATTCATTTATAAATAAATATGTATATTTATTTAAAATCATTTTAAATTATAGTATTTTCGACTATAAAAAATATATTATATATTATTTTATTTATAAATATAATTTGTATACATCGTTTTAAAATAATATTAGTGTATATATATATTTATAAATATATACTTTTATAAATTAGTATTTTATTTTATGTAATAATGTTTCAGTTTATTAATTTATTTTCTTATTCTCGAAATGCATTTTAATATATATATATATATGTGTGTGTGTGTGTGTATGTACGTATGTATAATACATTTCATAAATGATTTAGTAAAATTAAATAAATATTTATATATACACACTTTAAAAATTATTTTTTATAAATTATGCACTACTTAATGTATTATAATTTTATTTTGACTTTTAATATATTATATTTTGAATTTTAATATTACATATATATATATATATGTATGTATGTGTGTGTGTGGTGTATGTATTTTATTTCGAATAATTAAATTCAGAACTTCTTTAAATTGTTTTACCAAGTAAAAATTATTGATTTTCATGAAAAATAATTTAATTTAAAATAATTGAAAATTATTGTTATATTTATATAATTTTGAATATTTATCTTGGACGCCAATGTGCATATAAAGGAATAAGTGTTTCTGTTGTGTTATAAATCCTAACGCTTGTAGATGTACATATTAACCATATACACTACATATAGGTGCACATGGACTTTAAACATATATGTGTAATTGATAAACTTATAAGATTATAATTAAATTTAAACTAAATTAAAACATTTTATAAACAAACTAAACAAAATATGGATTTTATTTAAAATATTTTAGATTGGATCTAAAACTGATTAGACTCCATAGGCCCAACAAAGATATGAAATGGATTTTTTTTTGAAATTCACTCATTTAACCCATTGCGACCCGTCCCAATTCCTTCAATGGTTTTATTGCCTATGGACTACGAGGTCTAAATTAGCAGTATTATGGCTAACTTATTAAAGCTTACTCATTTAGTAAAGTGTCTAGAAAGGTATTGTTTAAGGTTAGGTTTAGGTAATCAAGTACTCTGCCCTACCTTGCTGCTAACCTGACCTAAAAATGGTGTAAACCAAAAGTTATCCCCAGTAAAAAGCCCCGAATTGATTTTGGGCCTTGGGCTAATTTTCAAATTTTGTTTGAAATATAAACTTATATTTTAAATTTAAAAGTTTAGTTTAAAATACAAAAGAAAATTTTATAAATGTTATAAAATATTTTGCGAAATTGTTTTGAAAATTAATTTATTATTTTCTCAGTTTTTTTAATTAATTGGATTAATTAATTAATTAAAGGTTAATTAAATAATTGAAACATATATAATGATATATGCATATTTATTTTAAAATGTTTAAAGTAAATAATAATAAAATTTCAAAATTAATTTTATTTTAATCATAATTGTTTTAATTAATTAAATGTTAATTAGTACATAATATACATGTATAATGATATATATATATATAATTACTATAAATGTTATAGTCAATATTCATTTTAAAATGTTAAAGATAAATAAAAATTAAGTAAACTAATTAAAATCTTGAATAAATAAATTCATTAAATACGATTTAATGAATAAAATTAAAATTAAATTGAATGTGATTTAATTAAATAGAGTGAAACTATAAGAAACCCTAATTAGGTTTAAGGAATAGATACATATGTATAGTAGGTATACCGTGATTCAAATGTGTTTGACACTTGAATCACGATGGTATTTCATAAAACTACACTATTCCCTAAATCAATATCACTCAAATAAATATATATTAAAGATTATGAATCTTTAATATAAGTGTTATGCTCTACTATTTATATATTTATAAATTACTTGCATACATTTTAGTTTTTGAGAAAACTCATGCTAGAGATGCTATGTGTAGTATTATTAATATATTGATGGACATGGTAAGATATATGTATGTATTTGTTGAGAAAACTCAAGGTACGTACATTTATACTTAGGCCATTACGAAATGTTAGGTACAAGTGAATAATCTATTTCGATTTGATGAGAAAACTCAAGGTCGAAATGAGATTAGGACAAAGACCACGGGTTAAGAGTTGTATATGGTACCATCGATAAGGTGTTATCCATCGCTTGCAGGCCTATGGTTTGTTGAGCAAACTCAAGGTAAAAATCTCAAGGCAAACAAGTCATAATACTCTCTAGAGAAGTCAAAAGACTTCTATATTTCTCTTCAAGGTTTTAGAAATATAAAAATCTAGTGGGTGCTAGTAAAATGAAACAAATGTATTTAACCTTATTAATAATATAAGAACATCTACTATGTATAAATTAAACTAATCTACTTCAATAAATTTGTGCAATTAATATGATTGACCAAATGTTTATCATTTAAAATATACAAATGAACTAAATTAAGATTGACATGGAAATATAAATATGCACTTACGAATAAATTCTTTGGTATGTTATCACGTCTAGGCCCATGCCAGCTCCTAGTTAAACAACTACTAAAACATTCACACCTTGGCCACTTAGGTGTTTATTTGCCCAAGGTTGTGTATTATCTTCTATGTGTTTATAACTCTTAAAAAAATAAAAGAATATGGATACTTGATCAATATTCAATCATAAATAAATGTTATATGGTGAATAGTCACAATTGGTAATGTATAAAACCTAAATGAAATTAGTTCATTCGAAATAAGCAAGTAGACTATAATGTGAGATCGTGCATCCAAAATGATTACTTACAATGAGGATTGTTTTGTGTTAGATATACCAATAAACTAAGAGCTATAAGATGTACCTAGGCACTTGATCACTGAAATGTCAATTTAATTAGTTTTGCATAAAGTGCAAATTATTAGATATTCTTAAGTTCTAAGGATGACTGAATGTTATTTTGTAAAAAGTTCGTTACAATCTTTTAGTAAAGATTTCCTTTCGAATAGTTCGACCATTCAAAAGGAAAGAGAATAAATTAGGCATAGTTGGGATGAAGAGAGTGAATGTTTACCTTTGCTTCATGAAGAGACATTGGAAACGATAAGTGTGCAAAATAAAAAAAGATTCTTAAATGGAATGACCAATGTAATTTCTATTTGAAATGTATTTTCATACAGAAAATTATTTTCTATGAAAGTTATTTCTTCGACTTCAAGATATTTGATCTGGACACTCGACTATAAATTAGTTATAGTGTATGAAATAAAATTCCATAATAAGTGGTTGAATGGAGCTTCATATTCCGTAAGCTATTATAGTAATGGCGGAAATAGTGGGAGCATATCATATAACACTTCTTAGTGGACGCATCAACTTACAAAAAAAATTTATTTTCATGGGCATACTAAATATTATTTGTTAAATAATTATTATTTCTAATAGTGGTTGAAAATAGGCATAGCTTTATTTCAAATTGAATATTATAAATATTCGTTATAAGATAAAATTATAATAATCGTATTTGTTTTCATAACAAAAAATTATGCATAAGGAAATAAAGAAGTATCTAAAATTTTACAATTATTTTTGGATTATCGATTAAGCCACAATTTTGAGAAATAATTCTCTAATCGTATGATTATGAGTTATATGGTATTGGGAGTTGTATCTCAAATGATAAAAGGCAAAACACCCATTCAGTAGGAGCGACAAAAGAGTTGGTGAACTCTTCAGATTGATATCTATATATGTATGCAATCGTAAGTCTAATAATACCAAAACGATTCCACATACTTCGTTAAATTCACCAATTAAATATCGCAAAGATGAACCTGTGTATTTGATACACATGTGGTATGTTATGATAAGTTCATAGAATATAAAACAGAAGTAAATAACATAATAGAAAAAATAATACAATGATTCCATTTGATTGAATATGCGAGTATATTGGGAAAAAGTTTGAATGTACCTAAAAATGAATAAGATTCAACCTAAAAAGTTACTACTCCTTTTGATACATAATAATGCATAAAAAAGGAGTAATTGTACTTTTTTGGACCAATAACGATTGATGATGAGCGAAGTTGAGTTAACTTCTTTCTGTAATGTCGTGTACTTAAGAGTAGGTCATAAGGTTAAAAAATTAATTTGATCTAAAACATAGTTTACAAAATCATACTAGGTAAGAGTTGATAATGAACCCCTACATGTCCTAGGTCAAAGAGTTAATAGGTTGTGTGAGTAGAGAGACCGCACATAATATTTTATTATGATATATCAACCCAAAGAAGTTTTAGGCCGAAATAAATTGATTGATCAACTTATGTTCTGAACATAAGTATTGCAAACTTGAAATTAAGTCGGTTTTATATATAAGTAGTTCATAAAAATTTTACGAATACACATTTAATTTCATTTAGAAACAACTGTTGTTTTAAGAAACGCCAACTTCATGAGAAGAAATCTTTTAGAAATTAGTGGTAGTGAAATGGATTTGATATGATCTAAAGATAATACTTAATACAAAGGATGAAATAAAATTAACCAAGCCTAAAAAGACACAACACATTAGAATGGATAATAAATATTCTTGCACGTTAAAGATAAATTATGAATTTTCGATCAATGTCGAGATAATAGAATTTCGTCATCTGTCAATAAGTCATTAAAAGTGTTAACTCTGCCATATGCATGATGCGAAAATGTGGAATGAATTTCGAGTACATTATCAAAATATGATTTTGATAGTTATACCTAAATGGATATGATTCATCGGCAGCAGTTTTTCTTCAAAAACAAGATGATTGCAATTGGAATATAGTAAGCAATGTTGATAAGAATAGTAATATAAATTTCAATTGTTGAAATCGACATAATTGATTCATCATTCAATGTGCTTGAATAAATTTGGATTTTACTCGCAAAATTATCGTTTGATATGATTTTGAGTTTTGGTACATATATGCTAAAACAAAAATTCTAAACTTTGATTTAGAATATACAATTTGCATATAATAACTAAAGTGTCTTGAAGTATGTGAGAGTGATACTAAGTTTGGGGTTTTCAGATATGATTTAAGAACTGATGTGAAAGTATCGCTCGATAAGCGTCAGATTAGAACAAATATTTTGATAAAAATATCAAATAGTTTGATTTTTCGGTCAAAATGCAAAGGAGGCATGTTTGTAAGAAAGAACTATAAAAGTACTAAAATATTGCTAAAATGTAAGTAATCAACAACTTATGATTGTTAATGATGTATTTGTATTAAAACCATTATAGTTTGGCAGTTTAATACTTGATATTGGATTTCAAAATGACATCTTTTATAATCGGTATAAAAGATGTTAGGATTATCTCAAATGATATATATATATATATATATATATATATATATATATATATTTAGGCACTGTAACGACCCGTAAATTTTAGACCATTCGCATCCGCACAAGTCGTACTTGAATTGCTAAAAATACCGAATTGTAAATATAAATTTGGCAAAACTCATCATATACAGTAAATAAAATAATCACAGATCACAGACATAGAGTAATATAATAATAATGCAGCGGAAACAAAAGAATAGTAGTTCATGAAGCTACTATATATATATAACAGAGTTAAACAAGATACAACAGAAGTCATGAATACATAGATGTCTCAATACAATAATCAAATACAAGATCTGAATGCATCACTGGAATCAACTGAACAACTGAAAGCAGGATAGATAGCTGGATCACCAAGAGAAGCTCCAACTCCAAAGTTGAGTCTCGAATACTGTATCACTCGGTCTGACCCGAGCGTAAAGAAAAACACAAACACTCGAGTCAGGATTAACATTCTTATATCAATAAATCTAACTCAAGTGAAATATAAACTGAAATACAAGTAACTCAAAGGATGTTTGGCATAACCATCCTCTAAGGATCCGTTAAACTATATACTATGTAGTAATATACGCTATTATAATAATGTCTAATATAAAATAAACTTACTTTTAAATAGCGTTAAGGCTTTACATTTTCCACCTTAACACATAATAGTGCCAATAGTCTATACAGTACCTGCGTACCTCGAGAGGCTACGAGAAGATACTCCATAGGTACGACATAAATAGAAACTCCTAGTAAAGCTCGATATGGTAGGTGACATGGCACAACTAGGCAATGCCAGGGTAGATATACCAATTACGCATCCGGGCTGGTGGAAATGCATAGCAGCCACTACCGCCCACCTCGGAACACACTCCCAATCAAAATCGAAGGGTGGCCACCAAATCAATCACAAAGTAATAGAATGGTATCGAAGAAATGCGCCCAATCAGAGGTGCTACCTCATTGGCCCGTCAATCGCTCATGTTTTAGCCACCTTATGCCAACTCACGGGAGTTGGGTCCACGTATATACCTCAATAGGAATCGTCGCCACCATCCTACTTCATTCTGGAATCTCCACCGCGTACACAGTTGTTAAAGTGGTTTTTGATATCGACAGAGAGTATGCCCATATCCGATTCCGGTCTCTTTAACAACCAAACGTTATTATAACACCGCGGTCATTTAAAATAGTTTATACTTCAAAATCAAAATATCATTTTCAATTCAATAACCAAATCAATACGATATCATTTTCTTTTCAAAAATATTCACTTCCAAAATCATAGTACTTTCCAAAGTTATATCGCTTTCGAAATCATAAGTCTTTTTAAAATCCAAAACACTTTGGAAATCACAGCTTTGAAATTATAGTATTTTGGAAATCATAACACTATCATAACACTTTCCTCTTAAACAGTTTAGATATTAAAATTAGTATATATAATACAATAGTTTATAAATAAAATGATTTATATAAAATGATTTATATTAAAATAGTTTATATTAAAATAATTTATATAAAGTAAAATATCAATAGTTTTAAATATAATTTAAAATTACTTTATAAAATAAAATAGTTTCCTCGACTTTCGCAAATCGATTCAAATCAATTCGAATTCCAAATTCAAATTTGATCAAATCTAAATCATCAATTTCAATTCCAATTCAATTAAACATTTTCAAGCTATATCGATTTCAAATACCGATTTGAACCACACATAAACCATTTCAATTTCAATATATTTCAAAGCTTCAAATATTCCACATTTCAAAACTAAATTCGATAATCTTATATATATATATATATATATATCAATTCACTTTTCTATTATTTAGTTTTGAAATATTTACTTAATTATTTCAATATCATTTGAATACAACTTCAATTTACAAAATATCCCATTTAAATTTATATAAGTTTGAAATATCCATTTAAGTCACCTTTAATCAAATTTCAAGTTGTAAAACACTTCTTTAAAATTTCAAATTCAATAAATTTCAAATCGAACTTATTTAAGTATAATTCTTAAATAAATATAATTTCAAATCAGTTTCAAATTTATCTTTAAAACCCGAATCATTACAAACTCTATATTCGAAAATATAAATTTTAAATAAATACTTAAACATATTATATATCAACTTTATTAAATCAGCTTTAATAAATCTTTAGAATCAATGTTTATCAAAACCATATATTTCTTTTCAAAACCATAGAAATCATTTTCAAAATATTTATATATAGACCAACGGTGTCTGTATATAATTTTCTATCCTATGGTCAAGCGATATGGATATTTATCATTTCAATCCGCAATTTAAAATATATATACGGGTATATATCATTTCAACCCGCAATCCCAAATTCAATTCAAATGAAAATCGCTTGGGTCTATCATTTCAACCCATAACGATTTTCTCCTATTCTAAAGTCCGTTCGGGTATGTATCATTTCAACCCATAGTGATTTCTATACTAACAGGGAACTTGCAGAGTGATAACAGTAATGATAATAATGTAACAATCAGTAACAGGCATATATCATAAGTATAAATAACAGATAATGGTGTCAGATGTCATAGGTAACAGATACAGATAATGGCACATATATATAACAATGTAAATAACTAGCAGCAGCATATTTCAATTAAAATCAAATTTAATAAATATAAGAACATTAATCGTGAGTGATTGCTCACCTTTTGAGGCTAGATAGATTTGACAGTGGAATGAGTTACGAATCCAATCACGAATTCCAGAGCAAAACAAGATTGGCACGAGTTCGACGATCAAGCTGATAATAGAAATAGACAAAATCAAATCAGAACTGGGTCGGTGCAGATATATATGGTATAAGCGGACTTATATATAACTATATATATATATATATATCTAAATATATGAAAAATCATGTTTTAAATTCGAACACATTTCATATTGAATATATATGCATTCCTATTCAAATTGAAAACGCCTATATTAATATCAACATATATATATTATTTAAAATTAATGCTTATATATACAAAACAGACGTATCGTATATTTACATTTCAACAATCACAAATAAACTAATATAACTTTTATAAAAAAACAAGATTCATATACTATTGAACTAATGTATAAGTCAACTTATATTATTATTACAACATACATAAAACTGTCATATTATTATATGACTTACACTATATACCTGTAATAAAAAAACTTAACAAATATATAAAGAAATATGCGCATATATATACTAGTACTGTTATAACCTTCATGCATAAAATTTTAAAACGAAAACCCATTCATAGCTATAAATATGTATACTCACAGGTAAAACACAACCAAGCTACTATGCTATATTCAATTTTTTTTCAGCATCCGTATATATTATACTTTTAAAGCAATATTAAACAATAAGTAAAAATTTAAAATATATTTATAAATACTGTGACCTAAGAACGAGCAAAATATATCTCTGAAACTGCAACCCATATATGAACTGACGTAACCACAAAGATATATATATATATAACGTATTGTTTATAATACTTAAACATATGATAGAAACCAAAGTCTATACATTCTAGACTAATATTTACATACATATTCTTATTTAAAGTGCACAATACTTATGTATATTATATTTCGAAAACTAATATAACAGTGTGTGTATATATATACACTTTTATAATAGAAACAAAACAGATCACTTTAAACTAATACACAAACAAACGTATTTATATCTTACATAACTGATACACAGATTATATACGACCCTGTGTAAATATATGTATGTAACATATTATATACAAGCTTAAATTAACTTATATATATCACTAGACCTGTTTTTAAAAATGCTGAACAACATATATATATATAACTGTAAACGTATTATATATATATATATACATATATACACTTTGTAAAATATAAACTACTGTAAATCTAACATTTACTGTAAATATGTAAAAACTGTAAACATATGTAATACTCCGTTGATATATTAAGGCTTACATATGTCCCTGTTTCTCTCTAACAGAACAAAGAAGAGGACTATACAAAAAAAATAAAATACTAACCCCATAACAACTCTTTTTATACATATTATATCAATCAATATAACTAACATAATATAGTATACTTTTAAAAAAAAATATGTATACCTTAAATTAAAGGTGAAGTGACGGTGAGTATGGTGTAGACACATGCGGCTGTGAGGAGAACTTGGGTGGAGGTGAAGTGGAAGGCCGAGATCGGCGACGTGAGATCTAGGGCAGAGCACGGCGGAGAGGTTGAGCTGGAGGTGAGGCGGATGGGTTCGGTTGCCAGGTTGAGGGGTGTGGGCTGTCACGTCGCTTGGGTGGTGGCAGTGCTGCGACGTTCAGTCAAAGAAATGAAGTGGTGTGGTTAGCTTCGGTAGGAGGATGGGCGAAGGGGAAGGAAGAAGCTGGAAGAACAAAATCTGGAGGAGGAAAAATATACGAGCTATAGAAGTTTTTTCTTTTTTCGTTTTCCAATGAACAGACAAAAAGAGAACGAAAGGATGAACCGATGAACCATAATTATAAATCAAACAATGGGAATAGTGAACGCCTCTCGTGAATCCAGGAATTAATAAATGCAAACCACTGTTCGATTTGAACCAGTGGACAGCTGAATAGACACAGAAGACCAAAAGTTTAAAACGTGTACCGGTATGGTCCAACGTTTAACAGATTTCGCCGTTTACCGGACGCCGAAACACACATATGAATATACTGCGAAGATCCGCTTGACATAGCGATCAAAACGGTATACAGATATCAGCGATTCGATCATCAAATCAAAAGTCGATACGAACACTAATATACGTTGCTATTCCGTACAGAAAAATCCAAACGGACATAGATACGTCCGAAATTCACGAAACGAATTTCGCAGTCTTATTCAGAGTATTCAAAATAAATTTTCTCATGTTGGCATATTTAGGTTTTGGAACACTTTTATTATCATCAATTTTTAAATTGAAATAAAATTACACTAGAAAATAAACTTCCAAATTATCTGATGAAAATTTACCAGTTGCTATGTTAAAACAGACGCATTTCAAATATCAAATTTAAATTTCAAAATTTTATTGTTTAAAGTTTCACAAAATTTCAATTAAATATATAAATAAACAAATAAAATTATCTAAAATTTACGGGTCGTTAGAGGCACTATATTAAAATAATTGATATGGAGCATTTAAGAGGGATTCCTTATGCATTGGAAATAGGAATTATGGCACATACTGTATTTTCTACAATATTGCATTTCGTTTATGTAGTTGATACATTGTGCAAATATCAAATCCGAATTAAGATCACTAAATAATAGTTAGAAGTGTTCTCAAGTATTTGTGTAATACTAGAAAACATTTACAGAAATAAAAAAACTCATTATGAAGGGGTATGTAGACTCGAACTTCATAAGTGATATCGAGCATATTATGTCATTCATAATTCATGTTCAAACTTAGTTAAGGAGCTTTAAGTTAGAAATGTTCCAAACATAAAGGTTATAGCCGATTCAACCAAAATGCTAAGTACATTGCCTTGAATAGCCCCATAATAATAGCAATGTATATATGTATATAAATGCACAAATTTATAACTAAGCTAGGGTGATTCCAAATGTAGAGAATCTCATGTCATTGTTATATGATAACAATTCCGTGATACAGATCACGAAAGAACTTAGAGCTTACTAGAAGTCGAGAAATATATTCTGAAAATTTCATCATGATAAAGGTGGTTATCAACATCGAAGAGAGTGGATTGACAAAGTAGATTAAGTAAAAAAAACTAGCAGATCCATTCACAAAGGGATTAACTCACCCGATTCCATAATTGGCACAATGTGAAAGTGATAAATTGATATAGTTAGTGATATGCTCTAGGGGAATTCTATGAATTATTATAAATTATTAACCCTGTAATAAAATTTTGTTTAAAATAAAAGGTGTTTATCTTTCTATTATATACTTGTCGTATCGTGATATGTTAATTAATTATTTAAATTAGGTATAGTAAGTGGAAATTCCTTAGATGATATGTTATGTGGTAGTGATTACAATGTGTAGTAATTAATTTAGCACACTAAAAATAACATATTATTTTAAATATTCATAGTCAAGATATTTCAAGATAGGATATGGACACATTCACTGTAACTAGAGTACTTAAAGCTTTCAAAATGTTGGACAGTGTATTACTCATGGTTATTGGAGGCACCAAGGGTTTATTTACTAATAGTTATTAGATAATCATGGAATGACTCATTTGATGGTTTTCTATTAGTAAATATAACTATGGTCAAACAGGGAATCTTGAAGTGACAATGTTATACGGTTCTCTTAACTTAAGAATACTGTTGAACTTCAACGTGGACACTCCACTTTGATTACAGTTAAATCATGGAATGACATCCATCGAACAATTATAGTTGGGTTTGAGTTGAAATAGTGGAAGAAAAAAACTATTTAATAGCCAATTCGTCTCCTCAGTTATATGAGGTTAGTACCACAGTTAACTGTAGTCAACTCAAAGTCAAAGTCTTTGGCCATAGCTATATGGTTAATAATAATTGTTATTACTGAACCAAGAACTTTTTGTTTGGACTAAGCAAGTTGAATATGGACAAAGCTGGAATTTTGATCAGAACCAAATTCCATAAATTCTGAAGTCATATAGTTTTGACGAAGAGAATTGGTGTAAATAATCGTTACTATCGGGTACCGCTTAAAATTGTGAAATAGGATTTTACCGTTAAAGATTTATAATGATAAATTTGATCAAGCTGTCACTCCACTAAGGTGATGTATGTATATTAATATTTTAACTGTTCAATATCAATCGTTGACTGAATTTACACATGCGAGTCGCACAACCACATTGGTGGATTCTCTGAAATACAACATGGTTTAATTTATTTATAATTGTTATAAACTAACTAAATTAATTAATATCTATGCAATATTATTTGTTTATTTAGTTGGTATATTAAGTGATATTAGTAATTTTTAGGTATCATTAGTAATTAAATGGGTGCGTATATAAAAGTTATACACGTATGGATCGATATTCGATATTGATACACATTTAAATTGTATTTATACATATTTAATTACTTAATGGGTTTGGAAAATTTTCGAGACTAATATGGCCCATGTTTGGTCAGCCATAATGAGGAATGAAAGGGCTTCAAATTCAAGTGTTGGTTTTTGAAATGGTAAAGAGAGACCTGGTAAATCAAGGAGAAAAGATCTCATTAACTCTCTCCATATAAACCACACTACCCTCATTGTTTGTTTGTTTCTTGGCATCCCTTCTTCTCTTACTCATTTTCCATGTCATTTCTCTTCACCCCAAGCCGAACATACTTCACCCAATCGATAATAAATTAAATTAAATGGTGTTTCTCCAAGTCATTGTAAAGCTAGATGCTAGGAACATGATTAAATCTAGGACTATCTACCAATCAAGGTGAAAGTATAAGTCCACATTTATAAGGTAATCTTATACTATTTACAATTCCATATCATTATGTTAATGAAGATCTAGATTATATTAAATGAATGCATATACATATATATTATCTCATATATATATACACACACAAAAATGGATTAAATTTTTACATATGTATATAGATCTATGTATAGTTTTAATATTTTATGTATAACTAAAAAAATTGATTTTTTCCTCCACATATTATGTTTATGGAAATCACAAATAATCTTTATTATTTATTATATATTGAAATAAATTTAAATTGATAAAAAATTGATTTAGATAAAAATATTCATTTATAAATAAGTATATTTTTATTACTTATTTATAAATATAAATTTGCATACATTATTTTAAAATAATATCGATATATATATATATATATGTATGTATGTATATATATATTTTTACAAATTAATATTTTATTTATATAATAATGTTTCAGTTTATTAATTTTTTATTATGGTCGAAAGGAATTTTAATATATATGTATAATTAATAAATGATTTAGTAACAATATATATATATACACACACACATTTAAAATATTATTAGTGTTATCCTGCCTTTTGATCAGGTAGTATATGAACAAAATCGACGAGTCAAACTTCGAAGTTATCAAGACAAGAAGCCCGGAGAGATGACTATGAAGCCCAAAACTCAAGTGCAACTAAGATCATAAGGCAAATAAAAATCCACAATAAAATTATAAAAACCCAAAGTCCACAAATGTTCGGTCGGTACCAACCCCACCCTATGGGTCAGTACCGACCCTTAAATACTCCACCATGTTCACCCATCTTCTGCCTACATGTCCGTTGTAATGCCAGAAGCTTATTTCTGGTGTTGTCTTGTTGATCCAATGCAATTCCCTATTGATTTCCAGGAACTCTTGAATCAGCAATTTCGTTCTTTTACAACTCTGTCATTTGGACTCCGAAACAAGTTTGTAACGACCCTGAAATTCAGATCCAGTTTAAAATTTTAAAAATCATTTATTTAGTGTAGAAATTCGAATTTTCATAAATAACTTCTGTTGCTATTCAAACTTCACAATTGGAATGCGTCTAGATAGACATAGGCATACGCCAAATTGCGTCGAATAATATGGAAGTAAATTTCGCTCATCGCATTTGCATATTAGTTTAAATTTTATGTGTAAATTTTCTATCATCCGAACTCAAATATTTTTCACAATGTTGCATAAGAAAAATATTCTGATCATGACGGCGCATTTCGTTTCGTCAAATTCCGCTTTTAATTGTTAGTTAAATTGTCGCTCGAGCAAATGGTTCAATAAGAATAACAACTTCGCAAACAAGGTCAAACCATCAATATCTTCATACCGTTGCGTTCGCCTCGTCGCGCTGATCAAAACAGTATATTTATTTGCGTTAATTGGAGTTCGCAGTCGTTCGTTGCGCTATTTAACTAACGCCATATACGTCCGTTAATTTAAACCAGTGCACATCCGTTGGTCACCACAGCAAATATCTGTGTCCCCACGTAACCAGATTTGCTGCCACCATATTTTTGGGAAATCCAAACGTTTTTTTTGAAACCCCAAAATAATTGAGTACTCCTTTCCATTTCTGCTGTCCACTAGTTCCCAGTCCACCCTATAAGAAAACTATGCCACACAGTTATTTCTTTCGTTTGCAAACTAAGATCTATTGGTGCGTACTCCTGCTCTATACTTCCCTTCATCTTCTCTTCTCTTATATATAAAAAAAAAGAACAACAGAAGCTCCTACACCACCTCCACTCCCCAGCCCCAGCCCTGCTCCCAGCCTGCCTGCCAGCCCCTACCCCGCCCGCTCCAGCCCTCCAGTCGCTCCGCCCTCCAACCAGCTCCAGCCCTTCGCCCTCCATCCCGCTCCGCCCCTGCCCACAGCCAACTCCAGCCCTCCAGCCGCTTCCCAGCCCTCCCCAGTCTCGCCCAGCCCGCCCTGCCAGCCCCGCTCCGCCTCCACTCCCCTGCCCCAGCCCCGCTTGCCTAGCCCCTCCACCCAGCCTCGTCCAGTCTGCCCAGCCTGCAGCCCGCTCCCCAGTCCGCCCAGTCAGCCCCACCCCCAGCCCGCCCCAGCCCTGCTCCCAGCCCACTACTCAGCTCCACCCAGCCGTGTCCCCAGCCCGCTCCCCAGCCCGTCCAGTCAGCCCCATCCCAGCCCGCTACCCAGCCCCGCTCCACCCGCTTCCCCAACTGTTCCCCAGCCCGTCCCAGCCCCGCTACCCAGCCCCTACCCCGCCTGCTCCACCCCTACCAGCCCCGCTCGCCTCCACTGCTCCTCCGACCCACGCGCCAGCCAAACCCAGACCTGCCGAACCCGAACCCGCCTTGCTACGACCACCTGATGCCGCCACTGCCCAGCCCAGTCCATGCAAAGAGTAATATAAAAGAGTTCTGTTATAAACATGTTTATATTAAGATATATAAGTGTCACTGTTTTAGTTTGTATATACAGTATAAAGTTTATATAAAGTTTTATATATAGTTATAGCTTTATAGGTTCGTACACATACGGTTGTATATATGGTTTTACACAATCAATGGCTTATAGACTTTGTATACATATAATCAATTGTATATGCTCACAAGCAACGTTTTACTGTGTTATTCCAGCTCCTGCTATTGATCCGAAAACATAAGCTATTTCCATCCTGCTTGTCGAATCTGTCTTGCTTCGTTGATTGGTAGGGTTTTATATATATATTCAATCGATATATATATTGCAATAAACGAATTATTGATTAATTATTTGTTGATTGCGGTTTGTGCTCGTTTTGCGTCGTGCTTATTAGGGTCTATTTTATCTATTCGTCTTCGTGCTTCGTCATCTTCTCTAACCACGCAAGGTGAATATTTCATTCACGACTCAACCTATTATGCTATGAAAATCAAGTGATAATTGTTGTTTATATTAATTTGGATATTAAATTGTTGATTGTTAAAATTGTTGAAATAAAATTGCTATACAAGTTAAATGGAGTATTGATAGAACTTAAATTTTCTGAATTGACACCATGTATTGTTAAAAAGATTTAATGTGATAAATTGTGATTTGATGTTAGTCTATGGTAAATAGTTATGACATTAAAAATTGTTATGAGATGTTGAAATTGGATGTTAAAAATAAGCAATAACAAATGTAAGTTAATATGATTATTTCGGGATTATTTAAATAAATTGTTAAATTGTTATGTATGTTTGCTATTGCTTGTTTATTTACTTTGACACCATCCCAGTTATCACACTACAAGTTCCCTTTGCTATGCTTTGTTTTATATTGAATGATATCGGGTTGAAATGATAAATACCCAATTAAACAACTTGGCCTAGGATAGATAATTAAAAATAAGAAACCCGATTGGTCAACAAAAATTATTTTTGAAATTGAAATCTATTTGAAATTAAGGAATGAACTCAACAATTTATTTGGAAATTAGGTAACGAACTTAATGGATTAAATTAATGGATTAAATCGAAATAAATTAATAGGAATAAATTAATGGAGTTTAATTGAAACGGATTAATAAACCTATTTAATTGAATGAAATGAATTGGCAAATTTATTTGAAATGAGATTTAAAAACAAGGAAGTTTTAGAATTTAATAATTTGAAATTTTATTAGATGTTTTAGATTTAGACTTGAAATCGGTTTTAATTAAATAGATTGGAAACTTGTCGTAAATTAAGTTGAGATTTAGAAAATTTGACTTAAGTGGAATACGAAACTAGCTAAAGTTTTAGGGATTAAATTTAGTGATAATTTAAATTTAAAATGATTTTAAATTTAATAAAATTGATTTAATCAAATTTATGATTATGGTTAATGTAACGATGAATGTAAATACGAATTGAAATGAATAGAATTTGGTTTAAATGATGTGAACTAAAATTTACCATTAAATCGAATTAATTGGAGTATTAACTAAATTTAATAAGTGAGATTTATTAAATTGAACTTGAATACTTAATTATATTGTTAACTCAAATGTTTAAACCACAAATTTCATCGGGAAATATGATTTTAAATATCTGAAATAAATTGAATCGTGAAAATAACAAATTGTGAAAGTCAAATTTGCAGCTTGACTTTTGGACTTTGATTTGTTTAAACTTTAACTTAAATGACCATCGGGTAATAAATACGTAGTTATTAAAGAGACCGGGATCGGATATGGACATACTCTCTGTCGATACCGAAAACCACTTTAATAACTATTATACGCGGAGTGTTGATCCAGAACGAAGTGGATGGTTTGGTGAACGCGTTGACAGAAGAAAGAGAACGATATTGGATGACCCTTGACATGGCTAAAACAGGAGCCGCGCTGGGCCATTGAGGTTCGCCACATCTAGCGGACACACTTCTTTGATACCATATCTATTACTTTTGTAATTCGATTTGGGTGCACCCCTTGATTTGGGAGTGTTGTTTCGCGGTGTTGAGGTAGTAGCTGCTATGCTCAACATCAGTCCGGATCACGCAAATACTAGTATCCTAGTTGGTATCGCCTCATGTACCTTGTCATACGGATTATCCTATTCGCGACCACTACGTTTTGGTTTGTACCTCTAGTATATGGATTGCCCTCTGGTGACTTCCGGTTTTGGGGAAACTACGGTCTTGCATATGCTCTTGGGAATATAAAAATGTGTTAAGGGGAATTATGGTAACGTCTTAACACTATTTTAATATCATACTTTACTGATTAGACATTATCTATCTATCGTATTCTATTGTATATATAGATAGTTTATCGGATCCTTAGAGATGTCTATTTTATTCATCTTTAAGTTATGGACTTTTTCCCTTGCACTTGATTTTCTTGTATAAGATTTTGAGTCCTGACTCGAGTGTTTCTTTTGTATATGCTCGGGTCAGTCTGAAGCTATCCAGTTGCTGATCAAGGTTGGTTGAAGATGCTGAAGGCTTGGCATTTATCTTTATCAGTCTATTTCTATTCCTGTATTGATGTCCTAGTCTGTTGGACATTTACGTATTTTCTTTTAGTCACTTTATGTTAAGACATTGTTGTATTTTATGTAGTAGCTTCATGAACTGCTATTAAACGATGTATTTTCCACTGCATTATTCTGTGACTGTTCTGTGTCTGTGATGTTGTATTGATTCTCATTTACATTTATGTATTTATAATCCCATAATGATTCGTGTTTTGTATTATTTAAGTTGACATGTGTGGATTATTGTCAATTTAAATGGTCCAAATATACGGGTTGTTACAGTTGGTATCAAAGCTTCGGTTTCCCTAAAAACCTTAGTTTGGGATTATATATAAACTCATTAGAGATAGGGTAGCAATACCCTAGAATGAGGAGAATCGATTCAATATCCAAATCCTTTCATTTCAAACTTCTTTGATTCGTTGATTGGACTTTCCTTAAAATTCTATGATTTTCTATCCTTGGTTTTAAAAATCTCTTTTGGTATTTCAGGATGGGTACCAGAGGAAACAATAGGGGAGGAAGGGGCCATGGTCCTGCTCAGGTGCACCTGCCGCTCCAGCTCCTGTCAAATTCACCACTCTTAGTAAGGAGTATACATAGCTGGGAGGTATTAAGTTTTCTGGATCCGAGAACATTATCGAGGCTCAGCAATGGCTTAAAGGCTTAGAGAAGATATTTTCTGGTCTGGAGATCACTGATGCTCAAAAGCGCCAGCTTGCTGCCTGGCAACTTCAGGATGCCGCGCAAGATTGGTGGGAATCAGTTACTTCTCGTATCGAGGAGAACACCATCACTTGGACCCAGTTTAGGTATAAAATTATTTGGATTTCGTAGTCTAAATTCTTCTTTTAATCTTTGGAATGTTATTCATCTATAGTATCTTTTGATTAGGGATACTTTCTCGGCACAATGGATGCCAGTTGCTGGGAAAACCCAACTTTATAGAGCTTTTATGGATCTTAAGCAAGGCAGTATGACCTTTTCGGAGTATGAGAGGAAATTCAACGAACTCTCCAAGTTCGGCCCGGGATTGATTGATACGCCCCTTCTAAAGAATGAGAAGTTCATTTTGGGAGCAAGACCAGAGTATTATGATTTGCTTACTGGCCCCACTCACTGCACCTTCACAGAGCTTGTTGACTACGCTCTTAGATATGAGGCGAAGCCTAGGGGACCCACGGCCAAGGCCACTCCTACTCAGCCCTCCTCTAGCCAGCCCGGAAAGAGGAAGATGAACTTTGATCAACAAAAGAAAGCTTGGCAGAAGACTACTGGATTGGGATACGCCCAGAAAAGCCCAATCGACCTTGCTAATATCACTTGCTTCAAATGCGATAAGAAGGGCCATTATGCTAATAGTTGTCCATCTACCGGAGCTGCTGTTCCACCACCTTCTACGACTAGGAGAGATTTATGCTATGTCTGCCTCCAGTTGGGTCATTTCAAGAAAGACTGCCCAATGCATAAGCGTGGCACACCATCTGGAGTATTTGCTATCACCACTCCTACACCACCTCCACCACCTGCTCAGGATGACCAAGGTACCTTACGAAGTACTTTTTCATTACATGATTTACCTATTAGGGTATTATTCGATACTGGTGCTTCTCATAGCTTCATATCTATTGATCTTTGTAATAAGCTCAACTTAGAACCTACTCTTGCTACTACTTCCTTATGCGTCTCCAACCCTATTAGAGGACTTGCCAACCTCAGTAGAATTTGTAAAGAGGTTGTGCTCTTGTATGGAAGATATCGATTCACTTGGGATTTTTGTGTGCTTGGCTTCGCAGCATTTGACATCTTGTTAGGTGCTGATTGGTTAAGGAAATTCGATGCTGTTATTTCTTGCAAGGCTCGTTCTGTTTCTCTAGTCAATGACAAGGGTCTACCGCTTGTCATTGAATGCAAATCACCGTAGAAATATGCCGGAAGCTTCATATTCTCTCTTGATGCTCACCCGGATGATCTTAGTACTACTCCTATTGTTCAGAAATTTCCCGATGTATTTGGAGAGGTCAACTCTCTACCGCCTAAAAGGGAGATCGATTTCCGCATTGACCTTATTCCCGGAGCTACTCCCGTAGTTCTCCCTCACAGAAGAATGGCTCCTAAAGAGAAAGCTGAACTTAAAACTCAAATTGATGATCTATTTGCTAGGAGTTTGATTAGGAGAAGTTGTTCTGAATGGGGCGCCGCAGTTGTATTTGTCACCAAATCAGATGGGTCTCTTCGCATGTGTGTTGATTACAGGGAACTGAACAAACGCACTCTCAAGAACCGCTATCCGATGCCTCACATCAATGATTTATTCGATCAGCTCCATGGAGCTAAAGTTTTCTCCCAACTTGATCTTGCCACTGGGTTCCACCAACTCAGAGTAGCAGAAGATAGTATTCATAAGACAGCTTTCCGTACCGAGAATGGATTCTATGAATGGTTGGTTATGCCATTCGGTTTGACCAACGCACCTGCTTATTTCGTCGACTTAATGAATCGAGTCTTCTGCGATGTCCTTAACAAGTTTGTTCTTGTTTTCATTGATGATATTCTCGTTTTCTCCAAAGACGAGAAGGAGCATGAGACACATCTTGCTTATGTTCTGGAAACTCTCTGAAATCATCAACTTAAGGCCAAATTCTCTAAATGCCACTTCTGGCGAGACGAAGTGAGATTCCTGGGCCACATAGTTTCTGAAAATGGGATTTCGGTCGATCCAGCTAAGATCGCCGTAATCAATGTAAGTTCTATCCTATTCGCTATTTCTATTCAATCCCTCTTATTCCTATCTAATTTGGAAATTTATCTACAGGATTAGGAGACTCCCAAAACTCCTACTGATATCCGTAGCTTCTTGGGCTTGGCCGGTTATTATCGTAGATTTATTGAGCACTTTGCCCGGATTTCTGCCCCACTTACTACTTTAACTCGAAAGGATGTCAAGTTTATTTGGAGTGAGAAGTGCGAATCAGCTTTTAATAAGTTGAAGTGTAAGTTAACTTCAGCTCCAGTTCTTGCGGTAATCGATGGAAGTGAAGGATTAACTGTCTATACAGATGCTTGCTGAGAAGGTTTAGGCGCTGTTCTTATGCAAAATGGAAAGGTTATTGCTTATGCTGGTTGCCAGTTGAAGATCCATGAAGTAAACTATGCAACTCATGATCTAGAGCTTCTTGCAGTTGTATTTGCTTTGAAACTGTGGAGGCATCATCTTTTGGGAACTAAATTTGAATTATTCACTGATTATAAGTCCTTGAGATATATCTTTTCTCAGAAGGATTTGAACCAGAGACAAGTCCGATGGCTCGAATTCTTAGCCGCATATGATCTCGACATCAATTATACTCCTGGGAAAGCAAATGTTGTAGCTGATGCTTTGAGCCGTAGCAAAGCATTGTCATGTTGTAATCTTGTAGAGGGCATGCTATTTCAGCTTGTTATCTCCCCATCTCTTATAGATCACATCAAAGCTAAGCAATATGAGGACACCTTGCTCTATCGCATGAAGGAGTTAGTTCTTGGTAGAGTTGGAAATGCTGACAGTAAAGTGGGAGCACAGATAGATAGTAATGGAGTTCTGAGGATTGACAACTGTATTTGTGTTTCTAATGTCGATGGATTGAGACAAGAAGTGCTTAGAGAAACCCATAGTCATCACTTTCATTTCATCCTGGTGTCACTAAGATGTACCAAAATATGAAGCGTTTATATTGGTGGAGTGGGATGAAGAGAGATATTTCTATATATGTCAGTAGATGCACCACTTGCCAGTAAGTCAAGGCCGATCACCGGAAGACGGCAGGATTACTTCAACCCCTAGAGATTCCGTGTTGGAAATGAGACCAGATTTCTATGGACTTCATTGATGGATTACCGAGGACCAGAAAAGGTAACGAGAGTATTTGGGTGATTGTGGATAGGTTGACCAAATCTGCTCACTTTATTCCAGTTAAGACCACTCGTACTGCTTTGAGTTTGGCCGAGATGTATATGAGAGAGATTGTTAGACTTCATGGAGTTCCATCTAGTATTGTATGCGATAGAGACCCTTTATTCACTAGTAAATTCTGGAAGGCATTTCAGGACATCTTAGGCACTAAACTGAATCTGAGCACAGCTTATCATCCTCAAACAAATGGCCAAACTGAAAGGGTGAATCAGATTTTGGAGGATCTACTCCGAGCTTGCATAATTGATTTCGGTGGATCTTGGGAAGACCATCTCCATTTGGTTGAGTTCACTTATAATAACAGTTATCAGGTATGTCAAAAATTTCAATTTGAACAAGCAAATTCGAATTGGAATTTAACCACCTTTATATTCAGGAAAGTATCAATATGGCACCGTTCGAAGCTTTATATGGACGGCCATGCAAATCGCCAGCTTGTTGGATTGAGCCTGGTGATCGATTGCTTCTTGGCCTAGATATGATTATAGAAGCATCCGAGAAGGTTAATGAGAACAGAAGAAAGATGAAGACCGCACAGGATAGGCAGAAGAGCTATGCAGATAGGCGTAGAAGAGAGTTGGAATTCCAGGTTGGGGATGAGGTATTTCTAAAGATATCACCTTTGAAGAATGTTATTCGATTTGGTCGTAGAGGGAAGCTTGCTCCTAGATTTGTTGGACCATTCACTATCACTGAGAGAATTAGTACACTAGCCTACAGAGTTGCACTACCGAAGAAATTTGAGGGCGTGCACAACGTATTCCACGTTTCACATCTTCGGAAGGTTGTACATGATCCATCCATGACCATTCCTATTGCTCAGTTAGATGAGGTTGATATTGAGCCGGATTTGACTATAGAGAGGAGACCACTTCGTATTATTGATAGGGATGCGAAGCAGCTTAGAAGGAAATCTGTTAGCCTAGTCAAAGTCCAATGGAGTCCCGATGATCGTGATTGTACTTGGGAAACCGAGGAGAGTATCCGAGATTCTAATCCAGAATTATTTGTTGAAGGTAAAAATTCCATTCTGTATTCTATATTTTATTCGATAATCTATTCTATATCCATCATATCTCTTTATCTGTTCTTCCACTCTTTACGTTGTTCCTTTTCGAGGACGAAAAGTTTTGAGTGAGGGAGAATGTAACGACCTTGAAATTCAGACCCAGTTTAAAATTTTAAAAATCATTGATTTAGTGTAGAAATTCGAATTTTCACAAACAACTTCCGTTGCTATTCAAACTTCACAATTGGAATGCGTCTAGATAGACATAGGCATACGCCAAATTACGTCGAATAATATGGAAGTAAATTTCGCTCGTCGCATTTGCATATTAGTTTAAATTTTATGTGTAAATTTTCTATCATCCGAACTCAAATATTTTTCACAATGTTGCATAAGAAAAATATTCTGATCATGACGGCGCATTTCGTTTCTTCAAATTCCGCTTTTAATTGCTAGTTAAATTGTTGCTCGAGCAAATGGTTCAATAAGAATAACCACTTCGCAAACAAGGTCAAACCATCAATATCTTTATACCGTTGCGTTCGCCTCGTCATGCTGATCAAAACGGTATATTTATTTGCGTTAATCGGAGTTCGCAGTCGTTCGTTGCGCTATTTAACTAACGCCATATACGTCCGTTAATTTAAACCAGTGCACATCCGTTGGTCACCACAGCAAATATCTGTGTCCCCACGTAACCAGATTTGCTGCCACCATATTTTTGGGAAATCCAAACGTTTTTTTTTGAAACCCCAAAATAATTGAGTACTCCTGTCCATTTCTGCTGTCCACTAGTTCCCAGTCCACCCTATAAGAAAACTATGCCACACAGTTGTTTCTTTCGTTTGCAAACTAAGATCTATTGGTGCGTACTCCTACTCTCTACTTCCCTTCATCTTCTCTTCTCTTATATTTAAAAAAAAGAACAACAGAAGCTCCTACACCACCTCCACTCCCCAGCCCCAGCCCTGCTCCCAGCCTGCCTGCCAGCCCCTACCCCGCCCGCTCCAGCCCTCCAGCCGCTCCACCCTCCAACCAGCTCCAGCCCTCCGCCCTCCATCCCGCTCCGCCCCTGCCCACAACCAGCTCCAGCCCTCCAGCTGCTTCCCAGCCCTCCCCAACCTCGCCCAGCCCGCCCTGCCAGCCCCGCTCCACCTCCACTCCCCTGCCCCAGCCCCCGCTCGCCCAGCCCCTCCACCCAGCCTCGTCCAGTCCGCCCAGCCTGCAGCCCGCTCCCCAGTCCTCCCAGTCAGCCCCGCCCCCAGCCCGCCCCAGCCCTGCTCCCACCCCGCTACCCGGCTCCGCCCAGCCGTGTCCCCAGCCCGTCCAGTCAGCCCTGTCCCAGCTCGCTACCCAGCCCCGCTCCGCCCGCTTCCCCAGCTGTTCCCCAGCCCGTCCCAGCCCCGCTACCCAGACCCTACCCCGCCTGCTCCGACCCTGCCAGCCCCGCTCGCCTCCACTGCTCCTCCGACCCTCGCGCCAGCCGAACCCAGACCTGCCGAACCCGAACCCGCCTTGCTACGACCACCTGATGCCGCCACTGCCCAGCCCAGTCCATGCAAAGAGTAATATAAAAGAGTTCTGTTATAAACATGTTTATATTAAGATATATAAGTGTCCCTGTTTTAGTTTGTATATACAGTATAAAGTTTATATAAAGTTTTATATATAGTTATAGCTTTATAGGTTCGTACACATACGGTTGTATATATGGTTTTACACAATCAATGGCTTATAGACTTTGTATACATATAATCAATTGTATATGCTCAAAAGCAACGTTTTACTGTGTTATTCCAGCTCCTGCTATTGATCCGAAAACATAAGCTATTTCCATCCTGCTTGTCGAATCTGTCTTGCTTCGTTGATTGGTAGGGTTTTATATATATATTCAATCGATATATATATTGCAATAAACGAATTATTGATTAATTATTTGTTGATTGCAGTTTGTGCTCGTTTTGCGTCGTGCTTATTAGGGTCTATTTTATCTATTCGTCTTCGTGCTTCGTCATCTTCTCTAACCACGCAAGATGAATATTTCATTCACGACTCAACCTATTATGCTATGAAAATCAAGTGATAATTGTTGGTTATATTAATTTGGATATTAAATTGTTGATTGTTAAAATTGTTGAAATAAAATTGCTATACAAGTTAAATGGAGTATTGATAGAATTTAAATTTTCTGAATTGACACCATGTATTGTTAAAAAGATTTAATGTGATAAATTGTGATTTGATGTTGGTCTATGGTAAATAGTTATGACATTAAAAATTGTTATGAGATGTTGAAATTGGATGTTAAAAATAAGCAATAATAAATCTGAAATTGAATGTGATATAGGATAGTTAACGATTTAAAATGTATGATTGATGTAGTAAAGTGATAATAGTCACCAAGTGAAAACCATAATGTAATAATCTTTAATCCGCATGAAACGATGGTGTGGATTCTAGGAATAATTATATTAATTTGCATAAATAACAAATGTAAGTTAATATGATTATTTCGGGATTATTTAAATAAATTGTTATGTATGTTTGCTATTGCTTGTTTATTTACTTTGACACCATCCCAGTTATCATACTGCAAGTTCCCTTTGCTATGCTTTGTTTTATATTGAATGATATCGGGTTGAAATGATAAATACCCAATTAAACAACTTGGCCTAGGATAGATAATTAAAAATAAGAAACCCGATTGGTCAACAAAAATTATTTTTGAAATTGAAATCTATTTGAAATTAAGGAATGAACTTAACAATTTGTTTGGAAATTAGGTAACGAACTTAATGGATTTAATTAATGGATTAAATCAAAATAAATTAATAGGAATAAATTAATGGAGTTTAATTGAAACGGATTAATAAACCTATTTAATTGAATGAAATGAATTGGAAAATTTATTTGAAATGAGATTTAAAAACAAGGAAGTTTTAGAATTTAATAATTTGAAATTTTATTAGATGTGTTAGATTTAGTCTTGAAATCGGTTTTAATTAAATAGATTGGAAACTTGTCGTAAATTAAGTTGAGATTTAGAAAATTTGACTTAAGTGGAATACGAAACTAACTAAAGTTTTATGGATTAAATTTAGTGATAATTTAAATTTAAAATGATTTTAAATTTAATAAAATTGATTTAATCAAATTTATGATTATGGTTAATGTAACGATGAATGTAAATACGAATTGAAATGAATAGAATTTGGTTTAAATGATGTGAACTAAAATTTACCATTAAATCGAATTAATTGGAGTATTAACTAAATTTAATAATTGAGATTTATTAAATTGAACTTGAATACTTAATTATATTGTTAACTCAAATTTTTAAACCACAAATTTCATCGGGAAATATGATTTTAAATATCTGAAATAAATTGAATCGTGAAAATGACAAATTGTGAAAGTCAAATTTGCAGCTTGACTTTTGGACTTTGATTTGTTTAAACTTTAACTTAAATGACCATCGGGTAATAAATACGTAGTTATTAAAGAGACCGGGATCGGATATGGACATACTCTCTGTCGATACCGAAAACCACTTTAATAACTATTATACGCGGAGTGTTGATCCAGAACGAAGTGGATGGTTTGGTGAACGCATTGACAGAAGAGAGAGAACGATATTGGATGACCCCTGACATGGCTAAAACAGGAGCCGCGCCGGGCCATTGAGGTTCGCCACCTCTAGCGGACACACTTCTTCGATACCATATCTATTACTTTTGTGATTCGATTTGGGTGCACCCCTTGATTTTGGAGTGTTGTTTCGCGGTGTTGAGGTAGTAGCTGCTATGCTCAACATCAGTCCGGATCACGCAACTACTCGTATCCTAGTTGGTATCGCCTCATGTACCTTGTCATACTGATTATCCTATTCGCGACCACTACGTTTTGATTTGTACCTCTAGTATATGGATTGCCCTCTGGTGACTTCCGGTTTTGGGGAAACTACGGTCTTGCATATGCTCTTGGGAATATAAAAATGTGTTAAGGGGAATTATAGTAACGCCTTAACACTATTTTAATATCGTACTTTACTGATTAGACATTATTTATCTATCGTATTCTATTGTATATATAGATAGTTTATCGGATCCATAGAGATGTCTATTTTATTCATCTTTAAGTTATGGACTTTTTCCCTTGCACTTGATTTTCTTGTATAAGATTTTGAGTCCTGACTCGAGTGTTTCTTTTGTATATGCTCGGGTCAGTCTGAAGCTATCCAGTTGCTGATCAAGGTTGGTTGAAGATGCTGAAGGCTTAGCATTTATCTTTATCAGTCTATTTCTATTCCTGTATTGATGTCCTAGTCTGTTGGACATTTACGTATTTTCTTTTAGTCACTTTATGTTAAGACATTGTTGTATTTTATGTAGTAGCTTCATGAACTGCTATTAAACGATGTATTTTCCGCTGCATTATTCTGTGACTGTTCTGTGTCTGTGATGTTGTATTGATTCTCATTTACATTTATGTATTTATAATCCCATAATGATTCGTGTTTTGTATTATTTAAGTTGACATGTGTGGATTATTGTCAATTTAAATGGTCCAAATATACGGGTTGTTACAAAGTTATTATTGATGCAAACGACTATGGAATCACAAAGCTAACCATAAGAAGATACAATATGAGGGGTTGAAGGTAGCCAATTTGGCAATCTTATGGGTCAGTACCGAACCTTACCTTCGGAGTTGTACCAACCCATACAAGTTGATGAGTTAGCGACCTATTTTCTTAGAGAACTGGTCTATAGCAAGGAAAATGGTTTGGAGATCTTTTGTGCGAGATTTTAAACTCCTTACCTCTATAAATAGAGGGGTACAGCTCATTTTTCAAGATTTTTGGCTCTTGCTCTCTTTTCTTTAATTCCTTGTAATCTATATTAGTGTTATACCTACCCCTAATGGAGTCATACAAACCTGTAAGAACTCCTGCCTGTAAACAACAATATAATAAAGGAAAACTTAAAGTGGACATAGGCCAGAGTACGTCGAACCACTATAAATCTCTATGTGCACTTTCTTACTTGTTTTTCATTTATTTTCTTCACTTTTTATTCTTTACTTACTTTCTTGGGTGTTTGTGTCATTTTTAGTTTCAAACATTTTGGTGCTTTCATTGAGAGACATTTGAACTCGCTGATTTAAGACTTGGGAAGATTCATAATGACTAGGCAATCAACTAGGAAGGACATAACTGGAGGAAATCAACAAGGGAGTAGCTAAGAGGCGTCCTTTGGATCTATCCCCCAATAAACCTACATAACCAGGGATGAGATGAAACCATGATGAATGGATTGCAGGATAGGATGATTGCTAGCCAGGAAGAGATGATGGAGAATTTCTTCAAGCGAATGGGTAGATGGGAACGCCGAAGTCGCTGCAAATTAGAATCAAAGATCAAAAGCCGGAGCGTAGGTAACTGGAAGCAAAGTAGGACAACCCAAGACAAACCTCAAGACGAACATACGAGTTGGTACTGACCTACAAGCTTGGGTCAGTACTGACCTCCAAGGGCTTGGGGGCATAGGTCGTCCTGTCCTAGGAAAGAACGATGTGCGTCCTAGAGATGATGCGAAGCATATGAATGCAAATCAGAATGTAGAAGCATGACTGGAGGAGTATGTACCAGAATTCCCTGGTAGAGTCGGGGGGTAGGCTAAGAATGTAAACTTGTGAGTTCATTTGAATGATTATGATAGACTAGTTAAGAGGGTGTGATGGGCTATAAGGGCGGATTGCCTAACTAGAGCTTAGAAGCTGTGAGTAGGAGTCCATTCACTTTGAATATTCAATACGCTAGGAATATGCCAGATTTCAAGTTACCTATGTTGGAAATGTACGATGGATCTAACGGTTCATTAGATGAGGTACATGCGGCACAAGGAGGTTTTGAGTGCATTTGAAGAGGTTATGGGACGGTGTTTCCCTTTATATTTGATAGGTTTGGCAGCATTATGGTTTAGATAGTTAGAGAACGGTTCCATTAACACATGGGCTGATTTGGTGAACAGATTTGTGAAGCAGTTCTAGGTCCTTATCTCATGACCCAAGAATGTAATAATGTTAGCAAGCAAGAAGCAAAGGGTCAGAGAGACCCTTAGGAGTTTTCTAATAAGATTCAATGCGGTGGCAGCTACACTTGATAAGCTAGGCCCTTCGATGGTTTTGATGGCGGCAGTTTTAGGGATAGTTGCGAAGACAGATTTTAAGGTGGCTTTGGAATAAGATCCTCCCAAGGGTCTTGTAGAATTTTATCATGAGGTTGGGAGATATTTGTGTTAGGAGGATGCAAAGGCTGATTAGAAGAAATCAATACTGTGGATGATAGAGGATCGCTCGAAGAAGGATCCAGCAAAGGAAAAGGAAAGCGAAAGACGGATGACAACTTTAATGGATCAAATCAATAGGGGAGGGAATTGAAATTCTCTTCTAATGAAAACTTAAGTGAAACCCCAAAGCAGATTTATCTTGATATTAGAGGCATATCCCCTATCAAAAGCCGACGAGAAGTGAACCCATGGAGCATGAAATGGCATATGGAAAATACTACATATTCGATGAGCTGGATGGGCATAACATAAATGATTGTAGGCACCTGCGGGATCTGATCGAGGAACAAGTCAAAGATAATTGATTACAGCAATATGTGAGAAGCTGAGGTGTGGTGGTGGAATAAGAGCAGCCATCAACCGTAGTGAATGGAAATGGTCCTAGATCAAGGTCAAGGATAGTGATCTCTTGATCGGGATGACAGGAAATTAGGTTTGGTTCTTGCACTCTATTTCCCCTTTCCAATAAACCATGCAATAATACAATCTAGCCAATTACTCGTTATCGGATCCCGAATGGTCCCTAGGCATGCTTTGAGCTGGATGTTAGGTTGTAATGCCTAGATAGGCGGGCATTGTCATGTTTGATTTTATGTTTCTTAGTATTTGAATTTGATTCCACTAGATAAATCCTTGATTATTGAAACCCACTCGAACGTGATGACTGATATGAATGGCTTTAAGTCCCATTCGAAAAGAAGGAACCGGAGTGTAAGAAGCAAGTCCCCTCACCAGAGCATGAGAAGATGGGCTTGCTTGTCGTTGAGTCCCCTCGTCGGAGAGCGAGCGGATTGGGCTCAACAAGGGTCCGGAGAGACCATGGACTTGAATCGCTTTAAGTCTAGTCTGGAAAGACGGGACCGGTGTGCAAGAAGTAAGTCACTTGCCATAGCATGAGCGGATGGGCTTGCTTGTCATTGAGTCCCCTCATCGGAGAGCTAGCGGATTGGCCTCAGCAAGGGTCCGAAGAGACCATGGAATTGATTATTGTCCCCGTACAGCCATGGATTTGATTATCGGTCATGAACGATCACGGATTTGATTATCGACCCCGAATGGCCACAGATTTGATTATCGGCCCTAAATAGCCTTGGATTTGATTATAATCCCCGAACATCCAGGGATTTGATTACTAGCCTCAATTAGCTATAACCTTAATTAACAATCCAGAGAGATCATGGATTTAACTATCGGCCCTGAACGGTCATGAATTTGATTACCGATCTGGAGAGATTGCGTATTAAATAGAATATGAAACGGTTTAGAGAGATCAAACCTTAAAACAAATATTGATTTTGATAAAAGGATTTGAATGCCTTATAATTGGAATAGAATTGAAAAATCCTGGGTGAACATGGGATGATTTTAATATGATAGCTTTGAATGAAATTAGAATGATAACGATGTAAATCCGAGATGAACACGAGACGATTTAAATATGTGATGTAATAATTTCAAGTGAAATCGGAATGATGATGATGTATAGATAACACTTAGGAAAAGTCTGAAGTTTTAGGCTATAACACGTTTAGAATAACCTTTGATTCATAAGAAAATCCAAAGGAACCAGACAATTCATCAAGATCCAAGTAGCCGAAGAGTTCACCTACTAAAGAGTAATATCTGGAATTTGTTCTTAAGCAAAGCACACCTTCCATATGTGAGGCGTGCTTTGGTGGGCAAGTGTTATCCCACCCTTTGACCGGGCAGTATACAAACAAAGTCGATGAGTCAAACTTTGATGTTACCAAGGAAAGAAGGCTGGAGAAATGCTTCGAAGCCCAAAACTCAAGTGCAATGAAGATCATGAGTCAAATACAAATCCATCATAAAATTCCAAAAACCCAAATCCATAAATGTTGGGTCGGTACAGATCCCTAAATACTCCATCATGATCACGCATCTTCAGCCTACATGTCTTACATGATGCCAAAAGCTTATTTCCAGTGTTGGCTTGTTGATCCAACGCAATTCCTTAAAGATCTCCATGAACTCTTGAATCAAAAACTCCATTCTTTTACAACCCCGTCATTTGGACTCGGAATCAAGCTATTATTGATGCAAACGACTATGGAATCACGAAACTAACCATAAGACGATCCAGCACGAAGAATTGATGGTAGCCAATTTGGCAATCCTATGGGTTGGTATCGACTCCTACCCTTGGAATTGTACCATCCAATACAAGTTGATGAGTTGGCGACCTATTTTCTTGGAGAACTGATCTATGGCAAGGACAATGTTCTGGAGATCTTTTATGCGATATTTTAGGCTCTCTGCCTCTATAAATAGAGGGGTATGGCTCATTTTTCAGGATCTTTTGGCTCTTCCCCTCTTTTCTTTATTTCCTTGTAATTCTATCGGAGTTATACCGACCCCTAAAGGAGCGTACCGACCCGTAAGAATTCCAGCCTGCAAATAGCAATATAATAAACGAAAACTTGAAGTGGACGTAGGCCAGAGTATGCCAAAATACTATAAATCTTTATGTGCACTTTCTTACTCGTTTTTCTTATTTTCACTTTTTATTCTCTACTTACTTTCCTTGGGTTTTTGTGCGACCTTGGGCTATTTTTAGTTCAAACAATTAGTTTAGTAAATTATGTATTGTTTAAAGTGTTATAAAAAATTTTTGGTATATATAATGTGTGTGTATTTTATTTCAAATACTTAAATTTATATCTACTTTTAGATTGTTTTACTAAGCAAACAATTAGATATATTGAAAAAGAGTTTAAATTTCAAAATAATTGAATTCGTCAAAAATAAATTAATTTTTTAAAAATAAATTATTATTATATTTATATAGTTTTTTATAATTATTTTGGATAGGCATATACATATAAAGGGACAAATGTATCCGTTACGGTGTAAATCCTTACACGTATAAACGTACACATTAAACTTGTACACTAGATATATGTTGCATGTGCACTTTACACATATAAGTGTATTTGATTACACTCACAAGATTATAATTAAATTTATTTTAAATTAAACCTATTATAAACAAACTAAATAAAATATGGATTTTATTTAAAATATTTTAGATTGGATCTAAAATCGATTAAATTTCATAGGCTAATAAAGATTTAAAATGGATTTTTTATTTTAAACTCACCTATTTAACACGCTGCGACCCAAGATAGTTCCTTTACAATCATCCTCATTCTCGTATTAGACTAGATAGAAACCATTATCTCTCGACTAAATCTCAAAAATACCTTTGGAGCTCCAAGAACTCATTGTATATGCTTTGAAATGCGCATAATATGGCCTAATCCCTGTGTAGTTAAATCCCCGTAAAATTCTTGTTATAGCCCATAACACTTTTAAGTCCCACCATTTCCAATTTAATAGCAAAATCAAGCCTTTTTAGTACCCACTTTAGTAACATTAATATACAAATATTGATTTGACTGGTTCTCTTTTAAACCAAATCAACAAAGTTAGGGTAAAGACCTAATTTTAAGGCGTAAGTGCTCAATATAAGTTAGAAATCTATTATAGTCATCAAATCTAGTCTGCATAAATAATTATATTCTTCGATTTTATTATATAAGACTAAATAATATTTCTTTTTTCTATACAAATGATATAAGAATGAGAATAAATTAACTTCAAATATTTGACTTTATATCTAATGAAGCTTTTTGCATCTCCGCTATTTTCACTGTATTCTCGCTATAACTTTTTTATACCTCCACTACTATAAAACCGCTAAGCGCTTTAACTACACATCCTACTCCCAACCATATAAAGCAAGATAGAATTACCCTAAATTTTATCCATATTTTCCATTTCATTCTCCTTAATTTAAATAATTTTTTTATTATTGACTACTTCTTTTCCAAAAGATTGGAGATTAATTGCAGCACCATTTCTAACCATATCGCTCAAAGATCTCGGTTTAGCTTGTAGATTCGCTACAAATTTGCTCTTGGTTTCAGTTTCCTGCTGCCCTTTACCTTTTTCGTTTTTCTTTCTGCCATAATCTAAGTTCCTCCCTTTCTGCTTTGTTGCTCCTTAGTTGAGCCGCCCCTGCTATATGTTCCATCCTTTTTACCCCTCTTTCTTCTAACTATTTCCTATACATCCTCCTCCTTATTTTCCTCTTCGTTGATGAAGTTGCTAGGTTTTGAAGATGTATTTGGATTTGGAATCGAATTAGAGACATCTGAGGTTGAAATTAGGCCTATCAATGGATACCCATAAAATCTAAAATCCGTCCGCATAGTAATACCCTTAATTTATTTAACATTATTCAGGAAATTAAATTAGATAAATTAAATTGAATAATGTGGCGTAATGTGATGTGATAAGGAGAATGATATTTGTTAACTAATTAGGTCATGCCTTAAGTAATCAATTATAAAGATTGTTTTAAACATAGAATGTAATGGAATTAATAAGAGGGGCATAATGGCGATAACTCCTTATTTCATTCCCTAAAGCCTTCCTCTCTCATTCATTCTTAGTTTCATATTCTAAATCAAAACAAAACATAAGAAGGTGTCGGCCATTACTTAAGGAAAATGGAAGAAAAAAGCTAAGGAATTCAAAAGGGAAAGTTTAGGGGAATTAATCCACATCAAATCTCAATCTTTCTTATCTAATCTAAGGTGAATAATAATATCCATTTCATTTGTGTATGTTTTGGATCTATGTTTGATTTTCGAATTGATTGTGGTAATACGTTATGCTTGATTTGATGATATCATTATTGGGTTGAATGATGGATTATTGGAATTTCATGAAATTGTTTTTAATGGGTTTTAAAGGTAAAAATCTAGTTTTTTTAATCTCCAATTAACTTGAAACTTGAATACGTTTTGTAAAACATTATTTTGGAGATGGGTTTTCAATTTCATAATTTTTCAAGTTTGAATGATTATTGATATTTTAATTATTAAAAATAATTAAATTGATATTTTATTCTCGAAATTTTTATACGTGAAAGAAGATGAAATTCGAATTTTTGGTGATGTTTTGGGATTTCCCCTAATGGTTATGATTTTCTATGAATTTATTGTTCTAGAAAAGTGTCTAATAAATATAAGTTAAATATATTAATTATAAGGTTTGGAAAGTTATTTGTGAAGGTAGAAAGTGATCTACCAGTAATTTCTAAAAAGACTATGAAAAGTATTTTGTTACCTAATGAAATTTTAACAAGAGGTGAGAGTTGGTGAAAAGTATATTCTTTAAAAGGAAATAAAACAGTTCTTAACTTATTTATAGAAGTGCCATGGTAGATATTCGATACCCCTATCTTTTTGCTACTCGGCAACTATAAAGGCCAATACATGGAATAACTACACGTTAGTTATGATGTATCTACTTTATAGACTCGACAACTATAGGGTTGATGCATGCAAAAGCTACATGGTAGCTATGAGATGCATCTGCTTATATATAGAAGTTCGACATCTTCTTTGTTTCAGGGGTTCGGTATCTCAAGGTTGTAGAGGACAACAACCTTATCATTTCAAGACTCAACACCATTCTTTTTAAATTCGACACTTCTTGATTTAGGGGTTTGGCACCCTCATGTTTTTAAAGGCTCGGCATCCCTAAATGTTTTAAACTCGATACCTCTTGTCTTTTGTTACTCGATAGCCACCATGTAGCCATTCAATATATATGTTTTTGCAACATAATAGCCTTATGTTTCACAAACCCAAATCACTATGTTTTAGAAGTTCGACATCTATGTTTTAGTGGCTTAATAGCCATATGTTTTATAAATCCGGTGGTCTAATTTTACAGGCTAAATATAGAGACTCGATAACTATAGTTTAGTGGCATGGTAGCTGTATATTTTATAACCAAGAGCTATGCTTTAGAGCCTCGATAGCCCTGTATTTTAAAGGGTCGACAACCCTATTTTGATAATAGCTATTTCGAAAGCTATGTAAAGATGTTAGTGCTTCGGTACAAGATTTTGGCTATGTATTTGGGTTATGTTTTCCTTGTTTTTAAAGAAAGGTTTAGAGCGTGTAATAACTTCTAAAGATTAATGTTTTCAAGGAAATGAAATAGTCTTTTAGCCTAATTTTATATGAATATTGCCAAAAAAAATTATTACTTAAAAATTAAGTAATTTTTGATGGATGTGACTATTAATTAAACATATTTATATGAATGATGTTATATGTCCTTGTTATCCTTTAATCGGTTAAATTTACATGTTTTATCATTTGTCATATTTTCATCTGCATTACCCAATATTGCATCTTAGGATTTTAGGATAGAATTACTAGTTTGATTGTTCCAATAGTGAGTATGATCAGACTAAACTACCGAGCGAGTAGAATAATATCCAGGAGATTAGAGAGATCAATTATGTTTGGATACCTTAAACTGATCATAAAGATATGAGTCGTGGATTTAAAACCAAATAAGAATAATGTGGGACTGGTGTAGGGTTGCACCCTATGCTTCAGCCGTTAGCCCCTGACCGGTAAATGTCTGCGATTCCAATACGTAGGGCTTTGTCAGTAGTGAGACTAAAAGGACATTTACTCATAGAAAGGAACTTGTGGCTCTATAGGCTCATATGAAAAGGTTATTGGTAGGCCTGCAAAACCATTAGGTTCATAGTGACCCTAGGAAAACTATGATTCAGACACACAGTCCAATTTCCTCTTAACCGTATTTGGAGACCTCCTAACCGAATTTAGAGATTTTGGTACATCTGTTTATTATTTGGCCCGAGTCAGTACGATAGGTTATTAGTTGGCCTTTGAAAACTAATAGGTTCATAGTGACCCTAGAAATACTTTGATTTGAGACAGAGGGTCAATTTTATGGGATGGGTAAACTTTGTCCTTTAATGACAAACTAGTCACTTTAAACTATATTGCATGCATACAATCGTATCATATTTTTTTTAACCATTGTAGTTGTAGGTGCATGATTTATGTTTAGATTGACATATTTTGATAAGATACTAGTGAGGGGGAAACCATTCTGTTCTGCAGCATGGTCTCACTGGAAATCTGTTTTTGGTTCGAGATGGTATATTATTAATCACGCCAGACTTTTGTCTGACCCGAAGTTTCTTTTTTCCCCTAAACCCTCGAGTCTTAATTGAGTAGATCGGGAGTTGGGTTTTTAGGTTAGACGAATAAGCTTCCAAAGACGTGCGGGAGGCAAGCTAATATTAGGAGTTATTTCCGCTGTGTTGGTTTATGTTTTGTTTTATTGAATGGATGTAACGACAGAATTTATAACCGTCTAGTAGTTAGACTCTGATCAACCAAGGAGGCATCTTTATATGTCGCTCTTGGAATATAATTATTATATTTTCTCTAAACGTAGAATCGATGGGATTATGTAATGAAGGTGAAAGTTATTAATGAAATGTGTTTTGAAAATTTTCATATGCATGTGCCCTTGAAGTTATACATGCAATTAATTGATCTTATTTTATCATCGAGAATTAATTCTGTGGTGGCTATAGCATCCGTAAAGCCTAGTTTTGGACCTCAAAATGGGGATGTTACAACTTGGTATTAGAGCATAGGTTTATGTAAAATATAAAAGATTTTGAAAAAATAATCTAGATAAATCTGAGAATAAGATTGGGGTATAGGATAACACTATAGTAACATACTAGGTATTGCTATATATAAGTATGTATTTTCTATCTCTATTCTCCCTCTCTCTTGGACCACTTCTGTATCTTACAAAGACTTATTTGCAAATTATGAGAAATAAAGATATGGAAGTAGGAAATGGAAGAGTGAATCTAGGCGGATGAAGCACCATAACTAATGGAATTGTTCGACCTGATACTAGAAAGAATCAGGGTCGACAAGCAAATGCTAATCTAAATGAAAATGCTAATGTGAGTGTTAGAATCCCACCTGTAAATATGGGTGTTATGTATCAGTTCTTTGTGAATATGATGCAATCTGGAGCAGCAGTTGGTTTGGTTGGAGGAAACGCTAATAATGTAGGAGGAGCTAATCCCAAGGTCCTACTCATAATAATTATGCTAAGTTGAGTCATGATTATACTAGTCTTGGAGGAAAGCCTTTTCCTAGAATGGAAAGTGCTATTGAAGTTGAGGATTGGTTGTTGCACTATGAAAGGATCTTTGTTGACTTAGGCTTAAATGATAAGCAGAAGAGGAGATTAGCATCTAGACAGTTGCAAGGATTGCTTTGTATTGTTGGAATAGTATGACTGTAGGAGTACTGGAGGAGAATTTGACTTGGGCTGAATGTAGGAGGAGATTTGAGGAAAAGTTTTTGTTCGAGATAGCTAAGTATCTTTTCTTAGGAAGTTCATGAAATTAGAGAAAGGGAAGATGTCTGTACTAGAGTATGTAACTAAGTTTGATGAGTTGGTCAGATATGGATATGCTACTATTGATACTGTGATTAAAAGAAATGAGAAGTTCATTTGGGGATTCAAGCCAGAGATTGCCATGGCAACTATGCCGCATCTCAAAGATCGATGTGATGTGGTGGCGAGGATGGCGTTAAGGAACAAGGAAATGCTTTTGTCATTTGGAAGTGAAAAGCCTGTGGAAGCTCAAGGTTTTCAAGGAAAGAAGAGGATGTTGTTTAATAAGAAGGGAGATCAGAAGGATGGAGCTTTCAATAAAGAGAAGGCTAATGTTGTTTGCTATAAGTGTGCCAAGAAAAGGCGCTTCGCTAATGAGTATCGATCTGTTAATGGAAAGAAGGTTGTGGGAAAGAAGGGTGTGAAATGTTATAATTGCAACCAGAAAAGGCATTACAAGAATGAATGTCTAGTACCGACCAAAGCTCATAAAGGGAAAGTCTATGCTCTGGAACCATCAGCTTCTGGACTGACAGCAGAAGAGAAAGGAAAGTCTATGATGGGAGGTACGCTTTTGATTCATGGCATATCTATTAGTATTATCTGATACTGGCACATCACATTCTTTTATCTCACAATGTTTGTTAGATAAGTTAAATTTAGAACCATTATACCTTATTACTTCCTTAAGGGTTGTGAATCCGATAGGAGGTTATGCAACTCTTGGGATAATATGTGACCATTTAGAATTTGAGCTGCTAGGTCATTCATTTACTTGCAATTTGCATGTGTTTGATTTTGTGGGTTTTGGGATTATTCTGGTATGGGTTGGTTAAACAGATATGATGCTTGGATATTTTGCCTGGATAGGAAGATATCATTAATACATCTTAATATCCGTGATCGAATTATATACTTCGTAGATAACTCATTTTTAGATGTATATGCTTTATTAGGTGCAATGGAAGTGGGAGATGAGGTCAATCGGTTTTCATCATAAGAGACTATGCGAATGTCTTTGAGCCAGTTATAGGACTACCAACAAAATGAGCTATTGAGTTTTGATTAGATCTTGTACCTGGAGGTAAACCTATAAGTAGACTGCCTAGCCGAATGACACCTACTAAGATAAAAGAGTTAAAAGTGTAGCTAGTGGAATTAGAATGGAAGAATTTTATTAGACCAAGCAGTTCTTCTTGGGAAGCGGTCGCAGTGTTCGTGAAGAAACCGAATGGGTTGTTGAGGATGCGTATTGATTATCGTAAGTCAAATGAAAAGACGATAAAGAATTGGTATCCTTTGCCGAGAATAGATGATTTGTTTGATAAGTTGAGTGGAGCCAAGGTATTTTCCCAATTGGATCTAGCAACTAGGTTCCATCAATTGAGAGTGGCGGAGGACAACATTCCATTAATGATGTTTCGAACAAGATATGGTTTGTATGAGTGGTTAGCCATGCCCTTTGGATTCACCAATACTCTGTGGATTTGATGAACCAGATCTTCCAAAAGCATTTGGATAGATTCATATTAGTATTTATAGATAACATTCTGATATATTCTAAGAATGAATGGGATCATGAGATTCATCTTAGAATAGTTCTTAAAATGTTGAGGCGACATTAACTAAAAGCAAAGTTTTCAAAATGTCATTTTTGGAAGAAAGAAGTGAAGTTCCTTGGCCTTGTAGTTTAGAAAAACGGTTATCAATGGATCTAACTAAGATTGAAGCTGTTAATAATTGGAAAGGACCCGAGACTATGACCAAGATAAGCAGTTTTCTAGAGCCGGCTATTATCGGAGATTCATCAAGGCTCTCTCGTATAGCGACACCTATAACTAAACTAACAAGGAAGGACATAAAGTTTGTTTGGATAGATAAATGTGAAGAGGCATTCTAAAAGCTAAAGCATTTATTGACCAATGTGCTCGTGTTAGTTATTCCAGATGGAAATCAAGATTTGGTGGTGTATACGTATGCATGTGGGACATGGTTAGGAGCTGTGTTAATGGAAAGAGGTAAAGTGACTGCCTTTGTTTCTCGATAACTTCGATGGCATGAAGTTAGATATCCAACTCATGATTTAGAGTTAGCAACAGTGATCTTTGCTTTGAAAGTGTAGAGACACTATCTTTTGGGAGAACAATTCAAGTTATTTACGGATCATTAGTCTTTGAAACAATTATTCTATCAAAAGGAGTTGAATATGAGAGAGCAATGGTGGCTAGAGTTTTTGACGGCTTGTGATTTCGATATTGAGTATACGCCAGGGAGAAGAAATAAAGTTGTTGATGCACCTAGTAGGAAACATCAGATCGTGGTGTTAGCTATGTTAGCAAAATGGAAAGATATAGAGGCATTAACTACTAGTGGTGTGCGGTTAAGGTCAATAGCTAGTTTTAGTCAAAATACCGCAATGTTATCATGTTTTGGATGTTCGACCAGTAATGATCGAAAGAATTGCTTCTAAATAGATGGATGATCCATTACTAGCTAAATGGATTAGAGGACTTGAAGTGGAAACTGAGATTGATGGTTGAAAAGGTTTTAGTCTTGATCGGAATGGATGGCTACAGAAGAAGGGACGGTTCTGCGTTCCAGATGTTTGTAACATAAAGAAGGAAGTTCTTAGGGAGTGTCATCAATTGAAGTTTACTATTCATCCTAGAGGAACTAAAATGTATTAGGATATAAAGAGGAGTTCCTTCTAGGAAGGAATGAAAAGAGATGTAGGCTTATGGGTGAAACAATGTTTGAATAGCCAACAAGTAAAAGTCGAGCATCAGAAACCAAGTGGATTGCCTCAACCTTTAGAAGGCTACTTTGCAAAATGGACTCTATATCCATGGATTTTATCGATAGGTTGCCAAGGTCAAATAGGGGAAATGAAAGTATTTGGGTCATGGTATATAGACTAACCAAGAGTGCGCACTTTATTCCCATTAAGTCGAGAAGGACTGAACTTACTTTGGCGAAGTTGTTTATGAATAATATTGTAAGACTACATGGAATTCCTAATAGCATAGTCAGTGACAGAGATACTTTGCTCACTAGTGTTATCTAACCTTTTGACCAGGCAATATTCAGATAGACTGGATGGATCGAACTTGGAAACTATCAAGGTGGGAAGTCCAGAGAGATGGCCCAAGAGTCCAAATACCAAATGCAAACAAAGTCACTAGGCAAAGACTAAGTCATCTCTAGAGTTCAAAGACACCAATCCAACAATGTGTTGGATCGGTACCGATCCAACATCATGGATCGATACCGATCCATAAAATCCCACCCAAACTAGCCTTGATTCCTCCTATGTGTTAGTGATGATCCTAGGAGCCTATTTCTAGCACTACTTCGTTGATTCCATGTTATATCCTATCGATCTCCATGAGCACTTGCAATCAGCAACTCCATTCTTCCATATATCCAACATTTGAGTCAGAAACAAGCTAATAATGGTGCAAAAAAGTTTGGAATCATGAAGCTAACCTTGAATCGAGCCTAAACAAAGAGTTCAAAACCATCCATATGAAGAATATATGGATCGGTACCGATCCAAGCCCATGGATCGGTATCGATTCGTGATTATTTCTAAGGTGTCCACCTATTTTCCTAGAGAAATGGTCTGTAGCATGAAAAACAAGGTGGAGATTATGGGGATGAGATTTTAGGCTCCCTACAGCAATAAATGGAGGGACAGAGTTCACTTTTAAGGATTTTTTGGCCCTAGCTCTATCTTGCTCTAATTTCTTATAATCATCTACAAATTTATACCAATCTCCAAGAACTAGTGCTTGTAAACTAATGATATCATCAATAAAGCACTAAGTGGACGTAGACCAAGATTAGCCAAACCACTATAAATATTGTGTGTTCTTTTCTTACTTGTTTAATTGGCTTTTTTTCACTTTTTATTCTCTACATAATCTCTTGGGTGTCTGTGCCATTTCTCGTCCAATCATTTTGGTGCTTCCATTGAGAATGATATTCTCGGGATATTTGGATCCATCGTCTACTATTGGATTTCTTAGATTCAAGAGATAGATCCAATCTTTCAACCTTACTGTTCTATTATTCCGATTTTCAACAATTTACAAAAAGTTATTTGCCATGGCCCCAAAGAAAGACCGTTCTACAAACTCCAAAGATGCTAATGATGTTGATAACCAGAATGCTCAGCATGTGGATGAAGCTGCCCAACCAAATCAGGCAGAGATCCAAATTTCAATTGACGACATAACTAGAGTGGAGATGGATCATATGATGAAGCAAATGGAAGATATGTTCCAGAAGAATCGCAAGGAGATGAACTAGTTGATGCAGAAAGCTTGAGACTTCTAAATGAGCTAACTCAGAACCGTCATAGGAGGACCAGGAGAGACTTAACATCTTCTGATTCAAAGTCTAATAGTTCCTCATCATCTGAGCAAAGACAGAGGAATAAGAAGCAGAAAATGGCTCAAAACACTATCGAAACTTCATATCAGGAAATGAGACAAACTCATGGCGCAAGTTTGTGGATTGGTACTGATCCAAGAGGACGGATTGGTACCACTCCAACCAATGTTAGAGCTGGACCTTGCCCTTTGGATGGTGGGGTGGATTTAACTTTTGGTCGGGCCACAAATGATCAGAATCAGGAATATTGAACAACTGTTAATGATTCAACGCATATCAATCAAATAGGGGTACTGCCGGACAAACAGATCTCCAAAAGTCTAGAGAGTCCAGGTATCGTGGATCCGCTTGAAAGCATTCATCGGGCCGAGCACTCGAAATGGATCCCGACTACCTGTGTTTAACCAAACCTGTAGAACCAGAGTACTTTGCCAAGATGGTCAGAAAGCTTGTAAATGAAAATCAGTTCAGAAGTAATGGTGAGTGGGGTACTTCTCAAAGTTGAAACTTGTTTAGAGAAAACATTCTACTTGCAAAGTATCCACAGAGGTTTGTAATGTCGATGATGCCATTGTATGGTGGGAAAATGGATCCAAGGTAGGACTTAACATAATACGAGTGGCATATGGACTCTGCTAGAGCATCAGATGCAGTGAGATGTCATTTCTTTCCAATCTTCCTGGAGGGAGTAGTGATGATGTGGTTCTCTCGGCTCCCATCTAGATCCTATTGTCTTTTGCTAGTTGACGTGAAGGTTTCTGGAGCAATTCCATCTACATATTTCAGGCTCGAAGGATTTGATGTCGTTATCAAACCTCTTCCAAGGCATGGGAGAGTCATTGAAGGATTTCTTGAACAAGTACCATACAGCTGTAAAGGAAGTTACGAATGATAAGGATGACAAAGTATTGATGGCACTGAACAAGGGAATTCATCTTGAAACTGACTTCAGGAGATGGTTGGAAATGAAACCCTCGTCGACGATGAATACTTTTTACAGGAAGGATAATCAGTTCTTGTTTTTGGAAGGGGCGTGTACTCATTCACGAAGAGATGATGTTGGGCCTTTACTTAAAGTGATAAAGAGCAATATTGCTGTAAAATAGTCCGGAAGGAGTTCTGGAAATGTGGGTGTAAATATTGGGAACAAGAATGATGAGAGGAAACGGAGTGATAGTGGGGCAGGAAGCAAAAACCAGATAATAGGAATCATCCCAGGATTCCAAAGTATGACAGCTATACTGAATTGAATAACTCAATAGAGAATATCTATATGGCTACTTAAGGTACTAAGCAGTACAAGAAGCTAGCTCTGAGAGAGTCGGTTGAGAAGGAGAAAATTTTGGCAAGTTTTGCAGGTTCCATGAGACACATAGTCATAACACCAATAATTGCAGACACTTGCGTGATATGATTGAGCAGTTGATTCGCAAAAATAAGTTGCAGTAGTTTGTGAAAGCCCCGCAGGATGGCGGGCAAGGAAATTCTAACCCCGATGGGTCATCTTCCTAATGGGGGTAAGCTAGGCCTAGTGGTAAAGAGCCTAGGCTGCCTAAAAAATATTTAGTGATAAAACAATCATCGGTAGACCACATCCGGCTAACAAGAGCTGGAACGAGATGGATCGATATGTTGGTGCTTTAAAACATGCAGAGAATGAGAGCTTCTTTGCTATAGAGGACAGAGCTCCGGCAAAATAATTCAGAACTATGCCAAACGATATTATCTTCCGAAACAGAGATGCTGATGAGGTGGAAGCCCCAACGATTGACCCACTCATGATTACGACCATGATTAGCCTTGCGATTGTAAGGAGGTGCTAGGGTTGACAGTGGGAGTTCAGTCAATATTTTATTTAAAAAAGCTTACAACCAGATGCTTCTAGAAGGTAAGGACTTGAAACCATGTAAATCTCGGATCCATGGATTTAACGGGATAGCTACGGAGCCAGTTAGATAAGTGGAATTACCGGTGCTGCTTGGTGAGGGTGATCGCAAGCGAGTGCGGATCGTGCCCTTTATGGTGTTGGATATTTACTTTGCTTACAATGCATTTTTGGGCCGACTGGCCCTGGCTAAATTTAGAGCGGCTATTGCTCCTTGGTGTTTGACAATGAAGTTTCCTACAAAGAATGGTATGGGAATAGTACAAGGAGATCAAGGGCTTGGCTTCGAGTATTATGTCATTGAGCTAAAGAAGGCAAGATTAAAAGAGAAAGAAAAGGTGTAGAGGGGACTCTCTGCATCAAGGCGTTGGACGCATAGCAACCACTGCATCAAGGCGTTGGATGCATAGCATCAAGGCGTTGGATCTACGAAAAGAGCCATTGGATGGAAGGGCAGCTCTAGCCTAGTTGACGATCAAAATTCTGGTTAGCCAAAGATGATCCTACGCAGATCCTGGAGGTTGGATCATAATTCGGTATGAGGCTGATGAAGGAATTGATTGCTTTCCTTTAAATGAACCTGGATGTATTCGTTGGACACATTCTAACATGTATGGGATTTCGCTGGAGACAGCGAGCCATGCATTAAATGTAAATCCTAAATGTGTTACAGTGAAACGGAAACCTCACAGTCTGGGTCCAAAGAAATCTGCTGCACTCAAAGAAGAAGTGGATAATCTGAAAGATAACGGCTTCATCCATGATGCCTTGTACCCGAAGTGGGAGTCAAATCCAATCTTGGTGAAGATAGCTAATAGGAAGTGGAGGACATGCATCGACTATTCTAACTTGAATAAGGTGTGTCCGAAAGACAGTTTCCCGCTTCCAAGAATTGATTAGTTGGTGGACTTAACGGTTGGACATGAACTGCTCTTGTTTATGATGCGTACTGTGGATACAAATCAGATTCCAATGCATGTCACTGACACGTCATACTTAACTTTTCACTAAATCTCTGGAATAAAATTTGACGTGTAAAGTCTCAATTCAAAGTGATAAACACTTTGGTTTTTCAGAATCAAAACAGTATATTATATAAAATAGTAATCACGGATCACAGCAGAATAAAAGATCTCATATACATATACAAACTGTGAGTCTACAAAATAAAATACTTGACTCACATAATACACAAATGTTACAATTCTCTATCTTAAATACACATCTCAAAATATAAATAAGAAATCCTAATGAGATAGACTAAATGTCAAATAGCTTATCTCCCTACTAGCCCAATCATCCAAAGGTCTACCTATCCCATAACCTGAAAAGTCTCGGCCTGACCCGAGCATTAAAATAACATCCGGGTCAGACTATCTCTACCAATAGGATGAGAGCAAGATATAGCACAAGTATAAATAACATATAATTTAATCCATATTTCCAAGAAATAACAAGTTACGGAGTTAATCTAAAACAACATTTATCTCAAGCAATAGAGATATATTTTAGATCACAAACACACATTATTCAATAAATGTAGAATTTCAGAACAAAGCAGGATATCTCTAAGTACACAAAACCAAATCCATACCGATCACTTACCTGATCGTACATACCAATCATCAGATTGTACTCATACCATGCAAACAATATGGTATCACTCGAACCGATCTGATACCAAGGATCGTACTCATACCGTAACATAGAATCTTGACCAATCACAAGGATCGAGGAAATCATAAATCTCGATCAATCTAAATGATCGGGGCAACCAAGGCTCGAAAACTCTAGTTTATTTTATATATGTATATATGTATTATTTGAAAAGAAATCTAGGAGTATACCTCTTAAAGATTTATCGGTCCCACCAAACCCTAAAAGGAAATACTCAAAAGTGCCAAATACTATCACTTTCAGTAATCACTAGAACTTAACCAAAATGTCCCATACGACACGATGAAATCCTAGTATTTACTAGAAGCTAGTAAATCTCACTTATTAAAGATACCACTGGAAAACCTGAACTATATTCTCTTAAGGATCAAGCAGTCCCATCATACACCAAAAGAGAATACAACTCTAAAGTGTCAAATACTTCCTCATAGCAATCACAAGAACTTAACCAAGGCATCACATACTACCCAATGAAATTCGAGTATTCGCTAATGGGCTGGTAAGTTCCACTCGAATATTATGTGCAATGAGTTCTACCATATTCAACGAAGTGTTATCCGAAAGCATTTAAACCAATTGATAACACTAAGTCGATTATTAGTACTTTCCAAATTATAGAATTAAGGTTCTCAAAACATTTTTTTGATTTATCACTTTTAAAAAAATATTCCATTAACCCGAATTGTTTCAAAAGCATTTATTTTATAGAACAAAGATTTTCTGTGTTCCAAAACCATATTTAAAAATTCCAAAAAGTTATATTGTTCACAATTTATATTCCAAAGCCATATATATATTTAAGTAGTCAATTACTTTATAAAACCAACTTTATTACTCTCATTACAAATCCAAAATTAGTATTTATACACTAGTTTAAAACAACTTAATTTTATACTTCAAGACCATGTTTTTAAACCCCATAACCATTTTATTTAGAAATAAATTAGGTTTATATTTTCAAAATCATATTTCCAAATCCATGAATATTTATATAATACTTAATATAAATATAACTATTTGTTAAAACCATTTATAAAAGGAATAGACCAATTTAGAAAACAAGTTTGATATTTATAACTTAAATAAACTCTCTTTACAAAATCATTTATTTGTAAAACTAAGTATTGATTTTTATAAAATGGATAAATATAAGTTTCTAAATTTCCAAAGCTTTGAATCAAAATGATCAAAGTCCATAGAGCACAAGAAGATTCACTATTACACATCATAGGATTTTAACAACAAATAGGTCCATACGGTTCAACTTTAATATCATCTCCAAACACATTTTATAACTTTTGTTTGATGTGATTTTTTGTATGATGATAACAAACATATATCAATTTATGTATGTGTTTGCAGATTGTACTATACACATATAGGAATAAATATTCATATTGAATAATAATACTATGGCACAGAATTTAGATAATTCAATCAATATTTTTTATTCAACATAATATTTTATTTCAACACTTTTACAGTACAAAGTTTTTTCAGCTCTCTCTATATACATACATCGGTTTCATACATTTCACATTCACATTTTTTCTCACTACAACACTCAACACTCATTTTTTCACTCTGTCTGCACATCTGCATCTATCTGCATTGTCCAGCTCCAGTTCTTGTCCTGTCTCCTGTGTACCTGTATAATAAGCAACTACAGCAGTAATCTGAAAATAAACAAATTTGAATTTGCAAAAATATAAATTTGTTTTTATTAGTGCCTCAGATATATGGGTTATTGTCATCATTTTTTGTGTGTAATATCTGTGCATATCAGTATTCTTATCAGGGACAGGTAATTATGAGTGGCTGCAATACACACGTGTACATTTATACACGTGTGCACTGCCTCGCCAACTCGTGTGCACAGTCGAGTCAAAAGACAAGCTGGATTCAACACAAATGCAATACCAACACCAACAGTGAAACAAGTAATGTACACATGAAAGCTACAGTCTCAAGTCCAACCAGACCAAATTGAAACAGAGAGGAAAATATGCACAAGTGAAGTACACAGCAACAAAGACTATGGCACCGGCATATGAACAACAAGGAAATCAAGCAAGCATACAAGTTAATCAAGTTTCAAGTCAGAAGTACAAAATGGCCAAGCAAGTGCACAATTAACAAAAGCATCAAAGGCTGCAAACATACATCTTGAAACCAGAGTGCACAACAGCCATCAACATGAACAAAAGATCAGAACAATGCAAAACTTCCAGATGAACAATGCAAACTCAAACTTGAAGGTACAATTCCAATGCAGACAAAGTCATGGCACACTGGAAGTACAATAAAGTGAACATGCAATCAGTAACCACTGACTCAATTCAAACAAGATCAATATCACAAAAATCAAGTTTGTAGTCGAAGAAACCTACAGGTCAAAATCAATGCCGTAGGGATGAACGAGAAACAGTGGAAGTAGTGTCAAACAGCAGGTCGAAAAGTGCTCAGGAAGGAACACAAAAATGGTCAGAGTCGAAGTACATAAGGGACGTAAACAACATCGCATTAACAAGTCAAAATAGAATCATACTGAATGCCAGAGAATTCAAGCAACACGTACAAATTCGTTGACAAGTTCAAATTCGATACCGTGATGACCAAGGCAACAAGTTCGAACCAAAAATGCCAGCAAAGCCAAAGTCGAACAAGTCAGAATTCAACACCGTGGTAATCATGTAATAATTCAACACCATGGAGATCAAGTATCAATATATACGAATTTTATAAAGTCAGAATCAATCTCAAGCATCCATGCATCATCGATCGGCCAAGCAAAATAAAGTGATGAATTCAAACGAATTCGTACGAACAAAATTATAGGAATTAGACTCCTATATAAACCAATCATCATCGGCACTTTTAAGGCATCAAGTTCAAGTATTTAATCCAGAGAACAAAAGGCAAAAATTACATACCGGAGTTAGGAGTCGAATTCGATCAACAATCGAGAAGCAACCGAAGCCAAGCTACGAAGAGACGTCGATCGACAGAGCAAATAATGTGGAATCATCATTCGATCGAGAATTAAAGTCGGCTTCTTCGATTTTATACAAAGCCCTAATTTCTCACAGAGGAACGAGATCGAGAGAAGCCACCATTTTTCACAAAGGAACGGCCCGACATTGATAAAAGAAAAACAGGGCCGCAATTTCTTTTTTCTTGAGTGATAATAGTTTGGGCCGGTTTTATTTATTGTGTTATTAAGGCTTTGGTATATTTTTAAATTAGGGTGTTGAGTTGTTTTTAATTTGTTTTTAAATTTGAATTTTTTGAATCAAATCTTGGTAAATCACCACCTAGGATTTAGGTTGTGTCAGATTGTCTAGTTAGGATTAGTTCAGTAAGCAGAGTTTGTGAGTTTGCAAAACTCTATAGGCGGTAGCAAGGTTTGTGAGTCTGTTAGAGTGTTTGTAAGCGGGAGACTGTTTAATTCTAATAGAAATCTGGGAATGCAGTAGTAGGCAGGGGTTGCCGAAGCTGGGTAAATTTTGTGTGTGATTTACTTTTCAGCATATTTACTTTTCTGCAGTTTATTTAAATTCGAGAAAATTTGCTATAACCCTATTCACCCCCCCTCTAGGGTTAATCTAGATCCTACAAGTGGTATCAGAGCCCGGTATTTTTCGTTAACTCTAGAGTCATGAATCCACCAAATAATGCTTTTTCTGAGGGGCAATCTATTGCTAGGCCACCCATGTTTAATGGGAATGATTATGCTTATTGGAAAGTTAGGATGGGTATTTATCTTAGTTCTGTTGATTATGATGTTTGGGACATTATTGAAACTGGCTATATATCTCCCATTATAACTGTTGGTGATACTGAGATTCCTAAACCTAAGGATAGATGGGACGCTAACGATAAGAAATTAAAAACTACAAATGCTAAAGCCATGAATGCTTTGATCTATGCTCTTGATAAGAATGAATTTAATAGAATTTCTCATTGTAAAACTGCGCAGGAAATTTGGCATACCTTAGAGGTGACACATGAAGGAACTTCTCAAGTCAAAGAGTCTCGTCTAGCCCTATTCAGCAATGAATACGAGAACTTTGTGATGGACAAAGGCGAGAGCATAAAGGACATGTTTGGATGCTTTTCAACTTTGGTGTATAATGCTAGAGCGCTTGGGAAGGTATTCACTGAGGTAGAGCTTGTGAGGAAGGTGCTACGAGTCTTACCGATGAACTTTTCAACAAAAGTCACGGCAATACAAGAATCGAAAGATCTGAGTAAACTAAGCATGGAGGAGTTGATCGGCAACTTGATGACATATGAGCTTGAGCTAAAAACAAAGGAGGAACGCAACAACTCCGAATCAAAGAAGAAGACGATTGCCTTAAAGAGCAAAGAAGAGAGCAATGAAGAAGAAGAAAATCCAATTGAAGAGCTTGCAATGGCTGTCAATAATCTTAGAAAATGGTCAAGATTCGGGCCACGCAAGAAGAAAACAAATGGTAATAGGTCAAAAGATTCTGACAATTCCGATAATGAATTGACTTGCTATAACTGCAATAAGCCTAGCCACTTTAAACAAAAATGCCCACTTCTCAAAAACAACAAAGGAAAGAAAAAGAAGAAGAAGGCCTTTGCAGCGACTTGGGATGATGAAGAAGGAGAGGAAGTTTCGAATAATAGCTCAGAGGAGGCTAATTTGTGTCTTATGGCAAAATCAGATTCAGAAGCAAGCTTAGAGGAATCTAGCGAGGTAAGTGACTATTCTTATAATGAACTTGTTTTGATGTGTTATGATCTTACTAAAACAATTGATACTCTTGAATCTAAAATTGAAAAACTGAAATCTGATAGGAGAGAACTTGTCCATGAAAATACTAGGTTAGAAACTGAACTTGAAAATATTCAAAACCTATACTGTAAAAAATGCAAAATTTTAGATTCATAATTATCAAAACTTAAGAATAGCTTTGAGAATCTTGAAAAAGAAAACTTGAGTCTTAAGGAAACCATTGACACTAGGAAAAAGGATTTTATAAATAGATGCACCTCACTTGTGACTGAAAACACAACACTAAAAACCAAAGTCCAAAATCTTGAGAAAACTCTAAATAACTTTTCAAGTGGAGAAAAATCATTCAACATGTTATTGGGAAATCAACTTTTTGCTAACAACAGAAAAGGACTAGGTTTTGGGAAAACACAAGTTGATGATAATGCAAAAGGTAAGAGTGTCTTTGCTAGATGTGAAATAATTGGACATCGTGCTAAAAATTATAGTTATAGGAACAAGAACACAAAATTTATACAAGTTTGGGTTCCTAAGAATTCTACAAACAAATTTCATGTCTATTGGAACAAGAATGAAAGGACAAAACAAGTTTGGGTTCCAAAGGGATTGTTTATTCACAATGCTTCAGTCACTAATATCATTGGACCTAAGAGTTTCTCTAGGTCATCCTCCTCTCTCTCTATGTAGGTTTGTTGGCGGGCTAAGGAGCAACAAGAATGGTTTCTAGATTCAGGTTGTTCTAGACATATTACAGGTGATAAATCAAAGTTCCTTAGCCTAGAGAATTTTAAAGGTGGAAATGTGATCATGGGAGACAATAGCAAGTGTAAGATTATTGGTAAAGGTGAAGTAGGTAACGGTACTTTTTCCTTGACTAATGTTTTATACGTTGAAAATTTGCATCACAATCTCATTTCTATTAGCCAACTATGTGACAAAGGTATGAATGTGGTTTTTGATAGTGATACTTGCAAAATCATTGATAAATCTTCTAATAACATTGTTTTTATGGGCAAAAGAAAAGGAAATGTTTGCACGCTTTCTTTTGATAATCTAAATCTTTCTAGATGTTTGGTAGCCACTAACGAAGAGGCATCCTTATGGCATAGGAGACTTGGACATGCTAGCATGGGCCTCTTGGAAAAACTTGAAACGAAAGAATTAGTCAAAGGGTTACCACATCAGAAATTTAAAAATAATAAAGTGTGTAATGCATGTTCCTTGGGCAAGCTTAGTCGATCATCATTTCGCCCTAAAAACATTGTTAGCACATCAAGGGTCCTTGAATTAATTCACATAGACTTATTTGGACCAAATGAAATTGCAAGCTTGAATGGAAAACGTTATTGTTATGTATTGGTTGATGATTATTCTAGATTTACATGGGTTTATTTCTTAGCCAAAAAGTCTGAATCTTTTAATTATTTTTCAAAATTTGCAAAACTTGTTCAGAATGAAAAAGGAGTTTCAATTAAAACTTTGAGAAGTGATCATGGAGGCGAATTTGAAAATTTGGATTTTGAAAGCTTTTGTGAAGAAAATGATTTAAAACATGAATTTTCTGCTCCACGAACACCTCAACAAAATGGGGTGGTTGAAAGGAAAAATCATACATTGCAAGAATTGGCTAGATCCATGTTGAATGAGTATAAACTACCTCTAACCTTTTGGGCAGAGGCAGTGAATACTTCATGCTATGTAATGAATAGAGTAATGATTAGACCAATACTTGGCAAAACATCTTATGAATTGTGGCATGAAAGAAAACCTAACATTTCTTATTTTCGTGTATTTGGATATCCTTGTTTCATTCTTAACACAGGTGATCAACTTGGAAAATTCAAATCAAAGGCTGATGAGGGAATTTTCATGGGCTATTCAACAAGGAGCAAGGCTTACAGGATATACAACAAACGAACAAAAACAATTGTTGAATCAATCAATGTGAAATTCGATGAATTTGACCTGGAAAGGACGACTGAAAAGGCGATTGACGATGGGGTAGATCATGAAGGCATTGAAGAAGGGACATCTAGTGAGAAAGCTGAAAGTAGGACTGTTGATGCTGATAGATTGAAGTTCAAATCCAATCATCCTCCTGAATTGGTTATAGGTGATCCTACGGAAGGTATACGCTCTCGCTCTTCATTTGATAAAAATTTGTGTGCGTTTTGTTGTCACAGTGGTTTTATTTCTGAGATTGAACCTGATTCTGTTGAAATGGATCTTAATGATGAAAGTTGGATTTTAGCAATGCAAGATGAACTTAATCAATTTGAGAGAAATAAAGTTTGGAAATTAGTTCTTAGGCCTAATAATTATCCAATTGTTGGAACTAAATGGGTGTTCAAAAATAAACTTGATGAATCAGGAAATGTAATTAGAAACAAAGCTAGGTTGGTCGCAAAAGGATATAACCAAATAGAAGGCATAGATTTTGATGAAACATTTGCTCCAGTTGCTAGGTTAGAATCCATTAGGATTTTGCTAAGTTTTGCATGTTATAAGGGTTTCAAACTTAAACAAATGGATGTAAAAAGTGCCTTTCTAAATGGTGATTTGAAAGAAGAAGTTTTTGTTGAACAACCCCCCGGTTTTGAAAATCATGATTTTTCAAATCATGTGTATAAACTAGAAAAAGCATTATATGGTCTTAAGCAAGCTCCTAGAGCTTGGTATGACTGCCTTTGTACATATCTTTTGGAAAATGGTTTTAAAAAGGGGAGTGCTGACACGATACTGTTTCTATTACATAAAGAAAGTGATTTTTTGATTGTTCGGACTTATGTGGATGATATCATTTATGGTGCTACTAATGAACTCTTGTGCGAGAAATTTGAACAAGTCATGCAGGCTAAATTCGAGATGAGCTTGGTTGGAGAATTGAAATTTTTCCTTGGATTTCAAATCAAGCAAAGCGTGATGGTATTTTCATTTCACAATCCAAGTATGTGTTGGAACTATTGAAGAAATTTGGAGTTGAGAACTCCAAACCATTGAGAACTCCTATGAGCCCATCAACAAAGTTGGACAAAGACGAGAAAGGAGTTGCTGTTGATCAGAAGAAATATCGAGGGATAATTGGTTCACTTCTCTATCTTACTGCTTCTAGACCTGATATTATGTTTTCTGTGTGTTTGTGTGCACGTTTTCAATCTAATCCTAAAGAATCTCATTTGAAAGCCACTAAACGAATTTTGAGATATCTTTCACACACACACAAATTTGGACTATGGTACCCTTCTTGTGAAAATTTTGATTTAGTTGGTTATTCTGATGCTGATTATGCTGGTTCATTGGTTGACAGGAAAAGTACTAGTGGGACATGTTTCATGCTAGGACATTCATTAGTTTCATGGTCGAGTCGAAAACAAAATTGTGTTGCATTATCCACCACTGAAGCAGAATATATTGCTTTAGGAAGTTGTTGTGCTCAAATTTTATGGATGATGCAAACTCTTTCTGATTTTGGCTTAGTTTATAAACAAGTTCCATTAAAATGTGATAGTAAAAGTGCAATAGACTTGTCAAATAATCCTGTTCATCATTTACGCACAAAACACATTGATGTGAGACACCACTTTCTTAGAGATCACATTGCTAAGGAAGACATTTGCATTGAATATATTTCAACTGAGATTCAACTTGCTGATATTTTCACAAAACCCCTCCCCGACGATAGATTTTCCAGATTACGTTTGGATTTGGGGATTATAGAAATTGACTAATCATTTTCCATTTTTGGTTGAAATATTCTTGGATATTTATTTTCAACTTCAATTTCTAGAATTCAAACCAGTTTTGGATATTATTCAAAGATTGATTCGAATATGGTATTCAGTAGTGGAAATATGTTTTGTTTTTATTTCTTTTCAAAATTTAAAAAAAAATCATAATATAATTAACTTGGTAACTTATTCCACGATCATTTCTATTTCTACCATCTTTCTATCATTCATAATGGTTTTGTAAAAATGAGAAGAGTGATTTCTTTTAAAATTTAATAAAAAAAAATAAAAAAAATCTCATGCATCCATTCTCATTTAAAAGTCCTTATGGTTATGCATGGATGGAGCATGTGAGTGAATTATTTTACTATCATTCCATTCTCATTTAAAAGTCCTTATGGTTATGCATGGATGGAGTATGGTAGCTAAGTATTTTTCTGGTCTCACTTAAAAGTCCGGATGCTTAGACTAATAAGTAACTGCTAATCCCATTTAAAAGTCCTTATGGTTATGTGTGGTTAGTAAGTGCTTATTTTTGTGCTTAAATGTCAAATTAGTTTTAAAATTTCTCTATTCTCATTATACAAAAACCAAATCATCAATCCATTCTCTACAATGTGGAACTTGTTAACTCGTTATGATATATTATGATTTTTTCTTTGTTTTGCAGTTATTTTTACTTTAAAAAAATTCTTTTTCTTTTTCCATTACTATTCCATTAGTGTTGTCAGTCATTTGATGATAACAAAAGGGGGAGAAGAACAAGAATTTGATAAGGAAGTAAATATTTTTAGAATACTTCAACAAATTTGTTAAATGTTGTTAGTTAATTTTCTTTAGTTCTTTTAATCTTCTGTAATTTTCTAAATCTTCTAAATAGGGAGTGGTCTCAGTTGTAGGGGGAGCATTCATATAGGGGGAGCATTCATATAGGGGGAGCAAAATATTTCATGCTCAAACACAATTATTAGAATTTCAAAATCTTCAATATATATGTTTGTCATCATCAAAAGGGGGAGATTGTTTGATGTGATTTTTTGTTTGATGATAACAAACATATATCAATTTATGTATGTGTTTGCAGATTGTACTATACACATATAGGAATAAATATTCATATTGAATAATAATACTATTGCATAGAATTTAGATAATTCAATCAGTATTTTTTATTCAACATAATATTTTATTTCAACACTTTTACAGTACAAAGTTTTTTCAGCTCTCTCTATATACATACATCGGTTTCATACATTTCACATTAACATTTTTTCTCACTACAACACTCAACACTCAGTTTTTCACTCTGTCTGCACATCTGCATCTATGTGCATTATCCAGCTCTAGTTCTTGTCATGTCTCCTGTGTACCTGTATAATAAGCAACTACAGCAGTAATCTGAAAATAAACAAATTTGAATTTTCAAAAATATAAATTTGTTTTTATTGGTGCCTCGGATATATGGGTTATTGTCATCATTTTTTTTTGTGTAATACCTGTGCATATCAGTATTCTTATCAGGGACAGGTAATTATGAGTGGTTGCAATACACACGTATACATTTATACACGTGTGCACTGCCTCGCCAACTCGTGTGCACAGTCAAGTCAAAAGACAAGCTGGATTCAACACAAATGCAATACCAACACCAACAGTGAAACAAGTAATGTACACATGAAAGCTACAGTCTCAAGTCCAACCAGACCAAATTGAAACAGAGAGGAAAATATGCACAAGTGAAGTACACAGCAACAAAGACTATGGCACCGGCATATGAACAACAAGGAAATCAAGCAAGCATACAAGTTAATCAAGTTTCAAGTCAGAAGTACAAAATGGCCAAGCAAGTGCACAATTAACAAAAGCATCAAAGGCTGCAAACATACATCTTGAAACCAGAGTGCACAACAGCCATCAACATGAATAAAAGATCAGAACAATGCAAAACTTCCAGATGAACAATGCAAACTCAAACTTGAAGGTACAATTCCAATGCAGACAAAGTCATGGCACACTGGAAGTACAATAAAGTGAACATGCAATCAGTAACCACTGACTCAATTCAAACAAGATCAATATCACAAAAATCAAGTTTGCAGTCGAAGACAACTACAAGTCAAAATCAATGTCGTAGGGATGAACGAGAAACAGTGGAAGTAGTGTCAAACAGCAGGTCGAAAACTGCTCAGGAAGGAACACAAAAATGGTCAGAGTCGAAGTACATAAGGGACGTAAACAACATCGCATTAACAAGTCAAAATAGAATCATACTGAATGCCAGAGAATTCAAGCAACACGTACAAATTCGTTGACAAGTTCAAATTCGATACCGTGATGACCAAGGCAACAAGTTCGAACCAAAAATGCCAGCAAAGCCAAAATCGAACAAGTCAGAATTCAACACCGTGGTAATCACGTAATAATTCAACACCGTGGAGATCAAGTATCAATATATACGAATTTGATAAAGTTAGAATCAATCTCAAGCATCCAAGCATCATCGATCGGCCAAGCAAAATAAAGTGACGAATTCAAACGAATTCGTACGAACGAAATTATAGGAATTAGACTCCTATATAAACCAATCATCATCGGCACTTTTAAGGCATCGAGTTCAAGTATTTAATCCAGAGAACAAAAGGCAAAAATTACATACCAGAGTCAGGAGTCAAATTCGATCAACAATCGAGAAGCAGTCGAAGCCAAGCTACGAAGAGACGTCGATCGATAGAGCAAACAACGTGGAATCATCATTCGATCGAGAAATTAAAGTCGGCTTCTTCGATTTTATACAAAGGCCTAATTTCTCACAGAGGAACGAGATCGAGAGAAGCCACCATTTTTCACAAAGGAACGGGCCGACATTGATAAAAGAAAAACAGGGCCGCATTTTCTTTTTTCTTGAGTGATAATAGTTTGGGCCGGTTTTATTTATTGTGTTATTAAGGCTTTGGTATATTTTTAAATTAGGGTGTTGAGTTGTTTTTAATTTGTTTTTAAATTTGAATTTTTTGAATCAAATCTTGGTAAATCACCACCTAGGATTTAGGTTGTGTCAGATTGTCTAGTTAGGATTAGTTCAGTAAGCAGGGTTTGCGAGTTTGCAAAACTCTATAGGCGGTAGCAGGGTTTGCGAGTCTGTTAGAGTGTTTGTAAGCGGGAGACTGTTTAATTCTAATAGAAATCTAGGAATGCAGCAGTAGGCAGGGGTTGTCGAAGCTGGGTAAATTTTGTGTGTGATTTACTTTTCAGCATATTTACTTTTCTGCAGTTTATTTAAATTCGAGAAAATTTGCTATAACCCTATTCACCCCCTCCTCCAGGGTTAATCTAGATCCTACATAGCAAACCAATGAAAATATATATATATATATATATCAAAACGATCACAAACTAACGCCCAAAGCACAAGGAAACAACGCCACAACATAGCAACAAAACATAGGTTCAAGTGACAAGTCAGAAAGGTGCCGCGGTCACCTAAAACTCACGTTCAAGGTGCCAACCGGTCCACCGGTTGCGAACCTGGAACATGAGTTCTAGGTAGCATTTTCTCCCCTCCAACGAAGATCATCAACTCCGGCACGATCCAGCTTGTCTCGACGATTGATATCAACCATATGATCCTATAAACTAGCATGCATTCGAATAAACAACTCAAATTATCAAGTAACTGTGATCAAAGGCTATTGTTCAACAGTTTTCGAAATTTAACAAATTAAACATGAACAATTCAACCAACCATCATCCAATTAAATTCAAACAGCAACTAACACTTATACACATGGGCTAGAGATAGTAGTGTGAGTGATTAACTCACCTTAAGCATATGAATTGATCATCAAAGACCTGGATTCTCCTAAGCAAACACCTAATAACTACAAGCCCTAAGTCAAACATAGAAATTTGCAAAACAAAATTACTAACCATGACCAAAAACTGAGATTAATAATTGAATAGGCACATTAGAAGATGGATAAGATTACACTATTATGATTTCTACATGTATTAGCTAGAAGCCCTTTGATTTGCATTTTTAATTTGGAGATTTAGACGCTAGGGTTTTTGGAGTAAGTAGGAGATGAATCTACTAATTTCTGGCTAGAGATAAAATGAGAAAGGAAGGTATGTACTTCTTATTTCTTATATTAATATCACTTATATAAGCCAAGTAGGGTATGGAATGAACCTAATAACAAAGTGTTGCAATTTTAAGAAGTGTTGCTAATTTCTATTTTGATTTACTTTTTATAAAACACTATTTCACTCTAAACAATGTTTTACAATATCACAAATTGATTTCTCAAATTTACCAAAACCACTTAACAAGTTAAAATCCTCATTTCTAATAATATTGAGATATTTTATACCATTAAATATGGCTTTTGAAAATAAAATTTATTCTCGTTATTTTTTGATAAAAATAAACTATTAATTATAAAATATCATTTTAAATAACAAATCTCAATATTAACAATTTATCATAATTGTAAAATTTAAATAATTGATTTAATAATATTTCAAAATTTGAATTGAAATCTTGTTTAAGAAATGAAACTCATTTCTTAATTAAATTAAATCAACTATTCTCAAAAACTAGATTTAATTTTATAATTAAATTTCATAAATTATAAATTATAACTAATTATTCCCAATTAAAATTAATTAATTAGGTAACTAACAATAGGGTTGTTACAATTGTTATTTTATTATGTCCTTACGATTAAAGAATGTTGAAGCAACCTATTAGAGGCTGGTAAACAAGATGTTCAAAGATCAGATTAGACATTTGATGGAAGTCTATGTGGATGACATGCTCATGATGCCATGTCGTTCGGGAAACCACATTGACAATTTGGTAGAGATGTTTGGCATTCTCCGAAAATACGGGATGAATCTCAACCCTTTGAAATTCTTATTTGGCATTGCGTCAGGGAAATTATTGGGCTTCATTGTGAATTCTCTTGGGATTGAAGCTCATCCAGAAAAGATTGAGGCATTGAGAAACATCGAGGCCTTGAAGAGGATCAAGGAGGTCCAGAGTTTGAACGGAAAGGTCACCATCCTAAGTAGATTCATCTCTGAAGCAACAGATAAATGCATCCCTTTATTTGACGTGAGTAAAAATGGAAAAAAGAACTTCGCTTGGACATAGGAGTGTAAAAACATATTAATGGATCACTTGGAAAGACCCCTCATTCTTTCAAAACTGATGGATGACAATGATTTGTTTATATGTCTTACAGTATCGGTGCATGCTTTGAGCATCGCACTCGTATGTTAGAAATCTTACATTCAATAACTGGTCTACTACATCATTAAGCGAGTGATAGGAGCAGAAAGAAATTACCCCGAGCTAGAAAAGCTTGCATATTGCTTGTTGATCACTTCGAGGAAGCTCTGCCCCTACTTTCCAGCTCATATGATCAAAGTTCTCATCGACCAGCCTTTGCGACAAGTCTTGCAGCGATCTAAGACTTTCGGGAGGGTGTTTGAAATGGAACATTGAATTAAGCCAGTATAATGTAACCTATTGCCCTCGGAGAGCTATCTTGGCTCAAGTTTTGGCGGACTTCATAGATGGGTATACTGCACGAGACGATACTCCGAAGGGCAGTGGTGAGTAGAATGGTAGGTGGAAGATGTACATAGATGGTGCATCGAATGAACGATGTTCCAGTGCTGAATGTGTACTTGTCACTCCCAGGGAACGTTCGATTTGTTATGCTTTGAGGCTTGATTTCCCTATAACAAACAACGAAGCATAAAACAAAGCATTTATTGCGAGACTCATAAATGCTAAGGAACGGGAAGTTAAAACTTTAAATATCTTTTACGATTCCCAGCTTATGGTGTGCCAGATCAGGAAGGAGTTTCAGGCAAAAGGAGCGAGGCTATCTCCTTATCTAAATCGTGCCCTTGAGCTGCTTAAGATATTGAATATTACACAATAACGTATATTCCCAGAGAAGAAAATGCAAAGGCTGACTCACTGGCTAAGCGGAACAGTTCTGGAGATGCGCAATTCATGGGCCTGGTTTCATTGAAGGTATTGTCAGCTCCGAGCATCGAACATATGGATGTCGATTTGATCTTGGACGTCGAGCATGAGGAGTTATGGATGTGTAATGACCTGCTTTTTCGACCATCAAAAGCTGGCACCAAATACATCCATGGTATTCCAATGTCGAGCATTCAATCGTAGGAAAAGCAAATTGTTATGGTAAAATAACAGGAACAAACATGGGAAACAAAATCTTTTAATGGAAACGAGAACGTATAATATAATAAAGACAATATAAACTGTCACTCCAAGATACAAAGTAAATCAGAGTTAAAAACCAACCCCATCAGCTGGACAGTTATAAATTTCTGAGCTTATAATTTCTGATAGGTATGAATATTATAGCGAAAAATAAAAATATTATGATAGGTGAACATCCAGCTCTACTCCATGAGCTCCATGCCCTACTAACGGCAGCTAGAAAAATACTCAATTTGACCCGAGCATTACTAAATAACACCTGGATCAGTATGGAAAACTAGCGTGAGAAAACTCAAGTAATGATGATCATTTAATAAATCTGTGAAACCATGACGCTAAACGCGGAACGAGTTTTTACCACATAAGAACAACATCTATGCATGAAGAAATGGAAAATAAATCAGAACACCAATCCAAACAAGAAAGGATAAACATAGTCAAGAGCAAAATCTAAATTAAAGAATGTGCACAAATAATTAAACATCGAGAAGAGATCTAGATGCTTCTCGATGCAATTAAGGAAACAATTCAATGATATGAATCAAATAAGGAAAGTTAAATTTTTCAATAATGACTAGGAGGGTGCGCCCTCTTACTGAAAGTATACCTCTAGAAAATATAATTGAGAGGGTCATTTTCTCTATAACTCCCTCAGAAATATACAAGCCGGACCCCGTCAACAGAGAATCCGAGTATTTCACATCTCTGCGCATACAACTGAATCCGATCCAGAGTAGATGTGAAGATAATCTGATGGGAGTAACCCCATATAGCTTAATGTCCACTTGTTCTTTGGCTATCAATGCTCAAACGAGTAACAAATCGTTTTGGATTGACGAAACGCAAAAGAATAAAAGGTTGATTTCAAGGTTCGAATAGAAACGAGGAAAATGAAATTATCCGATATGACTAGGAGAGTGCTGCACCCTACACCGAAAGCATATCTCTAGATAAAATATACTTGAGAGCCCATGCCAAACACGCACCACTCTAGGGAACTTCCAAGCTGGACCTCGCCTTACATGAGCATCCGGATATACTCACATCAATGCATTCATGCTACCAACAAATTTTTAGATAAATATGAATATACCCTAATGGTGTGACCCATATGGCTTGGCTCCCACTCGCTCTTTGGTTTTAATTATCCATGGTATTGGATGACAATGCTCAAAATAAGTGACAATTCGTCTTAGATTGATGAAGCACAAGGAATGATATCAAAACCGATAGTTAAGAAATCAACTATCGAAAGTAAACGAATGATTGTATATGGGCATTAGATCACATACACTTGTTACCAATAAACAGAACAAGATTCAAAACATTTATTTCTTACTTATGCTTATTTTCACATCACAAATATTTGTAAAACACCTATGAAAACATTCTTTACCAAAAAATATTTTTTTAAAAGGGCAATTATATTTCTAAGTGTATTAAAAAGAAGGGCCAAAATCAATTATCAATAAAACATTGTTTACTCTAAGCCCAAAATAATTTTACACTTCACTTTATTTTTAAACATCTCTTTTTAAAGGATTTTCTCATCTACAAACAATCATTTATAAATTTTAAACAATATTAATTATCCCAAAGGGAAATAAATCAAACTTAAAACCTTTTATAAATATAAATAATATTAATTATACCGAAGAAAAATAATTCAAATTTATAATCTTTTATAAATTTTAAACAACGTAAATCATTCCGAAAGGGAATAAGTCAATTGTATAATCATTTATAAATTCAAACAATATTAATTATCCTGGAAGATAATAAATCAAATCTATAGCCTCTTTTATAAATTTTCAATCAAAACTTAACCTTTATATTACAAGTCCTCAAAATATTTAAAAATATAGTTTAAACAACTTTCAAAGTATTGAAATGCAACCAAACGTTTATTTAGTAAAATTCAAGCACAAGTTCAACACACATAAGGGTTTATGGAGATGATAATTCATATGTGACAATATGGCGATAATCGCTCTAGCGAAACTTACACAAATCAAAAAGTATGTCACAAATATTTCAACCAAACATCGATATAAGTAATAAAAGAATATAAATAAGATGCAGATAGCAGTAAATAAATAATGGCGTGTGACCCCTTAGGGTCTCTTTACAGAAGTCCCATGTAAATCTCACTCACACACACACAGATATATATATATATAAATGCACTTTGAAGTGTCTCGTAGCGACCCATTCACTATGAAAACACTCTGATTTCTTCCTTTTTGTCCCCTAGAACACATTGGTTATTTATGTCATCTGCTATCCAGCGATAATTCAAATTAAAACAAATAATTAAATAATAATAATCATTTTACTATGCAAACATAGAACGATGATTTATTCTGTTCGATAGTTTTTTAAATGATTTATTCGATTTTATTACGGTAGAACGGGGTTTTATTATGCTAAATCGATGTCCCAAACAAAGTATGACTAATTTAACTACGTTAAACATAATTAAATTAAATCACAATAATTTTATAAATAATTTATACTTCATTTAAATTTTAAACTATCGTCCAAGCATTTAGTAATAATCTATAGCAACACAAAAATCAAATAGTTTTATTAGAGGTGAGTAAACTCATCAAAATTCCAATTGGCGCTTTCAAGTTCTTGTAAAATCGAACGATGGTATATTTTAGCTCAAAATTCAACTAGCTCCAAATTTAACGAAATCGATTCTAATGCGTAGATAGTGTCGATACGAGTCCAATGCAAAAGACGGCGTCCAAATCCGACCTCGTATAAGCAAGATATTTAATTTATAAGATTTTGATTCAATTAAATAATTAAATTTACTTAACCATTTAATTAAAATTTTAATTACCCATTTGATTATATTTCCAAAATATTTGCCACTCAAATATAAATTCATGCACACGGAGATGCAATAGACCCAATTTGCAGTGCACTAGCTTGTAGTGACACGGAGCTACGCTCCGCTAAAACTCAAACCGTCAACTTCGTTGGCCTCCTTATAACGTGAGCTCTACGACAAATCCCAAGAGGTCAAGCTCGACCACATGCTCCCCCTCCAACCTTGTAAAATTTGCCCCCAAGCCCTAAATGACGCAGCTATCCCAATTGATCGAACCTCCTCAAATCACACCCAACAGCTCCACTTCACACTATAATCGCATTGCCACACTCCAGTACACCAAATGATGCCTCCATCTCCAATACCCCTAAACCCTAGTTCGACTGTTTATAAGTCGACCACCATCAAATGTCATCAAACCAACCCAACTCACTATAGATCGAAGCCTTCATCCTCATGAATCAGACGGAACAAATTTCAGGATTTATAGACGAGGGAATGATTTTATACCGATTTTTGATGGGGAAAAGTATGGTTTAGTTTACTGGTATGATAAAAATGGGAAAGAAGAGGAAAACGAAAATTAAAAAGAAGAAAAGGGAAAAATGACTTAAGTATTTGATTTACTTTTTGATTTTATAGACAACACTTTACTTTTCTTTCAAGTCAAACAATATTCTCTAGCAAAAAAAAATTCAAGCCACCTACCAACTCACCATTAAGTCATGTTAAAAATTATGAATTTTTTATTTGATTTTAAAAGTTTTAAAAAGAAATATATGCAAGACTCATCTGCACAGTATCTCATTCACGTATGGACTGCGAACAACAGGAATAAAAACCCGTTCGTGCACCAAAATGAGACACGAACGCAAATCAACAATAAAATACATAGATCATTTTATTTTGTGAATTTTCAAAAATACCATCGCTTTCCGTAAAATATGAAAAACAAAAATTTAAATATTTTCCAAATTATAAATTATGGAAAAATCACATAAATTCAACTAAAAATACTACAATAAAAATCAATTCTTTTTATTAGCAAATTTGATTTTTCTTATTATTTATTCAAACCATTTATTATTGTAAATAAGTAGACAAAATGAGTTAACCATAATTATTTATTAATTAAAAGGAGTTAAATAAGGTTATTTAATCCATTTAATTAATATTTAATTCATAATTCAAATATCTAAATAATCACTATATTTGAATAATTACTTATAGAACTTTAAAAGTCAATATTTAAATATTTAAATTAATTAAATATTCAGAAATCAAAACGATAAAATTCCAGGATGTTATAGGATGGCTCCAATAAAGAATTATTTACATAAGGGGATCCTTGCAAATAGAAAGAGCGAGCAATGGAAGCTCCTTCATCATGCTTCAAGATACATCTTTTAGCAAGGAATACTTTATAGGAAAGGATTCTCGGTCCAAATGTTACAGTGTGTCGCCAACGATGAGGCCAAACAAGTCCTGAGAGAACTTTATGAAGGGGCATGTGGCGACCGCACTAGAGGGCAAACGCTTGCAAAAAAGGTTCTCCACTATGGGAGCTTTTGGCCGACTGTCAACTGAGACGTAGCTGATTACCAGAAAGTGTGACAGTGCCAAATATTTGCTATGATTTTGAAAGCCCAGCCGATGGAAATTACTCAAATGGTTAGTCCATGATCGTTTGCAATTTGAGGAATTGATATTATCGGTGTGTTGCCGATATCTAAGGGTGGCGTGAAGTATGCCATCGTCGTTGTTGATTACTTCACCAATTGGGCCGAGGCAGAGCCATTAGCCACGGTTACCACAATGAAAGTAATCAACTTTGTGGTCCAGAATATCATCTGTCGTTTTTGGGTTCCATAAGCAATCGTTATCAATAACGGGGCCTAATTCGATAGCATCGAGTTTAAAGATTTCTGCCGTCGACATCGCAGAGAGAAGAGATTTGCTACGTTGGCACACCCCTAGAAAAATGGATAAGTTGAAGCTGTGAACAAGATTATCAAGTCTATTGTCAAGAAACAATTGGAAAAGGCTAAGGGCAAGTGGGTTGATGTACTTCCATTAGCACTTTAGGCTTATCGGACGACCCACAAGTCAGCGACTGGCCATTCATCAATAGCCTAAGCCTACAGATTAGAGGCTATAATTCGGGTCGAACTAGAAGTACCTTCTCATCGGGTAACTTACTATAATCCACGAATGAATGAGCAACTTCTGTTGGAGTCCCTTGATATACTCGGTGAGAAGCACGATGAAGCTGACTTGAGAGCAGTTGCACACCGAAGCTGGGTTTCCTGATATTATAACACCAAGGTAAGGAATCAGACTTTTGAAATTGGTGACCTGGTTCTTAAATGAATCTTCCCAGGCCCTCGGAACTTGGGCCCAAGTTGGGAAGGTCCATACGCAATTGAACAAAAGCTTGGAGATGGCACCTTCAAGCTAGCAATGGTGGACGGAAAGGCACTCCTGAGGGCATGGAATAGCGAACACTTACGATGCTATTTCTCTTAATATTAATTTGTACATAATTAAAGACATGTAATAAGACAGAACTTGTCATTTTCTATCTCTTATAAAGTGAAATGGATTTTGGAATCTGTGACTTTGTCTTTACATAGCTTAAGAGTTGTGAAACATGACCGAGTCGAATGGATCTGCATGTGTATAATGAAGGTACGTGAATACCCGGAGTTAGATTCTAACCAAACTTCTATGGTCTATGATAGGACCCTTAAAGTTCAACCACTCTTGGCATCCAGAGATGAGTGCCAGCTAACTCTTTTCCTTGAGGTGGGGACAGGAGTATAAACCTAAAATGAATGTGATTTGACTGTCCATCTGCTAACTCTTTTCCTTGAGGTAGGGGCAAGAGTATAAACCTATTTTGACCGTCCATCCACTAACTCTCATCCTTAAGGTAGAGGCAGGAATATAAACCTAAAATGGATGTGATTTGACCGTCCATCCACTAACTCTCATCCTTAAGGTAGGGGCAGGAATATAAACCTAAAATGGACGTGATTTGACCGTCCATTCCCTAACTCTCATCCTTAAGGTGGGGGCAAGAGTATAAACCCAAAATGGACATGACTCAACTGTCCATTCTTAAGATTTTGCCCAAAGTTTGGAAAAATGCCAATGTATTGTCCAGAGGATGGTAAGGCTAGAGATCATTGTCGGAGTTAGGTAGGATCTCTTTCAAACCTCCCGAAGACAGGCGCAATTGCACCCAAAGATCCTTCGAAAGGAATCCTTAAATCGCCTCTCCAGGTGATTGAAATTTGACCGGATTCTAGAATCCGATACGGTTACATAAAAATGCCCAAGGATTGGCGCTTCAATGATCGCTTTACATTCGCAAGAATAATGAAAGGCCAGAAAGTCATGCAACGGGCTAATGACTTAGTCCGACAACAATCATGGAAAGAAATGGATCACAAACACATTGAATGGAAAGTGCATTAATTGATACTTAAATGAATTTTAATGAGGATTGAACAAAACAAAATTCTTTGTTATTCACATCTGAACTAGAACTTGGAAAAAAGTACAAGTTTTATTTGCACCTAAGTCGAAAATAGAAGCAGGGGCCAAACTCGCACAACACTGGCCTAAAATCAAAAAAAGACTCCTACAACTACAAACCAAAAATGGGTCTATCTATATAAAACAAACCAACGGTCACTTCTTATGTTTTTGCCGCTTGGACTTCTTCTTCTCTTCTCTGGAGGGAGATATGGTTTGATCAGGCTTCTTCTTGCTTCTTCCTTGGCCCTTGGATGAAGTGCTCTACAACGATCCAACAAGAATGCTTTGAGTGCTAATAGGTAGAGGAAGAGTGACTGGAACGAAGATGGTCTAACCAAGCAAAGCTATGGACAACGAAGGAGGGATGGCCTCTATCTTCTCTAGCTTGATCTCTTTATCTAGGAAAAGTTGTTGCTCAAGCTCACTCATAGTGGGACCCGACAGGGGCTCAAAGAATCTAGTGATGACAACATTGTCTTCGTCTAAGCTTCCTGAATCCCACCAGCCCCTTCACATGTAAAGCATCTATCATCCGCTCATCAGGCCTTTGAGTACCGACAATTGAAATACTCGAGACCGTCATTGAAGTAGTCAAGGTCACCAATTTCGTAGTGGATCCCTATTGTCCTAATTGAAGATCTTTGTCAAGAAGCAGGAGGACCTGGGGCTGACCTAAAACTTGAGAGACATAAAAAAAAGAGGTTAGCTATGTCAATCGGCGACATGTAGACTCTCTGAAATACAGGCGAAATCAATGAGATACCTCCTTTAGTATGGGGTTCTGTACGGGCCAGTGTGTCGCTGTAATTCTCTTCCAAGATGGGAGAAAGGAGAGTAGACTTATGCATTTGGGGCTTCTCTGGATCATATCAGGGAGAGAAGACGAATCAGAAGCAGCTTTAGGTCTATGTGTGTGGCCAATGGTGGTATCTTGAGGTGACGATTCGATGCCTCCGCCTTGTCTTTTTGCACTATTGGGGCTAGATCTAGATGGAGAGTAATCTTGCCCTCTCTAAGCACCCTGGGTTCATCTCCTACCAAGACCTCCTTTTCCAATTGAGTCAAGTGTACCACACTGCCTTTCAGAAATTCTTTCTCCTCCTTAACAACTCGCTCCCAAGCCAGAGCCAGAGTCTTGAGATAATCATCACCAAGCCACTCTAACTAACATAATTTGAGCACATTAGCATTGTATTGGATGATCAGTGGCTCGAATCTCTCCATCATCCATTTCTCAGTGACCACAACTTCCTTTTTAACGAGAGTGTCCAGTTCCTAAGCATGTGCAACTGCCTCGTCCCTTTTTTGATGAGCAACAAGCAGCTCTTTACAATACCTTTAAGCCTCTTAGATAGCTTCATCCTTCGTTTTTGTCTCGCTCTCGAGTTTGACAGACAGCTCATTCACCTTTGTGGTCAAGGCATCTTGCTCCAACACCAAGTTGCGATTTCGATGGTGCACAGTCTCGATCTCATCACGATGCTTGGTCCTCTCACTCTCGAGTGCTTTGATAGCATCCTCGATCTTTTTCTCGGCATCATCTTATGATGTTTTCAAGTTAATAACCTCGGCATCGAGATGAGTGATGATCCTTTTGTCTTGTGCTTCCATAAGTTTCAGATTGTTAATCTCGATTGTCCTTTCCTTCAAAACCCTGGAGATATTCTCGGCTATCAGTTTCCATTCATTATAACGATTGTAAGCATCCGCTACGTAAGCGATAGTCGTTTCTTTGACCTTTGACGGAATGCTCTTCAGGTTGTGCACAACATGAGTCCATTAAAACATACATCTATAAATTGTTCCTTAGTTCAGTCATTCGGGCACCAGTAGCAAGTTGTTGCTCCTCGGTGACGATTGAAGCTTCAATCGGTTTCTTGCTAGCCTTTTGATGAGTGGCCTCGGAACTGCCCTTATAGTGCCTATGGTTAGAAGGTCGACTGATATGAGTCAACGTCGAGTGTTGGATGAGAATGGAAGTCGTAGTTGGTGCACAAGAAGCATCGCCCGGTTGAAGTAATCCCGACGATCAAAATGCTTGTCTGAACCTCATGGCAGAGGTTACTTGGACCTATAATGGTATCTGGAAGTAGAGTCATGAGATGAAAAGTCTCTATCGTTGTTACCTCTATCACGGTTGGACCGATGGCTGGATTCCAAGTCTCAGCCACCACCATGATGATACATGTCTAAGCGACGCCTTTGTTGAGAAATATTTTCTTCTAAAGACCGAAACGTGTACTTTTTCCACTCTATGGATCTTGCAAATGAAACAGGTACAAGTTAGCTCTGATAAGTAAAGATACGAGTCAAGTGAAATGTGGTGCAGTGCATGTGTATATGAATGTCTTTGTGTCCCCTCGTCGGACCATGTGCTGGAGCTTTGCGAATATGAGTGATTTCTCCCACGCTGGTAGGAGTGATTTCATCATCAAAGCAGAGAAGAGAGTCAAGAAGGCTCATACTACCAACGTTGAAGGAGCTGAACTCGGTAGGATTCAACCCCAAACCAACGAATGTATCTTCAGAAGGGAGTGAAGGAGTTTTCTCCATAGTTATCGCTGCCAGGGGTTGTGTAGAAGAATGTCCATTGGGATGACGAGCCTCTTTTTCAGAATGAACTATTGGTCATCCTTGGACTGTTTAACCATAGGATGGTGGCCCACATCAACATCGTCATGGCCGGCTTCACCATCACCTTCGCCTACGATTTTGCCTTCCTCGATGTGTTCTTGCACTGCTTCAACATTCTCTTCAGCTCCAGCCCCTAGACTTAGGACTGGGAGCATGTTAGGATTTACATTGCCACCTTTAGGTGATTTATCGTCGTCGTCGTCGTCAACGACAACTTGGACTTGACCTGTGTTATGGCTCGCTTCTAGCAAGTTATGGGCCACGAGGTTCTCATCAGAAAGGAGAAGTCCAATATCTCTATCCTCTTCCATAAGTGCCATAAGAACTCTGACGACCTCTGCAAGTGTGGCACCACTAGGCCTTATCAAAATATCTAAATGACAAAAAGAATATGAGTTAAACTTGCGGAATCACAAAGCAAGTTCGTATCAAATACATGAAGTACAACTTACGTCTAGATAACCAATTTCATGCAAATCCAGGTGGACAACGGACATAGAACCATTCACTCTTGAAATAGCTCAACTTATTCCATGTACCAGTAACAACTCTATAGTTCTTAGCCGGTTCCAAATTAGACAAAGAAGAGCTTCCTTTATAGCTCTTGAAACTGAATATATACCGAATCTCCTCATCACTGGGCACTTGGTGCAAATGTTGAGCAAAGGCAATATATGTACCATAAAATAAGGTGTAGCTATTTGGATATAGTTGCATTGGAGCTAGTCTCATGAAGTTCAGAACTAGGCGAATGAATTGATTAAATGGTGGGACGCATCCGGCCAAGCACATATATCTATTAAAGCAGTATAACCTTCTGGTGGATTGTGAGATCTTTGGTGATGAGAAGGGACTAATACGTCCACAAAGGTGATTCCATGTTTATCATAGATCCTATGAAATGATCCTTCTTCAATATTAGAAGCAATGGAATTGGGGAGATCATTTAAATAGCAACATCCTCAAAAGTGTCAAGAGCGGCTTCTACTTCAAGGCCTTCTATAGGTATTTGAGGAACCTCTGAATGAGGTTGATCTGCTTGTGGATTTTCAACTAGAGGTATAAACTGCCCCAAAGTAGTTGTGCAGAAGGAGTCACAGTTGAAGCTCAACTCCGCATCAGACTTGACGTATCTAGAAAACAATGGACCCGAAGCTTGAGTGGCGAGATGCTCAGAACGTCTATGATCCATTTCTAAAAAAACTCGATAGATTATCAACATCGGATTAATTATTATCTATACCCCTATGCCAAAGTGAAACCTATTGTGGTGTGGTACAGTGTAGTGTACTGCAGATTTTTGATATTGTATAACCATTCATTTTTAAAATCTGGGTATCACCGGGAGTGATCGTTATTGCTGACCATCTTAAACGAGCTTCACGCCAATAGATAAGCCTTGGATATGCATCAGAACTCAAGAGATAACATTTGGCAAATGGGAATGTTAATCAACAAAGCTTGAATTCTAGCAAGTTTCAAAACTAAAATCCCACCAAGAGTCGGATCAGCATCGATCCGAGCCCTTGGCAGGAATTTTTTTTCCTACTTTACAAATTACATCTCCTAGCCCCAACTTTGCACCAATGTGAAGACCATCAACGTGCAAGTCTGACTGCTTTCACGCATGATCCCAGGCCAACACCCACCTATTTCTACGCGAGTTGAAGTTTGGTCTAGGATCGGGTTCTTTTGAGAAGTGGAGGCGTGAATTTGGATTGGTGGCTTGAGTTTGACCAAAGTGAAGCAATGGGTGGCGATTTCAGATAGAGGAGGGGCGGCGGTAGTTCAATGATCAAGTGATGGAAATAGGCTTGAATTTAGGAGAGGTAGTTTTCTCTAATGGCGGACGAAGCTTGGTTCGGTAGTAAGATAATAAAAGCGAGGAGGAAGATAAGAGAAGTTGGGTTATATTACCCAAAGACCCGATTCCTCAAGCAACTAACGTGAGACTTTTTCAAAGTCCTAGTCGGTTGATTTGTTGATTTGTTGTCGAATGTGTTCAAAGTGGCACAGGGCTCTTTCCAGAACTTCATTGCCATATTTCATGTAAACGTTTAAACGTCTTCGAAATTTTAAATTTAAAAACAGATTTGAAATTTTTCAAAATATGAAATTCAAATCCTCATAGGGTATTTTGGTCATTTTTTGAATGCTTGGAGGTTCAAACCCTCTTCCTAACACCAAAATATTAACGAATAAATTCGTCAATACCCAAATAATTGTAAAAAGTGGCATATTTGAAGAAGTTCCAAATCCCTTGGTTTTGTGATAATTCACAAATTCGTTTAAATTGTAATTCATAAGTTCAAAAAATAAAATAGACAAGTTCAATAGTCAATAGGGGAATATGCAAGTCCATAAGTCAATAGGCAATATAGGCATGTCATATCCTTTTCTTCAATCTTGAATAGGTACAAATATGCAAATATGCAATTGTTCAAGTCTTTATATGAAAATTCCCAATGTCATATGTCCTTCTTCATTGTCCATTTGCTATTACAATAGTTCTCAAGTTTATGAAAGAGTTTAGAAAAATTCTAGTCTAAAAATGATTTATGCTAAGAGAGGGGAAGAAGTTCAAGGCCTCTTTCCATGAGGGGGTACATCTATATTTATAGCGGTTGCAAGGAGGGCGGCTTCCTCAAATTGGCGATGTGGGACTTTTAGTGCCATGGAATATATAGGAAATATGAAGGCTTTTCAAGCTTTGCAAAGAAAACGCACCAATTCTTCTTGAACTTGCTTCGTGAATGACTCTAATCCCTTTTTCTTGCATTACTTTTAACATGCTCTAGCATTGATGTTGTGTAATCATCATTAACCATGAAATATGTCCTTGATTCATGGTTTTGACATGCTTTTGGTTAATATCCTTCATGGACTCAATAATATGCAACATCAATTAAGCACGATGTGAAACATGGAGCTTATGCAACGTAGAATGAACATGGTATTACTTGTTAATTGATATTAAAGAAAGCCGGCATGGAGGGCATCGAAGAGAAGGTGACATTGATTAGTCATGGCTTCGACAACACACATTGTTGGTCATCTATGGCATAAATTGTGTGTGATATCCATAGAAGGTGACAAGGTTAAAAGGATGTTGACCTCATCCTTCATTGAATAGATGCGAAGATGACATTGATGACAAGCTTGTTGCAAAGACCATTCGTGAATAGCAGTGCCGCTAGAGTATAGCATCAATGAAATGCGCCATAGGTCACTTGACACTCGTTGATGGCTTATGAAGTTGATTGCATTCAATGCCCTTATCTCTTCGGTTACATGTGATGTCGTTTATTCTTTTATATTGACGAAGTGCGGTCTTCTATTCTCTCGACGTTGATTCATCCTTATGTCTTCGATGTTGATTGTTAAAGCTAGAAGTTAAGTGTTGGTCTCAGGTATTTGACAACAATGATGGCGTGTGATGTGAATAAAGAGCGATTACTCCACCATGAAAGACAATGCTGGTGAACCGCTAAGTGATGAAGTGCAGAGTTGATGAAGTGTGATGCATATAAAGTGCGGCATCACCAATCTTTGACGTAGAGCTTAATGGCACCAATTCCTTCATGATGTTATCACTTATAGAGCTACTTTTGATGTTGAAATTGTATGGATAACACACATCTCTTTCTCTTTTCATTTGCATCTATTCCTTGTTAGATCAAATGTTGTATTTTTCTAAAAGGGAAAGAAATCAAACTTATTTACAAATATTAAACGGATCTAAATTCCAACAATCCAAACATAAAAAAGTTTTCATTCCAACAAGATTAGGGTACTAATCCAAATTCATAACATTATTATACAACCTATTTTTAGACCTGGAATAAATTTCATTCAATTAAATTCATACTTTTGGGACTGATTTTCAGATTAGGTTGTAAACAATTCTAAATCAATTCATAAACAAGAATATGTGGGCGATATTTATTATATTCAATTTGTTTCTTACAACTCATATACAATCATCCAGTTAGGCATAATAATCAAATAAACACCAATGGGATAATTTTCATATTATAATAATCTATAAAATTTCCCACTTAACTTTAAAAAGTGCTCCAAATCTCCAGATCTGCAGTAGAACCTTTTATTTAACTCTATCTTATTTATACCCATCAATACATTACGGTTTCAGATCTAAGAAGAGATTTGTGTTGGAAGGGAATAAAAATATAAATATGAAAATACGAATATAGATTTACTTCGAATACATGTATTATAGGTTGATTCTCTTCCTTTTCTTTCTAAATTATGTTCTTCTCTACTTTGTATACGTATATATAAATAGTTTATAATTTAAGAAAAGTACTGAAGAAGAGAAATGGCAGAGCTACACAGCTTTTTCCAGAAAAATATGAGAAGAAATGAGAGGACTAGGCCTGAATTTACGAGCTCTAGAATCAACCATAGTCGTACGGTTAAATATATTAAATCCAGTGCATTGTGGCCTAGGCAAACCCTAGTCGCCACACGCCAGTGATCGACCATCTATGGGTTACCGATCGACCTCTATTGGTCGATCGACCCCAATAATGGGTCGGCCTGTAGGGTCGAGCGATTAATTATAAACGTTAAATAATTATATCGAATTATTTTCATTTCGAATTCATTTTTCGTCCGGAACTTCTTCGTTTGGACTTCGATTGCAAAACCCCAAATATGAAAGTTGCTTTGAATTTCGCCACGAACACAATGGTGCAAGTTTCATGGTCAAATTCTATCATTTATGCGAATTCCATTTTTGGCAACTAACTAACTTTAACAACTAACTAATGTAAAATTTGCGGGGTGTTACATTCTTCCTCCCTCAAAATAATTTCGTCCTCGAAATTTATACCAATGACTACTCATGGTTATTATCCATGCTTACCCTAAGCCACACAACCAATTTGTGTACATCCAATTTTGCAACCAAATGTGCACAAGTGCATAGTGTATTACTGTATCATCACACAGAAAATATGTATACAAAATGATTCTAAACCGGGCCTTACTATATGAATGCATTTCTTTTAAACACTTTTTTAAAACATGATGCAAACAACCTAAATATACTTGCAGTTCTACATGTATGCAAATTTTGAAAATCGTTTTTCATCCAAAAATCCACATACTTCTACAAATAGAAGCATGGCACAACCAATTTTGCATCCAATACCTACCATCTAAAAATCTAACACATCAAAAATCGCTTCCTAAATGTTACTCCTATGCTGGGAAAAAGGAATTTAAGAGGAGAATTTAACATTCTTACCACTCTATAAGCTTCACATTCCCGTAGTACAATATCAATTTCCCCACTGCCCCAGATTTACTCCAAATTTCCCCATATAAAATGCATAAGGAGGTTTGTTTTCAAGCTCTAAAATGGAGATGAGTCTGAAAATAGACTCGCACGCATCGTCAACAAGGTATGGAAATAGAAATTCCAGGGCTAAAACAGTTTGTCCCTTATTATCGCTTGCGTTTTATTGTATCGCCGGTCCTAATGCACCGCTAACTCCACAAATTCTAGCTCTATTTGTCTTTCTTACGCCTAACATGTAGCCTTCAAAATCAAAGATTTCACAGAAATCTTTCCCACTTTTCAAATTTATACGTCATTTGAAAAATAAATTCAAAAATATTTAGACTTACATGTTCCTTTGAAATCAAATTTTGGACAAGAGTCTAAAAATTATTTAAGAGCCAAAATAACTCAAACCCAAAACTTATTTTTCAAAAGAAAAACTTTCTATATTAATGGAAACTTTTCAAAATAGTTTCTCCTCAAAAAATTTGATAAATCAAACCATAATTCAACGTAGTAGGAAGTCAGTTATGTGCAAAATGAATTAACTAAATTCTAAAATCCCACAACTAATCTTAACCCACAAAACTTGACATTTAATATAAAAAATGTCAACACATCTATTATTCGGAAATTTTTAGCTTTTAAGGAATAGAAGCAATGACCTATGATACCAAAACAACTTTACCCTATCCTTCACTAAAATTTTCCAACTATTATAAACTTCCAACCTTGTATTGCATTTACTGTTAGTTAAGTGTCTTTATGAGATTTCCATATTTATATTGATTCTATGCTATGCATGTATAAAAGCGGCTCACATATCAAAAATAGTAGTAGAGTAAATAAATATGAACATTCTCATAATATTTACGTGCCTTTTTACAAGAGACAACTAATAGTTACAACCTAAAAGAAAAGAACAAATGCAGGAAGAGAAAAGACAACAACCCCATAAATCCTAAAACACTGCCTATAGACTTTGAGAGCCTTGCTACGCAGCTCGAGCTCGAGCCATCACCGCAACCCTTGAATGGTCATAGCATGGCAGCTATACACCCAATCTAGTGCCGTTGGTGCTTCTGGTGTTACTGATGGCTTAGGAATCCCCATCTTCCTAAAGGAGGATCTATCGATGGAAGAAGGAATCTTCTTCTAGATGTCTCTTCATGGAGATTCACCCATATTGCCTAACCCCAAGAATGAATATGTGACAATATGGAAAGTAACTTCATGGAGTGCTGACTCCTTAATCAATAAAATGAATCATAAGGGTGCGGGCCCAATTGACGGCTATGCCACCAATAACTGTACATGTTGCCTTTTGCACCATAGGATAAATCCGGTCGTAACTTCCCATCCTTGGGATGATATTGTATTGAATGATGCATACAACCAGACGGGCAGTCAGACATAGATTATCTATCTTTAAAACATCGACATCCTGAAAAAAGACCCGCTGCAAAATCTTTAGGTCGGTCATCTCTAAATCATCCAAATCTACTTCCTCCGTGGAAACCTCCAAAATCTCAGCGAGATCACCATTAATTAGCTCAATCTGAACATCCTTCACCTCTGAATGAATCAAACTATTACCTTCATCAAAACTCTTGTCCAATAGGGCATTGAAAAGGTGGGTGAAGCATGGGTAATGGTCACGCTCAAAGGTCCTAAAGCGAAGGATCAGTGCAAGTCCTACCGCGATGAATAACTTCTCTAGTCCAAAAGTGGTAAAATCTTCTGCTCATTTCGGTCCAACCAAGTGGCCACTTAAGGGGTAAGACCAGGATGGCACGAGGAATAACCAATAATGCGGGACGGTGCCATGGGCTAAGAAGTGTTGGAGGAAAGAAATAGGGTTTAGATCTGGAGTGGTGGTGGGGCAAGATCTAACACGCAAAAACTAGCGCGGGGGTAGGGGGAGGCGAGGCTACTGCTCTTAGGAGAGGGAGAAAAATGGCGCCGCCTGATGGTGGAATGAAGGAGAGAAGCTGATACTTGGAGGAGGAGGATGAAGATTGGATTCGGCAGGTTGAGGAAGGAGGAACAAAAGAATGCAATTGGGGGAATTCAGATGTGACTATTGTAGTCGCGTTCCAGGTTCAGGTTGTGGCAAAACTCGTTGATAGGTAAACCCTCTAGGTTTTCCGCTAGGTGGTCAATCGCTAGATGGGCTTTGGCATTGGTTGAACCTAGACCCAACTAGGGTCGGATTAAATAATTATTATTATTTCGTGCCGTCTCCTTTGAATCGAAATGATCCAAAAAAATTATTGTCCTCGTCATGGTGGTGTCAATGCCAACCGTCTAGTTCTAAACCATTCTCCAGCAATTCATAGTAGTCCCAACAAAAACTGCTGCGACTAATAACACTATCAAAAATCCGAAAATATTCCAAATATTATTCCGCATTATACAGAAATATTCCTTCTAATAGCTGGCGGGTAGAACAACACTTAAACAACATAGCCCAATAGAGAATTAAATGTCATTCCTATTTTGTACATCCTTGGAAGAGGGAAAACTTTATATAACCTTGATTTTATAAACCGAAAAATCATCGATCTAAATATAGGCTCTTTTATACTTGTTTCTAAATAATAGAAACTATTTCATACCAAAACTTCCTTTACAAGTCAAACCTTTATATATAAATATTCCAGGGTTTTAGAAACCTTTTTAAAACATAAACTTTACAAATAGATCTAGAAGAAAAATCCTTTGAAACCCACTTTCCATACTCAAAAGTAATTCCAAATATATATAATAAAATTTCTCCATATGTTTAGACTAAGGAATTGACTAAATTTCTGCAAGTAAAAAGATCTAGTTTGCCATCAAAGAGGTGATCGATAATTGCACCCTTGCAAGATCTTGCTTTAAGACAGTTGTGACATACAGACTCCAATTTCCTACTTATCTGGAGCAAATGTGTATCTTCAACTAGAACTCATCGTCAAAATCCAAGATCACAAGGTAGCTAGATCTCAACCATCAAGTTGAACACCTCCATTTTCCAGGATTCTGTCATATGTCATACTCATGCTCTTCCAAACTATCACCTAACACACTGAAGGTTAATTCAGGGTTGGTGTGAGACTCTTGAACTCTAAAATATTTCCAAATCATGGTTGTTTTGCCTATACCTACGAGGTATAGGACTACAACTATTCTATAGTTGGAATTCTTAGAGTCAAGTGCAAATATGATAACGATACATAGAAAATATGAATACGTTCTCTCAATTTATCCTAATTCATTTGATCAACTAACCTAAGCTCTGATACCAAACGTAACAACCTGTACCTCAATGGGTCCAAATTTCGACAAAAATCGAAACCCATGTCCACAAAAGTACGAATCATTGAATTTCATACCTGTAATAAATGTAAGCATATCAAAGATCGATCAAACTAAACTCACAATGAAATAATTAATATTAAGATATAAATATTGACAGTGGCTGCAACCTCGGAATTTATAGAATTCCTAGGACATCAATTGCCTTGTCAATACCGAGCATGAGAGAGAGAAGACTACACCATCAACTGATCATATCAAGCTCCATTGACCTGTCCCACTAATCTATCCTACGGGCTGTAATGAGGAGGGAGTCAGAACAATGTTCTGGTGACTGGAAAATCTATACACTGTCCATAACATAAATTAATACCGATAGGTTCCCATTTAATTGTTATGTCTATTATTTAAGGTAAACCCGATTTGTTTACCATGCGCGTATGATAAGTTATCTACCCAAAATCTACCTAACCTTTTCAAAAGGTATACCTTATGCTATTTAGCTACTTAATACTTCCTAAAATAAAGTGAACCCACAGCAAAGTCAATGTTGTTGATTGATCCTAACTACTGAGACCTTCAACCTCTATACATGGCTTTTTAATATATAATTGCCATTCAACTAACGCATCCATCGCCCCTAAAGTCTACCTATATGAGAGAAAGTACCTAGGCTACTTAATACCTTTATAAAAAGAACTTGGCAAACTTATGACCATTTAATACTTTGAGAGAGGCGGGTCCTCAAATGACCACTTAATACCCTCAAAGCTCCAAAGCAGGACCGATCATTTAATACCTATCCTCATGCGGACTCCCTAAAGGTACAATCTAGCTGACATTGCTTGGAATCTCGCTTAGTTACTTAATACTTCAATTACTGGCAGAGACGAACCCTATAACAATCACTTAAGACCTCAAACACAAAGCGGGCTATTCTCGAGATATCCTTTACCGCTCTTAACCGCATATACTAACCATTTAATACTTTTCTAATTAAGAAAAGAGGTGGGCCCTCAAACAACCACTTAATACCTTAAACCCTTCAAGCAGGTCCTCCATTTATTTTCATGGGTCAACTATTTAATACTTTGTGAGAGGCAGGTCCTCAAACAACCACTTAATACCTTCAAAACTCCCGAAGAAGGTTCTTTTCTTTATGACCTATACTCACAATAACATCTCACATTAGTCTGACTATTCATAGGAACTGATGGCCATATTAGCTGGGCAGATTTACCCTATGATATTTGGGTCAAACCTCGCATCATTGCCAAGTACTTATCATAGAAGATATCCCTATGACTTAGCCATATTTACCACACTCTTATAGGTATACCCACATATCACCATATCAACTGATTAGCCTATAATAAAATTCCTTCGTATTTTTTCTTAACAATGATTTATTCGGATTCTATAGTTGGAAATATCTCACATTAGTAATAAATGTGCATAATTGCTGGTAGCCTCTGAGTGAAGGGCAGACTTATGAGGTGAAACTATACTGACATCGCATTTCCAATCCACTAGGTCCAATTAATCAACCTAAGCTTAATATTATTATATTTTTAAGCCATACTATCCTAGGCTTCTTATTCTTAAATTTATTTATTTATTATTCCAAGTTGAACATTGGACTTAGCTTACTAATCCCTTTTTGTTATTTAAGGCTATATATTTACTTTAAATATTCCATTATTAACCAATTCCCTTTTTAATTACATATCTGTAAATGTCAACTTGTCCGGATAAATGAATATCATCATAAGGACATTTTCTAAGACATTTATATGTTTAATAATATCCAATTAGTAATCTTTTTAACTATTTCATAGTTAATAATTGAACTTTTTATTTATCAATCCTATTAGTCCATTTACCCTATCAACTTATTGCAACTTCTATATTTATTTCCATTTATTTGAGTTATAACCTATTAAACTCCTTTCCCATTAATTAGTTATCCTAAACGCGGATATTACATGTAAACGTTATTAGTTAAGTTTTAATTTTATTATTACAAGCGTAGTAAATTACGTACAAATATCTACTTTTATCAAATATATTCTAGTTATACATCTTCATTAGGATATTCTTTTCCATGTTCAATTGTTGGAATCATATCTAAAAAGATTATCCGCTATAGTTTCAAAAAATTAGTCCTAAGAAAAAGATTTAACTTTAAAATATAAATGATTACATTGTTTGAAATTACAAGGAATAATCCTTTCTTTTTATTACTGAAATGGTCAGTGTAAACCACAATGAATTTACACATCTCTTTCTCTTTTCATTTGCATCTATTCCTTGTTAAATCAAACACTATATTTTTTTTAAAAGGAAAAGAAATCAAACTAATTTACAAATATTAAATGGATCAAAATTTCAACAATCCAAACATAGAAAAGTTTACATTCCAACAACATTAGGTAATAATCCAAATTCATAACATTATTATACAACCTATTTTTAGATCTGGAATAAATTTCATTCAAATCAATATTCTAAATTCATACTTTTGGGACTGCTTTGCAGATCAGGTTATAAACAATTATTAATTAATTCATAAACAAGAATATGTAGACGATATTTATTATATTCGAATTATAATCAACTTATTGCATACAACTCATATATAATTATCCAGTTAGACATAACAATCAAATAAACACCAATGGGATAATTTTCATATTATAACAATCTATAAAATTTTACACTCACCTTTAAAAAGTGCTCCAAATCTCTAGATCTAAAGTAGAACCTTTCATTCAAACCCATCTTCTTTTAAATCCATGAAATATGTATAAAAAAGAGTAATATACATACGTTATGATTTCAGATATGAAAAGAGATTGGGTTGGAAGGAAATAAAAATAAAAATATAAAATTATGAATATAGATTTACCTCGAATACACATATTGTAGGTTGATTCTCTTCTTTTTCTTTCTATTTCTATTCTTCTCCAATTTGTATACGTATATTTAAATATTTTATAATTTTGGAAAAGTAGTAGAGAAGAGAAATGACAGAGCTTCGTTGTTTTTGTAGAAATATGAGAAGAAAGAAGAGGGCTAGGCCTGAATTTATAGGCGCTAGAATTAACCACAACCGTACGATTAAATATATTAAATCCGAGCTATTGTGGCCTAGGCAAACCCTAGCCGCCACATGCCCGACGGTCGACCGCTTACATCGGCCAACCGCTAGTAATCAACCGGCCCCAATACTAGGTTGGCCTGTAGGCCCAGACGATTAATTATAAACGTTAGTCAACTATATCGAATTGTTTTCGTTTTGAATTTGCTTTATGTCGGTAACTTCTTCGTTCGGACTCCGATCGCAAAATGTTAAATATGAAAGTTGCTCTGAATTTCTTCATGAACACAATGGTGTAAGTTTTGTGGTCAAATCTTACTGTTTGCACAAATTCCATTTTTGGAAACTAACCAACTTTAATAATTAACTAACGTAAAAATTGCGAGGTGTTACAATTTATGAAGGTAGAATGTGATCTACTGGCAATTTCTGAAAAGACTATGAAAAGTATTTTGTTATCTAATGAAATTTTGACAAGAGGTAATAGTTTGTGGAAAATATTTTCTTTAAAAGAAAATAAAACGATTCTTAACTTATTTACAAAAGTGCCATGGTAGATATTCGGTACCCCTATCTCATTATTACTCGGCAACTATAAAGGCTGATACATGGAATAACTGCACGTTAGTTAAATGATGCATCTACTTTATAGACTCGACAACTATATGGTTGATGCATGCAATAGTTGCATGATAGATATGTGATGTATCTGCTTATATATAGAAGTTTGATGTCTTCTTTATTTCAGGGGGTTAAGTATCTCAATGTTGTAGAGGCTCAACAACCTTATAGTTTCGAGACTCAACACTATTCTTTTTAAATTCGACACTTCTTGATATAGGGGTTCGACATCCTCATATTTTCAAAGTCTCAGCATCCCTAAATGTTTTGAACTCGATACCTCGTGTTTTTTGTTACTCGATAGCCACCATGTAGCTATTCGATATCTATGTTTTTGTGGCATAATCGACTTACGTTTCACAAACCCAAATAACAATGTTTTTTATGTCTGACATCTATGTTTTAGCGGCTTAATAGCCATATGTTTTACAAACAGGTGGTATAATTTTAAAGGCTTGATATAGAGACTCGACAACTATATTTTAGCGGCATGGTAGCCGTATGTTTTATAACCATGAGCTAAAACATGGCCCTACAGTTTAAATGGTTGACAACCATAATTCGATAATAGATGTTTCGAAAGCTAAGTAAAGATGTAAGAGCTTCGGCACAAGATTTTGGCTATGTATTTAGGTTATGTTTTCCTAGTTTTTAAAGAAAGGTTTCAAGTGTATAATCACTTCTGAAGATAAATGTTTTAAAGGAAATGAAATAGTGTTTCAGCCTAATTTTATACGAATATTGCCAAAAGAATTATTACTTGAAAATTAAGCGATTTTGTGAAGGATGTGAATATTAATTGAATATTTAGATGAATGATGTTATACTTTCTTGTTCTCATTTGATCAGTTAAATTTACAAGTTTTATCATTTTTCATACTCACATTTGCATTACCCAACATTGCATCTTTGGATTTAGGGATAGAATTACCAATTAGGTTATTCCAATAGTGAGTATGGTCAGACTAAACTCCCGAGTGAGTAGAATTGCATCCAGAAGATTAGATAGATCAATTGAGTTAGGATGCCTTAAATTGATCAAAAAGATATGACTTATGGATTTAAAACCACATAAGATTAACATGGGGCCGGTGTAGGGTCGCATTCTATGCTTCGGCCATTAGCCCCCAGTTGGTAAAGGTTCATGATTTCATTATGTAGGGCTTTGTCACTAGTGAGACTAAAAGGATGTTTATGCATAGAAAGGAACTCATAACTCTATAAGAATATGGGAAAAGGTTATTGGTTGTCCTTCAAAGCCATTAGGTGCATAGTGACCCTAGGAAAACTATGATTCGAACAGACAATTCAGCTTCCTCCTAACCGTATTTGGAGACCTAACCGCATTTGGATATTTTGGTACATCTGGTTATGTTTTGGCCCGAGTCAGCCTAATAGGTTATTAGTTGGCATGTGAAAACTAATAGGTTCATAGTGACCCTAAAAAAACTATGATTTGAGACAGACGGTCATTTTTATAGGATGGGTAAACTTTTGGGAATGCATAACCCTATAATGACAGACTGGTGACATTTACCAATATTGCATGCATATGATCATATCATGTTTTATTTTAACCATTGTGGTTACACGTGCATGATTTATGTTTAGATTGACATATTTTGATAAGATATTACTGAGGGGAAAACCCATTCTGTTCTACAGCATGGTCTCACTAGATATTTGTTTTTGGTTCGAGATGGTAAATTATTATTTACACAAAACTTTTTGTCTGACCCAAAGTTTTTGTTACAACATCCGTATCCGAAATGCGGATAAATATCCAATATTTGGAAAAATGATATGGGTGCGGATATGAAGGTATCCGCATTCAAAAATTATTCGTTCGGTTTTTGTCAAGATTATAGTTAATATTTTGTATATTTTAGTACAACGGTAGACATGTGTTTAATTTTTTATTAAGCTAATAGGTTGTATTATACGAATTTATTGCATTTTAATTGCTCAAAACTACTCATTATCATTTAATTTTTTTTTATTTTTCATACTTTTATAATCAATGGGATTGAAAATTATTTATGCCAAATAAAAAATTTCTATTTATATTTCTCGATTTATCGAGCATTAAAAGATACGATAATTATCCGATATTCGTCCATATCCACAGATGTAGATATGTGTTACCTAAAAATGATTTTGAATGCGGATACCAATTGTAACAACCTATACCTCAATGGGTCCAATGTTCAACAAAAATCAAAACCCAAGTCCACCAAAGTACGAATCGTTTAATTTCGTACCTACCAAAAATATAAGCATATCAGAGATCGATCAAACTAAACTCACAACGAAAGAATTAATATTAAGATATAAATATTGATAGTGGCTGCAGCCTCGGGAATTTATAGAATTCCTAGGACATCAATGCCTTGTCAATACCATGCATGAGAGAGAGAAAACTACACGATCAACTGATCATATCAAGCTCCATTGACCAATCCCTCTAACATATCCTGTGGGTTGTAATGAGGAGGGAGTCAGAACAACGTTCTGGTGATTGGAAAATCTATACACTGTCCATAACATAAATTTATACCGATAGGTTCCCATTTAATTGCTATATCTATTATTTAAGGTAAACCCAATTTGTTTAACTTGCGTGTATGATAAGTTATCTAACCAAAATCTACCTAACCTTTTCCAAAGGTATGACTTATGCTATTTAGCTACTTGATACTTTCTAAAATGAAGCGAACCCTCTAGCATAGTCAACGTTGGTTTATTGGTCCTAGCTACTGAGACCTTTAACCTCTATATATGGCTTTTTAACATATAATTGCCATTCTACTAACGCATCCATCTGCCCTAAAAGTCTAGCTATGTAAGAAAAAGTACCCAGGCCACTTAATACCTTTAAAACAAGGACTAGGCAGACTTCTCACCATTTAATACTTCGAGAGAGGCGGGTCCTCAAACAACCACTTAATATCCTCAAACCTTCGAAGTAGGCCCCCATCATTTAATACAATACTAAGGCGGACTCCTTAAAGGAACAATCTAACTGACATTTCTTGGAATCTCGCTTAGTCACTTAATGCTTTAGTTACAAGCAGAGGCGAACCGTATAACAGTCACTTAAGACCTTAAATCCAAAGCGGACTATTCCCAAGATATCCTCTACCGTTGTTAACCATATATACTAATTATTTAATACTTTTCTAATTAAGGAAAGAAGCGGGCCTCAAACAACCACTTAATACCTTAAACTCTTCAAGCAGGTCCTTCATTTATTTTCATGTGTCGACTAGTTAATACTTCGAGAGAGGTGGGTCCTCAAACAACCACTTAATACCTTCAAAACTCCCGAAGCAGGTTCTTCGCTTTATGACCTATACTCACAATGACATCTCACATTAGTCTGACTATTCATAGGAACTGGTAGCCATATTAGCTGGGCAGATTTACCCTATAGAATTTGGGTCTGATCTCGCATCTTCGCCAAGTACTTGTCATAGGAGAGATCCCTATGACTTAGCCATATTTACCACACTCTTATATATACCCACATCTCACCATATCAATTGATTAGGCAATAAAAGAATTCCTTCCTATTTTGCCTTAACAATCATTTTTTCGGATTCTATAATTGGAAATATCTCACATCGGTAATAAATGTGCTCAATTGTTGGTAGCTTCTGAGTAAAGGGCAAACTTACCTCACATTTCCAATCCACTAAGTCCAATTAATCAACCTAAGCATATTATTATTTTATTTTTAAGCCATACTATCCTAGGCTTCTTATTCTTGAAATTATTTATTTATTATTCCAAGTTGAACATTAGACTTAGCTTACTAATCTCCTTTTGTTATTTAAGGCTATATATCTACCTTAAATATTCCATTACTAACCCATTCCCGTTTTAATTACATATCCATAAATGTCAACTTGTCCGAGATAAATGAATATCATCCTAAGGACATTTCCTAAGACATTTATATGTTTACTAATATCCAATTAGTAATCTTTTTAACTATTACATGGTTATTAATTCAACTTCTTTATTTATCAATCCTATTAATCCATTTACCTTATAAAATTATTGAAACGCCCATATTTATTTCCATTCATTTGAGTTACAACCTTTTAAACTCATTTCCCATTAATTAGTTATCCTAAACGCGAATATTACATGCAAGCATTGTTATTAGTTAAGTTTTATTATTATTATTATAAGTGTAGTAAATTACGTACAAATATCTACTTTTATCAAATATATTCTAGTTACACATCTTCACTAGAATATTATTTTCCATGTTTAATTGTTGGAATCATATCTAAAAAAATTATCCGCTATAGTTTCCAAAAATTAGTCTAAAGCAAAAGATTTAACTTTAAAATATAAAAGATGATACTGCTTGAAATTACAAGGAATAACCCTTTCTTTTTGTTATTTGAATAGACAATGTAAATCACAATGAATTTATACATCTCTTTCTCTTTTCATTTGCATATATTCCTTGTTGGATAAACGTTGTATTTTTATAAAAGGAAAATAAATCAAACTAATTTACAAATATTAAACGATCTAAATTCCAACAATCCAAACATAGAAAAATTTATATTCCAACAAGATTTGGGTAATAATCTAAATTCATAACATTATTATACACCTATCTTTAGATCTAAAATAAATTTCATTCAAGTCAACATTCTAAATTCATACTTTTGGGACTGCTTTCCAGATCAGGTTGTAAATAATTCTTAATCAATTCATAAACAAGAATATGTACACGATATTTATTATATTCAAATTATAATCAATTCGTTGCCTATAACTCATATATAATTATCCAGTTAGGCATGATAATCAAATAAACACAAACGGGATAATATTCATATTATAACAATCTATAAAAAATTTCCACCCATCTTTAAAAAGTGCTCCAAATCTCTAGATCTGAAGTAGAACCTTTCATTCAAACCCATCTTCTTTTAAATCCATGAAATATGTATAAAAAGAGGAATATACATATGTTACGATTTCAGATCTAAGAAGAGATTGGGTTGGAAGGGAATAAAAATATAAATATAAATATAAAACTACGAATATAGATTTACCTCGAATACACATATTGTAGGTTTATTCTCTTCTTTTTCTTTCTAATTTCAACTCTTCTCCAATTTGTATACGTATATTTAAATATTTTATAATTTCAGAAAAGTAGTGGAAAAGAGAAAAAACAGAGCTTCGCTGTTTTTGGAGAAAAATATAAGAAGAAAGGAGAGGGATAGGCCTAAATTATAGGTACTAGAATCAACCACAACCGTACGATCAAATATATTAAATCCAAACTGTTGTGTCCTAGGCAAACCCTAGGCGCCACATGCCTAGCGGTCAACCGCTTATGGGTCATCAGTTAACCGCTAGTGGTCGACCAGCCCGAATACTTGGTTGGCCTGTGGGCCTGGACGATTAATTATAAATGTTAATTAATTATATCAAATTATTTTTGTTCGAATTTGTTTTCTGTCAGTAACTTCTTTGTTCGGACTCCGATCGCGAAACCTTAATTGTGAAAGTTGCTTCGAATTTCATCACGAATGCAATGGTGCAAGTTTTGTGGTCAAATCTCATCGTTTGGGCAAATTACATATTTGGCAACTAACCAACTTTAATAATTAACTAACGTAAAATTTGCGGTGTGTTACAATTTGTGAAAGTAGAATGTGATCTACCAGCAATTTTTGAAAAGACTATGAAAAGTATTTTGTTATCTAATGAAATTTTGACAAGAGGTAAGAGTTGATGGAAAATATTTTCTTTAAAAGAAAATAAAACGGTTCTTAATTTATTTACAATGAGGAAAATATTTGATATCTCAATCTCATTGTTACTCGGCAACTGTAAAGGCCGGTACATGGAATAACTACACGTTAGTTATATGATGTATCTACTTTATAGACTCGACAACTATATAGTTGATGCATGCGATAGCTATATGGTAGCTATGAGGTGTATTTGCTTATATATAGAAGTTCAACATTTTCTTTGTTTCAGGGGTTAGGTATCTCAAGGTTGTAGAGGCTCGACAACCTTATAGTTTTAAGACTCAACACCATTTTTTTAAATCCGACACTTCTTGATTTAGTGGTTCGACACCCTCATGTTTTTAAAGTCTTAGCATCCCTAAATGTTTTAAACTCGATACCTCATGCTTTTGTTACTCGATAGCCACCATGTAACCATTTGATATCTATGTTTTTGCAGCATAATAGCCTTACATTTCACAAACCCAAATCACTGTGTTTTAGATGTTCGACTTCTATGTTTTAGTGGCTTAATAGCCATATATTTTATAAACCAGGTGGTATAATTTTAAAGGCTTGATATAGAGACTTGACACTATATTTTAGTGGCATGGTAGCCGTATGTTTTATTACCATGAGCTATGTTTTAGAGGCTCGATAGCTCTATATTTTAAATGGTTGACAATCATATTTCGGTAATAGATGTTTCAAAAGCTATGTAAAGATGTTAGTGCTTCGGCATAAGATTTTGGCTATATGTATTTGGGTTATCTTTTCCTTATTTTTAAAGAAAGGTTTCGAGTGTGTAATCACTTATGAATATAAATGTTTTCAAGGAAATGAAAAAGTGTTTCGGCCCAATTTTATATGAATATTGCCAAAAGAATTATTACTTAAAAAATCAAGCAATTTTGTGAAGGATGTGACTATTAATTGAATAGATGAATGATGTTGTACGTTCTTGTTATCATTTGATCAGTTAAATTTACATGTTTTATCATTTTTCATGCTCACATCTGCATTACCCAACATTGCATCATAGGATTTAGGGATAGAATTACCAGTTAGGTTATTCCAGTAGTGATAGACTAAACTCCTAAGTGAGTAGAATTGTATCTAGAAGATCAAATAGATCAATTGTGTTAGGATGCCTTAAACTGATCAAAAAGATATGAATCGTGGATTTAAAACCAGATAAGATTAATGTGGGACCGGTGTAAGATCGCATCCTATGCTTCAGCCAATAGCCCCTGGTTAGTAAAGGTTCGAGATTCCAGTGTGTAGGGCTTTATCACCAGTGAGATTAAAAGGATGTTTACGCACAGAAAGTAACTCATAACTCTATAAGCCCACGGTAAAAGGTTATTGGTTGGCCTGCAAAACTATTAGGTTCATAGTGACCTTAGGAAAACTATGATTTGAACATGCAGTCCAGTTTCCTTCTAACCGTATTTGGAGACCCCCTAACCGCATTTGGAGATTTTGGTACGTTTGGTTATGTTTTGGCCTTAGTCAGCCTAATATGTTATTAGTTGGCCTATGAAAACTAATAGGTTCATAGTAACCCTAAGAAAACTATGATTTGAGACAGACATTCAATTCTATAGGATGGGTAAACTTTGGAAATGCATAACCCTATAATGACAGACTAGTCACATTTACCAGTATTGCATGCATATGATCATATCATGTTTTGTTTTAACCATTGTTGTTGCAGGTGCATGATTTATGTTCGGATTGACATATTTTGATAAGATACCAAGGAAGGGAAAACCCATTCCATTCTACGGCGTGGTCTTACTAGATATATGTTTTTGGTCCGCATAGTGTATTATTATTCACACGAGACTTTTTGTTTGATCCGAAGTTTTTGTTTTTCCCACTAAACTCTTGGGTACTCAATTAAGTTGATCGAGGGTAGGGTTTTCTAGGATAGACGAATAAGCTTCTGGAGATTTGAAGAAGGCAAGCTAATATTAGGAGTTATTTTCGTTGTGTTGGTTGATGTTTTATTTTATTTGAATGGATGTAACGATAGAATTTATAACTGTCGAGCAGTTAGACTCTGAACAATTAAGGGGGCATCTTCATATGTTGCTCTTGGAATATAATTGTAATTATTATATTTTCTTTGAATGTGGAATCGATGAGATTATATAATGAATGCGAAAGTTATTAATGAAATGTGTTTGAAAATTTTCATATTCATGTGCTTTTGAGGTTATAGATGCAATTAACTGATCTCATTTTGTCACTAGGAATTAATACTATGCATGACTGTAGCATCCGTAGCGCTTAGTTTCAGACCTTAAAATGGGGATGTTACAGCATTAGTATCTAAAATGCGGATAAATATCAGATATCTGGAAAAATGGCACGTGTTTATACCAAAATTAGGCACAACACTCTTCGGAAGTCTTTGAAGAGATAAAGTGAAGAAATTAGATGTAAAAAGAGGACTTATCTAACAAAAACTCCTATCAGAAATGAGGATAAGTAAAGTGCAATGAGACACAAGAATTTAGAGTGGTTCGGCGTATTGCCTACGTCCACTATGAAGTAGTTTGCTTTATTGATCTTTCTTTTATGTTTACAAGTGAATTCAATGATTTACAGTAGGCAATTATGATTTGCAGCAATGAATTTTGTTGGTAGCAGCAGCAATTGAGTTCAGATCTGGATCTAGCGGAGTCCGGGCGTTGGAGATCTCAAAGAGGAAGAAGAACCCCTTTTCTGTTGGCTTTGGGGGTCTATTTATAGGTTTAGGAGGCTGATATTTCGCTCAGATCTCGGGAGACCCTTTCTGGCACGTGACCAGGCCCGCACGCCCAAGCCCGTGAAGTTTCGGTCCGATCCGTGATCGACACGAGCAGATTTTGACTCGATCAGGATTTCATTCAATGGAGTCGAAATTTGGCGTGGACATTCTTCAGCATGCATGTGGTCTTCTGTGAAAATTTCATAGCATTTGGACTGGTATATTGGGAGATATGATCGATACGAAATGGAGTTTTCGGTAGGCTATTTCCTTCGACTCACTCCTGCTTCGACTCGCTTCCGTTCGACTCGGTGACGTGGCACTTGATCCTCACTCTATCCTGAATGTTGCTTTAAGCGAGTCGAACTATTCACTGATTGAGCGAGTCGAAGTGTGCCCAGATCGAGCGAGTCGAAGTAAGCACTTGGTCGAGCGAGTTGAAGCAAGCACTTGTCGAACGAGTCGAAATGGGGCGTCCTGGGAGGTTTGAGAAGTGGAGTCGAAGTTAATGGAGTCGAACAGTTGTTCGAGCGGAGCGAGTCAAAGCATGCCCTTTCGATGGTTTCAAACTGGAGCGAGTCGAAGAGAGCAGCTCTGAGGGATGTGGAGCGAGTCGAACCTAGTTGACTCGAAGTTAGCCTCTGAGCGAAGCGAGTCGAAGTTGTTACTCCTGGGCGTTGCGAAGCGAGTCGAAGTTGGCTTCTCCTTAGTGTTGCGAAGCGAGTCGAAGTTGTTACTCCTGGGCATTGCGAAGTAAGTCGAAGTTGGCTTCTCCTGAGTGTTGCGAAGCGAGTCGAAGGAGCGAGTCGACCGATAATTGATTTTCATCCAATCTTGTATCGCTCATAACTTGAGCATATGAACTCGGATTGACTGAGATTTGAAACATTGGCTCTCATGGCTTAGCTTGTCATGTCCTACCAATTTTGGCTTGATCCGGACTCGAACAAAATTCATCGATATCCGTAGTGAGCCCATGTATAACTGATCTCTGGGATGGGCCGTCACTGGTTACTAGTCAATTCCTTTGTGTTACGGCCTTGCCAAAAGGCGGGATAACATTTGCCCCCCCAAAGTACATCTTGTGGAAACATGATGTGCTTTGAAATACTGCCATCTTTACTCTGAATAGTTATCGTCTTTTTGATGAAAGCTGTAACCTTTGACCGTTCTTCTTAATAATGTAAACTGTTGACTGTCGACTGCTGTACCATGTATTGTTGCAACTGATTGCTATATGCTAGTGGTTACCCATTTGCTGTTGTAATCGTTAATGGATGAGATTCTGATTCCTGAAAATCCAGAATATTGAATACTAGTCCGTCATTCACGCATATATGTTAACCTGACTCTCGTTGACGTTAGTACGTCCACGAGTCGTTGTCAGTTTATTTTACTTTTGAATTACGTATCGATCCTCTCCTGAACCGATGTGAAATTTGCTGCAACAACTCTCGATGGTTGCCTTTGCATGCTCCTTCGTAACGATCCTCTCCTGAATCGATGTGAAGGGTTGAAACATCGAAGATGATTTTTATTGGATTTATGGATGCGAAGTAAGTATGTCGAGTTGATGGAGTTGGCCTTTGGAAGCCATGATTTGATGGATTCGAATTGTTTGTATCGATGTTCTAGTGAAGGAGTTGGAAACTATGGACACGAATAGGAATTTTGCATCGATAGACGTAGGGTTCGGTGGATACGAAGTGCTTGTTCGACTCGATGCTGGGCACGAACTGAACGATTCGAAGTGGAATGAGTCGGAGTAAACTTCTCTGATGGCTGCGAGCTGAGCGAGTCGAAATGAAGTGAGTCGAAATAAACTTCCCTAATGGATTCGACTTGTTCGTTTGACTGCACTGGAGACGGAGTCGAAGTCAAGTGATATGAAGGGGAGCTTCGTATCGATGTACTGAAAACGGAGTCGAAACGTGCGCTCGAATCCACTGGGATACGAAATGTTTCTTCCTTTTGCTTTCAAGTCCATATAAATACTTCGTACTTAGCCATTATTTCGCTTTTACTTTTCATTTTCCTGCCTCTCCTTCGTATCGCTTTGAGACTAGAGAAAGCAAAGAAGAAAAAACACTCCCGTCCTCGAATTGATTTACATCTTCAATTACTTGAACCAATTAACAAATCTAGGTAATCCAATAAGCGAATCTACACGTAAACGAGGAGACTCGATTCTTAACACCAAACCCATCAGTGTCACGATCGATCGAAAAGCCCTTGGCCTTAGCTTCATATCGATCTGGAGCAGGGGTTTCAAGATGATGAGGCGGAGGCCTTCGTATTGATCGATGGTGGAGCTTCGCATTGAGTCGAACGCTTGGCATCTGTGGATCGATACGAGGGGGCTGTGTCTGATGGACTCAAAAAAATGGCCCTGGATCGAGTCAAAAAGTATGTCCTTTGATCGAGTCGAAATAGGGGTTTTGGATCGTGTCGAAGCAGAGGCTTCGAAGCGAGTCGAAGTGCGTGGCTTTGGACCGAGTCGAAGTAGAGGCTTCGAAGCGAGTTGAAACACGGGGCTTTGAACCGAGTCGAAGCAGAGGCTTCGAAGCGAGTCGAAACACGGGGCTTTGAACCAAGTCGAACTGCGCACCGTGAATCAATCGATTCGAACTCGCGCCTTAGTGAACATTTCGAACTTGAACCAGAGTGATTGTCTTAAACTTGAACTTTTGATGATTGACCACTGATTTAATTTCGACGATATCGAAAATTCCAGTGCCTTTGACAACCTAACTCCGACGAGCTTCAGATTTGCTTAACTGGACTTAATTGTTTCACCGCACAACTGATTGCCTATTGAAGTTCGTCGATGAAACTAGAACTTACTAAAATAATAACATATTTTAACTCGGACTGATAGCTAATAACTGGATGGCATGGTTGTGACGGTCAACGATGACGATCCTTCCGACTGAATTCTGAAGTCTCGTCGTTTACACGTTTTTCTTAATCCGGTTGATCTTCCCAAATAATATATAGTACTGCACTGCACAACACGCTCACACACTTTACACTGGGGGATGAACGAGTGTTATTTATCAGTTTAACAATGATTTTTTATAAGCTAGCTAGTTATGGATCCTTCAAGTTCTCAGCAGCCAGAACTCCCAAGTTCTATTCCTCCAACCATAGAGATACCGGTTATCGAAGTCGAAGTCATAGAGCCAGCTCCGGATGAGCGTCCGGGTGCTCGGTTTATTCTCAATCCAACAGATTCTGTGCCGTCGGGTATCTCCGAAGATATGCTAGGACGGATTTGCTTATGGCATGGTTTGTCGCTGGACGACGTGCTACTTCCTGGGCCAACTGACAGGCCACACAATCCCCCGGAGGGGTTTACTGCTTTCAACCGTCACGCTTGCACAGCGGGGACACTTCCTCCCTTCAATGAATATATAAGGCAGATGTTATCGTTTCTTGGCATAGCTCCGTCTCAGCTACATCCCAACGGGTATGCCTTATTGAACATCATCTTTATTCTCTTTATGGAGATCCTTTTTCGACCGCCGAAGCCGATCGAGATCTGATATTTATTCAATGTCAAGAGCCGTGGAGACATCCCCTCTTTTACCTTCCTGGAGGCGGTCAGAAGCTGCCACATTGTACTGGGCTCCTGGGGAAGGCTAAGTTATTATAAAACTGAATGGTTCTACGTTTGGTGCCCCCCAGGATTTGCTGGTCGGTAGTTGGATAGACGTAAGTGTTGCCATTTCTCTCTTGAATCTGGGAGATACTAGTAACTGACTTCAAAACTGACATACTTTTCCTTTCTTGTAGCTGCAATCTCTCGCCCCGATGGTGCATATTTGAAAGAGCTTGTTCGGATTCTTTAAGCGTTTTCGGGCGAAGAGAGGCACATAGACTTAGTCCTGACCGACAGGAATTTGAAGACTGTCGGGCTGATAGAACGAAGACAGAGCATACATTTGGAGGTGATACATAGAGTGGCCCGAAGAAACACGTGAAGCGCAAAGCGCCCGCAGTCGTGATCACCGAAGAAGTTGATCCAGAGAGAACCCCCACCGATACCGAGCTCCTAGCTGGGCCTTCTACCGATGTCCTGGACTCGGGTGGAAGAAGAAAAGGCAAGGCCGCTGCTCACAAACGCCCTAAATCTAAGAGATTTAAATCCGTGGTCGTGTCTTTACCTTTCCAGGGGATCAGAATTTAAGAGGCTCCTCCCCCACAAGTGGAGAGTCCTTTGCAGGGCTTGCTGACATCCTGATCCTGGATTTCGTGTCGTCTCCACATGATGCCAGGACGGAGGGGCTTGATAGCGCTTTTGAACTAAGCGGGTCGCTTGCTACGAGTGCGGCCGACATTTCCGGTCGGTCGGGGGATTGCATATGCATACACTTCACTACACTACAAGATTCACAACTGTACCTCGTCCAACTTAGGAGGTTACTAACTCTTTCTTCGCTTCTTATTTTTAGGTACTATGTCTGGAAGGGGATCAATGCTTGGGAGTCTTCGTTCTGCTCGAAAGTCTTCTGGTTACTATGATTCCCGCAGGAGGGATTCAGACAGAGATCGCGATCGCAATTACTCTAACCAGGATAGGCATGGGCATGACAGAGAGTATAGACATCGATATAGATCACGCTCTCCTCCTCCCAGACTTCCATCTCCACCCCCTATTCCTGCCCCACACCCGTCTAAACCTCCTCGCCAAAGGCCGTCTTCTCACTCTTTTAGATCCGAGACTCATCTTCAGAGAGTCGAGGCTACATCCTCCATGGTTACAGAGCAGGTCCCCGCTGATCCCATTGGAGAAGGGACCCTTAAGTTGGCTCAGATGAGGAAGGATTTTCCAAATATCTGCTTCGACGGTTATGTCTTCCCTCCCCATTTGAAGAGAATTCCATCAGGGGTAGAAGGCACGATGCATGATTATGTCCACGACATCTACACCCAATACCGAGAGTGGGCAAAGGCTACTGAGAAAGCTTCCAAAGTGGCCTTTGAGCGGGCCAAAGAGATCGAGAAGATGGAGACCGAGCTTGCAAAAAGGGACCGTATTATTCAGGTACTTTCAACTGAGTCCGAGTCTTCTCGGAAATCTAAGATCGAGGCCATTAAGAAGGCTGATGAAGCAAATGTGGCCATGGAGAGGTTGAGGCAGACGCATGTCGCCTTGGTGGAGGAGATGGGCCACCGGAATACTACGGTTACCGCCGAGCGGGATGCGGAAGTCAAGGAACTAAATGAACTTAAGGCCAAATTCGCCGACTTGGCCAAAGAAAAAGACGACGCGAACAACGCAGCCCAGGAGGCGTGCGAACAGGCTGTTCTACTTAGGGGTGAATGGGATGCGGCGGTGGCTAAAGTCCAAAAGGTGGAGAGTGAGGTCGAGGAGAGGGTGAAGTTGGCCGAGTCCAGGCTAGAGGCCGACATTGAAGACCTCCTCGTCGTTTATAACGCTAATGTGCTGAGGCACAGGGGTCTGGCCTAGCTCGATGATTATCCGACGCATCTCCACAGTGCTTGGGGCCGACTGGTTGAGGAAGCGAAGGAGGTGCACCAGGATGAGTCTATGGATGAATTCGAGCTTGAGAATCGTCTGTTAACCAATGACGAAAAGAAGATTCTCCATGATTCAATGATCTCTTATGAGAAAGAGAGACTCGGCACCCAGCACCTGGAAGTAGGAGAAGGCTCTAGGGTTGGACATCACGACGCAAGTATTGAACTTTCGGTGTCAACCCAGCCTGAATCTTTGCCTGCGGTTGATCCTCAAGCTGTTCCTGCCTATAATCCGGATCAGCAGCAGATGTCTCCGACTACAGCGCAAGCGACCGAGGCCGCCCCGTCGCTTACAAGTCAAACTGAGGAAGGTACTCCGAACATTCCACATATCTTTCCTGAGTCGAAGTTTTTGATTGAGTTTAAGTCCTAACGATTCTCTTATTTTTTGTCCAGTGATCGACGTTGCATCGCACATGCCTCCTGCTACTCAAGAATTACATCAGACGCAGGAGGCTATCGTGACTGAAGCGATCACCATGAGCGCAGCTGCCCCGACCGATGATATGCAGGGGAGTACAATGGCGTTTGACGAGCAACTGATGGATGAACTCTTTCGCCGTCATGGCGATCCCCTTGCTGACTTGCCACCCGTCATGAGCGGAACTGATCCTGCTACAAGTTCCTCAATGCCAATTGCCGATGTCCCCAGTGGGGCTCGAGCGATAACCGAAGAGGATATGTTCGCTCAAATTGACGCTGAAATGGTAGCAGCGGATCATGGTGGAAGCTTTGGAGGTGGGACAGCAGCACCAGGGCCTGCTCCGCTCAGAATGATATCTCCCGGTGGTGCTGTTTTTCTCACTGGCATGCCCGTTCCACCTTCTGTATTCGATCTTGTTCCTCCGACTCCGCCCGCAGGGAGCGTTCCTATTCACTTGAGTTCGGAGGAAGATGTCGACATAATGCCCTCGCCTGAAGACCAACCGCCGAAAAGCACAGGCTTGAAGAGGAAGATTAGCGATGGCTCCAGCGGGTCCGCACTGAGGAGGAAGCCAAGGAAGAAGAAAGACTAGGCATGTTCATCTGGTGTATTTTGATTTCGCGTTTTGCTAGCCGTGTATAGATGCAGGTTCGGCCCCTGCTAGTAGGAATTTTTTGGGAACAAACTTGTATACGAACTTCTCTTACAAATAATAGAAATGAAACTTCTCTTTTTTGGTTTCTTTTCTGTCATTGTGTATTTGTCAAAATGTTTAAATATATGGAGTGTACTTGTGAAGTTTCAGGTTCTGAATCAAGTTTGCTTTGGTTTGCCAAGTTCGGAAACTGTGGGCATGGCTTGTGACCGGGAAGCTAGTTGACTTCTGATGTTGCATCGCTTTACTCAATGGTTGATGCTTAAGTCCTGTCCCCCAGTCTTGGGGATGAGTTGTAGACCATCAGCCGACGATCGTTTCTTATATGTAACATGTTGAGTCTAGTGCCACCGAGCGGATGTTTGAGACGAATGGAGGTTGAGTAGTTCATCCGTGCTCATTTGATTGTTGGTGATTATATCCACGCTCTGGGGATTCCCATTCGCTTATCGGCGGCTGGTCATGCCCGCTAAAGTTTCAATCATATGTCCACGATCAGGGGACTTGGCATCGGCATTTGCACTCCGACTTGTGCTCCGGGAGTTTTGAGTTGATACTTTTACTTTGATTCATGCTTCGGGAACTTGAAGTTGGTGTTTACGCTCCGTTTCGCATTCTAGGAATCCGGAGTTGATGTTTATGCTCTAACTCGTGCTTTGGGAATTCAGAGTTGATGTTTTATACTCTGCTTCGCACTCTGGGAATACGGAGTTGATGTTTATACACCGGTTCACGTTCTGGGAACTCGGAGTTGATGTTTATACTCCGGTTCGCGCTCTGGGAATACGGAGTTGAATGTTTATACTCCGGTTCGCGCTCTGGGAACTCTGAGTTGATGTTTATACTCCGGTTCGTGCTCTGGGAACTCGGAGTTGAATGTTTATACTCCGCTTCACACCCTGGGAATACGGAGTTGATTGTTTATACTCCGGTTCGCGCTCTGGGAACTCGGAGTAGATGTTTATACTCCGGTTTGCACTCTGGGAACTCGGAGTTGAATGTTTATACTCCGCTTCGCACTCTGGGAATACGGAGTTGAATGTTTATACTCCGGTTCGCGCTCTGGGAACTCGGAATTGAATGTTTATACTCCGCTTCACGCTCTGGGGATACAGAGTTGAATGTTTATACTCCGGTTCGTGCTCTGGGAACTCGAAGTTGAATGTTTATACTCCGCTTCGCGCTCTGGGAATACAGAGTTGAATGTTTATACTCCGGTTCGCGCTCTGGGAACTCGGAGTTGAATGTTTATACTCCAACTCGCACTCTGGGAGTTTGGAGTTGATGTTTATACTCCGGTTCGCGCTCTGGGAACTCGGAGTTGGATGTTTATACTCCGCTTCGCGCTCTGGGAATACGGAGTTGAATGTTTATACTCTGGTTCGCGCTCTGGGAACTCGGAGTTGAATGTTTATACTCCGACTCGCACTTTGGGAGTTTGGAGTTGATGTTTATACTCCAGTTTGCGCTCTGGAAACTCGGAGTTGAATGTTTATACTCCGCTTCACGCTTTGGGAATACGGAGTTGAATGTTTATACTCCGATTCATGCTCTGGGAACTCGAAGTTGAATGTTTATACTCCGACTCGCACTCTGGGAGTTCGGAGTTGACGAAGGATTGTCGTGTATCAATCCTTTTTTGACTTTTATGTGATGGCTTGCCCCCAAGCTCGGGTTTCACTTAGCGAGTGATTGGTTGCATCACAGTCACTCTCTATTTGAATAAATCCCACCATATGATGAGACTTAGCTCTCCGTGCATAGTGATGGTCATATGAAGTATTTCAAGTAAATCACAGCTCTGGCTCGAAGAGGTTGCATTTTATTGCTGAAATAAGAAAGTACGGCAAAGTCAGTTGCATTATTACAAGTTCTAATTTTGAAATGCATAAACAAATTGAAGAAAAGGAAAGTAAACTAAATGGATAAAGATAGCCTGTTAGGTGTAATAGCGGCGAAGGCTCTCGCTATTCCAACTCTTGGTAGGGTAAGACCGTCGACGGTCGATAGCTTGAATGTGCCATCTCCGAGCCTTCGTTCAATAACATATGGTCCTTCCCATGTCGGCTTCATATGTGAAGGAACCAGATAGATTCTTTTTAAGACGAGATCGCCTAGTTCGAAGGTTCGCGGACGGAACTTGGCGTTGTACAATCGGGCGACTCGACTTCGATGCGCAGCTGCCCTCAAATCAGCCTCTTCACGCTTCTCATCCAATAGATCGAGAGATTCAGCAAGTAATATAGCATTTGTCTTTGGATCATAGTATGTCACACGATGAGAAGGTACTTCTAGTTCGACTGGAATGACGGCTTCTGAACCGTAAGAAAGAGAGAATGGAGTGTGGCCGGTCGTGGTCTTGTGGGTTGTTCGGTAAGCCCATAAAGCCATAGGTAGTTCATCGACCCACTTGTCCCCGACCTTTTCCAGTCGTTTCTTTAGGATGGACTTTATAACTTTATTAACCGCTTCGACCTGTCCGTTCGCCTGAGGGAGCGCAACTGCAGAGAATTTCTTTTGGATGTGAAATCATTTGCAGAAATCTTTGAATTTAGCACTGTCAAATTGGGTTCCGTTGTCCGTTATGATAGTGTGTGGGAGGTCGAATCGACAGATGATGTTACGAACCACAAAGTTAATTACTTTCTTCGTTGTAATGGTCGCGAGAGCTTCAGTTTCAGCCCACTTTGTAAAGTAATTGACTGCGACGATGGCGTACTTCGCACCACCTTTTGCCAGAGGTAGAGCACCGATGATGTCGATGCCCCACATTGCAAACGGCCATGGGCTGACCATTTATGTTATTTCGGTAGGTGGAGCTCTAGGAATTCGGGCATATTTCTGACACCTATCGCATTTCTTTGCATAATCCGACGAATCGCAATTCACGGTTGGCCAGTAATATCCATATCGAATTATTTTCTTGGCAAGTGCTTGCCCCCCGGTGTGATCGCCACATTCTCCTTTATGCACTTCGTGCAATACTCATTTGATTTCATCGTGAGCGATACACCGGAGTAGAGGAACAAAGTACCCTCTTCTATACATGACCCCATCTTGAATGACGAATCGTGAGGCATTTCGGAGAACTTGTCTCTTTCACTCCTGCGTTCCGGCAAGATTCTGTGTGCGATGTAGTTTCTGAGCGGAGTCATCCATGAATCCTTTTCGGGAACGGTTTCGCATACCCGGTTTATTTCTGTCCGGTCGATACTTGGGGAAGATAGCGTTTCTACGGGAACGAGTCCCATTTGTTGAGCTTCGCCTGTGCTGGCTAGCTTTGCCAATGAATCGGCCTTTTGGTTGCGCTCCCGAGGTATACAATAGATGGCGTAGTAATCGAACTGGTTCAGTACTTCCTGAACTCGAGCTAAGTAAGCAGCCAACCTTCGATCTCTTGCTTGAAACTCTCCCCGTACTTGACACACAACCAACTGTGAATCACAGTAAATTTCCATAGCGATGATTTTCATAACTTTGGCGAGTTTCAAGCCAGCTAAGAGGGCTTCGTATTCAGCTTCATTATTGGTTGCATGAAAGTCAAACTTCAAAGCGTAGCATATAGATCGACCTTCGGGAGTTTCGAGCAAACACCAGCGCCTGAACATCGGTCATTCGATGCACCATCGGTATACATCTTCCAGACAGATTTGGGGGATTTACTGGTTTCAGGCAAGTCCTCTGGAACGGTGAATTCAGCTATGAAATCAGCGAGGACTTGTCCTTGGATTGCTCGTCTTGGAGTGTAAGTAATATCGAACTGACTTAGTTCGATGTTCCACTTGAGTAACCTACCAGACGTCTCAGGTCGCGAAAGGACCTGTCGTAATGGCTGGTTGGTGCAAACAACAATGGGATGTGCCTGGAAGTATGGTCGGAGTTTTCTTGATGCAATCACAAGGCAGTAGGCCAACTTTTCTAGCTTCGGGTAATTTCTTTCAGCCCTAGTCAATCGTTTGCTGACCTAGTACATCGGCTTCTGTATCTTGTCTTCTTCTTGGATTAATGCAGCACTGATAGCATTCTCTGATATCGCCAAATATATGAACAGCTTCTCATGGTCGATGGGCTTCGACAGGATAGGCGGTGTGGATAGATGTTGGACTAGCGCTTGGAAAGTGCCCTCACACTCCATGGTCCATTCAAAGTTGCGTTTTCCTTTTCGGATCAGATCGAAGAAGGGAATGCATTTGTCAGTAGACTTTGAAATGAACCTGCTCAATGTCGCTACTTTCCCGTTGAGACTTTGGAATTGCTTTATGGTTTTGGGAGTTTCAAGATTTCTGATTGCCCAAATCTTTTCAGGATTAGCTTCGATTCCCCGAGCGTTAACGATGAACCCTAGGAACTTTCCGGATGCAACTCCAAAGTGACATTTCAGTGGGTTGAGCTTCATTTTGTATTCTCGGAGTATGTTGAACATAATTTCCAGGTCTCTAACATGGTCAGTGAAAAGTCGAGACTTCACAAGCATGTCGTCTACATACACTTCCATGGTTTTTCCGATTTGATTGGCAAACATCCGATTAACCAATCGTTGATAAGTAGCTCCGGTGTTCTTGAGTCCGAATCGCATAACCTTGTAGCAATAAAGTCCTAGATTGGTCACGAAGCTGGTATGTTCTTGATCGGGTAAATGCATCGGTATCTGATTGTAGCCAGAGTACGCGTCCATGAAGGATAAGAGTTCATGCCCAGCTGTCGAATCTACTAGATGATCAATTCTGGGAAGTGGGAAACTGTCTTTGGGACATGCTTTATTCAGATCGGAATAATCAACACATGTTCTCCACTTTCCATTCGGCTTTCGGACGAGCACGGGATTCGACACCCATTCAGGATATAGCGCATCCCGAATGAATCTGTTTGCTTCAAGCTTTTCTACTTCTTCCTTAAGGGCGGCAAATCTCTCTGGATCCATACTGCCCCTTTTCTATTTGACCGGGACATGCCGCGGGTCAATGTTCAGAGTGTGGCTCGCGATGTCCGGCGAGATCCCGCACATATCAGAATGTGTCCAGGCAAATATGTCAAGATTTTCCCGCAGAAATTCAACCAATTCCTCTTGAGTTTACTGGCTTAGCTGAGACCCAATCTTTATCATTCTCGAATCATCGTCACTGTCAACTGGGACATCGATCGTCAGTTTAGCCGGGGATGCTTGACTTTCTTTAGATTCTCTTTCTTCTTCAATTTCTCTTGGGTCAAGATCCCTGAGGAATTGGCTGGGGTGCCCGGGCCTGGGCCCGGGCGTTAGTTGTCAATTATCGGCGAAACGGACGCAGAGAGATTCCTCTACGCCCTTTCCTTTCTCCTTTCGCTGCGCCTCCCATAGCTCTGCAACATAACAGGCTCTAGCAATGGCCTGATCTCCCTGAATGATTCCTATTCCATGATTAGTGGGAAACTTTAAAGTCAAACACCATGGGGCGATGGCCGCCCTGAATTCAGCAAGGGCCGATCGGCCCAAGAAAGCATTGTAAGGGGAGTCTATGTCCAAAACGATGAACTGTAGCATCCGTACTCTCCGTCGCTCTCCAACTCCCAACCCACGGTCAGTTCCACCATTCCAGTGGGTATAGTAGCACTTCCGTTGAAACCATGGACTTGGGATTGACAAGGTTTCAAGTCCGTGGCTTCCATTTTCATTTGATCATAAGCTCGTTTGAACAAAATATTTACGGAGCTCCCACTGTCAACTAAGATCCTTTTCATCCAAGCGGGACCTACTTGTGCTGAGATGACAAGTGGATCGATAGTGGGAGCTTCGACTTTATCAACGTCTCTGCTCTTGAACACGATGTCATCTGTCATCGTCTTCTGTTGCTTGGCCGGAGTCCCTTCATCAGAATTACTATAACATTCGAAGTCTGCATGCCTGATAGAACTAGCATAAGACTCCATTTCCTTCCAGCTTCGATCTGCTGGGTGAGGACCACCACTTATTGTGTTGATGACCAACCTCCCGCCTGTACGAGCGGGTTCCTCCTGTCTTTCTTGATTCGGCGCATGATTTTGATTTGATGGGTCCACGCCTCCGGACTGTAGCGCCCGCACATACTGATCCAACTTCCGTTCACGTATCAGTTTTTCAATGAGGTCTTGTAAGTGACGACACTCATTAGTGTTGTGGCCATAACTCTCATGGAATCTACATAATTTTCCTGTTTGGATTTTTCTTTCAGTTGGTGGTTTCGGGGCAGGTTTCTTATACTGCATGGTATTGCAAGTCTGCAAATACACATTTTCCAACGACGTGTTCAATGGAGTGTAATTTTTGTACATGGAAGCTCTATGCCGTGGTCCACGATCCTGATCGTGTTTTTTGTTCTGATTTCTATTGTCCCTCTGCTGATTCTGTTTATTTTGGACGTTCAACTGAATTTTTCCAGAACTATCTCTGGACTGTTTAACTGCGACGTTACTCTGGATACCTTCGATGTTGGGCCCTACATCATCCTGCTTCCTAGACTGTTTCGCATCCTCCCTTCTCAGGAATTGGGCTGCCTTGGAATCAAAATGGTCCAATGACGCAGGTGGTTTCCCAACTAACCAATTTTCGAACTCGGAATCAGCATCAATCCCCTTAGTCAGAGCCATTAGGATAGAGTTATCGTTGGGATTGCTTATTTCTGCACACGCAGCATGGAATCGCTCCAAGTAACGTCTAAGTGTTTCTCCATGAGCTTGCGTAACATTAGACAGAGTGTTAACGTCCTTTGGCCACTCCACGTGCATGTGGAATTGTTCGACAAACTTGGTGGCCATTTGGTCAAAGTTAGATATGGATCGCTGCGGCAAACGAGTGAACCACATGGTAGTGATGCCCCCTAGGGAGATGGGGAAACTACGACACTTTACTACGTCATTAGCTCTAGCAGCATTCATCAGCCATTCGTATTTCAGGACATGTTAATTGGGATCAGAACTTCCTTCATAAACTGGCAAAGCTGGCGTCCTGAAGTTCCGAGGTGGTTCAGCATATAAAACATCATCGGTGAAAGGGGTATGACTTCGGGAGATTCCCCAGTCGTCATTAGAGAGACCCTGACTTTCATGGATCATTTGGTGGATCATTGCTAATATATCTGGCGTTCGAACACTAGGAGCATGTTGTGCCAAGGTGTGGTCGCGTTCCACAGCGCGAGTCTGGACCGGACGTGGTCGACGGTCCGTGCCTCGCCTCCTTGGTTCAACATCCTCAGGGACATAAGGCTCAGGAGTCTGCTCTCGTTGGCTACATTGAGGATCAGCTTGGTTTCTAGCGTCACCTCCCCGTCCACCAGTGGTGGTAGTAGCAATGTTGCCGGTAACATGATAAGGAGCAACTCCTTCTTGAGTTGAAGGTTCTGTGTGGAGACTAGCATATGTTCCAGCTCTAGGTTGCCCAAAGGTCGAAGCAAGTTGGTGTCCCGTGGCTTGGGTGTAGCTTACACCTAGCCGTGGACGTGTGGATCTAGTTTGGCCATCGGAGGAGGCAGAACTTTCTATGGAAGAGTGAGAACCTTGGTCTCTTCTGGATCTTCTTCGCCTTTGGCGATTTAGCTGATTAGTCAACTCCGTGTTGGCGCATAGTTGTTCCGCTAGCTGCTGTCGACTTTGGGTCAACTCTTGAAGCAATGTCTGGAATTCTTGTCTAGTGATTGGACCTGATGGATCTAGAGGTCCTGCAGTATTTTGGTTGGATGGAGGCGATTGCATGGGATTTTGTCGGTCCCGTGCTCCTTGATCAGCAGCTGTAGATGTGGTACGTGTGCTCACTATAGTGAGGAGATGAAAGTCCTTTCCTAGATCTGATGAAAATCTGAATAGAATGGAAGGGCTTCAAAGTTCTAGATCTAGATCTTCTTCTTAGATTTATGCAATCCAATATAGATAGGAGATCCAAAGAGCAGGAGAAAAATTGGTTTTTCTCAGTGAAAGCACCAAAGTGTTTGTACCAAAATTGGGCACAACACTCTTCGGAAGTCTTTGAAGATATAAAGTGAAGAAATTAAATGTAAAAAGAGGATTTATCTAACAAAAACTCCTAATTTCAGAAATGAGGATAAGTAAAGTGCAATGAGGCACAAGAATTTAGAGTGGTTCGGCGTATTGCCTACGTCCACTATGAAGTAGTTTGCTTTATTGATCTTTCTTTTGTGTTTACAAGTGAATTCAATGATTTACAGCAGGCAATTATGATTTGCAGCAATGAATTTCGTTGGTAGCAGCAGCAATTGAGTTCAGATCTGGATCTGGCGGAGTCCGGGCGTTGGAGATCTCAAAGAGGAAGAAGAACCCCTTTTATGTTGGCTTTGGGGGTCTATTTATAGGTTTAGGAGGCTGATATTTCACTCAGATCTCGGGAGACCCTTTCTGGCACGTGACCAGGCCCACACGCCCAAGCCCGTGAAGTTTCGGTCTGATCCATGATCGACACGAGCAGATTTTTACTCGATCAAGATTTCATTCAATGGAGTCGAAATTTGGCGTGGACATTCTTCAGCATGCATGTGGTCTTATGTGAAAATTTCATAGCATTTGGACTGGTATATTGGGAGTTATGATCGATACGAAATGGAGTTTTCGGTAGGTTGTTTCCTTCGACTCGCTCCTGCTTCGACTCGCTTCCGTTTGACTCGGTGACATGGCACTTGATCCTCACTCTGTCCTTGATGTTGCTTCAAGCGAGTCGAACTGTTCACTGATTGAGCGAGTCGAAGCGTGCCCAGATCGAGCGAGTCGAAGTAAGCACTTGGTCGAGCGAGTCGAAGCAAGCACTAGTCGAGCGAGTCGAAATGGGGCATCCTGGGAGGTTTGAGCAGTGGAGTCGAAGTTGATGGAGTCGAACAGTTGTTCGAGCGGAGCGAGTCGAAGCGTGCCCTTTCGATGGTTTCAAACTGGAGCGAGTCGAAGAGAGCAGCTCTGAGTGATGTGGAGCGAGTCAAACCTGGTTGACTCGAAGTTGGCCTCTGAGCGAAGCGAGTCGAAGTTGTTACTCCTGGGCGTTGCGAAGCGAGTCGAAGTTGGCTTCTCCTGAGTGTTGCGAAGCGAGTCGAAGTTGTTACTCCTGGGCATTGCGAAGCGAGTCAAAGTTGGCTTCTCTTGAGTGTTGCGAAGCGAGTCGAAGGAGAGAGTCGACCGGTAATTGATTTTTATCCAATCTTGTATCGCTCATAACTTGAGCATATGAACTCGGATTGACTTGAGATTTGAAACATTGGCTCTCATGGCTTAGCTTGTCATGCCCTACCAATTTTGGCTCGATCCGGACTCGGACAAAATTCATCGATATCCGTAGTGAGCCCATGTATAACTGATCTCTGGGACGGACCGTCACTGGTTACTAGTCAATTCCTTGGTGTTACGGCCTTGCCAAAAGGCGGATAATAGCACGGGTGCAGATACGAAGGTATCCGCATCCAAAAATTATCCATCTGGTTTTTATCAAGGTAGTGGTTAATATTTTGTATATTTTAGTACAATGATGGACATGTGTTTATATTTTTTTAAGCCAATAGTTTGTATTATATGAATTTATTGCATTTTAATTGCTTAAAACTACTTATTATCATTCAATTTTGTTTATTTTTCATACATTTATAATTAGCGGAATTGAAAATTATTTATGCTAAACAAATTTTTTTATTTATATTTCTCGATTTATCGATCATTAGCGGATACGATAATTATCTGATATTCGTCCATATCTACAGATGTTGATATGCATTATCCAAAAATTATTTTGGATGCGGATACCGCACTATCTGTATCTGAAAATATTCGTTTACAGGCCTACTTGAAATGAAATCAGGTTTTTTTGTATTAGGTTTAACCATCGTTGCCATAATTCTTTTTAAAACAATATTATCACATATACATAGTTATACTTTTTTGACACCCTATATATTCCACTATAAGTTGTCTAATATGATTAATATTTAACATAACATGTTTAAAAATTCTTTTAGCATGCTTTTCCATTATTTAATGTATTATAAAGTTTTATTTACATATAAAATAGATGAAGTAGTACAAAAACGTTATAAATCACACTACACAGTTTGACAAAAACTACATATTGAAAATAGGAATAAAAATGGTCACCGCTGGGGGTGAGCGAATAGTTGGTTCAATTCAAAACAAAAAAAACGTTAAAACCAAATTAACTGTTTAATAAAAAAATAAACCAAACCTAACTGATATTTTTCGAAATCTAAACCAATCAAATAGAAAATAATTGGTTTGGTTTTGTTGGCGACTAAATAACATAGATTGTGCGGTCTTAACATAATATGAGACTGAAATAATTAATTGGATCTCAATGTATTTAAATAGGTGATGATGCTGTAATTTATAGGACTAACTACTTCTCTTCTAAAAATATCACATGAATCGAAAGAAAAATAATTCTTTTAATATGAAACATAAATAATGATGATGACGACATTCATGATTATTATCTTTTACAATAATTTAATTTTAATTTTTGGTTTAATTGGTTAGCCTTTTTCAAATACTGAAAACTGAAAATAATTAATAAATCGACCAAATGATAAATAAAACCGAATCAAATTGACCAATTATATTTGGGTTTGTCGGTTTATTTGGATCAAACTAATGCTCTGATGCTCCTATGGTGAATTTAAATTGCATTTGACGTACCTTCCTTCTTTTTCCATCCATGCACCTCATATGCCTCCACGCTTCACGCTCCTTACCTTTCTTTCCTTGGTTCACCTTAGTCTCTTCCACATTTGTGTCTCATAGCTAACAAAGAGGGGTTTTCTAGTTTCTACTTTTTACTACAGCTGCTATTGTTGTTGCTTTACCATTTTCACTCCCCAATCGTAGTTGGCATTTTCCACTATCATTTTTATCGGTGGTTGTCTTTCTTCCCTCCTTCTTTAACCCTGGTTTTGCTCTAGTTATAATTTTTCTACACAACATTGGTCCCTCATTGACAATGGCTAACATTTCTCTACCCATGATTTTCCCTTACTTCAACCGTCCCTGCCCAAGGTCCCGTGCCAATATTTCACTTGTTCCGCCTTATGACTCCACCTTTTTTCTATTATTGCTGGTACGACTGTTTCCTCTGGTTTTCTAAGTTTTCCTTGGTAGTTAATGATGCCAAACCTAATTCTAATAAAGTTGGTATAGTGCGGTCCTCTTTATTTGTTGGTAAATCTTAGTTCCTATTATGTACCCAAACACTATGATTTACCTTGGCTAATGCTCTTGAGGTTCCCTTGGAATTAATTATTACAGTTACTAGTTATTGGAAGTTCACTAGATCGATCGGTCTCTTATTACTTGATATCCTCTTTACATAGTAGTACCTGACCACCTCAAGTGTACATGGAAGTTATTAGGCTCTATCAAGGTTGACAAAATTATAGTCGGCTAATTCTATTTAAACTTAGAAATGCTGAGCACCCCCCCCCCCTCATAAGAAAAAAAATAAAGACAAAAATACCCTCTTATCTCTTCTCTTACATTCTTACTGTATTCACTTTCTAACTTTCCTCCAAAACCTTAAAAACTCGATTCCTCTATCAAATTAAATTCCAAATCCAAATTCAATCTACAAGTTGTCAAAAAATTTCATCAAAATAATGGAGTTCGATGATTCTACTACTACTAACGCTGAGTTTGTTGAGTTTACAAATGTTGTAAGTATTCATATTTATTTATTTTAATTACAAACGTCGCGGAGGTGGCAAAGTGTGGTTGTTTCAGACAACCATGCATTGATAGTGCATAGCAGTGTGAAGGAACCATGCATTAGCAATGAGTGGTTCTTGCAAACAACCATGCACTAACAATGCATGGTTCTCTGAAACAACCACGCTTTGCCACTGTGTGGTCGTTTATGACACTACTTGTTGCATAATTGTTTTACAGATTATGGCACCACTAATGCTTGTTGCGTGGTTTGTGACAGTGGTTGACAATTTTTTTAAATTTACATGGGCGATAAATATTTGCCACTGTAAATACCCCCCAATAGCTTGTTGCATAATTTTAATGTTTTTTATACAGATTATGGCACTATTAAATGAAGAAGATGAAAATGAGAATGAAAGTATATTAGAATACACTAATGAGTTTACAATATATGATGTGAGTGATATTTTATTTAAATTTTTGAATGTAGTATACAGTTTGGTAATACGATATTTTGTTTATGTGGATATACCAATCACATGAAAAATTGGTTGAATGGGTTCGTAACATGGGAAAACATCTTGGTTTTGTAATCACTATTTTGAAATCGGATACCAGTGCATCTATTAAAAAACCTAGAATAATGTTTGCATGTGAGCGTAGTGGTGTTTATAAGAGGAAGAAAATTAACGATTCAACAAATTATAGATTGATGGGTGCCAAAAAGTGTAATTGTCCATTTAGGTTTAAAGGTGCGAAACTTTGTAATTTGAATGAATAACGTTTGGTTGTAGTCAATAATGTGCATAACCATTCCGAGTTGAAGCATAACGAGTGGCATTCATATGTGGGTAGGTAAAGTGAAGAAGAGATCAAACTAGTGATTGAAATGCATCGAAATATGGTGAAATCCAAAGAAATTTTGCTTACACTTAAAAGAAATGATCCTTCCAATTGTACAACCATCAAAACGATATATTATGTGATTCACGCTCAAAATTCAATATGAGGAGGAGGTTGTTCTCAAATAAAATATTTTCTTAGTAAGTTAAAAGAGTTTGGATATTTTGATTGGCATCATAAGGCTTTAGATGGAAGTGATATTATCAAAGATATTTTATGGGCACATCTGACGAGTTTAGGTTTTCTAAGAACTTTTCCTCGGGTCATTATATTGGATTGCACATACAAAACTAATAAGTACAAGATGCCATTCCTAGAGATAGTAGGTGTTGCATATACGGATCATACATTTTGTATTTCCATTGCTTATTTAATGGCAGAAAGTGAGAAAATTACATTTGGGCATTGGAACGGTTGAAATCCATCATGGTTGATTGTGAGGTAGAAATGCCTAATGTATTTGTAAGTGATCGAGTGTTGGCATTGGTTAATGCCATTGGGATAGTTTTTCCAAACTCTGCTCATATGTTGTGCAAGTGGCATATCAAAAATAACATTGTCACTTTTATGGGAAAGAAGATAAATATGAATGAAATGGATGTGGAGGATAAGAAGTCATTTTTAGGTGATTGGAATCAACTTGCTTGCTTGCAAAATAGTAATGTGTATAATGAAAACTTGCATTTGTTGCATGAAAGGTATGGAAAATACAATTTTTTACTGAAATATGTACATGATCAATGGTTAGGTCCATATAAGGATAGATTTGTTCAATTGTGGACCGACAAGTATATGCATTTTGGGAACTATATATCGAATAGGTATTTTCATTTTACTTCTATTTTAATATGTGTGAGTACATAACTAATTGTTTGTCTCTTTTGTTAATACTAATTTGTTTGTTACATATAGAGCCGAATCGGCTTATTCAAAGTTAAAAAAGCACTTAGCCACTTGTCAATGCAGTTTCGAGCAAGGTTGGAGTAAAATGCATTCATTATTGGAGTTATCCTTCATCGAATTAAAAACTTCATTCGAACAAAGCTTAAGTAGATTGAAACATATTTTTCACATACGGGAGTTCAAAAAACTATGAGGTGTGGTAAGTACCGTGGCTCTTGACTTACTTTATTCGGAATTACTTCGCATGAAATCCGTTGGAGATAATGAATTTCTTTGTGGTTGTGTTATTCGAAAGACACATAGACTTCCATGTGTACATGAGTTAGCTCATCTCACTCCATTAACACCCATACCACTTGAGTTAAGAATAATTATCGGACTGGACTACATCTAGTTGAACGAAGTGGAAAGGAAGATGTAGGAGTGGTGGAAAAAATGAAAATTTTGTTGAATGATGTAAAAAAAAATGGATACACCACATCAACTACAAATTTTTAAAAAAATGATGGAAGTTGTGCAACCTCAAACTTCGATTCTTGGTTCACCAAAGAGTAAGGTGAAAACTAAAGGAAGGGAAAGTAAGAAATTGGCTCATACATCAACAAAAAGAATGCCTTCTTCGTTTGAGCTAGTAGAATGTCTTTCATCGCATAAACTTTCTAGTCAACATAGTGTCAACAATGCAAAGATGGAAAAGCTTTAAATTCGGAAACCCATACAGGTAAGGGGAATCTTTTTTTAATTTACAGTTCTCATGCATGTCCATAATATCTAAAAGTTCTCTATTTCGGTTTCTGTTGAATTTTCCATGCAAATCTTACTTGAATTTTCCCTGCAAATATTTGCCACCATAAAAATTAAAAAAATATTGTTAAGTATATTTTATTACATTATTGCTTTATTAATACATTTTTTATAGTTGGAAAATTGTAGACGTGATATGAGGATGTATATAAATCAAATCCCATCGGAGATCAAACCATATGTAACCGATATTGTTGATGTTCGTTCGGACAAAAATTGTGGATTTCATTGTATTGCCGCATTACTTGGAACGGGTGCGTCATGTTGGCCTCAAGTTCATCGGGATTTATACAAAGAGTTGTATGAAAATCAAGAACTTTACGAACAAGTTTTCATAGAACGTGGCAGATGCAATGAATTACTTAAGCAACTACAACATGAAGGAGATAGATTTGCTCCTCGGGACAAGTGGATGATAATGCCGAAAATGGGTTATGTTGTTGCGACAAAGTATAATATTGTTGTATTTAGCATAATGAAAGGTTAATGTTAACTATTTTACCGATCAAAGGAAGGGTCCCACCTCCAATTCAATATTCCAAAATAGCACTAGAATTTGTTAATGATAATCATTTTTTGCAAGTAAGTAGGAAAGTTGACTTGTTTTTTTCCACTAATTTATTTCTTATAAGTACACTAATTTATTTGTTCTTTCAATTGTAGGTCAAGTTGGAAGCGAAACATCCAGTTCCACCAATTTATGTAAAATGGTTCACAACTCGACATTCGGATACAAGCAATTGAGAATATATATATATATATATATATATATATATATATAGTGACCGCAGGCAAGCTTGGGATGAACGAACTCAATATGCACAATGGAATTAATTTACTTAGTTTTTTTATTTTAAGAAAAAACAATGGTATTTGATATTAATGTTTATGTTTGTGCTTGAATGTGTTTGAGAACAATGGCAATGTAAATAATGTAATTTGATCACAATGTAATTTGAATGTGTATGTGTTTGATAATTTGAATGTGTTTGTGCTTGAATTTTTTTCTAATTTACAAGGGCGGCAAATATTTGCCAGGCAAATCTGGCAAATATTTTCCATTGTAAAGTTTTTTTAAAAAAATCGTCAAAACATATCACATATGGATCTTAATCGAAAGATAATAAAATTTGTGATTTAATGGTGAAAACGAAATTGAAATACGATACATCTACTGAAAGATATAGCGTTTTTAATATTGCAAATTAACTTCACATTCTAGCAGATTTTTTATGGAGAGAAATTAATTTAGGTACGTGAAAAAGGCATGGGAAAAACTAGAAAGAATGGGGGAAACTCAATAAAACATGAGGTGTGTGTGTTTTTTTCTGAAGGGGGGAACTCCGCATTTTTCTGAGTTTAACTAGAATTATCCTTTATAGTTTTCTTCACATTTTCCTATGAGATGGATTTGCAGTGTATTCTAGATGTGTAATCTATTATTATTCACGGTAAGATATTTATTATTAGCAGGCAGAGCCTTTCCGTTAATATGGCTCTTTGAGTAGGTATGCTCCATTCTCAAGTGGATTAACCTTCTTAAAATTCCGTCGATATAGTGGATTTTAATTGGTGTGCCATTTTGGTAAATTTGTATGCTACGACAAATTTACCGTTAGGTCTGAATATGCTAAAGTTCTTGTTTATGTGACTCTTAATCAAGCTATTCTTAATTTTGCTTTTGTTCCTCTTGCTAGTTGTCACACTACTCTTATTGAGGTTTCTTATGATTGGATTCTTAATATCTACTATTCTTGCAAAGTGTTCGATCATGACAAGGATGGTTGCTTGTTTGCTCCAACCCCTAAATCTATTACCCTAAAGTAACCACATTGCTACGTTCTAGTGTTTGATCTTCTTGTTCCCCATCAATCTGGACTACTAAAGAAGGGAATGACATTATTTAATTAGAATCGAATTTACTGACCAAACAGACTCATTTCAATACCAAAATATAATATGTTTGACTTTAGTTTCTAAAATAATTTTTTTTAAGATGCCCTTTTAACCAAATGAACCAATTTTTACCAGATTATCCTAAATTTATGGGGTTATAATGTTCCTTATCATTTTAGTAGAAAAATTAGATTTTATATATAAAATACATCAATTTTGTCCACAAATGTAGAAAAATACCCAATGAAAACTCTATAATTATAAACTTGTGTTTCTCTAAGTAAACTCAACATTGTAATCATAACAAATGATAATTTCTCATATTTATTTTTGTAGCTCGGTTGGATCAATTATCACCAAACTAACGAGTATCATTTTGGTTTGGATCAGTTTGTTTATTAATTTTTTGATTTGATTTGGTCTGATATTATTTATCTTAAAGCTGACTGAACCTTCATTCTTAGTCCTAAACTGACCACTCCTGCCCAACCACGGTAGCCTAAGGTTCTCCTGCCCACTTCGTTGTGCCTGTTGCTTTTGCGTCAGCACTTTCCTCTAATAATCTGCAACCTTACCAAAATTACACCTCCTCCACTTATTTTTGTTTCCATGGACTGGGTTAATATTCTACCCTCCCTCCCTTAGTGCCCTTTGTTGTTATAGAGCACAACCAAATCCAACTTGTGCAACTTAAACATACCTCCTTGCAACCGCCGTCGGCTTTGATATCTCTCATACTATGGTCCCTACACCTGCTCCTTTATCCCCATGCCATGATGGTTTTTTCCGTGTGTCATCTCCAATTGCCTCTTACTCTCCATTATTACCTTCCTCGTCAGTTGTCCCTTTTTTTGACGATGAATCCTCTACCAATTCCAGTGACTACCCTAATGATTTTATTGAATTGAATGTGGATGGATTCACCTGGTAACATTATGCTTATGATATGCGATACACTCTGAAACATAATTGTTATCACTGTTGAGTTCCTGATGATGACGATGATCTTAGAATGTCATATGATACAGGGTTATACCTTGCCTTTGAGCACATTTGGACTGCTAGTTGAGAACAATGATAGGCTACCACCCGAGGTTGATTGTGGGTAGATGTTGTATCTATTCCCTCGACTTCTTGATAGTTAAAGTTTGTGGTTTTATGGAATGATAGAAATGGATAAATTTAATGTATAAAAGCTTTCTAAAGTTTTATTACAGAGAGAATGAATACATATTACAATCTTGTATATGCCTTTTATAATACAAGGCTATTTGACAAAGTCAGACATTGTACAGCTGTACATATAGTGGCAATTTACAATTATAGCCTTCACTACACCAAAACAGGTGATTCCCAACGAGTATAACTGTCGCAAACAGTTTCAACAACGCTTATTAGCGTCGCTGTAGGGGCATCGTAATTTATTGCCAACGCTTATAAGCGTTGGAAGGTTGTATTCGCCAACGCTTACAAACGTTGGTGTATATTATTTAGCAACGCTTATAAGCGTTGGAAGGTTGTATTTGCCAATGCTTATAAACGTTGGTGTATATTATTTAGCAACGCTTATAAGCGTTGGAAGGTTGTATTCGCCAACGCTTATAAACGTTGGTGTATATTATTTAGCAACGCTTATAAACGTTAGCAAATTAACCATCCAACATTGTTTAATTTTCTATGCTGACGCTTATAAGCGTTGGTATATTTTAATTGCCAACGCTTATAACGCTTTAACAGCATTATTATACTACATTCAATAGGAACCCAAAATTTACAATATTCATGATCAAATAGCAACATAAATTTCATAGTCAACTACTTCATAACAAGTACAATACATAATTAAGTTGGTTAATTCAATACATAATCAACTACTTCATAATAATGTCAAATTGGAATACAAAAGACAACGTAAATTTCATAGTGAAATTCTACAAATACCGAATACGAAACTCTGGCCATATAACGAAACCTCCATCTGAAAAATCACATAACTTGTACATTCCATTTTGAGGACCATCATAAATTGGTGCATCCGGTTCAAGAACATCATCCACCCAAATTACTTTCTCTACATTCGGTATCACCTTCCTAAAATGACAAATAGTTTGTGTTCCAACATAACCTTTAGCTACTTCCTTCTCTAAATCTTGTGACAATAGCATTACATATTTCTTTTCCATTGTAGATGAACGAATATCATTATTTGACACGGTTGGAGTAACAACTACATTATTGTTTGTAAGAGAATCTCCTAAATTAGAAGCACCTTCCGTTTGTGGAGTCGTAGGACTTGCAATATATTTTTCTTGCAAACTAGGCATAAATTTCATAAAAGTTGAAGTAATTGAAATGATGGCATTATTAACTTGATTAGCTACTTGCCTTTCTATCTCCAATTTCCAAATAGACAAATCCACGGCTTGCTTCTTTTCAGTTACAGCTTTTACAGCTCGAGCCATCTTCACTTGTTTTATAGAAGAAGTAGAAGTAATTGCTCGACAATAATTTTTCTTCGTGTCGGAACCAAAAACTTCCTCAATTGAGTCATCTTCAAGATCTTCGACTCCACCCTTAGAACTATCATCCAACTTCCTCTTTTTTTCCGCTTCCTCTAGTAGTGCCTGCATTTAATATCACATTAAATTGAATTTGCACAAGTGAATATGAACTTGCATGCATGTGTGTGTATTCATGTGTGCATTCGTGTGTACCGTGTGGTTAATTGGCAGGCACATGCAAGAAATAAAGGAAAGAAATGAAGTTGCTGCATTTAAAGGGGAGATCTGATGAATCTTATCGCTTATGGTTATGGGTCTCTCACATGTCAGTAGATCTAGCACCGACTGTAACTTCTTAAGATTACAAATGTGGTTCATTTGGCCCAAACTCTGTCACAATAATTACATAACATGTTGACTCATCCTTCATGTTTTATAATGTGTGAATAAATATTTAAAATCAATGGATTGGTCGACTGTCATAAAATTCTATAATGATATCTCATAGCTATATGATTTATTTATCAGCAAAATGAACAAGCAATGATTCAAAAAGTATTCCAGTAAGTAGTGGGGATTGATGTAGTGTTTGAGATCGGGCCAACTAACTTATGAAATGAACAATACTGACATGTTACTCAATGTAAGATGAATATCTATGGAAATTGGGGCCTCCCTGTCAACTACTGCTATCTCTCAGGTAAAATCCAATGACCATATTAAACCGTGCAAGTTGAATAGTATAAGCAAATAACAAATTATCTACTTTCTAGCTATCAGTTAATTAAAATTTACAGTATTGGTTACTCCTCCAAACTAGAATAATACAAGTTTGGGAAATACTTCCACTAATAGCAGTCAGACTACTCCAATTAATGCAGAGTATAAAGGAAAAATAGTACTCAAGTCATGGGACAAAATTTAGGTTTTAAACTCTCTGAACATCCAATATTTTTGTATCTAACTACATTATTTTTGTTTAGTAGGACTTAGAGCCGAGTACAACCACTGAAAAAATTAAGGCTCGTATCTAACTCACCACAACATTGCACATATCATCCACCAATGCAACCATTTCCACTGCCTTTCCCCACCAAACAACCACCGGCCATATAATCAACCCACAAAACACAATGCACATATACATAATAGCCCTCTGTTTTCACTTCAACCACCCATATTGTTGCAGCTCTGATCTCAACACACCCCTCTACCATTGTTGCCTTACCACCATCTTCTGACTTCTGCCTTCAAGATTCCTCCCTTACCTCATTCCTGACAACAAAAGGTGGCATTTCTCTTCGTATATATATCAGACTCGCTCTTCTACTATAATTCATTTCTTAGTTGTTACAAAAATCAAAATAAAATGGTTCTAGAAACAGGGCAGGCGTTCTTAAACAGCGCCCAAAGAGAGAGCAAAGCCGACCCAGTTCCATCCGGCCTGACACAAGAGCAAGAACACTCGATCATAGATTCATAGTATCCACACTGTTGCATGTCATATGCAGCACCGAATCAGAAGCATCTGCTTCCACAAGCGCCATATTCACAAACTATCCACGGAAGGAAATATGCAGCCGATGTGGGATCGAGGGATGCATTGGATGCGATCTATTTACAAAAAGTAACACGTCAACATCAGATCAGAGCAAGCAAAATGTGCAGCAGCAGCAGCCGAGAAAGAGAAGAAATAAGACGAACAAGTACAGAGGAGTAAGGCAGAGGCCGTGGGGTAAATGGGCAGCAGAGATAAGGGACCCAAGAAAAGCAGTAAGAAAGTGGCTGGGAACGTTTAAAATGGCAGAGGATGCAGCCAGAGCAAACGACCGTAACATCTATTCACTAAATTAACTCATCTATCCCATACTCATTGTAACTACGTAGTACATTAATTTACGCATTATCCTATCATGGCTATAATGTAACTCATCCATTCCCCCTTCACCATCTGCTTGCCTGCAACTCTTCACAACATTCCTTGCACTGATCACCATTCATAGATCATCCATCTCCTGCATCACCTCAACATCTCAAAAACTTCACCAACGTCCATTCACTCCCAAACCACATTTTCACAACCACCACACTCACTGGCTTTTCCCATTACAACAACCAACCAGCCTTTTCACCACTTGGGTGTGTACGTCTCAAGGAAATAGGGAAATGAGGGCATACAACCCAAGGCAACAAAATAAAAGGGGATAGGGACATACGAATTCATAGCAATAGGCATGGGAGTATGATCATATTTCAAGCATCAGTACAAAACATTGAAACAAATAGAGGACGTTTCCTGAAGTTTCCATGAAAACAAGGCATGCAGACGTGTGCACCAGATGCATTCAAAGAAAATAAGGCATAAAAGGGGACGTGCAAAACAAATTCGAAGTCAAATGGGAAAAGCATGAAACTAATTCAAAGCACAGGGCAGGGACGTACGAAAGCCAGGATACAAGCATGGTGCGTGACCCCTTTCAAGACAGAAGTTTAATTTACACCGAGCAACTGAGTGCGTATAAACATCAATAATCACCCATCACTAAATTCAATCGGCACTTAATATCAGTATGAGAGTTGAGTTTTACTCACCTGAATTCAAAGATTCTTAGCCGAATGAAGATGGATTAGAGGTTGTTTTGCTTAGCTAAAGCAGCTAGAATCTTATGCAAAAAGAAACGAACAATATTTCTTAAAACACGGAAAATTAATGAAACGAAATCTGAAGAGAGATGACTTTGTAGAATGTGTAGGAATTGCTAATATAGTTCATATCCAAATGCAGACTTTGTAGAATGTGTAGGAATTGCTAATCTTTTTGAACCACCATGCTTTGGAAATTACTACTACACTAGGAGGGGAGGAGAAAATATGTCCATTCATAGCAAAATTGTCAGACTACTCATTAACAGAAAATGCTACGACAAATTTCCACATTTTTCTGTTCAATTTGTCAACTAAAATCCCAAGCAATTAGGATAAGTTTGAAGATACATAAGCAAAAATGTTCCTAATTTTCATTTGTTTAGTTCAAATTTAAACTAAACATACAATGGAATAAGTTGAAATTTGTTTTAAACTGACACTTACATATTTTTCCGCGGCACATGGTAGTATTTCTCCTGATTTTCTTTTATGTCCAGCCTTCCAAACCGTTGTTCGTGAAATATCTGCTTTTGGATTTGCTACTACCTACAAGAAAGATCAAAGTTGACAAAACATAATTAATATAACATTTTATAAACTATTTACAAAAGATAATTTTAATACCATTTCATCATGCACTCTATGGTAAGGTTTCCTTCCTAGAGTATGAGTGATCGAGTTCTTTGCTCTATTTTTTGCATTTTCCTTACACTGCTCCATCTTTACATTCGTATACTCAATATCAAGGAATTTTTCCCACCACACTTTATCTATATCCATTGGGCATCTATCAATAGCAACACGTTTAGGAATCATAGTTTTATCAACTTTAAGAAGTTTTTTCGTAATGTTGACTTCAATGATCTATAAAACGGTGGAAAATGTTTCTCTAATAATGGTCGAGCTATGGTAGGATCTACATCCATGTCAAATTCTTCCTATCACAAAAAAGGAAAAAAATAAAGAAATCATGAAATGGTTAACTATATCATAATTTAAACTTGATGGTGAAATTGATGATAATAAAAATATAAATAAGACTAGTACCAAAAGTTCTTCCCATAGTTTATCCTTATAGAAGCCATCTACCGCCCTCCATTCTTTGTAGCCAATAGGTATATGACAACGAATCAAAGCACCACAACGTGAACTCCATTTATCTGCATCATCCCCCTTTGCACCCTCAATGCTAACTGTTATAAAGTACTTTTTACCTTTGGAGGGGGTTTCAACAGTCTCAGTTGTACTTAAATTTGCATTTGCGATATAATCGTTTGTCATTTTGGTGAAAAATCTATATAAAAAAGACAAACAAAATACATGGATAAAAGTTAATACATTTCACAACACAACACGATTAATAAAAGAAAACCATACATTTCACAACACAACACGATTGTACGATACATCAATAAGAGTTAATACATGGATCAAAATAAGCAAAATACATGCAATATAGTTCCAATCAACAAGTTGATTTCTATTGAATACATTTCAATAATGGTTCTAAGTTTGGTTGTTCTTTCAAAATAGATTGATACGTGGTTGGTATTTCATAATCATCTATGTTATCCATCATGCGTTTAGGAGAGCGTCGAACAAGGACCAATCAGAATTTTGTGTGTTCTTTATGTAAAATACTTGACTTGCTTCGGACGCGAGAATAGCAGGTTCATCATATTCTCCATCGGTATTCTTGAGCTTCATTAAGTTTACCATCAACAAATTTGTATCAGGACAAACCTTACAACCATTTGTCTTATCTCCAACATTCACCCAGTCGCAATAGAATACCACATGTTGAAAATCATAGTAATCAACTTCCATGATCTCTCTAATAATACTATACCAAGTAGTATTATCATCCGTAGGATTTAGACCTTTTGAACTTGCAACAAATGTAGTGATCGCATCCATGCAGACACCACTATCTTGCGTTGAAATGGTGTCGTCATAATGCCGAGGAGAGAACGTATAGCCATTCACTCTATACTTAAGATAAGTTCTGACATCCCACTTTGGACCACTGACATACAACCATAATATTGTGTTCATGCATTTTTTTCCACAAGCTGTTAAAATTAACAAAATTAATAGAATAAGATTAGATAAAAAGAAACACATTACTTTCAGATAAATATAGCATACCTTCTTGTGTAGCCAATCAACAAATTCAGATTGAACTATTACTTCTGCTTTTGTGATTGGTTTCCTTTTACCACGAAGACCGTCTTCTAAAGATAAGCGGTATGCGCTACAGATTGAATATCATGGTAAATATAAATATATATATTATTTATATATTGTGCTACAAGTATTTGAAAAAAAGGTGAAAATAGATAACCTATAGTATTCATCTCGTTCTGGTATATCAATTCTAAATAGTAACCATCGTCGAATCTGTGATCGTTGCACTCTAGATAATTTTAACGGTTTACCTTCAACGATGGAACGCTCATATATATCATCACCATTCTCATCTAAAAAGGATGCCTGTTTAGAGCTATGATTTCCATCACGTGGGTTTGGCATATATTCTATTGCGTATCGAACTGATTCTGAAACAAGGTATGCTTCAGAAATTGATCCTTCAATATACCTTTTATTACTAGGTATGTTTTTACAATCCTTCATAGCCCTAAGACAAAAAAATTAATATGCATATTTACAGTTAGTTACTTCAAAGTAGTTAGGTAAAATAATTCGAATGCAAAAACAATATTTACCTTTCAAATGGATACAGAGCTTGATTTGCTAAATGTACCATCAAATGGATACTTATATCAAAAAAGTGCATTGGAAGATAGTGTGCCAACACACATAATGCTTCAACAATCATATCTTTGGCCGCTTGTACATGTTCTCGAACTAGAACTTTCGAACATATTATGTTGAAGTACAAGCTTATTTGTAGAAGTGCTCGTCTTAACTCGCGACACTTTAGATATGCATGTTGAACCATGATAGGGAGCAAATATTGAATAATAATATGATAATCATATGTCTTCTTAATTTGCAAACTAGGTGGTTGAAGACCTATAAGACCATGTAACTTTGTTGCAAGACATGATGGAAGTTTTGCATCTTTAAGGACTTGACAACATTGTAGCTTGTGAATCTTATCCCATGCATATTTAGAAGATTGTTTTCCTTTATCAAACATAAAGTTGATGAGATGTTCAACAACATTTCTCTCAGTATGCATAACATCAATAGTATGACGAACTTTATGACTGCTCCAATAATCCAAGTCAAACAAAATTGACTTCTTGTACCATGCCGGTCTTTCTTCATCATCAACAAGACAATCTACATTATCATAAGCTTCAGCAATCATTCTCTTTCTGCTTTGTGGTAGTTTTCCACGAATATATTTGATACGATCAAGCTTTTCTAAAAGAGACGAGCCCCTTAGCCGAGTCGGAGGCTCTTTATATTCAATATCCTTATACCATCCGTGTTTTAATGCTCTATATGGATGATCATCCTTCAAAAACCTTCTATATTTTGGATAGACGATCTTGTTGCCGATGTGCTCTGATTCCATCTCGATAGCACAGATAGGACACGCTTTATAACCGTGAGTCACACAACCAGATAAGTTACCAAATGCTGGTAAATCATGAATTCCCCATAATAATATTGCTTTCATATTGAAAATTTCTTGTTTATCCGCATAAAAAATAGACACTCCTTCATCCCAAAGATGTTTTAAATCATATATAAGAGGTTCCAAGTATACATCAATGTCCTGACTTGGTGCTCTTGGTCCAGGAATTAAAAGAGTCAACATTTGAAATTGTGATTTCATACACAATGAAGGGGGTAGGTTATAAGGTATCATATAATTAAACAAGCCAACAACTATAACTATTGGAGAGAACGCCATTTGGGTTAAACCCATCGGTAGCAATACCAAGCCACACATTGCATCCTTCATTAGCAAATTCTGGCCATCGACTTTTGATTGATCTCCATTCAGCTGAATCCATAGGATGTCGCATGGAATTCCAAGAGGGTGTGGCTTTCTTGTGCCATTGCATTTTACGAGCTATCCATGGTATAGTGTATAACCTACTTAATCTCGGAATTATAGGAAAGTATCTTAAAACTTTTCTTGGTTCTTTCGTTAATTTGACCTCCTCTAACACTGTTTTTTTAGTTTTATACCTTGGTGTATTGCACTGAGGACATTCTTTCGCATCAACATTTTCTTTCCAAAATAATATGCAATCATTTTCACAAGCATGTATGCACTTCACCTCCATTCCCACATCCTTTAATATTTTCTTCATTGTGGGATACTTGTCAGGTAAATTATTTTCCTTTGGAAGCCAACGTTTTAATCGCTTCAACAACTCAGTCATACTGTTTCCCGACCAATTAAATTCTTTTTTAAGGTTATGAAGCTCAACAATTACGCCTAATGTTGTAAGCCCATCTTCACAAGAAGAATAAAGTTTTTTGTTTGCTTTGTTTGTATATTTTTTGTTCTTTTCTCCGTGGTACGAATGATAATTGTCTATATTTATCTCTTGAGCATCCTCTTCACGGCTACTTTGGGGCATATTATGCACTCCAAAAGCATCGTCTATGAGATTTCTAAGAGCTCCTTCTACACAATGGTCGGTTTGAATTTGATCTTGGATATGAGAATCTGGAATAATATTTTGCGTATGATTCACCCCCGTGTTATTCTTGTTCATATCTCCATGGAAAAACCATCTATTATATGTTTTAATCATACCATGAATGATTAAATGTTTCTCAACGCTTTCCAATGAGAGCTTTTTAGAGTTCTTGCACTTGATACAAGGGCAAGTACATATTTCGACATCGGGGGATGAGTGATTCTTCACAAAACTAATGAAGTCTTGAACGCCTTCCTTATATTCTTCAGTATTTCTGTATGGACTTTTAATCCACTCTCTTGAACTTGAGTTAGACATAAATTTCAAGTTTTACCTTTTGAACCTGTTAGACAAAAATATAGTGTTCATTTCATTTTAAAGTTCCATTACAATAACTTTGAAGGTCGGTCATCCTACTTCCCATTACAAACACAATAACGTAATCACATTTTATAAACCATTTTGGGTTAAACGATTCAACAAAATTTCGGCAGCACTTCCCTTTATTCCCTGTATCGTACACAAAAACGTGTACATAGGGAACAAAAAGGAAGTGCCATCGAAATTTTATGAACCATTCAACCTGAAATGATTTATAAAATGTGATTACTTTATTGTGTTTATAACTTGTCCAATACTGGGACAAATCCAAAAATATTGTATCAGATGAATATAGATGTCCGTTCTATGAAAAAACGAATATCCATATAACGATCATATACAACACTTGTCAGACGGGGCCAAAAAAATCCCTAAGGATTTACATGAATTTTTTGACGTGTGTGTGTAACCCTTTACTCTAAAAATAAAAGCAGGACACCGCAATTTTCAATTCAAGTAACCAAAAAAATAGAATCGTAGAAGCATTACTACTTGAAAAGAAAAGACAAACTACGATCAATTTACTGTTTATAAAGGACAAACTACGATCATGATTTTAATTTGAACTTAATAGTCTTCGTTTGTTGATGCATATAACCTTCAGTGTGCCTTGAATTTTAATTTATCAAAACCTTGCTAAAAAAGTATTTATGTATTATATTTTTTTTAGAATACATATTACAGTTGATCAAAAGAAACTGGTTTGAATCTAGTACGATGCAAATTGCAAGTTAGCGGTAAATTGTGGAACCAAGCAAATAAAATATACAGTATAAGTTGAGATAAAATTTTATTTAAGTTGAAACCGATAATTTTGTAAAAACGTAGTGCAACGGATTAAAAAAATTGAATTGAATCTTAAATAACTTCAGTAATTAGTTACCTTTGAACCAAATGAAATATATCATTATTTATTCACATGGCATCACTATTGTAATCTAATCCTAAAGTGTCAAAATTATGACCAAACATATTAAAATCTACAGAAAATAACATTATGATAAGCAATATAAAGCTTGCATTGAGTTCAAAAATTATCAAAAAATTGACGTTATAATGATACAGTGTTTGAGGAATCGAACCACCACTATTGCTATCATAAACCAATAATAAATTCCTTATCTTTCAAATTTGATAAGATAAATCAAGTCACATTAATATGAAATTTTGATTCGTGCACTGTGTAAATTACACAATATATCTTACCCTGACTATACTTTAATCAAACCAAGGAGGAAAATCGAATATAAAGTCTCCAATCTAGAACGATCGAATCATTTAAAATGAAATCAATCTTTGAGAGGTGATAGTGGTTAACACATCATACTGAAACAAAAGCAGTATACAATCAGCCGTCTTAACTGCATATTTAATTACTGTACTTGTACCGAGTTCGACTAAAAGAAATGATTTTCCAACAAATTCAAATCTTGTTAAAGATATAGTGATAAATTCATAAATAGTTCACGATAGTTTTCTTTCTCTTTTATATTTTTCCAAAAATATTGTTCCTAACTATTGTAAATATGTTATTAACAGATAAGCAAAAGATGCACTTAAGAAACAACGAGACCCGGAAAATAGAAGATAAAGGAAACTATGTAAGTTTTTCCACTGTATTATGTAAAGTACCTTATAGACTTTTCAAATAAAAGTTGGTAGAATCAATTTTTTGAAGAGAAGCTTCGCAATTCTATTATGGCAAAACCCACTTGGCACACAAACATCATCTTGAACCACCTGAACTGTTTCTACTCTAGACAGCCAAACTTGTTAGGTTTTCCTATATATAAACATTCAAAATAAAAAAAACAACCACATACTTTATTGATGAAAAATGATATATTACAGATTGATACTTTGTATCACACACACACTACAAATGGGCCTGCATTTTCCTTTACCCGCTTCATAGTTGATATATTACACGGTTATATCTAAGTAGCTGCATACCAAACATTATTCCCCCCGCCCTCAAACCCAACAAACCCAACGCTATGGTTAGCGTTTGCGATCTGAAAAATTCCTAAATTTAATTTCGCTGGAAATTCTCTCGATTAATTTGTAAGCATTTTCCAGAAAATTGACAATAAAAGAATAATACATCACTACACCAAAACTTGCTTTATAATTGGGAAAGTCGTTTGCCCAGGCTTAAAGTAGTTCTAAGATCAGATAAAGAGCTTGAAAATTCTGTAGTTTTAAGTTCCACGCGAGAAGAGATGATTGTTTCAGTTTAAACATTATAAACCTTAAAATCAAACTTGGTTGAGTTTTCCGGTAAAACCAATTAAGCTTAAAAGCATCTTCTATACATATAAAACGGCAAGGCAGAAGAAATAAAGTATCGCATTGTACAGACAAACATCACTCTAAGCATACAGAAATCAGCATCGAACGTTCGACATGTTCATAATTCAGTATTCAACAATAAACTAGTACCTCTGTATTAAGGTCTCAAATAGAAAACTTGAATAGTATGTTGCGATTGGAGAATACAGAGGAAGCGCCTGAGGAATGAGGTGGAGGCAGAGGAAGCGCCTGAAGTCGAAGTCTGATTGAAGTCGAAGTCGAGAGCGAGTGCTTGCCTGAAGTTGAAGTCGAAAATATGGAGGGGAGATCGAAATTTCGGAGGAGAGGGAAGAGCGAAAAATCGGAAATGACTGAATTTGGGAAGCGTGGTTAGGGCATGCGTAAGTTAGTTACTCATTTACTGTTTTTCCCTAGCACATGCTAATTAATTTCAATTCAACCTGGGCTTCCAATGCCAACAAGCGTTGGGGTATTTAAAATTGTTAATGTTTACTTTTAGTCACACATTTGCTGAATTGTGACACTTTCTAGTGAGACTAAAATGCAACACATATAAGCGTTAGCAAATGAAAAAAGAAAGTGTTGCCAAATGACTGTTTTGGTGTAGTGCTTGTAACCCCTTATACTAACGTATCAGATATTTTGTTTCTGCCATATACTGTATTTTTCCCTTTTGCTTCGAACTAGATTTTTCTCTCGTCCCCAATTTCGCCACCGCCGCTCTTAATCTTCAATTCATCTCTCAATCGGCAAAAGTTTTAGCTGATAATGCTTTCGTAGGTATATCTTCTCTCTGGTAAGGAACACGTATGTGATTTATACTTAATCTCCCGTTATTTACTTGCTCATGAACAAAGTATAAATCGAGCTCCATGTGTTTAGTTTGTGAGTGTAGAATCAGATTTGCTGATAACGACAGTGCACTAAGATTATCGCACCAAATTACTGGTTTTTTATCAGTATTGATTTGAAATTCTTTTAGTAGCAATTCCAACCACATAATTTATGATGTTGTACTAGCTAAACTGCGGTATTCTGACTCGTTGCTAGATCGAGATATGGTAGGTTGATTTTTTAGCACCAGGATACGGTGTTTTCACCAAGATAAACACAATATCCTATTGTTAACCTTCGGTCATTGGGATCTAATGCGCAGTCTGCGTCAGAGAATCCAGTAATTGAAAGGATTTTGCTTAATCCTAGCACCAGACCATGATTTAATGTTCCCTTTAAGTACCTCAATATTCTCTTTATTGCTCTCCAATGTTCACCTAATGGTTGATGCATGAATTGGCACAACTTATTGAAACTGTATGCTTATTCTGGTCTTGTAATTGTTGCATATTGTAATGCTCTAATGAAACTTCACCTCTGTTTTTTGATAGATGAAGATTGCTTGTCATGGGTGTTGGAAGTAGTTTTTCTTCATTCATTCCTATCTTGATGAGTAGTTCTTTGATGTACTTTGTCTAACACAAGTGTATCTCTGAATTTGAAACTTTATTGACCTCTATGCCAAGGAAATAATTTTGTTGACCCAAATATTTAATTGAGAACTGCTTGTCTAGGAATTGAATAACATGTTCTATTTCCTTTATGCAATTCCCAATGATTAGAAAATCATCAACATACACTAGTATATATGTTGTGTCTTTGTTAAGCTTAATGAAAAGTGAATTGTCTGACCTTATTGGATAATATTCCAAATAGATAAGAGTGGCTTTTAACTTGTCAAACCATACTCTTGGAGCTTGCTTTAAACCATAAATTGCATTCTGAAGTTTACACACCATTTTGCCTTTATCTAGTTGTCTGAATCTAGGTGGTTGTTCCATGTAAACTTCTTCCTGCAATTCACCATTTAAGATAGCATTATTTACATCTAGTTGTCTAATGTCACATGCCTTGTGTAATGCTACAGTCAGTATTACTCTTATTGTTGTTGGTTTGACCACTGGTGAGAAAGTTTCATTGAAGTCAAATCCATACTGTTGTGTATACCCTTTTGCAACTACCCTTGCTTTATATTTTTGAATTGTGCCATCTAGATTCTTTTTCAGCTTGTATATCCATTTACAGCCTATTGTATTCTTATGCTTTGGTGCTGGAACAAGGCTCTAAGTCTTGTTCCTTATTAGTGCATTGTACTCTTCATTCATTGCTTATTTTCATTTGTCATTGTTGATAGCTTGCTCATATGTGCCTGGCTCTGCATTGACTGCACAAGTTGTATATAGCTTTGGTTTGAATATACCACTTTTAGATCTTGTTATCATAAGGTGCCCTCTATTTGGTTGTTCTTGTTGTATAGTAATCTGTTCTAGACTTGATTGTTGTTCATGATCTCTACCACTGGATTGCTGATTATCTTTATTTATTGGAGATTGAGTGAAGTGTGGGAACTTCTCTGAGATGACTTGACCTAGTCTACTATCTGACACTGTGAGTTGAGCATCTGAATCATTCTGACCTTCCTCTGTGTGATCCTGACTTTCAGTGTTGTTGTATATCGGTAAGGGTGGTATAGATATTGTGGGATTGTACACCTTTTGTGTTGTCTTTACACTACTACTTTTGAATGGAAACATGTTCTCATTAAATACCACATGTCTTGACACAAATAATCTTCCATTACTGTCAAGACAATTATATCCTTTCTTGTTCACTCCATATCCTTAAAATATACATAGAGTGGATCTGAAATTCAGTTTATGAGAATTGTTAACCAAATTTATGGTCAACACCCCAAAGAATCCTAGTAGAAGAAGTTATTGGAAAATGGTGGAAATTAGAATCTCAAAGAAGATCAGTTAATGTTCTGTTGGTAACTCAGAGTTACTCCAAGTGATGAGATTAAGCCGATCTATACCAAAGGGTTGATTATCTGTAGAACCATCTATGTATCTCTAGTTGGGATTAGACTTTGAACCTAACCTTTCGACATGGTCAAAAAGATCTTGGCACAAGATTAACGAAACCTTTCCGCTTGGCTGAGTTAATACGAAACGATCACTATTTTAGTTGAGCCTTTATAAGGTTTCCCCCATAAATTATATCCTTGATTAAGATAGAATTTCCTTAGCTTGCCCTATATAAAGAGTTGATCTGGATCCTTGCCGGAAGGTTAGGCAAGTAGCTGTTTGGGATTCAAAGGGTAATTAAGGTTGTCGAAATATGATAGGTTATGAACCTTGTCGAAAGGTTTTATCCATAGCGTCTATGATACCAAAAGGTTTTATGAATGTCGATTCAAATAATCTTCCCTTATAGCCGAAGGGTTTAGAGTGCAGGATAGAGGTCCCTGAATGGTTGTAAAGATCATCTAAGAAGAAATATCGTCCTCTTCGATGACAAAAACCTTTCGGAGAAACTGCACTTGAAAATTGGAGTTAAGCCAGCAAAGGTTAAAGTAAACAGTAAAGTAATTCACAAAGCTTAAGACTTCCCTCTTTATCCAAGAAAAGACTTCCTTTTTATTAAATTCCCAAAATCAATACCCAATTAGGGTTAAAGAGCTGTAATTAAGAAGTTACAAGATTAGAATGAGAGAAAATCCGCCCCTAAAACAGGACCCCCGGGTCTTATTTATAGATGCCGACGGCCATGCTTTCGTCCTCATGCCTTCGATTGGGTCGGAGGGTTCCCCTCTTACATGCAGTTGCTAAACTTTCAACTTCGTCGAAAGGTTTTCTTCTCACATGTCATCGTAGATCATTGAGCGCTGCCAAAGGGTCTTTTCTTCCATTTGTTTTTAGGAACCTTTTGCCCTTGTCGGAACATCTATCATCTATATGGTATGTGAACCCTTCGACGGCGCCGGAGGGTTTCTTTCTTGCTCGGCTATTATGAACCCTTCGACTTTGTCGGCAGGTTACTTTTTACTAGAATGTTGCCGAGAGCCGAGCCTCCCTTGAACATTGTCGGAAGGTTTCCTACATTCTTTGCTGACTTATGAATGTTGCCTTTGTCATAAACCTTTCGACGCCGTCGAAAGGTATTCAATAGGTTTTCCAACCGACCCGAAAGGCTTATTATGCTTTCGAAAAGGTTGTTATAGGGTCGCATGCCTTTTTCCTGACTTCTTTGCCTTCTTCGGAAGGTAAAAGCTTTATGGATACTATGGAATAATACCCTCCGTTTCCTCCGAAAGGTCTTGAGCTGCTTCATATTGTTGACCGCATCCCTTCGACTTCGAAAGGTCCGATCTGAACTCTTCTTCTTTCGTCTTTTGCTTAAGACTTTCTGACTTAGGCGGAAGGTGAATTTTTTGAGTAACATTTGGGCCCCCCACCCCCATGCGAAGGGATGCACTTGACTTTCCAAGTCATCTTCTCTAAAAGCTATAAAGTTTCCAGCCTCTTTTTCCTGCAAACATAATTACCAAGTACAAATAAAAGAATTCTTTCAAACAACTTGACCTCTTTCAAAGCAAAGATATCACTTTCTAAACTCGGTTTAAAACTTTTAGACTATATTTCCTACTTACTTATCTTCCAGGTAGGGAAAAAACGCATTTATTATCAAGTTAACAGCGTATCTTGGAATCCATTAAGTATCATTTTGGTAAATTTAAAATGTTCTTTCTACACTTCCAAAGGGAATCAAGGCCGTAGTGATGAATTTGTCCTTTTTGAACCCCCTGATAAGATCGAAGGTATTCTGACCTCAACCTTCCTTTGTTGTTGGAAGATCCAAATAATTTGGTGGTTAGACCCTCCGACTACTAGCTCTTGTTGAGGTCAAAGGGTTCTAGACCTTTCGATTCCTTTCTATATAGCAAAACATCATATAACAAAGTAGCAAATAAACAAACTTCACTTCAGAAATTCAACTAAACTAAAATACCAAAATATTTACTTATATATTGCTTCATGTTACATTTTCCAAAATGATTTGTCAGTATGTACATGTTCAAAATGACACTATCATCCTAGGATTAAACACCAAAGGTGATTAGCAAAAATAGTAAGATGATTCCCCCCCTCCTACAACTCATTTGGAAAAGGTGGCAGGTCTGGAGCTAAATTGACCTAAATGTACAATATAATTATATGAAAATATTACAAAAGAAACATGATGTGTAATTTTTAATTTCCTTTGTTGCATGCTGGTTTTAATGATGCAAATATTACTCTCTTTCCAGCCATATAAAGAAAAGATACATTTTCGAGATTTGTAGTTTTATACCATAGCATAAAATATGACTGTGTACCATACACAAATTCAAATCATAAAATATATATTTTATGATTCGAATTTGTTTAGAGGATCAGTTACAACCTGACAACAAGCAATCCATATAACAAAGATCAAACATCAAAGTAATTCAACAAGAAGGTCTAGATTTCCTGACATTTTCCAGTTGAACCTTGCAATACTCAACCAGCTTGTTATGTTCAGGCAGTACTCCCTTCACCATATCATCTGAACTTAATCTATCTGCCCACTTCACTAAATTTGGCAGCTTTACCTTATCTAACACTTTAACACTTTTGACTTCTTCCGCTACTTTGATCCAATATAGTGAAGCTCCAAGTACAATGTCTACAAAACCAATGTTATCTCCTCCAAAAAATGGCTTCTCTACTATATAATCTTCCAGTGGTTTCAACCCTGAAATTGTCTTTTCTACTACTTGCACTTTATCATCTTCAGTCGTATTGGCTGTTAGTATGCTAATGAAGTTGGTTACTGACTATAGTAAAGTAACATCAATTAGAAATGAATCCCAGATGGCCAAATTGGTTGATAAGGTGAGTATGTTATCAGTGCAAGGTTTTCTCCGAAGGCATCCCAGATGGCCAATCCATCCAGAACGTGTTTGTGGCCAAATCAAAATGCAAAGAGTATGTTGCTATTATGTTAGGATTAAAGTGGTTAGGCTGTAGATGAATTGCATTGTTGGACTATGCACTATCGACTTCCTCCGCTTCCTGCATTGGTTCAATAGTCCTAATGCAAAGCAGCAACGGCAATGGAGTGCTTCGGCGTTGCCAAAATCAGGGTGAATTTGGTTGAAGTTGCAGGCAGCCATTGATGTTTTTCTCTTTTGTTTGTTTTTTTAGAAATAAATGTTTATATAATAAAAGCCAAAAGAGAAAGGGGAGAAGATGAATGGATTTTAATAGGGATTTTGGTGTGAAAATTGAGACATTCTCTCTCGTACTTCTGGAGATTATCGTTAATTGTTTTTGTCATTTTGCATAATTACAGCTTCCATTTTGATTTGAAAGCAAACGCTGGTTAAGAATTATCTGGTGAAGTTTTGCAAAAGATAGCCTTGGTACGACGCTTTTTGAAAAAGAGCGGTGAAGTCCTAACCTTACTTTGGACGATAAGTAGAGAGAGACATCTTGGTTAATTCTGTATAAAGTGTATTTTTGACACTCAGCCAGGAAACTTTTATATTTAGGTAAACTTCAGTGGGAGTTTACTTAAGTATTTCTATTTTTGTGTAAATTAGGACCTGGCCTAAATCCTGGTGCATGTTGTAATTTGCTTTGAATTAGATTGATTTTCCAAAAAAATTCCTTAAACGGTTCAAGTGTTATAAGTATAAATTTATTTTTGGATTCCTCTCTAAGTCAATTTCGTTTGAAATTGGGGGAGTGATTACAAATAGGTTGCAAGCAATTGTTTCGTGAATATACATTTCTCATTATATATTTTACGTTTAGCTTATCTGTACTATGTTATTCCAGATTATATGTTCCTTCAATCATGTCACCCTAAGAGACCAATCTAGCCACTATGCTAAATAGGGCAAGGCCTTCTTCAAAAATGACTTAATATTAAGGATCTTAGGGTGAATGGTTTTCATGCATTGAAAACTTGACTCCTCATTCAGTTTCCTTAGAAAGTAGAAGGAAAATTTCTTTTAAAAGAAATTAGAATATTTTATTCAACATTGATCGATGGTTATGCTACGATAATCTTCAAGCCGAGAGATAGAATTATAGTAAATGTATATTAGTTATCATTTTGAACGGTGTTATTGTATCTTATTATCAACAGCAAGTCTCAATAAGAAACACACTTTAATATATATTCTTATTGTTGGAATACAGAAATTTGGTTTTCTGTCTTGTTTGTTCATATGGGAGACTCGAGCAAGTCTAATTTTCTTTCTGAAGCCCTTATTTTGGAATTTGTAATGATCAAGGACAGATTAAGAGTGGAGCTAAAAAAAAATGATTTTCACAAAAAAAATATTGATTTCTAAGCTCAGATGTTACACTATTCAAAAATCTCCCAAGGAAATTGAGATTTTGAAGTTAAAAATTTAAGAAAGGGGGACTAAGACACTGAAATTTTAAAGCATTTCATTGGTGGAGATACTTGTATCAATCTCAACTTGAAATGACCAAGTTTTATGAGAGGATAAATGTCTTAGAAATAAGAATTTAAAAGTTAGTCTGGCACTATGTAAACCTTTAGAATCTATATTCGGTAACTCAGTTTCGAGTGCCGATCCTATAATATCTATGAATTTTATACGAACGGTTGATCAAATCACAAGCATCTCAATATATATAGGATATATTTTCCATACCTTAGTAACACTACATAGCATAGTGTAATGCGATATTTATACTCTTGTATTCACTACCTATTTCGTTGCTCTTGTTTGCACCTTGTTTATCTTTGATTTGGATATGCCTCTTGGAGATTGATGCGTTTCTCAGCTTTCCGTTTTAATCATAACTCCTCTCTAGATTAAGTGAATCTAGATTCCTTGTCATTATGAATTTTCTGTGAAACATGTAGCATATAGTACCCTTAATCGTTAGCACGGAATTGACATATTAATCTAAAGGCATCGTTTTCCTAGATTAGCAAATCATTGTGGTAATTGTATGAAAAGAAATTCATTTAAAATTTTACAGTCTCATCTTTATCCATAATGAGGGATGATCGTAGATTTTGCTCCTTCCACTTGTTCGGCATTCCTGAAAATAGTTAATAATAAGCTGCACATAGTTATCGAAACTTACATTTACTCAATAAAGACCCTAACGGGACATTTATGACTGAGTTCTTGACGTGGTAGTTTTTGGATTCATTCCTCGTTATCAAGGGAACCTGAGAATAAAAAGGTATGAAGTTCTTATTAGGAGATTCTCTTGGTAGCGATCTTCTTCTTGTAATATTCTTTGACTCGGGTCAAATTATTTAAGATGGATAGAAGTCCAAAGGTTTTGTTTCTAGATTAGGGCTTTCAATAATCAGTAGCCTTGACATCCAAATTTTTGGTATTAACGATGGAGTTTTACGAGGTGTCACCGGACCCAGATTCGGGTATTAGAGAATAATAAGATAATTCAACAGTTGCTTTTTGGTACACATTAGTAATAAGTGATGGAGAGTTAGAATGCCGGCTTCAGCAAAATGGAATATTAGAGTATCGAAACGCCTTTCCTTTGTAATAAGCGATAGAAACCCGCTGTATCATTTCCGATGATAGACAACATAAAGACAGAAATTCATATCCGATCCAGCATTGATAGCTAGTAGAAGACAGAAATCCAACCAGGTATTTTGTATTTGAAGACCAGAAAACCAATCTTGGAATTTGGACAATAGAAATTTAGGATACCATATTTGGTAGTTAATGATAAAGGATTAGGGATTTAGCCTGGCGATGAGTAATAAAAGACCGAAATACCATTCCCGGCTATAAGTGATAGAAGACCAGAAGTCTGATTCGGCATTAATAACGGAAATTCGGAAAACCGCTTCTGGTAGTAAGTAATAGAGAATCAGAATATCCCTTCCTGATATCTAATAGTAGAAATCCAAAACATCATTTTAGATAGCTAATGGTAGAAGTCTAGGATGCCACTTCCAGGGCATCATTTCTGATAATTAATAATAGAAGTCCCAGAATACCATTTCTGGCAAATAATAACGGAAGACCAGAATACCATTTCAGGTAAATAATATAAGACCAGAATTCCATTTCTGGTAATAAATAATAGAAGCCAGAATACCACTTCTGGTAACAAGTAATAGAAGACCAGAATACCATTTCTGATAACAAGTAAAGGAAGACCAGAATACCATTTCTGGTAACTAGTAATAGAAGACCAGAATACCATTTCTGGTGGATATTTATGAAGAGAAATTAGAGAATTCCTTCTGATTCCGTTTGTTGAATGTGCCATCTTCAGGCTTTGAGGATGTCCTGCAAGCTTTTGCTTTCTCGGGCCTGAGTTTTCTTTGTCCATTTGTTTTGGCCTATTTCAGGCGGAGACTCTTTGGTCTAATTTTGTGCTTATTTAAGCAGAGCCCATTTTAGGCTATTTGTCATTTTAGACATTACCGACCTTTTGGTGGTTGCCATTTTAGGCGATGCCGATTTCTAGCGGGGCCTATTTCAGGCATGGACTTTTCTTAGTCCGCTGGACATTTCATCCGGGTTTCCGGTGCGCTCGGCTAGCTTATTCTGAAGCAGGGCCCGAGAACTTACCCGACCTCCCTCCAGGATGCGCCTTAACCTGGCCATAGCGTGACGCGGTTAACGGCTTGTTCGGTACCTTGGCCAGGTCATAGTGTGGCGGGACCAAGGGATTACCCGTCCTCCCTCCAAGAGGTGCCTTATCCTGGCCATAGCGTGATGCGGATAAGGGCTTGTGCCGCTTTAACCTGTCCATGTCTGATTTTGGCACGGATAAAGGCTTACGCCCTCCCTCTAGGAGGTGCCTTGACCTTTCCATCTTGGCGCGACCAAGGGCTTTCTACCATCATTGGTAGCCTACCATTTTAGGTAGTCCAAGTTTAAGGAGAGTTTCTCTCCCAATCATGTAGACTTTTCTTATTTTGAGAACAGAGTCTTTATTCCACAGTTCGTTCAATCCTTTACAAATTGTTTCAGCTTTCCCTATCTTAGAAAGTGTAAGATAATTTTCCTAAGTACCTTACATTGGTTTGTATCATGTCCATTTATGAGATGAAAGTTGCAGTATGATCCCTTAGATCTTCTTTCAAACCCTGGCTTTTTCTTCTAAGAAGGCCAATGATTCAGTTCCTCTTTGGTTCTAAAATAAATGTCTTTGATTGATGTTGTAAAATTATATTCTCCAAGAAGTTTTGACTTTTGAGCCGTCTTTGACTCGCATCTAATTCTTTTGTAGTTTGGTTCAAATACTTCTTTTTAAGGAGCTGGTTTCCTTTTTATCGCCCATTGATCTTCGTTCTCCTTTCAGTCTTAAGGTTTCGGTTGGAAATTCCTTGGTAATTTTTATGTTTCCACTAAGTAGTTCTTTTATCATCCTTATTTCTTCAATTGAGGATTTTTCCATGTGTCCGTAGTTCTCCCTTGAATGGCAAGCCTCATTTATAATCTTACTCCATTTGTATGTGAAAATATCGTAGTCCTTTATCATTTCTTTTTCAAAGATAGTTTGTTGAGAATATGACTGAATGATTCTTCTCATTTGATTAAAAATGTTGTCACTTCCCCTTATTCTTTTTCAAGTGCAAAAATTAGAGTCGATCCCATATGAAAGGGGTTCAAGCTCCATCTTTCAGGGTCATAAGATTCAGCCTTCTTTATGTTTATAATCTTCAAGACTTCAAGCCTTAATCTTTGTTCCTCATCCTGGTTGGAGTCTTTGGTATTTACATAGGAAAGCCTTGTCAAGTGTGGTTCGGAAGATCCTTGTTCAAACCCCTTAAATCTTTTAGCCATGATCGAACCAAATAAGTGAATTTGACGTAAAATTGGTCCAATAAGAATCAAAAAATTATAGTGTTAGGAAATCAATCAAGTCGGAGGTTCAAGCCCTCCTTCTAACGTCAAAAATGTTAACTAAATTTATGGTCAACAAACCCCAAAGAATCCAAGTAGAAGAAGTTATTGGAAAATGGTCGAAATTAGAACCTCAAAGAAGATTAGTAAATGTCCTGTTGGTAACTCGGAGTTACTCCAAGTGATGAGATTAAGCCGATCTATACCGAAGGGTTGATTATCTGTAGAACCATCTATCTCTACTTGGGATTAGATTTTGAACCTAACCTTTCGACGTGGTCAAAAAGATCTTGACACAAGATTAAAGAAACCTTTCGGCTTGGCTAAGTTAATATGAAATGATCGCTGATTTAGTTGAGCCTTTATAAGATTTCCCTCGTAAATTATCTTCTTGATTAAGACAGAATCTCCTTAGCTTGCCCTATATAAAGAGTTGATCTGGATCCTTGCCAGAAGGTTAGGCAAGTAGCTGTTTGGGATTTGAAGGGTTATTAAGGTTGTCGAAATATGATAGGTTATGAACCTTGTCGAAAGGTTTTATCCACAGCGTCTATGATACCGAAAGGTTTTATGAATGTCGATTCAAATAATCTTCCCTTGTAGCCGAAGGGTTTAGAGTGCAGGATAGAGGTCTCCGAATGGTTGTAAAGATCGTCTAAGAAGAAATATCGTCCTCTTCGGTGACAAAAACCTTTTGCAGAAACTGCACCTGAAAATTGGAGTTAAGCCAGCAAAGATTAAAGTAAGCAGTAAAGTAATTCACAAAGCTTAAGACTTCTCTCTTTATCCAAGAAAATAATTCCTTTTTATTAAATTCCCCAAATCAATACCCAATTAAGGTTACAGAGCTATAATTAAGAAGTTACAAGATTAGAATGAGAGAAAATCCGCCCCTAAAACAGGACCCCTTAGGTCTTATTTATAGATGCCGACGGCCATGCTTTCATCCTCATGCCTTCGACTGGGTTGGAGGGTTCCCCTCTTACATGCAGTTGCTAACCTTTCGACTTCGTCGAAAGGTTTTCCACTCGCATGTCATCGTGGATCCTTGAGCATTGCCGAAGGGTCTTTTCTTCCATTTTTTTAGGAACCTTTTGCTCTTGTAGGAAGGTCTGTCATCTATATTGTATGTGAACCCTTCAACGGTTCCAGAGGGTTTCGACTTTGTTGGAAGGTTGCTTTTTACTTTAATGTTACCGAGAGCCGAGCCTCCCTTGAACATTGTCGGAAGGTTGCCTTACATTCTTTGCTAACTTATGAATGCTGCCTTCATCATAAACCTTTCGACACCATCGAAAGATATTCAATAGGTTTTCCAACCGGCCTGAAAGGCTTATTATGCTTACGGAAAGGTTGTTATATGGTCACATGCTCTTGTCCTAACTTCTTTGCCTTCTTCGGAAGGTAAGAGCTTCTTGGATACTGTGGAATAATACCCTCTGTTTCCTCCAAAAGGTCTTGAGTTGCTTCATATTGTTGACTGCATCCCTTCGACCTCTTCGGAAGGTCCGATCTGAACTCTTCTCCTTTCGTCCTTTGCTTAAGACATTCTAACTTAGGCGGAAGGTGAATTTTTTAAGTAACAAGAATTATATGGTCTCGAATAAGGGAAGCATAGGCAACCAAAGGTTCTAAAACTTTTGTAGTCTGGTTTTACATTATATAACACTTCCATTGGATTTTTGCCTTGTAAGATTTTTGTAGGTAATCTGTTGATTAAGTATACTGCTGTTGAGAAGGCATCTGGCCAAAACTTCAATGAAAGTGAAGCTTGTGCAAGCAAGGTAAGACCAGTCTCTACTATGTGTCTGTGCTTCCTCTCAACTAATCCATTTTTTTCTGATGTATAGGGGCAGGTCACTCTATTAATTATTCCATTCTTTTGAAGGAATTCCTTGAGTGCCTTGAATTTAGTTCCCCCATCAGTTTGAATTGTCTTTACCTGCTGATCTGTCTGCCTTTCAACCTATCTTATGAAATGAATAGTTGTATTATTTGTGTCGAATTTTGATTTCAGAAAGAAAATCCATGTGTATCTGGAATAAGCATCCACAAAAGAGACATAGTAATTAAATCCATAGTCCGAATTAATGGGTGCAGGCCCCCACAAGTCTATTGTAACAAGTTGCAATGGCTTTTCATATTCAGACTGTGATTGTGGAAATGCCAATTTATGGTTCTTTCCCATTTGACAGTAACTGCAAACATATGAGGCAGGTATATCACTAATTTCAATTTTATTATCATTCAATATTTGTTTTACAACTTTTGCACTTGGGTGACCTAACTTGGAATGCCAAACATTGAAATCACTTTTAATACTTTCTACCGAGCTTGATTTAGTTAGGTTGCACCAATTTCTTGAGTTATTGAAATGATTGACTTTTGACAGGTTGAATCTGTACAAGCCCTTGTATGTTTCACCCTGCAGTAAAGTTTGCTTAGTTTCAATATCCTTAACTAAGCAATGTTTTGGATAAAATTCAAAAAAACATTATTATGATGTGCAAATTATGATACACTGATGAGATTTTTTTCTTATTTCTGGAGCTCGTAGCAGATTATTTAGATGAAATACTTTCTGACCCATAATTCGTGCATAATCGGTATGTGTAATGTTAATACTAGTGCCATTTCTCATGCAAATAGATTGATTACCTTCATATTCTTGGTTCTCAAGGTTTAGATTTTGCAAGTTGTTGGTCACATGATGTGTTGCACCAGAACCTGGATATCAGCACTCATTTTGAATCTCCTCGGTCCTTGCTGTCTCACATATGTTCAGGTTATGTGCTCTTTGATCATCTGATGTACTTCTTGATTCATGTTGTATGCTTGCCAAGTTCGCATTCACACCATATTCTCTATGATTATTTGTATACTGAGATGCATTGTAGTTTGAATCATATCTAAAGTAGCACTTGCTTGCAGTATGTCCTATTTTCTCACATATTTGACACTTTGGTCTGTTATTATTGTTCCATCTTCCTCTACCTCTACCTCTAACTGTTGGATTTCCTCTCTGATATGATTGATCACCTTTATTATTGTATTGGTTCTTGCTTTTGTAACATGCTGTATAATAGACTGATATATCTGAATCTATAGGTTTCTTGAATTATAATCTTCCTTCATGTGCAAGAAGTATTGAATGTACATCTTCAATTGATGGTGTAATTCTTTGTGATGATATGACTACTACGACAGCTTCATATTCTTCACTTAAACCACTCAAAATAATTAGTACTTGTTCAGATGCTGAGACTTTATGTCCAGCTGCTTCGAGCAAATCACATGTTATTTTAATTTTTGCAAGATATTCTCCTATAGATTGATTATCCTTTCCGAAGCTATGCAATTGTCTCTTGTGATGCATTACCTTAGCAGCAGATTGAGAATTGAAAATTATTTCAATTGTTGACCAAATTCCAGATGATGTTTTACTCCCAATAACTTGCGGCAACAATTTAACACTTATTGATGATAGTAGCCATAAAAAAATTAGACTGTCTTGTCTTTGATACTTTATAAATTATGGATTATTGACAGTCTTGTTTTCCTCATTAGTGATAATCTTGGTGGAATTGCATAAGTGCCAAGAATGTAATCTTCGAGTCCATAGCCTCTGACAACTGTCTCAACCTGCACTTTCCAAAGAAGATAATTATCTTCTTCCAAGTGGGCAGTAATTAATTGACTCTTAGGACTAACAATAGTTTTAATGAGATTCTCAGTGGCTGTTTGATCAATATTGAGGGTTGCTGATGTCGTAGAACTATTTGTCATGATGATGCTTCGGAATTTGAAGAAAAATTCAAAAGATAATACAATTCTGAGTCAAGAAATGATATCGTGGGCTTCAAAAGAATCAAGAACCGATCGGAAATCTTCAAGAATCAGGTCTGTGCAGCCACTAACCCAAATGATTGATTTGTGATGATGGGTTTTTCAGGCAAGGCACTTTTCTTTGGTTTTTTGATGAATTTCTGATGGTTTTCTTGAATTTGAATTGACTTTGCTTTTCTGAATGAACTTGGTGCAGCCAGTTTCTTGTAAAGATTCTAATGACAGGATACCTACTTTTCTTCAAAAAAACACTTTCAAATTCTAGATCTCAAGTGATGAAATTATGCTGATGAGATCTCAAACTTCCTGAATTATCAAATGATGATAATTCTGATGATATTCAGGCAAAATATGATGCTATTAGGCTGTGAACTGATGTGATACCAAGTTAAAGTTTGTGGTTGTGTGGAATGAGAGAAATAGATAAATTTGATGTATAAAAGCTTTCTGAAGTTTTATTACAGAGAGAATGAATACATATTACAATCTCGTATATGCCTTTTATAATACAAGGCTATTTGACAAAGTCAGACATTGTACAGCTGTACATATAGTTGCAATTTACAATTATAGCCTTGTAACCCCTTATACTAACGTATCATATATTTTGTTTCTGCCATATACTTTATTTTTTATCTTGTTAAGTGGTTCAAGACCATGATTGGACAAGTTTAATTGTATTTTCTATGTTTGGGGTTTGTCATCATATTTTTTATTATTAAGTTGTTTGTATAATTCTTTTGTATAGGTTTTTAGTTGATTGAAGAAGCGTATTTCTTTTTTTTAGCAGCTAAAGAGTATCTTTTTCCCACTTGTAGTTCAGTTTGTTATTCATTTGGATATAAATGGTAGTTTACACATTCAACTTGTTTGCTATGTGAATAAACCATGAATGTACTTTCATTATCATACTTTCCTTTTTCGTGTGGAAAGCATTGGTTCCTAACAGTCTTTACATGATAAGTTGTACAAATACCATCCCAGCTTTAAACGAGTTATAAGCAATGTGATTATACAATAAGGCATAGTTATGAGGATCGAATCGCGAATCGAATCGTAATGCCTTAAGGTTAAAGGTTCCGACGGTTTGACTAATCAAACTGTTGAAACCGTGCATTTTTCCCGTTGATATTATTTTGATATAATAACCTAAGAACTAGTTTTTATAATATGTCAAAAAAAAGTTAATTAAAAATAAGTATGTATGTTCTTTTGTGGTTATAAAACTGTTAACGCACTTACGTTTTCTAATTTACTAAAAATGAGTTAATAGAAAAAAGTAAGATAAAAATGGTAGAATCTTATAATTAAACCCAAGTCCCACATTCTCTTATTAAAAACAAAACTAAAGTTGCTTTATAAATAAAGTTTCCACCCGTCAACTTATAAAATTCAATGCTTTAAGCTAAGAAATTTAATGTATTTTGATGTTGGTCCAGTTTTTTATGGTTGAACCATTGGTTTTTTACGGTTTAACCTTGGTTTCTACGGTTTAATGCACAGTCACAATTTAATCATTGTCTGAACCGCAGTGGGTTCGGTTCGGTTTTCATGGCTATGCAAGCAATAAGGTATATGAATTTTTGGCTCGGTATAACTTCATAGCTGTACCAAGACAGATATTCCAAATATTTTGCGCAAATTAAGCATATTAAATAATGTTTAAATGGTTGATTATGTTTGCACATTTGCGTATAAAATTAAATTATTATTTTTTGTTTGTATTCACGTTATACTGGGTCGTGAAGATAAGGATCATCGCATCAAAATAACTAGCAGACATGGGACCAAATAACGATGGCTATGTCCATAGACTTCCATCTTTATTCGTCAACTCATTTTATTCTAAAAAGGAATAAATTTTAATTACCAACCACAGAGATTGAGTTCCAGCTCCAACATATGATTTGCTTGTAGAAGATATTTACTCTGCATTGAAAATCCGCATCCACGTTTTGACTAATTGGAATTTCTGAAATGCGACAAAATAATTTAAATGCTAATATGAGTGGATCAATAGTATTCGTATGACACATGTTAGTCTAATTTATACCTTAGCTCAAACCACAATGATAATCGCTAGCCGTTGAAATTTCCTTTATCAAATAGGTTTCTGTTATGGAAGACTGTGGTTATGCCAAGTATTTTTGACTAAAAAATAAGCTATAACCCAAATACACTTGTATGGAATCAAACGAATGATAGTGGAAAAATTATACAGGACAGGGTCTAAATTAATGATGAAGCACTGGAAATTAAGTGCTTTTTGGCTCTCTCTCTTTCATAGTTATATACTTTTCTCCCATAGGCATGTTGAAGCCACACGCCTTAATAGTTTCTTCAACTCATCACATTATAAAATCGTTCTCTCTTTTTTTAATTTTCCGCATTTGTCCCTTATTCAGAATTTTGATTTCTATAAATGGTTAAATGACAAGTTACTGTATGTGCTTTAATCATCTTCTTCTCTAGGCTCTAGTTGAAAAACAAGAGCTAGAAAGTTTACCCATAGATTGACAGACCGCATTTTAGCAAATTTTGGAATAGTAGGCTAAAGTGTAGGCATTAATTGATCTAAATAGCATGGCTGAGCATAACCATTAAAAGATCGATGTATCTTAAAAGAATGTCAATCTAAAATGTTTTTCTTTTAAACAACATAATTCTCACAGTCTTCTCCTTTTCACTTTGGGTTAAATGTTGAAGGGTAAAATTGCTCCTAAAAACATATGTTATATGTTATACGTACCAATTTATGATCCAAATCTGATATGCCTTAAGATAGATATACCATTTACCTAAAAAGATCATTTCAACCATCTTAATTCAGCATAGTTACAACATATATCCTGTACTATTCTTATATATGATTACTACTGCTTATGCAATGTTAATAAATATATTATATGTCCACATGTAAAATTGACATTTTCTCTAACATTCTCTTAACCAATCCTGAGTATATATGTGTGTGTATAAACAGGACTAACCACAATCTTCTTCTTAATATAGGTGTTATTTCTATATGTCATTATCTTTGTTTTATCTCCTAGCCATAAGTTTTTGATTCCAGTCAATATATACCCAAGATTAATTTTCATTATGTTTCCTTCAGTACTTTTACATAATTGAGGAGAATATCATTCCATTATCACATTCATATCTTTATAGCCTTGATTCCATTCGAAATACGCTCATTTATTTCCTCAACTCTGCAATCAAAACAGTCACAAAAATAATGGAAATTCCAACAGAACAAGCATCAAATTCAAGGGAAGAGATCAAAACAAATAATGACACCGAAGAGGGAGAGAACACAAATGAGCAAACAGAAGACATGAAATCAATTCCATCATGGAAAGATCAACTGACTTTAAGAGGTTTGTTCACGAGTTTGATAATAGGAGTTATGTACAGCGTCATAGTGATGAAGCTGAACTTGACTACTGGACTAGTTCCAACTCTTAATGTGTCGACTGCTCTTCTTGCTTTTGTTATTTTGAAGTCATGGACTAAGTTGCTTCTAAGGTTTGGTGTTATGTCGAAGCCTTTCACTAGGCAAGAGAATACTGTGGTTCAGACTTGTGTTGTTGCCTGTTACAGTATTGCAGTTGGAGGTATGACTTTGTTTAAGATTATGTCAAAATTTTATAAGCTAGCATAGTTTATTCATTATTGACAAACCAAATACAAATTATGTTTGGTAGATTATTATCACAATGAAATAATACAATTATATTTATATAAATGTATTAAGAAATACCTTTTTATTTTACTTTCTGTTTTCTTGATTATGACAGTTTCTAATATTATCTTTGAGTGATACAATATGTGATTAAAGATATACACTATACAAAAGAGACGTTGAGGATAATTCCATCTTGGAAACTATATATTTAATATCTAATTCTAAGTACATATGAATTTGCACAAAAACTACTGAAAATGAGTGCTATGATGTCCTCACATCGCCAGGTTAATTTTCAATGCTGTCGCTATGATTATTTTTTGGAGATTTATTGATGTTGTTTGAATTCCATACTGGCACCTTTTATTGACATTTTATTGCTTTGATTAGCACACTACAAGGATGGGCTGCAAATAATTTTGATCAAAAAATCATTAAAGAAAGTAATTGAATATTCTTCACAATACTCAATATTGTTAGATTAATCAAGTTTGATATTTGAATGTAGGGGGATTTGGGTCATATTTATTGGGGTTGAATAAGAAGACATATGATCTGACTGGAGGAGCGAGCACAGAAGGAAATCAAGCAGGGAGTTATAAAGAGCCTGCAATTGGTTGGATGACTGCATTTCTTTTTGTTACAAGTTTCGTCGGACTTCTCATTTTGGTTCCACTTAGAAAGGTATATGAATCTTTAAAGTAACTTGTTTATATATATTTACGTTAATTCTGCTCAGTTCAAAAGTTCAAAAGAATGGTGCTTAAAAAAAGTAAGATATTATATTGATTGTTCAAATTGTTCTATTATGTTTCAGATATTGATACTAGACCACAAGTTAACATATCCAAGTGGAACTGCGACTGCAGTCCTCATCAATGGTTTCCACACAAAAAAAGGAAGCAAAATGGCAAAGTAAACATTTGCAGCTCTTTTATATTGCAACTCACGTATTGGAAATTGTGGTACTATTCTTATTCTTTACTTTTTCCTTCTCAGAAAGCAAATCCGAGGATTTGCAAAATATTTCGCTTTTAGCTTCGTATGGAGCTTTTTTCAGTGGTTCTACTCAGCCGGTGAAGCCTGTGGATTTTCTCAGTTCCCAACTTTTGGTTTACAGGCTTATAAATACACGTATACGTCTTTTCTGTCTTTCCTTTTTGTTGATAGATATTATATATACAATGTAATTACTCTGACTTTAAAATGCTTTATTGGTTATCATATTGATTCTGCAAACAATATATGACAGGTTTTTTTTCGACTTTAGCTTAACATATGTTGGGGCAGGAATGATATGTTCACATTTGGTAAACGTCTCTCTTCTTTTTGGAGCCGTTCTTTCATGGGGAGTTATGTGGCCATTGATAAGAGGTCTAAAAGGAGAGTGGTATGCTTCTTCAATCCCTGAAAGCAGCATGAAAAGCCTACAAGGTTATAAGGTATAAACATAAACTGATTTTTATTAACTACTTGTTCAGAATTAAAGCTTATGGTGCTAGAAAGAAATTTTCTCTTTTTGAAGGTTTTTATCTCTATCGCCTTGCTCTTGGGAGATGGTTTGTACAACTTTCTTAAAATCACTTTCATCACTGGTATGAACATGCATTTGAAACTCAGAAGCAAAAGCATTAAACAGAGTAAGAATGTTGTAGAAGATGCTGCAAGTAAATCAACTCAAAAACGACAGAAAATGATTCATTTTGTTTTTTGTCTTCACAGTAGCAGATCAAAACACTATGATGCTTGATGATATACACAGAAATGAAGCATTCATGAAAGAATCTTTTCCATTCTGGCAGGTATACACCAGTTTTGGTGTTTTCACCGTTATTTCGGTGATCTGCATTCCACACATGTTTCCTGAGGTTAAATGGTAATGCGACATATTATTTCAAGTTTCATGCGCAGTTTTTGTTGTTAAGTATATTTTCTTTGCATCATTTCATCATTCATTTAATATCATTGATGATGTACCTCACGTTTCCATTATCCACCCTAAACAATGATATAACGCATATAAAATTAATCTATTTATTTTATTTTATTGTGATTGTCTCTAAACATTTATATTCTAACAGGTACTACGTGGTACTTGCATACATTTTCGCCCCAGCTTTAGGATTTTGCAATGCATATGGAGCAGGGCTTACTGACATGAACATGGCATACAATTATGGCAAAGTCGGACTATTCATCCTATCTGCATGGGCCGGGCCCAATTCCGGTGTAGTTGCAGGCTTAGTGGGCTGTGGCCTCATCAAAACAATAGTTTCAGTATCTGCCAATTTGATGCATGATCTCAAAACCGGGCACCTCACCTTAACTTCCCCAAAGTCAATGGTCATTTCTCAAGCCATAGGCACAGCCATGGGCTGCGTTGTAGCACCCTTAACCTTCTTCCTGTTCTACAAATCTTTCGACATCGGAAATCCAAACGGTAGTATTAGAGAACAACATGTTATCATAAAATATTGTGCATTCTTTATGCTACTCGATAAACATCCCATTTTTATTATGCATTACGTTTTTAATTGAAAATTGTATATCTAAATTTTTTATAATTAATCTGTTCAATATTATATGTTTGTCTTATTATATTAATCTTCCGATGTGGCACTGCTTTTAATAGGTACATTCAAAGCGCCCTACGCGTTGGTGTATAGAAACCTCGCAATTCTCGGTGTTCAGGGCTTTTCTGCACTTCCTCTCCATTGTTTACAGTTATGTTATGGTTTTTTCGCTTTCGCAGTTGGTGTTAACGTGGTTAGAGACATATTACCGAAGAGGTATGGTAAATTGGTGCCCCTGCCAATGGCAATGGCAGTACCATTTTTGGTAGGGGCGAGTTTTGCAATTGATATGTTTGTAGGGAGTTTACTGGTCTTTATTTGGCATAAGATAGATAAGACTAAAGCAGGTTGGATGATACCTGCAGTTGCTTCAGGGCTGATATGTGGAGATGGACTCTGGGTTTTGCCTTCCTCTTTGCTTGCTTTGATGAAGATTAGTCCTCCCATTTGTATGAAGTTTGTACAAGGGTCAACCACATAAGTCCTTGGTATAACTGTATCATATATAGCTCAACTATATTATTGGTATGTATGTAATAATCTGTTTTTTGGGGAGTTATTGCCCTTGAAATTGAACTTGTTTAGTTTATTACTATTGCAAGGTAAATTACATGAAAAATGTAAATTGTATACGTGAAAGAGCAGTAAGAAGAAAATACATGCAGGCTGAAATTTTAAACACTCCCATATAAACAAAAAAGAAAGGAGAATGAAGTTGTATCTCTGTTAAAGTAAATGAAGTTTAGGTTGAAATATCTGTATAGTGCAGTGATTAATTAACGGAAAAAGATGGCATAAACTGGAAAATTCCAGGCAGAAATAAAATGTTCTGGACCTGTATCTAAACAAAAGGGATAGAAATAAGACACATGACCTACTTTTGATGCAGTGCAAACTACACCACACGCCTTCTTATCTCTCCCTCTACTTATTTTCTTATTTTTCCCTTTCTTGTTTGCGTTCGTTCTCTTGTATACTCCTTCTCTCATTGGGAAGCAAAAATATTTCGAAGTTAAACAAGTCATGGCAGCTGCTACTACTACTCTTCACATTCTCAATTTACACTCCAATCTTTCTAATTCTTCCTCGAAAAACCAGAAGATGGTAATACCGAGTTATGAATCACTGAATTCTAAAATAATCAAACAATCAACCACTAACATTCTCTCAAAATTCTCTCCTGCAGTCACTACTGCTCTCACTTTACCTTTCATCATGAACCCACAGGTAAGTTTGATATCTGCGATATACTGAATTATGTAAAATAAAACTGTATAAAATCATGTTGCATACCACATTATGTTAAGTGTTGCATGCTTCTGTAAAAAGGTGAATTCACTTGGTATGTTAGAAGTGCTTCCTCCAAGCAGACCATTTTTTTATGTAGAAAATTATTCCTGTTACAGTAAGTGATTCTTGAATATGGATGAATTGAGATTTGAAAAACAATGTGGTGCCACAAACAAGTTTACTTGTACATTATGTGTGTAATTGTCTGTATTTTAATAATGATATACATATTCATATATGTACATCTATAACAAAAGCTATAGACAACAGAACTTTGCTTACTTTAGCTCTTATAAGTCTTCCTTCAATGGCATGAAAAGGACGCTCTGGCAGCTGGAGGTGAATTTGGGATTCTAGAAGGCAGAACATTTGCATTGATACATCCAGTAGTAATGGGAGGTCTTTTTGTATACACATTATACACTGGCTATTTAGGTTGGCAGTGGCGTAGAGTTAGAACAATCCAAGACGAAATAAACGAGCTCAAGAAGCAAGTCAAGCCACCTGTTGCCACCGCAGTGGCTGCAGGCGCTGAGAGTTCCCCATCTGCACCTCCATCGCCGCCTTCTCCTATAGAACAAAAGATTCAACAGCTTACTGAGGTATGAACAAGAAACTGTCCATAAACTTCGTAGAAAATATGGATCATTTCTTAGTATGTGTACTTTAATTATGAATCAACTGTGAATGTAGGAGAGGAAGGCATTACTGAAAGGGTCATTTAGGGACAAACATTTCAATGCTGGTTCAATACTTTTGGGATTTGGAGTTCTGGAAGCAGTTGGTGGTGGAGTGAACACTTATTTGAGGACAGGAAAGCTTTTCCCTGGTCCTCATCTGTATGCTGGAGCAGGTATATACTATGAGCTATATGAATATCATGTGTCATATGGGACATATATTTACTATTGTACTGGTTGATTCATTAAGGTTGATGTAATGTAGGAATAACGGTGTTATGGGCATTGGCAGCAGCGCTTGTTCCGGCCATGCAAAAGGGAAACGAGACGGCGAGGAGTCTACACATTGCGCTGAATGCTTTGAATGTTGTTTTGTTCATATGGCAGATTCCAACTGGGTTGGATATAGTTCTTAAAGTGTTTGAGTTCACCAAATGGCCTTGAATGCTGAACTTTTTGTTTTCTCACAGTTGCTCTACTTTTACTTTTGTTTTCTTAAAATTAGCACCTGCAAGCATTGACTGAATAAGAGCTGGAAACAGAAGTAATATACATGGCTAATATTTCAATATACAGGTTGCTTATACTATTATGCGTGGTGTGTTAAGTCTAAGCACTTTGAACTTGGTTGCCCTGCTTGAAGCAATACATGCAACCAGGGCAAAAGGATATTGCTAGTAAACAAAAACTAAATTTGATTGTCAGAATAGCCTGCTTGGAGGAATTCAGGGGGTAATTTAATGACGGCCTTCTTAAATACAATTCGACAAAACAATTTTTTTTGTTATAATAGCATTTTTGAGGGCAAAAATATTTACAAGTCAAGACAGAAATAGCAGGAATAACAAGACCATGTCTGTGGCCAAGAAGCCAAAGCTTAAGACCAATTCTTCTCTATTCATTATTTATACCAAAATAATTATTGGTGGGACCCACTCTCAAAATTACCCGAGCCTAATATTCACGTCTCCTTTTTAATTTTTGTAGCACTACAAAAAGTCGTTTAAATGCGAATTCTAAACCCTTAACATTTAGTTTTTGTAACATCAAAAGTAAAGGAATTTTTGTTTTAACTTGAAATCTTTCCATCCATAGCTCTTATTTTTTTAAGCATTCCAATCATTCCAATCATTTGTAGGAATACAGAAAAAATCTATTATTTCAAAATATAAAACTAATTTACACAAACATTATTACACAAGCTTTTCTGGCAATTTCCATCTCAGCAGTTCTACATTTCCATTGTAAGGAAATCAGGAACGAACACGCTTGTTTGGCTGAATGCGAAGTAATACTCATTTCTTGCTCTTTTTGGCAACAGTCAGCATTACTTGAATTTTGTTTTAGGCTTTTCTTAGCACACTTTCCCTATTCTTTGTATTTATTTTTGGTTAATAGATCTAGTAAGTGTCTGGTTAATTCTACCTTCCTTCCAAAACGAAAAAGAACAAGTACCTAATACTCAAAGTCCCTTGTCAAAATCAAGCAACCAAGAGCTGTGTTTTAAGAATCCGATTCATCCTCGGTTCAACCATGGTTAATTTTTAACGTTGGAGTGTTACGGTTTGGAAAATGAAATAAAATTACGTGTGCATAAACCTGCGATCAAACCTCAAAATAAAAAAATAAAAAATAAAAACTATCTAGACCGACCTGTTTGAACCACACGGTTCTTGCAAGAAAAAACTATCACTTCACTGTTCATTTTTTTGCATAATCAATTTAGTAACTGATTTCATAACCTTAGCCATCAAATTATTGAATTATCCTATCAATTTTGGACGACATGATACATTATCAATGTACATCTTATGAATCATTATTGAATCGAACCTCTTTTACCTTAAAATATAAGGGAAGTTACACTTTTGTGCTAAAAAAATTGTTATAATTATTCAAAGTAATATTTGTTATGAAATGTTCAGAAATAATTGTTTTAAAGTTCAATATATTAATTATAATCGGTTAAACTTTAACATTAATTGAAATGATTTTACATTTAAATCGAAAAAATAGAAAATAATAATCAACGCGGTTCTCAGGGTGAACCACTAGAATTTTTGATTTTGCACCAACACGGTTCAGCCTTCGAAACTACGACCGAGAGTATTGCCATCACCATGTCTTCTTGCATCTCCTCAAAAACTATCTACTTATCCTCCTCGTAGATATCTCTAATCGGTTTTATCTACTCATTTTGATATTTAAAAATAATAAAGTGAATATTAGGCTCAGATCCTTAAAATCAAACTTAATATACAAAAACTCCTCTTCAAAAAAAGATTGTAAATTAGGTCCCTAGAATTAAGTTACTGAATAATTAGTTACATTTATGCAATTATTCAGTGAATAATTGCAGATATTTATGCAATTATATCCAAAAATTGCATAAATGTTTGGAATTATTCAGTGAATAATTGTGGAAATTTCCGTAAATTTTTTGGTGAATAATTACATAAATTTTCACAAATTTTTCATAAAATTGCGGAAATTTCTGCAATTTTTCACTGAATAAATTTATAGAATCCAACTTGTTGAGTATGTTCAAATGGCTAGTCTTGTCGAGTGCTTTTGTGAAAATATATGTCAGTTGCTCTTTGCTTCTGACAAATGGAGTTTATATTTCCTCCGATTGCACTATTTGTCTAACAAAATGAAATCTACCTCTATAAGTTTTGTCCTCTCATGGAAGACTGGGTTACATGCAATATGTCGTGCAACTTGATTATCACTGTACATTTGCATTGTTCTTGTGTACTCTATTTTCATGTCATTGAGTAATTACTTAATTCAGATAAGCTCACTTGTTGTGGATGCCATGGCTCGATATTCTGCTTCTACAGTTGATCTAGCCACAACATTCTGCTTCTTGCTTTTCCAAGTGACCAAGTTACCACCTACAAATATACAAAATCATGTGGTTGATTTTCTGTCGCAACTTCCAGCCCAATCTGCATCAAAAAAACCAACCACATTGTTAGAATTATTTTTCTTCATTCAAATTCCTTGACCTAGAGTGCCTTTAAGGTATATCAATATCCTATCAATTGCACTCAAGTGTCTGGTACATGGAGCATGCATAAATTGACTTATGACACTAACTGCAAAGGCAATGTCAAGTCTGGTTACTATAAGGTAAATAAATTTGTCTACCATCCTTTGATATTGTCCTATGTTAGATAATGTCTCACATTCTTCCTTTCCTAGTTTAATATTCATCTCCATGGGAGTATTAGATGGTTTAGCTCCATATTTACTAGTCTTTTTAACAGATCAAGGACATATTTTCTTTAGGATAGAAATAATCCTTTATTTGAGTGGGCAATTTCTCTTCCAAGAGAATATGAAAGTTTTCCAAGGCCATTGTTGTTTAACCTTTTTAATTTCCTCATTGTTATTTCCAGTGATGATAATGTCATCTACATAAACCACAATAATAGTGGTGGTGTTTTGTGAGTGTTTGATGAACATAGAGGCATCAGTAGTACTTTTAAAAAATTAATCTTTAAAAGATAAAAGCTTAGCTTGGCATACCATGCTCTTGGAGATTGCTTTAGATCATAGATCGTCTTTTTTAATTTACACACCAGTGATGAGTTTAACTTACTTTTGTGGTCCAGAGGAAGAGTCATATAGACTTCCTCTTCTAATTTCCTTGAAAGAATACATTTTTTATAACCATTTGGGACAAATCTCATCCTAAGTTGGTCACTACTGATAGCAAAATTCTAACCGTATTCATTTTGCTACTGGTGCAAAAGTCACTTGGTAATCAATACTATAAGTTTGGGTAAATCCCTTGGCCATTAACCTAACTTTGTACTTTTTGGTTGTACCATCACTATTTTATTTGATTTTGTATACCCATTTGCAACCTACGGGTTTTTTGTTTTTTGGTAAATTAATAATTTCTCATGTGCCATTTTTTTCTAAGGTTTGAAGTTCTTCATTCATAGCCTTACACCAAATTGGGTTTTGATTGGCTTCACTAAAGTTGGTTGGTTCCATTTGGTTAGTGATGTTACTCAAGTAGGCTTAGTATGAAGCAGATATCATATGATATGAAATAAAATCTTATATTGGATACATCACCTGTAGAGATACATAATCCCTTAATTTAATGAGAGGTCGACTTTGTCTTGCAGATCTTCTTATGGTATTTTCTTCTTAAGTTAGTTCTTCATGAGCTGGTTCTTCACTTGACTTATTTATCTCTTCTTCTCCCCATGAAGGAATTGCACTTTTTTGCCAACTTGTTCTTCATTTGTATGCTCAGCCTATTCTTGATTTGTTTCTTCATGAAATATGAAATTATTTGGATATAATATGACTAGTTCACCTTGTGTATTTTCTTATTCACTTGTATGATAATATGATTCATTTAAAAAAAATGATACATCTCATAAGATATTAAAGTTTATGATGTTTTGGATCATAACATTTATACCCCCTTTTTTGGGATGAGTATCCTAAAAATATGGCTTTAATAGCGTTTTTTAGTTTGTCATGTCTTTTTATGTGTATGAAATATGTACACCCTAAATCTCTTATGTGATTAATATCTATTTCTTATTCTTAAGAATTTCTACGGGACTCAAATTTTCAAACATGACACTTGGCAATCTATTTATGAGGTAAGTTGTAGTTAGCACAACATCTGACCAGTAAGATTTTGGAGCGTTAGCTTGAAAAAGAAGAGATCTAGTGACTTCAAGTAAATGTCGATTTTTTTTTCTTTTTGAAACTCCTTTTGTTTGGGTGTATTAATACAAGTGATTTGTATAAAATTCCTTTTTGTTTAAAAAATTCTATGGAATTATTTTTACATATTCTGTCCCATTATCAAAATGAAATTTTTTATTTTTTGCATTATATTAATATTCTATGAAATAGTAAAATTCTTGAAAACATGAAAAAACATTATTTTTTACTTGTAGTGCGAGACAAATCATCAATAAATGTGACAAAATGTTAAAATGATTATAAGAATCAATATGGGCTAGACCCCAAACATCAGAATGAAATAAATCAAAACATTTTTCTGACTTATTAGTAGAAAAAGAAAATGACAATCTAGTTTGTTTTGAAAGCTTACGAACATCACAAGTTTTGAAATCTAATCTATAACAAAAAAGTTTATCCATAATTTGATCTAATAGATGACCAAATCTCCAATGTAGCGATTTGTCATGATCTACTAAATTTAGTGACATATGACATTTGTTGGTGTTTTCATTAAGAAAATGGAGGTCGTTTTTCAAACATCCATCACCAATCTTCTTTCCTAATTCTCGATCTTGAAAAGTCACTTTATACGGTGAGAATATAATATTGCAATTCAATTCATGGGTTATTTTACTAATTGAATTTGAATTAAAATCAGGCAAATAAATAATAACTTTCACATCTTTTGTAAGAAACTTTGTTTGTACCAAAACCAGGAATTTGAACTTTATCTCCGTTAGCAATAGTTACATGTTGAGGGTCTTTATTTTGTTTAACATTGGTTAATTTATTTTGTTTCATGTAATATATCAGTAACACCTGAGTCAATTAACCATCTTTTATCCTGCCTTTTGACCAAGCAATATACGAACAAATCCGATGAGTCATACTTCAAAGTTATCAAGGCAAGATGACCGAAGAGATGACCATGAAGCCCAAAAACCAAAACACAACCAAGATCATAACAAAAATACCAACCCACCGTAAAAATTCAAGAGCCCAAAATCCATAAGTATGGGGTTGGTACCAACCCATCCATAGGAGTTAGCACCGACCCATAAAACCTCCTCTAAATCTTCCCAACTCCTGCCTACTAGCCCCACTTGATGTTAGAAACCCATTTCCATTGTTGTCTTGTCGATTCCATGCAACTCTCCATCGATCTCCACGGACTCCAAAATCGGCAACTTTGTTCTTCTACAGCTCCGTCATTTGGACTCTGAAACAAGTAATATTGGTACAAACAACTATGGAACCACGAAGCTAACCACGAGATGAGCCAAACCAAAGAGTTGAAGGCAGCCATTTTGGCCATATTATGGGTCAGTATCGACTTCAACTCTTGGAGTTGTACCGATCCATCCAACCTGATGATGTGACACTCTGTTTTCATGGAGAACTAGTTTATAGCAAGGAGAATGGTCTGGAGATCTTTGGTGCAAGATTTTAGGCTCTCTACCTTTATAAATTGAGAGTTAAGGCTCATTTTTTAGGATCATTTGGCTCTATTTCCAATCTACTCTAGATTCTTGTAATTCTAAAAATCTAAATGTCGGACTTGTACCAACCACTAGGAACTTCTGCCCCCAAGTCAGAAGATAAGTAATAAAATCATTAAGTGGACGTATGTCGGAGTTTGTCGAATCACTATAAATTTCTGTGTGTTCATTTCTTACTTGTTTTAATTTATTTTCTTCACTTTTTATTCTCTTCTACTTTCTATTAGGTATTTATGCCATTTTTAGTTCAAACATTTTGGTGCTTTCATTGAGAACCACTTGAACTCACTAATCTAAGATTTGAAAAGTATTCTAAATGGTTAGACAATCAACTAGAAGGAATGTTGCTGAAGGAAATCAGGCATGCAGAAGCTAAGAGGCATCCTCAGAAGTTAACCCCCTATCAATCTACATAACCATGGATGAGATGCAAACTATGATGAATGGATTGTAGGAAAGGATGATGACATGCCAGGAAGAGACGATGGAGAATTTCTTTAGAAGAATGGGACAAATGGGAACAGCTGGAGTCACTGCAAATCAAAATCAAGGACCTGAAGCTGGAGGACCAATTATTGGAAGTGGGGTTGGACAACCTGAGACAAACCCTGAGCCAAATATACGGGTCGATACCGACCCTCAAGGGCTCGGGGGCATGGGTCACCCTAGCTTAGGGAGGAATGACATGCATCCTGGAGATGGTGCAGAGCGTATGAACTTGAACCAGAATGCAGAAGCATGAGGAGAGGAGTATGTGCCAAAAGTCCCTCGCGAAATTAGGGGGCAGGCCAAGAATGAAAATTTGGAAGTCTATTTGAATGACGATGACAGACTTACTGAGATGGTGAGGCAAGTTATGTGGGGTGGATGGCCTAATCAGAAAATAGAAGATGTAAAGAAAAGTCCATTTACTCCGAATATTCGATACGCCAGGAATCCGTCCGATTTTAAGTTACCAACATTAGAAACGTATGATGGGAAGACGGATCTAACAATTCATTTGATGAGGTACATCTGGCACATGGAAGTGTTGGGTACGTCTGAAGAGGTAATGGGATCGTGATTCCCTTTATATTTGACAGGTTTGGTAGCACAATAGCTTAGACAGCTGGAGAGCAGTTCCATTAGCACATGGGTCAAGTTAGTAAATAGATTTGTGAAGTAGTTCCGGGTCCATATTCCATAATCCAAGAATGTGATGACACTTGCAAGTATGAAGCAGAGGGCTTGAGAGACCCTCAAGAGTTTTCTAACAAGATTCAATGCGGCGCCTGCTGCGTTCAATAAGCCACACTCGTCGATGGTTTCGATGGTAGTGATTAAAGGAATAGTTTCTAAGACGGATTTCAAGATTGTATTGGAACGAGATCTTTTGAGGGTTGTATATTTTTATTATAAGGCTGAAAGGTTTCTACTTCAGGAGGACGCTGAGGCCGATGAGGAAGAGGTTAATGCTCTGGATGGGGGAGGACTGCTCGGAGAACGATCCAAAAATGGCAACAGAAAAAGGAAGATGGATGATTGCTTTGATGGATGAAAGCGACAAAGGAATAAATCAAAATTCTCTTTTTACACGACTTGAATGAAACCGCGGAGCGTATTTATCTAGATACCAAGGGGCAAACCCCTATCGAAAGCCAACAAGGAGAGAGTCAACTGATCGTGAAATGACATCTGGAAAATATTGTATATTCCATGAAATAGATGGGCATAACACGAATGATTGTAAATATCTACGGGATCTGATCGAGGAACAGGTCAGAGATAACCGATTATTGTAATATGTGAGAAATCGAGCTGCAGCGGTGGAACAAGGGCAGCCATTGACCGTGGCAAATGGAAACGGCCCTGAATCATGGTCAAGGATAGTCATCTCTTGATCGGGATGGCAGAAGATTAGGTTCGGTCCTCACACTCTATCTTTCCCTTTCAATATGCAATAATACAGTCTAGACACTTACTTGTGTATGGGATCTCGATCGGTCCGTAGGCACACTCTAAGCTGGATGCTAGACTGTAACGCCTGGAGATGCATCCACTATAATGTTTGACTTTTGTTTCTTAGTATTCGAATTTGATGTATTAAACAAACCCATGATTATTGAAACTCACCCGAATGTGATGAATGATACTAATCGCTTTAAAGTTCCATCTGGAAAGGAGGGACCGAAGTGCAAGGTGCAAATCCTCTCATTGGAGAGCAAGCTGATGGACTTGTATGATATTAATCGCTATAAAGTCCTGTCCAAAGGGACAGGACCAAAGTGCAAGAAGTAAGTCTCCTCACCGTAGCGTGAACGATGAACTTGCTTTTCGTTGAGTCCCCTCATCGGAAAGCGAGCAGATTGGGCTCAGTAAGGGTCCGGAGAGACAATGGACTTTGATCGCGTTAAGTCCCAATCATAAAGTCGGCACCGGAGTGTGGGAAGCAGGTCACTTCGCCGGAGAGCGACAGGATGGGCAAGGGCCAGAGAGACCATGGATTTGATTATCGATCCCGAATGACCACAAATTTGATTATCGATCACGAATGACCACAGATTTGATTATTGGCCCCAAACGGCCATCGATGTGATTAACGCCATAGATTTGATTACCAGTCTCGAATGACCATAACCTCAATTATCGATCTGGAGAGATCGCGGATTTAGCTATCGACCTTAAACGGCCACAGATTCGACCGACGATTTGGATAAATCGTCCCCTCAACTAAATATAAAACGATCCGGGGACAGCGTACATTAAACTAAATATAAACGATCCGGAGAGATCGTACATTAAACTGAATATGAAATGATCTAGAGAGGTCAAACCCTAAAAAATGTGTCCAATTTGATAAAAGGATTTAAACGCCTTGAAATTAAAATGAACCAAATAAATTCCGAATAAACACAAGATGCACTACGCCATAGATGACCTTCTGCAACATTTTTGCAAGGTGTTGCCAGCTAAAATGTTGCGACAGCTATAAAATTTTGGTCCTACTGCAGCGTTGTATTTTTGGTGTTACCTTAGCCATAAAAATGTGTTGCTCTAGCTAAACAAGTGTAACAGGATGCAACATTTTTATATAGTGTTGCTATAGATGTATTCAAATTTAAAAATTAATAAAATTAGCAATCCGCATGAATACGATCCAACGGTCTACATTTAATCTGATTGTTAAAATGGATCACCACTACAATTTGTCCCAAAATTTCATTTTCCCGCTTTACTTTTCATAACATTTCGTTCTCACACCCAATTTCCAAATCCCTAATTTCCAAATCATATTTTCGTTCCTCACCCCCAGCTACCCCCTGACCCATCGCCCCCAGCTACCCCCTGACCCATCGCCACCAAATTGTCACCCTCACCCCCAGCTACCCCCTGACCCATCGCGACCATCTAGCTCCAACCAGAGCCCCATCACGACACCAAAACCCGAAGCCAAACAAAGTTTTCCGTTCAAACCCCTTTTGCCACCGCTGTCGTTGCCATCAGCTCTCACCTCCAATAGAAGACTTGCTCGCCACCAACCCCTCTACCTTTCTCCTTTAGCCTACTTCACCTGAAAACCCTTCTAGCACCTTAATTTCTCCCAAAACCTGAACTGCCCTCGAGATTTAGCTGCCATTCTCGCAACAATTAATCCGTCCACGGCTCCTATATCAGGTACATCCCAGGCTGATCTCTTCGTACTTTCCCCTATGATTGCGGTTGCTTCACTTGGTACTGGTAATTTCAATAAGGTAGTACGCCCCCCATATGTTTGTGCAAATGCTCCTTTGGAACTTGTTAATGTTTCAGAATCTGGCTGGGTATCTACTACTTCTGGAAGTGATGGTGGAAGTAGGTGATGCAGAGGAGTTTCAGTTGGCAGTGTGATGCCTGAATGTTGGTAGAGAGATGTAGACGGAGTTTGGAGTTTGATATTGCAAGAGTGTGAAAGTGGAGGATTAAAGGTAAGTTGTAAGAGGTGGTAGGTTTTAGGATATTGGTGGGATGTTGACGAAGTGTGGATTGAATGATGGTGAGTGTTCTGGTGTGTATAGAGTATTGAAGGTTGGTGAAATTTGGGAAGTTTGGGAAAGTTGTAATATGGTGAAGGGTGGTTGCAATTGCAGTTTTTTGATAGTGAGTTGCTATTTTGCTTGTTTGAAGAAGTGATGTTGGTGAAACAGGGGGATGGAGGAGCATGCAACTGTGAGGCTTTGGAGATTGTTTGTATTGACAATGGTAGAGTGCTGCTGTGTATTGGTTAAGGAGAGAAGCTAATGTGGTGATTGGAAATTGAAAAGAGTTTGCAGTAGAGTTTTAGTGTTTGGCCGTAGGGGATTCAAGCAGATTTAGGCGAGGAGATGGAGGATGGGAATTAAAGGAGTAGAAAGCAATGCAAGTAGATGGGCAGTAGTTCCGATAGGTGATAAAGTTGATAAGGATGGGGTTTGTGGGTTTGCTAAGTTTAGTCTTCATTTGTGCATCATTTGTGCAAGTAGATGGGACTGCGGTGCCCCGGACCCCCGCCGGCGCTGCGCCCGGACCCGCTACTCGGCTCGCCTTCGGCTCGGCACTCGGCTCGCCTTCGGCTCGTCATATATTTGTCAGTGTCGGTGTCTGTATAAATTGAAACTACATATGTAATGAGTGAACTGAGTGATGTAGTGAGGAATATCTGTATATGTGAATATCAGTGTTATATCATTGAATTGTAAAATAGTGGAGCCAGGAATTTATACTATTTCAAATGTTGAAATAAAATATTTATTTAAATAAATTACTATTTAAATATCAAATTCTGTGCAATAGTATTTTATTAAATAAATATTTATTTTTATTAAAAAATCAAATATGCTCTACATTGTAGGCCCCACAAATTCAGAAAGTTAATATCTATAGCAACATTTTGGAATGTTGCTACAGATACCTATGGGTGTTGCCATAGACCCAAATAGGATTCTATTGTAACAATATTACTAATGTTGCCTTAGATAGTCAAAATGTTGCCTTTGAGGTCTAAGGCAACGGCAAAAATTGCATCACCCTAAAAGTGTTGCCATAGACCTATGGCAACATTTTTCGGGCCTGAGCCAACATTTTTTTTGTGTTGCAGAAGGTCATCTATGGCGTAGTGATGGTTTTGACATGTGATGTAATGACTCCAAATGAAATCAGAATTGTGACAATGTATAGACAACACCTAGGTAGAATCTAGAGTCTTAGGCCATGACAGGTCTGGAATGACCCATAATTGATAAAAGAATCTGAAGGAACTAGATGATTCACCAAGATTGAAGTAGCCAGATAGCTCAACTATCAAAGATTGATATCACATTTGTTCATGAACAAAGCACACTTTCCATTCGCAAGGCGTGATTTGAGGGTCAAGTGTTATCCTACCTTTTGACCAGGCAGTATATACGGGCGAACTCGATGAGTCATACTTCAAAGTTATCAAGGCAAGACACCTAGAAAGATGACTATGAAGCCCCAAAAAAGGAGAATCAAGATCACAACACAAATACCAAACCACCACAAAAATTCAAGAGCCCAAACTCCAAAAGTACAGGGTCGGTACCGACCAATCCATAGGGGTCAGTACCGACCTATAAAACCTCCTCCAAAATTTTCCAACTCCTGCCTACTAGCCCTACTTGATGTTAGAAACCCATTTATAGTGTTGTCTCGTTGCTTCCATGCAACTCTCTATCGATCTCCATGAACTCCTGAATTAGAAACTTTATTCTTCTACAGCTCCATCATTTGGACTCTGGAACTAGCTAATATTGGTACAAACAATTATGGAATCACGAAGCTAACAATGAGAAGAGCCGAAGCAAAGAGTTTAATGCAACCATTTTGGCCATATCATGGGTTGGTACCGACCCCTACTCTTGGAGTTATACCGACCCATCCATCCTGATGATGTGACACTCTATTTTCATAGAGAACTTGTCTATAGCAAGGAGAATGTAAGGAGATCTTTGGTGTGAGATTTTAGGCTCCATACCTCTATATATAGAGAGTTAGGGCTCAGTTTTAGGATCTTTTGGCTCAAGTTCCACTCTACTCTATATTCCTGAATTTTGAAAATCTAAGTGTCAGAGTTGTACCGACCCATAGGAACTTTTGCCTCTAAGTCAGAAGATAAGTAATAAAATCATTAAGTGGACGTAATTCAGAGTTTGCCGAACCATTATAGATCTCTATGTGTTCATTTATTACTTGTTTTAATTTGTTTTCTTCACTTTTTATTCTCTTCTACTTTATATTAGGTGTTTGTGCCATTTTTGGTTCAAACACCATCTATTTGTATTTTGATACATACTTGCAATTTTGAAAATTATTGTTGATTTTGGATGAGTTAAAATAGCATTAGAATGTACAAAACCTAAATTTTATTGTTGTAACAAACTGTTTAATTGAGTTAGCAGTTGATTTAGTTGCACCATTTGAGCCACAAAAGATCCTGTTGAAGTAAAGTTGTTATTTGGTTGAGTCCATTGAGTTAATTCAAATATGTTCCCTTCTATCTCTGCTCCTTTGCTAAGACCACCAAATTTATTCTCCCTTTTTAAGCCACTCCACTACCTCCTCTATTTCCCTTCTCTCTGACTGGTCAGAGGTGGGGATGAAGGAACTAGCAGCCATCGCGGTTGTGCCCTGCTTTCTTGCAGTGGTCGCACAGCTTGGTACTCGAAGTTGGCCATTTCCCTGAAACTAGGGTTTGACTATTTTACCTGAAACGCCTTGTTCTCTTGATTTTCCTACCCCCGAGGGTTCATAAGTGCCCACCTTGATTTTTCTTGCTCAATTATTTCCACTACATCATCAAAACTTGGCATCTCGGTTGATGCCAAGACTTGAGATCTAATCGATTCATAGCTTGTATCGAGAGCCCTGAGTAGGTAAAAATTAATTCCGATTTAGATCTCTTTTGGGATTTAATTGGGTCTATCATTGGTAGGAGATAAACATTGAGGTCTTCCTATTTTGACATAATTTAGATCACTAATTCGTTATGATTTGGGTACACTATTTAATTTGGGCAAGCACTTTTTTAAAGCTAAAGATATGAGCAAAAAAAATTATTGACCATATCTTCTCTTGGCTTTGTCCTAAACCTTCGATAATGTGCTAGAGTACATGAGTACATTTGAAATATGTGATTCCATTATGCTGAGTAGCCATGACATGATTAATTGGTCGGTTGTTTGACATTCTTCTATTTTTGCTTTCTCTTTGGGAGTTGGCTCAATTGGCTTTGCCGCTTTGGGTTTTCCCTTTTTCCAGTGAAAAAGCTTAATTTCCCTTTGCCACCAAGACCAATTGTTACTGATTTGGGCCAGAAAATATAATTTCAATTGCCATTGACTATGATATTTGTAAATTTAGTGTTGTCGGATTGAGATATGTTGAACCGACCGCGGTTCTTTTTTATATGCAGCTTTTCGTATTGTTGCAGAACTTTGAGTCAGGATCTGACCTGCTCTGATACCATATTGAATTTTAAAGTATTGAATTTTTGAGGAATAGATTGAACATGATGAATAATTAGTTTTATTGCTAATTTCTCATTCTATAAGCTCTTTGTACATGATTATATATAGCTTAGTTCTACTAGCCGTTGCTTGTTTCCTAAATTATTATTCTATTAGCCGTTGCTTCTTTCTTAAATTATAATTCTACTAGTCATTGCTTATTTCCTAAATTATAATTGCCTAATTACACCCCAAGTATAGGCTAAGTACCAAATATAGCCGACGGCTGTATAATGGATGTCAGCCTTTTATTTGTTTCCTGTTTACAACCTATGATGAAATATTATAAGGCTGTCATTCCTAATTTTCCACACTCGTGCTCAAAGCCAAAAGTTGTGTTTAGGTTTTCTTTTTTTCTTTTTAAGAATCGCTTTTTGAGCGATTTAGGCAAGAATTACTCGGGATGAGAATGACTGAGGGAACAATCTACGATTTGAAATTTAGGAGAAGAATGAAATAGAAAGGTTCTTAGAGATAAAATATTTTGAGGAAGATATATGAGTGTATAAGGGCATCTCCAACCAATTCAGGACTGAATATTCAACCCTGAATATTAAGGAGCTGGCCCAATGATGGGGTGCCTATTTAATAGGTGTTTTGTTGGAACTTGACCAACACGCGGCGGGATAAATTTCAAGAAATTTATTCCATTTGGATCTTTATTGAGCCTATAAAGTCTAAATTTATTTGGATCTTATCTAACTTTTGTTTTAAATAAAATCAATATTTTATTTATTTAATAAATAAGGTTTTATTTATAGAAATTTATATTATGTAATATGACATGTATATCATATTCACATATGTGTGAACGTGCGCATACAACATAATAAGGTGTTGTTGGGATCAAAAATAGCCACCAACACCCAATCATATGTGAAAGCACCAATATCCAATCCAATCACAGAAATATGAAGAGAAATAAATGAATAACAAAATTAAAAAAATAAGAAAGCAAGTAAAGAAAGACACAGATTTATAGTGGTTCAGCTAACTCTGGCCTACGTCCACTTCAAAGTAATTTTTATTTGTTTATACTGTTGTTACAGTTACAATGATATGAATTTCAGTAATCAAAGTGATGGAGTGTAGCCTAGATAGAAGATGAAGTGAAGCAGAAAGAAGATCCCTTTTCTGATGCCATACATGATGTATTTATAGGGGAAGATGTGTGCGGATCAGACTAAAATTTCGCCAGAAGAACCTCCAGGCCCAGAAAACCTGGCCCAAAGAAACTTGGACCGATCGCTCTCCAAAATAGGAATCGGGGACGATCTCTATTTTTTATTTATTTATGGGGTGTGATCCTTATGCTAGATCCCCCATGCCATAATATACTTATCCTCCAAGTTTCATGTCAATTGGATCTGTAGATGTTGAGTTATTGATCGTTCTTTGTTGCAATATGTTGCGAAAGCTAATTATAATTGATCACTATAAAGGGAAGAGGGTGATCCCTCCAACTTGCTCTATTTGATGTGCGATCCTTAGGGTAGACTCCCTAGGGTCCCTTCTTCTTGTTCCCAAAGTTTCACTTCAATCTGCCTTGTGGTTGTTGAATTATGGAGCGATCATCATTGAGTTACGTTGTGTTCATCTTGTTTAATCCGATCCCTCTATTCTGATCCCTCTATTTCGATCCCTTTTTGCAGAGTGAATATTCCGATCTGATCCCTCTCTTGAGGGGAGTGCTAGTTCCATGCTTAGCCATTTTTTGAGTGCTATCCATCCGAATCCATTCAGCAATAGTCCATAGTTTCAAATATAATCGATCTCCAATCACGGTAACCATCTCTTCTAGCTTTCTGCCTTGATGATCATGAAGTCGGTTGGGTTAAATCTTCCTGTATACTGCCTTACCAAAAGGCAGGTTAACACTTTGCCTCCCAAAACATGCCTTCCGATAGGAACGTCTGTTTTGAATTGCCATAAATCCAAAATCTGAAGTCCATAATCCATTGATGGCCATATTATCCAATCCGTTGCCAATCCAAATCCATGATCTCTCCAAACCGTTAGTGAAATCCATGACCATTCCAAGGCGATATCAAATTTTGAAACCGCGATCTCTCCAGATCGTTTTATCCAAATATGTATCCATCCGAAGTCAAATCTTTTATCGTTCGAGGCTGATATCTAAATCCGTGACCTCTTTGGGTCGTTAGCCAAATCCGGGACCGCTTCGGGCCCATATCCAAGTCTGTGACTACTCCGGTCAATGTCCAAACCCATAGCTCGAAGCTGATATCCAAATCCATGACCTCTCCATGTCCTTGCCGAGTACAATTCATACTAAACGACTGAGTAAGTCGCGTCTGTCACTCTCTGATGAAGCATCGTTACTTCATGTACTCCGGTTCAGTGTCCCTGTATATTAAGTGATGTCTTGGACTTAGTCCTAGCCGATCGTGTTCCCTCTGGACCTTTACCGAGCATAATCCATACTCGACGACCTGAGTAGGCTGATCATGTCACTCTCTGGCGAAGCAACCTACTCCTTGCAAGGCATAATCCATACCTGACATCCTATCGGGTTTTATTCTCCGGCCTCGACTCTTCGGTCAAGGACCCAATCCATGTGCAAGTCCATTATGTCGCTCTCTGACGAAAGGACTCGCACCTTGCAGTTACCGCCCCGTCACTCTGGTCAGGACAATAGTCACGACCTATTTTATTCATCATAGTAATGCGGATCATAAATAACCTAATGAATAAGAGTTCGTACATCCATAAATCAAAAAAACTAAAAAGCCAAAAGGGTGCCTCTCCGGGCACGATGGTTCATCATCATCTCAAAGCATGCCTAAGGACCATCCTCGATCCCGTACATGTGTAAGTGACTTAGCCGCCTTATTATAGAGTTTATTATTATTATTATAGCCGGAGTCTAAGTCCTAAACTCCGCCCTTACCATCATGATCAGTTGATGACGATCCGTGACCCCGATCCAGGGCCATTCCTGTTTCCAATCGATGCGGACGGTGGCTGCTTCTATTCCACCGCCGTTGTCAGATTCCTCACGTACTGTGGTAGTCGGCCATCTCAATCATATCCTTTAAATGCATGCATTCATCCATGGTATGCCCATTAAATTTATGGAACAGGCAGTGCTTTCCAAACATATGCTCCTGCTTCGTGGCATCCCTCCTTACCTGTTTTCGATAGGGGAGTGCTTCCTAGTGTCTGGATAAATCCGTTCTAGGCTTTTCATCAAATCCAAGTAGGAGGAGAACTTCGGCTCCCGCTCTTTCCATCGCCTTTTCATCCCCTCACATCCATCAACCAATTTTCATTTGCCTTTGCCATTCTTGTTTGCATCTCCTGATGATCCTCACCTTTGCATAGCGTTCACCTTCGGTTTGTCGGCTCAAGCGTCTTCCTGCCTTAGGAACCTTTCTTCTTCATGATAAAACTCCCTATGGTCCATAGGTGGATCCAGGGTTAATGAATCCTTGAAATCCATGCCATCGGCAATTCCTGACACAGCGGCCATCAAAACCATGGATGGATCTGGCTGATCCAGTGATGCCGCCGCGACATTAAATCATGTTAGAAAATTCCTTAGAGACTCTCCGGTCTTCTATTTAAATGTTGCCAGACTCACCGCATTTTTGGGTCTCGAAATGTGAACTCTGAACTGCCTCATAAATCTTTCGACCAATTATGTCCATGTGCCAATAGAACCACTCTCCAACTACCTGAACCACAGTGCAGCTATATCCATTAAATACAAGGGAAAGCATCATGCCATGAATTCCTTTGATGCCCCTAGTACTTCCATGCGCCGTATATACCTCATCATATGCATAGTTGGATCCGACTTTCCGTCATATACTTCTAACTTGGTAGTTTAGACTCTGGTGGATTCTTAGCATTCCTAATATTATGAGTGAATGGACTTCTATTTACATCCTCCAGATCCTTTTTCACCAATCCTCCACGCATAGCTCGCCTGATTATCTCGGCAAACCTACCATTGTCATCCAACGATAGTCTCCTATCGTCATTTCCAAATTGCCCCCAAGTCCATGAAGGAATTCTGGAACATACTCCTCCGGACAAGCATCCAAACTTGGATTCACACCAAGCTCCATGGGATCGAACGCGGGTCCTCCAGTATCATGATTGACTAGACCCGAGGGAATGCCCCCAAGCCTTTGGGGATCAGGGCCAATCCCTCTGGTGGGATCGGTGCTGAACCCTCTAAGATGGCCGGGGATTGCCCATGACTTCTCTGTTCCATTCCTTTGTCCAAAAGCTTTGTCTCATGTTCCTGGTTCTGATTTCCAGTGATTCTTGCTGCTTCAACTCCTTAATCTAAGTTGTCATTAGCTCATGCTACTCTATTCCCTTGGTTCTGCGCTCTAGCTTGTCCAATCTGTCGAAGTATATTCACATCATCTCCTCCTGTCTTTTCAGCATCCTCATAGCATCCATCATCATTTCCATTTCATCCTTGGTGATATAGATATATGCTTAATTAGCTCCAGCTCCAAAGGAAGCCTCCTGACTCCCTCCATGATTGTTCCTTTCTGGTAGTGCTATCCTTGTTGATTTTCTAACCATTGCTCCAAATCTAAGCTCTCCAATTGATTCCAAATCCGAACTTCAAATCCACCGGGGCTAGCTTTCTCAGCGAAAGCACCAAAATGTTGGCCTCAAAAATGACCACCAACACCCAGTTGTATGTGAAAGCACCAATATCCAATCCAATTACAGAAATATGAAAGAGAAATAAATAAAGAACAAAATTAAAAAAATAAGAAAGCAAGTAAAGAAAGACATAGATTTATAGTGGTTTGGCTAACTCCGGCCTACATCCACTTTAAAGGAATCCTTTATTTGTTTATACTGCTATTACAATTACAATGATATGAATTTCAGTAATCAAAGTAATGGAGTGTAGCCTAGATAAAAGATGAAGTGAAGCATAAAGAAGATCTATTTTCTAGTACCATGGCTGTTGTATTTATAGGGGAAGATGTGTACAGATCGGACTGAAATTTGGCCAGAAGAACCTCCAGGCCCAGACACCCGGCTCAAAGAAACTTGGACCAATCGCTCTCTAACATAGAGATCGAGGACGATCATTATTTTTGTTGACTTATAGGGTGAAATCCCTATGGTGGGTCCCACATGTCATAATATACTTGTGCTCCAAGTTTCATATCAAGTGGATCTGTAGATGTTGAGTTATTGATCGATCTTTGTTGCAATACGTTGCGTTTGCTTATTATAGCTGATCCCTATGGAGGGAAGAGGGTCGATCCCTCCAAATTTCTCTATTTGATGTGCAATCCTAGGGTAGACTCCCTAGGGTCCCTTCTTCTTGTTACCAAAGTTTCACTTCAACCGCCTTGTGGTTGTTGAGTTATGGAGCAATCATCATTGAGTTGTGTTGTATGCATCCTATTCAATCTGATCCCTCTACCCCGATCTCTTTTTGTAGAGTGAATATTCTGATCTTATCCCTCTTCTATTGGGATTGCTAGTTCCATACTTAGCCATTTTTTGGGTGTTGTCCATTCGAATCCATTCAACTATAGTCCATAGTTTCAAATCAATCTCCAATCTTGGTAACCATCTCTTTGGGCTTTCTGCCTTGATGATCATGAACTCCATTGGGTTAAATCCGCTTGTGTACTGCCTTGCCAGGCGAGTTAACAGGTGGGCATGGTTTGACATGCCCATGTATAGATGTTGGGATTTACACCGCAACAATATGTTAGCCCTCTATATACATGTGTGCTGTCAATATATATGCATGCGTGTGTCTATATATATAGTAATAATAAATTTAAATATAAAATTATGAATTTCAAATTAAGGTCTAAAATATAAAATTCTAAATTTAGATCTAGACATAGATTTATAAAATGAAATATTTTATAATTTTAAATTCAAAATGTTATATATTAACTTTGTGTAAATATATTTATTCAAATTTTAAAATATTAATATATATATATGTGTGTAATAAAATAAATATTTATATATAGTATGTTTAAATAAATAAAACACATATAAGTATTATTTTGCAATAAAATATTCGTAAGGTTTTAAATTACTAATTTTTTATTATTATTTCCAGTGTTTTAAATCTCGGATTTTGGCCAATATCTCGGGAAAATATCTCGGCTATCTCGGGCGATATTTAAAACACTTATAACTAAATAGGCTGCCAAATCTCGGATTTTGGCTGATATCTCGGATTTTTCATCTCGGCCATCTCAGGGAGATTTAAAAGCCTGATTATTTCATATAAAAATTTTGGATTAAAATAAAAAATATATATTAAAATTTTCGAAATGAATTTGAGAATATAAATTAAAGTTTAAAGTATTTATAAGTAATTTTTAATATATGTATATGTATATAATTTATAAATATATATATTATTTAGTTATAATTTTTAATTAATTAATATTATATATATGTGTGTGTGGAAAAAAATTAATTTTTGAAAATTTATAAGGATATACAAAATTTATAAAAGAAAAAATTCTTTATATGTTTATATATTGAATTTACTTTATTCTATATATTATAAAATAATTTAATAATATTATTTATTAATTGAAAAAAATTATTTTTCCATGAGCTTTTATATATGTATAAATTATTATTTTTTAATATACACACATGTATATTTCATGTAATAATGACAGCACAATGTTATATAGATTCGTGATATAATTAATTGTTATATAAACAGATATATTATATAATGAACAATGTATATTTTAATATACCATTATAAAATGCATTAGTACATTTCACTAAAGCCTAATATATACACCTTGAACCATTGAATCAGATCACTCCTTGGATCAAATCCTGAATTCAGAAAATGTTAATATCCTGAATGCAACTATCGCTGAAGCTAGAATTTGATTTAAGTTTTTGTTGGAATTGCTTGAATTAGTGGAGACGTGAAGAAGTATTTTAAGCCAGCAAAGGAGATGAAGAGGAAGCTACAAAGTTTTGTTAGAAAAATGAATATTGGAGTGTTTAAATAAGAGAGACTTTAAGGAATAAAAGGAGGATCTGAATCCACCTTTTTCTCTTACTCTTTCTTTTCTTTGAATTCAAAATGAAGGCTCCAACCACTTCATTTTTGCCTGCCTGAAATTCATGTCCCTTCATCTTGATAGGCCTCTAAACCATTTCAAGTCCAAACAATATTTAACACACTTAAATCTATTTAAACACGCATCGATATCATATATCAATAAGCGTATTTATAACTATTGTATACACACCATTTAATATTTTTCAACACGCATCAACTAAAACTTTATAATTAATATTCCATAAATATTAATTAATCTAATTAATTATTTATTTTAAAACAATTATAATTCAATTAAATCGGGTGGTTACATAAGTATTCAACGTTTCAGTTGTGTGGCTCTTAGGTGTAAATTTGGACAGCAATTAATATCGAAAAATTCGAATATTAATGTTCATATGTCACTTAGCTGGTGATGTAACATTTTTACTAAACTTATCGCTTATTTGGTCTTGGTAAAATCCAATTTTACTTTATTAAGTGATATGTGGTAATGATAATTGTTTGCACCAATTCTCTTCATCAAAACTATACCACTTTGGACCAATGGAATTTGATAATGGTTAAAATTCCAATATCGTGCATATTCAACTATATAGTCTAAACACAAAGTCTTTGGTTTAATAATAACAATTACTATTAATCGAACTGCTCTAGCCAGAGACTTTGACTTTAAGTTGATTTCAGTTGACCATGACACTAGCTCATATAACCGAGGAGATGACTCCTCTTTTGAATGGTATTTCACTTCTAATGCTTCCACTCGACTAACTATATTCGTTCGATGGACATTATGTCATGATTTAACTATAATCAAAGTGCACTGAAGATCAACAATATTCTCAAGTCAAGAGAACTTTGTAATATTATCACATTGATATTTTCTATTTGACCTTAGTTCTATCAACCACTAGAAAACTATCGAGTGAGTCATTTCATAGTTGTCCGATAACATTAGTATGTAACCCCTTAGTGCCCCTAATAGACACTAGTAATACACTGCCCAACATTAGTGAGATTTACATACTCTAGCCTCAACGTATGTATCGATATCTAGTCTCAATACATCTTGACTAGGAATATTTAAAACAGTATGTTTATTTTATTGTGCTAAATCATTGATGATTAAAACACATTGTAGCTACTATCACAAAAAATACCATTTATTGATTTTCTATTAAATATACATTAAATTAAATTAATTAATAAATATAACATATTATATCCAGGATATAATGGGAACAAAATACCTTTTATTTCGAACAAGATTGGTTATCCAGTTAGATATGTAACAAATTACATAATCACATCTAGGGCATACCCCTTACTCTATCAATCTCCTATTTATACTTGGGGTCAATTATGGAATTTCTATCCCATTATTTCAATCAGTTTGGTGAGTACTAATTGAGTTAGACCCTTCATAAATGGATCTACTATGTTGTTTTAATTACTCTCTGTCAACCAACTCTCTCTGATGTTGATAAACTACCTTTATCATGTGGAACTATTCGGAGCATGTTTCTTGACCTCTAGCGAGCTCTTATTATTACATCGTTATCATATAGCAATGGTTAGTATTCTTAATACTTGGAATCACCCATAGTGAAGTTATAAATTTGTGCATTTATATTTGCACATTACTTTTATTGTGGCGCTATTTGTGGCAATGTACTTAGCCTTTCGTTGAATCATCCACAACATTTCTTTTGGAACATTTCCAACTTAAAGCTTCTTATTTAAGATTTGAAAATGAATTTATTATTGATATATCATATTCGATAACACTTATGAAATTCGAGTCCAAACATTCCTTCATAAAGAGTTCGTTGTTTCTATAGGCTTCTCTAGTATTTCGTAAATACTTGAGAACATTATAAATTACCATTTAGTGATTATAATTTGGATTTGATATTTGCTTCATGCATCAAATACATAAGAAAAATATAATATTATAGACAATACAACATGTATGATAATTCCTATTGTCAATGCATGAGGAACCCATTTTACATCTTTCATATTAAACATTTTAATAAGGTGTCTTTGCATATTGTTTGGGATATTCCAAACATCCTTTATACTTATTATAAAAGATATAGTTTGTAAATCGAATATCTAGTATTAAACAACCAAGCTATTGCTGATTTTAAAATAAGTACATCGTTAACAATTAGCAGTAAGTTATTTACCTATAGTCTATAAATAATTGTGTAACTTTTAGTGGTTCTTTCTTATAGACACATGCTTCCTCTACATATTGACTAAAAATCAAACTATGTGATATTTTTATCAAAATATTTACTCAATTCTGATGCTTATAAAATGATTCCTTCATATCAATTCTTGGATTATTCAAAAAATCCTACAAACTCAGTATCATTTCCATCGACTTCAAGATACTTTGATTGTTATGTACAAATAATCTGTTCCAAATTATTATTTGGAATTTTCCATTTTCAACGCATATGTACCAAAACACTAAGTCTTACCAAGTGATAATTTTGTGAGTAAATTCAAACTAACTTGAGCACTTTGAATAACGAATCTATTATGCTAATTTCAACAATTGAAATTTACGTTGTAATTCTTATCAACATTGTTCATTGTATTACAACTGTGTTAATCTTGCTCTTGAAGACTCATTCATGACGGATGGATCATATCTCTTTAGGTACAACTATCAAAATAATTTTTGATATCGAACTTGAATCCATTTCGAATTTGCATTCATACCATATCAGAGTTAATACTATTAGTGGTCTAATTAACTGTTGAGGATTATCTATTCTCGACATTGATAACAAACTCTTAGTTTCTATTCAACGTGCAAGAATATTTATTAGACATTCTAGTGCGTTGTGTTCATTTAGCTCTGGTTAATTTCATTTCATGTAATCAGTTTCATCTTTGGATTGTATCAAAATCCATTTTACTACCAATAATTTCTAAAAGAAATTCCTTCACTACAAGGTTGGTATTTCATGAAACAATGGTGGTTTCTTCATGCAACAAAATATGTATTCATAGACATTTTATGAATTGCCTTACATATATAAAAATGATTTGGTTTTAGTCTATGAAACTTATGTTCAAAAAATAAATTAGCCATCCAAAGACAATCATTACCAAACTCCTTTTTATGCAATTCATACAAGATCCCTCACGAAACAATTATTACGTTTAGTCTTTCGACTCATACAACCTACCAACTCCTTGGCCTAAGATATGTTGGGGTTTCTTACCCTTATTTTGTATGATTTTGTAAACTCTTCTTAGGATGAAATTAATTTTAACCTTGTGTTCTAATCTTAAGTACACGACCTTACTGAAAGAAGTTAACTCAACTTCACTCATAATTAATAATACTTTGTTCAACAAGGTTTGATTACTCCTTATCGATACATCAATATATATCATAGGGTGGAGTGACTTTTGAGATTGAATATTTGTTCATTTTTAGGTACGTTCGGAACTCTTTCTGATATACTCACTTATTCAATCAAATTGAATCATTCTATTTACTATTTCACGTTATTTTATTTACTTTTGTTTTATATTATATGAAATCGTCATTAACATACCACATTTGTATCATATATATATATATATATATATATTCATGTTTGTGATAATTCATTGGTAAATACAACAAAGTATGTGGAACCATTTTGGAATTAATAGACTTTCGATTACATATATCTATATGTATCAATCCCTATAGTTCATCAACTCTTATGATGCTCCCACTAAATGAGTGTTTTGCCCTTAATAGTTTGAAATAAAATTTACTAGTACCATATGATTCATAAGCATATAATCAAAAATTATTTCTCAAAACATTGGCTTAGTCCCTAATTCCAAAATAATTGCAGATAAATTTAGATACTTCTGTTTTTTCCAATGCATCACAAATACCAATACTATAGTTTTATATTATAACGAATATTCATAATATTCATATTAAAATAATATCATGTCTATTTATCGATCAATACTAAAAATGGTTATTATTTCATTAATAATGATTAGTATGTTTTACGAAAACACTTTCCAATCAATACTGAAAAGTAATTATTATTTCAGAAATAATGTTTAGTACGTTTTACAAAAATAATTTTCATAACTTGATGTGATCAATAAATGTTATATGGCATGCTTCCACTATTTCCGCCATTAATACAACAGTGTATAAAATAAAAAGCTTCATTCAATCACTTAATATTAGCTATTTATTTCATTTACTGTAACTGGTTTACAATCGAGAATTTTCAGATCAAGTATCATAAATTCAAATAAATAAATCTCATAGAAAACAACTTTCTATGTGTGAATACATTTCGAAATGGAAATCATATTTCTCATTCCAATGTTAAGTGTCTATTGTTATTTTACAATTCTCCTTTTTGATTTTTTATGAAGCAGAAGTGATTATTCACTCTCTTCATCCCAACTGTGCCTTAAGTGACATCCACTGTTATACATTCATTTTCCTTTCCAAATAGTCGAACCATTCAAAGGAAATCATTACTATAATATCATAACAAACTCTTTACAAAAGTACATTTGGTCATCCTTAACTTTTAAGGATATCAAATAAATTGAACTTTACGTAAACTGATCAAACTGATATTTCATTGATCGAATGCTTGGATCTATCTCGTAGCTTTTGGTTCAGTGTTACATCTAACACAACAAGATTATTATTAGAATCAAACTTATTGAATACACGATCACACTGATGTTTACTTGTTTATTTAAGTGGACAAATTTCATCGAGGTTTCGTACATTATGAATTATGACCATTGACCATATAACATTTATATGTGATCATATATGGATCAAATATCCATATTCTTATTAGAACTGTGCCAGCTCGCAGCGGTAGATATGAGTGAATTTCAAAATAAAATCCTTGTTGGAGCTATATTAAGTCAAATTTATTTATAACATTTTTAAATTTAATTTAAATAAAGTCTCTTATTTCATTTAGATTTATAAATTATAGATATAATTTTATTTATTTATATTCAGTTAAATATAATAATACACATATGTATCATATACATATATGTATGTGTGTACATGAGTAAAATAATAATCCGTGCAAGGTATAACATGTCCGTATATAAATGTCAGGATTTACATTGCAACAGACATGTTAGCTAGTCCTATATGTATTGAATGTTGTCCAAATATATATATATATATATATATATATGTATGTATGTATGTATATGTATGTATGCATGTATACTTGTTATTTATAAAATATTAATAACTATGTAAATATATATAATATGTATATATTAATATACATATGCATATATATATATATGTTGTCCCATCTTTTGACCAGGCAGTATATGGACGAACCTGACGAATCGAACTTAAAAGTTATCAAGGCAAGACGCCCGAAGAAATAACCAAGAAGCCCAAAAACCAAAGTGCAACCGGGACCATAACTCAAACACAAATCCTCCACAGAATTATAAGGACCCTCGGTCCACAGTGTGGGGTTGGTACCGACCCGTAACCATGGGTCGGTACCGACCCATGTACACTCTCCTATGAGAGTCCTTCTTCTGCCTATAAGCCATATTTGATGTTAAAACCCTATTTCCAATGTTGTTTTTTATTATTCCATGCAAAGTTCTATCAATCACCATGAACTCCTGAATCAAAAACTTTGTTCTTCTACAACTCCGCCATTTGGACTTCAAAACAAGCGATTATTGATGCAAACAACTATGGAATCATGAAGCTAACCATAAGATGACCCGAAGTAGAGAGTTGGAGGCAGCCAATTTGGGTAACTTAGGGGTCGGTACAGACCCCTACCTATGGAGTCGTACGTGCTATAACATTTGATGATGTAGCACCCCTATTTTCATGGAGAACTTGTCTATAGAAAGGAGAACGACCTGGAGATCTTTTGTGCGAGATTTAAGGCTCCCTACCTTTATAAATAGAGAGGTAGGGCTCATTTTTAGGATCTTTTCGCTTTAGTTCCACTCTACTCTATAATCTTGTAATTCTAAAAATCTAAAGTGTCGGGGTTGTATCTACTCCTAAGAGCTTCTGCACCTAAGTCAGAAGTTAAGCAATAAAATCATTAAGTGGACGTAGACCAGAGTTTTCCCAACCATTATAAATCTCTGTGTGTTCATTTCTTACTTGTTTTAATTTAATTTCTTCACTTTTTATTCTATTCTACTTTCCATTAGGTGTTTGAGCCATTTTTGGTTCAAAAATTATATAACTTATGTGTAAAAGTATTAGTGATTTATATATATACCATTGCTTTAAACATTATATATATATACATAATATTAAGAAAAAATAAATTATTTTACACATATACATATATATGTATGAATTACAGTAGCAAAATTATTATATATATATAAGTATATTTATAATATCGAAATATATATATGTGTGTGTATGTGTCTATGTATATTAATCATGTATTTAAAATATATATATATTTAAACTTTTCTAGATCGAATACTGAGCACAAAAATTTTATTTATATTTTATTGCATTAATATATGCGCGTGTGTACATATTAATTAATTATTTATTTGAAATACAATAAAATAATAATAATAAAAAGTTTTTGTGCAATATTATTCAAATTTTGTATTTTTAGGAAATCAAGCATGATATTTTAAAGTTATAAAAAAAAATTAGAACTTTTTAAGGCAAAAAAATATTTTTAATTAATTAATTGATTTCGACTGTTTATTAATTGATTTTTAAAAAATATAAAAATAAACTTTTATTTTTTGGCTGAGACTATATATAATGATATAAAAATATTTAAAAAAAAATTAATTTATTTTGAAACATATTTTATTTCTTATGATTTATTTAATTAGTATATTGAATTAACTATTATAAATAATAATAAATAAATATTAAAAACTAATTTGCATCCACTAATGCATTTATAAAATATAGGTACAACTATTAACATGATATGATGATATAATTAAATACAAGTCATAATTAAAATTAGGTAGTATATTAATACATATGTATGTATATTAATTAATAAAATGATAATGATTAGAATAAAATTTATTTTGCTGTCCACTTCAGATATATATAATTTGTTGCTTAAATAAATTAAAACATACATATAACTAATTGAATATGTGACAACATTGATGGCACATATAAGAATCTCACCTAACTAGCAATATAATAACGATATATGTATATATATGAATAATATAATGTTATACAGAAATTATAAATCATATAGTATAGTAAATACATACCTAATACTAATTTCTTAGAGCATATCTTGTAATGATGAATTCTCCCTCCTTTAAAATCTTCTCGATTCAGCAGATTGCTAATCCTTGAACCGTATATCTTTAGCCATCCAATAGTTATCGCCCTTTGAACTGATTTGAGATAAATTTGTTGGAGCTCCTTGGTAATGAGGTCGGCCAGCAATGATGGAGAAATGGTAGCCAATCTTTTTTTTTGCATTAGGGTTAGGGGTCCTTTTATAGTGGAAGAAATAGAGAGAAATATGGATCACATCTAATACCATCTCTCATCAAATCTCAACCATCCATCTCCAAACCCCTCTGGCCTTTTAATTGCCTTCTAACATCATGGGTTAATAGCCCATTTAAGCCTAAATAAATATTTTTAGTTAAATCTAATTTAATTGTTTGTCTATATCGCAAATCGATCGATATATTTATGACTATTATAAATATATACAATAATATTTATTCCTCAAATCATATTCATAATTTTACAATTAATATTTCATAAATATTAATTAATTTAAATAATTTATAAAAATTATAAACTAATTAAATCATTTGGTCTAAAGAGAACTCATCATTCCTATTGTGTGACTCGTTAGGTGTAAATTCGGTCAGCGATTAACATCGAACTATTCTAATGTTAATTTTCAAACGTCACTTAGCAGGTGGAGTGACATTTTGACTAAATTTATTGCTTACTTAGTTTCGGTAAAATCCAATTGTATATTATTAACCGTTACCTAGTTGTGACTTTTATTTACACCAATTCTCTTCGTTGAAACTATATCACTTTGGACTTGTGGAATTTGGTAATGGTCAAAATTCCAATATCATCCATATTCAACTGTATAGTCTAAACACAAAGTCCTTGGTTCAATAACAATAATAATTATTAACAGAAATGCTTTAGTCAGAGACTTTGACTTTGAGTTGACTTGAGTTGGCCATGATACTAATCCAATATTACCGAGGAGACGAATCCTCTCTTGAATAGTGTTTCACTTCCAATACTTCCATCGACTCAACTATAGTCACTTAATGAACGAGGGGCCATGATTTGACTATAATCAAAGCGGATCATTCATTGTGAAGATCAGTTGTATTCTCAAGTTGAGAGAACTATGTAAATCAGTTACATCGATATTTTGTTGTTTGACCTTAGTTATATTAACCAACAGAAAACTATCGATGGTTATCCAATAACTATAAGTACGTAACTCCTAGGTGCCCCCAACAGTCATGAGTAATACACTGCCCAACATTTGTAGAGAATTACGTACTCTAGTCTTAATGGATACATCAATACCTAGTCTCGATGCATCTTGACTACGAACATTTAAAATGGTATATTGTTTCCATTTTGATAAATTACTCACAGTCGTAACACTTTATAAATGCTATCACAAAACATATCATTTATGGATTTTCTATTCAATATACTTTTAATTAAATTAATTAATTAATATAACACATTATATCGAGTATATAATAGAAAGAAAACACCTTCTATTCCGAACAAGATTGGTTATCGAGTTAGATATATGTAACAAATTACATAACTGCCCCTAGGACATACCCCTAACTCTATCAATCTCCTACTTGCACTTGAGGTCAATTATGGAATCTTATTCCAACTTCTCAAATTGATTTTCTAAAAACCAATTGAGTCAGTCCCTCGGTGAACGGGTATGCTATTATGTTTCAATACTCTACTATGTCAATTAACTCTCTCCGATGCTGTTAAACTACCTTATTATGTGAAACAATTCGAAGTATGTCTCTCGAATTCTAGTGAGCTCTAAGATCTGTTATGAACTATATCGTGACATTGTTATCCTATAAATGCGTTATGTGATTCTCGACATTTGGAAGCACTATCGGCTCAGTTATCAATTTGTGCATTTATTATATATATACATTATTTTATTATGGCCCTATTCAAGTTAATGAATCAGCCACAATCTCTTCTATTTGGAACATTTCCAACTTAAAGATTCTTAATTTATTATTGACATATTATACTCAATATCACTTATGAATTTGAGTCTGAACATTCCTTCACAAAAAGCTCACTCTTTCTGTAAACAATTCTCTAGTATTTCATAAATACATAGAAACACCTCAAACAATCATTTAGTGATATCAATTTAGATTTGATAGTTGCTTCATGTATCAAATACATAAAAAAATTATGATATCATAGACAACATAACATGTATAATAATTCCTATTGCCAATGCATAAGAAATCCATCTTACATGTTCCGTATTAAATATTTTAATAAGGTGTCCTTTCATATCGATTTGGGGCATTCCCAATATTTTTTATACTTATTATAAAAGACATCATTTACAAATCCAACGTTGAGCATTAACACAACCGTGGTTGGTTTTAACACAAGTACATTGTTAAAAATCAACAATGTGTTCTTTACTTATTGTTCAGAAATATCAATGTACATTTTAACATTCTTTGTTATGAATGCATGCTTCCTTTGCATTTTAACTGAAAACCATACTATTTGATATTTCTATCGAAATACTTATTCAATTTTGATACTTATAAAATGATGCTTTCGTATCATTTCTTAGATCATATCCAAAAATCACAACCTCTAAATCACTCCCATTGACTTCAAGACACTTTGGCTGTTATGTGCATATAGTCTATTCTAAATCATTATTTATAATTTTCTATTTCAGAACATATGTACCAACACACCAAGTCTTATCAAGTGAAAATCTTATGAGTAAATCCGAAATAACTTGATCACGTTGAATTACACTAATTTAGACAATTGAAACCGATGAGATTATTCTTATCAACATTGCTCATTTAATTCCAACTACATTAGCCTTGCTTATAAATACGCAATCACGGTCGATGGATACATCCCTTCGGTTATGACTCCAAAAATTATATTTTGATAACGTCTTAGGAATTCTTTTGGATTTGCACATCATACCATATCATAGAGTCAATACTCTTAATGGCTTAATTAAACAATCGAGGATTATTTTTGACATTGATAGGAAACTCATAGTTTCTCTTCAATATGGGAGAATACTCTCTAATGCGATGTGTTCTTTAGGCCAGCTAGATTCATTTCACCTCATGTAATCAGGTTTATCTTTGGATCGTATCCAATTTCATTTTACTAACAATAATATCTCAAAGAAATTCCTTCACCATGAAGTTGGTATTTCTTAAAACAACAATTGTTTCTCGGTGCAATGGAATAGGCTTTCATAAACATTTTTTGAATTTCCTTATACACAAAATTGATTTGATTTTAGTTTAGTTAACTTATGTTCAAAACATAAATATGTCATTCGATGACAGTCCTTTCCAACCTCCTTTTTTGGAGATTCATACAAGATCCCTCACGAACAATTATTACATGCAGACTTTCGACTTGCACAACCTGCCAACTCCTTGACCTAGGATATGTTGGAGTTTCTTATAAGCCCTTATCTTATATGATTTTATATACTATTATTTAGATGAAATAATATTAACCTTATGCATTACTCTTAAGTACATGACCTTGTAGAAAGAAATTAACTCAACTTCACTCACAATTAATCGTACTTTGTCCATCAAAGTTCGATTACTCCTTATCGATACATCATTATGTATCACATAGAGGGGTGCCATTTGAGATTAAATCTTTTGTGACGACCCGCCCTTCTCGACCCTCGAAAATCGACACAAAATACCCCACAGTATAGTATGCCGACAATCGAATGCCGGAAAAGACAGATTGTAATTAAAGAAAGGAGGTAGACGAAGAAGAAACTAAACCAATATCAGAATCTAACCATCGCAGCGGAATAAACTATAATATATAAATACAGATCTTTACACAAAATGAAAACTATATCTGTTTATATACAATACATCACCATCAGAGTATATCATAATACAATCATCAATATCCAGTCAAACAGTCAATACAACAATCACAGCAGCGGAATAATACAAGTACGAGAAATACGTCTCGAACTCCAGCTCCTCTCCTAAGCTCCATAGCAACCTATCCTGTAAATATACTCGGTCTGACCCGAGCATTATAATAAAATAACACCCGAGTCAGTCTGGAATACCAGCGCATCATAAATACACCCAATTGATTATTAAAGTTTCAAAAATCCTTTGAAAACAAAAGCATCTCGTAAGACCACGCCACAAATAAACATGTCGGGTTTTTACCTTACGATAGCTAAAACACTTTTATATCAAAATCCTCTGATATTATAATAGGGTCTATATACAAATACTTATAAAATAGCCGAAATTGTTACATTCATTAAATTCCAGCATACTAGCCACAAAGTGGGTAATACAAACAAAACTCGTAAAGGCGCGTAGGGAGAATGGATTTCCAACGAATGACTAGGCATTGGGGTACCACCTGTCACAGTACGTGGCCTAGATCACAGTACCAAGGAGTACGCCCGCTCCCCTGCAACACAAGGCCGGAATCACCTATGGGCAATTCCGAATATAATCACCCCACGGTTGTGATCAGCAACCGCACCACTAAGCCGAAATAAAAGGGACATCTAGACAGGGATGACCATACTCTCCAGTGGGCGCTACCCACGAAGCCTTGCTGCATAACCCCTGATTTTCAGTCATTCCCGGTTGATGAGGCTTGAGGCTAAACGATACCTTTATAGCACATATCCCTTAGAATGCCCATCGTCCACCTGACGATGTTTTCGCAAGCATTCATCCATACAAGTCCGTCCCGGGTCCGAACGGAACCGAAGGCACTATTCCTACTACATCCATTTTGGAAATATCCTCAGGATTAGTAGCGACTAGCCCTTGCACTTCACTGCTCCATCTTCGACTCCGAACACGTTACATGAACGTACAAACCGGATCGAAGTGGTTTTCGAGAAATAAATCTCGATCCCGGTCTCTTCGAAATGATCAGCGTATTTGGCCAATATTGATAGTCGATGATTTAACTATCAATTCCCATTCACAAGCATCCAAAAGCATCCATCACACAATAAATAATATCACACATTATTTATCTCTCTCCTTAATATCTTTAAAAGATATATTTCCACATTTCAAAACTCATTTTGGAACGAATTCCCAAATTTCTTCCTTAACACGGTAAACCATTTTACCATTATTTCCATTTGGAAAAACCAAGTATAAAACCTTTTTGCATTTAAAACAGTTAAGATACTTTATACTGAAATATACTTTAAAATATGTAAATTACTTCTATCTATTTACTCAAAATATAAATTTCAAAACTATTTTAAATACTATTATTTAATATAAGATATAAATTTGATTTAAATAAAGGTTTAGTTTACTAAATTTAAAAGTGGAGTTTAAAAGAATAATACTAGCCTTTACCAATAACTTAATCATATAACTTTTAAACAAACTTGAAATTTCTTCTTTCAAAGTAATAATTTTCTTAAAATACTCTTTAAACAATTTAAACTTTAACTTTTAATTAAATAAAATCCTTTAAACACTAACTTGGATTTCCACAGAAACACTTTCCGTTCAAACATTCCAAAGCATTCTTTCATATAAATCCAACCGATTTATTTCAAATTCAGTTTATGTTTACAACATAAATTCTCAATTCCATACTTATCTATAACTTCATCCGAAGTTCAACACAATTTCCCATTCTGGAAATTCATATTTAAAAATATAGTTTAAAACATTTTTAAATAAAACATTTTTTTGGTGAATTCTTCAATGGAAGCCAGATTTCCAATTTACTTAAATAAAATCCCAATGGAGAAAACGGTATTTTTAAAATATCCTATTAACACTTAAAGTTGTACATTTATATTCGGAAGCTTCATTTTAACATATTTACTTCTCCGGATATCACTATTTATCATTAAAATAAACCACTGTTATTTTACTCAATTTATATTTCATAGAATTCATTTCCAGAAAATTTATATTTCACATTTAACGATTGATAAATTTTCCCCCAATATTTAAAATCCCAATTTTACCAATTTACATTTTCCATTCCAAAACAGAATCCAATTTTTATATTCCTTTAAATTCCTTATTTAACATTTTCTTTAATTTCTTTTAAATTCCCAATCTATTCATTTATAATTTAATTATGGAATTATAATTTATACAACAATTTCACAGAATAATTTAAAATTCCAGATTTTGCCAATCATAATATATAAACAGGTATCACTATCAATTATAAAATAATTGCTACATTGTAAGGAATCCAGTTGGATCCCTCCAACCTGTTTCTCCCTTCATCACAAATATTAGCACATCACATATATAAATATCAATCCAGACTGATAATAACAATTATATTCAGCCAGTCACACAGATATTTAAATATCAACTAATTAAAATGCCTAGCATCCAGATGTGAGTGAGAATAACTCACCTTGAGTTTCAGCGAGCGTTCGAAATTTTAAATTAAACCGGACGACGTCCGATTTAACCCAAATTCCTACTTGCCCGAAATGACTCCGGATCTGCACCATCACGAAGTACGTCTCTCTGCGATTCCAAAGCTTCTAGATTCGTCCGAATCTGAGTACGTATGAACTCTTTACGAATTATTAAAGTTTGAACAATATTTAAAAACAAATTTCCCTTTTTTTTTAATTTACCAAACAAGGCGATCTGGCCACACATTCAAAAGAACAAATCACGGCCGCACGTCGCCTTCTCCCTCACGTACGCGATACATTTCAAGGCCGAACCCAGAAATCGCGATTTAGGGTTTACCACTCTTCCATCTTCGATTCACACGAGCTTGATCAAACCCCATCACACTAAAGCTCGTAACGGCCTCCACCTTCACCCAAAGCGCGCGTGAGCTCGGCTGCGAGATCGTCTCGAAAAACACGCCCACACGCACCTCCTTCTCGAGCAGATCCTGGCTTCCATGGCGAGTTTCGAGCCATTCCACTGTACGGATGTGAAGCTGGCTTCATGCTCTTTGATCTTCATGTTGGAGAATTTTCGTATCATCGCTTGGATTGAGAGAAAATTGGGGGGAAAACGAGGGACGATATCGGCCATGGAAATGTTGTAAACGGCGGCTGAGGAAATATCTTAGGGTTAGGGTTTAGATGATATAAAAGTTAATATATATATATATATATATACTTAATATTATTTAATTCAAATACTTCTCAAATCAACCGTTTACGCAAACGACCTCCAAACTACGCGTTCCGACAGGCATTCCTAGGGTTTTTCCACGTTCCGGACACAATGGAACAGGTTTCTTAAGCTAATTTGATCATATGCACAAGATACGGAATTAAACGATCAATTTAAAATTAAATCGGTTAAATCGATTTCGATGCGTTTCGAGCTGCCACGGTCAAACGACAACTCCGATCGCTACGAAAATTGAAATCCGATAATAACTAACTATTACGGATCCAATGGAACTGGTTTCGTCGAATTCCGAGACTGTGCCCCGAAAGGCTATTTTAACTCGTCTATTAAATCGGGTGATTTTCGAAATTAACGAAAACGCTTAAAATTTCACTTTTAAAATTTTATTAACTTAATAATAAATCATATAAAATTTATAAACACATTAAAAATCATTCTGGCTCATTCCAGACCAAAATCTGATTAAATTGCATTTTAATAATATTAAATTCATTTTTAAATTAATATAAAATCCCAAATAATAATTCATCAACTTTAAAATTCATCTAAAAATCCAATAATATTATTTATAACCAATCGAACCTAAAAATACATTTAAATATCATTTTATAGCTATTTACACCCAGATTTACCTTTATCTCAAATTCGAATATTTAATTATTATTATCCAATCTCAAATTAAACCTCCACATTAGAAATTATCACTTGTTATTTTAATTTAAACCAATTCTTTTTAGTTCAAATAAATCTTAAACCCATATTAAACATTTAAAATGAATTAAATGTTTACAAATCCCGTACTCAAAATTCTGGGATGTTACATATTTATTCATTTTTAGGTACGTTCGGAACTCATTCCAATATAGTCACCAATTTGATCAGAACGAATCATTTCTATCGCATGTTAAATTATTTACTTCCCTTATATATTCTATAGGCTTAACAGAGACTACATGCGTATCAAATACACATGTCCATGTCAATGATAACTCATCAGTGAATATGATGAAGTACGTGGAACTATTTTGGTATTAATAGACTTACGATTTCATATATCTATATGTATCAATCTGAAGAGTTCATCAACTCTTATGATACTTCCAGTAAATGGGTGCATAGCCTTTAATTGTTTGAGATATAATTAACCGATATCATATGATTCATAATCATATAATAAAATTATTTTTTAGAACTACGACTTAGTCTGTAATTCCAAAATAATTGCAAATAATTTTAGATACTTCTGTACTTCCTATTGCATCGCTTTTGTTATAAAAACAAATACCATATTGTAGCTGTATTTCATTATGAATATTCATAATATTTTCATTGAAATATAACTATTTTTTTCAGTCGCTACAAAAAGTCATTATTTCAAAAATAATGTTCGGTATGTTTTATGAAAATAATTTTCATAACTTGACACAATCAATAAGTGTTATATGGCATACCCTCACTATTTATGCCATTAGTATAAAGCGTACTAAATTTGGAGGTCCATCATTCACTTAATATAAATTATTTATTTCATATATTGTAACTAGTTTACAACGTTGAGTTCTTTGATCAAATATCTTAAACTCAAAGAAATAAATCTCATAGAAAACAATTTTCTATATGAAATTACATTTCAGAATAGAAATCGTATTTCTTATTCCAATGTTAAGTATCAATTATTATTATAACAATTCTCGTTTTCAATTTTTTTATAAAGCATAAGTGACTATTCACTCTCTTTATTTACTCTTATACATTCATTTTCCTTTCTAAATGGTCGAACCATTCAAAAGAATATCTTTACTACGACATCATAATGAACTCTTCATAAAATCACAATTGATCATCCTTAACATTTAAGGACATCAAATATGTTGTACTTTGTGTAAACTGATCAAACCGACATTTTAGCGATCGAGTCTTAGATTTATATTGTAGATTTTAGTCTTGTGTTACATTTGACGCAATATAATTTTATTGTAATCAATCAAATTGAATATTCGATCTCACATTATGGTTTACTTGTTTATTTCGGATGAATTAATTTCATCTAAGTATCATACATTACGAACTATAATCGTTCCCCATATAATACTTATATGTGATATTATATGGATTAAATATCCATGGTCTTGCATTGCTTTTAGAGTTCAAAATTCATAGAATGAAATATACAGTCTTGGCCAAAAACATACGTAAGCAATCAAATTACAAATTTATCTAGTTGTTTTAAAATCGAGCGCTTGCATGGATATTAAAACATTAACATGTAAGAAGCATTTATTAGTAAGTATATATTATATTTCTATTTGTCAATCTTCAGTTCAGTTCATTTGTATACCTTAATTGATAAACGTTTTATCAATTATATTAAATGCACAAATTTATCAATATAGATTATTATAACATTATACAGCATATGTTCTTACAATATTAGAAAGGTTAACTGTTATCATTTCATTTTTCTAATAAGGCTCCCACTAGTCTTTTATGTTTCACCAAACCCTAAGCGAAACGTAGAAGTCTTTCGACTTCACTAGTTGGTGTTAGGACTCGTATATCTTGGGATTCTAACCTTGAGGAAATCTCAAGAAATCATACTCCCGTATACGATGGATAACTCCTTATCGATTGTATCACATATAACTCTTAACTTGTGGTTCCTTGTCCTAAACCCTCCTTTACCTTAAGAAAAGCTCAATAAGTAAAGTGGGACTATTCAATCAGACTTATCATTTCATGAGGCCTAAGTATAATGCACATACCTTGAGGAAAGCTTAACAAATATGTCAAGTTATCTTACCAAGTCTATTCAGTATATTAATAGTACTACACATAACATCCCTAGCACGAGGAAAGATCATAAACTAAAGAGTATGCAAGTAATCTATTAATATATAAATGAGAGAGGACAACTTTATGTTAAAAATTCATAAGCTTCAGTATATTATCAAGTGATATAGACTTATAGAATAATGTATTTCTTATGAAATACCCTTGTGATTCAAGTGTCGGGCACATCAGAAATCATGATATACGTACATATACATATGTATTTATTCTTTAAGTCTATTTAGTGTTTCTATGATATTCCACCTATAGTTTATACATTCATATTATATAGGTTTTATTATTATATAGTTTTTATATTTTATATTATTTATATAATAGTCGTTATGTATAATATTATATTAATTAAATCTTAATTAATTTTTAAACAATTAACATTTTAATTAATTTTATATTATTTTAATTTAACATTTAGATTAAATATTTATTGCATACTATAACCCTTATAGTACAACACATATATCATATACATGTGTATATTAGTTAATTAATTAAACTTTTAATTGATTTATTTAATTAAACAATTTTAATTAATATATTAATTTCAAAATTCAGTTCTTATACATAAATGTATATTTATGCTATTTTAAACATTTTGAAATAACATAACATATATCAAAAAATATAATACATTTATATATTTATTAATTAATTCACTTATGTAACTAATTTATTTTATTAATAAATTTTTAAAATTTCGAAATTAATTATATTAATTTTCAAATATTTTGAAAATTTTACTACATTATAACATTTATAATATGTTTATATTTTAGTTTAAATTTAACTTTTAAACTAAAAATCTTATATTTTTAATTTTCAAACAAATTTATAACATTTATAATACTTTTCTTATTTTTAAATTTAACTTTTATATTTAAAACGTTTATTTTTAATTTCAAAACAATTTTGAAATTAGCCCAAGGCCCAATTCAAATTTGGGCCTTTTCTATTAGGGATAACTTTTGGGCTATGAGCTTAATAGTTTACTCTAACACGATTAATTTAGACCGCATAGGCTATTGGGTTTGATACCATTGTTAGAACTATATCAGCCTATAGCGAAAGTTATGGGTGAATGTCAAAAAAAATCCCTTATTGGATCTATATTGGGCCTATGAAATCTAATTTATTTAGAACGTTTCTAAATTTAATTTAAAAAAATCTCTTATTTCATTTAAATTTATAAATTATAGATAGAATTTAATTTAATTTATATTCAATTAAATATAATAGTACACATATATGTTATATACATATATGTATGTGTGTGCATGAGTAACACAATAATCCATGCAAGGTATAACATGCCCGTATATAAATGTTGGGATTTACATCGCAATGGACATGTTAGCTTATCCTATATATATTGAATGTTGTCCAAATATATGTATGTATGTAAACTGGTTAATTATATAAATATTAATAACTATGTAAATATATATATATATATATAACTTATGCGAAAAATATTAATGATATATATATACCATTGCATTAAATATTAATTATATATATATGTATGTATGTATATACATAATATAATTTTCTAAATCATTTTACATATCTTTACTACTAATAATAAGAATTCAAAGAATATGCCATCGATCGCGTCTTTTTGAAGTACCGATTATACCCTTCATCCATTTTTCATTTTTTATCCCGTATGATGTTTCTTCACAAAACAAAAAACCCTAACTCTCTGACCTTCATCACTGCAAAATGACATAAATGGATTTCATCTCCTTCGTAGACACAAACTACGTTAGCCCACTCCGATACCCGATCGAACGTTCTAACCTACGGTTATTGACTGATTATCTACCAATTCAAGATCTAGCAAATCCAGATCTAATGTCTCAAACTGCGATTATCAAGCGTCTCCATCAACAATTTCATCTCCAACTCGCCTCCAGAACTTTATATTATCGACCGAACGATTTTCGATATACTACCAACCAAGGTTAGATCTACCGATTGTCCATTGGCGTTCGACTAGCTGTTAACGTATGCTTCTCTTCTTCTCATTATTTTACTATTAGTAATTGTGTTCATATATTTCTCTTATAATTTATTATTTTATTTTGGATGTTCAGAATATAAACATTTGGGATACTCTGTACATATATACTGATAATATAATGGTGAAATATGATGTTATTCTATTTTCAAGGGGAAACATGCACGTATGCTCTTAGTTCTATTTTGTTATATCAGTTTAAACTTCGAATTACTTATTTGTTTGCAAAGTACTAACATGCTTTTCATTACAAACTTATTATTGACTAAAATTGCTTTGAATTGCTTATTTTTGTTATATGATGTTATTTACAAAGTACACACAAAATTGCATTTGGTTAAATTAGTCAAAAATTGCAAATTAATGTTTTTCTTAGTTTTGTATTGAATGCATAGACCGTAATGCACTATTTGTTACACTTAAATAGTCTTATTTTAAATTTATACACATAAAGTTCATTTTATTCTTTTCCACTTGTTGAATCATGAGTTTTGATTCATGACAAAAAGCTTAAATGATCGGTGATGAGACTATACAATCAAGCGACAAAAAGAGAATAAGATATGCAAGCTAATTAAAATACAAAGGAGATGAGACTCCAAATCTAAGTATAGTATGATTATTTACTAAAGTTTTAGTCTTAGGTATGGTTTATAATTGTTAAAATCTATCCTCAAGTAATTTGCACATACTCAAAGAAGTTTTAAAGTTCAAATTTTTAAAAATGTGCAAACTGTGCATTGACGACCAGGTCAGTCGTCTGACCGAAAACAATCGATCGACTGAACCTGTTCAGTGCATAGAAATGCACCATTGTATACTGTTTTTGAATATTCAGTTGACTGATCGATTTTGCTCAGTCGACTGACCGGCTCTAACGGCTAGTTTTTCTAAAGAGTCACTTCTAATTGCGAAGAGTTTCAATCCAATTTGAAGAGATATGGCTGCATCTTTTGATTGAAACTTTTTGTGAATAGTTGTAACTATTTGTTCACTATATAAACACGTTAGAATCACCTCTCAAATCACTGAATTTTATTTTTATTTCTTGCTATATTCTCTACTATCTATCTCTGCAATCTAAAAGCAATCACAATCTATATATTGCTTGAATCTTCGAATTAGTTAACATATTCTTCGATTCTAAGCAATATCTTCCTTTCATATCTTCACACACACAATATATACTTGAGGATTTTATTATAGGAAGGGTGTACTATTAAAGACATATCTGTGTTATTCAGAACACAAGCGTCAACCATTTACTTGTATCAGTAGAAGTCCTGTTCGGTTGTTCAGGCGGTAAAAGTCCTCTTCGATTGTTTGAGGCGGGAAAATCCTGTTCGGTTGCTCAGGTGTTATATACCTATTCCTCGGGTTAAGAGAGGGGTTCATAGAGTTTAAATCCAGAGTGTAATCTGGGACTGGACGTTGAACGGGAAGTTCGAACCAGTATAAAAAGTCATGGTGTGCTTATTTCATTTACTTTATTACTATTATCTATTATCTAGTTTATATTTCTGCACTATTATAATATTCCATATTACACGATCCTAAGTGTTAACTACCCACACAGCTTACACACCTTCATTTGGTATCGGAGCAAGGACATCCTATAACCATACCACAGTTATTTGATATATTTAGTAATATGGAAAGTAACACCAACTCTAGCATTAACATTAACACTAGTTTCACTGAAGGACAATCAACTACACGACCACCATTATTTAATGGTCTTAACTATAATTACTGGTCTACTAGAATGAGAATATAAATGCAAGCTAATGGTTTTGAAACCTGGAATATTACCCAAAAAGAATATACCATGCCAACAAAAGACTTTTCAACTTGGATTGCTGCACAAAAAAATGATGCTACTTCAAATGCTAAATGTTACCCAGTTGTTTGGCCCGGTTACGAGAGGCTAAGTATCGAGTTTCTCGGTTGGCTCTAAGTGAAACATGATCCAGTGAGAGATTGGCTTGAATTGAGAGGCTCGGCATACAAGTGTTGTTCGACCTGGATACATCGCTCGGCATGCAAGCATGGTTCGGCCCGTATACCGTTCGACCTGGATATGTGGTTCGGCCAACACTGCTTAGCAACTACCGTTCGGCCAACCTTGCTCGGCAACATCGTTCGGCAATCACTGATCGGCCATTAAAGATAAAGGTGGGACGGTTCGGTCTGGATCCTTGGGGAAAGACGGCTCAACATGAGTGGTTCAGTTGAGAAAGCACGAACACATGTCGCTCGGCTTAGATGTTCGGCACATGTCGCTCGGTCTGGAAGGTTTGGCATATATCGCTCGGTGCATATCAGGAGAGTTGGTAATGGCCAGTTTCATCCTAAAGCGAGCCGACTGCTATATCATCACTTCGGTCACACCACTGTACGCTTCGAGCTCCTTACGGGTTTGCTTCGAGTGCTTTACCAAGTCACCTCGGTTCGACATTTTCCATTCGGTATGTATCGTTCGGCATGCCTAGCTCGGTGCGCAGAAGTCACCTACTACGGGCTGAAGTACCTTGTTCTTGGGCCCACAGAGGAAGTTCGGCCTATCTTCATTTATAAATAAAGGGGTAGGGGCGTAGTGAAAAGGGACCTTTTCTCGAGAACTCCGGGGAGACTGCCATTTCGAAGACTCATCTATTTTCAATCCAAACTTGTAATCAAGTCGTTAGTGCATGGATTGTATCTGTATTCAATAATTTGAAGAAGCAATAAAGATTAAACTCAAAGTGGACGTAGGCAGTTACGCCGAACCAATATAATTCTGGTGTTCTTGTTCCTGCAGTTAATTTTGCATACATTCCTCTATTTTAATTTTCTATCTTCATTAATCTCTCTACACAAATCCTTTCTTGGGTGTTAGTGACCAATTTTGTTGCTAACATTTTGGTGCTTTCACCGAGAACATCATTCTCAGGCTGTTAGGATCTCCTTTGTTGCTACTGGATGGAGGAAATCCCCCGAAGAAGATCCGATTTTATCCACAAGAAGTCCATTGATTCTATTCAGAATTCCAACCGATAACTCTACAATGGGAAGACCATGTACTAGATCAGCCTCCCACAATGCAGATGTCAACGAGACTGCTAGCGTCCAACAAGTAGGACCCAACAATCAACAAGCTAATCTAGGCGCATGGACCATCACCGCCCAAAACCAAACGGAAGCTATCACCAGAACAGAGTTCAACGAGCTGATGAGAGAACTCATGGAAAGCAAGAGACAGCTTAACAAGCAGATTCAAGCTAACGCTAACCTCATGACTCAGCTTACTCAACAACAGCATCCGAATGTTGGAGGAAGTCCCGCTTCCTACTCTTCGTCCGACAGCTCTGCTTCATCTGATGAACCTCCCAAGTGTAGACGCCGTAGAACTGAAACAACGTAAACAGGTGCAGTGCACCAGGAAAATCGTGCTCAAGCTGAAATAGTAAACTTAGGATCTGGAGCACGGTTGGAAGCTGGACGATTGGCTCCCCAAGGTCATGATGAAGCAGGTCCCCAGGATACACGTTTGGTAGATCGCCAACAGAGGAGGCACCAACCGGAACGGTCCCGTAGGATGGATTCCAACTTGCCATCTTCCATACAAACCCCAGACCTATTAGCCATGGTCAAACAGCTGATGAGGGAAAATCACGGTTTAACTAATGACGATTGGGGCGTATCTAGGAGTCATACTCCATTCACAGATGCTATCCTACAAGCCGAGTACCCCAGGAAGTTTAATATGCCGACTATCCCGGCCTACGAGGGGAAGACTGATCCCCGACAGCATGTAATGAGGTATGGGTGGATGATGGATTCAGCTAGGGCGAATGATGCAACTAAATGCGGATGTTTCCCAATAACTTTATTTGGAATCGTTACCATGTGGTTTACCCGACTTCCTCCACGGTCTATCTCCAATTTTAATGAGTTAGCGACGAAATTTGTGGAGCAGTTTAGGATTCATGCCACTCATCCCAAGAATGTTATGTCCTTGTCTAGTGTAATTCAGGCTCCAGGGGAATTGTTAAAGGAGTACTTACAAAGATTCCACGTTGCTGCTACTGAAGTTAGCAACCCGAATGACCATGCCATTTTAATGGACGTAATGCGAGGAGTATATCCGGATTTAGAGTTTGGTGATTGGCCGGCAGGAAAGCCTCCGGCTACACTGGAACGTTTTTACTCAAAGGTGCACCAATTTATTAGAAGGGAGGAAGCCGGGTGGATGAGGCGAGATAATGCACCAGGACCCGGCAAGGAGACTGTGCAAAGCAAAATTGCTGTAAAAAAATCCGGTGACAACTTTGGAAAAGTCCAGGTCAATGTTCAAAACAAGCCTAAGCAGTCAAAAGGATCTGGAGGAGGAAATTTCGGAAAGAAAAGGGAAGCCAGAAAGTGGAAACCAAGGATCCCAACTTACAATGAATACACTTCTCTGAATGCATCTCTGGAAAATATTGACCTATCGACCTATAATACTTTCCAATATCGAAAGCCACGCCCAAAAGAGTCCACCGAAGAACAAAAGCGGACTGGGAAGTATTGCCGCTTCCATGAGACTTACGGGCACAATACCGAGGAGTGTAGGCACCTCCATGATGCAATTGAAAAGCTGATTCGACAGAAAAAGTTACAAGAGTTTGTGAAGAACCCTTAGGAAGGCGGACAAGGGACATCCGACGCCAATCGCAGATAGGCCCCACGACGATCTAAGGAACCTGTTCAGACTGAAAGGTAGATTAGTCATAAACACGATAGTCGGTGGGCCTCACCTTGCAGATAAGAATTGGCAAGAAATGAAGCGCTATGATAGCTCCCTAAAGCATGCAAATTTTGAATGTTGTTCAAACACGGAAGATGGAACTCCGGTTAAGCAACAGTGAATGATGACAGATGATATAGTGTTCAGAAGTAGAGATGCTGATCAGGTGGAGGCACCTACCATTGACTCGATGGTCATCTCGGCCACTATTAGGCCAGCGTTTGTGAGAAGAATACCGATTGACTGTGGAAGCTTTATTAACATCATCTTCAAAAAAGCATACGACCAGATGAAGATGGAGACAAAGGATCTAAAACCATCTAAAGCCCGCATTCATGGCTTTAATGGTGCGGCTACTAATGCAGTGGGTTTTGTTGAATTGCTAGTTGAACTTGGAGAAGGTGAACGTAGGAGGGTGCGGATCCTACCGTTCATCGTTTTGGATGTCGATTCTCCATATAATGTGTTTCTAGGTCGACCGGCCCTGATAGAGTTTAGGGCAGCTTTGGCCCCGTGGTGTTTAACCTTGAAATTTCTGACTGATAAAGGAGTTGGTGTTGTGCATGGCGATCGGGCGACTGGTTATGCGTGTTATGTGGCTAAGCTGAGAGAGGCCCGGCGAAGAGAGAAAGGAAAGATTGTGGACAACTCCGTCCGCATCCGAGTCACTGAAGATTGACAAGTAATACCCGAGCCTTGGCTCGGGCAACATGATCGGATCTATAGAGATATAGATCCGAGGGACGATGATGAGGAACCCAAGGAGGCAAAAGCAGCACCGGCTGAACTAACGATTGACATTCTAGTCAGCCACGATGACCCATCGCGGGTACTTAAGATTGGATCACAACTCAACCCCTTGATGATCGAGGATCTCACTGATTTCCTCCGAGCGAATATGGATGTCTTCGCTTGGACGCATTCCGATATGTGCGGGATTTCTCCCGCCATTGCGAGCCATATGTTGAACATAAACCCGAAATACGTGCCGGTGAAGCGAAAAAGGAGAGGCATGGACCCGGAGATGTCCGCTGCTCTTAGAGAGGAGATGGACAAACTCAAAGCCAATGGGTTCGTCCACGACGCCCTCTACCCAGAATGGGTCTCTAACCTCGTACTAGTGAGAAAAGCGAATGGGAAATGGAGGACCTGCATGGATTACTTAGATTTGAACAAAGCATGCCCTAAGGATAGTTTCCCTTTACCCAGAATTGATCAGCTGGTCGACTCAACAGCATGACATGAGTTATTATCATTTATGGATGCGTACTCGGGATATAATCAAATCCCGATGCACATTCCAGATCAGGAACATACTAGTTTTGTCACAGACGTTGGACTGTACTGGTCTATAGTGATGCCTTTCGGATTGAAAAATGTAGGAGCAACTTATCAATGTCTGGTGAATCGGATGTTTAAACGCCAAATTGGTAGGACGATGGAAGTCTATGTGGATGACATGCTCGTGAAGTCACAGCAGTCAAACGACCACATACGAGACTTGGCGGAGATGTTTGATATACTCAGATACTACGGGATGAAAATCAATCCCTTGAAGTGTTCTTTTGGTATTGCGACGGGGAATTTTTTGGGTTTTATCGTCAATGCATGGGGAATTGAAGCTAACCCAAAAAAGATTTAGACTATTCGAGACATACAAGTGCCCAGAACCATAAAGCAAGTACAAAGCCTGAACAGAAAAGTGGTCGCGCTAAGTCGGTTCATATCCCGAGCGACGGACAAGTGCATTCCCTTCTTCGATGTAATAAAGAAAGGGAAGAGAAATTTTGAATGGACTCCCAACTGTGAGGACTCATTCCAAGCTTTGGTAAGACATTTGGAAAGTCCCCCAGTGCTGTCGAAGCCTATAGACCATGAAGTGTTGTATGTATACTTGGTCGTGTCTCAACATGCCATCAGTACAGCTTCTTTTCGCGAGGAGGACCGTGTTCAAAAGCCAGTGTACTATGTCAGTAAACGTTTAACGGGAGCAGAAAGGAATTATCCTAAAATTGATAAGCTAGCCTACTACTTGGTGATTGCATCACGCAAGCTTCGTCCATATTTTCAGGCACATCCGATCAGTGTTTACACCAATCAACCTTTGCGGTAGGTACTCCAACGTCCAGAGACCTCGGAGAGGTTACTGAAATGGAATATTGAGTTGAGTCAGTTTGATATCACCTACCTGCTACGAAGGGCCATACAAGGGCAAGCGCTAGCAGACTTCATCGCGGAATTTACCATGTCCGACGAACCAGACGGAGATGATGTTATACCCACTATTCGATGGAAACTATATACCGATGGGGAATCAAACGACCGTTGCTCTGGGGCTGGAGTCATTCTAGTAACCACTGAAAACCGATCTATTTGTTATGCTTTGAAGCTTAATTTCCTAGCTACGAATAACGAAGCAGAGTATGAAGCACTTCTCGCTGGCTTAAAACTTGTCAAGGAGCTCGAAATAAAATCAGTTGAAACCTTTTGTGACTCTCAATTAGTGGTGTACCAAGTGCGGGGAGATTATCAAGCAAAGGGGCAAAGGCTTGCTCCATACCTCACTCGGGTTCAAGAACTATTGGCAGACCTTGAATATTACGATATTTCGCACGTTCCGCGTGAACAAAACAGGGAAGCCGATTCATTGGCAAAATTCTCAAGTGCTGGCGGTGCACAGTAGATGGGATTGGTTCCCGTCGGAGTTTTACAATTTCCAAGTATAAACGAGATGGAAGTAGATTTTGTGCTAGAAACAGAAATTGAAAGGGAGTTATGGATAACCCCATTCAAACAATACTTACTATATGGGACTTTACCCGATAAAAAGAACGAAAGACAACAAGTCATTCGCAAAGCTTCACGATATATAATGTAGGGCGGAATAATGCATCGGAGGGGATTCTCAGTTCCCTTACTTCGGTGCATCACCCACGATGAGATAAAACGAGTCTTGAGGGAAGTTCACGAAGGAGAATGTAGTGATCATATTGGGGGGCAGACCCTAGCAAAAAAGATCCTCCGCTATGGAAACTATTGGCCGACTATAAATCGGGATGCTGCGGATTACGTAAGAAGATGTGACAAATGTCAAAAGTATGCGAAAATCCTGAGAGCTTCGCCAACAGAACTCACACAAATGGTTAGTCCCTGGCCATTTGCAATTTGGGGATCGATATAATCAGTTCCTTACCAATTTCCAAAGGCGGTGCAAAATATGCAATTGTTGCGGTCGATTACTTTACCAAGTGGGAAGAAGCAGAGCCTTTAGCTACGATCACCACCAAAAAGATAATTAATTTTGTTGTACGAAACATCATATGCCGTTTTTGCCTCCCACGAACTATCATTAGGGATAATGGAACTCAATTTAAAAGTAGGGAGTTCAAAGAATTTTGCCAAAAATATCACATTGAGAAAAGGTTTTCGGCGGTCACTCACCCTAAAGCGAATGGACAAGTGGAAGCTGTAAATAAAATAATCAAGTCAATATTAAAGAAACGTTTGGAGAAGGCTAGAGGCAAGTGGATGGATGAGCTTCCGACAGCGCTTTGGGCTTACAGAACCACCCACAAGTCCGCGACTGGCCATACTCCATTCACCTTGGCATATGGCACTGAAGCTGTGATACCCGTGGAACTTGAAGTTCCTTCTCATCGGGTAACTTATTATGACCCCAAGACGAATCAGAATCTCCTATTGGAATCGCCGGACTTTGTTGACGAAAAACGTGAAGAAGCTGATTTAAGAGCGGCTGCACATAGGCACCAAGTTGCTCGATATTATAATGAAAAAGTTCGACCGAGAATTTTCAATGTGATTGATCTCGTTTGGAAGCGAGTTTTTCTGACCCCATCACATCTGAATCCCACATGGGAAGGTCTGTATGTCCTCGAACGTTGTCTTGGAGAAGGAACTTTCAAGCTAGCGACCGTAGATGGTGTGACACTTCCTCGCGCATGGAATAGCGAGCATTTGCGTCGTTATTACACCTAGTCTATTTCTTTTGCATTTTAGTTGCAATTATTTCCAGTGTATATTCATTTTGTTGTTTTTAGTTTTTGGCATGTAATAAGACATTCTAGTTTGTTCCCAGTTATTATAATCAATAAAGGCTTGAAGCCGTCTTTTTCGTTAACTGTTGATGTTTCTGTATGTTACAATTCCGTAACAAAAATTAAGTTACATTAATCTATCTGGTGTATGAACACACACACGGACTTGAAAAATCTCTAAGTCCTTAGAGTGCGGACTAGAGTACTCTGAGTCCCCAGAGTGGGGACTAGAGTATAAATGATTTGAAAAATCTCTAAGTCCCCAAAGGGCGGACTAGAGTACTCTGAGTCTCCAGAGTGCGGACTAGAGTATAAACGATTTGAAAAATCTCTAAGTCCCCAGAGTGCGGACTAGAGTACTCTGAGTCCCCAGAATGCGGACTAGAGTATAAACGATTTGAAAAATATCTAAGTCCCCAGAGTGCGGACTAGAGTATAAACGATTTGAAAAGTCTCTAAGTCCCCAGAGTGTGGATTAGAGTATAAATGATTTGAAAAATCTCTAAGTCCCCAGAGTGCGGACTAGAGTACTCTAAGTCCCCAAAGTGCAGACTAGAGTATAAACGATTTAAAATATCTCTAAGTCCCCAGAGTGCGGACTAGAGTATAAACGATTTGAAAAATCTCTAAGTCCCCAGAGTGCGGACTAGAGTACTCTGAGTCCTCAGAGTGCGGACTAGAGTATAAACAACTTGAAAAAATCTCTAAGTCCCCAGAGTGCGGACTAGAGTGCTCTGAGTCCCCAGAGTGCGGACAGGAGTATAAACGACTCAAAAATCTCTAAGTCCCCAAAGTGCGGACTAGAGTACTCTGAGTCCCCGGAATGTGGACTAGAATATAAACGATTCAAGCTAATAAATCAGCCTCTGGAGCATAGGCTAAAATATAAGCGATTTAGAAATCTCTGAGTCATGCGGAAATAAACGAGAGTTTAAGTGACCAACACAACCTTGGATTTCAAATACGAGATGGGTGGTGAAGCTAAGTAGCAAAGATCATCAGAAAACAAAATTTTATTTACTAATCAAAAGTTTAGTTTCACTACAACTTCTCATGAACCCGGAGCAAAAAATCTATTTACAACAACTACGAGAACAAATAGAGATAATTACATAATCCATGCTTATTCGCGTTGAGCAAGGCATGATAGCTAATTTTTTGACTTCTTCTCCTTCTTCGGTTTCTCTGAAGACTCTTCCCCTGAGCGTTTTTTCCTAGACGCCTTGCTTGCAAGGGAAATGGTGCCTGGGGAATAAAGAGGGACTTCTTGTGGCGAGGTTCCACTGGGGAGTATAACCTTTAGGGGCCTGTTCAATGGATCATCAAGTTCCACCACCCGAGGCTCAATCTTAATCTCAGCTTTCTTCTTCTTTTCTTCTATGATTTTCTCCGCCATGCTTGATTTTGAAGTGTGTTCAGAGGCACCTGTAATCTCAACTTCATCATGTTCCTCCACGGGCGATAAATTTTCAGATTTGTCTTCATCGAGCGCCCCGATCACTTGTGCATCGGGTTCGAGGGTCTCTCTAGTCTGAGTTGCCTCTCCCGTTTTCCCCTCCTTTTCTACGGCAGCATTTCTCCTTAGAGTTGGCTAGGGGTCAGAATGGTCTGTACGAAATCGTAAGAGACAAATGTTAGGATACATTTATTATTTGTTAAAAGCAATGGCCCTTTGAACTCTAAAAAAAGGCTATGTGCAGTTTCTGGCCGACTCTCAATGGTTCGGGGAGTTTCACCTTCCAGAATAGGAGATAGAGCGTGAATATCAAGTCCAGGCTTCTCTGGGTCATAACCAATATGCTGCTCGAAGGGATCGAGTGGTGAGCGACCAGTCGGCTGAATAGGAGGAGGAACTGAGGACTCGGTTCCGGATGGACCGGCAGTATCATTTTTTCCTTTTGATGAGGAAGAGTCCCTTCCGTAAAGGGCCTTTGCCGCAGATAGGTCAGTGCGCTCATTCTCGCAAAGTATTTCCTTTACAAGAGAATCCTCATCTACCTCTTCAGTTCCCAGTTCGACCTTTTTAATTTTTATCAAAGTGTCCCATGCTTTAGCCAAAGATTCGAGGTAACCCTCTCCAAGAAAAGTTAGGTCACGATGCATGAGAACTCGAGCGTTATACTTGGTTATGAGTGGATCAAACATGCACTTAATTTCCTCCCTACCAGCTTCAGTGGCCGCCTCGAGGCGAGAGTCGATTTCTGAGAGCGCCATTCTTTTGCCCTCTTCACAGGCCGCATCCTTCAGCGCTTCAAATTTGGAAATCTCCTCATCAAGCTTTGCTTTTAAGAGTCGTGTGGAGACAATCTCGTCACAATATCGTTGTGACTCTTCTTGGGCTGTAGTTTATTCTTCTTTTTCTTTAAGGAGTAGCTCCTCCAATTCTTTAACTTGCTGAGCGAGAGCATTCTTTTCTTTTTGGATGGAATATTTCTCTAAGGCTAAAGCGCCACAGCATTGAACCGCCTCATCAATTTCCTTTTTGTGTGCGGCTTCCAGACGATCAACTACTTCAGCCGTGTTTTTAGCGGTTTTTTGAGCAGCTTCAAGCTGAGATTTATGCGAGGAAAGCCCTTCATCCTGTTCTTTGATAATGTCTTTGTCGTGGATAGCTTCGAGTTTCTAGCGATCGATTTCATGCTGGCATTCCACCGAAACTTCAGAAACGTTTTCCACCAAATGAACGAATGCGTCGTGTTGGACGGAGACATCATTAGTACAAGCAATTGCACTTTGTTTAACATGCTCCAGAATAGGATGGATCGCTAGAAGAAACTTTAGTCCATCAAAACATATTTTTGGAAATGTGGTTTTAAGCTCAGCTAGCTTTTCTGCTATCGATGGATCATGTGCAGGACTGGAGGAAGTTTGTTTAGTCGAAACAACAGATTTCTTGTGAAGCTCATGGGACTGCCTAGTGCTTGATGAACCAGAATATTGATCATGGGGAGCTTAAGATTGAGACCCCCTTTGAGCAGATTTATCCCTGCTATGCTCTGGTTGAGGAAGAGGATCGTTGGGGTAGGAAGAGTGGCTATAAGTTTTCCTTCGAGATGATGAATCTTGATGACGATAGTCTCTATCGCTGTTGTCATCTCTATCTCGGCGTTTTTCGGGCCTTGAGTCTCGACTAGAGTGATGAAAGATAAAGGAACCGCGAAGGCGGTCGAAGCCGTATGAGCGTCCCATGTCGCCTACATAGAAATCAAGTGAAAACAAGTTAGATATGATCATATGATGGCTAAAACTTAAGTGTGGGGTGGAGAGTGAGTGTTAGTGTGTGTCTTAGTGTTTCCCCCCAATGAACCAGTTTCTTTAGCATTACTAATCAGAGTTTTTTCTCCTTGGTGATGGGCTTGAACGCCTTCGTCACCTCTCATGGGCGCGTGAAGTTTTAAGGCTTCTGGGTCATTGAAGCCATAGTTGAGCAAGTCATTGGGAATAGTAAGGTCAGATAAGCCTTTTAATGAACCCTCTAAGTGTTGTGGAAACGGCTCTTTCTCCGTTGGAGTAATCGTCACTTTCGAAGTTCCGCCCACTATCTTCTTCCTCAGCTTGTAAGCTAGTTTCTTTTTTCCTTTTGAAGGGGGAGGTGGTTCATCAGTGCCATGTGCTTCAACCACCGGTTCCAGAGCAGGACTTACATTCTCACCCAGTGCTTCTGACACCCCAATTTCTCTAATCTCACCCTCCTCGGATGTGTCGGGGGCACCACTTGTAAGAGGCACTGAAGGTCCGGCTTGTCCTTTACCCTTCTTCGACGCGGGTCCGGTTATAGTGACACCAGATGGAAGAGTTTTTCAGCGACCTTCCGCTAACAACCTGAACTTTAAGAGCGACTCATTGGAAATGACAAGTTTGATCTCCCGGTCTTCTACGGGAGTAGCGCGAATGGCCTCAATGGCCTCAGAGTACATGGTGCCTTTGGGACGCGGGCTGATACCTGTAAAAATTGGAAGAAGTTTAGAAAAAATCCACTTCATGCTTTAGACAAGTATTGATCCGGAAATGGAACTTACTCCCTTCCAGCCATCTTCTCCCAAAGCCTGGGGGACAGCGTACATAGAACCATTCCTGCTTGTATTGGGTGAATTTACTCCATGCCCCTGTCAGAATCTGACATTGAGAATGCGGCTCAAGGAATATGAAAGATGGACTGTCAGATCGTTGCTTGAAGCGATAGATATAACGGATGTCACCAGGAGTGGAGAACCTGGATAGGATACTCATAAAGAGGATAGAAGTGCCATAAATGAATGCATGACTATTGGGATGTAGCTGTGACGGGGTGATCTCGATATACTGTAACATTTCGCAGAGAAAGGAGTTGAATGGTGGCATGCTACCAACCCAGCACATGAATTTGTTGCAGGTAGTATATCCAGCTGGGGGCACGTGAGGACGATCTCGTCCCGATGGAACTAATACGTCATCAAAGAGGATTCCATGAATCAGGCATAGTCGGCGAAGAGTGGTTTCATTAATTCCTGAAGCTTGAGAATCAGTTGGATTGTCCAGGATGATTGCTCCTCTATCGCATCTGGTGCCAAGCCAATAATTACAGCGGATGGATCCAGAATACCCTATGCGGAGGTCGTCGGTGGGTCCGAAGTACCTACTGCCTCCCGCTTATCGGAAACTGTAGCAGAGCTCGACTTTCTAGACATCTTTAAAGAGCAATGAATGTGGAAAAAGTCATGTTCGAACTATACTTGAAAGACAATCGATGTTAGATATAACAATAAAATGTTTCCCCCCGTGTGGTGTGTGGACTAGTGCAATCGTTCAAGTATAGGTGTGAAAGAATTAAAGATTTAGAGACTAATGAAGTGTGTTTGAGCATTGAGCTATCATTTTTGAAGACCGTCATCGCTGATCGTCTCCGAGAGCTTGTCCTATGTTCGGTAGCATCGGTCTTGAAATCAAACGTTAGCATTATATGTTTTAGGCTGTTATTCGCTTTTGTTAAGTTGGATCGTGTTTATGGTTGCCACAATCATGGAGTCATTAGTCAAGATTAGTCTCATATGCTTGTGTGCTTAAGTTCTTGTCCTTATGCAATGTCCTATGATCAGGTGTGGGGGTAAGTGGACTTGGCATATGTTGTGTTCAAGTTAGAGTGATTTTGATTGCCAATACCGACCTCAAGGATCGAAGCCGAACGACTCCCAAAGCATATATATCGAACCTCTCAACCACATACTGCCGAACGACTCTCTAGACCAAACACACCGACCCACGCTCTCACTTACAAACTACCGAACGACACTCTCACCCTTGCACTACTCCCAACAGGGATTTACCTACCAACCTAACTTCCTACTGAACCGTGCTCTCCTTCGAGAATTCTCAGCTTATCATACGAGCAACTTCCTCGTTTGGTAAGCCGAACCACACTCCCTTTCATAGTTTTGACCTACCCTATTGCTAAACTCCTAACAACTCAACGTCACAACGAATTGGTCACCGGCTGTCCTCCCTTGATCGTATAATGAGCCGAATGCTACAGGCCTGCATCAATTTCCATGAACCATCGAGCCTTCTCCTTCTCTATGTCCACAACTTCGAAGCCAGAACCACGACCACTTCTCTTAATAACTTATTCTATTACCATTAAAACCAAGTAAAACATCTAGCCTAAAGCACGCTCCTATCTCCAATTCAACCCGCTTCCCACTAACTCCTATCTAGGAACCCATGTGCTCAGACCTCAAACTAAATTCCGAGCTAAGGAGGATGAGTTAAAAAAGGAATCCATACCTATAAAGGAAATTAGAAGTTTGTGTAATTGTGGGGCTTCGAGCCGGAGTCCGTTCGGGTTCAAGGGTTTCTAAAGTAGCAAGGCAGGAGATATAGTTTCGAAAGGAAGAGGTAGCCGAAGTTTGGGAGAAGGTAAGTTATAAGATCCTGTAGAGTCGAAGTGAAAATAAAGAAAGAGGAAGAGAAGAGTTGGCTTTTATATATGAAGGAGGGGAGGTGAACAGGCATCAACCAGTGGACCCGGTCAAGGTATCCCAGTGGGCCGGTGAGCCATTGTGCCGAGCGACAGTGAACTTGCCAAACGGGTGGGTCGGCCAACGAACATCGACCGACCCGCATCAAAGGCGAATAGGCATTAGCCGATAGAGCCGGTCGACACATCTGAATGATTCAAACGAACGCATGGTTCAGTAGTGACATGCCGAACCACTTTGTCCTGAAGTAATGATGAACCAATGGAGAAAAATTAGAAAACAAGACTTAGATGTATGTCGTATCGGATGATAACCATTCCGGGTGAGCTAACGCTTGAGAGCAAGGACCGACTGCAAATTCAAAGTCCATCATGTTAGTTTTCATAATGCGCTTTGGGGGGCAAATGTTACCCGGTTGTTTGGCCTGGTTATGAGAGGCTAACTATCAAGTTTCTTGGTTGGCTCTAAGTGAAACATGATCCAGTGAGATATTGGCTTGAATTGAGAGGCTCGGCATACAAGTGCTGTTCGACCTGGATACATCGCTCGGCATGCAAGTGTGGTTAGGCCTGTATACCGTTCGGCCTGGATATGTGGTTCAACCAACACTGCTTAGCAACTACTGTTTGGCCAACCTCGCTCGGCAACATCGTTCGACAATCACTGATCGGCCATTGAAGATAAAGGTGGGACGATTCGGTCTGGATGATCGGGGAAAGACGGCTCAGCATGAGTGGTTCGGTCGACAAAGCACGAACACATGTCGCTTGGCTTTGATGTTCGGTGCATGTCGCTCGGTCTGGAAGGTTCGGCTTATATCGCTCGGTGCATATCAGGAGAGTTGGTAATGGCCAGTTCCATCCTAAAGCGAACCGACTGCTATATCATCACTTCGAGTCACGCCACTGTACGCTTCGAGCTCCTTGCAGGTTTGCTTCGAGTCCTTTACCAAGACACCCTGGTTCGGCATTTGCCGTTCGGTATGTATCGTTCGGCATGCCTGGCTCGGTGCGCAGAAGTCACCTACTACGGGCCGAAGTACCTTGTTCTAGGGCCCATAGAGGAAGTTCGGCCTATCTTCGTCTATAAATAAAGGGGCAGGGGCAGTGAAAAGGGACCTTTTTTCGAGAACTTCACGGAGACTCTGCTATTTTGAAGACTCATCTATTTTCGATCCAAACTTGTAATCAATTCGTTAGTGCACGGATTGTATCTGTATTCAATAATTTGAAGAAGCAATAAAGATTAAACTCAAAGTGGACGTAGGCAGTTACGCCGAACCACTATAATTCTGGTGTTCTTGTTTCTGCAGTTAATTTTGCATACATTCCTCTATTTTAATTTTCTATCTTCATTAATCTCTTTACACAAATCCTTTCTTGGGTGTTAGTGACCAATTTTGGTGCTGACACTAAAGCTATGAATATGTTATTCTGTGCATTAGATAAAAATGAGTTTAATAGAGTCAGTATGTGTACAACTACTTATGATATATGGAGAACTCCAAAAGTAACTCATGAAGGAACTAACAAAGTCAAACAAAGCAAAATCTCTATGTTGAAAAATCAGTTCTAGAATTTCAAAATGAAACCAAACGAAACTATAAATGAGATGTACTCTAGATTTCAAGATATATATCACTCACTATTGGCACTAGATCAAAAAATTTCTGATTTTGATATTGTTACAAAAATCCTCAATTCTTTAACGGACAATTGGGAACGAAAAGTCTTAGCAATTGAAGAAGCTAATGATTTATCAACCATGAAAACGAAAGAATTGATAGGAAATCTAATGTCATATGAAGTGAATTTGCAGGCAAAGAAAGTACAGGCACAAGACAAGAAGAATCTAGCATTTCAAGCAAAAAAAGATGATTCAGATTCAGATGAAGAGGATATGGCATTTACTGCTAAAAATTTCAAAAAGTTTTTGAAATTCAAAAAGAATAACAAATTCAGGAGTTACAAAAATAACTCCAACAACAACAATAATTGTAGTAAACCATCATCCTCTGTCATGGAATGTTATGAATGTCATCAAAAGGGTCATATGAAGAAAGATTGTCCGGAGAAAAAGAAAAAGAAATTCAAGAAGAAAGCATTTTCAGTAACGTGGGATGATTCAGATTCTTCATCATCATCAGATAGTGACAGGGACAGTGACACAGAGCAAGCAAATGTATGCTTCATGGCTACAACTGATGATGTAAGTGAATTAAGTTTTGAAGATCTGGTTGAAATTAATTCAGAACTAGTAGACTTAGTAAAACAAATTAAAAAGCAAAATAAAGAGTTACAAGGAAAACTGAATAGATTTGAATTAGAAGTTAGTATGCTAAGAGATGAAAAGAAAATTTTAGAAGAAGAACTTGAAATGACTCAAGAATCTAATTCTAATTTAATATCTCAACTTTCTATGATAACTTAGGAATTAGAAATTCAGAAAAATAAAAATGATGATTTATCAGTAGAGATTAATGATTTAAAATCTAACATTAAAGTATTAGAGTTAGAAAATTATAGTCTCAAAACCAAGTTAGAAGATATTAATAAAAATATTTCTAACTTCAATAAAGGACGAGAGAATCTTTCTACAATAACAGAAAATACTCAGTCTACTTCAAATAAAATGGGACTAGGATATAAGAAAATTGAAAATCCAAAGAAATCTGGAAAGTTTAAAAATAAGATTAAAAACAAAATTAAGAAAGATATTAAGAAGACAGTTTCTAAAGATATTAAAACTATTAAGACATGGATTCCTAAAACAAATAACAATTTAATTAGGAATAGACATATCAAAACATTTATGGAAAATGTTCATAAAAATAAGAATTATATTTATAAAGGGAATTCTGAACCCGCTTGGGTTTGGTTTCCTAAGACCTAACTCTTAGGACCCTAAAAGAAAAGTGGGTACTAACTTAATCTTTATTTTTTGTAGGTACCACTTAAAAAAAGAGGAAAATGGATCTTAGACAGCGGTTGCTCAAAACACATGACTGGTAATAAGGATATGTTAACTAAGATTGTCTACTCAAATGGAGGATCGATCACTTTTGGAGATAATTCAAAAGGTTATATCATCGGCAAAGGTGATGTGAGCAATAACGGTATCGCTAACTTACCTCTCATTTCTGATGTTTTATTAGCTAAAAACTTAAAACATAATTTATTGAGCATAAGTCAATTATGCGATAAAGGTTTTAATATATCTTTTTCAGAAAATAAATACAATATTTATGATAAAAATAAAAATTTAATTTTTGAAGGTATAAGAGATAGAAATATTTATATTTTAAATATGAATGTAAATCATAACACAAACGTGTGTTTAGTAGCTATAGAAAATGATTCTCGGTTATGGCACAAAATATTTTGTCATATAAATATTAGTACTATTAATAAAATAGCTAAAAATAAACTTGTTAAAGAACTACCTGATATGAAATTCAAAATTGATAATATTTGTGATGCATGTCAGTTAGGAAAATTAATAAAATCTTCTTTTAAATCTAAGAAAATCATATCGACAACACAACCACTTGAACTACTACATATGGACCTCTTTGGACCTACTCAAGTTCAATCTATTAATCACAATAGATATGTGTTTGTTATTGTAGATGATTTTTCAAGATATACATGGACTATTTTCATGAAACATAAAAGTGATACTTTTGAAAATTTTAAAATTTTTGTTCAAAGAATTCAAAATATAAAGAGTTTAAAAGTTAAAAATATTAGAAGTGATCATGGAGGTGAATTTGAAAATGAAGTTTTGAACATTTTCGTAATAAGAAAGGAATTAATCATAATTTTTCTTTTCCTGCAACACCACAACAAAACGGAGTTGTAGAAAGGAAAAACAAAACATTACAAGAATGTGCAAGAACTTTATTAACTGGAAGCACTCTACCAAAACATTTCTAGGCAGAAGCTATTGCAACTACTTGTTATGTTTTGAATCGTGTTTCTATTCGACCATTAACAAAACACAACCCATATGAACTTTTAAATGGTAGAAAACCAAATATATCTTATTTCAAAGTATTTGGTTCAAAATGTTTTATACTTAACACAAAAGATCAGCTTTGCAAATTCGATCTAAAATCTGATGAAGGAATTTTCATAGGATATTCGGAGAGAAGCAAAGCTTATCAAGTTTTTAATAAAAGAACTAAAGTTATCGAAGAAACTCTTCATGTTTCATTTGATGAAAATTTCAAAATTTCTTCTAATACTACAAACGTTGAAAATAATTCTAATAAAATCATAACAAATATTTCAGAAGATGATGATATTATTTTTCAAGATAATAACATTAATAATACTAGAGAAGATGAAAACATTGTTCATAATGAAAATATTGTAAGATCTCCTCCAAGAATTATTAGAGATCACCCTGTTCAAAATATAATTGGAGAAGCAAATTCAAATGTAAGAACAAGACATCAATTAAATAAAATGGGCCATGTAGCTTTTCTCTCTAATATAGAACCTAAAAATATTAAGGAAGCCTCCACTGATGACTATTGGATTATAGCTATGCAAGAAGAGCTAGACCTATTTGAAAGAAACAGAGTTTGGGAATTAGTTCCTAGAGCAAGTGATCAATCAGTCATTGGTACAAAATGGGTTTTCAAAAATAAAGCTGATGAACTAGGTAATATAACTAGAAATAAAGCTAGATTAGTAGCACAAGGATATAATCAAGAAGAGGGAATAGACTATGAAGAAACGTTTGCTCCTGTCGCAAGATTAGAAGCTATACGTATTCTGCTGGCCTTTGCATGTTTTTATAACTTTAAATTATATCAAATGGATGTTAAAAGTGCTTTTATAAATGGATATATAAAAGAAAATGTTTATGTTGAACAACCTCCTCTTTTCGCTCATGAAAAATTTCTAGACCATGTTTATAAACTTAAGAAAGCCTTATACGGTTTGAAATAGGCACCCCGTGCTTGGTACGACCGACTTAAGGGCTATCTAATAGACTCTGGCTTTGAAATTGGGAAGGTTGATCAAACTTTATTTATTAAGAAAACTGAACAAGATATTTTAATTATACAAATATATGTTGATGATATTATATTTGGTTCAACTAATGAAAAATTATGTCAGGAATTTTCGACCATCAAGACAAATGAATTTGAAAAGTCACATATGGGAGAACTATCATATTTTCTTGGATTACAAATTAAACAATTACAAAATGGAATTTTTATTAATCAAGAAAAATATTGTAATAATCTAATTAAACAATTTGGTATGGAAACCACTTCTGTCAAATCAACTCCTATCGTGAGTGATTGACAGGATATAGTAAATTTAGAATTTGTAAATTCTGAAAATCAATTAGCTGATATTTTCACTAAACCACTCAATGAAAATATTTTTGTAAAACTAAGAAGAGAACTAGGTATAATTTCTCTTAAAGAATTAAAATATTTAAAATTCTATAAAAATAATTTTTTTAAATTGCTAACACTTGGAACTCAGCACCTCTAGATTGGAAGTCCTATGTATTTACCATTTCTCTATTCGTTATTTCACAACTATTTCTATAATACATTTTTTTAACCATGCAAAATTCTGTTTATTCTACTCCTTTCATTATTTACTGATTATCTCTTGTTTAACCAATCATTTACTCTATTTTTAGAATACCTATTTTATGTAAATTTAAGGGTTGTTTATTTATTTTCTCCCCACCTTGATTGTTTGATTCAAATATTGATTATTCCTTGCAACAATGTCTTCCCAAAACAACTCCCAAAATGACTCTGCTTACTCGTCTTTAGATTTTTCCAAACTATCCTCTGATTCTTCTAGTTTACCTACACCTACTCCATGTTATGAACCTGCCAGACCATCCAACTATCATACTGGTTATACTCCAGATAAGAAAAAGGCACGTCGTTTCTTATTCTTTGGTTATTTGTCAACGAAACAAAAGATTGATGATATACATCATTATCAACGGGAATCAATAGAAATACAATGAGAAATGTACTATGAACAAAAGGTTAATTCAAAACGACTTAGCTTTCTGGAGCAAGTTGGCTGGAAATTCTGCGGGACATCTACATCTGACGTTCATCAACCCACAACGTTTGCCTATCGGTATCCATGGGATCAGACACCACAACCTCCTCCAGTGTCTCAAAATTCATGGGAACGTGGAAATCACTGGTCTCCATTGATACCATGCATAGAAAAGACTAAAGTTGAACCGGAAGATTGCAAGACTGCGCATTCATCCACTTCTTCTTCATCTAAATAATTTTTTATATATCTTTTCTCTTATTTCAATTTAATTTGTATGCATTCTATGTTTAATATATATATATATATATATATATATATATATTTTTAAATTTTTTAAGTAGAAAGACTGATAATGCTGAAAAATAGCATTCAGTCGACTGATGAATTTTGGTCAGTCGACTGAATCTGGAAACAAAAAGTTTCGTGAAAATTGATCAATCGACTAACCAAATTCGATCAGTCGACTGACCTGCTTATCTGGGCCTATTAACTATTGTTCCACCTACTTTTTACCCATATAATCTATCTTCTTCACTTTTACTCCTCACTTTTACTTTCTACCATCAGAATTTCAAAACCCTAGCCCTCCAAATTTTCAAATTCCATTACTCAATTATTCATTCTAATGGCTCCAAGACAACCAAAACGCTCTAGAAATACTTCATCCTCAGCCTCTGAACCTATAGACACTCAAATAGCTCAATGGCTTTATGATGCCACCGCTATCCAAAGATGGAATAAGATGAAGGAAGCTCGCTTTCTAGAAGGATCGTTTGTTGTATTTCCAGACTTTACAGCATATAGAATTCAAGATCTTGCTAGAAGAAGTCGTCTAGAATCTCTCCTTGACTACAACCAGAACAATCTCAAGATAAATCATACAATGGTAAAACTCTTTTACGCTAGCTTGAATTTGGGTCATCAAAATCTAAGAAACCATAACAACAGCGTATAGAGTTTAGTTTGTGGTCAAAAAGTCTTCTTGTGTTAGATAGAATTGGAGACATCCATCAAACACCAACAAATGGTATTCCACTAGAAGATTTGAATGTTTTTTAGGAGAATGAGATGAAGTGAGTCATAGATTTTTGGAGGACGACATGACAGAATTAAAATCTACCGCCTTACGTCCTACAACCCGAATTATGCATCGAGCCTTAATGCGCACAATCCTTCCTCATACCGGGTCTTACGAGCTTGTCTACCCAGAGAATTATAGAGCTTTGTATGCAATTTGGGGTGATGTTCAAATTAATTGGCCTAAGCTTATACTTGACGAATTCCTAGCCTTCAACCAAGGATGGATGAACATCATTTACTATGGCGAGTATATTATGCGGCTCCAAATGAATCTACAAGTTCTAGTTCCAGAATCCGACACCTCCACAGTTAAAACACTAAATAGCCGCACAATTAGTTTGATGAAATTGCCTCCAAGACCTCTCACTATCATGTCATTCCAAGATTGGCAATCAAGGCCTCGCCAACAAGCTACTACTCCACAACAACGAGGAGATAAAATACGCACCACCACCCCATCCCGAAGCACCCAAGAGTCCATTGATCTCATTGCACGTAATCAAGTAATTTTGGATTCTCGCATTAAATATCTGGATAAAAAGATTGACAGGAAGTTTGACAAGATAAAAAGTTTTTTCGGGATTCTATGGGATGCAATCTCTTGTTCCTCCTTGAACACTACAGAACCTTCACATCGTGATCCGGGAAAATGCCCGGGACCTCATTTTACTTGGTCTACATCTGAAGAACATACAAGTTCTAACACTAGTGGAAATTGTTAGTCCTTGAGATGATGGTTTTGATGACAACAACCTTAGGACTTATTATAAAATATAAATACTAACGTTATGGTTTAGATATATATGTATATGCAGAATATAAACATGCAGGTACCAAGAATGAAGACTGTACAGTATAGAGATACGAGACTGATGAATTTAAAGATCGAAGATATCAAGATTGAAGACTCATGAGTATCAAGAAATCAAGTTATCAAGAGTTCAAGATTTCAAATAGTACAAGATAATGTAGTCAGTATAGAATTATGTTAAAACTTCTTGAAAGCACTTACATCTTTATTCGAAATTTATTCGTGGAATGGAATCCACTTCGAGCCTGTTAAAGGGATGGAACCCTAGTGGGATGGAACCCACGACAATATCTAATGGAACATATAGTGGTCCTATTTTGATATATACTAATTTTATAAAAATGTTTTTCAAAAATTTATCTCTTGTTTTTTAAAATGTTTTCAAAACTTTCTTTTCAAAAAACATCTCTCTTGTTTGAAATATTTTAGCCTCAAAACTATTTTTATTATTTTGACTTCAAAATTGTCCTTGTTTTTAAACCATCTCTTGTTTTAAATATTTAGCTTTAAAAATATTTATAAACTCAGATTTTAAATCACTTTATAGATTAAGATTATATATATTAAAAATTATTTTCTAAACTCTTTTATACGTTTAAATTATATTCAAATATATTTACAAAGTTTAGAAATTGTTTTGACAAATTATAGAAACCAATTTTAATTAGAAAATCAAAACATTAATTTTGCCTTGAGCATGTCGACATACCTCAACCCCCCATGTCGATATGGTGTCCGTTATTTTCAAATTTCAATTTTCAAAAGAAGTGTCTATTCGTTGTATCCTTTCATGGATAGATATGTCTGTTGCTCTACTATAAATACCAGTAAGTTCTAAATGAATTTTAACCAGATTTTCATTTATTTTCTCTCCTCTTCATCTTCCACATTTATTCTAAAGAATCCTAAACTATACTCTGCCAAAATACCAAGTGAATCAAACTTGATCATCTCTTATTTGATTCTCTGCCACTCTCTCCATAAGATCTCAGTGCTATTCAGAGTTATAGAATCTTTTGTAAATCAAACTATTGAGTAAAAGGTGCGATTGAGCCTTGAAATCAATTGGGTGTGATTGTAGCCCCGGAAATCAATTAGGTGAACTTGTAGCCTGGTTAAATCAATAGAGTTGCCCTGAACTCGAATACCGAAGGGTGTACCTCGTAGCCTTGAAACCGAGGGTGTAATCTGGGAGATTATTTTTGAAAAGAAATCCGTACGATTGTACGGGACTGGATGTAGGGTAACTCCGAACCAGTATAAAATTCTGGTGTGTTCTTTCCTTTACTGCTTTTATTTAGTATTTGCATCTGTGTCCGATTCTGTGATTATATCTATGTTTGTGAATTGAATTTGTTGGTGTTTAAATTGAACAAAATTCAAAAAGATTTAAAAAATACACAAAACACTATTCTCCCCCCTCTAGTGTTATTCCTGCCTTAAGATCCGTAATCCGCATTTCTCACATTTGGTATCAGAGCAAGGTTTGCAAAGTTTTCATAATCTGAATTTTGAAAAAGTATTTAAAATGGCTATTTTTGGGGATTTTGTTAACACTAGTTTAAAAGTGTTCAAATCATCATTGTCTCATAAGTCTGCATATAGTTATTATAGAAAATCAAGTTATCTACCGAGTTTGTTTTCTGTGCAGAAAGAAAAATGTTATATGGCCTTTGAAGAATCAACACTCAATGGACAAATGGTGCAAATCAAGAAGAATAAGTGGATACTTGATAGTGGATGTTCAAGACACATGACTGGTAATCCAGATATGCTGAATGATATTATATATAAAGATGGAGGATCGGTTAATTTTGGAGACAACTCAAAAGGATATGTGATTAGCATCGGCAATGTCGGTAACTCTAAAACTCCTACTATTTCTAATGTTTTATTAGTTAAGAATCTGAAACACAATCTGCTTAGCATTAGTCAACTTTGCGATAATGGATACAAAATTAAATTTGAAAAAGATAAGTGTCACATCGAAGATAATAATTCAAATATTACATTTGAAAGAATTAGGAAGAAAAATATTTATATTCTTAGTATGAAAATCTCAAATGATAATCTATGTCTTTTGGCTAATACAAGTGACCCTTGGATTTGGCATAAAAGATTTGGGCATTTGAATTTTAAACTCTTATCTAGACTTTCTAAACTTGATTTAGTAAGAGGACTCCCTAGAATTAATTTTAAAATAGATAGTATATGTGATGCTTGTCAATTAAGAAAACTTAGGAAGAGTTCTTTCAAATAAAAAGATATGATTTCAACTTCAAAATCTCTTGAGTTACTTCATCTAGATTTGTTTGGTCCATCTCAAATTCAATCAATAAATCACAATAAATATGCCTTTGTAATCGTAGATGATTATTCTAGGTTTACATGGACAATTTTTATGAAACATAAAAGTGATACTTTTGATTCATTTAATTTTTTTACAAAAAGACTCCAAAACCAACTTTCTTTAAAAATCATAACTGTTCGTAGTGATCACGGTGGGGAATTTGAAAATGAAAATTTTGAGAGATTCTGCAATAAAAAGGGAATAACTCATAATTTCTCTTTTCCAAGAACTCCACAACAAAACAGAGTGGTAGAACGTAAAAATAGGACGATTCAAGAGTGTGCTAGAACAATGCTTTCAGATAGTAATTTACCAAAACATTTTTGGGCTGAAGCAGTTGCTACAGCTTGCTACAGTTTGAATAGAATATTAATTAGACCGTTAATTGATAAAACACCTTATGAACTTCTTTACAAGAAGAAACCAAAGGTATCTTATTTTAGAATCTTTGGAAGTAAATGTTTTATTCTAAATACAAAATACAATTTGGATAAATTTGATCCTAAATCCGACAAAGGAATCTTTATCGGATATTCTAATAGAAGTAAAGCATACAGAGTTTTCAACTTAAGAACTAATACCATTGAAGAAACAATGCATGTTTCGTTTGATGAAAATTTCAAAAATGTTGAACAAATTAATGATAAAGAAGAAATTGCTACCCTAAATAATGAATCAATTGAAACAAATAATGATATTATTCATCCAAATAAAAAGGTTAAGCTTTTAAAAGATCATCCTATAGAAAATATACTAGGAAATATTGAATATATTGTTAGAACTAGAAATCAACTAAATAACATGAGTATTGTAGTTTTTATATCATCTATTGAACCTAAAAAACCAAAGGAAGCATCGTCTGATGATTCATGGATTCTGACTATGCAAGAAGAACTGAATTTGTTTCCCAGAAATGATGTTTGGGAACTTGTTCCTAGACCCGAGGATAAAACTATAATAGGAACTAAATCAGTTTATAAAAATAAAATGAATGAACTAGGTGAGGTCGTTAGAAATAAAGCTTGATTAGTCGCACAAGGATATTGTCAAGAAGAAGGAATAGATTTTGATGAAACCTTTTCACCCGTAGCAAGATTAGAAGCCATTAGAATTCTACTTGCTTTCGCAAACTATAACAATTTCAAATTATTTCAAATGGATGTTGAAAGTGATTTTCTAAATGGATTTGTTAAAGAGTAATTTTATGTTGAACAACCTCCACTCTTTGAAGATGAAAAATTTCCAAACCATGTTTTCAAACTTAAGAAAGGTCTGTATGGTCTGAAACAAGCTCCTAGAGCATGGTATGACAAACTAAGATCTTTTTTATTACAATCAAATTTTGAAATTGGTAAAGTAGATAATACTCTTTTCATTAAAAGAAATAAAAATGATATCCAACTAGTTCAAATTTAAGTAGATGATATTATTTTTGATTCAACTAATTATGAAATGAATAAAGAATTTTCTAAAATAATGACAAAAGAGTTTGAGATGATTCATATGGGTGAACTTACTTTCTTCTTAGGTTTACAAATAAAACAATTAGATAATGGTATTTTTATTAGTCTAGAAAAATATGCTAGAGATCTAGTTAGTAAATTTGGTATGACTACTGCGAGTGGAAAACCCACTCCCATGGCAACCAATGAAGCTTTAAATAACGAAGATCTTTCAAAAGATGTAAATCAAAAACTATATAGGGGAATGATTGGATCACTACTCTATATCACTGCAAGTAGACATGATATCATGCATAGTGTTTGTCTCTGTGCAAGATACCAATCTCAACCCAAAGAGACTCACTTATAAGCTATGAAACATATCATAAGATATGTTAAAAATACTTTTGACTATGGTTTATTTTACCCTAAAAATGATTCATTTGATTTAATCTCTTATTGTGATGCTGACTATGCTGGTTGCAAATCTAACCGAAAAAGTACAAGTGGAACTTGTCACTTTTTGGGGCATTCTCTTGTTTCATGGTTTATAAAAAGTAAAACACTGTTTCTTTATCAAAAACTGAAGCAGAATATATCTCTGCTGCTTTGGCTTGCTCTTAAGTCATTTATATGCAACAAACCTTAAAAGATTTTGGATTAACAATTTCAAAGTCACTAATTTATTGTGATAATTCTAGTGCAATAAATTTATCTAAAAATCCTACTCATCATGCTAGGACTAAACATATTGATATCAGACATCATTTTCTCAGAGATAATATAAGTAAAGAGATTATTTCTCTTGAATTTATCAATTCCGAGAATCAAATTGCTGACATTTTAACCAAACCCTTAAATCAACCTATATTTACTAAATTAAGAAGAGAACTAGGCATTTGTTCAATAACTGAGATATAGAATATAGATATAGTAACATATATTTTTAATAAACAAAAATATACACGAAAACCAAATTTTTCATAGGGATGTCGACATACCCCTACCACCCATGTCGACATACAACGGTAAAATTTGAAAATTTGATTTTTCCTCTAAAATTAGTTTGGTGGTTATATAAACCTATGTATTTCGAATTTTTATGCTTCTCGCTTCTCTTTCTCTGTAATAAATTCTGAAAATTAACATTTATGGCCTCCTCCACTAAATCAAACCAAAATGACATCATTTCTTTCCATTCTCCTCATTCTGGTCCATTCCAAAGCACTACACTAGCACGTGTAATAAAGATTGAAGAATCCATGAAGAATGCCATGCAAATGTTGACTGAACTTCAAGTTGTGCAAATAAGGATGGAAAAAGAACAAGAAAAGCAAGGAAAAATTCTTCGGAATTTGCAAAAATTTCTAATTGATAATCATGCAAATCCTATTGTAATTGAAGAAGATTCTCCTAACATTCAAGTGGATAACCACTTAGAGCACAACGAAGAGGAAGAAGAGGAAGAGGAAGAAAAAGAAGAGGAAGAAGCACCTATGGAAGAAGACGACAAAGTGGTCTGCGTAGGCGAAGTCTGTTTTGACAAAGATGAGAATTTGGTCGAACAACGTGGAAACTTTTGTTTTCATTATCCAAATTGTTCGATTCACAAATCTCCAATTGTCAAAAACTCTTGTTAGTAGTGTTATTCTATAATTTATATACTTGAATATATTTGTGTGTTTATGTTCCATATATAATGTAAATATAACATCGTATATGATAAGATTTCTTTTGTTTCGCTTATTATACTTCCTTATTAGCATTTAGTTTAGATAGTATTAGATTAAGGGGAGCTATATCAGTTTAGAATTAGTTTTTGTTGATGAGAAAGGGGGAGAAGTATAAAATAGAGTAGTTAGGCTTAGATTAAGGGGGAGTTATTAGTTTTAGGGGGAGTAATAGAGAAGGTGAAGTATATTTTATATCATAGGTTGTCATCATCAAAAGGGGGGAGGTGTTAGTCCTTGAGATGATGGTTTTGACGACAACAACCTTAGGACTTATTATAAAATATAAATACTAATGTTATGGTTTAGATATATATGTATATGCAGAATATAAACATGCAGGTACCAAGAATGAAGACTGTACAGTAGAGAGATACAAGACTGATGAATTTCAAGGTCGAAGATATCAAGATTGAAGACTCATGAGTATCAAGAAATCAAGTTATCAAGAGTTCAAGATTTCAAACAGTACAAGATAATGTAGTCAGTCTAGAATTATGTTAAAACTTCTTGAAAGCACTTACATCTTTATTCGAAATTTATTCGTGGAATGGAATCCACTTCAAGCCTGTTAAAGGGATGGAACCCTAGTGGGATGGAACCTACGACAATATCTAGTGAAACATATAGTGGTCCTATTTTGATATCCACTAATTTTATCAAAATGTTTTTCAAAAATTTATCTCTTGTTTTTTAAAATGTTTTCAAAACTTTCTTTTCAAAAAGACATCTCTCTTGTTTGAAATATTTTAGCCTCAAACTATTTTTATCATTTTTAATATTTTGATTTCAAAATTGTCCTTGTTTTTAAACCATCTCTTGTTTTAAATATTTAGCTTTAAAAATATTTATATACTTAGATTTTAAATCACTTTATAGATTAAGATTATATATATTAAAAATTATTTTCTAAACTCTTTTATATGTTTAAACTATATTCAAATATATTTACAAAGTTTAGAAATTATTTTGACAAATTATAGAAACCAATTTTAATAAAAAAATCAAAACATCAATTTTGCCTTGAGCATGTCGACATACCTCAACCCTCCATGTCGACATGGTGTCCGTTATTTTCAAATTTCACTTTTCAAAAGAAGTGTCTATTCGTCGTATCCTTTCACGAATAGATATGGTTGTTGCTCTACTATAAATACCAGTAAGTTCTAAACGAATTTTAACTAGATTTTCATTTATTTTCTCTCCTTTCATCTTCCACATTTATTCTAAAGAATCCTAAACTATACTCTGCCAAAATACCAAGTGAATCAAACTTGATCATCTCTTATTTGATTCTCTGCCACTCTCTCCATAAGATCTCAGTGCTATTCAGAGTTATAGAATCTTTTGTAAATCAAACTATTGAGTAAAAGGTGCGATTGAGCCTTGAAATCAATTGGGTGTGATTGTAGCCCCAGAAATCAATTAGGTGATCTTGTAGCTTGGTTAAATCAAGAGAGTTGCCCTGAACTCGAATACAGGAGGGTGTACCTCGTAGCCTTGAAACTGATGGTGTAATCTGGGAGATTATTTTTGAAAAGAAATCCATACGATTGTACGGGACTGGATGTAGGGTAACTTCGAACCAGTATAAAATCCTGGTGTGTTCTTTCCTTTACTGCTTTTATTTAGTATTTGCATCTGTGTCTGGTTCTGTGATTATATCTGTGTTTGTGAATTGCATTTGTTGGTGTTTAAATTGAACAAAATTCAAAAAGATTTAGAAAATACAGAAAACACTATTCACCCCCCTCTAGTGTTATTCCAGCCTTAAGATCCGTAATCCGCATTTCTCACAGAAATGGTGGTGGCAGACAATAAATGGAAAGCTCTTCACGAGGCAAAGAACCAGCATGAGAAGAAGAGGAAGAAGAAACAGATTCAGACTCTGATGAGTAATGACGGTAATTCATGATTGTGGTAGTAAGTTACTTTCTTAAAAACATTCTAGTACCGTTTAATTTCTTTAATGTTGATGGGCTTGTATAAATAGCCCAGTAGAATTTAAAAAATGTTTGTTTGTGATTGTTATGTAATATGCTGTTAGTTCACAATGCTTATGTGATGACATATCATATAGTTGTTTATTTCCTTTTTGTCGATGACAAAGGGGGAGAAATTTGTATGACTAACCAATTTTTCCAGGATTAGATATGTCGCCACATATTCAGGGGGAGAAATATATAACTTCTGGTATATAATTCTTATTATATAGCATCATCAAAAACAGGTTGTCATCAATCAAAAAGGGGGAGAATGTTGAATTATGAGTTTTGATTCATGACAAAAAGCTTAAACAATCAGTGATAAGACTATACGATCAAGCGACAAAAAGAGAATAAGATATGTAAGCTAATTAAACTACAAAGGAGATAAGACTACAAATATAAGTATAGTATGATTATTTACCAAAGTTTTAGTCTTAGATATGGTTTATAATTGTTAAAATCTATCCTCAAGTAGTTTGCACATACTCAAAGAAGTTTTAAAGTTCAAATTTTTTAAAAATGTACAAACTGTGCACTGACGACTAGGTCAGTCGACTGACCGAAAACAATCAGTCGACTGAACCTGTTCAGTGCACAGAAATGCACCATTGTATACTGTTTTTGAATATTCAGTTGACTGGTCGATTTTGCTCAGTCGACTGACCGGCTCTAACGGCTAGCTTTTCTGAAGAGTCACTTCTAATTGCGAAGAGTTTCGATCCAAATTGAAGAGATATGGCTGCATCTTTTGATTGAAACTTTTTATGAATAGTTGTAACTATTTGTTCACTATATAAACACATTAGAATCACTTCTCAAATCACTGAATTTTATTTTGATTTCTTGCTATATTCTCTACTATCTATCTCTGCAATCTAAAAGCAATCACAATCTATATATTGCTTGAATCTCCGAATTAGTTAACATATTCTTTGATTCTAAGCAATATCTTCCTTTCATATCTTCACATGCACAATATATACTCGAGGATTTGATTATAGGATGGGTGTACTATTAAAGACATATCCGTGTTATTCAAAACACAAGCGTCAACCATTTACTTATATCAGTAGAAGTCCTATTCGGTTGTTCAGGCGGTAAAAGTCCTCTTCGGCTGTTTGAGGTGGAAAAATCATGTTCGGCTGCGGAACGATAAAATATAATAATCAAATAAACAGTTCATGAAGCTGTTTATACAATACATTTGATTATAATCTATACAACATTTATCAGAGTTATATATACAACAGGAATAAATAAAATCAATGGAACAGAAAACATGATGCAAGAGTAATAATAGTAATAATATACCAAATCTTCGTCTTCATCCTCCAGAGTAAATCTTCAATAAGCTGAAAAACTCAGGGCTGACTCGAGCATAATGAAAAGACAAAATACTCGACTCAGGACTTAAATATTCTTATGTGAGTCAAATCGATATCGCATATAACATGAGTGTCATGGCGTCAGAGATGCTTACGGGTTTGCACATCTCCTATCTCGTGTATAACGTGCGTGCAATAACTCAAGAGATGTTACGGGATATTCCATCTCTTAAGGATCCATGTATTTATTTGTAGTAGAATACGCTACATATATAATGTCTAGTCAATAAAATAAATATTTTTCTTAGCGTTAAGGTTTTACATTAACCCCCCTTAACGTGTTTTTAAGCATCGTCGTACAGTTTGCATATAAAACACCAATTAAACGTTCGGTGGATAGGGATGCGCCGTGATACGACAACACTATACCAAAATCATATGGGTCTTTTATAGGGATAAAAGTATGACAAGGCATGTTAGGCAATGCCCTAGGTAGGTACTACCAATTTACCCTTCCCGGCTGGTGGTAACGCATCATAGCCATGATCGCCCACTACGTCCAACACTCCCATAAAATTGGAGGGTGCGCACCAATCAATCACAATGTAAATGATGGTAATACAAAAAAGTGCGTCCGCTCGGGGTAGCTAACCCACTTGGCTGGTACGGCTTCTGTTTTAGTTATTTCAAATTGGCATAAGTGCCAGGCTAATCCATCATCATTCTCTTTCTTCAAATCCAGCAAACGACGCCAAATCCAAACACTTCCTTCTGTCACTCCACGTACACAGCTGTTGAAGTGGTTCCGATATCGACAGAGTGTATGTCCATATCCGGCCCCGGTCTCTTTAACAACCAAACGTCGTTTTCCACACCGGTTGGTACTTTTACATTTCAAAAACAGTTCATACTTGATATCAAAATATCATATTCGCTTCAAAATCAAATCCATTTTGAAATTATCATGTTTACTCAAAATATACCATTTCACTTCAAAATCATTTTCGCCTCAATATTTCGATTTCGCTTCCAAAATCGTTTCGAATTTCAATTTAGGTTATAACTTCATTTTAACCTAGTTCGCACTTAAATTCAAGATTTAATTGTAAACATTTCACCCCTTGAACAGTTTAAATTTTTGAAAAATAGTTTAAATAGATTTAAAATAGTTTACATAATTAAAATAGTTAAAAATAGTTTAAATGGTTAAAATATTTAAAAATGGTTTAAATATTAAAATGGTTTATATACCAAAATCATTTGGAAAATCCAAAATAATTTGAATATTTAAAAGATAGATTCAAATAGTTTATATTAAAATAATTTATTTGAAAATAGTTTCAATGTCAAACTGATTCAATTTCAAAATTTTCCAATTAAATCACTTTTAAATTTCCGTTTCGATTTATATCAATTCAATTCGAATTAACTTCGATTTTAGTTTATATTCAAATCAATTTCAATTCTGATTCCAAATTAATCCAATTTCGATCTCAATTCCAATTAATTCAATTCAATTGCAATTTGAATTAATTTCAATTCGATTCTCAATTTTAAACCATATCGATTTATATAAATTCGAGTTCGATTTTCAAAAATATCGATTAAAATCACTGGATTCAAATTGAACTTAAATTTTCGAATTAAGATTCTAAACATAAAACAAATTCCATTCTTGAGTCCAAATCTATATATCCAATTAGATTACCTTTACTTAGCAAAATTTCAAAGTTCGAATGAAATTTCAAATCCTTTTAAAACAAATCAATTTTCGAAATTCAAATCATATTTCAATTATAACTTCAAAATCTCAACTTCGATTATTTAAACAATTTCGATTACCAAATTTAAATTTCAATATTAAGAGCTCAAGTTCGAAAATAATTTGGTTTCTATAAATTTGATTTTTATTTCTTTTAAATCAAAATCATTTAAATAAATTTCAAATCGAAAATTTTAAAACCATTTCATTTAAACAATCCGGTGTCCGTATATAATTTTCTATCCTATGGCCAAGTGATTGGTTAATTTTAGGGATGGATGTATATCATTTCAATCCAAAATAAATGTCATAGGAATATATCATTTCAACCTATTTCTTATTTATTCGAAATAATTCAATTTATTGGGTGATAACAAGATATATAAGACAAATAAACATCCAATCATCCAAATATCAACCAATTGTCATCTATCACAATTAATCATCCAAACAATCGAAATAATTCACAACAATTTCATAGTTATTAATATCGGGTGTTTTACTGGCGATTTAATTCCAATTTCAAATCTAACTATCAATTTTAATTTTTAACAGTTGATTCAAATGACAATTTAAAGGACAATTTATCAAACAATAATCAATACATTCATATCACTTCATAATTTCAAATTTAACTAACATAAAAATATTCTAGTACTCGTGAGCGTTATAAAACAATCACTTTGAGTTTTTAATTTTTAAATCAAATCGAACGACGTTCGATTTGATCTAAAATTTTAGTTAGCTCCAAATGTAACAACCCGCATATTTCACGATTATATATTTAAATGTTTTATTTAAATATAACATCGTTAATCGGATTAAAGTACGAAATGTTACTTTTTGTAAACAGTCGAATTGGGACTCGAGACCACATCCATTGAGTCCAAAATGGCGTTTACAACTTTTTTGAGTATAAACATCGATATGATTGGAGTTGAGTAGAATTTTGCTATTTTGGGCTTTGGGTTTGGGTTTCAACCCACTAACCCAACTTAATACCCTAACTCCTCTACTCTTCATTCATTTTACTCCTCACTTCCTAACACTCTCAAGCTAAAGTAAAAATGGGGGAAAAGATAGGAAATTAAAATTCCTAAACCCTAGTTTGATTAGGAAATACAAATTCAAGTCCAAAATCAAAGAGAAGCTTAGGTAAGCATCCTCTTCTTCTTCTCCATCTCAATCTCTCTCCAATTTCAAAAATTTCCTATAACCTAATTTAGAAAATATTTGCTTATGATCTTAGATTGGAGCTTCTAGAGTTGAAGTTGAAGAGTAGTTGATTTTTCCTTTGTTTTTGAGCTTCTCATTCGTTGTTTTTGGGTTTAAAGGTGAGTTTTTGAACTCACATCTACGTCTATAACTTTCATTGTTGTTAGGTATGAATTCCTAACAGTTATGCATGTTCATTTGCTTTTGATTTGAATTGATTTGGTGAATTTTCCAAATTTTGGTGTTTTGAAGTCAAAATCTTTAAAGATCCTATCTTGGATATTTGGAGTGTTATTTGGGGTGTATCGAAGAGCCTATAGGACTGGGTTGTCGCTTGGCATAAATCCCTAGCCTCCGTCGCTCGTCCGATCGCTTCCGAATCATTTTGGCCATCATGGCCTAGGAAAATTGTTGCCCAGAAAAGGCAACCAAACGTCTGGTTGTAAGGTCCAGACGTCTGGTTTGGGCAGCAGATGAAAAAAAACGGCAGAGACTTGGATCAGACGTCTGGTTAGTTTTCAGATGTCCGGTTTGGGTTCAGACGTCTGGTAGGTTTCTGGAATATTTCCAGAACCTAAATCTAGACGTCTGGATGAACCCCTAGATGTCTGGAACTGTCAATTCTGCCTATTTTAGGCTGTTTTTTATTGGATTTCCAATTTTAATCGATTTTTGCCGATCCGGTTAGTTGTTATCACTTATTATCGACTTTGATGACTTCTTTCATTGGATTTTTGGGAATATCCATTTGATGGATTTGATATCGATTTTTATGGATTTAATTCACATTGTTGTATGTGATTTTTTGGTGATTGATTGTTTTTACAATCATTTTTGTGATTTGTCACTTTAAAATACAAAGGTTTCGATACTAGTAGTAAATACTAAAACTCTTTCATTAAAACGATTTCGACACTATTTTAAATATAAAGCTCGCTTTTAAAACCGTTTTCCAATCCATTAGTATATACAAACCTTTACCTCATTCGTATGAGAAATCTAATTAAACGGCTTAGCAAAACAAGTGGTATGAAACACTTGCATTTACTTCGTCGGTTAATTCTTGGACTTGTTCGATTGAACCCTCGTGACAATTTTCAAGTGGAAATCTACAATTTGTTCGTAAATATTTAAGTTAAGCTAGTGGTTATGAGACATGAAGCTAAACTCATTTATTTACTAGCTTAGTGTAATTTACACTTGTCGATCATTGATGGTCATTTTGTGATTTAGACTAGCGATGTGCGATGTCTCTTTGTTTGTGTGTTGGACTAAAAACCCCGTTTGTGGAGCTTCGGTTCAAATTGGTGGGGTAGCGACCCATGGTCTTTGGGTCGTTTGTGGAGCTTCGGCTTAAACTTGATGGTTAGCGACCATGGGAATAGCGTTCCGTTTGTGACACACGTGTTGATGAGTTTTCATGCTCCCGTTTGTGATAGGCCTTCCCCCTTTTTTGTTTTCTGGATTTCTGGTTGTTGATTTCTAGAATTTGTGTTTCACCAATTTTCGTGGTTTGCATTGATAAGCTTTATCAATATTTTTGGTTTGGTAAATAAGTAAAAGAATATGACATACTTTTTGGTGTTTGAGTAGATTTGAGATATTGTATGATTTTTATTGTCATTAAATGTATACTTGTCACAGTATGGCATTATTGTTATCATACATTTTGTCATATCTCTTATCCTATCTCATTTTGTATGATATTTATAGCTAGACTGATCCGTTTATTATTTTCTTCTTAAATAATACTCGGGTCAGACCGAGGTGTTACAGGTGCTTCCACTTGACTATTTAGCAGGGACCATCATCTGACTTTTGGCTAACTACTTTAGATTATTAGTTTTTGCTTTTATACATTCGAGATAGAGACTACTTGATGTATACATATTCTTTTGTCTAGCACTTGTATCTATTCTTTTGTGATGTAATGGATCTAGTTTGACCACTATTTTGATGTACACTTTTATGTGTTATATTCATATCTGTTTTCGCCTTAGTGATATGAATATCTGTGACTGATTTGTGTTATGCTTATTTTATATTTGTTTCCGAAGGCCACACAGCCACCGTGTGGTAGCTTTGAGTTTGTGTTTTATATGTCGGATTTCCTCTTGAAATGAAATGCATGTCATACTATTTGACATATCTATACTCGCACAAAGCAATTACACAGATGGTCGCTCCTCAACAGCCTTTTTCTTCGCACTAGTCGACGACATTACCCCGTAGTGTCCTTGGCTAGTGTGAGTATAGAGGTGGGGCGTCACAGCTTGGTATCAGAGCCAAACTTCGGAACAATATAGAATATTATAACAAGGATCATTGTCCTAAGTCTCTCTTAGGAATCATAACTTAGGATTTATATGAGTCTTAGGGCTCATTCTATCCTATTTCCTTTTATGATGCCTTATTTTATTAATCAAGTTTGTTTAATATTCATTCTGAGAATAACCTTTTTCCTCTTCTTTCTTTCTTTCTTTCTTAAAGAAGAGAAATGGTTAGATCTGGTAGTCCTAGCGCTGGTCAATCCAGTGGTCCTCCTCTGGATGGCGTATTCATGTCTGCCCAACAACTTTTGGATCTTGTAAAGAATAAAAGGTTTATCTGTGCTTTGAATAAGAACCCAAAAAAGGTTTTACCTCTGAAATTAGAAGTGCCTTTCGACCAGTTTGTAGATATCACCCTTCGACTTGAAGAGGCCGATAAAGGAAGTGATGGTGATATTGGAATTTCCAAGAAAAGGCATATTAAGTTCAAAAGCCCTAATCCCAACAAGAAAGTGAAGCAAGAAACTTCGGTAGCAAAGACTCCAATCCCTAATCGTGGAGTATGCTACAATTGTAGTTCTAAGAACCACTATGCAAATAAGTGTCTGAAGCCCCTTACTTGTCGCTATTGCAAAAGTTTGGGTCATCTGTTATCTTCATGTTCCAAACTTCAAAGCAAGAAAGAGGGTTAGCTGAATGTTGCGCAAGCTTCTAGTAACACTTCTCTTGGTCAAGGTATTTCTCATTCTGTCCTTGATGGCACTATTTTGTTTTGTGATTATCCTATTTGAATTCTTTTGATACGGGTGCATCTCCTTCTTTTATATTAAAAGAACTTGTTGATACTTTTTCTTTAAATATTATAGGCTTGATGACTTCACTGAGAATTGCGAATCTGGTTGGTGGATCTGCAACACTTAGTTTACTTTGTAAAAATGTTAGGATTATTTTATGTAATTTTGCTTTCCAATCTGATTTGCATGTTATGTGCTACATAGGTTTTGGAAATGATTTTAGCAACGAATTAGCTTAATCGATATTAAGTCCACATCCTATGTCCCAAGTGGACTATCCGTCTTTGACATTCTCAATCTGTTAAGCAAATTTCTATTGTTCTTAATGATTTTGATTCCAATTCGATGGCATCATTTTACCTAAACCCACTTGATGAGGAAGATGTTATTTCCCTCACTCAAGTAGTTCATGAATTTCCCGGTATCTTTGAGCTTGTCTTAGGATTACCACCTAAGCGATCTATTGAGTGGTGCTAAGGTCTTTTCAGCTCGACCTTACCACCGGTTTTCATCAGCTTCATATTGCAAAGGATAACATTCCTTTGACATCATTCCGTACTCGTTACGGATCTGATGAATGGCTCGTTATGTCATTGATGAACCCTCCAGCTTATTTCATCCATCTTATGAATCGAGTATTCTACGAATATCTCGATGAGTCCATCCTTGTATTCATTGATTATGGGTGAAAACATCAATTTAAAATTGCAAATCTTTTTAATAAGATATATTTATAAGTATAATTGGATTTTGTTCTTAAAACGAGCAAAGAATATTCGTAAAATTTTAATAGACATGTTTATCATATAGAAGATGATTTTGTGTTGTATTGCCCATTGAGTGCTTTAAGAATTTTGGTCGATGCGCCTGATCAACGTTATCGATAGGAATCTTCTAAACGCTATGATGAGACAGTCAAACACGGTAAATTGACTTGTAAAAAGTAATTTTTTCTAAAAAGATGATTACATAAAGTTCATTATAACTTTGAATGTCTTAGCTTTTCGGGAAAGAGGATCATTTAAACGAACTCCTTTCTGATGCTCATATTCTTGTGATTCCCAAAGGGAACCAAGACTTGATTATTTATACCGATACTAGTCATATTGGTTTGGGTGTCATTCTCATGCAAGAGGGAACGTGTTATTGTTTAAACTTATAGACAATTAAAGCTTGTCGAGACCAGATATGCCATTCATGATCTGGTGCTCGCGACCATTGTTTTTGCTCTTAGAATTTGGCGTCATTATCTTTTGGGAGAGAAATTTGTTCTCTACACCGATCATAAATCTTTGAAGTATTTATTTTCTCAAAAGGAACTTAATTTGCGTCAACAACGTTGGCTCGAGTTCCTTGCATCTTATGATCTTGATATTCTTTATACTCCCAGAAAGGGAAATCGTGTTGCCGATGCCCTTAGTTGTAAGCAACAAGTGGTTGTTTCAATGATGATATCCGAATGGAATGATCTCGAGACTTTTTCCACTTGTGAGATTTGAGATCGTGAATCCAATTCGTGTTCATCTCTTGTTTTATGTAGCCTTGAGGCTCATCCTTCTCTTTTAGGCCGCATTCTTGAAGGTCAAAAGCATGATCCCGAATTGGCTCTTCTTAGCCAAAGTTGTAGGGATAAAATTGATATCGAAGGTTTGAAAGACTTTGATATTGATGCTTGTGGCGGTATTCGAAGGTTTGGTAGACTTATTGTGTCAAATATTAGTGATCTTCATAAAGACATTTTAGAAGATTCTCATCGTTCTAAATTTACCATTCATCCCGGCAGTAGTAAAATGTAAGCAGATATGAAGCAACTTTATTATTGGGATGGAATGAAATCTGATATTGCTAACTTTATTAAGCGTTGCATGACTTGCCAACTCGTAAAGGCCAAACATCAAAGGCCCGGTGGGTTATTGCAACCTTTGGACATTCCAGTTTGGAAGTGGGATCAAATTTCCATGGACTTTATTGACGGGCTTCCCCATTCTCATTCGGGTCATGACAGTTTATAGGTGATTGTCAATAGACTTACAAAATCCGCCCATTTTATTCCCGTTCGGTCCAATCAGACCGTAGCTCTTTGGCCAAACTCTATGTTAAAGAAAATTTTCAATTGCATGGAGTTCCTACTTCTATTGTTAGCGATCATGATCCATTGTTTACTTGTGGATTTTGGAAGGGTCTTCAAAAAGCCTTAGGAACAAAGCTTAATTTTAGCACCGCTTACCATCCTCAGTCCGATGGACAAACCGAGCATGTGAATCAAACTCTTGAAGATCTCCTTCGTGCATGTGTTCTTGATTTTGGTGGAAGTTGGGAAGATCATATTTCCCTTGTTGAGTTTTCTTATAATAATAGCTTCCAATCTAGTATTGGTATGGCACCTTTTGAGGCACTCTATTGGAGGCCATGCCGATCTCCTTCGTGTTGGCTTGAAGCCGGTGAGAAGCTGGTTTTAGGTCCTAATTTTATTTGTGATGCCGCAGAAAAGATTGACTTTATTCGTCATAGGATGAAAGAAGCTCGGAGTAGATAAAAATCCTATGCCGATAATCGAAGAAGGAAATTAGAATTTTCTGTGGGAGATTTGGTATTTATTCATGTTTCACCTATGAAGGGTGTTGTGCGTTTCAGTCGATCGGGAAAGTTAGCACCTCGATATATTGGCTCTTTTCCCATCACCGAATGCATTGGTTCCGTGGCTTATCGCATTTTATTATCGGCTCAGTTTTTTGCTATTCATGAAGTAATCCACGTCTCTCAACTACGAAAATGCCTTAGGGATTTCGATTATATTCTTGAGCCCGGTGTAATTGAAGAAATTGAATTTCACCTAATTTTACTTATGAACAACATCCTATTCGTATCATTGCTACGGAGGTTAAACGCTTTCGAAATAAAGATGTTCCGCTTGTGAAAGTTCAATGGTCCTCAAATCCTAAGGATTGCTCTTGGGAATCCAGAGAATTCATCGAGCGAACACATCCGGACTTACTCTCTCGTGCTCTTTAGGGTGAACTTCTCATTTCAAAATTTCTTCTTTTGTGTTGATTATGCCTTAGTATGGTTGTTACTTTTTATTTTCCTCTTAATTATTGCGAGGACGCAATTTCTTTAAGGAGGGGAGTCTGTAACAACCCGCATATTTCACGATTATATATTTAAAAGTTTTATTTAAATATAACATCGTTAATCAGATTAAAGTCCAAAATGTTACTTTTTGTAAACAGTCGAATTGGGACTCGAGACCACTTCCATTGAGTCCAAAATGGTGTTTACAACTTTTTTGAGTATAAACATCGATATGATTGGAGTTGAGTAGAATTTTGCTATTTTTCTATTTTGGGCTTTGGGTTTGGGTTTCAGCCCACTAACCCAACTTAATACCCTAACTCCTCTACTCTTCATTCATTCTACTCCTCACTTCCTAACACTCTCAAGATAAAGTAAAAATGGGGGTAAAAGATAGGAAATTAAAATTCCTAAACCCTAGTTTGATTAGGAAATACAAATTCAAGTCCAAAATCAAAGAGAAGCTTAGGTAAGCATCCTCTTCTTCTTCTCCATCTCAATCTCTCTCCAATTTCAGAAATTTCCTATAGCCTAACTTAAAAAATATTTGCTTATGATCTTAGATTGGAGCTTCTAGAGTTGAAGTTGAAGAGTAGTTGATCTTTCCTTTGTTTTTGAGCTTCTCATTCGTTGTTTTTGGGTTTAAAGGTGAGTTTTTGAACTCACATCTACGTCTATAACTTTCATTGTTGTTAGGTATGAATTCCTAACATTTATGCATGTTCATTTTCTTTTGATTTGAATTGATTTGGTGAATTTTCCAAATTTTGGTGTTTTGAAGTCAAAATCTTTAAAAATCCTATCTTGGATATTTGGACGTGTTATTTGGGGTGTATCGAAGAGCCTATAGGACTGGGTTATCGCTTGGCATAAATCCCTAGCCTCCATCGCTCGTCCGATCGCTTCCGAATCGTTTTGGCCATCATGGCCAAGGAAAATTGTTGCCTAGAAAAGGAAACCAGCCGTCTGGTTGTTAGGTCCAGACGTCTGGTATGGGTAGCAAATGAAAAAAAACGGCAGAGACTTAGACCAGACGTCTGGTCCAAACCTACCAGACTTCTGGTTTGGGTTCAGACATCTGGTAGGTTTCTAGAATATTTCCAGAACCTAAATCCAGACGTCTGGATGAACCCCCAGACGTCTGGAACTGCCAATTCTGCCTATTTTAGGTTGTTTTTGATTGGATTTCCAATTTTAATCGATTTTTGTCGATCCGGTTAGTTGTTATCACTTATTATCGACTTTGATGACTTCTTTCGTTGGATTTTTGGGAATATCCATTTTATGGATTTGATATCGATTTTTATGGATTTAATTCATATTGTCGTATGTGAATTTTTGGTGATTGATTGTTTTTACAATCATTTTTGTGATTTCTCACTTTAAAATACAAAGGTTTCGATACTAGTAGTAAATACTAAAACTCTTTCATTAAAACGATTTTGACACTATTTTAAATATAAAGCTCGCTTTTAAAACCATTTTCCAATCTATTAGTATATACAAACCTTTACCTCATTCATATGAGAAATCTAATTAAACGGTTAGCAAAACAAGTGGGCGTTTACTTCGTCGGTTAATTCTTGGACTTGTTCGATTGAACCCTCGTGAAAATTTTCGAGTGGAAATCTACAATTTGTTCGTAAATATTTAAGTTAAGCTAGTGGTTATAGGACATGAAGCTAAACTCATTTATTTACTAGCTTAGTGTAATTTACACTTGTCGATCATTGATGATCATTTTGTGATTTAGACTAGCGATGTGCGATGTCTCTTTGTTTGTGTGTTGGACTAAAAACCCCGTTTATGGAGCTTCGGTTCAAATTGGTGGGGTAGCGACCCATGGTCTTCGAGCCGTTTGTGGAGCTTCGGCTCAAACTTGATGGTTAGCGACCATGGAATAGCGTTCCGTTTATGACACACGTGTTGGTGAGTTTTCGTGCTCTCGTTTGTGATAGGCATCCCCCCTTTGTGTTTTCTGGATTTCTAGTTGTTGATTTCTAGAATTTGTGTTTCACCAATTTTCATGGTTTGCATTGATAAGCTTTATCAATATTTTTGGTTTCGTGAATAAGTAAAAGAATATGACATTCTTTTTGGTGTTTGAGTAGATTTGAGATATTGTATGATTTTTATTGTTATTGAATGTATACTTGTCACAGTATGGCATTATTGTTATCATACGTTTTGTCATATCTCTTATCCTATCTCATTTTATATGATAGTTATAGCTAGACTGATCCATTTATTATTTTCTTCTTAAATAATACTCGGGTCAGACCGAGGTGTTACATGTGCTTCCACTTGACTATTTAGCAGGGACCATCATCTGACTTTTGGCTAACTACTTTAGATTAGTAGTTTTTGCTTTTATACATTTGAGATAGAGACTCCTTGATGTATACATATTCTTTTGTCTAGCACTTGCATCTATTCTTTTGTGATTTAGTGGATCTAGTTTGACCACTGTTTTGGTGTACACTTTTATGTGTTATATTCATATATGTTTCCGCCTTAGTGATATGAATATCTGTGATTGATTTGTGTTATGCTTATTTTATATTTGTTTTCGAAGGCCACATAGCCACTGTGTGGTAGCTTTGAGTTTGTATTTGATATGTCGGATTTCCTCTTGAAATTAAATGCATGTCATACTATCTGACATATCGGTACTCGCACAAAGCAATTACACAGATGGTCGCTCCTTAACAGCCTTATTCTTCGCGCTAGTCGATGGCATTACCCCGTAGTGTCCTTGGCTAGTGTGAGTATAGAGGTGGGGCGTCACACCAAACATCTCCAAATCAGTTCTAGAATGTAGTACTTGTCTCCGCAATTCCATCGCCGCTCGTTTCATCTCAATTTGACCTCTTATGAGCGAGATATACATTTTACAAGATATCGATAATTTAATTAAATTAAACACTAATATAATATTATCTATAACCCATACCCACAAGTTTCGAACCCGACCCAACTACTACTTCTTCCCCAAATACCCCATTTCTTCCTTCTAGGTTGAGGCCGTGCACCAGAGACGTGTATATATGCACGGTGATACGGCGAACCGCTCCACGAAACGGCACGCCGTCTCCGCCGACAAACTCCTCACTCGAATCTCCATCCAACCATCACCATAACTCCTCGGCCGAAGCTCTGCAACGAAACGCGACCTGACATGAGCATGAACCCAACATCACTGTCGTGCGACCCATCTCGATGTTGAACTCCCCATATATGACCGAACACCACCAAACTACGACCACACGTGCGCCTCGCCACCAGGAACCCATCCATACATGCCTCACGACCTTCCATCGACCACGGCATGAGAAATCCATAAGACTAGTTTGCTGCCTCATTTCGACCCCCTTCAAATCGTCCCCGAACCCATCCTAAGCATACCTAATTGAAGCTTTTGCAAAAACATGATTTCTAAGACAAGTTTCGTGATTTTTAGTTTAGTGACGATCAAGAAACAATTTTTTTGAAGTTGCCACATTTTTTTTCTTTGTTCTGTAACTTGCGTGCTGTGCTCTATTTAAAAAGAAGAAGAGAGGGAAGCGTGTATAGAAATGAACAGGCAATACGGTGGCTGGCAAAAGAAAGAAAGGAAGCTGATGTGAAAATATGGTCAAGTCAACATATATATATTATTTAAATTTCGAAAATATCTAGTTAAAAAAATTTTGGATCCCAATCGAGGCGTGCCACCAGTCGTTCGCAATGTTATACCCCTATTCTGAATGCAATGGAACAAGTTTCGAGTCCCATTTCGATCGTACGGAGAAGATAGATTTTTTTGGTCCCAAATATCATATTGAATTTTCGATATTAATTTCAACGCTTTTTTATCCCGTACGACTAAACGATAACTCCAAAGCTACGAAATTTGAAATTCGATAATAATACACTATTATGGATTCAATGGAACTAGTTTCGTCGAAATCCAAGACTGTTCCCCGGAAGGCTATTTTTACTCGTCAATTTAAATAAGTTATTTTTAAAATCGAGTAAATCACTTTTAAATTCAAATTTAAAATTTTATTTACCTTCATTCTTGTGAATATAAATTGAATAAGCCTTTAAATCATTTTTTTTCCAGCTTAAAAATCCAAGATTCAGTTATTTACACATTTTAAATTATTAAATTCAACAATTAAATTTCCTAATAAATCGTTATATTTGAAAATCGAGTTATTAAATCTATAAAAAATTTCTTTCCAACATTTAAAATCAATTAAATAAATAATTTCAAATAACCCAAAATTCCGGGTCATTACATTTCTCCCTCCTTAAAAGAATTTCGTCCTCGAAATTGCCAAGGTAAGAAGAATGGCCTAAACCCATTAACTTTTTCAAAACAAATTAGTTGAAGCAACTTCCCAAAATCAATTTGTTGAAACCACATTGTCATTTTTTCTTACTAATTCCCAAATTCATCTGTAGATTCTAAATAATATTATTTACTCAATCATTTTAAGTTATAATCCAAAATCAAATTTTCGTTATAAAAAAATTCAAAATTTCCAACTCCTTAAATTTTCGGAAAATTTCGCCAGCGTCTTCTTTGCGCGGCTAGATCATAACAACTACAAAATGCCACTACGGGTCCCAAACCAATAGAAGAAAACAAAAGGCAAGTGGCTCAACCATAAATCCATCAAATCAAATGACAAAATAAACGTGTACCTTTTTGTCGGGCAATCCAAATTTTTCTTGATTTTAAATACCTGCATCTTATTTACCAATGATACCTAATCATATGATTTAAAATCATTTTATATTTTGCCTTTTCAATTTCCAATATTTGCTTTACTTAAGCCCGTACGTTGTACATATATTATCCGTATGCAATATCAAATCTGATCGCTCACTCAATCACACAATTTAACTTCCGAACTAGTATTGTTCACACGACTCTCTAGTGCGGACTCAGATCTGGTTCCTTGATCAGAAATCGTCATTCTCCTTGCATAGCCATATACTATGGTAGAGAATTCCAGAATCAAATCAAAAATCCATATCCAGGGTTCGCCGTCTAGAATCGAGTGAAAAATCCTAACTCGAATCGATATAAATTATCTCGAAATTCTGTGCTCGAATCTGGATCAAATCGTTATGCGAATAAAATAATATACGTACAACTTATGTTTTTATTTCTATTGATTCTTATCTATACCCAATTCCTCTTATTCACATTCATTTCATTTACAATCAATTATCCACAATCATTATTCACATTGCTTTATTCACATTCATTTTTAAATTTTAAACATATTTCAAATCAAATTCAGCTCACTAATTAATACAATTAGTTCATTCCTTAATTCATTTCTAAAATTTATTTTATTTTATTTAGCCCCACTTAGGCTAAATTTCTAAATTTCACCTTATTAGTTCAATTCAATTCACTTAATTTGTTCACTTCACTAATTTATTCTACTACCACAATCATTTCACTTAACTTTTCTTAAGTTAAATTTTAATCTCTAATCTCAATTCCATAATTTCTTTTCTTATCTATATCATTTCTTGAATTTATAAGTTTAAAACTTATCTTTATTTATTTCACAACACTTAGATAGCAAATTTCAGAATCTAAACACCCGGTTTAATTTCAAACCAATTTGAAATCATACACACACACATACACATATCTCACTTTTATATCAAATCAAAATTTTAAATTTCTTAAAATCAAAAACTTGTTTATCAAATCAAGACTCCATTAGCAAATTATTACGGTAGCAATCCATCACTTAGAAACTTGAAAATGAACACCGATGATGTTGGGATCATCGTTAGAATTATTTTCCAACGACCGAAGTGAGTTCAATGCTTTGAAAAACCATTTTTATTCAAAAAAAACACTTCCAAAATAATACTATCATTATTATTTCCAAAACACTTTAGAACACTTTTCAAAATCTTCGGGACTTAGATTCAAAACTTCTCAATTTAAATCCATTTTAATTTATAAGTCACATTTATAAATTATATTTTCAAAGTTTCACTTTCTTAAAATACTTCACAAATGTTTTATCATTGTTTATTTTATAATAAACATCTTTTATTAAAGCGCAACAACCAATTTATGATAATAATCAATATTATCATTCCTAACAACTAAACACACTATATATACCATAATAATATCTGAAAATTATTCCTTTATATATAAAATATAACCAGAGTAAAATTATTTCATTCACCCTCTTTAAAATAATACTGTATCGGTTTACCTTATTTAAGAGTTTAGAAACCCCTATCAATATGGTTGTACTTCCCGTACCGGCCAGAATTCCTAAACACTCAACCGATAAGTCAACACAATATAAAACAATTCATATTCACTAACAAATACGCACACATTGCTATTAATACACTCAAACTCATTCTAGGGTACTATTGACCCTATCTCTAATGAGTAAAACTGCACAAAGCCAAGGTTATCGCAAAACCAAAGCTCTGATACCAAATGTGACAACCCACATTTCGAAAGGTTTAAATTGACATTAATTCACACATGTCCAACTTAAACAATCCAGAACATAGATAATTAATGGGGTTAATTAAGAAAAATAAGAAAAGAAGAAGAAAACAAACACAGAATCTCGCAGCGAAATGACAAAATATAATAATCAAATAAACAGTTCATGAAGCTGTTTATACAATACATTTTATTATAATCTATACAACATTTATCAGAGTTATATATACAACAAGAATAAATAAAATCAATGGAACAGAAAACATGATGCAGGAGTAATAATAGTAATAATATACCAAATCTTCGTCTTCGTCCTCCAGAGTAAATCTTCAATAAGCTGAAAAACTCAGGCTGACCCGAGCGTAATGAAAAGACAAAATACTCGAGTCAGGACTTAAATATTCGTATGTGAGTCAAATCGATATCGCATATAACATGAGTGTCATGGCATCAGAGAGCTTACGGGTTTGCACATCTCCTATCTAGTGTATAACGTGCGTGCAATAACTAAAGAGATGTTACAGGATATTCCATCTCTTAAGGATCCATCAAAATATTTATTTGTAGTAGAATACGCTACATATATAATGTCTAGTCAATAAAATAAATATTTTTCTTAGCGTTAAGGCTTTACATTAACCCCACTTAACGTGTTTTTAAGCATCATCGTACAGTTTGCATATAAAACACCAATTAAACGGTCGGTGGATAGGTATGCACCGTGATACGACAACACTATACAAAAATCATATGGGTCTCGTATAGGGATAAACGTATGACAAGGCATGTTAGGCAATGCCCAAGGTAGGTACTACCAATTTACCCTTCCCGGTTGGTGGTAACGCATCATAGCCATGATCACCCACTACGTCCAACACTCCCATAAAATTGGAGGGGGCGCACCAATCAATCACAATGTAAATGATGGTAATACGAAAAAGTGCGTTCGCTCGGGGTAGCTAACCCACTTGGCTGGTATGGCTTCTGTTTAAGTCATTTCAAATTGGCACAAGTGCCAGGCTAATCCATCATCGTTCTCTTTCTTCAAATCCAGCAAACGACGGCAAATCCAACCACTTTGTTCTGGATCATCACTCCACGTACACAGCTGTTGAAGTGGTTCCGGTATCGGCAGAGTGTATGTCCATATCCGGCCCCGGTCTCTTTAACAACCAAACATCATTTTCCATACCGGTTGGTACTTTTACATTTCGAAAACAGTTCATACTTGATATCAAAATATCATATTCGCTTCAAAATCAAATCCATTTCAAAATTATCATATTTACTCAAAATATACCATTTCACTTCAAAAATCATTTTCGCCTCAATACTTCGATTTCGCTTCCAAAATCGTTTCGAATTTCAATTTAGGTTATAATTTCATTTTAACCCAATTCGCACTTAATTCCAAGATTTAATTGTAAACATTTCACTCCTTGAACAGTTTGAATTTTTGAAAAATAGTTTGAATAGTTTTAAAATAGTTTAAATGGTTAAAATATTTAAAAATAGTTTAAATATTAAAATGGTTTATATAGCAAAATCGTTTGGAAAATCCAAAATAATTTGAATATTTAAAAGATAGATTTAAATAGTTTATATCAAAATAATTTATTTGAAAATAGTTTCAAAGTCAAACCGATTCAATTTCTTATTTTCCAATTAAATCACTTTTAAATTTCAATTTCGATTTATATCGATTCAATTCTGATTTCAATTCGAATTAACTTCGATTTCAGTTTATATTCAAATAAATTTCAATTTTGATTCCAAATTAATTCAATCTCAATTCCCATTAATTCAATTCAATTTCAATTTAAATTAATTTCAATTCTATTCTTAATTTTAAACCATATCGATTTATATAAATTTGAGTTCGATTTCCAAAAATATCGATTAAAATCACTAGATTAAAATTAAACTTAAATTTTTGAATTAAGATTCTAAACATAAAACAAATTCCATTCTTGAGTCCAAATCTATATATCCAATTAAATTACCTTTACTTAGCAAAATTTCAAAGTTCTAATGAAATTTCAAATCCTTTTAAAATAATCAATTTTCGAAATTCAAATCATATTTCGATTATAACTTCAAAATCTCAACTTCGATTATTTAAACAATTTCGATTACCAAATTTAAATTTCAATATTCAGGGCTCAAGTTTGAAAATAATTTAGTTTCTGTAAATTTGATTTTTATTTCCTTTAAATCAAAATCAATTAAATAAATTTCAAATAGAAAATTTTAAAACCATTTCATTTAACTAATCCGGTGTCCGTATATAATTTTCTATCCTATGGCCAAGTGAAAAGTTATTTCAATTTAATTTCCGGGAGCGATGTATATCTTTTCAATCCAAAACAAATGTCATGGGTATATATTATTTCAACCTATTTCTTAATTTATTCGAAATAATTCTATTTACAAGGTGATAACAGGATATATAAGACAAATAAACATCAAATCATCCAAATATCAACCAATTGGCATCCATCACAATTAATCATCCAAACAGCCGAAATAATTCACAACAATTTCATACTTATTAATATCAGGTGTTTTACTGGCGATTTAATTCCAATTTCAAATCTAACTGTCAATTTTAATTTTGAAGAGTTGATTCAAATACCAATTTAGAGGACAATATATCAAACAACAATCAATACATTCATATCACTTCATAATTTCAAATTTAACTAGCATAAAAATATTCTAGTACTCGTGAGCATTATAAAACACTCACTTTGAGTTTTCAATTTTTAAATCAAATTGAACGACGTTCGATTTAACCTAAAATTTTATTTAGCTCCAAACGTTTCCAAATCAGTTCTAGAATGTAGTCCTCGTCGCCACGATTCCATCGCCGCTCGTTTCGTCTCAATCGAACCTCGTATGAGCGAGATATACATTTTACAAGATATCGATAATTTAATTAAATTAAACACTAATATAATATTCTCTAAAACCCATACCCATAAGTTTCGGACCTGGCCCAACTACTGTTTCTTCCCCAAATACCCAGTTTCTTCCTTCTAAGTTGAGGCCGTGCACCATAAACGTGTACATATACACGGTGATACGGCGAACCACTCTACGAAACGCCATGCCATCTCCGCCGACAAACTCCTCACTTGAATCTCCATCCAACCACCACCATCACTCCTCGGCCGAAGCTCTGCAACGAAACGTGACCTGACATGAGCACGAACCCACCATCACTGTCGGGCGACCCTTCTCAACGTCGAACTCCCTATATAAGACCGCACACCACCAAACTACAGCCACGTGTGCGCCTTGCCACCAGGAACCCATCCATCCATGCCTCACGGCCTCCTATTGACCACGACACGAGAAATCCCTAACCCTAGTTTGCTGCCTCATTTCAATCCCCTTAAAATCATCGTTGAACCCATCTATAAGCATACCAAATCGAAGCTTATGCAAAAACATGATTTTTAAGACAAGTTTTGTGATTTTTAGTTTAGTGAGGATCGAGAAACAATTTTTTTGAAGTTGCCATGTTTTTTTTCTTTGTTCTATAACTTGCGTGCCGTGCTCTATTTAAAAAGAAGAAGAGAGGGAAGCGTGTATAGAAAGGAACAGGCACTAGGGTGGCTGGGAAAAGAAAGAAAGGAAGCTGATGTGAAAGAATGGTCAAGTCAACATATATATTATTTAAATTTCAAAAATATCTAGTTAAAAAATTTCGGCACCCAATCGAGACATACCGCCAGTCGTTCGTAATGTTATACCCCTATTCTGATTGCAATGGAACAAGTTTCAAGTCCCATTTCGACTGTATGGAGAAGATAGTTTTTTTGGTCCCAATTATCATATTGAATTTTCGATATTAATTTCAACGAGTTTTTATCCCGTACGACTAAACGATAAATCCAAATGCTATGAAATTTGAAATCCAATAATAACACACTATTACAGATCTAATGGAACTGGTTACGTCAAAATCCCAGACTGTGTCATGGAAGGTTATTTTTACTCATCAATTTAAACAAGTTATTTTTAAAATCGAGTGAATCACTTTTAAATTTAAAATTAAAATTTTACATACCTTCATTCTTGTGAATATAAGTTGAATAAGCCTTTAAATCATTTTTTTCAGCTTAAAAATCCAAGATTCAGTTATTTACACATTTTAAATTATTAAATTCAATAATTAAATTACCCAATAAATGTTATATTTGAAATTCGAGTTATTAAATCTATAAAAAAAATCTTTCCAATATTTATAATCAATTAAATAAACAATTTCAAATAACCTAAAATTTTGGGTCATTACATATATAATCTAATGAATATTGTGATGAGTTTTGGAATGGTGAATAGTTTTCGCTAGTAGATAAGACTATCTAAGTTCTTTATTGTCCAGTTCATTAGAGTATGAAAAAACTAAGAGAGTTTTCCAAGAAAATTGTCAAGTAAACTTAGGACAATTTACTCCACCTTTAGTAAAAATGTCTCTCGTGTTCCAATTTTTGTTTACCTCGCTCTTTTGTCAGGATTCATATTTTCATTATTCATTATTAGTTAGGAACAAATGGTAATTTCAATGTTTGAAAAATTGCTTAGGTTAGTTTCTTTTATTCATGTATGTATAATTTTGTTTTCTTCTAAAAATTCTTTACTCATAAATATTATTTTATCCATGCATTAAACAAAAATAAGCAAGTTTGTATAAGTTTTTTGATAACAATAATAATTAGACAATCGTATATTAAATTGACAAAATCAATTAAATTTCTTGCATTACTTATCTTTGTACACATTGTGATGGTACATACGTATGATTTCACTAAATGATACACATATGTAAATTTTGTAAGTACATGCTCTTAGTGGAAGATGTGAGTTATGAATTTGCTTAAAGTAAAATTTTGATGAATAATGGGTATATTTATGTAACGACCTGGGATTTTGGTCGTTTAGTTTTGAACATTTAATTTATTCTAAATGTTGAAATTGAATTATTTATTGATTTTGGATATGGAATTGGTGAAATATTTTATAATTTCAACATAGCGATTTATTGGATTTGATGAATAGTAATTTAATAATTGAAATTGGGATAGTATGTGAATCTGGAAATAAATGGACATGGAAATGTTTTCAAAAAAATTATTTAAATTCTATTTGGATTAGAATTAAAAAAATATTGGACTTTTGAATGGGATTAAAAGTCGATAAGTTAGAAATTGGAATTTTATATATTAATTTAATAGTGAAATTAATATATAATAATAGTGAAATAATTGAACTTGGATTTAAAATGAATCAGAATGATTTCTAATATGAATATAAAATTCAATGTGATTTATAATGGAGTTAGTAAGTTTTAAAATTTTAAATTTTAAACGATTTTGACGATTTTGAAAATCGCTCGATTAAATCGACGAGTTAAAATAGCCTTTCGGGGTACAGTCTCGAAAACTGACGAAACTAGTTCCATTGGATCCGTAATAGTTTATTATTATCGGATTTCAAATTCCGTAGCATTTGGAGTTACCGTTTGGTCGTATGGGATAGAAACGCGTTGAAATAAATATCAAAAATTTAATATTGTAATTCGATTCAAAAATCTATCTTCCACATACGATCGAATTAGGCCCCAAAACATATTCCATTGTGTTCGGAATAGGGGTAAAACATTATAAATGTCAGGCGGCACGTCTCGTTTGGAGTTCGTTTGAAAAGCACGTTAAAATTGGAAATAATATTAAAATAATATTGGTATACGTGTATATATACGGTGAAACAGTAAAACCCTAGTCTGGGTTTACGTAGCCGCCACAACAAAATTAATGGCCGAAAAACTCTCGTTTTCTTCTTCAAATTCTCCTTATCCATCGATTATTAGCAAAAAGTTTCAACTAGGGAATCGAAGAGGTCGTTGAGCTCTACAGTTTGAACGGCTACGATCAAATATCATTGAGTAGATCATCGAAAATCGAGCCACGAAGGCTGTGCATTCGTGCAAGTATTTTGAGGTAGTGGGGCTGCCGAGTTTGATGTGGATCTGGGCGATGACGCGGGGTGGGTAGGACTACAAGGTGGAGGATCCTGATCTCATTCTAGTGGTTGGTGGTGGCCGCGCAATATGGATGAACGGAGGGATGTTGGTGGGTTGTTTCGTTCGATGTTACTTAGTAGGTGAGAGGGAAGAAGGACACGTGCGACCACAATCTGTCATCTTGAAATCAATGGCCAGAAGTTGATCTGGTATATAAAAAAATTATTATTATAATTTATATTCAAAACTTTGAAATTTCGTATCTTGGTCATACGAGGTCGGAACTGGGTTAAACAAGCGGCGCCGAAATCACAGCGAAGAGCACTACACGCTGGAGTAGATTTGGAGTCAATCGGAGCTAGCAAAATTTTTAGGTTAAATCGAACGTGTTCAATTTAATTTAAAATTGGAGCGTTGGCAATTTAAAAATCAAGGTGAGTTAATCTCACTCAATTTTGGACTGCTAGCTTTAATTTTAAATATTTAAAATTAATTGATGATTGATTGGTTAAGTTGATACATTTTTATCGGTTGGATGTGATATTATATATAGTAGTGTATATATATTGGAGTGATTGATATTCCCGCATATATATAGCGGATGAGACCCTATGAGATCTGCATAATAGCGGATGACCCTATATACCGCAATATTTCCGCCTCGAAGCGAAATTGGTATTTTTATGTTGTCATAACATCTGTGGATGCAGGGAAACAGGTTAGAGGGATCCAACTGGATTCCTCAAAAATGTTGGATTTAATTTCATATATAGTGATATATGTTTTGTTTGAATAATCTATGATAGGTTATTGTGTGATTTTAAATTGATGGAATGATGTGACAGTTTTAGCTGGATTTTTGTGTTTTTAAATACCAATAAAAATATGGTTTAAATTGGTAAGGAATGGTAAATAGGGATTTTGAAGTAAAATGTTTATATAGAGTTTTTGGGGTAAATCTATTGGATAAAGTAAATGGTTTTGAAATTGTAGTGTAACTTTTTCGAGTTATTATGAACAGGGATTTTGAAATAAAGTTTATAAAAGAATTTTTATAGTAAATTCTAAGTGGCACGTGTTTAAATAAAGGAGGTTTAAAATCGAGATTTTAATATATTGGAAGGATAGAAGTGAATTTGGAAATAGGTATGAAATTGGTTATACCTGAATTCAAGTAAGGTTTCCAAATTTACGAAGTGAAATTAAAATCGAGGAATTTGGGCTTGTTTTAAAAAGAGGATTTTTAATTATTAACTCGGTAATTTTAAAAGTGTTAAAAATATTCTGGAAATTAGTTATTTAATTATTTTAAATTGTTAAAGCATATTTAATTATTAATTAGTTACCTTATAATGATTGTTAAAGATTTATTATTATTTAAGAGTTAATCGACATTTTTGTTTTAAAGAAGATAATTATTAAATATTAATATGGCTTTGTGTAATAGCTTTTATCTAAGTATATTCTGCCTAGATTAAACTTGAAATTTATTTTGGAAATTATAACCCTTATTTTGAGATAAGCCTGTAGTTAAGTTTTGGATTTCTCTGGGATAGAGACGTAACCATTGAGTTGTGATCCATGGTTTGATACTGTAGTGGTACTTTCCATATTATTTTAGAAGAGTTTTCAAATATTTTTGAAAAAAGATACTTTGTGGATATACTGAATTCGATAAGATAAGTACATGACCTTTGATAAAGAGATTTAATTTATTTAAAATTAAATTAAAAGGAGACTTAGTGTTTTTAAGGGTAAAATGGGATATTTTGGTTGAATTGATTGCTTATTTGATAGTTAAATAACCGACTATCAAATTTGGATCCAAAGTATAACTTTGGAAATATCTAGGAGAAGCGCGGGAATTATATGGTACAGTACCATTCGAGGTGCTATACTGTACGTATAAACTCGTTTCGTTCTTCTAGGATGTTGATAAAGAAATCTGTCCACTAACGGTTAGGAGGTGATCTCCGATCTTATTTCCGTCTGTTTATTTCCTAAAGAACCAGAGTTGAGTTTACCGGAAATAGCGAACGTTGTTTTGAAGAGACCGGGATCGGATTTGTCATTCGAAAACCACTTCGATCCAATGAGTATGTTTTCGAAATGAAGACAAGGGCATGGAGTCGAAGATGGAGCAGTGAAGTGCAAGGGCTAATCGCTAATAATCCTGAGGGTGATTCCAAAATGGAAGTAGTAGGAATAGTGACTTCGGTTCCATTCGAACCCGGAACAGACTTGTATGGATGAATGCTACCAGTACATTGTCTTTGGAGGACAGTGAGCATTCTAAGTGAATATTTCTAAAAAGGTAATCGTATCCTCTAGCCTCATCAACTAGGAATTACTGAAAAGCAGAGATGTAGCAAGGCTAAGTGGGTAGCACCCAAGTAGGGTATGTTTATCACCTTTCTACATACCCTCGGATACTATTATTACTGCAATTTATGGAAGGATCTCGATAAAGGGTGGGAACACCCGGGGTGATAGCATATTCGGTCTATCCAGGTTAGGGATAGTCCGGTCTTGTGTAGCAAGGGATCCCGGTGTGGTCCTTGGTACGCTGTTCTAGACGTGTACCGTGACTAGCGATACCCCAGTGCCTAGTCATTCGGATGGAATCCATTCTCCAATAAGCGCCGTACAGTTTTGATTGTGCCTAACTATGTTGAAACTTGAGATGCAAGCATTTCAGCTATTTGAATAAGTATTTGTACTTAGACACTATTATAATATCGGATGATTTGATAAGAAATGTTTTGGTTATCGTAAGGTAAAAACCTGTCGTGTTTATGTGTGGTGTGGTCTTACGAGATACCTTTGATTTTCAAAGGATTTTGATAACTTTAATAATTCAAATTGAGTGTGTTTTCTCACGCTGGTTTTCCAGACTGACTCCGGTGTGATTTTATTATAATGCTCCGGTCAGATCGAGTATTACAGGTTCAGGTTAGGATGCTATGGAGTTCAAGAGATGAGCTGGATGACGAAGACGTATTACTCGTATTTGATTTTATTCCACTGTAGTGTTTTGTTGAAGTTATCAGCAATTGTGAGGGCAGGTTGTTATAACTGTCCAGGCTGGTAACTATTGATTTGTGTACTCTGATGTGAGATATGTATATTACAGTTTTGATTTGTGCAAAGAACTGTTCATATTATATGTTATTCAGTCCGCTGTGAGATTCTGTTGTTTGTTTTCTTCTTTCTTCTACCTACTTTTTTTTCCCTCAACAATCTATCTTTCGGGCACTCGATCATTCGACATGTTATACAATGAGCGTATTTATGTAGATTTTCGAGGGTCGAAAGGGAGGGTTGTCACATGTGGTATTAGAGGTTAAGTTGGTGATATACCTAGGCTTTTGTGGGAATTACTCATTAGAGATAGAGTCAGTAGTACTCTAGAATGAGTTAAGTGTATTAATAGATATGAGCGCGTATTTGTTAGTGAATATAAAATGTTTTTATATTGTGTTGACTTATCGGTTGAGTGTTTATGAATTATAGTCGGTACGGGAAGTACAACCGTATCGATATGGGTTTCTAAACTCTTAAACAAGGTAAACCGACATAGTACTATTTTAAAGTGGGTAAATGAAATAATTTTACCCAAAATTATATTTTGATATAAAAGAAATAATTTTCTGAAATTATTATAGTGTATATGTTTGGAATGCTGGTTGTTAATATTATAATCAGAATAGGTTATAAAATTTGAAATGGTTACATATATATATATATATATACATAACCAAATAGAAATTTATAAGTATGATTATACAAGTAAGTTATAACTAAAATTGGATTTAAACCAGAATTTAAATCCCGAAAATTTTGAGAAATGGGTTAAAATGAATTTGAACTATGTGTTTGGGATTTTTAAATCTTGAGAAATTTGGAAACGTTTTCCAAAGTGGTTTGAAAGGAATAATGGAGTATTATCTTGAGACGTTTTTGGATAGAAATTGTTTAAAATTGTATTTTGGAAGTAACGAAGCACTGAACTCACTTCAGTCGCTGGAAAATAATCCCGGTGATGATGGCCACATCATCAGTATTCATTTTCGAGTTTCTAAGTGATGGATTGCTACCTTGGTGGTTGACTAAGATTATTTGCTTTGGACTTATTTGATAGACAAGTTTTGTTTTAGGAATTCCAAAAGGGAACTGTTTTGGAAAAACCAAGTGGCTTTGAGATTTCAAGGGTATGATTTGATATACCAAAGTGATATATGTATATTTATGATTTAAAAATGTTTTGAAATAAAACCGAGTAATTGAATTCTGGGGTTTCCATTTAAATGTTTTGTAAAATCAGAGAAAATCAATTACTGAACTTCTAATTTGGAGTTGGTATAGATAAGAAAGGAAAATGAAAATTTCAAATCCTGGAATTAAAATTTAACTTGAGTAAATTAAAGTGAGCATGGTAGGTTGGAATTTACTTAAGATAAGTTAAATAAAATTGAAATTGGATTTTGATTTAAATTGGATATAAATTTTGAAATGTAGAATAATTGTATAATTATAAGTTATAATTATTGAATAATATGGATATACTTAAGCTATCAAGGATATATATAATCTAAGGTTATGATTATAAAATGTAAATGTACTCAAGTAAGCAATATGAGATATTAAGTAAATAAGTTCTTGAACTTATGTATTGAGAAATGAAATGGTAAAGCCAAAATGAAAATGGTTTGATAGTATGGTAAAAGAATTGGAAATTCAAAATTTGAATTTTAAATGAAGGGTGAACTGAAATCGAGTAAATTAAATATAAACATGAATTGTGAAGTGGTTGTATAACTATATGTCATAAATGTTGAATGTGAATAAACTTAAGGGGAAAAATTTAGGGAATTGGGAATAAATAAGTTTGTGTAACTTATTAAACATAAAAAGTGGAAAAGCATAACCAAGTTAAGATGGTAAGTAATTGATAACAAGATGTGAATTTAATGTAAGAGTAAATAAATTGAATATGATTTGGGATATGGGTTGAATAAGATGGGATATGAACTTAAGTTTTAAAAGCTGGATATAACTTAAGTAACGATGTGGAATGTTTATAATAAACCTCAAAAATAATTTTGTGAAATGGTTTATAATAAATTAGCTTATAATGAAATGTCGTTCACTATAAAATAAAGCGAATAAATCTACGTGGAGTAAATGAAAGCAAATAAGTTGAATGAAAATCAATTTAAAGGAGAAATGGAATTTGGTTGCAATGAAAACTTAACTTAAGTGATTATTTATGAAATGATTCATAAATAAGTTAACATGGATTAGAATGGTGTTTAATACAACATGAAGCAGACAAAGTTTGGTAGATAACTTGAATAGGAATCAAAAGGTGAAATTAGATAAATTGATTTAGAGTCAATTTAAAAAGGGAATAAATTGAAATTGATAAAATGGATTTGCATATAATGGGAGTGAATATAAATGGAATGCAAATAAATTGATTGTGGATAAATTTGAAATGGAATAAAAGTAAATTTATGCAAGTAAGGCACATATAAATCAATTTAGAAATGGATATGAGTTGGTTGTTGTAAATATGAATTGAATGCAATAAATTTGGTTGTAAATCATTTCGAATTGAATGAAATGATATAGGGGTCCATGGAAAGAAATTAAATTAGTGTTGGAACATTATAATTGCTTGTAATATATGATTGGCATGTTCGAGTTATGAAGTTTATATCTTTAGCTAGTTAAATAGATGAAAGTGTTATAAAATTTCATGTTTATGAAATTTATGTACTTGTTTTGAGTAAGTACAGGGAGCCGTTGGATAGATTTTGGGTTGCGTAAATGTATATAAAATAAGCCGCTCGCTTAAAAACGCTAATATGAGGTACGCCTACGTAATAAAATAAAGAAAAGATAATATATTGATATATATTTTGTTTTCCGACCGTATGGGTCAATGTGTGTATATATATATATATATCATATTTGTGATATTGAAAAAGACTCTCCATACAAAGGAGACTCTGTCAAAAAATTTCAAAAATTTAGGGTGTAAGAAAAATTTTGAAAAAATTTGGAAAATTTTTGTTAACTAGAAAAGGTGATTTTTGAACTGTATTAGAAATCAAGGCTTTTGAATTAGAAACGGAAACAAATTGTTTTGGATAAAACCAAAAGGTTTTGGGAAGCGAATATAGAATTTTAATTAAGTGGATGTAGGATTTTAAGTAATTGGGTTTTAGAAAAGTTAATGGGTTTGGAAGAATTTTTCCTACCATAGCAATTTCGAGGACGAAATTTTTATAAGAAGGGAGGAATGTAACGACCCGGGATTTTGGTCGTTTAGTTTTGAACATTTAATTTATTTTAAATGTTGAAATTGAATTATTAAATTATTTTGGATATGGAAGAATCAGTGAAATAGTTTATAATTTCAATATAGCGATTTATTGGATTTGATGAATAGTAATTTAATAATTGAAATTTGGATAGTATGTGAATCTGGAAATAAATGGACATGGAAATGATTTCATAAAAAATTATTTAAATTCTATTTGGATTATAATTAAAAAAATATTGGACTTTTGAATGGCATTAAAAGTCGATAAGTTAGAGATTGGAAATTTATATATTAATTTAATAGTGAAATTAATATATAATAATAGTGAAATAATTGAACTTGGATCTAAAATGAATCGGAATGATTTATAATATGAATATAAAATTCAATGTGATTTATAATGGAGTTAGTAAGTTTTAAAAATTTAAATGATTTCGACGATTTTGAAAATCGCTCGATTAAATCGACGAGTTAAAATAGCCTTCCGGGGCACAGTCTCGGAATTCAATGAAACCAGTTCCATTAGATCCGTAATAGTTTATTATTATCATATTTCAAGTTTTGTAGCGTTTGGAGTTACCGCTTGGTTGTACAGGATAGAAACGCGTTGAAATAAATATCGAAAATTTAATATTTTAATTCGATTCAAAAAGCTATCTTCCATATACGATCGAATTAGGCCCCGAAACATGTTCCATTATGTTCGGAATAGGGGTAAAACATTATAAACGTCAGACGTCATGTGTCGTTTGGAGTTCATTTGAAAAAGCAAGTTAAAATTGGAAATAATATTAAAATAATATTGGTATACGTGTATATATATATATACGGTGAAACAGTAAAACCCTATTATGGGTTTACGTAGCCGCCGCAACAAAATTAATGGCCAAAATCTCTCGTTTTATTCTTTAAATTCTCCCTATCCATCGACCATTAGCAAAAAGTTTCAACTAGGGAATCGAAGAGCTCGTTGAGCTCTACAGTTTGAACGGCTATGATCAAATATCATTGAGTAGATCGTTGACAATTGAGGTACGAAGGTCGCGCATTCACGCAGGTATTTTGAGGTAGTGGGGCTGCCGAGTTTGACATGGGTCTGGGTGATGATGCGGGGTGGCTAGGACTACAAGGTGGAGGTTCCTGATCGCATTATAGTGGTTGGTGGTGGCCGCGCAATATGGATGAATGGAGGGACGTTGGTAGGTTGTTTCGTTCGTTTTTACCTAGTACGTGAGAGGGAAGAAGGGAATGTGCGACCATGATCTGTCATCTCAAAATCAATGGTCAGATGTTGATCTGGTATAAAAAAAATTATTACTATAATTTATATTCAAAACTTTGAAATTTCGTATCTTGGTCATACGAGGTCGGAATTGGATGAAACAAGTAGCACCAGAATCGCAGCAACGAGCACTATGTGCTGGAGAAGATTTGGAGGCGATCGGAGCTAGCGAAAATTTTAGGTTAAATCGAACGTGTTCGATTTAGTTTAACATTGGAGCGTTGGCAATTTAAAAATCAAGGTGAGTTAATCTCACTCAATTTTCGACTGCTGGCTTTAATTTTAAATAGTTAAAATTAATTGATGATTGAATGGTTAAATGATGAATTTTTATCAGTTGGATGTGATATTATATATAGTAGTGTATATATATTGGAGGGATCGATATTCCCGCATATATATAGCAGATGAGACCCTATGAGCTCCGCATAATAGCAGATGACCCTATATACCACGATATTCCGTCTCGAAGTGGAATTTGTATTTTTATGTTGTGCTAACATCTATGGATGTAGGGAAATAGGTTGGAGGGATCCAATTGGATTCCTCAAAAATGTTGGATTTAATTTCATATAGAGTGATATATGTTTTGTTTGAATAATCTGTGACAAGTTATTGCGTGATTTTAAATTGATGGAATGATGTGACAGTTTTAGCTGGATTTTTGTGTTTTTAAATACCAATAAAAATATGGTTTAAATTGGTAAAGAATGGTAAATAGGGATTTTGAAGTAAAATGTTTATATAGAGTTTTTGGGCTAAATCTATTGGATAAAGTAAATGGTTTTGAAATTGTAGTGTAACTTTTTCGGATTATTGTGAACAGTGATTTTGAAATAATGTTTATAAAAGAATTTTTATAGTAAATGCTAAGTGGCACGTGTTTAAATAAAGGAGGTTTTAAAATCGAGATTTTAATAGATCGAAGGATAGAAGTGAATTTGGAAATAGGTATAAAATTGGTTATACCACAAAAATCAAGCAGAAGAAGATAAAGTCATCCTTCCTCCTCTATCAATTGCCTTGCCTGGGCAGACGATCTTTGCTCTGGTTCATATTCCTCCCCTTGGGAGTGCTCAAAGCACACCTATAGGATCCTCACAAAGCGTTTCGGCCTTCGTTCCTTCACTTGGGAGCGGTCCAAGTATGCTTGCTGGATCATCGCAGAGCACTCCATCCAAAGGCAAAGGAAGCGAGGAAAAGGAGGAAAGAGAAAAATGAGGGCTCTAGTGAGTATCTCCAAGTGCAAAGAAGAAGCAATGGAGAACGAAGCCAAAAAATTAAGTGCCGGCTTGTTTTGTGCACATGGACTCTTTTTGGTTTTTTGGCTGGCTTTGTGTAGGTTCGGTCCCCGATTTTTTTTATTTTTAGTGTCAATAACACTTGTACTTATCTATCTAAATTTCATGTGAATAACAAAGTTTTTTGTTTCATTAACTCGTTGTATGGATATGTCTAAGTACTTAAGAAATACGCTTTCCATTCAATGTACTTGCGATCTATTTCTTTTAGTTATTATTGTCGGACCAAATCCTTATTCTATTTTATAATTCTCCAGCCTTTCGTCGCTCTAGTGAATGTAAGGTAATCATTGAAGTGCCAAACACTGAGCATTAGTTGGAGTTAACCATTTAGAACAGCGGTTCGGGTATCCTTTTCCAAGATCATAATATTCGATCGCGCCGAACTTCGGGCATTAATCTAAATTAACTACTTAATAATGTAGTTCGCACATCCTCTTCTAAGATGTACACTTTCAATCGTGCCTAACTCCTGGCATCGATTCTAGGTTCATAGGCAAGATATTGCCTTATGTCGGGCATGGATCTTTGGTTTCGCCTACTTCGGGCAAAGTGTTAAGAGTTAGACGGTCTTGTCACGTCCACTTTAGTTTATACTCATGCCCCTAATCTAAGGACAATAGTTGATTGAATGAACGGTCGTATCACGTTCATTTTGAGTTTATACTACTACCCTTACACCAAGGGAAAAAGTTAGTATATGGATGGTCGTGTCATATCTGGTTCGAGTTTATTCTCCTGCCGCCAATCCGAGGACAAGAGTTGGCTGACGAACGGTCAAGTCACATCCATTTTGGTTTGTACTCCTAACTCTACACCGGGAGGAAGAGTTAGCTGATGGATGGTCAGGTCACGTCCATTGAGTTTATACTCCTGCACCTAATCCCAAGGATAAGAGTTAGTTGGTATCAATCTCTGGATACCGAGAAAGACTTCAAGGGTCTGATCATGGTCCATAAAAGTTGGTTGGTACCTATATTCAGGTAGCTGCACATCTGCGTTATTCACCTGCAGATTCATTTGAGCCGGACAAGTCACAACTCTTTAGTAACGGAAAGACAGAGTCTTGGACTCAAAAGGCTGTTTTATTCCATAAAAGATGGAAAATGATATAATCTGTCTTGTTACACGGATCTAGCTAATTATTTATGAATTTATTTCTAAGTGAAATAGCGTCATAAGTGCTCACTATTCCACGCCCCCGGAGCAGAATCCCATTTGTCATTGCAAGCTAGAAAGTTCCATCTCCAAGCTTCTTCTCTATTGCTTACGGACCTTCCTAGGTCGGGCCCAGGTTTCCAGGGCCGGGGAAGATTCGTTTGAGAACCAGGTTGCCAACTTCAAAGGTCCGATTTTTGACCTTAGTGTTGTAATATCGTGCGACTTGGTGTCGGTATACAGTTGCCCTCAACTCAGCTACATCGCACTTCTCATCAATCATATCAAGAGACTCTAGCAGGAGTTACGCATTAGTACGTGGATTGTAGTGAATCACTCGATGATAAGGTACTTCTAATTCAACCAAAATCGTTGCCTCTGACCCGTAGGCTAGGGCAAAAGGAGAGTGGTCAGTCGTTGACTTGTGAGTTGTTCGATAAGCCCGTAGTGCTAATGATAGTTTGTCGACCCACTTGCCCTTGGCCTTTTCCAACTGCTTCTTAAGACTAGACTTAATAATCTTATTCATAGCTTTGACCTGTCCATTCAACCGAGGATGTGCCACCATAGCAAATCTCTTTTCTATGTGATACCGACGGCAAAAATCTTTCAACTCGGTACTGTCAAATTAGGTCCAATTATGGGTAACGATTGCCTATGGAACTCCGAAATGACAGATGGTATTTTAGGCAATAAAGTTAATTGCTTTCTTTGTGGTGATCATGGCTAACGACTCTCCTACAGCCCATTTGGTGAAGTAATCAACTGCAACGATGGCATATTTCATGCCACCTTTAGATATTGGTAACACAACAATGGTATCAATTCCCCAGACTGCAAACAACCAAGGACTGACTATTGGAGTAATCTCTATCGGTGGGGATCTCAGTATTTTAGCAAACCTTTTGCACTTGTTAAACTTTCAGGTGTAATCAGCTGCATCTCGGTTGACAGTTGGCCAGAAGTATCCGTAGCGAAGGACCTTCTTTGCCAGGGTTTGCCCCCGCTATGGTCGTTATAGTTCCTTTTGTGAACCTCTCTTAGGACTCGCTTGGCCTCATCGTGAGCGACACGCTGAAGCATGGGGATAGAGAAACCCTTCCTGTACAGTACTCCTTCCTGCAGGATATACCTTGAAGCTTATCGATGGAGCTTTCGTCGTTCATTCCTTCTTTCCGGAAGGATTCCTCTCTGCTAATAATCCCGAATTGGATTATCCATGACTCCCTTTCAGGCTTGGTCTCGAAGATCCAATCGACGTCCATCTGCTCGATGATCGGAGCCGAAAGTACTTCCATCGAAAATAAGCCTATGAGTTACGCATCTCTGGAGCTGGCCAGTTTAGCTAGTGAATTAGCCTACTCATTCTCCTCTCTGGGAATGTGAGTGATTGTGTAATATTCAATGTCAGTGAGATGCTCAAGGACTTGGTTCAAATAAAGAGCCAATCTCACCCCTTTTGCTAGAAAATCTTTCTGAACTTGAAAGACCACCAGTTGAGAGTCATAGAAAATGTTAAAGTCTTTAATCCCAGCTCTTTGGCAATCTTAAGTCCTGCAATCAAGGCCTCATATTTAGGTTCATTGTTTGTTGCTGGAAAGTCGAGCTTTAAGGCATAATAAATCGAGGGTTCTTTAGGAGTGACAAGTACCACTCCAGCACAGGAATATTGTTCATTAGTTGCACTATCCATGTACATCTTCCATCCAACATATTTGACCACCGCCTTCGGAGGATCATCTCGTGTAGTTCAGCTATGAAATCCACCATGGTTTGACCCTGGATAGCTCTCCAAGGGTGATAAGTTATATCGTATTGGCTCAATTCAATGTTCCATTTCAACAGCCTTCCAGAAGTCATAAGTCGCTGCAAGACTTGTCACAAAGGCTGGTCGATAAGAACTTTGATTGAATGAGACAAAAGTAGGAGCGGAGCTTTCTCAAAGCAGTCAAAAGGAAATACGAAAGCTTTTCCAACATTGGGTAGGTTTGTTCTGCGCCCCTCGACCGTTTACTAACGTAATAGATCGGTCGTTGGATGCGAAATTCCTAACTTATAAGTGTGATGCTCAAAACATGCACTGACACCGCCATGTATATAAACAAGTCCTCGTCATCCAATGGCTTCGAAAGGATGGGGGTGTCTTCAAGTGATTCACAAGAGCTTGGAAAGTGTCTTTACACTTGCAATTCCATTCAAAGTTCCTTTTTCCCTTCTTAATCACCTCGAAGAAAGGAATGCATTTATCTATGGCTTTGGAGATGAACTGACTCGGGGCAACGACCTTTCCATTCAAGCTTTGTACCTCCTTATCATCTTCGGGGCTTTGATCTACCTTAATGCCTTGATTTTCTTTGGATTGGCTTCAATCTCATGGGAGTTCATATGAAGCCTAAGAATTTCCCTGACGCATCACCGAAAGAGCATTTCAAGGGATTGAGCTTCATCTCGTATTTGCGAAGGATGCCAAACATCTCTGCCAGATCATCAATGTGGTTTGCCGAATGCCATAAATTTACGAACATGTCATCCATGTAGACTTCCATCGAACGTCTGATCTGATCTTTAAACATACGGTTTACGAGCCTCTAGTAAGTTGCTCCTGCATTCTTTAACCTAAAGGGCATGTCTAGATAATAATATAGTCCGAGGTCGGTTATGAAGCTAGTGTGTTCCTGATCCGGGACATGCATCGGGACTTGGTTGTATTTAAAGTATGCATTCATAAATGAAAATAGCTCATGTCCAACGGTTGAGTCCACCAGATCGATCCTCGGAAGTTGGAAATTTTCTTTTAGGCACGTTTTATTCAAATCAGAATAGTCGATGCATGTCCTTCACTTCCCGTTCACTTTCCTCACCAAGACAGGATTAGATACCCACTTCGGTTATAAGGCATCGTGGATGAAGCCATTATCCTTCAACTTATTCACCTCTTATTTGAGTGCAGCGGATCTCTCCAGACCCAAGCTACGGCGATTTTGTTTCATAGGAACGCATTTGGGATTTATATATAATGCATGGCTCGCTATCTCCGGCGAGATCCCATAAATATCTGAATGTGTCCAGGCAAGCACATCTAGGTTTGCCTGGAGAGAACCAACCAAATCCTTCATCACTCTTGCACCAAGCTACGACCCGACCTTTAGGACTCGATTTGGATCATCCTGGCTGACCGGAACAGCAATTGTCAATTCGGCGGGAGCTGCTCTCCCACCTTTTGGCTCTTTACGTTGGTCCATGTCATCGTGGAACCGACAAGGCTACCAGAGTCGACGCTCATGCTGTAGTTGCTATGCGTCCAAAGCCAAAATGTAGAGGGTTCCCTCTACATTTTTTTTCTTTCTCCCTTTGCCTTACATCCTTTGGCTCGGCGATGTAGCATTTGTGGCCAAGTCACTTGATCTCCTAGAAAATTACTATGCCATTCCCTGTAGGAAACTTCATAGTCAAACACCAAGGTGCTATATCCACTCTAAACTCAACAAAGGACGATCGGCTCAAAAATGCATTATAAGCTGAGTAAATATCGAACACAAAAAAGGCACGACTCGCACTCGCTTGCGGTCGCCCTCGCCAAGTACAACTGGTAATTCTATATATCCAATCGGCTTAGTAGCCATCCAATTGAATCCCTGTATTTGAGATTTACAAGATTTCAAATCCTTCTCCTCCAACATCATTTGATCATAAGTCTTCTTAAACAAGATATTGATAGAACTCCCACAATCAACAAGCACCTTCCGATTAATAGTAGGACCAATCATGACTGTGATCACGAGTGGTTCAATCGTTGGAGTGTCCACTCCATCAACATCTCTATTTTGAAAAATAATATCATCATTCATCATTCTACATTGTTTTTCCGGAGTCCCATCTTCAATAGTGAAGCAACTTTCACTCTCTGCGTGTTTTATTGCACCAACATATCTATCCATTTCAACTAGACCCTTATCAGTTGGGTGTGGCCCATCGATAATTATATTAATCACTAATCGTTTTTCTAGCCGCCTGAATGCATCGGCACCAGGCTCGACTTTCCCCTGTTGGAAAGACAGACCAAGGGCGTTGGAGTTTTCCTTCCCGCTATCCTATGGGGCTTTCACATATTGCTATAACTTTTCTTATGAATGAGCTCTTCAATCATATCTCACAAGTGTCGGCACTTGTTGATACTGTGTCCGTGAGTTTCATGGAATCTACAGTACTTACCTGACTTTCTCTCCTTCTCAGTTGACTCTCTTGGAGTCGGTTTTCTGTACTGCTTAGTGTTAGTTGCTAGATATATATTCTCTATCGAGTTGTTCGGTTTGGTATGATATCGTACTTAGGAGTCCTAATACGATTACTGTTATTTGGCTTCTTTTTCTTAGCCCCATCATCATTCCGCTTCCGATTATTTTGGTTACTAACATTCACATTTACATTTCCAGAGCTTTCTCCAGGCTGCATTACAACAACATTACTTTGTATCGATTTGTCTGAACTCCCAGCACCAGTCCTCTTTAGACATTTATATGCTTCCTCTACATGTAAGTACTCATTAGCCTTTCTATAAAAAGCATCCATTATCGATGGGGGCTTCCTTTCCAACCATTCCCCGAATTCCATATCGGGGTAAATCCCCATGATCAACACCATTAACACTATGTCATCCTTGGGATCTGCAACTTCTGTTACGGCTATATGGAATCGATTCAAGGAATCCTTCAGTATCTCTCCTTCGGCTTAGAAAAGGTTTGACAAAGACATTACATGATTCAAATGTGCGGTATGTAAACAGAATTGTTCTACAAACTTCGTTGATAACTCAGTGAAAGATGATATGGACCTCGGCGGAAGTCGAGTGAACCATATCTAAACTACTCCTTCTAAGAAAATCAAAAAACAGCGGCATTTCACAACATCGGAAGCTTTGGCTGAATCCATATGTCATTCATATCTCATAAAGTGTTGCGCAGGATCCGTTGTTCCTCCGTACAACGACATTGTTGGCATTGTGAATCTCTGAGGGTATCTTTCACGTAGAATGTTCTCTGTAAATGGATTTCAATTGGGAGAGGTACCCCATTCATTATTGCTTCTGAAATGATGCTCACTAACAAGTCTCCTGACCATATCCACCAGGTAGTCAGGGTCCACAGGTTTGACTGAACGGTGGTAATCGAGTTCTGTCCCAAGTGTTCGACCCGGAGAACGCTCTCAGGGAGATTCTCGATACCTAGGTTCTCAAACTCTGGAGGATCCATTCGTCAGCGGTCCCTCTATTTGATTTCCATGAATAACATCAATAGCAGTAGCACGATTCTCTAGATTCTGATCACCAACAATGCTTCCTGACGCCAAGTCCATGCCATCTTCCAGAGGATTAGCTATGGGCCCACCCGACCCCTAATCTTGGGTCAGTACCGATCCCCAAGTTTAAGCCTAGGGCTCGCCTTCCTCCCTGGTATAATGTTTCAGCAACATTCTAAGTTTTCTTCTGCTTTCTGTCCCTCTGTCTCTACTCGGATGATAATGAACTTTCAAATGAGAACTAGAATCCATTTACTCCTTGTATGGCTGTTTTGAGTAAGCTCATTCAACAGCCTCAAACTTTGCTACATCGTTTGATTCATTTCATTTTGACTAGCCTAGAACTTATCTTCCGTCTACTTCATCATTATGTCCATCTCTATTCTATTCATAACGTCAGTTGGAGTCTGGATCTCCAGTTGAGTTGGCTGGACAACTCCATCTCCATATAGAGGATTCTAATTCTCAGCTTCAGTAGTAGCTCTGGAATTGGTAGAATGGTCTCTTCTTGACGGGGTCATGGTAGAAAGCTTCTAGTAGATCTTTGTAAATCTAAGTTGTAGAATTAAAAGGTAGATAAATTGGATTTATCTCTTGGATATAGAAAATCCAATAGTAGATGATGGATCCATGAAGACTAAGAATCTGAGTTTTAAGTGAAAGCACCAAAATGTTTGAACCAAAAATGGCACAAACACCCAAAAATTTATGTAGAGAATAATATATGAAGAAATGTAAATGAAAATGAGAAATAAACACGACACAATCGTTTATAGTGGTTCGGCAAAGCAAGGCCTACGCTACTTTAAGATTTTGTTGCTTTTATCTGACTAGGAGGCATAACTGCTTTTGGGTCGGTACAACTCGGACACTTAGATTTTCAAAATTACAAGAATATAGAGTATAAAAGAACTAGAGCCAAAAGATCCTGATACCCTCCTATTTATAGAGGTAGAGAGCCTAATATCTTACACAAAATATCTCCAAGCCGTTATTCATGATTTAGAACAATTCTCCCAAGAAAGTAGGTGCCAACTCATTAGTTTGTATGGGTAGGTCCAACTCAAGGTTAGGGGTCGGTACCGACCCATAGAATGGCCAATATGGCTGTCTCCAACTCTTCATCTTGGTTCGTCTAGTGGTTATCTTCGTGATTCCATAGTTGTTTGCACCAATATTAGCTTGCTTCTGGGTCCAAATGATGGAGTTATGGAAGAACAAAGTTGCGGCTTCAAGTGTTCATGGAGATTGATGGAGAATTGCATTGGATAAACAAAACGACATTGGGAATAGGCTATCGACGTTAAGTAGGACAAAAAGGCAGAAGATGGGTCCCTCAAGTGGAGAAGATAGGGGCCGGTACCGACCTATAGCTTGGGTGGACCCATATTGTTTTGGTCTTGGGTTGTTTTGGCATTGGCCTTACGACTTTGTTTGTGCTTGGTTTTTGCACTCCTGGGCTATCTTTTTGGGCTTCTCCCCTTGATAACTCGATGTTCAACTTGTCCAATCTGTCTGAATATTGTCTGGTCAAAAGGCTAGATAACAATTTAAAATGCAAAAAAAAAGAAAATTATTAAAATAAATTATATGTAAGACCCAGAGCAATATTTGCAGAAATATAATTTAAAAAATTAATTATATATATATATATATATATATCTAACTAAATATATATTTATATGTATTATATAAATTAATTTAAAATTAAATAAAATATTATTTATTAAATTATTCGTGGCTTTCATATTAAATTATACATATATGTATATGTTATAAAAAATTAATTTATAAATTAGTTTAATGATTTAATTAATTATATATATATATACACACATATATATATATATATATAATTTAAATGTTTTATATATAAATTGTATGTAACTAACATTTAATATATATATACATATATATATATATATATATATTATATTATATATTTACTTACATATATTATTATGATGTTAATATTTATACATTTAGACAGCAAATCGAATACAAAAGAGACTAACATGTCTGTTGTAGTGTAAATCCATGTATTTATGCACAGGCATGTTAAACTATATATACATTATTATGTTGTACGTGCATGCACACACATATGTATATATGATACATAAATATATAATATAATATAAAACTTTATAATTCAAATAAAATATTTATTTTATTTAATAGAAAAATTAGAAAAGTTCTAAATGAATTTGACTTCTTAGAGCATTAAAGATCCAATAATGAATTTTTCTTTGAAATTAACTCATTTACCCAGCTGCGTGCTAACCCAGTTCCAACATATTAATCATGAATTGTACTTCATTATATAGACCTAGCATGTTACTTGTCGAGGGCAATTGGTCCAAGTATATAGTATACTATTATGATATACTCCCTCAAGCTCTAATAAGTAAGCTGCATGCCAGTCTTTTCGCCCTTTTCCTATAGATTCGACCTCCCCGGTCATTTTATCATTCCCTTATATCCATCCTAGTTGAGAGGTGGTGGCCATTCACACACTTTTCATTTTTCATATTTTTAGCTCGACATTACCCTCATCGATTTAATTTTTATATGTTGACTGGGATTAAGATAGAAGGTCCAGGTATGATGCGTTTTTCTTTTGATCATGCACACAAAACTCCTGAGTTTTTCGCTGTATATCTACCCTATTTTGAGGATGGTCATGTTTTTTCGGATGTTGTTCCCTTGACAAACTTAAAGAAGTACATTATAACGCATATGGGCACTAATGTTATAAGTGATGTTGTCTTTAGGGCATTTCTCTTATGACCATTATTATGACATGATGTACGGTGATATTGTTTAGTTGTTGATTCTATTATATGACCATTTTTGACATGATATAAAGTGATATTGTTTATGTGATCATCGTTGAATCTATAATATGGCCATCGTTAGCATGATGTACAATGTTGTGTGCTTGTTCTTACTTTTAAAATCCTATAAATAAAACTGATATTGTTTGTCATTTCAGAATCACTTATCAAGTTTATATAAGAAAAAGCTAGTTTCATTTATAATACAATGTCAACGACTGACATGCAACTGCTATGACTACTAGGGCAGAGATAACATGTCAGTAATGATAGCAAGAATGGGTTATACCCATGCCGCAAACTTTAATGAAGTAGATTCCACAAAGACAAGTCAAATCGGTACAGTGTACACATGATACTTGTTAAAGTTGAGATGACAATACTTTAAAATAATTGTATATCCATGGTCCAAACATTAATAAAGGAGATTCCATAATGACAAGTCAAATCGGTATAGTATACACATGCCACTTGGTAAAGTTGAGATGATAATACTTTGAAATAACTACCAATGCCCCAGACATTAATGAAGTTGAGAACAAAAGAATTCCTCGTTCGATTGACTTATCAACAACTCACAACAATTAGCGAATTGGAAATAGTATGATTTTCTAACATAGTTTTCTCCTACAAAAAGCTTTAAGAATTCCTCATTCGCCATTCTTTTCTGATAACAAAAGAACAAAAAGAAATAAATAGATTATATACTAAAGAACAAATGAAAATCAAGAAATACACAAAATGAACTTCACCTTCCATTCCATTGAGATTCACTTTCTTTATTTTATAAATTTGTGATTCGTAAAATTTAGTTTATCGATTGATTTTTTCAAATTGACTTTGAATCGCCGACAATAAACATATGTTTTTCGAATGTTTAAGTTGAAGGTATTCATTATTTTCTTCTAAAACTTAAATTCGCTTTGTTCATTACTCTGGATTGAATCCTAGGTATAATGAAAATAAACGTTGCACAAGTCATAGTCTTCGTCCCTTCGCCATGTGTTGGATGAATGCTGGCTCGGAGGAGTATCATATTGCTCATTATCATCTTGGAAGATATGATTTTGATAATTCGAAGGGTGAGTAAACTCTCTGAATGGTGAAGACATTATAAAGATCGGGTTTGATATAAGACTAATATGGTTTAAAAGATGAAATATTGAAGAATTTGCTGCTTCTTGTAAATTGGAAATGGGTTATTTATGAAAATTTGGGGTTAATATGACCGTTATAGTAGTCATTCTGACTGAGATAGCCGTTAGGGCCTGGGCATCTATTAAATGGGCGTCCATTGTCAGGCTTCAATTTAATAGACGTCTGAAGTTGGGATTCTATTTAATAAGCATATGAGATTGAATGCCTAGCAAATAGGTGCTCAGGGCCAATTTAGGATGCTGAATTGGCTCCTGAAGATTTCCGTAATTGATGCTGTTGGACCACCCACTTTCCTCCCCCTTCATATTCAGCTTGAATTATCCTTTGTTATAGTTGCCCCAAAGAGGGACCTGAAAGAGATTTTATGAGTATGAATGAGGCAGATGCGATGCTGACGGACTTAGACTGAAAGATTAATGAATAATGAAAGGGACAACATAGAAGCGTGAGAAGTGGGATCAATAATAATAAAATATGAAATTGCCATGTCAACTTTAGTTTTATCTATTTACAAAATTATCGGATTTTCTTACAGTAATAATCATTGCAATATTTCATAACGGAAATATCCGTTGGAAATTTGTAACGATAATAATTGTTATAAATTGAAATAAGAAAACTGTTGCAAATTGGCATGTTTAATGTTGTGTTTGTATGCTAAAGTTTTTATGCTTTATCACTCGATAAGCTTGTTGATCTTCAACACTCGATAGCTTCATGCGATAGCCTGTTGACCTTTGATACTGGATGATTTCATGCGATAGCTTGTCTTTTTTTGACACTTGATAGCTTCATGTGATATCCCGTAGACCTTTGATACTGGATAACTTTATGTGATAGCTTATTCATCTTTGACACTCGATAGCTTCATGTGATAGCTTATTTATCTTTAACACTCAATAACTTCATGCAATAGCTTGTTTAATTTATCTTTGGCACTCGATAGCTTTATGCAATATCTTTTATCTCAGCATTAGATAGGTCTTGACACTCAGTAATCCTTGACATTTATTTGTATTGTTTCTTGACACTCGACATCACATTCCCGTTTTTTTTTTTTAGAAAGTTTTGGGTTGTTACAGTATCTATAATAATGATGCTTTTTTTTATCAAACCGACCGTAGGGAGGTTTGCCTACTTCTACTAGGTCAAACCGACCGTAGGGAGGTTTGCCTACTTCTACTAGGCTAAATCAATTTTCCTGAAGCCAAAAAAACATTCCCTCTGTTTCGTTTATTCCCCCCGTATCCTTCTCTCCCAAATTTTCTCTTCATCTCCGCGTTTTATCAATTTGACAATTTCACCTCCGTTCAATTCTCTTTTACGTACTCGCTCAACAATTATTTCAGAAAAAAACGGATTTCAACAAGCAATAAAAACCCGTTCTAATCGATTAAGGGATGTATACAACTGAGCCGAAGACCGAAGTAAGTATCTCCTACAGGAATTGAAACTTGCTTCGTACAGAAAGAGCCGAAGTAAATTGCGGCATTCACTGGTCTTTGAATTGCGGCATTCACTAGTATTCGTACAGAAAGAGCCGAACTAACTTGCTTCGTACAGAAAGAGGTTCGTTTTGGAATCTTCGATAGCTTACCTCTACGAATTGCTGGTCTTTGAATAGGTTTGTTTTACACGAATTTACAAATTGCTGATTACTTCGGTTTCCATATATTTTCAGGTCTTTGAATAGGTTTGTAGTAATTTTACACGAATTTACAAATTACGAATTCCATATATTTTCAGGTGGCATGCGATAACAATTTACTTTGAATAGACATGCGATAATCTTCAAATGCTTACTACAGTATTTTACTTTGAACTTGATTAGATTTTTAGGAGGAATTTCAAGATAACAGTACCTGATTTGTGTTAGTTTTATGTCCAGTTAAGCTAAATTAAATATTGGGGTATAAGTTAAAACATTTTTCTGGGAAGGATTTTCGCATACCAAAGCAAAAAATAAGGGACATTACAAATTTCCACTTTTTCGAGCATTCTTTCTGTTTATGCAGGCCAAAGAAGTTATTAACTGCTACTTTGGTATATTAGAAACAAAACTCTGTTACCACCCATATTGAGTAACAGTGCTTACTTTTCCTTGATCATACTTGAATCATCTTATTTAATTCCTTTCTGTTTATTCATGTCCTTGTGATGCTTCAACTCATTATCTTTTTTCTCTGTCCAAGTTTCTACCTTTATTTAATTTCATATGGTAATCAGGAGGTTTATATCCAAATATGGTAATCAGGACATTTTACTCCGGTTTGTTCATTTCACTTCAGATTTAGGGTTTACTGGAGGCAAAGCCAAGTCATTATATGGTAAAGAGGGACATACAGGCATTACTGTAGCAAAATTTGCAAGCACTCAAGCTGGAATGAAAGAAGTAGAACGCTTATCCGAGTACTTTGAAAAAGGCAATAATGGCCGTAAGAGCTGGGAAAAGGCAAAACAACATGGCCTCAACGATGAGAAGAACCCTGTCCTTATCAAAGACAAGGAGAGGGTCTTATATGGGTATTTGGCCACTGCTTTTGATCTCGATATATTTGATTCCGACATGAAAAAGAAAGCGGTCGTAAAGAGTAGAAAGGAGTTGGATCTTTGATTATTAGTAATGTGTTGTCGGTAGTAAGATATGGTAAGATATGCTTTATTTGTTTGCGTGCATTGGGCGTGTTTGCTCCTATTTGGATAATTTAGTATGACTGGAAAAAATATTCAGTGTTTTTTTTATTACCATGGTTAGCCTAGGCCTTATATGCCATGTATTTATGATCATATATGGCCTCCTACTAAACAAATTCAATGTAGCCTTCTTTTTTCAACTATGTTCCCTTTTCTCTTTAATTTTATTTAGTGTATACTGTCAAATAGAAGAGTGAAATTTGGTTGATTATGGTGTAGTTATGTCAAAATACAAGAAGCTTTTATAAGCTGGGTTTTAAGTTTCAGATCATATGTGGAATATGGTCTGATTCCCTGAAAGAACTTAATGGTGAAATGCAGATGATGAGTGATGATATAGCGATAAACTGTATTTTGAAATTACAATTTGGTGTTTAGTACTGCTTTGATGTTTGCTTAACTTGCCATCAGGCTATAGGTTTTGTATGTTTTGCCGGAGTGTGTTGCTTGGATCGACTTATAAAACCTTTAATAAATTAACTATCTGTGTTTATATTTTGTTACCAGCAATGCTTGTATCTTGTGTTTGTATTCGTAGATACATATGGCTGTTCAATTTGAGATTTTAATTTGAAGATGGAAGATGTCTGTCAGTATGTCCATTCGTTAGTACGGTTGGAATGTTAGTAGTTCTAGCCTTCCAGGCTAGTAATATCATTGAATTTAGAGCATGATCATGAGGCCGTGAAGTGTTCCCAAAATCTGTTCGTGGTTGAAGGATCGTTCCAGTTCCAATTTTCTTCTAAGACAATAAATTACAATAAAAAAGATACATTTTTTGCAATTGATGTGTTGGTTTTTTTTAGCTCATAGATCCCAAATAGTAGCAGTATAAATAATACCTAGGAGACTTCATCCAGGATTAAATGGAAAGTTGTATGATGATGTAGTCTGATTTTAAAAGTTATGAATTCAAACTTTCGAGGCAAAATGAATGCTCTGTTAAATAAAATATCACTTTTATTATAAAAAATATATCCAAGGGACTTCTGTAAGATAAAGTAAGAGAAAAAAATCTAAAATTTATCCAATATTTTTAGAAAGTTGCTACAGGGCTTGAAAATGTTGAGTGCGGAATGACAGAAATTGGAAATCAACGGTTGATTTCGGGGGTTAGTATTATCATGTGGCCAAAATGAATTCGGGCCTATTCCCTGCCATATTATCCAAGCCTTTAAGCTTTGCTGATATTTTTAGGGTTCAAGTAAGCTACAAAGTAGGCAAGCTGTGAATCAACCGAAGTTCAAATATCTTAATTAAATTACTAATGATAAATTGGGTATAATGGCAGTGATAGAAAACATGTTTAGCTGTTTCTAGGCACGAATTGCAGAATTAACACGTCATTATTGTTGTTATTTGATTTTTTTCTTTTCGATAACAAGTGATACTTATTGTTATCCCGTCTTTTGGTAAGACCGTGACACCATGAACTTAACTGAAAACCAAGGACAGTTCGTTCCGAAGATCGGTTATATGCAGGCTCACTATGAATATCGACGAATTCTGTCCAAGTCCGGATCAATCTACAATTAACATGACACGATATGCAAAGCTATTGAAGTCAACATTCCAAATTTTAAATCAATCCGAGTTCGTATGCTCAAGATATGATCGATGCAAACCAAGGAAATCAATTCGTTCGCATCCATCTGTTCGCATCCATCAAGTATCCATCTGTTTGTATCTATCGCATACACTCAACTTTATGGGGAGAACTTGCTATGACAGTCGGTGCTGAGCTGGAACAAATGGTTGATAAATGTCCTATAGTAGCTATTAAATATGCTAGAGTTGGTGATTTTCAAGGTAATAATTATTCTGTTTTTTTAGTACTTGACAAGCCATCATTTTTTAATATTATTTAATCTTACTGTAGGTTTATCTTTATCCACATTGAGTAAAAGCAATTTATATATAAATCCAAACATAGCAGAAGCTAAAAAGCTTAGAAGTTGGTACAATTGTGAAGGCAAAAACACAATAATCTCATCTACCACTTATGATAGAGTTAAGCTTTCTCATATAATAAATGATCCAACATTGGGTCATGACAAGGTTTGTCCATATCGTTTCGAACTATATTGTACATTAATAATTTTATATTAACTATTTATTTTTATTCCATTCATAGTCTGCATTCTTCAGCGTGTTTGCTTACATTACTTATATTAAGAGTCAGAAATTGTGGTATCAAGCCTGTAAGAGTTGCAAAAAAAAAGGTAACTGAATCTGCAGGATCGGGCTATTGGTGTGAAGCATGCCAACAGAATGAAAGCTCTTGTATTTTGAGGTAAAAATTTAAGAGCTAATTATTATTATTATTATTTGAAATTTGAAATGGTACGATATATACAATATATTTATCAATGGGATAATATATCAAAAGTTAATAAATGTTCGAAAAACGCTACGCAAATTTCAAACTTGTGACCCATAGCACTAAAGTTTAGTTAATTATTTATAGTAATCAGTAATATATGTAATAATATGTTCATTCAATGCAGATATATTATGGTAATGAAAATTAATGATCCAACCGCTGAAGCTTGGATTACTGCTTTTAATGAACCAGCAGAGGAAATCATATGTTGTAGTGCTGATGACCTTTATAAGATTAAGAAAGATGAAGGTGAAGATATATACGAACAAAAACTAAAGGAGTTGTTATGGATCCCTCGTCTTTTCAGAGTTGGTGTTACCCAAATAGAGTACATGAATGAAAAAAAACAAAAAATCAATGTTATGTCTCAATCACTTATTGATTATGTGGCGGAATCAAGTTTCTTGTTAGAAGAAATATCAACAATGACAGAATCCAAAGTTTAGTTTTTTTTTTGTTTCAGTAATTTTAGTTTATTTCTTGTTTTTTCTTCAGCAGTGTTAGTTTTTCATATAATAAAGTTATTTTTAGGTAATTTATTTAAACATTGTAGTTCAATAATATGAGATTTATTTATTAAATCAATTTTAACATTAGTAGTCTTTTTTTTTGTTATGAAAAATTTGATAATGTATATCGTGGTGACATTTTTTAGATTTTTTTTTACAAATATGATGATGTATATTGATATAATATAATTTACACAGTTTTAATTTTTTTTTTTTAAAAACGATTAATTTTGTATCAGATTAATAATAAAGACAAAAATTAAACAAAACATTTTTATTTGATACCAAATACCACAACGGTCGATTTTCCCACCGTTGTGCGGTTATACTAGTTAATTTGCATTATTCTAACAGGTCGTGTGCATAGCATGGATTTACACTCTTTATATATTATCCGTTTTTCCCTGCGTTGGTTCTTATTGGCCGATATGTGATTTGCATATAAATAACCTAAGCGAGTTATAAATCCTTTAAAATACCCATTAGCGATTGCCTTTTTGAGTTGCTAGTGATTCTGAAATATCAACCTGGTGCTTACCTAGTTTTTGCGCAAACAGTATAAATTGACAATGATACCATCATGTGACATGAGCAGTTATGACTAAAAATTAGTTGCTAAAGTTACATTTAATTTTCTGTTATTTTAATAACCCATTCCGATATGATTTTGAATCAGCTCTGAACAGCTGGAAAATTGATCACAACTAATTGATTACAACTATTTCACATTATAATTGCATGTATATATCAGAGAGCTTGGATCAAAAGGTAACAAAAATCTGCCACAAATCTCTCCCAGTAATTATTTCTTATTCCTTGCTCTAACTTCTTACTTCACTTCTTTGCAATTCTTACAGTGTCGTTATATCCTTATCAGTATCACAAACCTATACTATTTCCGTGTGTTACTTAAATCGTATTAATTTTAATAGCATTAAAAATTTGTGTACTTGAAAATGTTTTAAATTTGAATTGGCTTGTAAGTGTTTAATTTGCCTTGTTAATAAATGTACGTTTATCCTCTAATATAGCAGTATGTACATACATGTTATTAGACTGGTAAAGTGATCTCTTCACATACATGTCCTAACATATCATGCGTTGGATATATTTATTAAGGGTCCGCTAAGCTTTATTTTTTGGGCTTGGCGCCTTAACAAAAGATATCACGATAATCCAGTCGGTTCTATTTTGATTAAAACTAAATTTGACTTATTAGTAACGTGCATCCGCAAAAAATGGCTTGAAATTATTTAGGCTTGTAACCACTGTTATTCTTTTCTTGTTGATGTATACTTCTGATTTTGCAGTGACATAAAATTAGGAATCCTGATTTGCATTTATTTCAAAAAAAAAGGTCATATAATATTAGCTGTATCCAACTTGTAATTATACTTATCTATCCATGGTTTGAAGCTCGAATCTGAAAACAAAAACTCAGTAAATCTAAACTCAACTAATTAACATCATGCCATAATTTGAATAGTTCAACAATACGAAGCTAACTTTTAGCTTCACTGCTCCTGATAATTAATATCAACATTACCATGAACAACCAATAAGGGAAAAACAACTCAGAATTAAACACAATAGAATCATTGAACAATTTAATTTTCAGCGATTCATGTCCAGTAAGCATTAACTTGAGATCATTGGTGCCCTGCACATCGGACATGCTTGCCTCTTCTCGAACCATCTAGCAAGACATTGATAATGAAAGACATGGGAGCAAGCCGTGCGAACCAACTCCATTCCTTCCTTCTCTTCTATTTGATCTCCATCACCATCAAACTCCATAAGACATATGGAACAGCAAGCCCCGTCTTCTACCCCTTCCCTTTCCCTTAACCTCTCGACCATTTCGTTTAATATCATCCTTAAATCGAATGCAGCGTCAAAAAATGTATACTCTCCCCCAGTTCCAAATACGGACATTTCATCATCCCTCTCATCATCCGTGTCAACTAAATTATCGTAGAAGTTGACGTCCACCTCATACTGAACTCCACCACCTTCAAAAGTAGCTACCGTTCGATTATAGAAATCAGCAATTATATGGTGCAGTGCCCGGATGTTTCCCGGTCTATGGATGTGCAAAGAAACTTTCGATATAGATACCGATACATTGCGCTGAATCGTGTGTAGGAGATCGATGCTGAAACGATCATCTCCATTTTGTGGCAGTTGAAACGAAAATTCTTCGGTGATATGTCTTCCTAAATCAGCAATGTTGTTTACTGCACTACTGAGTTTCGATAGTCTCACTCTACTGAGTGGATTTGTTTTTGCTGCTGTAGGAATGGCTTTGAGAACTATGGCCATATCCAGATAATCTTTTTCTTCTTCTACTAAATTAGCCATTGATGCTTTATGAATTCAGGATGAAGAATGAAGATGGTTAAAAGAGAGAGTTTTAATGGAGTGATAAGTTTTGGAGGCAAATTAGAGCAACGAAAAGAAGTATGGATACGAATTTGCGTTTAAATTTTGGTATGTGATCGGAGTTTAAAATGCTACGAGTCTGTATTAAATTTCAGATTAATTTGTTCGTACGTAAACTGTACAGATAAGAAAATTGAGTTTGCTAAATATCCGATGGTAGAATTTGTCAAGTTAATGAATGTTAAAGTATTAGTGTATTAGTTATTTAGTTGTTGCCGTGAGCATAATTCATGGCACGCTTACATTTTCAGAACTTTGAAAAAATCATACCTCGGTAATAAATTCTCCCCTGAACATAATTGGTCATATGCATCAATTTTTGTATGTTGATTGATATATTTGAAAATTTTATGCATTATTCAATCATGGATTGGATGGCCTAACAATTATGGATTGACTAAATTTGTTATAAAAAGGAAAATTGAAATTTGAATAAAGATACAATCTTTATGTCAGCTTTGTACTTCGGTCGGAAGTAATTTTAAAATCAATATTGTCAGTTTTTACTTCACTAAAACTCAAATCATAATTTCGAGGGATATGTAAACCATAAAAATATGTTCTTATTTTATTTATCATTTTAATGAAATAAACTCTCATCCCTAAAGTAAGACTTGATAATACACTAAATAACACACTCTAGAAGGGAGCCACATTCCGCTTTTTCTGTATTCTCGATTTGTACCGGATTCAAATTTTAGGTTTATGATTTTCGAAATTCAGTAATATTTTGTGGAAGTGATCATGATTATTCTCGTTACTAAAATAACCTTATTCCGATATTTGTTGCCGCTAAAATTTAATATTTTAAAATCTAATTACACATACATATAATATGCGAGATCTAGTTAGGTCCGTCAACGGATACTTTTGAATATGAGTGATGTCATATCTGCATCCACATTTGAAATTATTTTCGTATATTGGATATCTGCATCTGCGTTACAAACGGATATCAGATAATTATCATGTCCACCGACCATCGATAAATCAAAAAACATAAAGAGAAATTTTTTGTTCTAACACAAAAAATTTCAATCTCATTCATTATAAATGTACGAAATAAACAAATATAACGATAATAAATATTTTTGAGCAGTTAATATGTATTATACATATAATATAAATGTTAACCCTGAATTATCCACGACCTAAGAAGTATACGTCTCAAGACTTAACGAGTTAAGGATTGCGAGACTTAACAAGTTGACTTAGATGATCTACAACTCAGTAGACTTCGATCTAAGGAATGGTCCTACTCAGCGACCTACGAGTTAAAAGGTTAGCGACCTGAGACATGGTGGGACTTAACAGTTTTCGAGTTAACAAGTTTACGACTCAGTGGATGTACAACTTGAGGGCTTGACGACTCAGCGAGTTAAGCGACCTACGACTTAAGAAGGTTTCGACTTAACATGCTACGACTCATCAGGCTTACGACTCAAAAGGATCTTACGACTCACAAAGTCTGTACGACTCATCAAGCTAAGCCGCCTACGACTTAAGAGCTTTACGACTCATCAAGTTAACTCTTCTACGACTTAAGAGACTCAGCGACTTAACTTGCCTAGCAACCTAACTATCTGGAAGGCTTTAAGTCGTCTACGACTCATGGTTTGCTATAAGTCGTCTACGACTCATGGTTTGCTATAAGTCGTCTACGACTCATGGTTTGCTATAAGTCATCTACGACTCATGGTTTGCTATAAGTCGTCTACGACTCATGATTTGCTATAAGTGGCCTACGACTTAAGAGCTTCATGACTCAACGAGACAAGCTTCTTATGACTCATGAGGTCTTACGATTCATCAGTCTTGCGACTCATCAGATTTACGACTCATGGAGATTTATGATTCATGAGGTCTTACGACTCATCAAGCTTACGACTTAAAGGCTATCAAGCTGGAATCCAAAGCCCTTGCCTGTGCTACTTTGATCTGATGAGTCGACTACGACTTAACACTTGTCTTCCAACTGAGCCACAAGATGGACCAAATATGGCGCCCACGAGACATCTTAAGTCGAATACGAGTTACGACTTACCATGAGTCGGTCACGACTCATGACTTGGCCAAACCGAGAGCTCAGAAATCTGCTCCTATAAATAGGCCACCACTTCCAACATGAAAAGGACTTTTGGCCATTCATTTCTCCAAGCGCCGTTACGCTGTCGAAGCCTCCTCTCATTCAGCAATCAAAGATCTTCAAGCATTCGAGACACTACAACAATCTTCGAGAAGAGCTCCTTACATCCAACACGGATTCGTCGAATTTCATCATCAAAGATCGAGCTAGTAGCCAAGAGTGTTTTCATGATCAAGTTGTATTGTGTTTTGAAAGATATTGTATCAAATTGTAACCGAATCAGCAATAAAAGACTATAAAGTGGACGTAGGCTCAATTACGGGCCGAACCACTATAAATCTGTTGTTCATTTATTGCTTTTCTGCTATTTTCAGCTTATATTCTGTTCCCGTACCAACGGGTGGTGCTTTCACAATTCTATTACACACACCGGGTGTTAGCGTTCATTTTTTACCGTTAACATTTTGGTGCTTTCACTGAGAACCCAACTCAGGCGACCATCCACCGTTGCTTCGCAAAGACTCATAAAAAGAACCTCTCTTAAAAACCAGATCCGAAATAATGGCTCCTGGAAGAAGAGGTAGACCTATCAGATCCGGAAATGCTCACGAAGGGACTTCCGCTTCCCCAATAACAGACCAAGCAACTCCAACCGTTGGAGTCACCAGGGCTGAATTGGATGATGCAGTTTCTGGATTATACCAACAAATTGAAGCCCAAAACGCTTTGATGATGGATAGGTTAACTGCCCTGCTCGGGGCAAATCGTCAACCAGAGAACCGTCAAACTACTCTTCCTGAAATGCCACCTTTCCAGGCTGATGGTTCTATACCGCAACCAACTTGTCATGAACATATGCCCGGGCAAACTTCCGAGGGAAGAACTGATGCTTGTCCGGAGGTGTCTTTGAACAATAAAGAATACCTGTCTGAAATGGTTAACCGCATCATGAAAGAGAGCATGCAAAGGGAAGAGGATGAGAACGACTGGGGATTTGCACCAAGCAGAACTCCGTTTACTGAAAGGATCCTGAGAGCGGAGTTTCCGAGGAAATTTGCACCTCCTACTATCCAAGCCTATAGGGGAAACGGTGACCCTAATCATTTCCTATACAAATACGATTGGCATATGACCGGTGCAAGAGCATCAGACGAGATCAAGTGTCGATAGATTCCAGTATATCTGGAAGGTGTGGCTTTACTTTGGTTCACAAAGCTTCCAGTTCGGTCTATAGATAAGTTCTCCGACTTGACACAAAAGTTTAAAGAACAGTTCAGATTGTATGCTTCAAAAGCTAAGGATATAATGTCACTGTCTAACCTTGAGCAGGCGCCCGGAGAATCAATCAAATCTTTCTTGAGCCGTTTCAATATAGCTTTAGCCGAGGTAGAAAATGCGGAACCACGCATGATCCTGACTTATTTGATGCGAGCCATTGATAAATCGAGTAAATTTGGAATATGGCTAAAGATGAAGGAACCGAACTCACTTGATAAATTTTATAAAAAGGCCGACGAGTTCATTCGCCTTGAAAGCCTTTCTACGACGTCGAAGGTGGTTGCTGCCCAAACTAATAATAACAGTGTCCCATCTAAGAAAAGAGAATCTGAAAGTCAGAAAAGGGAGAATGAAGGAGGAAAGAGCCAGGGAAATGAAAAGAAACCTCGCCGCTTTAATTCTTCGGATTATACTCCTTTAACTGATACACCAAGAAATATCTTTTTTGCAACAAAAGACGTTGTCCGGTATCCTAAGCCACCTGAGATGACGAAAGGTGCAAAGAGTAATGGAAAATTCTGCCAATTTCACAATCAACCTGGCCATGACACTGACCAATGTCGCCAGTTAAAGAAAGTGATTGAAGAATTGCTGGAACAAGGTAAACTCCAACAATACGTTAAGAGAAGCGGAGTCGATCCAACCTCATCCACTCGGGATCAACAACACCCTACCCATCAATCCGATTCTCACAACAACACTGCAGTGCAAGATTCAGAAAAGCTTGTCATTAATGCTATCACAGGGGGACCATACCCAGCAAGCAGAAGTTGGGATGACTACTAATTACCCACAAAACTGCGGCTGGGGCATCTCTCACTTTCTCTGGCATAAAAATCCAAAAGCTATGAATCAAGCACAAATGGAAATCCAGCTTGGAGATTCTGAAACAACAATAACTAGCATTCATATTTACTTAACAGCATTGCTTGAATTTGTAAAGATAATGATGGATGTGTAACTTCTGCATTGTAAACCGCTGAGAAATCAGCGTGACTCAATAATGAAAAACTATGCATTCTGTGTTTTCTATTATAAAATGCCTGTTATATTTCGATGTGTAAATACTCTAAATGTATTGCTAAAATGTCGATCTAATACTGCAGGTCATTAAAGCAAAGCTCACCCATCGCAAAGCTAAGCGAGCCTTACAAATCATTTATTAAAGCAAATTTCAAGCAACAAAAATTCCAAACTCAAATCCCATACAAGAGGAACTTCACACAAAAAGTTGACGGCTCCACTGTGTCAAGCCCTCGTTAACTGGTTGCGATCGTTGATATAAAAAGGCATCCAACCAAATAACTTGCGTTTACTCTGTGGAGTCATTCAACAGTGAAGTCTACTTCTTCGGATAAAGCAATTTACTTGCAAAAGAAAGGAAGACGAGCTTGGAAACGATGATAAAGGATCGCAGATTGGCGGATGATGATACAACATGAGCGGGCAAACATGGAAGCAGCCAAAGGGAGGTATGCCTCTCAACAGGAAAGCAGGTAGATCCACTAAAGGGATACCTTCCCAAGCAGAAGGAATAAGACCCTCGCTAACTGATTGTGATGCATCCGATCAGGCAGCTTGTGTCCATCCCATGGATCTACTTGCCCCTAAGACGCAACCTTCCTGGCACACCAACCAAAGCCCTCTAACGAGGCACGCCAATAAATGGGAGTGCTTTCCTCAATCAAAAAGATTGGTAGGACCACCGAAGGGGCACCTTGTTAATTGATTGCGATCGTTTGTACAAACAAACATCCAATCAAGCAACTTGCGCCTGTCCCGTGGACCCCTCCGACCATGAGAAAGTAACTTCCAGGCAATCACAAGCCCTCTTCGGAGGCACAAGCCATCTTCGGAGGCACAAGCCCTCTTCGGAGGCACAAGCCCTCTTCGGAGGCACAAGCCCTCTTCGGAGGCACAAGCCATCTTCGGAGGCAAAAGCCCTTTTCGGAGGCACATTTCACCCGTGTAGAAGTGCAAAATGCTTCTCTTCGGAGACCCACTTCACCAGAGCTGAAATGCCAAAATTGCTTCTCCTCAGAGACCAAAACTGCTTCTCTTCGGAGTCCAAAAATTGCTTCTCTTCGGAGACCAAAACTGCTTCTCTTCTCTTCGGAGACCAAAATTGCTTCTCTTCAGAGACCAAAAGACCTCTTCAGAGGCGTACTTCACATTGCTTGAAGTACCAGAAATAAACCCTTTACTGTGGCACGAAATCAAAACCTTCTACAGAAGCTCATTTCACTGTGTAGGAAAATTCACCTTTAAACAAATAAAAGTGATTATTCCCAAAAGTTGAAGTGTTCTTCAGGAAGAAAGAGAAAGTAAAAACTTCTCTAAAAACGAGACACACTCAATTAAAAGCGGAATGATTCCTTCCTCAAAAGTGGAATAGTTATTCTCAAATATAAGAGTATCAGTCTTATAAGAGCGAGTAATATTGCGATGCACTTGTGGTATGGGGGCAACATTATACAATTCAGTTACAGTAATAAAAGTAATATACAAGCGACATACCACAAGTTCATTGCAATATCACGTAATAAAGATGTGGAGTAAATGCGTTCTTGAAACACAGACAAAAAGTTTGTACAAATAGAAAGAATCGTTTACTCTACACTTCAAATGAAAAACAGATGTATTCCTACATACACAGGGATTTGTACAAGAAAAATATCTGTTTATTTCAACACTATGAGAAATTTTTTACATTGTACAGGTTACAAAAAGAAGCGGAGACCGGTATCCGCACAATCCCCGGTCAATACAAAAAGCAGAAAAGACAAAATCAAACTCATTTCCCCTTCTTCCCACCCTTGGAGCTTTTACCCGGCCTGGTAATTAGCTTCGTAGGCCGTATCGGAGAAGAAGGAGAAAGAGACTCAGCCGGATCAATCTCTGCTTCATCCCCAGCAGCAGAAGAACTCTTCTTTCCTTTCTTTGAAACCGCACGCTTTCCCTTCTTCTTGGAAGAAGACTCGCTCCCCGGAGCAAGAAATGTAGAAAGCTTTGTGTCGTAGTCAAAAGACCGCTCCGGGGTCTTCTCGCTATCTTCCAGACCTTCTGCCTTCTGTTCTTCGGAAGCAGGTGGTTCGTCTAAACCTTGAAGGGCTGCTATTGGTTCTTCCTGTGAACCTGGTTGAGAAGCTGGAAGAGGTATAACTTGAGAAGGAGGAGGAACGACAGCTGAAGAAGGAAGAATTGGTGCAGTTTCCGGCACGACTGCTGCATAATAAAAGAAATCAAAATCAGTATTCTCCGAGAAAAAAGAAGACCGTGAATCATCAAAGTTACCTGGAGAAGCCGGTTTAGCGAGATCAATCTCAAATCCCCGAGCTTGGAAGTCCTTCATTGCCTCTTCCTCTATAGGGGTGGTTACAGTTTCTTTGTCAACCTTAGCGGGAGGCGTGGAATGAGAACTAGAGCCAGTAATATCCGCGTAAGCTAAAGCCGAAGTATAAGCAGGAGCAATAGGAGGTGTTTCTTTCTCAGGAAGCTTCTCTCCCGTCGCCTCGGCCCGCACTCGGATAAGCTGCTCTTTTCCTTTGGCAAGGGCAGCGCGATCGCTCTCACCTAAGTAGGTAGCTTGAAGATCTGTTTCAGAATATCCGGCACCACCAAATAAGTCAATGATTGCCTCCCATACTTCCGCTAAGGTGACTTCATATTCTGGTCCCAAAAATGAAAGGCTCCCACGCCCCAAGACACAATGCATATAAAAGTCGAACAGAGTCGCGTCAATGGTGGCTATGGTCGCCTTATGGGATTCTTCGGCTGCAGCTTTACCAGAGAGAACTTCATCACGTTCTCTTTCAGCCTTCAGTAGCTGAGATTGCAGTCTTATAATTTCTAAATCTTGAGAGCTGACTTTCTCTCGAAGCTGAACAGCATCATCGCGGTATTTTCTCGTAACCTGCTGTTCTGCTTCGAGTTTCACCTCAATATCTCTCTGAGCAGCATGGGCGTCTCGAACTTGTTTTTGAAGCATTTCTTCTTTCTGAGAATAAGAAGTGGAAGAAGTAGCAAGCTCTTTTTTAAGTCTTTCAACTTCAGCTTCGAGCTTCCCATAACCATCGCTAATGCTTTTCATCTCCGCCTCATGCTGCTTACGCCATTTGTCCCACTCAGATTTATCATTCTCCATGGTCATCATCGCCTCAAGGTTCATATGGTTGACCCTTTGAAGTTCATCAACCAGCTTCTGCCATCCAGACATTCTTTCGATGTCAAGTTTTACAGCATCGACATTTTTCAGCATCGCCTGCTTATCAATGGGGACCAAATCCAAATCAAAACGCACTCCTTTCAGACACCAATTCGGAAATCGGCTCTGGAGTGTGGGAGGACCATCTCCAGCTTGGTACTGTGGCCTATTAATGATTGTCTGGATGTCAGACTCCTTAAGGGCAGGAGAACCGGAAGATGTATTAGGAGGAATAGAAGCGGTAGTCTTTTCCGAGATATTAGATGTATCTTTCTCGCCAACTCTGATCCGTTTGCTGGAATCATCAGAAGTATGACTCTTCCCCTTGTCATCGTAAGATTTCCTCTTGTAAGGATCGTCGCTTCTGCGGGAAGAGTCACGTCGCTCGTCCCTATTTCCGTAGTATCCCTCATCTTCTCTCCGGCAACGCTCTTCATGAGCTCGCCTCTCATGAGCCTTTCTGGCAGCCCTCTCCTCATCAGTTTCCTTCACAGCACCGATATAACTCCTAAAGTCATAAGCCTCACGGCTTCCGTAACGCTGGAATTTGTTGAAGTAAGAGCCGCTTCGCCCCATCAAAGAACCTGAGATTGAAGAAAAAGACCAGTTTTAGAAATCCTCAAATTGAAGAAGCTAAGTGCATATAAGTGCCAAAATTCTAAGTGTGTGTGACGTGCAAACTACACGCGTCAGACTACAAACCACTTTTGGGTGTAGAAATGGCAATAAGTTGTGTGGAAGGCATTGTGGTTTGTTGCAAAGAAGAAGTTGCTTCGATAACAGGAGGGACCACTTTAGAAACATCATCTTTAAAGAGCTCCTGAGAGGTTATCATAATGTCGCTCAGACTGTCAAAAGTATCATCGCCATGGTGCATGGGAGAATTATCTTTTTCAACTTCCACCTCAGCCGTCTTTTCAAGAGTGTGAAGATTTTCCTCCTCTTCAACAACCGGGGCAAGTGCTAACTTACTGGACGATCCAGCAATGTCGGTAGGAGTAGAACACTTTACCAATGAAGTCTCAGCGGTAAGATCTTGCGGTAAAAGTTCTTTAGCAGGAACAGGGGCATCTGACTCCTCAGCAGGAGAATCAGGGACTTCATGTGGCTGAGTGGAACGGGAAGGATGTAAGAGTCCAAATTCGTGGAGGAACTCATCTCTCAATAGAAATTGAACACTCCTATCCTCAACCGGCACGGCCATAAGCCTCTCAAAGGTAGTCTTGTGACGAGGTTCCCTAGAGGGGGGAGGAAGCGCTGAAACAGTAGAAAAAGAAGTTAACACTTGACAATTTGGACTTCAAAGAATTTAGAAAACACAGGGAAAAGATAGATAATCGTACTTCCCACTCTCCAAATGGCATAAAATCCCGGGGGACAACGAACAAAGAAAAACTGGCTCAGAAACCCAGGAACGCTTTCGGGAAGACCAATAATCAGTTTACGATTCCTGGCACTCCTTACAACTGTGATAGAGGGATGGTCTTTGTTCTTTGTAAATGAGCATAGAAAGCAAATTTCTCCAAAACTGGGAAAATGGTCCAGCATTCTCCTAAAAAGCACACACAGTCCCAGCAGGATGGCGTAACCATTAGGATGAAGTTGAAAAGGGGAGATAGATAATCGAAGGAGAAGTTCCCGAAGACAGTCATTAAACGGGGGAATCGCTCCACTCAAGCACATTTGGCGGTTCACTGCGACAAAGCCGTGGGGCGGCCTATCAGCAGTGTTATTTACTCCAGGGAGCAAAGCGTCAGATTCAGCAATGCCAAACTGGGTGCATAGTTGACGGAAGACTTTATGACTCAGAGTGGTAGGAGTCCTTTCCGGGGGATCATTCAACGGAGTAGCAATTGGAAAAGCTTCTCCACTCGGTTCCAAGTCTTCTTGATGAGATGCCATTCTACACAATCAGCCGAATGTTCAAAAGTGAAGGTGCACGTTTCCTAAAAGTGTGAAGTGCTGTGCAAAACTAATGAAAATAAGAAAAAGCAAGTATAACTGGAGTTAAACTAACTGACAATCAGTCGAATACGAGATTTCAGAACTTGTTAATGCTCAAGTGCAGTGTTAATGCAGACAAATCAGTTTTAGTTAACCATTACGATTTTGCTTTAATACTTCACTTGAGTTGGTTATTGTGTAGCATTTCACTCATACAGTTCATTTAATTTAATTTAATCTTTATCAACTAATCTGTCATTCGATGTGGGCAGTCGGTGGCAGTATATTCGTCCCAGTTTTTTGTAAATGTTATAACAAGCAGTTAGAATTATTGACAATCTACAAAAGAGTGCAACAAGGTTCAAATAACTCAAGTCTCAACATTCGAGGCAGTGCAAAATTTGCTCAAGTTCTAATTCATTCTCGACTTAGCATGGGTCAGATTTTCCTCAAGTTCTAGCTCGGTCACGGACTAAAAGATATGCTATGAATCAAGTTGAGTCGTAACTCTCCAATCGTACCACATTCAAGCAAAGTCTAAAGTGTTAAGTCGCAAAACGACTCAAATGGTTCCTGCGAGCTAGGGACAATTATTCTCTAAGTCGTAAGTCGTGGGGTTTAAAAAGGGGACTTCAATTCTCTAAGTCGTAAGTCGTAACTCGGCTACGACTCAAAGCTTAGGTTGCTGTAAGTGATAAGTCGATCCAGAATTTAGTCCATCTAACTCCTGACTCGTTTGATCCCTAACTCGTTAACCATATATCCATCCAACTCCTAACCCTTAACTATCCAACCCGTTAACCCATTCACCGGTTAGCTTCTTCGTCAACCCTATTTCTAAACCACCACAGATCACAAATCATTACAAGCCATATCAAGCCACCTTAATTCCATGAATATCCTACATAGCAGTATTCGCAAGGACCGAGGGAAGAATTCATGGAGAAAGGTTGATAGCAATGGTCAACGATTGGGAAAAGGGAGAAGACGCTTACGCGATGTAACTAGAAGTGGTTGGAGGTAAATCGAGTCGAAATCGCCTTTGGAAGCTTGAGATCTTGTTAATAGCAGATACGACTTAAAGCACGAGTGATAGGAAGAAGAAGATAAGAGGTATGACCTAAGCGTTTTATACCTCAGGTCGAAGGAATTGGAATCGACTCACACGAGCTAAAATGAATCGAAACACACGACCTACGACTTAGGCGTGTATTTCGAGGGGCAAATGTTAACCCTGAATTATCCACGACCTAAGAAGTATACGTCTCAAGACTTAACGAGTTAAGGATTGTGAGACTTAACAAGTTGACTTAGATGATCTACAACTCAGTAGACTCCGATCTAAGGAATGGTCCTACTCAGCGACCTACGAGTTAAAAGGTTAGCGACCTAAGACATGGTGGGACTTAACAGTTTTCGAGTTAACAAGTTTACGACTCAGTGGATGTACAACTTGAGGGCTTGACGACTCAGCGAGTTAAGCGACCTACGACTTAAGAAGGTTTCGACTTAACATGCTACGACTCATCAGGCTTATGACTCAAAAGGATCTTACGACTCACAAAGTCTGTACGACTCATCAAGCTAAGCCGCCTACGACTTAAGAGCTTTACGACTCATCAAGTTAACTCTTCTACGACTTAAGAGACTCAGCGACTTAACTTGCCTAGCAACCTAACTATCTGGAAGGCTTTAAGTCGTCTACGACTCATGGTTTGCTATAAGTCGTCTACGACTCATGGTTTGCTATAAGTCATCTACGACTCATGGTTTGCTATAAGTCGTCTACGACTCATGATTTTCTATAAGTGGCCTACGACTTAAGAGCTTCATGACTCAACGAGACAAGCTTCTTACGACTCATGAGGTCTTACGATTCATCAGTCTTGCGACTCATCAGATTTACGACTCATGGAGATTTACGATTCATGAGGTCTTACGACTCATCAGGCTTACGACTTAAAGGCTATCAAGCTGGAATCCAAAGCCCTTGCCTGTGCTACTTTGATCTGATGAGTCGACTACGACTTAGCACTTGTCTTCCAACTGAGCCACAAGATGGACCAAATATGGCGCCCACGAGACATCTTAAGTCGAATACGAGTTACGACTTACCATGAGTCGGTCACGACTCATGACTTGGCCAAACCGAGAGCTCAGAAATCTGCTCCTATAAATATGCCACCACTTCCAACATGAAAAGGACTTTTGGCCATTCATTTCTCCAAGCGCCGTTACGCTGTCGAAGCCTCCTCTCATTCAGCAATCAAAGATCTTCAAGCATTCGAGACACTACAACAATCTTCGAGAAGAGCTCCTTACATCCAACACGGATTCGTCGAATTTCATCATCAAAGATCGAGCTAGTAGCCAAGAGTGTTTTCATGATCAAGTTGTATTGTGTTTTGAAAGATATTGTATCAAATTGTAACCGAATCAGCAATAAAAGACTATAAAGTGGACGTAGGCTCAATTACGGGCCGAACCACTATAAATCTGTTGTTCATTTACTGCTTTTCTGCTATTTTCAGCTTATATTCTGTTCCCGTACCAATGGGTGGTGCTTTCACAATTCTATTACACACACCGGGTGTTAGCGTTCACTTTTTACCGTTAACAATAAACTATTAACTTAATAAAACAATAAATACACATCTTTCATTGTACTGAAATGCTCGTAATATAAACTATATTCTTGACAAAGACCGAACGGATAACTTTCAGATGCGGGTATAATCGTATTCGCATTAGTATCTGTTTCTTTGGATATTATATATTTATCCGCTTTTCGAATATAGCGATGGACGGATTTTAAAATTTTCAAGTACCCATTGACAGTTTTAGATCTAGTGCCATGTGTGCTCTGCAAGTGCAAAAAATAATTAGTAAACAAATTAGGTGTTCCATAAGTGAAACACAAAATGGTCAATACTACTAATGGTAGTAGTTGTTAGAGATCCTTGCATAGGTGAATGAAGATATAGTCTCACATCGTCCAAAACAAAGAAGTTTTCATGTTTATATACTTCTTCCCATCAACCTATATTGGCCCTTAGGATCAGGTAATTCTGTGCGAGGGGAAGGACCTATATGGTCATAGTTTAAACACACACATGCGCCGTCCGACCGACCGGCCTGGTTTGCGTTTGGGTTCGGGTCTAATATGTTACTATCTTTTTGCTAGAAAAAACAAAGCCTGTTTTGAACCGTATTTTTTTAAACAGATGTAAACAATGATGAACAGACAAGACAGTTTCAAATAATAAGACTGTTGGTGATGGACAGATGCGACTGTTGGTTCAAAATGGAAATGATTGTTAGGCGTTGCAAATGATTGACGAACAGAAACGACTGTTAGGCGTTGCAAATGATGGACGAACAGAAAAGACTATCGGGCGTTGCAAATGACTGACGAATAGAAACGACTGTTGGACGTCGCAGATGACTCTTTGATTCAAAAGAACAGTCAAAACCTTCTGAGCGGACACAACCGTTGAATACTATAAAATGAGAGGAATACTGATCACATTCCTCATCTCATTTTCTTAGTCTTCTTCGTCTTCATTCTGTTCTCAAATCAAACCATTATCAAATCACAGAGTGGACATACTCGTCACAATCTCGTACAGATTATTCTATTGTATCTTGAGAAACTTTAGAAATAAAGTTTTAAGGAGATTGCTAAGGCAAGTCAAAGAATTCCTTACTGTTTTATATCAGTATCTTATTATTGCGCATCCATGTGCACGTTTTAGTACAGTTCTTATAATGTGCTTTTGTTATTACTTACTATTTGTGTAATACGACCATCTACATCTTAAAACTTTACAGTTTTTACTGAAACAGAATTGGCAGCAACTGAGTTATCAACAAACTGCTACTCACAACAGATTTGATCCGTTCAAAGGAGATGGTGATGATTTCCAGACTTGGCAAAATCATATGTTGTTCTATCTAACTACGCTGGGTCTGCCAAAATTAGGCGAAACTAGAGAAACACACAAAGATGTGTTTCTACCTATTGATGCATGGAAACATTCAGATTTCCTATGCAGGAATTACATTCTAAACTGTTTGGACAAGATGTTGTAAAAAGTGTATCAGCCTCATCAGACAGCAAAGGCTCTCTGGAATGCACTTGCCGCAAAATACAAAACACAGAATGTCAGCCTGAAGAAATTCATCGTAGACAAATTCATGGACTACAGGATGATAGACTCCAAATCTGTGATTACTCAACTGCATGAACTATAAGTTATCATTTATGAACTTGAATCAGAAGGCCATAAAGTTGGAGAATCATTCTTGGTTGAAGCAATAACAGGAAAGCTACCTCCATCATGGAGAGACTACCGCTACTATCTGAAGTATAAAAAGAAGGAGATTTCTTTACAAAATCTCATTGTTAAACTGAAGATAGAGGTAGATAACTACTGGATTACACAATAAAACAGCGAGAAGGCATTTGTTACAAAAGGGTCAAAGAAGAAAGGACACTTCAACAAAAACAAAAAGAAGAATTTCTCACATAATAGGAAAGTGTCAGAAAAGAAATCCAACGAAAATAGGTAGTCCAAGAAGTTTAATGGCAACCTTTGGGTTTATGGCAAGACGAGACACCGCTAAAGATTGCAGACATAAGAAGGAGAACAATTAAGAGGCAAATATGGTGGACAACATGGAAGTGGATGAGTAACTATTCTAGAGTTGTATCAGAATACAATTTAGTTTAGAATCCTACACAATAGTGGCTTGACACGGGTGCTACTCGACATTTATGTTCTAATATATCCATGTTTTCTACTTACAACAAACTCGATCAGGGAGAAAAACTCTACATGGGTAATTCTGCAGTTTCCATGATTGAGGGTAGTGGCACAATCATCCTTAAGTTCAACTCTGAAAAAACTGTTACATTGAATGACGTGCTTCATGTTCTAGAGATCCGTAAGAACCTAATCTATGGATCTGTATTGTCAAAGAAGGAATTCCGAATGGTCTTCGAGTCAGACAAGATGGTTCTGTCCAAGGTTGGAATTTATATAGGAAGGGGATATTTATGTGATGACCTGTTTAAGGCAAATGTAGCTGTAGTCGGCAAAAATACTATGTATTCTAATTATGCAATGAATAAAAATGAAGTTTCTTATTTAGTTGTGCATGAAACTCTATTATGGCATGATAGATTAGGACACATAAATTTTCGAAAAATGAAAAAACTTGCAAACCGAGGATTAATTCCAAATTTCAAGTAGATAAGAAATACAAATAAGAGACATGTGTATAAGCGAAAATGGCAAAAAAACCATTTCATACTATTGATAGCAGTACTAAACTATTGGGAATGGTTCATGCTGACTTATGTGAGTTTAAGTCATTGCCTATAAGAGGTGGTAAAAAGTACTTTACCACATTCATTAATGATTATACACGATATTGCTATGTATATCTTTTAAATAGTAAAGATGAAATAATTACATTGTTTATAAAATACAAAGCTGAAGTATAAAATCAACTTAACAAAATGATCAAGATATTAAGATCGGATCGAGGTGGAGAAAATGAATCACCATTTAAACAATTCTGTGCAGAAAATGGAATAATTCATCAAAGAATAGCCTCATATTCACCACAACAAAATGGTATTACCAAGCGAAAGAATAGAACACTAAAAGACATGGTTAACGCTTTGCTAATAGCTTCTGGCCTACCAATGAACTTTTGGGGGGAAGCCCTAAATATGTTAAGTCACATACTAAATAGGATTCCACAAAGCAAAACAGGAAAAATTCCATACGAGTTATGGAAAGAACACATACCAAGTTTCAAATACCTCAAAGTGTGGGGGTGCTTGGCAAAAGTTCCAGTTTCGCCTCCCAAGAAAGTTAAAGCTGGACCAAAAACTATAGACTGTTACAATCTAGGACCCCTCGAAAATAGTAACGCGTGCAAATTTTTAGTCTTCAAGTCTGATATAAATAACATCAGTATAAATACAATCATGGAGTCAAGAGACGCCTCATTCTTTGAAGATGTGTTTCCACGCAAAAAGAATGATCGAACATTTGTCTCTAAAAGGACAAGAGAAGAAAGGAATGAACCACACGAAGATAAACTCATCGTGAAAAGGATTAAATTGAACCAAGGAGAAGCATAAGGGCAAGAACTTCCAAGTCTTTTGGCTAAGAATTCTTAACCTTCATGTTAGAACATGACCTCAAACTTACAAAGAGGCAATGTCGTCTTCAAAATCTTCATGTTGGAAATAAGCAATCAAAAGTGAGATTGATTCGATTTTAAGTAATAAAACTTGGGAATTAGTTGATATTCTAGCTGGAATAAAACCAATTCGTTGTAAATGGATCTTCAAGAAGAAGATAAAACCAGATGGCTCTATTGATAAATATAAAGCCAGATTGGTAGCCAAAGGATATTGTCAAAAAAAGGTGTAGACTTCTTTGATACTTATTCACCGATTACACGAATAACCTCTATAAGAATGTTAATAGTAATCACATCCATCTATAATCTAGAAATTCATCAAATGGATGTAAAGACAACATTCTTAAATGGAGATCTTGATGAGGAGATTTACATGGAGCAAGCTGAAGGTTTTAATTCCAAGGAAAATGATAACAAAGTCTGCAGATTAGTCAAATCATTATACATACTCAAACAAGCTCCAAAGAAATAGCAAAAAAAATTTGATAATGTCATGATGAAAAATGGTTTTCTTATAACCGAATGTGATAAGTGTGTTTATTACAAACAATTTGGTCAATCATATGTAATGATTTGTGTATATATGGACAATATGCTATTCTTTGGTCCCAACATTAAGGTTATAGAGACCGTAAAGAAAATGTTAATCAATAATTTCAATATGAAAGAGTTAGGAGGTACATATAGTATTTTGGGAATCAAAATAATAAACAAACTTAATGAAATTGAATTATCTCAGTCACACTATGTAGACAAAGTGATTGAAAAATCCAAGATTTTGGAATCAAAGGGGTAAGAACACATTTTAATCCATCGAAAGTACTACACAAAAACACTAATGAGAGTGTAATGCAACTGGAATACTCTCGTGTAATTGGATGTTTAATGTATCTCATGAATTGCATAAGACCAGGTATTGCTTATGTAGTAAGTCAACTAAGCAGGTATACAAGTAACCAGGGAAGGAACAATGGAAAGCACTAATGAGAGTGTTGAGATATTTAAAGAATACCACAAACTTTTCATTATATTACGGAAAATGTCCTGCCATCTTAGAAGGATATAGTGATGCAAACTGGATTTTAGATTTAGAGGAATCCAAATCAATAAGTAGTTATGTCTTTACCCTAGTAGGAGCAGCGGTGTCATGTTAATCTACTAAACAAACATGCATAGCTCAATCCACTATGGAATCTGAGTTCATTGCATTAGATAAAGCAGGTGAAGAAGCCGAATGGCTTCGTCATTTTTTAGAAGATATTCCATTTTGGCCCAAACCTGTAATGGCCATATGTATTCACTGCGATAATCAAGCATCGTTAAGTAGAGCACAAAAATTTGTGTATAATGGAAAATCACGACACATTTGTCGACACCATAACATAGTTAGGCAATTACTCTCAAATGGAACTAGTTCCATTGATTATGTAAGAACTAATGATAACCTAGCGGATCCATTTACTAAAGGTTTATTAAGAGAGAAAATTGACTGCGCATCGAGGAGAATGGGTTTAAAAGCCTAAATCAAAAAGTGTTACCTTATACGAAACCTATCCTAGCGACTGGAGATCCCACGAACTAGGATCAACAGGCCAACCGGTTTTGAGTAACTTAAGAAGTAATGTATTTTTTGGACTTAGTCCTACTCTATTCCTATGGTATACAATAGAATGCATGCCTACAGAAGTATTAAAAGGTTAAGCTATGCCTTTAATAATGTCCATATCTTGAAATCATCAATTGGAATATACGTAGGATACTCTTTATGGATGAGATCACCTATGTAAGTGTGAGCTGGGTCAGCTCTATGAGAATACTAAGGCTTAAATTCTCTAAATACACACGCATAACCAAATTTGTTCAGGACCAAAATGAACACAACCAAGAGATTGGATGTGAAGGGAAACAATGCTTTGTAAAGCTTATTGTTTGTTTATACACTAACGGCTAATGGTTCAAGTTGAAATAATTCACCGATTAGCAAAGTATATCCGATAAATTTTAACTAGGGAAAGTTCAAAGTGAAATATCTACTTATCCTCGATATAGTATTTTTCCATATGTACTCTGTGATATTCCCTTATGTGCGAGGGAGGCATATATCGTCATTCATATTGGGGATTGTTAGAGATCCTTGCATAGTTGAATGAGGATATAGTCCTACATCGCCAAAAACAAAGAAGTTTTCATGTTTATATACTCCTTCTCATCAACCTATATTGGCCCATAGGGTCAGGTAATTTTTTGCGAGGGAAAGGACCTATATGGCCATGGTTTAAACACACACACGTGTGTCGCCCGATCGACCGACCGACCAGGTTCAGGTCTAATGTATTACTATCTTTTTGCTAGAAAAAACAAAGCCTGTTTTGAACAGTAGTTTTCTCAAACAGACGTAATCGATGATGAACAGACATGACTGTTTCAAAATGTGCGACTATTGGTGATGGACGGATGCAACTATTGGCTCAAAATATAAACGACTGTTAGGAAACGACTATTGGGTGTTGCAGATGACTGACGAACAGAAACAACTATTAGGCGTTGCATATGACTCTTTGATTCAGAAGAACAGACACAACCTTCTAAGCAGACGCAACCATTGAAGGCTATAAAAGAAGAGGAATACTGATCACAATCTTCATCCCTTTTTCTTCATCTTCTTCATCTTCATTTTGTTGTCAAATTAAAGCATTATCAAATCATAGAGTAGACACACTCGTCACAATCTCGTGCAGATTATTTTGTTATATCTTGGAAACTTTGTAAATAAAGTTTTAAGGAGATTTCTAAGGCAAGTCTCATAATTCCTCACCGTTTTATATCAATAATTTATTATTGTGCATCCATGTGCATGTTTTCGTACAGTTCTTACACTATTTTTTTGTTGTTACTTACTGTTTTGGTAATATGACCATTTACAGGAGCTTTGCGCATAATATGGAAAAAATACAGTTCAAATGACAAGCGTCGCAATATTTTATACAAAAAGGTACACAAACCATGAGTGAAAAACAAAACATTACAATTGAGATTAAATGTCTAAAAGACATCCTTTGACATTATAAAACTAATTTGGTAAAGTTTACTATGTAAGCAAAATATGATGGTTTAGTACACAAAAATATTGTTGTCGCAATCGTTTTCTCTCATTCTTTTTTAGTCTTAGCACTGATGTCAGTAAATAAAAGATTATATATAACAGAGTTGAGAATGTTGCATTATGAAGTAGATAATTGAAGTTAATGATTATTTTCTATTTTATTAGTCATAATTTCATTGTTTGTCAACATTATAGAAAAAAACTAATTTAACTAAAAACTATTTACGAGCGAGACTAAATCCATGTTAATAGTTTTTACTTCGCTGTAAGTACTTCGACGGATGTGATTCATTTGCATATAAAAATATCCTCAAATAATATATATATTCAATAGCCATCGGAAGCCGTTGAAATATTGGTCGTCGAAGAACTGTACTTCGACGAAATTTTCGATTGCTCCGTCGCCCCATTTTCGACGGTTTTCGACGGCCCGTCATGTACACATGGAAGGTCATAGCTACACAAGTTTGGTGTCGCTAGCTGTCGGAAGCCATCTGTATTTTTCTACCAATAAGCCGTCACTAGCCGTCGATAATCTAGAGCATTTTTTTATTACAGCAGTCATTCAACCTCAAACTACACATATATAACAATATATTTCGTAGCTCAATTTCACACATATAAGTCATATACATTAAAGCCCAAGTCACATATATCAAATCAATTATAATAAAATGTTAATATATACAATTAACCAACCTTAAACATTCAATAATATACTTAAATATCTGACAATATATAATAAACCAACAGCAACCAATCTTAAATCAGTCAACATGTCAAAATACATCCAATACCACTTCAAATCAACCTCACACATCCAACAACATCTCAAAATGTATCATACATATCAAATCACATCAACCTCACCCATCTCATAGTATATGTAACTCTCAAACTACCTAGCAATAAAGTCAAACTACCTCACCCATCTAAAAGTGCATATATGTACAATGTCTCAACACAAAATAAATAAACCATACCCAACAATCCTGATCATCACCTCCAGATCCCGCTGATGAAGGAAATGTGTCATGCTGCTGCATATAAGCAGCAATGCGCTCATCCAGCATCTGGTGCATCTCTATAGTCCGACGTATGTCTCGTTATTCGAGGTTAGCAATCTTACGCCTCACTTGACCCTCAATGTCAGAAATCCAAGCTTTCAACTCTACAATCTCCTTATTGCCCTGAGCTTTTTGCTAGCTGCTTTACCTATGTCTAGCATGTGATATTTTTTTACCAAAGTGAATAAGTTTTATATACTATGATTAATAAAATCAATGTGTTATGTATTATTCATAAATATATTATGCATAAACATTACATCTTGGTTCTCAAAAACATTACGCATATTCCGCTTTGGCGACTCCATACAACGTCAAAGATCTGGTCCTTCTCGTCAGCGGTCAACTCTTCCCGTCCTGTTCTGTGAAGACTCGTCTCCTCGACTCTCGAAAATTGACACTAATACATCCACAGTATTCATGTGTCGTAAGTCCAAGTGCCGGGAAGGTAGATTTATAGGGGTAAGTAAAGTAAAATATAGAAACACAAATTCTCACATTACGTTAAATAGATAAATAGTATATACAATCACCATCACTAGGGTACATCAGAGTTTTTGTGTGCACTAACCCAGCCAGGAATAGTTATAACTGCCTGCTCTCACACTTGCTAGTATTGACTAACTTTGACACAGTAGAAAAATAAAATTAGATAGATAAATAGTTATCTCCATCAGGTGCTCCAGCTTCATGCTCCAAAAATCTCTTCCAACATGCTCCTCCCCAAAATACTTTGAACAAAATCCCGACTACTTGGCTGCTCGGGAAAATAAGGCACCCAAAGTTTAAAGGGAAAACAAAAACTTCGGGTCAGTCATGGGATTGGTGTGAGAACTCAAAATACATGTTTTGAAAAGAAAAAGGTATCTCATAAGACCAGGCCGCACATAAACACGGAACGGATTTTTACCTTATGATAACCAAAACATTTTACGTTAAAATACTTGATATTATTTTTACTGACATATCTTGGAAAACATTTGCAAATAAACTTATTAATCTTAGCCGAAATTGTTACCATTATTAAATTCCAGTATACTAGGCTCTACAAAAAAAATGGCAGACACTTATTGGAGAATGGATTCCATACAAATGACCAGGTAAAGGGACTACCTTCCAACAATACATCTCTAGAGGAATGTTCCGAGGTCAACAGAACATCTACACCTCTGCCAACACAAGACCGACCTACCTTTCTCACTAGATAGTACCGAATATGTCATCACCCCGGTCGTTACCGACCTACCCGAGATTCTCTTAGCATACACCACAATAATTTAAACTCGAACGTTAAAGTGGGTAGAAATTAATCTAGAAGGGGATGATCATACCCTAATGGTTGCGAACCACATAGCCTTGTTGCATCTACCATGTTTCGGACATTTCCGGGTGTGAGGCTTGAGGTAACGATTACCTTTGACATAGCACATTTCACTTTGAATGCCATACTGACATTCCTTTGATCTCTATTGACTTCCACAAACATACAACCTCTGAGCTCATTCGTCTCAGAAAAGAGTGTTAAGCCAAGAGAAGTTGCCTTCTCCGCCACCAAACAGATGTATGTTTATAAAAGTCAATGACGAAATCTCAAGAAAGCATTGTTAGACATCCATCCATACAAGTTCATTCTAGGACTGAACGAAACCGAAGGCACTCTCCTACCACATCCTGTCGGGAATTATCCCTAAGATTAGTAGCGAGAAGTCCTTGCATCGAAGATCTTAAATGAAAAACTATTGCCACATAATATGATATGGAAAATTTCCCCCGAGGGTCAGTGACAAGTAGCCCTACATTCCATCTTCCATAATTATCTTTATGTCCTCACTTCGAGTACGTAAATTGGTTCGAAGTGGTCTTTGGGTAGGAGTTATCCAAATCCGACCCCGGTTTCTTCGAACCAATCATCGACAAAAGAGGTCAAGTGAATAGGGAATCATTCTTTAATTGATTAAGGTTTGATATTGAAATCTCTGTCGGAGATACACATTTATAAAACATTCTTTTTGGTATATATGGAAATATTAAACCTCTCTTATAAAATCCGTTGATAACTTTTGAACTTCTTTTTCTAGGAATAAACTCGAAATCGTTTCATTTTTCATTTAGGAAGATATTGATCCGAGTAAACCAAATTCACCATCCCCTCCATCAGGCCAGTTCAGATAGCCAGGGAGAGCAGAAAACTGATTTTCCAAACTCAAGCCTAGACATTATTTCTTTGACACCCATAAGGCGGTCAAGTGATTTGATGGACTCTAAATCTTTAATCACTCCAAAAATTCTTCAAATCATCTTTAAAACACTTTATAAATTATGTTAAAACATTCATAAAAGATTTGTAAAAGAATTGTTAAGTTTAAAACTATAATTCAAAAGTTATAGAAAAGTGCTGCGAAAAGTGCCTTTTTACCTATATTGATCAAAATGACTTTTTATTATTCGAAAATTCATTTTTATTACTCAAATTACTTTTTAAACATTTATAATAGTGGAAATTAGCCACAAGAGTCTCTTTAGCAAGTGGAATTAGTTTCTAAGACACACAATTGAAATAATTACTTTCAAGGACAAAACGTAAAATAATTAGTTTCTAGGGCCTAAAAACCTATGAAATTATGTCCTTGAAAGTAATTGGACTGCTGACTTTGTCATTAAAAGTAATTATTCTGCTGATTTTGGCCTTGAAAGAAATTTCTTTGAATGTGTGTCCTAGAAACTAATTGAACTGCAAAGTTTGTCCTTCTGGTGAAATGCCCCTTTATAATATTTATTTGAAATTTTTAAACAATTTTAAAACATCATTTTCAAAGAAATCCAGTTTTGGATTCCGAACACCAATTTAAAGATTTTTCCAAAACTTGTTTTACTCATATTTCAAAATCTACTTATCAAAATCTCGATTTTCTTTCTTTTTTGGAAAACTATGGATATAATAGTTCAGAAAATTCTTATCTCAAAGAATTCTGAGCTATATTTCAAATTTTACACTAGTTTGACTTTTATAGCGCGAAATTGTGGACTACCGTTACACGACGCACTTATTTTTAACTAAAATTTCTATTTCTTTTTGAACTTCACCAAAAACCTTTTAAATATTCATAAAACATTTCAAATTCATTTTTAACCATTTTAAAGAGGTTTAACAATTCCATATACACCATTTCATTAGTTTAAGGAAAGTGATTTCCTTTGTGCTTATCGACGTGTATATTCATGACTTGCATATATATTAAATATTCATATAAAAATAACCAAACTTGATGATCAAAGCATAATAAACATCCATTTGCAACATCATATCACCATCCAATATATAGTATAATAATTTTAGGAGTTTTCACCTTGGGTTTTAAACGATATACTTAAAAATTCGCTATAGCTTCACTATTCGAGCTCTGAAACTCGCTATTCTTCGGATTTCAGCTCCTAAATGCCTCGACAAGTCTTGAGGAGGCTAGGGGGTGCATGGCCTAAGGTGTAACAATAAGTGGGCTCGCATAGGGTGGAGTGAAGTGGAGTTTGTGAAGAACAAAGAGAAATGATGAGTTTTGGAATCGTTTTGAGGAGTTTTACTATATAAAACTATATACTAAAATTTTAGTTTCTTTTTGAAATAATTTTTGACATTATTTCCCTTAGGATGGAAGCCATTAAAGAGGAAGCAAAAGCTTGAGAATATGAAGAAGAAGATTAATTAAAAAAACAGGGGTAGGGTATTTATAGGAAAAAAGAAGAGTATAAAGGAAGACATGTACACATCACCTTTGCATCACCATTTCAAGGCTTCTCCTACACACCTCCCCTCCTCCAAAGCGTGGCAAGAAGCCCCCCCATGTGCACATCACTTTCATCTTCTCATGTGTACATATGTTGACTTATAAAAGCTTAAGGAGTAAGTTTTCTTAAAAGATCTTATATATTTTATATTATACTTTTATATTTATATATTTTGGTATATATATTTATGTGCATGCCACATGTATGCATATGTACATGTATATGTGTATGTAACATACTCCTACAACGTTGCACAACTTTCACACGTTGTATCGTTACAAATCCCTCCGATTTTTGGTCATATTTTCTCTTTTAAATTAATATGCATATTTTTGTAAAAAATTTCGAAAATAAAATTTTCTTATTATTATTAGCTAATTAAAATGATCGTATTTTATTTACAAAATCATATAAATTATTATAAATAATTATTCACAAAATTATTTGTATTATCGATAAAGCTAAACGATCATTTATTTAAAAAGATATATTTACGGGTCGTTACATGCTCCCTCAAGCAGTTCCTCTCGTTCTTACATGAATTTATCCTGCGGTTCCAAATAGAATTACAATTAAATTCAAACTACGTTATTTTAATTATTTATACCTTATTATTCAAAGTGTTTATTAATAACTCATAATTTAAAATATGCTTACCATGGCCTTTTGTGATTTCATGTCATGTGTATGTTATTTGCCATCTTTATTGATATGCTCGATGGTGTGAGTATGAGTAAACACGTCCTTGTATGAAATGGGACGACCACGCTCTCTTTCATAAAATAATTATTATGTATTATATATATAATTATACAATGTAATAACAAGTATTGGTCATTTCAAACAATAAATTTACAAGCTCTTGATGGTAATGCTGGAATGACTTCGAATCACCGTGGTGTGTGACAGGATTTTTATTTCTATTTGCAAAATTCCTCTTCGACTCTACCTGTAATTTTTAAATGAACATTATATTTCACATTTGTAAATTGATGCAATTATTATACCAATTCTACTAAATTTTTAATAAATATACGAGACCGGTAAACTTACCTTCGCTTCTGGAGTTTTCTTGTAATCAACCCAAGCTTACGATTCTAATCATTCAGTCATGCCGTTTCCCCTTTTTTTTAAGCTCGATATCATATCTTGGTAGTTTTTTCGTATTATTTTCATCCAGTAATTTCTGCATAGAGCAAGATCAGATTTTTGTAAGTCTACCACCCCCTTCACATTGAAAAAAATAAGCAATACATTTATACTTAGTTAACAAATTTTACGGTGGTTATATATAAAATGAAATATAGATTTACACTTACGATGAAATCCTGCCATATACACTCTAAAATGTGGAGTGAGATACTATTCCACCTAGGCCAACACGCGCTCATTCTGCTCTTATAAGCATGTGGTTATTCTGCTCTTATAAGCAGCCTTGGAAACATCTTCTTTGTTCCCTGTATCTTACACAAATGCATGTACATAGGAAATAAAAAGGAAGTGCTATCAAAAGATTTTGAACCGTTTAAAATGAATGATTTGCAAAATGCAATTACTTTATTATGTTTGTAACTTAGCTAATACAGAGTCAACTCAGATGAATATTGATGTCTATTTTGTAATAAAAACGAATGTCTATATAACGATCAAATAAAATACTTGTCAGACTGGGCCAAAACTCTCTAAGGGATTTAAAAAGATAAAGTAGATTATACACTAATTTGTTTATATTAGCATTAACACTAATTCATTATTTGAATTCGTAACAATCTAAAAGCAATAAGAAATTTTTTTTTCTTCAGCATTTAGCTAACACTAATTTGAATTTATTACACAATAATAGAAAATTAACATTATACACTAATTTGTTTATATTACCACACACCAGATATACGTAAACTAGATTTATATATAATCAAGGATATAAACTAACAAAGGATTGTGTAATTAATTATTTTCCTGGACATTTTAGCTAACACATACACTAATTAACACTAAATTATGTTACACTAATAAGCACATACGTACACTAATCAACCCAAATTAGTCCTAATTACACATTAATTATAGGATTTAAACACTGATAACCCTAATTAACATATCTCAATCAACCAATATTCAATTATAAATAATTAATGGGTTATTATCAACAAATATAACTACAAATTAACGCTAATTTTACCGTAATTTGGATTATTTAGTTTACGGAAAGAATATACCTGATTTTTGATTTATTGAAGGCATAGATGGTTGGAGACTGCAAATTGATGTAGATTGTGACGGAAGCTGATGGGGGCAGGGGATGGAGATTTGTTGAATTTAGGGGAATTTTTTTGGGTTTAGGGTTATAGGAGAAAGATAATGAAGAAAGAATAGGCTCGTTGAAGTTATAATCGCGAGATTCCGACGTTTTCGATGGTCGTCGACAACTACGATTAGCGACGGTTTCCAACTATTAATTAAAATTTCACTCTATTTAAAATAAATTTAGTTTAATTTAATTTATTATCAAAATTTAATTTGCTATAAAAAATTTAAAAGTTCATATAACCAATTTTTGTTTCTAACTATTAAAAAGATCATTTTTATTCATTATACAATAATTTTTTAACGATCTAATAATTAATTGTGAATTTTAAATGTATTTAACATAATAAATTCATATAAAATAAAACACTTGGTAAAAAAATAAATTTGTTGAATTTTATGTCCATCCAAGGTAGGGTACACAATCGAAATATGAAAGAAAAATAACCAGGTTTAATGTATCAATCCTGATTTTTCAAACTTGTGGTCGTTCGTTGACATTTAGACTTAAACCTTTCGTTCTAAGGTCAAAAGATCTTCAAATGAGACAAATTCAAATTATACATACTGTATTACATATATATCCATTCCATATGGTTGGATTTAAAAAATCATATAGAAAAAAAATTAGATTTCAAACAGGTCATTTTTATAGAAGTTTGTCCTAACAATATATATCAAGTGTTGTACAACTCCTTAGAAAATGGTATATTTTGAGTCTAATTTTTTTATTTCATTTTCTTTCGCTTCAAGCCATACGGATTGGATAAATGTATTATAAAGTATGTGTGATTCGAATTTCATCTCGTTTGAAGATTGTTTGGCCTTCAAACGAAAGGATTTTAGTCCAAATGTAGACAAATGACTGTAAATTTGAGAATCAAGATCGACACCCTAAATTTATCTACCTTATTATCTTATTTTGGAAGTAGGTCCAAAATACTTTGGATCGACGAAAGATTCAAAAAAATTATTTTTCTACCGAATATTTTCTTTGATATGAATTTATAATGTTAAATACATTCAAAAATTCATAATTAGTTACAAAATGGTTAAAAATTATATTTATATTCATAAAATAATTACACATCATAAATTTCATTGAAGTTGTACAATGGACGAACTGAAAGTTGTATAAATTGATCGTTTGAGTTCGATTTTCAATAAAGTTAAATATCAAATTACACAACAAAAGATTATCGAAAACACTAATTTAATTAAACACAAACCGTCATAAAATTGAAGAATTGGATAAAAATATCTTCTTCAATTTCTAGGAATTAAATTAGTATTTTTAAACAAATTTCAAATCTCTATAACTAATAAGTTAAAATAATAAGATAACTTAAATTAATTAAAACACACAACTGTCGAAAGCCAAAGAAAATGAATTGACGGAACCGTCGGCGGCCGTCGAAACAGTCCATTGCTATTTAGCTTATTTCTAATAGTGTTTCAAGTATCATAGCGAATAACTTTCCGTGTGACACAAATGTAGTGGAAAAATACATCACTACAAATGATTTCAAAATATTCAATTCTATATTAAAAAATGTAAAACAATATATATATATATATATAACATTGTTTATCGATTGTAATATTTATTTACTTTTTAAAGACAGGAAAAAATGAATATCATACAAAATGCTATTTCATAATGACAATTATAAATATGATTACATGAAAATATATTTTATTGACGTGTATTGAAAAAAGAATATTCTTTGACAAAGTACGCTAAAATAATACAAAATAAAAAAGAGTGCATTTGTTATTGATCTTAAATAAACAAAGAATTGATAATGATTTATTGATACAAAAAGGAAAATACACTACGGAAAATGAAAAACAGAATTAAATTAAATATATAAAAAAAATTGTGATAATCGAGTTTTAACTTATAACCTTGATATTAACGCAAATTTTCCAACTAAAAATAAAGATTGATTTTTGACATAAGAAGGATTCAAAATTGCTACATCTTATGCATATAATTAATAGAGTTACGGGTATGCCCTAGGGGCAATTATGCAGTTTGTTACATTTATCTAACTCGTTGACCAATCTTATTCAAAATAAAAGGTATTTTCTTTCTATATTATACTTGATATAATGTGTTATATTAATTACTCAATTTAATTAAAAGTATATTTAATAGAAAATCTATAAATGATATATTTTGTGATAGTAGTTACAAAGTGTTATAACCATGAGTACTTTATCACGATAAATATAAAATATACCTTTTTAATGTTCCTAATCAAGATGCATTAGACTGGATATCGATGTATCCGTTGAGACTAGAGTACGTAATGCTCTCCAACTGTTAGGCAGTGTATTACTCATGACTACTAGGGGCACCAAGTGGTTACGTACTGATAGTTATTGGATAACTATGGAATGACTCACTCGATAGTTTTTTGTTGGTTAACATAAATAAGGTCAAACGGAAAATATGGATGTGACTGGTTTACACATTTCTCTCAATTTGAGAATACCGTGGATCTTTAATATGAAAGCTCTTCTTTGATTATAGTCAAATCATGGCATATCGTCCATTGAGTGACTATAGTTTGGTCGAGTGGAAGTATTGAAAGGGAAGCACTATTCAAGAAAGGATTCGTCTCCTCAACTATATGGGTTAGTATAACGGTCAACTTAAGTCAACTCAACGTCAAAGTCTTTGGCCGGAGCATTTCGGTTAATAATAATTGTTATTATTGAACTAATGACTTCGTGTTTGAACTATAGAGTTGAATATGGACGATATTGAAATTTTGACCATTACCAAATTCCATAGGTCCAAAGTGATATAGTTTTGAAAAAGAGAATTGTGTAAAATAAATATCACAATCGGTTAACTATTAATAATGTAAAATTGGATTTTACCAAAACTAACCGATAAAATTGTCGAAATTTCATACCGCCTGCTAAGTGATGTGTGAACATTAACATTCGAATAGTTCGATGTTAATCGCTGACCAAATTTTCACCTGACGAGTCACACAACCGAAATAGTGAATTACCTTTAGACCAAACGATTTAATTAGTTTATAATTGTTATAAATTAATTAATATTTATGAAGTATTAGTTATAAAATTTTGAATATGACTTGAGGAATAAATATTATTGTATATATTTATAATAGTTATAAATATATTGATCGATATGCGGTATCGACAAGAAATTAAATTAGATTTAATTAATAATATTTATTTGGGCTTAAATGGGCTTTTAGCCCATGATGTTAAGATGTTATTTCGGCAACAATAGGGCTTATAGGAGGCAGCTAAAGAAAGGCTAAAGGGGTTTGGAGATGGATGTTGAGATTTGATGAGAAATGGTGTGAGATGTGATCCATATTTCTTTCTATTTCTTCCACTATAAAAGAACCCTTAACCCTAATGCAAAAAGCACTTTTTTGGTTGCCATTTCACATCATTACTTGTCGATCTCATCAACAAGAAGCTCTAACAAATTCATCTCAAATCAATTCAAAAGGCAACGACTATTGGATAACAAAAGGTCTACGGTTCAAGGATTAGCAATATAACGAATCGAAAAGATTTCAAAGAAGGAAGGATTCATCATTACAAGGTGTACTCTAAGGCATTATTATTAGGTACGTATTTACTATAATATATGATTTATAATTTTTGGATAACATTATATTATTCATATATATATATCATTATTATATTGCTTGTTATGTGAGATTCTTATATGTACCATCATTGTTGTCATATATTAGATTGGTTATATACATGTTTTAATTTATTAAAAAACTTATATATATATATATATCTAAAGTGCACAACCAAATAAATTTTATTTTAATTATTATTATTTTATTAATATATACATATATATATGTATTAATATATTACCTAATTTTAATTATATGACTTGTATTTAATTATATCATCATATCATGTTAATAATTGAAATTATATTTTATAAATGCATATCCACATAGATTATATTTTTTATGGCTACAAATTAATATTTAATAATTATTTACTATTATTTCATATTATTTAAATCAGTGTACTAATTAAATAAATCTTATAATGTAAAATATGTTTTGAAAATTAAATTTTAAATTTTATAAAATTTTATCATAATATAAACTCTCAGCCAAAATATTATAATTTAAAAATAATTTTTTATATTTTTAAAAAATTAATTTAATAAATAACTAAAATTGATTAATTGATTAAAAATATTATTTTGACGGAGAAAATTTTGGAAAAATTTTTGTAACTTCAAAATATCATGCTTGATTTTTAAAAAATTTAAAAAATAAATAATATAACATGAAATTATTTATTATTATTATTTTATTATATTTTGAATAATCAAGTAATATATATATTAATGTAATAAAATATAAATAGATTTTTTTGAACTATGCATTCGATCTGAAAAGGTTTTTATATATATATTAAATACATAATTAATATACATACATATATATGCACATACACATTTTTAAATATTATAAGTATACTTATATATATATATAATAATAAAAAATTAATTACTATTATTCATACATATAAATGTATAAGTGGAAAATGATTTTTTTTAAATCTTTATATATTACTGTTATCCGAGTTTTTAACCCAGCAGAAAACAATAGGGAACAGAACAATCTTGCAAGGACAGGATGGTTCAGGACTTGACCAGAAAAGCCAAGACAAAGGATCAACAAGGGCTAAGCGATACAACTAAGACAACAACTGGGATCAACGGAACTGAGAGATCAGCATTCCTATAATCCAATCAGTAGCTAAACGTTAACAACTAGTGAATTGCCGTCAAAATGTAAGAGCAACGATAAAAGGCCATAGGAACATCTCCGAGTCCAGACTCTAGAAAAATCTTAAGTGCTTAGCTCATCAGTGACTCATGCCTCTGCTCAAACCATCAAACAAACCAGATATGGAACACTATCAAAAGGAGGCAAGATTTGGTCTGCAAAACGAACCTAGTCCACGGGTCGCGAACGATCCATGGGCCATGGTTCACTAGCAATCTATGATTTTGGCTCGTTTTGCGAGCCAAAGCCCCTAGGTCGCCTGTAACCTACCTGAAAACTAATGAAGACAGGCCTGGCCCAGAAGTTCTCTGACCTCTATAAATACCATCCTACCTGCAACGCAAAGAGGATCTTCTCTGGACTGGTTGCTGAAGCTCTGCTTGAATTATTCTTCACTTTCTAACTCCCTCACAACAATCTCAACACACCGTGATTCTCCAGTGGACACCTACTTTGGAGATCCAATCTAGCTAGGAAACAATCAAAGCCTTGTAATCAAACAACTCTTGTAACAACAATCAGTTTATAGTAAAGCTATAAAGTGGATGTAGGCTTCATTAACAACCGAACCACTATAAAAATTCTCTCTCTTCTTTCTTTTACTATTCTATTTCTATACCTGTTATCTGCGATATTGCTCTATCAAAACAGGGCTACTGCTCAAACTCAAACCAGGGTGTTGGTCCATTTTTTGGGTCAACATTTTGGTGCTTTCACTGAGAACTGAACTCAGGACTTAGATCTAGCTATCTACTTTGGATCCCACAGGTCCAGAAGGTAAATCCCCAATCTTTGCTTGAAGAACTTGTTGTTTTAGAACCAATGGCTCCTGGAAGAAGAAGAACTGCCTTTGGAAGATCTATAGGGGCGGTAATAGCCGGAGAAGGATCTAGGCTCCAACATGCTGAAGTAAATGGTGCTAACTTAGGAAACCAGGCACCGGCATCCTCCGATCAGCATGAAGTTGTCACTAGAGATGAGTTGAATAAGATGGCCGAGGAGATCAATCAGAAAATGGAAAATAGTCAAAAGGCTCTGATGGAAAAGCTCAACGCTCTATTGACCGTACAACCAAACCCCGCTCCAAGGGCTGTGCCTGAACCAGTGACTACTGTAGAATAAGAGAATTCCTTCGTCTTTGGCCTACACAGAAGGAACGGAAAGCAGCCACAAAGAAGGGTAACAACACGATGCGGCGTGGAGGAGAATGAGAATACTCTACTCAGCGCAAGGCAACCAATCTTGAATTTGACTCAGGGAGCCAAAACCCCGCAGGAAGATATAGCTGCCAATCTCTCTGATTCAGAAGATGGAGAGCAAGGTAATCAGATGGAAGAGAACGTCAATGCGTTCGATGACGCTAGAAACATCCAAACTGCCCCAGTTAGGCCAACTGCAAGCCAATGGGGTCCCGCGGAGTGGCTCTCCTGGAGACAGGAGCGCCTAGGCTTTAGCCCCTATGCCAAGACTGTTTGCAGAACCAACACTCGGTGCAGTGACTAATTGTTGCCCCCAGGGCTACCAGACATTAGAGGCATACATAGTAGACATGGTCAGACGACTGATGGACGAGAGTAAGGACCGAAAGGACGATGAATGGGGATCTGCCCCGAGTCGAACCCCTTTTATCGACGAGGTCTTGAATGTAAGATACCCGAACAAATTCACTATGCCAACTATCCCCTCTTACAACGGAACAAAGGACCCAAAGCCCCATTTATACAAGTACAGTTGGTACATGGACGGAGCCAATGCTCCAAAGGCCGTCTGCTACCGATGTTTCCCTATTTTTCTAGAAGGAGTCACGTCTATGTGGTTCACCAAACTCCCCCCAAGATCCATATCTACTTTTGACCAACTTGCAACGAAATTCCTTGACTAGTTCAGGATTCATACCGCACAACTGAAGGACGTCATGTCCCTATCCGGTTCGGTCCAAGGGCGCAACAAGTTACTGAAATCATTCACGAGTAGGTTTAACACCACGATAACAAAAGTGAACACCCAAATGTGGATATGGTTTTTATGGTATTAGTCCACGCTATTCACTCGGAAACGGAGTTCGGGAAATGGATTAAGATGAAGCAACCTACCAATAGGAAAGACTTCAATCGTAAAGCAAGCCAGTATTTGAGATTGGAGGAAGCACATGAATTGGAAAGAAAGTCTGCCGGTACACAACAGATGGATGCCGGACAAAGTGATATATCGGCAAATCAAAATATGCGTGGTCCTGGAAATACTCAAGTAGTTGCGGTAAAGAGCGGGAATCAGAAGAGAAGAAACCAGAACTCCGATAAAAGAAATAATGGTGGCAGCAACAAAAGGTTTAGAGGGTTTAGACAGGAGGACTATACCCCCTAAAAGACACTCCGAAGAATATTTATCTCGCAACGTAAGAAACTGAAGAGTATAAGAAACCTCTTAGAAAGGAGGCAACGGAACAGCAAAAGCGCTCAGGGAAATTCTACCTCTTCCACGAGACGCACGGGCACAATACAAATGAATGCCACCACCTTAAGGACCTCATCGAATGGTTAATCCGAGACAACAAACTTTAACAATATGTGAAAAGGCCGCAAAAACCCAATCAACTTATGGTCCCTCAACCTCCTAGAGAGCAAATAAATCAAGCTGGAACCAATGAAGAAGGGTCAAAATGAACTGACCAAAGGCTTATTATCGGGACAATATCTAGGGGACCACACCCCACGCAAAGAAGTTGGGGAGAGATTGAGCGATATGCGAGTTCATTGAAGCATACTCCTAAGGAATCGTGTTTAGCAGTAGATGATGAAACTCCAGCCAAGCAGCAGAAGGTTCTGACCGATGACATAGTGTTCCATAACCGGGACACCGAAGGGGTTGAAGCTCTAACTTTCGACCCAATGGTGGTGACAGTAGGAATCGGTCTCGACGTAGTCCAACGAGTGTTGATTGATAGTGGCATTTCAATTAACATACTTTTCAAGTGAACTTTTGACCAAATGAAGATTGACATGAAAAGCATATCCGCGTGCCAGACTAAGATTTAGGGGTTTACCGGAGAACCCAAACAACTAGTGGGAACAATCGACCTATCCGTGGAGCTTGGAGACGGTGAGCGACGAGTCACCCTCATTCAGACTTTTGTGATCGTGGATGAAATGTCAACATACAATGCATTCTTGGGATGGCCCGCATTAGCCGACTTCAGAATAGCATTGGCCCAATGGTGCCTTATAATGAAGTTCCCTACGGAGCTCGGAATCAGAATAGTGAAAGGAGACCAAAGCGTTGCCCAGGAATGCTACATCACAGAGTTTCACGAGTCAAGAAAAAAGGAAAAAGGAAAGGATGTGGGGAATTCCCTCCACATCCGTGAGCCCTCCGAATAGCAACTACAGAGCCTCCCTAGCTTGGGTACCATAGCCGATTCAACAAGGCCTTGGACCCTTGGAAGAAGAGCTCAGAGGAGGATCGGGCAGCACCGGCAGAGTTAATGGTGTCAGTCCCAGTCTGTATGGATGACACAACAACATGCGATCAGAGTTAACCAAATTCCTCCGCACTAATTTGGACGTGTTTTCTTGGACACACTACGATATGTGTGGGTTGTCACCTGAAATTGCCTGCCACATGCTCAATATTGACCACAGATTTACACCAGTAAAGCAGAAAAGGTGCAGCTTGGGCCCCGAGCGATCCATGGCACTGAGGGAGGAAGTAGATAAACTGATGGCCAACGGCTTCATCCAAGATGCAACTTACCCTGAATGGGTATTAAATCCAGTTCTAGAAAATAAATCTAATGGAAAATGGAGAACCTGTATTGATTTCTCGGACCTCAACAAAGCATGTCCGAAGGATAGCTTCCCGCTCCCGAGGATTGATCAACTGGTGGATGGAACAGCAGGACATGAGCTGTTGTCATTTATGGATGCGTACTTGGGCTATAATCAGATCCCGATGCATGAACCAGACCAAGAGAACACTAGCTTCATCACCGATTTGGGACTGTACTGCTGTAGGGTGATGCCATTCGGCTTAAAAAATGTGGGGGCAACATACCAAAGGGTAGTGAATGTTATGTTCAAAGCCAGATTGGGAAGACTATGGAGGTTTACGTGGACGATATGTTAGTCAAATCCTGAGTAGCTGCTAACCATTTGGATAATCTCGCTGAAATGTTCGAAATACTCTGCAAATACGGAATGATGCTCAACCCACTTAAATGTCACTTCGGAGTAGCCTTTGGGAAATTCCTAGGATTCATAGTAAGTGCCCGGGGCATTGAAGCAAATCCGGAGCAAATAACAGCTTTACGGGAAGTCCAAGCCCCTAAAAATAAGAGAGAACTTCAAAGCTTGAATGGAAAGGTCGCAGCACTAAGTCGGTTCATCTCTAAAGCTACAGACAAGTGCATACCGTTCTTCGACGCACTGAAGAAAGGAAGGAAAAACTTCGAATGGATTGAAGCTTGCCAGACAGCTTTCGAGGAACTGCTACGACACATGGAAGCTCCCTCGATTTTATCAAAGCCGGTGGATGGAGAACACCTATTCATTTATTTAGCGGTTTCCCCGCACGCACTGAGCGCGGCTTTCGTGCGGGAAGAAGCGAGAATCTAGCGACCTGTGTACTACATTAGCAAGCAATTCACCGGAGCTGAGAAGAATTACCCAATGCTGGAAAATCTAGCCTATTGCCTTTTGATCGCATCCCGTAAATTACGACCGTACTTCCAGGTCCATCCGATTAAAGTATTGGCTGACTAGCCCCTGAAGCAAGTTTTATACCGGCCAGAAACTTTCGGACGATTACTCAAGTGGAATATAGAGTTGAGCCAATACGACATCACATACCATCCTAGGAAAGCAATCAACGGGCAAGTGTTGGCCGACTTCATTGCCGAATTTATCGTAAGGGACGACGAGGAGGAAATTCAACCGGAAGAAGTCACGCAATGGAAGCTCTTCGTCGATGGTGCATCAAACAACCTCTGTTCGGGAGTAGGGGTAGTGCTTGAAACCCCCGAGGGGTGAGCCATTAGCTATGCTTTGCGCTTGGAACTCCCAGCAACAAATAATGAAGCAAAATATGAAGCCTTGATCGCTGGACTAAAGGTTGTGAAGGAACTCGGGATAAAATCTATTAACATATACCGCGACTCCCAGTTGGTTGTCTGTCAAGTGAAAGGGGAATATCAAGAGCATGGAGAAAATCTTGCCCCGAACTTATCCAAAGTATGAGAGCTGTTAAGTGATATCGAGCACTACACTATAACTCACATCCCACGAGAGCAAAACACCAAAGCAGACTATTTGGCCAACCTGGCAAGCTCCAGGGAAGCCCAGTTATTGGGATTAGTTCCGGGTGAAGTGCTAACCAACCCGAGCATAGGCGAAATGGATATGGATTGGATTCTAGAAACCACCATCGAGCCAGATACATGGATGACACCGATAAAGGACTATCTACTCGCAGGAACCCTACCGACTGATCGAAATCAATGGAAGAAGCTCCTCCGTAAGGCGCTAAGGTTCATGATGCAGGATGGGATACTCTATCAAAAGGGATTCTCGACCCCTCTTCTTAGGTGTGTGACCGATGATGAAGCATGACAAATCCCGAAGGAAGTACATGAAGGCGAATGTGGGGACCACACTGAGGGGCAGAGGCTAGCAAAGAAAGTCCTTCGATACAGTTACTTTTAGCCAATAATAAATCGCGATGCCGTAGATCACGCCAGAAGATGCGATCGTTGTCAAAGATTCAAAAAAATTAAGAGAACTCCTTCAACGGAACTGACACAAATGGTCGGCCTATGGCCATTTGCGATATGGGGGATCGATCTAATTGGTGTCCTTCCAATAGCTAAAGGAGGAGCCAAATATGCTATAGTTGTCGTAGATTATATCACAAAATGGGTCGAAGCGGAATCGCTGGCCACCATTACCACAAAGAAAGTTATTAAATTTGCCACTAAAAACATCATTTGCAGGTTTGGTGTGCTGCAAAAAATCATCACTGACAACAGAACCCAATTCGAGAGTGCCGAGTTCAAAGACTTCTGCAGGCGCTTCTGAATCGAGAAAAGCTTTTCTGCAGTGGCTCATCCGCAAGCAAACGGGCAAGTGGAAGCAATAAACAAGATCATTAAATCCACCATCAAAAAGCGATTAACAAAGGCGCAAGGAAATTGGGTTGACGAACTTCCACTCGCACTATGGGAATACATGACAACACACAAAGAGGCAACTGGCCACACTCCATTCGCATTAGCATATGGTTCAGAAGCAACTGTTGAATTAGAGGTCCCCTTGCACCGAAGGAAGAATTTTAATAAAGCGCAAAGTGAGAAACACCTACTCGAATCACTAGACAGATCGATGAAAAAAGAGAAGAATCAGAGTTAAGAATAGCCGCCCACCAAAAAAGGGTTGCATGGTACTTCAACTCTAAAGTTCATAGTTAGGCCTTCGAGGTCGGAGATCTTGTTTAAGCGAGTTTACCCTGTAACAGGAACCTTCGAACCAAACTGGGAAGGACCGTATGTCGTTTATCAAAAGCTTAATGACGGGACTTTCAAGCTGATAACCGTCGACGGGGTCGCTGATCCCAGATCCTGGAATAGTGAATCATTTCGCCATTATTTCATATAAAAAACTATTTTATGTATTTTCTATTTTCTATTTTTCAACAAATAAGCCATCCCGAAAATGCCGGTGGCATTGTAAACAGGCAAAGAATCTGCCATGCTTTCCTTAATAAAGTTTGCTTCTTGAAACAACTAAACCGTGTTCATAATGATTACCCACCGAGTCGACGGAAGCGAATTGACTCAAACCGTTGGAGCAGCGGAACTCGACCCTTGCCTCTCGAAAAAGAAAAACCAGTGTTGCCCCGGCAACCCGGGAGGTATACAAAAAAACAAACTCCTCGCGTTGCCCGGAGATAGGAAACGCCGAGGAGCATCAAAAACTAACTTCCTCGCGTTGCCCGAAGATAGGCAATGCCGAGGAACATCGAAAACAAACTCCGCGCATTGCCCAGAGATAGGCAACATCAGGGAGCATTGAAAACTAACTTTCTCCCATTGCCCGGAGATAGGCAACGCCAAGGAACGTGGAAACCAAACTCCTCGTGTTGCCCGAAGATAGGCAACGCCAAGGAGCATCGAAAAATAACTTCCTCACGTTGCCTGGCGATAGGCAACGCTGAGGAACGTCGAAAATAAACTCTACGTGTTGCCCGGAGATAGGCAATACTAAGGAACGTTGAAAACAAACTCCTCGCATTGCCCAGAGATAGGCAACGCCGAGGAGCATCGAAAACTAACTTCCTCGCGTCGCCTGGAGATAGGCAATGTCGAGGAATGTCGAAAACAAGCTCCTCGCGTTGCTCGGAGAGAGGCAATGCCGAGTAGCATCGAAAACTAACTTCCTCGCGTCGCCCGAAGATAGGCAATGCCGAGGAATGTGGAAAAAAAACTCATCGCATTGCCCGGAGATAGCCAATGCCGAGGAGCATCGAAAAATAACTTCCTCGTGTTGCCCGGAGATAGGCAATGCCGAGGAACGTCGAAAAAAAACTCCTCGTGTTGCCCGGAGATAGGCAATGCCAAGGAGCGTCGAAAATAAACTCCACGCATTGCTCGGAGATAGGCAACGCTGAGGAGCATTGAAAACAAACTTCCTCGCGTCACCCAGAGATAGGCAACATCGAGGAACGTTGAAAACAAACTCCTTGCGTTGCCCGGAGATAGGCAACGCCGAGAAGCATCGAAAACTAACTTCCACGCATTGCCCGGAGATAGGCAACGTCGAGGAACGTCGAAATCAAACTCCTCGCGTTGCCCGGAGATAGGAAATGCCGAGGAGCATCGGAAACTAGCTTCCTTGCGTTGCCCATAGATTGGCAACGCCGAGGAACATCGAAAACTAACTCCTCGCGTTGTCGAGAGATAGGCAACACTGAGGAGCATCAAAAGCTGTGCACCTCGTAAGCCGCGCACTCAAGAATAAACCCCTCGCTTCCTAGAGATAGGCAACACTGAGGAACACCAAAAACAAACTCCTCGCGTTGCCCGGAGATAGACAACGCCGAGGAGCATCCAAAGCCGCGCACTACACAAGCGGGGCGCTAAATCTCAAAATAATAGCCCCTCATTGATACAATCAAGAATAATTGGTGCTAGAAGGAAGGCACTCAATGATAGACAATACAAATCCATGCGTAAACTGCATACTTGCTTGAATGATGATAGAAACTGATCGAGTATATGCTAAGGTCACAAAACTTCCGAAGAATGGAAAATCAGGTCATGACTTAGCCAGATTTTCAATAAAGATCATCTAAACCCCAAGCTATCAACTACTTGAAAGTTGTTTGAAGTGAACAACCCTATGAACCGGGGGGCATACACCTGTACTAAGACAGAACCAAACAAATACAATAAGCTCACAGGTTCTGTCACTCCAAACAATAACAAGTTCACAAGTTCTATCCCAAAGTATTATCAACTTCCAAACAAAAATTTCTAAAACCTAGAAATTTCTATAAGTTTTGCAAATTTCTAAAAGTAGATTTCTAAAGCTTAGAAATTTTTATAAGTTTTGTAGGAGTAAATTTCTAAAACTTAGAAATGTTTACAGGTTTTGTGAACTTCTAAAACTTAGAAATATCTAAACGAAAATCAACTCCAAACGAAAATTGTTAAAACTTAGAAATTTTTCTATAGTATTGTGAATTTCTAAACAGAAATCCTCTAAGTGCTGTCATTCTCTAAGTTCTATTAAAATTCTATTACTTCGAATGAAGGACCTTGGCTATAATCAAAGAACTAGCAAAGTATGAAATGAAATGAGCAAAAGTACACGAAGCATATACGAATAGACAAATAAAAATAAAGTCAAAATATCATTGTATTGCTTGTGATTTTCTGCACACGGGATTAAAATGTGGGGGCCGTACCCACACAACAGCGGCTAACAAAGAAAAGATACAAACTCTACAATCAGGACACAAAGTGCAGACTCTACACTTGAAGAAAACAACTCAAAAGGGAATACAAGCCAGGCTTCGTGCAAGCTGTAAGCCGAAATCCAACTCATCTTCATACCGACCGCGCAACGATTTTTGCCCCCACTACCCTTTCCACCCTTGATTGGTAGTTTCCACCTCTTTTCGGGAGAAGTGTCACTGTCGGTAACATCAACGAACACTTCGGTGGCTATCTCCTCATCTTCCTCAGAAATCTTCTTAGAAGAGCCTCCCTTCCCCGTACGTTTTCTCGACTTTTGGGACGCTTCCACTCTCTCCTTCTTAACGGCAACCAAATCTTGTGGAGTCTTCTGTAGTTGCTCCGTCTATGTCTCCTGCTCCTTAGCCTTGGCGGTAGTTGTATCACCTTCCAGAGATGCCGAAGGGTCGTCCAAACCATGGAGCGACGCAATCTTCTCGGCCTCTGGCCCCAGTTGTGAGCTAGATGTGGATATGGAAACTGGAGCAGGAATAGATACAATCTTAGAGGATGTGAAAATGGAAGCATGCACAAGCGCCGAAGTAGCTGGCGCATCAACGGGTAGAGTGGATGGACCTATAAGATCAAAAAGGAAAGCATTAAACTCCTCTTGCTCCCGTGGCGTAAGATGAAGGCTCCCGAAGTCGGGAGAAGCTGGGACGTTACCTGCACTAGAGGAAGGATCATGAACGGTGACCTCGAGCTCATCGCCTTCGCCTTCTTTGGAGGGCTCCACCACATGAGGAACAACATCGAGCCCTGAGCTTGTTGGATAGTCGAGGAGCTGTTCCAATGGTCCGCCCAAGCCAGAAATAGAAGGTTTGGTAAGTGCACCGGTGGCGGTCATTAAAGCAGCTTCGGTGACCTCCCTCTCTCGTTCAACCCGAAGGATCTCCTGGCTCTCAAGTAGCGCCTTCTTGGACTCCTCATTGAGATAAGCATCCCGTAACTCTTGATCTGTATAAACGTCGACGCTCTCATCAAAGCGGGATAAGATCTCCTCCCAAACAAGGGCAAGAGTGTGTGGGTACTTCGGGTTGAGGTAGCTAAGGATCCCCTGATGCAACATGATGTTCACGTAAAAGTTCAGAATTGTTGCAAACAGCTTCTCCATTTTCCGATCAAAACGTGTTGAAGGTCCAAATAATCTACCGTCACCATAGCCTTCTCAATCTCAACAGCAGTTTTGTAGGCACTGAGCCGTGCAACCTGAGCCTGCAACTTTGCAATGGTCTCAGCTTGATCAGAGATCATTTTGTTGTGCTCCTCGACAATTAGATCATGGTCGGCGATTGTCTTCTGTTAAGCTTCGATTGTAGCATTGCAAGCGATCACTTCCTCTTCCAATTTCGCCTCCTCCGCACGAGTCTTTTTAATTTCGTCTCTCCAGACGATCTCAACCTTCTCATGCACCTCCTTTAGCTCCTTCATCAGGCTGGTAGTTCTCTTATTGTCCCGAAGCACTGTTTCCTTCTCATCCTCTAACTGTTTAATCTTAGCATCCCGATCAGCAAACGCCCTTTCAAAATCACATTTCTCAGTTTCAAAGGAGAGGATCTCTTGGTAATTATTCCTATTTGTGTCCGCTAGCTGCTTGCAGAGCTTCTCCCATTTCTCGGCCTACTCTAGGTCGTTTTGGATAGCTTGGAGATGCGGCACGTAGGAACCCCTGCGAACGGGATGAAGGTCCATGTCAAACCTAACCCCTCTTAAGAACCAACCCGAAAGAGCCGCCTCAAGCCTAGGAGGGCCCGCAGGAAGAGTATAGGCCGACCTCCGGTGGGGATGAGATGTACTAGGGGCAGTAGTGACAATGGAAGAGGATGAAACATGAGTTGGGGGCATAATCGCGGCAGAATTGATAGAAAATTCCTGGCCCACGGAAGTGTGTGTCGAAGCAAGCTCTGATGGATGGGAGCGATAGTCAAGCTTTGATTTCTTAGACAGCTCATCTCTGTCCTCATGAGATCTTCCTTTCTCATACCCGCCTTTGTATGAACAAGCTTTATCTCTCTCCTCTTGGCGACGGGCTTTGGCTTCGAGTTCTTTCCTCCATCGGTACTCTTCTTCTATCTCCCAAACTTGATGTTGGCTGTAGGAACGCTTCGGGTACTGCTGTGTATCGGTATAGTCCTCAAAGTCATCATAGAAGCCTCGTCCTCTCGTTATGCCTGGAAGAAGGCATACATGAAAAGTTTTAGAAGCATAACATAAATTAAGTAGATATAGCAAGGAACAAAAAAATGGAAACAAGTGTATTCCTAGTACTTGATGTATTTCCAATATTGCCTAAAGCGTTGCCATAAACCGGAACAAACGGCTATTGAAGGTGGGATCGGATTGACTGCGATCGTTATAAGCGGAACTGAGCTAGCTCAGGGCGAGATATCGCTTGAGCGGGAAGGAGTCATGTCGAATTTAAAATCTCCTTTCATGAGTGCATCAAAGTCAACAAAAACGTCGCTGAAATCTTTGAGCCTCGCTCCAACATTCTTACTCGGAGAGTCTGGGTGACTTTTGATCTTGGGGATTTTGCCTTCATCACCTACATCGGGAAGAGATGGACTCGGGGAACGGAGCTCATTCTCGGAGTCTCATCACAGGACTCTGAATTGTCACCATCAGATTTTGACGAGAAGTAATCACTAGCAGTGGTTTCATCGCTGCTACTTCAAACTCTCCCTCTTCCTTTTCCGAATCGACCACAGCCTTGCCTTCTCTGTGAACAAACTCTTCTTCCACCTCCTCCGAAATCAGAGGCTTCTTCCGCCTCCTCCGAAACCAGGGGCATTCTAGCTGAACTACTCAGGCTACCTATCTCCCGACCTTCCTTAGAACCGCTGGACGAAGAAGAGGATCTAATGTGAACTCTGGCTCGACCGAGAGATGGAGCTTCAATATGAGTGACGGATCTACCAGGAGCTAACAGCTCGTACCGACGCAAGTTCTCGTCGGTCAGTAGAACTTTAACGCTTCTCTCCTCAGAACTGATAGCTTTTAAAGTCTCACAAACTTCATTAAGCTCCACATCTCTATTCGGCCTTGGGTTAACTGCAAGAGACATATAATTAGTTAGAGTTTTCATTACGATGTTTTGGAGCTTGACAAGTAGAAAAGAGAAGCTTACCGCCTGTCGTCCATCGGCGATTAAACCCCTCAAGGCATCTGACAAAGAAGTATTGTGTCTTAAACTGTGATAGATTGCTTTGCAATTGCAAGACGATCTTCCGGTTCCTCTAGGCTTCGATTATGACCAAAGAGGGACAATCATCTCTCCTTTTGAATGCCAAAAAATACCGTAACTCATCGAAATTTGGAGTGCGATTGAACGTGTGCATGAAAGGACATGCAAGCAAGTAAGGATGGCGTAACCATTCAGATGAAGCTGAAATGGGGGCAATTCCCAAGTTTGGGAGTGTTTTGCGTAGAAAATCGTTGAAGGGAGGCATGACTCCATTCAAACACATATATCGATGACAAGCTGTGAACCCCGCGGGAGACAAATGGGCAAACTCGTCTTTTGCCGACAGACGCACATCCTCCTTGGGAATTCCATGCTGTGTGCATATATTATGAAGAACCTTGGCAGAGACCACTGACGGGGCTCTTTCAGGTGGATTAAGAAGAACTCGAAAGTTGGGAGGTGCGCGGTCCACGATGGGCCCGACCGGAACTAACTGACCATACCGGGCTTGTGAGGTGGATGATGATTCAGCTTCGGAGAGTGTCGGGCTTTGCCCACTTGACTTACGACGTGTAGAAGGCTGCTTCATTCTATATAACAGAACTTGCGTCCGAAAATGGTCAGGTAACTCTATCCTAAATTCATAAGTTTCCTTAATCACACTTGAATTCCGAATAAACGCTAACTTGTAATCAACACGTCGGACTTCAAGTGCGAACTGGGGCAAGTGTGCAAGTGCAGTGTGTTGTCTATATGGGATAAACTCGATGCTCGATGCATTGCAAATGCTCTATCCTGTGTAGATAGTTCGCCTGCAGTGGAAAAAGAGAAGAACTTTCCATGTCAGTTCGTTTTTCATTTTTGTTTACTTCTTGTACACTTACCCGTTATCGATCAATGATCGATAACGGATCCATTGTCCGAAGTGACACGGAAAACTCTTCTCATTATAGGAGCATCGAGTGCGGAATAATCAAACAGGGTAAGCTCAAGTTCTTTGGAAAACTAAGAACAACTGGTAATACGTCACTCAAGTAGCATCTACGAAACCAGAGACAAGTCAATTCTGGTCTAATGGACGAAGATAGCAAAATGCGTCAAGCCTCGGGCGAAAGCCCGAATATCATTCCAAGAAACGACTCGAGACTCGATTTACTATCTTCCTCCATTAAACCATAATCAGCTCGAACTTCTTATAATCAATATCACAAGTGAAACCCAGACATCAAATCATTATACCAACATAGCAATTAACAAATTAATCAAGCTAACCCACCTCAAATTGATTTGAAGACACAAGAAGAATCACGAATCAAACTCTGCGAGCTATGGATTGGATCATGGGCAAGCTAATGATGGGTTGGCTACAGACCAACAGTGGGCTAGGGTTCAAATTCGAACAAGAGGATGGATCGGCTAGGGTTTCACGAGATAGACAGATCGAGTTGATGCTTGGATGAATCGGCGGTAAATGGATCAAACGAAGTAGGAAAGCGGACCGAATTGATGCTAGGATTGCTCGGGTCGAATCGCTAGAACAGTTGGTCGCGTGGAGGATTGAAGTGTCTCGGGTCGAATGAAGGGAATGAGGTCGGCTCGAGTATAAGTAGGTAAAAAGAAAAAGCAAAATTTGTTGCCAAGTAATTAGGTCGCTAGCGACCCGATCCATCATGGGTCGCCAGCGACCCGACCTAGCCTTGTAATAAAATTTTTTCCTATACAGATAGGTTGCTAGTGACCCATCTCACATGGATCGCTAGCGACCCACTAAAAAAAGGAAGGAAAATGATGATAGAAGATACATTAATACATTCAAAGGAAAAGAGGAAAGAAAGCTTCGTCTACTCATCTCAAACTCAATCAATTATAACTGTTCGTCATTCCAAGGCGTGTAGGGAAGCTGCAAGCAGGAATGTGATAAGCGGAAGCCATCAGAAACAAAGAAAGACGACCAATGACATTGAGCTAGCATACTTGTAAAGCCCTAATGCAATCACTCGGGAATCAACAAATGGATATTGAAAACGATAACTTCCAAAGCACGCCTTGTTTACAACGAAGACGTACTCTAGGGGGCAATTTTATCTAGGTTTTTAACCCAGCAGAAAACAATAGAGAACGGAGCAATCTTTCAAGGATAGGATGGTTCAGGACTTGACCAGAAAAGCAAAGACAAGGGATCAACAAGGGCTAAGCGATACGACTAGGACAGCGACTGGGATCAACGGAGCCGAGAGATCAGCATTCCTATAATCCAATCAGTAGCTGAACGTAAAAAGCTAGTGAATTGATGTCAAAACATAAGAGCAACGATAAAAGGCCGTGGAAACATCTCCGAGTCCGGACTCCAGAAAAATCTTAAGTGCTTATCTCATCAGCGACTCATGCCTCTGCTTAAACCATCAAACAAACCAGATATGGAACACTATCAAAAGGAGGCAAGATTTGGTCTGCAAAACGAACCATGGACCATGGGTCGCCAACGACCCATGGTTTTGGCTCGATTTGTGAGCCAAAGCCCCCTAGGTCGCCTGTAACCTACTGCAAGCTGATGAAGAAAAGCCTGGCCCAGAAGTTCTCCAACCTCTATAAATACCATCCTACCTGCAACGCAAAGAGAATCTTCTTCGGACTGGTTGCTGAAGCTCTACTGGAATTATTCTTCACTGTCTACCTCCCTCACAACAATTTCCAAAGGAATACAGTGTGATTCTCCAGTGGATTCCTACTTTGGAGATCCAATTTAGCTAGGAAACAATCAAAGCCTTGTAATCAAACAACTCTTGTAACAGTAATCAGTTTATAGTAAAGCTATAAAGTGGACGTAGGCTTCATCAACAGCCGAACCACTATAAAAATTCTCTGTCTTCTTTCTTTTACCGTTCTATTTCTATACCTGTTATCTGTGATATTGCTCTGTCAGAACAGGGCTGGTGCTTTCAAACTCAAACCATGTGTTGGTCCATTTTTTGGGTCAACAATTATGTATATACATATGTATCTATATTTATTTATTTATTTAATATTTAATGCAATAGCATATATAAGTCATTAATATTTAAAAATATAAGATATTTTTATACATACATACATACATATATATGTGCATACATACATACATACATATATATTTACGTAGTTTTTAATATTTATATAAATAACAAGTTTACATACATATATTTGGCAACATTTAATACATATAGGATTAGCTAATATGTATGTTCGGATGTAAATCTCAACATTTAGATACGGGCATGTTATACCTTGCATGGATTGTTATATTACACGTGCACACACGTACATATATGTAAATGTTACATATGTGTACTGTTATACTTAATTAAGTATAAATTAAATAAAATTCGATCTATAATTTTAAATTTAAGTGGAAACAAGAGATTTTATTTAAATTAAATTTAGAAATGTTCTAAATAAATTAGACTTCATAGACCCGATAAAGATCCAATAGGGTAATTTTTTTAAATTCACTCATAACTTCCGCTGCGGACTGGCCTAGTTCCAACAATAATAAGAGTATTTCTTTATGTTCGAACTTATGATAAGTTGATTGCATTTGCAAAAAACATCGGATTCAAACAACAATAGATGCCTTGAGTGATGCATAATCTGGTGATACAAAAGAAGTTAGGATGCAGATCCCTACTCTCGCTTCCTATATATGTACGTACATACATACATACACATACATGAACAGAAGTGGCTATGGAGATAAACAATTTATGTAATAATTATTAATCATTGGATTTTTTTTGTTCTTACGTGGATGGTGGAAATAAAAGAGAGATCTAATGGTTAAGATCTTTTTGTCATATTTTGTGTCTCTTACTCTTTCTCACTTGACATGTATGTGTGTATGTATGTATGTATATATATATATATATATATATATATATATATATATATATATATATATATATATATAAGGTTCTTTATTTAGTGACGTATAAAGAACTCTGTTGACTTTGCTTCTTAAAAATTCTTACTAGAGTAGTAAGAAAAAAGAGTACAACAACGCAACAGTATACAACAACTAATGCAACAAATATAGGCGGAAAACAAAATACACCCCCTACATAACATGATCCACAAAGACAAGCCCATAATCATAAATTCACAAACACTAAAACACTAATTATCACGCCGTCATCCCTCGTCTTTCAGCTCAATACCCCATATGCTGAGAAAAGAAGTGTCCTCGTCACTGTAATGGTGCCGATTGCAATCACAAATAATCAAAGACAGTACATCTTTCTCAATCATCCTAGCACGCTGCAGTTTTAAGCTCTCTTTTTTGATAAAACGCCTCATGTTTCTCTCGCCCCAAATATGGTAAGCTGAAGCAACGAGTGCCACAAAAGCAGTGCACAACATGATACTTTTCGATCTAAAAGTCAATTTAAGATCTCGAAGTTCATCAAGAAGATTGGCAATCCCAAATTTCAGTTGCATATGTACGATATAATGTATCTACTGTACTCACAATTGAAGAACAAATGATTGTGTGATTCGTTCTCTGTGCTACATGGTGGACATCGGTTATCGAGTTGGATTCCCAAATTAGATAGTCGATCCACTTTCGGTAATCTTTGATTTACTGCTTTATACGTACACATAGACTTTTTTTTTTGCATTTAACTTATGCCATATCAACTGATGCCAGTCAACCATTGCATGCTTGTCATGAATTACATTTCACACGGTTGCGAAATCAAAAATTGTTTTGCCATTTTTCTCCTAGAAGTTGGGTTGATGTTACATATTAATTGATATAGAATCGATGTGTTACTTAACCTTCCTTATTTCTGGTAGTATATTTGGACGTAGCTGGTTGTGTAGAATAGTGCATGACACCTTTTTATTTGTAGTAAACATTGCAGCCCTATGCCATCCCAATAGATCGACCAGTGATTTATGGTTGATCAATGGATCAAACCATGAAGTAGTGATATTTCCATCAAATATCACTCTGTTAAAATTTTTAGCTGAATTTGCTTTATTTCTCATCATATACTTTAGAGTTTAAACTAATCAAAAAGTTATTATTGATGTGCATAACCCAGTAATTAGTGTGTATGTACTTGTTCTTTATCCATTTAGTCCAAAGGCACTATTTTGTTAATAAGATCCAATTGAATTTTATATTTGCCTAAGGTTCTCAATTCTGCTAATCTCCTTAAGCCAATGCCTCCTTCACTTTTAGGTCTACACAGTGTGTCCTATGCAATTTTATGAGTCTTACCCTTCCCCAGAAAAAGTTTGCACATAATGATTCAATCTTCTTTATAATAGAGGTAGGTAGATGATAGATTAATAGCCAGTAAAGCACTATGATATGGTCTATGCTATAATACTGCAGATATTAGAAGAAATATTACAGAGAAAGAAGAGGAAGAATCAGGAGAAGAAGAAAGAAAAGAGAATTCAATTTTCCAGCCTGCCAATCTACTTTTCTTCCTTATCTTTATATAGGCATACTCTCTATAACCGTTTGTAACAACTAAGGACAGCTGGACCAATAAAAAGTAAAAGCCATTTCTAGGCCATACAACTTGCATATTTAAAGAAATTGTTGAAAATAAAAAAAGGAAAAGTTTGTAACCAATTCTGTTTTACTCAGCGGTGCCAATTGTCCACTGTCACCCTATGCTCGTGCTAGACTAGTCCAGGTAACGTGCTGGTTTGTGAGAGATGCGCCTGGGTCTTGCTGTAGCACCTGAGGCTGTATCATTGCCTCCCCCTGAAAGAGCAACCTTGTCCTCAAGGTTGGTGTCCATTGTGAGAGATGGTGGGAAGGGACTAGGGACTAAGTTATGTGGGTTTGGGCATACTTTGAGTAAGGAAATGTGAAACACCGGGTGAATGCGGGCTTCGGGTGGTAAGAGGAGTTTATAAGCAACAGTGCCTATCTTTTCGATGACTTGATAAGGCCCAAAGTATTTCCTGGAAAGTTTATGTTGGGTTGGCCGGAGGGAATGCTGCCGATAAGGGTGAAGCTTCACGAAAACATAGGAGCCAATGGGCAGATCCTTATCGATACGGTGCCTGTCAGCTTGGTGTTTCATGCGAGATTGAGCTCGCTGAAGATTCCCTTTTATGGTCTGCAGTAGATGATCTCTAGAGATAGCCCAATCTTCAAGTTCCTGCACTGGAGAAGTGCCCTGTATATAGTCAGCTATGACTGGTGGCTGTCGACCATAAACAGCCTGGAATGGTGACATTCTGATGGAAGAATGCTTGCACGTGTTGTACCACCATTCAGCCCAAGGTAGACATTTCGTCCATTGTGATGGTAAGTCGCCGCTTAGTGCTCTTAAATATGTTTCTAAGCAACGGTTTACTACTTCCGTCTGGCCGTCGCTTTGTGGGTGGTAAGCGCTGCTCATCTTGAGCTGTGTGCCATGTAACCTAAATAATTCTTTCCAAAACTGACTCATGAAGACACGGTCACGATCGGAGACTATGGAGCGCAGAAAACCATGCAAACGGACATACTCTTGTATAAAATAGGATGCTAGATGGGCTGCAGTAAAGGAGGTGGGTAATGCAATGAAGTGCGCATATTTAGAAAGACGGTCGACAATAACCCAAATGCATGTCTTTCCGAACGAAGGTGGTAAATGAGTTATAAAATCCATGGATATGTCTTCAAAAATTTGGTTGGGTATGGGTAAGGGCTGTAGTAGGCCTTTTGGTGTGGAATTTTCAGGTTTAGTTTGTAGACAAATGGGACATTCCTTCACATAATCAGTGACAGATTTGAGGAGCTGAGGCCAATAAAAATTATTAGCAATCCTAGCCATAGTCCCCTTGATCCCTGAATGACCCCCAATCTTAGAAGCATGATACGCAGCAATTATATCACGCTGGAGCCCAATATCATTCGGAATATACAATCTCTTCCCCTTAAATAGCAATTCATCTCGAAATAAATATTGGGGGTTAGAATTGATACCAGATTGAGAGTCAGTAATTAGTTGTTGTGCCTTCGTATCCTGTCGCAGTGCTTGGCGGATCGAATTCGTGAAATCAAGTGAGACGGAGGAGAGCGCAGCCATCGTTGCGGCAGAAGTCCACCTAGAAAGCCCATCTGCGACTGTATTTTCCGCACCTGGCTTATACCTGATGGTGAAATCGAAACCCATGAGTTTGGATAACCATTTCTGCTGTTCGGGTGTTTGGATGGTTTGGGTTAATAGTTGGCGAAGGCTCTGGTGGTCAGTGATGATGAAGAAGTGGCGGCCGAGAAGGTAGTGGCGCCATTTCTGAACGGCAGAGGTTATGGCGTACATCTCGCGAACGTAGGTCGAGGATCTCTGCAGACGTGGTGGTAATTTTTGACTGTGAAAGGCGATTGGATGGTGGAATTGTGATAGAACAGCTCCACTTGCGAAACCTGACGCATCGGTGTGTAATTCGAATGATTGGGAAAAATCGGGTAGTCTAAGAATAGGAGCAGTGGTGATGGCTTGTTTCAAGGAGATGAAAGCGTTATGTGCTTTCTCGATCCAAGAAAATACTTCACCCTTCTTTAGTAATTCCGTGAGTGGGCTTACTATATGCGCATAGTGTCGAATAAAACGACGGTAATAGCCTGTTAGGCCTAGAAAACCCCGCACGGCTGTGAGAGTGGTTGGTGCTGGCCAGTTAATTATGGCTTCTACTTTGGATGGGTCTACACGGACACCTTCTTTAGAGATGATGTGGCCCAGGTAATATAATTCCGAAAGCCCAAAGACACATTTAGACGAATTTGCATAGAATTTGTGTTTGTCGAATATGTCAAGGGTCGTTTGCAAGTGATAAAGGTGAGAGTCCCATGTCTTACTATAGACGAGAATGTCGTCAAAGAAAACTAAAATGAATTTTCGTAGGTGTGGTCGAAATACGTCATTCATTGTAGCTTGAAATGTAGAAGGCGCATTGGTGAGACCAAACGGCATTACAAGGAATTCGTAGTGTCCTTCGTGCGTACGAAATGCCGTTTTTGGAATATCAGATGGATAAACTCTAATTTGAAAATATCCACTACGTAAATCAAGCTTTGAAAAATAAGTGGAACCATATAATTCATCCAATAATTCATCAACGGTTGGGATGGGGAAACGGTCTTTGATGGTGATGGCATTGAGGGCGCGATAATCAACACAAAAGCGCCATGTACCGTCTTTTTTTTGACGAGGAGGACTGGAGAAGAGAAGGGGCTAGTGGATGGTTGTATGATTTGGGCTTGGAGCATTTCTTTTATTTGTGATTCGATTTCATTTTTTTGATAATATGGGTAACGGTAGGGTTTAACATTGAAGGGTTGCGAATTTGTGTGAAGGTTGATATGGTGGTCAAGGCTACGATGAGGTGGAAGCCCATTGGGCTTGGTGAATAGGGTATGGTATTGGGCTAGGAGTTGGAAAATATCTGGGTGTGTATTCTCTGGGCACGAAAATGGATTTGGGCTGGGCTGTGTGACTGGTTCGGCAGTTAAATGAAAATAAGAGGAGATTGAGGTATTGGACTGCAATCGTTTTAATTGATGAACAGAAATTTCAGTTGGGCTCACCATTGTATCTTGGCCCGCCAAAGTAATTGGCCTCTGGTTGTAAACAAAAGACATGGTCATCTTTTTATGATCAAAGGTAATCGGGCCCAAATCTTGCATCCATTGAATACCAAATACTGCTTCTGCTCCGGCGATTGGGAGTAGGAAGAAATCCGTGATAAAATCATAACCCTGGATGCGCACCAAGACACGGCGGCAGGCTTCCGTACATTGCAATTTGTCGCCATTCCCCACAGTAACGAGGAAGTCGTGATGTTTTTCGACCTTCAGCCCTAAGAATCGTGCCGCTTTTGGGTGAATGTAATTGTGTGTGCTTCCTGAATCGACAAGGATGGAGGTGAACTTGTTGTTGATTTGTGCTGATAGTCGAATGGAGCGGGGGTTTGAAGAGCCGACAAGGGCGTGGTAGGAGATAGCTGGATCTAAATCAAGGGGATGTTCCGACGCGTCTGGGGGGTCTGGGTTCGGACTAATCTCGTCATCATCGGGTAAAAGAAGGAATATACGCTTGTTACTGCATTTGTGGCCGGGAAAATATTTCTCATCGCAGCTATAGCATAGACCTTTCGATTGGCGATTTTGGAGTTCGGTTGGGGTAAGTCTTTTAATGGTATAATTTTGGTTTGATTGTTGAGTTGGAGCTGGGATTGGAGGTAATGAGAGCAGAGGGGGTTGATGAGGCCGGTTGAATGGTAATCTGTTTTGGAATTGTTTGGTTTCGGTAATTTTGTTTTCGATATGTTTGGCGAGGTCGATTGCGTCGGATATGGAAGTGGGTTTGAAAGGTTGTAGTTCATTGCGGATATTAATTTTTAGGCCAGAGATGAAACAATTTAGTAGGGCGTCTGGGGGAAGGTTTGTGATTCGATTGCTAAGTGATTCGAATTGGGATTGGTAGTTCTCGACGGTGGTCGTTTGGCGGAGTTTGAAAAGGGTGGCTTGTGGGTTAATGAAGGTGGAGGGCCCGAAGCGTTGTTCTATGGCTAAGGTTAGGTTATTCCATAAGGTGAATTGGTTGTTGCGGAACATCCACTGGTACCATGTTAAGGCTTGGCCAGTCATGTAGAGGCTAGCAAGATGAATGCGGTGGTCCTCCAGGGTTGCATAGTAGGAAAAAAATCGTTCTGCTTGAAAAATCCATTCTAATGGATTGGATCCATCGAAGTGGTTAAGCTCGCATTTGGGGATTCGGGTATGCGGTGGGAGGGGATAATGAGAGGTATGGGGTGGTGGATGAAGAGGTGTTGTGAGTAGAGGGGGTTGTGATGGTGATCTATGGACGGTATCAGAGTTTGAGGAAGGAGGTGGAAATCTGGATGTGAGATCGGCTAAGGTTTGTGTGAGATGTTGTATTGAGTTTTTGATATCGGGTAAGTCGGCAAGGACAGTTTCTTGTTTGGAGAGTGTGGTTGTGATGGAGTCGATGGTTGTTTGTTGGTGGTTGAGTTGCGAAGCTAGTTCGTCAAGACGGGTCATGGTGTTGATGTGGGAGGATGTGAGGATAAGGGTGAAAGCACCAAATTGATATGGTCTATGCTATAATACTGCAGATATTAGAAGAAATATTACAGAGAAAGAAGAGGAAGAATCAGGAGAAGAAGAAAGAAAAGAGAATTCAATTTTCCAGCCTGCCAATCTACTTTTCTTCCTTATCTTTATATAGGCATACTCTCTATAACCGTTTGTAACAACTAAGGACAGCTGGACCAATAAAAAGTAAAAGCCATTTCTAGGCCATACAACTTGCATATTTAAAGAAATTGTTGAAAATAAAAAAAGGAAAAGTTTGTAACCAATTCTGTTTTACTCAGCGGTGCCAATTGTCCACTGTCACCCTATGCTCGTGCTAGACTAGTCCAGGTAACGTGCTGGTTTGTGAGAGATGCGCCTGGGTCTTGCTGTAGCACCTGAGGCTGTATAACACTATAGGAATGATTACACTCTGAATTACTTGAGCCCTTCCAGCTGTGGAAAGTAGGTTACTGTCCCAACTATGAAGTCTAGAAGTAATCCTTTGAAGTAAGAGTGAACAATTTGCTGCAGTAACATAATCAGAGGATAGTGGGACCCCTAAATATTTAACCGGGAGGCTTTCCTCATGTATGTCTAAATTTGTGAAATTTCAGTGTTGTTTGTCATAATTGAAATGTAATACACCTTTGATCTAACCGATTTACTTGCAACCCATTTGTTTGGCTGAGATCCTCAAATATTTGTTTAGCCTCTCTTGCATTTTCCATAGTTGCTTCAAGAAAAATCATAACAACATCTGCATATAGCAGATGTGAGATAATTGGTTGAATTTTAGATATAGGCTTGAGTAACCCTTGAGACACACTATCTCCCGTTCTGAGTGAAAAATACTCCATAGTTAACAAATAAGGTGACAGTGGGCCCCCTGCCTTAATACCCTATTAGATTCAATAAAGCCATGAGGAATGCCATGAATCAAAATAGAGAAAGTATGAGTACTTATGCATTCATAGATAAGGTTAATAACTAAAATGAGAAAGCCCATAACTCGAAGCATGTGACATGTAAACTGCCTGTTTATCATGTCACATGCTTTCTGCAAATCAACCTTAATACACATATTTGGTTTTCTTTTTAGTAAAGTCTTTGATAAGCTCATGAGCTAATAGAATATTTTCTCCAATGTTTCTTCCTGGAATGAAAGCTGATTGATTTTCTGCAATTAAAAAGGGCAGAAAGTGTTTGAATCTGTTACATAAATTTTTGGTAACAATCTTTTAAATAACATTAGTACATGCTATTGGCCTATAATCAGATAAGATTTGAGGCATATTTTTTTTTCAGAATAATTGTGAGGAAGGTATGAATCAGGCCTTTAGCAAGTTTCCGAGCTTGAAAATTTTCAAAAATAAAAACAAAAACAGCTCTTCTTTAATTTGATCCCAATGTAATTTGAAAAACCTAGATATAAAGCCATCTGGTCCTAGGCTTTTAGCTTCATGAATGGAATTTAGTGCATCCTTGATTTCTTGTAGCTCAATGTCGGTAGATAGGTATGATTTTCCTCGATTGTTAATAATCATTCTAGGTTCAACTTGGGGAAATGAGATAGCACTATCACCATTATATAAACGGGTATAATAGTTCAGAGATTCCTGAACTATTATATCCTTATTATATAAGTGTTCACTAGTAGGAGAAAGAGTGCTTGAATTTTATTGTTGTTCTTCCTTATAGACATAGTTGCAAAGAGAAACTTGGAACTAGTATCACCATCATGTAACCATAAGGTTTTGCACTTCTGCATCATATGTTCTTGTTGTAATTTAACTTGATATTTCAGGTCAACATTAATTTGCAACATTTTTTCACACAAGGTGAGATTTCCAAGGTCATCGTCTACCTGTAGAAAAATCTGGTTATATTCTTCCTGCAAGTTTTTAACAGCATCAACTTTTTTAGATTTCTATTCCATTCTTTTAAATTTCCTTTGATCTTCTTAAGCTTTGTAATAAAATTGTGAGTGTAATCTCTCCAAGTGTACACACACACACACATACACACACACATATATAGGAAAGGGTCATGACCCATCTTATGAATCCTCCTTTCATCCTCTCTTTGTCATTTTGTGGAAATACATTTCTAATCAAAGCGAATTTCTATACATATTTTCTATTTGTTTACAATATCATGTTTAGAAAAATTCTAATCATTTTAAAGCTTTGAACACTTTTAAAGTTATATTTAAAGCCAATGATTGATATAAATATATTTAATGCTTCATATTCACTTCCACCACTGAAAGGGTTATAATTTTCAAAATAGTTTGAATTTTACTAAAGATGATTACGCTATAAGTAATTATATAACTAAATAAAATCACTTTGGCCCAAACCTTTTTTTGCATAAAAGGATGATAGCGATGAGAGGCGATTAATAAGTGGGGGGGAGGGTAATTGATCCTTCCCATTCACATACATATGTATGTGTATGTGTTTGTGTCTATTCACACACACATATGTATGTGTGTTTGTATATACATACACACACGTATAGAAATAAACATATATGTGTGTGTAAGGGCAAGAAAAATAAAATTTAGTGGTCACTTACCATATTTTGTAGAACAATAGTACTTACAATAAATAGTGGGACAAGTTGACCTTAACACTACAACTCATATGTAATAATAAATATTCTATTGAAATATGTGATATAACAAATATAATCAAAGAGAATTAAGTTTGTATTGTTGAAAACGGTCCGTCATTTTGAGCTCTGGTTCAAAAGCTATGAAAAATTGAAGTTTAGAGGTAAAATGGAATCTAGCTGGTTGGTGCTTAAGATGCACCTATTTTTAACACTAGTCAATCAATATGTTGATCCTTAGGTTATTTGGGCTTTTTGAAGGATGATTAATTTTTCAATGCCATAACGATCAACTACTAGGTCGTTACATTAAGTTCCACACTAACCGACCGATTAATTATGTTTCCATAGTAATAGGATTTGAGCAGTTTTTTTGGATCTTGGGCTTTATTTATGGATCCTATAACAAACTATAATTTTAACTTAGTAATTAAGGTAACAAGTTGGTTTAATTGAATTAAACGATATAATCGAATGAATGATTTAAAAGGTGAATTTTCAAAATGAACTGAACTAGGACCCAAAAACCTACTCCATTGCATTTGTAGTGTAGTTTCCATACAACAAATTTTTAAAAGTGTGTTACAATCGGTTAATGGGATAAAAAGAGAAGAAAATGGGAGCCCGTGGCAAAATAGTAGATAAATTAGAAATGTGCTCTATAATTTCTAAATATAACTTCATTGCTCGTTTCCTTCATTTATCTTCTTCTTCTAAATAAACTAGGTTTTCTAATTTAATTTTTTCATAAATCCTTCAATACTCAACATAAAATTACAAATAGGCACCCTAAATTAAAGTTAACAGATTATTCATAAATTTATCTACCCAAATTGAAAAATTGGTTAATATTGAGTTTGGATTTACAAATTGAAAGCTTCAAAAGTTGATTTGGAAGATGAGCTTTGGTTTCTTTGGATACGGTATATGAGATTTACTCTGTGTTATATTATCACCAAATACGTTATGTTTCTTGTTAAATGAATTATTGGGTAAGGGCTTAATGAATGAATTCAAGTTAGAAATTTATAGATCGAGATCATGTTGAATGAGTATTAATGAATGTTTGATCATAAAATGAATGTACTCAAAACACTTAAGAATAAATACAGTATACTAAGATGTTGGTTTGGATTGTATTAATTATTGCTTGGTTTGGGAATGAATGTATGAGCAGAGAATGGGTTAGGACATTAGAGAGTGTGGATGTTTGTAGGAGAGGGAATGGAAATTGAGTAGCAATACTCATATGTTGGTCGAATGGAAATTGATATACTTTTTTATATTAATTAATTAATTTAATTTAAAGTATATTTAAAAGAAAATACATAAATGATATGCTTTGTGATAGTAGTGATAAGGTGTTATAACCATGAGAAATTTATCACAATAAAATTAAACATGCCATTTTGAATATTCCTAGTCAAGATGTGTCGAGACTGGAAATATATTGATACATCTGTTAAGACTAGAGTACGTAACACTCTCCAAATGTTGGGTATTATATTACTCATAATTGTTGGGTATCAAGCGGTTACGTACTGATAGTTATTAGATAAATATGGAATGACTCACCCGATAGTTTCTGTAACAATTTGCCTTTTTAGCCCTCAAAAGTCGACACTAATACATCCACGGTATTCACGTGTCGATCATCTAAGTGCTGAAAAAACTGATTATTGGGGAATAAGAAAGCAAAGAAAGAAAAGAATCTCACATCGTGATGAGTAATATATAATATACAACTGATCTTTACAAAAGAAAAATGTAATATACATGTAGCAAATCTGAGTACACTAATCTATCATTAGCCCAGACAGTTATAACAACCTGTCCCCACAAATGCTGAGAAATATAACTAACAAATGCAGCGGAAAATAAAATATACATAGCTACATCTTGAAGGCATCGAGCTCATCTTCCGAAGCTCCAAAGTATCCAAACAAAATATGAAAATATGCTTGGTCTGATCCTAGCATTATAAGAAAATAACGTCCGGATCAATCTGGTAAGCTAGTGTGAGAAACACACATCATACGAATTTTAGTGTTAAAACCTTTCAAAATAAAAGTACCTCGTAAGACAATGCAGCACATAAACACGGACAAGTTTTCATCTTATGATAACCAAACCATTTCATTGGAAATCTTCTGATATTATAATAATGTGTAGGGTTTAAATTAAATATTGAATCTTAGTCGAAATTGTTACATTAATTTAATTCTAGCATAATAGGTATACAACTATGTTCGAAAGGCATTTATTTGAGAATGGATTCCATATAATGACAAGGCAACTAGGGTACCGCCTGCCACAGTACACCTCTAGAAAATGTACCAAGGTCGAAAACATGGGTCGACCCATGCGAATTAGGACTGACCTACCTCTTACTGGATAGTACCAAAATACTTTTCATTAGTTAAATCCACTTTGTAGATACTTGTATCAAAATACTTTTACAAATATATAGTCACAAATCTTCTCTACTCTTTCAATATTTGAAAAATATCGACATACTTATCTCAACTGTATAAGTATACTTACAAAACATTTCACTTTCAAAACAAAGGAAAATTTTCCATATACCTGTGCGGTTATAGTGCTTAGCGGTTCTATAGCGGTGGAGATGCAAAAAGTTATAGATGGGATATAGCAGAAAATAGCGGAGGTGCAAAAAGCTTTATTGAAAATAAAATTAAAATCTGTAACGTTAATTTATTGTCGTTCTCGAATCATTTGTGTAGAAAAAAGGAATATTTTTTAATCTTATATAACAAAATGATGAATACCATGATTCATGTGGTCTTACTAGATTACTAAGTAGATTTTTAACTTATGTTGAGCATTTAGGCCTTAAACTCGGGTCTTTACCCTGGCTTTGTTTATTTAGTTCCAAAGAGAACTAGTCAAATTAACCTTTATGTATTAATTTTGCCAAAGACGGTGCTAAAAACCATTGATTTAGCAGGCGTAGCGGAATATAGCGGAGCTCTAAGCGGATCTACTATTTAGCAGCGCTAAACTGAAAAGGCGTAGCGACCATAGAGCGCTACGTGCTTTAGCGGGGATTTATCAAGGTATTGGCAGGGCTTTAACTACCTAGCCATATACATATCTCAATGTATAAGTATATTCGCAAACACTACATTTCCAATTCTTAGAAAATATACCCATATACTTATCTCAATGAATTTAGTATATTCACAAATCTTAAAAAAAAATTAATCCAAAGCCATACTTAATTGGGTTAAAACAAATGTCATTTAAAAAAATTGATAACAATGATCCCAAATCACTTTTGGTGTAAGCAAACAGATCATATAGAAATTAGACCTAACATACTTACCACCACTTCCCAATTTTAGATAGTACTATCCCTCAATTAACAATGAAATCAGACAAGTTAGAAACTATCCTTGCCTCGATGCACATTCTTAATTCTCATGATAGTTACGAGTTTCCATACCTCAGAATTTGGTGTTAAGTATGAAAAGGACATTTTATATACCACCGTATTTAAACTGATCGTTTATGGAAATCAGGTGTTAGTCTATTTATAAGTCCCTTTTTTTTATAATTTGCCTTTATAAATCTCCTTATATTTACAAACATCTTTTTATGAAATATTATTTATAAATTATAAAATCCCCATTATAAATATCTAAACATAATTATAAACCCCCTTTTAAATCTCCAAATTTATTTAATAAACTCCTTTATAAACATCCTTTATACTGTTTATAAAACTCTTTTATAAAACTCTTTTAGAAATATCATTAATAAAACTCATTTTATAAATCCTAAATTTATTTCCAACTCTTTTTATAAAGCCCCAATTCCATTTCTAAAGACTCCTTTCATAAATTTCTAAATATAGTTACAAAACTCCTTTTATAAAACAAAACTCCAAATATAAAAACAAAACTCCAAATATAAAAACAAAACTCATATACCTTCCATAATGCGATCATTCCATATATTACAATAAATTCACAATTATGATTTATTACTCCAATTTATCAAAATGGTAAGGTTCCTTTTTTATGAAATACCATTTACAAACCTACACTTTTATTTATAAGACCTCGTTTATAATTCTCTCTTTAATTTATAAAATACCATTTATAAATATGTTCCTTTATTACAATATTTTATACAAAAATGTTTCACAAATATTTATTCCCAAAATATTTCTACCTTCTTTTAAATACCAAATCGCTTTAAAATAAAAGATAACCACTTTTATTTCCTTTAAAATAAACATTCATTATTATAATAATTTTTCTATGAAAACATATACTTTCGAAAAAAATCTTTAAAAAATTATACACACATACATACATATACAGATATACATATATATATATATATCTGTGTATGTTAGAAAAGAATAATAAAAGAAGTTGAAGTAGAATAGAGAAGTACAAAAAATCTATTTTTTTTATAAAATATCATAGAAAATCCAAAGGTCCGATTAAAAATTCTTTTCTAAATCCAAACTATTTCCCAATTAAAATAGTACTTAATAGTATTCCAAAATACTATATCGAGGCCAATAACTACTATAGCACTTAACCAATGCCATTGCTACATTTTTCACTAAAAAGGTTCAACTTTAACATATGTCAACGTTACATCCAATATGGCCAAACTATCAAATTTTAGCATTTAACCATCTATATAACAGGCATATAACTGAAATTAAAATCAACAGGCATATAACTAAAATTAAAATTCACAACGACTAGAAATCCGAATTTCTCTATAAATTCACTCTATTTCCATTTTAAATGTCATTCTTTTTCAAAAGCGGATATTTAACCAAACCAAACCGATAATTCATCAAAACATAAAATGGTAAATTTTATCTACTATATATCATACCGATTATCCAAAAGGCAAGTTTAATTCATCAAAATTCCAAAGGATGCTCGCGTGTTCCGGTTTGAACTAAAATCGAACGACTCCAAATTCGAACGTTTCGGCTTAAACAAAAATCGAACGACGTTCGATTTTAGCCTAAAATTCCACTAGCTCCAAATTCGCCCAATCCAATTCCAGTGCGTAGCTATCTCTATTGTTAGCGCTACGGAAAATATCTCGCCTTGATTGGACCTCATATGAGAAAGTTATTAAATTTATAAAATTTTGAATTTTAAAATAAAATCAATTACACTAATCACTTTAATTAACTTAATTAATTAAACTTAACTCATCGTCCCTAATATTCACATCTCCCTCCATCAATTGCCTATACATGTCTAGGCCTCCCAAATTCGTACACACCCCCACCTCGATACGGGGATCTAGATCGCCGTTTGACGAACGGTCTTCGCTAACTTCTTCCTCTTCAAAATCTCCATCCATCCATCACAAAAATTACTAGCTTGATCCATCATTAGAACTCACAACCTGGACTGTCAAGACCCTCTGCCCTAAATGATGCATTTCCCAGTACTTGATCGGAGGCCACCAGAACATCATCACTTCCTTAACTTGCCTCGACAAACATGAATTCATCCTCATATTGGCCAACCATAGCCTGAAACTCCTTAAAAATGAAACCCTAGTCCTACCCTTCATGACCCAAAACTATCACCTATGCCAAATCACCATCGAACCCATCCAAACCCATATAGAAATGTAGATATATTTAAGAGGAACCGAAAGATTCTTGCTGTAGAATTTTTGGTTTAGTAGATTTTTAGATTTTAATTTTTTAAGTTAAAGAAGTTTTTTGTTTTCTTTTTTTCTTTTCCTTCTATCCGTTTTCTTATCAGAACATGCAAAAGAAAAGAAGGGAGGGAAAAGAAAGGTTAAGTTGTTGATTTGTCGAGGTGTTGAGTTCTTGTTTATTTATACATTTCCAGCACTTTGCCATACAAAATCTCGTTCACGTATGAACCGCGAACGACAAAACAAAAATACGATCGTGGAAATAAATGCGACACAATTCCAAAACAATAATAATATACATATGTTACTGTAACAACCCGCATATTTTACGAGTGTATATTTAAATGTTTTATTTAAATATAGCATCGTTAATCAGATTAAAGTCCGAAAAGCTACTTTTTGTAAACAGTCGAATTGAAACTCGAGACAACTTTCATTGAGTCCAAAATGGCATTTACAACTTTTTTGAGTATAAACATCGATATGTTTGGAGTTGAGTAGAATTTGCTATTTTTCTACTTGGGCTTTTGGTTTGGGTTTCAGCCCATCAACCCATCTAATACCCTAGCTCCACCCCCTCTCCTCTTCATACATTCTCATTTTCCTAATACTCTCAAGTCAAAGGAAAAATGGTGGAAGAGAAAAGGAAATTAAAATTCTTAAACCTAGTTTATTAGGAAATACAAATTCTAGCTCCAACATCAAAGAGAAGCTAGGGTAAGCATCCTCTTCTTCATCTCCATCTTAATCTCTCTTCAATTCTCAGAAATTCCTAACTCTAACTTAGAAAAAACTTCACCTTTGATAATATATTGAAGATTCTTGAGGTGTGTTGAAGAGGAATTGTTCTTGCCTTGTTTTAAAAGCTTCTCATTCATTGTTTTTGGGTTTAAAGGTGGGTTCTTTAACTCACATCTACGTCTATAGTTATCATTGTTGTTAGGTATGAATTCCTAACATTTGTGCATATTCATTTGCTTTTGATTTGAATTGATTTGTTGAATTCCCCAAATTTTGGTGTTTTGGTCCAATTTTATGAAAATCCTACTATGGATCTTTGGACGTGTTGTTTGGGGGGGTATCGAAGAGCTTATAAGGCTGGGTTGTCGCTTGGCGTAAATCCTTAGTCGCCGTTGCTCGTCCGATCGCTCCTGATACGTTTTGGCCACTTGGCCTAGGCAAATTGTTGCCCAGACCAGGTGACCAGACGTCTGGTGATCAAGTCCCGACGTCTGGTTTGGACCTGGAGCAAAAATATATGCACGCAGAATAATAAAAAAAAGGAAAAGACTAATTCCAAACGTCTAAAATTTAGGATCAGATGTCTGGATGAGTCTCAGATGTTTGACTTGAAGTTTCAGACGTCTGGGGGTTCTCTGGATTATTTCCAAAGAACAAATCCAGACGTCTGGATTCTAAAACAGACGTCTGGTCATGGCTCAGACGTCTGCTTCTATATTCTAGACGTTTGGGTGGTTTTCTGAACTATTTCCAGAAAACAAATCCAGACGTCTGGATTCCAAACCAGACGTCTAGAAACCTTCATTTTTGCCTATTTAGGCTGTTTTGTGTGGATTTCCTATTTTAACCGATTTTAGTTGATCTGGATAGTTGTTATCACTTACTATCGACTTTGATGACTTCTTTCTTTGGATTTTTGGGAATATCCATTTTGATGGATTTGGTATCGATTTCTTTGGATTTAATTCACGTCTTCGAATGTGGATTTTGGTGATTGATTGTTTCTACAATCATTTTTGTGATTTGTCACTTCTAAATACAAAGGTTTTTATACTAGTAGTAAATACTCAAACTCTTTCATCAAAACGATTTCGACACTATTTTAAATATAAAGCTCTCTTTTAAAACCGTTTTCCAATCTATTAGTATATACAAACATTTACCTCATTCGTGCGAGAAATCCAATTAAACGACTTAGCAAAACAAGTTGTATGAAATGCTTGCGTTTATTTTGTCATTTAATTCTTAGACTTGTTCGATTGAAATCTTGTGACAATTTTCGAGTGGAAATCTACAATTTGTTCGTAAATATTTAAGTTAAGCTAGTGGTTATGTAACATGAAGCTAAACTCTTATATTTACTTTTTAGTGTGATTCACACTTTTATTGATCGATGATGATCATTTTGTGATTTAGACTAGCGATGTGTGCGATGTCTATTTGTTTGTGTGGGGACTAAAAACCCCGTTTGTGGAACTTCGGTTCAATTTGGTGGGGTAGCGACCCATGGTCTTCGGGCCGTTTGTGGAGCCTCGGCTCAAAATTGATGGTTAGCGACCATGGAATAGCGTTCCGTTTGTGATACACGTGTTGGTGAGTTTTCATGCTCCCGTTTGTGATAGGCCTCCCCCCTTTGTGATTTATGGATTTCTAGTGGTTGATTTCTAGAATTTTTGTTTCACCAATTTTCGTGGATTGCATTGATAAGCTCTATCAATATTTGTGTTTTGGTGAATAATTTACAGAATGTGATTCTTTTTGGTGTTTTGAGATGATTTTAGATATTGTATGAATTTTGTTGTTATTTAATGTATACTTGACACAGTATGACATTTTTGTTATCATACGTTTTTGGACATATCTCTTATCCTATCTCATTTTATCTGATATTTATAGCTAGACCGATCTGTTTATTATTTTCTTCTTAAATAATACTCGGGTCAGACCATGGTATTTCAGATGCTCCTGCTTGACTTCTTATCATGGTTCATCATCTGATTTTTGGCTAACTACTTAAGATTAGTAGTTTTTGTTATTATACATTTGAGATAGACTCCTTGATGTATAATTATTCTTTTGTCTAGCACTTGTACCTATTCTTTTGTGATGTAGTGGATCTTATATGACCACTATTTTGGTGTACACTTTTATGTGATGTTTGTACCAAAAATGGGCACAACACTCTTCGGAAGTTTTTGAAGAGATAAAAGTGAAGAATGAGAATTATAACTGTGGATTATCTAACAAAAACTCCAAATAGCAGAAAGTAAATTGCAAAGACAAGCGATTTAGAGTGGTTCAGCGTTTCGCTTACGTCCACTATGAAGTTTGATGATTTTATTGCTCGATACTTGAAGATTACAATTTCTTATAATGTAGTACAATTGGTTTTATGAGCTAAGTCTGGATCTAAGACAACCGTGGTGATTTTGAGTAAATCTGGTAGAGTCTGGGCGCTCTTTAGCTTTTAGAATTATCCGACCCCTTTTCTGAATGACCAGGGGCTCTATTTATAGGTGTAGGAGGCTAATATTTCGCCTAAATTGAAGGGAGACCAGTTCTGGCATGTGAGGGGGCCCATACGCCCGCTTTTAAGAAATCCGGGCCCACTTTGGGATCGATTCGAAGTCCATTCGAATCGATCAAGAAATCATCCAATCGAGCTGAAATTTGGTGTGGACATTCTTCAACATGTGTGCAAGCTTCTGTGAAAATTTCATAGCATTTGGACTTGTAGATTTCGAGATATGATCGATTCAATATCGTATTTCTGGTTGATGTCCTCTGTTCGAATCGATCCCGTTCGAATCGATAGGGTCGAATCGATGAAGGCGTTGACGTGGCGCGCGCTTCCCGGGTTGATCCAGTTTTTGCTCCGAGTTTTACTGGGTCGACTCCATGAATTTCGCCGCTTTGACTTAGTGGGTTCGAAGGAATGGGTTCGAAGAAAGGGGAACTTGATGGATTCGAACATGTGTCCCAGCAATGGATTCGAATGACGCATCGTTCGTATCGATTGTGATCTTGTTTCAATCGATACGAAGTCAACATAGCCTGATGGATTCGATGAAAGGTACTTCAATGGATTCGATCATGCCACTCATGCATGGATTCAAAGCAGAGTATCTCGTTGGATACGAAGTAGGATGTCTGAAGGATTCGAACATGGATTCGGGCGATGGATACGAAGCTTGACCACTGGAGGGACTCGAACAAGGAGGTAGCGATCGATTCGGAGCAAATAGGTGTTGATGGATTCGAACATAGGCTCCGCCTATGGATTCGAATCAAGGGGATCTCCTTCATCTTGTATCGATCATAAGTTGAGCGTACGAACTCGGATCGTCTTGAAACTTGGAACGTTGCTTTTCCTGACCTTGCTTGACGTGTCTTATCAATTGCAGCCCGATCCGGACTCGGGTAAAATCCATCGGTATCCATGGTGAGCCTTTGTGTAGCCGATCTCCAAGACGAACTGTCACTGGTTTCTAGTCAAGTTCTTGGTGTCACGGCCTTTTCAAAAGGCGGGATAACATTTGCCCCCCAAAGTACGTCTTGTGTAAACATGACGTGCTTTGAAAAACTGCAGTCTTTCATGCTGAATATTTCCGTTCAGTTGATTCCTTGACAATCGTCTTTTATTTGTTTCGTTGCAATCTTTTCTTAGACAAATGTTCAACTAGCGTGCTTTGCTTTAGTCCTGCCCCCAGTCTTGGGGATGAGTATGGAATTGATGTATGTTTATACTTCGTCTCGCACTCTGGGAGTACGGAGTTAAGTAATGTTTATACTTCATCTCGCACTCTGGGAGTACGGAGTTGATGTATGTTTATACTCCGTCTCGCACTCTGGGAGTACGGAGTTGATTAAATGTTTATACTCCGTCTCGCACTCTGGGAGTACGGAGTTGATTAAATGTTTATACTCCGTCTCGCACTCTGGGAGTACGGAGTTTAATGAATGTTTATACTCCGTCTCGCACTCTGGGAGTACGGAGTTGATGTATGTTTATACTCCGTCTCGCACTCTGGGAGTACGGAGTTGATTAAATGTTTATACTCCGTCTCGCACTCTGGGAGTACGGAGTTGATTAAATGTTTATACTCTGTCTCACACTCTGGGAGTACGGAGTTTAATGAATGTTTATACTCTGTCTCGCACTCTGGGAGTATGGAGTTGATTAAATGTCTATACTCCGTCTCGCACTCTGGGAGTACGGAGTTTAATGAATGTTTATACTCCGTCTCGCACTCTGGGAGTACGGAGTTGATGTATGTTTATACTCCGTCTCGCACTCTGGGAGTACGGAGTTTAATGAATGTTTATACTCCGTCTCGCACTCTGGGAGTACAGATTTGATGTATGTTTATACTCTGTCTCGCACTCTGGGAGTACGGAGTTGATTAAATGTTTATACTCCGTCTCGCACTCTGGGAGTACGGAGTTGATTAAATGTTTATAGTCCGGCTCGCACTCTGGAAGTACGGAGTTTAATGAATGTTTATACCCCGTCTCGCACTCTGGGAGTACGGAGTTGATTAAATGTCTATACTCCGTCTCGCACTCTGGGAGTACGGAGTTTAATGAATGTTTATACTCTGTCTCGCACTCTGGGAGTACGGAGTTGATGTATGTTTATACTCCGTCTCGCACTCTGGGAGTACGGAGTTTAATGAATGTTTATACTCCGTCTCGCACTCTGGGAGTACGGAGTTGATGTATGTTTATACTCCGTCTCGCACTCTGGGAGTACGGAGTTGATGTATGTTTATACTCCGTCTCGCACTCTGGGAGTACGGATTTGATGTATGTTTATACTCCGTCTCGCACTCTGGGAGTACGGAGTTTAGTAAATGTTTATACTCCGTCTTTCACTCTGGGAGTACAGAGTTTAGTGACGGATTATCGTGCATCAACCCATTTTTAGCCTTGATGTGATGGCTTGCCCCCGAGCTCGGGTTTCACTTAGCGAGTGGCCGGTCGTATCGTAGCCACTCCTTTCTTGAATAAATCCCATTGCATGATGGAATTTAGCTCTTCGTGCATCGTGATGTTGTACATTGTATTTAATGAATCACAGCTCTGGCACGAAGAGATGGCATTTTATTGCTGAAATAATAAAATATGGCAAAGTCAGTTGCCTTATTACAAATTCTAATTTCGAAATGCAGAAACCAATTGCTAAATGAAAAAAATATAATGAAATAAATAGAGCCTGTTATGTGTAATAGCGACGGAGACTCTCGCTGTTCCAGGCTCTTGGCAAATCAAGACCGTCAACGGTCGATAGTTTGAATGTGCCATCTCCGAGTCTTTGTGTAATCGTGTATGGTCCTTCCCAATTTGGTTTCATGTGTGAAGGAACTAGATAGATTCTCTTGAGAACGAGATCGCCGAGTTCAAAAGTTCGAGGTCGAACTCTGGCATTGTACAGTCGGGCGACCCGACCCCGATGTGCGGCCGCTCTCAAATCGGCCTCTTCCCGCTTCTCATCTAGTAGATCCAAAGATTCAACAAGCAATATAGTGTTTGTTTTCGGATCATAATAAGTCATGCGATGGGAAAAAACTTCTGTCTCGACTGGAATAACGGCTTCTGAGCCATAAGATAAGGAAAACGGGGTGTTTCCGGTTGCGGTCTTGTGAGTCGTTCGATAAGCCCATAATGCCATAGGGAGTTCATCAACCCATTTGCCCTCGGCCTTTTCCAGTCGCTTTTTCAGAATGGATTTTATAACTTTATTGACAGCTTCAACCTGACCGTTTGCCTGAGGGTGTGCAACTGCCGAGAATTTTTTATAAATATGAAACCGTTAACAGAAATTCTTGAACTCTGCACTTTCGAATTGGGCTCCATTATCGGTGACGATGGTATGCGGGAGTCCAAATCGACAGATGATATTGCGAACTACGAAATTTATTACTTTCTTTGTCGTAATCGTTGCGAGAGCTTCAGCTTCAACCCATTTCGTAAAGTAGTTGACGGCGACGATGGCGTACTTCGCACCACCTTTTGCCAGAGGTAGAGCGCCGATGATATCGATGCCCCACATCGCGAATGGCCAGGGACTGACCATTTGAGTTATCTCGATAGGTGGGGCTCTTGGAATTCGGGCGTGTTTTTGGCATCTATCGCACTTCCTGGCATAGTTTGCTGCATCTCGGTTTACTGTCGGCCAGTAGTATCCATATCAGAGTATTTTCTTGGCGAGAGCTTGCCCACCGGTGTGATCGCCACACTCTCCTTCGTGTACATCATGTAACACTCGTTTAATTTCATCGTGCGCGATACACCGGAGGAGAGGAACAGAATAACCCCTTCTATACATGACTCCATTTTGAATGACGAACCGTGAAGCTTTTCGTAGAATTCGTCTCTTCTCATTTCTGTGCTCAGGCAACGTCCCATTCTCGATGTAGTTTCGATATGGAGTCATCCACGATTCTCTATTGGGAGCGGTTTCAAACACAAAACTCGTCTTTATTTGATCGATGCTTGGGAAGGACAAAGTTTCGACGGGGACAAGTCCCACCTGCTATGCTTCACCTGTGCTGGCTAACTTTGCCAATGAATCGGCTTTTTGATTGCGTTCTCGAGGTATATAATAAATAGCATAATAATCAAACTGATTCAGTACTTCCTGAACTCGAGCTAAGTAAATAGCCAGCCTTCGATCTCTCGGTTGATACTCTCCCCGTACTTGACACATGACTAATTGTGAATCACAATAAATTTCCACAGCGATGATTCTCAAACCTCTGGCAAGTTTTAGTCCAGCTAAGAGGGCTTCATATTCAGCTTCATTATTGGTTGCACGAAAACCAAACTTCAAAGCATAACATATAGATCGTCCTTCGGGAGTTTCAAGTACAACACCAGCACCCGAACATCGGTCGTTTGATGCACCGTCAGTATACAGCTTCCAGATGTATTCGGTGGATTCACTGGTTCCGGGTAAGTCCTCTGGGACAGTAAATTCGGATATGAAATCGGCTAGGACTTGTCCTTGGATGGCTCGCCGCGGAGCATAAGCGATGTCAAATTGACTTAGTTCAATGTTCCACTTGAGCAACCTACTAGACGTCTCAGGCCGCATGAGGACCTGTCGTAACGGCTGATCGGTATACACAGTAAGAGGATGAGCTTGGAAATAAGGGCGAAGCTTTCTTGAGGCAATGACCAGGCAATAAGCCAGTTTCTCTTATCTTGGGTAATTCTTCTCGGCTCCTGTTAGCCGTTTACTAACATAGTAGACAGGTTTCTGCACTCGGTCTTCTTCCCGAACCGAAGCAGCGCTGATTGCATGCTATGATACTGCCAGGTAAAGGTACAACTGTTCGTGGTCAATTGGTTTTGATAAGATCGGTGGTGTGGAAAGATGCTAAACCAACGATCGGAATGCGTCTTCACATTCCATGGTCCATTCAAAGTTTCGCCTCCCTTTTCGTATCAAATCGAAGAAAGGAATGCATTTATCGATGGATTTCAAAATGAATCTGCTCAACGCTGCTACCTTCCCGTTGAGACTTTGGACTTGTTTTATGGTTCTTGGAGTTTGTACGTTCCTTATCGCCCAGATCTTTTCGGGATTTGCTTCTATCCCTCAAGCATTAACGATAAACCCGAGGAACTTTCCAGATGCGACACCGAAATGACACTTTAATGGGTTGAGCTTCATTCCATATTTTCGAAGAATGCGGAACATCGCATCTAAATCTCTAACGTGATCTATGGAAAATCGGGACTTTACTAGCATGTCATCCACATAAACCTCCATGGTCTTCCCGATCTGGTCGGCGAACATCCGGTTGACCAAGCGTTGGTATGTTGCTCCGGCATTTTTTAGACCAAAAGGCATGACTCTGTAGCAATAGAGTCTCAGATCAGTTATGAAACTAGTATGTTCTTGATCAGGTAAATGCATGGGTATTTGATTGTAGCCAGAATAAGCATCCATGAAAGATAATAACTCATGTCCAGCCGTTGAATCTACGAGCTGGTCGATTCGAGGAAGCGGAAAACTATCCTTGGGACAAGCCTTGTTTAAGTCAGAATAATCGATGCAAGTTCTCCATTTTCCATTCGGTTTTCGAACCAGTACTGGATTTGACACCCATTCCGGATACAAAGCATCTCGGATGAATCCATTCGATTGCAACTTATCAACTTCTTCTTTAAGGGCAGCAGATCTCTCTGGATCCATACCACGCCTTTTCTGCTTGACCGGAACATGTCGCGGATCAATATTCAGGGAGTGACTCGCGATGTCTGGTGAGATTCCGCACATATCAGAGTGTATCCAGGCGAAAACGTCGAGATTCGCTCGGAGAAATTCAACCAATTCCTGTTGTGTCTGTTTTTCCAGTTGAGATCCAACTTTTAGTACTTTTGAATCGTCATCTTCACTGACCGGGACGTCCACAGTCAGTTCGGCTGGGGAAGCTTGATTCTCTTTAGATTCGTCTTTATCTTCGTTGTCTCTAGGGTCAAGATCTTTATGGAATTGGTCGTGGTGCCTGGGCCGGGGCCCAGGCACTAATTGTCAATCATCAGCAAAATGGACGCAGAGAGATTCCTCTACGCCCTTTCCTTTCTCTTTTCTCTGCGCCTCGCGCAGTTCGGCAACATAACAGGCTCTTCCCACTGCCTGGTCTCCTTGAATGATTCCAATTCCATGATCAGTGGGGAATTTCAGAGTCAGACACCATGGGGCAATGGCTGCCCTGAACTCAGCAAGGGCCGGTCGGCCCAAAAATGCATTGTAAGGTGAATCAATATCTAAAACGACAAACTGCAACATCCGGACACTCCGGCGTTCTCCAACTCCCAGCTCCACTAGCAGTTCCACCACTTCGGTGGGTATTGTAGCACTTCCATTGAAGCCGTGAACTCGAGATTGGCAGGGTTTTAAATCCTTTGCTTCCATCTTCATTAAATCGTAAGCCCGTTTAAGCAAGATATTCACAGAGCTCCCACTGTCAACCAGGATCCTCTTCATCCAAGCAGGACCTACCTGGGCAGATATGACTAGTGGGTCGATTGTAGGGGCTTCGACTTTATCAGCGTCTCGGCTCCTGAATACGATATCATCACACATTATCTTTTGTTGTTTAGCCGGAGTTCCATCCTCACAATTACTGCAACATTCGAAGTCCGCATGCCTGATCGAACTAGCATACGACTCCATTTCCCTCCAGCTTCTGTCTGCTGGGTGGGGACCACCACTTATCGTGTTGATAACTAGCCTTCCGCCCGTACGAGCGGGTTCCTCTTGTCTTTCCTGATTTTGTGCATGATTCTGATTTGAAGGGCCCGCACCACCAGACTGCGGCGCCCGCACAAACTGGTCTAACTTTCTTTCTCTGATCAACTTTTCGATGAGGTCCTGCAGATGCTGACACTCATTGGTATTGTGGCCATAACTCTCGTGAAATCTACAAAACTTCCCTGTTTGAATCTGCCTCTCCGACGATTGCTTCGGAGTAGGTTTATTATATTGCACAGTGTTGCAAGTTTGCAGATACACATTCTCCAATGACGTATTCAATGGCGTGTAATTATCAAACATTGGGGTCCTACGTTGTGGGCCTCGATTCTGATCTCTTTTCTTACCCTGACCACTGTTGCCTCTTGGCTGAGTTTGTTTGTTCTGTATATTTAACTGAACTCTTCCAGAACTCTCACCAGACTGCTTAACTGCCACATTACTTTGTATTCCTTCCGTTCTGGGCATCGCATCGTCCTGCTTCCTAGACTGTTTCGGGTCCTCTTGCCGTAAGAATTGAGCGGCTTTGGAGTAGAAACGGTCCAACGATGCGGGTGGTTTCCCAGCTAGCCAATTTCCAAACTCAGAATCGGGATCGATTCCTTTGGTTAATGCCATCAAGATTGAGTTATCGTTTGGATTACTAATCTCGACACATGCCGCGTGGAATCTTTCTAAATAACGTCTGAGTGTCTCTCCCTTAGCTTGGGTGACGCTAGATAGGGTGTTAACGTCTTTAGGTCTGGCGACATGCATACGGAACTGTTCGACAAATTTCTTAACCAATTGATCGAACGAAGATATAGATCTAGGTGGCAACCTTGTGAACCACATTGTTGCAATTCCTCCCAAAGAGATGGGGAAACTTCGACATTTTACTGCATCGTCAGCCCTTACAGCGCTCATTGACCATTCGTATTTCAAAATATGTTGATTGGGATCGGAATTTCCTTCGTACATAGGGAGAGTTGGCATTCTGAATCGCCGAGGAGGATCGGCCTATAATATTTCGTCTGTGAAAGGAGTATGACTATGAGAAATTCCCCAATCGTCGTTGGTAAGCCCTTGGCTTTCGCGAATCATCTGACGTATCATGGTTGAAATATCGGGCATAGCCACATTCTGTGCTTGCTGAGCTAAGGTGTGGTCGGGTTCCATAGTGCAAGTTTGGACCGGACGCTGCCGATGGCCTATGTCTCGCCTCCTTGGCTCCACATCTTCTGGGACGTATGGTTCAGGAGTACGCCCACGTTGTTGATTATTCGAATCTGACAGATTCCGGGTATCAACCCTTGTTTCTACCACGGCGGTTGCAGTGCGATTGTCTGTGGTATGCTGTGGAACAGCACCTCCTCGTGACGAGGGCCCGGCCTGGAAGCTAGTTGACGGTCCGACCATTAATTGCCCTACAGTCAAGGCAGATTGATGTCCGGTAGCTTGTGTATGACTCGCGTTCAATCGGGGACGTGTAGATCTGTTGTGATAGTCAGATGAAGCAGAACTTTCAGTGGACGAGTGGGAAGCATCATCTCTCCTAGTCCTCCTACGCCTTCGGCGGTTTAGTTGATTGGTCAATTCAATATTAGCACGCAACTGTTCGGCCAACTGTTGCCGACTTTGAGTCAGTTCTTGAAGCAACGCTTGGAACTCTTGTCTGGTGACTGGTCCAGACGGATCTGAGTGAGCAGTGTTGTCTTGATTGGATTGTAGCTGCTGTGTAGGGTTCTGTCTATCCCGACCTTCTTGATCAGCAGCCGTAGAGGTAGTTCTTGTACTAACCATCTTGAGTAGTGAATTCCTTTCCTAGATTTTATGCAAATCTGAATAGAGTGGAAGGATTCTGGAGTAGAGATATGGATCTTCCCCTTGGATTTATGCAATCCGGTATCGATGGTAGATCCAAAGAGCAGGAGAAAAACTGGTTTTCTCAGTGAAAGCACCAAAGTGTTTGTACCAAAAATGGGCACAACACTCTTCGGAAGTTTTTGAAGAGATAAAAGTGAAGAATGAGAATTATAACTGTGGATTATCTAACAAAAACTCCAAATAGCAGAAAGTAAATTGCAAAGACAAGCGATTTAGAGTGGTTCAGCGTTTCGCCTACGTCCACTATGAAGTTTGATGATTTTATTGCTCGATACTTGAAGATTACAATTTCTTATAATGTAGTACAATTGGTTTTATGAGCTAAGTCTGGATCTAAGACAACCGTGGTGATTTTGAGTAAATCTGGCAGAGTCTGGGCGCTCTTTAGCTTTTAGAATTATCCGCCCCTTTTCTGAATGACCAGGGGCTCTATTTATAGGTGTAGGAGGCTGATATTTCGCCTAAATTGAAGGGAGACCAGTTCTGGCACGTGAGGGGGCCCATACGCCCGCTTTCAGGAAATCCGGGCCCACTTTGGGATCGATTCGAAGTCCATTCGAATCGATCAAGAAATCATCCAATCGAGCTGAAATTTGGTGTGGACATTCTTCAACATGTGTGCAAGCTTCTGTGAAAATTTCATAGCATTTGGACTTGTAGATTTCGAGATATGATCGATTCAATATCGTATTTCTGGTTGATGTCCTCTGTTCGAATCGATCCCCTTCGAATCGATAGGGTCGAATCGATAAAGGCGTTGACGTGGCGCGCGCTTCCCGGGTTGATCTAGTTTTTGCTCCGAGTTTTACTGGGTCGACTCCATGAATTTCGCCGCTTTGACTTAGTGGGTTCGAAGGAATGAGTTCGAAGAAAGGGGAACTTGATGGATTCGAACATGTGTCCCAGCAATGGATTCGAATGACGCATCGTTCGTATCGATTGTGATCTTGTTTCAATCGATACGAAGTCAACATAGCCTGATGGATTCGATGAAAGGTACTTCAATGGATTCGATCATGCCACTCATGCATGGATTCGAAGCAGAGTATCTCGTTGGATACGAAGTAGGATGTCTGAAGGATTCGAACATGAATTCGGGCGATGGATACGAAGCTTGACCACCAGAGGGACTCGAACAAGGAGGTAGCGATCGATTCAGAGCAAATAGGTGTTGATGGATTCGAACATAGGCTCTGCCTATGGATTCGAATCAGGGGGATCTCCTTCATCTTGTATCGATCATAAGTTGAGCGTACGAACTCGGATCATCTTGAAACTTGGAATGTTGCTTTTCCTGACCTTGCTTGACGTGTCTTATCAATTGTAGCCTGATCCGGACTCGGGTAAAATCCATCGGTATCCATGGTGAGCCTTTGTGTAGCCGATCTCCAAGACGAACTGTCACTGGTTTCTAGTCAAGTTCTTGGTGTCACGGCCTTGCCAAAAGGCGGGATAACATGTGATATATTCATATTTGATTCCGCCTTTGTGATATGAATGTCTGTGACTGATTTATGTTATGGTTATTTCTATATTTGTTTTCGAAGGCCATATAGCCATTGTGTGGTAGCTTTGAGTTTGTATTTGATATGTCGGATTTCCTTTTGAAATGAAATGTAAGTTATATTATCTGACATATCGGTACTGGCACAAAGCAATTACACAGATGGTCGCTCCCCAACAGCCTTATTCTTCGTGCTAGTTGACGGCATTACCCCTAGTGTCCTTGGCTAGTGTGAGTATAGATGTGGGGCGTCACAGATTGGTATCAGAGCCAAACTTCGAAACAATGTAGAATAATCTAGCAAGGATCATTGTCCCAAGTCTTTCCTAGGAATCGTGCCATAGGATTTAATTCGAGTCTTCGTACCGTTCTATCCTATTTATTTTTATGATGTCTTGTTTTATCAATCAAGTTTGTTTGATATTCATTCTGAGAATAACCTTTTTCCTCCTCTTTCTTTCTTAAAGAAGAGAAATGGTTAGAACAGGCCGTCCCAGCACCGGTCAATCAAGTGCTACTCCTCAGGATGGAGTATTTATGTCTGCTCAGCAACTTTTAGATCTTGTGAAAAATACTCAAGCTATCGGACCCATTACAGAGCCTACTCATCCTAAATCTGGGTTTGCACGCTTGTGCAGTGATTACACCAACTTAGGTGGAAAGCCTTTCAAGGGTTCTGAAAGCGTTATAAAAGTCCAAGCTTGGCTTAGATCGTGCGACCGCATCTTTTCCCACATGAATCTTATTGACCTACATCAAGTCCAAGTGGCTTCTAGCATGCTCCAAGAAAGAGCATTAGATTGGTATGAGCTTCCGATCTCAGAGATTATTGAAGCAGATCTTACTTGGGAGCAATTCCGGGAAAGGTTCGAATTAAAATTTGTGCAGAAGCTGAAAAAGTATCTTTAGCTCGACGCTTTATCGACCTTGTTCAAGGTGAATCTTCTGTGATGGATTACGTCGCATTTTTTGAATCTCTATCTAAATATGGGGTCGAATATATTAATACCCCATTGAAGAAAAATCAAAGATTTGTCTATGGGTTGAATGAGAACCTCAAAAAGCCATTACTTCTGAAACTAGAAGTTTCTTTTGATTAGCTAGTTGATATCGCTCTTCGACTCGAAGAGGCCGATAAAGAAAGTGATGTTGAGGTCAAACAAAACATCAATAAGAAGAGGCCTTTTAAATTCAAGCCTAATCCCAACAAGAAAGAGAAGCAAGCAACTTCGGTGGCAAAGACTCCTACCTGTAGACGTGGAGAATGTTATAATTGTGGTTCCAAGGACCATTATATGCAAACAAGTGTCTGAAGTCTCTTACTTGTCGCTATTGCAAAAGTTCGGGTCATACTATATCTTCATGTCCCAAACTTCAAAGCAAAAAGGAAGGCAAGCTAAACATTATGCAAGCCCCTACTAACACTTGTTATGGTCAAGGTATTTCTCATTCTATCCTTGATGGCATTATTATATTTCATGACCTTCCTATTCGAGTTTTTTTGATACGGGTGCATCTCACTCTTTTATATCAAAAGAACTTGTTGATGCTTTGTCTTTGAATGTTATTGGCTTGATGACTTCATTGAGAATTGCAAATTCGGTTGTTGGATCCGCAACACTCAGTTTACTTTGTAATGATGTCGAGATTATTTTATGTGATTACTCTTTCCGTGCCGATTCGCATGTTATGCGTTACTTAGGCTTCAGAATGATTCTGGGAATGGATTGGCTTAACCGTTATGAAGCCCATATCCTATGTCCTGAGCGGACTATAAATCTTCGACACCCTCTATCTGTTAAGCAGATTTCTCTTGTTCTTAAAGATTCAGATTCCAATTCGGGAGCATCCTTGTATTCTCTAAATCCTCATGATGACGATAATGATGATGAGTAAGATGTTATTTCTCTCATTCACATTGTTCGTGAATTTCCCGACATACTCGAGCCCGTTTTAAGATTACCACCTAAGCGAGCAATTGAGTTCAGAATTAATCTGATCCTTGGAGCTCAACCTACTACTCGTCCTCCTTATCTTATGTCCAATAAGGAAAATGAGGAGATGCGTAAACAATTATCTGAATTGGAAGAAAAACAGTTTGTTCGATCTAGTTCCTCTCCTTGGGGAGCTTCAGCTATTTTTGTGAAGAAACCTGATGGTACACTTAGGCTTTGCGTTGACTACCGCAAGCTTAATGATCTCACCATCAAGAATAAATATCCCTTGCCTCGGATTGATGATTTATTAGATCAACTTAGTAGTGCTAAAGTCTTTTTAAAGTTAGACTTAGCAATCGGTTTTCATCAGCTCCGTATTGTAGAGAATAGTATTCCTTTGACATCGTTCCGTACTCGTTATGGATCTTATGAATGGCTTGTTATGCCATTTGGTTTGACGAATGCTCCAGCTTATTTCATTGACCTTATGAATCGAGTTTTCAAAGACTTCCTCGATCGATTTGTTCTCATCTTTATCGATGATATTCTTGTTTATTCTAAAACCGAGGAAGAGCATGAAAATCATCTTTGGATTGTGTTGGAAACTCTTAGGAGCAACCAATTGAAAGCAAAATTTTCTAAATGCCACTTTTGGCAATCTCGTGTGAAATTTTTGGGGCATATTATTTCTGAATTCGGAATTTCCGTGGATCCTTCAAAGATTGAAGCGATTCAAAATTGAAAGAGACCGGAGAGTGTGACGGAAATTCGTAGCTTTCTTGGATTGGCGGGCTATTACCGTCGGTTCATAAAAGACTTTTCTAAAATTTCCGTACCTCTTACTAAATTGACAAAGAAGGGAGTTAAATACATTTGGTCTAACAAATGTGAAGCTGGTTTTCAGAAATTAAAAGAACTCCTTTCCGATTCTCCTATTCTTGTGATTCTCGATGGGAACCAAGACTTTATTGTTTATACCGATGCTAGTCGTGTTGGTTTGAGAGCCGTTCTCATGCAAAGGGAACGTGTTATCGCTTATGCTTCTAGGCAATTAAAGCCCGTCGAAACTAGATATGCTACTCATGATTTAAAGCTCGCAGCTATTGTTTTCGCCCTTAGAATTTGGCGCCATTATCTTTTGGGAGAGAAATTTGTTCTCTACACCGATCATAAATCTTTGAAGTATTTATTTTCTCAAAAGGAACTTAATTTGCGTCAACAACGTTGGCTGGAGTTCTTTGCATCTTATGATCTTGATATTCTCTATACTCCCAGAAAGGGAAATCTTGTTGTCGATGCCCTTAGTCGTAAGCAACAAGCGATTGTTTCCATGATGATATCCGAATGGAATGATCTCGCGACTTTATCCACTTGTGAGATTCGAGATCGTGAATCCAATTCATGTTCATCTCTTGTTTTATGTAGCCTTGAGGCTCATCCTTCTCTTTTAGACCGCATTCTTGAAGCTCAAAAACATGATCCCGAATTGGTTCTTCTTAGCCAAAGTTGTAGGGATAAAATTGATATTGAAGGTTTGAAAGACTTTGATATTGATGCTCGTGGTGGCATTCGAAAATTTGGTAGACTTATCGTGCCAAATATTTGTGATCTTCGTAAAGATATTTTAGAATATTCTCATCGTTCTAAATTTACCATTCATCCCGGTAGTAGTAAAATGTACGTGGACATGAAGCGACTTTATTATTGGAAGGGAATGAAATCTAATATTGCTAACTTTATTAAGCATTGCATGACTTGTCAACTCATAAAGGCCGAGCATCAAAGGCCCGGTGGGTTATTGCAACATTTGGAAATTCCAATATAGAAGTGGGATCAAATTTCCATGGATTTTATTGACGGTCTTCCCCGTTCTCGTTCGGGTCATGATAGCCTATGGGTGATAGTAGATAGACTTACAAAATCCGCCCATTTTCTTCCCGTTCGGTCCAATCGGACCATACCTATTTTGGCTAAACTCTATGTCAAGGAAATTGTTAAATTGCATGGAGTTCCTACTTCTATTGTTAGCGATCGTGATCCATTGTTTACTAGTGGATTTTGGAAGGGTCTTCAAAAAGCTTTGGGAACAAAGCTTAATTTTAGCACCGCTTATCATCCTCGGTCCGATGGACAAACCGAGTGTGTGAATCAAACTCTTGAAGATCTTCTTCGTGCATGTGTTCTTGATTTTGGTGGAAGTTGGGAAGATCATATTTCTCTTGTTGAGTTTTCCTATAATAATAGCTTCCAATCTAGTATTGGTATGACTCTTTTTGAGGCACTCTACGGAAGGCCATGCCGATCTCCTTCGTGTTGGCTTGAAGCTGGTGAGAAGCTGGTTTTAGGTCCAGATTTTATTCGTGATGCCACAGAAAAGATTGACCTTATTCGTCATAGGATGAAAGAAGCTCAAAGTAGGCAAAAATCCTATGCCGATAACCAAAGAAGGAGATTAGAATTTTCTGTGGAAGATTTTGTGTTTATTCGTGTTTCACCTATGAAGGGTGTTGTGCATTTCAATCGATCGGGAAAATTAGCACCTCGATATATTGGCCCATTTCCCATCACCGAACACATTGGTTCCGTGGCTTATCGCCTTTTGTTACCGGCTCAATTTTCTGCTATTCATGACGTATTCCACGTATCTCAATTACGGAAATGCCTTCGAGATTCCGATTCTATTCTTGAGCCCGGTGTTATTGAAGAAATTGAAGTTTCACCAAATTTAACTTATGAGCAACATCCTATTCGTATCATTGCTATGGAGGTTAAACACCTTCGAAATAAAGATGCTCCTCTTGTGAAAGTTCAATGGTCCTCAAATCCTAAGGATTTCTCTTGGGAATCCAGAGAATTCATCGAGCGAACACATCCAGACTTACTCTCTCGTGCTCATTAAGGTGAACTTCTCATTTCAAAATTTCTTCTTTTGTGTTGATATGCTTTAGTATGGTTGTTACTTTTTATTTTCCTCTTAATTATTGCGAGGACGCAATTTCTTTAAGGAGGGGAGTTTGTAACAACCCGCATATTTTACGATTGTATATTTAAATGTTTTATTTAAATATAGCGTCGTTAATCGGATTAAATTGCGAAAAACTACTTTTTGTAAATAGTCGAATTGGGACTCGAGACCACATTCATTGAGTCCAAAATTGTGTTTACAACTTTTTTGAATATAAACATCGATATGTTTGGAGTTGAGTAGAATTTGCTATTTTTCTACTTGGGCTTTGGGTTTGGGTTGCAGCCCATCAACCCATCTAATACCCTAGCTCCACCCCCTCTCCTCTTCATACATTCTCATTTTCCTAATACTCTTAAGTCAAAGGAAAAATGGTGGAAGAGAAAAGGAAATTAAAATTCTTAAACCTAGTTTATTAGGAAATACAAATTCTAGCTCCAACATCAAAGAGAAGCTAGGGTAAGCATCCTCTTCTTCTTCTACATCTTAATCTCTCTTCAATTCTCAGAAATTCCTAACCCTAACTTAGGAAAAACTTCACCTTTGATAATAGATTGAAGATTCTTGAGGTGTGTTGAAGAGGAATTGTTCTTGCCTTGTTTTAAAAGCTTCTCATTCATTGTTTTTGGGTTTATAGGTGAGTTTTTTAACTCACATCTACGACTATAGCTATCATTGTTGTTAGGTATGAATTCCTAACATTTGTGCATATTCATTTGCTTTTGATTTGAATTGATTTGTTGAATTCTCCAAATTTTGGTGTTTTGGTCCAATTTTATGAAAATCCTACTATGGATCTTTGGACGTGTTGTTTGGAGGGGTATCGAAGAGCTTATAAGGCTGGGTTGTCGCTTGGCGTAAATCCTTAGTCGTCGTTGCTCGTCCGATCGCTCCCGATACGTTTTGGCTACTTTGGCCTAGGCAAATTGTTGCCCAGAGTAGATGACCAGACGTCTGGTGATCAAGTCCAGACGTCTGATTTGGACCTGGAGAAAAAATATATGCACGTAGAATAATAAAAAAAGACAAAGACTGATTCCAGACGTCCGAAATTTAGGATCAGACGTCTGACTTGAAGTTTCAGACGTCTGGGGGTTCTCTGGATTATTTCCAAAGAACAAATCCAGGCGTCTAGATTCTAAACCAAACGTCTGGTCATGGCTCAGACGTCTGCTTCGATATTCCAGACGTCTGGGTGGTTTTCTGAACTATTTCATGAAAAGAAATCCAGACGTTTGGATTCCAAACCAGACGTCTGGAAACCTTCATTTTTGCCTATTTAGGCTGTTTTGTGTGGATTTCCTATTTTAACCGATTTTAGTTGATCCGGATAGTTGTTATCACTTACTATCGACTTTGATGACTTCTTTCTTTGGATTTTTGGGAATATCCATTTTGATGGATTTGGTATCGATTTCTTTGGATTTAATTCACGTCTTCGAATGTGGATTTTGGTGATTGATTGTTTCTACAATCATTTTTGTGATTTGTCACTTCTAAATACAAAGGTTTCTATACTAGTAGTAAATACTCAAACTCTTTCATCAAAACGATTTCGACACTATTTTAAATATGAAGCTCTCTTTTAAAACCGTTTTCCAATCTATTAGTATATACAAACCTTTACCTCATTTTTGCGAGAAATCCAATTAAACGACTTAGCAAAACAAGTGGTATGAAATGCTTGCGTTTACTTTGTCGGTTAATTCTTAGACTTGTTCGATTGAAATCTTGTGACAATTTTCGAGTGGAAATCTACAATTTGTTCGTAAATATTTAAGTTAAGCTAGTGGTTATGGGACATGAAGCTAAACTCTTATATTTACTTGCTTAGTGTGATTCACACTTTTTATTGATCGATGATGATCATTTTGTGATTTAGACTAGCGATGTGCGTTGTCTATTTGTTTGTGTGGGGACTAAAAACCTCGTTTGTGGAACTTCGGTTAAATTTGGTAGGGTAGCGACCCATGGTCTTCGGGCCGTTTGTGGAGCCTCGGCTCAAAATTGATGGTTAGCGACCATGGAATAGCGTTCCGTTTGTGATACACGTGTTGGTGAGTTTTCAAGCTCCCGTTTGTGATAGGCCCCGCCCCCTTGTGATTTCTGGATTTCTAGTGGTTGATTTCTAGAATTTGTGTTTCACCAATTTTCGTGGATTGCATTGATAAGCTCTATCAATATTTGTGTTTTGGTGAATAATTTAAAGAATGTGATTCTTTTTGGTGTTTTGAGATGATTTGAGATATTGTATGATTTTTGTTGTTATTTGATGTATACTTGACACATTATGGTATTTTTGTTATCATACGTTTTTGGACATATCTCTTTTCCTATCTCATTTTATCTGATATTTATAGTGATCCGTTTATTATTTTCTTCTTAAATAATACTCGGGTCAGACCGTGGTATTTCAGGTGCTCCTGCTTGACTTCTTATCAGGGTTCATCATCTGATTTTTGGCTAGCTACTTTAGATTAGTAGTTTTTGTTATTATACATTTGAGATAGAGACTCCTTGATGTATAATTATTCTTTTGTCTAGCACTTGTACCTATTCTTTTGTGATGTAGTGGATCTTATATGACCACTATTTTGGTGTACACTTTTATGTGATATATTTATATCTGATTCCTCCTTTGTGATATGAATGTCTGTGACTGATTTATGTTATGCTTATTTCTATATTTGTTTCCGAAGGCCATATAGTCACAGTGTGGTAGCTTTGAGTTTGTATTTGATATGTCGGATTTCCTTTTGAAATTAAATGTAAGTTATATTATCGGACATATCGGTACTAGCACAAAGCATGTAACAACCCGTATATTTGGACCATTTAAATTGACAATAATCCTCACATGTCAACTTAAATAATACAAAACACGAATCATTATGGGATTATAAATACATAAATGTAAATGAGAATCAATACAACATCACAGACACAGAACAGTCACAGAATAATGCAGCGGAAAATACATCGTCATAATAGCAGTTCATGAAGCCACTACATAATATACAACAATGTCTTAACATCAAGTGACTAATACAAAAATGTCCAACAGACTAGGACATCAATACAGGAATAGAAATAGACTGATAAAGATAAATGCTAAGCCTTCAGCATCTTCAACCAACCTTGATCAGCAAACTGGATAGCTTCAGACTGACCCGAGCATATACAAAAGAAACACTCGAGTCAGGACTCAAAATCTTATACAATTAAATCAAGTGCAAGGGAATAGTTCATAACGTAAAGATGGATAAAATAACATCTCTAAGGATCCGATAAACTATCTATATATACAATAGAATACGATAGGTAGATAATGTCTAATCAGTAAAGTACGATATTAAAATAGTGTTAAGTCATGGCCCATACCACCCTTAACACATTTTTATTCCCAAGAGCATATACAAGACCGTAGTTTCCCCAAAACCGAAAGTCAGCAGAGGGCAATCCATATACTAAAGGTACAAAACAAAACGTAGTGGTCGCGAATAGGATAATCAGTATGACAAGGTACATGAGGTGATACCAACTAGGATACTAGTAGTTGCCTGATCCGGACTGATGTTGAGCATAGCAGCTACTATCACAACACCGCGAAACAACACTCCCAAATCAAGGGGTGCACCCAAATCGAATCACAAAAGTAATAGATATGGTATAGAAGAAGTGCGTCCACTAGAGGTGGCGAACCTCAATGGCCCGGCGCGGCTCCTGTTTTAGTCATGTCAGGGGTCGTCCAAATATCGTTCTCTTTCTTCAGTCAACGCGTTCACCAAACCATCCACTTCATTCTGGATCAACACTTCGCATGTAATAGTTATTAAAGTGGTTTTCGGTATCGACAGAGAGTATGTCCATATCCGATCCCGGTCTCTTTAATGACTACGTATTTATTACCCGATGGTCAATTAAGTTAAAGTTTAAACAAATCAAGGTCCGAAAGTCAAGCTGCAAATTTGACTTCCAAAATTTGACATTTCACGATTCAATTTATTTCGGATATTAAAACCTCTTTCCAAATGCAATCTTTTAATTCATCTTTTGAGTTATCAGTATAATTAAGTATTCAAAATTTAATTTAATAAATCTCACTTATTAAATTTAGTTAATACTCCAATTAATTCGGTTCAATGGTAAATTTTAGTTCACATCATTTAAACCAAATTATATTCATTTCAATTCGTATTTACATTTATCGATACATTAACCATAATCATAAATTTGACTAAATCAATTTTTATTAAATTTAAAATCATTTTAAATTTAAACTATCACTAAATTAAATCCATAATACTTTAGTTAGTTTCGTATTCCACTTAAGTCAAATTTTCTAAATCTCAAACTTAATTTATGTCAAGTTTCAAATCTATTTAATTAAAAACCGATTTTATATCTAAATCTAACAACCTAATAAATTTTCAAATTATTAAATTCTAACTTCCATGTTTTTAAATCTCATTTCAAATAAATTTGCCAATTCATTTTATTCAATTAAATAGGTTTATTAATCCGTTTCAATTAAACTCCATTAATTTATTCCTTATTAATTTATTTCGATCTAATCCATAAATCAAATCCATTAAGTTCGTTACTAAATTTCCAAACAAATTGTTAAGTTCATTCCTTAATTTCAAATAGATTTCTATTTCAAAATAATTTTTGTTGACCAATCGGGTTTCTTATTTTTGATTGTCTATCCTAGGCCAAGTTGTTTAAGTGGGTATTTATCATTTCAACCCGATATCATTCAATATAAAACAAAGCATAGCAAAGGGAACTTGCAGTGTGATAACTAGGATGGTGTCAAAGTAAATAAACAAGCAATAACAAACATACATAACAATTTAACAATTTATTCAAATAATCCCGAAATAATCATATTAACTCACATTTGTTATTATGCAAATTAATACAATTATTCCTAGAATCCAACGGATTAAAGATTATTACATTATGATTTTTACTTGGTGTCCGTTATCAAATTTCTACATCAATCGTACATATCAATTTTTTGTCACTATTATTTACCCTAATTAACATCATATTACAGTTCAACATGTTTAATCAACTTAAACAATACATGACATCAAATTTTAGAACTTAACAGTTTATTTCAACCAAATTTTAACAATCAACAATTTAATATCCAAATTTAATATTAACAACAATTATCACTTGATTATCATAGCATAATAGATTTGAGTCGTGAATAAAATATTCACCTTGCGTGGTTAGAGAAGGTGGCGCGGCACGAAGAAAAATAGATAAAATAGACCTTAGTAGGCACGACGCAAAATGAACACAAACTGCAATCAAACAACAATTAATCAATAATTCGTTTATTGCAGTATATATATCGATTGAATATATATATAAAATCATACCAACGACGAAGCAAGATAGATTCGACAAACGGGATGGAAATACTTATACTTCCGGATCAATAGCAGGAGCTGAAACAACATAGCAACAGACTGTATGTGAGCAACTCAACATTTCAAAGTATATATTGTTATATAATATAACAGTTATATATATATATCTACTGATATATATAGAACTGATGCACAGAGCAGGGTGGTCGGGACGTGATGCATAGGTTAGTAGCGTGCATGGCGCGGGTGAGTTGGAGGTGGACGAGGCGGGCTAGGCGGGCAGTGGGGAGGCGGTCGGCTGGTGGCGTGGGCGAAGGCGGGCAGTGGGAAGATGGGCTGGTGGCGGGCGAAGGCTTGGGACGGGTGCTGGCGGAGGGGACTGGGCGGGGTGCAGCTGGGCTGGGGTGGCGCGGGTGTGGGACGGGGTTGGGCTGGGCGGAGGCCGAGGCTGGGGCGGAGGGCTGGGACAGGCGGGGCTGGCATGGGTACGGCAGGCGGAGGGGAGTGGGACGGGGCAGTGGGGACAGGCAGAGCTAGGGACGGGCTGCTGGGTGGAGGTCGGAGGTGGGGTAGGGTGGTGCGGCGAAGCAGGGAAGTGGGGAGGCGGTTGGCTGGTGGCGTGGGCGGAGGGCACGGGGAGGGCTGGCTGGTGTCGTGGGGACGGCAGGGCTGGGGACGTGGGCAAAGCGGGGAGGGTTGGCAGTGGCGGAGGGTTGGCTGGTGCTGGCACTGGGGCGGAGGGCGCGGGGCGGAGGGGACTAGGGCGTGGGACTGGAGCGTGGGACTGGGGCGGAGGGGATTGGGGCGTCAGTGGTTAGGGTGGGTTGCCGGGGTGGGATGGCAGTGGGTTTCATGTTGGAAGTAAAGAAAAAACAACAGAAAGCATGAAGAGAAAGAAGAAAGGGAGGAGCTGAGTTTGAATTTCTGTAACCTTTTGCAAATAAAATATGAACGAAGAAGGAGGGTTGGGTTTTAGTTTACTGGAGAGGACCACTAAATAGCAAAAGAAATATGGGAAGGGAGAAAGAGAATAGAATTATGCAGAAGAGAGAAGACAGCTATCATGTAAGAGCAGACGAAGTGAAACAACGCAATAAATGAAACAGAATGTAGGCAGAAGGTTCAGCGCGCACAGTAAATGCAATGATGATTTTTTTTCCATGGTGGCTATTGGATTTCCAAGACAGCTGAATAGACTTCTTGGATTTTGAACGTGGGGAGGTTGGGTACCGGTTTGTGTGGCGTAACGGACCAGTTTGTACCCCGTCAACAATTTATAACTTGCAACGCCGAACTCCGATTGTCTCAAACAAATATACTGTTTTGATCAGCGCGACGAGGCGGACACAACGGTATAAAGATATTGGTGGTTTGACATTGTTTGCGAAGTGGTAAATCTTATTGAACCATTTGCTCGAGCGACAATTTAACTAGCAATTAAAAGCGGAATTTGACGAAACGAAATGTGCCGTCATGATCCGAATATTTTTCTTATGCAACATTGTGAAAAATATTTGAGTTCGGACGATAGAAAATTTTCATATAAAATTAAAACTAATATGTAAATTCGGCGAGCAAAATTTTCTACAATATTTTTCGACGAAATTTGGCGTACGCCTATGTCTATCTAGGCGCATTCCAAATGTGAAGTTTGAACGGCAACGGAAATTGTTTGTGAATATTTGAAGTTCCTATTACGGAGAATGCAGCAAAACACCGAAGAATAAGATCGACGGAGCTAAAGACGTCCGAATTTTGAAAAACGAAAAATGACGCCTTTGTCAGAAAATGATTTAGAAATTTTCTATGTAAAAATATTTAGGTTCGGAAGATAAAAAATTTCACTTTTTAAAATGAACTGATGTGCAGTAAAACGCGCACGAAATTTACTGCGGTATTTTCCGACGAAACTTTACCCATATCTACAATCATCAAGACGCAATTTAGAAACAAAGTTTGGACGTTGATTGAAATCGTATGTAAGTTTCCCATTTTATATTAAAATAACGGTTCTAAAAATTTTAAAATTGGGTCGAAATTTCAGGGTCGTTACATTCTCCCCTACTCAAGACTTTTCGTCCTCGAAAAGGAACAAAGTAAAGAGTGGAAGAACAGATAACAGAGATACAATGGATTTAGAATAGATTATTGAATATAGTAAAGAGTATAGAATGGAATTTACCTTCAACAAACAATTCTGGATTAGAGTCTCGGATACTCTCCTCGGTTTCCCAAGTGCAATCACGATCATCGGGACTCCATTGGACTTTGACTAGGCTAACCGACTTCCTTCTAAGTTGCTTTGTATCCCTATCAACAATGCAAAGTGGTCTCCTCTCTATAGTCAAATCTGGCTCAATATCAACCTCATCTAACTGAGCAATAGGGATTGTCATGGAGGGATCGTGTACTACCTTCTGAAGATGGGAAACGTGGAATACGTTGTGCACGCCCTCAAATTTCTCCGGCAATGCAACTCTATAGGCTAGTGTACCAATTCTCTGAGTGATGGTGAATGGTCCAACAAATCTAGGAGCGAGCTTCCCTCTACGACCAAATCGAATAACATTTTTCAAAGGTGATACCTTAAGGAATACCTCATCCCCAACCTGGAATTCTAAATCTCTTCTACGCCTATCGGCATAGCTCTTCTGTCTATCCTGTGCGGTCTTCATCTTTCTTATGATTTCATTAACCTTCTCGGATGCTTCTATAATCATATCTGGGCCAAGAATCACTACGCCATAAATGGCCTACTGCAACACAAAAAAAATGTTGGCTCAGGCCCGAAAAATGTTGCCATAGGTCTATGGCAACACTTTTAGGGTGATGCAATTTTTGCCGTTGCCTTAGACCTCAAAGGCAACATTTTGACTATCTAAGGCAACATAAGTAATATTGTTGCAGTAGAACCCTATTTGGGTCTATGGCAACACCCATAGGTATCTGTAGCAACATTCCAAAATGTTGCTATAGATATGAACTTTTTGAATTTGTGGGGCCCACAATGTAGAGCATATTTGATTTTTTAATAAAAATAAATATTTATTTAATAAAATGCAATTGCACAGAATTTGATATTTAAACAGTAATTTATTTAAATAAATATTTTATTTCAACATTTGAAATAGTACAAATTCCTGACTCCACTATTTTACAATTCAATGATATATAATACTGATATTCACATATACAGATATTCCTCACTACATCACTCAGTTCACTCATTACATATGCAGTTTCAATTTATACAGACACCGACATTGACAAATATATGCCGAGCCGAAGGCGAGCCGAGTGCCGAGCCGAAGGCGAGGCGAGAAGCGGGTCCGGGCGCAGCGCCGGCGGGGGTCCGGGGCACCGCAGTCCCGGTGGGCACCGCCCGATTCATCCGATTTCGGAAGATCGAGCCTTCTTTGAAACGACGTAAAATGATGCACAAATGAAGACTGAACTTAGCAAACCCCATCCTCAGCAACTTCATCGCCCATCGGAACTACTGCCCATCTACCACTTACCTGAAACACAATTGCCTGAAACACTGACCATCTACCAAACACTGACCACACTCCCAACCTCTTTCACAAAACACCCACTCACTGCCTCATCAAATTACATCATCAACACATAGGCAGCCTATCAAGCAAAAACAGTGAATGCATCAGGCATGTACAAGAGAAACATAGGCAGTAATATGATATACAAGAGAAACTTCACCTCAATCCGATCGCTGTGTTCGTGTAACGAAAGTCTTACATCAACCTTAGGAATCGCTTCCAGATTCAAGACATCAGGCTATCAACTACGGCAAGCATTGAACTACACAATCGATTTCAGCATCAGCAGCAAGATATCATCATCACGACAGTGCTCAACACATCAGCAATCACCAATAAGACCAAAATCTGGACAGTGGGCAATTAGCACACAACCTTCTCCACGTTTAAGACCAACACCATTGCAATCCAAAGTTTGGCAAACCATTATCTGAACACCAACACTTTCAAGTTCAACCCTAAGTGTCAAAGAACCACAAACATCATCAATAGAGCCGCAGTCAGAGCACGAACACTGACAAAAACGCAAGCTGAGGAAACGTCTTCAATTCAAGCGAAGTCAGAGGCAAAAACTTCATTGCGACTTAAGCGACTCCATCAGAACAACGAGGCATCGCGTTTCTTCAAGGCGGCTGCATCGAACAACGACGAACTTCTGCTTAGATCCAGATCCAACAGCGAGCAAAGATCAAATGGGCGGCAGTAAACAACAAAACTCATCAGGCATTAGGTGGAATCAGCAACAACAAGATTCAGGCATAGGAAATTTAGATCTGACCTAGCATTGAAGGCAGCTTCTAGTTACAGTGCCTTTTTTATTTTGTTAGCAACAGCGAATTGGAAGTATGAATTTGCTGGATTTCGTGAATTTGCTGGATTTCGTGAATTTGTTTTTTGATTTGGGGATTTCGTGAATTTGCTGGAAGTATGAATTTGGGGATTTCGTGAATTTGCTGGAAGTATGAATTTGGGGATTTCGTGAATTTGCTGGAAGTATGAATTTGGGGATTTCATGAATTTGTTGGAAGTATGAATTTGGGGATTTCGTGAATATGGTAAACTGAAAGGGGATCTACACCAACATAAGCGGGAAAACGAAAATTTGGTAAAAAGTGCAGCGGTGATCCATTTTAACAGTCGGATTAAATGTAGACCGTTGGATCGTATTCACGCGGATTGCTAATTTTATTAATTTTTTAATTTGTATACATCTATAGCAACACTGTATAAAAATGTTGCATCGTGTTACACTTGTTTAGCTAGAGCAACACATTTTTATGGCTAAGGTAACACCATAAATACAATGTTGCAGTAGGACCAAATTTTTATATCTATCGCAACATTTGAGCTGGCAACACCTTGCAAAAATGTTGCAGTAGGCCATTTATGGCGTAGTGAATTAATCGATCACCAGGCTCAATCCAACAAGCTGGCGATTTGCATGGCCGTCCATATAAAGCTTCGAACGGTGCCATATCGATACTTGCCTGAATATAAATGGGGTTAAAATTTAATTCAAATTTACTTATTCAAATTGAAAATTTTGATTTACCTGATAACTGTTATTATAAGTAAATTCAACCAAATGGAGATGGTCTTCCCAAGATCCACCGAAATCAATAATGCAGGCTCGGAGCAGATCCTCTAAAATCTGATTCACCCTTTCAGTTTGGCCATCTGTTTGAGGATGATAAGCTGTGCTCAGATTCAGTTTAGTGCCCAAGACGTCCTGAAATGCCTTCCAGAATTTACTAGTGAATAAAGGGTCTCTATCGCACACAATACTAGACGGAACTCCATGAAGTCTAACAATCTCTCTCATATATATCTCGGCCAAACTCAAAGCAGTACGAGTGGTCTTAACAGGAATAAAGTGAGCAGATTTGGTCAACCTATCAACGATCACCCATATACTCTCATTACCTTTTCTGGTCCTCGGTAATCCATCAATGAAATCCATAGAAATCTGATCCCATTTCCAACACGGAATCTCTAGGGGTTGAAGTAATCCTGCCGTCTTCTGGTGATCGGCCTTAACTTGTTGGCAAGTGGTGCATCTACTGACATATATAGAAATATTCCTCTTCATCCCACTCCACCAATATAAACGCTTCATATTTCGGTACATCTTAGTGACACCAGGATGAAATGAAAGTGATGACCGATGGTTTTCTCTAAGCACTTCTTGTCTCAATCCATCGACATTAGGAACGCAAATACGGTTGTCAATCCTTAGAACTCCATTACTATCAATCTGTGCTCCCACTTTACTGTCGGCATTTCCAACTCTACCAAGAACTAACTCCTTCATGCGATAGAGCAAGGTGTCCTCATATTGCTTAGCTTTGATGCGATCCACAAGAGATGGGGAGATAACAAGCTGAAATAGCATGCCTTCTACAAGATTACAACATGACAATGCTTTGCTACGGCTCAAAGCATCAGCTACAACATTTTCTTTCCCAGGAGTATAATTGATGTCGAGATCATATGCAGCTAGGAATTCGAGCCATCGAACTTGTCTCTGGTTCAAATCCTTCTGAGAAAAGATATATCTCAAGGACTTATGATCGGTGAATAATTCAAATTTAATTCCCAAAAGATGATGCCTCCACAGTTTCAAAGCAAATACAACTACAAGAAGCTCTAGATCATGAGTTGCATAGTTTACTTCATGGATCTTCAACTGGCGGCCAGCATAAGAAATAACCTTTCCGTTTTGCATAAGAACAACGCCTAAACCTTCTCGGCAAGCATCTGTATAAACAGTTAATCCTTCACTTCCATCGATTACCGCAAAACTGGGGCTAAAGTTAACTTACACTTCAACTTATTAAAAGCTGATTCGCACTTCTCACTCCAAATAAACTTGACATCCTTTCGGGTTAAAGCAGTGAGTGGGGAAGAAATCCGGGCAAAGTGCTCAATAAATCTACGATAATAGCCGGCCAAACCCAAGAAGCTACGGATATCAGTAGGAGTTTTGGTAGTCTCCCAATCCTGTAGATACATTTCAAATTAGTAAGGGATAAGAGGAATTGAATAGAAATAGCGAATAGGATAGAACTTACATTGATTACGGCGATCTTAGCTGGATCGACTGAAATCCCATTTTCAGAAACTATGTGGCCCAGGAATCTCACTTCGTCTCGCCAGAAATGGCATTTAGAGAATTTGGCCTTAAGTTGATGATTTCGGAGAGTTTCCAGAACATAAGCAAGATGTGTCTCATGCTCCTTCTCGTCTTTGGAGAAAACGAGAATATCATCAATGAAAACAAGAACAAACTTGTTAAGTACATCGTGGAAAACTCGATTCATTAAGTCGACGAAATAAGCCGGTGCGTTGGTCAAACCGAATGGCATAACCAACCATTCATAGAATCTGTTTTCGGTACGGAAAGCTGTTTAATGAATACTATCTTCTGCTACTTGGAGTTGGTGGAACCCAGTGGAAAGATCAAGTTGGGAGAAAACTTTAGCTCCATGGAGCTGATCGAATAAATCATTGATGCGAGGCATCGGATAGCGGTTCTTGAGAGTGCGTTTGTTCAGCTCCATGTAATCAACACACATGCGGAGAGACCCATCCGACTTGGTGACAAATACAACTATGGCGCCCCATTCAGAAAAACTTTTCCTAATCAAACCTCTAGCAAATAGATCATCAATTTGAGTTTTAAGTTCAGCTTTTTCTTTAGGAGCCATCCTTCTGTGAGGGAGAACTACGAGAGTAGCTCCTGGAATAAGATCAATATGGAAATCGATTTCCCGTTTAGGCGGTAGAGAGTTGACCTCTCCAAACACATCGGGAAATTTCTGAACAATAGGGGTAGTATTAAGATCATCCGGATGAACATCAAGAGAAAATATGAAGCTTCCGGCATATTTCTGAGGTGATTTGCATCCAATGACAAATGGCTGATCTATGTCGCTTACCAAAGAAACTGAACGAGTTTTGCAGGAAATATCAGCATCGAATTTGCTTAACCAATCAGCTCCTAAAAGAAAGTCGAATGCTTGGAATCCAAGTACATAGAAATCCCAAGTGAATCGAGAAAAATCATACATAAATGCAACTCCCTTGCAAACACTTCGGAGGTTAGCGGGTCCTCCAATAGGATTTGAGACACATAAGGAGGTAGTAGCAAGAGTAGGTTCTAATTTAAGTTTATTACAAAGTTCAACTGATATAAAGCTATGTGAAGCACCAGTATCGAATAATACCCTAACAGGTGTAGCATGTAAGTGAAAAACACTTCGTAAGGTACCTTGGTCATCCTGGGTGGGTGGTGCAGAGGGTGTGGTGATAGCAAATACTCCAGATGGTGTGCCACGCTTATGCAGTGGGCAGTCTTTCTTGAAATGACCTGGCTGGAGGCAGACATAGCATAAATCTTTCCTAATCGAAGAAGGTGGTGGAACAGCAGCTCCGGTAGATGGACAACTATTAGCATAATGGCCCCTCTTATCGCATTTGAAGCAAGTGATATTAGCAAGGTCGATTGGGCTTTTCTGAGCATATCCCAATCCTGTAGTCTTCTGCCAAGCTTTCTTTTGTTGATCAAAGTTCATCTTCCTCTTCCCGAGCTGGCTAGAGGAGGGCTGAGTAGGAGCAACCTTGGCAGTAGGTCCCCTAGGCTTTGCCTCATATCTAAGAGCATAGTCAACAAGCTCTATGAAGGTGCAGTGAGTGTGGCCAGTAAGCAAGTCATAATACTCTGGTCTAGCTCTCAAAATGAACTTCTCGTTCTTTAGAAGCGGTGTATCAATCAATCCCGGGCCGAACTTGGAGAGTTCGTTGAATTTCCTCTCATACTCAGAAAAAGTCATACTGCCCTGCTTAAGATCCATAAAAGCTCTATAAAGTTGGGTTTTCCCAGCAGCGGGCATCCATTGTGCCGAGAAAGTATCCCTAATCAAAAGATAGACTAGATGAATAACATTCCAAATATTAAAAGAAGAATTTAGACTACGAAATCCAAATAATTTTATACCTAAACTGGGCCCAAGTGATGGTGTTCTCCTCGATACGAGAAGTAACTGATTCCCACCAATCTTGCGCGGCATCCTGAAGTTGCCAGGCAGCAAGCTGACGCTTCTGAGCATCAGTGATCTCTAGACTAGAAAATATCTTCTCTAAGCCTTTAAGCCATTGCTGAGCCTCAATAATGTTCTCGGATCCAGAAAACTTAATACCTCCCAACTGTGTATACTCCTTACTAAGATTGGTGAATTTGACAGGAGCTGGAACGACAGGTGCAGCCTGAGCAGGACCATGGCCCCTTCCACCCCTATGGTTTCCTCCGGTACCCATCCTGAAATACCAAAGAGATTGTTAAATCCAAAGGACAGAAAATCATAGAATTTTTAAGGAAAGTCTAATCAACGATTCAAAGAAGTTTGAAATGAAAGGATTTGGATATTGAATCGATTCTCCTCATTCTAGGGTATTGCTACCCTATCTCTAATGAGTTTATATATAATCCCAAACTAAGGTTTTTAGGGAAACCGAAGCTCTGATACCAAATGTAACAACCCGTATATTTGGACCATTTAAATTGACAATAATCCTCATATGTCAACTTAAATAATACAAAACACGAATCATTATGGGATTATAAATACATAAATGTAAATGAGAATCAATACAACATCACAGACACTGAACAGTCATAGAATAATGCAGCGGAAAATACATCGTCATAATAGAAGTTCATGAAGCCACTACAAAATATACAACAATGTCTTAACATCAAGTGACTAATACAAAAATGTCCAACAGACTAGGACATCAATACAGGAATAGAAAAAGACTGATAAAGATAAATGCTAAGCCTTCAGCATCTTCAACCAACCTTGATCAGCAAACTGGATAGCTTCAGACTGACCCGAGCATATACAAAAGAAACACTCGAGTCAGGATTCAAAATCTTATACAATTAAATCAAGTGCAAGGGAATAGTTCATAACTTAAAGATGGATAAAATAACATCTCTAAGGATCCGATAAACTATCTATATATACAATAGAATACGATAGGTAGATAATGTCTAATCAGTAAAGTACGATATTAAAATAGTGTTAAGTCATGGCCCATACCACCCTTAACACATTTTTATTCCCAAGAGCATATACAAGACCGTAGTTTCCCCAAAACCGGAAGTCACCAAAGGGCAATCCATATACTAAAGGTACAAAACAAAACGTAGTGGTCGCGAATAGGATAATCAGTATGACAAGGTACATGAGGCGATACCAACTAGGATACTAGTAGTTGCCTGATCCGGACTGATGTTGAGCATAGCAGCTACTATCTCAACACCACGAAACAACACTCCCAAATCAAGGGGTGCACCCAAATCGAATCACAAAAGTAATAGATATGGTATCGAAGAAGTGCGTCCGCTAGAGGTGGCGAACCTCAATGGCCCGGCACGGCTCCTGTTTTAGTCATGTCAGGGGTCGTCCAAATATCGTTCTCTTTCTTCAGTCAACGCGTTCACCAAACCATCCACTTCATTCTGGATCAACACTTCGCGTGTAATAGTTATTAAAGTGGTTTTCGGTATCGACAGAGAGTATGTCCATATCCGATCCCGATCTCTTTAATGACTACGTATTTATTACCCGATGGTCAATTAAGTTAAAGTTTAAACAAATCAAGGTCCGAAAGTCAAGCTACAAATTTGACTTCCAAAATTTGACATTTCACGATTCAATTTATTTCGGATATTAAAACCTCTTTCCAAATGCAATCTTTTAATTCATCTTTTGAGTTATCAGTATAATTAAGTATTCAAAATTTAATTTAATAAATCTCACTTATTAAATTTAGTTAATACTCCAATTAATTCGGTTCAATGGTAAATTTTAGTTCACATCATTTAAACCAAATTCTATTCATTTCAATTCGTATTTACATTTATCGATACATTAACCATAATCATAAATTTGACTAAATCAATTTTTATTAAATTTAAAATCATTTTAAATTTAAACTATCACTAAATTAAATCCATAATACTTTAGTTAGTTTCGTATTCCACTTAAGTCAAATTTTCTAAATCTCAAACTTAATTTATGTCAAGTTTCAAATCTATTTAATTAAAAACCGATTTTATATCTAAATCTAACAACCTAATAAATTTTCAAATTATTAAATTCTAACTTCCTTGTTTTTAAATCTCATTTCAAATAAATTTGCCAATTCATTTTATTCAATTAAATAGGTTTATTAATCCGTTTCAATTAAACTCCATTAATTTATTCCTTATTAATTTATTTCGATCTAATCCATAAATCAAATCCATTAAGTTCGTTACTAAATTTCCAAACAAATTGTTAAGTTCATTCCTTAATTTCAAATAGATTTCTATTTCAAAATAATTTTTGTTGACCAATCGGGTTTCTTATTTTTGATTGTCTATCCTAGGCCAAGTTGTTTAAGTGGGTATTTATCATTTCAACCCGATATCGTTCAATATAAAACAAAGCATAGCAAAGGGAACTTGCAGTGTGATAAATGGGATGGTGTCAAAGTAAATAAACAAGCAATAACAAACATACATAACAATTTAACAATTTATTCAAATAATCCCGAAATAATCATATTAACTCACATTTGTTATTATGCAAATTAATACAATTATTCCTAGAATCCTACGGATTAAAGATTATTACATTATGATTTTTACTTGGTGTCCGTTATCAAATTTCTACATCAATCGTACATATCAATTTTTTGTCACTATTATTTACCCTAATTAACATCATATTACAGTTCAACATGTTTAATCAACTTAAACAATACATGGCGTCAAATTTTAGAACTTAACAGTTTATTTCAACCAAATTTTAACAATCAACAATTTAATATCCAAATTTAATATTAACAATAATTATCACTTGATTATCATAGCATAATAGATTTGAGTCGTGAATAAAATATTCACCTTGCGTGGTTAGAGAAGGTGGCGCGGCACGAAGAAAAATAGATAAAATAGACCTTAGTAGGCACGACGCAAAATGAACACAAACTGCAATCAAACAATAATTAATCAATAATTCGTTTATTGCAGTATATATATCGATTGAATATATATATAAAATCATACCAACGACGAAGCAAGATAGATTCGACAAACGGGATGGAAATACTTATACTTCCGGATCAATAGTAGGAGCTGAAACAACATAGCAACAGACTGTATGTGAGCAACTCAACATTTCAAAGTATATACTGTTATATAATATAACAGTTATATATATATCCACTGATATATATAGAACTGATGCACAGAGCATGGTGGTCGGGACGTGATGCATGGGTTGGTAGCGCGTATGGCGCGGGTGAGTTGGAGGCGGACGAGGCGGGCTAGGCGGGCAGTGGGGAGGCGGTCGGCTGGTGGCGTGGGCGAAGGCGGGTAGTGGGAAGATGGGCTGGTGGCGGGCGAAGGCTTGGGACGGGTGCTGGCGGAGGGGACTGGGTGGGGTGCAGCTGGGCTGGGGTGGCGCGGGTGTGGGACGGGGTTGGGCTGGGCGGAGGCCGAGGCTGGGGCGGAGGGCTGGGACAGGCGGGGCTGGCATGGGTACGGCAGGCGGAGGGGAGTGGGACGGGGCAGTGGGGACGGGCTGCTGGGTGGAGGTCGGAGGTGGGGTAGGGTGGTGCGGTGAAGCAGGGCAGTGGGGAGGCGGTTGGCTGGTGGCGTGGGCGGAGGGCACGGGGAGGGCTGGCTGGTGTCGTGGGGACGGCAGGGCTGGGGACATGGGCGAAGCGGGGAGGGCTGGCAGTGGCGGAGGGTTGGCTGGTGCTGGCACTGGGGCGGAGGGCGCAGGGTGGAGGGGACTAGGGCGTGGGACTGGGGCGTGGGACTGGGGCGGAGGGGACTGGGGCGTCAGTGGTTGGGGTGGGTTGCCAGGGTGGGATGGCAGTGGGTTTCATGTTGGAAGTAAAAAAAAAAACAGAAAGCATGAAGAGAAAGAAGAAAGGGAGGAGCTGAGTTTGAATTTCTGTAACCTTTTGCAAATAAAATATGAACGAAGAAGGAGGGTTGGGTTTTAGTTTACTGGAGAGGACCACTAAATAGCAAAAGAAATATGGGAAGGGAGAAAGAGAATATAATTGTGCAGAGGAGAGAAGACAGCTATCACGTAAGAGCAGACGAAGTGAAACAACGCAATAAATGAAACAGAATGTAGGCAGAGGGTTCAGCGCGCACAGTAAATGCAATGATGATTTTTTTTCCATGGTGGCTATTGGATTTCCAAGACAGCTGAATAGACTTCTTGGATTTTGAACGTGGGGAGGTTGGGTACCGGTTTGTGTGGCGTAACGGACCAGTTTGTACCCCGTCAACAATTTATAACTTGCAATGCCGAACTCCGATTGTCTCAAACAAATATACCGTTTTGATCAGCGCGACGAGGCGGACACAACGGTATAAAGATATTGGTGGTTTGATATTGTTTGCGAAGTGGTAAATCTTATTGAACCATTTTCTCGAGCGACAATTTAACTAGCAATTAAAAGCGGAATTTGACGAAACGAAATGTGCCGTCATGATCCGAATATTTTTCTTATGCAACATTGTGAAAAATATTTGAGTTCGGACGATAGAAAATTTTCACATAAAATTAAAACTAATATGTAAATTCGGCGAGCGAAATTTTCTACAATATTTTTTGACGAAATTTGGCGTACGCCTATGTCTATCTAGGCGCATTCCAAATGTGAAGTTTGAACGGCAACGGAAATTGTTTGTGAATATTTGAAGTTCCTATTACGGAGAATGCAGCAAAACACCGAAGAATAAGATCGACGGAGCTAAAGACGTCCGAATTTTGAAAAACGAAAAATGACGCCTTTGTTAGAAAATGATTTAGAATTTTTCTATGTAAAAATATTTAGGTTCGGAAGATAAAAATTTTCACGTTTTAAAATGAACTGATGTGCAGTAAAACGCGCACGAAATTTACTGCGGTATTTTCCGATGAAACTTTACCCATATCTACAATCATCAAAGCGCAATTTAGAAACAAACGTTGATTGAAATCGTATGTAAGTTTCCCATTTTATATTAAAATAACGGTTCTAAAAATTTTAAAATTGGATCGGAATTTCAGGGTCGTTACAAAGCAATTACACAGATGGTCACTCCCCAACAGCCTTATTCTACGTGCTAGTTGACGGCATTAATTACCTCGTAGTGTGCTTGGCTAGTGTGAGTATAGAGGTGGGGCGTCACAGTTACCTTGTTCTGTAAAATCATAAAATACCATCATTGGTCGAAAAATCATCAAACGATAATTTAAATATTTTTTAAGTTAAAAATTATGGAGAAATCAAATAAATTAAACTAAAAATATGTCATTAAAAATCAAGTCATTATATTAATAATTGATTTTCTTAAGATTTATTAATTTTGAATCAAAACTAAATATTTAAATAAATTAAATATTTCCATTCAAAACGTTAAAAAATTTAGGTCGTTACATTTTTCCCCCCTTTAAAGAATTTCGTCCTCGAATTCCGAAAGGAAGAAAAACATCACCAAACCCTTAAATTTTGTAAAATCTCTTACTTAAAATTAGCTATTAATCCTTTTAAAATCTCACAAGTTATAGAAAGTTTCGCCAGCACATCCTGTATGGCTCAATCGGAAAAATTACAACTGGCCACAAATGGCCCAAACCAATCAAAAGAAAACAAAAGCCCAAAATTGGCCTCCCATATTTCTGGCATAAAACAATTAACAATGATATAAACATGTACCTATTAGTCGAACAATCAAACTCTACTCATGAAACCAAAGCAGCAATTCATGAAACTCTATCTCAGTTACAAATGATATCCAACCATATAACTTGCATTTTCTAATGTCAAAACATCTAATTATAATAAAGCCCGTACACTATACATATACTATTTGTATGAAATATCAAATCCGATCGCTCGCTCGATCACGCATTTCCCATTTCCGAACTAGTATCGCTCACTCGACTTTCCTGGCGCAGATTTCGATCAGATTCCTTGATTAGAAACCTCCATTCTCCTAGCATAGCTATATACTATGATAGAAAACTACCTAATCATATTAAAAATCTGTATCAAGTGTTCGTCGTCAAGAATCGAGTGAAAAACCCTAATCCAGACCGGTGTAAATCACCTCGAATCGTGTACTCGAATCTAGATCTAGAATAACTATGCGAATAAAATGATCTACTTACAATTTACGTACTTATTCCATTGGTTTCTTAACTACACTAATTATTTTTAATTTACATTCACTTATATCAATGGTATTTCTCATTTATACTAAAATTACTTATAAACCTTTTTTAAAACTTTTCTTAAGTTTATAAGCTTCTCGTAAAACACAACTTATGTTTATCAATGCTTTTTAAAAACTTAAGTTTATATTCGTATAGTACTCCTCTACATCCTAAGAGTGTATATACAATCTCAGATTGGTTTTTCTTTAGCAGGATGTCCAACAAATGTTAAACTTGTTCTAACTTACTATCTCCTCAAACGTATAAGTTATAAAAACTTATTTTATTATATTTTCATGAAATCTCTTAGCTTTAATTTCTGAATTAACTCGGAAGTTTTCGACTATCCAAAATCATCAAAAATTCCATTTCATTTCAACAAATAAAAATACCAACCAACATATCAAAATTAGATGCACAAACCAAACTACTATAATACATAGGATAAATGAGTCCATAAAATAACTTAACCAAAACTTCAAAACTAAACAGCCGGGCTTTATTTCAACTTTATTTTGAAATAATAATAATAATAATAATAATATACATATCTCCATTTTTTATATCAAATCATACTTTCAGAATTTTAAAAAAATATTTTACCAAAACAATCCTATAGCAAATTACTATGGTAGCAATCCTTTACTTAGAAACTCGAAAACGAACAATAATGATGCAGCAGTCATCACCAGAATTATTTTCCAACGACATAAGTGAGTTTAGTGCTTTCTATCTCCTTTAAAATCCATTTTAAAATATTTCTATTCATCTATACTTCCAAAACAATATTATTATTATTTTCCCTAAAGCTTTGAAAAACAATTTCCAAAAACACCACGATTTAAATTCTCAGTTTAATTACTTTTATTTGTAAACTATTTATAAACCACACTCATAAAATTTAACTTTCTTAGATAAGAGCATTTCCCAAATGTTTATCTTTGTTTAAATTATAATAAACAACTTTTTATCAAAATTAAATTTTAATCTAACATTATCACGGAATGCCTTATAGCAAAATTATGAAACTAAATTCATAAGGTGTTCGTATTTAATTCATCCCTATAAAATAAATGCTCATAAACTATTTGAGCACAAACAATCAACCAACAAACAATAGCTAATGCTCCTAAACTGGATGAGCATGACTAAGCAAACAATAAATGATAATAACTGAATATTATTATTTTCTTACAAGCAAACACATCATAAATAGCTATATCCATTTCTAAAAATTATTCTTTTACATATAAAACATAATTCTAGGTAAAATTATTTTATTTACCTAATTTCAAAACAATACCATGTAGGTGTGCCTTGTTCAAGTGTTTAGAAACTCTTGTCAATATGGATGTTCCTTCTGTATCAACTAGAATTCATAAACCCACGACCACTAAATCAATACAATATAAAATATTTTCATAGCACTAACAAATACGTGCTTATATATTTATATAATCAAACTCATTCAAGAGTATTACTAACCCTACCTTTAATGAGTCTATCCCACCAAAGCCTAGGTGTTCGCTCAACCTAAGCTCTGATACCACTTGCAACAACCCACCTTTTCAACCCTCAGAAGTCGACATTAATACATCCACGATATTCGCGTGCCGAGCATCCAAGCGCCGAAAAGACAGATTGTTGGGGAATAAGAAAGAAAAGACAAAATAGAATCTCACATCGTGAGAAGTAATATATAGTATACAACAGATCTTTACAGATGAAAACTATAATATACATACAGTAAATCAGAGTACACTAATCTGTCATCAACCTGGACAGTTATAACAACATGTCCTTACAAATGCTGAGAAATAAAACTAAAAAATGCAACAAAAAATAAAATATACGTGACTACATCTTGGAGGCATTTAGCTCGTCTTCTGAATCTCAAAGCATCCAAACAAAATATGACAATATGATCGGTCTGACTCGAGCATTATAAGAAAATAACGCCCAAATCAGTCTGGTTAACCAGCATGAGAAACACACATCATATGGATTTTGATGTCGTAATACCTTTCAAAATAAAGGTATCGTGTAAGACCACACTGCACATAAATACGGATGAGTTTTTACCTTATGATAACCAATCCATTTCATAGGGAATCTTCTGATATTATAATAATGTCTAGGGTTTAAAGTAAATATTAAATCTTAGCTGAAATTGTTACATTAATTAAGTTTCGACATAATAGATATACAACTAAGTCTGAAATGCACTTATTGGAGAATGGATTCCATACTATCACAAGGCTACCAGGGTACCGCCTATCATAGTACACCTTTAGAAAATTTACCGAGATCGAAAACCTTTTGACCCCTGCGAATTAGGACCGGCCTACCCCTTACTGGATAATACTGAAAATGTCACTACCCCGATTGCTTTGCAACCTTTTCCCGAGAGCTCTTATAAATCCATATATATATATATAAGGGTGATGACACACCCTAATTATAGCGAACCACATAGCCCCGAAGCTTATCCCCTATTTCAGTTATTCTTGGTTGTTGAGGCTAGAGGCTACATTTTACCTTCTTTAGCAAATTCCACTTGGATTGCTAACACTGCCCTCTAAGCAACAATGCAATGCCATCATTCATCCATACAAGTTGTTCAGGATAAGAACAAACCGAAGGCACTACTTCTACTACATCCTTTTTGGAATCACCTCAGGATTAGTAATAAGCTGTCATTGCACTTTAAAGATCTCCATCTTTAATTTCATCATCATCAAGATGTCTTAAATTCCAACGCTTATGCCGGTTCGAAGTGGTTTTGATAATATATTTGATCCTGATCTGTTCGAACCGACAAACGATAGTTTTTTTTAAAAAATGGCCAACATTTGATAGTTGGTTATCTAACTTCAAGTAAACAACAATTCAACCCGATATTTAACCAAGCATTGTTAAGTACAAAGCAATCGCTAAGCCTCTTTACCAAATCTTTTCATTAATTAAAAACCACTTTGTAGATACTTGTATTAAAATACTTTTACAAAGATATAGTCACAAATCTTCTCTACTCTTTCAATACTTTAAAAATAGTAACATACTTATTTCAACTGTATAAGTATACTTAATGTTATCCCGCCTTTTGGCAAGGCCGTGACACCAAGAACTTGACTAGAAACCAATGACAGTTCGTCTTGATGATCGGTTATACGCAGGCTCACTATGGATATCGAAGAATTTTGCCCGAGTCTGGATCGATCTAAAATTGATATGACATGACAAGCGAAGCTATGAGAGCCAACGTTCCAAATTTCAAGTCATTCGGAGTTCGTATGCTCAAGATATTGATCAATCACGGTTGAGAAATCCAAACTTGCATCAATCATAACTCGAGATATACAAGTCCAAATGCCACCAAATTTTCACAGGAGCTTACGTACGACCAAAGGAATGTTCATGCCAAATTTCGACTCGATTGGAGCAAGTCTTGATCGATACGAAATTCGTTCATATCGATCACGAACGGAAAAACTGCAATTTGCATCGATCATATCTCATGATCTACAAGTCCAAATACTATGAAATTTTCACAGGAGCTTACGTACAACATAAAGAATGTTCCTTCCAAATTTCGACTCGATTGGAGCAAGTCTTGATCAATATGAAATTAGTTCGTATCGATCACGGATCGAGTCGAAATCGCCTAGGATCGATCGCACGGGCCCACCCACGTGCCAGAAGAAGTCTCTCGAGATCTAAGTGAGATATTTGCCTCCTACGCCTATAAATAGAGCCCCAGGGCCTACAGAAGAAGGACTTTTGGCCTCTCTACGCCGATATTATGCCGAAATGATTATCAAACTCCAGTTGTACTGTTGTAATCTTTTGTAAACAACGAGTGAACTTCAATAAACATCAGTCATTTCATAGTGGATGTAGGCAATTCACCGAACCACTCTAAATCTGTGTGTTTCTGTGCATTTTCTTATCTGTTTATTGGTGTGTTTGTTAGATTTGCTTCATTATACATAAATTTTCTTCATTTTTTCTCTTCAAACACATCCGAAGAGTGTTGTGCCCAATTTTGGTACAAACACTTTGGTGCTTTCACTGAGAAAAACCCAACTTTTCTCCTGCTCTGTGGATCTTCTACCATCGTTGGATTGCAAAAATCTAAGGAGGAGATCCAGATCTGCCGTCCAGTGGTTTCTTCTATTCTATTCAGATTGCTCCAGATCTAAGAGGAACTACATTCATGATGAATTTCGTATCCATATTTTCGTATCTAGAAAATATGATCATTTTCGTATCCAGAAAATATGGTGATTTTCATATCCATGTTTTCGTATCCAGAAAATATGGTGAATTTCGTATCCAGAAAATATGATCATTTTCGTATCCATGTTTTCGTATCCAGAAAATATGGTGAATTTTGTATCCAAATTTTCGTATCCAGAAAATATGATCATTTTCGTATCCATGTTTTCGTATCCAGAATATATGGTGATTTTCGTATCCATGTTTTCATATCCAGAAAATATGGTGATTTTCGTATCCATGTTTTCATATCCAGAAAATATGGTGAATTTCCTATCCATATTTTTGTATCTAGAAAATATGATCATTTTCGTATCCATGTATTCACATCCAAAAAATATGACAACATTCGTATTGACCGAACTTCGTATCGATCAGCTTTCGTATCGATCACTTTTCGTATCGATCACTTTTCGTATCGATACTCACACGCAGTTCGTATCGATCCATCTGCATCCAATTCGTATCGATACTCACATCCTGTTCGTATCGATACTCACATCTTGTTCGTATCGATACTCACACCCTGTTCGTATCGATCGCAACTGCTTTGTTCGTATCGATCGCAACTGTTCTGTTCGTATCGATCGCGGTTCGTATTGATCCATCTGCGTCCTATTCGTATCGATTCTCACATGCAGTTCGTATCGATCCATCTGCATCCAATTCATATCGATACTCACATCCTGTTCGTATCGACTCACATCATGTTTGAATCGATCACAACTGTTCTGTTCGTATCGATCGCAACTGCTCTGTTTCGTATCGATCGCAACTGCTCTGTTCGTATCGATCGCAACTGCTCTGTTCGTATCGATCGCGGTTCATATCGATCCATCTGCATCATATTCGTATCGATTCTCACACGCAGTTCGTATTGACCATCTGCGTCCAATTCGTACTGATTTTCACACGCTGTTCGTATCGATCCATCTGCGCCCAATTCATATCGATACTCACACGATGTTCGTATCGATCCATCTGCGTCCAATTCGTATCGATACTCACATCCACTTTGTATCGGTCCAGCTGTACGCCTTTCGTATCAATCCAATTATCCACTTTTCGGATCATTCGATTTCACCTACATTTGTACCGTTCAAACGTTGCCGAGAACGATACGAAATTCCAAAAAAAAAAATCGGGTACGACCCAAATTTCCTAAAAGGAGGCTAAACAATTTAATCACCCGCATAGTGAATTCAATCACCAATTTAATGAAGGAACATTCCATCCAAGCTTCTAATTGTTTCATGACTGAACAAGACATAGGAGATCACAACAACAAATGCTGAATTGCAATCAAGGAATGGGTAAAGAAATACTACTCAACCGGTGCTCCAAGAGGCTGGAGAACCTAGCTAATATGCCAAGAACTAGAATTGGTTAATATATCATGCTTCTAAGGTGGACTGCAACTTTCCCCAGTTGACTAGCTTTTAAACTCCTGAATTGACAACTATGGTACGATGGCTAATATGACGACTGCCTAACACTGTCTACTCTGCTAACTCAAAACATAGCTGGTCACCACTGAACCATATTCAAATGCCCGCATCTTAATCATACCGTGTCCATATGACTAGAAGCACGACATACAACCTTAAGAGGACTTCCTCACTATCTTATATGGACCTCTTACCTGGGTGAAAATTAGAAATAATCACCAACCTATGAGCCCATCTTAACCAACTCACCATCCAATCAGCATTACCAACCACTCGAACGTTGGGCAATCGTGCATACATCATTCACCAGTATTACAATACGTCGTAGCCATAAAATGGACCTAATAATGTTGATAGAAGTATCTTTCCCAGTCCAGACCTATTTATTGAAACCATCCTACATGCAGATTTTCCAGCAAAAATTCAACCCGCTGACTAAGTCAGTGTACTTTGGAAATATAACCCCCGGCACTACCTCATGAAGTGAGAATTGCGCATGGCTTGCACCAAGAGACTGCCATCAAATGTAGCTGTCTTCCCCCATTCCTCAAAGAACATTGTCAATCGTGGTTAGACATACCAGTTCTATTTCTCATATTGTTGAAGGGAATGAAGAAGCTGGCAGCCAACGAATTTATCCAAAGCCCACAGCAGTTGCTGCCAATACCCATAAATGAATTCATCACCATAGCTTATTTCCAGACTTTGATAAGAGAACTGGTGGGTAGCAGCCGACGAGTACACCAACATATCCAGGCCAATATTGAGTTGATGAACCAGATGAAGGATCAACATGGCGAGATAACGAAGGGACCTACTCCATACTCTAGATCGGAAAAATCCTCTTCTCTAGATGGCTACCATGAACGCCAACGCCATAAGGCTGCTTCGGAAAAGATAGCTCCGACAATATGTGCAAGCACTATAAAACAAAGGACCGGGAACATCCGACCCCTATCGATCAAGGACTTTAATCAAATTGAACCATTTGCGTTAGACTTCCAACTGAGAAGGGCTAGACTGAATTGCAATAGCCAGCATACGACGCTGCCTCATTTATGAATGAGATTTGATCTGATCTCTTTTGAATTATTTCAAATTCAATTTCATTTACGTTGCAAAATATGACCGACTCGAATTAAACTACTTGCAAATGATGCAGGTAACTGAGTACTTAAGATTGGGTGCAAAACAACCTCCGCGGACTATGATCGAATCATTGAGGTATCATCATGATGAGCATGATTCAACCACTCATCGGCTACTATATGCCCCTGACTGTAGCAAGGCATCAAAGCGGAAGAGACCGACAAGGTCAGGACTCTAGTACAAAGTGGATGCAACCGACCATCCACTCATCCGCCTATGCAATTTAATTAGGAGATTTAAGAAAGACTTGGAGTTATATGTCCCAACAATGCACTCTCCATCTCGTGTTTGAAGCTCGCCAAAATACTTGTTCTTCTTCTGATGCCCGATAAAATCGGAATCACACCAAGGGTGGACGTGATGTCACCATCCATGCATCCAATCCTACATTAGAGACTTGGGATTATTTGAGAGAACACATGTTTAAAGTGGATATGATTTGAACATTCATTCTCCAGTTTGCTTCTGTAATTCGGCAAGACAATCATGCCTTAAACCAACTTCATCAGGGTCCAACCCTCAATTTAAAGTCATCAACGACTGACTGCCTACTCGCTAACCATCGCGAGCTGTCATTTCAACTCTCTTCCTTAGCTCGATCGAAAGAATGCAAAGTATAAATTGGACATGACTCGAATGTCTGCTCTCCAATTCTTGCACCCGACTTAAGGGAAAATACACAACTCAAAGTGGATGTAGTTCGACCATCCTTTCCTATGCTCGAGCACAAAGCTTGCCAGAACACTAATCTTACTCCTTAGGCTTAGCAAAAGTGGAATCCAAACGAACATGGACGTGATCCAACCGTCCATAAACTAAATCTCATCCTTCGTTGAGGGGCATATAAGTGGAAGTTAATCGGGATCCCACCAATCACTCGCTAAGTGAAACCCCAAGCTCAGGGACAAGCCATCACACTGCGGCAGTAAGGGATTGATACATGACAATCCTCTAACTAACTCCAACTCTCAGAGTGTGAGCTGGAGTATAAAATTACGGACATGGGCTCGAGGAGGATGGATATGTCCATCAAACGACTTCGCTCGTGTTCAACCTAAACCCGAGGAGGATGGATCAGTCCATCTAACGACCTCGCCTTCCATATTTACAAGCTCGAGGAGGATGGATCCGTCCATCTAACGACTTCGCTTGCCTACTCGGGGTGGATATGATACAACCGTCCACGTACCTGATCAACTTCTTGTTCCTAGAGTGTTAACAAAATCCTAAAGCCTAAACAGATGTGACTGACCATCTGTCGGCTAACTCCAGATTCCCAGAGCGCGAACTGGAGTATAAACATTAAATAACTCTAAGTCCTCAGAGCGCGAATTGGAGTATAAACACTAAAATGGGTGTGATTGACCACCCATCAACTAACTCCAGATTCCCAGAGTGCGAACTGGAGTATAAACATCAACTAACTCCAGATTCCCAGAGCGCAAACTGGAGTATAAACATTAAATAACTCTAAGTCCCCAGAGCGCAGACTGGAGTATAAACACTAAAATGGGTGTGACTGACCACCCATCAACTAACTCCAGATTCCCAGAGTGCGAACTGGAGTATAAACATCAACTAACTCCAGATTCCCAGAGTGCGAACTGGAGTATAAACATCAACTAACTCCAAATTCCCAGAGTGCGAACTGGAGTATAAACATCAACTAACTCCAAATTCCCAGAGTGCGAATTGGAGTATAAATAGCAACTAACTCTAAGTCCCCAGAGTGTGGACTGGAGTATAAACACCAACTGGGTGCAAATGACCACTCATCAACTTACTTTGGTCCCGAGAGCGCAGGCTAGAGTATAAACACCAAATGGGTGTGACTAACAACCCATCAACCAACTCCAGTCCTCAAAGCATGGTTTGGAATATGAATACCAAAAGGGATGTGATTCGACTGTCCATCTATCGGCTATGGTTCCACATAAATTTTTGTAGTACAAAAGGCGGATGTGGTTCGACCGTCTGCTTTCCAATCTTCCCCTCACATGGGGGCACACTTAACACACAAAATTGGATGTGATCCGACCATCCAGCACTAAGCGGGCGTGACACAACCGTCCATGCATAAACTCTTATCCCCGGCACGGGACCCATAATGTAAATTTATAGGGATGCACTCCAACCCTACAAGACAAAATTTCTTCCTTGATTCGACAAGGAGGCGTAGATTCGAAAAACGGACCTAGCTAGATGTCCTATTCTGAATTGATATTACTACCATCCAACTGCAAATGAACGTGGTATGACCGTTCATCTGCTAACTCTCGCCAGTGATCCGACGGGTTATGCGTGCAACATGGACGGATGTGACCTAACCATCCGCTAATCAATTCCTTCCTACAGTTCAGTGGGAGAAGCATCAAACAAAAGTTGTTGTAATTTGATCAACCACACTTCGACTTTTGCTCTTGACTAGTGCTAGAGAAATTAATCGAGGAAAATGCGGTCCGACCATTTTATACAAAAAGAATCTTGGTCCCAAAAATGTGGACGGGGGTATAAACATCAAATAGGTGTGATGAATGACCCTTCAACTTACTTTAATCCCAAGGTGTGGCTACAAGCATAGACAAACGAATGAATGTGACTCGACCATTCATTCACCAACTCTGACCTAAACTCAACATGAGGAGTATAAACTCAATATAGGTGCAATTAGACTATCCACGAACTAACTCTGCTAACCCAAGACTGGGGACAGAAGTACAAATCACCGAAAGAAGAGAAAGGTGACTCGCTGCATCTCCAGCTTAGCGTCCTTTACAACTTAAGGCAACGACTACAAGGAGACCCTAATGCTAACCAATCAGAATGATGCTCGAAGTTCTGGGCAACCAATTATATCAAACCGCCGAATCAACGGGCAATATCGATCTGCACCTTTCATATCATACCATTGGATCGATAGGAAATGAGGTCCGAGCATTCTACATCTTTCCATTGAATCGACGGTCAATATCGATCCTCTTCGACTACAAATCGATGTGACCCGAACTCCATCGAGTACCTTTAACCAATAGAGCATGGATAGAAGAATAAACTACGAACGAGTGTGACTTGACCATATGTCCTCCGTTGCCTTCCTTCAATCCGTCAGGAAGAGCATGATACCAGATGAGCATGACTTGGGTGCATTCGAGCTGACTTTATCCATAGACCTAACGGGAGAACGTAAATCGAAATGAATGTGGTTAATCGCCCAACTCCAGAGAATGCAATGTGACCATTCATTCTTTGACTTTTACCATGATTCGATTAAAAGAGAAATTCACAAGAAGTGCACCCTAAATGTCCACGCACCAATTCTTACCCTGGATTCGACAAGGGAAGCATCAATCCTGCATTGGATCTGACTGAACGATTCACTCTTCAGTTTTTGCCCAAAGTATGGTGACATAAGCAGCGAAGTGAATGTCATTGACCGTCCAGAATCTAGCTTATGTCCGAATGTCGGCAAAGTAACAATGTATTCCGCCTAGAGGAAAGAACTAGAACATAATGCAAGATAGGCATGACTTAGCCCTCCATCGGTTAACTCGATCCCATGGTTCAATGGGATAGAATAACAATATTGAAGCATACATTATCTACCCTGCCACTTATCGAGATATTCCCCGGACTTGGGGGCACGAGCAAGAAGATAAGATTAATATGACTCAACCATTCATCAATCAACTCTGATTCTTAAAGCTTGAACGATAGTATAAACAAAACTAGGACGAGACTAGACCGTCCGCGTAATGCATCCGCCAACCCAAGACTGAGGGAAAAAGTATGATTATCCAAGAGTTGACTATGACAATTTGAACCTATGACCCATGCCTGATATTCATAACAACTCTAGGTTATGACTGAAAGGATGCCTAGAGATAGAATCATCGGATCAATACCCAAACTCACGGGCAACTGATCATCATTCCGACCCTTACAATGAGCAATGGATCGCGAGTACATTGAATGAAAAGCGCATCATTCAGAAACATAAGTAAATTCAATCTCAAAGCTGGAGCTAGCTATGTAGCAGCATGCAGTACAAGGCTAAGTTCTACTAATCCTTTGATTCAACGTCCTTATAAGCCTGATCATCTACCATTGCAAATAAACACATGAGGCGCCTACAACCTATCACAAGTATTGTAGATCAGATCACAACTCTACGCAATGATGAAGAAAGAGTCAACTGTTTTACTTCAGGTGAATCTTGATGCGTTCGCTTGGACTCGATCTCATATATATATATATATATATATATATATATATATATATATTATATATATATATATATGGACTCTCGCCAGCCATGAAGAACCCTGCATTAAATGTCGACCCGAGGCATGTCTCGGTGAACAAAAACGATGCGACATGGATCTGGAGAGATCTGTTGCACTTAAAGAGGAGGCAAATCTGCTTAAAACCAGTGGGTTTATCCATGATGCCCTCTAACCAAAATGAGTATCCAATCCTTTACTTATAAGAAAAACGAACAGAGAGTGGAGGACATACGTCAACTACTCAGATTTGCATGGGGTATGACAAAGCACAACTTTCCACTTCCAATGATCAACCAACTGATGGACCTGACCATCAGACATGAATTACTCACATCCATGGATACAAACTCCAGATACAATCGGATACTGAAGCATGTCCTAGACCATGAATACAACTATTTCATTGTTGACCTGGGCCTATAGTGCTATGCTGAAATCCCTGGATTCAAACTTGAGAACGCTTATGCTACTTACCAAAGGACGATTAACATATCATTCAAAAATCATATCGGCCGATCGATGAAAGTAGATGTGTTTAATATGCTCGTGAGATCATGACTATCAAATGACCATATCGATGACTTGACAGAGGTATTCAGCACTCTCCAAAAATTGCAGGATGAAACTCGATCCTTTGAAATGCTCTTTCACCATTACATCAGAAAGATTCTTTTTTTTCATCATCAATTCTCATGGAATCAAGACTAATTTCTAGAAAATTCCGACAGTTAGAGACACCCATGTACCGAGGACAACCAAGCAGGTATGGAGCCTAAGTCGAAAGATTACTGTCCTAAGTTGATTTGACTCTAGGACCATCTAAAAGTGAATTATCTTCTTCAACCCGACCAAGAGAGGGAAGAGAACTTTTGAATGAACTAACAACTGCGTTGATGCACCTCCAACTCTGATAGATCGCTTAAAGGGACCTCCCATTTTACCCAAACCTTTGGATCGCGAAGATTTATACATCAATTGGGCCGCGTCAACACACACCATAAGCATCTCAATGCTATGTGAAGAGAGACGAATCCAAAGACCAGTATATGATGAAGGCTGGCTATTGACAAGTTCACCCCATTAACGTCTATATCGACCAGCCGTTATGATAGGTCCTATAGAAACCTTAAATGTTTGGAAGGTTACTCAACTAGAATATCAAGCTAAGCCAATTTGATATCACTTATCTCCCTCATAGAGCTATCCATGATCAAACATTAGCATTCTTCATATCTGAATTCACTACATCAGACGATTATCCGAAGAACAGTGGAGAACCGTCTAACCGATGGAGAACGTACACAGATGGAACTTCCAATAATCGACTTTCTAACGTCAAAGATGCGTTAATGACTACTGAGGAACGATCAATCTGCCACGCCGTCAAACTCAACTTCCCTGCAACAAATAACGAAGCTAAGTATGAAGCCTTAACGCTCAAACTTACAAGAAAACTAGGAGTGGAAACTTTACATATCTTATGTGGTTACTAGTTAGTAGTATACCGAGTCAGGGAAGATTATTTGACTAGGGGGCAACATCTTGCTCCTTATCCTAGCTGGGTCCAAAAGCTACTAGTCGACTTCGACTATTACACCATTACACACATCCTCGGAGAAGAAAATGAAAAAGCTAAGTCACTGGCCAAGCTAGCCAGTTCTGGGGATGCGCGGCAAAAAGACTTTGTCCCAGTTGAAATACTTATTATTCCAAGCATTGACATATGAAGATCAACTAGATCTTAGAGATGGATCTAGGAAAGGAGTCATGCATGACTCCTATCGAAGATTATCCATAATCGGGGATTCTTCTTGAATGAAGGATTGAGAAATGGCATATCCTCTGTGAAGTCTCACTGCATGATTATGTCTAGATCGTTCAACTCCATCGGCACAAAGCATTACGCCTGTATCCACCAATCCGAGCCCCAATATGACGTATCCATCATACGAAGCATACATTCTAACATCTCAAATCGATCCAGGAGAGAATCGATACAAAGGAAGGACTTAAAACAACCATCGAACGTTGTTACAACTTGAATTTCACTTCGATCCAGGAGAGGATCGATACGAAACTCAATCCAAACAAAAACTAAAGAACTTGACAACGACTCGTGAACGTGCAAACGTTAACGGGAGTCAGGTTAACATACGTACGCATATGACGAACTAATATTCAATTTTCAAAATTTACTGGAGTTGAATGCTCACCTGATGACAATTACAATAGTGAACAACAAATCGCTAGCACTCGACACTCAGTTACAACAATGCACTACATAATCATTGGCAGTCAACAAATCAACATTTATATTACTGGAAATCAATCGAAGGTTACATCTTTTGATGAAAAGATAGCAACTACTCAACGAATCATATAGAACTTTTTCAAAATGAAGGATGCAGCATTTCAAAGCATGTCATGTTCACACAAGACGTACTTTGGGAGGAAAATGTTATCCCGCCTTTTGGCAAGGCCGTGACACCAAGAACTTGACTAGAAACCAATGACAGTTCATCTTGGAGATCGATTATACATAGGCTCACTATGGATATCGACGAATTTTGCTCGAGTCCGGATCGAGGTAAAATTGGTATGACACGACAAGCGAAGCTATGAGAGCCAACGTCCAAATTTCAAGTCATTCGGAGTTCGTATGCTAAAGATATTGATCGATCACAGTTGAGAAATCCAAACTTGCATCGATCATAACTCGAGATCTACAAGTCCAAATGCCACCAAATTTTCACAGGAGTTTACGTACGACCTAAGGAATGTTCATGCCAAATTTTGACTCGATTGGAGTAAGTCTTGATCGATACGAAATTTGTTCGTATCGATCATGGATAGAAAAAACGCAATTTGCATCGATTATATCTCATGATCTACAAGTCCAAATGCAATGAAATTTTCATAGGAGCTTACGTACAACATAAAGAATGTTCCTGCCAAATTTTGACTCGATTGGAGCAAGTCTTGATCGATACGAAATTCATTCGTATCGATCGTGGATCGAGTCGAAATCGCCTGGGATGGATCGCACGGGCCTACCCATGTACCAGAAGAAGTCTCCCGAGATCTGAGCGAGATATTTGCCTCCTATGCCTATAAATAGAGCCACAGGGCCTACAAAAGAAGGACTTTTGGCCTCTCTACGTCGATATTATGATGAAATGATTATCAAACTCCAGTTGTACTATTGTAATCTTTTGTAAACAGCGAGTGAAATTCAATAAACATCAGTCATTTCATAGTGGATGTAGGCAATTCGCCGAACCACTCTAAATCTGTGTGTTTCTGTGCATTTTCTTATCTGTTTATTGGTGTGTTTGTTAGATCTGCTTCATTATACATATATTTTCTTCATTTTATCTCTTCAAACACATCCGAAGAGTGTTGTGCCCAATTTTGGTACAAACACTCACAAAACATTTCACTTTCAAAACTTATGAAACTTTTCCATATACTTATCTCAACAGTATAAGTATATTCACAAACATTACAGATACTTTGGAAATGTTACCATATACTTATCTCAACGATATAAGTATATTCACAAATCTTAAGAAAGATTTCATTCCAAAGCCAAATTTTATTGGGTTTAAAACAAATGTCATTTAAAAATGGTAACAATGAACCCAAAACACTTTTGGTGTAAGTAAACAGATTGTATAGAAATTAGACCAAATATACTTACCACCACTTCCTAATTTCAAACCGTACTATCCCTCGATTAGCAATGAAATCAAACAAGTTAGAAAACAATCCTTGCCTCGATGCACATTTTTAATTCTCAAGATAGAGATGAGTTTCCATACCTTGAAATTTGGTGTTAAGTATGAAAAGGACATCTTCCATACCACCGTATTTTAAAATGATCATTTATGGAAATCGAGTCTCAGTCTATTTATAAATCCCTTTTTTATAAAATGCCTTTATAAATCTCCTTATATTTACAAACACCTTTTTATAAATTATTGCTTATAAATTATAAAATCCCTTTATAAATATCTAAACATAGTTATAAACATCCTTTTATAAATCTCCAAATTTATTTAATAAACTTCTTTATAAGCATCCTTTATATTGTTTATAAAACTCTTTTATAAAACTTCTTTTAGAAATATCATTCATCAAACTCATTTTATAAATCCCAAATTTATTTGCAACTCTTATTATAAAACCCCAATTCCATTTCTAAAGACTCCTTTCATAAATTTCTAAATATAATTACAAAACTCCTTTTATAAAACAAAACTTCAAATATAAAAACAAAACTCATATACCTTCCATAATACGATCATTCCATAATTACAATAAATTCACAATTGTGATTTATTACTCCAATTTATCAAAAGGATAAGATTCCTTTTTATAAAATACCATTTATAAAACTATTCTTTTATTTATAAGATACCACATATAAATCTCTCTTTTATTTATAAGATACCACCTATAAAAAGCGTACTTCCTCACACCAAAAGTGGCATTTAGAAAACTTCACCTTTAGCTTATATCCACGGAGTTTATTGAGAAATTCTTCTAGATGCATCATGTGCTCCTTCTTGCTCATCAAATTGTATGTGAAGTGGATAGTTCGATTTCACAATGTGATTAGTTGCATTGTATGCGATCAAACCAATACTTCACTAGCGGATTTTGGAAGAGATTACAAGAGGCTTTGAGGATAAAGATGCATTTGAGTACATATTATCACCCACAAACTGATGGATAGACTGAGGGAGTGAATTATATCATAGAGGATCTCTTGGAGCTTGCATACTTGATTTTAGGGGCTCGTTCGATGATCATCTGCATCTTGTTGAGGTTGCATAGGACAATAGTTATCAATCTAGCATTGGTATGGTACCATTAAGGCATTATATGGCCAACCATATGATGCTCCTTTATGTTGGTAGGAGATATATGTAAAACTGATACTTGGGCCAAATATAGTAAATGAGACTTCAGAGAAGATCGAGATCATTTGGCAACGAATCAAAGCTGCTAAGGGTAGATATAAGAGCTACGATGAGAAGGGACATAGAGATTTGGAGTTCTCTTTTATCAAGATTTCCCCTTAAAATATGTAGTTTGATTCATTACTGGGGGCAGTTGGCACCGCGATCTGTAGGTCCTTTTCGATGCTTGAAAGGATTGGGAACCTTGCTTATAGAGTCGAATTACTATAGAAAATGGCGGGTACGTGCATTGTGTTCTATATTTATCATTTTCAGAAGTTAATCCATGGCCCAGTCATAGTACTGGCACTAGATCAACTCGATGATATCAAGATTGAACCTGAAGCTTTAAGACCTTGTAGGCCAATTCATATAGTTGGACATGATACGAAGCAGCTTAGGAAGAAAAATAGTGAGCTTGGTGAAGGTTCGATAAGGGTGAAAGCAAGAGCGATTACACACGGGATATCGATAGGAGCATGAAGACCACTTATCCGGAGCTCTTTACTTGGTATGGTTTCCACTTTATTATTAACTTTCACATTTGATATCACATATAGCATTTTTATTGCTAGCATAGTACCTTGGATACTAAGGTAGGAAAAGATTTTATTTCTTTCTTATATATGCATTTTTGATGTCTGATATGCTTACTTACAGTTGTTAAGGATGCGAAGTAACTATGATTTTGAGTTTACCTTGTTTGAGGGGATTTTGGAGGCAAAACCTAGGAAGAGAGTGCAACAACCCGTATTTTACATATCCGAGGATCATAAAATATTATTTTTAAATTTAGATTAGATCGAATGAGGCTATAACTTTGGGGAATGTTGAGACCCTTCGAAATTTTATTGGATGATTTTGACCATGAAATTTTTTATGGCCTATAAATTCTGATAGGAGATGAAATAGTGTTTGAAAGATACGATGGTTCCTCTTTCCACATAACTGTCATAATAAATTTTTGCTTTACTGTATAGGAACATGGTCACGAGAAGTTAGACAGTTTTTGGATAGGTTAGTGGGTAATTAGTACGTCTGGATTAAGCCAATTAACCCATTTCGGGATTTGTGCGTAATGAAACTGAAGGGACAATCTCTCTTCATTATCACACCTCCAAAAAATAGTTCTAAACCACCATTAATTAAATTCTTAGCTAAATGCTACAAAAATCTTTACTTTACTTAGAAAAATCAAAGGATTAGTAGAATATTACTTGTTGATTTGGCTGTCTTGGTATTTGTGATAATTACCGTTCATCTCGAATTTTCCTTGGTATCTGTGCATTTTGGTAGGTAGGTGAGTGAGTTATGCTTTTCACTTTACTATGAAGGTTTATATAGTTAATAATGATGTCTTAAAAACGGTTTCAAATGTTAAATAATTTTTATGATAAATCTAAAATTAACATCAGTTTTAAAACAAATTTAAAAGATTAAATGTTGATTTTGATCCCTTTTTGACTATTTGACTGGTCGTCGTTTTTCAATATGGTTGATTTAGGATAATATAAATTCTTGAATCTTGTTTGTATTGCTTAAATATGATGCTTGTATGTTGAATAATGCTTGTAGAAGGTTGTTTAGATGTATGTTTGATCTGTTTAGACGTACTAAGCGATTGATGTGCATTCGAGAGAAATGAGGGGTAAAATTGCTTGAAATGTACCACGATTGATATAGAGTGTTGATGAGGACCTTAAGAGGCTACATTTATGGCCGCATGAGATTTGACACTGAATGGTGATGTTATGGCAAGAAGATGGTGTGGCTGGTGGTGTATGAAAAGGGGTCTTTGGCATGGAGTTTCAGGTTCTAAGAAGGCTACTTTGGGGAAACAGCTGATGAACTTCAAGAAACATGATGGGAAACTTTGGACGTGTCAGCCACCAAGCACTCTTAGCTGCCCTGACTGGTTTTGAAGTATAGGTGTTTGAATTTGGGTTTAAGACATGTTGGCTTTGGGCTTGGTTGAAGGATACTTTGGAGCTAGGATGGAGTGATGAGCATTTTCTTTAGGGTTTCAACACTTAGTCAAAAATGGCTATGCGTTGGGCCCACATGGTCGATGATTACAATTATGGTCGGTACCGACCATATTAATTTTTGATGGATGGTGGCACGCATCACTAAGAGGTGTGTATGATTGGTCGCATGCTTGCAACACGATGCTTCGTCTTGTTGACTTCGAGCTTCACCTAGGGTATTTGTATGGATGCTTGAGCACTGACCTAGGGATTTTGTTAGGATACTTTAGGACTTAATGGTGATGACTCTACAACTTATGATGGACACCTAGAGATGTTTCAAACTTGGATGGCTCAATGATGGGAATTGTGATGTTGATCCATAAGTACAAGTTCGTTGATGTGAACTTATAGAGTGGAACATTGGTGTGTTCTACTATAGAGATGTATGAAATGGAATGTTGATGTGTTCTACTATGGAGACGTATGCAAAGAGATCGTTGATGACTCACAAGCTTAGATGTGTGCTCGTAAAGAGGGGGTATGTGAGGATGCTCACCTAGATTTTTGATGTTGATCCCAGGCCGTTGGAGTAATCTGTTGTACCTTGGACTCACTGATGTTGAGTCAAGTTCCTAGCTTTATAAAGTGGTATGGAGTCGAGCACTAATAAATTGAGATATTGAGTAGTCTTTGGCCATTGATGTGGTCATATAAGCTATCATATATCCAACACACTTGAGTGAGTGAGTGATGTGAGAATTATGTGATAACTGCTATGATTGATGTCACACGATGTGGGTATTATTGACCTAGATGCCTAGACACACCACATTGTAGTTTGAGTTGTATTACACCCACATGATGATGGTAGTAGATTAGCATATACTATTATGTGCTAACTCTTTGGGTATAGGGACAAGTCAGGTATGATTCTTCATACCCTATGTTCTATTTCACTATATCGACTTTTATAGTATTTTGAGACTGTAGATTGCTCATACTAGACTATTGTCCGACTTTATGCTTTGCTTCTTATTATCTTAGGTGCTTTTAAATATGTTAACCTGATAATATGTATGAGATAGTGCATGGAGCTATTCAGAAGATGAACAAGAGGCTACGCTTTTCATATTCTACTTTTGAGCTTACTATAACTTATATTTCCACTGTGCTACACTATGGAGCTTGATTGGTGTATGGAGCTGCTTGTTTGTATAACTATGTTAAACCTACTATGCTTCGATTCTATGGTTTCTTCAATTATATTTACTTTGTTGCCTATTTTATATCTAACTGATTATTATATGTTATCATATGCGTTGTGAGATATACGATAGGTTTGCTTTGGAGTTTACTTACTTTACTCCCTTGACTGTCGCTCCACATCGTCTGGGTACCGTCACGGCGCACTATATAAGTTTATTGCATATGGGGGTGTAGGGAGGTTTTCACATATGTACATAACATAATATTAAATTTTCAGACCATTCTAATCACTAGAAGCATAAGAACAAATCGAAATAATCAAGGTCATGCCTAATTACCATAGAAAACAAGGACAAAGAGAATATATTACTCATGTAAATCTTTGATTAACTTGATCACTATTAGTCTTTATGTTATAGTAGTTTTTATCTTCTTTCTTTTCTTTTTTCTTGCTTAGGATGTTACCACCATTATAGGGTTTTAAAGCTTTTGCTTTTGTGTTGAGAGCGATTTTTGTTTTGAGAGTGGATGAATAGAAAATGAGATAGTGGCTTAATTAGTTTTTTATTCCATAACATATTAGGACGTCAGCCCTTCTTAGCCTTCTTTCCTATTTAATCCATTCTATTTAATTTCATTAAGTAACAAAATAATAGATAAATGTACGCCCAAATTCTTATCATGTTATATTATTATTTATTTTATTCTAAATGATAATAAGTAATTAAATGTCCCCTAAATATTTACTTCACATAATTTACACATTTTCTAATTTAATTCCATAAGTAAATCGTTTAAACCTTTATTTTCATAATTAATTCTTTAATTAAGTAGTTATTAATATATGAGGTGTTATAAGCTTCCCCTTATAGGAATTTCATCCCCGAAATTCAAATAAGGTATGATATATATTCTCAAACTTTCCCATGCTCATTCGAGCATAAAAACATATGTTCCCTACATATGTGCTCTAAATGAAATATATCAGTGTATCTACCAATACATAATAAAATCAACCATAATAACACATATAATCGTCCATAATAAAGCATAGCAAATATACATGCTAAGTCAAGACAAACAACTCGGGATAAGTCCTCTTGACATTATCTTTTGTCCACTAGACTCGTACAAGCTTCACCACTATATATTGAACCTCCTTCACGTATCGGTCTACTATCCGAAATGGTTTTCTCTCATAAATCATATTTGGTTCAACAACCAATTCTTTCATTGCTCTTGTATTTACTACTACATCAGGGTCTCGGAAGCACTTACTTAAATGTGATACATGAAACAAATTTTGGACCCAGCAAAGGCACTCGGTAATGCAACCCTATAGGCTACTTTACTAATCCTCTCAAGTATCACAAACGGGCTAACATATCTTAGTGCTAACTTCCCTGCCTTTTCAAATCTCATAAAACCTCCCATCGGCAAAACTTTAGCAAACACATGATCTCCTAAGTCAAACTCTAAGTCTTTTTACCACTTATCGGTATAGCTCCTCTACCTCGATTGAACATCTTTCATTCTTTTCCACATCAACTCAACCTTTTTCAAAACTTCTCTTACAAAATCTGTACCCAAACGAGTCTATCTCCCATCTTGCACTAATATATTGGTGACCAACATGGCTTTACATACAATGCCTAAAACGGTGTCATGCTAATACTCGATTTATAACTATTGTAATAGGAATATTATTTTAAGTGTAAGGGATCTTCCCAAGATCCACCAAAGTATAATACATATGCTCATAACAAATCCTCAAGCACTTGGTTGACCCTCTCGGTCTATTTGCTGTCTAAGGATTGTAAGCTATACTCATACACAACTTTGTACCCAAAGCACTCTATAGGCTACGCTAAAACTCATTGGCAAACAATGTGTATCATTCACTAACTATTGCATTTGGAACTACATGTAACCTTAATATAGTTTTCACATAAGTCTCGGCTAACTTTGTTTCCATCTTCGTATATTTCGCTGGAATAAAATTAGTGCTCTTATTCAATCTATCAACGATGACCCACAAACTTTTATTTCCAGCTCCTATCCTTGGAAAACCCTCTTCGAAATCAATAGACTCTGAGTCCCACTTCCACATTGGAACTTCCAAAGGCTACAAAAGTCCACTTGATTTTTGATGTTTCGCTTTAACGTGTTGGCATGTGAAACACCTCTTCATATATTCTCCAGGATCTTTCTTTATTCCCAGTAACAGCTTCTCTTCACATCTCGGTAAATCTTAGTACCTCCTAGGTGAATAGAAAACTTCGAGCGATTGCATTCATCAACGACCAGCCATCGAATGTCTCCATTATTCAAAAAATATAACCTTCCCTTCTTCTGAAGCAAACCTTTCTCGTCAATACCAAAGCCTTTCAGTGCTTCGGTCTGATCACCACTCTTCAGGCCATTGATCCTTTCAGCATTTAGTAGATCTCCTTTCCGCTTCTCGGTAATCTTTTCTTTGAGATCTCGATGAACTTCCAAGCATGACAATGTCCCAGAAGTTCTACTTGAACTAGTACTCAACTGAAAATGAAAATTACAAGAAGCTAAAGTCTTTAATACATTTCACTCTTCTATTATAGTTAAAACACAATTCTGCTTTCTTCGGCTCAAATCATCAAAAATCTTATTTCCTTTCTCCATGTTGTAATCAATTCCCAAATTGTATGAAGCCAAAAATTCCAAAAAGCACCTCAAAGACTTGGTCATTAAACAATTCAAACCTTTCTCCAAAAAGGTAATATCTCGAAATCTTTAGTGCAAAGATGACTGCCGCTAGCTCGAAGTCATGTGTCGAATACCAAATATCATGGGGTTGCAAATGTTTAGATGCATATGCTATCACTTTGTATCTTTGCATCAACACTCCCCCCAACCCCAGACCAGACGCATTGGTATAAACTATCCCTTCGGGCATCACTAAAACTAGAGCATTTTTCAGCCAATGGTTCAACTCTTGGAATGCCATCTCGCACTCCTTCATCACCCTTTCATCAAAACATACTTCTCATTCTTTTGAGTAATTCTCATCAGTGGTGCTGCTATACGAGAGTAATTTCTAATGAATCTTGGATAGTACCCTACCTATCCAAAGAAACCCAAATCTCAGCAACAGTCACAAGTCTCTTCCAACTATTCATAGCTTTAACTTTTTAACGATTACGATCAATCCCTCCTTCGAACATGGCCTAGGAACTTAACTTCCCATTTTCAGAAGTGACGCTTAAAAAACTTTGCCTTTAACTTGTGTTGTCTCAAGGTCTCCAACACCAATCTAAGATTAACTTCATGGACTCACTTATCTTTAGAATATGCCAAAATATTGTCTATAAGGGTTAAGATAAACATATCCAAATGATAACGAAAGAACTGGTTCATAAGATCCACAAAGAACACTGGAGCACTGGTTAGTCCAAAGGGCATGACTAATCATTCATATGAACCATACCTCATTTTTAACGCGGTCAAAGGAACACTTTCAGTAGAAAATCTTAGTTAATGGAATCCCGTAGCTAGATCTACCTACAAGAATACTCCAACTCCATACAACTGAACAAATAAATCATCTATTGTTGGCAATGTATAATGATTCTTTACCATCAACTCGTTCAACTTTTAATAGTCAATGCACATTCAAAATGATCCATCTGACTTCTTTACAAATACTGTAGAATCTCCCTATGGTCAGCTACTCGGCTTGTTAAAGCTCATCTGCTCCAGTTTCACTAGTTTCTTCTTTAACTCTTCCATTTCCTTTGGAAGCATTCTACAAAGCAGTCTACTAACCAGTTGTGCCGCAATACCAAATATTTTTAGAATTTAATCGCTCTTCTTGGTGGTAATCCCATCATTGGGTCAGCAAACATCTACAAATTTCAGAACCACTAAAGCATTTTCAATCACCTCTCTAGATTTTCCATTACACATAATAAACAAACAGACCTCCCCTTCATCATATCCAAAGTTACCAAGATCCTTTCTCCTCCCTTTGGGTTTCGTAAAGCAATAACTCTCTTAGCATAATATATTCCGGCATCGTTTTCACTAACAAATCCATACCCAAAATTACCCCAATGTCCTACGGAGTCAAACACATATGGGCCGCAAGGAAAAAATATTCACACCGAACAAACTCTAAACTAGTGCACTTTAACATGAGAGTGGCATACTCACCAATCAGATTAACTACACTAAATGAGGTAACTAGATAGGTGAAATATAACCCCCAATTAGATTAACTACACTTAATGAGGTAACTAGATAAGTGAAATCTAAACCCTAATCTATCAACCAAATCTATCGAAATGAAAGAGTGTGCAGCTGCAGTATCAAATAGAACTCTAAATGAAAAACACAAAATTGTAATCATACCTCCAAGCATTACACTCTTTTCTTTCTCCTCAATTATTGGTCCTGGTGAAAGCCCCTCTAAAGAAAAAAACCTTGTCCGCTTCAGATTCAGGCAATGCTTCTTCTTATGGCCTGGCTTATTTCAATTAAATCACTTAACCTTACTCACTCCAGCTGGTTATGACACTTTGATGAATTGCCTTTTCTGACCATAGTTGTAACAAACAACTTTCAAAACATCCTTTCAGCTTCCTCCCTTCACTTTTCCTTTCAGTTATTTCCCTTTCTTTCCCTTATGGTGTGGAGCAAAATCTCTTTATGTGCTTCATCTTAAACTCCACCTCCGCTCTTATCATCTCTTGATACATGCTATTATACCTTCATGTCATATCCACAAACTCAAAAGGAGATGCTAAATGTGCCATTACCTTATGATCCAAGTCTTGCTTCAATCCTCCTATGAACTTCTCGTTCTTTTTTAGTGGGATGTTAATCATCTCTCAACCATACTTGTCAAAGCATTGAACTTTTGAATATACTCTTATACTAAAAGATCTCCTTTCAACAGATTAACGAATTCCCATCCAAACACACTTTTCTAAGACTTGAAAATAAACCAAGTCTCAAGCCTTTCCATAAGCTATGCCCAAGTGATCTCCTCTTCGTGGATCTCCGAAGTTATTGTCTCCTTTCAATCCATAACATCTTCATGCAACTGCTTTAACGCCAATCTTCTTTTTTGTGTATCATTCAACCCTAGATCTTCGAGATATGCTCAAACATCTTCAACCAATTTAATACTTCAACTATAAGCACCTTTTTGGTAAGTAACTTTCCCTCTAAGTTCCGATAATCTTGGTTCAACTTCAATATATATTCTCTTGCTACTAGCCTTAGTTCAACTACCTCCGGCATGTTCTTCCTCATCATTTCACCACTATTTTCCAGAATAAATCATTTACGTCCATGCCTATAGCATCGCTAGGCAAGACAGCTTCATATTCAGCTGTCGGTGGTACTTCCTTTTCATTTCCTCCATTTATTTGAGCATTTTCGGCCCCTCTTCTACCATTATCTCTTCTTACAGTAATTTTCTACTTATTATTCATATTCTTTCTTTTCTGTTAAGAAAGTCTTTATTAGATTCGAAAGGAAAGAGGGTGAAATAAAAGTAGAGAACAAAACATACCCATTTTCTTCTATTAAAACTTCAACAATACAAATCCAATAGTTCCAAAGTCATCTAAGAAGAGAACAAACATGGACATTCCATCTTCCTCTATCTAAGATCCAAATTCTTTCTCCAATGAGTAACTTAAAGATTGGCCTATTCATGAGGAAAAAAGCATTCTAAGTTCAGTGAACTATAAAAGTTGAAGATCTTCATGGGTATTCTCTATAATACTAGTAATTTTTCTAGTTGTAACATTGAAAATTTTACAGAAGAAGCAAAGATTTTATTTATTAAATACAATTCAAATAATGTTAAGGTTTATGCCATCTTAATTACCAGGTTTCTCGCTAATCTTTGTGGTAATTTTTGGAAGTTAACAAATGATGAAGGTTGGTTGTGATCAAGTGTAACGGGAAAAATTATTAAAATCCATATAAATGATTTAGTAAATATTTAGGATGTGGATTGAAGGGAATTGACTTAGAAGGTGCTAATATTCATGCAAAACGTAGAGATACAAAAGCCATTAATTTTGGAGTGAAAATGTAAGTCAATTGAAAGCTTTTAATCTACATCTTTAAGCACATCTTCTAAATAAGATTCTCTTATACACCGTTTTACCATAGACATGTAGTCATGCACAAATTTATGACGTGAACTACAAAGCACTATATGTCATTTATGACAAAATTGAAGTAAATTAGGCTAAATTTATTTATAATGAAATCAAGAGTTTCTTTGTGTGCAAAAGAAGAATTATTGTTTATGCACCTCATATTGTAAGAAATTATTGAGTGTTGTGGTATAAATGACATAGGAAATTTCCATGAACTGGATTGAACCGGAAAAAAAGTTTTTTGCTTAATGAAACTTAACAAGTGGAAGGACAAGATCGGATTCACTATTCCAGTTTGTATGAAACTAGTGAAAAAGAAGAGAAAACTGCAAAAGAGATTGAGGACGAAATAGATAGTTCGGTAGTTTAGAAGTGAATGATAAATTACCATACCACCTTGAAATTATCTTTTACAATCCAAGCCGTAATTACCTATAATAAAAAGAAACTGGTGAAATGAGTGAGTAAATTTGAAGATACTATTGGCTATGTTGAGTCAAAACTCAATAGCATTAAACATACAGTAAGAAAATTTTAGAAAAAATCTTAGCCAAAATCAAGGACTCCTTCCCTACCAAGGCCTCCTCCATTGTGTTCCTTGCACGAACCACATGCTCCTACACCAACTTAAGTAGATCTTGAAAGTTCATATTATGAGGCAAGGTGTATGGATTAGGAAGCATAGAATCGTGAACAACCGACTCACTGTGGATAAGGATACCATGGAAAAGGGCGTGGTTGGGATCATCCACCATAGCAATAGTACAAGTATGGAGGGAGACCTAGTAATCCTTTTGGATGGGGGTCATGGAAATATTATGATTGATTATGTATATTGAGAATTCATTTAATTTAATGACTGTTTATGTGTGTAGAATGTGTTATGATTATTGAAAAAAACTATATATGTTTTGGCTTGTGTACCATGTCAATAAACATTTTATGTTTGATTAGATGGTTTTGCTTTTATGGTCTGCAAATGTTCTTTGAAAGTACTAGTTGATTCTTCATTCCTCACTCTTTTTCAACCATTATTGATGACAACGGGGGGCAAAAGAAGGGCATGTTGATGTGGTAGATTCATATAAATAAGAGGAGTATAATATTATCTTATACTACAAAGATTGTATAGTTGTCATCAATAAAATGGTGGAGAATGCTAAAACCATATATTTGATAGTTTTGATAATGACAACTATGCAGTTGTCTCTAACATTTATTGCAGGTACAATAGACAAGGAATTCAAAGACTCGATGGAGTACACTAAAGAATTATATTTGTAAGTCTTTATAAGTATTATATTGTCAAATCTCTTAGATGGGGTAGTTAAGTCACAAAACAAGTATATTTATAAGGCAAATTCTATTTCAACCCGAGTATTTACTTAGTAGCCCCCCAAAATTAAAAAAAGTCTGTAAACCTAAAAAATAACTTAGTAGCCCCTACCATTTCCAAAACTACCCTTCCCATCACGCAAAACGTGAAAAATTGAATTTTTTCTTCATTGATTTAGAAACTAGGGTTAGAATTTTTTCTTCACTGATTTAGAAACTTAGTAGTGAAAAATTGAATTTTTTCTTAGTAAAGTCTGTAAACCCAAAAAATAACTTAGTAGTGAAAATTGAATTTTTTCTTCACTGATTTAGAAACTCAATTCATATTTTCTTCAGAACTACAATTAAAAAAGTCTGTAAACCCAAAAAATAACTTAGTAGTGAAAAATTGAAATTTTTCTTCACTTATTTAGAAACTAGGGTTTTGAAGAAGCGGTGGTTTAGACAGTAAGAAACTAACGTAAGAAGATAATGAAATGGAGAAGAAAGAAAGTAAGCAGCTTTCTAAGGGTATTTTAGTCTTTAAAATTTTATTTATTTTAGGGGGGCTACTAAGTAATTATCTGTGTTGAAATAAAATTTGCCTACTTATAAAGTTACTTCATTTTAAAATGACGAATAAATATTATTTATCAACACTGTCGTTTTTAGGCATTCAATTGATTGAATGCTTTAACCAATCGACTGAATAGAAATTCGATCGACTAAAATTCAGTAGATTGAAATAAGCTGAAAATGACTATTAAGTTGTGGAAAATTTACAATTGAATCCAGTAGGTTGGATTTATTTTTAGTCAACTCAATTACCATAGCCAAGAATTCTTAACAATCTTCTATATTTTAATTCTAACTGTTGGAGAATGACTATTATAACTCATGCTTCTTATCATCAGTGACACTTCTTCTTCTCCAAATGAAGCAATCTTTTATCATAAGTTTTGAACATCTACATAAAAATTCTGATTTTTGAGTTTGCAACTAACTCTAGTAATCTTTTTGTATCATTGTACTTGCTCTTCATTGATTATAAAAGAAATCAGAAAGCATTTTCAAAGCGATCACTCAAAACTTAACTTTGAAGATCAAATTACTTCCATAATTTTTGCACTTTCACTTGATACCACAACTTAATGAGATTATAAAGGGTGTACTATATCAAAAAAATCAGTGTTATCAAAAACAAGTTATTTTGAAGATGGTGTCTTCATAAGAAAACAAAGTCTTATGTAGGAGATTAAGACAAGCTATTGAAAAATCTAATTCTTTGGGTTAAGAGTGGTAGTTTGGCAGAATTCTGAAGTGGGGCTTCGGTACTAGATGTAGGACGTGAGGTTCAAACATTATAAAAATTCTGGTGTGCTTATTCTAATTTACATTTTTATTTATTATTTGCTATTTATTAGTGTAGTATAATTGGTCATATATATGTAGTCCATTTACACTTTCAAGGAAGAATTTATCATTTGGACTTGAGAAATGATATAAAGTGAAAAAACATTGCATTTTGTAAGCATTCTTGTACTCATAAAATCAAGGAATAAATATCAAAATTCAAAAACTTGAGGTAGCTTCCACACAAATTGAACCTGTATAAACACATGTGACTTTGTAATTTCATTGAATTCCACACAAAACTATTATAAACAATTATCTCCATTACAAAGATCTTCACAAATGATCGCAACTCCGAGGTTGGTGAATAAAAGCATCAGTAAGTATTTCGTTGAACCTACATTCTTGTTCACTAAATGGTGGAGGTGAGTTGAAATGTAAAGTGTAAAAAAAACACACAAAAATAAGATTTAAAACTTACTTCTAACATGTAACAACCCACCTTTTTGGACGTTTCAAATCGACAACAAACCACACATGTCAGACTCAAACCATTCAAAAGGGAGGATTGTTAATGGGGTAAATAAGAAAAAAAGAAAACAAAACACAAAATCTCGCAACGGAATAACAAAATATAATAATCAAATAAACAGTTCATGAAGCTGTTTTACAAATAACATTTGATTACACTTTTACAATTCAAATCAGAGTTATACATACATCAGAAATAAACAAATAATGCAGCAGAACATAGAATGTAGTGAAATAATAAATAGCAATAATATACTGAATCTTCGTCTTCGTCCTCCAGAAAATAAGTGTCTTCGCTAAACTGAAATACTCGGTCTGACCCGAGCGTAAAGTAAAACAATAACACTCGAGTCAGGACTAACATTCTTATTTAAGTAAGTCAACTCAAGTGAAATGTACAGATAACTCAATAAGTGAAATGCTTAGGTTTAAATAAACATCATCTTTCACACTATAAACCAGTTCAGTTCAAATACCGACTTTATGTTCGTTTCCAATCGATTCATTATCAAATCCAACTTCAGATTTTAATTTTTCACTTAAAGCTATTAAGTTATAATCAAACAACAAGTTTAAATCTAAAAAATCCAATTAAAACTTTCATTAAATCAATTAAATTTCAATTTCATAATTTCAAGTTCAAACAAAAATTTAAACTTACAATATTTCAATTTTATTTCTAAATCAATTTATTTAAACCCAAAGTGGTTTTATATCGGGTATGTATCATTTCAATCCAAAGTGATTTTTCTAACATATCACATGTGTCACATATCGTAAACAACATAAGTGAATATTTCAAATTCTAACATAACATATAAATATATAACATGACATATATACAAGGAACTTGCAAGGTGATTTACAATAAATTAACATGGCATATCATTTTTCACAAACATAACACATTATTTCCACATAGCATATGTGACATGTTATTAAGATAGCATGTGCAACATATGATTTTATTCACTAACACATTTGTTTCAACATAGCATAGGTGATGTATTTCAACAAGGCATATACAAATATTTTTTCTAACATAACACATTTTTTTACATATCATATGTGATGTATTTCAACATGGCATATAAAAATATATTTTTCTAACATAACACTTTTTTTTACATATCATATGTGATGTATTTCACATACATATGTGACAATTAATCAAATCAACATAACATACTACTTGTGACATATAAAACAACATGTGCATGTGAATATCATAACACAAATTCAAGGGAACATAACAACATATATCACATATTCATATCTAAAGCAAACATTTCTTATAACATTTCGATATTTATTTACCTAACAATAAAAATGTTAATCGTGAGTGATTGCTCACCTTTCGAGGTTAGAGAGTTTTTGACAACACAAATATGTAGATCCTAGTTGAAATCCAAACACGACAAGCTAACCAATCTTATCCATAGCAACAATCTAATAGAAAAGCAAAGCACGACAATGCACATCGAACTGATTGAGTTTTCTTCTTCTTTTTTTAGAGAGATGAAGCAAGGGGAATTTGTGGATTTAGAAATTTTGGAGTTTATGTAATTTTGAGGATGGAGGAAGTGTGAGCAGAAAGCTTTAGATAGAGGAATGAGAAACAATCTGTACGTACTTTGGTTTTGTTCTCTAGTGGGATATTGAAAAGTCAACAGGTTGGAAAGTGGGAAGGTGATAAAAGAATACAAAAATAAAGTAAGCTTTTCAAAGAAACGACGTGGTTATGTGTTTAATAAATATAAACATGAACATGCTAGCATGAATGATGCATGTGCATTAAATCTGAATTGTTAATGGACGAATTAGTGCAGGCAGAAGTTATGAAAAAGAGTGAATACTAAAAGTTGTAACGTGTAAAAATAAATGCTTAGATGCAAATACAAGAGGTATATAAGAATTAGGTCGAATACAAGTGGGTAAGAGAATGTATAGCTAACAATAAGAATGGAAAATGAATATATAGAGAATAAATGAAAGTTTTATGAAATAAAGAGAGAGTTTTTTTTTAAATATGAATAGCTGAAATGTGAGAGTAAACAAGGCAGAAAAATATGAATGAGATAGTAGTTAGAAAAGGCAATAGAATATGAAACGTGCATGAATATGAATTCATGATGAACATCACCTTTCATACTTCAAAAGGAATTTAATGTCACATTAATTCAATATGGAAATATTTTTCAATTCAATTAATTTCTTTAACTCCAAATCAACTCAACTTTACACCTATCTAAAAGTTTTATTAACATACAGTAAATAAAATTTGAACACACCAATTAAAGTAACGATGACCACCGCTACATAAAATAAAAGGAGAACCATGATTCCAAATTCCAATTCAAAATCGGCGTTTTTCTCAGCGCACAATCATGAACATAAAATATTTAATTTATTCTAAATTTTACGATTAGCATTAAAATCACTTCTATACTGCCAAAGATTACTATTCAATGACCGTAAAATATTGCATCAAAATTCAATTTTTTTTTCTTTTTATAAAATTACACTTACTTTAAAAACAACAACATTTATTTTGTTTTCATTAAAACATACTTTTTTTTAACAATAACGTACATATCTTTCGTTAAATCCATTAATTACAATTAATGGTTTTTTTTTGCCTCTTTAATATTGAAAAATTCCAAATCGACATAGTTTTAATTAGTTTCAAAATTACACTTTAAAGCAGATCATGTACATTTCATTCATTAAACGCCATTAAGTTCAATTAAATTATCTTTCCCTTTTATTGAAAGATTTCAAATTAAATCCACGGCAATAAATTTCAACATTAAAATTTAAAACGGAAAATAATTAATGGATAGATAATAAAAACAATTGAATTCTTTTTACAGTAACTTAAATACATTTGTAGAATTGTTGTTTACACATAAGATAATTAAAACAACTGAAGTCTTTTTATAGTAACTTAAATACATTTATAGAACCGTTGTAAATTAACTTGCTTAAATAGATTATTTTCCTACTCTTGTAATCCATCTGTATGCTAAAACATAGTTCAAATATACATATATTTCTTCCTTTAAATCAATCATTCTATTCTTTATTTTAATGAAATTAAACCTACATTCACAAATGAAACATTCATTTCATTTGATATAAATGTTCTTTTCATTAAATCAACTTTCCTTATATTTTCGTAAAACATAAGCTACATTTAATTACAACTATTAATTTACAATTTGGTGTCCTCTCTACCATTAATTGAAATTATTCAATTAAATTAATTTCAATTGTTTACAAAGGTGAATTTAAAATGAACAAAATAAATGTAATGAGAAATAGAACAATTATTTCCTATCTAGTAGTAATTTAAACATAATTACACACTATTGGATACAAACAGAAATTATACATTTCTTACCAAATAATAGTTTCTCGTCTCTGCAATCAATCTTTCAGCTACCAAACATTTCAAATAAATAAACATATGATTTCTTATTTAATAAAGAAACATTATTATTCTTCATTAACATTTATTATTCCAATCAATTGGAAATTTACATTCAAACAATTGTTAATTTCACTCAAACCAATGCTATTAAAATACACACTAGCATTTGTTATCATCCTTACATTATTGCAAACATGTTTCATTAATAGAATTTTTACTTAAGCTCATAACTTGGATTATAATTAAATTTGTATCAGTAAAATCTTACAAAAAAAATTCCTAACAATTTTATTCAAAAATCTTATTTAATTTAATATTTTTAAATGTTTAAAAATACGGGTCGTTACAATCTCCCCCACTCAAAAATTTTCGTCCCCGAAAAGAAACAAGAAGGAATTCAAAAATTTGTTATATTTTATTTAAAACAGTCAATTTATTAATCCGAAAACGTACCTATTTGTTAGGCAAACAAACTTTATTTATGAAACCAAAAGCAGTAACTATTGCTTCTATAACCTGTACTTCACTTATATAATCCAAAGAGTTAAAATTATGTGAAAGAATAATATTTCAGTTGTTTTAAATCAATAGCACAAACAACATACAATATATCACAATCATATGCACACAAAACTATACAACCATCATAGGCAACAAAGAATCCATCACACATCCATAGCAACCAAAACTAATGGTTTGTTCAGGTTCATAACTTTTAATCGTATAAGGGTGATAAATAAACTAATAAGTGTACTTTATGCTCAACAGCTTTGGATAATCACTTAATAGATTATTCATACAACCTCAAACAATTAGAATTATTCTTTCCCAAACTTCCCATCAGCCAAACAACAAGAATTTTAAATTTACTTAAATTTATTCTACTAGTTTTTTCTCTCATCATTTACCTTTCCATTCATTTATTTATATAAAAGATCAATCACTTGCATAATTTGTTTTCCATTAAAGATTTAAGTCATTAATGAATCATTTCATAAAATACTACTTAAGCTCCTACTGCCTTACCTAAGTTTATAACTTAATTCTGTTATAGAATAAAAATTTAAGTTTTTGGTACTCGCTCTTGAAGAGAAAAGAAATATTTCAATATATCTAAAAATTCAATTAAAACATTTAATCTCGTTCACTTAGTAAGAATATAAGATATATTTAAAACATCCTCATAGAATTTTGCAAGGATTTTCCAAAAAGTTTAAACAATGTTAAAAGTTTATATCAAAACATATGATAAGCTTTAAAAAAAAATAAAGTTCCTTAAATTCGATAATTTATTAGACTCATTATTTTAAAATAAGTATAAACTCTAGATTATTAAACTGAAACTAATAGTATACTCAAATCTTACATTAAATATCCAAATCAAAGTATAAAATTTCATATCTTCATAATTAATTGTACACACTTGTTTTAAAATGAATATTCAAATCATGGAAAAACATTTATTATGGTTTAATACAAAATTCAAATAGTAAATAAACCTATAAATTTACTATTAGTACTTCGAAAGCAAGTAAATATTTCAAACCATACCTCCAAAATAGAGATTCAAATTCATTTGTCAAGTATATTACCATAAATGAACTTCGCAAATCAATTTTTTTTTTCATTTATATAATACCTTTAAATTATACATTCAAAGAAACTTATATAAATTTTACTTGAAATATTCATTTGAAAACTTCATTTGCAAATCAATCATCTTTAATACTTTACGAAAAAATTCATCTGTAAAATTTCTTGCTTCATATATAAATACCATTTAAAAAATTTAAATAACATCTTTATAAATATAGGTAAACTATTTGAAAACAATTATTTACATCATTACTTATATTTAAAAAGAAGTTATTGAAAACCTTAAATCAATTATTTATAAATTTTATTAGTTTTAAATCTCAAAATACTTTTAAACATCATTAATAAATCAATAATCATTAACTTTAAATACATTTAATTTAATTAATAACTTCCCACAATATTTACAACGCTAATACTTTACTATTAAACCATGTTTTACATAAATAAACAATATTTTAAACATTTTAAAGTATTTAGAAATGAAAAAAAAACCAAAATATCTTTTATATAATACTTTATCAAAATACTTTTATAACTCGATGTTTTAACAAGTTTATCCTCGTTCTTGCAGACTCTGGTCGTACGTTGATCAAGCGTAAAACTAGAATTCTCCAAGTACTTAGTAGACCTGTTTCAACACCCAATGAAAAATACTTAAAAATAGGTATGAGAAGTACCGCTCAAAATTTGATGTCAAATGATGATGTTACGATAGCATTGGCCCGCTGCAGATCCAGAATTTACGCAATGGACACAAAACTTTCCAGAAGATCCTTCCACCTTCTGGATTCCAGAAAAATATCGTAGCCATTTTGTAAACAAAGGACCATCGACCCCTGCTGCAGTGGTAACTGCTGATTCAATGATTTACGCAACGGATGCACTTCCTTCCCGGAAGATCCATAAACAACAGATCCCAGGATCGAAAGCGCCTCCATTGGGTAAACTAAAGAACCATCTACCTTGGAAAAAAAAATCGAGGAACTCATGAGTTTAAGTCCGGACAACCATATCGGTTCGAATCCATTTCTGAATTCACCCAAGTATATTAGGGTTTATCGGTCGAATCCATTCCTGGATTCCCCAAGTCCATCTGGGTCGAAGCATATCACACTATACTTCTTCGTGGAGGGTACTTCCCCATACCTTTTACTTCAAAATATAACATACCATATATAGTACCCTTTTAAAATAATAGCTTCAAATATCGCACTTATATAAATTCCATTATATATAAGATTTCATTTTCAAATAAAGTACTTTCCAAAATCAATAATCTCGAATATATCAAATCATTCTTATATAAATTCCTTTATATGTAAGATTTATCTCTTTAGATCAAATACCTTCTAAAATCAACAGTTTTAAAAATCACCTTATACTTATATAAAGTCCGTCTTATACAAGAATCAAAATTTTTCCAAAATCAACTTCGCTGTACGAAAAGCCACATGGGATTGAACATCTTTGCTTTATAAAAGGTTTTGAATTTAGAATAGTTTTGTACATAAAATCGTTTTGTGAAATAGTTTTGTATATAAAATAGTTTTGTAAAATAGTTTGTAAATAAAATAGTTTGTAAAACAGTTTTGTAAAAATAAAATAGTTTATAAAACAGTTTTGTAAATAAAATAGTTTGTAAAATAGTTTTGTAAATAAAATAGTTTGTATAAGAAAAATAAAAGAAAATAGTTTTGTAAAATGGTTTTAAATTAATAGTAGTTTTGCATACAGGAAAAATTCCAATTTAAATTACAAAGATATCCAACCCAACGACTTTCAAATTCAGCGTCAAAGCATATCAATAATATTAGAACATAAGAGGTACATATGTCATCATTGCACAAAATTACATTCGATCGCTCGCTCGAGTACACAAGTTTGCTTTCGAACTAGTATTTTTCATTCGACTTCCCTAATGCGGACTTCGATAAGGTTTCTTGACTAGAAACCAACATTCTCCTTACATAGCCATATACTATGATAGAGAATTCTAGAATCAAACCAAAAATCCGTATCAAATATTCGCCATCAAGAATCGAATGAAAAATCCTAACACGAAGTGGTGTAATTCACATAGAACTTGTGTACTCAAATCCGGATATTTTTGCGAATAAAACAATATACATACAACATACGTAATTATTCTAATTTGTTTCATCACAATTACATTTCAATTAAATTCATTTTTAATCTCATTGATTAACACAAATATCACTTCATACTTTAATATTTGTTTCACAGAATTTATCCAATTAATATAAAACATTAATGTATTCATTCTCATAAAATTGCTTATATTTCTCTTTACTTTAAGTTACATTCATTTCACATGTAATATTTCTCATTTAATACAACATTTATTTGCAAATCTTTTCATAAGGAATTTTCTTAAGTTCATAACCAATTTATAAAACTTAATTCCTTTTTATAAGACATTGTTCGAGTTTAAAGTTATCACAACTTTATTTATAACCATTTATTACATCCATTAATTTCATAACAATTTACAAGTCATGGCTTTATTTATAATCATTTCACTTTTAATTCATATTTCCTTATCCCCTTTACTTTCACCTTTACCTTTTAATTTATTTATGTTAATTAAATTTATAAACATATTTTTCTCCAATTTAATCACATTTACAACATTTCCTTAATCACAATTTCAATTTAAACATCCCTAGGCTCAAAGTTCACACTTTTATATTATTACATTACATGCCAAGAATGTATACAACAATTCTATTCATTTACTGGACATAGATATAACAAATTAAACCTTGTTTCACTTGCTTTCAAATTAATGTTATCAAATTCAACTGCATAATTCAATACAATTTCTAAGTTTTAACTCATATATTAATTTAGAAGGTTTTGATTATCCAAAATATCCAGATATTCCATTTTATTTCAATAGTTGAAACTACCGGTCAACAAACAATAAAATTCATAATAACATTTCAATTTCATAAACAAATATCCTAATTATTCATTTTATTCTCTTTAATACACCATTATTAAACTAGTGTTTAGTCCATTATTTCAATCAACAATAATTGCCAATGTTTATAATTTGATTAAATACAATAAATTAACAATAAATGATAATAATTAGATATTACCATTTCATAAAACAAACACATTACAAATAACTATATCAGTTATAAAAAATTATTCCTTTATATATATCATATAATATTAGGAAAAATAATTTCATTTCAAAACTTATATAAAACATTTTTATAACACTAACAAATACGCGCTCTCGTATATACATTCAGACAACTCATTCTAGGGTACTACTACCCTATATCTAATGAGTTAACCCCAACTGGCTAAGGTATGTCTAAACCAAAGCTCTGATACCAACTGTAACAACCCACCTTTTTGACGTTTCAAATCGACAACAAACCACACATGTCAGACTCAAACCATTCAAAAGGGAGGATTGTTAATGGGGTAAATAAGAAAAAAAGAAAACAAAACACAGAATCTCGCAATGGAATAACAAAATATAATAATCAAATAAACAGTTCATGAAGCTGTTTTACAAATAACATTTGATTACACTTTTACAATTCAAATCAGAGTTATACATACATCAGAAATAAACAAATAATGCAGCAGAACACAGAATGTAGTGAAATAATAAATAGCAATAATATACTGAATCTTCGTCTTCGTCCTCCAGAAAATAAGTGTCTTCGCTAAACTGAAATACTCGGTCTGACCCGAGCGTAAAGTAAAACAATAACACTCGAGTCAGGACTAACATTCTTATTTAAGTAAGTCAACTCAAGTGAAATGTACAGATAACTCAATAAGTGAAATGCTTAGGTTTAAATAAACATCATCTTTCACACTATAAATCAGTTCAGTTCAAATACCGACTTTATGTTTGTTTCCAATCGATTCATTATCAAATCCAACTTCAGATTTTAATTTTTCACTTAAAGCTATTAAGTTATAATCAAACAACAAGTTTAAATCTAAAAAATCCAATTAAAACTTTCATTAAATCAATTAAATTTCAATTTCATAATTTCAAGTTCAAACACAAATTTAAACTTACAATATTTCAATTTTATTTCTAAATCAATTTATTTAAACCCAAAGTGGTTTTATATCGGGTATGTATCATTTCAATCCAAAGTGATTTTGCTAACATATCACATGTGTCACATATCGTAAACAACATAAGTGAATATTTCAAATTCTAACATAACATATAAATATATAACATGACATATATACAAGGAACTTGCAAGGTGATTTACAATAAATTAACATGGCATATCATTTTTCACAAACATAACACATTATTTCCACATAGCATATGTGACATGTTATTAACATAGCATGTGCAACATATGATTTTATTAACTAACACATTTGTTTCAACATAGCATAGGTGATGTATTTCAACAAGGCATATACAAATATTTTTTCTAACATAACACATTTTTTTACATATCATATGTGATGTATTTCAACATGGCATATAAAAATATATTTTTCTAACATAACACTTTTTTTTACATATCATATGTGATGTATTTCACATACATATGTGACAATTAATCAAATCAACATAACATACTACTTGTGACATATAAAACAACATGTGCATGTGAATATCATAACACAAATTCAAGGGAACATAACAACATATATCACATATTCATATCTAAAGCAAACATTTCTTATAACATTTCGATGTTTATTTACCTAACAATAAAAATGTTAATCGTGAGTGATTGCTCACCTTTCGAGGTTAGAGAGTTTTTGACAACACAAATATGTAGATCCTAGTTGAAATCCAAACACGACAAGCTAACCAATCTTATCCATAGCAACAATCTAATAGAAAAGCAAAGCACGACAATGCACATCGAACTGATTTAGTTTCCTTCTTCTTTTTTTTAGAGAGATGAAGCAAGGGGAATTTGTGGATTTAGAAATTTTGGAGTTTATGTAGTTTTGAGGATGGAGGAAGTGTGAGCAGAAAGCTTCAGATAGAGGAATGAGAAACAATCTGTACATACTTTGGTTTTGTTCTCTAGTGGGATATTGAAAAGTCAACAGGTTGGAAAGTGGGAAGGTGATAAAAGAATACAAAAATAAAGTAAGCTTTTCAAAGAAACGACGTGGTTATGTGTTTAATAAATATAAACATGAACAGGCTAGCATGAATGGTGCATGTGCATTAAATCTGAATTGTTAATGGACGAATTAGTGCAGGCAGAAGTTATGAAAAAGAGTGAATACTAAAAGTTGTAACGTGTAAAAATAAATGCTTAGATGCAAATACAAGAGGTATATAAGAATTAGGTCGAATAAAAGTGGGTAAGAGAATGTATAGCTAACAATAAGAATGGAAAATGAATATATAGAGAATAAATGAAAGTTTTATGAAATAAAGAGAGAGTTTTTTTTTAAATATGAATAGCTGAAATGTGAGAGTAAACAAGGCAGAAAAATATGAATGAGATAGTAGTTAGAAAAGGCAATAGAATATGAAACGTGCATGAATATGAATTCATGATGAACATCACATTTCATACTTCAAAAGGAATTTAATGTCACATTAATTCAATATGGAAATATTTTTCAATTCAATTAATTTCTTTAACTCCAAATCAACTCAACTTTACACCGATCTAAAAGTTTTATTAACATACAGTAAATAAAATTTGAACACACCAATTAAAGTACGATGACCACCGCTACATAAAATAAAAGGAGAACCATGATTCCAAATTCCAATTCAAAATCGGCGTTTTTCTCAGCGCACAATCATGAACATAAAATATTTAATTTATTCTAAATTTTACGATTAGCATTAAAATCACTTCTATACTACCAAAGATTACTATTCAACGACCGTAAAATATTGCATCAAAATTCAATTTTTTTTCTTTTTATAAAATTACACTTACTTTAAAAACAACAACATTTATTTTGTTTTCATTAAAACATACTTTTTTTAACAATAACGTACATATCTTTCGTTAAATCCATTAATTACAATTAATGGTTTTTTTTTTGCCTCTTTAATATTGAAAAATTCCAAATCGACATAGTTTTAATTAGTTTCAAAATTACACTTTAAAGCAGATCCTATACATTTCATTCATTAAACGCCATTAAGTTCAATTAAATTATCTTTCCCTTTTATTGAAAGATTTCAAATTAAATCCACGGCAATAAATTTCAACATTAAAATTTAAAACGGAAAATAATTAATGGATAGATAATAAAAACAATTGAATTCTTTTTATAGTAACTTAAATACATTTGTAGAATTGTTGTTTACACATAAGATAATTAAAACAACTGAAGTCTTTTTACAGTAACTTAAATACATTTATAGAACCGTTGTAAATTAACTTGCTTAAATAGATTATTTTCCTACTCTTGTAATCCATCTGTATGCTAAAACATAGTTCAAATATATATATATTTCTTCCTTTAAATCAATCATTCTATTCTTTATTTTAATGAAATTAAACCTACATTCACAAATGAAACATTCATTTCATTTGATATAAATGTTCTTTTCATTAAATCAACTTTCCTTATATTTTCATAAAACATAAGCTACATTTAATTACAACTATTAATTTACAATTTGGTGTCCTCTCTACCATTAATTGAAATTATTCAATTACATTAATTTCAATTGTTTACAAAGGTGAATTTAAAATGAACAAAATAAATGTAATGAGAAATAAAACAATTATTTCCTATCTAGTAGTAATTTAAACATAATTACACACTATTGGATACAAACAGAAATTATACATTTCTTACCAAATAATAGTTTCTCGTCTCTGCAATCAATCTTTCAGCTACCAAACATTTCAAATAAATAAACATATGATTTCTTATTTAATAAAGAAACATTTATTATTCTTCATTAACATTTATTATTCCAATCAATTGGAAATTTACATTCAGACAATTGTTAATTTCACTCAAACCAACGCTATTAAAATACACACTAGCATTTGTTATTATCCTTACATTATTGCAAACATGTTTCATTAATAGAATTTTTACTTAAGCTCATAACTTGGATTATAATTAAATTTGTATCAGTAAAATCTTACAAAAAAAATTCCTAACAATTTTATTCAAAAATCTTATTTAATTTAATATTTTTAAATGTTTAAAAATACGGGTCGTTACATAACAAAAGCCCCTTTAGTTTTATGTCCTTTTCGAATCATAATTTTTTTACCCTTTATAGATTCTTCATTAAAAGGGATATAAATCTTATATTCGACATGTTTTTTCTATGTTGATAGTAAGAGTTACCAACGTTGACTGGACCAATTAGTGTGTTAGCAATGTTGTGTACTATGGGAATGAGTATCACTAGACAGAGCAATTACTATGAATCTACCAACATTAAAGCGAATATTGAGATTATCATATTCTTACAGTATTATCTTTTATTTTACTTAATAATTTTTTTCCTATGCAAGCTAGGTTTACTGGTCCCTTGCTAGGATTTTATTGAAATCTAGAGGTTACATAGAAACTAAGAGAGAAAGAGGAAAAGAAAAAAGAACAAAAATAACAAGAAAATTAAAAAAAACATAAAGAATGCCAAAATGTGCCCATTCTTTACACCCATGGCCCATGGTCTGAATAACCCAGTAATTCAATCATATTTGAATTACCTTGGTTATACACCCTAATACTTCTCACTTTCGATTTCATACTGCAGATGATTTTATTCACAAGAGTAGTTTTAATGTTTCTCTCCTTTTTAAAAGATCTTCCATTTCTCTTAGCATAAACATGATAAATGAATTTGTTAAGAAGGGACACAATCATAAGGGAGTTCGGTGTTCTCTATCTTATAGCTAGAAAAATCCTATGCCATTCCATTTTGCTATCTTGAAGAGGCCTAGGTAATTAGCAAACAGAAGTACCCTAGTCCAAACCAAAAAGATGCGGTGCATTTAAAGAAGAAATGCGTATTAGATTCACTCTATTTACCACAGAGTAGGCATAAGTCAAAAGCGAACATGTCAACAGCCTTGAGTCTATTCAAAGTGTGAATTGCATTAGCCATTATTTTCCAAATTAATAAATTAGAATTATGAGAATCGAAGTTGTTCCAAATCCTTCTAGCCCATGGTAATAGAGGCCTGTTAGAAAGGTCACTCTTGAGTGGATACTTATTAGACATATTTTTTTACCTTGAGGAATATTCAAAGGAACTGCAATGCCTATTTCATGTATGTATCCACTAGTCACCAGATCCGGCAGTTGCCTAGTAGAACTGGAGCTAGAATGAGGCAGATAACCCGACCATAATGTATGTAGTCATAGGCAAAAGCACTATTTGGGATCCTGCCATAAACTTCTAGCATTTGGACATAAGGTTGTTAAAATCAGATCGAACTTTTCCCAAGGAGAGTACCCGAATGAACACTTATTATTTGCAGTAGGTATTAGTTGTAGATGAGGAAAAAAAGTTCTCTGAATTTCCAGATATTTCTCCATAACTAGCTTGAGTTTTGTCGAATGCTTAGCTTCTAAAAATAGGAGGTTTAATATAATAATTCTTTAACTAGGCCACAAGGATGCTTTGTTTATTACTAATAACTTGGTTTATGATTTTAGAAATTACAACTCTATTCCATATTTTATTATCAATGACCCCTAAGCCACCCCATTTTTTCTAGATTTGAAGCTTGGAGAAGGATATTGGGATTAATTTTTTGGAGTAAGGATCATTATCCAACAAAAAATGATTCAAAGCCCTTTTAATCATTTGAAGAAGCTTCTTAAGTAGGACAAAATGGGATGACCAGATGGTGGTCATAGGAATTGTTACGAAGTTAATCACCTCAACCTTCTAGCTTGCGATAGATGAGAGGTGCGCCATGTACATAGCGTAATTAGTGATTTTTTCAACAATGGCATACACGAGAAACTGTTATACATGAACTGACAAGAGGAACCCCTAGGTAAGTAGAGTTTAGTTGGATTTTAGCAAAAAAGGGCATGTTTGCACCAAAAATTGGCACAAACATCCAATAGAGATTTTGCAGAGGAATAAATGAATAATAATAAAAGTAAACAGAGAGAATATAGCAGTAAAGTAATTAGAAACAAGCTAATTATAGAGACAAAGTAATTTATAGTGGTTCGGTTTTGTTTGCCCATGTCAACTTTGAAGAGATAGCTTTATTACTCACTTTTTGAACCGAGTACGATAGGGATTGGATTAGAATCCTTGGTTACAAAAGAGAACAAAGCAACAAGCAACGTAAAAGTCCTAAATGTGAACTATCAAGTCAATATTTATAGAGGAGGACGGTGAAATATCTTCCTGAAAATTCGACAGAAGGATCTCCAAAGCCATAGGGTCCCACAAATGGGATCGCATGCCCTAAATCCTAAGAAATAGGGATCAAGGTCGATCCCTATTTTGGAGGACTTTGGGGGTGAGATCCCTATGGGAGCTTCTCCATGTTGTATTATGCTTAGCCTCCAAGTTTCATGCTAATTAGATTAGTAGAGCTTGAGGTATTGACCAATCTTTGTTGCAACATGTGATGTTGTCTGCTATAGGTCGTTCCCTCTAAAGGGAAGCGAGCTGATCCCTCTTCCTTGTGCTTTTTGGGGAGCGATCCTTAGGGTGGACTCCTGTAACTCCCGTAATTTTAAATATCATTATTCAGGAGATTTAATTAGATAAATTTAATAAAATAATGTAAAGATTAGAGTGATAAGGGGATTGAGATTTGGAAATTAAATAGAGGTCTTTCTTAATTAAATAAAATTAAAACAATGAGTTTATGGAAATGGTTTCATAAGTTAACTAATAAGAGAATAAGGCAAAGACATTATGGGAAATATTCATCCACCATAACCCTTAACCCATAAACCCTTCTTTTCATTTTCATTCCATGCATTCATAATTCAAAAACATAAAAAAAAAACGGGAGCTCAAAGATGGCCACAACCTAGGGGAAAAGGAGATTAAAAATTTACTAAAGCATAGGATTCAAGCAAAGGAGGATTAAGCAGGATCAAATCTCAAGTTCCTTACCCAAAGCAAGGTGAATAATAATCAAAACCATCTCATTTTTGTTTTTAAAGAGCATTTGATTTTGGGTTTTAAGTTTAAAACCTTTATGATGATTTTAATGATGATATGCTTGGATTACATGAGATGTTTGATTCAAACAAGTATGCTTGATAAATGTTTTATTCGATTTTAAGGCTAAAATCATATTTATTGGGTTTCGAATGCCATGACGATTTAATATGTTATGTAAAACATTATTTTGGAGATGGGTTTAAATTTTCATAATTATCCAAGCTATAGATAATTTACTATTTGAAGGAAGAAATAAATAATCGGGTTTAAAATTTATTTCGGCTATTATACAAAGGATTTTGGGTTTGAAATTTATATATGTTAGATAACGTATAAAAAATGAATTTTAATGATTTTTTGGGATTTTTTCTAAGTGATTTACTATGGAAATTAAATTAATTAAGTTGGAGGACTTAAATGTCTTAATTATTTTGCTAAAGGGAAGGGCTTCTTTGTTAAATATTTTTAATTAATTCTAGATGAATTCGGCAGTCTTTTAGAAAAGATTTTTGTAAAGGTTATGGCAACCAATTATATTTTTACAAATAGGCAAGTTAGTTGAAAAGAATTTACTTAAAAGGGAAACAAAACAGTTTTGTAAAGATTTATTGTTTCGCCACTTCCAGTAGCAACCTTTCGACCCCATACCTCCGCCCCAACCAAGTCGAAACCAATACACATGGTATCAATGCTTTGGTAGGTAGTGGATTGGAGAAAAGCGAAAAGTATAGAGTCGAAAAATGCTTTCGAAGGGGTCGAGGCCATTTTAAATAGCTTTTGAAATTTTTTGTTTTACTTTCAAAATTGGTGCCGCTTGCCTAGCTTTTAATGGATGCTTTCGAAAGGGTAGTTTTAAACCAAGTCAAAGCCTTGCTGGCGTCTTCATACCTTTCAAATAGGTTGAAGTTTTCAATGAGTTCGAAAGGTAAGCCTTTGTTTTCAAAAAAAAAATAGAGCCGCTTCCCAATGCTTTCTAAAGGGCTCCAGTAGCCACTTATACTAAAGGTTTCGAAGGCAATGGCTTCGAAAGGTGTTTCGCCGCTATCCTTCCACTTGTTTACATAATAGATTAAAGCTTTCGAAAGGTGTTTCGCCGCTATCCTTCCACTTGTTTACATAAAAGATTAAAGCTTTCGAAAAGATGGTTCCGAAGCCATCTGTTTTCCCCAAACTCTTTTATTTGAAGGTTATCAGTTTTGAAAGGGTTACTTTTGCTTATGTTCACTTTGGCCCAAAAGTTATATTTAAGATTAAATCCAATGGTTTCTAGAGAGGCACTTTCAAATTGTTTCAAAGCTATGCTTCTATAAGTTGGAAAGATATGCTTTAATACTTTCGAAAGGAATGTTTTGATGGTTTTGAAAGGAAGGTTTTGATGCTTTCGAAAGAGATATTTTAAGTGTTTCGAAAGGCATATGTTTAACTGTTTTGAAAAGAAGGTTTGAATGCTTTTGAAAGATATATTTTAATGGTTTTGAAAGTAAAGGTCTAAGGTTTTGAAAGCCTTAGTTTTCAAAACAAAGAACCCAATCTCATTTTTAAATGGAAAACCCATGGCAATATAAAAGAGCTTTGAAATGGTTTTTAATTTTGGGAGTTTTTGAAGAAGCTTTCCTTGATAAAAATAATAAGTTAAAGGTATTAATCATGTTTCATGTGGAAATGATTTCAAAGATATTAAACATAAAATATTGGTATTGTTATGTATTGTATGTGCTTCTTCTATAAACATATTCACTATATAATGGACCCATAACTGTATTTTAGGGCGTAAGGGCAGAATAACCAGCTAGGTTGACCCAGTATTGAATATAAATTGAGTTAACTCATGAGTGAGTAGAATTACATCCAGGAAGTCAGGTGGAACATAGGATGCCCAAAGACTGATCAAGAAGTTGTTAGTTTAGATAAGTTCATAGTAAACCGATAAAAATTATGTTTGGAGAGAGTTATTGGCAGGGGCCAATAAGTTCGTAGTGATCCCATGAAAACTATACTAAGATAAGGTTATTGAAAGAAGTCAATAGGTTCATAGTCAACCCATAAAAACTATGATATAAGAGAAGCTATTGGAGATACTAATAGGTTCAGGGAGAACCCATGAAATAATTGAATGAAGTTATTAGCAGGGGCCAATAGGTTCTTAGTGATCCCATGAAAACTATGTGACCGGACATATAGTCCATAAGTTTTAAACATGTTATTAGTCAGCCCATGAAAACTAATAGGTTAATAGTGACCCTAGAAAATAAACAGAGACAGATAGTCAAATGAATGGGGATAGGAAATCCAGGATATTGCTTGTTTGCATATATTTTGAATTGCTATGTTTTTAACCATTGTGGATGTAGGAGCACAGTATACAGGTATTATAAATTTTTAGGCAAGATACTAGTGAGAGGAAAACCTGTTCCGCTAAGCGGCGTGGTCTCACTAGATATCTAAAGGGTTTAAGATGGTAGGTTATTATTCATACTAGGCTTTATGTCTGACTTGAAGTTTATGTTTTCCCCTTAAACTCTATGATACTCAATTGATTTTGAGTAGTTTGAGAGTTAAGGATTTTCAGGTTCTCCTTTAGACGAATAAGCTTCCGGAGACGTGCAGGAGGCAAGCTAGCTAGTAGGAGTTCTTTTATATTTGATTCCGCTGTGTTTTGATGTAAAGGCAAAGTTGTTTAATTGCCCATGTTTAGACTCAGATCATCCAAGGGTGCATCTTCATATGTCACTGTTGGCATAGTTTGTAATAGTTATATTTTCTCTAAACGTGGTTCTCGAATTTGGGATTATGTAATGAATTTCAAATATGATTGAAATGGAATGAAAAATTTGTTTAATGGTTTTAATTTTTTTTCATATCCATGTATTTCTATTATATCAATGTATCTAACATTACCGCATTTAGTCATCAAGAATTAATAACTATGGATGACTGCAGCATCCACAGCCGTTAGTTTTAGGCCTCCAAGTGGGAGATGTTACAACTCCCTAGGGTCCCCTCTTCTTGTTCCTAAAGTTTCAAGTGTATTGGACTTCTGGATTTTGAGATATCGATCGTTTTCCATTGATTTGCATTGTTGGGCTGAATATGATCTGATTCCTTGTATATGATCCCTTTTATACAATCCCTTTTGTACGATCCCTTTTATACGACCCCTTTCATACGACCCCTTTTATACGATCCCTTTTATATGATCCCTTTCTTAGGTGAAGTAATTTGCCCATAACTTGAGCATACAAACTCCAAATGACTTGACATTTGAAATATAGCCTTGTGGGGCCTTCTTTGTCACTCTATATAGATCTTACCTAGTTTGGAATAAAAATTGAGGATATGTACCGATCCCCTAAAAGGGATAGGCACCGATCCCCTGCCTGGGGGAGGTACTGATTCGAACTTAGAATATTCTGAAGAGTCTATCTCTTGGTCTATGCTGATCGTCGCTTCATATCATTGCCTGTGCTTGATCTTTGAGCCTAATAATCATCTCTCTAGGCTACCTTCCTCGATGATCGTCTAGTCTAACTTGTCTAGTCAATCTGAATATAGCCAGGCCAAAAAGTCGGATAACATTTTCCCCCCAAAGTACGTCTTGTGTCGAACACGACGTGCTGTGAATCGAAGCAAGTTAGAGTCGTCGGGAAGAATTCCAATTCAATTTTCTAGATAGTCACTATCCTTCCATTTGAATTGCCTTTTCCAAAGAGTCATATCTCTCACTGTTTGCTATGACTCTTGGTCAATATTTATTAGTATAAAATCATAGCGCATTCTCTCAATTATTTGTGCCCGATTCCATTGAGCTAGTAGGCCTTGGTTATCTGATCCAATTTCTTCTCTAGTAACCCCTGGTGAGAATTCAATTTCTACCAGTTTCGAGAAATTGAAGTTTTGGGATGCACACGTGAACATTCATGTACACTTTCCTATCATTGGCTCCCGGGCATGATCGTACGCTCACGGGCCATCACCATTTCGTTGTAGTTAAATTGCAATTAGATTGCAATTCCTTGTTTATTTTTTTATAATGAAACAAGGGTCGTATCAAGTCAGTCGATGAGAAGGGACTTTAAGTTTTACAGGGATGACGGCCTCGGAGCCGTAAGCAAGGGCGAATGGAGTATAGGCAGTCGTGGACTTGTGGGTGGTTTTGTATGCCCATAATGTTTATGGGAGTTCATCGACCCACTTGCCTCTAGCCTTTTCCAAACGCTTCTTTAGAATGGACTTTATAATTTTGATAACAGCTTCAACTTGTCCATTAGCTTGTAGGTGAGCAAATGCCATGAATCTTTTCTCAATATGATGCCGACGGCATAAGTCTTTAAATTCAACACTATCGAATTTGGTCCTGCTTTCAGTTACGATTGTTCGGGGAAGACCAAAATGATAGATGATGTTATGGACAACAAAGTTGATTACTTATTTCATTATGATCGCAGCTAATGGTTCAGCTTCAGCCCATTTGGTGAAGTAATCCGCTACTACGATGCGTATTTCGCACCACTTTAAGAAATCAGCAAGGAGCCGATGATGTAAATACCCCAAGTGGCAAACGACCATAGACTGATCATTTGAGTAATTTCCATCGGCGAGGCTCTCGAAATTTTTGCAAACATCTAGCACTTGTCACATTATCTGGCATGATCAACTGCATCTCGATTGACAGTTGGAAAGTAATACCCGTAGTGGAGTACTTTCTTTGCCAGGATTTTCCCTTTAGTGTGATCGCCGCATTCTCCTTTATGGACTTCTCTCAAGAATCATTTTATTGCATAATGGGCGATACACCAAAGCAGGGGAATGGAGAAACCCTTTGCATACTTGACTCCTTCTTGGATGATGTAGCATGAAGCTTTGCGGAGGACCTACCATTTTTCATTCCTCCGTTCAGGAAGGATCCCTTGTTGTAGATAACCTTTGATAGGAGTCATCCACGACTCCCTTTCTGGCTCCATCTCCAGAACCCAATCAATCTCCATCTGGTCGATGCTCGGAGCATTTAGTACTTCAACTGGCACCAAGCCTATTTACTACGCATCCCCGAAACTGGTTAGCTTGCCAGCGAGTTGGCTTTCTCGTTTTGCTCTTTGGGGATGTGTGTAATGGTGTAATACTCGAAGCCCACCAGTAGCTCTTGGACATGGCCTTGATAAGGAGCAAGTTGATGTCCCTTGCCTGATAATCTCCCTTAACTTGGCATACCACTAACCAGGAATCACAAAAGAATTGTAAAGTTTTCACTCTAAGTTCTTTGGCAAGTTTGAGCCCGATAATAAAGGCTTCATACTCAGCTTCGTTATTCATTATAGGGAAGTCAAGTTTCAGGGCGTAGCAGATCGATCGTTCCTTAAGAGTCACTAAAATGACTCCAGCACCAGAACATCATTCATTGGATGCCCAATCCGTGTACATCTTCCATCGAATGGTCGGTTCTCCACTGCTCTCCGGAGAGTCATCTGGTGCAGTGAATTCGGCTATGAAGTCCGCTGATGTCCATCCCTTGATAGCTCTCCGAAGGAGATAAGTGACATCAAATTGGGTTAGTTCGATGTTCTATTTAAGCAACCCTCCAGATGTCTTAGGTCATTGTAGGACCTGTCATAATGGCTGGTCGGTGTAGATGTTGATGAGGTGAGCCTGGAAGTATGGGTAAAGCTTTCGTGACGCAATCAATAGGCAGTACATGAACTTTCCTGCTTTGGGTAGTTTCTCTCAGCGCCTGTCAATTACTTACTAACATAATATACTGGCTTCTGGATCTGATTCTCTTTGCATAACAGTGCGACACTTAAGGCATGTACCAACACCACTAAATAAATGTATACGTCTTCATGATGCAATAGCTTGGATAAGATAGCAGGTCTCTCTAAGTGATCTACCAGAGCTTGAAATGCATCTATGCAATCCTACGTCCATTCAAAGTTCCTCTTCCCTCTCCTGATCAAGTTGAAGAAAGGAATACACTTGTCGGTGGACCTCGAGATGAATCGGCTTAGGGCGGCCACCTTCCCATTTAGGCTCTGTACCTGCTTGATTATTTACAGTGCTCGAATATTCTGAATTGCTTGAATCTTATTAGGATTGGCTTCAATTCTGCGAAAGTTGATGATGAAACCCCAAAATTTCTTTGATGCAACGTTGAAAGAACATTTCAAGCGATAGAGTTTCATTACATATTTCCAGAGGACATTGAACATCTTTGCTAAGTCATCGATGTGGTCATTTGATCGTCATGACTTCACGAGCATATCATCCACATATACTTCCATTGATTTTCTAATCTATTCTTTGAACACCCGGTTGACCAGTCTTTGGTAAGCATCTTCAGCATTCTTCAGTCCACATGGCATAACAACATAACAATATAGCCCTAGATCGATAATGAAGCTGGTGTGCTCCTGGTCAGGGATGTGCATCAGGATCTAGTTGTATCCGCGGTACGTATCCATAAATGGAAGTTTTTCATATCTAAGGGTTGAGTCTACCAGTTGGTCGATCCTTAGAAGTGGAAGGCTATCTTTCGAGTACGCCTTGTTTAGGTTTGAGTAATCGATGCATGTCTTCCACTTTCCATTAGCTTTTCTCATAAGAATTGGATTGGATACCCATTTTGGATAAAGGGCGTTGCGGATAAACCCATTGTTTTTTAGTTTATACACCTCCTCTTCAAGTGCAGCAGATCCCTTCAGATCCATGCCGCATCGCTTTTGTTTCACTAGGACATGCCTCAGGTCGATATTCAATGCATGGCTCGCGTAGTCAGCGAGATCACACATATGTCAGAATGGGTCTAAGCGAACACATCAAGATTCACTCAGAGAAAGCTAGCTAATTCTTTCATCATCGTTGCACTGAGCTATGATTCGATCTTCAGGACCCGTGATGGGTCATTGTGGATGACCATAATGTCGATCGTTAGCTCAGCGGATGCGGCCTTGGATTCTTTAGGCTCCTCTTCTTTATCTCTCGGGTCTATATCTTTATAGAATCGACTATGACATTGTTGCTTGATATTAGCCTTATGTTGTGAGCTGAAAATGCTTAGGTGGATTTGCCCAAATAATGGGATCGGTTTCAATCCCTTGTATTAGTGGGACTTAACCAGTTTTTGGTTTGACATGAACATAATAGACAATATGAAATCGAAATCGAATAATGGGACATGCTATATATGACTTGCATACTTCAAATAGCATATGGCCTTGAATTGGATGTTTACCACTTGAGACTTGAATTGACTAGCATATTTATACTTGTACAGATAATCTTTAAAAGTTAAATTGTTTATTTTGGACTAATTTATGGAAATTATAGCGAATAATATTTTTAGATTTGATTCCAACAATTTAACATGGAAAGGAATATTCTAGTGAAGGTCTATAACTAGAACATATTTGATAAAAGTAAATATTTGTACATAACATAATACGCTTGTAATAATTAAATAAAAAGTTAATAATGATGCTTGCACGTAATATTCGCGTTTAGGATAATTAATTAATAGGAAAAGAATTTAAATGGTTGTAACTCCAATAAATGGTAAATAATATGGGAGTTGTAATAATTTGATAGGGTAAATGGATTAATGGGACTGATAAAAATGGAATAGATATAAAAGACCACTAATTTGACATTAGTAATCATACATAAATGTTTTAGGAAATATCCGTAAGGATTTTATGGACAAATTGACATTTATGAGCATTAAACAGGGATTTATGGGTAGATAAATATTTTAGGTAAATCTTATTGCCTTATATAAAAAAGGAATTAGTGAGCTAAGTCTAATGTCTACCTAAGATAATATGTATAGACTTAGGATGGTAAATTAAACTTAGTAGGTTAGTGATGCGAGGTCAGTAGAGTCACTCGACGGAAGACCGCCCTTCACTTTGAGGCTACTAGTAGTCGAGTGTACTTACTACTGATGTGAGACATCACTAATCTTAAGACCCGTAACGATGTCAGAGATTGGGCCTGCTATTTTAATTAGAAAGTATTAAATGGTCCAAATTTGAAATTAGGAGCTGTGAGGAATATCTTCATAGGTGTTCGCTTCTGGTTTGAGGTCTTAAGTGGTTGAAGGGTCTGCATCTCTCCTAAATGGAAGCATTAAGTAACCTAGTAAGATTCCAAATAAATAAATAAGGATGTCTATAAAAAGGGTTTACTTTAGTGTTGACGTCTTAAGTGACTGAAGGGTACGCCTCCCTACCGAAAGAAGTAACCTAAAGAGGTTCCATATTTATAATTTAAGAGTGATATTGGATATCTGGGGAACGGTTCGCTTCAGGTTTTGGGTCTTAAGTGACTGTAGGGTCCTTCCTTTTCCTATAAAAGAAGTATTAAGTAGCCCAATGAGATTTCCAAGCAATAAAAGCTAGAAAGTTCCATCGAGGAGCACGCTTCTGGAAATAGGTCTTAAATGATGGGGTCTGCTTTACTTAAGGTCTTAAATGACCAGAGTCTGCATATTTTCCATTTGGAAGTATTAAGTGGCTTGAGTACAGTCTCTCACATTGCTAAGGTCGTAATAACAACAGAACCATTTAGGAGCACACCTTGGGGATAGATCTTAAATGATGGGGTCTGCCTTAACTAAGTTCTTAAATGACTAGAGTCTGCCTATTTTCCAATAAAAGGTATTAGGTGGCTTGTGTACTATTTATTAAATGGATATGATTTTATCAATGATAAATGCAGTAGTAGTTGGACATTAAATATCGGAAGCCTTAAATAGTGGTTAGAGGTCTTTGTAGCTACGACCTACCGACCATTGACAACAATGTTAGGATATCACCTTGGGAATAGGTCTTAAATGACGGGGTCTACCTTGATTAAGGTCTTAAATGACAGAGTCTTCATATTTCTCTTTTTAAAGTATTATAGAAGCCCGCTTCATATTTAGAAGTATTAAATGGAAAATGGGTTTGGAAGTATTGGGTGGTTGATAAGGCTTCATTAATATCCTTAAGAAAGTGGTAAGTGTTATCACCAAAAATGGTCACTAACACCCAAACGCATATGAAAGCACTAGCTAACAGTCACAGATAACAGATAGAGTGTATGTAGAGAGTATAAATATGAAGAGCAGTAAAAATTAAAAAGAAAGTAGTAATAACAGAGGATTTATAGTGGTTCGGCTGACTCTGGCCAACGTCCACTCTAGAAATTTCCTTTTTATTGATATGGGAATCAATTACAATTACAATCCGGAGTTTTTAAAACAATAATAGCAGAGTAGCCTTAGTGAAGAAGATGAAGGGAAACAAAATGAAGATCCCTTTTCTGAAGCCTCACCTGCTGTATTGAGCTTTTTGAGTGATCCGGGCCTGCCAAAACCATAGCCGGAACCATACCCTCTATCATGACCGATTATGTATAGCTGAAATGCCGACCTGAGGCATTCCTGGTCTCGACTCGAAGCGAACCCTCATGTGACCCATGGCAAGCTACGTGTGGATTGGAGTAAACAACATGCCAACCTGATGCATTAACACCGACCTGATCCCTTTTAGCCGACGCGAAGAAATTCAATGACCGATCCGGGGTAGATGGCTCAATGACTGGAAGTACGTGCTTCGTGACTCGAAACAATATATTTACCGACCCCTAAGCTTTGTTGTCGCCCGCTCGCACTCCATCGACCCGAAGCTTGCACTACACCGACCCGAAGTTGAGAGCTCCGTGACTCGAAGCAACCAACCCTACTCAATATGCCGACCCCAAGACTCCGACATGTCGATCCCTTTCCAAGTTGCCGACCCGAAGTGGAAGAGGTACCGACCCGGAGTGAACCCAAACGTGCCGACCCCATCATGATGCCGATCCCTCCATTCACACCGACCCCTCCATTCATGCCGACCCAGAGATGCCGACTCGAAGTTTGGAGGATGCCGATCGAAGCAAGCTCTGATCCCTTGAAATATGTCGATCTGATTTACTCGAAGTAAAGCCCAATTTGACCCGAAGCAAACACCATGAAAACTCGAAGCAAACCAAAGTGTGACTCGAAGCAGACTCCAAGCAATCCGAAATGACTCGACTTTTGTAGAAACTCGTATTTCAAGTATCCCACGACTTTTGTCCATCAACTACGCCGAATCCAAGCTTCATAATCATAATTATCATCTATGATTGATCATCTATCCATCCAGTCGGATCAAACCCATCGTATTCCGGCCTCGATAACTGAGCAATCGATTTAGTTAAATCCGCCTGTCTATGGCCTTGCCAAAAGGCGAGTTAACATTTGCTCCCCAAAACATGCCTTGCTGTCGGAAGGTGTGTTTTGAATAGCTTTAAATCCAATATCCAAAGTCCATATTCCATCTAAGTCCGATAGCAAAAATCCGCCACTATTCTGAGTCGTTATCCAATTCCGAATTCATTCCAAATCCATTAACAGAACCCCAACCTCTCCAGATCGTTTTATCCAAGTCCAAGACCTCTCCAGGTCCTGTAATCAAAATCTGGAACCTCGCCGGGTCCAAATCCAAAGCCGGGACCTTGCAGGGTCCATCTCTAAAACCGGGACCTCGCTGGGTCCAAATCCAAAGTCGGGACCTTGCCGGGTCCATCTCTGAAATTGGGACCCGCAGGGTCCTATAATCCAAAACCGGGACCTCGTCGGGTCCAAATCCAAAGCCGGGACCTTGCCGGGTCCATATCCAAAACCGAGACCACTCCGGGTCCTTAGCTAAATCCGTAGCTGTTTGCAGCCCCTATCCAAATTCGCTTCACATCTTGGAAGTCGGTAATCAAATCCTACGACCTATCTGAATCGTTGACGGCCTCTCCGGACCCTTGCTAAGCTCGATCCAAACTTAACGATTGAATAGGCAGATCATGTCGCACTCCAGCGAAGCAACTTATCCTTTGCACTCCAGTTCGGTGTCCATGAACATTAAGCGATGCCCTGGTCCTCCTAGACCGATCTCAGGCTCTCTGGGCTCTTATTGGATCCCATCCCGTCACTTTTCGGTGAAGGGGAAAGATCGTTGAGCGAGCTAATCCTGTCGCTCTCCAACGAAGCGGCGTCACCCCTGCACTCCGGTTCAGTATCGCTGAACATTAAGCGATGCCATGGCCTAAGTCCTAGCCTGATTATAGACTCTCTGGGCTCTTGCTGGATCCTATCCTGTCACTCTCCGATGAAGGGAAAACAACGACGAGCGAGCCGATCCTGTCACTCTATGGAAAAGCAGCGTCGCCCCCTGCACTCCGATTCAGTATCCCTAAACATAAAGCGATTAATTTCCAACTGACTTCCAATATCCATCCCGTAACTCTCCGGTTAGGGATTTGTTTCACAAAATCCAAATTCAGTTATTATATCTAGGTTCCAAATGTTCGATAAAGAAAAACAAAAAAACTAAGTGTTGCCTCTCTGGGCAGAGCATCCTATTACCATCTTAGAACATGCCTAGGGATCGCTCTGGTTCCCTTACTTGTGTAAGTGGCATAGCTGCTTTATTTTTTTAAAACAAAATCAGAAAAATTATTTGATGACCGAAGACCAAATCTTAAACTCGGCCCTTTCCATCACGATCAGCGGATGACGAGCTGTGACCCCAATCAAAGGTCGTTCCTATTTGATCCAGGCAGTAACTGCTCGTGTTCTACCGCTCTCGTCCGGTTCCTCACATATTGTGGCAATCTGCCACTTCTATCATGTTCCTCCACCACGTCCTTCAAGTGGCGGCATTCATCCATGGTATGCCCTTCCAGCTCATGGAATAGGCAGTACTTCCTGCTCCTGCATTCCCATTCTGTGGGATCCCTCCTGGGTGGTTTTCGATAGGGGAGCTGCCCTCGAGTGTCCAAGTAAATCTGTTCTATATTATCTGTAAAGTCCGCATATGTTGAGAATTTGGGTTCATGACCTCTCCTCCGTTTGTGAGAACCACCATATCCATCGTCCTGCTTTCGCTTTCCTTTATCTATTCCTTGTTCTTCTCCAAACGTTCCTTCGCCTTGCACGGTGTTTATCTCCTGCCTCTCGGCACGTGAATCCTCTAACCGAATGAATCTTTCCGCCTCATAATAGAACTCTCCAAGATCCTATGGTGGATCCCTTGCAAATGAATCCTTAAACTTAGTGCCTTCTACAATCCCTGCTATAGCCGCCATCAAAATCATTGATGGGTCCGGGCGATCTACCGAAGCTATGGCTGCATTGAACCGCATTAGAAAACCCCTCACGGACTCTCCTGTCCTCTGCTTCATCTATTCCAATGTCATTACATTCTTGGGTCGCGTCATATGGGCCCTGAACTGTCTCATGAAGCGTTCCACTAGCTCGCCCCATGTCCTGATCAATCCATTCTCTAGCTGCCTGAACTAGAGCGTAGCCAAATCTGTCAAGTATAAAGGGAAACATCTCACTATCACCTCCTCAGATGCCCCCAGCACTTCTATATGTCTGATGTATCTGGTTACATGCATGGTCAGGTCTGACTTCCCATCGTAGGCCTTCAGTGTTGGCAATTTTAATTCTGGAGGATTCCTTGCGTTTCTGATATTCGAAGTCAATGGACTCCGACTGACTTCCTCCAAGCCTCTACTCGGTAGTCCTCCTCTCATAATCCTTCTTATCAATCCAGCCATCCGCTCGTCTCCATCCGGGGGTAGTCCCCCGTTTGCATCTCCACCCTGCCCTCCATGTCCTGGAGGGTACTCTGGGTAGTACTTCTCATGTTGCTCATTCATGTTCACGTTGGCCCCAGCTCGCTGAGCTTCACTCACAGTCCTCCCAGTATCCAATCCCGGGGGTCTACCCCCAGGCCTTTGCTGAGTTCCTTCGATCTCTCCATTTCTGGTTCTGAATCTGACCTCTAGAAATTTCTGTAGCTCCGACTCCTGGCTCTGCATTGCCACCAGCTGTGGTTGGTCCATTCCCTTGACTTTTCACTCCAACTTGTCCAACCTATCGAAGTAGGTTCTGTATCATGTCCTCCTGCCTTTTCAGCATCGTCTCCATCTTGTCTCTAGTGATATAGATTGAGGCCTGATTGGCTCGAAAGGAAGCCTCGTGACTTCCATCTTGCTGACTCCTTTTCGTCATCTGTCTCCTTATCGATTGCTTTGTCATAATCTTTAGAATCCGAGTTCCTAAGTCTTTAAATCCAAAATCCAAGCTCTAGAATTCCTGAGTGCTAGCTTTCTCAGTGAAAGCACCAAATTGTTAGTGCCAAAAATGGTCACTAACACCCAAACACATATGAAAGCACCAGCTAACAGTCACAGATAACAGATAGAGTGTATGTAGAGAGTATAAATATGAAGAGTAGTAAAAATTTAAAAGAAAGCAATAATAACAGAGGATTTATAGTGGTTTGGCTGACTCTGGCCTACGTCCACTCTAGAATTTTCCTTTTTATTGATATGGGAATCAATTAGAGTTACAATCCGGGGTTTATAAAACAATAATGGCAGAATAGCCTTAGTGAAGAAGATGAAGGGAAACAGAATAAAGATCCCTTTTCTGAAGCCTCGACTGCTGTATTTATAGGCAAAACCTGAGTTATTGGGCTTTCTGAGTGATCCAGGCCCGCCAAAACCATAGCCGGACCCATACCCTCTATCACGACCGATCCTGTATAGCTGACATGCCGATCTGAGGCGTTCCTAGTCTCGACTCGAAGCGAATCATGCGACCCGAAGCAAGCAACGTGTGGACTTGGAGTAAAAAACATGCCGACCTGATGCATTATCATCGACCCGATCCCTTTTAGCCGACCCGAAGAAATGCAATGATCGACCCAGAGTAGATGGCTTAATGACACGAAGTAATGTGCTTCATGACTTGAAACATTATATGTACCGACCCCTAACCTTTGTTGCCGACCTGCTCGCACTCCACTGACCTGAAGCTTGCACTCCACTGACCCGAAGTTGAGAACTCAGTGACTCGAAGCAATCGACCCTACTTAATATGCCGACCCCAAGACTCCAACATGCCGACCCTTTCCATGTTGTCGACCCAAAGTGGAAGAGGTACCGACCTGGAGTGAACCAAAACGTGCCGACCCCATCATGATGCCAATCCCACCATTCACGCTGACCCATCATTCATGCCGACCCAGAGATACCGACCAGAAGTTTGGAGGATGCCGACCGAAGCAAGCAACGATCCCTTAAAATATGCCGATCCGATTGACCTGAAGTAAAGTCCAATTTGACCCGAAGCAAACACCATGAAAACTCGAAGCAAACCAAAGTGTGACTCGAAGCAGACTCTAAGCAATTCGAAACGACTCGACTTTTATCGTAACTCGTATTTCAAGTATCCCATAACTTTTGTCCATCGGCTACGCCGAACCCCAGCTTCATAATCATGATCATCATCCGTGATTGATCATCTATCCATCCAGTCGGATCGAACCTGTCGTATTCTGACCTCGTTAACCAAGCAATCGATTAGTATTTTTTACCTTAGGAAAGGGGTAAGGAAATAATTGTGTGTGAAATGTTAGGTTAGATTAGAATTGCTAACCTTAATGGATATAACAATTAAATGGAAACCAATCGGTATAAGTTTATATTATGGACAGTTTTTATTTCCAATCACTGGACCTTTTTGGCATGTTTATGCTTACGTGATAGAGGGTTCTCGCATTGTGAACGGTGGTGAAGCTTTGTCTCTTACCCCTACATGTCCGAACAATGTTGGTTGGTTGACAATCGAGAGGCTAGCCGTAAAACACGGAAGTCTGGGGTTACCATTTGTAGCCACGCCCTTTAAGTGGTGACATTTGGTTGTTACATTGGTACCAAAACCTAGGTTAGTAGATCAGAGGAATTAGACTAAATAGAGAGAATGTATTCGTTCTTTTCTATCTTGTAATATTATAATTTTACGTTAGGTTCTAAAAGTTTCGACTATAGAAGTAGTTGTAGTTCCACTCTGAAGGAATGGGCAAAGCAACCATGGGTTGGAAATATCTTAGGGCAAAGATTTTCACGCCGACTTCGAAGTACCCAACGGAGTGTTGGGGATGTGTAAAGAGCTGTTGATGAAGAGAACGAGTACGACATATGGCTGAATCCCGGAGACTAGGGGTGTTCGACTCGATGGTTAAGATTCTAGCTACCTTGTGATTATGGATTTTGAGTTCCAGTCGGAGGCACACATTTATTCCAAATGGGCGGAAAATTAGAGTCTGTATGTCACAGTTGTCCGGAAGCAAGTTTGTGCTAGGGTGCATTCATTAATCACCTCTTTGATGGCAAACCATATTTTTATTTGAATAATTAAAGTTCAACTCCTTAGTCTAAAACCTATGAGAGAATTTTTATGAGTGTGTTTTGGAAATGCCTTAGATTTTGAAAAAAAGGGTTTTCAAAGGATTTCTTTCCCCAATGATTTATTTTGAAGATTTTTTTGGGGAAGTTTTGAAACTTTAATTTTCAAAGAAACGCGTATACCACTAAGTTGGTTATGTCAAGAATTCTTAATTTATAAAAGATTAATTTTTGAAATCCTTAAATATTTATATATATCAGTAAAGGCTTGATATTGATTTTTGGCAAGAAAATAGTTTTCTAATTTGGAAAAACTTATGTTTAAAAAGATTTTAGGAAAACATAATATATATATATATATATGCTTGATTTTAAAAGGGAAGCTTTGCTATGAAATAGTTTTTATTATTTAGAAATAGGTATAAAGATAATGGAGCATATATTTAGCTCAGTGTTTTTTCGGCTTATAAAACCGAGGATTTTATATTTTCTCTCTTTAAGGTATGCACAAAATAGGAATGACGTTCAATTTTACTGGGGTACGTAGTTTGAAGTGTTGTTATACCTACCAGCTATTGGAAGAAATATTTCCATGCGAAGTAGGCAGGAAATAGCAGCTGGAATATTTTTGGATTTTTGGAATTTTTGTTGGTCGCAGCGGTTTTGTTGGGACTACCATGAAGTGCTAGAGCATGGTTCGGGACTAGACAGTAGGCTTTGACACCTCCATAATGAGGATAGAAAATTTTCGGATCGTGTCGAAACGAAAAGGACGACGCGAGACGATTATTATTATATCCAACCCTAATTGCATCTAGGTTCAATTAACGCCCAAAGCCCATCTAGCGGTTGACCACTTAGCGGTAAACCTAGAGAGGTCCACTAGTTAACGAGTTTTGGCACAACTTGAACCTAGAAAGAGACTATTAAAGCCGCACCCGAATTTCCCCAATTGCCTTCTTTTGTTTCTCCTTCCTCGGCAAGTCGAATCCAATCTCCATCCTCCTCATCCAAGTATCAGCTTGTCTCTCCTCTGTTCCTCCTTTAGGCGAAGCCATTTTCTCCCTCTTCTGGAGCAGCAGCCTTGCCTTCCCTCTTCGTGCTGGTTTTATACGTTAGATCTCACCCTACCATCATTCTAGATCTAAACCATATTTCCTCCCTTCGACCACTTCTTAGCCTAAGATACTTTTCCGCACTGCCAGTTTTTCCTCACACCGTTATGGTCTCAACCCTCAAGAGGCCAATTGGCTAGACCGGAATGAGCAGAAGGTTTCGCAGCTTTTGGGTTGGAAGAGCTATTCATCGCGGTAGGATTTGCACCGATGCTCTGCTTCGAGACCATTGAGCGGGAATGTTACCCGTGATGCATCTGCCTTTTCGACGGAGGTAATAGTTTGTTTCGTTTGAAGGTGAAGGTTATCTTGATTGAGCTAATTAATGATGATCTCGCTGAGATTTTGGAGGCCTCCGCGAAGGACACGGACTTGGATGATTTTGAAATGACCGACTTAAAGATTTTGCAGCAAATCATGTCCCAGGATGTTGGTGTTTGGAAGTTGGATAATCTATGTCTGACTTTCCATCTGATTATGTGCATTATTCGGCACAAATCACCCCAATGACGGGAAGTTACAACCCGATTTATCCCTTGGTGCAGAGGACCACCTATGCTAGTACTGGCGGTATCGCCAACAATTGGACCCACACCCTTTTGATTCAATTTGTTGATCAAGGATTAGCACTCCACAAAGTCACTTTCCATATTTCACCTATCATCTCTCATCTTTAGGTATTGTGGTTGAACCTCTATGGAGAGGCAGTATAGTAGAAGGTTCCTTCCGCTATCATTAGATCCTTCCTTAGGAAGATGGAAATTCTAAAGCCGTCAGCAATACCAGCAGCATCAACGACACGAGATTTGGATGTATAGCCAATATGCTATGACCATTCATGGGTTGCAGGAATGGATCGAGCTCCAACCGTAGAGCAAGGTATCTCGTAGTCTGTATGGTGCTGTTGTTTTTTCCCTTCCAGCATTGTTCTTTTCTTTTAGGTTGTTTGGTTTGTAACTGTTAGTTGTCTCTTGCAAAAATGCATGCACGATATTATGAGTTTCTATTCATTTTCTATGTTATTATTTCTGGATATGCGAATCGCTCTTATATACATGCATAGTAGAGAAGCAATATAAATGTGGGAGTCTCATAAAGACACTTAACTAATCGTAAAAGCAATATAAGACTTGAAGTTTAGAGTAGTTGGCAAATATTAGCAAAGGACATGATAAAGTTGTTTCGATATCACAGGTCATTGCTCATGTTCCTTAAAAGAGAAATTTTTTGAATAATAGATTTGTTGACATTTTTAAATAAAATGTCAAAGTTTTGGGTAAAGGTTAATTTGGAATTTGGTTTATACGTTTAGTGCATAACCGACTTCCGATTACGTTGAACTGTGGTTGATTTATCAAAAATTTTGAGAAGAATAATATTTTGAAAAATTTCCCCTTGATTTGAAAAGTTCCCTTTCGAAAGAAAAAAAGAAAAAAAAATGTTTTGTGTTTTAGTTATTTTAGCTCTTATATTATTTTTTTAGTTTTTGTTCAAAATTTTATTTCAAGGGAAAATGTGCGTCTAAATATTTTGTTATTTTATTTTCCAAATGACCTACAAATTTGCAAAGTGAGAAAGATTTTTTATGAAAACTTTGATTTTGAAGGCCACATGTTAGGCGTAGGGAAGACAAATACAGTTTGAATTTGCGAATTTAGCGGTGCATTAGGGTCGACGATGCGATAAATGCCAGCGATAACAGGGGAAAAACTGTTTTAGCCTTGGAATTTCTATTTCCATTCCTTGTCGATGACACACCCGAGTCTATTTTTAGACTTAATTCTATTTTGAGCTTCAAAATAAGTCTTCTTATGCGTTTTGTGCTTGGAAAATTTAAAGTAAATGCAGGACATCGAAGAAATTTCCACTGTATTACGGGAATAGGAAAATTATAAGGTGGTAAGAATGTTAAATTCTCCGCCTAAATTCCTTTTTGGTATAGGGATAAAGTTTAGGAAGCGATTTTTTGATGCATTGGATTATTGGCTAGTACGAAGTGGATGCAAAATTGGTTGCTTCATACTTCTATTTGTAGGAATATGGGGGTTTTGGTTGAAAAGATTTTTCAAAAAGCTACATACATGTAGAACTGCCAGTATATATGTAGGTTGTTTGCATCATATTTTCAAAAATGTTATCAAAAGAAATGCATTCATATGGGAGGATCCGATTTAGAATCATTCTGCATACATATTTTTTATGTGGTGATATAGTAATACACTATGCATTTATGCACATTTGGTTGCAAAATTTATTGTACACTCATTGATTGTTAGTTTATGAAAGGAGCCAAAACCTTGACTTAGTCATTGGTGAAATTTCGAGGACGAAATTCTTTTTAAAGCGGGAAGAATGTAACACCTCATAATTTGGCATTAGTTATTCAATTAGTTAGTTAGTTAATTAATAAGACTCCGAAAATAGAACTTGTGCCAAAAATGGAATTTTACCATGAAACTTGCACCATTGCGTTCATGGTGAAATTCTAAGCAACTTTCGTATATGGAGTTTTGCGATTGGAGTCCAAACGAAGAAGTTACGGACGAAAAATGAATTCGGAATGGAAATGATTAAATAAGATAAATTAACATTTATTAATTAATTGACCAGGTCCATAGGCCGACCAGTTATTGGGGGTGGTCGACCGGTGACCCATAGGCAATCGACTGGTGGCGACCTGGTGGCTACAAAAACCTAGGCTGCAACGTCCTGGATTTAATATATATCGATCTAAAGGTTCTGGTTGATTCTAGCACCTATAAATTCAGGTCTAGTCCTCCCTTCTCTTCTCATATTTTTATGGAGGTAGTAGCAAAGCTCTACCATTTCTTCTTCTTCACTTTCTTTCTAAATTATAAAGATAAGATATTTGTATCTATATTCATACAAATTGGAGAAGAGTGGGAAATGATCAGCCATATGCGTATTTGAGGTCATTTATATATTTATATATATTTGTATCTGTTTTCTCTCCCAATCCCAAATCTCTTCTCAGATCTGTAATTCTAATGTATTTATATACCTTTTTATACATATCTCTTAGATTAAAAAGGATTTGGAGATGAATCAAAGGTTATACTTCAGATTTGGAGATTTGGATCGCTTTTAAAAGGTGGGTGGGAAATTTTATAGATTGTTATAATATGAAAATTATCCCATTAGTGTTTATTTGATTTTTATGCCTAGTTGGATAACTGTATATGAGTTGTAGGCAACAAATTGAATGTAGCCTGAATATAATAAATATCGCCTACATATTCTTGTTTGTAAATTGATTTAGAATTGTTTACAACCTGATCTAGAAATCAATCCCAAAAGCATGAATTTAGAATATTGATTTGAATGAAATTTATTCCAGATCTAAAATAGGTTATAAATTTGGATTATTACCCTAATCTTATTGGGATGTAAACTTTCCTAGGTTTGCAATTGTTGAAATTTATATCCGTTTAATATTTGTAAATTAGTTTGATTTCTTTCCCTTTTAGAAAATACCGCATTTGATCTAACAAGGAATAAACGCAAATAGAAAGGGAAAGAGATGTGTAAAGTATGAATTCATTGTAGTTTACACTGTCCATTTCAGTAATAAATAGAAATGATTATTCCTTGTAATTTCAAACAATGTAATCTATTAAAGTTAAATCTTTTGTTTTGGGCTAATTTATGGAAATTATAGTGGATAATCTTTTTAGATATGATTCCAACAATTTAACATGGAAATAAATATTCTAGTGAAAATATATAACTAGAACATATTTGATAAAAGTAAATATTTGTACATAATTTACTATTCTTGTAATAATTAAATAAAAGCTAATAATGATGCTTGTACGTAATATTCGCGTTTAGGATAATTAATTAATGGGAAACAAAATTAAAAGGTTGTAAACTCCAATAAATGGTAATAAATATGGGAGTTGCAATAATTTGATAGGGTAAATGGATTAATGGGACTGATAAAAATGGAATAGATATAAAAGATTGCTAATTAAAATTAGTAATCATACATAAATATCTTAGGAAATGTCCGCTAGGATTTTATGGACAAATTGACATTAATGAGCATTAAACGAGAATTTATGGGTAGATAAATATTTAAAGTAAATCTTATTGCCTTAAATAAAAAAGGGAATTAGTGAGCTAATTTCAATGTCAACCTAAGATAATATAAGTAAAGGCTTAGGATGGTTAATTGGACTTAGTAGGTTAGTGATCCGAGGTTAGTAGAGTCACTCGATGGAAGACCGCCCTTCACTTTGAGGCTACCAGTAGTCGGGATTACTTACTACTGATGTGAGATATCACTAATCCTAGGATCCATGATGACGTGAGAGATTGGGCCTACTTTCTTAATTGGAAAGTATTAAATGGTTCAAATTTGGAATTAGGAGCGGTGAGGGATACCTCCATAGGGGTTCGCTTCTAGTTTGAGGTCTTAAGTGGCTGAAGGGTCCGCCTCTCTCCAAAATGGAAGTATTAAGTAACCTTGTGATATTCCAAATAAATAAATAAGGACGTATCTAAAAAGGGTTTACTTCAGTGTTGAGGTCTTAAGTGGCTAAGGGTCCGCCTTCCTACCGAAAGAAGTAACCTATTGGGATTCCATATTTATAATTTAAGAGTGATAGTGAGTATCTCGGGAAGGGTTCACTTCAGGTTTGAGGTCTTAAGTGATTGTAGGGTCCCATCTTTCCTATAAAAGAAGTATTAAGTTTCCCAATGAGATTTCCAAGTAATGATAGTTAAATAGTACCATTGAGGAGCACGCTTCTGGAAATAGGTCTTAAATGATGGGGTCTTCCTTATTTAAGGTCTTAAATGACCAGAGTCTATCTATTTTCCACTTGGAAGTAGTAAGTGGCTTGGGTACAGTCTCTCACATTGCTAAGGCTGTAATAACAATAGTACCATTTAGGAGCACGCCTTGGAGATAGGTCTTAAATGATGGGGTCTGCCTTAACTAAGGTCTTAAATGACCAGAGTCTGCCTATTTTCCAATAAAAGGTATTAAGTGGCTTGGGTATTGTTTATTACATGGCTATGATTTTATCGATGATAAATGCGGTAATAGTTGGACATTAAATGTCGGAAGCCTTAAATAGTTGTTTGAGGTCTTTGTAGCTAGGACCCATCGATCATTGACAACATTGTTAGGAAACCGCCTTGGAAATAGGTCTTAAATGACGGGGTCTACCTTAATTAAGGTCTTAAATGGAAGAGTCTGCCCATTTCACTTTTAAAAAGTATTATAGAAGCCTGCTTCATATTTAGATGTATTAAGTGGAAAATGGGTTTGGGAGTATTGGGTGGTTGATAAGGCTTCATTAGTATTTTGTACCTTGGGAAGGGGTAAGTAAGTAATCGTGTGTGCATTGCAAGGTTATATTAGAATTGCTAACCTTAATGGACATAACAATTAAATGGAAACCGATCGGTATAACTTTATGTTATGGAGAGTTTATATTTCCAGTCACCAGAATGTTGTTCTGACTCCCTCCTCCTTACAATCCAACGGATAGAATTTAGAGGAATAGACCGTTGGAGCTGGAGGTACTTTGTTGTTGGAGAAGTCCTCTTTCTCTCATGCTCAATGCGAATGTGACAATCTTCTATCCAAAGAATATCATTAATTCTAAGGTAATGGTCAAAGTCGGTATTCTTATCCTGTTATTGTTTCCGCTGTGAGTTTAGATTGCTATCAATCGCTGTTAATGCTTATGCTTATTTGCAGGAACCAAATCCAACGATCTGTGTTTTAATGGACCAGAGTTTCAATTTTTTTCAAAATTTGGGCCTATTAAGATATAGGTTGTTATATTTTATTCCTTCATTCCTCACTTCCAATAGAGGCATTAGCAGAATTCTAGTATAAACTAAACTGAACCGACGAGGCACCTATCTACCTGCGTTCTGTGGTTTAGACTTAAAAAGAGAGGACCATGTGGCAGCACGTGAGATAGAGGAGCTATGGATGATAGGGCTTGAAGGGGCACTGAGATTGACATGATTAGCTTGAGGGGCATGAACAAAATAGGAGGAAGAGGGTGGAGGGAGCACGAGGGCATGAGGTGGACGGAAAGGAAAAACAGTGGATGATGGAGGATCGGGTAAAGGTGGAGGGGAAGGGTTCGGATCAGGAGGGGATTCAATAGGGGGATCAAAATGGAGGACAGGTTCAGTAGAATGAGGAGGTGGCGGGACGAGAGGAGAGTCAATGGTAGGATGAAGATAGATGGGACGTTGATGGGAGGAGGGATGGGATGGGGAATGGGCATGATCACCATGAAATTCTGCGAATTCAGTTTATTTAATAGTTGGAATAAAGTTACAACATTTTAGTTTGATGTTAAGGTTTCAGAATTTCCCATATAATGTACATATAATGCTGGCCATGGCTTAAATTAAACTTTATTATTAGCGAATAAATTTGGAATCATATTGAGGTCATAGTTTTAAATCCAAAACTTTTACATATGTTCTTTTTCTCGTATTTCTCATTTTTTGTAACACCTTTTATTCTCGATATCAAAATACCATTATGTAACATCCCACTACTTAGAGGCTCAAAACTAACGGCTACGGATGCTACAGTCATCCATAGTTATTAATCCTCGGTGACCAAATATGGAGGTGCTAGATATATTGATACACAGATCACAAGAATACGGAAAATTTTAAAAAATTCAAAAGAATATTCCCACTTCAATTTCAAATCAAAACATTGGTGTTCATTACATAATCGCAAAAACTTTACCCACGTTCAGCAAACTATAATTATTAAAAATATGCCAAGAGCGACATATAAAGATGCCGGCTTGGTTGATCAGAGTATATAGTAAGGCTGATAAATCTGCCTTTACAAACAAAACACACAGCGGAAAGAAAACTCTAAATATCTATCTGCCTCCCGCACGTCTCCGGAAGCTTTATTCGTCAAGGAAGAGAACCTGAAAACCTTAAATCTCAAACTACTCAAAATCAATTGAGCACCCGAGAGTTTAAGGGGAAAACAATTATGATTTCCCATCCCATTTTAGACTTGATTAACTTCAAAGAGGGACTATCCATCCTATTTCCATTTTACTTAAGCTGATGCGGACTATCCATCCCACATCCCATAGTTTTCCTAGGATGATTATAAACTCTTCATTAAACGTATGGAGACTATACATCCCCAACATGATGTTGACTATCCATCAAACATCCCATAGTTTTCCTAGGATGACTATGAACCCTTCTTCAATCATATGGAGACTATTCATTTCCAACTTGATGTTGACAATCCATCAAACATCCCATAGTGTTCCTAGGATGACTATGAACCCTTCTTCAATCATATGGAGACTATTCATCTCCAACTTGATGTTGGCTATCCATCAAACATCCATAGTTTTTCTAGGATGACTATGAACCCATCACTTGGCCACTTGACTCATGATATCCCCAAGAATCTAATTATCTTTTGCTATCCACATGATTAACCTATTTCCATTAGTATCCCTAATTTAGGTTATGTCCCAGTTATCCCATGCTATCCACATGGTTGACCTATTTCCATTAGTATCCCTAATTTAGGTTATATTCATTTATAATTTACATTGGTATCCCCTAATGATTGTCAAAACATATAAGTGTTGATATCCCTAACTATTGTGTTGAACTCATTAAGCCCACCCCGGTACCCCCAAGGTTAAACAACATTTATTTTATGAGGTTAAAAGAAAACACCTTTTCAACCCCTTCGAAAGCTTTCCTATCGACCCTTTCGAAAGCAACCTTTCGACCCCTTCGAAAGGTTTACTTTCGACCCCTTCGTAAGCACAAACCATAAATTTTTAAAACAATAGGCTCCAGCCTTTACAATACTTTAAAACCCCCTTTCGAAACCATTCAACCATGTTAAAGTATTATTATATAAGGGTAGAAGCATAGCTTCAAAACAACTTGAAAGTATCCCTTTCGAAAGCATTGAAGGTTACCCTTAAAACCCTTTAAAATCAAACCTTTCGAAACCATTGAACATCAAACCTTTCGAAACCATTGAAACTCAAACCTTTCGAAACCATTGGAACACAAACCTTTCGAAACCATTGAAACTCAAACCTTTCGTAAGCATTGGACTTATACTTAAAAATATTACTTTGGGTCATAGTGAAAATAGGTGAAAGTATCTCTTCCAAAACCACTCTTTATTTTATAAAATATTGGGGAAGTTTGATGGTTTCAAACCATCCTTTCAAAAGAATTAAAACATCTGGGATGAATCTTTCGACAACGTTGAAAGCTTTTGCTTTCGACCCCTGCGAAAGGTTTGGGAAGCAACTTCTATTTTTATAAACAATTAAACCTTTCAACGACGTCGAAAGCTTTAAACAAAAACTTCTTTGAAACAAAGGCGGCTTTCAAAACCGTAGCTTTCGACCTTGTCGAAAGCTCTTTAAAACTAACCTTTCGACCATGTCGAAAGCTCTTTGAAAAACATGCAAGTTATCTTCTTTTTCAAATCAAGGTAATCTAAGGGACCATCTCCTTTGAAAACAACCTACGACACCTTACCTTCCGACTTGATCCAATTCACTACATACCACCTAAATGATATCATGTGCATTGTTTTCGACCTAGTTGGTCAATGAAGTCGAAAGGTTTAGGTCAAGAGGTCTGGGTTGAAAGGTTTGCCAAAGAAGGCGGAACCACCCTTTTTTTGGATAAAAGCTGTTTTTGCCAAAATAAGTAAACTTTTTGTAACAAACTTGCCTACTTGTAAACATTTGATTGGCTTTCACAAACTTTTAAATAATTTGGATAAAATTTGCCGCATTTTCTCAGACCTTAAATCAGGTTAAAGTTTAACAATTAAGCCCTTCCTCTTATGAAAACAATTAAATCATTTAAGTCCTTCTTTCGAAATAATTTAATTTCCATACTAAATCACTTAGTAAAAATCTCCAAAAATTCCAGAAATTCACTTTAATCATGTTATCTAACATATCAAAATTTCAAACCTAAATTCTTAATATATTATCCAAAATAAATTTATAAACCCAAATATCCATATTTTCCTTTGAAAATTTATAACTAATTCTCCAAGGCTTGGAAAATTATAAAAATTTAAACCCAACTCCAAAATTATGTTTTCCTTAACATATAATTTTCCCATGGTGTTTTAAAATTGTTTAACCTCGGTTTTACCCTAAAAGCATATATGTCTCCTTTAAACAACCATGTTTAAACATATATAAATCATAAATCAATCATATCATCATTCAATACATTATAAAACCGATTTAACCTTAAATCCGAAACCATATGATTATAAAACCAAAATAGATATGTAGAAATTATTATTCACCTTAGATTGGATAAGGAAATTGATGATTGATTAAGATTGATTTCTTCTAGCTTGAATCCTAAGCTTAAATTTGATTTTATCTTCTCTTCTTTCTTCCTAATGGTCGGCCTTGCTTTCTTACGGTTATAAATTTTTGTTTGAGATAAAATGAACGTGTATGACTAAGGAGAATAGTATAAGGGGGGAAATATGGGCGGCTATTTACCCTAATGCCCTTATGTTTAAATTTTTAACCATTTATAAGTTAATTTATTTATATAAGCATGGCCACTTAATTTATTAATCAACCTCAATCCCCTTATTTACATTATTCTATTTAATTTATCCAATTAAATGTTCTGAATAATGTTAAACAAAAATTAAGGTGTTACAGGCTCTCCTCCTTACTGAGTTCCGTCCTCGAAATTCAGTAAGGACTACAAACAATCATAACAACAAAAGCTAGTATATCCTACCAGCCAATATGTCTATATAAAACAAATATAGAACATACCCTCATAACAGCCCAGGATAGGTATCCCTAATCATGTCCTCTGTCTCCCAAGTATAGTCTTTATCGTTGTCGCTCCATTGAACTTTCACCAACTTGACTGTCTTGGTCCTCAATCTCTTCTTATCTCTTGCTACAATCCTAATTGGTTGTCTAACAACGGTCAAATCATGCTCTATTACCGAGTCCTCCAACTCTGTCTGAGGAATAGTTGTAACATCCCGGAATTTTCAACAATGGTTGTCTAACAATGGTTGTCTAACAAAGGTCAAATCGGACTTGAATTGCTAAAAATATCAGATTGTTAATTTATATTTGGCAAAACTCAGCATATATAGTAAATAGATCAATCACGGAATCATAGACACATAGTAATATAAAATAAGCAGCGGAATAGATAAATAGTAGTTCAGGAAGCTACTATAAAAACAACAGAGTTTGAAATAAAATACAACAGAATATCTCAAATACAATATAGTCTCGAATACAAATAGATGACAAGTATGAACAAAACAACTAGATAATTGAAGGTTGAATAGATACAGATGGATCTCCAAGTGAAGCTCCAACTCCAAAGGGGAGTCTCAAATGCTATGACACTCAGTCTGACCCGAGAGCAAAGCAAAACACAAAACACTCGAGTCAGGATTAACATTCTTATATTAATAAATTCAACTCAAGTGAAATGTCAACTGAAATACAAGTAACTTAAAGGATGTTTGGGATTTCCATCCTCTAAGGATCCATGGAACTATCTACTATGTAGTAATATACGCTATTATAATATGTATATAGTAAAGTAAAAATATTAAAATAGCGTTAAGGCATTACCCACATCCCCCTTAACACATTTTATATATTCCCATAGTCTATACAGTACCGTACGCTCCTCTGAGAGGTTCACACAGAGGGCACTCCATAGGTATGGTAAAGGTGCGCTAGGGAATATGAACATGGCACACGAGGAAATGCCAGGGTAGATATACCGTTTGCTGATCCGGACTGGTGGTAACGCATAGCAGCTACTACCGCCCACCTCGGACATACTCCCATAATCAAAATCAAAGGGTGGCCACCAAAACAATCACAAAAGCAATAGAATGGTATCGAAGAAATGTGCCCAATAGGAGGAATGACCTCACTTGGCCCGGCATGGCTCCTAATTTTAGTCACATCTAAGCTGACTCACGGGAGTCAGGATCACATCATACCATATAAAATCGTCGCCAAACCATCCTACTTCATTTCTGGAATCTCCACCACGTACACAGTTGTTAAAGTGGTTTTCGGTATTGGCAGAGAGTATGACAATATCCTATCCCGGTCTCTTTAACAACCAAACATTATTATAACACTGTGGTCATTTCATTTCAAATCATATTTCAAAACCAAAATATCATATCTATTTCAAACCCATATCAATACGATATCATTATTCACTTAAAATAATATTCATTTCCAAAATCATAACACTTTCCAAAATTATAACACTTCTGAAGTTACAACATTTTTTTTTGAAACCATAACACTTAGGAAATCATAACACTTGGAAATCATAATACTTTGAAATCATAATACTTTCCACTCAATAGTTTAAATATAGAAAATAGTATATGTAATAAAATAGATTATAAAATAAAAATAGTTTATATAAAAATAGTTTATATAATAAAATAGTTGTATATTAAAATAGTTATAAATTAAAATAGTTTATATTTGTTTGCGCCAAAATTGGTCACAAACCCCGAATGTCGTGAAAGCACCAGTGTATGAACACAAACCAGCAATATATAATCACAGATCGCAGATCTAAGTAATGTAGAGGATAAAAAGTGATGAATAATGAACTTAAAACGGAAAGAAATAGACAGAGACGCAAGATTTATAGTGGTTCGGCTATCTCCGGCCTACGTCCACTTCAAAAGATAATCTTTTATTGATGTTCTTCGCTGATTACAGCGGGTTATAGCAGTAATTTTCGAGTACAATAATGGAGTTTGAGTTCAATCTTGATTTTGGCAGAATCTGAACGTTGCTGGATCCAAAAGTCCACTTTCTATAGGCTCTAGGGTGCTATTTATAGGCGTAGGAGGCTGATATTTGGCTCAAACTTCGGGAGACTTCTTCTAGCACGTGAGTGGGCCCACACGACCGAGCCCACGAAGTTTCGACTCGATCCGTGATCGATACGAATGTAATTCGTATCGATTAGGATTCCATCCAATGGGGTCGAAATTTGGTGTGGACAATCTTCATCTTGAACGTAAGCTCCTGTGAAAATTTCATAGCATTTGGACTTATGGTTTGTGAGATGTGATCCATACAAGTTCGTGTTTTCTTTTGGCTGTTTCATTCGACTCGATCCTCTTCGCGTCGCTCCTGTTCGTATCGATACATTTCATATTGATCTGTTCGACTCGATCTCAAGCACGTGTTTGCAAGGTCACGTGGCGCGAAATCCCTGGGTCGATCCATTTTTTGTGTCGAGTTGACCGAGTCCGATTCGTATCGAATACCGAAGCCTTGTTCGTATCGATGCTAGTACTTATGTTCTGTTCGTATCGATCATGTCGTATTGCATGTTCGTATTGATCGCCGCGACTCTGTTCGCATCGATTGTGGGGTATTGTTCGTATCGATCGGAGTCGTCCCAACTCAATCTATACGAACGACTGATGATGTGATGGATACGAACAGTAGTCGTATGATGGATACGAATAAAGCCTTCACTTAATCGATTCAAACAGTGCAATTCAGGAGAATTGGTGTGATGACTCTCTAGATGGATTCGAACATATGGACACGAACATGACATCTCTGGATGGATTCGAACAACATGATCGTGGATCGATTCGAACGTGATCGATTCGAAATCATACATTCCTAATGGATACGAACAGCGTATCTTTCTCAACTTGCATCGATCGTATCTCAATCATATGAACTCCGATTGACATGAAACTTGAAACGTCATCTTTCATGGCTTTTTTTGTCATGCCTTGTCAATTATAGCTTGTTCCGGACTCGAAAAAAATTCATCGACATCCATAATGAACCTGTGATGTATAATCGATATCTGGGATGAACAATCATTGATTTTCAGTTAATTTCTTGATATCTCAAATTTGCTAAAAAGTGGGATAACATTTTGCCCCCCAAAATATGCCTTTTGGTAAAAGGTGTATTTTGAATAGCTTCAAATCGAATGATGTGAGCCCATGTTTTATTCACAGCTATAGTATCGTCAATCAAGTTTATGGATGTTCGAAGCCGAATCAATATCCATTTCCACTTGCGGAAGTCAGTAATCAAATTCTACAGCCTCTCCAGCCTATCTACGGTCACTCCGGGCCCTTGCTAAGTCCATTCCAGACCTAACAATCGAATAGAAAGATCCTGTTGCGCTCCGGCGTTGCTTTCTATCCCTTGCACTATGGCCCCAGCGAGGGCATATAGCGATGCCTCAGTCTTTCTGGACCAATCATAGCCTCTCCGGGCTCTTGCTGGATCCCATCATGTCACTCTCCGGTGAAGGGGAAACAACGTCGAGTGAGCCGATCCTGTCGCTCTCCGATGAAGCGGCAACACCCTCTGCACTCCGGTTCAGTGTCTCTGAACATTAAGCAATGTCTTGGCCTAAATCCTAGGCCGATCACAGCCACTCCAGGCTCTTATCGAACCCCGATCCAAACACTCTCCGATGAATGGGGAACGACGTTAAATGAGTCGATCATGTCGCTCTTCGGCGAAGCAACTCACTTCCTGCACTCCGGACCCTGCCTCTCCGGGTAGGGTCATAAAGCGATCATTTTCAAGCTGGTTTTCAACATTCATCCTTTAACTCTCCGGTCAAAGGTTTATTTCGAGAAATTCAAGTTTATTTATTAAATTCGAGTTCCGAATGTTCAATCTCAAACAACAGGAAAAACTAGGCATTGCCTCTCCGGGCAGAGCGGTCTATTACCATCTCAGAGCATGCTTGGGGATCTCTCTGGTTCCCGTACATGTGTAAGTGGAATAGCCGTTTTATTTTGAAATCAAATCTAAGAAATTTAATCGACCAAAGTTCAAATCCTGAACTTGGCCCTTGACATCATGATCAATTGATGACGAGTCATGATCCCGATCCAGGATTAGCTCTGTTAGGAAGAGGCAGTAATTGCTTAGGTCCTACGACCGCTGTCCAATCTCTGGTGTATTGTGGCAATCTACCACTTCTGATATGCTCTTCTACCTCATCCTTCAGATGTCGGCATTCATCGGTAGTATGCCCTTCCAGCTCATGGAATAGGCAGTACTTTCCACTTCTACGTTCTCATTCTGTGGGATCTCTCCTGGGTGGTTTTCGATAGGGGAGTTGCCCCCGAGTCTCCATGTAGATTCGTTCCAGGCTCGCCGTCAAGTCTGTGTACTGTCTGAATCTGGGTTCTCGGAATTTCTTTCGTTTATCAGGTCCATCGTATCTGTCGTCCTGCTTTCGCTTTCCTTTTTCCACTTCGGACTGTTCTTTGGATGTTCCTTCACCTTGCACAGCGTTTACTTCTCGTCTCTCGGCGCGTGAGTCTTCTAGCCGAATGAATCTCTCAGTATCATGATAGAATTCTCCAAGATCTTATGGTGGATCCCTTGCCAAAGAATCCTTAAACTCTGTGCCTTCAGCAACTCCGGCTACCGCCGCCATCAAAATCATCGATGGATCCGGGCGATCCATTGAAGCCACCGTCGCATTGAATCGTAGTAGGAAATCTCTTATGGACTGTCCGGTCATCTGCTTGATCGACGCAAGGGTCATCACACTTTTGGGTCGCGTCACGTGGACCCTAAACTGCCTCATGAAGCATTCCACTAGCTAGCCCTATGTTCTGATAGATCCGTTCTCCAGCTGTCTAAACCAAAGCGCAGCCAAATCTGATAAGAATAAAGGGAAACATCATGCCATCACTTCCTCGGATGCTCCCAGCACTTCCATATGTCTGATATATCTGGTAATATGCATGGTCGGGTCCGACTTTCCATCATAAGGTTCCTGCACGGGTAGCTTGAATTTTGGAGGATTTCTCACAATTCTGATATTTGGAGTGAACGGACTCCGGCTAACATCCTCTAAGCCTCCGCTTGACAATCCTTCCCTCATTATCTGTCGCACTAATCCAGCCATTCTTTCATCTCCGTCCATGGGTTGCCCCCTCAGCATGCTTCTATCCTGCCCCTTAGGTCTCGAAGGGTATTCCGGGTAATATTCTTCGTGTGGTTCATTAACATTGGCGTTGGCTCTAGCCTGCTGAGCTCCATCTATGGGCCTTCCAATGTCAGATCCCGAGGGTCTGCCCTCAGGTCCTTGTTGATTGCCTTCAGGTTCTTCGTTTTGATCTTCGATCAGACCTCCATTAGTCTCTGGGGCTCTAGCTCCTTGTCCTACATTTGCAGTCACCGACGTCGGTCTAAATTTCTATGCTCCGGCTGTTCTCATCTGATCAAAGAAGTTTTGCATCATTTCTTATAGACTCTTCAACAACCTTTCATGAATTGAATCCGCCATAGCCTCCATTTCATCCCTGGTAATGTAAATCGAAGCTGGTCCTTCTCCAGCTCCAGAGGACGCCTCTTGGCTTCCCCCTTGTTGGCTTCTCTCGGCTCTTTGTCTTCTACTTGTTTGTCGCGTCATTGTCTTTCAAATCTGAATTATTCTAGCTTCTTAACTCCCAATCTGGTATAGCGGGTGTTAGTTGCTCTCAGTGAAAGCACCATAGTGTTTGCACCAAAATTGGTCACAAACCTCGAATGTCGTGAAAGCACCAGTGTATGAACACAAACCAGCAATATATAATCACAGATCGCAGATCTAATAATGTAGAGGATATAAAGTGATGAATAATGAACTTAAAACGGAAAGAAATAGACAGAGACGTAAGATTTATAGTGGTTCGGCTATCTCCGGCCTACGTCCACTTCAAAAGATAATCTTTTATTGATGTTCTTCGCTGATTACAGCGGGTTACAGCAGTAATTTTCGAGTACAATAATGGAGTTTGAGTTCAATCTTGATTTTGGCAGAGTCTGGATGTTGCTGGATCCAAAAGTCCAATTTCTGTAGGCTCTAGGGTGCTATTTATAGGCGTAGGAGGCTGATATTTTGCTCAAACTTCGGGAGACTTCTTCTGGCACGTGAGTGGGCCCACGTGACTGAGCCTACGAAGTTTCGACTCGATCCGTGATTGATACGAATGTAATTCGTATCGATCAGGATTCCATCCAATGGGGTCGAAATTTGGTGTGGACATTCTTCATCTTGAACGTAAGCTCCTGTGAAAATTTCATAGCATTTGGACTTATGGTTTGTGAGATGTGATCGATACAAGTTCATGTTTTCTTTTGGTTGTTTCATTCGACTCGATCCTCTTCGCGTCGCTCCTGTTCGTATCGATACTTTTCGTATCGATCTGTTCGACTTGATCTCGAGCACGTGTTTGCAAGGTGACGTGGCGCGAAATCCTTGGGTCGATCCATTTTTTGTGCCGAGTTGACCGAGTCTGGTTCGTATCGAATACCGAAGCCTTGTTCGTATCGATGCTAGTACTTCTGTTCGTATCGATCATGTCGTATTGCCTGTTCGTATCGATCGCCGCGATCTGTTCGCATCGATTGTGGGGTATTGTTCGTATCGATCGGAGTCATCCCAACTCGATCTATACGAACGACTGATGATGTGATGGATACGAACTGTGGTCGTATGATAGATACGAATAAAGCCTTCAATTAATCGATTTGAACAGTGCAATTCAGGAGAATTGGTGCGATGACTCTCTGGATGGATTCTAACATATGGACACGAACAGGATATCTCTGGATGGATTCGAACAACGTGATCGTGGATAGATTCGAACGTGATCGATTCGAAATCATACATTCCTGATGGATACGAACAGCGTATCTTTCTCAACTTGCATCGATCGTATCTCGATCATATGAACTTCGATTGACATGAAACTTGAAACGTCATCTTTCATGGCTTTGTTTGTCATGCCTTGTCAATTATAGCTCGTTTCGGACTCGGACAAAATTCATCGACATCCATAATGAACCTGTGATGTATAATCGATATCTGGGATGAACAATCATCAATTTTCAGTTAATTTCTTGATATCTCAACTTTGCTAAAATGTGGGATAACATTTTGCCCTCAAAAATATGCCTTTTGGTAAATGGTGTGTTTTGAATAGCTTTAAATCGAATGCTGTGAGCCCATGTTTTATTCACAGCTATAGTATCGTCAATCAAGTTTGTGGCTGTTCGAAGCCGAATCAGTATCCATTTCCACTTGCGGAAGTCAGTAATCAAATTCTACAACCTCTCCAGACTATCTACGGTCATTCTTGGCCCTTGCTAAGTCCATTCCAGACCTAACAATCGAATAGAAAGATCCTATTGCGCTCCGGCGTTGCTTTCTATCCCTTGCACTCTGGCCCCAGCGAGGGCATATAGCGATGCCTTGGTCTTTCTGGACCGATCATAGCCTCTCCGGGCTCTTGCTGGATCCCATCCTGTCACTCTCCGGTGAAGGGGAAACAGTGTCGAGTAAGCCGATCCTGTCGCTCTCCGGCGAAGCGGCAACACCCCATGCACTCCGGTTCAGTGTCTCTGAACATTAAGCGATGTCTTGGCCTAAATCCTAGGTCGATCACAGCCACTCCGGGCTCTTATCAAACCCCGATCCAATCACTCTCCGGTGAATGGGGAACGACGTTACGAGAGTCGATCATGTCGCTCTCCGGCGAAGCAACTCACTTCCTGCACTCCGGACCCTGCCTCTCCGAGTAGGGTCATAAAGCGATCATTTTCAAGCTAGTTTTCAACATTCATCCTTTAACTCTCCGGTCAAAGGTTTATTTCGAGAAATTCAAGTTTATTTATTAAATTCGAGTTCCGGATATTCAGTCTCAAACAACAGGAAAAACTAGGCATTGCCTCTCCGGGCAGAGCGGTCTATTACCATCTCAGAGCATGCCTGGGGATCTCTCCGGTTCCCGTACATGTGTAAGTGGAATAGCCGTTTTATTTTGAAATCAAATCTAAGAAATTTAATCGACCAAAGTTCTAATCCTGAACTTGGCCCATGCCATCATGATCAATTGATGACGAGTCGTGATCCCGATCCAAGATTAGCTCTGTTAGGTGGAGGCAGTAATTGCTCAGGTCCTACGGCCGTTGTCCGATCTCTGGTGTATTGTGGCAGTCTACCATTTCCGATATGCTCTTCTACCTCATCTTTCAGATGGCGACATTCATCGGTAGTATGCCCTTCCAGCTCATGCAATAGGCAGTACTTTCCACTTCTACGTTCTCGTTCTGTGGGATCTCTCCTGGGGGGTTTTCGATAGGGGAGTTGCCCCCGAGTCTCCGTGTAGATTTGTTCCAGGCTCGCCGTCAAGTCTGTGTACTGTCTGAATCTGGGTTCTCGGAATTTCTTTCGTTTATCAGGACCATCGTATCTGTCGTCCTGCTTTCGCTTTCCTTTGTCCGCTTCGGACTGTTCTTTGGATGTTCCTTCGCCTTGCACAGCGTTTACTTCTCGTCTCTCGGCGCGTGAGTCTTCTAGCCGAATGAATCTCTCAGCCTCATGATACAATTCTCCAAGATCTTGTGGTGGATCCCTTGCCAAAGAATCCTTAAACTCTGTGCCTTCAGCAACTCCGACTACCACCGCCATCAAAATCATCGATGGATCCGAGCGATCAACTGAAGCCACCGTCGCATTGAATCGTAGTAGGAAATCTCTTATGGACTCTCCGGTCCTCTGCTTGATCGACGCAAGGGTCATCACACTTTTGGGTTGCATCACGTGGACCCTAAACTGCCTCATGAAGCATTCCACTAGCTCGCCCCATGTTCTGATAGATCCGTTCTCCAGCTGTCTAAACCAAAGCGCAGCCAAATCTGATAAGAATAAAGGGAAACATCATGCCATCACTTCCTCGGATGCTCCCAGCACTTCCATATGTCTGATATATCTGGTAATATGCATGGTCGGGTTCGACTTTCCATCATAAGGTTCCTGCACGGGTAGCTTGAATTTTGGAGGATTTCTCGCATTTCTGATATTCGGAGTGAACGAACTCCGGCTAACTTCCTCTAAGCCTCTACTTAAAAATCCTCCCCTCATTATTCGTCGCACTAATCCAGCCATTCTTTCATCTCCGTCCATGGGTTGCCCCCTCTGCATGCTTATATCTTGCCCCTAGTCTCGAAGGGTATTCCGGGTAATATTCTTCGTGTGGTTCATTAACATTGGCGTTGGCTCTAGCCTGCTGAGCTCCATCTATGGGCCTTCCAATGTCAGATCCCGAGGGTCTGCCCCCAGGTCCTTGTTGATTGCCTTCAGGTTATTCGTTCTGATCTTCGATCAGACCTCCATTAGTCTCTGGGGCTCTAGCTCCTTGTCCTACATTTGCAGTCACCGACGTCGGTCTAAAGTTCTGTGCTCCGGCTGTTCTCATCTGATTAAAGAAGTTTTGCATCATTTCTTGTTGACTCTTCAACAACCTTTCATGAATTGAATCCGCCATAGCCTCCATTTCATCCCTGGTAATGTAAATCCAAGCTGGTCCTTCTCCAGCTCCAGAGGATGCCTCTTGGCTTCTCCCTTGTTGGCTTCTCTTGGCTCTTTGTCTTCTACTTGTTTGTCGCGTCATTGTCTTTCAAATCTGAATTCTTCCAGCTTTCAAATCTTAACTCCCAATCTGGTATAGCGGGTGCTAGTTGCTCTTAGTGAAAGCACCATAGTGTTTGCGCCAAAATTGGTCACAAACCCTGAATGTCGTGAAACAACCAGTGTATGAACACAAACCAGCAATATATAATCACAGATCGCAGATCTAAGTAATGTAGAGGATAAAAAGTGATGAATAATGAACTTAAAACGGAAAGAAATAGACAGAGACACAAGATTTATAGTGGTTCGGCTATCTCCGGCCTACGTCCACTTCAAAAGATAATCTTTTATTGATGTTCTTCACTAATTACAGCGGGTTACAACAGTAATTTTCGAGTACAATAATGGAGTTTGAGTTCAATCTTGATTTTGGCAGAGTCTGGACGTTGCTGGATCCAAAAGTCCCTTTTCTGTAGGCTCTAGGGTGCTATTTATAGGCGTAGGAGGCTGATATTTCGCTCAAACTTCGGGAGACATCTTCTGGCACGTGAGTGGGCCCACGCGACCGAGCCCACGAAGTTTCGACTCGATCCGTGATTGATACGAATGTAATTCGTATCGATTAGGATTCCATCCAATGGGGTCGAAATTTGGTGTGGGCATTCTTCATCTTGAACGTAAGCTCCTGTGAAAATTTCATAGCATTTGGACTTATGGTTTGTGAGATGTGATCGATACAAGTTCGTGTTTTCTTTTAACTGTTTCATTCGACTCAATCCTCTTCGCGTCGCTCCTATTCGTATCGATACATTTCGTATCGACTCAATCTCGAGCACGTGTTTGCAAGGTGACATGGCGTGAAATCCTTAGGTCGGTCCATTTTTTGTGCCGAGTTGACCGAGTCTGATTCGTATCGAATACCGAAGCCTTGTTCGTATCGATGCTAGTACTTCTATTCTGTTCGTATCGATCATGTCGTATTGCATGTTCGTATCGATCGCCGCGCCTCTGTTCGCATCGATTGTGGGGTATTTTTCGTATCGATCGGAGTCGTCCCAACTCGATCGATACGAACGACTGATGATGTGATGGATACGAACAGTGGTCGTATGATGGATACGAATAAAGCCTTCACTTAATCGATTCGAACAGTGCAATTCTGGAGAATTGGTGCGATGACTCTCTGGATGGATTCGAGCATATAGACACGATGAGAACATCTATGGATGGATTCGAACAACATGATCGTGGATCGATTCGAACGTGATCGATTCAAAATCATACATTCCTAATGGATACGAACAGCGTATCTTTCTCAACTTGCATCGATCGTATCTCGATCATATGAACTCCGATTGACATGAAACTTGAAACGTCATCTTTCATGGCTTTGTTTGTCATATCTTGTCAATTGTAGCTCGTTCTGGACTCGGACAAAATTCATCGACATCCATAATGAACCTGTGATGTATAATCGATATCTGGGATGAACAATCATCGATTTTCAGTTAATTTCTTGATATCTCAACTTTGCTAAAAAGTGGGATAACAATATTAAAATAATTAGTATATTAAAATAGTTTATATTAAAAATAATTCGTAAAGTAAAATATCTTTATATATTAAAATACTTTATATAAAATAAAAATAATTTCCTCAAATTTCACAAATCGATTCAGATCAATTCGAATTCCAAAATACAATTTAATTTAATCTCAATTGACCAATTTCAATTCAGTTCAAAACCATTTGAAATTTATATCGATTTCAAATACATATATATACTACAATTTAAACTATTTCAATTTCAATAGATTTCAAAGCTTAAATTCATTTGTATTTCAAATCCAACTTTACCATTTATTTAATATTGAAAAATTCACTTAGTCAATCCAATATCTTTTAAATAAAACCTTAAATTACAATTTATATAAACTAAATATTCTCTTCAATTTATTTGAAATATTCATTTAATCACTTTAAATCAAAATCAAGTTATAAATCTCAAATTTAACAAGTTTCAAATCGGTTTTATTTAAGTAAAATCCTAATAGATTTCAAATTTATTTCTATTTCTCTTTCCAACTTAATTTATTAAAATTATTATAAAATCTATATTAAAAATATAATGTCTTAAAATCAATATTTATTAAAACCACATATATTTCTTTTCAAAACCTTAGAAATCATTTTCAATATATATATATATATAGACCAACGGTGCCTGTATATAATTTTCTATCCTATGGTCAAGTGATACTGATATTTATCATTTCAATTCGTAATTTAAATATATACGGGTATATATCTTTTCAACCCGCAATCCCAATTTCAATTCAATGAAAATCGCTTGGGTTTATCATTTCAACCCATAACAATTTTCTCCTATTCTATAAGACCGTTCAAGTATGTATCATGTATCATTTCAACTCATAGAGAATTCTATACTATCAGGAAACATGCAGAGTGATAACATATATAATAAAATGTAACAATCAGCAACAGGCATATATCATCAGTGATAACATAATAAACAGATCATGGTGTCAGATGTCATAGGTGAACAGTTACAGATAATAGCATATATATAGCAGTTAAATAACTAACAGCAGCATATTTCAATTGTCATTTCAATTGAAATCAGATTTAATAAATATAAGAACGTTAATCGTGAGTGATCGCTCACCTTTCGAGGTTAGAGAGTTTGACAACAGAACAAGCTACGAATCCCAAAGCAAAACAAGATTGGCATGAATCGACGAATAAAACTAATAAATAGAAATGGACGAAATCAAATCAGAACTGGATTGATGATGATAAATGATATAAGTGACTTATATATAGCTATATATATAAAATTATATGCTAAATTCAAACATATATTAAATGAAATATATATATGTATTTCAAAATCCATGGTTTCAAATTAAAGCACACATATAAAAATCAAACATATATATATACACACACACATTATGTTTTTGAAATATATATATATATATATGCTTATAAAATGAAAAATGCTTACATACATGTATAAACTTATAACAGATAAAATAATTCACATAAACACACATATATATATATACACTTAGCAGATTACCAGATTATAATTAACATATATAAAACAGCACATAACTATACAATATATATAATTATATATACAAATATACCAGCTAATATATATATACTATAAACAGACATATGTAAACCAATACAACATCATACACATATAAATCCAACATCAAACTAATATAAACTCTATATATATATATATATATAGACACACTCATACTGTAAACACCAGCCAGCTAATATCCATATATACACATTCGTATAAAACATTAAAATAAAATATACACCAGACTGTTAATATACTTGGATATATTTCGTACGTATAAAACAAACTGTACAGTGAAATAAAAATATACGTATGTATAAAACAAACTTTATATAAACATACACGTATACACTGTATAAATATGTGTTATAAACAACTTCATCTAAAAACCAATTCATATAACAGCCTATAATATAATTATATATAACTTATGTAAACCTATAAAATATGTAACAGGAACTACACATAAATAACTTTATGAACTTTTATATATAAACTAATATTTCTATATTTATTAGCAGTCAAAACATATAACCTATACACTTTTAAACAATGAAGTATAATACTTTCAATCTTATAATATATAACTTGGCAGATCACTGTAGAAACATATAGCTTTTGGGTATATAGTAATATATAAACCAAATCCAACAACAAAGCTTATAATATGATATATATATAATATGATACTTATACTATGTAAAACACTGTAATATATATATAACTCACAGTGCAAAAGAGGCCGAAAAAGTGATGTGCATTATTGCTGCCGATGCCAAGCAATAGAGGACAAGGAGGATGAGTGGATATTTGTCAGGCCGAAGGCCATGGCTGTTGGAGGCGATCGGTCGGAGGAGATGAGGGGAAACAAGGCCGAGGGGAGAGGAAGAGAGTGGTGGTAGGGTCATGGCTGCTATGGTGGTTTGGCGACTGTGGTGATGCAGTGTTGGTGGTGTGCGGGTTCATGTGGGGCGCGAGGACGGGGCTACTGTTGTGGTGGTCGGCGGGGAACTTGAGTGGCGCGGGGACGTGAGGCCGTGGCTTCGGTTGTTCGACTGTATGAAGGAAACAGGCTTCAAATTCCCTTTTTTCTATAAGCAATAATAAAAGAAGAATAGGAAACGAAGAGGGAGAAGGTTGAATAAAGAGCAACAGGTAAATATATATAAAGTTTTTATAAAAATGTTTTTTTCTTAGAAACTGAACATAATTAGAGAAAGTGGTGAGACCAAAAGAAACAAACGAACCGACAGGTAATAAATTGAAATGATGGAAGAGTAAGAGTCCAACACGTGAATTCAGCAATAATAATGTCTAGTTGCTGTTTGTTTCCAACAGTCAGATAGATAAAAGGACAAGAAACCCAAAAGCCCAAATACAAAACCGATATGGTTAACCGTTCCACGTGTTCCGCTGTGTACCGGATTTCAAAACACAGGATTGAATATACCGTGGAGATCAGCACGGCGAGACGATCGAAATAGTATACAGATATTAGTGGTACAATCATCCGGACAAAAGTCGATAATCGGTACCGAAAATGCTGCTAAATGCCAGAATTAAGATAAACGGAGCAATAGCAGTCCAAATTTGATGAAACGAAATATGACGTCTCACTCAGAAGATGATTTACAAAGTGGAAAATAGGCATAAGGACAAACTTTGAAAAAAAATTAGGATGAAGGATACCAAGTTTTATTTTTAGGCTGAAGGACAAACTTTGAAAAAAATTAGGCTGAAGGACAATGCTAAATATAACTAGCATTTTGTACAATGTAAAATTGAATATAATGCTAGTTATAACTAGCATTTTGTATAGTGTAAAAATTGAATATAATGCTAGTTATAATTAGCATTTTCCTTTGGCCTAAAAATGAAACTTGGTGTCCTTCAGCCTAATTTTTTTTCAAGGTTTGTCCTTATGCCTAATTTCCTCATTTACAAATTTATTATATAAAAATATTCAGGTTTGGAAAACATTTTATTATCATCAAATATTAACTGATTTAAATTGAAATTGAAATTACAGAAGAAAATAAACTCGCAAATTTTCAGATGAAAATTTACCATTTACTATGTTTAAATATACGTAATCCAAATATCAAATTTTTATTTCAAAATCTTATTATTTGAAATTTCACAAAAATTCAGTTAATTACGTAAATATAACCATTAATATTTTTGGGTCGTTACACTCTCCCCCACTCAAAACTTTTCGTCTCCGAAAAGGAAGGATGTAGGAGAATAGAAACAGCCAGAAAGAAAAATAGATTTGAAATACAAAATAAAACAATTAATTTAAAACCATATATATTTCATTTATTTTAAAATTGGTTTATATTCAATTGGTTGATTCCCATTCATTTCATTTAATCAATCAAATTTATTGTGTTCACATTTGATTGGTTTCATTTCTATATATTTTCATTCAATTGATTTGTTTCCCATTTATTAACATTTATTACAAAAGTTTCACACCAAATTTTGTTTTATTTTACTCATTTATTAAATTTTATTTGATCAACCATAGTAAATTTCACCTCAACATTCAACTTCAACTAAGTTGGTTCCACTAAAATTCAAGTTCACTTTTCTTAGGTCCATATTAATTTGCTTAACTATCATTCTCCTTTATTTATTGAATTTGTACCACTTAATATATATTTTGCGACATATATTACGTGTATAAACATTCCTTATAATCTTATATTATTCAACAAATAAATTCTCCTTTATATTATCCCATTTATTATCCAATTTATTATCTGTAAATTCCCTTAACCAAATATCATTTTTGATATCCTATTTCTTATACCATAGTGTATACTACCCAATTACATTCTATTTACATTTAAACTTTTCTAGGTAAGTTATATTAATTTTTATGAGTGTAATTAAATACTATACAAATTTCCCTTTTATTTACAACATTTATATTAAGCCAGATTTTAGTTGAACAATTTATTACTCAAGTTTTCTTCTTGTATAACCTTCAATTATATCCAAACATTTTACTCTTTGAATATTTTAGGCAAGTTACATATATTAGACTGTAATTTAGTGTTATACAAATAAGTTTGTTCCAATTCATTATTTCAAGTTGGTTTAATTCCATCTATCATTTTAGATATTCTAATTACTCAAAAATTTCACTTTAGTTCAATAATTGAAACCATTTCTTAATATGGAACTTAAGGTTCAAATTTTCCAGTTTCACTTCAAACTATTTTGAAATAATTATATATATATATTTTATAAATCAAATTATACACAAGAAATTTAAATCAAATCCAGTTTTCCAAAACAAAAGTGTAGCAAAGCTACAAAGGGGCCTCTCCACTTCGAGACTCGAAAATGAACGTCGATGATGCTGCAATCATCACCGAAACTATTTTCCAACGATAAAAGAAGAGAGTACTAATCTAAAACTTTTTTTAAAATTCTTTGGAAACGATTTCTATCCAAAATACTTTTAAATAATATACATTTAAAACCCTAAAACCAAAGTTTGGAATCACCGGAAATTAAATTCTCAAATTCTTAAGTTAAATTCATTTCATTTTTCAAATCAATCTATAAACCATGTTTATAAATTCATTACTTCATACCATGATGCAATAGTCAATGATTTACAAAACAATAGATGAAAATTAAATATTATCATTCCTAACAACCAATTCATTTAACCATTTAATTTCAGAAATTTATACCTTTATATATAACATGATCTTACACAAAATTATTTCCTTTACAAAAATTCGAAAACAATATTGTGTCAGTTTGCTCTGTTCAAGTGTTTTGGAATTCCTATCGATAGCGTTAGCTAGACAAATCGATCAAAACCCAAAATTCAAACTTAACAACTCAAACAACACACTATAAAACATTTTATATTAATTGCAAATACACTCCCTCACTCGATGATTTAAGGATGGATTTCAAAACAAGGATAGAGATTCAAATTTAGATGTACCCTAGTCAAAAAGAATTTTAACTACGAAGACAGACTCGAAAAGAAGACAAAATCATTAAATAGAAAAAGAGAAAAGATGGATATACTGATATTAATCGCGGGCGACCTTAAACGGGCCAACCGCGACTTCAAGAATAAGATCAATGCAGAATTCTGAGGCAAATCGACATCTGATCAAAAAAGATAGAATTCAGGCATAGTAAGAGGTAGCAACATCTAAACCGAGGATACAGAAATATCCGGTGAATCAATGCCTGTTGTAAAGGAGTTTCACCCTTTACAAATCATTCTAAGATTGGTGGAACCGCCGATTCATTATAGATATCCTCCGAAGTGGAGTTGTGGGATACTCCCAAATTAAGAAAACACGAATAGGGAGAGACAGGAATGGATTTCAGAACAAGGAATGTTCTAAAATTCAAAGGAGGTTCGTATTAAAGAGGAAGAGATTCAAGCATGAACGAAGGCGATTCTGTAATTAAATTTACTCTATATGCTAAGTTTTGCCCAAAACCAGAGCTCTGATACCAACTTGTAACGACCTGGTATTTTCAACCATTTGCATCCGCATATGTCGGACTTGAATTGCTCAAAATATCAGATTGTTAATTTATATTTGGCAAAACTCAGCATATATAGTAAATAGATCAATCACGGAATCACAGACACAGAGTAATATAAAATAAGCAGCAGAATAGATAAATAGTAGTTCATGAAGCTACTATAAAAACAACAGAGTTTGAAATAAAATACAACATAATATCTCAAATACAATATAGTCTCGAATACAAACAGATGACAAGTCTGAACAAAACAACTGGATAACTGAAGGCTGAATAGATAAAGATGGATCTCCAAGTGAAGCTCCAACTCCAAAGTCGAGTCTCAAATGCTGTGACACTCAGTCTGACCCGAGCGTAAAGCAAAACACAAAACACTCGAGTCAGGATTTACATTCTTATATTAATAAATTCAACTCAAGTGAAATGTCAACTGAAATACAAGTAACTTAAAGGATGTTTGGGATTTCCATCCTCTAAGGATCCATGGAACTATCTACTATGTAGTAATATACGCTATTATAATATGTCTATAGTACAGTAATAATATTAAAATCGCGTTAAGGTGTTACCCATATCCCCCTTAACACATTTTATATATTCTCATAGTCTATATAGTACCGTACGCTCCTCCGAGAGGTTTACACAGAGGGCACTCCATAGGTATGGTACAAAACAAACTCGTAGAAGGCGCGCTAGGGCATGTGAACACGGCACATGAGGAAATGCCCGGGTAGATATACCGTTTGCAGATCCGGACTGGTGGTAATGCATAGCAGCTACTACCGCCCACCTCGGACACACTCCCATAATCAAAATCAAAGGGTGGCCACCAAAACAATCACAAAAGCAATGGAATGGTATCGAAGAAATGTGCTCGATAGGAGGAATGACCTCACTTGGCCTGGCATGGCTCCTGATTTTAGTCACATCTAAGCTGACTCACGGGAGTCAGGATCACCTCATACCATATAGAATCGTCGTCAAACCATCCTACTTCATTTCTGGAATCTCCACCACATACATAGTTGTTAAAGTGGTTTTCGGTATTGGCAGAGAGTATGACAATATCCGATCCCGATCTCTTTAACAACCAAACATTATTATAACACCGTGGTCATTTCATTTCAAATCATATTTCAAAACCAAAATATCATATCTATTTCAAACCCATATCAATACGATATCATTATTCACTTAAAATAATATTCATTTCCAAAATCATAACACTTTCCAAAATTATAACACTTCTGAAGTTACAACATTTTTTTTTTGAAACCATAACACTTAGGAAATCATAACACTTGGAAATCATAATACTTTGAAATCATAATACTTTCCACTCAACAGTTTAAATATAGAAAGTAGTATATGTAATGAAATAGATTATAAAATAAAAATAGTTTATATAAAAATAGTTTATATAATAAAATAGTTGTATATTAAAATAGTTATAAATTAAAATAGTTTATATTAAAATAATTAGTATATTAAAATAGTTTATATTAAAAATAATTCGTAAAGTAAAATATCTTTATATATTAAAATACTTTATATAAAATAAAAAAAGTTTCCTCAAATTTCACAAATCGATTCAGCTCAATTCGAATTCCAAAATTCAATTTAATTTAATCTCAATTGACCAATTCAATTCAGTTCAAAACTATTTAAAATTTATATCGATTTCAAATACATATGTATACTACAATTTGAACCATTTCAATTTCAATAGATTTCAAAGCTTAAATTCATTGGTATTTCAAATCCAACTTTACCATTTCTTTAATATTGAAAAATTCACTTAGTCAATCCAATATCATTTAAATAAAACTTTAAATTACAATTTATATAAACTAAATATTCTCTTCAATTTATTTGAAATATTCATTTAATCGCTTTAAATCAAAATCAAGTTATAAATCATAATTTTAAAATCTCAAATTTAACAAGTTTCAAATCGGTTTTATTTAAGTAAAATCCGAATAGATTTCAAATTTATTTCTATTTCTCTTTCCAACTTAATTTATTAAAATTATTATAAAATCTATATTAAAAATATAATGTCTTAAAATCAATATTTATTAAAACCACATATATTTCTTTTCAAAACCTTGGAAATCATTTTCAAAATATATATATATATATATATATAGGCTAACGGTGTTTGTATATAATTTTCTATCCTATGGTCAAGTGATACAGATATTTATCATTTCAATCCGTAATTTAAATATATACGGGTATATATCTTTTCATCCCGCAATCCCAATTCCAATTCAATGATAATCGCTTGGGTTTATCATTTCAACCCATAACGATTTTCTCCTATTCTACAAGATCGTTCGGGTATGTATCATTTCAACCCATAGGGAATTCTATACTATCAGGGAACATGCAGAGTGATAACATATATAATAAAATGTAACAATCAGCAACAGGCATATATCATAGTGATAACATAACAAACAGATCATGGTGTCAGATGTCACATGTGAACAGTTACAGATAATAGCATATATATAGCAGTTAAATAACTAACAGCATCATATTTCAATTGTCGTTTCAATTGAAATCAGATTTAATAAATATAAGAATGTTAATCGTGAGTGATCGCTCACCTTTCGAGGTTAGAGAGTTTGACAACATAACAAGCTACGAATCCCAAAGCAAAACAAGATTGGCACGAATCGACGAATAAAACTAATAAATAGAAATGGACGAAATCGAATCAGAACTGGATTGATGATGATAAATGATATAAGTGACTTATATATAGCTATATATATATAAAATTATATGCTAAATTCAAACATATATTAAATGAAATATATATATGTATTTCAAAATCCATGGTTTCAAATTAAAGCACACATATAAAAATCAAACATATATATATACACACACACATTATGTTTTTGAAATAAATCTATATATATCTATACTTATAAAATGAAAAATGCTTACATACATGTATTGACTTATAACAGATAAAATAATTCACATAAACATATATATATATACTTAGTAGATTACCAGATTATAAATTAACATATATAAAACAGCACATAACTATACAATATATATAATTATATACACAAATATACCAGCTAATATATATACTATAAACAGACATATGTAAACCAATACAACATCATACACATATAAATCCAACATCAAACTAATATAAACTCTCTCTCTCTATATATATATATATACACACTCATACTGTAAACACCAGACAGCTAATATCCATATTAATACACGTTCGTATAAAACATTAAAATAAAATATACACCAGATTGTTAATATACTTGGATATATTTCGTACGTATAAAACAAACTGTATAGTGAAATAAAAATATACGTATGTATAAAACAAACTTTATATAAACATACACGTATACACTTTATAAATATGTGTTATAAACAACTTCATCTAAAAGCAAATTCATATAACAGCCTATAATATAATTATATATAACTTATGTAAACCTATAAAATATGTAACAGGAACTACACATAAATAACTTTATGAACTTTTATATATAAACTAATATTTGTATATTTATTAGGTGTCAAAACATATAACCTATACACTTTTAAACAATGAAGTATAATACTTTCAATCTTATAATATATAACTTAACAGATCACTGTAGAAACATATAGCTTTTGGGTATATAGTAATATATAAAAAAAATCCAACAGCAAAGCTTATAATATGATATATATATATATAATATGATACTTATACTTTATAAAACACTGTATATATATATATAACACACGGTGCAAAAGAGGCCGAAAAAGTGATGTGCATTATTGCTGCCGATGCCAAGCAATAGAGGACAAGGAGGATGAGTGGCTATTTGTCAGGCCGAAGGCCATGGCTGTTGGAGGCGATCGGTCGGAGGAGATGAGGGGAAACAAGGCCGAGGGGAGAGGAAGAGAGTGGTGGTAGGGTCACGGCTGCTATGGTGGTTTGGCGACTGTGGTGATGCAGCGTTGGTGGTGCGCGGGTTCATGGGGGGCGCGAGGACGGGGCTACTATTGAGGTAGTCGACGGGGAACTTGAGTGGCGCAGGAACGTGAGGTCGTGGCTTCGGTTGTTCGACGGTATGAAGGAAATAGGCTTCAACTTTCGTATAAATTTGTTTTATTCCCTTTTTTCTGTGAGAAATAATAAAAGAAGAATAGGAAACGAAGAGGGAGAAGGTGGAACAAAGAGCAACATGTAAATATATATAAAGTTTTTATAAAAATGTTTTTTTTCTTAGAAACTGAACAGAAGTAGAGAAAGTGGTGAGACCAAAAGAAATAAACGAACCGACAGGTAATAAATTGAAATGATGGAAGAGTGTAACGACCCGCTATTTTGCACTATTCGCATCCGCACATGTCGGACTTGAATAATTCAAATACCGAATTTTTAATTTAAATTTGGCAAAACTGAACATATACAGTAAATAAATAATCACAGATCACAGACACAGAGTAATAAATGTAGCGGAAACAAAAGATAATAGTTCATGAAGCTACTATATACATATCAGAGTTGAATAAGGTACAACAGATGTCTCGAATACAATAGTCAAATACAAGAATCAGAAATAAAATCACTGGAATCAACTGGATATCTGAAAGCTGGATAGATAGCTTGATCTCCAAGCGAAGCTCCAACTCCAAAGGTGAGTCTCGAATACTGGTACACTCAGTCCGACCCGAGCGTAAAGCAAAACACAAAACACTCGAGTCAGGAATAACATTCTTATATCAATAAATCCAACTCAAGTGAAATAGCAACTGAAATACAAGTAACTCAAAGGATGTTTGGAATAACCATCCTTTAAGGATCTGTTAAACTATCTACTATGTAGTAGTGTACTCTAAATAGATAATGCCTATCAGTAATATAAGATATCAAAATAGTGTTAAGGCGTTACCATTATACCCCTTAACACATTTTATATAAGCATTATAGTCTATACAGCACTGTAAACTCCACCGTAAACTAGTGGGATATCAGGGAGTACTCCATAGGTATAACACAAAACAAATCGTAGTGGTCGCGTATAAAGGGATACAAGTATGACAAGGCACATGAGGCAATACCCAAGGTAGTGAAACTACCGTTTGCCTGATCCGGACTGGTGAGAACGCTTCACCGCACCGATCGAAACACCGCGAAACAACACTCCCAAATCAAGGGTGCACCAATCGATAACAAGTAATGCGTAGTTTTGAAGAAGTGTGTTCGCTCGAGGTAGCTGACCCCATTTGGCCCGGCACGGCTCCTGTTTTAGTCATTTCCAATTTGACAAAAGTGTCAAGGCTATCCATTATCGTTCTCTTTCTTCAGTCATCGCGTACATCATTCCAACCACTTCATTCTGGATCACACTCCGCGTATAGTTATTAAAGTGGTTTTTGGTTTAGACAGAGAGTATGTCCCTAACCGATTTCGGTCTCTTTAATAACTTTCGTAATTATTACACCGATTGGTCGTTTATATATTTCAAAAACCAAATCAATTACAATTTCAATTACAATTTCAATTAGAATTTGTAAACCAACATTTCATTCACGTTCTAAATCAATTTCCATAATTTATGTTTCAAAATTTCCAAATTACCATTTCAAAACTTATAATACAATTTCAATTTTTATTTAAAACAATTCAAATATTGATTCAAGTTCGTAGATAAGTTTCATTCCAAAATCGATAATTTAATTTAACATTCAAATCAATTTAACTTCATTGATCGATTTCATTAAATTTTCGTTAAGTTAATCTATCATTCAAGCAAATTCTATTTAATTTCCAATTCATTAAATCAATTACTTTAGTTCAACTTCATTATATCAATACTTACATATTAAATTAATTAGATTCGTCAAATCAAATTCTTTACATTTCAAGTCTTACATTAATTTCAATAAACACATTTTATTTCTTGTTAAAGAAAATTCAATTTCACTTATTTATTTACTTAGTTACAATTTCAAAACTCAATTTATAAAGAAACTTAATTTCACTTATTCAAGAAGTTCAATTTCACTTAACAAAGAATTCAATTTTATTTAATTATTAAATAATTCAATCTTATTTAATTATTAAATAATTTCAAAACTTAATTATTAAATAATTTCAAACTTAATTATTAATAATTCCAAATTTTAAAACAACGTTCTTTCATCAACTACTATGTTAATATTTTGATTCAGATTATTAAATATTAACATTTCCTTTCATTAAAATTCAAATTCCAACTTTGTTTCAAAACCATATTATTTATTCAAATAAAATCTTCATTTTATTTTTAAATCAAATCATTGACCAATCGGGTTTTATTTAATTCTCTATCCTAAGTCAAGTTCATTTGGGTATTTATCATTTCAACCCGATTTCAATTCAATTCAAAATCAAAACATAGCAAATGGAACTTGCAGTGTGATAACTGGGATGGTGTCAAAGTAAATAAACAAGCAATAACAATAATTAATATCAATCCAATAATCAATTCAAATAATCCCGAAATAATCGTATTAATTTACATTTGTTGTTTATGCAAATTAATATAATTATTTCTAGAATCTACACTATCATTTCATGTAGATTAAAGATTATTTCACTAATATTAATACGGTTCTTCACTTGATATTCATTATTCAATTTATACTACATCAATTTTATACAACATACATTCAATGGTTCAAGGTGAAGTTAACCATATTACTACGTGTCGAGTGATTAAACATTTAAAGGGGTCATATTATTCAAATTTAACAAATCAAATTCAACATATAGATCCAATTTAAATTGTGGACTATCCTATATCAATTCAATTGCATATTATTTATCACTTTAACATTAACAATTTAACGTCCAATATAAACATCAACAATCAATCAATTATCAACCAAACTGGATTATCATTGTATATATAACAGATAATGGTGTCAGATGTCACAGGTGAACTAATACATGTAATAGCATATATTTAATAGTGTAAATAACTAGCAGCAGCATATTTCAATTGTCGTTTCAATTGAAATCAAATTTAATAAATAAAAGAACATTAATCGTGAGTGATTGCTCACCTTTCGAGGCTAGAGAGATTTTGACAAGAAACGATCTACGGAGACAAGCACGACTTCCAAAGGAAAGTGAGATGGGCACGAATTAGACGAGCAAAGCTGATAAATAGAAATGTACGAAATCAAATTAGAACTGGATCGATGATGATAAATGGTATTAGTGAACCTATATACGTAACTATATATAACTATATTTATAAAACCATACTCTAAATTTAAACACATATTAAATTAAAACATACATATTAAATTTCAAATCAATAATTTTACTTTAATAAAATATAACATCTATATTTACATATTAAAACCATCATTTTATACAAAACTTTCTTTATAACACAGCAGACCGAATAAGTATTACCTTTATATCATGTAATAGACTTACATTTCTGTAATATATGAATAGAGAGATATATGATAATGTAATATATAATACATTTACAATGTCATTTTGTAAAAGAAACATTTAATATGTTGGTATGTTATGTGTCTTATCAAATAAAGATAACTATTCTAAAGAAAATTTATAGGAAAACAGGATGGTATATCTTGGATTTGCAATAAAAACGAAAACTTGACTTAGTAAAGTTAGGCTTACTAAATACATAAACAAATATAAAAAATGAATTAATGATGACCTTGCTTATTTAAAAATATATCTTATGTAAGCTATATGTAAACAGCAAAGTCCAAACACATATCTAAACTCATACATATAAATTCCACTAAATAGTGCTGACATAATCAATATAACTACAACCACACATAATCAATATAACCGCAACACTTACATATTGTAACAGATGTAACTAATATATATCATAATGATAGGACTAATACATAAACCACTTGTAATATTATTATTATAACCTATATATATAAAATGAATATACTTAAGATGACATAACAACTTCCAGGTAGAAGGAGATGCATGGCAGAGGTACAGAAGCCGAAGTCGGTGGTTGGGATGTAGGCGTGAAGAGATATGGCCGAAGGCCGATGGGTCAGGTTTTCGGGTGATGATAGCTGGAGACGGTGATGGCCGATGAAGGACGGGCAAATTTGATGGCCATGGGACAAGTGGAGGAGGAGGAAATATTGCGGCAAGCTCGGCTATGGCCGGTGGTGGTGGAATGATCGGGGAAGTCGTTGTCTTTGGGTGATGTGTTTTTGGTGTGCTTCGGTGGGTTAGTGGTGGTGGCGGTAGGCGCTGCGGTGATGATGGAGGGGACTGAGTTGCCATGGCTTCAGCGGCACAGGCGGTTAAGGCAGTGGAGTCGGTGAGGAGTGGCCGAGCGTACGTGAAAGAGGAAAAAGAGTTGAAGGAAGTTGACAGATCCACGTTTAAATATAAGCTTTATTATGATTTTCTTTCAAAAGGAACGCAAGGACCAAGAAAGAAAGTGATTTGTCAGCTGCAATAGAAAATGGAACGAACCAGATATTAAGATAAAGATGGGCAACCAAAAGACCAACGCGAATATCAACAAGAATTAATTAATTGTAATGGTTGACAGCTCAAAATATATCTTCCCAACGCGGAACAGAGGATATGAAGAGCAATAGACATAGACACGAACCAAAAATCTAAAAGCAACCGGTGAAAATAATTTTAACCAAAATGGAACAGAAAAAGTCACTGATTTAATTCCAGAGAATATTAAAGACTAGTGTCCATTCATATGCACGGTGAGTTATAGAACAACACAGAACAAAAAAGGGTTCCAAACGGTTATCGATACGACTAGTCATTCCCAACTACGCCGTGTACCGGACACCAAAATACAGAAATGAATATACCGTAGAGATCAGCACGATGAGACTATTGAAACGGTATACAGATATCAATGGTACGATTGAATTATAAAAAGTCAAATTTTCTACCAGCGGAAAATGCAGCAAAAAGGTAGAAAAATAAGATCGACGGAGCTAAAGAAGTCCGAATTTGGAAAAACGAAAAATGACGTCTTGCTCAGAAGATGATTTAGAATTTTTCTATGTAAAATATTTAGGTTTCGAAAACATTTTATTTTCATCAATTACTAACAGATTAAATTGAAATAAAATTACCCACGAAATAAACTTTCATATTTTCGGATGAAAATTTACCAGTTTCTATGTTTAATTAGACGCATTCCAAATATCAAATTTTTATTTCAAAATTTTATCGTTTCAAATTTCACAAAATTTGAACTAATTACGTTATTAAAACAGTTAAAATTTACGGGTCGTTACACTCTCCCCCACTCAAAACTTTTCGTCCTCGAAAAGGAAGGAGGTAGGAGAATAGAAACAACCAGAAAGAAAATAGATTGGAATACAAGTAAAACAATTAATTTAAACCATATAAATTTCAATTTTAATCAATTAATATTTAACAATTTGGTTAAATCCCTTTGAGTTCAGTTAAGTTAAATCAATCTATCTATTTCTAAATTCATTATCTTACTATCTAGTCATCGTCAATTAACAATTTCTAAATCATCAATTTGTATAATCAATTATTGTACTCATATTTTATTCAACAAATTTAATTCTTTTATTCCAAATTATTATTAAGTTTATTTCACTTAATATATCTTATTACATATATTTAAACCATATAAATTAATTTAAACCATAGAAATTTCAATTTAAATTAATTTACATTTTTTTTTCAATTTGGTTAAATCCATTTATATTAAATCAATAAATAGTCATTCGATTTAAATTTGTTAGTTTAACTGTTAATTCTAATCATATAAATTTCATTTTAAATCAATTAATGGTGCAGCAGCGGAATTACAAATTGATGATTATGTGGAAGTAGCAATCGATGGAATGAAGAATACTGAATGGCCCAAATTCGTTGATCCGAAGATACCGAATTCTAGCTATCTTCGTCACGTTGATAGCGCACTATACCGTGAAAGAAGATCTTCAATTCTTCAAGCGTTGATCAAGCGCACTTGATACCGCGAATCAGCTTCAACAATCGTTGAATCGAGCGCACTCGATTAACCGAAAGTGGAGATCACACTCAACTACCAATTTAATTGAAAGCGCAAAGCTAACAAACAAAAGTTTTCATTCAAATCAACTAAACTATTACAAATGGCACCACTGGCCTATTTATAGAAGTTACAACACACTCACAGAAAATAGTACAACACTTAGGTCGGCACCGACCTAACATACCCAGCGACTTACGACTTAACGACTTAGTCATAGCCGACCTAAAAACAGACGACCTAAAACATCATAACCTACGACTTACAATATTTACACCTCAACACATTACAAACCATCACGACTTACGACTTAGCAAATGAGCGACCTAAAAAATGTAAGGCGGCGACTCACGAAATCCAGGCGGCATGGCTTCAGCGACTTATCACAATTGGCGACCTAAAGCTTCCCGTGACCTAACTTAGGTCGTAGGTCGTTCACGCGACCTATCGTAGGTCGTAGCTCGAGGCAGTCTTCACTCGGAATATCTACGCGACCTAACTTAGGTCGTATCTGTTCTCCGCGACCTAAAGTAGGTCGTAACTCGTTAGGTCGTTCGAGCACCTTTTCCTTTAGCTTGTTCACTCGCGAGTCTCCACTAGGTCGTTGTCGAGCTTCACTAAGTTGCTGGAACGACTTAAAGGCATTATTAGGTCGGTCACGACTTAGGGCTTCGTTAGGTCGGTCACGACCTAGTACTTCATTTTGTATCCCTCTCTCGTTAGTTTCCAAGTTCTTAGGTCGTAAACGACTCATAATTTCCGAGCGACTTAAGCAATTGTTAGGTCGTACGCGACCTAACACTTGGCCTGCTGCATCAATTAATATTCAATAATTGATCGTAGGTCGTAGCTTGAGGCAGTCTTCACTCGGAATATCTACGCGACCTAACTTAGGTCGTATCTCTTCTCCGCGACCTAAAGTAGGTCGTAACTCGTTAGGTCGTTCGAGCACCTTTTCCTTTAGCTTGTTCACTCGCGAGTCTCCACTAGGTCGTTGTCGAGCTTCACTAAGTCGCTGGAACGACTTAAAGGCATTATTAGGTCGGTCACGACTTAGGGCTTCGTTAGGTCGGTCACGACCTAGTACTTCATTTTGTATCCCTCTCTCGTTAGTTTCCAAGTTCTTAGGTCGTAAACGACTCATCATTTCCGAGCGACTTAAGCAATTGTTAGGTCGTACGCGACCTAACACTTGGCCTACTGCATCATCCTCCCCTGGTTGAGAAAAATTCGTCCTCGCATTTTCACTTTCCTCCTCCGCAACACATTCATCCCCATGATATGGAACTAAGTATTTGACGTTAAACACATCAGAAGTATGAACATTAGCCGGCAATTCCAATTGATACGCGTTCTCATTGATTTTCTTCAAAATTTTTACTGGACCAATCTTTCGTGCTTTCAATTTATTGTACGTTCCCACCGGAAAACGGTCTTTTGTCAACACGGCGTAAACCAAATCGCCTTCTCTGAAGTGTACACTTCTTCGTTTCTTATCCGCCTGTTGTTTATACTTCTCATTCGATGCAAGTATTCGTTCATGAACAGTTCTGTGGCACTCCTGCAACTCAGTCGCAAAATCTCCAGCACGCTTAACAACTCCCTTTTGATATGACGCTGTTGACAAATCCAATGGTCCCTTCGGCAAGCTTGAATATACAATCTGAAATGGACTGAAACCCGTACTACGGTTCACAGCATGATTATGAGCAAACTCCGCTTAACATAACTTCACATCCCAACTCTTCAGATTGTCCTTTACAAGACATCTTAACAAATTGCCCAATGATCTGTTTACAACTTCAGTCTGTCCATCTGACTGCGGATGATAAGCACTACTAAAATTCAATTTCGTTCCCACCATCTTCCACAAACTTAGCCAAAAATGACTCAGAAATCTGGTATCCCGGTCGGAAACTATGGACTCGGGTAAACCATGCAAACGATATATCTCTCTAAAAAACAATTGTGCAACACGAACGGCATCCGCTGTCTTCTTACATGCTATGAAATGTGCCATTTTTGAAAATCGGTCAACTACAACAAATATAGAATCATTTCCCCTCTGAGTTCTAGGCAATCCCAGCACAAAATCCATGCTCACATCCACCCATGGTTTTGTCGGAATTGGTAAAGGCATGTATAGTCCTGCATTTGTAGCAGTTCCCTTCGAAATTTGACAGATATGACATCGCTCCACAAACCTCTCAACTTCTTTTCTCATCGACGGCCAAAAATACGAATGAGAAATCAGCTGTAATGTACGGTCTCTACCTACATGTCCTTCCTCATGTAGCTCCTTGACAATTTTCATCCGTAAATTGCAATCAGGTACACATAGTCGATTTCCTTTAAACACAAAACCATCCACTAATGTAAACTCATCCGACTTTCCCTCCTTGACTTCATTTACGAACTTTGCAAAGTAAGGATCTTCAACACACAACTCTGGAAGTACTTCGAACCCCATCACTTCAACTTTCATTGTAGTTAATACATGATTTCTTCTGCTCAACGCATCCGCCACACGGTTTGTCACTCCAGATTTGTGTTTCACAACAAATGTAAATTGCTGCAGATATGCAATCCACGATGCATGCCTTGCTGAAATCTTCTCCTGTCCTTGCAGATGTTTCAAAGCCTCATGATCAGTGTATAGCACAAACTCCTTGTGAAATAAGTAATGTCTCCAGTGTTTAATGGCTTGCACAACATCATAAAATTCCACATCATACGTACTATACCTTATCTTTGCTCCTGATAACTTCTCACTGAAATATGCAATAGGACATCCCCTCTGACTCAACACTCCTCCAATCCCAACCTTGGATGCATCAGTATGTAGTTCAAATACTAACTGAAAATCTGGTAATACTAGAATTGGTGCTGACGTCAAGAGTTCTTTAAATCGCTCAAAAGCAACCCCCGCTTCCTCCGTCCATGTAAACTGTTTGCCTTTCATATAATCAGTAACAGGCGTCATCACACTGCTAAAGTGTGGAATAAACCTTCAATAAAATGAAGCCAACCCATGAAAACTTCAAACTTCTGTTATTGTCTTGGGTTGTGGCCAATCTCTGATCGCTTCAACTTTACTTTGGTCCACCTGTATCCCTTCTTTCGATACAACATACCCCAGAAATAAGACACTCCGTGCCATAAACACACATTTCTTCGTACCAACATAGAATTGTTCTTCACGAAGAATAATTAATACTTTCCTCAAATGCTGAACATGCTCCTCTGTACTAGCACTGTAAATCAGGATATCATCAAAGTAAACTACCACAAACTTCCCAATGTACGGCCTGAAAATTTGGTTCATCACCCTCATGAATGTACTTGGTGCATTTGATAGACCAAACGGCATGACCAGCCATTCATACAATCCTTCCCTCGTTTTGAACGCTGTCTTCCACTCGTCACCCGGTCTAATTCGAATTTGATGATAACCACTTTTAAGATCAATCTTCAAAAAGATCACAGACCCACTGATTTGATCTAACAGATCATCAAGCTTCGGCATCGGAAATCTATATCTGACAGTTATCTTATTCAGTGCCCTGCTATCCGTACACATTCTCCATGAACCATCCTTCTTCGGTACGAGTAATGCTGGTACAGCACACGGACTTAAACTCTCCTGTATTCGTCCCTGTTCAAGCAATTCCTCTACCTGCCTACGCAACTCTTCATGTTCTTTCGGACTCATCCGGCAGTGTGGTTTATGTGGCAACACAACACCTGGAACAAGATCTATCTGGTGTTGTATATCCCTCAATGGTGGTAACTCCGTTGGCAGCTCCTCAGGAAATACATCGTCAAATTCTTCCAGTACTGGTTTCACTTCTTCAGGGATCTCAACCACCTCATGACTCTCTCGTCCAATCAACAAGAATACTTCAGGCTCCTCTTCAACCTCCTTAACAAACTCCTTCAAGGATAATAAAGTTTTCAATTCTTCAATCTTCTCCAGTTTGTTTTCTTCTTGTTGTCGCTTGTAACGACCCGATATTTTGGACCATTCAAATCGACAATAAATCCACACATGTCCGACTTGAATAATTCAAAATATCATATTGTTAATTTAAATTTGGCAAAACTCAGAATATACAGTAAATAAATCAATCACAGAATCACAGACACAGAGTAATACAATAATACGCAGCGGAATAGATAAAATAGTAGTTCATGAAGCTACTATATAAACATCAGAGTTAGAAATAAAATACAACAGAATATCTCAAATGCAGTGAAGTCTTCAGTACAACAGATGACTTCTCTGAACAAATCAACTAGAAGAGCTGAAAACTGAGGCGATAGTTGGATCTCCAAAGGAAGCTCCAAACTCCAAGGATGGGTCTCAAATGCTGTATCACTCGGTCTGACCCGAGCGTAAAGCAAAACACAAAACACTCGAGTCAGGATTAACATTCTTATATAAATAAATCCAACTCAAGTGAAATATCAACTGAAATACAAGTAACTTAAAGGATGTTTGGGATAACCATCCTCTAAGGATCTTCAGAACTATCTACAAGGTGGAAATATACATTATAACACCGTGGTCATTTCAATTAAATTTATACTTCAAACCCAAATATCATTTCATTTCAAATATATCTATTTTCCAAAATAGTATATATATATAGGTTAAATAATTTAAAGGTAAAGTATTTATAATTTCCTCAAGTCTCACAAATTGCTTCACATCAACTGCAAATTCCAAATTCAAATTTTTATTCAAAGCTCAATTCATCAATTCAATTCAGTTATAAATATACCATTTAAATTTTCAATATATTTGAAAGCTTTAATATTCAACATTTTCAAAGTTAAATTTAACGGTTTCCTATAGCTCTTGATTCAACTTTATTATTATTTAATCAGGGAATATTCACTTAATAAATTCAATATCATTTAACTATCCTTAAATTTCATTCTTACTGAATATTTCCTTAAATTTATTTAAGCAAGAATTATTCATTAAATTATTTAAATAAAACCCAAGTTATAAATCATATCTTAAATCTCAATTTCGATAAGTTTCAAATTGGTTTAATTAATTAAATTTTCTTTCCAACCTTAACTTATTCAAATTATTACCAAAATCTATTTTGAAATATAATTTTTATACTTAAACATATCATATGTATTAAATCCATCCTAATTTAAATTAAATAATTTAAGGCTCAACATTTATTGAAACCATATATTTCTTTCCAAAACTATAGAATTCATTTTCAAAATATTTATATATATATGGACCAACGGTGTCTGTATATATTTTTATCATATGGTTAAGTGATACGGATATTTATCATTTCAATCCGAAATTTAAATATATACGGGTAGATATCATTTCGACCCGTAATCCCAATTTCAATCCAAACGAAAATCGCTTGGGTTTATCATTTCAACCCATAATGATTTTCTCCTATTCTAAAGTCCGTTCGGGTATGTATCATTTCAACCCATAGTGAATTCTATACTAACAGGGAACTTGCAGAGTGTTAGCGGATAATAAAATAATTAACAGGCATATATCATCAATAATTTGAATAAAATATAAACAACAGGATATGGTGTCATATCCTACAGGTGAACAGTTACAGATAATAGCATATTTAACAATTTAAATAACTACAGCATCATATTTCAATTGTCGTTTCAATTTAAATCAAATTTAATAAATACAAGAACGTTAATCGTGAGTGATTGCTCACCTTTCGAGGCTAGAGAGAGAGATGAACTAGAATGAAGTCAAGTTACGAATCCCAACACGAATTCCAAAACAAAACTAGATGGGCATGAATTTGATAGGTATAGCTGATAACAGAAATCGAGGAGAACCAATCAAAAATCAATTAGATAGAGACAGAGTATATCTATTTAAATTTCAAAGCAATATTACTTTAACACATATTGACTAATTATATATACATCAAAATCATTGCTTTAAATAAACACATATATAACAACATATCAACATTATAAAATTTGAAATGAATATATATATATATATCAAATAAAAATGCAAAATACTTACATATATACAGTATGTTCATCTGCAATTATATATATATATATATGTAGGTGCTACCAAACAATACTTAGAATTATATTTCAAATCTACTATAACCAACAACACATATATACACAGTAACTCTACATATATAAGATATATATATATACCAACCTAAAATTTCATACTTCAAATATAAGTAGCTGTCAAAATACTTACTTATATACTAACAAAATACGTATGCAGGCTCTGCAACTATGCAGACCACTACGACAAATATGTATAAATATGTGTACAGCTAATAAATGCATGTTACTCAAACACATATGCATTTATATAGATAAGCCATTATATGCAGACAACTTATATGGCAAATATACTTTGAATTCTTGATCTAATAAAATATGTCTATCACCAGTTAAACTTACACATATGCAGGCTGTACAAATTCAACATATAAATGCCTTAAAACATATTTATGCAGAATGTATATATGTGGGTCACTATGTAGGCAGACTATACACATATATGTATGCTAGATATGCAACCACCTTTACGCCGACTTGATATATAACCATATATACATGCAAACCTGATATATATAACCATATATATTTAAACATATATTAAGAATGAAATAAAACGTGTTATATGAGAACATAACAATATATATATATATATTCAATAATACCATATAACTTATAAAATTAGAATAATACAACTTACTATATATATACAGCCCATCTAAAACTCATACATACATCTCTTAAAATAGACTTTATACAAACTCTATATTTTTTTTTAATATCAATGGTTTAAATAAACAAATATATATAACTAAATAATAAACCAAATTTCAATGATCATTTGCATAACCAGATACATACGGCCAAACATTTGCATTAACTAAATAATACTTGAAAAGTATACATATATACATACTTAATAAACTAAGATGTAACCAGTTATATATTAACAGTTTTCATACATCAACTTACATATATAAACTACAAAATATATACGTACAAAACTTACATTTACACAACAGAGAGGAGGGGAATGGGGTCCATGTGGGATTAGGGTTTGGAATGTGGTGCTCGGCCGAGTAGATGGTGGCGGGTGAGGATGCGGTCGAGAGGGAAAACGATGGATCTGGTTGCTTGTCTTGGCTGTGATGGCGGAATCGGTGGACGAGAAGCCAAGTGGTGGTGAGAAAATTGAAAGGGGAAGGAAAGAGAGTGGGAGGCAGAGAACGAATGGGAGAGGAGAAGAGATTTTTAAGAAGTGAGATGCAGATCTAGAAGTAAGCCTTTGAACGAATGTTAGGCAGAGTAAGAAATAAATAAAAGTAACCGAAAAAAAAGAAAGGAAATGGAATAGTCTCAGATTGATTCAACTGAAATATTCAAAGCAATTAATTTCTTGATTGATTGGACATCACGTTTGAATTTTGAAAAGGCACGGTAAGTTAAAAGTCTCCATTTGGTACCGATACGACACACAGTTTTATTGTTTCCGTCGCGTACCGGACCTCAAAATACAGAAATGAATATACTGTGGAGATCAACACGATAAGACGATCAAAACGGTATACAGATATTAGTGGTATGATCATCCGATCAAAAGTCGATAATCGGTACCAGAAATGCTGCTATTCTGCCAGAATTAAGATAAACGGAGCAATAGAAGTCCAAATTTGACGAAACGAAGACTGATGTTTCACTCAAAAGATGATATAGAAATTTATTGTATAAAAATATTCAAGTTTGAAAAATATTTTATTTTCATCAATAATTAACTGACTTAAATTGAAATAGAATTTCACAAGAAAATAAACTTTAATATTATCAGGTGAAAATTTACCAGTTGCTATATTAAAATAGACGTATTCCAAATAGTAAATTTTTATTTTCAAATTTTATTGTTTAAATTTCACAAATTTCCGGTTAAATATGCTTTTTAAAACCAATCAAAATTTATGGGTCGTTACATCGCTTCTTTGGAACAAGAGTAATCTTCGTGCCTTCAAACATGAAATTGTAACTGTTGGTATGCCCATCATGTTGCACCACCCTATCATACTGCCACGGTTTTCCCAGCAACAAATGACACACATCCATATCTACCACATCGCACCAAATTTCATCTTTATATTTCTTTCCAATTGAAAAATTAACACGAGCTCGATGTCCAACCTTCACCTCACCTCCTTTCCTCAACCAAGCCAACTTGTACGGTTTCGGATGTTTCTCAGTCTTCAATGCCAACTTCCTCACAGCTTCTGAAGAAATTATATTATCACAGCTTCCAGCATCAATAACAAATTTTCAAACTTTCCCCAGAATAGTACATGTTGACTGAAAAATATTGCTCCTCAACCAACTACAATCCTCCTCTTGCTTTGGTGTCAAACAAGACCTCCTCATCATCAGATTACAACCTTCGTCTCCCGACACTTCTTCTTCCTCCTCATCAGGTGGTGAATTGGAACATTCAGCTTCTTCCTCCTCATCCTCAACCTCCGCTATCATAGCTCTCTTCTTCGGCTTTGGACATTCATTACTTTTGTGGCCCATCTCTTGGCAATTATAACACTTGAAACCATTATTGACTTTCGTCTTCCCAACCTCATTCACAACTGGTTTTGCAACAGCTTTTGGAACATTAGAACTTCCACTAACACCCTTCACTTGATTGTTGGAATTTGTAAACACATCACCACCTCGTCTTCCCTGCTTCTCCCAAGCCAACGCCTTCTGGTGTGCTTCCGCCACAGATCTAGGATCAAACATATTCACCATGTCCTGAATCTGTATTCGCAACCCTCCAACAAATCTAGCTGTCAATTGTTCCTCCGTCTCCATAACATCATTCCTTGCAATCAGTTGATAAAATTCGTCAGCATAGTCATTCACAGATTTCGTCCCCTGTCTCAAGTTTTGCAACCTCTGATACATAAGCGATTGATAATTATAAGGTAAGAATGTGGCTTTCATCAATTTCTTCATCTTCTCCCAAGATTCAATTTTTGACTTTCCCATCCGTTCACGTGTAAGTTTGGTTTGCTGCCACCACGCCAAAGCTCTACCCCTCAACCTTGTAGCAACCAACTTCACTCTACGATGTTCTGGAACCTCCTTGAAGTCAAAAATCTCCTCCACATTAGACAACCAATCCAAAAACTCCTCAGCTTGCATACCACCTTTGAATTATGGAATTTTAGTCTTCATCCTTGATTCCCATCGACGCTCATCCTCAACATCCCTATATGCATTACGTCCTTGGTCTCGATCTCGATAATGAATATTGCTTCTATCACTCTCTTCATCATAATCACGTGCATTTCGATATCGATCTCGACCATTAACATCTCTTTGATCACGCATGTCTCTTCTACTATGTCGTTCTTCATCATGATATGGCTCATACTCAAACTCTCGTTGAGTTCTTCTTTCATCATCTCTATACTCATGCTCATGGTGATCTCTTCTCATTGAAACTGATGATTCTCTTCTACCACAATCAGAATGTGGCGACACCCTCCTCGCTTCCGTAACCGATGGCGAAACTCTGTTTCCTCCATGGTTCGAGATTGGCGACCTCCGTCTTTGACCTTGATTCATATCATTCATCAATTTCTCTAACCTTCCAATACCTTCATCTAACTTCTCATTGAATTTGTTACTTATGCGTTGTTCCATTTGCTCGGCATCTTCCCTCTTGTACAAATCTTCAATATTTTGATGTCGATTAGCTCTTCTTGGCGGCATGATTCAAAATTTCACAAACACTTCAATATACCAAATGATGCACGGCCTTCTACTTCAAATTTCAAACACCTTTCAAACTTAGATCCAAAATGATACGGATCGAAATCTCCAAACTTGTTGCAATTTGTGATGAACACGATGAACAACCAAACTCCTCAAATTGCAAACCCGATCTCCAATACTTCAAACAAAGATGAACACTTCAACTTGCTCTCGGCCTAGCTCAAGATCGTACAAATCAACACTTCAAACTCTCGGCTCCAAGACTCGATTTAGCTATGATTGGCTAAAACAAGCTCTGATACCAAATGGAGCAGCAGCGGAATTACAAATTGATGATTATGTGAAAGTAGCAATCGATGGAATGAAGAATACTGAATGGCCCAAATTCGTTGATCCGAAGATACGGAATTCTACCTATCTTCGTCACGTTGATAGCGCACTATACCGTGAAAGAAGATCTTCAATTCTTCAAGCGTTGATCAAGCGCACTTGATACCGCGAATCGGCTTCAACAATCATTGAATCGAGCGCACTCGATTAACCGAAAGTGGAGATAGGAGATCACACTCAACTACCAATTTAATTGAAAGCACAAATCTAACAAACAAAAGTTTTCATTCAAATCAACTAAACTATTACAAATGGCACCACTGGTCTATTTATAGAAGTTACAACACACTCACAGAAAATAGTACAACACTTAGGTTGGCATCGACCTAACATACCCAGCGACTTACGACTTAACGACTTTGTCATAGCCGACCTAAATACAGACGACCTAAAACATCACGACCTACGACTTGCAATATTTACACCTCAACACATTACAAACTATCACGACTTACGACTTAGCAAATGAGCGACCTAAAAAATGTAAGGCGGCGACTCACGAAATCCAGGCGGCATGGCTTCAGCGACTTATCACAATTGGCGACCTAAAGCTTCCCGCGACCTAACTTAGGTCGTAGGTCGTTCACGCGACCTATCGTAGGTCGTAGCTCGAGGCAGTCTTCACTCGGAATATCTACGCGACCTAACTTAGGTCGTATCTCTTCTCCGCGACCTAAAGTACGTCGTAACTCGTTAGGTCGTTCGAGCACCTTTTCCTTTAGCTTGTTCACTCGTGAGTCTCCACTAGGTCGTTGTCGAGCTTCACTAAGTCGCTGGAACGACTTAAAGGCATTATTAGGTCGGTCACGACTTAGGGCTTCGTTAGGTCGGTCACGACCTAGTACTTCATTTTGTATCCCTCTCTCGTTAGTTTCCAAGTTCTTAGGTCGTAAACGACTCATCATTTCCGAGCGACTTAAGCAATTGTTAGGTCGTACGCGACCTAACACTTGGCCTACTGCATCAATTAATATTCAATAATTGATCTTAATTCAAGGTATTTCATTAAGATGATTCAATTCAATTTGTTAATTCTTTCAGAATAAAATTTACTTTATTTATCTCATTCAATTAACTTATCATTCTATCATCTTTATTAGCATTTTTTATAATTAAAATCTAAGTGCATAACATTATAAACACTCAAATTTTATTTATAAAATTATTTTATATTGTATATTATCCAATTACATTTTAACTTCTGAATAATTTAGGTAAGTTATTTTGAAATGCAATTTTAGTACTATACAAATAAAATTTTCAAATTCAATTATTTCAAGTTTAAATACTTATTCAAAATTTAGCTTTATTTATAATTGAAAACATCTTTTAACATGATTTTTAAGAATTTAATTTCCGTTTAATTTCAAATCCTTTAGAAATAATTATGTATATACTATATATATTGAATCAAATTAAATTTAAAATAATATACCCATATATATATATATATATATAAATCCAGTCATATTTAAGAAATTCAAATCAAAATATTTTTCCAAAACAAAACCGTAGCAGAGCTACATAATGGTTTCTCCATTTCGAAACTCGAAAATGAATGTCGATGATACCTTATTACTTAAATAAAACCATTAATATTTTCGAGTCGTTACAATAGTAGCTTCTGGATCATGCATAAACTTGCGAAGATGAGACACATGGAATACATTATGGACACCTGCCAAACTGCTCGACAACTCCACTCTATATGTAAGCTTTCCAATCCTTTCTATAATCTAGAATAGACCAACATAACTCGGGGCCAACTTTCCCGACTTTTCAAATCGTACCACACCCTTCATCGGTGATACTTTAATGAAAACCCTGTCTCCCACTGAGGACTCTAGGTCTTTATGCCTCATATCTGCGTAACTTTTTGCCTAGATTGAGCATCCTTCATCTGTCCTCGGATCAATTCAATCTTTTCTGACGCCTCTCTAACCAAATCCGGACCTAAGACTAATCTGTCTCCAGCCTCCAACCAACATGCTGGCGATTTGCATGGCTTTCCATACAAAGCTTCAAAAGGAGCCATTCCTATACTAGTCCGATGACTATTATTATAGGAAAACTCAATCAAATGTAGGTGATCTTCCCAAGATCCACCAATGTCTAACACACAAGCTCTTAATAAATCCTCAAGTACCTTATTGACTCTCTTTGCCTGCCCATCCATCTATGGGTAATATGTTGTACTTAACTTGAGCTTGGTACCTAATACCTCTTGTAGACTCCTCCAAAATTCGTTAGTAAATAATGCATCTATGTCGCTGACTATGCTACTAGGAATCTTATGAAGTCTAACTATGTTCTTCATGAATAACATAGCCAAAACAGGTGTCGTTCTAGTCGACTTTACTAGAATGAAATGGACACTCTTGGTCAACCTGTCCACAATAACCCATATACTCTCATTTCCTCTCCTTGACCTTGGCAACCCATCTATAAAATCCATAGATATCGAATCCCATTTCCAAACTGGAATATCTAAAGGCTAAAGTAACCCACTTGGCTTTTGATGTTCAACATTCACTTGTTGACAGTTGACACACTGCCTAGCGCACAAGCCAACATACTTCTTCATGCCTTCCCAATAGAAGCTTCTCTGCATATCCTGATACATCTTGGTCCCCCCAGGATGAATCGTAAACCTCGATTGATGACATTCCTCTAGAACTTCTCTCCTTAAGTTCTCCACATTCGGAACGCACAATCATCCCTTCTTTTTCAACCATCCTCTTTGGTCAAGACTAAAATCCTTTAGGTCATCAATCTCTGATCCTACCTCAAGCCTTCTAATCCTCTCGGCTAAGACTGGATCTTCTCTCTGCTTAGAAGTTATCTTCTCAATCAGTGCTGGTCGAACTTCTAAACAAGATAGCATGGCAATACCTTGACTAGAACTAGCAGCAGATCTCAACTGCACACCACAACTGGCTAAAGCTTCTAGATCCTTCCATTCTGCTAACATAGCCAACACCATAATATAATGTCTTCTACTGAGAGCATCTGCTACCTTATTTCCTTTCCCAGGAGTATACTCTATGTCGAAATCGTAAGCAGCCAGAAACTCTAGCCATCTTTGCTGCCTCATATTCAACTCCTTCTGAGAGAATAAATACTTTAATGATTTATGATCGGTATACAACTCAAATCTCTCTCCTAAGTGATAATGTCTCCAAATCTTTAAGGCAAAGATTACCGCAGCCAACTCCAAATCATAAGTAAGATATCTTACTTCGTGCGGTCTAAGCTGCCTAGATGCGTAAGCAATAACCTTGCCCCTCTACATCAATAATGCTCCCAATCTAGTGCCACATACATCAGTGTATCCTGCCAAACCTTGGTTACCATCTGGAACTACTAACACTAGTGCATTGGTTAACAAATGCTTTAACTTAAGGAACCCTTCCTCACATATGTCGGACCAAACAAACTTCACGTCCTTTCTGGTCTACTTAGTCAAAGGCGCTGCTATCCATGAGAAATCCTTGATGAATCTCCGGTAATAGCTAGCAAGTTCAAGAAAACTCCTGAACTCGATTACCGTCTCTGGTCTCTTCCAATTATTGACAACTTCGATCTTATCTGGATCGACTGACAATCCTTCCTTTGAAACCACATGACCAAGAAACTAACCTCTTTCTTCCAGAAATGACACTTGAAAAACTTCGCCTTTAGATGATTCTGCCTCAGCGTCTCCAGCACCACTCTAAGATGAATCTCATGCTCTCTTTAATCCTTTGAGTATACCAAAATGTCATCTACAAATACCAACACGAACATATCCAAGTGCTCTCGGAAAACATGGTTCATCAAATCAACGAAGAAAGAAGGTGCATTTGTCAATCCAAATGGCATCACCAACCACTCATATGAACCATACCTAGTCCGAAATGTCGTTAAAGGAATGCTATCCTCCACCACTCTCAACTGATGGAACCCCGTCGCTAAATCCAATTGGGAAAATATTTTGGCACCACTCAACTGATCAAACAGATCATCTATCCTCGGCAAAGGGTACCTATTCTTTATCCTCCTTTCGTTTAACTTACGATAGTCGATGCACATCCTTAACGACCCATCTGGTTTCTTCACAAACACCACAGCTGCTCCCCAAGGCGAACTGATCGGTCTAATAAAATTCCTTTCCTCGGGATTCACCAGCTGCACCTTCAATTCCTTCATCTCTGTCGGTGTCATTCTGTTAGGTGGTCTATTGACAGGCTCAGCTCTCAGTACAAGGTCTATCCAAAACTCTACAGCTCGTTTCGGTGGTAATCCAGTGACCAGCTAAAATTCATCTGCAAATTCTCTTGCTACACGAACCTGACTAAGCTCATCTCCCATTTCCATGACACTCAACAAAGCATAAACACTCTTACTGGAATTCTCCACTGGGAAAATGATTCGGTTATGAATATCTGGGCGCCTCAATGATATCTCCCTATCTTGGTAAAATATCCTAGCCTCACACTTACCCAACCAATCCATACCCAAAATGATCCCGAAATCTACGAAATCAAAGACATACAAACTGCATGCAAACTTATGACCTAACAAATCAAGTTCTAACTGGTCACATCTCATCCCAAGAGTTGCATGCCCTCCTATTGGATTCGCAACCCTTAAGGAAGTAACAAGGTATGTGGGTTCTATACATAACCTATCTACCAAACACTGAGATATAAAATGAATGCGATGCTCCATTATCAAACAATACCCTAACCAGTATGCTATGAATCAAAAGTGTACCTTCCATTATAGACTTTCCTTTCTCAGTAGCAGATGGTTTAGAGGATGATGGTTCCAAAGTAAAGACCTTTCCTTTTCCCGCCTTAGCAGCTTCAGGACACTTCTTGTAATGCCCCATCTGGTTGCAATTATAGCGTTGCATATTCTGCTTCCCCACAACCAATCTTCCATCACTCGAATGACATTTATTAGCATAGTGTCCCTTCTTATCACACTTGTAGCAAACTAGATCTACTTTCCCTTTCTTGGCTGCTCCTCCTTTCTGAGCACCCTTCTTCTTGAAGAAAAATAGCAAGCATCTCCTCATGGTGGATGGCCATCTCCACCACCACATTAGAAGGATCTCGGATATAGGCCATAGTCATTCTGCCTAAATCTGGCCTCAATCCTATAATGAATCTCTCATTTCTTCTAACATCAGTGTCAACCAAAGCATAACCATATCGAGATAGCTCATCAAACTTAGCAGCATACTCGATCACAGACATCCCTCCTTGGCGAAGATCCATAAACTTCCTCATCAACGCCGACTTGGCAACCTCAGACAAGAACCTCTGCTCAAACCTTCTTCTAAAATCAGCCCATGTCAGCTCTTCTTCCAGAACTCTGGCCGTCACACTGTTCCACCAGTGAAGTGCTGCCCCTTGCAACTGTCTAGAGGCTAGCCTTCTCTTCTCTTCATCATTCAAGCCTAAATCTATAAATATCCTTTCATAGTTCAACAACCAATTCTCTATTTCAACGGCATCTTTCGTTCAAACAAACGGCTTTCCGCCTAGACTGATATAATCACTGCTTAGCTTAGCATAGTTATAACTAACCGGAACTACAAGATTAGTTCCACCAACATTACTAGTAGCTCCTACTTGCAAAAGATTAGCCAACAACTGATACACCATCCTCGCATCTACTGGCGAATTTCCAGCACCTATATTAGCCTCAGCATTTTGGTTAGCATTAGCCTGTCGACCTTGGTTCCTCCGAGTATTAGGTCGAGCATTTCCATTGGTAGTGGTGCTTCCTACACCTATATTTCCTCTTTCGTTTCCTACTTCCATATCCTCTTTCTCATAAATCTGCATACGAGCCTTAGTAAGATACAGAAGAACGGTCTAAGAGAGAGGGGAACACGTACTTAGATATATACCTATATATCAAATACAAGTACGTTACTATAGCGTTAAGCCAAACCCCAATCATATTTTTAAATTCATTGGATTATGTTTCAAAAAGCTTTTAGGTTTAACTTTTCTTCTAAAGTTTCAGAAACCAATGCTCTGATACCAACATGTAACATCCCCCTACTTGGAGGCCCAAAACTAATGGCAACGGATGCTTTAGCCATCCATAGTTATTAATCCTCGGCAACCAAATACGACAGTGCTAGATACATTGATACACAGATCACAAGAATATGGAAAAAAATTAACAATTCAAAAACATATTTCCATATTCAATTTCAAATCAAAACATTGATGTTCATTACATAATCCCAAAAACGTTAACCACGTTTATCAAAATATAACTATTACAAATATGCCAAGAGCGACATATGAAGATGCCCCCTTAGTTGATCAGATTATATAGCAAGGCTAATAAATCTACCTTTACAAACAAAACACATAGCGGAAAGAAAACTCTAAATATCTATCTGCCTCTTGCACGTCTCCAGAAGCTTTATTCGTCAAGAAAGAGAACCTGAAAACCTTAAATCTCAAACTACTCAAAATCAATTGAGCACCCGAGAGTTTATGGGGAAAACAAAAACTTCGAGTCAGACATAATGCCTGGTATGAATAATAATCTAACATCTTGATCCTTTTAGATATCTAGTGAGACCATGCCGCTTAGCTGTCACGTACCGAAATTTTCGACTTTCGAAAATTCGACATCGATACTCACTTTATCGACTGCCGAGGAATCGAGTGCCGGAAACTCCAATAGTGAGGGTTTTAAAAAGAAGAAAAGGGTAGAAGAAGAAGAAAAGAGGAAAACGATAGAAGAAGAGAAAATAAAGAGAAAGAGAAGAAGAAGAAAACAGAAGAACATTAGAAACAGAAACAATATCAGAATCTCACATATCGCAGCGGAACAATATACAATAGATAATTACTAGTCTTTTAAAACAAAGAACTATATCAGTTTATACATACATCAATCAGAGTCAATATACGACTCAATACAACACAGCACATCAATGGACAGTTATATAAACTTGTCCTCATACAGAATACACAGCGGAATAAATAAATAAATACGGATGATACGTCTCGCCATCCAGCTTATCTCCAAAGCTCCAGAATATCCTGATAACATAACTCTAGGCTGCCCGTGTGGAAATTTGTGGGCACCCAGAGTTTAGAAGGGAACAATAAACTCCGAGTCAGTCATGGTGACTGGTGTGAGATCGTAAAACAGTTATTTTTCACAAAGAAAATAAAACAAATTCGCAATGCTTTTGGAAAATGAAACTACCATAAGACCTCCCACCACACACACAATGCAAACGCAGAATTGGAGGAGATTTCTTCTTATGATAGTCAAAGATGCTTACTATGCAAAATCAAATCATTTTTGATATTATTATTAGTGCATAGTGTAGAAATCATTTCGAAAGTATAATATTAATCTTAGCCAACATACGACCAGTATCGTATGCCTACTATAGCTACCATCTAAACAGTGGTGACCACCGTACGTAAATGGCAGGTTCTACAACTAATACCGTACAAAGTTCGTATTGGAGTTTGGATTTCCAACAAATGGTCAGGCTAAGGAACTTCCTATCCACGATGGGTATGTCCCTGGAATAGACGACCCGAGAAATAACCTAACATTACGGTTAGATCTCTGCCAACACAAGGCCGGGTTACCTCTGCAAAAATAGGTAACTACTGACACGCGTATGCCATCCCCCGATCGTAACCGATCTTCCCGAGGATCCCCGATTTCCAACAAACCACATCAAAATAATAATGCAGCAACCACATAGGTTAAGTATCTGGGCTCCATACCATGATACCACCTCTATCCAGAAGGAATGACATACACTAAGGGGCGCTACTCCCTAGAACCTTGTTGCATCCTTCCTGTTTCGACCATTTCCGGGGTGTAAGGCTCGTCGAAGTCTCGTCCACAAAGCTACGCTTTCTACAAAGCCATGCTTCGGGTCAAACAAATGATCAACCTATGATCACAAAGATATAAGATCAAACAAATGATCATATCACAAATGATCAAACACTGATCATTTCACAGCAACACTCAGTATGCCACGTTACCAAATTGGGATATATCGCTGATAAATTTCAACTACATAACCTCTGAGCTCGTACGTCTCAGAGAAGGGTGTTAAGCTAAGAGAATAAATTCTCCGCCACCAACAGAAATGTATTTGAAAGAAATCAGCTTTATATCTCAAATTGTAACGTCAGACACACAATCCATACAAGTCTGTTCCGGGATCGAACAGAACCGAAGGCACTTCTCACGAAGCCCTTGCACATCCGGATAATTTTCAATCACGTCAGGACTTCCCGTCACTAAGGGTGATAAAACCTCTAAACCGGAGATCAGCCGATGTAGAGTAACTCGACGGTAATCCTTCCGTTTTCAAAAATATCCGGTCTTCAACACCGGTCTTCGAATGCAATTCATAACGACGTATCACATATTCGGAATGGGTTATACGACCCCATGGTCCTTTCCCGGCTAACCCGAATAGTGAGCGCTTATTCAAAAATAAGTGTGGCATTCAAATTCATCCAATTCGCAACAAATACCTATCTAAAGGTAATTATTGATAGTCGGTTATTTAACTATCAATAAAGATGCGCAACATCATCAGATTCCAAATAATTTTTCAAAATTATTTTATCTTCCAAAATATCTTTACTAGATATAAAATTTCCCCACTTCAAAAATAAATCAACGTTTATTTTTTTAAGACGAATTCCCTTTTCTCTTATAAATTCCATATTGAATTTATATTTTTCGAATATCTACTAATATTCGATTTTCAAATCGATTTCAAATATTCAATTTCAATTTATCTTTACAAGGATAAATTCTCAAAATGTTCATTTCATATTGGAAAACATTCCCATACTTATTTAAAAATAAGTATTTCACAAATCTATTTATTTTCAACATTTGAAAATATTCGATATACTTAAATCAAAGTTTAAGTATATATTTCATTCTTTTAAGGAAAATATTCTTTTAACACATTTATTTGGGTCAAAACGAATGTTGCGTAAAACATCGTTACGACGACCCAAAATCACTAGTATAGGGATTCGGATTTAGATAGATATATAAATCCCAATACTACATAAAAACATTTCCTTTCGAAAATCATTTACTATAACAACAGTGTTATAGTCCATCATTTCCTTCTATTTCTCGAAAACGTCTATTTCAACAATAAATGTTGAAATCTATGTATTCGATACTTAACACGTTTTAAAACATCTTTTAAAACAATTACTTCATTTTATAATATCGCTTTTCCAAAACCATATCCATTTTACTTAAAAATATATTCACTGTCCAAAATCGTGAATATACTTCACTAACCAAATTTCAATCTTTTCTACACATTTATTTCAAGAATTTATCCACTATCCAAAATCGTGGAAAAAATTCCCTTAATAACCTTCTATATTCAATTCATCAAATTTGATTGATTTTCGAATTTATAAAACAACGTTTATAAATTCTATTTTCTATTTTCTATAACAACTCCGGTTTATAAATCTCATTTTATTAACTTCAAAAATTCACTTATAAAAATAAGTGATTTCGGATTTATAAACAACGTTTATAAATCGCATTTGTACTTTATAACGATTTCAACTTTTAAAAAGAATCATTTATGAACAAATTCGATCAATATTCCATTTAAAGGCAAAAATCCAATATATAAGTAAATTACTTATTAATCCTTTATTCTACAACTTCATTCATTTTTAACTTCACAATATAAATCTATTAATTTCATTCATTTTAACTTCACAACTTATACATCTATAAATTTCATATCAATTTAACTTCAAAATTTATAAATCTATAAATTTCATATCAATTTTCCAAATTCGTTTCAATTTGCCAATTAAATTTCTAATTGGACTTCTCACTTATTTCTTTTTAAATAAATTCCTTTTAAAGAAAATAAATTTCTTTGTCTCTTTCAATCTATTTAAAAATCCAAATTTAAATTGAATTCTTCAATTTATAATCACTGTTTTATGAAATCCATTTATTTAGCATTTTCACTTTATTCTGGGATTTATTCAATAAGATTATAAAAATCAGCTTTTATACTTTTAAATTCTTTTCTTCGAATTTATTCAACTTCTAAAAATTTATTTACTTAAAAATTTCTATTTTGATTTCAAAAATTCAATTTCATTTATTTTTGGAATCCAATGATATCAAACACCCATTCAGCTAAATTTTTAGCTTTCAAACAATTTCCAAACATCAATTCAATAACATCAATAATCATTCACAGATTATCACATCACGGTAGAAATAAATTCAATCAATGTGAGGGGTCCAGTTGGATCCCTCCAACCTGTTTCCCTGCATCCAAAGACGTCAGCACAATACCAATTCCACTTCGAGGTGGAATATCGCGGTATATAGGTTTTATAAAAATAATCCGCTTACTAACGACGCAATAGGGTCTCATCCGCTATACGAGGCGGGAAATCAATCAATCCAATATATACATATGCCAATATGTATATATTGCTATATATATATAGATATATCCTATTATATCTAATATCACATCCAAATAGAAATAATTAGTCAATAACTGCAATACAAAATTTATTTGAGTGAGAAAGATCTCACCTTTGATTTTATTTTGCAATCCAATCCAATCTTCTTTTGTTTTCTCGATTTATAGACCTTGTATAAACATTTAATACAATTTATCAATATTCGAAAAAATCGAATACAAATTATTCTTTAATTTAACCAATCTTTGTCTAAACTAATAACTTTTATTTTTAGCTAAATTTTCCTTTAATAGATTTTATTTAACTAAAATTTAATTTAATCAATCTTTAACACTTTAAAATTCCTAGGTGTTCTCCAAATTATTCAAATGTATTATAGATATATATAAATTTTTAAATTTATTTCTATAGGCTACCAAATAAAATTTTCTACAGTTTATTATTTCTTTTTCTTCATACATATATACATTCCTAAAATCACTTTATAAAAATTTCACTGTGCATATTTATATTTACACACATATATATAAACTAATTTAAAATCAAATAAAATAAATAAATAAAAAATTACCTTACCGAAAATCGAACGCAACCCCTGACCACTGTTCGGCCTCCACGGTGCCACCTCTTCGCGAAACCCTACTCACGGTGACAATGGCACGCTCGCCATCGAGACGAATATCATCGCAGCCCAGATACTTTGAATCGCGAGTCCTTACTCACGACTGCGGCTCCCCTTCACAACACGCGACCCCAGATTCGAGCGCCTCCTGACACGAGCGACGACCATCGCGATTTGGGTCGCGGTCGTCCATTGCCCTATCGTCGACTTCCCTCCTCCGATGTCGAGCATCACGGTGTCGCGGCGTCCACTCGATTTTAACTTGAATTATGAAATGTTGAGGTGAGCCGAGCGATTGAATTTTGGAGGAGAGGGAGAATGGCCATTAAATTGATTTAGTTTTTGGTTTCTTTCGTTTGAACTGGGGAGAACGGCTGTTGAGATGAATACGCGACCATTTTTATTTTGTCTCGTTTGATTTTTCTTTTCATTTGAACGAGAGGAGTGAGGGAGAGGGGAAGAGGAAACAGACGTGACTTAAAAGAAAGTAGCGTGATGGGTTGCACAATTCTATTGCGTGATATCAGGCGCGATTAAAGGGAGAACGTGTGAATATATATGTATATAATTAAAAAATCTAAATTTGAATTTTCGATTTATTTCCAACGCGTTTCTACGCCGTACGCTCTCATATCAACTCCGAAAAATACGAAATTTGAAATCCGATAATAATACAATATTACGGACCCAATGGAACTAGTTTCGTCAAATTCCGAGATGGTGTGAAAATTGACTATTTTTAAATATCGATTCGAACGATATAATTTCAAACTGAACAATTAAATTCCAAATTCGATTCTAAAGCTCCAATTATCTTCAGTATTGTCAATACGAATTTTAAAAGCTTTCGAAATATTTTTCTTCAACTTTAAATTGAAGATTCAAATTTTTATTCAGCATTCAATAGATTAAATTTATAGTTTAATCGCAAATTTCAAAGTTATAAATCGGGATTCAAATTAAATCATCATTCAAATATTTAAAATAAATTAAATATTCTCAATTTAATTTGTTAAAAATTCTGGGTCGTTACAGACTTCCCTCCTTAAAAGAATTTCGTCCTCGAAATTACAAGTTAGGAAAAAAAATCCTTAACTCGTCTATTATTTTTCACAAATTCAAATAGTTTTATCAAATTTTCAAAACAAATCTTTCTATTAAAGATTCGTTATCATTCAACTAAATTTCTAAACCTTTCATAGTTTTCAAACATCATTGTTTTCTTAACAATTCAAATTTAAATTCAAATTCAAATTTTAAACTTTCAAAATTTTCTCAAAAACTTTCTAACGCCCTAAATTTCCGAAAAATTTCGCCAGCGTCTCCTTTGTGCGGCTAATACGGCACGACTACAAAACGTCCCTACGGACTCTCAAATTTCAAAAAGAGAAAAGAAAAAGCCAAGCGGCTAGACAAGAAATCATCAAATCTCATATTGAAATTCAAATACTTACCTTTTGTCGAGCCATTCAAATTATCTTTGAAATCAAATCCAATACCTTTATAATACATGTATCCTACTAGCCATAATATCTAGTTACAACATTCAATTATCATTTTGCCAATTTTATTACAAAATTTCTAATATCAACTTCTTATACCATTTCTAGTTTACTATTGAAGTTACATATTCATTTTCGTTCAATTTTACATTTCTAATCTCATTTGAATTCAATTCACAATTTTAATTAAATTTGGATTCTATTAGCTTCACTTACTAATTTTAGTTTAATAGTTCACTTTGTTTTCAACAAATCTGAATTCAATTCAGTCTTACTTACTTACAAATTCAAAATGAATTTTAACATTTCAATTTCATTTTCTTGCACTTGCAAATTGATTTATTCGTTCACAAATTCATTCATTTTCAATTTGCATCTCATACATCAAATTTTCAAATATTTATAAGTCTTTGACTTATTTACATTTTGATTTATCAAATCATTTATACATTCACTTACTAATTTCATTCCATTTTCAGTTATAAATTTGTATTCACAATTTCATTCCATTATTGAATTTTAAATTTTCAATTACCTTCTTGAATTCTATTCCAAGTTATAAATTCATTTACAATTTGAATTTCATTCCAATCAGATCTCAATATTTTATAAGTTATCAATTTCATAATATTTCATAAATATTTTTATATAGCATTCCAGAGTTTACCAACATTTCAAAGCCATTTTGAAAACAATTCAAATTATCCTTTTGAATTTTCAAAACAAAACCCAAATTTTTCCAAACAATTTCCATTTAAAACAACTTGGCAGCAATTTCTCTTTTGGAAACCCGAAAATGAACACCGGTGATGTCGCGATCATCATCGGAATTATTTTCCAGCGACCGAAAAGAGTTTAGAGCCTTTCATTCCTTCAAAACACTTTTCAAAACCCTTGAAATCCATTTTCAAATCAAAAAGGAATTAAACTTTCCAAATCTCCAAAATTTTCAAATTCTTTTCAAAACCTTTCCAAATACTTCTCTGGAATCCCGTTTTAAATTACAATTCACATTTATAATTTACATTCTCAAATTTCATTTGCATGTGAATTTATTTCTTAACTTTGGAGTTACGATTTCAATTTCTTATTCAATTTCAATGATAATAATTTACTATTATTACTTCCTAACATCCATGCAACCATATACTATAGTACTTTCGAAAATTCGACATCGATACTCACTTTATCGACTGCCGAGGAATCGAGTGCCGGAAACTCCAATAGTGAGGGTTTTAAAAAGAAGAAAAGGGTAGAAGAAGAAGAAAAGAGGAAAAAGATAGAAGAAGAGAAAATAAAGAGAAAGAGAAGAAGAAGAAAACAGAAGAACATTAGAAACAGAAACAATATAAGAATCTCACATATCGCAGCGGAACAATATACAATAGATAATTACTAGTCTTTTAAAACAAAGAACTATATCAGTTTATACATACATCAATCAGAGTCAATATACGAATCAATACAACACAGCACATCAATGGACAGTTATATAAACTTGTCCTCATACCGAATACACAGCGGAATAAATAAATAAATACGGATGATACGTCTCGCCATCCAGCTTATCTCCAAAGCTCCAGAATATCCTGATAACATAACTCTAGGCTGCCCGTGTGGAAATTTGTGGGCACCCAGAGTTTAGAAGGGAACAATAAACTCCGAGTCAGTCATGGTGACTGGTGTGAGATCGTAAAACAGTTATTTTTCACAAAGAAAATAAAACAAATTCGCAATGCTTTTGGAAAATGAAACTACCATAAGACCTCCCACCACACACACAATGCAAATGCAGAATTGGAGGAGATTTCTTCTTATGATAGTCAAAGATGCTTACTACGCAAAATCAAATCATTTTTGATATTATTATTAGTGCATAGTGTAGAAATCATTTCGAAAGTATAATATTAATCTTAGCCAACATATGACCAGTATCGTATGCCTACTATAGCTACCATCTAAACAGTGGTGACCACCGTACGTAAATGGCAGGTTCTACAACTAATACCGTACAAAGTTCGTATTGGAGTTTGGATTTCCAACAAATGGTCAGGCTAAGGAACTTCCTATCCACGATGGGTACGTCCCTGGAATAGACGACCCGAGAAATAACCTAACATTACGGTTAGATCTCTGCCAACACAAGGCCGGGTTACCTCTACAAAAATAGGTAACTACTGACACGCGTATGCCATCCCCCGATCGTAACCGATCTTCCCGAGGATCCCCGATTTCCAACAAACCACATCAAAATAATAATGCAGCAACCACATAGGTTAAGTATCTGGGCTCCATACCATGATACCACCTCTATCCAGAAGGAATGACATACACTAAGGGGCGCTACTCCCTAGAACCTTGCTGCATCCTTCCTGTTTCGACCATTTCCGGGGTGTAAGGCTCGTCGAAGTCTCGTCCACAAAGCTACGCTTTCTACAAAGCCATGCTTCGGGTCAAACAAATGATCAACCTATGATCACAAAGATATAAGATCAAACAAATGATCATATCACAAATGATCAAACACTGATCATTTCACAGCAACACTCAGTATGCCACGTTACCAAATTGGGATATATCGCTGATAAATTTCAACTACATAACCTCTGAGCTCGTACGTCTCAGAGAAGGGTGTTAAGCTAAGAGAATAAATTCTCCGCCACCAACAGAAATGTATTTGAAAGAAATCAGCTTTATATCTCAAATTGTAACGTCAGACACACAATCCATACAAGTCTGTTCCGGGATCGAACAGAACCGAAGGCACTTCTCACGAAGCCCTTGCACATCCGGATAATTTTCAATCACGTCAGGACTTCCCGTCACTAAGGGTGATAAAACCTCTAAACCGGAGATCAACCGATGTAGAGTAACTCGACGGTAATCCTTCCGTTTTCAAAAATATCCGGTCTTCAACACCGGTCTTCGAATGCAATTCATAACGACGTATCACATATTCGGAATGGGTTATACGACCCCATGGTCCTTTCCCGGCTAACCCGAATAGTGAGCGCTTATTCAAAAATAAGTGTGGCATTCAAATTCATCCAATTCGCAACAAATACCTATCTAAAGGTAATTATTGATAGTCGGTTATTTAACTTTCAATAAAGATGCGCAACATCATCAGATTCCAAATAATTTTTCAAAATTATTTTATCTTCCAAAATATCTTTACTAGATATAAAATTTCCCCACTTCAAAAATAAATCAACGTTTATTTTTTTAAGACGAATTCCCTTTTCTCTTATAAATTCCATATTGAATTTATATTTTTCGAATATCTACTAATATTCGATTTTCAAATCGATTTCAAATATTCAATTTCAATTTATCTTTACAAGGATAAATTCTCAAAATGTTCATTTCATATTGGAAAACATTCCCATACTTATTTAAAAATAAGTATTTCACAAATCTATTTATTTTCAACATTTGAAAATATTCGATATACTTAAATCAAAGTTTAAGTATATATTTCATTCTTTTAAGGAAAATATTCTTTTAACACATTTATTTGGGTCAAAACGAATGTTGCGTAAAACATCGTTACGACGACCCAAAATCACTAGTATAGGGATTCGGATTTAGATAGATATATAAATCCCAATACTACATAAAAACATTTCCTTTCGAAAATCATTTACTATAACAACAGTGTTATAGTCCATCATTTCCTTCTATTTCTCGAAAACGTCTATTTCAACAATAAATGTTGAAATCTATGTATTCGATACTTAACACGTTTTAAAACATCTTTTAAAACAATTACTTCATTTTATAATATCGCTTTTCCAAAACCATATCCATTTTACTTAAAAATATATTCACTGTCCAAAATCGTGAATATACTTCACTAACCAAATTTCAATCTTTTCTACACATTTATTTCAAGAATTTATCCACTATCCAAAATCGTGGAAAAAATTCCCTTAATAACCTTCTATATTCAATTCATCAAATTTGATTGATTTTCGAATTTATAAAACAACGTTTATAAATTCTATTTTCTATTTTCTATAACAACTCCGGTTTATAAATCTCATTTTATTAACTTCAAAAATTCACTTATAAAAATAAGTGATTTCGGATTTATAAACAACGTTTATAAATCGCATTTGTACTTTATAACGATTTCAACTTTTAAAAAGAATCATTTATGAACAAATTCGATCAATATTCCATTTAAAGGCAAAAATCCAATTTATAAGTAAATTACTTATTAATCCTTTATTCTACAACTTCATTCATTTTTAACTTCACAATATAAATCTATTAATTTCATTCATTTTAACTTCACAACTTATACATCTATAAATTTCATATCAATTTAACTTCAAAATTTATAAATCTATAAATTTCATATCAATTTTCCAAATTCGTTTCAATTTGCCAATTAAATTTCTAATTGGACTTCTCACTTATTTCTTTTTAAATAAATTCCTTTTAAAGAAAATAAATTTCTTTATCTCTTTCAATCTATTTAAAAATCCAAATTTAAATTGAATTCTTCAATTTATAATCACTGTTTTATGTAATCCATTTATTTAGCATTTTCACTTTATTCTGGGATTTATTCAATAAGATTATAAAAATCAGCTTTTATACTTTTAAATTCTTTTCTTCGAATTTATTCAACTTCTAAAAATTTATTTACTTAAAAATTTCTATTTTGATTTCAAAAATTCAATTTCATTTATTTTTGGAATCCAATGATATCAAACATCCATTCAGCTAAATTTTTAGCTTTCAAACAATTTCCAAACATCAATTCAATAACATCAATAATCATTCACAGATTATCACATCACAGTAGAAATAAATTCAATCAATGTGAGGGGTCCAGTTGGATCCCTCCAACCTGTTTCCCTGCATCCAAAGACGTCAGCACAATACCAATTCCACTTCGAGGTGGAATATCGCGGTATATAGGTTTTATAAAAATAATCCGCTTACTAACGGCACAATAGGGTCTCATCCGCTATACGAGGCGGGAAATCAATCAATCCAATATATACATATGCCAATATGTATATATTGCTATATATATATAGATATATCCTATTATATCTAATATCACATCCAAATAGAAATAAATAGTCAATAACTGCAATACAAAATTTATTTGAGTGAGAAAGATCTCACCTTTGATTTTATTTTGCAATCCAATCCAATCTTCTTTTGTTTTCTCGATTTATAGACCTTGTATAAACATTTAATACAATTTATCAATATTCGAAAAAATCGAATACAAATTATTCTTTAATTTAACCAATCTTTGTCTAAACTAATAACTTTTATTTTTAGCTAAATTTTCCTTTAATAGATTTTATTTAACTAAAATTTAGTTTAATCAATCTTTAACACTTTAAAATTCCTAGGTGTTCTCCAAATTATTCAAATGTATTATAGATATATATAAATTTTTAAATTTATTTCTATAGGCTGCCAAATAAAATTTTCTACAGTTTATTATTTCTTTTTCTTCATACATATATACATTCCTAAAATCACTTTATAAAAATTTCACTGTACATATTTATATTTACACATATATATATAAACTAATTTAAAATCAAATAAAATAAATAAATAAAAAATTACCTTACCGAAAATCGAACGCAACCCCTGACCACTGTTCGGCCTCCACGGCGCCACCTCTTCGCGAAACCCTACTCACGGTGACAATGGCACGCTCGCCATCGAGACGAATATCATCGCAGCCCAGATACTTTGAATCGCGAGTCCTTACTCACGACTGCGCCTCCCCTTCACAACACGCGACCCCAGATTTGAGCGCCTCCTGACGCGAGCGACGACCATCGCGATTTGGGTCGCGGTCGTCCATTGCCCTATCGTCGACTTCCCTCCTCCGATGTCGAGCATCACGGTGTCGCGGCGTCCACTCGATTTTAACTTGAATTATGAAATGTTGAGGTGAGCCGAGCGATTGAATTTTGGAGGAGAGGGAGAATGGCCATTAAATTGATTTAGTTTTTGGTTTCGTTCGTTTGAACTGGGGAGAACGGCTGTTGAGATGAATACGCGACCATTTTTATTTTGTCTCGTTTGATTTTTCTTTTCATTTGAACGAGAGGAGTGAGGGAGAGGGGAAGAGGAAACAGACGTGACTTAAAAGAAAGTAGCGTGATGGGTTGCACGATTCTATTGCGTGATATCAGGCGCGATTAAAGGGAGAACGTGTGAATATATATGTATATAAATAAAAATTTTAAATTTGAATTTTCGATTTATTTCCAACGCGTTTCTACGCCGTACGCTCTCATATCAACTCCGAAAAATACGAAATTTGAAATCCGATAATAATACAATATTACGGACCCAATGGAACTGGTTTCGTCAAATTCCGAGACGGTGTGAAAATTGACTATTTTTAAATATCGATTCGAACGATATAATTTCAAACTGAACAATTAAATTCCAAATTCAATTCTGAAGCTCCAATTATCTTCAGTATTGTCAATACGAATTTTAAAAGCTTTCGAAATATTTTTCTTCAACTTTAAATTGAAGATTCAAATTTTTATTCAGCATTCAATAGATTAAATTTTAAAGTTTAATCGCAAATTTCAAAGTTATAAATCGGGATTCAAATTAAATCATCATTCAAATATTTAAAATAAATTAAATATTCTCAATTTAATTTGTAAAAAATTCTGGGTCGTTACATTAGCGGAACGGGTTTTCCCCTCACTAATATCCTAAAACCCTTTTAAAACCTTATTCTGTGCTCCTGCATCCACAATGGTTAAAACATACATTTTCCAAACATTATGATGATATGCATACTTGAAAACAATTAGGATTTCCCATCCCATTCTAGATTTTATTAGCTCATAGAGGGACTATCCATCCCATTCCCATTTTACTTAAGCTGATGCGGACTATCCATCTCACATCCCATAGTTTTCCTAGGATGACTATAAACCCTTCATTAAACGTATGGAGACTATCCATCCCCAACATGATGTTGACTATCCATCAAACTTCCCTTAGTTTTCCTAGGATGACTATGAACCCTTCTTCGATCATATGGAGACTATTCATCTCCAACTTGATGTTGACAATCCATCAAACATCCCATAGTTTTCCTACGATGACTATGAACCCATCACTTGGCCACTTGACTTATGTTATCCCCATGAATCTAATTATCTCATTCTATCCATATGATTAACCTATTTCCATTAGTATCCCTAATTTATGTTATATCCCAGTTATCCCATGCTATCCACATGGTCGACCTATTTCCATTAGTATTCCTAATTTAGGTTATATTCAATTATGATTTACATTGGTATCCCCCAATGATTGTCAAAACATATAAGTGTTGATATCCCCAACCATTGTGTTGAACTCATTAAGCCTACCCTAGTATCCCCAAGATTAAACAACATTTATTTTATGAGGTTAAAAGAAAACAACTTTTCAACCCCTTCGAAAGTATCCCCTTCGAAAGCTTTGCTTAAAAGCATTGCTTTAGACCCTTTCGGAAGCAACCTTTCGACCCCTTCGAAAGCACAAACCATAAATTTTTAAAACAATAGGCTCCAGCCTTTATAATACTTTTAAACCCCCTTTAGAAACCTTTCAACCATGTTAAAGTATTATTATATAAGGGTAGAATCTTAGCTTCAAAACCACTTGAAATTATCCCTTTCAAAAGCATTAAAGGTTACCCTTCAAACCCTTGAAAATCAAACCTTTTGAAACCATTGAACATAAAACCTTTCGAAACCATTGAAACTCAAACCTTTCAAAACCATTGAACATCAAACCTTTCGAAACCATTGAGAAAACATTGAAACTCAAACCTTTCGAAACCATTGAAACCCAAACCTTTCGAAAGCATTGGGCTTATACTTAAAAATATTACTTTGGGTCATAATAAAATAGGTGAAAGTATCTCTTCCAAAACCACTCTTTATTTTATAAAATCTTAGGGAAGTTTGATAATATCAAACCATCCTTTCGAAAGCATTAAAACATCTAGGATGAACCTTTCGACAACGTCAAAAGCTTCTGCTTTCGACCCCTTCGAAAGGTTTAGGAAGCGGCTTCTATTTTTATAAACAATTAAACCTTTCAACGAAGTCGAAAGCTTTAAATAAAAACTTCTTTGAAACAAAGGCATCTTTCAAAACCAAAGCTTTCGACCTTGTCGAAAGCTCTTTAAAACTAACCGTTCGAAACCTAACCTTTTGACCTTGTCGAAAGCTCTTTATAAAGTAGACAACTGATCTTTTTTTCAAATCAAGGTAATCTAAGGGACCATCTCTTTTGAAAGCAACCCTAGGACACTTTGCCTTCTGACTTGGTCCAATTCACTACATACCACTTGAATGATATCATGTGCATTGTTTTCGACCTAGTTGGTCAATGAAGTCAAAAGGTCTAGGTTGAGAGGTCTGGGTCGAAAGGTTTGCCAAAAAAGGTAGATACACCTTTTTCTAGGTAAAAGCTGTTTTTGCCAAAAATAAGTAAACTTTTTGTAACAAACTTGCCTACTTGTAAACATTTGATTGGCTTTCACAAACTTTTAAATAATTTGGATAATATTTGTCGCATTTTCTCAGATCTAAAATCAAGTTAACTTTTAACAATTAAGTCCTTCCTCTTATGAAAACAATTAAATCATTTAAGTCCTTTCGAAATAATTTAATTTCCATACTAAATCACTTAGTAAAAATCCCCAAAAATTCCAGAAATTCACTTTAATCATGTTATCTAACATATCAAAATTTCAGACCTAAATTCTTAATATATTTTTCAAAATAAATTTATAAATCCAAATATCCATATTTTTCTTTCAAAATTCATAACTAATTCTCATGGCTTGGAAAATTATAAAAATTTAAACCCAACTCCAAAATTATGTTTTCCATAACATATAATTTTCCCATGGCGTTTCAAAATCATTTAACCTCGGTTTTACCGTAAAACCTTATATGTCTCCTTTAAACAACCATGTTTAAACATATAAAAATCATAAATCAAGAATATCATCATTCAATGCATCATAAAACAGATTTACCCTGAAATCTGAAACTGTATGATTATAAAACCAATATAGAGGTGTAGAAATTATTATTTACCTTAGATTGGATAAGGAAATTCATGATTGATTGAGATTGATTTCTTCTAGCTTGAATCCTAAGCTTAAATTTGATTTTCTCTTCTTTCTTCCTAATGGTCGGCCTTGCTTTATTACAGTTATAAATTTTTGTTTGAGATAAAATGAACATGTATGACTAAATAGAATAGTAAGGGGGAAATATGGGCGGCTATTTACCCCAATGCCCTTATGTTAAAATTTTGTTAACCATTTATAAGTTCATTTATTTATATAAGCATGGCCACTTAATTTATTAATAAACCTCAATCCCCTTTCTACATTATTCTATTTAATTTATCCAATTAAATGTCCTGAATAATGTTAAATAAAAATTAGGGGTGTTACACATTATCAGTTGTTTTATTACTTTAGACTTATGTTGAATGCACTCTTTATTTTTATTTTTGTTTGATATAGCTTACTTTTGGAGAAAAGGACACTTTTCCATATGGAAACAAAATACAACTTCATCTAATTGTAATTAAAACATTCCATTTCAAATAACATTTTGTACGATATACAATTCTTTCTTTCGCTTATTAGCTATTTTGAAAAACACAACTTATGTATATATATATATTATATAATTTGATATTTTGAAATCACTTCTATTTGTATATTTTTTACATTTTTTTATCAGATTGAAAATTAAGCATGACAATGTGAAAAAGTTTGATTATTTTGTTAATGATATATGTCTAATTATCTTGTAGGGTGCCTAGACTTCATTTTTGGATAAAGAGGGGTCACTTTTTAGTATTTTAAAATTATTATGAAATATCTTAAAACTAAACCTCCATAAAAAAACATAGTTACACATTTACCCTCTTTCTATCGATATGTAAAATATAAACGATGGAACTACGCCGTGTTTTCAAGTAAATTTTGATAGATCTTTACCATAGTACTATATTGACGATGCATGTTCTTTTTCCTACAGATTTTTCGACCAGTACCATTTTTCTTTTCATATAAAAGGGACAAAATATTTAATTATTTGGACCAAACAATCCGCATATATTCTCCTCTTAACAGAATTATTTTAACTGAAGCTCGCCTAAAATTGTCGCTATTTATTAAAAAAGGGAGTACTATTTAATCCTTTTGCATGTAATGACTTTATAACTTGGCCAATTTTATTTGCATCACATGTTTTACTATCCACACCCTACCGTTTTTTCCAACATTTCCATAATTTTACATTCTCATACTACCCTTAACCCCTTCATCTCTACATTTACTCCATTCCTAAACTCAATTCCTTCTCCACTCCTAAACTCAATTCTATTTCACTCCAAATCTTCATTAAACGAGTTTTTTAAGTAAATCAAAGTGGGATGTTGGAGATTTGGAGCATATGGACTCACCGAAGGTAAGAAATCTTCTCCATATTTGTTCTACAATAGCTTTAAAATAAATTGTCAGTCGAAACCACGCATGGGACGACGTGGGGGCATGTATAAGACCGTGCCAAAACCTAGCGTGGGTTTTATTATCAACCTTGTTAATAGTAGGCATGGGTTATCTTATCTACCATGCTATCCCCTCGCATGGGTCATTAATTTGAGTGTTAACCTTGTAAGTTGATCTCTTACAAAGAAGCACATGAACCAAATGAGTTCGAAGAAGAAATTGCATAGGACTACTATAACGAATTCACTACATATGATGTAAGTACTAGTTTATTGTTTTTATGTGTTAAATTCAGTTTATATACGTTGTTTATCCTAAACTTCTTAAATGTTGATGTTTCTGAGTTATCAAAAAATGAAAGATTGAGTTATTGCAAAGGATAGAGAGCTAGGATTCATTGTTATTGTTTTTAGATCAGAACTTAACAATAAAGGTAGGAAACCCTGAGTTATATTTGCTTGGGAAAGGAGTGGAAAATACATATAGTATAAAGAAGTTTCTTTTTTGAATTCTAGATTGGCCAACACAAAGCAATGCAATTGTCCATTTCAAATTAAGGGTCATACAAATTCTTCATTAGATGAATGGAAGTTGACAGTTGTGAATGGAGTTCATAACCATTATGCAATGGAAAACAGCTAAGGCCATTCTTTTGCTGGAAGATTGACAAAGTAAGAAATGAAAATTTGCATTAATATATCTAAAAATGTGGTAAAACACAAGTCAATTTTGCATACTATAAAAAATGAGCCAAAAAATTGTACTACCATAAATACAATCAACAATGTTCTCAGTCAACAAAGTCAATGGAATGGGCTGGAGATTCATACATTCAATATTTATTAAGCAAACTTACAAAGTTTTACTATATTGAATGGCATCGTAATCAAGATGATGGAACAGACATAATAACGGATATTTTATGGGCTGATCCGATTAGTTTAAATTTTTTACATACATTTCCTTGTGATCTTGTAATAGATTGTACGTATAAAACGAATAGGTATAGAATGCCATTATTAGAGATCGTTGGAGTCACGTCCCTAGACTATATATTTTGCATAGTTATTGCCTACCTTGTTTTTCAATAGGAGGGAAATTATGTGTGGGCTTTGCAGAGGTCGAAGTTTGTTATGAATGCTTGTAAAATAGAATTGCCAACCATCATTGTAACAGATAGAGAGCTCACTTGGAAAATTATGAGTTACAAGTTTGTTGGGCATCGGAGAATCTATTTGGCTACAAATTCGAAGAGAATCATATGATAAGTTATACAAATATAAGGAGCTATACGACTCGGTTGTTGTTAAACGCGCTCAAACCAACTTACTACTAAAGCAGGTGTAACGACTCTTATTTTATGTATCGAAGGATCATAAAAAAAATTATTCTATTAATATGAGGTCGTATGATTCTATAATTTTAGGATATGACTCATAGGGACATTTTACACATGTATGATTTTTCCTGAATTTCTATGTGACCATTTTAACCCTGGAAATCTTGTTTGGGCTATAACTTTTGATAGGAGTCGAATTAGGGTCTCAAGCTAGTTCCATTGTTTCAGGATAATGGTTTCCCATCCGTAGGGTGGTCATAATAGAAAACGGACTTACAGTTAAAAAATTATGCCGGTGTTAAGTTTTTAAGGCTATTGGCCAGAATAAGTGTGTAATTAGTAAAGCTCATTAGTTGGTCCATTAGTCTAACTAAATAATACTTGAAATAGATGGCTGAAGAGTCAAGTTAAAACTTTTCCCTCTCATTCTAAATCACGTCTAAACCTTAATTAATAGAGATCATCGTTTTGATTTGAAGTGCATTCCATTGCTGTCCGGATTGGATTTACATTCATATTGGTTGAATTTGGTAATTGATGAGTGGTTTATGCCATCTCACTATATTGTGCATGTTTATATGGTAGAATCATATGATTTAACATGTTTTAAATCGATTTTTGTCCATAAAACCTTTTCTAACTTTAATCACATGTTAAACTATGCATATGATTTAGGTTAATTAGAAATCACCCTTGCTCATGCTCATATATTCATGCTATATGTAGATCTATGTTAGAAATTGACTGTTTTTTCGTATTCTGATGGATTGCATGTTTGATTGGATGAAACTATTTGTTATTCTATGTTGAATGATATGATTTATGTTGTTTGTTAGTATTGTGATTGCATAGAAAGTTACATCAGAGAATTGAGCAAATTGGAGGCAAAGTTAGTTGGAATTGGAGGAAACTTAGAAGGGAGGCTTTAGATTATTGGAAGAGCTTGTTGTTCAAGGCACAAATTCCAATTCATTAACTATACAAGTTGCAACGAGTTGAGAGGTCGGCACCGATATATGTAGTTTGGTCCATGGTGGTAGCGATTTTGGGGAGAGCAAGAATGTTGTTAATAGAGGTTGCCTGAAGTGATGGATATGTAATTGGCTAAGAGTTGTGTGACGACCTAAAATTCTGACTTTCGAGAATTCACATTAACACAACCATGTCACAAATTCGAGTGCCAAAAAATTGAATAATCATGGTTTAAAGAAATAAAGATAGACAATAGAAATAGAAGATTCTCACATACGCATGGATCAAATATAATTATACATCAGAGTTAACTTAAATAGTGTTCCACATGAAATAAGATAGATACTAACCCAGCTAGCGGCAGTTATAACCACCTGCCCCACATGTGCCGGTACAAAATACATAAATCAATAACACATAAACGCTGCAACGGAAATAACGGTAAATAATATCTTCTAATGATCCAGCTCCAACCTCCATTTGCCATGGCTTCGGCTTCATAACTATAGCTTCCAAAATGCTCCATACTAATCTAAATACTAGGCAGCCCGAAATAATAGGGCAACCAGAGTGTAAGGAAAGGGAAAACACTCCGGGTCAGTCATGGGACTGGTGTGAGAAACTCAAAATATGCTTTGAAAACAAACGGTATCTCATAAGACCACGCCGGATAAAAACATGGAACGGGTTTTTACCTTATGATAACCAAAATTGATTATGCCAAAATAATGGGATATTATTTTTAATGACATTGTGCTTTTTGAAAATGCTTTTCAAGTAAACTTATGAATCTTAGCCGAGATTGTTACATTCATTAAATTCCAGCATCTTGGTCTACAATCAAACTCTTACGGGTTCTTATTGGATATTGGATTCCATACTAGCAAGCAAGGTAAGGGACTACCTTCCGTATAGTACACCTCTAGAGAGATGCACATGGGTGTGAGTTCCCTACCCAATGCCTAAACAAGACTATCTACCCAACCGATAGACCGAATACGCCATTTCCCCTGGTCGTTTCCGACCTTTCGAGAGCACTCTCATCATAACCTTCAGACCCAAAATACAGCGGTAGATCAGTTATAACCAGAAAGGAAAATGCGGGCATTCTCATGGGTGCTAAACCATGACTCATCTTGCTGCACGCCATGTTTCTGTCACTCCCCATTTGATGAGGCTCGAGGTAACGCATTACCTTTTCATTCCAGCTCATTCACTCTGAATGCCACATTGCCAGATCCGCCAAACTAATTGACTCCCATAAAAATATAACCTCCAAGTTCGTACGTCTCAGAGAAGGGTGTTAAGCTAAGAGAAGTTTCCTTCTCCACCACCAAACAGATGGACGTTTGTAAAAGTCAACGTTCGTAATCATTGGAAATGCTTTGTCAAACATACTCCCATGCAAGTCATCTAGGTAAAGGATAAACCAAAGGCACCACCCTATTGCATCCCTAATCGTAGTAGCCGTCAGCCTTGCATCATCATAGATCCCACAACAAGGAATCGCTGCTATTCATTTACCTCGGGAGCAACTCCGAGGTTATCAACAAGCAACCTTCTTGCCGTAGAAGATCTTCGGTCTTCAACATCATAGAGATTTTCCATCTCGGTTTCTTCAATCATTTGTCCATTTCTGGAACGTCGTTTATTGATTCGAAGTGGTCTTTGGATCGAGACTTTACCCTAAATCCGACCCCGGTTCCTTCAATATCAATTATCGAAATAAAATGTGTATATGTGTATACAAAATCGTTAAAACTCATTTAATTTAATCGCTTAAACCCTTTTTTCCAATTAGAATCAGTTCCTGATTGTAAAACATTAAGAGAATAATTTCCCAAGTGCAAACCCTAAAGGCCTAAACCAACATCAGATCGACACCTAGAAAACTACCCAACTTAACATCACAACAATCGAGTTCCAATTCCTTTTCGCTTATCCAGTTCCCTTTTCTTTATCTTGTCAAAACTTTTAAATGATCTTTGACAAGTACCCTGATATACCTTTCGATCTGATCCATACCTCGTCTAAGAAATAAACAAGGTTAGATGGATTTCCCATCTTGTTAACTACCATGTTTGCTTTCTCAGATCTCATAGGCGGGACAAGGTATACTCTTAGGTATTACTGCATACCCCTTTCTATTATTTACTTTAATTCTCATTCAGAAATAATAACTCATTCATAACTTAAGTCTTCGATTTTAAACTCAGTTATTTATCAGCAAACAATGGGGCCTTCCAAGTTGGGGAACTATTTCCTCTCAGACCTTGGTTCGATCACATTATTTATCCTTTAAATAACAGTCGCTTCCATACCTCGAAGTCTAATGCCACTTTCCAGCTTATTTCCAAATATTATTTATTATTTAAACAATTCATTTGACTATAGAATTTGACCATTTTTCTATGTCTTTAGAAAATTCCTAAATAAATCTTAAAAATCATAATTATTATTATGAAATCAATCATAAAAGATTTGGGTCAATAACATCTTCCAGTTCCTTAATTTCAAAATCCAATTCCTTAATCGCTAGTGAATAGTGATTAACTAGGTCATTTTCCATAATTATACTTTTGATTAAGTATAAACTCATTTTTATCTTCCAAAACCTCATTATTATGTTAATAATGAATTTATAAATTTATTTCATAATTTTTAGAATTATAAAACTCTACTTGTAAAAATCTGGATTTAATCGCTCTTACAACGACCGTTTTGAAAACTATTTTACTCATAACTTGAGATTTTCAAATCGAAAACTTAACTTTTCAAATCCATTCAAAAGATATTAACTTTACGGGCAAAACTTTTCCTATTTTAAGTCATTCCGACATGAAACGCATTCTACACTTCCATTCGAAATTACAGGTCGCATAACCGTGAACTGTCACTCCGGAAAAAGCCCAAATTTGACCATTTGGTAAATTGTTCCGGACTTTACCGGAACACTTCCAAAAACACTTATAAGTGAATACAAGTTATTATAAACACTTATAAAAAATTTCATACCTTTTAGTTACTATTTCCCCACTGATTTCTTTTATACAAGACTTAACTTTTCCGTATACACATGTAAGGGTAAGTGTGTCGTGACTTCTCAATATACTTTTATAACACATCATCACATCGAAACAAGTCGTTCAAGCATATCATATGTCATTAACCATCATTAAGTAACTTGTAAATGAACATGAACCTATATATACTTATTTACTAACTTTTTCTTAACGAACTTTTCATGTATGTTAATTAACTATCCAAATAATTAACCAATCATCATACTCAACCATCCAAACATGTTTTTAACTTAATAATACACGTCTAACATTCATTAGCATACAAAGCTATTTAAATTTAGATTTCGCGGAGTTTTCTCACCAAAAGCTTTCCTAACTTTCACTGGATGTTCCTACGGTCAAAGCTCCGCCGTCCGATGTCTCGAAACAAGTGAAATGACCTTCCTAACTCCCAAATGGTTCGGCCCTGGGTGGTATTTGGAGCTAGAGTGAGTTTGAGTGGATGATTCTTGGATGGTTGTTCTTAGAATGAAGAGAGGAGAAAGATTGATGTATATATCGAAGAGTTTCGAGTTGTTTAGCTATGGTTTCTCACCATGGAAGCCGTTAATGGTTTCTTGAGCTTGAGAGGATTTATGAAGAAGAAGATGAAAAAATGATAAAGGAGAGAAGAGAATGAGAGGGAGGGTTTATATAGGATTAGTCTTAGGAATAAACTATAGGTATATGTCACTTCTCATCATCAAATCAACACCATACCACATCACTTCACTCCATACCCTCATGTACCCGCCCACACCCCCCCTTTTTCGTGCGTGTAGCCTCCCCTACCTACCATTCCATACATGTGTACCCCTCCTTGTCCTTGCCATGCTTGCATTAAATGAGAGGGTGAGTTGAAGTGATGTTTTCCATACTCTTGTGTTTATTCTTTTCTTATGTATATAATATATATATATATATATATATGTATTCTTATGCATTTATACTCTACATTATACACACACATACATATATATATACATGCATGTTTTATTATTTATTTATTTGTGTGTGATTACAAACATATGTCTCATGTATGTATACCGATTACACACAACATTCCGATGAAGTTCAACAACTTCTACACGATATTCTATAGTGTATTTAAATATCATAAATCAGTCATATTTCTTATTATATTTTTCTTAATATAATTATGTAACCTAAGTTTATAAACAATATTTCCATTATTTTATATTAATTAAACATTTATTTAATTCACTATGAAATTAACTGATTAATATATTCCAACAAATTCAATAATTGAATATTCTATTCAATTATATCTCTAGTTTATATTTATAAATTTTCAGGTCGTTACAAGTTGGAAGCTATAACGACTTGTTTCAAGAATATGAAGTAGGGTACTTTGAAGAGAAAACTTTTTTTATGATGACTTGATTTGTGTTGAGATGTCGGGGTCAAACCATCTGGGCATTGAGTACTAGAATTAAGGAAGGAGCGAAAGAAAATCAGCCATGGATTGGCTAAGCACAGAGCTCGGGGCCGACATAAGAGGTCGGTACTGAATTCTAGGATTAGTTCCAAATGGGATAAAACTTCTGGAAGGTAAAGTAGAGATCTTGTAGATCGTGCTGGAGGTGTCGGCTCATTCATATTAGGTTGGATGATGATATAAAAACATGATGAAAAGCTATGTTCTTCGGATGTTGGCTCGTATTGGGAGTAGGTTCCGAAGATGGAAGCTCGCAAAGGGGGTGGGCCGTAGGATCAGGGCATATGGAAGGGTTCCTCATGAATAATGGAAACTGGATTGAGCAAGAAGGGCTTGGTATCCAAATGGAGCAAAAGAGGGCTCGGGTGTATGTGCTAAGGAACCGTTGATGCTTGGAGTATTTTCTATTGTACTTAAAGCAGGAGTATTGTAAGTGGTTACACCCATGGGTCAACGAAAGGACCTGTATACCCTGGACATGTGAATTTGGGTCTAGTGCCTAGCTTTGGGATGTGAGACACGTATCCATCTTTGGGCTACGAGATACGAGAGTACAACGGAGATCTGAGATTTCCATTGGTCCCTGGTAGAAAGGAGACCATACGAGCTATCATATATTCAATGCACATAGATTGATAGTTAGGATTGTTTGATGCATGCTATGGTTTCTTTGCTTGCTCTCTTTAGTAGGCTATCACTCATAGGTATCGGGGAAATTAGGTATTGGAGATAGGAATGCCTGGAAAACTGGTATCCTTTATCTAGTTTGTGGTATATCTTTATGATATTGTAGAGTAGCATACTATAGCGTTGTATGCTAACTCTTTGGTTGCAGAAACATGTTAGTTATGATTTGTGTATTCTTGTTCCTTACTATATTTACCTTTTTTGTATTTTGAGACTCATTTACCGCTCACAGCAGACTGTTGTCTGACCTAAGGTTTTTTGCTTTTCCTCTTATTATCTTGAGTTCTCTTAAATGAGTAGACTGAATAACTGGTCTAGGTGACTCAGCAGTTGTTCGAAGGGCAAGCTGGATGAAGCTATCTTGTAATATATACATATATGGAGTCTATGCTTATTCCGTTGAGCAATTTTGTGGAGCCCATGACAGTGCTTTCTTATTACTATTTGTATTAGAGATAGTTATCGAGTATGTTTATGTTGTATAAACTCTACTATTGATGTATAACTTTATGGATATTATACTTTGATGATGATGGTCTATTCACATTGTTATTACTGTCTTTTCTGTTATATCTGTGATATTATATTTTATCCATGCACGGTGAGATATGACAGGCTATATGCTATATTGGTTTATTTAAATCTAGATGATCATCCTATATCAATTGAGCACAATTGTAGCGCACTATTTTTATACTATTAGTGATAGTGGTATAGGGCGATCATTACATTTGGTATCAGAGCTTTGGTTACATGATTAACTGGAGTTGATATCGTGATCCAGTGGAGATAGGAAGGTGTTATCATCTCAGAATGGATCGGGAGTATATATACATGAGAGAGCATTTACTTGTAAGTTTGGTTTCCAAAACTATATAGTAATATATTATATAGTATAAGTCACATGCATATGAGAACTATAGACATAGTTTTCTATATAAGGGACTGATAGTTCTTGTTACAGATAAGAATGAGCCGGCATACAAGGAACGCTGTAAGGAATTCTGCTTCAGAACTAGAGGAATGAGTGGGATCAAAAGCTGCTATGCCTGATGTCCAAGCCATGTTTAATGCTATGATCGCTAATATGATGAGGAATGCTCCTGAAGTGGTGATGGGAAGAAATCCTCTAGTGCAAGCGCCTAGGGTTGGTTTCGCCAAGCAGAGTAAAGATTATTCTACTCTTGGAGGAATGCCCTTTCATGGGACAGAGTCGGCCATAGAAGTGAAAGATTGGTTGGATACTTGTGAGCACATCTTTGGTGATATGGAGATGGAAGATGCTATGAAAAGAAAGTTGGCTTCGAGATAGCTCTAGGGCCGAGCCATGAATTTATGGAATATTGTTACTATTGTTACTCTAAAGGATCAGTTCAGGTGGTATCAGTTCTAGGCAAGGTTTGAGGAGAAGTTTGTTCCGGCTGCACAAAGTCGGTTCTATTCAGAAAATTTATCGACCTCATGCAGGGAGAGATGACAGTTTCTGAATATGTGGCAAAATTGGATACTTTATCTAAGTATGGGATGTCATTCATCAACACTCCATTGAGGAGGAATGAGAAATTCATCACTGGTTTGAACGACTATCTGGGGGAAAAGATAGTGGACCATATAGATGAGCCATTTGAGAAGCTTGTAGAGAAGGCGCTTCGCCATAAGAGCTTGTACCTAAGGCTAAGACTGCTATTGTTGTTTCCACTGAGAAAGAGGAGCCAAAGTCGTAGTAAGGTGGTGAAGGCAAGAAGAAGTGGAATGGGAAGAGGAAGCAGCCTCAGGATAAGGGTGGCAAGAAGAAGTGTAAATGGAAACCTATTTGCTTTGGATGCAATGAGAAGGGTCATCTAATTAAAGGTTGCAAGACGGGTGAGAATATGAAATGTTACAACTATAATAAGCCAGGGCATTTGAAGAGGAATTGTCCAGAACTGGTGAAGGATAAATAGGTGGTAAAGGCATATGCTTTGGATGTAGTCCCGACTTCATTGTGTGCTCCCACGACGAAGAAGAAGTGGAAGGGAGTCATCATTCAAGGTTTGCTTTTTGGGATTGGAAACCGAGATAGTAGACCGACCACTAATCGTTACGAACCCAGTTGGAGGCTCTATTTGTCTTTACATGGTTTGACATGGCCTAGTTTTATCGAGTCATGGATGTTCCTTGGTTTGTGATTGCTTTGTTTTGAACATTGTTGGATTCGGGTTTATCTTGGGTATGGACCGGCTTAGGAAATATGTAGCCATAGTGGAATGCGAGAAGCTATTGGTGACAGTTAGAGATGTGGATGGGCGAACGATAGTGATTAGCTGCCTAACTGAGGATGGGATGATAGTTAACTTTCTATATTCGTTTGAGGTTCCAAAGGAGGGATTGTCATCTGTGCCTATCGTTGGAGATTATCCATATGTTTTCGAGGAAGTGACTGGATTGCCACCGCATAAAGAGATCAAGTTTCAGATAGACTTGGTGAAAGAAGCCAGACCGATAGTTATGCCTTTGAGGCGTATAGCACCTAGAAAGAAGAAGGAATTGGAGGTGCACGTAAATGACATATTGAGGAAAGGGTTCATTCAATGAAGCATATCTGGGTGGAGCGCACATATAGTATTCGCAATGAAGACGGATGACTCTTTAAGGTTGTGTATAGATTATCGTGAGCTAAATAAAGTGACGAGGAAGAACAAGTATCCACTACCATGCATTGATGACTTGTTCGATTAGCTGCATTGTGCGAAGGTGTTCTCCCAAATGGATTTGGCAATACGATTTCGTCAGTTGAGAGTAGTGAAGGAGATTGTGCCTATTACTGTGTTTCATATGCCGTCGGATTTCTATAAGTGGTTGGTGATGCCATTTGGATTCACTAACGCTCTGACATACTTTGTAGATATCATGAACGGGTTTCTGGAGACCAGTTGAATAAGTTCGTGCTTGTGTTCGTGGATGATATTCTGATCAACTCCAGGACTAAAGAAGAGCACAAGATGCACTTGAGGATTGTGCTAGAGATATTGAGAGAGCACAAGTTGATAGTGAAGTTCTCTAAGTGTCACTTCTAGAAAGAAGAAGTGAGACTCTTAGGTCACGTCATTTCAGAACAGGGTATAACAGTGGATCCTGTGAACGTCGCAACGGTCCAATAGGGCTGTTATGGTAATGGTTACCGTTACCATTTCACAAGTACCGTTACCGTACCATTTTTACTGGTAAGCAAAAATTGCTTACCGTTACCATTACCGATATGCTGGTATACCGAAGACTGGTATACCGATAATTTGGTAACCGTTACACTGGTAATGGTAAATTACCGTTTGTCTAAAAAAGGTTCGTAACATAACACGTATTCACACCATAACGGTGCTTCATTATACAATTTATAGTGTTACTTAATAAAAGACGTAAATGAGAAAGAAGTGAAGTGTATTTAACATTATTTCACCTGGTTAATAAACTAAATGTAATCATTTGTTTGGTTCTAAATGCCTATAGTAAAGCATGTTACATGAATATATATGTATTATAAATTGACTGGTAAAATTACCGTTACCGCTGGTATTGAAGAAATGTTACCGATGATTTACCATAGAAAATGGTAAATTTACCGTTACCATACCGGTTAAACTGGTATACCGATTTCACTCGAAAATGGTAACCGATTGGCTGGTATTGGTATGGTAATGGTAAATTTACCGTTACCATAACAGCCCTACGGTCCAAGATTCATGATGCTATGGATTTGAGAAGTTTCCTAGGATTGGCAGTATACTATAGATGCTTCATCAAAGACTTCTCAAAGGTAGTGGCACTGTTGACCAATTTGAAGAAGAAGAATCAGATCATTTTATGGGATGCAAAGTATGAGCATGCATTTGTGAGTCTAAAAGAGAGGTTGACGAGTGCATTAGTGTTGACCATTCCAAGTGGAAACGAAGAGCTGACCTTGTGGTACTAGATTGGGTGTGATGTTAATGTAGAAGGGAAGGGATATCGCTTATGCCAATCGATGGCTAAAGCTGCACGAAAGGAATTGTCCAACTAATGATTTGGAGTTGGCGGCGATTGTTTTTGCTTTGAAGATGTGGAGACACTATTTGTTGGGAGAAAGGTTTGAGCTATTCACAAACCATAAATCCCTAAAGTACCTTTTCTCTCAAAAAGATATTAACCTTTGACGGCAATGGCGGTTGGAGTTTTTGGCCTCTTATGATTTCAGTATTTCCTACACACCAAGAAAAGGGAATGAAGTCGTCGATGCATTGAGTAGAAGACGTGCTGGGTTGGGAGGAATGTTCTTGGAATGAAAGCAGATAGAATATATTGCTAGATTTGATTTCAGGTCTCACTGCGAGGTAGAACCTGAAATGTTGGCAAGTTTTTCGATTAGGTCTGTTGTAATCGAAAGGATCGGTACTTGTCAGAAGCAGGATCATAAGCTAGTGGAAATCATAGCAAAGATAGAAGGAGTAGAGTTTGAAGACATGAAGCAATACGAACTTGACCAAGAAGGTTGGATTTGTAAGGATGAAGATTATTTGTTCTCGATATTGATGGATTGAGAGATGAAGTGCTAAAAGAGTGTCAACATTCCAAATTGACTATTCGTCCCGGTGGTAACAAGATATACCGAGATATGAAGCGAACTTATTACTAGGAAGGTATGAAGAGGGATGTTGGGGCATTCATCTCAAAGTGTATAACTGTTAGTTGGTAAACGCAGAGTAGAAGAAACATAGTGGATTATTGCAACCACTAGTGATTCCTGAATGGAAATGGGAACAAGTATCGATGGATTTTATTGATGGATTGCCGAGGACTTGAGCAGGGTATGATGGCATTTGGTTCATAGTAGATCGGCTTACCAAGAGTGTAAGATTTATACCCATCAAGCCAAGTAGAATGGCATCCAAGCTGGCGGAGTTGTATGTAAAGTAGGTAATATGATTTCACCGTGTGCTAAAGAGCATTGTGAGTGACCAGGACCCATTGTTCACTAGTGGGTTTTGGAAGAGCTTACAAGAGGCGTTAAGGACCAAGCTGCATCTTAGTATAGCTTATCACCTGCAAATGGATGGGCAGACTGAAAGAGTAAATCATATATTGGAAGATCTCTTGCGATCATGTATTATAGATTTTGGAGGGTTGTGGGATAATCATTTGCGTTTGGTAGAGTTTGCATAAAATAATAGTTATCGATCGAGTATTGGTATGGCTCTGTATGAAGCATTGTATGGCCGACCATGTAATGCTCTTTCATGTTGGTGGAAAGCAGGCGAGAAACTTATACTTGGGCTAGATATGATTAGAGAGACTTCAAAAAATATTAAGGTCATTCGACAACGAATGAAAGATGGTCAGGACCGACAGAAAAGCTATGGGGATAAGAGACGAGGGGACTTAGAGTTTTCTGTCGGGGATATTGGTGTTTGTAAAGATTTCACCTCTAAAGAATGTAGTTCAATTCGGTAGAAAGGGGAAGTTGGGACCAAGATTAGTAGGACCTTTTTCGATAGTCGAGAGAATCGGAAAGCTAGCACATAGGGTCGCCTTACCTCAGAAGATGACGGGTGTGCATAACGTTTTTCATGTCTCTTATCTATGGAAGCCTTTACATGACTCAAGCGTGCAAATCACACTAGATCTGCTAGAAGATGTTGAGATAGAACCAGAAGTATATATACCTCGTAGGCCGCTTCATATTGTTGGGTACGATACGAAATAGCTTAGGAGAAAGACGGTGAGGCTAGTGAAGGTATAATGGAGCGAAAGTGAGGACGATTGTACGTGGGGGATGGAAGAGAGCATGAGGACTTCTTATCTAAAGCTCTTTGAATGGTAAGATCCACTATTTATCGTATCTACTTTCACCATTGTATATTATATTTGATAAGTTAGTATTCCGCAGGCTAGGATAGGTCACATATACTATTGATTGCATGACTGCTTATGTGAGTTATTTGATGGTTGCTTATGATTGATAGGCATGCGGGAGGACCATGGTTGCTTATACTTTCCCTTGTTTGGGGATTTCGGGGGCGAAATTCCTAAAGGGGGAGAATGTAACGACCCATATTTTACGTATCGGAGGATCGTAAAATATTTTCATTTTATTCATATGAGGTCATATGATTCTATAATTTTGGATTATGACTCTTAAAGATATTTTACATACTTACAATTTTTTCCGAATTTTTGTGTGACCATTTTGATACTGAAAATCTTATTGGGCTATAACTTTTGACATGAGTCAAATTAGGGCCTCAAACTAGTTCCATTGCTTCATGATGATGGTTTCCCATTCTATAGAGTGGTCATAATAGAAAAAAGAACTTACAGTTAAAAAGTTATGCTTATTTTAAGTTTTGAAAGCCGCTGGCCAAAATTAGTGTGTAATTAGTGAAGCTCATTAGTTGGTCCATTAGTCTAACTAGAGAATGCTATCAAAAGATGGCTGAAGAGCCAAGCCAAAACTTTTCCCTCTCATTCTAAATTAGGTCTAAACCCTAATTAGCCCTAGATCCATCCTAATTTCATCCCAAATCACCCAAATTACTTTCTAAATCAAACTAAGTTGCAGATTATAGATTAGATCATCTACTAGAAGATAGAGATCATTGTTTTGCTTGATTTGAAGTGCATTTCATTACCGTCTGGATTGGAGTTACATTCATACAGGTTAAATTTGGTGAGTGGTGAGTGGTTTATGCCTTCTCACTATACTATGCATGTTTATATGGTAGAATCATATCAACATGTTTTAGATCAATTATTGGCCATAAAACCTTTTCCAATTTTAATTACATGTTAAACTATGCATATGATATAGATTGATTAGAAATCACCCTGGCTCATGCTCATATATTCATGCTATATGTAGATCTATGTTAGAAATTGACTTATTTGCCTTATTTTGATGGATTGCATGTCTAATTGGATGAAATTGTTTGTTATTCTATGTTGGATGGTATGATTTGATGTTGTTTGTTAGTTTTGTGATTGGATAGAAAGTTAGGTTGGATAATTGAGCAAATTGGAGGCAAAGTTGATCAAGATGGGTCGAAACTTGAAGGGGAGGCTCTGGAGTATTGGAAGAGCCAGTGGTTTAAAGCCCAAGTTTCAGTTCATTAACTATACAAGTCGGCATCGAGTTGAGAGGTCGGCACCTTCATCTGTAGTATAGTCCATGGTGGTCGCGATTTTGGGAATAGCAAGGATGCTGCTAGTAGTGGTTGCTTGAAGTGATGGATAGTTGATTGGCTAAGTGTTGGAGGTTATGATGACTTGTTTCTAGAATATGAATTAGGATGCTTTCAAGAGATATTTTTTTTATGAAGAATTGATTTGTGTTGAGAAGTCGGGGTCAAACCATCTTGGCATGGAGTACTAGAAGCAAGGAAGGAGTGGAAGAAAGCTCAGCCATGGATTGGCTAAGTATAGAGCTCGGGGCCGACATAAGAGGTCGATACTGACTTATAGGATTAGGTCCAACTAGGATGAAACTTCTAGGAGGTGTAGTAGAGGTCCCGTAGATCGTGCTAGTGGTGTTGGCTTGTTCGTATTAGGTTGAATGACGATATAATAGCATGATGAAAAGTTATGGTCATCGGATGTTAGGTCATGTTGAGAGTAGGTTCCAAAGATATCGGCTCGCAAAGGAGGTCGGTCGTAGGATCGGGGTGTGTGGAAGGGTTCCTCATGAATAATGGAAACTGGATTAAGCAAGAATGACTTGGTATCCAAATGGAGCAAAGAAGGCCTCAGGTGTATGTGCTAATGAATCATTGATGCTTGTAGTGTTTTCTGTTGTACTCGAAGCAGGGGTACTATAAGTGGGGACACCCATGGGTCAATGAAGGGACCTGTATATCCCAGACATGTGGCTTTGGGACTAGTGTCTAGCTTTAGGCTGTGAGACACGTATCCAGCTTTGGGCTACGAGATACGAGAGTACAACGGAGAACCAGGATTTCCATTAGTCCCTGGTAGAAAGGAGGCCATACGAGATATCATTTATTCAGAGCACATGGACTTATAGTTAGGATTGTTTGATGGATGCTATGGTTGCATCGGTTGCTCTCTTTAGTAGGATATCACTCATGGGTATCAAGGAAAGTAGATATTGGAGAAAGGAATACCTGGAAGACTGATATCCTTTATCTGGTTTGAGGTATATCTTTATGATATTGTAGAGTAGCATATTATAGTGTTGTATGCTAACTCTTTGGTTGTAGGGACAGGTCAGGTATGATTTTTGTATTCTTGTTCCTTACCATATTTACCTATTTAGTATTTAGAGACTCGTATACTGCTCACAGCAGACTGTTGTTTAACCCATGGTTTTATGCGTTGCCTCTTATTATTTTAGGTACTCTTAAATGAGTAGACTAGATAATAGGTCTTGGTGATGCAGCAGCAGTTCAAAGAACAAGCTGGATGGAGCCATCTCGTACTATATACATATGTGGAGTCTACGTTTATTCTGTTGAGCAACGCTGCGGAGCCAATGACAGTGCTTGCTTATTAATATTTGTATTAGAGATAGTTGTCGAGTTTGTTTCTATTGTATAAACTCTACTATTGATGTATAAACTGTGGATATTATACTCTGATGATGATGGTCTGTTCACATTGTTATTACTGTCTCTTCTGTTATATCTGTGATATTATATTTTATCCCTGTGTTGTGATATGACATGTTATATGCTATATTGCTTTATTTAAACCCTGATGATCTTCCTATATCGGTCGGGCACAGTTACAACACACTATTTATATATTATTGGTGCCTATGTTATAGGGCGATCATCTCATTTGGTATCAGAGCTTTGGTTACACAATTAACTAGAGTTGATACCGTCATCCAGAAGAGATGGGGAAAGTGTTATCATCTTTGACTGGATCAAGTGTGTGTATATATACACACACACGAGAGAGTGTGTACTTGTCATAAGTTTGGTTTTCAAAACTGTATAGTAATATATTATATAGTATAGGTCGCATGCACATGAGCACTATAGACACAGTTTTATTTATAAGAGACTAATCGTTCTTGTTACACATAAGAATGAGCCAGCATACAAGGAACGTTGTAAGGAATTCTACTTTAAAAGAAGAGGAAGGAGCAGGATCAGGAGCTGCTACGCCTGATGTCCAAGCCATGTTTAATGCTATGATGGCTAATATGATTAGGTATGCTCCTGGAGTGGCGATAGGAAGAGATGTTCCAGTGCAAGAGCGTTGGGCTCGCCAAGATGGGAAAAGATTATTCTACTCTTGGAGGGAAGCCCTTTCATAGGATGGAGTCGGCCATAGAAGTGCAAGATTGGTTGGATACTTGTGAGCGCATCTTCGGTGAAACAAAGATGGAAGATGCTATGAAACAAAAGTTGGCTTCAAGACAGCTTCAGGGCCAAGCCATGAATTGGTGGAATGCTTTTACTATTGCTACTCTAGCGGATCAGTTTAGCTGGGATTAGTTCAAGGCAAGTTTCCAGGAAAAGTTTATTCCAGCTGCTCCAAAGTCAATTCTATTCTGAAAATTTTTCGATCTCAAGCAGGGAGAGATGACAATTTTTGCATACGTGGCAAAATTTGATGCTTTGTCTAAGTATGGGATATCATTCATCGACACTCCATTGAGGAAGAATGAGTAATTCATCAATGGTTTAGAGGACTTCTTGGGGAGAAAAGTGGACCATATACATGAGCCATTTGAGAAACTTGAAGAGTAGATGCTTCGCCATGAAAGCTTGTACCCTAAGGCTAACACTGCTATTGTTGATTCCGCTAAGAAAGAGGAGCCAAATTTGCAGCTAGGCAGTGAAGGCAAGAAGAAGTGGAATGGGAAGAGGAACCAGCCTCAGGGTAAGGGTGGCAAGAAGAAGGGTAAATGGAAACCTATTTGCTTCGAATGCAATGAGAAGGTCATCTAATTAAAGATTGCAAGGCGAGTGAGATGAAGAAATGTTACAACTATGATAAGCCTGGGCATTTGAAGAGGAATTGTACAGAACTAGTGAAGGATAAACAGGTGGTGAAGGCATATGCTTTGGACATAGTTCCGACTTCGTTGAGTGCTCCCTTGGCGAAGGAGAAGGGAGTCTTCATTTACGGTAAGCTTTCTATTGGTGATGTTCCTTTTCGAGTTTTGTTTGATACAAGTACTTATCATTCATTTATCTGTAGTGGTCTAGTAGATATACTAGGATTGGAACCTAAGATAGTAGACCGACCCTAATCGTGACGACCCCTGGTGGACTCTCTACTAGTCTTTACATGGTTTGTCGTGGCCTAGTTTTATCGATTCATGAAAGTTCTTTGGTTTGTGATTACTTTTTTTGAACTTTGTTGGGTTCGAGGTTATCTTAGGTATGGACTGGCTTAGGATATATGCAGCCACAGTGGATTGAGAGAAGATGTTGGTGATAGTCGGAGATGTGGATGGGCGAATGATAGTGATTAGCTACCTACCAAAGGATGGGCTAATGGTTAGCTTTCTATATTTGCTTGAGGATCGACAGGAGGGATTGTCATTTGTGCCTATCACTAGAGAGTATCTAGATATTTTCAAGGAAGTGACTAGATTGCGCCGCATAGAGAGATTGAGTTTTGGATAGACTTAATGAACGAAGCCAGACCGGTATTTATGCTTTGAGGTAAATGGTACCTAGAGAGCAAAAGTAGTTGGAGGTGAAAGTGAATGACCTATTGAGGAAAGGGCTCATTTTGATAAGCATATCTAAGTGGGGCACATCTGTAGTATTCGCAACAAAGGCAGATGGCTCTTGGAGGTTTTGTGTGGATTGTCATAAGCTAAATAAAGTGACGAGAATGAACATGTATCCACTCCCATCCATTATTGACTTTTTCGATCAACTACGCGGTGCGAAGTTTTTCTCCTAAATAGATTTGGCAATAGGATTTCACTAACTAAGAGCAGCGAAGGAGAGTGTGACTATTACTGCATTTCATATGCCGTTGGGTTTCCATGAGTGGTTGGTGATGCCATTTGGATTGACCAAGGCTCCGGCATACTTTGTGGATATCATAAATTGGGTTTTCAGAGACTAGTTGAATAAGTTCATGCTTGTGTTCGTGGATGATATTCTAATCTACTCCAGGGCTGAATAAGAGCACAAGACACACTTGAGGATTGTTCTAGAGATATTGAGAGAGCACGAGTTTAGAGCGAAGTTCTCTAAGTGTCACTTCTGGAGAAAAGAAGTGACATTCATGTGTCACGTTGTTTCGGGACTAGGTATAGCGGTGGATCCTGCGAAGTTGGCAGTGGTCCAGATCAGCCCAAGAATGCTATGAATGTAAGAAGTTTCCTAGGATTGGCAGGATATTATAGACGCTTTATGAAAGATTTCTCAAAGGTAGCGGCACCGTTGACCAATTTGAAAAAGAAGAATAAGATCAGTTTATGGAATGCAAAGTGTGAGCATGCATTTTTGAGTCTGAAAGAGAGGTTGACGGGTGCACCAGTGTTGACCATTCCAAGTGGAAATGAAGAGTTGACCCTGTGGTACTGGATTAGGTGCGATGTTAATGTAGACGGGAAGGGTTATCGCTTATGCCAGTCAACAGCTAAAGCTGCAAAAAATGAATTGTCCACTAATGATTTGGAGTTGGTGGCGATTGTTTTGCTTTGATGATATGGAGGCACTATTTGTTGGTAGAAAGGTTTGAGCTGTTCATGGACCATAAATCCTTAAAGTACTTTTTATCTTAGAAGGATCTCAACCTTCGACAGCAATGGTGGTTGGAGTTTTTGGCATCTTATGAGTTTAGCATTTCCTACACTCCAGTAAAAGGGAATGTAGTCGTCGATGCATTGAGTAGAAGACATGTTGGGTTGGAGCAATGTTCTTAGAATGGAAGCAGACAGAATATATTGCTGGATTTGATTTCAGGTCTCACTGCGAGTTAGAACCTAAAATGTTGGCAAATTTGTCAATTAGACGTACTCTAATCGAAAGGATCGATACTAGTCAGAAGCGGGATGCTAGGCTAGCGGAGATGATAGCAAAGATAGAAGTAGTAGAGTCTGAAGACATGAAGCAATACAAACTCGACCGAGAAGGTTGGATTCATGAGGATGGAAGATTATTTGTTCTCGATGCTGATGGATTGAGAGATGAAGTGCTAAAAGAGTGTCATTATTCTAGATTGACAATTCATCCTAGTGGTAACAAGATATACCGAGATATGAAGCAAACTTACTACAGGAAGATATGAAGAGGGATGTTGGGGCATTAATCTCGAAGTGTATAACTATCAATTGGTAAAGGAAGAGTGGAAGAAACCTAGTGGACTATTGCAACCATTAGAGATTCCTGAATGGAAATGGGAATAAGTATCGATGGATTTTATTGATGGATTGTCGAGGACTCAAGTAGGGTACGATGACATTTGGATCATAGTAGATCGGTTGACCAAGAGCGCAAGATTTATACCCGTCAAGTGAAATGGAACGACATCCAAGCTGGCAAAGTTGTATGTAAAGTGGATAGTGTGATTTCACGATGTGCTAAAGAGCAATGTGAGTGACGGAGACCCATTGTTCACTAGTGGGTTTTGGAAGAGCTTATAAGAGGCATTAGGAACCGAGCTGCATCTTAGTATAGCTTGTCACCCACAAACGGATAGGTAGACCAAAAGAGTAAATCGTATATTGGAAGATCTCTTGCAAGCATGTATTATAGATTTTGGAGGGTCATGGGATGATCTTTTGCATTTGGTAGAGTTTACATACAATAACAGTTATCAGTCAAGTATTGGTATGGCTACGTATGAAGCATTGTATAGCCGACCATGTAACGCTCCTTTATATTGGTGGAAAGCGAGCGAGAAACTGATACTTGGGCCAGATATGATTAGAGAGACTTTGGAGAAGATTGAGGTCATTAGACAACCAATGAAAGCCACTCAGGATCAATAAAAAAGCTATGTGGATAAGAGACGATGGCAATTAGAGTTTTCTGTCGAAGATATGGTGTTTGTAAAGGTTTCTCCTCTAAAGAATGTAGTTTAATTTGGTAGGAAGGGAAAGCTGGCATCGAGATTTGTAGGACCTTTTCCGATGGTCAAGAGAATCGGGAAGCTAGCACATAGGGTCGACTCCCATTGAGTTCGGAGTGACGTTGCAAATTAAAATGAGTATAAGCTTCGCTATATTTAAAGACCGGCTGGCCAATGGCTGAAACAATCTCGAAATGCACGAAATTAGCATCATGGGTCGCAATCTCAGATAGCGATGAGATTTATACAGTTGGATATGGAAAAATAAGATGATGTACGCAGACGAGTTTCGTTGTGATCGGATGCGTCGTGTGATCGTGCGAGCTCTAAATTTACCACTATTTATTTGAAAAATAAGTAAATAGAGTAAAATACTAATATAAGTCAAACCCACTACTTTCCCTCCGCCTAACTCATTGTCACTTTTACTGTTCCATTGGAAAATCCATGGTCCCCAATCTCCTTTAAAAAAATAAAATCGAGAGTCCACTCCACTAAAAATTATGAAACTAGATCTGTTGAGATTGTATGGATGAGAGCTTCGCATTCACCTCGGTGGAATTTTGACTGATTGTGATTGGCAAAATCAACATTCTTGAGCATGGATCTAGGGTTTCGATTTGTCGGAGCTATAGGTTGATTCAGGAGAATCGGAGAGCGATGTTGCGATTCTTGTGTAAAGAGGAGTGTGTGTCTTCGATTTGGTAGCGTGCGGCACACCAGAGCAGATCGCATCCATCACCTATAGCAAGTTTGGGTTCCAGGTCTCGATCCTCTAGGCAGGATCGACCTTCAATTATTTGGGTCAGATGTGAAGAAATCTACGTTTTAATAGTGATTTGGACAACTTTTATTGAGGTGAGTGATATTGTTTCTCACCATACTATGATTAGTTGTATAGTATTATATCGACGTTCTAGAATGGTTTTTTATTTTAAAATGTTATTTTATTATACTTAAACACCTACTAGATTTTTTATAAAAAAAATAAAAATGTTTAAAAATAATTTTATATCGGGTATCACGTTTTTACTATCGACGTGCCATTTTTAAGAAATTATTAGATTTAGACTATTTTTGATATAATTTCTCCATTAGTTCATATGGATGCATTATACATGTTGTATATATGCTATATTGGATGTATGTATGCTTGTTGGTTGCATGTTAGCTTGTTTGGTTGTTTTCGGTTGAAAACATCGATTTAGCGGCGATCGAGTGTTAGGGAATATCTATGCGTTGGAGCATCGTACACGGAAAAACCAACAAACAAGATAAGTTGTAGAGGAGGGTTAGGATACATACCAACTGATATAAAGGTGGAAGACAAGGCTTTGAACTTTTGGATGGATGCCAGACTTTTCTATTAGGTTTGTACTTATCCATTTTGGTTAAGTACATGACCAAAGTGGCTGGCATTGACCACCGTAGAGTAGTCAGTGCTTATCACTATTCTTGGATGGCGATTTGGCCGATTTTTGGCATAGGCGTTCAGGAGATTTTTTGGTACATGATGTGATGGTCTACTCGTGCAACCAACTTAAAGTATTGATTTATTGCTCTATGGTGAGCGATTTTGATGGTGAGGCGATGATGTGATGCTTTGACATAAGAGTTGGTACTTCAAATTATACTCGACGGTGTATGGAGTAGGTTCCAAGGTTGATAGTTTAATGGCTCCAAAGATCATGCTAGAGGTGTTGGCTCATTCGCATTAGGGATGGATGGTAATGTAACAGCATGATGAAAAGCCTTGTATCTTCGGTTTGTGACTCGTGGTGGGAGTAGGTATAGAAGATTAGACACTTTGTATCTTCGGTTTGTGACTCGAGTAAGGAGTAGGTACCTAAGAGGCTCGTATTAGGAGTCGTGGACTAGAGGAACGTGGTGGGTCCAGATAGTGGAAATTCGATTGAGCTAGTAGGGCTCAGATGCATGTGTATGTGCTAAGGAATCGTTGTTGACTTGGAATGTTTTCTATTGTACTCGAAGCAGGGGTATTGTATAGTGGGGACACCCATGGATAGGTAGTGAAGATCCGTATACCCTAGACCTGTGGCTTTGGGTCTAGTGTCCAGCTTTAGGTTGCGAGACACGTATCTAGCTTTGGGCTATGAGATAAGATAGTACAATGGAGAACTTGGATTTCCACTAGTCCCTGGCAGTATGGAGGCCATACAAGTTATCATATATCTAGAGCACACTGGGTGAGAGTTAGTATTGCTTGGTGGATGTTGTGTTTGTTATGGTAGCTTCAATAGCCACCTATTAACCTAGGGATGTCACATGAGGTAGGTATTGTACATAGGGATACCTAGACACCCCGATAGTTTACTTAGTATGGAGTAGGTATTGTGGATAGAGATACCTAGGCACCTCGACGGTTTACTGAGTATGGAGTACCCTTTTATGATGTTGTAGAGTATCATATTATCGATGTTATGTGGTTATTCTTTGGTTGCAGGGACAGGTTAGGTATGATTAGTATACCCTTTGTTCCGTATACTATATCAACTTTTATAATATTTTGAGATTGTTTATCGCTTACACTAGACTGTTGTCTGCCCCGAGTTTTATGCTTTGCTTCTTATTATCTCGGGTACTCTTAAATGAATAGTTAGAGAGCAGGTGTAGGTGGCATATGGAGTTTTATGGATGGACTAGCAGGTGGTGATGTTTACTCATACTTATATTTAAGTTTGTTATTGTATATTCCACTATATGACATTGTGGAGCCTTGATAGTGTCTAACTTACTATTATTAGAGACAGTGTACTAGTTTAGTTTGTTTATCTATTGTATAAACTCCTTTGATGTGTTGTATAACTCTGTGGATCTTATACTCTGATGATTAGTTCACATTGTTATTATTATCTCTACTGTTTTAACTATGTTGCCTATTATATTTTATCTGATGTGATGTGAGATATACGATAGGTTATGTGATTATTTGATGTTTCCTTTTTTCCTTTTCCATTATCTTCTCTTCTATTTCTCTTCCTTACTGCTTTTTCTTTCCTTTGACAACTGTTCAACATATAAGGTGTAGGGTGTTCATTACATATAACCATCTACTCATCCATCAACCACTGGCAATCATTGTCCTTAGTTCAATTTCTAATGTAATATGTACATGTAGGCATGGAATGCATATGAACCTATACTAATGCAAAAAGTAGCGGTCTCCTGATCTAGTTGACCTCCTCAAATTCAAGTTCTTATGCCATGTATCCAAAAATGTATGCAACATCTTAAGTAACTGACAATTCTATATATATGCACAACCAGCCAATCCATATGTAGCAGCCATATGCATATAACATAGTAAAGTAAAATATGTGATGGTGTGCGTGTATGCTAACTTGGGAATATATTTTTCTAAGTGTGCAAAGATTAATTTAATAAATACATCCACTAACATCAATCATCCAAAACATGTCCTGATGACACATTCACAACCATTCCTAGCATCCAGTTGTCCCTACGTATTGGGTATACTAAACTAGAACCTAAATACATAAGTAGTTCATACTCAGTTAACTAAAATGGAAATGTACCATAAAAGAGTTCAGTATGTGTAGTTCTTATCTTCTCCTCAGGCTCCTATGTACTCTCCATTGGATCGTCTCCCTACTGAACCTTAACAAGCTTAATAACTTTATTGCGAAGTCGCTTTGTACCATTCTCAAAATATGAGTGAGTACATAGTGAACAAGTGACTTCATCTCCACTTCCACTTCCTCTAGCTGACTCGGCTCGACTACTGCGGCTGTATCGTTTAAACACTTTTGCAAGTGTGACACATGGAAAACGTTGTGTATTCCCGCTAACTTCTCAGGAAGCTTCACTCTATATGCTAACTTCCTTACTCTACCAGTGATCGGAAAAGGCCTTACAACCCTCAATGCTAACTTTCTCGAACTACCAAATCTCATGATATGCCTAGGCAGTGAGACCTTCACAAAAACCATATCGCCCATTGCGAACTCCAACTCAGTGTGTCTTCTCTTAGCATTAGACTTCTGCCTATACTACAGGATTTTCTACAGATCAAGTCTACCTTCTCTGACATCTCCCGTACCATATCTGATCAAAGAGTAATCCTATCTGTAGTGTCCCACCAATAAGATGGTAATCTACAAGGCCTCTCGTATAACACCTCAAACAGTGCCATCCAAATACTCGCTTGATAGCTGCTAATATAGGTAAACTCCACTAATGGCAAGTGATCCTCCCAAAAGCCTCCAAGATACACATCTGAAGCATGTCCTCCAACAACCTATTCACCCTCTCCATCCATCTGTCTATCTGTGGATGATAAGCAGTGCTCAAACTCAACTTAGTACCTATAGCCTCCTATAGACTCCTCCAAAACTCGCTGGTGAAAAGCGAATCTTGGTCACTAGTGATGCTAGAAGGAATGCCATGTAACCTAACCATCTCCCTCACGTATAGTATCACCAAAGACGCAGTAGTACTCGTACTCGTACTCCTAACTGGAACAAAAGGAGTGCTTTTGGTCAGTCGTTCAACTATGACCCAAATACTCTCATTCTCTCTCCTGCTCTTAGATAATCTATCGATGAAATCCATAGAAACACTCTCCCGCTTCCACTGTGCAATATCTAATGGTTGTAACAATCCTCATGGTTTATTCTTCTCTGCCTTTACCCTCTGGCAAGTCATACATCGGGCCACGTACTCTGCCACATGCCTTTTCATATTAGGCCAGTAAAAGACTCTCTTCGTGTCATGGTACATTTTATCTCTGCCGAGATGAATGGTCATCCCAGAATGATGAGACTCGGCTATTACCATGTCAATCAAATCCATAATGAGAGGAACACATAATCTACCATCTCTCCCTAACCACCCCTTCGAGTCAATGGTGTAACATCTCAAACGACTCGAATTCTCTTCTTTACTAAGCTTCTCATAAATATCCACTAACTCCATATTGTGCTTCTGACTCGACCTAATGTGGTTCTTATGTGTAGGCTACATATCCAAAGCTGCTAACAATCCCGGAGTGATGTCTGACGATGGTCAAAAATCAAACATAGAAATGAACTCCAAGTGCTTCCACTCTAAGAACAAAGGACTCAACATCGCATGCTTCCTACTTAAGGCATCGGCTACAACATTGCATTTGCCCGAAGTATAGAAGATATCGAAGTCATACAATGCCAAAAACTCCACCCATCTATGTTGTCTTAGATTCAAATCCTTTTGGAAGAATAAATACTGTAGAGACTTATGATCTGTATATAGCTCAAACCACTCCCCTAATAGGTAGTGTCTCCATGACTTGAGTGCAAAGACAATGGCTGCCAACTTAAGATCATGGGTAGGATAGTTTTTCTCGTGGAATTTTGGATGTTGACTATCATAGCTCACCGCTCTCCTCTCCTACATCAACACTGTGCCCCACCCCATACTAAAAGTGTCTGTATATATATTATTAATGCCTTAGTACCATTGGGTAGTACTAGAATAGGTGCACTAGTCAACGACTCCTTTGACTTAATAAAAGCATCCTCACACTTCGAGTCTCATGAGAAAACCAATATATTCTTAGTGAGGCGGGTCAGAGAGGCAGAGATTTTAGCAAAGTCCTTAATGAAGTTCCTATAGTAGCCCACCAAACCAAGGAAAGTCCTTATTTATGTGGCATTCTTCGGCACATGCCAATCATGTACTGCAGCAACTTTATTAGGATAGACCGTAAGTCCACGCTTAAAGACAATGTGTCCCAAAAAGCATACCTACTTGCAACAAAAGTGGCATTTAGAAAACTTCGCCTTCAACTTATGTCCATGGAGTTTATTGAGCATTTCTTCCAAATGCATCCTATGCTCTTCCTCGCTCATCGAATTGTATGTAAAGTGGATAGTTCTATTCACAATATGCTCAAGAGTACTGTACGCTATCAAACAAATTGTCCATCAGCGAATTTTGGAAGAGGTTACAAGAGGCTTTGAGGATAGAGATGCATTTGAGTACATCTTATCACCCACAAACTTATGGACAGACTGAGGGAGTGAATCATATCATAGAGGATCTCTTGTGAGCTTTCATACGTGATTTTAGGGGCTCGAGGGATGATCATTTTCATTTTGTTGAGGTTGCATAGAACAATAGTTAACAATCTATCATTACTATGGTTCCATTTAAGGGATTATATGACCAACCATGTGATGCTCCTTTATGTTGGTAGGAGGTATGCGAAAAATTGATACTTGGGCCAAATATGATAAAGGAGACTTCAAAGAAGATCGAGATCATTCGACAACGAATGAAAGCTACTAAGGATAGGCAAAAGAGCTACGATGAGAAGAGACATAGAGATTTGGAGTTCTCTTTTATCAAGTTCTCCCCTTAAAACATGTAGTTTGATTCAGTACTGAGGGCAGCTGGCACCATGATTTGTAGGTCCTTTTCGATACTTGAAAGGATAGGGAACCTTGCTTATAGAGTCAACTTACCACAGAAAATGGCGGGCATGTGCAATGTTTTCTATGTTTATCATTTGTGGAAGTTTGTGCATGGCTCGGTCATAGTATTAGTGCTAGATCGATTCGATGATATTGAGATTGAACTTGAAGCTTTGAGACCTCGTAGGCCAATTCGTATAGTCGGATATGATACAAAGCAGCTTAGGAGGAATACAGTGAACTTGGAAAAGGTTAAATACAGGTGAAAGCAAAAGCGATCACACATGGTAGACTAATAAGAGCATGAGGACCACTTATCCAGGACTCTCTACTTGGTATGATTTCCATTTTATTATTAACTTTCACATTTGATATCACATTTATCATTTTATATTACTAGTTTAGTACCTTACATACTAGGATAGGAAAAGATTTTATTTCTTGCTTATGTGTGCAAAATCTTTCTTGCTTATGTGTGCATGTTTGATGTCTGATATGCTTTCTTACGGTTGTTAGGCATGTAGAGTAACTATGATTTTGACTTTACCTTGTTTAAGGGGATTTTGGGGGTGAAACCTATAAGAGAGTGTAATAACCCGTATTTTACATATCTATGATCGTAAAATATTATTTTTATATTTAGATTAGATTGAATGAGGCTATAACCTTGGGCAATGTTGAGACCCTTAAAAAATTTATTGGATGATTTTGACCACAAAAGTTTTTATGGCCTATAACTTTTGATAGGAACCGAAATAGTGTGTGAAACAACTTTTAAGTGAAAGATACGATGGTTTCTCTCTCTATAGAACTGTCATAATAAGTTTTGGCTTTGCTGTTTAGGAAATATGGTCATTGAAGTTAGACAGTTTTTAGATAGGTTAGCGGGTAATTAATACGGTTTGGATTAGGACAATTAACCCATTTCGAGATTTGTGCCTAATCAAACTAATGTGACAATCTCTCTTCATTATCGCACCTCCAAAAAATAGTTCTAAACCACCACTAATTGACTTCTTAGCCAAATGCTACCAAAATCATTACTTTACTTAGCAAAATTAAGGGATTAGTAGAATATTACTTGATTGTTGATTTGGGTGTCTTGGTATTTGTGGTAATTACCGTTCATCTCAAATTTTCCTTAGTATCTATGCATTTTGGTACCTACGTGAGTGATTTATGCTTTTCACTTTACTATGAATGTTTATATAGTTAATAATGATGTCTTAAAAACGATTTCAAAAGTTAAACAATTTACTATTTGATTGGTCGTCGTATTTTCAATATGGTTGATTTAGGATGATGTAAATTCTTGAATCCTTTTTGTATTGCTTATATATGATGCTTATATGTTGAATAATGCTAGTGTATAGTTGTTTGAATGTATGTTTGATTTTTTAGATGTATTAAGCGATTGGTGTACATTCAAGAGAAATGAGGGGTAAAATTGATCGAAATGTAACACGATTGATATAGAGTGTTGATAATGGCCTTAAGTGGCATGGAATTTCAGGTTCTAAGGTGGCTACTTCGGGGAAACAGGTGTTGAACTTCGAGAAACATGATGGGAAACTAAGGATGTGTCAGCCACCAAGCATTCATAGCTACGCCTGATTGGTTTTGAATTATAGGTTTTTGAATTTGGGTTCAAGGCATGTTGGCTTCGGGCTAGGTTGAAGGATGCTTTAGATCTACGATGGAGTGATGAGCGTTTTCTTTAGGGTTTCTACACTTAGCCAAAAATGGCTATGTGTTGGGCCCACATGGTCAATGATTAAAATTATGGTCGGTACCGACCATATCCATTTTGTTGGATGGTGGCACGCATCACTAGGAGGTGTGTATGATTGGTCGCATGCTTGTATGATGATTGGTTTGTGGGTTATGGTCCTTTGATGAATGACAAAGTGAAGAAATGATGCAATGCTTCGACTTGTTAACTTCGAGCTTTACCTAGAGTATTTGTACGGATGCTTGAGTACTGACCTAGGATTTTGTTAGGATACTTTAGGACTTAATGGTTTGACTCTACAACATACGATGGACACCTAGAGATGTTCCGAACTTGGATGACTCAATAATGGGTGTTGTGATGTTGATCCATAAGTACAAGCTCATTGATGTGAACTTGTAGAGTGGAACATTGATGTGTTCTACTATGGAGATGCATGAAATGGAATGTTGATGTGTTCTACAATAGAGACATGTGCAAAGGGATAGCTGATGGCTCATAGGCTTAGATGTGTGCTTGTAAAGAGAGGGTATATATGAGGACGCTCACCTGGATTTTTGATCCTGATCCCAGGCCTTTGAAGTAATTTGTTGTACCTTGGACTCATCGATGTTCCGTCAAGTTCCTAGCTTTATAAAGTGGTATGGAGTCGAGCATTAAGAAATTAAGATATTGAGCAGTCTTTGACCATTGGTGTGGTTATATAAGCTATCATATATCCAACACTTGAGTGAGTGATGTGAGAATTATGAGATAGCTGCTATAATTGCTATAATCTGCTGGGGTGTCACACGGTGTAGGTATTATAGACCTAGATGCCTAGTTACCCCACATTGTACTTTGAGTTGTATTACACCCACATGATGATGGTAGTAGATTAGTATATATTGTTATGTGCTAACTCTTTAGGTATAGGGACAAGTCAGGTATGATTCTTCATACCATATGTTCTATTTCACTACATCGACTTTTATAGTATTTCGAGACTGTAGATTGCTCATACTAGAGTATTGTCTGACTTTATGCTTTGCTTCTTATTATCTTAGGTGCTTTTAAATATGTTAACTAGATAACATGTATGAGATAGTGCATGGATCTATTCAAAAGACTAGCAAGAGGCTACGCTTTTCATATTCTATTTTTTGAGCTTACTGTCACTTATATTTCCATTGTGTGGCACTATGGAGCCTGATTGGTGCTATATTATTGTTTAGAGACAACTTTTTTAGGGTTTATTATTTTATGTATAAACTCTACTGCTATTTGCTTGTAAAACTATGTTGAACCTACTATACTCTTATTTTATAGTTTCTTCAACTATATTTACTTTGTCGCCTATTTTATATCTAACTGATTATTACATGTTATCATATGCGTTGTGAGATATACGATAGGTTTACTTTGGAGTTTACTTACTTTACCCACTTACTTTACCCCCTTGAGTATCGCTCTACTTCGTCCGGGTATCGTCGTAGCGCATTTTATAGGTTTATCGGGTATAAAGGGTATAGCGAGGTTATCACATATGTACATAACATCTTATTAAATTTTCAAACCATTCTAATCACTAGCAGCATAAGAACAAATTGAAATAATCATGTTCATGCCTAATTACTAGAGAAAACAAGGACTAAGAGAATATATTACTCACGTAAGTCTTTGTTAACTTGATCTCCATTAGTCTTTATGTTATACTAGTTTTTATCTTCTTTCTTCTCTTTTTTCTTGCTAAGGATGTTATCACCATTATAGGGTTTTGAAGCCTTTTCTTTTGTATTGAGAGTGATTTTTGTTTTGAGAGTGAATGAATAGAAAATGGGATAGTGGCTTGGTTTTATTCCATAACATGTTGGGTCGTTGTAACACCCCTAATTTTAAATAACATTGTTCAAGAGATTTAATTAGATAAATTAAACGGAATAATGTAGAGGTTAGAATGATAAGGGAATTGAGATTTGGAAACTAATTAGAGTCGTGCGTTAACCAATGGAATTATAAGTGTGATTTATAAATTAGAAACTTAAGAGAATAAGGCAATGGCAAAATGGGAAAAGTCGTATACCATAACCCCTAAACCCCTTACCTCATTCTCATTCACATTTTCATACACCAAAAACAAAGCAAAGAGAGTTGAAGGCCGGCCACAACCCTAAGAAGAAGAGGGGCACAAAATCCATTTAGAGGCTAAGGTTCAAGCTAGGAAGATTAATGCACGAATAAATCTCAAGTTCCTTATCCAAACAAGGTGAATAATGGTCTAAACCATCTCATGTAAATCATCTTGAATGTTTTAAATTATGGGTTGAGGTTTAAACTGTATGACTGGATGAATGATGAAATGTTTTGATTTAAATGCCATGTTATTATTTTAAACAAGGATTTTGTGGAATAATCTAGTTCGGTTTTAAGGCTAAAATTGTACAAAATGATTTCCAAATGTCATGATTTTTGAATATGTCATGTAAAACATTATTTTGAAAATGATTTTAAATTTTCATAATATTCCAAGCTTGTGGATAATTTATTGTAATTTTTCTATGAGAGAAAATAGTGAATTTTGGGTTTAAATTATTTAATGCAATTAAATAATGTTTTTGGGTCTAAATTTATATATGTTAGAAAACATATTTCATGAGAATTATTGTGATTTTTGGGGATTTTTCCTAACTTTGTTACTATGGATAATAAATTATTTAAGTTAGAGGAATTAATTGTTTTATTAAAGAGAAGGTCTTAAGTGTTAAGTTATTTCAAAATTCAAATTTGATTTCGGCAGTGAATTCTAAAAAAGGAAATTGATAAAGTTTTCTAAACCAATCAGATTGAGACAAATATTGATAGTAAGTGAAAAGTGTTTTCTTTAATAAGCAAAAATGCAGTTTTTATCCAAATGTCATCTTCGCCACTTAAACCTGCTGGCTTTCGACTTCATACACACCTGCCTCTAACCCTTTCGCATCCATTCGAAGCCAATATACATGGTATCAAGCTAGTGGTACGAAGTGTACTGGACCTATGCGAAAGGTAGTAAATGTGTCGAAAATATGCATGTGTAAAGGGTGAAGTTGTATTTTCATGTTTCGAATCTACAAACCTACCATTGATTTAATGTCTTCGAAAAGGTTGCTGCATTTGAACCCCTTCGATACCCTAGCTGCCGCATTAAAACCTTTCGCCTTAGTAAGAGGCCACTTTTATAACTCTTTATATCAATGAATTTGGAGGGTAGGGTTTCGAATCGATATCCTTCCGCATCCATTGAAGCCACATTTCTTTTAACTTATACATGCGAAAGGGTTGGTGCTGTTCCCATACATTTCGACATGGTTGAAGCCGCTTATTTAAACCCAAGTACACATACAAAAGCATGTTGTCGTAACCACAGGTCTTTTGAAAAGGTAGCTTATGAAAGTGTCACCTTTTATACTTTGAAGTTTGTTTTGTTTTTAATCAATGGTTTCGAAAGTGATACTTTTAATTTGTTACGAAGTTATGTTTCCATAACTTTTTACTTGAACCCAATGCTTTCGAAAGGTATGTTTTAATCGTTTCAAAAGGCATGTTTTTAAGTGTTTCAAAAGGAACATTTCTAAGTGTTCAAAAGGTAAGCTAGATGGTTTCGAAAGGGAATGTCTAAGATTTTAAGTAATGATATAAAGGATATAGTCGAAAGCCTTAGTTTTTGAATTAAAGAACCCTAACTCATTTTTAAAAAGTAAACATATGGCAATATAAAAGAGTTTCGAAATGGCATTTAACCTTGAAATTTTAAAGGAAGCTTTCCTTGCTAAAAATAATGGGTTAAGGGTGTCAACCAAATTTCATTTGAAAATGATTACAAGGAATTAAACCATGGATGTTATGTTTTGTATGTTATTTGATCAGTTATCATGTATGCTTGTGTAATCATATTCACTTCATTATTAACCTATAACTGCATTTTGGGATGTTAAGGGTGGAATAACAGGCTAGGTTGACGCAGTAGTGAATATACATTGAGTTAACTCCTGTGTGACTAGAATTGCATCCAGAAGATCAGACAGACCAGAATATAGGATGCCCAAGACCGATCAAAATATTATTGATTTAGACAGGTTCTTGGTAAGCCCAAGAACCTATGTTATGAAAATTGTTATTGGCAGGGGCCAATAGGTTCTTAGTGATCCCATGAAAACTATGTTCGGAACAGGTTATTGATAGAGACCATTAGGTTCATATTCAGTCCATGAAAACTATAGCGTGAGAGATGTTATTGGAGAATCCAATAGATTCATAGTGACCCCATGAAAACTATGATTGGATAATATATTGATAGACACCAATAGGTTCATAGTGATCCCATAAAAATTATGAAATCGGACAGACAGTCTGTAAGCTTGGAATAGGTTATTAGTCAGCCCATGAAAACTAATAGGTTAATAGTGACCCTAGAAACTATAACTTGAGATAGATAGTCAGGTTAATGGGGATGGATAATCCATAGCATATTGCATGTTTGCATATCATCATGATACATTTTATTATGTTATGTCTTGACCATCGTGGATGTAGGTGCACAGTATATGGTTATTATAAATTAGGTTAGGATACTAGTGAAAGGAGAACTCATTCTACTAGCAGCATGGTCTCACTAGATATCTATATGGTTTGAAATGGTAGGTTATTATTCACACCAAATTTTTGTCTGACTCGAAGTTTTTCCCCCTTAAACTCTGGATGCTCAATTGATTTTGAGTAGTTTGAGAGTTAAGGTTTTCAGGTTCACCTTTAGACGAATAAGCTTCCGAAAACATGCAGGAGGCAAGCTAGCTATTAAGAGTTCTTTCTATTTGATTTCGCTATGTAAGATGAAATGGAAAAGTTGTAATTGCCTATATTAGACTCTGATAAACCAAGAGGCCATTTTCATACGTCGCTCTTGGCGTACTTTATAATAACTATATTTCTCCAAACATGGTTTACGAATTGGGATTATGTAATGAATCTGAAATTCTATTTGTAATGAAATGAGAAATTTGTGTTAAATAGAGTTTTAAAATTTTCCATATTCATGTGTTTCTGGTATATCAATGTATCTAACATTACCGCGTTTGGTCACCGAGAATTAATAACTATGGATGACTGCATCATCCGTAGCGGTTAGTTTTGGGCCTCCAAATGGGGATGTTACAAGTTGGTATCAAAGCATAGGTTTATGTAAATTTAAAAGAAATTTGAACCTAAATTTTTTTCAAAACATAACCCAATGAATTAGAAAATGAGACAAGGGTTTGGGTTATTGCTATAGTAACGTACTTGCATTTGTTATATATATATAAGTACGTATTTCCCTTTTCTCTTAGACCATTCTTCTGTATCTTACTAAGGCTCGTATGTAGATATACGAGAAAGGAAGATCTTGAGACAGCAAATGGAAGAGGAAATCTAGGTGGAGGAAGCACCACAACTAATGGAAATGCTCGACCCAATACTATGAGGAATCCGAGTCAACAGGAAAATGCTAATCCAAATGCAAATGCCAATGTAGATGCTAGAACCCCACCAGTGGATATGGGGATGATGTATCAGTTCTTCGTCAATCTGATGCAAGCTGGAGCAGCTATAGGAGTAGCTGGGGGAAATGCCATGAATGTTGGAGGAGCTAATCCTGTGGCCTCAGTTGACAATAACAATGCCAAGCTGAGCAGGGATTACACTAGTCTTGGTGGGAAGTCGTTTTTGGGAACAGAGGATGCTGTTGAAGTAGAAAACTAGTTATTACATTGTGAAAGGATTTTCGCTAACTTGGGATTAGATGATGAGCGAAAGAGGAAACTTGCTTCTAGACAGTTGCAGGGAGAAGCTCTTTATTGGTGGAATGGTATTACCGTGAGAGTTCCGAGGAAGTGTTGACTTAGGCAGAGTTTCGAAGGAGATTCGAAGAGAGGTTCTTGCTTGAAGTTTCCAATTCAGTATTACCGAGGAAGTTCATGGACTTAATGTAAGGTGAGATGTCGGTAATTGAGTATGCTACGAAATTTGATGAGCTGTCCAGATACGGATATGCCATGATTGACACTATCATCAAGAGAAATGAAAAGTTTATTCAAGTACTGAAACTAGAGATTGCCAGGGAAACCATACCACACCTCCGGGACCCAAGCAATGTTGTAGCGGAGATGGCCATCAGGAACGAAGAGATGCTCTCTATGTTTAGTAAGGGGAAGTCAGTTGAGGTTCAAGATCCCTAGGCCAAGAAGAGGAAGTTCTTTAAGAAGAAAGGAGCTCAGAAGGGAGGAATTGCCAAGTAGACAAAAGCTGATCTGTTTTGCTTTAAATGTGATAAGAAGGGACGTATTGCTCACGAGTGTTAGACAAGCAAAGGGAAGAAGGTATCAGATAAGAAAGGAGTGAAGTGTTTCAACTGTGACCAGATTGGACACTACAAGAATCAGTGTCCAGAACTAGTCAGAGCGAACAAGGGAAAGGTTTTTGCCTTGGAACCATCATCTTCTAGACCAACAGCTGCTGAGAAGGGAAATACTATGATGGAAGGTACGCTTTTGATTCATAGTATACCAATTAGGGTACTATTTCACACTAGTGCATCGCATTCATTTATATCTCAGTGTTTGGTAGATAAGTTATGTTTAGAACCCTCATACCTTGTTACTTCCTTAAGGTTTGCGAATTCGATAGGAGGGTATGCAACTCTGGGGATGAGGTGTGACCAGTTAGAACTTGAATTGTTAGGTTATAAGTTTGCATGTAGTTTGTATGTTTTTTATTTTGTAGGCTTCGGGATTATTTTGGGTATGGATTGGTTAGACAGATATGATGCTAGGATATTTTGCCAAGATTAGAAAATATTGCTAAGATGCCCTAATAGTCATAATCGAATTATATTCTCGGTAGAGAAGTCGGACTCATGTGCTTGTGCTTTACTGAATGCAATAGAAGTAGAAGAAGAGTTGAATCAGGTTTTGGTAGCAAGAGAGTTTGCAGATATTTTTGAACCAGTCATAGGACTACCACCGAAGTGAGCCATTGAGTTTCGAATAGATCTTGTGCCAAGAGCAGAACCTGTAAGTAGACCACCTTGTAGGATGACACCTACGGAGATGGAGGGATTGAAGGTGAAGCTAGTGGATTTAGAAGGAAAGAATTTCATTAGACCAAGCAGTTCGCCTTGGGGAGCGGCTATAATGTTCGTAAAGAAACCGGATGGGTCATTAAGGATGTGTATCGACTATCGTAAGTTGAACGGGAAGACAATTAAGAATAGGTATCCTTTGCCAAGAATCAATGATTTATTTGATCATTTGAGTAGAGCCAGAGTATTTTACCAACTAGATTTGGCGATAGGTTTCCATCAACTAAGAGTGGCAAAGGACAGTATTCCGTTGATGGCGTTTCGGACTAGGTATGGTTCGTATGAGTGGTTAGTGATGTCGTTCGAATGTGCTTACTTTCTTTGTGGATTTGATGAACCGAGTTTTCCAAGAGCATTTGGATAGGTTTGTTTTGGTATTCATAGATGACATCTTAATATACTCTAAGGATGAAAGAGAGCATGAAGTTCATCTTAGAGTGGTGCTTGAGATGCTAAAGCAGCATCAACTAAAATTGAAGTTTTCAAAGTGTCATTTCTGGAAGAAAGAAGTTAAGTTTCTTGCTCATGTGGTTTCAGAGAAGGGTTTGTCAATCAATCCGGATAAGATGGAAGCTGTTAACAACCAAAAGAGAGTAAAGGCGGTGACTGAGGTCAGAAGTTTTCTTGGACTCACTGGCTATTACTAGAGATTCATTAAGGATTTCTCGCGGATAGCAGCGCCTTTGACTAAGCTAACCAGGAAGGACATAAAGTTTATTTGATCTGAGAAATGTTTGGAAGCATTCCTTAAGTTAAAGAACTTGTTGACCAACGCGCCTGTGTTAGTAGTTCCAGACGGGAATCAAGGATTAGTAGTGTATACCGATGCATGTGGAACCGGATTAGGGGTTGTGTTGATGCAGAAGGGTAAAGTCATTGCCTACGCTTCTCGACAGCTTAGATCGCATGAAGTGAGATATCCTACTCATGATCTAGAGTTGGCTACGGTGATCTTTGCATTGAAAATATGGAGAATTATCTCTTAGGGGAGATATTTGATTTATACATAGATCATAAGTCCTTAAGGTACTTATTCTCTCAGAAGGAGTTGAATATGAGACATCAAAGGTGGCTGGAGTTTTTAGTAGCATATGATTTTGGTATAGAGTATACGCCTGGAAAAGGAAATAAGGTAGCATATGCTCTTAGAAGAAAACATAAGAATGTTGTGTTAGCTATGTTAGCAGAGTGGAAGGACCTGGAAGATTTGGCTACTTGTAGTGTACAGTTAAGATCGACTGCTGGATCTAGTCAGAGCACTGCCATGTTATCCTACTTGGAAGTCCGACCAGTTCTGATCGAAAGGGTTGCTTCTAAGCAGAAAGAGGATCCATGGTTGGTCGAGAAGATTAAAAGGCTTGAGGTTGGATCAAAGAGTGATGATCTAAAAGGTTTTAGTCTTGACTAGAGGGGATGGTTGAGAAAGAAAGTACGGTTGTGTGTACCGGATGTAGAAAACCTAAGGAAGGAGGTCCTTAGAGAATATCATCGATCGAAGTATACGATTCATCCTGGGGGAACCAAGATGTATCAAGATATGAAAAAGGAGTTTCTACTAGGAAGGTATGAAGAAGGATGTTGGCTGGTGGGTAAAGTAGTATGTGAACTATCAACAAGTGAAGGTCGAACATCAGAAGCCGAGTGGGTTGCTTCAACCTTTGGAGATACCAGTTTGGAAATGGGATTTGATATCCATGGATTATAGATGGGTTGCCAAGGTCAAATTGAGGAAATGAAATATATGGGTCATAATGGACAGGTTGACTAAGAGTGCCCATTTCATTCCGGTTAAGTCAACCAGGACAGCACCTAATTTAGCTAAGTTATTTATGAAGAACATAGTTAGACTGCATGGGATTACTAGTAGTATAGTAAGTGATAGAGATACTTTGTTTACTAGCGAGTTCTGGAAGAGTCTACAAGATGTGTTAGGTACTAAGCTCAAGATGAGTACTTCTTATCACCCTCAGACAGACGGGCAAACACAGAGAGTCAACAAGGTACTCGAGGATTTGTTAAGAGCTTGTGTACTAGATTTTGGTGGATCATGGGAAGATCACCTACACTTAGTTCAGTTTTCCTATAATAATAGTTATCAGACAAGTATAGGAATGGTGCCTTTCAAAGATTTTTATGGAAGGCCATGCAAGTCACCAGCATGTTAGTTAGAAACTAGAGACAGATTAGTCTTAGGTCCAGATCCGGTAAGAAAGGAAACAGAGAAGATTGAGTTGGTCTGAGGTAGGACGAAGGAAGCTCGGTTTAGACAAAAGAGTTGCGCATATAAGATGCGTAAGGATCTAGAATTCTTAGTTGGAGATAGGGTTTTCATTAAAGTATCACCGATGAAGGGTGTGGTGCGATTTAGAAAGTCAGGGAAACTGACACCGAGATATGTTGGACTGTTCTCAGTTATAGAGAGGATCAGAAACCTCGCATACAGAGTAGAGCTACCGAGCAGTTTGGCAGGTGTCCATAATGTGTTTCATGTGTCTCACCTTCGTAAGTATGTGCATGATCCAGAGACTACTATCCCTCGGACTGCATTAGAAGATTTAATAGTAGTACCGGATCTGACCTTTGTTAGACAACCAGTTTGGGTTGTAGCAAGAGATGAGAAGAGGTTAAGAAATAATACAGTCAAGTTGGTGAAAGTTCAATCGAGCGACAACAAGGACTACACTTGAGAGATCGAAGACAGGATTAGGGATACTTATCCTAATATGCTTTAAGGCTATGTTCTATATTTACTTTATATAGACTGTTTCCTAGTCAGGTGGGCTAGTATGATAGTTAGGAGACGTTATAAATGATTGCTATGATTGATATTTAGTCCTTGCGGAAGTTCGAGGACGAAATTCTTTAAGGAGGGTAGCCTGTAACACCCCAAATTTTAAATAACATTGTTCAGGAGATTTAATTAGGTAAATTAAATAGAATAATATAAAGGATAGAGTGATAAGGGAATTGAGATTTCGAAACTAGTTAGGGTCGTGCCTTAACTAATGAAATTATAAGTGTGATTTATAAATTAGAAACTTAAGAGAATAAGGCAAGGGAAAAATGGGAATTGCCGCATACCATAACTCCTAAACCCCTTACCTCATTCTCATTCACATTTTCACAAACCAAAAACATAAGCAAAGAGAGTTGAAGGCCGGCCATAACCTAAGAAGAAGAGGGGCACAAAATCCATTTAGAGGCTAAGATTCAAGCTAGGAAGATTAATGCAAGAATAAATCTCAAGTTCCTTATCCAAACAAGGTGAATAATGGTCTAAACCATCTCATGTAAATCATCTTGAATATTTTAAATTTTAAGTTGAGGTTTAAACTATATGATTGGATGAATGATGATATGTTTTGATTTAAATGCCATTTTATAATTTTAAACAAGGATTTTATGGAATAATCTAATTCGATTTTAAGGCTAAAATCGTGCAAAATTATTTTGAAATGCCATGATTTTTGAATATGTTATGTAAAACATTATTTTGAAAATGGGTTTAAATTTTCATAATATTCCAAGCCGTGGATAATTTATTATAAATTTTCTATGAGAGAAAATAGTGAATTTTGGGTTTAAATTATTTAAGGCAATTAAATAATGTTTTCGGGTCTAAATTTATATATGTTAGAAAACATATTTCATGAGAATTATTGTGATTTTTGGGGATTTTTCCTAACTTTGTTACTATGGATAATAAATTATTTAAGTTAGAGGAATTAATTGTTTTATTAAAGAGAAGGTCTTAAGTGTTAAGTTATTTCAAAATTCAAATTTGATTTCGGTAGTGAATTCTAAAAAAGGAAATTAATAAAGTTTTCTAAACCAATAAGATTGAGACAAATATTGATAGTAAGTGAAAAGTGTTTTCTTTAATAAGCAAAAATGCAGTTTTTATCCAAATTTCATCTTCGCCACTTAACCCTGCTAGATTTCGACTTCATACCCACCCGCCTCTAACACTTCCGCATCCATTAGAAGCCAATATACATGGTATCAAGCTAGTGGTACAAAGTGTATTTGACCTATGTGAAAGGTAGCAAAGGTGTCGAAAGTATGCATGCGTAAGGGGTGAAGTTGTATTTCCAGATTTCGAATCTATAAACCTACCTTTGATTTAATGTCTTCGAAAGGGTTGCTGCATTTGAACCCCTTCGATACCCTAGCTGCCACATTAAAACATTTCGCCTTAGTAAGAGGCCACTTTTATAACTCTTTATATCAATGAATTTGGAGGGTAGGGTTTCGAATCGATATCCTTCCGCAACCATTGAAGCCGCATTTCTTTTAACTTATACATGCGAAAGGGTTGGTGTCGTTCCCATACATTTCGACATGGTTGAAGCCGCTTATTTAAACCCAAGTACACATACAAAAGCATGTTGTCGTCACCATAGGTCTTTCGAAAGGGTAATTTACGAAAGTGTCCCCTTTTATACTTTGAAGTTTGTTTTGTTTTCAATCAATGGTTTCGAAAGTTATACTTTTAATTGGTTTCGAAGTTATGCTTCCATAACTTTTTACTTGAACCCAATTCTTTTGAAGGTATGCTTTAAATGTTTCGAAAGACATGTTTTTTAAGTGTTTCGAAAGGAACGTTTCCAAGTGTTCAAAAGGTATGTCGGATGGTTTCGGAAGGGAATGTCTAAGGTTTTAAGTAATGATATAAAGAATACAGTCAAAAACCTTAGGGCCCGTTTGGTTTCATTTTGTATTTTGAGTTTTTTGTTTTAAATTTTGACTAAGAAATAGCAAGAAATAAGAGAAGAAGATTTATAATTCTTAGCTGTTGGGACGACCAATGGACAACGAAAGAGTTTGATTGTTCACCGTGCTTTTGTTATCTCTCGAAACACGAAAAATAAAATAAACTTGTTTTCTATTTTATATGTTAATTTCATTTTTCAAAATTGTTTGTTTTTCAACTATACATACAACGGACGCGTTTTTGTATAAACGAAAACACAAAACTAAAAACGACAAGCCAAATGGGGCCTTAGTTTTCAAATTAAAGAACCGTAACTCATTTTAAAAAAATAAACACATGGAAATATAAAAGAGTTCCGAAATGGCATTTAATCTTGAAATTTTAAAGGAAGCTTTCCTTGCTAAAAATAATGTATTAAGGGTGTTAACCAAATTTCATTTGAAAATGATTACAAGGAATTAAACCATGGATGTTATGTTGTTGTGTTATTTGATCAGTTATCATGTATGCTTGTGTAATCATGTTCACTTCATTATTAACCCATAGATGCATTTTGGTAAGTTAAGGGCAGAATAACAGGCTAGGTTGACCCAGTAGTGAGTATAGATTGAACTAACTCCTGTGTGAGTAGAATTGCATCCAACAGGTCAGACACACCAGAATATAGGATGTCCAAGACTGATCAAAAAAATATTGGTTTAGACAGGCTGTTAGTAAGCCCATGAAAACTATGTTATGGAAATTTTTATTGGCAGGGGCTAATAGGTTCTTAGTAATCGCATGAAAACTATGTCCGGAATAGGTTATTGATAGAGATAAATAGGTTCATAGTAATGGCATAAAACTACAACATGAGAGATGTTATTTGAGAATCCAACATGTTCGTAGTGACCCCATGGAAACTATGATTGGATAATTTTATTGGTAGACACCAATAGGTTCTTAGCGATCCCGTAAAAACTATGAAACCAGACAGACGGTTCGTAAGCTTGGAATAGGTTATTAGTCAGCCCATAAAAACTAATAAGTTAATAGTGACCCTAGAAACTATAACCTGAGACAGATAGTTAGGTGCATGGGGATGGATAATCCAGAGCATATTGCATGTTTGCATATCATCATGATACATTTTATTATGTTATGTCTTAACCATTGTGGATGTAGGTGCACGGTATATGGTTATTAAAAATTGGGTTATGATACTAGTGAGGGGAAACCTCGTTTCGCTAAGAGGCATGATCTCACTAGATATCTCTATGGTTGGAGATGGTAGGTTATTATTCACACCAGACTTTTTGTCCGACTCGAAGTTTATGTTTTCCCATTAAACTCTTGGGTGCTCAATTGATTTTGAGTAGTTTGAGAATTAAGGTTTTCAGGTTCTCCTTTAGATGGATAAGCTTCCGGAGACGTGTAGGAGGCAAGCTAGCTATTAGGAGTTCTTTCTGTTTGATTCCGCTATGTAATTGGATGAAATGGCAAAGTTATTTAATTGCCTATATTAGACTCTGATCAACCAAGGGGCATCTTCATATGTCGCTCTTGGCATACTTTAAAATAACTGTATTTCTAGGAATGTGGTTTACGAATTGAGATTATGTAATGAATCTGAAATGCTATTTGTAATGAAATAATATTTTTTTAAATTTTGTTTTAAAATTTTTCGTATTCATGTATTTCTGGTATATCAATGTATCTAACATTACCGCGTTTGGTTACCGAGAATTAATAACTATGGATGATTGTAGCATCTGTAGCGAGTAGTTTTGGGCCTCCAAATGGGGGATGTTACATTCGTTGGCCCTTCTTAGCCTTCTTTCATTTTTAATTCTTTCTATTTGATTTCATTAAGTAACAAAATAATAGATAAATGTAAGCCCAAATGCTTATCATGTTATATCATTGTTTATTTTATTCTAAATGACAATAAGTAAATAAATGTCCCCTAAATATTTACTTTGCTTAATTCACATGTTTTCTAATTTAATTCCATAATTAAATCATTTAAATCTTTATTTTCATAATTAACTCTTCAATTAAGTAGTTATTGATATATGGGGTGTTATAGGCTTCCCCTTAAAGGAATTTCATCCCCGAAATTCAAATAATATATTATAGTTATTCTTAATCATTCCCATGCTCATTCGAGCATAAACACGTATGTTCCTTACCTATATGTCATAAATGAAATATACCAGTGCATTTACTAATACATAATAAAATCAACCATAATAACACATATATATGGTCTATAACAAAGCATAGCAAATATACATGCTAAGTTAAGACACACAACTTGGGATAAACCCTCTTGACATTATCTTCTATCCACTAGACTTGTACAAGCTTCACTACCATATATTGAAGCTCCTTCATGTATCGGTCTACTATCCGAAATGGTTTTCTCTCATAAGTTATACTTGGTTCAACAATCAAGTCTTTCATTGCTCTTGGATTGACTACAACATCAGGGTCTCGGACACACTTCTTTAAATGTGATACATGAAAAAAATTATGGACCCAGCAAAGGCACTCAGTGACGCAACCCTATAGCTGCTTTACTGATCCTCTCAAGTATCACAGATGGGCCAACATATTTTGGTGCTAACTTCCCTGCCTTTTCAAATCTCATAACACCTCTCATCGACAAAATTTAGCTAACACATGATCTCCTAAGTCAAACTTTAAGTCTTTCCACCTCTTATCGGTATAGCTCTTCTACCTCGATTAAGCATCTTTCATTCTTTTCCATATCAACTCAACCTTTATCAAAACTTCTCTTACAAAATCCCTACCCAAAAGAGTCCATCTCCCATATTGCACCAATATACTGGTGACCAACACGGCCTTACATACAATGCCTAAAAAGGTGCTATGCCAATACTGGATTGATAACTATTGTTGTAGGAAAATTATTTTAAGTGTAAGGGATCTTCCCAAAATCCACTAATCTAATACATATGCTCATAACAAATCCTCAATCACTTGGTTGACCCTCTCGGTCTATTCACCGGTATAAGGATGGTAAGTGTACTCATACACAACTTCAAACCTAAAGCACTCGGTAGGCTACACCAAAACTCACTGGAAAACAATGTGTATCTTTCACTAACGATTGCATTTGGAACTGCATGTAGCCTTAATATAGTTTTCAAATAAGTCTCGGCTAACTTTGTTGCCATCCTCGTATATTTCACTGGGAAAAATTGGTGTTCTTAGTCAATCTATCAACGATGACCCATAAATTTCATTTCCAAAAATTGGTGTTCTTAGTCAATCACTGGGAAAAATTGGTGTTCAACGTCTGACTTGTATTATGCCTATATCAGTGATGTTTAGGATGAGAGTCGATATCTCATTTATCACACCGAGGGTGAGGGTCTGTCTCTTACTAGGGAAGGTGAGATTGGTGAGGAGAATAAAAGTAATTTTTATGACGTCGGTTGGGATAGTAAATTTATTTACTCACCATCTTCGGAAGGTTATGATCTGAATCTGGTAACGCTCTTCTTAGGGTATGTTCTTGTTATTGGCCCCTCATCTGCTATGGGTGGTGGCAGTTCCTCTTCGGAGGGCGCATAGTCTTTTTTGTTTAGTAGTTTAGGCTCCTTTTGCCTAGCTCCTGTGCTTTATTTTTTATTATTGTGGTCTGGGCTCTTTGCTCCAACTTAGCTGTTCTATGCATATACAGAACACATGTTTTCCCTTTATTTATACAATGGCACGGCCCACTTTAAAGCCGGCTAGCTTTGCTAAAAAAAGGGTCAAAAACAAATGTCATCGAAAACATTGTTTACTATAAACCCCAAAACAATTTACACATAGTTTGTTTTTAAACATTCCGTTTTAGAGATTTCCACATTTATAAACTATCAATTATATATTCAAAATAATATTTATTATCTCAGAAGATAATAAATCAATTTAAATACTTATATTAATTTTAAACAATGTTAATCATCTTGAAAGACAGTTGATATAATTCTTTTATAAATTTTTAAACCACGTTAATTAACCCAAAAGACCATAAATCAAGTTATAATATTTTTATACTTTTTAAATAATATTAATTATCCCGAAAGATAAAAAATCGAATTTATAATCTTTTATAAATTTAAAAACAACACTAAATATCATGGAAGGTAATTAGTCAAATCTATAGTCATTTATAAATTTTAAAACAATATTAATTATCCCAAATGATAATAAATCAAATTTATAATCTTTCTATAAATTTAAAATAACGTTAATTATCCCAAAAGATAATAAATCAAATTTATAACTTCTTTCATAAATTTTAATCAATACTTACCCGTCATTTTCAAAATTCCCAAAATATTTGAAAATACAGTTAAACAACTTTCAAAGTGCAAAAACATGATAAAACGTTTATTTTGCAAGCACAAATTCAACACACACAACAGTATAAGGAAATGATATTTTGTAAGTGACGGTATAGCGGAATCGCTATAACGACACTTGCATAAATCAAATAGTATGTCACAAATATTTCAACCAAACATTAATATAAGTAATATAAGAATATAAATAAATCGATATTGGCGAGAAACCCATTAAAGTCTTTCTGCTAAAAGTCCCTTATAAATCTCATATATATTGCACATCGAAGTGTTCCGTAGCAACCTATTCACTACAAAAACACTCTGTCTTCTTCTTTTTGTCCTCTATAACACAACGGTTACTTATGCCATCCACTACCAAGCGGGATTAAGCAACAATATATAGTCATATTTGTTCTCTGTAAATCATACAATGTGTCATCCGCTTTCCAAAGCGGGAATCCAAACAATTTAAACAACCAACAATAATCTATCATCCAAGCATTCAATAATAATCTATAGTAGCATAGATATCATATCGTCTATTTGAAGGTGAGTTAACTCACCGAAATTCCAGTTGACGCTTTCGCATTTCAGTTTGGTCTAAATTGAATGGCGTTTGACTTTAGCTCAAAATTCAACTAGTTCCAAATCTAACGAAATTAGTTACAGTGCGGAGATAATGTCTATATGAGTCTAACGCAAAAGACCTTGTCCAAACCCAATGTCGTATGGAAGAGTTATTGAATTTATAGAAATTCGGATTAATTAACTAACTAATTAATTAAACTATAATTACCGTTCACTAAACAAAATCAATTTCTTCCCCTATCCACTTAATTTCCATTCCTGTACAAGAACGCGTTGTGCATGTCATCATCTCAACCATGATACGGCGGTCCGTCATTCAATGAACGGACTTTGCGGTAGTTCCTCTCTTCCCAAACTCGACGCACCAATCCTAACCCCGCCAAGCTCAGTCTCGCCATCACCAAAGCGGCTTGTTGCTTCGCATCCACTGTCCAAACATCGCATATCACCACAGCCAACAAGACGCTCCGACTACCATCAATCTTCATCTTTTCGCACCCCGAGTACAACCCCAATATTGAATTGACCTATGACCCTTACTCGTTCATCGCAACCTGAACCATCGAACATGACAAAAAGATGTCACCTTTCACCCTAGCTGATCGGACCTCACCACAAAGCCACCACCGATGCTCCAACACCGAAGCAACTCAAATCCACACTCGATTCATGCAAATTCCACCTACATAGTTGCTAAACCCAAACCCTAGCTTCCTAAAACCTCATTCCCAAATGTCATCTCCCCTAATCATCACCGTAACCTCCAAAACTTACATAGATCGAAGCTCACTCCTATATGAGTCCAACAAATCTTGTTTTGTGATTTTTAATTAAGTACTGGATTTGATCTCGAATTTTGAATGGAAGAGGCTTGGTTTTCTTTTTCCAGTAAAAAGAAAAGAAGAAGAGATGGGAAAATAAAATGAAAGAGGAAAAAGATTGAAAATGAAGGAAAATGTATAAGCTGAATTTGTTATGATTTTATAAACAAACCAATTTACCTTACTTCAAACACAAGTAAACCAAAATTCTTAAGTAAACCAAAATTTCAAAGCAAACATCACATCGTCATTAAGTGTAGTTGAATAATTTGAATTTTGATATGATTTTTAAAAAGTTTTAAAAAGAAGGTTTTATTGTATTTCGCTACACAATATTCCGTTCATGTATGAACCATGAACGATAGAAATTAAAATATGGTCATGCACCAAAATGCGATACGATCACAAATCAACAATAAAATATACATATAATTTTATTCTATGAAATGTCAAAAATACCACGTTTGCTGTAAAATACATCAATGGAAATTTAAATATTTTAAAATGAAAAATTATGAAATAATCCTATAAATTCATTTAAAAATATCTCATTAAAATCAAGTCATTCATTAATAATTAATTTTCTGATTATTTATTCGAAGTATTTATTATCTAAATAAATATATAAAATGACTTCACCATTATTATTTATTAATTAAAAGGAGTTAAATATATTAAATCCATTTAATTAATATTTAATTCATAATTCAAATATTTAAATAATTGCTATATTTGAATATAAGTTATCAAACTTTAAAAGCCAATTATTTAAATATTTAAAATTAACTAAATATTCAAAATCAAAATAATAAAATTCTGGGATGTTACATTCTCCTCCCTTAAAAGAATTTCAACCCCGAAAATTCCCAAAAGAAGAAAATGGTCACTGAAACCGTAGACTTTACAAACAATTAATTAAAATAAGTTATTAAGTTATTAATTAAATCCCATATGTTACAAAAAATTTGGCAGCGCCCCTTTGCGCAGCTGATTTGGAAAAACTACAACTCGCCACAACTGAACCAAATCAATAAAGAAAACGAAAAGCCAAGTGGCCTCTCATATGTAGGGCATAAAATCATCAATCAATCGCAAATTTATAAATCTACTACATACCTTTTTTGTGTTTGATTTTTATTTATACAAGCAACTCACTAACTCAATATGAATGTAGGTGCGTAAGAAATCAAGTAGTAATCTCTTGCTTCCTTGTATCTATCTTGTATTTACATAATCCAAAAGAGAATCATGTTAACAAAAGAGCAATACACTAGCTATTTCTATTATAAGCACAAGCAACATAGACAAGATAACAACCATATACAACAAGGCAATATGATGCAACTAATAATAATGATGCAACCAAAAACAATATAATAACCATAAACAAATAAAGTACAGAGAATACACTGTAATAAATACTAAGCATGCAATTTTTTCAAAGGATAAATTTAGAACTACATGCTTGAGATTTTATATCCAAAATATATTTTTCAGATTCCTCCAAAGAGAAATAAATCAAAACCATAATCAATTATGACAAGAAGGGGCTCCTCCTACCAAAGCATGGTATAACTCTAGAATTGAAACAATACGGACCATACAGTGGTGTTCCGTTTTCTCCTAAAACAACATCTAGAGAAAACATATATACCTAGTGAGTCTTCCAAATTGGAAAACTCCCAATCGCCCAACTTTAATCATAATAAAAAATATTTGAAAAACCACTTCACAAAACCCTTTTCAGACATCCTGAAAGAATAGTACTTCATCAAAGTTTTCAATATAATAATTATTTCTCTTTCACAAATTCTTTCGAAATCACTTTTTTTTCAAAAGCACAGGGATTTAAGTCCAAATAAACAACTCTATAAATCATAGTCTATAAAATCACACTATTAATCAAATCAAATTCCAAAAGGGAATAAACGAACACTTAACATTGTTTAAAATGTTAAATGACTAAAAACAATATTTAAAAAATTTCTTAGGTTCACAACTTTGTCGATCATCTAAGGACATAGATAATTTTCTAAGCATACCATTACGCTCCTCGGCCTTTAATTATCGCTTAGAAGATTATCTAAGCTCACTCGAATAAAATTGAAAGTCACTCTTCAAGCTTTCCTAAGCCACACAACAATTTATACAAATACACTTAAGCCCGTATGATGTACATAAATCATCTGTATGCAATATCTGATCTGACCACTTGCTCGGATACATTGGCTTTATTTCAAAACTAGTATCGCTCACTCAACCTCCCTAGTGCAGACTCCGACCAGATTCCTTGATTAGAAACCTCGGTTCTTCTTAAATAGCCATATACTATGATAGAAAACCTCAGTATCATATCGAAAATCCGAATCAAGTGTTCATTGACAAGAATCAAGTGAGAGATCCTTTTCGGACTGGTGTAAACCACCCTGAAGTTACTTACTCGAATCCCAAATCAAGAATCGTGCGAATAAAATGATCTACATATAACTTACGTACTTAATCTGGTTGATTTATTAATTATACCAATCTCTTTCTAAATTACTTTTAATTTTTCATTTACAGTATTTCATTCAATACTAAAATTATTTATGAGTTACTTCATAAATTTTCACTTAAGTATATAAACATTTTTATAAAGATATTTCTTTATAAAACATCAAATAAAAACTTACTCCACTTTATTTACTTGTATAATACTCTCCTATATCCCAAGATTATATACAAAATGTCAATTTCAATTTATTTTTCGAAATTCAAATGAAGGCCCAAACATAATATGGGTCTTAAAACCGAGTCAACCTTTTGACCTCTTTACCTTAGAGTGTCCTAAGGAAAGCTGCTTACGGGTTGGCACAATAACATCAAATAGTTTATATGACTTACATGCTTAAACTAAGATATGGTTTTAATAAAACAATGCTTATTAAAACTTTCCTATCCAATTTAACCCATTTAAAACTTTAGTGAAATTATCTCATCTTTATCCAAGAGTTTAAAATTCTTCGTTTATCAAATTATTTATCAAAATACCTTTTACACTACTAGAATTGTGTTCATAGACATCAGGTTAGGACCAATATCTATGAAAAAAGCACCAATGTGTTAGTGGGTGATGTTTAAAATAGCCAAAGTTTAGATATCGGTTAATAGCTGATGTCTCATACATTCGAAATTAGTTTTAAATTTATTAGCGATGTAAATACACATCACTTATTCTATTAGACACGACGTTATTAATTATCTTATATATTGGTTTGATGTAATTCATTTGGTGTATATCAATTTTATAATCGTAATTTGTGATCACTAGTACAGAAACCATCACAAATGACATTTTACAAGAGAGATTCATTATGCATAAAAATTTTCAAGAGACATTCATCATGCACAAAGTTTTATAATTTTATTCCCAAAAGTCGCATTTTATAAGAGACATGCATCATGCATAAAATTTCTATTTAGATCATTGTAAATAATCACTAGAAATGAAGTACATACAAGATAAACGAATCCTAATATCATACCAATGCACTTTACGCTCTTTGTCCAATCCAAGAAATCTAATGATGTAACGATTGCGTACAATTTTCAAGATCTCAGCAAGCCTCCATGAATGATCATCAAATGCTTCAACAATATCACCAACAACCCAAGTTGGGTCATAAAGAAAAAGAGGATAGGGTCTAACTGCTTGTGCAGATACTTGCTTCAAGTTAACTCCCAGATCTTCATCCAACTTGTCGTTGTAACTAGATATATGTAAAGCACCGTGGGATGATACAATTTTTGCAGTTCACCATGAAAACGTGGTCCCTCCTCTCTTGTTAAATACCTCCAGTGCTTCCCTTTTCTTGAACTTCATTAACTTCATTTTAATGGTTCATCTGAATAAGCATTGAACAAATATAAGCCCATAATTTTGTAATAATGCAAAACTCAAATCAGCCTCAAGTTTTAAATAACATGACATGAAAAGATTAAAAAATTGCTAAAAGTATCAAATATGTATTATAGGCATCTACAACAGCAAAATTATATGAATGAATTACTTATCTTAACAGAAAAACTTGAGTTATTGGGTTTAACAGCACTAGGAGAATCATTCATGGATAAGTCATCATGTTTAAAATATTAATTACCAATTTTAATCTACCTTGAACGAATTTCTGAAGTGTTGTCCAACTTCTGAAACAAAACCCTATTTCAATCCGATTTACGCTTAAAAACACAACCAAACACTATGAATGAACGAAACCAGCCGCCATTGCTTCGACCTGCATACTCGTCCGCACGAACCACGACCGCACCAGCCACAGTCGTGAGCACCAACCCATGAGTTGTTGTCCGTGAGATGCTGTCCACGAGCTCGCCATTGGATCTCATGCAGAAAATGTGACCAGAAATTGAATCACGGCTTGACTTAAGCGAGCACTTATTTAGGGCTTTGGAAGTTTTGCGGATTAGGGATTTCTATACTTTAGAAAACGAATGGGAGGAGAGTTGAATTATGAGAGGTTAGGGATTTTATTTAGGCTGTCGGCATTATTTCATGGCATATTAATTTGGGATTTAGGGTTAGATGATGAAAAGTGAAGGCGGGACTGCTGAAATGTGAATTTGGGATTTCGTGATTAGTGGAAAGAAGGGGAAGTAATTTTGATGTGGCAGAAGATGGTTGACGGGTTGTTATGCATGTGGATCGTGAGAAGTGAATGGCTAGATGGAGATGCATGTAAGCTTGTGGATTGGATGGAAGCGGATCATGAGATGCAGATCATGAGATGTGAATGTGGGCTTTTGATGTGATGTGGCAGAAGCGGGTTGGTAGGCTACTAATGGTGTGGATTGTGGGATGGATGATGGATGTGCATGCGATTGTGAGATCGTGCATTTAAAAAATGAAAAACGAGTTTATAGATGAGAGGAAAATCACCTATTCCAATTGGGTGTGTAAGAGAGAAGCAGTGAGTAAGACAGAGATAAAGAACTTACTCTGACCAAGGAATCGACGAAATCGCCAGTATTCCTTATGGATAAGAGGCAAATCGCTGGTCTTCCAACCAGGTGTGTAGAAGGGGATAGAGGTTGCTGGGTGAGCTTTTAGGGTTAGGATATATATAAGTTAAATTTTGGAGGGAAGTATAAGTAGAGGTTGAAATTTTGGTTAAGTATTTTTGGAGGGAGTTCAATCTAGGTGTATTTTGCGTTTTCTATCAAAATATTTACACTTGGTTTTTCCGCGCTTTTTTATAAATTTGGAATTTACATTTTAACATCGCCCTGAAAAATCAATGTAATGTGTGTGTTTTATACAACATCGATAATAAAGTAACGATGTTATAAAGATTTTTAACAACATGCATTTTTCTACCTGATGTAAAAGATGCGATGTCTATGAACACAATTCTAGTAGCGATTTTAAATCAATTTCCTCTAAGGAAACATAAGAACTAAATTCCCGGTTTTTATTTTAAAACCCTTTCGGAAATCATATTATATATATTTCTATATACAAAATAATTTTAACAGTTTATTCACTAACACTCGCTTTGGGTTCGTTCGGATTTGTCTTTTATTTGATCGCACAATAATGAAGAGAATTATTTACCAAGTACACTACAAAGTTTTCCTAAGCAATCGATCATCACTTAGAAGACTGTTCAGATTACCACAAAACAAATCGAGGTGTTTACCTCGAACTGTCCAAAGAAAATGTTTCTTTATTAAAAATTCTTTTTGAAATATTTATATTTGTGAATACTTTCAAGTAATACCACTACTACTTTTCTCAAAAAATCTTTTTGAAATAATTACAAGCAATATCGGGATTTAAATTCTCAAAAACTCTTTTTACTTATAAAACACCTTTTATAAATCATATAAATCACTTTATATACCATACTCATATAACGTGTCCCTTTAAATCTTCTTATATTATAATAACATTTCCTTTATTATAATAAACTTTTCATAATGATTTATCCTCTAAATGTCTTATCTTCCCATTTTGGATTATATTAAACAACTTTTATTAAAGGTTTTACTTATAATTCAACATTATTAGAAGGCAACTTTTAACTTAACATTTTCTCTGAATGCCTTATTGTTAAATTGTGAAACTTAATTCACAAAGGATTCGTTTTTAATGTGCTCATAGTTATCAAAACAATAAATGCCCCTAAACTGGTCGAGCGTGAATTAACAATCAAAATAATAGTCAATGCTCCTAAACTATCGAAGCATGAACAATAATGATGATAAATAAGTATTATCATTTTCAGACAAACAAACACAACATAAATAGCTCTATCAATTTGAAAATTTTTCCTTTTTATATATAATATATAATCCTAGGTAAAATATTTCATTTACCAAATTTTCAAAAATCAATAATATGTCTGTTTGCCTAGTTCGAGTATTTAGAAATCCCTATCGACATCGTGGCGTCCCGCGTCTCGATCAGAATTGTAAACAACTCAATAGACCAATCAACACAATACTTTTTTATAGTAATAACAAATACGCTCTCGTATATATAATACCCTCGACTCATTCTAGGGTGTCACTTACCTTATATCTAATGAGTTTATCCCACCAAAGCTAAGGTTCTCGCTTAACCTTCAACTCAGGTACCAAATGTAACGACATGCATTTTCGACCATCGAAAGTCGGCACCAAATACATCCATAGTATTCCAATGCCGAACATCACTCTAAGATACAAAGTACATCAAAGTTAAAAATAAACCTCATCAGCTTGGACAGTTATAACTTTCTGACCTTATAATTGCTGATGGGAAAATATAATAATACAACATAAAATAAAAATAATATAGCAGATGAACATCCAGCTCTAGTCCATGAGCTCCATGTTCCACCAACGACAACTTGAAAAAATTACTCGGTCTGACCTGAACATTAGACTAAAATAACACCCGGATCTGTTTGGAAAACTAGCGCGAGAAAACTCTAGCAATATGGCGAACATTTAATAATTCTACGAGACCACATCGCTAAATGCGGAACGAATTTTCACCTCACAAGAACAACATCTACACATGAAGAAATGAAAAACCAATCAGAACCACAATCCCAACAAGAAAGGATGGACATGGACAAGATCAAAATCCAAACTTAAAGAATGGAAAAAAATAATTAAATATATAGAAGAGCTCAAGGCACTTCTTAATGCAATTAAGAAAAGATTAACTCCAAGGTTCAATCAAACAAGGAGAAGGAATTCATCAAACATGTCTGGGAGGATGCGCCCCCTACACTGAAAGTATACCTCTAGATAAAATATACTTTAGAGTTTATGCCAAATGCACATCACTCTCTGAAACTTTCAAGTTGGACCCCGCCTCACACGAGCATCCAAATATTTCACATCACTGCATGCATGCTACCAACAAATCTCTAGATAAATGTGAATATAACCTAATGGGTGCACCCAACTAGCATGACTCCCACTCGCTCTTTGGTTTTAATTATCGATGGTGTTGGATGCCAATGCTCAAAATGAGCAACAAATCGTCTTAGATCGACAAAGTACAAAGAAGGATATCAAAATCGATAGTCGATGGATCAACAATCGAAAACAAACTAATACTACCCCAGGGAAAAACAATGAAGCTGAACAAGTTATGGCACTGTTGCTTCCTATCTTGACACGACGACATTCTTTACATTAAGAATAGCAAGAGTTTAAATGCCATAAATGAGCAAACAAATCATCTTGAATCGACGAAACACAAAGGAGGATATTGGAATCGATAATCAAGAAATCAACTATCGAGAGCAAGCGAATGATTGTATATGGAAATTAGATCGCATATACTTGTCACTAATAAAAGAATCAAGCTTTTAAAACAGTTGATTCTGACTTGTGCTTGATTTTCACATCATAAATATTTGTAAAATACATTAAAAATGCCCCTTAAAAATATCACTTTAAAGAGTTAATTATATTTCTAAGTGTTTTAAAAAGAATAATCAAGAACAAATGTCATCGAAAACATTGTTTACTATAAACCTCAAAACAATTTACACGTAGCTTTTTTTAAACATTCCTTTTAAAGATTTCCACATTTATAAACTATCATTTATAAATTCAAAACAACATTTATTACCTCAGAAGATAAAAAATAATTTTAAATACTTTTTTTAATTTTAAACAATATTAATCATCCTGAAAGATAATTGATTTAATTCTTTTATAAATTTTAAAACCACATTTATTATCCCAAAAGACCATAAATCAAGTTATAATCTTTTTATACATTTTAAACAACATTAATTATCCCAAAGATAATAAATCAAATTTATAATCTTTTATAAATTTAAAAACAACGTTAATTTTCCCGAAAGGTAATTAATCAAATTTATAATCATTTATAAATTTTAAAACAATATAAATTATCCCAAACGATAATAAATCACATTTATAATCTTTTTATAAATTTAAAACAACGTTAATTATTTCGTAAGGTAATAAATCAAATTTATACGTTCTTTTATAAATTTTAATTAATACTTATCCATTATTTTCAGAATTCCTGAAATATTTGAAAATACAGTTAAACAACTTTCATAGTGCAAAAATCTGACCAAATATTTATATTGTAAAAATACAAGCACAAGTTCAACACACATAAGGGTTTAAGGAGATGATATTTCATAAGTGATGGTATAGCGAAAATCGATATAACGACACTTACACAAATCAAATAGTATGTCGCAAATATTTTAAACAAACATCAATATAAGTAATATAAGAATATAAATAAATCAATACTAACAAGAAACCTTTTTGGGTCTCTTTACAAGAGTCCCTAGTAATCTTATATATGTGCACTACGAAGTATCTCGCAATGACCTATTCGCTATGAAAATACTCCATCTTCTTCATTTTGTCCCCTGCAACACAATGGTTATTTAGGTCATCCGCTATCAAGCGGGACCAAACAATAATATATAGTCGTATGGGTTCTTTGAAAATCATACAATGTGTCGTCCGCTTTCCAAAGCAGGAATCCAAACAGTTCAAACAAACAAAATAAACTTTCATCCAAGTGTTCAACAATAATCTATGCAAATACATATATCATATAGTCTATCTAAAGGTGAGTTAACTCACCGAAATTCCAGTTGACACTTTTGCATTTCGGTTTGGTCTAAAATCGAACGACGTTCGACTTTAGCTCAAAATTCAACTAGCTTTAAGTGCAACAAAATTAGTTCCAGCGCATAGATAACGTCAATACAAGTCCAACATAAAAGATTGCATCCAAATCCGACCTTGTATGGAAGAGTTATTATATTTATAAGAATTTGGATTAATTAATTAATTAACAAATAAACCATAATTACCCTTCACTAAACAAAATCCATTTCTTCCCCAATCCACTTAATTTCCTTTCCTGTACAAGAATAAGTTATGCACGTCGTGCACCACAACCATGATACTGAGCGTCGTTCCATCATTCGATGAATGGACTTTGTTGTGGTTCCCTCTTCTCGAACTCGACACGCCAACCCCAACCATGCCAAGCTTGGCCTTCCCATCACCAAAGCGACTTGTTGCCTCGCATCCACTGTCCAAACATCGCTTATCACCACAACCAACCAGAGGCGCTTCGATTACCATCAATCTTCATCTCTTTGGGCCTCGAGTCCAACCCCATCATCGAATTGACCTTCGACCCTTACTCATTCATCATGATTTGAACCATCGAACATGAAAAAAGATGTCACCTCTTACCCTAGTTGATCGAACCTCACCACAAAGCCACAACCAATGCTCCAATACCCGAGCAACTCAAATCCACACTCAATTCATGCAAGTTCCACCTACATCCTTGCCAAATCCACACCCTAGCCTCCTAAAGTCGTACGCCCAAACATTGATCTCCCCTAATTATCACCACAACTCCCCAAAACTTACATAGATTGAAGCTCTCACATATACGAGTGCAATAAATCTTGTTTCATGATTTTTAGTTAAATATTGGATTTGATCTCAAATTTTGAATGGAAGAGGCTTGGTTTTCTTTTTCCAGTATTAAGAAAAGAAGAAGAGGAGGGAAAATAAGATGAAAGAGGGAATAGATTGAAAATGAAGGAAAATGTATGAGTTGAATTTGTTTTGATTTTATAAACAAACCAATTTACCTTGCTTCAAACACAAGTAAACCAAAATTTTCAAGTAAAACAAAATTTCCAAGCCAACATCACATCAACATTAAGGTTAGTTGAATAATTTGAATTTTGATTTGATTTTTTAAAAGTTTTGAAAAGAAAGTTTTTCGGTATTTCGCTACACAATATTATGTTCATGTATGAATCGCGAACGACAGAAATAAAAATACGATCGTGCACCAAAATGCGACACGGTCGCAAATCAACAATAAAATACATAGATTATTTTGTTCTGTGAAATGTTAAAAATACCAAAGTTTGCCATAAAATACGTCAAATGAAAATTTAAATATTTTTCAAATTAAAAATTATGGAAAAATCCAATAAATTCATTTTAAAATATATCACTAAAATCAAGTCGTTTCATTAGCATTTGATTTTCTGATTATTTATTCAAAATATATTATTGTAAATAGATTTACAAAATGAGTTCACCGTTATTATTTATTAATTAGAAGGGGTTAAATAAGGCTATTAAATCCATTTAATTAATATTTAATCCAGAATTAAAATATCTAAATAATCACTATATTTGAATATAAGTGATCTAACTTTAAAAACCAATTATTTAAATATTCAAAATTAATTAAATATTCAAAAACAAAATAATAAATTTCTAGGATATTACATCTCGAGGAGATGTTAGTTCTAGCATAGCCATTAATGAGCTCCTTTGTGAGTAAGATGTTGCCATTGACACGTATATTGCTTAGGAATGCTGATTGGTTATGGGATATGATTGAGTGCAGCACTTCCCTATGCCTCGTAGCTATGATTTTAGAGGTACATTTGTAGATAACATTGCAACAGCTGAATGGCTTATAGTCACTTACTATGACAGGGTTAGGAATATTGGGAATGAGGGATATATTGGTTGCATTGATTCCTCCTAGGAGTGTAGCAGTCTTGAAAAAATGGTGAGCAGCCTTATAGAAGTCAGTTGAGATGGTGCCCTAGTAGTTAATGAAAAAATGCATTAAAACCATTTGGACCTCCACAACTATTAGGGTTTAGACTGGAAAGGGCTTCTTTGATCTTATTGTCAGAGATACTTTGGAGCTTTCATAAGGGTTTAAGCAAGGTAGAGACACATCTTGGAGAGCTACCATACCAACCTGCAAAGGTTTGGAACTACCCAGAATATCAGTGAAATAGTTGATGAAAGCAGTAACAATACCATCAGAGCTCAAATGAGTGATGCCTTGCATATCCTCAATCATTGTAATATTGTTCCTAGCATGCTTAGATTTAAGAATCTAATGAAAATACTTTGTGTTTTTATCTCCTAAAGTTTCTTGAAGATGTATATTTTTCTATAAAGAAGAAAGTGCTTCACTGTTCAGTGCTTGATTTAACTCAGAGGTGAGAAGATGCTCTCTAGTAAATAGGGATTAATCAAAAGGATGCAAAGAAAGATCCAACTGAATCTCCTGCGGCTGCTTTTTGAATTTGTTAGATTCTCGAGTACCTATTCTAAGAGTAGTTTTGCTCTAGGCTTTAAAATTTTTCTTTAATGACTTTAGTTTAGAGTACAGCTTGAACATACGGTTTCCATAGTAAGTGGCAAACCAAGAGCTAGTGAGAATTTCCTAAAAAGAAGGGTAATTAACCAATAATTAAAAAACCAAAAATGTGGGAACCTTTCGTGATTGATCATGCACAATTTAAGGATAATTGGGGAGTGATCAAAGATTGAAGGAGGAGCTATAGTAACAATTATAGAGTTCCATTGAGAGATAGCATCATCGTTATAAAAAGCATGGTCTAGTTTGCAATATATCCTATTTCCAGAGTGGGCTCTATTATTCCAAGAAAAAGGTGGGCCAAAAGAAGGAATATGCAAAAGGTTAAAGGCTAAAATAGCCTTGTGAATCAGCGGAATAGGGATCTTAAGGCTAAATTAACACTATAGGGGGGTGAATAGTGTTTAATGGATTATATGAATATTTTTCAAATTCTTTAAGATTCTACTTGGAATGGTGTAATTAACAATCGCAGAATCAAAGTGCGGATAAAAGTAAAAAGGGAAAGAACACACCAGGATTTTATACCGGTTCAGAGTTACACTACATCAGGTCCCGGACAATTCCTTGTACGGATTTCTTTTCAACTAGTAAATGCAAATAAATCTCGATTTCAAGGCTACAAGACACATCCTTGAGAATCCCAACCTCTGGGTAGAGTCGCTTGATTTCCAGGCTACAAGCACACCCACTAGATTTACGGGCTACTAAGCACACCCAATTGATTTTATGGGCTACAATCACACCCACAAGTATAGCAGTATGATTTGATAGAGTTTTACAGACTTAGATCTTCGGTCTTGATTACAATTGATCCTATAACTCTTGAATAGCACTTTGTTCTTGGTTTGAGTGAGAGAGATGAGAGAAACCAGAAAGTAGATGAAGGAGAATCAAAGTAGTGATGATTTAATTTGATTCTGGTTAAATTTCGATCGAGTTTGGGTATATTTTGATTTAGAAAATGAGAGAGTGGAAGGAGGAGAAATGGATAAGAAAATTGTGATTAAAAATTCGTTTGGAAGTCTGGTATTTATAGAGGAACAATAGTTATATTCATCCGTAAAGAGATATGACAAAAAGAAACTTCTTTTGAAATTTAAATTTTAGAAAAAATCGGGCACTATGTCGACATACATGCATAGAGTATGATGACATTCTCTTTTTAAAATTTAAAAATACATTAAAACATTATTTTGAAAACTCATTTTTTTTGTAAAATAGTTTGATACTTTGTAAAATCATTTAAAAATAGTTTATACATATTTTAATTGTTACCCGGTGCCTTGACCCGGCTATATATGGCTAACAAAGAAGGCCAGGCTCGACTAATGATGAGAAGGATATCACAAGACATCAGCCGCTTGACCAAAGCATAATGTCCAGGTAGTGGTATCCTGTCCCTGGTGAATAGAGTTAATAGATAGACAACGTCGGATGTCGAAACTATGGAATTTAGCTTGGTTAGAATAGGGATCGGCATGGACACTGGTCGAATTGGATGAGATAACGGAGGGATCGGTATAGACTTAGTATGGTGAGGGGTCGGCATAATTGTTTGGCGAGATAGTTGGTTTGGGTGAGAATGTAGAGGGAACGGCATGACTTATGGAGTTAAAGGGTTCTGTGCGATGCGCTTGTGAGAGTAGGATCGGCATAATGTATTTGGAGTGGAGTATGGATCGGCATAGTGTCCTCGAAGGATAAGGATCGGCATGATACGGTCCATATAATATAAATCGGCAGGGCATGGCTAGTGGAGCACGGATCGGCATATTACGTTTAAGAGACACGGATCGGCATATTACGTTTAAGAGACACGTATCGGCATATTACGTTTAAGAGACATGGATCGGCATATTAATTTTAAGAGACACGGATCGGCATAACATATTTGGAGGGATTAGATCGGCATGGTATCCTCAAAGAAGGGATCGGCATTGCCTAGGCCAAGCCCAGATTCGAGTTGAAGTATTGCAAGAACTCAAGCTCCATAAGTCCAAGTACAAAGATATTTGAAGCACCATCATTATAGATCATAAGAAGGCTACCATAGGGATCGCTAGCCCAATCTCGACTCGTGAAAGGATCAGTATCGATCCATACCCTTTAAGAGTTTGGCCTAGCCCTTCCTTTGGTGGGCTCATATGGTGGAGGAGGTCCTGTTGCCGAAGTTTGAGTCAGATTGGAGGCCGCCCTCATCTATAAATACAGGCACGGGGGCAATTTTAGGGACTCTTACGTTGTTAGTTCAACTCTGCCATTATTGTAACTAACTTCCTCCATTCTGATCTCTGGTAATTCCTTGCTATTTGTAATTGTAATCAAGTCAATAGAGAAGCAATAAAGAGAATATTCAAAGTAGACGTAGGCAATCAACGCCAATCCACTATAAATCTTGTTGTTTTTGCTGTTTGCTGTATTTTCTTTGATATTTTGTGATTCTCCTCTGTTTTCATTTAATTTCTTCATTTATTCCACTACTCAAATCTGTTCTTGGGTGTTTGTGGCCAATTTGGTTGCAAATATTTTGGTGCTTTCATTGAGAGCGACAATTTTCAGGCTATTAGGATCACCTTTGTTGCTACGGGATTGAAGAAATCCCTCGAAGGAGATCCAGATTCATCCTCAGAGGCTTGCGGATACTATTCAGGATTCCCAAGATCTAAGCAAAAGAATCCAGGATGGTAAGGCGCACCAGATCTACTCCCACAATGTTAACACCAACGAAACTGCCAGTGTCCAACAAGAGGGCCCAAGCAACCAACCTGCTAATGTGAATATGGAGCCTGTTGTAGTTTAGAACCCCGCTGATTCCATTACCCAAGTCGAATTTAATGACTTGATGCAAGAGATGATGGAGAGTCGTAGGCAGATAAACGAGAAAATCCAGACAAATGTCAACTTGATGAACCAGATTGCTCAACAACAACGCCAAAGCGCCAGAAGGGATCATGCTTCTTACTCGGCGTCAGATAGTTCAACTTCATCGAACGAGCATCATAGGCATAGGCATCGCAGAGTTGAAGTAGCACAAACTGGAGCAATGCTCGGCAGACCAACATGGTCTGTTACGACGATTCGACGTTGGTCCCTCCATAGGGATCGGTACTGATCCCTCAACTAGAAGGTAGCTCACCAAGTACAAGTGGAGAACCATACTCATGCTGGATCTAGGGACTTAGATGCTGGAGTACATTTAGATGCCGATCAACTACCTCCTCGGGATGAGAATGAAGTGAATGCTCAGGATTCACATCAGGAGGATGATAGGCCAAGGAAGCGTGAAATGGCTGGAGACACCGACCGAAACATTCACGTGTGGTGGAGCATGACCACCACTTGGCGCCACCTATACAGACATCAAATTTATCTGCAATGGTCAGACAGCTAATGAGGGAAAACTAAGGCTTGAAAAACGACGACTAGGGAATTTCTAGGAGCCACACCCCATTTACCGACAGTATTGTACATGCAGAGTATCCTAGAAGGTTTAACATGCCTATGATGCCTGCTTATGAAGGGAAAACTGACCCCAGACAACAAATCATGAGGTACGAATGGTTATTGGGCTTGGCAAGAGCGAATAATGCTACCAAATGCAAATGCTTCCCCATAACTCTTTTTGAGATCACTACGATGTGGTTCACAAGACTACCCCCGCGATCAATCTAAAGATTTGACGAGCTAGCAACGAGATTTGTGGAGCAGTTCTGAATTCACGCTACTTGCCCCAAAGATGTGATGTCGTTGTCTAGTGTAATCCAGGCTCCAGGGGAATCGCTGAAGGACTACTTGCAGAGATTTCATGTTGCTTCCACTGAAATTAGTAACCCTACTGATCACGCGATACTTATGGCTGTGACATGGGGGTTGACCCTGAATCCTAGTTCGATGATTGGATGGCTGGAAAACCGCCGGCCACGCTGGAGCTTTTCTACTCAAAGGCGGCCCAGTTCATGAGAAAGGAAGAGGCCAGGTTGTCTAGAAAAAGCAATGTTGTGGGGTCGAGTGGAGAAGCGGTACAGAGCAACATCGTAGTAAAGCATTCTGGCGAGAGTTCCAGGAAGATTCAGGTCGATGTTCAAAACAAGCCGGATCAACAAAAAAGAAGTAGAGAAGGGAATCGTGATCGAAAGAGGGAGCCTAGAAAGTGGAGGTCCAAGTTTCCTATGTATGATAGCTATAAACCTTTGAATGCATCCCTGGAGAACATTTATCTATCCACCTGTAATACTTTCCAATATAAGAAGCCGCGACCGAAAGAATCGATGGAGGCACAAAAAAAACCAAGAAGTACTGTCGTTTTCACGAATGTTATGGGCACAATATGGATGAGTGTAGGCATCTCCAGGACGCTTTGAGATGTTGATTCGGAAGAAATAGCTACATCAATTTGTAAAAAATCCAGAGGAAGGCAGATAGGGGAAGTCTGACCCCAGTCGCGGATAGGCTTCGCGCAGGGCTGAGGAGCCTACACGGACCAGTGGAAGGTTGGTGATAAATACGATAGTTGGTGGACCTCATCCTGCGGACAGGAGTTGGCAGGAATGGAACGTTATTCTAGTTCAATGAGACATGTGGACTTTGAATGTTGTTCGAATATGGAGGATGGAACTCCGGCCAAGCAACAGTGTACAATGACGGATGATATAGTATTTAGAAGTAGAGATGCCGATAGAGTAGAGGCCCCTACTATTGATCCGATGGTTATCTCAGCTATGATTGGCCCTGCTCTATTAAGAAGGATTTTGATTGATTGTGGAAGTTCTGTGAACATTATCTTTAAGAAGGCGTATGATCAAATGAGGATAGAAGCTAAGGATTTGAAACCATCTAAAGCCCGTATACACGGTTTCAACGGCGTGGCTACTAAAGCAGTAAGTTATGTTGAATTGCCAGTTGAGTTAGGAGAAGGTGAATGTAGGAGGGTGCGGATCCTACTGTTCATAGTTCTGGATGTGGATTCACCGTACTATGTTTTTCTGGGCCGTCCGGCCCTGGCTGAATTTCGGGCAGATTTAGCCCCATGGTGTTTGACATTGAAATTTCCGACTGGCAATGGAGTAGGTGTTGTACATGGTGATCAGGCAATTGGATGTGCCTGTTATATAGTCGAGTTGAGAGAGGCTCAGCACAAAGAGAAGGGAAAGGGTATGGACAAATCTGTTCGCATCCAAGTTACTAAAGATTGACAAATGGCACCCAAGCCTTGGCTTGGGCACCACAGTCGGTTCTATAGAGATTTAGATCTGAGGGACAAAGAGGAGGAACCCAAGGAGACCATGGCGGAGCCGGCTGAGCTAACGATTGATATCACAGTCAGCCACGACGACCCATTGTGGGTGTTCAAGATCGGATCGCAACTCAACCCTTCGATGAGGAGAGAACTTACTGATTTCCTCCAAGCGAATCTAAATGTATTTTCTTGGACCTATTCAGACATGTGTGGGATTTTGCCTGCCATCACGAACCATGCATTAAACGTTGATCCGAAGTATGTTCCGGTGAAACAGAAAAGACGAGGCATGGATCCGAAGAGATCTGTTGCTCTTAAGGAGGAGGTGGATAAACTTAAAGTCAACGGGTTTATTCACGATGCCCTATATCCCGAATGGATATCTAATCCCATATTGGTGAAGAAGGCGAATGGGAAATGGAGAACGTGTATTTACTATTCGGACTTGAACAAGGTGTGCCCTAAAGATAGTTTTCCCCTGCCTAGAATTGATCAGGTAGTTGATTCGACTGTGGGGCATGAATTGTTGTCATTTATGGATGCGTACTTCGGGTATAACCAAGGTTTCAAATCTCGGATTTTGGCCAATATCTCGGGAAAATATCTCGGCTGTCTCGGGCGATATTTAAAAGACTTATAACTAACCAGGCTGCCAAATCTCGGATTTTGGCTAATATCTCGGATTTTCATCTCGGCTGATCTCGGGGAGATTTAAAACCTTGGGTATAACCAAATCCCGATGCATGTCCCAGACCATGAACATACCAGTTTTGTGATGGATGTTGGGTTATATTGCTATGTGCTGATGTCGTTCGGATTGAAGTACGCTGCAGCAACTTATCAACATCTGCTTAACCGAATGTTCAAGGATCAGATTGGGTAGACGATGGAAGTCTATGTGGATGATATGCTCGTGAAGTCACGGTGATCAAATGACCACATTCAAGACTTGGCGGAGATGTTCGATATCCTTCAGTTCTATAACATGAAAATCAACCCTCTGAAGTGTTCATTTGGTGTTGCGTCAAGGAAGTTTTTGGGCTTTATTATCAATGCATGAGGAATTGAAGTAAATGCAGAAAAGATTCAAGCCATTCTGGATATACAAGCGCCCTGAACTATTAAACAAGTGCAGAGTTTAAACGGGAAGGTCGCTGCTTTGAGTCGATTCATCTCCAAGGCGACCGATAAATATATTCCTTTCTTTGACTTGATAAAGAAAGGAAAAAGGAATTTTGAGTGGATGCAAGATTGTGAAGGCGCATTTCGAGCTTTGGTGGATCATTTGGATAGACCCCCTGTTTTGTCAAAACCTGTAGACCATGAGGAGTTGTATATTTACTTAGCTGTATTGACACATGCCATAAGTGCCGCCTTGATTCGTGAGGAGAACCGGATTCAGAGACCGGTATATTACGTCAGTAAACGATTAACGGAGGTAGAAAGAAACAACCCAAAGATAGAGAAACTGGCATACTACTTTGTGATCGCATCGCGCAAGCTTCGCCCATATTTCCAGGCCCATTCGATCAACGTGTATAACGACCAGCCATTGCGGCAAGTTCTACAATGACCCAAGACGTATGGAAGGTTACTTAAATGGAACATCAAGCTCAGCTAGTTCGACATCACATATCTACCGCGAATAACTATTCAGGGACAAGCATTGGCCGACTTCATAGCGGAGTTTACCATGTAGGACGGGCCCCCAGAGAATGGAGTAGTCCCTGCTGTACGATGGAAGATGTTTACTGACGGAGCATCTGATGATCATTGTTCTGGAGCTGGGATAGTCCTCGTTACCCTTGAGAACCGGTCAATTTGCTACGCTCTGAAGCTTGATTTCCCTGCTACAAATATCGAAGCAGAATATGAAGCGTTGATTGCAGGGCTAAAACTCACTAGGGAGCTCGGAGTAAAGTCTCTTGAAATCTTCTGTCACTCACAACTGGTGGTATATCAGGTAAGGGGAGATTATCAAGCTAAGGGACAGTGATTTGCCCCGTATCTTATGCGAGTTCAAGAGCTGCTGGTGGATATCGAATACTATGACATTTTGCTTATCCCGCGTGAGTGGAACGGAGAAGCCGATTCATTGGCAAAGCTCGCAAGCACGGGTGATGCGCAACAGATGGTTTTGGTTCCAGTCGAGACATTGTATGCCCCGAGTACAAATATAATGGAATTTGACCAAGTACTGGAGACGGAGCCCGAGAGGGAATCATGGATGACTCCATTTAAAGAATACATGTTGCATGGAATCTTGCCGGAAAAGAGAAACTAAAAGTAACAAGTCATTCATAAAGCTTCACGGTATATTATGCAAGAAGGAACTATGTATTGAAAGGGGTTCTCTGTTCCCTTACTCCGGTGTATCGCTCATGACGAGATAAAGCGTGTCCTAAAAGAAGTCCATGAGGGGGAATGTAGTGATCATAATAGGGGCAAATATTAGCATAAAAGATACTCCGCTACGAATACTACTAGCCGACTGTGAACCGAGATGCAGCTGATTATGTGAGACGATGCGACAAATGTCATACGTATGCGAAAGTCCCGAGAGCTCTGTCAACAGAGATTACACAAATGGTTAGTCCATGGCTATTCGCTATGTGGGGATTCGATATCATCGACTCTTTGCCAATTTCAAAAGGTGGTGCGAAATATGTGATTGTCGTAGTTGATTATTTTACCAAATGGGCCAAAGCGGAGCCGTTAGCCACGATCACAACCAAGAAAGTTATCAACTTCGTTGTTCGAAACATCGCGTGTCGTTTCGGTTTTCCACGGACTATCATGACTGACAACGGGACTCAATTTGATAGTGCAGAATTTAAGGAGTTTTGTCGGAGATATCGTATTGAAAAAAGGTTTGCGGCAGTCGTTCACCCTTGGGCGAATGGACAAGTTGAATTTGTAAACAAGATTATCAAATCTATTCTGAAAAAGCATTTGGAGAAGGCTAGAGGCTAGTGGGTGGATGAGCTTTCTACAGCACTTTAGGCCTACAGGTCCACGTACAAGTCTGCGACTGGCCACACTCCATTTGCTCTTGCTTACGGAGCCGAAGCAGTTATTCCAATGGTACTCGAAGTCCCCTCTCATCGAGTGACTTGCTACGACCCTAGAATGAACCCGGATCTTCTCTTGGAATCGTTGGATTTCACTGATGAGAAATGCGAGGAGGCCGATTTGAGAGCAGCTGCACACCGACATTGAGTTGCCTAATACTATAAGTCAAAAGTCCGATCAAGGACCTTCGAGGTTGGCGACCTTGTCCTGAAACGGGTTTTTTCGGTCCCGTCGCACATGAGCCCGACGTGGGAAGGCCCATACGCCATTGCACAGTGGCTTGGAGAAGGGACTTTCAAGCTAGAGACTATTGATGGCGTGACAGTTCCAAGAGCGTGGAATAGCGAGCATTTACGACGTTATTTCACCTAGACTATATCTTTTATATTTCAGTACTAGTTGCTTTCGAAATTTGCTTTGGTGTTTGACCTTTTTAATATGTAATAAAACAAGTTATTCTGTTCCATTTCTTATGATGAATAAAATCATGAAGCTTCCTTTGCATAAGCTACTGTTATTATAGTTTATGCTAAGTATGCGTTGGAACTAATTGATGTCGATATCTACGGTGTGTGAACAGATTCGTAGAGTTTGAAATCGATCAATCACACTGATCCCCGATGGGATCAAACGAGGTGAGCTTTGTAAGTTTGATCGGTTGGCGATTCCCGTAAATAAATCATAAGGTGAAGCTCACAATAAGTAACAAAGGTTGCCCATGACGAAATTTCTAAGTCCCTGACTGTGGACTAGAAAATCCCAAATCCCCGACTGCGGACTAAAAAAATTCTAAGTCCCTGACTACGGACTAGAAAATCCCAAGTTCCTGACTGCGAACTAAAAAATTCTAAGTCCCTGACTGCGGACTAGAAAATCCCAAGTCTCCGACTGCGGACTAAAATATTCTAAGTCCCTGACCGCGGACTTGAAAAACTCTAAGTCCCTGACTGCGGACCAGAGTATAAACCATTCGGGCGGAAACACGACTGCCCACGATGAAAATTCTAAGTCCCTGACTACGGACTAGAAAACTTTAAGTCCTTGACTACAGACTAGAAAACTTTAAGTCCCCGACTGCGGACTGGAGAATAAATCATTCGGTAGAGGAACGACTGCCATGGGCGAAAACGCGAATGCCCGCGTTGAAAACTCTGAGTCTCCGAAGCACGGATCAAAGAATGGGCGATTGGAATATAGCTAACCACCTGTGAAAAATTCTAAGTCCACAGAATGCAGGCTAACTTAGAAACCAAATAGGTGGATGGACGGATTTTGACTGTTCTCTATCCTACGAATTCCAATCTCAAATCGGCGGAAGGGACTCGAACCGTTAGCGACAAGACATAATAGTTCATTACAATTCCGGCTTAGCGCTGCTTACGACTTAAGAAAATGACTGTAGGAAAGCCTTGAGATGGAGATAGTGAATTATTAACGAGACTTGTGAAAATTATTACAAGTACATGAAATGGGAAGTAATTGCTCTACTGTTGAAGTAATAATTCACACGATGATTGATCAAAAAACAAAGACTTTTATTCACTATCTCAAAAGTTCATTACAAATTATTCAAAAGTTCGAATCCACGTCCGTACACCTACTGCTAAAAAAAGAAACACACGTCTAACTTATTCAAACTATGTACAACGACACAACACACTAACTATTTCTTTGACTTCTTCGGTTTTTCAGGAGTTGAATCAGTGGAGCGTCTTTTATGGGACCCTTTGCTGCCCTTGGCTGAGACGCTTGAAGAAGAAGGAGGAATTTCAACAGGAATTGTCCCGCCAGGTGGGATGACCTGCAAAGGTGCAGGAATAGGATCTTCGGTTGCGACCTCAATGGGATCCGTTTTAATATGGTGCTTTGATCTGCTCCTTCATACTGTTTTTGGCTGTGTGCTCTGAGGCGCCCATGATCACAACATTGTCCCACCCCTCGCTAAGAGACGGGTCCTCAGGCTTATCCTCCTCAAGTGCATCGATGACTCGAGCACCGGGCCCCGGAATATCTGCAGCAGCCGAAGCCTTGACCACCTTCTCTTGCTGCTCCGTGGAGACATCGCTCCTAAGAGTTTGCTCTGAACCGAGATGACCTGTAGAAATTAGTTAGAGCGCAAGCATTAGTCAATGGCCGTTATGTGCCAAAAATAACAACCTTTTGAATTCAAGAAAGTCCAGTATGATACCAGCGTCCAGTTGGCTCTCTGTAGTCATCGGAGTGCTCCCTTCAAGAATGGGAGATAGAATTTGTGGACTGAGGCCAGGTCTGTCTGGGTCGTAGCCGATGTGTTTCTCCAAAGGCTGAGAAGACGATGTTCCGACCATCTATGTAGGAGAAGGACCCTTGAGATCAGTCCCAGAAGACCCAGTGATGTCCTCTCTTTCTTTGTCAGGTGTAGGAGCCCTAGGGAACTGAAGCTTCGCAGCGACCAGGTCAGATGGCTCGTTTCCTCGAAGCACTTCTTGCACGAGATCCTCCTCATTAAGTTTTTCCACTCCCAGCTCATCCTTTTTTATTTTGGTGATAACCTCCCAGGATTCGGCGAGCGATTCAAGATATCCTTCGCCTAGAAAAGTCAAGTCCCGATGAAGAAGAACTTTGACATTATATTTGGCAATGAGCGGATCGAACAAGTTCTTGATTTCTTCTCTACCAGACTCGGCGGCAGCTTCCACCCGGGAGTTGGTTTCTTCCAGCACTTCTTTTCTACCCTCTTCGCGGGCTATTTCTTTCAAGGCTTCGCTCTGAGCGAGTTGTTCGTCAAGTTTTGTTTTTAAGTTTCTCGCCTCCATGATCTCTTCGCAGTATCTCTGCGATTCTTCATGTGCCTCGATTTTTTCCTCCCTCTCTTTGAACAATAATTTTTCTAGCTCCTCAACGCGGCGTGCTAAGACATCTTTCTCCTTTTATAAGCAGTCCTTCTCTAAGGCTAGAGTGCCACTGCAATGGAGCACTGCATCTAGTTCCTTTTTGTGCGAAGTCTCCAAACGACTTACAGCCTCCGCCGTTTCTTTCGCATTCTTCTCTGCCACGGTAAGTTGGGCTTTATATTCGAGCAGCTCAGCATCATGATGTTTGATAATATCTTCTTCATGAATGGCCTCCAACTTGAGGCGATCAATTTCATGTTGGCGCTCGATGGAAACTTCGAAGACTTTCTCAACTAAGTGAATGAACGCTTCATGCTAGACATACACGTCATTCATACATGCTAATGAGCTCTCTTTGGCACTTCCAGGAATGACGTATATGGAGGGGAGGAACTTGAGTCCATCAAAGCAGATTTTTGGAAAATTAGCTATAAGTTCAGTCAACTTTTCCGCTGTGGTAGGATCATGAGCAGGAACCAGTGGAAGCGGATCAGAAGTAGCAAGCGGATGTTTGTCAGAACGGTGCTCACGTGATTGCCTTGAACTTGATGACTCGGAAAGTTGGTTGTGAGGCGAAGCAACTTGAGAACCCTGGTGGGAGGACTTATCTCCGATATGAGCGGGAAGGAGTGATTGACTTTCATGGCGAGGAATATATGGTTGAGACTTCCGTCTGGATGAGGAAGAAGACTCTCGAGAATGGTAGTCTTTGTCTCGCCCATCATCTTTGTCTCTGTGCCTTCCAGATTCAGAATCTCGACCCGAACAATAATAAGTGGAGGAGCCCCAAAGACGGCCAAAAGCGTGAGAGTGTGACATTGCACCTATAAAGGAACCAAATAAAGCATGTTAGAAGTTGAAACACAAGGAATTAATCACAGGTGAATGGTGGAGTGCGAGTGTCTGTGTGTGTCCTAGTGTTTCCCCTCGACGGACCAGTAACATTGGCTTTACTCATTGGAGTTGCCTCCTCTTTGTTGGAAGGTTGCATGCCTTCGCCACTTCTCACGGGGAAGTTGAGCCCTTCGACGTCAATGTTAGAAAAGTTGTAATTTAATATATCGTCCAGAATCGGAATGTTAGAGAGTCCCTTCAACGAACTTTCCATTTGCTGGGGAAACAATTCCTTTTCGATTGGGGTTATGACAAATTCCGAGTTTGCCCCGGCCTTACTCTTCCGCAACTTGTACACCAACCTTTTTCTCCTCTTTGGGAGAGTATGCATTTGGCTGGTTTGTGGCGCTTCGACTACCGACACTTTTTCGGGGCCTACGCCTTTGCCTCTCAGCCCTGCATCTTAAGATTATCTTATGTCTCCTTCTTCAATGTCTTCCTGGGTTCCCTTAACTGGGGGTACCACGGGGTCACTTGCTTCTACCCTTCTTTCGACAGCAATTCTCGGGACCACTTTTCTACCGGGAAGCCCAATTTTGCGGTCGTCTTCTAACAGCATAAACAATGAGAGCAGCTTATCAATGATGAGGAGTTTGATGTCTCGATCCTCAACAGGAGTGGCACGAATGACCGCGATGGCCCTGGAATACTCGACGCCTTCAGGTCAAGGGCGGACACCTAAAAGAATTGGGGATATCAGTATGATTAAGAAAGAAGTTGCAACTTGAATCTTTGAACTAAAGACGAAGACAAGAGTAGCACTCACGTCCTTCCAACCATCTCCTTGCAAAGCCGAGAGGACACCGTACATAGAACCATTCATTTTTGAATAGAGAAAACTTATTCACATGCACGTTAAGACTTGGCAGTTGGGAAAGGGTTCAAGGAAGACATATGAAGGACTCCTAGCCCGTCTTTTGAAATTGTAGATGTATCTGATATCTTCAGGAGTTGGCGGACGGAATAGGACATTCATGAAGAGAAGAAAAGTGCCATGGATAAAGGCATAACTATTAGGGTGCAGTTGAGTAGGAGCGATCCCCAAGTATCTCAACATTTCCCGAACGAAGGAGTTGAAGGGCGGCATGCATCCGGCCCAGCACATGAACTTGTTGCTAGCAGTATATCCAGCTGGGGGCAAGTGAGGCCTGTCTTGCCTCGATGGAACTAGAACATCTACGAAAGGAATCCCATGAATCAAACATAATCGACGAAGAGCGGCTTTGCTGATTCTAGACGCTCAACTAGATTGTTTAGGATGATAACACCTTCAACGGCATCGGGAGCTAGTCAATAACTTCTATAGGAAAGACTGGAATGTCAGATAAGAGATTAATTTGCAAGTCAGATGCCCCTACTTCGTCCGTTTGATTACTCGGAGCAGGTTTACTGGATAGGGTGGTGGTGGTTGATCTCACGGCCGATTCAGAAGACATTATGGTGGAGCGCTCAGTGTAACTTGAGATCTATTTCAGCTATACTCAGTAGACAATCGATATTAGAAATAGTAACCTATGTCCCCCGTGTTGTGTGTGAACTAGTGCGGTGCAATGTGAAACAAACGTAAATAGTTTGAGATCAGAAAAGCGGAAGTAAAATGTCAAAACTTAGGGATTTCGTCCAGAGAGACCGTCATCGCTGACCGTCTCGATCGACGAGATAGATGATCGGTAGCCAAAACTTTAGGATCGGATGCTAGCACTCTGAATTATGAAGTCCGTTGTTCAAGATTAGCCATTTTTATTTTACTTAGTTCATGTTGGGCAGTCCAAAAGTTTTGTTCGTTCAAGCTTAAGTCCGTCTGTCCAAATATGCAAGTCGCGTTGTTTTAGGCCATTCTATGTTCGAGCAAGGCAATATGCAGTTAAACGTTTGATTAACTTGAGTTAAACTGGTTTTAATGGTCAACACCCATCCCTGCTTTGTATGTCGATCCCTATGCCACGGCCTCATATAGCCGATCCCCACAATTCAACTTATATGGCAAAACTGATCCCTTCCCTTTACCTCATGACTGATCTCTATGTTTAAACTCTCGTTCCCGGCCCCTTCCTTCTAGCATATATGCCGACCGCTATACTTAAATTTCAGGACAATCCCCACACTCTAAATCCTAAGCTGATCCCTACGTATAAACCTCCACACCGATCCCTAACACCTGCTATTCCCTACTCCATCAGCAAGTAACCAGGTACCAAACCCTCCTTCTACCTCCTTTTTTCCTTATCCCTTTTTCTTCCTTCTTCCCTATTCCTCTTCCTTCCTTCTCCAGCGCCTTCTCATCCTTCCCCAATTTCGCATAACCTAACAGAGCCCACTGATTCGCTCGCCTAGGGTCGAACATATGTGAACTCCTAAATCCATGATTCAATAGATGTGATAATGAGAGGGAATCATACCTATTTGATATAAAGCACGAGGTCAAATCTTGGATTAAGGGCGAATTGATGGTGATGGAGGTCAGAGATGAGGTATCGCACTTGAATTTGAGTTTAAGGGGGAAGCTTATTTTCATACAAACTGTTCGGCTAGGTTAAGAGCAAAGGGAAAAAGAGTTTAAGTGTTAGAAAATGTAAAGCGAAAAGAGAAGGGAAGGAGATGCGAGCTTTTATATGGGCTATGGGGGAAGAGGAACCGGTCATCCCAAGTGACTCAGTCACGAAACTTAAAAGGGATCGGCCTTAAGGCTTGTCGACCCCTATCCGTGCAGACTCACCAAGGGATCGGCATACCGGATGCCGACCCCCTAAAAAATAAAACTAAAATTAATTAATTACAAAAATAAAATCAAATATATAAATGTAATAATGTAATGTAAAATGGAAGTAGAAGAGAATGGCTGATAACTGGAAACCAAATGGCAACCGATATCGCGAAGATTGGACTGCAAACGTAAGCATACAGAATAAAACAGCTTGGCAAAGGCCAGCAGACGTCCGAACATGTCTAGGAGCCAACAACAGAAACATGTATGAGAACACGCACGTGAGAGACTCAAGGATTCAACCTTCTGAAATTGACTAAAAATGGCAATTTAGCTTGAAGCGATCAAGTTTGAAGTCGGATCGGAAGAAAGCTTGTAAATCTCATATGACCTAATATGTGCATACTGATGGAATACAACATCAGACTTGTATTGTCAAAGATTAGTAAAGGACCAGAAACCGACCAAAAATTTGGATAGACCTATTACTGGGAGCCTAAGTTTTTCCAATTCAAAGCACATCATGTTACTCACAAGACGTACTTTGGGGGGCAAATGTTACCTAGTGCCTTGACCCGGCTATATAGGGCTGACTACGTAGGCTAGGGTCGACTAATGATGAGAAGGATAATCATGAGACAACATCCGCTTGACCAAAGCATAATTTCCAGGCAGTGGTATCCGGTCCAGGGTGAATAGAGTTAATAGATAGACAACGTCGGATGTCGGAACTATGGAGTTTAGCATGGTTGGAATATGGATCGGCATGGACACTGGTCGAATTGGATGAGATAACAGAGGGATCGATATAGACTTAGTATGGTGAGGGGTTGGCATAGTGGTTTGGTGAGATAGTTGGTTTGGGTGAGAATGTAGAGGGACCGGCATGACTTATGAAGTTAAAGGGTTCGGTGCGATGCGCTTGTGGGAGTGGGATCGGCATAATGTATTTGGAGTGGAGTATGGATCGGCATAGTGTCCTCGAAGGATAAGGATCAGCATGATATGATCCGTATAATATAAATCGGCAGGGCATGGCTAGTGGAGCACGGATTGGCATATTACGTTTAAGAGACACGAATTGGCATATTACGTTTAAGAGACACGGATCGGCATATTACTTTTAAGAGAAATGGATCGGCATAACGTATTTGGAGGGATTAGATCGGCATGGTATCCTTAAAGGAGGGATCGACATTGCCTAGGCCAAGCCTAGATTCAAGTTAAAGTATTGCAAGAACTTAAACTCCACAAGTCCAAGCACAAAGATATTCGTAGTACCATCATTATAGATCATAAGAAGGCTACTATAGGGATCGCTAGCCCAATCTTGACTCGTGGAGGGATCAGTACCGATCCCTATCCATTGAAAGTTGGGCCTAGCCCTTCCTGTGGTGGGCCTATATGGTGGAGGAGGTCATGTTGTCGAAGTTTGAGTCAGATGGAGGCCGCCCTCATCTATAAATACAGGCACAGGGGGCCATTTTAGGGACTCATACGCTATTAATTCAACTCTGCCATATTGTTACTAACTTCCTCCATTCTTTTCTGATCTCTTGTAATTCCTTGCTGTTTGTAATTGTAATCAAGTCAATCGAGAAGCAATAAAGAGAATATTCAAAGTGGACGTAGGCAATCAATGTCGAACCACTATAAATCTTGTTGTTTTTGTTATTTGATGTGTTTTCTTTTATATTTTGTGATTCTCCTCTGTTTTCATTTAATTTCTTCATTTATTCCACTACTCAAATCTGTTCTTGGGTGTTTGTGGCCAATTTGGTTGCAAAAATTAATCATAATAAAAGTTTATATAATAATTTTGAAAATTTTAATAATGTAAATAATATATATATATAATATAATTATAACTTATTAAAGTATAAACAAAAATTCTATATATATAAGCTTAAAACACTAAAATAATATCTTTATAAGAGATTGAAAATCATTTTGAGAAATATTTTGAAAAGATTATTTTAAAACCATGATATTTGAAAATCAATTTTATACAAAATTAGAGAAGGAGAGAGAGATCAAGAAAGTGCTATCAACGTTTTAACATAAATTATATGACTCTATATTTAGAATATCTTAAAACCTTGAACCCTTCAATACTCATGAGTCTTCATTCTTCAACTCTTGAAACTTTATATCCGCATCTTGAATCTACTCTTGATACTATACAGTCTTCTTAATCAACATCAGTCTAATATCCTGCACTATATACCATATATAACTTGATAAAACATTAGTATTTTTATTTTATATAATGTCTATAGTTGTTACCATCAAAACCAATACCTAAGGTACTAAAAATCTCCCCATTTTTGATGATGACAACTCCGTATATAAATTATAATATAACTCCCTTGGGTTATAAAACTCCCCTTCAATCTATGCTTAGATTTTATATATTTCTCCCCCTTTGTCATCAACAAAAATAACCACCTAAAACTATAGCTCTAACACTAACTCTTACTCTAACGCTAACTCCCCATAAATAAAATATTATAAACTAATGACATATAATTATGATGAGAATGATTTATATAAGAACAATAAGTGATATTTAAAATGAGATAATCATGAAATAGAAATAATGATAAGAATGATGTATAAGAAATGATAAGTGATGACACAAATCATTAATATTAACCATACCAATCTATATATTCATTCAATACCACACCATAATCCAATCACATCTTAAAATGTACATACAAGTAAGTAAAACAAATGTTAAATTAAATTAAGTATACACATCACACGATCAAATTAACGAAGACAAGTACCATCCTAACGTGATTTCCTAATGATCGGGGATTTGTGAATAGGACAATGAGGATAGTGAAGGAAAAATTTCCCCTTTTGTTCGACGAGATTTCCATATCGATAGAAACATACTTCTTCGACGCATCGGACTTCATCATCTTCCTCAATGTGTTCTTCCTCTTCTTCTTCTCTTCCTCTTCTTCCTCATCATCATTACCTTGAATGGGGTTATGAGTGGCCAAATTTACAGAATCATCTTCAATAACTATTGGATTCATAGGATTATCCAATAGATATTTTTGCAAATTGCAAAGAATTCTACTTTGTTTATCTTGTTTTTTGGACATACAAAGTTTGTACAACCTATATTTCAGTTAACATCTGCAGAGCATTCTTCGTTTCTCCTTCCAATTTAATAACTTTGGCCATGGTAGTGTTCTGGAAGAGGCCTTGGGTAGGAGAAGGGAAGGAAATGACGAATTCTCTTCTCTAGAACGTTTGGGACTAGAGGAAGCCATCGTTTATTTGTTTCAGAAGTTTAAAACAAAGAGAATACAGAGAAATGAAGAAGAAAGTCAAATTTTGGTTATTATATAACCACCAATTTAAATTTTTGAGGGAAATTTAAAAAACAGAAATTACCGTTATATGTCGACATATGGGGATAGGATATGTCAACATATATGTTTTAATTTTGATTATTTTGTTTTTATTTAAATTTTGTAATTTCTACTTCATTATTTTTACATTTCAATAGAAAACAAACTCCTAACTCTCTTCTTAACTTAGTAAACGATGTTTGACTCGATGGTTTTGTTAATATCTCAGCTATTTGATTTTCAGTATTTATAAATTCAAGTGATGTTATTCATTGTTTACATTATCTCTTAGAAAATGGTGTCTTATATCAATATGTGTTGTTCTAGCATGATGAGTTATTTTTTCAGATAGATTGATCGCACTTATATTATCATAGTATATTGATGATATAGTCAAATTTAAACCAAAATCTTTTAATAATTGTTATATATAGATAACCTGTGAACGGGCTAATGCTGCTGAAATATATTCTGCTTCTGTCGTAGATAGAGATACAGAGTTTTTCTTCTTACTAAACCAGGAAACCAGAGAGTGTCCCAAAAATTGACAAGTTCCACTTGTACTTTTTTAGCTGATTTGCAACCAGCATAGTCAGCATCACTATATGAAATTAATTCAAAGGAGTCGTCATTTAGGTAAAAGAGTCCATAGTCTAATGTGTTGTTTACATATCTCAAAATTCGTTTTACGGATTTTAAATGAGTTTCTTTAGGTTGAGATTGATATTGTGCACAGAGACAAACACTATGCACTATATCAGGTCTACTAGCCATTATATAGAGCATTGATCCAATCATTTCTCTATATAACTTTTGATTTACATCTTTTGAATTTTCTTCTTTATATAAGTTTTCATCAGTTGCCATGGGAGTTTTACCACAGGTATTTGACATACCAAATTTCCTAACTAAATCTTTAGCATATTTTTCTTGACTAATAAAAATTCCATTATTTAGTTGTTTTATTTGTAATCCTAGAAAATAATTTAGTTCTCCCATATAACTCATTCCAAAATCTTATTTATAATTTCTGAGAATTCCTTATTTATTTTATCATTGGTAGATCCAAAAATTATATCATCTACATATATTTGTGTTAATTGAAAATCATTTTTATCTCTTTTAATAAAAAGTGTACTATCTACTTTGCCTATTTCAAATTTTGATTGTAATATATAGGATTTAAGTCTGTCGTACCAAGCTCTTGGAGCCTGTTTTAGACCATACAAAGCCTTCTTTAATTTGTAAATATGATTAGGTAGTTTTTATCTTCAAAAAGTGGGGATATTCTACATATACATCTTCTTTAATAAAACCATTTAAAATTGCACTTTTAACATCTATTTGATGTAACTTAAAAATTATTATGATTAGCGAAAGCAAGTAAAACTCGTATAGCTTCTAATCTTATTACAGATCCAAAGGTTTCATCAAAATCTATTCCTTCTTCTTGACAAAAACCTTGTGCAACTAATCGAGCTTTATTTCTTACAACCTCTCCTTGTTCATTCATTTTGTTTCTATATACCCATTTAGTTCCTATTATGGATTTATCCTCAGGTTATGGGATTAATACCCATACATCATTTCTTGTAAATTGATTTAATTCCTCTTGCATAGCAAGAATCCATGAATCACCAGTTGATGTTTCTTTGGATTTTTAGGTTCAATGGTTGAAATAAAAGCAATGTTACTCATTTTATTTAGTTGATTTCTAGTTTTAAAAGCAGATTCAATATTTCCAAGATATTTTCTATAGGATGATCTTTCAAGTGTCTTGTTCTTTTATTTGGATGTGAATTTTCTAAATTATTATTATTTTCGTTTTCGGTAATCTCATTATTACTAATTTCGTTTGGATTATCAAAGTTTTCTTCTTCATCAATATTTGGATTATATACTTTAAATCATCAAATTAGACCTTGCAATATCTCTTTAATAGTATTAATTCTAGTATTGAAAATTCTATAAGCTTAACTTCTATTTGAATATCCAATAAAGATTCCTTTATCTAATTTAGCATCAAATTTATCCAAATTATCTTTAGTATTTAAAATAAAACATTTACTACCAACAACTCTAAAGTATGATACTTTAGGCTTTCTATTATAGAAAAATTCATATAGTGTTTTATTAGTCAATGGTCTTATTAAAATTCTATTTAATATACAACATGCAGTACCAACTGCTTCGACCCAAAAATTTTTAGGTAAATTACTATGATTTAGCATAGCTCTAGCGCACTCTTGAACCGTTTTATTTTTACATTCTACCACTCCATTTTGTTGTGGTGTTCTTGAAAATGAAAAATTACGAGTTATGTATTTCTTATTACAAAAATTCTCAAAATTTTCATTTTCGAATTCTCCACCGTGATCACTCCAAATAGTTTTAATTTTACTAGTCATTTGATTTTGAATTCGTTTAACAAAGATTTTTAACATTTCAAAAGCATCACTTTTAAGTTTTAAGAAAGTAGTCCAGGTAAACTAGAATAATCATCTACGATTACAAATACATATCTACTGTGATTCATAGATTGTATCTATGAGCGACCGAAAAGATCTAAGTGAAGAAGTTCAATGGACTGAGAGGTAGAAATCATATCTTTTGATTTAAAAGAACTTTTTCTAAGTTTTCTTAATTGACATGCATCTTATAAATTATTAACATTAAAATTCATTTTGGAAAGACCTCTAATTAGATCATTTTTAGCAAATTTAGATAATAGTTTGAAATTCAAATGACCATATATTTTATGCTAATGTAACACCCGATATTTTACGGGAAATATAATTAAAAAGAAATTAAAAGTGCATTTGGTATAGTGGTAAAGGTGCATGTTGACTTCCTTAGTGACCAGGGATCAAGTCCCGTTGTCACCCAAAATCTGGAGCGATGTTTTTTTTAGCTGGTTCGTTTTCAACGATTTTCCTAAGTATTTCAGCGTTGTTTCTGACATGTGGCGGCCTCCCATTCACTCCAGTGATGTAATAGGATGAGATGGCTAAATTTTATTGGTTGAGTGATGTGTATGGGCTAGAATGGATAACCATTAAGTGTATGAAAGAACTAAATTTAATCTAAAATAATCTAATGGATTATATTCACTCAAACAATCTATAAATAAACCATCTAACCTAAACCTAATCTCTTATTCAGCCGTAGCCATAATTCTACAGTAAAATTAGTGTGTATTATTCTTCCTCCTTTTCTCTACTAAATAAACAAATCTCTACCAAATTAAACTATCTATATATTTATATTCAAGCAATTTGGGGAATTTAGAAGAATCAAAGGGAGAAAGATTAAAGCAAAGCTTTTTCAAATTTATACAAGCTCAAGTGTCAGATGAGTGGGAATTAATATGAAATAGAAAAATAAATTAGTTAATTTTAGTTCTTTTCAGGCACGTTAATATGAATTAATTTCTGTTATTAATTGAGAATAGATGTAAATTATTGCAACTTCTTCTTCTTCTTTTACTTCTCAAATCTAATTCATGTTTAGTTTAAAATATGGGACATATAAATTGTCTACTCACGTTTTATGGCATAAATAAGATTGAAATTTATGTAAATTATTGTATCTTCTCTTTCTACCACTTTTCAGTTCTAATTCATGTTTGGATTGAAATTTGGAACAAACAAATTATTATTCACGTTTCATGGCATAAATAAGATTGGTTTAATTAAATTGAATTAGAATTGTTATTCAATTTCTAATGGTAGAACAGGTTAGCTGAATAAATTCAGAATATGTTACTTGAATAAAATTATGGTTTTGATTGATATAATTACATAATTTTGAATATGGTTTTGGAATAAAGTTGGGAAGTCCAATTGGCATAATTGTTTGTTTCATATGTGGTCTAAAAATGTAATAGTGGAATTTTGTGTAATTAAATGGTTTGTGGCTATTGGATAAAATTTGTATAGATTAAATCTCTAAAAGGAGAACGTAAATTAGGGTGGAAAAAAATGTAAATTAAATGGACCCTAAAGGCTAGTGTAAATCTGTAACAAAATGGTATAAAAATTACAAACAAACCATACGGACTGAACGGACGTGAAATTGAAACACCATTTATGTAAGAAAAAGGGAAATTGTGAAATAACCAAATCAGATGTAAAAATGGCCTAAAGCAGATTAATGGAAATAAATAGTATGTAACTGTAACGGTAAAATTAATTAATCTGGAAGCGATTTGGTAGACAGACCTTGTAAAGGTCTGGATGTGTTTCATGTAGTTAAGACCAAAATATAGTTTTGGCTGTACGTACTAGGAGCGGGCAAGTAGGTTCGCAAGGATGTTTGTTACCTTTCATAGGTTGCTAGTATGTAGGATAGATAGCATCCGCAATAGGCTTCTTCAGGCAGATCGACGTGGATGGAACAGGACAAGTGTGCTCCGACATAGGCTTCTTTAGGTAGATCGTTGGAGGATTTTGTGCAGCCGACCCAGCTGCGGGCGCTCTTTCGAAGGACCGACACTTTGGATAGGGGCAAGTCCACGTTGGTGATCGAGGAGACAGAAGGATAGGAGTCCAGTTTGGCGGAGCCTGAGCGCAACTTCGGGATCCTGCGAGGTTGTTTGAGTCGGCGCCGATCAGACGTAAGAGGCATTTAATCACAGTGCACAGGTGAAGAGCATGACTTTCACACTATAGCACGTGGATAGACAGTCACAGTGCACGGGTGAAGAGCATGACTTTCACACTATAGCACGTGGATAGACAGTCACAGTGCACGGGTGAAGAGCATGACTTTCATGCTGTAGCACGTGGATAGGTAAGGACAGCAGGTCCGACAAGCCGATTGACGTTTAGTATTACTGCATGGTTGAATTCCCTAGAGTGACCATGGACTTTAGCTTCTTAGGAACTGTATTTAAGAAGGATTCACTGCATTATATTATTCTCCGTCTGCGATATCCGGGGAAGACCTGGAATTAAACTGTTTTATTCTTTTTGCTTCATATTATTTCTCATTCACCAGACCTTATGTCTGACCCATTCCTATTTTTCCTATTTTCCCCAAATCACAGGAGGGCGAGTCTAGGTTGCAGTTCTTTGTAACTTGGAGGGTCATTGGAGCAGTTGTTATCTTCAGCTTTTGTTTCTTTTGTTACATGTACTTCATTTCTCTTTTCCATACTTTACTCTATGTATGGGGACCCATATTGTGAACTTTGTTATGTTTTATGTTTTGGTGGAGACTACTTGCTACTTTTGGTTTCAGAAATAAATTTTGGATAATGTTGTTTTTAATGAAGTTGTTTTGCTATTAATTTATAATTAGTGAAAGTTTTATTCTACTATAATATTTTAATCATTTTATGTTGTTGCCTTAGTCTCTGTGCTATGTTATGGATTTTTATTTCACCCGAACACCCTGCTTCTAGTCACGTCCGACTTCGGGGTGCCTAGAGGTGCGGGGTGTCACAGCTAAATCCAAGGACCACTTGATTCAGCCAAAAGACACAAATTATCATTTGATATTTTCATACTTAATATATAGATGTTTTGTTTCCTAATACCTTCAAAGGTAATGTTTGACTCATTATCTCAATGTGACATTTATCTTTTACGAATTTAATTTGAAACCCTTATCACATAATTGACTAATACTCAACAGATTATGCTTCAAATTCCTGACTAACAAAACATTAGAAATAGTAGGAGTTTTAGAATTACCGACATTGCTGATGCCAATCACATATCCTTTAGAGTTGTCTCCAAAATTTATAGATGCACCATCTTTGTAAACTATATCTTTCAAAATCTCCGGATTTCCAATCATGTGTCTTGAGAATCCACTATCCAATATCTATTTGTCCTTTTTGATATGTAGAGTTTGATCATCTGGTGTCTATTCATCAAAAACCATGTAACACATATGTCCCTGCAACTCATACCTTTTCAAAAGATCATGTGATTTTTTATAATAAATAGATGCAAATTTATGAAACAACATTATGACGATTTTGCAAATTATCTTTTCAAAAATAGTGTTAAAAATATTATCAAAAATTTCCATTGAAACTTTTTCAAAAATAAGATTATGAATACTTTGAAAACAAATGCTCTAATACCAAACATGAGTCAGCGAAATAGGGATCTTAAGGCTAAATTAACACTAGAGGGGGGTGAATAGTGTTTAATGGATTATATGATTTTTCATCATAAGAGCCAGAGGCATCGAAGCAAAACCAGAAAAAATTACTGCTCTACGAGAAGTCGAGGCCTCAAAGAACAAGAAAGAGTTACAAAGCTTGAATGGAAAAGTTAAAGCACTAAGTTGGTTCATCTTAAAAGCAACTAACAAATGTTTACCATTCTTTGACGCACTAAAGAAGGGAAAGAAGAACTTCGAATGGAATCAGGTTTGTCAAACTACGTTCGAAGAGTTACGTGACATATAGAAACCCTGCCAATCCTATCCAAGCCAATGGACGGAGAAGACTTTTTCCATCTACTTAGCAATCTCACCTCACGCATTAAGTGCCACACTTGTACGTGAAGAAGCTAGGATCCAACAACTCATATACTACATCAGTAAACGGTTCACTGGAGCCAAGAAGAAATATCTGAAATTGAAAAAGCTAGCATATTGCCTCTTGATCGCATCTTGAAAGTTACGACCATACTTCCAGTCTCACCCAATCAAAGAACTAACAGATCACCCCTTGAGCAAGTACTGTACCGCCCCGAGACCTTTAGACGGCTTATCAAATGGAACATCAAATTGAGTCAATATGAAATCACTTACCATCCTCAAAGGGCGATCAATGGGAAGGTATTGGCAGATTTCATTGCCGAATTTATTATATGGGATAATAAAGAAGAAATTACTCCAGAAGTGGAAACACGCTAGAAATTGTTCGTCGATGGTGCAACTAACAACTTCTGCTCGAGAGCAGAGGTAGTTCTTGAGACTCCCGAAGGACGATCTGTTTGCTATGCTTATGCTTGGAATTCCCTGCAACAAATAACGAAGCAGAATACGAAACATTGATAGCAGCGCTGAACATTGTGAAGGAACTTAAGATAAAATCCATACAGATCTATAACGACTCTCAACTAGTCGTTTATCAGGTGAAAGGCGAATACCAGACTGGGGGGGAGAATGTTGCCCCGTACCTATCTAAAGTGCAAGAACTACTGAACAACATCGAGCATTACACCATAACTCATATCCTGAGGGAACAGAACACGAAGGAGACTTCTCTAGCCAAACTGGCCAGTTTTGGATAAGCTCAGTCATTGGGGCTAGTCTAGTTGAAACCCTGACCACTCCAAGCATAAGTGAAATGGATATCAACTAGATTTTTGCGACAACCAAAGAACCAGAAACATGGATGACGCCAATCAAGGACTACCTGCTTATAGGACTCTCCCCGCAGATAGGAATCGGTGGAAAAAGCCTTTCTGAAAGGCACCACGATTTGCAATACAGTTTAGGATACTCTACCATAGGGGATTCTCTACCCCCTTGCTCAGATGTGTGACCAACGACGAAGCTCGAATAATCCTAAGAGGAGTTCATGAAGGCGACTGCGGAGATCATACCGGGGGCAAACCCTTACAAAGAAAGTTCTCCGGTATGGGTATTTTTGGCCAATAGTAAACCACGATGCAGTAGATTATGCCAGATGGTGCGACCAATGCAAAAGATTTAGGAAAATCAAAAGAACTCCTTCAACGGAGCTAACATAGATGGTCAGCCCATGGCCATTCGCAATCTGGGGAGTTAATCTGATTGGTGTATTACCAATGGCTAAAGGAGGAGCCAAATATGTTATCGTTGTTGTTGACTATTTCACCAAATGGGATGAAGCGGAATCGCTGGCCACTGTTACCAGAAAGAAAGTTATTAATTTTGTTACTAAAAACATTATTTGCAGGTTTGGTGTGTCATAGAAAATCATTATGGATAACGGGACTCAATTCGAAAGCGCTGAGTTCAAAGACTTTTGCAAACGCTTCCAAATCGAGAAAAGCTTTTCCGCTACCGCACATCTGTAGACAAACGGGCAAGTGGAAGCGGTAAACATGATCATCAAGTCCACCATCAAAAAGTGGCTAACTAAAGCGAAATAAAATTAGGTCGATGAACTTCCAATCGCACTATGGGCTTACATGACAACACACAAATCTGCAACTGGGCACTATCCGTTCGCCCTGGCATATGGTTCAGAAGTAATGATCCCGGTTGAGCTAGAAGTCCCTTCTCATCGAAGGAAAAACTTTGATCAAAGGCAGAACGAGTAGCTCCTACTCGAGTCGCTTGATATGGTCGATGAGAAGAGGGAAAAAGCCGAATTAAGGACCGCCGCTCACCAAAAATGGGTCGCACGGTACTTCAATTCCAAAGTTCATAACCGCACCTTTGAAGTGGGAGACCTTGTCCTCAAGAGGGTCTACCCTGTACTAGGAGCATTCAGACCAAACTGGGAAGGACCCTATGTGATCGGTCAGAAGCCAGGGGATGGCACATTCAAGTTAACAACCATTGGTGGAGCCCAAATTCCCCGAGCGTGGAACAGTGAATCGCTGCATCGTTACTTTATCTAAGACTATCTTACCTATTTCTTATTTCTTGCAAATAAGCCATCCCGGAGTACCGAGGGCATTGTAAATTGGCAGATTTTGCCTAACTTTTAAATCGCTTTGCTTTTTGAACCAATAAAACCGTGTTCATAAAAGTAACCTGCTAAGTCGACGGGTCCAAAACGACTCAAAACCATCCAATCGCTGCTTGAGATAGTGAAACAATGTTCAAGTACGCCCCACCTACCCACCGGGTCGATGGAAGCAAATCGACTCAAACCGTTGGATCGGCGGAACCCGATCCCTGCCTTCTGAGAACCGGCGTTGCTCCAGCGACACTGAGAAGGCACGAATCAAAGCCACGCATTTCGTAAGCCATACACAACATCTTGGATTGTGGAATCACATCCAAGCAAGCATAAATACCTAAGTCGCGCATCTTGTAAGCCACGCATCGCTTCGTGGTTCGCGAAACTGCGACCATTCAAGCCCCGATTTCACTGTGGGCATTTCATAAGCCGCACACTACTACTTGGATCAGCAAAATTGCATCCAAATACAAGGAAAAAAAATAAATCCATAGTTTAGCCAGTGGAAGTTAGCGAGATAACGGGTTGTCCAACGCCTTTATCCAGATGCCATGTATATCTCACTAGAAGTAACATATTAGAGTTAGTATCTAGGCATTTTACTTGAAAGACCAGATGTAGCGAAACCTTGAGTAAAAATGGCACTTGGCACGGTTATTGTGCTTAAATCATTAATTCATACACTGCAAAAATTGCATGTCGCCTCAGGAGCTAAGAAAATAGTGCTCCAAGTAGTGATATGCGTGCGCGATAGCCTGAATTTCAGCATCGCGACGAAGTAACTTAAACAAATAATTAAGAAACTTGTGTCGCCCCGGCGTCGCCGATCACTTAAGTACACAAATCACTAGAGTATGTAAAATGCTCGCTGTGAGGCCACTAAAAGAGTTTCATGAATATCTCAAACCAGAAATTCCCAACGATAGGAGTTGCAATACAAACCCGACTAGGGGCATCTGAAAGGCCATAGAAATCATCCGGTCTCATGTCAAATGTTTGAAGTAAACAGCCCCGTGAACTGGGGGGCACACACCAATACTCAACCAAAAAATCAAATGCTTCTCAGTTCTGTTACTCCAAACAAAGAATTTTGGTGCTGATTATATGACTAAATAAAATAGTGATAGATAAAATTGGCATAAGTGCATGAAACATAGATAAGTAGACAAATAAAGTTACAATCAAAATGTCAATATTGTATTACTTATAACATTTTCAATATACAACAAAAAATAGCGGGTGCCGTGCCCGCACAATATTGGCCAAAAAATAGAAAAATACAAAATATCACTATGACAACAACAAGAAAAATGCTAAGTGCGGACACTACACTTGTACAAAAGGTGATCAAAAAACAATAAAAGGAGGAAAAGACAAATCATGACGTCTTCTCACCGCTCCCTCGGTTCCCGCCTCTAATTTGCAATTTCTTGGACTTATCCTTTCCCGGGGCAATCTCGCCTCCAAAGCATGGCCGCTGTCGGACCCTCCTTTCCCTTTGTGCTTGCGGGATCGGTGAGAGCTCTTCGATGATCTCTTCTTGCTTCAACCTTCTCCTTTTTCACCGCAATCATCTATTTCTTGGTCTTCGGCCACTCGGACTTTGCTCTGTCTAGTTGGCTACCTTGGTCTGCTTGCACTTGTGTATCACCAGCTTCCAAGCTCTCCTCTTGAGAAATAGAGGGGTTGTCCAAACCATGCAGCGTTGCAATTTTCTCAGAATGCGAACCAGGCTGCGAGCCAGAAGCGGAGACGACGGTTGACGCAGTAAAAATAGTGGTGGACCTGGCATCGTGATGAGAAGGCAATTCAGTGGGAAGAGAGCAAAGGGCAGTTATCTTGGCAATCTCATCAGGTGTGAATTGAAAATCTTTAATGCGAAGACGGCTCGCCCAGGCCCCAAGGAAAATGTCCAATAGCAGCCTCGGTGGTGGTCGTGACATTGATGGTTTCATGCTCCCTCTCCAGCTTTAAGATTTTCTGGCCTTCCACTAGATCAGGCGGGATTCTTCGTTCAAGTAGGCCTGAACCAGCTCCTCTTTGATGTAACTGTCGCCCATGTCTCGAAATCGGGCCATAACTTCTTCCCAAACTATAGTGAGCGAGCGAGGGAACAATGGATTGAAGTAACTGAGGCTACCCTGATGGAGCATAGAATTAACATAGAAGCCTAAAATGGTAGCATCTAAGCCTTCCATTTTCTTTGTGAAAGTATCTTGGAGCTCTGAAAAGTTGGCCTCCATGCTATCCTTCTATACTGCTAATTGATTTTTCTCAGCATCCAAAGTCAAAATTTGTGCACGTAGAGAGGCAATTTCTTGGGATTGTCCGGCAACAACTTTCTTCTTCACCTCGACCATCATCTCGCTTGCCTTCAGTTTTTCCTTCAGAGCCGCCTCATCGGCGTGGAACTTCTTTATTTCGTCTTTGAATATGAGTGCGGCTCGTTCACTAATTTAGCTCTATGAATAAACAATCACTCTTACTTTCTCTCTTTAGGTCGTCATCCCTCTCCTTCATCTCTCAATCTTCAAGTCACAGTCTGTAAGCTGCTTCTATTATTCATTATTTTCATACTCGAATGAGAGACTCTACTGGTAATTGTTTCGATTAATGGTAGAAAGATGCATGCACAATTTCTCCTACCCCTCGGCTTGCTCCAAGCCGCTTGAATCGCATGGAGATGAGGTGAATAAGATTCTACGCGAACCGACTTCAAATTGGGTTTATCGAAAATAACCCCCTTAAGAACAAGTTGGGAAATGCAGCCTGTAGGAGCGGCGGAGCGGTAGGGAGAATGTAAGGGGATAACCTTGAAATTGGGAGAGAAGCGACCACAGCAGCGTGTGTGAAGGAGGTCATGACTCTCGAAGCAGGAACGGCGATCCCAGTAGAAGCAGGAAGCTATACGGCGGGTATATGTTCTTGATCTTTCTTCAACTTCTTTTATGGCTCTTCCCATTCAATCAAGCTTTTCCTTTTCTCGTGGCCGCTTCCTCTATCGCGGTATTGATCCCTCTCAGCTCCGCGGTGCTCTTATGCCTCCCTATCTTTTCTCCTCCTTCTCTCTTTGTCAGTTTCATGGGAGGCGTAGTATCTGGATGAATGCCTCTGCGAATGCTAAGACTCAAGTACTCGGTTAAGATCACTATAGAAGCCACGAGACATGATCCTTGCACCAAATAACAAAACGACTTCAGGAAAAATTCATTTGATGGATTAAAAGATCCTAAGAGAATAACAGTGAAATGCGTGATCCTAGTGAAGTGTGTGCTACAGTTTAACGACCCCAGTAGAATAGATAAACCGGATCGATTGCCAACTAACGTCAGGACATTCATTTATGCAGGAATGATTTGGGTAGGCTGGGAAGGCAAACCTTCTGAAGTGAAGTCACCCATATCTACAAAAATGTCGATCACATCTCCCAAGTCAAAATCCATGCCCTCCGGCAAAGGGCTGGCAATGGGTTCGTTCTTGGAAGGAGCTTCTTCAAAATAATCTTTCGAAGGGGGTGAGGGAGTATGTTCAGGACTCAACTCCAGGGCCTTGTCACCTAAATCGACATCACCTTCGTCGATATCTGTATCCCGATCTATTTCTTCATCGATTAAAGGGAACCCCTCATCGTCTCTCCTTTCCCTCAATTAATGGAGATTTGCCCGTCCGATGAACAAACTCTTCTTCTTTCTCCTCCAGGATTGAAGGCATCTTGGGCGGATTGTCAACCCCAACTTAAACAAAGGCCTCTTCAGAAGTTTTCTCTGACCCATCGGACGAGTCTATAACATCCCCCTACTTCGAGGCCCAAAAATAACGGCTACGGATGTTGCAGTCATCCATAGTTACCAAATACGGCGGTGTTAGATTCATTGATACACAAAAACACATGAATATGGAAAAAATTTAAACTTAAACAAATTCACATTTCATTCCATAATATTTCAAATTCATTACATAATCCCATACTCGTAAATCACATTCAGAGAAAATATATTTATTACGACGTACGCCAAGAGCGACATATGAAGATGCCCCATTGGTATATCAGAGTATATATAGGCAATACAACAACTTTGCCACTACAAAACAACACGGCGAAATCAAAAGAAATGAGAACTCTAAATAACTATCATTCCTTCTGCATGTCACCGGAAGCTTATTCGTCTTAAGAGGTACCAGAAAACCTCAACTCTCAAACTACTCAAAATCAATTAAGTACCCGAGAGTTTAAGGGAAAAACATAAACTTCGAGTCAGACATAAAGCCTAGTATGAATAATAATCTACCATCTCAATCATTTAGATATCTAGTGAAACCAGCCGCTTAGCGGAATGGGTTTCCCCTCACCAATATCTCAAAACCTTTTATAAACTGTATATTGTGCTCCTGCATCCACATTGGTTAAAACAATTCAAAATAGTATAATATGATGATATGCAAACAAATGAATTAATTCTGGATTACCCATCCCCATTCATTTTAGACTATCTGTCTCAATTATAGTTTCTAGGATTACTATTAACCTATTATCTTTCATGGGCTGACTAATAACGGTTAAACATCTTAGGACTCCCTGTCCAATTACATAGTTTTCATAGGACCACTACGAACCTATTGGTAACTTCAATATCTTATTCTTATCCAAGTTTTCATGGGTTGACTAGGAACCTATTGGTAACCCCAATATCCATTCTTCTTACTCTAGTTTTCATGGGTTGACTAGGAACCTATTGACAACTATCAACATTTCATTCAAATATAGTTTTCATGGGCTAACTACAAATCTACTAGCCCCTGCCATTTCATGGGCTTACTATGAACCTATCTATCTGACATCTTCCTTTATACATAGTTTTCATGGGCTAACTATGAACCTGCCTATCTGACATCTTCTTTTCAACTGTAACGCCCCACCTCTATGCTCATAATAACAAAGGGTATTAAAAGAAATACTGTCTATTATTATGAAAAATAAGGCTGGATAGGAGCGACCATCCGTAATTGGCCTTACACTAATATTGGTTATCTCGATAGGAGAGGTATATACTTTTTATTTTTCATCTATTATTTATTTACTCCCATCGACATATCCAATTATCAGTATAAAACAAACTATGATAGTTCATAATAGTTTAGGACATTAGATATAACAATAACACAGATAATATAAATGCGGAACTCAGATTAACAAAAATCTCATATATATATAACCGATGTCAGTTACAATATAGTTGACACGATACATATGATACAACTACAACTGTCGACTCTAGAAGTTATATATACAAGTACATTATCGACTAATATACATGAATACATATCGTTCTATACAATGACACGACTACTACAAAATGACACTGACAACTTCAAAAGATGTGAAAAGTCTTCATAGCCTGAACAGCAACTCAAAGAAGGAAATCTACAACCTGAAATAACTCGGGTCTGACCCGAGTATTACATTCAAAAGAAAATAATACACGGGTCAGTCTAATTCAAACTCAGTTATTAGTGCATAGCAGCAATAATAATCAGATAGTCAAATAGACGACATAGTTTTCATGGGCTTACTATGGCCCTATTGGCCCCTGCCAATATCTTTTCTTATACACAGTTTTCATGGGCTTACTGAGAACCTATTGGCCCCTGCTAATATCTTTCATTTATATTTTAGCATCCTATATTCTAGACTTCCTGACCTCCTGGATGCAATTCTACTCATTCAAAAGTTTAATCAATTTATATTCACTACTGGTTTAACCTAACTTGTTCTTCTACCCTTTATCCCTAAAATGAAGTTATGGGTCCATTATAAAGTGAATATATTCATATTTGAAGAAGCAACATAACAACATAGCAATACCACTCCTGTGGGTTTAATATAAAAATATGGTTAATTCCTTTAACCTATTACTTTATCAAAGAAAGCTCCTTCTCAAAACCATTCTAAAAACTCCTTTAATTTAGCCATGGGTTTTTGCTTTAAAAATAGAGTTTGGGTCATAAAACCTTTCGATACCTTCGAAACCTAGCTTTCGACTTCATGGGATGGCCTCCTTTGAAAGCCTTAAAAATCTATCTTCAAAATATTAGGCTCCTACCTTTTAATACTTTAAAATCTACCTTTCGAAACCTTTTGAATACATTAAAGTATCAATATTTAACCTTAGAAGCTTAGCTTCAAAACCAGTTGAAAGTACCCTTTCAACACCATTGGAAGTAACCCTCCCGAAATCATTGAAAGTACCCCTTTCAAAAGCATTGGGTTTATACTTAAAACATTATTTGGGTCAAAGTGAATATAGGGGAAAGTAACTCTTTCGAAACCATCCTTTATCATATAAAAATATTGGAGAAAACTCGATGGCGTCGGCACCATTTCTTTCGAAAGCATAAAACATCTGGGTAAAATTTTTAGAAGGTTGTGAAAGTGACTACTGTGTGGCTAGTTATCACTTAGGATCGTGTAATATGGAATATATTATAATCTAAATGTGGAAATAGATAATAATAATAAAGCAAATAAGAATAAGCACACCAGGAGTTTTTATACTGGTTCGAACTTCATGTTCTACGTCCAGTCCCAGACTACACTCTGGATTTAAACTCTATAAACCCCTCTCTTAACCCGGAGGAATAGGTATACAACACCTGAGCAGTCGAATAGGATTTTTCCGCCTCAAACAGCCGAAGAGGACTTTTACCGCCTAAACAACAGAACAGGACTTGACCGCCTGAGCAACCGAACAGGACTTTGATTACAAAGTAGATTGTCTTGACCTTGTGTGTTCTAATAACACAGATTTTTCACTTGTAGTACACCCTTCCTATAATCTTTTCCTCAAGTATGATGTGTATAGTTGTGTGTATATGAAGATTAGGAAGTTTCAAATTGCTTTAGAAATATAGAATTGTGATTGTAAGCAATGAATGTATGAATTCAAGAGAGTAGTTGATTCAGAAAATATGATTCAAGTATAAGCAAGTAAGTGAAGTAATTTGATCTTGAAATTCATGCATATATATAGTAGTTAAGGAGTTGCAACTACTGATGAAGAGTTCACAACGAATAGCAATGGCTGCAACTCTTCGCGAGGAAGAAGGCTATTCAAAAAGGAAGTGTCTTTTCAAAAAAATAGCCATTGGAACCAGGTCAGTCGACTGGTCTATGAACTTCAGTCGACTAAATTTGAAAATATAAACGTGTATACATATGTGCACAAGTTCAATAGGCTGTTTATAAATATTCAGTCGACTGGTCGATTTTTTTCAGTCGACTAAATTCTGTTGATAATCAAAAATCAACATCGCTCATTTGGTTAGAGCACTTGCCTTCTAAACTAGTGACCCGGGTTCGAGCCCCGCTCCATGCATTTTTTGAAAACATAATTTTGATTAAAATATGCATGCAAGTTTATTTGAATGTGAATGATGATTCTTGAGGAAAGATTTTAACAAAGCACTAAACTAGACTCTATATACATATTTGATGACTCTTGTTAAAATATATAACTATATGAACCATACTTTGAGTCGTTGAGTTCGGATGTTCGTAGTCGTAGATTCGTGAATTGTTGTGTCTTGTCATCAATCAAAACCTATGGTTCAACATTCTCCCCCTTTTTGATGATGACAACTCCATTTGCTATGGACGAATCTTCGACAAGCTTTGTTGACTTATCTCTCACCCTGAATATATTCCTGTAATTGTGCTATAGATTTCTCCCCCTGAATCTATGCTATATATTCCTGTAAATAATTAATCTTTTCTCCCCCTTAATCTATGCTTGCATCGTTTTATTCCTGCAAATAGTGTTAGAGCAATATCTTTCTCCCCCTTTGTCATCGACAAAAAGGAGAGTTTATATGATGACATAAATTATATTCTACATAAGTGTTAACATAGAACAATATAAAACAAAATAACTACTACTTATAATGTAAGGTATCAAAAAAAATTAACATTTAAAGCATGCGATACCCAAGGTTCTTATAATTTCCTAATTTTTAGGAAACCATACCCATTTGGGTGTGGTTGAACCTTTAAAAATATAATTTTCATTATCAACTACCATATCAAAATAATCATCAATGTATTTTTCTCTATTTTTCCAATTAACAGGAACCCAAATACTTAGATAATTTTTATTCATATTTCCCGTCAATGATTTTGTACTTCTAGAGAAATTATAAACATTATTGGTCATAACAGTATTTGAATTTCTATAAAAATTGGATTTAGACTTTACTCGAAATTTAGTACTAGCACTAACATTTTTACTATACATGAAAGCGTATCTAGTGCTATTTCTACGGTTAGTTTTATTATATCCTAAACCACTTTTATCATGTAAAGGTCTAGAACTAGATAAAATCATATTTAAATCGTTTTGACCTTTATTAAATTTTGTGACTTCAGTGTTAAGTTTATCAAATTTAGCTTTAAAGTCACAATTATTATTTTCAAAAGAAATATTACTAGTATTCAAAATATCAATTTTCTCATTTAATTCAGAATTCTCATTTTTTAAAGTACAGTTCTCATTTTTGAGAAGGAAATTTTGAGATTCTGAATTATCTAAAGAGGATTATAATAAATTATTTTGTCTTTTCAAATCAAAAATTTCTTTTGAAGATTTTTCTCTCTTTTTCAAATATGGTGTTTTGTTCATCTAAAAAATCTTTAACAGTTATAAAATTATTCTTTAAAACACCAAGTTGATTTTCTAAATTTAACTTCTCATTTTTCAATTTCTCATTTTCAAGTTCAACAGATTTCATCTTTTCTAAAATAATAAAATTAAGCTTTGAAATCTTATTGCTTATACTAACTAAATCATTATTATCTTTTACTGAAATTTGTAAATCAGAAAGTACCTTTTTGTAGTCCTCACTAGTGGCATTGACAGGGATTTTGCTTGTTGTATTTCGACTGGATCGTTTTCTGACCATTATTCTATGATGTTGTGACGATCGATAGAATTCCAGGCTCTGTTACCAAATGAAAGTGACTACTGTGTGGCTAGTTATCACTTAGGATCGTGTAATATGGAATATATTATAATCTACATGCGGAAACAGATAATAATAATAAAGCAAATAAGAATAAGCACACCAGGAGTTTTTATATTGGTTCGAACTTCCCGTTCTACGTCCAGTCCCAGACTTCCTTCTGGAATTTCAACTCAATAACCCCTCACTTAACCCGAAGGAATAGGTATACAACACCTGAGCAGTCGAACAGGATTTTTCCACCTCTAACAGCCGAAAGAGGACTTTTACTGGTATAAAAAAATAGTTGACAATTGTGTTATGAATAACACTGATATGTCTTTAAGTATACAACCTTCCTATAATCAAATCCTCAAGTATATATTGTGTGTGTGAAGATATGAAAGGAAGATATTGCTTAGAATCAAAGAATATATAGATTAGTTCAGAGATTCAAGCAATATAAAGATTGTGATTGCTTTTAGAATGCAGGGATAGAAAGTAGAGAGTATGATCAGAAAGCAAAATGAAATTCGGTGATTTGAGAAGTGAATCTCATGTGTTTATATAGTAGATAAACAGCTACAACTATTCACGAAGAGTTTTGATCAAAAGATGCAGCCATTTCTCTTCAATTTGAATCGTAACTCTTCGTAGAAAGAAGTGTCTCTTCATAAAAAAATGACTATTAGAGTCGGTCAGTCGATTGAGCAAAAACGATCAGTCTGCTGAATATTCAAAGGTAGTAAAAAAAGAGTGTATCTGTGCAACTGAAACAGGTTCAGTCGACTGGTCATTCCCGATCAGTCGACTGACCTAGTTGTCAGTGCACAGTTAAGTCTTTTTTAAAGAATTTGAATTTAAAACAACTTTGATTTTGTGTAAGCTACTTGAGGATAGATTTTAACAATTAAAAACTTTATCTAATGATTAAAACTTCAATAAATAACCATACTGTACATGGATTTGAAGTCTTGTCTCCTTTGTAGTTTAATAGCATATCTCATTCTCTTTTTGTCGCTTGATCGTATAGTCTCATCACTTGATTGTTTAAGCTTTTTGTCATGAATCAAAACTCATGATTCAACAGGTTGGTGTCGAAACCCTTTTCGAACCATCACCTTCGAAACCCCTAACCCCTTTCGAAAGCTATAGGAAGTGGCTTAAACTTATAAATCAAAGTATCCTTTCAACTGCATTGATATCCTCAACACCTTCGAAAGGTTAAAGAACGACAGCAGGGTATCGACTAGGTGGGAACCCCTTCTTTTAAAGCATTCTTTCAAAAGTAAAAGAACCCAAACGAAAGCAATCTTAAGTTAATGGAACCCTTTCGAAACCTTCTTTAAATCCTCTTTCGTTTCGACTCTGTCGAAGGCTAAATCAAAACAAAGGCATGTGCTTTTCTTTTTAAAAACAAACCAAGGTTACGACTCCTTCGGAAGCTACGGTTTTGACACCTTACCTTCTGCCTTCCTCCAATCCACTACGTACCATCTTAGTGATACCTTGTTTATTGGTTTTGCATGGTAGGTTTCGACAAGGATAAAGGCAGAAGCTTCTGTGTCGAAAGGTGCTTTCCTAAGTAGGCGAAACCAATTTTCTGACGTAAATGTGGTTTTTACTACTTTAAGCAACCTTTTTTCTAACTAACCTGCCATGTGTCAACACCAGATTGGTTGCCTTAACTTTTTCAAATTCTTTTCAAAAATTAACTGCCGCTAATTAGATCTAAACCATGGTTAAGTTAATCAATTAAGCCCTTTCAATTTTTGCAAAGAAGTCCCTCTTCTAAAACAATTTATTTTGCATAGCAAAGCACTTTGGAAAAATCCCCAAAAATTCCAGAAATTCATTTTAATCGTGTTATCTAACATATAAAAATTCCAGATCCAAATTCTCAACATATTTTCCAAAATAAATAATAAACCCAAATAACCATATTTTCCTTTGAAAATTCATAATAATCTTTCCATGGCTTGGAAAATTATCAAAATTAAAACCCAACTCCAAAATCATGTTTCTCATAACATAAAATTTTCCCATGGCATTTAAACATCATTAGATCTCGGTTTTACCTTAAAACCGTATAAAAACCCTTTTAAACAAATCGTGTTCAAATCAAATAAATCTTAAATCAAGCATATCATCATCCAATATATCATAAAAACGAATTTACCCTTAAATCCGAGAATATATGATTCAAAACAAAATTTGAGATGGGATTACTATTCACCTTGATCTAAATAAGGAGATTGGATTGAGATTGATTCTCCTAAGCTTGATTCTGTAGCTTTTAATTTGATTTCCTCTTCTTCTTAATGGCCGATCGTTCCTTTGTATTTTGGTTTGCGTTTTAAAATGACGTGAATGGGAAGAAATGGTAGGAACAAAAATATATACAAGGGTAGAAGTTTTGGACGGCAATTTCCTAATATACGCTTATGTGGTTTAATTAACCAAAAACCCATTCTTTAGCCCATTAATTAGTTTATTAGGCTCGACCCTTAATTAATTCAATAACACTTACATTTACATTATTCTATTTAATTTATCTAATACTCCTAAATAATGTTATAAAAAATTACGGGTGTTACAAACTCCCATCCTTAAAGAATTTCATCCTCGAAATTCAGTTAGGACTAAATACTAAACATATCAATCATCTGTAACGACTCCTAATAAACATACTAGTCTACCTGACTAGGAAGTATCTATATAAATCTAATATAGACATACCCTCAAAGCAGATCAGGATGAGTACCTGGAATCCTGTCCTCATCTCCCAAGTATAGTCCTTCTCGTTTTCGCTCCATTGAACTTTCACCAACTTGACTGCCTTGTTTCTCAATCTCCTCTCATCTCTCGCTACAATCCAAACTGGTTGTCTAACAAAAGTCAAATCAGGCTCTACTACCAAGTCCTCCAACTCAGTTTAAGGAATGGTAGCCTCTGGATCATACACATATTTGTGAAGATGAGACACATGAAACACATTATGGACACCTACCATACTGCTTGGCAACTCAACTTTGTATGCGAGCTTTCCAATCCTTTCTATAATCTGGAATGGATCAACATATCTCGGGGCCAACTTTTTCGACTTTCCAAATCATACCATACCCTTCATCGGTGATCCCTAATGAAAACCCTATCTCCTACTGAGAACTCTAGGTCTTTACGCCTTTTATCTGGTAACTCTTCTATCTAGATTGAGCTTTCTTCATCCGTTCTCAGATTAACTCAATCTTCTTTAGTGCCTCCCTTACAAAATCTGGACCTAATACCAATCTGTCTCCAGTCTCCAACAAACATGCATGGGATTTGCATGGCTACCATACAAAGCTTCAAAAGGTGTCATTCATATACTAGTCTGATAACTATTATTATAGGAAAAATCAATCAAATGCAGGTGATCCTCCCAAGATCCACCAAAGTCCAACACACAAGCTCTCAACAAATCCTCGAGTACCTTATTGACTCTCTCGGTCTGCCCCTCCATCTGTGGATGATATGCAGTACTCATCTTGAGCTTAGTGCCTAACACATCCTGTAGACTCTTCCAGAATTTGCTAGTGAATAAAGCATCTCTGTCATTGACTATGCTACTAGGAACTCCATGAAGTCTAACTATGTTCTTCATGAACAACTTCGCCAAAACAGGTGTCATCCTGGTTGACTTTACTGGAAAGAAATGGGCACTTTTGCTCAACCTGTCCACAATAACCCATATACTCTCATTTCCTCTCCTTGACCTTGGCAACCCATCAATAAAATCCATGGATATCGAATCCCATTTCCAAACTGGCATATCTAGAGGCTGAAGTAACCCACTAGGCTTCTGATGTTCAGCTTTCACTTGTTGACAGTTTACACACTGCCTAACCCACAAGCCAACATCCCTCTTCATGCCTTCCCAATAGAGGCCCCTCTTCATATCTTTATACATCTTGGTCACTCCAGGATGAATCGTAAACTTGAATCGATGACATTCCTCAAGAACTTCTCTCCTCAAGTTCTCAACATCTGGAACACATAACCATCCCTTCTTTCTCAACCATCCTCTCTGGTCAAGACAAAAATCTTTCAAATCATCGACCTTGGTTCTAACCTTAAGCCTTCTGATCCTCTCGACTAATAATGGATCCTCCTTCTGTTTAGAAGCAATTCTTTTGATCAACACCGGTCAAACTTCTAAATAGGACAATATGGCAGTATTTTGACTAGAACTAGCAGTTGATCTTAACTGCACACAACAACTGGCCAAAGCTTCTGGATCCTTCCATTCTACCAACATAGCTAACAACACATTATGATGTTTTCTGCCGAGAGCATCCGCTACCTTATTTCCTTTCCCATATGTTTACTCTATACCAAAATCATAAGCAGCCAAAAACTCCAGTCACCTCTGTTGTCTCATATTCAACTCTTTCTAAGAGAATAAGTATTTTAAAGACTTATGATCAGTATACAACTCAAATCTCTCCCCCAAGAGATAATGCCTCCAAATTTTCAAGGCAAAAATCACCACTTCCAACTCCAAGTCATGAGTAGGATATCTTACTTCATGCGGTCTAAGCTGCCTAGATGCATAAGCAATGACTTTGCCTTTCCGCATCAACACTGATCCCAATCCAGTCCTACACACATCCGTATATACTACCAACCCTTGGTTACCATCTGGAACTACTAACACTGGAGTATTGGTCAACAAATGCTTTAACTTAAGGAATGCTTCCTCACATTTGTCGGACCAAACAAACTTCACTTCCTTCCTGGTAAGCTTAGTCAAAGGCGCTGCTATTTGTGAGAAATCCTTGATGAATCTTCGGTAATAGCCAGCAAGTCTAAGAAAACTTCTGATCTCGGTCACCGTCTCTGGTCTCTTCCGATTATTCACAGCTTCATCTTATCTAGATCGACTGACAATCCCTTCTCTGAAACCACATGACCAAGAAACTTAACCTCTTTCTTCCAAAAATGACACTTGGAAAACTTTGCCTTTAGCTGATTCTGCCTCAGCATCTCTAGCACAACTCTAAGATGATCTTCATGCTCTCTCTCATCCTTAGAGTATACCAAAATGTCATCTATAAACACCAACATGAATCTATCTAAACACTTTCGGAAGACTCGATTCATCAAATCCACAAAGAATGCAGGTGCATTTATCAACCCGAATGGCATCGCTAACCACTCATACGAACCATATCAAATCTGAAATGCAGTCAAAGGAATACTACCCTCCGCCACTCTCAACTGATGGAACCCTGTCGCCAAATCCAACCGGGAAAACACTTTGGCTCAACTACACTGATCAAATAGATCATCAATTCTTGGCAAAGGATACTTATTCTTTATTGTCCTTTCGTTCAACTTATGATAGTCGATACACATCCTTAACGACCCATCTGGTTTCTTCACAAACCATGGTTAAGTTAATCAATTAAGCCCTTCCAATTTTTACAAAGAAGTCCCTCTTCTAAAACAATTTATTTTTCATAGCAAAGCACTTTGGAAAAATCCCCAAAAATTCCAGAAATTCACTTTAATCGTGTTATCTAACATATAAAAATTTCAGATCCAAATTCTCAATATATTTTCCAAAATAAATAATAAACCCAAATAACCATATTTTCCTTTGAAAATTCATAATGATCTTTCCATTGCTTGGAAAATTATCAAAATTAAAATCCAACTCCAAAATCATGTTTCTCATAACATAAAATTTGCCCATGGCATTTAAACATCATTAGATCTCGGTTTACCTTAAAACTGTATAAAAACCCTTTTAAACAAATCTTGTTCAGATTAAATAAATCTTAAATCAAGCATATCATCATCCAATATATCATAAAAACGAATTTATCCTTAAATCCAAGAATATATGATTCAAAAAAAAATAGAGATGGGATTATTATTCACCTTGATCTAGATAAGGAGATTGGATTGAGATTGATTTCCCTAAGCTTGATTCTCTAGCTTTTAGTTTGATTTCCTCTTCTTCTTAATGGCCGGCCGTTTAAAATGACGTGAATGGGAAGAAATGGTAGGAACAAAAATATATATATGGGTGGGAGTTTTGGACGGCAATTTCCTAATATATCCTTATGTGGTTTAATTAACCAAAAACCCATTCTTTAGCCCATTAATTAGTTTATTAGGCTCGGCCCTTAATTAATTAATTCAAGTCTCAATCCCCTTATCACTTATATTTACATTATTTTATTTAATTTATCTAACTAAATCTCCTGAATAATGTTATCAAAAATTAGGGGTGTTACAGAGTCACTTTCTTCCTCCTCCTCCTCATCATCATCATCATCATAACCTTCATCAGAATCATGGGAAGAGGAAACCAAGCGAGTCCCGGTTTTGGACAGAGAAGGGGTACACCGGTAATGGTTTCCATCTATAAGCAGAAACCTGATCGTGCGCTCTCGAGCATCGACCGTTTTCAGGGTGCTGAGAACAAGGTCGAGCATCGGATCTTTGTTAATCTTTGGGAGAACTGCAAAAGAATAGACGATCGTTCAGAAGACTTTCTAGAAGCTAAAGGAAATTCCATGCATGGTGAAAGAAACTTACCACCCGTGGTCCATAGATGGGTGAATCCCTCTGGACACTTGGCAAAAAGAACTGATTTTGAATGAGGGAACCTTGCTAGGAAGATCAAGTATAAGCTTTCGGATGCATTGCACCTCAATGTAAACGAGTGATGAGATAGCCTCCCTCTTTTTAAATAACAGGAGATACTACAGCTCAGCAAAGCTCAGGGCACGGTTAAATTTTGCATGGACAGAACACACAAGCAAGTTAGCATGGTGAACCATTCGGGAGGATTTGGAATGGAGCCAACAACATGTTTTGAAGAGTTGCCATAAGAAAGTGATTAAATGGGGGCACCGCGCCATACATACCATGTAGTGATGGCAAGGCGCATATCCAGAAGGTGGCCTATGAGCGAATTCCCCTCTTGACGGTAGAAGCACGCCGTCCTTCATGATGCCGTATTGCGAGCAAATGCTTTACAATGCCCTGTGTGTAAGGTTCGAAGAGGCTTTCTCTAGAGTATCAAAAAAACCCTGAAGTTGGGGGAGTGCGATTGACGAGGGGGCCAACTGGGATCAGACGGCCATATTGCCCCGAAGCTATGGAAGTAGCAGGTACAGCCGGGATCGATGAAGACTCTACTTCAGAAATAGGTGAGCTTTCTTCAATTGACTTATGCCAAGAGGATTCACACGTCATTCTATATAAGAAAGCTTGTGTTCAAAACGATGAGGTGCGCCGAATCCTTAAACTATAAACACCTAACATGGCTTATGCTTGGAATTCGGAAGGTAATTGGCGTGTACCAATCATCGATCGGATTCCAAATATTAACTATGAGTGTGTGTGATGTGTAATCTATGTGAGAACGGGCTCGGCGTCCTGAACGTTGGGAATAGACCATTCCGTGTAAATGGCTCACTCACACTGGAAAAAGTGATCTATATCAGCTGTTAATGTCTTTTCTTCTACACTTATCCGTTATTGATCAACGATCGATAATGGATCCATTGTCTGAAGCGACATGGAAAGCTCTTCCTATTCCAGGTACATTGACCATGCAATGACAAGACCAAACCAATGCAAACAACTATAGACCGATGAGTTTGAATCGGGAAGAAAATTATCAGCATAAGTCGATTTTAGTTTCTTGGAAAGTGAAAACAACCTAAGCTGCATGCAAGATGCTATCCTAAGTTATTGTCACCTTCTAGAAAAACCAAAATCAATCCAAAATCCACAAGATGTTATGCCGGAACTGACTGTGAAACTTGGTACAAGTTAATTCTGATTATGTGGATGAAGATAGCAAAACATGTCGAGCACTGGGGCAAAACCCTGGCCTCATTCCGTGAAGAACTTCATACTTGATTTACTATCTTCTTCCACAAAATCACAATTAGCTCAAATCTTCCACTGCATCCATCATCAACATAACCTCACCATCGATCGATGATGTAATATCACGTCAAAATCCACTTTATCGACCTTCGATATTGAGAAAAGTGATGAGGTCTTCAATTCAAGATGGCTCGAACTAGGGTGCTTTGGACCTGCAATGCCTCAAGGCAGGTAGAATCACAGCAGCAGGTAATGCTAGGAGTAAGGATCAAAGGCAGCGACGCTCTGGTGATGGCAGAAGGTGGATCGGCGAAGGTTCGATTTCCTTTGGATCGACTCGGTTCAAAAATGTAAAATCAGGGAATGCAGATCTGATCCCACTTATAAAAAAAGAAAAGAAAGAAAGAAATAAAAATTTCCCAACTACTTGGATCAGTACCGGTCCAATTTATTTCCCCTAAATGACCTCAAACTTTCCTTGTTTGCCCAACTTGGTGTTCATATTCATTTTGGAAGTTATTAAGTCAAGATCACTTCGTAATTACGACTAATTAAGATTTCCACTAAAGGCTGGATAGTTAGCCAGAACGTCATCGACAGCTACACAAGGAAGCTAGATATGACCAATAAAGCTCAATGAAATGGAGACCGGAAGATAAATAATTTTAGAGCACGCCTTGTTTCCAACGAAAGCATGCTCTGGGGGGCATATGTTAACCTAGTTTTTAACCCAGTAGAATTCAGAAGAAGTTAGAACATTCAAATTGAGCCAGAATGACTCGAAACTTAACCGAAAGACCTAAAAGTACATGACAAAGAAACCCTAGGAGTTTGAACCAAAAATACGCAAAGTATTTGGATCGGCACCAATCCGATCCAATTGGATCTGTACTGATCCAAAATATTGACTTGTGGATTCTCCACTCCACATGGATTATGTTCCTACATCTCTCCTAAACTTATCTACCAAGTTTGATAACGTTCCCAGCATCTGAGTTGAAGAAGTCAAGACTTATCCGATTCGGATTACAGTTTAATCTAATTTACAGGTGAACCATCGTCAAAATAAGTCAATAAGCTATGAACTCACATGAGGAACCTCAAATGTAAGAAAGGAAGCGAATGAAGTAGGAGTTGTGCAAAAATTGCACAACGTTTTTGATCGGTACCGATCCGACCCAATTGAATCGGTACCGATCCAAAAAGTTAGTTCAAAATTATCCCAAATTTTACGTGCCTCCTTCTATGGATAACTACAGGCTTCTGGTACTCTGGTTCCAACCAAGTGCTATCCAAATCCTATAAATACCATCCTATCTTCAATAGAAGGGGGGTTGGCTGCTCTGATCACTAGGGAAACTCTGCTACTAAGATTCTTCAACCTTCTTCCTCCTTACAATGGCTGCTATAGGACAATTGAGATCCTTCCTTTTGTCTCCATCAATGGTGGTTTAATCTTTCTTCGTTTAATTATTAGAATTGTAAACAACTTGTACTTTTGATCAACAGTCAATCCATCAATAAAATCTATAAAGTGGACGTAGGCTTCGTTAACAGTCGAACCACTATAAAAATCTTCTGTTTCTTTACTTTATTCTATCTTCTCTGTAATTTAGAGAGTTTTTGCCTTACTTTATTTGTCCTAATAAACAGGCTGGTGCTTTCAGAATCATATCAGGGTGTTGAAGCATTTTTTGGGTTAACAATATACAAAATTGGTTATTCAGCTATCTGAAATTATATTTTGGACATTTGAAAAAAAAAGTTGGACATCTGAAATATATTTTAACCATTTGAATTAGGCAATTTTTGCATTGTTTTGTTTCTACCTTTTCCTGTATAATTTCACCCATCTGATTTTTATTTTCATCTAGTTGATCTGTATGAGAATAAGTGTCTCTTCATAGAAATACAATTATAGAGAGTTGCTTTCTTCCCTAAAGGTTGCAAGCTCTGTAATGGCTATAACCTTTCAGTTGGAACCTTTCAACACTATAAATAGAGTTGAGATTTAGCATCTTGACTCAATAATTCTTGCTTGCCTTCTACTCTCTATATTCTTGTGAATTACAAAAGCTTTTAACTTTCTACTTCCTAAATCAACACACTTAAATCATCATCTTACGAAGATTATATAAAGGGTGTAATTTATTGACTCATCCATGTTATTCACTAACACACAAAGTCAAACACTTTACTATTTGTATTTGAAGTCCTGTTGGAGATCTTCAGGCACGAAGTCTTGTTCGGGAGCTCAGGAAATTTGTAATATACATATTCCTCTAGATTAAGTGAGGGTTATGCAAGTAAATTTCTAAGAGGTGCTTAGGGAACGTATTAGAGGTGCTCCGAACCAATATAAATCTCGATGTGTTCTTTTATTTACTTATTACTTTGCTAGCTATATGTCTATTATACTACAAGTTAAGTTAGCCATAGTATCACTATACGATCCACTAGCTACTCTTATGCGGTATTAGAGCATTGTTTTTTTCAAAATCGTAATAAAATTTTGAACTTTATGGCCAACATGAGTTATAACACATTTCAGGAAGAACAATCTATAGCATGTTCTCCAATTTTTACTAATTCTAACTACATATACTAGGCTACACATATGAAAGTCTTTATGAAATCCTGTGGTCTTGATATTTGGCTAGCTACTTAATCTCAATATGAAGCTCCTACTACTACAATGAGTACCTGGACAGATGCTCAAAAGACTGCCGTTTCGAATAATGTTAAAGTAATGAATGTTTTATACTCCTCATTAGATAAAATTTAATTTTCAAGAAATATGATGTGCAAAACTCCTTAGGATATTTGGAAAATGCTACAAGTTACTCATGAATGTACAAACAAAGTTAAACAGACCAAGATTAGTTTATTAAAGGAATCAATTTTAATCTTTTAAAATGAAACCTAATGAGAGTATTGTAAATATGTATTCTAGATTTCAAACTATATAACACAATTTTATGGCATTAGGAACTACTTTTACTGATATTGACTTAGTATCACATATTTTAAATTCTTTAACTGAAGAGTGAGAAAGAAAAGTACTTGCTATAGAAGAAGCAAATGATCATTCTATGCTTAAAGTAGAAAATTAATTGGTAACTTAATGTCTTATGAAGCTAACCTGCAAGCTAGAAAAGAACCACTCCAAGAAAAACATAGAATTGCATTCCAGGTTAACAATGATGATGATTAGGAGCTTGATAAAGAAGATGTAGTATTCTTCTCCAAAACTAAAAAATTCAAAAAATTCAACAAGATGGTTCGAAAGCAAAAGACTAACAACTCAAATGACACATCCTTTTTCAAATACTATGGTTGTGACAAATTTGGACACATGAAGAAAGATTGTCCCGAGTTAAATAAAGATAAGAAAAGCTTCAAAAGGACATTTAGACATACTACTAAAAAATATTCGATTTGCTTATCATTATGCTTTGTCTCGACGAGGAAACTAAAGCAAATCAAATGATGGAACTATAAAAGTGATCCTAGAAGTTTAGAGCCCATTAATAGAAACAAAATATGAAGAAGTGTTCGAGAGGAAATAGCAGGATCCACTTGAACACTGCAGTGGAAATGTGTTGAATCAAGAGTAGACAGTATGTGTCTTTATCATGATCATTTCATTCTGTACCCGCTCATGAAAGCGCAAGGAAACTTGGGAGTGCTGGGACTTGTTCGCATGAGTTAAGCCATTCATTTGATATGTTAGGTCTTTTGCTTTAATAAGAAAGACAGATTGCACATGAGGCAGGTTTTATACTGGCCAAGAAGACAAAGCCTTCTTTTAAATGAAATAGGGTTATAAGATTAGAAGGGTCGGGGCATTTTATAATTGGTTTCATAAAATTATCTTCTATACTATTATGCCCGAAGGAATAGATGACTTGATTTATTTCTTTATCGATCACGATATATGTAATAACTCAAGCATCTATTGGAACACCTGTTGATATGGTCTTTAATCCATTAGGAGTACCCTCACAAATAAATGTAGGATAGATATTTGAATGTTCGCTCGGGTTAGCAGGGGATATAGTAAAAAGACATTATAGAATAACATGAAAAGAATTCAAAAGGAAGCAAACTTTCTTTCTAATTGACTTGGGATGATTCATCTTCAAGCGAAAGTGACAGCGACAACGATGGAGAGCAAGCTAATGTATGTTTTATGGCTACCAAAGATGAAGTACTTTCTGATTTGTCTTTTGAAGATGTTATAGAAATAGCTTCAGAATTATATGCTAAATTTAGAAATTTAAGAAAAGTTCATAAAAAATGTTTAAAAAAGATAAATAAATTAAAATTATAAAATGGAATGCTTAAAGATGAAAAAGCAATTTTAGAAGAAGAAATTCTAAAATTACAAACTCTTTGTAAAAACTCTTATTTTAGTGAAAATATTTAAGTTATTAAAAATGAGAACTTAATTTTTGTATAAAAATAATAGTGATTTAAAGAAAATTATTAATATTCTAGAAGATAAAATAAAAGATTTAGAAAGTAATAATAGTATTTTAACAAATGACAAGGCTATATTAGAAAATAGGATAAAAGATTAATCTACTAATATTTCTAAATTTAATAAAGGTAAGGAAAATTTGTCTTATTTGATTAGTATATCAAAACCCACTAACAATAAAAATGGTTTACGATTAAAAAAAATTAAAAAAACCAAAACCATAACCTAAGTATGCTGCATTATATCTAATTTTAGAAAACCCAAGAATAGTCAACCAAAAGTAGACTGTTTGCGCCAAAATTGGTCACAAACCTCAAATTTCGTGAAAGCACTAGTGTATGAACACAAATCAGTAGTACGTAATCACAGACCTCAGATCTAAGCAATGTGGAGGATAAAAAATGAAGAATAATAAACTTAAAACACAAAGAGATAGACAGAGACACAAGGTTTATAGTGGTTCGGCGATCTTGCCTACGTCCACTTTGAAGTAGTTTGCTTTATTGATCTTTCTTTGATGTTTACAATTGATTTCAGCAAATTACAGCGAATAACAATGATTTGCAACCGTGAAATTCGTTGATAGCAACAGCAATGGGGTTCAGATCTGGATCCAGCGAAGTCTGGGCGTTGGAGATCTCAAAGAGGGAGAAGAACCCCTTTCCTATTGGCTTTGGGGGTCTATTTATAGGTGTAGGAGGCTGGTATTTTGCTCAGATCTCAGGAGGCCCTCTCTGGCACGTGACCAGGCCCGTGCGCCCAAGCCCACGAAGTTTCGGTCCGATCCGTGATCGATACGAACAGATTTCGTATCGATCAAGATTTCATCCAATGGAGTCGAAATTTGGCATGGACATTCTTTAGCATGCATGTAGCCTTCTGTGAAAATTTCATAGCATTTGGACTTGTAGATTAGGAGATATGATCGATACGAATTGAGATTCTCGGTTGGCTGTTTCGTTCGACTCGCTCTTGTTTCCACTCGCTCTTTGTTCGACTCGGTAACGTTTGACTCGGTGACGTGGCGTTTATTTGTATTGACTGCTGTGCCTTGCTTCGCATTGATGGATACGAAGTAGAAGTCTCCGGATGGATGCGAAGTTGACGTTGGATGATCGAGCCGAACTGTGGCTTGAAGCGGAGCGAATCAAAGAAGGCTTTTTTGAGGGATGCGAGCTGAGCGAGTCGAAGTGGAGTGAATCGAACTGTGGCTCTCTGATGGAGTCGAACTAGATGGAGTTGAACATAGGCTATCTACTAGACGCGAAGCGAGTCGAACTAGGTGGAGTCGAACATGGGCTATCTGATGGACACGAAGCGGAGCGAGTCGAAGTGGCTCGAGGCGGAGCGAGTCGAAGTGTGACTTGAAGTGGAGCGAGTTGAAGTGGCTCGAGGCGGAGCGAGTCGAAGTGTGACTTGAAGCGGAGCGAGTCAAAGTGTGCACTTCCGATGGATTCGAACTGAGTGAGTCGAACATGAGGCTGTTTCTTATCCAATTTTGTATCGATCATAACTTGAGCATATCAACTCGGATTGACTTGAAATTTGGAACATTGGCTCTCGTAGCTTCGCTTGTCGTGTCATATCAATTTTAGCTTGATCCGGGTTTGGACAAAATTCGTCGATATCCATAGTGAACTTGCGTATAATCGATTTTCTAGACGAACTGCCTTTGGTCTCTAGTCAAGCTCTTGGTGTCACGGTCTTGCCAAAAGGCGGGATAACATTTGCCCCCCAAAACATGCCTTGTGATAAGAAGGTGTGTTTTGTAATGCCATAAGCTGGATGTTCATATCCTGTTGATGACCTGCAAAGGAATTGATAGTTTTATTTGACCACGAATGACGATCGTTCGGGATCGTATGTCATTTGAGGTGATATGTGACCGTTCGCGGTCGGATGCCGTTCGCGGTGAATGGTGACCGTTCGCGGTCGGGGTGCCGTTCGAGGCGAATTGTGACCGTTCGCGGTCGGGTGCCGTTCGAGGCGAATTGTGACCGTTCGCGGTCGGGTGCCGTTCGAGGCAAATGGTGACCATTCGCGGTCGGGGTGCCGTTCGAGGCGATTTGTGATCGTTCGCGATTGGGTGCCGTTCGAGGCGAATGGTGACCATTCGCGGTTGGGGTGCCGTTCGAGGCGATTTGTGATCGTTCGCGATTGGGTGCCGTTCGAGGCGGATTTTGTGTGCCCGGGGAGGGGGACTTAGTATTACCAGTGTCAGATTTCACGTTCGAGTGAGCTTCTGAACTGTTTGTAGTGGCGGTTTATCGCCATCTCAGAGCATTCCTGAGAATCGTTCGCGATCCCTTACATGTGTAAGTGGCTTAGCCGTCATGGCATCACAAATGGCATACTTTTATTCAAAATGAGTTTTTCAATAGAATTGTTCAACAAAATTCAAATTCAAACATCAGAAATGGAAAATAAAAGTAAAACATGGACGTCAAAGTGCAAACACCTACACCGTTACGATTAGTAGTCGTATCAGAGCATGCTTGAGGATCGTTCGCGGTCCTGTACATGTGTAAATGACTTAATCGTGTTGGTGTGGAGTTTGCTACTTATTCGTCATTATCCCAATCAATTGATGACAAGTTGACGTCTCGATCCTGAGCCGTCCCCAGTAGGTGCAGGTGGTGGTCGCTCCCATTCCACCGTCGTTGTTCCCCTTCTTATGTACTGTGATAGCAGACCATTCCGGATATGTCCCTCAACCTTATCTTTCAAGTGTCGGCAATCATTCGTGCTATGACCATTCAGCTCGTGGAATAAGCAGTACTTGTCTAACCTTCTTTCATTGTCGGTCGGATCCCTTCTTATCGGTCTTCGATAGGGAATCTTCCCTCCAGTATCCTGGTAGATTCGCTCCAAAGTCTCATTCAACTCCGTATAAGAGGTGAATCTTGGCTCCTTTCGTGGTCGTGTCGGCCCATCACTATTATCCTCAGCCTTTCGTTTTCCTTTACCAACCCCTGAATCTGTTCTAGGAAGATTTTCACCCTTGACTGCATAAACCTTGGTTCCTTCTCCTTCCTCTTTTAGCATTTGCATCCTCTAATCGTAAAAATCCTTCAGCCTCGTGATAAAATTCTCCTAGATCCATAGGTGGATCCCTTGTTAATGAATTCTTGAATTCTGTGCCATCAGCTATGCCGGATACAGCTGCCATCAAGACCATGGACGGATCGGGTCGATCCACCGACGCTGCCGCTGCATTGAATTGCGTCAGAAAGTTCCTCAAAGACTCCCCGGTTCTTTGTTTTAGCGCTGCCAAACTCATCACATTCTTGGGTCTTGAAATGTGAACTCTGAATTGCCTCATAAACCTCTCAGTCAGATTGGTCAATGTTCCTATGGAGCCACTCTCCAGTTGTCTAAACCATAGTGCTGCGATGTCTGTCAAATACAATGGGAAGCACCGGTCCATGACCTCCTCCGATGCCCCCAACACCTTCATATGCCTCATGTATCGTGTCAGTTGTACTGCAGGATCTGTCCTTCCGTCGTACGTCTCTAATGTTGGTAGCTTGAATTCTGGTGGGTTCCTGGCTTGCCTGATCATAGGAGCAAAGGGACTCCTATTCACATCCTCCAGATCTCTATTCACTAGTCCGCCTCTCATGGTTCGTCTGACCATCTCCGCCAATCTATCATTATCTCCAAGTTGTAGTCGTTGTCCATTGCTTTCGATTTGCCCCCCAAGTTCACGAGGGATTCCTGGAGTCTGCTCTCCTGAACGAGCATTCGCTTCTCTATCAACGCCGCGCTGCGCAGCTCCTCCTGGTACTGCTCCTGGGATCGGGTCAACATGCTCTGGGTAAGTGCCCCCTAGTTTTGGGGCTATGCTAGATGGTCCTTCTCCGTTCTGAACTCTGGTTGCTCCTTGATTTTGCGCTCCAAGTTGCCCAATCTGAAGAAGCAAGTTCTGGATCATTTCCTCTTGTCTTTTCATCATTGTCTCTATCTCATCCCTGGTGATGAAGATTGATGTCTTGTTTGCACCTGAGGAAGCCTCTTGACTCCCTTTATGTTGACCTCTCTCCGCCCTTTGTCTTCTATTTGATTGCCTTGTCATAGCTTCTCAGATCTGAATTCTTCAAGCTTTCAAATTCAATTTCCAAATGATAGAATCCTGAATTAGCCTTCTCAGTGAAAGCACCAAAGTGTTTGCGCCAAAATTGGTCACAAACCCCAAATTTCGTGAAAGCACCAGTGTATGAACACAAATCAGCAGTACGTAATCACAGACAGATCTAAGCAATGAGGAGGATAAAAAATGAAGAATAATAAACTTAAAACACAGAGAGATAGACAGAGACACAAGGTTTATAGTGGTTTGGCGATCTTGCCTACGTCCACTTTGAAGTAGTTTGCTTTATTGATCTTTCTTTGATGTTTACAATTGATTTCAGCAAATTACAGCGAATAACAATGATTTGCAACCGTGAAATTCGTTGATAGCAGCAGTAATGGGGTTCAGATCTGGATCCAGCGAAGTCTGGGCGTTGGAGATCTCAAAGAGGGAGAAGAACCCCTTTCCTATTGGCTTTGGGGGTCTATTTATAGGTGTAGGAGGCTGGTATTTCGCTCAGATCTTGGGAGGCCCTCTCTGGCATGTGACCAGGCCCGTGCACCCAAGCCCACGAAGTTTCGGTCCGATCCGTGATCGATACGAACAGATTTCGTATCGATCAAGATTTCATCCAATGGAGTCGAAATTTGGCGTGGACATTCTTTAGCATGCATGTAGCCTTCTGTGAAAATTTCATAGCATTTGGACTTGTAGATTAGGAGATATGATCGATACGAATTGAGATTCTCGGTTGGCTGTTTCGTTCGACTCGCTCTTGTTTCCACTCGCTCTTTGTTCGACTCGGTTCTGTTTGACTCGGTGACGTGGCGTTTATTTGTATTGATTGCTGTGCCTTGCTTCACATTGATGGATACGAAGTAGAAGTCTCCGGATGGATGCGAAGTTGACGTTGGATGATCGAGCCGAACTGTGGCTTGAAGCGGAGCGAATCGAAGAAGGCTTTTCTGAGGGATGCGAGCTGAGCGAGTCGAAGTGGAGCGAATCGAACTGAGGCTCTCTGATGGGGTCGAACATAGGCTATCTGCTGGACGCGAAGCGAGTCGAACTAGGTGGAGTCGAACATGGGCTATCTGATGGACACGAAGCGGAGCGAGTCGAAGTGGCTCGAGGCGGAGCGAATCGAAGTGTGACTTGAAGCGGAGCAAGTCGAAGTGGCTCGAGGCGGAGCGAGTCGAAGTGTGACTTAAAGCGGAGCGAGTCGAAGTGTGCACTTCTGATGGATTCGAACTGAGCGAGTCGAACGTAAGGCTGTTTCTTATCCAATTTTGCATCGATCATAACTTGAGCATATCAACTCAGATTGACTTGAAATTTGGAACATTGGCTCTCGTAGCTTCGCTTGTCGTGTCATATCAATTTTAGCTTGATCCGGGTTTGGAAAAAATTCGTCGATATCCATAGTGAACCTGCATATAATCGATTTTCTAAACGAACTGTCTTTGGTCTCTAGTCAAGCTCTTAGTGTCACGGTCTTGCCAAAAGGCGGGATAACATTTGCCCCCCAAAACATGCCTTGTGATAAGAAGGTGTGTTTTGTAATGCCATAAGCTGGATGTTCATATCTTGTTGATGACCTGCAAAGAAATTGATAGTTTTATTTGACCACGAATGACGATCGTTCGGGATCGTATGTCATTCGAGGTGATATGTGACCGTTCGCGGTCGGATGCCGTTCGCGGCGAATGGTGACCGTTCGCGGTCGGGGTGTCGTTCGAGGCGAATTGTGACCGTTCGCGATCGGGTGCCGTTCGAGGCGAATTGTGACCGTTCGCGGTCGGGTGCCGTTCGAGGCGAATTGTGACCGTTCGCAGTTGGGTGCCGTTCGAGGCAAATGGTGACCGTTCGCGGTCGGGGTGCCGTTCGAGGCGATTTGTGATCGTTCGCGATTGGGTGCCGTTCGAGGCAAATGGTGACCGTTCGCGGTCGGGGTGCCATTCGAGGCGATTTGTGATTGTTCGCGATCGGGTGCCGTTCGAGGCGGATTTTGTGTGCCCGGGGGGGGGACTTAGTATTATCAGTGTCAGATTTCACGTTCGAGTGAGTTTCTAAACTGTTTGTAGTGGCGGTTTATCGCCATCTCAAAGCATGCCTGAGAACCGTTCGCGATCCCTTACATGTGTAAGTGGCTTAGCCGTCATGGCATCACAAATGGCATACTTTTATTCAAAATGAGTTTTTCAACAGAATTGTTCAACAAAAATCAAATTCAAACATCAGAAATGGAAAATAAAAGTAAAACATGGACGTCAAAGTGCAAACACCGACACCGTTACGATTAGTAGTCGTATCAGAGCATGCTTGAGGATCGTTCGCAGTCCTGAGCACGAGGACAATTAACTCAAATGGGACATGTTGCCTTCATGTCTAATATTGAACCAAATAATTTCAAAGAAGCTGTTATGGATGATTATTGGATTTTGGCAATGTAAGAGGAACTAAATCAATTTGAATGGAATGATGTTTGGGAATTGGTTCCAAGACCAACTGATCAAACGGTCATTGGAACGAAATGGGTTTATAAAAACAAAGTTAACAAAAATAGAAATATAATCCAAAATAAAGCTAGACTAATTGCTCAGGGTTATAATCAAGAATAAGGAATAGACTATGAAGAAACATTTGCTCATGTAGCTAGACTAGAAGCTATACGTATATTATTATCATTCTCTTGTCATCATAACTTTAAATTATATCAAATGGATGTTAAAAGTGCATTCTTAAATAGTTTTATTAAAAAAATGTGTTTGTAGAACAACCCCCACTATTTTCACATAAAAAGTTCCCTGATCATGTCTACAAACTTAAGAAAGCTCTATGTGGCCTAAAACAAGCACCCATGCTTGGTATGAACGACTAAAAAGCTATCTTATAGCTTCTAGAATTGAAATAGGGAAAGTAGACCAAACACCTTTTATTAAACGAGAAAATAAAGACATTTTGATTATACAAGTATATGTGACAATATTATTTTCGGTTCTATAAATGAAAAATTATGTAATGAATTTTCAAATATAATGAAAAGTGAATTTGAAATGTATCATATAGAAGAACTCTCATATTTCCTTGGTTTGCAAATAAAGCAATTAAATAATGGTATTTTCATTAATCAAGAAAAATACTATAATAAATTACTTAAGTGTTTTGGTATGGAAAATACATCAAGTAAACCGACACCCATGAGTACTATAGTACATTTAGATAGAGACAAAAATGAATAAAGCATAGATCAAAAACTATATAAAAGTATAATAGGATCGTTGTTATACTTGCGCTAGTCATCCAGACATAATGATGAGTGTTTGCCTGTGTGCAACTTTTAAGCAAATCCCTAGAATCACATTTGCGAATAGTGAAACAAATTTTGCATTACTTAACCGACACTAGAGACTATGGACTTCTTTACTTAAAAGAATGTCCTTTTGATTTAGAATTATACATCGATTATGACTTTGGAGGATGTCAGACTGATAGAAAGAGTATGAGCGATACCTGACACTTCATCGGACAGTCTCTAGTATCGTGTTTTAGTAAGAAACAAAATGGGGTTTAGTAAGAAACAAAACTTGTCTCACTCTTGACATGTGAAGCATAATATATCTCTACAGCTTTGGCATGTGCTCAAGTCATATATATGCAACAAACACTCAAAGATTTCAGAATTTTCTTACAAAAATCTTCGATATTTTATGATAATACTAGCATTATTAATTTATCAAAAAATCTGATAAATCACTCTCATACAAAACATATAGATATTCGTCATCTCTATTTACGGGACAACTTAGAAAAGGAAGTAATTTTATTAGAATTTGTAACGTCTGAAAATCAAATTGCTGACATTTTCACTAAACTATTAAAAGAAAATACGTTCATTAAACTTTGATGAGAATTAGGAATATGCTTAGTTCATGAAGTAATAAAATAGATATATGCTAACTTAATTGCATGTTTAATACACAATTTTTTTTATGGAAAAATAAGAACTAACATAAGTTTTCTATTTTTTTAGTCAAGTGCTGACCATTTGTTTTTAGCTTGCGTTTAAAAGAAATTAAATAAAAGGTAAAATAAACTATAGCCTCTTACTTGATTTCACTATTTTTAACTAACTGCAAAAGTATATAAACCCCATCTTTTGTCTAAAATAATTCACACAAATACAAATCAATCAAACTCAAAAACATATTTCAAATGGCATTTGAAAAGAGCTCAAGTTCCTCTTCAATAAATTTTAATACTCCTTAAAAACATGGCTCACCCTCCCTGAAGTTTAGGACTCCTCCTACTGACCGCATACGGATATTCCCCAAAAAGAAAGAAAGTAAAAAAAATCCATTAAATTTGAAAAAGTGGTAACAGCTTCTGATGATTACCGTATAGACAACCTATGTCATTATCAACATGAAAGCCTAAGTCTTCAAAAGGAGATGTACTGGGAATAACACAGACAAGGCAAATATCTAAACTTCATTGAACGACATATAATGAAGCTCTATGGTCGATCACCAACAAAAGATGTGGTTCGTGTTAAAAAGGAGTCTCCTGCAAAGAATACTCCAGTAAAGATATACGAACCCAATTTATGGAATCATCTCATCTCCAAAGAATCAAAACCGTTAGAGAACAAAAAAATATGTCATTTATATATATATATACATTATATTCTATATAACATTATAATATAAATAAAACACACATTTGTTTCCATCAATAAAAATAAATTACGATAATAGCTGACTTTCTTTAGAAGGTAGATGGATCACAAAGTTGGTCTGCCTACTCAAGGTTACGTAAATAAATTGATTTAAACTGAAAACAAAACAAAATATGGACGAAAAGTATTGAAAATGTACACATTGTTTGAATAGGAAAACCAAATGTTTGGTTTATAACTAGCCATCTGAATTCCTATAAGGAATTAAAAAAAATTCCCTTCATTCAGACGTCTGAAAGTTTAAAATTAGACGTTTGATACAAATTCAGCCATCTAGTTTAGAATTTCAAAAGTCTAACTGACCCTACTTTTGAACAAAAAAGTTTCAGGTTCTCACTGTATAATTTTAAACGTTTGGATTTTAAATCCAGACGACTGAATGCCTGAGAATTTTGAAAATTAAGCGGTCAAAATTACATTTTCACTTAGCAACCCCTCTTTGTTACCCATCTCTTCTTCGCTTTTACTCCACCCCTTTAATTTCCAATGAAATTACACTCTCAAATCTCAAAAATCTCTATCTCCAAAGATCAAAAGAAAACCCTAAACTTTCAAATGGCACCAAAACCCAAGCATTTAAAGAAAAGATCTGTCGCCGAGAGCTCTATGGCCACACCAACTGAAGAACAAATCAGAATTTGTCTTTATAACGATGAAAGGAGCATTCAAATTACTCTCTGAAATGAAGATGTTTCCGAGTATATTTTATAATCTTAGTGATTTTCCTACTTACAATCTTCAAGCTTTTACCGACCAAGCTATAATGAAAAGTTTGATAGATTTTCATCATAACAATGTTGAAATCGATACCTTAAATATTCAAACTTTTCTCAGCAAACATCAATAGTAAGGTCATTTGATTACATATAGACGAAGGTTGGCTATGGTCTAGTGTGTATAATAATGTTGTGAAATTTCACATAAATGGCATTGCTCAGATTTTAGGTAATGGAAGAAAAGGAATAGATTTAGAAGATGTTGATATTAAGGATAGAGTTCGTAATAAAGTTAGTCATCATCTTTGGAACTATAGTAGAGGAGAAAGTAAGTCAAAAGATTTACGCTCGATATCAAGACTATTGTTAAGAATAGTAATAAACACCATGCTTCCTCAGCTTGGAAGTCATGAAATAATTTATGACTTGGACTACAAAGCTTTGTATGCTATCTTTGGGAATTGGGCTTGTCATATCTATCATGAGCTTACAATTATTTCAACTACAAAAAACATACACTTATTTATGTTGCATGCATCACTTGTTTCTCAAAATCTGAAAATATACAACTATATGGAGAAGATCACATACATACCAAAGCAGCAGACAAAAAGTTCTTCAACCTTGTGCATCTTCCAAAAACTGTTCCAGAATTCGAGATATATGTTAAATGGGTTCAAGCTCAACCCCTCACTCAACAAGATAAAGGCAAACAACTATGCAACAACAAGAAGAAGAGAGTGATGACGATGATGAGAATGAAGAAGAAAGTGAGGTTGAATCGGTCAAGGTAATTCGTAATGACATGAAATCTTATGGATAGTCCGAGATGTACTCTTCATCAATCATTACAATAAGAAACCAAAAGAAGCTTGAAAAACAATAAAGAATTTACAAAGTCAACTCAGGAATTGATCAAATGGAAAGCAAGATTGATCGAGTCTCAAATGAAGTCAAAGGGGTGAAAACTGTACTTAACAGAATTTGGAAAAACTTCGTTGGTCGTTCTCCAACTCCATCACCTACATGGGGAGAATGGTAAGATCCTGCACCATGGGAGCTTATTGTGCTTGTTTGGTGTTGTTGCATGGCATACTGCATGGATTGGAGCATTTTAAGTTTCTTACTTATGATAAATTGTTTCTTTTGCTTTTTTATGTTATGTTTTATGTAATCGTTATGTTGCACAAACAATGAACTTGTTTGTTTTTGTAATGTTGCATCTTATTAAAAGTAAGTCCTTATGTCTTGTTATGTTGCACAAACAATGTAATCATTTATTTTGTAATGTTATGTCTTGTTATATTTCTCTAACTTTTAAATTTTCCATATTGCTATAAATTCATTTTTGTTGATGACAAAGGGTAGAAATATCCAGGCATATTGATAGGGGGAGTTTCATATTACATACTTACTCAAATAAAATGCATAGTTGTCAACATTAAAAAGGGGAAGAATATTAGATCTTGCTTTTTAAGTTTTAATGAGAAAACTATACATTTCCATATAAATACACACACACACACACACACTATTGTTGTATTTACAAATATAAATACAAGGAGACAAGACGATCAACATTGGAATCGTGCTCAAATATTGAAAACAAAAATAGAGTTTGTAGTATGGTAGTTAATTTAGTTACAATGTACAATCTCCTATATGATGATCACATATACAAACAAGTACTGCTTTGAAAATTATTTTCGGAAAAATTACCTTTAGATTTTTTTTCCATATACAAGAATTTAAAATTTTCAAAAGCAATTTAAAATTTAAATAACAGGAAAACAAATATATAAAAAATGGCTGTTCAGCCGTTTGGAATTATATTTCAAACATTTGAAACAAAAGTCAGACGTGTAAAATATATTTCAGCTGTCTGGATTAGGCAATTTCCACACTGTTTTGTTTCTGCCATTTCCTGTATAATTTCAGTCATCTAATTTTTATTTTCAGCCAGTTAACCTATACAAGAAGAAGTGTCTCTTCATATCAATTCAAAACCTGGAGAGTTGATTTCTTCCCTAAAGGTTGTAATCTCCGTAATGGCTATAACCTTTCAATTGGAACCTTTCAAAACTATAAATAGAGTTGAGATTTGTCATTTTAACTGACTGCTTTTTACTTGCTTTTTACTCTCTATATTCTTGTGAATTACAAAAGCTTTCAACTTCTACTTCTAGATTCAACACGTTCAAATCACCACCTTATGGTGATTATAGGAAGGGTGTACTTTATTGACTTGTCCGTATTATTTAAGAACACACGAAGTCAAACACTTTACTATTTGTATTCAAAGTCATGTTGGAGATCTTTAGGCACGAAGTCCTGTTCGAAAGCTTAGGCAATTTATAATATATCAATTCCTCCAGGTTAAGTGAGGGTTCTGCTAGTAAATTCCTAAGAGATGCTTAGGGACTGGACGTAGGAGAGGTGCTCCGAATCAGTATAAATCTTGGTGTGTTCTTTACTTACTTATTACTTTGCTAGCTATATTTTTGTTATACTACAAGTTAAGTTAGCCATGGTATCACTATACGATCCACTGGTTACTCTCACCCCAAAATATAGAAGCATTCCTCGGTATTTCCCAATGCAAACCACATATACCATGGTTGACACATATAAGATGGCTACGTTCCTAAAAAAGTTTCATGGCTTGTTATTCATATATTTAAACAAATAATCTAAACATATATGTAAAATAACTAAATATATACTTGTCTACTTCAAACTGCATAAGCTACATAAGACTCATGTGATGAAATAATGTCGTAGATGGTAGGACCTCCGTAATCAAGGTCAACTGCCTGTCCGCTAGTACCTCCTTGATCACGAAATTCTACCATTGCACTGTGATGTTTTTCCTCTTGCTCTTCCTCATGCTCATGTTTTATAATCGGCGAGCATGCACGTCTTTGTCTTTCTTGTTCTCAACGTATGGATGATGTCACAAGCTTCCTAAAACTACTTTGTTCCTCATGTTGATCACCACTCGAACTCGATTGACCTCCCTTTCTATTTCTCTTCAATATTTTTTTAATGGACGACATTTAAAATGAAGTTTACAATGTTGCAAAAAAGTGTTTGTAGTGAATAATTACCGAATCAATGCCAAAATAGTTAGGTTTGGAAAGAACCCATGCCCAACATAAACTAGGTTGTAACAATCAACCATGCTCAAAACTAACGTGGGTTACCTTATATCCCACCCACAAGCCCAGTGTGGGATGCTTCTTCTTCGAAAAAAATTTAATAAACCGATGAAAATAAGTTCCAACACTAAATACTATACATATACCCTCCTATTGGTTGAAGTACAAATCCCGCCTTTAAGCCCAGACTCACCGTAAAAAACATAAAAAATTAGTTAAACATAGAGCTATCACCTTGATTTGAAGCTTGAACAAAGTAATTGCTTGAAGTGGGTTTGATGACCTGAGATTTGAGTTTGTGCTAAATTTAGGATTTAGGACTTGTGAATTTGGATTTTTGGTTTTGAAAGGTAGGGATAAATGTTAAAGAGTAGAAGAATGAAAGGAGTTATAGGATAAAAATAATGGATTGATATTTTGGTCTTTAGCAAGGCGCGGAAGGAGAAAACTGGGATTCGATGGTGTGTTCGCGGACAAGCAGTTGGCGGGGGGAAAACGACAGTGTTTTTTTTACGTCCGACGTAAAAATTAAGTCAGTGGCGAGGCGATTCAACGTCTCGATTCCCATAGTTTTTCTGAAACTTAATTTTTACGTCTGACGGATCTATCAGTATTTGAACTTGAATTTGATTTTCCAGTCTTAAACATTAAATATTAAATATAATCATTAAATATAAGGGTAGCTCTATTTGCACCCCGAAATTTACCTTCCACGCCCCGTTTAGTTAAAGAAAAACTACTCACCCCGCTATTTTCTTTTAACCCCCCAGTTTATTCCATAAATAACCCTGTTATTTTCAATTTCTAACGTCATTTTTTAAAATAAAAATCACGTTCGGACTGAACTTTGTTTTATATAAAACCTCACTTGGAACGAGCAATGTTCCGTATGAAACCTTGTTCGGACCGAGCAAGGATTTGTAAGAAACCTTGCTCGGAACGAGCAAGGTTTTGTATGAAACCACGTTTGAACCAAGCTAGGTTTTTAAAAAAACACGTACACTTCAATGGAGCGTAGTTTGTTAGGTTACCTCACTCGCTTCAAGTTTGGTTTGTTAGGTTTCCTCACTCGCTGCATACTTGGTTTTTTGTATTTCCTCACTCGCTTGAAGCTTGGTTTTTTGTATTTCCCCACTCACTTGAAGCTTGGTTTCTTATATTTCCTCGCTTGCTCTGAACTTGGTTTTTTAAAAACCCAACTTTTTATTATTTTTATGATATACAGCTAGGTTGAGTGTAATTTTGTCATTTTTTTTTCCAATTTACAAACAAAGGGTGGTAATAGGCGCTCCCTAAGTATAATTATTAAAAAGAATTATGTAATGATCAACAATATTTACATTACTGGTATATGTTAAAACATACATAATTCAACAATATTTACATTACTGGTATATGTTAAAACAGCTCATCCTCTTCTCCGAAATCCCCAATGCTCTATCTTGCATTATTCAATGGATACTTCGAAATCGATGCTTAAAGCTCATGTAGCCATGCTGCGGTTCAATTAGTCAATGGAGGATACCACGTAATCACTAAAGTTGCACTCGACTCTGGTGTTAATCAAATCGTTTTTTGCTTGTTTACGGGGATCTTTCCGCAATTTCTGTCCTTGCACCTATTGCTTTCTTTCGTGAAAGGTAACCATTTATCTTTCTTGATTTTAGTTCCTAGTTGAATCGTATGGTTGATGTGTTGATGGATATTTACAATTTTATACATTTGTGAGAGGAGAAAGGAACTGTATTTTGGGTGCTAGGAAATTGTTTGCGAGAACTCATTATTGAAATTGATTGAAAATAACATTGCTTGTGAAATAGACGTTTAGTGTATAATAAAAGAATAAGAAGAAAATGGCAGTTTTGAGTTTGGAGAAGAAATTGTATTGGTAGTTGTTAAAGGCTAATTCTATTCATACACCAATAATCTCTTAGCATAGGCCAAAAATTAATTTACATACACCGTCTCCCTCGCAAAACTAACATTGTTTTCATCTTCATCGTCTTCCCTCTTTAAAACTTAAAGCTCATTTACACAAAATAAGAAATTCTTATCATAAAATTGAACAAAATGAACTTTAATTTTTGGCACTAATATTGCACCTTTTTACCTTTTTGAAAAGAATTATTAGTTTCATCAAAATTAACTTTTTTTACAAAAAACTAAGTAGGCAATTAGGTGTGAAAGTTGACTTAACTAATATTTCAAGGTTTCATTAACTTCATTAAACATGTTTAGATCAGATATCACTAATTTAAATGTTCTAATTTGATGGGTTATAAGAAAAATACTAAAAATACAATTAAACAGAAGGGTAACATAGTCATACATTTTCTTAGCAAAATAATGGTATATTAGGTGATTTTTGGTGTATGAATAAAATTTGCCTTTTTAAATGCGTCCTTTTCTTATTCGATGATTGATTGTATGATTAAAGGAGCAATTCTCAATTAATTGATAAGCTATGAAGAGTCGCCTAAGTAGCGACTATACAAACACTTGCTCTTTCATTGGTCCATTATGGTATTGGAGAATGTTGGTATTGATGTTTCATCAATTAGCGACCATTCCAATAAATGTGGGGTGCAAATAACCTGCCCTTGACTAATTAATTGCCATGTAATCAATAATTTTGCAAGAAGATCCATAACACAGGATAAAATGGACTTTCTGTAAAAAAAAAGCAAGTGATTTGATTGGAGGAGAATACACCAGGACAGGGAAAATTAAGTCTAGGTGATTTGTATCCATAAATTTGAGCTAAAAGTTATTATCCACCTAGCACGAAATATGTTAAATGAAAATGCTATTTCTCACGGATTTCCTAGGAATAATATGCAGCAAGAGAGCCGAGAGCTATGTGGACCCTATGGCCTGCATAACTTTCTTTGTTGTTGCATTTATACATCTCGACTTTCTGACATGCTTAGCAAAGTCCTAAGTTAAATGGTTATTTATTGATTCAAAGAAACTAAGGAAATGTTAACATTTGTCATTGGATACACGTTAAGACTGTGTAATTATAAATATAACCGGTTTTTTATTCTTATGTAATTATCAGGATTAGTTGTAAGTTCGTAGCATTTAATATTTTGTTTTGCAATGACTATATTTTGTTCATAACCCATGAAACTATGTTCTGAGGGTGTAGACTATGTAGTATGTACCATTTCCTATCCTACTAATAATACAGATCCTTAAAATCATCCGCTAGATTTGTATGTCGGAAAAATATTTGAACATAATGTCAAAATCATTTTAGGTTGACTGGTTCTTGATTTGTGGTTCATTAACAAGTAGTTTGGTTTTATCAATAGGGCCTAACAGTTACACCCCATTAACGAATACTGTTGTATCTCGTATATTTTCTCAGCAAGCTAGCAGCCATAGCCACCTGAAAACAAAATACAAAGTTTGAAAACTTACTTCTGACCATATGACTTTGATGCCTCTTGTTCGAAATATTTTTTAATACTAAAGCAAAATAATGTCTTTATAGGCTACCAAAACACCAATGCCTAAAAGCTTGCATCTCAACTAATCACAGACACTTATTAGGCACATGGATTCCTCTATTCCCCGATTTTGTGTTTCCATGTTCCTACCTAAACTTTACCATCTGGTTATTGTTAAAATATCGTTGAAATTATTATATATCAAAGCATTGAATAAATGAGATTGATTCGACACATGAGGACATACAATTTGGAGGCAGAAGATTCACGCTTCTTATTGGGAACACACATTAGACACATTCTGACTATTTAAAGGGTGTTTGGTAGTAGCGTACACGTTATTTTTCTAATTTGAAATGTATGGCAATTTTTTTTCTTTTTTAAAAGTAGCAAATAAGTTGATAAGTCATAAGCAACAAATGCATATTAATGACTTATTTCAAATTTTACAAATATTATTTCATCTTATGTATGCAAACACTTTTATTTTCAACTATTCACTCAAAACTCCTTTTAACCTAAATATAACTTCTAACGTTGCAGACATGTCCGTCCTCCACTAACATGTCGCCTGCTGGCAGCTTTTATTGTTCTGGGGTTGACTGGGTAAGCTCCAATAAGAAACAACTTATAACATATTTACTATTCTCTTTCTGCATGTACATAAAATTCCTAATTTAAGATGCAATAAATGATACACATATCAGGATTTTTGGCAACCAGCTTCTGTTCGTCATTGGTCTCAGCTACACAAATCCAAGTTACGCTGCTGCCATTCAGCCTGCTATTCCTGTGTTTACGTTTATCTTGGCTGTACTTATGCGGTTAGTCTTTTCATTACATTGCCAAATCTTAGAAATTTCGGTATACTTTAGTTAATGTACTTCAGGAATATCTCAGTAGTATTTGTACTTATCTATTACTTTAATATAAAAAATATTTTAATATACTACTAATAAAATCAAGGACCTGTGGTTCGGGTGATTAGAGGTATAACGCTTTAGGTAAAGGTTCTAGAGGTATTGCTCTTGTAAAATATATATATTAAAAATAAAAAAAAATAAAAAAAATAAAAAATAAAAAATTAGAGAACAACCATATATGAATTCTGATTGAGTAATATTTGATCACAGATTTAAACATCGTTTTTAATCCTTTATCGCGATCCTCTTGTTTTACTGTAATTAAATATAAAAGTTTAATACTTCACTTAATTCAGCATTGAGAGGGTCAGCCTATTTACAGTGGAAGGATGCTTAAAGGTTGCTGGCACACTTGTCTGTATATTTGGGGCAGTCTTTATGGTTTTTTATAAAGGGCCCTCTATTTTTCAAAATACAATCATTGACTCATCATATAAAAATGCGACAAGACAACGCGAGCTGTTGCATTGTTTGCATCTCAGTCAGTTCAGCTTAGCCTAACTCCATGGAATATTGGTGTTTTGTGCCTTGTAGGAAATTGTGTTTGTATGGCAGCTTTTCTAGCTTTGCAGGTACTGAACAGTTAAACCTTTATTTGTATCTGTATACACGTTGCGTACTTGTGTATTTTTTTGTTGTGGTATTTTTAGCGTTCGCGGCATAATTTATCAAAACTTATTTGTTAATCAAAAATAGAGGTACTAAGCACTACTAGATGGATGCATGAATTCATATGAAATGACTCTATCTGATGTCAGGTAATTGGCTTGCAACGCGATCTTTGCCTTTTCATCCGATTCTGCATAGTACTTTTTACATGACTACATAATGTTGTCATTGCTGCTTCGACGAAGACCTTGTTTGTAATAACCATTGTGCTTCCGATTCAGAATTTTGCAAAAATGCATATTCCTTTTAATACGACATTAGTGCCTTACCTCCCAATATATAAACCATTTTGTTACAACTCAACGTCACCAACTACAAATACCATTTTCAGGCATGTATATATAAATGAATAAAAAAGGATTGAAATCAAGTGCCTTATTTCAAGTGATCTTGGAATTGAAATAAAACAGCATTTTGGGTACCACAAAGTAGTAGAATTGCTTCAACCTCTTTTCCTAATTTGATTGTTAATGTGTAAGGTCTTATGTTTAATAAGAGGAAGAAAGATAATAAACCAGATACCTAGGATTAAATGAACTAAAAGGAGAGGCTACTTCATATCCTAAAAGTAGGTCAAAAATAGAAGGTTTTTAATCGCTCAATCTGCTAACTAGTTACTGCATCCCCTTATCATTTTCAGGCTCAAGTTTTGAAGAAGTATCCTGCCAGCATAACATTAACAGCATACTCGTATTTATTTGGAACAGTCTTCATGATCTTTTCAGCATTATTCTCAAGCAGAACCAACAAGGACTGGATTCTAACAAAATCTCAAGTCATTGCTGTACTATATGCTGTAAGATTTCAGGACATACATTATCCTTATTGACAGTGTATACTATATACCATACAACGGATAGAGCATCATACGTTTTGTTTGCTAACTGAAATTTTATGTGACAGAAGTCCTCCATACAATTGCGCTTGGGGTGTCAAAAATACAACCAGCCCGTTTAACTATAAAGTAATTGGGTTGGGTCAAACCCAAATATCTAGGTGGGTTTGTTGGTTCAAACCATTTAACCCAATTATTCATTTGGTTCAAACGGTTTTGACCATTAAACCTGTTATTTCGTTTAACCCATACAACAAAAACTTAGGGTTTCTCACTTTCTCTTCATCCGCCCCGATTCTTCCTCTAGTTAACTCAATTACTTCGCTACTAGATAATTCTTTCTCTGGTCATCTCAACTAATTCGCTTGGCTTGGCTTCAAAGCGATAGGCCCATTCGTGATTTCAGGGTTTTGAATTCTATAAGGTATGCTGTGAGTCGGTACTCTTCTTCTGCTCTCAAATACTCCGATTCATTTGTTTTTTTTTTCTAATTTCTTCTCACTTCGCAAATATTTATTTAGGGTTTTTCATCGGCACAAATCAGCTTCTGCTTCTGCCACAGCTTCAGATTGTTGAGGTATTGAAAAACTAAATTATACTGTTATGAGTTTAGAGCATCATTATGAGAATTTTGTTCTCATTTCGTTGTTTCTATTTTGATGTGAATATGTTTTTTTTGGGCAAACTCAAAGTTGGTGTGTACTCATTTTGACAAACAGTTTTGCTAGACCAACCGAAAGTGAATCAGTATGTTTTTAAGGCATATAAATGTAGTTAAAACAAAATGTAATTTACTGTATGAAGATTGAATGAGCTGCAGAAGTTTGAAACATTTCTTCCATATACAATTTCGTGTGGTTGTATAGAATATTTAATGATGAGGGGATAAATTTACATTTTATAAGTGATATTCTTTTCAATTCAAACAAATTATAATCGTCTGCCGTAGTCAGATTATTGAATTTGTAACGACATCATTACCTGATTGAGAACTGGTGCCTGGTGGTCTGTTTTTTTTTAGTTTTTTTTTCTCTCTTTGTTCATTTATTTGTTACTGTTTTGATGTAACTAGGAAAGGGAAATTATGCTAGCATAACATTTTACTCTTTTGTTATTTTGTATCTCTAAAACTTTGCTTTAGATTTAACCTTGGTCTGTACATAGTTATATACCATAAGGTAATACCGTATGTCCAGTTGTTGTTGTATTACCACTCATTTATTACAAATGTGTACCATCATTGTCCATCTAATGTCACAGCATGCAGATTAAAAACGAAATTCGATGATTTTGTGGTCTTGGATGAAACCATGTCCCTGTTAAGCGTGTTTCATATTTTCCTATGTCAACACCTACCGTGGATTATATCACTTCTCGGCTCACATTATACTAGATTTATATCTATTCTCAGCTTGTTGTATATTGGGTTTCCATCCATCCCGAGCTTGCATTTTACTAAGTTTCTATTAGTTCCATGCTTATTCTGTACTAGGTTTCTGTTAGTTCCATGGTTACACTCTACTAGGTTTTTGTCAACTCCTAGTGCTTATGACACTTGGTTAGAAGAAAAACATAGGGCACTTTGTATTTTTCAATTTTCTAATGAAATCAGCCGATTGGAAAAACTGATCAACAAATAAAGCAATATCAAAAAGAACTAAAAATGGTCAAAAAATATCTGAGAATAAATATCTTCTTCAAAATCAGAATCGTCTTTCTTTCTCATTTCTGGAAACTCAGAATCATCTTTCTTCTTTGTATGCTGATTTGTTTAATTTTATTTTAATACTAACTTAAAAAATGAAAGCACATTGAGTTTTGGGCTTGTGTTTCCAGAGAGCAAAATGGTAACTGAAAAATTATTAATTTTATTCGGTTGGTCAAAGGAAACGGTAGGCTGTTAATTGAATTAGCCCTACTGTAATGTGTTATTTGAGGGAGCTTAATTGAATTAGCCCTACCGTTGTAATACTGCTAAATCCAAAACCTGTTTTGGTCAATAAGTGGTTACTGTACAAATTTTACCTTACTTGTTTATACTTAATATCTCATTTTGTTTTAGCATTAAGAGGTGGCATGCGGTACTGTATTATTCATATTAGCATAGGTGTAACTAATACTTATCTTTGGGTAAATTCTCCTTTTTATCTTTTGTATTCAATTTTATCGATAATATTCATATTCTAATCATTGATAGTATTTCTATTTTTTCCCCAGCTTTCGTGCATGTTTGTTGTAGATCCACCTCATTTTGGACAATTGCTTATTTCAATACTATTGGGTAATCAATTTCCTCTTCTCTTTACTTTTTTTTCCCGCATTCACCTTACTTTATTATATGGTAGTCAGCATGTTTTCAATATCAAGATTCCTGTCATTTTAGCAAACAAGTAAATCAAACGCATGTTTAAGGTGCTTTTGTATATTATGGAATACGAAGATCAATAACATATACATCTCTACTAATAATGCAAATATTTAAATAGACAGCGTTGATTGTACTAGGCAAAACTCATATATACATATAATTTGTTTGTACTACCTACATGCTAATTTTTATGAATATTTGATATTGTAGAACATGGATTCAACTGAACATCTAAAAATTAAAACAGAAGATTTGATTGTATTGGAAGATTCATTGAGTAGTTCAGCTGCAAAAAAACGTTGTAGAACCACACAATCAGAAGTTTGGAACTATTTTCATAAAAATGAAACTATTTTAGAAAAAACACCAACGCGCTTTTGCAAGGGATGTAAGAAAACGTACTTTTTGGGAGAAAAGCATGGAACATCTAATATGCTAAAACATATTCCAAAATGTCAACACATCACCCAAAAAATGGATGGACTTAATGAGATAAGTAAGTTCGATCAAAGTAAGTATAGACAATTGGTGACTAAGGCCGTCATTAGGCGTAACTTGCCCTTTATGTTTGTCCAGTATAAAGAAGTTCGAGAATTACATTTTTATTTGAACAACGAAGTGCAATATATATCAAGAAATACAGTACGATCGGATGTCATGAAACTTTACGAGAAAGAAAAAGTTAAGCTTAAACATTTTTAAAATCATGTTCGGGAAAAGTAAGCTTAACATCCGACCTATGGACATCAATTAATACAGATGGTTTTATATTATTGACTGTGCACTTCATAGATAACGACTGGGTTTTACAAAAAAAATTGCTTAGTTTTTCGTTGATGCCGCCTCCTCACACGGGAGCTACAATATTTCGGAAGGTATCTAGTCTGTTAGTTGAGTGGAATATCGAAGATAAACTGTTTGCATTTACGCTTGACAATGCTCTTCAAATGATAAATTTATTGAATTGTTGGAATCTCATCTCACATATAAGAAAGCATTGGTTGCAGATGGTGAGTTTTTGCATATTCGTTGCACTGCACACATTTTGAACTTGATCGTACAAGACAATCTAAAATGCATTGGTTCCTTTTATACTTTCCCTAATATTGCATATTAGGGAAATGTGTGCAGTGCAACGAATATGCAAAAACTCACCATCTGCAACCAATGCTTTCTTATATGTGAGATGAGATTCCAACAATTCAATAAATTTATCATTTGAAGAGCATTGTCAAGCGTAAATGCAAACAGTTTATCTTCGATATTCCACTCAACTAACAGACTAGATACCTTCCGAAATATTGTAGCTCCCGTGTGAGGAGGCGGCATCAACGAAAAACTAAGCAATTTTTTTTGTAAAACCCAGTCGTTATCTATGAAGTGCACAGTCAATAATATAAAACCATCTGTATTAATTGATGTCCATAGGTCGGATGTTAAGCTTACTTTTCCCGAACATGATTTTAAAAATGTTTAAGCTTAACTTTTTCTTTCTCGTAAAGTTTCATGACATCCGATCGTACTGTATTTCTTGATATATATTGCACTTCGTTGTTCAAATAAAAATGTAATTCTCGAACTTCTTTATACTGGACAAACATAAAGGGCAAGTTACGCCTAATGACGGCCTTAGTCACCAATTGTCTATACTTACTTTGATCGAACTTACTTATCTCATTAAGTCCATCCATTTTTTGGGTGATGTGTTGACATTTTGGAATATGTTTTAGCATATTAGATGTTCCATGCTTTTCTCCCAAAAAGTACGTTTTCTTACATCCCTTGCAAAAGCGCGTTGGTGTTTTTTCTAAAATAGTTTCATTTTTATGAAAATAGTTCCAAACTTCTGATTGTGTGGTTCTACAACGTTTTTTTGCAGCCGAACTACTCAATGAATCTTCCAATACAATCAAATCCTCTGTTTTAATTTTTAGATGTTCAGTTGAATTCATGTTCTACAATATCAAATATTCATAAAAATTAGCATGTAGGTAGTACAAACAAATTATGTGTATATATGAGTTTTGCCTAGTACAATCAACGCTGTCTATTTAAATATTTGCATTATTAGTAGAGATGTATATGCTATTGATCTTTGTATTTCATAATATACAAAAGCACCTTAAACATGCGTTTGATTTACTTGTTTGCTAAAATGATAGGAATCTTGATATTGAAAACATGCTGACTACCATATAATAAAGTAAGGTGAATGCGGGAAAAAAAAGTAAAGAGAAGAGGAAATTGATTACCCAATAGTATTGAAATAAGCAATTGTCCAAAATGAGGTGGATCTACAACAAACATGCACGAAAGCTGGGGAAAAAAATAGAAATACTACCAATGATTAATATTATCGATAAAATTGAATACAAAAGGTTAAAAGGAGAATTTACCCAAAGATAAGTATTAGTTACACCTATGCTAATATGAATAATACAGTACCGCATGCAACCTCTTAATGGAAACAAAATGAGATATTAAGTATAAACAAGCAAGGTAAAATTTGTACAGTAACCACTTATTGGCCAAAACAGGTTTTGGATTTAGCAGTATTACAACATTAGGGCTAATTCAATTAAGCTCCCTCAAATAACACATTACAGCAGGGCTAATTCAATTAACAGCCTACCGTTTCCTTTGACCAACCGAATAAAATTAATAATTTTTCAGTTACCATTTTGCTCTCTGGAAACACAAGCCCCAAAACTCAATGTGCTTTCATTTTTGAAGTTAGTATTAAAATAAAATTAAACAAATCATCATACAAAGAAGAAAGATGATTTTGAGTTTCCAGAAATGAGAAAGAAAGACTATTCTGATTTTGAAGAAGATATTTTTTGACCATTTTTAGTTCTTGTTGATATTGCTTTATTTGTTGATCAGTTTTTCCAATCGGCTGATTTCATTAGGAAATTGAAAAATACAAAGTGCCCTATGTTTTTCTTCTAACCAAGTGTCATAAGCACTAGGAGTTGACAGAAACCTAGTAGAGTGTAACCATGAAACTAACAGAAACCTAGTACAGAATAAGCATGGAACTAATAGAAACTTAGTAAAATGCAAGCTCGGGATGGATGGAAACCCAATATACAACAAGCTGAGAATAGATATAAATCTAGTATAATGTGAGCCGAGAATTGATATAATCTACGGTAGGTGCTAACATAGGAAAATATGAAACACACTTAACATGGACATGGTTTCATCCAAGACCACAAAATCATTGAATTTCGTTTTTAATCTGCATGCTGTGACATTAGATGGACAATGATGTTATAAATTTGTAATAAATGAGTGGAAATACAACAACAACTAGACATACAGTATTACCTTATGGTATATAAATATGCACAGACCAAGGTTAAATCTAAAGCAAAGTTTTAGAGATACAAAATAACAAAAGAGTAAAATGTTATGCTAGCACAATTTCCCTTACCTAGTTACATCAAAACAGTAACAAACAAATGAACAAAGAGGAAAAAAAACAGACCACCAGGCACCAGTTCTCAATCAGGTAATGATGTCGTTACAAATTCAATAATCTGACTACGGTAGACGATTATAATTTGTTTGAGTTGAAAAGAATATCACTTATAAAATGTATATTTATCCCCTCATCATTAAATATTCTATACAACCACACGAAATTGTATATGGAAGAAATGTTTCAAACTTCTGCAGCTCATTCAATCTTCATACAGTAAATTACATTTTGTTTTAACTACATTTATATGCCTTAAAAACATATTGATTCACTTTCGGTTGGTCTAGCAAAACTGTTTGTCAAAATGAGTACACACCAACTTTGAGTTTGCCCAAAAAAAACATATTCACATCAAAATAGAAACAACGAAATGAGAACAAAATTCTCATAATGATGTTCTAAACTCATAACAGTATAATTTAGTTTTTCAATACCTCAACAATCCGAAGCTGTGGTAGAAGCTGATTTGTGCCGGTGAAAAATCCTAAATATATTTGCGAAGTGAGAAGAAATTAGAAAAAAAAACAAATGAATCGGGATATTTGAGAGCAGAAGAAGAGTACCGACTCATAGCATTACCTTATAGAATTCAAAACCCTAAAATCACGAATGGATCTATCGCGTAGAAGCCAAGCGAAGCGAATTAGTTGAGATGACCCGAGAAAGAATTATCTAGTAGCGAAGTAATTGAGTTCATTGTTATCAAAAATCCTAAAATCTTATGATTTAAATCCCGATTCAGATTGGATCTCTCCCTTTACGATTCGATTTATATTGCGATCGAAACTTAGTTAAAATCGCAATTCAGAAATTGATTCAACACATACTGATTTGTTTAATATAGTTATTAGGATCCACAATTCAACTTCTAATGTTTTCTAAATAAAATAAAGTGGAACAATGGAGAAAATTGAGTTTTGGGTTTAAATTTAGAAGTTCAAATGTCAAAATCAATGAAAAATGTTAAATCCCGATTCAGATTGGATCTCTCCCTTTACGATTCGATTTATATTGCGATCCAAACTTAGTTAAAATCGCAATTCAGAAATTGATTCAACACATACTGATTTGTTTAATATAGTTATTAGGATCCACAATTCAACTTCTAATGTTTTCTAAATAAAATAAAGTGGAACAATAGAGAAATTGAGTTTTAGGTTTAAATTTAGAAGTTCAAATGTCAAAATCAATGAAAAATGTGTATAAAACTTGAAAATACGGATCTTTTGAATCTATGATTTACGATTTAAATCCCGTTTCGATTCAAAGTTTGAACTTCACGATTTACGATTTGAATCCCATATTGAAAACCTTGATTGAGTTAACTAGAGGAAGAATCGGGGAGGATGAAGAGAAAGTGAGAAAACCGTTTAAACCAAATGAATAATTGGGTTAAATGGTTTGAACCAACAACCCCCTAGATATTTGGGTTTGACCCAACCCAATTACTTTATAGTTAAACGGGCTGGTTGTATTTTTGACACCCCTATTCAGACCAGTACTCATTAAAAAATTCCAAGACCAGTTTGATTACATTTTGTCGCAGACATTTGTGCTTGGAATTTACTTCAGTACAACATCGTAGATTGCAATGATAAAATATTTCCCTGTGCATTTCTTCCTAGTTGCAGTGTAATTTGCAATAAATTAAACTCTTTATTTTCTGAGCAGCATCATTGGTGGAGCTTTGATCCTTTGCGGCTTATATATTGTCACATTTGCTCACTGCAGGGAAACTGAAGTGTTAACGATATCCAATGGAGATTGTGAAACTGAACCTCTGTTTCATGATGCTGACAATCGTCGAAACCGATAGTTCGAAGTCTTGTACATAGCTTCGACCCACAGAAACAAAACAAACACATCACTTTGTGTAAAGGCTACAGCAAGTCAAAGCATCAGACTATGCTTGGTGCATCAGTATTACTAATTGTACATGTGTGAAAAATATAGTGAAATGTGTAACATATACAAATTGCTCTGGTATTTTCTTGCCTTTTGATGTTCATATTCCGCTGTAGCAAAAGCATTGTAAAAGTTGTTACCATAATACATCGTGTTTACAACTAGAAATTCCAATTTCCAGTAAATCAATGCTCACATATAAATTCGAATATTTGTTTCGTGGTCTGTCGCAAGTTATTTAAACTATCTTCAGCTGCCTTGGATCTGGATTTGTTGCTTTGGGTTGGAGAAATCATAATAATATAACTTTGACTATAAGAACGGTTCATCAGTTCATGACATCAATACTATATTTGTTCCTCTTTATGAAATTCTCTAAATGATGAGAAGAAAGCTTGGGTGTTACTTTTGCAACATGCAATGAAAAGAAGATGCATATATTCAAGATTATACGGCACAGATTTGAAAAAGGGTAAGTTTGACTCACATCCCTAATAAGTTTCAAAATAAACAAAATATCCTTCACATATAAAACTTATATTTCCGCTCCTTATTTTCAAATTCGCGCAAGCAAAAATACATAAATACCCTTTACGTTTTTAACCATTCAAACGCGTATAACTTTATGTACAAAAACCGGATCAACAAATCGTTTTCATCAAAAAATCACAAATTTTATGATCTTTGAAATGAGATCCATTGTTGATACCAAAAATTCATATTTGTATTAAAGGTGCAATTATTTCAAATATTTGCAGATAATTCAGCAAATTTTAAACGTTTTTGATTTTTTTGCAAATTTACAAAATTTGCAAATAATTGCAGATATTTCTGCAGCTATATGGTATAGTTGCAGAAATATCTGCAACTATTGGGTATAGTTGCAGAAATTTATGCAACTATACGGTATAGTTGCAGAAATATCTGCAACTATTGCATATAGTTGCAGACATTTCTGCAACTATTGTATATAGTTGCAGAAATGCAACTATTGCAAATAGTTGCAGAAATGTCTGCAACTATTGCGTATAGTTGCAGAAATTTCTGCAACTATTGCGCATAGTTGCAGAAATATCTGCAACTATTGTACATAGTTGCAAACATTTCTGCAACTATTGCATATAGTTGTAGAAATGCAACTATTGCAAATAGTTGCAGAAATGTCTGCAACTATTGCGTATAGTTGCAGAAATATCTGCAACTATTGCATATAGTTGCAGAAATGCAACTATTGCTAATAGTTGCAGAAATGCAACTATTGCTAATAGTTGCAGAAATGTCTGCAACTATTGCGTATAGTTGCAGACATTTCTACAACTATTGCTTGTAGTTGCAGAAATGTCTGCAACTATTGCGTATAGTTGCAGAAATTTCTGCAACTATTGCACAAATATTTGTAGAAATTTGTTGCGATCATTCATACCTGCAAATATTAAGAATATCATATTTCATAAAAAAAATTGATTTGTCTTTAATTTAATTGCAGTTTTCCATTTAAATCGAAACATAAGAAGAAGAATCAGCTCAACAGCAAAGCGCAAGGGTAATTTGGGAAAAAAATTGGCGGAAAACAGAAACAGGGATGTAGAAACTATATATTTTAGCACAGGGATCCGCTTTGAATTAAGTTTCGTTTTAAGGATGCGTGCCTAATTTTCACTTTGAAAAATATCAGTAACTTTTTGATTACCTAAGATTCTGAACTAGCAATAAGTGAAATTAATAGTGCAAATTTTGTAGCAACATGCAAAGTTGTTTCCACATCCATCAGTTATAAATGATTAAAAAAAGGGGAATCGACTAGAAAATATTATTATTTTTATGTATTTGTACAAGAATGCTTATTTTATTCTTTGATGGCTGATTTTGATGCTAACGCTGTAGCATAGATAAAAAAAGTAGTTAGCATCAAATTTAGCATGTTCTCCACCGAGATTCATCCACAATCACTAACCAAGTATTTTCATCTTATATATAAAGCAAATACTTGAAGAGGTGAAGTCTTTTTTGAACTAACAAAATTGCCCATCCTTTTTCTTTTTACAAAAAAAGCCTTTAGGGCATGTTTGTCTCTTTCGTTTACATGGTCATTTTTGTTAGAAATGAATGAGTTAGTGGAGAGATTAGGGAAGAAGAAAGCATTATACAAAGTTCCACATCGAAGAATATTTATACCAATTCCTCTATATATACTACAATCCAACATAGTATATTAAACAAAAGAAGAATGAGGATAAAATGTGGAAGGGATAAGACAATGTGGCATGTAGACCTTCATATTAATATTATAATATGTCAAAGATAGGGCCTTAGGCCTTGGGACTCTTGGGGTTTCGTTATTAAATGGGCCATCGACGGCCGCGTGGGCTTGCATGCGCCAAAACGGCTATTTTCGATCGAACGTATCTGTTCGTTTGAACGGTAACCAGATGCGGCCATTTCCTTCCAAACGCGCTCACACAACGTTCACTGCTGTTGGTTTAAGGGTCCCAACCTTTCCAATAGACGGCCAGAATCCAAGAATTGTTCATTTAATTTTTCCTCGATTTCTGTTCCTTCTTCATACAAGATCTCTGTTCTAGTTGCTATAATCTCTTCAGTTCGTCGGCGTTCCGTCTGCAACTACTACGCTGCGTGGCTGGTCCATTTCATCCTGGAAAACAAATTGCTAACACTCGTGAACTACGTACGACGGCAATATTGTTTCAAGGAAACAGTTTCTGCTGCACTCGGACACTTTAATCGGTAATACCTTTCATACAGATTTAGTCACGCATTTTGGTGTTACAATTTCTCAGAATTACTTGACAAATTAGTGACAATTTTTGCCGTTACTATTTCTGCATTGTTTTGTAACTGTTATTGAAGTTACAATTGGTTTCGTAACACTTTCCGGTAGTTGCAGATAACAATCTTGAAACAATATTTGATTGTTGCAGACGACGATGTCTGAGAATAGCAATAACTCTGCACCAACACAAACGGTGACAAACTCTCAACATGCGCCTGTGATTCCAACAATGGCAATATCTCATGGAGAAAGGCCAGAGAAGTTCAACGGCATGGATTTCAAGCGTTGGCAACAGAAAATGTTGTCTATTTAACAACATTGGGACTCGCCAAGTTTCTGACTGAAGATGCTCCTGTGGTAGGCGAACTCGAACCCGATGCAACAAAAGTAGAGGCATTCAATGTCTGGAAAAACTCAGATTTTATGTGTAAAAACTATATTCTGAATGGTCTAAATAATAGCCTCTACAGTGTATACTGTACTGTAGCAACATCTAAGGAACTATGGACGGCCTTGGACAGAAAGTACAAAACCAAAGATGCAGGCATGAAGAAATTCATCGCTGGAAAATTTCTCGACTTCAAAATGGTAGATTCAAAGACTGTGACCAACCAAACTCAAGAACTACAACTCATCATTCGTCAACTAGAAGATGAACGGATGACTCTTAGCGAATCCTTCCAGGTTGCCGCAACCATTGAAAAACTTCCTCCATCTTGGAAGGACTTCAAGAATTACCTTAAGCACAAGCGTAAGGAAATGACAATGGAAGAACTCATAGTTCGGCTAAGAATTGAGGAAGATAACATAAATTCTGAGAAAAAGATTTCTCAGAATATGGCGGCCAAAGCAAATGTAGCTGAGTCAGACAAACCTAATAAGAGAAAATGCGAGAATGCGCCTAAGAAGTCGAAGAAATTTTAGGGTTCTTGTCATAACTGTGGAAAGAAAGGACACAAAGCTGTCGAATGTCATACACCCAAAAAGAAGAAATCAGAAGCTAATATGGCTGAAGCGTCAGATGGCGTTTCTGATATGGATTTATGTGCGGTAATATCACAATGCAACCTTGTTGGTAACTCAAAGGAATGGTTTGTAGACACGGAAGCCACTCGACATATATGTGCTAATAAGTGGATGTTTACAAACTATAAAACTGCAACTGATGATGAACAACTTTTCATGAGAAATTCATCTGTATCAAAGGTCGAAGGCATGGGAAAGGTTGTGCTGAAACTAACTTCTGGAAAGGAACTTACTTTAAGTGATGTTTTCCATGTTCCAGAAATTCGCAAGAACCTGATTTCAGGGTCGTTACTCAGCAAGCATGGATTCAAATTAACTTTTGTGGCTGATAAGTTTGTATTATCAAAGAATGGAGTATATGTAGGAAGATGATATGTGTGTGATGGTTTATTTAAAGCAAATGTAACCACTATTATACCAAACACTGATATGAATAAAAGTGAATCTTCTGCTTATATTGTGGACTCTTCTAACATATGGCATTCTAGATTAGGGTATGTAAATTTTGATACATTGCGAAAATTAATTAATCTAGATTTTATACCAAAATGTAACATAGACTCCAACTATAAATGTCAAATTTGTGCAGAAGCAAAATTGACAAGAACCTCGTTTCATCATGTTGAACGAGAAACTGAACCTCTAGATCTAATACACACAGATGTACATGATTTGAAAATGTGTCAAACTAGAGGCGGAAAAAGGTATTTCATTACCTTTATTGATGATTGTACTAGGTACTGTCATGTGTATCTCCTTAGAAGCAAGGATGAAGCATTCGATATGTTTAAACAGTATAAAGCAGAAGTTGAGAATCAACTCAACAAGAAAATTAAAGCTTTAAGAAGTGATAGAGGAGGAGAATATGAATTTTCTTTTAAAGAATTTTGCGCTGAGCATGGCATTATTCACCAAACTAAAGCACCGTATTCTCCTTAATCCAACGGTATAGCCGAACGGAAAAATAGAACTCTTAAAGAAATGATGAATGCTTTATTAATAAGTTTTGGACTGCTAGATAACTTTTGGGGAGAAGCTATTCTTTTGGCAAATCATATTTTAAATAAAATACCACGAAAGAAAACATCCAAGTCTCCTCATGAACTTTGGAAAAATAGACCACCGTCCTACAAATACTTAAAAGTGTGGGGGTGTCTTGCTAAAGTAGAGATACCTAAACCAAAGAAGGTCAAGATAGGACCAAAAACAATTGATTGTGTATTCATTGGATATGCACAAAACAATGCTGCTTATTGATTTTTCGTACACAAATCTGAAATTGATGATATTCATGAAAATACCATCATTGAGTCGAGAAATGCAAGATTTTTCGAACATATATTCCCTTTAAAGCAGGGCACTGACAGTGATACTCATAAGAGACCAAGGGAAGATGAAATCTCCAATTCTCTTGAGGATACTGAAGATAACCTTCAGCAAATTAGTGCTGATCAACAAGTGGAGGAACCAAGAAGAAGTAAAAGGTCTAGAACCTCAAAAACCTTTGGACCAGACTTCTATACCTTTATTTTAGAAGATGATCCATTGACATACAAACAAGCTATGTCCTCCAGCGATGCCCCTTACTGGAAAGAGGCTATTAACAATGAGATAGAATCCATTATGGCTAATCATACCTGGGAGTTAGTTGATTTACCTCAAGGATGCAAGACCTTAGGTAATAAATGTATATTTAAAAAGAAATTGAAACCTAATGGTTCAATAGACAAGTACAAAGCTCATCTTGTAGTCCAAGGATTCAGACAAAAGGAAGAACTGGACTATTTTGATACATATTCACAAGTGACGAGGATAACATCAATTAGGATGCTTATTGCAATCGCATCCATACTTGATTTATAAATGCATCAAATGGATGTAAAAACTGCATTTTTGAATGGTGAACTAGAGGAAGAAATATATATGAAGAAACCTGAAGGGTTTCTGAGCTATGGAAAGGAAAATAAAGTATGCAAATTAGTAAAGTCGCTTTATGGCCTTAAACAAGCTCCAAAACAATGGCATGAGAAATTTGATGAAACTATGTTATCAATTGGATTCACAATAAATGAATCAGATAAATGTGTCTATATGAAACACACACATTTAGGATATGTCATTGTTTGTCTTTATGTTGATGACCTGTTGATCCTAGGAAATAACAATGCCATAATAACATCTACAAAGGAAATGTTATCCTCTAGATTTGATATGAAAGACCTAGGACTGGCTAATGTGATATTGGGCGTCAAAATTTTGAGAACACCACAGGGATATGCATTATCCCAATCACATTACATCGCCAAGATACTTGAAAAATTCAAGCAATATAATATAACTATTGCAAAATCACCAGTAGATATGAACCAAAATTGGGTGAAGAACACTGGTGATGGCATCTACCAGCTTGAATACTCTCGTATACTAGGAAGTATCATGTATGTTATGAACTGCACTAGGCAAGGCATCGCATACGCTGTAAGTAAGCTGAGTAGATTTACCAGCAATCCTGGTAAACATCATTGGAAAGCGATAATCAGAGTTCTAGGATACCTAAAGTATACACAGAACTATGGTCTACACTATACAAACTATCCTTCAACAGTGGAAGGATACAGTGATGCAAATTGGATAACTGGAACACATGATACAAAATCTACAAGCGGATATGTGTTCACATTAGGAAATGGAGCAATATCATGGAAATCATCCAAACAGACTTGTATAGCTAGATCTACGATGGAATTATAGTTTATTGCACTAGATAAGACCGCAGAAGAAGCAGACTGGCCAGAATCCGAGAATTATTCATTCAATTTTTCCTCGATTTCTGGTCCTTCTTCCTACAAGATCTCTGTTCTAGTTGCTATAATCTTTTCAGTTCGTCGGCGCTCCGTCTGCAACCACTACGCTGCGGGGCTGGTCCGTTTCAACCTGAGAAACAAATTGCTAACTCTCGTGAACTACGTACGGCGGTAATATTGTTTCAAGGAAACAGTTTCTACTGGACACAGACGCTTTAATCGGTAATACCTTTCATACAGATCTAGTCACGCATTTTGGTGTTACAATTTCTCAGAATTACTTGACAAATTAGTGACAATTTTTTCCGTTACTATTTTTGCATTGTTTTGTAACTGTTATTGAAGTTACAATTGGTTTCGTAACACTTTTCGGTAGTAGCGGATAACAATTTACTCACCACGTTTTTGTTCCCAACGTTAGCGTCAGTTTCTCAACCCCACTTCTTCCTCACATTACTTTATTAATCTGAAAATGGAAAAATAAATCAAACATCATGATAAACTTTCGTATCAAACGTCTAATTTTTGGTTTCCATTAGCATTCGACGATCGCAAAATTGAAACCTTTGACGACTCTGAGAAAGAATGCAACATTATATGGTACGTACCTATTAATCAAAAAATATTTGATTTGATTAAGCTGTGGTATTAGAATTGTTTATATTCTCTGTGGTGGGTCCATAATTAATGGTAGATGATATGAGAGTAGCCGATCTGTATGGATTGCTAGATTTGGTTTTTGAAAGAAAAAAAGACACATGAAATTTTTATCAACTATTTTTCATCATGCTGTAGTTTCAATTAAATATTCTTTTTACCTATAATTGCCTAGAGTTTTTATTTCGGTTTTCAAGCAATCGAAGGTTAGAACTTTATTCTGTTACTGATGAAAAATGAGCTAATACTGATAATATATGCAAACATGACTGTTAAATTCAAATGTTTATAGAATCACACAATGTTATAAAAAAACTGATTAATTGAAACACCCAATTATTTGTGTGATAATTGTGTAATTATTTGAAAACCAAAGTGGTACTCAATTTCTATTTTAGATTATGAACTGCATTTTTGGTAAATTTTGATTCAATTTGTGTTGTCTGTTGCTTATATATGTGGCTTTGGGTTTATGTTATTCCTTATGATCATGCTCTCTGTTAATGTTTTGTCTTTATGATTCATTTCCCTACAAATTTTTTTAAATTATAGGCAGACCAAGTGTTTGTGGAAAGCTCTGAACCAAGGAGTTCAAAAATGAGCAGAAATATAAACAAAGATGAAACCCTTTACCGTTTCCAAATTGATCAAAGATTGTTGGACATGTGGAGGTGTATGCGGCATCAGAAGACCGAGGATTCAGATGAAGAATTCTCTTTGATCTTGGTAATGTGCATAACTATCTTTCAACGTGAACATCATAACTATACAATTGCTATCTCATCTGCAATCTATAAGTGTGTTGATGTTGAATTTATGTGATTCAAATATTTTTCAAAGAAGACAAGAAAATAATTAATTGATTCAATCAATCAATTAATTTGGCTTGCATATGGAAAAATATGAGAGGATATTTTGGTAGGAAACCAATTAATAGCCAATCAATTAATTAGTCTATGCATTTGTTACATGAAGAAATAAATGATTAGACATGGAGAATCAATCAATCAAAGGAAATATATGAAAACCAAGATTACGCCATCTATTTGTACTAAAATCAAATCATGCAATTTGGAAAGAATTTGGGTAATCAGAAAATTGATTTTCATCTCCAAGCAACCCTTTTTCTCAAGCCTATTTAAATGAAGGAAGTTCATCTTCATATGAGTGTGAGAGAGCATCCACCATTATCCTCTTCTTCAGCAAACCCTAATTTCTACAGTCAATCAATTACGGGTTTTGAGCGTAAACCAGTCTTTGGATAAATTGATTATTCAATTTGTAATTATAGGTTAGTCTCTCCACTACTACCTATAATTTTATAATCTCTCTCTTTTTTACTCTCTTTCTTCAGCGAAATAAAGAAAGTTGTTGGGTCCGTGGACGTAGGCGATCTAGCCGAACCACGTTAAATCTTTGTGTTCTCTACTCTCCTGTTTTTCTTTGTTTGGTGATTATTTTTCATTGAATTGGTGGTTGATAATTAACCGACTAGCTAGATCCTTCTTTTCACTACAAGGGAGGCAGCGCTTTCCAATGGCTCCCAGCCGTTGGCGGCCGTTGGAAATCCGTTGGAAGCCGTTGGAAAGGCCGTTGGAATACACTTCAACGCCTTCCAATGCCTTCCAACGCCTCCAACGGCGATATACCAACGTTTACCAACGGCTCATCTGGCCACGTGGCAAGCTTTGTTGACCAACTTGCCGTTGATATGCCGTTGGAAAACGTTGATATGGTCGTTGGTAGCCGTTGGAATCCGTTGTCTATGAATGACCAAATGGCCGTTGGTATCCGTTGGAAGCCGTTGGAAATCTGAAACTTTTTTTTTGCCCAGCAGCTCTTGCTCACCTCCGGCCACACACAATATCATAAATATCAAAACTGCTCCATTTTGAGCGTATATCCAATAACAATCACATATATATAACCAAACACAATATAATAATCAAATCATACACATAAACAACCAAACCATCAAAACAAACTAAATTCTACATCCATCAAATTAGTTTCTACATCAAAACCAAACGTCATCCAAACCAACCGTCATCATATATACAAACAAAACACATAAAAAGCCATCACCAATCGTCATCCAAACCATCACCAAATGTTTAAGACATCCAAACACATCACCAAATGCCTAACACATCCAAACCATCACCAAATGTCTAACACCATACAACAATATATACAAACCATCACCACTCCACACATAAGAAAACATCTCAAACATACCTCAACTCACTCGCCAGCAGAACCACCGGAGGAAGGAAACCACCCGTATTGCTCCATGAACTCCGCCACTTTATTGTTTAGCTGCTCCATTTGTTCTTCACGGCGGCGATCGCGGTCTTGAAGCGTGGCGATCTGAGCTCGTAGCTGTGCGATCTCCTCCTTATCTTGAGCCCTCTGGTAGTTCTTCTGCACTACGTCAGCCTGTAAATATTAGTAAATATGTGTAAATATATGTGTAAATATGTATAAATATTTACTCTAGCTAAGCTCACATCTAAAGTGTTTATATATATGATATCGAAATGAACATGCTTCATAAAAATTATTTAAAATTTAAATTAAATTACCGATTGGCTTTCAAATCCAAAGCACCTCCCGTGGGTCGCTGGATCCATGACAGACTCAAATATTGCGTTCTCCTCATCAATGGTCAACTCTGCTCTTCCGGTGTCCTGGAGCATCAATGTCCGTGCGTCCTGAAACTTTTCCTAGTATGCAAAATACAATTGAATTTAGATAATGCTATTTTAATAGACTTAAAACTTTTAGTTCATTATCTTATACTTACATATGTGGCCCTTGCTTTGTCATTACTTTCCCAGGCATACGAATATGAGCCTGAATCGTCAATCTGAGTCACCGCATGCGTATGCGCAAATACATCCCAACGACTGACAGGACCACCGCGCTGTCTTTCCTGAAATATGCACATATAAATATATATATTAAATATTTTTATATAAATGTTTATCTTAATTAATAAATATACCAAGTCCTCGCGGTGATGCTGGAATGACTTAGAACCACCGCGATGTGTGACGGGGTTCTTGCTCCTGTTAGCAGAATTCCTAGTTGACTCTTTCTGCAAATTTAAGTTGAAAAAAAAATTGTTTTAGAGTTTTAATTTAAATATTATTTGCGTAGAACAATTTAAATTAAATATATGCTAAATTTACCTGAAATTCCTCATTGCCCCACCATCTGACAAACTGTTCCCACACAACAGCGCTCATCCAATTTGGCTTGCTTCCACTTGATTTCACAGCATTTAAAGTCTCCCTGTAGTTCTTTGCAATCTTACTCTGCCAATGACGCTATACAACGGAAAGATCTGCATCTTGGATGTCCACATGGCCCTGCACGTTTGATTACATAAGAGTTATATAGTTTTTATGCGTAGTGTAAACATGATTAGATATTTAAACCTAACAAGTAATATCACTCATACCAAAAAGTCCTACCAAATATCTTCCTTCACGTTCTCTGGAATCAAGGACCATTTGGGCCAACATTCATTCATCCGACTCTGGTATGCACGCTTAGATAATGAAAGAACTATATTTGATGGCTCTAACGTAAAACCACTGTGTTTAACAGGAAAAAAAAGCATTTACTATTTTATGACTACTATACTTATAATAGACTGTACGAGAATAAAATTTAATTTTGAAACTTAATACTTACCCAGATCCGTCGGCTTTTGGCTTTAGCTAAATTGTAGTGCGTGGCATCTCCTCTGATGGACCACCGCGATCACGATCTGCAGGACGAATAGTCCCTCTCTGTGAAGAGGAGGGAGACCCAGAATGTGTAGACACAGATCGTCTACGTGAAGACATATCTATAGAACATGTTACAGACAAACATTATATGAGAACATTAAATGACTATATGTAAAACATACATTATGGCATAACATAAGAAGAGTACGTGACACATATCATACATTAGCATAACATTTTTAATGAAAACATTATAATGTTAAATATAATTACCTTCAAAATGTAGATTATTGATCAGTCCTCGTCAGTTTCGGTTTCAGACTCTGTTTCGTACTCTATATTTTGTTCCTCTGTACTCTCAAATGCTTCAATTAATGCATTTGAATCATCGTTTAGAGGTCCAAAATCTGTTTGATCATCTGTTATTATTATTCCTCTACTTTCCTCGATATCTGCTTGGTAAGCTTGTTCATCGGGAATGTTCCGTCCATCAAATGTAAATCTTGCCTTTGTTTTAAAAACAGCCGACCAATTTACTTTATCTCTTCTTAGAGATGGGTAAGAAGCATAATAAACTTGAAGAGCTTGTTTGGCAAGTACAAAAGGATCGTAGTTATGATAATGCGAAGTATGTTTTATTTCTATAAGATTATATTTTGGATGCACGTTTATTCCAGAACCTGGAACGTTGTTGAACCAGTTGCATTTAAACAAAAATACTTCTTCTGCAGGTCGTGTGAAATACGACAATTGCAAAACTTGGGTTAGCACGCCATAAAAATCATGTATATGATCATTTGGATCATCACTACCTTTAACAAATACACCAGTATTGTTAGTTAATTTTTCAGCACCGTATTCTTTGGTATTAAATTTATATCCATTCACAAAGAATATTGGATAGGTCTTGACTATCCTTTTTGGTCCCAAAGCTAAATGTTTCAATCCTTCGTCTACAACACCATTTGTCGTATCAAAAACGTACTTAGAAAACCATTTAGAGAATTCTTTGCTGATATCTCCGTTCGGATGTTGTGATTCGTAAATACTGCAATTATACAAGAAATGTTATATTTTGATTAAGATACATGTGTGCATATTTGTATATTTATTAATTAAGATACAAGAAATGTTACATATATAAGTATATTACCTAACAAATGGTGCAACTTCAGCACGGTTGAGAAGAATATATGTGTGTGCTACGTGATAATCTCTGTCATCCAACCATACTTCCACACATTTACTAGAAGGCCGACCATGCTTTTTAAAAATAGATATAGTCGATTGACAATCATCTTGATCAATGCCTTCATCACTACGCGGAGCACTTTCAAATGATATGTTCACATGGTCACTAAAATAATGAGAGAAAAAAATGAAGCTTCTTCTTCAATGTATGATTTGCAAATTGAGCCTTCAACTCGAGCTTTCTGCCTCACTTTTTTCTTTAGATGATTTAAATATCTATTTCAAATTATTTTAAATCAATTTTTTTATACATATAATTAAACCAATATTTAATGAACTAAATATGAATATACCTTTCAAATAGATACATCCATCCATATTGCACAGGCCCTCGAAGACGTGCTTCAAATGGAAGATGAATAGGTAAATGCTCCATAACATTGAAAAAACCAGGAGGAAATATTTTTTCCAATTTGCATAGCAATATCGGGATTTCTTCCTCAAGTTTACGTAGACGATCAACTTTTAATGTAGTAGAACAAATCTCTTTATAAAACAGACTAAGTTCTGTTAGAACAGTCCAAACTTTTACGGGCAATAGTTCTTTAAAAGCGACGGGTAATAAATTTTCCATCATAACATGACAATCATGACTTTTCATCCCGCTAAGTTTATTGTTCTTATAGTCCACACATCTACGAAGATTAGAAGATATACCATCCGGGAATCTTAATCCTTCCACCCATTTTAAAATATTTTAACTTGATTATTGTCTAGCTCATAGCACGCTTTTGGCTTTTTTGTTTCATTTGGTTTCATATGAAGCTCGGGACGATTACATAATACTTCGATATCACGCCTTGATTTCAAATCATCTTTCGTCTTCCCCTTGACATTCAAAACTGTATTAAACATATTATCAAACACGTTTTTCTCATTGTGCATCACGTCAATATTATGACGAATCAGGAGATTTTTCCAATAAGGCAACTCCCAAAATATGCTTTGTTTGCACCAATTATGAATCGATGATTTACCTTGAATTTCAATTTGCTTTCCGGTTTCATGTATTTTTGGATAATCCTTTACAAGTTCATAAATATCTTCGCTTGACCAAACCGTAGTTGCGCTTAAAGTTTCAACTCTATTAGCTGTAAAGTTTTTCTTATCTCTTCTAAATGGATGATTAACATGAAGAAAACATCGATGACAGTCAAACCACGAAATTTTTTTCCATGAGGTAAAGAAAATGCTCTTGTTTCTTCCATGCAGTAAGGACAAGCTAGGCGACCAGCCGTACTCCAACCTGAAAGCATTGCATACGCAGGAAAATCGCTGATTGTCCATAACAAAGAAGCATACATGCGAAAGTTTTTTTTAGAAATATCATATGTTTCTACTCCTTCGTACCACAATGTTTTTAATTCTTCAATCAAAGGTTGTAAATAAACATCGATTCCTTGTGTCGGATCATCAGGACCAGGAACAACAACTGTAAGAAACATGTATGGAGTTTTCATACACATCCAAGGAGGTAAATTATAAGGTGTGACAATTATAGGCCAGGACGAATATTTAGAACCAAATTGAGAAAATGGTGAAAATCCATCCGTACATAAACCAAGTCTAACATTACGGCGCTCGGATGCAAAATCAGGATATTTCTGGTCAAAATGCTTCCATGCTTCCCCATCAGCTGGGTGTGTTAACGTACCTTCCTCTCGTATTCTCATACTGTGCCATCTCATATGTTGCGTAGTTACAGAAGATGCATATAACCTTTGAAGTCTAGGAGTAATTGGTAAATAATGCATACGCTTATACGGGACTTCCTTTCCCTTTTTCTTTCTTGGTTTGTACCTTTCCTGATTACATATTTTACAATGTCTAAGATTGATATCTTCCTTCCAAAACAACATGCAACCGTTTAGACATGTATTTATTTTTTGATATGGTAAACCAAAAGCCGACATTAGTTTTTTTACTTCATAATGATTTTCGCACATTAAATTATTGGGAGGCATATGCCGTTTCGCAGCTTGTACAACAGCTGTAAATCCAGATTCGGTGAGGTTGTATTTAGATTTCATCGCAATGTACTCAGCAGTCACTGACAATTGGGTTCCGCTTGTGCAACCTTCCCAAATGGGTTTCTTCGCCGCTTCTAATAAATCATATTTTTTTTTTGCACCAATATTTGGTTCATCTTCAGTATTACCATCGTCATCAGTTAATTGAGAAACAGGGAACATTGAACGTGCAGCATCTTCAACCATATGTTCTACGAGATTTGTCGTATCAATTTCATTACTCAATACCTCCTCAGCTTCAACAAGATTAGATGCTAACGGTTCTCCATGACGATCCCAAACCAAATAGTTCGACACGAAACTGTACTGACGCAAATGAACTCTTACCATTTCTGGTACCAAATGCTTTAACAATTTGCATTTAGTACATGGACAACGGATTTCTTTGTCGTTTCCGTTATTACTTAAAGCGAAATCAATAAATACGCGAACACCATTATTAAAATGTTCACTAATTGACGTTCCACTTTCAAGTCTTCGTTTTTTGTACATCCAGCTCCGATCAGTAAAATAATTGTCCATTAACCTATGTATATAGTTAAAAAGTACGATATTAATTTGCATTGACATATTATTAAAACGGTTTACAGGTGAATTTTATAATAACTGATCATTGACTCTATGGTGATGCGTCGTCCTACCTCCCATTACAAATACAATAACGTAATTAAATCGCGTAAATTATTTCAATTTAAATGATTCAACAAAATTTCGGCAGCGCTTCGCTTTAGTTCCCTGAACAGTACACATTTGCGTGTACACAGGAAACATAAACGAAGCGCTGTCGAAATTTTGTGAACCATTTAAAATGAAATAATTTACGCGATTTAATTACGTTATTGTATTCGTAACTTGTCCAATACAGGGACAAATCCAACAAATACTGTATAAGATGAATACAGATGTCCGTTCTGTTAAAAAAACGAATATCCACATAACGATCATATACAATACTTATCAGACGGGGCCGAAAAACATTCTAAGGGTTTTTGAATATATTACATATTCTTTAACATATTATATTTATAAAAAAAAATTGACGTTCGATACTATACTTATTGTCATTTTCGATATTTTTTAACCGTACATTATAAAATTAATACACTATATTACTTATTAAAAAAAATCAAAGTAACCGTATGTTATAAAATTAAATATCATTTTCGATATTTTCTAATCTAATGTCATCATTCAACTTATTGCACTATATTTTCATACAAGCAGCATTCTACACTACGCTATACACACAATACACTATACACCATACATACAATATACTATAATATACAATTAACTTACAATACATAGGTTAATAATAAAAATTAAGCATCAATAAACTAAACTACACATACAATAGTCAATACAAACATATAAATTGCAAATCTAACACTAAATTACCTAATTGAATAAAAAAGGGGATTAGGGTTTATACCTTGATTGGAGAGGATTAGGGGTTGGAGAGGGCTTCTAGATGCTGCCGAGTGAAGTTGGAGGTTGGAATGGAAGTGGGTGGCGAATTGGGGAGGAGGATGGAGGGTTTTGGGTTAGATTTAGATAAAAATCGAAATGGGGGAGAAGAAGCTGCTGCTGTGAATTTTGGTTCGGGTTTCCAACGGCTACCAACGGCCGCAAACGGCAATTTCCAACGGCGTCCAACGGCTATCTTTTTTACCTCTTGGTAATAATCCGGAAAATACTTGCCGTTGGAAGCCGTTGGTCAATGCCGTTGGCGGCCGTTGCCCCCCTCCGTTGGAATAAACAGTAATCCTTGTAGTGTTTGATTGTTTCTGCGCTTTAGTATTCCGCTGCAGTTTTAGAGTTAGTGCAAATTAATTGAATTTCTGCACAACAGTTCTGTTAAATTTTGGTGATACAAAATCGCAAATAGATAGAAACAAATATGCAAGAAGAAAAGTAATCACAGTTGTTCAATATGGAAATGAATATTATTGGATCGCATTTGCATGAGATGACAAGAAAATAAATGCATGTGTAAGTTATGGAATAAAATATATGCAAAAGGATATGCATATTATTTGTTTCTCAGTAATCGTATTGCTTTGGGATTATTTTCTTCCATCTTTGCTAATTAAAGGAATGAGTGAATTACTTGCTATGTTTGCATCATTTGTTACCATTATAATTTTCCTCCATTATCTTCTTGGTAATTTGATTGACGACTCACATGAATTTACATTGGTTATAAATTGAGGGTAGATTTAATTGTAAATCTATCCTGGTATTCAGCCAGTGATCCCCACATGGAGTGTCTCTTCTTGTTAACCCTAATTTAGGGTTTTGGTATGTAAACTCTTATCTTGTAATCTTTTGTAACTCTCTCATGTGTAATAAAATCTCTCTTTTTTGGACTGAACGTACACCACCTTGATGATAGTGGAACCAATATAAATATTGTGCGTTTTTTTTTCTTCTTTATAGTTATTTACTATTTATTTGGAGTAATAGAATAATTGCTGCTAGATTGAGTGATGTTCAAATTGGCAAATCTAGATCCTATTTGTTTTTGTTTTTCTGCATTTGTGCAAGTTTTGCACAACAGTTGATTGCATGGGAAGAATAGAAAGAATACCAATGCTGTTGCTTCACCCTTTCATATTACGTACTTGGCACTATCAATCCTTTTGTAGTCGATATTTCCTTTTTAATGAGTTCAACTTTTATGTCTTCCTTCTTTGATTGAACTATTTTTAGTGCCTTATTACATGGTAGATTTGTGGCTTATGTAAAAGACATGTAGCCAATGTTCTGTTTTATATTTACTTTTTATACAGATTTATATTTACCTTTATTATTTTTTGCTTATTCTACCTCAAGAGACTCTACATGGTTTAGCAGTACATTAGATAGCCAAAAGACTGCAAAAGCTTGAAGTTTCATCTTATCAAGTGGTGCAATTTCATCAAATAGAGATGCCTCCACGAGGAACCTTTCTTATTCAAGGATCATAATGGATGACACATCAAAAAACCTTAAATCATCATTTCGATCTTTTAATTTATCACATATTGTCACATCTTCTATTATCAGTTTAGGTACAAGTGGAAACCACCAAGAAAGAGAATCATATATTTAACTGGAAAAGAAAATGAGAAAGATTTACCATGGTGTTGCACTGAATATGTTTAAAATAGCTACATTTCTTCTAGAATAAACAAAAGGTAATTTATGTACTTTAAGCACATAATACGTGACAATATTTTCATTATGCTTGCGTTCATTTACATGGACAAGCTTATCTTAAGAAAAGTCCAAATTAAATAAATGAATAGATAAACAAGAATACATAGAGAAATAAAGGGAATAACCAAGTCTGCATAAGTATGGAGAAACCTTTGCTATTACTTGGTGAAGCCTTTAAATTGTATGCTCAAATGGTCACTATAACAGTATAACTCATACTATTAAATTGTATGCTCAAATGGTCAATATAACTGTAATATCCCGGAAATTTGGGGCAATATCAATTTAATAATCTGTTTAAATAATTAAATTGATTTGATAATCTTTGATAATTAAATTTGAATTGGTTTAATAATCTGATTAAATGAATATTTAATTAGTGAATTTTACTAATAAAATAATTTCTATTTATAATATATATATATAATTGTATATATTGTAAATAGATAAGCTTGGGTTTGTAATTTAAATAATAAATAAAATCTTGTTTTTAATTTCTAATATATATTTTGATAGTTAGGAAATTATGATTTATTTAATATAAGCTTTTCAAAGCTATTTAAACAAAATAACTATATGGTTTTGAAATGAGATTAATAATAAGGATTATTTTATTTTCTTTTTGAAATATTGCTTAATAAATAAGATTTAAGAGTATATATATATAGATAAGTATTAAATAAATTAAGTAAAGGCTTTTTATTTACATTTAAAATAAATATAAACTAATTAAAGGGACATGTGTTAATTTATAAGGCTATGTAATAACAAGTGTAAACTAATAATACAATGGTAATGCCAAATGTCAAGTTCTAAATTTTGGTTTTCTTTTATTTTTATTTTTAATAAACTACAAATTAACTTATATAAACCTATGCCTACTTCTCATTTTCTTTTTCTTTCCTGTTCTTTTCAAAAAGATAAGAAATTTCAGCCTATTCTCTAAACAAAGCCTGTAACTCAAAATCTTCCTCCAAACTAAATTCTCAAAACAATGTAGAAATCAACTCCTCTAACCAGAGAAAAACCATTAACCTGCAAATTATCTTCCAGAATCAAAGTCTGTTTGTAAACATCTTCTTCAAAGATCTGTAACCACTTTCAAATCTGAAGCTTGCAAAACATTCTTTTTAAATCTGAGATTTTGCAAAGCAATTTTCAACAAAAGCCTGCAATTCATTTTCAACATCAAAAACTGGAGCATGCAGAGCATTTTCAAAGATTAAGGAAAAGGGGCCTGTAGCAGATAATCAAAGCAAGCTCATAATCATCTTGCCTGCACCCAAGTTTCAAGTTCTTTTACAAATTCCATCAATTCGAGTTTTAAAGTTTTCAAAATCAAAACTGTTTCAAGCTCTGTTCTTCATTTCAAATTAGGTGAGTAACATCACTTTTATCAAGTTTAGATATATAAATATGATTGCATGATTAATATCTGAAATATGTATGTTTGTGTATGTATATTGTTGTAATTATGGATGTATGTTTATTGATAGGATTTGTCTGTGCATGTGAATGTATATATATACATATCTATTTCCCTGTTGAATGACAGACTCTGATCCTCCTCAATAAAAATTCAATTACTCAACATAAAATCAAAATTAGGTTAAAATCTCTGAGGAACAAATGATTGCATGAATGTAATAGTATTTTTAAAAATAAGTCTAAGTGTTTATATTTTATATTTACTTCTAAAAATGGTAAATTACAGTAACAATTAGAGATAAGTCGAAAATCAATGTTCATGATTCCTTGATTTGATTTCATAAACAGAATCGTATTGTAAAATGATGAATTTAGATAGTAATTTCATGATTTTAAAGTTTATAAATGATGAGGTATTCTGAGTTGATCAGAATTTGGGTATTCGTCAATTGTCGACGAACAGCATGGTAATAGTGGCCGTGACCAAGGCTGAAGGAGGTTCGAGACTCGAGGGTCATGGTAAAAATGCTCGGAGTACTCCTAGGTGACGGTGGTGGCCAGGGGACGACGAACTAGGGTTCGACTGATAGTTTTGGATTGCGTTGTTTCTCGGGGTCGTACGACGATGGTGGCTCGCCGAACACGATCGCAATAGGGGGAATACGTATGGGAGATCGAGGCGATTCGTTGGTAAGGACAGCGGGGTTTATCAGTGTAGGGTTCGTCAGCAATTGGAGAAATTCCGATGATAGTGGTTCCAGTTTTTCGAACGATGGGTTCGATTTCGATTCGATGGTGATATCGATGATCTGAGTGAAGGTGAGGGTCGACATCATTGTCGATGGCTTGTCGAAGATCGCGGCGTCGATCCACGGTGGTCGGAGTGGTGTGAAACGTGCACACGTGTGCACGGTGATATCTGGAATGAATGGAATATTGAGAAGAAGCATCGTGCTCGGGAATGGTCTCGGGAAAACGAGAGTGCGACTCGAAGCGTGAGTGGAACGCGAGTGACACGGGGATAGCTTGGGGTTTTTGCTTGATTTACTCGAGTTTGTCCCGGGTTTTATTTTGTCTTGATAACCAGATTTCATATTCTAAAGAAAATGTACAGATCTATAAAAAGCAAAGTTTAAATCAAGATTTTAAAGTATGGATTCAATTTAAGTTTGTATCCAGGTTGAATAAATAAAGATTATAAAATTTATAATGTTTTACCAATTTTAAAGCATTTAAAATATATAATTAAAAGGGTTTGAATTTAAATAATTTGGTTGAAATCTTTTAAATGTTAAGTTTTCTTAACATTTGATTTAAAAAGATTTTGTAATTTGATTTAAAATTGATTAAAGTTGAGTTGTATTTTATTTTAAATCTTTAATTTAAAATGAATCAAAAGAAAGATTTTAAAGTAAAATATTTTTAAGTCTTTTGTTAATAATAATTAAAGTAATTATAAAGGGTAAAATTTAGAAAGTAATTAAGGGTTAATGATTTAGGATTCATTAAATTAATAAGGTAATTTAAGAAGAATTTAATTATTTAATTAATTAATGGTTTAGTGTTAATTAATTAAATAATTAGGATTATAAGATAATTAATTAAGTATTAATTAATTTGGGATTTAGAATCATTTGTTAAATAAGTATGAGTTATTAATAAATGATTGGGAATTAATTTATCAAGTGATTTAAGATTAATTAAATAATTAGAGATTTATTAATTGGTAATGAAGAATTAATGTGTAATTAATAATAGTTGATTTAAAGTTTAATTACTTAAAGAAGTAATTAAATAATGATTAATAATTAATGAGGGATCATTAATTAGGGATTATTAAATAATTTATAAATGGGATTAATTTTGATAATCAAGTAGATTAATTAACTAATGATAAATTTTTATGAATTGGTTAAGTATAATTACTTAATGGAAGTAATTAAAGGAATTAATTACTTAAAGTAATTAATTAAATAAATTTGATAAGTTTAAATTAATTTGTTTAATTAATTTAAGGAATCACTTGGTGATTTGATAATTACTTAAATGTAATTAGTGGAAGTATAAATTACTTAGGAAAGTAATTAAAGTTAATTAGTGGATGTAATTAACTAAAGATGGTTTAATAAAAGTAATTTGAGTTTAATTACTTTGAATAATTAATCAAGGGATTAATTAAAGGATAATTAATTAAGAAGTAAATTAATTAAGGGAAGAGTAATTAAGGGTAGTTAATTACTAAATGTGATTAATCAAAGGTGATTAATAATTAAAGATTTATTATGAAATATAATTAATTTAAATGGAGTAATAAATTAAAGAAGTAATTAGAATCATTTATTAATATGATTAATGATGTAATTAAGGATTGATTAATTAAGATTAGTTAATCAATAATGAGTGATAAAAGTAATTAATTAATTATAATTAATTAAGGATTAATGTAATTAAGTATAATTAATTAATTACCGAAGTAATTAGAGATTAATTACTGAAGTGATTTAAGATAATTAATTTGTGAAATTAATTAAGTATTAATTACTTAAAGTAATTAAAGGTGGATTAATCAGGATTGATTAATTAAAATGGATACTAGAGTATGATTAATTAATTGGTTTAATTAATAATTAAGTAAGCAGGATTTATAGGATAAGGTAATTAATTTAATTCACTTTAAATTAATTAGAGATGATAAATCATTACTTAAGGATGGATGAATGAGATTGAATGTATTTCATTGTTTGATATCTCTGATGAGATATGATTGATATATGATATGGATGTTTGGTTGAATTATAATGATAATGTGAATTATCTGTTTGGGATGATAATGTAGATTATCTATTGAATTATCTATCTTTGTGTATATAGATAAGAATTGAATTGTTTTAACCTTAAAACAACTTGGCCCTTAAAAGATACGTTTTGGATTTCGATGAGACCGGGATCGGGTTTCCGTATACCGGGATTCCAGGTTTGGAGACCCGAATACCACATCGATCCAAATTAACGATAGGTCGTGAATCTCAAGTGAAGATGAAGTTTCAGAGTGCAAGGGTTATTGTCGTTAACTCTGAGGGTGATTCCAAAACGAGTGTAACAAAATAATGCCTTCGGTTTCGTTCGAACCCGGAACGAACTTGTATGGATTGAATGCTTTCAGAACATCGTCAGGTGGACGATGAGCATTCTAAGTGATATGTTCTGATTAAAGGTAATCGTAACCTCAAGCCTCATCAACCGGGAATGGCTAAAACAGGGGAGGTGCAGCAAGGCTTCGTGGGTAGCACCCACTGAGAGCAAGATAGATCCCTGTCTAGAGGTCCCTTTTCTTTTTATTCGGCTTAGTGTGTGGTTGGTCGCGCCAACTACGGGGTTATCTTGTTCGGAATTATCCAGTAAGGGATGGTTCCGGCTTTGTGTTGCAGGGGAGCGGGCGTACTCCTCGGTACGGTGATCTAGGCCACGTACTGTGACGGGCGGTACCCCAGTAGCCCTGCCATTGTATGGAAACCCATTCTTCCTACGTGCCCTTACGGTTTTGATTTTATAACCCACTTTGTGGCTAGTATGCTGGAATTTAATAATGTAACAATTTCAGCTATTTCATATTTATTTGAAAACCCTAGACCCTATTATAATATAACTGGATTTCCTATCAAATGTTTTGGTTAGCGTAAGGTAAAAACTTACCCATGTTTATTTGTGGGGAGTCTTACGTGATACCTTTTCTTTCTAAAGGTTTTGAAGTTAAGCAAGTTTAACCTGTTACTCACACCAGACCCATGTCTGACCCAAGTTGTTTATTTCTGTTTTATAAACTCTTGGGTACTCAAATTTTTACGAGTAGCCAAGGGATTCAGGTTTAGCTTTGACGAATTGTGGAGGAGCAATGGAGCAGGAGGCTTTAGCGTTGTAGATATATATAGTAGTTCCGCTGTGTCTGTATCTCTGTAGTGTATTGAGTTGTAATGTCTAGACAGATGTTATAACTGTCTAGTAAGTGATGTATATGCTGTGTAACTCTGTAAAGTGTTGTATACTATGTAATAGTATATGTTATTAATATAATTTATTCGTTCCACTGTGAGATCGTTGTTGTTGTTTCTTTCTTTCTTCTCTTCTTTTCTATTTTCTACCCCTTTCTTTCTTATTAATGATACGACTTTCTGTGGAGAAAAAGCCTAGGTCGTTACAGTGGTATCAGAGCATAGGTTGAGCGAATGCCTAAGCTTTTGGTTAAGTGAATATCAGAACACTAGGTTGAGTGAATACCTAGGTTCGGAAGGGTTGTTCATTAGAGATAGGATCTGTAACAACCTGTTTGAGTCTGAGTGTATATATATATTCGAGAGCGCGTATTTGTTAGTTATATAAAATGGTTTTATATTGTGTTAATTGATCGGTTGGGTGGTATATGGATTCTGGTCAATACGAGTAGCTAACGTTATTGATAGGGATCTCTAAACACTTGGACCAGGCCAACGGACACAATATTGTTTTAAAAGGGAAGGTGAAATAATTTTACCCAGATATATTTTCTATATATAAAAAGTATCATTTTAAATGTATATGGTATTTGTAATGATTGGTTGAGATGATAATAATTTATCATCTAGGATTAGGAGTCTGAGTGTTGAGGTTGGAAGTGTATCTGCCGAGACGGTGTTGGGTCTACAGTCTTTCTCGAGTAAGTTTTGCTGTGGTGTGAGGATTTCATCGATCTTTGAAGGAAACCTGTTAAGGTTCGGAGTCCATCTTCTAAGTTGGATGAGTATAATTTGGATCTGTCGGTTGAACAGAAGCGAGTGATAGTATCTTGGTATCTTCTGGAAGAAGTAGCTGTGTGATGAGATGCAGTGAATATGGATGTTCCCGAAGATGTTTTCTTTGGAACAAGTTTAAGGAAGTGTGTCTGCTTCGGTGTTGTGGCTGAGTTCAGCATGGTGTTTCTATTTGGTTTGGGTTCGAGTTTCTCGAAGAGCTTTGGAAAAGGAAGTCTTTGGCATTTGTGGCAGCAGTGCAGCTCGGAGTATTCTGTGCATTGGCAGGAAGTTTTCTGGCTGAGCAGTTTTTCTGAAGGAGAAGTTCAGAAGCAGTAGAGTGTATCCATTTCTTCGATGGATTGGCTAGATAAGCGTAAGCTGTTCTGATTGGTAAAGAGAGAACATTTTCTTTGCATTTTGGCTGGGTTGATCGCAAAAGTGACTTGCGATAGTTTGAGTATTCTTTTGAGTTATACGAGATTTTCTGGGATGTGTTGTCCAGTATGTGCTTGTGTTCATCATCAGTATCTTCATTCTACTCCAGATCAGAATGATGCTGCGAAAGCAGTTGGGCGAGTACTCCTGTTTGTCTTTTCCAGATAGGAGAAGTTAGTTTGGAATCTTCTGATGTTTGAGAAGTAGAGTTTTGTTTTGGATTGGGTTGATCTTGAGGAGATCATTGTGTGGAGTTATTCTTAGTCTAGTTTGTTTCTAGAAGTATCAGCAAAGGTTGAACTGATCAAGAAGGATGTAGTCAGCCCAAGATCGTCTGAAGATTTTTGTGGATAAGAGACGGAGGAATTTTGAAATCGAAGTTGAAGACTTCGTTGTTGTGAAGTTTTTCTCTGGTTAAAGGGAGCTATAAGATTGGGTAAGTCTGGGAAGTTAGCTCCCAGTTGTTTTGGATCTCTTTTGTATTCTGATTTGGATAAGAGTTTGATCTACTTGGTTGAATTGTCAGTTTGGATAACTGGAATTCAATGTATTTTACGTATCTCTGAGGGAGTACGTGTTTGATCTATCTCTGGTTTTGGAACCAGCAGTTCTGGAGGATTTGGTTGTTGAGTCAGACTCGTCTGTAGTCTGATATCTTGTTTAGTTCTATAGATCTAGATGAGTAAGAACTCTATAGCTTAGTATTGGTTGTTTGGATTGTTTGTAGAGCGAGTATCCCGGTATATATATACTAGGGGAAACTCGAGGAAATTCTATTCATAATTTTTCGCTGGATAGTTAGAATTGTTTGTTTGGATGATTGGTTGCTATGATTGTTAGCATATGGATGATAATACATCCTTGTGATTTAAAAAGATTATTAAATTACCTTTGTTTTAAATTTCGGGGACGAAATTATTTTAAGGGGGGAGGAATGTAATATCCCGGAAATTTGGGGCAATATCAATTTAATAATCTGTTTAAATAATTAAATTGATTTGATAATCTTTGATAATTAAATTTGAATTGGTTTAATAATCTGATTAAATGAATATTTAATTAGTGAATTTTACTAATAAAATAATTTCTATTTATAATATATATATATAATTGTATATATTGTAAATAGATAAGCTTGGGTTTGTAATTTAAATAATAAATAAAATCTTGTTTTTAATTTCTAATATATATTTTGATAGTTAGGAAATTATGATTTATTTAATATAAGCTTTTCAAAGCTATTTAAACAAAATAACTATATGGTTTTGAAATGAGATTAATAATAAGGATTATTTTATTTTCTTTTTGAAATATTGCTTAATAAATAAGATTTAAGAGTATATATATATAGATAAGTATTAAATAAATTAAGTAAAGGCTTTTTATTTACATTTAAAATAAATATAAACTAATTAAAGGGACATGTGTTAATTTATAAGGCTATGTAATAACAAGTGTAAACTAATAATACAATGGTAATGCCAAATGTCAAGTTCTAAATTTTGGTTTTCTTTTATTTTTATTTTTAATAAACTACAAATTAACTTATATAAACCTATGCCTACTTCTCATTTTCTTTTTCTTTCCTGTTCTTTTCAAAAAGATAAGAAATTTCAGCCTATTCTCTAAACAAAGCCTGTAACTCAAAATCTTCCTCAAAACTAAATTCTCAAAACAATGTAGAAATCAACTCCTCTAACCAGAGAAAAACCATTAACCTGCAAATTATCTTCCAGAATCAAAGTCTGTTTGTAAACATCTTCTTCAAAGATCTGTAACCACTTTCAAATCTGAAGCTTGCAAAACATTCTTTTTAAATCTGAGATTTTGCAAAGCAATTTTCAACAAAAGCCTGCAATTCATTTTCAACATCAAAAACTGGAGCATGCAGAGCATTTTCAAAGATTAAGGAAAAGGGGCCTGTAGCAGATAATCAAAGCAAGCTCATAATCATCTTGCCTGCACCCAAGTTTCAAGTTCTTTTACAAATTCCATCAATTCGAGTTTTAAAGTTTTCAAAATCAAAACTGTTTCAAGCTCTGTTCTTCATTTCAAATTAGGTGAGTAACATCACTTTTATCAAGTTTAGATATATAAATATGATTGCATGATTAATATCTGAAATATGTATGTTTGTGTATGTATATTGTTGTAATTATGGATGTATGTTTATTGATAGGATTTGTCTGTGCATGTGAATGTATATATATACATATCTATTTCCTTGTTGAATGACAGACTCTGATCCTCCTCAATAAAAATTCAATTACTCAACATAAAATCAAAATTAGGTTAAAATCTCTGAGGAACAAATGATTGCATGAATGTAATAGTATTTTTAAAAATAAGTCTAAGTGTTTATATTTTATATTTACTTCTAAAAATGGTAAATTACAGTAACAATTAGAGATAAGTCGAAAATCAATGTTCATGATTCCTTGATTTGATTTCATAAACAGAATCGTATTGTAAAATGATGAATTTAGATAGTAATTTCATGATTTTAAAGTTTATAAATGATGAGGTATTCTGAGTTGATCAGAATTTGGGTATTCGTCAATTGTCGACGAACAGCATGGTAATAGTGGCCGTGACCAAGGCTGAAGGAGGTTCGAGACTCGAGGGTCATGGTAAAAATGCTCGGAGTACTCCTAGGTGACGGTGGTGGCCAGGGGACGACGAACTAGGGTTCGACTGATAGTTTTGGATTGCGTTGTTTCTCGGGGTCGTACGACGATGGTGGCTCGCCGAACACGATCGCAATAGGGGGAATACGTATGGGAGATCGAGGCGATTCGTTGGTAAGGACAGCGGGGTTTATCAGTGTAGGGTTCGTCAGCAATTGGAGAAATTCCGATGATAGTGGTTCCAGTTTTTCGAACGATGGGTTCGATTTCGATTCGATGGTGATATCGATGATCTGAGTGAAGATGAGGGTCGACATCATTGTCGATGGCTTGTCGAAGATCGCGGCGTCGATCCACGGTGGTCGGAGTGGTGTGCAACGTGCACACGTGTGCACGGTGATATCTGGAATGAATGGAATATTGAGAAGAAGCATCGTGCTCGGGAATGGTCTCGGGAAAACGAGAGTGCGACTCGAAGCGTGAGTGGAACGCGAGTGACACGGGGATAGCTTGGGGTTTTTGCTTGATTTACTCGAGTTTGTCCCGGGTTTTATTTTGTCTTGATAACCAGATTTCATATTCTAAAGAAAATGTACAGATCTATAAAAAGCAAAGTTTAAATCAAGATTTTAAAGTATGGATTCAATTTAAGTTTGTATCCAGGTTGAATAAATAAAGATTATAAAATTTATAATGTTTTACCAATTTTAAAGCATTTAAAATATATAATTAAAAGGGGTTGAATTTAAATAATTTGGTTGAAATCTTTTAAATGTTAAGTTTTCTTAACATTTGATTTAAAAAGATTTTGTAATTTGATTTAAAATTGATTAAAGTTGAGTTGTATTTTATTTTAAATCTTTAATTTAAAATGAATCAAAAGAAATATTTTAAAGTAAAATATTTTTAAGTCTTTTGTTAATAATAATTAAAGTAATTATAAAGGGTAAAATTTAGAAAGTAATTAAGGGTTAATGATTTAGGATTCATTAAATTAATAAGGTAATTTAAGAAGAATTTAATTATTTAATTAATTAATGGTTTAGTGTTAATTAATTAAATAATTAGGATTATAAGATAATTAATTAAGTATTAATTAATTTGGGATTTAGAATCATTTGTTAAATAAGTATGAGTTATTAATAAATGATTGGGAATTAATTTATCAAGTGATTTAAGATTAATTAAATAATTAGAGATTTATTAATTGGTAATGAAGAATTAATGTGTAATTAATAATAGTTGATTTAAAGTTTAATTACTTAAAGAAGTAATTAAATAATGATTAATAATTAATGAGGGATCATTAATTAGGGATTATTAAATAATTTATAAATGGGATTAATTTTGATAATCAAGTAGATTAATTAACTAATGATAAATTTTTATGAATTGGTTAAGTATAATTACTTAATGGAAGTAATTAAAGGAATTAATTACTTAAAGTAATTAATTAAATAAATTTGATAAGTTTAAATTAATTTGTTTAATTAATTTAAGGAATCACTTGGTGATTTGATAATTACTTAAATGTAATTAGTGGAAGTATAAATTACTTAGGAAAGTAATTAAAGTTAATTAGTGGATGTAATTAACTAAAGATGGTTTAATAAAAGTAATTTGAGTTTAATTACTTTGAATAATTAATCAAGGGATTAATTAAAGGATAATTAATTAAGAAGTAAATTAATTAAGGGAAGAGTAATTAAGGGTAGTTAATTACTAAATGTGATTAATCAAAGGTGATTAATAATTAAAGATTTATTATGAAATATAATTAATTTAAATGGAGTAATAAATTAAAGAAGTAATTAGAATCATTTATTAATATGATTAATGATGTAATTAAGGATTGATTAATTAAGATTAGTTAATCAATAATGAGTGATAAAAGTAATTAATTAATTATAATTAATTAAGGATTAATGTAATTAAGTATAATTAATTAATTACCGAAGTAATTAGAGATTAATTACTGAAGTGATTTAAGATAATTAATTTGTGAAATTAATTAAGTATTAATTACTTAAAGTAATTAAAGGTGGATTAATCAGGATTGATTAATTAAAATGGATACTAAAGTATGATTAATTAATTGGTTTAATTAATAATTAAGTAAGCAGGATTTATAGGATAAGGTAATTAATTTAATTCACTTTAAATTAATTAGAGATGATAAATCATTACTTAAGGATGGATGAATGAGATTGAATGTATTTCATTGTTTGATATCTCTGATGAGATATGATTGATATATGATATGGATGTTTGGTTGAATTATAATGATAATGTGAATTATCTGTTTGGGATGATAATGTAGATTATCTATTGAATTATCTATCTTTGTGTATATAGATAAGAATTGAATTGTTTTAACCTTAAAACAACTTGGCCCTTAAAAGATACGTTTTGGATTTCGATGAGACCGGGATCGGGTTTCCGTATACCGGGATTCCAGGTTTGGAGACCCGAATACCACATCGATCCAAATTAACGATAGGTCGTGAATCTCAAGTGAAGATGAAGTTTCAGAGTGCAAGGGTTATTGTCGTTAACTCTGAGGGTGATTCCAAAACGAGTGTAACGAAATAATGCCTTCGGTTTCGTTCGAACCCGGAACGAACTTGTATGGATTGAATGCTTTTAGAACATCGTCAGGTGGACGATGAGCATTCTAAGTGATATGTTCTGATTAAAGGTAATCGTAACCTCAAGCCTCATCAACCGGGAATGGCTAAAACAGGGGAGGTGCAGCAAGGCTTCGTGGGTAGCACCCACTGAGAGCAAGATAGATCCCTGTCTAGAGGTCCCTTTTCTTTTTATTCGGCTTAGTGTGTGGTTGGTCGCGCCAACTACGGGGTTATCTTGTTCGGAATTATCCAGTAAGGGATGGTTCCGGCTTTGTGTTGCAGGGGAGCGGGCGTACTCCTCGGTACGGTGATCTAGGCCACGTACTGTGACGGGCGGTACCCCAGTAGCCCTGCCATTGTATGGAAACCCATTCTTCCTACGTGCCCTTACGGTTTTGATTTTATAACCCACTTTGTGGCTAGTATGCTGGAATTTAATAATGTAACAATTTCAGCTATTTCATATTTATTTGAAAACCCTAGACCCTATTATAATATAACTGGATTTCCTATCAAATGTTTTGGTTAGCGTAAGGTAAAAACTTACCCATGTTTATTTGTGGGGAGTCTTACGTGATACCTTTTCTTTCTAAAGGTTTTGAAGTTAAGCAAGTTTAACCTGTTACTCACACCAGACCCATGTCTGACCCAAGTTGTTTATTTCTGTTTTATAAACTCTTGGGTACTCAAATTTTTACGAGTAGCCAAGGGATTCAGGTTTAGCTTTGACGAATTATGGAGGAGCAATGGAGCAGGAGGCTTTAGCGTTGTAGATATATATAGTAGTTCCTCTGTGTCTGTATCTCTGTAGTGTATTGAGTTGTAATGTCTAGACAGATGTTATAACTGTCTAGTAAGTGATGTATATGCTGTGTAACTCTGTAAAGTGTTGTATACTATGTAATAGTATATGTTATTAATATAATTTATTCGTTCCGCTGTGAGATCGTTGTTGTTGTTTCTTTCTTTCTTCTCTTCTTTTCTATTTTCTACCCCTTTCTTTCTTATTAATGATACGACTTTCTGTGGAGAAAAAGCCTAGGTCGTTACAGTGGTATCAGAGCATAGGTTGAGCGAATGCCTAAGCTTTTGGTTAAGTGAATATCAGAACACTAGGTTGAGTGAATACCTAGGTTCGGAAGGGTTGTTCATTAGAGATAGGATCTGTAACAACCTGTTTGAGTCTGAGTGTATATATATATTCGAGAGCGCGTATTTGTTAGTTATATAAAATGGTTTTATATTGTGTTAATTGATCGGTTGGGTGGTATATGGATTCTGGTCAATACGAGTAGCTAACGTTATTGATAGGGATCTCTAAACACTTGGACCAGGCCAACGGACACAATATTGTTTTAAAAGGGAAGGTGAAATAATTTTACCCAGATATATTTTCTATATATAAAAAGTATCATTTTAAATGTATATGGTATTTGTAATGATTGGTTGAGATGATAATAATTTATCATCTAGGATTAGGAGTCTGAGTGTTGAGGTTGGAAGTGTATCTGCCGAGACGGTGTTGGGTCTACAGTCTTTCTCGAGTAAGTTTTGCTGTGGTGTGAGGATTTCATCGATCTCTGAAGGAAACCTGTTAAGGTTCGGAGTCCATCTTCTAAGTTGGATGAGTAGAATTTGGATCTGTCGGTTGAACAGAAGCGAGTGATAGTATCTTGGTATCTTCTGGAAGAAGTAGCTGTGTGATGAGATGCAGTGAATATGGATGTTCCCGAAGATGTTTTCTTTGGAACAAGTTTAAGGAAGTGTGTCTGCTTCGGTGTTGTGGCTGAGTTCAGCATGGTGTTTCTATTTGGTTTGGGTTCGAGTTTCTCGAAGAGCTTTGGAAAAGGAAGTCTTTGGCATTTGTGGCAGCAGTGCAGCTCGGAGTATTCTGTGCATTGGCAGGAAGTTTTCTGGCTGAGCAGTTTTTCTGAAGGAGAAGTTCAGAAGCAGTAGAGTGTATCCATTTCTTCGATGGATTGGCTAGATAAGCGTAAGCTGTTCTGATTGGTAAAGAGAGAACATTTTCTTTGCATTTTGGCTGGGTTGATCGCAAAAGTGACTTGCGATAGTTTGAGTATTCTTTTGAGTTATACGAGATTTTCTGGGATGTGTTGTCCAGTATGTGCTTGTGTTCATCATCAGTATCTTCATTCTACTCCAGATCAGAATGATGCTGCGAAAGCAGTTGGGCGAGTACTCCTGTTTGTCTTTTCCAGATAGGAGAAGTTAGTTTGGAATCTTCTGATGTTTGAGAAGTAGAGTTTTGTTTTGGATTGGGTTGATCTTGAGGAGATCATTGTGTGGAGTTATTCTTAGTCTAGTTTGTTTCTAGAAGTATCAGCAAAGGTTGAACTGATCAAGAAGGATGTAGTCAGCCCAAGATCGTCTGAAGATTTTTGTGGATAAGAGACGGAGGAATTTTGAAATCGAAGTTGAAGACTTCGTTGTTGTGAAGTTTTTCTCTGGTTAAAGGGAGCTATAAGATTGGGTAAGTCTGGGAAGTTAGCTCCCAGTTGTTTTGGATCTCTTTTGTATTCTGATTTGGATAAGAGTTTGATCTACTTGGTTGAATTGTCAGTTTGGATAACTGGAATTCAATGTATTTTACGTATCTCTGAGGGAGTACGTGTTTGATCTATCTCTGGTTTTGGAACCAGCAGTTCTGGAGGATTTGGTTGTTGAGTCAGACTCGTCTGTAGTCTGATATCTTGTTTAGTTCTATAGATCTAGATGAGTAAGAACTCTATAGCTTAGTATTGGTTGTTTGGATTGTTTGTAGAGCGAGTATCCCGGTATATATATACTAGGGGAAACTCGAGGAAATTCTATTCAGAATTTTTCGCTGGATAGTTAGAATTGTTTGTTTGGATGATTGGTTGCTATGATTGTTAGCATATGGATGATAATACATCCTTGTGATTTAAAAAGATTATTAAATTACCTTTGTTTTAAATTTCGGGGACGAAATTATTTTAAGGGGGGAGGAATGTAATATCCCGGAAATTTGGGGCAATATCAATTTAATAATCTGTTTAAATAATTAAATTGATTTGATAATCTTTGATAATTAAATTTGAATTGGTTTAATAATCTGATTAAATGAATATTTAATTAGTGAATTTTACTAATAAAATAATTTCTATTTATAATATATATATATAATTGTATATATTGTAAATAGATAAGCTTGGGTTTGTAATTTAAATAATAAATAAAATCTTGTTTTTAATTTCTAATATATATTTTGATAGTTAGGAAATTATGATTTATTTAATATAAGCTTTTCAAAGCTATTTAAACAAAATAACTATATGGTTTTGAAATGAGATTAATAATAAGGATTATTTTATTTTCTTTTTGAAATATTGCTTAATAAATAAGATTTAAGAGTATATATATATAGATAAGTATTAAATAAATTAAGTAAAGGCTTTTTATTTACATTTAAAATAAATATAAACTAATTAAAGGGACATGTGTTAATTTATAAGGCTATGTAATAACAAGTGTAAACTAATAATACAATGGTAATGCCAAATGTCAAGTTCTAAATTTTGGTTTTCTTTTATTTTTATTTTTAATAAACTACAAATTAACTTATATAAACCTATGCCTACTTCTCATTTTCTTTTTCTTTCCTGTTCTTTTCAAAAAGATAAGAAATTTCAGCCTATTCTCTAAACAAAGCCTGTAACTCAAAATCTTCCTCAAAACTAAATTCTCAAAACAATGTAGAAATCAACTCCTCTAACCAGAGAAAAACCATTAACCTGCAAATTATCTTCCAGAATCAAAGTCTGTTTGTAAACATCTTCTTCAAAGATCTGTAACCACTTTCAAATCTGAAGCTTGCAAAACATTCTTTTTAAATCTGAGATTTTGCAAAGCAATTTTCAACAAAAGCCTGCAATTCATTTTCAACATCAAAAACTGGAGCATGCAGAGCATTTTCAAAGATTAAGGAAAAGGGGCCTGTAGCAGATAATCAAAGCAAGCTCATAATCATCTTGCCTGCACCCAAGTTTCAAGTTCTTTTACAAATTCCATCAATTCGAGTTTTAAAGTTTTCAAAATCAAAACTGTTTCAAGCTCTGTTCTTCATTTCAAATTAGGTGAGTAACATCACTTTTATCAAGTTTAGATATATAAATATGATTGCATGATTAATATCTGAAATATGTATGTTTGTGTATGTATATTGTTGTAATTATGGATGTATGTTTATTGATAGGATTTGTCTGTGCATGTGAATGTATATATATACATATCTATTTCCCTGTTGAATGACAGACTCTGATCCTCCTCAATAAAAATTCAATTACTCAACATAAAATCAAAATTAGGTTAAAATCTCTGAGGAACAAATGATTGCATGAATGTAATAGTATTTTTAAAAATAAGTCTAAGTGTTTATATTTTATATTTACTTCTAAAAATGGTAAATTACAGTAACAATTAGAGATAAGTCGAAAATCAATGTTCATGATTCCTTGATTTGATTTCATAAACAGAATCGTATTGTAAAATGATGAATTTAGATAGTAATTTCATGATTTTAAAGTTTATAAATGATGAGGTATTCTGAGTTGATCAGAATTTGGGTATTCGTCAATTGTCGACGAACAGCATGGTAATAGTGGCCGTGACCAAGGCTGAAGGAGGTTCGAGACTCGAGGGTCATGGTAAAAATGCTCGGAGTACTCCTAGGTGACGGTGGTGGCCAGGGGACGACGAACTAGGGTTCGACTGATAGTTTTGGATTGCGTTGTTTCTCGGGGTCGTACGACGATGGTGGCTCGCCGAACACGATCGCAATAGGGGGAATACGTATGGGAGATCGAGGCGATTCGTTGGTAAGGACAGCGGGGTTTATCAGTGTAGGGTTCGTCAGCAATTGGAGAAATTCCGATGATAGTGGTTCCAGTTTTTCGAACGATGGGTTCGATTTCGATTCGATGGTGATATCGATGATCTGAGTGAAGGTGAGGGTCGACATCATTGTCGATGGCTTGTCGAAGATCGCGGCGTCGATCCACGGTGGTCGGAGTGGTGTGCAACGTGCACACGTGTGCACGGTGATATCTGGAATGAATGGAATATTGAGAAGAAGCATCGTGCTCGGGAATGGTCTCGGGAAAACGAGAGTGCGACTCGAAGCGTGAGTGGAACGCGAGTGACACGGGGATAGCTTGGGGTTTTTGCTTGATTTACTCGAGTTTGTCCCGTGTTTTATTTTGTCTTGATAACCAGATTTCATATTCTAAAGAAAATGTACAGATCTATAAAAAGCAAAGTTTAAATCAAGATTTTAAAGTATGGATTCAATTTAAGTTTGTATCCAGGTTGAATAAATAAAGATTATAAAATTTATAATGTTTTACCAATTTTAAAGCATTTAAAATATATAATTAAAAGGGTTTGAATTTAAATAATTTGGTTGAAATCTTTTAAATGTTAAGTTTTCTTAACATTTGATTTAAAAAGATTTTGTAATTTGATTTAAAATTGATTAAAGTTGAGTTGTATTTTATTTTAAATCTTTAATTTAAAATGAATCAAAAGAAAGATTTTAAAGTAAAATATTTTTAAGTCTTTTGTTAATAATAATTAAAGTAATTATAAAGGGTAAAATTTAGAAAGTAATTAAGGGTTAATGATTTAGGATTCATTAAATTAATAAGGTAATTTAAGAAGAATTTAATTATTTAATTAATTAATGGTTTAGTGTTAATTAATTAAATAATTAGGATTATAAGATAATTAATTAAGTATTAATTAATTTGGGATTTAGAATCATTTGTTAAATAAGTATGAGTTATTAATAAATGATTGGGAATTAATTTATCAAGTGATTTAAGATTAATTAAATAATTAGAGATTTATTAATTGGTAATGAAGAATTAATGTGTAATTAATAATAGTTGATTTAAAGTTTAATTACTTAAAGAAGTAATTAAATAATGATTAATAATTAATGAGGGATCATTAATTAGGGATTATTAAATAATTTATAAATGGGATTAATTTTGATAATCAAGTAGATTAATTAACTAATGATAAATTTTTATGAATTGGTTAAGTATAATTACTTAATGGAAGTAATTAAAGGAATTAATTACTTAAAGTAATTAATTAAATAAATTTGATAAGTTTAAATTAATTTGTTTAATTAATTTAAGGAATCACTTGGTGATTTGATAATTACTTAAATGTAATTAGTGGAAGTATAAATTACTTAGGAAAGTAATTAAAGTTAATTAGTGGATGTAATTAACTAAAGATGGTTTAATAAAAGTAATTTGAGTTTAATTACTTTGAATAATTAATCAAGGGATTAATTAAAGGATAATTAATTAAGAAGTAAATTAATTAAGGGAAGAGTAATTAAGGGTAGTTAATTACTGAATGTGATTAATCAAAGGTGATTAATAATTAAAGATTTATTATGAAATATAATTAATTTAAATGGAGTAATAAATTAAAGAAGTAATTAGAATCATTTATTAATATGATTAATGATGTAATTAAGGATTGATTAATTAAGATTAGTTAATCAATAATGAGTGATAAAAGTAATTAATTAATTATAATTAATTAAGGATTAATGTAATTAAGTATAATTAATTAATTACCGAAGTAATTAGAGATTAATTACTGAAGTGATTTAAGATAATTAATTTGTGAAATTAATTAAGTATTAATTACTTAAAGTAATTAAAGGTGGATTAATCAGGATTGATTAATTAAAATGGATACTAGAGTATGATTAATTAATTGGTTTAATTAATAATTAAGTAAGCAGGATTTATAGGATAAGGTAATTAATTTAATTCACTTTAAATTAATTAGAGATGATAAATCATTACTTAAGGATGGATGAATGAGATTGAATGTATTTCATTGTTTGATATCTCTGATGAGATATGATTGATATATGATATGGATGTTTGGTTGAATTATAATGATAATGTGAATTATCTGTTTGGGATGATAATGTAGATTATCTATTGAATTATCTATCTTTGTGTATATAGATAAGAATTGAATTGTTTTAACCTTAAAACAACTTGGCCCTTAAAAGATACGTTTTGGATTTCGATGAGACCGGGATCGGGTTTCCGTATACCGGGATTCCAGGTTTGGAGACCCGAATACCACATCGATCCAAATTAACGATAGGTCGTGAATCTCAAGTGAAGATGAAGTTTCAGAGTGCAAGGGTTATTGTCGTTAACTCTGAGGGTGATTCCAAAACGAGTGTAACGAAATAATGCCTTCGGTTTCGTTCGAACCCGGAACGAACTTGTATGGATTGAATGCTTTCAGAACATCGTCAGGTGGACGATGAGCATTCTAAGTGATATGTTCTGATTAAAGGTAATCGTAACCTCAAGCCTCATCAACCGGGAATGGCTAAAACAGGGGAGGTGCAGCAAGGCTTCGTGGGTAGCACCCACTGAGAGCAAGATAGATCCCTGTCTAGAGGTCCCTTTTCTTTTTATTCGGCTTAGTGTGTGGTTGGTCGCGCCAACTACGGGGTTATCTTGTTCGGAATTATCCAGTAAGGGATGGTTCCGGCTTTGTGTTGCAGGGGAGCGGGCGTACTCCTCGGTACGGTGATCTAGGCCACGTACTGTGACGGGCGGTACCCCAGTAGCCCTGCCATTGTATGGAAACCCATTCTTCCTACGTGCCCTTACGGTTTTGATTTTATAACCCACTTTGTGGCTAGTATGCTGGAATTTAATAATGTAACAATTTCAGCTATTTCATATTTATTTGAAAACCCTAGACCCTATTATAATATAACTGGATTTCCTATCAAATGTTTTGGTTAGCGTAAGGTAAAAACTTACCCATGTTTATTTGTGGGGAGTCTTACGTGATACCTTTTCTTTCTAAAGGTTTTGAAGTTAAGCAAGTTTAACCTGTTACTCACACCAGACCCATGTCTGACCCAAGTTGTTTATTTCTGTTTTATAAACTCTTGGGTACTCAAATTTTTACTAGTAGCCAAGGGATTCAGGTTTAGCTTTGACGAATTGTGGAGGAGCAATGGAGCAGGAGGCTTTAGCGTTGTAGATATATATAGTAGTTCCGCTGTGTCTGTATCTCTGTAGTGTATTGAGTTGTAATGTCTAGACAGATGTTATAACTGTCTAGTAAGTGATGTATATGCTGTGTAACTCTGTAAAGTGTTGTATACTATGTAATAGTATATGTTATTAATATAATTTATTCGTTCCGCTGTGAGATCGTTGTTGTTGTTTCTTTCTTTCTTCTCTTCTTTTCTATTTTCTACCCCTTTCTTTCTTATTAATGATACGACTTTCTGTGGAGAAAAAGCCTAGGTCGTTACAATAACAGTATAACTCATACTATTAAATTGTATGCTCAAACTTTTAAATTACTTGATGAAACAATCCTTAGTTGATAATCTTGGTGGAAATTAATTTAATTTTATGTAATTACACTATTACATGAATCACTTCCATTAATTTAATTTTTAAGCCCTTATTTCGTGAAACCTTTGTACAGTAAATGAGTTTCTTCTAACTATATACCATTTAATTGAGTTTCCAAACTTTTTTTGATGTTAAATGCATGGTTCACCCAAAAGGATTGTTTTTCTCAATTACATGGACAAGTTTTCTCAACATAAGTAGGCGAAAATCTTTGCTATAACTTAATGAAACCTTTAAATTTTATGCTCAAATTTTTAAATGTAACAATGTAACTTTTGGTTTGAAAATATAATATCTTTGGGTACAAATATTTTGTGAAGTTTCTAAAACAACTTTTGAGCTAACATTTACCGATGGGTAAAACAATACTTCACAAATTTTCTTATAATTTGTTTGAAATGGTTAGTTTTGCTGTAGATTTAGCTTTGTAGTTAGTATTGGCTAATGTATATTCATATTTCCTAATGATTATTTGAATTGGTATAATGTATTTAGATGTTAGCAAAATGTATTGAAAGGTAATAAGAATATTTTATGTTTATTGGTTTGATATTCGATTTAAATAAATTTTAAACATGAATTCTTAATCAATAACCTTAGACAAAACTAATTTGATTTCACATAATTACTCAATTGCATGAGTTACTTTCATTTATATAACCTTTCTGTCAACCATATTTCATGATAACCTTCAGGGTAAATTGATTTCTACCATCCCCACTTTTAAATAATAGCATACTAATTAATTGAGTTTTCAAATAATATTTTTCCATATTAAATGCATGGCCCACCCAGAAATATTATTTTTCTCAATAAATGGACAGTTTTTCTTAGGAGAAACCTTTCTAATTACTTGATGAAACCTTTAAATTGCATTCTCAAATGTTTAAATGCAACAATGTAATTTGGTTTGAAAATATAATATCGTTGGGAACATGTTTTTCATAAAGCTTTTGATTTGGCTGATAGGTAGTGAAGGGTAAAAAAACATATTTTCGTATGATTAGTTTGACATAATTAGTTTGGTTATGACTTTCGTTTTATGATTCGTATTGCCTTATGCATGTGCATATTTCCTTATAATTATTATTTTTTGATGCAAGAGTGATCCTCTTAAGAGGAGAGCACTCATATTTTATTAGATGAAAATAAAAATCCATACATAGGTTCTATGGGAATTAGTTATTACATATGTGAATAATCATCACTGTGATGATCAACTAAGTGTGATAAGGGAAATACGAGCAAATTAATACAATTATAAATATTTGAGATGACAACTTCAGCCCACTATTATAGCTACAGGTGAAAAGTGGGTGGGAAAGCCATGGAAAAAGCGTAGCCAATTAATGCAGCTAGAAAGAGGGCACGTGTAGGGATGGGAAAGCGATAGCATGCATTGTGCTGCGGTTCATGTGGTACAGTAGGATGAAATGAAGCTGGTACTTGCTGATGTTCCATGAAGATTGCCAAAGAAACAATGATGTTAAATGCTTAAGTCATGTAACAGGCCCTCAGAAGAACCGAGCAAGCCTGGGGCTGCTTCGATGCTGCACTGCTGAGCTAATATGTAGCGATACAATGTTACTGTTACGTGCCCAAAGGAAAGAGATGCTTCCAGAGAAACATTGAGGATTGCGACATGAAGGAAGGCATTAGCGTTGCAATGTGCATTTGAGGGTGAGCTCTGTGCTGAGGGAGGACTAAAGTTTATCAAAGAAGCAAACTGAAGGTGAGATAATATTGAAGAGTTGAGGGCAGCAATGAACTGATGAGATGATGCAGGTGGTCAAAGATGCATGGCTGGCGAACTGTGGATCGTTTTTGGCCATCTAAAATGAGGTGGAGTACTATCATAGTGTGCAGCTGAAGTGATGTCATAGGCAAACTAAGAAACTTTGAGAATTTTCCACAGATGCTAATGGAGTGAAAGCCATCTGAAGTGCGATGGTAACTGCTGCTATGATCTGATGAAGTGATGCCTCTTAAAAAACAACCAATTCTGTTTGTGTTTATGTGTATATACGCATATATACATATATGCTTATAAATGGTGATGTGGCATAATTTAAATGAATGTGGTTAAAAATATATTAACTTATGGTAGCTTAAAGGCAAGCCACTCTTAGTTGAGTACTTTTATGTGTAGATATATATTAACTTTATATGTACTTGATTATAGAAAGTCAATAGATTAAGCTTTATATAAGATTATGGAAAAAGATTTGCAGTGTTGTAGATTATAGTTATGGCTAAGGAAACAAGTATCATGAACAATCCCACCCAAATGTGTATTTTATTAGTTTATGTAAGTCCTGGAATACTGATTTATATAAAGTCCATCCAAATCACCAATTATGTGCGATCATTGCAAAACCAAGTTGAGCTACATAACAAAGAAATAAAATATGCATTTTTTAGTTATTCATTTCTTGATGTGATGAAAATGCAAAGATAGAGAAGCATACACAAACAAAAACGCAAAACATAAACTTTTGTGTAACCCATATGTTACTCATGACTTTTTACACTAAATGGATTTCTACCATTTCCACTTTTTAATAAAAGCACACTATTTAGTTGAGTTGTCAAATAATCCCTTTCCATATTAAATGCATGGTCCACCCAAAAGAATTGTTTTTCTCAATTAAATGGAACGTTTGTTTCTTTCATTTCCTCCTTTAATTTGTTTTTTCCTATTTTGTTTTGTATAAGGCTTTTATGCTTAACAAGTATCTGATGTTTTTCAATCTTTAAATTAACAGACAAACAAGGAGATAAAGTATAAATGAACTTTTTAGCTCTGTTCAAGCTTGGTACCTCTGATCAACAATAATGTGAATTAGTGTTTCTCTATTCTGTTTTAACCCATAGTTATTTGATGACATGATTATTTTAGTTGCCTATTTTCCATTTATCCTCTGATTATTACATGACTTTATCTACTTTAACTACTAATTTTTTGTTACCATAAACTAGAGTGTGAGATGAGGAGGTAGGGATACGAAAATTTTAGTTGATGCAGCTTCAAAACTTGCTTTCTTGATAATCGAAGATAGATAGTTGGTGTAGTTGGTGAGTACTTCTTGCATTTGGGTTCTGGGTGCATTATGTATTGACAGATCATGATCACACTTCATGCATAAACTTTTGTTAAGCTATTTATTGTGCATGCTTTTGTCCTTGATTTATTTTGTAAATAGTGCAACAATTATGCTTCAAAATGTCTCCAATTTGTGAGTAACGGTGACCATTATTGTAAACACAAGTAGAAAAAGCATTCATTGTTATTAAATGCTATCATATTTGATTCATATACACAACGAAAAACAAAAGGAATTAGCAACTTTACTACTATTTTACAATTTTATGCTCTTTGTTGCTTCTTAATCAATTCATGACTTATCATTGCATTTATATTCAACTTGGCGCTATAGTATTGGCTGGCCATTATTTGTTGTAAGATTGTGGTTAGACTTGCCATTATTAATTCCATCAATTAACACTACCGACCTCATTTTGAATTTCACATTTATTGTTAGATTTTTCTTCTATGCTATAAAAGCATAGCTAGGCATTTTTATTGGGAAAGAACATTGAAGATTACAAGTTTTCAATGCATCCTATAAATCTCTAATTCAAAGTTTTCTTCAGTACGTAGTTTTATACTGTAATTGAAGTGCGTTCTATGAAATAAGCATGTTTATTGCAATCTCTCATACAAATTAGAGTTGTTGATCTTATATACAACGAATTTGATGGCAAACCATGATGAATATTATTAAGCTCTGTGCTGAGTGAGCTGATGCTCTTATTAAGGGGACATGAGATGGTGTATGTAACCTTTTTTTAACTTACATGCATGTTTTTAGTATAGTTGTATATAAGGCACAACTACTAATTTCATGACATTTACGACCAAGCTTCTTCCAAGCTATAAGATGCATCAGATGTATCACTTCCTTATGTGAATTTTAAATTTTGAATTTGATTGATCTAGAATAGCAATAATTTTCCAACCAAGTAAAAGGTAATTTAATAAACATGTACATGCAAAGATATTAAGTTTATACCCTTTTTGGGCGTTGAAATCAATTAGTACATGCATAATTTTTCAGTCAATTTTTTTTTACATTTTCTATCCAAGGTGTTGCATTTGTTAGTTTTATACCACATACATGTGCTTATATTATAAAGGGAATAATCACCCGAATCCTTTTCTCTTACAGTTTGTGGTTGAACTGGAGAGAGTAACAACTCTAGAGGTACAACAATAATAGCAAGTGGAACCAGAGTTATATTTAATTTCCCTTTTTTACCTTAATTTTTTACCACAACAGTGTTTAGCCTCCCATTGTGTCAAAGCTAGATGAGAATATTATTTTGAGGAAAATATTTGATGCTTATTATTATATACAACATTGCTCGGCTTAAATCCTGCTTAGAAGAACCTTTTGAACATGATATATAAAACTTATTATTTTGACATGATGGTGTAAATTAAGATCTAATTTTATTCCTTTTTTGTACCATGTTTTTTTACATATACCGTAATATGTTTATCAATTTTGTGCAATGTTGAAACTATATGTTAAAATTTTCACATTGCAACATTTGTACTTTAGTTCTTACAGATTGCTTAGAAGCTACCCTTGTCGATATAAACCTTGAAAAAGTAAAGAGAAAAATAATTTCATCAATTTAAGCCTCATTCACGTTTTGATAAACATTTGAATTACACAAACACACATTTAAAAAAAAATCAACATTGCAACATTACGTACACGTCAAATCCATTTTGTAAGATCCAAAAAATCTTACAAACAGTGTTTTTTAATACCAAATTCCTCCTACGCACGTGCATCGCACGTGCCAAAGTACTCATGTGTGTGTAGTGTAAGAATCCAATAAATCTCATTTTTTCTACACCTCAAGTCCCTTCTGATTTAAACCGCCTGTCCTGAATTAAATAATTGTACTTTCTCTCCGTTAGCACCTCACTCAATTATGTAATTCACAACTTTTGATTAAAATCATGGAATATCAACGGGTGTGGCCGATTCTTGTCTACACACACGAACAGTTTGGCACATCCCTCTATGCCACACCTCATCTACACTCATCTTATTTTTCGACATACACATTTCGAAATCAAACGTAAAATTGTAGACATATTCTTACATAACTCAAGATCATCATCACAAAATTTGGATTAATTTGAATAATATGTGTTCAAAAAATCTTTGTGTAAGTTGGAGTGGAAAACCATTATTTAAGGGACAAATGATCAATATAGGTGCATCTTTTGCCTAAATACAAAGCACAAAAATTTCATTCAGCTCTAAATTTTTCACGGCAAACCAATGCTGAATTGTGTTCCTCAGTACATGCATGATACATTATACTCATTATAGCAAATGCAGAGAGCACACCATCAATGTATTATAAGTCAAAACACTTGAGACAAATCCTTTTCCAAACTCATGGAACAACTTCCTCACGTCCCAAACTTTTCCAACTTTGCACAACCAATAAATGAGTGCGCTAGTAATTGAGTTATTGGGTGTCATGTTTTTTCTTAAAAGCTTCTTCCAAACACCACAAGCATCACTCACCTTCCCACTCTCACACAATGCATCTATTACCTTACAGCACAATGATGAACACAATACATGCTTTCCATCTAGCATGTCCATGATCAAACTCAAAGCTTCTACCGATTTCTTGTTTTCACATTAAAAAAACGTATCATGGTCGAATATGTAGCTTCATTGGGCATGATTTCATTCTCTTCCATTTCGTCCATGACTTTGATTGCATCCTTAAACTTTCCAACATCACAAAACCCATCAATCAAAATCGTGTATGTGTTAGGATTATTGTTGCGCGAAACCTAAAAAATGATAAAATTGTTGCGGAAGCCTATCCCAAAATACAAAGGGATAATATTGAATGAAAATAATAATATTTGAAGATAAAAATAGATCTAAAACACAAAGAAATCAAGAGAGAATACATAAGGTTCCACCAAACAACCATTTATATTGTTTCTAAAAAAAAAGCCTAATAGAGGAGTGTTGACCTCTATAACAATGGTTTCTTAGTGTTTGTTGAAGAAGAACAAAGACGGAAGAAGAGAGAAATACTTGTCTCACGTCCAAGACTTCTCTAACCACACCCTCATGCATATAAAGCCGGATAGATCCAGTACCACAAACTGACAGTTCTACTCCATTGGTGGTCCTAATCATATCGACGATCTTCTTATAAAGAAGAAAAATACCTCACATCACTACATATGTGAAAAATAGTACCTTGATCCATCTTTCAAAGCTTAACATTACTAATGAGGACATCACAAGAAGTATCACTATCGCTATCTTCAGCTATGTCCGTCCGTGTATCGCTATCACTGTCACTATACATAGCCTTTTTCGATCCCTTTTATACGCTTTACATATGTTGCGCATATGGCCATTTTTACGACAATAATAATAGAAGATACTTTTCGACATACATTTACCATTAGCGACTTTTTTCTTCGGTTTTGTATCTTACTTTAAGTCTCTTCTTACACTACAAGGAAAAGTGAAATTTATGGTGGAAGCTTCCGACGGCTGCCGACGGATCCGTCATTATGCTTTCGACAGCTAATCAATTTATTTATTTAAACTTATTACTTTATTATTCCATATTAGTTATATAAGTTATAAATTTGATTAAATACCTAATAATTTTGTAAATATATTTCTAGTCAATTATTCAAATTTATAATAATTTTTGATTAACTAAATCAGTGTTGTCGATAATCTTTTTTATTGTATAATTATATTTGATAATTAACTTTATTGAAAATCGAACATAGACAATCATTTTTTGCAAGTTTCAATCTATCAATTATAAAATTTGATGAAAGTTATGATACGTAATGGTTTTATGAATATATTTTGTAAACATTGTGTGTATAACTACAATTTAAAATTTGTAAATGCAAGAGAGGTTGTAATCATTAATATTTATTTCATATTCATTGATAACAAATATAAACTATTCAGTTTTTTCTACAAATTAAAATTTTCAAACAAACTAATATATATTAAATTTATTTTAAAAAGTGTGAAAATGGAATAAAAATAATTAAGTAGCCGTCGGAAGCCGTTGCTAATTAAAGCCGTCGACTGCCGTCGGAAAGTCGCGTATATTCAGCCATTAGGCCGAGAGCTGCTTTATTACATTTGCCTCCCCCCAAATTCCACAAAACCATACCTGCTCCTCCCCTCTCCATTACCGGCGAATCTGCACCACTTCCATACCATTAACAAGTTCATCATTCTTCTTTCTCCTCAACCCTATGCCACTAATTCATCTCCAACCATGTTTAATCCCTTAACCCTAATTACTTTAACCCTAATTAATTTTCGTTTGTAAATTACGATTAATTTATGATTTTAGTTATTTATATTACCCATTGATTGTTTATTATACCCCATTGAATGCTAATTACAGTTATTATTGTTTAAATCTAAAAATTAATGTATGATTTAGTGGATGTGTATATGTGTTAATTAGTGTATTTGTGCATTAGGGCCAGCTTGGATTAATTAGTGTAGAAGCGCATAATTTAGTGCTAAAATGTCGAAAATAATAATTTATTTACATAATCGTTTATTAGTTTAGACCCTTAATTATGTATAAAACGTAGTTTGTTAGAATGTATGGCATGCGGTAAACTTGTGTATATTGTAGTTTATTTTTTAAAATATGATATTTCATCCATAATTCATTACATTTGAAAACATAAAAGATTTTATAAAAAGGTAAAAACTACATAGTATATTATATAATTAATACAACATTAAAATATAAACAAATTATTGTACAAATGCTAACATGCTATATAATTAATTAAAAAAAATTTAACAGTAATATATACACAAATTGGTGCATAATGTGCTTTATTTTTTAAAATCCCTTAGAGAGGTTTTGGCCACGTCCGACAAGTATTGTATATGATCGTAATATGGATATTCTTTTTCGCTACAGAATGGACATCCATATTCATTTGATATAATATTTGTCGGATTTGTCCTTGTATTGGGCAAGTTACAAACACAATAAAGTACTTATAATTTGAAAATCATTTCATTTTGAACGATTCATAAAATTTTGACAGCACTTCCTTTTTATTCCCTGTGTATACGCATTTGTGTACGATACAAGGAACAAAGAGAAAGTGCTGTCGAAATTTTGTTGAATCGTATAAAATGAAATAATTTACGAAGTGTAATTACTGTTGTGTTGTAATGGAAAGTAGAATGACCGACCATTTAGGTAGAAAACGATAAATTAAAAATTTAATATTATATTCATAATTTATACCAATTCGTAAAATGTATAAATGATAATTACTAAATGAATTATGTTTAAAAGAACATTAAAATGTATAAATGAATTAAAAATAAAATAAAAAAGAACAATGTATTTTATAATTAATAAAACATTCAATGTATAAATGAATTGAAAAATAAAATGTCAACCTATAAAATGATCAATACTTTTTTGATTTTCTATCATATTTTCTTAGATAGGAAAAATGAGCATCTACTTTGTTAATCGGAGCTGGATGTATCAACCACGAAGGGGGTTGAGTGGTTCAATAAAGGAACAATTTTATAATGGTGTAAACGTATTTATTGAATTCGCTTTAAGTAATAATGGAATCGATGAAGAAATTCGTTGTCCGCATAGTAGGTGCAAACTCTTGAAGCATTTGGTACCGGATATGGTTAAAGTTCATTTGTACCAATACAGTTTCATGCCGGATTATAAAGTGTGGGATCATCGTGGAGAACTTGTACCACCTAATCCTGTACAGTCAGAGGAGGAGATGGGTAATGATATTGTCATAGCGAATCACATAGAAGATATGGTTGAAAATGCAGCATGATCAATGTTCCCTACAGTTGAAATTGATGATGATGGTGTAAATGTTGAAGAAGAACCAAATATTTGAATGATTTATTGGATGCTGCTAAGAAACCCCTTTGAGATAGATGTAAAGGCGGCATCCAATTATCAGTAACTACAGAATACATTGCAATGAAAGCAAAATACAACTTCGTAGAAGCTGGATTTACAGCTGTTGTACAAGCTGCAAAACGACATATACCATCCGATAATTTAATGTGTGAAAATCATTATGAAGTGAAAAAACTTATATCTGCTTTTGGTCTACCATATCAAAAAATAGACATATGTTTAAATGGTTGCATGTTTTATTGGAAAGGGGACATCGATCTTAGGAAGTGTAGAATATGTAACGAGAAAAGATACAAATCAAGAAAAAAGAAGGAAAATGAAGTTCCATACAAGCATATGCAGTACTTACCCACCACTCCTAGGCTTCAAAGGTTATATGCATCTTCTGTAACCGCGCCTCATATGAGATGAAACAGTGTGAGAATATAGGAAGAAGATACGTTAACACACTCAATTGATGGAAAAGCATGAAAGCATTTTGATAAAACATATCCTGCTTTTGCAGCGGGGAGCCGTAGTGTTAGACTTGGTTTTTATATGGATGGATTTTCATCATTCTTTCAATTTGGTTCTAAATATTCATCTTGGCCTATTATCGTTACTCCTTACAATTTACCTCCGTGGATGTGTATGAAAACTCCATATATGTTTCTCGCTTTTGCCGTCCTTGGCCCTGATAATTCAACACAAGGTTTTGATGTTTATTTACAACCATTGATTGAAGAGTTGAAAACACCGTGGCATGAATGGATTAAAACAAACGACATTTAAAAGAAAGAATTTTTGTATGCTTGCTTTTTTGTTATGCACTATTAGCGATTTTCTTGCGTATGCAATGCTTTTAGATTGGATCATGGCCGGTCGTCTAGCTTGTCCTTATTGCATAGAAGAAACATGAGCATTTTCTTTACCGCATGGGACGAAAATTTTGTAGTTTGATTGTCATCGGTGTTTTCTCCGTATTAATCATCCTTTTAGAAGAGGCATAATTTTTTTACAGCTAATAGACAATGCAACCACCAACGATTTGGTCAAGCAAAGGAATATATGAACTTGTAAAGGATTATCCAAAGATACATGGAACTGGAGTACAAATTGAAATTCCAAGTAAATCGACGATTCACAATTGGTGCATAAAAAGTATATTTTGGGAGTTGCCTTATTAGAAAGATCTTCTACTTCGTCATAGTATTGACGTGATGCAAAATGAGAAAAACGTGTTTGATAATGTGTTTAATACAATTTTGAATGTTAAAGGGAAGACTAAGGACAATTTGAAGTGATATACAAGAAATATGTAAGCGTCCTGAGCTTCATATCAAGCCATATGACACTAAAACCCCCACAACATGCTATGTGTTAGATAATAACCAAGTTAAAGTTCTGTTAAAATGGATAAAGGATTATGATTTCCTAATGAGATTTTTTTCTAATCTTCGTAGATGTGTCGACTATATAAATGGTAAACTGAGTGGAATGAAAAGCCATGATTGTCATGTAATGATGGAAAATTTGTTACCCGTCGCTTCCAAAGAACTGTTGTCTGTAAAAGTTTGGATGGTTATAACGGAACTAAGTTTGTTTTATAAAGAGCTTTGTTCGACTATGTTAAAAGTTGATCGTCTATGTAAACTTGAAGTAGAAATCTCTATACTGCTCCTCAAACAGGAGAAAATATTTCTTATAGATTTTTTTAATGCAATGGAGCATTTACCTGTTCATCTTCCATTTGAAGCATGTCTTTGAGGTCATGTGCAATATAGATGGATGTAGCCATTTGAAAGGTATTAGTATTGGGTATTTTAAATATTAGTTTAATTACAAATATAAGTAAATTTTAATTTGAAATAATTTTTTAATAGGTACTTAAATCATCTACAGAAAAAGTTAGACAAAAAACATGAGTTAAAGGTTCGATTTGCAAATCATATATTGAAGAAGAAGCTTCATTCTTTTTCCCTCATTATTTCAGTGACCATGTGAATATATCATTTGAAGGTGTTCCGTGTAATGATGAAGGCGTTGAACAAGATTCTTCTCAGGTAATGTTATCTATTTTTAGACAACATGGCTGACCTACTGGAAAATGTGTGGAACTATGGTTAGACGATAGAGATCACCATGTAGCACACACGTATATTCTTGTTAATTGTGCCGAAGTTGCACCATTTGTTATGTTATATTAATTAATAATTCTCAATATATTTATTTCAATAACACATGTGTTGTTTATAATGCAATATACTATTCATATCCGCAGTGTTTACGAATCACAATATTCATGCGACGACCTCAGTAAAGAAATCGTTGGTTGGTTTTCGAACTAAGTTTATGATCCGAGAAATTGTGTGGTCGATGAAGGATTGAAACATCTTGCGTTGGGACCAAAAAGAAGTATCAAGACAGATCCAATATTCTTCGTCAATGGTTATAAATTCAACACTAAAGAATATGGTGCTGAAAAATTAACGAACAATATCGGTATATTTGTTAAAGGTAGCGGTGATCCAAATAATCATATAAATGATTTTTTAGGAGTGTTAACCTAGGTTTTACAATTGACATATTTCACATGACCTGCGGAAGAATTTTTTTTTTAGATGCAATTGGTTCAGCAATGTTTTAAATTCTGGAATCATCGTTCACAAAGGTCGTAATCTTATTGAAATAAAGCATACCTCACGTTATCATAAGTACGATTCTTTTGTACTTTCCAAACAAGCACTACAAGTTTATTACGCTCTGTATCCATCTTTAAAAAGAGATAAAGAAGATTGGCCAATAGTTTTTAAAACAAAAGTAAGATTTATTTTTGATGGAAAGAATATTCCAAACGAACAAGCTTATCAAGCGAATATTGAGGAAAATAGCGAAATAATAATAACCGACGATCATACTGATTTTGAGCATCTAAATGATGAATCAAATGTTTTAGTAGAAGCATTTGAGACTATAAAGGAAAAAAATATGGAGTACGAGATGGAGTCTGAATCAGAGAACAACGAAGACTGATTAATAATGCACATTTTGATAGAAGGTAATTTATGTGATTATTAATGTTACATTTTTCTTATAAAAAATGATATATTTTCTCATAATAAAATGATATGTTCCGCCGTAGTAAAATGATATGTCTATGATAGGTATTATGTTGTTTTTCGACGTCGGAGTTCTTCCCATCTAGGTTCCCCCTCTTCTTCTCAGAGAGGAACCACCGCCGAAGGTGATAGCGATGGCCCGTCAGAGCAGCGCAACGTCCTATAGATGTTACAGCCTAAAGCAAAAGGATAAGTATTAAATTTATTTCACCATCATGAATATTTTGCGTACGATATATTAGTCATGATTTATTAAAGGTCTGTATCATATTTAACACAGGGAATTTGAGCTGGAGCCTTGAGAGCTTGTTCTTAATATTTCCATGGAAGCTTACATGAGCAGGATGACCGCATGCTGGCCTAGGTGGGATAAATTCCTAGCCCACATCATAGAGTGTATCTGGCAGGACTTCCTCGTAAGTGTAAATTTGTATATCATTATATATAACCACTGTACAATTTGCTGGCTAAGTATAAATATATAATGTATATTTTTTCAACGTGTAGGGGCGGTAGATTTGCAAAAGGTTGACACTCTTCTTTGCAGAAACTATTAGATAAGAAAAATGAGGAAGAACTACCGTGACAAGATGTGGGGCATAAAAAAAGCGGGGAAGTGGGCGCAAGCGTGTGGGATGCTTGGATTGTTTGGTGGAATAGCGATAAGACAAAGGTAAGTTTATTAATCTCTTACTAGCTATTTAAATTGAAGTTTCATATACAACCTATCACACTATATATAGAGCATGTATATAATATCACTTTAACTTGTTCAATTTAAATGTACATGCAGAGTCAGATAGAAACTCTCTAAATAGAAATAAGAATCCAGTCACACATTGCAGTGGTTCTAAGTCATTCCAGCGTTACCGTGAAGAGTTAGTAAATTTACTAATTTCAATTATAAACAGTTATTACATGGTATAATTTTGCATGTACAATAATAATACATAATAATTATTTCAGGAAAGAGAGTGTATGGGTCACGTCTCCTATATGTACGTATTTGCCCATACTCATGCCATCGAGCATCAAAATGAAGATGGCACACTCTCTTACACATGGGCCGATGATAAATCAACCAAAGCCCATGTAAACATATTTTAAGTTATAAGTTATTAATAATCGGTTTAATTAATTAGTCATACAGAATTAAAAAAATGCAGTGTAAATTTCAATTGTATTTTTATTTTGCGTTGCAGGAAAAATTTATGCAACAACAAGAGCAGCTGCTTCAGGGAAGGGAACGGGATCAGTTGACTACCAACGAGGAGGATGCAATTTTTGAAGCTGTCATGGAACTGACAACGCGAAATAGGCGGTATGGCTTTGGCAACCAAGAGCTACTGAACAGTATGTTTGGATTTGACTATTTATTAATCTCTCGACTGTAGCGAACTTGAAATTGTTTAGATTATTCGTCAAAAATTGTTTAGGTTATAAAATTATTTTCTTATACAAAAGTTAACCGCATATCAAAATGTAGTTAAATAATGAGATGAATAACTAAGTTCATAAAAGAACAACTAAGTTTATTAAAAAATAATTAAGTTTTATACAAATTTAACTTAAGTTGCTTAAAAGTTTATAAAAATTAACTATTTTTTATAAAATTTAACTAAATTAACTAAGTTTTTAAAATTTAACTAAGTTAATCAAGTTTTATAAAAATTAAATAATTTCCTGAAAATTAACTAAAATGTATAAAACTTACAAATTAATAAAAATTAACCGAGTTATATAAAAATTTAACTAAGTTAACTAAGTTTTATAAAAATGAAATAAATTTATAAAAATTAACCATGTTTTACAAAAATTAACTAAACTTTTAAAAATTAACCTAATTTATAAAACTTAACTAAATTTTATATAAGTTAAGTAAGTTTTATAAAAATTAAATAAGTTTATAATAGTAACTAAGTCAATAAAAAATAATTAAGTTTTTAAAGAAATAACTTAGTTTTTAAAAATAACTAAGTTAATAAAATTTAGTTTTTAAAGAAATAACTTAGGTTAACAATAACTTAGATTATCAGGATGCAATTTCTTATCAATTCGGTTTCTCTTCAATATATATACATGTACAAGCACTGGATTGAGAAGACAACCTAACCATTCTCAATTTAATAAAAGCAAGTAAGGTAATAATGTCTTTGAATCCCAATGCTATTCCATTTCACACTATTATAGCATCCATTAATCTTATATATTAAACTGTTATAAGGCTGCTAAGCCATTAGACACAAATCTCTTATTAGATCATGTGTTGTAGGCTAGGAGCAAGCAGAGCAAGCACCAAAAAGCTCAGGACAAAGAAGAGATTCAAGAGTTGAGGGCCAGGATTGCAGATCTGGAGGAGGGAGACCGTCGTCGCGTCATGGAGATGACGTAATTGGATGAGCGCTTGGCTACGTATATGCAGCAGCATGGGGCGTTTCCTTTGTTGGGTGATTCCGGAGGCGATGATGAGGCTTGATAGGTACGATTTTTGTGTTTTTATTCAGATATTATACATATGTGCACTTGGAGATGGTGAGGATGATGTATTTGGGTATGTTTGTTATATTTTGAGGAGATGTTGGATGATGTGTTGCTTTGTTTTGACACGATTGATACATTTTGAGATGTTGAATGTTGATTATGTGTATGTTGGTTGAATGTTTTGTTGTATGTTGGTTTGGTTGAGTTTTATTTGTTGTAAATAGTGATGTTTTTTTAGTATTGATGCTTTATATGTGATTTGGGCTTATATATATGATTTATATGTATGAAATCGATCTACGATATATATTGATATGTATGTGTTGTACAGGAAACGAATGACAGCAAAAATAAAAAACAGCCCAGATTTCCAACTACTTCCAATGGCCTAATGGGCAGTAATATCCAATGGTTATCAACGACTATTGATGGTTTATTGGCAATAAATATCGACGGCTTGTAACGGTTTCCACCGGCTAGGGAGCAATGGTTTCGACGGCTTCCAACACACGTAAAGGTAAACTACGAATAGCCTCGTATACGCGACGATCGTCAAAAAGCCATTGGCATTTGCTATTGGTAGCCGTCGCAAAGTCATCGACAAAGCCGTCGGAAGCACTGTTAGGTGATGACTTTACTTTCAACGGCTTTCTGACGGCCGCCAACGGATTTCAGCCGTAAAAAAATATGCCCTTTTTTATAGTGCTACCATAACCTCATCTTCAACTGATTTCAAGGTTGACCGTTTTCTTCTAAGTTCTTCATTCAAGAGACTATTCCGGATAATATCCAATGAGATTGTTCCATTAGCATTGGAGTTACTTATGGCACAACCAATGTATTAACTCATCAACAAAAGAGCTTGTAATTCATCATCAAATTTGACATCCATACTTGACAGTTGATTTATTACATCTTGATACTCGTTCAAATGCTCTGCTACAGACTTCTCTCCATCCAGCCTCAACTGAACCAATTTTCGAACAAAAAAAGCCTTACTGGTAGCATTTTTTTGACTCATATAAAGGTGCCAACTTATCCCACAAACCTTCGTGGATTTACAGCTAGCCATATGGTGGAAAGCTGAATCATCAAGATACCGACAAATCAAAGCAATCGCTTTCTTGTCCATCTTCTTCCATTTACCCTCCTCTATATTTGAGGGTCTCTTCCCATCATCTTCAAATTGGCTCATGAAGATCGTTAAGATATCAAACATCCTCAATCTTAGGCTTTCAAATACCATTTTTTTCCAATTAGAAGAGCAATCTTCAAGAAGGAAATTAAATCTGACATCTCAACAACTTTATAAATCCAAAATTACCCTTAGTCTTGCGATGATCTAGCATCGATACCAATTTGTTATGTTTTTTGTTGCGCAAAAGTTAACAAAGGATAAAATTGTTATGGAAGCCTATCCAAGAATCTTATATCACCCAAGTGCAAAGGGATAATATTAGATAATAATAATAATATTTGAAGATAAATAATGGTGAAAATAGATCTAAAACAAAGAAATCAAGAGAGCAATACACAAGATTCCACATAACACACATTTATATTGATTCTCAAAAAATAATTATTTAAAATTAATCCACATAATAAAAGTAAACAAAACAAAAATAGAATCAATAACCTAATTGAGAAGGAGTCTTGATCCCTGTAACAATGGCTTCTTAGTGTTTGGAGAAACAGAACAAAGATGGAAGAAGAGAAAAATACCAAATATTTTTCCACACTTTTCCACTCTCTTCTAGGCTTTATTTATATCATCAATTACTTAATGTCCAATTTAATATTATATGGCAAAAAATAAATTGATTATTCAATTAGAGAGAGATATAGACATAATCAAATATGCCTATTAAGTAGGAAAAACAAAAATTTTCTTTCTTTCTTTTGCATATTTTTTCTTCTATTTATGATTTTGTATCACCAAATTCAGGGTTCATATCTTTCCCTACAACTTCATTGAAAACTTTTTTTGTGTTAACTAAATCATATATGGAGCAATAAAATGACATGATTGTTGTATATGTAACTACATTTGGTATCATACCCATTTCAGGCATTTCATCGACTAACTTAAGTGCACTGTCAATCTTACCCATTTCGCATAAAGCCTTTAGTAAAATAATACGTTAAACACATTGGGCTCAATCCTAAACTTCTTCATGCAATTCTTAAATAAAACATCAACGAGATCGTACCTTTTCTTCATAATTATAGCATTCAGCAAAGCATTGAACGCCCTAGCAGAGGTCTGAACCCCAAAAGTGGGAGTTTGTAGAATGATCTTCGGAGAGAGGTTTGGTTTGGATGAAAGCGAGTATGCATTGATCAAATTGATGAATCTGCTCCTCGCACTTGAAGTTCGAGTTTTTGAGAGAAGAGAGCAAGGATGGGATGGGTTGAAAATGGCAGAAAGAGAGGAAGCAATTGATGATGGCGACGTAGGAAGAGTAGTTGTGGGAATAGCTGGGGCAGAAGCGGGAAGCGTGGTCGAAGATCCGGAGGCAGAGAAGCGGGTCTGGTGTGGTGGAGATGAGGTAGGCGATTTGTTTAGGGGTAGGGACACGTGGGAAATTTAGGATGGGTGGGGAGATGGTGAAAGAGGAGAGAGATGAGGGGAGGTCCGATAGGGTGGTGATGATCGGAGTTGAGAGGTGGGAGAGGTCGACGAAGGTAGAGAATCGATGACGGTAGAGAATCGACGGTGGAGATGGACGTAAAGTCGCGCGAACAGTTTGGTGGTTTGATTTTATTTGGCAAACTTTTACCTAAAAACACCAAGTTTTATAGTTAAATATTTTTGTTAAAAGATCTTTTCTTTTAAGAAATCTCCAACAGGTCTAGGTCTGAATATCCAGGTCTGAATATCAAGGTCTGAACAGTCTTTGTTTTATCAACAAACAGACGTCTATTAAATGAACATCTGATTGATAGGCACTCATTAAATGAACACCTAACATTTGACGATCATTTTATGGGCATATGAGCTTAGGCGTCCATTTAATTGGTGTTCAAGGCTTAAACGACTCATAAAATGGGCGCTTAACATAACTTGGGTAGATACCCCTTCCCGCCTTCTTCCCCATTTTCCACCTTTTCTCTCTTTCTGCGTCCTTTTTTAATTTTGTTTTTGTTTTTATTACAAAATATGAGAAAATGTCGTCAGTCCCACCAAAATCGCTAGAAGGACCGTTCACAAACACCCATGGGAAGAATCTGGTCCCTTACACATTCCTGTAGTATCTGGGCTTACATTTTACGATATGCGGGTACTTCATGAGTTTTTAGATGGTTATCGACACAGGTCTGAAACTGGGTTGTCTATAGTGCAGGTTTATTTCTTTAGTAATTTCACTATTATAATTTTGTGTGTATGCATCCCAAAATCATATTTACAACTGTGCTTGTATTTAATTTTGCACCATTAATCATATGTAGGATCGGTATATTCATTATTGTGGTAGTCATGCCAAGTGCTATATACAATATTACGACACCCTTCCCCATCCCATTATGGAAAAGACTCCAAGCAGGTCCTTTTGGCATGCTTTTGATTGTTAGGCCTGTCTAGTCATTTGATCGACCTTTCAGTCAAGCATTATTTGGGAGGTGGTGGCATATGACATATATGTTCCACTTTTCTGACTTTAGTTGGATATTACCCTCACCGACTTCTACATGCTTAGGGGTATTAAGATTGGAGGACATGAGCGTAGACCTTTCCTATTCAACGAGTTATACGAGTCTATCAATTTTTTTTTAATCATTTTTCTACCGCTCAATGATCCCACAAAACTTCATGGCGGTTTTGTACTTTTGACCTACCTTCAACACTACATCACCGTTTATAGAGATCGAGCTTATATGATGGATGTGATCACTCGTGCATTTCTTTTGTACTTGTTTGGTTCGACCTACTTATCGAGCCAAAAAGGTACATTTTGTCTTGGTTATCTAGCAACGCTTGCCAAACTAGACCAACTCCATACCGTTGATTGGGATACGACCATTCTAGGTACCTTGTATACAACATTAGATCCATTTTCACTTAGTGAGGTCAAGCAGATATCTGCTTTTTGGTACGTGTTGTAGTTGTGTAACTACGAGTACACATCGAACATGCATCCCCACATCCAGAGGATAGCTAGTTAGACTCATGAGCAGTAATTTCCTAGGATGAGACAATGGAAAACAATTTAGTATGTGCTGCATGCTCCCTTATGGGTTAGACATGACTTAATGGAGGCTAGGTCGTAGCTCAACATGAGCAGTCACAACAATCTTATACGGACTCCTTGGGCCTCCCATTGGACACAGGTTGTAGACGTAGGTCTTATGGCGAACGACTATCCCTTAATGATTGCATATTCATTGTCTATGTTAGAAATGGACCAGTCCGTAGTGGAAGTAATGAGTGAATTTCAAAAAATTTACCCTATTGGATCTTTATTGGGCCTATGAAGTCAAATTTATTTAGAATATTTCTAAAGTTTATTTAAATAATTTTTTTTATTTTAATTTATAAAATGATATTAGGTTATTTATTTTATGTTATTTTAAATATATATGTGTATCACATACACATATATATGTGTGTGCGGGTGTAATCAATTCGTGCAAGTTATAATATGTCGGTATATAGATATTGGGATTTACGTCGCAACGGATAAGTTAACTCGTCAAATATTCAAATATATTGTATAAATGTATATGTGTATATATACTTTTACTTTTATGATAAAATATTTAAATATATATACATACATATATATATATTAAAATTTTATTTATATATAACTTTATATAAACATATAAATATTTATATACGAACATAAATATATAATATTAACAAAGTATACAAATTGATTAATATATAAATATGTTTATATTATTTAAAATGTAATAAATAATGTTTTTTGTTATAATGTTGAAAATAACACTTATATAATTACATAAAAAATTATTTATTTAATATGTGTGTGTGTGTATTTATATTTCTATAAATAAATATGTTAAATGCTTATATGTATGTGTATAATAAAATATGTATACTAATATAAATAAAATTATATATATATATATATTGATCTAGTCTTGTGCATGTCTTGGGATATTTTTAATTTTTAATTTTAAATATATATATATATATATATAATAAAATAGTTTAAAATCATTTAAAAATTAATAAAAATATTTTATTTAAAACTAACTTTAAATTTCAAACTTCCAACAAATTTTAGAAGAAAGTTTTGTAATTTGAAAATTTATTATCTAATTTTATAATTTAAAACAACTTAAAAAACTAATTTTAAATTCATGACTTTAATTTAAATATTTAAAACATAAAAAAGTATTTTTTTATTTTCTACCGAGAGTTTAATATGTATCAATATAATTTTATAAAATATACTTTATAATCCATATATGAATTTATATATTCATTTCTATGATACATTGATATAAAAATTATTTAAAAATAGTATATAAATAATAAAAATATTTTCTTTTTGCCAAAAATAATATACTTATTAAACGTCATATATAAAAATTATATTATCATATTTTACATAAGTATAATATAGTATCTAGATTATAAACTATGTAAATATATGTATATAGTATATATTAAATTATTTAAATAATAAAAAAATGTCGTTTTATTCTGAGTCGTACTATACAAAGATGAATTTTCATAAAATAAATAAATGTGGATACATATATGTACAACCAATCAAAATTGTGATAATATATCTTCATATTGGAATCGTCACCTAACTAATAATATTATATATAAATTATACATTATAAGTATAAATTGTTGGAATAGGGCCAGTCCGTAGTGGAAGTTATGGATGAATTTAAAAAGAATCCCTTATTGGATCTATATTGTACGTATGAAGTCTAATTCATTTATAACATTTCTAAATTTTATTTTAATAAAATCTATTATTTTATTTAAATTTATAAATTATATAATTTTATTCAATTTATATTTTAATACATATAAATATACATGCATGTTTATGTATGCATGTGTAACATGTTAGCCTGTGCAAGGTATAACATGTTCGTACGTAGATGTTGGAATTTACATCGTTACGAATACGTTAGCTAATCCATTATGTAATATATGTTGTCCATATATATTACGTATATAAACTTTTACCTATATATATAAATCTTATATATACAAGTGGTATGCCCGTGCGTTGCATGGGTCAGTAGGTTAATAATTGGGTAAGTTTGAAACTATATAACATTCAATTTAATATAACAAAGTTTTCTCGAGTTCTCTTACACACAATTTTGAGTTCTTTTAGTTTGTATGTAATGAATTTTTTGTTTTAATGTATAACTAATTATAAACTGTCTTTTTCATTTCTGCCACAGAATTATGTACTTGGCCAGCTTTCTCTACGTCTACTCGCTTAGTCACATTGAAGACAATGCGCAATTTTATGCAAATGTCACCACTAAAAAACTGAAATTTTTTGTCACCTTTCTCCAAAACTTCTATTTATAGAGTTCAAAGGTTACCACTGAAAAACTGAAATTTTTTGTAGAGAAATGGGATATCAAATTATAATTAATAATGTAAAAGCAAAGACCAACATGCATTATACTTTTGTAACGGATTAAACACAAAACAACTCCTAATATGCTTTTGTATCTCCCTCTGGAAATTTGATGCCCTATATCATCCCATCTTTGTAGTTTTTCATACCTAAATTCGACCAAGTTGAACCAAATTAGGTGGATCACATAAAAAGTTGGTGATCATTGAGAAGAAAGTGTAAAATAAACATGAGAACAATAATATGCTCGCCGATCCTATTTGTAATTAAATAAACTAACCTTATATAGGTGCAACTGGTTACTGCTATGAAAAGATTCATCCACTATAATACGATTTGTTCCTAGTCCTATAGAGAATGCAGCTTATATTCTTTGTATTGAAGTGTGTTGGAAATTGCTCAACACTAATGAGACGTGAGCGGTTATGGTTATATGTATCTGGGTAGACTATAAATTGATATGAAATTTAGAATGTATATAAACTATCAAAATCTTTTATGAAAGTCTGCTATGGAACCTTGTATCAATGGGAAGTGGTTTTCATCATTTTCCATAAACTTTTCTAGATCGATCAGCCATTAACGTTGTTAATAAAGCCACAATTTCAAAAGTATATTAATCTACATACTAAGAATTTGATAGTGGTAAAGCCCTCATGAATTGTTATGTTTTTTGCTAGTTCGTCCACTGTTGAAATGACCCTCCTATTTCCACCCTAATTTCATAAGGATTTTTTTTTAAGAGATGATATATGGATATATCATTCATTACAAATATAATTCCCAGGGTCATTTTCTTTCTCCAATAAACAAAATAGATCCAGGATCTTTCACAATATAAAAATATTGTTTTAAATCTAAATCATTCCTAACATACATATATGAAGATATCTATGTTATATTCTACTAGAATCAGAGCATGATAATATGTAAGTAGAAATCCTTTTAAATCTATTAAAATGTGATAATTCCCTGATAAAAGATTAATTATTGTATCCTGATTTTTGACCATAGAATCCACTGGAAACATGTACTTTAGTCTGTTATTCTAATTAAGAAATGATCAAGTAATAATCAGTGGAAAGCAAGCTTTTAATATGGATGATTGTGTTAAAGTCTGTATAGTATCAAACTCAGGCTAAAAGAAAGTGGATCATAAGTGAACACAAGCAACATCTAGGCGTAATGGAAACGCGCCTAACTTACACATGAGAGGTCACGAGTTCGAGTGCTATGCTGGTCGGTTCAAACCCAATTTTTGTTTTTTTTTCTTTTTGTTTTTCTCCTGTATGGTTTGAAATCTGATATCTACCTATATCTGCACATATATACTTAATTTTTGCCTATAATCTAACATACAAAACAATATTTCTTGCTTTATTATTTTTGAAACCCATTCCTACAACTGTTCTAGGAATTTATGTTTATATTTTTGCCCAAATATCAACATGTACACAGATATACATGTACATGTCAATATCTTTGCTCATTTTCCAGAAAACTGGGTTCAAATGGTTCCTTGCTTCATTGATTTGAAGTGAACAATTTGCCTGACCTATGGTCTAACCATGTGGTTAATCTGACCATTCTTTATTTGCATTTTACAAACTAGAATCTACCTAAACTTCACTTATTTGAAGCTGGTTAACTCATGTGCCTAGTGTCATGCCAGGTATCTGATCATGGCAATTGAAATGCCAGTCATTTGCATCATACCTGAAGCCTTCCATACAATTACCTCTCTCAAAACAATTTAAAAAGTAGACTTGAACCATTTGTAGACATAATTTAGAGGAAAAACAATTAGATACTTAAAGGTATTTTTCAAGGTAAATTCTAAATTTACTCCAAAACTCAGTGTTTTTAAAATACTTAAGATTGTCCAATACATAATATAATTGCAAGGAAATTGCTCACATAATTGTATATTTCTTACCAGATTTTTATAGCTGATACTTGAGCATATTTTTCTTGTTTATGTTTCAGACACTACTTCAAAAACAAATCAAACCTTAACACACAACAATTTCGACAGAACAACTAATTTAATCTGACACTTTACAGAACATAAGAGCAACTTGATCACTAACCATAAAATATTCATTACATGACTGGAAATCTTAGAAACATAAAATTTTTCCTGAATACATGCAGATATAATCAATTTAAGCTCTTATTGAAACTAGCTAGCATGTTCATTCACTCCTCCATAATAGCCATAACTTCATTTTTACTTAGTGCCTGCGTTCCCTGAAAGAGCATGAGTGGCTGCCTCATTTTAAAATGAGACACCCCATATGCCATGAGCAAACAAGGGTCAGATCTAAGATCTGGTATGAATAACATCAATACATTCATGATATTAAGCAATAGAGAATATAAGAGCACCAACTAGTTATTTAAGCAAATTCCTGCAATCAATTACTTTAACATAGTATAAATAAGTTGATTCAGGTATGATATATTCATTTATCATTCTTACACTTGCATACATAATCATGCAAACATAATTATCTATTTGCAACATTTGCATTCACTGGAACCATCTTGGTTCCATACCATTCAACCTAAGAAATATCCATATTCCTATTTCTTCATTTACAGGTTGTATAATTCAATTTAAATTCCTGCCTCATCTGCTATTAAGGAATCACAGGGACACATTGCAATGAACTAATTCACATCATTGCACAAAGATCTCAGGGCTTAAACAAACCATGTGCCAACTTGCATACTTCAAATATGACAAGCATTCCAGCAGCCTTCTTGGCCTTCCCTTCCCTAGTTTATTTACTAGTGTATTGACTTAAATCCTATTATCAAATATGCTGAGTGAACATGTCACTGCAAACATGGAAACATCCATAATCTTTCCTAGCATAATTCTCCTCAGAAATAAGCAGACAGTTATTTCCTAAATGGGGTCAATATGTCTTGATCTCAGTAAGATATAAGAATATTTTCAACTGTAAAAGAGGCATGGCATGTTCTTATTATATTGATCTGCAAGCCTTTATGATTGATTCAGATTCAAGATCTGGTTCAATCATAATTTTAGCTTGTGAGTTTCTTTTTTTTTTTGATTTGATTAAGGGCTCAGCACTTAGAAAATTTCTATTGCACCCTTAACATTTTTCTTCTCAAGCCTCAGCACTTATACCAAGTATAATGCAGCTCCCAACATTTTTTTTGTAAAGTTTCCATGCCATGGATCTATAACAGTTGAGAGTATTCTCTATATAATTTTAAGATTCTGGACTTTAACATTTTTTGAGTAAAAATAAAACAATATGATACACATCCAAAGACAAATGTCTCAGCAAATCAAAGATCACCAAAATCATCCATATTAAATCATATCAAATTTAAAATAAGACATCCAAAAAGCATTGATGAAATCATATATATCAAAATTAGCAATATATAAATGGCAATATAAAAAGTGGCTGCCTCATCTCAGGTCTTAATGCCATGAACTTAGTGAGGTTACTCACCTAAATATTTCTTCTTATTAATCCAGAAAAATCCTTGTATGAGTGTTTTCTCCTTCCTTCCAATATTTTTCTTCCTTCTTTATTTTGTGCAGCTCGGGGTAAAGATAATTTTACTGGCTAAAACTGCCTATTTATATGCATTTTTCCACTAGGGTTTTGTTAAAACAAAATTCCCTTTCTGACCTAACCATCTTCATGCATTTTTCATTCATTTTCCTCCTTAATACCCCGGCCATAATAATTAGTTGAAGGCAGTATTTTCTTCCCTTTACTTTTTCAGAAAAATGGCCACTCACCTAGTCATGTTAAAAGTGTGACTACCATATTTTATATTTATTCATTTGCTCATTTTTGGAAATCCCCCTTCTTTCTATTCCTGTCTATACATAACATACATACCTATTTTATGCTTTATACCTATTTAATGTTACTCTTTTGCTTAGCTTGACATTTTTCTGCTCACAGAATATACAAGTGAAAACATAAATAAAAATATTTATTTATTTAATCTCCCCTTGTTTCACAGAAAATACATTTAAGCATATACTTCATTTTTAACTTTATGCTTAAATTACAATCCAATGCTTTAAATAAGGAATTTACTTTCCTATATATATATATATATATTTCAGAGATTTTTAAATCTCTTTCTTGTGCTATTTTCAATGTACATGTGCACACATATACTTGCACACTATTTATTCCAAAAATTTCACCATATTTAAATCTAAATATTTCAAAAATTAAATCATTTTACAAAAATGATTTTTCACAAAATTTTGGGGTATTACATTCACCCCTCCTTTTAGGAATTGTGTCCTCACAATTTTTCTAAAATTTATAACAAGCATCATTTTCTTTTCTGAAAACTTATCAAACATATGCATAAGCAAACAAATTCAACCATATCAACCATGCATAACAGGATTTTTCCAGAAAGAAGAAAAAAAAAATTACCTTTTAATTTGCAAAAAGCTTAGGATAATCCATTCTAATCTTATCCTCTAACTCCCATGTGCAGTCATTAGGATCACTACTCCACTGGATCTTAACTATTTTCAAGGTTTTGCTCCTTAATTTCTTTTCTTCCTTGGCCACAATCCCCACTGGCTCTTTTTCATAAACCAAGTCAGGATTTATTTGAATTTTGGTAGGCTCTTCCAAAATGTCTTCTTTATCATGTACCCATCTTCTAAGTTGGGACACATGAAAAACATTATGCATTGCTTTCATTTCCTCTGGTAGTTCCAATTTGTAAGCCAATGAACCAATTCTTTCCAGAATTTTATAGGGTCCAACATACCTTGGTGTGAGCTTACCTTGCTTGCCAAATCTCAAGACTTTCTTCATAGGTGAAATCTTGATGAAAACAAAGTTTCCCACTTCATATTCCACTTGCTTTCTCTTCCTATCTGCAAATTTCTTTTGCCTATCTTGAGCTGCTGCTATTCTTTTTCTTATTAACCCAATTTTCTCTGTAGTTTCTTTAACATATTCAGGTCCTAGAACAGCCCTTTCTCCAGTCTCTACCCAGCATATAGGTGATAAACATGGCTTGCCATATAAGGCTTCAAATGGTGCCATCCCTATGGTGCTTTGGTAACTGTTATTGTATGTGAATTCAGCTAGATGGAGGTGGTCTTCCCAGTTGCCTCCAAAGTCCAGTGTACATGCTCTCAACAAATCCTCTAAGACTTTGTTCACCACCTCAGTTTGACCATCTGATTGTGGATGGTAGGCAGTGCTTAAGCACAATTCACTCCCCATGGCCTCTTGAAAACTTTTCCAAAACCTTGAGGTGAAGATGGTATCTCTATCACTCACAATGGTTTTGGGTATGCCATGCAACCTTACTACCTCTTTCATGAATATTTGAGCCAATTTTGGAGCATTTCTTTCTGTTTTAACTGGGATAAAATGTGCTACCTTAGTTAGCCTATCCACTATTACCCATATACTTGTGTTTCCCTTCTTAGATCTAGGAAGACCATCTATGAAATCCATAGATATATCCTCCCACTTCCACTGTGGTATACTAAGGGGTTGCAATAGTCCTGATGGCCTTTGTGTCTCTGCCTTGACTTGTTGGCAAGTCATGCACCTTGCAACATATCTGGCCACATCTGACTTCATCCCCTTCCACCAAAGATTTCTTTTCAAATTTTGATACATCTTGATGCTACCTGGGTGTATGGAGTACTTACTCCTATGGTATTCATTTAATATTTCCTCCTTCAATTCTATATTTTCTGGAACACATATCCTATTTTTATTCCTTAAATAACCATTTTTATCAACTTGATAATTTATTACTTCCTCCCCTTTTGATATGAGCATTTTCTTTTCCACCATGTTTAGGTCTTGTTCCTGCATTTTCCCAATCTTAAGAAGTAAATCTGATTGCAGAGATATCATACTTAATTTTCCTTTACCTTCATCTTCTTCAATGGGCATCATTTGTACCTCACTGTTTTCCTCAATTTCCAAATCAGTAAGTATAGACAAATCCCTAAACTCTTCCATCATCAACATGGCTACCTTGGCATGTTGTCTACTCAAGGCATCTGCAACTTTATTTGCCTTGCCTGGTGTATACAGTATATCTAGATCATAGGCAGCTAGGAACTCTACCCATCTATGTTGCCTCATGTTCAAATCTTTTTGTGAGAATAAATATTTCAGTGCCTTATGATCAGTGTACAAAATGAATTTGGCACCTAACAAATAATGTCTCCAAAGTTTCAAAGCATACACAACTGCTGCTAGTTCAAGATCATGGGTTGCATATCTGGTTTCATGTGGCTTTAATTGCCTAGATGCATAGGCTACCACCTGGTCTTGCTGCATCAACACAGCCCCTAACCCATAGCCACTTGCATCAGTGTACACAACCAAATTTTCATTTCCTTCTGGCACTCTCAATACTGGTGCATTAATCAGAGCTTCCTTTATTTTGATAAAAGCTTGCTCACATTTTTCTGTCCATACAAAGGCTTGGTTCTTTCTAGTTAAATTGGTAAGTGGTGATGATATTTTTGAGAAATCTTTTATAAATCTCCTATAATATCCTGCCATCCCCATAAATGATCTAATCTCACTGATGGTGCTAGGCCTTTTCCATGTTTGGATTGCCACTACCTTATTAGGGTTTACTGATATTCCTTTGGCAGAGATAACATGCCCAAGAAAATGTACTTCTTCTTTCCAAAATGCACATTTTGAAAATTTTGCCTTTAAATCATTTTCCCTTAGTCTTGACAAAACTAAATGCAAATGATTTTTATGCTCTTCCACTGTCTTAGAATAAATCAAAATGTCATCAATAAAAATCAGTACAAACTTGTCTAAATAATCTCTAAATATTCTATTCATTAAATCAACAAAATATGAAGGAGCATTTGTCAAACCAAATGGCATAACCATAAATTCATATAAGCCATATCTGGTGTTAAATGCAGTATACTTAACACTTGAGTCTTCAACCTTCATTTGATGGAATCCTGATGCTAAGTCTAGCCTAGAAAATATATTAGCTTCACTGAGTTGGTCAAAGAGATCATCTATTCTAGGCAATGGGTATTTATTCTTGATGGTTACTTTATTTAGTTCCCTGTAATCTATGCACATTCTCAAGGTACCATCATGTTTTCTTACAAACACTACTGGAGAACCCCAGCAGGAATTGCTTGGCCTTATAAATCCCTTGCCTTCTAATTCTTCCAACTGATTTTTCAATTCTTTCAGTTCACTTGGCCCCATTCTATAAGGTTTCTTGATTATTGGACTTGCTCCTGGAATGAGATTAATTTGGAACTCAACTGGTCTGTGGTGTGGAACACCCTTAACTTCCCCAAACACATCCAAGTATTCATTAACTATGGGAATTTCTTCAATGGTTAGTTCACTCAGATCTTTTTCTAAGTCAACTAAATGATACAATTTCCCTTCCTTAGCTACTTCACATAGAACTGTGATCCTCTGGCCTCTAGAATTTTGCAATGATATGGTGGATGAGTCTAAATTAATTATGGCTTTAAATTGCCTTAACCAATCTACCCCCAATATAACTCCTATATTTGGGTAATTTAAAACATATAAATTGGAAATAAAAATATTTCCTCCTATGTTTAACTCCACATCCACACAATTCATGTTCAAAACACTAGAACTCCCTAGGGGACTTTGTACAAGCAATGGGGTTTCAACCAATATGCAGTTTAATTTTAACACTTTAACTAATTCATAGGAAATCAAAGAGTGTGTTGCTCCAGTATCATATACTACTGGTATGGGTATGGCACAAATGAGTAATGTACCTTCCACTTGGCCATGATTTTCAGCATCAATTTTCACTGCAGATTTGCCTTTACCTTCCAAAGTTGCCAATTTTTCTTGCTGTTTATTCTCAGGACAGTTCCTCTTCATATGCCCCTCTTTCCCACATAGGTAGCATTTGAAGGCTCCTCCTTTTAACTCTGGGCACCTTGGTTTGATGTGTCCTTCTTTTCCACAATGATGGCAAACCAATTTCTTCTTAGTATCATTGGCTTTTGTATCTTTACTCTTCCTGTTGTCTGCCTCCTCCTTCTTTTTATCATAAGGGTGATATCTTCCCTTATCCTTCTTGTTGTTGCTCTTAAAATTCCTATATTTCTCTCTTTCTTTGTCATGTTGTTCCAGTTTCAAGGCCAGATCAATTACTTGATCAAATGTTCTATCTGCATATGGTAGCATAGCTCTGCTAAGTCCTGGGTTCAGTCCTTTTATATACCTATCATTTTTGGATGCTTCATCTGCCACTAGCATTGCTCCATAATTAGATAGCCCCTCAAACTTTTGAGTGTATTCAGTGACATTCAAAGTTCCCTGCCTAAGTTTGATAAATTCTTCAAGCAAAGTGGTCTTGGCTGATGCTGGTACAAACCTTGCCTCCAACATCTCCTTGAACTGATTCCAAGTGATTTCATTTTCATTTCTTCCGGCTATGATCACCTCCCACCAGCTTAAAGCTACCCCTTTCAGTTGTCTAGAAGCTACTTGCCTCTTCCTTTGGTCATCCAACTGCATGTCATTGAAAATCCTATCAAGTGTTCTCAACCATGCTTGAATTTCCATCACACTCTCAGTTCCTTCAAAACTCCTGCCTCCCAAATTGGAATAAGTCTTCAGTAGTTTTGAAAGCTCTTCATGTGGGTTCTCAGGCCTATGCCCAATTCCATCTCTTAAAACCCTCACAAATTCTTGCATATCAAGCATTTGAGGTGCACTGGGTCCTGCATTGTGATGAGATCCTCTTCCTACCATGGTCTGCTAACTAAATTCTGGGCAAATGGTATTAGTATATTATGAGTACTTCTGTAATTTCTGTTTTCTTATCTAAATTATTTCATCCAAAACAAACAGACATAATACATTTCTATAATACTTAACAATCAATGCAACCAAGTGCTCTGATACAAACTGAAATGACCCTCCTATTTCCACCCTAATTTCATAAGGATTTTTTTTTAAGAGATGATATATGGATATATCATTCATTACAAATATAATTCCCAGGGTCATTTTCTTTCTCCAATAAACAAAATAGATCCAGGATCTTTCACAATATAAAAATATTGTTTTAAATCTAAATAATTCCTAACATACATATATGAAGATATCTATGTTATATTCTACTAGAATCAGAGCATGATAATATGTAAGTAGAAATCCTTTTAAATCTATTAAAATGTGATAATTCCCTGATAAAAGATTAATTATTGTATCCTGATTTTTGACCATAGAATCCACTGGAAACATGTACTTTAGTCTGTTATTCTAATTAAGAAATGATCAAGTAATAATCAGTGGAAAGCAAGCTTTTAATATGGATGATTGTGTTAAAGTCTGTATAGTATCAAACTCAGGCTAAAAGAAAGTGGATCATAAGTGAACACAAGCAACATCTAGGCGTAATGGAAACGCGCCTAACTTACACATGAGAGGTCACGAGTTCGAGTGCTATGCTGGTCGGTTCAAACCCAATTTTTGTTTTTTTTTCTTTTTGTTTTTCTCCTGTATGGTTTGAAATCTGATATCTACCTATATCTGCACATATATACTTAATATTTGCCTATAATCTAACATACAAAACAATATTTCTTGCTTTATTATTTTTGAAACCCATTCCTACAACTGTTCTAGGAATTTATGTTTATATTTTTGCCCAAATATCAACATGTACACAGATATACACGTACATGTCAATATCTTTGCTCATTTTCCAGAAAACTGGGTTCAAATGGTTCCTTGCTTCATTGATTTGAAGTGAACAATTTGCCTGACCTATGGTCTAACCATGTGGTTAATCTGACCATTCTTTTATTTGCATTTTACAAACCAGAATCTACCTAAACTTCACTTATTTGAAGCTGGTTAACTCATGTGCCTAGTGTCATGCCAGGTATCTGATCATGGCAATTGAAATGCCAGTCATTTGCATCATACCTGAAGCCTTCCCATACAATTACCTCTCTCAAAACAATTTAAAAAGTAGACTTGAACCATTTGTAGACATAATTCAGAGGAAAAACAATTAGATACTTAAAGGTATTTTTCAAGGTAAATTCTAAATTTACTCCAAAACTCAGTGTTTTTAAAATACTTAAGATTGTCCAATACATAATATAATTGCAAGGAAATTGCTCACATAATTGTATATTTCTTACCAGATTTTTATAGCTGATACTTGAGCATATTTTTCTTGTTTATGTTTCAGACACTACTTCAAAAACAATTCAAACCTTAACACACAACAATTTCGACAGAACAACTAATTTAATCTGACACTTTACAGAACATAAGAGCAACTTGATCACTAACCATAAAATATTCATTACATGACTGGAAATCTTAGAAACATAAAATTTTTCCTGAATACATGCAGATATAATCAATTTAAGCTCTTATTGAAACTAGCTAGCATGTTCATTCACTCCTCCATAATAGCCATAACTTCATTTTTACTTAGTGCCTGCGTTCCCTGAAAGAGCATGAGTGGCTGCCTCATTTTAAAATGAGACACCCCATATGCCATGAGCAAACAAGGGTCAGATCTAAGATCTGGTATGAATAACATCAATACATTCATGATATTAAGCAATAGAGAATATAAGAGCACCAACTAGTTAATTAAGCAAATTCCTGCAATCAATTACTTTAACATAGTATAAATAAGTTGATTCAGGTATGATATATTCATTTATCATTCTTACACTTGCATACATAATCATGCAAACATAATTATCTATTTGCAACATTTGCATTCACTGGAACCATCTTGGTTCCATACCATTCAACCTAAGAAATATCCATATTCCTATTTCTTCATTTACAGGTTGTATAATTCAATTTAAATTCCTGCCTCATCTGCTATTAAGGAATCACAGGGACACATTGCAATGAACTAATTCACATCATTGCACAAAGATCTCAGGGCTTAAACAAACCATGTGCCAACTTGCATACTTCAAATATGACAAGCATTCCAGCAGCCTTCTTGGCCTTCCATTCCCTAGTTTATTTACTAGTGTATTGACTTAAATCCTATTATCAAATATGCTGAGTGAACATGTCACTGCAAACATGGAAACATCCATAATCTTTCCTAGCATAATTCTCCTCAGAAATAAGCAGACAGTTATTTCCTAAATGGGGTCAATATGTCTTGATCTCAGTAAGATATAAGAATATTTTCAACTGTAAAAGAGGCATGGCATGTTCTTATTATATTGATCTGCAAGCCTTTATGATTGATTCAGATTCAAGATCTGGTTCAATCATAATTTTAGCTTGTGAGTTTCTTTTTTTTTTTTGATTTGATTAAGGGCTCAGCACTTAGAAAATTTCTATTGCACCCTTAACATTTTTCTTCTCAAGCCTCAGCACTTATACCAAGTATAATGCAGCTCCCAACATTTTTTTTGTAAAGTTTCCATGCCATAGATCTATAACAGTTGAGAGTATTCTCTATATAATTTTAAGATTCTGGACTTTAACATTTTTTGAGTAAAAATAAAACAGTATGATACACATCCAAAGACAAATGTCTCAGCAAATCAAAGATCACCAAAATCATCCATATTAAATCATATCAAATTTAAAATAAGACATCCAAAAAGCATTGATGAAATCATATATATCAAAACCAGCAATATATAAATGGCAATATAAAAAGTGGCTGCCTCATCTCAGGTCTTAATGCCATGAACTCAGTGAGGTTACTCACCTAAATATTTCTTCTTATTAATCCAGAAAAATCCTTGTATGAGTGTTTTCTCCTTCCTTCCAATATTTTTCTTCCTTCTTTATTTTGTGCAGCTCGGGGTAAAGATAATTTTACTGGCTAATACTGCCTATTTATATGCATTTTTCCACTAGGGTTTTGTTAAAACAAAATTCCCTTTCTGACCTAACCATCTTCATGCATTTTTCATTCATTTTCCTCCTTAATACCCCGGCCATAATAATTAGTTGAAGGCAGTATTTTCTTCCCTTTACTTTTTCAGAAAAATGGCCACTCACCTAGTCATGTTAAAAGTGTGACTACCATATTTTATATTTATTCATTTGCTCATTTTTGGAAATCCCCCTTCTTTCTATTCCTGTCTATACATAACATACATACCTGTTTTATGCTTTATACCTATTTAATGTTACTCTTTTGCTTAGCTTGACATTTTTCTGCTCACAGAATATACAAGTGAAAACATAAATAAAAATATTTATTTATTTAATCTCCCCTTGTTTCACAGAAAATACATTTAAGCATATACTTCATTTTTAACTTTATGCTTAAATTACAATCCAATGCTTTAAATAAGGAATTTACTTTCCTATATATATATATATATTTTAGAGATTTTTAAATCTCTTTCTTGTGCTATTTTCAATGTACATGTGCACACATATACTTGCACACTATTTATTCCAAAAATTTCACCATATTTAAATCTAAATATTTCAAAAATTAAATCATTTTACAAAAATGATTTTTCACAAAATTTTGGGGTATTACAACTGTCCACTATACATCGATATCCATGATTATCCTGCAATGCATATTTAATATTCATGGCTAGTTATTATTGATTTCATTCATACACTGGTGCTTTCACAACACTTGGGGTTTGTGACCAATTTTGGCGCAAACACTTTGGTGCTTTCACTGAGAAACATGGTTCATACTAAACATAATAGCATAAATTGCACTTTAAACATACAATTATTATAACAGATAGTGTAAGCTGTAAACAAAACAAAAGGACACACCTGCTTTTGAGATAGGGTAGTATCTCTCTACCATATTGTCAATAACAGGGTGTTAGTATGCCATACATATAAATTTTCTTTTGGTTTGGCCAGAAAAGGCATTTTTTATTATAAATTTCCACCAATTAAATTTCTAACTAATCATTTTAGATTTTATATTACCAAAATGATTTGTAATTACTATACTAACATAACTCCACAAAATTGGTATGCCTCCGTAAAGTTATTAATCATGCAAATTCGAAGAAATGAAATATACCATCTAGCTTTTATTTTACATTACGAGCAAGTCTTAAGCATAGAACTGTTGCCTTTTTTGATTATGATTGGCTACATTAAATGTCAAGTTGGATGAAAGATTAAAGGTCAAGTTGGATGAAAGTTTGAATACAAATTATCATCACGTTACCGAGTTCTTGGCATCATTTTCAGGAAATAAGCATATGATGGTATAAACCTAAAGTGCCTAAGCTGACATTTCCAATGAGATGATTAAAAAATCAGTTTCTATTTCGACAATTTTTTGATTCCTCTATAATATTCTCCTCCTCAAATAAAAGGTAAAACAAATTTAAACATCAAATTGAACATCTTCTGGCAGTTTCGTTTACACAAACATTTCATGTGCATTAAAAATTTAGAAACTATGAAAATTAAAAGCGAAGATGTACGTGTAGAAAGAAGTATAACAACAATAGGAATGTAAAAACATATGAAGAATAGATTATTCGGTAGAAATATAAGCATAGTGTAGAGAAATACCTTCTTTTAGAGCAATTCTGTATATTGAATTCATGGACAGACTATTCAGTAGAAGACGGAAAACAATGGGCAATTGTTTAAATCTGTAGATCGTGGAGTATTCAAATGCAACTATTTAAATTTGCAGATCGTGGAGTAATCAATTCATGAAGCATCGGTAAAGGAAAGTGGTGTAATGATTTAACGTTGTGAATAATAAGGAAACGGTGTTAACTTTTGTCCTAGCTGGCAAGTACATATCCATTTGATATCTTGGTGAAGATTAAATCTCATCTGCTCTTTATCTCTTCCATTAAATCCCAGCAAATTTATTGTATGGATATACAGATTTTAATGGACAATGAGAGCTACATAAACATTAAAAACATTCTAATTGTTTTAATTAGTCCCACATTGTCCAAAATATATTAATTGTTGTTGTATATAAGCTAAAGGACGAAGAAGGAAGTTGTTCCAATAACAAATAATCAAGTTGAAACGATGTTGTGAAGTTTAATAATACAGCTTATGAACAGATGGCATGCAAATTGAGAAAACAGTTTGGTTTAAATAATTTTAGCTACTACAATATTAATAGTACTTTAAAGGGTATTTTGGGAAATTCAAAAAGACATGGTTGAATTCTATTTATGGAATTCTCATTATTAATAGTAGAGATATACATATGTTTAAGTTTGTTTAAATTTTTTTAAATAAATGTAATGTGTGTGTGTGTGTTAACTCGCCTTTTGACCAGGCAGTATACGAGCGGATTTAACCAAACGGATCTCGTAATCATCAAGGCAGGAAGCCCGGAGGAGTGATTATCAGGTTCCGAAATTAGGTATAAGCAAGGCTATGGATGATAGTCAAGCAGATTCAAACGAATGGCATCCCAGAATTGGCTAAGTATGGATCGATACCTATCCCTTACCCTAAGCAGGGGATCGATACTTATCCCTTACCCTAGGCAGGAGATCGAATTTGATCACTATAGCTATGGACACTTAACTCGATAGCTTAACTCAACAGAAATCGATCGATATTATCAAATTTCACCTAGGCAACATCGTAGAACAACTCAAGAAACATGAAGCTAGCCTTAAAGGGGACCCACAATAGGGATCGCGGACCACAATGCTCAAGCATAGAGGATCGATGCCCATTCCTTAGAAAGGCCCCAATAAGCCCTATTTTTTGGGAGGGGTTCATCTTGGTCTTGGGCCTCTACACGTGGATTTTCAGCTAGATATTTGCACGTCTTCTCCTATAAATATAGGATCATTGGCTCAGGGAAAGGTATCTTCTTCTTCCTTTTAGATCTTCTGCTCTTTGGGCTCCCTTACCCACACTTTGCCATTATTATTCAGATTCAAACCATTGTAACGGTAATCAACAGTATAAATAAAAGGAAAAATCTTTAGAGTGGACGTAGGCTGGAGTACGCCGAACCATTAAAAAACTTTCTATGTTCATTTACTTTTTTGCTATTTAATCTATGATCTGCGCATTTAATTCTCAGTTCGGGTGTTGGCACCATTTTTGATGCTAACATTTTGGTGCTTTCATTGAGAATACTTGCACCTGTAGATTTGGAAGCTTGGATAATTGGATCTTGGAATCAATGGCTAGGTAATCAACAAGGTTGGCAGATAGGGTTTACAATAGGGTAAGTCAGGAGGCTTCCTCAGAAGCTGGAGCTAATCTACCTTCCGTCTACATCACTAGGAATGAAATGGGGACTATGATGGAGGTAATGCAGGAGTGGATGATAAAGAGGCAAGAGGAGATGATGAAAAATTTCCTCAGGTAAATTGAACATGCTAGAGCAATAGGAGCTATTGGAACACGATACCAAGGATTAGGAGCGGCAGGAGCTGCTGGCAATTTGGATCAGGGGATAGAGTAGCAGGAGCTATTAGAAATCAGAATCAGGAGCATAGGAATGGAGCCAACGAGCAGGAGATCGTAGTGGAGCAGCCGGGGGCAGCCCTCGGCTAACATTAGGGGATCGGAGATCGGTGTCGATCCCCCAAAAGGGTCAGTACCTAACCCCCAAGGCTTGGGGGCATGCCCTGGGGTTGGGTCGGTTCGGATGTCGATGGGCTAATGGTTAATGCTGCACGGGTTAATGTAGATCGGAATGCGATTGCACGTTCGGAAGAGTATGTTTCGGAATACCCTCGTGGAGTCAGAGGGCAGGCTGGTAATATGGATTGGAGGCTACCGTTGGATGGCAGCGACAGGTTGCAGAAATGATTAGACCAATTTTGATAGGAGGATTGGCGGATAGGGATTTGGAAGATGTGAATAGGAGTCCATTCGCTTCTAATATCAGGCGTGCTATGAATCCACTAGAGTTTAAGTTACCAATACTAGAAATATATGATGGAAAAATGGATCCTACTGTTCATATGCTGAGGTATATGAGGCATATGGAAGTGTTGGAGGCATTGGAGGAAGTGATGATGCAATGTTTCCCCTTGTACTTGGCTGATATAGCTGCACTATGGTTTAGGAAATTGGAGAATGGTTCCATTGGTGCTTGGATGGAGGTTATGGATAAGTTCATGACATAATTTCGGGTCCACATAATGAGACCCAAGAACGTGTTGACATCGACGACGATGAAGTAGAGGGCTATGGAATCCCTTAGGAATTTCTTAACAAGGTTTAGTGCGGCGGTTACGTTGGTAGATCGACCAGGTCCATCGATGGTTTTGATGGTGGTAGCATCAGGGATAGCTTATAACACAAATTTTAAGGTGGCACTAGAACAGGATCCTCCGATGGATCTCGGGGAATTTTATCATGAAGCCGAAAGGTTCCTGTGGCAGGAAGATACTAAGGCTGATAGAGAAGAAGATGTTAACCCAATAAGAGACGGAGGACCGTCTGGAGAAGGTTCATGCAAGGACAAAGGAAAGCAAAAGGTGGATGATGGCTTCAATGGTTCGAAGTGGCAAAGGAGAGAACTAAAATTCTCTTTTTATACAGATTTAAATCAGACTTTGGAGAGGATTTATTTGGATACTCGAGAACGCCTTCCATACCGAAGGCCAGGAAAGAGAGAACCCACAGAATGCGAGCGGACATCAGGAAAATACTGCTGATTCCATGAGCTAGATGGGCATGATATAAACAACTACATGTACTTGAAGGATATGGTTGAGGAATACGTGAGGAATAATTAGCTGCCATAATATATGAAAGCCCAAGCTACGGCGTTGGAACAGGAGTTACCACTATCCGCATCAAATGAAAATGGCCTTGGATCGAGGTAACGGATCGTCGTCTCTTGATCGGGATGACATGAAATAAATAAATAATAAACTTTGCAATAAAACGGCTAAGTCACTTACACATGTACGATTCTGAGTTCGGTCCCTTGGTATGCTTTGAGGTGGTGATAAACCGTCGTGCCCGAAGTGGCAACACTTGGTTTTCCTTGTTTTTGGCTTTTTGATTGTAAGAACTTAATTTTAATAATTTAATAAACAGATTTTAGAACTCTCAAATCTGCATTAGAGCAATGAATGATACAGGTTGCGGTTGTCCCAACTAGAGAGACGGGGCACTAACCATAAGGTGCGAGTCCCTATGCCGGAGAGCGATAGGATGGACTCGTACATCATGGATTAAGTCCTTGACCGGGGAATCCTACAGATCGCGTTATGTTCCGACCATAGAGACGGAACCAGAGTGCAAAAAGTAGGCCGCTTCATTGGAGAGTGACAGGGTCGGCCTGCTTATCGTTGTGCCCCCTTGTTGGAGAGTGAGTGGGGTCCAACAAGGGTCCGAAGAGACCATGGTCGGCCCGGAGAGGCCATGATTCAAATTCACATCACTATATGTCCTGCTGGAGTATTAGGGCTAGAGTGTAAGGGGTAGGTTGCTTCGCCGGAGAGCGATAGGATTGGCCTACTCGTCGCTAAGTTTGGATTGAACTTAACAAGGGTCCAAAGAGACCACGAATCGGTCCGGAGAGACTATGAACCAGACTGTGGGTCCGGAGAAACCTTGGTTTTGGCAAACGATTTGGTGAGATCATGGATTTGGATAAGGATTTGAAATGGTTTCGGAATTGACTATCGACTCAGAACAGTCGCGGATTTCACTAACAGTCCAGAGAGATTGAGGATTCGGCATGCAAAAACTAATTCCCAGGCGAACACGGAAAGAGTTACGGCAATTTTGTTTGGCAAAGGACTAGATTTTGAATTAGAAATGTTAGTTGTCGATGGATTATGGATTATGGATTATGGATTTTGGACTTATGGTAACTCAAAACACACCTTCCTATCGCAAGGCATGTTTTGGTGGACAAGCGTTAACCCACCTTTTGATCAGGTAGTATACGAGCGGATTTAACTATGGATCTCGTAATCATCAAAGCAGGAGCCTGGAGGAGTGAGTATCAGTTTCGATAAACGGGTATAAGAAAGGCTATGGATGATAGTCAAGCGGATGGAGACGAATGACATCCCAGAATTGGCTAAGTATGGATTAGTACTCTCCCTAGGCAAGGGATCGGTACCTATCCCTTACCCTAGGCAGGGGATCAGATCGGATCACTATGGCTATGGACACTTAACTCAGTAGCTCAACTCAAAGGAAATTGATCGATATCTTCAAATTTCACTTAGGAAAAACCACAGAACAACTTAGGAAACATGGAGCTAGCCTTGAAGGGGACCCACCGTAGGGGTTGTCGACCCCAATGCTTAAGCATAGGGGATCAGTGTCGATCCTCCTATAGGGATCGGTGCTGATCCCTCAGAAAGGCCCCAATGGGTCCCATTTTTTCTAGAGGGGTTCGTCTTGGTCTTGGGCCTCTGCACGCGAATTTTCAGCTGGATATTTGCACGTCTTCTCCTATAAATACATGATCATTAGCTCAAGGAAATGGATCTTCTTATTCCTTTAGGTCTTCTACTCTTTGGGCTCTCTTACCTACAATCTACCATTTTTATTCGAATTCAAACCATTGTAACTGTAATCAAAAGTATAAATAAAAGGAAAAACCTTTGGATTAGACGTAGGCCGGAGTACGTTGAACCACTATAAAACTTTCTACGTTCATTCACTTTTTTGCTATTTAATCTGTGATCTGTGCATTTAATTCTCTGTTCGGGTGTTGGTGCCATTTATGACCCTAACAATATGTAAAATCTATAAATAAAATATTAATAATATGTATATATGCATATTATTATAATATATCAGTTTAAATATTAATAAGTTATTTAAGTATTAAAATAATATACATATTATACCATGAATAATATATGTTCCAATACATGGAATGATAAAATAATTTGTTTATTTATAATAATACACATGTTAATAAATATAGTCATAATATAAAATATATATAATAATTAACAATTTTTTTATATAAATTCCAAAACGTGTGCACATCGTAAAAAAATTTATTATTAATTTTATTGCTTTAAAATATATTTTTAATTGAATATTCATTTAAAATTACATTAATTATTAGTGTAAAATATTTTCCAAACATTTTTTCAAATTTTAAATTTCTAATAAATCATATATGATATTTTAAAGTTCGAAAATTCTTTCCATATTTTATTCGGCCAAATTTTATTTTTCATTAGTTTATCAATTTTCGGGTTATCTCATGGTAATTTGATTTTATAAAATTTTAAAAATAATTTTCATGACATATTTTATTTTATATGATATGTTTATGTATTATATTGATTTAAATAATATTAAATTATAATAAATAATTATAAAAATTAATTTTTTGCTATCGAAAATTACTATTATTGTATAGTTATACGTATAAAATGATATGATCAATTTTAACCGTAGAATCTTATTGTAATTAAATATAAACCATATATGTATAATTAAATAATATACATATACATATATATATATATATAATGTAATAATTAATATATATAAAATAGGCGGTTGTAAAGATCTAATATATTAAAAAAATTGATTTTTTTAATTTATAAATATATACATACATATAGCCAAAATAACTTGTGACAACATTAATACATATCAAAATCGTCACCTAACTAATAATATGTAAATAATGAAATATTATTTAGAAGATTAAAAATTATAAGTCAATGAAAATCATACCTAAGAACTAAAGCCTTGAAGCACACCTTGAAAGGATGAACTCTCCCTTTTGAGACCTTTTCGATTCCGCAGATTGTTAGTCCTTGAACCATCGACCATCGACTATCGAATAGCAACTGAATTGATTTGATTTAAGCTTTGGATATTAGAGATATGGGGGAGGGTACTCCGACCAGCAAAAGAATGTGGTTGGAGGTTATCAAAAAGATCCTTATGAAATAGAGGAAAAAATGTTTAAATAGAGGAAGGAGAGGAGAGAGTTTGGGATCATAACTTTTACTCAATCTCCTTCCATCCCAGCCACTCATTTTCACTCCACTTTGGCCCATCAACTAGCTACCTCTAACATCTTTATTCCAGTTGATCCTATCAGCCCCGTGTTGGGCTATAAACCCATTTAGAGCCCGAATTAATATTTTGCATTTTAATCTAATTTAAAACGCTTGTCGATATTGTATATCGATTGATATATTTATAAATTTTATAAATACATTTAATATTCATCTCTCAAATCAAAATCAAATTTATAAATAATATTTCACAAAAATTATTTGATTTAATTAATTTATAATATAAACAAATTAAATCGTTTGGTCAAAGGAGAATTCGTCATTTCAGTTGTGTGACTTGTCAGGTTTAAATTTGGTCAGCGATTAATACCAAACTATTCGAATATTAATGTTCACATGTCACTTAGTAGGTGGTATGACATTTTGGCCCAATTTATCACTTACTTGATTTCGATAAATCCAATTTTAGTTTGTTAAGTGTTACCCGATCGTGACTTTTATTTTACACCAATTCTCTTCGTCAAAACTATATCACTCTGGACTTATGGAATTTGATAATGGTTAAAATTCCAATATCGTCCATATTCAACTCTATAGTCCAAACAAAAAGTCCTTTTTTAAATAACAACAATTATTATTAACTAAACTTCTATAACCAAAGGCTTCGACTTTGAGTTGACCATGATACTAACCCCATATAACTAAGGACACGAATCTTGAATAGTGCTACACTTCTAACACTTCCACTCGACACAACTATAGTCACTCTATGGACACAGTACCATGATTTTACTATAATCAAAGCGGAGCTTTCATATTGAAGATCCATAGTACTCTCAAGTCGAGAGAACTGTGTAAATCAGTCACATTGATATTTTCTTTTTGACATTAGTTATATTAACCAATAGAAAACTATCGAGTGGGTCATTCCATAGTTTCATATATATGTGTATGTTCATGTTCTATGATATGAGGTATTTGATGTTATTATATTTGTTCTGAATAAGATCCTTAGCCACCGTAGTTTTGTGTTAAACCTGAATCGAGTATGTCGATCCACTTAAGAAAGAAAGAAAGGAAAAAAATGGACACTCCATCGACGTATTCGATACTCGTTTAAGACAAAGCTCATGGATGGTTGCTCCTAACCAGCCCTATTCTCTGCACTAGCAGACAGTATTACCAAGTAATGTTATTTGTTAGTGTGGGTCTCAGGGTGGGGCGTCATAGCTTGGTATCAGAGCTGAGTTCAGAGCAAATATGATAAATAGAACACCGAACTAGAATAATACATATGTTATAGAGCATTCAAAGTACAATATTCGTGCCATCCCAATCTTCCATCGTCGTTGTCCTTCAATCAATTGAGTTGTGTGGGGGGGGGGGGTAGATAATAGATTTGGGAATACGTCTAGGAATGCATTTTTATTCCATAGTATTTTGTATATTGAATTCTATTATCAATGGTATACCCCTATGAATAATCTTTATCTTATCTTATTACTTTCAGCATTATGGATGGAAGAGGCAGAGTTAGCCGTTTTGGTGCTGGGCAGTCAGCGGCCCGCATCTGGACGGAGTCTACATGTCTGTCGATCAATTTATGGAGCTATTTCATAGTACTCAGCCTCCAGCTCCTATTCCTACACCTCCACCTCATAAGTCACTATTTGCATGCATGTGCAGCGACTTTTCGCACCTTGGAGGCAAGCCTTTCAAGGGTTCGGAAAGTGTATTGGAGGTTCAGGCTTGGTTGCGTACTTGTGATCGTATTTTTCTCGCATGGATCTTTCTAACCACCATCCCGTACTCATAGCATCTAGTATGTTGCAAGAACGTGCTCTGGATTGGTATGAGCTTCTGGTTATGGAAGTTGATGAGTCCTCTCTTTTTTGGGATCAGTTTAAGGAACGATTTGAGTTTAAGTTCGTTCCTAAACCATAGAAAGCCCTCCTTGCTCAACGTTTCCTTCAGTTGAAGCAAGGGAAATCTTCTGTCTATGAGTATGTTTCCTATTTTGAAGCCTTATCCAAGTACGGTGTTGAGCATATTAATACACCGTATAAGAATAATCAGAAGTTTGTGAATGGTTTGAAGAAGTATTTGAAGAGGGCCTTAATGCTTCAGCTTAGGGTCACTTTTGAGGAGCTAGTTGACTCGGCACTTCGCCTTGATGCTGTCGAGAAGGATAAGGATAGTAGTGATGAGATTGGGGTTCATTCGAAGCCCAATAAGAAGAAGTGGTTTCCTTTCCATAAGTCCAAATCTTTTCAGCATAATAAGAAGAATCATGTTGGTTCTAGTTCTCATTCTGAGGTAGCACACCTTCAGAAGGGATGCTACAAGTGTGGTTCTCATGATCATTTGGTTAGAGAATGTCCCAAGCCTTACATTTTCCGCTATTGCAAGCAAGAGGGACATTGGTCTTCTTCGTGTCCAAGAGCTCCCAAGGGTCCTAATTCTAGGAAGCTGAATGTTGTTGATGGTTCTGGTGGTTCTTCTCAATCGAGAGGTACTTTTTCTTATATTTTGGAAGGTTCTATTTTATTCCATAGCCGTTCTATTCGAGTTCTTTTTGGTACGGGTGGTCACACTCATTCGTATCGAAGGAACTTGTTGATGTTATTCCTTTGGATGTATCTTGTCTTATGACTTCTTTAAGGATTGTGAATCCTATTGAGGGATCCGCAACACTTAGTCTATTTTGTGAAGATGTTGAGATTGTTCTTTGTGGTTATTCTTTCCATGCGAATCTGCATGTTATTCAGTATCTTGGTTTTGACATGATTTTGGGGACGGATTGGCTTGTCCATTATAAAGCCCAAATCCTGTGCCCCGAAAGGATTCTATATCTCAAGCATCCTGATTATATTGATTAGTTATCTGTTGTTTTTCAAGATGTTGATAATAGTTCTAAAGCTTCATTGTTTTCTCTCGAATCTCGAGATGATGAGGACAAATCTCGAATTCCTGTTGTTTGTGAGTTCTCCGATGTTTTTGAGCCAGTTTCGAGTTTGCCACCCAAGTGGGAAATTGAGTTTCGCATTGATCTTATTCCTGGTGCTCAGTCTGTTAGTCGTCCTCCCACGAGAATGTCTGCCAAGGAAAATGAGGAACTCAAGAAGCAGTTGTTGGAACTAGAAGCTAAGCAGTTTATCCAGTCTAGTTCATCTCCTTGGGGCGCTGCTGTTGTTTTCGTTAAGAAGTCTGATGGTACTCTTAGACTTTGCGTTGACTATCGCAAGCTTAACGAGTTGACTATCAAGAATAAGTATCCCTTGCCTAGGATCGATGATATGTTTGATCAATTATCTGGTGCCAAAGTTTTCTCTCAGCTTGATCTCACCATCGGTTTTCATCAACTACGAGTTGCGGAGGATAGCATTCCTCTTACCACATTCCGCACTCATTATGGATCTTATGAGTGGCTCATGATGACGTTCGGTTTGACGAACGCTCCTGCTTATTTTGTTGATCTTATGAATCGAGTATTCCGAGAATATCTCGATAAGTTCGTCTTGGTTTTCATTGATGATATCCTTGATTATTCCAAATCTGAAGCTGATCATGCCCAAGACTTGAGGATTATCTTAAGTACCCTCCATCAAAATCAACTTAAGGAAAAATTCTCTAAGTGTCATTTCTGGGAGAAGAAGGTGAAGATTCTCGGCCATGTTGTTTCTTCTAATGGCATCTCTATCGATCCTTCAAAGATCAAAGCTATTCAGAATTGGAAAAGGCCCGAGAATGTTTCTAAGATTCGTAGTTTTCTTGGATTAGCGGGTTATTACCGTCGGTTCATTAAAGATTACTCTCGCATCGTCCTACCTCTTACTAGCCTCATGAAGAAAGGAGTTCATTTCGTTTGGTCCGATAAGTGCGAGTCTTTTTTTCAGAAATTGAAAGAACTACTTACTCATGCTCCTATCTTAGTGGTTCCCGAAAAGAATCAAGATCTTGTTGTTTATACCGATGCCAGTAGGTATGGTCTCGGTGCTGTGCTTATGCAAAAAGATCGGGTGGTTGCCTACACTTATAGGCAATTGAGGTCAAACGAGATTCGGTACGCTACCCATGATTTGGAATTAGCCGCCATAGTATTTGCCTTAAAGGTTTCGCGACATTATCTCTTGGGCGAGCGATTTTTTCTTTTCATTGATCACAAATCTTTGAAATATCTATTCACTCGGAAAGAGCTTAATATGCGGCAACAGTGTTGGCTTGAGTTCCTTGCTTCTTATGATTTCGATATCCAGTATACTCCTTGAAAGGGGAACCGAGTTGCTGATGCGTTGAGTCGCAAATAACAAGCCATCGTTTCTATGATATTAGTGGAGTGGAATATGTTGGAAGCTTTATCTTCTTGCGATATTCGTGATCGTGCATCTACATCTGATTCTCCTGTTCTATTGTTCAGCATGGAAGCTCATCTTAGTTTATTGGATCGTATTACCGATGCTCAGAGGAAAGATCCTAATCTTGTTCATCTTATTCAGCTTTGTAAATCTCCCGTGGTGATGAATTGAAGGATTTCTATATTGATGCTCGTGGTTGTATTTGTAGTAAGGGTAGGTTAATCGTGGCTAATGTTGCTGATCTTAGAAAAGACATTCTTGATGAGTGTCACCATTCTATGTATACTATTCATCCCGGTAGTAGTAAGATGTATGCAAATATAACGTCTATACTATTGGGAAGGTGTGAAGCAGGATGTGGAAAGTTATATGAGCAATTGTATGACTTGTCAACTTATCAAAGCCGAGCATCATCGTCCTAGTGGTCTTTTGCAGCCTGTTGAAGTCCCGTTGTGGAAATAGGATCAGGTCTCGATGGATTTCATTGATGGTTTACCTTGATCGAAGTATGGCCATAACAATGTGTGGGTGATTGTTGATCGTTTGACTAAATCATCCCACTTTATTCCTATTAAGTCCAATCAGACTGCTTCTCATCTAGCTAAGCTCTATATTAAGGAAATTGTGAGACATCACAGTGTTCCTAGTTCTATTGTTTGTGACAGAGACTTGCTTTTCACTAGTGGATTCTGGCAGAGTCTCCAGAAAGCTCTGGGTACAAAGCTTAATTTCAGCACAGCTTATCATCCATAGTTTGACGAACAGAATGAATAGGTGAATCGTATTCTGGAAGATCTCCTTCATGCTTGTATTCTTGATTTTGGTGGTTGTTGGGAAGACCACCTACCTCTTGTTGAGTTCACCTACAACAACAGTTTTCAGTCTAGTATCGGTATGGCTCCTTTTGAAGCCTTATACGGAAGGCCATGTCGATCACCATCTTGTCGGTTGGAGTCCAGGGAGAAGTTGGTTTTAAACCCCGACTCTATTCGTGAAGCTTTTGAGAAGATTGATCTCATCCGATAGAGATTGAAAAAGGCTCAGAGCAGGCAGAAATCCTACGCGGACAACCGTAGGAAACAATTAGAGTTCTTTGTTGGTGATCTTGTGTTCATTCGAGTTTCTCCTTTGAAGGGTGTAATGCGTTTCAGTCGGATTGGGAAATTTGCTCCTCGATATATAGGACCATTTCCTATTACTGAATGCATTGGCCCAGTTTCATATCGTGTATAACTTCCAGCTTAGTTTTCTGGTATTCATAATGTATTCCATGTATCTCAACTCAGGAAGTGTCTTCGTTATTCTGATTCAGTTGTTGATCCTCATGTTTTGCAAGAGCTTGAGATCTCATCCGATTTATCTATTATGCAAAATCCTATTCGTGAGCTTGCTTCGAAGGTTAAGCGCCTTCGAAATAAGGATGTTCCGCTTATGAAAATTCAATGGTCCGTTATTGTACTTGGAAACCAGAGAATTTATCGAACTAATTTGGTTTATATGTTAATTAATAACATAATTAACATTATATTTAATCACAAGGCTTAGTGGGTAGGTTTATTGGGTCTAAACCAAAACCCAAAGGAGAATTCTGTATGAGGTAAAAGAAAAGATAGCCTGTAGGTTTATTCATTTCTTCCTCTTCCTTTCTTGTTTTCTCCTTCCCAAAACAAAGAAAAATAATGGCTGCTTCTTCCTAAATTAAATCCTCTCCAAAAATTAAATAAATTAAAATTTAGAATTGCAATTTAAAGAGTAAACAATAGGTAATCTCTCCAAAGCCAGAAATCATTTTCATCTATTTCTCCATGAGAAATTAGTTACTGTAACTTTCCTTTTTGTGATTGCATGTCTGTTTCTTCTTCAGCTACAGGTTCCTAAAGCTAAATTAGAGTTAAAGTCATCATCTTGCTTATAGTTTGCTCAATTTTGGTGCTAAGGTGAGTTTTAGACTCACTCTTCTAATCCAAACAAGATCTGATTGTTATCTGGTGGTTGAATTACTGAATTTTTGAGTTACTATATAAACTATTGGAAGTAGTTTATACAGTAAGTATATATTATTTTACTGTCACTTTGTATGCCCCGTTGATCATAATTCTTGCACTGAATCCATGTCAAATTTTCTCCATATTGTTGTCCATATGTTGATCTATCTGCATGCTAAAATTTGGGTTCGAATTCCATCTGTAATCGTGTGAAAAATCATTGCAAAAATCAGCTCGAAGCTGCCTGAAGCAGGTAGAAAAGAATGCGACCAAGAGTCGACCAAAGACCCTTATAGGTCGACCTTTAAGGTCGACCTTCACCTTGCATGGGTCGACCCATGTGCGCTTGCCTAAGTGTGTTTACTTGTGTGTTTTCCTGACCTTTATTCTGCTGTTTTGCACAGTTTTCTTCTGTGTTTTCAGACATGAATTGTGATGTTTTCAAAAGGCTATTTCTATACATTAGAAAGCCGACATTCCATGATGATTTTAAGTCGCAATGTTGTTGATTTATTCCAGTTTCGATTTGAGAAAATTCCATTGAGTTTGGAATGATTTCGATGATTTCGTGCACGGATTTTATAATCGATTTCAAAGTGAATTTTCGATTTAAAAACCGGATTTGAAATAAATATTTTTCCAAATCGATTTTATAAGTATGAATTTATTTCCGAGCCTATTTTAAATATTAAATAATATAATTAACTATTTTTAAAGGGATTTTAAAAGGAAATAATTTCCAAATATTTTTAGAAAATCGTTTTCAACCCGTATTCTCGAAGTAAATTATTTTCTATAAAATTACATGTTTTTGCACTCTTCGAGAGAATGAGGAAGTGAATTAAACAATTCAGTAAAACATGAGGTATGGAACACATGCGTTTACTTTTTCGGTTAATTCCAGACTTGTTCGATTGAGGTCATACACGAGAGTGAAATTAACTACCTTATAGTGTGGTATGGGACGCACTGCTGTCATTGATTTGGTTACTATCTGGAAGTTGGTGACACTTTATGTTGGACCTTCGGGTATGTTGATTGCCAGTACTAGACCTTCGAGTCATTTGTTGGGCTTTCGGGCCATTTGTTGGACCTTCGGATCATTTGTTGGGCTTTCGGGCCATTTGTTGGACCTTCGGGTCATTTGTTAGGCGCCAAATTTGTTGTTGATAGTACTTGCAGGCTTCGGCCATATGTTGTTGATGCACGTGCGACGTAGCTTAGACTCGCCATTTGTTGGGATCCACTTTGTTGTTGTTTCTAGATTTCATTATTTTTTATTTCTAGAATTTGTAGATTTTCAAATGTTTTCACCATTTTGTTGGATGTTGGAGTTATACATAGGCTTTGTGCTATTTGATGATGATGACATGGTGATTACATTTTTGTTGTTTTGAACTCCTTAGTGAGTTCGATATGTTGAGATTTATGATGTTTTGGTGACATGGCTTATATGCCTTATGTTGTTCGATGTTTTAGCATTTACACCTTATATTGTTTGGTGATTTGGCTCACAAGCCTTATGTTCTATGTTGATTTGGCTCATATGCCTTAGTTGTTGCATGATTTGGCTTACATACCATATGTTGATTTGAGAACATGGAGTTCATCTCCATGGCGAGTTATTATCCTCCTTGTGTATCTTATCTTCACCTATCATGTACTAACCCTCTTGTTTAGGCTAGAATGGCCCGTGTGTTTATATTTTTATATAATGCCCAGGTCAGACCGAGTCATTACAGGTCAGTAGATTGCAGTTTTACCTCCACCTTGCTTTGCTCCGCTGTGATCTTTCCTCTTTATTGCTTAGTGTATGTTTTGATGTAGCCCTTTTTTGTTGTAGTACTCTGATGTATATATTCTTTCGCGACTCTGATGTATATTTGGTTCATAAGAACCAAACTCATGTAGCATGTTATGTTCTACTTCTACTGAATCAATATATGTATATATATGTGTATGTTCCTGTTCTGTGATATGAGGTATTTGATGTTATTATGTTTGTTCTGAATACGATCCTTAGCCACCGTAGTTTTGTGTTAAACTTGAATCGAGTATGTCGATCCTCTTAAGAAAGAAAGAAAGGAAAAATGGACACTCAATCGACTTATTCGATACTCGTTTAAGAGAAAGCTCACGGATGGTCGCTCCTAACCAGCCCTATTCTTTGCACTAGCAGACAATATTACCTAGTAATGCTCTTTGTTAGTGTGGGTCTCGAGGTGGGGCGTCACAGTAACCCTTAGGTGCCTCCAGCGGTTATGAGTAATACACTACCCAACATTTGGAGAGCGCTACTAGGAACATTTAAAATATACTTTTAGTATTGAGTATTGCCCCCTTCAGTTGATGCATCTTGACTAGGAACATTTAAAATACTATATTTGTTCTCATTGTGATGAATTACTCACGGTTACAACACTTTATAACTATCATCACAAAACATACAATTTATGGATTTTCTATTAAATATACTTTTAGTTAAATTAATTAATTTAATATAACATATTATATCAAGTATATAATAGAAAGAAAACACCTTTATTTCAAACAAGATTGGTCAACGAGTTAGATATATATAACGAATTACATAATTGCTACTATGGCATACTCCTAGCTCTATCAATCTCCCACTTGCACTTGGGGTCAATTATGGAATCTTATTCTAGCTTCTACAATTGGTTTTCTCAAAACCAACTGGGTCAATAACTCGATGAATGGGTATGCTATATGTTTCAATTATCCACTCTTTCAATCAACTCTCCCCAATGCTGATAACTACCTTTATCATGTGGAAGGATTCAGAGTATGTCTCTCGACTTCCAATGAGCTCTAAGTTTTTTATGAAGTATATCATGACATTGTTATCATATAACAATGTTATGGGATTCTCAACATTTGGAACCATCCTCAGCTCAATTATAAATTTGTGCATTTATATTTATACACATTGCTTTTATTTCAACGCTATTCAAGGAGATGTACTTAGCCTTTTTTTCATTGAATCGACCACATTCTTTCATTTGGAACATTTCCAACTTAAAGATTCTTAACTTGAATTTAGACATACATCACTTATGGAAGTTTGATTATGAACACTCCTTTATAAGGAGTTTGTTCTTTCTATTAATAATTCTCTAGTATTTCATAAATGCACGAGAACAACTCAAACAACCATTTAGCAATATCAATTTGGATTTGATATTTGCTTAATGTATCAAATACATAAACATATTACGATATCTTAGACAACTTAACATGTATGATAATTCGTATTGCCAAAGCATAAGAAATCCATCTTACATACTCCTTATTAAATATTTTAATAAGGTGTCCTTGCATATCATTTGGGACATTTCAATATCTTTTATACTCACTATAAAATACATCGTTCACAAATCCAGCGTCGAGTATTAAAACAACTAAAGCTGATTTTGACACAAGTACATCGTTAACAATTAGCAGTGTGTTGTTTATTTATTGTTTAGAAATATCTATGTACCTTTTAACTTTCTTTCTTATGAGCACACAATTCCTCTGCATTTTGATTGACAATTAAACCATTTGATATTCTTATCAAAACATTTGTTCAATTTCGATGCTTGTCAAATGACACTTTCATATCTATTCTTGGATCATATCCAAAATTTCAAAAACTCAGTATCACTCTCACTGACTTTGAGACACTTTAATTATTAGGTGTAAATAGTTTACTCTAAATCATTATTTATAATTTTCCGTTTTAACACATATGCACCAAAACATAAAATCATACTATGCGATAATTTTGTATGTAAAATTCAAACCTACTTGAGCACATTGAATGGTGAATCTATTACGTTAATTTCAATAATTGAAATTCACGGTGTTATCCTTATCAATGTGGTTCACTATATTCCAACTATATTTGTCTTTCTCTTAAAGTCATATTTGCAGCCAATGGATCATATCACTTCAGATACAACTATTAAAAGCATATTATGGTAATGTACTTGGAATATATTTTGGATTTGAGCATCGTACCATATCATAGATTCAATACTCTTAATGGCTTTATTAAACAACTGAGGATTATTTATTCTTGACATTGATAAGAAACTCATAATTTCTCTTTAACATGCAAGAATATTCATTAGACGTTCTAATATGCTATGTTCATTTAGGTTTGATTAATTTCATTTCATTCCTTATAATCAGTCATATCCTTGGATAGTATTCAAATTCATTTTAAATTAATAATTTCTTAAAGAAATTCCTTCGCTATGAAGTTGGTATTACGTGAAACAACAGTTGTTTCTCAATGCAACGGAACGAACATTTATAAATATTTTATGAATTACCTTATATAAAACTAATTTTACATAATTTCACAATCTATTTATGTTCACCACAAAAATCGGTCATCTAATGACCATCATTCCCAAAATTCTCTTGGATCGATTCATAAAAGTTCTTTTACATACAATTATTACATGAAATCTTTTGACTCACACAAACTGCCTACTTCTTGGTCTAGGATATGTAAGGATTTCTTATAAACCCTTATCTTATAAGGTTTTGTAAACTATTCTTTGAATGATATTAATTTTAACCTTATGTACTACTCTAAGAACACACCTTATAAAAAGAGTTTAACTCAACTTCACTGGTCTTAATCGTGTTTTATCCAACAAAATTCAATTACTCCTTATCAATACATCATTATGTATTATAGGAAGGAGTGACATTTTAGATTGAATCTTTATTCATATTAGGTACATATGGAACTCTTTCCAATATACTCACCCATTCAATCAAATCGAACCATTTCTAGCGCATGTTATTTTATTTACTTTCGTTTTATATGCTATGAGCGTATCATAGACTTATACATGCATATCAAATACACATGTCCACGTTTGTGATAACTCATCGGTGAATATGACGAAGTGTATAGAAAATTTTTGGTATTGATAAACTTATGATTGCATACATTTATATGTATCAATCCGAAGAGTTCATTAACTCTTATGACACTCCCACTAAATGGGTGCATAACCCTTAATAGTTTGAGATATAATTAAATATGATTATATGATCCATAATCATATAATAAAAATTATTTCCTAGAACTATGGTTTAGTCTATAATTCCAAAATACTTATAAATAATTGTAGATACTTCAGTATTTTCAATTGCATTACTTTAGTTGTGAAAATAAATACCACATCATAGTTTTATTTCATAACGAATATTCATAATATTCACAATGAAATATAACTATGTCTATTTTTCAATCGACATTGGAAAATAGTCATTATTTCATAAATAATGTTCGGTATGTTTTAAGAAAAGAATTTTCATAATTTGAAACAATCAATTAGTGCTATATAGTATGCTCCTACTATTTCTGCCATTACTATAATAACGTGCTAAATTTGGAGGTCCATTATTCACTTAATATAAATTATTTATTTCATATAATGCAACTAGTTTATAGCGGAGAGTCCTTTGATCAAATATCTCTAACTCAAAGAAATAATATCATAAAAACAATTTTCTATATGATGATATATTTCGAAATAGAAATCATATTTCTTATTCCAATGTTAATTATCGATTATTATTATTATTATTATTATTATTACAATTCTCCTTTCTGATATTTCTTTATAAAGCAGAAGTGGCTATTTACTCTCTTCATCTTGTACCTTAAATTCAATCTACTCTTGTACACTCATTTTTCTTCTTCTAAATGGTCGAACCATTCAAAAGAAAACCCTTACTACAACATCATAACAAACTCTTTACAAAAGTGCACTCGATAATCCTTAATATTTAAGGGCATCAAATATGTTGCAATTTATGTAAACCGACCAAACTGACATTTCAACGATCGAGTTCTTAGATTTATATTATAGTTTTGGTCTTGTGTTACATTTAACACAACACAGTCCTTTTGTAACCAAATCAAATTGAATACTCAATCTTACAGTACTGTTTATTGGCTTATTTCGAATGAACTAACTTCATCGAAGTATCATACATTACGACCCGTGACTGTTTCCTCATATAACATTTATAATGACCCTAAATTTTTAACATTACGAATGGAATAATTTAATTTATTTAATGTTGTCCATATAATTTCAATGCCAACGATAATACTATAAGTGGTGGCATCACAAAGAAATCAACGTCGTTAAGACCAACCGTCGAAGGAACGGTGATGAACCAATGGCTGAAAAAATGAAGGTGGATCAATGTTGGATGCCTACGATATAGCATCTCATGCAGTGTCATAACTTAGCCATGCCGCATCTTATATAACATTGCAGTCCATTTGTATGATGCTCCATCAATACCCCACCTTGTCAATAAGCAACATGCCGTAAATCAAAGCAATGTCACTCGTATTCATGTTACCTTACTTCAATGCTATGTTCCACTGAAGACACATATCATCGGTGTCGCATTACATTAGCACCACACTTTGAAGTTATCACCGTAGACCTCTAAAGAGACATTGATGATGAACATTGTCAACGGCCATAAAGGCTATCAAATTAGATGATGCTCCATGACGATGCCGCTCTATGTCAATGCTGCATTTAATGCCGCACTTCATTAATATTTTATGTAATCCATGTTGCATTCTTTCAATTCCTCCCTTCATCAGTGCCGCCTTTTATTGATGTTGCCTTTTATTGATGCCGCCTTTTTAGTAATGCTGACTGTTAAATGATACTGCATATTACCAAGACCGTTATACACTGATGTCGTATGATATTACTACCAAAGCTATTTTATGGGCAACGCCCTCCAATGATATTTCCATAAGATAATGCTGCTCATAACCATCACCGCATCTCGATGACAATGAATTTCATTAATGGAATACCACACATTTATATGTGCAATATTGATGCTGGGAGTCATCAATATCTGTGGAAATTTCTATGCCGCTGTTAATTAATACCGCTTTATATCAACATCACTCTTCGCTACTGCTTAATGTCGCTTCCAACCGATGTTATCAACTAACAATTTAGAGTGTTTCAATGCATAAGGTTATCAAGGTTGAAGGCTATTACTGCTAAGAATGTGCCAAAGTTCTGTTATTTACCGAGGGATGCTGAATGTCATCATTAAACAAAGCCCGGCGCTGTGCAACATTGATGTTGCCAAAGCCAAGCATGCTGAAGCCAAGCGTCATGTTATGCGTCCACCCCTATAAATACGGACCTAGGGATCATGGAGAGGACAAGTTGATTTTCTTTTCTCAACTCTCAAAATTAAACTCTTGTAACCCTAAATCAAATTTGGGATAATTCTAATCTGACTATATTCATGCTTATTTATATGAACAAAGACTTAGACATACATATTACCTTGATTGTGCACTTTGAACATGGAATACCATTTGAATTCTGCGGTGATTCCTTGCAGGCATTTCCCTATTACTTTCCAAGGTGTAGCGGCCAAGTGATACATGCAATACCGTGATAAAACCATATATTCCTGGAAGCAATTCTCGTATGAATTCTCATTGTAGTTCTGTATTTGTATAGATCCTACTATTGACTACACTGTACTGGCTAATATCAAACAAAGACCGGGGGAGTTATTAGGCGATTATCTGAGGAGATTCCATACAGAGGCACTGACGAGAAAGGGATAACCAATAGGGATAAGTTGGTGGCAGTATACTCAGGATTGATTGAGCAAACTCCATTCTGGAACGAGCTCTATATACGCAGATATAGAGATTTACAAGACTTCCACTTCTAGGCTGACAAATTCACTCATATGGATTAAATATTTCATGCTAAAAAGAAAGCTCAAGCCAAAAAGGAGTCAGGAAGAACAGGCTATAACTACAACCATAAAAAACTGCAACGACCCAATTTTTCGACGCCCGAAAGTCGACATAAATACGTCCACTGTATCAAATGCCGTACCATCGAATGCCGGAAAACCGAACCGTTAGGGTTAAAGAAGAAAGAGGTAGAAGAAGAAAGAAGAAGAAACATAAATGTTATCCCGCCTTTTGGCAAGGCCGTGACACCAAAAAGTTGACTGGAAAACTAAAGACAGTTCGTCGTAAAAGTTCGTTATGCACTGTTTCACCATGGATATCAATGAATTTTGTCCGAGTCTGGATCGGGCTACAATTGATAAGACACGTCAAGCAAAGTCGTATAAACCAACATTCCAAATTTCGAGGCGATCCGAGTTCGTATGCTCAAGATATCACCAACGAAAAATGGAGTAGACAGTCCTTAGTTCGAATCCATAGGCGAAACCTATGTTCGAATCCATGAAACACGCATCCATCAGACCGGCATCACCTCAGCATGGTCGAATCCATGAGAAACACCTTTGCTTCGACTCCATCGAGCCAGCCCATGGTTCGAATCCGTCCCACTAGGCCTAGCTTCGAATCGATCAGATGGTCAGGTTTCGTGTCCATTCCCCGAATCCACATTCGTTTCCTTCAAGTTTTCCTTAGTTCGAATCCATGGAGACATCCTACTTCGAATCCAACGATACGCTCCGCTTCGAATCCATGAAGCTACTCCACTTCGTACCCATCAGATGCTCTGCTTCGAATCCATGAGGCTACTCCACTTCGTACCCACCAGATGCTCTGCTTCGAATCCATGCGAGGGTGGCGTGTTCGAATCCATTAAGTGCCTTCCTTCGACTCCATCGAAATGAATACCTTCGAACCCATCCTATTATGATGACTTCGAATCGATTGGCTGTAGCGTAACATAATTGATTCGAACGATCACACCTTCGAATCCATTCTCTAGAATCCACTAAGTCAAGGCAGCAGAAAAGGTGGAGTCGACCCAGTCGCCTCGGAGTGAAAGCCGGATCAACTCGAGAAAAGCACGCGCCACATCACTGCGCACATGCACCTGGCATCGATTCGACCCTATCGATTCGAAGGGGTCGATTCGAACCACCATCTTCACCGAAAGTGCAATCTTGAATCGATCATAACTCAAGTTCTACAAGTCCAAATGCCATGAAATTTTCACAGAAGCTTAAGCACATGATGAAGAACGTTCACTCCAAATTTCAGCCCGATTGGATGATTTCTTGATCGATTCGAACCAAGGGTCGAATCGATCCCAAAGTGGGCCCGGATCTCCAGATTTCGGCCATGTGGGCCCCCTGACGTACCAGAACTGGTCTCCCCTCATTTTAGGCGAAATATCAGCCTCCTACACCTATAAATAGAGCCCCTAGTCATTCAGAAAAGGGGTGGGAGAATTCTAAGTACTGAAGAGCGCCCAGATTCTGCCAGATTTACTCCAGAACACCACTGCTTCCTTAGATTCAGATTGTAATCATATAATCAGTTGTACTTTACTCCAGAAGAAATTGTAATCATCAAGTAAACATCAATAAAATCATCAACTTCAGAGTGGACGTAGGCAAGATCGCCGAACCACTATAAACCTCGTGTTTCTGTTCATTATTTCTGAATTGTGATACCCTGTTTGCTTAGATTTGAGATTTGTGTGTGAATATTGTTGATTTATATTCATATACTGGTGCTTTCACAACATTCGGGGTTTGTGACCAATTTTGGCGCAAACACTTTGGTGCTTTCACCGAGAACTTAACTCAGGAGTTCTATCATTTGAAAGTTGAATCAGAAGGCTAAGAGATTTAGATCCGAAGAATCATGACGAGACAAACTAGTAAAAGGCAGAGACCAGAGCGAAGTCAGCACGAAGGGAGTCAAGAGGCTTCCTCAGGAGCAAACCAAGCATCGATCTTCATCACCAGGGATGAGATGGAGACAATGATGAAGAGACAGGAGGAGATGATCCAGAATTTGCTTCAACAAATTGGACAACTCGGAGCGCAAAATCAAGGAACAACCAGGGCCCAGAACGAAGCAGGACCATCCAACGCAGCGCCGGAGCTAGGGGGCACACACTTAGGACATGTTGATCCGAACACGGGAAGAGAGACAAGGACATCCGAGCAACCTGACAGCAATAGAGGGATGAACGCTCAATCAGGGGGGCACACACCTGAAAGCTCACACGGACTCGGGGGGCAGATCGAAGGTAGTGAACGCGGACTACAGCTTGGAGACAATGATAGATTGGCAGAGATGGTCAGGCGAGCCATGAGAGGTGGATTGGTAAACAGAGATCTTGAAGATGTGAACAGGAGTCCCTTTTCTCCTGCAATTAGATTGGCTAGGAACCCACCAGAATTCAAACTGCCAACAGTAGAAGGGTATGATGGGAGGACGGACCCTGCGGTCCATCTAACGAGGTATATAAGGCACATGGAAGTGCTGGGGGCATCACAGGAAGTCATGGCCCAGTGCTTCCCATTGTATTTGACAGACATAGCAGCTTTATGGTTCAGACAGCTAGAGAGCGGCTCCATTGGAACATGGGCCGATTTGATTGAGAAATTTATGAGGCAATTCAGGGTTCACATTTCAAGACCCAAGAATGTAATGAGTTTGGCAACGCTAAAGCAGAAAGCTGGAGAGTCTTTGAGGAATTTCCTGACGCGATTTAATGCGGCAGCAGCATCAGTGTATCGGCCAGATCCATCCATGGTTATGATGGCAGCTGTGTCCGGAATAGCTGACGGTACAGAGTTCAAAAATTCATTAACTAAGGATCCGCCTATGGATCTAGGGGAATTCTATCACGAGGCATAAAAGTTTTTGCGATTGGAAGACGCCAATGCTAAAAGAGAAGAAGGAGAGGGAATAGAAGTTTATGCACTTAAAGACAAAAAGCCTCTCGAAAATGATTCAGGCAAGGATAAAGGAAAACGAAAGGCTGAGGACAATGGTGACAGGTCAAAGCGACTGCGGAGAGAGCCACGATTCACCACCTATTCAGAGCTGAATGAGAGTTTAGAGCGAATCTACCAAGATACACGAGAGCAAGTTCCCTACCGTAGGCCAATACGAAGGGATCCCACTGTTGACGAGAGGAAATCAGACAGATATTGCTTATTCCACAAACTAAATGGTCATAACACTAATGACTGTAGACATCTGAAGGATGAGGTGGAAGGGCACATCAGGAACGGTATGCTACTTCAGTATGTGAGGAGGCGAGCTCCAGCAGTGGAGCCAGAGCGACCACCGTCTACATCAGCCAGGGGTGCCCCCGAGCCAGGACATCATATGATTATCAATTAGTTGAAATAACGATGGACAAGTTGTAAACCTCTCACCAACACGGGTAAGTCATTTACACATGTGTGAGATCACGAACGGTCCATAGGCATGTTGTGAATGACTACTGACCCTATCGTTGTGGGAGTTTACACTTTGACATCCTTGCTTTGCTTTTGTTTCATTTTGATTTGAACATTTGAACTTGACTTTGTTTAACATTTCTGCTAAAGACTTATTTTCAATGAAAAAATGCTACTTGTGATTTCATAACGGCTAAGCCACTTACACATGTACGGGATCACGAACGGTCCCTAGGCATGCTCTGAGATGGCGATAAACCGTTGCAAGAAACAATCCGGGGATTCACCCGAACGTGAAACCTGGTATTGACGATACTAAGTCCCACCCCGGGCACACTCAATTCGCCTCGAACGGCATCCGACCGCGAACGGTCACAATTCGATCGCGAACGATCACACTTCGCCACGAATGGCACCCGACCTCGAACGGTCACCATTAGCCTCGAACGGCACCCGACCTCGAACGGTCACCAAGTGCCTCGAACGGCACCCGACCGCGAACGGTCTCACTTCATCTAGTACAACATTCGATCACGAACGATCACACTCTGCCTCGTACGGCACTCGACCACGAACGGTCATAATCCATCCTAATTCGTCTAAAACGACACCCGACCTCGAACGGTCACCACTCGCCTCGAACGGCACCCCTCAACTCAAATGGCTTGATCACGAACGGTCGTCATTTGGGGCCATATGAAAATGGCTAGATCGCGAACGGTCGTCATTTAAGATCATACAAAAAATACTAGATCGCGAACGGTCGCATTCCACCTCAAAATGGCTAGATCGCGAACGGTCGTCATTTAAGGTCAGATAAAACTATCAATGTCTTTGCAGGTCATCAACAGGATATGAACATCCAGCTTATGAAACTACAAAACACACCTTCCTATCGCAAGGCATGTTTTGAGGGGCAAATGTTATCCCGCCTTTTGGCAAGGCCGTGACACCAAAAAGTTGACTGGAAAACTAAAGACAGTTCGTCGTAAAAGTTCGTTATGCACTGTTTCACCATGGATATCAATGAATTTTGTCCGAGTCCGGATCGGGCTACAATTGATAAGACACGTCAAGCAAAGTTGTATAAACCAACATTCCAAATTTCGAGGCGATCCGAGTTCGTATGCTCAAGATATCACCAACGAAAAATGGAGTAGACAGTCCTTAGTTCGAATCCATAGGCGAAACCTATGTTCGAATCCATGAAACACGCATCCATCAGACCGGCATCACCTCAGCATGGTCGAATCCATGAGAAACACCTTTGCTTCGACTCCATCGAGCCAGCCCATGGTTCGAATCCATCCCACTAGGCCTAGCTTCGAATCGATCAGATGGTCAGGTTTCGTGTCCATTCCCCGAATCCACATTCGTTTCCTTCAAGTTTTCCTTAGTTCGAATCCATGGAGACATCCTACTTCGAATCCAACGATACGCTCCGCTTCGAATCCATGAAGCTACTCCACTTCGTACCCATCAGATGCTCTGCTTCGAATCCATGAGGCTACTCCACTTCGTACCCACCAGATGCTCTGCTTCGAATCCATGCGAGGGTGGCGTGTTCAAATCCATTAAGTGCCTTCCTTCGACTCCATCGAAATGAATACCTTCGAACCCATCCTATTATGATGACTTCGAATCGATTGGCTGTAGCGTAACATAATTGATTCGAACGATCACACCTTCGAATCCATTCTCTAGAATCCACTAAGTCAAGGCAGCAGAAAAGGTGGAGTCGACCCAGTCGCCTCGGAGTGAAAGCCGGATCAACTCGAGAAAAGCACGCGCCACATCACTGCGCACATGCACCTGGCATCGATTCGACCCTATCGATTCGAAGGGGTCGATTCGAACCACCATCTTCACCGAAAGTGCAATCTTGAATCGATCATAACTCAAGTTCTACAAGTCCAAATGCCATGAAATTTTCACAGAAGCTTAAGCACATGATGAAGAACGTTCACTCCAAATTTCAGCCCGATTGGATGATTTCTTGATCGATTCGAACCAAGGGTCGAATCGATCCCAAAGTGGGCCCGGATCTCCAGATTTCGGCCATGTGGGCCCCCTGACGTACCAGAACTGGTCTCCCCTCATTTTAGGCGAAATATCAGCCTCCTACACCTATAAATAGAGCCCCTAGTCATTCAGAAAAGGGGTGGGAGAATTCTAAGTACTGAAGAGCGCCCAGATTCTGCCAGATTTACTCCAGAACACCACTGCTTCCTTAGATTCAGATTGTAATCATATAATCAGTTGTACTTTACTCCAGAAGAAATTGTAATCATCAAGTAAACATCAATAAAATCATCAACTTCAGAGTGGACGTAGGCAAGATCGCCGAACCACTATAAACCTCGTGTTTCTGTTCATTATTTCTGAATTGTGATACCCTGTTTGCTTAGATTTGAGATTTGTGTGTGAATATTGTTGATTTATATTCATATACTGGTGCTTTCACAACATTCGGGGTTTGTGACCAATTTTGGCGCAAACAATAAACAATAACAGAATCACATTCACAGCGGAACAATATATAATAGATAAATGAATAATCTTTAAACAAAAGAACTATATCAGTTCATACAATACATCATCAGAGTTTACAACAACAACACTGGCAGTTATAATAACCTGCCCTCATAACAGAATACACAGTGGATAATACATAATATAAGTGATACGTCTCCCCATCCAGCTCGCCTCTTGAGCTCCACAGCAATCCATTCATAATTCTGCTGATTACCTGAATCTAGACTGCCCGTGTGGAAAATTATGGGCACCCAGAGTTTAGAAAGGGAACAATAAACTCCGAGCCAGTCATGGGACTGGTGTGAGATCTTAAAACAGTTATTTGCACAAAGGAATAAAAAGAAATCCGCTATGCTTTTGGAAAATGAAACTACCATAAGTAAATGGCAGGTTATACAACTAAAACCGTACAGGGCGCGTATTGTTTATTTGGATTTCCAACAAATGGTCAGGCTAAGGAACTTCCTACACCACATGGGTACGCCTCTGAAGGGCCGCCCCGAGAACCTAACCGGATCTCTACCAACATAAGGCTGAGTTATCTCACGCTTCTGGTGCAATGAAGCTGTAACTAGATAACTCCACACACGAGTATGCCATCCCGGTCGTTACCGACCTTTATCCGAGGATCCTCAACACCAACAACCACAAAGTAATAAATTTGCAGCAACCACATAAGTTAAGTATCTGGGCTCCATACCATGATACCACATTTTTCCAGAAGGAAATGGACATACCCTGAGGGCGCTATCCCCAAACAACCTTGCCGCATCCTTCCTGTTTCGACCATTTCGGGTTGTGAGGTCCGACGAAGTCTCATCCACAAAGCTACGCTTTTCACAAAAGCCATGCTTCGATCAACAAATGATCAGCAACACTTAGCATGCCACATTACCAAATCGGGAATATATCACTAGTAACATTCAACTACATAACCTCTGAGCTCGTACGTCTCAGAGAAAGGTGTTAAGCTAAGAGAATAAATTCTCCGCCACCAAATAGAAATGTATTTGATAGAAACCAGCTTTATATCTCAAAGTGTAACGTCATACATACATCTATACAAGTCCATTCCGAGTTCGAACGGAACTGAAGGCACTTCAAAGAAGCCCTTGCAATCCGGGCATCCACAATCCCGATCGGACTCCCCATCACATATGGAGACCTCTATACCGGAGCAACTCAGTGTAGAGTCATTCGACAGGTAATCCTTTCGTTTTTGAAAATACCTAGTCTTCAACACCATCTTCAAATGCGATCCTATTTTGTCGTATCATTATTCGGAATGGGTTTTATGACATAAAGTCCTCTCTCGGCTTAACTGAATAATGAGCGCTTATTTTGAAAACAAATTCAAGTGCCGTTTCAAAGGCCAATATTGATAGTCGGTTATTTAACTATCAAACAACATTCACAACAAATCATCAAGCCTCAATAATTTCCCAAATTGTTTATACTAATAGTTGGTTATTTAACTATCAAACAATATTCACAACAATCATCATATTTTAGATAATTTTTCCCCAATTATTTATTTTCAAAATATCTTCACAAGATATATTTTAACACTTCAACACTTTGAAAACCAATTTCAAATTACTTTCCTCACGCGGAATAAATTTCCAAATATTTATTTACTTCCACTGAAAATTTGCCGAGTCCGAATACTTCAAAATGATTTAAATCACTTATCCAAAAATTTATGTACTTGGATACATTAAAAATAAAAACTATTTTTAAACACTTTATTTAAAATATTAGTTATGAAATTTAATATCAATATCTCATATAAAAACTCAAGTCCAACTAATTTTAAGAATAAAATTATTAGATAAAGTGTAATTATTAAAATATCCATTTTCTAAATCAAATACCAATTTAATTTTTAAAACAACCACTTCTATAATTAACAAAATAAATCTTTACTTTAAAGATTTAAAAACAACTTACGAAAATAATTTCTCCAAAGTATCCTTTTTAAAACCATCCTTCAAACTTTCAATTTATATTTATCAGCTACTTTGAAAACATATTCGGCTTTCCAGTGAAAATACACTTTCCATTTCAAAATGATCTATTTAAATCAATTAATAAATCCTTCTTGACTTATTTCAATTTACATTCCAAATCCGTAATTTCTTTCCACACTTTTTAAAATAAACCAATATTTATTTTTAAAAAAAATAACCCATTCCTTTATAAATTCCGATTGTGAATTTACATTTCCAAATATCCATTGATATACAATTTTCAAATCGGTTTCCAAATATTCACTTTCAAACACCAAATCAAATTCCAAATTTATTTCCAAATTTATTTCAAACACCAAATCAAATTCCAAATTGATTTCCAAAAATTTATTACCTTTTAAAATAAATCTTTACTTTAATTTTCAAAAATCCAATTATATATCCTGGTATTTTAAAATACCAGAATATATTCGGCCAAACTATAGCCTTCAATAAATTTCAATCACCAATATAATCATTCACATATTATCAATAATCACATCACAACATATGAAATAAATTCAACAATTTGAGGAATCCAGTTGGATCCCTCCAACCTGTTTCCCTGCATCCACAGATGTTAGCACAACAATTAAATACCAATTCCACTTCGAGGTGGAATATTGCGGTATATGGGTTTATATAATATCATCCGCTATTATGCGGCGCATAGGGTCTCATCTGCTATATAATGCGGGAAATCTATCACTCCAATATATATATATATACACACACACACACACACACACACACACACACTACTATATATACTATCATCCAACAGATAAATTATTAAATTCATCCAGGCACATCCAATAATTTAAATTCATTCATTTAAATTAACTAGGCAAATCAAGTGAGTGAGAAGATCTCACCTTTAATTTGCAATCCATTCCAACTCATTTCCATTCCGGCTTGTTTCTCCATTTTAGACCTTGTATAAACATTTATACAATTTATTAATATTCGAAATAAATTGAATAATAAATTCCTATTGGATAAATTTAATTAACCAATGATTTTAATTTCAAAATTGAAATTTGATTCTTTAAACTAATTTCTTTTTAACAAAATATTTTCTTTGAAAATAATCTATATAGATTTTAAAATCTATTTTTTTTCTTTACTGTATATACTTATACATACAGTACTAAATTTAAAATTTAAAATCGAAGAATAAATTGCTTTTATACCTTACTATTAATCAAGCAACCCAGGCCACGCAGCGACCAAACCCTAGCCTTGACGAAGGTCACTTACCCTATGCTCGAGAATATCGTGACTCTACCTCTACTGCCCACGCAAGCATCCACCAGATTACCTCGATTCTCGCGCGCACGTATGCGAACGCATGCGCTCCCTTCCCAATGTCGACTGGCCAAGCATCTCGTGCTCGAGCTCGATGCCGCCTTGCTTACTTTGCTACCCAGTACTCGATTCGACGACCTCCACCTAAAGCTGCTGTTCGCGATTTGATCGCGATCCCCCTTCGTTCGAATGAATTTGAAATTGCGGCTCCTTGCCTTGGATCGAAGTCGATTTCGATCTACAAGAATATCGCTAGTTTGGTTTTTTTGAGAATTTCTCTCGTTCGATTCTGCTGATTTTGTTTTTTTTATAGAGAGCGGCCATTGATTTTGATTTGAATTCGTATAGGTTCGACCATTTTCTATTTGAATTTTAATTTCAAGTTTTTGAGAAGAACCCTACCATTTTGTTTTCTCTTTAAAAAAAAACAAACGCACGTTAGACGGTTGAACACGTGTTTTCAAAGTGCTGATGGGATCAACAGTAAATTGAAGAGAAAATATGTATATATTATATTTTTAATTTCAAATTTTAAATTCAAATTTAAATTGTATCAAATTACGTAACTAAAAATCTCGACCTCCTATCATGGCGTGCCGCCAGGCGTTTATAATGTTAAACCCCTATTCTGAATGCAATGGGAAAGGTTTTGAGTCCAAATTCGATCGTATGGAGAAGATAGCTTTTTGAACCCAGCTACCATATTGAATTTCCGATTTAATTTCAGCGCGTTTACTTATTGTACGGCCAAACGATCACTCCAAACACTACGAAAGTTGAAATCCAATAATAATACACTATTACGGATCCAACGAAACTGGTTTCGTCGAATTCCGAGACTGTGTCTCGGAAGGCTATTTTTAAATATCGATTTAAACGATATAAATTCAAATCTAAACAAACATTTCAAATTTCAAAATTTAACACTTCCATTATCTTCAGTAATATCAATATAGATTTTACAAACCTTCAAATATTTTTAACAAGCCCAAAACTGAAGATAAAATATTTTACCCAACTTCAATAATTAAATTAAATAATTTAATTGCCAAATAGGTAGTGTTATTTGAAATTCAAGTTAAACTAATCTCCAAATATTTAAAATCAATTAAATATTTCAATTTCAAATGTCCAAAATTCAGGGTCGTCACATTCTTCCCCCCTTAAAAGAATTTCGTCCCGAAATTACAAGTTAAGAAGAATGAACCATAACCCGTTTAATTATTTTTTTCAAAACCAAACAGTTTTATCAACTTTCCAAAACAAATCTTTTTATTAAAGACACATTATTACTCTTACTAACTTCTCAAACTCAACCATAAGTTCGAAACAACTTTTACTTATTCAACCATTCAAATTTTAATTTAAATTAAAAATTTTAAATTATCCAAATTTCTCAAAAATTTTCTCACTCCCTAAATTTTTGAAAAATTTCGCCAGCGTATCCTTTGCGCGGCTAGCTCGGTACGACTACAAAATGCCACAACGGGCTCCCAGATTTCAAAAGAAAACAAAAAGCCAAGTGGCTAGATCAGAAAATCATCAAATTTCATATAGAAATTTAAATACATACCTTTGTTGGACAATTCAAATTTATCTTCAAAAATCAAAAATTCAATTCCCTTTTCCTTTATAACCCCTGTATATTTTACTTAACAATAATGTCCAATTACAACATTCAAAATCTTTTTGCACATTTATATTTTGATTTCTATCCACTTATTCACAATCACCATTTTACAGCTTCCCATTTAATCTTCATTCACTTATTAACTTAGAATATTTCCTTAATTCCAAATTTTACTTAAGAATTTCACCATTTATTTCTTAAGTTCAGTATAAATATTTACATACTTCTTATATTTATTTTCACTTCACTACCAAAGTTATATATTCATTTCCATTCAACTTTGCATTTTCAATTCCATTTGAATTCAATTTACAATTTCAATTCTATTTGAACTCATTTTATCTTCAAACTCCGAATATTGAATTTTATCAATTATTTTTCATTCACAACTGATTCATCTCATTGTTTAAATTAGTTTCATTTACTAATTATTTCAAATTCCAATGAATTCAAATTCTCAGAACTTTTGTTCTTTTAGTCTAACCCGAACTAATTTTAGAACTTCATTTTATTTTACACAATTTAAGTTGGATTTCAATATTCAGTTTCAATTCCAGTTCTATTCATTTGTTCATTCCTAAATTTATTTTCAACTTTTATAAGTTTCCCAAATTTAATCGCATTTGCTAATTTCTTTTGATTCACCTCAATTAATTAGCTTACCTTCCCACTTATTTGGGTTTCACACTTACTTTTATTTATCCTTTTTCAAGTTGGATCTTATTCCAATAAATTTCAATTTTTTTTATAAGTTATCAAACTTATTTATATTCCGCAATATTTTTAAATTCCAAATCCCACTAGATTTTTAAATCCAATTCAAAAATATTTCCCAAATAATATCACCATTATTTCTCTAAAACTTTTGAAAACTATTTTCAAACCCAAAGGAATTTAAACTTTTCCCAAATTTTCAAACTTCAAAACCTTCCATTTTTTTATTCAAATATTTCTCTGGAAGTTCAAGTTATAAATCCCATTTATAATTCATATTCAAATTTCATACAACAATGATAATAATTCAATATTATCACTTCCTAACAACCAAGCAACCATATACTACAATAATTTATGGAAAATTATTTCTTTTATATACAAAAATAATTTGGATAAAATTATTTCATTTACCCTATTTTAAAACAATACTGTGTCGGTTTATCTTGTTTAAGAGTTTAGAAACCCCTATCGATACACTTGGCCAAACTGAACCGACCAGAATCTATAAACAATCAACCGATAAGTCAACACAATACAAAACAATTTTTATATTCACTAATAAATATGCGCTCATATCTATTATTACACTCACACTCATTCTAGAGTACTACTGACTCTATCTCTAATGAGTAATCCCCACCAGAGCCAAGGTTGTCGCTTAACCAATTGCTCTGATACCATCTGTAACGACCCAATTTTTCGAGGCCCGAAAGTTGACATCAATACGTCCACTGTATCAAGTACCGAACCATCGAATGCCGGAAAACCGAACCGTTAGGGTTAAAGAAGAAAGAGGTAGAAGAAGAAAGAAGAAGAAACAGAAACAATAACAGAATCTCACATTCATAGCGGAACAATATATAATAGATAAATGAATAATCTTTAAACAAAAGAACTATATCAGTTTATACAATACATCATCAGAGTTTACAACAACAACACACAACACTGGCAGTTATAATAACCTGCCCTCATAACAGAATACACAACGGATAATACATAATATAAGTGATACGTCTCGCCATCTAGCTCGCCTCTTGAGCTCCACAGCAATCCATTCAGAATTCTGCTGATAACCTGACTCTAGACTGCCCGTGTGGAAAATTATGGGCACCCAGAGTTTAGAATGGGAACAATAAACTCCGATTCAGTCATGGGACTGGTGTGAGATCTTAAAATAGTTATTTGCACAAAGGAATAAAAAGAAATCCGCTGTGATTTTGGAAAATAAAACTACCATAAGTAAATGGCAGGTTATACAACTAAAACCGTACAGGGCGCGTATTGTTTCTTTGGATTTACAACAAATGGTCAGGCTAAGGAACTTCCTACACCACATGGGTACGCCTCTGAAGGGATGCCCCAAGAACCTAACTGGATCTCTACCAACACAAGGCTGAGTTATCTCACGCTTCTGGTGCAATGAAGGTGTAACTAAATAACACCACACACGAGTATGCCATCCCGGTCGTTACCGACCTTTATCTGAGGATCCTCAACACCAACAACCACAAAGTAATAAATTTGCAGCAACCACATAAGTTAAGTATCTGGGCTCCATACCATGATACCACCTTTTTCCAGAAGGAAATGGACATACCCTAAGGGCGCTAACCCCAAACAACCTTGCTGCATCCTTCCTATTTCGACCATTTCGGATTGTGAGGTCCGACGAAGTCTCATCCACAAAGCTACGCTTTTCACAAAAGCCATGCTTCAATCAACAAATGATCAGCAACACTTAGCATTCCACATTACCAAATTGGGAATATATCACTAGTAACATTCAACTACATAACCTCTGAGCTCGTACGTCTCAGAGAAGGGCGTTTAGCTAAGAGAATAAATTCTCCACCGCCAAACATAAATGTATTTGATAGAAACCAGCTTTATATCTCAAAGTGTAACGTCAGACATACATCTATACAAGTCCGTTCCAGGTTCGAACGGAACCGAAGGCACTTCAAAGAAGCCCTTGCAATCCGGGCATCCACAATCCCGATCGGACTCCCCATCACATATGGAGATCTCTATACCAGAGCAACTCAGTGCAGAGTCATTCGACAGGTAATCCTTTCTTTTCGAAAATACCTAGTCTTCAAGACCATCTTCAAATGTGATCCTATTTTGTCGTATCATTATTTGGAATGGGTTTTATGACATAAAGACCTCTCCCGGCTTAACTGAATAATGAGCGCTTGTTTTGAAAACAAATTCAAGTGCCATTTCAAAGGCCAATATTGATAGTCGGTTATTTAACTATCAAACAACATTCACAACAAATCATCAAGCCTCAATAATTTCCAAAATTGTTTATACTAATAGTTGGTTATTTAACTATCAAACAATATTCACAACAATCATCAGATTTTAGATAATTTTTCCCCAATTATTTATTTTCAAAATATCTTCACAAGATATATTTTAACACTTCAACACTTTGAAAACCAATTTCAAATTACTTTCCTCACGCGGAATAAATTTCCAAATATTTATTTACTTCCACTGAAAATTTGCCGAGTCCGAATACTTCAAAATGATTTAAATCACTTATTGTGAAGACCCAAATTATTAAGATGAAAATAATTTTATAAAAATCAGTTAATGGAAAATATTCAAAGAATAAAATAGTTTGAAAATAAATATCAAGAATGAGTGAAATAAATAAGGAAGAGGATAGTTGTTTTTAGTAAATAATAATGAGAAGAAAATAACTAAGTATGAATGAGTTTTATATTCACAAATCTCATATATGTATTGTATATAAGTAGCCAGAGGAGTATAGAGTGATAAAATAAACTGTTATGATGATTAAAATATACGAAACCAGTTTAGTATTATATATGTATAAATACATTTTAAAATCAAGAGAAAACAAATGGTTTGAAACATTAGCAAGGAATTAATTGATAAAAAGATATATATGTGAACATTACAGATTTGTCTTAAGAAAATAAATAATGTAGATAAGTCACATGAAAATAGTGTGGATGTGAAACATGCAAATGGCATGTACACAGAAAAAGAAGAAAAGCAACTGTAATACCCGAAATGGAATCAAAAAGAAAATGGCATATTTAGCCATAAACACATATACAGAATTCTCTTATTTGTGTAGGGATAAAATGGGTTTTTCACTCCACTAAAACCCTAGCTAAATGTTTTAAAAATCAAAGGATAAGCATTAGTTTATTTTTGAAAACAGAAAGATATTTTAGAAAATAAAAAGAAGAGCAAACTCACACTGTTTTCAAGTTAGAGCATTCTCGGGGAAAGAAGAAGGAAGGGGAGTGATTAATCATCTTATGAGATTTAAGGCATTAAGACCCAAGTTAAGGGCAGCTATATTACTTTTATAAAACCATATCATGTTTTTGTTTAATTTTATTCTTTGAATAAATAAATGTTGATTATGGTTGGTGTTTTGGCTGGGTCGTTTGTTGATGTTTTGATCTGTTTTGATTAATGCTTTGAAAAGACAAACACCCTAATCACAGAAATGGATTATGTAACTTATAATCCAGTTTTTATATGGAGATGAGTTAAATAGTTTTACTGAGAAATAGGGTATTAATGAAGAATGAAGTAGGCAGTGTGAATTAGGGGATTCATGCTTATGTCTAGTTCATTTTAAAAATGATATGAACAATGCAATATTATATATATATGTGTGTGTGTGTGTGTGCTGAATGTGTGTGTGTGTGCTGATTTGTTCAAATCACAAGTTAATATGTTTTTATGGGTTTTTTCTCAAAAAAATCTTACCCTATGTTCACAGTAAAATAAATGTAATGTTTTATATGACTTCACCAGATTTATGTAAGAAATGGGAACATTTCTGGAAATAAATATATGCAAGTTTTAGAAAATATGATTGAATAAAAATGACCTTAAAATGGGATGTGGTGTTTTGCATGAATGCTTTGTATGTCTGGCTGAAATCCCTGAGTGAGTTTAATACTCTTTGATTTATGAAAAGAAGAAAAGAATATAAAGCATTTCAAGAATTAATAAAATTCTCCTGAAAGAAAATGAGAATGGTCTCTAGATTATAAAGCTAATCTAGGAGTAGTGCCTTGATGTAACGACCCGCCATTTTGGACCATTCGCATCCATTATAAGTGTATAGGTAGACACTCATGCCGGAGTTGAATTGCTCAAAATGCCGCGTTGTTAATTTAAATTTGGCAAAACTGAACATATACAGTAAATAAATAATCACAGATCACAGACACAGAGTAATAAGTGCAGCGGAAATAAAAGAGATAGTAGTTCATGAAGCTACTATATGAATATATAAGATACATCAGAGTTTACAACAGAAGAGTAATACGATACATCAGAGTTAAACTAAAAACAACGGAAGAGTAACAGATACAAATCAGAATACATCACTGGAATCATCGAATATCTGAAAGCTGGATAGATAGCTGGATCTCCAAGCGAAGCTCCAACTCCAAAGGTGAGTCTCGAAAGCTGAACCACTCAGTCTGACCCGAGCGTAAAGCAAAACACAAAACACTCGAGTCAGGATTAACATTCTTATATTAATAAATCCAACTCAAGTGAAATAGCAATTGAAATACAAGTAACTCAGAGGATGTTTGGAATAACCATCCTTTAAGGATCCGTTAAACTATCTACTATGTAGTAGTGTACGATAAGTAGATAATGTCTATCAGTAATATAAAGATATCAAAATAGCGTTAAGTCATGGCCCATTCCACCCTTAACACATTTTTATTCCCACAAGCATATACAAGACCGTAGTTTCCCCAAAACCGGAAGTCACCAGAGGGCAATCCATATACTCAAGGTACAAATCAAAATCGTAGTGGTCGCGCATAAATGGAATACAAGTATGACAAGGCACATGAGGCTATACCCAAGGTAGTGATACTACCGTTCGCCTGATCCGGGCTGGTGAGAACGCAACGCCGCAGCGCCCGCAACACCGTGAGACAACACTCCCAAAATCAAGGGTGCACCAATCGACAATAAGTATAAGTAGTTCGAAGAAGTGTGTCCACTTGAGGTATCAATCCTCCATTGGCCCGGCACAGCTCCTGTTTTAGTCATTTCCAATTTGACACAAGTGTCAAGGCTATCCATTATCGTTCACTTTCTTCAATCATCGCGTACATCATTCCAACCACTTCATTCTGGATCATCACTCCGCGTATAGTTATTAAAGTGGTTTTCGGTTTAGATAGAGAGTATATCCATAACCGAATTCCGGTCTCTTTAATAACTTTCGTAATTATTACACCGATTGGTCGTTTATTATATTTCAAAACCAAATCAATTCAATTTCAATTAGAATTCATAAATCAACATTCGTTTGCCTTTCAAAACCAATTTCCAATAATTTTCGTTTCAAAACTTCCAAATTATCATTTCGCCATCTTATAATTCAATTTCAAATTTTATTTAAACAATTCAAATATTGATTCAAGTTCGTATATCAGTTTCATTTCAAAATCATTTAACTTAACTTAATTTAACATTCAAATGAACTTAAATTCATTTATCGATTTCGTTCAATATTCGTTAAATTACATTATCATTCAAAACAATTTCTATTAAATTTCCAATTCATTAAATCAATTCTTAAGTTCAACTTCATTAAATCAAAATTTACAATTTTGAATTAAACTAAATTCGTCAAATCAATTCTTTCAATTACAAGTCTTACATTAATTCCAAAATATCACATTTTCATTTCTGGTTAAAGAAATTCAATTTCACTTATTTAATTACTTAAATAATTTTCCAAAACTTAATTAATAAAGAAACACAATTTCAATTATTTACGAAGTAAAATTCACTTATTCAGAAGTCCAATTTCTCTTATTAAAGAATTCAATTCAGCTTAATCATTAAATAATTCAATCTTATTTAATTCTTAAATAATTCAAAACTTAATTATTAGATAATTCCAAAGTTTAATAATTTCAAACTTAAATTTAATTTCAAACTTAATTATTAAATCCTTTCAAACTTAATTATAATTTCAAAATTAATTATTAAATCATTTCAAAGTTTAATACTTTAAAACTTAATTCAATCATTTCTCAAATTAAACAACATTCTTTCATCAATTACATTTTTAGTATTCTGTTTCAGATTATCAAATATTAACATTTTCCTTTCATTAAAATTCAAATTTCAACTTTATTTCAAAACCATATTATTATTCAAATAAAATCTTCATTTTATTTTTAAATCAAATTATTGACCAATCGGTTTTTATTTAATTTTCTATCCTAGGTCAAAATTCAATTTTTGGGTATTTATCATTTCAACCCGATTCCAAGTCAATTCAAAAATCAAAGCATAAAGGGAACTTGCAGTGTGATAACTGGGATGGTGTCAAAGTAAATAAACAAGCAATAACATCAATCAATATCAATCCGATAATCAATTCAAATAATCCCGAAATAACCGTACTAATTCGCATTGTTATTTGTACGAATTAATATAATTATTTCTAGAATCTACACTATCATTTCATGTAGATTAAAGATTATTACATTACGGTTTTCACTTGTCATTCAATTTCAATTTCATACGTCATCAATTTAACAACGTACATTCAGTGATTCAAAATGTAATTAAACAAATCCTACGTGTCAATAAATTTAACAGATAAGGGGTCATATTATACAAATGTCAATTAATCAAATTTAACAATTAATTATCCTATATCAAGTTCAATTTCATACTATTTATCATTTTAACATTAACAATTTAACGTCCAATATAAACATCAACAATCAATCAATTAACAACCAAACTGGACTATCATTTCATATATATAACAGATAATGGTGTCAAATGTCACAGGTGAACTGATACAGGTAATAGCAGTGTAAATATCTAACAGCAGCATATTTCAATTGTCGTTTCAATTGAAATCAAATTTAATAAATAAAAGAACGTTAATCGTGAGTGAGTGCTCACCTTTCGAGGTTAGAGACGAACGAGAGTAGAAGGTATACGAACCAAAGCACACATTTCGAAGCAAAGCAATACTGACAGGAATCGACGACGAACAGCTGATAGATAGGAATCGATGAGAATCAATCAAATTTAGTGAACTTATATATAACTAGATAACTATATATAAAGTCACATTCTAAAACTGAACATATAAGAAATTACATATATATATGTATTTCAAATTCCATAGTTTTACAATAAAACTCATAAAAAAAAAATCAACATATATACATCATAAATTTGGAATAACTACTCATATATATATATATATATATATACTTATAAAATGAAAAATACTTAGATTATATAATATACTTTTCAAAATATTAACTTTACACAAACATAACAAATTATATACTTTTTTAAATTTAACCCCTTTAAAAATCTTCAAGCTAATATATATCACTCAAATATATACGAATATATCTATAAGGCAATGGATAACAACAAATATCAAATATTCACTGCAATATATATGTGAGCTTCAGAAGGTATCAATGAAATCTTCTCAGGTAAACACTTATGGAGGAAATCTCGTTATTTATTTAGAATATATATACATATATATATATTTCTAAAAATATTCACAAAACATATCTTATAAAATAAACTTCCCAGATTCACATATATGCAGACTTCTGCAGCAACACATATAATTTAAATCTCATAACTTCTTCTCGGCCATACTTACCAAATACAAAATAAACTGTTATATATATATACACGATCAAACTTTTATATTAAAAACCATATATACAAAAGTCGAATATATGTATATACATATATATAAGCTGATATATAAACATTATACATATTATTATTAAAACTGTTTCATACAACATAGCTTCAGTAAATAGCTTAACATATTATATAATGTATATACTATACTAGCATACTTGTATGTATATATATCTTATATTCTATACCCTCATATACCAAACTAGATTTTTATAGACTGATATGAAATACAATTTGAAAACATGTATATACTTCGCTATATATAAAAATTTAAGCAAACATATATATAAAACTATACTGTAAACATAATAAAGATAAGTATATATGTATATATCTGATAACAGAACAATGTAGACCAACTCTTAAACATACATATTTCGAAATTTGTGTATATATATATGTAAGAATGTATATAATGACAAGAGTGTATATATATATTATACATACACATACATAAGATTTACCAAAAAAGAAGTAGAGAGGAGCGTTTGAAGGTGAAACGGGCTGGCGATGTGGCGAGCAGAGGTTTGGTCGCTGGAGTGGATGAGGAGATATGCAGTGCAATGGCGAGTTGGGCTGTGGTGTTGCGTGAGCGGAAGGTAGGTGTTTGCGGAGGTGAAGGCAGTTCGCTGGGTGAGGTCGGTCTGGAACTTGGGCAGAGGCGAGCGATGGTGGAGGCTTGCATAGGTTGTGAGGGGAACGGTGATGAGGTCAGGTTACTTGTGGTGGGGCTCCGTGCTTGCGTGGAGGGAAAGGCAGCCGAAGTGGTCAGGGAAAGCTGAACGGGTTTGGGTGGTGGGCGAACTTTGGTGGATGGACGTGGGAGTAGGCGGATCCGGTGAGGAGGTCGAGCGTGAAGGATCAAGGGAGGAATGGTTTCGACCTTTTGCAAATTGGAAATGTAAAGTGACAGAGAGCTGAGGAAAGAAGATGTAAATTGTGTTCAAAATTATACTACATTTGCTTTTCTAAAAATGAAACTGTTAGCTATATGAATTGTAACCGAGAAATAGTGACAGCCAGCTATTAAATCTTGGAATTATAAAAGTCTATTGGCTATTTGTTTCAATAGATGGATAGCTGAAAAGACACAGGAACAAAGAGTTGAAATTTCGTAACCGATACGGATATTTGTTTCGCGGTTTCGCCGCGAACCGGACACCGAAACACATAAGGGAATATACCGCAGTGATCAGCACGACGAGACGATCAAAACGGTATACAGATATCAGTGGTACGATCATCCGATAAAAAAAGTCGATATCGGTACCAGAATGCTGCTATTTTGCAGAAAATAAGAACGACGGAGCCAAAGATGTTCGAATTTGGAAAAACGACAACTGACATCTTGCTCAGAAGATGGTTTAGAATTTTTCTATGTAAAAATATTTAGGTTTCGGAAACATTTTATTTCCATCGTTTCTTAACTGATTGAATTGAAGTGAATTTACGCGCGAAATAAACTTTCGTATTTTCGGACGAAAATTTACCAGTTGCTATGTTTAACTAGACGTATTCCAAATATAAAATTTTTATTTCAAAATTTTATCGTTTAAAATTTTACAAAATTTCAACTAATTACGTTATTAAAACGGTTGAAATTTACGGGTCGTTACATTCTCCCCCACTCAAAACTTTTCGTCCCCGAAAAGGAACGAGGTAGGAGAATAGAAACAACCAGAAAGAAAACAGATTTGAAATACAAAATAACAATTAGTTTAACCCATAAAATTTAATTAAATTAATTGATATTCAATAATTGATTTAATCCATTTGATTTCACTAAAATCAATCTCAACTATTTCTAGATTCATTATCATATTATCCAATTATCCTAAATTTACAATTTCTAAAACCATAAATTTGAATAGTCTTTTATTATAATCGTATTTTATTTTCAACAGATTTAATTCTTTAATTCCAAATTATTATAAATTTTATTTCACTTAATATATCTTATTACATATTTTTAAACCATATAAATTAATTTAAACCATAAAAGTTTCGATTTAAATTAATTTATATTTATTAATTTCTATTAAATTCAAGGTATTTTCATATGTTGATCAAATTTCAATTTATTAATTCTTTCAAAACAAATTTATTAATTTATTAACTGAGTTTACTTATTATCCTATCTAACTCTATTAACATCTTTATAATCAAAATTTAGTGTATAACATTTATTATAACACTCAAATTTTGTTTATAATTCAATTTATCTTATATATTATCCAATCACATATTCAACTTCTGAATGATTTAGGTAAGTTGTATTAGAATGCAGTTGAACAATATACAAATGAAATTTTCCCAATTCAATTATTCAAGTTTAAATATTTATTCTAAATTTTGGTTTTATTTATAATTAAAATCATCTTTTAACAAAATTTAAGAATTTGATTTCCGATTAACTTTAAACAATTTAGAGATATATATAATATATTTATATCAAATCAAATTAAATTTTAAAATAAGATACATATATATATATAAATCAAATTATACTGAAGAAACTTAAATCAAAATATATTTTTTTCAAAACGAAACCGTAGCAAAGCTACAGAATGGTATCTCCACTTCGAAACTCGAAAATGAACGTCGATGATGCGGCCGCCATCACCGAAATTATTTTCCAGCGACAAAGAAAAGAGCACTGATTTCAACATTTAAAATTCTTTGGAAACAATTTCTATTCGAAAATACTTTCAATACCATATACTTTAAAATTTTAAAACCAAAGTTCGAAATCACCGGAAACTAATTTCTCAAGCTTCTGAATTAAATTCATTTCAAATTCCAAATCAATTTATAAACCGTATTTATAAATTTATTTAGAACAATAAATGATAATCAAATATTATCATTTCAAACAAACAATTTAATTAACCTATTAAATTCCAGAAAATTTTACTTATGTTTCACAATATAGTCAAACAAATTTATTTCATTTTCCAAATTTGAAAATAATATTGTGTCAGTTTGCTCTGTTCAAGTGTTTTGGAAATCCTATCGATAGCGTTGATCAGACGAATCGATCGGAAACCCAAATCAACATCAACAACTCAAACAACACAGTATATATTAAAACATTTATATATTAGTTTACAAATACACTTCTTTGCTCGACGATACAGGAGTGAATTTTCAAAATAAGGATAGGGTTTCAAATTTTATGGACTCAAACCAAAGAGAATTTTGATTCGAAGACAAGTTCGAAACAAGGATACGATGATTAAATAACAAAGTAGGAAGATTGATACTTTGTATAAATCGCGGGCAACCTTAACCAGGTCGACCGTGACTTCAAGAATTAGATCGATGCAGAGTTTTGAGGTAAATCGACATTCGATCTCAAGAAATAGAATTCAGGTATAGCAGGGAATAGATAGCATCGTAAACCGAGGATACAGAAATCTCCGGTAAAACAATGCCTATTACAAAGGAGTTTTGCTCCTTTACGAATCATTCAAATATTGGCGAGACCGCCGATCTATTATAGATAACATTCAGAATGGAGTTATGGGGTGCTCCAGAATTTGAAAGAAGACGAATAGTGAAGGACACGAATGAATTTTGGAACCGAGGAGAACGTTCCAAAATTTAAAGGAATTGAGTCAAAGGAAGAGATTGAAACTCGAATGAGAGTGATTCTGTAAATACATTTACCCTATATATTAAGTTTTGCCTAGAGCTACCAAAGCTCTGATACCAACTGTAACGACCCGCCATTTTGGACCATTCGCATCCATTATAAGTGTATAGGTAGACACTCATGCCGGAGTTGAATTGCTCAAAATGCCGCGTTGTTAATTTAAATTTGGCAAAACTGAACATATACAGTAAATAAATAATCACAGATCACAGACACAGAGTAATAAGTGCAGCGGAAATAAAAGAGATAGTAGTTCATGAAGCTACTATATGAATATATAAGATACATCAGAGTTTACAACAGAAGAGTAATACGATACATCAGAGTTAAACTAAAAACAACGGAAGAGTAACAGATACAAATCAGAATACATCACTGGAATCATCGAATATCTGAAAGCTGGATAGATAGCTGGATCTCCAAGCGAAGCTCCAACTCCAAAGGTGAGTCTCGAAAGCTGAACCACTCAGTCTGACCCGAGCGTAAAGCAAAACACAAAACACTCGAGTCAGGATTAACATTCTTATATTAATAAATCCAACTCAAGTGAAATAGCAATTGAAATACAAGTAACTCAGAGGATGTTTGGAATAACCATCCTTTAAGGATCCGTTAAACTATCTACTATGTAGTAGTGTACGATAAGTAGATAATGTCTATCAGTAATATAAAGATATCAAAATAGCGTTAAGTCATGGCCCATTCCACCCTTAACACATTTTTATTCCCACAAGCATATACAAGACCGTAGTTTCCCCAAAAACGGAAGTCACCAGAGGGCAATCCATATACTCAAGGTACAAATCAAAATCGTAGTGGTCGCGCATAAATGGAATACAAGTATGACAAGGCACATGAGGCTATACCCAAGGTAGTGATACTACCATTCGCCTGATCCGGGCTGGTGAGAACGCAACGCCGCAGCGCCCGCAACACCGTGAGACAACACTCCCAAAATCAAGGGTGCACCAATCGACAATAAGTATAAGTAGTTCGAAGAAGTGTGTTCACTTGAGGTATCAATCCTCCATTGGCCCGGCACAGCTCCTGTTTTAGTCATTTCCAATTTGACACAAGTGTCAAGGCTATCCATTATCGTTCACTTTCTTCAATCATCGCGTACATCATTCCAACCACTTCATTCTGGATCATCACTCCGCGTATAGTTATTAAAGTGGTTTTCGGTTTAGATAGAGAGTATATCCATAACCGAATTCCGGTCTCTTTAATAACTTTCGTAATTATTACACCGATTGGTCGTTTATTATATTTCAAAACCAAATCAATTCAATTTCAATTAGAATTCATAAATCAACATTCGTTTGCCTTTCAAAACCAATTTCCAATAATTTTCGTTTCAAAACTTCCAAATTATCATTTCGCCATCTTATAATTCAATTTCAAATTTTATTTAAACAATTCAAATATTGATTCAAGTTCGTATATCAGTTTCATTTCAAAATCATTTAACTTAACTTAATTTAACATTCAAATGAACTTAAATTCATTTATCGATTTCGTTCAATATTCGTTAAATTACATTATCATTCAAAACAATTTCTATTAAATTTCCAATTCATTAAATCAATTCTTAAGTTCAACTTCATTAAATCAAAATTTACAATTTTGAATTAAACTAAATTCGTCAAATCAATTCTTTCAATTACAAGTCTTACATTAATTCCAAAATATCACATTTTCATTTCTGGTTAAAGAAATTCAATTTCACTTATTTAATTACTTAAATAATTTTCCAAAACTTAATTAATAAAGAAACTCAATTTCAATTATTTACGAAGTAAAATTCACTTATTCAGAAGTCCAATTTCTCTTATTAAAGAATTCAATTCAGCTTAATCATTAAATAATTCAATCTTATTTAATTCTTAAATAATTCAAAACTTAATTATTAGATAATTCCAAAGTTTAATAATTTCAAACTTAAATTTAATTTCAAACTTAATTATTAAATCCTTTCAAACTTAATTATAATTTCAAAATTAATTATTAAATCATTTCAAAGTTTAATACTTTAAAACTTAATTCAATCATTTCTCAAATTAAACAACATTCTTTCATCAATTACATTTTTAGTATTCTGTTTCAGATTATCAGATATTAACATTTTCCTTTCATTAAAATTCAAATTTCAACTTTATTTCAAAACCATATTATTATTCAAATAAAATCTTCATTTTATTTTTAAATCAAATTATTGACCAATCGGTTTTTATTTAATTTTCTATCCTAGGTCAAAATTCAATTTTTGGGTATTTATCATTTCAACCCGATTCCAAGTCAATTCAAAAATCAAAGCATAAAGGGAACTTGCAGTGTGATAACTGGGATGGTGTCAAAGTAAATAAACAAGCAATAACATCAATCAATATCAATCCGATAATCAATTCAAATAATCCCGAAATAACCGTACTAATTCGCATTGTTATTTGTACGAATTAATATAATTATTTCTAGAATCTACACTATCATTTCATGTAGATTAAAGATTATTACATTACGGTTTTCACTTGTCATTCAATTTCAATTTCATACGTCATCAATTTAACAACGTACATTCAGTGATTCAAAATGTAATTAAACAAATCCTACGTGTCAATAAATTTAACAGATAAGGGGTCATATTATACAAATGTCAATTAATCAAATTTAACAATTAATTATCCTATATCAAGTTCAATTTCATACTATTTATCATTTTAACATTAACAATTTAACGTCCAATATAAACATCAACAATCAATCAATTAACAACCAAACTGGACTATCATTTCATATATATAACAGATAATGGTGTCAAATGTCACAGGTGAACTGATACAGGTAATAGCAGTGTAAATATCTAACAGCAGCATATTTCAATTGTCGTTTCAATTGAAATCAAATTTAATAAATAAAAGAACGTTAATCGTGAGTGAGTGCTCACCTTTCGAGGTTAGAGACGAACGAGAGTAGAAGGTATACGAACCAAAGCACACATTTCGAAGCAAAGCAATACTGACAGGAATCGACGACGAACAGCTGATAGATAGGAATCGATGAGAATCAATCAAATTTAGTGAACTTATATATAACTAGATAACTATATATAAAGTCACATTCTAAAACTGAACATATAAGAAATTACATATATATATGTATTTCAAATTCCATAGTTTTACAATAAAACTCATAAAAAAAAAATCAACATATATACATCATAAATTTGGAATAACTACTCATATATATATATATATATACTTATAAAATGAAAAATACTTAGATTATATAATATACTTTTCAAAATATTAACTTTACACAAACATAACAAATTATATACTTTTTTAAATTTAACCCCTTTAAAAATCTTCAAGCTAATATATATCACTCAAATATATACGAATATATCTATAAGGCAATGGATAACAACAAATATCAAATATTCACTGCAATATATATGTGAGCTTCAGAAGGTATCAATGAAATCTTCTCAGGTAAACACTTATGGAGGAAATCTCGTTATTTATTTAGAATATATATACATATATATATATTTCTAAAAATATTCACAAAACATATCTTATAAAATAAACTTCCCAGATTCACATATATGCAGACTTCTGCAGCAACACATATAATTTAAATCTCATAACTTCTTCTCGGCCATACTTACCAAATACAAAATAAACTGTTATATATATATACACGATCAAACTTTTATATTAAAAACCATATATACAAAAGTCGAATATATGTATATACATATATATAAGCTGATATATAAACATTATACATATTATCATTAAAACTGTTTCATACAACATAGCTTCAGTAAATAGCTTAACATATTATATAATGTATATACTATACTAGCATACTTGTATGTATATATATCTTATATTCTATACCCTCATATACCAAACTAGATTTTTATAGACTGATATGAAATACAATTTGAAAACATGTATATACTTCGCTATATATAAAAATTTAAGCAAACATATATATAAAACTATACTGTAAACATAATAAAGATAAGTATATATGTATATATCTGATAACAAAACAATGTAGACCAACTCTTAAACATACATATTTCGAAATTTGTGTATATATATATGTAAGAATGTATATAATGACAAGAGTGTATATATATATTATACATACACATACATAAGATTTACCAAAAAAGAAGTAGAGAGGAGCGTTTGAAGGTGAAACGGGCTGGCGATGTGGCGAGCAGAGGTTTGGTCGCTGGAGTGGATGAGGAGATATGCAGTGCAATGGCGAGTTGGGCTGTGGTGTTGCGTGAGCGGAAGGTAGGTGTTTGCGGAGGTGAAGGCAGTTCGCTGGGTGAGGTCGGTCTGGAACTTGGGCAGAGGCGAGCGATGGTGGAGGCTTGCATAGGTTGTGAGGGGAACGGTGATGAGGTCAGGTTACTTGTGGTGGGGCTCCGTGCTTGCGTGGAGGGAAAGGCAGCCGAAGTGGTCAGGGAAAGCTGAACGGGTTTGGGTGGTGGGCGAACTTTGGTGGATGGACGTGGGAGTAGGCGGATCCGGTGAGGAGGTCGAGCGTGAAGGATCAAGGGAGGAATGGTTTCGACCTTTTGCAAATTGGAAATGTAAAGTGACAGAGAGCTGAGGAAAGAAGATGTAAATTGTGTTCAAAATTATACTACATTTGCTTTTCTAAAAATGAAACTGTTAGCTATATGAATTGTAACCGAGAAATAGTGACAGCCAGCTATTAAATCTTGGAATTATAAAAGTCTATTGGCTATTTGTTTCAATAGATGGATAGCTGAAAAGACACAGGAACAAAGAGTTGAAATTTCGTAACCGATACGGATATTTGTTTCGCGGTTTCGCCGCGAACCGGACACCGAAACACATAAGGGAATATACCGCAGTGATCAGCACGACGAGACGATCAAAACGGTATACAGATATCAGTGGTACGATCATCCGATAAAAAAAGTCGATATCGGTACCCGAATGCTGCTATTTTGCAGAAAATAAGAACGACGGAGCCAAAGATGTTCGAATTTGGAAAAACGACAACTGACATCTTGCTCAGAAGATGGTTTAGAATTTTTCTATGTAAAAATATTTAGGTTTTGGAAACATTTTATTTCCATCGTTTCTTAACTGATTGAATTGAAGTGAATTTACGCGCGAAATAAACTTTCGTATTTTCGGACGAAAATTTACCAGTTGCTATGTTTAACTAGACGTATTCCAAATATAAAATTTTTATTTCAAAATTTTATCGTTTAAAATTTTACAAAATTTCAACTAATTACGTTATTAAAACGGTTGAAATTTACGGGTCGTTACACTTGATCTATTCATCATTAGGTGGATGATGGGTATGTGCATGACTTGTTTAAGTCCTGTAGGCCTCTGTGTAAAGGGTTAACAGAATTGAGCCCCTTTGCAATGCACACATGGTGTTCAATGGCAAGAGTTAAGACCAAATAAATGATAAATGGGGATTGAGAAATTGAGCTATGGAATTAAGGGAGTTAATCCATAGGAGTATATGTACATATAACTGAATTGTGTTGATGAATGAATGCTTGTGTGCATGTATGTTAGTAAGAGCTTATATATGTATATATATATACTCAGATTTTAGTATGAATTTAAATAAGCATCAAACATATGAATCTCTGCATAGTATTTAGTAATTACAAGTTATTTATAATCTATGATTTCACTCACACCAGAATATATTTTTTGACCCTATTCGTTTCCTTTGCAATCTTTGGGGTGTCTCATTTTCATTGAGGCAGTTAAAAGTGTTGCTGCAGGGAAAGATGCTTGAGTAGCTTGCTTGTATGGATGTTTGAAGAACTTGCTGGTTTTAAAATGCTTTAGAGAAGTAGAAGTTTAATTGTAATAAATAATCTAGGCAAACTCTCTTATGTCTTGTGTATTTCCAGGATTGATACTTGCTTTGTTTTCTTGATAAGAACATGTAAAAAAAATTGAAGTATTATATGTGCTTGTGAGTTGTTGATTTAAGTAGCAGGCTCTGGAAATAATCCAGTGGATTATAATGAAGGAGAACATGCCATATAATCTGATATGTGGATATATTCTCCTTGGCATGTTTGTTATATTTCAGTTATAACGTTAAAGTTGTTTTTGAATAAATATGTGCCAAAGTATTAAGTAGATGGGTTGAACCTGGTCTTGGCTAACCAGTAAGGCTTGTACATGTCTTGTAATTGATACAAGTACATGCAAAAGCTTGAAGTCATAGTCTTCAGATTCCTGAAGCAAACAAGACCATTGTAACGACCTGGTATTTTGGACCATTCAAATCGACAATAATCCACACATGTCTGGCTTGTATAATTCAAAATAACAGATTGTAAATAAATTTGGAGCAAATGAAATCAAATACACGGAATCACAGACACAGAACATATCAGAATAACTCGCAGCGGAATATAAAAAAACCATAGTAGTTCATGAAGCTACTATAACAAACTCTCAAAACATAATACATAATATCTGCTTGAAAACATATACAATAGACATCTCAAATAAATAGAAGTTTATGAATACCAGAACTGAAATAGAACAACTGAACTGAAAGGAACAGATAACTAGACAAGCAGAATCTCCAGCGATTCCTAGCTCCAGAAAGAAATCCAAAGCTAAGCTGTAAATACTCAGGCTGACCCGAGCGTAAAGTAAAACACAAAACACTCGAGTCAGGACAATATATACTTATATAATGTAAACCAACTCAAGTGAACTGTAGTAGAAATGCACAATAACTCAAAGGATGCTTAGGATCGCCCATCCTTTAAGGATCAGTTAAACTATAAATTAAATACATCCCGTGGTTAAAATTTCAAAATGGTATTTTATACTTCGAAATCAAATATCATTTCAAAATTCAATATCCTTATAAAATCCATTTCAAAATATCAAAATATCATATTTCAAAATAATTTATATTTCGAACAAATTACTTCATTTTAAATCATAAAAATGAAGTTAGTATATTTAATAATTAAAATTTTAAATTTCCAAAAATTTAACTTTTCAAAGTTCATTCGTTCACTTAAATTAATTAAAACAATGAAATTTCAACTTTCGCAGCATTTAGAAAATGCTACGGAAAGTCACATTTAAAATAGTTCAATTTAACAAAAGACAGCATTTAAAATTCTGTAATATGGTTACATTAGTGTCAAATAAACTTAGTTAAATTCAACCATTATAACATTTACAAAAATGCTATAATAGCCTTTAATTAAATTTAGCCATTTGGTTCATTATTATCAACTACAGCATTTACAAATGTTGCATTATCATTTACATTAGAATTAATAGCATTTCAGAAATGCAGTTAACTAACTTCAAATATTTAGTATAACTTCACAACAATTATATTTTTATATAAATCATTTTTAACTTATAAAATCATATAATTTCACTTTTAAAACAATCATTCAAATACCCTTATATTCATGATTTTATAAAGTTAAACCTCCATTCAAAAATCAAAATTTAATAATAATTCACTTATTAAATTCCAATATTAAGTTATAAATTCATTAAATTAAATTAACTTAACACTTAAGTTTAAATTTTCAAATATAACTTAATTCCATTTTTATTTACTTAACTTAAAATTCATTTTTAAGCCAAATTCACAAATTTCCAATTTTAGTTATATTTCAAAATTTCGACTTAAATATTCATTCATTTCACATTTAACTTTATTCAAAATCATTAATATAAAATAAAATCATTTAAATTCACTTTAATCCAAATTACCATGAATGTATCACATTTCATATTTAATTTAAATTCCAATTATCACCAAATTAAAATTTCCCAAAATAACTTACATTTCAAATTTTCTAATTTTACCATTAATTTATTTCACTTATAAATTTTCAGAAAATCAATAATGCTTTACAAAGATCATTTTTATTTAGTTTAAGTCAAAATATTATAATATTTACATTTCTAAAATAATTAAAAAAAAATTATAAAACATATTTTAACAACGGGTCTGTATTTCATTTTCTAGCCTAGGTAAAGTGATACGGGTAATTTATCATTTCAACCCGTAATTTACAAAGATACCCGGGTTTGATCATTTCAAACCCGCAATCCCAAGTAAATGAAAATAATTGAAAATCATTCAGGCATATCATTTCAGCCCATAACGATTTTCTCCTATTCTAAAGTCCGTTCGGGTATGTATCATTTCAACCCATAGTGATTCTAATCTAAAGGGAACTTGCAGTGTGATAAACTGATAAAAATAAAAGAACAACATAATATAACAGTAACATATGATATAACAGGTGTTTAAGCATGGGTGAACATCATATAATCATAACATAGCAGTTATAACAGGATGCAATACATTTACAAATTCAAGTGGTGTCGGTTTATCAGTTATATAGGTACAGATTGTCTGGTGAGAATAACTCACCTGTTAAGCTGGAGATTTGCCAACAAGCACACAACATAAAGATTACGAAGGCACGACAACTCTAATACAATTTGAGTGTGGAGAGCAAATCCAATGATATAGATCTTGTGTTACAACCCAAACAAAAATCAAAGCAAACCATAAATTTTAATACACTAGAAATGAAATAACTTTTAAATAAAGAGAGATACGAATGCCAAATCTTTTGCCATGCTTTCTCTATTCTTTTTTCATGGTCTAGGGATGGTTTTGGCTCTGGTTTGAACAAGTTTGGCTCAGGTTTGGTCATGTGTATGCATGGCCTAGGTAGTAGAATATGAGGAGGAAGTTTATACAAAGGAATATGAAGAGTTTAAGGCAAAATAAGTGGGTTTTGTTCACAAAAATGGCTCGGCCATGGGCTTGTGTGGTCAGGTCAGAGGGGTATGGATCAGGTCAGTGGAAGGAAAGGTGTGTGGTGGTCTGGCCAGAGGTGGTGGAGGCGGCCTAAGGTGGTGGTGGAAAATGGAGTGGTGAAGCAATAGTGGTAAACAATCATGTTTTTATGGCTTGTTTTGCAATTTTTGTGGAGTTTTGGCATCATGGTGGCTCGGCCTTGGTCAAGACCAGAGGAGTAGCTGGTATTGATGGCAGGGAAGAGATGTAGGAGTTTGTGGCCATGGATGTGGAGGAGAGGCCTATCCAAAAACAAGAGAAAACAAGGCAATTTTCATAGAAAAATAAGGAGAAAAGAAGAAAAATGAAACCATTACCAAAAGCTTTTGCTTCAGATCTGAAGTGGTCGAATGGTGAAATGAAAAATGAGAGTTTTCACGTGAAAACAAAAGTAAAAGTCATGGCCAAAGCATAAAGGAGGGGTTATGGCAATTGAAAAGACTTAAGGAGGTGAAAGGACATCGGTTTCTAAGCAATTTTAAACCCTTCATATTTCTTTTTCTTTTTAATTCCAATAAAACAAAATTAAACTCAGAAATAAGCTCTAACAACTGAAAAAAAATATTATAAATAGAAATAAATAATTAATTTTAAAGAAAATGGAAAAAGAATATAAGAAATTGCTTAAAAGTTGAAAACAGGGTCCAGAAATTACAAATAAATCACGATTGTCTTTGGAAAATTATCTACTTCATTTTAAAAATATTCTAAAGAAAAATTTTGAAATAAAATAATTTCTAAAGTATTTTCAAAGTGAAATAAATAATTTAATTTAGAAAAATAGAAAAAAACTAAAGAAAAATGTTTAAAAATTGGAAATAAGACATGAAAATTACAAATAAATATCACTAGCCTTATAAAATTTCTATTTCACTTTAAACAAATAAAAGGTCAAATAAATAAAATAAATGAGGAACAAAATAAAGTGGGAATGAGAATAAAATAAGATTTTAAGAAAAAAATAGAAAAACAAATAAAGAATTACTTTAATTAATTGAAACTGGAAATTAGAATTTTAAACAAAATACAGCTAACACTGGAAAATGCCAATTATATCTTTAAAATGTTTTAAAACCAAAGTATATACATAGCATGTTATTTTACCCATATAAATATAAATTATAATATTACATGACCAAATAAAATATTATTTTTTTATAATTTAAAATAAATAATTTTGTTAAATACAACAAATTACACACAATATTTAAAAGGGTATAACTTTCACATTATAAATCAAATTTTAACGAAACGAAAAGCATTATTCTTAAAATTTTATTTAATTTCATAATAAAAGATAAAATTCAAATTTTCAAACTTTAAAATTTCTAAATTAAAAGTCAAAGTTTGACCATATTGACCAAAATTCACTTTTCTGGAAAATATCCTTTTTAGTCATGTTTGGAATTCTAATTCACATCAAAATCAAAATTTATATTTAAAATAACAAAATTTATTCATTTTAATAAATAAAATAAAGTTTTTAAATCAGGAAATCAATTAAAATAACCAAAATAAATAATTAAAATAATCACAAAATACAGGGTTGTTACACTCTCCCCCACTCAAATCTTTTCGTTCTCGAAAAGGAATGAGGTACGGAAAACACAGAAAAGATAAAATGGAATAGGATTAAGACAAGATGACAAGAAGATTAAATTTATACCTGATAACTATTGTTATGGGTAAGTTTAATAAGGTGGAGAATAGGAATAGCTAGAAGGGAAAATAGGACGAAAGACAAGGATGAGCCATTAATTTAAAATTGTTGGTTGAAGAGGTAAAATATTTAAAACACTTTGAAATCGTTTAAAAAGGAAATAACTAATCAAAGTATCATTTATATAATATTTTATCAAAATACTTTTATAACTCGATGTCTTAACAAGTTTATCCTTGTTCCTGTAGACTCTGGTAGTGCGTTGATCAGGCGCAAAACTAGAATTCTCCAGGTACTTAGTAGACTTGTTTCAACACCCAGTGAAAATATTTGAAAAACCTTTAAAACAGATATGGAAAGTACAATCCAAACAAAAACAAACAAAACCTTTGTCTAACCATGGTTCGCAGATACACAATGGTTACGCCTGGATCCCCCAGGAAACAATCCATATCCGTAAGCTTTCTCAGCCCTGCGAGTTACGCCATGATGACTAGTAGAATGCAGGATACACAATGGTTTCGCCTGGATCCCCCAGGAAACAATCCGTATCCCCAGGCAAGACTCAGCCAAGCATTTGTGCTACTATTCGCGACCTACACAGATTGCAGGATACACAATGATTACGCCTGGATCCCCCAGGAAACAATCCGTACCCCTAGGCAAGACTCAGCCAGGCAGTTGCGCTATGCAGTCACGAGAGAACAATAAGACCATGGGTAACGCCATGGAATTCGAAGGACACTCGAGTATCATATCCGAAAAACCAAAAATCAGAGAGAATAATATCGATAGAATGAATCCAAGATGTGGCCACAAATCGGATATCAAGCAGAAGGCACTTTCCATATCTTTACTTCGAAAATATGTATCATATAGTACCTTTTCAAATCACTTTCAAATATCGTACTTATATAAAATCCATTATATATAAGATTTAATTTTCAAATCGAATACTTTCCAAAATCAATAGTATATCAAATCATACTTATATAGACTTCAATTATATAAGATTTCACTTTCAAATTGAGTACCTTTTCAAATCTATAGTTTTCGAATCAATTTCATACTCATACAAATCAATTTTATATAAGTTCGACAACTCCCAAATCAAGTGTTTAGTAACATAAGGTTCTCAAATTTAAATTTGTTTCAATATCAGTTCAATTTCAAAATCATATACAATTTCACCAAATTATTTTCTTCTCAAATTAAATATCTTTAGTTTCAAAGTTTCCAAAATAATAGATTTTTGAAAATAAATCCAAATTTCCAAATCAATATAATTTAAGTCAACCAATTCATTTCCAAAATCAAATGTTTTCAAAATCATCTTATACTTACGTAAGGTCCGTCTTATATAAGGATCAAATTTTCCAAAATAAATTTCGCTGTATGAAGAGCCATATGGGATTTGAATATCTTTGCTTTTATAGGTTATATATCTTTGTAATTTAAATTGGAAAAGTAAGCAAAGATATTCTAACCCGACAGCTTTCAATTTCAGCGTCAAAATATATCACTGATATTAGAATATAAGATGTACACACGTCATCATTTCGCAAAATCACATTTGATCGCTCGCTCGATCACACAAGTTCGCTTTCGAACTAGTATTGTCCATTCGATTTCCCTAATGCGGACTTCGATATGGTTTCTCGACTAGAAGCCATCAGTCTCCTTGCATAGCCATATACTATGATAGAGAATTCTGGAATCAAGCCCAAAATCCATATCAAATATTCGCCATCAAGAATCGAATGAAAAATCCTAACACGAAATAGTGTAATCCACCTCGAACTTGTGTACTCAAACTTTGATCAAATTAATTATGCGAATAAAACAGCATACGTACAACTTATATATTTATTTCAACTTGTTAAATATATAGTTTCATAAAGATGTTACTAAGTTAAAACATTTAAACTAAATTTTATTCAAAATATTTTGAAGACCAAATTCTTTTCAAAACATTTCAAATCTAAATTTCATATTAGAAAATTTTAAAATTGCTTTATTCATTTACTTAACCAAACAGTTTCAACTTATTTAAATCATATTACTTCATACTTAAACATTCAAAACAAACTTATATACTTTATCAAATTACTTTTCAAAATTTCTTAGCTTTGAAAAGTTAACCTTGATTAGGAAGTGCTCGAACCTTTAAAATAGTTGAAGAAATCATATTTCAATCCAAGAGTTGGAAATCAAAATTAAATCAGTAAATCCATTCAAAAAATAGGGTTATATCAAATCAAATCCAAAACTCAAGGACTGAACACCGGCTCATTTCAAATTTTACAAATATATATACATATATCTTTCGAATATCACATCACACTTCGGAATTTGAAATCTAAATTGGTTTCACAAATCAATCGCATAGCAATGCTACCGAAGTGGCCTCTCCCTCACTCAGAAACTCGAAAATCAATGTCGATGATGCGTGCACTCATCACCGAAATTATTTTCCAGCGACACAAGTGAGTTCTGGACTTCCATTTACTTTGAAAACTTCTTTGAAATTCCTTCAAAATCTTTAAAACCCATTAAAATCATTGAAACATTACTTATTCGGAAAAATAATTTCAATCATATTATTTATTATTTCAAAATCTTAAAACCAGTTCCAAAATGCCGGAGTTCAATCACTTAAATTCAGATTCAAAACCTTCAGTTATAAATCATTTTATATGAAACCATTTCTTATAAAATTTTTCACAATTTCAAATCCTTTCAAAACTTCAAATTCTCATTTTTTTTAAAAGGTATATAATCCTTATCAAAAACATTTCATCTTTATATAAAAATATGGTCATCCTTATCAAAATAAAACTACGATGAATACAAAATTTTTAAAAGACAATCAACCACAAACTTTCCAAGGGACGATTCAAGGATGGATTTCAAAGCAAAACAGAGATTCAAATTTAGAAGGACTCTAATCAAATAGAATGCTAATTCAAAGATAGGCTCAAACGAAGATAAGATAATTAAATTACCAAATACAAGATGGATAAGCCTATATGAATCGCGGGCGACCTTAACCGGTCAACCGTGATTTCAGGAATATAATCGATGCGAAAATCTATGGAAAATCGACCTTCGATTGTCAGAGATAGAATCTAAATATAGCAGAAGATAGAAAACATCGTAAACCAAGGATACAGAAATCTCCGGTGAATCAATGCTAATTATAATCATTCATAGATTGGCGGAATCGCCACCATATAAAGGTCATACAAAGTGGAGTGATGCAATGCTCCAAAATCAAAAGAATACAATTAGGGGAGATAGGAATGGATTTCAGAACAAGTGAGCATTCCAAAATTCAAAGGAATCTTATTTGATAAGAATCCAAACGAAGATTAGAGAAATATAACCTATATCGATACAGAAAAATTCCCATTCAAAATTTGGAATGACTCGAATTCATAACATACGAAAACAGAAGCATAAATATCTTTAGTTGGACAACTTTAGCTAAGCAAAAGATACAACAGAGTTTACTCAAAACAACTTAACAAACTACAGATTTTGCCATAGTCAAAATAGATTCCTATCAACAATGGATCTAGATCAATCAAGAGAGAAGTTCAAAATTTTAGAGGATCCTAATCAAAGAAATTACTAACAAGGTGGATACAAAAGGAATGAAGTTTAAGAAATATTTTACTTTCAAAGCAAGGAAATTTATATCAAAATAATCTTTGAAAATTCTTTAAAAATCATTTGAAAATCATTTTATACTTCGAAAATACGTTCTCTCACAAAGAAATGATTCTGAGCTTGATTTCACTCATTCTAGGGTATTTCTACCCTATCTCTAATGAGTTTTTGCTCCGTAGGCTAAGGTTTGCCTAAAACCAAAGCTCTGATACCAACTGTAACGACCCACTATTTTGGACCATTCAAATCGACAATAATCCACACATGTCTGGCTTGAATAATTCAAAATAACAGATTGTAAATAAATTTGGAGCAAATGAAATCAAATACACAGAATCACAGACACAGAACATATCAGAATAACTCGCAGCGGAATATAAAAAAACCATAGTAGTTCATGAAGCTACTATAACAAACTCTCAAAACATAATACATAATATCTGCTTGAAAACATATACAATAGACATCTCAAATAAATAGAAGTTTATGAATACCAGAACTGAAATAGAACAACTGAACTGAAAGGAACAGATAACTAGACAAGCAGAATCTCCAGCGATTCCTAGCTCCAGAAAGAAATCCAAAGCTAAGCTGTAAATACTCAGGCTGACCCGAGCGTAAAGTAAAACACAAAACACTCGAGTCAGGACAATATATACTTATATAATGTAAACCAACTCAAGTGAACTGTAGTAGAAATGCACAATAACTCAAAGGATGCTTGGGATCGCCCATCCTTTAAGGATCAGTTAAACTATAAATTAAATACATCCCGTGGTTAAAATTTCAAAATGGTATTTTATACTTCGAAATCAAATATCATTTCAAAATTCAATATCCTTATAAAATCCATTTCAAAATATCAAAATATCATATTTCAAAATAATTTATATTTCGAACAAATTACTTCATTTTAAATCATAAAAATGAAGTTAGTATATTTAATAATTAAAATTTTAAATTTCCAAAAATTTAACTTTTCAAAGTTCATTCGTTCACTTAAATTAATTAAAACAATGAAATTTCAACTTTCGCAGCATTTAGAAAATGTTACGGAAAGTCACATTTAAAATAGTTCAATTTAACAAAAGACAGCATTTAAAATTCTGTAATATGGTTACATTAGTGTCAAATAAACTTAGTTAAATTCAACCATTATAACATTTACAAAAATGCTATAATAGCCTTTAATTAAATTTAGCCATTTGGTTCATTATTATCAACTACAGCATTTACAAATGTTGCATTATCATTTACATTAGAATTAATAGCATTTCAGAAATGCAGTTAACTAACTTCAAATATTTAGTATAACTTCACAACAATTATATTTTTATATAAATCATTTTTAACTTATAAAATCATATAATTTCACTTTTAAAACAATCATTCAAATACCCTTATATTCATGATTTTATAAAGTTAAACCTCCATTCAAAAATCAAAATTTAATAATAATTCACTTATTAAATTCCAATATTAAGTTATAAATTCATTAAATTAAATTAACTTAACACTTAAGTTTAAATTTTCAAATATAACTTAATTCCATTTTTATTTACTTAACTTAAAATTCATTTTCAAGCCAAATTCACAAATTTCCAATTTTAGTTATATTTCAAAATTTCGACTTAAATATTCATTCATTTCACATTTTAACTTTATTCAAAATCATTAATATAAAATAAAACCATTTAAATTCACTTTAATCCAAATTACCATGAATGTATCACATTTCATATTTAATTTAAATTCCAATTATCACCAAATTAAAATTTCCCAAAATAACTTACGTTTCAAATTTTCTAATTTTACCATTAATTTATTTCACTTATAAATTTTCAGAAAATCAATAATGCTTTACAAAGATCATTTTTATTTAGTTTAAGTCAAAATATTATAATATTTACATTTCTAAAATAATTAAAAAAAAAATTATAAAACATATTTTAACAACGGGTCTGTATTTCATTTTCTAGCCTAGGTAAAGTGATACGGGTAATTTATCATTTCAACCCGTAATTTACAAAGATACCCGGGTTTGATCATTTCAAACCCGCAATCCCAAGTAAATGAAAATAATTGAAAATCATTCAGGCATATCATTTCAGCCCATAACGATTTTCTCCTATTCTAAAGTCCGTTCGGGTATGTATCATTTCAACCCATAGTGATTCTAATCTAAAGGGAACTTGCAGTGTGATAAACTGATAAAAATAAAAGAACAACATAATATAACAGTAACATATGATATAACAGGTGTTTAAGCATGGGTGAACATCATATAATCATAACATAGCAGTTATAACAGGATGCAATACATTTACAGATTCAAGTGGTGTCGGTTTATCAGTTATATAGGTACAGATTGTCTGGTGAGAATAACTCACCTGTTAAGCTGGAGATTTGCCAACAAGCACACAACATAAAGATTACGAAGGCACGACAACTCTAATACAATTTGAGTGTGGAGAGCAAATCCAATGATATAGATCTTGTGTTACAACCCAAACAAAAATCAAAGCAAACCATAAATTTCAATACACTAGAAATGAAATAACTTTTAAATAAAGAGAGATACGAATGCCAAATCTTTTGCCATGCTTTCTCTATTCTTTTTTCATGGCCTAGGGATGGTTTTGGCTCTGGTTTGAACAAGTTTGGCTCAGGTTTGGTCATGTGTATGCATGGCCTAGGTAGTAGAATATGAGGAGGAAGTTTATACAAAGGAATATGAAGAGTTTAAGGCAAAATAAGTGGGTTTTGTTCACAAAAATGGCTCGGCCATGGGCTTGTGTGGTCAGGTAAGAGGGGTATGGATCAGGTCAGTGGAAGGAAAGGTGTGTGGTGGTCTGGCCAGAGGTGGTGGAGGCGGCCTAAGGTGGTGGTGGTGGTGGAAAATGGAGTGGTGAAGCAATAGTGGTAAACAATCATGTTTTTATGGCTTGTTTTGCAATTTTTGTGGAGTTTTGGCATCATGGTGGCTCGGCCTTGGTCAAGACCAGAGGAGTAGCTGGTATTGATGGCAGGGAAGAGATGTAGGAGTTTGTGGCCATGGATGTGGAGGAGAGGCCTATCCAAAAACAAGAGAAAACAAGGCAATTTTCATAGAAAAATAAGGAGAAAAGAAGAAAAATGAAACCATTACCAAAAGCTTTTGCTTCAGATCTGAAGTGGTCGAATGGTGAAATGAAAAATGAGAGTTTTCACGTGAAAACAAAAGTAAAAGTCATGGCCAAAGCATAAAGGAGGGGTTATGGCAATTGAAAAGACTTAAGGAGGTGAAAGGACATCGGTTTCTAAGCAATTTTAAACCCTTCATATTTCTTTTTCTTTTTAATTCCAATAAAACAAAAATAAACTCAGAAATAAGCTCTAACAACTGAAACAAAATATTATAAATAGAAATAAATAATTAATTTTAAAGAAAATGGAAAAAGAACATAAGAAATTGCTTAAAAGTTGAAAACAGGGTCCAGAAATTACAAATAAATCACGATTGTCTTTGGAAAATTATCTACTTCATTTTAAAAATATTATAAAGAAAAATTTTGAAATAAAATAATTTCTAAAGTATTTTCAAAGTGAAATAAATAATTTAATTTAGAAAAAATAGAAAAAAACTAAAGAAAAATGTTTAAAAATTGGAAATAAGACATGAAAATTACAAATAAATATCACTAGCCTTATAAAATTTCTATTTCACTTTAAACAAATAAAAGGTCAAATAAATAAAATAAATGAGGAACAAAATAAAGTGGGAATGAGAATAAAATAAGATTTTAAGAAAAAAATAGAAAAACAAATAAAGAATTACTTTAATTAATTGAAACTGGAAATTAGAATTTTAAACAAAATACAGCTAACACTGGAAAATGCCAATTATATCTTTAAAATGTTTTAAAACCAAAGTATATACATAACATGTTATTTTACCCATATAAATATAAATTATAATATTACATGACCAAATAAAATATTATTTTTTTATAATTTAAAATAAATAATTTTGTTAAATACAACAAATTACACACAATATTTAAAAGGGTATAACTTTCACATTATAAATCAGATTTTAACGAAACGAAAAGCATTATTCTTAAAATTTTATTTACTTTCATAATAAAAGATAAAATTCAAATTTTCAAACTTTAAAATTTCTAAATTAAAAGTCAAAGTTTGACCATATTGACCAAAATTCACTTTTCTGGAAAATATCCTTTTTAGTCATGTTTGGAATTCTAATTCACATCAAAATCAAAATTTATATTTAAAATAACAAAATTTATTCATTTTAATAAATAAAATAAAGTTTTTAAATCAGGAAATCAATTAAAATAACCAAAATAAATAATTAAAATAATCACAAAATACAGGGTTGTTACAACCATAGTGTAAGCTAATTTGAAATGCAACTAAATTCTATGATATGTCTAGAACAAGAGTAGGATTATGATACCATAAAACCTGAAAATCATAAGTATATAAGGATTTAGTAATTGGAATTGGTAAAATATGGAACTGACTTCAATATGAAACTAAAGTAGCAAGCCAGAAATTGGGATAGACAATATAGACTCAAACAAGAATGTAGAGTAATTTTGTTAAGTGTTTTAAAATCCAGAACATCACACTTTACATGCTTTTAGCCAGAAATATGCAAAGATCTTTCTAAAATCATATTCAACACTATTTCCAATCTAAATATCAGAATCTATATGACCTTTAAATTAGTTTACAACTCTATTACTCACATGATCATTACATCCTTTATGAACCTGGATATGTGCATTTTGCTTGACCTGAATTGCTTGTGCATGTTTGTGCATGTTTTGTGCTTGTTTATGTTTGAATCCTGAATCTGGGCTAGACTATCCAGTGATCCACAGATCAAACCAAGTTTTATTATGTTTTATCATTCTAAAACAACATGTATGAATTCTTGAATCCCAAAGATCAAATACATGGGTTATAAATCCACAAATTAATCAATCTGGTTTATAGAATAATCTGGAAAATAAAGAAGAGAATAATAGATGCTAATACTTGAAAAATGTATTAGTCAATCTTGAGTCGTTCCAAGATGATAATACCTGAAAATGTATTAGTCAAACTTGAGTCATTTTAAGGTTGTAACACTTGAATCATGTATTAGTCAATCTTGAGTCAATAAAAAGATTAAAGTGTAGAAATAGCTATGTGACACAAAACCTCTCAATTATGGAAAATATTGTGTGATTAAATTTCTTTGCTACTTTAACACTCTGATAGGCAAAGAAACATTTATATATCTTCACATATATAAATGATATGACTTGATTTAAATACTGATATTTTTATATTAGTAAATTCTGGATCTTGGGAAATTAATTAAAAGAAATAAAAGAGGCAAGAAAAGAAGTGATCCCTTGTTTAAAAAAAACTCAACTAAAAATCATTAAAATATAGGTGAAGAAAAGTGGGTCACTTCAGTTGGTATCAGAGCTATGTTACCAAAAACATAGCAAAAAAAAATTAAAAAAAATCTAATTTTCTTATATGGATAAAATCCTAAGGAACAAACCACATAAAAATATTTTTAGTAGGAATAAATTACTGAAACAATTAAATCAAAAACAAGACTAACTAGCTATGTAAATTGTATAGCGAATCATGGTAGGAAGACCACCAAACTCTGGAGAAGGACCCTCTAATGCAACACCATTGGTCAATTTGCAAGATTTGGTGAGGGCATTTAGGGAAGGAGCAGTGTAGAGGGAAGAAAATCCTCATGAGGAGTTATCTAAGCTACTGAAAACATTCTCAAATTTAGGAGGCGAGGATTTTGAAGGCACTGAAGGAGTCATGGGTGTGCAAACATGGCTAAGAACTTTGAAAAGGATATTTGCAGACATGCAAATCAATGACCAAAGGAAGAGGCAAATAGCTTCCAGAAGGCTCAAAGGAGCAGCACTGGATTGGTGGGTGGTAATCATCACAGGAAGACCAAAAAATGTGATAACATGGGATCAGTTCAAGGATATGCTTGAGGCTAGATTTGTCCCAGCAACAGCTAAGGCAACATTGTTTGAGGAGTTCATAAGATTGAGGCAAGGATCAATGAGTGTAACTGAATACACTCAAAAGTTTGAGAGCTTGTCTAAGTATGGAACCATGCTCATAGGGAATGAGGAATCAAAGAATTCAAGGTTTATTCAAGGACTTAATGCTGGTTTAAGTAGAGCAATGCTACCATACAAAGACAAAACATTTGTCAAGTCATAGATCTCACTCTTTCTTTTAAACAACATGATAATGCAAGGGAGAAATTCAGGAACATGAGAGCTAATTACAACAACAAGAAGGGGAAAAATAGAGCACATCCTTATGACAAGAAGAATTCGGACAAGAAGGTTGAAGGAGCAACCGGTGGGGAAGTTAAGAAGAAAATTATTTGCTATAATTGTGGCAAGGAAGGAAACATGAGTAATAGGTGTCAAGCAGCTAAGAAAACCCCATTCAGTTGCTATAAATGTGGGAAAGAAGGTCATATCAAAAAGAATTGCCCAGAGTTCAAGAAAGGAGCAAAGGTAGAAGCATTTGAAGGCAAAGCAAAAGCAAATGCAGTGGGAAATTCTGGACAATTGGAAGGTATACTCCTAATTAAAGATTATCCAATCTTAGTTATATATGACACTGGGGCTACACATTCCTTAATATCACAAGACATAGTGAATAAATTGGTTCTCACATGCAATTTAGTTGATAAACCTTTGTTTATTCAGAGTCCCCTAGGTAGTTGTTGCATGCTAGGAATTAAATGTTTGGGAGTAGAATTAAACATAGGTGGAAATATGTTTAAATTTGATTTGTTTGTGTTAAAATATCCTGGAATAGGAATTATTCTAGGAGTAGATTGGTTGAGTTAATTCAAAGCAATTTTGAACTTGGAAAATTTTACTATTTCTTTGAAAACAGAAAATGGTAAAAATATTATAGTCATGAGTGAAATAGCCTAAACAAATTGCCTTAATCAAATGTGGAGCATGACTGAAAAAGAATTAATTCTGGAAGACATAAAAGTAATAAATGAATACCCAGATGTCTTTGGAGAGGTTATAGGATTTCTAAAAAATAGGCAAGTTGAATTTCAGATAAGATTAATCCCAGGAGCAAGTCCTATCATCAAGAAGCCTACCAGAATGGGTACTAAAGAATTAGTGGAATTGAAACAACAATTGGAAGAATTGGAGCAAAAAGGCTTCATAAGGCCTAGTAGTTCAAACTGGGGTTCTCCAGTGGTATTTGTAAAGAAACATGATGGTACAATGAGGATGTGTATTGATTACAGGGAATTAAACAAAGTTACCATCAAGAATAAATATCCACTCCCCAAAATTGATGATTTATTTGATCAATTAAATGGAGCAAGAATCTTTTCAAGGCTAGACTTAGCCTCTGGATTCCATCAAATGAAGGTTGAGGAGGAGAGTATTAAATACACTACATTCAACACAAGGTATGTGCTATATGAATTTTTAGTAATGCCTTTTGGATTGACAAATGCACCATCCTATTTTGTAGATTTAATGAATATGACATTCAGAGATTTTCTAGATAAATTTGTAGTTGTTTTCATTGATGATATATTGGTGTATTCAAAATCAAAAGAGGAGCATGCAAAGCACTTGCATCTGGTTTTGTCAAGATTAAGAGCACATGATTTAAAGGTAAAATTTACTAAGTGTACATATTGGCAGAATGAAGTCAAATTTTTGGGACACATTATATCTCAACAAGGGATTTGTGTAGACCCAAACAAAGTCATGGCAGTGCAATCATGGAGTAGACCCAAATCAGTGACTGAGGTGAGGTCATTTTTAGGAATGGCAGGCTACTATAGAAGGTTTATAAAAGAACTTTGCAAGGATAGCCATTCCACTAACCAAGCTAACCAGAAAAGAGCAACCATATGTATGGACAGAAAAATGTGAATAAGCTTTTGAATCATTGAAGAAGGCATTGATGGAAGCTCCAGTCTTGCAAGTTCAAGAGGGAAATGAAGGATTAGTGGTTTATACTGATGCTAGTGGGTCTGGGTTAGGGGCAGTACTCATGCAACATGGAAGAGTCATAGTATATGCATCAAGGCAACTCAAGCCAAATGAAACCAGATATGCCACTCATGATTTAGAGCTTGCTGCCATTGTTTATGCATTGAAGCTATGGAGAAACTACTTGTTAGGTACTAAATTTGAATTGATTACAGACCATAGATCACTTAAGTATTTGTTTTCTCAAAAAGACTTGAATATGAGACAACATAGGTGGGTAGAGTTTTTAGCTGCCTATGATCTTGATATATTATATACTCCTGGAAAAGCTAACAAGGTAGCAGATGCTTTGAGTAGACATCAAGCAAGATTGGCAAGCTTAATGATGACTGAATTCAAGGATTTAACAATCCTTAGTGAAGTAGGAATGAAGGAAGAAATTGGTGCATCAGACAATGTACATAGCGACATGATTGAATATGGAAAATTAAGTCTCATCTCCTTAAGATCAACCCTGGTTGATAAAATAGGAAATATGCAGAATCAAGACACTAATTTAAAAGAAAAGGACATGATATCACAAGGCATGTCAGTGGAAAATTATGAAGTTGATGATAGAGGCTACTTAATAAAGAAAGGGAAACTCTGCATACCCAATATAGAAGAACTGAAGCAAGAGGTTATGGATGAGCATCACAAGACAAAGTACACTATACATCTAGGTGGTACAAAAATGTACCATGATCTTAAAAGAAACTATTGGTGGCCAGGAATGAAAGGGGCAGTGGCAAGATATGTGGCAAAGTGTTTAACATGTCAACAAGTCAAGGCAGATTATCAAAGACCTTCAGGCCTACTACAACCTCTGGAAGTGCCTACTTGGAAATGGGAAAGCATTTCAATGGATTTTGTGGATGGTTTGCCAAGAACAAGAAGAGGCAATGATAGTATTTGGGCTGTGGTTGATAGACTCACAAAAACAGCTCACTTCATTCCAGTGAATTCAAATAGAAATGCTCACAAATTAGCTCAATTATTTGTGAAGGAGATAGTGAGATTACATGGAATCCCCAAGACTATCATTAGTGATAGAGATACCTTGTTTACCTCAAGGTTCTGGGGTAGCTTTCAAGAGGCTATGGGGACAGAATTAAGCTTGAGCACAGCTTACCACCCACAAACAAATGGGCAAAATAAGATTGTTAACAAGATTTTAGAGGATTTGCTTAGAGCATGTATACTTGATTTTGGAGGCAACTGGGAAGATCATCTCTATTTAGCTGAATTTGCTTATAACAATAGCTATCAGTCTACTATAGGTATGGCTCCATTTGAGGCTTTGTATGGGAAGCCTTGTGTATCTCCTGCATGCTGGATGGAGGCAGGTGAAAGAGTGTTGCTTAGACCAGAACATGTGAAAGAGACCTCTGCAAGGGTTGAACTTGTAAGGCAGAGAATGAGAGCAACACAAGAGAGACAAAAAGCTTATGCAGATAAAGGGAGAAGGCCAGTGGAATTTGAAGTGGGAAATTATGTATTTCTCAAAGTTTCACCAATGAGAAAAATATTGAGGTTTGGCAAGGCAGGAAAATTGTCACCAAGATATATAGGGCCATATGAAATTATTCAAAGAGTAGGAACTTTGGCTTATAAGTTGAAATTGACAGAGGAATTGAGTAATATACATGATGTATTTCATGTATCTCAATTAAGAAAATGGGTGCGTGATAAGGAGACCATTCTGGAATCTCCTACACAAGTTGAAATTCAAGAAAATCTGGTTTATAAGAAGGAACCAGTGGGTATTGTGGCTAGAGAAGAAAAGAAATTGAGAAATAAAATAATTAAATTGGTTAAGATCCAGTGGAGTTTAGATGAGAATGATTGTACATGGGAGACTAAAGATAGGATGAAGGATAAATATCCTAATCTATTTTCTACTTAAAGGTATGCCTAAAATTATGATAAACTTAAACATTACTTATGTATGTTTGATTGGTTTTGAATGCATGAGTTTTTGAAATTTCTGAAATGAAATTATGCTTTGTATACATTTGGATGGAAATGTATGAGAAAAATAATTGTGGGACACAATTACTTTTAGGAGGAGAGTATGTGAAGACCCAAATTATTGAGATGAAAATAATTTTATAAAAATCAGTTAATGGAAAATATTCAAAGAATAAAATAGTTTGAAAATAAATATCAAGAATGAGTGAAATAAATAAGGAAGAGGATAGTTGTTTTTAGTAAATAATAATGAGAAGAAAATAACTAAGTATGAATGAGTTTTATATTCACAAATCTCATATATGTATTGTATATAAGTAGCCAGAGGAGTATAGAGTGATAAAATAAACTCTTATGATGATTAAAATATACGAAACCAGTTTAGTATTATATATGTATAAATACATTTTAAAATCAAGAAAAAACAAATGGTTTGAAACATTAGCAAGGAATTAATTGATAAAAAGATATATATGTGAACATTACAGATTTGTCTTAAGAAAATAAATAATGTAGATAAGTCACATGAAAATAGTGTGGATGTGAAACATGCAAATGGCATGTACACAGAAAAAGAAGAAAAGCAACTGTAATACCCGAAATGGAATCAAAAAGAAAATGGCATATTTAGCCATAAACACATATACAGAATTCTCTTATTTGTGTGGGGATAAAATGGGTTTTTCACTCCACTAAAACCCTAGCTAAATGTTTTAAAAATCAAAGGATAAGCAGCAGTTTATTTTTGAAAACAGAAAGATATTTTAGAAAATAAAAAGAAGAGCAAACTCACACTGTTTTCAAGTTAGAGCATTCTCGGGGAAAGAAGAAGGAAGGTGAGTGATTAATCATCTTATGAGATTTAAGGCATTAAGACCCAAGTTAAGAGCAGCCATATTACTTTTATAAAACCATATCATGTTATGTTTAATTTTATTCTCTGAATAAATAAATGTTGATTATGGTTGGTGTTTTGGCTGAGTCTTTGGTTGATGTTTTGATCTATTTTGATTATTTTGATTAATGCTTTGAAAAGACAAACACCCTGATCACAGAAATGGATTCTGTAACTTATAATCCAGTTTTTATATGGAGATGAGTTAAATATTTTTACTGAGAAATAGGGTATTAATGAAGAATGAAGTAGGCAGTGTGAATAAGGGGATTCATGCTTATGTCTAGTTCATTTTAAAAATGATATGAACAATGCAATATTATATATATATATACATATATATATATATGTGCTGATTTGTTCAAATCACAAGTTAATATGTTTTTATGGGTTTTTCTCAAAAAAACCTTACCCTATGTTCACAGTAAAATAAATGTAATTTTTTATATGACTTCACCAGATTTGTGTAAGAAATGGGAATATTTCTGGAAATAAATATATGCAAGTTTTAGAAAATATGATTGAATAAAAATGACCTTAAAATGGGATGTGGTGTTTTGCATGAATGCTTTGTATGTCTGGCTGAAATCCCTGAGTGAGTTTAATACTCTTTGATTTATGAAAGGAAGAAAAGAATATAAAGCATTTCAAGAATTAACAAAATTCTCTTGAAAGAAAATGAGAATGGTCTCTAGATTATAAAGCTAATCTAGGAGTAGTGCCTTGATCTATTCATCATTAGGTGGATGATGGGTATGTGCATGACTTGTTTATGTCCTGTAGGCCTCTCTGTAAAGGGTTAACAGAATTGAGCCCCTTTGCAATGCACACATGGTGTTCAATGGCAAGAGTTAAGACCAAATAAATGATAAATGGGAATTGAGAAATTGAGCTATGGAATTAAGGGAGTTAATCCATATGAGTATATGTACATATAACTGAATTGTGTTGATGAATGAATGCTTGTGTGCATGTATGTTAGTAAGATCTTATATATGTATATATATACTCAGATTTTAGTATGAATTTAAATAAGCATCAAACATATGAATCTCTGCACAGTATTTAGTAATTACAAGTTATTTATAATCTATTATTTCACTCACACCAGAATATATTTTCTAACCCTATAAGTTGCCTTTGCAATCTTTCAGGTGTCTCATTTTCATTGAGGCAGTTCAAAGTGTTGCTATAGGGAAAGATGCTTGAGTAGCTCGCTTGTATGGATGTTTGAAGAACTTGCTGGTTTTAAAATGCTTTAGAGAAGTAGAAGTTTAATTGTAATAAATAATCTAGGCAAACTCTCTTATGTCTTGTGTATTTCCATGATTGATACTTGCTTTGTTTTCTTGAAAAGAACATATAAAAAAACTTAAGTATTATATGTGCTTGTGAGTTGTTGATTTAAGTAGCAGACTCTGGAAATAATCCAGTGGATTATAATGAAGGAGAACATGCCATATAATCTGATATGTGGATATATTCTCCTTGGCATGTTTGTTATATTTCAGTTATAAAGTTAAAGTTGTTTTTGAATAAATATGTGCCAAAGTATTAAGTAGATGGGTTGAACCTGGTCTTGGTTAACCAGTAAGGCATGTACATGTCTTGTAATTGATACAAGTACATGCAAAAGCTTAAAGTCATAGTCTTCAGATTCCTGAAGCAAACAAGACCATAATTTTGAAATGCATCTAAATCCTATGATATGTCTAGAAAAAGAGTAGGATTATGATACCATAAAACCTAAAAATCATAAGTATATAAGGATTTAGGAATTGGAATTGGTAAAATCTGGAACCGACTACAATATGAAACTGAAGTAGCAAGCCAGAAATAGGGATAGACAATATAGACTCAAACAAGAATGTAGAGTAATTTTGTTAAGTGTTTAAAAATCCAGAACATCACACTTTATATGCTTTTAGCCAGAAATATGCAAAGATCTTTCTAAAATCATATTCAACACTATTTCCAATTTAAATATCATAATCTATATGACCTTTAAATTAGTTTACAACTCTATTACTCACATGATCATTACATACTTTATGAACCTGGATATGTGCATTTTGCTTGACCTGAATTGCTTGTGCATGTTTGTGCATGTTTTGTGCTTGTTTATGTTTGAATCCTGAATCTGGGCTAGACTAACCAGTGATCCATAGATCAAACCAAGTTTTAATATGTTTTATCATTCTAAAACAACATGTATGAATTCTTGAATCCCAAAGATCAAATACATGGGTTATAAATCCACAAATTAATCAATCTGGTTTATAGAATAATCTGGAAAATGAAGAAAAGAATAATAGATGCTAATACTTGAAAAATGTATTAGTCAATCTTGAGTCATTCCAAGATGATAATACCTGAAAATGTATTAGTCAATCTTAAGTCATTTTAAGGTGATAACACTTGAATCATGTATAAGTCAGTCTTGAGTCAATAAAAAGATTAAAGTGTAGAAATAGCTATGTGACACAAAACCTCTCAATTATGGAAAATATTGTGTGATTAAATTTCTTTGCTACTTTAACACTCTGATAGGCAAAGAAACATTTATATATCTTCACATATATAAATGATATGACTTGATTTAAATACTGATATTTTTATATTAGTAAATTCTGGATCTTGGGAAATTAATTAAAAGAAATAAAAGAGGCAAGAAAAGAAGTGATCCCTTGTTTTAAAAAAAAAACTCAACTAAAAATCATTAAAATATAGTTGAAGAAAAGTGGGTCACTTCACTTATCCAAAAATATATGTACTTGGATACATTAAAAATAAAAACTAGTTTTAAACACTTTATTTAAAATATTAGTTATGAAATTTAATATCAATATCTCATATAAAAACTCAAGTCTAAATAATTTTAAGAATAAAATTATTAGATAAAGTGTAATTATTAAAATATCCATTTTCTAAATCAAATACAAATTTAATTTTTAAAATAACCACTTCTATAATTAACCAAATAAATCTTTACTTTAAAGATTTAAAAACAACTTACGAAAATAATTTCTCCAAAGTATCCTTTTTAAAACCATCCTTAAAACTTTCAATTTATATTTATTAACTACTTTGAAAACATACTCGGCTTTCCAGTGAAAATACACTTTCCATTTCAAAATGATCTATTTAAATCAATTAATAAATCCTTCTTGACTTATTTCAATTTACATTCCAAATCCATAATTTCTTTCCACACTTTTTAAAATAAACCAATATTTATTTTTAAAACAAATAACCCATTCCTTTATAAATTCCCACTATGAATTTACATTTCCAAATATCCATTGATATACAATTTTCAAATCGATTTCCAAATATTCACTTTCAAACACCAAATCAAATTCCAAATTTATTTCCAAATTTATTTCAAACACCAAATCAAATTCCAAATTGATTTCCAAAAATTTATTACCTTTTAAAATAAATCTTTACTTTAATTTTCAAAAATCCAATTATATATCCTGGTATTTTAAAATACTAGAATATATTCGGCCAAACCATAGTCTTCAACAAAATTTCAATCACCAATATAATCTTTCATAGATTATCAATAATCACATCATAACATATGAAATAAATTCAACAATTTGAGGAATCCATTTGGATCCCTCCAACCTGTTTCCCTGCATCCATAGATGTTAGCACAACAATTAAATACACATTCCACTTCGAGGTGGAATATCGCGGTATATGGGTTTATATAATATCATCCGCTATTATACGACGCATAGGGTCTAATCCGCTATATAATGCAGGAAATCAATCACTCCAATATATATATATACTACTATATATACTATCATCCAACAGATAAATTATTAAATTCATCCAGGCACATCCAATAATTTAAATTTATTCATTTAAATTAACTAGGCAAATCAAGTGAGTGAGAAGATCTCACCTTTAATTTGCAATCCATTCCAACTCATTTCCGTTCCGGCTTGTTTCTCCATTTTAGACCTTGTATAAACATTTATACAATTTATTAATATTCGAAATAAATCGAATAATAAATTCCTATTGGATAAATTTAATTAACCAATGATTTTAATTTCAAAATTGAAATTTGATTTTTTTTAAACTAATTTCTTTTTAACAAAATATTTTCTTTGAAAATAATCTATATAGATTTTAAAATCTATTTTTTTCTCTTTACTGTATATACTTATACATACAGTACTAAATTTAAAATTTAAAATCGATGAATAAATTGCTTTTATACCTTACTATTAATCAAGCAACCCAGGCCACGCAGTGACCAAACCCTAGCCTTGATGAAGGTCACTCACCCTATGCTCGAGAATATCGCGACTCTACCTCTACTGCCCATGCGAGCATCCACCAGATTACCTCGTTTCTCGTGCGCACGTATGCGAACGCATGCGCTCTCTTCCCAATGTCGACTGGCCAAGCATCTCGTGCTCGACGCCGCCTTGCTTGCTTCGCTACCCAGTACTCAATTCAACGACCTCAACCTAAAGCCGTCGTTCGCGATTTGATTGTGATCCCCCTTTGTTCGAATGAATTTGAACTTGCGGCTCCTTGCCTTGGATCGAAGTCGATTTCGATCTACGAGAATATCGCTAGTTTATTTTTTTTCGAGAATTTCTCTCGTTCGATTCTGTTGATTTTGTTTTTTTATAGAGAGAGGCCATTGATTTTGATTTGAATTCGTATAGGTTCGGCCATTTTCTATTTGAATTTTAATTTCAAGTTTTTGAAAAGAACACTACCATTTTGTTTTCTCTTTAAAAAAAACGAATGTGTGTTAGACGGTTGAACACGTGTTTTCAAAGTGTTGATGAGATCAACAGTAAATTGAAGAGAAAATATGTATATATTATATTTTTAATTTCAAATTTTAAATTCAAATTTAAATCGTATTAAATTACGCAACTAAAAATCTCGACCTCCTATCGAGGCGTGCCGCCAAGCATTTATAATATTAAACCCCTATTCTAAACGCAATGGGAAAGGTTTCAAGTCCAAATTCGATCGTATGGAGAAGATAGCTTTTTGAACCCAGCTATCATATTTAATTTCCGATTTAATTTCAGCGCGTTTACTTATCGTACGGCCAAACGATCACTCCAAACACTACGAAAATTGAAATCCGATAATAATACACTATTACGGATCCAACGGAACTGGTTTCGTCGAATTCCAAGACTGTGCCTCGGAAGGCTATTTTTAAATATCGATTTAAATGATATAAATTCAAAACTGAACAAACATTTCAAATTTCAAATTTTAACACTTCCATTATCTTCAGTATTATCAATATAGATTTTACAAACCTTCAAATATTTTTAACAAGCCCAAAACTGAAGATAAAATATTTTACCCAACTTCAATAATTAAATTAAATAATTTAATTGCCAAATAAATTGTGTTATTTGAAATTCAAGTTAAACTAATCTCCAAATATTTAAAATCAATTAAATATTTCAATTTCAAATGTCCAAAATTCAGGGTCGTCACAAAAACCGAGATGGGAGGAAGTCCCTAACACCAATCACATTGCCTTGAATAAGCTACTATCTTACATACACGCATTAGCAAAGGAAAACGATGATTTCCCCATCTCATACAAAGCTAGGACTAATCCTGAACTAAGAAGAGGGAAGACTATTGCGACCATCGTAAGTCGAATGAGCATAAAACTAATGAATGTCGTGTTTTGGCGGGTATAATTCAGCATATGATTCACTCTGGACGCTTAAATGAGTTTGTTAAAGATAACTAAAAAGTAACTCGTTCTAAGATCTCCACCAAAGACTCTAAAATAATGCTGCCAACTTAGTGGAAAGTGATGATCAACCAGATTTCGTACCGCCCATCAATAGAATCGATGTGATCCATGGAGGACCGCATATGGCTGGAAGTAGTAAAGGAGCTAGGGATTGCTATGTTCGAGAAGCAAAGGAGGGAATTTTCTTTATTCACAAAGAACCATCAACCAAGAATCCCAGGTTCCAAATTCAGATGTACAGTCTAACCATCACTCCACTAGAGCTAAGAGGACAAGTTCGTCTTCTGCACAATGATCCCTTCATGATTACTACCCAAATTGGTTTATCTATGGTTTCCAAAATTTTGGTAGATACGGGAAGTGCAGCCAATGTGATCTTTAAACATGCTTTTGATCAAATGGGAATTCCATAAGAGAAACTAAAGCCGAGCTTTGAACCCATTTTCAGGTTCAACAACAAAGGATCAACTTCTATTGGGCAAATAAGGCTTTGGAGCAGATGGGAATTTCGCCCAACTCTTGAATATTTGAGACTCGCTTTGTCATCATGAATATAATGCTTTCTTTGGGAGGCCCGCTCTAGATGAAGTTGATGCTTTTGTTTTGCCAAATTACTTGATTGTGAAGTTCTTAACCAAAAATGGTTGTAGAACAATAAAGGGAGAACAATTTATCTCTCATGAAGTGTATTTTGCCACGCTTGAGCAATATAAATAGGACAATCTTTCGTATTATGACTTGGGAAAAACTGAGTTAATTGGAAATGATATTAGTTAGCCGTTGGATGAGGGTTTTTCAAATCAATCATCCAAAGCAAAGATGAAGCCTATTGAGAGAACAAAGCATGTATTGAGAAAATTTGATTTCTCTAGGAAGAAAAGGAAGAGGAAGGAAACAACCTGGTGGAGGACGAAATAGAAAGTGAAGAAATAGCACCGAGTTGGATTGTAGAGGAGAGCAAGAACGAATGAAACCCATAGAGGACCTTGAGGAAATATGCTTATATCCAATTGATCTAGCAAATGCAGTTAAAGTTGGAAAGGAGTTGGAGATCAAACTTAAAGCAAAACTAATTCAGTTCCTTCAGTCTAGCAAAGATGTATTCGCATGGACCCATTCAAATATTGTTGGGTTAGATCACATTGTCATGTGTTATTCTCTGAATATCATTCAAAATATAACACCTGTTCGACAGAAAAAGAGGAAATTTGATAAAGTCTGGTCCGGTGTATTAAAAGAGGAAGTAAAAAATTGCTTGAGAATGGGTTCATCAAAGAGACACTTTATTCAGAGTGGTTTGCCAATCCAGTGTTGGTCATGAAATCCAACGGCAAGTGGAGAACGTGTGTCGACTATACTACTCTAAACAAGGCATGCCTAAAGGACTTCTATCCCTTCCGAGAATAGTTTAGTTAGTTGATGCAACCGGTGGGCACAAACTTGTCTTTCATGGATGCCTATTCCGGTTACAATCAAATTCCCATGTTCAAGCTAGATGAGGAGAATATTAGTTTCATAACGGATTGAGGAACTTATTGCTATAAGGTAATGCCTTTGGTTTAAAGAATGCTAGCGCAACATACCAAAGATTGGTAAACAAAATGTTCAAAGAGCAAATTGGCCAAATATGGAAATATACATGGATATATGTTAGTGAAGTCTCATGAAGGGAGAAGCCATTTAAAAGATCTTAAGGAAATGTTTGGGGTATTACGAAAGTATCAAATGAAACTCACCCCACATAAGTATTCTTCTGGAATTCAGTGTAGGAAGTTCTTGGGATACATTGTTAGTAGGGATCGATACTAACCCTGACCAAATTCAGGCTATTAAGGACACGGTGGAGCCCAAAACGAGTAAAGACGTAATGAGTCTAAACGAAAAGGTAGTAGCATTGAATAGGTTCATTTCCAAGGTCACCGACAAATGCATTCCATTCGTCAATGTGATTAGGAAAAAGAAAAACTTTGAATGGGGAGAAGACGATCAAAAAGCTTTCAAGGAGTTGAAAGACCATCTTGAGAAACCACCAATCATGTCTAGTCCCATAGAAAGGAAAACTTTTATCCTTGCATGGCAGTTTCTGAACATGCAGTTAGCTCTGTATTGATAAGAGAAGAGAAAGGGATACAACTTCCGATATATTATGTAAGCAGAAGGCTAAAAGATGTAGGACTAGATATTCAGTCATAGAGAAGCTAGCATACTGCTTAATGCTCACAGCATGAAAATTAAGAGCTTACTTTCAAATGCATCCAATCAAGGTTTTAAAAAATATCCCACTTAATCAAGTTTTCAGCAAACCATAAACCTCAAGAAGATTGGTAAAATAGGGGATAGAGTGTAGTCAATATGACATTGAATTCCTGCCTCGGGCAGCAATTAAGGGTCAAGCTTTAGCTGATTTTGTAAAGGAATGTACGAGTTTCAAAAAAGAAAAGGAAAAAGATTTAAAACCCAAATGACAGCTATTCATAGATGGAGCTTCGAACGAACAAGGAGCTGGAGCAAGGTATGACATTATCACCCTTGATGGACACAACTTACATTATGCAATGAAATTGGGATTTCTGGCCACAAATAATGTGGTGGGATACGAATCAACGGTTGCAGGACTCACTTTAGCCCTACAATTGAAAATTTCCAAAATTGAAATTTTCAACGATTCTGAACTAATGGTAAATCGGTTGAAAAAAACATACCAGACAAAGGATGCCAACTTAGTCTTATATGTAAAGAAGGTATTAAAAATGGTGAACCAATTTGAGGATTTCTCAATACACCAAATACCAAGAGGAAAGAACTCCAAAGCCGATACTTTAGCCAAACTAACCAGTATGCGGGAAGTGCCAGAAACCCAGATTGTTCTAGTAGGTATCAGTCAAGTCCCAGCATAGAAGAAAAGATTTCACGAATTAGGAAAATAATTAATGGTATTAACCAGATCTCAAGCTCTAGCACATAGAGAGGAGAAAGGAGAAGACAAAGATGAGATCCCACAAGAGATATTCTCCCATTCAAAGACAATAAATCATTATAAGAATAATTAGATGACCCCATTGTTGAATACCTCGTAAATGGAACACTATCGACCGACAAGAAGGAGGCAAGAAGGATTAAGCATCAGGCTTTGACTTTTCTTATAATGGATGGAGTATTTTATAAGAAGGGATACTCTCTTCCCTACTTAAGGTGTGTCAATCCAGAAAATGGACTAAAACTATTGAAAGAAGCCCATGAAGGATTTTACGAGGATCATTCTAATGGGATAAAACTAGCAAAGAAGGTCATGAGACAAGGCGTTTATTGACCTCAAATGACTAATCATGCCATTGACTATGTGAAAAGATGCAACAAGTGCCAAAAGTTCTTTGAAATCCCCATTTTTCGCCAAGTGAATTAACTTCAATTCAAGCCCATGGCCTTTCGACATATGGAGAATTGACCCAGTAGGACCATTGCCTATATCTAAAGGAGGAGCCAAATACGATGTAGTGGCCATTGATTATTTAACAAAGTGGGTAGAAGCATAATCTCTACCAAATATCACAACTAGAAAAGTACTTAAGTTTGTAATCAAAAATATCATCACCAGATTCAGAATCCCATAAAAGATATTATCTGATAACAAAACTCAATTTAAAATCGAAGAATTCACTCGATTCTGTAATAGAAATGGAATTATTAAAAGCTTTTCATCTATAGCTCAACCTAAAGCTAATGGAGCCATAGAGGCAGCTAATAAAACTATCAAAACCATTCTCAAGAAACGATTAGACAAAGCAAAAGGAAACTAGGTAGAAGAGCTACCTCTAGTATTATGGGCTTATAGAACTTCTACTAAGACATTAAAATGATATGTTCCATATTCATTAACATATGGGTGTGAAGCAATGCTCCTAGTTAAGGTGGAGGTGCCCTCTCATCAAAGAATTGCATATGCGTTCAATCCAAATCAAGATTTAAGGAAAAAATCCTTAGGGCTAATTAATGAGTTAAGAGATGAGGCAGCCATACAAACAACTAAATACCAACGAAGGATATCCAAGTATTACAACTCGAAGGTAAAACAAAGATCATTCCAAAAAGGAGATTTTGTGCTCCAAAAAGTTATAGCAAGTACTAAAAACCCGACAGATGAACCACTTGAGCCAAATTGGGAAGGACCTCTAATCGTACAGAAAGTAATCCCACTTGGGGCCTACAAATTATGCCGACCTGATGGCAATGTGATAGCAAGAACATGGAATGCTAAACTTTTGCGACCATACTTCCCAGCAATGGATGAATAAAGAAGTTAAAATAAGAATGTCTATTGGATCGAGGGAAAGACTCTCCTTAAACAAACGAAAAAAGCCTTTAGTGTTGTCATCAAAGGCCTCACTTAAGCGCCTTCTAGTGGGAGGTCGGGTAAGTCTTTGGGCCTGCTTAAGATAGCTACCCAAAGCATCGGATTAAGCCTTCAGTGCCATCACCAAAGGCCTTACTGAAGAGTCACCTAGAGGGAGATCATGTAAGACTCTAGTTCTGCTTGAGATAGCTACCCAAAGCGTCAAATCAATCTTTAGTGCCATCATCAAAGACCTTACTAAAGTGCCTCCTTAAGGGAGGTTGGGTAGGTTTCTTGTTCTACTTAAGATAGCTACCCAGAGCATTGGACTAAGCTTTCAGTGCCATCATCAAAGGCCTCACTAAAGCGTCTCTTAGAGGGATATTAGGTAAGACTCTGGTTCTTATCCAAAGCATCGGACTAAGCCTTTAGTGCTGTCATCAAAGGCCTCAAAAAAGCACTTCTTAGAGGGAGTTCGGGTAAGTCAATGATCTAGCTTGATAAAGCTAACTAAACACACTGGACAACAAGACCTAAATCATCACCTAAGACGGTGATAAGGGGTCCGATCCAAGTAGAGATCATCACCTAAGTGTTGAATATGCACGTATATGATTTTTGTTTGATGATAATAAACATATATATTTTCATTAAAATGTATTTGTAAATGTACTATTTTATTTTTCACATAATTAAATAAATATTTGCTAAATAAAATAAATAACATAGAATTTAAATTCAAATAGATATTTTATTCAAACAAATTTTTTATTACAATTTTGAATAGTACAAATTTAAGCTCACTATGTATACACAATTTCAATTACAATACGATTTTTATTACATCACTATACAATTATGATTTACAAATAGCACCTCACTATGTATCACTCATTCACTCGTATTTTATCTTCGACTTTGATACAGCCCGAATCCAGCATCTGAGTTATCTGCAAAATACACAATGACGCAGTAAAATTGAAAAAGAAATATTTGTGCAGTATAAAATAAAATTTGTATTTTTAAAATGTTATTTGCCTTAGTTATTTGGGTTGTTCGTCATCATATTTATTTTTGAATTCATCATACACGAACAACCTGTGACTTGCACAGTGTATCACTGTAAATGCCATAAGGTCGTGCACACCGATATACACTTGACAAAACTGCAGGGACAGGTGAGCACAAGGTCAAACCCGAGCCGAGGCAGGATTCAACTCAAGTGCGATACAAATAAAGTCACGATATGAACACAACATCAATGAAACCCATGCAAACAGGTGCAGTTACAACCAGTGATCAATGAAGACTTGATTGCAACGAACACAACATAATTGTACTTGAAGCAACTTATCGCAAAACTACAAACAAGTCAGAGACATGGACTCAAATACCAAAGGCAACAACAACTTAACCAAACTCAAAGAAAAACTAGACCAGATACAACATGCACCAGTGAAACAAGAACAAGCAGTTCAACAGAGATGAATCGAAGAATGATGCAACTACAGATGCAACAGAGATGTGTGCATACACATTGAAACCAGACTCGAACAACCATACAACATCTCTACCAAGTGCATGAACATGAAAACAATGCAAGCTCAAATCGAAGCATGTACAACAAAGTGGACTGTGCAACCAACCAAGTGCATAGGCACACACATACATACATGTATTCATATATATACATGAACAAAACTGAAGTGCACTGTACCAGCAAGCACTCGGGTTGACATGAAAGAGTTTTAAAGTTAACAAGCCAAAGCAGTCTGAACAAAGCAGTGTTCACGTTTTTAAAAACAAAGAAATTCAACTTGCAGAAATATACAAATTGACAGATACAGTAAAAATCGTGCAGCCGTAAGTAAACAATTTCCTAATGACCGAAGTTCCAAGTGTTAACAAGAATCAAACAAGACAATATTATCACAAAATCTAAGCGGCTGATATCAACATCATAAAGATCGGAACCAATGTCAAGTTGAAATGCCACAAAATCAAAGTCGTGATGACCAAGCAAAAGATCGAACAAGCCAAAGTCAAAGTCGTGATAACCAAGTTAAACAAGCAACGAAAATATACAAATTGAAAAGGTCAAAAATCATCACAAGCATCCAAACGAAAATCAGTGGCCAAGCAAGAATTAAAATAAAATATATACGAACGAAATTATAGGAATTCGAATCCTATATAGCCCATATCATCATCTACAAGGTATCTCATTTGAGTTAAAAAAAAGCAACAACAGAGAAGAATAAATCAATAACTTGAATCGAAACGAGTTCAAGCATATCAATGAAAGTTATAAAGGAAATCACATACCAGATTTACAACGAACTCGCCTCAAGTTGAAGCAGCCGAAGCTAAGCAAAGAACAAGATCGAAGAAGCATTAAACTGAACTAAAGTTCGATAGTACATCGATCAACGACCAAGCGGTGACTTCAAATTTCCAAAACCCTAAATTATTTTGAAAGAGGAACAAAAGCCAATTTTTGTTTTAAAAAATTTGATTTTTGAAAAACAAATTTTTGTTTTAAATTTTTAAATGGCTTCTTTTAATAATGCTTTTGCTGAGGGCCAATCCATAGTTAGACCACCGATGTTCAATGGTGAATATGCTTAATGGAAAAATATGATGAAATTTTTTCTGAAAACCATTGATGCTTGGAATATTGTTGAGACAAGTTATAGGGTAGATAATCAGGAAATAGATAAACTGATGGATCAATGGACAAATCTAGAAAATAAACTACAGAATGCTAATGCTAAAGCTATGAATTCTATTATTTGTTCATTGGATCAAATTGAATTTAATCGTGTCTCACATTGTCTAACCGCGTAGGAAATCTGGCACACACTTGAAGTGACTCATGAAGGAACATCTCAAGTCAAGGAATCTCGCCTTGCCATGCTGAGTAGCAAATACGAGAATTTCACAATGGCCAAGGAAGAAAATGTCAAAGAGATGTACGGACGACTTTCCAATATTGTATACAAATCAAAAGCTCTTGGAAAATCGTACACAGAGTTGGAGATAGTCCGAATAATCCTCAGAGTCCTTCCTCAAAATTTTGAAGCCAAAGTCACTACTATTCAAGAATCGAAGGATTTGAAACAAATCAAAGTTGAAGAACTCATCGGAAATCTCACCACTTATGAGCTAGAAATGAAATTCAAGGAAGAGCATGAAGGAGGTGATACTCGAAAGAAATATATAGCTCTCAAAGGAACAATAGAAAGTGATAATGATGACGATGGAGCAACTGAACTGGCGCTGTTAATGAAGAAATTCAAAAAGTGGAATCGTAGATACGGAAATCCAGCTCTAAATCAACAACTGAAAAGCAGAATAGTTAAAGTTCTAGACAACTCAGAAGAGCAGGAAATCTTCTGTCACAAGTGCACTAAACCTGGCCACATCAAGCCCAATTGTCCTGAAAATCGACTCGGCCAAGGAAAGAAATCGAAAAGGAGAAGTTTTGCAGCCACGTGGAATAAAAGTGACGATGATAATAAAAGCACTAGCAGTGAGAGTGAAAAAGAAGATCTGTGCCTTCGAGGTGATATAACCGATAGCGATGGTGATGAGCGAAGCGAGGTATCAAAACTCACTCACTCTGAATAACTTATATATTTCCACAAAGAAAATGGCTGTTTCGAACGACTTAGGGAGAAATACGCTAAAATTGAATCACAAAGAGATACTTTGATAGAATCAAATAAACAGCTTGATCAATTGGTTAAAAACTATCAAAACAAGCGCCCTAAGTGTGATAAGTGTCCATCATTCGAAGAAGAAAATAAAAAATCAGAAATTAAAATTAAAACACTTAAAAATGAGATTCTGATTTTTAAAGAAACTGAAAATACTAGAAGAGAAAATTCTATTAAAAAGTGCACACAATTATTAAACGAAAATGAATCTCTCAAAACACAAGTCCAACAATTGTCTACACCTCTAAGAAATTTTTCCAAAGGAGAAAGATCATTAAATATGCTATTAGGGAAACAAACTGTCAATCCTGTTAGACAAAGACTTGGGTATAATTAATCTGAACTTGTTAAAAGAAAAATTAATCAAGTGAGATCCAAGTGCACAATTTGTAGAAAAATTGGACACAATCAAAGCAATTGTTGGTATAGACCCTAACACGTGAAAACAATTCCAATTTGGGTTCCAAAAGGAACAAATATAAAATCCCTCAAAGTCAAACAAATTTGGGTGCCAAAAGGAACAAATATAAATAGTTTTGGGTCTCCACAAACTTATTTTTCAAAATCTGTTGCCACTAATAACGATGGACCTATAAAAACAAATAGGTCACAAAAATCTTTTATCGTGTAGGTGTGTTGGCGGGCTAAGGAACAACAACTGTGTTACCTGGATTCTGGCTGCTCCAGGAACACAACAGATGATAAATCACAGTTCCTTAGCCTAGTATAAAGGTGGCAGAATCACAATGGGCAACAACGAAAAATTATCAGCAAGGTAAAATAGGCAACAATATATTTAATGTGAAAATCTGCACCATAATCTGGTTTAATTTAGCCAGTTATGTAATGTGATAATGAATGTTGATTTAGATTCTGAATTATGAAAAGTGTTGGCCAAATTATTCTTTTATGCCGAGAATACTTTAAGGACCTCTAGAGTCTTTAAATTACTTCATATAGATTTTTTTGGATTAATGATGGTGTTTTATTGATTGATGATTACTCATGATACACGTGGATTTATTTGCTTATCTTGCTGCTTCTAGATCTGACACTATGGTCACTGTTTGTAAATTTGCACGATTTCAATTCAAATCCAAATGAATTCCATTTAAAAGATGTTAAGATATTTTGTTACACACTTCACGGTCTGGTCTATGACATAATAATCTTCAGTCAAAGGGAAATTCGGATGTTGATAACACTGGTAATCTAGTTGATAGAAAAATTACTAGTGGAACGTGATTTATGTTGAGGCATTCAGTAGTTGTATCGTTTTCAAAGAAAATATCTGCATATTTTTTTTCAATTGATTTTCAAATAGCAGACATTTTTCTTATAAAACCCCTTCCAGAAAATAGTTGACCTTATTTCAGATTAGTCATTTTAGAAAATTTAATTTTATAATTATTTTTGGATTTGATTTTAAATGACTACATTAACTAATCTGACTCCCTATTGATTATGAAAAAGATAAATAGAAATTGAAAAAGTGATGAGTGTTGATATTGATCATATATTACAACTTGAGACAGTATATTTAGTAAATTTCTTTAGAAATTTAAACAAGAGTTATAAAAACTTTTTTTGGTAAAATTTCCATGACCATTTCTATTTCTATCATATTTCTATCGACCATCACTCATCAAAATCCAATATAGTATGTCAATATGTGGTATTTTAAATGGGAAATTATTCGCTTTCATTTTATTATATTTTTAGCAATAAAAACATCCAAAGTATTCACTCTCATTTAAAAGTCCTCACGGTTATGCATGGGTGAATTACAAGGAATTTTTTATTATATGCTTTCATGCTGATTTAAAAGTCCTCACGGTTATGCATGTATGGAACGCATATCAAAATTAATTATTAAATAAACAAGTTGATTCCAATCCCATTTAAAAGTCCTCATGGTTATGCGTGGTTAGAAGATACTTGAATTCATTTTTTTTGGAATACTACTAATCTCATTTAAAAGTTCTAACGGTTATGCATGGTTAGTAGATATTCAAATTCCTGATATAAATATACCACGAATAGACACAACTATATGGTTTTGTATACCGACATCATCCCTATCAATCTAAAGTGGAATATGCGTCTAACAAAGTATTTATGATTTTTGTTTGATTTTTTTTATTGAAATTTAATATTTATACTCGATTGGGTATTAATATTGTATTAATGTCTATCACTTTATCTCTATTTTTCTAACACTATTAATCTTTTGCTGATAACAAAAGGAGGAGAGAGAAGTTAAGATTTTGGCAAATTAAGGTCAAATATTTTATTTTATTTCCATCTAGGTTCAGTTGCATAATTTTATTTATTTTCATGCATATATGAAGGGGAGCTTTGTTGTAGAGAGGGAGCATTCAAATAGGGGGAGAAAATTGAATGATCAAATACATTTAATATATTGAAAATCTTAAATATATGTTTGTTATCATCAAAAGGGGGAGATTGTTGAATATGCAAGTATATGATTTTTGTTTTATGAAAATAAACATATATATATATATTCATTTAAATTTATTTGTTCATGTACTTATTTATTATTTACATAATTAAATAAATATTTGCTGAATAAAATAAATAACACAGAATTTAAATTCAAACAGATATTTTATTCAAACAAATATTTTATTACAATTTTGAATAGTACAAATTTGAGCTCTCACTATATATACACAATATCAATTACAATACAATTTTGATTACATCACTATACAATTATCATTTACAAATAAAACCTCACTACATATCACTCATTCACTCGTATTTTATCTTCGACTTTGATCCAGCCTGAATCCAGCATCTGAGTTATCTGCAAAATACACACTGACACAGTAAAATTAAAAAAGAAATATTTATGCACTATAAAATAAAATGTGTATTTTGAAAATTTTATTTGCCTAAGTTATTTGGGTTGTTCGTCATCATATTTATTTTTGAATTCATCATACACGAACAACCTGTGACATGCACAGTGTATCACTGTACATGCCATAAGGCCGTGCACACCGATATACAGTTGACAAAACTGCAGGGACATGTGAGCACAAGGTCAAACCCGAGCCGAGGCTGGATTCAACTCAAGTGCGATACAAATAAAGTCATGATATGAACACAACATCAATGAAGCCCATGCAAACAGGTGTAGTTACAACCAGTGATCAATGAAGACTTGATTGCAACGACCACAACATAATTATACTTGAAGCAACTTATCACAAAACTGCAAACAAGTCAGAGACATGGACTCAAATACCAAAGGCAACAACAACTTAACCAAACTCAAAAAAAAACCAGACCAGATACAATATGCACCAGTGAAACAAGAACAAGCAGTTCAACTGCAATGAATCGAAGACTGATGCAACTACAGATGCAACAGAGATGTGTGCATACACATTGAAACCAGACTCGAACAACCATACAACATCTCTATCAAGTGCATGACCATGAAAATAATGCAAGCTCAAATCGAAGCATGTACAGAGCAGTAGCAAGCATATGGAAATATAAGTAAATAATCACAAATCAAATACACAGTGAACCAAGGAAATATGCAATACAACAAAGTGGACTGTACAATCAACCAAGTGCATAGGCGCGCACATATATACATACATGTATGTATATATATATACATGAACAAAACTGAAGTGCACTATACCAGCAAGCACTCGGGTTGATAGGAAAGAGTTTTAAAGTTAACAAGCCAAAGCAGTTTGAACAAACAGTGTTCACGTTTTTAAAAACAAAGGAATTCAACTTGTAGAAATATACAAATTGACAGATACAGTAAAAACTGTGCAGCCGTAAGGAAACAATTTCCTAATGACCGAAGTTCCAAGTGTTAACAAGAATCAAACAAGACAATATTATCACAAAATCTAAGTGGCGATATCAACAACATAAAGATCGGAACCAAAGTCAAGTTTAAATGGGACAAAATCAAAGCCGTGATGACCAAGGAAAAGATCGAACAAGCTAAAGTCAAAGTCGTTATAACCAAGTTAAACAAGCAACAAAAATATACAAATTGAAAAGGTCAGAAATCATCACAAGCATCCAAATGAAATCAGTGGCCAAGCAAGAATTCAAATAAAATATATACGAACAAAATTATAGGATTTCGAATCCTATATAACCCATATCATCGTCAGCAAGGTATCTCATTCAAGTTAAAAAAAGCAACAACAGAGAAGAATAAATCAATAACTCGAATCGAAACAAGTTCAAGCATATCAATGAAAGTCACAAAGGAAATCACATACCAGATTTATATCGAACTAGCCTCAAGTTGAAGCAGTTGAAGCTAAGCAAAGAACAAGTTCGAAGAAGCATTAAACTGAACTGAAGTTCGATAGTAGATCGATCAACGACCAAGCGGCGACTTAAAATTTCCAAAACCCTAAATTATTTTGAAAGAGGAACGAAAGTTTTCAAAGCAAAAAAGTCAGGTCGAAGAAATAAACGAAGAAAAAGGGGAAAATAGTTTTATCACTTTATTTACTTTGGGCCGGCTATAATTTGTTAATTGGGCTTTATTTAAAACTAGGGTTTTGTTGTTAAATTGTTTTAAAATTTTGTATCTCTCTTTTAAACTTTTGAAAAGTCCAGTCGTGTGACTAGGGGACGAACTACGGTGGTGTAGTTCGAGAATTCGCAACTCAGTGGCTGAGTTGTGGCAGGGTTTTGAGCATAGAGTTAGGTTATTTGATAGCGAGCGTCGTGAGTTTACGTGTGTAAGCGTCTGACTACTTAATTTCTAGTAGAAACCTTGTGGACAGCATGTAGGCAGGGTTTTTGCCGAAGCTGGGTAAATCTATGTTGTTCTATCTCTACTTTTTATTATTCTGCTATTATCTGTGCTGTTATTATTCTGCTATTTCTGTGTTGCAATTATTTTAAATACTTCTGCATTTAATTTTTATAATTAATAGTATCACCCTATTTACCCCCCTCTAGGGTGAAATCGATCCTACAAGTGGTATCAGAGCTAGGAACAAAAGCCAATTTTTGTTTTAAAAAATTTGATTTTTCAAACAAAAAAATTGTTTTAAAATTTTTAAATGGCTTCTTTTAATAATGCTTTTGCTGAGGGTCAATCCATAGTTAGACCACCGATGTTCAATGGTGAATATGCTTAATGGAAAAATATGATGAAATTTTTTCTGAAAACCATTGATGCTTGGAATATTGTTGAGACAAGTTATAGGACACCAATTATAGTGGTAGATAATCAGGAAATAGATAAACCGATGGATCAATGGACAGATCTAGAAAATAAACTACATAATGCTAATGCTAAAGCTTTGAATTCTATTATCTTTTCATTGGATCATATTGAATTTAATCGTGTCTCACATTGTCTAACTGCGTAGGAAATCTGGCATACACTTGAAGTGACTCACGAAGGAACATCTCAAGTCAAGGAATTTCGCCTTTCCATGCTAAGTAGCAAATACGATAATTTCACAATGGCCAAGGAAGAAAATGTCAAAGAGATGTACGGAAGACTTTCCAATACTGTATACAAATCAAAAGCTATTGGAAAATCATACACAGAGTTGGAAATAGTCCAAAAAATCCTCATTGTCCTTCCTCGAAATTTTGAAGCCAAAGTCACTGCTATTCAAGAATCGAAGGATTTGAAACAAATCAAAGTTGAAGAACTCATCGGAAATCTCACCACTTATGAGCTAGAAATGAAATTCAAGGAAGAGCATGAAGGAGGTGAAACTCAAAAGAAATCTATAGCTCTCAAAGGAACAACAGAAAGTGATGATGATGATGATGGAGCAACTGAACTGGCACTGTTAATGAAGAAATTCAAAAAGTGGAATCGCAGATACGGAAATCCAGCTCTAAATCAATAATTGAAAAGAAAAATAGTTAAAGTTCTAGACAACTCAGAAGAGCAGGAAATCATCTGTCAAAAGCGCAATAAACCTGACCACATCAAGCCCAATTGTCCTCAAAATCGACTCGGCCAAGAAAAGAAATCGAAAAGGAGAAATTTTGCAGCCACGTAGAATAAAAGTGACGATGATAATGAAAGCACTAGAAGTGAGAGTGGAAAAGCAGATCTGTGTCTTCGAGGTGATATAACCGATAGCGATGATGACGAGCCAAGCGAGGTATCAAAACTCACTCACTCAGAATTACTTATATATTTCCACGAAGTAAATGGCTGTTTCGAATGACTTAGGGATAAATACGCTAAAATTCAATCACAAAGAGATACTTTGATAGAATCAAATAAACAGCTTGATCAATTGGTTAAAAACTATCAAAACAAGTGCCCTAAGTGTGATAAGTGTCCATCATTCGAAGAAGAAATTAAAAAATCAAAAATTAAAATTAAAACACTTGAAAATGAGATTCTGATTTCGAAAGAAAGTTAAAATACTAGAAGAGAAAATTCTATTAAAAAGTGCACACAATTATTAAACGAAAATGAATCTCTCAACACACAAGTCCAACAATTGTCTGCAACTTTAAGAAAATTTTCCAAAGGAGAAAGATCGTTAAATATGCTATTAGGGAAACAAACTGTCAATCCTGTTAGATAAGGACTTGGGTATAATCAATCTGAACTTGTTAAAAGCAAAATTAATCAAGTCAAATCCAAGTGCACAATTTGTAGAAAAATTGGACACAATCAAAACAATTGTTATTACAGACCCCAACACGTCAAAATAATTCCAATTTGGGTTCCAAAAGGCACGAATATAAAATCCCTCAAAGTCAACCAAATCTGGGTGCCAAAAGGAACAAATATAAATAGTTTTGGTTCTCCACAAACTTATTTTTCAAAAGGGGCATTTCACTGGAAGGACAAACTTTGCAGTCCAATTAGTTTCTAGGACACACATCTAGAGAAATTAATTTCAAGGCCAAAGTCAGCAGAATAATTATTTTTAAGGACAAAGTCAGCAGTCCAATTACTTTCAAGGACATAATTTCATAGGTTTTTAGGCCTTAGAAACTAATTATTTTGCATTTTGTCCTTAAAAGTAATTATTTTAGTTATGCGTCCTAGAAACTAATTGCACTTGCTAAAGAGGCCCTTGTGGCTAATTTCCACTTTTCAAAATCTGTTGCCACTAACAACCATGGACATATAAAAACAAACAGGTCACAAAAATATTTTATCGTGTAGGTGTGTTGGCAGGCTAAGGAACAACAACTGTGTTACCTAGATTCTGGTTGTTCCAGGAACACAACGGATGACAAATCATAGTTCCTTAGCCTAGTATAAAGGTGGCAGAATCACAATGGGTAACAACGAAAAATTATCAGCACGGTAAAATGGGCAACGGTATATTTAATGTGTAAATCTACACCATAATCTGATTTAATTCAGCTAGTTATGTAATTTGATAATGAATGTTGATTTTGATTCTGAATTATGAAAAGTTTTGGCCAAATTATTATTTTATGCCGAGAATACTTTAAGGACCTCTAGAGTCTTTGAATTACTTCATATAGATTTGTTTGGATTAATGATGGTGTTTTATTGATTGATGATTACTCATGATACACATGGATTTATTTGCTTATCTTGCTGCTTCTAGATCTGACACTATGGTCACTGTTTGTAAATTTGCACGATTTCAATTCAAATCCAAAAGAATTCAATTTAAAAGCTGTTAAGATTTTTTGTTGCACACTTCACGGTCTGGTCTATGACATAATAATCTTGAGTCAATGGGAAATTCGAATGCAGATAACACTGGTAATCTAGTTGATAGAAAATTTACTAGTGGAACGTGATTTATGTTGAGACATTCAGTAGTTGTATCGTTTTCAAAGAAAATATCTGCATATTTTTTCAATTGATTTTCAAATAGCAAACATTTTTCTTATAAAACCCCTTCCAGAAAATAGTTGACCTTGTTTCAGATTAGTCATTTTAGAAAATTTAATTCTATAATTATTGTTGGATTTGATTTTAAATGACTACATTAACTAATCTGACTCCCTATTGATTATCAAAAAGATAAATAGTAATTGAAAAAGTGATGAGTGTTGATATTGATCATATATTAGAACTTAAGACAGTATATTTAGCAAATTTCTTTAGAAATTTAAACAAGAGTTATAAAAACTTTAAGTTGGTAAAAATTCCATGACCATTTCTATTTCTATCATATTTCTATCGACCATCACTCATCAAAATCCAATATAGTATGTCAATATGTGGTATTTTAAACAGGAAATTATTCGCTTTCATTTTATTATATTTTTAGCAATAAAAACATCCAAAGTATTCACTCTCATTTAAAAGTCCTCACGGTTATGCATGGGTGAATTACTTTGAATTTTTGATTATGTGCTTTCATGCTCATTTAGAAGTCCTCACGGTTATGCATGTATGGAACACATATCAAAATTAATTATTAAATAAATAAGTTGATTCTAACCCCATTTAAAAGTCCTCACGGTTATGCGTGGTTAAAAGACACCTGAATTCATTTTTTTTGGAATACTACTAATCTCATTTAAAAGTCCTAACGGTTATGCATGGTTAGTAGATATTCAAATTCCTGATATAAATATACCACAAATAGACACAACTATATGGTTTTGTATACCGACATCATCCCTATCACTCTAAAGTGGAATATGCGTCTAACAGAGTATTTATGATTTTTGTTCGATTTTTTATTGAAATTTAATATTTATACTCGATTGGGTATTAATATTGTATTAATGTCTATCACTTTATCTCTATTTTTCTAACACTGTTACTCTTTTGCTGATAACAAAAGGGGGAGAGAGAAGTTAAGATTTTGGCAAATTAAGGTCAAATATTTTATTTTATTTCCATCTAGGTTCAGTTGCATAATTTTATTTATTTTCATGCATATATGAAGGGGGAGCTTTGTTGTAGAGAGGGATCATTCAAATACGGGGAGCAAATTGAATGATCAAATACATGTAATATATTGAAAATCTTAAATATATGTTTGTTATCATCAAAAGGGGGAGATTGTTGAATATGCAAGTATATAATTTTTGTTTGATGATAATAAACATATATATATATTCATTTATATGTATTTGTTAATGTACTATTTTATTTTTCACATAATTAAATAAATATTTGCTGAATAAAATAAATAACACAGAATTTAAATTCAAATAGATATTTTATTTAAACAAATATTTTATTACAATTTTGAATAGTACAAATTTGAGCTCTCACTATATATACACAATTTAAATTACAATACAATTTTGATTACATCACTATACAATTATCATTTACAAATAGCACCGCACAACATATCACTCATTCACTTGTATTTTACCTTCGACTTTGATCCAGCCTGAATCCAGCATCTGAGTTATCTTTAAAATACACACTGATGCAGTAAAATAGAAAAAGAAATATTTGTGCAGTATAAAATAAAATGTGTATTTTGAAAATTTTATTTGCCTCGGTTATTTTGTTTGTTCGTCATCATATTTATTTTTGATTTCATCATACACGAACAATCTGTGACATGCATAGTGTATCACTGTATATGCCACAAGGTCGTGCACACCGATATACACTTGACAAAACTGCAGGGACAGGTGAGCACAAGGTCAAACCCGAGCCGAGGCTGGATTCAACTCAAGTGCGATACAAATAAAGTCACGATATGAACACAACATTAATGAAACCCATGCAAACAGGTGCAGTTAGAACCAGTGATCAATGAAGACTTGATTGCAACGACCACAACATAATTATACTTGAAGCAACTTATCACAAAACTGCAAACAAGTCAGAGACATGGACTCAAATACCAAAGGCAACAACAACTTAACCAAACTCAAAGAAAAACCAGACCAGATACAACATGCACCAGTGAAACAAGAACAAGCAGTTCAACAGAGATGAATCGAAGACTGATGCAACTACAGATGCAACAAAGATGTGTGCATACACATTGAAACCAGACTCGAACAACCATACAACATCTCTACCAAGTGCATGACCATGAAAATAATGCAAGCTCAAATCGAACTAGAGGACGAACTACGGTGGTGTAGTTCGAGAATTCGCAACTCAGTGGCTGAGTTGTGGCAGGGTTTTGGGCATAGAGTTAGGTTAGTCAATAACAGGTGTCACGATTTTACATGTGTAATCGTCTTACTACTTAATTTCTAGTAGAAACCTTTGGGGCAGCACGTAGGCAGGGTTTTGCCGAAGCTGGGTAAATCTATGTAGTTCTATCTCTGCTTTTTATTATTCTGCTATTATATGTGCTGCTATTATTCTGCTATTTCTGTGTTGCAATTATTTTATATACTTCCGCATCAAATTTTTATAATTAATAGTATCACCCTATTCACCCCCTCTAGGCTAAAATCGATCCTACACTAAAATAGTGCCAAACAAATCAATCAAAATCAGAGTCAAGTAGTGCTCGAGATCAATCAATCTTTTAAAGGAAGATCTATAAACAATTAGAGCCAGTTAACACTCCAAGTCAAATAATTTTCTAGAGGAAGATCCAATGAATACGAACCATTTATGCTCTTCAACAAACACAATCTTTTATTGCCATATGGGGATTTCTGGTCTTCCATTATTATTACCGGATAAGGATTTCTGGTCTTCAATTATTATTGCCAGATAAGGATTTCTGGTCTTCTATTATTATTGCTAGACAAGGATTTCTGGTCTTCTATTTTTATTGCCAGACAAGGATTTCTGGTCTTCTATTATTATTGCCAAACAAGGATTTATGGTCTTCTATTATTATTGCCTGTAAAGGATTTTTGGTCTTTTAATATTATTAACAAATAAGGATTTCTGGTCTTCTATTATTATTAGATGGATTTTTAGTCTTCTATAATTATCAAATGGATTTTTGGTCTTCTAATATTATTAAATGGGTTTCTTGTCTTCTATAATTATCAGACGGATTTATGGTCTTGTATTATGAACAAATGGGATTTCTGGTCTTCTTTAATTGCCAGATGGACTTTTGGTCTTCTATAATTATCAAACGGATTTCTGGTCTTCTATTATTATCAAACGGGATTTATGATCTTCTATAATTGCCAGATGGTTTTTTGGTCTTCCATTCAGATTGCAATTAACAGATGGGTTTTCTTGTCTTCCATTATTGCCAAATGATTTTATGGTTTTCTATTTAGATGGACTTTCTAGTCATCTTTTCATATAACTTTCTAGCTTCTACTCGGAATATTATTACTGCCAAATGGATTTCTGGTCTTTTGTTATGATACTGATAGAGAAAATTTCTGATGCTCCCTTCTACGATATTTCCAAATAATCTTTTGGGCTTCCATTTGAAAACTTATTGTTATTTATTGATCTCTTATAGAAAAATTATAAACTTAACTCATGTAGATAATTTAAACAATATATACCTATATATAACTTAGTCGAATCCAAAAGGGAATTGTTTGAAATTGAAATTGAGTTTAAAGTCAGCTAAGAAAGTTATCATTCACATTATGTTTTATAGGAAAACGAGATTGGAAAGTAAATCTCATAAGGAATCGAGAAAGCAAAGAAATTCTTAGTTTTAAACTAAAGTGTAAAAAGCTTCTTCTATACAAAGGGGGGCAAATGTTTTCCACATAATTTCAATGTCGAAGGTAATACTATAAGTGATGGCATCACAAAGAAATCAATGCCGTTAGGACCGACATCGAAGGAATGGTGATGAACCAATGACTGAAAGAATGAAGATGGATTAATGCCGGAAGCTTATGGTATCACATCTCATGCAGCAGCGCAACTCAGCCATGCCACATCTCATGCAACGTCACACTCCATTCATACAGTGCTCCATCAATACCACACCTTGTTAATAAGCAGCATGCCACAAATCAAAGCAATGTTGCTAGTATTCATGCCGACTTACTTCAACGTTCCACTGAAGACATACATCATCAGTGCCACATTACATTAGCACCGCACTTTGTAGATATCACCGCAAACTCTAAAGTGACATTGATGATGAACATTGTCAATGTCCATGAATGCTATCAAAGTAGATGCTACTCCATGACGATGCCGCTTGATGTCAATGTTGCATTTAATGCCGCACTTCATCCATTTTTTATGTAATCCATGTTGCATTCTTTCAATGCTGCCCTTCATCAACACCGCCTTTATTGTTGTCGCCTCAGTGATGCCGCCTGTCAAATGATGATGCATATTATCAAGACCGCTATACACTGATGTCATATGATATTACTACCAAAGCTATTTGATAGATGACGCCACTCCAATGATATTTCCATAAGATAACGCCACTCATTACCAGCGCCACATCTTGATGACAGCGTGTTTCATCAATCTTTAGAAAATACCGCACATCTATAAGTGCAATATTGATGTCGAGAGTTATCAACATCTGTGAAAATTGTTATGATGCTCTTTATCAATACTGTTGTATATCAATGATGCTCTTCACTAATGCTTAATGCCGTTTCCAACCGATGTCATCAAAGACCAATTGAGAGCATTTCAATGCATAAGGTTATCAAGACCGAAGGCTATTACTGCTAAGATGGCGCCAAAGTTTTGTTATTTACCAAGGGATGCTGAAAGCCATCACTAAACAACGACCAGCGCCATGCCACATTGATATTGCCAAAGCCAAGCATGCCGAAGCTACGCATCATGCTGTGCGCCCATCCCTATAAATACCGACCTAGGGGTTATGGAGAGGGCATGTTGATTTTCTTTTCTCAACTCTCAAAATTAAACTCTTGCAACCCTAAATCGACTTGGGAACAATTCTAATCCAACTGTAATCATGCTTAATTTATATAAACAAGGACTTGGACATATATATTACCTTGATTGTGCACTTTAAACACTATTGGACATGAACATGCATATAATAAAGCTCTTTAGACCCAAAGCAATTAAGATTCTATTTTACATGGATTCACATGAGCTTCGGTCTAAACTAGTGTTTATATGCATATCTCATATCTTGCTTATTACATATGGACATTGGACTCTGAACATAAACGTTATTTAATTAGTTCATTAACAAGCTTAATGAGCTATTTCACATACTTATCTCTTATCTTCTTTCTCCTTTAGATTTATGACATGGGATTTGAAGTGCCATATTCCTAAGGACCATTTTTAGAATATTTTATTCCATGTGATCTTAAGGGCATTCGAACATTTTGTTCCAAATGACCTTAAGAGATCTCGAATATTATATTCCAAGATGACATATGAAACCATCGAATATGCAACATCTAATATCCATGGGCATTATAGCCCATCTCCTAATAAAATCATATTGTACTTGGCCTCAAATTTTAGATTCGTTCTTGATTCAAACAATACCGACCAAGTCATCTTTTGTCGTGTTGTCAAATATACTTGAATTAAGAATTCATTTATCATTCATGGTATCATGAGTGTTATACCAATTTTTTGTTTAACATTTAACCATCAGATTTGATCCAAATTTAATAAATAATAAGAAAATCTATTGTTAATAAAAAGACTTGATTTTTAATGACATATTTCTAAATGAATTTATAGGATTTTTCCATAATTTATAATTTGGAAAATATTTAAATTATCGTTTGACGTATTTTTGGCAAATGATATTATTTTTGAAATTTCACAAAATAAGATAACTAGTGTATTTTATTGTTGTTTTGTGATCATATCACATTATTGTGTGTGATCGTATTTTTAATTTATCGATCAGGATTCGTACGCGAATGAAATGCTGTGTAGCAAAGTGTTGGATATTGTAAATTAAATCAAAACATCACCCCTAAGACTTTCTTTATTCTTTCCATTTTCCCTCTTCTCTCTCTTCTATTTTTTAATCTCCTGTAAAAAAGAAATAAATAACCCACCACCTTTTAAATAAAAATCAAATAACCCAATCAATGAAAAATTGTAAAACTAGATTCGTTAAACTCATACAGGTGAGATCTTCAAATCCATGTAAGTTTGAGTGGTTGTGGTCGAGTTTGGTGATAGTCGATGTGAGCAAGGCTGACTAAGGTTTGAGGGGGAGGTTGATTTAGCCGACGATAGGCTTCGATGAGGTTGGAATTGGGTTTGTCATGTGAAGAGTCACCATTTCCTGAAGTTTTGTGGTGTGTGATTGCATATTGGAGATTGAAACATTTAGGTTTGTTGCGTACAGGTTTTAGGTCATGATTGGAGGTGGGCCGCAAAGCTTGGCATTGATGGGTCTAGGAGAGAGCTCGCATGAAGAGAGAGTCGTCGGAGGTGGTTTCGTGCAATTCCGTTTAGTATTGGTGTAACAACTTAGAGTTTAATTACCTTAATAATGAATATTTAAATATATTTTTATTAACTAATTGATGGATTTTATAGCTCAAATAAACTTCTTTTAAATACTAACTAAAGGTGGTGAAATAGTTTTTGTAATGGCCCGGAATTTCAATGCTTTGATTTGCGAATATTAAATTATTTTTAAATATTCAAATAATATATATTATAATTAAAATAAAACTAAATAATAAAAAATGATAGTGAAAGCATTTTTATATTTTATTTACAAAAATAATTAGTTCGAAGAAAGATTGAAAATGTGACTGGAAGTCGTTTTCGAATTTTCGATTGTTTGTCAACTGAAAGTTATCGAAAATGTCATAACACTTTTTAACACATATACATACATTTATACCTTACTTTAGTCATATTGGAATGTATATGTACATGCATGTAAACTTGAGTATGTACATATGCATGATTAAGATAAGATTTTATTTGTAAAATATATAAATATACTTACATAAGATTCTTACTCCAACATTTAGTACATAAGGACCATGATTGTGTTTGTTTTGACAAGAAGGGATGGTGGCTAAGGAAGGGGTGCAATTTGCATGGAAAAGAGAAGGGGCGAGGTGGCAAAAAAAGAGAGGGGGATATAATACTAAGGGCATTTTGGTAAATTCACTTGTTAACATATTATAAAAGCAAATTTTCCTAATTTATTTTCATTTTAATCATTCCTATCTTCATTTCTAAACTTCATAAGCTTGTAAACATTCTTTCTTGGCTACTAAAAATATTCCAAAGTTCTTCAAAAAAACTTAGTTTTTTACTTGAAACTTCTATAAAAGCTTGCTAAAGACTTCTACACTCATTACTTCATTTCCTCTTTGAAACTTAAGCACATCTCCACCTTAAATAGCCAAGGTTGTACCCCTACATGTCTATGGCCGAATCATATTGAGCATAAGGCAAGCTCATTTCCAAAGTTTCAAAGCAAAGTTCAAGTCTTTCCATAGGATTCAAAAATTCTAAGTCTTTTTGAAAAAGTTTGAAAAGATTTCATTTAACTAAGTGAGTAAATTTTAAACCTTTTTGGGAAAGATGTTTGCTTATATATATATATATATGGTGATTATATAGTTGTGTACATGTTGTTTATTTTTTGGATTATGGCATAGTTTGGGTGTATGTGTATGTGATATATTGTGTTTGAGTTTTGGACTTGAAATGATTGTTTAAGTGATGCATAGAGTAGAAAGATGTGATGTTTGTTATATAAGTTATGGTTTTGTTTATGTATGGAATAGTATGCTTATGTTTGTATAAGCATGGATATGTCATGAATGGTTTGGAAGGTAGAGTTGCAACATGTTGAAAAGGACTTGAGATCCTCATTGAAAATTAAATCGTTTACTTGTTTAGCGTAGTAAATATTTTGTTTATTTTGGATTCTAAACTAGTTAAAGTTTTAAACTTTCTTCCTTTATGTTTTCTTTTAAATATAAACAAGAGTGGAAGTTTAAGTTTTGGATTGTACCTTAGAAAAGTAATTCTAAGTTACGGCATCCATAGCGATAGTCGCAATGGATGTAGTTTGGAAATATACGATTTCCAAGTTTTTAAGTTTTCTTTTAAAATTGTTTTGAAAACCATTTCAAACTTAATTAGATATAATAAAACTTAATTAACTTTTAATTTAGGAGTTAAATAATTAATTTATTTATTAAAAATAATTATTAATTAATTAAGTAATTAGGTTAGGTGATTAGGGTTTAAGAATTAATTAATTAAGTTAATCATTTTTAGTTAATTAAGAAGTTTTAATTAATGAAAAATTAAGTTAAAGGGTAATTATTTTAATTAATTTTGTTAAATCAAGTTAATTATTTTTAAATTAATTATTTGATTAGCATTTAATTAATTATTATTTAATTAAGAGTTATATATATACTTAATTATTAATTAATTAGGGTTTATTGTGCTATGTTTGGTATGAAGAGGGATTCTTGTGGTGGTCCTGATGGTTTTAATGCTGTTTTCTTTATTCATTGTTGGGATGTCATTGCTAATGACTTCAAGGCAGCCATGCATAATTTTTTTGAGCACAATATATTGCCTATTCCCATAAATGCTACTGTTTGCACAAAAAATGGACAAACACCTCAAAGTTGTATGATTTAGTAGATCTTATGTTGTTCTTAGCGATTTGAGTGATTTATGCAAATATATGAAAAGCAGGGGCTAAACTGTAAAAAGACACGCAAATTTATAGTGGTTCAGCCAGAATGTGCCTACGTCCACTTTATATGTTATTTCTCTTCTCTTGTTATGATTACAAGTGCAAAGCTTTGATATAAGTAAAAGAAAGTTGTTTGAAAGTTCCTTCCGTGCTTGAGCTCTCCAAACTTCCCCCCATTATTGTACCCCTGCCCCTCTATTTATAGAGTGAGGCAGGGAGCAGGGGTCTTGGATGTATATAGCTGCTGGCGGGCCTGGGCTGAGGTGATCTGGCCTGGCTAAGTTGGTCCGGAATGTCTTGGTTCGGTGAGGTCTCAGAGTGCCTTTGATTTGGCGGAGAGAGATTTGGTCCGGTGGGAGATTTGATCCGGCTAGAGGCTTGGTCCGGTGGGAGATTTGATCCGGCTAGAGGCTTGGTTCGGTGGGGCTGCATTTGTTTGGTGTGACATAGTCTTGGGGGTTTGGCTCGGCAATGGGATGGAGGGGCGTTGGTTCGGCGGAGACGTTGGACCGGTTGAAATGCACCCAACACTTGCCCCCCAAAGTAGGGTATGCGCATGCGCATGGCGTGCTTTGGTTGGGTTTGGTTACCCACGTTCGGTCCTGCGTGCCAAACCAATTGGCTCGGTGGTTCCATTCTTGTCTATAAATATAGGAGCTATGCCACCGTTGTTCTTCACCGTCTGAGATAGCCGAACCAAGTGAGTGTCGAATCAACATTCCTACTTTTCTGCCGAACCAACTGTGCTAGCCGAACCAAGTGAGTCCCACTTCTGCCGAATGAGCATTTTTACCGAACGACTTTGTTCCTGTCCTACCGAATGAACCCTGTAAAGTATGGTCGCCGAGTGGGTTTGGGCGTTAAGTGCCGAATAGAACGCTTATCGTACTGCCGAATGTACTTTTATATCGTACTACCGAATGAACTGATGTATTGTACTTTGCCAAATGAACTCACGGGTTTGAGTGCTGAATGAAGTCATACACTTGAATAACCGGATGAACTCAGGAATCTTGAATTCCGAATGAAAATGATACCGAATGAAACTGATACTGAATATGTTTTTACCGAATGACGTCATATACTTGTTTACATCTTCTGTTCTAACAATGTGTTTTTCCGGTGTTGTAGATAATGTCTTGTAAAGCGGAAACTCGATCAGATAAGAAGAAAACTGGGGGCGAAGGAGGTTCCTCTGCCGTGCCACCAGCTCGGCCGAATCCAGAACGTCACGGACCTGTCCCGAGATCTCTAGTGGACGGGTATGGCCCTTAGGAACTTCTGAACTCCCCGCCCAATTGCTTTCCTAGCTCCCTCAAGGAGGAGCAGCTTGATGTCATCTCCCGATCTTTCGAAATTGATAGGGCGCACTTGCTGTTGCCAGGGAGAGAAGTTATGCCGTATGACCCTCCTGAAGGGTACTTTGCCTACAGCAGATACCACTGCATGTGTGGTGCCATTCCTCCTCTTAACACTTGGGTAGCCAGCTTCCTCACATATCTAAAGGTGGCCCCATTCCAGCTTCAACCCAACTCCTATGCTATACTGGTGAGCCTCTTCGTCATTTTCCAAAGGAAGTATGGTCGTGCTCCTTCCAACCGGGAGATTCGGTACTTGTATAATCTGAGGGGCTATAAGAAGGGGTCCCCATACATTAGCTTGGAGTCAGCCGTGACCTTCAAGCCGGTCTTGGATCTGTATTCTAAATTCAGCATGTTCAAGAAGGAGTGGTTCTTTGTCAGGGACGACTCCGTTTCAATTCGGCGCTTTACTTCTGGATGTAAGTTGATGCTTTTACTTATAATTTCCATTCCGATTGCGATGCTTCTTCTCATACTTTCTCATTTTGCTAGCGACAGGTGGCTTTGCGATTGTGGAGACTGACCGCCTGGTTCAGACGGCGGCTGAGATAGAAGCTATTCTCGGGAAATATAGATCATCTGCCTTCCTGATCAGAAATGCGACCCTTCTGGAGTATAACTTAATCCTTCCACAGCAGTCAGTAGTCAAGCTGAGGGAAACGGCGGAGGAGAGGGTGGCTGCTCAGACTAAGGGAGGTGTTACTGTAGAGAGTAGCAAGAGGAAACCTTTCACAAAACCTCCAGCCATCGGAGGTAAGAAACTCAAGAAGTCGGACGGTCCCTCCCCCAGCAATTGTCCACTTACCCAGGAGGAGGAAGACATAGAGGAGGAAAGAGGTGAGGGTGGAGATGGTCGGGAAGGTGATAAAGGTGGCGATGGCATCGGGGCCTTGCTTCCTGAGCAAGCGGGCGAGATTCAGGAGTGGACGGATGATGCGTTCCACCAGGCTTTCGAGGGGCTGGACGAAGATCCGGCTTTGGTAGAGAAAACCGGGAAAGCGGACAAGGCCGGGACCGGTGCAAGCGAGTCTTCTCAGACCATTCCAACCAAGGTTGCTCCGACGACTCAAGGTGAACTCTTGACTTCTGCATGCTTCATTAATGATAGGGACTTAGGAATATTTTATGATCCGCTCCCATCCTGGAATGAAATCCAGGACTCATTGCAGTATCCTACTTCTCCCCAGGGTTTGTATAACAGACGTGCTTTCTTTCTTCTTTTAACTTGTAATTTACCGCGTTTCTCGAATCATATAGTGATGTAAGCTTGTGACACTTGTTCTTCATATCAGGAGCAGGCAAGACATCCAAGGTCTCAGACCTTCGGCACAGGCTTGAGCAATATAAGCTTTCCAAAACTTCTGTCAAGCCGAAGCCTTCGACCCACCGCTCCGGGGATGTAGTCGGCTACCGTCCTCTTCTCGGGGTTATCGAAGAGGGTATTCAGTAGAGAAAGAGGAGTCATCCTTTATCCGAACCTTCGCCCGGTCCTCAGCTCCCGGCTCAGCCTCTTCATGATATCACGGAGGAGGACAGGGAGTTTGCACCCTCTCCGCACCCGTCCGGAAACCCTTCCGTTACTCATATCGACCGTCCTGACTTGGCTCGTAATCCATTTACGGGTCATCCTGATCTGGATCCAAGTTCCCACGACATTATCTTTGACGAGGTTACTGGTGAGCACCTTCTTCCCCGCAATCCCATGGTACGGGTGCTTGATGAAGCTAAGTCCTTAGATCTTGATCTACTTACCACTCGGATAGTTACCATGGGAGACGAGGCCAAGGCTAATATTGATCGGGTGGCGGAGGAGACTAGGAAGCTGATGGGGCATCATGCCCGGCTGGTTAAGGCTGGAGAGGAGATTGGGAGTGCCAACATCCGACTAAGATTGATGGTTTCGGACCAGGCCAAACAGCTCGCTGATCAGGCCATTCAGATTTCTCAGCATGAGGCTGCCTCCGGGCGGTTGAGGAAGGCTATGGAGGAGGCTAGTAAGGCGGAACTGCGGAAGATGGAGGCTGCCTGCAAGGAGCAGATAAATATGGCCATCTCGACAGTGGATGAGGTTCGGAGGGTGGATCTTGAGCGGGTAGAGGAGCTGTCGGGGAAGCTTGAAGCCGCAGAGCTTGCTCAGGTTAGGCTAAAGGAGGAGATGGAGGCGATGCGGAAATCCCTTCAGGCTGACTGCTCGAGATACCGTTTGGAGAGAGACGCTGCTGTTGGAAGGTTGTCGGCTTCCGAGGCCCGGATGAGGGAGTTTGAGGAGAATGAGGGGATGATGGATGAAATGCTTCAGGACATGTACTTCCGAACTTGGAAGCAGGGCAACCTATCCTGGATGGATGATTATCCTAGGGTCATGGCTAAGATCTATCTTCGGGCTTTGGAGGAGGCTAAGGCTGATGCGGATAAAGATGGTGGCGTGGTCTTCAGCATGGATGCGGTCACTGCTCAGTTTGCCAAGGAGGAGAAGGTGGCGGTGAAGGAAGGTATGCGGTTGCTTGCCGCTGAGGAGGTAGGCATGCAAGTAGAGGATGACGATCAGGATAGTCAGGAAGCAGGCGCTGGTAAGTCTCCCTTTTTAGTTTCTCCATCAACTTGGTTGCTTATTGCTAATGAATCCTTTCTCTGACTAGACAGGGGGTCAACAGGACAAGGATAAAGCTCCACTGCAGCCGGCCCCTTGATTATACCTGGAAAAACTCTTTTTGTGGATTTGACAGGGTTGTATTTGTTAGTCGAAAAATAGTAAAGTAGCCTTTAGGTTGTAATATTTTGCCATTTGTAATAAATAGTCTTATTTTTGACGTGTAATTCTTTAACTTAAGCTGATTTTATCGTCTTTTGAGTGTTTGCTGTTATTTTGGCATGTCGTATGAGAAATATAGCTATGTATATTCTTGTAATTAAATTGTGTTTGATGTCGGGTTCTGGTTTAAGACATAATTTCATGACTTGCAATGTTAGTGTGTGGTGTGAACAAATTATAGTCATGTATTTGTACATAAAGGAAGAAAATACCGCCTTTCATGTTCTGTTTGTAGATGGCAGTTTCGAATATCTTGTATGACCGAGCATGGAAAGCAGTTGAATGCCCTGCCATCCGATTGTGAATCCCTGCATCCATTGGCGAGTATCTCCTACTCTGTATCCTGTACTTTATGGATTGTTATAGAGGAGAGGAGGAAAGCTTTTTAAGTAAAATTGAAATATGTGAAATAGTAAAACTTCCAATCATGGAAGGCCTTCGATGTGCTTAAGTTCGTGGCAAACGGGTTTTGTAGTCACTTTCCCTAGCTGTGGGTCTTGGAGACATTTGTCACCCATCTTACGCCTCCGCGGGGAGTTAATTCTTTTTTACCACAGCCGCACCTAAGACACATCGGAGCCGAGATCGCGCACAGTAACTACCCGGGCCATTATGGCCCGTAATCGTGGGTATTATTCGATTTACTGTGGCCGGCTAGCGTGGGTGCCGATCGTCAACTGGGAACTGCCCCTGGCTGGCCACACCTTATGTTGGGGCTTATAGTCGGTTCACAGTTGCCGGCGAGCCTAACGCCATAATGAGCTGCCTCGGCTATAGTCGGCCTTCTCGGTGGCTTATAATCGGCTCATTACAGTTGGCTTTAAGGGCCGTCACGAGCAATGAGTTAACCCACAGCAGAGGGATGCTGGAGCAAAAGTGTCTCATTGGCGAGGGCATAGATTCGCATAGTACCTGTTAGGTTTTGCCCAGGCGAAGTTGCGCCGTGGAGTGCTTTGAGTGGAAATGCTATACGCATAGGATTTTGTTCAACAGAAAAGGATAAAGTTAACAAGTAGCCAAGATATAAAGGAACAAGTTAAAAAAGAGACAAAGTTTTTTAAAGTGGTTCGGCATGAAAAAGGCCTACGTCCACTGATTCTCTTTGTTAATTCACTTCATATGGGCAATACAAGTTAAGAAAAGTATCGACGGAGGTGTTGGATGTTCCATGCCCTCTGGAACACCTCTCCGTCCACTGTTGACAAAATATAGGCTCCGTTGTGGAGATCTTTATGAATTACATATGGTCCATCCCAGATTGGGTCTAGTGCTCCGGGGCGAGGGAAGATTCGCTTGAGGACAAGATCCCCTTCTTGTAAGGTACGATGCTTGACTTTGGAGTTGTATTGTGCTGCCACTTTCTGCCTGTGGGCTGCTGTTTTAAGGACTGCATCATTCCTTCTCTCCTCAACTAGATCCAAAGACATGTGGAGGAGTTCTTCATTCTCTTCTGGGTTATAGTGGATCCTACGGTGGGAAGGCACAATGGTTTCAACTGGGAGCATAGCCTCCGATCCGTATGCCAAAGAGAAAGGAGTGTGCCCTGTTGATGTTCTGAAAGATGTGCGGTAGGCCCATAGTGCCGTAGGGAGTTCATCCACCCAAGCGCCCTTTGACTTTTCGAGCTTCTTTTTTATCAGAGTTTTTAGAATTTTGTTGACTGCTTCGACTTGTCCGTTTGCCTGGGGATATGCTACGGATGAGAAGCTTTTATGAATTCCGTGTTCTTGGCACCAGTTGGCGAATTCCTCGCTGTCAAACTGAAGTCCATTGTCTGATATGATTTTGAGTGGGACTCGGTACCTGCATAGAACATTTTTGATTAAGAAGTTAATAACTTTTGCTGAAGATACTTTATTCAGAGGTTCCGCTTCCACCCATTTGGTGAAATAATCAACTGCCACTATAGCATATTTGGCCCCGCCTCGGCCCATTGGTAGCTCGCCGATTAAATCAATTCCCCATATTGCGAAGGGCCAAGGGCTGGTCATCTGAGTAATCTCGGTTGTTGGTAGCCGAGGAATCTTAGCAAATTTTTGGCATCTGTCACACTTCTTGACGAAATCTAAGGCGTCCTTGCTTAAGGTGGGCCAGAAATATCCGTATCGGAGTATCTTTTTTGCTAACGTTTGCCCTCCGGTGTGATCTCCGCAGCTTCCTTGGTGAATGTTGGATAAGATTTCCTTGGCTTCCCTTCCGGCGACACACCTTAATAATGGGTTAGAGAACCCTGCGCCGATAGAGGATGTCTTCTTGTATTGTGTAGCGGGACGCTTTCCTCAAGATTTTCTTGACTTCGTTACGCCCGTTGGGTAGTGTGCCATTTTGTAGGTAGTCTCGGATAGGAGTCATCCAAGTTGCTTCTTCGGTTGCAGCTATCAGATTCACTTGCTCAAAACTTGGGACCGTTTGCTTTGAGATGGTTACTGTCCTGAAGATGGCGATGTCTCTCATACTTGCTTGCTTTGCCAGTTCGTCGGCCTCTTGGTTCTCTTCCCGAGGGATGTGTTTGACTAAGTAGTGGTCCAATCGGCTGAGAAGCAACTTGGTCTTCTTTAGATATGCTATGAGTCGTTCCTCTCGAGCTTGGAATTCTCCTAGTATTTGATTAACAATAAGTTGAGAATCGCTATGAAGACACAAAGAATTGGCTCCGATTTCTATGGCAATTTCTAGTCCGGCTATCACTGCTTCATATTCTGCGTCGTTATTGGTGGCGGCGAACTCCAATCTTATAGCATAGTGCAGTTTGTTTCCCCTGGGAGTGGTTATTACCACACCTGCCCCCGAGCCTTGTTCGTTTGATGAACCATCCACAAAGAGATTCCACTTGATATCTTCTGTTATTTCCAATTGCTCCTGATCTTCGTTGGTAGTGAACTCTGCAATGAAATCAGCCATGGCCTGTCCCTTGGTGGCGGTGCGAGGGTGATAGGTGATATCATACTGACTCAGTTCAATGCACCATTTAAGTAATCGCCCAGAAGTGTCGGGACAATGGAGTACCTGCCTCAGCGGTTGATCGGTCAGAACTTTGATGGAATGGGACTGGAAGTAGTGACGCAATTTCCGTGATGTGATTAGTAAACAGTATGCTAACTTCTCAAGTTTAGGATATCTGACTTCTGCCCCAGTAAACCTTTTGCTGACGAAGTAAACTGGTCGTTGCGTGCGGTTGTCTTCCCTTACCAAGGCAGCGCTTAGAGCGTGAGATGACACAGCAAGGTATAGGTATAATTCTTCGCCTTCGCTTGGAGTCGAGAGTACCGGTGGTTTCTGGAGGTGTTCGATTAGGTTAAGGAAAGCGGTTAAGCATTCGTCCGTCCATTCGAACTTTCCATTATCTTTCTTTAGAGCTTCGAAAAAGGGGACGCACTTGTCCGTTGCCTTGGAGATGAATCGGCTTAGGGCGGCCACTTTTCCATTTAGGCTTTGCATTTCCTTTCGGGTGGAAGGTATCTTGATATCCCTTAGTGCTCGGACTTGTTCAGGGTTTGCTTCAATCCCTCGGGCATGGACGATGAACCCTAAGAATTTTCCCGATGATACTCCAAAGGAGCACTTTAGTGGATTCAACTTCATTCCATACTGTCGAAGTACCTGGAACATTTCGCCTAGGTGGCTTACGTGATCTTTGGCTTTCCGTGATTTCACCAGCATGTCGTCCACATATACTTCCATAGTTTGTCCTATTAGCCCCGCAAACATCTTGTTGACGAGGCGCTGGTAGGTGGCTCCTGCATTTTTAAGTCCGAAAGGCATTACCTTATAGCAGTACAAACCCCGGTCGGTGATGAAACTAGTGTGGTCTTGGTCGGGAGCATGCATAGGAATTTGGTTATATCCTGAGTATGCGTCCATAAAAGATAGGAGCTCGTGCCCGGCTGTGCTGTCTACAAGTTGGTCGATTCTGGGAAGTGGGAAGCAATCCTTTGGGCAGGCGTCGTTTAGGTTGGAGAAGTCAATGCAGGTCCGCCACTTCCCATTAGCCTTCTTTACTAGTACCGGGTTGGCGATCCATTCCGGGTAAACAGCTTCTCGTATGAAGTCATTGGCGAGTAGATTCTTTACTTCTTCATCGAGGGCTACTGATCGTTCTGCCCCCATACTTCTATTTTTTTGTTTTACAGGCGCCTTGGTAGGATCAATGTTTAATACGTGGCAGGCTATGTCGGGGGAGATTCCAGTCATGTCAGCGTGTGACCATGCGAATACGTCCAAGTTGTGGCGGAGAAAATCGATGAGTTGTTCCTTCAATTCAGCTTTTAGTTGGGACCCAATTTTCAGTAGTCTACTTGAGTCGTGCTTGTCTACAGATATAAACTCCATAGCCTCTGCAGGCTCGGCGGTGGCCTCCTCCTCTTTGTCCCTAGGGTCTAATTCATTGAAAGGGTCGCTGGTGTATCGAAGAGGAGGGGCTTTCTTTAGTTGCTATGCTTCAAGGCTTTTTGTGTAGAGGGCAATCTCTACACCTTTCCCTTTATCCTTCCTGTGGTTGTTGCGAAGTTCAGTTACATAGCAGTCTCGTGCAATATCCTGGTCTCCTTCCACTTCCCCCACTCCATTGTCTGTTGGAAATTTCATTTTCAAGCACCATGGGGCTAGGACAATTTGGAAGTCAGACAAGGCTGGTCTTCCTAAGAAGGCGTTGTAGGCCGAATGGTTTTCTATTAGCAAAAACGTCTGTTTCCGTACAATGGAGCGGGGATGGCTTCCAATCTCAACTAAGAGGTCCAGTTGCCCGAGGGGCATTTTCGCATCTCCAGTGAAACCGTGTAGTGGTTTATCGCAGGGAGATACATCCTTCATTGGTAGCTTCATTTTGTCGAATGCGTGTTTGAACAGGATGTTTACTGAGCTTCCAGTGTCTACCAGGATTCAGTAAACTTCGGCGGGACCGAGTCGGGCAGAGATAACCATGAGATCCATGTGAGGGTACTGCCTTCCTTCTAGGTCACGCTTACCGAATGTGATGTCATCACTTTCTTTCCGCTTCGGATGGCGCTCTTCTATAACCGAATTGACATAGTCTTTATTGTCCCTAAGCGACTTCCCATATCTTTCCATCTCTTTCCAGCTTCTGTCTGCGATGTGCGGCCCTCCTGAGATGGTATGGACCACTATCTTCTCTTGACTAGAGCTGCTAGCGTTGCGGTTTCCTCTGTCGGACCCCGGTGAGGGCAGCCTCGGGTTTTCATTGGCGGGAGCTGGAGTCCTGTCCTGACTTTTTACATAACGCTCCAGTTTCTTCCTTCTGATGTGTTCCTCAATCAGATCCCGGAGATGATGGCATTCATTGGTATCGTGCCCGTGCGATTCGTGGAAGCGGCAGAACTTTCCAGACTTCTGCGCGTTATCTGATTCCTTCTTGTATGGTGGGCGTTTGTATCTAACTTCGTCTTGGGTGGCAAGGAAGATATTTTCGACGGTCTCGTTCAAAGGAGTGTAAGTGTCGAATCTTGGTCCTGGCCGATATAGGCGCTTTTCTCCCTTCTTGCCCCCAGCATTGTCTCTGGAATCATTTCTTCGAATGTCCCTTGCCACAGCAGGGGTGTTGCCATGGGTTGTCTTATTTTGCTGTCCTGACTGCCCCTCAACGGCAGCATCCTCAAGCCTCATGTATTTCCCGGCTTCATGGAAGAAATCGGGTAAAGTAGCTGGTTTTTCTTTTGTCAACCTTCTAGCAAATTTAGTGTCCGGATGCACACCACTGCAGAGGGCCATTAGGATAAGCTTCTCATCGGCATCTTGGACTGCGGCCGCTGCGGCGTTGAATCTGGTTAGGTATTGCTGCAGCTTTTCTCCAGGTTTCTGTTTGACGGTGGATAAGAAATAAGCGTCCTTAGGTTGCTCCACATGAATGCGGAACTGATTGATAAATTTTTCTTTCAACATTTCCCACGAGCTGATGGATCCCTGGGGTAGATGACAGAACCAGGAGGTAGCAAGATCTGCTAAGAAGAGCGGAAAGCATTTGCACAGTACTCCCTCTGTCGCCCCACTCATGAGCATATGCTGCGTGTACCTCTGTAAGTGTACCACGGGATCGGAGGTTCCTTTGTAGGGTTCCATTGTTGGCATCTTCCATTCTCGGGGGGTGATAGCAATTTCGATATTGCGGGCGAAAGGGCTGGTTACCCTAGCGCCTATCCCTCGATCTCTTTGCTCCCGTTGGACACACTCTCTGAATAAGCTGCCATCCTTTCATCAGAACTTGGAGCAGATAGAAATGAGTTTGGTTCTGTTCTGTGGGATTGATTCCGTCCAGATGACCTGTAGGGATGGTATCGTCTATCATTCCTCATACTTTCCAGTGGCTGCCTTTGATCTTCTGGGAGCATGCTCGGGTCAGCTACAGTTGGCCCTTGCCTTGATCTCCCCCTGCTGGGTTCTGATCTAAGCACTTCCTCGGGTCCAACTTCGGGCTGGACTCTAGCTCGGCCCCGTTCACTGGCGTTTCTGTGGTTAGGCAGCATGACAGGCTCAGCTACAGTTGACCTTTGCCCGGTACCTCCCCCGTTGGGTTCGGTACCAAACGTTTCCTCAGGCCTAACTTCGGGCTGTGCTCGGTCTCGGCTCCTACCATGGCTACTTCTGCCGTTAGCTCCTTCGAAGAAGGAATATCTTTGTTGTCTCTGAGATCCTCCAGACTAGGACTCGCCCCATGATTCAGTGTTGCGGTTGGATTCTTCAGCGTCCCTTAAGCATGACATGAGATGGTCCACCAAGGCTTCCTGCTAGGACGTGAAGCGGTTAGTTACTTCAACCACAACTCTGTCCAGATCTGCTCTAGTAATTGCTGCAGGTTGTTCTGTGGCAGGAGTGGTTGGGTTAGCCTGTTCTTCATTTGTTACTGTTGCTGGAGGAGGACGATTTACTTGATTCGTGGCAGCTGGATCTGGAAGACTGCTGGATGCGATGTTTTTTCCTTTGTTAACATCTTTTCTCTGTTTGGGAGGCATGTTTTCCAAGTGGCGGACGATGCTGTTAGGAAAACTTGTTAAGCGGATGAAGCTGAAGCTTCGAGCTTCTATTTCTCAGTGAAAGCACCAAAAATGTTTGCACAAAAAATGGACAAACACCTCAAAGTTGTATGATTTAGTAGATCTTATGTTGTTCTTAGCGATTTGAGTGATTTATGCAAATATATGAAAAGCAGGGGCTAAACTGTAAAAAGACACGCAAATTTATAGTGGTTCAGCCAGAATGTGCCTACGTCCACTTTATATGTTATTTCTCTTCTCTTGTTATGATTACAAGTGCAAAGCTTTGATACAAGTAAAAGAAAGTTGTTTGAAAGTTCCTTCCGTGCTTGAGCTCTCCAAACTTCCCCCCATTGTTGTACCCCTGCCCCTCTATTTATAGAGTGAGGCAGGGAGCAGGGGTCTTGGATGTATATAGCTGCTGGCGGGCCTGGGCTGAGGTGATCTGGCCTGGCTAAGTTGGTCCGGAATGTCTTGGTTCGGTGAGGTCTCAGAGTGCCTTTGATTCGGCGGAGAGAGATTTGGTCTGGTGGGAGATTTGATCCGGCTAGAGGCTTGGTCCGGTGGGAGATTTGATCCGGCTAGAGGCTTGGTTCGGTGGGGCTGCGTTTGTTTGGTGTGACATAGTCTTGGGGGTTTGGCTCGGCAATGGGATGGAGGGGCGTTGGTTCGGCGGAGACGTTGGACCGGTTGAAATGCACCCAACAGCTACCAACTTATGTTTGGTGCCAAAAGGTAAGCATGCTGCTACTCTTAATGCATTTCATCCTATTGCTTGCTGTAACATAATATACAAATGCATATCTAAAGTTATTGCTGCTATGCTTAGACATGTGCTTCCTACAGTGATTTCTGAGAACCAAGCTGCATTTTTGAATAATAGAAGTATCCTAGATAATATGCTGGTTACTCATGAACTTCTTAATGGTTATGGTAGAGCTCATGTTTCTCCAAGAGCTATGATGAAGCTTGATATAAGAAGAGCTTATGATACAGTTAGCTAGGAAGCTCTGACTGGTATTATGGGATTAATGGGGTTTCCTTACTACTTTGTCAGCTGGATATATACATGTATTACAACAGTCTCCTTCTCATTATGTTACAATGGTGGCACTGTTGGATATTTTAGAAGTCAGAGAGGAATAAGACAAGGAGACCTGATGTCTTCTTATTTTTTCATAATTGTGATGGAATTTTTTACTCAGCTTATTAACAATCAAGTCAGGAACAACAATTTCAAGTTGCATCCCAAATGCAGGAATCCTCTCATTACCTCTCTTCTTTTTGCAGATGATGTTATACTTTTTATTAAGCCTACAATATCTTCAATGGAATGTGTCAAAGGCATCCTTCACACTTTTGAGAAGTGCACTGGTCTACAAGTCAACAGAAGCAAGTCATTCCTAATGGTGGCAGGACTCAATGACAATGACAATCAGAACATACACCATGAAAGTCAACTTCCTAATCTTCCTGAGGGTACCATGCATCTGGGTATCCCTTTGTGCTCTAGAAAAATTGGAGCAACTGCTTGTTTGCCTCTGTTTGAAAGAATAACTAAAGCTATGAATAGATGGGCAAGCAATAAGTTATCTCAGGCAGGCAGAACCACAATCATAAAATCTATAATACAAGGTATGACTGTTTATTAGTGCAGGTGCTTTATTTTACCTTCTGCTCTTTTATCTAGCATCAAGAAAGCAATGAATCATTTTCTATGGACTGGGGATATGTATTCTACGAAACTCATTCCTATTGCTTTTGCGAAATTGGAGAAACCACAAAAATATGGTGGATTGGGAATAAAATGTATGAGGACTTGGAATCAAGCTGCATTTTCAAAGCATTTTGACAATCTGATTAATGAAAAACCTAATTTGTGGGTTAAATGGGCTAGGCATCATCATCTTGGCAATAAGAACTTTTGGAAAATTGAACCCTCTCCTTTGTGTGGTTGGGTGTGGAGATCAATCCTTAAACTCAGGGGCAGTTTACTTCCTCATGTCCAGCTTGTGCTTGGCCCTGATAGTAAAGCTAAATTCTGGTTTGAACCATGGGTGGGAAGAGGAATTATATTGCATGATTTGCTCTCCTATGAGTAGAGGAATCAAACAGGCATCCCCTTGAATGCCAAGGCAGTTGATTATTTTTATAATGGTGAAATTGTTTTGCCTTACTCCTCCAACCCTATCATCAATCAGCTGTGGGTTGTTGTGCAAAGCAAGAAGTACCCTATTGGTGATGATGGGTATGTGTGGACTGCTAATCTTGGGAAGCACTCCATATCAAGAATTTATAAAGCTTTGATAAGAGATGAGAATATCCCTATCTTTAGATGGCATGCTAGAGTCTGGAATACAAACACTTCTAAAAAACTGAACTTCTTTTTATGGAAAGTCCTAAGAAATGCACTCATGACCAAGGATAAATTATGTAGGAGAGGTTTTTCTATGGACTTGATGTGTAACTTCTGCAATAAACATACTGAAGATGGCTCACACCTCTATTTTGAGTGTATGGTTACTAAAAGAATCTGGAAAGCTATTCTCTTCATTGGAGGATTTTCTGAGCCAATAATGAATGGTAGTGCTGAATGGAATAGAGTCTTCAGAAGAACAAGATGGAAGGATGCTTCATCTTATAGGCTGTTACTGCTTCTGAAAGTTTATGTGGATGTGATATGGGCTGAGAGAAATGCTAGAGTTTTTGAGAATAAAATGAAACTTGAAAGTGCCTTGATAAACATCATAATATCTAGAGTCAAGGAAAAGTCTTCCCTGCATGTTGCTTATGGCTCTCTGGATTAGGGTTTTTATTCTTTCCTTTCCTTGTGCTGTTCTTGTTTGGTATGTTTTAAGTCTTTCATTCTTATTTACTTCTTAGTCTTCCTTGTTTGCTTTTGAGAGCTCTAGCTTGTTATTGCTCTCTTTTTGTTTTTGTTTTTGTGTGGTTAATAAATATGGTAAGGGACCATTCAACCCTGCTTGCCTTTCAAATTAGGGTTTAATTTATAATAAAAGTTTATTAAATAAAGTTTAATTATTTATTTATTTTAACTAATTATGATTTAATTATTATTCAACTAGATTTTAATTATTTAATTATTTTTTTATTAATAAAGGGTAATTATTAGTAATTAGTTAAGACTTAACTAAGATAACGAAGGTTTTTTATTTTGATTTAAGTATAATTAGTTAAGGATAAATTAAACTTTAACTTATGATTTAATGATAATTATTTATTATTTTAAATTATTTTAAACTCCAACAGTCCTTTATTTTAAATTAACCTTCTTCTCTTAGTGAATTGTTTTTAAACCAAGGATCTCTCATCCATGCCATTAAGTAGCCAAACAAATTAAAGTAGTTATAGTAAAATGTTGACATGTTTTATTGAAAGTAAGTTGACTTGTACTTATCGTAAAGACCGTATTTTGGAAATGTGATAAACACAAGGGAGTTAATTTCGATAAGCGGGTCATGATAACTTGAGCATATGAAAGGTAATTCCATATGTAAATATTTACACCCAGATAATGGAGTTGTTCACTATTTATAACTTGGCCTATTTTAACTCAGAAAGTATGTTGTGTATAATAGAGTTCCCCAATGAGGACTCGAAAACTAGTTACATACTTTTAAAATAACCGGAACTAAGTTAGCCAGGAATTATTGCTTAGTTTGGAGTCACCGGTTCCGAATAAGTATAATTTATCTGAACCACTCCAAACTAATAACGTTCATGATGGATTATTATAATGTATGTTATGGAGCTGTACTATTCTTCCTGATGGTAATTCCAAAATTGAAGATAGTAAATGTTGAAGGTTTGTTCGATCCCGAAACAACTTGTATGGATGAATGCTATCATTGTAATGGATGCTTGGAGGGCAATGTTAGCATTCCAAGATGGTCTACTTGAAGGAAGGTATATGTGCAGCCTCAAACCTCAGAACCCAAAGGTGGCTAAAATAGTGTAAATGCAACAGAGCTATGTGGGTCACGCCCATTTGGGTATGATCATCGCCAAATCTAGAGCGATATCTATGGTTTATGTGTGCTTCGGGATCCCTTTATGGTTGTTGATCGCAAATATTCGGTGCTATCCAAGTTCATGGGTAGGCCGGTTCTGTGTTAGCAGGAGTAGGCCAAGTTCAGGGTCTGACCCCAGGGTACATTTTATCTAGAGGTGTATATACGGAAGGTAGTCCCATACCTTGTCACTGTTGGAATCCATTTTCCAATACGAGCCTTCGGACTTGATTGTATACCTATTATGCTGGAATTTAATATTGTAACAATTTCGGTTATGATTCCATATTTATTTTAAACCTAAACATTAAGATAATATTAGAGGATTTTATATAGAAATGTTTTGGTTATCGTAAGGTAAAAACCCATCCGTGTTTATATGCAGCATGGTCTTACGAGATACCTTTAATTTGAAGTTTTTATAATGTTAAACTTATGCTTTACTCATGCCAGACCCATATCTGACCCGGAGTTTTATTTCTTTCCCTTAAACTCTGGCATACTCAAATTTTTATAACTAGTCAAGTAGTCAGGTTTCTTTGGAACACTTTAGGAAGCAGTATAGAGTAGGAGCTTTCTTCATCATCTCATAGTTGTCTATATTTCTGCTATGAATGTATATTATGTATTAAAAGTACTTGTTGTAACCTCGATGTAACATTTTGGAGTAATAATATGTACTATTCTATGATGATGTATATGTAACTCTGTCGTTTGTGAGAAAAATATGTATTTGTTTCCTTTGTCTTTTATTTTCTTTACCCCATAACCTGTCATTCGGACACTTAGGTGATCGACAAATGAATACCGAGGATGTATTAAGTGTCATCTTTGGGTGTAAGAAAGGCATATCATCACACTTGGTATCAGAGCTTAGGTTGATCGAACACCTAGGCCTTGTTTGGGGGTCAACTCATTAGTGATAGGGTTAGTAGTACCCTAGAATGAGTTCAGTCTTTGAGAGTGTGTTTCCATGTGGTTTTGATCTGCATATGTATGTTTGGTTTTATGCCCTTTTTCCTAAGATAATCTCGTCCATGTATTCTAAAGATATCTTACTTTATTCAGGTAGTAAGTATGAGTACAAGAAGAAGAAAAGAAGGGGAAACAGTAGCACAACAAACACAAATGAAAGAACCCCAAATGTTATAAGGGGTGGAATAGCTGTTGAGGCAGTAGCTCCAATGCAGCCTCAAGTAAACTTCGCAACTCTATGCAAGGATTACTCATACCTAGAAGGAAAACATTTGAAGGGTACGGAATCCATCATTGAAGTACAAGCTTGGCTACGGTTATGTGAGAAGATTTTAAAAGGTTTGGACATTTCTGATGATCAAAAATAGTTCTTGGCATCATGGCAATTGCAAGGGGGTGCAGCTGCATGGTGGGATTCTGTCACCGTAAATGTTCCAGAAGATGAGTTCTCATGAGCTAGATTCAAAGAAGTATTCAAAGACCAATTCATGCCAGCTGCCGGTAGAACTCGATTATATAGAAGTTTCATGGATCTCAAGTAGGAAGACATGTCGGTAGCTGAATACGAGTCAACATTTGATGAATTATCTCATTTCGGCCCTGGACTTATTGATACACCATTAAAGAAAAACAAGATGTTCGTATTGGGTATAAGAGAAGAGTTCCATGAAAAGATGACGATTCATGTGAAGGAATAATTTGTGGATTTAGTTGATATGGCCTTAAGGTATGAAGTGCTTTTAAAGATAAAGCCAGCAGCAGCAACAACCGATGGAGGTAAAATTACCCCACATAAAAGGAAGTTTAATCTAAACTGGAAGAAGAAGCAGGGAAAGGGAAAACCCGCAGGAGGAGATCAAGGAAACCATTTCAAAGATATTGAATGTTTTAACTACAAATAGAAGGGTCATACTTCTAAAGTTTGTCAACAGGTAGGACCTATCTCTCCGATGGTTCAGAAGACGCTTTGTTATAATTTTCATCATCCAGGGCACATGGTTAAGGTCTGCCCACTGTTAAATAAAGGATGGAAAGTCAAAGTTTATGCAATCAAGGATGAACCCTCAACTTCTAGAGTTGTGAAAGGAAATGGAGTTTTGGAAGGTACGTTAATCATTAATGGAGTTTTTGTTAGAGTTTTTTTTATACCGGGGCTTCCCATAGTTTTATTTCTCTTTATTTAGTTAGAGAATTTAATATTTCTCCTAAAATCATAGAAAACCCTCTTAGTATGTCAAACCCCATAGGAGGCGTAACTAATCTATGTATGGTTTGTAAAGATGTGAGACTTCATACCTTACCCACTACTTTTCATGCAACTTGTTTGTTCTAGGTTTGAGAGATTTGATATTTTACTTAGTATGGATTAGCTAGCAGAGAATAGAGCCATTGTGGATCGTGTTAGAAGAACAATATCTTTGGTGACCAAACTAAGAAGTTTGGCGATGGTGCATTGTGACATGGCTAGCAAATTATTTTGTATTTTCTTGTATGCCTTAGAATCATCCCAGGAAGAGTTAGGATCGATAGATGCTATTAAAGATTTCCCTAATATTTTTGGGCCGATTAGCAGTTTGCATCCCTATTGGGAAATTGAATTTCTTGTTGATCTAGTTCCCAGTGCGAGACCCGTTAGTCAACCCCTACGTAAAATGGCCCCGAGAGAGAAACAGGAGTTAAAGGATCGAATTAATGATTTGCTGAGAAGAGGTTTGATTAGGCCGAGCCATTCAAGTTGGAGATTAGCAGTAGTTTTTGTAGCCAAGTACGATGGTTCATTAAGATTGCACGTGGATTATAGGGAACTAAATAAGCAGACCATTTGAAATAATTATCCGTTACCCCTAATAGATGATATGTTTGACCAGCTTTACGGGGCTAGAGTATTTTCCCAAATGGACCTTGCTACGGGTTTCCATTAGTTAAGGGTAGCGGAGGATAGTCCCTTAACTTCTTTTAGAGGAATAGACTTATTCTATGAGTGGTTGGTTATGCCTTTTGGGTTGACCACTGCACCTGCATTTTTCATTGATCTTATGAATCGAGTTTTTAGGGATGTGTTGAATGAGTTCATGTTGGTTTTCATCGATGATATTCTTATCTACTCAAAGACCGAGGAAGAGCACAAAGACCATTTGGAAGTGGTGTTGGAAACGTTAAGTAAAAACGTTCTTAAAGCTAAGTTTTATAAGTGCCACTTTTGGCAATCTGAAGTGAGATACCTAGGACATATTGTATCGGGTGACAGCATCTCAGTTGATCCGGCTAAGGCAGCTGCTGTGCAGGATTTCAAAAAACCTCAAACTCCCACAGAAGTGAGAAGCTTTTTACGGATGGCCGGTTATTATAGAAAGTTCATAAAGGATTACTCCACAATCGCCTCTCACCTAATCAAGCTAACAAAGAAGGATGTTAAATTCGAGTGGACTCCGAAGTGTGAGAGTGCATTTCTTGAGTGAAAAGAGAGATTGATCGGTGCCCCTGTTTTGGCTATTATTGATGGAGGAGAAGGGTTAACTTTTTATATGGACGCATGTAGAGCTGGTTTGGGTGCAGAGTTGATGCAACATGGAAAGGTTATATAGCCTATGCAAGTAGACAGTTAAAGCCTCATGAAAAGAATTGAGTTAAAGATGTGGAGGCATTACTTGCTGGATAAAATTCTTATTTCCCTCTTTTTCTTATTTCTAATCTTCAAGGATCCTAATTAACAATTTCCTTCTTTAAATAGGTGAAAAGTTTGAGCTCTTCACGGACAAAAAGTCCCTGAAGTACTTTTTCACTCAGAAGGATCTAAACCTAAGGCAACAACGATGGTTGGAGTTCCTGGCAGCCTATGACTTAGATATTCTCTACAGGCCAGGAAAAGCAAATGTTGTGGCGAACGCTCTTAGTAGGAATGCAGTTTTGGCACTCTTGGAAGTTAAACCAACTCTTTTAGTAAGGATTGCTAGTAAGCAAAGGGAAGATGAGCATTTAAGGAAGATCATCCAGGATGTTGAGGAGGGGCAATATTCAAGTTTTGAGTTAGATAAACATGGTATATTACGTATGAATGGAAGGATCCACGTCCCTAATGTCGATGGCCTTAGACAAGAAGTTTTATTGGAATGGCATCGATTCAAATTAAGTATCCACCCGGGTGTTTCTAAGATGCATAACGTGTATTTTGGTGGCCCGAAATGAAGAGGGATGTCTCAATCTTTGTCAGCAGATGTTTGAACTGTCAACAAATAAAAGGCGATCACCAAAAGACGAGCATTTAAGGAAGATCATCCAGGATGTTGAGGAGGGGCAATATTCAAGTTTGAGTTAGATAAACATGGTATATTACATATGAATGGAAGGATCCACGTCCTAATGTCGATGGCCTTAGACAAGAAGTTTTATTGGAATGGCATCGATTCAAATTAAGTATCCACCCGGGTGTTTCTAAGATGCGTAGAGATATGAAACGTGTATTTTGGTGGCCCGAAATGAAGAGGGATGTCTCAATCTTTGTCAGCAGATGTTTGAACTGTCAACAGATAAAAGGCGATCACCAAAAGACGACTGGATTACTTTAACCCTTGGAAATCCCAGATTGAAAATGGGAGATGATATCAATGGATTTTATCGATGGTTTACCCAGAACCAGAAGGAAATGAAGGTGTGTGGGTTATCGTGGATCGGCTAATGAAGAATGCTCATTTTATCCCAGTAAAGCCGACAAGAACTGCAGCTTCTTTGGTGGAAATTTATATGATGGATATTGTTCGATTACACGGATTCCCAGTGAGTATTGTAAGTGATCGAGATCCCATTTTCACTAGTCAGTTTGGGGAGGCATTGCAAGTAGCTTTAGGAACAAAGCTAAGCTTGAGCATAGCATATCACCCCCAAACAGATGGACAAACAGAAAGGGTGAACCGTATACTAGAAGATCTTTTGAGGGCATGTATTTTGGATTTTGGAGGATCGTGGGAAGACCATCTCCACTTAGTAGAATTCTCCTACAATAATAGCTTTCAGGCAAGCATCAGCTTGACACCTTATGAAGCTCTCTATGGACGTCCAAGCAAGTCACCAGCATGTTGGGTTAAGACTGGAGATCGGCTAGTACTTGGACAAGATATTATCCGGTAAGCTACAAAAAAGGTTGTGGTGATAAAGAGAAGAATGAAGGAAGCCCAAGATCGGCAAAAGAGTTATGCGATAAAAGGAGAAGAGATTTGGAGTTTGAAGTCGAAGACTCCGTATTTGTAAAGATTGCTCCAATTAGAGGAGTTGTTCGATTCGAAAGGGCTGGGAAGTTGACACCCATGCATGTTGGATCTTTTAAGATTATTGAAAGGATTGGACCGCTCGCCTACAAGACTTAATTACCAGAAAGGTTGTCGATGGTCCATAATGTTTTCCACGTATCCTATTTGAGAAAATTTGTCCATAACCCTTCGTTGATTGTAGAATCGTCGGTTCAAGAAATAGAACCAAACCTGACAGTGATTAGACGTCCAGTTCATATTGTAGATCAGGATGAGAAGAGGTTGCGCAATAAGGTGGTGAAGTTAGTAAAGATCCAGTGGAGTGAGGATCCTCGAGATTGTACTTTGGAGACGGTGGTTCATATGAGGGAAGCCTACCCAGAATTGATGTTCAGATAGTCATTGTTGCATGTATAGTATATGCACTATTGTGTTATGGATTCTTAATGTATGTCCTTTATATGGATTTCATGATATATAATATATGACCTTTTGAGTTGTTATGAGTTATCTTTTTGTTTGCTAATTTCAGGATGAAATTCTTTTAAGGGGGAAAGTGTAACGACCTAGAATTTAATTACCTTAATAATGAAATAGTTTTCGTAACGGCCCGAAATTTCACTGCTTTGATTTGCGAATATTAAATTAATTTTAAATATTCAAATAATAGATATTATAATGAAAATAAAACTCTTTTAAATTATAACAAATGATAGTGAAATCATTCTTAAATTTTGTTTACAAAAATAATTAGTTCGAAGAAAGATTGAAAATGTGACCGGAAGTCGTTTTTTGAACTTTCGGTTGTTCGTCTACTAAAAATTATCAAAAATGTCATAGCACTTTTAAACACACGTATATACATTTATAAGTCACTTTAGTCATGTTGGAATGTATATGTACGTGCATGTACACTTGAGTATGTACATATGCATGTATAATATAAGATTTTATTTGTAAAATATATAAATACACATTATACAAGATTCTTACTCCAATATTTAGTACATAAGGACCATGATTGTGTTTGTTTTGACAAGATGGGATGGTGGCTAAGGAAGGGGTTGGAATTTGAATGGAAAAGAGATGGGGTAAGGTGGCAAAAGAAGAAGGGGGGTATAGTACAAAGGGCATTTTGGTAAATTCACTTGTTAACATATTATAAAAGCAAATTTTCCTAATTTATTTTCATTCTAATCATTCCTATCTTCATTTCTAAACTTCATAAGCTTGTAAACAATCTTTTGTGGCTACTAAAAATATTCCAAAGTTATTTATAAAAACTTAGTTTTCCACTTGAAATTTCTATAAAAGCTTGCTAAAGACTTCTACACTCATTACTTCACTTTCTCTTCGAAAATCAAGCACATCTTCACCTTAAATAGCCAAGACTATAACCCTACATGTCTATGGCTGAACCACATTAGGCATAAGCCAAGCTCATTTCCAAAATTTCAAAGCAAAGTTCAAGTCTTTCCATAGGATTCAAAAATCCTAAGTCTTTTTGCAAAAGTTTTAAAAGATTTCATTTAAACTAGGTGAGTAAACTTTAAACCTCTTTGGGAAAGATATTTGCTTATATATATATAGTGATTATATAGTTGTGTACATGTTGTTTATTGTTTGGATTATGGCATGGTTTGGGTGTATGTGTATGTGATAGCTTGTGTTTGAGTTTTGGACTTGAAATGTTTGATTAAGTGATGCATGTAGTAGAAAGATGTGATGTTTCTAATATAAGTTATGGTTTTGTTTATGTATGGAATGGCATGCTTATGTTTGTATAAGCATTAATATGTCATGAATGGTTTGGAAGTTAGAGTTGCAACATGTTGAAAAGGACTTAAGATCCTCATTGAAAATTAAATCGTTTACTTGTTTAGCTTAGTAAATGTTTTATTTATTTTAATTCTAAATTTCTTAAAGTTTTAAACTTTCTTCCTTTACGTTTTCTTTTAAAGATAAACAAGAGTGGAAGTTTAAGTTTTGGATGGTAACTTAGAAAAGTAACTCTAATTTACTGCATTCATATCGATAGTCGCTATGGATGCAGTTCGGAAATATACGATTTCCAAGTTTTTAAGTTTTCTTTTAAATTTGTTTTGAAAACCATTTCAAACTTAATTAGATATAATAAAACTTAATTAACTTTTAATTTATGGGTTAAATAATTAATTAATTTATTAAAAATAATTATTAATTAAGTAATTAAGTTAAGTGATTAGGGTTTAAGAATTAATTAATTAAGTTATTCATTTGCAGTTAATTAAAAGTTTTAATTAGTGATTAATTAAGTTAATGGGTAATTATTTTGATTAATTTTGCTTAATCATGTTAATTATTGTTAAATTAATTATTTGATTTGTATTAATATTTAATTAATTATTATTTAATTAAGATTTATTTGTTTACTTAATTATTAATTAATTAGGGTTTAATTTATAATAAATGTTTATTAAATAAAGTCTAATTATTTATTTATTTAACTAATTAGGATTTAATTATTATTCAACTAGATTTTAATTATTTAGTTAATTTTTTATTATAAAGAATAATTATTAGTAATTAATTAAGACTCAACTAAGATAACGAAGGTTTTAAATTTTGATTTAATTATAATTAATTATGGATAAATTAAGCTTTAATTTATGATTTAATGATGATTTGTTTATTATTTTAAATTATTTTAAACTCCAACATTCTTTATTTTAAATTAACCTTCTTCTCTCAGTGAATTGTTTTTAAACGAAGGATCTTTTGTTCATGCCATTAAGTAGCCAAACAAATTAAAGTAGTTATAGTAAAACGTTGACATGTTTTCTTGAAAGTAAGTCGACTTGTACTTATCGTTAGGGCTATTAAGGTTGAACCATCAACCGCTCAACCGTTCATATAGTTATCATCTATAATGGTAATGGTTACGGTAACGGTTGAAGAATTAGATAACCATGGTTAACCATACAAACCATACATGATTGTTTTGTATAATATTTAACATTAAAGTATAAAAATTAGTAATTTAAGTTAAAGGAAAGCTTGTAAATTAATAGTATGTGCCTTCAAGAACTAATAAAATGTGTATGCATGGTTTTTTATAAACAAATAAATAAATTTGCAAAAAACAGTTAGAACTATATGAATTTTTCATCAATGATACATATAATTGAAAATATATGTACAGAAATGCTTCAAAGTTGAAAATATGACGGTTAATCATCATAGACGGTTGCGGCAACGGTTATAAGAATTTATAACTGCCAATAATGGTTACGGTTATAGTTGGTGGTAATAACGGCGGTTACCGCAACCGTAACACCCCTACTTACCGTAAAGATCGCATTTCAGAAATGTGATAAATGCAAGGGAGTTAATTTCGATAAGCAGGTCATGATAACTTAAGCATATGAAAGGTAATTCGATATGTAAAACTTTACACCCAGATAATGGAGTTGTTCACTATTTATAACTTGATCTGTTTTAACTCGGAAAGTATGTTGTGTATGTTAGAGTTCCCCAGTAAGGACTTGAATACTAGTTACGTACTTCCAAAAGAACCAGAATTGAGTTAGCCGGGAATTATCGCTTAGTTTGGAGAAACCTATTCCGGGTAAGTATAATTTATCTGAACCACTCCAAACTAATAATGTTTGTGATGGATTATTATGAAGTATGTTATGGAGTTGTACTATTCGTCTTGAGAGTGATTCCAAAATGGAAGATAGTAAATGTTGAAGGTTTGTTCGATCCCAGACAACTTGTATGAATGAATGCTATCATTACATTGGATGCTTGGAGGGCAATGTTAGCATTTCATGATAGTCTACTAGAAGGAAGGTGAATGTGTAGCCTCAAGCCTCACAACCTGAAGGTGGCTAAAATAGTGTAGATGCAGCAGAGCTATGTTGGTCGCGCCCATTAGGGTATGACCATCGCCAAATCTAGAACGATATCTACGATTTATGTATGCTTTGGGATCCTTTTATGGTTGTCGATCGCAACCAAGGGGTAATTATATTCGGTACCATTCAAGTTTAGGGGTAGGCCGGTTCTGTGTTAGTAGGGGTAGGCCAAGTTCAGGGTCTGAACCCAGGGTACATTTTTATCTAGAGGTGTACTATACGTGTAACAACCCAGTTTTTCAGTCATCTGAATTTAGAATATTTAATTGATTTAAATATTTAAAAGTAATATTTTATAAGTTAAATATATTAAATAATTGAATCTGGAATCTAAAGTGAATGAAAATGATTTCTAAAGTTGATTTAAATTCTATTTGATTAGAATTAAGTTAGAGAACTTTTAAAATTGAATTAAAAGTGAATAAATAGAAATTGGAAATTTTATAATTTAATTAAGCGGGTGAAAATAGCCATTCGGGACACTATCTCAGAATTGGACGAAACCGGTTTCATTGGATCCGTAATGTTATATTATTATAGGATTCCAAATTTCATAGCGATTGGACTTATCGTTTGATCGTACGAATTAGAAACGCCTAGAAATTTATTAAGTAATTTAAATTAAAATAATTCGATTTGAGATGCTATCTTCCACATACTTTGGAATTAGCTTCCGAAATGTGTTCCATTGCATTTGGAAGATGGGTATAACATATAGAACGCCAGGCGGTACACTTTGTTTGGAGTCCGAAAATAGTTCGGGTGAATAGTGTCATTTGGTTTTCTATATAAGGACCTTTGCCCATTTTTTAGAACCCTAAACCTAAGAAATTCAGCAGCCGCCACCATTGTAATCTTGAATGGCCGAAATCATTCAATCCTTCCTCTTCAACTTCTGATCGATCCATTCCATATTACCAAAAACTTCCTAAATGAGAATTATAGAGATCGACACGATCTTCAATCTGAACGGTGTTGATGGGTTTTTAAGTGACGTGCTAGGAGAAATCAACTCGCATTTGTCTCACATTTGATGGTGTTTTTCTCGATGATGGGGTGACCAGGGTTTAAGGCATTTGGGGCGTTGGAGCATGGGGGTTCAAGCTTCGAGATGGCAGTCTCTGATCGACGTGGAGATGGCCAAAGGAGTGGGGAAAATGGGAGGAAGATAGGCCGCGCGTAGGGTTTGTTTAAGCTGAAGGGGAAGAGGGAGATAGAAGGGGCGATCCAGATTTCATGATCCAGAAAGCAACAGCCGAGATTAATTCGGGGTAAAAAAAATTGAAAAATTAATTTATATTAAATCATGTAAACTTATTTATATCATAATTTCTTCATACGAGGTCTAAATCGAACGAAACAAGTCGCGTTGGGTTGTATTGACGAGCATTGTATTTTACAGCTGGTTTGGACGGATTTGGAGCTAACAGCAATTTTGGTTAAATTCGAATGCTTGTTCATTTTTAATCGAAATTAAACGCTGCAACGATGACTGAAAGCAAAGTGAGTAAAACTCACTCTCTCTGGCCCGCTTATATTTTATATAAGTGGGAATAAATATATTTTATGGTATGTGATGATTGTTTGGATGTTATGCTATATTATTAGTAGTTGGATATATTCCTGCATATTGGAGCAGATGAGACCCTATACGTTCTCGTGTATGAGCGGATGACCCTTTGTATGCGCGTCTGCCTCGAAGCAGACATTGTACATATTATGCTCATATGTATATTTGTTGCAGGTGACAGGTTGGAGGGATCCAACAGGATTCCTCACCATTATTGATTTTTATTTACACATATTGTTATATAGGCTGTATTATGTGATGTTTGATGTGATGGATGTCATGTTTGCTATTACTGATGTGAATCCTCTTATTTAGTACTTTTGCAGCATTGGGCTATATTTTAGGAAATTTAAAATATTAAAATGATGATTTCTATTAAAAAAGGATTTCAAAGTGATTTTGAAAATATATATTTTTTAATAATCTTTGAATTGTTAAAGAAATGAATTTATTTTAAATGAATAAAAAGTTATAATTTTTATGTTATAAAAATTATGACTTTGTAAAATATACTTAAATCTGATTTTTGAAATATGAAGTAACCTATTTTGTAATATAAGTTAAATTGAGAATTTTGAACTTATTATAAATGGTTTATATATAAGATTTATAAAATTGATATTTCATAAACAAAAGTAATGGAATTATAAACGAGTTTTATAAGTGTTAAAATGAAAGTTATAAAGGAATGCTATTAATAAAGAGATTTTTTGAAATGGATTTTTATAAATAGTGTTTTATAAGTATTAGAAAATGACATTGTAATCAAATTTGTAAATGGATTTGCAATTGAAATTTAGAAATGAATTTATAATGGTCTTTATCAATAATAAGATTAGAAAGAATGAATTTGGAAATAAAGAGATTTATAAGTAAATAAACTTATAATGGGATTTTGACATATAAATGAGATAAACGAGAAATTGGTTAATAAAGGAATTTTATAAATGGAAGTTTTTACAAAATAGAAATGTGAACTATAAACACTGTTTTATAAATGTGAAATCAATTTAATTTGATAATCTAAATATGGATTTTTATAAGAGGAAATATATTCACGTTTTTAAAGTGAAAAATCCTTAGAATGAATGTTTTGGAAAGTGATATTTTAAAATGGAGTTTAAATGGTTTGAAAATACAATAAGTTGTGAATTCACTTATTATTAAGATAAGTTTATGAAATGTTTTCCATATATTGAATTGGTTTTGAGAATATATCCTTTAAAAGATAATTTGAAGTAATAAATTTGGAAAAGTGATTTAATAAATAAAAGATTAATAAATCAGGCCTAGTTACTGTTTAAGTGCTAAATTATATTTTTGGCCATTTTAGTTTCTCGACTTGATGTGAAAACTATTCAGTCGTACATTTAGTACGTAGCCATCTGTAAGGCTTGATTATCATTTGGTGCAAAGGATGTTGATTCGAGTAGTGCGGAGTGATTACTCCAATCTACCGAGCATCCTTCTTAGCCGAAGGATAGCAAGTTGAAAGTTGGAAATGTGATAAATCTACGAGACTCGGTTTCTGTATGAGGTTGAGTAATGCTTTTGCGTTGTTGGTGCGAATAGACCAGGATCGGTTTATCCGAAAACCACTTCGGACCAACCTATATGCGACGATTGTGCAGGTTTGTTGATGATATTGATATTTAGGATTTTCATAGTGAATGACTGCTTGTTGATCATTTGGGGTTAAAATCCCAATATACATATAGTAGTAGTAGTCTCTTCGTTATAAAATATCCAATGCAAGGACTATTCGCTACTAATCCTAGGGATTTCCCGATAAGATGAGGTAGGAAAGTACCTTCGGTTTGTCCTGTTCCTGGACAACTTGTATGGATGGATGTCTAAAAGTGTATTTTCTGTAATTATGTACATTGGCTTTTACAAACATACATCTGTGGTGGCGGAGAAGGCAACTTCCCTTAGCTTAACACCCTCCTTGAGACGTACGAGCTCAAGGGTTGTATTTTTGTGGAAGGCAATTAGTAGTCAACGGAAATGGCAATGTGGCATTCAAAGATGATGTGATATGTGAAAGGTATTTGATACCTCTTTTGGCCTCACACCTCAAGAAATGACTAAAACAGGGTAGAAGCAGTAAGGCCAAGTGGGTCGCACCCATTAGGAGATGTCATCATCCTTCTAGATTTACTCTACACATGTCTAAGTATGTGGTGAATGTACGACCCGGGTACCCGTTAAAGGTCAGTAACGACTAGGGTGATGACATATTCGGTACTATCCAAGAAGGGGTAGGCCGGTCTTGTGTTGGTTTAGGTGGGTAGTATCTGCTCCCTAGGTGCATTCCTCTAGAGGTGTACTGTACAGAAGGTAGTCCCTTACCTTATCATTTGTATGGAATCTAATATCCACTACGTGCCTGCCATTTTGTTTGTAAACCTATTATGCTAGAATTTAATAATGTAACAATTTCAGCTATGATTAATTATTATTTGTGCAATAGACACTATTGCAATATACGAGAATTTGATATGAAATGTTTTGGTTATTATAAGGGAAAAACCCATCTGTGTTTATGTGTAGACGTGGTCTTACGAGATACCTTTTGTTTTTATAATGAAATTTTGGTAATCTTAAAACTTTAAAATTCAGTTGAGATGTGTTTTTCTCACGCTGGTTTACCAGACTGATCCGAGCGTTCTTCCCTTTCAATGCTCGGGTCAGACCGAGTATATTTACAGGTTCAGATTTTGTGCCTTTGGAGCATCAGCAGATGAGCTGAAGATGTTCATGTCGTATACAAGTATCTGTTTATTTTCCGTTGCATTTTTGTTGTAAATTATCGGCATTTGTGGGGACAGGTTGTTATAACTGTCCAGGCTGATAATTATTTATTTATATACTCCGATTGATGTATGTATATTAAGTTTCTCTTTTGTAAAGATTATTCATCTATATTATATGTTATTTCGCTGCGATGTGAAATTCTGTATTGTTATGGTTCTGTTTCTCTCTTCTCTTCTCTTCTTCTCTCTTTTTTCTTTCTTCTCACGTTCTCTCTTCTTTCTCATGACTTTCCGCCATTCTGTGCTTTTTGGGTCGGACATGTGTGGTTTATTGTCAATTCAAATGATACAGATTTGCGGGTCGTCACAACGTGGTATCAGAGCTTTGGGTTTAGCGATAAACCTAGCCTTTAATGGTTACTCATTATAGATATGGTTAGTAATACCACATAATGAGTCTGAGTGTATGTGTGTGTGTGTGTATGAGAGTGCATATTTGTTAGTGATAAAAATATATTTTATATTGGATTGTTTGATTTGTTAAGTTTTAATTTTGGGTTCTGGTTGATTCGTCTAGCTAACGTCATCGGTTGGGATTCCAAAACACTTGAGCAAGCAAACTAAGACGATATTCTTTTTAAATTGGGTAAATGAAATAATTTTACCTTGATTATATTTTCTATATAAAGAATAGTTTTTCAGAAAATATTATAGTTAGATGATTTGTTGGTTGTTAACGAATGGTAATATTTGATTATTGTCATTTGTTATTTGTTGTGTCTAAATAAAAAGATGTTATCATTATCAATCTAAATAAAGATAAACAAAATTTAAATGAACGTATATAAGAAAAGTGAAATAAGAGAAATTATGTAAGTATAAATTTATAAATGTAATTTATAAATAGAAGGATTTAAAAGAAATAAAAAGCACTTATTCACTACATTCGTTGGGAAATAATTCGGCTGGTGACTGTAGCATCATCAGTATTCATTTTCGAGTTTCTAAGTGATGAATTTGGTACCTTAATAATCTACTAATGAAGTTTAGATTTGTTTTGATAAAACAAGTTTTGAATTTAAAATCCAAAGTATGTTTTGACAAATATATGGAAAATGAGTTTTGAACTTATAAATTGAAAATGGTATAGTTAAGAAAAGAAAATGTGAAATTGAAATATGAAATTAAAATTTTAACTTAAGTAAGAGTTAAATAAAATTGAGTTAGTAAAATGAATTATATGAAATTGAAGTTTAACCAAAGAAAAGTTAAATAAATTGACTTTAATTTGAAATGAATTAGATAGATATTTGAAATGAATCAAATAAAAGTGAATATAAACTTAAGCTATAAAGTGATTATATAACCATGAATTGAAATTATAGAATGGAAGTAAACTTAAGTAAATATTCATGAAAGTTTAGGTAACTAAGTTTGTATAACTTATAAATTTGAGGAAAGTAAGTTAAAACAAATTTTCTATTTGTTGAATATGATGTTAAGAAATCAAATTTGAATTTTAATTATAAGTTGAATTTTAAGTTAAATCAAATAGAATGAAATGTTGTGAAGGAATTTAACATAAGTAAAATTACATAAAGTTGATTTTGATATTCAAAATGAATCAATGAAATGAAGTAATGAAATGAATAATGATCTTGAGTTATAAAATAAAATTCAACTTAAGTTGCAAAATGAATTGAATTGAACTAATGAAAATAAATTAGTTAATTGAATATGATTTGGAATGTTATTTGTTAAAATTGAATATAACTTAAGTTAAGAAGTGATAATAAACATAAGAAGTATTGTATAAAATTGTTAAAATTGATCATGAATTTAAGTAAAGAATTTTATGTAATGGTTGTTAAGTGTTATTAGTATTAAATCAAATATACTAAGTAAATTAAATATGGAATTAGATGTTGCTAAACATGAATTGAATTTAAGTGAATATTAATAAGTGGAAGTTAATGAATGTAAATTAATCGAATGGGAATTAATTGAATGTGAACATAATGAATTTGAGTTGAATGTAAATCAACTGAATATTGATAGAATGAATGTTAATCAATTTGAAAGTGAATGTACATAAAATTGAATGTTAATGATTTGGATGTAAATGAAAGGAATGTAAATTGGTTGAATGAAAACTAATTAAATATAAATAATTGAATGTTAATAAAACGAATGTAAATAAGTTGAAAACAAATCAAATGAATGTTAATAAGAAGGAAAGTTAATAAAAATTAAAACCATTAACATTGAAATGTATATAACTTAGTTATGACATCAGATGGATGTTAGTTGTTGGATGGTTTCTTTTGTTGCATGTGTTTCATTTGCATATGATTATTGTATAGTTATGTTATATATTGATATTATTTTCTATATACATGTTATCATTGGTTTGTTGAGTGTTTAGTAGGTGCGGATGGTGTATGCTTCACATTTGGAGCTCGCTTTCATGCCATATTGCTTATATATGCTTGCTAATAATATATAAGGTACATATCTCGGATTACATATCGTACTTTTATATTTTTTTCCTTACGGGATGCCTCATCCTCGAAGATGAGATGTATTTTTGTGATATATATATATATATACATATTGTGATTTAACTACGATCGAACTATGCAAAGGAGACTGGTGAATTTTTCTGAAAATTTAAGGCGTTAGAGAATTTTTGGGAATTTTGGGAAAAATTTTGATAACTAAAAATTTGGTTTTTGAGTTAAAAGTTAAACGATATTAGCTAGTTTTGAAAAGATAACTATGAATGGATTTGAAAACTTAGAAAAGTTTTCGTAGGAAGTTTAACTAATGGATTTTGGAAAAGATAAAAGGTTTAAATGATTTTGGTAATCTAGTTTGAACAAATTTTTTTGAAAAGTTAATGGGAATTGGGTATGTTTTCTCACTTAGTAATTTCGAGGATGAAATTCTTTTAAGGGTGGAAGAATGTAACAACCCAATTTTTCAGTCATCTGAATTTAGAATATTTAATTGATTTTAAATATTTAAAAGTAATATTTTATAAGTTAAACAGATTACATAATTGAATCTGGAATCTAAAGTGAATGAAAATGATTTCTAAAGATTTAAATTCTATTTGAATTAGAATTAAGTTAGAGAATTTTTAAAATTGAATTAAAAGCGAATAAACAGAAATTGGAAATTTTATAATTTAATTAAGGGAGTAAAAATAGCCATTCGGGAAACTATCTCAAAATTGGACGAAACCAGTTTCATTGGATCGTAATGTTATATTATTATAGAGTTCCAAATTTCATGGTGATTGGACTTATCATTTGATCGTGCGAATTAGAAGCGAGTAGAAATTTATTAAGTAATTTAAATTAAAATAATTTGATTTGAGATGCTATCTTCCACATACATTGGAATTAACTTCAGATGTGTTCCATTGCATTTGGAATAGGGGTATAACATATAGAATGCCAGGTGGTACGCTTCGTTTGGAGTCCGAAAATAGTTCGGGTGAATAGTGTCATTTGGTTGTCTATATAAGGACCTTTACCTATTTTTAGAACCCTAAACCTAAGAAATTCAGCAACTGCCGCCATTGTAATCTTGAACGGCCGAAATCATTCGATCCTTCCTCCTCGACTTCTAATTGATCCATCCCATATTACCAAAAACTTCCTAAACGAGAATTGTAGAACTCGACACGATCTTCAATCTAAACGGTGATGATGGGTTTTCATGTGACGTACGAGGAGAAATTAACTTGCATTCGTCTCACGTTTGATGGTGTTTTTCTCGATGATGGGGAGACTGGGGTTTAATTCGTTTGGGGCGTTGGAGCGTGGAGTTTCGGGCTTCGTGATGGCAGTCTCAGATTGACGTGGAGATGGCTAGAGGAGTGGGGAAAATGGGAGGAAGATAGGTAGCGCGTAGGGTTTGTTCGAGCTGAAAGGGAAGAGGGAGGTAGATGGCGCGGTCCAGATTTCATGATCCAGAAAGCAACGGTCGAGATAAATTCAGGGTATTAATAAAAAAGAAATTAATTTATATAAAATCGAGTAAACTTATTTATATCATAACTTCTTCATACGAGGTCCAAATCAAATCAAACAAGTCGCGTTGGGTTCGTATTGACCAGCACTACATTTTAGAGCTGGTTTGGATGGATTTGGAGCTAGCAGTAATTTTGGTTAAATTCGAATGCCTGTTCGTTTTTAATCGAAATAAAACGCTGCAACGACGACTGAAAGCAAAGTGAGTAAAACTCACTCTCTCTGGCTCGTTTATATTTTTATATAAGTGGGAATAAATTTATTTTACGCTATGTGATGATTGTTTGGATGTTATGCTATATTATTAGTAGTTGGATATATTCCTGCCTATTGGAGCAGATGAGACCCTATATTTTCCCATGTATAAGTAGATGACCCTTTGTACGCGCGTCCGCCTCGAAGCAGACATTGTAGACATTATGCTCATATGTATATTTGTTGCAGGTGACAAGTTGGAGGGATCCAACAGGATTCTTCACCATTGTTGATTTTTATTTACACATATTGTTATATATGTTGTATTATGTGATGTTTGTGTGATGGATGCCATGTTTGCTTTTAATATTGATGTGAACCCCCTAGTTTAGTACTTTGGCAGCATTGGGCCATATTTTTGGAAATTTAAAATATTAAAATAATGATTTCAATTTAAAAAGGTTTAAAAGTGATTTTGAAAATATATATGTTTTAATAATTTTTGAATTGTTAAAGGAATGAATTTATTTTAAATGAATAAAAAGTTATAATTTTTATGATATAAAAATTATGGCTTTGTGAAATATACTTAAATCTGATTTTGAAATATGAAGTTAACTATTTTGTAAAATAAGTTAAATTGAGAATTTTGAACTTATTATAAATGGTTTATATATAAGATTTATAAAATTGATATTCTATAAATAAAAGTAATGGAATTATAAACGAGTTTTATAAGTGTTAAAATGAAAATTATAAAGGAATGCTATTAATAAAGAGATTTATTGAAATGGATTTTTATAAATAGTGTTTCAAAAGTATTAGAAAATGAAATTGTAGTCAAATTTGTAAATGGATTTGCAATTTAAATTTAGACATGAATTTATAATGGACTTTATAAATAATACGATTAGAAAAGAATGAATTTGTAAATAAAGAGATTTATAAGTAAATAAACTTATAATGGGATTTTGACATATAAATGAGATAAACGAGAAATTGGTTAATAAAGGAATTTTATAAATGAACTTTTTATAAAATAGAAGTATAAATTGTAAACACTATTTTATAATTGTGAAATCAATTTAATTTGATAAGCTAAATATGGATTTTTATAAAAGGAAATATATTCACCCTTTTAAAGTGAAAAATCATTAAAATGAATGTTTTGGAACGTGATATTTTAAAATGGAGTTTAAACGGTTTGAAAATACAATAAGTTGTGAGTTCACTTATTATTAAAATAAGTTTATGAAATTTTTTCCCAATATTGAAATGGTTTTGAGAATATATCTTTTTAAAGATAATTTGAAGTAATAAATTTGGAAAAGTTATTTAATAAATAAAAGATTAATAAATCAGGCCTAGTGACTGTTTAAGTACTAAATTATATTTTTGGCCATTTTAGTTTCTCGACTTGATGTGGAAACTATTTAGTCGTACACTTAGTATGTAGCCATTTGTGTAGGCTTGATTATCATTTGGTGTAAAGGATGTTGATTCGAGTAGTGCGGAGTGATTACTCCAATCTACGGAGCTTCCTTCTTGGTCAAAGGATAGCAAGTTGAAAGTTGGAAACGTGATAAGTCTACGAGACTTGGTTTCTATATGAGGTTGAGTAATGCTTTTGCGTTGTTGGTACGAAGAGACCGGGATCGGTTTATCCGAAAACCACTTCGGACCAACCTATATGCGACGATTGTGCAAGTTTGTTGATGATATTGATATTTAGGATTTTCACAGTGAAGGATTACTTGTTGATCATTTGGGGTTAAAATCCCAATTTACATATAGTAGTAGTAGTCTCTTCATTATGAAATATCCAATGCAAGGACTATTCGCTACTAATCCTAGTGATTTGCCGATAGGATGTGGTAGGAAAGTACCTTCGGTTTGTCCTCTTCCTGGATAACTTGTATGGATGGATGTTTGACAGTGCATTTTTTGATATTATGTACATTGGTTTTTACAAACATACATCTGTGGTGGTGGAGCATCAACTTCTCTTAGCTTAACATCCTCCTTGAGAAGTACGAGCTCAAGGGTTGTATTTTAGTGGAAGGCAATTAGTAGTCAATGGAAATGGTAATATGGCATTCAAAGATGATGTGATATTAAAGGTATTCGATACCTCTTTTGGCCTCACACTCCAGGAAATGACTAAAATAGGGTAGAAGCAGCATGGCTAAGTGGGTCGCTCCCATTAGGAGATGTCATCGTCCTTCTAGATTTACTCTACACATGTCTAAGTATGTGGTGGATGTATGACCCGGGTATCCATTAAAGGTCGGTAACGACCGGGGTGATGACATATTCGGTACTATCCAAGAAGGGGTAGGTCGGCCTTGTGTTGGTTTAGGCGGGCAGTATCTGCTCCCTAGGTGCATTCCTCTAGAGGTGTACTATACTGAAGGTAGTCCCTTACCTTGTCATTTGTATGGAATCCAATATCCACTACGTGCCTGCCATTTTGTTTGTAAACCTATTATGCTTGAATTTAATAATGTAACAATTTCAGCTATGATTAATTATCATTTATGCAATAGCACTATTATAAAATACAAGAACTTGATATGAAATGTTTTGGTTATTATAAGGGAAAAACTCGTCTGTGTTTATGTGTGGACGTGGTCTTACGAGATACCTTTTGTTTTGATGAAGAAAGTTTGGTAATCTTAAAACTTTAAAATTCAGTTGAGATGTGTTTTCTCACGCTGGTTTACCAGACTGATCCGGGCATTCTTCCCTTTCAATGCTCGGGTCAGACCGAGTATGTTTACAGTTTCAGATTTGGTGCTTTTAGAGCTTCAGCAGACGAGCAGAAGATCTTCATGTCGTATACATGTATCTATTTATTTTCCGCTGCATTGTTGTTGTAAATTATCAACATTTGTGGGGATAGGTTGTTATAACTGTCCAGTCTGATAATTACTTATTTGTGTACTTTAATTGATGTATATATATTACAGTTTCTCTTTTGTAAAGATTATTCATCTATATTATATGTTATTCCGCTGCGATGTTAGATTCTGTATTGTTATGGTTCTATTTCTCTCTTCTTCTTCTTCTTCTTCTTCTCTTCTTCTCTCTTCTTTCTTTCTTCTCACCCTCTCTCTTCTTTCTCATGAATTTCTATCATTCTATGCTTTTTGGGTCGAACATGTGTGGTTTATTGTTGATTCAAAGGGTACAGATTTGCGGGTCGTCACAATACGGAAGGTAGTCCCTTACCTTGTCACTTTTGGAATCTATTTTCCAATGCGAGCCTTCGGACTTGATTGTACACCTATTATGCTAGAATTTAATAATGTAACAATTTCGGCTATGATTCCATATTTATTTTAAACCTAGACATTACGATAATATTAGAGGATTTTATATATGAATGTTTTTGTTATCGTAAGGTAAAACCCGTCTATGTTTATGTGCAGCGTGGTCTTACGAGATACCTCTAATTTGAAGGTTTTTATAATGTTAAACTTATACTTTACTCATGCTAGACCCATATAAGTCCCAGAGTTTTATTTCTTTCCCTTAAACTTTTGGGTACTCAAATTTTTATAAGTAGCCAAGTAGTCAGGTTTCTTTGGAGCATTTTGGGAAGTAGTATGGAGTAGGAGATTTCTTCATCATCTTATAGTTGTCTATATTTCCGCCGTGACTATATATTATGTATTAGAAGTACTTGTTGTAACCTTGATGTAACATTTTGGAGTAACCATATGTACTGTTCTGTAATGATGTATATGTAACTCCGTCGTTTGTGAGAAAAATCTGTATTTGTTTCCTTTGTTTTCTATTTTCTTTACCCCGCGACCTATCTTTCAGACACTTAGATGATTGGCACATGAATACCGAGGAAGTATTAAGTGTCGTCTTTGGTTGTAAGAAAGGCGGATCGTCATAATTGGTGGAGAAATCATGAAGGGAAGGATTGCGTGTTTTGGTTTAGGGTTTACAAGTGATACGACATGTATGTACGTGGAGAGATTAAGGTTTAGGGATGAAAGGTGGTTAGTGGATTAATTTGTAATTAGTTTAATTAAATATAATTTATCTCAAAAAAATTTAAATCAATAACTTCTTCATACAAGGTCCAGTCGAGACATGGTATTTTGCGTTGCGCTTGTAGGAGTGATATTTACGCATTGGAATTGGTTTCATTAAGTTTAGAGCAAGTAAAATTTTGATCTAAAATCGAACGTCGTTCGATTTTAGATCAAACTAGAATGCTTAAGCATCAACTGGAATTTTGATGGGTTATCTCATATCTGAATGAATACTATAATGATATATGGTAGAAACAAATTATTATTTTGTGTTTGAATTATTTGTTGGTTTGGGTTGGTTGAATTTCCGCTTTGAAAAGCAAATGAAATATAGAAAATTTTGTAGAGGAATTCAGATTCCTCACCATTGTTGATTTTAAATTCCAATTATATACTTGTTGTATAAATTGTTGAATGTCAAAACTTGGTAGTTTGCCTATATTGGATACGACATTGATATATGTTAAAAAGTTGAACCTTTTTAGCGATAAAGATAAAGTAGCATTAGTTAAGTGTTATGCTAGCTCTAAGCCTCATTTTAGTATTTTGAAATACTATGGTTTGCTGCTTTGATTTGAAAATGGTTTTAATTCGGAGAATGGTTTTAAATTCAACTTTTAGATTTTCTATGATATTTTATTTGAAATGGGTTTTGAACTTCTCTATTTTACTTCAACTTTATATTAATCTTTTCTAATATATATGGAAATGTTTTAAAAGTATTTCAAGAAGCATTTATTTTACAGAAAAAATTGATATAGCAATAGATTGTTTATTACAAAGAAAAGGAAAATTTACCTTTTATAATAAAGTGATTCTTTTTTAAAAGAAAATAGAAATATTTTGAAATAAATATTTGTGAAACACTTTATATAAAAGGTTGCATACTATGATATATTTATAAATATTATTTTAATAATAAAAAATAGATTTATAAATGCTATTTTATAAATAAAAGGATAGATTAATAAATGATATTTTATAAAAGGGAAACTAATATCAATTTGGTAAATTGGAATAATAAATTATAGTTGTGAATTTATAGTGATAGATGGAATAGTCGTTTTATGGAAAGTATATAAGATTTATATTTGGAGATTTTTAAATGGATTTTTATATTGTATTTGTAGATTTATAAAAAGAATTTATAAATGAATTTAGAGATCTATAAAAGAAGTTTTATAAATAGAAAGGAGATTTTTAAAGAAGGTTTATAAATAAATTGGGAGATTTATAAAAGGAGTTTTGTAAATATAAAAGAGATTTATAAAAAGGAATTTTAAAGGAAATGAGGTTTGATTTCTATAAATGATCATTTTAAATTATGGTGGTGTGGGAAGTATTCTTTTCATACCAAACCAAATTCCAAGATAGGGAAATTCGTCCATGTCCTGAGAAGTAAGAATCATATCAAGGCAAGGATAATACGCTACCTTGTTCGCCTACATTGTTAATCGAGGGATAGTACACATTTGAAATTGGTAAGTGGTAATAAGTATATTCAATCTAATTTCTGTACGATCCGTTTAATTACACCAAAAGAAAAGTGGTTTGGGTTTATAGTAATAATGTTTTAAATGATATTTGTTTTGGCCCGATTAAATATGATTTTGGAAAAAGAGGAAAATATATTTTAATTATTGGAAATGGAGTGTTTTGTGAAAATACTTATACTGTTGATATAAGTATATGGAAAAGTTCTCAAAGTATTGAAAGTGAAATGTTTTTATGAGTATACTTATATAGTTAAGATAAGTATGTCAATATTTTTGAGTGTTGAAAAGAGTAGAGAAAATTTGTGTATATCTTTTTTAAAAATATTTTAATACAAGAATTTACAAAGTGGTTTTTAATTAATGAAATGTTTAATCAGAGCGGCTTAGTGGTTGTTTATGTGCTTAACCTTGCTTGGTTTCCATATGAAGTTAAATCTCTAATTGGATTGTTGTTTATTTGATAGTTAAATAACTGACTATCAAATCTTTGCTAGTTTTAAAACTATCATTGTCAGTTTGGAGAGATCGGGATCAGATATATTATCCGAAAACTACTTCAAAACAGCATAAGCGTTTGAATTGGAAACATCTTGAAGATGATGGAATCGAAGATGGAGTTCTTTGAAATGCAAGGGCTACTTACTACCAATCCTAAGGATGAAGTATAAGTTGTGCCTTCGGTTTGTTCAGACCCAGAACAAGTTGTATGGATGAATGCTGGCATTGTATTGTTGCTTGGAGGGCAGTGTTAGCATTCCAAGTGAGATTTGCCAAAAACGTAAAACGAAGACTCAAGCCTCACACCTGGAATGACTAAAACAGGGGATATGCGGTAGGGCTATGTGTTTGCAACCATTAGGGTATGGTTATCACCCGATCCTGATCGATATTGACCCATCTATGAATGCTAGTGATTCGGTACAGCTGTTGGCCAGCAACCGGGGTGATCTCATATTCGGTACTATCCCGGAAGGGGTGGGCCGGTTCTGTGTTGGCAGGGATGCAAAATGTTTTTATGACCTCGGTACATTTTTCTAGAGATGTAATGTGACAGGCGGTACCCCAGTAGCCTTGTAATTGTATGGAATCCATTCTCTAATACGTGCCTTTAGCGACTTAGTTGTATACTATGTATGCTGTCAAATGTAATTAATGTAACACTTCCGACTATGATTCAATATTTATTTTAAACCCTGGACATTACTATAATACCATTGGATTTTCTAATAAAATGGTTTGGTTATCTTAAGGTAAAAACTCGTCCATGTTTATGTGCAACATGGTCTTACGAGATATATTTATTATGAAAGGTTTTATAACATTAAAAATCTTTTTGATTTGTGTTTTCTCATGCTGGTTTACCAAACTGATCCGGGTGTTATTTTCTTATAATGCTCGGGTCGGCCCGAGTATATTTCAGATTTAGTTTTGGATGCTTTGGAGCTTCAAGTGACGAGCTGGATGCCTCCAAGATGTATTCACGTATATTTTATTTCTGCTGCATTTATTGTTTTGTGTGATATCCCGGGTTTTTGGGCAATATAAATTTAATAATCAGTATTGATAATTTAATTGATTTGATAATTTTCTTTATAATTTAAATTTAAATTGGTTAATTTAATATTTTAAAGGTTAATAAATTATAATCTGGAAATTGATAAGATTTGTTTGTCAAAGCTAATAAAATTTTATTCTATTTATAATATATATATTTGATATATATTGTGAATGGAAATATCTTTTGTTTTAAATAAAAGATGAATTTTCAAACTGTAATATATATGTATGTATATGTTATAATTTGGATTGTTATGAATTTAATTTAATCTAATAATAATATATATAGTATGAATATATTGTGATTTAAGCTTTGTTTTAAATTTAATATCTTTCAAAAGTTAAAGATTAATTCATTTGTTTTCAAAATATAAGATAATTGTTTGTTTTAAATATGATAGTTTAAATAAAGTTTTATTTTGTATTCTTTAAAGTGTTTAAATTTAAAAAGTTATAAAAATACATGTATAAGAATTTGTTTGTATTATAATTGGTTTTATAATATTTTCTCTAAAGTAATTTATATACATATATACTAAGATAAGTGTTTATTAATTAGTAAATTAAGTATAAAAGCTTTATATTAACATTTAAATTAAATAAAAATTTATTTAAAATACTTAGGACATGTGTTAATATCTTAACATATGGTAATAACATGTGGAAGCCTTGTATAATCCAATTTAACAAGTTGGACATTTGTCTAATATATAAAAAATACAAGTGGCAAGGTTATATTTTCTCTAAAAATTAGTTAATATAATGTGGTATAGAGAAACCTGGTTTTCATTTCTCAGTTAAAAATATTTTCTTTCTTCCTCTAAAACTAAAAACAAATCAAAACAGAAATCTGAAAACAAATCCTCAAAATAAAACCCTGTAAAATTCTCAATACAAATGAAGTTAGAAATCTGGAATTCAAACATGCATTTCAAATGAAGATCAGCAGCAGTTTAAATCATCAACATTAAACAAGCATGCAAAGTATCACAACAACAATCAAGTTAAAGACTCAAATATTTACAAGCATGCAGTAGGATTTCAAATTCAACATTTTCCAGATCAAATTTTAGAAGCCTGGAAAACTGCTCTGTTTGTTCTCTGCTTCTTTAAATATAAGGTGAGTAAATATTTATTTTAAAAACAGTTTGAAACTTGGGATTTGAACTTAGTTGCTTGTGATGAAATGATATAAATGTTTATAGAAAATGCCTTGATATGAATGCATGTAAGTAATAAGTATTGAATGCCTGTGTGAATAAAAAAAAAATATAGGCTCTGTTGTTTAACAGATTATGATTTTTTTTTCTCTCTAAATTAAATTTCTCATCATCTAGTCTCTATTAGCTTTGGGTTTGTGGATGAAAAATGTTCGAAAACATGTAGCATAACTCTTAAAAATAAGATCTGGAATTTATATTAAATATTCATCTCGAAATTTTATAAGTAACAGTAAAATTGTAATTTGGGTCAAATTCTTATCAATCAAATTTTAAGTATTGATTGCATAGCTGAATTTGTTATAGAAAATGATGAATTTTAATGTGAATATCATAATTTTTAGAGTGGTATTCGTCGAGATATGTGGAGTTGAACAGTTTCGACATTTTCGTCGATTTACGTTGATCGGCGACTCTGGAGTGTTTGATATTTGGGCTGGAGAAGGTCGGAAGCTTGGAGATCTCTGGAAAAATACTGGTGGGTTTTCTGGTTGGCCGTGGTGATGGGATTAGATCGAACTAGGGTTACAGAGGCATTGTGAAACGATGATGTTTAAGGGGTTCTCGCGATGGCCATGGGAAATCGGAGATGATCGCGAGTGTTTGGATAGTTGCATGGATCGGTGAAGATGCTCTGGTCGGAGTCTCAACGTTTCTGGTGGTCGGAGGCGACGAGGGGAAGCAAATTCCGGCAATGGTGTTTCCAGATTTTTGGTTGTTGGGTTCGATTTTGATGACGAAGTGATATCGTCGTTCTGGGTGGACGTATGGGTAGTGGAGGTCAGCGTGGATCGGTCGATGGTCGGGGAGATCGCCAGAGGTGGTCGGAGTGATGTGCAACGTGCACACGTGCACGTCGTATCTGGTTGGTGGTGTAGTTCGGTGACGAGCTCGTGAGAAATGAAGTTCGACTCGAAGCAGCCATGGTACGCGAGTGACACGAGTTAGGGCTCGGGGAAATGAGAGTTTGTCTCGGGTGTTGCTCGAGTTTTGTGAGAGTAGGCTCGGTTTGTTTTTAAGCAATCAAGTTTAGACTGTACAATAAGTTATTCAAAGCAAATGAAGGTCAAAGATTTTAAGGGTGTTTTAATCTAATATATTTTCAAATTGAAAAGTCTAAAAATATTTGATTTTTAAATAATTAAACTAAATTATTTTTAAAATTGAATTTAAAGGTATTTTCAAATTTAAATATTAGATCAAATTTTAAGAAACTCAATCAAGTTTAAATAAAGATGTTTTATGTTGAAAGGATACATTCAAAGTAATGTTTAAACTATATTTCAAATTTATATTTTTAAATAGATAAGATTAAAGAATATGATAATTGAGTTTCCAAAGATTAATATTGGTTTAATTCAATTAAATATGATTGAAAAGGGTTTTCAAAGATTTTGAGTATATTAAAATTAAGTGTTTGAATTGTTTTATTTTAAAAGTAAAAATCATATTGATTTTTAAATTTATTTTAATGAAGTAAATGATTTGAGTAAATATTTAATATAAATGTAAGGTTTATTCTTAATTAGTTAAGTAGAGATTAATTAAGAACAATTAATTAATAAAATAAATTTAAGCTTAATTACTATTTGTAATTAAGAATAATTACTTAATGAAGTAATTAGTGGATGGTTAATGGATTAATTAGGAATTAAGTAATGATTAATTGATTAATTAATTAAAGTAATTAATTTTAGGTTAATTAATTAGTCTAATTAATTAAAGATAAATTACTTATTGATTAATTGAATATAATTACTTAGTAAAGTAATTAATGAATAATTACTGAATGTAATTAAGAAAAGAGAAATTAATTATGAAAATAATTAAATGGAAGTGATTAAGGGTTAATCACTTGATGTTATTAATTTAAGAATAAATTAATATAACTGAATTGAAGTTAATTAATTAAAGAGTAATTAATTGATTAAAGGATTAAGGTTAATTAATTAAGGTAATTAATTAAGGAAGTAATTAAGGATCATTAATTTATATAATAAATAATGTAATTAAGGATTGATTAATTAAGATTAATTAATCAATAATAACTGATTAAAGAGTAGTTAATTAATATAATTAATTAAGGAGTTAATTAATTAAGATAAGTAATTACAAATTGTTAATTACTGTTTATGATTAATTAAGTCTAATTAATTAATGAAGTGGTTGATTAAAATTAATTATTTAATTAATAAAAAAAAGTTAATTAATTAATAAGGATTATTGTAATTAATGATAGTAATTAAAGGTTAATTACTGTATATGGTTAAGGATAATTACTTGATGTTTGCACAAAAAATGGACAAACACCTCAAAGTTGTATGATTTAGTAGATCTTATGTTATTCTTAGTGATTTGGGTGATTTATGCAAATATATGAAAAGCAGGGGCTAAACTGTAAAAAGACACGCAGATTTATAGTGGTTCAGCCAGAATGTGCCTACGTCCACTTTATATGTTATTTCTCTTCTCTCGTTTTGATTACAAGTACAAAGCTTTGATACAAGTAAAAGAAAGTTGTTTGAAAGTTCTCTCCGTGCTTGAGCTCTCAAACTTGTCCCCATTGTTGTATCCCTGCCCCTCTATTTATAGAGTGAAGCTGGGGTAGGGGTCTTGGAGGTATATAGCAGCTGGCGGGCCTGGGCTGAGACAATCTGGCCTGGAACACCTTGGTTCGGCATCCCTTGATTCGGTGGTAGGTTGATTCGGTGAGGAGTTGGTCCGGTCGTGTAGTTTGGACCGGCGTGTAGGCTGATTCGGTATAGACTGATTCGGTGGGGAGTTGTTCCGGTCGTGTAGTTTGATTCGGCGAGGAGTTGGTCCGGTCGTGTAGTTTGGACCGGCGTGTAGGTTGATTCGGCATAGACTGATTCGGTGGGGAGTCGAACACGGTGGATGTTTGGTCCGGTAGGGTCAAAATATACCCAACACTTGCCCCCAAAGTAGGGTAGGTGCATGCACGTATCCTGCTTTGTTTTTGACCATCCTAATTCCCCGTTTTCATCTGGTCCGGTAGCCCGCTTTTGTCTATAAGTAGATGGTTAGGGCCTTCGTTTTTCCATCTACCGAACCATTCCGTTGTCTCTTGCCGAATCAAAGTGTATCCGAATCAATCTCGAGCGTTTGCCAAACCAAGCAATTTAGCCGGACCAAGCAACTTAGCCGAACCAGGTGAGATTTTTTTTTTTGCCGAATGAGACTTCGTAATGAGAACACCGAATGAGTTTTTACCGAATCGACTCATGGATACCGAGTGCCGAATGAAATCCCATTCGTGAATAGCCGGATGAACTCGGGTAACCCGAGATTACCGAATGAACTGTGCATCTGTTTCCCGAATGAACTTGTACCGAGTGAACATGTGTTTTATACTTCGAACTTCCAGTGAAATTCCAAATTATACTGCTTGTATATTCTAACGATATATTTTTCCCATTTTTGCAGATAAATGTCTCGAAAAGTCGAAACTCGATCAGATAAGAGGAGATCCGGGGGTGAAGGAGAGTCATCGGCTGTGCCCCCAGCTCAATCAGGATCGGAGCGTCATGGGCCCGCCCCGAGGTCATTAGTGGATGGATATGGTCCCCAGGAGTTGCTGGATTCCCCGCCTGACTGCTTTCCTAGCCTTCTCAAAGAGGAGCAACTCGATGTTATATCTCGTTCTTTTGGGATTGATAGAGCCCTCATGCTGCTGCCGGGTCCAGGAGTCATGCCATACAGTCCTCCCGAAGGATACTTCGCTTATAGCAGGTACCATTGCATGTGTGGTGCTATCCCGCCTCTCAATGCTTGGATAGTTAGCTTCCTCACGTACCTGAAGGTGGCCCCATTTCAGCTTCAGCCTAACTCTTACGCCATACTGGTGAGCCTTTTCGTTATTTTTCGGAGGAAGTATGGTCGCGCTCCCTCCAACCGGGAGATCCGGTACTTGTACAACTTAAGGGGCTACAAGAAGGGGTCCCCATATATTAACTTGGAATCTGCTGTGACCTTCAAGCCGGTCCTGGACCTTTACTCCAAATTCAGCATGTTCAAGAAAGAATGGTTCTTTGTTAGGGACGACTCCGTCTCTATCCGGCGCTTTACCTCTGGATGTAAGTTGATGCTTTTACTTATAATTTCTATCCTGATTGTGATGCTTCTTCTCATACTTTCTCATTTTTGCTAGCGACAGGTGGCTTTCCTGTTGTGGAAACTGACCGCCTGGTTCAGATGGCGGCGGAGATAGAAGGCATTCTTGGGAAATACAGATCATCTGCTTACTTGATTAGAAATGCGATCCTTCTAGAATACAACTTGATCCTTCCGCAGCAGTCTGTAGTTAAGTTGAGGGAAACGGCGGAAGAGAGGGCGGCTGCTCAGGCCAAGGGAGGCGTTGCGGCAGAGGGTGGAAAGAGAAAACCATTCACGAAACCTCCAGCCGTTGGAGGTAAGAAACTTAAGAGGTCAGACGGTCCTTCTCCCAGCAATTGTCCACTTACTCAGGGGGAGATAGACGCGGAGGAGGAAAGAGGTGAGGCGGAGGGCGGGAGTGACGTTGAGCGTCTTGGTGACGAGGGTGGCGATGGACAGGGTGGTGATGGTTCCAGGGCTTTGTCTTCTGGGCAAGTAGGCGAGATGCAAGAGTGGACGGACGATGCTCTCCGTCAGGCTTTTGAGGAGTTGGGTGATGATCCGGCTTTGGTAGAGAAGACCGGGGAGGCGGACAAAACCGGGACTGGTGCAAGTGAGTCTTCTCCGACTATTCCGGCCAAGGTGGCTTTGACAACTCAAGGTGAACTCTTGACCCCTGCACGCTTCACTAATGATAGGGACTTAGGAATATTTTATGACCCGCTTCCGTCCTGGAATGAAATCCGGGACTTATTGCAGTATCCCACTCCTCCCCAGGGTTTGTACAACCACAGCTGTGTTTCTTTTCCTTTTCTAATCTTGCAATTTACCGCGTTCCTTGAATCATATTGTAATGTAAGATTATGACACTTGTTCTTTATATCAGGAGCAGGCAAGACGCCCAAAGCTTCAGACCTTCGACACAGGCTCGAGCAATATAAACTTTCCAAAATTTCTGCTAAGCCGAAGCCCTCAGCCCAACGCTCCGGGGATGTAGTCGGGTACCGTCCTCTTCTTGGGGTCATCGAAGAGGGTATTCAGCAGAGGAAGAGGAGTCATCCTTTATCCGAAACTTCGCTCGGTTCTCAGCCTCCGGCTCAGCCTATTCATGATATTACTGAGGAGGGCAGCGAGTTTGTATCTTCTCCACACCCATCCGGAAACCCTTCTGTTGTTCATATCGACCGTCCCGATCTGGCCCGTAATCCATTTGCCGGTCATCCTGATCTGGATCCGGGTTCTCAGGATATTAATTTTGACGAAGTTACTGGTGAACACCTTCTCCCCCGTAACCCCATGGTACGAGTACTTGACGAAGCTAAGTCCTTAGACCTCGATCTACTCACCACTCGTATAGTCACTATGGGAGACGAGGCCAAGGCCAACATTGATCGGGTGGCGGAGGAGGCCAAGAAGCTGATGGGGCATCACGCTCGGCTGGTTAAGGCCGGAGAGGAGATAGGGAGCGCCAATATCCGACTTCGATTGGTGGTCTCGGATCAGGCCAAGCAGCTTGCGGATCAGGCTATCCAGATTTCTCAGCATGAGGCTGCCACTGGGCGATTAAGGAGAACCATGGAAGAGGCTAGTCGGGCCGAATTGCGGAAAATGGAAGCTGCTTGCAAAGAGCGGATTGATATGGCTATTACCACGGTGGATGAGGTTCGGAGAGCGGATCTCGAGCAGGTGGAGGAATTGTCCGAGAAGCTTGAGGCTGCCGAGCTTGCTCAAGCTAAGTTGAGGGGAGAGATGGCGGTGATGCGGAGGTCCCTTCAAGCTGATTGCTCGAGATACAGACTGGAGAGAGATGCTGCCGTGGAAAGGTTGTCGGCCTCCGATGCCCGGATGAGGGAGTTTGAGGAGAACGAAGGAATGATGGATGACATGCTCCAGGACATGTATTTCCGGACTTGGAAGCAGGGTAACCTCTCTTGGATGGATGATTATCCCAGAGTCATGGCCAAGATATATCTTCGGGCTTTGGAGGAGGCTAAGGCTGATGCAGATAAAGAGGGTGGAACGGTCTTCAGTATGGATGTGGTCACGGCCCAGTTCACCAAGGAGGAGAAAGTGGCGGTAAAGGAGGGTATGCGGCTGCTTGCTGCTGAAGAGGCGGGTGTGCAGGTAGAAGATGACGACCAGGATGGTCAAGAAGCTAGTACTGGTAAGTCTTCCTTTCTAGTCTTTCTGTTAACTTGGTTACTCATCACTAATGAACCCTTTTTATGACCGGACAGGCGGGCAAAAGAACAAGGACAAGACTTCGACGCAACCAGCTCCATGACTGAACCTGAAAAATTCTTTTTGTAGGCTTGGCATTGTTGTATCTGTTAGTCTTAAGACAGTAGGGTAACTTCCAAGTTGTAATTCTTGCTACTTGTAATAACATTATTCTTGACGTGTAATTTTTTAGCTCAAGTTGATTTTGTCATTTCTTGAATATTTGTTGCTATTTCGACATATCGTATGAGAAATGTAGCTATGTGTATTCTTGTAATTAAAGTGTGTTTGATGTCAGATTCTGGTTTTAAATCATAATCTCATGACTTGCAATGTTAGCGTGTGGTGTGGAAAAATCAAATTATAGTCATGCATTTGTACATAAAGGAAGAAAATACCGCCTTTCATGTTCTGTTTGTAAATGGCAGTTTCGAATATCTTATATGACCAAGCATGGAGAGCAGTTGACTGCCCCGCCATCTGATTGTGAATCTCTGCATCCATTGGCGGGTACCTCTTACCCTGCATCCTGTACTTTATGGTTTGTTATAGAGGATAGGAGGAAAGTTTTTTAAGTAAAATTGAAATATGTGAAATAGTAAAACTTCCAGTCACGGAAGGCCTTCGATGTGCTTAAGTTCGTGGCAAACGGGTTTTGTAGTCACTTTCCCTAGCTGTGGGTCTTGGAGACATTTGTCACCCATCTTACGCCTCCGCGGGGAGTTAATTCTTTTTTACCACAGCCGCACTTAAGACACACCGGAGCCGAGATCGCGCACAGTAACTACCCGGGCCATTATGGCCCGTACTCATGGGTATTATTCGACTTACTGTGGCCGGCTAGCGTGGGTGCCGATCGTCAACTGTGAACTGCCCCTGGCTGGCCACACCTTATGTTGGGGCTTATAATCGGTTCACAGTCGCCGGCGAGCCTAACGCCGTAATGAGCTGCCTCGGCTATAGTCGGCCTTCTCGGTGGCTTATAATCGGCTCATTACAGTTGGCTTTAAGGGCCGTCGCGAGCAATGAGTTAACCCGCAGCAGAGGGATGCTGGAGCAAAAGTGTCTCATTGGCGAGGGCATAGATTCGCATAGTACCTGTTGGGGCTTGTCCACGTGGAGTTGCATTGTGGAGTGCTTTGAATAGAAATGCTATATGCTCAGGATTTTGTTCAACAGAAAAGGATAAAGTTAACGAGCAGCCAAGATACAAAGGAACAAGTTAAAAAGAGACAAGGCTTTTTTAAAGTGGTTCGGCACGAAAAAATGCCTACGTCCACTGATTCTCTTCGTTAATTCACTTCATATGGGCAATACAAGTTAAGAAAAGTATCGACGGAGGTGTTGGATGTTCCATGCCCTCTGGAACACCTCCCCGTCCACTGTTGACAAAATATAGGCTCCGTTGTGGAGATCTTTATGAATTACATATGGTCCATCCCAGATTGGGTCTAGTGCTCCGGGGCGAGGGAAGATTCGCTTGAGGACAAGATCCCCTTCTCGTAAGGCACGATGCTTGACTTTGGAGTTGTATTGTGCTGCCACTTTTTGCTTGTGGGCTGCTGTTTTTAGGACTGCATCATTCCTTCTCTCCTCGACTAGATCCAAAGACATGTTGAGGAGCTCTTCGTTTTCTTCTGGGTTATAGTGGATCCTACGGTGGGAAGGCACAATGGTTTCAACTGGGAGCATAGCCTCCGATCCGTATGCCAAAGAGAAAGGAGTGTGCCCTGTTGATGTTCTGAAAGATGTGCGGTAGGCCCATAGTGCCGTAGGGAGTTCATCCACCCAAGCGCCCTTTGACTTTTCGAGCTTTTTTTTGATCAGAGTTTTCAGAATTTTGTTGACTGCTTCGACTTGTCCGTTTGCTTGGGGATATGCTACGGATGAGAAGCTTTTGCGAATTCCGTGTTCTTGGCACCAGTTGGCGAATTCCTCGCTGTCAAACTGAAGTCCATTGTCTGATATGATCTTTAGTGGGACTCCGTACCTGCACAGAACATTTTTGATTAAGAAGTTGATAACTTTCGCTGAAGATACTTTATTTAGAGGTTCTGCTTCCACCCATTTGGTGAAATAGTCGACTGCTACTATAGCATATTTGGCGCCGCCTCGACCCATTGGCAGTTCACCGATTAAGTCAATTCCCCATACTGCAAAGGGCCAAGGGCTGGTCATCTGGGTAATCTCGGTTGTTGGTAGCCGAGGGACCTTAGCAAACTTTTGGCATCTGTCACACTTCTTGACGAAATCTAAGGCGTCCTTGCTTAAGGTGGGCCAGAAATATCCGTATCGGAGTATCTTTTTTGCTAATGTTTGCCCTCCGGTGTGATCTCCGCAGCTTCCTTGATGAATGTTGGATAAGATTTCCTTGGCTTCCCTTCCGGCGACACACCTTAATAATGGGTTAGAGAACCCACGCCGATAGAGGATGTCTCCTTGTATTGTGTAGCGGGACGCTTTCCTCAAGATTTTCTTGACTTCGTTACGCCCGTCGGGTAGTGTGCCATTTTGTAGGTAGTCTCGGATGGGAGTTATCCAAGTTGCTTCTTCGGTTGCAGCTATCAGATTCACTTGTTCAAAACTCGGGATCATTTGCTTTGAGACAGTTACTGCCCCGAAGATGGCGACGTCTCTCATACTTGCTTGCTTTGCCAATTCGTCGGCCTCTTGGTTCTCTTCCCGAGGGATGTGTTTGACTAAGTAGTGGTCCAATCGGCTGAGAAGTAACTTGGTCTTCTTTAGATATGCTATGAGTCGTTCTTCTCGAGCTTGGAATTCCCCTAGTATTTGATTAACAATAAGCTGAGAATCGCTGTGAAGACACAAAGAATTGGCTCCGATCTCGATAGCAATTTCTAATCCGGCTATTACTGCTTCGTATTCTGCATCGTTGTTGGTGGCAGTGAACTCCAACCTTATAGCATAGTGCAGTTTATTTCCCCTGGGAGTGATGATTACCACACCTGCCCCCGAGCCTTGTTCGTTAGATGCACCGTCCACAAAGAGATTCCACTTGATATCTTCTGTTATTTCCAGTTGCTCCTTATCCTCGTTGGTAGTGAATTCTGCAATGAAATCAGCCATGGCTTGTCCCTTGATGGCGGTGCGAGGGTGATAGGTGATATCATATTGACTCAGCTCAATACACCATTTAAGTAGTCGCCCGGAAGTGTCGGGACGATGGAGTACCTGCCTCAGTGGTTGATTGGTTAGAACCTTGATGGAATGGGATTGGAAGTAATGACGTAGCTTTCGTGAAGTGATTAGTAAACAGTATGCTAACTTTTCGAGCTTAGGATATCTGACTTCTGCCCCAGTAAACCTTTTACTGACGAAGTAAACTGGTCGTTGCGTACGGTTATCTTCTCTTACCAAGGCAGCGCTTAGAGCGTGAGATGACACAGCAAGGTATAGGTATAATTCTTCGCCTTCGCTTGGGGTCGAGAGTACTGGTGGTTTCTGGAGGTGTTCGATTAGGTTAAGGAAAGCGGTCAAGCATTCGTCCGTCCATTCGAACTTTCCTTTATCTTTCTTTAGAGCTTCGAAAAAGGGGACGCACTTGTCCGTTGCTTTGGAGATGAATCGGCTTAGGGCAGCCACTTTTCCATTTAGGCTTTGCATTTCCTTTCGGGTGGAAGGTATCTTGATGTCTCTTAATGCTCGGACTTGTTCAGGGTTTGCTTCTATCCCTCGGGCATGGACGATGAATCCTAAGAATTTTCCTGATGACACTCCGAAGGAGCACTTTAGTGGATTCAACTTCATTCCATACTGTCGAAGTACCTGGAACATCTCGCCCAGGTGGCTTACGTGATCTTTGGCTTTCCGTGATTTTACCAGCATGTCGTCTACATATACTTCCATTGTTTGTCCTATTAGCCCTGCGAACATCTTGTTGACGAGGCGCTGGTAGGTGGCTCCTGCGTTTTTAAGTCCGAAGGGCATCACTTTGTAGCAGTACAAACCCCGGTCGGTGATGAAACTAGTGTGATCTTGGTCGGGAGCATGCATAGGAATTTGGTTATATCCTGAGTATGCATCCATAAAAGACAGGAGTTCGTGCCCGGCTGTGCTGTCTACAAGTTGATCGATTCTGGGAAGCGGGAAGCAATCCTTTGGGCAGGCGTCATTTAGGTTGGAGAAGTCAATGCAGGTCCGCCACTTCCCATTAGCCTTCTTTACTAGTACCGGGTTGGCGATCCATTCTGGGTAAATAGCTTCTCGTATGAAGTCATTGGCGAGTAGATTCTTTACTTCTTCATCGAGGGCTGCTGATCGCTCTGCCCCCATACTTCTCTTCTTTTGTTTTACGGGTGCCTTGGTAGGATCAATTTTTAATACGTGGCACGCTATGTTGGGGGAGATTCCGGTCATGTCAGCGTGTGACCAAGCGAATACATCTAAGTTGTGGCGGAGAAAATCAACGAGTTGTTCCTTCAATTCGGTTTTCAATTGCGACCCAATTTTCAGTAGCCTACTTGAGTCGTGCTTGTCTACAGATATAAACTCCATAGCCTCTGCAGGCTCGGCGGTGGCCTCCTCCTCTTTGTCCCTCGGGTCTAATTCATTGAAAGGGTCGCTGGTGTATCGAAGAGGAGGGGCTTTCTTTAGTTGCTATGCTTCAAGGCTTTTTGTGCAGAGAGCAATCTCTACACCTTTCCCTTTATCTCTCCTGTGGTTGTTGCGAAGTTCGGTTACATAGCAGTCTCGTGCAATATCTTGGTCTCCTTCCACTTCCCCTACCCCACTGTCTGTTGGAAATTTCATTTTTAGGCACCACGGGGCTAGGACAATCTGGAAGTCAGATAGGGCTGGTCTTCCTAGGAAGGCGTTGTAGGCCGAATGGTTTTCTATCAGCACAAACGTCTGTTTCCTTACAACGGAGCGGGGATGGCTTCCGATTTCAACGAAGAGGTCCAGCTGCCCGATGGGCATTTTCGCATCTCCAGTGAAACCGTGTAGCGGTTTATCGCAGGGAGATACGTCCTTCATTGACAACCTCATTTTGTCGAATGCGTGTTTGAACAGGATATTTACAGAGCTTCCAGTGTCTACCAGGATTCGGTAAACTTCGGCGGGACCGAGTCGGGCAGAGATAACCATGGGATCCATGTGAGGGTACTGTCTTCCTTCTAGGTCGCGTTTACTGAATGTGATGTCATCACTTTCTTTCCGCTTTGGGTGGCGCTCTTCTATAACCGTATTGACACAGTCTCTATTGTCTCTGAGCGACTTCCCATATCTTTCCATCTCTTTCCAACTTCTGTCTGCGATGTGTGGACCTCCTGAGATGGTATGGACCACTATCTTCTCTTGACTAGAGCTGCTAGCGTTGCGGTCGCCTCTGCCGGTCCCTGGTGAGGGTAGCCTTGGGTTTTCATTGGCAGGATCTGGAGTCCTGCCTTGACTTTTTACATAGCGTTCCAGTTTCTTTCTTCTGATGTGTTCCTCAATCAGATCTCGGAGATGATGGCATTCGTTGGTATCATGTCCGTGGGATTCGTGGAAGCGGCAGAATTTTCCAGATTTCTGTGCGCTATCTGATTCCTTCTTGTATGGTGGGCGTTTGTATCTAACTTCGCCTTGGGTGGCAAGGAAGATGTTTTCGACGGTCTCGTTCAAAGGGGTGTAAGAGTCGAATCTTGGTCCTGGCCGATATAGGCGTTTCTCTACTTTCTTGCCCCCAGCATTGTCTCTGGAATCATTTCTTCGAACGTCCCTTGCCACAGCAGGGGCATTGCCATGGGTCGTCTTACTTTGCTGTCCTGACTGCCCCTCAATGGCAGCATCCTCAAGCCTCATGTATTTCCCGGCTTCATGGAAGAAATCGGGTAAAGTAGCTGGTTTTTCTTTTGTCAATCTCCTAGCAAATTTAGTGTCCGGATGCACCCCACTGCAGAGGGCCATTAGGATAAGCTTCTCATCGGCATCTTGAACTGCGGCTGCTGCGGCGTTGAATCTGGTTAGGTATTGTTGCAGCTTTTCTCCAGGTTTCTGTTTGACGCTGGATAAGGAATAAGCGTCCTTAGGTTGCTCCACATGAATGCGGAACTGACTGATGAATTTTTCTTTCAACATTTCCCATGAGCTGATGGATCCTTGGGGTAGATGACAGAACCAGGAGGTAGCAAGATCTGCTAAGAAGAGCGGGAAGCATTTGCACAGCACTCCCTCTGTTGCTCCACTCATGAGCATATGCTGCGTGTACCTCTGTAAGTGTACAACGGGATCGGAGGTTCCTTTGTAGGGTTCCATTGTTGGCATCTTCCATTCTCGGGGGGTGATAGCAATTTCGATATTGCGGGCGAAAGGGCTGGTTACCCTAGCGCCTATCCCTCGATCTCTTTGCTCCCGTTGGACACACTCTCTGAATAAGCGTGCCATCCTTTCATCAGAATTTGGAGCGGACAGAAATGAGTTTGGTTCCGTTCTGTGGGGTTGACTCCGACCAGACAACCTGTAGGGATGGTATCGTCTATCATTCCTCATATTTTCCAGTGGCTGCCTTTGATCTTCTGGGAGCATGCTTGGGTTAGCTACAGTTGGCCCTTGCCTTGATCTTCCCCTGTTGGGTTCTGATCTAAGCACTTCCTCGGGTCCAACTTCGGGCTGAACTCTAGCTCGGCCCCGTTCATTGGTGTTCCTGTGGTTAGGCAGCATGACCGGCTCAGCTGCAGTTGACCTCCGCCCGGTACCTTCCGCGTTGGGTTCGGCACCAAACGCTTCCTCAGGCCTAACTTCGGGCTGAGCTCGGTCTCGGCTCCTACCATGGCTACCCCTGCCGTTAGCTCCTTCGAAGAAGGAAGATCTTTGCTGTCTCTGAGATCCTCCAGATTGGGACCCGCCCCATGATTCAGTGTTGCGGTTGGATTCTTCAGCGTCCCTCAAGCGTGACATGAGATGGTCTACCAAGGCTTCCTGCTGGGACGTGAAGCGGTTAGTTACTTCAACAACAACTCTGTCCAAATCTGCCCTAGTAATTGCTGCAGGCTGTTCTGTGGCAGGAGTGGCTGGGTTAGCCTGTCCTTCATTTGTTGCCGTTGCTGGAGGAGGATGGTTCACTTGATTTGTGGCAGCTGGATCAGGAAGGCTGCTGGATGCGATGTTTTTTCCTTTGTTAACATCTTTTCTCTGTTTGGGAGGCATGTTTTCCAAGCGGCGGACGATGGTGTTAGGAAAACTTGTTAAGCGGATGAAGCTGAAGCTTCGAGCTTCTAGTTCTCAGTGAAAGCACCAAAAATGTTTGCACAAAAAATGGACAAACACCTCAAAGTTGTATGATTTAGTAGATCTTATGTTATTCTTAGTGATTTGGGTGATTTATGCAAATATATGAAAAGCAGGGGCTAAACTGTAAAAAGACACGCAGATTTATAGTGGTTCAGCCAGAATGTGCCTACGTCCACTTTATATGTTATTTCTCTTCTCTCGTTTTGATTACAAGTACAAAGCTTTGATACAAGTAAAAGAAAGTTGTTTGAAAGTTCTCTCCGTGCTTGAGCTCTCAAACTTGTCCCCATTGTTGTATCCCTGCCCCTCTATTTATAGAGTGAAGCTGGGGTAGGGGTCTTGGAGGTATATAGCAGCTGGCGGGCCTGGGCTGAGACAATCTGGCCTGGAACACCTTGGTTCGGCATCCCTTGATTCGGTGGTAGGTTGATTCGGTGAGGAGTTGGTCCGGTCGTGTAGTTTGGACCGGCGTGTAGGCTGATTCGGTATAGACTGATTCGGTGGGGAGTTGTTCCGGTCGTGTAGTTTGATTCGGCGAGGAGTTGGTCCGGTCGTGTAGTTTGGACCGGCGTGTAGGTTGATTCGGCATAGACTGATTCGGTGGGGAGTCGAACACGGTGGATGTTTGGTCCGGTAGGGTCAAAATATACCCAACACTTGATGTAATTAAAGATAATTAATCAAAGGAGATTAATTAAGGAAGATCATTTAGATGTTTAATTAATTAATTTGTAATTAATTAATGATAGTGAGCAGGATTAAGATAATCCAAGTAATTAAAGGATAGTAATTAATTTAATTAAAGGTTAATTAAATTGATTAGAGTAAATCAATTCTGTTTAGATAATTGATTAATACTGGATGTTTGATATTGGGTGATTGGTTGATATTGGATGATTTGTATGTCTCTGATATATATATGATATATGCTGCTTTGTGAGATGAATGTTGATATGAATTATCTATTGTGATAATGTTATTTATCTATCTGTTTATATCATTCAGAATATAAGTTTAAATGTTTAAACCTTTAAACAACTTGGCCTTAAAAGATACGTTTTGGATTTCGATGAGACTGGGATCGGGTTTCCGTATACCGGTATTCCAGGTCTGGAGACCCGAATACCACATCGATCCAAATTAACGATAGGTCGTGAATCTCAAGTGAAGATGAAGATTCAGAGTGCAAGGGTTATTGTCGTTAACTCTGAGGGTGATTCCAAAACGAGTGTAACGAGATAATGCCTTCGGTTTCGTTCGAACCCGGAACGAACTTGTATGGATTGAATGCTTTCAGCACATCGTCAGGCGGACGATGAGCATTCTAAGTGATATGTTCTGATTAAAGGTAATCGTAACCTCAAGCCTCATCAACCGGGAATGGCTAAAACAGGGGAGGTGCAGCAAGGCTTCGTGGGTAGCACCCACTGAGAGCAAGATAGATCCCTGTCTAGAGGTCCCTTTTCTTTTCATTCGGCTTAGTGTGTGGTTGGTCGCTCCAACTACGGGGTTATCTTGTTCGGGATTATCCAGTAAGGGATGGTTCCGGCTTTGTGTTGCAAGGGAGCGGGCGTACTCCTCGGTACGGTGATCTAGGCCACGTACTGTGACGGGAGGTACCCCAGTAGCCCTGCCATTGTATGGAATCCAAAATCCAATAAGTGCCAACGGACTTGATTGTATAACCCACTTTGTGGCTAGTATGCTGGAATTTAATAATGTAACAATTTCGGCTATTTCATATTTACTTGAAAACCCTAGACCCTATTATAATACAATCGGATTTCCTATCAAATGTTTTAGTTTGCGTAAGGTAAAAACTTACCCATGTTTATTTGTGGGGGAGTCTTACGTGATACTTTTGTTTTCAAAGGTTTTCAAAGTTAAGCAATCTAACCGTTTACTCACACCAGACCCATGTCTGACCCAAGTGTTTATTTTCTATTTTATTAAACTCTTGGGTACTCAATATTGTATTGAGTAGTCGAGGGATTCAGGATAGTCTTGACGAATTCTGGAGGAGCTGTGGAGCAGGAGGCTTCAGCGAGTAGATATATAGAGTTTCCGCTGTGTTTGTATTAGTCTGTATTGTACTGATGTACTTGTGTTGTATAATAGACAGAAGTTTATAACTGTCTATTCTGTGATGTATAAATTGTGTACTCTGATGTATATGATACTATGTAATATCTTATGTGATAATATATTTCTCATTCCGCTGTGAGATTTCTGATGTGTTGTTGTTCTCTCTTCTTTTCTTTTCTTCTTCTATCCCTTTCTTTCTTCATAACGATGCGTCTTTCTGGGCAAAGAAAAGTCGGGTCGTTACAGTTGGTATCAGAGCCAGGTTGAGTGAATACCTAGGCTCTGAAGTGGTGTCTATCTTGAGAGCGCGTAATTGTTAGTTATATAAAAATGGTTTTATATTGTGTTAATTGATCGGTTGAGTGGTATATGGATTCTGGTCAATACGAGTAGCTAACGTTATTGATAGGGATCTCTAAACACTTGAACCAGGCCAACGGACACAATATTGTTTTAAAGAGGTAGATGAAATAATTTTACCCAGAAATAATTTCTATATAAAAAAAAATATATCATTTTAAATATATATATTTATGTATTTCTACCTATTTATTGGGTTACCTGTTCGGGTTTTCCAATATAAGTTATAAAGGTAGATAAGGTGGTAGTGTGTGTAACACAATTACCAATAGTTGGAGTTTGAATGTTTGAGGTTGGAAGTATATATCGAGACTGTAAACCCAATATCGTCTCGAGTAAGTTGGCAGTATGGAGTAAGGATGTCTCGGATCTCTGAAGAAAATCCTTTTCAAGATTCGGAGTCCATTATTGGAATGTAAGATTGGTTGAGCTCGGGTGAGCAGATTTTCTAGAGTTGAATCTATCAGTTGTGTAGAAGTAAGTGATGGTAGCTTGGCGACTTCAGGAAGGAGCAGTTGTGTGATAAGACGCAGTATCTATGAATGTTCCCGAAGGAGATGTTCTTTTTGGAGCAAGATCAAGAAGGTATTGGAGGAACAGTTGATGTCTACCGCAGGAAAGACTCGGCTGTATAGGAATTCTCTGGATATCGAGTAAGAGAGTTTTATCTATTTTGAAGTATGGGACTAAGGTCGATTATTTGTTCTTTGGACATGGTCTCATTGTTTCCCTTAAGAAGAGTAAGTTATTGGCGATTGGTTTGGAGCCCGAGTTTCTTTTGGATGTCTGCCATCTCGGAGATTCGTTGAGAGGTTTGTTGATGGTTTTAGTTTTGAGAAGCCTTTGGATTAGAAGTTCTTGGTTAGCTGTGATAGCAGTGCAGCTCGGAGTGTTCGGTGTGCTGTCGAGATAGAGTTTGGAAGCAGCAGTGTGGTTCGTTTCTTCGATGGTTCCGGAATCTTTGTGGTTCTTCTATCAGCAGTCCAAGTAGATGGTGAAGTTTTTCTTGAAGGGTTAACCTTGTTTGGAAAAACTTAAGGCTGTTTTAATTGGTAAAGAGAGAACAGTATCTTTGGAATCCGAACTAGGTAGGATCGCAAAAGTGACTTGCGATTAGTTTGAGAGTTCATCTTGAGTAATCTTTTGTATGGAGTTGAGGTATCTCAAGAGAAAGTAAAAGTTATCGAAGAGGTCAAAGGTTGCCCGTAGGTAAAGATTTAGTTTATATCGATTTGTTCCTAGAGAAGGATTGGTGAAGCATCTTAGAATTTTATGGAGTATCTGTGTTTTCTCTTCTGTTTCTAATTTTGAGTTTCCTCTAGCTAAGGATAGCTGAAGACAGTACCATTGACCGAGGACTCGTCCATTCTTTGAGTAGTTGGCTATGTCTTTAAGATAACCAATGTTCCCGCTTGTTTGTGGATCTAGTTTGTGCTCGAGTTCATCGACATTCTCATCTATTTCAAAATCAGAGTTGTGCAGCGAAAGCAAAGGTAGTAGCTGTGCAAGAAAGGAAGTAACCTCAGATTTCTACAAGAAGTTTATGTGAATTTCTAAGTGGGTATAGAATTTTCTGGAATCTGGGAGAAGGAAGTTCAGTCTTCTATTTCTTGTGGAGAAGAGTTTGTGGATTTCAGCAGATTTGAAGATCATTTTGTGCTTGGTTCATAATTGTTTCAAAAAGCATCAGCAAAGGTTGAGCTGATCAGGAAGAGATGAGGTAGCTCGGGATCGTCTGGTGAGCTATGCAGATATGAGTCAGAGTTTGGAATTCGGAGTTGGAAATTGGAAACTGTTTAAATTTTCCTCGATTATAAGAGCTATAAGATTTGGTAAGTCTGGAAGCTAGCTCCAAAATATTTTGGAATTTTCTTGTGTTCTTGAGAGGAGTAGTTCTTTGATCTACAGGATTGAATGGCCAGTTTGGATGGCTGGGATTCATTGTATTTCAAGTATCTCTGAGGGAATACGTGTATGATTCATCGCTGGTTGTGGGATCTGAAGTTCAGTTGGATTTGGAGTTGAGCTGGACTTGGGTGTGATCTGATATTCTATTCAGATTGGTGGATCTAGAGATGAGAAGAGCTCTGGATTATAGTGGTGTTGTTTTAGCTTCTGTAGAGCGAGTCTCCCTGTAATTTATACTTGGGAAACTCTAGATAGTATTATAAAGATCTATCCTGATTTGTATCAGAATAGTTAGTTAGGTTTGTTTGTTTGTTTGATTGATTGCTATGGTTGTTAGAAACTGGATGATAGGTATGTGGTTGCTGTTTTAAAAATCTTTGCTGGATTATTAAATTAACTTTGTTTTAAATTTCGAGGATGAAATTATTTTAGGGGGGGAGGAATGTGATATCCCGGGTTTTTGGGCAATATAAATTTAATAATCAGTATTGATAATTTAATTGATTTGATAATTTTCTTTATAATTTAAATTTAAATTGGTTAATTTAATATTTTAAAGGTTAATAAATTATAATCTGGAAATTGATAAGATTTGTTTGTCAAAGCTAATAAAATTTTATTCTATTTATAATATATATATTTGATATATATTGTGAATGGAAATATCTTTTGTTTTAAATAAAAGATGAATTTTCAAACTGTAATATATATGTATGTATATGTTATAATTTGGATTGTTATGAATTTAATTTAATCTAATAATAATATATATAGTATGAATATATTGTGATTTAAGCTTTGTTTTAAATTTAATATCTTTCAAAAGTTAAAGATTAATTCATTTGTTTTCAAAATATAAGATAATTGTTTGTTTTAAATATGATAGTTTAAATAAAGTTTTATTTTGTATTCTTTAAAGTGTTTAAATTTAAAAAGTTATAAAAATACATGTATAAGAATTTGTTTGTATTATAATTGGTTTTATAATATTTTCTCTAAAGTAATTTATATACATATATACTAAGATAAGTGTTTATTAATTAGTAAATTAAGTATAAAAGCTTTATATTAACATTTAAATTAAATAAAAATTTATTTAAAATACTTAGGACATGTGTTAATATCTTAACATATGGTAATAACATGTGGAAGCCTTGTATAATCCAATTTAACAAGTTGGACATTTGTCTAATATATAAAAAATACAAGTGGCAAGGTTATATTTTCTCTAAAAATTAGTTAATATAATGTGGTATAGAGAAACCTGGTTTTCATTTCTCAGTTAAAAATATTTTCTTTCTTCCTCTAAAACTAAAAACAAATCAAAACAGAAATCTGAAAACAAATCCTCAAAATAAAACCCTGTAAAATTCTCAATACAAATGAAGTTAGAAATCTGGAATTCAAACATGCATTTCAAATGAAGATCAGCAGCAGTTTAAATCATCAACATTAAACAAGCATGCAAAGTATCACAACAACAATCAAGTTAAAGACTCAAATATTTACAAGCATGCAGTAGGATTTCAAATTCAACATTTTCCAGATCAAATTTTAGAAGCCTGGAAAACTGCTCTGTTTGTTCTCTGCTTCTTTAAATATAAGGTGAGTAAATATTTATTTTAAAAACAGTTTGAAACTTGGGATTTGAACTTAGTTGCTTGTGATGAAATGATATAAATGTTTATAGAAAATGCCTTGATATGAATGCATGTAAGTAATAAGTATTGAATGCCTGTGTGAATAAAAAAAAAATATAGGCTCTGTTGTTTAACAGATTATGATTTTTTTTTCTCTCTAAATTAAATTTCTCATCATCTAGTCTCTATTAGCTTTGGGTTTGTGGATGAAAAATGTTCGAAAACATGTAGCATAACTCTTAAAAATAAGATCTGGAATTTATATTAAATATTCATCTCGAAATTTTATAAGTAACAGTAAAATTGTAATTTGGGTCAAATTCTTATCAATCAAATTTTAAGTATTGATTGCATAGCTGAATTTGTTATAGAAAATGATGAATTTTAATGTGAATATCATAATTTTTAGAGTGGTATTCGTCGAGATATGTGGAGTTGAACAGTTTCGACATTTTCGTCGATTTACGTTGATCGGCGACTCTGGAGTGTTTGATATTTGGGCTGGAGAAGGTCGGAAGCTTGGAGATCTCTGGAAAAATACTGGTGGGTTTTCTGGTTGGCCGTGGTGATGGGATTAGATCGAACTAGGGTTACAGAGGCATTGTGAAACGATGATGTTTAAGGGGTTCTCGCGATGGCCATGGGAAATCGGAGATGATCGCGAGTGTTTGGATAGTTGCATGGATCGGTGAAGATGCTCTGGTCGGAGTCTCAACGTTTCTGGTGGTCGGAGGCGACGAGGGGAAGCAAATTCCGGCAATGGTGTTTCCAGATTTTTGGTTGTTGGGTTCGATTTTGATGACGAAGTGATATCGTCGTTCTGGGTGGACGTATGGGTAGTGGAGGTCAGCGTGGATCGGTCGATGGTCGGGGAGATCGCCAGAGGTGGTCGGAGTGATGTGCAACGTGCACACGTGCACGTCGTATCTGGTTGGTGGTGTAGTTCGGTGACGAGCTCGTGAGAAATGAAGTTCGACTCGAAGCAGCCATGGTACGCGAGTGACACGAGTTAGGGCTCGGGGAAATGAGAGTTTGTCTCGGGTGTTGCTCGAGTTTTGTGAGAGTAGGCTCGGTTTGTTTTTAAGCAATCAAGTTTAGACTGTACAATAAGTTATTCAAAGCAAATGAAGGTCAAAGATTTTAAGGGTGTTTTAATCTAATATATTTTCAAATTGAAAAGTCTAAAAATATTTGATTTTTAAATAATTAAACTAAATTATTTTTAAAATTGAATTTAAAGGTATTTTCAAATTTAAATATTAGATCAAATTTTAAGAAACTCAATCAAGTTTAAATAAAGATGTTTTATGTTGAAAGGATACATTCAAAGTAATGTTTAAACTATATTTCAAATTTATATTTTTAAATAGATAAGATTAAAGAATATGATAATTGAGTTTCCAAAGATTAATATTGGTTTAATTCAATTAAATATGATTGAAAAGGGTTTTCAAAGATTTTGAGTATATTAAAATTAAGTGTTTGAATTGTTTTATTTTAAAAGTAAAAATCATATTGATTTTTAAATTTATTTTAATGAAGTAAATGATTTGAGTAAATATTTAATATAAATGTAAGGTTTATTCTTAATTAGTTAAGTAGAGATTAATTAAGAACAATTAATTAATAAAATAAATTTAAGCTTAATTACTATTTGTAATTAAGAATAATTACTTAATGAAGTAATTAGTGGATGGTTAATGGATTAATTAGGAATTAAGTAATGATTAATTGATTAATTAATTAAAGTAATTAATTTTAGGTTAATTAATTAGTCTAATTAATTAAAGATAAATTACTTATTGATTAATTGAATATAATTACTTAGTAAAGTAATTAATGAATAATTACTGAATGTAATTAAGAAAAGAGAAATTAATTATGAAAATAATTAAATGGAAGTGATTAAGGGTTAATCACTTGATGTTATTAATTTAAGAATAAATTAATATAATTGAATTGAAGTTAATTAATTAAAGAGTAATTAATTGATTAAAGGATTAAGGTTAATTAATTAAGGTAATTAATTAAGGAAGTAATTAAGGATCATTAATTTATATAATAAATAATGTAATTAAGGATTGATTAATTAAGATTAATTAATCAATAATAACTGATTAAAGAGTAGTTAATTAATATAATTAATTAAGGAGTTAATTAATTAAGATAAGTAATTACAAATTGTTAATTACTGTTTATGATTAATTAAGTCTAATTAATTAATGAAGTGGTTGATTAAAATTAATTATTTAATTAATAAAAAAAAAGTTAATTAATTAATAAGGATTATTGTAATTAATGATAGTAATTAAAGGTTAATTACTGTATATGGTTAAGGATAATTACTTGATGTAATTAAAGATAATTAATCAAAGGAGATTAATTAAGGAAGATCATTTAGATGTTTAATTAATTAATTTGTAATTAATTAATGATAGTGAGTAGGATTAAGATAATCCAAGTAATTAAAGGATAGTAATTAATTTAATTAAAGGTTAATTAAATTGATTAGAGTAAATCAATTCTGTTTAGATAATTGATTAATACTGGATGTTTGATATTGGGTGATTGGTTGATATTGGATGATTTGTATGTCTCTGATATATATATGATATATGCTGCTTTGTGAGATGAATGTTGATATGAATTATCTATTGTGATAATGTTATTTATCTATCTGTTTATATCATTCAGAATATAAGTTTAAATGTTTAAACCTTTAAACAACTTGGCCTTAAAAGATACGTTTTGGATTTCGATGAGACCGGGATCGGGTTTCCGTATACCGGTATTCTAGGTCTGGAGACCCGAATACCACATCGATCCAAATTAACGATAGGTCGTGAATCTCAAGTGAAGATGAAGATTCAGAGTGCAAGGGTTATTGTCGTTAACTCTGAGGGTGATTCCAAAACGAGTGTAACGAGATAATGCCTTCGGTTTCGTTCGAACCCGGAACGAACTTGTATGGATTGAATGCTTTCAGCACATCGTCAGGCGGACGATGAGCATTCTAAGTGATATGTTCTGATTAAAGGTAATCGTAACCTCAAGCCTCATCAACCGGGAATGGCTAAAACAGGGGAGGTGCAGCAAGGCTTCGTGGGTAGCACCCACTGAGAGCAAGATAGATCCCTGTCTAGAGGTCCCTTTTCTTTTCATTCGGCTTAGTGTGTGGTTGGTCGCGCCAACTACGGGGTTATCTTGTTCGGGATTATCCAGTAAGGGATGGTTCCGGCTTTGTGTTGCAGGGGAGCGGGCGTACTCCTCGGTACGGTGATCTAGGCCACGTACTGTGACGGGCGGTACCCCAGTAGCCCTGCCATTGTATGGAATCCAAAATCCAATAAGTGCCAACGGACTTGATTGTATAACCCACTTTGTGGCTAGTATGCTGGAATTTAATAATGTAACAATTTTGGCTATTTCATATTTACTTGAAAACCCTAGACCCTATTATAATACAATCGGATTTCCTATCAAATGTTTTAGTTAGCGTAAGGTAAAAACTTACCCATGTTTATTTGTGGGGGAGTCTTACGTGATACTTTTGTTTTCAAAGGTTTTCAAAGTTAAGCAATCTAACCGTTTACTCACACCAGACCCATGTCTGACCCAAGTGTTTATTTTCTGTTTTATTAAACTCTTTGGTACTCAATATTGTATTGAGTAGTCGAGGGATTCAGGATAGTCTTGACGAATTCTGGAGGAGCTGTGGAGCAGGAGGCTTCAGCGAGTAGATATATAGAGTTTCCGCTGTGTTTGTATTAGTCTGTATTGTACTGATGTACTTGTGTTGTATAATAGACAGAAGTTTATAACTGTCTATTCTGTGATGTATAAATTGTGTACTCTGATGTATATGATACTATGTAATATCTTATGTGATAATATATTTCTCATTCCGCTGTGAGATTTCTGATGTGTTGTTGTTCTCTCTTCTTTTCTTTTCTTCTTCTATCCCTTTCTTTCTTCATAACGATGCGTCTTTCTGGGCAAAGAAAAGTCGGGTCGTTACATTTTGTATTTATCAGCATTTTTGAGGACATGTTGTTATAACTGTCTAGGTTGATGATGGTTAGTTACTTTGATTAATGCATATATTGCAGTTTTCTTTTGTAAAGATATGTTGCATACTATATATTACTCGTCACGATGTGAGATTATGTTCTGTCTTTTCTTTCTTTCATCCCAACACTCTGTCTTTCTGGCACTTGGATGCTTGGCATGTGAATAACATGGATGTATTAGTGTCGAATTTTGACAGTCTAAAAGGGGGATCGTTACAGTGTGGTATCAAAGCTTAGATTGAGAGAATACCTAGGTTTTTATGGGGTAGACTCATTAGAGATAGGGTTAGTAACACCCTTGAATGAGTTTGAGTGTATATAGATATACGAGAGCGTATTTTTTTTAGCAAGGCTAGCTGGCTTTATAGTGGGCCATGCCACTGTATTAATCAAATTTATAACAGGTGTTCTACACATGCGTACAACTACTATAGAACATTTAAAATGGGAGTTTGGCTAAAGGCCAAGCTACTTAATAGGAACAGACAAAACTAATCCCCTACAGAAGAGGATGACCCATCATCAGATGAATCAGACCTAATCACATGAACACATAAGCTAAAAAACTTCCCAAGTAAAGGAACAAAGTCCAAGGAATCCTTAGAGTATAAGAAAATCCTATCCCTAGTAGCATCCTGAAGTATAACTCGGTTATGATCCCCATTCTCATTGTCTTGTGATAGAGAAAGAGAATCACCTGATACCTAGTAGATTAAATATCTATGCTCGCCCACTACATGAGCAACATATCTATAATAACAATCCATCATGGGGGAATAACAAAACTGAGTGCCTTCATGAACCCAAACTTGCTCATTAGTATTTGTTAGTGCTATAGAAATGTTTTATATTGTGTTGATTTATCTGATGAGTGGTTTATGAATTCTGGTCAATATAGGTACAACTGTATCGATAGGAGATTCTAAACACTTATACAAGGCAAACCGAGATAGTATTATTTTGAAAATTGGTAAATGAAATAATTTCACCTAGAATTATATTTTATATATAAAAGTGTAGTTTCCCAAAACTGGTATAATTGTTTATGATGTGTTTGTTTGTTAGGAAATGATAATATTCATTTATTATCATTTTTTGTTTTATAAGTCATGATCGTTCAGTTTAGGGGTATTGACTATTGTTTGTTAAAATGAAGTAACTTTATATAAATATGGTTTATAAATAAAAAGGATTTAAGCTGAGAATTTGAGAACTTAAATCCCGGTGTTTTTGAAAATTGTTATTTTGAAAGTTTTGAGGATGATAATAATAGTATTATTTGAAAGTATTTATGAATATAAATATTTCAAAAGGATTTTAAAAGGGATAGAAAACATTGAACTCACTTTTGTCACTGAAAAATAATTACGGTGATGACTGTAGCATCATCGGGGTGCATTTTCGAGTTTCTAAGTTGGGGATGATACCATACAAGTTTTGCTTCATGGTTGTTTTGGTAAAACAAATTTTGTTTTAAATTCTGAAAGTATGATTTTATATACAAAAGGAGATGGGTATATTATTATTATTATTTTAAGATAATTTGAAATAAAACCTGGGTATTTAATTATGAATTACAGTTAAATTATTTTATGGACGCATGTACCCTATGCATTAGGGTAGTTTGCTTTGTGCATCTCATTATAATATATTTTTTGGTAGTTTCCATTTTTTGAAATGAAATGGAATTTTTGACGATTATGGATAGTTGGAATGTTCTGAATTAATTGAGAACTTGAAGTTAAGTGTTTGTGAAAATATAAGAAAATAAGCTTTTGTTACTTATAAATTTGAGAAGATAATAAGTTAAAACAAGTTTTCAATTTGTTTAACATCCTAATTACGTAAAATAAATCTGAAATTGTATATATACACTTAGGATGTAGAAGAGTGTTATACAAATATGAACTAAATATGGAGTGGTTATAAATTAAATGATTTAGTATTAAAGGAAATATACTGTAAGTAAAAATGAATGGGAATTAAAAATAATTGGTGTAGTTAAGAAACCAATAAAATAAATATGAAAATAGTATGTAGATCATTTTATTGGCATAACTGTTTTTGATCCAGATCCGAGTACACGATTTCAAGGTGATTTACACCAGTTCGAACAAGGATTTTTCACTCGATTCTTGATGGCGAACACTTGATAGGATTCTTGATATGATTATGAAGTTTTCTATCATAGTATATGGCTATGTAAAGAGAATGGAGGTTTCTAATCAAGGAACCCGATCAGAGTCCACACCAATGAAGACGAGTGAGCGATACTAGTTTAAAAGAGAAGTTTGTATGATCGAGTGAGTGATCAGATTTGATATTGTGTATGGATGACATATGTACATCGTACGGGCTTTAATGTAATTGCATGCATTTGACATTAGAAATGAAAGTTATATGGTTTGATGGCATTTGTAAGTAAGATGTAGGTTCATGGAAACAAAGGCATGGTAGTTGTTTTTGGCTTCATGAGTAGAGTTTGATTGCTCGATAAATAGGTATGTGTTGAAGCTTAGTGGGTGTATTTTCTATGTGTCATACACACTCTATAAGATATATCATAAATATGTATTGTTGTTGTATTTTCCCCTGATATGGGAGGTCCCAGATATAGGCTTATATTGATATTTTGTTTTTTTTTGGACCTAGCCATGCAAAGGAGGTGCTGCTAAAATTTTCCGTAACATATGGGACTTTAAAAATTTAGCAGCTCATTTCAACTAAGAGAATTTATAAGTCTAAGGGTGTGAAGACATTTTTCTTCCTTTGGGAATTTTGAGGATGAAATTCTATTAAGGGGGAAGAATGTAATGACCTGAAACTTTTAATGTTTCGAATGAGAATATTTAATTTATTTAAATATTTAGATTTGATTCAAATTTAATAAATAATAAGAAAATCTATTATAATAAAACGATTCGATTTTTAATTAAGTATTTTTAAATGAATTTATAGGATTTTTCCATAATTTTTAATTTGGAAAATATTTAAATTATCGTTTGACATATTTTTGGGCAAACAATAGTATTTTTGAAATTTCACGGAATAAGATAACTAGTGTATTTTATTGTTGTTTTGTGATCATATCGCATTGCTCTGCGCAATCCTATCTTTGTTTTTGTTGTCCGCGGTTCGCACGTGATAGAAAAGCTGTGTAGCGTAGTACTGAAAATTGTAAAATAAATCAAACATCACCCCCTAAGACTTTTTTTCTTTCTTTCCATTTCCCCTCTTCTCTCTTCTATTTTTCAACCTCCTGTAAAAAAGACAAAAAACAACTCACCATCATCTAAAATCAAAATCAAATAATATACTCAACGAAAAATTGTAAAACTAGATTCATTGAACTCGTATATGTGAGATCTCAAATCCATGTGAGTTTGAGTGGTTATGGTCGAGATTGATGATAGTAGAAGTGAGCAAGGCCGGCTGGGGTTTGAAGGGGAGGTTGATTTAGGTGGCGATAAGCTTCGACGAGGTTGGCATTGGGTTTGTCATGCGAAGAGGCACCATTTCCCAAAGTTTTGAAGTGTGCGGTGGCATATTGGAGATTATGATATTTAGGGTTGTCGCTTATAGGTTTTGGGTCGTGATTGGACGTGGGTCGTCGAGCTTGGAATTGATGGTTCGAGAGGGATCTTGTGCTAAGAGAGAGTCGTTGGAGGTGGTTTCGTGCGATTTCGTTGAGTATTGGTGGAGAAATCAGGGAGGGAAGGGTTGCGTATTTGGGTTTGGGGTGCATAGGTGATACAACATGTATGTACAAGGAGAGATTAAGGTTTGGGGAGGAAAGGTGATTAGTGAATTAATTTGTAATTATCTTAATTAATTATATAATTAATCTTAAAACTTTTAAAATCAATAACTTCTTCATACGAGGTCCGATTAAAACGCACTATTTTGCATAGCGCTCGACGGAGCGATACCTATGCATTGGAATTGATTTCATCGAGGTTGGAGCAAGTGGAATTTTGAGCTAAAATCGAACGTCATTTGATTTTTGATCAAACCAGAACGCTTAAGCGTCAACTGAAATTTTGATGCGTTGTCTCATATCTGAGTGAATACTATAATGATATATAGTAGAAATAAATTATTGTTTTGTGTTCGAATGATTTATTGGTTTGGTTTGGTTGAATTCAGCTTTGAAAAGTGAATGACATATAAAATGAAATATAGAGAATTTTGTAGAGGAATTCGGATTCCTTGCTATTGTTGATTTTAAATTCCAGTTATATACTTGTCGTATAAATCATTGAATGACAGAACTTGATAGTTTGCCCATATTTGGTATGACATTGATATATGTTAAAAGTTGAACATTTTACTGATAAAGGTAATAGTAACATTGGTTAAGTGTTGAATTAGCTCAGGGCCTCATTTTAGTATTTTGAAATACTATGGTTTGTTGTTTTAATTTGAAAATGGTTTTAATTCGGAGAATGATTTTAAATTTGACTTTTGGAATTTCAGTGATATTTTATTTAAAATGGGTTTTGAACTTTTTCATTTTTCTTTAACTTTTTTATTAATATTTTATAATATATATGGAAATGTTTGAAAAGTACTTCAGGAAGAAAAAATTAATATAATAACGGATTGTTTATTATAGGGGAGGAGAATTTATCTTTTATAATAAAGTGATTCTGTATTAAAAAATAGAAATATTTGTGAAACACTTTATATAAAAGGTTGTATATAAAGATAGATTTATAAATATTATTCTATAAATAAAAAGATAGATTTATAAATGCTATTATATAAATAAAAGGATAGATTTAGAAATGATATTTTATAAAAGGGAAATTAATATCATTTTGATAAATTGGAATAATAAATTAAAATTGTGAATTTATAATGATAAATGGAATGATCGTTCTATGGAAATTATATGACATTTATGTTTGGAGATTTTAAAAGTATTTTTATAATTATATTTAGAGATTTATAAAAGGAATTATAAATGAATTTGAAGATTTATAAAAGAAGTTTTATAAATAGAAATGAAATTTTTAAAGAAGTTTTATAAATAAACCAATAGATTTATAAAAGGAGTTTTGTTAATATAAAAGAGATTTATAAAAAGAATTTTATAAAAGTAAATGAGGTTTGATTTTTATAAATGGTCATTTTAAATTATGATGGTATGGAAAGTATTCTTCCATACTTAACATCAAATTCCAAGGTTGAGAAACTTGTCCCTATCCTGAGAATAAAGAATGTAAATCAAGACAATGATAGCATGCTAATTTTTCCGAATACATTGTTACTCGAGGGATAGTACAAGTTTGAAATTGGGAAGTGGTAGCAAGTAAATTTGGTCTAATTTCCATATGATCCTTTTACTTACACTAAAAGGAAAGTGGTTTGGGTTTATAGTAACAATGTTTTAAATGACATTTGTTTTGGCCCTATTAAATATGATTTTGGAAAAAGGGAAAAATATTTTTGAAGTATTAGAAATGTACGTGTTTTTTGGGAATATACTTATACTGTTGATATAAGTATATGGAAAAGTTTTCTAAATATTGAAAGTGAAATGTTTTTGTGAGTATACTTACACAGTTGAGATAAGTATATCAATATTTTCAAGTGTTGAAAAGAGTAGAGAAGATTTGCGTATACCTTTTATAAAAGTATTTTAATGCAAGAATTTACAAAGTGATTTTTGATTAATGAAAGGATTAACTAGAGAGGCTCAATGGTTGCTTATGTGCTTAACCATGCTTGGTTTCCATATGAAGTTAAATCTCTGATTGGATTGTTGTATATTCAATAGTTAAATAATCGACCATCAAATCTTGGTCATTTTTAAAACTATTGTTGTTGGTTCGGGGAGACCGGGAGTAGATATATTATCCAAAAACCACTTCGAACAGACATAAGCATTTGAACTAGAAATATCTTGAAGATGATGGAATCGAAGACGAAGTTTTTTGAAGTGCAAGTGCTACTTGCTACTAATCCTAAGGATGTAGTAGAAGTATTGTCTTCGGTTTGTTCAGACCTAGAGCAACTTGTATGGATGAATGCTGGTTTTACATTATTGCCTGGAGGGCTGTGTTAGGACTCCAAGTGGGATTTGCTAAAAAGATAAAATGTAGCCTCAAGCCTCACACCTGGTAATGACTAAAATAGGAGATATGCAGCAGGGCTATGTGGTTCGCATCCTTAGGGTATGGTCATTACCCGATCTAGATCAATATCGACCCATTTATGTATGCTGGTGATTCGATACAGTTGTTGGTCGGCAACCAGGATGATGTTATATTCGGTACTGTCTAGAAATGGGTAAGCTGATTCTATTTTGGCAGGTATGCAAAATGTTTTTGCGACCTCGGTACATTTTTCTAGAGATGTACTGTGACAGGCAGTACACTAGTAGCCTTGTCATTGTATGGTATCCATTTTCCAATACTTGTCTTTATGGACTTAGTTGTATATTATGTATGCTATCGAATGTAATTAATGTAACCATTCTTGGCTATGATTCAATATTTATTTTAAACCTTAAACATTACTATAATATCATTGGATTTCTAATAAAATGGTTTGGTTATTGTAAGGTAAAAACCCGTTCGTTTTTTGTGCGACATGGTCTTACAAGATACATTTATTTTGAAAGGTTTTATAACATTAAAGATCCTTTTGATTTGTGTTTTCTCACACTGGTTTACCAGACTGATCCGGGCGTTATGTTCTTATAATGCTCGGGTCAGCTCGATTATACTTTAGATTTAGTTTGAATGCTTTGGAGCTTCAAGGGACGAGCTGGATGCCTCCAAGACGTATTTATATAAATTATTTCCACTGCATTTGTTGTTTTTATTCAACAGCATTTGTGAGGAGAGGTTGTTATAACTGTCCAGGCCGATGATAGGTTAGTTATTCTGGTTGATGCATATATTAAAGTTTTCTTTTGTAAAAATCTATTGTATATTATATATTACTCGTCATGATGAGAGATTCTATTCTGTCATTTCTTTCTTTCATCCCAACAATTTGTCTTTCCTGCACTTGGATGCTCGGCACGTGAATACCGTGGATGTATTAGTGTCGAATTTTGAGGGTCGAAAAGGCGGGTCGTGACAACATTTATATGCGATGTTATATGGATCAAATATCCAGTCTTGTATTGCTTTAGAGTTCAAAACACATAGAACGCAATACATGGTCTTGACCAAATAAACATGTAAGCGACCAAATTATGAATGTGATCACTAGTTGTAAAATCAAGCATTTGCATGGTTATTGAAACATTAACATGCAAGAAGCATTTATTAGTAAGTATATGTTATATTTCTATTTTTTAATCTTTAAATTAGTTTAGTTGTATATCTTAATTGAAAAACATTTTACCAATCATATTAAGTGTACATATTTATTAATGTAGATTATTACAACATTATATAACATATGCTCTTACAATATTAGAAAGCTTAAATGTTATCATTTCATTTTTCCAATAAGGCTCCCACTAATTTTTTATGTTTCACCAAACCTTAAGCATAACATAGAAGTCTTTCGAATTCACTAGTGAGTGTTGGGACTCATATGCCTTGTGATCCTGACCTTGAGGAAAACTCAACAAATCATATGCTTGCATACGATGGATAACTCGTTATCAATTGTATCACTACATCACCTAACCCTTGGTACCTTGTCCTAATCCCGGCTTTACCTTGAGGAAAGCTCAACAAGTAAAGTAGGATTATTCACTCAGACCTATCATTTCGCGATGGCCTAAGTATAATGCGCATACTTTAAGGAAAGCTAAGCTAGAACATACAATTATCTTACCTCGTATATTCAATATATTAATAGTACTACACATAATATCCCTAGCTTAAGGAAAGCTCAACAACTAAAGAGTATGCAAGTAATCTGTTAATATTAAAATGATAGAGGCCAACAATATATTGAAGATTCATAAACTTTAATATATTATATTGAGGATATCGACTTATGGAATAATGTACTTCTTATAAAATATCCTCGTGATTCAAATGTCGGACATATCGAAAATCACGGTATACGTACATTTACATATGTATTTATTCCCTAAGTCTATTTAGGGTTTCTTTAGTGTTCCACCTTTAATTTATACATTCATATTATATAAGTTTTATTATTATATAACTTTTATATTTCATATTACTTATATAATAGTCTTATGTATAATATTATATTAATTGAACCTTATTTAATTAATTTTATCTTATTTTAATATAACATTTATATTAAATATTTATTATATACTATAACTTTTGTAGTATTACACATATATCTTATATATGTGTATATTCATTTAATCAATTTATTTATTTAATCAAACAATTTTAGTTAAATTATATTAATTTCAAAATTCAATTCATATACATACATGTATACTTATGTTATTTTAAACATTTTAAAACAACATAACATATATCATAATATATAATACACGTATACATTTATTAATTAATTAACTTATTTAATTAATTTATTTTATTAATCTTATTAATAAATTTAAAATTTTGAAATTAATATTTATTTTCAAACATTTTGAAATTTTTTTTATAATATTATAACTTTTATAAAATTTGTATATCTTATATTAAATTTAATTTCTAAATTTAAAATATTATATTCTAATTTTCAAACAATTTTGAAAATTAGCCCAATGCCCAATTCAAATTTGGGCCTTTTCGATTAGGGAGAACATTTGGGCTGTGAGCTTAATTAGTTAACCCTAACATGACTAATCTAGATCGTATAGGCTATTGGGTTTTGATACCATTGTTGGAACTGGGCCAGCCCATAGTAGAAGTTATAGGTGAATTTCAAAAAATTCCCATATTGGATCTATATTGGACCTATGAAGTTTAATTCATTTAGAACATTTCTGAATTTTATTTGAATAAAATCTCTTAATTTATTTAAATTTATAACTAATATAGTTTTAATTAATTTATATTTTAACGCACATAATATATACATATACGTATCATATACATATATGTATGTGTCTATTTGTGCAATATGTAAGCCCATGCAAGGTATAACATGCTCGTATATAGATGTTGGGATTTACATCACAACTGACGCGTTAGCTCATCCGATATGTAATGTAAGTTGTCCAAATATATGTATGTATATAAACTATTACTTACGAGCATTGCGGCACACGCTTCACACGTGATGAAGGCACCTGAATTGTTTTTGTACAAATTGTATTTGTTTAATACGTTTAAAAGAAAATGTTTTCCATAAATATTTAGCCATATGTTTGTGTTGAATCATACGTAGTTAATTTGAATTTTTATTTCTAAGTTGCAATATCTAATTTTTATTAGTTTAAAATCTTATTTATATTATTAATTTATAAAAACAAATTTGTAAAGTAGTTTATTTGTTAGATCCTATTTTTAAGTAATATGAAAACTTGGTAAATATTTATAGAGGAAATTTTGAATTTGTAATGGAAGCTTAATTGTCAGATCCTATTTTTGAGTTATACTAAATTTTGATAATATCGTTAGAGAGAAATTTTTGGTATCTCACGCTAACATCAAAAGAGTGTGACACCAAATGTATTACAACATTTAATAAAGAAATACGTATACGGGAAATTTTGGAAGTTCGCGGTCGGACTAAAAGTTTGCGCTTCCAAGCCAACTATTAATAAATAGTGTATATATATATGTATATGCATATATTAAGTTTGTTTAAATAATTTTATATAAATTTAAAACATTTAAATATATATATATATATATGAATATATAAAATTCATAAATAAAATATTAATAATATATATATGCATATTATTATAATATATTTGTTTAAATATAAATAAGTTATTTACATATTAAAATAATATGCACATACACACTGTATATATATAGTTTTTTATTAAACCATGAATAATATATGTACCCGTATATATAATGATAAAATAAATTTTTTTATTTAAAATAATATATATATATATATATACACACTCATACATAAATATAGTCATAATATATATATATATTAATTAACAAAATTAATTTTTTTTTAATTCTAGATGGTGTGTACAACATACAAAAATAATTATTATTAATTTTATTGTTTTAAAATATATTTTTAATTGAATATTCACTCAAAATTACATAAAATATTAAAAAAATTATTTTCGAAACATTTTTCGAATTTTAAATTCTAGTAAATCATATATGATATTTTGAAGCTTGAAATTTTTCTCCACATTTTATTCGGTCAAATTTTATTTTTATTTTACTAATTTTTATTAAAATAATTAATTTAAGAATAGAAAAAATTATTTTTTAATTTTTATTTTTGTTTGAGAGCTTACCTTATGATAAGTTAATTTTATAAAATTAAAAAAACAATTCATAACATATTTTATTTTATATAATTTATTCATGTAGTATATTGATTTAAATAATATTAAATGATTATAAAAATTAAATTTTTGTTGTTGAAAATTACTATTGTTGTATAGTTATATGTATAAAATATACGATCAATTTTAACTATAGAACCGTATTGTAATTAAATATAAACTATATATGTATAATTAAATTCTATATGTATATATATATATTAATAAGATAATAATTAATATATATAGGCAGTTGTACAGATATGATATATAAAAAAATTAATTTTTTAATTTATAGGTGTATACATATATATAACCAAACTAACTTGTGACAACATTAATACATATCAGAATCGTTACCTAACTAATGATATAATAATAATATGTACATAATGAAATATTATTTATAAGATTATAGATTATAATTCAAAGGAAATCATACCTAAGAACCAAAGCCTCGAAGCACACATTGAAAGAATGAACTCTCCCCTTCGAAACCTTTTCCGATTCGGCAGATTGCTAGTCCTTGAACCGATGATCTTCAACTATCGGGTAGTAACTGAATTGATTTGATTTGAGCTTAGGATATTAAGGATATGGAAGAGGGTAGGTCGGCCAATAAAGGAATTTGGGTGGAGGCTACCAAAAAGATTCTTATCAAATGGAGGAAAAATTGTTTAAACATTGGAAGGAAATGAAAGAGTTTAGGATCATATATTTTACTCAATCTCCTTCCATCTCAGCCACTCAATTTCACTCCTCTTTAGCCCATCAACTAGCCTCCTCTTACCTCTTTATTTCAGCCAATCCTATCAGCCCCATGTTGGGCCGTAACCAATTTAGAGCCCGAATGAATATTTTGTTTTAAATGGCACTTCGCTCGTAGAGCCAATGCATCAATAAGGGGAACTAATTTAAAATGCTTATTGATATCGTATATCGATTGATGTATTCATAAATTTTATAAATACATTTAATATTCGTCTATCAAATCAAAATCAAATTTATAAATAACATTTCATAAATATTACTTAATTTAATTATTTATAATAATTATAAACTAATTAAATCGTTTAGTCAAAGGAGAATTTATCGTTCCGGTTGTGTGATTTTTCAGGTGTAAATTTGGTCAGCGATTAATATCAAACTAGTCGAATATTAACATTCATACGTCACTTAGCAAGTGGTGCGACATATTGCATTTCATCACTTACTTGCTTTCGGTAAAATCCAATTTCAGTTTGTTAAGCATTACCCGGTTGTGACTTTTATTTCACACCAATTCTCTTCATCAGAACTATATCACTTTGGACTTATGGAATTTGGTAATGGTCAAAATTCCAATATCATACACATTCAACTCTATAGTCCAAACACAAAGTCTTTGGTTCAATAATGATAATTATTAATCGAACTGCTCTGGCCAGAGACTTTGACTTTGAGTTGACTGTGATGCTAACCCTATATGACCGAGGAGACGAATCCTCTCTTGAATAGTGCTTCACTTCCAATGCTTCCACTCGACCCAACTATAGTCACTCGGTGGATGCCGTACCATGATTTGACTATAATCAAAGTGGAGCTTTCATATTGAAGATCCATGGTATTATCCGGATGAGAGAAATGTATAAATCAGTCACATCAATATTTTCTATTTGACCTTAGTTATATTAACCAACAGAAAACTATCGAGTCGTTCCATAGTTATCCAATAACTATCAAGTCGTTCCGTAGTTATCCAATAACTATCAGTACGTAACCCCTAGATGCCCGCAACAGTCATGAGTAATACCCTGCCCAATATTTTGAGAGCGTTACCTACTCTAGTCTCAATGGATACATCGATATCCGGCTCGATGCATCTTGACTAGGGATATTTACAATGGTATATTTGTTCTCATTATGATAAATTACTCACTGTTACAACACTTTGTAACTGCTATCACAAAAATACCATTTATGGATTTTATAATAAATATACCTTCAATTAAATTAATTAGTAAATAAAACACATTGTATCAAGTATATAATAGAAAGAAAATACCTTTATTTCGAACAAGATTGGTCAACGAGCTGGATATATGTAACGGATTATATAATTGTCCCTAGGAAAACCTCGAGGTCTATTATAAATTATGTTTGAAATTAAATTAGAAATACACCTTGTAGCAAAAGCCCTTAAGCACACCTTGAAATGATGATGTAATCTCCTAGAAACGATTTCTAATCCAACAGAGTGCTAGTCCATGAACCGTGAACACTAGCAATCGAATAGCAATTGATTTGATTTGATTTGCACTTCAGAAACGTGGGAGATGGGAAGGAAAGATCAGCCAGCAATAGATCAGGTTGGAGGCTCCGAAAATGCATCTATCAAATGGAGGAAGAGATGCTTAAATAGAGGAAGGAAATAAGAGAATTTGGGAGCTCATCTTTTACTCAATCTCCTTTAATATAATCCATCTAAAATCAAGCCATCTTTTTCCATATTAGTACCGCCTATACCCCATATTATGGCCAGATATACCAGCCCATCTAATGGGCCATGAACCCATCTATGGTCCGAACAAATATTTTGCATTTTAAATCTAATTTAAAGCACTTATCGATATCGTATATTAATTAATATATTTATAAATACATTTAATATTTGTTTATCAAATCAAAATCAAATTTATAATAATACTTCATAAATATTAATTAATTTACAAAATATAATTAATTTATAATAATTATCAATTAATTAAATCGTTTGTTCAAAGGAGTATTCGTTGTTTTTGTTGTGTGACTCGTTAGTGTGAATTTGGTCAACGGTTAACATCGAACTATTCGAATATTAATGTTTACATGTCACTTAGCAGGTGGTGTGACATTTCGAGCAAATTTATCACTTACTTGGTTTCTATAAAATCCAATTTTACTTTGTTAAGCATTACCCGGTTGTGACTTTTATTACACCAATTCTCTTCATCAAAACTATATCACTTTGGACTTATGGAATTTGGTAATGATCAAAATTCCAATGTCGTCCACATTTAACTCTATAATCCAAACACAAAGCCCTTGGTTCAATAATAAAAATTATTATTAACCAAAATGCTTTGGCCAGAGAATTTGACTTTGAGTTGACTTCAATTGATCGTGATACAAACCCTATATAACCGAGGAGACAAATCCTCTCTTGAATAGTGTTTCACTTCCAATACTTCCACTCAATCCAACTATAGTCACTCGATAAACATTATATTGTGATTCGAATGTATTCAAGTGGAGCTTTCATATTAAAGATTAATAGTATTCTCAAATGGAGAAAACCGTGTAAATTAGCCACATCGATATTTTATGTTTGACCTTGGTTATATTAACCAACAGAAAACTATTGAGTGGGTCATTCTATAGTTATCCAATAACTATCAACATGTTACCTCTTAGTGCCCCCAGCAGCCATGAATAATACACTGTCCAATATTTAGAGAGCGTTACATACTCCAGTCTCAACGAATGTATCAATATCCAGTCTCGACACATCTTGACTAGGAATATTTAAAATGGTATATTTGTTTTTATTGTGATAAATTACTCACGGTTACAACATCTTGTAACCACTATCACAAAATATTTCTTCATGGATTTTCTATTAAATATGCTTTTAATTAAATTAATTAACACAACACATTATATTAGGTATATAATAGAAAGAAAACACCTTTTATTTGAATAAGATTGGTTATCGAGTTATATATATATAACAAATTACATAATTGCTCCTAGGGCATACCCTTAACTTTATCAATCTCTCACTTGCATTTGAGGTCAATTATGGAATCTTATTCCAACTTCTCCAATCGGTTTTCTCAAAACAATTGGTTAGTCCCTCGGTGAACAGATATATTATGTTTCAATTATCTACTCTATCAATCAACTCTCTCTGACGTTGATAAACTACATTTATCATGTGGAACAATTTGTGGTATGTCTCTCGACTTCTAGTGAGCTCTAAGTTCTGTTATGAACTATATCATGACATTGTTATCATATAACAATGTTATGGGATTCTGAACATTTGGAATCACCATCAGCTCGGTTAATTTGTTTATTTATATTTATATACATTGCTTTTATTGCGATGTACTTAGATTTTTTCATTGGATCCGCCATAGTTATCCATTAGGAACATTTTAGACTTAAAGATTCTTAACTCGAATTTATTATTGACACATTATACTCAATATCACTTATGAAGTTCGAGTCCGAACACTCCTTCATAAGGACTTCATCGTTTCTGTAAACAATTCTCTAGTATTTCATAAATACACAATAATACCGCAAACTTACCATTTATTGATATCAATTTGGATTTGATATTTGCTTCATGTATCAAATACATAAACAAATCATGATATCATAGACAACATAACTTGTATGATAATTCCTATTTCCAATGCATAAGGAATCCATCTGACATGTTCCGTATTAAACATTTTAGTAAGGTGTCCATGCATATCATTTGGGACATCCCTAGTATCTTTTATGCATACTATAAAAGACATCATTCACAAATCCAATGAGTATTAAACAACTAAAATTGATTTTAATACAAGTACATTGTTAACGATCAATAGTGTGTTGTTTACTTATGGTTTAGAAATATCTATGTACCTTTTAACGTTTTTTCTTATGAGCACACGCCTCCTCTCCATTTTGACTGATAATTAAAATTTTGATACATCTATCAAAATAATTGTTCAATTTTGATTCTTTTAAGAGTGATACTTTCTTATCTGTTTTCGAATCATATCTGAAATACCCACAAACTCAATATCGCTTCCACTGACTTCGAGACTCTTTAGTTGTTACGTGCAAGCAGACTAGTTTAAATCTATATCCAGAACTTTCTATTTTAACACATATATAACAAAACATAAAGTCATGCTAGGCAATAATTTTGTGAGTAAAATCCAAACCAACTTGAGCACATCGAATCATGAACCTGTTATGTTAATTTCAACAATTGAAATTTACGGTTATATTATTGTCAACGTGGCTTACTATATTCCAGCTACATTTGTCTTTCTCATAAAGATACATTTGCAGATACAACTACCAAAATAATATTTTGATAATGTACTTGGAATTTATTTCAGATTTGTACATCATACCGTATTATAAAGTCAATTCTCTTAATGGTTTAATTAAACAACCGAGGATTGTTTATTCTTAACATTGATAAGAAACTCACGGTTTCTCTTTAATGTACAAGAATACTCATTAGACGTTTCAATGTATTTGTGTACATTTAGGTTTAGTCAATTTCATTTCATCCCCTTTAATTAGTTTTATCATTGGATCGTATTCTAATTTATTTTATACCAATAATTTCTTAAAGAAATTCCTTCGCTAAAAAGTTGCTATTTCTTGAAACAATAGTTGTTTCTCAGTGCAATAAAATGAGCGTTCATAAATATTTTATAAATTGCCTTATATAAAATTGATTTTGCATTAGTTCATAATATATTTATGTTCACAACATAAATTAGTCATCTAATAACTATCGTTCCAAAAATTCTCTTGGGACGATTCATACAAGATCAGTTACATACAATCATTACGTGTAGTCTATTGACTTGCACAACCTTCTAACCCCTTCGCCTAGGATATGTATTTCTTATAAACCCTTATCTCATATGGTTTTGTAAATTATTCTTTGGATGATATTATTTTTAACCTTGTGTATTTCTTTAAAATACACACCTTATAGAAATAGTTTAACTTAACTTCACTCATCATTAATCATGCTTTGTCCAACAAAGTTTGATTACTCTTTATCAATACATCATTATGTATTAAGGAGGAGTGACCTTTGAGAATGAATCTTTATTCATATCGGGTACATATGGAAATCTTTCCAATATACTCACCTACTCGATCAAATCTGAAAGTCTATAGTATGGTGGATCGATTATACAAATGACAAGTATATAACTAAATTAAAATATAGTGTAACGATAGTAAAGAATGTAAATAAGAATAATCACACCAGGGTTTTTATACTGGTTCGGACCTCCCGTCCTACGTCCAGTCCCGAAGCTCCTCTTCGGAATTTCCTTTCACCAAATAACCCGCACTTCACCCGGAGGAACAGGTTTACAATAGTAGAGTTTCTTTGTCAACTATGTGTTCTCTATTACATGGATTTTGACTATATAGTACAATTGAACTTCCTATATCTCTTGGATGATTGAATACAATATTGTTCGAGAGAATATATAAGTGTATGATCTCAGATTTTCAGATTGGATAGCAAGTAGATGATTAGAACAAGAGATGATCAAGATAGAGAGTTGAGTTATCTTTTCATCCTTCTTGATTCTTGTTTATATAGTTGTAGAGTGTTGCTTCTAGTAGTTGCAACTCTTCCCTTTCAGTCTAGAGTCGTTACTGTTCACTGGTGAAGAGTTGTGGAGGAGAGATGGAGTTGTGTCTCTTTGGAGATGACCGTTGTTATTTGAATTTTTGCCCCGAGCCTAGTTTCAGAAGTTTGAATGGTATTTTCAGACGTCTAGAACCTAATATTATTTTTTGTCCAGTATCTACGCTCAGACGTCTGAAGTTCTGCATTCAGACGTCTGAACCTGTTAATTGAGGTTCTCCTGTGTTTATTCTTGAGTGCATCTCTCTTCGATCGTCGTGTTACTTTGTAGATGAATCTCTTTAGTGCTTTTAGTCTTCATCTTGTTATAGTAGTGATTTGTCTTGCTTTTAGTTTGTATGATATATATGATTTCCATTGTATAGTTGTCATCGTCGAAATCGTAAACTAAAGGTTCTAACAAAATCAACATTTCTGTGCATGTTATTTTATCTACTTCCGTTTTATATTCTATGAGTTTATCATAGACTTGTATATGTATATCAAATATACATGTCCATGTTTATGATAACTCATCGATGAATGATTAAGTATGTGAAACTTTTTTGGTATTAATAGTCTTATGATTGCATACATCTATATGTATCAATCCGAAGAGTTCATCAACTCTTATAATGCTCCCACTAAATGGGTGCATAACCCTTAATTGTTTGAGACATAATTAACTAGTATCGTATGATTCATAATCATATAATAAAAATTATTTCTCAAAACTATGACTTAATCTATAATTTTAAAATAATTGTAAATAATTTTAGATGCTTTAGTATTTTCAAATGCATCACTTTTGTTGTGAAAAACAAATACCACATTATAGTTTTATTTCATAACGAATATTCATAATATTCACATTGAAATATAACTATGTATATTTTTTAATCGACACTGAAATATAGTCGTTATCTAATAAATAATGTTTAATATGTTTTACGAAAACAATTTCGTAACTCGATGTAATCAATAAGTGCTATATGGCATGCTCCCATTATTTCCGCCATTACCATAATAGCGTATTAAATTTGGAGTTGCATCATTCACTTAATAAAAAATATTTATTTCACACACTTTGACTAGTTTACAAAGGAGATTTCCAAATATGCTAATTCAAGTATGGTTACTATATGTAATTAAAAAGCCTTCACGATAAAATAAATAAAAAGTACGGCCATTCCATTTCAACAAAAGACCATACCGAAGTTCAATACTTTGCGTCCGCTATCCCGATCATGATTTTCTTACCCCCAGAGGGAAAGGTCCTTCCCTTTTGGGCCGGTTGTGGACGAGGAGGGATTGAACTCAAAGAAATAAATCTCATATAAAACAATTTTCTATATAAAAATATATTTCGGAATAGAAATCATATTTCTTATTCCAATATTAAGTATCAATTATTATTTTACAATTCTCGTTTCTGATGTTTCTTTACGAAGCAGAATTGACCATTCACTCTCTTCATCCCAATTGTACCTTAAATCACATCTACTCTTGTACATTTGTTATTCTTTCTAAATGGTCGAACCATTTAAAAGGAATCCCTTGTTACAATATCATAACTAGCTCTTTTTGAAAAATGCATTTGATTATACTTAACATTTAAGGATATCAAATATGTTGCACTTTGCATAAATTGATGAAACTGACATTTCAATAATCGAGTTCTTAGATCTATCTTGTAGCTTTGGTCTAGTGTTACATTTAACACAATATGATCTTTTATTGTAATAAATCAAATTGAACACTCGATTTCGCACTATGGTTTATTTGCTTATCTTAGATGAAATGACTTCATCCAAATATTGTACATTACAAAGTGTGACCATTCACTATATAAAATTTATATGTAATTGTATATAGATCAAATATCCATAGTATCGTATTGCTTTGAGTTTAGAACTCATAGAGTGGAATACATGGTCTCAACCAAATAAACACATAAGCGACCAAATTACGAACGTATTTAGTAGTTGTAGAATCAGATGCTTGCATGGGTGTTGAAACATTAACATGCAATAAGCATTTATTAGTAAGTATATATTATATTTCTATTTGGAAATCTTCAATTCAGTTCATTTGTATGTCTTAATTGATAAATGTTTTATCAATTATATTAAATGCACAAATTTATCAAGTAGATAATTATAACATTATAACATATGTTCTTACAATATTAGAAAAGTTAAATGTTATCATTTCATTTTTATTATAAGGCTCCCACCAATCTTTTATGTTTAACAAACCTAAGTAGAAACATAGAAGTCCATCGACTTCACCAGTGGTTGCTAGGACTCGTATGCGTTGGGATTCTCATCTTGAGGAAAGATCAACAAATCATAAGCCCACATACGATGGATAACTCCATATTAGTTGTATCACATACAAATCCTAACCCATGGTTTCTTATCCTAATCCTGTGTTTACCTTGAGGAAAGCTCAACAAGTAATGTGAGATTATTTGCTAGGACCTATCAATTCGCGACGACCTAAGAATAATGCACATACCTTAAGGAAAGCTCAACAAATAAGTGCAATTATCTTACCATGTCTATTCAATATATTAGTAGTACTAAATGTAACATCCATAGCTTGAGGAAAGCTCAACAAATAAAGAGTATTCAAGTAATCTATTAATATTTAAATGATAGATGACAACTGTCATATTAATGATTCATAATCTTCAATATATTATGTAGAGCGATATCGACTTATGGAATAATGTATTTCTTATGAAATACCCTCATGGTTCAAGTGTCGCACACGTGTGAAATTATGGTATATGCACTATATGCATGTATTTATCCCTTAAGTCTATTTTGGGTCTCTTACTGTTCCATCTTTTATTATACATTTATATTATATGTGTTTTAATTATTATATAACTTTTATATTTCATATTACTTATATAATAGTCTTATGCATAATATTATATTAAATAATTAATTTAAATAATTAAAATTTTAATTAATTTTATATTAATTTTGTATAACATTTATATCTAATAATTATTATATAATATAACCTTTATAGTATAACACATATATCTTATATATGTATTTTTATTTGATTAATTAACCTTTTATATATTTATCTATTTAATTAACCTTTAACTAATTTGTTTATTTAATTAGACTTTAATTAATTAATTTAATTAAACTTTAATTAATTAATTTAATTAACCAATTTTAATTATATTATATTAATATCAAAAAATATATTATATACATACATGTACACTTATGATATCTTAAACATTTTAAAATATCATAACATTATCAAAATATAAAATGCATGTATATATCTTTCATTAATTAACTCATTTAATTAGTTAATCTTATTACTCTCATTAATAAATTTAAATTTTGAAACTAGTTTATATTATTTTTCAAACATTTTGAATTTTTTTATTTATAACTTTAAATCTATAATTTAATTTTCAAATAATTTTGAATTAGCCCAAGGCCCAATTCAAATTTGGACATTTTCTACTAAGGACAACTTCTAGGCTATGAGCTTAATAGTGAACCCTAACATAACTAATTTAGACCGCATAGGCTGTTGGGCTCTGATACCATTGTTGAAACTGGGCCTGTCCACAACGGAAGTAATAGGTGAATTTCAATTTTTTTACCTTATTAGATCTTTATTTGGGCCTATGAAATCAAATTTATTTAGAACATTTCTAAATTTTACTTAAATAAAATATTATTTTATTTGAATTTTGTGATGACCCGGATTTTTACGTTTGTTAAATGGGTAATTAATTGATTTTAATTGTTGAAAAATTGAATTTTATAAGTCAAATAAATATATTTTCTGGGAGTTAAAGTACCTGTATCTATAAATGGATTAAAAACTATATTAAATATTGAAGTATAAATTCTTGGACATGATAAGTATTATAGAAATGTGTGAATAACTTCCCCATCTAGAATAGTGTGTATGAAATATCAATATATTTGTGTGTGTGTGTGTGTATAGGATATAGACAAGTTTTGTGATGTTTAAATGTAAAAATATATGTAAGTACACAAAAATATATATGTGAGGATTAAAAATACATAAGTATATATATATATGTTAGATAAAATAGTTAATAGGTAAATATACATGTTTGTGAAAATATTGTATATGTAAGTAAGGGTATATGCATAAAGATACAAGCTTCATAAATGACATTTGAGTATAGTATATGTATACATGTTCATATTAATAAGAAATATGTAAATAAGCATGTAAATATAAATAGATGTAAACATATGAACATATTGATGACATATATATAAGTATATATGTGAAGTATGTATGTATGTATGTATGTATGTATGCAAGGAGGCAAGGTTAAGTGTATGAATAAATATATATATATATAAGACAAAACAAGACAAAAACTATGTTGTAGACATATGTATGTAGAGTGTATGTACATAAGGATATAGATATGCATGTAAACACAAAGGGGAACACAACATTAAATGCACATTCCCTCAAGCGCACAAAATATAAAATCACATCTTTTTCAAATAATCAAATCAGGTCAAAAGGCAAATCTCTGATCAAAGAAAATAAAATAAAATGAAAAAAAAAGAAGTGAAAACAGAATTTACTGTGTACAATAAAACAGAATGCAGCCTACTCTTTCTTATATATATATATACCTCAACTTGTCTTCATTTCTTTCATTTCGAACCAAGCTAAGTAATATAGAAAACACTACCATTTCACAAAACTTAAGAAGGATCAAACAACTCAAGTTAATAGGAAGTTCAACAACAAAGCAAGCAGATTATTTTCAAAAACCAATTCTATGTTCAAAGCATTCACTGTGAGTAATCTTCTTTTTAAAACCAAATCTTTCTTATAATATGAGTATGCTTAAAAATGAAATAAATTAACAGAAATAATGAGTTGCTTGCTTAGAAATGGATGTGTATATGCTTGTATATGGATGATTGTAAAGACTGTACAACATTCTTACCTCTGTTCTATTTCTTTTCCGTCATGTTTAATCTTTCAAAAATCTATATCTCTTCCTCTACATAGTGTTAGGTTATGATGTTTGAAGGGTTTGTGTTTGCATTCAAGTGTACTTTATTTTAAAAATGATCTCGTAAAATATTATCAAGTAAAAACACTATAAAATAGGAATTACAGTAGGTAACCAAATATTTCAAGAAATTCAAACATTTTAATTTGTTTTCATTGTTATAATTGGAATCGCCATAGGAAGAAACGATTTTTAGTGGCATTTTCAGGATTTTTAGTTCCCTATTTGATGAGGTGGAGAGAGATGGACGAATTTTGGTTGTGGGTCGAATTCCGACGATCTCAAGGTTAGTGGGTGTCGGGTTTTTGGTCAAAGGTAGCTGGGTGGTAGTGGGTCACGGGAAAAATGCTGGTGGATTTTTCTGATCGGCGTGGCGTTGGGTCGAAGGTGAAGTAGGGTTTTAGGTTCGAGTTTGGTCGAGGGGGGTTGTCGGGTAATGTAACAACCCGCATATTTTACGATTTTATATTTAAATATTTTTATTTAAATATATCATCGTTAATTGGATTTAAGTCCGAAAAGCTACTTTTTGCAAACGGTCGAATTAGGACTCGGGACCACTTCCATTGAGTCCAAAATGGCGTTTTAGACTTTTTTGAGTATAAGCTTCGATATGTTTGGAGTAAGTTGAATTTTGCTATTTTCTGTTGGGCTTTTTGGGTTTAGGTTTGACCCAACTCATCATATAACCTAGTTCAACCACTCTCCTCTCCTCTTCACTTCATTTTTATTTTATTAAACACTCAAGCAACTAAAAATGGGGAGAGGAAAGGGAAATTAAAATTCAAAACCCTAGATTCAATTTCAAACTTCAAATTCGTGCTCCAAAGTCAAAGAGAAGCTAAGGTAAGCTCCATCTTCATCTTCTCCATCTCTTCTCCTCTTCAATTTCAGAAATTCCTAAACCCTAATTTAGAAAATACTTGTTTTGATATTAGATTGAAGCTTGTAGGGTTGAAGTGAAGAATGGTTGATCTTCTTCTTGTAATACATGCTAGCTGAAATTAAAATTAGTATATTGCTGTTAGTAAATTAAGCATATCTCATTCATCTTAAATCAGAATTATGATTTTCTTGATGTTCTGGAAATCTTATTTTGTATTCTATAACTTCTTTGTTTTGAGCTTTGCATGATTTTGAGGTTTGAATGGTCGAAATCACGTTTGTTTGTTGCTGACCTGACAACAAACTACAGGGTTGATAAAATAAAAACCTGAAATTGTTTTGGCCATAAGTTACTTGTTTCTTATCCAAATCTAATAATTTGGGATGTTCTGGAAAGCTTAGATATAGGGCTAAAAGTTTCATGTTTTGAGTTTCATGAAATTTTGAAGTTAATTTGGTCAAAACTGTGCATTCTTACTACTATCCCGAGAGCAAAACGACAGTGATATAGAATTTAAATCTGAGAATTGTTTTAGTCATAGAATTTTCATCCCTGATCGGAATTTGACGGTCTTGGTCATTCCGGAAATCTTATAAACTAAGCTACAACTTTTATTTTATTCATTTTGCCAGAATTTGAAGTTTACTATGCCAAATTGTGGGTTTTCGTCTTTGACCTGTTAGTGCATAGCAACAGGCCTTAGTCTCTTTTCTCCCATTGTTTTCAGCGCAGAACCCCGACTTTGCGACGCCATCCCGGGCTCGTCCGATGTCGGATTTCATCGATTTTGGTCTCGTTGGAAAGATGAGGTTGAGATCTTCAATTCTATAAAATTTGTTTAAGATCTGGGTGATTTTGTTACTTTGTTTTTATTGCCGAAGTAGCACCCAGAAACTATTTTGAAAAACAATGATTAATTGTAGTTCAAACGTCCAACTTCGCGACCTCGCTGCGAGCGGGTCCGATGTCGGATTTCATCAATTTTGCTCTCGTTGGAAAGATGAGGTCGAGATCTTCAATCCTGCAAAGTTTGGTTTAGAACTGAGTGGGTTAGATACTTCTTTTCTATTGCCGAAGTAGCACCCAGAAACTGTTTTACAATAATGATCATTTTCACTTATCGTCGGACCAACTTTGAAACATTTCCATTTCTTCGTTTCAAGTCAGAACCGAACGATTCTTGTTACCTAGCAGAGTTTTGTGATTTTTGTCAAGATCTGGGTTCATATGACCCTTCGAACATGTCGTCGAAGTGGGACCTTTGCACTGTTTTGACATAGCAGAGTTTTGTGATTTTTGTCCGACTTTGAGACGACGCAGTTTCTTCGTTTCAAGTCGGAATTTCCCGATTCTTTTTGCAGTTTGGAGCAGGTATGTTGGTCTAAATGCTTGCCAATTTTATTATCATTTGGACTTGGTTTGTAGGTTCAAATCTGCCGTCGAACTAGTAACTTCGACTTGTTTTCAGCGATTTTATACTTAGTATAATTTCGATTATTTTTCTGAGTTTTTCCGATTTCTTTGAGATTTGGCTCTAGATTTCATGCACGGATTTTTATAAATCATTTTAAAGTGATTTTCAATCAAATTGGCTTTCGAAACTATTATTTAGTATTATTTTAAATATTAAATTAATTACTCCATAATAGGAGAATTTCAAAGACTATTTCTAAAGAGGTTTTCAAACGATTAAAAATCCGCTTTCTCCATCTATTTTCTAAGTAAAATATACACTCTTCTGCACTTCGAGCGAAGTGGAAAGGTGATTAAATGGTTAGGTAAAACACGGACCATGAATCCGCGCGTTTATCTTTCCGATTAATCCCCAACCTATTCGATTGATCGTTTTGACATTTTGGCCTAGTTTACCGATGACATGAGGTGAACTTTTTAATGCTTTGAGTGCGGAAGCTTACGATTGGTTAGTAAACCGTTTATTGCGAGCGTTGGGGTATGGGACTCACGTTACTACTTTACGGGTTCCTTGCTAAGAGTTCGTGACACATTCCTACCGTTAGTGGTAAACGAGTACTGGGCCTACGAGCCTTTACCACTACGGCGTGTTTCCTAAGTGATACCTCTAGGATATTGTCTTCGGACTGTCTCCCTTGGGTTTATTTGCCTTTGGGATAGTGTCTTTGGACTGTCTCCTTCTGGCTCATCACCTTCTGGATAGTGTCTTCGGACTGTCTCCTTTAGGTATTGCCCCTTAGCTAAAGTGATGGGTGTGTCACTGGGGTATATTTCCTGTGTGATTGAGTACAGTATTAGCGCGCTAATGTTTTCCCGTGTGATTTATATTCCCTCGTGTAGCGTCATTCGGTGGTGGTTTTATGCAACCACACGATATAAGCACGACTACCTTGTGGAACTTGTTTTATGCCTACACTGGCACTTGTGCTTATGTTATGCCAATGATATGAGGCTTGTTATTCATCTCTACTTAGATGTTTGTTTCTTCTCTAGGTGAGAAATTTTGGTCTTTATTATCATGATATATGTTTCTCTTTTGGAGATTATTATGTTATATGTTGCCTCATTATCTTATCATGATTATTGTTCAGTTTATCTAACTGATTTGTTTAGCTAGCCTGACCCGAGTATTTTATGCCCGGGTCAGACCGAGTTGTTTCAGGTTAGGTCGCTTTGGACTTAGCTTGCTTCGGTGCTTCCGCTTTGGATATATCCGCTATACTATAGATAGCTTTACTTGTTATCCATCCTTTATGATACTCTGATATTATGACTATCTTGTGTATATTCTTTTGACTCACGGATGTGTGAGTAGTGGCTTTGTACCCACTTTTATATTTGGATCTGTACTTGATGTTGTATTGTGCTGAGACTATTTGCTTATTATCTGATGTTGTTCTGTGATGATGTTCATTTTGCTATTATACTTTGTTCTGATAGATCTATTAGCTATTGTAGTTTTGCTTTAAGTATTTATTGAATATGTCGAACCACATGAGATGAAAAAAAAATATAGATTCCACTTTTCGACGTGTTTAGTAGATAGTTAAAGTAAGATTACACATGGTCGCTTCCATTATACTCTATTGTCCGCATTAGCAGACGGTATTATCCATATAATACTCTTTGTTGATAAGGCTTTGGGAGTGGGGCGTTACAGCTTGGTATCAGAGCGAGGTTCAGAACTAAGTATAATAAACACAGAACAGTAACACTTAGTACAATACATCCTAGTATGCTTCAAATATTACAAAGCCCTTTCCTCATGACATTGGATAGATAAGTTAGGAATATGTCTAGGAATGCATTTTATTCCATAGTATTCCATATTTGAATTAATGATATCTACCTTGTGAATAATCTTTATCTTATCTTATCTTTCAGTTAATGGCCGGAAGGGGCAAAGGACGACGCTCGGATGCTGGGCAATCCAGTGGCTCGCATCCGGACGGCGTTTATATGTATGTTGATCAGTTTTTGGAGTTATTTAGGAGCACTCAGCCTCCAGCTCCTATTCGTGCATCTCCTCCATGCAAGTCTGCCTTCGCACGCCTATGCAGTGATTTTTCTCATCTTGGTGGAAAGCCATTCAAAGGCTCCGATTCCGTTCTTGAGGTCCAAGCTTGGATTCGCACATGTGAGCGTATCTTTTCTCGCATGGATCTTTCTGACCATGATCGAGTTCTTGTAACTTCTAGCTTATTGCACGAGCATGCCCTTGATTGGTACGAGCTTCTTATAGCCGAACTTGATGAGTTTGTTCTTTCTTGGACTCAGTTCCGGGAACAATTCGAACTCAAATTCGTTCCTGAATCTGAGAAAGTTTTATTGGCCCGTCGCTTCCTTGAGTTGAAGCAAGGGAAGTCCTCCATTTCTAAATATGTTGCATCATTCGAGGCCTTATCTAAGTATGGTCTTGAATTCATTAGCACTTCTTATAAGAAGAATATGAAGTTTGTCTCTGGTCTTAAGAAATATCTTAAGAAGTCTTTAATGCTCCAGCTTAAGCTTTCTTTTGAGGAGTTAGTTGATTCGGCACTTTATCTCGAGGCCATCGAGAAGGAGTGTGATAGTGGTGATGATGTTGAGGTTTGCAAGAACCCCAATAAGAAGAGGTTTCCATTTCATAAGCAGGGATTTCTCCCTTCTAAGAAGAAGAAGCCCGTTGAATCTGGTTCTAACTCTCAGTCTGCTGGAACACCTTCCATTCGGAAGTGTTTCAATTGTGGTTCTCCTGATCATATGATTCGAGCTTGTCCTAAGCCTCTCTTCTGCTATTATTGCAAGAAGGAAGGTCATCGTGTTTCCACTTGCCCTACTGCTCCTGCTTTCTTTGTTGATCTTATGAATCGAGTATTCCGGGAATATCTTGATAAGTTCGTCCTTGTGTTCATTGACGACATTCTTGTTCATTCTAAGTCTGAAGTCGAGCATGCTAATCACTTGAGAATTATCTTGAGTACTCTTCGTCACCATCAGCTTAAAGCCAAATTCTCCAAGTGCCATTTTTGGGAGAATAAGGTTAAGTTCTTAGGCCATGTTGTATCTTCTGACGGCATTTCGGTCGATCCCTCAAAGATCGAAGCTATCCAAAATTGGAAGAGGCCTGAGAACGTTCATGAGATTCGTAGTTTCCTTGGATTGGTGGGTTATTACCATCAGTTCATTAAGGATTTTCCCGTGTTGTGCTTCCTCCCACCAGCCTTACTCGGAAAGACATTCGTTATATTTGGTCTGATAAGTGTGAAGCTTCCTTTCAGACATTAAAGGAACTTCTCACTAATGCTCCTATTCTTGTGGTGCCCGAGGGGAATCATGATCTTGTTGTCTACACCGGTGCTTGTGGTAGTGGTCTCAGTGCCGTGCTTATGCAGAAGGATCTGGTAGTTGCTTATGCTTCTAGGCAACTGCGTCCGAATGAGGTTCGCTATGCCACTCATGATCTTGAGTTAGCCGCCATTGTCTTTGCCTTGAAGATTTGGTGACACTATTTATTAGGCGAGCATTTCATTCTCTATACCGATCATAAATCCTTGAAGTATTTGTTCACTTAGAAGGAACTCAATATGAGGCAACAACGTTGGCTCGAGTTTCTTGCCTCCTATGACTTTGATATCCAATATACCCCTGGTAAGGGTAATCATGTTGCTGATGCGCTCAGTCGTAGACATTCGGCTGTCGTTTCTATGATGCTTGCCAAATGGGATATTCTTGAGACTCTATCTTTTTGTGATATTCGTGATCGAGATCCATCCTCTGATTCTCCAGTGGTATTATTCAGTTTGGAAGCTCGACACTCTTTATTGGATCGTATTGCCGATGCTTAGCGGCGTGATCCTGATCTTGTGCATCTTATTCAGCTTTGTGAGACTGAACCCCGTGATGAGACGTTGCGGGATTTCAGCATTGATCTTCATAGGTGTCTTCGCAAGAAGAACCGTCTTGTTGTGCCTTCTGATTTTGCACTTAGGCATGACATTCTAGATGACTATCATCGTTCTAAGTATACTATTCATCCTGGTAGTAGTAAGATGTATGCCGATATGCATCGCCTTTATTATTGGGAAGGCATAAAGCGCGATGTGGCGAGTTATGTGAGTAATTGCATGACTTATCAGCGTATTAAAGCCGAACATCAGTGCCCTTTTGGTCTCCTTCAGCCTCTAGATATTCCATTGTGGAAATGGGATCAGATTTCGATGGATTTCATTGATGGCCTACCTCGTACGAGATCGGGCCATTCTAGCATTTGGATTATTGTCGATCGCCTCACCAAGTCAGCTCATTTTGTTCCTATTAAATCTAATAGGACTGCTTCTCTTTTGGCTAAGTTATTTATCAAGGAAATCATGAGACTTCACGGTGTTCCTAGTTTGATTGTGTGTGACCGTGATCCTTTATTCACCAGTCATTTCTGGAAGAGTCTTCAGCAAGCTTTGGGAACAAAGCTTAATTTCAGCATAGCTTATCATCCACAGTCTGATGGACAAACTGAACGGGTGAATCGTATCTTAGAGGATCTCCTCCGTATTTGTATTCTTGATTTTGGAGGTAGTTGGGAGGATCATCTACCCCTTGTAGAGTTCTCCTACAACAATAGTTTTCAGTCCAGTATCGGTATGGTTCCTTTCGAAGCCTTATATGGAAGGCTATGTCGATCACCTTCTTGTTGGTTGGAATCCGAGGAGAAGCTTATTCTTAGCCCGAAGTTTGTTCATGATTCTTCTGAGAAGATTGTTCTTATTCGGCAGAGAATGAAAGAGGCACAAAGCCGCCAGAAATCCTACGTGGATAACCGTAGGAAGCCTCTCGAGTTCTTGGTTGGTGATCTTGTCTTTATTCGTGTTTCTCCTTTGAAATGGGGTATGCGCTTCAGTGTGATAGGGAAATTGGCTCCTCGCTTTGTAGGACCATTTCCTATTACTGAACGTATTGGCCTTGTGGCTTATAGAGTTTCACTTCCAGCTCATTTATCCGGAGTTCACAACGTGTTTAACGTCTCTCAGCTTCGGAAGTGTTTCCGAGAATCGGATTCTGTTATTGACTCTCCTGATTTGCAAGAGCTTGAGATCTTACCAGATTTATCTATTGTACAGCAGCCTATTCGCGTACTTGCCTCGGAGGTGAGACACCTTTGAAACAAGGACGTGCCGCTCATTAAAGTTCAATGGTCCACTAATCCCAATGACTGTACTTGGGAAACCAGAGAGTTTATCGAGCGATCCTATCCGGGTTTTCTATCTTTGCTTTGCAATGGTGAGAATATCTTTTTATCTCAAGCTTATTTTTCTTGTCTTCTTGGTGGTAAGTATGTAGTTGTTGCAAATTCTTCTCTAGGAATTGCGTGGATGCAATTTTGTTAAGGAGGAGAGATCTGTAACAACCCGCATATTTTACGATTTTATATTTAAATATTTTTATTTAAATATATCGTCGTTAATTGGATTTAAGTCCGAAAAGCTACTTTTTGCAAACGGTATAATTAGGACTCGGGACCACTTCCATTGAGTCCAAAAAGGCGTTTGCGACTTTTTGAGTATAAGCTTCGATATGTTTGGAGTAAGTTGAATTTTGCTATTTTCTGTTTGGCTTTTTGGGTTTAGGTTTGACCCAACTCATTATATAACCTAGTTCAGCCCCTCTCCTCTCCTCTTCACTTCATTTCTATTTTCTTAAACACTCAAGCAACTGAAAATGGGGAGAGGAAAGGGAAATTAAAATTCAAAACCCTAGATTCAATTTCAAACTTCAAATTCGTACTCCAAATTCAAAGAGAAGCTAAGGTAAGCTCCATCTTCATCTTCTCCATCTCTTCTCCTCTTCAATTTCAGAAATTCCTAAACCCTAATTTAGGAAATATTTGTTTTGATATTAGATTGAAGCTTGTAGGGTTGAAGTGAAGAGTGGTTGATCTTCTTCTTGTAAAACATGCTAGCTGAAATTAAAATTAGTATATTGTTGTTAGTAAATTAAGCATATTTCATTCATCTTAAATCAGAATTAAGATTTTCTTGATGTTCTGGAAAACTTATTTTATAGTCTATAACTTCTATGTTTTGAGCTTTGCATGATTTTGAGGTTTGAATGGTCGAAATCACGTTTATTTTTTGCGGACCTGACAACAAACTACAGGGTTGATAAAATAAAAACCTGAAATTGTTTTGGCCATAATTTACTCGTTTCTTATCCAAATCTAATAATTTTGGATGTTCTGGAAGCATAGATATAGGGCTAAAAGTTTCATGTTTTGAGTTTCATGAAATTTCGAAGTTAATTTGGTCAAAACTGTGCATTCTTACTACTATCCCGAGAACAAAACGACACTGATATAGAATTTAGATCTGAGAATTGTTTTAGTCATAGAATTTTCATCCCTAATCGGAATTTGACGGTCTTGGTCATTCCAAAAAGCTTAGAAATTAAGCTACAACTTTTATTTTATTCATTTTGCCAGAATTTGAAGTTTACTATGCCAAAATTGTGGGTTTTCGTCTCTGGCCTGTTAGTGCATAGCTACAGGCCTTAGTCTCTTTTCTCCCGTTGTTTTCAACGCAAAACCCCGACTTTGCAACGCCATCCCGGGCTCGTCCAATGTCAGATTTCATCAATTTCACTCTCGTTGGAAAGATGAGGTCGAGATCTTCAATACTGTAAAATTTGGTTAAGATCTGGGTGCGTTTGATACTTGTTTTTATTGCCGAAGAAGCACCCAGAAACTGTTTTGAAAAACATTGATTAATTGTAGTTCAAACTTCCAACTTCGCGACCTCGCTGCAAGCGAGTTCGATGTCGGATTTCATCGATTTTGGTCTCATTGGAAAGATGAGGTCAAGATCTTCAATCCTGCAAAGATTGGTTTAGATCTGGGTGCGTTAGATACTTCTTTTCTATTGCCGAAGTAGCACCCAGAAACTGTTTTACAATAGTGATCATTTTCAGTTATCGTCGAACCAACTTTGAAACATTGCCATTTCTTCGTTTCGAGTCCGAACCGAACGATTCTTGTTGCATATCAATGTAGGAGTACTGTACAATACTCCTGCAAATTTTCATCAAGATCTGGGTTCAAATGACCCTTCGACCATGTCGTCGAAGTGGGACCTTTGCACTGTTTTGACACAGCAGAGTTTTGTGATTTTTGTCCGACTTTGAGACGATGCAGTTTCTTCGTTTCAAGTCGGAATTGCCCAATTCTTTTTGCAGTTTGGAGAAGGTATGTTGGTCTACATGCCTTCCAGTTTTAATGCCATTTGGACTTGGTTTGCAGGTACAAATCTGCCGTCGAACTAGTAACTTCGACTTGTTTTCAGCGATTTTATACTTAGTATAATTTCGATTATTTTTTTGAGTTTTTCCGATTTATTTGAGATTTGTCTCTAGATTTCATGCACGGATTTTTATAAATCATTTTAAAGTGATTTCCATCAAATTGGGTTTTGAAACTATTATTTAGTATTATTTTAAATATTAAATTAATTACTCCATAATAGGAGAATTTCAAAGACTATTTCTAAAGAGGTTTTCAAACGATTAAAAATCCACTTTCTCCATCTATTTTCTAAGTAAAATATACACTCTTCTGCACTTCGAGCGAAGTGGAAAGGTGATTAAATGGTTAGGTAAAACACGGACCATGAATCTGCGCGTTTATCTTTCCGATTAATCCCCGACCTATTCGATTGATCGTTTTGACCTTTTGGCCTAGTTTACCGATGACATGAGGTGAACTTTTTACTGCTTTGAGTGTGGAAGTTTACGATTGGTTAGTAAACCGTTTAGAGCGAGCGTTGGGGTATGGGACTCACATTACTACTTTACGGGTTCCTTGCTAAGAGTTCGTGACACATTCCTACCGTTAGTGGTAAACGAGTACTGGGCCTACGAGCCTTTACCACTACGGCGTGTTTCTTGAGTGATACCTCTGGGATAGTGTCTTCGGACTATCTCCCTTGGGTTTATTTGCCTTTGGGATAGTGTCTTCGGACTGTCTCCTTTAGGTGTTGCCCCTTAGCTAAAGTGATGGGTGTGTCACTGGGGTATATTTCCTGTGTGATTGAGTATAGTATTAGCGCGCTAATGTTTTCCTGTGTGATTTATATTCCCTCATGTAGCGCCATTCGGTGATGGTTCTATGCAACCACACGATATAAGCACGACTACCTTGTGGAACTTGTTTTATGCCTACACTGGCACTTGTGCTTATGTTATGCCGATGATATGAGGCTTGTTATTCATCTCTACTTAGATGTTTGTTTCTTCTTTAGGTGAGAAATTTTGGTCTTTATTACCATGATATATGTTTCCCTTTTGGAGATTATTATGTAATATGTTGCCTCATTATCTTATCATGATTATTGTTCAGTTTATCTAACTGATTTGTTTAGCTAGACTGACCCGAGTATTTTATGCTCGGGTCAGACCGAGTTGTTTCAGGTTAGGTCGCTTTAGACTTAGCTTGCTTCGATGCTTCTGCTTTAGATATATCCGCTATACTATAGATAGCTTTACTTTTTATCCATCCTTTATGATACTCTGATATTATGATTATCTTGTGTATATTCTTTTGACTCACGGATGTGTGAGTAGTGGCTTTGTACCCACTTTTATATTTGGATCTGTACTTGATGTTGTATTATGCTGAGACTATTTGCTTATTATCTGATGTTGTTCTGTGATGATGTTCATTTTGCTATTATACTTTGTTCTGATAGATCTTTTAGCCATTGTAGTTTTGCTTTAAGTATTTATTGAATATGTCGAACCACATGAGATGAAAAAAAAATATATTCCACTTTTCGACGTGTTCAGTAGATAGTTAAAGTAAGATTACACATGGTCGCTTCCATTATACTCTATTGTCCGCATTAGCAGACGGTATTATCCATATAATACTCTTTGTTAATGAGGCTCTCGGTGTGGGGCGTTATAGGTAATGGCGGCGTCATGGTGGAAGCGTGAGGCTGCGGTGTAGGGGGGAAAGTAGAGGGAAGCAAGACGAAGCTTCGGGCGAAATGGTTTGGCTTCCGATGGTCGTTGACGGCGGTGCAAGGTGGAAATATGAGGCGGGTGTTTTTTTCTGGTGATGGTGATGTTCTTGGTTTTGTTTTTGGCATCGTCGTGGGAGTTGGTAGCCGGGGTGGTTCGAGGAGGTCGACGGCAACATGGTGGTGAAGCCGACGGTGGTCGACGAGCTTTCGTTGAGGTGTGCACGTGCATGCCGTACTCGTGCAAATGGAAGTAGCAGAAGAATATAGGATAAGCAGAAAAGAAGACAAGGAAGGGGAAGGGATTAGATCTGGACCGGGTTTGGGCCGATGGGCCTGTTTTTTTTTAAATAAAAAAATATTCTCAAAAGTTTATTTTCAAAACCAAATTACCTTAAACTATTTACTTTTTAAACTTTAATTCCCTGGTCTATATAAATATAGAAACCGAGTTTTGTCTTATCTCCTTAACGATTGTTAATACCCTTGTTAAATAATAAATTTGAAAATTTAGTTTGTTAATGATTAATGTAAATAAGGTGATTTAAAACTTTAAATTAATAAAACCCTAGGTTAATTTATATATGTTAATTATTGATAAATTTCTAAATTTTATTTAAAGAAAAATAAATAGTGTAATTAATTTTAATTATAAATAAAAAAAGATTGGGAAATAATTAATTATTTTAAATTAAATGGATAATGGGTCTGATTGATTAATATGGACTATAAATGGTTTAAATGGTTTAGTACATTTGATTGCTTTGATTTCTCTAGTGTGTTCTTTCCAGTTATTCTATGATATGAAGTACCTTGAATTGAACAGTTAAAAATAAAATGGGAGATGTTTTATTTGAATAAGATATTGTGTGAAATTTCTATGTGAAGGTGACATTCTGAAATTGAATTGTTTGCTAAAACAATTTTGCCTTAAAAGATGGCGCTTGGATTCGAAGAGACCGGGGTCGGATATCAGCGTTATCCGGAACCACTTCGATTTGAATCTTTACGAGTTGATCATAGAATCTAATAGGCTGGAATTGGATAAATTAAGTAGACTGGATTACTATAAATAAGTAGTTGTATCCAGACATTATTACAGTATCGATGGATTTTATGTAAAAGTGTTGGTTTTAACAAGATAAAAACTCGTCGGACATACGAGTTACCTTGATTTTCAAAGAAGCTTTATAACTTAAGTATTTAAAATTAAGTTGGTTTTACTCACGCTGGTTTCCAGCCTGACTTGGGTGTTACTTTATTGTAATGCTCGGGTCAGACCGAGTATTACAGATTTTTAGGTTAGGACGCTTTGGTGCGCGAAGACGAGCTGGATGGCAGAGACATATTGACTATATTCCGTTGTATATTATAGATTGTATAGTTAGCAATTAGGGACAAGTTATTATAACTGTCCAGATTTATTTTTTGATGATTGTACTCTTATATCTTGTATATGTACATTAAACAGTTACAGCTTTTCTTGTATAAAATGCTGTTATTATATTTTATTCCGCTGCGATTGTGATATTCTGTGTTGTTGTTTCTGTTTTCTTATACTATCTCTTTTTCTTCTAAACCCTAACAGTCTGGTATTTCCGGCACTCGATTGCTCAGCACTCTATACAGTGAACGTATTAGTGTCGATTTTCGGGGTCGAAAATCGCCTGGCCGTTACACTTGGTATCAGAGCTGAAGGTTAAGCGAGAACCTTGGCTCTGGTGGGGATTATTCATTAAAGATAGGGTCAGTAGTACCCTAGAATGAGTTGAGTGTATTATATGAGGGCGTACTTGTTATTTTCTTATATAATGATTTTAAAAACGGTTTTAAAATAATTTTGTTGTAAGGTTATATTTTAATATAAAAGAAAATAATTTTGTAGATTATTATAGTATATTAAGTTGATTGGTTGTTGTTATTGAAATCAAATAAGATTATAAGACTTAAGTGGTAATATATATAGCCAAATAGAAATTTGGGTAAGAATGAACTATACAAATAAGTTAAGCTGAAAATAGAATGAAACCAGAAATTGAAAATTCCGAAAGTATTTTTCAAAGTGTTTTACAAAGTGTTTTGTAATGAAATAAATTTACCCTGATTATATTTCAAAGAAATAATCTCCTAGGAAATTATTGTGAAAAAATTGGTGTGTTTGGTTTCTAGATACGATAATATTGATTTTTGCCATAAATTGGTTATTGTGTCTTAATAAAGGATGTTTATTACAAAATAAACAATGATGAAACATAGTGAAATGTTTTGAGGAAGTAAAATTTTATATAAGTATGACTTATAAATTGAAATGGGTTTAAATTGTGAAGTTTTAAAACCTAGACCTAGAGAAATTTGAATTGTTTCAAGGTGTTAAAAGAAATAATAAATAATATTATTCAGAATATTTTTGAATATAGAAATCTTGTTTTAAAACAAGAGTTGCTTGAAGATGAATTTGTTTGGATTTAAAACCAAGAATGGTTTAAAATTTAAAGTGTGATTGATATGAAATGGGTAAATATATATATATATATGGACATATGTGATTTCAAAGTTGATTGGAAATAAATACCAAGTGTTGAATTCTGAAATCCCTTGAGAATGAGATGTACAACCCAAAGGGAAGTAAGTTTTTGAACTTATGGGTGGGAAGTGATATTGATAATAAAAATAAATTTGGAATGGGAATTTAAATTGAGTAAGGTTAAATGGATTAAATGAATTGATCGAATTGGAATTTACTCAGGGCAAGTTAAATAAGTTTTGAACTTATGATCGGGAATTGGAAAATTTCAATGTGAAATGGAAAATTTAATTAGGGAAGTTAAATGGATTAAATTGAAAAGAGAAGTATGGATTTGATAAGAGGTTATGTATGGATAATTTCAAATAGCTTTTGAAATAAAACGAGTTTCTAATTCTGAAAATTTGTGATGGATGTTATTGATTGGTGTTTTAGGTAATTTGGATGTTTATTTACCTTGATATATCTGGCTATCATCCTGTTTATTATTTACAGTATATAAAAACTGTAGATTGGATTATTTTGAATAAATAAATAAGTGGATTGATTCCTGAAATTAAATAGAAGTAAAAGATTTGAACTCTTACTCGAACCTTACATAAGTCTAAGTGGAAGTAATTTAAAAGAATATACGGAAATTGGGCTCAGAATTGAATTATCTTAAAGACTTGGGTTGTTAAATTAAATATTAAAGGTTAATTTGATTTAAGTGATTAAATCGGTATTTGAAAACTGAACTCGGGTTTATATAAATCGAGATGGTTTAAAATTTGAGAATGGAATTGAAATTAATTCAAAATTGAAATTGAATTGAATTAATTGAATTTGTAATCGAAGTTGAATTTGTTCGAATTCGAAATGGGAATTGATTTGAATTGGAATAGGAATCGAAGTTAATTCAAATTGGAGTCTGGATTGAATCAATGAGAATGGAAACTAAAATTGATTTTGAACTGGAGAGTGGGAATTGAATCAGTTGGACTCTAAAACTATTTTCAAATAACTATTTTAATATAAGCGATTTAAAATCTATCTTCTTAAATATTTAGATTATTTTGATCTCTCCAAGCTATTTACCATACAAACCATTCTTTTTGAAACTTAAACTATCTTATATTAACTATTTAACTATTTTAAAAACTATTCAAACTATTTTCTAAATTCAATTTGGTCAGAGTGGAAGATATTTATATTTAAATCGTGGATTTAAATACGAATTAGGGTAAAATTGAAGTTATAACCCAAAATGGAACTCGAAGCAAATTCTGAATTGGAACCGAAATCAAGATATTAAGGCAAAAATGATTTTGAAGTGAAATAGTATATTTTGAGAACAATATGATGATTTAAAATGAAGGTTGAATAGTTACTAGAACTGAAATTTACCTTAAAAAGAGTAAGAAATGTTACAAATAACTTTGTAAAGGAAATTGAACTTGAAAATTGATTTGGCATTAATGAGGTTACATATTTGTTATATATTCAAACTCCCCTTACTAGAATTATAACCGAAAGGAAATAATCTTTAAAGGATATTTGAAATGCTAAATGGACTTTATATGAGTATGAAGTTGACTCAGAAATTATTGATCTAAAATTATTCGAGTTGAAAGGAATGATTTTATATGAGAATAAAACTGGAAAGGTTTTGGAACCCATTGATTTTGAAAAGGCTTTTGATTTTGGGGAAAAGTCAATTTTGGAAATTTGGTAAACCAAATTTGAGAATTATCGATTTTGAAGATATCGATTTTGTGTAAATGGGATTTATATGTGATACATATGAAGAGTATGATTTGAAAGGTACTATATGTGTATAGTATGAAATGTTTTGAGAATGGTATGGAAAAAAGGGCGCTCCCATTTAGAGTTGAAACTTATAGTAGGAGATCCACTGGGTGGTTCTGCCTTGAGCCCTAGGGGGGTTCTAAATTTGGATCCCAGAGGATGTCCGAACAAAACTTTAGTTCTTGAGGATTGTGTTGGGGTTGCGTAATTCGTGTGGCGCTGATGCCTATAGTTACATTAGATTTTGCCATGATGGAAATGTAACCTTTGTTGTAACTGCGATCTATCGCCGTTCCATAGCGTAAGTCGAGCGGCAGCAATTGCCTACGATCTACGTTTGATTTCGCTTGGATAGCGACGTGACATCGGTAGATTGCGATCTATGTGGTTTGGTTCCATAGCGAAATTCGTGTGGCAGTGAGTGCCTACATTCTACACTGGTTCCACTGGAATAGTGACATCACTTTGTGTAGTCTGCAATCTATGTGGTAAAGTTTCATTTGGCAGCATAATTCGAGGGGCGCTAATGCCTACAGTTACACAGGTTTTGTTGTGATAGCAATGCAACCCTGGGTGTAGCTGCGATTTGTGCAATTTCCATGGTGAAAGTCAAGAGGTGTGGATGCCTACCGTTTTCCTATGGTTTTCGCTGGGATGGCGACGCAATCATCGTGCTAACTGCGACCCATGGAGGGGGTGATGATTTCTATAGTATTCTCGCAAAAGATTTTCCAAGTATTTTCACTGGGTGTTGAAACGGGTCTACTAAGTACTTATAGATTTTCAGTCCTACGTCTGATAAACGTATGACTGAATTTCTGTGAGAATAAGCATGGACTTGTTTAGATATCGAGTTATGAAAAGTATTTTTATATAAAGCTAGTTTGGTAATATTACGAAATTTTAAAAGTGTTTTAAGATTTTAAAATAAAAGGAACAAGGAAGTTAAAATGTTTTAAAGAATGATTTAATTAATAATAATAAACATCAAAAGTAAGAATTCTCGCTTCGTTCCTTTTCGAGGACAAAAAGTTCTAAATGGAGGAGGAATGTGACGACCCGGATTTTTACGTCTGTTAAATGGGTAATTAATTGATTTTAATTATTGAAACATTGAATTTTATAAGTCAAATAAATATATTTTCTAGGAGTTAAAGTACATGTATCTATAAATGGATTAAAAACTATATTACATATTGAAGTATAAATTCATGGACATGATAAGTATTATAGAAATGTGTAAATAACTTCCCCATCTAGAATAGTGTGTATGAAATATCCATATATTTGTGTGTGTGTGTGTGTGTATAGGATATAGACAAGTTTTATGATGTTTAAATGTAAAAATATATATAAGTACACAAAAAAAATGTGAGGATTAAAAATACATAAGTATATATATATATATATGTTAGATAAAATAGTGAATAGGTAAATATACATGTTTGTGAAAATATTGTATGTGTAAGTAAGGGTATATGCATAAAGATACAAGCTTCATAAATGATATTTGAGTATAGTATATGTATCCATGTTCATATTAAATAAGAAATACGTAAATAAGCATGTAAATAAAAATAGATTTAAACATATGAACATATTGATGACATATATATATATATAAGTATGTATGTGAAGTATGTATGTATGTATGCAAAGAGGCAAGGTTAAGTGTATGAATAAATATATAAATATATATATAAGACAAAACAAGACAAAAACTATGTTGTAGACATATGTATGTAGAGTGTATGTACATAAGGATATAGATATGCATGTAAACATAAAGGGGAACACAACATTAAATGCACATTCCCTCAAGCACACAAAATATCAAATCCCATTTCAAATAAATAACATCTTTTTCAAATAATCAAATCAGGTCAAAAGGCAAATCTCTGATCAAAGAAAATAAATAAAATGAAAAAAAAAGTGAAAATAGAATTTACTGTGTACAACAAAACAGAATGCAGCCTACTCTTTCTTACATATATACCTCCACTTGTCTTCATTTTCTTTCATTTCGAACCAAGCTAAGTAAAACAGAAAACACTACCATTTCACAAAACTTAAGAAGGATCAAACAACTCAAGTTAACAGGAAGTTCAACAACAAAGCAAGCAGATTCTTTTCAAAAACCAATTCTCTGTTCAAAGCATTCACTATGAGTAAACTTCTTTTTAAAACCAAATCTTTCTTATAATATGAGTATGCTTAAAAATGAAATAAAATAGAAATTAATGAGTTGCTTGCTTAGAAATGGATGTGTATATGCCTGTATATGGATGATTGTAAAGACTGTACAACATTCTTACCTCTGTTCTATTTCTTTTCCGTCATGTTTAATCTTTCAAAAATCTATATCTCTTCCTCTACATAGTGTTAGGTTATGATGTTTGAAGGGTTTGTGTTTGCATTCAAGTGTACTTTATTTTAAAAATGATCTCGTAAAATATTATCAAGTAAAAACACTCTAAAATAGGAATTACAGTAGGTAACCAAATATTTCAAGAAATTCAAACATTTTAATTTGTGTTTTCATTGTTATAATTGGAATCGGCATGGGAAGAAATGATTTTTAGTGGCATTTTCACGAATTTTTAGTTCTCTATTTGATGAGGTAGAGAGAGATGGACAAATTTTGGTCGTGGGTCGAATTCCGGCAATCTCGGGGTTAGTGGGCGTCAGGGTTTTGGTCAGTGGTAGCTGGGTGGTAGTGGGTCACGGGAAAAATGTTGGTGGATTTTTCTGATCGGCGTGGCGTTGGGTCGAAGGTGAAGTAGGGTTTTAGGTTCGAGTTTGGTCGAGGGGGGTTGTCGGGTAATGGCGGCGTCGTGGTGGAAGCGTGAGGCTGCGGTGTAGGGGGGAAAGGTAGAGGGAAGCAAGACAAAGCTTTGGGCGAAATGGTTTGGCTTTCGGTGGTCGATGACGGCGGTGCAAGGTGGAAATAGGAGGCGGGTGATTTTTTTGGTGATGGTGATGTTCTCGTTTTTGTTTTTGGAGTCGTCGTGGGAAGCTGGTAGCCAGGGTGGTTCGAGGAGGTCGACGGCGACGTAGGGGTGAAGCTGGCGGTGGTCGGCGAGCTTTCGTGGAGGTGTGCATGTGCACGCCGTAGCTCGTGCAAATGGAAGTAGCAAAATAAAATAGGATAAGCAGAAGAGAAGTCAAGGAAGGGGAGGGGATTAGATCTGGATCGGGTTTGGGCCGATGGGCCTGTTTTTTTTAAAAATAAATAAATATTCTCAAAAGTTTATTTTCAAAACCAAATTACCTTAAACTATTTAATTTTTAAACTTTAATTCCCTGGTCTTTATAAAATATAGAAACCGAGTTTTGTCTTATCTCCTTAACGATTGTTAATACCCTTGTTAAATAATAAATTTGAAAATTTAAGTTGTTAATGGTTAATGTAAATAAGGTGATTTAAAACTTTAAATTAATAAAACCCTAGGTTAATTTATATATGTTAATTATTGATAAATTTCTAAACTTTATTTAAAGAAAAATAAATAGTGTAATTAATTTTAATTATAAATAAAATAGGATTGGGAAATAATTAATTGTTTTAACTTAAATGGATAATGGGTGTGATTGATTAATATGGACTATAAATGGTTTAAATGGTTCAGTACATTTGATTGCCCTGATTTCTCTAGTGTGTTCTTTCCAGTTCTGTGATATGAAGTACCCTGAATTAAACAGTTAAAAATAAGACAGGAGATGTTTTATTTGAATAAGATATTGTGTGAAATTTCTATGTGAAGGTGACATTCTGAAATTAAATTGTTTGCTAAAACAACTTGGTCTTAAAAGATGGCGCTTGGATTCAAAGAGACCGGGATCGGATATCAGCATTATCCAGAACCACTTCGATTTGAATCTTTACGGGTTGATCATAGAATCTAATAGGCTGGAATTGGATAAATTAAGTAGACTGGATTACTATAAATAAGTAGCTGTATCCAGACATTATTACAGTATCGACGAATTTTCTGTAAAAGTGTTGGTTTTAACAAGATAAAAACTCGTCGGATATACGAGTTACCTTGATTTTCAAAGAAGCTTTATAACTTAAGGATTTAAAATTAAGTTGGTTTTACTAACGCTGGTTTCCATCCTGACTCGGGTGTTACTTTATTGTAATGCTCGGGTCAGACCGAGAATTACAGATTTTCAGGTTAGGACGCTTTGGAGCGCGAAGACGAGCTGGATGGCAGAGACGTATTAACTATATTCCACTGTGTATTATAGACTGTATAGTTAGCAATTAGGGACAAGTTATTATAACTGTCCATATTTATTTGTTGATGATTGTACTCTGATACCTTGTATATGTACATTAACAGTTATAGCTTTTCTTGTATAAAATGCTGTTATTATATTTTATTCCGTTGCGATTGTGAGATTATGTGCTATTGTTTCTGTTTTTATATTCTATCTTGTTTTCTTCTAAACCCTAACAGTCTGGTATTTCCGGCACTCGATTGCTCGGCACTCTATACAGTTAACGTATTAGTGTCGATTTTCGAGGTCGAAAATCGCCCGGCCGTTACAAATTTATAAAATGATATCGTGTTATTTAATTTTACGTTATATTAAATATATATGTGTAACACATATACACACATACATACATATATATGTATATGTATATGTATGTATTACATACACATATATATATGTGTGTGATTGTATAACTTATCAAACAGTTCATGGTATAACATGCCCGTATATGCTGGGATTTACATCGCAATGGACAAATTAGCCCATCTATTATGCAAATATATTTTCCTAAGGTATGTATATATATACTTTTACTTTTATAATAAAATATTTAAATAAATATATATAAATTAAAATTTTATTTATACATAATGTTGTATAAACATATAAATATTAATATATGAACATAAATATATAATATTAACAAATATATATTGATTAATATATAAAAATGTTTATATTATTAAAAATATAATAAATATTTTTTTGTTGTAATGTCGAAAATAGCACTTATATAAATACATAATTTTTTTAATATATATATATATGTATATAAATGAATATGTTAAATACTTAAATGTATGTGTATAATAAAATTTGTATATTAATATAAATACAATTATAAAATAATTTTTATTTAGACACACGCGCGCGCGCACACACAAATATATATATATATCTCGTTTTGTGCATGGCTTGGAATATTTTAAGTTTTAAATTTAAAAAATATATATATATATTAATAAAACCATTTAAAATTATCTAAAAATTAATAAAAACATCTTATTCAAAACTAAATTTAAATTTCAAACTACCAATAAATTTTAGACAAAATTTTTGAAATTTGAAAACTTCTTATCTAATTTTATAATTTAAAACTATTTAAAAACCAATTTTAAATTTATTTTTATTTTCTACCATGAGTTTAATATTTATTAATATAATTTTATAAAATATATTTTATGATACATATAAGAATTTATATATTTATTTATATGATAAATTGATTTAAAAATAATTTAAAAATAAGATATAAATAAAATAATATACTTTATTTTTACTAAAACTAATATTCTTATTAAACATCATATGTAAAATTATATTTTCATACATTAAATAAGTATAATATATTATTTAAATTTTAAACTATGTAAATATATGTATATATTAAATTATTTAAATAATCAAAAAATGTTTTTTTATTCTGAGCCATGCTATAAAGAGATGGGTTTTCGTAAAAAAATAATTTAAAACATATATATACAACCAATCAAAATTGTGACAAATATATTTTCATATTGGAATCGTCACCTAACTAACAATATTATATTGACACACAAAGATATATATATATATATGTATGTATGTATGTATGTATACATATATAATATAAATTATAAGCATAAATTAAGTTTGTAAATAAATTATTAATATACCTTGTACCCAAAGCCTTTGAGCACACCTTGAAATGATGCTGAAAGCTCCTAGGAACGATTTTCGATCCAATAGAGTGTTGGTCCTTGAACCATTGACCACTAGCTATCGAATAACAATCAATTTGATTTGATTTGCACTTCAGAAATTTTAGGGATGGGAGGGGAAGATCGGCCAACAATAGACCAGGTTGGAGTCTTAGAAAAAGCATCTATCAAATGGAGGAAGAGATGCTTAAATAGAGGAAGGAAAGGAGAGAATTTGAGATCTCATCTTTTACTCAATCTCCTTCAATCTGAGCCATCCAAAATCAAGCCATCTCTCTCCACAATTAGAGCTGCCTATACCCCCTATTATGGTCGCATATACCAGCCACTCTAATGGGCTATGAACCCATCAATGGTCCGAACAAATATTTTGCATTTTAAATCTAGTTTAAAACGCTTATCGATATCGTATATTGATTAATATATTTATAAATTTTTAAAAATGCATTTAATATATTATTTTATCAAATCAAATTCAAATTTATAAATAATATTTCATGAATATTTGTTAATTTATGATAATTATAAATTAATTAAATCATTTGGTCGAAGGAGAATTCATTATTTCGTTGTATGACTCGTTAGGTGTAAATTTGGTCAGAGATTAATATCGAACTATTCAAATATTAATCTTCACACGTAACTTAGCAGGTGGTGTGACATTTTGGCTAAATTTATCGCTTGCATGGTTTTGGTAAAATCCAATTTACTTTGTTAAGCATTGCTCGATTGTGATTTTTATTTATATTAATTTTCTTCGTCAAAACTATATCACTTTGGACTTATGGAATTTGGTAATGGTCAAAATTCCAATATCGTCCACATTCAACTCTGTAGTTTAAAGACAAAGTCCTTAGTTTAATAATAACAATTATTATTGACCGAAATGCTCTGGTTAAAGACTTTGACTTTGAGTTTACTTTAGTTGACCGTGATACAAATCCCATATAACCGAGGAGATGAATCTTCTCTTGAGTAGTGTTTCACTTCCAATACTTCCACTCGACCCAACTATAGTCACTCGATGGATGCCATGTCATGATTTGACTGTAATCAAAGTGAACTTTCATATTAAAGATCAACAGTATTCTCAATTCGAGAGAACCATGTACATCAGTCACATTGACATTTTCTATGACCTTAGCTATATTAACTGATAGAAAACTATCGAGTAAGTTATTCCATAGTTATCCAATAACTATCAGCACGTAACCCTTGGTGCCTCCAACAAACATAAGTAATACACTGCCCAACATTTGGAAAGCATTACCTGCTCTAGTCCAATGGATGTATCGATATTCAGTCTCGACACATCTTGACTAGGAATCTTTAAAATGGTATATTTATTTTCACTGAAATAAATTACTCACAGTAATAACACTTTGTAACTACTATCATAAAGCATACCATTTATGGATTTTCTATTAAATGTTCTTTTAATAAAATTAATTAATATAACACACTATATCAAGTATGTAATAGAAAGAAAACACCTTTTATTTTGAACAAGATTGGTTATCGAGTTAGGTGTATGTATCAAACTAAATAATTGCCCCTAGGGCATACCCTAACTCTATCAGTCTAGACGTAGGGTCACTTTGCACACACCTTCATTCTTTCCTATGTGGTAAATGGGCAAGAGATGTGCGTACCAAACCATAGACGATCGTCGTATACCTGTTCTGATAGAGTGTAACGACCCGGTATTTCGTGCCATTCGCATCCGCACATGTCGGACTTCAATTGCTTAAAATATCATATTGTTAATTTAAATTTGGCAAACTCAGCATATACGTAAATAAATCAATCATAGAATCACAGACACAGAGTACTACAACAGAATGCAGCGGAATAGATTAATACATAGTAGTTCATGAAGCTACTACAATAACAAAGTTAGAAATAAATACAACAGAATATCTCAAATACAGACTGATGACATCTCTGAACAAATCAACTGGAAAAGCTAAAAGCTGAATCGATAGTTGGATCTCCACGCGAAGCTCCAAACTTCTAAGGTGACTCTCAAATGTTATATCACTCAGTCTAACCCGAGCATAAAGCAAAACACAAAACACTCGAGGTAGGATTAACATTCTTATATCAATAAATTCAACTCATGTGAAATATCAACTGAAATACAAGTAACTTAAAGGATGTTTGGGATAACCATCCTCTAAGGATCCGTGGAACTATCTACAATGTAGAAATATACGCTATTAACAACCAAACGTCATTATAACACCGTGGTCATTTCAAATTAATCTATACTTCAAAACCAAAATATCATTTCCATTTCAAATATATATATTTCGAAATTATAGCACTTTCAAAACTAAATTGATAATTTCATATTTATATTATTTTAACTTCATTTTTATTTAGTTTTGAAACATTCACTTAATAAATCCATTATTACATAAACTAAATATTTCCTGCGATTTATTTAAAACTTGAAATATCCATTTAATCACTTTAAATCAAAATCAAGTTATAAAATCATAATTAAAAAAAATTCAATAAGTTTCAACTTGATTTAATTAAACAAAATTCTTAATTTAATACAATTCTGAATAAATTCAAATTTATCTTCCCAACCTTAATTTATAGACTCATTACAAAAATCTATTTTTAAAATAAAATTTTAAATAAATACTTAAACACATTTTATTTTACTTAAATCAAACTTGACTAATTTTAAAGCTTATTATTAAATCTATTTTGTAGTAAAACTTATCCATATACATAATATTTTCATATTTAAATAAAACTATATATATTTCCTTTCAAAACCATAGAAATCATTTTAAAATATTTATATACAGACTAACGGTGTTTGTATAAAATTTTCTATCATATAGTCAAGTGATACAGATATTTATCATTTCACTCCGAAATTTAAATATATACGGGTATATATCATTTCAACCCGCAATCCCAAATTCAATTCAAAAATCGCCCAGGTCTATCATTTCAACCCATAACGATTTTCTCCTATTCTACAGATCGTTCGGGTATGTATCATTTCAACCCATAGTGAATTCTATACTAACAGGGAACTTGCAGAGTGATAACAGATATGATAATAATATAACAGGCATATATCATCAATATAAATAACATATAATGGTGTCAGATATCACAGGTGAATAGATACAGATAATAGCATATATAAAGCAATGTAACTAACTAAAGCAGCATATTTCAATTGTCTTTTCAATTGAAATCAAATTTAATAAATATAAGAACGTTAATCGTGAGTGACTGCTCACCTTTCGAGGCTAGAGAGATTTGACGATGGAATGAGCTACAAATTTCAAAGCAATGCTAGATGGACACGGTTTGACGAACAAAGCTGGTATATAGGAATAGACGAAATCAATCAGGCTGGATCGATGAAGAAAAATTGGTACAAGTGAACTTATTTATATATAACTATATTAACAAACCATCTATAAAATAAAATAAAACTTTTACATAAACTTAAAAATAAAAACTTATATAATAATGCATAAAACCCCAAAACAGATCATATATAAATGCAGACACTAAAATAATGTATGCAGACAGACAAAATAAATTTATAAATAAACCTTATAGATAAAACCTTCATACTGTAAACATAAAATAGTACATATACAATAAACATACATATATTATTACAAAAATCTATTAAATACTGTAACTAGAATATACAATACTTAAACAATATTTTAAATAACAAAATGTATAAACTGACATATATTAAAATAACTACAAATATATACACTCACAGACAACTATCCTATAATTATATATCTTCTCTGCACTCATATGACAACGTACATAACAGACCTTATATAAACTACATATACATATACTTATTTAAAATCAACATACTTAAAACATATATACATATAGACCACACGTTTTGTATAAAACATATATACTTATATATATCGAAACAATTACTGACAAGAATACAATACACATATAACCAACTAATTCAATATAAATCAGACCATATATATATATATTAAAAGTATACAATTGTAGACTGATATAGAGTTTTATACCATTCTATACTAAGCTAACTTATACCCTATAACACTATATATTTTATATATGAACTTGACAGAATACAAAACTCAAATAGCTTTTAAAATAATATATATATAATACTTACAATTTCTGTAAAACTATGTATATATAAAAGGACCGACACAAGTATATATATATATATACCTCGCAAGCAAATCCTCCACCAAAGCTTAGGGAGGCGGAGGCGGAGGCTCTGCTTGGCAAAGCTCAAAGCACGGAAACCGAAGCTGGGTAGGTGGCGGCAGCGAACAGAGGAGGAAGGTCGGGGAGACGTGTGGTTCGCTGAGGGTAGTTGGTTTGGGTTGTGGCGGAGGATGGGCTACTGGCGTGCTTGTTGGGTGGTTGGGTCTGCCACAAGGCGGAGAGGGGTTTCGGTGGAAAGACGAGGTGGGCGAAGTGGGTTTCAATGAAGGGAATAAGGAGCAGTTTCTATAGATCTTACTTATAGATAAACTTGTATTTTTATATTTTTCCTTTCTCTTAGAAATTAGGAACCGAAAGAAGATGGAAGAGGAAGAGGGTGAGCAGTATGAAACAATATATACACATGAAAGGAACAAATTTGAACCGTTGGAATCTTTGAATAAATTAATTTTTTGAACGGTTGGAATAATAAAGGTTGTGGAATCACAAAAGTCACATGTATGAATTTCTGGAAATAAATGCCAATGGCTGTCTGTTTACACGGTGGATAACCAAAGGACATAGAAAACCACCAGGCTCAAATACGGAACCGATACGAATATTCATTTAACGGTTTCCCTGTGTACCAGACTCCAAAATACAGAATTGAATATACCGCAGAGATCAGTATGACGAGACGATCAAAACGGTATATAGATATTAGTGGTACGATCATCCGATCAAAAGTCGATATCGGTACGAAAATGCTGCCATTTTGCCGAAAATAAGATCGACGGAGCAATAACAGTCCAACTTTGAGAAACGAAATATGACGTCTTGCTCAGAAGATGATTACAAATTTTCTATGCAAAATTATTTAGGTTTGGAAAATATTTTGTTACCACCAATTCTTTTTAACTGATTGAAATTGAAATAGAATTACACAATAAAATTTACTTACATATTTTCTGATGAAAATTTACCATTTTCTATATTAAAATAGACGTATTCCAAATATCAAATTTTCATTTAATTACGTTATAAAACTATTAAAATTTCCGGGTTGTTACACTGACACTGATATACGTTGCTGTCCCGTACGGAAAAATCCAAACGGAGCTAGAAACGTCCGAATTTCGCGAAATGAATTACGCAGTCTTATTCAGAGTGTTCTAAATAAATTTTCTCATGTTGACATATTTAGGTTTCGGAACACTTTTAAATTCAACTGTTATTAACTGATTTAAACAGAATTTCTAGCGACTGATAGAACATCTATATTATTCGACGAAAATTTGTCATTTGCTATGTCTAGATGGACGCATAGCAAATATCAAATTTTCGTCATATAATTCTATTGTTTGTTTCAAATGGTAGATTTCAGTTTATTATATTCAATAAAATTCACCTTTATTTAATTTCAAAATAAACTATATTTCAAATTAATATAATTGGATATTCATTGGTTTATAATTTCTAGTTCCTTAATTAAAATGCTAATATTAACTAATGCAGTATTAAATTCTCAATTTTCTCAGTTTCTGAATCGTTTAACTAATTAAGTCTTATTAAATTAAAATTATATTTCTTCCCTTTTATGTAAAGTCAAATTATACTAAATTTCATTAACAAATTAATTTCAATAGGTTGATATGTAAGATGAGCAAAAACCAAGACTAAAATTTAAATAAGTTTGAATACATAATTATACATTTATTGTTTACAAATAGATTAGAAGTTAATTTACAATTAAAACCCAATTCCAGTTAATCATAAATTTATTTCATGCTTTACACAATATTAAATCTATCCATTTAAACTTTTATTAAACCATACGTTTGAAATCACATAAAATAATTGTCACTTTATTAAATCAAAATCAGATGTTATAATTCAAAGTAAATTGTATTTGAAATCATAAATTTTTAATTTCTTACCGTATTAAATTCTAACATTTGAATTTTCTTCTTTTCGAAAAAAACACGGGTCGTTACAATCTCCCCCACTCAAAACTTTTCGTCCTCGAAAAGTAACGAAGACAGGAGAAAAGGGTAAAGTAGAATAGATAAAGCTGAGCAGATAAGGTAGATTCAAAAGAATAGTATCAGGCACGCATAATTAATTTAAAACCACAAAATTTCAATTTCAAATGTTAATACAAAATTTCTTTGTTGAAAATAATTTTATAATAAAATACTTTATATCGAAACAAATTTCCTTTCGAAAATACTTTTATAACTCGATGTCTCAACAAGTTTATCCTCGTTCTTGCATACTCTAGCCATGCGTTGATCAGGCGCAAAGCTAGAATTCTCCAAGTACTTAGTAGACCTGTTTCAACACCCAGTGAAAATACTCGAAAAACCTTCAAAACTGATATGGAAAGTACAATCCAAACAAATCAACCGAATCGAATCATGGATCGTAGATACACAATGGTTACGCCTGGATCCCCCAGGAAACATTCGTACCTTTTAAGCAATCACTGCCTTACGAATTTCGCTATGATAACAAAAAAACTGTAGACCGCGGATACACAATGGTTACGCCTGGATCCCCCAGGAAACATCCGTACCCTTTAAGCGATCTCTGCCTTCCGGATTACGCTACTAAAATGACCATAGATCGCAGATACACAATGGTTACGCCTGGATCCCCCAGGAAACATCTATATCCGTAAGCCATCACGGACCTGCGAATTACGCTATGCAGTCGAGTTCGTAAGACCATGGGTAACGCCATGGAATTCGAAGCACACTCGAGTATCATATCTGGAAAACCCAAATCAGAGAGAATAATATCGATAGAATGAATCCACAATGTGGCCACAAAGAGGATATCAAGCAGAAGGCACTTTCCATATCTTTACTTCGAAAATATGTATCATATAGTACCCTTTCAAATCAATTTCAAATATCATACTTATATAAATTCCATTATATATAAGATTTCATTTTCAAATGGAATACTTTCCAAAATCAATAGTATATCAAATCACACTTATATAGACTTCGATTATATAAGATTTCACTTTTCAAATTGAGTACCTTTCCAAATCAACAGTTTTCGAATGAACTTCATACTTATACAAATCAAATTTATATAAGTCCGATAACTCCCAAATCAAGTATTTAGTAAAATAAGGTTCTCAATTTCAATTCGTTTCAATATCAGTTCAGTTTCAAAATCATATAAGGTTTCACCAAATTATTTCTTCCAAATTAAATATCTTCAGTTTCAAAGTTTCCAAAATAATAGGTAAAAAAAATAATCCTAGTTTCCAAATCAACATAATTTAAGTCAAACAAATTCATTTCCAAAATCATCATATAAATACTGGGTTTTAGATTCCAATCTATTTTCGAAACCAAATATTTTCTCAAAATCAATTATACCTAAAATGATTACAAATTTTATAACCATCCCATCAAAACCTTTGAACTATTTATTTCTATTTGAAAGATCCAATTTACCCTTTTGAAAATTATTATTATTATTATTATATATATATATATAGTTTTATAAAAGATGTTACTAAGTTAAAACATTTAAAACTAAATTTTATTCAAAACATTTCAAAACTAAATGTCATATTAGTATAATTCAAAATAGTCTTATTCATTTACTTAACAAAATAGTATCAAGCTTATTTATATCATATTACTTCATACTTAAACATACAAAACTAAACTTATATACTTTATCAAATAATTTATACTATTTGAAATTACTTAGCTTTGAAAATTAAACCTCGATTTGGAAGTGTTCGAACATTCAAAATAGTCAAAGAAATCAAATTTCCAATCCAAGAGTTGGAAATTAGCAACAAATCAGTAAATCAATTTTAATAGATCAAATCAAATCCAAAACTCAAGGACTGAACACCGGCTCACTTCAAATTGTTTCAAATATATATACCTATATCTTTCGAATATCAATCATACTTCGGAGTTTTGAAATCAAAATTGGTTTCACAAAATCAATCACACAGCAAAGCTACTAAAGTGGCATATCCCCCACTCTGAAACTCGAAAATCAATGTCGATGATGCGTGCACTCATCATCGAAATTATTTTCCAGCGACATAAGTGAGTTCTGGACTTCTATTTTCTTAAAAATTTCTTTGAAATTTCTTCAAAATCATTGGAACTCGTTTGAAGTCATTTGAAACGTTTCTTATTCGGAAAATACTTTCAAATTGTATTATTATATATTTTCAAAATCTTAAACAAAATTTTCAAAATACCGGAGTTCAGTTTCTCAAATTTCAAATTCAAAATCCTTCAGTTATAAATCATTTTTATATAAATCAATTTCATGTATAATTTTTAAAATTTCAAATCCTTTCGAAACTCCAAATTCTGGTTTTTAAAAGGTATATAACCCTTATCGAAAACATTTTCACTTATATATATAGAATATAATCATACTTATCAAAATAATAATTTTGATATATAAAATAATTTCTAAAATACAAACAAACACGATTTTCAAGGATGATTCAAGAATGGATTTCAAAACAAAGACAGAGATTCAAATTAGAGGAACTCTAATCAAATAGAGTTTTGATTCGAAGATAGGCTCGAACAAAGATGAGATAATTAAATTACAAAATAAAAGATGGATCTACTTATATAAATCGTGGGCGACCTTAACCGGGTCAACCGTGACTTCAGGAATATGATCGTTGTGAAATTCTAAGGCAAATCGACATTCAATCGCCAGAGATAGAATTCGGCATAGCAAAAGATAGTAGCATCTAAACCGAGGGTATAGAAATCTCTGCTGAATCAATGCCAATTGTAAAGGAGTTTCACCCCGTTACAAATCATTCAAAGATTGGAAGGATTGCCGATTTTTATAGATATCATTCGAAGTGGAGTTATGGGATACTCTAGAATCAAAAGAATTTGGATAGGGGAAAACAAGAATGGATTTTGGAACCGAGGGGAACGTTCCAAAATTCAAAGGAAAGTGAATCAAAGAGAAAGAGATTTAAGCTTGAACGAAAGCGATTCTGTAATTAAATCTACTGCATATGCTAAGTTTGCCTAAAACCAGAGCTCTGATACCAACTGTAACGACCCGGTATTTCGTGCCATTCGCATCCGCAGATGTCGGACTTGAATTTCTCAAAGTATCAGATTGTTAATTTAAATATGGCAAACTCGGCATATACAGTAAATAAATCAATCACAGAATCACAGACATAGAGTATTACAACAGAATGCAACGGAATAGATTAATACATAGTAGTGCATGAAGCTACTACAATAACAAAGTTAGAAATAAATACAACAGAATATCTCAAATACAAACTGATGACATCTCTGAACAAATCAACTGGAAAAGCTGAAAGCTGAATCGATAGTTGGATCTCCACGCGAAGCTCCAAACTTCAAAGGTGAGTCTCAAATGCTGTATCACTCAGTCTGACCCAAGCGTAAAGCAAAACACAAAACACTCGAGTCAGGATTAACATTCTTATATCAATAAATCCAACTCAAGGGAAATATCAACTGAAATACAAGTAACTTAAAGGATATTTGGGATAACCATCCTCTAAGGATCCGTGGAACTATCTACAATGTAGAAATATACGCTATTAACAACCAAACGTCATTATAACACCGTGGTCATTTCAAATTAATTTATACTTCAAAACCAAAATATCATTTCCATTTCAAATATATATATATATATATATATATATATATATTTCCAAATTATAGCACTTTCAAAACTAAATTGATAATTTCATATATATATATATATATATATATTATTTTAACTTCATTTTTATTTAGTTTTGAAACATTCACTTAATAAATCCATTATTACATAAACTAAATCTTTCCTGCGATTTATTTAAAACTTGAAATATCCATTTAATCACTTTAAATCAAAATCAAGTTATAAAATCATAATTAAACAAAATTCAATAAGTTTCAAATCGATTTAATTAAACATAATTCTTAATTTAATACAATTCCGAATAAATTCAAATTTATCTTCCCAACCTTAATTTATAGACTCATTATAAAAATCTATTGTTAAAATAAAATTTTAAATAAATACTTAAACATATTTTATTTTACTTAAATCAAACTTGACTAATTTAAAAGCTTATTATTTAATCTATTTTGTAGTAAAACTTATCCATATACATAATATTTACAAATTTAAATAAAACTACATATATTTCCTTTCAAAACAATATAAATCATTTTAAAATATTTATATATAGACCAACGGTGTCTGTATAAAATTTTCTATCATATAGTCAAGTGATATAGATATTTATCATTTCACTCCAAAATTTAAATATATATGGGTATATATCATTTCAACCCGCAATCCCAAATTCAATTCAATGAAAATCGCTTGGGTCTATCATTTCAACCCATAACGATTTTCTCCTATTCTACAGATCGTTCGGGTATGTATCATTTCAACCCATAGTGAATTCTATACTAACAGGGAACTTGCAAAGTGATAACAGATATGATAACAATATAACAGGCATATATCATCAATATAAATAACATATAATGGTGTCAGATGTCACAGGTGAACAGATACAAATAATAGCATATATAAAGCAATGTAACTAACTAACAGCAGCATATTTCAATTGTCGTTTCAATTGAAATCAAATTTAATAAATATAAGAACATTAATCGTGAGTGACTGCTCACCTTTCGAGGCTAGAGAGATTAGACGATGGAATGAGCTACGAATTTCAAAGCAATGCTAGATGGACACGATTTGACGAACAAAGCTGGTAAATAGGAATAGACGAAATCAATCAGGCTGGATCGATGAAGAAAAATTTGTACAAGTGAACTTATTTATATATAACTATATTAACAAACCATCTATAAAATAAAATAAAACTTTTACATAAACTTAAAAATAATAACTTATATAATAATGCATAAAACCCCAAAACAGATCATATATAAATGCAGACACTAAAATAATGTATGCAGACAGACAAAATAAATTTATAAATAAACCTTATAGATAAAACCTTCATACTGTAAACATAAAATAGTACTTATACAATAAACATACATATTATTATTACAAAAATCTATTAAATACTGTAAGTAGAATATACAATACTTAAACAATATTTTAAATAACAAAATGTATAAACTGACATATATTAAAATAACTACAAATATATACACTCACAGACAACTATCCTATAATTATATATCTTCTCTGCACTCATATGACAACTTACATAACAGACCTTATATAAACTACATATACATATACTTATTTAAAATCAACATACTTAAAACAAATATACATATAGACCACACATTTTGTATAAAACATATATACCTATATATATCGAAACAATTACTGACAAGAATACAATACACATATAACCAACTAATTCAATATAAATCAGACCATATATATATATATATTAAAAGTATACAATTGCAGACTGATATAGAGTTTTATACCATTCTATACTAAGCTAACTTATACCCTATAACACTATATATTTTATATATGAACTTGACAGAATACAAAACTCAAATAGCTTTTAAAATAATATATATATAATACTTACAATTTCTGTAAAACTATGTATATATAAAAGGACCGACACAAGTATATATATATATACCTCGCAAGCAAATGCTCCGCCAAAGCTTAGGGAGGCGGAGGCTCTGCCTAGAAAATCTCAAAGCATAGAAACCGAGGCTGGGTAGGTGGCGGCAGCGAACAGAGGAGGAAGGTCGGGGAGATGTGTGGTTCGCTGAGGGTAGTTGGTTTGCGTTGTGGCGAAGGATGGGCTACTGGCGTGCTTGTTGGGTGGTTGGGTCTACCACAAGGCGGAGAGGGGTTTCGGTGGAAAGACGAGGTGGGCGAAGTGGGTTTCAACGAAGGAAATAAGGAGCAGTTTCTATAGATCTTACTTATAGATAAACTTGTATTTTTATATTTTCCTTTCTCTTAGAAATTCGGAACCGAAAGAAGATGGAAGAGGAAGAGGGTGAGCAGTATGAAACAATATATACACATGAAAGGAACAAATTTGAACCGTTGGAATCTTTGAATAAATTAATTTTTTGAACGGTTGGAATAATAAAGGTTGTGGAATCACAAAAGTCACATGTATGAATTTCTGGAAATAAATGCCAACGGCTGTTTGTTTACACGGTGGATAACCAAAGGACATAGAAAACCACCAAGCTCAAATACGGAACCAATACAAATATTCATTTCACGGTTTCCGCTGTGTACCGAACTCCAAAATACAGAATTTAATATACCGCAGAGATCAGTATGACGAGACAATCAAAACGGTATACAGATATTAGTGGTACGATCATCCGATCAAAAGTCGATATCGGTACGAAAATGCTGCCATTTCGCCGAAAATAAGGTCGATGGAGCAATAACAGTCCAAATTTTGAGAAACGAAATATGACTTCTTGCTTAGAAGATGATTACAAATTTTCTATGCAAAAATATTCAGGTCCGGAAAATATTTTGTTACCGTCAATTTTTTTTAACTGATTGAAATTGAAATAGAATTACACAATAAATATTACTTGCATATTTTCTGATGAAAATTAACCATTTGCTATATTAAAATAGACGTATTCCAAATATCACATTTTCATTTAATTACGTTATAAAACTATTAAAATTTTCGGGTTGTTACACTGACACTGATATACATTGCTATCCCGTACGGAAAAATCCAAACGGAGCTAGAAACGTCCGAATTTCGCGAAACGGATTATGCAGTCTTATTTAGAGTGTTCTAAATAAATTTTCTCATGTTGACATATTTAGGTTTCGAAACACTTTTAAATTCAACTGTTATTAACTGATTTAAATAGAATTTCTAGCGACTGATAGAATATCTATATTATTCAACGAAAATTTTCCATTTGCTATGTCTAGATGGACGCATAGCAAATATCAAATTTCCATCATAAAATTCTATTGTTTGTTTCAAATAGTAGATTTCAGTTTATTATATTCAATAAAATTCACCTTTATTAAATTTCAAAATAAACTATATTTCAAATTAATATAATTGGATATTCATTGGTTTATAATTTCTAGTTCCTTAATTAAAATGCTAATATTAACTAATGTAGTATTAAATTCTCAATTTTCTCAATTTCTGAATTGTTTAACTAATTAAGTCTTATTAAATTAAAATTTATATTTCTTTCCTTTTATGTAAAATCCAATTATACTAAATTTTATTAACAAATTAATTTCAATAGGTTGATATGTAAGATGAGCAAAAACCAAGACTAAAATTTAAATAAGTGTGAATACATAATTATACATTTATTGTTTACAAATAGATTAGAAGTTAATTTACAATTGAAACCCAATTCCAGTTAATCATAAATTTATTTCATGCTTTACACAATATTAATTCTATCCAATTAAACTTTTATTAAACCATACGTTTGAAATCACAGAAAATAATTGTCGCTTTATTAAGTCAAAATCAGATGTTATAATTCAAAGTAAATTGTATTTGAAATCATAAATTTTTAATTTCTTACCGTATTAAATTCTAACATTTGAATTTTATTCTTTTCGGAAAAAAAACGGGTCGTTACATAGAGTTAGGAGTATGCCTTATAGGCAGTTCTATAATTTATTGTAAATTAATTAACCCTATAATCATTTTTCGTTCGTGAAGGTGTTTTTCTTTTCGTTATATATTTGTTATAATATGTTATAAATAATTAAGTATTTAATTAAAATATATTTTATAGAAAATCCATAAATGGTGTCCTTTTTATTATAACTACAAATAATTGTAATCTTGAGTATCGTATCACATTATAATAAACACATTATTTTAAATGTTCATAATCAAGATGCATTAAGACTAGATATCAATGTATCTGTTGAGACTAGAGTATGTAACGTTTTCCAAATGTTGGGCAGTGTATTACTCATGACTACTGTACTGGGGCAGTGTATTACTCATGACTATTGTACTGGGGGTACCAAGCGGTTACATACTAATAGTTATTGGATAACAACAAAATGGGTCATTCGATAGTTTTTTGTTAGTTAATATAACTATGGTCAAACAAAAACTATTGATGTGACTGATTTACATAGTTCTCTCGACTTGAGAATACTATCGATCTTCAATATGAAAGTTTCACTTTGATTATAGTCAAATCCTTGCACGGCGTCCATCGAGTGACTGTAGTTGGGTCGAGTGAATGTACTGGAAGTGAAGCATTGAAGAAAGATTCGTCTCCTCAGTTATATGGGGTTAGTATCATAGTCAACTCAAAGTCAAAATCTCTGGCCATAGTGGTTTGGTTAATAATAATATATATTATTGAACCAAGGATTTTGCGCTTGGACTTTACAGAGTTAAATACGGACGATATTGGAATTTTGACCATTACTAAATTCCATAAGTCCAAAGTGATATTGTTTTGACGAAGAGAATTAGTGTAAATAAAAGTCACAATCGGGTAACGCTTAACAAAGTAAAATTTGATTTTACTAAAACCAAATGAGCGATAAATTTAGCCAAAATGCACACCACCTACTAAGTTACGTGTGAATGTTAATATTCAAATAGTTTGATGTTAGTCGCTGACCAAATTTATACTTAATGCATCAGACAACTGAAACGGTGAATACTTTTTTGAATATAATGGTTTAATTAATTTGTAATTGTTACAAATTAGTTAAATTAATTACTATTTATAAAATATTAATTATAAAATTTGGATTTGGATTTTATGAACAAATATTGTTAAATGTGTTTATAATAGTTATAAATATATTGATCGATATACGATATCAATACGCGTTTAAATTGGATATAAATGCAAAATATTTGTTCGAGCTTTAAATGAATTTAAAGCCCATATATGGGCTGATTATATTCTGCTATAATGGGGGCTTGGTGCGACCATGAGATGGTGTAATAGAGGCTTTGAGATGGAGGGCTAAGATGGAAGAGAATTGGTAAGAGATGATGTAGGATATTGATCCTAAAATATCTCCAAATTCACCTCTATATAAGCATCTCTAATCACACTAGTTTGTGATTTTTAAGGTTACAATCGGATTTGACCCCAGTTAGGCAAAGGTTTAGGAAGTAGGCTTGCATTTTGCTTCATGGGGGTGAAGATGAAGCTGAACAAATAAAGACCTCCTCAGATCGATGTGGTAGAGGAATAACGATGGCCAGAGAGAGCGATGCATGAGTTTGGTGTGAAGAAACCAGCGATTGAGATCGAAGTGCAAGAAAACCAAAGGAAGTACCATGGCGGTCATGTAAGTCTTTGTGCCTTTTCCCTTGGTCATAGGATTCTTTCTCTTTCGCATATCTTTTCTTCCTACCTCTTTCTACTTAGAAGTCGCTTTTCTCCTCGCGTTCTCTTTCCTTCTTTCATGTTCTTTCTTTATCCGACTCTCTTTATTTATGAGAGCTGGAAAAAGGCGGGTATCGTTCAAGAGTTAATATCCTTTGTTCAGAGACATTGAAGTAAAGATAGTTAAAGCGGTCTCTTCCTATTGTACCTGAAATGAAAGAAAGAATCGCATCAGTTTCGGAACAATAAAGTACGGGTGAATGTGAGGTGTGAGTGTTTGGGATCCTAGAAGTGCGTGGAGTACTGGAGCTGCCACAAGTACTCTACTAACCATGTCCAGAAGTAATAAAGATCGAGTCTCTCCTCCCTTGGCTAGGAGGCCTTCAGATGGAAAGTTGAATCCTGAAGGACACTCCTCAAGAAGATCGCTAATCAGGGGGTCAAGATCACTCAGTGAGTCAAAGATATTTTCTATGTAACCGATTGAAGGAGTCGCCTTGATTGTTTCCGCCATGCTTGGTTTTGCAAACTTCTGGGAGGTATTGACTATTATTCTCACGTGATGAGATAAGAATCTTGGTACCCTCTGGAGATATCTTTCCATACAATTCGTCTCCTTCTTGGTCAAAGCCCTCATCATTATCATCTTCTTCATCACCTTCTCCTTCTTCTTTCTCTTCATCTTCTCCTCCTCCTATTCCTTCTCCTTCCTCGTGTATTGTCTCCGTCTCGACTATTTCTTCTCCTTCCCTTTTGTAACATCCCCCATTTAGAGGTCCAAACTAACGGCTATGGATGTTGCAATCATTTATAGTTATTAATCCTTGGCGACTAAATACGGTAATGTTAGATACATTGATATAACAAAAACATATGGATATGGAAAAAATTTAAAATCATTAAATAAATTTTCATTCCATTTCAAATCATTTCAAATTCATTACATAATCCCAGATTCAAGAACCACGTTCAAAGAAAATATAATTATTACAACATACACCAAGAGCGATATATGAAGATGCCCTCTTGGATGATCATAGTTTAAACATAAGCAATTAAACAACTTTGCCTTTACAACAAAACATAGCGGAATCAAAATAGAAAAGAACTCCTACTAGCTAGCTTGCCTCCTGCACATCTCTAGAAGCTTATTCGTCTAAAGAAGTACCTGAAAACCTCAACTCCCAAACTACTCAAAGTTATTTGAGCACCCGAGAGTTTAAAGGGAAAACATAAACTTTGAGTCAGACATAAATCCTAGTATGAATAATAACCTACCATCTCGAACCATTTAGATATCTAGTGAGACCATGCTACTTAGCGGAATGGGTTTTCCTCTCACTAGTATCTTATCAAAAATTTATAATAACCATATACCATGCTCCTGCATCCACAATGGTTAAAACCATAGCAATTTAAAATTTCATGATGATATGCAAAGAAGTACATCATTCTGGATTTCCCATCCCCGTTCATTTGACTATCTGTCATAGTTACAGTATCTAGGGTTACTATTAACCTATTAGTTTTCATGGTTTGATTGATAACTTGTTTAAAGCTTATGGACTATCTATCCGGTTTCATATTTTTCATAGGATCACTGAGAACCTATTGGCCCCTACCAATAACTTCATTATTCATGGGTTCTCTCTGAACCTATTGGTATCTCCAATAACTTCTCTCATATCATAGTTTTCATGGGTTGACTATGAACCTATTGACTTATGTCAATAACTTAATCCGGATATAGTTTTCATGGGTTCACTACAAACCTGTTGGCCCCTGCCAATAACTCTCTTTAAACGTAGTTTTCATGGGTTCACTATGAACCTGTCTAAACTGACAACTTCTTAATTAGTCTTTGGGCATCCTATATTCTGGTCTACCTAACCTTCTGGATGCCAACTCTATTCATTTAGGAGTAACTTAACTTATATTCACTACTAGGTCAACCTACCTGGTTATTAAGCCCTTACTCCCCAAAATACAGTTATGGGTCAATTACTTAGTGAATATATTTATAGAAGAAGCATATACACAAAATAATACCAACATTTCTGGTTTAATATACTTGAAATCATTTTTCACTTGAAACATGGTTAATTCCTTTAACCAATTATTTTATCAAGAAAAGCTATCTTTTGGGTCAAAGTGAATATAAACGAAAGTACCACTTTCGAAACGATTAACCTTCATATAAAAGAGTTTGGGGAAAACTGATGACTTAGGAACCATCCTTTTGAAAGCTTAAATCATTTAAGTAAAACATTTGGAAGGATAGCTTCGAAACCCCTTTCGAAGCCATTGCCTTCGAAACCCTTATGTGACTACTGGAGCCCTTTCGAATACTTTGGGAAGTGGCTTATTATATTGATAAAACAAAAGCTACCTTTCAAACTAGTTGATGAATTCAATTCATTCGAAAGGCATAAGGTCGGCAGCATGGTTCTGACTGGGTTAAAACTACCCTTTCGAAAGCATTGATTTAAAAACAGTGTAAATCACTTGAAAGCTACACTTTAACAAAAAGGCAGCAACCTCATCGAAAGCTATTTTAAACCCTTTCGAAATCATTCTTTTCAAAACAAGGCAAGTGGCATCTTCGAAAGCTATTTAAATGGGTTTCAACCCCCTTCGAAAGCATGGTTTCAACTCCATACCTACCGCCATTGTGACGACCGCCCATGACCCCTACACCGAATCTAGAGATAGTGCGCTGTAAAGTGTGCCAGGCGACCATGGACGATTGTCAAGGTAGATCAAAATAACAGAATCTATCGTATTACTCACAACGCATGGGCAAAATACAATAGAATATATATATAGTGAAGCTTTACAGAACAAAATGCCATCATATAAAACTTCATAATAGTTGAGTACAATCATCAGAATAGTCAATACATCCAGCCTCACTACATAACACTCAGAGATTATACAAACAGCGGAACATCCAGTACATATAAGAAGATAATATGCAACCCTCCAGCTCGTCTTCGATATCAGCATCGTGAGAAGCAAGAACAGCACCTGTCACCTGCTACCTAGCCTGCCCGTCCCAAAATGGACGAACAGCCCAAGGCAATAAGAATTAAAACATAAAACCTTGAGTCAGACAACAGTCTTAGTGAGCAGTAAATTATCTAACAACATACCAAAAGAGCATAAAGGAAAAAGGAATAGGAATACAACCCTCCCACTCCAACCTCTTTCTACAGTGATAGCCCCCAGACACACACTAAGCAGAAGCAAACATAGCAGAGCATACAATTTAAAGTAAAGCAATTATCACTCGAGTTAAGGGCGATGTTTTCCAAGCACAAACCACCAAGGCCTAAACCAAGATCAGATAAGCACCCAGAAAATACCGCTCTTGAGACCAAATGACGATACAACCAAACATCCATGACTCTGTCTATCACTGTTATCATTGCTTCGATACCACCGTTAATTGAATGACCGGCACATTCTTTCAACCGTCCGTCAAGGGCTAATGGAAACCCCGGTTCTAGACATAACTCCCGCACGTCATCGTGACCCGTGCCTAGGACTATCGAATCTGCCCAGAGTACTTGACTACCAATCTGTAGCCTTCAGGGACTATCGAATCTGCCCAACGTACTCTTGCTTTGAGCATGCTAGAACCTTCAACAACGATGAGATCTCAACCTTCTAGTCATCCTCCTCGACGACTATTTCCATACTAGCTCAAGCGCCTCTCGAGCAAACCATTATCCTCTAACTCGAACCATTTCACCGAGTTATCAACATGCTTGGAATGACCCCATCCGGATTAGACCAAGACTATCTCATCTCATGCTTCGCCTCATCATCATCATAGCAAAGCTCATCTCAACATCATCATCAAATCTATGCATAAGAGCTTCATCATCCGCTACATATGTCACAAGCAGCTTTCCCAATTCAATAGCCTTTCTCTTAGCTTTTGAATCATCTTCGGTCTAACTCAAATCATCAATCATCTAATTCATAGCAATCAACCAAGTCAAACATTAATCCAAACAATCAAGCATTCAAATATGATCTAAGTAGACAATTATAACAATAATGGCAGTTTCGTAATTAAAGAGTTGAAAGTCTAATAAGCATGAAAACATGAACAATATCTCTATAATCTTGATGAATGAACTTGCATAGGTTAACATGTAGTAAAATGGATGTAACATCATCATGAACAATGAATCTATATGGATCTACACTTAGGATGAAGAAAATGTATGGAAATCACTATTTTAACACCAAATCGAGCCAACAATCCGATATACTCCTTTGGATCCGTGTGAGAGATAATCACCACTCACCAAATCACCTAAACAACCCCAAAAGCAACACGCTTCAGATCTGGACAGCGAAGGATCAAACTTGATCTATCACCAATCCGCTTCAAACGATGAAATCTCTCTTCGAAGAATGTAGATCTTCAATTCTAAGCTCTTCGATCTTCGATTTGATCTTCAATATGGATGGAAGGAATCACTAGATTAGAGTGGAGAAAAGAAGTGAAGAAGTGTAGAAGTCGAGCTCTCAAAATGGCAGCACTTCGTCGCTTCGAAATCCGGATCCCAAAAAGTGAGAAATGGACGAGTATTTATAGCTGAAATCTTAGGTCGTCTGCCTCTATAAGTCGTCTCCGACTTAACTTCCTCTCCGACTTAACACCCCAGACGACCTACGACTTAACTGCTATGCCAACCTACGACTTATCAAAACCCACTAGTCTACGACTTATAACTTAGCAGGGCCTCCGACTTAACAGATAACTAGGTTACGACTTAACCGGGTTATGACTAACTCCTAAGTCGTCTACGACTTAACGTACCTAGCAACCTACGACCTAAGCTCCTGTCACGAACTAACGACTCAACACACACTCGACTCAGCAATAATACCGCCTTAACGAGTCAACTGGGATACGATCTACGACTTAACTACGCGCGACCTAACAGGTGATACGACTTACGACAGAACTAAGACGCAACCTAGCAATGGTTCCGACCTAACGACTTAATAACCCTGCGACCTAACTAGGTTACGACTTAACCAGGCTACGCCTTAACCTCCTTAGGTCGTCATCGACCTACCTCTTGGGTCCTTAACTCGCCAAAACTCTTAAGTCGTTAGCTCTTATCTCTTAGGTCGTGCTATCCGTTAGGTCGCTCACAACATCTGATAGGTCGCTCATGACCTAACTACGATAACACCTTAGGTTGCTAACTCGCCTAGTTTCTTAGGTCGTTGCCGGCCTAACTCTACCCCACGACTTAAGTTATCACACGACCTATCTCCCCCTACGACCTAACCCCAGAATACTTAGGTCGCCAACTACACTTCCTTAGGTCGCCTAACCCTCTTAAGTCGGTCACGACTTATCACTTAGGTCGTTTACGACCTAAGACTTGAACAAGAATTCTGCCTAAAGTCTGAAATGACTTTAACAACGCTAAGAATTCCAGATTTTGACGAACTTTTCGATCCGTAAAAATACGGGTCGTTACATTCTCTCCCCCTTAGGAATTTCGTCCCCGAAATTCCAAACAATCAAGAGCAATCAAAGACTATTCTGCATGCCTACCATCCATAGTAATCAACAAACCATGCATCTAACTCTAGCTTAGCATGCAGAATTCTAAAACTAGAACAAGTTACAACTTCGTTAGATGACACGACACCTTAGGGCCATACCTTGAAGAGTTCAGGATGAGCTGCCTTCATCCTCTCTTCCACCTCCCACGTACAGTCGTTATCATCATCACTCCATTGTATCTTGAGCAACTTAACTATCTTCCTCCTAAGCTGTTTCGTGTCGGTTTCCACAACACGAAGCGGTTTACGAGGTCTTCTATCGACGGGATCAACTTCGAAATCTTCATAGCTATCAGCAGAACCCACTATATTCGAGTCGTGCACATACTTCCGTAGATATGATACGTGAAAAACATTGTGCACGCTCGACATCTTCTCTGGTAACTCCAATCTATAGGCGAGCTTTCCAATTCGCTCGATGATCGGGAATGGTCCAACAAATCTCGGAGTCAATTTTCCTTTCTTTCCGAATCGAATAACATTCTTCAGTGGAGAAATCTTCACAAAAACCATATCTCCTACATCGAATTCCAAATCCTTTCGACGCTTATCGGCATAACTCTTCTGACGGTCTTGGGCTGCCTTCATTCGTTGCCGAATGATCTCTATGCAATATGAAGTCTGTCGAATCATCTCTGGCCCAAGTATCAGCTTTTCTCCTATCTCTAACCAACATGTCGGAGAGTTACACGGTCTTCCATACAATGCCTCAAACGGTGCCATACCAATGCTTGACTGGTAACTGTTGTTGTATGCAAATTCCACCAAATGAAGGTGATCTTCCCATGATCCTCTGAAATCTAAAACACAAGCTCTGTGGAGATCTTCCAAAACTCGGTTGACTCTCTCGGTCTGACCATCTGTTTGAGGGTGATAAGCTGTACTCAGACACAACTCGGTTCCCAAAACTTCCTGGAAGCTCTTCCAAAATCCACTAGTGAACAATGGGTCTCGATCGCTCACTATACTCTTCGGAATACCATGGAATCGAACTATCCACTTAACATACAACTCAGCCAACTTTGATGCAGTCCTAGTCGATCGAACAGGAATGAATCTTGCACTCTTAGTCAGACGATCTACAATGACCCAAATCCCTTCATTTCCCGTTCTGGTTCTAGGTAGTCCATCAATAAAATCCATCGATATTTGCTCCCACTTCCATGTAGGAACCTCTAAAGGCTGAAGTAATCCACTTGGCTTCTTCTGCTCGGCTTTTACCAACTGGCAGTTCATGCACTTGGAAATAAAATTTCCAACATCCTTCTTCATACCTTCCCAGTAATAGGTTCTCTTCATATCCCAATACATCTTATTTCCACCTGGATGAATTGTCAGCTTTGAGTGATGACTTTCCTTCAGAACTTAACTCCTCAATTCATCTATATCGAGAACAACTAGTCTTCCTTTCTTCCGAAGCCAACCTTCTTGATCGATCTCGAATCCTTTATCCCTTTCTGGTTCCAATCCAGATTCCAAACCACGGATAATCTTGACAAGCTTATCGTCTCGCTTTTGTCTCTCGCCAATCCTTTCCACAAGAGTGAGTCTTATCGATAAGTTTGCCAACATCTCAGTTTCCAATTCGCATCTGGGCCTGAAGTCAAATCCAGCTAAATACTCGAGATTCTTCCATTCTGAAAACATGGCTCCCAATCCTGCATGTCTTCGACTTAACACATCTGCCACTGCGTTACCCTTTCCTGGAGTATAAGCTATACCAAAATCATATGATGCCAAAAACTCTAGCCATCGTTGCTGCCGAAGATTCAAATCCTTTTGGGAGAAAAGATACTTCAACGACTTATGATCTGTAAACAACTCGAATCAAACTCCCAATAGATAATGTCTCCACATCTTCAGAGCAAAAACAATCGCCGCTAACTCCAAATCATGAGTTGGATAATTCCTTTCGTGCGGCTTCAGTTGTCGACTTGCATACGCAACAACTTTATCCTTCTGCATCAGCACTGCTCCAAGTCCAGTACCACATGCGTCGGTGTAAACCACCATCTCATCATTCCCACTTGGAATAGTCAAAACAGGAGCACTCGTCAATCGCTCTTTCAGGATTCCGAAAGCTTGCTTACACTTAGCATCCCAACTGAACACTTGGTTCTTCTTCGTCAATCCTGTTAACGGTGCAGCTACCTTGGAGAAGTCTTTGATAAACCGTCGATAATATCCTGCTAATCCAAGAAAACTTCTCACATCAGATGCATTCTTAGGTCTAACCCAATCCTGGATTGCTGCCACCTTAGCGGGATCAACCGCTATTCCACTTCCAGAAATCACATGGCCTAAGAACCTTACTTCACTCTTCCAGAAGTGACACTTCGAAAACTTATCCTTCAGCTGATGTTTCCGCAAGATTTCCAAAACAATACGCAAGTGCGTCTTGTGCTCTTCTTCAGTTCTGGAATAAATCAGAATATCATCCACGAACACAAGTACGAACTTGTTCAACTGATCTCTGAACACTCTATTCATCAGATCCACAAAATATGCTGGCGCGTTAGTCAATCCAAACGGCATTACCAGCCACTCAAAGAAACCGGATGGTGTCCGAAAAGCAGTCTTCAGCACACTATCCTTAGCAACTCTCAACTGGAGAAATCCCGTTGCCAAATCCATCTGAGAAAACACCTTTGCTTCGTGAAGCTGATCGAACAAGTCATCTATTCTCGGCAATGGATACTTGTTCTTCTTAGTCACCTTATTCAGCTCACGATAATCCACACACAATCTCAATGATCCATCTGCCTTGGTTGCAAACACAACTGGTGCACCCCATTCGGACACACTACGCAGAATGAATCCTTTCTGCAAAAGATCGTCAACCTGCACCCTCAACTCCTGCTGTTCCCTAGGCGCCATCCGCCTAAGAGGCATCACAACAGGTCTGGCTCCTTCAACTAGATCTATACGAAACTCGATCTCTCTATGAGGTGGTAACCCTTTGACTTCGTCAAAGACATCCTCAAATCCATTAGCGATCGGCACCGATGACAGTCCATCCCGTGGAACAACTAGCGAATACATGAAGCTCATGAAGATGCCTTCTTCATGCTTACATCGTATCACAATCTTTCGCCCCTCCACATTCTCGACTGTCACTTCCAACCTTTCGCAATCAACCTTTGCCGCATACTTCCTAAGCCAGTCCATACCCAAAATAATTCCGAACCCCGAAAAGTTCAGAACAAAACAATCACAAACAAAAGAGCAACCATGACTCGACACAATCAGACCACGGCATAACATACACAAACAGGACGAACCCCCAACTGGATTAGTCACAACCAATGGCCTATCAACGATATCCGGTTCTAAACCCAACCGGTCTACAAGTTCACTATAAACAAACGAATGCGACGCCCCAGTATCAAACAGAACTCTAACTGGAACACCACATAGGAAAAGAGTACCTTGAACAACCACACTCTTTCCTTTCTCTTCAGCGGTAGGAGCTTTCGAAGATGACGGAACAGCTCCCAAAGCATAAGCTTGCACAATCTGCTTGTCCCTCCTCGGTTCTGGACAATTCTTCCTGATATGCCCCGGCTTGTCACAGTTGTGACACTTCATTGGCACCTTCGGATTCTTACAATCCTTGGAGAAATGGCCCTTCTGCTGACAGTTGTAGCAGGTCACTTCGCCCTTTGGCCACTTTTGGCCATCCTTACCCTTCTGCTGCTGCTTCTTCCTCTTCTTGTTTCCACCCTGCTGAGGTTTAGACTCTCCCCTGGTAACAGCAACAACAGATCCTTCCTTAGGAAACAGACTCTCATGCCTGAGAGCTTTCTCCACAAGCTTCTCAAAAGAATCGTCCAAATGATCCACCAACTGCCTCCCAAGATAACTGTCCAAGCCTGTCACAAACTTCTCATTCTTCTGATATGCAGATTCAATATACGACCGGGCATACTTGGACAAAGCTTCAAACTCAGAAACATATTCAAGAACTGGTCTTCCACCCTGCTTGAGTTCCACAAACTTCTTGAACAGAACAGACTTCTGAGCTGTAGAAATGAACTTAGCTTCAAATCTGACTTGGAATTGCTCCCAAGTAATCTCTTCCTCCGGAGTATTGATGGTAATAGAGTTCCACCAATCAGAGGCTCTCCCTTGAAGCTGTCTTGACGCTAACTTCCTCTTAGTTGCATCCTCAATTCCCAAATCTCCAAAAATCCTTCTACAAGCATCTATCCATCTCTGGACCTCAATAGTTGATTCTGTTCCCAAGAAAACCTTCCCTCCAAGAGCAGTATAGTCTTTGCACAACTTAACAAAATCCACTGGTTTTGGAGTTTGGACTTGAACTCCAACATCAACTGCTGCCCCCGGAACTGGCATCCTTCTCATGATTGAAGTCATCATAGCTTCGAACATGGCTGCATAATCAGCAGTTCCTTCAGCAGCTCGGCCTTCCCTAGCAGCTGGTCTCCCTCTTCGACTCATTCTCAATATCCATAAAAAGGAATGGTCAGAACATCTTGAGAAACAACTGTTTAAAGGACTCAAACTCTTCTAATCTACTATATTATATATAGTAATCATCCATCAAAATACAATTACGTCTCTCATACGTAGTTACGTCAACGAGCGTTGGGTAAAATCGATTAACCAATGCTCTGATACCAAATGTGACGACCGCCCATGACCCCTGCACTGAATCTAGAGATAGTGCGCTGTAAAGTGTGTCAGGCGACCATGGGCGATTGTTAAGGTAGATCAAAATAACAGAATCTATCGTATTACTCACAGCGCATGGGCAAAATACAATAGAATATATATATAGTGAAGCTTTACAGAACAAAATGCCATCATATAAAACTTCATAATAGTTGAGTACAATCATCAGAATAGTCAATACATCCAGCCTCACTACATAACACTCAGAGATTATACAAACAGCGGAACATCCAGTACATATAAGAAGATAATATGCAACCCTCCAGCTCGTCTTCGATATCAGCATTGTGAGAAGCAAGAACAACACCTGTCACCTGCTACCTAGCCTGCCCGTCCCAAAATGGACGAACAACCCAAGGCAATAAGAATTAAAACATAAAGCCTTGAGTCAGACAACAGTCTTAGTGAGCAGTAAATTATCTAACAACATACCAAAAGAGCATAAAGGAAAAAGGAATAGGAATACAACCCTCCCACTCCAACCTCTTTCTACAGTGATAGCCCCCAAACACACACTAAGCAGAAGCAAACATAGCAGAGCATACAATTTAAAGTAAAGCAATTATCACTCGAGTCAAGGGCGATGTTTTCCAAGCACAAACCCCCAAGGCCTAAACCAAGATCAGATAAGCACCCAGAAAATACCGCTCTTGAGACCGAATGACGATACAACCAAACATCCATGACTCTGTCTATCACTGTTATCATTGCTTCGATACCACCGTTAATTGAATGACCGGCACATTCTTTCAGCCATCCGTCAAGGGCTAATGGAAACCCCGGTTCTAGACATAACTCCCGCACGTCATCGTGACCCGTGCCTAGGACTATCGAATCTGCCCAGAGTACTTGACTACCAATCTGTAGCCTTCAGGGACTATCGAATCTGCCCAACGTACTCTTGCTTTGAGCATGCTAGAACCTTCAACAACGATGCGATATCAACCTTCTAGTCATCCTCCTTGACGACTATTTCCATACTAGCTCAAGCGCCTCTCGAGCAAACCATTATCCTCTAACTCGAACCATTTCACCGAGTTATCAACATGCTTGGAATGACCCCATCCGGATTAGACCAAGACTATCTCATCTCATGCTTCGCCTCATCATCATCATAGCAAAGCTCATCTCAACATCATCATCAAATCTATGCATAAGAGCTTCATCATCCGCTACATATGCCACAAGCAGCTTTCCCAATTCAAGAGCCTTTCTCTTAGCTTTTGAATCATCTTCGGTCTAACTCAAATCATCAATCATCTAATTCATAGCAATCAACCAAGTCAAACATTAATCCAAACAATCAAGCATTCAAATATGATCTAAGTAGACAATTATAACAATAATGACAATTTCATAATTAAAGAGTTGAGAGTCTAATAAGCATGAAAACATGAACAATATCTCTATAATCTTGATGAATGAACTTGCATAGGTTAACATGTAGTAAAATGGATGTAACATCATCATGAACAATGAATCTATATGGATCTACACTTAGGATGAAGAAAATGTATGGAAATCACTATTTTAACACCAAATCGAGCCAACAATCCGATATACTCCTTTGGATCCGTGTGAGAGATAATCACCACTCACCAAATCACCTAAACAACCCCTAAAGCAATACGCTTCAGATCTGGACAGCGAAGGATCAAACTTGATCTATCACCAATCCGCTTCAAACGATGAAATCTCTCTTCGAAGAATGTAGATCTTCAATTCTAAGCTCTTCGATCTTCGATTTGATCTTCAATATGGATGGAAGGAATCACTAGATTAGAGTGGAGAAAAGAAGTGAAGAAGTGTAGAAGTCGAGCTCTCAAAATGGCAGCACTTCGTCGCTTCGAAATCCGGATCCCAAAAAGTGAGAAATGGACGAGTATTTATAGCTGAAATCTTAGGTCGTCTGCCTCTATAAGTCGTCTTCGACTTAACTTCCTCTCCGACTTAACACCCCAGACGACCTACGACTTAACTGCTATGCCAACCTACGACTTATCAAAACCCACTAGTCTACGACTTATAACTTAGCAGGGCCTCCGACTTAACAGATAACTAGGTTACGACTTAACCGGGTTATGACTAACTCCTAAGTCGTCTACGACTTAACGTACCTAGCAACCTACGACCTAAGCTCCTGTCACGAACTAACAACTCAGCACACACTCGACTCAGCAATAATACCGCCTTAACGAGTCAACTGGGATACGATCTACGACTTAACTACGCGCGACCTAACAGGTGATATGACTTACGACAGAACTAAGACGCAACCTAGCAATGGTTCCGACCTAACGACTTAATAACCCTGCGACCTAACTGGGTTACGACTTAACCAGGCTACGCTTTAACCTCCTTAGGTCGTCACTGACCTACCCTTTGGGTCCTTAACTCGCCAAAACTCTTAAGTCGTTAGCTCTTATCTCTTAGGTCGTGCTATCCCTTAGGTCGCTCACAAAATCTGATAGGTCGCTTACGACCTAACTACGATAACACCTTAGGTTGCTAACTCGCCTAGTTTCTTAGGTCGTTGCCGACCTAACTCTACCCCACGACTTAAGTTATCACACGACCTATCTCCCCCTATGACCTAACCCTAGAATACTTAGGTCGCCAACTACACTTCCTTAGGTCGCCTAACCCTCTTAAGTCGGTCACGACTTATCACTTAGGTCGTTTACGACCTAAGACTTGAACAAGAATTCTGCCTAAAGTCTGAAATGACTTTAACAACGCTAAGAATTCCAGATTTTGACGAACTTTTCGATCCGTAAAAATACGGGTCGTTACAGCCATTCTCCAATCCACTACACACCAATGCACTGATACCTTGTGTATTGGTTTCGACTTGGTTGATGCGGAAGTATAGGGTCGAAAGGTACTACTGGAAGTGGCGAAACCATACTTCTATACAAAAACTGTTTTATTGCCTTTTCAAGCAATTGCTTTTTAACTAACATGCCTATTTGTAAAAATATAATTGGTTGCCATAAACTTTTCAAATTCTTTTCTAAAAACTTCCGCATTCATTTCAGATCTAAATAAAGGTAATTAGCAAAGAAGCCCTTCCCATAAGAAAAATATTAAAACATTTAAATCCTCCAAGTAAATTAATTTAATTTCCATAGTAAAGTACTTAGGAAAAATCCCCAAAAATCATATAAATTCACATTTAGTATCTTATCTAACATATAAAAAAATTTGACCCAAATTCTTTCATTTAACAGCCGAAATAAAATTTAAACCCAAATATTCATTTCTTCCTTCAAAAATTCATAATAAATTTTCCATAACTTGGAAAATTATAAAAATTAAACCCATCTCCAAATTAATGTTTTACATAACATATTAAATCATCATGGCATTTGAAATCCAATATAAACAATTTTAGCCTTAAAATCGAATAAAACATATATGAAACAAATTTATTTGAATATAACTTATCATGAAATCCAAGCATATCATCATCAAAAATCATCATAATGGATTTAAACTTAAACCTGAAATCAAATGCTTTTAAAAATGAAAATAGAGATGGTTCAGATTATTATTCACCTTGCTTAGGATAAGGAACTTGAGAGTTGATTTCTGATTAATTCTCCTTGCTTGATTGCTTGGCTTTAAATGATTTCCCCCTTTTTCCTTCCCTAGGTTATGGCCGACTTGCTCTTCTTTGATTTATGTTTTGAGTTTTGAAAAATGAACGCCAAAGAAATGGAAATGGGATTTTAAGGGTAATGGGATTATGGGTGCGGCTATTACCCATAATGCCCTTGTTTTACTCTCTTATTAATTATCTAATAAACCATTTCCATAAACTCATTCTTTATGTTTATTTAAGCACGGCTTTTAAATAAATTTTCAAATCTCAATCCCCTTATAACACTAATATTTACATTATTCTATTTAATTTATCAAATTAGATCTCCTGGATAATGTTATTAAAAATTAAGGGTGTTACAGGCTCCCCTCCTTAAAGAATTTCGTCTTCGAAATCCAGTAAGGACTATATACCAAACATAACAATCATCTATAACAACTCCAAACTACCTTACTAGCCTATCCGACTAGCAACATTCTATGTAAATCAAATATAGAACATACCCACACAACCGGTCAGGATAAGTATCTCTAATCCTGTCTTCTGTCTCCCAAGTACAGTCCTTCTCGGTGTCGCTCCACTGAACCTTCACCAACTTGACTGTCTTGTTCCTTAACCTTTTTTTCATCTCTCGCAACAACCCGAATTGGTTGTCTAATAAAAGTCAAATTCGGCTCTACTATCAACTCTTTCAACTCTATCAGAGGAATAGTAGTCTCTGGATCATGCACATACTTGCGAAGATGAGACACATGAAACACATTATGGACACCTACCATACTGCTCAGCAACTCTACTCTGTAGGCGAGCTTTCCGATCCTCTCTATAACTTGGAACAGACCAACATATCTCAGTGCCAATTTCCCTAACTTTCTGAATCGCACCACACACCCTTCATCGGTGAAAACCTATCTCCAACTGAGAATTCTAGGTCTTTAAGCCACTTATCTACATAACTCTACTATCTAGACTGACCTTCCTTCATCCTTTCTTGGATTAACTCAATCTTCTCTATCGTCTCTCTAACCAGATCTGGACCTAAGATTAATCTGTTTCCAGTCTCTAACCAACATGATGGCGATTTGCATGGCCTTCCATACAATTCTTCAAAAGGTGCCATTCCTATACTAGTCTGATAACTTTTATTATAGGAAAACTCCACTAAGTGTAGGTGATCTTCCTAAGATCCACCAAAGTCCAATACACAAGCTCTTAACAAATCCTCGAGTACTTTATTGACTCTCTATATCTGCCCATCCATCTGAGGGTGATACGCAGTATTCATCTTGAGGTTGGTAGCTAACACATCCTGTAGACTCTTCCAGAATTCAATAGTAAACAAAACATCTCGGTCACTGACTATACTACTAGGAATTCCATGCAGTCTAACTATGTTTTCATGAACAACTTAGCTAAAACAGGTGCCATCTTAGTTGAAATAACTAGAATGAAAAGGGCACTCTTGGTCAACCTGTCCACTATGACCCAATATACTTTCATTTTCTCTATTCGACCTTAGCAACCCATCTATAAAATCCATGGATATCGAATCTCATTTCCAAACTGGTGCCTCCAAAGGTTGAAGCAACCCACTTGGCTTTTTATGTTTGGCCTTCACTTGTTGACAGTTTGCACACTACCTAACCCACAAGCCAACATCCCTCTTTATACCTTCCCAATAGAAGCTCCTCTTCATATCTTGATACATCTTGGTTCCTCCAGGATGAATCGTAAATTTGGATTGATGACATCCCTTAAGAACTTCTTTTCTTAAGTCCTAAACATTCAAAACACACAACCGTCCCTTCTTTCTCAACCATCCTCTCTGGTCAAGGCTAAAATCCTTTAGCTCATCGATCTCAGTTCCAACCTCAAGCTTGCTAATCCTCTCGGCTAATACTGGATCCTCCCTTTGTTTAGAAGCAATCCTTTCGATCAACACTGGTCGAACTTTTAAACAGGACAACATGGCTATGCTCTGACTAGAACTAGCAGTCAATCTTAACTGCATACTACAAGTAGTCAAGGCTTCTAAATCTTTCCATTTTTCCAACATAGCTAACACCACATTCTGATTTCTTTTGCTAAGAGCATCTGCTACCTTATTTCCTTTCCCAGGAGTATACTCTATACTAAAATCATAAGCTGCTAAAAACTCCAGCCACCTCTGTCGTCTCATATTCAACTCCTTCTAAGAGAATAAGTACCTTAAGGACTTATGATCTGTGTATAGCTCAAATCTCTCTCCTAAGAGATAATGTCTACAAATCTTCAATGCAAAGGTCACCGAAGCCAACTCCAAATCATGAGTAGGATATCTTACTTCATGCAGTCTAAGCTATCTTGAAGCGTAGGAAATAACTTTACCCCTCTGCATCAACACAGCTCCTAATTCAGTACCACTTGCATCGGTATACACCATGAACCCTTGGTTTCTATCTGGAACTACTAACACAGGTGTGTTGGTCAACAAATGCTTTAACTTAAGGAATGCTTCCTCACATTTGTCGGACCAGACAAACTTCAAAACCTTCTTGGTTAACTCAGTCAAAGGCGCTGCTATCCGCGAGAAGTCTTTAATGAATCTTCGATAATAGCCAGCAAGTCCAAGAAAACTTCTTATCTCAGTCACCGTCTCTGGTCTCTTCCAGTTATTAACAGCTCGATCTTATCCGGGTCGACTGACAAGCCTTTCTCTTAAACCACGTGACCAAGAAACTTAACCTCTTTCTTCCAAAAATGTCACTTGGAAAACTTCACTTTCAACTGATCCTGCCTCTGCGTCTGAATCACTACTCTAAGATGATCTTCATGCTCTCTTTCATCTTTAGAGTATACTAATATGTCATCTATAAACACCAACACGAACCTATCCAAGTACTCTCGGAAAACTCGGTTCATCAAATCCACGAAGAGTGCATTCGTTAACCCGAATGGCATTACTAACCACTCATACGAACCATACCTAGTTCGAAATGCTGTCAATGGAATATTGTTCTATGCCACTCTTAACTGATGGAAACATGTTGCCAGATCTAGCTGGTAAAATACTCTGGCTCCACACAACTGATCAAATAGAACGTCAATCCTCGGCAAAGGATACATATTCTTAATCGACTTCTCGTTCAACTTACGATGGTCGATACACATCTTTAACGGCCCATCCGGTTTCTTCACGAACACCGCGACCGCTCCCCAAGGCGAACTGCTTGGTTTGATAAAATTCCTCCCTTCTAGATCCACTAGCTGCACCTTCAATTCCTTCATCTCGGTTTGTGTCATTCTGCTAGGAGGTCTACTTACAGGTTCAGCTCTTGGCACAAGATCTATCCGAAACTCAATAACTCATTTTGGTGGTAGTCCTGTAACCGACTCAAAAACATCTACAAATTCTCTTACTATCCGAACCCGACTTAACTCTTCTCCCACTTCCATAGCACTTAACAAAGCGCAAACACTTCGGTCAGATTCTCCACTAAGAATATGATTTGGTTATGACCATCAAGGTGTCTCAACGATATTTCCCTATCCTTGCAAAATTTCTATCCTTGTATTTACCTAACCAATCCATACCCAAAATGATTCCAAAATCTACGAAATCAAAAACACACAGACTGCATGCAAATTTATGACCTAACAAATCAAGTTCTAACTGGTCACATCTCATCCCTAGAGTTGCATACCCTCCTATTGGATTAGCAATCCTTAAGGAAGTAACAAGGTATGTGGGTTCTAAGCATAACCTATCAACCAAACACTGAGATATAAATGATTGTGATGCACCGGTATCAAATAGTATCCTAACTGGTATTCTTTGAATCAAAAGCATACCTTCCACCATAGTCTTTCCCTTTTCAGCAGTAGTTGGCCTAGCGGATGATGGTCCAACAGCCAAAACCTTTCCCTTGTCTTCCCTAACTGGTTCTGGACACTGATCCTTATAATGCCTAACCTGGTCATAGTAAAAGCACTTCACACTCTTCTTTTCTGTGCCCTTCTTCGCCTTGCCAGTTCTACATTCATGAGCATAATGACCCTTCTTATCACACTTAAAGCAGACATGATCAGCCTTTGCCTTCTTGGCAGTCTCTCCCTTCTGGGCCCCCTTCCTCTTAAAGAACTTCCTCTTCTTTCCCTGAGAACCCTAGGATTCAATCGGCTTTTCTTTGCCATAAGTAGCAAGCATTTCCTCATGTCGGATAGCCATCTCCAAAACTAAATTACAAGGATCACGGAGATGTGGCAGGGTTTCCCTAGCAATATCGGGTCTCAATCCCCAAATATATTTCCCATTCCTCTTGATGGCAGTGTCAATAGTAGCATACTCATATCGGGACAACTCATCAAACTTAGTGACATATTCAATTACCGACATTTCTCCTTGCACCAAATCCATAAGCTTTCTCAACAATGCTGACTTAGCAACTTCAAACAAAATCCTCTGCTTGAATATCCATCAAAATTCTGCCCAAGTCAACTCTTCCTCGGGAACTCCGGCAGTAACACTATTCCACCAATAAAGCGCTGCTCCCTGCAACTATCTAGAGGCTAGTCTCCTCTTTTGCTCATCATTCAATCCCAAGTCAGCGAAGATTCTCTCATAATGCAATAGCCAATTCTCAACCTTTATAGCATCCTCTGTTCCTACAAACGGCTTCCCACCAAGACTTGTGTAATCTCTGCCCAACTTAGCATAGTTATTCCTAATTGAAGCCATGGGATTAGCTCCTCCAACATTCCCAGCAACTCCAGCAGCTGCTCTTGTTTGCATCAGATTGACAAAGAACTGATACATTATCCCCATATCCACGGGTGGATTTCCAGCACCTACATTGGCATCTTCATTTTGATTAGCATTTGCCTATCGATCCGGATTCCTCCTGGTGGGTCAAACGTTTCCATTTTTTGTGGTGCTTCCTCCACCGAGATTTCCTCTTCAGTTTCTTGTTTCCATATCTTCTTTTTTGTAAATCTTCATACAAGCCTTAGTAAGATACAAAAAAACCGTCTAAGAGAGAGGGGAATATGTACATATACATATATATATCAAATACAAGTACGTTACTATAGCGTTAACCCAAACCCCGATCTTATTTTCTGGTTCACTGGATTATGTTTTAAAAAAATCTTTTAGGCTTAAATTTCTTTTACGTTTTCATAAACCTATGCTCTGATACCAACTTGTAACATCCCCCCACTAGGAGGCCCAAAAATAATGCCTACGGATGCTGAAGTCATCCATAGTTATTAATCCTTGGCGACCAAATACAGTAATGTTAGATACATTAATATAACAGAAACACATGGATATGGAAAAGTTTTAAAATCATTAAACAACTTACTCGTTCCATTTCAAATTCATTACATAATCCCAGATTTTAGAACAACGTTTGGAGAAAATATACTTATTACAATATACGCCAAGAGCGACATATGAAGATGCCCTCTTGGATGATCAAAGTTTAAACATAGGCAATTAAACAACTTTGCCTTTACAACAAACACAGCGGAATCAAAATAGAAAAGAACTCCTACTAGCTAGCTTGCCTCCTGCAAATCTCCGAAAGCTTACTTGTCTAAAGAGGTACCCGAAAACCTCAACTCTCAAACTACTCAAAGTTAATTGAGTTTAAGGGGAAAACATAAACTTCGAGTCAGACATAAAGCCTGATATGAATAATAACCTACCATCTCGAATCATTTAGATATCTAGTGAGACCACGCTGCCTAGCGGAATGGGTTTTCCCCTCAATAGTATCTTATCGAAAACATATAATAACCATATACTGTGCTCCTGCATCCACAATGGTTAAAAACATAGCAATTTAAACTATTATGATGATATGAAAACAAGTAAATCATTCCAGATTTCCCATCCCCGTTCATTTGAATATCTGTCATAGTTATAGTTTCTAGGGTTACTACTAACCTATCAGTTTTCATAGGCTGACTAATAACCTGCTTAAAGCATATGGACTATCTATTCGGTTTCATAGTTTTCATGGGATCACAAGGACCTAATGGCATCTGCCAATAACTTCATTATTCATAGGTTCTCCCTGAACCTATTAGTATCTCTAATAACTTCTCTCATATCATAGTTTTCATAGGTTGACTATGAACCTATTGACTTCTGTTAATAACTTAATCCAGATATAGTTTTCATGGGTTCACTACAAATCTGTTGGCCCCTGCCAATAACTCTCTTTAAACATAGTTTTCAAGGGTTCACTATGAACCTATCTAAACTGATAACTTCTTAATTAGTCTTTGGCATCCTATATTCTGGTCTACCTGACCTCCTGGATGCAACTCTATTCATTCAGGAGTTACTTGACTTATATTCACTTCCGGGGCAACCTGCCTCGTTATTCCGCCCTTACTCACCAAAATACAGTTATGGGTCCATTACTTAGTGAATATATTTATAGAAGAAGCATATACACAAAATAATACCAACATTTCTGTTTTAATATACTTGAAATCATTTTTCACCAGAAACATGGTTAATCCCTTTAACCAATTATTTTATCAAGGAAAGCTTCTTCAAAAACTCCATACTTAAAAGCCATTTCAAAACTCATTTATTTTGCCATGGGGTTTCCTTTAAAAATGAGATTGGGTTCTTTGTTTTGAAAACTAAGGCTTTCGAAACCTTAGACCTTTACTTTCGAAACCATTGGAAAACCTCCTTCAAAAGCATTCAAAATTTCTTTTTAAAACACTAAACATATGCCTTTCGAAACACTCAAAACATATGACTTTCGAAACCTTTCGAATGCTTCAAAACCTTCCTTTTAAAACCATTAAAACAATCCTTTCGAAAGTATTAAAGTATACATGGAAGCCTTGCTTCGAAACCATTTGAAAGTATCTCTTTCGAGACCATTGGGTTAATCTTTAAAATATCTTTTGTGTCAAAGTGAATATAAACGAAAGTACCCCTTTCAAAACCATTAACCTTCATATAAAAGAGTTTGGGGAAAACTGATGGCTTCGGAACCATCCTTTCGGAAACTTAAATCATTTAAGTAAAACATTTGGAAGGATAGCTTCGAAACCCCTTTCGAAGCCATTGCCTTCAAAACCCCTTTCGAAGCCATTGCCTTCAAAACCCTTATGTGGCTACTGGAGCCCTTTCGAAAGCTTTGGAAAGTGGATTATTATATTGATAAAACAAAAGCTACCTTTCGAACTAGTTGATGACTTTAATTCATTCGAAAGGCATAAGATCAGCAGCATGGTTTCGACTGGGTTCAAACTACCCTTTCGAAAGCATTAATTTAAAAACTGGGTAACTCATTCGAAAGCTACACTTTGACAAAAAGGCAGCAACCTCATCGAAAGCTATTTTAAACCCTTTCAAAAGCATTCTTTTCAAAACAAGGTAAGTGGCATCTTCGAAAGCTATTTAAATGGGTTTCGACCCCTTTGAAAGCATGGTTTTGACTCCATACCTGCCGCCATTCTAATCCATTACGTACCATGCATTGATACCATGTGTATTGGTTTCAACTTGGTTGAGGCGAAAGTATAGGGTCAAAAGGTACTACTGGAAGTGGCGAAACCATACTTCTATACAAAAACTGTTTTGTTGCCTTTTCAAGCAATTGCTTTTTAACTAATCTGCCTATTTGTAAAAATTTAATTGGTTGCCATAAACTTTTCAAATTCTTTTCTAAAAACTGCCGCATTCATTTCAGATCCAAATAAAGGTAACTAGCAAGGAAGCCCTTCCCATAAGCAAAACAATTAAAACATTTAAATCCTCTAAGTAAATTAATTCAATTTCCATAGTAAATTACTTAGGAAAAATTTCCCAAAATCATAGAAATTCATTTTTAATATGTTATCTAACATATAAAAAAATTTGACCCAAATTCCTTCATTTAACAGCCGAAATAAAATTTAAATCCAAATATTCATTTCTTCCTTCAAAAATTCATAATAAATTTTCCATAACTTGGAAAATTATAAAAAATAAACCCATATCTAAAATAATGTTTTACATAACATATTAAATCCTCATGGCATTTGAAATCCAATATAAACAGTTTTAGCCTTAAAATCGAATAAAACATATATCAAACAAACTTGTTTGAATATAACATATCATGAAATCCAAGCATATCATCATCAAAAATCATCATAATGGATTTAAACTTAAACCCGAAATCAAATGCTCTTAAAAATGAAAATAGAGATTGTTTTGATTATTATTCACCTTGCTTAGGATAAGAAACTTGAGATTTGATCTTTGATTAATAACGCTTGCTTGATTGCTTAGCTTTAATTGATTTTCCCCTTTTTCCATCCCTATGTTATAGCCAGCTTACTCTTCTTTGATTCACGTTTTTTAGTTTTGAAAAATGAACGTGCAAAGAAATGGAAACGAGATTTTAAGGGTAATGGAATTATAGGTGCAGCTATTACCCATAATGCCTTTGTTTTACTCTCTTATTAATTATTTAATAAACCATTTCCACAAACTCGTTCTTTATGTTTATTTAAGCATAGCCTCTAAATAAATTTTTAAATCTCAATCCCCTTATCGCACTAATATTTACATTATTCTATTTAATTTATCTAATTAAATCTCCTGAATAATGTTATTAAAAATTAGGAGTGTTACACCTTTGTACTTCTAGGATATCTTTACTTTCGCTGCTCTATCGGCAGTTTCATTGTTGGCAATTTCACCAATGTTCACCGCTCCTTTTGTGCAACAACTTGTCTCGAAACGGGCCTAATTTTAGACCCAAAAAATGCCCATTGAACCTTAGATCCTTTCCAAAGCTGGCTGTTGGTCAGTAAATTTGATACAACGAGCAATACATAGGGCTATCTATCTACACATTCAGAATCTCACAACGGAAGAATAAAATATAATATCAGACAAAATTCCCATTTATCTAAAAAAATTCAATTGTCAGAAACATACAATGCCACATAACAACGTCAAATATCCATAGTGCAATATCATAAAATACATCATCTTGTCTAAAAGGGTACGTCAAAAATATAGGAACAATAAAAACATATTAATAAATAACTGCCACTCCGTCTCCACCACCATCTTCGAAATCTTCATCGTCTTCACTTATTTGTGTTGTAATGAGGAGGGAGTCAAAACAACAATGTCTTGTGAATAAAATCTCGAGCCTTTCTATAATAGTACTTAACTAGTATAATTTAAATAAGAATATATCTTACACGTCCTAACTATATTCTATGTAAATTTCTTCAACTTTAAGTCCAACTCTATAAACTATACCATTTCCAACTTGCTAACCTATCTTTAAATGTATGTCAAAGGCCATTCTATGACGCCCCACCCCGAGACCCATATTAACAAAGAGAATTACCGGGTAATACTGTCTGCTAATGCGGAGAATAGAGCTGGTTAGGAGCGACCATCTATAACTTTGTCTTAAACATCTATTAAATACATCGATTTAATGCTTTGTTTTTTTCCTTTCTCAAGTGGATTGACATATTCAATAAATGCTTAATACAAAACTACAGTGGCTAATGGATCTATCAGAACAAAACACAACAACAATATACACAACATATCACAGAATAGTAGCCAAATATATATATATATATATATATATATACACACACACATACATACATATACACAGATACATCCCATACAATACAAATGATACAACAGATGTGGTACAAGGACCACAATATACACAACGAGTCAATACAATAAATACATATCAGAGTCATAACAAACGACTATAAAACTACAAAAAGAGATCAGCTGTTATCCAAGGCGGAAGCATCAAGTAAAATCCAAAAGCAGGTATCTAACCTGAAACAACTCGGTTTGACCCGAGTATATAAAAATACACGTGTCAGCCTAGCTAAAATATCAAATTAGTTTGATAAGTGATAATATGAAGCATAAGGTAAAGGGTAAGATATCCTCTCGAATGAGAAAAAACAATAAGAAGAGCATGCCACTACTTCAAATAAGGTAATTACACTAAGTGTATGTCCTCGAAATAGGTAAACTCACCAAATAACACTAAGTATAATAAACGCCTCATATCATCGGCGAATTCCCAAAAGTCACTAAAATGGTTTCTATGAACCGTATCTCCAAAATAGGAGAATCCAAAATCTCAAACTCAAAACTCGCCATAAATGGCAATCATAAAAATATTCTCTAAATAGAGAAGTCTCAAATACAAAATACGCCAAAAATGGCAATCTCATATATCTTTAAATAGGAGAGTATAAATCTCAAATAAACGCCAAGTATTGGCAAACCCAAATCTCAATTATAGAACTCGATAAGGAGTTCAATTTCCAAAGTTGTAATCGCCATATATAATATCTCGAATGGCTCAAATGGCCCATAATGTAAAAAGGCGATACACTTGGAAAATCATAAAGAAATCAATAAAATCATCTCAAAGATATAGCACGTGCTTATGGCTGACCGCCAAGTATTGTTCTCACAAATATAAGGCGCCACATCTCTTAGACAAACATACTGAAGGACAAATAAATACATCTCTCAGACAAACATCCCGAAGGACAAATACGTCGTAATGACAAACGTCTCTTAGACAAACATCCCGAAGGACAAATGACCCGAAGGTCCAGTACTGGAAAATACGTCTCTTAAACAAATGTGTCACAAACTCTCAGATAAGAACCCGAAAAGTGTTAACGTACGTCTCATACCACACGTTCGCACTAAACGGTTTACTAACTGCTAGTAAATTTCACACTCAAAGCAGTAAAAAGTTTACCTCATCTCATGGGTAAATACGACCCGAAGGTCAAAACAATCAAACGGACAAGTCAGAAATTAACCGAAAAGATAAATGCACATGTCCAATACCAAGTGTTTTACCCAATCATTTGATTCTCCTTCTCATCATTTGAATAGTGCAAAAATGTGTATTTTATATAGAAAATAATTTGTTTGTGAAAACAAGCTTTTAAAACAATTTTTGAAAACAGTTTGCAAAACATTCCTTTGAAATTCCCTTTATTATAGAGAACATATAATTTTAATAGCTTTAAAAATAATTTTAAAATTTGTAAAATATTTATTTCAAAAGCTATTTTATTACAAAAAAAACTTCCGAAAATGGTTTAGAAAACACGTGCACAGAAACAGCAAAAATCAACGAAAATTCGATGAATTTAACATACGACAAAAATCCAAATGAAATTGTCAATTCATAGCACGAATAGAAGTTAATGTTGGCTTTCTTATTAGTAGGAGTTAGCCTTTTAGAATCATCTCAAAACAATGCTCAAAATCATCGAATCCAAAAACAATTCAATGGAAACTGCCAAAACTTTGCAAAAGAACTCGGGCCTGCGGCTTGTTTAGCCAGTTCGCCCCTTTTAAACTCCGAATTTGAGAAAATATAAAACATGAAAGTTGTAGAAGAATTCCTATGCTCTCCAGAACATAAAAAATTATCGAATTTTGATAAGAAATGAAATAGTTATGACTAAAATAAATTTCAGGTCTGAAGTTCACTACCGCTGTCGTTTTAGTTTCGGGACAGCGACGCTAGAATGAACATTCGACCATGTATACTTCAAAATATAACAAAACCCAAAACATTAAAGTTGTAGCAGATAATCTAAGATTTCAGGAACATAGAATCGTCGAATTCGGACTCAAAACGAAAAAGATATGCTCAAATTATCAATAGCATTTAGCACAGAAAGCCACAGTTTTACAGTGATAGGGTAGCGAGTTTGAATTGGGTTTTTAGACCCTCTATGCTAAAAAAATTTGAAAGTGTTTAACATGAAAGTTATTGCAGATAATCTAAGCTTTCAGGAACATCAAGAATCGTCAAATTTGGACACCAAACGAAAAGGATATGCTCAAATTACCAACAGCATTAAGCATAGAAAGTCACAGTTTTACAGTGACAGAGCAGCGAGTTTGAATTGGATTTTTAGACCCACTATTCTCAAAAATTTCAAAAGTGTTTAACATAAAAGTTATCACACTCTTTTCAAGCTTTCCAGAACTTTAGGAAAATCAAATTCCGATTTAAAACGAAAGAGATATGCCCAATTTACTGACAGCGATTCACAAACGAACATGCAACAAACAAAATTGAGATTTCTTACCTTGAAATCTCAATCTAAGCTAGAAAATATGAGTTTTGATACTCATCTTAACAAAATGCAGATCAAACTTGAGGAAATCTGAAGAAAGTTTGAGCTTTGGCCTTGTATATGCTTTAAGAACCTAGAAATTGATAGTTTACAGACATGTAGTAGAGAAAACATTCTCTACAGCCAGTTCAAATCACAAAATCAAGAATTGATGAAACCATCTTTAATTCTAGAGTGATTATCTGATTTTATTGTCTTTAATTTGATTAACTTCAGCAAAGGAGTTGAATAATTTGAAGATTTTGGCTTAGGGTTTGAAGAGGGAAAGGGTTTTCTTAATTTTCTTCTTTGTTTCTGGTTAGCTGAAGTTTATACTGTACGTACTTTGTTTGGGGAAAAGAAACTTCCTCTTTACTTCAGGTTAGAGATAAAAATGGGCTTAGACCCAATAACAATTAATTATCCTAAGATACTAGTTATCATCAATTAAACTAAAGATCTTTTATTTAAATCAAAACAACTTATATTTACAAGATTTCAACACAATAAAATCTCACAAATACATTTCTATGTTTAACAAACATTTTTTCAACAAAATAAAAGATAATTTAGCTCTAAAAATTATTTTCATTATTAAAAATTCTTGTTTTAATTAAATACCCAACTTAACACAAATATTTACATATAACACTATTTTTAACTTCAAAAATTGCACAAAAATAATTTTCTAGTGAATAAAATACAACAAACCATTATCCATCAATTTTATGATCAAAACTTATTTTTAAATCAAATTTCACCTTTTTATTAAAAATAAACACATTTTAAAATCAAATACTTCCTTTAAAAATTATTAAAAGAGGCAGTTGGCAATAAATACAAGAATTATTGCATTTTCACTAAATAAAATCATATTTCACTCATTATTCTCACAAATACCCAAGATAAAGTTTTCAAAACTTTATTTTCACATTTTATTTCCAAAATCCATTGTTTATTCCAAGTAAACAATTTAAATCTCCAATTTATTTTTAATTCACAATATTAAATTATAACTACCGTTATAATTTAATATTTACAGGTAATCACCAAAACCAGGGTTGTTACAGACTCCCCCATATAAAAAATTGCATCCTCGCAATTTCCAGAGAAGAGCTATATTCAACACGATTCATTTCATCAAGAAATGGAAGATAGATAAGATAGATTTTAAATTTCTCACCCTCAACATAAGAAAACAGAAAAATCGGATAAGATAGCTCAATAAATTCTATGGTTTTCCAAGTATAAGCGTTAGGATTAACAGACCATTGAATTTTATGAGCAGAACATCGTCATTTCGAAGGTGTCTCACCTTCGATGGAAAACATAAACAGGAGGTTTCGCAATAGACAAATCAGATGAGATCGATTCCTCAGAAGTTTCACGAACAGAGTCGGGATTTAGTCACAACTTTATCTCGGACTCCAACCCACAAGATAATAATTGATACGAATTTCCATATAACACTACGAAGGGAGTCATACTGATATTAGATTGATAACTATTACAGAAAGAAAACCCAATACAAGGTAGGAGGTTTCTCCTAATACCACCAAACTCATACGACTGCATAAATGCAAATCGTAAAATAATTGCACAAAGGCAAAATAAACTCAAGGAATAGATTTTTATACTTCTTTCACTAAACAAATATCCATAGAGTTCACAAACCCATTATCCTCAAAATAATTGAACTCTTAATTTTCAACATTTGAAAACTTCTAAAGCTTCTTACTTAGATTCTTAATTTAATCTCATTACTCTTTATTTAGAGTAAATAAAATTTTTGAGTTGTATATCCTCTAATTCTTCCATAAATTTTAATTGATAACATATATTTTCACATATGTTTCTCAAATTTTCTAAGTGTTAGAAATTTCTGGAAAAATCGACGGAGTCTCTTTTGTATGGAGGGCCATATACAATATTACAAAAATGATTTATATAATCTACCCTGTGAATATTCCTATCTTATCTTATCTTTCAGCTATGTCTGGTGGAGGTAGAGGACGCTCTTCGGCGGCGTGACCGTCCAGTGGTTCTCGTCCCGAAGGTGTATATATGTCTATCGATTAGATTCTCAAGCTTATTAGGAGCACTCAGCCTCCCGTTCTAGCTCGATCTTCTCCTCTGCACAAATCCGCATTTGCACGCATGTGTAGCGACTTTACTCATCTTGGTGGCAAGATCTTTAGAGGCACCGAGACTGTCTTAGAGGTTGAGGCATGGCTCAGTTCTTGTGAGCGCATATTTAACTGTATGGAGATATCTAGCCATCATCGCGTTCTTGTCGCATCGAGTGTGTTGCAAGAACGTGCATTGAATTGGTATGACTTGCTTGTAGCGGAAGTTGATGAGTCTACCTTAGAGTGGGATCAGTTCAGTGAGAGATTCGAGCTTAAGTTTGTTCCTGAATCCGAGAAAGCTATTCTAGCTCGATGTTTCCTTGATTTCAAACAAGGGAAGTCGACAGTTTCTGAGTGTGTTTCATCTTTCGAAGCCTTATCTAAGTATGGCCTTGAACACATTTCTACTCCGTAAAAGAAGAATCTTAAGTTCGTCTATGGACTTAAGAAATACTTGAAGAAATCCCTTATGCTTTGTCTTGAGCTCTCTTTTGAGAAACTTGTGGATGCGGCCCTTCAGCTTGAAGCGGTCGAGAAGGAGAAGGATAGTGATGTTGAGGGTGAGGTTCAGGGAAATATGAACAAGAAAAAGTTTTTCCGCAAGTCTAAGCCTTTCCACCCTAATAAGAAGAAGAAGCAAGGTGGATCCTCTTCTCATTCTCCAGCTACTCCTTCAGCTAAGCCTTTTGCTTGTTTCAATTGTGGTTCGCCTGACCATCCTGTGAGAGAGTGTCCCAAGCCCAAGAGATGCCTCTATTGTAAGAAGGAGGGACATTTGATTTCAGCTTGTCCCAAGAGGGAAAAGAGTTCTCGTCATGGTCATCTTAATGTAGCTACCACTTCTGGAGATTCTTCTCAGTCTCGAGGTATATTCTCTTCCATTTTAGAGGGTTCTATTTTATTTCATGATCGTTCTATTCGAGTGCTCTTCGATATAGGTGCTTCTCATTCATTTGTATCAAAGGAACTCGTCGATGCTTTACAGTTAAATGTTTCTTGCATGCTTACTTCTTTATGGATTGTGAATTCTATCGGGGGATCTGCAACCCTTAGTATTCTTTGTGATGATGTTGAGATTATGATTTGTGGTTTTTCTTTCCGTGCGAATCTGCAGGTGATTCCTTTTCTTGGATTTGATATGATTCTTGGTATGGACTGGTGTTCGGACGGCTAAATGTCTATCGCGTTAGAAAATAGCCAAACGAATTTTGAAATAAAAATAACCGCAAGCGCACGGCGTACACTTTGTAGTACGTGGCGAATACGGGTCGATCCGCAGAGAATTGATGAGATTTTAAGATTTTCTATTCAATCAAATTAGACCAAAGAGAGATGAAGTTGTTAACTACAAAAAAGAAGCTAAAGCTAAAATTAAAATGTGATTTAAAAACTATTAAACTAGAGAACAATTTAGAGGCAAATTCACTCTAATATTTTTGTAAATCAACAAACATAGAATTTATGATCTCTAACTTTGATATTAAGTGAAATAAGTGTTGCATTTATCATAAGTATGGTTTGTTTATGTTATTAATTAACATAACTCAAACCATCAAACTATAATACAACAATTATAATTCTCATGAAAATGAAGCCAAAGCAAAAGTTATTTTAAGTATGATCTATTTACTATTGTAACTAGTAATATGGAACATCAAATTTCATTTTTACTTTCATTTCAAAATCAAAAATGGATTAGCAAATGATGATGCAACTTGTGTTTATGTTGAATAAGAATAACTCATTTGCAAAAGCAACATAAGCTATCAAACCCACTTGTATAAACTTGCATCAAAATCTACTTTCATGAAGCATAGACAAAGAGATCATAAATCATATAAATGTTGAAATTACATAATATTTGAGAGCTTCATTACCCCTAAATTGAAGGGTTTAGCTACTCATTTGTGGCATTGAAGCAACACTTGTAAATTTCAACATGAAAGAGCAAAGAAATGAAAACTAAGCAAAGGAAGAAAGAGAGATTAACTAGTAACTAATTGCATAAAAATTAAAGCTACACTACTTGCATAAATATAAATCTAAGCTATGAACATTAAAGGAAAGAGAGCATAGAAATAAACATTAACAATAAAATAAAGAAAAGCATGTAGAAAAGAGAGAAGAAAGAGGCTTGGAAGCCATTTTTATTTCATAGAACATTGAGCTTACAATTTGATCTCTTAATTTCCTAAGTAAAATAAAAGAGTAGATCATCTTTTCATGTACACAAGTGGGCTATTTAAACATGCATAAAACCCTAATTCCATTTTTAGGGTGCTTCCCAAAATGCCCTTTAGGAAGTGTGGCCACCAAGTAACCATTAGCCACTAATTAAGCCATCATTTGTTGTGCATGAAGCTTTAACCTCCACTTAGTTGTCCATTAGCTCATAATTGTACATTTAGGTAAGTGGGTGGGGTCCTCCATGATCTTGAACTTGAATTATTTCCTCTTCATTCCTTTGTATTTCATTTGTGCATGCATGGTATCTTCATATAAGCCTCTTCCATATGCATCCAAATTCCTATAAAAATTATCAAAAAATGTCCAAGTAAAAATTCTTAAATTAACACATGCACACAAATGACCATTTTGCCCCTGAATGAAGATGAAAATATGATGGTTTGAAAATAATTGAATTTTGGTTTTAACATGTAAAAATGCCCAAATATGATATTTATTTAAATAAAAAGAGATAAAATATGGATGCTTATATATGCACATTTACGTGCACATCAAATACCCCCACACTTATCTTTTTATTCGTCCTCGAATAAAGGAAAACTAAGATAAATCCGTTTTTGTAGGGAGCACGATTGCATTGAGCGTATGCAATAAGCCGTTAAACCTCTGGGTGTCCCTAGTAGGACGAGTGTTGTCTCGTGAGGGTTTTCAGCGGATACTACCCACAAAATCCAAATGCAGAATGAAAATATTTACAAAATGCAAGATTTATTTACAAGGAGATGAATGCAAGTTTTTGAAAATATTTACAATGAAGGATTTATTTTTAAATTGACACAAATAAGTTAAATACAGGTTTGGTCATTATCTTGAAATTTAAGTCATTTACTCGTCAAAATTTCCAACAAAAATTAAGTTATCATAACAAATAGACTATAGTTTTAACTCGTTGTTTCGGTTGATAAGAAAGTGTAACCATGAAATAGATCCTTAGTTGATTATCAAAGTTTATCAAACTGGTATTTTCATTTCTTTTCAATAACAAATCAAATCAAATAAGTAAAAATAATGCTATCATTTCAATTGCTTGCTCTCTCATTATTTGCAAGAAAAACTACACACCTAGCTCAGGTAAACTGAGGCCAGATATACAACCCATGCACTGCCTTTTGGGCTTATGTGAGGGGAGTACAGAGCATGGCGAGTGCACACACTTTCGTGCATACACCTATCGACCGTAGGTGGTTTTTATTAAGTCTGTTCTTTTTTTTACATGTGTTCCATACATGCATAACCGTGAGGACTTTTAAATGAGTATGAAAGCACATAATCAAAGATTCCAAGTAATTCACCCATGCATAACCATGAGGACTTTTAAATGAGAGTGAATACTTTGGATGTTGTTATTTTTTTATTTTTTTTCTTAAGAGAGAGAGAGAGTTTTACAAAATCATCTTAGCACCATTTAACTTAGAAGACAAAAAAATGTTATATCCTTTACTTTAAATCAACCACTTTTTAAAACAAAGATTTTCAATTAGGACGTATTTCATAATTAACACGTATGAATCTTCCTATGTACTAGTTAAACCATTATTATTTGTAATCAAACTTCATTTTTATTTTTGTTAAGACGAATAAATTTTCAAAAATTTCAATGTAATAAACCAAAACCATATATTTATTCTATAGCGTTTCTTTAAAAATAAATCAAAATGGTTTTAAAAAAAAATCTTTTTTTTTGTTTTTTTTAGATTTTTTTTGTTTTTTTTAGATTTTTTTTATTTTGGAAAGAAAAATTGAAAAATGATGATGAGTCTCCCCCCCCACACTTGATTTTGACTGTGTCCCCACAGTCAACCCAAGTGAAAGGAGAAAAGTAAAAATAAAAATGGCCTTTATTTATATGAAAATGAACGGTATTTACACGAGATCAGAAAGTATATCGTCAAAGCGTAAATGAAACGGTCTTCCAAAAACCGATTCATTTGTCTCATCAAGTATACGAGACACAGCTTAAGCTTGAAAAACCAAACCATAAAAGATTTCAAAGTTGAGTGTTGATTCGGAAAAACGAATGTCGTTTTAATAAAAATCGTACGAGTTATTTCCTTTTCGATGATTTTTGGGGTCGATAAAACAATTGATTGAAATTCACGTTCATTTTCACCAATTTGAAATTCAAATTTATCATTGAAAACTTCTTCAAAATTATTGATTTCAAAATCAGAATGGTGATGTAACTCTTCCCTATCAGAGTTTGACAACTCGTTTTCAAAAAGTCCAATGAAATCGTGTTCGTTAAAGTCATCTTCCTTTGTTGGATTGTCAACAACTTCATTGCGTTTCTCAAGTTCAAAATCCAAAGTTGTTGTATTCAAATTTTCAAAATCGAGAAAAGGAAGATCAAAATTTAAATTTGGTTCCACACCCTCAAAAGAATTGAAATCCAACTCAATTACCGTGTTTTCAACAACTTCATTAAGATTGTTATTTTCCACTTCAAAAGTTGTTATTTGAAAATCGTCGATTTGGGTAAAAGATGGATTATTGTTTGACTCGTCACACGTTGGAATTTGATTTTGTTTTTCACGTTGTTTCATATATGTTTCAAACAACGAATCCGTGTGATCATCGTAAATTTCATTCATTTGTTCAACAAAATCCAACTTATAATTATTGACTTGAGAATTTTCGATTTGGATTTGTTGAGAACAAAAATTTTCACTCATTTCGTAATCAAGATTATTCCCATTGCCAAAATTATTTGAAAAGTGGATCACATTTTCGTTTTGATTTTGAAATTCATTTTGGAGTTCAAAATTGAATTGGCATGGGCTATAATCGAAATCATTTGAATTTTGAATTGAATTCAAATTTTGACTATTTTGAAAACTTCGACTCAAATCATTGCACAAATATGAATTACACAAATCATTTATCTCTCGATTTTGTTGTGTAGAGAGTTCGAGTAAAGATGAAATCATTTCAATGTTATTTTCGAGATTCGCGGGTTGTTCGTCATTTTGAAAATTTTGTGGTTCGAAACACAAATCGTTTAAACAATAGTTGTTGTTGAAATATCCATAAGAATTTGGAGTGAAATCATATAGATTATATTGATTTTCACAACTATTGTAAAATTCACGTAAGTGGGGAAACTCGGACATTTTCAAGAATGTTTTTTTTGTAAAGGAAAAATATTTACAAATAAAATTTATTTTTCAAAAGGGAAATTTTGTTTTTTTTTGTTTTTTGAAAAGATTTTATATTTTTTTCTTTTTGGATTTTTTTTTGTTTTTCTAATTTTTTTTTGGATTTTTGAAATTTCAAAGGAAAAGGAAAAAAAATTTCAAAGAAAAAGAAGAGGAATATTTACAATTTTTCTGGTTTTGGATTTTGAAATTTTTTTTGTTGTTTTTTTTTAAATATGCATGAACTAATGCAACTAAATGAATGCAAGAGTTAATTACAAATGATTTATCCTAAGTTAACTCAAAATTGTATAATCACACATTGTCTTAGATAAACAAGATAGTTCTCAGCCAGGTAACGGACAGGGGTTATCGGTGCACCACGAATCACCATAGCAATGCAGCCGAAGGTTTAAGTACCTTCAGAGGAACAACCACTATAATATTTATGAATCACCGTAATATTTATAAATGGTTATTACTCTGCCGTAGCCTATACACCAAGAAATTAAACTGTTCAAAGAAGACAACTTGCAAATATACAATTAAGAGCTATCGATGTCTAACCGTTATTATTAACAAATTCTAGGATGAAATGCAAAGCAGAAATTAAACGTGTATTAACAATGCAACTACGAATGGATTTTTGTTTTTTTTTCTTTTTGATGTTTTTTTTTGATTTTTTTATACAAATGCAAATGCAAATAATCAACCATGCAAGAAATTAAAAACAATAAATAGAAGTAAAAATCAACAAAAGTTATTTATAAGCAAGCAGGCAATTATTATTTTTTTGGCAAGCACAGCGAAGCAAGCACTTTTCCTATCTGCTTTGGCAACCTGAAAAGTAAAAACACGATATATATACAGTTTTTTTATCGAAGAAGAAACTAAAATAAATGAAAACAAAACAAATTCAAAACAACCCTCGTTTTTTTGGAAGAGACACTTTGTTTTTTTTTTTGAATTTTGTTTTTGTTTTGGAAAGGAAACTTAAAAGTACTGTTTTACTTAAAAAAAAATTTGAATGGCAAAAAGAAACTCAAGGCAATCTAACTCTAACCAAAAGTTTTTTTATTTTTTTAAATAGAATAAAATAAACTATAGGTTGCACACAAATTAAGTAGAAAGAAAAGTAAATCAAAATTGACGAACTAGAATTTTTTTTATTTTTTTTTAAGATAACATAACAAAAAATGCTAAAAAGAAAAAAAATTAACACACAACCAACCCACACATATACCCAGGCCAGGCCCAAATGCTACACATGAAGGCTTAACACTTCACTTAGATCCACTTATTTCACAACTTCCTTAACCAAATTTCTTAAACCAATTCACGAATCTAAAACCAGCTGCCAATTTCGAAATTTCGTAAACTAATTCCCTACAAATCAAAGTTCGATTTTCGCCTGCCAAGATTTTGTTGTCGGTCCCCTTTTTTTGTGAAGTCACGATGTACGAGGAAGGAGTGCGATTGGTGATTTCGGTGAGATGACAGTTTCGTTTTGGTGCAGATTCAAAGGGATTGGATTTTGTGAAGGGAGTACTGGTTTTGGTTCGTGATGTTTGGGATTTGGATGGGTATCGGTTCGTGGTGGATTGCTTCAGCTAAGGGGTAAAGTACATGAGGTGGATGGGAATTGTTGCAAAGTGGTAGCAGGTTGAGGAGTGGCTTGATATGGTTAGTATGGCAGTGATGCAGAGGAGGAAATGATGTTGACAGTGGAGTTTTGTTGAAGAGTGAAGTGTGGGATGATCGAGGCAGTTAATAATGTTTGAAAGGTAGTGGAAGTGTATGCAGTTGTCAATGCTGGTGATATGTGGGTGTATAAGTTGAAGTTGCAATAGGCTTTGAAGGCAATAGCAGAGGGAAGTGTGATGACAGAAGGATGGTTGTTCGTAGTCGAGGCACTGCGGGATGTGCATGCCAGTTGTTTGTGCACAGATGCACAGAGGGGAGAATGAACAGTGAAATGTTTTGAGGAGGGTAGGTTGTTTGCAAAGCTGCAGTGGTATAGAACTTTTGACTGGCAATGGGAATGTGGAAGTTTATGTTGTGAAGGGTGAACTGTGGGGATGTGGATTTGTATTGTAGAGGCAATTGCGTGAATTGGTCGCAAATTGGGGATTCTGGTGTGGTCGAGGTTGGCTGTTGGACGATGGAGATTGGTCGACTTCGTGGTCTTTGATTTTATGGTGCAGGCGATTGATGAAGGTAGCGGTAGGGTTGTAGAATTGGATGCGGTTGAGTTCGAGTCGTGGTTGAATGGTTAGAAGATGATGTATAACACAGTGAGGTGATGAAGGAAGTAGGGTGTCAGTGGTGGAAGATGGCCAGTAGACAGTGAGTTGTTAACAGGGAGATGCAGCAGTCAGGGATTTGTCGATGGTTTTGTTGAAGTTTGATACATTTTGAAGCAGTAGAAGTGGGGCAGCAGCAGCAAATGTGGCAGCAAGTATTGGTTAGTGACTGTTGTGATGATATTGAGCACTGTTATGCACTGTTTGTGATGGAAATTGTCTATTGTGCACTTTGTTTGATATTAAGCAAATTGGTTAGTGGGAATGTATTGTGGTAATGAAGTAAACTTGTTTAGGAAGTGGAAGGATGAATAGGTTACAACAGATGATATGGTATGTATCAGGTGTATGATATGTTGTGTGTCAGTGTTTGATTTGTTGTGATGTATGAAGAAGATTGAAATGGCTATGGATTGAGGCGGTGTGGTATTTGCTGCTGATGAGGAGTGGAGATGGCACTGCGGCAAATTGTAGGCAGTTCGGAGGTGTAGTGGTTAAAGGTTGTTGTGAATTGATGGAGCAGTAACAAGTTCAGGTGAGATGTATGCGAGTGGTGATGTACTGTTTTTGGCAGTGGAAATGGGAATATGCTTCACTGTGAAGTAGTGGAGTTGTAAACACTGTGGTTTGGAAGGCAATGCAATTGGAAATAGTTGTGATAGTAGAAGTGACAGTGGACAGTATGGTGAATGCAGACAGAGGATATGGGGGAGTGTTGATGGTATGAAGGCAGTTTGGAAGGCACAGATTGGAAGTTTCAAAGGGTTTAACAAGGCAGGGAATGTATTTGCAAATGAGAATGTTGACAGCAGTTTTGTAAAACAGAGAGGAAATGTAGACAGAGAAGCAAAAGTGTTTGACAATGTAAATGTAGAACTATAAAAAGAAAAAGAATTTGTAAGATTGTAAAATGAAAATTGTAAATGCAAAATGAAGTGGAATTTTTTTTTTAGAAATGAAATTGTGTTGTTTTTTTTAATATGGAAATGCAAACAAATGCACACAAACAATAAACAATTTTTTTCTAACACAACGCACACAAAACAAACACACACTAAAATCAAACACAAATAATTCGAAGAATAAATAATCAAAATCAAAACAATTCCCCGGCAACGGCGCCAAAAACTTGTTCGGACGGCTAAATGTCTATCGCGTTAGAAAATAGCCAAACGAATTTTGAAATAAAAATAACCGCAAGCGCACGGCGTACACTTTGTAGTACGTGGCGAATACGGATCGATCCGCAGGGAATTGATGAGATTTTAAAATTTTCTATTCAATCAAATTAGACCAAAGAGAGATGAAGTTGTTAACTACAAAAAAGAAGCTAAAGCTAAAATTAAAATGTGATTTAAAAACTATTAAACTAGAGAACAATTTAGAGGCAAATCCACTCTAATATTTTTGTAAATCAACAAACATAGAATTTATGATCTCTAACTTTGATATTAAGTGAAATAAGTGTTGCATTTATCATAAGTATGGTTTGTTTATGTTATTAATTAACATAACTCAAACCATCAAACTATAATACAACAATTATAATTCTCATGAAAATGAAGCCAAAGCAAAAGTTATTTTAAGTATGATCTATTTACTATTGTAACTAGTAATATGGAACATCAAATTTCATTTTTACTTTCATTTCAAAATCAAAAATGGATTAGCAAATGATGATGCAACTTGTGTTTATGTTAAATAAGAATAACTCATTTGCAAAAGCAACATAAGCTATCAAACCCACTTGTATAAACTTGCATCAAAATCTACTTTCATGAAGCATAGACAAAGAGATCATAAATCATATAAATGTTGAAATTACATAATATTTGAGAGCTTCATTACCCCTAAATTGAAGGGTTTAGCTACTCATTTGTGGCATTGAAGCAACACTTGTAAATTTCAACATGAAAGAGCAAAGAAATGAAAACTAAGCAAAGGAAGAAAGAGAGATTAACTAGTAACTAATTGCATAAAAATTAAAGCTACACTACTTGCATAAATGTAAATCTAAGCTATGAACATTAAAGGAAAGAGAGCATAGAAATAAACATTAACAATAAAATAAAGAAAAGCATGTAGAAAAGAGAGAAGAAAGAGGCTTGGAAGCCATTTTTATTTCATAGGACATTGAGCTTACAATTTGATCTCTTAATTTCCTAAGTAAAATAAAAGAGTAGATCATCTTTTCATGTACACAAGTGGGCTATTTAAACATGCATAAAACCCTAATTCCATTTTTAGGGTGCTTCCCAAAATGCCCTTTAGGAAGTGTGGCCACCAAGTAACCATTAGCCACTAATTAATCCATCATTTGTTGTGCATGAAGCTTTAACCTCCACTTAGTTATCCATTAGCTCATAATTGTACATTTAGGTAAGTGGGTGGGGTCCTCCATGATCTTGAACTTGAATTATTTCATCTTCATTCCTTTGTATTTCATTTGTGCATGCATGTATCTTCATATAAGCCTCTTCCATATGCATCCAAATTCCTATAAAAATTATCAAAAAATGTCCAAGTAAAAATTCTTAAATTAACACATGCACACAAATGACCATTTTGCCCCTGAATGAAGATGAAAATATGATGGTTTGAAAATAATTGAATTTTGGTTTTAACATGTAAAAATGCCCAAATATGATATTTATTTAAATAAAAAGAGATAAAATATGGATGCTTATATATGCACATTTACGTGCACATCAACTGGCTAGTTAGATACAGTGCCAGGATTCTTTGTTTGAAGAGGTTTTTATATCTTCATCATCCCGATTATCCTACTCAGTTGTCTCTTTTGCTTCAAGAGTCCGATCATGATTCCTTGGCTTCTTTATTTGTTCTTGATTCTTGAGACGATGATGATAATGTGTCTCCGATTTCTATTGTTCATGACTTTCTAGACTTATTTGAGCCTTTTTCGGGATTACCACCCAAGCGGGCTATTGAGTTCCGCATCGACCTTATTCCAAGCGCACAGCCAGTTAGTCGTCCTCCCACGAGGATGTGTACTAAAGAGAATGAGGAACTCAAGAAGCAACTCCTAGAGCTTGAAGCCAAGCATTTCATTCGATCTAGTTCTTCACCGTGGGAAGCCACAGTGGTATTCGTGAGGAAGTCCGATGGGACTCTAAGGTTATGCATCAATATCGCAAGCTTAATGAGTTGACCATCAAGAACCACTATCCATTGCCTAGGATTGACGATACGTTCGATCAGTTGAGTGGCGCTAAGGTCTTCTCATAGCTTGACCTTGCCACGGGATTTCACCAGCTCCGAGTTACGGAAGACAGCATTCCACTTATAGCTTTCCGCACTCACTATGGTTCATATGAGTGGCTCGTCATGCCGTTCGGTTTGAAGAACGCCCCTGCTTATTTCGTCAACCTTATGAATTGAGTATTTTGGGAATATCTTGATAAGTTTGCCTTTTTTTCATCGACGACATTCTTGTATATTCTAAGTCTGAAGCGGACCATACTTGACATCTTAAAATTATTTTGAGTACTCTTCGACAGCATCAACTCAAAGGAAAGCTTTCTAAGTGTCATTTCTGGGAAAAGCAAGTTAAGTTCTTAGGCCATGTTGTTTCTTTCGAAGGCATTTCGGTCGATCCTTCTAAGGTCAAAGCCATCCAGAATTGGAAGAGGCCTGAGAATGTTCATGAGATTCGTAGCTTTCTGGGTTTGGCGAGTTATTACCATCGATTCATCAAAGATTTTTCCCGTATTGTGCTTCCCTTGACTAGCCTTACGAAGAAAGGCGTTCGCTATATATGGTCAGATAAGTGTGAGGCTTCCTTTCAGAGACTGAAGGAGCTTCTCACTAATGCTCCTGTTCTTGTGGTCCCGATGGGAATCAGGATCTTATTGTCTATACCAATGCCAGTCATAGTGGCCTCGGTGTTGTTCTTATGCAGAAGGATATGGTAGTTGCCTACGCTTCAAGGCAATTACGTCTGAATGAATTTCGGTACGCTACCCACGATTTAGAGCTTGCCGCCATTGTCTTTGCTTTGAAGATGTGGCATCATTATTTGTTGGGAGAGCACTTTACTCTCTTTACCGATCACAAGTCTCTCAAGTACTTATTCACTCAGAAGGAGCTCAACATGCGACAACAGTGTCGACTCAAGTTTCTAGCTTCGTATGATTTCGACATTCAGTATACCCCTGGTAAGGGAAATCGAGTGGCTGATGCTTTGAGTCGTAAGCATTCAGCTACTGTTTCCATAATGATTGCAGAGTGGAAAGTTCTTGAGACTCTTTCCATGTGTAATATTCGTGATTGTGCTTCCACTTCAGATTCACCTATTTTATTGTATAGCATGGAAGCTCATCCTACTCTTCTTGATCAGATTGCCGAGGCTCAGCGGCAAGACTCTGATATATCTATTCTTATTCAGAAGTATAAGTTTGAATCCCACTATGACATTGAGATGAGGGATTTCAGCATCGATATTCATGGGTGTCTTCGAAAAAAGAACCGTCTAGTCGTGCCTTCTATTCCAAAACTTAGGCGGGATATTCTACTTGAGTGTCACCGTTCTAAGTATATTATTCATCCTGGCAGCAGCAACATGTATGCTGATATGCGTCGTCTCTATTACTGGGAAGGCATGAAGCAAGATATAGCAAGTTATGTAAGCAATTTCATGACTTGTCAGCTTATTAAGGCCGAACATCAGCGACCCAGTGGTCTTCTTCAACCTTTAGAGATTCCATTGTGGAAATAGGACCAAGTTTCTATGGATTTCATCGATGGCTTACCTCGTTCAAGGTCAGGCCATAGCAGTATTTAGGTTGTTGTGGACCGTCTCACCAAGTCCGCACATTTCATTCCTATTAAGTCTAATAGGACGGCATCTCTCTTATCGAAGCCATATATTAAGGAGATTGTGCGATTACACGGTGTTCCTTGATCTATTGTGTGTGATCGTGATCCTCTTTTCACGAGTCACTTCTGGCAGAGTCTCCAGCAAGCTTTGGGCACAAAGCTTAATCTTAGCACAGCTTATCACCCACAGTCTGATGGACAGACTGAACGGGTGAATCGTATCTTGGAAGACCTACTTCATGCTTGTATCTTGGATTTTGGTGGTAGTCGGGAGGATCATCTTCCTCTAGTTGAGTTTGCTTATAATAATAGCTACCAATCTTCTAACGGCATGGCTCCTTTCGAAGCCTTATATGGAAGGCCGTGTCGTTCTCCATCATGTTGGCTTGAGTCGGGGGAAAAGCTCATTATTGGCCCTGAGTCTATTCGAGAATCATCTGAGAAGATCCATCTTATCCAAGAGAGAATGAAAGAGTCTCTGAGTCAACAGAAATCCTACGCGGACAACCGTAGGAGGCCTCTTGAGTTCTCAATGGGCGATCTTGTTCATATTCGAGCTTCTCCTTTGAAGGGAGTGATATGCTTCAGCCAGACAAGGAAATTGGCACCATGCTATATTAGGCCATTTCCTATTACAGAGCATATCGGTCTTGTTGCATATCATGTAGCGCTTCCCGATCAGTTTTTTGGAGTTCACGACGTATTCCATGTCTCTCAGTTAAGGAAGTGTCTACAAGATTTAGATTCTGTGTTCGATTCTCGTGCTTTAGAGAAGCTAAAAGTCTCTTCTGATCTATCATTCGTGCAGCATCCTGTAAGGGTTCTTTCTTCAGAGGTTAGACGCCTTCGCAATAAGAGTATTCTGCTCGTAAAGATTCAATGGTCCGATAATCTCAATGACTGCACTTGAGAAACCAGAGAATTCATCGAGCGATCGTATCTTGGATTCTTATCTTCCCATGACGAAGGTAAGAATTTTCCATTTTAATCTACTCAAATTTCCTATGTTTGATGAAATAAAGTGTGTTGAATACAGATTTCCTTTAGAAATTGCAAGGATGCAATTTTTATAAGGGGGAGTCTGCAACAACCCCGGTATTGGTGATTACCTGAAATATTAAATTATAATTATAGTTATAGTTTAACATTGAGAATAAAATAAAATGGAGGAGATAAATTAGGTAAAAATTTGTTATTTTAAATAAACAATGTGTTTGAGAATAAACATTGGGCTTGAAATTTGATTGTTAGGAGATTTGGTTAAATAAGATGAAAATATTAGAATTTTGTTAATTTGAGTTAATAAATTAATTAAGAGATATATTTCAACATTTAAATTGTTGAAATAAATATAAATTGATGAAAATAAAGTTTTAAAAACTTTATTTTGAGGATTTGGAGTGAAAATAATATTTTGATGTAAAAATAAAGTTGGAATGGTTTGTTGTATTTTATTTGAAAAGAAAACAATTTTTGTATAAATTGTTATGTTAAAAAAATGGTGTTTTATGAGATAAAAGTGTAAATTATGATAATTAAGTAGAAATAAGGTTTTATTAATAAAAATAGATTTTTATAATTGAAATAAATTTTATTTTGTTTTAATAACAATTCTATTTTCATACAATTAGTTGCATACATTTTCATTTGAGTTTATATTGAGAAATATGTTTATATTGTGATAAAATAGGTTAAAATATGTATATAGCTTAGTATCTTTCTAAGTATTTATGCAATTGGGCTTTTTGGGTAAGAAATAGGATCCATAACCATTAACTAGAAGCTTCTGGTTTGAGAAAATTAGCCTGTACGTAGTAAATTTTCATCTCCTTCTCAGAACCAAAGAAAGAAAACTTACTGTAAAAAGAAATTCCATGGCTTTCTCAAATTAAAACAATATTTCACCAAAATTACTGCAAACTAAAGAAGAGAGTCTTCAAACTAGAGTATATATAAGCTTCTACAGGTTGTTGAGGATCATTACTCCACCAAAAGTCATCAACTTGCCCTTGAATTCGCTGTTAAATCAACAGGTGAGTTTAGTACTCACAAATGCTAGCTAGCAAGGTTGAATGCTATGTAAATCGTTCATAGAATTGCTTACTGTAAATATAAAAGCCTATGTTCTTTGTTATCCAAATTCCTTGTTTCTGGTTACCAATTTGACTGACCATATCTTTCACGTTTCTTAACCAAATTCAATAATTTTGGATGTTTTGGAAATCAAAGATATAGAGCTACAAGTTTCATGTTTTGAGGTTTCTGAAATTTTGATGTTTGCTTGATTAAAATCGTGCTTGTTTGTTGCTATCCCGAGAGTAAATCGACAGCAACAGCAATCACAGGCCTGAGAATTGTTTTGGCCATAACTCTTTCGTTTCTAAACCAAATTCAATAATTTTGGATGTTTTGGTAAGCTTAGACATAGAGCTATAGGTTTCATGCTTTGAGTTTTCTGAAATTTTGATGTTTGCTTGATCAAAATCATGCTTGTTTGTTGTGGTCCCGAGAGCAAATCGACAGCAACAACAATCAAAGGCCTGAGAATTGTTTTGGCCATAACTCTTTCGTTTCTTAACCAAATTTAATAATTTTGGATTTTTTGGAAAGAATAGACATAGAGCTACAAGTTTCATGTTTTGAGTTTTCTGAAATTTTGATGTTTGCTTGATCAAAATCGTGCTTGTTTGTTGCTATCCCGAGAGCAAATCGACAGCAATAGCAATCACAGGCCTGAGAATTATTTTGGCCATAACTCTTTCGTTCTTAACCAAATTTAATAATTTTAAATGTTCTGGAAAGCGTAGACCTAGAGCTATAAGTTTCATGCTTTGATTTTTCTGAAATTTTGATGTTTGCTTGATCAAAATCGTGCTTGTTTGTTGCTATCCCGTGAGCAAATCGACAGCAATAGCAATCACAGGCCTGAGAATTGTTTTGGCCATAACTCTTTCTTTTGTTAACCAAATTCTATATTTTTGAATGTTCTGGAAAGCTTAGATATAGATACAAGTTATATGTTTTGAGTTTTCTGAAATTTTGAAGTTTGCTTGGTCGAAATTATGTTGTATGTTGCTGTCCTGAGTGTAAAATGACAGCAATAACAATCATCAACCTTAGAATTGTATTATTTCGTTTTAGCTCTCATTCTCGTTCGGTTTTGATGTTGTTTTGAGATATTTTGAGAGCTATGATGCCTATCAGTAGGCTAGCTATATTGGGAGAATTTGAAATTCAAATTTAAATGGAATTTGAATTGATTTTGGAATAAATTTGAATTGAATTCGTATTGAATTCAAGTTATCGGTTTTGAGATATCCTTCTTAGTTTTCATTGTTTTCGAGAATGGTTTTCACTAAACCATTTTTGAAATATATGGACATTTCAAATTATTATTATATAATATTTTAAAATTATTTTTCTAAATAAAAATATATTTATTTCTTATAATAAAGAAATTTCAAATATTGGTTTTAATAATCATTTTCGAAAAATCATTTTAAATTCCTATTTTTCTCTAATAAAATTATTTTATAAATAAAATTACTTATTTTATGAATTTCGGACGTATGAGAAAGGCAATTAAACGGTAAGGTAAAACATGTGGTATTGGACACATGGATTTGCTTTATCGCCTAACATCGGACTTATACGATCGAAACCGTTTCGATGAACTGTTTGAGATGATTTAAGATGTTATTAAATTTTGGGTAGATTATATGGTCCGAGAACTTCAATTTGGAAATATATTCGACGAAGAACCATTTTTAGATGTATTTCTTAATCGCCGATGAAATGAGGCGAATTAAGAGCTAGAAATTCCTATTTGGAATTATGGTTATTTATAGCCATCTAGATGTTATTTTTACTTGTCGATGAGATGAGACAAGTCACGATGCCACTAGTACTCGTCAATGAGACGAGACGAGTAGGGCATTGTATTTACTCGCCGATGAGATGAGGCAGAGTATATTTTCATGATGTTTATGACGTTTTAGTAGTGTGGTACCAACTAACGGCTAGTAAATCGTTAGGTGCAAACGTATGGTATGGGACGTACGTTAACGCATATTGGGTTCCTATCCAAGAAGTTGAGACACATTCACGATGTTTACTAGTAATATAGACTATGAGTACTCAATTGGAGTCATCACAATGTAATTGCGACTCTAATCATCACGATGTTATTAACTTGGGTCTTTGTGACTGGGAGTCATTATGATATTATAGACTATAGTCATCACGATGTTCACGATGTTATGATGTTACTTGACTTCAGTCATCACGATGTTTATGGTACCAAATATTAGTACTAGTCACGATGTAAGCACGTGCAGTTTTCCATGAAGTTTTAGATGTTTTGGTTTCAATTTTTTATAAGGATGTTATTATAGCCTTGAGTAAGATGAAGGCTTACATGTATTGATGGTTTTATGGTGATTTCTAATATGATGTTTTGAACTCTCATTGAGTTCTATTATGATGGATTTATGTGGTTTTAGACCGTTTTATGGTGATTATTTATATGGTTCAAATCCTTGCCTATTTCACTTATATAACTATAGAAGATGAACCATAGTTAGATAACCAATTGAATTCCCTTATGAAATCATGATGAACCCATAGATGTCTCACCTTAGAGATGATTTTGATGATACTTATATCGCTCCGTTGGCAATGACGGAATGGTTCTCCCTTTTCTTCTATTACTGTTATCTTTACTAATGATAAGTTCTAGCTAGCTTGACCAGTGTATTTATTACTCAGGTCAGACCGAGTTGTAGGTTAGGTATGGATTTAGCTCACTCCTTCTTGGATTCATTAGCTTGCTTTTGTCTGGATCACTTTTTTTTCGGACTTGGACATTGTACCTATTATTTTGTGGGATGGTTGTGTATGTATATTTTGTAGTTCATGCTACTTATGTATGTTGTATTATGTATGATGTATGGAGATGTATGTATACTCTGATCTGGATTTGCTGTTCTATGATTGTTTATATTTATTTGTATATTGCATTTATTCTGAAACGATCCTAAACCACCATGGTATCGTATTAGTTAAGGACTAGGTGTGTCGACCATATATGAGGTAATGGAAAAAAAAATATCGACATACTTAGCTTTTAGCTAATGCATTGCCATGAGGGTTGCCCTTAGCCAGCCCTATTCTCTGCATTAGTAGACAGAATTACTTAGTAATTCTTTTTATTAATGTGGGTCTCGGGGTGGGGCGTCACATATACATACATACATAGACATATATTAATTTACATACATGCATACACACACATATACATATATGTACATATACATATATACATACACATGCACACACATATGTATATGTATGTATATAAACACACACACACGCATGCATACATACTTTTGTATTTTTTAATATGAAATTAGATATTTTGAAATCACTTCTATTTGTATATTTTTCTATCAAATTGGAAATTAAGCAATAAAATGTGCAAAAGTTTGATTATTCTGATAATGATATATCTGCAAATTAGTTTGTACGTGTGCCTTTTGACCTCGTTACTATTATTTGTTTGAGGGATTGTCAAATGGACTTCATTTTTTGATAAGTTGGGCTCGTATTTTCAATATTTTTAAAACTATTATGAGATATCTTAAAACTGAACTACCATTAAAAACAAACACACTTATACTGTTATTCGTTTTCTATTGATATGTAAAATTTAACTAATAGAACTATGTCGTGTTTTAAAGCAAACTTCGATGGATCTTCGCTGTAGTGCTGTATTGACACTACATGTAGTTTTCTATAGATTTTTCATTAGATCCATACCTTTTTTTTTAATTTTGAAAATTTATGTAAAATGGACAAAATAGTTAATTGTTTGGATTGAACAATCCACGTATATTCTTCTCTTAACAAAATTATTCTCGTGTAATACAAAGGGTATCTCGTTTTGTACTGTTTGACGCTGCAATGTACGGACAACTGCAGTGACAAGGAAGCAATTCGGTGCCCTTAGCCCGTATATGGTCGCCTATATTGCCCGCTATTTATCCCAAAACGGAGTACCGTTTAATCCTTTTGCGTGTAATGATATCATAACTTTTGGACAAGCATGTTGAAAAAGATTTCGACAACTTTGGTTAGGGGTAGATAGTATAAATATGTTAAACAGCTCACCCTCTTCTCCGAAACCCCCCATAAACTATCTTGTATTATTCAATGGATACCTCGAAATCGATGCTTAAAGCTCATGTAGCCATGGCTACGGTTCAATTAGTCTATGGAGGATACCATGTAATCACTAAAGTTGCGCTCGACTCTGGTGTTAATCAAATTGTTTTTTGCTTGTTTAGGGATCTTTCCGCAATAGCTGTTCTTGCACCTGTTGCTTTCTTTCGTGAAAGGTAACCATTTATTCTTCTTGATTTTAGTTCCTAGTTGAATATTATGATTGATATGTTAATGGATATTTCCAATTTTATACATCTATGAGAGAGAAAGAGAATTGCATTTTGGGTGCTAGGAAATTGTTTGTGAGAACCCATTTTTGAAATTGATTGAAAATAATATTGCTTGTGAAATAGAAATTTAGTATATAATCAAAAAATAAGAAGAAATTCGGCAGTTTTGTGTTTGGAGAATGTTGATATCATAGTTTTCATGATCAAACTCCGAGTTGAACCATGATGACTCAAGATTCAAGGTTTTGATGGTTCAACCGGTCAAACCGTCGGAACCGTGGAATTTTATTTTTGAAAATTACTAATTTATGTACAATCTATAAGTAAAATATTGAAATAGAAGTGGTAGGGGGTCATAGAGCGTTCGAAGTCGTGTACTGTTGCAGTGTACAACTGCACCAATATAACTACAGTTGTCTACACAGTAACAGTGCACAACAGTGAAAGTTTAGTGACGGCGAACTTGATGAAACTTGCCTTGGTGTTGGAGAAGCTTGCAGCAACGAAGAATGAAGTGGTGGAGCTTGTCATTTAGATTTTGGGGTGACGATGATTTTGGGGCGAAGAACATTCAACCAGGTAAAATGAACGGTTGGACCACCGGTTTGAAGGTCCCACCTTCGTGCACGACTGAGATTTGATTGAGTTCCAGACTGAAGTGGTCCACGGTACAGAGTTATTCGACCGCGGTTGGGTCTAGTAAGGAAAACGCTGGTTGGTATTGTTAGCTGTTAAATGCATCCTTTTCTTATATGATGATTGATTGTATGATTAAATGAGCAATTCTCAATTAACTGATATCTCTTCAATCAATGACCTTATCAATTAATTTATGGTGCAAATCACTAAGATTATCAACGGATATCTTAAAAATCCAAAATCCGTATCCGAAAAGCGCTTAAATATTCGATATCTTGAAAAACGGATACGGATGCCGATATGAATGCATTCACATCCGAGAATTATTCTTTTGATTTTTGCCAAGATTATAGTTTATTTTATATGTATTTAGTACAGTGAAAGATATGTATTTATTGTTTTATTAAGTTAATAGTTTATATTATATGCATTTAATGCATATTTACTGCTCAAAATTATTTACTATCATCATAGATGTTGATTTTGCATACTTTAATATTTAATACGATTGAAGAAAACAATTATTAAACCAAAATTTTCTATTTGTGATTCTTGATTTATCGATAATTAGCGGATATGATAATTATCCGATATTCATCCGTATTCGTGGAGCGGATATGACACTATTTACATCTGAAAGTATCCGTTGACATGGCTACTTTTGAATGCGGATATGACACTATACACATATGGGTTGACACACACTTTGTTTTAACAAAGGAAATTCCCGATGGTACGTGTCTACCAACTCATATTTATACATCACCAACTCATATTTATACATCATGACTCCAAGTTATTTAGCGATGCAGGACTATTCCAATTCCAAACCGTCGTTCCTCCTTACAACATGCGAGACAAGCCTAACATGTTTAGACTATGTAGTATGTACCATTTCTTACTAATAATACAGATTGTTAAAATCATCAGTTTGATTTGCATGTTGGAAATATTTTTGAACAGATTGTCGAAATCATTAACAAATAGTTTGGTCTCATCAATGAGGCCCTAACAGTTGCACCTCATTAACGAATACTGTTGTATCTCGTATATTTTCTCAGCAAGCTAGTGGCTGCTGCCACCTGAATACAGAGTTTGAAATTTTACTTCTATCCATGTGACTTTGATATCTCTTGTTTGAAATATTTTTGAATACGGAATACAGAGTTTGAAATTTTACTTCTCAGCAAAATGTCTTTATAGGGTATAAAAACACTACTGTCTAAAACTTGCATCTCAGCTAATCACATAGGTAACTTACTAGGTACAAGGATTCCTCTGTTGCCAAATTTTGTGTTTCCATGTTTATACCTAAACTTTACCATTCGGTTATTATTAAAATTATTAAATATCAAAGCATTGAATAAATGAGATTGACTTGACACATAGAGGCACAGACAGAAGAACCATGCTACTTATTGCCGTAGCAGCTTACAAGTTACTTTTCTAATTTTACTTAAAAAGTAAAATATGCTAATGACTTATTTCAAATTTTACAACTATTATTTCATCTTACATATGCAAACACTTTCATTTCAACTACTCGCTCAAAACTTCTTTTGACCTAAACATAACTTCTAATGTTGCAGACATGTCCGTCCTCCACTAACACATCGCCTGCTGGCATATTTTACTGTTCTCGGGCTGACTGGGTAAGCTCCACCAGGGTTCAATTTCTTTGTCGCCATTTCTTCCATCCCCATGTGCCAAATTCATCCCAAACATTAATTTTTGTATCATTACGCTATTTTAATTGTACTGTGGGCCCCACTAATGTGTTGTGTTTTGGATGGTTGTGATTAAATTGGGGACATGGCAAATGGGGACAGAAGAATTGAGCTGGCTCCACAGTTAGAAACCACTTATAACTTATTTGCTTTTCTCTCTTTCTGCATGTACATAAATTTTCTAATTTTACATGCAATAAATGATATACATCTATCAGGATATTTGGCAACCAGCTTCTATTTGTCATTGGTCTTAGCTACACGAATCCAAGTTACGCTGCTGCTATTCAGCCTGCTATTCCTGTGTTTACGTTTATCTTTGCTGTACTTATGCGGTTAGTCTTTTGGTTACATTGCTAAATCTTACAACATCTCTGTGTGTATAGACACACACACATACACTCGAGTTAATATACTTCAGGAATATCTCAACAGTATTTGTACTTAACTGTTAATTTAATATAAAAATATTTTAATATACTACTGAAGTAGGTAATTAATTGGCTATTTTGGTGAAGAATAAGCAAACTAGAGAACAACCATATTTAAATTCTAATTCACTAATATTCGATCACAAATGCAAACATTGTTTTTAATCCTTTATCACAATCCTCTTGTTTTACTGTAATAAAATATGGAAGTTTACTACTTCATTTAATTCAGCATTGAGAGGGTCAGCCTATTTACAGTGGAAGGATGCTTGAAGGTTGTTGGCACACTTGTCTGTATATTTGGGGCAGTCTTTATGGTTTTTTATAAAGGGCCCTCTATTTTTGGAAATACAAGCATTGACTCATCATATCAAAATGCTACAAGTCAACCGGAGCACGTTGCATTGTTTGCATCTCAGTTAGTTCAGCTTGGCCTTACTCCATGGAATATTGGTGTTTTGTGCCTTATAGGAAATTGTGTTTGTATGGCAGCTTTTCTAGCTTTGCAGGTACTAAATAGTCAAACCTTTATTTGTGTCTGTATACATGTGGCATACTCGTGTTTTTTGTTTTGGGATTTTAAATGTTCACAGCATAATTTATCGAAACATATGTGTTCATCAAAAATAGTGGTACTAAGCACTACTAGATGCATGAATTCATATGAAATAACTCTATCTGATGTCAGGAAGATTATACCATGTGACATGAGTGTGTTCATTTGCAACACATCGGTTTCGTCTGCAACGCGATCTTTGCTTTTTCATCCGATTCGGCATTGTACTTTTTATACGATTAAATAATGTTGTCGTTTCTGCTTCGATGAAAGCCTTTTTTCGTAATAACCTTTCCTTTCTGATTTAGGATTTTGCAAAAATGCATTTTTAATATGATATTAGTGTCTTACCTCCTAATATCTAATTCTTATTCCATTTTGTTACAACTCAACATCACCAACTAAAAATATCATTTTCAGGCATGTGTGTGTGTGTGTGTGTGTATATATATATGTATGTATGTATGTATGTATGAAAACGGATTGAAATTAGGTGACTTGTTTCAACTGATCTTAGAATTGGAATAAAACATCATCTTTGGATACCACAAAGTAGTAGGCTTATTGTAGAATTTTGAATGAACTAAAAGGAGAGGAGGCTGCTAAGTATTCTAGAAGTAGGTCAAAACTAGAAGGTTTTTAACTGCTCAGTCTGCTAACTTGTTACTGCATCCACTTATCATTTTCAGGCTCAAGTTCTGAAGAAGTATCCTGCCAGCATATCATTAACAGCATACTCGTATTTATTTGGAACAGTCTTCATGATGTTCTCAGCATTATTCGCAGGCAGAACCCATGAGGACTGGATCCTAACAAAGTCTCAAGTCATTGCTGTGCTATATGCAGTAAGATTTCTGGACATTAGTTATCCTTATTGACAGTGTATGCTATATACCATAAAACAGACAGCGTATTACATTTTGTTTGCTAAGTGGAATTCTATATCACAGACGTCTTCAAGACAAATGCGCCTTAGTTTATAAATTTACTTCCATAATGTATATTGTGGGATTGATTTCAAGCAAACATATAATATGGCTAAAGTCTGTTTTATAAGACTTAGGAATCTATGACAAGCTTCACAATTACTTTATTCTGCTACGGTTTGACTGAAACTTGCCTGGTGTGTCATCCTTCTACCACAGTATGTGTGTTCTTCACCTTTGTGTTCTTTGGTAGCATGGGTTAACTATGACCACATTTTATCAAAGTAGTCATTGCCTATAAAAAATGTCCGGCTGAAAGCAGGAGCATAAAGTGTGTCTATTTGAGCTTCTACTTTAGATAGACCCCATAATTATATTGTGGTGATGGGCTAGCTTTATTATCACCCCAACGGTTTCCTTATCCACCCCATTATTTAACAACTATCCATCAAACCTCATTTGAATTACTTCACACTCCTAAAGTTCCAATTATACCATTCTTCATCATCTTCTCCTTCATTAACTTAATCTAACTTTTTGGTCTTGTTTATATTTACTTCAATTCAATTGCATTTATAAAAGAAAAGAAAAAAATCTACACAGATTTTCAACTTGTTTCATCAATGTCTCCTTGCTTCACATACTCGGTTTTCTCCTTCATGAGTTAAGCTTATTGTGTTATGTTCTATGTATATGTTTTACCAATTATTGAAGCAAGCTGAAAATGATGATACAAATCCTCTTCCATGTATTTGGTTTTGAATCAACATATTCAATGAAGAAGAAGAAACAAACATTCTTCCATATATGGTAAAATATGTCATTCTTTCAACTTATTTTTTGTTTGTATTCCAATCCATAAAACTGAGATTTTACCCTCATACTTGCAGTTCGCGTATCTTTTCTAGTTTAATATATAAGTGAAAATCTAGCAAACTAGTTCCACTAATAATCGATGACGCTAATATTTAACAAATCAGCTCTTCAACAAGAGCAGTTCTTCAGCAAGAATACTAAAGTATGTATGGTCTGTTGGATAAAGTTTGAAGAAGGTTAGTTTGGTCTTTATTTTCTTTTTGGTTTGCAGCGGGGTGGGGAAGGAAAACAGCGGGGTGGTAATAGAATTTGCCATGGTGATGTATATTTATTTATTTTGCTTAATATTCAAGAGAGAAAAAAAGGGTTTTGTGTTGTTTGTCAATTTCGTTTACCATATATCAACATTTCTACTATTAATAATGAGAATTCCACGAATAGATTTCAACCGCATCTTTTTGAATTTCCTAAAATACCATCTATTCATGGGCTATATTATTAAATATCACAATATCATGTCAACTCAATTAGATATTATTGGAACAACTTCTTTCTTCATCTCTTAGCTTATATATAACAACAATTAATGTATTTTTAACGATGTGGGACAAATTAAAAAACTCAAAATGGGTCAATATTATTGCAACATGAATTCAATAGACATATCATAGGCAACCATAGTAGGATTTCATATATCACATCTTCGTGAAGTAACATTTTAATCTTTCTTGGCTTCACCGTGCAGTTTTCTAACTCATCTCTCTTTGCCTCCATAAATAATAATCCATAATTTCATATTAGGAATATAAACTAAAAAAACTACTAGAAAATATATTTTGTTAATTTTATGTTGATAATATGAAAAATATAGACATTCATTTCCTTTAATGATGATGCTTATGAATTCATTTACTTTAATGATGATGCTTATGAATTTAGGTGTGGCATCCGTTGTGCATGAAAAAGCTTCAGAAATAAGCTTTTGAGATATATTTTCTTTTTGTTTCAACTTTCAAATGTTCAAACTGGAGTACAAGCCTTCATATGTTGTAAACTTTGCATTGCGTATAAGCACATCCAAGTTTTGACTAATTGTCTTGCTCTTTAAAGAAAATACAATACAATGACTGCGCTAATTCTAAAAGTGTTGCATGTGACCAACTTTGCAGTAATTTGAAACCTATTTTTATCTGTCATATCATATGTGCTACATTTAAAATGTCTAATGAGATAATGCTTAACACATTTCATGTAATAAGAAGAAATTAAGGTACCTACACTAAAGACCAAATGTGCATTTCATCACAAAATACTATGTTTTAATGATGAAGAAGAAGAGGGAAAACTTTTGTTTTCCATGCTTTAAACTACGTATTAAACAGCAAAACAAACAAAACAAAAAATGATTAGCTAAACCAGTTTCATACTTCACCTTTATTACAAAATATTCAGCTTAACTATGCTCTATGAATCAAAATAGAGTTAGATTCCTTAACTAAAATACCTAACACATCTATCAAATATATCACGGTCAAAATATAAGAAGGAAAAAACTTTGATACGCACTTAAATTTCACTAATCAGAAACATATTTAATTGCTTAAATCGGACACAAACATAATATTGTTTTCAACTAATCGGAGCACATTAAAACACAAATAAAACGGAATATCAGTAACACAGTTAAGTCAAAGGCTAATCGATTTCTAACTAATTAAAGCCACAGGTGGAATACTGGAAAGAAAAGCAGCCAGGCTGCGACTTTGAGACGGGTGGAAAAGCGCGGGATTCCTAATTTGGATTTAGGAATTTAGGAACGAAATTAGATTTAAAAATTACGAGACGACACTGGTATGGGCTGAAAGAACGGATGTGGTCCTATTTCTTTATCCGACAATAGGGGTGTCAAATTTTTTTTTGGTATCAGCTTGAAGTACCAAAGACGTTCCTAACATCAAATCTTAATATCACTTTAAAGTAGGATCTAACAATTAAATTTCTTTTACAAATTCAAATCGTTCTTCTACAAATATTATCAAATTTTAATATCACTTAAAAATATGATCTACCAAATAAGATGCTTTTACAAATTCAAAACGTTCATCTACAAATACTATCAAATCTTAATATCAATTAAAAATAAAATTTAACAAATAAATATTAATTAATAATATAAATAAAATTTTAAACTTAAAGAAAATTGATGTTGCAACTTAAAAATAAATTTTAACTAGCGACAAATGATTTCAACGCAAAAATATGGTTAAATATTTTTACAAATTATTTTCTCTTGAATGTGCTAAACATATACAATTTGCAGAAAAACAATTCATGCGCGAAGCGCGTGCCGTAACGCTTGTATTTATTATGGTTATTAATGGGCCATTTGTTTTTGTCCTTATCATTTGAATTTGGAGGACCAGCCCTCCCTATGAAGTATAAATTACTGAAATTGATTTTTGTATTGTTTTTTTAGGGAATTTTTGCATCAGCTCTTAATTATGGACTGATGACCTGGTCAAATAAAATTTTAGGCCCAGCTTTAGTTGCTCTATACATGCCACTTCAACCAGCATTTTCATCTTTCCTATCAACAGTATTTCTCAGCACACCCATCTTTCTCGGAAGGTATGGACACGTTTTTTTCCTATTTCCATACGCACATTATTATTGATTTTTTCAAACATTTGTATTATTAGATTGTGATGGAGCTGTCATGACTCTACAATTAACCTTTATTAGGTACACAAAACATTGCAAAAAGATATTTAGAAACGATAGCTTTGATAAGCTTTTAGCCATCTCGGAAAGACCATATATAATATCAGATTCAAACCAGTACTCATTAAGAATTTCAAAAACCAGTTTGGTTACATTTTGCTGTAGACCTATGTGCTTGGATTTTACATCAGTACAACTACGTAGATAGCAATGATAAATATTTCCCTGCGCATCTGTTCCTAGTTGCATTGTATTTTACAACAAATTAAACTCTTTTTTTGAGCAGCATCATCGGTGGAGCTTTGATCCTTTGCGGCTTATATATCGTCACATTTGCTCACTATAGGGAGACTGAAGTGTTAACAGTATCCAATGGAGATTGTGAAACTGAACCTCTGTTTCATGATGCCGATAATCGTAGGAACCAATAGTTCGAGGTCATCTGTGTCTTTCTTTCACTTGTACATAGCTTCGATCCACAGAAACAAAACAAACACATCACTTGTAAAGGCTACTGCAAACCACAGCATCAGACTATATACTTGGTGCATCAGTATTATCAATTGTACATGTGTGAAAAATAGAGTGAAATGTGTAACATGAACGAATTGCTCTAGTATTTTCTTGCTTTTCAATGTTTATTCTCTGTTGTGGCAAAAGCATTGCAAATACCACAATATGTCCTGTATAACATCTTACAGACTGAATCATTGCATCATTTTATTTTTATATATACTCTAATCACTGCCACAAATTTCTTTTTATGGAAATTAGTATATCGTTCTTATTCAGTGATGTATATACTCAGAGGTAAATTCCCACATTTTCCTGTTTTGTTGGCCTGTTGCCACTTATTTAAAGGATGACCAGTGGTTCTGAATTTGTTGCTTTCGGTTGGAGAAACCATAAATAAGATAACTTTGATTATAACAATGGTTCTTCAGCTGTGGCGTCAATACTAATTTTGTTCCTCTTTATGAACTTACGTAAATGATGAGAAGCCAACATGCAATGAAAAAAAGATGCATATATTCAAGATTTTAATGTGCAGATTTGAAGAATATCAATCAATTTGTGATTATCTAAGATTCTGAATTAGCCATAAATGAAATAGAGCAAGTTTGTAGCCATATGCAAAAAGTGTTTCCACATTCATGAGTTATGAATGTCCAAAAAAGCAGACATGGAATTAATAAGAGAATATTAACATTCTTATGTATTTCTACTAAAACCTTGAATGCTTTTTTTATTCCTTATCTATACTACTTCAGGTAAACGAATAGTCTGTAAGTCAGATATGAATTGTGTATTCAAATGCAAGGATATGGTATCAAGATAGAACTTCATCAATCTAGTAATACAGATCACACATTAACTTGATTCTGGAATTGAATTGCAGAATACGTAACAATCTACTTGTAGCATCTGGAAAAACTAACATATAACAAAGTTGCCATTGAAAAACACCAGAAGAATACTAGAAATACAGATCTAGTATATTAGGCTAAACATGCAAGAACTTAATTTCACAAAATTGAAACTTCAGACAATGTAGAGAGCACATATAGAAACACTAAGGGAAAATGTGAACAACAAAGACGAAGAAAAAGAAAGAACAAAAAAGGAAATGTTATTAGCAAAGAATTGTGAATTGTGATCACCTGATCCTCCTTCAAAACAAACCTCTACACTTGCGGCACATCTAAGAATAAAAATTATCTATTAACACCTCTCTCATGCTCCCTTAAAGACATACTAGTACACAGAGAAAAACTAAAGCACGCAGAGCTAGCTTACACCATCAAGACAACAAGAAAACTTTCAATACAAATTTTGGATATAATTTCATCTCTCCCCTAATTCAGCATTTCTCCCATCTATACTTCAACATTTTGGTCATGATTTTAATACATTGCTTAGAATTTCTTGACTTTTCTTCGTATCACTAATCAACTTCCTCAAATACATATCCCATATATACTCATTCAAAAACTCTCCTCTCTTCAAGGCAATATCCCTAACAAGCTCAAACGCCTCTTCTTTCTCTCCACTTCGAAAAATAGCATCGACCAAAACTTCATATGTAACTTTATCAGGCTCGCACTTAAACTCCAGCATCTCATCCAACACGTGAATCCCTTCTTTTACGTTACCCGCCTTACAAAACCCTTTGATCAACACATTATAAGTAAACACGTTCGGGTAACACTTCCTCTCCACCATATCATCCCACATCTTCCCTGCCTCTTGCAACTCTCCATTCTCACACAATCCCAATATCAACGTATTATAAGTCAAAACACTTGGAACAAATCCTTTTCCAAACTCATTGAACAACTTCCTCGCATCCCAAACTTTTCCAACTTTGCACAACCAATAAATGAGCGTGCTTGTAATCGAGTTATCGGGTGTCACGTTTTTTCTTAAAAGCTTCTTCCAAACATCACAAGCATCACTCACCTTCCCACTCTCACACAATGCATCTATTACCTTACAGCACAATGATGAACACGGTATATGCTTTCCATCTAGCATGTCCATTATCAAACTCAAAGCTTCTCCCGCTTTCTTGTTTTCACATAAAAAACGTATCATGATCGAATATGTAGCTTCATTGGGCAAGATTTCATTCTCTTCCATTTCGTCCATGACTTTGATTGCGTCCCCCAACTTTCCAACTTTACAAAACCCATCAATCAAAATCGTGTATGTTCTAACATCAGGGTTCATATCTTTCCCTACAATTTCGTTGAAAACTTTTTTTGCGTTAACTAAATCATGTATGGAGCAATAAAATGACATGATTGTTGTATATGTAACAACATTTGGTATCATACCCATTTCGGGCATTTCATCGATTACCTTTAGTGCACTTTCAATCTTACCCATTTCACACAAAGCCTTTAGTAAAATATTGCATGTAAACACATTGGGCTCAATCCTAAACTTCTTCACGCAATTCTTAAATAAAACATCAACGAGATCGTACCTTTTGTTCATAATCATAGCATTCAGCAAAGCGTTGAACGCCCTAACAGAGGTTTGAACCCCAAAAGTGGGAATTTGCAGAAAGATCTTCAAAGAGAGGTTCGGTTTGGATGCAAGCGAGTATGCGTTGATCAAATTGATGAATAACTGCTCCCCGCACTTGAAGTTCGAGCTTTTGAGAGAAGAGAGCAAGGATGGGATGGGTTGAAAATGGCGGGAAGAGAGGAGGCGATTGATGATGGCGATGTAGGAAGAGTAGTTGTGGGAATAGTTGGGGCAGAAACGGGAAGCGTGGTCGAAGATTCGGAGGCAGAGAAGCGGGTCTGGTGTGGTGGAGATGAGGTGGGCGATCCGTTTAGGGGTAGGGACACGTGGGAAGTTGGGGACGGGTGGGGAGACGGTGAATGAGGAGAGAGACGAGGGGAGGTCCGATGGGATGGTGATGATCGGAGTTGAGAGGTGAGAGAGGTCGACGACGGTGGAGAATCGACGGCGGAGAAGGATGTAAAGTTGTGAGAACATTTTGGAGGTTTGATTTTGTTTGGCAAACTTTTACCTTAAAAAATTGTTATTGCATAGTAAGCGTGAAACAGCCAAAAAAGTGCTTAAAATTTATCTCCGTCCTCTTTGGAAAAAAATTCAGCAAAAAACCTTGTGTAATTTTCCAAAAAATTATGCAGCTTGTACCGTGAATGTTTTGTAGAAAGAACTGCAAATATTTATATTCTACACTGGAAAGTATTAACAGTTATAACTAAATATTGTTATAAAATGAAAATTTTGGTGTCTAGACTGCAGGAATTTAAGTAGGGCGGGTAGTACATGCTGCAATAATGTGAATTTTACACTTTAAATATTTGCAGTACACGCTGCAGGAATGTACATTTTACACTTTAAGTAATTGTAGTCCATGCTGCAAATTTTCATTTTACAAAAATATACTGTTATAACTGTAAATATTTGTAGTTCTAACTGTAAATATTTGCAGCTAAAAATGCATATTTTTGTTGGAAACTTTGACAGAAGTGTTTCGTGAAACTTATTTTTGAAAAGGAGTTTTCAAGTATTAAGTTTGAGAATAAGGGGCGAAACCTAATTTATTAACATATTTCCTAATGCTGCTTTTATTTCTCGGTCGTTAATCACCGTAACTTAATACCATCTTTTCACACATTTCCTAAGTTCACGTCTAAAACCCTAATATCCAAATTCCTCAGATTCATTATTCTTTCCGCACGCTGATTTCTTCATATGCCATTTTCATGCCTCCCTAGCCCTGATACTCAAAATCTCCAAAGTTCAAAATCACATTATCAAAATTGATTAAATTTTCAATTTTTGATCATTAACAATAGAGGGAGATAACAATTATAAGGAGGAAGGCGATTTGGTGAATAATTAATGTTCTAAGGAAGGAAATGAGGTGATTTTGATTTAAATCAACTTTGTAGTTTTTTTAATGTTATTTTTCAATGTTTATTTGTTCTCTAGGGTTTGATCAATTTTTTTCGGTGGTATTTAGAAATGACCATGAATGTTTTGTTATTGATTTTCTCAATTGATTGATATGAGATATTGTTTTTGGTGAATTCAAATAATGAAAAGAAAGATAAGAAATCCAATGATCTAAATGAGATATGTATTCATAGTTAAACATTTGAATTTATATCGTTCATTTGAAGAATTTAATAGAAGATTTATTTTACAAGTTTTTCTTAATGATTTTGTGGGCTATAAAAAATTCGGTTATGAAAAGATTAGTGATGTAGAGATCAAACAGTTTGATGTAAGTATATATATTACATTTTTTTGATCTATTGATTAATTATACACACACATACACACACACACATACATACATACATAAATATAATTGATAATTGATATTTTGTGAGTTGAGTTGGTTGTTAAGACGTTGATGTAGGCAATGAGAAAGCAATGAACGATGAGAAATCAGTGGAGTATGAAAATGAGTTAAATGTTGAAGACATCCAATTAAATCATTTTGAAATAGTTCATGTTGATATGACATACCATTTTAAAACCGATCAAGTAATTTTTTTAAGCATTAGATCATTTGTCATGCGCATCAAAGTTTTGGTACTAATTAATTTTTTGTTTGTAATTTTAGATTTTTTTATTCTCGAAATGCATTGGTGCGCTGGTGCAAAATACAAGGTAAAATATTAAACATTGTCATTGTTATTGTCAAATCTAATAAATTAGGACCAAAGAAAAAACCGAGGTTGCAATTGGGTTGCGAAAGAGGAGGAATCTACCGAAGTCATGCTTTAGAGAAAAAGAAAATTGACAACAATATTAAACGTTATAGACTAAGTGCAACAAGAAAATGCAATTGCCCATTCTTGCTCAAATGCGTGTATTTAGATGATGACAATTGGAAGGTTGATGAACATAATGGTATGCATAATTGTGAACTCCCTAATTCATTGGAGGACACCCTTATGCGGCAAGGTTGATCGATTGTGAGAAATAAAAATAGATATGACCGTTGCTAGTGCACATCCAAGAGAAATTCTGATTATTATTAAAAAACATTTTTGAAGAATACATCAACTTTGAAAACTTTTTACAATGTCAAATACAAAATGCAACTTTTAGCAATTAAATGTGGATCTGCTATGCGACATCTAATAAAACTTCTACTCGAAAAGCATTATATTTATTTTCATAGGTCCGAATCGGCAATTGATTATTTGATATATTTAATAGTCTCACCCAGAATCATCTATTTCGTGTAAGTGTTTCCCATCTATATTGCTTCTTGATTGCACATATAAAACAAACTGCTATGATATGTCATTACTAGAAATGGTTGGGATGACATCTACTAGTAGAACTTTTAGCATTGCACATGCTTTTTTAGTGAAGAGAAAGAAGCTAATTGTGAATGGACTCTTTGGAAACTAAGAAGTTTTCAGCCGTCCGATAAACTACCCGAGGTAATAGTTACTACAGAGAATGAGCATTAATAAATGGAATTAGAAAGGAGTTTCCAAAAGCAAGATTTATAATGTGCCTATGGCATATGACGAATAAAGTGATTGTTAATTGCAAACCGAAGTTTCAAACCGTTGAAGTAATTGAATTATTTTGGGAATTGTGTAATAAATCTCAAGAAAGATTGGATAGATTACCCATAAAGTCTTAAGTATCTTAAAGAACATTGTTTGCCATACAAAGAGTTTGTTGCATATGCAGGGATAAACAAAATCAAACATTGACAATATATCAACAGCAAGAGTGGAGTCTTCACATGCACAGTTAAAAAAACATCATGGTACATCGAAAGTGCATTTGTCATAGTTTGGTCTAAAATGGATAATACATTGTGTTCACAACGTACTGAAATAAAAGCTACTTTTGAAAAAAGTGTAGGAAAGCACACCAAATTCCCTTATTTAAAGAACTTCGAGGTTGGACTTCCATTTTTGCATTGGATCTAATTGTCAAAGAATTGGCGAACATGAAAGAAATTGATATTGGTGATTTAGCATGTAATCATTCGAACTAAATAGTGTACGCTCTTCCTTGTGCTCATGGATTATATCAATATTGCATTGATGGTCGTGCTTTTCCTCTTGAACTAGTAGATGAACATTGGAGAAAATTGAATTACATTCTACAAGCTGAAGATTCATTGGAATTACTTCATACAACTGAATTTCAATAGTTCAAAAAATTATTCGATAAACCATGGCTAATGGAAAAAGTCATGCTACTCAAGTTAAAGGAGATAGCCTTACCATCAAAAACATCATTTTTGGAGCCAAAAGTAGTTAAGCGTAAAGGAAGACCGACCAACAGCAAAAACAAGCTAATTGCAAAACAGAAAAAAACAAATAAATTCTAAAGCATTATTTCTCGAGATTTGAGTATGCAAAAACAAGTGATGAAAGACTTTCACAATCCAATGTTAATACAAAGTTGTAGCCACGGCGAAAAGACAAAAAGTTGACTTTGCTACAAGTGATAAAAAAACCAGTAAATTCTAGATTTAAACTTTTAGTATTTTTACTAGATTTTCTACATCCATATTGTTGAGATTAGTCTCACATCGAACAATCTATAAAATGAATCCTAATAAATACTAAGAGACCGCCCATCACATCACCACTTAGTTTTTTGATAATATATGATTTTCAAACATGGTATCAGAGCGGGTTTAGTTTATGCGTGCTTAACTGTTACGCTTATTCCACGTCATCCAATATGTATGTCCACATGTTTGGCTTATGATACACCACACGTGCGGGGGCGTGTTGAGATTAGTCCCACATCGAGCAATTTATAAAATAAATCCCACATAAATACTAAGAGATCACCCTTCATATCACCAATTGGTTTCATGATAATATGTGGTTCTCTAACACGTATATTGCTAATATTGAAGATGTAGTTGGCGATGCTAAGTATAGATTCAGATGTGTTGTTGAAGAACTAAATTCCTACTATATAGAAGTAAGGAAAGCTTTGTTAGAAGAGTTAAACAAGCACTGCGAATTATATATTAGGAATTTTGATATTTATCTTTATGAACAATTGAAAGATTCTATTGATTGTTATACTAGTCCATGTTTTAAAAACAATTGGATGATAATGCATGAAACTGAGTATTTAATTTTTAACGCATTCAACCGAGTGGTTTATATATCTAACCATCAGTGTTTGACATACTATCCACATCAAACCACTTCGAGTGTAGTGGAGAAACATCATTTTCTATGTTTTCTCATATTCTTGATTAAATTTGTCAAAGTAACTATGAAAGATGAAAGAAGAGGCTGCATCATATATATCTACTAGTCTTCATTATACAAATGCATTCGGTAGTTTACCATCATAAAAAAATCTTCGGCCATCACAAACCGGAAGATGACAAATAACCATGAGTTAAGAAAGAGTACGGTGGTCTCTCACTGTTGAGGTTTTAAAATGACGGTGTAATACTACTAACCATTATGTTGCAAAATTTAATTGAAATGGACAGTACGAACGGCCGTTAATAGCCGAAGGTTTCTATACAAGCACGTTTCTGTCAACAATAGAGCAGTAAATGTGATTTGTAAATCCATATTTTCATGGCCATATATAATCGAACAAACCTATGAATCTACAGCAATATTTCACCATGCGGTTATAAAGGCAGCCAATTGATAAGTCAGTTAATTTCCATGGCTACATTTCATCAATGAAACCTTGGAAGCTTCGGCTATATCTAGCCATGCGGTTGTAATGGTAACTGACAATAAGTTTGTTAATTTCCATTACTATATTTCATTGATGAAGCATAAAAATGCCATGCCTACATTTTACCGCGATGTTGTAACGATAGTCGACCAGTAACTTGGTTAATTTCCATGGCTATATTTCATCGACCAAAGCTACTAATACACGGTTGTTTCCCGCTGTTCTATTTAGGTGATATACGGTTGTTTCTCGCCCACTGTTTATAAATATTTGAATTTTGCTTATTTTCCTTATAATTGACAATTTAGCTTAAAGGTAAAGCTTAAGATGAAAAAAAAACTTAAATGCCAAATTTGGAATCACTACAACAAACATGACATTTTATAGCATTTGAAACACGCTATTAAAGGTCTCAATAACATTTTTATAAGCACTGTAAAATGACATGTTATTATAGGTCAAGAACTTAACATAGCAAAAGAAAAAACGCTATTAAATGGTGTATGATATCAAACATTATTCATACTTTTTATCAGTACCTTTCCAATAGTTTTTTTAAGCTTTTGACAACATTTTTCTTGCTGTGTAAAGTCTCTGATATATAACATGTGGTTAATAACATTCATATGAACATTGTTAGAGTTTAGCATATATTGAAACGTTATTAGAACTTTTATAGAGTTTTACAAATGCCATTGAAATTTTTTGTACCATTTTTAAACTCTATATTTAGTACATGTATACATTATCGACATGGCTTGATTCCAGTACACATATATTATAGCTTCGATAAAAATTCAAACTCTATCTTAATACATTACAGAATCAACAAATTATGCTATAAACACAACTAATAATCAACACGTTATATAAAGTATAAGAAACATTTGCAAGTGAAAATGGGAAAAATGGGAAAAATCAAATGAAAATTTATGCCCCACAATCCATCAAAAACTATGTTAAATTTTGGTGATACAAAATCACAAATAGAAGGAAACAAATATGCAAAAGGGAAAGTAATCGCGTTTGTCCATTATGGAAATGCATTAATAATTGGATTGCATTTGAATGAGATGGCAAGGAAATTTATGCATGCGCACGTTATGGAATAATATATATGCAAAAGATATGCATATTATTTCTTTCTTTGTAATCGCATTGCTTTGGGATTATTTTCTTCTATCTTTGGAACGAGTGAATTACTTGCTATGTTTGCGTGATTTGTTACCGTTGTAATTTGCCTCCATTATCTTCTTACCATATTTTGGTAATTTGATTGATGACTCACATGAATTTATATTGGCTATATATTGAGGGTAGACTTTATTGTAAACCCATCCTGGTATTTAGCCAACGATATCCAGATAGAGTATCTCTTCTTGTTATCCCTAATTTGGGGCTTTGGTATGTAAACTCTTATTTTGTAATCTCTTGTAATTCTCTTAAGTGTAATAAAATCTCTCTTCTTTGGACTGGACGTACACTATCTAGATGATAGTGGAACCAGTATAAATATTGTGTGTCTTCTTTTTCTTTATAGTTATCTACTATTTATTTGGAGTAATAGAATAACTGCTGCTAGATTAAGTGGTGTTCAAATTGGCAAATCTAGATTCTGTTTTTTTGTTTTCCGCATTTGTGCAATTTTCGCACAACAGATTGGTATCATAGTCAGGCGATTTGTTTCAATTTGTTCATCAATGGCTTCTAGAAAGAGCGGTAGATCTGATGGTGATTATGCTATTACTCATTTGGATGGAAAAAGAGACAGTGCAATATTGAAGATAAAGACGGAGGAGATTATGTTGAGAGAGAGAAGAGCGTTTCAGTCTTGAAAATTTGGTGATAAGGAGTTTAGTGTGTTGAAGGGACAACTGGATTTGGAAACTTGTATCTGCTTTATGGCTCGATGTTGATGTGAGAGTCTTATGTTGATTTCCATGGGAAATTTGTTGTTTGGCAGATAAGTGGATTTGGAAACTTGTATCTGCTTTATGGCTCGATATTGATGTGAGAGTCTTATGTTGATTTCCATGGAAAATTTGTTGTTTGGCAGATAAAGTATGTGGAAGGAGAGAGATTTGTCTTGTATACATAGATTTGGATCAGCCTTGTCTGTTGGTTTTTTGTTTTTTAGCTCTGTATTTGATTGGTGATTGAGAGAATTTTTTGGTCTTGGTGGCTTTGAGATTATTTTGATATCTACATTCTTTTGATTTTGGATATTTGCAACATTTTGTTGGCGGGCGGGGACATAGTCTGAGCTCGTTAGCAAGGTGTGATGGGGGGTGGCCTTGCCGGAACCCATTGGGTAAGTATTCATTTTTGGTATCCATCTCGTTAAGAGATTTTGGTTGAAGGTGGAGTTTGATTTTAAGAGTTTTATGTTGAAAAGAGAATTTGACTCGAGGTGGAGTGTTGGAAATATGTGATTTTGCATCAAGGTGGAGTGTTAAATTTTGGTGATACAAAATCACAAATAGAAGGAAACAAATATGCAAAAGGGAAAGTAATCGCGTTTGTTCATTATGGAAATGCATTAATAATTGGATTGCATTTGAATGAAATGGCAAGGAAATTTATGCATGCGCACGTTATGGAATAATATATATGCAAAAGATATGCATATTATTTCTTTCTTCGTAATCGCATTGCTTTGGGATTATTTTCTTCCATCTTTGGAACGAGTGAATTACTTGCTATGTTTGCGTGATTTGTTACCGTTGTAATTTGCCTCCATTATCTTCTTACCATATTTTGGTAATTTGATTGATGACTCACATGAATTTATATTGGCTATATATTGAGGGTAGACTTTATTGTAAACCCATCCTGGTATTTAGCCAGCGATCTCCAGATAGAGTGTCTCTTCTTGTTATCCCTAATTTGGGGCTTTGGTATGTAAACTCTTATTTTGTAATCTCTTGTAATCCTCTCAAGTGTAATAAAATCTTTCTCCTTTGGACTGGACGTACACTATCTAGATGATAGTGGAACCGGTATAAATATTGTGTGTCTTCTTTTTCTTGATAGTTATTTACTATTTATTTGGAGTAATATAATAACTGCTGCTAGATTAAGTGGTGTTCAAATTGGCAAATCTAGATCCTGTTTTTTTGTTTTCCGCATTTGTGCAATTTCTGCACAACAAACTAAATATAATTTTCTTCATGACAAGTGGCTTATTACAAAATTAAACAATACATAAAAAAAATTATATACTTTGTAATTAAGTTTCAACATATATGGACCAAGTGACCAAAAACATTAAGGTTAATTTTATTTGTACACCTATAATCTCTTAGCATACATCAAAAAATATAATAAAGTAACATACATCAAAAATTACTTTACATACATCATAACCAAAATTACCCTTTTTTACATCTTCAACATCTTCCTTCTTTAAATCTTAAAAACTCATTTACATAAAACTATGAATTCCTAAAAATAAATTTATTAAAATTCAACAAAATAAATTTTATTTTTTGGTACAAATATTATAAATTATTTAATTGTTTTTTGGAAATTCTTGATTTCATCAAAATCAGCTCTAATTTAGAAGAAAAACATTTAAACACATTTGTTAAAGTAATTAGTTGTGAAAGTTGTCTTAATCGATATTTTAGGTTCCATTAACTTCATCAAAATTGTATAAATTTAACCAAATATCATTGATTTTAATATTTTAGTTAGATGGACTATAAGAAAACGACTAAAAATGCAATTAAGAAGAAGAGTAACATAATCATAGATTTTCTTAGTAAAATAAACGTGCATGTTAGCTGATTTTTGGTGTATGAATAGAATTTGCCTAACATTAACTACTCAAGGAATAAAATGAATACGTATAGCCTATAACATAGTACTCGAACCATGCTATAACAGTTACATACACATAATAGATGAGTAGTAAATAGCTTTCTACATGCATGACTAAATCAAAAGGATATATTTTGGCAACAATGTAAACTTGTTAGTTTTCTACATCCACAAATAAGCTTAATTTTGTATTTAATTTTAAAAGTTATTATAATTTAATTTTAATTCTAGTGAAAATTAATTTTAATTTTGATTTACTTTTAAAAGTTATATAATTTAATTTTCATTTTAAACTTAAAATTTGTCATGATTCGCTTTAAATTTAAATTCAACTTTAAAAGTCATATAATTTATTTTCCATCATAAAATAAAACTATGATAGTTAATTTCCAAGCCCACCTCAGCAAGCGGCACATCAAGTAAGATGGGCTCAAGCATGGCCCGTCCTTGACCTGACTTCAGTACAGCTTTCCCCAACCGGTCCCAGACAGTCCTTCCGGTTGCTTCGTGCCCGACCATGCACCATCTTCCCAACACAGTCCTTAACAAGATTTCTAGCTTCTTTCATATGGTTGATAGCCGGTCGACAGGCTATGTAGGACGTCATGTAAGAGCTCAAGTAAACAACAAGCTATCCATCCAAATATCTGAAGCACTATAGCTAAGCAATTGAATTGATGTGGCTTACCATCAGCATTATTTGCAAAGTCTACGCCTTAAGTGTGTGACCCACGCCTAGTGTAGAGGAGCGATAAGTATATTTTCATCTACCGCACATCTTCTTATACCCTCACATCGTCTATCCTTGCAACCATATTAATGGTCAGACATTTTTCCCACTAGTTGTACATCTTAATCTCAACTGTCCATCATCTACTTTAGCTACTATAAATTTCCCATGCATTGAAACTTCAAAGGGGTTAGAAGATACTAGGATTTCTAAATACTACACATAGTTCAGGACCCTTCATACCACAAATCATTAAGATTACAAAGCTTTATTAGTCTTAAGTGCTTTCTGCTTTCTTATTATTCTCTTGTAATTCATTGTAGTTGTAAGAGAAATATATTGTATGAGAACTTCACGGTAGATGTAGATAACTTTACTGAACCATTCTATATATTGTGTTATTTAACTTTCAGCAGCGCATTAACTTCTCATTTTTTAATTTAATCCTAGTGTTAGCATGTAACATTTGTGCATTATTCTAATTTTGAGATTGGCTAAGTCGCTAGTCAATACCTTCTCTCTCTCATACCAAAATTACATGTGCCTCCTCCATTGACAGATCCAATCTCTCAACAAATGATCTTCCCACCTTCACCCTATCTCCCTTTCTTGCTAATTCATACGCAGATGTCCTAAAAAATGGTGTTGTCTATTTAGTACCTCCCAAACATCAGTTAGAAAATCATTCTCACTCAATCGTTCCTTCAGTACATCCAATCCAATCAACCCCATGGATCTAGCACCGAAACATCAAGAGAAGCAGTCTCCGCTGTGGTGATGTCGGACATAAAGTCTCAATTTGTAGGGAGCCTGTTCTATTCTTCCAATATGATAAATTTGGTCACAAAAGATTTTCATGCATAAAATTTAGATCTACACCACCGTAACATAGGTATAGTAGCTTCCAGGGTCGCCGATCCAACATTAGCACTAGTTCCTATGACCAACAACTTCCTCGTCCTCCTCCTTCCAAATATCCTATAAACTTTTTTTATTTGTTTCCTTGAGCTATAGGAATGTTGGAAATAAACTTGATTTTGGTCTAATTATTGATTTTGTACATAATTCAGGCAATAGTAATTTTAGTACTTATGGAGATAATTAAGTTATATTAAGGAGGCTAAAATTTAGCTTAGAGAATAATCTAGAGTTTCATGTACTAATTGAAATTCTCTAGAATCATCTTGCTTCGCAATTTAAGAGAATTCCAGAGAATAGGCTTTAAATGAGAATTAAAGGATATTCTAGAGAATGATTGTGAACATATGGTTAAAAACATCACCACCATTCAATTAAGATGTGTACTACTATAAATAGAGGTGGAGTGACTTATTTTGTATTGAAGCAAGAAAGTAATAAAGTAAGAAAATTTGTAATCAAGCAAAAAAATTGTAATCAAAGTTTGTGATAAAATTTTCTCCCACTTTTAAAAGTTCACATATCTCATTTCTAGTTATTATCAAATTCAATTCTTTTTCTCCTTATAAAACTACCCGACAGTAGTATCAGAGCTTGAATATCCTCCTAAAATTTCCAACAACAATATCAGAGCTAGGTTGATAGTAAGGAAGAACGACAAGTGGATTGAATTTCGTAAAAGTTTTCTTACTCAAAAAAGGATATTATGATAATTGAAGAATTCGCATGAAGACGGTGTTTGAATCACAAAGTGTGTGGGATGTTGTAGAAAATAGTTATGAAAAACCCGTCGATGCCACCACTTTATCCCAAACTAAAAGGGATAATTTGAAGAGTTTGAAGAAGAATTTACAAGCCCTAATTATCATTCATCAAGGGTTGGATGAAGATGAGAAGATAGCAAATGCAACTACTAGTAAGGAAACATGAGAGATTTTGGAGAATGCATTCATGGAAATTGATAAATGAAGAAAATTCGATTACAAACTATGTGAGGTAAGTTTGAACCTTTATTAATGAAACTGTCGAAAACAATCAATGATTATTTTTCACGGGTTTTATCAATTGTAAATCAATTGAAAATATATGGAGAAAAATGGATAAGTCTACAATATTTGAATTTTTTTTTACGATTTTTGGATTTCAAATTTGACAACATAGTTGTAGCAATTGAAGATTCTAAAGATGTAAAAACTATGAACGTTGGTCAACTCATGGAAATGCTTCAAGTCTATAAAGAAAAATTAAATAGAAAAGTTAAAGAAGAGCCATTAGATCAAGCTCTTCAAATCAAACTCGTGGTAGATAATGAAATAGAATATATTGAAGAAGACATCTTAGCCGATAAGAAGGATGAAAAGGAAAACAATGAAATAAGAGAAAATACTGCAATGAAAGAGGATATAAAACGAATACTGACATGGAGGAGAATATTACAGAAGATTCACTAAAGATAATTGAAGAGAAAGTCATAAGTACTGCAGGTGAAGACCTTTCAAAAACCAATGAAGTGAAAAATGAAACTATCAAGGTAGTAAAAACTGAAAAGGTGGAAGAAGAAGTTGAAAAGAAGAAGAAAGTGAAAGAAGAAGAAAAAATGAGTAAGAGATGGAAAAGAAGAGGATGAAGAAAATAGAGTAAGCAAAGATAACGCCAATGATGAAGAGTATGAAAGAAAAAGAGAATAATACAAAGAAGACGTGAATCAAGGAGAAGAAATTCAAGAGTTTGGAGGAGATTTAAAATATGAGCAAAAAGTTGAATAAATGGGAATAGAGAATGTTAAAAAACTAAAAATAGAAATGATCAAAGAGGGAGTCGAAGTAGTTAGCAGTGAATTTCATGACCATGACCACAAAATGGTGAGCAAAGATAATAGCATTTCTATTTCGAATAATTTTATTTTTCGATCAATGTTTTTGAAATGTCATGCGAAAGTGAAATTTTGGAAGCGTGCAAAGAAATCGGATGGGCTAAAAACCGCAAGAGTGAAATTATGGAATAATCTTGAGTTTGATGTACTAATTAAAAGCCTCTAGAATCATCTTGCTTTGGAATTTAAGAGAACTCTAAAGAAGAGGCTTTTCAGACGAATTAAAGAATATTCTAAAAATGATTATGAACCATATGAATAAACACATCATCATCATTCAATTGAGATGTCTACTATTGAAAATAGAAGTGGAGTGACTTATTTTGCACTGAAGCATGAAAGTTTGTAATCAAGTACATCAAACTTTCAAGCTTTCAAATTCAATTCTCTTCTTACGAAACTTCCCAACAAGGAAAACATCGGGCAACATGCCCCTCAACGATTATCGATGGATCTGAGAAGACCAATAATCTCTTTCAAGCTTTTGAATCCATTATTGCCTGGTCTGATACTGTAACGTCCATGTGTCGGAGAGGAGCATAGATGGAAACCGGTCAAAGCTCCCCCGAAAGATGAATTAGAACCTGCCATGGACTGATCGATTTCAAACTGTTCTTACTCCTTTGATTTTGGCCTCAATAGTGGTAAGAAATTTGATGCCTAGTTGTTAGATCATGTTATTGGTCTTCTCTCTCACAGTGGAAGCTTTTGCAGTTATTGTCGTTGGTTGCAACTACTTCCACATTATTTTGGTCTCCCTTTTCTTTGGTGTTAGAAGGGCAGGAGATTACCAAACCGCTATCTACGGTGGAACCTAATTCTCTAACCAATGTGTTGGATTCTTCAATCATGAACGTTGAGGCTACCATTACTGTTGAAGTCGTCACAAATTCTTCAGCATGTAATGATGTCGTCAGTGCCTTAATTGCGGTGAAGGAAGCTTTACAAAACGTTCTATCCTGTAATGTTACTGATATAGTTGATTGTGTAGTAAATTCAGTCTAAACTGATGATGCTGGTAGCCCTGACATAACTGAACATGGTTCACCTAATAAAGTAGTCGAACTTAGGATAGCAAGGGTTCATCAGGATGTTGATTTTGTTGTTGCAGCAGTCAAAACGGTTAGCGAGAGTTCTAAGATAGCTGACAATCAAGTGGTTGATAATGCTGATGGAAAAATTCCTGATGTTGATGCTTTAGGAGATGTTTGCTTAGGTCAACCATTGCCGACCACTTCTATGCAGGAGTTAGTCAATACAAAACATGAATCATGTGCAGTTGTGCTAGTATTAAGAGGTGACGTGGCCAATGCTAGTTGGAGAGGAGCGGATTGCAGGGAAAATAATAATGAATGGGAAGGCTTCCTGAAACAAAACATGAAATTGAAGTTTGGTGTGGGTGTAGATTCAACATGTGGAGTTGATAAAATTTTGGAAGGGGATAGGGCATTGGGTGCAGGTGTAAATTCAGCATTGGCCAATGCTTCTTCAGCATGCAGAGTTGATTCAGATTTAGAAGGGGATAATGCACATGACCTTTTGGAGGACGTTATAGTCGCAAGTAACGCTTATAGAAAGGGGGAACATTGGGCATTTTAGATCCGAGCTATATTCACATATTGCGGTTTTGGAATCTTTGAGTTTGGGCTTACCCGTAGATGTTTTGATTCAGAAGGTGGATCAATTGGTGGCAGATGATATGGGTGAGCATATTCAGGTAGTAGTAATGGACATTTCACGTGCCCAAAACGAGCCTCTAGGGGCGATTCTCTCTAGACCGGCAGCTCCGTGAAGAGGAGCTCATGGCTTGATAGGGCATCTTCTCGCTGGATCACTAGAGCTCCAGCTCTAGCTCAGGTCCGCTAACTATTTTGGTAGCATTTATTGCTCTATAATGTAGGATGATCTATCTACTGGTTATGTTCTTGATTTAGATAGAAGGACGGACTTTGCCTTTGATATAGAACATTTAGACTTAGAATACATTAGTAGTAAGGAATTTGAGAGGTTCAATCTCTTAGATCGTGTGATACATCAATTGGAATGTTAGAGGTTTACATAACTTATATAAATGAAATAAAATTTAGATCATTTTTAAAGGATAATAATATTGACATGACTTTAATATAAAAACTAAAGTAGAGCAACTTGATTACGTTTCTTATGTGGGTTTTATTAGTAATTGGGTTTACCTCCCTTCTAGGTGTAGTTTAGGTAGTTTAAAGGTGGGTTGGAAGCATGTCTATGTTAAGCTTATTTAATCCATTATTAATGTTTACTGGATGCATGTTATCTTCATAGACTTGAGAGATGACTCTTATTAAATATCTCGAATATCTATGAGCCACATAACAAGATTGACGATGAGAGTTCTTTGGAGCGAGTGTCTCGAATTTAGATCCTCTGTAATTGGTCCTTGGTTAGCTAAGGGGAACTTCAATGCCACTAGAGTTTTAGGAGAGTGATCGCCCGGGGAAAGGGATTTTTAAAGCATGGATGAGTTCGACCAATTTATTACTAATGGTAATTGAATTGAATTACTACTTAATAATAGGCGATTTACATGGCCGAACTCAAAAGAAATGCCATCGATGACACTCTTAGACCATTTATTCATTAGCAAAGAAATGGAAGATAGATTCCCCATTGTGCAAATTAATAGGCATCTAATAGTGTATTTCGCCACTGTCCTATTACTCTTTCTTGTGAGAACCTCCACTTAACTCAAAGAACTTTAAGTTTGAAAAGATGTGGCTTCTCGAAACTAATTTCACTAAATTAGTTACAAGTAATTATCTCTCTATGATTAACAATAACATTAGAATGTCGGGTAATATAGTTAAAGTGTTTGTTAGCAAACTCAAGAACCTAAATTATTTCTTAAAAAATGGAATAAAGATGTTTCTAGAAATATTAAAATAAAAAAAGATAAATTACTTTCTGAAAATTTAAAATTAAATAAATTAGAAGTGGCTAGAATCCTAAACTCTTTTGAGCAAAATGTACTTACAAATCATAAATAAGAACCAAACGAAGTCTATACGTAAGAGGAAATAATATGGAAACAGAGGTCTAAGACCCAATGGATGGATGAATGACAAGAATACCAAAAATTTCATAAAATAGCTAATAGTCACAAACATGAAAATACCATAAGCTCCTTGCTCATTAATAATTTGTAATTTTTCAATAAACAAACTCAATAAAGCCTTCATTACTTGTTACAAAGACATTTTCGGAACAAAACAAAGACTATATAATCAGTGCAAGTTGATTCATATTTTGATAATATGAGGATCGCTTTAGATGATCTGGATTTCCCCTTCGTAGAAGAGACAATCCTTAAGACTATTAACGATATGTCTAGTAAATCGTCCGAAATAGATGGATTTCCAATGTTGTTTTATAAGAAATTTTGGCATGTTTTAAAATATGACTTAACTAAAAGGTACAATGAGTTTATAATGGCAATTTACAATTATGAAGATTTAATTTCGCCAATGTAATTCTTCACCACTAGAAAACTGGAGCAGTAGAACTTAATGATTTTAGTCCTATCTTGCTTATAAACTATTCAATTAAAATTATATCAAAAGTATTGACTAATAGGGTAAGCAATAAAATGAATTTCTTAATTGATATAATGTAACCAGCTTTTATTAAGGGTAGAAACATCACTGATAGGGTCATTGTAGTTCATGAATTTATAAATTATTGTTGTAAAAATAACATCACTTCTGCTCTTTTAAAACTTGATTTTGCTAAAGCTGTCAACTCTATTGACTGCTTGTTTCTTAAAGACCTATTACTGGCTAGGGTTTTAGTTCGAGATGGGCAGGTCGGATTATGTCCTTGCTTAAAACAGGTAACTCTAGCATAATAGTCAATGATATACTTGGTAATAAATTGAATCTAAAAAATGTCTTGGATAGAGCAATCCTTTATCGCCCTTATTGTTCAACTTAGAAGCAAATATATTCACTAAAATCATAAAATTATCTATTATAAATGAGGATCTTGTTAGTTCGGTAATGACATAACTAGTGATGGTCTTTTGATTCTACAAACTGCTGATGACACCATGCCTTTTACCTCCCACATACCTCACCACATTACAATGCTCAGTTTTTTTATATAGTTTTGAAATGCTCTCAAGACATAAGGTAACTTTGATGTGAGTTCAATTCTAGTCTTAAATGATGTCGATAATGTGGAAAACCTTATCGATAATACTCTTCATTATAAAATCATGAAGTTCCACATCAAATATTTAAGGTTTTTGATTAGACCTTCTAAGCTAAAAATGAAGATTGATAAATAATAATTGATAAAATTAATAGAAAATTTCAAATTGGAACAACTTATTTTTATTTGGAATAGGTAGAATAATTCTCGTTAACTTTGTCCTATCGGTCTACCAATTTACTAGTTGTCGTTTTGCTTTTTACCAAAATGGGTCATTGATAAAATAGATAAAATTGGAAGAAACTTTCTATGAAGTGGGGATAACTCCTTTAATAGTGTTAATTGTCTAATTAATTGGGAAACAGTTGCATAGCCAAAGAGGAGGGGGGTAGGAATTATATATCTTTACGATCTTAATGCGTCTTTACTATGGAAATGGCTTTGGAGATGTAACAGCCATAACCAAAACCCATCTAGAAAGATATGATTTCTAATAAATTTTATGATAGAACCTATAATCTCCACCATATCACATCTCATCCCAACAACATGTCTCATTTTTTGAAATCCATCCTAAAGAACTTTAATATTTTTAACCTTGGTATTAATAATATAGTTTATTCGGGTAATAATTGTTAATACATCGGATATTGATTTTGATGACAACAATCATATAAATATAGATATTAATGTTTTGCCAAGTTGTATAGTATATATTGTAGATTATTGCAGGTGCAAAATGACTAAGCTTGAAGACTGATCAATATAAAGAATAAAGATCAAGATTCAAAGATGACCAAGACTCATGAGTTTAAAGATAAAGATTGAAGACCTTAAGACTTTAGTGTATAATTATGAGTCATTTGAATAAATTGTTGAAGTTCATGATAACAGATTCTGATCTTTATCACAAAGTTTCGATCTTTGATATTTTATCAAAATAAATTATTTAAAATTCAAAATATATTTTTACAAATACTTTATTAAAAATTTTCTGTGTTCAAAGTATTTAAAACTATGTTTAAATTATTTTACAAAAATATAGAAGTTTGAAAATAATTTAAAGAAAATCATTTTCAAAAATTTTACAAGGGTATGTCGACATATCCCTCCTAGATATGTCGACATAATGATCGTTAAATTATTTATTTTAATTTGAAAAGAGGTGACTTTTGGACACACCACATCATGAATGGATACATCTATTCATTCACTATGTAACGACCCAGATTTTTAAACGGCTGTTATTAGAATAATTAACTAATTTTAAATATTGAAATATTAATTTTTATAAGCCGAATAAATAAAATTTTCTGATATTAGATATCTGGATATATAAATTTTGAAAACCATAATAAATTTTAAAATGTGAATATGATAAATATATATGTGTATATGTATTTCACTATTCCAAAACTTATGATAAAATGGCTATAAATATATATATATATATATACATATACAAGCTGCATGAAGGCATTTCAAACTTATGATGACAAATATATATATATATATATAAAAAAGTATATATGTTGATAAGAATAGTGTATATGTAAATATATATGTATATATATATATATGTAAATATGATAAAATAAATATGTATATGTAAAGGTATATATGTATATACCTATATGTATATATACATAGGAAGCATCATCATGGCAGACATCAATTCAAGCCCACAAAACATAAAATCAAGCACATACATAAAATCAAATCAACACAAGAAATCAAATCATCCCAAATAAAATCAAATCAGCCCAAGATAAAATCAAATTAGCACACCAAAGTAAAAAGAAAAAAGAAAGAAAGAAAAAGAAAGAGGAAGATGTGAAGCCTGTACATGAAAGCCTACAAGCAAAATTCCCAGCCACCCTATATACTAGCCACCCTATACTTCACAGACCCTTCCATTCTCTTCTCTCTATATATAGCCATATCTTGTTACGTGTTCATAGATATATAAAAAAAAGAGAAAAACAAAGTGCTGCATCAAAATAAAGAAAAGAGATTCAAAGCTTAGAGGTGATAAAACAAAGCAGCAGCGATCATCTATATTAAAAACTGTGAGTAAAACACTTTTACCTTATTAACAAGTTATTTCTTATATACGTATATATCTATGGTTAGGGATGCATCTTTGATCTGTAACAAATGCGTATGTGATTGTTATGCTAATATGTAGATGCATATATGTGTTTTGACATGGATAGCTTCACCTGCAAATTAAATAACCCTGTACATCTTCTAAGAAAAACCCTCTCTGTTCTTGTTTTTAGTTAAAAACAGTTATGACCCTTCACTTTTAAAATCCATATCTCATTATCCAAGCAGTTTTAAACTTTGATTACAAAACCAAAGTTGATTGTTTTTAAGTAGAGAATATTTTAAAATTGATTTCATTTAAAACCATCAAGCATGGAAAGGGAAAATCCCCTTTTACAGTAAGTACATCAACTAGGGTCAAAATTTAACTTTCATAATCAAATCCATGGATCATATAGCCATGTTCGTCCTGGAAAAACATGATTTTTGAAAGTGTTTTAAGAATTTTTAAGTTTGTGTGCGAAGTGAAATTGGGAGATGAACGGAATTGGGTATAATGTCAAATTCCAACGACGTAGGTGATTTCGTGTCAAGGGGTTAGGCGTGGAGAAAGGTTTGGGAATGACACATCATAGAAAAATGGAACCATGATTTTTAGCGGTGCGTGCGTGCTAGACGAGATGGATTTAGGGTTTAGCGGTGTTATGGGTTTGGTCTCGGTTCGAGAGAAATGGCGACGTGGAGAGAGAGATGGAGGTGTGCACATAATGGGGCAAAGGTGGAGGAGATGATGGTGAAGCTCTACGTGGACTTTGGTGGTGGATGATCGATTGTGGTGGCGTGGAGAGGCGATGGGGTGGCTCGGTTTTCATTCCAGTTCTTGGGTTAGCTATCCGATTTCGAACTGAAGCTTGGCCGTGGTTTCCAAGTGTTTAGGCGAGATGCGGTGGTCGAAGGCAATGGGCGAGGGGGTCGGCGGCGTGATTCGATGGTCGGTGTCAGTTGATGTGTGCACGTGCACGTGCACACCTTCGTGCACAGTTGGGTGACTTCGAATGAATGCAAGAGAGGAGGAAAGAATTGGAAGGAAAGAATGAAGAAGGGGATTTGGGTTGTAAAGCGTAGATGGGCCGGGCCTTGATTGGTTGTCTGGGCCGAATGTTTGAGAAGGGAAATTAAATTAAAATTTTGTATTTTATCATTTATAAACTTAAACCAATATTTCTCTTCTGTTTTAAAACCAATCAACGCGAGAGTTTTGCATCAGAGACCTATCGTCAAGTACTTCCACATGAACTAATGTTGCCAAGTTTTCTACAATGTGAAAAGTTGATGATTATAACAAATTGAAGTGAATAATTGAGCAACCTCTTATTTAATTAATTACATGTTAATTAATTAATTAATTAATTAATGAACCGTTTAATTTTAAGTTTATTTAAAATAAATTATCTTATTTAATTTCTTTAAGTGTTAAATAACCTGGATTTAAAATATAACTCGACCTGGTTAATTGAAACCAATCAGTTCTGATTGTAAATAGATTAATATTGATTATAAATCGTTGATTGAATTAAAGATCTATGTTTTGACTGATATTTTTCTTAAGTACTGACTTCAATTATCTTTTGTCTGTGCCATTAAGTAGCCAAATGAATTAAAGTAGATAGAATAAAACGTTGACACGTTTTATTGAAAGTAAATCGACTTATACTGATCACTATTCTGAATTTTAGAAATGTGATGATTACAAGCGAATTAATTTCGATGGATAGGTCATGATAAAGTAAACATATGGAATGAATTTCCATATGTGAATATTGACACCCTGATTGTAGAATTGTTTATTTTAAACAACTTGGCCTTTAAAAATTTATCCTTTTGGATTCAATGAGACCGGGATCGGATATCAGCATTATCCAAAATCCACTTCGATCCAATATCTACTACGAGCCTGTACAGTTTTGATTGTGCCCTACTATGCTGAAACGTGAGATGCAAGCATTTTAGCTATTTTCTAATTTACTTTCTATAGATACTATTATAATATCATATGGATTTGATATAAAATATTTTGGTTATCGTAAGGTAAAAACGCATCGTGTTTATGTGTGACGTGATCTTACGAGGTACCTTTGTTTTTAAAGGATTTTAAAAATAGTAATAATTCAAATGGAGTGTGTTTTCTCACGCTGGTTTTCCAAATTGACCCGGGTGTTATTTTATTATAATGCTCGGGTCAGATCGAGTATTACAGATTCAGGTTAGGATGCTATGAAGCTCAGGAGACGAGCTGGATGACAGAGACGTATTCCCGTACTTGTTATATTCCGCTGTGTGTGTAGACTGTATAGTTAGCACTGGTGAGGACAAGTTATAATAGTTATCCATATTGATATATTGATTGTTGTACTCTAATGATTGTATATATATTGACAGTTACATTTTTCTTTGTATAAAGATCAGTTGTTATATATTATATTTTGTTCCGCTACGATTGTGAGATTCTGTGTTGTTGTTTCTGTTTCTTCTTCTATCTTTTTCTTCTTAACCCTTAATGATCTGGTATTTTCGGCACTCGATTGCTCGACATTCTATATAGTGAACGTATTTATGTCGATTTTTGAGGGTCGAAAATCCCAGGCCATTACACACTATATAAAGGGGAGTGTAACCAAATTTTCTAACTAATTTTTCTTACATACTTCTTACTCCTTAGTCCCTTGAAACATTTCTTAAAACCTACTTACTACATTCTTCAAAACTACATAGAATCAATCCATACACTACTAGATTGATTCTCTACAAATTATGTACAGTTTTGGAAGCATTCTCTCTACAAACTCAAAGATCAATCCACTATTAGAACGACTATAGGATATCTTGTATCCCAAGTATAACTGTTTTATATTTGAAAATCAACAACTTTACTCTAATTTTTTTAGGGGTGCCTCTTGCCCGTTCAAATCAAGTGAGTGTGCTTAGTAGCCCATCTAAATCTAGTGGGCGATCTCGTTGCCCGGTAAATCAAGAGAGTTTACCCGGACTCGTGAGATAGGAGGGTCTATCGTGTAGCCTTGAAATGGAGATTGTATTCTGGTTTGCTTGCTACCCAGTTAAAGTAGGCGATTGAAAAGAAATCTATACATTATTGTACGGGACTGAATGTAGGATTGGTTAATCTAAACTAGTATAAAATTCATGGTGTCATCTTTCTTACTTTACCTTTTATTATTGCTTTTATATTTATTTGTGATTGCATATGTGATTGCTTCATTAGTATAGATCTGTGTTGATAATCTATGATTTGATTTAAATCTTGAAACAAAGTTAAAAAGGTTCATAAAAGTTATAAAACACTATTCACTCCCTCTACTTTTAAAATAGCCTTAAGATCCCTTACATTGTAACCCACATTTGGTATCAGAGCACTACGTTTTCAAAAAACCGTAATTTTATTTTTTGAAAAGTATAAATGGCTAGAAAACTGGTAGTTCAATTTTAACATTATTGTAGAAGGACAATCAACTGCTAGACTTCCACTATTTAATGGTAGTGATTACACTTATTGGTCATGTAGGATGAAGATTTATCTATAGTCTAATGGTTTAGATATTTAGAACATTACATAGAGTGAATACAGTGAACCCCAAAGTGAATTTTTACAATGGACAATTGACCAAAAGACACATGCACTAAATAATTCTAAGGCTATGAATATTTTATTTTGCTCCTTAGATAAAAATTAATGTAATCTTGGTTCTATTTGTAAGTCTGCATATAAAATTTGGAGAACATTGCAAGTTACACATGTGGGTACTAGTAAAGTAAAACAAACTAAATTTCTATTCTAACCAACCAGTCCCAACTTTTTAGATGTAACCAAGTGAGTCTATTTCTGACATGTATTCTAGATTCTAGGATATAGTTCATTCATTAGTATCATTAGGTAAAAATTTCTCAGAAGAAGATCAAGTTAGAAAATTCTTAATTCACTCTCTTCTGAATGGGATCAAAACACATTAGATACGGAGGAAGCCAATGATATTAGTGTATTGAAAATTGAAGAATTAATTGGTAATCTAATGTCATATGAAGCACAATTGCGGGGTATTTGGGAAAATAAAACTACTAAAAAAATCAATTGCTTTCAATGTACAACCAAAACGACCAAGATTCAGATGAGGACGACAATGACGAGAAGATTGCTCTAATGACTCAAAATCTCAAAAAATTCTTGAAGTTCATAAAGATGAATAACTTTCGTAAAACCACAAACAAAAATTTCAAAAATGAAAATGTTTTTAAGTGTTGAAATTGTGGTGAATATGGCCATCTAAGAAGAGACTGCCCAGTAGCAAAACAAAACATCAAACACCAATTCATTCAAAAAGAGAAAGATAGCTTACAACACAACATTCAAAAAGAGAAAGATAGCTTACAACACAACTTTGGATGATTCTGATACTACATCTAGTGACAATGAACCAGAAACAGAAAATATCAAAATGTGTTTTCCGATGACGGAAGATTAATCAGAAGAGACGAAGGAAACAGAAAAATAGGTACCTCTTACATTTTATATTTTATTGTTTTTATTTCTTATTTTTTTTGAAATTATAGAGGAATAATAATAATATATAAATATAAATACTAAACATATATAAATATATATGAGTAAATATTTATGAATATATATAATATTTCTCAATTTTGAATTCTGAAACTTCAGACCATAGTCGACATATGTCACATGGGTATGACATACGTGGTAGAATTTTGAGAATCTTTTCAAAATTCATACTTTTGAAATTCCCTCTCTTACGTTAATTTCAAAATTTGAATTGTCACATTTTCATCTGTCACAATGCTATTCATTCTCTATTATTCACTCCTTATCTCTTCTTCTACACAAACTTTATTTCAAAATTCAAACTTTTTCTTCATTCTCTTTCCTCCAAAAGAAATAAAAGATGTCTGCCTTAAGCCAACCTTCATCATTCAAAGCCATTAGGCTTACCAAAATGATTAAAAGTCAACTTCATAATGATCAAGATTTCATTGAAACTTATACTGAGTATGCTACTTATGGAAAAGTATTTTCGGGAAGGTTTGCAAATTTTAATAAATTTTCTTCTTATGGTTTACAAGATCTTGCTTTAAAAAATGGTAATTTTGGTTTAACCGATTTATCTCAAAAAAAATTTGATTGCTATCGCGATTTGGTCAAAATGTTTTATGAAAATTTAAATGGAAAGAAACTTCAGAAAGAAGAAGGTCAAATTTGGAGTAGTGTCAGAGGTACTACTATCGTTTCGAATAATGAAATTCTTAGTTGTAAAAGTATTGGAAATGACCTCTCCACTTTCAAAATTGATTATGGTAATAGAGAAGTTATGCACGATTTATTTTCTAATGAAGAAGAGTATGGTTTAAAGGAAAGAATCTTAGGCCTAAAGCAAGACTATTGAGTCTTATTTTACAATAATGTATTACACCGAGAACGGGGAATTACAATAATCCGACTCAAAAAAATTTCAATACCCTTTTTGCTATTTTTGGAAAATATGATATAAGTTGGCCTTATGTGATTTTGGATGACTTTGTTTAAAAGAAAATCTCTAGGCATGAGAATACACTTTACAATGGTGTGTATCTTACTAGAATTTTCAATTATTTTGGTATCGATCTAAGTGGTGAAAACATTTTTCCCTACAAAGTTTTTGACAAAATCAATCTTTCTCGTATGCGCATTACACTTGAATTCGAACCCTATGAATCTCTTCCCAAAAAGGAAAAAAGACTGGCAAGGGAAGAAGAGCAATAGACTCTAGAAGAAAGAATAATAAATGATGGAATGTGAATTGAATAGGAGAAAGAGCAAGAAGTAAAAGAGGAAGAGATGGACACTTTCCTAGAAAGCTTTGACAAATCATTATTCCAACAAAGAAATTCTCAAAAACCAAGAAAAGCTTCTCAAAAACCAAAAGGAGCTTAAACGTTCCTTTAGTAAAAAATTCGCTTCTCTCTAAACAAAGTGGAAAAATACTTTGGGAAGATCATTAGGAAACTTGGTGGAAACTCCTCCTCCTCCTCATTATCATCTTTTTAGATCTTTTATCTACCTTTGTATCCCTCAGTTGTATGATTTTCTAGTTTTATTCATGTTATTTTCATGTATTTTTCTATTATATCCATGTACTTCTCTTTTATATTAATAAAAATTACTTAAAAATTTAATTTTGTTGTTCTATAATGTTATCTTAGTCTCTGAGAATCATTAAAATAGAATAGTATTAAGTATAAAAAAAATTAGAACAAAAACATAAATTGTGAAAATTAAGGTACATACGTCGACATACCCCACATACATATGTCGACATATACTAGCCATTTTTGAAAAATTTTAAATTTCAAAAATCGCTAACTACTTTTAAATCAGTTATTTGTTCCGTCTTTTCATCTCTATTTAACCTTTTTTTTCCAAAAAACTCATATATTGATTCATCTTTTCATCTCTTTCCAATATAAACATTTCCTTTCATAAAAATGAGTCCTCCACATAAAAAACTTTGTAAAATCTTAGAAGAAACACTTCAATCCTTCAAAGATGCTCTCTGTTTCATTCTCCGAAATCAAAGACATTTAGAATTAAGCCAAATGAAAATGATAAAAAAACAAGAGAGGCATTTTGATGCTCTTTATTGGTTTAGTTTCCTTCCTTATCAAAGATGATCAAAACAACAACCCAAAATGTTCAAACTCCGAAGCAACATGGAATAAGAAGATTGTGATGTCATCAAAACAAATCTAATCTTTGGATCCAAAGGATGGGTTAAAGTTCCAAGGAAAATCTAATATTCCAATTTGTTTATAATTTATAAGTGCATATTTTAAAACTTGTATATTTGAATTTAATTAGTTTATAGATACTTAATATAGTTAAGTTTAGATTATTATGGGTTCGTATAAATGGATTAACTTGGTTTGTTTAGGATGTTTGCTTATATGTTTGGATTGTATAATAGTTTGATTTGTATTTTGGAATGATTTATAAAGTTTGTCTTGTCTAATTTATTTAATGTCTTCAATATTGAGTATATGATTAAGAATTTAATCATTACTCAATATATGTCCTGAATATATGACCAATATTTCCATAAATATATGCCTTACATATAATCTAATCACAGTTGTGTATATGGTTTAAATCTCTATAAAAATTTGCTTAGAATTTAAATATGGATTTTGACTCCATAATTCATAAGTATATCACATTTAAGGGGAGTTTGGTTTTTCATCCTTTTTGTTGATGACAAAAGGGGGGAAAATATAAAATATAACACATGCATATATTAAGAGGGAGTTATTTAACTCATAGGGAGTTACATTATATTTTATATACAGAAATATTTACATGGTTATCATCATCAAAAAGGGGGCGATTGTTAATACCTCATATATTGATTTTGATGACAACAACCATATAAATATATACATTAATGTTTTGCCAAGTTGTATAGAATATATTGTAGAATATCACACAGATACAGAATGATTAAGCTAGAAGACTAATACGTATAAAGACTAAAGATCAAGATTCAGAAATGATCAAAACTCATGAGTTTAAAGACAGAGATTTTAAGAGCTCAAGACTTTAGTGTATAGTTATGAGTCATTAGAATAAATGTTAAAGTCCCTGATAGCGGATTCTGATCTTTATCACATATTTCTGATCTTTGATATTTTATCATAATAAATTATTTAAAATTCAAAATATAGTTTTACAAATATTTTATAAAATTTTTTACGTGTTCAAAGTATTTAAAAACCATATTTAAATTATTTTACAAAAATATAGAAGTTAAAAAACAATTTAGAAGAAAATTATTTTGAAATTTTACAAGGGTATGTCGACATACCCCTCATAGATATGCCAACATAGTGACTGTTAAATTGTTTTTTTAATTTGAAAAGAGGTGTCCTTTGGACACACCTCTCCATGAATGTATCATCTATTCATTCATTATATAAATGGGAGTGTAAATAAATTTTCTGACTAATTTTTCTTACTTTCTTCTTACTCCTTAGTCCCTTGAAATATTTCTTGAAAACTACTTACTACATTCTTCAAAACTACATAAAATCAATCCATACATTATTAGATTGATTCTCTATAAATTATTTATTATTTTGGAAGCACTCTCTACGAACTCAAAGATCAAACCACTATCAAATGGGCTATAGGGTATTTTGTATCCCAAGTAGAACCGTTTGTATTTGGAAATCAACAACTCTACTCTTATTTTTTGGGTGTGCTTGATGCTCATTCAAATCAAGTGGGTGTGCTTAGTAGCCCGTCTAAATCTAGCCGGCGATCTTGTTGCCCGGTAAATCGAGAGAGTTTACCCCAGACTCGTGAGATAAGAGAGTGTATCTCATAGCCTTGAAATCGAGAATGTATTTTGGTTTGCTTGCTACCTAATTAAAGTAGGCGATTGAAAAGAAATATGTACAATATTGTACAATGTAGGATTGGCTAATCCGAACCAATATAAAATTCTTGGCGTCATCTCTCTTACTTTACCTTTTGTTGTTGCTTTTTTTATTGTGATTGCATCTCTAACTGCTTGATTAGTATAGATCTGTGTTGATAATCTATGATTTGATTTGGATCTTGAAACAAAGTTAAAAAGATTCATAAAAGTTATAAAACATTATTCACCCTCCTCTTGTGTTAAAGTAGCTTTAAGATCCATTACACCGTAACGCATAACAATACATCATTTTGGCACAATAGATGGATTTCATCCATTACCCTCAGAGTTGAATACAAGGAACTTTTTGATATTTATAACTTCAAAAATGCCTTAATTTCAGAGTCTTTAGACCCCATAACGATGGAATTCTACCTTCAATTGTGCTCTTAGAAACATTGCCTTAACCCAATTTGCTCTACTTTATACCAAGCTAGAATATTATAACTTAGATAATGAGAGCGATACTAAAACTTGATGTTCGAAAAAATGTAAAATATACTCTTCAATCTCAAAAAACTAGTTTTAAATTTCTTAGGGACTAAACCAAATATTTTATTTTGGAAAGTCAATGCTCTTCCCAAATCAAAGTTGCACATGTGGTTAATCATATATAAGAAATTAAATACAATTGAATTTCTAAGGAAAAAGAATTTACTCATAGACAAAAAACATGTTGTTTACAATTTAGACTTCGAAAACGTAACACATATTTATTACAATTGTCCCTTAACCAATTCCATTCTAATTAACATTTGAAACACTTTTGATTTAAACACAACAAACTATGACCTTAATTATGAGATCTACTGGAATAACCTTAGGTTCCAATTGGCTAAAGATTGTAGAATCATGCACGATACCATCTTCACTATAAATTATTGGCATATATGGTTTGAAAGGAACTAAATAATGTTTAATAATGCAAACACATCCTTCGATAGCCTAATTTATTCCATTGCACCATTCATTTACAACCGGATCAATGATCCTACCTATAAATTGGCAAAAAATTATTTACTTCAAGAATTTCTTAAAAAGATAAAAAGATTATAGATATTTTGAAGGCAAAAATTATTTATAACAATAGGAGACATAACATGACCTTGAGCAATAACCTATTGGATATTTTTAACGAAGACAACTATTCTAACACTTTAATCTTTACAAATAGCAAATTCTGCTTTACGTTACTCTTGTGCTCCCTTGTTTTTTCTTTACCCGCATATACACATATATATAGTCTTTAAATTATATATATATCTGTGTGTGTGTGTTGTACTCATGTCTTTTGCTGAGTTTTTGTAGCCTTGGAGGTGCTGCGCTGGACTACGAAAATAGATGACATGTGGGTTCTTGATTGCTGAGGCTGGTCCCTCTCACTTGTCTCATTAAGTTTTTTTAAATTGGGCTCTGGGTTCCTTTATTAACTAAAAAAACTGTACAGTATTTACAAATTACGCTCAACAGCCATAATCCCAACATACAAACTAGCCTACAAGTTACCCATATAGTTTGGGCAATGTACCCACACTCTTTCACTTGAGGCTTCCAAACACGTTAACCTTACTTGCCACTTCATTTATTATCATCTTACTTCAGAAACTAAGGTAGTGTTTGACTTGTTGTTTTTAATTTTGGATTTTTGTCCATATAAAAATGCACATGACGCATGTACATTGCCGAAAACGACTAATTTAGAAAACGAAGTTAACATACAAAATAGAATTTTTTTTCTTCATGTTTTGGGAAATAACACAAGCACGTGAAACAATCTATTCATCCGTCGTCCCTCTATCCCCTTCGTTCTTCTATCAGTTTTTTTTTCATGCCCTCCGTCGTCCCTCCATTCTTCTCATATTTGACATACATATTGAAAACCGAAAACACAAAATTCGTTTTTAAACCAAACACTGCCTAATATTGCAAGAAATAAATATCAATAATGGCACGAAGAAATCAGCAAAAGTAGTGCCTTGGTGTTGCTATACTGCCCACAACTTCATCAAATCTGCAGTCTACTACTATCAACAATCGCATGCAGCATAAATCTCCATTCACCAAACTGTCACTCTCTGTTTCTTTGTTACTGTTAGTCCTCATTCTAATGTCGTTTCTGAATTTCTAATTTTCCTTGTGTAGATCTATGCTTGTTAGTAGAAGGCTGGTTGTTATGAGCATCATCTCTTGTAGATCTAAAGTCCATCGACTTACATTGGTCCCAAAATGTAATAATTCTTTTATTGATGTAGTAATCGCATGAAATTTGATGTAATTTGACAACGTCTAACAAGTTCATGTCATCTTTGTTGTTGAGAAAAGCGGGTGCTTTGTCAGTGTGGAAGCCATGCCAAAGTGAAACACCATCAATGATCTTCAGAAGCCATACGAGTATCAGTTTATTAATGATTTGCGAGTTAATTGTATTGTATCTTGGATTAACTTCCCTTCATCTTGTAGGTGAATCATAACCTATAGAGTCAAAACAATGAAAACTAAAGTACAAGTAGGCGACAAATCTAACTAGGGAACAACTCGCAGATCCTCTAGTAGTCCAGAGCATATATTTCACTTTGCAGGTAACTTGACCCGGTTCCAACTAGACTATGGGGTAAGGATTTCTAAACCCATTGCATACACATGCCTCATTCATTCTACATTCTTAAACTAAACAAAAATAATACTAAGTTCAGTCGGCCATTACAAGGAAGGAAAACAAGAGATTAAAGGTAAGAGATTAAAGGGAAAAGCTTAGGAAATTAATCTTAATTCAAGTCTCAACTCCTTAATCCAAATCAAGGTGAATAATCGCTTTACACCTCTATTTTTGATGAATGATTTCGGTTTAAAGGTAAACCCATTTTCTTTTGCAAGTATATGCCATGTTAGTGTTTAAAAGTGATTATATGCTATATTGATGATTTATGGTTAAAATATGATTTATTGTGTTATGTTTGAGTTAGAAAACCATTCATATGACATTCGATTGACTTGATATTTTCATATGATATGAGAATCATTATTTTAGACTAAGTTTCAAGTTTTATAATTTTCCCAATTAATATGGATTTATGGTGAATTTTCTACGTTTAGAAAATGATTAATTTAGTTTTAAATATTTTAAAGGGTTAAATTATGTTTTCAGCCCAAAAATTTGGATATGGGGAAGAGAATGATTAATTTTATTTTTGGGGATTTTTCCAAAGAGTTTAGGATGAGTAAGTAAATTATTTTCCATGAAAAGGGCTTATTTGCTTAAGTAAATGTTTAAATTTGGGCTTAAGTGTAAAATGTTTGAGTATTCATGCATATAGAATATAGAAGTATTTTCATAGAAAGAAACTGGCAAAGTTTTATAAACCAATGAGACTTTGACAAATATTGATGGTTAGGTTAAAAGGAGTCTCTTTTAAAAGCAACAATACAATTTTAACATAATTACAGCTTCGCAACATACCTAGACAAGATTTCGTCACAATACTCCCGTCCATAGCCTCTTCCGCATCCATTCGAAACCAATATACATGGATCAAGCCATTGGTACGTAGTGTATCGGAGTTAGGCAGAAGGAGTGGTGGTGTAGATGGCATGCTTGCGAAAGTGGTAAAGCCGTTTTCAATGCTTTCGAATCTATGAACCTGCCTTTGTTCTAAAAGTTTACGAAAGGGTTGTCGCTTTTGAATCCTTCGACACCTTAGCTACCGCATTCATACCTTTTGCCTTAGTTAGAGGCCACTTTTTACAACCTTTAAACTATGAATATGAAAAGGGAGACTTTCGTCTTCGTACCTTCCGCTAATATTGAAGCCACCTTCCCCATTGTTTTCGAAAGGATTGACCTAGCTGCTTTTACTAACAGTTTCGGAGGAAATAGTTTAGAAAGTATAGTTTCGAAGCTATCCTCTTCTCCAATTTTTTAATTAAGACCAATGCTTTTGAAAGTGATGCTTTCGCCTCTGTTCCCTTTGACCCTATAGTTTTATTAAATGTTGAACTCAATGATTTCGAAAGGTTTGCTTTCAATGATTTCGAAAGGGGTTGCTTAAGGTTTTCAATAATGGTTTCGATGGTATTGTTTTGGCTTTATAGCCTAATGTTTTCTAAGTTAAAAAGGGCTTTAACTTATTTTAAAGGAATATGTAACCCTATTGATTTTAGGTTTTCATCAACATTGTTTTATATAAAGCAAAGAGTATGATTTCCTTGTTTTAAAAAAATATGATTTCAAGGGTTAAATAATTTGTAAAGATTATTTTCAAGGAAATGAAATTTGAATAGGGTGGCCAGCCCAGATATTTGCTAAAAGAATGACTCAGATACTAGAAGACCAGATAGGACTAGTGAGGGATCGTTCCCTATACTTTAGTTGTAGCCCCTAGCTAATATAAGTTGAAAATTCCAGTGTGTGGGGATTTTTCACAGGTAAGACTAAAATGATGTTACATACAGAAAGGAATACACAGAGTAAAGATAGGTTATTGGCGAGCTGCAAAACCATTAGGATCAGTTGACCCTAGGAGAAGTAAGTTAAGGACAGACCATCCAGTATTGTGTGTAATATAAGTTATAATATTTATTATGTTTGGTAGGCCTAAGTCGGCCAATGGGTAATAGTCAGCCCGATAAAACTATATTGTTCGAACGGATAGTCCATTGATTACCTAATTTATATGCATATATGTTAATGCTATTGTTGTTATAATCAGTTTGATTATAGAATTTTGATTTGCAAAAGATATGCTTTTAAAAGGATATTAGTAAAAGGAAACCCATTCCGCTAAGCGGTGTGGTCTCACTTAATATCTGTAAACCGAGATGTAATTGAATTACTCACACCAGGCTTTATGTCTGACTCAAAGTTTATGTTTTCCCCTTAAACTCTCGGGTTCTCAAAATTTTATTTGAGTAGATTGAGATTTAAGGTATTTCAGGTTTTAGTAGGTGACGAATAAAGCTTCCGAAGACGTGTAGGAGGCAAGGATTGGGTATTTAGAAGTCTATCTATTATTGTTTCCATTGTGTTGTATTTGTTGACCGATATGTCTATTTAGTACTCTGATCATCCAAGGGGGCATCTTCATAAGTTGCTCTTGGCATATTTTATAATAATTATATTTATCTGAACCTGGGAATCCTTTTGGAATTATGTAATTGAATGTAAAATATTGATTTGAAATGTAATCGGAAAAGCTATTTTGAAATCTGTGTTGATATTATTTTATATTCATGTGCTTCTGATATTATGATACCATTAGCATTACTGTATTTTCTCATAGGAAGTTAATATTATAGATGACTGCAGCATTTGTAGCGGTTAGCTTCGGGCCTCAAAACAGGGGTTGTTACAACTTGGTATCGGAGCATAGGTTTACGAAAACTTAAAAGTAATTTTAAACCTAAAATGATTTAAAAAAAACATAATTCTAAGGAATTAAAGAAAAGATTGGGGTATGTGATAACACTATAGTAACATACTTGTATTTGTTATATATAAGTATACGCTTTATCTCTATCTTCCCATCTCTTTTAGGCTATTCTTTTATATCTTACAAAGGTTTGAATGTAGATTTAAAAGAAATATGATATGGATGCTATATATGGAAGACTATGCTAGGCTTGGAGGATTAGATTTAAAGGAAATAGATTTATATATTCGTTAACATGATGCAAGCTGGAGCTGCTGCAGGATTAGTTGAAGGAAATGTTAGAGAAGGAAATCAGGAAGCTCCGGTGGTTAATAACTATGTAGTATTGAGCAGAGACTATGCTAGGCTTGGAGGGAAGCCGTTTATCGGGACTGAGGATGTAATTGAAGTGGAGAATTGGTAGCTTCATTGTGAAAGGATTTTTGTTGATTTAGGAATTAACGATGAGCAGAAAAGGAGATTGGCATCCAAACAGTTGCAAGGAGTAGAACTGTACTAGTGGAACATTGTTACTGTAGGAGTAGCTGAAGAGACCATAACTTGGGCGGAATTTGGAAAGAGGTTTGAGGAATGGTTCATGTCGAAGATCGCCAACTCAACTTTGCTTAGGAAGTTCGCTGAGTTGGTGCAGGGAGACATGACGGTGCTTAAGTATGCTACTAGATTTGAGGAATTATCAAGATACAGATATGCTACGGTTGATACAGTTATCAAAAGGAATGAGAAGTTCATCCGCGAATTGAGACTCGAGCTTTCTAAAGAATATTAGGGATCCGTATGATGTAGTTGTTGAGATGGCTTTAAGGAATGAGGAGATGCTTGCTTTCTTTAATGGTAATAAAGCAATGGAAACTCAAGGTGGGCAGAACCAGAAGAGAAAGTTTTTCCACAAGAAGGGAACTCAGAAGAGTGGAGCTGCCAAGAAAGGAAAGACAAAAGGTATCTGCTACAAGTGTGATAAGAAAGAGAATTTCGCTAATGAATGTCGCTCAAGAGATGGAAAGAGGGTGATCGGGAAGAAGAATATCAAATGCTTCAACTGTGATCAGATTGGACATTATAAGAACCAGTGCAAGGAAGCCAGATGAATCGTTAAGGTTGTGTATCAATTATCGTAAGCTGAACTAGAAGATGATAAAGAACCGATATCCATTACCTAGGATTGACGGTTTGTTCGATTAGTTGAGTGGAGCCAAAGTATTCTCTCAATTGGATTTGGCTACAAGGTTCCATCAACTTAGAGTAGCAGAGGATAGTATTCCTTTGACGGCGTTTAGGACAAGATATGGATCATACGAATGGTTAGTGATGCCGTTCGAACTAACTAATGCACCAGTATTATTCGTGGACTTAATGAATAGAATCTTCCGATAGCATCTGGACATGTTTATATTAGTATTCATAAACGACATAGTGATATATTCCAAGGATGAAAGAGATCATGAAGTTCATCTTAAGATAGTGCTTGAGACACTGAGGCAGCATAGATGAAGGAGTGAACCATTACTGGTTGCCCTATCATCCATACCATCACAGTAATGTACTGGTCACTTTTTGGTAGAATTTTAAAATCCCAAATTCCATGATTGATTAGAATGAGTATTCTTCATTATAATAACATTCAACCTTGCTCACTATACTCTAATTTTTACCATACTACTTACTCCACATTAGAGTTTCATCTGATTTAAGTTTATTCTCAAGTATACCTTTACAACTCACCTTGCATGATGCATCTGTACACATGACTTCTAACATCTATTTTTCTAAAGGGCTTGTGAAGCCCTCTAACATTCCAGCATCATATATTCATTTATTTATTTATTACCACTTTGTAAATCAGTACCTCCATGAGTCGTAGATCTCGACACCTCTCCTTTCCTTCTTTCAAAATTCACCTAGGGTGGATTAATTTTAACCAACAGATCCATTTTAACTTTGCCCAATTCGTTATTGTCTCTGACAGGGCTTGTAGGACTGTATCCAACTTCGATCATATATGCTTACTGGACTATTAGGATTATTCACCAATTGTTGTTCTTCAAATTTGATCTCCAATACCTACACAAATTTAATATTATTAAGACTGGTGCAAGGATTATGAGTATCCTCGAAATGAGAAAATTCCTAGACTGGGAGCTGTAGGTACAGTTTAGCTGTTAGTGGATATTACCGTGGCTCCTGTCGCAGTTAAAGTATACTGGTCGGTATTCCCTACTGTCATCTGCGACCCCCACTTTCGAGGAGATTATCGAGAATCCCTCCAAAACTACATCATCGACTTCTTCCTTGTTTATGACTCATGCACCACTGTTATTCCTTGTCTCGTCTCTCAATTCTTCAGAATCCACCTTACGCCCAGATTCTCTCTCATCCTGAACACTCTCTCCTGCTTTTCGGCATGGGTTCTCCTTTTGTAGCTTAATTTCTCATCCCCCTCATGATTCACCTTCTCCTCTTTCTCGTCCATTCTTTTAGAAATATCAAAAGTCATATTCACCTTCTTCTCATTTCCATCCACATTCTTCTTGCTACATCCACCTAGGTTTCCCTATCCTGGACATTTACCTCAGAAGTGTACCTCTAAATCATTTTGCACATTTTTTTTGGCCAGGTTAAGTTGTTCTAGCCTCATCAATATCTCTTATTGTTTTTTCAAGCTTTTCAATTTCCTCTCCATCGCCAGCGTTGCCATACTTTTTTCCACCATCGCTTCTATATTTCTTATCTTTGCCATCATTCACTTCCATTTTTTCCTTAGATTTCAAATCCTCACTTGTCTCTTTTTTCTCTACTCGGATCTAAACTTTAACCATGGGGCACTATAGCTTATTATAACTGAAGCAAATATATTTTTCACACCTAGGAAGTGGATTCTCAAATTCAACCCTTTATTTGAACGAACTGCCATCTTCAAAGACACCCTCGATCTTATCAGGAAAACCAATGCCCGCTTTAAGTTCCACTAGAACCATAGCAAAAGATATACAGCTCTTGTTAGAGGTTGGAATATCCATTTTAATGGGAACACTAATTGTGCTAACCAACGCACTATTGGCTTCCGCTTCCTACACCTTGAAGCCGAGGCTAGGTAGCTTTATCCATACTGGAAGTGATAATAATAAGTCTTTGTTAGTTCTCATATTTGGATTTAATCGCTTCCTTATCAGGTGTCTATCAAAAAATTAAGGTCCTTGACGGATACTTTTGTCGCAATCTTTTTCATTATTAAATCTAACCATGAAGAAGCCCATTTTCTCTTGATTGAAGGGTAAACTCATTTTTACTTTTCCGCACTCGTTTCATGTAGTTTTCCAAATTTTTATAGTAAGGTCTCGGTCCAACAATGTAAATAAGAATACAATTTCTCCAGCCTTGCTTGGCCTCTTCCAAAGTAATTGTAGAGAGCCTACCCTTTATCCTACCATCCTCCTCAATGGGCTCAACATAGAGTAATTTGTCTTTCTTCGAACATGACCAGTCAGCACTTTGAACAACATCACTATATGAAACCTTAGTTGCGTTTTAGTGAATAGGGTATTTAACTTTGTTTTGGTTCTGTGTTTTCGCAACTGTTGCATAAGATCTGCGATTTTTCCTGTTGTATACTTTCTGCCAGCCACCTTTCTCCTCGCCTGAGTTACCCACTAGATCCGATCCTGCAACCCCTTTGCCCTTGTAAACATTTGCAAACATGTCCTTGTAAACATTTGCCCTTGTAAACTTTTCTCACCCCTCTTAAATTACAAACATGTCCTTCTTCTTGCTACATAAGTCAAATATTCCTTCCATTCTTATTTATCTTCGACAGCTAAATTTAAATTAAAATAATAATTTAAAATCATCATGTAACTCAAAATGATCATAGCTGCCTTTTGATTTTAAATTGAGAACATAATTAAGTAGAAAGATGAGCGAACAATATAGCTCTATCTTTGAATGGAAAATAGGATCCTAAGGTTAAGCTTCATGTGCAAATTATGGACTGCAAAATTAAAGTTGAAGCTTTAATGAAAAATTTGTTAATTTGTAAAATGAAGTTTCAATTTGGATGAAATATCTCCTTTGTCCATAATTTTCATCTTTCATATTTTTTCATCTTCCATAGTTGAAGAAATAAATAGGAAAATTGTTTTCATATGTGGGAAAGGAAATTAGATTCAAACGGTGGTTTTGTCATAAAAGGTTAATTGTTTTTAATGGGGTGGGAAAAGAATTTAGCGGGGTTGTAATAGAAACGACCTAAATTTATTATCTTATTAAGGTTTTTGTTTTCTTGATTGATGCTTTGGTAATTCCTTTTTGTGTATATGGACCTACACATGTGCTTTCTGTACTTTTCCAGGTGATATAGTTTATTGGATCGGTGTCGTCGGTACTCATTTTTCATTTCTCCTGGACCTTCATACAGTTCAGTGTTATCACCTGTTTTGGTCAGATTGTAGTTTCATGAGTCTAGTTTTAGTTGGTTTTTTATTTTTTTATTTTTCTTTAATTTAATTTGGAGGGGGAGGTTAGTTATCCTTCTCCTTTTCAATTTACGGACGGATATTATCACATGACCGGTCCATTGGCAACTGTAGGATCGTTTTCACCCAAGAGGGGGGAGGGAGTGAATAGAGTGATACTAATAATAATAAAAATTAATGCAGAAATAAAAACAATAACAATAAATACTACAGAAGAGATCACACACAAATTTACCCAACTTCGGTAAAACCGTGCCTACGTGCTGCCCCCAAGGTTTCTACTAGAAATTAAGTAGTCATACACTTACACACGTAAACTTGCGACACCAGCTACTTGACTAACCCAACTCTACACTCAAAACCCTACCACAACTCAGCCACTGAGTTGCGAATTCTCGAACTACACCATCGTAGTTCGTAACCTAGTTACACAACTAGAGTTTGACTTGAATTTAAAAAGAAATTACAAATAAAATAAACTAAACTAAAATAAGAAAACAAAACCCTATATTTTTTTTGATAACTCAAGCCCAAATATAATTAAAGCCGGCCCAAATAATAATTAAAAGAGACACTCTTCTTTTTCCCTTTTAGTAGAATATTCGGCCATCCCTTTTTTGTATTCGTGGCCACCTTGTTTCTTTTTTGTTCCTCTTCAAAATCTAGGGTTTTGAAATTCAAGCCACCGCCTTGATGTTGTGATCGATTGAGTGATGAATTCAACTCGGCTTTGTCAATCGATCCTGGCTTCGATTGGATTGTGGTTGCTCCAATTTTTGACGAGCACGAATGATAGAAATGGTATGCAATTTATCCCATTTTCGATTTTGATTACACTCGACTTCGATTCGAGTTTAGTGATTTATTGCTCTAGTAATTGCTTGAACCCGAACCCCTTGAATTTGCCGATGATGATGTGGGAATAAATAGGGATAAAATCCCTAAATATACGTTCATATATTTCGTTTGAATTCTTCACGTTGTTTTTCTCTGCCATGGATTTTTGCTTGAACGCTGTTGATATTTCTGACTTTTTCATCTTATACGTGTTACTGTATTTGCTCCAGCCTATTCTCCTGCGACTTCGGTATTTTTGAACTTTTGAGATAAAAGCTTGACTTCGACTTCATGAATTTTCTTTGTTGGCAATCAACACTTGTTCATCCTTTTTGTCTTTGACTGGTTCGATGTGTGTGTTCATGCCTTGTCTAGGCTGCATATATATATATATATATATATATATATATATATATATATATTTGTGTGTCTCTGCACTTGGTTGGCTTTGTATTCTCTGAAATATATATATGTGAGGTCTATTGCTTTGTTATCATGGTCTGCTTTGTGTCTTCGTTGAGGCATCACTTGTGTTGAGTCTTTACTGATCTGGTTCGATTTCATGTTGCATTGAGTCTTTTTGATCCATGGTTTCATATGAATGAGGACTTAATGCATGTACATGTTATGTTTGTCTTGAATACTCTGAGCTGGTCTTATGTGTGTGTGCGCGCACTAAGTTTGTAGCCTCTGTTGCTTCGACCCGGTTCATTTGTATTTATGCCATATCTGTTTTTGAACTGCATTGATCTGGACATGTTTTGCATTACGGTTTTGCTGACATTTTCATTGAACTTGTTCATTTGGACTGAGTTGCCTTGGTCTGCACTTTGTGTATGAGCCTGTTGTCATGTTAATGTTGTGTTCTCTCTTGCTCTTGAAGTCGGGTATAATTTTGTTCATTACTGCTTTGAAATGTGACTGGAAGGACTAGAGTCTTGTTGCACTTGAATCATTTTGTAATCTGGCTGCATTCCATGTGTTGTTGCAGTTTGGTCTGTGTTCACCTCAATTTTGTATTGTTCGAGCCATACTTGTTTGCTCTCTTGTGTGTACATGTGCACTGGTTGATGTTCATGCTTGTTGCTTTTTATACATATGCAGTCTGGACTTGTTGTTTCCTCTGGTTCATTGATGATGATGTTGTCAGGATTTTTTTTTGAATGAAGTCTTATGTGTTCTGTTTTGACTTGAGTCTGGACTGACCATGTGTGTATTTGAAGTGTTGTATGTTGTTTTGCGTGCACTTGAGTTGAATTCAACCTCGGCTTGGGTTTGACCTTGTGCTCACCTGTCCATGTAGTTTTAACAAGTGTATATCGGTGTGCACGACCTTGTGACATGTACAGTGATACACTGTGCATGTTAAAAGATGTTCGTGTAAGATGAACTCAAAAGAAAAATGATGACGAACAACCCAAACAACCGAGGCAAATAACATTTTTAAAACACACACTTCATTTGAACTGCAAAATATTTCTTTTTCAATTTTATTGCATTAGTGTTTATTTTGCAAATAATTCAGTTGCTGGATACAAACTGGAATAGAGTTGAAGATAAAAATACGAGTGTTGAGTGAATATGTAGTGAGGTGAAAAAATTGTAAATTGAAATTTGTGATGTAATCGAAATTGTAATGTAATTGAAAATGTGTATATATATATATGTAGTAAGAGCTCAAATTTGTACTATTTGAATTTGTAATAAAATATTTGTTTGAATATGAATTCTGTGTTATTTATTTTATTCAATAAATATTTATTTATTTATGTGAAAAATAAAATAGTACAATTACAAGTACATTTAAACGAATATATATATGTTTATTATCATCAAATAAAAATCATATGCTATTGAATTCTACAATCTCCCCCTTTTGATGATAACAAACATATATTAAGATTTTGACTCTATTAAATGTATTTGACCTTGATGAATTCTAATAGCTTCCCCTACTTGAATGCTCCCCCTACAACAAATTAAGCTCCCCCTTCACATATGCATGAAAAATATGCAAATAAAATAAAAAACAATTGCAATGAGCCTATATGAGAATAGGCTATGCAAATAGATGAGAATATGCAAAATAAAACATTTGAATTTATTTGCCAAAATCTTAACTTCTCTCTCCCCCTTTTGTTATCAGCAAAAGAGTAATAGTGTTCGAAAAATAGAGATAAAATGATAGACATTAATACAACATTAATACCTAATCGGGTATATATATTAAATTTCAATAAAAAAATCAAACAAAAATCATAAATACTCTGTTAGGCGCATATTCCACTTTAGAGTGATAGGGGTGATGACGGTATATAAAACCATATAGTTGTATCTATTTGTGGTATATTTATGACAGGAATTTGAATACTTACTAACCATGCATAACAATTAGGACTTTTAAATGAGATTAGTAGTATTCCCAATTAAAAAAAATGAATTTCAAGTATCTTCTAACCACGCATAACCGTGAGGACTTTTAAATGGGATTAGAATCAACTCGTCTATTTAATAATCAATTTTAATATGTGTTCCATACATGCATAACCGTAAGGACTTTTAAATGAGCATGAAAACACATAATCAAAAATTCCAAGTAATTCACCCATGCATAACTGTGAGGACTTTTAAATGAGAGTGAATACTTTGGATAATTTTATTGCTAATTAATTTTAAAAAAATGAATAATTTCCCGTTTAAATACCACATTTTGATATACTATATTGGATTTTGATGAGTGATGATCGTTAGAAATATGATAGAGACAGAGATGGTCATGGAATTTTTACCATTCAAAGTTATTACAAATTTTGTTTAAATTTTTAAAGAAATTTACTACATATACCGTCTCAAATTATAACGTATGATTAGTATCAACACTCATCACATTTTTTCAGTCACTATTTTCCTTTTAGATAATATGAAAGGAGTCGATTAGTTTATATAGGAATTTAAGATCAAATATAAAATCAAATTTCTGAAATGCCTAAAATGAGATGAAGCCAACCAAAAACTATTTTCTAAAAGGGGTTTTGTAAAAATGTCTGCCAACTGAAAATCAGTTGAAATTAATTTTATGCAGATATTTTCTTTGTGAAATGTGATGCAACTAATGAATGTCTCAATATAAAACGCGTTCCACTAGTACTTTTTCTATCAACTAGGCTACCAGTGTAATCTGCATCTAAATTCCCCTTTGACTCAAAGTTATCATTAGATAGATATCATAGACCAAGCTATGAGGTGTGCAATAAATACCTAATAATCATTTTACAACTTTTAAAATAAGATTCTATTGAATTTGATTGAAACCGTTCACATAAGTAAGCAGAGAACATAATGTCTAGAAGCAGTAGGATGAAGAAGGGATCAATCATACCTCAATATTTCTTTTGATCAACTACCTTACCTTTTTCATCCTTGTCAAATTTAATTGTGGTGCTCAAATTTTCTCAGTTGATCACTGGCTGATTGAAATCTGATTATGGTGCAGATTTTCAACATATAATACATCGTTTGACCCATTTTGACTCTGCCACCTTTGTACTTCTCTAGGCTAAGGAACTTTGATTTTGTCGCCCGTCGTGTGCCTGGAACAGCCAGAATCCAGGTACCTCTCTTGTTGTTCCTTAGCCTGCCACCATATCTACACGAGAAAATATTTTTGTGACCTATTTGTTTTTATAGGTCCATGATTGTTAGTGATAGAAGATTTTGAAAAATAAGTTTGTGTAGACCAAAGACATTTTGCGTTAGTTCCTTTTGGCACCCAGATTTGTTTAATTCTAAGGGATTTTACATTCGTGCCTTTAGGAACCCAAATTGGTATGGTTTTCACGTGTTTGGGTCTAAACCAACAATTTTTTGATTGTGTCCGATATTTCCACAAATCGTGCACTTGGAGTTAACATGATTAATTTCTCTTCTACCTTTTTCAGATTGAGTATACCCAAGTCCTCGTCTAACAGTATTAACAGTTTGTTTCCATAATAGCACATTTAGTGATTTTTCTCCTTTGGAGAATTTCCCTAAAGTTGTAAACAATTGTTGGACTTGTGTTTTGAGAGATTCATTTTCATTCAATAACAAAGTGCACCTTTTAATAGAATTTTCTCTCCTAGTGTTTTCACTTTTTTTCAAAATCGGAATTTCTTTTTCAAGCCATTTAATTCTAGTTTCTGATTTTTTTATTTCTTCTTCTAATGATGGACACTTATCACACTTAGGGCTTTTATTTTGATAGTTTTTAACTAATTGATCGAGCTGCTTATTTAGTTCTATTAAACTATCTTTTTGTGATTCAATTTTAGCGTACTTCTTCCTAAGTCGTTCAAAACAAACATTTACTTCATGAAAATATATAAGTAATTCAGAGTAGGTAAGGTTTTGATACCTCGCTTGGCTCGTCATCATCGTTGTCACTAGTATCTCCTCGAAGACACAGATTTTCTTTTTCACTCTCACTGTAAGTGCTTTCACCATCATCTTCATCACTTTTATTCCAGCTTACTGCAAAGCTTCTCCTCTTCAGTTTCTTTCCTTTGCCGAGTCGATTTTGAGGACAATTAGGCTTGATATGACCATGTTTATTGCAGTTGTGACAGATGATCTCCTGTTCTTCTGAGTTGTCTAGAACTTTGACGATTTTTCTTTTCAGTTGTTGATTTTGGACTGAATTTCCATACTTGCTGTTCCACCTCTTGAATTTCTTTGTTATCAATGCTAGTTCAGCTGCTCCATCATCATCATCATCCACTTTCCGTTGTTCCTTTGAGAGCTATTGATTTCTTTCGAGTATCACCTCCTTCACGTTCTTTCTTGAATTTGATTTCTAGCTCATAAGTGATGAGATTTCCGATGAGTTCTTCAATTTTAATTTGTTTCAGATCTTTTGATTCTTGAATGGCAGTGACTTTTGCTTCAAAATTTCGTGGTAGTATTATGAGATTTTTCAGACTATTTCCAATTCTGTGTATGGTTTTCCGAGAGCTTTTGATTTGTATACGAGATTAGAAAGTCATCTATACATTTCTTTGACACTTTCAGCCTTTGCCATTGTGATCAAGTTCTTGTATTCGCTATTGAGCATGGCAAGACGAGTTTCTTTAACTTGGGAGATTCCTTCGTGAGCCACTTCAAGTGTGTGCCAGATTTCCTGCGCAGTTAGACAATGTGAGACACGGTTAAATTCAATTTGGTCTAATGAACAAATAATAGAGTTCATAGCTTTAGTGTTAGCATTCTGCTGTTTATTTTCAAGATCTGTCCATTGATCCATCAGTTTTTCAATTTCTTGATTATCTACCACTATAGTTGGTGTCCTATATCCCGTTTCAACAATATTCCATGCATCAATGTTTTTCAAAAAAATTTCATTCTATTTTTCAATATGCGTATTCACCACTGAACATAGGTGGTCTAACTATGGTCTGACCCTCAGCAAAAGCATTATTAAAAGAAGCCATTTTTAAAAAAATCAAAATTTTAAAACAAAAAATTAGTTTTTGTTCCTACCTCTGATACCACTTGTAGTATCGTTTCCACCCTAGAACGGAGGTGAATAGGGTGATACTAATAATAATAAAAATTAATGTGGAAATAAAAACAATAACGGTAAATAATGAAGAAGAGATCACACGCAAATTTACCCAGCTTCGGCAGAACCTTGCCTACGTGCTGCCTCCAAGGTTTCTACTAGAAATTAAGTAGTCAGACACTTACACACGTAAATTTGCGACACCCGCTACTTGACTAACCTAACTCTACGCTCAAAACCTTGGCACAACTCAGCCACTGAGTTGCGAATTCTCAAACTACACCACCGTAGTTCATAACATAGTTACACAACTAGAGTTTGACTTGAATTTAAAAAGAAATTACAAATAAAATAAACTAAACCAAAATAAGAAAACAAAACCGTATATATTTTTTATAACTCAAGCCCAAATATAATTAAAACCGGCCCAAATAATAATTAAAAGAGACGGTCTTCTTTTTCCCTTTTAGTAGAATATTCGGCCGTCCCCTTTTTGTATTCGGCCATCCTCGTTTCTTTTTCGTTCCTCTTCAAAATCTAGGGTTTTGAAATTGAAGCCGCCGCCTTGATGTTGTGATCGATTGAGTGATGAATTCAACTCGACTTTGTCAATCGATCCTGGCTTCAATTGGCTTGCAGTTGCTCCAATTTTTATCGAGCAAGAATGATAGAAATGGTATGCAATTTATCCCCTTTTCGATTTTGATTACACTCGACTTCGATTCGAGTTTAGTGATTTATTGCTCTGGTAATTGCTTGAACTTGAACCCCTTGAATTTGTCGATGATAATGTGGGAATAAATAGGGATAAAATCCCTAAATATACGTTCGTATATTTCGTTTGAATTCTTCACGTTATTTTTCTCGGCCATGGATTTTTGCTTGAACGATGTTGATATTTCTGGCTTTTTCATCTTATACGTGTTACTGTAATTGCTTCGGCCTTTTCTCCTACGACTTCGGTATTTTTGAATTTTTGAGATAAAAGCTTGACTTCGACTTCATGAATTTTCTTTGCTAGCAATCAACACTTGTTCATCCATTTTGGCTTTGATTGGTTCGATGTGTGCGTTCATGCCTGGTCTAGGCTGCATATATATATTTGTGTGTCTCTGCACTTGGTTGGCTTTGTATTCTCTGAAATATATATATGTGAGGTCTGTTGCTTTGTTATCATGGTCTGCTCTGTGTCTTCGTTGAGGCTTCACTTATGTTGAGTCTTTACTGATCTGGTTCGATTTCATGTTGCATTGAGTCTTTTTGATCCATGGTTTCATATGAATGAGGACATCATGCGTGTACATGTTATGTTTGTCTTGAATACTCTGAGCTGGTCTTGTGTGTGTGGGCGCACGCACTGAGTTCGTAGCCTCTGTTGCTTCGAGCCAGTCACTTGTATTTATGCCATATCTGGTTTTGAACTGCATTGATTTGGACATGTTTTGCATTATGGTTTTGCTGACATTTTCATTGAACTTGTTCATTTGGAATGGATTGCCTTGGTTTGCACTTTGTGTATGAGCTTGTTGTCATGTTCATGTCGTGTTCTCTGTTGCTCTTGAAGTCGGGTTCAATTTTGTTCATTACTGCTTTGAAATGTGTCCGGAAGGACTAGAGTCTTGTTGCACTTGAATCATTTTGTAATCTTGTTGCATTCCATGTGTTGTTGAAGTTTGGTCTATGTTCACCTTAGTTTTGTATTGTTCGAGCGATACTTGTTTGCTCTCTTGTGTGTACATGTGAACTGGTTCATGTTCATGCTTGTTGCTCTTTATACATATGCAGTCTTGACTTGTTGTTTCCTCTGGTTCATTGATGATGATGTTGTCTGGATTTGTTTGAATGAAGTCTTGTGTGTTCTGTTTTGACTTGAGTCTGGACTGACCATGTTTGTATTTGAAGTGTTGTATGTTGTTTTGCGTGCACCTGAGTTGAATCCAGCCTCGGCTTGGGTTTGACCTTGTGCTCACCTGTCCATGCAGTTTTAACAAGTGTATATCGGTGTGCACGACCTTGTGACAGTACAGTGAAACACTGTGCATGTTACAAGCTGTTCGTGTAAGATGAACTCAAAAGAAAAATGATGACGAACAACCCAAATAACCGAGGCAAATAACATTTTTAAAACACACACTTCATTTTGAACTGCAAAATATTTCTTTTTCAATTTTATTGCGTTAGTGTTTATTTTGCAGATAATTCAGATGCTGGATACAAACTGTAATAGAGTTGAAGATAAAAATACGAGTGTTGAGTGAATATGTAGTAAGGTGAAAAAATTGTAAATTGAAATTTGTGATGTAATCGAAATTGTAATGTAATTGAAAATGTATATATGTAGTGGGAGCTCAAATTTGTTCTATTTGAATTTGTAATAAAATATTTGTTTGAATAAAATATTTGTTTGAATATGAATTCTGTGTTATTTATTTTATTCAACAAATATTTATTTAATTATGTGAAAAATAAAATAGTATAATAACAAATACATTTAAACGAATATATATATATATATGTGTGTGTGTGTGTATGTTTATTATCATCAAACAAAAATCTAATGTATTCTACAACAACTTCTTTTTATGTATAAAATAACATTAGGTGAGTGAACTTCTTATTGGAGTATCACTCATTTCCCTTAAAAAAGAGCCAATTAGAAGAATGAACAAGCTCATGTTAAAAAGCATAAAAAACGCAAATAGACAACCATCATGAATGTTAAAGCAGTAGATAATAAAGTGGGAGGCGAGGGGTTGATCATTTGAGTTGTTTTAACTTTTAATAAATAAACTTACTCGTAAATTTACTCCTACCATTCATGTTGTGTTTGTATTCCTTTGTTCTCTTCCTTTTCTTTTTCTTTTTGTTAAGCAATACTTTGAACCCAAGTTTTGTAGCCATCTACATTGGACCTATCCACCAATATCAATGTAACACCAGTCTAAAAAAAGAACTTGGTGGTGGGATTTGAAACCAAATGTTCTATATATTAAAAGTCTTGCAACTTGACTTGTAGGTCTGTGGCCCTCCGTAACAATTTGTAATATTATCGTTTACACATGTGTTGATTTCTGCCGAAAAGGCTACTCTTACAATTAAAAATTAGTAAATCCCTACGTTCAACAACAAATATCAAGTAAATCTCTGTACAGAAAAAGCTGATGTAATTAACAAGTATATATCCTACATATTAGATTATGTCACATATGTCAGGATTTAGTAGCTTTTAGTTGGTGAATAGCAAGTTTAATACCTAATTCCTTCATGCTTTGTCGTTGATCAATATTTTACAGGTCCACACAGAAGTTAAAAAGGTAGGCGTAACATGAATTGCATTGATTTTTTACATAAAATATGCGTTGTAGTTTCGTATTATATCAAACCATGAAATAGCTACAGATACATCAATCTTATAAACACGAAATTAAGCACCCTTTATATATGATACATATGAAATACACACAACTATATGTCAACTACAAACATCTTGGACTAATATACGGACACAATACATCTAATCTTTCCCATTATACGAGTGATGACCAACTCCAGGGCTACAACCCGGATCAGTTGGTGAATGGTAGTCAGAGAAATTGTATTTACTACTATTAATCTGGAATCCTTTATCTTCATTTTGATGCTTTGGTTCAGTACCATGCCACTCTAAATATCTCCTGCATTCACAGTGCAGTGGCAACATGAAGATGAGAATTAACAAGACTAAAATTTCCACCCGAGATATATGCCTTATGGATCCAGCCATAAAGGAGTTAGGTAGCATGTACTTACTGAACAAAGGCTTCATCTTCTGTTGCTTATATACAAATGCTGATGAACCAACAAATAATTGAAGAACTCATCAGTTTCTATTGATGAGTTTGTAGCAAACAAACCTTTTCTATACATAGCCATGCAGCTTGCTACGTTTTTCTGTAATTATATGAACATATGACATTTTGATGCAATGTGAACTAGAATGACGTTGCTTTCAGGAAAAAAGTTAGGCCACTGATGGGACTACACTAGTAAGAAGAGAAGTTCTCTAAGCAAAAAATGCTAGATGTATAGACATGAACTCTGTTGCAGAGTTTATGGTGTCATCTCTTTTCAGCTCACCCTCCAAGCTGTCTCTGTATCCATAATTTATCTTCTTTGTTATTTTTACGACATTCAAATTGTTATCCTTTCTACGTGGAACCGTTAACAAATTGAGTGATCCCATGCATTATTAGCGTTACACTTTCATCCTGCGCTTATTGTAGAATCTTGTTTTAAACTATACATAAACTTGACTGCTTAAATAGTATTTAAAAATTTATGGAAATTATATTTTATTGTTTTCCTGGGCACTTCAAAATATTCAACCCAAAATACCCTTAGATGAAGAACCACGGGCTAAAATATGCACAATTCATGATTTTATTTTTAAGCTTTAACCGATGTTTAATTACATCATAAACCATTCACAGACTTGATTTTTATCATGTTTTATAAAAAAATTGCGAAAATAGTAACTTTAGGTCCGAAACACTCAAAGCGGTTGTAATTTTTGGCAATACCTGTAGTGATTCACAAATGAATGCTTGGATGTCAAAAATAGAAAAGACGTTCAAGAACATAAAAATTATAGTTCAACTTTGAATGGATACAGGCTTCAAAATCTTAAGCTTGATTATTTTTTATGTTGGGAAATTTCTAAGAAGGTGGAGGAGAAGTAACAGCTGATTTGCAGATGAAGATTGAGGAAATAAGGTTTATTTTTCTTTCAACTTTTCATTTTTGCTTGGATACAAAAGATGAGAGAAAACATTCTTATTACATTCTCTAGACTTTTTTCAATCCTATTGACAAATCTATTTTCTAGAATTCTTCAAATTACATATTAATTAATCCAAGATTTTCCTCTATGTTTAATTTGGCATTTCCATAAATACAAAGATTAAAATTGTCAACATAATCAACGTTTTTCTAAAAACCAAGTTTATTTCCAACATCCCCCATAAACTTTTTTTGTAACTTCGAGTATGTCTCGCAATCTTTCAAAGTCGTCATGCTTCAATGTCTTTGTGAAGATATCTGCAACTTGGTCTTTTGAATTGATAAACTTCGCTTGTACCTCCTTTTTTGTAATCTTTTCTTGAATCAAGTGGTAGCTTGTATCGGTATGCAAATTTCGACTATGGAAGATAGAATTCTTAGCGAGTGCTATGGCTAACTTGTTATCCATAAATATTTCCGTTGTATTGTGCTGTGACATGTGCAACTCCTTTAATAAGTCTCGAAACCAAATTGCACGGCGTATACAAGTTGAAGCAACAACATACTCAGTTTCACAAGTTGATAATGTCACGGTTGGTTGCTTTTCTGAGCTCCAAGTGAATGTTGTATCTTCCATGAAGAAAACAAATCCAGTTGTACTTTTACGATCATCAATATCTCTAGTCCTATCGCTATCACTGTAACCAATCAACTTGAAATTATTAGAATGAATACAACAATCCAAAATTAGTGGTACCTTTAATATATCAAAGCATTCTTCTTGCTATCTTCAAATGCGATGTAGTAGGAGCTTCCATGTAGCGATTAATAAGACTCACTCCATAGAGTATATCTAGCCTTGTGCATGTTAAGTATCTCAAGCAACTAACCATGCTCTTAAATAGGGTAGGATCCATATTCATTTCTTGCATATGTTTTTGAGCTTTGTACCACATTCTACTAGAGTGTTTATGGGTTTGCATCCATCCATATTGAATTTCTTCCATATTTCATTTGCATATGATTCTTGAGTAATAAATATTCCATGCTCTGCTTGAATCACTTGGATTCCAAGATAGCATGACATGAGTTCAATGTCCGTCATCTCAAATTCTAAACTCATTTCCTTCTTGAAATCATCAAAAACTTTTGGATTATTTCTGGTAAAGATTAAGTCATCCACATATAAACATAGAGTTAAAATATCTCCATTTTGATTTCTCTTTATGTAAACAGCATGTTCATAGGAGCATTTTAAAAATTATTTTCTAAAAAATACTTATCAATTATTGTATTCCATACTCTCGGGGCTTATTTTAGACCGTATAGCGCTTCTTTCAATTTTAAAACTTTGTTTTCAAGTCCTTTAACTTTATAACCTGATTGTTGCTCCAAATAAACATCCTCTCCTAATTTATCATTCAAGAAAGCAGATTTCATATCCATTTGATGTATTTTTCATTTGTTTTGAGGTGCTAAAGAAATTAATAATCTTATAGTTTCTAAGCGGGCAATAAGAGCAAATACTTTATCATAGTCTATACCTGCTCTTTACTTGTATCCTTTAGCAACCAATCTTTTTTTGTATCTTTCAACTTCCAATTTAGCATTCTTCTTCACTTTATATACCCATTTTGCACCAATAGCTTTATGTCCTTTAGGTAAAGTAGCCAACTTTCATGTATTGTTCTTTACGATTGCTTTGGTTTCTTCATCCATAGCTTCCCTCCATCTTTTGTCTTATTTTTCTTCTTCAAAACCTATTGGTTCACAATTGGCAAAAAGACAAAATACGCTAGTATAATCGGAAAATGGAGTTACCTCATATAATTCTTGCAAAGATCTCATACGTGGTGGTCTTTCATTTGAGCTTTCTTCAAATGGATATTCTTGATGGATAGTTAAAGGAGATGATAGTGTTAGGACTAATGGGTTCTTCTTCCACATTATCATTGCACTCCTCTTTATAAAGTGGAAAGAAACTATAATCATCTTCTTGTTTGTTCCAATTCCAAGCACTTTCTTCATCGAACTCCACGTCTCAACTAACAACAACTTTTTCATTAATAGGATTATATAACTTGCATCCTTTTGATCATGAGTCATATCCAATGAAAATGTATTTTTCACCTTTGTCATCTAATTTGGAGCGTCTTTGATCTGGCATATTGGCATACGTGATGCTTCTGAATACTTTCAAGTGAGATATACATTGATTTTTATCACTCCATGCTTCTTTGGGGGGTTTTGTTCTACACACTTCGAGTTGGAGAGCGATTGGACAAATACACCGCGCATTCGATGGCTTCAGCCCCAAACTCTTTTGGAACATATTTGCTTTTTAACATAATTTGGGCCGTGTTAAGAAGAGACCCGTTCTTCCTTTCTACAACCCCATTTTGTTATCCAGTGTACATGACTATTTATGGAAGATGAATTCTATTTTCTTCACAAAACTTCCCAAACCCTTTTGATGTAAATTCTCCACCTCGGTCGGATCTCATTGCTTTAATCTTATAACCACTTTCATTTTCTATAAAGGCCTTAAATTTCTTAAAATCTAAAATACATCTGATTTTTTTTTGAGATAATAAGCCCATGTTTTTTTATACTAAAATCATCAATAAAAAGTGCAAAATAGTTATATTTTCAAAGTGAGCATGGTTTTATAGGGCTACAAATATCCGTATGAATTAATTTTAATGGTTCCTTTGCTCTTGTAGTTGGTTGTTTTGGAAAACATTTTCTTGGTTGTTTTTCAAATAAGCATGCATAATTGTTTCTCATGATTTATCGATGGCAAACATTTCACCATTTTTTGTTCATTAATAATTTTAAGCCCCTAAAATTAAGGTGTCCAAATCTTAAATGCCAAAGCATGATAAATCTTTATACCATGATTTTAGATATTTAGCAACATTACACGAGATATTTAATGAAAACATTCTATTTTTTGACATCTTCACTTTACCAATTAAATTTCCTTTATAATCTCTCATTAAAAGACTTTTATTTTTCATATGTATATCATATTCTTTTTTCAAAAGTTGCTTCAAACTTAATATATTTGTTTTCATTTTAGGCATATAATAAACATTAGAAATAAAGTAATTCTTTCCATTCTTCAAATTAATTTGTATGTTCCTTTTTCTTTAACTGTAATTTTAGATTCATCTCCAAAATTAGTGTTTACACTTACCGATTCATCAAGCTCCATGAACATGCTCCTCCTTCAGCACATATGATTGCTTACCTCATGTCCAAATACCATGTATTGTTGTCGCTAATTTCATCACCTTTATGTACCAACAATAGTGCAGAAATTTCTTCATCTTCTTTAACATAATTTGTTCTCTCTTAAAATTTATAAAAAGTGGATCTACAATCGGAAGCAAAATACCCAAATTTATTACAATTATAACATTTTATTTGTGATTTATCATACCCTGGTCTTCAATTTCCCTTTATGTTTCCTCTTCTTCGACGGCCGCTTGGGGTATATGTGTTTTTCCTTTTCTCCTCTTTATGATAGTCACTTCTTCCATAACTTTGATCATGACCTCTTCCGCTTTGGCTCCGACTTCTTCCATTTTTAAATGTCTCATTTTCCCACAAGATGAGTTTTGTTCGAAGAGCATGCTCCAATTGTTCCTTTTTAACTATTTTTCTTTAATTTTTCTTCATGGGCTTGAAGTGAACCCATGAGTTGATCAATAGTCATGAATCCTAGATCTTAGATTCTTAAATTGCTATAACTAAGTAATCAAATTTTGAATCTAAAGATCGTAAAATTTTCTCAGCAACTCTAATGTCTTTCATTTTTTCTCCATATCTTTTCATTTGATTTACAATAGATAAAACTCAAGAAAAATAATCATTAATTGATTCAGATGATTTCATATGTAAACATTCAAACCCACCTCGCATAGTTTGTAGTCTAATTTTCTGCATTTTGTAAACTCCCTTAAAAGCATTCTCCAAAATCTCCCATACTTCTTATTAATTTGTGCATTAGCTATCTTCTTGAACATAACATCATTCAAATCTCGGTAAATGAGTGTAAGAGCCTTCTGATCCTTCTTCTTCAAATTCTTCAAATTATCCCTTTCAATTTGGGATTTTCAATTTGGGATAAGCTGTAAATATCGGCGGGTTCTTAATACCTATTTTATACGATATCCCATGCATCTTGCGATCCAAGCATCGCCTTCATGTGAATGCTCCAACTATCATAATTCTCCTTCTTTAATAAATGAACTTGAAAAATAATCGTTCCCTTTTTCATCTTCCTCGATTAACAACCGAGCTCTGATACCAATGTTGGGAAAAATTCATAAGAAGAAGAAGGAGAAGTAATTGCTAATTTATAAATGAAGATTGAGAGATAGAATATTTTATAAAGGAGGAAATAAGCTTTATTTTTCTTTCAAATTTTCTTTTTTGCTTGTATATAGAAGATGAGAGAAAACATACTTATTTATAGTGCAGTACATTCTCTAGACTTTTCTTTAATCCTCTTAACAAATCTATTTTCTAAAATTCTCCAAATTACATATTAGCTAACTTTAGATTTTCCTCTATGCTTAATTGGGCATTTCCATAAATACAAAGATTAAAATTATCAACATAATCAACGTTTCCTAAAAACCAAGTTTATTTCCAACATTTACACTACTAGAAATGGTCTAAATAGCAATGGACAGTTCCGACAGTCCCATCAAGATATTTTCGACGATTGGTAATTTTAAGTAATTTAATTTATCATGTTATTATAACTTATTAATTATAGAAATTTGTTTAAAAATAATAATTTAATTTCTAAAAATTAAAGAAGATATCTTTATTCAATTCTTCAATTTTATAACGGTTTGTGATTGATTAAATTAGTATTTTCAATAATCTTTTATTGTGTGTAATTTGATATTTAACTTTATTGAAAATCGAACTCAAACGATCAATCTATACAACTTTCAGTCCATCCATTATACAACTTTGTTAAAATTTATGATGTGTAACAGTTTTATGAATTTAAATATATTTTTTGACCATTGTGTAACTAATTATGAATTTTACCTTCATTTAATATTATAAATTCATATAAAAGAAAATATTCGACAGAAAAATAATTATTTTGAATCTTTTATCGATTCAGAGTATTTTGTACTTTTAAACTATGGTAAAAAAGTAAATAAATTAGGGTGTCGATCTTGATTCTCAAATTTATAGTCGTTCGTCTACATTCGAACTAAAAAACTTTAGTTCGAAGACCAAACGAGACGAAATTCGTGCCATATATACTATATAATGTATTTATCCAATCCGTATGGCTAGAATCATAAAAAATGGAAGAAAAAATATAGACTCAAAATATATCATTTTCCATGGAGTTGTATAACACTTGGTATATATTGTTAGGATAATTTCTATTAAAATGACCTGCATGAAGTCTAAATTTTTTTTCTATCTATTTTTTTATATCCAACAATACAAATTGGATAAATACATAATACAGTATATATGGTTTGAACTTCATCTCGTTTGAAGATTGTTTGGCCTTCGATTGAAAGGTTTAAGTCCGAATGTTGATGAACGGGTATTAATTTGAAAATCAAGATTGATATCTTAAACCCATTTATTTTCCGTTCATATTTTGACTGTAAGCCCAATATACTTTGGATCGACATAAGATTCAACAAATTTAATTTTTACTAAATATTTTATTTTATATGAATTTATTATCATAAATACATTTAAAAGTCTTAATTAATTATCAAATCGTTAAAAAGTATTATATAATGAATAAAAATAACCTTTTTAATATTTAGAAACAAAAATGGGTTATTGTAAACTTTTTTAATTTTTTTATAAAAAGTGGAATTTTTATAACAAATTAAATTTATTTTAAATAAAGAGAAAATTTATTTTAGTATATTTAATAACCTTTGAAAGCTGTCGGTGGCCGTCGAAATATCGCGAATATGCCATTAACCGAGCCGGTTTCTTCCTCATTTTCCATCATCTCTAAACCCTCAAACCCAATTTCTAAACCCCCAGTCCACCAAAATTCGTTCCTAGCTGCTGCAATATGCCAAAATCCATCGCAATCTTCATCAAGTTGGATTTTCCAAGCTTCTACACCTTCAATCCATCAAAAATTAGATATATTCTTCACCTAAACTAATTATTTCGAATTATGGCAAAATTAGTGTTAGTTTGTGCTAAGATTTATTGATAATAGCCTATTGATTGATTATAATCATGTATTGGTTGATCTAAAAATGTTAATTAGGGTTATTAGTGTTTAAATTCGAAAATTAATGTATAGTTAGGGCTAACTTAGGTTGATTAGTGTATGTGGTTATTAATGTAATATAATTTTGTGTTAATTAGTGTATGTGTTAGCTAAAATGTCAACAAAAATAATTCATTTACATAATCCCTTTGTTAGTTTATACCGTTAATTATATATAAATTTAGTTTATGTGTATGTGGTAATATAAATTTTTTTTTGTATAATGTTAATTTTTTATTAGTGTATAATAAATTATTAGTGTTAGCTGAAATATTGAAAAAAATCAATTTTTATTAGTTTTTATTTGTTACAGAATTCAAATAATGAATTAGTGTATAATGTTAATATAAACAAATTAGTGTATCATGTACTTTGTTTTTTAAATTCCTTATATTTTTTTGCTCCGTCTTACAAGTATTGTATATGATCGTTATATAGATATTCGTTTTTACTACAAAACGGACATCAATACTCATCTGATACAATATGTGTTGGATTTGTCCTTATATTGGATAAGTTACAAACACAATATAATAATTACATTTCGTAAATTATTTCATGTGAAACAGTTCACAAAATTTTGACAGCACATTCTTTTTATTCCCTGTGTACGTGCATTTGTGTACGATACGGGAAACAAAGGAGAAATGCAGCCGAAATTTTGTTGAATCTTTTAAGATGAAATTATTTTGAAATACAATTATCATTGTGTTTGTAATAGAAAGTAGGAGGACCGACCACCAAAAGTAAAAAATAATAATGTGAAAATGTAATATTATATTTATAATTTGTTAAAATTGAAAATAAGATAAAAAAGTAAAAAGAATAATATATGGTATAATTAATAAAACATTAAAATATATAAGTGAATACAAAATTAAAATGTCAATCTAAAAAAAATCATAATTTTTTGAATCTTACTATAATATTTTAAATTTCTATCATATTTTTTGAAATAGAAAAAAAGGTCAATTATTTTGTCGATTGGAGGAGGTGGATATATGAATGGAAGGGAATGAAAGGTTCAATAAGGGAATATTTTTATAATGATGTACATGAATTTATTAAATTCGCTTTAAGTAATAATGGAAATGACGAGAAGTTCATTATCCTTGTAGTAACTAAAAGGATTTGAAGCATTGGAAACCGGATATGGTCATAGTACATTTGTATCAAAACGGTGTTGTGCAAGATTATTATGTGTGTGATCATCAAGGAAAAGTTGTTGCACCTAATTTTGTAGTGTTAGATGAGGAGGTGGATAATGATAATGTTATGGCGAATCCTATAGAAGATATGATTGAAGATGCACCACGATCAATGTTCCCTGTGGTTCAAGTTGATGATGAAGATGTAAATGTCGAAGAAGAACCAAATATTGCAGCAAAGAAAATCTACGATTTATTGGATGCTGCTAAGAAATCCCTTTAGGATAGTTGTAAATGTGGCACCCGATTACCAGTAACTGCCGAATACATTACTATGAAATATAAATTCAATTTCACAAAAGCTAGATTTATAACAATTGTACAGGCTGCAAAATGACATATTAATCTAATGTGCCGAAATCATTATGAAGTGAAAATCTTATGACTGCTTTCGATTTTCTGTACTAAAAGATAGATACATGTTTAAATGTTTTGCATGTTATTTTGAAAAGAGGACATCAATCTTAGGAAGTGTAGAATATGTAACGAGGAAAGATACAAACCAAGAAAAAAGAAGGGAAATGAAGTTCCATACAAGAGAATGCATTACTTACCCATCACTCCTAGACTTCAAAGGTTATATGCATCTTTTGTTACCGCACATCATATGAGATGACACAGTGTGAGAACATAGAAAGAATGTACCTTAATATACCCACCTGATGGAGAAGCATGAAGACATTTTGATAAGACTTATCCGACTTTTGCTGCAAAGAGCTGTAATGTTAGATTTGGTTTGTGTATGGATGGAGTCTCACCATTCTATCAATTTTGGTTCTAATTATTTATCTTAGCATATTATCATTACACCTTATAATTTGCCTTGGTGGATATGTATGAAAACTTCATATATATATTTCTCACTATTGTCATTCCCAGCCCTAATGATCTAACATAAGGAATCAATGTTTATTTAGAAATATTGGTTAAAGAGTTGAAAACATCGTGGCATGAAGGAATTGAAACATACGACGCTTCAATTTTCTTTTCTTCATATTTTCGATTTTTTGTTATGGACTATTGGTGTTTTCCTGTTTATGCATGCTTTTAGGTTAGAGTACGGCTGGTCGTCTAGCTTGTCCTTATTGCATGATCGAAACACGAGCATTTTCTTTACCGTATGGGAAGAAAATTACATGATTTGATTATCATCATTGTTTTCTCCACATTAATCATACTTTTAGAAGAGATAAAAAACTTTCTACCTAATAGAATATAGACTTGACAACCACAAATGATTTGGTCAATATGAACTTGTAAAGAAATATCTAAAGATACATGAAACAAAAGTACAAATTGAAATTTTAGATAAATCTTGGTTCATAGTTGGTGCAAATAAAGTATATTTTGAAAGTTATCTTATTGGAATGATCTCTTACTTCATCATAATATTGACATGATGCACAATGAAAAAAACGTGTTTGAACTAGTGAATTTATAAATTGTGATTATAAATACTTATAACATTGTATAATCTTATATACAATAATAATACATAATAATTAATTCAGAAAAGAGAGCGTGGTCGTCCCGTCTCATACTTGGAAGTTTTTACTCATACTCACGCTATCGAGTATGTCAATAAAGATGACTAAAAAATATACACATAGCATGAAGCAAAATCACAAGAGTCCTTGGTAAGCATATTTTAAATTATAATTTATTAATAATCACATTAAATTATAAGTTTTAAATAATTAAAATAATGTAATATGAATTTTAATTGTAATTCTATTTTTAATCGTAGGATAAATTCATGAAAGAACGAGACAAACTGCTCGAAGGAATAGGTCGAGACGAGCTGACCGCTAATGAAGAGGACATGATGTTTGACGCTATCATAGAACCGCCAATGTGGAATATGCGCTATGGTTTTGTGAACCAAGAGGTAATGTTTATGTATAGTATATTTATGAATAACGTATAACACATTGATTTTATTAATCACGCTATATGAAACTTATACACTTTGGTAAAAAATATTACATGCTAGAAGAGGTCAAGCCAGCTATATAAGAGCTCAGATGATCAGGAGACTGCAAACTTGAGAGCTTGGATTGCTGACCTCGAGGATCGAGATAGACGTCGGACCGCGGAGATGTACCAGATGCTGGATAAGCGCATTGCTACGTATATGCAACAACATGGTAGATTTCCCTCATCACAGTGATCTAGAGGCGATGAGGTGTATGTATGATTTTATTTATTTATATCAAGATATTGTATATACATGCACCTTAATGTTATGAGGTAGTATGAGAGTTATATGTACTTTGAGATGGGCAAGGTTGAATAGATGTGATGTATCATACATTTTGAGATGTTGATGGATGTTTGAGATTTGTGGTATATAAACGGATGTTAGAGGTTAGTTTATTGTATATATTGATGTTTTTTTATTAATGATGTAATATATTTTGTGATTTATGTGGTATGTGTGATTTGAGCTTTAATATATATGATTTACATGCGTGAAATTGGGCTGCGATATATATTGTTATATATATATATGTTGTTTGAGGCATGAATCGCGATTGTAATACAAAAAAAAGTTCTAGATTTACGATGGCTAGTGATGGCTTTCGATGGCTAATTGACCAAAGCGTGACAGTCTTCATGATTGCCATGTGTACTCGACGAGGCGACGAAAATTGTAGAACAATCCAGTTAAGACCGTCCAAAAGTTGTCGAAGGAGCCGTCAAAAAATATGTCGATTAGCAGTTGCTCGACGAATGTTATTTCGACGGCTATTTCCATCGGTTTTCGATGGCCACCGACGGCTAGTAGCTGTCAAAATAACCGTTCTCCCTTGTAGTGTTAATTTTTGGAACAAATTATGTATTATAATTTATAAAGACAATTAATGGGATAATTAAGTTGCATTTGTTTTTCTATAAACAAAGTTAAATTCTGAATGTTGAATAACAAACAAAAATGCTACTCTATCTGAAAGAAATTTGGTTTTTTTAGTCAAATAAGAAATAAAAATTCGAAACTCCGTCTTAGTTCATATTTTTGGGCTTGAAAGTTGTTTCAATCCGCACATTTTCGACTCTTCTTTTCTGTCATTGTAATTTCAATACTGAAAACTCATTTATTTTCAATTATGCAACTTTTTGATCAAAACTAAAGAAATGTAATAAATTGCTCTAACCTTAATGTAATAGCTTATATTAGGGTTTGAAGAAAACTCTCAATAAATCCAATAGCTTACTCGAGTCTGATAGGTATACGCCAGTCTTTGATTTCATGCAGGCTCTATAAACTAAGTTTAGGTATACTATCAGGATAATCATATTAAATGCTAATTTGTACATCTCTTCTTTTGGATGTATAGATGTAATTATCATGCTGAGGTGCCTTTAACGATACAACATCACTACTAGAAAATAAACAATATACTTACGAAGATTACTAATGACATACGTTCTATCATTGGTAAACAAAACATATATGTCGTCGAAAATTTGGATGACACACCAACGACTTGTTTCCACCAGTACAACCCAAGCTCGAATACTTCCCTTTTCATTTTCCTCTAAATTAAAAAATAAAAACTTCCTTCTCTACTTCCTTCGCCCATGGCTCAGCCGCCATCACCTTACTCCACCTATATCACCGATGATACTACTCCAAAGCCCATACGCCTCCACCGTCGATGGTGTTGCTACAGCCCCCACCGTTCCACTTTGCCATATAACAACCTCTAACCCATCGTTGTACTACAGCCCCCATCACCGTGCTACAACATCCAACGAACGATGTTGCTCCAAATCCCCCATTGCTGTTCCACCTCCTTCGGCCATGAAACCGTCTCTTAAGCTTCATCGATATTGTTCTTTCATATTCATATTAGGTATTTATGATTCTCTAATTTTAGTAGATTATGATGAGAATAGTATGATTGAAATGGATTGGTGATCGAAATATGTTGTTGTCATAAATGGTTGATTACAAATGTATATGTATACAAAGGAATTTGGAATTACGATATACTTTGATTTGGTAGTTGTAGTTCAATTGATGAGAACTCATAGATTTGTTGGTTCTATCTGATGAGTTTTGTATTTAATTGTTATACCGATATTCGTTTTTACTAAAACAGAAATTAATATTCGTCGGATTTGTCTTGGTATTAGATAAGTTATAAACACAAAAATTTATGCGTAAGTCGTACATTAATATTTTATCTCAAATCATTCACAGAATTTTGGCAGCACTTCCAATTTTATCATTCTTGTACGTTTTTTGCATACGATGCAGAGAATAAGTGAAAGTGTTGCCAAAATTTTGTGAATCATTCGTGATAAAGTATTGATTTACGAATTATATATATTTTTGTGTTTTTAATAGTTGGTAGGATAGTCGACCGATTAAATTAAGGTTTACTATTGCCATCATCATGTACTTAACTGTGTAATTAATGATATTATAATATATGATAGTATAACTAAAAGTAATGATGAATACATAGTAGTATATGATTTTATTAAAAGAAAATAATGTTGCATGGTATTAATAGTAAAATAAAATTTAACCGTATATGATATTAGTAATAAAAATTATTAAAAGAAAACAATATCATATGATAATAAAAATAAGATAAAAATTAATGGTAGTATAAATAGTCTATTAATTAAAAATTAGTGATTAATAAATAGTAGCATATGATAGTAGTAAAAGAATTTTTTTATATGGTACTAATAATAAAATAAAATTTTATCATATGTGATATTATATGGTATTAATAGTAAAATAATGTTATCCCGCCTTTTGGTTAAGGCTGGGATATCAACAAACTGGCTAAAAAGGATGGATATTAGGATTGGAGATCGATTGAAAACAAGGCTATGGTCGATACCGTCAAAATTGACCAAGCTCCAATCAAGGTGGGATCGATGGAGAATGATAAACAAGGCTAGATGAGGCTACCTTTCAAATTTCAGGCCAATCAGAGTTCGTATGCTCAAGTTATGGATGGGTCAATAGTCATGGAAAATCAGTTCATATCGATACTTTCATATCGATCGAAGTAGGGTTAGCTGTTTGCTTTGGATCGATGGGTTTCATATCGATGCAACGCGCATCGATTGGATGGATACGGCAAGGCATGTTGGCATGCTTTGTACCGATCAAGCTTGGATCGATACGAAGGAAGTAGGACTTGGATGGATACGGACTTGATGGATACGAAGTCATATGCTTCACTAGGACATTCGGGATCGATACGAAGATAGGTGTAGGGGATGGATACGAAAGGCAGCATTCAGGGATCGATACGAAGGAAGGCATGTGTGGATCGATACGAAGAACAAAGCTCTGGATGGATACGGAATATTCAAGAGCCATTTTCATATCGATCGAGTTCGTATTGATCGATACGAAGGAAACAATCAAGATAGAGCACGAAACATGGATCACAGCATGAGAAGAAGATTGATGTGAAAGCTATGGACATGGGATGATGAATACGAAGACTCGGATCGATGCAAAATGGATGGATACAAATCATGGATACGAAGTCATCAACTAGCACTGGAAGATCGAAACTTGAATCGATCATATCTCAGTAACTACATACTGGAATTTCATGAAATTGGGAGAGCAAGGACTTTGCACTATCATCTTTCACCATGATCAATCTCAGATTGTTTGGAGTGATTCTTGATCAATACAAAATCCATTCAGGGATCGATCCCAAACCACTCTAGATCGATCATGTAGGCCCACCTGCGCGTAAGAAAGGGTATTCCGGGATTCGAGGCAGATATTTCCAGCTCCACACCTATAAATGGCACCTCCATTGCAACTAGAAAGGGATCTTCTTCTCTTTTGGCAAAAAATCTGTCATTTTGGTTATTCAAAGGATTGTAACTGTATCTATGGTATAAAAAGAATAAAAAGGATCAATTCAAAGTGGACGTAGGCTGAAGATAGCTGAACCACTATAAATCTTGTGTCTTCTCTTACTTTCTTTCATTTTAATTTTGTTATTTCTTCATTTTTACTCTCTACATCATTTGGATCGGAGATCTGTGACTGGATACTAAGGACTTGTGTGTAAACACTGGTGCTTTCATTACATTCGGGGTTTGTGACCATTTTTGGCGCAAACACTTTAGTGCTTTCATTAAGAAGACTAGCACCTGCTACATCCGATCTGGAGTTCAAATTTGGAAAGCTAAAGGATTGGATCTAAAGCTATGGTTAGGAAATCAGCTAGAAGGACTTTACCAGAAAGGAGCCATCAAGAGGGAAGTCAATAGGCTTCCTCTGGAGCTGGAGCAGATAAGGTATCCATCTACATCACCAGGGATGAGATGCAGACTATGATGGATTCCATGCAGGAGCCGTTGATGAAAAGGCAGGAGGAGATGGTGCAGAACCTTCTCAAACAGTTTGGACAGGCTGGAGCAGCAGGAACGCAGGAGGTCAGATCCATGGAGCTGGATCAGAGGGACTCAATAGGCAACCAGATAGAGCAGTTCAGCAGGGGGCAACCCCCAATCAGCAAACAACTATCAATTTGGATGGACCTAGACTCGGGGGCACACTACCGTGTCATGCTGGACCAAGTCATGGAGGAATACCAGGTGACACTGCACAACATGGTGCCGGTAGGAATACAGGAGTTTGTGACGAGGAGTATGTACCAGAATTCCCACGAGGACTTGGGGGGCAGTTAAGAAATGAAGACGGGAGACAACCTCTGATGGACAATGCTGGAATTGGCAGAAATTATTAGGCGAACCATGCGTGGAGGTCTGACAAACGGAGATCTGGAAGGAGTAAACAGAAGTCCATTTACCCGTAACATCAGGATGGCTAGGAATCCACTGGAGTTCAAGCTGTCTACTCTGGAGGTATACAACGGTAAGACAGATCCTACCGATCATTTGATGAGGTATACAAGACACATGGAAGTGCTAGGGGCATCAGAGGAGGTTATGGCTCAATGTTTCCCCCTGTACTTAACGGATATAGCAGCCATGTGGTTCAGGCAGTTGGAAAATGGATCTATTAGGACATGGACATAATTGGTGGACAGGTTTCTAAAGCAGTTTCAGGTTCATATTAAAAGGCCGAAGAATGTGATGACACCGACATCGGTGAAACAGAGGATAGGAGAGTTGCTCAGAACTTTCTTAACCCGGTTTAATGCAGCAGTTGCTATGGTGGATCGGTCGGATCCATCAATGGTTCTAATAGTAGCAGTATCAGGAGTCAGGGATAATTCGGATTTCAAAATATCATTGATACAGGATCCATCAATGGATTTCGGGGAATTCTTTCACGAAGCCGAGAGGTTTCTTCGATAGGAGGATGCAAGTTTGGATATGAAATCAAAGGAAGTAAACGTGGCTAAGGATGGAGGACCATCCGCTGAAAGCTCGGGTATGGATAAGGATAAAGGGAAGAGGAAGTCGGATGACGACTCTGGCAGGGCAAGGAAGCATTGGGGAGAACCAAAATTCTCCACTTACACAGGACTAAATGAGACATTAGAATGCATCTACATGGAAACTCGAGATCGTCTTCCATATCGAAGGCCAGCAAGAAGGGAACCCTCGGAGCGCGAAAGAGCATCGGGAAGGCACTGTCTCTTTCATGACCTGGACGGGCATGATACTAACAGCTATAGGCATCTAAAGGAAATAACCAGGGAGCATGTAATAAATGGTCAGTTGCGGCAATATCTCGGGACTCGGAATGCGGCGGTGGAACATGAGCAGCCACCGTCTACCTCAAACGACGACGGCGCAAGGCCTAGGTGTAACGACCCGTATTTTTACGGATTGAAACATCGTAAAACAATTGACATTTGGTCGCATTGTTGATAAGTCGTCCAGAGTCTAAGTCCTAGGTCGTATGAAGGTTTGGAGCGACCTAAGGAAGATGGCGAGTTAAGAGGTAGGCGGCTTAGTGAATTGGAGCGACCTAAGTATTGGAACGACCTAAGAAGTTAGGTCGTGTGAGAGTTAGGTCGTATAGGAGATAGGTCGTGTGGTGGCTTAGGTCGTGGGGTAGGTTAGGTTGGTTGGAGCGACCTATAAGATGTTGGCGACCTAAGTGTTAGTAGCGACCTATAGAAGTTAGCGACCTATAGAAGTTAGCGACCTATAGGAGTTAGCGACCTATAGGGTTGAGCGACTTAAGGATAGGCAGCGACCTAAGAGGGTTAGCGAGTTAGTGTAGTTAGGTCCTTAGATGACCTAAGGAGTTAGGTCGTATCCTGGCTAAGTGTTAGGTCGCGTGTGTGTGATAAGTCGCAGGTTTGTTAGGTCGTTAGGTCGTGGCATTGTTAGGTCGCGAGGAAGCGTGTGTGTGTTAGGTCGTAGGAGTGTTAGGTCGTAGAAGCGATCTGTGTTAGGTCGCTAGGCTGCATCCTCGTTAGGTCGTAGGTCGCGAGGAAGCGCTTATGTGTTAGGTCGTAGGCTGGTATTGTTGAGTCGTGAGAGTTAGGTCGGAGGGTTTGTTAGGTCGTGGACGACCTAACTCCGAGCGACCTAAGGGGAAATCAACCAATAAATAGGAGGGTTTTTCTTCATTTTTGGGATTCGGATTTCGAAGCGACGAAGTGCTGCCATTTTGAGAGCTCAACTTCTACACTTCTTCACTTCTTTTCTCCACTCTAATCTAGTGATTCCATCCATCCAAGTTGAAGATCAAATCGAAGATCGAAGAGCTTAGATTGAAGATCTACATTCTTCGAAGAGAGATTTCATCGTTTGAAGCGGATTGGTGATAGATCAAGTTAGATCCTTCGCTGTCCAGATCTGAAGTGTGTTGCTTTTGAGTTGTTTTGGTGATTTGGTGAGTGGTGATTATCTCTCACACGGATCCAAAGGAGTATATCGGATCGTTGGCTTAATTTGGTGTTAAATTAGTGATTTCCATGCATTTTTGTAAACCTAAGTGTAGATCCATGTAGATCCATTGTTCATGATGATTTGACAACCATTTTACTACATGATTAACCTATGCAAGTTCATTCATCAAGTTGTAGAGATATTTCTCATGTTTTCATGCTTGTTAGACTTTCTACACTTTATTTACGAAATTGCCATTATTGTTATAATTGTTCATGAGATCATATTTGAATGCTTGTTTTACTTGGATTAATGTTTGATTTGATTGATTGCTATGAATTAGATGATTGATGATTTGATTTAGACAAGATGGTCAAAGATGATTCAAAAGCTAAGGGAAAGGCTCTTGAATTGGAAAAGCTGCACGTGGCATATGTAGCGGATGATGAAGCTCATATGGATAGATTCGATGATGATGTTGAGATGAGACTTTGCTATGATGATGATGAGGCGAAGTATGATATGAGATAGTTTTGGTCTAATCCAGATGGGATCATTCCAAGCATGTTGATAACTCGGTGAATTGGTTCGAGTTGAGGATAATGGTTTGCTCGAGAGGCGCTTGAGCTAGTATGGAAATAGTCGTCGAGGAGGATGACTAGGAGGCTGAGATCTCATCGTTGTTGAAGGTTCTAGCATGCTCAAAGCAAGAGTACGTTGGGCAGATTCGATAGTCCCTGAAGGCTACTGATTGAGTAGTCAAGTACTCTGGGCAGATTCAATAGTCCTAGGCACGGGTCACGATGACGTGCAGAGTTATGTCTAGAACCGGGGTTTCCATTAGCCCTTGACGGACGGATGAAAGAATGAGCCGGTCATTCAATTAACGATGATATCGAAGCAATGATAACAGTGATAGCCAGAGTCATGGATGTTTGGTTGTATCGTCATTCGGTCTCAAGAGCGGTATTTTCTGGGTGCTTATCTGATCTTGGTTTAGGCCTTGGGGGTTTGTACTTGGAAAACATCGCCCTTGACTCGAGTGATTATTGCTTTACTTTAAATTGTATGCTTTGCTTTGCTATGCTTGCTTCTGCTTAAGGTGTGTCTGGGGGCTATCACTGTAGAAAGAGGTGGAGTGGGAGGGTTGTATTCCTATTCCTTTTCCTTTATGCTCTTTTGGTATGTTGTTAGTTAATTTACTGCTCACTAAGACTGTTGTCTGACTCAAGGCTTTATGTTTTAACTCTTATTGCCTTGGGCTGTTCGTCCATTTTGGGACGGGCAGACTAGGTAGCAGGTGACAGGTGCTGTTCTTGCTTTCCACGTTGCTGATGACGAAGACGAGCTGGAGTATTGCATATTATCTTCTTACTATATGTACTGGATGTTCCGCTGCTTTGTATTCTCTGAGTGTTATGTAGTGAGGCTTGATGTATTGACTATTCAGATGTTTGTATCCAACTATTATGAAGTTTTATTGATGAGATTCTATTCTGTGAAGCTTCACTATATATATGTTCTATTGTATTTTGTCCATGCGCTGTGAGTAATACGATAGATTCTGTTGTTTTAATTTACCCTGACAATCGTCCATGGTCGCCTGGCACACTTTACAACGCACTATCTCTAGATTCGGTGCAGGGGTCATGGGAAGTCGTCACATTTGGTATCAGAGCTTTGGTTAATCGATTTTACCCAACGCTCGCTGACGTAACTACGTATGAGAGACGTAATTGTATTTTGATGGATGATTACTATATATAATATAGTAGCTTAGTAGAGTTTGAGTCCTTTATGCAGTTGTTTCTCAAGGTGTGCTAATCATTCCTTTTTATAGATATTAAGGATGAGTCGAAGAGGGAGACCAGCTGCTAAGGAAGGCCGTTCTACTGAAGGGGCTGCTGATTATGCTGCTATGTTCGAAGCTATGATGACTTCGATCATGAGAAGGATGCCAGCTCCGGGGCCATTGGTGGATGTAGGAGTTCAAGTTCAAACTCCAAAACCGGTGGATTTTGCTAAGTTGTGTAAGGACTACACTGCTCTTGGAGGAAAGGTTTTCTTGGGAACAGAATCAACCATTGAAGTCCAGAGGTGGATAGATGCTTGTGGAAGGATCTTTGGTGACTTGGGAATTGAGGATGCAACTAAGAGGAAGTTAGCATCAAGGAAGCTTCAAGGAAGAGCTTCAGATTGGTGGAACTCTATCACTATTGATACTCCGGAGGAAGAGATTACTTGGGAGCAATTCCAAGTCAGATTTGAAGCCAAGTTCATTTCTACTGCTCAGAAGTCTGTTCTGTTCAAGAAGTTTGTGGAGCTCAAGCAAGGTGGAAGACCAGTTCTTGAGTATGTCTCTGAGTTTGAAGCTTTGTCCAAGTATGCCCGGTCGTATATTGAATCTGCTTATCAGAAGAATGAGAAGTTTGTGACAGGCTTGGATAGTTATCTTGGGAGGCAGTTGGTGGATCATTTGGATGATTCATTTGAGAAGCTTGTGGAGAAAGCTCTCAGGCATGAGAGTCTGTTTCCTAAGGAAGGATCTGTTGTTGCTGTGACTAAGGGAGAGTCTAAACCACAGCAGGGTGGAAACCAGAAGAGGAAGCAGCAACAGTAGAAGGGTAAGGATGGCCAAAAGAAGCCGAAGGGCGAAGTGACTTGCTACAATTGTCAGCAGAAGGGCCATTTCTCTAAGGATTGTAAGAATCCGAAGGTACCGATGAAGTGTCACAACTGTGACAAGCCGGGGCATTTCAAGAGGAATTGTCCAGAACCACGGAAGGACAAGCAGATTGTGCAAGCTTATGCTTTGGGAGCTGTTCCATCGTCTTCGAAAGCTCCTACCACTGAAGAGAAAGGAAAGAGTGTGGTGGTTCAAGGTACTCTCTCCATTTGTGGTGTTCCAGTTAGAGTTCTGTTTGATACTGGGGCGTCGCATTCGTTTGTTTGTAGTGAACTTGTAGGCCGGTTGGGTTTAGAACCGGATATTGTTGATAGGCCATTGGTTGTGACTAATCCAGTTGGGGGTTCGTCTTATTTGTGTATGTTATGCCGTGGTCTGATTGTTTCGAGTCATGATTGCTCTTTTGTTTGTGATTGTTTTGTTCTGAACTTTGCGGGGTTCGGAATTATTTTGGGTATGGACTGGCTTAGGAAATATGCGGCAAAGGTTGATTGTGAGAGGTTGGAGGTGACAGTCGGGAATGTGGAGGGGCGAAGGATTGTGATACGATGTAAGAATGAAGAAGGCGTCTTCATGAGCTTCATGTATTCGCTTGTTGTTCCACGAGATGGACTGTCATCGTTGCCAATCGTTAATGGATTTGAGGATGTCTTTGACGAGGTCAAAGGGTTACCGCCGCATAGAGAGATCGAGTTTCGTATAGATCTAGTTGAAGGAGCCAGACCGGTTGTGATGCCTCTTAGGCAGATGGCGCCTAGGGAACAGCAGGAGTTGAGGGTGCAAGTTGATGATCTTTTACAGAAAGGATTCATTCGGCGTAGTGTGTCCGAATGGGGTGCACCAGTTGTGTTTGTTACCAAAGCGGATGGATCGCTGAGGTTGTGTGTGGATTATCGTGAGCTGAATAAGGTGACTAAGAAGAACAAGTATCCATTGCCGAGAATAGATGACTTGTTTGATCAGCTTCACGAAGCGAAGATGTTTTCTCAGATGGATTTGGCAACGGGATTTCACCAGTTGAGAGTTGCTAAGGATAGTGTGCCGAAGACTGCTTTTAGGACACCATCCGGTTTCTTTGAGTGGATGGTAATGCCGTTTGGATTGACTAATGCGCCAGCGTATTTTGTGGATCTTATGAATAGAGTGTTCAGAGATCAGTTGAACAAGTTCGTACTTGTGTTCGTGGATGATATTCTGATTTATTCCAGAACTAAAGAAGAGCACAAGACGCACTTGCAGATTGTTTTGGAGATCTTGCGAAAACATCAGCTGAAGGCTAAGTTTTCGAAGTCACTTCTGGAAGAGTGAAGTGAGGTTCTTAGGCCATGTTATCTTTGGAAATGGAATAGCGGTTGATCCCGCCAAGGTGGCAGCAATCCAGGATTGGGTTAGACCTAAGAATGCATATGATGTGAGAAGTTTTCTTGGATTAGCAGGATATTATCGACGGTTTATCAAAGACTTCTCCAAGGTGGCTGCACCGTTAACAGGATTGACGAAAAAGAACCAAGTGTTCAGATGGGAAGATAAGTGTGAGCAAGCTTTCAGAATCCTGAAAGAGCGATTGACAAGTGCTCCTGTTTTGACTATTCCAAGTGGGAATGATGAGATGGTGGTTTACACCGATGCATGTGGTACTGGACTTGGAGCAGTGCTAATGCAGAGAGATAAAGTTGTTGCGTATGCAAGTCGACAACTGAAGCCGCATGAAAGGAATTACCCGACTCATGATTTGGAGTTAGCGGCGATTGTTTTTGCTCTGAAGATGTGGAGACATTATCTATTGGGAGTTCGGTTCGAGTTGTTTACAGATCATAAGTCGTTGTAGTATCTTTTCTCCCAAAAGGATTTGAATCTTCGGCAGCAACGTTGGCTAGAGTTTTTGGCATCAAATGATTTTGGTATAGCTTATACTTCGGGAAAAGGTAACGCGGTGGCAGATGCGTTAAGTCGAAGACATGCAGGATTGGGAGCCATGTTTTCAGAATGGAAGAATCTCGAGTATTTAGCTGGATTTGACTTCAGGCCCAGATGTGAATTGGAACCTGAGATGTTGGCAAACTTATCGATAAGACCGACTCTTGTGGAAAGGATTGGCGAGAGCCAAAAGCAAGACGATAAGCTTGTCAAGATTATCCGTGATTTGGAAATTGGATTGGAACCAGAAAAGGATAAAGGATTCGAAGTTGATCGAGAGGGTTGGCTTTGGAAGCAAGGACGACTAGTTGTTCCCGATATGGATGAATTGAGAGATGAAGTTTTGAAGGAAAGTCATCACTCGAAGTTGACAATTCATCCAGGTGGAAACAAGATGTATCGGGATATGAAGAGAACCTACTACTGGGAAGGTATGAAGAAGGATGTTGGAAATTTCATTTCCAAGTGCATGAACTGCCAGTTGGTGAAAGCCGAACAGAAGAAGCCAAGTGGATTGCTTCAGCCATTAGAAGTTCCTACATGGAAGTGGGAACAAGTGTCGATGGATTTTATTGATGGACTACCTAGAACAAGAACTGGAAATGAAGGGATTTGGGTCATTGTAGATCGTTTGACTAAGAGTGAAAGATTCATTCCTGTTCGATCGACTAGGACTGCATCAAAGTTGGCCGAGTTGTATGTTAAGTGGATAGTTCGATTCCATGGTATTCCGAAGAGTATAGTGAGCGATCGAGACCCATTGTTCACTAGTGGATTTTGGAAGAGCTTCCAGGAAGTTTTGGGAACCGAGTTGTGTTTGAGTACAGCTTATCACCCTCAAACAGATGGTCAGACCGAGAGAGTCAACCGAGTTTTGGAAGAGCTTCTTAGAGCTTGTGTTTTGGATTTCGGAGGATCATGGGAAGATCATCTTCATTTGGTGGAATTTTCATATAACAACAGTTACCAGTCAAGCATTGGTATGGCACCGTATGAGGCATTGTATGGAAGACCGTGTAACTCTCCGACATGTTGGTTAGAGACCGGAGAAAAGTTGATACTTGGGCCAGAGATGATTCGTCAGACTTCAGATTGTATAGAGATCATTCGACAACGAATGAAGGCAACCCAAGATCGTCAGAAAAGTTATGCCGATAAGCGTCGTAAGGATTTGGAATTCGACGTAGGTGATATGGTTTTTGTGAAGATTTCTCCATTGAAGAATGTTATTCGATTCGGGAAGAAAGGAAAATTGACTCCGAGATTTGTTGGACCATTCCCGATCATCGAGCGAATTGGAAAGCTCGCTTATAGATTGGAGTTACCGGAGAAGATGTCGAGTGTGCACAATGTTTTTCATGTCTCGTACCTAGGGAAGTATGTGCACGACTCGAATACAGTGGTTTCTGCAGATAGCTATGAAGATTTCGAAGTTGATCCAGTCGATAAGAGACCTCGTAAGCCGCTTCGTGTTGTGGAAACCGACACGAAACAGCTTAGGAGGAAGATAGTTAAGTTGCTCAAGATACAATGGAGTGATGATGATAACGACTGTACGTGGGAGGTGGAAGAGAGGATGAAGGCAGCTCATCCTGAACTCTTCAAGGTATGGCCCTAAGGTGTCGTGTCATCTCATGATATTGTAACTTGTTCTAGTTTTAGAATTATGCATGCTAAGCTAGAATTGGATGCATGGTTTGTTGATTGCTATGGATGGTAGGCATGCAGAATAGTCTTTGATTGCTCTGTTTGTTTGGAATTTCGGGAGCGAAATTCCTAAGGGGGGAAAAATGTAACGACCCGTATTTTTACGGATTGAAACATCGTAAAACAATTGACATTTGGTCGCATTGTTGATAAGTCATCCAGAGTCTAAGTCCTAGGTCGTATGAAGGTTTGGAGCGACCTAAGGAAGATGGCAAGTTAAGAGGTAGGCGGCTTAGTGAATTGGAGCAACCTAAGTATTGGAACGACCTAAGAAGTTAGGTCGTGTGAGAGTTAGGTCGTATAGAAGATAGGTCGTGTGGTGGCTTAGGTCGTGGGGTAGGTTAGGTCGGTTGGAGCGACCTATAAGATGTTGGCGACCTAAGGGTTAGTAGCGACCTATAGAAGTTAGCGACCTATAGAAGTTAGCGACCTATAGGAGTTAGCGACCTATAGGGTTGAGCGACTTAAGGATAGGCAGCGACCTAAGAGGGTTAGCGAGTTAGTGTAGTTAGGTCCTTAGACGACCTAAGGAGTTAGGTCGTATCCTGGCTAAGTGTTAGGTCGCGTGTGTGTGATAAGTCGCAGGTTTGTTAGGTCGTTAGGTCATGGCATTGTTAGGTCGCGAGGAAGCGTGTGTGTGTTAGGTCGCAGGAGTGTTAGGTCGTAGAAGCAGTCTGTGTTAGGTCGCTAAGCTGCATCCTCGTTAGGTCGTAGGTCGCGAGGAAGCACTTATGTGTTAGGTTGTAGGCTGGTATTGTTGAGTCGTGAGAGTTAGATCGGAGGGTTTGTTAGGTCGTGGACGACCTAACTCCGAGCGACCTAAGGGGAAATCAGCCTATAAATAGGAGGGTTTTTCTTCATTTTTGGGATCCGGATTTCGAAGCGACGAAGTGCTGCCATTTTGAGAGCTCGACTTCTACACTCCTTCCCTTCTTTTCTCCACTCTAATCTAGTGATTCCATCCATCCAAGTTGAAGATCAAATCGAAGATCGAAGAGCTTAGATTGAAGATCTACATTCTTCGAAGAGAGATTTCATCGTTTGAAGCGGATTGGTGATAGATCAAGTTAGATCCTTCACTGTCCAGATCTGAAGTGTGTTGCTTTTGAGTTGTTTTGGTGATTTGGTGAGTGGTGATTATCTCTCACACGGATCCAAAGGAGTATATCGGATCGTTGGCTTAATTTGGTGTTAAATTAGTGATTTTCATGCATTTTTGTAAACCTAAGTGTAGATCCATGTAGATCCATTGTTCATGATGATTTGACAACCATTTTACTACATGATTAACCTATGCAAGTTCATTCATCAAGTTGTAGAGATATTTCTCATGTTTTCATGCTTGTTAGACTTTCTACACTTTATTTACGAAATTGCCATTATTGTTATAATTGTTCATGACATCATATTTGAATGCTTGTTTTACTTGGATTAATGTTTGATTTGATTGATTTCTATGAATTAGATGATTGATGATTTGATTTAGACAAGATGGTCAAAGATGATTCAAAAGCTAAGGGAAAGGCTCTTGAATTGGAAAAGCTGCACGTGGCATATGTAGCGGATGATGAAGCTCATATGGATAGATTCGATGATGATGTTGAGATGAGACTTTGCTATGATGATGATGAGGCGAAGTATGATATGAGATAGTCTTGGTCTAATCCAGATGGGATCATTCCAAGCATGTTGATAACTCGGTGAATTGGTTCGAGTTGAGGATAATGGTTTGCTCGAGAGGCGCTTGAGCTAGTATGGAAATAGTCGTCGAGGAGGATGAATAGGAGGCTAAGATCTCATCATTGTTGAAGGTTCTAGCATGCTCAAAGCAAGAGTACGTTGGGCAGATTCGATAGTCCCTGAAGGCTACTGATTGAGTAGTCAAGTACTCTGGGCAGATTCAATAGTCCTAGGCACGGGTCACGATGACGTGCAAAGTTATGTCTAGAACCGGGGTTTCCATTAGCCCTTGACGGACGGATGAAAGAATGAGCCGGTCATTCAATTAACGATGATATCGAAGCAATGATAACAGTGATAGCTAGAGTCATGGATGTTTGGTTGTATCGTCATTCGGTCTCAAGAGCGTTATTTTCTGGGTGCTTATCTGATCTTGGTTTAGGCCTTGGGGGTTTGTACTTGGAAAACATCGCCCTTGACTCGAGTGATTATTGCTTTACTTTAAATTGTATGCTTTGCTTTGCTATGCTTGCTTCTGCTTAGTGTGTGTCTGGGGGCTATCACTGTAGAAAGAGGTGGAGTGGGAGGGTTGTATTCCTATTCCTTTTCCTTTATGCTCTTTTGGTATGTTGTTAGTTAATTTACTGCTCACTAAGACTGTTGTCTGACTCAAGGCTTTATGTTTTAACTCTTATTGCCTTGGGCTGTTCGTCCATTTTGGGACGGGCAGACTAGGTAGCAGGTGACAGGTGCTGTTCTTGCTTTCCACGTTGCTGATGACGAAGACGAGCTGGAGTATTGCATATTATCTTCTTACTATATGTACTGGATGTTCCGCTGCTTTGTATTCTCTGAGTGTTATGTAGTGAGGCTTGATGTATTGACTATTCAGATGTTTGTATCCAACTATTATGAAGTTTTATTAATGAGATTCTATTCTGTGAAGCTTCACTATATATATGTTCTATTGTATTTTGTCCATGCGCTGTGAGTAATACGATAGATTCTGTTGTTTTAATTTACCCTGACAATCGTCCATGGTCGCCTGGCACACTTTACAACGCACTATCTCTAGATTCGGTGCAGGGGTCATGGGCGGTCGTCACACTAGGAATGATGGTCGGTTGGTCATCGACTAATCAGGATGGTATGAATAAGTAGCAAACTCTGGGCAAACGGCTAAGTCACTTACTCATGTACGGGGACGGAGATAGCCCCTAGGCATGCTCTAAGACGATGATATACCTTGACGTTCTAGTTTGTGAAATCTGCTTTTTCTTTTTGGTTTGGACATTTGGTTTTTCTGGTTTGGTTTCGGAGTTCAGTTTGAACTCGTGGTTTTGTTGATTTTCTGGTTTGGATTTTGGTTTGGATGCTTGTCTTTTGGTTTGGATCTTGTTTTGGATTTTTGATATGGATTTCTGGTTTTTTGGTTTGATCTGGATTTCGGATTGGATTTTGGATAGATTTTTATATGGATTTTGGTAAAAGGTCGTCGAGTATGGACTATGCTCGGCAAGGGTCCAATGTGACCAAGGTCGGCCTAGGACTTAGGCTATGGTTCAACAAACATGATTTGTTATTTGATGTTTCAAGTCGTCGAGTATGGATTATGCTCGACAAGGGTCCAGGATGACCAGGTTTGGCCTAGGACTTAGGCCAGGATCCATTGCGTAGGATTTGGCACACAGGTCGTCGAGTGTGGATTATGCTTGGCAAGACCTGTAGAGGTTACAGATTCGGATTTCGGCTTTGAATGGCTAAGGATTGGCTATGAACTCGGAGTGGACTCAGATTTGGATAAGGGCCTGGCGTGGTCCCGGGTTTGGATATCGACCTAGAGAGGTCTTGGATTTGGTTACTGGATATGGATAGATTAGGATATGGGTGGATTAATATATGGATGGATTAGAACTCAGATGTCGGGTTCGGATGGATATGGAATTGGCTAAGGATTTGGTTACTGGATTCAGAATTGGATATCGATTCAGAGCAGTCGTGGATTTGGATAAGGATATGGCTATGGCACTTGGATAGAATGACTTGGTAATAGATTGGACTATGGATCAGACGATATGGCCATGAATGGAATATGGACTTTGGATGTCAGATTTAAAGCTATTCAAAACATGTCTTCCTACCGCAAGGCATGTTTTGGGGGGAAAATGTTATCCCGCCTTTTGGTCAAGGTCGGATATCAACAAGTTGGCTAAAAAAGGATGGATATCGGGATTGGAGATCGATTGGAAACAAGACTATGATCGATACCATAAAAATTGGACCAAGTTCGGTGGGATTGTTGGGGGATGATAAAAAAAAGGCTAGGTGAGGCTACCTTTAAAATTTAAGACCAATCGGAGTTTGTATGCTCAAGTTATGGATGGATCAATATTCATGGAAAATCAGTTCGTATCGATACTTCCATATCGATCGAAGTAGGCTCGGCTGTTTGCTTTGGATCGATGGGTTTCGTATCGATGCAATGCGCATTGATTGGATGGATACGACATGGAATGTTGGCATGCTTTGTATCGATCAAAGCTTGGATCGATACGAAGGAAGGAGGACTTGGATGGATACGGACTTGGATGGATACGGAGTCATATGCTTCACCAGGACACTCGGGATCGATACGAAGATAGGTGTAGGGGATGGATACGAAAGGCAGCATTCAGGGATCGATATGAAGGAAGGCATGTGTGGATCGATACGAAGAACAAAGCTCTGGATGGATACAGAAGATTCAGGAGCCATTTTCGTATCGATAGAGTTTGTATCGATCGATACGAAGGAAACAGTCAAGATGGAGCACGAAACATGGATCATAGCATGAGAAGTGGATCGATGTGAAAGCTATGGATATTGGATGATGGATACGAAGACTCGGATCGATGCAAAAGGGATGGATACGAAGTCATCAGCTAGCAGTGGAAGATCGAAACTTGGATCGATCATATCTCACAAACTACATACTGGAATTTCATGAAATTTGGAGAGCAAGATCTTTGCACTATCATCTTTCACCATGATCGATCTCAGCTCATTTTGAGCGATTCTTGATCGATACAAAATCCATATGGATCGATCGGGGATCGATCCCAAACCACTTTAGATCGATCATATAGGCCCACCTACACGTAAGAAAGGGTATTCCGAGATTCGAGGCAGATATTTCCAGCTCCACACCTATAAATGGCGCCTCCATTGCAACTAGAAAGGGATATTCTTCTTCTCTTTTAGCAAAAACTCTGTCATTTTGGTTATTCAAAGGATTGTAACTGTAACTACGGTATAAAAGGAATAAAAAGGATCAATTCAAAGTGGACGTAGGCCGGAGATAGCCGAACCACTATAAATCTTGTGTCTTATCTTACTTTCTTTCATTTTAATTTTCTTATTTCTTCATTTTTACTCTCTTCAACATCTAGATCTGAGATCTGTGACTGTATACTAAGGACTTGTGTGTTAACACTGGTGCTTTCATTACATTCAGGGTTTGTGACCATTTTTGGCGCAAATAAATAAAAATTAACCATATACGATATTAATAATAAACTTTAGTAAAAGAAAATAATATTATATGGTATTAATATTATAAAATAAAATTTAATAGTGTATGATATTTTTTTTCTTATTTTCATAAAGTACAAACTGAATTATTTAAAAGTTCGAAGTTGGATGCACAAGAAGTTAAAAAAAAGTACCATTTCTATTCAGTGAAGGTGGAAGCATTCCTAAAGTTTGCACCGAATGATAAAACAAATGTTAAAGAAATCTAGTGTCCTTGTAGTAAGTGTCATTGTGTGAAACTCCAATGAAATTGTAGCTTTAAATTTGCATATAAATGGTTTTATGTCAGACTACCTCGTATGGAAATTGCATGGTGAAATCGAGACAAGACGTGAATCAACAATGATAGTTGAAGATGAACTTATAAACACCTATTTCGATCTTGAAGATGTTAAATTTTGGTGATACAAAATCACCAATAGAAGAAAACAAATATGAAAAAAGGAAAGTAATAACGTGTGTTTATTATGGAAATGCATAAATTATTGGATTGCATTTCCATTAGATGGCAAGGAAATAAATGCAAGCTCACATTATGGAATAATATATATGCAAAAGGATATGAATATTATTTCTTTCTCAGTAATCGCATTGCTTTGGGATTATTTTCTTCCATCTTTGTTAATTAAAGGAATGAGTGAATTACTTGCTATGTTTGCATCATTTGTTACCATTATAAATTGCCTCCATTATCTTCTTATCATATCTTGGTAGTTTGATCGATGACTCACATGAATTTACACTGGTTATATATTAAGGGTAGACTTCATCGTAAATCTACCCCGGCATTCAGCCAGCGATCCTCAAATAGAGCGTCTCTTCTTGTTAACCCTAACTTAGGGCTTTGGTATGTAAACTGTTATCTTGTAATCTCTCGTAACTCTCTCATTTGTAATAAAATCTCTCTCCTTTGGACTGGACGTACACTATCTTGACGATAGTGGAACCAGTATAAATATTATGCATCTATTTTCCTTCTTTATAATTATTTACTATTTATTTGGAGTACTAGAATAATTGCTACTAGATTGAGTGATGTTCAAATTGGCAAATCTAGATCTTGTTTATTGTTTTTTTAGCATTTGTGCAATTTTTGCACAACAGATTGGTATCAGAGCCAATGGTTCAAGGGGACCAATATGATGCAGGGTTGACCTAAGTATGCTCCAATATATGGTTTGTTCTTGGGAGTCTCATTAAGGTGGAGTTATAAGTTAGAACGCGGCCTGCTCCAACCGTGGAAAAGAGAACTTTTTGTGAAAACAGCTTGGCCCAACCGCTGAGAGGTGGTAGCGACCTAACCTAAACTGCTGGAGGTGTTAGCGACCTTATCCAAGTGTTTGAGGACTCTATATAAATTCAAATTGAATTGAGAAAATGCACGCCAAGATGGAGATCTGTTAGGTGTGCCTCGCATTGTATTAGAGTGGGTGCGTAGATTGGATTATGATTAGTCCCACATCGTAAGATATTCTAAAAGAGATGAGCATATATATGAGATTGGTAGCATGTAACAACAAGGAAATCCTTTTGTTACAAATAAATGTTGCCATGAAAATATGTGCTCTAAGGAGAACGTAGGGATATCCAATTATGACGCTGGCACCAAAAGAGCTTCATTTAGTGGTCTTGCCCTTTCTACATTAAATGAAGTGCGCGCATAGCGGAAGATGCGAGGGAGTACCGAAAATTTCAACAGAAGAACCTAATAGAAAAGGCAGAATTGCATAAATGGTTCATGAAGTCGCCGATCTAAGTGTGTGTACTAATGAAATAGAAGAGGTACTTGACCTAGAATCAAAAAGTTTTCCAATCTGTATGAAGCTTCATAAAGAGCATTGTGTAACGGATGTAAAATGACGAATTTGTCAATGACATTTAGGTTAATCGCTATAAAATCCACATATAAAGTCTAATGAACTCGATTCTTAGTCTCTGTAAGGAAATGCTTCTTCTAGAAGTTTTGGTAGAAAATTGGTATTCGCTAAAATAGAAGTACCTGCCTTTGGTCTGTCGTATGAGCGTGTCCAAGTGGATGCATAATATATTGGAAGGAAGATAAAAACATTACAAGTTGTAAATTCTGCAACCACTAAAGATATAAATCGATAAAGAGCAGTGGTAAAGGCATGCCTTTTACTCATATGCATTACTTTCCGCTAACAAATAGATTACAAAAATTGTATGCATCTCCTGATGTTGCAAAACACATGCGATGACATAACGAACGACAACGAGCTGAAGATGTTTTATGTCATCCATTAGATGGAGATGCTTAGAAGCGTTTTGATAATATATATCTTGATTTTGCTATAGAATCCTATAATATATGACTTGGTTTTTGTACTGATAAATTCATATCGTTTGCTTCGTTTGGTAATAAACCTTACTCAACGTGCCCAGTTATTCTAACACCTTACAATTTTCCACTATGGATGGGTATAAAGAACCAATACATGTTTTTATCTATAATAGTTTCAGTATTGAGAAAACCTAAAAATGAGATATACTATATTTGCAACCTTTAGTGGATGAAATGAAAAGACTATGGACAGAGAGCGTTGTAACTTATTATGTGTCAAAAATACTTTTACAATGTTTGCATCATTATCATGGATGATAAGCGATTTTCCTGCATATGAGATGCTTTCTGGATAGAGTATAGCCGATAAATTTTCTTGTCTTGTTTGCATGGATTCAACAGAATCTTGTCAAAAATTTGGTGGTAAACAATGTTGGTGGGATTGCCAAATCGAGTGCCGATGAATTAGTTATAGCATGGTTCCCTAAGTTAATTATCGAGTAGCTTCAGCGACTATGCCGATGACAAGCAATGATTCTAGGCTTTCTTTCTATCTTGGTTTTGTTTTTGAAGCTTTCAACAGGTCAGTAATTTGTTGAGTAGCTAGCACTTGGTGAATCTAGTATGACATCTTAACTCCATTGAAACTTCTGCTATTTCTCTTGTTTTAGATGTGCCATATAACTGTAGAGGTTGTTATGCCAAAAATAGTTTCCATTGCTCGATTACTTGTGCTTGATGTTATTATTTGGTTAAACACCTAGCTTATTGTGCTTGATGTTTTCTTTCTATCCTAGTTTTAAGGCTTCAGCTGGTTTGGGCGTGCTTCCACGGCGTACGACATTGTCAGGTTTCGGGACTTGACCTGAGCTTTGTGATGCGGGCTCCTCAAGTGTCTCATTTGCAGAGCTTTTGTTAACTGTATTAGGCCACTAGCTATCTATTATTTTCTAGACACTAAGGAACTTAGACTTCAAATTCAATTTTGTTTGTGTAATAAGTCCAGCCGTGATTTATTCTTTGGATTATGCGATGAAATAGCTGTGTTGCTTGATCCAGTTGCTATAATTGTGGTAAAAGGTTGCGCTGTGTTGTTTCCTATGTTACTTTCGTCAACTTGCATTAATTTGAACATAGCCTCTTCTGTTCGGAAGTCCAAATCTAGCCTTTGTAAAAGAATCCATATCAGAATTGATTGCAAGAACTCCTTTTCCAGTTTAATCCCCATCAATTTCTTTAAAACCATTAACCTTTTATAGTAAAAATATGGTTCGTTTGCCAATATTTTTTTATAATCTTCTTATTTTTCGAATTTGACTAGGTAGAAGCTATTATCTTTTGAAAAGACCTAGAATTCACCACTAGTTTTCAAAACTCTTTAGATATAGGATTCGAAGTAATGGTAGTAGGTTTTTGGCCTTATAACGCACAACACACTCGCATTCTTCCATTACTTCATTGCATTGTTCACGATTTGAGTACCCATTTTGGCACATATGAGGTTATTGAATTCTCTAAATATAAAATAGTTGATCGGAGAGTAGGAGGACACCTCTAACTCGGCTATAATTTGATTCCACGCCTTCAGGGCAGGTGTGACTTTTGAATTTTCTAATTTTGCTGAAGCAGCTGAATGATTGGGCTGATGGTATGCCTTTGATAAAGATGGAAATTCTTACAGGTTAACTATATACATGTTTTGTTCATGCAGTTATTCCCTAAACGAGGAAAATTCATGCAAGCAGAAATACTCGCACATCTATCGAAGGTCCCCTGCTTGGTCCCTTGAGCCGCCTATGGTTGCCACTTACGTGATCTTCTACGGACAACGGTTGTGAAACCATCATCTAGGGGTCTATCTAGTGGAGAAATCAAGCTTGAATCTTCAGAAGAGGAGGAAGATAAATTAAGTATCGAAGGTGTGCTAGAAACCATAACCACCATTTTCCTTTTTTTGTTAGAATTACTTTAGTATTTTAATGAATGTGAAAAAAATGGAAGATGATTTTGTTGGAACTGGGCCAGCACGCAGCATGATTAAATGGGTGAATTTCAAATAAATTTACGATTTTTGATCTTATTGGGCCTATGAAGTCTAAATTGATTTAGATCCAAGCCAGATAAATTTTAAATAAAACCTTTATTTAATTTAATTGATTAATATAAAGATTTGATTTGTTAATATATATAATATATAATGTGTATATGTGTATCAAATACACATATACATATATGTGTATGTGCAACATATAATGTGTATATGGTTTAACATGCCTGTATATAAGTATTGAGATTTACACTGCAATGGACATATGTGCCCCTTTATATACGTGTTTGCTGTCCAATATTATTTTAAAGTTAATATAATTTAAAGTATACTTATACATATATACATTTATATACACATACAAATATATATATATATATATATATATATATATATTAAAACAAATTTGTAGAAATATAATTTAAAATATAAAACCAATTCAAATTCAATATTTAAAATAGCTTAAGAAATATTCAAATTTGAAATCAGATCTAGATTCAAAATAATAACTTATTTGAAATTCAAATTTAACATTATATCAAACATACTTACATAAATATATATATATATATATACAGACACACACACACACACACATATATATATATATAAAAACACACACACACACACACACACACACACACACACATATATATATATTAAAATTTATTTTTTTATTTTAAAAATATATATAATATATGTATATATTTTAAATTTTTATAATTACAATTTATAAATATAAAATTGCATATTTAAATATAAAACAAAAGATGTAATTTTTTTCGGCCAAGGATAGTTTTTGACAAAATCAATATTTATATTTAAATTAGTAGGATTTAAACAAAATATTTTATAATTCAATTTCCAAAAGGATTTCTTACAAAAAATTCCTTTTTTTAATTTTTGAATGAATTTATGTTATATAAAATATATACATATATTTATTTATAAATATTAATATATTATAACTAAAACTTAAAAATATTTTAACACACACACATATACAATTTCTCTTTAATACATGTACATATACATATACATATATATAAATTTGAAAATAGATGTAAATGGAAGTTTATTAAATAAATTATATATATATAATGAATATAGTATTAATTTAAAATTAAATTTAAAATTAGATTTAAAATTAAAAGTTATTTTGAAAATATTATTACTTTCAAAGAAACTGTTTATTTTATTTACCATGGCCTAAAATAAAAGGATAGATATGCCAATTTTTTTTTAAAACACATACATATATGTATAAATACATACATACATACATAAAAATATATATAGAAAGACTCACCCACAGAGATTTACAGCAAGCAAATATATGAATTGGTAATACTATAAATCCAATCTACTTAGAAATATATAAATGAATAAATATAAGATTAAATGTTACTTAACTATTGCCTTGATAAAGCACCTTGGATGTTAAATCAGATAGACTCTAGAATTAGATCCAATCCCTACCAAAAAAGCTACCAACTGAATAGATCACCACACCATGGATTTAATTCGATTTGATATAATTTTGGTTTGAAAATGAATATGGGAAAGGGGAAGTATTTTTAGTTAAGCAAGGAGAAGGAGGCTAGAGAAATGTAATCCATAAAATAAAGGAGGTGTTGGGCTTATATAAGAAAAGGGGAGAAAGGAGCAGATTTAAATCTCACTTTTACCTTTTCTTTCTCAAGCAATTCAAATCCATATTTCCAAAAATATCGCACCCCACCTAATCCATCATGGCTAGCCATACTTGCAGGCAAATAGGCTTACACACATTTTCAAACCGGTTCAGTATTTGCACATTTTAAATTTAATTTAAATGCACATCGATATCGTGTATCGATATAACTTTTATAGACGCACTATATTCAATACTAATTCAAATAAATCAAATAAATTTTTATAACTGATATTTCACAAATATTAATTAATTTATAACAATTATAATTTAATTAAATCATGTAGTATTTGGAGTATTCAACATTACGGTTGTGCGACTCAGGTGTAAATTTAATCAGCGATTAATATCGAACAATTCGAATATTAATGTTCATGCATCACTTTAGTTCATGGTGTGACAGTTTGGCCAAATTTATCACGTATACATATTTGATAAAAATCTAGTTTTACTATCACGGTTCCCTATAGTGATGATTATTCACATCAATTCTTCTTTAAAAGTACGTCACATTAGGACTTATGGAATTTAGTCTTTGGTCAAAATTCCAATATCGTACACATTCAAGTTGTATACTCCAAACATAAAGTCTTTGGTTCAATAATAAAAAATATTATTAACTGAATTACCCTAACCAGAGACTTTGACTTTGAGTTGACAATAGTTGACCATGATACTAACCTCATATAACCAAGGAGACGAATTTTGTACCGAATAGCATTTCACTTCCAATGCTTCAACTCAAACCCAACTATATTCGTTCGATGAACGTCGTGCCATGATTTAACTATAATCAAAGTGGAGTGTCTACATTGAAGTTCAATAGTATTCTCTCTGTATTATTATCACTTCGATATTGTATGTTTGACCTTAGTTATATTAATCAACCGAAAACTATCGAGTGAGTCATTTCATAATTATCCAATAAATATCAATACGTAAGCCCTTGGTGCGCCCATAGCCTGAATAATACCTTGCCCAACATTTGGAGAGCATTATGTGCTCCAGTCTCAAAGGTTGTATCAATATACAGTCTTGATACATCTTGACTAGGAATATTTAAACGATATGTTATTTTATTATGATAAATTTCTCATGATTACAACACGTTGTAGTTACAACCACAAAACATACCATTTATGGATTTTTAATTTAGATATACTTAAAATAAATAAATAATTAATATAATACATTATGATAAGTATATAATAGAAAGATAAACACCTTTTATTTCGAACGATATTTTATTACAAGTTAATAACTTACAATAAATTACAAAATTGCCCCTAGTGCATACTCCTAACTTTATCAATCTCTCACTTTCACTTGGGGTCAATTATGGAATCTCAATCTCATTCTTTCGATCAGTTTGGTGAGAACTGATTGAGGTAGTCCCTTCGTGAATGGATTTCCTTTGTTATTTTAATTATTGAGTCTGTCAAGCAACTTTGTCTGATGTTGATAAACTCTCTTTATCATATGGTTATATTTGGAGCATGTTTTTTGACTTCTAGTTAGTTCTTATCATGAAATTTTTATTATACAACAATGAGATAGTATTTTTGATGCTTGGTATCACCCCTAGCTGAGTTATAATTTGTGCATTTATATTCATACATTGCTTTTATTGTGGCCTTATTCAAGATGATGTACTTAGCATTTTTGTTGAATTAGCCACAATCATTCATTCGAAACATTTCCAAATTAAAGCTCCTTAACTAAGATTTGAAAATGAATTTAATATTGACATATTATACTCGATATCACTTATGAAGTTCGAGTCTGAATACTCCTTCATAAGGAGTTTGTTGTTCTATAAATAGTTCTTTAGTATTTCTTAAATACTCAAGACCACTTTAAGCTACAATTTAGTGATCCTATTTTTTAATTTGATATTTATTCATGTATCAAATACATAAGTGAAATATGATATTGTAGGCAATAGAACATGCATGATAATTCCTATAACCAATGCATATTGAATCTATCTTACATGTTTCATATAAAACATTTAATATGGTGTTTGTGCATATCATTTGGGACATTCCCAACATCCTTTTACACTAATTATAAAAGATATCATTTATAAATCCAATTTTGAGATTTAAACAACCAAACCATAATGATTTTAACTTAGGTACCTCATTAATAATCATAAGTTAATTATTTACTTTTTAGAAACATTCTAGTACGTTTATAGTCCTTTCTTTCAAATACACACTTCATTTGTATTTTGACCAAAAATCAAACTATTTTATATTTTTGTCAAAATAATTATTTAGCTCTTATGCTTATCGAATGATACTTTTGTATCAGTTGTTGGTTAATATTTGAAACCCACTAACTAAGTATCGCTCCTATGGACTACGTGACACTTTGGTTGTCATGTGCAAACAGTCTACTTTAAATCATTATTTAAAATTTTCCGTTTCAACGCATATGTACCAAAACCCAAAATCATACTTCGCGATAATTTTATGAGTAAATTCCAAATTAACCTAAGCACGTTGAATGATGAATCTGTTATGAAAATTTCAACATTTGAAATTTATGATGTTATTCTTATCATCGTTACTTACTATATTCCAACTGCATTGGTCTTCTTCTTGAAATCACATTTGTTCTAGATGGATCCTATCCCTTTAGGTACAACTATTAAAATCATATTTTGATATTGTACTTGGAATCCGTTCAGGAATTGTGCGTCATATCATTTGGCAGAGTCAATACTCTTAATGGTTTTGCTGAAAACTGAGGAATATATATTCTTGACATTGACAAGAAACTCATAGTTTCTTTTTAATGTGCGAGGAAACTTATTAGACATTCTAATGTATTATGTGTGATTAGATTTGGTTAATTTCATTTCATCCATTATAACCAGTTTTATCTTTAGATTATATCCAAATTTATTTTAGTATCAGTAATTTCTACAAGAAATTTCTTTGCTACAAAGTTGGGGTTTCTTGAAACAATAATTGTTTCTCAATGCAATGGAATAGGTATTCATAAACATTTTATGAATTGCCTTATATATATAAAACTGATTTGGTTTTATATTTTGAGACATATGTTCAAAATATTTTATGGTCAATCAATATTTAATGGTCCTAAACTCTTGTAGGGCGTTTCACAGAATATTCCTCATGAACAATTATTACGTGTGGTCTTTCTACTCCCACAACGTATCAAATCCTTGGCCTATGATATGTAGGAGTTTGCTATAAACTGTTATCTTGTATGATAACATAAAGTATTCTTTATATGAAATTAATTTTAACCTTATGTACTACTCTTAAGTACATGAACTTACAGAAAGAAGTTAACTCAACTCTACTCATTATCAACCGTACTTTGTTCAAAAAAGTCCGATTTCTCCTTATCGATATATCATTATGTATCATTGGGAGGAGTGATTTTTGATATTGAATCTTTATTCATTTTTAGATTACATTTTGAACTCTTATCAATATACTCACATATTAGATCAAATCGAATCATTTTATTTTCTTTTGCATTTAACATTACTTACTTCCATTTTATATTCTATGAACTTATTATAGATATACTACATGTGTATCAAATACACATGTTCATTTCTATGATAATTCATCAATGATACGAAGAATATTGAACCATTTTGGTATCATCGGACTTACGATTGCATACATCTATATGTATTAACCCAAAGAGTTCACCAACTCTTTTATCGCGCCCATTAATTGGTGCTTTCCCCTTAATCATTTGAGATACAGTTCCCCAGTACCATATGATTCATAATCATATGATCAAATAATTATTTCTCAATACCGTGGCTTAGTCTATTATTTCAAAATAATTATAAAATTTCAAACACATCTGTATTTTCTAGTTCATTATTCTGTTATGATAACAAATTCCATTATTTTAGTCTTACCTTATAATGAATATTCATAATATTCCATTCAAATGAAACTATGTAGTCTTCGGCATAAATGTGAGGAGGATGTATAGCTGATATAGGATCTTATGGAACAGGATTTGATTTTATAAGCGGTTCCAACGAAAGAAGAAATTTCAAACAAAAGGGTCGGAACTTGCTGATAGGAAAGGAGAGAAAAACAAAGCAATGCCAAGAGCTTATTCTATGGATGAACAGTGGATAGACGGGGCTCTCACTTTTTCATCTCATGCTAGATGCAACAAAAGAGTAGTCCTTTTTCCTTTTCATGAACCACGGGAGCACCCAATGCTAGGTTACCACCCTAGAGATTCCCTCTTTCACACGATGAGTCCATATCTATCCAACCTCTATTTGTTCGATCGACCAACCGTAACAAAATAGACAGGAAAGAACTAGTCAGTGAACAATCAATTCGGGTAAGTGGTTATGAATGAAGACTATAGCAACACATGCACGTAGGACTAAAGGAAAGAGGAGTTACATATGAGGAATTATCTTTAACCCAGATGTAGTTATAGAATCACTTACCAGACATATGACTGGACTTATGAGTTGACTTGAAAAACAACCATTTAGTTGACATGTGAGTTAGTTTACTGAAAGAATCTCTTGACTTGACATTTGAGTTAGGGCTGAAAAGAAATCACTCTCTCTTACTTGATTTATGAGTTGACTTGACTTCGAAGTTCTAATTTCAATCAATATTGAAAATAGCCATTACTTCATAAATAATATTTGATATATTTATGAAAAACAAATTTTTATAACTTGATGCGTCTCCTAAGAAGTGTTAAATGGTTTGCTCTCACTATTCACATAGCTATTATAGTCGCATATGAAATATAAAGTTCCATCCAACCACTTGTTATGGAATTTTATATGAGACATTGTAACTAGTCTACAATTGAGAGTTTTAGATCAAATATCTTATACTCAAAGAAATAAATCTCATGGAAAATAATTTTCTATTTGAGAATACATTTTGAAATATAAATCATATTTCTCATTCCTTGTTAAGGACCTATTATTATTTTATACAATTCTTGGTTCCGATGTCTCTCCATGAAGCGAAAATGATTATTCATTCTCTTTATCCCTACTGTTCCTTAAGTTACATGCACTTGCGTACATTCTCTTTCTTTTCTAAATGGTCGAACCATTCAAAAGGAAACCCTTAGTACGAGATCATAACAAACTCTTTACAAAAATTCATTAGGTCATTCTTAATATTTAAGGATATCAAATAATTTTCACTTTGTGTATACTAATCAAATTGACCTTTTAGTGATCGAATTTTTAGATCCATCTTATAGCTCTTGATCTAGTGTTACATCTAATACAGCATGAGTAACACCTCATAAATTGAACAATAATTAATTTAAAATAAATTAATTAATCATTAATAAAACCGAAAATGGAATTTTCAAAAAGTTCAAAAATTGGCTACGAAACTTGCACCGTTATGTTTGTGGCAATTTTCTAATCAATTTTCATATATAATGTTTTCTGATCGAAGTTCAAATGAAAAAGTTATTAGCGTTTGAAGATTTTGGATCGAAAACAATTATATATGTAATTAAGAAAATAAAGGTAATTAATTAACGTTAATTGCAATTAACGGTTATTAACATTTAAGTAGAAATTAATATTAAATTAGATCGGTGATAATTGGACAAATAAGGAATTAAATTAACATGAAAAGGAATTAAACAAGTGGCATAGATTAATTAACGTAAGTAAGGCAACCAGTCGACCCCTTCATTAGGATCGAACGACTGCTAACTGTCAACCGGTGTTAGGCAGCGACTGTATATTAAACCCAGATCGAATTTCCTATATTTAATATAATCTGATGTAATAAATGGTATTGATTCGAACCCTATAAATACAGGCCTAATCCCTCACTATTATTCTCATATTTTTCTAAAGCAACGGAGAAGCTCAGCAATTTTATTTTCTCCACTAATTCTAAACACTATATAAACTGTAATCTTTATATATGTAAATGGAGAATAGCGAAGTGTAGTAGGAGAAGAAGAATAGCATCGAATCAAATTGCCTGCTAAGGTAAATCTAAATCAAAATCCAGATTAAATTCAAATCTATTCTCGGATCTAAATATCTAATAAATATGTATATGCTTATGGTAGATATTTTGATAGGGACAAAAAATGGGGTCAAATAGGAATAACAAGATTACATATGGTGATTTGGAAGCTTAAAGGTAAGTGGGAGATTATATATTTATATATAATATTGGATTTATATCATTGTAACTTGTTCCTTGTATGCCTAAATAAAATTTTGGAGTTGTAGGCTTAAATATATATGTAATGAATTTGAAAACCATGCCTACATATTCTGTGAGTTTTTAACTTGATTAAATACTGCATATACTTGAATTTGGAGAGTGAGGGTAAAAGTAGTCTCTAAATTTATAATATTGTATAATAATGTCGGGTTTGTTGATTGAATGATAGATGTTAGTAAACATGAATTAGAAGTTACTATAAATTAGTTTGGAGTTTAAGTAGTATTTTAGTTCATTGGAATGAAGTGTATTACAATGTGAATTTGTATAAATTATCCAGTTTTATAAATACAAACAAAAGTGTACCGTTTGAAATAACAAGGAACATGCCTAAAAGAAAGAGATGTATAAAATATGGATGTTTACTATAGTTTGTACTGCCTATTTCAGAAAAAAGAAAAAGAAAAGATATTTTCCTTGTAATTTCAAATAACAGAAGTCCTCTCTAAGATAATTAAGGAAATTACAATTTTAACGTTTCCTTTTAGGAAGATGTAATTCCAACAAATTAAAATGCAGAAATACCTAAGTATAAACCGGAGTATTGTAAGTAGAGATAATAACAATAATTCAATTATAAATCTAATATATGCGATAAGTTAGAAAATAACAATAAGATATGAAATGTATGTAAAGCAACAAAATGGGTAATTATGAAAACTAAAGTAATTGAAGAAAGATAGTAATAGTTGAAAATGAAAAGCAGAATATACCTAACAGTATCAAGTGAAAGTTAAGTGGTAAACGATATTTAATCTATTAAAGTAGAAGTATGTGGTAAATGGCATTAATGAAACAAGTAGCAAGTTGAGTAAAAATAACTGAATATCAACAGTTGAATGAGAGGCGTATTAATTCAATAAAATTTATATATCCTCAAGTATGCATTATTGACGGGTGCGAATTATTGAATCTTGCCAGTAAATTAAATTAATTAAAAACAACTTAGTCATTAATATAGGTTGGAATGCGAGGTCTGTAGTGTTACACAAATAAAGTCTTCCCACCGCTAGGGCCACTAGTAGTTGTGTACACATTATACTGATATGGGACATATCCAACTGTAGGGCCCATGGGATTATACATTCCTGTATATGTGAATGGAATATATTAAAGTAGGATGGTTCATCTCGGTTGAAGTGTCAAAGGACTAAGTAGAGTTGGCTTCAACCTTTTAGGGGGTATGTTTTAAGTAACCTAGTGGGAATTACCTTTATTGCACCAGGAAACCTAAATAGGATGGTGAGTGTAGGCTCAGTTCTATGACAACAAGGTTAGTACCATAATGTGAGGAGTATGAGCTATTTACATAGGTCGAGATCGTCATCGCAGCCAAGTAGTCAACATAAAGACAAGGTTATGCCTAAATGGGATGCAACTCCTACTAGTGTAGATCACGTTTAGGACATGCAACACCTCACAGTTTTTTGTTAGTTTGTTTGTTGTTAGGAGGCAAGGCTAGATAACCCTTAGTGGAGGTCTTCTGAAATGAGATAGAATACAACTAAATAGTTGTAATGTTGTTATTAGGCACTATGGAAGTTCCTTGATATGCACGGTAGCAAGTCCATGATATTGCATTGACGATGGATCTTGAGGAGGTGTAGAGTTACAGATACTAGCGGGGAAAGTATCCTGGTCCAAAGGGGGCCTGTGGTAATTACACACACACACACATACGTATGTATTTATTGTGTACCTCGAGTAGGTGGGGCGTATCGTACACGTATGTGAAGTCAAGACGACTAAGTTAAAATAAAGACATAACATGTGTTGGAAGATAATCATCATAAACTAGTGTTATGTATAAACTATGTAATTTACTAGTCTAGAACTTTGTTCTGACCCCCTCCTTATTACAACCTACAGGATAGACTTAGAGGAACATGTACTACTACAAGGCAAGAATGGTGGAAGGATAAATTTTCCTATGCTTGCTCAGTACTAATAAAGGTACTAGATACCAAAGGTATTAGCCTTGGTCTGTAATTACATGTTTTATTATACTTTGATATTCCACTGTGAGTTTTATGGATAGTGTTTTGATATACTTTGTTATTTATATGATACCAACACCAATGATCCATACTTTGAGGACTTGGATGTTCGATTTAGCGAAAATTCGAGCCCACCGAGTTGCTGGTTGTTACATTTGGTATTAGAGCTATGATAATAGATCTTAAGTACTAAGATATGTTGAGTGAACGTATTTGTATTTTTACCTATAATTATATATATTATATGCCAAATCCTACAAATTCTGACTATAGAAGTGGTTGCAACCTTATTATGAAAAGATGGAAATTGCGACCATGAGTTGGAATAATAGATGAAGTTGAAGATATACACCTATCCCAATTATCCCATACGAAGTAGGTCGTATGGGAAGGCGTTAACTTAAGAAGAGCATGAATGTGACATGTAAAAGGTCCTTGAAGATGGATGGTGCTTGATTCCCTTGTTGGGCCTACATTGCCCAATGGTTGTAGATCCCCATAGGATTGCCGATTAATGATGTATTATATCCACATAAGGGAAAAGTATGAATCTATAGGTGCAGATATCCGAAAGAAGAATTAAACTAGTTCCCGAAGAAGGTTTGTAGAAATCACTCCAAGATAATAGCCGGTTTTTTAGGAAAGATAAGTCAGAAAGTAAGTGGAAAAGAAGAAATCCAAAAGAAGGGACAATAAAACCCACTCTAAATCTGAGCCCATACAAAAGAATTTTTTTTAAAAAGGTTTGAAGAAAAGATATATTTGAAATTGATTTTCAAAGGATATATTTTAAAAGTAGAAAACTCTATTTTTGAAAATAAGTAAATATTATAAGTCATCCACAAACTAATATACCATTTAAATTTTAAATTGGATTGCTAGTTAAATACCATTTTATATTTTAAATAGAATTGCTAGTTGAAATTTAAATCTATTTAGAAAAAAAGAAGGGTTTTAATAGAAGTATTTCCTTTGAAATAAATAGAAAATAGAGCATATGTGAGCTCAATGATTTTTATGATTTTGTAAATTTGAAGTTTAAAATTTCTTTTAAAGGGTAGGCAATAGGAAGTGGTACTGGTATTAAACGGGGTAAAGAGAATGAAAGGGTAAGAACATCCGATAGTGAAGATAGGAAGAATATTACGTATAAGGAAAATACAAGAAAACATCTAAAATATGTTTACACATAAAAATAGTTATATCAGGAGAAGTCATTTAAATAAGAGAAGTATAGGTTAAAAAAATTTAAATAGTAGCAACATTAGAAAATTTAAATTGAAATAATGTTAGGAGTTATAGTAAAGATAATGCTAGTAATCTAATTAAAAGCAACATAGGAAATTAAAGGCAAAACAAATGAAAATGGATATTTTCCATAATTATGCACATTGATTGCAAGTATCTTTTGAAAGTTCCCCTCACATGCTTTAGAGTCTCCTGTAATGTTGAAAGTGAAAGTAGCATGACTATTAAGAAATAATAAGATTATAGTTGTCCTTGTCTACTCTAGTTTTTAGTAAAAGTTATAAAGAATGTTTTAGAGACACTTTAACAGTGCATTTTTGATGAAAAATGATTTGGTCTAATAATTGAGTTTTTAAATAGTTTGAGTAAAAAAATCAAATTTTTAAGAAGTAAAATCTTTGTTGTTAAAAGGCTTTAAAGGAAAAGTTGATTTGAATGACCATTCATGTAATAAAATTTGACCCTTATTTGAAAAGAAAGAAATGATCTTTTAAAAATTTAATTGCTAACATCTCCTTTTAGAACTATTAAATAAACTAGATTGATAAATCCTAAATTATAGTTTTGAAAGGATGCCAACAATTAATATTGGTTAAAATAAGGAGATTTTCATAGTTCTTTTTTTGAAATCAAGTTATTGAAGGATTTAAATAAAAATTTCCAAGTTTATATCTTTAAAGATAAAAGTTTTGGGATTAAGTACTTCATGATTGTGAAGTTTTAATTTTAGAAAGAGTGGCGAAAACTAAACCAATTTTTTTTATATGGAGTAGATAGGTGTTATGAACCAGGTATTTTCGACCTTTAAAAATTGACGCTAATACATTCACTATATTGTGTGCCGAGCATTCAAGTGTCGGAAAGACCGATCGTTAGGGGAAAGAAAGGAGATAGAAGATAAGAAGAAACTATACAAACGCAAAATCTCAAAATACAATAATTTATATTAATCAACATAATTCTTTACAAAGTCATTTCCAAAATGATAAATCAGAGTCATGCTAATACAAATTCTACCATAGGATAGTTATAAAAGCCTGCCCTTACCTAACTGATACAGTATACATATAAACAGCGGAAATAAAATAATAACTAGCTATCGATGAAGCCTCCTGCTCCAAGCTCCTCTAAGATGCATCTGGGGAAAACTTGAACTACTTAGCTAACAAAAAAATTTGAGCACCCAAGAGTTTTAGGGAAGGAAAATAAAACTCTGGGTCAGACATGGGTCTGCTGTGAGTAAACTCAAACAACTGAATTATTATGTTTAAAAACCTTTTAAAATCAAAGGTATCTCGTAAGACCACACCGCACATAAACACCTACGGTTTTTTTACCTTACGATAACCAAAACACTTTTTATAGTAAATCCAGTGATATTATAATAATGTCTAAGCATTCAAAATAAATATATGAAAATAGCCAAAATTGTTACCATTATTAAATTCCAGCATACTTGGCTCTATAATCAAACCGTAAAGGCAAGTATTAGAGATTGGATTTCATACTATGACAAGGCACCGGGGTACCACCTATCACGATACACGTCTAAAAAATGTACCCATGACCTCGCCAGGATCCCCTGCCAACACAAGACTGGCCTACCCATTACTGGATAATACCGAATATGTCATCACCCTAGTTTCTTTGCAACCCTTTTTTATTAAGATCTCATGCACAACAAATCCATAAATATGTAGATGTATCTAGAAAGGTGATGACGCACCCTAATGGGAGCGACCCACTTAGCCTTGCCACATCTCCCCTGATTATAGTCATTCCCGTACGCTTACCTTTTTAATAGCAATCCCAGTTGGAATACTAACACTGCCTTCCAGGCAGTAATGTAGTGCCAGCATTCATCCATACAAGTTGTCCAGGATAAGGATAAACCAAAAGCACTAATTCTACCACATCCATTTTGGAATCACCCTCAGGACTAGTAGTAAGCAGCCCTTGCACTTCAATGCTCTGTCTTCGATTTCGTATTCTTCAAGATGTCTAATGATCGAAGCGCTTGAGTTGGATCGAAGTGGTTTTCGGATAACATATCCGATCCTGGTCTCTTCAAAATAGCTTTTGATAGTTCCCGACAAACTCAACCCCCATTCTTTAGGAAATAAACAAACAAAGATAAGAGCGGAGTTCACCTCCTAACCATTTATGGATGGATTTTCTTATCATTTATCCTAGAAGAACGAAACAAGATTTATATGCATAGTATAGCATCATTGGGGATGATTGTGCCATATAACTCATGTGTATTTTCTAGATATTTCCAAAGTTACGTTTAGGTTCAGATTTGATAGTCATTTATTTAACTATCAATTAACAATCATTCAACATTGATCCGATTCCATATGAGATCCACTAAGCCTTTATTAATTAATCTTTAATTAATTAAAATCACTTTATAAACATTTGATCAAATGATCTTTTCAAAACACTAATTCCAAACCCCTTACATCCCTTTTATACTTGGAAAACATTTATACTTATCCTGGGATATAAGTATATTATCAAAACATTTGGAAAATTCCTCCTTTTAAATTCCTTTTTGAAAACATTATTTACTATAAACCGATCCACTTATCCTTTATAAAAAGTTCCCTTTTAATAGCTCAATTTACATTTAAATACTTTATAAATTTCCCAAATCAATTTATAAAACACTTTTATAAGTCTACAAGCCAGTTTACAAAACCTCTTTACAAACCTCCAAATCATTTATAAAACATTTCCCATTTAAAACTCCTTTGATAAATCTTCTTTAAGAAAAATCCTTTACAAAATATCTTTTGCAACTCATCCTTTTAAATCACTTTGTTATCCAGCCTTTTGGCAAGGCCGTGACACCAAAAGATTAACAAGAAACCAAAGACAGCTCTCCTCGATTGCCAGTTATGTACAAGTCAATTATGGATGTCGGTAAGTTTTATCGGATTTCCGGATCGGGCTACAATTGATGTGACGAGACAAGCAAAGCTATGGAAGACAACATTTCAAATTTCAAGTCAATCAGAGTTCAAATGCTCAAGATATGATCGATGCAAGTCAAGCAAGGCTTCCATTCGTATCCATCAGATCGCCTCCTTCGTTTCCATCCCATTCGAATCCATCCCCGAGGCTTCGTTCGTATCCGTTGCCTTGCAACCATCCTGTTCGTATCCATCAACCCTCGATCCTCTTCATATCCATCAATGAGAAAGCTCATTTCGCATCGGTCCATCTCGTGTCCATCGGTGAACATGCCTCTCTTCGTATCCATCCACATATGTCCATTTCGTATCAATCAAGCCCTAAACATACTTCGTATCGGTCGACAACAGGTCGATATGAAACCTCCCCATCGATACGAAATGGAGCACAGGGCATCGAAACGAAATAGAGTGCTGATGATCGATACGAAATAGAGTGCAGATGATCGATACGAAGAGGAGCGTCAAGCATCGATCCGAAGGACATAGCACTCGATGGATATGAAGGGGGAAGCAGTCAACTCGGCATGAAAAGTGGGGTGATCCGAGGAGTTGGCACCACGTCAACTTGCAGGCACATGCTTGGATTGATTCGAATAGATCGATACGAAGGGGATCGATGCGAACTAAACGGCTTACATAAAACCCAAACTTGCATCGATCATATCTCACAATCTACAAGTCCAAATGCTAAAAAAATTTCACAGGAGCTTGCGTACAACCTAAAGGATGTTCATGCTTAATTTCGACTCAATTGGGCCAAGTCTTGATCAATACGAAATTCATTCGTATCGATCACAGATCGAGTGCGAACCACATGGGATCGATCGCTTGGGCCCATTCACGTGCCATAAGAGGTCTCCCGAGATCTGAGTGAGATATTTGCAGTCTACGCCTATAAATAACACCTCAGAGCCTGCATAAAGGGGGGCTTTTTTGACTCTGATACGTCCGGACTCTACTGGAATCATCATTGTACTCGAAATTTTCCGTTGTAATCAGTTGTAACTCGTTGTAGTCAGCAAGCAAACATCAATAAAATCATCAACTTCAAAGTGGATGTAGGCCGGATTGCCGAACCACTATAAACCTTGTGTTCTTTACTGCTTTCCTTTTAATTTTCTGAGTGTTCTTCATTTTTAATTCTCTACATACTTGTTATCTATAATATGTGATTGTGAACTGGTGCTTTCATCGACAATTGGGTTTTGTGACCAATTTTGGCGCAAACATTTTGGTGCTTTCACTGAGAAGGCTAGCACTCAGGGATTCTAAAGCTTGGAGTTTGGATTTGGGAAGTTAGAGGATCAAATCTAAAGGGAACCATGACAAAGCAATCAACAAGGAGACAAAGAGCTGAAAGGAGTCAGCACGATGGGAGTCAGAAGGCTTCCTCATAAGCAAATCGGGCTTTAGTTTTCATCACCAGAGACGAGATGGAGATGATGATGGGAGCTATGCATGAAGAGCTTCTAAAAAGACAAGAAGAGATGATGTAGAATCTGCTTCAACAAGCTGGACAAACCGGAGTGCAGAATCAAGTTAACGCAACTACAGGGGATGCTGGAGATAAGGATCAAGAGCATAGAGCAACCAGAATTCAGAATAAAGCAGGTCCATCAGGAGCAGCACCAGATCTGAGGGGCACCCATCAGGAACATGTTGATCCAACCTCAGGCAAGATACCAGGTGAAGCTGTTCAACACGACATTGATAGAGGAACGGATGCTCATACTGAACGGCAGGTTCCAGAATTCCCTCGTGAACTCGGGGGGTAGTTTGGAGGCAATAGACAAGGACTACAACTTGACAACAATGACAGATTGGCGAAGGTGGTCAGACGAGCCATGAGAGGCAGATTAGTGAATAGAGATTTGGGAGATGTGAATAGGAGCCCCTTCACTCCCGCAATTAAGCAGGCCAGGAACCCACCTGAATTCAAGCTACCAACGCTAGAGACGTATGATGGGAGGACGGATCCTGCGGTGCATCTGACAAGGTATATGAGGCATATGGAAGTACTGGGGGCATCAGAGGAGGTCATGGCCTGGTGCTTCCCATTGTATTTGACAAACATAGCAGCGCTGTGGTTTAGACAATTGGAGAGCGGTTCCATTGGAACGTGGACCGAGTTGACCAAGAAGTTTATGAGGCAGTTCAGAGTTCACATTTCGAGGCCCAAGAATGTAATGAGTCTGGCGACGCTAAAACAGAAAACTGGGGAATCTTTGAGGAATTATCTAACACGATTTAATGCAGTAGCAACATCGGTGGATCGTCCAGATCCATCCATGGTCTTAATGGCAGCTGTAGCTGGCATAGCTGATGGAACGGAGTTCAAAAATTCACCGACAAGGGATCCACCTATGGATCTAGGAGAATTTTATCATGAGGCCGAAGGATTCCTGCGATTAGAGGATGCAAATGTTGAAAGAGAGGAAGGAGAGGGAGTAGAAGTTTATGCAGTCAAAGGCGGAAATCCTCCCGAAAAAGATTCAGGCAAGGATGAAAGAAAATGAAAAGCCAAGGATAACGGTAATGGACCAAAGCGATCGCGAAAGGAACCGAGATTCACCTCTTATACGGAGTTGAATGAAACTTTGGAATGGATCTACCAGGACACCAAGGGGCAGGTTCCTTATCGAAAGCCAATGAGGAGGGATCCGACCAATAGTGGAAGAAGATCAAACAAGTATTGCTTATTCCACGAGCTAAATGGTCATAGCACGAATGATTGCCGACACTTAAGGGATGAGATAGAAGGACATATCCGGAATGGCCTGCTATCATAATATGTAAGGAGGCGAGCCACAACGGTGGAGCAAGAACGACCACCACCTGAACCAACTGGGAACCGCTCAAGATCGAGGCATCAGCTTGTCATCAACTGATTGAAATAATGACGAATAAGTGGCAAACTCCACACCAACACGATTAAGTCATTTACACATGTACGGGATCGCGAACGATCCTCAGGCATGCTCTGATACGACTATCAATCGCATCAGTGTAGGTGTTTGCACTTTGACGTCTCTATTTTTCCTTTGTTTTCTATTTCTCGTGTTTGGACTTGATTTTGTTGGACATTTCTGTTGAAAGACTCATTTGGATGAATATTTGGTTTTAATAATTCTATAATGGCCAAGTCACTTACACATGTACGGGATCGCGAATGGTCCTCGGACATGCTCTGAGATGGTGATAAACCACCACCACAAACAATTCAGAAACTCACCCGAACGTGAAATCCGACGTTAATGATAATAAGCCCCCCCCCCCCCGGGCACACACAATTCGCCTCGAACGGCATCCGACCGCGAACGGTCAAAATTCGCCTCGAACGGCACCCAACCGCGAACGGTCACAATTCGCCTCGAACGGCACCCGACCGCGAACGGTCACAATTCGCCTCGAACGGCACCCGACCGTGAACGGTCACAATTCGCCTCGAACGGCACCCGACCGCGAACGGTCACAATTCGACTCGAACGGCACCCGACCGCGAACGGTCACAATTCGCCCCGAACGGCACCCGATCGTGAATGATCACAATTCTCCTCGAACGGCACCCGACCTCGAACAGTCACATAACACCCCGAATGGCATATGATCTCGAATGATTGCCATTCACGGCCTGGTGGATTTACCAATCTCTTTGCAGGTCATTAACAGGATATGGACAACCAGCTTATGACATTACAAAACACACCTTCCTATCGCAAGGCATGTTTTGGGGGGGAAGTGTTATCCCGCCTTTTGGCAAGGCCGTGACACCAAAAGATTAACTGGAAACTAAAGACAACTCTCCTCGATTGCCAGTTATGTACCTGTCAATTATGGATGTCGGTAAATTTTATCGGATGTTCGGATCAGGCTACAATTGATGCGACGAGACAAGCAAAGCTATGGAAGACAACGTTTCAAATTTCAAGTCAATCGGAGTTCAGATGCTCAAGATATGATCGATGCAAGTCAAGCTAGGCTTCCATTCGTATCCATCGGATCGCCTCCTTCGTATCCATCCCATTCGAATCCATCCCCGAGGCTTCGTTCGTATCCATCGCCTTGCAACCATCCTGTTCGTATCCATCAACCCTCGATCCTCTTCGTATCCATCAATGAGCAAGCTCATTTTGCATCGGTCCATCTCGTGTTCATCGGTGAATGTAACAACCCGCATATTTATCGATTTTATATTTAAATATATTATTTAAATATTTTATCGTCCGTCGGATTGAAGTCCGAAAAGCTACTTTTTGCAAACAGTCGAATTAGGACTCGAGACCACCTCCATTGAGTTCAAAACGTCGTTTGCGATCTTTTTGAGTGTAAGCTTCGATACGTTTGGAGCTAGTCAAAAATTTGACCATTTGCACTTTGGGTTTGGTTTTGGGTTCAGCCCCTTTGCCAACTTAAACCCCAAACTGAACCATCCCTCCCCATTCACCCTCACTTCCTCCTCTTTTCAGTTTTAGAGCAACAATGGTGGGAGAGATGGGAAATTAAAACTCCCAAACCCTAGTTTCATCTTCAAATCAAGTTCTAGCTCCAAATTCAAAGAGAACCCATTGGTAAGCATCTCCTTCATCTTCTCCAACCCGTTCTCCTTTCAATTTCAGAAATTCCTAAACCTAACTTTAGGAATGTTCTTCTTTTTGAGCATAGATTCAAGCTCATTTGGGTTGTGTTGAAGAGGAGTTGATCTTAGCTTGTTTTAAAAGCTTCTTCTTCATTTGTTTGGGTTCAAAGGTGAGATTTTTATCTCACATCTTAGTCTATAACTATCTTCGATTGTTAGGTATGAATTCCTAACATTTATTCTTGTGCAATTGCTTTTGGTTTGGATTGATTTGGTGATATTCCAATTTTTAGTGTTTTGAGTTCAATTCTTTGAAAATCCTAACTTTGATGTTTTGATCACAGCTTGGTATCAGAGCCAAACTTCGGAACAATGTAGAATAATTTAGCAAGGATCATGTCCTAAGTCTTTCTTAGGAATCGTGTCATAGGATTTGATTCGTGTCTTCGTACCGTTCTATCCTATTTCCTTTTATGATTCCTTGTTTTATCAATCAAGTTTGTTTGATATTCATTCTGAGATTAAGATTTTTCACTTTTCTTTCTTTCTTAAAGAAAAGAAATGGTTAGACCTGGCCGTCCCAGCGCCGGTCAATCCAGTGCTACTCCATAGGAGGGAGTATTTATGTCTGCCCAGCAGCTTCTAGATCTTGTTAAGAATGCTCAAGCTATTGGACCCATTCCAGAGCCTACTCATCGTAGATCCGGTTTTGCACGCTTGTGTAGAGATTATACCGATTTGGGTGGAAGGCCATTCCGGGGATCCGAGAGTGTTATCGAAATTCAAGCTTGGCTCAAATCATGCGATCGCATCTTTTCTCGCATGAACCTTGTTGATCTCCACCGAGTTCAAGTGGCTTCTAGCATGCTCCAAGAAAGAGCATTGGATTGGTATGAGCTTCTTATTTCTGAAATCGTTGAAGCGGATCTCACTTGGGAGCAATTCCGAGAAAGATTTGAATTGAAATTTGTGCCGGAGGCTGAAAAAGTAACTTTGGCCCGGCGTTTTATCGACCTTGTTCAAGGTGAATCTTCTGTGACGGACTACGTCGCGTCTTTCGAATCTCTTTCCAAATACGAGGTCGAATACATTAACACCCCATTGAAGAAGAACCAGAGATTTGTCTATGGCTTGAATAAGAATCTTAAGAAGCCATTACTCCTGAAACTCGAGGTTTCATTTGATCAGCTTATTGATATCGCTCTTCGTCTTGAAGAGGCCGATAGAGAATGTGATGCTGAAGTTGTGGGTGCTAAACAAAACTTCAACAACAACATGAAAAGGCCTAACAAGTTCAAAGGTCCTTATCCCAGCAAAAAGGATAAGCAAGCAGCTCCTGCTACAAAGACTTTTTCCTCTAGTGATGGGAAATGCTATAACTGTGGTGATAGGGGCCATTTCGCGAACAAATGTTCAAAGCCACGTTCTTGTCGCTATTGTAAGAGCCCAGATCATTATATACATTTATGCCCCAGACGTCAAGGCAACAAGGAGGGAAAGTTAAACGTTGCTCAAGCCCCTGGCAACGCATCTCTTGGTCAAGGTGTCCATTCTATCCTTGATGACATTTATTTTGTGATTGTCTTATTCGATTTGTTTTTGATACGGGTTTCATCTCATCATTCTTATATCAAAAGAACTTGTGATTCTTTTTCTTTAGACATTTTTGGGCTTTATGACTTCTTTGAGGATTGCGAATCCGGATTGGTGGATCCGCAACACTCAATTTGCTTTTTATTGATGTCGAAATTATTTTATGTGATTTTTCTTTCCGAGCCGATTTTTACTTATGCTTCGGAATTGACTTTTGTAAGGATTGGCTTAATTACTATGAAGCCATATCCTTTGTCCCGTGTGAATATTCATCTTCGACATTTTCAATCTGTTAAGCAGATTTTTGATTTTTCCTTTGTGATTTTGATTCCAATTTGATGGCATTATTTTATTCTTTAAGCTCACATGATGAGGAAAGTGTTATTTCTCTCATTCATGTAGTTTGAGAATTTTCTTGTATTTTGAGCTTGTCTTAGGATTATAACCTAAGAAAATCTTTTGAGAGGTGTTAAGGTCTTTTCAACTCGACCTTGCCATCGATTTTCATTTTCTACGAGTTGCGGGAGTTATCCATTTACCGCATTCCGCACTCGTTATGATCCTTATGAATGACTTAATATGTCATTCAGTTTATCCAGTTTATTTCATCCATTTTTTGTAAATCGAGTATTCTATGAATATTTCGATGAAACCATTCTTGTATTCATTGATTTTGGGTGAAAATAGCAATTTAAAATTTTGCAAATCTTTTTCATAAGATTTATTTATAAGTACAATTGGATTTTTGTTCTTTAAACAAACAAAGAATATTCTTAAAAGTTTATAAGAAACATGTTTATTATCTTGAATATGATTTTGTGATTGTATTGCCCATTGAGTGCTTTAAGAATTTTGGTCGATGCGCTTGATCAACGCTATCGATAGGAATTTCCTAAACGCTTTGATGAGACAATCAGACACAGTAAATTGATTAGGAAAATGTAAATTTCTCTAGAAAAATTATTACATAAAGATATTTGTAATTTTTGGAAAGTTTTAGCTTTCCAGGAAAGAAGATGATTTGAATGAATTCTTTTCCGCTACTTTTATTCTTGTGATTCCCGAAGGGAACCAAGATTTTCTCTTTAGTACCAATGCTAATCGTATTGGTTTTGATGCCGTTCACTTGCAAAGAGAACGTGCTATCACTTATTCTTCTATATAGTTATAGCCTATCGAGACTAGGTATGTCACTCATGATCTAGTGCTCGCGGTTATTGTTTTCCCTTTTAAACATTTGGCATCATTATTTTTGGGTGAGAAATTTGTTCTCTACCCTGATCATAAATCTTTGGAATATTTATTTTCTCATAAGGAACTTAATATTGGCTCGAGTTTCTTACATCTTATGATTTTGATATTCTTTTTATTCCCAGAAGGGAAATCGTGTTGCCAATACGTTTATTCGCATGCAACAAGTGGTTGATGCTTTGATGATGTCCGTATGGAATACCAAGTTCATCGGACGTTTCGATATACTTCGTTTATTTGAGCTTCGTATCATTTCTTTTATGGACTAGCGTCCGATGTTCTTTTATGGTGTTCGGTTCATTTGACGTACCGTTTGCACTACGTCGATGTTCTGAATTATTTGAGCTTTGGTTCATCTGGCGTACCGTTATTGTACTACGCCGTTGCACCGGCTCAATTTTCTGTTATTCACAACGTTTTCTTACGTCTTTCTTCTACGGAAATGCCTTAGGGATTCCAATTTTATTCTTGAGCCCGGTGTTATTGTGGAAATTGAAGTTTCGCCTATTTGACTTTTGAGCAACATTTTATTCGCATCATTGCTTCGGAGGTTGAGCGCCTTCGGAATAAAGATGTTCTTCTTGTGAAAATTCTATGGTTCTCAAATCCCCAGGATGGCTCTGGGGAAATCTAGAGAATTCATCGAGCGAACTCGTCCGGGTTTTCTCTTTCATGCTCTTTTTGGTGAACTTCTCATTTCAAATTTTCTTTTGCGTTGATATGCTTCTATGGTTGTTACTCTTTATTTTCTTCTTAAGTATTGCGAGGACGCAATTTCTTTAAGGAGGGGAGTCTGTAACAACCCGCATATTTATCGATTTTATATTTAAATATTTTATCGTCCGTCGGATTGAAGTCCGAAAAGCTACTTTTTGCAAACAGTCGAATTAGGACTCGAGACCACCTCCATTGAGTTCAAAACGTCGTTTGCGATCTTTTTGAGTGTAAGCTTCGATACGTTTGGAGCTAGTCAAAAATTTGACCATTTGCACTTTGGGTTTGGTTTTGGGTTCAGCCCCTTTGCCAACTTAAACCCCAAACTGAACCATCCCTCCCCATTCACCCTCACTTCCTCCTCTTTTCAGTTTTAGAGCAACAATGGTGGGAGAGATGGGAAATTAAAACTCCCAAACCCTAGTTTCATCTTCAAATCAAGTTCTAGCTCCAAATTCAAAGAGAACCCATTGGTAAGCATCTCCTTCATCTTCTCCAACCCGTTCTCCTTTCAATTTCAGAAATTCCTAAACCTAACTTTAGGAATGTTCTTCTTTTTGAGCATAGATTCAAGCTCATTTGGGTTGTGTTGAAGAGGAGTTGATCTTAGCTTGTTTTAAAAGCTTCTTCTTCATTTGTTTGGGTTCAAAGGTGAGATTTTTATCTCACATCTTAGTCTATAACTATCTTCGATTGTTAGGTATGAATTCCTAACATTTATTCTTGTGCAATTGCTTTTGGTTTGGATTGATTTGGTGATATTCCAATTTTTAGTGTTTTGAGTTCAATTCTTTAAAAATCCAAACTTTGATTTTTGATCATGATTTTTGTGATGCATTGAAGAGCTTATAAGGCCGGGTAGTCGATAGGCGTAAACCCTTAGCGCCGTTGCTCGACCGATTGCATTTCGGAAGTGTTTGGAATTCATTTGATTGGCATGGGAGTGCTGGAAACAGGCTCCGGTCGACCGACCTCAGAGTCCGGTCGACCGACCTGCTACTCTAGCATCTCCCTGCCTCTGTTTGGAAGTGCAGGTTACAGGCTTCGGCCGACCGACCTCAGAGTCCGGTCGACCGACCTGCTACCCGAGCACTTCTGTCTCTGGTCCGGTCAGCCGACTCAGGGAGTCCGGTTGACTGACCTGCTCCTATTTGCCAGTTTTGCCTATATTTCCTATTTTTGTTTGAACTTCCAACTTTAATCGATTCGTGTGGTCGCCTATTTGTTGTTATCATCTCTAAGACTTTGATGACTCCTCTTTCGGGATGGTACCTCGTTAGGTCGCTCGACCCTATCTCCCTTAGGTCGTTAGACCTCATTTTATCTTCACTAGGTCGTACCCCGTATTACTCTGCGTAGGCAATCTTATCTGAAAAGCGTTCAACAGAACTTCTTACTTTGATGGTTTTGGGAATTGATTTCTTTGAACTTTACTCACGTCTTCGAACGTGAATTTTTATGATTGATTGTTTCTACAATCACTTCTATGATTTGTCACTTCAAAATATAAAGGTTTCCTATACTAGTATTAAATATCAAAACTCTTTCATTAAAACGATTTCAACTCGATTTTCAATATCAAACTCGTTTATAAAACTGTTTTCCAATCTATTAGTATATACAAACCTTTACCTCATTCGTATGAGAAAATATAATTAAATGGCTTAGCAAAACAAGTGGTATGAAACGCTTGCGTTTACTTTGTTGGTTAATTGATGGACTTGTTCGATTGAAACTCTTGTGACAATTTCCTAGTGCAGATCTACAATCTGTTCGTAAATATTTGAGTTAAGCAAGTGGTTATGGGACATGAAGCTAAACTCTTATATTTACTAGCTTAGTGTAATCGACACTTCTTTATGATCGATGACGATCATTTTTATGATTTAGACTAGCAATGTGCGATGTCTCTCGTCCGTGTGTTCGGACTTGCCTTTCTCGTCCGTGTGTTCGGACTTGCCTTTCTCGTCCGTGTGTTCGGACTTGCCTTTCTCGTCCGTGTGTTCGGACTTGCCTTCGAGCCATCCGTGTGTTCGGAAAATTAAATAGATAGCTCCTCATCCGTGTGTTCGGAAAATTAAATGGATAGCTTCCATGAGATAGCTTCTCGTCCGTGTGCTCGGACTTCCCCCTTTTTGTGATTTCTAGATTTCGTGTGTTGATTTCTGAATTTAATGTTTCACCAACTTTTACAATTGGCATTAATATGTATGTCATTTATTGTGGCTTGGTGAATTAAATAAAGAATATGACATTCTTTTTAATCTTTGAGAAGATTCTTGAGGTATTGATTAGTCTCTTGTTGATTTTCAATTACGTACTTATCACAGTACGGTATTATGGTTATGATACGTTTTTGTCATATCTCTTATTCTATATCACTTTATCTGATATTTATAGCTAGACTGATCCGTTTTTTTATTTTCTTCTTAAATAATACTCGGGTCAGACTGAGATTTTACAGGTGCTTCCTCATGACTTCCTATCTGGAGCCATCTTCTGACTCTTTTGGCTAACTACTTTAGATTAGTAGTTTTTGATATTATACATTTGAGATATGGACTCGTTGATGTATAATTATTCTGTTGCCTAGTACTTGTATCATTTCTTTTTGTTATTGTGGATCTTGTATGACCACTACTCTGATATACACTTTTATGTGTAATATTCATATCTTATTCCGCCTTTGTGATATGAATTGTCTGTGACTGATTTGTGTTATGTTTATTTCTATATTTGTTTCCGAAGATTATATATAGCCACCGTGTGATAGCTTTGTGTTTGTATCGGTATGTCCGATTTCCTCCTTAAAAGATATGCATTCTATTCTATCTGACATATCGGAGCTCGCACAAAGAAGTTACATGGATGGTCGCTCCTCAACAGCCTTATTCTCCGTGCTAATTGACAGCACTACACAGTAGTGTTCTTGGTTAGCATGGGTATAGAGGTGGGGCGTCACAGTGAACATGCCTCTCTTCGTATCCATCCAAATCCACTCTCTTCGTATCCATCAAGATCCACTCTCTTCGTATCCATCCACACACGTCCATTTCGTATCAATTAAGCCTTAAACATACTTCGTATCGGTCGATAATTAGTCGATATGAAACCTCCCCATCGATACGAAATGGAGCACTGGGCATCGAAACGAAATAGAGTGCTGATGATCGATACGAAGTAGAGTGTAGATGATCGATACGAAGAGGAGCATCAAGCATCGATCCGAAGGACATAGCACTCAATGAATTCGAAGAGGGAAGTAGTCAAATCGGCATGAAAAGTGGGTTGATCCGAGGAGTTGGCACCATGTCAAATTGCAGGCACGTGTCCAGATCGATTCGAACAGATCGATACGGGATCGATGTGAACTAAACAGCTTACATAAAACCCAAACTTGCATCGATCATATCTTACAATCTACAAGTCCGAATGCTACAAAATTTTCACAGGAGCTTGCGTACAACCTAAAGAATGTTCATGCTTAATTTTGACTCGATTGGGCCAAGTGTTGATCGGTACGAAATTCGTTCGTATTGATCATAGATCGAGTGCGGACCACATGGGATCGATCGCGTGGGCCCACTTACGTGCCAGAAGAGGTCTCCCGAGATCTGAGCGAGATATTTGCAGCCTACGCCTACAAATAGCACCTCAAAGCCTACAGAAAGGGGGGCTTTTTCGACTCTGATACGTCCGGACTCTGCTGGAATCATCATTGTACTCGAAAGTTGCTGTTGTAATCAATTGTAACTCATTATAGTCAGCAAGCAAACATCAATAAAATCATCAACTTCAAAGTGGATGTAGGCCAGATTGCCGAACCATTATAAACTCTGTGTTCTTTACTGCTTTCCTTTTAATTTTCTGAGTGTTCTTCATTTTTAATTCTCTACATACTTGTTATCTGTAATCTGTGATTGTGAACTGGTGCTTTCATCGACAACTGGGTGTTTGTGATCAATTTTGGTGCAAACACACTTTAAATAAACCATTTTACTTAGTAAAACCCATTTTTATAAACAAGTTATTATTTATAAATACCTTTATAAAATAAAATATAACTTAAAAAATCATTTATAAACCTTAAACCTCAAAATTGATTAAAGAATTGAAGGTAATTCAAAACCACACTTTACAATTTCAAAAAGAGCCTAGCAATCCCAATGGTAGTAATTTAAGTTACCATTCAACATCAATTTCACTTCCAAGTCACTTAACCATTTATTTACATAAGTCAACATATATGTAATTGCAATTCATATCCAAATCAGGGAATAACATGTCAATACAACTCGACTAACATGTACATGTCCAAATAACACAATAGCAGGATGGTGATTTGTCCTGCCAATTAGGTGTCCAACAATTAAACAATTAACTTATAACAGAACAAGGATTTATTTTGCTGATACATATGTCCATACAATCAAACAACCAATCTATAACAGAACATGGATTTATTCTGCTAACACATATCCACACAATCAAACCATTTACATAACTCATTCACAATTGTTTGTCTATTTAATGGTGTAAACACTTGAATCCCTTGTGTTCAAAACCATCTTTGAAAAAGAAGTACCTTTAAAACAATTTGGTTCTCGAAACAAAGGGTTTAAAATTTAAAACTCCCTTTTAAAATGATTAATTACAAGTTAAACTCTTTATTTAATCATACTTAAATTTATACTTAATTTAATTATAAATTAATAATTAATCAAACCTTTAATAAATAATTTATTTATAAATAAAATCCTTAATTAATCCTTTATTAATTATTAATAATAATTTAAATACCTTTATTAATAATTAACTATTAATTAATCTCAATTCACTAATTAAAAAATCTTTTAGTTAAAACTTAAATAATAAATTAAACCTTTAATAAATAATTATTTTAAATTAAAACCTTAATTAATTTATAATTAAAATAATTAAACACTTCACTAATAGTTTATTTAATAAGTAACCTTATACTTAGTTAATTAAAAATAAATCCTATATTCAACTCATAATTAATTTAAAATTAAGCTTTCCTAATCAAAAATTAATTAAAATTAATCTTACTTTTAAAACACAATTAGTCAGTAGCTAATTTTCAATTAATTATAATTAATAAACCCTGTTTAATACTTAATTAATTTTTAATTATCAAAACTTAATTAATCAAAAATTAATAATTAAATTATTAATTAATTTTCTAAAACACCATTATTAAGTTTATAAAACATTTTCAAAACACTTTTAAGTATGGAACTAAATTTTTCAAAAAATCCAATTTATTTTATCGAAACTGCATCCATAGGGACTATCGCTACAGATGCAGAAACTTGAGTTTGTTTTTTTCCAAGTTACTAACTTTTCAATTCTCCACTCCTATTTGTTTCATTTAAAACCAGAAGGAAAAGTTTAGAAACTAAAACAAAGTTTAACTTTAAAGTTTTAAAAACTTAAATACTTAAAAATCATTTCCTTCCAAAGAATCCAAATCTCCTTTTGACAACCCAATGTTAACTTATAGACATACCACATCATAACCAAGTTCACATTCATATCATATCCAAACTTACAACAAAAATCAAATCCAAAGTTTATAAACTATATCATAACCAAAGTTTACAAGTTTACAACAATACTAAGGTAGACTTCGTTTCAAGTCCACCTTTTCCATCTCGAATCTTCCATATCCACAAATAACCAAACATATAAAAACTCAAACATATTACACACACATCATAAAGCAATTTTTGCAACATATATCAAGTTAAAAACTTTTAAATTAAAACTAACGTTTACTCACTGAAAGCTTGGAAATCACAAAAATCCACTCGAAAATAAGTCATCTTCTCAATGATTTATGATCATGTTACTCTCGAAATTTGGACAAGTCATTAAAAAAAAGTTTTAGGAAATTCTTTTATCTACAATTTAAAAAAAAATAATCACTCAATTTCGATTGTTTTTGAGGGAATTATAGTCAAAAGAAGGAGAAGTATTTTCGAGCTTCAAAATATGGGCCCAAAAATGGGTTAGAAAGAAATGAAATATTTGACCCAAAAATATTCGACATTTGAAGAAGTTATTCAAATGAAAGTTGTAGCCACTGGAATTCCATATGGTTTGAAAGAAAGAAAATATTGATTTAGAGTAGTATGGAGGAAGTTATGGCCGAATGAAGTAGGAGGAAAATGAAGAAGTTTTTAAAATGAAAAGGAGGAGATTGCCTCCTGTTGTTACTCTATTCAGGCATAGTCAATCTCAAAATACCACCATTACAAATCACACTGAAACTGCTCCTGAAGTAATCACATTTTTTTCAAAACAACAGTCATTTACCTCCTCATTCAAATTGCCACCTCTGCTTCCTACTCCTAATTCAAACCAACAACTGTGCACATCTCCTGTACGTGCACACATGCACGAGATATCACATAATACAAACAAAAACTGCCACCAACTTTCTGATATCTTGTCCATCGGAGGCAATATTATCTTCTCTCTAATTGATAGTACCATCAATACAACTACATATACTGCCAGCAATGATGATTCTCTCCTTTCTTTAACCATACCATCTACCATTTCCTCCTCCATCAAACTCACCAAAAAGAATCATCATTCAAACAAAAAGAAACCCTCTTTCTTGACTGCATCCTCTAAGGAAAACAAAAAGAAAAAGACTGTAACCATCATGAAAAGTAACCTACTTCAATCTCCTAACTCTCTTTCCCCAATAGAATCAGAAAATGATTCAAATACTCCCATGAAACAATACCCAAAGAATACCCCATCTTCTAATGCTAGAAGAACGAGAAGCTTGAATAAAAAAAACAAACAAAGTTTATCAATGATCAACAACATAGCAACTTGGAATATAAGAGGAGCCCACAAACATGCATAGCTTGACCAAATCAAAACTCTGATACATAACCACAAACTATCTTTAATCTCAATTTCTAAAACCAAACTTGACTCTATTCTTTCTCTAAGAGCTTCCAAATACATAAACTCTAATTGGATACACTTATCCAATCATTCTCAAGCCCCTTATGGTAGATTGTTAATTCTATATGATCCTTCAATTTCAGCTTGACCCCAATCTTATCTGACAGCCAATTCATACATACTCATGCTATACACCTCCCTTCTAAAACATCTATGTATTTCACTTTCATTTATGCCAATAATTCCCCTCATATCAGAAATAGAATGCATGAATACATACCACACTTCAGACAGTCTTCTCACCCATGGATACTGGTTGGAGACTTCAATTGCTCTTTCCTTTCCATCCATAGAAGTGGTGCTAAACCATTATCCTTAACCGAACTCTCTCCATTAAATAATACCATTCAAAATGCCTGCTTGATAGAAATACCATACTCTAGATCAAATTACACATGGACCAATAAAAGCCACAATATTCCTCGAACTCTTTCTAAAATTGATCATGGGTTTATGAACTACAAATCTCTATTGAAATGGCCTACCATAAACATCCACATCCCTACGCCCCTTCTATCTGACCATTGTCCTTTGATCCTTAGCCTTGGATCTGCAGCTATACATAAACAGGTAAACTTTAAATTTTATGATGAATGGACTAATAATGTCATCTTGATTCAGGTAGTTACAGAAGCTTGGAAAATCCACACTTTTGGGAATCCTATGCTCTATTTGCAGAAGAAACTGAAGAATACAAAAGAAGCTATAAAATCATGGGCAAGAAGCATATATGGACAAGGAAACAAACTTTCAAAAGATATAGCAGCTCAGCTAGAACAAGTTCAGCAAATGATCTTAAACTTAAACTCAAATCCTGACTTAAACCAAAAAGAAATCGATCTATCATCTCAACTTGAGAAAGCCTACACTACAGAAGCAAATATGGTGAACCAAAAGAATAAACAAAACTGGTCTACTTATGGAGATAGGAACACTAAACTCTTCCATGCATCATTTAAAATCAGACAAGAAAAATCAATGATACATCAGATCACTAACAAGCATGGTGTTACTCATGCTACCCCGGCACAAGTAGATGCTGCATTCCTCAACTATTACGCAACATTACTTGGTGGCCTTCCCTCTTTTCCTGACAACACCATAATTAATAACCTCTCAATCCTAAAGTTTTCTACTGATTTGCAGTCTGCTCTAATAAGTCCTATATCTGATGGGGAAATAAAGAATTCTATATTTACTATGAGGAAATCTGCATCCCCTGGCCCTGATGGATTCACAGTTTCTTTCTATACTTACCGCTAGGCTATAATTTCATCTAATGTTTACAAGCCTATTCACAATTTTTTCAACAAAAGCAGGTTGCTATCCTCCATCAACTGTACCAATCTTGCCCTTGTCCCCAAAACTGCTTCTCCTATAGATATTTCCCAATATAGACCAATTGCTTGTTGTAATGTCATCTACAAGTCCATATCTCGTATATTAGCCTCAAGACTTAAAAATGCTCTACAACATATAATTTCTCCTAACCAAGCAGCCTACCTTCCCGATAGAAGTATACTGGATAATATCTTATTGGCACATGAATTATTGAATGGTTACTCATCACCATACAAATCCCCTAGAGCAATGTTGAAAATAGACATAAGAAAGGCATTTGATACTATAAACTGGATAGCCATAATGACCATATTTGATAGGATGGAATTCCCACCTAAATTTAGTAACTGGCTATACCAATGCATCTTGACAGTAAGATATACTTTGGTCTTCAATGCTTATACTGTAGGGTATTTTAAAGGAAACAATGGCTTGAGGCAAGGAGATCCAATCTCTGCATACTTGTTTATACCGATCATGGAAATATTCACTCTTGCAATACACAAGCAGGTTGATTTGAAGAACTTTGCTCTTCATCCTAAATTTAGAAAGCCCATGTAATAACTTTAGCCTTTGCCGATGACTTGTTAATATTCACCAAACCAACTGTTCAGTCCCTACAATCTATAATGGAAACCCTATCCTCCTTCTATAATTTCTCTAAGCTTCAAACTAACCCTCAGAAATACCACAGACTATTAGCTGGCTTGAAAAATCATCAAATATCTGTCTACTTCAACATCACTAAAATGCTTCCTCTTGACTCTGATATGGCATATCTTGGTATTCCCTTGGCAACCAAAAAGAATAACTGTATGTGTTCCACTCTATGAAAAAGATTACTGCAGTAATGAACAGATGGGAAAATAAATACATTTCGCAGCCAGGGAGACTTGTAATAATAAATGTTGTCATCCTCTCCATGCTAGTTTATTGGGGTAGAACTTTTCTGCTGCCAACAAAATTAATTGCCATGGTCAGATCTGCGATAATAAAATTTTTATGGTCTGGTACAATGCACACTAGAAAATTGTCTCCCATTGCATTTACGAAACTGGAATTTCCTAAGAGTCAAGGGGGTTTGAGGATTAAGAATATGAAAAATTAGAATGTGGTTGCCTTGTCTAAACACCTTCAAAACCTTATTACCGAATCAGATTCGTTATGGGTTCAATGGACCATCAAATACAACTTGAAAGGTGAAGAAATTTGGCTAGCAGAAACTAAACATTCTCAGAGTTGGGTCTAGAAAACAATGATAAAAATACGTGAAATAATGCTACCTCATACAAAACTCATTCTTGCCTCTGACAATTTATCAAAATTCTGGACTACCCCTTGGATCAAAAAGGGCTTGATACGTCAGAAGTTGCTCTCATATGAAAATATAACTCTGACTGGTATCTCCTTAAATGCAAAAGCCGCAAGCTACATAATCAATGGCAGGATCTCCTTACGTCACACAAGCAACTCCTCAATTATTGTGCTATGGGATAAATATAACGATGAACCTTACTATTACAACCAGAAAGAATATTATAAATGGATGAAGGACCTCAGAGACCATTCAACACAAAAAGTCTACAAAGCACTTGCAGGAGAGATGAATCAGAACACCTTCCCATGTTATAAACAAATATGGAATAAGTATGCAGATGAAAAGCATAATTTCATGCTTTGGAAGGTGTTTAGAAATGCTCTGCACACTTTAGGAAATCTGGCACTAAAAGGAATAAATGTCTCTACCTCCTGCATATTTTTCTCTTCTGCGGTAGAAGATGTGCATCAATTATATTTTAGTTGCTCATTTACACACCTTATATGGTCCAAAATAAAATACAGAGGAGGTTATGGTTGTACTCAAAGAAACATCAAGATTGAATGGATGAGTATATACAAAGCAACTAGGTAGAAGTAACAATCGACATACGAACTGTTAATCATGCTCAAAGTTATTGTCACTGTAATTTAGGAGGAAAGGAATAACAGAATTTTCAATCATATAAGCAAGAATAGAATGCATATATATTATGAGATTTGCAGGAAAATTCACTCAATGCTCACTCTGCCCCTTTACTCGTTTGATGCTGCAGCTCTTGTTAAGTGGTCATAGATAATGGTTTATTTTTTGCTCCTTTTTTCCCTCTCTTCCTTTCTATTTTCCTCTCTTATTTCTGTATCCTTCCTTGTATGCTTTTTCTTCATTTATATTGTAAGTCTTTCTTATTGATATAAATAAATGGTAGGGGCCATTCAACCCCATTGGCTTTGCCAATAAAAAGGAGGAGATTAAACAAGTTTGAAATCATTTTAAACAAATAAAAATTTTGAATTTAAACTTTAGAATTTTTAAGGAGAAGCCATTAAAATCAAGAGCTTTAGGAAAGAAGAAGGAAAGCTTTAGGAAAAATTTAGAAAATGAGAATGAAAAAGACAAATAAAATTAGAACTTTGCTTATATACAAAATGCATTAACTAAATTACCATTATACCCTCTTACCTTACCCTCCAGACATATTCTTCCACCTCACTATTCTTACCTCCTTCCATGTACCTCATGTCCTTACTTGTCCCCTCCCCCCTTCATTTGTTCCAACATTGCATTTAATGCTTTAGTACTAAAAGTTTTCTTAAGCATCTTTTTTAAATATATTTTTTAGGAAAATGTCACATCACTGCTTATATAAACTTTTATAAATGCATATATATTTATGTATATACGTAATTCTAATAAATAAATATGTAAATATATTTTCATTAGAGTTCACAACGCTTGTGACAAATTTTAGCTAACGAAAAATCAAAGATTCGGAAAATGAATTCCGGTTACATTTTCAATCTCTCTTTGAACTAAATATTTATGTAAACTAAATTTGAAAACTAATTCACCATCATTATTTATTATTTAAAATTGTTTTATTCTCATTATAAACCTATATATTGAATATTTAAAATTAATTCCATATTTGCAAATCAAAGTAGTGAAATTCTGGGTCGTTACAATAGGGATGATTGCCTAGGTGAGGCAGGGTAAAACTTAAGGTTATGAGTAAAATAACGATGAATGCTCGTAGAATAGCAATAGTGAACCCCCGTTGGATATAGGAATATTTGTTTGAGCCTAGGAATGTTTCATTAAACATAGGTGGAGACCATAAAGAAGAATGCATTAGGAAATGAGAAATGGTATCAAAGTACATTTCTACGAGTTCTAGAGTATACCAGAATGAAAGAAAAATAATAATAAAGAAAGCATATACCAAGATTTAAGAATATTATCAAGAGATTTGGATTAAAAGAAGATAGTAATATAATTGGTTGTGATAATGGAAGTAATGGATGAACCTTATTTATTAAAGCCAAAAAGAAAAGTTAAGATATATGGGTTACATTAGAATGATATGTTAGAAAGGTCCATTTTATTTATGTAAGAAGTAAAAGAGCCACAATATCATTAATGTCAGTTGATGTTGAAGGGTAGCTTCCGACAGCTGTTTCTTTTAGGTTGTTTGGGTAAAAGCATCAGTTGTCTCTGTTTGTATAAAACCACGTATGATATTTTATGAGAAAAGTTCCTTTTTATTTTTGTGTTGATTTTCTAAATTGACCGCTATATATTGGGATGCATAATAAATAAGGAAATCTCATGTAGACACTTAACTAATGCAAAGTAAGACTGGAATTTTATAAAATAAATTAGGAAATTTATTAGCTACTAAAAGTAAAATAATATTAAATCCCAAAAGCCTTAAAAGGCTTGAGAGATAAATTTTAACAAGCAAAGGACAGGAAAAAGTTGTTGCGAGACCACGAGTCACTATCCCTATGCCTTAGAAGCTAAAATTTATAAACTTATCTTTGTGCAGATTGTTGTTTTTAAAATAAAAGAAAATGTTTTCAAAATTTACTATGTAATAGGTCGAGGTCAATCATTTATGTCACCCCAATAACTAAATCCCGATTGCATTAGATATAGCGACCCGCCTTTTCGACCCTCAAAAGTCGACACTAATACATCCCCACGGTATTCACGTGCCGAGCATCCGAGTGTCGAAAAGATAGATTGTTGGGGTGAATGAAAGGAAAGACATAATAGAATCTCCCATCATGAAGGGTAATATGTAATATCCAAATGATCTTTACAAGAAAACTCTAATATTCATACAATTATCAGAGTCTAACCTATCCTCAGCCTGGACAGTTATAACAGCCCGTCCTTACAAATGCTGATCTTTACAAATTCAGAAATACAACAGAAATAATAGAATGGAATACTTCTTGGATGCATCTAACTCATTTCCTGATGATCCAAAACTTCCAAAGCTAACTGTGAAAAAATACTCAGGTCTTACTCGAGCATTATAACAAAATAACACCCGGATCAGTCTAGTAAACCAGTGTGAGAAACTCAAATCAAATTAATTGTTATATTTATAAAACCCTTTCAAAATAAAGGTATCTCATACGACCATGCTGTAGATAAACACGGATGGATTTTTACCTTATGATAACCAAACCATTTTATAGAAAATCTTATGGTATTATAATAATGTCTAGGGTTTAAAATAAATATTGAATCATAGCCGAAATGGTTGCATTAATTACATTCTAGCATATTTAGTATACAACTAAATCCGTAAAGGTACGTATTGGAAAATTGTTTCCATGCAATGACAAGGCTACTGGGGTACCGCTTGCCATAGTACACCTCTAGAACAATGTACCGAGGGCCTCACATGGACCCCCTGCAAATCAGGACCAGCCTATCCCTTCCTAGATAGTATCGAATATGTCACCAGCTCAGCTGCTGCATACAATCGTATTGGTCCTTGAGCCTACATAGTTTGAAAATATCGATCTAGATGGGGCGATGACCATACCCTAATGGTAGCGAACCACATAGCCCTGAAGCATTTCACCTGTTTTAGTCATTACCAGGTTTGAGGCTTTAGGCTATGCTTTACCTTTTTAGCAAATCTCACTTGGAATGCTAACACTACCCTCTAGGCCACAATGCAATCCTAGCATTCATCCATACGAGTTGTTCATGTTATGAACAAACCGAAGGCACTACTTCTACTACATCCTTAGGATTAGTAGCTAGTAGTCCTTGCACTTCAAAGAACTCTGTCTTCAATTCCATCATCTTCAAGATGTCTTCAATTTGAACGCTTATGCCGGTTCGAAGTGGTTTTCACATAACTCATGCTTATCCGATCTCGGTCTCACCGAACCAGTAATCGATAAATTTCCAGTTGACTTGATCTCGGTTCTTTCAGAAGTAAGCGGACTATATAAGAGTCCCAAGGGATCCCTAATATACCCCTTAAAGCAAGAGATGTTTCACCAGAATGAGTTCTCTCAAGGGAATCTCAAACCATATGAAATCGCTAATCTTTCATATACTTCCGAAGTCAAAACAGGTCAAGTTATCAATAGTGGACAAAGCACCATCTGGTTTAAGTATATAATTTGCATGTGGAAAATCGAACATCTTATATTTATCACCACTTTCCAAACAAACAGTACTATCCCTCAATTAACAATGAAATCAGACAAGTTAGAAAATTATCTTTGCCTCGACATTCATTTTAAATTCTTAAGACAGAGACGAGTTTCCATACATGGGAATTTGGTGTCAAGTACAAGATGAAATACCTTTCATATACTTAATTAATCATGTCCCATTTATCGATATTAACCCTCTCATACTTATCGCGTTTCCGACATTTTGACTTCTGTATCCCTCTCCTAGAAACAAAGTCAGGTAAGTCAGGGCACTGCTTGCTCCCAATCTTACCTTATTCAAACACTTCGATTCTAGATCTCACAGATATAGAAAAGTCTACTCATCGGCTTCTAGTGCTAAATATAAGACGAATTACTTTCCATAAATGTATCGACAATTTAACACTACTTTATCATATTTGTCTTTCTACTTAATGGCACCGACAAAGAAATCCCTTGCATAAAACAAAGTCTTTTAAAAACAAATCTGAAAACCAACTCGAAAGAACTTATTTCTAGTCTTCGATTTGAAACTAGTGCTTTTCATTAGTTAGAAATAAAACCATTCAAGTTGGGGGTATTATTACCTCTCAAACCTTGACTCAACTATATTTTCTAACTTCAAAGTGGAAACAAGCTTCCATACATTGAAATCTAGAAATTAAAATAGGATTTAAGAGTTCCAAAACACATTTTCCAAAATCACTTATTAAAACCAAAGTTTGTTTTTCAAAAAGGAAACATTCTTCTTTTATAGAAGTTAATACCTTTTAAATCAATGAATTCCAAACCACTTTAAAATATCTTCCTTTTTAAAAGTAAACAACTTATTTAAATAATAACAAAGTATTATAAATCAGCTCCCTTTCAAATTTCCCAAAAACATTTACTATAACAAAAACGTTAACATAATCTCTTTCATTTTTTTCGAAAATATTTATTACAATAATAGTGTTGTAATCCATGCTTCCTTCCTCTTTCAAAATTACTTATAAAACTCTTTTAAAACAAGTTTGAAACTTGTATTTAAAACATCCCTTTAAAGATAGTCGCTTTGAATAAAACTTGACTTTTGGAAACAAAGGCGTAAAATTTAAACCTCTAGTTTAAACAACTAAATAAATTCTTAAAAATATATTTAACAACTTCAAAATTCTTTAAAAATACTTATATAACTTTTATAAAACATATTTGAAAAGATTTTATACATTATCTAAAATAGATAACCTCCTTTTACTTCATCGGAATCTCGGACTTCCAAAGTGCATCCACAGCGACTATCGCTATATAGACCATAACATTTAAAACTTTGTTTTGAAAATCATATAGTTTTTAAACCACATTTTCTTTCTATATTTAAACCACTTTATATCTTTACAAAATTATTTAAAAACAAAATTTGAGTCCGAAAACCATTTCAAAAAACTTTAGAAAACAAGTGGTAAATCGCTTAAAAGCGAGCACAAGATTTCAACGTCGTAATAAAATCAACAACAAGTAGGTTAATTATAACTAAGCAACATTCACTTTCCACAAACACATGCATTTACATAACCAATAATATATGTAAATAAAAATCAATAAGCAAGGACTCCTTTAGGATCCCTCTACAACATTTTTATTCTTTGAAGTGCTTCCGCAACGACCTATTCATTACAAAGACACTTCGACTTCAATTCGATTTTCTTTTTTCCCCTGCAACAAAATGCTTATTTATATCATCTGCTTCCAAATGGGAATCAAAATCAAACAATAATATAAGACATCACAACACTTACATACCACACTATGTTATTACTAAATAATTACCATATTTTGTCAATTTTAAAACCAACTTTTAAAGTGAGATATCTCACATTCAAAACAACCTAGACTTCAGGAAAAGTCCACTACTCTTTACTACTACCAACCAACCACTACACTTGCAAAAATAGCCTAAAAACCTTGAAATAACTCTAGATGAGCTCGGCCATGATCAAAAGAAGGGGCTTTGGGTTCAAGTTTTTGCTTTAAAAAATAGGGCTAAAAAAATGGGTTGTCTTCTCACTGATTTTTGACAAGATTCCTCTACAAATTTGAAAAAAATATTGAATAGGGAAATATATGATTTTTGTTTGATGGTAATAAACAAATATATATTCATTTAAATGTATTTGTTAATTGTATTGTTTTATTTTTCACATAATTAATAATATTTGTTGAATAAAATAAATAACACAGAATTTAAATTCAAATAGTATTTTATTCAAATAAATATTTTATTATAATTTTTGAATAGTACAAAATTTGAGCTCTCACTGTATATATACAAAATTTCAAATCACAACACAATTTTTCACTATACAATTGTCATTTACATTTGCAGCTCACTACATATCACTCGTTCACTCATATTTGTTCTTCAACTATATTCCAGATTGAATCTAGCATCTGAATTATCTGCAGAATAAACATTGACGCAGTAAAATTGAAAAAGAAATATTTGTGCAGTGTAAAATAAAATGTGTATTTTGAAAATGTTATTTGCCTCAGTTATTTGGGTTATTCGTCATCATATTTATTTTGAATTCATCTTACACAAACAACTTGTGACATGCATAGTGTATCACTGCACATGCCACAAGGCCGTGCACACCGATATACACTTGATAAAATTGCAGGGATAAGTGAGCACAAGGTCAAACCCGAACCGAGGCTGGATTCAACTTAGGTGAAATACAAATACATCACAAAATTGTCGAGTACAACAAGAAGCCAAAACCAGACCATGCTAACTAGTGCACAAATGTGTACACATAAGAACAGACTCGATAGTGGAGTCATGAAACAACCAACAATCAAAATGACAACAAAACAAACTATTACAGCAGCTACACTCATGTATACACATATATATACATGTAGTGTCACCAACAAATCATATAAATGAAAGTCTATAGTATGGTGGATCGATTATAAAAATGACAAGTATATAACTAAATTAAACTATAGTGTAACGATAGAAAAGAATGTAAATAAGAATAATCACACCAGGATTTTATACTAGTTCGGACCTCCCGTCCTACGTCCAGTCCCGAAGCTCCTCTTCGGAATTTCCTTTCACCAACTAACCCTCACTTCACCCGGAGAAACAGGTTTACAATACTAGAGTTTCTTTGTCAACTATGTGTTCTCTATTACACGGATTTTGACTATATAGTACAATTAAACTTCCTATATCTCTTAGATGATTGAATACAATATTGTTCGAGAGACTATAGAAGTGTATGATCTTAGATTATCAGATTGGATAGCAAGTAGATGATTAGAACAAGAGATGATCAAGATTAAGAGTCGAGTAATTAGTTGAGTTCTTTGATCCTTCTTGATTCTTGTTTATATACTTATAGACAGTTGTTTCTAGTAGTTACATCTCTTCCCTTTCAATCTAGAGTCGTTACTGTTTATTGGTGAAGAGTTGTGGAGGAGAGATGGAGTTGTGTCTCTTCGGAGATGACAGTTGTAATTTGAATTATCTTCCCCGAGCCCAGTTTCAGACGTCTGAATGGTGTTTTCAGACGTCTGAACCTAATATTATTTTTTGTCCAGTATCTACATTCAGACGTCTGAGGTTCTGCATTCAGACGTCTGAACCTATCAAGTGAGGTTTTTCTGGGTTCATTCTTGAGTGTATCTTCATTTGATCTTCGTGCAACTTTGTAGATGAATTTCTTTAATGTCATAGTCATCGTCTTATCAAGGTAGTGGTTTGTCTTGCTTTGTGTTCGTATCTGTATAGTTGTATCATATATATATGATTTCCATTGTATAGTTGTCATCGTCGAAATCGTAAACTAAGGGTTCTAACATTTTCCCCCTTTTTGATGATGACAACTATATAATGTACTTAGATAATAATTATAAAAAGGTTCTCGCCCTAAATTTGATCTCCACCTACATATTTGCATATCTATTTGTCTCCCCCTTTGTCATTATAAAAAACAATCGAAGAATTATAACAATAATGCATAAATAAGTATGATGTTCATATAGAGTTATATTAATAACAAACAAAGTTACGAGTACATTGTTTAAGCACACAAAAAATATTTATAGTGAAGTTAACCACACCAAAATATTAACCTTGTGAGGTCAAGATAGATCATCACCAGGGAAGTCTTATTCCCCTTTCCCTTTATCGCCGGTTTTTGGCGATGTGTGAGGAGATTGGGAAGGTGTAGACCAGTCAGTTGAAGGTTGACGATCTTGTTGAAGTGTATTAAGTTTGGATACTACTGAAACCAGAGAATCTTCAACTTTGGAAAGTCTTATGGATACCATATGATTTAGTTCCGTAATTTGTTTGCCAAGGATAATTTGATTTCTTGATAAGAGCACTTGGTTTTGCAAGGTTAAGTGAACAATAGTCTCGTTAGCATTAGGCTGAGTTCGTGCTTCCAATATCTCCATATCAGAGTGATATTCAAATGAAGAAGGAGGAGGTGGAGATGGTTGCCTTGGTAGTTCTACACCACCTTCTTGTTGTTGTTGTTGTTGTTGAGTAGGAGGTTGATCTCGTGCATTTTTCCATTCTAGAAACGTTATATAGGATGGTGGTTCCTTCGGGAAATGCATAAGATTAAAAAATTTGGTTCCACTATATTTGACAGGTAATTCCTCAAAAGCAGAAATGTATGATGGGATGTTTAGTGCTTTGAGAATTCTCATAATATAAGCCGGGTAAATGATTGTATGACGAGATCTATTCCAAAAACCTTTAAGTTCATCGAAAATGAACTGAGCCCAATTAATCTTAGTTCGACTAAAAAGAGCATATAGAGCTTTGTGCTCAAGATCACTAACTTGTTCATGGCTACCTAATCGAGGGACAATGGTATTTATAAGCATTCGGGTAAGGAGCGTAGCATGTGGTCTAAGGAATTTGGTTGAAAAATGAGGCATTCGATTTTCCCATAATTGATGAGTGATAATATCACGTGGTTTGAATCGCATATCCTCCATTTTAGATAATCCGTGACCCGTATAAGAGCATTGTAAAATTTGTCCAATTATAGCGGGGGTTAACTTGATTGTTGTCCCATAGACACTCGTCCATAACCACTGTTCATCATTCTCAGTAGTCCATACTGATGAACTATCTAGATTAGCATAAAAAAGGTATATAGCCAATTGATCGATAGAAATATCGTTGGCATTAAAAGAAATAAGGTTTTGTAATTCACCTTGCTCACATATGTCATCCATATCGTATGAAAGAAACACGATTAGGTTATAGAAGGGTCCGAGATGCATCTTCTTAATCTTCAAGTCGTCAAACCGTCGTATTGTTGTTGGATTGTGAAGTAACCAATCGTTGATTTGAGTGTCAGTTACCATCAAGGGTTGAGAAGAGGATCCTTCTCCATGCTTTCTCTTCTTAATTCCCATTCTTTTTGTTCATGTAGGCATTGTATAGAAATTCAGATTTAGGGATTTTTAGAGAAATGATTTTTGATTTGGGAATGAATTGTAGTTGTGAAAAAGTGATTGTTCGATCAGGTAGGGTTTTTTAAAAAACCGTCGTTTCCCGTTCCAGACGTCTGATAAAGCAGATCAGACGTTTGGAGATGTCTAAGTTAGAAACAGAAAGTGAAGTCGGACGTCTGGAATCAAAACTCAAATGTTTGAAAAGTTTGAATGTGAGACAGAGAGTGAATTTAGACGTTTCGACTTGAGTTCAGGCGTCTGGAAACATATAATGTGTTCCAGATTATTAGTTCAGACGTCTGGAATATATTTCAGACATTTGGAAAACTCCAGATTGGATTTTTCTTGGGAGTTTTGTGAAAACAAATCTTTATTTATTGAAAATAATACAAACAGATATATATGTATATAATCATCTCCAAACATCATAGTTTATTCCTGACGATCCCATGAATTCGGTTTTGCCTGGGTATTTTCTTTCGATGCTCGTATTGGTGACCAATAAGGAGGTATTGGACTGGATTGTTCGGTAGATGTTCCTTCTCCCCATAATGTTCGTGGAGTTATGTGGCGAGCACGTGAAGGAGTTTCTGTGAGACGAGGAGAGCGTGCATGAACACAATCCTTATTAGGAGAATGTCCACAGATAGCAAGAATGGATTTTTCCAAAAAGTTTAAATGTGCTCCCTGGCGTCGTTGTTCGTAATACATTTCTCGTTGTACATCCATCATTTCTTTTTGATAATGATGGATTTCATCTGCTTTTTCCGAAAGAGAGGATGAGGGAAGATTCATATTATGTTTGGCTTTCTTCCCTTTTGGAGAAAAACCTATATGATATGATGGTGAGGGCATAATATGAAGAGATGGAGATGATTTTGGAGTTGTTTTGGCTGGAGATGTGTATGTACTCCCAGATGAGGGGGATGAAAAATCTATGGTAGAGTAAGTGGAATTGTGATCAGATGACATGTTTTAAGATTTTGATTAATATATTGCAGAAGAAGTTTGTACTGTGATTTTGTTTTTAAAAATTATATGTATATATAAGAGTAGGAATTTGCTATTTTAATCATTCCATTTGTTTTAGTTTGTTAAATGTCTTGTGGTTGTTAGAGAAAGCATCTTATCCATAGATTATGAGAGGTATAAAATAAATATTATTTTGTTTTATAATTTTATTCATGTTTCTAAACAGTTAGTTCATGGATTAAAACAGGTTAACAAATGAATTGAAAATTTAGTATTCGTTATTAAGATCATTAAGAGAACATATTCCTAAATCGCGTCGTAGTTTAACAAACGTCTGTTCATTTAGTGGTTTTGTGAATATATCTGCTATTTGATTATCAGTGTTAACATATTCTAGAGTTATAGTTCCTTTTTTGACATTATCTCTTAAGAAATGATGTCTTATATCTATATGTTTAGTTCTAGAGTGATTTACCGGATTTTTCGATAGATTGATCGCGCTAGTGTTATCACAATAAATCGGGGATTTTTCAATTATTTTTCCATAATCTTTTAAGGTTTGTTGCATGTAAATTACTTGTGCACATGCTAATGCCGCTGAAATGTATTCGGCTTCACAAGTGGATAGAGAAACACAATTTTGTTTTTTACTAAACCAAGAGACGAGAGATTGTCCGATGAAATGACATGTTCCACTAGTACTTTTTCTATCCGTTTTGCATCCTCCAAAATCCGCATCACTATATGATACAAGTGCAAAGGAAGATCCATTCGGGTAGAATAATCCATAGTTTTTCATGTTAGATAAATATCTCAAAATACGTTTTACGGCTCGTTGATGAGATTCTTTTGGTTTTGCTTGAAAACGTGCGCAAAGACAAACACTCATCATTATATCTGGTCGACTTGCGGTTAAATATAATAACGAACCAATCATACTCCTATATATTTTTTCATCAATTTTTTTTCCATTTTCATCTTTATCAAGATGAACCGTTGTACTCGTAGGTGTTGGTTTACTAGATGTTTTATCCATATTGAAATGTTTTAATAGTTCATTACAATATTTTTCCTGATGTATAAAGATACCATTTTCTAGTTGCTTTATTTGTAATCCTAAAAAGAAATTTAATTCTCCCATGTGTGAAATTTCAAATTCATTTTTCATTATATTAGAAAATTGTACACATAAATTTTCATTAGTTGATCCAAATATGATATCATCAACATAAATTTGAACTGCTAGAATATCATCATTTTCTCTTTTAATAAATAGAGTCGTGTCAATTTTACCAATTTGAAATCCTACTGAGATTAAATGATTTTTAAGTCTATCATACCATGCTCTAGGGGCTTGTTTTAACCCATATAATGCTCTATTTAATTTAAAAACATGATTTGGAAATTTTTCATGTTCAAATAATGGTGGTTGTTCGACATAAACATTTTCTTTTATAAGATTTGTCCTTTTGTTATATATTCTATAAGCTTTGCTACGATCCGAATAACCAACAAATATTCCTTCATCGGCCTTAGGATCAAATTTTCCTAAATTGTCTTTAGTATTTAATATGAAACATTTTGATCCAAATATCTTAAAATATGATACTTTAGGTTTCTTACCAAAAAATATTTCATAGCACGTGCTTTTTGTCATTGGTCGTAGTGTCACTCTATTCAAAACATAACAAGCAATAGCAATAGCTTCAGCCCAAAAATGTTTTAGTAGATTACTACTGTTTAGTATTGTTCTTGCACATTCTTGTAATGTTCGATTTTTTCGTTCAACTACACCGTTTTTTTGTGGTGTACGTGGAATTGAAAAATTATGATTAATTCCCTTTTTATTGCAAAAATTCGAAAAAAAATTCATTTTCGAATTCTCCTCCGTGATCACTGCGAATATTTTTAATTTTCAAATTCATTTGATTTTTAATTCTTTTTGCAAAATTTTTAAACATACCAAAAGTGTCACTTTTATGTTTTAAAAACAAAGTCCATGTATATCTTGAAAAATCATCAACAATTACAAAAACATACTTGCTATGATTTATTGATCTTACTTGAGTAGGACTAAATAAATCTAAATGTAATAATTCTAATGGTTGTTTTGTTGAAATGTTATTTTTAGATTTAAAAGTACTTCTTTTTAATTTTCCAATTTGACATGCATCACACAAATTATCTATCTTATAATTTTTTTTGGTAAACCTCTAACTAGTTCATGTTTTGATAATTTATTTATAGATTTGAAATTCATATGACAAAATCGTTTATGCCATATCCATGGATCATTAAGTTTAGCGGTCAAGCATAAATCAGAATTTTGTTTTATATTCATATTTAAAATATAAATATTTTTATTTCGAAATCCTTCAAATAATAAATTTTTATTATTATCAAATATATTGCAACGATTATTCTCGAAATTAATTTGAAAACCTTTATCACATAATTGACTAATACTTAGTAAATTATGTTTTAAATTTTCTACTAATAAAACATTAGAAATAATAGGAGAGTTAGAAATACTAATGTTTATGACTTCTCCAATTCCGATGACATATCCTTTTGAGTTGTCTCCAAAGGTTACGGTGCCTCCATGATATATTTTATATTTGAGAGCATCTTGGCATTCCCGGTCATGTGTTTTGAACAACTACCATCAAGTATCCATTTCTCCTTGCTTTTTTTTGGGTAACTATAAAACAAAAATTATTCAATTGGTACCCACATCTTTTATTAGGGTCCTAAATGTTAGGAGGGGAGGGTAGCCATACCCAAGAAGGTTTGGTACCTTTGTGAATATAATTTTTATTATAGACTACATTTTCTAAAAAAATATCGATATGTTTTTGTCTAATCAATTTATTATTTGTCTTTGGAATCCAAATTTTTATATTTTTGGTATTTGTAATGGACTTAGGTGATCCTTTAATCTTTTGATAAATAAAACTATATTTCTTAATATTATTCCCTTTTTGTTTAGAAATATTTTTAAAACCTATTCCATTTCTATTGCTTGATGGTTTTGATGTTTTAATAAGATTTTCCAAATCTTGTTTTCCTTTATTAAATTTTGAAACATTATTTGTAATTTTGTCTAACTTTTCTTTTAATTTTAAATTTTCAATTTTCAATGTTTCAATATTACATTTTAAGTTGTTATTTTCTTTTAACAAGTCATCCTTTTCTAGTCTAGTTTCAATAACTATAGTTTCATTTTTAATTAAACTATTTTTAACTTTTTCTTGAGATAATTCTAGTTCCTCTTCTAAAATAATCTTTTCATCTTTTAACATTCCTACTTCAAGTTCTAACCTATTTATTTTGGCTATATGTTCTTTGTTTAATTTTTTAATCTGTCTAAATTTATCATCTAATTCTATTCTAAGTTCTAATAGTTCATTGTAGCTAAATTCAGGACATACCTCATCAGTGTTAGCCATAAAACATACATTAGCTTGTTCTCCATCGCTATCGCTATCACTATCAAAAGATGATGATGAATTAGAATCATCCCAAGTAACTTTAAAAGCTCTTTTCTTCTTAAATTTCTCAAATTTGTTCTTTTTCTCATTGTTGCGTTTAGGACAATCCTTCTTCATGTGTCCGTATTGATCACATTCATAGCACTTGATTTGAGATAGATTTTTTGTATTGGACTTCCCTTCTTTTTGGAATTTGGTCATCTTTCTAAATTTCTTGAATTTTTTGTAATTCTTAGCAATGAAAACTATTTCTTCTTCATCCAAATCTGAGTCATCATTCTTTGCTTGAAATGCTTTGTTCTTCTTTTCAATATTTTGTTCTTTTCTAGCCTGTAAGTTAGCTTCATAGGACATTAAATTTCCTATAAACTCTTCAACCTTGAGAGCAGAAAGATAATTAGCTTCTTCAATAGCTAATACTTTCCTTTCCCAATCCGCTGTTAAAGAGTTGAGTATTCAAGAAACTAAATCAAAATCTGTAAACTTAACTCCTAATGCCATAAGATCATGTTGAATAGTTTGAAATCTAGAATACATGTCAACAATAGTTTCATTTTGTTTCATTTTGAATGAAGAAAATTGGTTTTGCAAAATTGAAATCTTAGTTTGTTTGACCTTTGTTGTACCTTCGTGTGTGATTTGTAAGTTACGCCAAATGTCAAACGCAATGGTACATAACATAACACATGAAAATTCATTTTTGTCTAGAGAGCAAAATAAAACATTCATAGCTTTAGCATTGTTTGAGGCTAAGGTCTTTTGTGCATCGGTCCAAGTGTTCATAGCAGTGTCAGGTGCTTCATACTTATTTTGTGTGGCAGACTATATTTCTAGACCATTGGCTTCCATAAAGATACGCATACGAGTGGACCAATATGCATAGTTGGATCCATTAAATAGTGGGGGACGTGCGGTAGATTGACCTTCTTGAAAGATACTTGCCATATTAGTGATTCAAAAACTTGTTACAGTACTTTTGATCAAACATTGCTCTAATACCAATTGAAAGTCTATAGTATGGTGGATCGATTATACAAATGACAAGTATATAACTAAATTAAACTATAGTGTAACGATAGTAAAGAATGTAAATAAGAATAATCACACCAGGATTTTATACTGGTTCAGACCTCCCATCCTACGTCCAGTCCCGAAGCTCCTCTTCGGAATTTCCTTTCACCAACTAACCCTCACTTCACCCAGAGGAACATGTTTACAATAGTAGAGTTTCTTTGTCAACCATGTGTTCTCTATTACACGGATTTTGACTATATAGTACAATTGAACTTCCTATATCTCTTGGATGATTGAATACAATATTGTTCGAGAGACTATAGAAGTGTATCATCTTAGATTATCAGATTGGATAGCAACTAGATGATTAGAACAAGAGATGATCAAGATAGAGAGTCAAGTAATTAGTTGAGTTCTTTGATCCTTCTTGATTCTTGTTTATATAGTTATAGACGGTTGTTTCTAGTAGTTACATCTCTTCCCTTTCAGTCTAGAGTCGTTACTGTTTACTGGTGAAGAGTTGTGGAGGAGAGATGGAGTTGTGTCTCTTCGGAGATGACAGTTGTAATTTGAATTATCTTCCCCAAGCCCAGTTTCAGACGTCTGAATGGTGTTTTCAGACGTCTGGAACCTAATATTATTTTTTGTCCAGTATCTACGTTCAAACGTCTGAGGTTCTGCATTCAGACGTTTGAACCTGTCAAGTGAGGTTTTTCTAGGTTTATTCTTGAGTGTATCTTCATTCGATCTTCGTGCAACTTTGTAGATGAATTTCTTTAATGTCATAGTCATCTCCTTGTCAAGGTAGTGGTTTGTCTTGCTTTGTATTTGTATCTGTATAGTTGTATGTTATATATATGATTTCCATTGTATAGTTGTCATCGTCGAAATCGTAAACTAAGGGTTCTAACAACAAAAGCTTGCAGTCGAAGTAACAAAGCCTCAACATCAAATAGCAACAAAACTACAAGTCCAGTTACAACATGGAACACAAGTGACTCAAACTAGGGTCAAGAACAAAACAGGCATGAATGTAGATAGCAGCTCAAATGAGAAATTTCAGACAAGTGCAAAAATCAATGACTCAAGTGTAATCAAAATGAAGTGCGACCAGATCAACTCAAATGCAAAGACAACAAAGTGGTAAACCAGACAAAAAGTGGTGGATAAGACACAATGCTACAGAGGTGACATCAATATACATGAAATCAACCAAGTGCAACATCAAAACAAAATAGTGACAAAATCTACTTTCAACATGCAGTTTCAAAAGAACTAGACCACACACAAATGCCTCAACACAGCATACATATATACATGCATGTTCACACATGTATACATATATATACACAGTGAAAAACATATGCAGCAATGGAGCAGTGAAACAAGACTACAGTTCAAAAGTGAACATGTCAAAGCTTCAAAACAAATTGAACCAGACATGTGTATATGCAACTACACAACAAATACAATCATCACAGAAAGAAGCAGTGTTAGTGATCAAGCACAAATTGAACAAGTGTAATCAAGTCCATCTCATATATATTTACTTAAGTCACAAATGCAAGCAACCAGTTAAAACAATGTCATAAATCACGTAGCAGTTTTAAATCAGGGTAGTGTTTTTTTATATAACAAAGACAAAGCCAGGTGATAACAAGTCGAAGTCATATTTCCACAAAATCAAAGTGGCCGAAGTCAAAGGGAATAAAGAATAGAACCAAATCCAAAGTCCATATTATTATAATTTTAAATACCAAAGTCAGAGCCGTGGTGACCAAGGTAGAATCGAACAGGTCAAAACCAAAGCAGTGGTAATCAAGCATAGCACATCAGAAAATATACGAATTGAAAAAGTCAGAAAACATCACCAGCATTCAATCGTAAATCGAATGGCCAAGCATATCAATTGAAGAAATAAAATAAAATATATACAAATGAGATTATAGGATTTCGAATCCTATTTAAATCATTAACATCATCGGCATTTAAGGCATTCGAGTTCAAGCAAAACAGAGAGCAATAAATCATTAAACTCGAATCAAAGTCGAGTATAACCAATAATCAATAAAAGGAATTCACGTACCAATTCAAGCATTATTCGAACTTGACAATTTGAAGCAGCCGAAGCTAAGAAAAGAACAAAGATCGAAGAAGCATCAAACTGAATTGAGATTTGACGGTAAGATCGATCAACGACCAAGCGGCGGTTTCAAGGAAAAACAAAGCCCTAAATTTGAAAGAGGAACAAACGAAGAAACATAAGCATACTGGCTGAACAAAAGAAAAGGGAGACGAGTTTATTTTCATAAGCCTTAATTTTGGGCCGGTCATCTTATAAAGTATATTGGGCTTAATAGATTAAAAAGGGCTTTGCTTTTGTATTGTTTAGTTTATTTTGTAATTTTTCTTTTAAACTTTTCTAGTTTTCTAGTCGTGTGACTAGGGACAAACTACGAGGCATAGTTTGAGAATTCGCAACTCAGTGGCTGAGTTGTGGCAGGGTTTTGAGCGTAGAGTTAGGTTAGTAGATAGCGGGTGCTGTGAGTTTACGTGTGTAAGCGTCTAACAGCTTAATTTCTAGTGGAAACCTTGAGGGCAGCACGTAGGCAGGGTTTTGCCGAAGTTGGGTAAATCTGTGTTGTTCTATTTCTGCTTTTAATATTCTACAATTATCTGTGGTGCTATTATTCGGCTATTATCTGTGCTGCAATTATTGTATATATTTCCGCATTAAATTTTTATAATTAATAGCATCACCCTATTCACCCCCTTCTAGGGTGAAATCAATCCTACAAAAAAGACCAACATAAAAGTTCTTCCTTATTAAATTTTCTTTGGTTTAAAAAAACGAATCACTCGATTTGGAGTTGTTTTTGTAAGTTATGGCCAAATGAAGAGGAAGAAGGAAGAAGAATAAAAAACTAGAGTAAAAAATGAAAACGAAAGTGTAAAGTAAAGTGGTGCTTTCTTTGTTTGGACTTATGAATTTGTAATGGAGGAGATGAAGAAGAAGGAAGACATGGAAAAGAAGAGCAAGAGGATAAAAGTGAAAGATGGAAATGAAAAAAAAAGTGAAAATGAAATGGAGAAGTTGTTTCTTTTATAGAAATGGAAAAATGGCAAAAGACGCCAAATAACCCTTAGCCATATTACCAAAATACCCTTACTTTTTCATACTCTTTTACCACATTCCAAAGTGCCAACTCATACACCACTTTCCCTTCACATAGTCTTGTCCTTTATAATGATGTTATGTACTAATGCACTTAAATTAAAAAGGAAAAGTCAACTTTTCTTTATTTTAAAAAGTAAAAGTCACATCTCTTAATAAATCACTTCTTTAATTGTACTTAATTTTTCTAATCCTGCTTACTTTATTAAATCCATTATTATATGTATAATTGTATATTACAAAAGTGTACCCATGTGTGCAAAAAGGTTAATATAAATTCCGTTCGATAAAAACTCGAAAATCCGGAAAACGATTTTCGATCACATTTTCAATTTTTCATCGAACTACTTATTTTTTTAAACAAACTTCCAATACAAGCTTACCATCATTATTTATTAATTAAAAGAGAGTTATTTGACCATTAAACCTATTAATTAAATATTTAAAAATACTTAAATATTCACAAATCAAAACGATAAAATTCTGGTTCATTATATCCTTCCCTCTTAAAAGAATTTCGTCCTCGAAATTTCATCACAAACCAACAACCAAAATAAACCATAGTAATTCTTGACATTCCCCAAATGTTAAATGACTAACAAACCACTTAGAGTTGTCAAGGTTTACGGCCTTCTCATCACACACGGATGATAAAAAATCCACTGAACATACCTCATGCTCAACAGCCGTATGTTATTACTCAATCGATTATTCATACTTCCTCATAACAAATAGAAGAGTCATCTACCCAACCCTCACAAACCATAAAAAATAAAAAGGAAAATATAATTAAGCCCATACAATGTGCATGAATCATCCATACGCTATATCTGGTTTGATCACTTACTCGAATACATAAGCTTTTCTTCGAAACTAGTATTGCTCACTCGACTTCCCTAGTGCAAATTCGATCAGGCTCCTTGATTAGGAACCTCTATCCTCATTGCATAGCCATATACTATTATAGAAAACCTCAGTACTATATCAAGAACCTTCACCAAGTGTTGGTCATTAAGAATCGAGTGATAGATACTTATTCGTACTGGTGTGAATCACCTCAAAGTCATGTACTCAAATAATGGATCAAGAACCATGCAAAAAAATGATCTTCGTACAACTTACATACTTTTTCTTATTGGTTCTTACTTATACCAATTTCTTTTACTTCTAAAATCATTTATGAAAACATTTCATTAAAATGCAACTTAAGTTTTAAACTTGTATAATACCCTACTACATCTTGAGAGTATATACAACTACCTGATTAAATCTTCTATCTTTTCTTAAATTCAGATGCAGGCCCAAAATAAATCTGGGCCTTAAAACTGAGTCGACCCCTTCAATCTCTTTACCCATCTGGTCTGGTAAGTAGCTAAAAAAAGTAGGATGCTGGTATACTAACTCAGCCTTAGAGTCTACTTTTCCTTAGATACTTTTAAGGTAAATATGTTTATTAGCCGGCCCAATAACATCAAATAAGGTTTCGCAACTTAGACGTTAAAACAAAAGACATGGTTTAGTAAAACAAAGTTTACTAAAACCTTCATATTAAATATAACCCATTTAAAAACTTCATTTATCAACACATTCCTTATTAAAATACCTTTTTATTTTGAATTCATTTTCCTTAATGAAACTTAAGAACTAAATACCAGTTTTTATTTCAAAACCTTTTCGAAATGATACTATAAATTTTAATCGATAAGAAACATACATATAGATCGAGTAATACCAAAAGAATACCAAGGAATTGAGTTCTACAAAATAGTATCATACATCCCTTTACCAAGACGGGTAATACTTAAGAGAAGTGATTACCATCCAAACACATCTCCTGCCCATTTTTAGTCATTTTCGAGCCACCCGAACTAGTTAATCATAAATATTATTCTTTATTTTATAAGACACATTTTATAAACCAATTTTATAACCAATTACCTTTATACAGTAACTTCCTTTATTATAGTAACACTTTTAACAAAGTAAACTTGTTAAACCTAAAATATAATGAACGCCTTATAGTCAAATTGTGAAACTGAATTCATAAGGTGTTTATATTTAATTCAATTAAACAACAAATGCTCATAAACTGGCCGAGCATAAACAATCAGTCAACAATTGATGAAAATAAATATCATCCTTTCCTAACAAACAATCACAACAAAAATAGCTATATTAATTTATTTGAAAATTATTCTTTTGTATATAAAATATAAAATTTGGGTAAAATTATCTTATTTACCCATTTCAACATAATATAAAACGTTTTTTATAACACCAAAAAATGCGCGCTCTCACACATAATACACCCAAACTCATTCTAGGGTGTCTCTTACCCTATCCCTATTGAGTTTACCTCACTAGGGCCAAGGTTTTCGCTTAACCTTTATCTCTGATACCAACTGTTATTATAGCTTGTCCTTACAAATGCTAATCTATACAAAACTAGAAATAAAACTAAAATAAAAGTATGGGAATACGTCTTGGAGGCATCCAACTCCTCTCTTGATGCTCCAAAGCATCCAAAGCTAACTCTATCAAAATACTCAGATCTGACCCAACCATTATAAGAAAATAACACCTGGATCAGTCTGCTAAACCAGTATGAGAAACTCAAATCATATTGATTGTTATATTTATAAAACCTTTTCAAAAATAAAGGTATCTAATAAGATTACGCTGTACATAAACACAGATGGGTTTTTCCTTATGATAACCAAACCATTTTACAGAAAATCTTATGATATTATAACAATATCTAGGGTTTAAAATAAATATTGAATCATAGTCGAAATATTTACATTAATTACTTTCCAGCACATTTAGTATACAACTAAGTCCATAAAGACACATATTGGAAAATGGATTTCATACAATGACAAGGCTACTGGGGTACTGCTTGCCACAGTACACCTCTAGAAAAATGTACCGAGGACCTCACATTGACCCCCTACGAATCAGTACCTACCTGCCCCTTCGTGGATAGTACTGAATATGTCACCTCCTTGGTTGCTGCATACAACCATACTGGGCCCCGAGCATGCATAGTTCGAAAATATCGATCTTGATCGGGTGATGACCATATGCTAATGGTAGCGAACCATATAACCTTGAAGCGTATCCCCTGTTTTAGTCATTACCGGATGTGAGTCTTAAGGCTACACTTTACCTTTTTAAAAATCCCACTTGGAATGCTAACACTGCCTTCTAGGCAATAATGCAATGCCAGCATTCATCCATACAAGTTGTTCAGGTTATGAACAAACCGAAGGCACTACTTCAACTACATCCTTAGAATTAGTAGCAAGTAGCCTTGCACTTCAAAGAACTTCATCTTCAATTCCATCACCTTCAAGATGTCTTCAATTTGAAAGCTTACGTCGGTTCAAAGTGGTTTTTGGATAACTCATGCTTATTCGATCCTGGTCTCTCTGATCTAGCAATTGATAAATTTTTGGTTAGCTTAAACTTGGTTCTTTCAGAAGTAAGCAGACAACATGAGTCCCAATGGGATCTATAATATACTCCTTAAAACGGGAGACATTTCACCGAAATGAGTTCTCTCAAGGGAATTTCAAACTGTGTGAAATTTTGAAGCTTTAATATACTTCCTAAGTCAAAATAGGTCAAGTTATCGATAGTGGACAAACCACTATCTGGTTTAAGTATATAGTTTGCATGTGGAAAATCGAATATCTTATACTCATCACTTGTAATGACCCAGAATTTGACCACTTTAAAATATACTATTTAGAGTGATTTTATATAAAATAAAAAAGGTTTTATGATTTAAACAATATTAGATAGAATTTGGAAATAGAAATATACATAAAAATAGTAACATTTGCCTATATCGACAAAAGTGACAAAATGCTAATTTCAGAAAAATAAGTTTCAATGGTTAAATAAATTATTTAATTGATTTATGAGTGTTTAAATTTTTAAATAACATTATAAAAATTTATTTTTAAATTTTGTTTACATAAATAAATAGTTTAACTAAAATGTCAAAATGTGACCGTAAAACGTTTTGTCGAAATTCAACGTTTTGTTCAAAATAAGTTATCGCAATGTTGTTGCACCTTTGTTAACTTATTTGAACATATATATTACACAATTTAATAACTAAACTTGTTTTCTTTTACTAATTATTATTAGAAGACTCCTAGAACATCATTAAGAAAAGTCAAAAGTAAACATCAAATCCAAATCACATCAAAATCCAATAAAATAATTACTTTTCTTTACTTAATCTTTAAGTGATTAAGACATAAAGTAAGAAGTGAAAGGATGATGTTAAGGGTTGAAAAATATAGTTTACTTTAGTTTGAAGTAAGGGTGTTTTGGTAATTTGATAAGAGGTTAAATTTGTAAAATTCCATTCCTTACTTTTTCTATAAATACCCACCTTCTTCTCTCATTTCATACACACTTCTTCTTCCTCTTTTCTCAAGCTTCTTCACCTTCTTCCTCTCCTCTTTAATGGCTTCCATGCCATATAAAAGAAATTAAAAATAAATAATGTCAAAATATTTGCAAAGTATTCAAATAAAATCGATATCCATTCTCTTCAAAATCAAACTTTTCTTTTTTCAAATTTTACCTCTTCTTCTCACGGCCATAACTTTCTCAAAACTAATCCAAATCGGAATTTTTTTTTTTAATTCAAGAAAAAAGAAATTGCAACAACTTTATAGTAAACCACTTTTTCAAATTTTGTGAGTAAGAGGGTCAAAAACTATAGAGAAAATTACCTATTTTTCGGGTCTAATTTTGTGAATTCAAGGTCAAAGCTCCACCACTTCTTCTCTATACTTTCGACCAACCTCCATCTCAAGTCTTGACCAAGCACTAGAAAGGAGGAAATTGGGCTTATTTTGATCTGGTTTCCAAGCATGGTAGGAAGTATGGGTTAGATCTTAATTTTCTTGCCTTAAAGTTTAACGGAGTGGAATCCAAAGTGAGTTAGTTTTTCGTTTAGGTTCGTTAAAATCATTGCTAAAGGAACTTTAAGTGTTAAGTGTTGTTTACAAACCCTTGTTGAGTGCTTATTTACTTTGTTTGCTAAAAAATGGTTTTATTTCCTTGTTTGACTATTTGGATGGTTAATTAATTATTTTAAAATTTAGAAGTTAAATACTTAATGGGGTATGCGGAAATGACTAGTACACGTGTTTCGTCTGTTAGATCCAAGGAGACTTGGACGAGGGACGGAACATGTCGAAGGAAAAGCCCGGATGCTCCAAAATAAATATCAAATCGTTTTAACCCAAGATAAAATAAAAGGTGTTATAAATATTTGATAGAATGAAGCATTGATTATCATGTATTATTGTGTTTATTTCATTGGTTGATTATTTGAATCAGGCTCGACCAGTTTATGAGCACTGATTATTATTTATTGATTGTTGACTTTGCTCGACTAGTTTATGAGCAATTAATTATCCATATGCATGGGCTGGGTAGAAAACAATTGTAGGCTAACACCTTGTGATTTATTTCACAATTTGACTAAAAGGTGTTTGACGATAATATTGGTTCATTTAATTGTTATAATTAGTTATAATAATTTGACGTCATTGGAATTGTTTTCAAAGTTGATTTTTAGAAATGAAGTTTATGAAATGTTAAAGAAATATAGATATTTGGAAATGAATATTTTGTAGTTATATTATATAAAAGTGATTTGTATAATGATTTTATAAAAATGTTTTATAAAACGGAAAGAATTTCGAGGACTAAACCCGATGGTTTTAAGATGATTTTTTAAAGGATTTAGAAATGGAAATTATTATATATTTGAAGTATTTGTAATTATTAGTGTAAATGATTTTGCCACTTCGGGATATAAAGTGATTTGTTATGTTACCGACGATTCGAGTAACCCGTAACTAAAAAGTGGGAATATGTTTTTGGTATAGTCCGCTCTTGGAATAGAGGGATGTACTTATTTATCGATTGTATGAAGTCTAGGACCCATTTGCCTTGTTATTGGGAGAAACCTCACGATTTGGTTGCATATGGTTTGATATGTTTTTATTACAGTATTTGGGATTTCCATATAAACTTTTCAAAAGTGATTTGATTTAAGATCCCGAAGTAAAGTATAATTTGAATATAAAAGAGATATATATTTCAAAAGTTTTGAAATAAGAATTCGAGAATGAAGTCCAAAGAGATAATTTCCGTAAAGGTAATTATATTTGAAAATCTAAAATTGAAGATTAAGCATAAATGGGTAGTTTTGGGAATTGCATATTGTTTGTTGCATCATAGGCTCCATGAGTCCTATTTGTGGTAGGAGAACTACATTGGCTTGATCCTATATCTAATTGGGTACCCAATTTGATAGGGGTACATAGGCAGTCACAAGTGGTAGTGATGCAGCCCCTAAAATAATATAACTCTTTCATGTTTATATGTTATTGGTTGTTGTTTATCTTGTGTTATTGTATCTTTCCTGCTTACTATTTTATTCCGCATTCACATTGTTTATTGAGTTCGCAGGTAAGGATAGTGCTGTCTCTCTCATTATAGTTGTGCGGTGGCAGATTTACAGTCATTGTATTTGGTATGTATAAAAGCACACTTTGTAGAATTAATAAATTAATTAATTACTCTGATAAGTTGTATAATTGAAATTGTATCCTATACATTTAGTAATGTTGAATATTTATCAAATATGGTGTATTAAGTTGGTAGTTTTCATTAGTAGTTTTAGAACGGATGGATTTTTCGGCAATTTTTACTAGTCCGAAAATCCGGGTCGTCACATCGCAACTTTCCGATTTCAAACAGTACTGTCCCTCTATTAACAATGAAATCGGAAAAGTTAGAAAACTATCCTTGCCTCGACATGCATTTTTAATTCTTAAGATAGAGATGAGTTCCATACCTCAGAATTTGGTGTCAAGTATAATATAAAGTACCTTCCAAATACTTAATTAATTATGACCCATTTATCGAAATTAACTCTTTCATATTTATCATGTTTTCGACATTTTGACTTCTCTATCCGTTACCCAGAAATGAAGTCACGTAAGTCAAGGCACTGGTTGCTCCCGGTCTTACTTTATTCAAACACTTCGATTATAGATCTCATAGATAAAAGAAAGTCTACTTATATGCTTTTAGTGCTAAATATAAGACGACTTACTTTCCATAAACGTGTCATCATCTTAGCACTACTTTATCATATTTGTTTCGCTACTTAATGGCACCAAAAAATAAATCCCTTGCATAAAAAAGTCTTTTAAAAAAAATCTGAAAACCAACTCCAAAAAAAATTATTTCTAGTCTTCGATTTCAAACTAGTGCTTTTTGTCGGTGGAAAATGAAACCGTTCAAATTGGGGTTTTATTACCTCTCAATCCTTGATTCAACTTTCTTTTCTAACTTCAAAATGGAAACAAAATTCCATACCTCAAAGTCTAGAAATTAAAATAGGATCCGAGAGTTCCAAAACACATTTTCCAAAATCACTTATTCAAACTAAAGTTTTATTTTAAAAAAGGCAACATCCTTCTTTTATAAAAGTAAATACCTTTTAAATCAATGGACTCCAAACCACTTTAAAACATATTCCCTTTTAAAAGTAAACAGCTTATTTAAATAATAACAAAGTGTTATAAATCAACTCCCTTTCAAATTTCCCGAAACCATTTACTATAACAAAAATGTTATAGCCCATAATCTCTTTCCTTTTTCTCGAAAACATTTATTACAACAATAGTGTTATAATCAATGTTTCCTTCCTCTTTTATAATTACTTTTAAAACAAGTTTTAAACTTGTATTAAAAATATCCCTTTAAAGATAGTCACTTTTAATAAAACTTGACTTTTGAAAACAAAGGCGTAAAATTTAAACCTCCTGCTTAAAAAACTAAATAAATTCTTAAAAATATATTTAACAACTTCAAACTTCTTCAAAAATACTTATATAATTCTTATAAAACATATTTGAAAAGATTTTATACAATATCTAAAATAGATAATCTCCTTTTACTTCACCAAAATCTCGGATTTCAAACGTGCATCCATAGCAACTATAGCTATATGGACCATAATATTTAAAACTTGCTTTTGAAAATCAAATAGTTTTTAAACCACATTTTCTTTCTTTATTTGAACCACTTTATATCTTTGCAAAAAGATATAAAAACAAAAGTAGAATTCGGAAACCATTTCAAAACACTTTAGAAAACAAGTGGTAAATTGCTTAAAAGTGAGGACGAGATTTCAACGTCGTAAGAAAACCAACAACAAGTAGGTTAACTATAACCATGTAACATTCACTTTCCACAAACACAAGCATTTACATAACCAATAATATATGTAAATAAAAATCAATAAGGTGAGGAATCCTTTAGGATCCCTCCATAATATTTTTATTCTTCGAAGTGCTTCCGTAGCAACCTATCCATTACGAAGACACTTCGACTTCTATTCGCTTTGCTTTTGTCCCCTGCAACAAAACAATTATTTATATTATCCACTTCCAAGTGGGAATAAAAATAAAACAATAATATAAGCACATCACAGCACATGCATACCATAATATAGGTTGGCACTAAATAATTACCACATTTTTTCAATTTTAAAACCAACTTTCAAAGTGAGAAATCTCACATTCAAAGCAACCTAGACTTCGTGAAATGTCCATTACTCTTTGCTACTATCAACCAACCCTTACTACTTGCAAAAGGTGGCTCAAAAATCATGGGACAACTCTATATGGGTCGGCCATGATGGGAAGGAGGGGCTTTGGGTTTATGTTTTTGCTTTAAAAACAGGGCTAGAAAATGGATTGTCTTCTCATTGACTTTTGACAAGATTTCTCTACGAATTTGAAAAGCGACCAACATGAAATTTCTCCTTTATTCAATTTTATTTAGTTATAAAAAAATCACTTGATTTAGAATTGTTTTTTGAAAGTTCTGGACAAATAAAGAGGAAGAAGGAAGAAGATTGGAAAACAGATTATAAATAGAAATGAAAGTGTAAAGTAAAGTAGTGCTTTCTTTGTTTGGACTTAAGAATTCGTAATGGAGGAGATGAAGAAGAAGAAAGACATGAAAAAGAAGAGGAAGGGGATGAAAGTAAAAGATGGAAATAAAAACAAAAGTGAAAATGACATGGAAGATGTATCTTTTATAGAAATGGAAAAATGGCAAAAGACACCAAATACCCCTTAGCCAAATTACCAAAATAACCTTACTGTTCCGTACCCTTTTACCACTTTCCAAAGTGCCCACTTATACACCACTTCCCCTTCATATGGTCTTGTACTTTATAATGATGTTATGTAGAATGCACTTAAATTAAGAATGAAAAGTCCACCTTTTTTATTTTAAAAAGTAAAAGTCACATCTCTTAATTAATCACTTCTTTAATTATAATTATTTTTTCTAATCCTACTTACTTTATTAAACCACATATTATATTTTTAAGTGTATGCTATAAAAGTGTACACATGTGTGAAACAACGTTGCGATAAATTTCGTTCGATAAGAAGTCGAAAATTCAAAAAAACGATTTTCGGTCACATTTTCAATTTTTCATCGAACTACCAATTTTTATAACAAACTTTCAAAACAAGCTTACCATCATTATTTATTAATTAAAAGAGGGTTAATTTGACCATTAAAACCCATCAACTGAATATTTAAAATTACTTAAATATTCACAAATTAAAGTGATAAAATTCCAGGTCGTTACATTTAATGTGGCTTAATTTGTTTTGAAGAATTAAAAACAAATACTTTGGAAAATTTTGTCCAAAAATCTTTGATTTTTAAATATGAAATATTTTGGTAAAGGTTTTGAAAAGTAAGTTCTATATTTAAAAAATCTCATAAAAGAAAGAGAAAATTTTCCGACTTTTGAAATATCACATGCTTAGCATAGGGAAAAGTCGACAGGTTAGGAAATATGAATTTTACTGTGCAGTAGAAGTAACAATAAGTAAAATATAGTTAGTGATGAGGAAAAAAGCTTGATTTTGTTTTCCCATACCTTGTCGATATGTGAACAAAACTTGTTTTGAAATTACTCTGTTTTAAAAATTAAAAATTAAATTTTCTTATGTAGACTATACTAGGAAAAGTTGGAAAAGAATTGGGGACAAAAGAAATGGTTCTAAGGTACAACAGAATGGATACACAAGAGAAGGATGGAAATATGGAATTCTCCATCTAAACCTTTTCCAACATAGAAATATAAGTATAGAAAACTGGATATTCAAAATTTTGGACGTTAAAAAATTGTGTGTTATGTATTGGATGGTAGGGATTGGATGCAAAATTGGTTGAACTATAACTCTGTTCATAGAAGTGCGGGAAAATTTTTGTGAAAAAACAAAGATTTTGATTGTCAAAATTTGCATATACCTAGAACTGCCAGTATGTATAGGTTGTTTGCACCATATTTTTCAAAATTGTTTTAAAGAATGCATGCATATAAGAGGCGTTAATTTAGTATTATTCAGTGTACATATCATATATGTTATGATACACTGTACACTTGTACACGATTGACAGCAAAATTGCTTACACACTAAATGGTTGGATAGCTTAGAATGGTTGCGTGATATGTTACATGATTCAGTCTTTGAGGAAGTTCGAGGACAAAATTCTTTTATGGGAAGGAGAACATAACACCCCATAAATTAAACGATAATTAATTTAAAAGAAATTAATTAATCATTAACAAACCCAAAAATGGAATTTTCACAAATGTCAGAATTTGGCTACAAAACTTGCACCATTATGATCATGGTGATTTTCTGATAAATTTTCATACTTGAAGTTTTACGATCGAAGTTCAAACGAAAAAGTTATTAGCATTTGAAGATTTTGGATAAGAAACGATTATATATGTAATGAGAAAATAAAGGTACTTAATTAATGTTAATTAACGTTAACTATAATTAATGGTTACTTAACGTTTAATCAGAAATTAATGTTAATTCAGATCGGTGACAATTGGACAAATAAGAAATTAAATCAAGGTAAAAAGGAATTAAACAAGCGATACAGACTAATTAACTTGAATAAGGCAACTGGTCGACCCCTTCATTGGGAGTGGTTGACCGGTGGTATAATAGCTTTTGACCGGTTGTAGGCGGCGACTGTATATTAAACCTTGGCCGAACAACTCGAATTTAATATAATCTAATCTGACGCCTGACATTGATTTGAAACTCTATAAATACAAGGGCGAAGCTCTTCCTTTTTCTTTTCTCCACAAATTCTAAAAACTATATAAACTATAATATATATACACAACACACACATATAGTTGATAGCTTTCAAGTTCTGTGTAAGGATGGAACAAAACAAACTGTGTTTGTGGATTATCAGTGGAGGCCACAAGCGCGTAAAACTTGTAAGGTGTTTGGGCATGATATATCTAGTTGCAAAAATAGGGTTAAGACTGATGAAGGAATTAAGAAGGTTTCAAATACTGTGCCAAAACAAGTTCTGAAAGAAGATACAATGGTGAAAGATCGTAATGATAAAATAATGCGAAACAAGTCCTCCAGAACTTGGAAGAGAGTTGAACATGGGAGCAAAGGAAGAAATGTATCTTTGAAGACTAAAGAAGTAAGTGGGAGTGATAAGAATGGAAGTGACAGAGAAAATGAAATAAGGACAGAAGGACCTATAACAGATAATAACAAGGATAATGTTTTTGACATAGTTGAAGAAGGAGAAGCAGTTGAGGAATTAGAGACGAATATGTGCAATAAATTTCAAGTGTTACAAGGGTTGAATGAGGTAAATGGAGGTTCAAGTAATGAAGGAAGTGGAGACAAAAATAACTTTGAACAGTCTAATGGTGTTTCTAACCTGATTGATGATGAAGCAATAGTGGAAATTGAAAGTTTGGATGCATGTAAGGAGAAGAACTCAGAAGTGTCAAGTGTTGTCGCAGATGTAGAAAGTAATACTCAAATTGCTAAAAATTATGGGATGCTAGTTCAAGAATTGGTTGGGGTCAGAATGGCAAGAGAGCATGAAATGTCTACAGAAAAACAAAAAGTTCATAAGAATGCTGAAGCAAATTTGCAATCAGGAAAAAGTGCAAACATTGACAAAATGAATGGGAAGTCCCAAATTCCCAGTATGATAACTTGTAATACAATACCCAATGAATCCCAGACCACTACTTTGCACGCAGAATCACAGTCCACTGCTTTGCATAGGTAAACTGAGCAATCTGCAAAATCACATGCACATAATGTCAGTGTGCATGTATCGGAAGAACCCATATCCCCTGGCAATCAAACTAAATATCCTTATTCTCATATTTCTCCCCCTCTTGGTTATTTGTCAAATCAGGATCACCCTCTTCCCTCTCATGCTATAACTCCAATCCCTATACATAAAAACCTCAGCAGTGTTAAGAGGAAAAAGGAATGTAGCCTGTCAGATTTTGACAAGGGCAAGAATATAGACTATGATGAAACATTACCTAAAAAGGATTCAAATTCAGGCCTCAGAAGGTCTATGAGACTACAAACTTCACTCCCATAAGTTAATCCATGTTACATAAAATTGGGTTTTGGAATAATAGAGGAGCTCATAAGGAAATAAAGCTTGTGCAAGCAAAACATATTATCTCTGATAATAAAATAAGCATTTTTGGCATTCTGGAAACCAAACTCAACCATGACCTTACCCTTAAAGCAGCTAAGTTAATTAATCCTCAATGGAGTGTTCATCATAATTTGGTTGAGGCTCCATATGGAAGAATAATGGTTATATCTTATCCTATCATCTACACCCTGTCACCTATTTTATCCCACAAGCAATTCATCCATTTCCATGCCATTCATATCCCAACCACTACCACTTTTTATCTTACCTTTATTTATGGGGATAATCATGCTGCAGCTAGACAAGAAATGCTAAACTATTTACCACATTTAAGACAGGAAACACATCCGTGGTTTGTGTTAGGGGATTTTAACTGTATGTTAGCTGCTGGTGATCGTTGTGGTGGTACTCCCCTTTCTATTTATGATATCACACCTCTGAACCATGCTATCTCGTCCTCCAATTTACACGAAGCTGCTTTTGTTGGTCCAAAATACACTTGGAACAATAAGAGCAGATCTGGAGTGAGAACCATGAGTAGACTAGACTTAACTTTTCTCAATACCAAGGCACTAACTCAATTCCCTAACTCTCTGAACCATATCCTCCCCCCTCTCCTCTCTGACCATCCTCCAGTCTTTATAGCCAATGATTGCAAAGCCATTAAAAGGAACTCAAGTTTTAAATTTTTTAACACTTGGATCAATGATCCAGAATTTATGCCTTTAGTTGTTAATGTTTGGAAACAACCTATATATGGTAACAAAATGTCTATTTTGCAGCAAAAATTGAAAGCTACCAAGGATGCATTAAAGATTTGGGCTAAGAACAAGTATGGTGATGGTGACAAGTACTCTTATATATTGCAGAACCAACTTTCAGCTATTCAGTTAAGTATGCTTGATGACCCTGGTAATATCTTACTTTCTGAGCAAGAACATAAGCTAACCCAACAGCTTTCTGAAGCTATGGCCTCTGAGATGAGTATGAAGAAACAAAAATTGAGGAAAGAGTGGGATATGTGTGGAGATAGAAATTCAAAACTGTATCATAGTACCCTTCGGGTTAAAAATACTAAAAGAAACATCCACCAGCTGCTTGATGATGAAGGGAGGATATTAAACAAGTCGAAAGATATTGACAAAGCTTTCATTAATCTCTATACCAATCATTACGCCCCTAATGATTCGTGGAACCCTAACTATCATGAGATCATGACAACTCCTTTGCCTAAGCTGATTGAATCTGATATCCAACTATTGTCCTCTAGAGTTACCGATGAAGAAATATACAATGCTATGTTTGGTATGAAGAGGGATTCCTGTGGTGGACCTGATGGCTTTAATGATGTTTTCTTTATACACTGATGGGATGTCATTGCTACTGACCTCAAGAATGCCATGCATAATTTTTTTGAGCACAATAAATTACCTACTTCCATTAATGCTACCAACTTATGTCTTGTTCCAAAAGGTAAGAATGCAACAACTTTGCATGCATATCGTCCTATTGCTTGCTGTAACATAATCTACAAATGCATTTCTAAAGTTATTGCTGCTAGGCTCAGACAAGTGCTTCCCACTGTTATTTCTGACAATCAGGCTGCTTTTTTGAATAATCGAAGTATCCTTGATAATGTGCTGGTTACTCATGACCTTCTTAATGGTTATGGTAGAGCTCATGTCTCCCCTAGAGTAATGATGAAGCTTGATATAAGAAGAGCGTATGATACTGTTAGATGGGAAGCCCTCACTGCAATTATGGGGCTAATGGGGTTTCCTGGACATTTTGTTAGCTGGATATATATGTGTATTTCTACTGTTTCCTACTCTTTATGTTACAATGGTGGTGTTGTTGGTTATTTCAGAAGCCAGAGAGGGATAAGGCAAGGCGATCCAATGTCGTCATATTTGTTCATAATTCTGATGGAATTTTTCACTCAACTTGTCAACAAACAGGTTGTGAACAATAACTTTGAGTAACATCCCAAATGCAGGAATCCCCTCATTACCTCCCTCCTTTTTGCTGATGATGTGTTACTTTTTGTTAAGCCAACTGTGTCTACTATGGATTGTGTCAAAAGCATCCTTCTCACCATTGAAAGGTGTACAGGCCTGCAAGTCAATAGAAACAAGTCTTTCCTTCTAGTGGCTGGTCTCAGTGAAAATGATAACCAGCTCATCCACCATGAAAGTCAAATGTCTGATCTTCCTGAAGGTACTATGCATCTTGGTATCCCTTTGTGCTCCAGAAGTATTGGAACTACTGCTTGTTTGCCACTTTTTGAAAGAATTACTGAAGCAATGAATCGATGGGCTAGCAATAAATTATCTCAGGCAGGCAGAACCACCATCATCAAAACAATAATCCAAGCTATGACTGTTTATTGGTGTAGATGCTTCATTTTACCTACTGCTCTTCTTACAACTATCAGGAAAGCTATGAATCATTTTCTTTGGTCTGGGAATATGTATTCTAAAAAGCTTATTCCTATTGCCTTTACTAAGTTGGAGAAATCACAAAAATATGGTGGATTGGGAATAAAATGTATTAGAACATGGAATCAGGCTGCTTTTTCTAAGCATTTTGACAATTTGATAAATGAAAAACCAAATTTGTGGGTTAAGTGGGCAAAGCAACATCATCTAGGCAATAAAAACTTCTGGAAAATGGAACATCTCCTCTCTGTGGTTGGGTGTGGAGATCAATTCTGAAGCTCAGGGGCACTTTACTACCTCATGTTCAACTTGTGCTTGGCCATCATAGTACTGCTAAGTTCTGGTTTGAACCATGGGTGGGAAGAGGAATAATTTTGTATGTTCTGCTCACTTATGATCAGCGAAATCAAACTGGCATCCCCTTGAATGCTAGAGCTTATGATTATCTTTACAATGGTGTTATAACTCTGCCTTACTCCTCTAACCCTATCATTATGCAGCTGTGGGGTGAAGTGCAATGCAAGAAGTACCTCAATGGTCATGAAGGGTATGTCTGGGCTGCAATGCATGGTCAACATACCATTGATAGAGTGTATAAAGCCTTGTTAATTGGTGATAGTTGCCCAATTTTTCGATGGCATGCAAGAGTTTGGAATCCAATAACTTCACAAAAACTGAATTTCCTTCTGTGGAAAGTCCTAAGAAATACACTTATGACCAAGGATAAACTTTGCAGGAGAGGTTATAGTGTTGATTTGATATGTGTTTTCTACAATAACTATATTAAAGATGGACCTCACCTCTTTTTTGATTGCCTGTTCACAAAAGGAATATGGAAAGCTAGTCTCCTTAGTGGTGGTTTTACTGAAACAATCCTTAATGGTGATGCAGAATGGAACATGATGTTTAGAAATACCAGATGGAAGAATGCAACCACATATAGGCTCTTACTGATTCTAAAGGTGTTTGTCCAAGTTATATGGGATGAGAGAAATTCACGTGTTTTTGACAATAAGATGAAGCTTGAAAGTGCCTTGGGTCAAGGAAAAGTCTTCACATCATTCTGCGTATGACTCTCTTAGTTAGGGTCTTTGTTTTTGTTTTCCTGTGCTCTGTCTTCTTTTTAGTTGTTTTGTTTTCTTTTTTTCTTTCTTCTGTCTTTCTTACTCTTCTACTTTAGTCTTCCCTGTTTTCTTTTTTGTGAGCTTTAGAATGTTATTGCTCACTTTCAGTTTGTGTGTTTGTGGTTAATAAAGATGGTAAGGGTCCATTCAACCCTGCTTGCTTTTCAAAAAAAAATTAATAACAAAGGAGTGTAATAGGAAAAGAAGAATAGTATCGAATCAAATCGCCAACCAAGGTAAATTGTAAATCTAAATCCAAATAAAGATTAAATTCCAATCTCTTCTCGGATCTAAATTTCTAATAAATATGTATATGCTTGCTGTATATATTTTGATAGGGAGAAAAAGGGAGTCAAACGGGAATAAAAATATTTAGATCTAGAGATTTGGAAGCTTAAAGATGGGTTGGAGATTGTATATTTTATATAATATTGGATTTATACCTTTGTAAATCTGTTCCTTTTATGCCTGAATAAAATTTTGGAGTTGAAGGATTGATACACATAATGAATTTGAAAACTATGCTTAAATATTCTATGAGTTGTTTGCTCGAGTAAATACCGCATATACTTGAATTTGGAAAGTAAGGGTGAAAGTAGTCCCTAAATTTATAATATTGTATAATAATTACAGGTTTGTTAGTCGAATAATAGATGTTAGTAAACATGAATCAGAAGTCATTATAAATTGATTGCGATTTAAGTAGTGTTTTATTTCATTGGAATGAAGTGTATTACAATGTGAATTTCTATAAATTATCCAGTTTATAAGTATGAATAAAACTGTACCATTTGAAATAATAAGGAACATGCCTAAATGAAAGAGATGTATAAAATAAGGATAATTACCATATTTTGTACCGTCTATTTAAAAAAACGATAATTTTCTTGTAATTCCAAACGTAACACAAGTCCTCTTTGAAATAATTTATGGAAAATTACAGTGTTCACATTTACTTTTGGGAAGATGTAATTCTAATGCATTAAAATGCAGAAATGCCCAAGAATATACCGAAGTATTGTAAGTAGAGATAATAATAATAAATTAATTATAAATTTAATATATGCGATAAGTTAGAAAATAACAATAAGAGATGAAATGTATGTAAAGCAACGAAATGGGTAATTAAGAAAACTATAGTAATCGAAGAAAGATAGTAATAGTTGAAAAGGAACAATAGAATATACCTAATAGTATCAAGTGAAAGTTAAGTGATAAAGGATACTTAATCTATTAAAGTAGAAGTAAGCAGTAAATGGCATTAAAATGACATTAGTGAAAAAGAAGCAAGTTGAGTAAAAATAACTGAATACCAACAGTTAAACACGAGGCGTATTGATTCAATAAAATTTATATAGCCTCAAGTATGCATTTTTGAAGAGTGAATCATTGAATCTAGTAAATAACTTAGATTAATTAAAAATGACTTAGTCATTCATATGGTTTGGAATGCGAGGTCGGTAGTGTTAACAACAGAAGTCTACCGACCGCAAGGGTTCACCAGCAGTTATGCGTACATTATACTCATGTGAGACATATCCAACTTTAGGACCCGTGAGATTATACTTTCGCATATATGTGAAGGGAATATACTAAAGTAGGATGGTTCGCACTTGTCGAAGTGTCAAAGGGCCAAGTAGACTCTACTTCAACCTTTTAGGGGGTATGTGTTAAGTAACCAAGTGGGCATTTCCTTAATTGTATTAGGCAATCTAAATAAGACGGTGAGCGTAGGCTCGATGCTATGAAAACAAGATTGGCACCATATATGTGAGGAGTAGATTTGTTTACATAGGTCGAGATCGTCATCGGTCCTGAGCGGTCAGCGCAAAGACAAGGGTTACGCCTAAACATGTTATACCTCCTACTAGTGTAGATCATGTTTAGGACATGCACCACCTCATAATTGTTTGTTAGATTATTTAGTGTAGACCCTTAATGAAGGTCTTTCGAAATGAGATAGAATACGACTAAATAGTTGTAATATCTATTAGGCCTTATGAGAGTTTCTTGGTATGCACGTCGGCGAGGACGTGATATTGCGTTGACGATGGATCCTGAGGAGGTGCATAGTTAAAGATACTAGAGGGGATAGTATTGTAACGACCCGATATTTTCAACCATTCGCATCCATTATAAGTGTATAAGTAGACACTCATGCCGAAATTGAATTGCTCAAAATACCGCGTTGTAAATAAAATTTGGCAAATCTCAGAATATACAGTAAATAAATATAATCACAGATCACAGACACAGAGTAAAATAATGCAGTGGAAGTAAAAGAAATAGTAGTTCATGAAGCTACTATATAAATATGTCAGAGTTACATAAGATATAACAGAAGAAATAGAATACAACAAAAGTCTCAATATAATAACCAAGTACAAGCTGAGTAGAACAACGGAATTGATATAGATAGGACAAGACAAGCAGATAATCTCCAGTGATTCAAACCTCCAGAAAGTGGAATCCAAATCTGTGAATAACTCAGGCTGACCCGAGCGTAAAGCAAAACACAAAACACAAAACACTCGAGTCAGGACAATATATACTTATATAATGTAAACCAACTCAAGTGAACTGTAGTAAAGGTACAAGTAACTTAGAAGATGCTTGGGACCGCCCATCCTCTAAGGATCCGTTAAAATATCTACTATGTAGTAATATTCGCTATTACAATAGTGTCTAAATAAGTAAAGTATAATCATATCGGAAAATAGCGTTAAGGGGATGGAGAACCTTAACGCGGTCGGATCTTAAAATCATAATCGTAGTAAAGCTCGATATGGTAGGTGACACGGCACAACTAGGCAATGCCAGGGTAGATATACCAATTACGCACACGGACTGATGGAGCGCATAGCAGCCACTATCGTCCACCTCGAACAACATTCCCAAATCGGAGGATGGCCATCTAGTCAAATCGCAAGTAAGAGTATAATATCGAAGAAATGTGTCCGAGAAGAGGTGCTACCTCACTGGTCCGATATCGCTCCTGTTTTAGCCACCTTATGCCAACTCACGGGAGTTGGGTCCACGTAATATACCTTAAGAACGTCGCCACCATCCTACTTCATTCTGGAATCTCCGCCGCGTACATGGTTGTCAAAGTGGTTTTCGGTAAGACAGAGAGTATGTCCATATCCGATCCCGGTCTCTTTAACAACCCAACGTTATTATAACCCGTGGTTATAAGTTTAAAAACAGTTTATACTTCAAAATAGAATATCATTTCAAATCCAAATCTTTATCAAATAAAGATTAAATCAATTCCAAACCATTTCCATATTTTTAAAATATCATATCATTTCAAAACTTCATTTCAAATCATTTTAATATAATAAAATATCATATCCTTACAAAACTTCATTTCAAATCATTTTAATAAAATAAAATATCCTATCCGTTCAATCCAAATATTCAACTTTAAATACCTTTTAAATTCAAAGATATCGTTCATTTACTATCATTTCAAATCACCTTTAAATAGTTTATATTCCAATCAAAATAATTAATTTAAACCTTTTAAAAGTGTAATTATTATATTTTCAAATCAAGTTCAATTTCCAAAGTTTCAAACCATTCTGAGTTCGTTTACTAAGTCAAAAACCCTAATTTTTAAAATTTCAGCATTTCACAGCATTTAAAAACAACTGCGATAAGTTATATTTGAAAATATTTTTAATTCAGCAAAGACAGCACTTAAAACTGCTGTTAAAACTCAGTTTTAGTTGAATTATAGTTCAAAATAGAAAAGACAGCATTTCAGAAGTGCTGCGGTAGTTCAGATTTCAAAACAAGGGTTAAATTTGATTTCAGCAAAAACTGCAGACCATCATAGCATTTCCAGAGAATGCTATAATAGACCTGAGTTCAATATTAGCCTATAAGTTCGACTACAGCAACTACAGCATTTCAGAAATGCTGTAATAGCTCTTTTTACACAAATTTAGTTCAAAACAGAATCTATAGCATTTCTGAATGCTATTAAAAGTTAATTTCAGGTGTTAGTGTATTTCCAGCAATTAAATAACTTTAACTTAAAACACATAAAAATTTAAAAAAAATCATATTTTAACGTTTAAAATGTTCATTTACATATCATTTAACATATATCTTTTTCACAATAAATTTCTTATAATTAAATCCAATTTTCAACAATTTACTTAATAAGTTTAAGTGTAAAGGTTCCAATTCTTCACATTTCAACAAATAGATTTAACACTTCAAATTAAATTACCATTTCACAATTTAACAAAATTTCCAATTTTATTTAATTAACTTAAACCTTTAATTAAAACCAAATTTCACATTTCCAAGTCAAGTTATATTTTAAAAGATCACCTTTAAACATTCATTTATTTAACCACTTAAATTCATAGGAAAATCAATAATACTTTAATAAATCACTTAAATTCAAATTTAAATCAAATTATCATATTTACCATTTCCAAATAAAATTTAATATCCATTTTATTTATATAACTTAAATATCATTTTTAACCAAAATTCCAAATTTCCAACTTAAGTTTTATTTCAAAAATCCAGTTAAACCATTCATTAATTACATTTTTAACACATGAAAAAAAAATCATAATTTCTTTATTTTAAAACATTTCAAAATCTATTTAAATCAAATTTCATAAATTTATAATTTTTAAAATACTTAAAAATATTCAAAACACTTTATAAAATAACCACGGGTCTGTATATAGTTTTCTAGCCTAGGTCAAGTGATACAGATATGTATCATTTCAATCCTCAGTTTAAAAAGAAAAATCCGGGTTCTATCATTTCCAACCCGCAATCCCAAGTTAAAATAAATTAAATAAAAACCATTCAGGCCTATCATTTCAGCCCATAACGATTTTTCCTTATTCTAAAGTCCGTTCGGGTATGTATCATTTCAACCCATAGTGATTCTAGTCTACAGGGAACTTGCAATGGTGATAACTGATATAAATAACAGAATAACATTAAATAATAGTAACATATGATATAACAGGTGTAATAACAGGTGTGAACATCATATAATCATAATATAACAGTTATAACAAGATGATATAAGTTTTACAGATTCAAATGGTGTCAGTTTACTAGTTATATAAGTATACACTGTCTGGTGAGAATAACTCACTTGTATAAGATGGAGACAACGATCAAAAGCACAAACTGAGATCTTCAAAAGCACTATGGCACGACAACATGGATATGACAAGAGAGTGGAGAGAGCCAAAGCTATACACCTTGAATTCATTTACATAAAACAATGCAAATGTACAAATAAGTTTCAACACAAGCTATCACCAATTAACGCTAGAAATAAATGCCCAAAACAACATCAAATGGTTTGCACTTGTTCTCAACTTCACATGGATCAGTTAGTGATGGAATAAGGTCAGCTAAGGCAGGGACTAAGGGCTGGATTTGGGTCCATAGTGGTCGACCTACGTGGGTTTAAATGGTGCATATGTATATAGGTGCAACAATCTTCAACTACAAGGCAACTATCATCACTTTTATTGCTACAAAAGGGTTCGGCCCTAGGTCCTATGGTCATGGCCAGGTGTCCAGAAGATGTTGGGTGGTGTGGTAGAGGGTGGAGGTCAGGTTAGAGGTGGTGGTGGAAGTGGCGGCTAGTGGTGGATAAAGGTGGGTGTGGCAATCTAGGCTCGGTTTGCAATGTTAGGTGATGGTTTGTGAAGTTTTTGTGGTGGTTCTCATGCCATGAGTGCTCGGCCTGGTAGGATGGTGGTCTAGGGTGGTTGCTGGTCGGAGTATCAGGTGGTGGAGGTTGGCCAATGACTTGGTGGAGGAGGAGCCGATCAACAAAGATGAGAACAACATGCAAATCAAAGTAGAAAAACATAGAAAAACAAGAAAAGAAGAAGAGATTTCTTACCCAACTTTTGATCCTATGGCCGTGCATTATTTTTGTGAGTTTGGGAAGGTTAAGATACGTGAAAACAAATGAAAGATGCAGCTGAAATGGTAAAGAGATGAACGGCCAAAATCATAAAGGATGTAGGTTGAGAAAATGAAGAGGTGGAAGGCTAAAAGACAAAAGAGTTTAAAACTTTTCATATATCCAACCATTTCATTTAAATTTTTAAATAACTGAAATATATATATAAATTCAGGTAAAAATACGAAAATTTATTAAATAAACAAAAAAAAATATTAAATATATATAATTTAATTAAATAAAACAGCAAAATTTTCAACTAGTCTTGAAAATATGAAAAATAAATGCAATGAACTTTGGAAACTTTTTATGTACTTAAAAATATTTATAAATAAAGGTAAGAACATGAAATAAAAATTTATTTACAAAAATAAATAAATAAATTTTAATTAAATAAAATTTAAATGAAGAAAATAACAGAAAAAATAGAAACTAGGCTTTATAAATTGAAATAAATTCAAGTAAACTTTAGAAAAATTATATGATCATTTTTAAAAATATTAAAAGATAAAATATACTCAAAATAAAGTATTAACCCAATTAAAATAAAACATAACAAAGAAAAATAAAATTTATATCATTTGAAATAGACAAAATTGTTAAATAAACAAATTATACTCAAAGTTGAAATGTACATAACTTTTACAGTTTAACTCCGTTTTCAGCGAAACGAAAAGCAGTATTCAAATTATTACATCTATTTTCATAATAAAAGATAAAATTTATAATTTCAAATATTTAAAAATTTAAATTTAAAAGTCAAAGTTTGACTATTGACCAAAATTCACATTTTCTCGAAATATTAAATCTAGTCATATTTGGAATTCTAATCCACATCAAAATCAAAGTTTATATTTAAAATAACAAAAATTATTCTTTTTCATAAATAAAGCTTTTGAATCTTGAAAAATCAATTTAAAAATATTTGTACAATAAAGGGTTGTTACACTCTCCCCCACTCAAAACTTTTCGTCCCCGAAAAGGAACGAGGTACGGGAAAGCACAGAAAAAGATAGAATGAAATAGAATTAAGACAAGATGATAAAAAGATTGGAATTACACCTGATAACTATTGTTATAGGTAAGTTTGACAAGATGGAGGTGGTCAAATCAAGAATATAAGCACGAAAAAGATCCTCTAGAGTCTGAATCACCCTTTTCACTTAAGCGACGGTCCATGGGTGGAAAACAGTGTTCAGATTCCAAAATGAGTAACAAGATTTCAAAGATCATAAAAAGATTTCTAAACAGACTGGTATAAGCAATAACCTTTCCATTCTGTAACAAGATAAGAGAAATAAGGACAACCAAAAGATAGTTTGAAAAAAAACAAACTAAGATAATAAATTTGAAACAATAATGCTTTGAAATCATAACAATTTAGGGATGTTTATCATTTGGAAATCATACTACTAAAAATCATAACACTTTGGAAATGTTATTCTAAAAAAAAGAACATAATACTTAGAAAATCATAACACCTTTTAAAATAATCTTCATTTAAACCATTTTAATTCAAGGTCAAATAATATTCATTTTAAAGTTGTAGCATTTCTAAGTTCATCCAATTATAAAATTTCCAAAACATTGTATTTTCAAATGGCAGCACTTATAAAATGCCACAGTAGATATATTAGTATTTCAAATCAGTTTTATTCCAGAAATATTCATTTGGATATCTTTTAACTTAAGACCTATTAAAACATACTTTTATGAATGGAATATCCAAATAAACTGTACTTCATTTATTAAGTTAAAAGTTCACTATTTTACTTAACTCTTAATTTAATACATAACCTAACACTTTATTTAAAATACCCATTTCATAAATAGATATTCCTTTAATAAGTTACATTTAAAATTCCATTTGGAAACCAAATTCTCAATTATCAAATTTTAGTGATGTTAAAATACATTTCAACTATTTAAATCATAATTATTCATTTTTCAAGGCATATCTATTTCATAAATAAAATATAGCAAATATAACAATCAAATTTCTTTACACATTTATTCATTTAGACATCAATTAAACTATGAATTCAAGTTAAATAAACTTTATTATATTTATAAATAAAGGTAAGAACATGAAATAAAAATTTATTTACAAAAATAAATAAATAAATTTTAATTAAATAAAATTTAAATGAAGAAAATAACAGAAAAAATAGAAACTAGGCTTTATAAATTGAAATAAATTCAAGTAAACTTTAAAAAAATTATATGATCATTTTTAAAAATATTAAAAGATAAAATATACTCAAAATAAAGTATTAACCCAATTAAAATAAAACATAACAAAGAAAAATAAAATTTATATCATTTGAAATAGACAAAATTGTTAAATAAACAAATTATACTCAAAGTTGAAATGTACATAACTTTTACAGTTTAACTCCGTTTTCAGCGAAACGAAAAGCAGTATTCAAATTATTACATCTATTTTCATAATAAAAGATAAAATTTATAATTTCAAATATTTAAAAATTTAAATTTAAAAGTCAAAGTTTGACTATTGACCAAAATTCACATTTTCTGGAAATATTAAATCTAGTCATATTTGGAATTCTAATCCACATTAAAATCAAAGTTTATATTTAAAATAACAAAATTTATTCTTTTTCATAAATAAAGCTTTTGAATCTGGAAAAATCAATTTAAAAATATTTGTACAATAAAGGGTTGTTACACTCTCCCCCACTCAAAACTTTTCGTCCCCGAAAAGGAACGAGGTACGGGAAAGCACAGAAAAAGATAGAATGAAATAGAATTAAGACAAGATGATAAGAAGATTGGAATTACACCTGATAACTATTGTTATAGGTAAGTTTGACAAGATGGAGGTGGTCAAATCAAGAATATAAGCACGAAAAAGATCCTCTAGAGTCTGAATCACCCTTTTCACTTAAGCGACGGTCCATGGGTGGAAAACAGTGTTCAGATTCCAAAATGAGTAACAAGATTTCAAAGATCATAAAAAGATTTCTAAACAGACTGGTATAAGCAATAACCTTTCCATTCTGTAACAAGATAAGAGAAATAAGGACAACCAAAAGATAGTTTGAAAAAAAACAAACTAAGATAATAAATTTGAAACAATAATGCTTTGAAATCATAACAATTTAGGGATGTTTATCATTTGGAAATCATACTACTAAAAATCATAACACTTTGGAAATGTTATTCTAAAAAAAAGAACATAATACTTAGAAAATCATAACACCTTTTAAAATAATCTTCATTTAAACCATTTTAATTCAAGGTCAAATAATATTCATTTTAAAGTTGTAGCATTTCTAAGTTCATCCAATTATAAAATTTCCAAAACATTGTATTTTCAAATGGCAGCACTTATAAAATGCCACAGTAGATATATTAGTATTTCAAATCAGTTTTATTCCAGAAATATTCATTTGGATATCTTTTAACTTAAGACCTATTAAAACATACTTTTATGAATGGAATATCCAAATAAACTGTACTTCATTTATTAAGTTAAAAGTTCACTATTTTACTTAACTCTTAATTTAATACATAACCTAACACTTTATTTAAAATACCCATTTCATAAATAGATATTCCTTTAATAAGTTACATTTAAAATTCCATTTGGAAACCAAATTCTCAATTATCAAATTTTAGTGATGTTAAAATACATTTCAACTATTTAAATCATAATTATTCATTTTTCAAGGCATATCTATTTCATAAATAAAATATAGCAAATATAACAATCAAATTTCTTTACACATTTATTCATTTAGACATCAATTAAACTATGAATTCAAGTTAAATAAACTTTATTATATTTATAAATAAAGGTAAGAACATGAAATAAAAATTTATTTACAAAAATAAATAAATAAATTTTAATTAAATAAAATTTAAATGAAGAAAATAACAGAAAAAATAGAAACTAGGCTTTATAAATTGAAATAAATTCAAGTAAACTTTAAAAAAATTATATGATCATTTTTAAAAATATTAAAAGATAAAATATACTCAAAATAAAGTATTAACCCAATTAAAATAAAACATAACAAAGAAAAATAAAATTTATATCATTTGAAATAGACAAAATTGTTAAATAAACAAATTATACTCAAAGTTGAAATGTACATAACTTTTACAGTTTAACTCCGTTTTCAGCGAAACGAAAAGCAGTATTCAAATTATTACATCTATTTTCATAATAAAAGATAAAATTTATAATTTCAAATATTTAAAAATTTAAATTTAAAAGTCAAAGTTTGACTATTGACCAAAATTCACATTTTCTGGAAATATTAAATCTAGTCATATTTGGAATTCTAATCCACATTAAAATCAAAGTTTATATTTAAAATAACAAAATTTATTCTTTTTCATAAATAAAGCTTTTGAATCTGGAAAAATCAATTTAAAAATATTTGTACAATAAAGGGTTGTTACACTCTCCCCCACTCAAAACTTTTCGTCCCCGAAAAGGAACGAGGTACGGGAAAGCACAGAAAAAGATAGAATGAAATAGAATTAAGACAAGATGATAAGAAGATTGGAATTACACCTGATAACTATTGTTATAGGTAAGTTTGACAAGATGGAGGTGGTCAAATCAAGAATATAAGCACGAAAAAGATCCTCTAGAGTCTGAATCACCCTTTTTCACTTAAGCGACGGTCCATGGGTGGAAAACAGTGTTCAGATTCCAAAATGAGTAACAAGATTTCAAAGATCATAAAAAGATTTCTAAACAGACTGGTATAAGCAATAACCTTCCCATTCTGTAACAAGATAAGAGAAATAAGGACAACCAAAAGATAGTTTGAAAAAAAAACAAACTAAGATAATAAATTTGAAACAATAATGCTTTGAAATCATAACAATTTAGGGATGTTTATCATTTGGAAATCATACTACTAAAAATCATAACACTTTGGAAATGTTATTCTAAAAAAAAGAACATAATACTTAGAAAATCATAACACCTTTTAAAATAATCTTCATTTAAACCATTTTAATTCAAGGTCAAATAATATTCATTTTAAAGTTGTAGCATTTCTAAGTTCATCCAATTATAAAATTTCCAAAACATTGTATTTTCAAATGGCAGCACTTATAAAATGCCACAGTAGATATATTAGTATTTCAAATCAGTTTTATTCCAGAAATATTCATTTGGATATCTTTTAACTTAAGACCTATTAAAACATACTTTTATGAATGGAATATCCAAATAAACTGTACTTCATTTATTAAGTTAAAAGTTCACTATTTTACTTAACTCTTAATTTAATACATAACCTAACACTTTATTTAAAATACCCATTTCATAAATAGATATTCCTTTAATAAGTTACATTTAAAATTCCATTTGGAAACCAAATTCTCAATTATCAAATTTTAGTGATGTTAAAATACATTTCAACTATTTAAATCATAATTATTCATTTTTCAAGGCATATCTATTTCATAAATAAAATATAGCAAATATAACAATCAAATTTCTTTACACATTTATTCATTTAGACATCAATTTAACTATGAATTCAAGTTAAATAAACTTTATTACCAAAAGTCCAATTCAAATGTATTTTATTTTATCTATTCAAATATACATTATTTATTATACAACATATTCATTTCAGGAAATAACCTTTATTAAAATTCCTAGGTTAGACTTAAGGTTCCATATTAAATCAAATTTGATTATTAAGTTATTTAAATAAAATCTCTTTAGATTCCTTTTTCAATATTTACCTCTATTAATCTTTTATAACTAAAATTTAAGTGTATAAAATTTATCATAACCACTCAAATTTTATTTATAAAATCCTTTTTATATTGTATATTATCCAATTACATTGTTAACTTCTAAAAAAAAATTAAGGTAAGTTATATTTGAATGCAATTGTATTATACAAATAAAACTTTCCATTTCCATTATCTCAAGTTTGAATCATTTATTCAAAAAAAAAAAATTTCTTTTTATAACTGAAATTATTCTTTAAGATGAAATTTAAGAATTAATTTTCCGGTTTCCTTCAAACCAGATAGAGATAAATAAATATATGTACATAATATGTCAAATCAATTTAAATCATATATCTATATATATTATAAATCAAATCATATTTAGAAATTCAAATAAATTAAATCTTTCAAAACAAAGCTGTAGTAAGACTATAGAACGGTCTCTTCAGTTCAAAACTCGAAAATGAACGTCGATGATGCTGCAGTCATCACCGAAATTATTTTCCAGCGACAAAGAGAAGAGCACTTAATTTTTAAACTTTAAAATCCTTTAGAGACCAATTTTTATTCAAAAACTTTAAATAATATCCTTTTAAAAAATTTAAACACAAGGTTTGAAATCCATCGGAAATTAAATTCTTTAAATTTCTTGTTTTAAATTCATTTCAGTTCCCAAATAAATTTATAAACAACTATTTATAAATTCATTTGTAGAACAATAAATGATAACTTCCATAAATTTACTTATATCTCAAAATTTTATTTCATTAACCAAATTTAAAATAATATGGTGTCGGTTTGTTCTGTCAAAGTGTTTTAGAAATCCTATTGATAGCGTTGATCAGACGAATTGATCAGAAATCCAAATCAACATCAACAACTCAAACAACACCATATATAAAACAAAACATAGATTTACAAGTACAATTCAAAATGTTTGGAGATAGTTTAGAAACAAAAGACAAGATGGTTAAACAGAGTAGAGAGATGGGTAAGCTTAGATAAATCGCGGACAACCTTAACCGGGTCAACCGTGACTTAGAGAATAAGATCGATGTGGATTTTTCTGGGATAAATCTACGTTCGATCTCAAGAGATAGAGTTTGGCGTAATAAAAGATATTAGCATCTAAACCAAGGATAGATATAAATCTCTGGTGAATCGATGCTAATTTGTAAAGGAGTTTCCCCCTTTACCAGAAAATTAGAATATTGGCGAGACAGCCAATTCACTATAAAGATCATTCGAAGTGGAGTTATGTGATACTCCAAAATCAAAAGAAGATGAATAGTGAGGGACAAGAATGAATATTGGAACCGCAGGGAACGTTCCAAAAATTCAAAGGAAATTCGAATCTAGAGGAAAAGATTCAAACTCGAATGAAAGTGATTCTGTAAATAAATCTACTCCATATGCTGAGTTTTGCCTCAAAGCCAAAGCTCTGATACCAACTGTAACGACCCGATATTTTCAACCATTCGCATCCATTATAAGTGTATAAGTAGACACTCATGCCGGAATTGAATTGCTCAAAATACCGCGTTGTAAATAAAATTTGGCAAATCTCAGAATATACAGTAAATAAATATAATCACAGATCACAGAGTAAAATAATGCAACAGAAGTAAAAGAAATAGTAGTTCATGAAGCTACTATATAAATATGTCAGAGTTACATAAGATATAACAGAAGAAATAGAATACAACAAAAGTCTCAATATAATAACCAAGTACAAGCTGAGTAGAACAACGAAATTGATATAGATAGGACAAGACAAGCAGATAATCTCCAGTGATTCAAATCTCCAGAAAGTGGAATCCAAATCTGTGAATAACTCAGGCTGACCCGAGCGTAAAGCAAAACACAAAACACTCGAGTCAGGACAATATATACTTATATAATGTAAACCAACTCAAGTGAACTGTAGTAATGGTACAAGTAACTTAGAAGATGCTTGGGACCGCCCATCCTCTAAGGATCCGTTAAAATATCTACTATGTAGTAATATTCGCTATTACAATAGTGTCTAAATAAGTAAAGTATAATCATATCGGAAAATAGCGTTAAGGGGATGGAGAACCTTAACGCGGTCGGATCTTAAAATCATAATCGTAGTAAAGCTCGATATGGTAGGTGACACGGCACAACTAGGCAATGCCAGGGTAGATATACCAATTACGCACACGGACTGATGGAGCGCATAGCAGCCACTATCGTCCACCTCGAACAACATTCCCAAATCGGAGGATGGCCATCTAGTCAAATCGCAAGTAAGAGTATAATATCGAAGAAATGTGTCCGAGAAGAGGTGCTACCTCACTGGTCCGAGATCGCTCCTGTTTTAGCCACCTTATGCCAACTCACGGGAGTTGGGTCCACGTAATATACCTTAAGAACGTCGCCACCATCCTACTTCATTCTGGAATCTCCACCGCGTACACGGTTGTCAAAGTGGTTTTCGGTAAGACAGAGAGTATGTCCATATCCGATCCCGGTCTCTTTAACAACCCAACGTTATTATAACCCGTGGTTATAAGTTTAAAAACAGTTTATACTTCAAAATAGAATATCATTTCAAATCCAAATCTTTATCAAATAAAGATTAAATCAATTCCAAACCATTTCCATATTTTTAAAATATCATATCATTTCAAAACTTCATTTCAAATCATTTTAATATAATAAAATATCATATCCTTACAAAACTTCATTTCAAATCATTTTAATAAAATAAAATATCCTATCCGTTCAATCCAAATATTCAACTTTAAATACCTTTTAAATTCAAAGATATCGTTCATTTACTATCATTTCAAATCACCTTTAAATAGTTTATATTCCAATCAAAATAATTAATTTAAACCTTTTAAAAGTGTAATTATTATATTTTCAAATCAAGTTCAATTTCCAAAGTTTCAAACCATTCTGAGTTCGTTTACTAAGTCAAAAACCCTAATTTTTAAAATTTCAGCATTTCACAGCATTTAAAAACAACTGCGATAAGTTATATTTGAAAATATTTTTAATTCAGCAAAGACAGCACTTAAAACTGCTGTTAAAACTCAGTTTTAGTTGAATTATAGTTCAAAATAGAAAAGACAGCATTTCAGAAGTGCTGCGGTAGTTCAGATTTCAAAACAAGGGTTAAATTTGATTTCAGCAAAGACTGCAGACCATCATAGCATTTCCAGAGAATGCTATAATAGACCTGAGTTCAATATTAGCCTATAAGTTCGACTACAGCAACTACAGCATTTCAGAAATGCTGTAATAGCTCTTTTTACACAAATTTAGTTCAAAACAGAATCTATAGCATTTCTGAATGCTATTAAAAGTTAATTTCAGGTGTTAGTGTATTTCCAGCAATTAAATAACTTTAACTTAAAACACATAAAAATTTAAAAAAAATCATATTTTAACGTTTAAAATGTTCATTTACATATCATTTAACATATATCTTTTTCACAATAAATTTCTTATAATTAAATCCAATTTTCAACAATTTACTTAATAAGTTTAAGTGTAAAGGTTCCAATTCTTCACATTTCAACAAATAGATTTAACACTTCAAATTAAATTACCATTTCACAATTTAACAAAATTTCCAATTTTATTTAATTAACTTAAACCTTTAATTAAAACCAAATTTCACATTTCCAAGTCAAGTTATATTTTAAAAGATCACCTTTAAACATTCATTTATTTAACCACTTAAATTCATAGGAAAATCAATAATACTTTAATAAATCACTTAAATTCAAATTTAAATCAAATTATCATATTTACCATTTCCAAATAAAATTTAATATCCATTTTATTTATATAACTTAAATATCATTTTTAACCAAAATTCCAAATTTCCAACTTAAGTTTTATTTCAAAAATCCAGTTAAACCATTCATTAATTACATTTTTAACACATGAAAAAAAAATCATAATTTCTTTATTTTAAAACATTTCAAAATCTATTTAAATCAAATTTCATAAATTTATAATTTTTAAAATACTTAAAAATATTCAAAACACTTTATAAAATAACCACGGGTCTGTATATAGTTTTCTAGCCTAGGTCAAGTGATACAGATATGTATCATTTCAATCCTCAGTTTAAAAAGAAAAATCCGGGTTCTATCATTTCCAACCCGCAATCCCAAGTTAAAATAAATTAAATAAAAACCATTCAGGCCTATCATTTCAGCCCATAACGATTTTTCCTTATTCTAAAGTCCGTTCGGGTATGTATCATTTCAACCCATAGTGATTCTAGTCTACAGGGAACTTGCAATGGTGATAACTGATATAAATAACAGAATAACATTAAATAATAGTAACATATGATATAACAGGTGTAATAACAGGTGTGAACATCATATAATCATAATATAACAGTTATAACAAGATGATATAAGTTTTACAGATTCAAATGGTGTCAGTTTACTAGTTATATAAGTATACACTGTCTGGTGAGAATAACTCACTTGTATAAGATGGAGACAACGATCAAAAGCACAAACTGAGATCTTCAAAAGCACTATGGCACGACAACATGGATATGACAAGAGAGTGGAGAGAGCCAAAGCTATACACCTTGAATTCATTTACATAAAACAATGCAAATGTACAAATAAGTTTCAACACAAGCTATCACCAATTAACGCTAGAAATAAATGCCCAAAACAACATCAAATGGTTTGCACTTGTTCTCAACTTCACATGGATCAGTTAGTGATGGAATAAGGTCAGCTAAGGCAGGGACTAAGGGCTGGATTTGGGTCCATAGTGGTCGACCTACGTGGGTTTAAATGGTGCATATGTATATAGGTGCAACAATCTTCAACTACAAGGCAACTATCATCACTTTTATTGCTACAAAAGGGTTCGGCCCTAGGTCCTATGGTCATGGCCAGGTGTCCAGAAGATGTTGGGTGGTGTGGTAGAGGGTGGAGGTCAGGTTAGAGGTGGTGGTGGAAGTGGCGGCTAGTGGTGGATAAAGGTGGGTGTGGCAATCTAGGCTCGGTTTGCAATGTTAGGTGATGGTTTGTGAAGTTTTTGTGGTGGTTCTCATGCCATGAGTGCTCGGCCTGGTAGGATGGTGGTCTAGGGTGGTTGCTGGTCGGAGTATCAGGTGGTGGAGGTTGGCCAATGACTTGGTGGAGGAGGAGCCGATCAACAAAGATGAGAACAACATGCAAATCAAAGTAGAAAAACATAGAAAAACAAGAAAAGAAGAAGAGATTTCTTACCCAACTTTTGATCCTATGGCCGTGCATTATTTTTGTGAGTTTGGGAAGGTTAAGATACGTGAAAACAAATGAAAGATGCAGCTGAAATGGTAAAGAGATGAACGGCCAAAATCATAAAGGATGTAGGTTGAGAAAATGAAGAGGTGGAAGGCTAAAAGACAAAAGAGTTTAAAACTTTTCATATATCCAACCATTTCATTTAAATTTTTAAATAACTGAAATATATATATAAATTCAGGTAAAAATACGAAAATTTATTAAATAAACAAAAAAAAATATTAAATATATATAATTTAATTAAATAAAACAGCAAAATTTTCAACTAGTCTTGAAAATATGAAAAATAAATGCAATGAACTTTGGAAACTTTTTATGTACTTAAAAATATTTATAAATAAAGGTAAGAACATGAAATAAAAATTTATTTACAAAAATAAATAAATAAATTTTAATTAAATAAAATTTAAATGAAGAAAATAACAGAAAAAATAGAAACTAGGCTTTATAAATTGAAATAAATTCAAGTAAACTTTAGAAAAATTATATGATCATTTTTAAAAATATTAAAAGATAAAATATACTCAAAATAAAGTATTAACCCAATTAAAATAAAACATAACAAAGAAAAATAAAATTTATATCATTTGAAATAGACAAAATTGTTAAATAAACAAATTATACTCAAAGTTGAAATGTACATAACTTTTACAGTTTAACTCCGTTTTCAGCGAAACGAAAAGCAGTATTCAAATTATTACATCTATTTTCATAATAAAAGATAAAATTTATAATTTCAAATATTTAAAAATTTAAATTTAAAAGTCAAAGTTTGACTATTGACCAAAATTCACATTTTCTGGAAATATTAAATCTAGTCATATTTGGAATTCTAATCCACATCAAAATCAAAGTTTATATTTAAAATAAAAAAATTTACTCTTTTTCATAAATAAAGCTTTTGAATCTGGAAAAATCAATTTAAAAATATTTGTACAATACAGGGTTGTTACAAGTATCCTGGTCCATATGGGGACTATGGTACTTATATATATAGACACATGTATCTATACGTATGTAGTTATTGTATACCTCGAGTAGGTGGGGCGTATCGTACGCATACATGAGGTCAAGATGACTCAGTTAAAATAATAGACATAGCATGCAATGGAAGACAATCAATATAGTGTTATGTATAAAGTATGTAATTTACAAGTCACCAGAACTTTATCCTGATCGCCTCCTCATTACAACCCATAACATAGACTTAGAGGGACAGGTACCGGTACAAGACATTAATGGTGGAAGGATAGATTTTCTTATGCATGCTCAGCACTAACAAGGGTACTAGATACCAGAGGTATTAGCCTTGGTCGGTAATAATATATTTTATTATACTTTACTACTTCTCTATGAGTATTACCGATAGTGTTCTGATATACTTTTTTTATTTATAGGATACCAACACTAACGATCCGTACTTTGGTGGACTTGTGTTTTTGATTTCGCGAAAATTTGGATCCACTGAGGTGCGGGTTGTTACAACAAGATCCTTCCTAGAATCAATCATATTGAATACACAATTTAGCTTTATGGTTTACTTTCTCACTTCGAATAAACTAATTTCATCGAGGCTTCATATATTACAAATTGTGTACATTCACATATAACATTTATATATAATTGAATATGGACCAAATATCCATATACTTATATTGTTTTTAGAGTTCGAAACTAATATAAGATAATACATGGTCTAGGGCAAATAAACACGTAAATGACCAAGTTACGAACATATTTAGTAGTTGTATAATTAGGCGCTTGCATGGGTCTTAAATTGACAACATGCAAGATTTATTGGTAAGTATATTTTATATTCCTATTTGTCAATCTTAATTCAGTTCATTTGTTTATTTTAATTGATAAACATTTTATCAGTTATATTACTTGCACAAATTTAATGATGTAGATTAGTTTAATTTATACCAAGCATATTTTCTTATATCATTAGTAAAGTTAAAAATTATATTTCATTTTACTAATAAACTTCCACTAGACTTTTATATTTCTCAAAACCCTAAGAAGAAACATTGAAGTCTTTCGACTTCTCTATTAGGTATTATGACTCGCTTGCCATGAGATTCTGATCTTAAGGAATATCGATTAATTATAGGCCCACAAGTGATGGATAACACCTTATCGGTTATATCATATTGAACTCAGAACTCATAACCCGTGGACTTTGTTCTAATCTCATATCTGACTTGAGGCACTTCAAAAAATCGAAAGAGAATATTCACTCATACCTTCCATTTATATTAACAAATATGTGCATATATCTTAGCTCGTCTATTTAGTATATTAATAGTACTACATAACATCTTTAGCTTGAGGAATGTAAATAACTAAAGAGTATGCAATTAATCTATTAATAAATAAAACGACAGAGGACGACATTTATATTAAAAATTCATTATCTTTAATTTATTTAATTGACAGATATCGGCTTATGGATTACGTATTTCTTATGTAATATCCTCGCGATTCAAGGGTCGGACACATTCAAAATCACTATATATGTACTATTCATATGTATTTATTCCTTAAATCTAATTTGGGATTATTAAAGTTCCACCTTTTATTATACATTCATATTATATAAGTTTATTTCTGCTATAACATTTTATAATTTAATTTACTTATATAATAGTCGTATGTATAATCTTATATTAATTTTATTAATAAAATATTAGTTAATTAATAAAATTAACTAATTAATATTTTAAATAATTTAATTTTATTCATTTTAAACGTTTAAAATTGAATATGTATACTATAAAATTTATAGTTATACGCATATATCTTAATATATGTATATTATATTATTTTATTAATGAACATTTAATTAATTAATTTAATTTATTTATTTAATTAAAATGATTTTAAATAATTATATTTAATTTTGAAAATTATGTATTATATTACCTTAAAGACTTTAAGATAATGTTTCATATATCAACATATATGTTATTTTAATTTAATTAGTTAACTTTTAATTCATTAATCCAATTAATTATTTGTAATTTTAAAAAATAATTATTTTATTTTCAAAACAGTGTTGAAAATTATTTCATAACATTTAAAAGTTTTTTTACTAATTTTAAATTTAACATTTTGAATTTAAAATTTTATTTTAATTTCAAAATAGATTTTGATAATTAACCCAAGGCCCAAAATCAATTTGGGCCTTTGTATTAGGGATAACCTTTGGGCTTACATCATCCTTTTTAGCTATTCCAATATATAGTTAGGGTAGAGTACTTGATCACCCAAACCCAATCTTAGGCACTACTTTTCTAGACACAATACTAAACTGGTAGGCTAATAAGTTAGCTTTAATATTTTTAATTTAGACTACATAAGCTATTGGACCGTGATATCTTTGTTGGAACTGAGCTAGCCTGAAACGAGTTAAATGGGTGAAATTCAATTTTTTTACCATTTTAGATCTTATTGGGCATATACAGTCTTAATTGATTTAGATCCAATTTAAATAAATTTAAAATGAAATCTTTACTTTATTTGATCGATTAATATAAAGATTTAATTTGTTAATATATGTGATATATAATGTGTACATGTGTATCAAATCACATATACATTTATGTACAAGTGCAACATATAATGTGTATGAGGTATGATATGCTCGTATATAAGTGTTGGGATTTACACCGCAATGGACATATTAGCCCCTTATATATGTGTTTGCTATCTAATATTATTTAAAATTAATATATTTTAAAGTATACTTATACATGCATATACATTTATATACAAAAATATATATATATACACACAATAATATTTTTATATAATTATAAATATAAACTTAAAACCAATTAAAAATCAATATTTAAAAATGCTTATGAGATATTCAAATTTAAAATTTGATCTTGATACAAAATAATATCTTATTTGAAATTCAAACTTAAATTTAACATTATATATTTAATAGATATACAAGTGCGAACTCGTGCTATGCACACGAGTTTCATGATATTGTTTCGCCAGAGCATTTTTTAGAGTTTTACATTACATGAAGTTTAAAATACATGTTTATGGATTGTAATTCTTTTTATTAGCTTTTACTTAGACGCTACCGAATTTTTTTTTAATAAATCTGCTTAACTAATCTCGAAGCATATATAGAGAAAATTAATATTTTAGAGGATAATGGTTTTGTACAACGAATGATAACATCAACAATTAGTTGTTCCTAACTTGATAAATATTACATTACTAAGCATGCCCGTAGATTAATATTCAAACGTAAGTGATATAAGTGAACAAAATTTTATCCTATATTTAACATATAAATTTAAATATAAACATAATTTGGTTTGATAATAGTATTCTAAATTTGGAATAGAGAAATAATATTCAGAGAGAAATAATGTTAAAATTAGGTTTAAAGAAATCACATTCCAACATTTTAATTATTACACCTTTTGACTATATACAAAATAATTAAATTAAAGTAAATATTATGGTAGATTTGAAACATTATATTTCTAATATAGATAACATAATACGACAAGACACTTATACGTAATATGTACATTATGCAATCAAATATTTGGTATAGCCAGATAATTTTTCCTTTTACTTCATATATTCATACAAATATAATAACTAAAATAATCTATGATAATAAGAATAATTCAAAGTAAATTAGTATCACTATTAAAAAAAATACTTGTGGATAAACAAAAATACTTTACGTGATATTTCATTAAAAATAAAATCCGGATCAAATGATGTAAAGAAAAGTCATTGAAGCAAAGTAATGAAAATATATTATCATTTGTATTTATAAAATAGGCACCTACATATGCACAGAAGCAAAAAGTGCTTGGAGTTGGAATTTTATATATTAAAATAATTATTTATAAAATGCAAGAAGTGTCCAAAGTTAATTTCATTTTAGTATGAAGCAAAATCTATAGAATCTATGGGTTACTCAAAGATAAATTATGTTGTTTTCCATCAATAGAAAAGTTAAAACTTCAATATCAATTATATCCATTACAGATCTCCATTATTTCGTGTAAATATTTCAAATAATTAGCTGAATGGAACATTTGTAAACCTTTCTTGCAAAAAACTAACATCACTTAATACCAAACTCTAAATCCAAACATAATTTCATTTCAATTCAACTCTTGTTTAATAATTCATCACCTTTTCTTTTTCAAGCAATTAGCCTTCATTCGTTTTTATTCGTCACATGGTGTCGTGGTCCAAATATGGTATTGTTAGAACTGCGATTCTCAGTTTTGATAACGACAACTTCATACTAGAGATTAAAATACACTAGTCGAAGAAGTTTTTACTACAAGCTAAAAAGGTGAAAAGAAATCATGCTCAAGCTTCAAAGATCATTGATTAGAAAATATTTGAAGAGCTCTTGAAGATTATATTTGTGAGTCATGTTGTCTTAGCCATATTTTGTTAAAACTCACAAGAACCTTACTAAAAACTATTTCTTACTCAAAGAATCTTTAAAACAAGATTTCATAATTATATATGTGTGTGTATATATATATATGTGTGTGTGTGTGTGTGTGTTTATTAAGGGCCTTTGGAATGTGAATTAGAAGTGTCCACTAGTGGACTGGTGGAAGCCCACTGGTGCACCAATGCACACTTTGATTTAAAATTCCAAAAACAAATTTATCACATCTTTTCACTCTAGTATATGCGATTCTTCTTCCTCCTTCATTCATGACCTTCTGCAATGAATAAAAATAATACCCTTTGATTGAATTTCTTCAAAACTATAAATAAGTATGATTTCAACAAGTTTTTATCATGAATTTACTATCTGATTTCTATTCTAAATTCTGAAAAATCCTATTCTGTTCTACATTCTCAAATCAGCAACCATTCCTTATTAATATCAATTCTTTGATTTTCTTACCTTCTAAATTATTTTCCATTCAATTACAAAATTAGTTCTTGTGAGTTATTGGATCTTGTACTATATTGAGGAAATTAGTGTATTGAAGACATGACTACTGCCATAGTCTGTATTCTACTAAATTAGTGTAAAAGACCTATTCAGTGGCTCAGGCAAGTGTAAAGGCCTATTCCTCTAGGCAAAGCAAGGGTGTTAGTGAGTAAAAGGCAATAAGTGATTCTGGGACTAGACGTAGGAAGGTTGTCTGAATCTGCGTAGCTAAAGCCCCATGAAATCCCAGCTATAGCGCATAGCACTCTTTGTCCGCTATGCTATTTCAATTTAGCATTATTAGACAATAGATTCGCTTTAAACCCTACTATTTTCCACTTCACCTACTAAATCAATTATTTTTAGCACCCTTTTTAGCAATCTTAATATACAAAGGTTAATTTGACCAGTTCTCTTTAAACCATATCAATGAAATTAGGGTACAGACCTAATTTTAAGTTATAAGTGTTCAATATAAGTTAGAAATATCTTATAGTCACCAAATCTAGTCTGCATAAATCATGATATTCTTCGGTTTTGTTATATAAGATTAAATAATATTTCCTTTTCTTGCACGAATGACGTGTGAATGAGAATAAATAAACTTTAAATATTTTGTTTTATATCTCATGGAGCGTTTTGTACCTCCTCTATTTCCTGTTATACCCCTGCTATAACTTTTTGCACCACCGCTGTTATGGAACCACTAAGCGCTTTAACTTCAAAGGCCCGAACCAGTATAAAAAGTCTAGTGTGCAAGCTTTTTTTTACTTTATTTTATTTACATAGCTGCTTACAATATTGCTTATATACTATAGTTTAGCAATATATGATCCTCTACACTTTCACTTGGTATCAGAGCAGGATATTTCATAAACCGTAACACATTTTGTTGAAAATATTAGCATGGCACACATACGCACCTTTGTAAAGGGTCAATCTACTACACGTCCACCACTATTTATTGGTGGTGATTATAATTTTTGATCAACTAAAATGAGAATCTGTATGGAAGCAAATGGTCATGAAATTTCGGATGCTGCACAAACTAAATATGATATTCCAACTACACCATTAAGTGTATGGACTCTCGAACAAAAGAATGATGCAACCAATAATTCAAAAGCTATGAATATTCATCTCTATGTATTAGACATAAATGAATTTACTAGAGTTATGATATGCAAAACTGCTTATGATATATGGATCACCTTACAAGTTACACATCAAGGCACAAATAAGGTCAAACAATCAAGAATTTCTATGTTGAAAAATCAATTTCAAAAATTATAGATGAAGGATAATGAAAATATTTCTGATATGTACTCTCGCTTACAAGACATAACGCATGCACTAGTAAGACTAGGTGAAACCTTATTTGAATGTGACATTGTTACAAAAATTTTAAACCCTTTAACTAATGGTTAGGAGAGAAAAATATTAGCAATTAAAGAAGCCAATGACCCCTCTAAACTCAAAGTTGAAGAAGCCAATGACCCCTCTAGTGGCCTATAAAGTGAATTTATAGGCAAGAAAAATTCAGAACTAGGAAAAGAAGACCATAACATTCCATGTTGCAGAGGAAGACGAGATGACCTTCATAGCAAAGTACTATAGAAAGTCAAGAAGCAAGTTAAGAGAGGAAATGACAATAACAGTAATAGCTCAGGACTCAAATCCTTGAGTTGCAATAAATTTGGACATATCATAAAAGATTGTCCATTACAAACAATAGAAAGAAGGAGTTTAAGAGCAATAATAGATTCGACAAAAATAAAAAAAATCTACTTATCAAGCCACTTGGGATGATTCGGATTCCTCATCTTCTTCAAATGGCTATAGCGATATTGAGCAAGCTCTGCTTTATGGCCGTAAAGGATGTGGTACAATCTGATTTAACTTATATTGAACTGTTTGAATTTTGTATTGAATCAGATAAAAAATTTAAGAAAAACACAAAAGAAAACCATGGTTAAATTAAATAGGGCATAATTAGAAATAACTATGTCAAAAGACGATTTTGAAGAAGTAATTGATACTTAAAAACAATCTTTAGAAAAATCTGCTTTTGAAAATGGAACATTAATTTTGTTTCAATAAAAAATAGAATTATCTAAAGAATGCGAGCTTTTAAAAGATCTGAATAAAGATTTAAAAGTTATAAATAATAATTTAAGTTCTAAGGTTGATTATTTAGAAAAAAAATTAATTCCTCAGAAAATAAAAATATGTGCTTAAATTAGATAATTAAAGAACTAGAAACTTTGCAAAACTCATTTGAAAATATTACAAATAAATGTCTATGCTAAAAAATGAAGATGATTCATACAGAAATGAAAATGTCAAATTCTCAAAAGATAATTATGAATTAATTTCAATAATAAAATTACTTTAATATGAAAATTTGAAGTTTAAAGAAAAATTCGAAAATATTTTTATGAAAGTTTCAAAATTTAATAAAGGTCAAGAAAATATATCAAATTTAATAAAAAATTCTAGACTAGCACACAAAGAATATGGTTTGGGTTTTAAAAAACAAAAGATTAAGGAAAATCCAAAGAAAAATAGTCTTCTTTATACTAAATTTAAAAAATCTAGTAACTCTAAGGAAAAGTGAATTTCGAAGAGTAAAATAATAAAGGAATGGATCCTTAAAACTGATAATAATCTCATTAGAAAGACATATACAAATAAGTTTTTCTTTTTGATGTTCATAATAATATCAATTATTCTTTTAAAGGTTCTACCAAACCCTCATGGGTATGGCTACTAAAAACTTAACCCCAGGACCAAAACATAGGAAGTAGGTACCAATAATTTTATTTTGCAGCTATCCACTCACACTAGTAAAAGGAGAAAATAGGTTCTAGATAACGGATGTTCCAACAACATGATGGGAAAATCCAATATGCTTATAAATATTAGACCAATAGATGGAGGTACCGTACCCTTCGATGATAATTCAAAAGGATACATCATCTGAATGGGCGACATCAGCAACGATGGTAATCCAAATTCACCTTTAATTACAAATGTTTATTTAGTAAAAAAATTTAAAACATAATCTTCTAAGTATTAGTCAACTATGTGATAAAGGTTTTTAAATTAAATTTTAAAAGAATAGTTGTAATATTTTTGATCAAAATGAAAGATTAATTTTTGAAGGTATAAGAAACGAAACATTTATATCTTGAAACTGAAAGTTAATAATGATAATAACATATGCCTTATAGCAAATTCAAATGATCCATGGATATGGCAGAAATGGTTCTAGCATATTAACTTTAAATTATTAAATAAGCTAACAAAACATGAATTTGTAAAAGGTGCACCAAAAATAAATTTCAAAGTAAATAATCTATGTGATGCATGTCAGAAAAAAAACTTAAAGATCTTCTTTTAAATATGTAAATGAAATTTCTACTAATAAACCATTAGAACTATTACATCTAGGTTTATTTGATCCAACTCAAGTAAGATTAATAAATCATAATAAATATGTTTTTGTAATTGTTGATGATTGTTCAAGATTTACTTGGACCTTGTTTTAAAATACAAAAGTGATACAGTCAAAATATTTAGAAAATTTGTAAAGGGTTTTCAAATTTTAAAAGATTTATAATTTAAAAATATTCGAAGCGATCATGGAGGAGAATTCAACAATGATGAGTTTACAAACTTTTGTAATAAAAAGGAAATTAATCATAATTTTTCTTTTCCCAGAACACCACAGCAAAAAGGTGTCGTGGAAAGAAAAAATAAAACTTTGCAAGAATACGCCGGAACATTGCTAAATAGTAGAGCATTACCTCAAAATTTTTGGGCTAAAGTGGTTGCTACTGCATGTTCTTTCCTAAATCGCGTCTCAATTCGTCCTAAGACTAAAATTACTCCTTATGCGCTTTTCTATCAACGAAAACCTAAAATGTAATCACCCGTAAATTTTAACGATTTTTGTAACGTAATTAACTAAATTTTTCGTGAAAAATAAATGATAAATTTTTGAACTGAAAATTTGATATTTGGAATACGTCTATTTAAACATAGCAAATTGTAAATTTTTATCAGAAAATATGAAAGTTAGTTCTGTTGTGCAATTTTCAATTTCAGTTTAAATCAGTGAAATTGATGAAAATAAAATATTTTCGAAATCTGAATATTTTTATACAATAAAAATGTTTATTATTTTTCGAGTGAGACGTCATATTTTGTTTCGTCCAATATGGACTGCTCTTGCCCCGTTTATCTTATTTTTCGGTGGTTTAGCAGCATTTTGGTAACGAATATTGACTTTTGATAGGATGATCATATCACCCATACATGTGTATCATTCTGTTCGTCTCTTTGTGCTGATCTTTGCAGTATATTCATTTGTGAATTTCGGTATTCGGTGCACGACGAAATCTGTGAAATGATTAGCCGTATCGGTGCCCCATTTTAACCTTTTGGTTTTCCTGTGCCGTTTTATGTATCTACCTGTTAAATATAAACAACCATTTGCATTTATAATTCTTGAATTCACATTAGGGGCTTTTGTCATTCCCTAGATACTCAACACATTTGGTTGTGGATTTCCATTTTCATTTCTGTTCATTCTAACCTCACCTTAAAGATAAAATGAAGAAAATAAATATTTCCTTCATCTTCTCGTATTGACCAACTTGAAGCTTGTTTATTTTCCCACTGTCTCTTCGTTTGCCGTGCCTTTCTGCCATTTTCATATTTCTTTCTGTCTATTTGGAACAAAAAAAATATAAAAGTAAATGATGAATGAAAAGGGATACAAGTTGTATATATTTCTTGTAACCTACTCCTATTATTTCCCTTCCATTCGCAATCCATTTGCTACTTCATGGCCACAACACCAACTTGTCTGCATCGCCCGCTTCCCATCCTCTCCCCTTCGCCCATCACCACACCCCAACAACACCGCCTCCTTACCTATTTCCACTGCCGTCTCCGACCCTCCGTGACTCTCACCCATGTCCGCCTGCAATATTCCGCCTCCACCATTTCAAGCCTCCAATCACACAGCACGCAGAACCCACTCACGTATTTCACCAGACCCACCGCCATGAAACACCGAGCTCCACCTTAGATCTGCGCCTCCACTCTCCTACTTGACAGCAGCCCGCACCCTTTTTTCCTCACCACTTCCTGGCCGAAGCCCTAGTAGCCACCGACCAGTGCCACTCGAGCCCGAGACAGCAGCAATCTCACCACCAAGACCTCTACCCGCCATCTTTCAACACGTCACCCATGCTTATGGCCAAGTCATCTCCTTCCCTGTACCAATTACTCGACCACCCTCTGCCCATTTTCAGCAATGCATACTCCTCCCTTGGCCGAGGTAGCCTTCCTTTATTTTCTGCTATGTGCGTGTATGTTATAAAAAAATAATAATATATATATATGATTAAAGGTATATGTATATAAATTGTTTGAAGCATTTACTTGAATTATCTTAATATTTTAGAATAAAATTTTGTGATAGCTTTAAATATACATATATTGTGTTTAAATAAATATGTTGTGAATTTTGAAAATATGGTGTAACGACCCGTAGTTTACGGATCGAAAAGTTTGTCAAAATCTAGGATTTTCAGCATTTCTAGTTGTTTCAGATTTTGGTTGAAATTTGCCTAAGTCCTAGGTCGTACGCGACCTAGAGATTAGTTAAATGTTGTTGGCGACTTAGGAGATAAGTCGTGAGCGACTTAGAGAAGGTCTGCGACCTAAGGGGATAGGCGAGTTAAGAGTTAGGTCGTAGCCAGATTAAGTGGTAGGTCGCACTGTCTTGAGTCGCACCTAAGTGTTAAGTCGTTCAGGTGATAAGTCGCGAGGTGGTTTAGGTCGTGGACAGTTTGGAGCGACCTATGGGAGTAGCAAGTTAAACCCAGTAGTTAATGACCTAGGGATGGGCGACCTAGTGGTTCCGAGTTATCATTGTTAGGTCGGCAACGACCTAAGAAGTTTGGAGATAGCTGTGTTGCGACCTAGTATCTTGGTATGACCATTAGGTTAGCGACTTAAGGAGTATACGACTTAGGGAAGCTAAGTGGTAAGTCGTAGACGACTTATAGGGGATAAGCAAGGAGCGACCTATAGTAGTACGCGACCTAAGGGTTAGCGAGTTAACAACCCAGTATGTTGCGACCTAGTGGATAGCTTGTTAGCATAGTTAGGTCGTTAGGCGACCTAAGGAGTTAGGTCGCATAAGTTGTTAGGTCGCTAGGATAGTTTAAGTGTTAGGTCGCGTGGGTCTAAGTGTTAGGTCGTAACACTGGTAAGTCCCTGGGTTGGTAGGTCGTGTGAGTTGTTAGGTCGCTGGGTTTTGTTAAGTGTTAGGTCGTAGGATGGAGAGCTCTGTTAGGTCGCTAAGCGCGTAAGTTGTTAGGTCGCGCGTGCGATAAGTCGCTGGGTTTGGCCATGTGTTAAGTCGTAAGGTTTGGGCAAGTCTTTAGGTCGGTTGGTTTTAGGTCGTAGGTCGTGGACGACCTAACTCCGAGCGACCTAGCGAAGATTTCTGCTATAAATAGAGGGGGTTGTTCTCACTTTTTGGGATCCGAATTTTGAAGCGACGAAGTGCTGCCATTTTGAGAGCTCGACTTCTACACTTCTTCACTTCTTTTCTCTACTTTAATCTAGTGATTCCTTCCATCCATATCGAAGATCAAGATTGAAGATTCAAGAGCTTAGATTGAAGATCTTCATCTTTTCAAGAGAGATTTCTTCGTTTGAAGCGGATTCGTGATAGATCAAGCTTGATCCTTCGCTGTCCAGATCTGAAGCATGTAGATTTGTGGTTGTTTAGGTGATTTGGTGAGTGGTGATTATCTCTCACACGGATCCAAAGGAGTAGATCAGATTGTTGGCTTGATTTGGTGTTAAAATAGTGATTTCTATGCATTTTTTTGTAAACCTAAGTGTAGATCCATATAGATCCATTGTTCATGATGATGTTACATCCATTTTATCATATGTTAACCTATGCAAGTTCATTCATCAAGTTTGTAGAGACATTGTTCATGTTTTCATGCTTGTTAGACTTTCAACTCTTTAATTACGAAAATGCCATTATTGTTATAATTGTCTACTTAGATCATATTTAAATGTTTGATTGCTTGGATTAATGTTTGATTTGATTGATTGTTATGAATTAGATGATTGATGGTTTGATTTAGACCGAAGATGATTCAAAAGCTAAGGGAAAGGCTCTTGAATTGGGAAAGCTGCTCGTGGCATATGTAGCGGGATGATGAAGCTCTTATGCATAGGTTTGATGATGTGATGTTGAGATGAGGCTTTGCGAGGATGTGATGAAGCAAGGCAATCATGTGATGAAGACTTGGTTTAATTCAGACGAGATCATTCCAAGCATGTTCATAACTCGGTGATATGATTCGAGTTGAAGATAATGGATGGATATGAGAATAGTCGTCGAGGAGGATGACTAGGAGGCTTGGGTCTCATCGTTGTTGAAGGTTCTAGCATGCTCCAAGCAGGAGTACATGGGGACGCCAAAAAGACTAACCGTTGATAGTCGAGTACTCTGGGCAGATTTGATAATCCTAGGCACGGGTCACGATGACGTGCGGGAGTTATGTCTAGAACCGGGGTTTCCATTAGCCCTTGATGGACGGCTGAAAGAATGTGCCGGTCATTCAATTAACGGTGAAATCGAAGCAAGGATAACAGTGATAGCCGAGTCATGGATGTTTGGTTGTATCGTCATTCGGTCTCAGGAGCGGTATTTCCTGGGTGCTTATCTGACCTTGGTTTTAGGCCTTGGGATTTGTACTTGGAAAACATCGCTCTTGACTCGAGTGACAATTGCTTTACTTTAAATTGTATGCTCTGCTATGTTGCTTCTGCTTAGTGTGTGTCTGGGGGCTATCACTGTAGAACGAGGTTGGAGTGGGAGGGTTGTATTCCTATTCCTTTTCCTTTATGATCTTTTGGTATGTTGTTAGTTAATCTACTGCTCACTAAGACTGTTGTCTGACTCAAGGCTTTATGTTTTAATTCTTATTGCCTTGGGTTGTTCGTCCATTTTGGGACGGGCAGACTAGGTAGCAAGTGACAGGTGCTGATCTTGCTTTTCACGGTGCTGATATCGAAGACGAGCTGGAGTATTGCATATTATTTCTTACTATATGTACTGGATGTTCCGCTGCTTTGTATTCTCTGAGTGATATGTAGTGAGGCTTGTTGTATTGTCTATTCAGATGCTTGTATTCAACTACTATGAAGTTTTATATGATGGCATTCTATTCTGTGAAGCTTCTCTATATATATTTTCTATTGTATTTTGTCTATGCGCTGTGAGTAATACGATAGATTCTGTTGTTTTAATTTACCTTGACAATCGTCCATGGTCGCCTGGCACACTCTACAGCGCACTATCTCTAGATTCGGTGCAGGGGTCATGGGCGGTCGTCACATTTGGTATTAGAGCATTGGTTAATCGATTTTACCCAACGCTCGCCGTCGTAACTACGTATGAGAGACGTAATTGTATTTTGATGGATGAATACTATATATAATATAGTAGTTTAGTTGAGTTTGAGTCCTTTATGCAGTTGTTTCTCTAGATGTTCTGATCATTCCTTTTTATAGATATTGAGAATGAGTCGAAGAGGGAGACCAGCTGCTAGGGAAGGCCGTGCTACTGAGGGGACTGCTGATTACGCAGCCATGTTCGAAGCTATGATGACTTCGATCATGAGAAGGATACCAGTTCCGGGGGCAGTAGTTGATGTTGGAGTTCAGGTTCAGACTCCAAAACCAGTGGATTTTGCTAAGTTGTGCAAGGACTATACTGCTCTTGGAGGGAAGGTTTTCTTGGGAACAGAATCAACTATTGAAGTCCAGAGATGGATAGATGCTTGTAGAAGGATCTTTGGTGATTTGGGAATTGAGGATGCAACTAAGAGGAAGTTGGCATCAAGGCAGCTTCAAGGGAGAGCTTCTGATTGGTGGAATTCTATTACCATCACTACTCCGGAGGAAGAGATTACTTGGGAGCAATTCCAGGTTAGGTTTGAAGCTAAGTTCATTTCTACAGCTCAAAAGTCTGTTCTGTTCAAGAAGTTTGTGGAGCTCAAGCAAGGAGGGAGATCAGTTCTTGAGTATGTTTCTGAGTTTGAAGCGTTGTCCAAGTATGCCCGGTCATATATTGAGTCTGCGTACCAGAAGAATGAGAAGTTTGTGACAGGTTTGGACAGTTATCTTGGGAGGCAATTGGTGGATCATTTGGATGATTCATTTGAGAAGCTTGTGGAGAAAGCTCTCAGACATGCGAGTCTGTTTCCTAAGGAAGGATTTGTTGTTGCTGTGACCAGGGAAGAGTCTAAACCCCAGCAGGGTGGAAACAAGAAGAGGAAGCAGCAGCAGTAGAAGGGTAAGGATGACCAGAAGAAGCCGAAAGGCGAGGTGACTTGCTACAATTGTCAGCAGAAGGGCCATTTCTCTAAGGATTGTAAGAATCCGAAGGTGCCAATGAAGTGTCACAACTGTGACAAGCCAGGGCATTTCAGGAAGAATTGTCCAGAACCGAGGAGGGACAAGCAGATTGTGCAAGCTTATGCTTTGGGAGCTGTTCCGTCGTCTTCGAAAGCTCCTACTGCTGAAGAGAAAGGAAAGAGTGTGGTTGTTCAAGGTACTCTTTTCCTATGTGGTGTTCCAGTTAGAGTTTTGTTTGATACTGGAGCGTCGCATTCGTTTGTTTGTAATGAACTCGTAGGCCGGTTAGATTTGAAGCCGGATATTGTTGATAGGCCATTGGTTGTGACTAATCTAGTCGGGGGTTCGTCTTGTTTGTGTATGTTATGTCGTGGTCTAGTTGTATCGAGTCATGGTTGCTCTTTTGTTTGTGATTGCTTTGTTCTGAACTTTGCGGGGTTCGGAATTATTTTGGGTATGGACTGGCTTAGGAGGTATGCGGCAAAAGTTGATTGCGAGAGGTTGGAAGTGACAGTCGAGAATGTGGAGGGGCGAAAGGTTGTAATATGATGTAAGCATGAGGAAGGCGTCTTCATGAGCTTCATGTATTCGCTGGTTGTTCCACGGGATGGACTGTCATCGGTGCCAATCGCTAATGGATTCGAGGATGTCTTTGACGAAGTCAAAGGGTTGCCGCCGCATAGAGAGATCGAGTTTCGTATAGATCTAGTTGAAGGAGCCAGACCTGTTGTGATGCCTCTTAGGCGGATGGCGCCTAGGGAACAGCAGGAGTTGAGGGTGCAAGTTGATGATCTTTTGCAGAAAGGATTCATTCGGCGTAGTGTGTCCGAGTGGGGTGCACCAGTTGTGTTTGCAACCAAGGAAGATGAGTCGTTGAGATTGTGTGTGGATTATCGTGAGCTGAATAAGGTGACTAAGAAGAACAAGTATCCATTGCCGAGGATAGATGACTTGTTTGATCAGCTTCACGAAGCTAAGGTGTTTTCTCAGATGGATTTGGCAACGGGATTTCACCAGTTGAGAGTGGCTAAGGATAGTGTGCCGAAGACTGCTTTTAGGACACCATCCGGTTTCTTTGAGTGGCTGGTAATGCCGTTTGGATTGACTAACGCGCCAGCATATTTTGTGGATCTTATGAATAGAGTGTTCAGAGATCAGTTGAACAAGTTCGTACTTGTGTTCGTGGATGATATTCTGATTTATTCCAGAACGGAAGAAGAGCACAAGACGCACTTGCGTATTGATTTGGAAATCTTGCGGAAACATCAGCTGAAGGCTAAGTTTTCGAAGTGTCACTTCTGAAAGAGTGAAGTGAGGTTCTTAGGCCATGTGATTTCTGGAAGTGGAATAGCGGTTGATCCCGCTAAGGTGGCAGCAATCCAGGATTGGGTCAGACCTAAGAATGCATCAGATGTGAGGAGTTTTCTTGGATTAGTAGGATATTATCGACGGTTTATCAAAGACTTTTCCAAGGTAGCTGCACCGTTAACAGGATTGACGAAGAAGAACCAAGTGTTCAGTTGGGATGCTAAGTGTGAGCAAGCTTTCAGAATCCTGAAAGAGAGATTGACAAGTGCTCCTGTTTTGACTATTCCTAGTGGGAATGATGAGATGGTGGTTTACACCGACGCATGTGGTACTGGACTTGGAGTAGTGCTGATGCAGAGGGATAAAGTTGTTGCGTATGCAAGTCGACAACTGAAGCCGCATGAAAGGAATTACCCGACTCATGATTTGGAGTTAGCGGCGATTGTATTTGCTCTGAAGATGTGGAGACATTATCTGTTGGGAGTTCGATTCGAGTTGTTTACAGATCATAAGTCGTTGAAGTATCTTTTCTCCCAAAAGGATTTGAATCTTCGGCAGCAACGTTGGCTAGAGTTTTTAGCATCCTATGATTTTGGTATAGCTTATACTCCGGGAAAAGGTAACGCAGTGGCAGATGCGTTAAGTCGAGGACATGCAGGATTAGGAGCCATGTTTTCAGAATGGAAGAATCTCGAGTATTTAGCTGGATTTGACTTCAGGCCTAGATGCGAATTGGAACCTGAGATGTTGACAAACTTATCGATAAGACCTTCTCTTGTGGAAAGGATTGGCGAGAGCCAAAAGCGAGACGATAAGCTTGTCAAGATTATCCGTGAATTGGAATCTGGATTGGATCCAGAAAAGGATAAAGAATTCGAGGTCGATCGAGAGGGTTGGCTTCGGAAGCAAGGACGATTAGTTGTTCCCGATATAGATGAATTGAGAAGTGAAGTTCTGAAGGAAAGTCATCACTCGAAGCTGACAATTCATCCAGGTGGAAATAAGATGTATCGGGATATGAAGAGAACCTACTACTGGGAAGGTATGAAGAAGGATGTTGGAAATTTTATTTCCAAGTGTATGAACTGCCAGTTGGTGAAGGCCGAACAGAAGAAGCCTAGTGGATTACTCCAGCCATTAGAAGTTCCTACATGGAAGTGGGAACAAGTGTCGATGGATTTTATCGATGGATTGTCTAGAACCAGAACGGGAAACGAAGGTATTTGGGTCATTGTAGATCGTTTGACTAAGAGTGCTAGATTCATTCCTGTTCGATCGACTAGGACAGCATCAAAGTTGGCTGAGTTGTATGTGAAGTGGATAGTTCGATTCCATGGTATTCCGAAGAGTATAGTGAGCGATCGAGATCCATTGTTCACTAGTGGATTTTGGAAGAGCTTCCAGGAAGTTTTGGGAACCGAGTTGTGTTTGAGTACAGCTTATCATCCTCAAACAGATGGTCAGACCGAGAGAGTCAACCGAGTTTTGGAAGATCTTCTTAGAGCATGTGTTTTGGACTTCGGAGGATCATGGGAAGATCACCTTCATTTGGTGGAGTTTGCGTACAACAACAGTTACCAGTCAAGCATTGGTATGGCACCGTATGAGGCATTGTATGGAAGACCGTGTAACTCTCCGACATGTTGGTTGGAAACTGGAGAAAAGCTGATACTTGGGCCAGAGATGATTCGGCAGACTTCAGATTGTATAGAGATCATTCGGCAACGAATGAAGGAAGCCCAAGACCGTCAGAAGAGTTATGCCGATAAGCGTCAAAAAGATTTGGAATTCGACGTAGGAGATATGGTTTTTGTGAAGATTTCTCCACTGAAGAATGTTATCCGATTCGGGAAGAAAGGAAAATTGACTCCGAGATTTGTTGGACCATTCCCGATCATCGAGCGAATTGGAAAGCTCGCCTATAGACTGGAGTTACCTGAGAAGATGTCGAGTGTACACAATGTTTTTCACGTATCATATCTACGGAAGTATGTACACGACTCGAGTACAGTGGTTTCTGCTGATAGCTGTGAAGATTTCGAAGTTGATCCAGTCGATAGAAGACCTCGTAAGCCGCTTCGTGTTGTGGAAACCGACACGAAACAGCTTAGGAGAAAGGTGGTTAAGTTGCTCAAGATACAATGGAGTGATGATGATAACGACTGTACGTGGGAGGTGGAAGAGAGGATGAAAGCAGCTCATCCTGAACTCTTCAAGGTATGGCCCTAAGGTGTCGTCTCATCTCGCGATATTGTAACTTGTTCTAGTTTTAGAATTCTGTACGCTAAGCTAGAATTGGATGCATGGTTTGTTGATTGCTATGGATGGTAGGCGTACAGAATAGTCTTTGATTGCTATGATTGCTTGGAATTTCGGGGGCGAAATTCCTAAGGGGGAGAGAATGTAACGACCCGTATTTTACGGATCGAAAAGTTTGTCAAAATCTGGGATTTTCAGCATTTCTAGTTGTTTCAGATTTTGGTTGAAATTTGCCTAAGTCCTAGGTCGTACGCGACCTAGAGATTAGTTAAATGTTGTTGGCGACTTAGGAGATAAGTCGTGAGCGACTTAGAGAAGGTCTGCGACCTAAGGGGATAGGCGAGTTAAGAGTTAGGTCGTAGCCAGATTAAGTGGTAGGTCGCACTGTCTTGAGTCGCACCTAAGTGTTAAGTCGTTCAGGTGATAAGTCGCGAGGTGGTTTAGGTCGTGGACAGTTTGGAGCGACCTATGGGAGTAGCAAGTTAAACCCAGTAGTTAACGACCTAGGGATGGGCGACCTAGTGGTTCCGAGTTAGCATTGTTAGGTCGGCAACGACCTAAGAAGTTTGGAGATAGCTGTGTTGCGACCTAGTATCTTGGTATGACCTATAGGTTAGCGACTTAAGGAGTATACGACTTAGGGAAGCTAAGTGGTAAGTCGTAGACGACTTATAGGGGATAAGCAAGGAGCGACCTATAGTAGTACGCGACCTAAGGGTTAGCAAGTTAACAACCCAGTATGTTGCGACCTAGTGGATAACTTGTTAGCATAGTTAGGTCGTTAGGCGACCTAAGGAGTTAGGTCGCATAAGTTGTTAGGTCGCTAGGATAGTTTAAGTGTTAGGTCGCATGGGTCTAAGTGTTAGGTCGTAACACTGGTAAGTCCCTGGGTTGGTAGGTCTTGTGAGTTGTTAGGTCGCTGGGTTTTGTTAAGTGTTAGGTCGTAACCTCGTTAGATCGTAGGACGGAGAGCTCTGTTAGGTCGCTAAGCGCGTAAGTTGTTAGGTCGCGCGTGCGATAAGTCACTGAGTTTGGCCATGTGTTAAGTCGTAAGGTTTGGGCAAGTCTTTAGGTCGGTTGGTTTTAGGTCGTAGGTCGTGGACGACCTAACTCCGAGCGACATAGGGAAGATTTCTGCTATAAATAGAGGGGGTTGTTCTCACTTTTTGGGATCCGGATTTTGAAGCGATGAAGTGCTGCCATTTTGAGAGCTCGACTTCTACACTTCTTCACTTCTTTTCTCTACTTTAATCTAGTGATTCCTTCCATCCATATCGAAGATCAAGATTGAAGATTCAAGAGCTTAGATTGAAGATCTTCATCTTTTCAAGAGAGATTTCTTCGTTTGAAGCGGATTCGTGATAGATCAAGCTTGATCCTTCGCTGTCCAGATCTGAAGCGTGTAGATTTGTGGTTGTTTAGGTGATTTGGTGAGTGGTGATTATCTCTCATACGGATCCAAAGGAGTAGATCGGATTGTTGGCTTGATTTGGTGTTAAAATAGTGATTTCTATGCATTTTTTTGTAAACCTAAGTGTAGATCCATATAGATCAATTGTTCATGATGATGTTACATCCATTTTATCATATGTTAACCTATGCAAGTTCATTCATCAAGTTTGTAGAGACATTGTTCATGTTTTCATGCTTGTTAGACTTTCAACTCTTTAATTACGAAAATGCCATTATTGTTATAATTGTCTACTTAGATCATATTTAAATGCTTGATTGCTTGGATTAATGTTTGATTTGATTGATTGTTATGAATTAGATGATTGATGGTTTGATTTAGACCGAAGATGATTCAAAAGCTAAGGGAAATGCTCTTGAATTGGGAAAGCTGCTTGTGGCATATGTAGCGGGATGATGAAGCTCTTATGCATAGGTTTGATGATGTGATGTTGAGATGAGGCTTTGCGAGGATGTGATGAAGCAAGGCAATCATGTGATGAAGACTTGGTTTAATTCAAACGAGATCATTCCAAGCATGTTGATAACTCGGTGATATGATTCGAGTTGAAGATAATGGATGGATATGAGAATAGTCGTCGAGGAGGATGACTAGGAGGCTTGGGTCTCATCGTTGTTGAAGGTTCTAGCATGATCCAAGCAGGAGTACATGGGGACGCCCAAAAGACTAACCGTTGATAGTCGAGTACTCTGGGCAGATTTGATAATCCTAGGCACGTGTCACGATGACGTGCGGGAGTTATGTCTAGAACCGGGGTTTCCATTAGCCCTTGATGGACGGCTGAAAGAATGTGCCGGTCATTCAATTAACGGTGAAATCGAAGCAAGGATAACAGTGATAGCCGAGTCATGGATGTTTGGTTTTATCGTCATTCGGTCTCAGGAGCGGTATTTCCTGGTGCTTATCTGACCTTGGTTTTAGGCCTTGGGATTTGTACTTGGAAAACATCGCTCTTGACTCGAGTGACAATTGCTTTACTTTAAATTGTATGCTCTGCTATGTTGCTTCTGCTTAGTGTGTGTCTGGGGGCTATCACTGTAGAACGAGGTTGGAGTGGGAGGGTTGTATTCCTATTCCTTTTCCTTTATGATCTTTTGGTATGTTGTTAGTTAATCTACTGCTCACTAAGACTGTTGTTTGACTCAAGGCTTTATGTTCTAATTCTTATTGCCTTGGGCTGTTCGTCCATTTTGGGACGGGCAGACTAGGTAGCAGGTGACAGGTGCTGATCTTGCTTTTCACGATGCTGATATCGAAGACGAGCTGGAGTATTGCATATTATTTCTTACTATATGTACTGGATGTTCCGCTGCTTTGTATTCTCTGAGTGATATGTAGTGAGGCTTGTTGTATTGTCTATTCAGATGCTTGTATTCAACTACTATGAAGTTTTATATGATGGCATTCTATTCTGTGAAGCTTCTCTATATATATTTTCTATTGTATTTTGTCTATGCGCTGTGAGTAATACGATAGATTCTGTTGTTTTAATTTACCTTGACAATCGTCCATGGTCGCCTGGCACACTCTACAGCGCACTATCTCTAGATTCGGTGCAGGGGTCATGGGCGGTCGTCACATATGGGTTTTAATAAAATATTGATCTTTAAAATATAATTTTTAATATGGGTTTTATTTTCATTTTAATATGTAATTTAAATTAAATAATGATTTTAGTGTGTGTATATGTATATATATATATTGCTTATATACAAGTTCACTTATATAATTGATTTTCATTGAATCCAGTTCATCATGCTTTGCTTTTGCCTCGCCGCTGTCCAAAATTGGTCGATTGTCGAGTTCGTTATTCAATTCGTAGCTTGTCGTGTTTTCTAATTTCTCTAGCCTCGAAAGGTGAGCAATCACTCACGATTAACATTCTTATATTTAGTAAACTGATTTTACATGAAATGACAATTGAAATATGCTATAAAATTTGAATTTTTATTTATTTAATTATTAAATATGATATGCCATTATTTGCAATTGTTTACCTATGACATATGAAATCATACCCAGTTGTATATATTATATTTAAATTCTTACTGATGATAAATGCCTATTGTTGATATGTTATATTATTATCATATTTGTTCTCACTCTGCAAGTTCCTTGTTAGTTTAGAAATCCCTATGGGTTGAAATGATACATACCCGAATGATCTTGTAGATTAGGGAAAAATCATTATGGGTTGAAATGATAAACCCAAGCGATTTTCATCGATTTTGAATTTCGGGATTGCGGGTTGAAATGATATATACCCATAAATATTAAATTTAAATTGCGGATTGAAATGATAAATATCCATATCACTTGACCATAGGATGGAAAATTATACACGGACACCGTTGGTCCATATTTTGAAATGATTTCCTAAGTTTGAAAGGAAATATATGGGTTTTAATAAATATTGATTTTTAAATATAATATAAAGATTTTAATTTTAATATATGGATAAAAGTTAGGTTTTTAAAATTATATATTTTGGATATTTTAAATTTATAAGTTAAGTTTTAAAATGAAAATTATAAAATTTTACTTATAACTTTATTATTTTTAAAATAAATAAAATATGATTTAAAATAGATTTAATAATAATAATATTTAATTTAATAATAACTAATAGAATAAAATTTATTAAGAATTTAATTTCACTAATAATATATATAATATGTTAAGCATTTATTTAAATTTATATTAATATTTTAAAATAGATTTTGTAATGACTTTAAGTAAATGGAAGTTAGAAAACATAAATTAAAGAAGAATTGATTTATAATTTAGTTTGTTAAAAATTGAATTTAAGTAAGAATTGACTTATAATTAAATTTGTTTAGAATTGAATTTAAATAAGGTTTGATTTGAACTTATTGATTTGAGATTTTGAAAGGTATGATTTTATAACTTGATTTGATAAAAAGTGATTAAATAAATATTTTCAACTTTAAATAAATTTGAGATTGAATATTTAATATTAACTTAAATTTTTAATATGAGATTTTATTTAAGTGTTATTAAAAATGATTAAGTGAATATTTCAAATTTAAGAAAAAATGATAGTCGAAATTTTGAAATATAAATGGAATGTATAAAATTGAGTTACTGTAAATTGTCTAAGTATCTGAACTTCGAACCCTATTGAATTTGAAATGGCTTAAATTGGTAGTTCAAATCTGGATGTGAAATCGATAAATTAAAATGGTTTTAATGAGAATTTGAATTGAGATTGATTTAAATTGAATTATGGAATTAAATTTGAATTGAATTGATTTGTGAAATTTGAAGAAACAAATTTGAAACTATTTTTGATATATACTCTTTTAATATATATATATACTATTTTAATATATAAACTATTTTACTATATAACCTATTTTTAAATACAAATTATTTTAATTTATAACTATTTTAATATATAAACTATTTTCATTATTTAAACTGTTTTAAGTTAGAACTATAATAATTTAAATTTAATGGATTTAAATGCAAATATTTTGATATGTTGGTTTGAACTATTTTGAAAGCGAAATAATGATTTCGAAAGTAAATATGATTTTTTGAAAGTGATATGGTTTTGAAATGAATATGATATTTTGGTATGAAGTATGAACTGTTTGAAATATAATGATCATGGTGTGAAATAAGCGTTTGATTGTTAAAGAGACCGGGATCAGATATCTTCATACTCTCTACCAATACCGAAAACCACTTTAACAACTGTGCACGTGGTGGAGATCCAGAATGAAGTAGGATGGTTTGGCGATGATTCTATATGAGGTATTAATGCATCCCTGACTCCCTCGAGTCAGCTTGATGTGGCTAAAACATGAACTATACCGGACCAAGTGGGGTCGCTCCCCCTATAGGGCACATTTCTTCGATACCATTCTATTACTTTGTGATTTGATTTGGGTGCACCTTTGATTTGGGAGTGTGTCTCAAGGTGGGCGGTAGTAGCTGCTATGTGTTACCACTAGTCCAGGAGTGCAAACGGTAGAATCCTACCCTAGCATTGCCTCGCGTGCCTTATCACATGCCTTATCGCGCCTTCTACGAGTTTGGTTTGTGTCGTACCTATGGAGTGCCCTTTGATATCCCTCCAGTTTACAGAGGAATTATGGTACTGTATAGACTATGGGAATATAAAAAAATGTGTTAAGGGGGATATGGGTAACGCCTTAATGCTATTTTAATAGTTTACTTTACTATAGACATTATCTATGTAGCGTATTTTACTATGTATGAAGATAGTTTAACGGATCCTTAAAGGATGGAAATACCAAACATCTTTTAAGTTATTTTGTTTTTCAGTTGACATTTCACTTGAGTTGAATTTACCGGTATAAGAATGTTAATCCTGACTCGAGTTTTTTGTGTTTTGCTTTATGCTCAGGTCAGACTTAGTGTCACAATATTTGAGACTCACATGTGGAGTTTGGAGCTTCGCTTGAAGATCGGTCTTTGACTATTCAGCTTTCCAGTTTCTTTAGTTTATCCCAGTTGTTTGTTCTGACTTGTAATTGTATTTGTAACTTCTGTGTATTCGGGTTATCTGTTGTATTTTATTTTGACTCTATTGTTTATATAAGAGCTTCATGAACTACTATTTATCTATTCCGTTGCTCATTGTTGTATTACTCTGTGTCTGTGATTCTATGATTGATTTATTTACTGTATATGCTGAGTTTTGCCAATTATAAAATAACAATCTGTTGTTTAGAGTGATTCAAGTCTGACATGAGTGGATGATTGTCGATTTGAATTGTTCGGAATAGTGGGTCGTTACAGTTGGTTTCAGAGCCAGGTTTAGGCAAAACTTAGCATATGGAGTAAAAACTCACTAGAGATAGGGTAGTAATACCCTAGAATGAGTGGAATCAATTATATAATCATGTTCGTTCGAGCTTCAAATTCTTCGTTAGGACCATCTTTGATTAGGATCTTCTTTGAATTTTTGGAACTTTCCTCGTTCTGAAATTCATTCTTGTCTTCTCCTATTCATGTTCTTCTGGATACTGGAGCATCCCATAGCTCTATCTCTGTTGATCTCTATAATCAATTTGAGCACATCCTGCCACCTCAATTGGCAACTTCATCCTTATTTGTGAGTAATCGCATCAGCGGTCCCGCCAACCTCAGTCTGATTTGTAATGGGTGAAACTCCTTTACAATAGGCTTCGATTCACCAGAGATTTCTATGTCCTCGGTTTTGATGCCGTTATATTTGACAAAGCCCGAATCGTTTATCTAGTTGACAATCAGGGTAATTCTCTTGTGACCGAATGTCGATTGCCTCAACATTTTGTAGGCAGTTTTATCTTTTTGCTCGAAGCTCAACCTAGTGATCTTAACTCCACCCCTGTGGTCCAATTATTTCCGGATGTCTGTGGTGAAGTCACTCCACTACCTCCTAAGCAAGAAATTGAATTCCGCATCGATCCTATTCCTGGGGCTCGACATGTTATCCTTTATCCCGGACGAATGGATTCTATGAATGGTTAGTCATGCCCTTTGGATTAGCCAATCCTCCTGCCTTCTTCATCGATCTCTCGAATCGCGTTTTCCCGATGTTCTTAACCAGTTTGACCTGGTTTTCTTTAATGATATTCTCGTCTTATCTAAGTCTCAGTTGACCCGGTTAAGGTCACCCATGATTAATATAAGTCTATCATCTTTTCTCTTTTGAAATTTAATTATCTTATCTTCCTTTTGAGCCTATCACCTTAGTTGGAATTCTCTTTAATTAGGGTCCTTCTAAATTTGAATCTCTATCCTTGTTCTAAATCTATTCTTGAATCATCCTGTAAGGGAGTGTATTTGTAATTAATATAAAAATATCTTATATTGTGTTGTTTGAATTGTTAAGTTTGATTTGGGGTTTCGATCGATTCATCTGGCCAACGCTATCGATAGGAATTCTAAAACACTTGAATAGAGCAAACTAACACAATATTATTTTCAAATTTAGTAAATGAAATAATTTTATGGATGATTATATTTTATGTATAAAAATATAATTTTTTGGAATTAGAATAGTCAAATAAATTGGTTATTAGAAATGATAATAGTAGATTATAATTTATGGTTTTATCAACATTTCTAAATCATTAACTATTGTTGTGTGTTATAAGAAGTTGAAATTTTAAAATGATTTGCAAATGAAATGAATTTAAATTTAAGGATTTGAGGGTTTAAATTTTCGGTGCATTTCAAATTTTGGTTTTCGAAGTTTTGGAAAATATATTATTTGAAAGTATTTTCAAATGGAAATTGTTTTCAAAAGAATTTTAAAAGAAGTAAATCAGTACTCTCCTATTTTGTCGCTGGAAAATAATTTTGGTGATGAATGCAACATGATCGACATTCATTTTCGAGACTCAAGGTGGAGAGGCCACTTAGTAGCTTTGCTACACTTTTGTTCTGGAAAATGGATTTGATTTGAATTACTTGAATATGATTTGATTTATATAAAATATATATGTATATATTTATTTCAAAATGGTTTGAAGTGAAACTGAAAATTCAACTCTTAAGTTTATGTCAAGTAATGATTTTCAATTGTTTAAATGAAGCAATTTTTTTAAATAATTGGAGTGTTTGAAATGAGAAATTGAAGTTTAAGCAACTTAGAACAGTTGAACTAGGATAAAATTTATTTGTATAATACTCAATTGCATTCTAAAATATATATAACTTACCTGAAATATTCAAAAAAGTTAAATGTTTATGTGAATGTAGTTGAAGATTTTACAAGAGAAAACTTAAGTAATAAAAATGTTTAAACTAAATTCTTGCTTAATTGAAATGTTGTAAATATAAGGTTTTGTTTTGAAACTTTAACAAAACCTACCTGGGAAAGGTTTGAATGTAATTGAATAATATACAATAAATATAAGTAATAAGATGTCCAAAAATGAAGTTTTGATAAGGGAATTTATAAATAAAAATTTGATTTGTTATAATGAATGTTTATACACTTAATCTATGTTACAAAATATGTTAAGTGGGAAAATTTAAATAATAAATAGAAAATGCTATTTAGGAAAATAAATATGAACTTAGGAATAGCCGAAATTGAATTATGAAGTGGGATTAATCTAAGTGAAGTCAAATGAATTAAATGAATAAGTTAAATAAAATAAATTTTGTTTTAAAAGAAAATTTTGTAAAAAACGTCAGTAAATTGAAATCAAATTAACTGAATGGAAATATCTTGAATGGAAACCAACCAAATTTATTGAATATTTATTGATTGAATAAAATGGATTGAAACCAATTTGTTAAATATAAATCAATTTAAACTAATGAATTTATATGGTTTCGAATTAATTTTTAAATCTGATACTGTGTATTTCAAAACAATCTTCCCTTTCTGTTACTTCTACTCTCCTATCTCGTTCCTTTTCGAGGATGAAAAGTTTTGAGTGGGGGAGAGTGTAACGACCCGTAAATTTAATGATTTTTATAACATAATTAACTAAATTTTTTGTGAAAAATAAATAATAAGTTTTTGAAATGAAAATTTGATATTTGGAATACGTCTATTTAAACATAGCAAATGGTAAGCTTTTATCAGAAAATATGAAAGTTAGTTCTGTTGTGAAATTTTCAATTTCAGTTTAAATAAGTTAAATTGATGAACATAAAATATTTTCGAAATCTGAATATTTGTATATAATAAAAATGTTTATCATTTTCTGAGTGAGACATCATGTTTCGTTTCGTCCAATTTGGACTGCTCTATCACCGTTTATCTTATTGTTCGGCGGTTTAGCAGCACTTTGGTAACGAACATCGACTTTTGATAGGATGATCGTATCACCCATACCTATGTATCATTCTATTCGTCTCGTCGTGCTGATCTTTGCACTATATTCATTTGTGAATTTTGGTATTCGGTGCACGATAAAATCAGCGAAACGATTAGCCGTATCGGTATCCCATTTTAACCTTTTGGTTTTTCTATGCCCTTTTATCTGTCTACCTGTTGAATATAAACAACCATTTGCATTTATAATTCTTGAATTCACATTAGGAGCTTTTGTCATTCCCTAGATACTCAACAAATTTGGTAGTGACTTTCCATTTTCATTTCTGTTCATTCTATCCTCACCTTAAGGATAAAAAGAAGAAAATAAATAGTTCCTTTATCTTTTCGTATTGACCAACCTGAAGCTTGTTCATTTTCCCATTGTCTCTTCATTCGCTGTGCCTTTCTGCTGTTTTCATATTTATTTCCGTCTCTTTGGAACAAAAAATAAATAAAAATAAATGATGAATGAAAAGTGATACAAGTTGTATATATTTCTTGTAACATACTCCTATTATTTCACTTCCATTCGCAATCCATTTGCTACTTCATGGCTGCAGCACCACCTTGTCTGCATCGCCCACCTCCCATTCTCTCCCCTCCGCCCATCACCACACCCCGAAAGCACCGCCTCATTACCCATTTCCATCGCCGTCTCCGACCCTCCCTGACTCTCACCCATGTCCGCCTGCAACATTCCACCTCTACCATTTCAAGCCTCCAACCACACAACACGCAGAACCCACTCACGTGTTTCACCAGACCCGCCGCCATGAGACATCGAGCTCCAACTTAGATCTATGACTCCACTCTCCTACTTGATAGCCGCCCGCACCCTTTCTTCCTCGGCACATCCTGGTCGAAACCCTAGTAGCCATCGACCAGTGCCACCCGAGCCCGATACAACAGCAGCCTCACCACCAAGACCTCCGCCCGCCATTTTAAACAAGTCACCCATGCCCAAGGCCAAGTCATCTCCTTCCCTTCACAAATTACTCGACTGCCCTCTGCCCATTTTCAGCAACGCATCCTCCTCCACTAGCCGCACAGCAGCCTCACCGCTGCCCCTTGTCAGTTGACTGCACATAGTTGACTTTCGAGCCGAGGTAGCCTTCCTTTATTTTCTGCTATGCGCATGTATGTTATAATATATATATATATATATGATTAAAGGTATATGTATATAAATTGTTTGAAGCATTTACTTGAATTATGTTAATATTTTAGAATAAAATTTTGTGATAGCTTTAAATATACATATATTGTGTTTAAATAAATATGTTGTGAGTTTTGAAAATATGGGTTTTAATAAAATATTTACCTTTAAAATATAAATTTTAATATGGGTTTTATTTTCATTTTAATATGTAATTTAAATCAAATAATGATTTTAATATATATATATTGCTTATATATAAGTTCACTTATATAATTGATTTTCATCGAATTCAGTTCGTCGTGCTTTGCTGTTGCCTCGCCGCTATCCAAAATTGGTCGATTGTCGAGTTCGTGATTCAATTCGTAGCTTGTCGTGTTTTCTAATTTCTCTAGCCTCGAAAGGTAAGCAATCACTCACGATTAACATTCTTATATTTAGCTAATTGATTTCACATGAAATGACAATTGAAATATGCAGTTAAATTTGAATTGTTAGTTATTTAATTGTTAAATATGATATGCCATTATCTGCAATTGTTTGCCTATGACATATGGCTTCATAACCAGCTGTATATATTATTTAAATTGTTACTGATGATAAATTCCCGTTGTTGATATGTTATATTATTATCATATTTTTTCTCACTCTGCAAGTTCCTTGTTAGTTTAGAAATCCTTATGGGTTGAAATGATACATACCCGAACGATCTTGTAGATTAGGGGAAAATCGTTATGGGTTGAAATGATAAACCCAAGCGATTTTCATTGATTTTGAATTTTGGGATTGCGGATTGAAATGATATATACTCGTAAATATTAAATTTAAATTGCAAATTGAAATGATAAATATCCATATCACTTGACCATAGGATAGAAAATTATATACGGACACCGTTGGTCTATACTTTGGAAATGATTTCCAAAGTTTGAAAAGAAATATATGGGTTTTAATAAATATTGATTTTTAAATATAATATAAAGATTTCAATTTTAATATATGGATAAAAGTTAGATTTTTAAAATTAAATATTTTGGATAATTTAAATTTATAAGTAAAGTTTTAAAATTAAAATTATAAAATTTTGCTTATAACTTTATTATTTTTAAAATATATAAAATATGATTTAAAATAGATTTAATAATAATAAGATTTAATTTAATAATAACTAATTTAATACAATTTATTAAGAATTTAATTTCGCTAATAATACGTTAAGCATTTATTTAAATTTATATTAATATTTTAAAATAGATTTTGTAATGACTTTAAGTAAATGGAAGTTGGAAAAAATAAATTAAATAAGAATTGATTTATAATTTAATTTGTTAAAAATTGAATTTAAATAAGAATTGATTTATAATTAATTTTTTTAGAATTGAATTTAAATAAGGTTTGATTTGAACTTATTCATTTGAGATTTTGAAAGGTATGATTTTATAACTTGATTTGATAAAAAATTATTAAATGAATATTTTCAACTTTAAATAAATTTGAGATTGAATATTTAATTTTAACTTAAATTTGTGATATGAGATTTTATTTAGGTGTTATTAAAAATGATTAAGTAAATATTTCAAATTTAAAAAAATGATAGTTGAAATTTTGAAATATAAATGGAATTTATCAAATTGAGTTACTGTAAATTGTTTGAGTATTTGAACTTCGAACCCTAATAAATTTGAAATGGCTTAAATTGGTAGTTCAAATTTGGATGTTAAATCGATAAATTAAAATGGTTTTAATGCGAATTTGAATTGATATTGATTTAAATTGAATTCTAGAATTAATGTTGATTTGAATTGATTTGTGAAATTTGAAGAAACAAATTTGAAACTATTTTCGATATAAGCTCTTTTAATATATATATTATTTTAATATATAAACTACTTTATTCTATGACCTATTTTTAAATATAAACTATTTAATTTGTAACTATTTTAATATACAAACTATTTTCAATATTTAAATTGTTTTATGTTGGAACTATTATGATTTAGATTTAATGGATTTAAATGCGAATATTTTGATATTATGGTTTGAACTATTTTGAAAGTGAAATAATGATTTCGAAAGTGATTTTCTGAAAGTGATATGATTTTGAAATGAATATGATATTTTGGTATGGAGTAACTGTTTGAAATAAAATTTCCACGGTATGAAATAAGCATTTGATTGTTAAAGAAACCGGGATCAGATATTGTCATACTCTCTACCAATACCGAAAACCACTTTAACAACTATGCACGTGGTGGAGATCCAGAACGAAGTAGGATGGTTTGGCGATGATTCTATATGAGGTATTAATGCATTCCTGACTCCCTCGAGTCAGCTTAATGTGGCTAAAATAGGAGCTATACCGGGCCAAGTGGGGTTACTCCCCCAATCGGGCACATTTCTTCGATACCATTCTATTACTTTGTGATTTGATTTGGGTGCACCTTTGATTTGGGAGTGTGTCTCGAGGTGGGCGGTAGTAGCTTCTATGCATTACCACCAGTCTGGGAGTGCAAACGGTAGAATCCTACCCTGGCATTACCTCGCGTGCCTTGCCACATACTTTATTGTGACTTCTATGAGTTTGGTTTGTACCGTACCTATAGAGTGCTCTCTGATAGCCCTCCAGTTTACGGAGGAATTACGGTACTGTATAGACTATGGGAATATTAAAAAAATGTGTTAAGGGGGATATGGGTAACACCTTAACGCTATTTTAATAGTTTATTTTACTATAGACATTATATATGTAGCGTATTTTACTATGTATTTAGATACTTTAATGGATCCTTAAAAGATGGGAATACCAAACATCTTTTAAGTTATTTTGTATTTCAGTTGACATTTAACTTGAGTTGAATTTACTAGTATAAGAATGTTAATCCAGACTCGAATGTTTTGTGTTTTGCTTTATGCTCGGGTCAGACTGAGTGTCACGGCATTTGAGACTCACCTTTGGAGTTTGGCGCTTCGCTTAAAGATCCGTCTTTGACTATTCAGCTTTCCAGTTTCTTCAGTTTATCCCAGTTGTTTGTTTTGACTTTTCATTGGCATTTGTATTAGTAACTTATGTGTATTCGAGTTATCTGTTGTATTTTATTTTGACTCTGTTGTTTATATAGTAGCTTTATGAACTACTATTTATCTATTCCGCTGCTCATTGTTGTATTACTCCGTGTCTGTGATTGATTTATTTACTGTATATGCTGAGTTTTGCCAATTATAAAATAACAATATGCTTTTTGAGCGATTCAAGTCTGACATGAGTGGATGATTGTCGATTTGAATGGTCCGAAATAGCGGGTCGTTACATAGAATATCATACTGTAAATTTTTAGATCAAAATGTTTTATTTTAAATACGAAAGATAATCTTGGTAAGTTTGAATCTAAAACTGGTGAAGGAATTTTTATCGGCTATTCAGAAAGAAGTAAAGCCTACCTTATTTTTAATAACAGAACTAACTCAATTGAAGAAACTTTATGTAACACCCCTTCAAAATGGGAATAATAGTCCCACATCGCGGAAAAATACTATGAAGCTGGTGCTTATATACCAAAGCCTTCACCTCATAACAACGTCGAGTCCTTTTGAGGAACAAAAACCCACACCTTGGCTTGGCCCATGAGGCAGAGGTGAATAAGTTAGTGACAATATCTGCGTTAAGTGAGGTGCGGGCTGTTACACTTTACATGTCTTTTTTGATGAAAACTTTAGTAAAATAGATGATGATTCTGAAATAAACAATAATAATAAATCATCAACTGCTATTAAAGATACAAAATAGAATAAAAAATAATGAAGTTACCCAAGAAATTGTTGACTCACCAGAACAAAATAAAATTAAAGAAACTCCAAGAATATTAGAAGATCATCCAATTAAAAATATACCGGGACATTAGGACTAAATTTTTAACTAGAAAACAACTGAATGAAATGAGTCACTTAGCATTAATTTCTAACCCAAAAAAAGAAGCTGGAAAAAATGAATATTGGATTATAGCTATGAAAGAAGAATTAAATCAATTTGAACGGAATAATGTGTGGGAATCCGTCCTAAAACCTAATGATTAAGCTGTAATAGGAACAAAATGGGTATATAAAAATAAAAGTAATGAAAATGATGATATAGTTAGGAATAAAGCTGGACTAATTGCTCAAGGATACAATCAGGAAGAAGGAATCGACTATGACGAGACCTTTGCTCCTGTTGCACGACTCAAAGCAATTAGATTACTCCTTGCTTTTGCATATCATCACAATTTTAAACTATATCAAATGGATGTGAAAAGTGCTTTCTTAAATGGTTTTATAAAAGAAAACGTTTATGTTGAACAACCACTATTATTTAAACATGAAAAATATCTGGATCATGTTTATAAACTTAAAAAGGCTTGATATGGTCTTAAACAAGCACCACATGCTTAGTATGATAGATTAAAAAGCTATATAATAAAATTTTAATTCTAAATTAGAAAAGTTGACTTAAGACATTTTACAAAATGTGAAAATGATGATCTATTAGTTGTTCCCATATGGGCAACTAAATTATTTTCTTGGATTACAAATTAAAGAACTAGAAAATGAATTTCATATTTCACAAGAAAAATACTATAAAGATCTAATTAAAGATTTTGTGTCGGTAATATGAGTAGCATGCCAACACCAATAAGTACAACTATTCGCCTAGATAAAGATAAGAGTGGTAAGGATGTCGATTATAAACTGTATGATTGGATCATTACTTTACTTAACCGCGAGTCGCCCCGATATAATGATGAGCATGTCTTTGGGCCTATTTTCAAGCTAATCCAAGGAGTCACACCCATGAGCTATTAAAAGAATTTTATGATATCTAATCTGAACTAAGGAGTACGGTCTTTTCTACCATTAAGGATGTCCATCTGAATTAATATCATATAACGATGCTGATTTTGGTGGACGTTGTACCGATCGAAAAAGCACTAGTGGCAATTGCCATTTTATAGGTCAATCCTCAGTCTCTTGGTTTAGTAAGAAACAAAATTACGTCTCTATGATGCCCCACCCCGAGACCCACATTATCAAAGAATATTACTGGGTAGTACTGTCCACTAATGCAGAGAATAGGGCTGGTTAGGAGCGACCATCTATAGTCTGGTCTTAAATATCTATTCAAAATATCGATTAATGCTCTATATTTTTCTCTCTTTGATATCTCAAGTGGATCGACATATCCAATAAATGCTTAATACAAAACTACAAGTGGCTATAGGATCTATCAGAACAAAATACAATAACTCAAATGCATAACACATCATAGAACAAGAAACAGATATATATACATACTGATAAATCCTAATACAATACAAATAATACATCATATGTGGTATGACGACCATAATACAAACACGAGTCAAAAGAATATACGTATCATAGTAGTTATAAAAGGACTACTCAAAAACTATATCAAAAAGGCTATAGTAGAAAAGAGTCCATGCGGAAGCAGAATAGGCTAAGTCCAAAGGTACCTACCCTGAAACACCTCGGTCTGACCTGAGTATAAAATACACGGGTCAGTCTAGCCAAACATATCAGTGTAAGAGGATAAGCAGTAATAAATGCATATGAATAAGGGTAATGTTCTTCTTAAACAAGAAGAAACAATACTGAGTATAAGCATGAGTATAAGTATGGTATGGTTACTTTAAGTGATGAGATGATATCACTTACACAAACATACAATCTCAAAAGAGATAAAACAATCCATAAAATGCTAAACTTAGTAAACCTCATATCATCGGCATATCACAAATCATCAATAGTGGTTTAGGGAAAATATAACTACCAAAAGTGAGAAATCCCAAAACCCGCCATATCGGTAATTTCAAAGAAATCACCATCTCAAAAATACGCCACAAGGCAATCAAATATAACTCTCCAACATAGGAGAATATAATCCCAAATAAATGCCAAAAGGCAAATCTCATGTAATAACGCCAATAGGCAAATCTCAATAATAACGCCAAAAGGCAAATCTCATGTAATAACGCCAATAGGAAAATCTCAATAATAACGGCAAAAGGCAAATCTCAAATAACGGCAGTGTAGGCAACTCAAATTCCCATAAGGTAATCGCCATATATATATATATATATATATATATATAATGGCTCGAATGGCCAACCATGACAAAAGGCGATACAATCGAAAAATCAATGAAAACATCTCAAAATTTTCACGTGCTTTTGGCCAAAGACTGCCAAGTACTGATCTTAAATATGGTACCACGCCTGAAGGCAAATACGTCATAATGGCAAATATGCCGCAATGGAAAATACGCAGCAATGGCAAATGCTGCAATGACAAACATCTCGAGGACAAATACGCCGCAATGGTAGACGGCGCAATGGCAATGACCCGAAGGTCCAGTACTGGCAATACGCTGCAATGGCAATGACCCGAAGGTCCAGTACTGGCAATACGCCGCAATGGCAAATGTGTCACAAATTCTCAGATAGGAACCAAATAGTGTTAACATGTGTCTCATACCACACGTTCACACTAAACGGTTTACTAACCGCTAGTAAATTTCACACTCAAAGCAGTAATTTTTTACCTCATCTCATCGGTAAACTCGACTCGAAGGTCAAAACGATCAAACGGACAAGTCGAGAATTAACCGATAAGATAAACGTACGTGTCCCATACCATGTGTTTTACCAAACCATTTAATTCTCCTTCCCATTCGCTCGAAATGTGCAAAAATGTGTAATTTATATATAAAATAGTTTACTTTGAAAAACAAGCTTTGAAAAACAAGCTTTGAAAACCAATTCTCGAAATCAATTTGAAAACCCTATTTGAAAATTTCCCTTATTACAGAGAATAAATAGATTTTACACTTGAAAATACTTGAAAATATTATATAATAATTATTTTGAAATGCCCATAAATTTTAAAAATTATTTCAAAATTGTTTGGAAAAATCCGTGCTCGAAATCAAAGAAATCACTCAAAACCATCATTCAAATTCAATTCAAATTTGAATTTCAAATTCAATTCAAATTTGAATTTCAAATTCATCAAAACTTGGCTAGCCTATTGATAGGCATCATAGCCTTCAAAACATTTCAGAAATATGAAGTAAAAGTCAAAAGTCGGACGAAAAAAGAACACAAAAATGCAATCAAAATAATACCCAGGTCTGAAATCTTCTTTGGTTCAACTTTCGAACATGAAACAGGTAGCCAACCGACCTTTGATTGAACTAAAAATTTGTTTGCACATAGTAGAAAACTTCAGCTTTCAGATAAAAAAGAATCAATGCATTCGGCCTGGAAATGAAAAAGTAGCACCGTCTCAGACATGGACTCGGGCCATGTTTGCAACAGTTCAAAAACAAAAATATGCACAGGCTTGAAAACCATCTTGGGTTCAAATTACAGGCCTAAAACAGAAGAACAAACGATCTTAATTGTGCTGAAAATTGGTATGCACATAATATAAAACTTTGTCTTTCAAACAAAAAAAGAATCAATAAATTCCGACTGGAAATGAAAAAGTTACACTGTCTCAAACATGGACTCAGGCCATGTTTGCAACAGTTCAAAAAACAAATGTACAGGCCTGAAAACCATCTCGGGTTCAACTTTCAGGCATGAAATAGAGGACCAATCTACCTCGGATTGAGCTGAAAACAGGTACGCATTTTGTAGAAAACTTTATCTTTCAAACAAAAAATGAATCGATGAATTCCAGTACAAAATGAAAGAGTTATGCTATCTCAAACATGGACTCAGGCCATGTTTGCAGCAACAGACAAAATATGCCTAGGCAAAAATCTGGGTTTTTGTTGATTTTGCAGCTAAGTTTTGAACACACAAATGATAATATTTTGCAATGAAATTTTACAGGAATATACTGCTACATCTGAACTATCATTAGAAGAAAATCCGACAACATTTCTTTGCGGTAATTGAAAGATATTAGCATGCAAAGTACCAATCAGAGAAGGTTTTGACAGAAACAAAATTGAAAGTAAAAACAAATTACAGAGCAATTTTTTCATAGATTTGAGCAGTTTGAAGCATTGGCTTCAGCTAGAATTGTGAGCTATTCAACTCACATTGCTAATTAGATGATAAAACTCGGATTATAGCAGCAAATTTGAAGCTTTTAGCAAGGTTAGAGCTTCTAAGGACCTGTAGAAAGCAAATGAAGAACATGCAAAACAAAGAAGAGATTGTTACATACAAACTCAACTCAAAATTTTAGATTTTGATGAAATATTCAGTTTTGGAATGGATTACCTTTAGATTTACACCTTAGATTGAAGAATTTACAATTTGCTTGAATTAATTTTTGAGTGTGGAAGCTTTGATTTTGCAAGGTGGAGTTTGGTTTTTTACAGCTTGAAGAAGAAGAAGATGAGGTTTTGAACGTACTGTAAATATTTTTGTCACTTCCTATATCTAATTAAAAGCACTAATGGGACACGGACCCAATAATTAAGAGAGAATTAATCAGGCTAAGTGAATTTATTTAACACTTAAACCCAAATATGTACATTTTTACACTATATTATCAAACAAATGTTATTTTCTTCAAATTTTCACACAATTAAAATATGTAAACTTACATACATATGATATAAAATATTTTACACTATATAAAATGATTCATTTTTATTTTTGAAGCATTTTTATTATTAAATCCTTTATTTTACAAAAATACACAATTTTCACAATTAAATGCAAAAGTCTACATTTTTAACTTCTAAAATTCAACAAAAATATTTTTCTTGCTTAGAAAAATATAATTAACCGTTCTAGACTCAAATTTATAATTAAAACACATTTTAAAACCAATTTCCACCTTTTTATTTAATAAACCACCCTTAAAAATAAAATACTTCACTTAAAAATTATTAAAGAAGTAAATGGGCAACAATTAATGTAATTATTGCATTTTCTCTAAAATAAAAATCATTTTCTATTTTTAAAGCCTATATTCCATTTATTATCACCCCAAACAAAATAAAATAAAGTTCTAAACTTTATTTTCAAAATTTTAATTCCAATTTCATTATTTATTCCAAATAAACAATTTAAAATTTCCAATTTTAATTAAATTTACAATATTAAATTATAATTACCATTATAATTTAGTATTGATAGGCAATCTCCAAACCAGAGTTGTTACAGACTCCTCCCTTAACAAAATTGCGTCCACGCAAATTCTAGAGGAGAGTTCATATTCAACCTATTAATTTCATCAATCAAAAAAAAGAAACAACTCGAGTTTAAAAATTCTCTCACTCTCAAAATAAAATGGTAGAAAACCAAGATAAGGCTTGCTCAATTAATTCTATGGTTTCCAAAGTGCTAATATTGGAATTAGTGATCCATTGAATTTTCCGAGCAACACACAGGATTTCGAAGGCGTCCCACCTTCGAATGAGAACACAACAAGATGCTACACAAAAGATCAATCGAATGAGATTGATTTCTCATAAGCTCCTCGAGTACGGTTGGGATTTAGCACAATTCCAACCCAAACTTTAACCAACAAAATGATTATCGATATGATCTTTGTATGGCACTACGGAAGAAACCACACCGATACAAGATAAACACAAAAGAGGCGGAATAGATTAACCAAAAGGTGGTTTCTTCAAAGGCCACCATACTCAAACGACCGCATAAATGCACGTCGTTAGAAAATAACATGAGAGTAAGATAAAAACAAGGAACTAAAATATATGTATAAACTCTCAATCAAAAATTCTTAGAGTTTCAAAATTCAGTATTTTTATAATTATAACCACAATTTTCAACACTTGAAAATTTTCAAAACTTCTTACTTAGATTTTAAATTTAAATTCATCACTCTTCATCAGAGTAAATAAAGTTTAAGTTGTTTATTCTCTAATTCTTCCATAGGTATTCTTTTTTTTCTCAAATTTTCTAAGTGATAGAAATTTCCGGAAAAATCGACGGAGTCTCCTTTGTACGGAGGGCCGTATGAAATATTATAAAAATGATTATATAATATACATCGACCATTAGGTCGGAAACACAATATATATAATCATTTAACACTTTAAAATTTTAATCTGAAAACATACCTTCCATTTTAGCATTTTTAAAGCGAGTTTGCACAAACTTATATATATTCTTTTTGCTCAAAATATATTCCAATTATTATCTTTCACCTGTACTTAACTCAAATAGATGATATTAGTTCATGTTTATAAATAAGAAGTACAACACTTAACTATTTAGGGAAATAGATCAATTTCATTTCAGACCTGCGGTAAAGAAGACAAGTTTAGACACAGCAAACCACAAAATCTGAAAACTTTTATAAAATTAAAGTTGTTCTACTAAGTCTAAGCTTTTCAACAATATAAAGATCATCAAAATCGGATTTACAGTTTGAAAGTTATATTAAATTTACTTTGAACTTAAACCTTAGAGAATTTTGTAATAGGGCAGAACTGCCTATCCACTTTCAAACCTATTTTAAACTAAATCAAAGTTAAAATCTTCCAAAGTAGTAAAAATAAAATTTATAGCTTACTGAAAGCTTTTTAATTTTTAAAAGATTGAGCTCAATAGGAGTTATAAATCTCAAGTTGTCACTGTTTTAGCACAGCACTTTCCCAAACAAAATTTTAGCTTTTAAATCAATTTAAAATTTGAAATTCTCCCAAACCATTTTAATCTCAAACTACATTTTCAAACAAGCTTTTAGCTAAATCATTTATTAAATGATTTTCGTTTTCCCCGGAAAGCTAAGACATATAAAATTATGATCAACTTTATGTAATCATCATAAAACATTTTATTAAGTGGAAATATTTTCATTACTTTCCAAAATCTAACTTTAAAGTAATTTACTAAGAAAACTCATTTTAGAGGAGATAACTAATCTATTTTATTATCAAAAGATGATTATTAATTATCCATACAATAAATTTTGGAATATATATATATATATATATAAATTTTAAAATCATTCTCACAATTTAAAATGATTATACTACATGAATTGTTCATTTATCAAAACAATCCAAATTCACATTTCCACTTATCATAAAAATTAAATTTCCATTTAGTTATCAACATAAAACTAATTAAAGTTGATAATTAATTCAAATTTGTTGCCAAAAGAATTTTACAAATTCACACCAGCCAATTTTTAAGATAGAGGTTTATATCTATCCTCTACTATTACTCAAATAACTAAGTGTCAAAACAAATTTTTATAGTCTTCATTAGTAACTTGTACCAAAATATTCAATTAATATTTTAATTTTTCAAACCAAAGTATTCTTTTATCTTAAATACATCATTTTATTAGTCAAAGCATCAAATGATATTTTCTTCTAATTAAGACATCCTCTTAGTTAGAATTATTCACTTTACTTACCCAAATTACCATATTCAATTTCTCAAATTTCAAATAATATAAGGGTATTGCCTCGCCATTGATTTATAGTGAATGATCCTATCGATTGGCTACAGAGTTGATCAAATGATCAGAACTGCCTCACCACTCATCCAACACTCACTATGTTTCAATGGCTTCATTAAACATTTAAAATAAAATTAATACTCCACCATATTAATTATTTCCAAACTTTACTTATTAAAACTCAATTTACCGTGTCTGACTGTCTCATCACAGCGTTTAGGAAATTCCTATCAATAACGTTGGCCAAACGCATCGACTAGAATTCTTAAAGCATTAGACGGACAACCCAACACAAAAATTCATTTTCTTTAAAAAGAAATACCTCATATATAATACTCAAAATATTCTTTGTTTTTTCCAATAACAAAATCCAATTTCTCTTAGAAACATATCTTCAATTTTTTGAAAAATTGGAAAACACAATTTATTACTTATTCTCAAAATCAAGGAACATAAATAGGCTCATCGAGATATTCCCAGAATACTCGATCCTCAAGATTGATGGAATAGACTAGAGTGTTCATTATTCCGAATAGTATAACGAACCACTCACAAGACTCATAACGAGTTCGAAATGCGGTAAGAGTAACACTAGTCTCCGCGACTCATAGCTCATGAAAAATCGGTGTAGGGTCAAGCTGAGGAATGAATCTAGCACCACTCAATAGATTAAAAAGAGAAAAATGAGATATAAAAGTAAGGTTAAAATATCTTCTCGAATGAGAAGAAGAACACAAACGACAAATCATTACTTTAGGTGAAGCAATATTACTAAGCCTATAAATGAGTGTCCAAAAAGGGTATCTCAAAAGAGGTAAGAATGGCAATATCAATTAAATTCCAAGGATCACCTCATTTCCTTAGTGGGCATCCTCGTGGAAGGTTGACCGAAAGGTTAAGAACCGAGAATGAGGTCAATACAATATTTGATTGCCTAATTGGGTGTCATATCCGAAACAGACTCACAGAAATCAACAGAGTCATAATGACTGGAATTTGAGATATATCATCAACATCTTCAAACTCAAGAGTGAATACAGAGACTTCAGAATCATCATTAACTTTCCGAAGAACAAGAAACAACAAATTAGCCAAAATTAGGATACCTAAATATAGGATCCTTCGAATCACAGAATGCGGCATGATAATACGCAAACCACTCCTTCTCAAATCATTTCAAACTCTAGATAGAAATAGCGTGCTAATATGCACGAAAAGATAAGCTATAAGGAACAATCCAAAATCCTCAAACATCATACCAAATATTGCGGATCCCCTCAATATAATTCACAATCCTCACAAAAGAACAAGATAAGAACATCAAAAAGCATCAAAAAATTCCTCCGATACAGATGAGTGTCAAGCACCCGTATCGAAGACGACTCGAATAAACAGTCACGATTAGGGTTACTCTTAAGATAAGATATAATCAATTCAATTATGGAATACTACGGAATAAAATATATTCCTAGACATATCCCAAACTTCAATCTCAAAGGACACGATAAGGTAAAGGGCACGATGATTAAGAAATTTGTAACACTCGTATTATACTTGGATGAACTGTGATATATGTTTCTATTCTGTGTTTATCATATTTTGTTCTGAACTCAGCTCTGATACCAAGCTATGACTCCCCACCCCGAGACCCACATTATCAAAGAGTATTACTGGGTAATACTGTCTACTAATGCAGAGAATAGGGCTGGTTAGGAGCGACCATCAATAGTCTTGTCTTAAATATCTATTGAATATGTCGATTAGTGCTCTATATATTTTTTTTCTCTAATATCTCAAGTGGATCGACATATCCGATAAATGCTTAATACAAAACTACATGTGGCTATTGGATCTATCAGAACAAAATACAACAACTCAAATGCATAACACATCATAGAACAACAAACAGATATATATATATATATATATATATACTGAGACGTCCCAGTACAATACAAATAATACATCATATGTGGTATGACAACAACAATACAAATACGAGTCAAAAGAATATACATATCAGAGTAGCTATAAAAGGACTACTCAAAAACTATATCAAAAAGGCGAGAGTAGAAAAGAGTCCATGCAGAAGCATAATAGGCTAAGTCCAAAGGTACCTAACCTGAAACACCTCGTTCTGACCCGAGTATAAAATACACTGGTCAGTCTAGCCAAACATATTAGTGTTAGAGGATAAACAGTAATAAATGCATAAGAATAAGGGTAATGTTCTTATTAAACAAGAAGGAACAATACTAAGTATAAACATGAGTATAAGTATGGTATGGTTACTTTAAGTAATGAGATGATATTACTTACACAAACATATAATCTCAAAAGAGATAAAACAATCCATAAAACGCTAAATATAGCAAGCTTCATATCATCGGCATATCACAAATCATCAATAGTGGTTTAGGGAAAATATAACTTCTAAAAAGGAGAAATCCCAAAACCCGCCATATCGGTAAACTCAAAGAAATCTCAAATAAATCACCATCTCAAAAATACGCCACAAGGCAATCAAATATAACTCTCCAACATAGGAGAATATAATCCCAAATAAACGCCAAAAGGCAAATCTCATGTAATAAGGCCAATAGGCAAATCTCAATAATAACGCCAAAAGGAAAATCTCAAATAATGCCAGTGTAGGCAACTCAAATTCTCATAAGGTAATCGCCATATATATATATATATAATGGCTCGAATGGCCAACCATGAAAAAGGCGATACACTTGGGAAATCAATGAAAACATCTCAAAATTTTCACGTGCTTTTGGCCAAAGCTTGCCAAGTACTGATCTCAAATATGGTACCACGCCCGAAGGCAAATACGTCACAATGACAAATACACCGCAATGGCAAATACGCCGCAATGGCAAACGCCGCAATGGCAAACGTCTCGGGGACAAATATGCCACAATGGCAACGACCCGAAGGTCCAGTACTGGCAATACGTCGCAATGGCTAATGTGTCACAAACTCTTGGATAGGAACCGAACAGTGTTAGCATGTGTCTCATACCATACGTTTGCACTAAACGGTTTACTAACCGCTACTAAATTTCACACTCAAAGCAGTAAATTTTTTACCTAATCTCATCAGTAAACTCGACTCGTAGGTCAAAACAATCAAACAGACAAGTCGGGAATTAACCGATAAGATAAACGCACGTGTTCCATACCACGTGTTTTACCAAACCGTTTAATTCTCCTTCCCATTCGCTCGAAATGTGCAAAAACGTGCAATTTATATATAAAATAATTTACTTTGAAAAACAAGCTTTGAAAACCAATTCTCGAAATCAATTTGAAAACCCTATTTGAAAATTTCCCTTATTACAGAGAATAAAAAAATTTACACTTGAAAATACTTTAAATATTATATAATAATTATTTTGAAATGCCCATAAATTTTAAAAATTATTTCAAAATTGTTTGGAAAAATCCGTGCTCGAAATCAAAGAAATCACTCAAAACCATCATTCAAATTCAATTCAAATTTAATTCAATTTTGAATTTCAAATTCATCAAAACTTGGCTAGCCTATTGATAGGCATTATAGCCCTCAAAACATTTTAGAAATATCACAAAAACATGAAGTAAAAGTCAAAAGTTGGACGATAAATGTAACGACCACGACTTTCTCTCCACAGAAAGTCGCATCATTATGAAGAAAGAAAGGGGTAGAAAATAGAAAAGAAGAGAAGAAAGAAAGAAACAACAACAACGATCTCACAGCGGAACGAATAAATTATATTAATAACATAAACTATTACATAGTATACAACAATTTACAGAGTTACACAGCATATACATCACTTACTAGACAGTTATAAACATCTGTCTAGACATTACAACTCAAATACAAGACAAGACACTATCACAGATATCAACACAGCGGAATACTATATCTACGAACGCCGAAGCCTCCTGCTCCATTGCTCCTCCAGAATATTCGTCAAAGCTAAACCTGAATCTCTTGGCTACTCGTAAAAATTTGAGTACCCAAGAGTTTATAAAACAGAAATAAACACTTGGGTCAGACATGGGTCTGGTGTGAGTAAACGGTTAGATTGCTTAACTTTGAAAACTTTTGAAAACAAAAGTATCACGTAAGACTCCCCACAAATAAACATGGGTAAGTTTTTACCTTACGCTAACTAAAACGTTTGATAGGAAATCTGATTGTATTATAATAGGGTCTAGGGTTTTCAAGTAAAATACAGAAATAGCTCAAATGCTTACATCTCACATTCCAACGTAGTTGGGCACAACTAATACGTACGGCACTTATTGGAGTTTGGATTCCATACAATGGCAGGGCTACTGGGGTACCGCCCGTCATAGTACGTGGCCTAGATCACCGTACCGAGGAGTACGCCCGCTCCCCTGCAACACAAAGCCGGAACCATCCCTTACTGGATAATCCCGAACAAGATAACCCCGTAGTTGGCGCGACCAACCACACACTAAGCCGAATAAAAGAAAAGGGACCTCTAGATAGGGATCTATCTTGCTCTCAGTGGGTGCTACCCACGAAGCCTTGCTGCACCTCCCATGTTTTAGCCATTCCCGGTTGATGAGGCTTGAGGTTACGATTACCTTTAATCAGAACATATCACTTAGAATGCTCATCGTCCGCCTGACGATGTACTGAAAGCATTCAATCCATACAAGTTCGTTCCGGGTTCGAACGAAACCGAAGGCATTATCTCGTTACACTCGTTTTGGAATCACCCTCAGAGTTAACGACAATAACCCTTGCACTCTGAATCTTCATCTTCACTTGAGATTCACGACCTATCGTTAATTTGGATCGATGTGGTATTCGGGTCTCCAGACCTGGAAATCCGGTATACGGAAACCCGATCCCGGTCTCATCGAAATCCAAAACGTATCTTTTAAGGCCAAGTTGTTTAAAGGTTTAAACAATTCAATTCAATTTAATACTTGAATTCACACAGCATTAACATAGATAAATATCACATATTTATCACAGATATATCCAATATCATATCACAGAATATCATAGTATATCATCTAATAGATATCAACCAAATCAGACATTCTACTCAACCATCATTCATAAGCAACCATTTATTAATCTCTATTATAATTAATTTAATCCACTTAAATTAAATTAATTACTTAAGAATTAATTCCTAACCTTGCTTAATCAATCATTAATTAATTACTTATCCATTTAATTAATTAACCATTAATCACTCTTGATTAAATTATCCATTAATTACATAAAGTAATTATCCTTTAATTAATTTAACAAATTAATTATCCTTAATCATTTATAGTAATTAACCTTTAATTACTCTCATTAACTACAATAATTAATGATCCTTAATTAATTACATTAATTAATTAATTAACTATAATTAATTACATTATTCCTTAATTAATTACATTAATTAATCATGCATTAATTAATTACTTCCATTAATCAACCTTAAATAATCATTAACAGTAATTAACTATTCTTAATTACTTTAATTTCTTTTATAAATCCTTTTTGATTAAATTCACCAATTACATATAGTAATTCATTTATTAATTACTTACACTAAGTAATTATACTTAACCAATCTTATTAAGTAACTACACTTAATCAATTACCAAGTGACTATCCTTAATTAATTAACAAATTAATTAACTTAAATAAATCACATTCATTTCTTAAATCATAACTGAGTAACTCATCCTTAATTACCCTTTAAACAAATTAATTAATCCTTGATTAATTATTCTTTAACTATTAATTAATAAACCTTAATTATTAATCAATATCCTTTAATACAAAGTAATCAATCCTTAATTACTCTTAATTATTTATTAACAATCCTTAATTACAAGTTACTAAATCACTTGAAAACTAATTGTTAATTTACTCATCCTCAACCATAACTAATTTAATAAATCACTCATTATTTATTTCCTTTATTATCAAATTTTTAATAAGTTTAAAATAAAACCATTCCTTATTAATTAACCTTATTTTCAAATTAAGTTTGAAAATAACTTAAGGTTTCAATTTATACAATTAAGTTAGACAAATCATACAAATTAATTTTATCCATTATAAAGAAATGAAATTTCAAGATAATTGGTTTAACTTAATTGTTTAAAGTTTTTAAAACTTATTTAAATTTCAAAAACTGGTTAAAACTTTTACTTTGGTTTTTGACTCATATATACTTGAAATAAACAAATACATCTTCACTTTTCTTTTTATAAAAGACTTTAGTTTTAAATTTTTAAAACTGTTTTGAAACTTACAGCTCACTCGAAATCTTGCAAATGACCCGAAGACTACCCGAGTCAAAACCTTATGCACGCGAGTTCCTCCCCGAGAAAAATTTAAAACTGTTAAAACTTTGAACAATTCCACTCTCTCGCGTACGACCCTAAAACTACCCGTGCCAAAATCTAATTTCCACGAGTCCTCCCCGAGTACGAACACGAGAACTTATCTTCTTTCCCAATTCAAAATTCCAGATACACACAAACGAGAACACATGCACGTGCACGGTGAACTTCGACGACTCCGACCAACTTGCTGATCACCATCGAGTCGCAATCCTTCTCCTCGACCACCACGTCAACTCCAACCATCGAGCAAAATCGTAAATCGAATTTAAGCTTCCTCGACCACTTCCTGGAACAAATTCGACAACCCATATTCGCCTCGCCAGACCGATTCCGACCACCAGAATTTCCCCGACTTCGACCAAAGCTCCATCTCGACTCCCAGCATCTTCAGATCACCATGCGATCGACTAAGGTCACTTCTCATTGTCGCGAAATTCCTCTAAATACTGTCGACAATCTCAGGGTGTTAAACCCTATTTCCTCGATTCCTGGCCACCGCAACCATCAGTACATCACCACACCAATTTTCCAAAGAGCCTCGATATGCCGACCATCTCTAAACCAAACCCCGAGTTCCAGATCGACTTCGATCATCGTCAGTAGCCAAAATACTTAAAATCGATCAACCATGATTATCTCATCGAATGCCAGACTAAAAATCTCAATTTTAATACTAAAATTCATGATTTCAAACATGCATTCAGGTTATAACTTGTTTCAATGATTTAAGAGGTTTGAGATTCTTGCTTATTGAATATAATAGCTGTTATTATAGTTTCAGAGGCAACAGATTTTTAATTTAACTTAATTATAATTTATAAGCCTAAATCTATACTAAACTAACACTTTTTGTTTATCTATCAAATCCTAACAGAGATCAATCAAGAGGTAATGGTTTCAATATTTAAATTCTTAGTTTAAAAGCAAAAACAGATATACAGATATCTGTACACAACACACATATATATTTATCTCTATACACAGAATATTCATCACAATGGCAATCACACAAACATACTTATGCATGCATTCATACAATATTTCAGATAATAAATCATCCAATATCATAGGTAGTAACGCAAAAGTGACTTGCGATTAGTTTGGGAATTAATCTTGGGCAATCTTTTGTTTGAGACTGAGGTTTCTCATGTGGAAGTAGGAGCTACTGAAGTAGTCAGCAATTTTTTTTCGGATGTCTTCGAAGAAGTAGAAGTTTGGCTGCATTTGGAGTTAGAGTTCCGTATCGATTTGGTTCCAGAAGCGATACCGATGGTTAATCTGGTAGTAGGATGATTCCTAGAAGAGTTGGTATAGCCACTCAGGAATTTTTGGAAATGGATTGGTCAGATCTAGTTTTCAAGTTTGGATTTCAGTTTATTTTGGAAAGATCATATTGTTGATAGGATCTAGAGATCATCTTGTGCTTGGTTCAGATTTGTTCAAGAAGCATCATCAAGGGTTGAGCTGATCAGAAAGAGTTGGGGTAGTCCAAGATTTTCTGGTGAGTTATGCAGAGATGAGTCAGAGTTTGGAATTCGGAATTGGAGATTAGAAATTTTGTTTAAGTTTTCTCCGATATAAAACTATAAGATTTTGTAAGTCTGGAAAGTTAACTCCGAGGTATTTTGGATTTTCCTGTATTCTCGAGAGTTATTTTGTCTATAGGATTGAATGGCCAGTTTGGATAACTGGAATTCATTGTGTTTTATGTATCTTTGAGGGAGTACGTGTTTGATCTATCTCTGGTTTTGGAACCAGCAGTTCTGGAGGATTTGGTTGTTGAGTCAGACTCGTCTGTAGTCTGATATCTGTTTAGTTCTGTAGATCTAGATGAGTAGGAGCTCTATAGCTTAGTAGTATTGATTGTTTGGATTCTGTAGAGCGAGTATCTCGGTATATATACTTGGGAAAACTCGAGAAAATTCTATCTAGAATTTTTCTGGATAGTTTGAATTGTTTGATTGAGTGAATTGTTTGCTATGGTTGTTAGCATATGGATGATAATTTATGGTTGTGATTTAAATAGATTATTAAATTACCTTTGTTTTAAATTTCGGGGACGAAATTATTCTAAGGGGGGAGGAATGTGATATCCCGTAAATTTGGGACAATATCAATTTAATAATCTGTTTAAATAATTAAATTGATTTGATAATCTTGATAATAAAATTTGAATTTAATTTAATAATCTAATTAAATAAGTATCAAATATGTTATTTCCAAATAATAAGTATAATGTATTATTTTTATAAATATGAATGGATTTTAAAGACTATGGAATTGTTATTTTAAATTGATAAGTAGTTGTATATGAATATATATATAACTTAATTTTTAAATTGAATCTTAGGATTTAATTTGATTTGAATTTAATTTAAGTTTTGAAATTCAAAAGAATAGATATTTAAATTGTTTTGGATTTTAGAATATTTGTATAAACTTTTATTTATAAATATAGTTAGTTTTGTTTCTTTTAAAAAGTAATTTATATATAGGATAAGTGTTTAATAAATAAGAAAAGGGCATTTTATTTACATTTAAAAATAAATATATATATGAATAATTACTTAAAAGACATGTGTCTTTATCTAAAGCTTTGTCTTAACATGTGTAATGTAAGTAATCAATGTAATGACAAGTGTCTTTATTATTTTCTTTTTTTCTTTTATTTTTTTTTATAAATCATAAATTTACTTACATATGAACAATTGCATATCTTCATTTCATTCTTTCTATTCTTATTTTTCAAAATAAGATAAACTCAGTTTTCTCTAATTGAAATCTGAAACAAATCAAATGTCTCAAATAGTAATCAAAATCAACTTGTAAATCAAAGATCAAAACCTATCTGCATATCTCAAAATCAAAACAAAGCCTGCCTCCATTTTCTTTCAATCTGGAATCATGTTCAAAACAAAAGGGGATGCACTGCATCATCTTCAAAAGCTGTTGCCTTCATTTCTTAAATCTGGTAGTTGCATGCATACAGCTCTAAATCCAATAAGTAAAGAACAGCAATTCAAGTTTTTAAATCAAGTGAGGCATTCCAGTTTAAGTCAAAGCCTGTTCAAGTTTTCAAAAGCTAAAATCTGCCTCTGTTCATTTGCATGTCTGGTGAGTAAATTTTTTTTTTTTAAAAAAAAACAGTTTGATATGGTTTCACTGCCATGCATGTGATGATATTTACTTATATCAAAATTCTTTTGCTTGAATCTGAATGAATTGGTATGAATATGTTAGGAGCTTGTCTGTTTATATACATTCAATTGTTCTCTGTTGGTTTACTATGAATGTTCTTTCTTCTTTTCTTTCTTTTCTTCTTCTATCCCTTTCTTTCTTATTAGCGATACGACTTTCTGTGGAGAGAAAGTCGTGGTCGTTACAATAAAAGAACATAAAAATGCTGTCAAAATAATACCCAGGTCTGAAATCTTCTTTGGGTTCAACTTTCGTACATGAAACAGGTAGCCAACCGACCTCTGATTGAACTAAAAATTTGTGTGCACATAGTAGAAAACTTCAGCTTTCAAACAGAAAAAGAATCAATGAATTCGGCTTGGAAATGAAAAAGTAACACTGTCCTAATTCCATATATCAAAATAGATGTTTTCAATATTTTTTAACTCAATGGAACAGGTTTCAAGTCCTAATTCCATCGTATGAAGAAGTTAGCTTAAAATCAGCTTATTTCAAATTGATTTCAAATGAATTTAATTAAATTGATTTCTACACGTTTCAAGCCTGTACGATCAAAGGACACGTCTGATCACTACGAAACTTGAAACCTTACAATAATTCACCGTTACGGATCATATGAAACTAGTTTAGTTGAAATCCGAAACAGTGGCCAAAATGGCTATTTCCACGTTAATTAAATAAATTAATATTAAATCAAATTAAGTCACTTTTTCCATTAAAATTTTGTAATTAACGAATTTCATCATTTTTGATCACTTAGACATTTATAATAATTTAAACAAATTTACATGTCAATTCAGTGTTAAATATTATATTGATTACAATGTTCAATTTCAACTGTAATTAAATCCAATTAATTAAGATTTAGTTCCAATAAATTGATTTAATTTGATTTAAATCTTTTTATTCGATCAATTATTACTTTATAGACATAGCTAACATTTGTTCATATCTTATTTCACTAATATTTTACCATTATCATCTTAGCTTTCATTAACGTAGTATTTAATTACATTTAATTTCAGTAAATCCATTTGTTATAATTTAAATTCCAATAAATTGATCAAACTTGATTTCAATTCTTTTACTAAATCAATTGTCATATTATGAATAAAATTTACATTGGGTTACATCTTATTGAATGAATATTCTACAATTATCAATTTAATCTACATTAACTGTGCCGATTAAATGAATTAATTGCAATTGATTTCCAATTTAATTTAATAGACTAAATAAATAGGTAACATATAGTAATTGTCACCATTAACTTTTAATCACATCTTATAAGTTTATTATCACAACAAGTATTATAATTACTACCACAACACTAATTTTATTCAATTACAATTTATTACACCTTACCTCATTAATTAATACGACATTTAAATTATCAATTAATACACATTATTACAATAAATTTACAATCTATAACCAATTACAACTTTTTAATCGTTTTAAATTAATTGGAACTACATTTAAAGCAGTTATCAATTATCTTAAATTATTACTATTACATTTCATTCCAGTTATACTCTTTTTGTTAATTCCCAAATTTTTATTTCTTCCAACATTAAATCACAAAACCTTATTAGTTTAACTATTTTTAATTATCGAAAATTACGGGTCGTTACACCCTCCCCCACTCAAAACTTTACATTCTCGAAATGGAAAAGAAGGGAAAAGAAGAAACTAATTAATCAATATATCTTATTCAAAATATTAAATATATAATAATTAATTTACACAATTAAATAATTTAAATAAAATATATCAATTTATAACAATTATATCCTTTATATTCAAGTTAACAAAAGTATGGAAAATATTTCACAAAATTTTCTAAGTCCAAAATTCACGGAAAATTTCGGCAAAGTCTCCTTTGTACGGAGAGGTCTAGGAGAAATAATAATATCAATAATAACAATATATGTCATACTTTTCAAAATAAAATATCCCAAACCATGGGAAAACAATATAATATCGCTAGAAACCGTAATCCAAAAACGTACCTATTTGTCGGGCAAACAACGCTTAATTTAGGAAACAAAAGTAGTAGCTATTGCTTCCATAAACATGTATTTCACTTATATAATCCAAAGAAGTTAATAATTATATAAAAGAGAAATAATTAAGTTGTTTCAATTAGTCACAACCAAATCAACACAACATACAATAGTCACAAGCAACAAAACCATACAGTCATCACATGCAATCCAAGCAATCAACCATTCATCCATAGCAATCAAAGCAAAGGGTTTGTTCGGGTTGAGAAACTTTTAATCATATAAAATGATAAATAAACTACTAAGTATACCATACACTCAATAGTCTTAGATAAAACTCAATAAATTATTTATACATCTTTATACAATAGAAGTATCCTTTCCCAACCAATCTATAAGCCAAACAAACCATAATTTCCAATAATATTTAAGTTTTATTCTTATTACTTTTTTTTCACATTATTTACTGTAAATTTTCATTTGTTCATGCAATGCTTGTTTAATTTACTTGACATTTATCACTAAAAAATGTGGGAAATGCGGATTAAGGATCTTAAGGCTAGAATTAACACTAGAGGGGGGTGAATAGTGTTTTAAGAAATTTGTTAATCTTTTTGAGTTTATCTTAATTTGTTAACAATGTATACACTAATCAGACACAGATATGAACACAGAATCAAACACAGATGAAAATATAAAGTAAAAGCAGTAAAGGAAAGAACATACCGGATTTTATACTGGTTCGGAGTTACCCTACATCCAGTTCTGCAACACAAGTACAGATTTCCTTTCATAATCAATTCAACAATTACAACCCTTGGTTTCAAGGCTATGAGATACACCCTCCAAAATCATAATCCTCTGGGTAGAGATACTTGATTTACAGGCGACAAGTTCACCCAATTGATTTCCAAGGCTACAATCACACCTTCTCTGGCTCAATTGATTTCCAGGGCTACAATCACACCTTCTCTCGCTCAATTGATTACAAAAAGTCTATAACTCAGATTAGCACTTGGATCTTGTAGAGATAGTGGAGAGAATCAATACCAGAAATAATCGAGTATGATTCGATGTTGATTTCGGCAGAGTAATTGTATGATTTTGTATTAAGAAATGTGGAAGAAGAAGAGAAGTGAAAAACCAAAAAAATATATTATAAAATTCATTGAAACTGACCCTTATTTATAGAAGAACAACAGTCATGTCCATTCGTGAAGAGTTATGGCGAATAGACACTTCTTTTGAAATTTGAATTTTGAATAAAACTGTCACCATGTCGACATAGTGCATATGGGCATGTCGACATCCCTCAGCCAAAATTGATGTTTTGAATTTCTATAAAAATAATATTTATCTTATATAAAAACTATTTAAAACTTTATAAATATACTTGAATATAGTTGAAATTCATAAGTAAATATAAAGAACAATATATATATTATTTAACTATAATTTAAATCAAAGTATAAATAATTTAAAAGTTAAATATATTATTTGAAAAGATAGTTTAAAATCAGAAGAAATTTTGACTCTGAAAATAAAGATGTTTTGAGGCTAAAATTATTTTAAAAACGGAATCGAGAGTTTTGAATCTTTTTTAAAGGAATGTTTTGAAATCATTTCGAAAACAAGATAATTTTGGAAAATCATTTTGAATTAAGATTAGTGGATACAAAACAATGTCCCACTAGATTTTCGTAGGTTCCATCCTACTTAGGGTTCCATCCCTTTAACGGGCTCGAAGTGGATTCCATTCCACGAATAAATTGGATATTAAGATGCCAGTGCTTTTCTACGAGTTTTAACAAATATTCCTAATAAAACAAACTTAACCTTGAAATCTTGAACTCTTGATAATCTTGATACTCTTGATAATCTTGATACTCTTGATAATCTTTATACTCATGAGTCTTCTATCTCTATATCTTGAATCTCTATACTGTACTGCCTTCATTCTTGATACATGCATGGTTAGATCCTACATATACATATATATCTAAACTTGTAATGTTAGTATTTATATTTTATAATCTATTCTAAGGTTGTTGTCATCAAAACCATCATCTCATGGACTAACAATCTCCCCCTTTTTGAAGATGACAACCTCTGTTTATAAAATATTCCTTCTATCCTAATAACTCCCCCTAAAACTAACAACTCCCCCTTAATCTATGCCTAACTACCCTATTTTATATTTCTCCCCCTTTGTCATCAACAAAAAACTTACTCCCCCTTATTCTTGGACTTCAGTACCTGCATTGATAAACTATACAACGGAATATATAATATATAGATTAAGAAATAATGATACTTATGAGCATAATAACTTAATTAAAGACTATATTCATTTCAGTGTATATATATATGTTTCACACACCAAACTTCAAACCAAATAAAATCAATCCACACAAAGTATCAATTCAAACCAAATTAAATCAAACAAGTTAATTCAAACAAATCAAACAAAGAAATCAAACGTTGCGAGGAACATCTACCCATCCATCTTCTCCAAATATAGGGTCGGCTTTAATTGCATCCCAATTCTCATTGTCATTGGTGAGAGAGACAGGAGGATGTGCTTCATTATCATCCTTGTGTAGAGAGGAGATCATCCATCGTATTGCATCGAAGTGTCTCTCTTGTTCCTTGATCATCTGCATTTGACTTAGTTCTAAGTGACGCTGGTTTCGTAGAATAAAAGGGAGAATATTCTTGAAGGAATTGAGTGTTTCTTCAAGATTTTCAGATAGATTGTGAATAGGATTGGCCATAATTGAATTAGAGAAAGAAATGAAGGATATAGATAATGAAAAATAAATTTCAGTGAAGATTTCTGGAAGAAAAAGGTATATATAGGTGTAGAAATTCGTTTGAAATGAATAGACATTTGGTAGTTATTCAAATTTCAAATTCAAAATCAATAATCACTTCTGACCAGTATATGTCGACATAGTCTTCTAGGGGATGTCGACATGGGTTAGTCAAAATTTATGACAACTTTGATTTTGTGAATAATTGTGTATATGTATATATTTATATAATATACAATCATTTATTCTAGAGATAAGATAAGGTAGATAACAGAAAGGAAATTTCAATTCATTACGATAATACAAAGATTAAGCATAATGAACTACATGAACATTCGAAATAAAACAAACTAAGACAAATACAATAAGATACTAAGAGATAAAACTAGTTAGATGATGAAGATAGTCCAAGTTTCTTGCTGACTTTTGAAAAGAACTTGTTCATCTTCGAAGAAATGTTATCCAACTTCTTACTAACGGATCGTTTTAAAATCCGTTGATTCTCCACAATTATCTTTTGGTTTTTGAGAAGAGTTTTGTTGGTAGGATTGGATGAATATTCAATACTTTCTAGGGATGTTTCTCCTTCTTCTTCTTCTTCTATTTCCATTTCATCCCCTTCTTCTCTTTCTTCCTCTTCCTCTTCTTCCATTTCCTCATGAGCCAAACGCTCTTCCTTTTCGGTAAGGGTTTCATAAGGCTGGAAAACATATGGGATTTTCATGAGAGAAATGTTTGAGATATTAAAAACTTTTCTTGAAATAAATTCTTCTCCTTTGAAATCCACTCCAAAATAGTTGAAAATCCAAGTGAGATAGATTCCATGGTATAAAGTGTTTTCTCCCATTTCAAAATTTTTAGGACGAAGTTCATCCAAAATAACTTGCGCCCAATTGATATCATAATTTCCGAAAATAGCAAAAAGTGCTTTGCACACTTTTGAGGTAGGATTGTTAAAATTTCCCGATCTCGGGGTCAAAGTATGTTGTAAGAGAAGATTGACAATTCTTGCTTTAGGACGAAAGTTTTGGTTTTTAAATTCAAAGTTTTCATCTTCTTCAAAAATATGATGAAATGTCTCACGATCATGTTCATCGATTTTAAAACTAGAAAGATCTATTCCCATGCTTTTGCAATTAAGAATGGTACCCAAAAGATCACAATTCAAAACAATTTGAGTGCCTTTGACACTACTCCAAATTTCATTCTCATTTCCAATATAAAAACCACGGTTTAAATTAGCATAGAAGATTTTGACAAGATTAGGATAGCAAACAAAATCATTTTGAGAAGAGTCAATAAGACTTAAAACACCATTGTATGCAAAAAGAGAATCAATTTCATAAGAAGAAAAATCTTGAAAAATAGCAAATTTTCCGGGATGGACTTTGGCATAATTAGCATAATTGATGTATGCTTTAATTGCCTCCGGATCATTGAATAATTGCTCTTTGATTTTTCTAGAAATTCTCATGGTTGAGGGATTGCTTGAAGAAACCATTAGAGTAGAGAGTAGAGAGCTTGAAGATATGAAGAGAGAGTTTGAATTTGAAAATGAAAGTGAAAAGATATGATAAAAGATAGTGAATAAATAGAGTTTTAAAGGACATATTCTCTGGTCAAAAGGTATCTTTTCAGAGAAATAAATGAAGTGAAAAGGTGGAGGGAAATTCAAACATTTGAATTCAAAATTTGAAATTCAAATTCAGGTAGGCATGTCGACATCATGGTAGGGGCCATGTCGACATGTGCCTTTGAATTTTCATGACATGATTTTTCTTAAGTTATCTAATATACATATAAATAAATATTATTATTAATGTCTATATTTCTGAAATATTATTGTACTTAAAATATATTTTAGAATGTGTCAAAAATAATAAAAATAATAATAAAATAATAATAAAAAATAGAAAATAAATTTTAAAATTCAAACAACATATCAATTCAAAATCAATTAATCAAACAATCAAGCAACTAATTCTATGCAAGCAATTTCAACCAATTGTATTGTAAACGTGTACCTTTTTCTGAGTCAGTTTCTCTGAATTCGTCGGAGTCGTGAACTACGGTAAAACACAAAGTCGAATTATCCATCTTCTGTTCATCGTCGTTGGAGGATGAGTCAGAGTCATCTAGAGTAGCAGTGAATGCACGTTTCCGTTTCTTTGCAGAATCATTGTTTGTAGGAGAATTTTGCTTATCTGGATGCAGACAGTTTCTTTTGATATGACCTGGTTCGTCACAATTGAAGCATTTGATAAACTTTGGTACTGTAGTCTGATTACCGAAATTCTTAAAGTTGTTTCTCTTGGAACTATTCAATTTTCTGTACTTCAGGAATTTCCGAAAATTCCTGGTCATAAATGCTATCTCTTCATCATTATCACTGTTTGAGTCTGATCCGTCGATTAATGCATTGAATGCCATTGATTTCTTTTCAGATGCTTTGCTTTCTCTTCTCCCGATCATTTGAACTTCAAACGACATTAGATTTCCAATCAATTCTTCTATCTTTAAAGTACTGATGTCATTTGCCTCTTCAATTGCAAGTGTCTTTTGATCCCATTCTGGAGTGAGAGAATTTAAGATTTTTCTGACTTGATCTTCTACCGAAAATTCCTTTCCCAAAGATATTAAAGAATGCACAATATCTTGAAATTGACTATACATATCTAAAATAAACTCATTAGTATTCATTTTAAATAACTGAAACTGATTTGTGAGCATGGAAATTTTGGTCTGTTTAACTTTGCTTGTTCCTTCGTGAGTTACTTGCAAAGTTTTCCAGATTTCATATGCAGACTTACAAACTGACACTCTATTAAATTCATTTCTTTCAAGTGAACAAAACAGAATATTCATTGCTTTAGATTCAGAATATTCAGTTTGTGTGATATTCCAAGTATCTAATCTTATATATTGTAAATATATTTTCATCCTACATGCCCAATATGCATAGTTACTGCCATTAAAAAGTGGTGGTCTGGCAGTAGACTGACCTTCTACAAATGAATTAGTGTTGGTGGTAATAACAGTACTAGTGTTAGTAGCCATTTTGAAATTTTTCAAAATTCAGATAATGAAACTTTTGAAAACAAGGCTCTGATACCAAATGTGGGAAATGCGGATTAAGGATCATAAGGCTAGAATTAACACTAGAGGGGGGGGTGAATAGTGTTTTAAGAAATTTGTAAATCTTTTTGAGTTTATCTTAATTTGTTAACAATGTATACACTAATCAGACACAGATATGAACACAGAATCAAACACAGATGCAAATATAAAGTAAAAGCAGTAAAGGAAAGAACACACCGGATTTTATACTGGTTCGGAGTTACCCTACATCCAGTCCCGCAACACAAGTACAGATTTCCTTTCACAATCAATTCAACAATTACAACCCTCGGTTTCAAGGCTACGATATACACCCTCCTGAATCACAATCCTTTGGGTAGAGATACTTGATTTACGGGCGACAAGTTCACCCAATTGATTTCCAAGGCTACAATCACACCTTCTCTCGCTCAATTGATTTCCCGGGCTACAATCACACCTTCTCTCGCTCAATTGATTACAAAAAGTCTATAACTCAAATTAGCACTTGGATCTTGTAGAGATAGTGGAGAGAATCAATACTAGAAATAATCGAGTATGATTCGATGTTGATTTCGGCAGAGTAATGGTATGATTTTGTATTAAGAAATGTGGAAGAAGAAGAGAAGTGAAAAACTAGAAAAATATATTATAAAATTCGTTGAAACTGACCCCTATTTATAGAAGAACAACAGTCATGTCCATTCGTAGAGAGTTATGGCGAATAGACATTTCTTTTGAAATTTGAATTTTGAATAAAACTGTCACCATGTCGACATAGTGCCTATGGGCATGTCGACGTCCCTCAGCCAAAATTGATGTTTTGAATTTCTATAAAAATAATATTTATCTTATATAAAAACTATTTAAAACTTTATAAATATACTTGAATATAGTTGAAATTCATAAGTAAATATAAAGAACAATATATATATATATATTATTTAACTATAATTTAAATCAAAGTATAAATAATTTAAAAGTTGAATATATTATTTGAAAAGATAGTTTAAAATCAGAAGAAATTTTTACTCTGAAAATAAAGATGTTTTGAGGCTAAAATTATTTTAAAAACGGAATCGAGAGTTTTGAATCTTTTTAAAAGGAAAGTTTTGAAATCATTTCGAAAACAAGATAATTTTGAAAAATCATTTTGGATTAAGATTAGTGGATACAAAACAATGTCCCACTAGATTTTCGTAGGTTCCATCCTACTTAGGGTTCCATCCCTTTAACGAGCTCGAAGTGGATTCCATTCCATGAATAAATTGGATATTAAGATGCCAGTGCTTTTCTACGAGTTTTAACAAATATTCCTAATAAAACAAACTTAACCTTGAAATCTTGAACTCTTGATAATCTTGATACTCTTGATAATTTTGATACTCTTGATTATCTTGATACTCTTGATAATCTTAATACTCATGAGTCTTCTATCTCTATATCTTGAATCTCTATACTGTACAGTCTTCATTCTTGATACCTACATGGTTAGATCCTGCATATACATATATATCTAAACTTGTAATGTTAGTATTTATATTTTATAATCTATTCTAAGGTTGTTGTCATCAAAACCATCATCTCATGGACTAATAAAAAAATTCATTTTCCATTCATTTATAGGATACTATTTTCTTTTCATTACCTTACATTCATTGCTTACATAGGTTATTCTCATTTTCAATTATTAGATTATTCGTTATTATGTAAATCTCTTTTCAATTTAATTCACCATTAATAGATTAATTCCTTTTCACATTTATTCTTCCATATATAGTATTATTGAATATTAAATCCATTTCTAAATCATTTCAATGTTTTCTGAAGTTATAATCATTCAATTTATATAGTACTCATTTTAATTATAAATAGCTTCAATATTAATTTAATTTTGTAATTATTTACTTACAGTATTTACCTTTTCTATTCAATCTAATTATAGATGGCTTAAATGTTAACTTAAGCTTATAATCATCTTCTTACATTGTTCACTTTTATTACATTTAATTAGTAGCATTTCAAACTATTAACCTTAGTTTATAACAATTTATAACATTAGAATTTTTATTTAAAAAAGTAAGTCCATCGAACACTTTCATTTATTAAAGTTTACTTGCACAATATTCTATTACATCTCTTATTTAACATTACAACTTTTAATAATTTGGTAAGTTATATATATATATATATATATATGTTTTTAGAATGCAATTGAATATTACCCAAGTTTCTCTTATATATTTAGTTAACAAAATGTTCAATAGTTACCATTTCTTATTTTCATTTCCATTTTATTTACATTTTGCAAATTTTCAATTTCTTATTTTTATTTTGGAAGTTTCCAATTATTAATATAGTCAAGATTCCATTCACTACAATAATTTCAATTTTTACACTACAACAAAAAAGACTTTTCACAGCGTTTGAAAAACGCTGTTAAAAGTTTTCACAGCATTTTTAAAAACGCTGTATAATGACATGCGGTCGTTGACCCTAAATTTTTAACTGCAAAATATAAACGTTGTCAAAAACCCACTTTCTACAACGGTTTTTAAACACTGTTAATAATTTTTCTACTGCAAGGTATAAACGCTATTAATAGTTTTCTACTGCAAGGTATAACACTGTCGTAGGGATATGCATTTTTTTTCCCAATGAATTGATAGCAATGTATAAACGCTGTCGTAGGGATATGCATTTTTTTCCAATGAATTGACAGCAATGTATAAACGCTGTCGTAGGGATATGCATTTTTTTCCAAAGAATTGACAGCAATGTTGTGCCATTGCAATATTCACACATATCATTAATATAAACTACATTTAATTATATTTTAATCAGTTAATGTACATAACATAAACAAATCAAACTAAAAATTGTAAAATAAAAGCATAACTATTAATCACTTCCATAAAATAAGTTGAACACAATATCCATGAACAAAGTTTACATAAACCCGTAAAGAGAGATAAAATTTATAAACCAACTGCATACAAAATTAGACAAATGCACAATATCTAGAAAGCAAGTTTGCATCTAATATTATCGACAAAACGTCCATAAAAGTAGTTCAAATACAGGATGAAAATGAAAAGTGGCAGTACGAAGATAGTTAGACATTGGTTTATTGAATTGTTGCCAACAGGGCAGTATGAACTTGGCAAGATTCCTCCTTCCGTCTTTTTTTCTTGACTTTTTGTTGTTGAGCTATACTAACCATGGCTTTGTCAACATCCTGTGAGTAGTAATTACAGTAAGCTTTAGACGTATAACTGTTAGTTAAATATAAAGAGTACAATTTCCAGTTGAAAAAAAATGTGTTTTTCAATAAACATGTAACTGGAAGTTATATGCAATATTTGCACAGTGATATATTTAACGCATATTTTTCAAGTTGCAGTAATTTTATCAGTCACATACTTTTACTTGATAAGGCAGTTCTAGTGAATATATCAAATCGGTTGAAATGTCAACCAAGTTCCAGCTATGTTGATGGGCAATAGTGTACAGAAAATTATATCAACGAATGCCTAGATAATAACAGAATTATTCATTCATCACACCATGTGTGTTGACATATATCAGTGTTAGAAAAATTGATGGTATCTTTACCATATTAATAAATATGAAATCATAAGCATTCAGTACACTATTTGATAATGAAGTGTACAACTATCAGGAATTTAATTGGATTAGTATGCTTGTTATATGAGAATAACTATATTTATTTTATGGAGGCAGTTTGGATACTTTAGGAAGTATTAGTGGTGTACAATTAATTCCAACTATATTGTTTTTGATGGCAAAGCGTTTGAACTTTCTTCTCTAAAACTATTGTCCTTTTGTCCTTATGAAACATAAAGGTCGGATAACATGGCCAATTGCCTTCTAGCCAACAAATTTGCATATGATACCATATTATCTAATAAAGCTTCCTCTGCACACAGAGAGGAATTATAGTCATTTATTAAATTATAAAGAATTACAAGTATGGTCAGAATAAAAAAAATTGATGATGTAGGATGGCATTGAAAAAGGAAAATATCCAGTTGGGAATAAAAAACCACTTCATCAATACCGCACTCTACTGACATAATGAACATTGTCTATTTGTGTATTTTGATGAAAAAAGTTGTATCTTATATGAAAATTACAAACCACTAATGTATATCTATAGATCTAACCTTTGATCAACTAAGTTAGAGCCATCAACTGCTGTACAAAATCAACTAACTTCCATTTTGGGACCTATCATATGGACTAAAGTTACTGATTTTGTTTGATGATGGCTTATTTTCATTAAACTAATGAAAGAATAACTATTACCACCTAACATACGCATCAAATCAAGTTGCTTAGTAGGGGAATTCAAGCCCTAGTGTACCATTAACTTACATAAATATACCATATAATTTCATACATAGTAATTTCTTATATTACTGAGTTGTAGACAACCTGGTTATGCTTTTTTGATCCACTTACAAATAGGTTGGTGGTAATATTCTTTGAACCACTTACAAATTAGGAGGAGTTAGCCTTTTCACGATGGATCTATACTCAATTTACGTATGTTTAACTGAACTTTCTATAATAAATATTATCAGTAGAAAATGGTCGTGATTTCCATTTAAATTCTTCAATTTGTGAGAAACAAACATATTTTAATATTGGATGCCGACCGGTTACCGAATTTTTTGCCTTTTTGCACAATTGCTAAGTATTCTTCATTACCAATCTTTTTACTTCAGCGGTAAACAAAATTTTATTTCATGTGTTGTGCCATTACTTTATTAAGATTTTGAAAATTTATGTTGTTGGACTGATGAATATTTTGGTGACTTTATCAGTGTAAATATTAAGACATTTGTGGTTTCTAATAAAGGATTCAGTAGGCCCTTAGCTGATTACTACATATATATCGTAAGTACTGTCCTGATAAATTATTTTATTCAGAAAAACATTAAATTTGATAAATTTTGATAAAAATTCTACTTCTCTTGATTACATTTATATATATTACCCACAGAGTTGTTTGTCACAAATCTTCTTGATTTTATAAAATTCCTCATCTGCATTTTAATATTCAGATCTCTTTGACGGGCTGTGATGCATTTTTTTTATCTAATAAAAGTTTTTAAGACTTGATGTACCCTCCCGAGCATATTAAATAACTTGAAGTTCAAGGGTACTTACCTGAAAACTGCCAAACTATACAAATATTTCAAACTGCTGAAGTTGAGTCCACACTAACATTCGCAGTAGGCCTGCTACCGTCGAACCAATAGCATCTGATAAGCATTCCATGAATGACGTAGGTCTCCATAAAGACACATTCGGGTCTTTGACAATATCCACCCAATCTCTTATTGCATTTGGTCCTAGTGGAATAGAATGAACCAAATCATTTGGATTAGTTGAAGATATGGTGCCTTCAGCTACAATTTTTCCTGTGCCCTCCACAGCAAATAACTTGCACTTGTTATTCATCGCGTAATTTGCACTCTATGATATTAAAAAAAGTATTGATACATTATCAACAAATCGTATATGTAAATATTAGCAATATAATATATTACCGTACGAGATGTTGGAACGTTGCTCATAGGAGTGGATGATATTGTGTTTTCAAAAACCAATTTTGATGATGGCCATGCTATTGTCTTACCAACGGCTTCTCCGATACATGTCACACCTGCTATGGGCCTCCACAAAAAGGCATCTTCTTTTATCGGATTGTCCACCCAAACTATTGCGGCTTTGGTCCAAGAGGAACACCATTAATAATCTGATTTGAATCACTCGAGTGCACACGTCCTTCGGCAACCAATACTTCAGTTCCACCCCAATCGAACAACTTGCATTTGTTTTCTGTGCTATTGGTTTTGCTCTATCAAAGAAAAAAATTATAGTCATCTAATAAAAGTCTTGTTTCTATAGTCTTACTGCATTCAACATTTTATCATGTGTCAACCAATTCAATACAAAGCAAATCAACATTGTTAAATTTTCAATAATCATTTGTCAAACTTTAAACTTGATTTCACCCACCAAATGTTATTAAAAATAATAATACTAACATAGCTAGAAATGTGTAATAAATTAGTATTCGACTCTATGGAACTGATGCTTCCGGTAGTTGGATTTTCACATATTTTAGTTTTAATATGTAAAAGAATGTACTAATCTAATGGGAACATGGACTAGTTTGGATAATATCAATGTTAATTCCACGGTTCTCTTATAAATATATTTTTACCGTTGCATTATACAGATTTTTAATGTGCAGATGCTAAACAAATCTTATTATTTACCACATCGTTTCCTAGATGACGATAACAAAGCTCTGAATAGTGGCAAAAACATGACTAGGAATCTGCCACCTCCAGTTCAAAAGGGTGGATGCAGAGACACATATCAATGCTATATTTGTAGAGAGTTTTTCATACCTCGTTTTCTTTTTCGGAGTTTTCTTTTATGCGGATAACAACTCTATCAGCTGGCCATGCTATCTTCTCATTCTTGGCGTCTCCTATGTATACCATACCAGGTGAAGGCCTCCACAAAAAAACATTTGATTTTTTAGGATGGACTACCAAAATTTTCTTGGCATTCGGACCTAAAGGTACTCCATTGAGAAGATCGTTTGGATCACTTGACACGATTTTTCCTTCGGCAATTACCTCATCATCATTCCCGTGCCAATTCAGCAAACTACAACCGTCACCTATTTCATTATGCTTACTCTGCAATTAATAAAAAATAAAATACATAACTTCTGATTTAGATATCAAATTATGTATGATGTTTTAACCTTACTATCGTATATTTTTACCGTTTGAGATACGTTCTCTCCTCCACAATTTTCTTTATCCTGCAAATCAATAATATTACAAAAATATTAGAGAATTTGAACCTACAGTGAAATTGTAGTGAGCCTGTAGTGAACTTGTATATTTATTCCACTTATGATGAAAACAAGTACAAATTTCAAAGAGAATACATTTTCAGAATGAATTTTGATATAACAATTGACAAACTTATGTATGGAAATGATACATCATTTGTAGAGTAACCAGATAAGGATATTTTTATTTTGCAGATGGATGAGGAGTCAGCAATTTAATCGTAAGTAAAAGGTATTTTTGTTTTGTAGATTGGTCGAATTGTAGTGGATGGTTTAAAATCTCATAAGGATAAAAATATATTATGCTTTAATTTAAAAGTGTTGAAAAGACAATATTGATTTAGTGTTGAAAAGACAATATTAGTTTAGTGTTGAAAATACATTACTTTATAAGTGTTGAAAAGACAATATTGGTTTAGTACATATTATGCTTTAATTTAAAAGTGAATGCTTTAAAATCTCATAAGGATAAAAATATATTGCAAAATCGCATTTGTACTCTCATAAGGATAAAAATTCAAAGTTAGGCCAGCAACCAAAGACAGCAAATACATATAATAAATTTAAAATCTGAAGCTACACAACTCAGTAATTTTTATAAACAAATTTTCACAATTAATTTTTAGAAAACTAAAAATAAAAGTTTAATTTAAAACATGTTTTGAGGAAAATAAGAGGTGGAATTAAATTTTAACTTCTTATTTAGCATGTAGCTTTTAATAAAAGAATGATTACACAAATTAAGTCGAAAATCATACAATGCAAGGATCACATACATGCTAACTAAGCTTTCATATTTACACAAAGTGATCATCGACATACCTGACGTTTCATTACGGTGTGAATCAACTGCTCTAGCTCTGAAATCCTATGCTGACATTGAGCTACTTGTTTATCTTTGATTTGTGACAAAACTGCAGTGGTCATGGTTACACCCCTTCCCATTCCTCGTAGTCGTCCCGGTCTATCTTTTCCCAACACCAATGAGAGGGCATCTTCTTTGATCTTACAAGTTAAGCTAGACGGTGATTCCTTTTCAGCATTCTTTATTTTCTCCTACAAAGTGAACACAAATTATATTTTGCAGAAGAGTTCAAAATTATGTATTTTCCAAAAATTACGCTTAAACAAAAACAACATAGCACTTACGATAGTATCTGCAACATGCGGGTTCACTGGTTCACCATTTTTTCGAGTGTGAGATTTAATCCAAACATCAGATCTACAAATGGAAGAAGGACTGTGTAATATCCCGGAAATTTAGGGCAATATCAATTTAATAATCTGTTTAAATAATTAAATTGATTGATAATTTTTGATAATAAAATTTGAATTGAATTAATAATCTAATTAAATAAATATTTAATTAGTGAATTTTTCTAATAAAATGATTTCTATTTATAATATATATATATTTAATTGTATATATTGTAAATAGATAAGCTTGGATTTAAAATTTAAAATAAATAAGATCTTGTTTTTAAATTCTAATATATATTGATAAATTGGAAATTAGGATTAATCAATATAAGCTTTTAAAAGCTATTTAAATAAATAACAATATAGTTTTAAATACTCAAGGTAACTGTTAATTGATTTAAATTGATTTTAGCTTAAGTTTAAATTTAAATTAATTAGCAAAAAGATTGTTTTATTTTATTTTTGAATATAGCTTTTAAATATGATTTGAATATATATATATAAAGTTTAAAATACAATTTAAATATGAGATGTTAATTCATTTAATAAATAGTAGTAGTTTATAATCTCCTTTATAAATTATTTTAAAATTGATAAATATGTTAATTTCAAACAATATTAATAAAGTATTGTTTTTTTATAATAAAAAGACCTTAATAAAATAAGATTGTTATTTTCAAATTGGATGTGTTGTTTTAAATTTACTTTAAATTGGATTTTAAGAATATAATTTGAATTTGAATTTGAAATTCAAAAGAGGTAATATTTAAATAGTTTTAGATTTTAAATATATATGCATAAGCTTTTATTTATAAGTATAATTGGTTAGTTCTTTAAAAAGTTATCTTTATATATATAAATAGATAAGTAATAAGTGTTTAAGAAAATAAAGAAAAAGATTTATTTACACTTAAAATAAATATAAATTAAATAAAAAGACATGTGTAATTCTCCAAATGCTTTGTTATAACAAGTGTTAACTAATTAACCACTATAATGACAAATGTCAAAATGAGGTAATTTTGTTTTTCTTTTATTTGTTAAATCATTTTATTCTATATAAAACATATGTTCTTATCTACATTTCTTTTTCTCTTTTTCAAAGACAAGAAAACTTCAGCCTAAACTAAAATCCTCAAAACAAAATCTGAAACAAATCTTCTCTCAACAAAACAAAATCCTCTTAAATAATCTGTAATCAAACTATCCTCTCAACCAAAATTAGTAATCAAATTCCTCAATCTCCAAAATAATCTGTAACTAAACTTTCCTCAAACCAAAACAAATCAATCAAAAGCCTGTTCATTTTCTTCTAAACCTGGAATCAAAGCTTTTAGCCTGCATTGATAAAACTAAGAACAACAACCTGCAATATCTTTCAAATCTGGAAGCCTGTATTGTTCAAAATCAAAGCCTGCATTTTCTTTAATCTGGAATCACATTCCAGTCTGCATGCAAGATTCTGTAAACAAACAAAACATGAGATCTAAAGCAATATCTCAACAAGAAAATGGCACGCATGCTAGATCCAGTAACATCAAGCAACATACAAATTTAAACAGCTAGCAATTCAAGTTTTCAAGGCAAATCAAAACTGTTTCAAAGGGAGCTCTGATTCTCTGCTTTTAAATGGTGAGTAACAATATTTCTAAAACTTTAATATAAGATTCTGGTTGCCTGCTTGTTTCTGTTATATGTTTTGTTTGTGAGTAACATTCATTTTTAAAACTTAAGTTTATGATATATGTTTGCATGTGATGATATTGGCTTGTATTGAAGTTCTTAATTTGAATTTATGTGAATTGGTATAAATATACTATATGACCCTGTCTGTTTACATAAACAAGCCTGCATTCTGTTCTTTCAAATAAGTGAGTAAACAATTTATTTAAAAATTTAAGTAGTAATTTTCTGTTGCATGATTTTGAAATGGTGTTTGTTTATGCGCATAGCAGTTTGCCTCTGTAGATATAATTATGCTATGGGTTTTGATATATTTGAAACTGTGTGTGTTGATTTCCTTTTCCTCTCTGTAAAGTCTGAGTTAAAACCAAAGCTTCAAGTTATTTCCTGATTAAACAACAGTTAGGATTTTGGTTCAAGCAAAATAAGTTAGATTAAGTACAAACCAAGAACCAGGGATAGAACTAAGTGCTGGTATTTGAAATTCATCTGGAAAACAAATAATGCAGTAACAAATTATTATCAATGTTGAAATCAAGTGTTGAATTTGATTAAAATAATTATATAAACTAAAGTATCATTGGAAATTATGAATTTTGGAAAGAAATTCAAAATTTTAAAAATTGTATTGAGTGAGTACTTGGGGGTTTCCTGAAAGTTGGGTTTTGGTCTAATTCTGTTGATCCATGCATCTGGGTTGCTCGAGATTGATGATGGAGCTAGGTGAAGCATTGGAGAGGATAGAAAAAATGGTTGAAGGGATGATAATTCACTGTGTAGTTTAAATTTGCTCGAGATTTGTTTTAAACCTAGTTTTACGGGGTTTCAATGTTTGTTTAAGTTCGTTTTGCTCTGTTGATCGAACTGCTTGGGGATTTGGGTATTGGAAGATGGTGGGTGGACGAGTACTTCACCGAAGTTTCAACGACGATGGTGGTCGGAGGAAGGAATACGAGTCGTTGACAGGTTTGGGAAGATTTCCAGCTTCTTGTTCCAGGTTGTGATCGAGATTTCTCGAATTCGATTGAGGTGGTTGTTCGTGGTTCTGGAGGTCGCGATCGTGAGGGGTGGTCGAAGTCGATATGCCGGAGTTGGGAGTGATGGTCGGAGGCGATCAACTCGCTTGTGCACGTGCACGAGATACTTGGAGCCTGGGTTGCTTCTTGGTTCGAGAAGATGAAGTCTCTGTTCGACTCGAAGTCGTGCTCAGGGAAATAAGGTTTTGGCTCGGGGATTCGAAGGGAAAACTCGAAGCATTTCAGGGGAGGCTCGGGTGATTTGTTTGTTACAGGTTTAAGCCTGGTTGTTTTTAAAAATTTTAATTTAAAATTAAAAACAGAAATTTGAGCAAAGTTTAAATCAATTTTTAAAGTTTGAATCCAAGTTAATTTGTATTCTAGCTTGAGATAAAATAAGTTTATAAATTTATAATGTTTGTAAATCTGATTTAAAATTGGTTAAAGTTAAATTGTAATTTATTTTGAATCTTTTAATTTAAAATGAATTAAAAGAAAGATTTTAAAGTTAAATCTTTTAAAGTCTTGGTTAATAATAATTAAAGTAGATGGAAGGTTAATACTTTAATTTAGAAAGTAATTAAAGTTTAATGATATATGAGTCATTAAATTAATAGGATAATTAAAGAATAATTTAATAATTTGATTAATTAATGGTTTAGTGTTAATTAATTAAATAATTAAGATTATAAGTTAAATTAATTAAGGGTTAATTAATTTGGGATTAAGAATCATTTATTTAGATAAGTTTAGATTTTAATAAATGATTAGAAATTTATTTATCAAGTGATTAAAGGTTTATTTAGCAATTAATTAAGTAATAGAGTTAAATTAATTGGTAATTAAGAATTTATTTAGTTGTAATTTATAAATAGTTGATTAAAGTTTAATTACTTAGGAAGTAGTTAAAGAATTGTTAATAATTAATGAAAGATCATTAATTAGAGATTATTAAATAAATAAATAAATAAATTAATTAACATGATTAAATTTGATAATCAATTAGATTAATTAGTTAATGTGAAAATGGGTTAAGTATAATTACTTAATGGAAGTAATTAAGGTAATTAATTACTTAAGGTAATTAATTAAATAAATTTGATTAAGTTAAATTAATTAATTAAATTAATTTAAGATAATCATTTAGAGATATGATAAATATAATTACTTAAATGTAATTAGTGAAGTGTAATTACTTAGGAAAGTAATTAAAGTTAATTAGTGGATGTAATTAACTAAAGATGGTTTAATGAAAGTAATTTGAGTTTAATTACTTTGAATAATTAATCAAGGGATTAATTAAAAGATAATTAATTAAGAAGTAATTAATTTATGGAAATGTAATTAAGGGTAGTTAATTACTAGATGTGATTAATCAAAGGTGATTAATAAATGTGGTTTAATTAAGAATTAATTATTAAATATAATTAATTTAAATGGTGTAATTAAGGATTGGTTAATTAAAACTAATTAATCAATAATAAAAGATTAAAGTAATTAATTAATTAATGAAGTAATTTAAGATTAATTACTGAAATGGTTTAAGTTAATTAATTTGTGAAATTAATTAAGAGTTAATTACTTAAAGTAATTAAAGGATTATTAATCAGGAATGATTAATTAAGAATAAATACTTATAGTATGCTTAATTAATTGGTTTAATTAATGATTAAGTAAGAAGGATTTATATAATGAAGTAATTAGTTTAATTCACTTTAAATTAATTAGAGATGATATAAATCATTACTTAGGGATGGTTGAATGATATGGAATGCTTTGCATTGTTGATATCTCTGATAAGAGATATGCTGATCTATAATATGGATGTTTGGTTGGATTGAAATGATAATATGAATTATCTGTTTGGATGATAATGTAAATTTTCTATTGAATTATCTATCTTTGTGTATATAGATAAAGAATTGAATTGTTTTAACCTTAAAACAACTTGACCTTAAAAGATACGTTTTGGATTTCGATGAGACCGGGATCGGGTTTCCGTATACCGGAATTCCAGGTCTGGAGACCCGAATACCACATCGATCCAAATTAACGATAGGTTGTGAATCTCAAGTGAAGATGAAGATTCAGAGTGCAAGGGTTATTGTCGTTAACTCTGAGGGTGATTCCAATACGAGTGTAACGAGATAATGCCTTCGGTTTCGTTCGAACCCGGAACGAACTTGAATGGATTGAATGCTTTCAACACATCGTCAGGTGGACGATGAGCATTCTAAGTAATGTGATCTGATTAAAGGTAATCGTAGCCTCAAGCCTCATCAACCGGGAATGGCTAAAACAGGGGAGGTGCAGCAAGGCTTCGTGGGTAGCACCCACTGAGAGTAAGGTCATCCCTGTCTAGAGAGTTCCTTCTTTTATTTCGGCTTAGTGGTGCAGTTGGCGACGGCCATCTGTGGGGTGATTTTATTCGGAATTATCCAGTAAGGGATGGTTCCGGCTTTGTGTTGCAGGGGATTGGGAGTGATCCTCGGTACGGTGATCTAGGCCCCGTACTGTGATGAGCGGTACCCCGGTAGCTCTGCCATTGTATGGAAATCCAAATTCCAATAAGTGATAACGGACTTGATTGTATACTTATGTATGGTGGAATTTAATAATGTAACAATTTCGGCTATTTCATATTTATTTGAAAACCCTAGACCCTATTATAATACAATCGAATTTCCTATCAAATGTTTTGATTAGCGTAAGGTAAAAACTTACCCATGTTTATTTGTGGGGAGTCTTACGTGATACCTTTTCTTTCAAAAAGTTTTGAAGTTAAACAAGTTTAACCTGTTACTCACACCAGACCCATGTCTGACCCAAGTTGTTTATTTCTGTTTTATAAACTCTTGGGTACTCAAATTTTTACGAGTAGCCAAGGGATTCAGGTTTAGCTTTGACGAATTGTGGAGGAGCAATGGAGCAGGAGGCTTCGGCGTTCGTAGATATAGTATTCCGCTGTGTTGATATCTGTGTTAGAGTCTAGTATTGTATTTGAGTTGTAATCTCTAGACAGATGTTTATAACTGTCTAGTATGTGTTGTATAGATGTGTAAACTCTGATAAGTGTTGTATAATATAGTTTATTTATGTTATTAATATAATTTATTCGTTCCGCTGTGAGATCGTTGTTGTTGTTCTTTCTTTCTTCTCTTCTTTTCTATTTTCTACCTCTTTCTTTCTTATTGACGATGCGTCTTCCTGGGCATAGGAAGCCGGGTCGTTACAGTGGTATCAGAGCCAGGTTGAGCGAATACCTAAGCTATTGGTTAAGTGGATATCAGAACACTAGGTTGAGTGAATACCTAGGTTCGGAAGGATTGTTCAATTAGGATCTGTAGCAACCTATTTTAGTCTGAGTGTATGTATATATATATACGAGAGCGCGTATTTGTTAGTTATATAAAATGATTTTATATTGTGTTAATTGATCGGTTAAGTGGTGTATGGATTCTGGTCAATACGAGTAGCTACCGTTATTGATAGGGATCTCTAAACACTTGGACCAGGCCAACGGACACAATATTGTTTTAAAAAGGGTAGGTGAAATAATTTTACCCAGATATATTTTCTATATATAAAAAGTATCATTTTAAAAGTATATGGTATTTATAATAATTGGTTGAGATGATAATAATTTATCATCTAAGATTAGGAGTCTGAGTGTTGAGGTTGGAAGTATATTTGTCGAGACTGTAAACCTAATACCGTCTCGAGTAAACTTTACTGTGGTAAAGAATTTCATCGATCTCCGAAGGAAACTGTTATGGTTCGGAGTTTATCTTTGTAGTTTGGATGAGTAAAGTTGGAGCTGTCGGTTGGACAGAAGCGGGTGATGGTATCTTGATACTTCTGGAAGAAGTAGCTGCGTGATGAGATGCAGTGACTATGGATGTTCCCGAAGATGTTTTCTTTGGAACAAGTTAATGAAGTGTGTCTGCTTCGGTGTCGAGGCTGAGTTCAGCAAGATGTTTTTGTTCTGTTTGAAGTCCGAATTTCTCGAAGAACTTTGGATTGAGAAGTCTGTGGCATCTGTGGCAGTAGTGCAGCTCGGAGTGTTCTGTTTTCGGTAGAAGTTTTTCTGAAGGTGAAGTTCAGAAGCAGCAGAGAGAATCCATTTCTTCGATGGATTGGATAGTCAAGTGTGAACTGTTCTGATTGGTAAAGAGAGAACAGTTTTATTTGGCTGGGTGGATCGCAAAAGTGACTTGCGATAGTTTGAGTATTCTTTTGAGTTATCCGATATTTTCTGGAATGTGTTGTCCAGTCTGTGCTTGTGTTCATCATCAGCATTTTCATTTCTACTCCAGATCAGAGTGGTGCAGCGGGAGCAGTTTGGCAAGTGCTCCTGTTTATCTTTTCCAGATAGGAGAAGTTAGTTCAGTCTACTGATATGGTGAAGTAGAGTTGTGTTTTGGATTATTGGTAGATCTTGAGAGGATCATTGTTGATTGGGTTATTTCTGGTCCAGTTATTGCTAGAAGCATCAGCGAAGGTTGAGTTGATCAGGAAAGATCTATAGACAGCTCAGGATCGTCTGAAGGATTTTGTGGATAAGAGACGATAGAATTTGAAATTCGAAATTGGAGACTTCGTGGTTGTGAAGTTTTTCTCTGGTTAAAGGGAGCAATAAGATTTGGTAAGTCTGGAAAGTCAACTCCGAATTGTTTTGGATCTTTTCTGTGATCTAATTTGGATAAGTGCTTTGATCTACTGGATTGAATTGTCAGTTTGGATAACTGGAATTCATTGTGTTTTACGTATCTCTGAGGGAGTATGTGTTTGATCTATCTCTGGTTTTGGAACCAGCAGTTCTGGAAGATTTGGTTGTTAAGTCAGACTCGTCTGTAGTCTGATATCTTGTTTAGTTCTGTAGATCTAGAAGAGTAGAAGCTCTATAGCTTAGTAGTATTGTTTGTTGGATTCTGTAGAGCGAGTATCCCGATATATATATACCTGGGGAAACTCGAGGAAATTTTATCCAGAATTTTATCTGGATAATTAGAATTGTTTGATTGGGAGAATTGTTTGCTATTGTTGTTAGCATATAGATAATAATATATGCTTGTGATTTAAATAGATTATTAAATTACCTTTGTTTTAAATTTCGGGGACGAAATTATTTTAAGGGGGAAGGAATGTAATATCCCGGAAATTTAGGGCAATATCAATTTAATAATCTGTTTAAATAATTAAATTGATTGATAATTTTTGATAATAAAATTTGAATTGAATTAATAATCTAATTAAATAAATATTTAATTAGTGAATTTTTCTAATAAAATGATTTCTATTTATAATATATATATATTTAATTGTATATATTGTAAATAGATAAGCTTGGATTTAAAATTTAAAATAAATAAGATCTTGTTTTTAAATTCTAATATATATTGATAAATTGGAAATTAGGATTAATCAATATAAGCTTTTAAAAGCTATTTAAATAAATAACAATATAGTTTTAAATACTCAAGGTAACTGTTAATTGATTTAAATTGATTTTAGCTTAAGTTTAAATTTAAATTAATTAGCAAAAAGATTGTTTTATTTTATTTTTGAATATAGCTTTTAAATATGATTTGAATATATATATATAAAGTTTAAAATACAATTTAAATATGAGATGTTAATTCATTTAATAAATAGTAGTAGTTTATAATCTCCTTTATAAATTATTTTAAAATTGATAAATATGTTAATTTCAAACAATATTAATAAAGTATTGTTTTTTTATAATAAAAAGACCTTAATAAAATAAGATTGTTATTTTCAAATTGGATGTGTTGTTTTAAATTTACTTTAAATTGGATTTTAAGAATATAATTTGAATTTGAATTTGAAATTCAAAAGAGGTAATATTTAAATAGTTTTAGATTTTAAATATATATGCATAAGCTTTTATTTATAAGTATAATTGGTTAGTTCTTTAAAAAGTTATCTTTATATATATAAATAGATAAGTAATAAGTGTTTAAGAAAATAAAGAAAAAGATTTATTTACACTTAAAATAAATATAAATTAAATAAAAAGACATGTGTAATTCTCCAAATGCTTTGTTATAACAAGTGTTAACTAATTAACCACTATAATGACAAATGTCAAAATGAGGTAATTTTGTTTTTCTTTTATTTGTTAAATCATTTTATTCTATATAAAACATATGTTCTTATCTACATTTCTTTTTCTCTTTTTCAAAGACAAGAAAACTTCAGCCTAAACTAAAATCCTCAAAACAAAATCTGAAACAAATCTTCTCTCAACAAAACAAAATCCTCTTAAATAATCTGTAATCAAACTATCCTCTCAACCAAAATTAGTAATCAAATTCCTCAATCTCCAAAATAATCTGTAACTAAACTTTCCTCAAACCAAAACAAATCAATCAAAAGCCTGTTCATTTTCTTCTAAACCTGGAATCAAAGCTTTTAGCCTGCATTGATAAAACTAAGAACAACAACCTGCAATATCTTTCAAATCTGGAAGCCTGTATTGTTCAAAATCAAAGCCTGCATTTTCTTTAATCTGGAATCACATTCCAGTCTGCATGCAAGATTCTGTAAACAAACAAAACATGAGATCTAAAGCAATATCTCAACAAGAAAATGGCACGCATGCTAGATCCAGTAACATCAAGCAACATACAAATTTAAACAGCTAGCAATTCAAGTTTTCAAGGCAAATCAAAACTGTTTCAAAGGGAGCTCTGATTCTCTGCTTTTAAATGGTGAGTAACAATATTTCTAAAACTTTAATATAAGATTCTGGTTGCCTGCTTGTTTCTGTTATATGTTTTGTTTGTGAGTAACATTCATTTTTAAAACTTAAGTTTATGATATATGTTTGCATGTGATGATATTGGCTTGTATTGAAGTTCTTAATTTGAATTTATGTGAATTGGTATAAATATACTATATGACCCTGTCTGTTTACATAAACAAGCCTGCATTCTGTTCTTTCAAATAAGTGAGTAAACAATTTATTTAAAAATTTAAGTAGTAATTTTCTGTTGCATGATTTTGAAATGGTGTTTGTTTATGCGCATAGCAGTTTGCCTCTGTAGATATAATTATGCTATGGGTTTTGATATATTTGAAACTGTGTGTGTTGATTTCCTTTTCCTCTCTGTAAAGTCTGAGTTAAAACCAAAGCTTCAAGTTATTTCCTGATTAAACAACAGTTAGGATTTTGGTTCAAGCAAAATAAGTTAGATTAAGTACAAACCAAGAACCAGGGATAGAACTAAGTGCTGGTATTTGAAATTCATCTGGAAAACAAATAATGCAGTAACAAATTATTATCAATGTTGAAATCAAGTGTTGAATTTGATTAAAATAATTATATAAACTAAAGTATCATTGGAAATTATGAATTTTGGAAAGAAATTCAAAATTTTAAAAATTGTATTGAGTGAGTACTTGGGGGTTTCCTGAAAGTTGGGTTTTGGTCTAATTCTGTTGATCCATGCATCTGGGTTGCTCGAGATTGATGATGGAGCTAGGTGAAGCATTGGAGAGGATAGAAAAAATGGTTGAAGGGATGATAATTCACTGTGTAGTTTAAATTTGCTCGAGATTTGTTTTAAACCTAGTTTTACGGGGTTTCAATGTTTGTTTAAGTTCGTTTTGCTCTGTTGATCGAACTGCTTGGGGATTTGGGTATTAGAAGATGGTGGGTGGACGAGTACTTCACCGAAGTTTCAACGACGATGGTGGTCGGAGGAAGGAATACGAGTCGTTGACAGGTTTGGGAAGATTTCCAGCTTCTTGTTCCAGGTTGTGATCGAGATTTCTCGAATTCGATTGAGGTGGTTGTTCGTGGTTCTGGAGGTCGCGATCGTGAGGGGTGGTCGAAGTCGATATGCCGGAGTTGGGAGTGATGGTCGGAGGCGATCAACTCGCTTGTGCACGTGCACGAGATACTTGGAGCCTGGGTTGCTTCTTGGTTCGAGAAGATGAAGTCTCTGTTCGACTCGAAGTCGTGCTCAGGGAAATAAGGTTTTGGCTCGGGGATTCGAAGGGAAAACTCGAAGCATTTCAGGGGAGGCTCGGGTGATTTGTTTGTTACAGGTTTAAGCCTGGTTGTTTTTAAAAATTTTAATTTAAAATTAAAAACAGAAATTTGAGCAAAGTTTAAATCAATTTTTAAAGTTTGAATCCAAGTTAATTTGTATTCTAGCTTGAGATAAAATAAGTTTATAAATTTATAATGTTTGTAAATCTGATTTAAAATTGGTTAAAGTTAAATTGTAATTTATTTTGAATCTTTTAATTTAAAATGAATTAAAAGAAAGATTTTAAAGTTAAATCTTTTAAAGTCTTGGTTAATAATAATTAAAGTAGATGGAAGGTTAATACTTTAATTTAGAAAGTAATTAAAGTTTAATGATATATGAGTCATTAAATTAATAGGATAATTAAAGAATAATTTAATAATTTGATTAATTAATGGTTTAGTGTTAATTAATTAAATAATTAAGATTATAAGTTAAATTAATTAAGGGTTAATTAATTTGGGATTAAGAATCATTTATTTAGATAAGTTTAGATTTTAATAAATGATTAGAAATTTATTTATCAAGTGATTAAAGGTTTATTTAGCAATTAATTAAGTAATAGAGTTAAATTAATTGGTAATTAAGAATTTATTTAGTTGTAATTTATAAATAGTTGATTAAAGTTTAATTACTTAGGAAGTAGTTAAAGAATTGTTAATAATTAATGAAAGATCATTAATTAGAGATTATTAAATAAATAAATAAATAAATTAATTAACATGATTAAATTTGATAATCAATTAGATTAATTAGTTAATGTGAAAATGGGTTAAGTATAATTACTTAATGGAAGTAATTAAGGTAATTAATTACTTAAGGTAATTAATTAAATAAATTTGATTAAGTTAAATTAATTAATTAAATTAATTTAAGATAATCATTTAGAGATATGATAAATATAATTACTTAAATGTAATTAGTGAAGTGTAATTACTTAGGAAAGTAATTAAAGTTAATTAGTGGATGTAATTAACTAAAGATGGTTTAATGAAAGTAATTTGAGTTTAATTACTTTGAATAATTAATCAAGGGATTAATTAAAAGATAATTAATTAAGAAGTAATTAATTTATGGAAATGTAATTAAGGGTAGTTAATTACTAGATGTGATTAATCAAAGGTGATTAATAAATGTGGTTTAATTAAGAATTAATTATTAAATATAATTAATTTAAATGGTGTAATTAAGGATTGGTTAATTAAAACTAATTAATCAATAATAAAAGATTAAAGTAATTAATTAATTAATGAAGTAATTTAAGATTAATTACTGAAATGGTTTAAGTTAATTAATTTGTGAAATTAATTAAGAGTTAATTACTTAAAGTAATTAAAGGATTATTAATCAGGAATGATTAATTAAGAATAAATACTTATAGTATGCTTAATTAATTGGTTTAATTAATGATTAAGTAAGAAGGATTTATATAATGAAGTAATTAGTTTAATTCACTTTAAATTAATTAGAGATGATATAAATCATTACTTAGGGATGGTTGAATGATATGGAATGCTTTGCATTGTTGATATCTCTGATAAGAGATATGCTGATCTATAATATGGATGTTTGGTTGGATTGAAATGATAATATGAATTATCTGTTTGGATGATAATGTAAATTTTCTATTGAATTATCTATCTTTGTGTATATAGATAAAGAATTGAATTGTTTTAACCTTAAAACAACTTGACCTTAAAAGATACGTTTTGGATTTCGATGAGACCGGGATCGGGTTTCCGTATACCGGAATTCCAGGTCTGGAGACCCGAATACCACATCGATCCAAATTAACGATAGGTTGTGAATCTCAAGTGAAGATGAAGATTCAGAGTGCAAGGGTTATTGTCGTTAACTCTGAGGGTGATTCCAATACGAGTGTAACGAGATAATGCCTTCGGTTTCGTTCGAACCCGGAACGAACTTGAATGGATTGAATGCTTTCAACACATCGTCAGGTGGACGATGAGCATTCTAAGTAATGTGATCTGATTAAAGGTAATCGTAGCCTCAAGCCTCATCAACCGGGAATGGCTAAAACAGGGGAGGTGCAGCAAGGCTTCGTGGGTAGCACCCACTGAGAGTAAGGTCATCCCTGTCTAGAGAGTTCCTTCTTTTATTTCGGCTTAGTGGTGCAGTTGGCGACGGCCATCTGTGGGGTGATTTTATTCGGAATTATCCAGTAAGGGATGGTTCCGGCTTTGTGTTGCAGGGGATTGGGAGTGATCCTCGGTACGGTGATCTAGGCCCCGTACTGTGATGAGCGGTACCCCGGTAGCTCTGCCATTGTATGGAAATCCAAATTCCAATAAGTGATAACGGACTTGATTGTATACTTATGTATGCTGGAATTTAATAATGTAACAATTTCGGCTATTTCATATTTATTTGAAAACCCTAGACCCTATTATAATACAATCGAATTTCCTATCAAATGTTTTGATTAGCGTAAGGTAAAAACTTACCCATGTTTATTTGTGGGGAGTCTTACGTGATACCTTTTCTTTCAAAAAGTTTTGAAGTTAAACAAGTTTAACCTGTTACTCACACCAGACCCATGTCTGACCCAAGTTGTTTATTTCTGTTTTATAAACTCTTGGGTACTCAAATTTTTACGAGTAGCCAAGGGATTCAGGTTTAGCTTTGACGAATTGTGGAGGAGCAATGGAGCAGGAGGCTTCGGCGTTCGTAGATATAGTATTCCGCTGTGTTGATATCTGTGTTAGAGTCTAGTATTGTATTTGAGTTGTAATCTCTAGACAGATGTTTATAACTGTCTAGTATGTGTTGTATAGATGTGTAAACTCTGATAAGTGTTGTATAATATAGTTTATTTATGTTATTAATATAATTTATTCGTTCCGCTGTGAGATCGTTGTTGTTGTTCTTTCTTTCTTCTCTTCTTTTCTATTTTCTACCTCTTTCTTTCTTATTGACGATGCGTCTTCCTGGGCATAGGAAGCCGGGTCGTTACAGACTGCTACTTTTCTCTTTCTGCATTAAAGGAAACATAACATTAACAAAACTATTAACCATAGGTAATAAATCAAATATATTTCTCACCAAATCTTCAGTTAGTCGAGCCATTCCTCGACGACTACACGTGTGTGGTATTTGTTTGTCCTTCAAGGATTTAAATTTATCACTTCGTAGCTAGATTACAAGATTTATCACATTGATTAGTTAATTTGCATTTTACGTACGCTTAAATTTCATATATATATATATACACACACACACACAAGAAATAATAAAAATTACATTACAATTACCTTAAACTCTTTGCTCATTTTTGACTCGATAAACTTCTTCCATTCCTTCATACTTCCAACGTTTTCTGGTTTTAGTTGAATTTGTTCCTCCTTTTTTTTTGTAATATCTGTTTTACGAATTTTCTTTTCGAACCTCTCCAAATGCATCCCATTTGCTGAAAAACGGGAGCGTTTTGCCATTCCTCATCCAATTTAAATCTAGCATGTAACATTTATCAAAATGATAATCATTCAAATTCTTCTTGAATATGGAATCCACATAAATGTCAGTTCCTGAATATGCTGGCATATCATTTAAGTGTATTAATTTCATGCCATTGAATAGATTAGATATCGAAGAGGTACTCGAGTCATAAAGTTATAGTTTTAATTGAGTTATAGAGTGGCTAAAAGCACTGAGTCGACCTCATCAGATTAGTGGAGTTCCTTGTATAGAACTTTAGGGGTATGAACTCCCCTTCTAAATAGTTTGGAATCCTGAATCTCATTACTAGTAACAAGTTCTCTTTTATGGGAATATTGGAAAATAAGTTAAGTAATTATAGTATTGAACAATTCATGTATAAACCAAACGGCAAATGGATATGTGAAACACAATTGCAATGAAAATCAAAACAATCGAATTCTCCTAGTTTGGGACACATCAGTTTGGTCAACTATTGTCATGCACACAAATAAACAGTGTATAACTTGCAGTCTTCACAATGCAACTGGGCTGTGCATAATATGTACAGTGATGTACGCATTTACTATCCGAGAACAAAGAGTAAATCCCTGGCACTATCTCATTCATCAAGCTAGTCTTTTTAATCTACCCTGGATTATTCTTGGTGACTTCAATACTATCCTATCTAGTCAAGAAAGAATAAATCAAGGCATTTACTGTAAATTAGGGGATACTGACTTCATGAACTGTATTAACAATTCCAAATTAATTGAACCTGAGTTTTTAGGTAACTTCTTTACATGGAGGGGTAAATTTTTTCCATACATAGCAAAATCGATAGAGTTTTCATTAATAAATTTTGGAATAGCAAATTTACTGAGTTTGGAATTCATTTTGGTCCTCATTCATTGAGTGGCCACACTCCTATTCTCATCAAATTCAAATCTAATGATGCAGCCAATGCTAGAATTCCAGTCAGGTACAACTGCTCTAAATAATGACCACCTCTCTAAAATAGGTCAATGATAATGGAAAAATATATTCTAATAGGTCATATGAAGTTACATGCAAACGCTTATGCATCATAATAAATATGAAACGTTATATTATTACCTGAACGGATTTCCATAGAACTACTTTCAAATCGTCACCAAGTAGCCTCCAGTCATCTAGCGTAAATGAAACATGCTCACGGACAAGTGGCCCTAAATAAGAAGATAATTTCACTGATCCTTCCCCTACAGGTACGCCCGATGAATTAAGCTCAACTTCAATTCGGCTTGCAACATTCGAAGGAAGTCTTTTCACTTTAGTTGGGCCTCTAGTCCTTTTTTTGGAAACCTGTTTTGCATCATCTGCAATTGCTCTATCCACTTCCACTGCAGTTTCAGGATTTTCATCAATATGCAGAGCTGTGCATGCGATTGGCTGGCTTGCATTTCCAACATCCATGTTTTCCGAAGGTGGCTCAACATGCTCTTCCATTACATTAGACCTGTCAGATGCATCTTCAAATTCTGCGAGTCTTTTTTGATAGCGAGTAAGTTTCTTGTTCGTTGTTTTCTTTGTACTTCTAACCATTTTCTGCAGGCAGACACAGGAATTCATGATATTCAAATAAACTGGTTTGCTAATCAATTTGTAAACTGCTGCTAAGATAAAGGAATTCATGACACAGGAATTCAAGAGTAAATTGGTTTGCTGATCAATTTGTAAACTGCTGCTAAGATACAGCAACAGTTGATACGCGATATACATGACATTCAAATGCAAATAATAATATAGGTATGATGAACATAAAATATTTAGATAACAGTGCAGTGCTAAAATGGCAGTCCTATATTAGATTTTTATTGATTTTTGTATACTGAAAATTGTTGGAGCTGATACGGTTTAAAAATCTGAATTCAGTGCTGATAACAGTGAATAGATAACAGTGCAGTGCTGATAACAGTGCAGTACTGAAGATTTTTGTATATTAGATAACAGTGCAGTGCTGATAACAGTGCAATACTTAGTTATCTGAATTCACGTGTGGGTTTAAAAATCTGAACATATAAAATTTGAACATCTAAAATCAAAGGCAAAATCTGAACAGTTAAAATTTGAACATATAAAATCTGATACCTTGTGGGTTTAAAAAAAATATGCTAACAAATAAAAATACATGATACGGTGTAATACATGTATATGGAGCCGGTGGAAGATACGTTTTGGTCCCATGAGGTTGTGCATATAGACCATGACGAATTCCCCAATCCTCTAAATCATGTCTACAATTAATCCCATCCTTTGATTTGTTGTCATGCAACATTGTACCCAATGTGCTTTCACAAACATTTTTCTCAACGTGCATTACGTCTAAATTATGACGTACTGGAGTAGTTGTGAAGTAGTTGTGGCTGAGATGCAACAGTGGTGCAGTTTGATGGTTTGGTGGTTGATGGAGTTGTGATGTGTTAACAGTTTTTGTAAAGAGGTGGTTGATGCTGCTGCGATAGTGGCAGTGGTGAAGTTTGGTGAAGTAGTGGTGGTGATGTAGTTGTGGTTTGGGATGTTTGTGCAGAGTGGTAAGGCTAGACAGTGAACTGGAAGGGGAAGAGCAGTTTGTAGGGTGATGGTTGTAATGTGGTAGAAAATTGTGAATGTAAAAAAGAAAAGAAAAAAATTGCAATAAAAAAATATTTTGGTTGTTGAAATCGTGTATACTTTTTTTTCTGTTTTTTTATAGAAATGTAAATGCAAAATAAAAATAAACAACAACAAGCACGTACTCCTTCCTATGTAGTAGATAGTATGTTAAGAATAAATTCAAAATTGCAAAGTGGTAACAACTAGTTGACTTTAAAGTAGAACCTGTTTGATTATGGTAAAGTAAGCATTAAGTGATCCTGAATAACGTTTTCGAACACCAGAGGAAGCTTCCCTTCAGCTTGAAGTCATACTTCAACTAAATCAGTTGGGTTTGCAACAGTAATCCCAATTGCACATATTTGTACAAAAGAACAAAATCATTGAGTAATTCAAGATATAAAACAAAACTAAGTAAATATGAAAACACACAAAATTTAATTAATATACACAGTTACTAGTCGTCAACCGACAAGTATTTTCTTGGTTAGAGGGACTTCTCTAACAAAATTACCACCAACATATAGGATGATCTTTGTTACAGACAATCAACTGGATACTTTGTGCATCTTTAAATGGCTATAGGGGAGATCCTTGGCCTTTTTTATCAAGGACAATTTTGACAGAGACTTGGTAATATTACACCTCTAATTTCATTTTATTGTCCCCTTTGGAAGGCTAGTGTATATGTCTTATTATTAATAATACATTTTACAGATGAATTACATAAATTAAACATGGAAGGTGGAATGGGATAATGACCATAAAATGGAAAACACAAAAAAACACTTTAACAGACACTTTGAGTGCATACTCAAACACAAGCGTAAAAAAGGACAGTAAAAGATAATAGCACAAAGATGTGAGATGTTTACATGGTTCGTATAGTTACTTTACAAACGTGGTCGACTTAGTTAAATTTTTATAAAATTATATTAATTTTTATAAACTTAATTATATTTTATTAAATTTAACTTAGTTAAAATTTTATAAAACGTAGTTAATTTTTATAAACTTGTTTATTGTTTATAAAATTTTGTTAACACAGTTTTTTTTTGGTAAAAAAATTTAATTTTTATAAATTGGCTACACTTATATTTAATTTTATAAACTTAATCAACTTAGCTAAGTTTTTATAAAACTTTATAAAATTTTGTGAACTTAATTATATTTTATAAATTTTTATGAAACTTAATTCATTTTTACAAACTGTATGCATTCCAACATTCTTCAGACCTCCATTCTCAACAACCTCTACACTCCAAACCAATTCAGTCTGCTAAATATTTATGAAAGTTTGCATGATACTACACTCGAAACATTTCTTGCATTTGTGAGTCTATTGGTAGGAAACTAAACTATTACTTCGCGTGAATGCTATAGGCACTAGGAGGGGATTATAGGCCTTCAGTATTTGATGACAGAGATCGCGATGTACAAGGACATCACCTAAAACCAACCAAAGCTTTTACTAAAAGCATAAAACAAGTAAACACTATATTGCAACATGGTCAATGATGGACGATTCACATTAATATTACCTCCAATTATACTCATCCAAAGAACTTGAAACATATACTCATATGCAACTTAGCCATTTGAAGCACATTAATACCAAAAGAAAAAAAGAAAAAAGGGAAACTAAAAAACTAACGTTTCAGTTTTATGTAAAAAAATCCATTTATTCAACTTCATTTTTTTATGAACGATTCAAGGTTGAACACAATAGTTTATCAAACAAATAGCATGTCATTAAATATTTAAACTGTATATACCAAGTAACGAAAATGTATTAGAATATACCCCATGTTTACATACATGTGCAGAGACTAATAACTTGTAGAAACCAGCAAGTATTATCTCTAGCATATTTGTTAACATTTATTTAATCGTGAGATGACTAGTACAAAAATGAACTAGACTTAAACTAGCATACTTCAGAAAGGCTTGTTTTACTTGATTGCAGTTCCAGATCATTCACAAATTGTTCAATTTTTGCTTCACTAATGTGGCCTGCCATGGTAATGATGGGTGACCGAGGATTAGGGTAAACGTTGTAGCTAATCTTTAATAGACTCGATATCTTAAGTTGTGTTTCATCAAAAAAAATAAAATCTTAAATTGTGGAAATCCCAATAATACTATTAGCTGTTTACGCATGTTCCTACAAAGGAAATAAATTTTCTCACTAAAGAAGAGATTATAGGTACCTGTAACTTATCTTCAAATCAACTTGCAATCGATGAATCGGCTAGGAAAATCGACGAATGGTCTGGGAAATCGATGAATGCAAAAGTTGAACCGTGTTCTGCTGAGCTTCGTCTCAATCAGCAATCGAACCTATGATTTATTCCATTAAATTGAAAACCTTAAAAAGTTGAATTAGGGAATTTTTGGGAGGGTTTTAAGGGAAAAGGCGAAATCTTATTTCTTTCTGGATGTAGGAATGAAAGAGCGAGAGAAGGGAAAAAACATTCTTTTTTGGGGGCAAAGACACGAATGAGAGGCGGCAAATAAATTGTTAAACCTAACGACTATTGTCAGTGTTGATTAACATATACTTTTCTTTTGCAAACTACTTTGACCGCACTTGATTATAAAACGCTGTGCAATTATGCTGTCAAAATCATATTTTGTTGTAGTGTTAATTTAAAGAAACTTAAGAACTAAGCAACTGGGTTCCATTTCAATCATTTAAAATAATATATATATATATATACTCATAACTTACCTATATATCTATATATTAAGTCAAACCTCAAAAATTAAAATTAAGATTGGTTTATCAAAATAGATGTACAGTATAACTAGTACAGCAGTCTTCCCACTTTGAAACTCGAAAATGAACATCGATGATGCGTGTACTCATCACCGAAATTATTTTCCAACGACAGAGAGGAGAGTACAAAACTTATTCCCTTTAAAAATTTCCTTTTAAAACATTTCTTTGAAATCACCTTGAAATATTTATATCAGAAAATACTTCCAAATAATGTTAATATTATATTCCAAAATCCTTCGAAAGAAATTTTCAATATCCCGGAACTTAAGTTCTAAAATTCCAATTTATATTCATTTTATTTGTAAATCTTATTTTCAATCAATATTTATAAAATTTCACTACCTAACAAACAAATATATAACAACCAACTATATCATTTATAAAATTTATTGTTTTACATTCAAAATATATAATAGGAAAAATTATTTCATTTACCTATATTTCAAAACAGTATTGTGTCAGTCTGTCCTATTAAGTGTTTAGAAATTCCTATCGATGTCATAGCGTCCTATGCATCGACCAGAATTTATAAACACAAAATGGAACAAATTAACACAATACAAAACCCTTTTATAACACTAACAAATACGCTCTCTCATATATACACTCAGCGACTCACCCTAGGGTATTACTACCCTATCTTATGTGAGTTAGACCCCACAAAGCTAAGGTTATCGCTAAACCAAAACTCTGATACCAACTGTAACGACCTGCCTTTTTGGACGTTTTAAGTAAACACACGTCAGACTCAAACCATCCAAAAGGGCAGATTGTTATGGGGTAAATAAGAAGAAGAGAAAGAAAGAAAATATAAACAAATACAAAATCTCGCAGCGGAATGACAAAATATAATAATCAAATAAACAGTTCATGAAGCTATTTACAAATAACATTTCATTACACTTTTACAATACAGATCAGAGTTACATATAACATGAATGAATAAATAATGCAGCGGAACAATATGATGTAGTGGAATAAATATAATAAATAATAATAGCATTAAATCTCCGTCTTCGTCCTCTAGAAAGCCGTCTTCAATAAAACTGAAAAGCTCAGACTGACCCGAGCGAATTAAAAAGACAAAACACTCGAGTCGGAACTAAAAGATCTTATGTAAGTTAAATCAACAGTAAGTAAATATGAGTGTAACGGCGTCGAAGATGTTATGGGGTTTGGCATCTCCTATCCAGTGTCTAACGTGAGTGCAATAACTTAAAAGATGTTTGGAATTACCATCTCTTAAGGATCCGTTAAACTATCTATATGTAGTACAATACGCTATTATAATAGTGTCTATAGTAAAGTAAAGTATTAAAAGAGCGTTAAGGCGTTACCCATATCCCCTTTAACACATTTTTGTTTATTCTCATAGTCTATACAGTACCGTAATTCCTTCATAAACTGGAGGGCTATCAGAGGGCACTCCATAGATATGGTACAAACCAAACTCGTAGAAGGCACGATAGGACATGTGAACACGGCACTCGAGGCAATGCCAGGGTAGATATACCAATTGCGGATCCAGACTGGTGGTAACGCATAACAACTACTACAGCCCACCTCGGAACACACTCCCATAATCAAAATCAAGGGGTGGCCACCAAATCATCACAAAGTCATAATATGGTATCGAAGAAGCATGTCAAATAGAAGGAATGACCTCACTTGGCCCAGCGTGGCTCCTGTTTGAGTCAGATCTAAGCTAACTCACGGGAGTCGGGGTCACTTAAATACCTCATACAAAATCGTTTGCCAAACCATCCTACTTCATTTCTGGAATCTCCACCACGTACACAGTTGTTAAAGTGGTTTTCGGTATTGGGAGAGAGTATGACAATATCCGATCCCGGTCTCTTTAACTACCAAACGCTTATTTCACACCGGATGGTTCTTTTACATTTCAAAAATTCAATTCACAACTGATATCAAAATATCATATTCGATTTCAAATCATATCTCTTTCGAAATCATATTCACTTTCAAAACTATATTCACTTTCAAAATCATATTCACCTTCAAATCATATCCACTTTTGAATTTATCGATAAGATAGGTTAATTAAATCCTAGTTCCAAAATCATCATATTTATTCAAATATGTCATTTCAAAAAAAGGTATCAATTCCAAATTCCAACTTAGATTGTATCATCATCAAGGATTTAAATATAAATACTTCAACTTTACACAGTCTGAATTTTTTTTTTGAAAATAGTTTAGATAATCATAATTAATTTTAATAGTTTTAAAATAGTTTAAAATAGATTGAAATAGTTTAAATAGTAGAAATAATTTAAATAGATTTAAATTTGATTTAATTAGATTTCAAATGATTTATATAGATTTAGAATAGATTAAATAAATTTTTAAATAGATTAAATAAATTTAAAATAGATTAAATAGATTTTTAAATAGATTAAATAAATTTAAAATAGATTAAATAGATTTAAATTATATTAAATAGATTTAAAATAGATTAAATAAATTTAAATTTGTTTAAAATAGGCAAAATAGATTAAATTGGATTAAATGGGTTATAATAGATTAAAATAAATTAAAAATAGTTTTAAATTGATTAAAATAGTTTAAATTCATTAAAATAGTTTAAATTAATTTAAATAGATTTCAAAGTTATATTCAAACATTTTCAATAAATCAAATCCGACAAATTCATTAATATTTGACACTTCAACTTTGAAATTCCAATTTAAATCCTTTGAACAATTCATTAAATCAATTCCAATTTCAGCATTAACGCTTGGATTATCGAAAATAATTCAGTTTATGTGAATCAATTTCTATTTCAAAATGCCAGTTAACTGAATTCAAAATTTAAAGAATTAAAAATCATTTAATTTAACCAATCCAATGTCAGTATATAATTTTCTACCCTATGGTCAAGTGATACGGATATTTATCATTTCAATCCACAATTTAATTTTTTTTTACGGTTATATATCGTTTCAAACAACAATCCCGAATTAGATAAAAATCCATAAAATCGCTCGAGTCTATCATTTCAACCCATAACGATTTTCCCTAATCTATAGATCATTCGGGTATGCATCATTTCAACCCATAGGGAACTTGCAGTGTTATAACAATATAAAAATACAACATCCAGTCATCCAATATCAACAATCAAACATCCATCATAATCATCATCCAAATCAACCAATAACCATCAATTGATAACTGATTATCATTAACAGGTATTAAATTGACAATTAAATTCAATATTAAATTAAACGATGATTAATTGCAATAAAAGTCAAATTTAACTAGAATGACAAATTAAACTTACCAAACATCAATCAATAAATTTCAAATCACATCATAAATTTAATTTAACTAAGATAAGATAATCTAGTAGTTGTGATTGGATCAAAACACTCACCTTTGATTTCAAATCGATTTGAAATCCAAAATAAGGCCCAAATTTCAACAGTTTCAGAATTCATTTGAACAAGTTCCAAAATATCCGAAATTTCAATACGATCCCAGTGGAACAAACCGCGCGTGAATCCGAGTTCGCATGCAAAAGATATGTAAGTTAGAACATACAAACATTCATTAATTTAATAATTTATTAACCAATAATAAATAGCCACGTCACCTTCTCTACCTCACGCGTAAACCCCACAGCGAACCACATACAGGACTACAACCCTGCCGCCACCCAAACATCGATGTCGCCGCATCAACCAGGCCAATCGCAGCCATGACCAACCCCACCAGAGAAGCCGCCGACCTCGCCCAAGCCTCTCGACCCCCCTGCGATCGACCAAACACCTCTCAGTCGTGAAAACATAGAGCAGCCACCGCCTAGGGTTTGCACCCCTAATCAATTATCGCCGATGATCTAGCCACTGACAAGCAAAATAAACTACTCCGATGAACTCCGCGCGTCACTCTCCACCCATCCTTATCATCGATTCGACGATCCGTCGAAGTTGATCGACGCGCGATGAATGACGGAGAATGATTTGCCAATATCGGACAAACCAGGACCCGATTACAAAAACGAACTGTAGATTTGAGTTGCGCTCGTGGAGAGCTTTGAATCAATATATAATATGATAGGGTTTGGAGAGTTTGAAATTTGAAATTTGTTTTGAAATTTGACTGAGGGTTTGCAATTTGATTTTGCTTCTGCCATTGAAGAATGAACAGACAGAAGTTGATGTATGAACAGAATAGACTGAAAGACTGTTAGGGTTTGAGAAACAAAGTTTCTTTATATTAACAAAGCCCAATAAGAAAGAACGAACATCCGAATAGATTTGGAACGACAAATACAACCCAAAAAGCCCGTTTCGTTTCCAAAACAAAAGTGGGTCATTCCATATATCAAAATAGATGTTTTCAATATTTTTAAACTCAGTGGAACAAGTTTCAAGTCCTAATTCCATCGTATGAAGGAGTTAGCTTAAAATCAGCTTATTTCAAATTGATTTCAAATGAATTTAATTAAATTGATTTCTTCGCGTTTCAAGCCCGTATGATCAAACAACAAGTCCGATCATTACAGAACTTGAAATCTTACAATAATTCACCATTACGGAACTGATGAAACTGGTTTCGTCGAAATCCAAGATAGTGGCCAAAATGGCTGTTTCCACATTAATTAAGTAAATTAATATTAAATTAATTAAGTCACTTTTTCCATTAAAATTTGGTAATTAAAAAATTTCATCATTTTAGATCACTTAGACATTTATAATAATTTAAACAAATTTACATGTCAATTCAGTGTTAAATATTATACTGATTACAGTGTTCAATTTCAACTGTAATTAAATCTAATTAATTAAGAGTTAGTTCCAATAAATTGATTTGATTTGATTTTAATATTTTTATTCGATCAATTATTACTTTATAGACATAGTTAACATTTGTTCGTATCTTATTTCACTAATATTTTACCATTATCATCTTAGTTTTCATTAACGTAGTATTTAATTACATTTAATTTCAATAAATCCTTTTATTATAATTTAAATTCCAATAAATTGATCAAACTTGATTTCAATTCTTTTATTACATCAATTGTCATATTATGAATAAAATTTATATTGGGTTACATCTTATTGAAACAATATTCTACGATTATCAATTTAATCTACATTAACTGCACCGATTAAGTGAATTAATTATAATTGATTTCCAATTTAATTTAACAGACTAAATAAATAGGTAACATGTAATAATTGTCACCATTAACTTTTAATCACATCTTATAAGTTTATTATCCACAACAAGTGTTATAATTACTACCACAGCACTAATTTTATTCAGTTACAATTTATTACACCTTACCTCATTAATTAATACAACATTTATATTATCAATTAATACACATTATTACAATAAATTTACAATCTTTAACCAATTATAACTTTTTAATCATTTTAAATTAATTGGAATTACATTTAAAGTAGTTATCAATTATCTTAAATTATTACTATTACATTTCATTCCAGTTATACTCTTTTATTAATTCTCAAATTTTTATTTCTTCCAACATTAAATCACAAAACCTTATTAGTTTAACTATTTTTAATTATCAAAAATTACGGGTCGTTACAAATTATTTTCCAAAATTTCAAAATTTCAGTTCAGGAATTTCTAGATTTCAAGTTTTTCATAAAAGTAATTTTTTTTAATAATCTATCTAAATTATTAAATAAGTTTCATAAGCAAGATTGGGAAAATTATAAAGTTTTATTTTCTTTTTCACTTAATTTTCAACATTCTTAGATTCAATACCACCCTCATTTAAAAAAATTAAACCTTATGTTCTCTAATTAAATTTACTAAATTTTTATAGAAACTAAAATTTAGCATAAATTAAAGTTTTAAAAACTATTTAATCATATATTTTAATATAAATAGATATGTTTGAAAATATTTTAAAACATATCAAAATCCTGAAACAAAAATGGCAACCGGTGCACCAGTCGAAGCCAACCAGTTCACCGGTGACGGTTTTTATTTCAGAACCAAGCCATATTTAAACTTTTCCCTCTCTTCTACTTTTCACTTTCCCAACCTCAAAAATGAAATCTCAAGCCCTAGCCCCCATTTCCAGTTTCCAAATTCTCAAAATCTCATTAATCATTCAACTTAAAATCAAACCTTTGACAATGGTAAAAGGAAAAAGAAGTATCCCTTCCACTTTCTACGGTTCTATTGAAGAATTGCCCCCCGATAAAGTTCGCAATTGTTTGAAGAATAAGTGTGAGAATATCTAGAAGTTTTAAGCTTTGATGGCCAAATGCATCTAGGAGGGCGTCTGATAAACTTAAATTTCTTAAACTTGTATGATATTAGAAATTTGTTCACTCGGGCCGAGTTAGTAAATATTATTAGCTTGAATGGTTATGAGATTGATATTTACCCCCATTGCATAGTGATTTTATATGCTAATCTTGAATTTGGACATGATGATAATGGTTTGGTTCTACCCATATTCTGGTGTCAAAGATGTAGAAATTGCTTTTAACAAAAGTGAATTAGGAGAAATATTAGGAATTTCTTCAGAAGAGATGTCATTAGATGAAATTTATATTTGATGGAGAGCGTATATTACGACAAATACTTCATAACGCTCGTAGAAATTAGACTATGTCAAACTTAAATCATTTGGCTCGTATTATAATTTGGATTCTACAACATGAATTGATCCCGAAAACCGGTAGTTTTGATTAGATATACTCATTAGTCCAAAAAGCCACATATGTTATATTGGGAAATATTTGGATGAATTGAGTTAATGCTATTGTGAACAACATGGTACAAAATAGATCGGGTGAGAAGAGATGGTACAATCCCTATGGAAATTTAATTACAATGATTCTTTAACGATTTTGAGTTGTATTAGATGATGAAACTCCTATTAGGCATCCATACTTAAGTTTTTTTGATGATAAAGTTTTGAAAGCCATAAAAATTCCATCAACTTTAGATGAAATTACTATTGAAACCCCTATACATGAGTCGGCTTAAGAGGACATTCCTTGACCTTCTTCTCCACATCATGCCTCTCCTATGTAGACATCTCCTTCGAAAGCTCATATTCTTGCTTTTCTCGATAGGCAAGAACAACTGATTCAGACAATGCGTGAAGACAAATTGGAGAAATAGAGAGAGCTTGGAGTTATTAGATTGTTTTTGACATGACTATGTAGGTCAGTACGTACTAGAGAGAGTGGAGTTGGTACCAGTAGTGAGGCCAGTGCTGTACTTTAGCCCCCACTAGTCTCCCGGCCTTTTGTGCACGATTTTCAAGCAGGACTTCATAGCTTTGGAGTAGCAGGTCCTTTATTTCAAGCCTACTAGGATGGGATCTAGAGGGAGAGGACCTCGACCACATACCATAGTTATCCATAGGATTTACCAAGTTAGACCCTATTTGAAAGTCTTATCAAAACCATATTCCTCCAGCAACAGGCAGACAACACATAGGATTTTCAAAGTCAGACCCTATTTGAAAGTCATGTCAAAACCCTATTCCTCCAGCAACAGGCAGACAACACATAGGATTTACAAAGTCAGACCCTATTTCTCCCTCCAGCTATTATGACTTTTCCTTATATGTATCTTCTTTAGGACGATATCACTATATGTTCCATCATTTGCATTAGTTGATATAACATTTGACATTTATGTTTGTGTCTTTGTATTGCATTTGGATTGTTGAAATGTGTTTTGTGATTTGTTTGTTGGTACCCTAGCCTTGACATTTGACAGTTGTATGATCGTTTGAATGTTCTGTGATGGTCATTGTTCTGTGTTTGTGCTCGTCTATGATGTTCATTCTATGATATCCACTATATTCTTAACTATTTTTCTGCTTTTTGATATGAAAAAGGGAGAGATAATCATTCATATGCATTTATTTATGGGGAGTACTAGAATATTTCATACATATAGACAAAGGGAGTATTGTATTTATTTAAAATGCATATATGAGTTGTCATTAACACAAAGAGAGGAGAATGTGAGAACTGTGGTTCTTAGTTTTGGTGATGACTACTCCATAATAATGATTAAAATACACTAGTTGAAGAAGATATTATTACAAGCTATAAGAAGGTGAAAAGAAATCATACTCAAGCTTCATAGTTCATCGATTAGCAAATATTAGAAGAGCTCTTGAAGATTATATTTGTGAGTCATGTTGTCTTAGCTATGTTTTGTTAGAACTCGCAAGAACCGTACTAAAAACTATTCATACTCAAAGAATCTTTAAAATAAAATTTCATAATTACATACACACACGTACTAAGGGCCTCTCGAATGTGAATCAGAAAGGCCCATTGATTATAACGATCCGCCTTTCATACACGTAAAGACGACACTTAATGTAACGACCCAGAATTTCTGTCATTTGAAATTTAGATTTTTAATTGATTTTAAATATTAACAAGTAAGATTTGTAAGTCGAATGAATTATAATTCGAATATAGAGATTTAATTGGATAATTAAATCGATAATTTAATATCTGAAATTCCAGAAATAATTTAAATCCGAATTAAATGTGTATAAAAATGATTTATAAAGTTATATTAAATCATATTGGAGTTAGAATGATGTTTGTAAACTTTTAAAATTGAATTAAAAGTTAAATTGTAGAAATTGATTATTTTAATATTTAATTGATGAGTGAAAATAGTCATTTTTCAAACAGTCTCGGATTTCGACGAAACCAGCTTCATCAGATCCGCAATGTGAAATTATTGTAAGATTTCAAATTTCGTGTCAATCGAATTTACGGTTTGTACGGGGCAAGCCAAAACGCATAGAAATAGTTTTAATCGATTTAATTTAAATTTGATCGTTTAATTCCGTAACTCGCACATATGATCGAATTTGCTCCCGAAACACATTCCATTGTGTTCGGAACACGGGTAAAACCCTAGAAATGTTAGCCGGCATGCTTCGTTTCGAGTTCGGAAAATCTCGGATGGATAGTGTTTTTGTCAATTTTCTATAAAAGGACCCCATTATCTTCATTTCACAAACCCTAGTCTAGCTAGGTCTGGCCGCCAGTTTTATATTCAATGGCCGAGAATGTTCCAAACTTCTTCCTTTAATCTCTCTTGATCCATAAACAATTACCCAAAACGTTCAACAACAAAGTTGAAGAGGTTGGAGAGTTACATCCATACGAAGACGATCGAATTTGGAGCAGCGAATCAATGGCAAATCAAGCTCGAACGGCTGCCATTCATGCACGTTTTTCTAGGCAGGGAGTTGACCGAGCTCCTCGTCGTCGTCGTCGATAGCATGTCTCGCGATGGCCTTTCGATTGAAGGTCGTTGATCGACGTATAGTCGAGTATATAGGTCGTGAAAATTCGAAAAAGAAGGCGGCAATGGGTTTTCTTGCTTGCGTGAGATACCTGGGAACGATGGTGGGGGAAGAAGCAATCACGGCTGTGATCTCCTCAGTTCAAAACGAGCGGCCCATACTGAAAACGAGGTTTAAAAAGAAAATAAAATTGAAAATTGATTATATATAAATTCGTATAAACTTTGAAAAATCATATCTTTTTGATACGAGGTCGAAAACTGACGAAACGAATTGCGTCGGGTTCGTTTTGACGAGCACTACGCAATGGAGCTGGTTTGGAGTCGTTTGGAGCTTGTGATAATTTTGAGTAAAATGAAACGTGCATTTAATTTTATTTGAAATAAAATACTGCAACTGTTTTTGGAAGACAAGGTGAGAACTCCTCACTCAATCGAATTTGTTTCGATTTAAATTTTAAATAGTTAGATTTAAAATTGTTGATAGTGTTGATTGTGTGAATTGAATGATGGTTGTTATCTATTCTGCTGAAATAGACCTTATACGCCGCATATTAAGCGGAGGTTATTATATTAAAAACATATACCGCGATAATTCCACCGTGAAGTGGAATTGGTATTATATATGTACTTGGAGTTGATTTCCCGCATTATATAGCGGATGAGACCCTATTGCGCCGCATAATAGCGGATAGTATTTTATAAATCCCATATACCACGATATTCCACCTCGAAGTGGAATTGGTATTGTGCTAACATCTGTGGATGCAGGGAAATAGGTTGGAGGGATCCAATTGGATTCCTCAAACATTTGAATTTATTTCAATGTTGTGTGTTGATTATTTATAATCTCTGTGTGATTATCTTTGGGATTGGAATTCTTGAAGGCTATAATTTAGCCGAATATATTTTTGGTATCGTTGGATACCAGAAATAAATAAAAATTGGATTTTCGAAATTCAAGTTGAAAGTTTATTTTAAAACTTATTTTTGAGAATTGGATAAATTAAAAGGGAGTTTTAAAAAAGATAAAGTTTATTTTTGGACCATATTGAATTAAATTCCAAATTTTGGGAAAAAGCCTTAATAAATGGATTTTGGGTAATATTATTCATAAGTTAAAGGATTTATTTAAAATTGGTTTTGAATAGATTTGAAGAGATAAAGAAATTTATTTTAAAAAAAGGGAATAATTTGGAAATTAATTGGAAAATTTGATTTGGTGTTTAGAAGTTTATCTGACTTTAAATTAGTCAGATAATTAAATTAATCCTACTTATGGATGTTTGGATTATATTAGATGTTGAATTGTTTGATATCTCTGATATGTGATGCTTTGTGATATATCCTGATTTGTGTTGTGATATGTAATTTGTTTATCCATGATATATATATATATATATATATCTATGATCTGTGAATGAAAGATAAGCGTTATAGTTTATACCGCTTATCAATTATATTGTTATATTTGATCTGTGATGGTTGAATGTTGTTGCACTATTGTGTTAAACCCTTGGACAACACAATACACACACTGTAACAACCCGCATATTTATCGGTTGTATATTTAAATATTTTATTTAAATATAACATCGTTCGTCGGATTATAGTCCGAAAAGCTACTTTTTGCAAACGGCCGAATTGGAGCTCGAAACTATTTCCATTGAGTTTAAAACGACATTTGCGATCTTTTTGAGTATAAGCTTCGATATGTTTGGAGTATGTCGAAATCTGCTACTTTTTCTAGTTGGGTTTTGGGTTGGGTTCAGCCCACTAGCTAACTAAACCCACTTAACCCCCTAACTCAGCCCCCCTCCTCTCCATTCTCTCATTCTCATTTCTTTTCTTAAGTAAAAACTGAAAATGGTGGAGGGAAAGAGGAAATAGAAATTTGCTAGCCCTAGTTTTCTTTGCAAAGCTTGAATCCTTGCTCCAAAATCAAGTGGAAGCCATTGGTAAGCCTCCTCTTCATCTTCTCCATCTCTTCTCCTCTTCAATTACAGAAAATTCCTAACCCTAACTTAGGAAATACTTGTTTTGATCTTAGATTGAAGCTTGTTGAGTTGAAGTAGTGAGTGGTTGATCTTCTCTTTGCAATTGAGCTTCTTCTTCTTTGTTTTGGGTAAAAAGGTGAGATTTTTATCTCACATCTATGTGTATATCTATCATTGATGTTGGGTATGAATTCCTAACAAGTATTCATGTGCTATTGCTTTGATTTGGAAAGAATTAGCATTTCATTTGATAGGGCAAGAAGTGCTGGAAAATAGGCTCCGGCCGACCGAACGCATGGTCCGGTCGACCGACCTGCTACTTGAGCACTTCCCTGCCTCTGTTTTGGGAGTGCATGAATTTGGGCTCCGGCTGACCGACTAGGAAGTCCGGTCGACCGACCTACTTCCCGAGAATTTTTCAGAACAGTGTCCGGTCGACCGAGCACTGTAGTCGGCCGACCGACCTGCTCCTGTTTTGGCTGTTTTGCCTATTTTTGTTTGTTTTGTTTGATTTTCCAAATTTTATCAATTCAAGTTGGTTTTTAATGGTTGTTATTGCATCTTTGGCTTTGATAACTTATCTTTGGCTTCATTCACGATTTTTATAAATAACCCCTCTAAATCGTATTAAAAGCTCCCTTCTCCGCTTTATAAATTTCTATTTAAACACACACGATTTTGCACTTCGAACGAAGTGGAAAGGAGATTAAATGGTTAGGTAAAACACGGACCATGAATCCGCGCGTTCACCTTTCCGATTAATCCCCGACCTATTCGATTGATCGTTTTGACCTTTGTGTCTGGTTTACCGATGAGATGAGGTAAACATTGTAATGCTTTGAGTGTGAAATTGGCTAATGGATAGTAAACCGTTTAGTGCGAACGAGTGGTTATGGGACTCGCGTTAACACTTTTCGGGTTCCTTTTCAAGAGTTGTGACACATTCCGCCAGTTAGTGGTGTCCAGTACTGGGCCTCCGGACCTTCGCCACTACGGTTTGTTGCCTTCGGGGTTTATTGCCTTCGGGTTAAGCCTTTGGGGTTTGTTGCCTTCGGGTATGTTGCCTTCGGGTATGTGGCCTTCGGGTTTGTACCTTCGGGTGTGTGCCTTCGGGTTTGTTGCCCTATAGTATCGCTTCCGATGTTGGTCTTTATGAGCCGCATGGGTGATATTTGGGTTTGGAGCCTTCAGGCTCATGGATCCTTATTTATACAGTACTGAGCTCAAGCAATCTTTTGTTGTTTTCATTGATATGTATATTCCTTAGGTATCGCCCTTCGGTGTTGGTCTTTTTGAGCCGCACGATATGTAGCGATCATCTAGTGGAACTTGTAAACCTTTATTGGTATTTGTTATTTGCCTTTTGGCTTGATTTGGGATATGATATCCTTTGTTTATTTGAGATGCCGATGATATGAGGCTTGTTTTGTTATGTTCATCTTTTGTTAGATGAGTGTGTTATCTCATATAGAGATATTTGTTATACCATACGATTTTGCAGGTTTATTGTTGATCAGTTTATCTAACTGATTTGTTATCTAGACTGACCCGTGTATTTTATACTCGGGTCAGACCGAGATGTTTCAGGTTAGGTGCTTTTGGACTTAGCCTCTTTTGCTTCCGCATGGACTATTCCGCTAGCTTCTTTTTGTTATAGCTTTTATGTAGTCCTTATCTGTTGTAACTCTGATATGTATTCTTTTGGATTCGCCTGTATATTGTGGTTTGCTATACCACTTGACAAGTATTATTTTGTATACTCTGTTATGTATCAGTATATGTGTTTATGATGATCCACTGTTCTGTGATGTATATTACATTTGAGTTGTTACATTTTGTTCTGATAGATCCTCCAGCCACCAATGGTTTTGAATTAAGTATTTATTGGATATGTCGATTCGTTTGATATGGTAATTATCGATGTATTCAGTAGATAGTTAAGGAAAAACTATAGATGGTCGCTCCTATCCAGCCTTATTCTCCGTATTAGCAGACGGTATTATCTAATAATACTCTTTGCTAATGTGGGTATAGAGGTGGGGCGTCACAGCATGGTATCGGAGCTGAGTTCAGAACAAAGTATGATAAACACAGAATAGAAGCACATATTCGATACATTAGAGTGTAATAAGTGATGCAAATCTTTGAATTGTCGTGTCCCTCTATTCCTTCTATTTTGGGAATACGTCTAGGAATGCATTTAAATTCCGTAGTATTCCATATTGAATTATCTTCCTTTGTGATTTTGATTCCAATTTGATGGCATCATTTTATTCTGTAAGCCCTCATGACGAGGAAAGTGTTGTTTCTCTCATTCTTGTGGTTTGAGAATTTTCTGGTATTTTGGTCTTGTCTTAGGATTATTACCTAAGCAATCTTTTGAGTAGTGTTAAGGACTTTTTAGCTTGACCTTACCACCGGTTTTCATTTGGCTACGAGTTGAGGAAGTTAGCATTCCACTTACCGCATTCCGCACTCGTTGTGATTCTTATGAATGATTTATTATGTCATTCAGTTTGTCTAGCTCATTTCATCCATTTTATGAATCGAGTATTCTGTGAATATCTCGATGATTCCATTTTAGTATTTATTGGTTTTGGATGGAAAATAGTAATTTAAAATTTTGCAAATCTTTTTCATAAGATTTATTTATGAGTACAATTGGATTTTTCACCTTTAAAAGAACAAAGGATATTCTTAAAAGTTTTTAAGAAACATGTTTATTATATAAAAGATGATTTTGTGATTGTATTGCCCATTGAGTGCTTTAAGAATTCTGGTCGATGCGCTTGATCAACGTTATCGATAGGAATCTCCTAAATACTTTGATGAGACAATTTGACACAGTGAATTGATTTGAAATAAGGAAATTTTTACAGAAAGATGATTTCATGAAGGTAATTAAAATTTTGAAGCTTTAGCTTTTCGGTAAAGAATATTATTTGAAAGAACTCTTTTCTAATACTCTTATTCTTTTTATTCCCGAAAGGGGGATCGTGTTGCCAATGCATTTAGTTGTAAGCAACAAGTGGGTATTTCTTTGTTGAAGTCCGAATGGAATGATCTTTTTACCAAGTTCATCGGACATTTTGTTGTACTTTGTTTCATTGAGCTACGGTTCATTTGACGTACCGTTTGTATTACGTTGGTGTTCCGAATTATTTGAGCTTAGGAATCTAGAGAATTCTCTAAGCAACCAAGTTCGGGCTTATCCTTTCGTGCTCTTCATGGTGAACTTTTTATTTCTGATATTCTTTTATGTTGGTATGCTTTTATGGTTGTTACTCTTTATTTTCTTCTTAAGAATTGCGAGGACGCAATTTCATAAGGAGGGGAGTCTGTAACAACCCGCATATTTATCGGTTGTATATTTAAATATTTTATTTAAATATAACATCGTTCGTCGGATTATAGTCCGAAAAGCTACTTTTTTCAAACGGCTGAATTAGAGCTCGAAACTATTTCCATTGAGTTTAAAACGGCATTTGCGATCTTTTTGAGTATAAGCTTCGATATGTTTGGAGTATGTCGAAATCTACTACTTTTTCTAGTTGGGTTTTGGGTTGGTGTAACGACCCGATATTTTCAACCATTCGCATCCATTATAAGTGTATAGGTAGACACTCATGCCGGAGTTGAATTGCTCAAAATACCGCGTTGTAATTAAAATTTGGCAAATCTCAGAATATACAGTAAATAAATATAATCACAGATCACAGACACAGAGTAAAATAATGCAGCGGAAGTAAAAGAAATAGTAGTTCATGAAGCTACTATCTAAATATGTCAGAGTTACATAAGATACAACAGAAGAAATAGAGTACAACAAAAGTCTAAATAAAATAACCAAGTACAAGCTGAGTAGGACAACGGAACTGAAATAGATAGGACAAGACAAGCAGATAATCTCCAGCGATTCAAATCTCCAAGCGAGTGAAAATCCAAATCTGTGAATAACTCAGGCTGACCCGAGCGTAAAGCAAAACACAAAACACTCGAGTCAGGACAATATATACTTATATAATGTAAACCAACTCAAGCGAACTGTAATAAGGGTACAAGTAACTTAGAAGATGCTTGGGACCGCCCATCCTCTAAGGATCCGTTAAAATATCTACTATGTAGTAATATTCGCTATTATAATAGTGTTTAAATAAGTAAAGTATAATCATATAGAAAATAGCGTTAAGGGGATGGAGAACCTTAACGCGGTCGGATCTTAAAATCATAATCGTAGTAAAGCTCGATATGGTAGGTGACACGGCACAACTAGGCAATGCCAGGGTAGATATACCAATTACGCACACGGACTGATGGAGCGCATAGCAGCCACTATCGTCCACCTCGAACAACATTCCCAAATCGGAGGATGGCCATCTAGTCAAATCACAAGTAAGAGTATAATATCGAAGAAATGTGTCCGAGAAGAGGTGCTACCTCACTGGTCCGAGATCGCTCCTGTTTTAGCCACCTTATGCCAACTCAAGGGAGTTGGGTCCACGTAACATACCTTAAGAACGTCGCCACCATCCTACTTCATTCTGGAATCTCCACCGCATACACGGTTGTCAAAGTGGTTTTCGGTAAGACAGAGAGTATGTCCATATCCGATCCCGGTCTCTTTAACAACCCAACGTTATTATAACCTGTGGTTATAAGTTTTAAAAACAGTTTATACTTCAAAATAGAATATCATTTCAAATCCAAATCTTTATCAAATAAAGATTAAATCAATTCCAAACCATTTCCATATTTTTAAAATATCATATCATTTCAAAACTTCATTTCAAATCATTTTAATATTCCAAATATCATTTGAGTTCAAATCTAAATATTCAACTTTAAACACCTTTTAAATTTAAAGGTATACTTCATTTATTATCATTTCAAGTCACCTTTTAAATAGTTTATATTCCAATCAAATAATTCATTTAAACCTTTTAAAAGTGTAATTATTATATTTTCAAATCAAGTATTCAATTTCCAAAGTTTCAAACCATTCTGAGTTCGTTTACTAAGTCAAAAACCCTAGTTATTAAAATTTCAGCATTTCACAGCATTTGAAAACAACTGCTATAAGTTATATTTGAAAACATTTTTAATTCAGCAAAGACAGCACTTAAAACTGCTGTTAAAACTCAGTTTTAGTTGAATTATAGTTCAAAACAGAAAAGACAGCATTTCAGAAGTGCTGCGGTAGTTCAAATTTCAAAACAAGGGTTAAATTTGGTTTCAGCAAAGACTGCAGACCATTATAGCATTTCCAGAGAATGCTATAATAGGCCTGAGTTCAATATTAGCCTATAAGTTCAATTACAGTAACTACAGCATTTCAGAAATGCTGTAATAGCTCTTTTTACACAATTTTAGTTCAAAACAGAATCTATAGCATTTCTGAAAGCTATTAAAAGTTAATTTCAGGTGTTAGTGTATTTCCAGCAATTAAATAACTTTAATTTAAAACACATAAACATTTTAAAAATCATATTTTAACATTTAAAATGTTCATTTACATATCGTTTAACATATATCTTTTCATAATAAATTTCTTATAATAAAATCCAATTTTCAACAATTTACTTAATAAATTTAAGTGTAAAAGTTCCAATTCTTCACATTTCAACAAATAGACTTAACACTTCAAATTTAAATTACCATTTCACAATTTAACAAAATTTCCAATTTTATTTAATTAACTTAAACCTTTAATTAAAACCAAATTTCACATTTCCTAGTCAAGTTATATTTTAAAAGGTCACTTTTAAACATTCATTTATTTAACCACTTAAATTCATAGAAAAATCAATAATACTTTAATAAATCACTTAAATTCAAATTTAATCAAATTATCATATTTACCATTTCCAAATAAAATTTAATATCCATTTTATTTATATAACTTAAATATCATTTTTAACCAAAATTCCAAATTTCCAACTTAAGTTATATTTCAAAAATCCAGTTAAACCATTCATTAATTACATTTTTAACACATAGAAAAAAAATCATAATTTCTTTATTTTAAAACATTTCAAAAATCTATTTAAATCAAATTTCATAAATTTATAATTTTTAAAATACTTAAAAATATCCAAAACACTTTATAAAATAACCACGGGCCTGTATATAATTTTCTAACCTAGGTCAAGTGATACAGATATGTATCGTTTCAATCCGCAGTTAAAAAAGAAAAATCCGGGTTCTATCATTTCAAACCCGCAATCCCAAGTTAAAATAAATTAAATAAAAATCGTTCAGGCCTATCATTTCAGCCCATAACGATTTTTCCCTATTCTAAAGTCCGTTCGGGTATGTATCATTTCAACCCATAGTGATTCTAGTCTACAGGGAACTTGCAATGGTGATAACATATATAAATAACAGAATAACATTAAATAACAGTAACATATGATATAACAGGTGTAATAAACATCATATGATCATAACATAGTCAAGTATAACATGATAATATATTTCTACAGATTCGCAGGGTGTCAATTTACTAGTTATATAGGTACATATTGTCTGGTGAGAATAACTCACCTCTTTGTGCTGGAGATTGCTATCAAATGCACAAACTGAGATCTTCGAAGGCACGAAAGCACGAATAAGATTGGATATTGAGAGAGCCTGTGATATCCCGGGAATTTGGACAATATCAATTTAATAATCTGCATTGGAAATTAAATTGATTTGATGATCTTTGTTAATAAATTTGAATTAATTTAATAATCTAATTAAATAAATATTTAATTAGTGATTTATCTTTTAAAAAGTTTAATAGAATATTTTCTATTTATAATATATATATATATAATTGTATATATTGTAAATAGATGAGTTGATCTGAATTTAACAAATGAAATTATGTTTTCAAATTCTAATATATTTTGGGTAATTTGGAAATCATGATTTAATTTAATATTAAGCTTTTTAATAAATAACTATATGGTTTTAAATACATATTATAAATGTTTAATTGTTAAAATAGATTTTTAGCTTAAGTTCAAATTTAAATAAAAGGTTTATTTTATTTCTTTTCAAATATTATTTGATATATATGATTAAAAATAGAAGTATAAATACAATTTACAAATGGTATTAATTCATTGAATAATAGAAGTAATTTATAATTTCTTTATAAATTATTTAAAATAGTCAAATTTGATATTTTCAATACTTTGTTTTTATAAATATAAATAGACTTTAAATAAAATAGAATTGTTATAATTTAAATGATAGTTATATATGCATATATATAACTTGATTTTTATTTGGATTTAAAATATGAAATAGGATTTATAATAGAAATTAAAAGATTAAACATTTTAAAAATATTTGGATAAGCTTTTAAATTGTTTATTTACATTTTCTTTAAAAGAGAAATTCATATATGTATTTACATAAGGAATTATTAATTAAGTTAATAATCTTTATTAACATTTAAAATATAACTAATTAACTTAAAAGGACATGTGTTATTTTCCTAAGCTACCTATAACATGTGTAATTTAGATATTTAGTGTGTGTGACAAATGTCAAGATAAATAACAAGTGTCTTTTTAATTATTTTGATTTTCTTTTGTTTTTAATAAATCACATTTTAACTTATAAATACATATGTTTCCCCTCTTTATTTTCTTTTCTATTTTTTTCAATTCAAAACCAAGAAGAACTCAAACCCAAAAATCTCAGAACAAAAATCTGAAACTCAATCATCTCATAAACAAAAGATTTATCAAAATCAAAAGCTTCTGCACCATTTTCCTGGAATTTGTAAACAAATCATGTTCAAAACAAATCAATTAGCAAACTCTTCAAATACAAAATCAAACCCTCGTTATCAAAAAGGCCTGCATCATATTTATCAAATCTGGGAAAAATGATTCTGCATGTACCTGGAAATGAAGCAAATCTGCATCATTTTTCTCTGCAACCTGGAATCAACTTTGAAAATCAAAGAGCCTGCATGCATGTAATTTGGACAGGGAGCAAAAGCATTTTAATCTCTGAACATCTCAGCACTCAAGTTTTAAAAGTTTAAAGCTTTTCAAAAAAAAAAAAATTAAAGAGGCTGCCTCTGTTAGAATCATGTCTGGTGAGTAACTTTATCAAAATAAATAAATCTATTACAAAAATCTGGTTGCATGCTATTTGATGATGAGATGAATATGTTTGTGTGCACCTGCTGTTTATATACATATATGTAAGAGTATGCTTGATTGTTCCTACTCTGTTTATAGCCTAGATGTTCTGGTTTAAATTTGAATTCAATCTTCTCTGGTACAAATTATTGTTAGGACTTGATTTAAAAACCAAGGATGTTTGAATTAGTGTAGATTAAGGATTAAAAACTTAATATAGTTAAATAAAAAGTCTGGTATCTCTGTTAAACTAAGAATATCAGATGTTGAATGATATGAAAATTTCAAACTGTGAAATCTATGGATTCAGTATTATGAAATGAATACATAAACCAAATCATGATTTTTAATACCTAAATCACAATTTTTAAACTAGAATTGAGGGAGCATTTGGAGTTTGATCAGAAAGTGCATTTCTGGTAGCCCCTGGTGATCGAGTCGATTTGGGAAGTCGTGGTTCTCACTGAAGGTCCAGGGATGGTCGGAGGGTTTAGGAAAATTGTCAGGATGGTGATCAAAGTAGTGTGTCGGCGGTGGTTGATCAGTGAAGTTTGTAAACCTAGCTTTGGGTTCGACCGGAATTGGGTTCTTCCCATCGTCTCTGGTGGATCGAGCTCCACCAGGCTTTGGGAATTGGAAGCTTGGAGGTTGTTGAAGGCGTGGCCGGAGTCTCTGACACTCCAGTGATCGGAGATGCATCGACGAGATGGTTCCAGATTTTTTTTCTTTGTTCCAGTTTGGGTTGGGATGCTCGAATATGTTTTCGAAATTGTTGTGACGATCTGATGATCGAGGGTGGTTGCGAGGATGCTTGACGACATGAGGAAGCTTTCAGCGATGATCAAAGTTGGACGAAGCCACCGTGCATGTGCACGGTGCCCTTCTTTGTTTTAGGTGAGTTGGTTGTGGGAAGTGGTGTACTCGAGTTTTCCTCGAGTAGTTCGAGTATTTTGCTCGAAGATTTTTGGTTTGGACTCGAAGATTTCAGGGAGGGGTTCGGGTCAAATAAGTTGTTCCAGGCTTTCTTTTTAAATCTGTCTGGTTTTAAATTTTAAATTGGATTTTTAAAATTTAAAACAAGATTTAGAATAAAGTTTTATCTTAAAGATAATTAGGATTTAATGACTTGGATTCATTAAATTGTTAAGATAATTAAAATAGAAAATTAATTAATTTAATTAATTAATGATTTGGATAATTAATTTAGAAATTAAGGGTTTTAAATTAATTAATTAAGGGTTAAGATTAATTAGGAATAATTAATTTGTAATTAAGAATCATTAATGAGATAAGATTAGATTTATAAATTTATGATTAAAAATTAGTTAATCAAGTAATTTAAAGATTTATTAAGTTACAATTAAAACTTAATTAATTAAATAATTAGGATTATCTAATGGGTTATTAAAGATTTATTAACTTGTAATTAAAAATGATTAATCTAAGTTTAATCACTTAAGAAAAGTAATTAAAGAATTTGTAAATAGTTAATGAAGGTCATTAACTTGAGACTATTATAAAATTGATTAATGTAATTAATTTTAGTAATTCATTAGATTAATTAATTAGAGATAATCATTTGTGAAATTATTTAAGTATAATTACTTAATGGAAGTGATTAATGAATTAATTACTCATTGTAATTAATTAAGTTTAAATTGATTAGTTAAGTTAATTAATTAAGTTTAATTAATTTAAGATAATCATTTAATAATTTGTATAATTACTTAATGTAATTTAAGGAAGTATAATTACTTAGGAAAGTAATTAATGGATAATTACTGATGTAATTAATAAAGTAATTAAGGGTAGTTAATTACTTAATGGAAGTTAATCAAGGGATTAATTAAGAAATTAATTAAGGAATAATTAATTTATTTTAAGAAGTAATTAAGGTTAGTTAATTACTGAATGTGATTAATCAATAGTGATTAATAATTATGGTTTAATTAAAGATTAATTACTAAATGTAATTAATTTAAATAAAGTAATTAATGATAAAATGTAATTAAGGATTATTAATTTATATAATTAATGATGTAATTAAGAATTGATTAATTAAGTAATAATTATAAATGAAGTGATTAATTAATGTAATTAATTAAGGAGTAATGTAATTAATTATAGTTAATTAATAAAAGAAGCAATTAAAGGTTAATTACTATAAGTGGTTAAGAATAATTAATTTGTATAATTAATTTAATACTAATTACTTGAATGTAATTAAATAATTAATCAAGGATGATTAATTAAATTGAATAATTGGATGATGATTGATTAATTGATTGATAATTAATTAATAATGATTTAAGCAGGATTTATAGATGTAGTAATTAATTTAATTTACTTTAAATTAATTAAAGATGAAATAATTAATTTAATTCATTTTAAATTAATTATAGATGGTGATAAATAAATCATTGCTTATGAATGGATGATATTGTGTACCTTGAATGGTTTGAAATCTCAGATATGAGATAATTGATACTGTATGATTTGGATGCATTGGTTGCATAGTAAAGATGATAAGAATTATCTGCTTATAATGATAATGTTGATTATCTATTATGAATCTGTGAATTATCTATCTATGTGTTAATAGATAGTAGAATTAAATTGTTTTAACTTTAAAACAACTTGGCCTTAAAAGATACGTTTTGGATTTCGATGAGACCGGGATCGGGTTTCCGTATACCGGAATTCCAGGTCTGGAGACCCGAATACCACATCGATCCAAATTTACGTTAGGTCGTGAAATCAAAATGGAGCAAGTGAAGACTCGAGGTGTAAGAACTATTCTTTGTCAATATAACTCTGAGGGTGATTCCGTAATGAGTTGACGGAGATAGTACTTTCAGATTCGAGATGAAGATTCAGAGTGCAAGGGTTATTGTCGTTAACTCTGAGGGTGATTCCAATACGAGTGTAACGAGATAATGCCTTCGGTTTCGTTCGAACCCGGAACGAACTTGTATGGATTGAATGCTTTCAGAACATCGTCAGGTGGACGATGAGCATTCTAAGTGATGTCCTGATTAAAGGTAATCGTAGCCTCAAGCCTTATCAAACCGAGAATGGCTAAAACAGGGGAGGTGCAGCAAGGTTAGTGGGTAGCACCCAAGTAGGACAAGATTATCCCTGTCTAGAGGTCCCTTCTTATTATTCGATTGAGTGGGCAGTTGAATTGCAACAACTGCTGGGATATCTTGTGCGGGAATTATCCAGTAAGGGATGTTCCGGCCTTGTGTTGCAGGGGATTGGGAGTGATCCTCGGTACGGTGATCTAGGCCACGTACTGTGACGGGCGGTACCCCGGTAGCCCTGCCATTGTATGGAATCCAAAATCCAATAAGTGCCGTACGTATTAGTTGTGCCCAACTATGTTGGAACGTGAGATGTAAGCATTCCAGCTATTTCTGTATTTTACTTGAAAACCCTAGACCCTATAATAATATAACTGGATTTCCTATCAAATGTTTTGGTTAGCGTAAGGTAAAAACTTACCCATGTTTATTTGTGGGGAGTCTTACGTGATACCTTTGTTTCAAAAGGTTTTGAAGTTAAGCAATTTTAACCTGTTACTCACACCAGACCCATGTCTGACCCAAGTGTTTATTTCTGTTTTATAAACTCTTGGGTACTCAAAATTTTTATGAGTAGCCAAGGGATTCAGGTTTAGCTTTGACGAATATTCTGGAGGAGCAATGGAGCAGGAGGCTTCGGCGTTCGTAGATATAGTATTCCGCTGTGTAGATCTCTGTGATAGTGTTTGTATTGTATTTGAGTTGTAATGTCTAGACAGATGTTTATAACTGTCTAGTATGTGATGTATATGTTGTGTAACTCTGATAAGTGTTGTATATTATGTAATACTTTTGTTATTAATATAATTTATTCGTTCCGCTGTTGAGATTCTGTTGTTGTTCTTCTTCTTCTCTTTCTTTTCTACTTTCTCACCTCTTTCTTTTCTTCAAAACGATGCGTCTTCCTGGACGTAGGATGGCGGGTCGTTACAGTGGTATCAGAGCATTAGGTTGAGTGAATACCTAGGCTCTGGAGTGGCGTCTATCTTGAGAGAGCGTATTTGTAATTTTTATATAACTATATATATATTTATTCTACCTATTGTTGAATTACCTGTTCGGGTTTTCCAAATTAAGTTATAAGGGTAGATGAGGTAGGCTGTGTGTAACATGACTACCATTGATTGGAGTTTGAATGTTTGGAGTTAGAAGTGTATCTGATGAGACTGTAGACCCAAATACCGTCTCGAGTAAGCTTTGCTGTGGTAAAGGATTTCATCGATCTCCGAAGGAAACTGTTAAGGTTCGGAGTCAATCTTTGAAGTGCAGTTGGATGAGTAGAGTTTGGATCTACCAGTTAAGTAGAAGCGAGTGATGGTATCTTGGTAACTTCTGGAAGAAGTAGTTTTATGATGAGATACAATGACCATGGATGTTTCCGAAGATGTTTTCTTTGGAACAAGTTTAAGGAGTAAGTCTGCTTCGGTGTTGTGGATGAGTTCAGCATAGCGTCTCTGTTTGAGGTTCGAGTTTCTCGAAGAGCTTTGGATTAGGAAGTCCTTGGCATCTGTGGCAGTAGTGCAGTTCGGAGTGTTTTGTGTATTAGCAGGAAGTTTTCTGGCTGAGCAGTTTTTCTGAAGATGGAGTTCAGAAGTAGCAGAGTATATCCATTTCTTCGATGAATTGGATAGATAAGTGTAAGCTATTCTGATTTGTTAAGAGAGAATAGTATCTTAGGATACTGGACTGGGTTGATCGCAAAAGTGACTTGCGATAGTTTGAGTGATCTTTGAGTTATTGAAGATTTTATGGATGTCTTCAGGGAAGTCAGAAGTTGTCCGCATCTGGAGATGAGTTTTCTTATCGACAGGATTCCAGGAGTGGTACCGGTGGTTCAGCCTAGTTGAAGGATGTTTCCTAGAGTTAGAGTTTGATGAAGCAGTTCAGGATTTGATGGAGTATCTGAGTTTTCTTTTTGGATCTGTTGAATCATTTTTCTGGGATAAGTTATCCAGTCTGTGCTTGTGTTCTTCATCAGCATTCTTATCTACTTCAGATCAGAATTGTGCAGCAGAAGCAGTTTGGGAGTGTATCTGTTGTCTTTTCCGGATAAGAGAAGTAAGTTCAGTCTTCTGATGTTTGAGGAGTAGAGTTGGTATACTTGGTTGTTGAGTCAGACTCGTCTGTAGTCTGATATCCTGTCTAGTTCTATAGATCTAGATGAGTAGGAACTCTGTAGCTTCGTAGTTTAGATTGTTTGTAGAGCGAGTGTCCCGATATATATATACTTGGGGAAACTCGAGAAAATTTTATCCAGAATTTTTCTTTTCTGGATAATTAAAATTGTTTGATTGGATGATTGTTTGCTATGGTTGTTAGCATATGATTGATAATATATGCTTGTTAAATCTTGAGTAGATTATTAAATTACCTTTGTTTAAATTTCGGGGACGAAATTATTTTAAGGGGGAAGGAATGTGATATCCCGGGAATTTGGACAATATCAATTTAATAATCTGCATTGGAAATTAAATTGATTTGATGATCTTTGTTAATAAATTTGAATTAATTTAATAATCTAATTAAATAAATATTTAATTAGTGATTTATCTTTTAAAAAGTTTAATAGAATATTTTCTATTTATAATATATATATATATATATAATTGTATATATTGTAAATAGATGAGTTGATCTGAATTTAACAAATGAAATTATGTTTTCAAATTCTAATTATGTATATATAGTTTAATTACTGGAAGTAATTAATTGAATGGTGATTGTATTAATGGAAGTAATTTAAGTTTAATTACTTTGAATAATTAATCAAGGGATTAATTAAGAAATTAATTAAGGAGAATTAATTTAGTAAATGAAAGTAATTAAGGGTAGTTAATTACTGATTGAAGATTAATCAAGAGTGATTAATAAATGTTGTTTAATTAAAGGTTAATTACTTAATGTAATTAATTTAATTAAGTAATTAATAATTAAGTTGTAATTAAGGATCATTAATTAATATAATTAATGATGTAATTAAGATTGATTAATTAAGTAATAATTAATAAATGAAGTGATTAATCAATGTAATTAATTAAGGATTAATGTAATTAATTATAGTTGATTAACTTAATTAATTTTAGTTAATTAATTAATGATGTAATTAAAGGTTAATTACTATAATGGTTAAGGATAATTAATTTGAGTAATTAATTAAAGGATAAATTACCTAAAGGGTAATTAGAGGATAATTAATTGATTGTAATTAATTAATGGTTAAGTAAGCAGGATTTATAAAATGAAGTAATTAATTTAATTTACTTTAAATTAATTAGAGATGAGATAAATCATTACTTAAGAATGGATGATAATACTGAATGCTTTGCATTGATTGATATCTGTGATGAGATATATGCTGTATGATATGGATGTTAGTTGAATAGTATGTGATGTGTAATCTGTGTAACTCTGATAGATGATGTATATGATACTATGTAATATTTATGTGATATATTATATTTCGTTTCGTTTCCGCTGTGAGTATCTGTTGTTGTTTTCTTTTCTCTTCTTCTCTTTTCTATTTCTCACCCCTTTCTTTCTTACTGTCGATGCGATTTTCCGGGAGTGGAAAGTCGGGTCGTCACACGTGGTATCAGAGCTTAGGTTGAGCGAATGCCTAAGCTTTTGGTTAAGTGGTATCAGAGCAAATTTAAATTCTAGTAATTTTCCCTTACTCCTCGATCATTCCACTATTACCAAAGCTTCGATTTATAATATATACAAATAAATATATATTACAAATAGAAAATATCTTATTAGCCTTTAAAAGATAAAATTTACCAATTAAATACTTATTTAATTAGATTATTAAATTAAATTCAAATTTTATTACCACGTTCCAAGTAAATTTATTTATTTATTTATTGATACCATATGTAACGACCCGACTTCCTATGCCCAGAAAGTCGCATCATTATGAAGAAAGAAAGGGGTAGAAAATAGAAAAGAAGAGAAGAAAGAAAGAAACAACAACAACGATCTCACAGCGGAACGAATAAATTATATTAATAACATAAACTATTACATAGTTTACAACAATTTACAGAGTTACACAGCATATACATCACTTACTAGACAGTTATAACCATCTGTCTAGACATTACAACTCAAATACAAGACAAGACACTATCACAGATATCAACACAGCGGAATACTATATCTACGAACGCCGAAGCCTCCTGCTCCATTGCTCCTCCAGAATATTCGTCAAAGCTAAACCTGAATCCCTTGGCTACTCGTAAAAATTTGAGTACCCAAGAGTTTATAAAACAGAAATAAACACTTGGGTCAGACATGGGTCTGGTGTGAGTAAACGGTTTAAATTGCTTAACTTTGAAAACCTTTGAAAACAAAAGTATCACGTAAGACTCCCCACAAATAAACATGGGTAAGTTTTTACCTTACGCTAACTAAAACGTTTGATAGGAAATCTGATTGTATTATAATAGGGTCTAGGGTTTTCAAGTAAAATACAGAAATAGCTGAAATGCTTACATCTCACATTCCAACATAGTTGGGCACAACTAATACGTACGGCACTTATTGGAGTTTGGATTCCATACAATGGCAGGGCTACTGGGGTACCGCCCGTCACAGTACGTGGCCTAGATCACCGTACCGAGGAGTACGCCCGCTCCCCTGCAACACAAAGCCTGAACCATCCCTTACTGGATAATCCCGAACAAGATAATCCCGTAGTTGGCGCGACCAACCACACACTAAGCCGAATAAAAGAAAAGGGACCTCTAGACAGGGATCTATCTTGCTCTCAGTGGGTGCTACCCACGAAGCCTTGCTGCACCTCCCCTGTTTTAGCCATTCCCGGTTGATGAGGCTTGAGGTTACGATTACCTTTAATCAGAACATATCACTTAGAATGCTCATCGTCCGCCTGACGATGTGCTGAAAGCATTCAATCCATACAAGTTCGTTCCGGGTTCGAACGAAACCGAAGGCATTATCTCGTTACACTCGTTTTGGAATCACCCTCAGAGTTAACGACAATAACCCTTGCACTCTAAATCTTCATCTTCACTTGAGATTCACGACCTATCGTTAATTTGGATCGATGTGGTATTCGGGTCTCCAGACCTGGAATACCGGTATACGGAAACCCGATCCCGGTCTCATCGAAATCCAAAACGTATCTTTTAAGGCCAAGTTGTTTAAAAGTTTAAACATTTAAACTTATTCAGGATGATATAAATAGATAGATAAATCACATTATCACAATAGATAATTCATATCAACATTTATCTCACAAAGCAGCATATCACATATCATAGATATCATATCCAAATCATCCAGTATCAATCAATCACCCAATATCAATCAATCATCCATCAACCCCGAAACTCCGTTCACACCTTCGCCTTGATCTCCGACTTCATTTCGCCTTCGTCCTGATCAACTCGATGCACCAGAGAAGAAGAAGTAATCCCATTTTTCCAGATCGACCAATTTAGGTTTACAACTTAAATCCACTTGCCGCCGTCACCACAACCATCAGACAACCCACTACCCATTATTCCTGAGCACCCCTACACCCTGACCTTCTCCAGTCGAAGCCACGACCACCCTAGATGCTTCGATCACCAGAATTTCCCATAACCCATTTCCAGTTCAACTCTTACATTCTCTTTCAAATCTAAGTTAAAAAATGTTGATTTTATTTTTAAAATTCATGGTTCTCTAATACAAATCAGATGATGTATATGAAACCAGATATTTTGACATTTGAATTTTTAACATGCTTTGAGTTTTACTGTATTTCTCAAATTTGAATTAACCACTAAATTAAAATACCTGAAACTATTTTTTTTAATTTTCTTTTATTTTAATAAATCATAATTTAACATTATATAAACCTACATCCCCTCTCTTCTATTTCTTTTTCTACCTTCAAAAATTTCTAAAGCAAAGAAACTCAGCCTGTAAACATTTCAACCCAGAGAAAATGAAAACTCAAACCTAAAAGACATTCCTCAAAATCAGATCAAAACACTTGAACCAGGCCAACGGACACAATATTGTTTTAAAGAGATAGATGAAATAATTTCTATATAAAAAGTATCATTTTAAAAATATATATTTATTTATTTCTACCTATTTGTTGGGTTACCTGTTCGGGATTATCCAGTAAGGGATGGTTCCGGCTTTGTGTTGCAGGGGAGCGGGAGTACTCCTCGGTACGGTGATCTAGGCCACGTACTGTGACGGGCGGTACCCCAGTAGCCCTGCCATTGTATGGAATCCAAACTCCAATAAGTGCCGTACGTATTAGTTGTGCCCAACTATGTTGGAATGTGAGATGTAAGCATTTCAGCTATTTTTGTATTTTACTTGAAAACCCTAGACCCTATTATAATACAATCAGATTTTCTATCAAACGTTTTAGTTAGCGTAAGGTAAAAACTTACCCATATTTATTTGTGGGGAGTCTTACGTGATACTTTTGTTTTCAAAGGTTTTGAAGTTAAGCAAGTTTAACCTGTTACTCACACCAGACCCATGTCTGACCCAAGTGTTTATTTCTGTTTTATAAACTCTTGGGTACTCAAATTTTTACGAGTAGCCAAGGGATTCAGGTTTAGCTTTGACGAATATTCTGGAGGAGCAATGGAGCAGGAGGCTTCGGCGTTCGTAGATATAGTATTCCGCTGTGTTGATATCTGTGATAGTGTCTTGTCTTGTATTTGAGTTGTAATGTCTAGACAGATGTTTATAACTGTCTAGTAAGTGATGTATATGCTGTGTAACTCTGTAAATTGTTGTATACTATGTAATAGTTTATGTTAATAATATAATTTATTCGTTCCGCTGTGAGATCGTTGTTGTTGTTTCTTTCTTTCTTCTCTTCTTTTCTCTTTTCTCACCCCTTTCTTTCTTAATTCATGATACGTCTTTCTGGTGGTAGAAAGCCGGGTCGTGACAGTGGTATCATTATGAAGATGTTTATTTATTTATTTATTTTTCTCATAAGATGTGTTGTTGTTCTCTCTGATACCACTTGTAACGACCCGACTTTCTATGCCCAGAAAGTCGCATCATTATAAAGAAAGAAAGGGGTAGAAAATAGAAAAGAAGAGAAAGAAAGAACTAAACAATATCAGAATCTCACAGCGGAACGAAACAAAATATAATATATCACATAACTATTACATAGTATCATATACAACACTTATCAGAGTTACATATACTAGACAGTTATAATCATCTGTCTAGTTATTACATCTCAATCCAATACAGAGATCAATACAAAATCAACACAGCGGAAACTACTATCTATCTACAACGCCGAAGCCTCCTGCTCCATTGCTCCTCCATAATTCGTCAAGGCTAACCTGAATCCCTTGGCTACTCGTAAAAATTTGAGTACCCAAGAGTTTATAAAACAGAAATAAACAACTTGGGTCAGACATGGGTCTGGTGTGAGTAACAGGTTAAACTTGTTTAACTTCAAAACCTTTTGAAAGAAAAGGTATCACGTAAGACTTCCCACACATAAACATGGGTAAGTTTTTACCTTACGCTAACCAAAACATTTGATAGGAAATTCGATTGTATTATAATAGGGTCTAGGGTTTTCAAGTAAAATACAGAAATAGCTGAAATGCTTACATCTCACATTCCAACATAGTTGGGCACAACTAATACGTACGGCACTTATTGGAGTTTGGATTCCATACAATGGCAGGGCTACCGGGGTACCGCCCGTCACAGTACGTGGCCTAGATCACCGTACCGAGGATCACTCCCAATCCCCTGCAACACAAGGTCGGAACATCCCTTACTGGATAATTCCCGCACAAGATACCTCACGGTTGGGATCAGCAACCGCACACACTAAGCCGAAAATAGAAAGGGACTTCTAGACAGAGGTAATCTTGTCCTACTTGGGTGCTACCCACTAACCTTGCTGCACCTCCCCTGTTTTAGCCATTCCCGGTTTGTGAGGCTTGAGGTCACGATTACCTTTAAATAGAACACATCTATCTTAGAATGCTCATCGTCCACCTGACGATGTTCTGAAAGCATTCAATCCATATAAGTTCGTTCCGGGTTCGAACGAAACCGAAGGCATTATCTCGTTACACTCGTTTTGGAATCACCCTCAGAGTTAACGACAATAACCCTTGTACTCTGAATCTTCATCTTCACTTGATTCACGACCTATCGTTAATTTGGATCGATGTGGTATTCGGGTCTCCAGACCTGGAAATCCGGTATACGGAAACCCGATCCCGGTCTCATCGAAATCCAAAACGTATCTTTTAAGGCCAAGTTGTTTTAAAGGTTAAAACAATTCAATTTATTATCTTTATACACAAAGAAAGATAATTCACAACAGATAATCAATATTATCAGATAATCCATATAATTCAACTAACATCCATATCATACAGCATGTATCTCATCAGAGATATCAATCAATGTCAAGTATCCAATACTAACACCCATTCATAAGTAATGATTTATATCATCTTAAATTAATTTAAATTGAATTAAATTAATTACTTCATTTTATAAATCCATCTTACTTAACCATTAATTAATTACAATCAATTAATTAATTATCCTCTAATAATTCATTTCAATTAATCATCTTTGATTAATTATCTTTTAATTACATCAAAGTAATTTATCCTCAATTAATTACTTAAATTAATTATTCTTAACCACTTATAGTAATTAACCTTTAATTACTTCATTAATTAATTTACTAAAATTAATTAACTTAATCAACTATAATTAATTACATTAATCCTTAATTAATTACATTAATTAATTACTTCATTTATAATTATTCTTTAATTAATCAATTCTTAATTACATCATTAATTATATTAATTAATGATCCCTAATTACATTTTTATTATTAATTACTCTAATTAAATTAATTACATTAAGTAATTAATCTTCAATTAAATCATAATTATTAATCACCTTTGATTAATCTTATTCAGTAATTAACTACCCTTAATTACTTCACTAATTACATAAATAATTATCCATTAATTACTTTCCTAAGTAATTATTCTTTATTAAATTACATTAAGTAATTTATACTTCACAAATCAATAAGTGATTATCTTAAATTAATTAAACTTAGTTAATTAACTTAACTAATCAAAAGAAACTCAATTAATTACAATGAGTAATAAATTTCTTAATTACTTCAATTAAGTAATTATATTTAAATAATTTCTACAAATGTTTAACCTTAATTAATTAATCTATTAAATTATCACAATTAATCACATTAATTAATTACTTGTTAAACCCAAGTTAAAGTTCTACGTTAGCTATTAATTATTCTTTAATTATTTTTCTTAAATAATTAAACTTTAATTAAACATTATTAATTACAAATTAATTACCAATAAATTTATCTTTAATTACTTAATTTATTTATTCCTAACCATTAATTAATAACCTTAACTTATCCAATCTTATCTAATTTATAGTCCTTGATTTCAAATTAATTTACTTTTAATTTAATTTAATTAAATCTTAATTACCTTTTAAATCTCTTAATAATTAATGAATTACAAATCATAAATCTAAATTTACTTAAGATAACCACATCATTCTTATTAACAATTAAATTATCATTTACAAGTCATTTGAAACCTTTTACTTTTAAATTTACCTTTACATTCCAATTCAAATTATACTTTAAACTTTAACTTGTTTAAATATTTGATTTTATAAAACTTTAATTTATCTCAAAACTAGGATAAAAATTTCAATTTGAATCCATACTTAAACTTGATTTTAAAAACTTGTTTAAATCTGCTTTCAAATTTTTAAAACCATTTTAAATTTCTAAAATACTGACAGGTTACAAATCTGTAACCAAACCCGAGCCTATACTCAACAACTTCGAGTCCGTTCTTCCATTTCTTCGAACAACTCACGCAAGGGACTCGTGACAATCCCGAGAACAAAGCTTCTTCTCCTGTACCTATCAACTTCCAGATCACCCAGAAATTGATTTCCGGTGCCGCTCAACTCAGGAAGTTCAACTCCGATCGACTCAAACAACTATCACGAACCACGATACAATCGAAGTAACCCAGTCTGAAACGAAACCCATTCTTCTCGCCTAACTCAGATTCGTCCATGTCGAGATATCACGTGCACGCGGTGCACATGCACCATCCCTCCGATGATCCATCCGGCCTCGCGATCCCCTAATTCGATGCCTCTTCTTCTACTGATCGACACTGCCCTCTCGACGATGACGTGCATCTTTCCCGAACGAAAAACAGTTTTTGCTTGAACCATCGAAAATCAGTCCCGGCCCAAAATCGATGAACTGCTCCCACCATATTTCTCCGATCGAAGCCACACTACCACCGATCGAAAGCCTTATTCTGACGCCACCTCTCTGCCAAAAATTCGCGCATTCCGATCATGTCACGAACTCCCAAATTGGTCGCGATTCCACCACAACTGAAACCAACACTAAACCCTAAAATCCACCGCCCAACCCAATCCAAGCCTTAATTCAACAAATGGCCACGGTCAAGCTCTTCACCATAACTATGCGCACCTCCCAGCGTTGCCGTCCCGATGTCTTCCCCACCCACGGTGGTGAAATTAATTTTTAAAGAGAAAATGGTCCTCTTAAAATTCCTTACATTATGAACTACTAAAAATCACAATTTTACTTCTAAAATTCTTATTTTTATAAATGAATTCAAATAGCGTGCTTGAATTCTTGTTTTAAATACGTTGAATTTTCACCAAATTTGGTTATTCACTGTAAAACTTACCATTAGTTAACTATACAACATAATCTATCCATAGAATTATTTTTAACTTAAACTACACACAAAAATAAACGTTTTCTTAGTTTATAATATCAACAGATTTGAATTCGATTTAGAGATATAGATTTTTAAACTTGGTTTAGTCTGTTATATCAAACAGAGTCAAACACATTCATCTACTTCAATATGCACAGATATACATTTATATATATATATATATATATAACACATTATCATCTATGTAAACATAATTATAACATTACTTCACATATTTAGCATTATACATCAAAGTATAACCCAGATTTAGCTTTTGAAAGGGTTTATTTACCAGGTTATAAAACAGAGACAGGTTCTAAGTTTATCTATATATCCACAAATAAAATATATACATCCAATTCAAAGCAAAGTATTCCTGTAAAAACTTTATACTATATTACTACAACATTTCATCACATGCAACCAGTTTAATCACAGCAATTTAAACTGTTTTTAAATTAAGAGTTTACTCACCAGATTTGAATGGAACAGAGAGCAGAGCACCATTTTGACAAGCTTATGATACTTTTAAACTAGATATGCTTTTGCCTTTGAAAACTGCATGCATGCTTGTTTGAAAAAGATGTAGACTTCTTTAATTTCCAGGTTTGAAAAGAAACAGGTTTGATTTATGACTTCCAGATTTGAATGCAGACTTATGGTTAACTTTTTCTTTTGAAAATGAATTATAGGTTGAAGAATTTAGTTCAGGCTCTTGAATTGATTTCTGGTTTGAGGAGGAACTGATCTCAGATTTTGTATTAGAGAAAGAAGTTTGGGTTTCTCTTGGTTTTTAAAAAGAATTGAAAGAAATGAAGTGAAGGAATTGTATATGTTTATATAAGTTAATATGTAGTTTTAAAAAAAATAAAAATAAAAGAAAACTAAAATTTAAAAACTTGCCATGTGTCATTTAGAGTTGTTAATAAATTTACACTTGTTATGTAGGTGTCTTTATATATAGATTTACACATGTCATTTAAGTAACACTTATTCATTTTAAATGTAAATAAAGCCTTTTCTTAATATTTAAATACTTATCTATATATATAAAAGAGAAACAAAAGCTAATTACATTTATAAATAAAAGTTTATACAAATATTCTAAATCCAAATCAATTTAAATATTTATTCTTTTGAATTTCAAAACTTTAAATTCAAATTCAAATCAAATTAAATTCTAAGATTCAATTTAAAAATTAAGTTATATATATATATATACACACTTATATAACTACTTATCAATTTAAAAATATAACAATTCCATAGTCTTTTAAAATCCATTCATATTTATAAAAATAATACATTATACTTATTATTTGGAAATAACATATTTGATACTTATTTAATTAGATTATTAAATTAAATTCAAATCTTATTATCAAAGATTATCCATATCAATTTAATTATTTAACAGATTATTAAATTGATATTGTTAAAATTTCCGGGATATTACATTCCTTCCCCCTTAAAATAATTTCGTCCCCGAAATTTAAAACAAAGGTAATTTAATAATCTTATTAAAGATTTTAATTTTAAAACACAAGCATATACTATCATCTATATGCTAGCAACCATAGCAACCAAATCATCCAATCAAACAATTCTAACTATCTAGACTAAATTCTAGATAAAATTCCTCGAGTTTTCCCCAAGTATATATATATACCGGGATACTCGCTCTACAAACAATCTAAACTACTAAGCTATAGATCTCCTACTTATCTAGATTTATAGAACTAAAAAGAATATCACCCAATCAAACAATTTTAACCCGTTTACTCACACCAGACCCATGTCTGACCCAAGTGTTTATTTCTGTTTTATAAACTCTTGGGTACTCAAATTTTTACGAGTAGCCAAGGGATTCAGGTTTAGCTTTGACGAATATTTTGGAGGAGCAATGGAGCAGGAGGCTTCGGCGTTCGTAAATATAGTATTCCGCTGTGTTGATATCTGTGATAGTATCTTGTCTTGTATTTGAGTTGTAATGTCTAGACAGATGTTTATAACTGTCTAGTAAGTGATGTATATGCTGTGTAACTCTGTAAATTGTTGTAAACTATGTAATAGTTTATGTTATTAATATAATTTATTCGTTCCGCTGTGAGATCGTTGTTGTTGTTTCTTTCTTTCTTCTTTTCTTTTCTAACTTCTCACCCCTTTCTTTCTTATAGTAATTAACCTTGCTGCACCTCCCCTGTTCTCAGAATTCTGGAAACAAACACAAAATTGTTTTGGTCTATACTTCCATTAATTAATTAAGATAATCATTTGTGGAAATTGTTTAATTACTTAATGGAAAGTAATTAAGAAACTAATTACTCATTGTAATTAATTGTATTAGTTAAGTTAATTAATTAAGTTTAATTAATTTAAGATAATCACTTATTAATTTGTGAAGTATAAAATACTTAATGTAATTTAATGAAGATTAATTACTTAGGAAAGTAATTAATAGATAATTACTTATGTAATTAATGGAGTAATTAAGGGTAGTTAATTACTTAATGGAATTAATCAAGGGATTAATTAAAAGATAATTAATTAAGGAATAATTAATTTATTTTAAAGAAGTAATTAAGGGTAGTTAATTACTGAATGTGATTAATCAATAGTGATTAATAATTATGGTTTAATTAAAGATTAATTACTCAATGTAATTAATTTAAATAAAGTAATTAATGATAAAATGTAATTAAGGATCATTAATTTATATAATTAATGATGTAATTAAGAATTGATTAATTAAGTAATAATTATAAATGAAGTGATTAATTAATGTAATTAATTAAGGAGTAATGTAATTAATTATAGTTAATTAATAAATGAAGTAATTAAAGGTTAATTACTATAAGTGGTTAAGAATAATTAATTTGTATAATTAATTTAATACTAATTACTTGAATGTAATTAAATAATTAATCAAGGATGATTAATTAAATTGAATAATTGGATGATGATTGATTAATTGATTGATAATTAATTAATAATGATTTAAGCAGGATTTATAGATGTAGTAATTAATTTAATTTACTTTAAATTAATTAAAGATGAAATAATTAATTTAATTCATTTTAAATTAATTGTAGATGGTGATAAATAAATCATTGCTTATGAATGGATGATATTGTGTACCTTGAATGGTTTGAAATCTCAGATATGAGATAATTGATACTGTATGATTTGGATGCTTTGGTTGCATAGTGATGATGATATGGATTATCTGCTTATAATGATAATGTTGATTATCTATTGTGAATCTGTGAATTATCTATCTGTGTGTAAATAGATAGTAGAATTGAATTGTTTTAACTTTAAAACAACTTGGCCTTAAAAGATACGCTTTGGATTTCGATGAGACCGGGATCGGGTTTCCGTATACCGGTATTCCAGGTCTGGAGACCCGAATACCACATCGATCCAAATTAACGATAGGTCGTGAATCTCAAGTGAAGATGAAGATTCAGAGTGCAAGGGTTATTGTCGTTAACTCTGAGGGTGATTCCAAAACGAGTGTAACGAGATAATGCCTTCGGTTTCGTTCGAACCCGGAACGAACTTGTATGGATTGAATGCTTTCAGCACATCGTCAGGTGGACGATGAGCATTCTAAGTGATGTGTTCTTTTCTAAAGTAATCGTGACCTCAAGCCTCACAAACCAGGAATGGCTAAAACAGGGGAGGTGCAGCAAGGTTAGTGGGTAGCACCCAAGTAGGACAAGATTACCTCTGTCTAGATGTCCCTTTCTATTTTCGACTTAGTGTGTGCGGTTGAATCATGACAACCGTGGGGTATCTTGTGCGGGAATTATCCAGTAAGGGATGTTCCGGCCTTGTGTTGCAGGGGATTGGGAGTGATCCTCGGTACTGTGATCTAGGCCACGTACTGTGACGGGCGGTACCCCAGTAGCCCTGCCATTGTATGGAATCCAAACTCCAATAAGTGCCGTACGTATTAGTTGTGCCCAACTATGTTGGAATGTGAGATGTAAGCATTTCAGCTATTTCTGTATTTTACTTGAAAACCCTAGACCCTATTATAATACAATCGGATTTCTTATCAAATGTTTTGGTTAGTGTAAGGTAAAAACTTTTCCATGTTTATGTGTGGGAAGTCTTACGTGATACCTTTGTTTTCAAAAGGTTTTGAAGTTAAACAATTTTAACCCGTTTACTCACACCAGACCCATGTCTGACCCAAGTGTTTATTTCTGTTTTATAAACTCTTGGGTACTCAAATTTTTACGAGTAGCCAAGGGATTCAGGTTTAGCTTTGAAGAATATTTTGGAGGAGCAATGGAGCAGGAGGCTTCGGCGTTCGTAAATATAGTATTCCGCTGTGTTGATATCTGTGATAGTGTCTTGTCTTGTATTTGAGTTGTAATGTCTAGACAGATGTTTATAACTGTCTAGTAAGTGATGTATATGCTGTGTAACTCTGTAAATTGTTGTAAACTATGTAATAGTTTATGTTATTAATATAATTTATTCGTTCCGCTGTGAGATCGTTGTTGTTCTTTCTTTCTTTCTTCTCTTCTTTTCTATTTTCTACCCCTTTCTTTCTTCATAATGATGCGACTTTCTGGGCATAGGAAGTCGGGTCGTTACAATTGGTATCAGAGCCAGGTTGTTCTCAGATGTGAGTATTTGTGTTTGTTTCTTTTCTCTTCTTCTCTTTTCTACTTCTCACCCCTTTCTTTCTTCATAATGATGCGACTTTCTGGGCATAGGAAGTCGGGTCGTTACATAACTGTCACGACCCGGCTTTCTACCACCAGAAAGACGTATCATGAATTAAGAAAGAAAGGGATAGAAGAAGAAAAGATAGAAAAGAAGAAAGAACAACACATCAGAATCTCACAGCGGAACGAATAAAATATAATATATCACATAAGATATTACATAGTATCATGTTACATCAGAGTTACACAACTTATACATCACAGAATAGACAGTTATAAACTTCTGTCTAAGCTTTTGGTTAAGTGAATATCAGAGCATTAGGTTGAGCGAATGCAAAAAAAAAAAAGAAAAAAAAAATAATAAATTAAAGGGACATGTGTTAGTTCCTAAGACTTTAATATAATAGGTGTTATAAGATTAGGATATGAGAAGGACAAATGTCAAGTTTTTAAAATTTTTAGTTTTCTTTTATTTTTAAATAAACTACAAATTAACTTATATAAACAATACACCTCCCCTCTCTTCTATTTCTTCCCTTATCTTCTCATTTTCAAAATCTTCAGCCTGAGACAAATTTCCAAAACAATCTGTAATCAAACACTCCTATAAACCAAAACTATCAAAACCGAAACCTGAAATCAAACCTTCCTCATAAACCAGAGATTATCAATCCTCTGAAAAGCTTCTTCCAACTCTGTAATTCATTTTCAAAATAAGTCTGTAAACATTTCTTCAACCTGCAATTCTTTTTCAACATCAAAATTGGAGCATGCAAAGCATTTTCAAAAATTTAAGAGAAAGGGCCTGTAGCAGATAATCAAAAACAAGTCTGGAATCAAGCAGTAATCTCTGCAACAAGCTTTTCAGATCAAAACAATTCAAGTTTTAAATCAAAAGAAATTGCCAGATCAAAATTTAAAGCCTGGGAAATTTCTCTGCTTTTAAAAATGGTGAGTAACTTCACTTTCAAACTTAAAAGTAAATTTAGGTTGCATGTTCTTACTGTGATCGATATGGTATTATGAAGCATGTTTGTGAATTTATTATGTATAATGGATGTATGCCTGTAACTCCTCTGTTGTTTTCCTGTGAGTAAACTACCCTATTGAACTTAAATCTGTTCATATGTATTGATGTTAGTGATTGATTCTTGGGTAGGTTATGAATAATATTTGTATAAATATGAATATACCTGTATATGTATGTATATAGGTAGATGGTTGTTGCATGCATAACTGTATATGGTTATATACATATCTCTGTTAAGTTATAGGCTCAAAGCCACTAAATAAAAATTCAATTGCTCTTCATCTAGTCTATTTTAGGCTAAGATCCTTAAATGAAAAATGAGTATAACAATGTAATATCAATTTCAGAAATAGTTTCAAGAGTTTAAAGTTAGTATTTATTTCGAGATCAGGAAGTTACAGTAACAAACAAATATATGTCAAAGATCAATGTTCATAATTCTATGATTCGATTGCATAAACAGTTTTATATTGTAAATTGATGAATTTTAGTAATCGAATCATGATTTTTAAGCAAGCGATTCGAGAGCAGTTGTGGTTGATCGGAAATGGGTTTTTGGTCAATTCGAGATGGCCGGAGGCGCTAGGGAGGCCGGGTTTTCGCGAGAGGGTAGAGGAGCTTGAGGGGTATCTAGGAAAAATGGCACAGAGGTCTGAAGATGGTCGTGGCGGCGGTGTGTAGCGAATGAAGTGGGGAAACCTAGTTTTTGGCCCACTGTCTTTATGCGATTCGTTCAACCCCTACAGGTGATCGGGCGATGCGTGGTCCTGGGAGAAGGAGGCTGGGTGGATGACGAACCATCGGCCGGAGTTAGGGAGTTTCAGATGGTCGAGGCGTTGAGTTTGAGGTCGTGAATGGTGACTGGGTTAGTTTGTGTTGAAGGTGGGGATGCTCGATTTCGTTCCTTTATCGATTTCGAAATCGCGTGAAGGGAGATGGCATGAGGAGATTATCGGTGATGTGTGGGGAACCTCGGTGATGGTCGGCGTTCGTTTCATCGACCGTGCACATGCACGTATATGTCTGGGTATCTGGGTGTTTTGGGGAAGAAGAGACTCGAAGCGGTACTCGTGAATTCTGGGTGGAGACTCGAAGTAGCTCTCGTGGTTTTGAAGGGGTGTCTCGAGTTAGATATTGTACAGGTTTTACCAGAGACCTGTTTCGAGTTTTTAAATTTTAAAATAAATTTAAAAACTGAGTTTAAGTATAAAAGCAAAATTCAAAATAAGTTTTAAATCTGGAGTAAGTTTTAAATCTCAGTTTTCAAACAAGATAATGTTTTTAAAATTTGAATTGATTTAACTATTTTAAAAGGGGTTAAGAAGTTTGAATTTTTAAAATAAAGTTTAAATTGTAAATAGGTTTCTAAATGTAAAGGTAAATTGGTTTAAATACTTTATTAATGATATTTTAATCATTAATAGGAATAAAGTGTTATCTTAAAGATAATTAAGATATAATTAAATTAATTAAAGGGTAATTAATTTGAAATTAAGAATCATTAATTGATAAGTTAAGAATTGTTAATTAATAGTTAGGAATAAATTATTTAAGTAATTAAAGATTAATTAAGTTATTGTTAGGTACTTAATTAATTAAGTAATGAAAGATTAATTTATTGGTAATTGGAATTAATTAAATTGTAATCAATAATGGTTAATTAATGTTTAATTATTTAAGAAAGATAATTAAAGAATAATTAATAGTTAATGTAGATCATTAACTTGGGATTAAATAAGTAATTAATTAATGTGATTAATTTTGATAATTAAATAGATTAATTAATTAAGGTTAAACATTTATGAAATTGTTTAATTAAATATAATTACTTAATGGAAGTAATTAAGGTAATTAATTACTTAAGGTAATTAATTAAGTAAATTTGATTAAGTTAAATTAATTAATTAAATTAATTTAAGATAATCATTTAGAGATATGATAAATATAATTACTTAAATGTAATTAGTGAAGTGTAATTACTTAGGAAAGTAATTAAAGTTAATTAGTGGATGTAATTAATTAAAGATGGTTTAATAAAAGTAATTTGAGTTTAATTACTTTGAATAATTAATCAAGGGATTAATTAAAAGATAATTAATTAAGAAGTAATTAATTTATGGAAGTGTAATTAAGGGTAGTTAATTACTAGATGTGATTAATCAAAGGTGATTAATAAATGTGGTTTAATTAAGAATTAATTATTAAATATAATTAATTTAAATGATGTAATTAAGGATTGGTTAATTAAAATTAATTAATCAATAATAAAGGATTAAAGTAATTAATTAATTAATGAAGTAATTTAAGATTAATTACTGAAATGGTTTAAGTTAATTAATTTGTGAAATTAATTAAGAGTTAATTACTTAAAGTAATTAAAGGATTATTAATCAGGAATGATTAATTAAGATGGATACTTAGAGTAATGATTAATTAATTGGTTTAATTAATAATTAAGTAAGCAGGATTTATAGGATGAAGTAATTAATTTAATTCACTTTAAATTAATTAGAGATGATAAATCATTACTTAAGAATGGATGAATGATATTGAATGCTTTGCATTGTTAATATCTCTGATAAGAGATGTGCTGATCTGTGATATAGATATTTGGTTTGATTGAAATGATAATATGAATTATCTGTTTGTGATAATGTAGATTATCTGTTGTGAATTATCTATCCGTGTAGTATAGATAAGAATTGAATTGTTTTAACCTTAAAACAAATTGGCCTTAAAGATACGTTTTGGATTTCGATGAGACCGGGATCGGGTTTCCGTATACCGGAATTCCAGGTCTGGAGACCCGAATACCACATCGATCCAAATTAACGATAGGTCGTGAATCTCAAGTGAAGATGAAAATTCAGAGTGCAAGGGTTATTGTCGTTAACTCTGAGGGTGATTCCAACACGAGTGTAACGAGATAATGCCTTCGGTTTCGTTCGAACCCGGAACGAACTTGTATGGATTGAATGCTTTCAGAACATCGTCAGGAGGACGATGAGCATTCTAAGTAATGTGATCTGATTAAAGGTAATCGTGACCTCAAGCCTCATCAACCGGGAATGGCTAAAACAGGGGAGGTGCAGCAAGGCTTCGTGGGTAGCACCCACTGAGAGTAAGGTCATCCCTGTCTAGAGAGTTCCTTCTTTTATTTCGGCTTAGTGGTGCAGTTGGCGACGGCCATCTGTGGGGTGATTTTATTCGGAATTATCCAGTAAGGGATGGTTCCGGCTTTGTGTTGCAGGGGATTGGGAGTGATCCTCGGTACGGTGATCTAGGCCCCGTACTGTGATGAGCGGTACCCCGGTAGCTCTGCCATTGTATGGAAATCCAAATTCCAATAAGTGATAACGGACTTGATTGTATACTTATGTATGCTGGAATTTAATAATGTAACAATTTCGGCTATTTCATATTTATTTGAAAACCCTAGACCCTATTATAATACAATCGAATTTCCTATCAAATATTTTGGTTAGCGTAAGGTAAAAACTTACCCATATTTATGTGTGGGGAGTCTTACGTGATACCTTTTCTTTCAAAAGGTTTTGAAGTTAAACAAGTTTAACCTGTTACTCACACCAGACCCATGTCTGACACAAGTTGTTTATTTCTGTTTTATAAACTCTTGGGTACTCAAATTTTTACGAGTAGCCAAGGGATTCAGGTTTAGCTTTGACGAATTGTGGAGGAGCAATGGAGCAGAAGGCTTCGGCGTTCGTAGATATAGTATTTCGCTGTGTTGATATCTGTGTTAGAGTCTTGTATTGTATTTGAGTTGTAATATCTAGATAGATGTTTATAACTGTCTAGTATGTGTTGTATAGTTGTGTAAACTCTGATAAGTGTTGTATACTATGTAATAGTTTCTTTATGTTATTAATATAATTTATTCGTTCCGCTGTGAGATCGTTGTTGTTGTCTCTTCTTTCTTCTATTCTTTTCTATTTTCTACCCCTTTCTTTCTTATTGATGATGCGACTTTCAGTGGAGAAAAAGTTGGGTCGTCACAGTCTGTCATCAATTTACAGAACTAAGTTATCAACCTACAGGCATTCAAATATACTATACAGGCATTTCAAACATTCATATACAACATGCATACATTACAATCATTTCAGATAAATCATCACATATAAAAAAGTTTAACTCTGTTTTTAAAATGATATTTACTCACTTGATCTCTAATAACTTAGAATTTACAAACGAAAGATGTTTGAAATCAATTAACATCACTTTTAAAAATAATTACAGGTATTTAATTTAGGTAATTAGCTCGGAAGTTTCTAATTTACAGTAAAATTCAATATGGGTCAAAATTTTATCGAATCGATCTTGAGTTTGGGTTTTATATTTGAATTTGTAATGAAAAATCGTGAATTTAGAAACTTGTTTCAAGATTTTTAGATTCGTAATCAATGAGAATTTCGAATTTTATGGTTTTGGGAACTTTGGTCAAATCAAGGCGAACGACGGCGAGATGATCAACGTTGTGGAGCAGGAGGCTTCAGCGTGTAGATATATAGAGTTTCCGCTGTGTATGATGTATCGTATTTATGTAGTTGTGTTGTATAATAGACAGAAGTTTATAACTGTCTATATTGTGATGTATAAATCGTGTACTCTGATGTATATGATACTATGTAATATCTTATGTGATAATATATTTCTCGTTCCGCTGTGAGATTTCTGATGTGTTGTTGTTCTCTCTTCTTTTCTTTTCTTCTTCTATCCCTTTCTTTCTTCATAACGATGCGTCTTTCTGGGCAAAGAAAGCCGGGTCGTTACAGTATGGTATCAGAGCAGAAATATAAAAACTGGAAAGCTTTATGTTGCTGACATGCTTGAAAATGCTTTCCAGGTTGAAGATAAATCATTACAGGTTTGCACATTGGTTTGAGAAATGAATTTCAGGCTGAACGGGAATTGGGTTTTTGGTGATTTCCGATGATCGGAGCAAGGGAGAGCGTCGAAGTTGCTGCTGGAGGAAGCTTGGAGGTCGATGATCTCGGGAAAAATGATCGGTGAATTTTCTGATCACCGTGGTGGCGGCAGGGCATCGTTGTAGGGTTTTAGGACCTGTTTTGGTCGACATGAGTTTCGAAGCAATTTCGTCGACTAGGAAGCATCGGACTCGACTAGAGTAGGGGGAAAGGAAGCTTGGGTCTACGACGAGGATCGGGTCGAGGTTGCGTGGTTTCTGATGATCGGTATTGTCATCGGCGAGGCATTTTAGTTGATTGGGTGAGTACCTGGGTGATCGAACTGCTCAATTTCGATTCTTTGTCGAAATCGATAAACTGGGAGGTCGAGGAGGATGGAGAGGTTGTGGGCGATTCGTCGAGGACCGGAGGGATGATCGGAGTCGCGTAAGTTCGCCGTGCACGTGCACGTGTACACCTTCGAGTGTCTGGGTTTGGTTGGTCTAGGTAGATGATGTTTTTCTCGGAGACGCTCTCGAGTAGTTTCGTGTGTGACTCGAAGAGGGAGGGGTTCGTGAGTGAATCAAAGTTTGCTCGGGATTTTGTTTGTTTTGCTCGGGTTTTTATCTGTTAGGCTCGGGTTTGATTTGATGATAACCAGGTTTTAAATTTTAGAAGACAAAGCATTTATAGGTTTTAAAATTTTTAAGGAAATCATAAAACAAACTTAAATAAATCAAGTTTTCAAAATATATTTAAAATGGATGAGTTTTAAAAGAATGGTAATTAAGTTTTCAAAGAATAAGAATTTGTTAAATTTATTAAACAGGTTTGAACAAGTTTCAAAGATTTTAAATGTTAAAATTAAATGTTTAAATTGTTTTGTTTAAAGTAAATTATATATTTTTAAATCATGTAATTAATCCCTCAATGTTTTTCCAATGATATAAATAGGTAATTAATGAAAATAATGATTTTATCTTTAATTAAAAATGTGATTAATTAAAGCTACTTGTTAAATGTAATTAATTTAAAAAGTAATTGATTAATGAAAGTAATTGGAGATTTATTACTAAAAGTAATTAGAGATTAATTTATGATTGGAGATTAATTAATTTAGTAATTAGAGATTAAGTAATTAAGTAATTAGAGATAAATTAATTAGTAATTAAAAAGTACTTAAATTATAATTAAGTTTGATTAATTAATAATTAGGTTTTATTAATTAATAATTAGGTTTTATAAATTAATAATTACAAGAATAATTAATCTGTAATTAAGGTTAATTAATTTGTTTAAGAGTAATTAAGGAATGAATTACTCAATTGTAAATAATAAATGGATGTGATTAAATTAAGTTAATTATTTGTAAATTAATTAAAGATAATCTTGATACTGATTAAGTATAAATACTTAAATTAATGAAGTGTAATTACTTAGTGTAAGTAATAAATGGATAATAACTAAATGTAATTAATTAAAAAGAATAATTCCTTTATGGAAGTAATTAATGAAAGGTAATTAAGGATTAATTACATAGATAATTAATTAATGTGATTAATTAAAGTTAATTAATAAATAAGATTAATTAAGACTAATTAATTAATGTGATTAATTAAATGGACTGTAATTACTTAGTAAAGTAATTAATGGTAATTACTGGATGTAATTAATGGAAGATGATTTAAGAATGAAAGTAATTTGAATTTAATTACTTTGAATAATTAATCAAGGGATTAATTAAAGGATAATTAATGGAAGAGTAATTAAGGGTAGTTAATTACTAAATGTGATTAATCAAAGGTGATTAATAAATATGGTTTAATTAAAGATTAATTATTAAATATAATTAATTTAAATGGAGTAATTAATTTAAAAGTAATTAAGGATCATTAATTAATTTATATAATTAATGATGTAATTAAGGGTTGATTAATTAAGACTAATTAATCAATAATAAGTGATTAAGGTAATTAATTAATTAAGGATTAATGTAATTAAGTATAGTTAATTAATTAATGAAGTAATTAATGATTAATTACTGAAATGGTTTAATATAATTAATTTATGAAATTAATTAAGGATTAATTACTTAAAGTAACTAAAAGATAATTAATCAAGAATGATTAATTAAGATGATACTTAGAGTATGATTAATTAATTGGTTTAATTAATAATTAAGTAAGAAGGATTTATAGGATGAAGTAATTAATTTAATTCACTTTAAATTAATTAAAGATGATAAATCATTACTTAAGAATAGATGAATGATATTGAATGCTTTGCATTGTTGATATCTCTGATGAGATATGTGTTGATATATGATATGGATGTTTGGTTGAATTGAAATGATAATGTAGATTATCTATTGTGAATTATCTATCTTTGTGTATATAGATAAGAAATTGAATTGTTTTAACTTTAAAACAACTTGGCCTTAAAAGATACGTTTTGGATTTCGATGAGACCGGGATCGGGTTTCCGTATACCGGTATTCCAGGTCTGGAGACCCGAATACCACATCGATCCAAATTAACGATAGGTCGTGAATCTCAAGTGAAGATGAAGATTCAGAGTGCAAGGGTTATTGTCGTTAACTCTGAGGGTGATTCCAAAATGAGTGTAACGAGGTAATGCCTTCGGTTTCGTTCGAACCCGGAACGAACTTGTATGGATTGAATGCTTTCAGCACATCGTCAGGTGGACGATGAGCATTCTAAGTGATGTGTTCTGGTTAAAGGTAATCGTAGCCTCAAGCCTCATCAACCGGGAATGGCTAAAACAGGGGAGGTGCAGCAAGGTTAGTGGGTAGCACCCAAGTAGTATAAGATTCCCCTGTCTAGAGGTCCCTTCTTTTTATTTCGGCTGTGTGGGCGGTTGCTAGCTACAACCGCGGGGTTTCTTATGCGGGAATTATCCAGTAAGGGATGTTCCGGCCTTGTGTTGCAGGGGATTGGGCGTGATCCTCGGTACGTTGATCTAGGCCACGTACTGTGACGAGCGGTACCCCGGTAGCTCTGCCATTGTATGGAATCCAAAATCCAATAAGTGCCGTACGATTTAGTTGTGCCCAACTATGTTGGAACGTGAGATGTAAGCATTCCAGCTATTTCTGTACTTTACTTGAAAACCCTAGACCCTATTATAATATAACTGGATTTCATATCAAATGTTTTGGTTAGCGTAAGGTAAAAACTTACCCATGTTTATTTGTGGGGAGTCTTACGTGATACCTTTGTTTTCAAAAGGTTTTGAAGTTAAGCAATTTAAACCGTTTACTCACACCAGACCCATGTCTGACCCAAGTGTTTATTTTCTGTTTTATTAAACCTTGGATACTCAAATTTTTACGAGTAGCCAAGGGATTCAGGTTTGCTTTGACGAATCTTTGGAGGAGCAATGGAGCAGGAGGCTTCAGCGTTCGTAGATATAGTGTTCCGCTGTGTTAGTCTGTATGAGTCATTTGTTGAGTTGTATTTGGGTTGTAATGACTAGACAGATGTTTATAACTGTCTAGTATGTGTTGTATAAGTTGTGTACTCTGTTGTATATGATACTATGTAATATTTTATGTGATATATTATATTTCATTCGTTCCGCTGTGAGTATCTGATGTTGTTGTTCTTTTTTTTTTCTTTTCTTTTCTTCTTCTATCCCTTTCTTTCTTAATTAACGATGCGACTTTCTGTGGAGAAAAAGTCGGGTTGTTACAGTGGTATATATATATTATAATCTGGATTGTTTTGAATTTAATTTAATGTATTGATAATTTATATATGTATGAATTAGGATTTAAACAAGCTTTGTTTTAAAAATGCTCAAAATAAAATGGTTATAAATGTATATATATAAATGTTTTAGATTTTTAAATACATGTATAGGATGTATATTTATATTATAACTAGCTTTAGAGTATTTCTTTAATAAAGTAAATTAAAAATGTAAGTTTATATCTACATTTAAATTAAATAAAGGTTTATTAAAATACTTAAGTAACATGTGTAAATACATTAACACTTGGTAGTAACAAGTGTAGGGTAATTAAGTGATAAAGGACACATGTATGTTTTAAAAAAAATACAAGTGGCAACTCTTTTCTTTATCAATTTAAGTTTATAAATTATGTAGTGGTAAAAAGAGAAACCTGGTTGTTTTCTTTCCCGTTCAAAGTTTATTTCAGTTCAAATCTTCTTCCTCCATCTTCTTTTTCTCTCCATCTTTTATAAAAAAAAAAAAAAAAAATCAAACAGCAAGTAATGAAAGCCTGAGATCAAGCAACAACATTCAATTTCTTCAACTAATTCAACCTGAACAAGAATCAAACAGCAGGCATTCAAATCAACAGCAAGTTCAACAATTTGTAAGCATGCAGTAGGATCAACTCAATATTACAACAAAGAGAAATTCAAAAGCAAATTTAAAGTTTTCACAAATCAAATTTCAAAGCCTGGAACATGCTCTGCCCTGTTCTCTGCTCTGTTTATAGGTGAGTAAATTTCTTTTAAAAACAGTTTTAAATTGTGATTATATGGATGCATGCGATAAATTTGTATAGGAAATTATAATATGATTTGCATTGATTTATCTTATCTGAAATATGTGATGAATTTGCTTTGATTATATATGTGTATATCTGAATATATGCAAGATGTCTCTGTTACTTCCTTATACTTGATTTACCTTTTAAAAATTCATATCTGGCCTTGAAATCAGAATTAAGTTCTGATCTATGAATGAAAAATAATCATTATAGCATAATGTTAATTCTAAAAATAGTTTTAGGATTTTATAATTAGAAATTAATTCAAAATTTGAAAATATACAGAGAGAATCAAAGGCAGGTCAAAATTTGATTATCAGGAAATCAAGTTTGAATTATATAAACAAATTCGTATTGTAAATTGATGAATTTTGGAACTCAAATCAAGATTTTTAAGCAAGTATTTAGTGAGATATGTCTAGATGAACGAATTTGGTACTTTCGTCAATTGTAGTTGATCAACGTGATGATCGGAGGCAATTTCTTGATCGAAGCTAGCTTGAGTGTTGAAGATAATGGGAAAAATACTATCGAATTTTTCTAATGTCTAAATTGTTCGAATTCGATTGAAGTAGGGTTTTTGGTGTGTTTTCGATCGTGGTTGCTGTCGAGGAAATGGCATAGGCTGGGGAAGATCGGAGTGGATCGCGAGGCAGGAGATAGCAGCGTGGCGATGTGATGGTGCTTTGGGATGAGTGTCGTGGTTCCAGTCGTCTTGATCGCCGGCGGCGAAGTAAGTTTTCATCGATAGGTTTGGGTTCCTTGGTGTCGAATGTCTCGATTTCGATCTGTTGTTAAATTGTCGAAGCTGGGTGGTCAGGGGTGTTGGACTGGTAGCCGATGATGTGCTGGAGGGAGCGACGTTGATCGGAGTAGCGTTGGATGATCGTGCACGTACACGGTGATTGATCTGTGCATATGGAGTTTTTGTGTTTGGGGAAGAAGGGAGCAACTCGGGGAAGTCTCATGATGTTTGCTAGTCGACTCGAAGTAGAGATGTACGTGAGTTTCCTCGCGAGTGACTCGGGTAAGAAATGAAGTGGGCTCGGTTTGTTTTATTTAAGTAACCTGGTTTTGAAATTTTAAAGAAATCATATCTTAGTTTAAAATTTAAAGCATAAACAAGTTTTTTTTTAGTATTAAAACAAGTTTCAAAATAAATAATGGTTTGATTTGATTAAACATGTTTGAAGTTGGTTTTCAAAATTTAAGTATATCAAAATTAAAATGTTAGAATTGGTTTGTTTAAAGTAAATTATATTTCAAAATTAATTTCTAAATTTGGTTTCAATAAAGTAAATGTTTTGAGTAAGTATTTAATATAAATACAAGTTTATTCTTAATTAGTTATGTTAAGATTGATTAAGAATTAAAGGTTAATTACTATTGTAATTAAGGATAATTACTAAATGAAGCAATTTGGGGAAATAAATAAGGTTAATTAATTATTGTTAATTAATGAGAATGATTTGTTAGTAAGTAAAGGTTTAATTAAGCTAAATTGTTTTCTTAATTTATTTAAGTACTTTTATATATAAGGAGTTAACTAAATTATTTAATTAATTTTAAATGATTAGTTAATGGTTTGGTTAAATTAAATATCACTTAATTATGAATTAATTAAGTGTAATTAATTATTGAAGTAATTGATGCTTAATTACTGAATGCAATTAAAGGAAGAAAAATTACTCATAAGAGTAATTAGATGAGGTGATTAATGAGTAATCACTTAATATTATCAATTAAGGAATTTATTAATATAATTGTTTTTGAGTTAATTAGTTATGAAGTGATTAAATAAGAATTATTTAATGATGAAATTAATTATTTGTTAAGTAATTAATTAAGAGATTAATTAAGATTTATTAATGGTAGTAATTAAGAATTAATTACTTAGTTAATATTAGATTAATTACTAAGGATAATTAATTAAATATATAATTAATTAATAAAGTAATTAATTAAGGATTACTTGTTAATTTAATTGATTAGTAATTACTTAATGAAGTAATTAAAGTTTTAATTATTAAGATTTATAAATCAAAGATTAATATAATTAATTAAGAAGTTAATTAATTAAGATAAATAATCACAAGTTGTTAATTACTGTTTATGATTAATGGTTAATTACAAGTTAATTATATAATTAATTAATTAAAGGATTAGTTAATTAATAAGGATTATTTAATTAATGAAATTAATCAAGGTTAATTAATAAAAGCAATTAATTTAAGTAAGATTAATTAATTTTAATTAATTAAGGTTTAATGTAATTAATTATTATTAATTAATGAAAGCAAGTGAAGAATCATTAATTATTGTAATTAATGATAGTAATTAAAGGTTAATTACTGAATATGGTTAAGGATAATTACTTGAATGTAATTAAAGATGATTAATCTAGGAAGATTAATTAAAGAAGATCATTAGATATGGTTAATTTATTTATTTGAAATAAATAAATGAGAATGATTTAGGTAATCAAATTTGATTGAGTTAATCAAATCTGTTTTGGATAATTGATAAATATTGGATGGTTGATATTTGTTGAATGATATTGAATGATTGGTTGATACTGGATGATTGGGATATCTCTGAGATGTGATATGCTGCTTTGTGAGTTGAATGAATTATTTATTGTGATAATATGATTCATCTATCTGTTTATATATCATCCTGAATATAAGTTTAAATTGTTTAAACCTTTAAACAACTTGGCCTTAAAAGATACGTTTTGGATTTCGATGAGACCGGGATCGGGTTTCCGTATACCGGTATTCCAGGTCTGGAGACCCGAATACCACATCGATCCAAATTAACGATAGGTCGTGAATCTCAAGTGAAGATGAAGATTCAGAGTGCAAGGGTTATTGTCGTTAACTCTGAGGGTGATTCCAAAATTCGTTGAAATCCAAACTTGAAAACTAGATCTGACCTATCCGTTTCCAAAAATTTCTGAGCTGCTACACCAACTCTTCTTTCTCTAAGAACCATCCTACTACCAGACTAATTACCAATATATATATTTTGGGTAATTTGGAAATCATGATTTAATTTAATATTAAGCTTTTTAATAAATAACTATATGGTTTTAAATACATATTATAAATGTTTAATTGTTAAAATAGATTTTTAGCTTAAGTTCAAATTTAAATAAAAGGTTTATTTTATTTCTTTTCAAATATTATTTGATATATATGATTAAAAATAGAAGTATAAATACAATTTACAAATGGTATTAATTCATTGAATAATAGAAGTAATTTATAATTTCTTTATAAATTATTTAAAATAGTCAAATTTGATATTTTCAATACTTTGTTTTTATAAATATAAATAGACTTTAAATAAAATAGAATTGTTATAATTTAAATGATAGTTATATATGCATATATATAACTTGATTTTTATTTGGATTTAAAATATGAAATAGGATTTATAATAGAAATTAAAAGATTAAACATTTTAAAAATATTTGGATAAGCTTTTAAATTGTTTATTTACATTTTCTTTAAAAGAGAAATTCATATATGTATTTACATAAGGAATTATTAATTAAGTTAATAATCTTTATTAACATTTAAAATATAACTAATTAACTTAAAAGGACATGTGTTATTTTCCTAAGCTACCTATAACATGTGTAATTTAGATATTTAGTGTGTGTGACAAATGTCAAGATAAATAACAAGTGTCTTTTTAATTATTTTGATTTTCTTTTGTTTTTAATAAATCACATTTTAACTTATAAATACATATGTTTCCCCTCTTTATTTTCTTTTCTATTTTTTTCAATTCAAAACCAAGAAGAACTCAAACCCAAAAATCTCAGAACAAAAATCTGAAACTCAATCATCTCATAAACAAAAGATTTATCAAAATCAAAAGCTTCTGCACCATTTTCCTGGAATCTGTAAACAAATCATGTTCAAAACAAATCAATTAGCAAACTCTTCAAATACAAAATCAAACCCTCGTTATCAAAAAGGCCTGCATCATATTTATCAAATCTGGGAAAAATGATTCTGCATGTACCTGGAAATGAAGCAAATCTGCATCATTTTTCTCTGCAACCTGGAATCAACTTTGAAAATCAAAGAGCCTGCATGCATGTAATTTGGACAGGGAGCAAAAGCATTTTAATCTCTGAACATCTCAGCACTCAAGTTTTAAAAGTTTAAAGCTTTTCAAAAAAATAAATAAATTAAAGAGGCTGCCTCTGTTAGAATCATGTCTGGTGAGTAACTTTATCAAAATAAGTAAATCTATTACAAAAATCTGGTTGCATGCTATTTGATGATGAGATGAATATGTTTGTGTGCACCTGCTGTTTATATACATATATGTAAGAGTATGCTTGATTGTTCCTACTCTGTTTATAGCCCAGATGTTCTGGTTTAAATTTGAATTCAATCTTCTCTGGTACAAATTATTGTTAGGACTTGATTTAAAAACCAAGGATGTTTGAATTAGTGTAGATTAAGGATTAAAAACTTAATATAGTTAAATAAAAAGTCTGGTATCTCTGTTAAACTAAGAATATCAGATGTTGAATGATATGAAAATTTCAAACTGTGAAATCTATGGATTCAGTATTATGAAATGAATACATAAACCAAATCATGATTTTTAATACCTAAATCACAATTTTTAAACTAGAATTGAGGGAGCATTTGGAGTTTGATCAGAAAGTGCATTTCTGGTAGCCCCTGGTGATCGAGTCGATTTGGGAAGTCGTGGTTCTCACTGAAGGTCCAGGGATGGTCGGAGGGTTTAGGAAAATTGTCAGGATGGTGATCAAAGTAGTGTGTCGGCGGTGGTTGATCAGTGAAGTTTGTAAACCTAGCTTTGGGTTCGACCGGAATTGGGTTCTTCCCATCGTCTCTGGTGGATCGAGCTCCACCAGGCTTTGGGAATTGGAAGCTTGGAGGTTGTTGAAGGCGTGGCCGGAGTCTCTGACACTCCAGTGATCGGAGATGCGTCGACGAGATGGTTCCAGATTTTTTTTCTTTGTTCCAGTTTGGGTTGGGATGCTCGAATATGTTTTCGAAATTGTTGTGACGATCTGATGATCGAGGGTGGTTGCGAGGATGCTTGACGACATGAGGAAGCTTTCAGCGATGATCAAAGTTGGACGAAGCCACCGTGCATGTGCACGGTGCCCTTCTTTGTTTTAGGTGAGTTGGTTGTGGGAAGTGGTGTACTCGAGTTTTCCTCGAGTAGTTCGAGTATTTTGCTCGAAGATTTTTGGTTTGGACTCGAAGATTTCAGGGAGGGGTTCGGGTCAAATAAGTTGTTCCAGGCTTTCTTTTTAAATCTGTCTGGTTTTAAATTTTAAATTGGATTTTTAAAATTTAAAACAAGATTTAGAATAAAGTTTTATCTTAAAGATAATTAGGATTTAATGACTTGGATTCATTAAATTGTTAAGATAATTAAAATAGAAAATTAATTAATTTAATTAATTAATGATTTGGATAATTAATTTAGAAATTAAGGGTTTTAAATTAATTAATTAAGGGTTAAGATTAATTAGGAATAATTAATTTGTAATTAAGAATCATTAATGAGATAAGATTAGATTTATAAATTTATGATTAAAAATTAGTTAATCAAGTAATTTAAAGATTTATTAAGTTACAGTTAAAACTTAATTAATTAAATAATTAGGATTATCTAATGGGTTATTAAAGATTTATTAACTTGTAATTAAAAATGATTAATCTAAGTTTAATCACTTAAGAAAAGTAATTAAAGAATTTGTAAATAGTTAATGAAGGTCATTAACTTGAGACTATTATAAAATTGATTAATGTAATTAATTTTAGTAATTCATTAGATTAATTAATTAGAGATAATCATTTGTGAAATTATTTAAGTATAATTACTTAATGGAAGTGATTAATGAATTAATTACTCATTGTAATTAATTAAGTTTAAATTGATTAGTTAAGTTAATTAATTAAGTTTAATTAATTTAAGATAATCATTTAATAATTTGTATAATTACTTAATGTAATTTAAGGAAGTATAATTACTTAGGAAAGTAATTAATGGATAATTACTGATGTAATTAATAAAGTAATTAAGGGTAGTTAATTACTTAATGGAAGTTAATCAAGGGATTAATTAAGAAATTAATTAAGGAATAATTAATTTATTTTAAGAAGTAATTAAGGTTAGTTAATTACTGAATGTGATTAATCAATAGTGATTAATAATTATGGTTTAATTAAAGATTAATTACTAAATGTAATTAATTTAAATAAAGTAATTAATGATAAAATGTAATTAAGGATTATTAATTTATATAATTAATGATGTAATTAAGAATTGATTAATTAAGTAATAATTATAAATGAAGTGATTAATTAATGTAATTAATTAAGGAGTAATGTAATTAATTATAGTTAATTAATAAAAGAAGCAATTAAAGGTTAATTACTATAAGTGGTTAAGAATAATTAATTTGTATAATTAATTTAATACTAATTACTTGAATGTAATTAAATAATTAATCAAGGATGATTAATTAAATTGAATAATTGGATGATGATTGATTAATTGATTGATAATTAATTAATAATGATTTAAGCAGGATTTATAGATGTAGTAATTAATTTAATTTACTTTAAATTAATTAAAGATGAAATAATTAATTTAATTCATTTTAAATTAATTATAGATGGTGATAAATAAATCATTGCTTATGAATGGATGATATTGTGTACCTTGAATGGTTTGAAATCTCAGATATGAGATAATTGATACTGTATGATTTGGATGCATTGGTTGCATAGTAAAGATGATAAGAATTATCTGCTTATAATGATAATGTTGATTATCTATTATGAATCTGTGAATTATCTATCTATGTGTTAATAGATAGTAGAATTAAATTGTTTTAACTTTAAAACAACTTGGCCTTAAAAGATACGTTTTGGATTTCGATGAGACCGGGATCGGGTTTCCGTATACCGGAATTCCAGGTCTGGAGACCCGAATACCACATCGATCCAAATTTACGTTAGGTCGTGAAATCAAAATGGAGCAAGTGAAGACTCGAGGTGTAAGAACTATTCTTTGTCAATATAACTCTGAGGGTGATTCCGTAATGAGTTGACGGAGATAGTATTTTCAGATTCGAGATGAAGATTCAGAGTGCAAGGGTTATTGTCGTTAACTCTGAGGGTGATTCCAATACGAGTGTAACGAGATAATGCCTTCGGTTTCGTTCGAACCCGAAACGAACTTGTATGGATTGAATGCTTTCAGAACATCGTCAGGTGGACGATGAGCATTCTAAGTGATGTCCTGATTAAAGGTAATCGTAGCCTCAAGCCTTATCAAACCGAGAATGGCTAAAACAGGGGAGGTGCAGCAAGGTTAGTGGGTAGCACCCAAGTAGGACAAGATTATCCCTGTCTAGAGGTCCCTTCTTATTATTCGATTGAGTGGGCAGTTGAATTGCAACAACTGCTGGGATATCTTGTGCGGGAATTATCCAGTAAGGGATGTTCCGGCCTTGTGTTGCAGGGGATTGGGAGTGATCCTCGGTACGGTGATCTAGGCCACGTACTGTGACGGGCGGTACCCCGGTAGCCCTGCCATTGTATGGAATCCAAAATCCAATAAGTGCCGTACGTATTAGTTGTGCCCAACTATGTTGGAACGTGAGATGTAAGCATTCCAGCTATTTCTGTATTTTACTTGAAAACCCTAGACCCTATAATAATATAACTGGATTTCCTATCAAATGTTTTGGTTAGCGTAAGGTAAAAACTTACCCATGTTTATTTGTGGGGAGTCTTACGTGATACCTTTGTTTCAAAAGGTTTTGAAGTTAAGCAATTTTAACCTGTTACTCACACCAGACCCATGTCTGACCCAAGTGTTTATTTCTGTTTTATAAACTCTTGGGTACTCAAAATTTTTATGAGTAGCCAAGGGATTCAGGTTTAGCTTTGACGAATATTCTGGAGGAGCAATGGAGCAGGAGGCTTCGGCGTTCGTAGATATAGTATTCCGCTGTGTAGATCTCTGTGATAGTGTTTGTATTGTATTTGAGTTGTAATGTCTAGACAGATGTTTATAACTGTCTAGTATGTGATGTATATGTTGTGTAACTCTGATAAGTGTTGTATATTATGTAATACTTTTGTTATTAATATAATTTATTCGTTCCGCTGTTGAGATTCTGTTGTTGTTCTTCTTCTTCTCTTTCTTTTCTACTTTCTCACCTCTTTCTTTTCTTCAAAACGATGTGTCTTCCTGGACGTAGGATGGCGGGTCGTTACAGAGCCAAAGATAAATCTCCTTGAAAACATTCAAACAAAACAAGACAATATACACATAAATATTCAACGCAAAACAATGTTGAAACAATGAAGATAAAAAGCAACAACGGAATAGATTACTTGACCATGCTTTAACCATTCAAAAGCTCGAACAAGGGGTTCATTTCTCAGCCATGATGATGATGAGTGTGAGAGAGACAAGGTTAACTCCTCGGAATACATAAGACAAAACAATCCAAACAATATAAGTTTTCAACCCAAATTTTAATAGAACAATGTTAGAAATGACTGCACGGAATCAAATAGAAATGCTTGCACTTGCTTTCAACCTTTACTAGGCTCAGCCATGAGGGAAACTACAGGTCTAAGGCAATGGTTTTGGGTATGGTTTGGACCAAGGGATACACGGCTACAAGCTAGTGATGATGGGGAAGTTATAACATAGGTATGTGAAGAGTTTTAGGCACACTAGCATGGTTTTTGGTCAACAAAAGGGCTCGGCCATAGGAGATTGGGCGTGGCCATTCAAGTTCAGATCTGGACAGAGGTGGGGAGGGGTGTGTTGTGGTCAGGTCAGGGAGGTGGTGGTGGCTATGGTGGTGGTTTGGGTGGTGGTTGAGGTGGGTGAGCATGTAGAGGTCAATAAACATGGTTTTTAGGCATCTAGGTTGAAATTTGGGGGGTTTTACCATCAAAATGGTTCGGCTATGGTCAGATCTGGTGGAGTGGGGGCTGGTGGTGGTCGGGAAGAGATGGAAGGAGGTGGTGGCAGAGGAATAGGGGTAGAGGCCGATCTCAATCAGGGAAGAAGGCAAGCAAAATAACATAGAAAAAGAAGAAAAGTAGGAAGAAAGAGATGGAGGCCATTACCTAATTTTCTCTAGCCGTGAGAAACAATTGAAGATGGGATATTTTTTCACGTGAATGCCAAATGAGATGACGGCTACACTAGGGTTTTACATGGCTAGGCAATTAATTTTGAGGAGTTAAAGGAATTAAAGGATTTGGTAAATAAAAGGGCTTCCGTTTCAAAGCGTTACACAACCCTTCACATTTCTTTCCTTATAAATCTTTATATAAACAAAATATTTAAGAAAAATACTATACAAACCGAAACTAAGTAAAGATATAAGAAAATAAATAATAAAATTTAAAGAAATTAGAAAAAATAATAAAAGAAATTGCTTAAAATACAGAACAGTGTCCAGAAATTACAAATAAATCACCATTGACTTTGGAAAATTATTAACTTTAATTTAAAAATATTCTAAAACAAAATTTGAAATAAAAATGACTTTTAAAATATTTTCAAAGTGAAATAAATAATTAAATTCAGAGAAAATAGCAAAAGAATTGAAGAAATTGTTTAAAAACAGCAGACAGGACATGAAAATTTCACATAAATTACCATTGACTCTAGAAAAATGTCTACTTCACTTTAAAAATAATAAAAGACAAAAATATACATAAAATAACATATTAACACATATTAAAATAAAATATGGCAAAGAAAATAAAATTTATAAAATTTAAAATAGGCAAAAATGCACAATAAAACAAATTATACTAAAAATTGAAATGTACATAACTTTTACATTTTAACTCCGTTTTCAACGAAACAAAAAGTAGTGTTCAAGTTATTAAATCTATTTTCATAATAAAAGATAAAATTTATAATTTCAAACTATTTAAAATTTAAACTTAAAAGTCAAAGTTTGACTATTGACCAAAATTCACATTTTCAGGAAATATTAAATTTAGTCATATTTGGAATTCTAATCCACATCAAAGTCAAAGTTTATATTTAAAATAACAAAATTTATTCTTTTTCATAAATAAAGCTTTTGAATCTGGAAAAAAATCAATTTAAGAATATTTGTAAAATACAGGGTTGTTACACTCTCCCCCACTCAAAACTTTTCGTCCCCGAAAAGGAACGAGGTATGGGAAAGCACAGAAAAAGATAGAATGAAATAGAATTAAGACAAGATGATAAGAAGATTAGAATTACACCTGATAACTATTGTTATAGGTAAGTTTAACAAGATGGAGGTGATCAAATCAAGAATATAAGCACGAAAAAGATCGAATCTCCCTTTTCACTTGACCGACGGTCTATGAATGGAAAAACAGTGTTCAGATCCAGATGAGTAACAAAAATTATCAAAGATTACAGAAAGATTTCTAAACGGAAAGATTATAAAAAGATGCTTATACCAGTCTGTAGCAAGATGAGGGAAAATAAGGACAACCAAAAGATGGTTTGAAAAACAAAATAAGATAATAATTTGAAACCATAATGCTTTGAAATCATAATACTTTGAAATCATAAAAATTTAGAGGTGTTTATCATTTGGAAATCATACTACTAAAATCATAACACATTGGAAATGTTATTCTAAAAAAAACATAATACTTAGAAAATCATAACACCTTTTAAAATAATCTTCATTTAAAATATTTTAATTCAAGGTCAAATAGTATTCATTTTAAAGTTGTAACATTTCTAAGTTCATTCAATTATAAAAATTTCCAAAACATTGTATTTTCAAAACAGCAGCACTTATAAAATGCTACAGTAGATATTTTAGTATTTCAAATCAGTTTAATTTCAGAAATATTCATTTGGATATCATTTAACTTATGATTTATTAAAACAAACTTTTATGAATAGAATATCCAAATTAAACTATACTTCATTTATTAAGTCAAAAGCTCACTATTTTAGTTAGCTCTTAATTTAACACATAACCTAACACTTTATTTAAAATACCCAAATAGATATTCCTTTAATAAGTTACACTTAAAATTCCATTTGGAAACCAAATTTTCAATTATCAAATTTTAGTGATGTTAAAATACATTTTAACTATTTAAATCATAATTATTCATTTTCCAAGACATATCTATTTCATAAATAAAACATTTATATTGCAAATATAACAATCAAATTTCTTTACACATTTATTCATTTAGACATCAATTAAACTATGAATTCAAGTTAAATAAACTTTATTGCCAAAAGTCCAATTCAAATGTATTTTATTTTATCTATTCAAAGATACATTATTTATTATACAACATATTCATTTCAGGAAATAACCTTTATTAAAATTCCTAGGTTAGACTTAAGGTTCCATATTATTAAGTTATTTAAATAAAATCTCTTTAAATTCCTTTTTCACTATTTACCTCTGTTAATCTTTTATAACTAAAATTTAAGTGTATAAAATTTATTATAACCACTCAAATTTTATTTATAAAATCCTTTTTATATTGTATATTATCCAATTACATTGTTAACTTCTAAAAAAATTTAAGGTAAGTTATATTTGAATGCAATTGTATTATACAAATAAAACTTTCCAATTCAATTATCTCAAGTTTGAATCATTTATTCAAATTTTTGATTTTCTTCTTATAACTGAAATTATTCTTTAAAATAAAATTTAAGAATTAAACTTCTGATTCCTTTCAAACCATTTAGCGATAAGTAATTATACATACATAATATGTCAAATCAAATTTTAAATCATATATCTATATATATTATAATCCAGCCATATTTTAGAAATTCAAATCAATTAGATTTTCCAAAACAAAGCTGTAGCAAGACTACAGAACGGTTTCTTCCCTTCGAAACTCGAAAATCAAAGTCGATGATGCTGTAGTCATCACCGAAATTATTTTCCAGCGACAAAGAGAAGAGCACTTAATTTTTAAACTTTAAAATCCTTTAGAGACAAATTTTTATTCAAAATACTTTAAATAATATCCTTTTAAAAATTTTAAACACAAGGTTTGAAACCATCGGAAATTAAATTCTTAAATTTCTTGTTTTAAATTCATTTCAGTTCCCAAATAAATTTATAAACAACTATCTATAAATTCATTTGTAGAACAATAAATGATAAATCAAGTATTATCATTTCAAATTATCAATTCAAATCAATTTATTAAGTTCCATAAAATTATATATCCAAATTTATTTCACTAACCAAATTTAAAATAATATAGTGTCAGTTTGTTCTGTCAAAGTGTTTTAGAAATCCTATCGATAGCGTTGATCAGACGAATCGATCGGAAGCCCAAATCAACATCAACAACTCAAACAACACAATATAAAACAAAATATAGATTTACACATACAATTCAAAATGTTTGGGGATATTTTGGAAACAAAGCAAGATGATTAAATAACAAAATAGGGAGATGGGTAAGCTTAAATAAATCGCGGGCAACCTTAATCGGGTCAACCGTGACTTAATGAATAAGATCAAATGTGTATTTTTTTTTCTGGGGTAAATCTACATCCGATCTCAAGAGATAGAGTTTGGAATAAAAAAAGGCATTAGCATCTAAACCAAGGATAGATATAAATCTCTGGTGAATCGATGCAAATTTGTAAAGGAGTTTCCCCCTTTACCAGAAAATTAGAATATTGGCGAGACAGCCAATTCACTATAAAGATCATTCGAAGTGGAGTTATGTGATACTCCAAAATCACAAGAAGATGAATAGTGAGGGACAAGAATGAATTTTGGAACCGCAGGGAACGTTCCAAAAATTCAAAGGAAATTCGAATCAAGAGGAAAAGATTCAAACTCGAACGAAAGTGATTCTGTAAATAAATCTACTCCATATGCTGATTTTTGCCTCAAAGCCAAAGCTCTGATACCAACTGTAACGACCCGATATTTTCAACCATTCGCATCCATTATAAGTGTATAGGCAGACACTCATGCCGGAGTTGAATTGCTCAAAATACCGCGTTGTAATTAAAATTTGGCAAATCTCAGAATATACAGTAAATAAATATAATCACAGATCACAGACACAGAGTAAAATAATGCAGCGGAAGTAAAAGAAATAGTAGTTCATGAAGCTACTATCTAAATATGTCAGAGTTACATAAGATACAACAGAAGGAATAGAGTACAACAAAAGTCTAAATAAAATAACCAAGTACAAGCTGAGTAGGACAACGGAACTGAAATAGATAGGACAGATAATCTCCAGCGATTCAAATCTCCAAGCGAGTGGAAATCCAAATCTGTGAATAACTCAGGCTGACCCGAGCGTAAAGCAAAACACAAAACACTCGAGTCCGGACAATATATACTTATATAATGTAAACCAACTCAAGCGAACTGTAATAAGGGTACAAGTAACTTAGAAGATGCTTGGGACCGCCCATCCTCTAAGGATCCGTTAAAATATCTACTATGTAGTAATATTCGCTATTATAATAGTGTTTAAATAAGTAAAGTATAATCATATAGAAAATAGCGTTAAGGGAATGGAGAACCTTAACGCGGTCGGATCTTAAAATCATAATCGTAGTAAAGCTCGATATGGTAGGTGACACGGCACAACTAGGCAATGCCAGGGTAGATATACCAATTACGCACACGGACTGATGGAGCGCATAGCAGCCACTATCGTCCACCTCGAACAACATTCCCAAATCGAAGGATGGCCATCTAGTCAAATCACAAGTAAGAGTATAATATCGAAGAAATGTGTCCGAGAAGAGGTGCTACCTCACTGGTCCGAGATCGCTCCTGTTTTAGCCACCTTATGCCAACTCACGGGAGTTGGGTCCACGTAACATACCTTAAGAACGTCGCCACCATCCTACTTCATTCTGGAATCTCCACCGCATACACGGTTGTCAAAGTGGTTTTCGGTAAGACAGAGAGTATGTCCATATCCGATCCCGGTCTCTTTAACAATCCAACGTTATTATAACCCGTGGTTATAAGTTTAAAAACAGTTTATACTTCAAAATAGAATATCATTTCAAATCCAAATCTTTATCAAATAAAGATTAAATCAATTCCAAACCATTTCCATATTTTTAAAATATCATATCATTTCAAAACTTCATTTCAAATCATTTTAATATTCCAAATATCATTTGAGTTCAAATCTAAATATTCAACTTTAAACACCTTTTAAATTTAAAGGTATACTTCTTTTATTATCATTTCAAGTCACCTTTTAAATAGTTTATATTCCAATCAAATAATTCATTTAAACCTTTTAAAAGTGTAATTATTATATTTTCAAATCAAGTATTCAATTTCCAAAGTTTCAAACCATTCTGAGTTCGTTTACTAAGTCAAAAACCCTAGTTATTAAAATTTCAGCATTTCACAGCATTTAAAAACAACTGCTATAAGTTATATTTGAAAACATTTTTAATTCAGCAAAGACAGCACTTAAAACTGCTGTTAAAACTCAGTTTTAGTTGAATTATAGTTCAAAACAGAAAAGACAGCATTTCAGAAGTGCTGCGGTAGTTTAGATTTCAAAACAAGGGTTAATTTTGGTTTCAGCAAAGACTGCAGACCATTATAGCATTTCCAGAGAAAGCTATAATAGGCCTGAGTTCAATATTAGCCTATAAGTTCAATTACAGCAACTACAGCATTTCAGAAATGCTGTAATAGCTCTTTTTACACAATTTTAGTTCAAAACAGAATCTGTAGCATTTCTGAATGCTATTAAAAGTTAATTTCAGGTGTTAGTGTATTTCCAGCAATTAAATAACTTTAATTTAAAACACATAAACATTTTAAAAATCATATTTTAACATTTAAAATGTTCATTTACATATCGTTTAACATATATCTTTTCATAATAAATTTATTATAATAAAATCCAATTTTCAACAATTTACTTAATAAATTTAAGTGTAAAAGTTCCAATTCTTCGCATTTCAACAAATAGACTTAACACTTCAAATTTAAATTACCATTTCACAATTTAACAAAATTTCCAATTTTATTTAATTAACTTAAACCTTTAATTAAAACCAAATTTCACATTTCCTAGTCAAGTTATATTTTAAAAGGTCACTTTTAAACATTCATTTATTTAACCACTTAAATTCATAGAAAAATCAATAATACTTTAATAAATCTCTTAAATTCAAATTTAATCAAATTATCATATTTACCATTTCCAAATAAAATTTAATATCCATTTTATTTATATAACTTAAATATCATTTTTAACCAAAATTCCAAATTTCCAACTTAAGTTATATTTCAAAAATCCAGTTAAACCATTCATTAATTACATTTTTAACACGTAGAAAAAAATCATAATTTCTTTATTTTAAAACATTTCAAAAATCTATTTAAATCAAATTTCATAAATTTATAATTTTTAAAATACTTAAAAATATCCAAAACACTTTATAAAATAACCACGGGCCTGTATATAATTTTCTAACCTAGGTCAAGTGATACGGATATGTATCATTTCAATCCGCAGTTAAAAAAGAAAAATCCGGGTTTTATCATTTCAAACCCGCAATCCCAAGTTAAAATAAATTAAATAAAAATCGTTCAGGCCTATCATTTCAGCCCATAACGATTTTTTTTCCTATTCTAAAGTCCGTTCGGGTATGTATCATTTCAACCCATAGTGATTCTAGTCTACAGGGAACTTGCAATGGTGATAACATATATAAATAACAGAATAACATTAAATAACAGTAACATATGATATGACAGGTGTAATAAACATCATATGATCATAACATAGTCAAGTATAACATGATAATATATTTCTACAGATTCGCAGGGTGTCAATTTACTAGTTATATAGGTACATATTGTCTGGTGAGAATAACTCACCTCTTTGTGCTGGAGATTGCTATCAAATGCACAAACTGAGATCTTCGAAGGCACGAAAGCACGAATAAGATTGGATATTGAGAGAGCCAAAGATAAATCTCCTTGAAAACATTCAAACAAAACAAGACAATATACACATAAATATTCAACGCAAAACAATGTTGAAACAATGCAGATAAAAAGCAACAACGGAATAGATTACTTGACCATGCTTTAACCATTCAAAAGCTCGAACAAGGGGTTCATTTCTCAGCCATGATGATGATGAGTGTGAGAGAGACAAGGTTAACTCCTCGGAATACATAAGACAAAACAATCCAAACAATATAAGTTTTCAACCCAAATTTTAATAGAACAATGTTAGAAATGGCTGCACGGAATCAAATAGAAATGCTTGCACTTGCTTTCAACCTTTACTAGGCTCAGCCATGAGGGAAACTACAGGTCTAAGGCAATGGTTTTGGGTATGGTTTGAACCAAGGGATACACGGCTACAAGCTAGAGACGATGGGGAAGTTATAACATAGGTATGTGAAGATTTTAGGCACACTAGCATGGTTTTTGGTCAACAAAAGGGCTCGGCCATAGGAGTTTGGGCTTGGCCATTCAAGTTCAGGTCTGGACAGAGGTGGGGAGGGGTGTGTTGTGGTCAGGTCAGGGAGGTGGTGGTGGCTATGGTGGTGGTTTGGGTGGTGGTTGAGGTGGGTGAGCATGTAGAGGTCAATAAACATGGTTTTTAGGCATCTAGGTTGAAATTTGGGGGGTTTTACCATCAAAATGGTTCGGCTATGGTCAGATCTGGTGGAGTGGGGGCTGGTGGTGGTCGGGAAGAGATGGAAGGAGGTGGTGGCAGAGGAATAGGGGTAGAGGCCGATCTCAATCAGGGAAGAAGGCAAGCAAAATAGCATAGAAAAAGAAGAAAAGTAGGAAGAAAGAGATGGAGGCCATTACCTAATTTTCTCTAGCCGTGAGAAAAAATTGAAGATGGGATATTTTTTCACGTGAATGCCAAATGAGATGACGGCTACACTAGGGTTTTACATGGCTAGGCAATTAATTTTGAGGAGTTAAAGGAATTAAAGGATTTGGTAAATAAAAGGGCTTCCGTTTCAAAGCGTTACACAACCCTTCACATTTCTTTCCTTATAAATCTTTATATAAACAAAATATTTAAGAAAAATACTATACAAACCGAAACTAAGTAAAGATATAAGAAAATAAATAATAAAATTTAAAGAAATTAGAAAAAATAATAAAAGAAATTGCTTAAAATACAGAACAGTGTCCCGAAATTACAAATAAATCACCATTGACTTTGGAAAATTATTAACTTTAATTTAAAAATATTCTAAAACAAAATTTGAAATAAAAATGACTTTTAAAATATTTTCAAAGTGAAATAAATAATTAAATTCAGAGAAAATAGCAAAAGAATTGAAGAAATTGTTTAAAAACAGCAGACAGGACATGAAAATTTCACATAAATTACCATTGACTCTAGAAAAATGTCTACTTCACTTTAAAAATAATAAAAGACAAAAATATACATAAAATAATATATTAACACATATTAAAATAAAATATGGCAAAGAAAATAAAATTTATAAAATTTAAAATAGGCAAAAATGCACAATAAAACAAATTATACTAAAAATTGAAATGTACATAACTTTTACATTTTAACTCCGTTTTCAATGAAACGAAAAGTAGTGTTCAAGTTATTAAATCTATTTTCATAATAAAAGATAAAATTTATAATTTCAAACTATTTAAAATTTAAACTTAAAAGTCAAAGTTTGACTATTGACCAAAATTCACATTTTCAGGAAATATTAAATTTAGTCATATTTGGAATTCTAATCCACATCAAAGTCAAAGTTTATATTTAAAATAACAAAATTTATTCTTTTTCATAAATAAAGCTTTTGAATCTGGAAAAAATCAATTTAAGAATATTTGTAAAATACAGGGTTGTTACAGTTGGGTTCAGCCCACTAGCTAACTAAACCCACTTAACCCCCTAACTCAGCCCCCCTCCTCTCCATTCTCTCATTCTCATTTCTTTTCTTAAGTAAAAACTGAAAATGGTGGAGGGAAAGAGGAAATAGAAATTTGCTAGCCCTAGTTTTCTTTGCAAAGCTTGAATCCTTGCTCCAAAATCAAGTGGAAGCCATTGGTAAGCCTCCTCTTCATCTTCTCCATCTCTTCTCCTCTTCAATTACAGAAAATTCCTAACCCTAACTTAGGAAATACTTGTTTTGATCTTAGATTGAAGCTTGTTGAGTTGAAGTATTGAGTGGTTGATCTTCTCTTTGCAATTGAGCTTCTTCTTCTTTGTTTTGGGTAAAAAGGTGAGATTTTTATCTCACATCTATGTGTATATCTATCATTGATGTTGGGTATGAATTCCTAACAAGTATTCATGTGACGACCGCCCATGAATCCTGCACCGAATCTAGAGATAGAGCGCTGTAAAGTGTGCCAGGCGACCATGGACGATTGTCAAGGTAAGATTTAAAACAACAGAATCTATCGTATTACTCACAGCGCATGGACAAAATACAATAGAACATATGTATAGTGAAGCTTTACAGAACAAAATGACATCATATAAAACTCCATAATAGTTGAATACAAGCATCACATAGTCAATACATCCAGCCTCACTACATGTCTCTCAGAGAATACAAAACAGCGGAATATCCAGTACATATAAGAAGATAATATGCAACCCTCTAGCTCGTCTTCGATATCATCATCGTGAGAAGAGAACAGCACCTGTCACCTGCTACCTAGTCTGCCCGTCCCAAAATGGACGAACAACCCAAGGCAATAAGAATTAAAACATAAAGCCTTGAGTCAGACAACAGTCTTAGTGAGCAGTAAATTAACTAACAACATACCAAAAGAGCATAAAGGAAAAGGAATAGGAATACAACCCTCCCACTCCAACCTCATTCTACAGTGATAGCCCCCAGACACACACTAAGCAGAAGCAAACATAGCAGAGCATACAATTTTAAAGTAAAACTACTATCACTCGAGTCAAGGGCGATGTTTTCCAAGTACCAAGGCCTAAATCAGATAAGCACCCAGAAAATACCGCTCTTGAGTCCGAATGACGATACAACCAAACATCCATGACTCTGGCTATCACTGTTCATTGCTTCGATATCACCGTTAATTGAATGACCGGCACATTCTTTCAGCCGTCCGTCAAGGGTTAATGGAAACCCCGGTTCTAGACATAACTCCCGCACGTCGTCGCAGCCCGTGCCTAGGACTATCGAATCTGCCCAGAGTACTCGACCATCAACAGTTGGCCGTTGGGACTATCGAATCTGCCCAAACGTACTCTTGCTTAGAGCATGCTAGAACCTTCAACAACGATGCTATCCAAGCCTCCTAGTCATCCTCCTCGACGACTATTCTCATATCCATTCATTATCCTCAACTCGAATCATATCACCGAGTTATCAACATGCTTGGAATGATCCCGTCTGGACTAGACCAAGTCTTCATCACATGATTGCCTCGCTTCATTACATCCTCGCAAAGCCTCATCTCATCATCACATCATCAAATCTATGCATAAGAGCTTCATCATCCCGCTACATATGCCACGAGCAGCTTTCCCAATTCAAGAGCCTTTCCCTTAGCTTTTGAATCATCTTCGATCTAAATCTAATCATCAATTATCTAGTTCATAACAATCAATCAAATCAAACATCAATCCAAGCAATCAAGCATTCAAATATGATCTAAGTAGACAATTATAACAATAATGGCATTTTCGTAATTAAAGAGTTGAAAGTCCAATAAGCATGAAAACATGGATTATATCTCTACAAACTTGATGAATGAACTTGCATAGGTTAACATATGATAAAATGGATGTAACATCATCATGAACAATGGATCTATATGGATCTACACATAGGATGAAGAAAATGCATGGAAATCACTATTTTAACACCAAATCGGGCCAACAATCCGATATACTCCTTTGGATCCGTGTGAGAGATAATCACCACTCACCAAATCACCTAAACAAACCCAAATCAACACACTTCAGATCTGGACAGCGAAGGATGAAGCTTGATCTATCACGGATCCGCTTCAAACGAAGAAATCTCTCTTGAAAAGATGAAGATCTTCAATATAAGCTCTTGAATCTTCAATCTTGATCTTCGATTTGGATGGAAGGAAGCACTATATTAGAGGGGAGAAAAGAAGTAAAGAAGTGTAGAAGTCGAGCTCTCAAAATGGCAGCACTTCGTCGCTTCAAAATCCGGATCCCAAAAAGTGAGAACAACCCCTCCTATTTATAGCTGAAAACTGCCTAAGTCGTAACTCGGCTATCTCCTTAAGTCGCTGCCGACTTAACACTATGCCGACCTACGACCTAAAAACCCCACGACTTAACAGAGCCTCCGACCTAACCCTTAGCCAACAACTCCGACTCAACACATGCGCACATACGAACCCTGTCTACGACTTAACGCGCACGCGCCTTAACTGGTTAGACGACTTACGACTTACTGCTATGCCGACTTAACTAGCCCATACGACCTAACGACTTATACCAACACGCGACCTAACAACTCACGCGACCTAGCACTTAGGCAAAACCCAGCTCCTCCAGGTCGTTGCCGACCTAACTATACACTACATCCTATAGGTCGCTCGAAACCTTAACTCGAACTGCCGACCTAACACATAACACCCAAACACTTAGGTCGCTCACAACATTCTCTTAGGTCGTTGCCGACCTAACTCTACCCCAGAATACTTGGGTCGCTTACTACTCTTCCTTAGGTCGCCTGAACCTCTTAAGTCGGTCACGACTTATCTCCTAGGTCGGTCACTACCTTAAGTCGGTCAACCACACTCCCTTAACTCGGTGGGTTCCTTGAGTCGGCAACTCGACCCAGACTTGTTGCTTAACTCGTCCAAACTCCTAAGTCGGCTACGACTTAGGACTTAAGCAAAATTCTGCCAAAACCAGAAATGACTTAACAACCATACAACCAAAGGTCAATCATTTTAGAATGTTTTGATCCGTAAAAATACGGTTCGTTACATTCTCTCCCCCTTAGGAATTTCGCCCCCGAAATTCCAAACAAACAAGGCAATCAAAGCTATTCTGTACGCCTATCATCCATAACAATCAATAAACCATGCATCCAATTCTAGCTTAGCGTACAGAATTCTAAGACTTAGAACAAGTTACAATTTCGTTAGATGACACGACACCTTAGGGCCATACCTTGAAGAGTTCAGGATGAGCTGCTTTCATCCTCTCTTCCACCTCCCACGTACAGTCGTTATCATCGTCACTCCATTGTATCTTGAGCAACTTAACTATCTTCCTCCTAAGCTGTTTCGTGTCAGTTTCAACAACACGAAGCGGCTTACGAGGTCTTCTATCAACTGGATCAACTTCGAAATCCTCACAGCTATCAGCAGAAACTACGGTATTCGAGTCATGCACATACTTCCGTAGATATGATACGTGAAAAACATTGTGCACACCCGACATCTTCTCCGGTAACTTCAATCTGTAGGCGAGCTTTCCAATTCGCTCGATGATCGGGAATGGTCCAACAAATCTCGGAGTCAATTTTCCTTTCTTCCCGAATCGAATAACATTCTTTAGTGGAGAAATCTTCACAAAAACCATATCACCAACGTCGAATTCCAAATCCTTTCGACGCTTATCAGCATAACTCTTCTGACGGTCTTGGGCTGCCTTCATTCGTTGCCGAATGACCTCTATGCAATCTGAAGTCTGACGAATCATCTCTGGCCCAAGCATCAGCTTTTCTCCAGTTTCCAACCAACATGTCGGAGAGTTACACGGTCTTCCATACAATGCCTCATATGGTGCCATACCAATGCTTGACTGGTAACTGTTGTTGTACGCAAACTCCACCAAATGAAGGTGATCTTCCCATGATCCTCCGAAATCCAAAACACAAGCTCTGAGGAGATCTTCCAAAACTCGGTTGACTCTCTCAGTCTGACCATCTGTTTGGGGATGATAAGCTGTACTCAAACACAACTCGGTTCCCAAGACTTCCTGGAAGCTCTTCCAAAATCCACTAGTGAACAATGGGTCTCGATCGCTCACTATACTCTTCGGAATACCATGGAATCGAACTATCCACTTAACATACAACTCAGCCAACTTTGATGCAGTCCTAGTCGATCGAACAGGAATGAATCGTGCACTCTTAGTCAAACGATCCACAATGACCCAAATCCCTTCATTTCCCGTTCTTGTTCTAGGTAATCCATCAATAAAATCCATCGACACTTGTTCCCACTTCCATGTAGGAACTTCTAATGGCTGAAGCAATCCGCTTGGCTTCTTCTGTTCGGCTTTTACCAACTGGCAATTCATACACTTGGAAATGAAATCTCCAACATCCTTCTTCATGCCTTCCCAGTAGTAGGTTCTCTTCATATCCCGATACATCTTATTTCCGCCTGGATGAATTGTCAACTTCGAGTGATGACTTTCCTTCAGAACTTCACTCCTCAATTCATCTATATCGGGAACAACTAGTCGTCCTTGCTTTCGAAGCCAACCTTCTCTATCGACCTCGAATCCTTTATCCTTTTCTGGATCCAATCCAGATTCTAAATCACGGATAATATTGACAAGCTTATCATCTCGCTTTTGGCTCTCGCCAATCCTTTCCACAAGAGAAGGTCTTATCGATAAGTTTGCCAACATCTCAGGTTCCAATTCGCATCTAGGCCTGAAGTCAAATCCAGCTAAATACTCGAGATTCTTCCATTCAGAAAACATGGCTCCCAATCCTGCATGTCTTCGACTTAACGCATCAGCCACTGCGTTACCTTTTCCCGGAGTATAAGCTATACCAAAGTCATATGATGCTAAAAACTCTAGCCAACGTTGCTGCCGAAGATTCAAATCCTTTTGGGAGAAAAGATACTTCAACGACTTATGATCCGTAAACAACTCGAATCGGACTCCCAACAGATAATGCCTCCACATCTTCAGAGCAAATACAATCGCCGCCAATTCCAAATCATGAGTTGGATAATTCCTTTCATGCGGCTTCAGTTGTCGACTGGCATACGCAACAACTTTATCCTTCTGCATCAGCACTGCTCCAAGTCCAGTACCACATGCGTCGGTGTAAACCACCATCTCATCATTCCCACTAGGAATAGTCAAAACAGGAGCACTCGTCAATCGCTCTTTCAGGATTCCGAAAGCTTGCTCACAATTAGCATCCCAACTGAATACTTGGTTCTTCTTCGTCAATCCTGTTAACGGTGCAGCTATCTTGGAGAAGTCTTTGATAAACCGTCGATAATATCCTGCTAATCCAAGAAAACTTCTCACATCAGATGCATTCTTAGGTCTAACCCAATCCTGGATTGCTGCCACCTTAGCGGGATCAACCGCTATTCCACTTCCAGAAATCACATGGCCTAAGAACCTCACTTCACCCTTCCAGAAGTGACACTTCGAAAACTTAGCCTTTAGCTGATGTTTCCGTAAGATCTCCAAAACAATACGCAAGTGCGTCTTGTGCTCTTCTTCCGTTCTGGAATAAATCAGAATATCATCCACGAACACAAGTACGAACTTGTTCAACTGATCTCTGAACACTCTATTCATAAGATCCACAAAATATGCTGGCGCGTTAGTCAATCCAAACGGCATTACCAGCCACTCAAAGAAACCGGATGGTGTCCTAAAAGCAGTCTTCGGCACACTATCCTTAGCTACTCTCAACTGGTGAAATCCCGTTGCCAAATCCATCTGAGAAAACACCTTAGCTTCGTGAAGCTGATCAAACAAGTCATCTATTCTCGGCAATGGATACTTGTTTTTCTTAGTCACCTTATTCAGCTCACGATAATCCACACACAATCTCAACGACCCATCTGCCTTGGTTGCAAACACAACTGGTGCACCCCACTCGGACACACTACGCCGAATGAATCCTTTCTGCAAAAGGTCATCAACTTGCACCCTCAACTCCTGCTGTTCCCTAGGTGCCATCCGCCTAAGAGGCATCACAACAGGTCTGGCTCCTTCAACTAGATCTATACGAAACTCGATATCTCTATGCGGCAGCAACCCTTTGACTTCGTCAAAGACATCCTCGAATCCATTTGCGATTGGCACTAAAGACAGTCCATCCCGTGGAACAACTAGCGAATACATGAAGCTCATGAAGACGCCTTCCTCATGCTTACATCGTATCACAATCTTTCGCCCTTCCACATTCTCGACTGTCACCTCCAGCCTCTCACAATCAACCTTAGCCGCATACTTCCTAAGCCAGTCCATACCCAAGATAATTCCGAACCCCGCAAAGTTCAGAACAAAGCAATCACAATCAAAAGAGCAACCATGACTCGACACAACTAGACCACGGCATAACATACACAAACAAGACGAACCCCCAACTGGATTAGTCACAACCAATGGCCTATCAACAATATCCGGCTTCAAATCTAACCGGCCCACTAGTTCATTACAAACAAATGAATGCGACGCTCCAGTATCAAACAGAACTCTAACTGGAACACCACATAGAAAAAGAGTACCTTGAACCACCACACTCTTTCCCTTCTCTTCAGCAGTAGGAGCTTTCGAAGACGACGGAACAGCTCCTAAAGCATAGGCTTGCACAATCTGCCTGTCCTTCCTTGGTTCTGGACAATTCTTCCTGAAATGCCCCGGCTTGTCACAGTTGTGACACTTCATCGGTGCCTTCGGATTCTTACAATCCTTAGAGAAATGGCCCTTCTGCTGATAATTGTAGCAAGTCACCTCACCTTTCGGCTTCTTCTGGCCATCCTTGCCCTTCTGCTGCTGCTGCTTCCTCTTCTGGTTTCCACCCTGCTGTGGTTTAGATTCTCCCTTGGTAACAGCTACAACAGGTCCTTCCTTAGGAAACAGACTCTCATGCCTAAGAGCTTTCTCCACAAGCTTCTCAAATGAATCATCCAAATGATCCACCAACTGTCTCCCAAGATAACTATCCAAGCCGGTCACAAACTTCTCATTCTTCTGATAAGCAGATTCAATATACGACCGGGCATACTTGGACAAAGCTTCGAACTCAGAAACATACTCAAGAACTGATCTTCCACCTTGCTTGAGCTCCACAAACCTCTTGAACAGAACAGACTTCTGAGCTGTAGAAATGAACTTAGCTTCAAATCTGACTTGGAATTGCTCCCAAGTAATCTCTTCTTCCGGAGTAGTGATGGTAATAGAGTTCCACCAATCAGAAGCTCTCCCTTGAAGCTGCCTTGATGCCAACTTCCTCTTAGTTGCATCATCAATTCCCAAATCACCAAAGATCCTTCTACAAGCATCTATCCATCTCTGGACTTCGATAGTAGATTCTGTTCCCAAGAAAACCTTCCCTCCAAGAGCAGTATAATCCTTGCACAACTTAGCAAAATCCACTGGTTTCGGAGTTTGGACTTGAACTCCAACATCAACTGCTGCCCCCGGAACTGGTATCCTCCTCATGATCGAAGTCATCATAGCTTCGAACATGGCTGCATAATCAGCAGTCTCTTCAGTAGCGCGGCCTTCCCTAGCAGCTGGTCTCCCTCTTCGACTCATTCTCAATATCTATAAAAAGGAATGATCAGAACATCTAGAGAAACAACTGCATAAAGGACTCAAACTCTACCAAGCTACTATATTATATATAGTAATCATCCATCAAAATACAATTACGTCTCTCATACGTAGTTACTTCAGCGAGCGTTGGGTAAAATCGATTAACCAATGCTCTGATACCAAATGTGACGACCGCCCATGACTCCTGCACCGAATCTAGAGATAGAGCGCTGTAAAGTGTGCCAGGCGACCATGGACGATTGTCAAGGTAAGATTTAAAACAACAGAATCTATCGTATTACTCACAGCGCATGGACAAAATACAATAGAACATATGTATAGTGAAGCTTTACAGAACAAAATGACATCATATAAAACTCCATAATAGTTGAATACAAGCATCACATAGTCAATACATCCAGCCTCACTACATGTCTCTCAGAGAATACAAAACAGCGGAATATCCAGTACATATAAGAAGATAATATGCAACCCTCTAGCTCGTCTTCGATATCATCATCGTGAGAAGAGAACAGCACCTGTCACCTGCTACCTAGTCTGCCCGTCCCAAAATGGACGAACAGCCCAAGGCAATAAGAATTAAAACATAAAGCCTTGAGTCAGACAACAGTCTTAGTGAGCAGTAAATTAACTAACAACATACCAAAAGAGCATAAAGGAAAAGGAATAGGAATACAACCCTCCCACTCCAACCTCATTCTACAGTGATAGCCCCCAGACACACACTAAGCAGAAGCAAACATAGCAGAGCATACAATTTTAAAGTAAAACTACTATCACTCGAGTCAAGGGCGATGTTTTCCAAGTACCAAGGCCTAAATCAGATAAGCACCCAGAAAATACCGCTCTTGAGTCCGAATGACGATACAACCAAACATCCATGACTCTGGCTATCACTGTTATCATTGCTTCGATATCACCGTTAATTGAATGACCGGCACATTCTTTCAGCCGTCCGTCAAGGGTTAATGGAAACCCCGGTTCTAGACATAACTCCCGCACGTCGTCGCAGCCCGTGCCTAGGACTATCGAATCTGCCCAGAGTACTCGACCATCAACAGTTGGCCGTTGGGACTATCAAATCTGCCCAAACGTACTCTTGCTTAGAGCATGCTAGAACCTTCAACAACGATGCTATCCAAGCCTCCTAGTCATCCTCCTCGACGACTATTCTCATATCCATTCATTATCCTCAACTCGAATCATATCACCGAGTTATCAACATGCTTGGAATGATCCCGTCTGGACTAGACCAAGTCTTCATCACATGATTGCCTCGCTTCATTACATCCTCGCAAAGCCTCATCTCATCATCACATCATCAAATCTATGCATAAGAGCTTCATCATCCCGCTACATATGCCACGAGCAGCTTTCCCAATTCAAGAGCCTTTCCCTTAGCTTTTGAATCATCTTCGATCTAAATCTAATCATCAATTATCTAGTTCATAACAATCAATCAAATCAAACATCAATCCAAGCAATCAAGCATTCAAATATGATCTAAGTAGACAATTATAACAATAATGGCATTTTCGTAATTAAAGAGTTGAAAGTCCAATAAGCATGAAAACATGGATTATATCTCTACAAACTTGATGAATGAACTTGCATAGGTTAACATATGATAAAATGGATGTAACATCATCATGAACAATGGATCTATATGGATCTACACATAGGATGAAGAAAATGCATGGAAATCACTATTTTAACACCAAATCGGGCCAACAATCCGATATACTCCTTTGGATCCGTGTGAGAGATAATCACCACTCACCAAATCACCTAAACAAACCCAAATCAACACACTTCAGATCTGGACAGCGAAGGATGAAGCTTGATCTATCACGGATCCGCTTCAAACGAAGAAATCTCTCTTGAAAAGATGAAGATCTTCAATATAAGCTCTTGAATCTTCAATCTTGATCTTCGATTTGGATGGAAGGAAGCACTATATTAGAGGGGAGAAAAGAAGTGAAGAAGTGTAGAAGTCGAGCTCTCAAAATGGCAGCACTTCGTCGCTTCAAAATCCGGATCCCAAAAAGTGAGAACAACCCCTCCTATTTATAGCTGAAAACTGCCTAAGTCGTAACTCGGCTATCTCCTTAAGTCGCTGCCGACTTAACACTATGCCGACCTACGACCTAAAAACCCCACGACTTAACAGAGCCTCCGACCTAACCCTTAGCCAACAACTCCGACTCAACACATGCGCACATACGAACCCTGTCTACGACTTAACGCGCACGCGCCTTAACTGGTTAGACGACTTACGACTTACTGCTATGCCGACTTAACTAGCCCATACGACCTAACGACTTATACCAACACGCGACCTAACAACTCACGCGACCTAGCACTTAGGCAAAACCCAGCTCCTCCAGGTCGTTGCCGACCTAACTATACACTACATCCTATAGGTCGCTCGAAACCTTAACTCGAACTGCCGACCTAACACTTAACACCCAAACACTTAGGTCGCTCACAACATTCTCTTAGGTCGTTGCCGACCTAACTCTACCCCAGAATACTTGGGTCGCTTACTACTCTTCCTTAGGTTGCCTGAACCTCTTAAGTCGGTCACGACTTATCTCCTAGGTCGGTCACTACCTTAAGTCGGTCAACCACACTCCCTTAACTCGGTGGGTTCCTTGAGTCGGCAACTCGACCCAGACTTGTTGCTTAACTCGTCCAAACTCCTAAGTCGGCTACGACTTAGGACTTAAGCAAAATTCTGCCAAAACCAGAAATGACTTAACAACCATACAACCAAAGGTCAATCATTTTAGAATGTTTTGATCCGTAAAAATACGGGTCGTTACAATTCATGTGATATTGCTTTGATTTGGAAAGAATTAGCATTTCATTTGATAGGGCAAGAAGTGCTGGAAAACAGGCTCCGGCCAACCGAACGCAGGGTCCGGTCGACCGACCTGCTACTTGAGCACTTCCCTGCCTCTGTTTTGGGAGTGCAGGAATTTGGGCTCCGGCTGACCGACCAGGAAGTCCGGTCGACCGACCTGCTTCCCGAGAATTTTTCAGAACAGTGTCCGGTCGACCGAGCCCTGTAGCCGGCCGACCGACCTGCTCCTGTTTTGGCTGTTTTGCCTATTTTTGTTCGTTTTGTTTGATTTTCCAAATTTTATCGATTCAAGTTGGTTTTTAATGGTTGTTATTGCATCTTTGGCTTTGATAACTTATCTTTGGCTTCATTCACGATTTTTATAAATAACCCCTCTAAATCGTATTAAAAGCTCCCTTCTCCGCTTTATAAATTTCTATTTAAACACACACGATTTTGCACTTCGAACGAAGTGGAAAGGAGATTAAATGGTTAGGTAAAACATGGACCATGAATCCGCGCGTTCACCTTTCCGATTAATCCCCGACCTATTCGATTGATCGTTTTGACCTTTGTGTCTGGTTTACCGATGAGATGAGGTAAACATTGTAATGCTTTGAGTGTGAAATTGGCTAATTGATAGTAAACCGTTTAGTGCGAACGAGTGGTTATGGGACTCGCATTAACACGTTTCGGGTTCCTTTTCAAGAGTTGTGACACATTCCGCCAGTTAGTGGTGTCCAGTACTGGGCCTCCGGACCTTCGCCACTACGGTTTGTTGCCTTCGAGGTTTATTGCCTTCGGGGTTTGTTGCCTTCGGGTATGTTGCCTTCAGGTATGTGGCCTTCGGGTTTGTACCTTCAGGTGTGTGCCTTCGGGTTTGTTGCCCTATAGTATCGCTTCCGATGTTGGTCTTTATGAGCCGCATGGGTGATATTTGGGTTTGGAGCCTTCAGGCTCATGGATCCTTGTTTATACAGTACTGAGCTCGAGCAATCTTTTGTTGTTTTCATTGATATGTATATTCCCTAGGTATCGCCCTTCGGTGTTGGTCTTTTTGAGCCGCACGATATGTAGTGATCATCTAGTGGAACTTGTATACCTTTATTGGTATTTGTTATTTGCCTTTTGGCTTGATTTGGGATATGATATCCTTTGTTTATTTGAGATACCGATGATATGAGGCTTGTTTTGTTATGTTCATCTTTTGTTAGATGAGTGTGTTATCTCATATAGAGATATTTGTTATACCATATGATTTTGCAGGTTTATTGTTGATCAGTTTATCTAACTGATTTGTTATCTAGACTGACCCGTGTATTTTATACTCGGGTCAGACCGAGATGTTTCAGGATAGGTGCTTTTGGACTTAGCCTCTTTTGCTTCCGCATGGACTATTCCGCTTGCTTCTTTTTGTTATAGCTTTTATGTAGTCCTTATCAGTTGTAACTCTGATATGTATTCTTTTGGATTCGCCTGTATATTGTGGTTTGCTATACCACTTGACAAGTATTATTTTGTATACTCTGTTATGTATCAGTATATGTGTTTATGATGATCCACTATTCTGTGATGTATATTACATTTAAGTTGTTACATTTTGTTCTGATAGATCCTCCAGCCACCTATGGTTTTGAATTAAGTATTTATTGGATATGTCGATTCGTTTGATATGGTAATTGTCGATGTATTCAGTAGATAGTTAAGGAAAAACTATAGATGGTCGCTCCTATCTAGCCTTATTCTCCGTATTAGCAGACGGTATTATCTAATAATACTCTTTGCTAATGTGGGTATAGAGGTGGGGCGTCACACACACAAATGTGGATTTCACATGGAAATCGGTTAAGTCGCAGATTTTTAACAATTCTGATGATTTAATTTTTGAATCCAAATTAGTTTTGGAATTGGAATTGAAAGTTTTTGAAAATGAGTTTCAAAAATAAGAGTTATTTTAAATAACTTAATAAAAATTGGACTTTAAATCATTTGATTTAAATTTGAATTCAATATTTGAAATTGAATTCAAGGATTTGGGAATTCTAGTCTAAAAGGATTATACAAGTGTAAAAGGGTGTTTATATGAATTTAAACCATTTTTAAAAGCGTTGTTGTGGAAATTTGAATTAACCCAAAGACCGTAATTTGTATAAATGAAATCAGATTTTTCCGAAACGAAAACTATTTGTTTTCAAATAATAAAAGCTTTCATTTTAGGAATGAATTTCCAATTTGTGTAAAAGGGATTCTATTTGAAATTAAATTGTTTTGAAAGCTATAAGTTAAATCTTGATTTAAAGATTTAATGAGTTAATCCAATTGAAATGGGAAATGATTTGGGAATCTGTGAATGAATCTTTGTGAAATTGGGTAAACTTTGTGAAGTAAATCTTTTTGTTTAAAGATTTAAAATGGTAATTTGTTTAAACCATTTAAAGGAAACGATTTGGGTAATAAGTTGTGACTTAATTGAAATCCCTATATCCGTATGTTTTAAATATTGTGCTCACTATTCGGATTAGCCGGGAAAGGACCTTTGTGTCATATAACCCATTTCGAATAAGTGATATGACGATATGGATAACATTTGAAGACCGGTGGTGAAGACCGGGTATTTGTGAAAACGATAGGATGACCTATCGATTGTCTCTGCACCGTTAGCTATGGTATAGAGATTTCCTTTGTGATGGGAAGTTCGATCGGGATTGTGAATACCCGGATTGCAAGGGCTTCTTTGGAAGTGCCTTCGGTTCTGTTCGAACCCGGAACAGACTTGTATGGTTACATGTCTGACATTACATTTTGAGATATAAAGCTGATTTCTTTCAAATACATTTCTGTTGGTGGTGGAGAATTTATTCTCTTAGCTTAACACCCTTCTTCGAGACGTACGAGCTCAGAGGTTATGTAGTTGAAGGTTATCAGTGATATACTCCCAATTTGGTAGTGTGGCATGCTGAGTGTTGCTGTGTGATGATTATTTATTGATCATTTGTTGATCAAAGCGTGGCTTTGTGAAAAAGCATAGTTTTGTGGACGAGACCTCTTCGGACCTCACAATGCGGAAATGGTCGAAACAGGAATGATGCGACAAGGTTATGAGGGTCGCTCCCTTTAGGGTATGTCATTTCCTTCTGGAAAAGGGTGGTATCAGGTATGGATCCCTGGTATTTAACCTATGTGGTTGCTCCAATCTCATTTACTCTGTGTGATTGTTGCTTTGTGATCGAGGCGCCTCGGATAAAGGTCCCAAAGGACCGGGGGATGGCATATTCGTGTAGTAGTTACCTAGTGTAAGAGGTAACCCGGCCTTGTGTTGGCAGAGATCCGGTTAGGTTCTCGGGACGTCCATCCAGAGGCGTACCCATGTGGCAGTAGGAAGTTCCTTAGCCTGACCATTTGTTGGCAATCCATCTTCCAATACGAACCTTGTACGGTATTAGTTGTAGAACCTGCCGTTTACTTATGGTGGTCACCACTGTTTAGATGGTAGCTATAGTAGGCATAGTTCGAAATGTCTATACTGGCTAAGATTAATATTATACTTTCGAAATGTTTTCCACTATGCACTAATAGTAATAATACCAATGATTTTGCGTAGTAAGCATGTTTGACTATCATAAGAAGAAATCTCTCCTCCAATTCTTCATTTGCATTGTGTGTGTGGCGGGAGGTCTTATGGTAGTTTCATTTTCCAAAAGCATTGCGGATGTCTTTTACTTCCTTTGTTGTTTGTTTAAAGATAAACTATTTTAAGTTCTCACACCAGTCACCATGACTGACCTGGAGTTTATTGTTCCTTTCCTAAACTCAGGGTGCCCATTATTTTCCACACGGGCAGCCTAGAGTCAGGTTATCAGGTCATTCTAGATTCAGGAGATGACGTGGAGCTCAGTGGCGAGCTGGATGGCGAGACGTATCACTTGTATATGATATTATTATTCCGCTGTGTATTCTATATAAGGACAAGTTTGTATAACTATCCATTGATGTATTGTATTGTATATTGACTCTGATGATGATGTAATGTATAAACTGATATAGTTCTTTGATTTAAAGATTATTCATTTATCTATTATATGTTGTTTTGCTATGAATGTGAGATTCTGTTATTGTTTCTGTTTCTTCTTCCTTATTCTTCTATCTGTTTTCTTCTACCTCTTCTTTTTAACCATAACAATTCGGTTTTCCGGCATTCGATTGCTCGACAGTTGATACAGTGGAAGTATTAATGTCAATTTTCGGAAGTCGAAAATCGAGAACGTTACATGTGGTATCAGAGCATATGGTTAAGCGATAACCTTGGCTCTGTTGGGTGTTACTCATTAGAGATAGAGTCAGTAGTACTCTAGAATGAGTGTGAGTGTAATAATGGATATGAGTGCGTATTTGTTAGTGAATATGAAATTATTTTGTATTGTGTTGACTTATCGGTTGATTGTTTATAGATTCTGGTCGGTGCAGTCTAGCTAACTGTAATCGATAGGGGTTTCTAAACTCTTAAACAAGATGAACCGACATAGTATAATTTTAAATTGGGTAAATGAAATAATTTTACCTTGGTTATATTTTACATATAAAGGAAATAATTTTTCAGAAATTATTAAAGTGTATATAAATTGAATTGTTTGGTTGTTGAAAATGTAAGTATATATATGAGTTAATAAAAGTTGTTTGAATAATCTAAATAGAAACAACAATTGTAAAAGAATAAAGTATATAAGCAAATGAATTATTAAGTATGGAATTATAATTAATATGATTTGCAATTGTGAAATAATCTTATATATAAGAAGTGAAACTGTATGAATATATTTATAATTTTTTTTTGCATATCTAGCGGGGTTAAAACTGGTCCCCTACCAGATTTATTAAATAAAAGAAAAGCTACAATAAAGGACACAAAAGCTATGTCCAGAAAAGGAAAGAAAAAAACTAAGAAAAGGGAGAAAACAACCACACAAGGAAAAAAGAACTAAGCAAAGAAATAAAGCAAAGAAACTAAGGGATCCATGGTTCAATCTGGTCATCTAGAAAAATATGAACACTAGCCCTCATTCCCATCAATATTTGTTGCTTAAGTCATTCCATATCACTTCATAGCTCCTCTTGATTCCATCAAAGCACCTCTTGTTCCTTTCATTCCATATTACCTTCAAAAACTTTTTCAAAATGAAGAAAAAAATGAAGTTTCTTATTCTCATCATTCCACCTAGTTGCTTTCTTAATTATTCCCCATTGTAAAGCAGATATAGAAGAAACATCCACCCTCCCAATAATACTCATCGTTTTACTCCAGAGCTGATGAACATAAGGACACTCAAAGTACATGTGTTGGATACTTTCATTGTGAATATTGCATAACTCACAAATATATGGCACCTCCTTATTCCTAACCTTCCAGAGCATCAGGTTATCACTGCTGCTAGAAGTGGTAGCCCATGTAACCTTGCTCCACCTACAGTTGGGCAAAGATCCCCATCCCATTAAGGCCTCATATATATAGGAGATATTGTGAGCTTTACCATTCCATTGCACTGTGTCCACATCCTGGTACTCATATTTGTTTGGTAAATATAAGTTCCAGATAGCTCTGACATTTTGATTGCTAGTATAAGGTAGGACAAGCACTCCATTATCAATGTGGTCAACTGCAAGAGCATTAGTACCAATACCAGATTGAAATTTTTGCTGAGAAGTGAAGAGATGAGCTAGAATAACACCCTTACTTATCCATGGTTCATTCCAAAATCTACATGTGCTTCTATCAGATAAATGGAACTACACAAAAGGTTTAAAGGTGTTTCTTAAATTCAAAATACTTCTCCATATCCAGCTGCAAGATTGAGGAACATCCATAAGCCAAAAATTCTTTGTCCCAACATTATGTCGGAGAGTCCACCTAACCCATAAAGTGTCCTTCTTTTGCAATAGTCCATTAAAATGAACTATAAGCAGCCTTGTTCCATACTCCAATGCTGTATAATCCCAAGCCTCATTTGCTTTTAGGTTTTTCAAAAGTTGAGAAGGAACATGGGACTGTTTTCTTGCAATGAATAGAACCAAACCAGAAAAATCTCATCATGGCTCTTCTAACCATTTTCAGAAGCTTAATAGGAAGAATGTATGCTCTTGCCCAATAGACCATCATGGAGAAGCTAACAGATTTGATGAGAATTAATCTGCCAGCTTGAGACAAGAATTTATTTGCCCAACACTCCATGACACCAGTAATTTTATGATAAAGAGAAAGACAGTTAGCTTCTGTTACCCTAGAAGTACAAAGAGGCAGCCCAAGGTAAGTCATATCTTGATTCATAGACTGCATTCCAGTAATAGAGGTAAGATTTTGAGCCTGCAAGCTAGTTATCCCAGAGAACAAAATACTTGATTTATTGAGATTAAGCTTTAGACCAGTCATCAAGTAGAAATTATGAAGTGCACTTTTAATACAATTAATGGATGGAAGGTTTGGCTTGGCGAATATCATGATATCATCAGCAAAAAGAAGGGAAGATATTTGGAGGTCTTTACATTTGGGATGATAAAGAATTTGCTTGTTATAGTACAAAGGACTTAACAATTCCATAACCATGATAAAGATATAAGAGGATAGCAGGTCTCTTTACCTAATTCCTTACTTAGAAGTAAAGTGACCAGAGTTTGTACCATTAAAACTCAGAGAGAAAGAGGGAGTTGAGATGCACTCATAAATCCAAGCAACGAAGACTTTTGGAAATCTCATGAGAGACATAATTCTAACAATAGATTTCCACTGAATGCTATCATATGCTTTTTTTTAAATCAAGCTTTAGCATTGTTCCTGGAGAGGTGTTAACACACCCATATCCCTTTAAAAGCTCATGGGCCAGGATAATGTTGTCTAGAATATTTCTTTTAGGTAAGAAGGCTACCTGATTTTTGGATATAATTCTCTCTAAAACAGTGACAAGCCTCGAAGAAATAATTTTAGATATACACTTATAAACAACATTGCAACATGATATGGGTCTGAAAGAAGATATACAGTAGATGCAAGTGTGTATTTGGGGATAAGAACCAGATTTTTTGCATTCGCAGACTTAAGAAGCTTAAATTTATCAAAATAATTATGCACAGCCTTGCAGAAATGCCCACCAACTATATCCCAACTAGAAGTAAAAAAACCACATTGAAACCATCTGGACCACCACTAGAGCTCTTATTCATAGAAAATACCGTGTTCTTTATTTCTTCATTTGTCACTTTTTCCACCAGCCTTATAGCTTCATCATCATTAACTCTTGGCAGAGAAATATTAGAGAGTTGATCCAGGTCAGGGTCAATATTAGCTTCATTTCCAAAGAGTGCAGAATAATACAGAAGAAGAGCTTTATCAACTGTCTTAGGGGTAGTGTGCAAGGTTCCTGCTTCATCATATATGGAATTGATGTTATTTTTTGACTGCTTGACCTTTAAGGAGGCATGAAAAATTTTAGTTTTCCTATCTCCTTCAGCTGCCCATTTGTTCCTTAGCTGATGTCTCTTCATATCACATTCAGCAGCTAGGACATGGTTGAGATCATTGAAGAGAACAGCTTCCTTTTCATCTAGATCAACATTGTCTAGATGAGACATCATCTGATCCTGAGCATCCTTAAGTTGCTCCTTTAGGTTGGTTGATTTTAGATTTCCATTGCCAAACTTAGCTCTTGCCAATGCCCTTAAAGCTTCTTTTGTAGCCTTGAGCTTCCTGCAAAAAATATACATAGGGTTTCCAAAAAATTCATAAGACCAAGCTGTTTTAATTATATTATTATACTCGGGCTCAAGGACTCAAGCATTATAGAATTTAAATCCTCTTTTGATTCCTTGGAGCAGCTTCCCAGTGATTAAGATGAGGGGAGAATGGTCAGAAAGGATAGGCTGGGGTAGGAAGGTGGTTATTTTAGGCCATGTGGAAAGGGCTTTGAAGTTGGAAAAGGAATGATCAATGTTGGTAAAAGTTCTAGCTCCACTCCTACTCCTATTGTTCCAAGAGTAGAGAGCACCAACTTTGTGAATGGGGATTGATGAAGAATCATTAACAGCAGAAATCAAAGGGTGAATATCCCTAGGCAACAGAGGTAGACCCCCATGTTTATCAGACAAGGATAAGCAACTGTTGAAATCACCAAAAAAAACCTAGGGATGAGACTCTTTCCTGAGAGCAGGTAAAAGGTTGAAAAGGGTTTGTCTTGAGGTTACAAAGTTTGAAGCATAGACAAAAGAAATGTAGAAAGAAGAGGAGGGATTGAAATACTTAGCATGAAAGTGCATTATTTAAGGTGTGGCAAGAAGGAGTTCAAGGGAGAGCTCAGAAGGATTGTGAAGCACCATAATGCAACCATAGCTTGCTTCAGGAAGATTGTGGGAAAGGGTCCAAGATGGATTTATGTACTTGGTAGCAGATAATGTTAGGGGAAGGTTCAACTTAGTTTCCAGGATTGCAAATATGGTAAGATGATGAGTGGTTATTAAATGCTTGACCTGATCTAACTTGAGGAAGTTATGAGTTCCTATAATATTCCATGCACCAATATTGTGTGTAATTGATTAAACAAGAGAGTGGAGATCGGCTTCTTTCATGCTCCTAGTAATGGGAGAATGTAGTCTTGTTATGACTGGGTTCTGATTCTTGGTTTTTTTATTCTTCTTGGATTTATCATTTTTTGCAGATATTTGATTGTCATATGATGGAACTTTAGGAGATGTAGGGGGAGTAACCCATCCTGGTATAGTACCCTTGAAAGAATAAGGTTGAAATGAGGGAGTTTTAATTGGAGGTGATGAAAAAGAAATGGCTGGAGGATCTGAGGCATGAGATGAGGGATGCATGGAAAAGATTAGATCAGATATTTGACAATGGGTTTTCTTGCTTGTGTGAGATACCTGGGAATGATGGTGGGGGAAGAAGCAATCACGACCGTGATCTCCTCAGTTCAAAACGAACGGCCCAGATTGAAAACGAGGTTTAAAAAGAAAATAAAATTGAAAATTGATTATATATAAATTCGTATAAACTTTGAAAAATCATATCTTTTTGATACGAGGTCGAAAACTGACTAAACGAATTGCGTCGGGTTCGTTTTGACGAGCACTACACAATGGAGCTGGTTTGGAGTCGTTTGGAGCTTGTGATAATTTTGAGTAAAATTAAACGTGCGTTTAATTTTATTTGAAATAAAATACTGCAACTGTTTTTGGAAGACAAGGTGAGAACTCCTCACTCAATCGAATTTGTTTCGATTTAAATTTTAAATAGTTAGATTTAAAATTGTTGATAGTGTTGATTGTGTGAATTGAATGATGGTTGTTATCTATTATGTTGAAATAGACCTTATACGCCGCATATTAAGCGGAGGTTATTATATTAAAAACATATACCGCGATAATTCTACCGTGAAGTGGAATTGGTATTATATATGTACTTGGAGTTGATTTCCCGCATTATATAGCGGATGAGACCCTATTGCGCCGTATAATAGCGGATAGTATTTTATAAATCCCATATACCGTGATATTCCACCTCGAAGTGGAATTGGTATTGTGATAACATCTGTGGATGCAGGGAAACAGGTTGGAGGGATCCAACTGGATTCCTCAAACATTTGAATTTATTTCAATGTTGTGTGTTGATTATTTATAATCTCTGTGTGATTATCTTTGGGATTGGAATTCTTGAAGGCTATAATTTAGCCGAATATATTTTTGGTATCGTTGGATACCAGAAATAAATAAAAATTAGATTTTCAAAATTCAAGTTGAAAGTTTATTTTAAAACTTATTTTTGAGAATTGGATAAATTAAAAGGGAGTTTTAAAAAAGATAGTTTATTTTTGGACCATATTGAATCAAATTCCAAATTTTGGGAAAAAGCCTTAATAAATGGATTTCGGGTAATATTATTCATAAGTTAAAGGATTTATTTAAAATTGGTTTTGAATAGATTTGAAGAGATAAAGAAATTTATTTTTAAAAAAGGGAATAATTTGGAAATTAATTGGAAAATTTGATTTGGTGTTTAGAAGTTTATCTGACTTTAAATTAGTCAGATAATTAAATTAATCCTACTTATGGATGTTTGGATTATATTGGATGTTGAATTGTTTGATATCTCTGATATGTGATGCTTTGTGATATATCCTGATTTGTGTTGTGATATGTAATTTGTTTATCCGTGATATATATATATATATATATATATATATATATTTGTGATCTATGAATGAAAGATAAGCGTTATAGTTTATATCGCTTATCAATTATATTGTTATATTTAATCTGTGATGGTTGAATGTTGTTGCACTATTGTGTTAAACCCTTGGACTACACAATACACACACAAATGTGGATTTCACGTGGAAATCGGTTAAGTCACATATTTTTAACAATTCTAAAGATTTAATTTTTGAATCCAAATTAGTTTTGGAATTGGAATTGAAAGTTTTTGAAAATGAGTTTCAAAAATAAGAGTTGTTTTAAATAACTTAATAAAAATTGGACTTTAAATCATTTGATTTAAATTTGAATTCAATATTTGAAATTGAATTCAAGGATTTGGGAATTCTGGTCTAAAAGGATTATACAAGTGTAAAAGGGTGTTTATATGAATTTAAACCATTTTTAAAAGCGTTGTTGTGGAAATTTGAATTAACCCAAAGACCGTAATTTGTATAAATGAAATCAGATTTTTCCGAAACGAAAACTATTTGTTTTCAAATAATAAAAGCTTTCATGTTAGGAATGAATTTCCAATTTGTGTAAAAGGGATTCTATTTGAAATTAAATTGTTTTGAAAGCTATAAGTTAAATCTTGATTTAAAGATTTAATGAGTTAATCCAATTGAAATGGGAAATGATTTGGGAATCTGTGAATGAATCTTTGTGAAATTGGGTAAACTTTGTGAAGTAAATCTTTTTGTTTAAAGATTTAAAATGGAAATTTGTTTAAACCATTTAAAGGAAAGGATTTGGGTAATAAGTTGTGACTTAATTGAAATCCCTATATCCGTATGTTTTAAATATTGTGCTCACTATTCGGTTTAGCCGGGAAAGGACCTTTGTGTCATATAACCCATTCCGAATAAGTGATATGACGATATGGATAACATTTGAAGACCGGTGGTGAAGACCGAGTATTTTTGAAAACGATAGGATGACCTATCGATTGTCTCTGCACCGTTAGCTACGGTATAGAGATTTCCTTTGTGATGGGAAGTTCGATCGGGATTGTGAATACCCGGATTGCAAGGGCTTCTTTGGAAGTGCCTTCGGTTCTGTTCGAACCCGGAACAGACTTTTATGGTTACATACCTGACATTACATTTTGAGATATAAAGCTGATTTCTTTCAAATACATTTCTGTTGGTGGCGGAGAATTTATTCTCTTAGCTTAACATCGTTCTCTGAGACGTACGAGCTTAGAGGTTATGTAATTGAAGGTTATCAATGATATACTCCCAATTTGGTAGTGTGGCATGCTGAGTGTTGCTGTGTGATGATTATTTATTGATCATTTGTTGATCAAAGCGTGATTTTGTGAAAAAGCGTAGCTTTGTGGACGAGACCTCTTCGGACCTCACAACGCGGAAATGGTCGAAACAGGAATGATGCGGCAAGGTTATGAGGGTCGCTCCCTTTAGGGTATGTCATTTCCTTCTGGAAAAGGGTGGTATCGGGTATGGAGCCCTGGTATTTAACCTATGTGGTTGCTCCAATCTCATTTACTCTGTGTGATTGTTGCTTTGTGATCGAGGCGCCTCAGATAAAGGTCCCAAAGGACCGGGGGATGGCATATTCGTGTAGTAGTTACCTAGTGTAAGAGGTAAACCGGCCTTGTGTTGGCAGAGATCCGGTTAGGTTCTCGGGACGTCCATCCAGAGGCGTACCGATGTGGCAGTAGGAAGTTCCTTAGCCTGACCATTTGTTGGCAATCCATCTTCCAATACGAACCTTGTATAGTATTAGTTGTAGAACCTGCCGTTTACTTATGGTGGTCACCACTGTTTAGATGGTAGCTATAGTAGGCATAGTTCGAAATGTCTATGCTGGCTAAGATTAATATTATACTTTCGAAATGTTTTCCACTATGCACTAATAGTAATAATATCCAATGATTTTGTGTAGTAAGCATGTTTGACTATCATAAGAAGAAATCTCCTCCAATTCTGCATTTGCATTGTGTGTGTGGCGGGAGGTCTTATGGTAGTTTCATTTTCCAAAAGCATTGCGGATGTCTTTTACTTCCTTTGTTGCTTGTTTAAAGATAAACTATTTTAAGTTCTCACACCAGTCACCATGACTGACCTGGAGTTTATTGTTCCTTTCCTAAACTCTGGGTGCCCATCATTTTCCACACGGGCAACCTAGAGTCAGGTTATCAGGTCATTCTGGATTCAGGAGATGCTGTGGAGCTCAGTGGCGAGCTGGATGGCGAGACATATCACTTGTATATGATATTATTATTCCGCTGTGTATTATGTATAAGGACAAGTTTGTATAACTGTCCATTGATGTATTGTATTGTATATTGACTCTGATGATGATGTAATGTATAAAGTGATATAGTTCTTTGATTTAAAGACTATTCATTTATCTATTATATGTTGTTCCGCTGCGAATGTGAGATTCTGTTTTTGTTTCTGTTTCTTCTTCCTTATTCTTCTATCTGTTTTCTTCTACCTCTTCTTTTTAACCATAAGAATTCAGTTTTCCGGCATTCGATTGCTCGGCAGTTGATACAGTGGAAGTATTAATTTCGATTTTCGGAAGTCGAAAATCCAGAACGTTACACTTAATACATCCTCGAATTCATGTGCTGATCATTTAAGTGTCTGAAAGACAGATCGGTTTAGGTGATGAAGGAAGAAGATAGAATCTCACAAAAAAATGATTTAATAATCACTCATCAGAGTACACTCCTATTATCAACCTCGACAGTTATAACAGCCTGTCCTTACAAATGCTGATAGATACAACAAATAATACAATGGAAAAATAAAGAAATACGTAGATATGTCTTGGGAATCCAGCTCTTCTCATGAACTCCAAAGCAACTGAAGCTAATCTGGAAAATATGCTCGGTCTGACCTGAGTGTTAAAATAAAATAACACCCGTAACAGTTTGGTAATACCAGCATGAGAAAACTCTAGTAATGAGGTGAACATATAATAATTCAGTGAGACTAGGTCACTAACGCGTACTGGGTTTTTACCTTACAATATCAACATCCATAGATGAAGAAATAGGAAACAAATTAGAAAAAAATCCAAATAAGAATAAATGAGCATAGATAAGGTAAAAATCCAAACTTAAAGAATGAACACAGATAATTAAACATCGAGAGGAACCTTAGTCACTTCTCGGTGCAATTAAGAAAATAATTCAATGATTTGAATTAACAATAAGGAAAGGATTTTCCTACAATAATTATGGGACCATGCCGCAAACTGCGGAATTTGTTTCCTTTCATAATAACAATATCCAATCTCAACCATGGATGCGAATAATTGAACATCGCGAAGTTCTCCCAACACTTCCCAATGTAATTAAGAAAGAAGTAAATTTAAAAACTTGGAATCAAATGAAAGAATATGGAAAATTTTCAAAAAATGACTAGGAGGGTGTACCCCCCTTACCGAAAGTATACCTCTAGAAATATACTTGAGAACTCCAATGGCTCTCGAAAACCTCAAAGCCGGACCCCGCCAACTGTTACCGAGTATCCGAGTATTTCACATCTTAATGCGCAAAACCCAATCCAATCTAGAGTGGATATGAAAATACCCTAATAGGTGAAACCCCACATAGCTTGGCCCCTACTCGCTCTTTGGGTTTAGTCATTTCCGACAAAGGATAACAAAGCACAAAAGAGCAACAAATCGTTTTTAAGGTGACGATACACCATGAAGAAAGCTGAATCTAATAGTTAATAAATCAACTACTGGGGATTATTAAAAATGATCATATATGGAAATTAAATTTCATATTATTATTACTCCTCATCGAATCTAAACAAGTGCTATCCCTTAATTGAAAATGAAGCGGGCAAGTTGAGGTAGTGTTACCTCTAGGCATTGCCTTAACGACATTTTTAACCTTCGAGATAGAAACGAGTAAATACCTCGACATTTAATGTTAAAAATATGACTAAATCCTTTCCATATAAGCGATATCGTTTACAGGACTACTTTTCCATAACCGAATCGAACTTTGCTTTTAAAACCAAACTTGTGCTGGGGTTTCACACTAAAAGTATTAACTTTAAACAACTTTATCAAAATGACTGATTAACTTTAAACCAAAACTTATTACTTCAATATCATTATTTAAAATGATCAATTAACTTCTAAAACAATGGTTAGTTATTTCAAACAGCTTTATTTATAATAATTAATTAGCTTTAATCCCAATTCGTTGTTTTAAAATAACACTATTTAAAAAGATTAATTAACTTTAATCATCCTTGTTTAAATGATTAATTAACTTTAAACTTTTATTATTAAAATATTCAACTAACCTTTAAAACCTCATTATTAAAATGGTTAATTAATCTGAATCTCATTATTATTTAAATGATTAATTATCTTTAAAACATTATAATTAAAATGATTGATCAGTTTGAAAACATCATTATTAAAATAATTAATTGATTTTAAATCATTATTGTTAATATAATCAATTACTTTTAAAACATTATTATTGAAAAAATTTATTTATTTTAAACCATGTTTATTTAAATAATTAATTATCTTTTTAAAACTCATGCACAAAATTTAACAAAATACTTCAAAGTCGATACCATTTCCATTCAAACATCACATAACTTAAGTATGTGAATAAGTATACAAAAGCAAATAACATATATGCACATATAGAAAACAACACTTATCAAATATTAATCCACTGGCATATAATTCAATATCCAAACAATATAATAGCAAAACAGGGATTTATTCTGCTAAACATATGTCATTTATATTTTATCTAACCGAATGATAGCAAAACGGGATTTTATTCTGCCAAACAAATGTCAATTACCATTCAACTAACAGAACGATATTTTATTCTGCTAAATACGTGTCATTGAGTTTCATATTCAATTGAGGTTACATAAGGGTAATCGACAAAGAAAATCCCTTGGATTTAAAAATATTCTTTTTTTAAAAGAGAGTTTGCTTTCAAAACAAAACCGATCTTTTAGAAATAAAGTAGTTTTAAAATTTAAAACTTTTATTTAATAATTAAATAACATTTAAACTATTTATTTGATAATAATTAAACCTTTAATTGATAATTAAATAATAATTAACTATTAATTAAATAATTAAATATTATTTTAAATAGTTAATCTTTAAATAAATCATTATGTATTAACTAATCTCAATTAATAATTAAATAATACTTAATTAAAACACCTTCATTAAAAATAATTAAATCTTATTTAAGTTTTAATTAAATCTTAACTTAACTAATAATTAATTAAACCCTTATTGGATAAATAAATAACAATTAATCGTTAATTAATAATTAAACAAAAATTAATCCTTAAATAAATTATTAATTAATAAAAAATCTTTAATTAATTAACTAATTATAACTAACTTAATTAATAATTAAGTACTAGTTTCCTTTATTAACAAATGATTTAGTAATAATTACCTTAACTAATTAAATAATCACTAAATAAATAAATAAATAAATAATTACCTTTAAAAGCTTATATTAAGTTTTAAAATACTTTTCAAAAATATACTTAGGTCAAAATATTTTAAATTCAAAAAGAGTTCGTTTTGCACGAACTGCATTTATAGCGACTATCGCTACATGCCCCGAAATACCAAAACTTTATTTTCATGTCAACTAGGTTTCCAAAACTTAAACCTTATATTTCAATTACTATAAAAAAAATTTAAAAAAGCTTTAGAAAACAAACATAAGATTTTTAAAACTTTTGTAAACATTTCTAAAAGTAAAGTTAGAAAACAATTTTTCAAACCCAAGGATCTCGATGTCATTTTAACAAGTCTAAATACTAACTCCCTTAGCCTAAAACTTGAAAATATGATTTCAAACAAATATACATGCCATAACCTTACAATATAAGCCAAGGTCTCAACTTGAAAACTTTTACCAACTATTACATCACCTTTCCAAATTTAACAACATTTACATCCAACCCTTACATATATCGTAACCAAAACAACATAATGCACCCAACAACCAACATACTTAATAACCAAGTAAGAAATAATTATTTCATCATTAAAGTTTAAAATCTTTAAGTAAAGAAAAAGTAAGTTTTCTCACAATTACGCTTCCAACTTTTATCCAAAGCAACCCGAGATGCTCTCGACTAAGAACAACACTACAACACCATCCTTCTCCTACTTTCTTTGCCAAATGGCTCAACCCAAGTTATGGTGCACACGGCCAAGGGTGGTGGAGCTCGACATTGAAAGGTAGAGAGACTTTAGATTATCATCGAATTCACAAAAATCAAACCCAAAAATGGGTCATTTTCCAATTGATTTTTGGACAAGTTACGAACGGAATTTGGAAAAGTTGTAAATGGGTAAATTCTTAGAAATTATCTTCTCTATAATTTCATAAAAAATAATCACTCAAATTGAATCTGGTTTGAGGGAGATATGGTCAAAAGAAGAAGAGGTATTTTCGGTCTTGAAAATCTAGGTCCGAAAATGATTCTTAAAGAAATTAGATTTGGGCATGGCTAAGCTCAAAAGTTGAAGAAGTAGCACACAGAAAAGTTATAGCCACTGGAATTTTCTACGGTTTGAAAAAAATAAATTCTACATCTGGATAAGATAAGAGAAAGATATGGTAGAAGGAAGAGGAAGAAAAATTAAAGAAATATAAGGGGTATTTATAAGCAAGAAACAAAGTAAATTACCTTAATGCCCTTAGTCCTTTACCCTCCACCTCCTCTTTTCACATCACTATACCACCTCACCTTCATGTACCTCAGCCCATAAGTTTGTCCCGTCTTCTCTTTGCTTAGCCAACATGTTTTAAATGCTATATGCACTTGTTAGCGCTAATGTCTTTTCCATGTTTAAACATGTTTAATTTCACTTTTTACTCTTTGCCTTACATCCCTAAGTATATATACTAATGTATATACCAATATATACATACTTACTCATTTATAAATGTGTATGTTATGTTATACAATAGATTTTCAATCGTTTCTAATAATTTTTAGCCGACGAAAAGTCAAAAATTCGGAAAACGGATTTCGGTCACATTTTCGATTTTTCTTCGAACTATATATTTTTGTAAACAAATTTGGAAAACTATTTCACCATAATTATTTATTATTTAATAGAGTTTTATTTTAATTATAAAACCTATTATTTGAATATATAAAATTAATTAAATATTTGCAAATCAAAGCGGTGAAATTCTGGGTCATTACACCGACGGACCGGTACACACTTCGATTCAAAATTTCAAAAACAAATTTATCACATCTTTTCACTCTAACAGATGCGATTCTTCTTCCTCCTTCAGTCAATACCTTCTTCAATGAATAGAAATCATACCCTTTGATTAAATATCTTCAACTCTATAAATAAGTATGACTTCAACAAGTTTTTATCATGACTTTACTCTCTAATTTCTATTCAAAATTCTGAAAAATCATATTCTATTCTACGTTCTCAAATCAGCAATCATTCCTTGTTAATATTCAGTTCCCCAATTTTCGTACCTCCTAAACTCGTGTCCATTCAATTACAAAATTAGTTCTTATGAGTTATAGGAGCTTATACTATGTTGGGCAAATCTGTGTATTGAAGAAACGACTGCTGCCAAAGTTTGTATTGTACTACGTTAGTATAAAAGACCTGTTCAGCAGCTCAAGCAAGTGTAAAGGCCTTTCCTCCAGGAAAAGCAGGGGTGTTAGTGAGTAAAAGAAAAAATAAGAGATTCTGGGACTTAGACGTAGGATGGTTGTCCGAACCAAAATAAAAAGCTGGTGTGCAAGAATTTTTTACTTTATTTTATTTATATATGTGATGACCCAAAAACTCGACCTTCGAAAATCGGCACCCGTACTTCACTTGTACTCAAAATGCCGTAGATCCAAACGCCGAATCTGGTTCACCGGAGCTTATAACAACAGTTGAGTAAATAACACAGCGGAAGAAACAGAATAATACATTGATATACAATATCTGATACAACAGAGTGATAAAATGAATATCAATATACATCAGAGATATGATACAAGAAATAGCAGCGGAAAAGAAAATGATAACATCAGCAGCGGAAAATCTTCATCTTCAGAATGCCAATCCAGAAATAGCTCGAACTCCCAATAACGATGCAAAAAGATAAGCAAGTGCAGTCCGATCCAAAGACTGAACTAGCTCCAGATAATCTACTGAACCTGACTATCTGAAAAACCCAACTCTAGACTGCTCGTGTAGAAAATTATGAGCACCCAGAGTTTAGGAAATGAACAATAAACTCCGAGTCAGTCATGGGACTGGTGTGAGCAACAAAAACAGTTTATCTTTAAAAAGAAACAGCAAAAGAATTTTAAAGTAAATTCACAATGCTTTTAGAAAATGAAACTACCATAAGGCCTCCCGCCACACACACAATGCAAACGCAGAATTGGAGGAGATTTCTCCTTATGATAGTCAAAGATGCTTACTACGCAAAATCAAATCATTTTTGATATTATTATTAGTGCATAGTGCAGAAAATATTTTGAAAGTAGAATATAAATCTTAGCCAGCATAGGTACCATTATATTATGCCTGCTATAGCTGCCTCCTGAGGAGACAGGTTCTACAATTTGCAATCGTAAAGGTTTCGTATTGTTTCTTTGGATTTCCAACAAATGGTCAGGCTAAGGAACTTCCTATTCCACGAAGGAACGCCTCTGGAATGACGTCCCGAGAAATAACCTAACATTACGGTTAGATCTCTGACAACACAAGGCCGGGTTACCTCTGCAAAAATAGGTAACTACTGACATGCGTATGCCATCCCCTGATCGTCACCGATTGTAACATCCCGGAATTTTCGACTTTCGAAAATTCGACATCGATACTCACTTTATCGACTGCCGAGCCATCGAATGCCGGAAACCCGAAAAGTTATGGTTTTAAAAAGAAGAAAAAGGTAGAAGAAGAAGAAAAGAGTAGTAGAAGAAGAAAAGAACAACAGAACAGCAACAATATCAGAATCTCACATATCGCAGCGGAACAACATATAATAGATAAATGAATAATCTTTAAACAAAGAACTATATCATTTTATACATACATCAATCAGAGTCAATATACAACAATGGACAGTTTTATAAACTTGTCCTAATATAGAATACACAGCGGAATAAATACTATCAGATACAAATACTACGTCTCGCCATCCAGCTTGCTTCCAAAGCTCCAGAATATCCTGATAACATAACTCTAGGCTGCCCGTGTGGAAATTGGTGGGCACCCAGAGTTTAGAAGGGAAACAATAAACTCCGAGTCAGTCATGGTGACTGTTGTGAGATCGTAAAACAGTTTTATCTTTAAAACAACAAGAAGATTTAAAGTCAATTCGCAATGTTTTTGGACAATGAAACTACCATAAGACCTCCCACCACACACACAATGCAAACGCAGACTTGGAGGAGATTTCTTCTTATGTTAGTCAAAGATGCTTACTACGCAAAAATCAAATCATTTTGGATATTATTATTAGTGCATAGTGGAAAACATTTCGAAAGTAGAATATAAATCTTAGCCAGCATAGGTACCATTATATTATGCCTGCTATAGCTGCCTCCTGAGGAGATAGGTTATACAATTGAAATCGTAAAGGCTCATATTGTTTCTTTGGATTTCCAACAAATGGTCAGGCTAAGGAACTTCCTATGCCACGATGGGTACGTCCCTGGAATAGACGACCCGAGAACCTAACCGGATCTCTGCCAACACAAGGTCGGGTTACCTCTGCAAAAATAGGTAACTACTGACACACGTATGCCATCCCCCAATCGTCACCGATCTTCGCGAGGATCCCCGATTTCCAACAAACCACATAATAATAATAATGCAGTAACCACAGAGGTTAAGTATCTGGGCTCCATACCATGATACCACCTTTATCCAGAAGGAATGACATACACTAAGGGGCGCTACTCCCTAGAACCTTGTCGCATCCTTCCTGTTTTGACCATTTCCGGGGTGTGAGGCTCGACGAAGTCTCGTCCACAAAGCTACGCTTTCTACAAAGCCATGCTTCGGGTCAAACAAATGATCAACCTATGATCACAAAGATATAAGATCAAACAAATGATCATATCGCAAATGATCAAACACTGATCATTTCACAGCAACACTCAATATGCCACGTTACCAAATTGGGATATATCGCTGATAAATTTCAACTACATAACCTCTGAGCTCGTACGTCTCAGTGAAGGGTGTTAAGCTAAGAGAATAAATTCTCCGCCACCAACAGATATGTATTTGAAAGAAATCAGCTTTATATCTCAAATTGTAACGTCAGACACACAATCCATACAAGTCTGTACCGGGATCGAACAGAACCGAAGGCACTTCTCACGAAGCCCTTGCACATCCGGATAAATTTCTAATCACGTCCGGACTTCCCGTCACTAAGGGTGATAAAACCTCTAAACCGGAGATCAGTCGATGTAGAGTAACTCGACGGTAATCCTTCCGTTTTCAAAAATATCCGGTCTTCAACACCGGTCTTCGAATGCAATTCATAACGACGTATCACATATTCGGAATGGGTTATACGACCCCATGGTCCTTTCCCGGCTAACCCGAATAGTGAGCGCTTATTCAAAAATAAGTGTGGCATTCAAATTCATCCAATTCACAACAAATATCCATTCAAGGTAATTATTGATAGTCGGTTATTTAACTATCAATAAAGATGCGCAACATCATCAGATTCCAAATAATTTTCCAAATTATTTCATCTTCAAAAATATCTTTACTAGATATAAAATTTCCACACTTAATCATTTGAAAACAATTTCAAATCAATTTCCACATTTCATTTTATCTTTGAAGATAAAATCTCAAAACAGTTCATTTCATATTGGAAAAGCATTTCCATACTTATTTAAAAATAAGTATTTCACAAATCTATTTATTTTCAACATTTGAAAATATTATATATACTTAAATCAATATTAAGTATACATTTCATTCTTTCAGGAAATCATTAATTTTAACATCTATTTGAGTCAAAACGAATGTTGCGTAAAACATCGTTACGACGACTCGAAATCACTAGTATAGGGATTCGGATTTTAAGATAGGTATATAAATCCCAATACTAGATAAAAACATTTCCTTTCGAAAATCATTTACTATAACAACAGTGTTATAGTCCACCATTTCCTTATATTTCTCGAAAACGTCTATTTCAACAATAAAAATGTTGAAATCTATGTATTCGATATCATAATACATTTTAAAAACATCTTTAAAATGTTTAACTTCATTTTCAATGTCACTTTTCCAAAACTATCCATTTTACTTAACGATATATTCACTATCCAAAATCGTGAATATACTTCACTAGTTACATTTCACTATTTTCTACACATTTTATTTAAATAATAATTCGCTATCCAAAATCGCGAATATATCTCCTTTAACAACCTTCTATATTTAATTTATCAAATCCAATTGATTTCGAATTTATAAAACAACGTTTATAAATTCTATTTCTATTTTCTAACAACTTCAATTTGATAAATCTCCTTTATTAACAATTCGATTCATAACTCAAATCTTATACCAATAATCCATAATTATAAGTTAAATACTTATAATTCCTTTATTTTACAAAATCATTTCCATTTATAAGTTCATAATTTATAAATTTCATTCACTTAAAAATTCTTTAAAAATTCATTTTAACGCTTATAAAAACTCGTTTTATAATACCAATATTTTAAAGTTATAAACATCAATTTTGTACATCTTTTCAATAAACCGTTTATAATACTTAAAAATTCTCAATTTAACCCATTTTATAAATTTCTTAACCTTTATTTCAAAAATCACAATTTGGTCATATTTCACCAAAAATCTTAACTTTTATAACTTTAAAATTTTAGACGTTTATTTATTTGAAATAAATCAATTCAATAATTCAATAAAACATCTACTTTCAAAAAAATCACTTAAAAAAATCCTTTTAAAGTAAAAGTCGTTATTTTTAAATTTCAAAACTGAATCTGATGATGCAACAGCACCAATTAGTCAATCACAACAACAAACATCATATATCAATATGATAACAGAATATACATCAATATCTGTAAATAAATAAATACTGGTGAGGAATCCAGTTGGATCCCTCCAACCTGTTTCCCTGCATCCATAGATGTTAGCACAATACCAATTCCACTTCGAGGTGGAATATCGCGGTATATGGGTTTTATAAAAATATCCGCTTACTAACGGCGCAATAGGGTCTCATCCGCTATACGAGGCGGGAAATCATCAATCCAATATACACATATGCCAATATGTATATATTGTTATATATATAGATATATCCTACTATATCTAATATCACATCCAATAGCAATCATATCAATCAATAAATAACTGCAATACCAAATATATTTTGAGTGAGAAAAATCTCACCTTTGCTTTTAATTCGCAATTCATTTCCAATCCAGTTTGTTTCCTTCACCGTTTTAGACCTTATATAACAATTGTACGATTTTAATTAATATCTGAACTGAATTGAATAATAAATTTCCATTTAACTAATTTATTTAAATCTTAAACTGATAATTAATTTTCTCAAACCCATTTTCCTTTATAAATTTAATTAACTAACAATTTAATTTAAACTAATTTTCCCTAAAATAAATAAATTTTCTTTAAGTGACAAATTAAATAAATTTATTGGCTACAAAATTCACCTTAATAAATCATTTTGTTTGTTTTTAAACTGTCTTTACAATCTTGACTTTAGCAATTATCAAATCGATTTGCATGTATATTTATTTTCCTTTAAAACCCACACTTAGAAAATTTATTTATATAGACAAAAATCAAATTTTTGTACAAAAATAAACTTAGAAAATAATTTTGTTAAAAATCTGATCTATAACTTCCAACATTTTAAAATCCCTATTTTTTTCCAAATCTTATACAAGCTTTACTGTACATGCTTATATATCTATCTTTGTAAATATTATCATTATATTTTTTCCCCTTTTTTTTCATTCAGTATATACATAGATATATCCTAACATCAAATAAACTGTGAAATTTAAATCAATTCAATTTCTCGACTTCCTACAAGATTTATACCTTACAGCTCGAATCCCCGACCCTAGCTTCGCCGAGGCTACTGTCCCTTCCAACCTGCTCGTGAACTAGCTTGACTTCCCAACCATAATCACTTAAGCCTTAGGCCACCCTTCCTGCCTCTGCCAAAGCAACACGTGACACTCGACGCTCAAGTGCCCTTCGCCTTCCTTACTGACGAACGCGCGCCCACGTACACGAGCCTCCAACCTATTAAACGCGGAAATCAATTCACGACTCTTGCTTCTGCACCACTGACCCCGCACGCGGCACCACCGCGCGATCCCTGAACTCGTGAGCCTCGTCGCCACTGCTGCTCCTTTGCGTGCGCGAACACTGCTCGAGCGTGCTACCTAGCTGAGAACCCTAGTCACGATAATCCCCTTTTTTTTTTCTTACGAATTTGATTTGAGGAAAACTGTATACGCGGCTATTATTATTTGAAGCCTTGATTTCGAACGAGAGAAGGAACACTGAGGGCTTCAGCTATTTTATTTTCTTTCGTTTTCTTCGAAATTTTGTTTCCATTTTTTTTTCTTCGTTCGAATTTGTTGAACAGATAGAGGAAGATGATTATTTAAAACTGGAAGGGGGCATGGGTTACACGATCTCATTGCGTGATATCAGGCGCGATTTAGGAGATAACGTGATGTCGCTGACAAAAAATTTAAATGTTAAATTTAAATTGAATTTGATTCAATTCCAACGCGTTTATATATCGCGTGCTCACATATCAATTCCAATCAATACGAAACTTGAAATCCGACAATAATTCAACGTTACGGACCCAATGGAACTAGTTTCGTCGAATTCCGAGACTGTTTGAAAAATGACTATTTTTAAATATCGATTCGAACAATATAATTTCAAACTGAACAATCCACTCCCAAATTCGATTCTGAAGCTTCTGTTATCTTCAGTAATATCAATATGAATTTTAAAAGCTTTCGAAATATTTTTCTTCAGCTTAAATTGAAGATTCAAATTTTTATTCGACATTCAACAAATTAAATTTTATAATTTAATCGCCAAATTCAGAGTTATATTGGGGATTCAAATTAAATTATCGTTCAAATATTTAAATGTAACGACCCGATATTTTGGACCATTCGCGTCCATTATAAGTGTATAGGTAGACACTCATGCCAGAGTTGAATTGCTCAAAATACCGCGTTGTTAATTTAAATTGGTAAAACTGAACATATGCAGTAAATAAAATATCACAGATTACAGACACAGAGTAATAAGTGCAGCGGAAATAAAAGAGATAGTAGTTCATGAAGCTACTATATGAATATATAAAATACATCAGAGTTTACAACAGAAGAGTAATACGATACATCAGATACAAAGCAGAATACATCACTGGAATCATCGAATATCTGAAAGCTGGATAGATAGCTGGATCTCCAAGCGAAGCTCCAACTCCAAAGGTGAGTCTCGAAAGCTGAACTACTCAGTCTGACCCGAGCGTAAAGAAAAACAAAACACTCGAGTCAGGATTAACATTCTTATATTAATAAATCCAACTCAAGTGAAATATCAATTGAAATACAAGTAACTCAAAGGATGTTTGGAATAACCATCCTTTAAGGATCCGTTAAACTATCTACTATGTAGTAGTGTACGATAAGTAGATAATGTCTATCAGTAATATAAAGATATCAAAATAGCGTTAAGTCATGGCCCATTCCACCCTTAACACATTTTTATTCCCACAAGCATATACAAGACCGTAGTTTCCCCAAAACCGGAAGTCACCAGAGGGCAATCCATATACTCAAGGTACAAATCAAAATCGTAGTGGTCGCGCATAAATGGAATACAAGTATGACAAGGCACATGAGGCTATACCCAAGGTAGTGATACTACCGTTCGCCTGATCCGGGCTGGTGAGAACGCAACGCCGCAGCGCCCGCAACACCGTGAGACAACACTCCCAAAATCAAGGGTGCACCAATCGACAACAAGTATAAGTAGTTCGAAGAAGTGTGTCCACTTGAGGTATCAATCCTCCATTGGCCCGGCACAGCTCCTGTTTTAGTCATTTCAAATTTGACACAAGTGTCAAGGCTATCCATTATCGTTCTCTTTCTTCAATCATCACGAACATCATTCCAACCACTTCATTCTGGATCATCACTCCGTGCATAGTTATTAAAGTGGTTTCGGTTCAGATAGAGAGTATATCCATTGCCGATCCCGGTCTCTTTAATAACTTTCGTAATTATTACACCGATTGGTCGTTTATATATATCAAAAACCAAATCAATTTCAATTTCAAATAGAATTCGTAAATCAACATTTCATTTGTCTTTCAAAAACCAATTTCCAATAATTTACGTTTCAAAACTTCCAAATTCACAATTTCCAAATCTTATACTTCAATTTCAAATTTCTATTTAAAACGATTCAAATATTGATCCAAGTACGTACAAAAGTTTCATTTCGAAATCATTAGAATCAATTCAGTTTTACCATTCAAATCAATTTAAACTCATATATCGACTTCATTCAATATTCGTTAAGTTACTTTATCATTCAAAACAATTTCCATTAAATTTCCAATTCATTAAATCAATTCTTAAGTTCAACTTCATTAAATCAAAACTTACAATTTAATTAAATTAAATTCATCAAATCAAATCCTTTAAATTTCAAGTCTTACATTAATTCCAAAATATCATATTTTCATTTCTTGTTAAAGAAATTCAATTTCAGTTATTTACTTTCATAAATAATTTTCCAAAACTTAATTAATAAAGAAACTCAATTTCAATTATTTACGAAGTAAAATTCACTTATTCAAAAGTTAAATCTTTCTTATTAAAGAATTTCAATTCAATTTAATCATTAAATAATTCAATCTTATTTAATTATTAAATAATTCAAACCTAATAATTTCAAAGTTTAATAATTTCAAACTTAATTATAATTTCAAACTTGATTATTAAATCATTTCAAAGTTTAACAATTTCAAACTCAATTACATTGTAAATATTTTGTTTCAGATTTATTAAATATTACAATTTCCTTTCATTAAAATTTAGATTTCAACTTCATTTCAAAACCATAGTATTTATTCAAATAAAATCCTTATTTTATTTTTAAATCAAAATATTGACCAATCGGGTTTTATTTAATTTTCTATATCCAAGGTCAAAGTTCAATTTGGGTATTTATCATTTCAACCCGATTCCAATTCAATTCCAAAACCAAAGCATAGAAAAGGGAACTTGCAGTGTGATAACAGGGATGGTGTCAAAGTAAATAAACAATCAATAACAACAATCAATATCAATCCAATAATCAATTCAAATAATCCCGAAATAATCATATTAATTCGCATTGTTATTTGTACGAATTAATATAATTATTTCTAGAATCTACTCTATCATTTCAAGTAGATTAAAGATTATAACATTACGGTTTCACTTGTCGTTCAATTACAATTTCATACGTCATCGATTTAACAACGTACATTCAGTGATTCAAAATGTAATTAAACAAATCCTACGTGTCAATAGATTCAACAGTTAAAGGGTCATATTATACAAATGTCATTTAATCAAATCTAACATTTAACTATCCTATATCAAGTTCAGTCGCATACTATTTATCAATTTAACATTAACAATTTAACGTCCAATATAAACATCAACAATCAATCAATTATCAGTTAAACTGTATTATCATCGCATAAATAATTAACAGATAATGGTGTCAGATGTCATAGGTGAACTGATACAGATAATAGCATATATAACAGCGTAATTAACTAACAGCAGTATATTTCAATTGTCGTTTCAATTGAAATCAAATTTAATAAATAAAAGAACGTTAATCGTGAGTGAGTGCTCACCTTTCGAAGCTAGAGGATAGACAATGAAATGAGTTACAGATCCAAGCACGAATTCCAAATCAAAGCAAGATTGGGCACGAATTGACGCACAAAGCTGATCAATAAAAATTGATGGGACAAATCAGAGTCAACACGATAGAAGCAACAATGATATATATATTTATTATTATTATTATCCATGGAATAAATATTTAATTTAAAACAAATAATAAAATAACGTGTATATATAAGATTAAAAATCATTGTTTTAAATTAAGCACATATATCAAAATCAAACGTATATATATTCAAGAATCTACATTAAATTTAAAACATATACAACTTTAAAAAAAAATCTCCATATATATTTACACCATATATATGTGGACCCTACATAAAATTTCCAATATTGACTCTTTATTATTAACATATAGGCAACCTAAAAAATTCAACATTAAATCTAGAATATATAGATATATAAAGTAAACTCAACAACTATTCGAAACTAGACTTGAATCATGTACGGTTTACATATTATATTTTAAACAGTAGATAACAGAAAATGTAAAATGTATAAGTTATAACTAGATTGATGAAGGTAATTGGTATGAGTGACTTACATATATAAATAACTATATATAACTACATCAAAAATATGTGTATTTCAAAATACATTGTTCAAATTAAAATCATCACATATACGTAATATATTTAAAGTCGATAATTGTTACAAAATAAACAACTACAAATATGACTATCATACATACCAGTATATGAACATCACTAATATAATAGATAATATAAATGAATAAGCAAACCGATCATAAAATCCATATGCATATGCTACCGTATAAAATTCATGTACCTATGTTTATAATTCAAGTAAGTTGACCGACAGTACATCCTGTAAGTATATTAATATACAAAGCTGACGTTTTTTTTTTTTTTTTTTATAGCTAGAGATGCATAACACTATATATATAATCCTTTAAAATATATGTACCCATGTTACATACTAATACCTATCAACATTATATGCTAATATTTATAAACTGTACAACAAATTACAAGTTATATGTACTATTTTGAAAACCCTTTGTATACATATAAAACCAAAGTTACATGACTTATATACTTTATATACTCAACCATATATATAGCTGCAACCGAAAGACACAAAAAAAAGTAACAAATAGTACTACAAAGTCATGTACGCCTATAGACTACCAACATATACTTTCATAACTTAAGTAAACTTCCGACCAGATATACTTTTATATTATAAAAACTGTTTTAAACTAAACTTGCGCACGTAATAGTTATATATCTGACATCTTTTATACATATATATCCAACACAATGAAACATATATATTAGTATCATATGTAGTTTATAAATTACTTTACAAACATTTTATATAAACTGACATATGAATGTACCCTTAAACATATTACAAAATACTTACAACAAAATATAACTTAGCAAAAACCACCTATTTTATAAGTATAAAATCACGTACCACTGATAGAACAAAATAGGATGCAAAGATGAGAATAATAACCGATGATAGAACAGCTAGCTATATAAGTAATCCTACCTATATACACGTACCACTGTTCGAACACAAGGCTTGGCACACGCAGGTTTCAGATATGCAGCCAAATTTTTTTTTTTTTTTTATAATAACCGAGGCTGTTGGGTGGTTCGGCTGGCCGGTCGGAGGTTGCGGCGAAGGGTCGCGGAGGCAGGGAGCTCGGCATGGGAAGGTGGTGCAGTGGAACGGTGGAGGCCGGTTGCGGGTGTTGGCTTCAACTGGTGGCTGAAGTGGATGGAAGCAGACGAGTTGGTGTTGCTCGGTGGATGAGTTGGAAAGGTGAGAAGTTTGAAAACGTGGACTGCAAATAGGTTGGAGAGCAATTGCTAGGGAGTAGAAAAATATGCAGAGAGTAAATGGAAATGAATAGGCACCTTTCTCTTTCCTTTCTTTTATAAAAATAAATTTACAAAATGAACGAATCGGATATGAAAGGCCACGAGTTGTGAAAGGTTGGAATAACAAAGGTGGATGGTGGAATTGAAATAGTCGGCAAAATAGATTTTGAGAACTGAAAAGCTATTCGTTTTCACAGGGTGAAAATGAACGGTTAGAGGAGAACAAAAGTCGGAACCGATGCGAATATCGTTTCTGTAAATTTCGCCGTTTTTTCGTATTTCATAATTGACAATTAAACATACCGTAGGGATCAGCATAATGAGACGATCAAAACGGCATATAGATATCAGTGGTACGATCATCCGATAAAAATCGATATCGGTACCAGAATACTGCTATTTTGCAGAAAATAAGAACGACGGAGCAATAGATGTCCGAATTTTGAAAAATGACGAACTGATATTTTGCTCAGAAGATGGTTTAGAATTTTTCTATGTAAAAATATTTAAGTTTCGGAAACATTTTATTTTCACTGCTTTTTTAACTGATTAAATTGAAGTGAATTTACGCGCGAAATAAATTTTCATATTTTCGGATGAAAATTTACCAGTCGCTATGTTTAACTAGACGTATTTCAAATATTAAATTTTTATTTCAAAATTTTATTGTTTAAAATTTCACAAAATTTCAACTAATTACGTTGTTAAAACAGTTGAAATTTACGGGTCGTTACATTAAAATTAATTAAATATTCTCAATTTAATTTGTTCAAAATTCTGGCTCGTTACAGACTTCCCCCCTTAAAAGAATTTCGTCCCGAAATTACAAGTTAGGAAAAAAAGTCCTTAACTCGTCTACTATTTTTCAACATCCAAATAGTTTTATCAAATTTCCAAAACGAATCATTCTACTAAAGGTTCGTTATTAATTTAACTACTTTCTAACTTCAATTATAGGTTTCAGACAACATTGTTTACTTCAAAATTCAAATTTAAATTCAAATTTTAACTTTCAAAATTTCTCAAAATTTTCTAACACTCTAAATTTTCGAAAAATTTCGCCAGCGTCTCCTTTGCGCGGCTAACACGGCACGACTACAAAACGTCCCTACGGACTCTCAAATTTCAAAAAGAAAAGAAAAAGCCAAGCGGCTAGACAAGAAATCAGCAAATCTCATATCGAAATTCAAATACATACCTTTTTCGAGCAATTCAAATTTATCTTTGAAATCAAATCCAATTCCCTTTATAACACCTGTATCCTACTAGCCATAATATCTAGTTACAGCATTCAAACTATTTTGCAAAGTCTATTACAAAATTTCGATACCTCTTATATCATCTTCTAGTTTACTATTGAAGTTATATCCATTATCATTCAATTTCACATTTCAAATTTCATTTGAATTTAATTTCACAATTCCAATTCAATTTGGATTCAATTTAACTTCTGAATATTGAATTTATCAATTATCTTTCATTCATAACTGCACTATTTTAAATTAGTTTCAATTACTAATTCATCACAAATTCTAATTCACTTACAAATTCAAATTCGTTTTCAACATTCAGTTTCAATTTTATTCACTTACAATTCTAAATTCCGTTCATTTGAAATTTATTTCTACTTACTTGAATTTATTTGCAATTTCGAACCATTCTTTCATTTAGTTCACAATTCAAGGTTTAATTTCACTAATTTAACTTTCAATTTCGCGTTCATTAAATCACAATTGATTCACTTGTACTTACATTTATTTAACTTCATCTTTAAGTTAAATTTATTCTATCAAAATTCAAATTGTATAAGTTATCAACTTAGTAATATTTCCTAAACATTTTTTTATATAGCATTCCAGAGTCTTTTCAACCTTTTTTTTTCAAAAAATCATTTTGAAAACAATTCAAATTACCCTTTTAATTTCCAAAACAAACCCCAAATTTTCAAACAACTTTCATTTAAAACAATTTGGCAGCAATTCCTCTTTTGGAAACCCGAAAATGAATTCTAATGATGTGGCCATCATCATCAGGATTATTTTCCAGCGACCGAAAAGAGTTCAGAGCTTTCATCTCTCTAAAATACTTTTCAAAACCTTTGAAATTCATTTTCAAATCAAAAAAGATTTAAACTTTCCAATTATAAGTCACGTCTACAATTTATAATTTTAAATTTCATTTGTATGTGAATTTATTTCTTAACTTTGGAGTTACAATTTCAATTTCTTATTCAATTTCATTGATAATAATTTAATATTATTATTTCCTAACAACCAAACATCCAAATACTATGATAATTCATAGAAAATTATTTCTTTTATATACAAAAATAGTTTTGGGTAAAATTATTTCATTTACCCAATTTTAAAACAATATCATGCTGAATTGTTTTGAACAAGTGTTTAGAGATCCCTATCGATAGAGTTGTACAGACAATACCGACCAGAATCCATATACCACTCAACAAACCAATCATCACAATATAAAACAATTTTATATTAACTAACAAATACGCACTCGTATCTATTATTACACTCAACTCATTCTAGAGCACTACTGACTCTATCTCTAATGAGTACCACCCAACAGAGCAGGGTTGTCGCTTAACCATATGCTCTGATACCAAAATGTAACATCCCGAGACAGTGGGCACCGATAGGCTTTTCAACCATCCCAGCCCCACCGTGGCTTACACTGGCACCTCGTAGTTGCTTTTACGGCCAGCCTCTCGACTGTCACGGCCTCCGCCTAACCAACCCATCCCTCTCAGGGACATGTAGGGGTAAGAGTCTCCCGTTTGCCACCAAACCGCGATGCGAGAACCCCCTATCATGCTGTAATATAGCAAGACTGGTGTGAGATCGTAAAACAGTTTTATCTTTAAAACAACAAGAAGATTTAAAGTCAATTCGCAATGTTTTTGGAAAATGAAACTACCATAAGACCTCCCACCACACACACAATGCAAACGCAGACTTGGAGGAGATTTCTTCTTATGTTAGTCAAAGATGCTTACTACGCAAAAATCAAATCATTTTGGATATTATTATTAGTGCATAGTGGAAAACATTTCGAAAGTAGAATATAAATCTTAGCCAGCATAGGTACCATTATATTATGCCTGCTATAGCTGCCTCCTGAGGAGACAGGTTATACAATTGAAATCGTAAAGGCTCGTATTGTTTCTTTGGATTTCCAACAAATGGTCAGGCTAAGGAACTTCCTATGCCACGATGGGTACGTCCCTGGAATAGACGACCCGAGAACCTAACCGGATCTCTGCCAACACAAGGCCGGGTTACCTCTGCAAAAATAGGTAACTACTGACACGCGTATGCCATCCCCCAATCGTCACCGATCTTCCCGAGGATCCCCGATTTCCAACAAACCACATAATAATAATAATGCAGTAACCACAGAGGTTAAGTATCTGGGCTCCATACCATGATACCACCTTTATCCAGAAGGAATGACATACACTAAGGGGCGCTACTCCCTAGAACCTTGCCGCATCCTTCCTGTTTTGACCATTTCCGGGGTGTGAGGCTCGACGAAGTCTCGTCCACAAAGCTACGCTTTCTATAAAGCCATGCTTCGGGTCAAAAAAATGATCAACCTATGATCACAAAGATACAAGATCAAACAAATGATCATATCGCAAATGATCAAACACTGATCATTTCACAGCAACACTCAGTATGCCACGTTACCAAATTGGGATATATCGCTGATAAATTTCAACTACATAACCTCTGAGCTCGTACGTCTCAGAGAAGGGTGTTAAGCTAAGAGAATAAATTCTCCGCCACCAACAGATATGTATTTGAAAGAAATCAGCTTTATATCTCAAATTGTAACGTCAGACACACAATCCATACAAGTCTGTTCCGGGATCGAACAGAACCGAAGGCACATCCCACGAAGCCCTTGCACATCCGGATAAATTTCTAATCACGTCCGGACTTCCCGTCACTAAGGGTGATAAAACCTCTAAACCGGAGATCAGCCGATGTAGAGTAACTCGACGGTAATCCTTCCGTTTTCAAAAATATCCGGTCTTCAACACCGGTCTTCGAATGCAATTCATAACGACGTATCACATATTCGGAATGGGTTATACTACCCCATGGTCCTTTCCCGGCTAACCCGAATAGTGAGCGCTTATTCAAAAATAAGTGTGGCATTCAAATTCATCCAATTCACAACAAATATCCATTCAAGGTAATTATTGATAGTCGGTTATTTAACTATCAATAAAGATGCGCAACATCATCAGATTCCAAATAATTTTCCAAATTATTTCATCTTCAAAAATATCTTTACTAGATATAAAATTTCCACACTTAATCATTTGAAAACAATTTCAAATCAATTTCCACATTTCATTTTATCTTTGAAGATAAAATCTCAAAACAGTTCATTTCATATTGGAAAAGCATTTCCATACTTATTTAAAAATAAGTATTTCACAAATCTATTTATTTTCAACATTTGAAAATATTATATATACTTAAATCAATATTAAGTATACATTTCATTCTTTCAGGAAATCATTAATTTTAACATCTATTTGAGTCAAAACGAATGTTGCGTAAAACATCGTTACGACGACTCGAAATCACTAGTATAGGGATTCGGATTTTAAGATAGGTATATAAATCCCAATACTAGATAAAAACATTTCCTTTCGAAAATCATTTACTATAACAACAGTGTTATAGTCCACCATTTCCTTATATTTCTCGAAAACGTCTATTTCAACAATAAAAATGTTGAAATCTATGTATTCGATATCATAATACATTTTAAAAACATCTTTAAAATGTTTAACTTCATTTTCAATGTCACTTTTCCAAAACTATCCATTTTACTTAACGATATATTCACTATCCAAAATCGTGAATATACTTCACTAGTTACATTTCACTATTTTCTACACATTTTATTTAAATAATAATTCGCTATCCAAAATCGCGAATATATCTCCTTTAACAACCTTCTATATTTAATTTATCAAATCCAATTGATTTCGAATTTATAAAACAACGTTTATAAATTCTATTTCTATTTTCTAACAACTTCAATTTGATAAATCTCCTTTATTAACAATTCGATTCATAACTCAAATCTTATACCAACAATCCATAATTATAAGTTAAATACTTATAATTCCTTTATTTTACAAAATCATTTCCATTTATAAGTTCATAATTTATAAATTTCATTCACTTATAAATTCTTTAAAAATTCATTTTAACGCTTATAAAAACTCGTTTTATAATACCAATATTTTAAAGTTATAAACATCAATTTTGTACATCTTTTCAATAAACCGTTTATAATACTTAAAAATTCTCAATTTAACCCATTTTATAAATTTCTTAACCTTTATTTCAAAAATCACTATTTGGTCATATTTCACCAAAAATCTTAACTTTTATAACTTTAAAATTTTAGACGTTTATTTATTTGAAATAAATCAATTCAATAATTCAATAAAACATCTACTTTCAAAAAAATCACTTAAAAAAATCCTTTTAAAGTAAAAGTCGTTATTTTTAAATTTCAAAACTGAATCTGATGATGCAACAGCACCAATTAGTCAATCACAACAACAAACATCATATATCAATATGATAACAGAATATACATCAATATCTGTAAATAAATAAATACTGGTGAGGAATCCAGTTGGATCCCTCCAACCTGTTTCCCTGCATCCACAGATGTTAGCACAATACCAATTCCACTTCGAGGTGGAATATCGCGGTATATGGGTTTTATAAAAATATCCGCTTACTAACGGCGCAATAGGGTCTCATCCGCTATACGAGGCGGGAAATCATCAATCCAATATATACATATGCCAATATGTATATATTGCTATATATAGATATATCCTACTATATCTAATATCACATCCAATAGCAATCATATCAATCAATAAATAACTGCAATACCAAATATATTTTGAGTGAGAAAAATCTCACCTTTGCTTTTAATTCGCAATTCATTTCCAATCCAGTTTGTTTCCTTCACCGTTTTAGACCTTATATAACAATTGTACGATTTTAATTAATATCTGAACTGAATTGAATAATAAATTTCCATTTAACTAATTAATTTAAATCTTAAACTGATAATTAATTTCCTCAAACCCATTTTCCTTTATAAATTTAATTAACTAACAATTTAATTTAAACTAATTTTCCCTAAAATAAATAAATTTTCTTTAAGTGACAAATTAAATAAATTTATTAGCTACAAAATTCACCTTAATAAATCATTTTGTTTGTTTTTAATCTGTCTTTACAATCTTGACTTTAGCAATTATCAAATCGATTTGCATGTATATTTATTTTCCTTTAAAACCCACACTTAGAAAATTTATTTATATAGACAAAAATCAAATTTTTGTACAAAAATAAACTTAGAAAATAAATTTGTTAAAAATCTGATCTATAACTTCCAACATTTTAAAATCCCTATTTTTTTCCAAATCTTATACAAGCTTTACTGTACATGCTTATATATCTATCTTTGTAAATATTATCATTATATTTTTTTCCCCTTTTTTTTCATTCAGTATATACATAGATATATCCTAACATCAAATAAACTGTGAAATTTAAATCAATTCAATTTCTCGACTTCCTACAAGATTTATACCTTACAGCTCGAATCCCCGACCCTAGCTTCGCCGAGGCTACTGTCCCTTCCAACCTGCTCGTGAACTAGCTTGACTTCCCAACCATAATCACTTAAGCCTTAGGCCACCCTTCCTGCCTCTGCCAGAGCAACACGTGACACTCGACGCTCAAGTGCCCTTCGCCTTCCTTACTGACGAACGCGCGCCCACGTACACGAGCCTCCAACCTATTAAACGCGGAAATCAATTCACGACTCTTGCTTCTGCACCACTGACCCCGCACGCGGCACCACCACGCGATCCCTGAACTCGTGAGCCTCGTCGCCACTGCTGCTCCTTTGCGTGCGCGAACACTGCTCGAGCGTGCTACCTAGCTGAGAACCCTAGTCACGATAATTCCCTTTTTTTTTTCTTACGAATTTGATTTGAGGAAAACTGTATACGCGGCTATTATTATTTGAAGCCTTGATTTCGAACGAGTGAAGGAACACTGAGGGCTTCAGCTATTTTATTTTCTTTCGTTTTCTTCGAAATTTTGTTTCCATTTTTTTTTCTTCGTTCGAATTTGTTGAACATATAGAGGAAGATGATTATTTAAAACTGGAAGGGGGCATGGGTTACATGATCTCATTGCGTGATATCAGGCGCGATTTAGGAGATAACGTGATGTCGCTGACAAAAAATTTAAATGTTAAATTTAAATTGAATTTGATTCAATTCCAACGCGTTTATATATCGCATGCTCACATATCAATTCCAATCAATACGAAACTTGAAATCCGACAATAATTCAATGTTATGGACCCAATGGAACTGGTTTCGTCGAATTCCGAGACTGTTTGAAAAATGACTATTTTTAAATATCGATTCGAACAATATAATTTCAAATTGAACAATCCACTCCCAAATTCGATTCTGAAGCTTCTGTTATCTTCAGTAATATCAATATGAATTTTAAAAGCTTTCGAAATATTTTTCTTCAGCTTAAATTGAAGATTCAAATTTTTATTCGACATTCAACAAATTAAATTTTATAATTTAATCGCCAAATTCAGAGTTATATTGGGGATTTAAATTAAATTATCGTTCAAATATTTAAAATTAATTAAACATTCTCAATTTAATTTGTTCAAAATTTTGGGTCGTTACACCGATCTTCCCGAGGATCCTCGATTTCCAACAACCACATAATAAGCAGTATCAACAGAGGTTAAGTATCTATGCTCCATACCATGATACCACCTTTATCCAAAAGGAATGACATACACTAAGGGGCGCTACTCCCTAGAACCTTGCTGCATCTTTCCTGTTTTGACCATTTCCGGGGTGTGAGGCTCGACGAAGTCTCGTCCACAAAGCTACGCTTTGTCACAAAGCCATGCTTCGGGTCAAACAAATGATCAACCTATGATCACAAAGATATAAGATCAAACAAATGATCATATCGCAAATGATCAAACACTGATCATCACACAGCAACACTCAGCATGCCACATTACCAAATTGGGATATATCGCTGATAACTTCAACTACATAACCTCTGAGCTCGTACATCTCAGAGAAGGGTGTTAAGCTAAGAGAATAAATTCTCCGCCACCAACAGAAATGTATTTGAAAGAAATCAGCTTTATATCTCAAAGTGTAATGTCAGACATGTAACCATACAAGTCTGTTCCGGGATCGAATAGAACCGAAGGCACTTCTCACGAAGCCCTTGCAAATCCGGATAATTTTCAAATCACGTCCGGACTTCCCGTCCCATAAAGAGTGTTATAAATCTCTATACTGGCACGACTCAGTGCAGAGACATTCGACAGGTTGTCCTTTCATTTTCGAAAAATATCCGGTCTTCAACACCGGTCTTCAAATGCTATCCATATACGACGTATCACTATTCAGAATGGGTTATATGACACAATTGTCTTTTCCCGGCTAACCCGAATAGTGAGCGCAATATTCAAAAACAAATGGATAATGGGATTTCAATTAAGTCACAATTTTAAACCCAAACTTCTCTTTTCAAATGGTTTAACAAATTACCATTTTAATCTTTTTTAAACAAAAAGATTCAATTCACAAAGTTCACTTAATTTTCACAAAGATTCATTCACAGTTTTCAAAACAATTTCCATTTCAGTTTAACTCGTTAAATCTTTAAATCAAAGATTTAACTCATAGCTTTCAAAACAATTTCATTTCGAATGGTTTAAACAAAACATCATTTTAAATCTGTTAAAAATAAACAGATTTAATTCATAGCTTTCAAAAAGAATTCATTCATAACTTGGAAAACCATTTTCGATTCAATCTTGAAATTCCTTCAATTAAACTGGAATTTCATTTCTTATATGAAAGCTTTTATCATTTTAAAACAAACAGTTTCATTTCAGAAAATCTGATTCATCCATACGAGTTGAAATCCTTAGTTTAAATTCAAATTCCCAGCTTATACTTTTAGAATGGTTTAATTCATACAAACACATTTATATCATCTTTTATCCCTAGTTTCCAAATCATAGATTTAATTTCAAACTTGAATTCAAATTTAAATCTAATTATTTAAATTTTCAAAAACTCAGTTAAGTTATTCAAAATAACTTTTATCTTTGAAACTCCATTTCAAAAACTTTTCACTTTAAACCCAAATTTCAAATTTCAAAATCAATTGAAATTAAAATTTCAATTTCAAAAACATCAAATTTAAATTATCTGTGACTTAACCGATTTCCACGTGAAATCCATATTTGTGTGTGTAAAAGTGTGGTCCAGGGGTTTCACACACAATAGTGCAACATCAATCATCACAGATATATCGATAAGCGGTATAATCGATATCGCTTATCTTCATTCACAGATTCATAGATAAAATAAATTTATCAGTCACAAAGATTCACTATTACAATTCGATGTGGGTTTCGGATAATCAACTGGAATCCGACTCCATATCGCATCGAAATTCAAGTGTCGTTTATGGGTCAAGGTTTTTCATATTCACATAGTAATATATCACAGAAACAGATATATATCACAGATAATCAATTACAGATCACAACATAAATCAGGATGTATCACAAAACATCATATATCAGGAATATCAAACAATCAAATCAATAGAATCCAAACATTCATAAGTAAGATCAGTTAATTGTCTGATTAATTTAAATCAGATTTATTTCTTATGAATTATTAATCCTGGTTAATTAATATTAATCAATTACAAAGTATCTTGATTAATTATTCTTTAGTCATTTATTAATTTATCATTAATAACAAATTAATTAACCTTTAATTATAAATAAATCAACCGTAATTAAAAATTGAATCAATCTTTAATCATTAAATAATTAACCTTAATTGTTTAATTATCCTTTAATTAATTATCTTTAATTAATAAATCAACCTCCTAATTGATCATCATTTTAATTAATTATTCTTAATTAATAAATGAGTGTCCTTAATCAAAAAATAAATTTTAATCACTTGATTACTTAACTTAAATCATTAGTTAATTACTTTTGGTTAAGTAACTAATTACCTTAATTTAGTTAATCTTAACTAATCAGTTATCCTTTAATTATTTCTTGATAAATCAAACTTAAATTCATTAATTAATTTATCTTAATCACTTTTATTAGGTCATTAACTTCAGGTAATTAATTTTGTTAAACAAATAGATTTAAATAAAACTTTTAACAAAACCCGGTAAACCCAGGTTCGTACTCGAGTCACCCTCGGGTTCTTCTCATCTTTTCCCCGAGTCTCTTCCCTTTCTTCTCCGTGCTTCCTTCTTCTACTTCTTTTTCAACCTTAGTTTTAGTTTAAGTTAAAACTTATTATACCAGGAAAACACTCACGGCTACACGAGATCAAACCCGGTCCACGACTTCCCCTCCTCGAGTATTCCTTCGAGTCACCCACTACCAAATCCACTGACACGTTCTGACACGCGTACACGTGCACGACCTTCACAGCCAACGTCGTAGCCCCCTACGCGTCATCGGCGATCACCCAAATCCATTCGAACACCCATAAGCTTGGATTAAACTCAAGAGCAAAATCGAGTCGTCTCGACCAAATGAACCCATCGATACATCACTTGAAACACTCCCGCGCCACCACCACAAACCTCCAGATGCCACGCAACCATAACCCTAGCTGCTCCGATGTCCTACGCCCCCTTTCCCCCCCGGTCCGATCCCCTCCGGCCCTGTGACGACGACGCAGTTCCATCTTTACAACAGACGAGCAAACCAGCTTTTAAAACCCTATTCTTGGTTCGTTCTCCTCATTCATACAATAGATATTTTTTCCAAAAATTTTCCTAGGATCGTACGTGTTCAACCCAGCTTCACACTAAATTTTAGCATTTAAAAATTTGTGGATGATCGGAAATCAACCAAAATGCATTTTCAGTTCATTTGTGAACTGCTCTTTGAATCCCCAACTAAAAATTCTCATTCTTGTTTTAAAAACCTTCTTTTTGTATGTTTATTCCAGATATAAAATCAAAATAACAAATTAAAATATTCGAATTTTCACTTGATTTGAATGATGGCTGTGTTTAACAGGTTCCAGAAGAAGAAGTTATATGCACTTGTTTTAAGTTCATTGCTGACACACAGTATAGAGTTAAACCATATCTTTAGTTGCCTCATATTTTCAAAATTTTCTTTTCAAAAGGGATAAAGGATAGGGGTTTTGAATCACTACTATAACTAAAATGTTACAGGCAGAGAAACAGAGGCAGGAAACCAACATTTCCCAGGAAGATCAACACTGCATTTAATTCATTCACATGCAAATGCATACTACAAACATATAGGCCTTCAAACATACAGAACTTAAACAAAGCATGGGTTTACTCACTGATCAAAAAAAGAAAATACTGGGTCAAGTTACTCACAAACAAAAATAAACAGATTCAGGGAGGAGATTGCTCACAGATTCACAGGCAATGAAAAAAAGAAAAACTGGTTTTAGAAAAGTTTGAAGTTGCTCACCTGATCTAAGAAGAGACAGAGAGAGACAATCTTGAAAATTTGCAAAGTTGAAATCTTCACTTGATTCTCTGGTTTTCATAAATTCGTATTGATGTTTTAAATTGAAGTTTATTCAAGTTGTAGATGATATTACTCTAGTGTTTTACATAGCTTGGAAGGAACGAAATGAAATAAAAAGTTGATATGTAAGATGAAGCTTACAGGTGATATAATGTATTGTTTAACAGAGATGAGATTGTGATGATTCTTGTTTGTACAACAGTGTGCATTTTGTACAAAAATTGAACAGAGATTTTTTCTTTGCTTTGGGGCTGATATACACGGCATTTAATGATAAGTACTTTATATCCTTTATATGTCTACTTGTTTTGTACCAAAGATATCTTTGCATAAATTTGCTAAGTACTCTATGTTTTCATATGCCATACTTGTTGACTTCGGCTGATACCTTCTCTTGTATGCTAGAGGTAGTAGCATTGATTGCTTTGTACAAATGGTTATTTTATTTGATTGTATATTTGAATATATACTTGCATTTCGGCTGAAATGATATTTGCTTTTGTTTGACACTTGAACATATCTTTACCTTTGTATTTTAACTTTATATTTTTGTTTCTGGTCTTTAGTCTTGTTGTCTGGTTGCTAGTGTTTGAGATGATTTTGTATTACTTTTCTTTGTCTTCTTATACAAGCTTCATTTGTTTATACTTGAATGTATATAATGTTGTTTTAGTTATTTGTATTATTTGTATTGATTTAATAACGTGAGGTTAAAATATATATTTACTTTATATCTTATATAATTTGTATTTTTAAACCATTTATTTACAATTTAAACACAAATCAAATATATATTATATTATTTCAAATTTAGTCAGATATGTTTAAATACATATATATTCTCATATATACACATGTATATAATATTTTAATTTTAAATGATTTATACAGAATATATTTGGAATCGGGGAAACTCGCACCACTTAAATCGATTAAGTTCACAACTTTAATTCAAAAATTGAATTAATTATCAATTTAAATATTTATAAAATTCGGGGTCGTTACAATATAGCTGCTTATAATATTGCTTATATACTAAATTTTAGCCATATACAATCCTATATGCTTTTAGGATCGTGGTCCAAACATTTAAATTCAAACATTTGGCATGACTTTTGGTGGTGTCACCAACTCAAAGTCGATACCAATGCTTGTAGTATTTTTTGTTTGTACAAAGAAACGTCAACCCAATATAATTTTAACCAAATTCATATGTTATGCAAGTAAGATAATGATTGTCAACATGTTTTGTTATATATCGAATATATGATACTTTATTTCATGCATACAAAAATACATAAAATATAACGTTGCTAAAAGTGTGAAAGGAATGAAATGTTTTGTTCGTTTATTGAAAAAGATTATCTATAAATATTTTATCTCATTTATTTGTTCTTTTTCCGAAAGCGTGAAAGGAAAGAAATATATTTGTAAAACGGATGGTGTGTTTCTACTTTATTATCTCTAACAATTAAAAAGAATTTATTAAAGTTACAAAACAATCACAGTACATGTTCTCTTATAGAGTTGGAACTTATAATGCTTTTGAAATGTTGTTGCAAAAAGGAATTAATCAAGATGAATTAATTGATTACCAGTCAATTCTCAAATTGATTGACATTAAAGAGAATTAATACATAACTGATTTTTATCCATTATATGTAATTTCAATAAAGAGAATAAATTGTTGTTAATTCTCTAATTATTTAAATTCATATTAAATGTTATTGATCACAATTGTTTATTTGAAATATATATTAATTCCTTTTATATGTTGCATGGGCAATATTATTTGATATGATCATGTAACATCCCAAAATTTTGGTCGTCAAATTTTAAATGTTTGATTAGTTTAAATATTTAAATAATTAGAATTTTGGAATTTAATAACTTGAATTCAAATATAGGGATTGATTAAAATATTTGAATTGAGAATTAAATCATAATAAATTGGATTTAATAATTTCATTCAACTTTTTTTTAAATTAATAATATTGGTGAATTCAATTGTAAATCTATTTACAAAAATAAATAGTTCGAATAATTAATCAGAAATTTTTTTTTTAGTTTTACGATTCGATTTCCATTGACGTATTTTTAAAATTTATTTGATTTTTCCATAATTTTTAATTTGAAAAATATTAAAATTATTCGTTTGACGATTTATTGGCAAACGATGATATTTGGGGAATTTCACAAAATAAAATAATCTGTGTAATTCATTGTTGATTTATGATCATGTCACATATCAGTGCACGATTTTATTTTTATTTCGGATACTCGTGGTTCGTACTCGAATGAAATATTGCATAGTAGTTTACCGTAATTATTTTATTTAAAAATCATTATAAAATCAAATCAAAATTCAACTTTTAAATAACGATTTGACGTGTCAGGCTAGCTAAACAAATCAGTTAGATAAAGCTAGATAGTAATAATGCGGTATAAGATAATGACATAATACTCCTCCAAAGAGAAGTGCAACAATAACCACATTACTAACATAGTGAAAACGTAGTCACTTAGCAAATAAATAAATCCTCCAAAGAGGAATCGACATCACATAATGTCGAATAATAAGCCTCATCTCATCGGCATAATGTAATAGTAATAAAGATGGTTTGTAGAATATTACTACCACTTAGGAGATATTTCAAAACCCGCCATATCGGCAATCATAAGAAATAATGGAAACATATCCAAAAATCAATGCAACATAGCAAAGAATAGTGCCAGTGTAGGCAATATAAGTTTCCACGGGGTAGTCGCACTCATATCGTGTGGTTCCATAGAACCATCGCCGAAAGGCGCTACTCAAGGAAAATATAATAATAAAACATCAGAAAGTCGCGCGTGCTAAGACCATAGTCTTTATGCCAAGTACCGTTAATTTAGTGATATCACACGCCCAGAGGCGATACGCACAAAGGCTCTACTCCCACATAGGAGCAATTGTCCACATAGACAAAGCCAAAATAATAACTATGACTGTAACGACCCTGAAATTTAAATTTATTTAAATTAATAATTTATTGAATTTTTGAATTTAATTGAGTAATTAAATAAATTTTTGGATAAAAATTTGTAAATTAATTAGAAAATTGGAGCGAGTTTCCCCGATTCAAATATGAGTGAATCTGAAAATAATAAATATATAGATATATTAGACTTGAGTTTAAATTGTAAATAAATAATTGATAATAATATTAAATATTAAAATTTATGGTTAATAATAATTTGAATTTACAAATAGGATAATAAATATTAAAGTAAGATAACAATATGATTTAAAACTGGAAATAGAAAATAAATTTGACAAATTCAAATAGATATATATATATAATAAGATAAATTTTAAAATATAAAATAATATATAGTTAGATTCAAACAACATAATTTAAAATAGGAATTTATTTACAATACAAAGTTAAAAACAAACAAGAAATAGGAATACAAACAAAAGAACTTACTAACACCTTTCAGCCGAAGTCAAGGATGGCCAAAGCAAAGAAGTTTAAATATATATATACACTTGCAAAAAAATAAGAAAAAGAAAAAGTAACAAAACAAACAAAAATAAGTATGAATTAACTTGTAAAAAGAAAACAAGAAATATACATGTACAACCGAGACAAGCAAGTATGGCCTAAGTCAACAAGAAAACATATATTAAGTAAACAAAACTAATACAATATAACATCTCAGCCGAAAATAATATGTATAAGCTTTTGATAAACAAGGCTAAAGACAAAAGAAATATGTATATTCAAGTATATATTGTACAATAGCATATCAAAGAAAAAGATATCAGCCGAAGTAAAGGAAGAAAGAAATATGTAAAATTGTACAAACCCATGACTAAAAACACTGCAGCCATACCTTTAACCTTACCCTATGCAAAGTAATATATCAACCTGTAACTCATTTCCATTTTTACATCATCTTCCCTTCCATCAGTTCGATTATTTTAAAAACTGAGAAAAAAATGAAGTGATATCATCTCAACCTTAAACAACAACCTGAAGCAAATATAAATTGAAGTCTGCAGACTGGAAAATAAAACAAGTTGAAGCTTTAAACAAAATTCAAAACTGCAAGCAAATCTAAACAACAAAGCAAGTTCTGTTCATCTTCTTAAATCGGTGAGTAACTTCATTTTCAAAAGCTTAAGTATTTTTATGACTGATTGCTTGATTTATGTTTGATATGAGTATATATATATATATATATATGGAAGAGATACCTGTATGATTGAATGCATGCTGTTAGAATTGCTCTGTTCCGTTTTGTTTTCCAGGTTTAAATTTCCAATTAAATCCATTAACTCTTAATCTAGTTTTTGTTAGGAAGTAATTTACAAATCAAAGTTGTTCAATTTAACAAGGACAAATGTTTAAAAATTTAAGTTGGTCAAAAATAAAACTTGTTTGTCTCTGAAAGTATTAAAACATCAGTACATGTTGATACAAATCAAAATTTAAATTGGTGTAATTTATAAATTCAGTATTACAACTCGAAAACATCAACTAAATCATGATTTTTAGCACTAAAATTAGGATTTTTAGAATTAAAATGAAGGTGCGGTTTAGGTTTGAACTAAAATGGGAATATTGGATTTTTCTGGTGATCTATGTATCTGGAAGGGGCGGGGTTCTTCCGGATGATGGAGGAGGGTTAGTGGTTGATGGGAAAAATACTGGATGGTGTTGAATGTCAGTGAGGAGGTTGCAGTAGTGGGATATTTTCTGGAACCCTAGTTTTAACTAGGAATGATGAATCGATCACCATAACCGTTTGGGTTGATCGAGTGCAGTGAGGCTTTGAGGGACGATAGCATGGTTGTTGACGAATGGTTGGCCGAAGTTGCGGAGTCTCCGGTGGTGGTGATGAGGAGAACGAAGCGTTGACAGGTGATGGTGTTCCCAGTTTTTACGTGTTCCAGGCTTTGGGTCGACTCGTTCAATTTTGCTTTGCGAGGGGAATGAGGAATCTGGGTTCGATATCGTGTTCGCATGGGGTTGTGTGATGGATTGGGATGGTCGCGATGACCGTCGCTGGCCGGAGGCGATGGGGTAGGTGCACCGTGCACGCTCGTGTGCACTGAGAATTTTGTTTGGGGAAGAAGAGTTGGAGCCCGGAGTTTTCTCGTGTTTTCATCGCGTTCGACTCGAAGAAAACAATAGGTTGACTCGAAGGAACTGAGAGGTGCGAAACTCGAAGTCTAACGCGGGGGGAATTTTGTTTCTGGCTCGGGTCGAAAACTGGAACAGGTATAGACCTGTTTTCCGTTTTAAAACTTTAAAATCTAATTTCAGATTTAAATCAAAGTTTAATTAATAAATTCAAGATTTTCTGAAAACTTAGTTTGTGAATAGATTAAGTTTTAGAAGGTTGAAATTAGAGGTTTTGAAATAAAAATATTTCTAAAGTTAATTAAGTTTAATTTAAATGTTTTAAACTTATAAATAAAAAAGGGGTTATTTTAAATAAAACTTAATTAAGTAATCAAGAAATTGATTTAAAAGTTTTAATGTGTTAACTTAAAAGTTAAGTTAATTTTATATTGATAAATGATTCATAATGAACTAAAGATCAATTTATTTATAAATTTAAAGCTAATTTATTTATAATTGAGGATAATTAATTAAATGGTAATAAATTAAGGGTTAATCAAATAAATAAAGTAAAAGATAATTAAATAATTAAAGGATAATTATTTAATGACTAAAGATTGATTGATTAATTAAGATTGATTAATTTATAAATGATTAAAGAAAAAATTTATCAAACTAATTTGTAATTTATCGATGTTAATTAACCAGGATTAGTAATTCATAAGAAATTAATCTGATTTGAATTAATCAGATATTAACTGACCTTACTTATGAATGTTTGAATTCTATTGAATGTGAATTGTGTTGATATCCCTGATATATGATGCTTTGTGATACATCCTGATTTATGCCGTGATCTGTGATTTCTGTTTCTGTGATATATTACTATGTGAATATGAAACCCTTTGCCCGTAAAACGGCATTTGAATTTCGATGCGACAGGGAGTCGGATTCCAGTTGGTTATCCGAAACCCACATCGAATTATAATTGTGAATCTTTGTGACTGATAAATTTATTTTATCTATGAATCTGTGAATGAAGATAAGCGTTATCGATTATACCGCTTATCGATATATCTGTGATGATTGATGTTGCACTATTGTGTGTAAAACCCCTGGACTACACCTTTACACACACAAATATGGATTTCACGTGGAAATCGGTTAAGTCACAGATAATTTAAATTTGATGTTTTTGAAATTGAAATTTTAATTTCAATTGATTTTGAAATTGGAAATTTCGGTTTAAATGCGAAAAGCTTTTGAAATGGAATTTCAAAGATGAAATTTATTTTTGAATAACTTGATGAAGTTTTGGAAGTTTAAATAATTTGATTTAAACTTAAATTCAAGGTTTGAGATTGAATTCTATGATTTGAAACTAGGGATTAAAGATGTTTATATATGGGTTAAACTATTTTAAAAAGTATTGATTTTGGAATGTGAATATAATTCAAGGACTTTAACCCGTGCAAGTAAAATTGGATTTTTCTTAAACGAAAACTGTCTGTTTTCAAATGATAAAAGCTTTCGTATATATATAAGAAATGAAATTCCAATTTAAAGGAATTTCAGGTATGAATTGAAAGATGGTTTTCCCAAGTTATAAATGAATTGTTTTTGAAAACTATGAATTGAATCTGTTATCTTTAACAGATTTAAAATGATGATTTGTTTAAAACATTCGAAATGAAATTGTTTTGAAAGCTATAAGTTGAATCTTTATTTTAAAGATTTAACGAGTTAATCCAATTGAAACAGAAATTGTTTTGGAAAAACTGTGAATGAATCTTTGTGAAAACTGAGTGAACTTTGTGAAATAAATCTTTTTGTTTAAAAGATTTGAAATGGTAATCGATTGAAACCATTTAAAAAGAAATTGAATTATTAAGTTGTGACTTAATTGAAATCACATATCCATATGTTTTTAAATATTGCGCTCGTTATTCGGGTTAGCCGGGAAAAGACATTTGTGTCATATAACCCATTCCGAATAATGATACGTTGTATATGGATCGCATTTGAAGACCGGTGATGAAGACCGGATATTTGCGAAAACGAAAGGACAACTCGTCGAATGTCTCTGCACCGACTGGTCCCCGGTATAGAGATTTTATCACCCTTTGTGATGGGAAGTCCGGACGGGATTGTGAATACCCGAAAATGCAAGGGCTTCGTAAGAAGTGCCTTCGGTTCTGTTCGAACCATGAACAGACTTGTATGGATACATGTCTGACATTACACTTTGAGATATAAAGCCGATTTCTTTCAAATACATTTCTGTTGGTGGCGGAAAATTTATTCTCTTAGCTTAACACCCTTCTCTGAGACGTACGAGCTCAGAGGTTATGTAGTTGAAGGTTATCAGCGATATATTCCCAATTTGGTAATGTGGCATGCTGAGTGTTGCTGTGAAATGATCAGTGTTTGATCATTTGCGATATGATCATTTATTTGATTTTATATCTTTGTGATCATTACTTTGATCATTTGTTTGACCCGAAGCATGGCTTTGTGAACAAAGCGTAGCTTTGTGGACGAGACTTCGTCGAACCTCACACCCCGGAATGGTCAAAACAGGAAAGATGCGGCAAGGTTCTAGGGAGTAGCGCCCCTTAGTGTATGTCATTCCTTCTGGATAGAGGTGGTATCATGGTATGGAGCCCAGATACTTAACCTATGTGGTTGCTGCATTATTATTATGATTATGTAGTTTGTTGGAAATCGAGGATCCTCGGGAAGATCGGTTACGATCGGGGGATGGCATACGCGTGTCAGTAGTTACCTATTTTTGCAGAGGTAACCCGGCCTTGTGTTGGCAGAGATCCGGTTAGGTTCTCGGGACGTCATTCCAGAGGCGTTTCCATGTGGCAATGGGAAGTTCCTTGGCCTGACCATTTGTTGGAAATCCAAAGAAACACTACGAGACTTGTACGGTTTTAGTTGTATTACCTGCCATGGAATGTGGCGGTAACCTGCTATTGAACATGGTAGCTATAGTAGGCATAAGTGCGGAATGCCTATGCTGGCTAAGATTTATATTATACTTTCAAAATGTTTTCTCCACTATGCACTAATAATAATATCAAAAATGATTTGATTTTTTTGCGTAGTAAGCATCTTTGACTATCATAAGAAGAAATCTCCTCCAATTCTGCGTTTGCATTGTGTGTGTGGTGGGAGGTCTTATGGTAGTTTCATTTTCCAAAAGCATTGCGAATTGACTTTAAATTCTTTTGTTGTTCGTTTTTAAAGATAAACTATTTTTGTTGCTCACACCAGTCCCACGACTGACTCGGAGTTTATTGTTCATTTCCTAAACTCTGGGTGCTCATAATTTTCTACACGAGCAGTCTAGAGTTGGGTTTTTCAAATAGTCAGGTTCAGTAGATTTTATGGAGCTAGTTCAGTCATTGGATTGGACTGCACTTGCTTATTCTTGGTGTATCGTTATTGGGAGTTCGAGCTACTGCTGGAGTTGTATCTTGAAGACTATCTTAGAGTTATTTGTTCCACTGCTGATGTTAGTTATCTATTTTTCTTTCCGCTGCTATTTGTTGTATCATATCTCTGATGTATATAGATATTCATTGTATCATCATTGTATCTGGATATTGTATCAGATGTTGTATATCTATATTCTTTTTCTTTTATTCCGCTGTGTTATTTACTTAATTGTTGTTATAAGCTCCGGAGAACCAGATTTGGCATTTGAATCTACGGCATTCGAGTACGATGTAAAGTACGGGTGCCGATTTTCGAAGGCCAACTTTTGGGTCTTTACATTTGGTATCAGAGCTAAGGTTGAACTTTAGCTCAGGAGTATAACACGTTAAGTAGCTCATTAGAGATAGAGTGAAGTAAACTCTAGAATGAGTATTCTCAGATATCCGTCTGAACGTCTCAGTAAATTCTCTTACTATCCACTGATAGTGAGTATGAGTGCAAGAAGAAGACGAGATAGGGGACAAGGGAATACGACTATAAATGGTCAATACCCTGTAACAATGGAAATAACCTTCTTATCAATATTCTTTGATTCGTTTCCAAATTCTTTTCATTTCTTCGTATCAGCTACAAGAAGAAGTTTCGATATGATGATCGAATCGTTGTAGAAAATCCTTACTAAGTATCTTCATCGGTTTCTTATCAGTTTTTGACTTTAAACCTTAATGATTTGAATTGGAAATTTTAAATTGAGTTAAATTGATTAATAGAATATGAAGCTAAATTTGAATCAATTGAAACGATTTCGTTTGAAACCAAATTTGAAATTCTATTGAAATTTCTTGTGAAGACTGAAGTCCGTAGAGGGACAAATTGGTTTATATTTTAGATATTCCGACTTGAATTCGGAATCCGTATCTTGTGTTTGAGGAGTTATAGGAGATCGAATATGTCTATCTCTTCGTTGTTTCGTGCCTGCGAATTTCGAGGACGAAATTCTTTTAAGGAGGGAAGTTTGTAACGACCCTGAAATTTAAATTTATTTAAATTAATAATTTATTGAATTTTTGAATTTAATTAAGTAATTAAATAAATTTTTGGATAAAAATTTGTAAATTAATTAGAAAATTGGAGCGAGTTTCCCCGATTCAAATATGAGTGAATCTGAAAATAATAAATATATAGATATATTTGACTTGAGTTTAAATTGTAAATAAATAATTGATAATAATATTAAATATTAAAATTTATGGTTAATAATAATTTGAATTTACAAATAGGATAATAAATATTAAAGTAAGATAACAATATGATTTAAAACTGGAAATAGAAAATAAATTTGACAAATTCAAATAGATATATATATATATATAATAAGATAAATTTTAAAATATAAAATAATATATAGTTAGATTCAAATAACATAATTTAAAATAGGAATTTATTTACAATACAAAGTTAAAAACAAACAAGAAATAGGAATACAAACAAAAGAACTTACTAACACCATTCAGCCGAAGTCAAGGATGGCCAAAGCAAAGAAGTTTAAATATATATATACACTTGCAAAAAAATAAGAAAAAGAAAAAGTAACAAAACAAACAAAAATAAGTATGAATTAACTTGTAAAAAGAAAACAAGAAATATACATGTACAGCCGAGACAAGCAAGTATGGCCTAAGTCAACAAGAAAACATATATTAAGTAAACAAAACTAATACAATATAACATCTCAGCCGAAAATAATATGTATAAGCTTTTGATAAACAAGGCTAAAGACAAAAGAAATATGTATATTCAAGTATATATTGTACAATAGCATATCAAAGAAAAAGATATCAGCCGAAGTAAAGGAAGAAAGAAATATGTAAAATTGTACAAACCCATGACTAAAAACACTGCAGCCATACCTTTAACCTTACCCTATGCAAAGTAATATATCAACCTGTAACTCATTTCCATTTTTACATCATCTTCCCTTCCATCAGTTCGATTATTTTAAAAACTGAGAAAAAAATGAAGTGATATCATCTCAACCTTAAACAACAACCTGAAGCAAATATAAATTGAAGTCTGCAGACTGGAAAATAAAACAAGTTGAAGCTTTAAACAAAATTCAAAACTGCAAGCAAATCTAAACAACAAAGCAAGTTCTGTTCATCTTCTTAAATCGGTGAGTAACTTCATTTTCAAAAGCTTAAGTATTTTTATGACTGATTGCTTGATTTATGTTTGATATGAGTATATATATATATATATATATATGGAAGAGATACCTGTATGATTGAATGCATGCTGTTAGAATTGCTCTGTTCCGTTTTGTTTTCCAGGTTTAAATTTCCAATTAAATCCATTAACTCTTAATCTAGTTTTTGTTAGGAAGTAATTTACAAATCAAAGTTGTTCAATTTAACAAGGACAAATGTTTAAAAATTTAAGTTGGTCAAAAATAAAACTTGTTTGTCTCTGAAAGTATTAAAACATCAGTACATGTTGATACAAATCAAAATTTAAATTGGTGTAATTTATAAATTCAGTATTACAACTCGAAAACATCAACTAAATCATGATTTTTAGCACTAAAATTAGGATTTTTAGAATTAAAATGAAGGTGCGGTTTAGGTTTGAACTAAAATGGGAATATTGGATTTTTCTGGTGATCTATGTATCTGGAAGGGGCGGGGTTCTTCCGGATGATGGAGGAGGGTTAGTGGTTGATGGGAAAAATACTGGATGGTGTTGAATGTCAGTGAGGAGGTTGCAGTAGTGGGATATTTTCTGGAACCCTAGTTTTAACTAGGAATGATGAATCGATCACCATAACCGTTTGGGTTGATCGAGTGCAGTGAGGCTTTGAGGGACGATAGCATGGTTGTTGACGAAGGGTTGGCCGAAGTTGCGGAGTCTCCGGTGGTGGTGATGAGGAGAACGAAGCGTTGACAGGTGATGGTGTTCCCAGTTTTTACGTGTTCCAGGCTTTGGGTCGACTCGTTCAATTTTGCTTTGCGAGGGGAATGAGGAATCTGGGTTCGATATCGTGTTCGCATGGGGTTGTGTGATGGATTGGGATGGTCGCGGTGACCGTCGCTGGCCGGAGGCGATGGGGTAGGTGCACCGTGCACGCTCGTGTGCACTGAGAATTTTGTTTGGGGAAGAAGAGTTGGAGCCCGGAGTTTTCTCGTGTTTTCATCGCATTCGACTCGAAGAAAACAATAGGTTGACTCGAAGGAACTGAGAGGTGCGAAACTCGAAGTCTAACGCGGGGGGAATTTTGTTTCTGGCTCGGGTCGAAAACTGGAACAGGTATAGACCTGTTTTCCGTTTTAAAACTTTAAAATCTAATTTCAAATTTAAATCAAAGTTTAATTAATAAATTCAAGATTTTCTGAAAACTTAGTTTGTGAATAGATTAAGTTTTAGAAGGTTGAAATTAGAGGTTTTGAAATAAAAATATTTCTAAAGTTAATTAAGTTTAATTTAAATGTTTTAAACTTATAAATAAAAAAGGGGTTATTTTAAATAAAACTTAATTAAGTAATCAAGAAATTGATTTAAAAGTTTTAATGTGTTAACTTAAAAGTTAAGTTAATTTTATATTGATAAATGATTCATAATGAACTAAAGATCAATTTATTTATAAATTTAAAGCTAATTTATTTATAATTGAGGATAATTAATTAAATGGTAATAAATTAAGGGTTAATCAAATAAATAAAGTAAAAGATAATTAAATAATTAAAGGATAATTATTTAATGACTAAAGATTGATTGATTAATTAAGATTGATTAATTTATAAATGATTAAAGAAAAAATTTATCAAACTAATTTGTAATTTATCGATGTTAATTAACCAGGATTAGTAATTCATAAGAAATTAATCTGATTTGAATTAATCAGATATTAACTGACCTTACTTATGAATGTTTGAATTCTATTGAATGTGAATTGTGTTGATATCCCTGATATATGATGCTTTGTGATACATCCTGATTTATGCCGTGATCTGTGATTTCTGTTTCTGTGATATATTACTATGTGAATATGAAACCCTTTGCCCGTAAAACGGCATTTGAATTTCGATGCGACAGGGAGTCGGATTCCAGTTGGTTATCCGAAACCCACATCGAATTATAATTGTGAATCTTTGTGACTGATAAATTTATTTTATCTATGAATCTGTGAATGAAGATAAGCGTTATCGATTATACCGCTTATCGATATATCTGTGATGATTGATGTTGCACTATTGTGTGTAAAACCCCTGGACTACACCTTTACACACACAAATATGGATTTCACGTGGAAATCGGTTAAGTCACAGATAATTTAAATTTGATGTTTTTGAAATTGAAATTTTAATTTCAATTGATTTTGAAATTGGAAATTTCGGTTTAAATGCGAAAAGCTTTTGAAATGGAATTTCAAAGATGAAATTTATTTTTGAATAACTTGATGAAGTTTTGGAAGTTTAAATAATTTGATTTAAACTTAAATTCAAGGTTTGAGATTGAATTCTATGATTTGAAACTAGGGATTAAAGATGTTTATATATGGGTTAAACTATTTTAAAAAGTATTGATTTTGGAATGTGAATATAATTCAAGGACTTTAACCCGTGCAAGTAAAATTGGATTTTTCTTAAACGAAAACTGTCTGTTTTCAAATGATAAAAGCTTTCGTATATATATAAGAAATGAAATTCCAATTTAAAGGAATTTCAGGTATGAATTGAAAGATGGTTTTCCCAAGTTATAAATGAATTGTTTTTGAAAACTATGAATTGAATCTGTTATCTTTAACAGATTTAAAATGATGATTTGTTTAAAACATTCGAAATGAAATTGTTTTGAAAGCTATAAGTTGAATCTTTATTTTAAAGATTTAACGAGTTAATCCAATTGAAACAGAAATTGTTTTGGAAAAACTGTGAATGAATCTTTGTGAAAACTGAGTGAACTTTGTGAAATAAATCTTTTTGTTTAAAAGATTTGAAATGGTAATCGATTGAAACCATTTAAAAAGAAATTGAATTATTAAGTTGTGACTTAATTGAAATCACATATCCATATGTTTTTAAATATTGCGCTCGTTATTCGGGTTAGCCGGGAAAAGACATTTGTGTCATATAACCCATTCCGAATAATGATACGTCGTATATGGATAGCATTTGAAGACCGGTGATGAAGACCGGATATTTGCGAAAACGAAAGGACAACTCGTCGAATGTCTCTGCACCGACTGGTCCCCGGTATAGAGATTTTATCACCCTTTGTGATGGGAAGTCCGGACGGGATTGTGAATACCCGGAAATGCAAGGGCTTCGTAAGAAGTGCCTTCGGTTCTGTTCGAACCCGGAACAGACTTGTATGGATACATGTCTGACATTACACTTTGAGATATAAAGCCGATTTCTTTCAAATACATTTCTGTTGGTGGCGGAGAATTTATTCTCTTAGCGTAACACCCTTCTCTGAGACGTACGAGCTCAGAGGTTATGTAGTTGAAGGTTATCAGCGATATATTCCCAATTTGGTAATGTGGCATGCTGAGTGTTGCTGTGAAATGATCAGTGTTTGATCATTTGCGATATGATCATTTATTTGATTTTATATCTTTGTGATCATTACTTTGATCATTTGTTTGACCCGAAGCATGGCTTTGTGAACAAAGCGTAGCTTTATGGACGAGACTTCGTCGAACCTTACACCCCGGAATGGTCAAAACAGGAAAGATGCGGCAAGGTTCTAGGGAGTAGCGCCCCTTAGTGTATGTCATTCCTTCTGGATAGAGGTGGTATCATGGTATGGAGCCCAGATACTTAACCTATGTGGTTGCTGCATTATTATTATGATTATGTAGTTTGTTGGAAATTGAGGATCCTCGGGAAGATCGGTTACGATCGGGGGATGGCATACGCGTGTCAGTAGTTACCTATTTTTGCAGAGGTAACCCGGCCTTGTGTTGGCAGAGATCCGGTTAGGTTCTCGGGACGTCATTCCAGAGGCGTTTCCATGTGGCAATGGGAAGTTCCTTGGCCTGACCATTTGTTGGAAATCCAAAGAAACACTACGAGACTTGTACGGTTTTAGTTGTATTACCTGCCATGGAATGTGGCGGTAACCTGCTATTGAACATGGTAGCTATAGTAGGCATAAGTGCGGAATGCCTATGCTGGCTAAGATTTATATTATACTTTCAAAATGTTTTCTACACTATGCACTAATAATAATATCAAAAATGATTTGATTTTTTTGCGTAGTAAACATCTTTGACTATCATAAGAAGAAATCTCCTCCAATTCTGCGTTTGCATTGTGTGTGTGGTGGGAGGTCTTATGGTAGTTTCATTTTCCAAAAGCATTGCGAATTGACTTTAAATTCTTTTGTTGTTCGTTTTTAAAGATAAACTGTTTTTGTTGCTCACACCAGTCCCACGACTGACTCGGAGTTTATTGTTCATTTCCTAAACTCTGGGTGCTCATAATTTTCTACACGAGCAGTCTAGAGTTGGGTTTTTCAAATAGTCAGGTTCAGTAGATTTTCTGGAGCTAGTTCAGTCATTGGATCGGACTGCACTTGCTTATTCTTGGTGTATCGTTATTGGAAGTTCGAGCTACTGCTGGAGTTGTATCTTGAAGACTATCTTAGAGTTATTTGTTCCGCTGCTGATGTTAGTTATCTATTTTTCTTTCCGCTGCTATTTGTTGTATCATATCTCTGATGTATATAGATATTCATTGTATCATCATTGTATCTGGATATTGTATCAGATGTTGTATATCTATATTCTTTTTCTTTTATTCCGCTGTGTTATTTACTTAATTGTTGTTATAAGCTCCGGAGAACCAGATTTGGCATTTGAATCTACGGCATTCGAGTACGATGTAAAGTACGGGTGCCGATTTTCGAAGGCCAACTTTTGGGTCTTTACAATGACGCTCCACCCCGAGACCCACATTAACAAAGAGTATTACTGGGTAATAATGTTTGCTAATGCAAAGAATAGGGCTGGTTAGGAGTGACCATCTATAGTCTTGTCTTAAATATCTATTGAATACGTCGATTAGTGCTCTATATTTTTTTTTCTCTCAACTGGATCGACATATCCAATAAATGCTTAATACAAAACTACAGGTGGTTATAGGATCTATCAAAACAAAATACAACAACTCAAATGCATAACACATCATAGAACAACAAACAGATATATATATATATATATACACACACACACACAGACACATATATACTGATACATCCCAATATAATACAACTAATACATCATAAGTGGTGACAAAAAGACAATAGAAAAGCTATAACAAAAAGGTGATAGCAAAATGAGTCCATGCGGAAGCAGAATAGGCTAAGTCCAAATGTACCTAACCTGAAACACCTCGGTCTAAAATCTTCTCAGGATTCAATTTTCGGACATAAAACAGGCGGTCGAACGACTTTTGATTTAACTAAAAATCGGAGTAAACAAAGTAAAAAACTTCATCTTTCAAACAAAAAAAGAATCAATGAATTCCGACTGGAAATGAAGAAGTTACACTGTCTCAAACATGGACTCAGGCCATGTTTGCAACAGTTCAAAAACCAAAAATGCACAGACTTGAAAACCCTCTTGGGTTCAACTTTGAGACATCATAACTTTCTCATATTTTATCCAAATTGCATGATTCTTTTTTTGTTTGAAAGCTGAAGTTTTCTATTATAGGCCAAATAATTTTTAACTCGGGAAAATTTTTGTCATGGAAAAGGTGAACATAATCATTTTATTTGTTAAAAAAATTTATTATAAAATCACACTTCAACACTTAACCCATATTCCATTTTCAACTGGCTTTTCCCCTTTCTTATTCTTTTCCAATTTCACCTTCCAGCAAGCAAAATAATGGCTGATACTTTTAAAAATTCAAAATCCAGAAGTATAGACCACATAAATTTAAACCGATTGGTCCGTTGAATTTGTTTTATTGGGGGCTTCGATCTATACTAGTTTGGTGAGGATCAGTCATGAATAGGGGTGATCGATGTCTCAACAGCGGAGCTTAGGTTTTGGGTCACGATCGATTTAGGGCAATCTATGCTTCGGCGATCGGTGCATTGTGCTTCTCTTGTGAAGGCGTTCCTTGCGGTGTCATTACGGTGAGGTCCGAACCCCCATGACAAAACCCATCATACGCCTTCCAGGTTCCAAACTATCAGGTCGTGAATTTTTATGGGGTGCCAAGCTCGATGATGAGGTGATGGATGGAGTGAGATTGGGACGTAGAGTTAATCGGTGAAATCGAATCGAAGTTCCATCGAGTATGGGCTGAGATTGGGTGTGCGTGTAGACATGAGTGCATTGTGTTTTATTTATGCAGGTGGAGGTAGTTATCGAAAGGGGAAGAAGGATTATTTAGAGTATTAATTGAGATTAATTAAGTAATTAGAGTATTTAATTGTTTAATTAATTCGAAAATCTTATAAAATCAATTTCTAACTCATAGGAAGTCGAATTGGAACGCGGAAAGTTGCATCGTACTCATGGAATCAATATCTTCGTTATGGAATTGCTTTGGTCAGATTTGGAGCAAGTGAAAATTTGGGCTACAATCGAATGCCCGTTCTATTTTAGTCCAAACCGGAACACTTCGGTGAAAACTGGAATCAATGTGAGTTTAACTCACATTTAATTTTATTATATCATATCAATGATGTTATAAATATTTATTAATTGTTTGGATGTTAGTTAAAATAGTTTGATTGCTTGTTTGGTTGAACTTCCGTTTGAAAAATGGATGACATATTAATTTGATCGTTATAAACCCATATAATTATTTATATATTATCGATAACCATTGTTTTGTAGGGAAAATCTATAGAGAGAGCCAAAGGGGGTTTCTCGACCATAAATTATTTATTTACATCATTATGTTGATTGATGGTTAGTTAAAATAAAACCCTGATGTTCCATTTAATAGATTAAATGTCACTATAGCAATATTTGCTACATCGTCATTCATTCATTTTCATCACCAAAACCTTGTCATTTGAACTTGAGCCTGTGTTTACGCTAAAAAGAATATTGAAAATTTATTAATCATTTTGATTAATTATAATTCAAAATTAATTAATCATTTTTATTAATTTGAGATTACTTAACCAATTTAATAAATGATGATTAAAAATTAATTTATCTTTGGATTTAATTAATCATTTTTGCTAATGATGTTTTATACTTAATTAATCGTTTTAACTGATGATTATTTGAGTTTAATTAATTCTTTTAATTAAGGATAATACGGTTCAATTAATTTATTGAACTTAATTACTTATTTTAATTAATAATGATGGGATTAAATTAATTATTTCAACTAATGATAATTAAAATTAATAATCATTTTAATTAATGATATTTAAAAGTAATTAATCATTTTAAATAATGATATTTGAATTTAATTAATAATTTTAATTAATGATATTTTTAAATTTAATTAATTTTTTTAACCAATGATTTTTAGAATTTAGTTAAATTGTCTTAATTAATGATGTTTAATAATTAAATAAATCATTTTAACAAATGATGTTTTAAATAATGGTTTTAGCTAATGGAGTTTGAATTTAATTAATCCAATTAATTTACGATTATTTTAAACTTCATTAATTGTTTTAATTAATGGAATTTAAAATTACTGATCATTTTAATTAATGATGTTTGAGATTAATTATTCATTTAATTAATGACTATTTGAATTTAATAAATCCTTTTAATTAATTGATTTAATACAGGCGATTAAAGTAAGTTAACTAATATAATAAAAATTGCTTTAATAAATCGATTTAAAGTTAATAAACTGATTTAATGAAGATTTTAAAGTTAATTTACCAATGTTATAAAAGTGTTTGGAAATAATTATCTATTTTATTATAGATAATTAATTATTTATTTAAAGGGATTTTAAATGTAATTATTTATCTTCCGGGATAATTAATATTGTTTTTAAAGTATAAAAAGGAATTGGAACTCGATTATTGGGATGATAAGTTGGATAATCTTCTGGGTATTCGGTCCGATGTTAGTTTAGGCCTTCAGGGTCGTGCACTTAGAAAAATTATTCTCTTAACGTTTTAACAATCTAGAACTAATTCTAAAAGTGTTTACCAATACAGAAATCAAGCCAAAAAGTATAGTTCGTTTTAAAAAGTAAAAGTTTGATTCGTTTATGGAAATAAATTATTTTCGTAAAGCGAATCACTTATATGAAAGCGATTTATTAGTATAATTAGCACTAAACATCGAAGAAGTAGACTTTTCGCTATTTCGGAAGTTAAGAATAATAGCGAGACATGACTTTGAGGTAACACTACCTTGACTTGTCCGGTGTTATTGTTAACCCAGAAATAGTATAAGTTTGAATTCAATGAGCGGTGATAAGTATACAAGACTTAATTTCCATATACGATCGTTTTATGTCCTCGATAGTTGGTATCTCAACATCAGTTACTTCAGCCACTTTATTTTCGTCACTCTAAGACGATGTGTTGCTCACTTGATCTTTGTTATCCTTTGTCGGAAATGACTAAACCCAAAGAGGGAGTGGAAGCCAAGCTATGTGAAGTTGCTCCCATTAGGGTATTTTCACATCCACTCTAGATTGGATTTGGTGTTGCGCATTGAGATGTGAAGTACTCGAATTCTTTGTAACTGTTGGCGGGGTCCGGCTAGGACGGTTCCGAGAGCCATCGAAGTTCTCAAGTATATTTCTAGAGGTATACTTTCGGTGAGGGGGGCGCACCTCTTAATCATTTGTTGGAAAATTTCCTTTCCTTATTTGATTCGAAAACCCTAAATCTGTTTTAGCTTTCAACTGCCACGAGTAGAGCCAACTCCTCATCACCGGATTTAAGTGTTTATTTAGTCCATTCTATCGAGTTCGGACTATTACTTTATTTAGCCCATTCTATCGAGTTTGTACTGTTACTTTATTTAGCCCATTCTATCGAGTTTAGACTGTTACCTTATTTAGTCCATTCTATCAAGTTGGATTGTTTCCTTTGTTCTATACATTCTGTCCAGTTTGGATTTTACTCGGTTTATTTCCATTCTTTCAAGCCTGTTTTAATATTATTTATGCCCAATCATATTTGGATTCGTTTCCTGATATTTATTTCTACTCTTGCCTGCATGGATGATATTCTTGTAAGGTAAAAACCCATTCCGTGTTAGCGGTGTGGTCTCATAGAATTTTTATATATGTTCCCCCTCATTCGAGTTATCTCACACTAGTATTTCTAGACCGATCCGGGTGTTATTTATTTATAATGCTCGGGTCAGACCGAGTTTTTGCCCAAGTTGGATTTGGTGTTATAGAGATCATGGAGGGTAGCTGAAGATTCACCTGTGGTAGTATTTTTTTTCCATTGTATTATATATTATACCTATCGGCAATTGTAAGGTCGGGATTTTATAACTGTCCAACCGGTAAGGTTTGTTTTTAACTTTGATGTACTTTGTATTTTTTAAGTGACAATTTCTACTATCCTTGTTATATTATATGTTGTCCATTCCGCTGTAAGATTCTGTTTTTCTTTGCTCTCTGTTCTTTTTTTCATTTACTCTAATCTGCCCTTTTGTCGATTAGATGTGTGACATTTGAACGCAGTGGTAGTGTTCGGTGTCGACTTTCGATGGTCAAAAAGGCAGGTCGTTACAGATCTTTACTACTTGAATTTAGTTTAGCTATAAACTTTAGCGGTATGTAGACACATCTGTTAGACAAATATGAATAAACATGTGATCAAATTAATTTTATTGTATATTATACACACACACATACACTACTTGAAGATAAATATTAAAAGATAAATTAAAGAACTTTTTGTGTGCAAATTTCTAGTGTAAATCAGCTACAATCCATGTTTTAGTATTCAAATCGTTAAGAAAATAGTCCTTGCGAGCTTCATATTTATTCCTAATTTTGTAATGTTAAATTTTCTGTGTTACTAAGGGCACCTTTTCCTTTTTCAAATACCATTACTAAAAAATATCATAAAATTTATAATATACTCTTTCTAATACTAGACTTTTTAAAGGGCTACGAAAGACATTATTTTCGACTCTTTTTTGCACGGCGAACAACCGTTGACTAACACAATTTTCCATGGTAATCAACCGCCGAACAACGGTAGTTCAGTGATTGATAGCTGTAGAAAACGGTGTTGGTCGGTAGTTGTTCGCCGTGCGAAATGACTTTACGTGGTGGTTGATTACCGTATGAAATGACTTTGGTATTAAGAAGCACATAAATTTTATTGCATTTATTTCTTTTTTATGGTATTTGATAGAGAGAATCTAAGTGCCCTTAGCAAAAATTTAAATTTTAATCACGTCACCATGTTATACTATTAGTTTTCAACTAAAGTAGAAAAGTAATATTGTTAAAATTTCAAATTAACCAAGTTATGCATAATTTTTAACAATTTTTTTTGAACTAAGCATATTTTCTAATAGTTTCAAAATATGAAGGATCGTCGTAATTAACATTGTGCATTTTGAAAAAGAAGCATCTCTAGCATAATAGATTTTTAAATCAAAAAACAATTATTGAAATTAACGATGACTTGATTTTTTTGAAAATATTTTAGTATTTACATGATTCCAATATATATATATATATAAGAACAAATATCATGAGAATGCATTGATATTTAACTTCCTATGAACTTTTAGAGAATGCAAGTAAATTAAGATAAGGATAACCATTAATTTACAATGTGAATTTACAATGTGAATACAACTAATTACAGAATTATTTACAATGTGAATTTAATATTTTATTTTATTCGATATTAATTTAGAAAATTGACTACATGTTGATTATTGAATCAATTCTCTTTAATCTACGTAAATGAATTAATTACCTTCAATTCGAGAATTCTTAATTGAATATTAAAGATGGAATTAAATTCAACTGTTGTTGATTCTTAGTATGAAGTCATCGCTAATATCAATAATCAACTTAAAAACAAAATTGTAAAGTTTCAAATTAGCCTATAGTTGCTTGAAGTATTTAATTATGTTAATTATATATAATCCAGTAGGAGTCTAGTTCACCTCATTTACTTTCAAGAAAAGTTCAAATTAAATTACACATATTCTAGAATAAATTTTATATATTTTAGTAAGCTAAATTTATTTTTTGATAGTTTTAAATTTTTCCAAAAGTAGAAAGTAATAATTTTGAAATTTGATGAACTAAAAAAACCAAACATAACTTTATTCTTAAAACGGAAATATAAATATTTATGATTTCACTAAATGATAATTTTTTGATGTTCACGAAAAATTTAGTTATATATAACAAATTCAACCTGAACCAATATAATAAATAAATAAATAGTGATATAATATTCAATTCAATTTACAGACAATCACTGGTATATAAATTTCACACACACATATATATATATATATATATAAAGTTAGGTTCCGCTTGAGAATGAATATTTATTTAGTGTTATATGCACCTAAAAATTAAAATATAGTAATATATTTATTATATTTAATTTAAATTAAAAATAAATAGAGAATTTATTCCATTAAATCTAATTATTTCTCTTTGGTTTGATTCAAAATTTCAGATTAGAGAATGTACTATGCATTAATTCGCTTTAATACTTTTAAAACATGCCACAAGTAAAAAGTAAGAATTTTTGAAACTTGACACGATAAAAGAATCAAACATAAAAATAACCTACTAAATGCATAGATAATTAAAGATTAATTTACTAATTCTTGTTATTAGTTTCATGTTAGTATTATTTAATATGATCCATTCTAGTTGAAGTTAATTTACTTACAAACAATATGAATATCCATATCTTCAATCCATAATTATCTGTGAATATCTCCAAACAACCAAAAGAAAAAACAAACAACTTAATTTCAAACCAACTTTTTGGAAAATCAATTATAACTAATTCAGTACATATTAAGATCCCTAAGAAATCAATTTCAATCCTAGATTAATGGAAAAATGCATGTTACTTATGAATATTTTGTATGCGATTAAACATGATCATTGAAATATGTAGTAAAGCTTAGGTTTGATAAAGATAGCTAATATAGGATTTTTTAAAAATATAAATTTAGGTTAAGTATAAAAATATAAAACATTTAAATAAAAAAGGTTTAAAAATACTTATTTACCATTAAACTTCTAACAAAATTTCAAAGTGCTAGATTATTAAAGATTAATTTACCATAGCTAGATCAAAACTGCTACTTTTTTTTCAAAATACTATACAAAAGTTTATTATTTTGATATTGTTTTACCTCAGATATAATGTTTTTTGCCAAAAAATTTCTTATATAATTATATGGGTTTAACTGGAAAAGAAAGAACATTACCTCCGTTGAATATGCCTCTAATAGATCATGTAAAATCAGAGTTGATATCCATGTAGCAATAAATCAATGTTCCCTACATAATAAAGGAATTAAACAAAAATCAAAATTATACCAAATAAAAAAAATCAAATGGAAGTCAATTATTATACAAAACCTTATAATAAAATAAAGTTTTCAATTTTATCAGTAATAGATTTTACTTATCAATATGAGATTCTATGTTATCCACATATTTAAAAAATCAGTAACCTTCTCCAAGACAAATTAAGAGGACTATATTCATAATCGTAGAAACTGCCAATTCAACCTTAAGATAGAAATTCGAATTAGAAATTATAACAAAAACTACAAATTCAACATCAAATTAACAGAAAAGAGAAATAATTAAAAGGCCCAACATTTTAATCAAGCTCGATCGAACCAGTAGTCTTAGATCTTTGGAGGCAGTTGTAAGATTATTTTTCCATAAATACTACAACATTGAAAGCAAGGGGTAGGAGAACAATCGCTGCATAATATTAACAAAATCATACATAATTTAAGTTGAATACGAAGTGGAAAACTATTGAACAATTCAATCAAAATCTAGTTAGATTAAAAAAATAAAGAGATTGACTAAAAATTATTTAGAAAGAATTTTTATTGTGATTTAGATTGGGAATAGAATTGCTTTTGAATCATATCATATATCTGAAACTGAAAAGGGAAAGGGACAATATTGGGAGAAATTGAAACCGAAGTAAATGAATTAGAAGATAATAAATGTCTTGATATACGTAAATAACGAAATAATGAATGCATGATTATTGTACATGGAAATAAGAATACAAACAGTCTATATTTTTATATAATTATAGAACATAATAGATATATAGAATGTTTATACATTAATGATGTCATTATGTATTCTATGTGCATTAATGATATCTTTAATATTTAGAATTATAAATAAGTTTGGGAGGTGTAAAACAATACAAAATATTTAAATTAAAAAATGTATATAAAACACTTATTTGGATTCAAACTTCTAAAAAAAATTCAAAGTTGCCTATCATAGCTAGATCAAAAGTGTTACATTTTTCATCAAAATACTATACACATGTTTTTTATTTTAATAATATTTTAATTCATATGTAATGTCTTTTCCCAACTTTATTTCTTATATAATTATATAGCTTAAAATTAGAAAAGGATGAACATTACAAAATTCAGGTTTATATCTACATACCAACGAACCAATTATCTCCTACAAAATAAATGAATCAAACAAAATGCAAAATCGTACCAAACAAAAAAAATCAAAGAAAAGTCAATAATTATACGAAACTTGAGAATAAAATAAAGTTTTCAACTTTACCCATAACTGATTATACTAATCAGTAGGGGATTCCAAGGTATCGACATTTTTATGAAATCGGTAACTTCCTGCAAGACGAATGAAGAGAACTATATTCATAACCTTACAAACTCAAAATTTAACCTTAAATTAGAAATTATAAATTAGGACACAAACTGCAAATTGAACATCAAATTAAATGAAAGGAAAATAATAAAAAATCTAACTACTTAATCAAGCTCGATCGAACCAATAGGCTAAGTTTGTTTAGAGGTCTATTTTTCCATGAAAACGAAATAACATTGAAAGCAATTGGTAGGAAAAGACATCGCCGCATAATATGGATAAAACAATAAATAATTCAAGTTGGATATGAAGTGAAAAACTATTAACAAAGTCAATCAAATTCTTGTTAGGATAAAAAATTAAAGAGATGGACTAAAATTGCTTGGAAAGAATTTTTAATTTGACTTAAGTTGGGATTAGAATTGTTTTTGAACTGTAGCAAGCATATGAAATAGGAAAAGGAAAAGAGAAAATATTGTGACAAAGTGGAATGAAAGTGAAAAAATTAGAAAATGATAAATGTTTGAGATGTACGTTTTAAAATGTATAATGGGAAGATAATCTATAAAACATTAATGCGGTCATTGGTATTTCCTTTAAGAAAATGGTAATAAGAAAATGTAATAAAAAAGTGTAGGGCAATTAAACTGCAGGACACATGGCAACATATGAGATATTTGAAAAGATTGAAAATGAAGAGGCAAGCAGATTTAAACCCAGCTTTCATATAATATAATAGACATATATATATACACATAAATTTTTATATATATGGATTACACTTTATTCTTTTTCAATCCAAAAAAATATATAATATATTCATATATATCTATATTTTAAATTTTATAAAAATCTAATTTATAAATATCAAATTACATATTTAAATTTAAAATAAAAAATGTAATTTTTTGACCAAGAACCATTTTTGATAAATCAATTTTTTTAATTTTTTAATTTAAATTCATATGATTTAAAAAAAAATTATAATTCAGTTTCAATACGGATTACATATAAAAATTTGCCTTTTTAAATTTTGAATGTATTTATATTATATAAAATATATAGATATATTTATTTAATATATCGATATATTATAATGAAAATCTAAAAATATATAAACACACGCGCATGCACACACATATATATTTTAGTTTAATATCTATATATATATATATATTGAAAATATATGTGAATGAAATTTTATTAGATAAATTATTTATATAATGAATATAATATTAATTTATAATTCGAATTAAATTTAAAAAATATTACTTTTGAAAAAAAAAAATTTTTTTGTTTAGCATGACCGAAAACAAAAGTATAGATTTGCAAAAAAATTGAACACAAACATACATGCATGCATACATACATAGATACATATACACATAGATACACACACACACATATTTATACATGTGTGCGTGTGTGTGCGCGCATATATATATTTGACAGTAATAGAATATTTAAGTTCGTGATATTTTAAATTATAGTCTACATACATACAATGATATAAATGAATAAATATAATATTAGATGTTACCTAACTGTTGCCTTGATAAAGCACCTTGAATGTGAATTTGATGACTCCTTAAATCAGATCCAATCCCTTCAACAAAAGCTGCTAACCAAAGAAATCGCCACACCTTGAATTTAATTCGATTTTGGTTTGAAATTAAAGAGGGGAGAGGGGCAAGTATTTTCAACCCTGCTAGGAGATGGAGACACCCAAAATGAAAGAGATGTTGGGTTTATATAAGAAAAGAAAAGGAGAGAAAGGAGGAGATGTAGATTTCACTTTTACCTTTTCTTTCTCGAACAATTCAAACCCATATTTCCAAAAATATCACACCCCCTCCTAGCCCATCATGGCTGGCCATACTTTTAGGCCAATGGGCCTACTCACATTTTCAAACCCATTCAATATTAGCACATGTTAAATCAAATTTAAATGTACATCGATATCGTATATTGATATGTACATATATAATTTTTATACGCACACTATATTCAATACCGATTTAAGTAATTCAAATAAAATTTATAATTAATATTTCATAAAAATTAATTAATTTAATCAACTTATAACAATTATAATTTAATCAAATCACATGGTATTCAGAGTATTCAACATTGCGGTTGTGCGAGTCATAGGCGTAAACTCAATCAGTGATTAATATTGAATGATTTCGATATTAACTTTCACATGTCACCTTAGCTAGTGGTTTCATAGTTTGGTCGAATTTATCGCTTACACAATTTTGGTAAAGTCCAATTTTACTATTTCAAACAGTCCTCGGTAATGACGATTGTTTACTCTAATTCTCTTCATCAAAACATATCACATTAGGACATAGGGAATTTGATTCTGGACAAAAATCCAATACCGTCTATATTTAGCTTCTATAATCCAAACACAAAGTCGTTGGTTCAATAATAACAATTATTATTAACCAAACTTCTTTGGTTACAGACCTTGACTTTGAGTTTACTACATTTGACCGTGACATTCACCTCATACAACCAAGAAGATGAATTCTTTATTGAATAGTGTAACGACCGGAGTTTTTGACACTCGAGAATCGACACTAATACATACTTGGTATTCACGTGCCGCTAATCCAAGTGCCGAAAAACCCGATTGTTAGGGGAAAAAGAAAATAAAGATAGAACAGAATCTCACCCAAATGGAATAACATATATTATTTCAATATAAGATCTTTATAGCTGAAAATTTTGAATACAATATCATAGTCTAACCAAGATTCAGCCTGGACAGTTATAAATCCTCTGTCCTTACAAATGATGACAAACAAAAAAACGAAGGCAGTATATGCAGCGATAATAGAATACGTCCATATGTAGACGAAGATCTCCAGCTCTCCTCTGGAAACTCCAAGCATCTTCAACTAAACCTGAAACTTCTCGGATCTAACTCGAGTATTAAAAATACCTGGATCAGGCTTGATAAACAAGCGTGAGATACTCGAAATTTTAAATGCTGATGTAAATCAATACCTTTGAAAAGAAGGGTATCTCAAAAGACCATGCCCGCACATAAATACGGACAGGTTTTTTTCTTATGATAACCAAAATACTTTATATCAAAACATTTGATATTATTCTTAATGACATTGGTTTGAAAGCACTTTCAAATAATATATATCAAAATAAAGTATCAATATCTTGACTAATTCTATGGTAATATATCCGGACTAGGTCAACAGAATATACCGGACGTAATATATGACACCAAAGGGGCAGTTGAAATGTTTGCAAAGCATTATAGCTATTTTGGGAATAAAATCAAAATCGTAAAGCTCGTATTGGAATTATATTTCCAACTTGATAAGGAACAAGTGACCTTTTCCTGCGATCCATGTATAGCAACATAGTTCCCACGGTGCCTTAATCACTTTTCTCAAGCAAGTGACTTGAAACTGCACTTACTATACTACCAATATCCGGTAGCTTTATCACTTTTTGCAAGCTCGCTACTATATTCAAATAAATGGAGCAATAAATGCCTTGAGGATCTAGATTCCACTGGACTCCTCCATACTCATACAACCGATAGCCTAAAATATATGTTCTGCAGACCATGTAATTACCTGTATCATCTTCGGGATGTGAGGCTCAGGAGGCTACACTCAATTTTAACAAAGCCACGCTTTTCTATTCATAAAGCCATGCTTTATTCCTCTATAAAGCACATTCCACTTAGATGCCACATTGCCATTCCTTAATCACACAACTGATTTCTACCAACATATAACTCCTGAGCTCGTACGTCTCAGGAAAGGGTGTTAAGCTAAGAGAAGTTTCCTTCTCCGCCACCAAGCAGATAATATGTTGATAGAGATCAATTAATATGATCAGAAATGCACTGTCAGACATTCGTCCATACAAGTTCGTTCTGGGACTGAACAAAACCGATGGCACTCCTCCTACTACCATTAGTAGCAAGTAGTCCTTGCAATCCGAAGATTTCAAAACACGATAGGACCACTTCTATAATAAATGTCTCTATATTGGGAGCGACCAAGAGAATGTCAACAAGCAGTCTTTTCGCTATGAAGATCTTCGGTCTTCAATAGTCGTTATCTTCAACATGTCTTCACTTTCGAACATATACATTGGTTCAATGTGGTTTTCAGATAGAATTACCCAAATCCGACCACGGTTCCTCCGAACAATCATCGATTAAAAAGATGTTAAGTTCATATGTGACTATCAATCATCGTTCAATTTAATTCATCTTTTTATTCATTCGTAAATATCTCTTAGAGATATATTCATTTAATTATTCATTTATCTTCTTAACAGTATATGGAATCATTAAGCCTCATTTATCAAATCATTTTGTAATTTTAAACCTCTTTAATCTTGGAATAATTCCAAATCAATTCTCCTTTTACTTAGGAAAATATTTTCAAATCATTTATTTAAATCTTTACAATGATTTCTTAATTCAAAACTCAAAACTTTGATTGAGTTAAAACCATGTTATCTAGGATGTTAATCCAAAACCAATAAATATTCAGTGAGCATAATCTATAGAAGTCATCTAATTCTACTCAATATCAATTCCCTTATTCAATCAGTACTATGGGTGGAATAATAGTGAAATCAACTTTTAAATTCCATGAATAGTACAGGTTCCCTCTTCGGGCTTTAACACTGAGTACAAGAAGATTATCTCCATAAAATCCAAGTTATGTATATTTGGAAAATTATATCCTTTATACTTTGGAAAATTTTGATCCTAGTAAATCAAATTTTGTATCCCCTCCATCGGGCCAGTCTAGATAGCCAGGAGAGCAAGAAACTGGTTTTCCAAACTCAAGCCTAGACACTATCTCCCTAACACCCATAAGGCGGTCAAGTTATTTGATCGACTCTAAATCATTTAACATACTTTACTAACTTTTAGTTATTTATTTAAACACTTCATAAATCCTTCAAATCAATTTTTAAAACACTTTGTTAACCATTTAAAAACATTTACAAAATATTTGAAAAGAAAGGTTGCATTCAAAATTACATTTCAAAAATTATAAAAAAAGTGTTGTAGAAAGGGTTACGAAAAGTGTTTTTTAAGCTATATTGATCAAATTGACTTTTTATTTTTTGAAATTTTTTTTTATAACTCAAATCACTTTTAAACCACTTTAAATGATTTATAAGATTTATTCTACATTTTTAGACATTTTTAAAATATCATTTTCAAAGAAATCCTTTTCCGGATTCCGAACTGCAAAAACCGCGATTTTTCCAAAAACTTGTTTTACTCATATTTCAAAATCTACTTATCGAAATCTCAATTTTCTTCCTTTGTTTGAAAACTTTGGATATAATAGTTCGAAAAATTCTTATCTCGATGAATTCCAAGCTATATTCCATTCTATACACTCGTTTGACTTTTATGGCACGAAATCGCGAACCACCGTTACACGACGCGCCTATTTTTGACTCCAAATTCATTATTAGTTAAAACTTCTCAAAATTGAATTTTATTATTTATAAAACATTTATAAATCATTTTCAAATATTTAAACCAATACTTTTCCATATTAAATTTCTTTTTCACTTTTAAATTATTTCATAATATTATATTATTATAATATTCATTTTCAACCTTTTTATATTTTCAAAACCATTAAGAGGCTAAATAACTTCATATATCTATATTTATTGTGGATTTTATTTCCATTATTTATTATGGTTAATTTACTAACCATTTCCGTTGTCATTTATCAACCAAGTTATCAACCATCTTAAGAATCATCTAATCAACCAAGTAATCAAATACTTAATCATCCAATACATTATACTTTTATATCATTAAACTTGAGAGATTAATTAGTAAATTTAAATATTGAGTACTCACTTATGGCTCCACTCCACCGATATTTTTCGTAGCTTCTCGAATTGATTCCAGCAGCACTTCCTCCTTTTTTTTCTTGCCTCAGAGCTTCCCGAACTTGCTATTTCATCCCATAGGGCTCGGCTTATGCTAGAGTAGGCTCGGCTATGCCTTTGAGTGGGTGGTGCTCTCAACTTTAAGGGTATGGGAGGAGGCTGTAAGCTATGGAGGGGTGAAGGAGATGATTGGCTAGTTTTTTGAGGTGATTCGACTTTGTATATGTAGGTATATAATTTATTTTATTTTCTATTTAAATTTCTTCATAAATTTCCTAAAGAAGAAGCCATGGAAAAGCTTAGAAAAAGAGGAAGAAGAAGATGGTAGGATTTGTGAATGAACGAACGAAAAGGGTGCTTGTATTTATAGCTAAAATTTTGCAAAATATCCTACATCACTTCCTTGCCATCACATCACCCATGTGCCTCCTTTCACCTCCATCATTTCACAGGCCCACACCTCTCTTCATTATCATCCAATACCTCAAATCACTTCATGTCCTAATTGTTGACTTTATGAAAGCTTAAAGGTGAAGTTTTCCTAAAATATCATAGATATTTTTAATATATGTATATAAAAATGTATATATGTTATATGTATGTATATTTTTGTTCATTTATATGTCAGTGGATACATTTGTATGTTATATATGTGCACATGATATATAAACAAGGTTGCAACAACTTCCGTTCGTTAAACCGTTGAAAATCGGAAAAATAATTCCCGGTCACATTTTCAATTTTTTATTTAATGTACATATATTTGTAAACAAAGTTTGAAAATAAATTCCTAATCATTTTTGATAAATAAAAGTGATCACATTTGAATTATAAAATCATATAAATCAATATTAGCAATTACTTACAAAAAGTGTATCTATACCGATAAACCGATATCGATTTTCTTCATAATTTCAAATTGCTTAAATATCTTTATAAAACTATTATAAATCATTTATTATCACTTTATAACTATTTAAAATGAATTACTATCACTAAAAAACAATTATTTGAATAATTATAATAATTATTAAATCATTAAATCTCAACTTAAATTAAATATAAGGGTATCACAATATATTTATTTAATTTCCAAAAATAAAATAAATAATTTTATTTCATAGTCTTGTTCAATTATAAAAATAAGTATATGTATCCAGCCTTGTGCGCTACGTTTTACAATTATAGAGCTGTTTATCGATAAAATGGTTTTCGATCATTTTATCGTTATTTTTTCAAAGTATATATTTTTGTAAATACTTATACAATTGTTATTTATTGTTTTAAAACATCATAATATGTGTTTAAAAAAAATCTTATATTTGAATATTTTAAAAATAAATATAATTTATCAAATTGATAAATTTGTGGGTCATTACAGACTTCCCCCTAAAAGAATTTCGTCCCTGAAATTACATTAAAACAAAACCCAAAGGTATTTGAAAATATTTATTTTTAAACTTACATTCATATGATGTATACAGATCATCCGTACGAAATACCTGATTTGGTCTACTACCCGAATCCACAAATTTACTTTCGAAGTAGTATTGATCCCCCGATCCTCTAGCACGGACTCTGTCTAGGCTTCTTGATCGGAAGACTTCTTTTCCCTTATATAGCCCTCAACTATGATAGAAAACTTAAGTACCCAATCATGAACCCTCATCAAGGTTCGCCGTCAAGAATTGAGTGATAAATCCTCTTTTGGACCGGTGTAAGTACCTCAAAGTTCCGTATTGGAATCTTAGATCAAAATTTTTTGTCGAAATGATCTACGTACCTCATATGTACTCATTCAAAAATCTTTATGAAATTTTTTCGTAAAACCTTTATCTTTTACTTTAAACACTTATACAAACCCTTTATTGTTTAAAAATACTTATTCCCAAAAATATTTCTATCTCTTTTCCAAAAAAAAATCAATTATCCTTTATTTGGAATAATACCATTATAATTCTTATTTCAAAAATCCTTTGAAATTTCTTTGTTAATAAATCTCGTTATAAATTTAATTCCCAACTTATTTTGTATTGCATAACTTTCTCTTTTATACTTTTTCAAAACATTAGGATATGAATTCTCAAATCCATCTTTCTCAAACATCTTTTACTTTTACACTTTATTCTATAAAATATATTCTTAAATAATTTCTAAATTTAAATACTTTTTTTAAAAAACCATTTCTAATATTCTTTTAAAATTTTTATTTCTAAATATCTTATTAAACTGATTTGATGGAAGATAGAAGAAATGCAAAGAAAGAATGATCAAAAGAGATTTATTAATAAACATTATTTTTATACATTCATTACAAACCCTAGCCTTTATTACAAACTTTTAGAGATAACTCCCTAGGGAATACAACCTATCACACACTACCATTATATATATACTTGAACTGCCATATATACTATTTTTGGGTTCCTTTTGATGTAGACGGTGTTTTATCTTGGAGGCCTAAGTTAACCACTTTCATTTTTGGACAATCCTTCATTAAGTGTTTCCCTTGGAAACACCAAATGCGAGTTCCTTTAGGACAATCTTTGACTTCATGTCTTAGGTTCTTGCATCGGTAACAACCCATTGTCTTCTTTTAATCCTCAGTTTCATCTTTGTTCTAGGACATTTATGTAGAAAATGTCCTCTCTCTTTACATTTGAAATAGACTATATCATCTCGATCAAAATTTTTGTTTTCCCTCCTCTGCTTCTTCCTTTGCTTATTTTCACACATAATTGCATAATGTCTTTTCTTATCGTAATAGTAACAGTCGATGTCAGCATAGGGTCCTAGTTTTGCTTTTTCTTCAGCTTCTTTCTATGCACGTACTCTACGCGCTTGCTTTGGATTAGCCCATAACTCATCACCCGACATATAATAAGACATCCTTACCTAAATGGTATACTAAGTTATTATCAGAGGTTTCATACCATTAATCCAAATTACTTGATTTAACTTGTTCTACTTTGAACTTGCCTTTATTGTACAATGATAAGAAGAATAATATACCAAGCGTTCGATACCATTCGCCCAAGCCAACATACGATCGGTACTTAGAAGATTATTCCCCCCATCACCAAACAGATCAAGACCTTATTCTTGGAACTTTCCAAAGGGATAACATCTTATAAATTTTCCTAATCACACAAATATTTATACTTTTGTATAAAATATACTTCTTTTAAAATGGTGTGTCAATTTTCCTTATTTAAGTGTTTAGAAACCCTTACCGATATCGTGGCGTCCCACGTACCAACCAGAATCTATAAACTACTCAACAGATAAATCAACACAAAACATTTTTATATCAATTAACAAATACACACTCATATATATAATACTCTCAAACTCATTCTAGGATATTACTAACCCTATCTCTAATGGGTCACTCATTCTAGGGTATTACTATCCCTATTTATAATGAGTTTTACCCCACCAAAGCCTAGGTGTTCGCTCAACCTAGGCTTTGATACCAAATGTAACGACCGGGGTTTTCAACCCTCGAAAATCGACAATAATACATCCTTGTTATTCACGTGCCGCAAATCTAAGTACTGGAAAACCCTATTGTTAGGGGAAAAAGAAAATAAAGATAGAATAGAATCTCACCCAAATGGAATAAAATATATTATTCCAATACAAGATCTTTATAGCGTAAAATTTTGAATACAATATCAGAGTCTAACCAAGATTCAGCCTGGACAGTTATAAATCCTCTATCCTTACAAATGCTGACAAACAACAAAACAAATGCAGTATATGCAGCGGATAATAGAATACGTCCATATGCAGACGAAGATCTCCAGCTTTCTTTTGGAAACTCCATTCATCTTCAACTAAACCTAAAACTACTCGGATCTGACCCGAGTATTAAAAATACCTCGATCAGGCTTGATAAACCAGCGTGAGATACTCGAAATTTTAAATGCTAATGTAAATCAAAATCTCTGAAAAGAAGGGTATCTCATAAGACCACACCCACACATAAATAAGGATGGGTTTTTATCTTATGATAACCAAAATACTTTATATCAAAACATTTGATATTATTCTTGATGACATTGGTTTGAAAAACTTTTCAAGTAATATATATCAAAATAAAGTATCAATATCCGGACTAAGTCTATGGTAATATATCCGGACTAGGTCAACGAAATATACCGGACGGAATATATGATACCAAAAGGGTAGCTGAAATGTTTGCAAAGCATTAAAGCTATTTTGGGAATACAATCAAAACCATAAAGCTCGTATTGGAATTGGATTTCCAACTTGATAGGGAACTAGTGGCCTTTTCCTTCGATCCACGTGTAGCAACATAGTTCCCACGGTGCCTTAATCGCTTTTCTCAAACAAGTCACTTGGAACTACACTTGCTACACTACCAATATCTGGTAGCCTTATCACTTTTCGCAAGCTAGCTAATATACTCAAATAAATGGGGTAATAAATGCCTTGAGGATCCAGATTCCACTAGACTCCTCCATACTCATACAACCGATAGCCTGAAATATATGTCCTGCAGACCACATAATTACCCGTATCATCCCGGGATGTGAGGCTCGTGAGGCTACGCTCAATTTTAACAAAGCCACACTTTGCTATTCACAAGCCACACTTTATTCTTCCATAGAGCACATTCCACTTAGAATGCCACATTGACATTCCTTAATCACACAACTGATTTCTACCAACGTATAACTCCTGAGCTCGTACGTCTCATGAAAGGGTGTTAAGCTAAGAGAAGTTGCCTTCTCCACCACCAAGCAGATAATACGTTGATAGAGATCAATTAATATGATTAGAAATGCATTATCACACATTCATCCATACAAGTTCGTTCTGGGACTAAACGAAACCGAAGGCACTCCTCCTACTACCATTATTAGCGAGTAGTCCTTGCAATCCAAAGATTTCAAAACACGATAGGACAACTGCTATAATAAATGTCTCTATATTGGGAGCGACCCGGAGAATGTCAACGAGCAGTCTTTTTGCAATGAAGATATTCGGTCTTCAATAGTCGTTACCTTCAATATGTCTTCACTTTCGAACATATACATTGGTTCGAAGTGGTTTTCAGATAAGAGTTGCATAAATCCGACCCAGATAGATAACATGGTTTTGGATTAACATCGCCACACCTTGAATTTAATTCAATTTTGGTTTGAAAATGAAGAGGGGAGAGGGACAAGTATTTTCAACCCTGCTAGGAGATGGAGACACCCAAAATGAAGGAGGTGTTGGGATTATATAAGAAAAGAAAAGGAGAGAAAGGACGAGATATAGATCTCACTTTTACCTTTTCTTTCTCGAACAATTCAAACCCATATTTCTAAAAATTTCGCACCCTCCTAGCCCATCATGGCCGGCCAATGGGCCTATACACATTTTCAAACTCGTTCAGTACTTGCACAAGTTAAATCAAATTTAAATGTACATCGATATCGTATATTGATACGTACATATATATTTTATACAAGCACTATATTCAATACTGATTCAAATAATTCAAATAAATTTATAATTAATATTTCATAAATAATAATTAATTTATAATAGTTATAATTTAATCAAATCAGATGATATTCGAAGTATTCAATATTGCGGTTGTGTGACTCATAGATGTAAATTAAATCAGTGGTTAATATTGAACGATTTGGATATTAACTTCACACGTCATCTTAGCTAGTGGTTTCATAGTTTGGTCGAATTTATCGCTTACACAATTTTGGTAAAGTCCAATTTTACAAATTTAAACGGTCCCCGGCAATGACGATATTTACTCCAATTCTCTTTATCAAAACTATATCACATTAGGACTTAGGGAATTTTGTTTTGGATAAAAATCCAATACCGTCTACATTTAGCATGTATAATCCAAACGCAAAGTCCTTGGTTCAATAATAACAATTATTATTGACCAGACTACTATGGTTAGAGACTTTGACGTTGAGTTTACTACATTTGACCGTGACACTAACCTCATACAATCAAGGAGAATATTTCTCTATCGAATAGTGTTTCATATCCAATGCTTCAACTCTGTAACGTTCTGCCTTTCTTACTACCAAAGACAACACTTAATACATCCTCCTTATTCGTGTGTCGATCATTTAGTCGTCCGAAAGATTGATCATTAGGGTGAAAGAAAGGATGATAGAAGAGAAAAAACTAAACAACACAGAATCTCACAACGCAACGGAAGAATATATATTACTCAACATAATATACAAAGTCATTTCAAAAATGTTACATCAGATTCATACTAATACAAATTCTACCCTATGACAATTATAACAGTCTGTCCCTACCTAAATGATACAACATACATATAATACAGTAGAAAACAAGGTAATAACTAGTCATCGATGAAGCCACCTGCTACAAGCTTCTCTAAAATGAATCTGCAGAAAAACCCGAACTACTTGGCTGCCCATTCAAATTTGAGCACCGAAGAGTTTAGGAAATGGAAAATAAACTTTGGGTCAGACATGTGTCGGGTGTGAGTAAAGCATAAGTCTTTAACTTTATAAACACCTTTAAATAAAAGGCATCTCGTAAGACCACGCCGCACATAAACACGGACGAGTTTTTACCTTATGATAACCAAAACATTTGTATATAAAATCCAGTGATATTATAATAATGTCTAGACTTTTCAAGTAAATAATTAACATAGTTGAAATTGTTACATTAATTAAATTCCAACATAATAGGTATACAACTAAGACCGAAGGTGCTTATTGGGAAATGGATTCCATACAATGACTAGGTTCTTGGGGCACCGCCCCTCACGGTGTATCTCTAGATAAAATAACACCGAGGACCTCACTTGTATCCTCTGCCAAAACAGAACCGTCCTACCCCTTACTGGATAGTACCGAATATGATTACCCCTTGGTTAATGGGTCCCAAAGTATACAAATGAGAGATAATATCGGCTCTAGATGGGATGATCATATCCTAATTGAAAGCAACCAACTTAGCCCTACTGCACCTCTCTCTTTTAGTCATTCCTGGTTGATGAGACTTGAGGCTACGTTTTACCTTTTATATAGCACATCCCAATTGGAATGCTAACACTGCCCTCGAGGCAGCAATGCAATGCCTTCATTCATCCATACAAGTTGCTCAGGATATGAACAAATTCAAGGCACTACTTCTACTACATCCATTTTGGAATCACTCTCAGGATTAGTAGCAAGCAGACCTTGCATTTCAAAGAGCTCCATCATCAATTCCATCGTCTTCAAAGTGTCATCACTTTGGAACGCTTGAGTTGGATCGAAGTGGTTTTCAGATAAAATATCCAATCCCGGTCTCTTCGAAACAACATTCGATAGTTTCCGATAAACTCAACCCCGATTCTTTAGGGAATAAGCAGTCAAAGATAAGAGCGGAGATCACCTCCTAACCGTTAGTGGATGGATTTCCTTATCATTTGACCTAGGGGAACGAACGAGATTTATATGCACGGTACAACATCATCAAAGATGACTGTGCCATATAACTCACGTGTTTCTTCTAGATATTTTCAAAGTTACGTTTTGGGTCCAAATTTGATGGTCAGTTATTTAACTATCAAATAAACAAATAACAACCAATTCCATTTAAGATTTTTTTATTCATAGCAACCACAAAGCCTCAAAACATATCTTTATTTAATAAATCTCTTTCAAAAACATTTATCCAGAATATTCATATATGTATCTCTCTAACATAAGTATATTTACAAACATTTGCGTATAACTTCTTACTTCCAAATCATGTTAAAATGGATTGAACAAATGTTGTTTAAATTGGAGGTAAGGACAACCCTAAACAATATTCCCTTAGTGTTAAGTGTGGAACGAATGTTCCATACCACCATTTTTAAAAGGTCGGTTTAGAGAAACCCAAAACTCAAAAAAAATTATATTTCTTTCGATAACTCCTTTTTAATCAAATCTATTTCATTCATGAAATCTCTTTTACTTGAAATCCAAATCTATTTCAAAATACTTTCCAACTTCCAAATTCATTTAAAACCCCTTTTATAAATATTCAAAACCATTTATATAAACTGCTTTTATAAATATCCAACTTTTCATATAAATTTCTCATAAATATCCAAACATTTTTATAAACTCCCTTTGTGAATATCTAAATCATTTTCTAAACTTTTTTTAATAAATACCCAAAAATCATTTATAAAATTTCTTTATAAACCTTTCCTGTTTAACCAACTTCATAAATAACCTTAATCAAATTAGCATCCTCTAATAAGCAATCCATTTTATAAATCTCTCTTATTTATGAAATCTTCTTTCCTTAAAAATTCAAATCCATTTACCCAAAACACCTTATAAATTTTCAGATTCCTTTATAAAACTCTTTATAAAGATTTCTTTTTATAACATGGAAAACTATTCCTATTAGTTAAAAACATCTTTAGTAAAACCATTTGCTAAATCATTCTTTAAATATTGTTCAAAATATAGTAAATTTGAAACAATTTCAAAAAGAAAATGAAATATTTATTCTTACAAAATAAAAATGAAGACTTAATGACCATAATGGAGCTTTTAATTTGATTTTACTTATCAATTTTAACATGGCATCACATAACAACATGTATATAAGGGATCAACGTATAACAATCAATCAACATAAGTGAATGTCCAAGTTAATTGTAAAAGTAGAATGGTGTTTGGTTCTACTAATAGATGTCATTTGGTTTTCCTTAAGGGTAAGTGACACAAAAATCCCTTTTTTTAAAACAAATTTGAAAAGAAAACAGTTTAAAACAAAATTGATTACTTAAACTTAAAGCAATTTAAAATAAATTAAGACCCTTGTAAATGAGAATCAAATCTTTGTTAAATAGTAATTAAACTCTAATTAAAAGTAATTAAACCTTAATTAAAACATAATTAACTCTAATCAAAGATTAATTAAATAAACCCCTTTTAAAAATAATAATTAATTAATAATTATCTTAAATAAATAAATAATTAATAACTAATTAATCCTTAATTAATAAGTAAATAATAATTAGCTTTAATTAAGTAACAAATCATGATTAACTTAATTGATTAACATTTAAGTTTAAAAACCATTTTTAACTAATGATTAAGTACTAATTACCTTTATTAATTAATTAATCAATTAAATAATCATTAAATAAATAAATAATTTTTCTCTAATTACTAAATCAAAGTTAGAAAACATTTTCTAGAAATATTTTAAGTTAAAACAACTTTAGATTAGACAAATAGTTTGATTTTCCGAATTGCATGCATAATGACTATCGTTATACAGACCCGTAATTTTCAAAATTTGAAATTTCTGATTTTCCGACTTTTAAAACTTCAACTTTGAACTCTTTTATTCTTTAAAACATGAAAATAAACTTCTGAAACCAAAATAAAATTTTAAATTTGAAAACTTTTCACTTTGAAATAAAAATCAAACTTTCGACAAAAAGCGGATTTCTATGTCGCTTTTGGTTATTGAATCGCTACCTTTGTGTCATGAACCCACATACAACACATACAAGTTCAATCATAATACCATATCATAACATTATAGCACAATCATAATCAAGAATATTATTTCACAAATACTAACCAACTTTTGCAATATTCAAGGTATTATCTTTATCGCCTACTCAAACTTCGGCATAAGCAATCAACACCAAATCAAAATATATACATGCATACATAACATATCATATTACTACATACTTAAGCAACATTTTAACTCATAAATTTTACAACTTTAAAAAGTTAGTAACTTGAGTTTTAAAAACACGAACTTTACTCACCAAACCTTCACTAAAACTTGAATTCAACCTAGATCTTTGTATTAACTTGCAAATAAGATGACTTTGGATGCCTTTACACCTAAATTAGGCTTGGCCATGCATACTTTTGGGCTCAGCCATGGATGTTTGTGGAGGGTGTGGACTTGTACTTCGGTAGAAAGATGTTGCAATGTTTGTTGAAGTGTTCTAGTGAGCTAAAGAAGTTATTTAAGCTATGTTTTGAAATGTTTTTACTAATTTTTTCTCTTAGGAATTTAGTGAAGAGGCCATGAGTGTATGGATGAGCTTAAGAAGAAGATGTGAAGAAATGAAGAATGGAAGTTGCAAAGGGAAAAACATTAAATGGAATTGGTATTTATAGGCTTAGAAAATTATTAAAATATATAAAGTGATCTTAATAAAATAATACACACATGCATGCACCCATACCTCTTCTCTTCATCTTGTTCCACATGTTGTTCCCCCTCTTCCATGCCTTGAACCATGCTAGAGCTTCCACGTGTGTGCACTAAAGATATGGAGATGATTTGTATATCTTTTAGTGTGTTTATATGTGTATATATGCCTTTTATAACATAATTTGTCACATCCAAGCTTAGGTTTAAATATATATAAGTTAATATACATAAGTATGCTTAATTAATACTAATCCTAATATATATAAATGTGTGCATGTTGCACCAAGTGTGCACAATGTTCCCGATGACTTTTGGGTGTCGAAAAGTCGAAATTTCAGAAAACGTTCTTCAGTCACATTTTCTATTTTTCTGTGAACTATCTATATTGGTAAACAAATTTTGAAACATATTTTATCATCATTATTAAATAATTAAAATAGGTTTATTTTCTAATAAAAACCTTTTTATTAATTATATAAAATATATTCAAATAGCATATTTCAAAGTGGCAAAATCCTAGGTCGTTACAAATCTATTTTACCATCATTTGTTATTAGTTAAAAGAGTTCTATTTTAATTATAAAAACTATTATTCGAATATTTAAAATTTATTAAATATTCACAAATCAAAGCGGTAAAATTCTGGATCGTTGCACACTTCCTCTCTTACAAGAATTTCGTGCTTGAAATTGTACTACAACCCTAATTCCCAGAATACTTAAACTATGCATCAATTTGTATGATGTACACAGACCATTCCTATGTAAAATCTGATTGGATCATTCACCAGAACATAGTGACGACCCACCTTTCTCATCCCTGGGAACGACACTTAATACATCATCGGTATTCGTGTGTCGTTGACCAAGCATTTAAAAGATAAGTTGTCTTAGGGTAAAATAAGAAATAGAACAAGACAGAATAGATAAACCTCACAGTGGAATGGTTACATATAATATAAAATGATATAGTACAAAAGGTTACTCCTTATAAGGAGTTATCAGAGTTATGAAAAAATACTACATCTAATAGATTGATAGCTATACATTTTGACTTTTCAGTTTTAAGATAAAAAATACACTTACATAATCATACAGCGGAAATAATTAACTAGATAACTAAAGAGCCTCCTGCTCGATCACCGTATTCAAAGAGCTCCAAAGAAAACATGCTATTCTCGGACTACCAAATATAATTGAGTATCCGAGAGTTTAGGAAAAATAAACAACTCGGGTCAGACAAAATGTCTAGTATGAGTAAAACTATGAAACAAATGGGATGTATTTAAACAATAATATGTTGGACCACGTCGCTAATGCACAACGGGTTTGTCCCACATAAACAACAACCAAACATAACAAAAATGGAAATGAACAATAAGGAACAAATCCTGTAATGACCGAGCGATTTTCGAACCCTGAAAATCGACACTAATACGTTCACTGTATAGAGTGCCGAGCAATCGAGTGCTGGAAATACCAGGTTTTTAGGGTTTAAGAAGAAAAGAGATAGAAAAGAAAACAGAAACAACATAGAATCTCACTTCGCAGCAGAACAAAATAAAATATACAACAACAGCTTTTATACAAAAGAATCTGTAATAGTTAATATACATATAGTCTATCAGATTACAATCATCAACAAATAAATAAATCTGGACAGTCATAATAACTTGTCCCTAGAAATGCTGAATATACAACCTACAATACACAACGGAATATAGTCAAATACGTGCAATATGTCCCTGCCATCCAGCTCGTCTCCTGAGCTCCAAAATGTCCTAACCTGAAATTCTGTAATACTCGGTCTGACTTGAGCATTACAATAAAGTAACACCCGAGTCAGGTTGGAAACCAGCGTGAGTAAAACACACTTGAATTGAAATACTGGAGTTATCAAAATCTTTCGAAAACCCAAGGTAACTCGTACGACTAGTTTTATCTTATTATAACCCAAGCACTTTTCAAAAATTCATCGATATTATATTAGTGTCTATGTACAATACCTATTTAAAATAGTCGAATCTATTAAATTAATCCATTTCCAGCATATTAGACTCTATAATCAAAACGTGAAGGTTCGTAATTGGTTTTTAAATCGAAGTGGTTCCAAATAACACTGATATCTGATCCCGATCTCTTCGAACTCTAATCGATAAAATTTAAATGTCCAAGTCATTTTTAAATAATCAATTTATATTTAGGATGACAATATACACATACGGGAATTTATTACATAGGTTTATTTTCAATAAAAATGTGTAAAAAGTTTTATTCCAAACATCTCAATTCGTTAGCTACTTAATGTCATAGACAAGAATACTTGAAATAAATATTCAATAAAACCAAACTTACATCGTTAACCTAATTTAACGATAAATGATTAATATTAAATAACTCACAATCAGGATTAAACCAACTTAAATTAACTGGATTTTCTTATGTTTTTAATCCAATTAATGATAAATTAGAGGAACAATAAACAATTTTATTATTAGTTAATTTAGCAATCTATTTAATAACTAAATTATTAATTAACATAAGATTTAGGTCAAACAAGAATATAATTAACTACTCATTTTTAATTATATAATATAAGTTAATTTTAAATCATGGAAAGTTAATAACATTAATTTATATTATAATACCGAGTAATGGAAAATCATGAATAAAAAAAATCTTCATGTTGATTTGATTTTAGATGAGTGAGAATATATGTTTTTGAATTAAGAGTTTTAAAATATAAACATTTATCAAAATTCTTTTGATTTCATAATAATTTTTCCCAGCCCATCAAGCTATAAACTCGGCCCAACTATACAAGCCCATCCCCTTTTACTTTCTTCCCTTCCTTTTTCCTACTCCTCCTCTTCCTTCCTTCATTCATTCGAAGACACCAAGTCGTGCACGTACGTGTGCATGTACACACTTGCCAGTGGTCACGACCATCGCCGTCGATCATCCTTGACAGTCACACTCGACCACCCCACCACATGCCACCGCCTGAAACACTGCCGAAGATGCACATTTGAAAATTCGAGCTGCCACCACCACACACGAACAAAAGCCGGCCAACATATCCCCTCTCCACGACACCACACATAACCGATCACCACCAAACTCCACCCCAAACTTCGTCGCGACCTACTCTTCCTATTCCCCCTAAGCGCACGCCTCCGTTCACCTAACAACGCCACCATTTTCCCAAAACCGTACCCACCAAAAACCATAGCGTAAACCCTAAAACTGACTCGTCTACCCTCCTCGGTCATCTAAAAATTATCACGCCATTTTTCTCGTGTGCCCCTTCGACCAGCGCCCCTCCATGCCAGCCGCCTTGCCAGGAAATCGGCTATATCACCGAAATTTGCCTATACGCCCAATTCTGTTCACCCCAATGTTCCTTCTTCCCTATATCACTAAAAATACTCAAACTTGTCTTAAAAATCAAGTTTTTGAACAATGATTCCAATCATATGACCCATTGATCATATCACGATTGTCAAATTTTCGACCATCTTGAACCCCTCACAGTTTTAAGTTGTTTATCCTTCCTGTACTTGATGGAATTTGCTAAAATAAATTTTAAAATGCCCTATGGTCAAAACCAAACGACTTTCGTTTTAGGATCGTGCTTTAAAACTGAGTATGTATTTAGATATGGATTTCTAAAGCTAGATGACTTAACTGTTTTATCAAATAAAAACATAAACAGAGGAAAAGAAGAAGAAGCACAGTGTTTCTTTGAGTTACAGGGTGATCTTCCATGCTTAACACACATTTACAAAGGCATATATACACATCAACTTATGAATGTTTGACATAATTTAAGGATCTATCAGATCTACAGTTATATATATACATATAACAGTAATTACTATAAACAAAACGTAGGTGTTTACTCACAGTTTTCAACAACTTATGCTTTGTTTTTGTTCCTCTATCTTGATCTTCTTACTTTATTTTCTAATGGAAGATTTCTACTTTTTTTATTTAATAATTTTTTTTTCATGCGTGGGTATATATATAGAGAAGGGAGACAGTGAAACAATTTTGGAGGCTGAAAGGCATGTACAAGACTTTTGCATTTTATAAAAAAATTATTTTATTTTTCTATTTTCTTTTGAGTGATTTGATTTCTGGGCTGATGAGAACTTTTATAAGCTGATTTGATTTCATAAGATGATTAGCCATTCATGTGCTTGAAATGAAGTTGGCCATAACGATGTTTCCTTGTACATATATATATACTTCATATATATATATATGTGGATAGATTTGTTTTTTTACTATTTGTAAATGCATTTGACTATATACTAACACGTATTAACATGCTAAGTTAGATACTTTTTTTAAAATTTATTTCATATACACTGTTTTATCATAAACACTTATATATATATATATATGTAGATATGCATACATATGCAATAAACATTTTCGATTAACCTATTTAAATTTATACATAATTACATGCCATATTCACATAAGTTGAATTTTGCCACCATGAGTTTTATTCGTTCATGTATATATACTAATCCACATATACATCGCTTTTCACAAACATATATACACATATACATTTACTTACATGTATTTGTCACCATATATGTATATATTTACATTTATACATATTTTCATATACATTACTTCCTATGGCCATATATATACATATATGTGTACATATATACTTATATATATATTATCAAACATCATAAAGCTTGTATATATTTATATATACATTTATGGATATTCTATCTTAAATTTAAATGGTGGAGTTTATATATATATTTCTATAGAATTTATCATATTCAGAAATTATAATTTAAAAATTTAATATGGTTTTTATCAGTTTATAGATATTTCAAATATTAAAAAATTCATCTATTCGACTTATAAAAATTAATATTTCAATAAATTTAAAATTAGTTAATTACCCCAATATCTGATGGCTAAAAATCCAGGTCGTTACATTCCTCCCCCTTAGAACTTTTCGTCTCGAAAAGGAACAAAGCGAGAATTTTAATTTTGATGTATATTATTAAATAAATCATTCTTAAACATTTTAAACTCCTTACTCTTTTATTATACAATTTAAAAATATTTACACTTTAAATTATATAGTATTACCAAGCTAGTTTTATATTTAAAATATTTTTTATAACTCGATGTCCAAACAAATCCATCCTTGTTCTTACAGAAATTCAGTCATAAGTTGATCAGGCGTATGACTGAAAATCTATAAGTACTTAGCAGACCCGTTTCAACACCCAGTGAAAATACTTGAAAAAAAACTCTTTTCAAAAATGCTATGGAAAATATCACCCCCTTACCCACCATGGATTGCAGTTAACCCGATGATTGCATTGCCATCCCGGTGAAATCATAAGAAAACCGTATGCATCCGCACCTCTCGACTTACGCCATGGGAACACCATAGATCGCAGCTACAACAAGTGTAACGACCCGTATTTTTACGGATCGAAAAGTTCGTAAAAGTCTGGAATTTTTTAGAGTTGTTAAGTCGTTTCAGATTTTGGGCAGAATTTTGTTCAAGTCCTAAGTCGTGACCGACTTAGGGGAGAGAACGACCTAAGGGGTAGGTCGGCGACGACCTAAGGAAGCTGGGTAGCAGTGGAGCGACTTAAGAGTTTGGTAGTAGGATAGCTTAGGTCGTGTGGGAAGTTATGTCATAGGCGACCTAGGGATTGGAATAGGTCGTGTGGAAGTTAGGACGTGTGGGGTGGCTTAGGTCGAGTGACCGACTTAAGGTAGTGACTGACCTAAGAGGTAGACGACCTAAAAAGTTGACCGACTTATAGATTAGACGACTTAAGCATTTGACGACTAAAAGAAGGGAAGACTTAAGTCGGTGACGACCTAGCAGAGTTAACGACCTAGGGGAAAGCGGGTTAGCGATTTAAGGGTTATGGGATAAATCGTATCTGTATTAAGTCGTAGACGACTTAGGTGTTAGGTCGTAAGTCGTAGAAGACTGAGGAGTTAGGTCGTTAGGGGTTAAGTCGTGTCCCAGTTAGATCATGTGTATAGTTAGGTCGTGACTTTATTGAGGCGCGATGGTGTTAAGTCGTTAAGTCGTCCAGACGACTTAGGAGGGAATGCGCGCATGTGTTAGGTCGCGCCTGTTGCTAAGTAGTTAAGTCGTGTGGGTTTTTAGGTCGGCAAAGCTGTTAAGTCGTAGGAGGTGTTGAGTTGCTAAGTCGTTAGGTCGTGGGATGTGGAGTTTGGATAGGTCGTAGGTCGTGGCTCTATAGGTCGTGTACGACCTAATTCCGAGTGACGACTTAGGGAGAATTTCAGCTATAAATACTCATCCATTTCTCACTTTTTGGGGTCCGGTTTTCGATGCGACGAAGTGCTGCCATTTTAAGAGCTCGACTTCTACACTTCTTCACTTCTTTTTCTCCACTCTAATCTAGTGATTCCATCCATCCATATTGAAGATCAAATCGAAGATCGAAGAGCTTAGATTGAAGATCTACATTCTTCGAAGTGAGATTTCATCGTTTAAAGCGGATTCGTGATAGATCGAGTTAGATCCTTCGCTGTCCAGATCTGAAGTGTGTTGCTTTTGAGTTGTTTTGGTGATTGGGTGAGTGGTGATTATCTCTCACACGGATCCAAAGGAGTATATCGGATCGTTGGCTTGATTTGGTGTTAAAGTAGTGATTTCCATGCATTTTTGTAAACCTAAGGATAGATCCGTATAGATCCATTGTTCATGATGATTTGACATCCACTTTACTACATGATTAACCTATGCAAGTTCATTCATCAAGTTGTAGAGATATTTCTCATGTTTTCATGCTTGTTAGACTTTCGACTCTTTATTTACGAAATTGCCATTATTGTTAATATTGTCTATTTAGATCATATTTGAATGCTTGTTTACTTGGATTAATGTTTGACTTGATTGATTGCTATGAATTAGATAATTGATGATTTGATTTAGACAAGATGGTCGAAGATGATTCAAAAGCTAAGGGAAAAGCTCTTGAATTGGAAAAGCTGCACGTGGCATATGTAGCGGATGATGAAGCTCATATGGATAGATTTGATGATGATGTTGAGATGAGACTTTGCTATGATGATGATGAGGCAAAGTATGATGTGAGATAGCCTTGGTCTAATCCAGACGGGATCATTCCAAGCATGTTGATAACTCGGTGAAATGGTTCGAGTTGAGGATAATGGTTTGCTCGAGAGGCACTTGAGCTAGTATGGAAATAGTCGTCGAGGAGGATGACTAGGAGGCTGAAATCTCATCGTTGTTGAAGGTTCTAGCATGTGCAAAGCAAGAGTACGTTGGGCAGATTCGATAGTCCCTGAAGGCTAATGATTGATAGTCAAGTACTCTGGGCAGATTCGATAGTCCTAGGCACGGGTCACGATGACGTGCGGAGTTATGTCTAGAACCGGGGTTTCCATTAGCCCTTGACGGACGGCTGAAAGAATGTGCCGGTCATTCAAATTAACGATGGTATCAAGGCAATGATAACAGTGATAGCCAGAGTCATGGATGTTTGGTTGTATCGTCATTCGGTCTCAAGAGCGGTATTTTCTGGGTGCTTATCTGATCTTGGTTTAGGCCTTGGGGGTTTGTACTTAGAAAACATCGCCCTTGACTCGAGTGATTATTGCTTTACTTTAAATTGTATGCTTTGCTATGCTTGCTTCTGCTTAGTGTGTGTCTGGGGGCTATCACTATAGAAAGAGGTGGAGTGGGAGGGTTGTATTCCTATTCATTTTTCCTTTATGCTCTTTTGGTATGTTGTTAGTTAATTTACCGCTCACTAAGACTGTTGTCTGACTCAAGGCTTTATGTTTTAACTCTTATTGCCTTGGGCTGTTCGTCCATTTTGGGACGGGCAGACTAGGTAGCAGGTGACAGGTGCTGTTCTTGCTTTCCACGATGCTGATATCGAAGACGAGCTGGAGGGTTGCATATTATCTTCTTACTATATGTACTGGATGTTCCGCTGCTTTGTATAAGTCTCTGAGTGATATGTAGTGAGGCTTGATGTATTGACTATCCTGATGTTGTATTCAACTATTATGAAGTTTTATTGATGAGATTCTATTTCTGTGAAGCTTCACTATATATATATATATATTCTATTGTATTTTGTCCATGCGCTGTGAGTAATGCGATAGATTCTGTTGTTTTAATTTACCCTAACAATCGTCCATGGTCGCCTGGCACACTTTACAGCGCACTTTCTCTAGGTTCAGTGCAGGGGTCATGGGCGGTCGTCACATTTGGTATCAGAGCGAGGTTAATCGATTTTACCCAACGCTCGCTGACGTAACTACATATGAGAGACGTAATTGTATTTTGATGGATGATTACTATATATAATATAGTAGCTTAGTAGAGTTTGAGTCCTTTATGCAGTTGTTTCTCTAGATGTGCTAATCATTCCTTTTTATAGATATTAAGGATGAGTCGAAGAAGGAGACCAGCTGCTAGGAAAGGCCGTGCTACTGAAGGGGCTGCTGATTATGTTGCTATGTTCGAAGCTATGATGACTTCGATCATGAGAAGGATGCCAGCTCCGGGGCCATCGGTGGATGTTGGAGTTCAAGTTCAAACTCCAAAACCGGTGGATTTTGCTAAGCTGTGTAAGGACTATACTGATCTTGGAGGAAAGGTTTTCTTGGGAACAGAGTCAACCATTGAAGTCCAGAGATGGATAGATGCTTGTAGGAGGATCTTTGGTGATTTGGGAATTGAGGATGCGACTAAGAGGAAGTTAGCATCAAGGCAGCTTCAAGGAAGAGCTTCTGATTGGTGGAACTCTATCACTATTGATACTCCGGAGGAAGAGATTACTTGGGAGCAATTCCAAGCTAGATTTGAAGCTAAGTTCATTTCTACAGCTCAGAAGTCTGTTCTGTTCAAGAAGTTTGTGGAGCTCAAGCAGGGTGGAAGACCAGTTCTTGAGTATGTTTCTGAGTTTGAAGCTTTGTCCAAGTATGTCCGATCATATATTGAATCTGCATATCAGAAGAATGAGAAGTTTGTGACAGGCTTGGATAGTTATCTTGGGAGGCAGGTTGTGGATCATTTGGATGATTCATTTGAGAAGCTTGTGGAGAAGGCTCTCAGGCATGAGAATCTGTTTCCTAAGGAAGGATCTGTTGTTGCTGTGACTAGGGAAGAGTCTAAACCACAGCAGGGTGGAAACAAGAAGAGGAAGCAGCAGCAGCAGAAGGGTAAGGATGGCCAGAAGAAGCAGAAGGGCGAAGTGACTTGCTACAATTGTCAGCAGAAGGGCCATTTCTCTAAGGATTGTAAGAATCCGAAGGTACCGATGAAGTGTCACAACTGTGACAAGCCGGGTCATATCAGGAAGAATTGTCCAGAACCACGGAAGGACAAGCAGATTGTGCAAGCTTATGCTTTAGGAGATGTTCCATCGTCTTCGAAAGCTCCTACTGCTGAAGAGAAAGGAAAGAGTGTGGTGGTTCAAGGTACTCTTTTCCTATGTGGTGTTCCAGTTAGAGTTCTGTTTGATACTGGGGCGTCGCATTCGTTTGTTTGTAGCAAACTTATAGGCCGGTTGGGTTTAGAACTGGATATTGTTGATAGGCCATTGGTTGTGACTAATCCAGTTGGGGGTTCGTCTTGTTTGTGTATGTTATGCCATGGTCTGATTGTATTGAGTCATGATTGCTCTTTTGTTTGTGATTGCTTTGTTTTGAACTTTGCGGGGTTCGGAATTATTTTGGGTATGGACTGGCTTAGGAAGTATGCGGCAAAGGTTGATTGTGAGAGGTTGGAGGTGATAGTCGAGAATGTGGAGGGGCGAAGGATTGTGATATGATGTAAGCATGAAGAAGGCGTCTTCATGTATTCACTGGTTGTTCCACGGGATGGACTGTCATCTGTGCCAATCGCTAATGGATTTGAGGATGTCTTTGACGAGGTCAAAGGGTTACCGCCGCATAGAGAGATCGAGTTTCGTATAGATCTAGTTGAGGGAGCCAGACCTGTTGTGATGCCTCTTAGGCGGATGGCGCCTAGGGAACAGCAGGAGTTGAGGGTGCAAGTTGATGACCTTTTACAGAAAGGATTCATTCGGCGTAGTGTGTCCGAATGGGGTGCACCAGTTGTGTTTGCAACCAAAGCGGATGGATCGTTGAGGTTGTGTGTGGATTATCGTGAGCTGAATAAGGTGACTAAGAAGAACAAGTATCCATTGTCGAGAATAGATGACTTGTTTGATCAGCTTCACGAAGCTAAGGTGTTTTCTCAGATGGATTTGGCAACGGGATTTCACCAGTTGAGAGTGGCTAAGGATAGTGTGCCGAAGACTGCTTTTAGGACACCATCCGGTTTCTTTGAGTGGCTGGTAATGCCGTTTGGATTGACTAATGCGCCAACATATTTTGTGGATCTTATGAATAGAGTGTTCAGAGATCAGTTGAGTAAGTTCGTGCTACTGTTCGTGGATGATATTATGATTTATTCCAGAACTAAAGAAGAGCACAAGACGCACTTGCGTATTGTTTTGGAAATCTTGCGGAAACATCAGCTGAAGGCTAAGTTTTCGAAGTGTCACTTCTGGAAGAGCGAAGTGAGGTTCATAGGCCATGTTATCTCTGGAAATGGAATAGCGGTTGATCCCGCTAAGGTGGCAGCAATCCAGGATTGGGTTAGACCTAAGAATGCATCTGATGTGAGAAGTTTTCTTGGATTAGCAGGATATTATCGACGGTTTATCAAAGACTTCTCTAAGGTGGCTGCACCGTTAACAGTATTGACGAAAAAGAATCAGGTATTCAGATGGGAATATAAGTGTGAGCAAGCTTTCAGAATCCTGAAAGAGCGGTTGACAAGTGCTCCTGTTTTGACTATTCCAAGTGGGAATGATGAGATGGTGGTTTACACCGACGCATGCGGTACTGGACTTGGAGCAGTGCTGATGCAGAGAGATAAAGTTGTTGCGTATGCAAGTCGACAACTGAAGCCGCATGAAAGGAATTACCCGACTCATGATTTGGAGTTAGCGGCGATTGTTTTTGCTCTGAAGATGTGGAGACATTATCTATTGGGAGTTCGATTCGAGTTGTTTACAGATCATAAGTCATTGAAGTATCTTTTCTCCCAAAAGGATTTGAATCTTCGGCAGCAATGTTGGCTAGAGTTTTTGGCATCATATGATTTCGATATAGCTTATACTCCGAGAAAAGGTAACGCAGTGGCAGATGCGTTAAGTTGAAGACATACAGGATTGGGAGCCATGTTTTTAGAATGGAAGAGTCTCGAGTATTTAGCTGGATTTGACTTCAGGCCCAGATGCGAATTGGAACCTGAGATGTTGGCAAACTTATCGATAAGACCCACTCTTGTGGAAAGGATTGGCGAGAGCCAAAAGCGAGACGATAAGCTTGTCAAGATTATCCGTGATTTAGAATCTGGATTGGAACCAGAAAAGGATAAAGGATTCAAGGTCGATCGAGAAGGTTGGCATCGAAAGCAAGGACGACTAGTTGTTCCCGATATAGATGAATTGAGAAGTGAAGTTCTGAAGGAAAGTCATCACTCGAAGTTGACAATTCATCTAGGTGGGAATAAGATGTATCGGGATATGAAGAGAACCTATTACTGGGAAGGTATGAAGAAGGATGTTGGAAATTTTATTTCCAAGTGCATGAACTACTAGTTGGTAAATGCCGAATAGAAAAAGCCCAGTGGATTGCTTCAGCCATTAGAAGTTCCTACATGGAAGTGGGAGCAAGTGTCGATGGATTTTATTGATGGATTGCCTAGAACAAGAACGGGAAATGAAGGGATTTGGGTCATCGTAGATCGTCTGACTAAGAGTGCAAGATTCATTCCTGTTCGATCGACTAGGACTGCATCAAAGTTGGCTGAGTTGTATGTCAAGTGGATAGTTCGATTCCATGGTATTCCGAAGAGTATAGTGAGCGATCGAGACCCATTGTTCACTAGTATATTTTGGAAGAGCTTTCAGGAAGTTTTGGGAACCGAGTTGTGTTTAAGTACAGCTTATCATCCTCAAACAGATGGTCAGACCGAGAGAGTCAACCGAGTTTTGGAAGATCTTCTTAGAGCTTGTGTTTTGGATTTCGGAGGATCATGGGAAGATCACCTTCATTTAGTGGAATTTTCGTATAACAACAGTTACCAGTCAAGCATTGGTATGGCACCGTATGAGGCATTGTATGGAAGACCGTGTAACTCTCTGACATGTTGGTTAGAGACCGGAGAAAAGTTGATACTTGGGCCAGAGATGATTCGACAGACTTCGGATTGTATAGAGATCATTCGGCGACGAATGAAGGCAGCCCCAGACCGTCAGAAAAGTTATGCCGATAAGCGTCATAAGGATTTGGAATTCGACGTAGGTGATATGGTTTTTGTGAAGATTTCTCCACTGAAGAATGTTATTCGATTCAGGAAGAAAGGAAAATTGACTCCGAGATTTTTTGGACCATTCCCGATCATCGAGCAAATTGGAAAGCTCGCTTACAGATTGGAGTTACCAGAGAAGATGTCGAGTGTGCACAATGTTTTTCATGTATCGTATCTATGGAAGTATGTGCACGACTCGAATACAGTGGTTTCTGCTGATAGCTGTGAAGACTTTGAAGTTGATCCAGTCGATAAGAGACCTCGTAAGCCGGTTCGTGTTGTGGAAACCGACACGAAACAGCTTAGGAGGAAGGTAGTTAAGTTGCTCAAGATACAATGAAGTGATGATGATAACGACTGTACGTGGGAGGTGGAAGAGAGGATGAAGGCAGCTCATCCTGAACTCTTCAAGGAATGGCCCTAAGGTGTCGTGTCATCTCACGATATTATAACTTGTTCTAGTGTTAGAATTCTGTACGCTAAGCTAGAATTGGATGCATGGTTTGTTGATTGCTATGGATGGTAGGCGTGCAGAATAGTCTTTGATTGCTTTGTTTGTTTGGGATTTCGAGGGCAAAATTCCTAAGGGGGAGAGAATGTAACGACCCGTATTTTTACGGATCGAAAAGTTCGTAAAAGTTTGGAATTTTTTAGCGTTGTTAAGTCGTTTCAGATTTTGGGCAGAATTTTGTTCAAGTCCTAAGTCGTGACCGACTTAGGGGAGAGAACGACCTAAGGGGTAGGTCGGCGACGACCTAAGGAAGCTGGGGTAGCAGTGGAGCGACTTAAGAGTTTGGTCGTAGGATAGCTTAGGTCGTGTGGGAAGTTATGTCGTAGGCGACCTAGGGATTGGAATAGGTCGTGTGGATGTTAGGACGTGTGGGGTGGCTTAGGTCGAGTGACCGACTTAAGGTAGTGACCGACCTAAGAGGTAGACGACCTAAGAAGTTGACCGACTTATAGATTAGACGACTTAAGCATTTGACGACTTAAAGAAGGGAAGACTTAAGTCGGTGACGACCTAGCAGAGTTAACGACCTAAGGGAAAGCGGGTTAGCGATTTAAGGGTTATGGGATAAATCATATTTGTATTAAGTCATAGACGACTTAGGTGTTAGGTCGTAAGTCGCAGAAGACCGAGGAGTTAGGTCATTAGGGGTTGAGTTGTGTCCCAGTTAGATCGTGTGTACAGTTAGGTCGTGACTTTGTTGAGGCGCGATGGTGTTAAGTCGTTAAGTCGTCCAGACGACTTAGGAGGGAATGCGCGCATGTCTTAGGTCGCGCATGTTGCTAAGTAGTTAAGTCGTGTGGGTTTTTAGGTCGGCAAAGCTGTTAAGTCGTAGGAGGTGTTGAGTTGCTAAGTCGTTAGGTCGTGGAATGTGGAGTTTGGATAGGTCGTAGGTCGTGGCTCTATAGGTCGTGTACGACCTAATTCCGAGTGACGACTTAGGGAGAATTTCAGCTATAAATACTCGTCCATTTCTCACTTTTTGGGATCCGGTTTTCGAAGCGACGAAGTGCTGCCATTTTGAGAGCTTGACTTCTACACTTCTTTACTTCTTTTTCTCCACTCTAATCTAGTGATTCCATCCATCCATATCGAAGATCAAATCGAAGATCGAAGAGCTTAGATTGAAGATCTACATTCTTCGAAGTGAGATTTCATCGTTTAAAGCGGATTCGTGATAGATCGAGTTAGATCCTTCGCTGTCCAAATCTGAAGTGTGTTGCTTTTGAGTTGTTTTGGTGATTGGGTGAGTGGTGATTATCTCTCACACGGATCCAAAGGAGTATATCGGATCGTTGGCTTGATTTGGTGTTAAAGTAGTGATTTCCATGCATTTTTGTAAACCTAAGGATAGATCCGTATAGATCCATTGTTCATGATGATTTGACATCCACTTTACTACATGATTAACCTATGCAAGTTCATTCATCAAGTTGTAGAGATATTTCTTATGTTTTCATGCTTGTTAGACTTTCGACTCTTTATTTACGAAATTGCCATTATTGTTAATATTGTCTATTTAGATCATATTTGAATGCTTGTTTACTTGGATTAATGTTTGACTTGATTGATTGCTATGAATTAGATAATTGATGATTTGATTTAGACAAGATGGTCGAAGATGATTCAAAAGCTAAGGGAAAAGCTCTTGAATTGGAAAAGCTACACGTGGCATATGTAGCGGATGATGAAGCTCATATGGATAGATTTGATGATGATGTTGAGATGAGACTTTGCTATGATGATGATGAGGCAAAGTATGATGTGAGATAACCTTGGTCTAATCCATACGGGGTCATTCCAAGCATGTTGATAACTCGGTGAAATGGTTCGAGTTGAGGATAATGGTTTGCTCGAGAGGCGCTTGAGCTAGTATGGAAATAGTCGTCGAAGAGGATGACTAGGAGGCTGAAATCTCAATGTTGTTGAAGGTTCTAGCATGCTCAAAGCAAGAGTACGTTGGGCAGATTCGATAGTCCCTGAAGGCTAATGATTGATAGTCAAGTACTCTGGGCAGATTTGATAGTCCTAGGCACGGGTCACGATGACGTGCGGAGTTATGTCTAGAACCGGGGTTTCCATTAGCCCTTGACGGACGGCTGAAAGAATGTGCCGGTCATTCAAATTAACGATGGTATCAAGGCAATGATAACAATGATAGCCAGAGTCATGGATGTTTGGTTGTATCGTCATTCGGTCTCAAGAGCGGTATTTTCTAGGTGCTTATCTGATCTTGGTTTAGGCCTTGGGGGTTTGTACTTGGAAAACATCGCCCTTGACTCGAGTGATTATTGCTTTACTTTAAATTGTATGCTTTGCTATGCTTGCTTCTGCTTAGTGTGTGTTTGGGGGCTATCACTATAGAAAGAGGTGGAGTGGGAGGGTTGTATTCCTATTCCTTTTTCCTTTATGCTCTTTTGGTATGTTGTTAGTTAATTTACCGCTCACTAAGACTGTTGTCTGACTCAAGGCTTTATGTTTTAACTCTTATTGCCTTGGGCTGTTCGTCCATTTTGGGACGGGCATACTAGGTAGCAGGTGACAGGTGCTGTTCTTGCTTTCCACGATGCTGATATCGAAGACGAGCTGGAGGGTTGCATATTATCTTCTTACTATATGTACTGGATGTTCCGCTTCTTTGTATAAGTCTCTGAGTGATATGTAGTGAGGCTTGATGTATTGACTATCCTGATGTTGTATTCAACTATTATGAAGTTTTATTGATGAGATTCTATTTCTATGAAGCTTCACTATATATATATATATTCTATTGTATTTTGTCCATGCGCTGTGAGTAATACGATAGATTCTGTTGTTTTAATTTACCCTGACAATCGTCCATGGTCGCCTGGCACACTTTACAGCGCACTTTCTCTAGGTTCAGTGCAGGGGTCATGGGCGGTCGTCACAACAAGGTTGCGTTGCTATCACATCAAAGTCGTAAGTAGTCTGTAGGCAATCACTGCCCCTCGAATTACGCTATCAAACGAAACAATACCACATAGATCGCAGGCTACACAAAGGTTGTGTCACTGTCCCAGTGAAACCCAATGTAGACTGTAGGCACTCGCTGCCACCCGAATTACGCTATGGAGCCAAACTACATAGATCGCAATCTACCTTAAACGTATACATGTGCAAGTGTACGCCTCAACCACGATGCTCCGACCATCGTCGTCAACGCCGGCAGATCGACTACGCTTCACTCATTCGATTCCAACTACCCCGAGCCTCGAATGGCCTATAAATCAAAATCGAGCCATTAGACCCAAAACTGGAACTGAAACATTCGACGAACTTGCCTTGCCATCTCGAACAAATCCCGTTCAACTTGGGATTTCTCACTTAAAACGAAGTTAAAAATCTTGATTCCACTTTTAAAAATCATCGTTTTCGAAAACGAATAAGTTGATATAATTGAAACAAGAAAATATGATATTTGAATTTGGATTAGAATATTGAAATACAAAAGATAGAGATATATCTTAAATGTATTTTGGATTTGAGAATATATTATATTTAGAATATAAATTGTTTTATATTATTTTCTTTTTAAAGAATTTATTTATATATGTATTTATTAATTAGGAAATTAATTATAAAAAGCTTTTTAAAACATTTAAAAATATTTACACATGTAAGTTACATGTGTTAAGATTTAAACCTCTCTAAATAACATGTGTAATTAGATTAACAAGCCTAAATGACAAATGTTTATTTTTCTTACAAGTGTCACTTATTATTTTATTTTCTTTATATTTTTCATAAATCCTAATTTAGTCTATATATACATCTTTCCCTTTTTCTTAAATTCTTTTCATATTCTTCATTTTCATTACAAAGAAAACTCAATCTGTTAAACATTCCTCAACTAGATCAAAACTCAACCCTGTAAAACAAATCACAAATTCAAAACAAACTAAACACCAGGTTTCAATCTTCAACTTGGAGATAAAAAGCTTCAACCAATTTGAAAGTTTTCAACCTGGGAACTAAACTAATGCAAGTTCAAAGACTCAACCAAATTCGAGTACAGATCAAATTCAACAGAGTAAATCAAAGGTTCAAGCATTAATTTCAAAGTAATCGACTGGCAAATTAAAATTAAGTTCCAGATTCAAATTTAAAAGCATTTCCAGTCCTCTGTTTTCATTCCAGGTGAATAAACTTAACTTTTAAAAGCTAAATTCTCTTATTTCTGTGTGCATGTAAGATCTGGTAATGGAAATGTCTTGCATATGAAATGCATGGATGAAATTGTTGATGCCTGTGATAATGAATGACTTGAAATGGTTAGTCATAGATGTACATGCATGTATATGAATTTAAAGTGCCTGTGCATATCTGTATTTAAATAACTTACCTCTGTTTGTTTTATCAGACCGAGTATTACAGATTTCCAAGTAAAGACGTTCTGGAGCTCAGGAGGCGAGCTGGATGACAGGAACGTATGGAGTGTATTCCGCTGAGCATATTACTGTTGTTTATTTGAGACATGTTAATTCTAACTGTCTAGTATATTTGTAAATGGTTGTAACTCTGATGTAGTGAATGTAAAATAACAATTACAGTTTTCTTTGTGTAAAGAATATTATTTGATATTATATTTTATCCGCTGCGAATGTGAGAATATATGATTCTGAGTTTTGTTTTCTATTCTTCTTCTACCTCTTTCCTTTTCTTTTCCTTAACAATTCGGGATTTTCGGAGTCGAAAATTCCGGGTCGTTACACTACCGATGTTACGTCGCTATCCCAGTGAAATCAAGCGTAGATTGTAGGCAATGTGCCACCCGACTTATGCTATGGAACTGCGATATCGCAGTTATACAAAGGTTATGTTGCCATCACAGCAAAATCCAATGTAACTGTAGGCATCAGCACCACTCGACTTACGCTAGACATCAAATGATCACCAGGAACTCATTGATTTTTGTCCGGACGTCCTCTAGGATCCCAATTCTCATTGAACCCACCCTGTGGATTCCTAGGCAGAACCACCCAGTGGATCTCTTACTCTAAGTTTCGACTTTCATGGGGGGTGCTTTTCCCTACCGTTTGTCTCGAAACATATCATATTATATATATATAGTACCTTTCAAATCATACTCTTTATATGTATCACATATAAACTTTATCTATATAAAATCAATATCTTCAAAATCGATAGATTCCAAATTTGGTTTACCCAATTTCCAAAACTGAATATTTGTCAAAATTAAAAGTCTTTAAAATCAATGGGTTCCAAAACTATTTCAGTTTCATTCTCATATACATATAGATTATCCCTTTTAACTCGAATAATTTTCGGATCAATAATTTTTTAGTCCACCTCATACTTATATAACCTTTATTTAGTATTTCAAATATCTTTCAAAGATCATTTCTTCTTGGTTATAAATTCAATAAGGGAAGTTTGAATATATAACTAACATTTATATTCTCATTAATGCCAAATCAAATTTTCAAGTTTGATTACCTTTTCAAAGTTATTTTTCACATTTCTTACCTTTTATAAGGTAGGTTTTAGTTATAGTAACTATTAAATCTTCATTCTAAAATCATCATATTTACTCAAAATATATTATTTCACATCAAAATCATTTTTCCTTAATATCTCGATTTCAGTTTCAATCCAGAATTGCTTCGAATTTCCATTCGGGTTAATATTTCAATTTATCCCAATTCATTTTTAAATCCATGATTTAAATATAACTAATTTCCACTTTGACCAGTTTGAATTTAGAAATAACTTGAATAGTTTTAAAATAGTTAATATAAGATAGTTTGAGTTTTCAAAAAGAATGGTTTGTATAGTAAATTGCTTGAAAATCAAAATAATCTAAATATTTAAGAAGATAGCTTTTAATAGTTTATATTAAAATAGTTCCAAAGTCAAACTAATTCAATTCCCAATCTTCCCATTCAAATCAATTTCAATTTCCATTTCCATTTAAATTGATTCAATCCCGATTCTAATTCGAATTAACTTTTGATTCCCATTCTAATTCAAATCAATTTCCACTTCGATTTCAAATTAATTAAATTTTGATTACAATTCCAATTAATCCAATTCAATTCCAATTTGAATTAATTTCAATTCCATTCCCAATTTTAACCATTTCGATTTCATATAAATTCGAGTTCGATTTTCAAAATGTCGATTTAATTACTTAAATCAAATTAGCCTTCAGTATTCAATTTAACAATCCAAATCTATCAAGATAATTCAATTCTGAGTGCAAATTTTGAAATATCCATTTAAATTACTTTTTACTTGGATTTATTCCAAAGTTCGAGTGAGAGTTCAAATCTTTTTAAAACAAATCAATTTACGAAATTCAATTGATTTCCCAATTATGACTTCAAAATTTTAAACCCGATTCTTTAAACAATTCAGTTTGACAAGTACACTTTTAGCATTTCAAATTTAAGTTCAAAATGATTCCATTTCCATAAATTCGATTTTATTTCTTAAAATCAAAATCATTTAAATAATTTCAAATCAAAGTCTTATTTCTATTTAATTTCCGGGTTGGATATATATCATTTCAGTCAAAATAAATGCCATTTCAACCCACTTCTTAATTTATTCGAAATAATCCAGTTCACAGTTTTATATGCTGTAAATAATATACAGAATGATAGCAGGATATATCAAAATAAATAAACACTCAAATCATCTAAAACATCAATCAATAGCATCCGCCACAAATTCCAGAATCCGAAACTCGTTTGATTTCAAAAATCGTTTGAAATCATTTACACATACATTCTTCCTTTGCAACCCTCATCAAATCTATACCTTTTCTTTTACAATTTAATTCATTTAACTTTCATAAGTTATATCTTAATTTCACCTTGAAGTTTCCCAATTCAGGTTATAAGTTCAAAACTTATTTAACTTGGCCCGAGTTAAATTCCCAATTCGTTCAAGCCCTTTAACCTTCTCAATTTTAATTTTTACCCTCCAAATTTAAATTTCTTATTAATATCACTTTCCACTTATAAGTTCAAAAGCTTATTTTCCTCTTTTTTTTTGGTTATACTCCTCATTTCAATGGGATTCCAAAATTCCAACACTCTGCATTTATTTCAATCAACTTGAAATCATACACACACACACATGTATATCCCATTTACATACCAAATAATACTTTAAATTTTAAACCCACCCCGGTTTCTATCCAAAACAATTTCCTTCGAAATTTTCAAAACAACTCTTGTTTTTACAAAATTTTCTATATCAAAAATATTCTAATAACATCACTTATTATTTCCTTAAACATTTTGAAACACATTTCAAAATTTTCGGGACTTAGATTCAAAACTTCTCAATTAAGATCCATTTTTAATTTATAAGTCATTTCTATAAGTTATGCTTATATAATTTCACTTCCTTAAAACATTTCTTAATGTTTTATCATTGTTTATTCTGTAATAAACATCCTTTATTAAGACACAACAACCAATTTATGATAATAATCAATATTATCATATCTAGAAACCAAACACATCATATATTCCATAATAATTTCCTGAAAAATATAATCAGGGTAAACTTATTTTCTATTCAAAACACTTTGAAAAACTCTTCCGAAATTTCCGAAATTTTAAATTCGAGTTTGGATCTATTTTCAATTTAACTTATTTGCATAATTCATTCTTATCCAAATTTCTATTTGGTTATATATATATATATATATATTACTACTTAAATTTTATAATCTTATTTGGTTATAATAACAACAACCAATCACCTTAATATACCATAATAATTTAGAAAATTATTTCTTTTTATATCAAAATATAGTCTTATATAAAAATTATTTTAAAATCATTTTTAAGAAAATAACAAGTACACCCTTAGATATAATACACTCAACACATTCTAGGGTACTGTTCACCCTATCTCTAATGAGTATCCCCACCAGAGCCAAGGTTCTCGCTTAACCTTCAGCTCTGATACCACGTGTAACGACCACGTGATTTTCGATCCTCGAAAATCGACACTAATACGTTCACTGTATAGTGTGCCAAACAATCGAGTGCTGGAAATACCAGGTTTTTAGGGTTAAAGAAATAAAAAGATAGAAAAGAAAACAGAAACAACACAAAATCTCACATCGCAGTGGAACAAAATATAATATACAACAACAGCTTTTATACAAAAGAATATGTAACAGTTAATATACATACAGGCTATCAGAGTACAATCATCAATAAATAAATAAATCTGGACAGTCATAATAACTTGTCACTAGAAATGCTGAATATACAGCCTACAATACACAGTGGAATATAGCCAAATACGTGTAATACGTCCCTGCCATCCAGCTCGTCTCTTGAGCTCCAAAGCGTCATAACCTGATATTCTGTAATACTCAGTCTAACTCGAGCATTACAATAAAGTAACACCCGAGTCAGGCTGGAAACCGGTGTGAGTAAAACACACTTGAATTGAAATACTGGAGTTATCAAAATCTTTCGAAAACCCAAGGTAACTCATATGACTAGTTTTATCTTATTATAACCCAAGCACTTTTCAGAAATTCATCGATATTATATTAGTGTCTAAGTACAATACCTATTTAAAATAGTCGAATCTGTTAAATTAATCCAATTCCAGCATATTAGACTCTATAATCAAAACGTGAAGGTTCGTAATTAGTTATTAAATCAAAGTGGTTCCAGATAACACTGATATCCAATCTCGATCTCTTCGAACTCTAATCGATAAAATTTAAATGTCCAAGTCATTTTTAAATAAACAATTTATATTCATGATGACAATATACATATACGGGAATTTATTACATAGGTTTATTTTCAATAAAAACGCGTAAAACGTTTTATTCCAAACATCTCAATTCTTTAGCTACTTAATGTCACACACAAGAATACTTGAAATAAATATTCAATAAAACCAAACCTACATCGTTAACCTAATTTAATGATAAATGATTAATATTAAATAACTCATAATCAGGATTAAACCATCTTAAATTAACTGGATCTGCTTATGTTTTTAATCCAAGTAATGATAACTTAGAGAAACTATAAACAATTTTATTATTGGTTAATTTAGTAATCTATTTAATAACTAAATTATTAATTAACATAAGATTTAGGTCAAACAAGAATATAATTAACTACTCATTTTTAATTATATAATATAAGTTAATTTTAAATCATGGAAAGTTAATAACATTAATTTAGATTATAATACCGGGTAATGGAAAATCATGAATATAAAAAATCTTCATGTTGATTAGATTTTAGATGAGTGAGAATATATGTTTTTGAGTTAAGAGTTTTAAAATATAAACATTTATCAAAATTATTTTAATTTCATAACTAGTTTTCCCAGCCCATCAAGCACTGAACCCGACCCAACTATACAAGCCCATCCCCTTTACTTTTTTCCCTTCCTTTTTCCTGCTACTCCTCTTCCTTCCTTCTTTCATTCAAAGACACCAAGTCGTGCACGTACGTGTGCACGTACACACTTGCCACTAGTCAAGACCATCGCCGCCGATCATCCTTGACAGTCGCACTCGACCACCCCACCACATGCCACCGCCTGAAACACTGCCGAAGACGCACGTTCGAAAATTCGAGCTGCCACCACCACACACGAACAAAAGGCGACCACCCTATCACCTATCCACGATAACACACATAACCGATCACCACCAAACTCCACCCCAAATTTCACCGCGACCTACTCTTCCTATTCCCTCATAAGCGCATGCCTCGTTCACCTAACAACGCCACCATTTTCCCTAAACCGAACCCACCGAAAACCATAACCTAAACCCTAAAACTGCCTCGTCTGCCCTCCTCGGTTATCTAAAAATTGCCACGCCATTTTTCTCGTGTACCCCTTCGACCAACGCCCCTCCATGCCAGCCGCCTTGCCAGGAAATCGGCTATATCACCGGAATTTGCCTATACGCCCAATCCGTTCACCCCAACGTTCCTTCTTCCCTATATCACTAAAAATCCTCAAACTTGTCTTAAAAATCAAGTTTTTGAACAATGATTCCAACCATATGACCCATTGATCAAATCACGATGGTCAAATTTTCGGCCATCTTGAACCCCTCACTGTTTTAAGTTGTTTATCCTTCCCGTACTTGATGGAATTTGCTAAAATAAATTTTAAAATGCACTATGCTCAAAACCAAATGACTTTCATTTTAGAATCATGCTTTAAAACCGAGTATATATTCAGATATGGATTTCTAAAGCTAGATGACTTAACTGTTTTATCAAATAAAAACATGAACAGAGGAAAAAAGAAGAAGCATGGTGTTTCTTTGAGTTACAGGGTGATCTTCCATGCTTAACACACATATACAAAGGCATATATACACATCAACTTATGAATGTTTGACATAATTTAAGGATCTATCAGATCTGCAGTTATATATCTACATATAACAGTAATTACTGTAAACAAAACATAGGTGTTTACTCACAGTTTTCAACAACTGCTGCTTTGTTTTTGTTCCTCTATCTTGATCTTCTTACTTTATTTTCTATAGGCAGATTTCTACTTTGTTTTATTTAATAAATTTTTTTCATGCGTGAGTATGAACTATAGGCCTGCATATATATAGAAGGGAGATAGTGAAACAATTTTGGAGGCTGAAAGGCACGTACAGGACTTTTGCATTTTATAAAAAAATTATTTTATTTTTCTATTTTCTTTTGAGTGATTTGATTTCTGAGCTGATGAGAACTTTTATAAGCTGATTTGATTTCATAAGATGATTAGCCATTTCATGTGCTTGAAATGAAGTTTGCCATCATGATGTTTCCTTGTATATATATATATACTTCATTTATATATATATATATATATATTTGTTTTTTTACCATATGTAAATGCATTTGACTATATACTAACATGTATTAACATGCTAAGTTAGATACCTTTTTTAAAATTTATTTCATATACACTATTTTATCATAAACACTTATATATATATATATATATGTAGATATGCATACTTATGCAATATACATTTTCATTTAACCTATTTAAATTTATACATAATTACATGCCATATTCACATAAGTTGAATTTTGCCACCATGAGTTTTATTTGTAACGACCCGATATTTTCAACCATTCGCATCCATTATAAGTGTATAGGTAGACACTCATGCCGGAGTTGAATTGCTCAAAATACCGCGTTGTAAATAAAATTTGGCAAATCTCAGAATATACAGTAAATAAATATAATCACAGATCACAGACACAGAGTAAAATAATGCAGCGGAAGTAAAAGAAATAGTAGTTCATGAAGCTACTATATAAATATATCAGAGTTACATAAGATACAACAGAAGAAATAGAGTACAACAAAAGTCTCAATAAAATAACCAAGTACAAGCTGAGTAGAACAACGGAACTGGAATAGATAAGACATGACAAGCAGATAATCTCCAGCGATTCAAATCTCCAAGAGAGTGGAAATCCAAATCTGTGAATAACTCAGGCTGACCCGAGCGTAAAGCAAAACACAAAACACTCGAGTCAGGACAATATATACTTATATAATGTAAACCAACTCAAGCGAACTGTAATAAGGGTACAAGTAACTTAGAAGATGCTTGGGACCGCCCATCCTCTAAGGATCCGTTAAACTATCTACTATGTAGTAATATACGCTATATACAGTAGTGTCTAATCAGTAAAGTATAATCATATAGAAAATAGCGTTAAGGGGATGGAGAACCTTAACGCGGTCGGATCTTAAAATCATAATCGTAGTAAAGCTCGATATGGTAGGTGACACGGCACAACTAGGCAATGCCAGGGTAGATATACCAATTACGCATCCGGACTGGTGGTGACGCATAGCAGCCACTACCGCCCACCTCGAACAACACTCCCAAATCAAGGGTGCGCACCAAATCAATCACAAGTAATAGAATGGTATCGAAGAAGTGTGTCCGATCAGAGGTGCTACCTCATTGGTCCGTCAATCGCTCCTGTTTTAGCCACCTTATGCCAACTCACGGGAGTTGGGTCCACGTATATACCTTAGGATCGTCGCCACCATCCTACTTCATTCTGGAATCTCCACCGCGTACACGGTTGCCAAAGTGGTTTTCGGTAAGACAGAGAGTATGTCCATATCCGATCCCGGTCTCTTTAACAACCCAACGTTATTATAACCCGTGGTTATAACTTTTAAAAACAATACTTTACTTCAAAATAAAATATCATTTCAAACCATATCTTTATCAAAATAAAGATTAAATCAATTCCAAACCATTTCCATATATTTAAATTTTCATATAATTTCAAAACTTCGTTTCAAATCATTTTAATATAATAAAATATCATATCCTTACAAAACTTCATTTCAAATCATTTTAATAAAATAAAATATCCTATCAGTTCAAATCCAATATTCAACTTTAAATACCTTTTAAATTCAAAGATATCGTTCATTTACTATCATTTCAAATCACCTTTAAATAGTTTATATTCCAATCAAAATAATTCATTTAAACCTTTTAAAAGTGTAATTATTATATTTTCAAATCAAGTATTCAATTTCCAAAGTTTCAAACCATTCTGAGTTCGTTTACTAAGTCAAAAACCCTAATTATTAAAATTTCAGCATTTCACAGCATTTAAAAACAACTGCTATAAGTTATATTTGAAAACATTTTTAATTCAGCAAAGACAGCACTTAAAACTGCTGTTAAAACTCAGTTTTAGTTGAATTATAGTTCAAAACAGAAAAGACAGCAATTCAGAAGTGCTGCGGTAGTTCAGATTTCAAAACAAGGGTTAAATTTGGTTTCAGCAAAGACTGCAGACCATTATAGCATTTCCAGAGAATGCTATAATAGACCTGGGTTCAATATTAGCCTATAAGTTCAACTGCAGCAACTGCAGCATTTCAGAAATGCTGTAGTAGCCCTTTTATTCAAATTTTAGTGTAATTCAGAACCATAGCATTTCTGAATGCTATTAAAAGTGATTTCCAGCTTTTTAGTGTATTTCCAGCAATTAAATAACTTCATTTTAAACTCTTTAAACATTTTAAAATCATAATTTAACATTTAAAATGTTTATTTACATATCATTTAACATGTATCTTTTTCACAATAAATTTCATATAATTAAATCCAATTTTCAACAATTTACTTAATAAATTTAAGTGTAAAAGTTTCCAATTCTTCACATTTCAACAAATAACTTAACACTTCAAATTTAAATTACCATTTCACAAATTTAACTAAATTTCCAATTTTATTTAATTAACTAAAACCTTTAATTAAAACCAAATTTCACATTTCCAAGTCAAGTTATATTTTACAAGATCACTTTTAAACATTCATTTATTTAACCACTTAAATTCATAGAAAAAAAATCAATAATACTTTAATAAATCACTTAAATTCACATTTAATCAAATTATCATATTTACCATTTCCAAATAAAATTTAATATCCATTTTATTTATATAACTTAAATATCATTTTTAACCAAATTCCAAATTTCCAACTTAAGTTATATTTCAAAAATCCAGTTAAACCATTCATTAATTACATTTTTAACACATAGAAAAATCATAATTTCTTTATTTTAAACATTTCAAAATCTATTTAAATCAAATTTCATAAATTTATATTTTTAAAATACTTAAAAATATTCAAAACACTTTATAAAATAACCACGGGCCTGTATATAATTTTCTAACCTAGGTCAAGTGATACGGATATGTATCATTTCAATCCGCAGTTAAAAAAAGAAAAATCCGGGTTCTATCATTTCAAACCCGCAATCCCAAGTTAAAATAATTTAAATAAAAATCATTCAGGCCTATCATTTCAGCCCATAACGATTTTTCCCTATTCTAAAGTCCGTTCGGGTATGTATCATTTCAACCCATAGTGATTCTAATCTACAGGGAACTTGCAATGGTGATAACAGATATAAATAACAGAATAACATTAAATAACATTAACATATGATATAACAGGTGTAATAACAGGTGTGAACATCATATGATAATAATATAGGCATATATAACATGATAATATATTTCTACAGATTCACAGGGTGTCAATTTACTAGTTATATAGGTACATATTGTCTGGTGAGAATAACTCACCTGTATTGAGCTGGAGAAGACAACCAACACACACATCACAGAATCCACAAAGGCACGAGAGTATGATGATGATTTGGGTGTGAGAGACAAGGTTAAATTCCTTGGATACATGGGACAAAACAATTCAAATATACATTAATAAACACTAAACAACAATTTACATAACTTGCAAATGCTTGCACAAAACACTATCAAACCAATTTCACTTGCCTCCATCCCACATAGGTTTAGCCATGGCTGGAAAATACACGGCTATGGCATGTTCTAGGATCTGGTTTTGGACCTATAGGGGTCGGCCATGTATAGAGGAATTGGTGCAATTGTTTGTGAAGCAAAGTCTAGTGTTCAATGGCAAAAACATGGATTTTCAAAGCATCTTATGGCTCGGCCAAGGCATATAGGGGCCTGGATATTTCAGGTGTGGGCTGTAGGGGAGGTGCAGAGGTGTGTTAGGTTGAGATCTGGTCAGTGGTGGTGGTGGTTGGTCGGCCTAGGTGGAAGAGAGAGGTGGTGATAGGCCTAGGTGTGCTCGGCTTGACCATGTAGGTGATGTTGCTCAAAACTATGGTGGATTCACATCACAAAGGGGCTCGGCTATGGCATGGGAAGGGGCTGGAGGTGATGTTGGTCAGAGGGGATGGTAGTGGAGGTGGCCAAGGTGGTGGATGTGGTCAGGCCGATCCAAAGAAGGGGATGAAGGCAAGGCAAAACACATGAAAACAAAGAAGAAAACATAGAAAACAAAGGAAAAAGAAGAAGTTTTTACCCAAAATTTTTGTGAAGCAATGGCCGGCTATTTTTCTTTGAGAAGAGAAGGTTTTGATACGAAATGAATGAGAAAAATTTGTGCAGCTGAAAGAATTTAGGTCGGCCAAGCAAAAGTGAATGCAGGAGTTTGGAAAACAAAGAGGTAGAAAACCAAAACCCTTAAGCAAATCAAGAGTCACGACCTTTCAAATTTCCTCTATTTTAATTTAACTTATATATATATAAATCTGATAATAAAGAGTAAATAAACTCAGAAATAAAGTAAATAAGAAAAATAAATAAATAAATTTTATATTAATTAAATTAAATGAAGAAAAATAACACTATATACAAACTAGGTTAAATAAACTGAAACAAATTCAAATAATCTTTGGAAAAATCTATTCTAATCTAAATACATGTAAAGTGAATATTAATAAAGTAAAACAAAGAAAATAAAGTGAATGTATAAAATAAATAAATAAATTTTAATTATATATAGTTAAATTAAGAAAATAGCAAAAAAAAAAATAGAAATTAGGCTTTAAAATTACAAAATAAATTCAACAAGCTTTGGAAAAATTTTATAATCACTTTAAAATTATTAAAAGACAAAATTATACATAAAATAAAATATTAACATATATTAGAACAAAATATGACAAATAAAATATAATTTATATGTTTTTAAAATAAATAATATTGCAAAATAAACAGTTTATACACAAAATTGAAAATTACATAACTTCTACAATATAAGTCCGTTTTCAACGAAACGAAAAGCAGTATTCATGGAATTAAATCTATTTTCATAATAAAAGATAAAATTTAAGAATTTTAAATATTTAAATTTAAAGTTTAAAAGTCAAAGTTTGACCAGTTTGAACAGAAATTCACTTTACAGTAAAATATCCAATTTTTACCAGTTTGAAATTATAATTTACATAACAATCAAAATATATATTTAGAAATGAAATATTTGAAACAAAACAAGTTTAAAATAATTTCAAAAGTTTTTCAATCAGGAAATTCAATTTAACAGAAATAAAATATAAAATAAAATAAGCCTAAAATGTAGGGTTGTTACACTCTCCCCCACTCAAAACTTTTCGTCCCCGAAAAGGAATGAGGTACAGGAAAGCACAGAAAAAGAAAAAAAATGAAATAGAATTAAGACAAGATGATAAGAAGATTGGAATTACACCTGATAACTATTGTTATAGGTAAGTTTGACAAGATGGAGGTGATCAAATCAAGAATATAAGCACGAAAAGATCCTCTAGAGTCTGAATCTCCCTTTTCACTTGACTGACGGTCTATGAATGGAAAAACAGTGTTCAGATCCAGATGAGTAACAAAGGTTATCAAAGATTACAGAAAGATTTCTAAACAGACTAGTATAAGCAATAGCCTTCCCATTCTGTAACAAGATAAGAGAAATAAGGACAACCAAAAGGTAGTTTGAAAAACAAAATAGGATAATAGATTTGTAACCATAATGTTTTGAAATCATAACAATTTAGAGATGTTATCATTTAGAAATCGTACTACTTAAAATCACAACACTTTGGAAATCTTATTCTAAAAAAAAACATAATACTTAGAAAATCATATCACCCTAAAAAATCTTCATTTAAACCATTTTAATTCAAGGTCAAATAATATTCATTTTAAAGTTGTAACATTTCTAAGTTCATTTAATTATAAAAATTTCCAAAACATTGTCTTTTCAAAATAGCAGCACTTATAAAATGCTACAGTAGATATATTAGTATTTCAAATCAGTTCAATTTCAAAAATATTCATTTGGATATCATTTAACTTATGACTTATTAAAACAAACTTTTATGAATGAAATATCCAAATAAACTATACTTCATTTATTAAGTCAAAAGCTCACTATTTTAGTTAGCTCTTAATTTAACACATAACCTAACACTTATTTAAAATACCCATTTCATAAATAGATATTCCTTTAATAAGTTACACTTAAAATTCCATTTGAAAACCAAATTTTCAATTATCAAATTTTAGTGATGTTAAAATACATTTTAACTATTTAAATCATAATTATTCAATTTCCAAGACATATCTATTTCATAAATAAACATTTATATAGCAAATATAACAATCAAATTTCTTTACACATTTATTCATTTAGACATCAATTAAACTATGAATTCAAGTTAAATAAACTTTATTACCAAAAGTCCAATTCAAATGTATTTTATTTTATCTATTCAAAGATACATTATTTATTATACAACATATTCATTTCAGGAAATAACCTTTATTAAAATTCCTAGGTTAGACTTAAGGTTCCATATTAAATCAATTTGATTATTAAGTTATTTAAATAAAATCTCTTTAAATTCCTTTTTCACTATTTACCTCTGTTAATCTTTTATAACTAAAATTTAAGTGTATAACATGTATTATAACCACTCAAATTTTATTTATAAAAATCCTTTTTATATTGTATATTATCCAATTCCATATTCAACTTCTGTGTAATTTAGGTAAGTTATATTGGAATGAAATTGTGTGTTATACAAGTAAAACCTTCCAATTCAATTATCTCAAGTTTGAATCATTTATTCAAATTTTTGATTTTCTTCTTATAACTGAAATTATTCTTTAAAATAAAATTTAAGAATTAAACTTCCGATTCCCTTCAAACCATTTAGAGATAAGTAATTATATATACATAATATGTCAAATCAAATTTAAATCATATATCTATATATATTATAATCCAGTCATATTTTTTAGAAATTCAAATCAATTAGATTTTCCAAAACAAAGCTGTAGCAAGACTATAGAACGGTCTCTTCACTTCGAAACTCGAAAATGAACGTCGATGATGCTGCAGTCATCACCGAAATTATTTTCCAGCGACAAAGAGAAGAGCACTTAATTTTTAAACTTTAAAATCCTTTAGAGACAAATTTTATTCAAAATACTTTAAATAATATCCTTTTAAAAATTTTAAACACAAGGTTTGAAACCATCGGAAATTAAATTCTCAAATTCTTGATTTAAATTCATTTCAGTTCCCAAATAAATTTATAAACAACTATTTATAAATTCATTTGTAGAACAATAATTGATAAATCAAGTATTATCATTTCAAATTATCAATTTAAATCAATTTATTAAGTTCCATAAAATTATATATCCAAATTTATTTCATTAACCAAATTTTAAAATAATATTGTGTCAGTTTGTTCTGTCAAAGTGTTTTAGAAATCCTATCGATAGCGTTGATCAGACGAATCGATCGGAAACCCAAATCAACATCAACAACTCAAACAACACAATATAAAACAAAACATTAATTTACAAGTACAGTTCACAATGTTTGGAAGATAGATTGGAACAAAAGACAAGATGATTAAACAGAGTAGAGAGATGGGTAAGCTTAGATAAATCGCGGACAACCTTAACCAGGTCAACCGTGACTTAATGGATAAGATCAAATGTGGATTTTCTGGGGTAAATCTACCTTCGATCTCAAGAGATAGAGTTTGGAATAATAAAAGATATTAGCATCTAAACCAAGGATAAATATAAATCTCTGGTGAATCGATGCTGATTATAAAGAATTTTCACCCTTTTACAAGAAAATTAGAATATTGGCGAGACCGCCAATTCACTATAAAGATCATTGGAAGTGGAGTCATGGGATACTCCAGAATCAAAAGATGATGAATAGTGAGGGACACGAATGAATTCCGGAACCGCAGGGAACATTCCAAAATTCAAAGGAAAACGAATCAAAGGAAGAGATTCAAACTCGAACGAAAGTGATTCTGTAAATAAATTTACCATACATTCTAAGTTTTGCCTCAAAACCAAAGCTCTGATACCAACTGTAACGACCCGATATTTTCAACCATTCGCATCCATTATAAGTGTATAGGTAGACACTCATGCCGGAGTTGAATTGCTCAAAATACCGCGTTGTAAATAAAATTTGGCAAATCTCAGAATATACAGTAAATAAATATAATCACAGATCACAGACACAGAGTAAAATAATGCAGCGGAAGTAAAAGAAATAGTAGTTCATGAAGCTACTATATAAATATATCAGAGTTACATAAGATACAACAGAAGAAATAGAGTACAACAAAAGTCTCAATAAAATAACCAAGTACAAGCTGAGTAGAACAACGGAACTGGAATAGATAAGACATGACAAGCAGATAATCTCCAGCGATTCAAATCTCCAAGAGAGTGGAAATCCAAATCTGTGAATAACTCAGGCTGACCCGAGCGTAAAGCAAAACACAAAACACTCGAGTCAGGACAATATATACTTATATAATGTAAACCAACTCAAGCGAACTGTAATAAGGGTACAAGTAACTTAGAAGATGCTTGGGACCGCCCATCCTCTAAGGATCCGTTAAACTATCTACTATGTAGTAATATACGCTATATACAGTAGTGTCTAATCAGTAAAGTATAATCATATAGAAAATAGCGTTAAGGGGATGGAGAACCTTAACGCGGTCGGATCTTAAAATCATAATCGTAGTAAAGCTCGATATGGTAGGTGACACGGCACAACTAGGCAATGCCAGGGTAGATATACCAATTACGCATCCGGACTGGTGGTGACGCATAGCAGCCACTACCGCCCACCTCGAACAACACTCCCAAATCAAGGGTGCGCACCAAATCAATCACAAGTAATAGAATGGTATCGAAGAAGTGTGTCCGATCAGAGGTGCTACCTCATTGGTCCGTCAATCGCTCCTGTTTTAGCCACCTTATGCCAACTCACGGGAGTTGGGTCCACGTATATACCTTAGGATCGTCGCCACCATCCTACTTCATTCTGGAATCTCCACCGCGTACACGGTTGCCAAAGTGGTTTTCGGTAAGACAGAGAGTATGTCCATATCCGATCCCGGTCTCTTTAACAACCCAACGTTATTATAACCCGTGGTTATAACTTTTAAAAACAATACTTTACTTCAAAATAAAATATCATTTCAAACCATATCTTTATCAAAATAAAGATTAAATCAATTCCAAACCATTTCCATATATTTAAATTTTCATATAATTTCAAAACTTCGTTTCAAATCATTTTAATATAATAAAATATCATATCCTTACAAAACTTCATTTCAAATCATTTTAATAAAATAAAATATCCTATCAGTTCAAATCCAATATTCAACTTTAAATACCTTTTAAATTCAAAGATATCGTTCATTTACTATCATTTCAAATCACCTTTAAATAGTTTATATTCCAATCAAAATAATTCATTTAAACCTTTTAAAAGTGTAATTATTATATTTTCAAATCAAGTATTCAATTTCCAAAGTTTCAAACCATTCTGAGTTCGTTTACTAAGTCAAAAACCCTAATTATTAAAATTTCAGCATTTCACAGCATTTAAAAACAACTGCTATAAGTTATATTTGAAAACATTTTTAATTCAGCAAAGACAGCACTTAAAACTGCTGTTAAAACTCAGTTTTAGTTGAATTATAGTTCAAAACAGAAAAGACAGCAATTCAGAAGTGCTGCGGTAGTTCAGATTTCAAAACAAGGGTTAAATTTGGTTTCAGCAAAGACTGCAGACCATTATAGCATTTCCAGAGAATGCTATAATAGACCTGGGTTCAATATTAGCCTATAAGTTCAACTGCAGCAACTGCAGCATTTCAGAAATGCTGTAGTAGCCCTTTTATTCAAATTTTAGTGTAATTCAGAACCATAGCATTTCTGAATGCTATTAAAAGTGATTTCCAGCTTTTTAGTGTATTTCCAGCAATTAAATAACTTCATTTTAAACTCTTTAAACATTTTAAAATCATAATTTAACATTTAAAATGTTTATTTACATATCATTTAACATGTATCTTTTTCACAATAAATTTCATATAATTAAATCCAATTTTCAACAATTTACTTAATAAATTTAAGTGTAAAAGTTTCCAATTCTTCACATTTCAACAAATAACTTAACACTTCAAATTTAAATTACCATTTCACAAATTTAACTAAATTTCCAATTTTATTTAATTAACTAAAACCTTTAATTAAAACCAAATTTCACATTTCCAAGTCAAGTTATATTTTACAAGATCACTTTTAAACATTCATTTATTTAACCACTTAAATTCATAGAAAAAAAATCAATAATACTTTAATAAATCACTTAAATTCACATTTAATCAAATTATCATATTTACCATTTCCAAATAAAATTTAATATCCATTTTATTTATATAACTTAAATATCATTTTTAACCAAATTCCAAATTTCCAACTTAAGTTATATTTCAAAAATCCAGTTAAACCATTCATTAATTACATTTTTAACACATAGAAAAATCATAATTTCTTTATTTTAAACATTTCAAAATCTATTTAAATCAAATTTCATAAATTTATATTTTTAAAATACTTAAAAATATTCAAAACACTTTATAAAATAACCACGGGCCTGTATATAATTTTCTAACCTAGGTCAAGTGATACGGATATGTATCATTTCAATCCGCAGTTAAAAAAAGAAAAATCCGGGTTCTATCATTTCAAACCCGCAATCCCAAGTTAAAATAATTTAAATAAAAATCATTCAGGCCTATCATTTCAGCCCATAACGATTTTTCCCTATTCTAAAGTCCGTTCGGGTATGTATCATTTCAACCCATAGTGATTCTAATCTACAGGGAACTTGCAATGGTGATAACAGATATAAATAACAGAATAACATTAAATAACATTAACATATGATATAACAGGTGTAATAACAGGTGTGAACATCATATGATAATAATATAGGCATATATAACATGATAATATATTTCTACAGATTCACAGGGTGTCAATTTACTAGTTATATAGGTACATATTGTCTGGTGAGAATAACTCACCTGTATTGAGCTGGAGAAGACAACCAACACACACATCACAGAATCCACAAAGGCACGAGAGTATGATGATGATTTGGGTGTGAGAGACAAGGTTAAATTCCTTGGATACATGGGACAAAACAATTCAAATATACATTAATAAACACTAAACAACAATTTACATAACTTGCAAATGCTTGCACAAAACACTATCAAACCAATTTCACTTGCCTCCATCCCACATAGGTTTAGCCATGGCTGGAAAATACACGGCTATGGCATGTTCTAGGATCTGGTTTTGGACCTATAGGGGTCGGCCATGTATAGAGGAATTGGTGCAATTGTTTGTGAAGCAAAGTCTAGTGTTCAATGGCAAAAACATGGATTTTCAAAGCATCTTATGGCTCGGCCAAGGCATATAGGGGCCTGGATATTTCAGGTGTGGGCTGTAGGGGAGGTGCAGAGGTGTGTTAGGTTGAGATCTGGTCAGTGGTGGTGGTGGTTGGTCGGCCTAGGTGGAAGAGAGAGGTGGTGATAGGCCTAGGTGTGCTCGGCTTGACCATGTAGGTGATGTTGCTCAAAACTATGGTGGATTCACATCACAAAGGGGCTCGGCTATGGCATGGGAAGGGGCTGGAGGTGATGTTGGTCAGAGGGGATGGTAGTGGAGGTGGCCAAGGTGGTGGATGTGGTCAGGCCGATCCAAAGAAGGGGATGAAGGCAAGGCAAAACACATGAAAACAAAGAAGAAAACATAGAAAACAAAGGAAAAAGAAGAAGTTTTTACCCAAAATTTTTGTGAAGCAATGGCCGGCTATTTTTCTTTGAGAAGAGAAGGTTTTGATACGAAATGAATGAGAAAAATTTGTGCAGCTGAAAGAATTTAGGTCGGCCAAGCAAAAGTGAATGCAGGAGTTTGGAAAACAAAGAGGTAGAAAACCAAAACCCTTAAGCAAATCAAGAGTCACGACCTTTCAAATTTCCTCTATTTTAATTTAACTTATATATATATAAATCTGATAATAAAGAGTAAATAAACTCAGAAATAAAGTAAATAAGAAAAATAAATAAATAAATTTTATATTAATTAAATTAAATGAAGAAAAATAACACTATATACAAACTAGGTTAAATAAACTGAAACAAATTCAAATAATCTTTGGAAAAATCTATTCTAATCTAAATACATGTAAAGTGAATATTAATAAAGTAAAACAAAGAAAATAAAGTGAATGTATAAAATAAATAAATAAATTTTAATTATATATAGTTAAATTAAGAAAATAGCAAAAAAAAAAATAGAAATTAGGCTTTAAAATTACAAAATAAATTCAACAAGCTTTGGAAAAATTTTATAATCACTTTAAAATTATTAAAAGACAAAATTATACATAAAATAAAATATTAACATATATTAGAACAAAATATGACAAATAAAATATAATTTATATGTTTTTAAAATAAATAATATTGCAAAATAAACAGTTTATACACAAAATTGAAAATTACATAACTTCTACAATATAAGTCCGTTTTCAACGAAACGAAAAGCAGTATTCATGGAATTAAATCTATTTTCATAATAAAAGATAAAATTTAAGAATTTTAAATATTTAAATTTAAAGTTTAAAAGTCAAAGTTTGACCAGTTTGAACAGAAATTCACTTTACAGTAAAATATCCAATTTTTACCAGTTTGAAATTATAATTTACATAACAATCAAAATATATATTTAGAAATGAAATATTTGAAACAAAACAAGTTTAAAATAATTTCAAAAGTTTTTCAATCAGGAAATTCAATTTAACAGAAATAAAATATAAAATAAAATAAGCCTAAAATGTAGGGTTGTTACACTATTCGTTCATGTATATATACTAATCTACATATACATCGCTTTTCACAAACATATATACACGTATACATTTACTTGCATGTATTTGTCACCATATATGTATATATTTACATTTATAGATATTTTCCTATACATTACTTCCTATGGCCATATATATACATATATGTGTACATATATACTTATATATATATATATATATTATCAAACATCATAAACTTGTATATATTTATATATACATTTATGGATATTCTATCTTAAATTTAAATGGTGGAGTTTATATATATTTCGATAGAATTTATCATATCCAGAAATTATAATTTAAAATTTTAATATGGTTTTTATCAGTTTATAGATATTTCAAATATCAGAAAATTCATCTATTCGACTTATAAAAATTAATATTTCAATAAATTTAAAATTAGTTAATTACCCCAATATTCGATGGCTAAAAATCTAGGTCATTACAAATCCGAACATAGATGATGGGTAAATTAATATAACATTCGGACTTGAAAGAATGGAAATAGTTTGAATAAAAATTAATATTGGACAGGATGGATAAAACAAGATAACAGTCCAAACTCGATAGAATGGACAAAACCAATAATTGAATACCGTGAAGAGTAGTTGACTCTTCCTTTTGTAATTAAAGAAAGAAGATGCAAATGTTCAAATCTAATAAGGAAAGGAAATTTTCCAACAATGACTAGGAGGGTGCTCCCCCCTTACCGAAAGTATACCTCTAGAAATATACTTAAGAACTCCAATGGCTCTCGGACACGTCCAAGTCGGACCCCACCAACGGTTACTAAGAATCTGAGTATTGAACATCTCAATGCGCAAAAACCGATCCCAATTTAGAGTGGATGTGAAAATACCCTAATGGGAGCAAACCCACATAGCTTGGCTTCCACTTGCTCTTTGGGTTTAGTCATTTTCGACAAAGGATAACAAAGCTCAATTGAGCAACACATCATTTTAGAATGATGAAATACAAAGTAGGCTGAGGTAACCGATAGTGGAGTGTTTCCTGGGGATTTGACCAGGCAACTAGTGCTCGGCATCAGAGAGTGTCCGGCATCCAGGAATGTTCGGCGAAGCAACCATCATCCATGTGTACTCGGCGTAGTACTCGGCGTCCTTAGTATCCGGTGTCCAGGAGTGTTCGGCATAATACTCAGCAGTGTTCGGCATCGAGACTACTCGGCGTAGTACTCGGCAGCAAGGGTACTCGGCACCAAGTAGTGTTCGGCATCAACTGGCACTCGGCAACAACCTATGCTCAGCGTCAACTAGTGCTCGGCATCAAGACTGCTCGGCGTACCACAGTACTCGGCATCAAGGCTGTTCGGCATCAAGACTGCTCGGCATGCAAGGTCGCTCGGAATCAAGGCTGCTCGGCATACAAGAGCACTCGGCATCCTATGGTGTTCGGCGAATACTCGTCATCCAGAAGACGTTCAACACAACTAACCAGCACACCGTTCGGCATAGAAGGAATGGTTCGGCGGAACTCGTTCGGCGAACCTTGCTCGGCATACGGCGACCACTGTACTCGGGCTGGAACGTTCGGCAATCAGCCCACTTGGGAAGTCCAGCCCATCTTTGCCTATAAATAGAGGGGCAGGGTCACAGTGAAAGGGATCCTTTTCTGGAGAGAAAAGATGGGGAGACTCTGCCATTTTCAAGACCCATCTTCTCTACTTAAACACCTTCATTCAAGCATTTGATTCACGAATTGTATTTGTAATCAATCATAAAGGAAATCAATAAAGTTGAGCAAAGTGGACGTAGGCAATTACGCTGAACCACTATAAACTTGGTCTTCTTACTTTCTGCATTTAAATTAGCATTGTCTTCTCTGTTTAATTTACTTTCATCACTTATATCTCTACATAATCTTTCTGAACGAGGTTAGTGACCAATTTTGGTGCTAACACTTTGGTGCTTTCACTGAGAATTCAATTCTCAGACCTCAAGGATCTGCTTTGAAGCTACTGGATTGAATAAATCCCCCAAAGAAGATCCGACTCACTGATAGGACATCCGTTGATTCTACTCAGAGTTCATACCAATAACTCTACAATGGCAAGACCACGTACCAGGTCAGCTTCCCTTAATGCGGATGCCCGAGAGACTGCTAGCGTGCAGCAAGCAGGACCTAGCAATCAACCAGCAATCCCGAGTGCAGGGATTGCCGCTCAAGAACAGACTCCAGTTGTCACCAGAGTGGAGTTCAACGACTTGATGAGAGAACTTAGGGAAAGCAGGAGACAACTGGGAGAACAGATGCAAGCTAATGCCAACCTGATGGCACAACTCACTCAACAGCAGCAACAGAATGCTGGGGGCAATCAAGCTGCTTATTCCTCTTCTGATAGCTCAACTTCTTCTGATGAGCCACCCAGGCGCAGACGCCGTAAGACTGAAACCGCAAGGGCAGATGCTGCTGTTCGAACAACAGGAGACCGCGACCAAGCCAGAACTGGAAACTTCCGAACTGGAGTACAGGTGGAGGAGGGAGCTCCAGATCATCAAGATGTTAACAATGTTGAACCTCATGACGCACGATTGGCAGATCGCCAGGAAAGGAGGCATCAGCATGGACAGGCACGCAGAACTGACTCCAACCTCCCAGCTTCCATACAGACACCCGATCTGACAGCCATGATCAGGCAACTGATGAAAGAAAATCAGGGCTTGTCAAATGACGATTGGGGAGTGTCAAGAAGTCATACTCCGTTCACGGATGTTGTGCTGCAAGCGTCCTACCCCAAGAAGTTTAGCATGCCAACCATTCCTGCATACGAAGGAAAGACTGACCCCAGACAACATGTAATGAGGTATGAATGGATGATGGATTCAGCCAGAGCAAATGATGCCACCAAGTGTAGGTGCTTCCCGATTACTCTATCTGGGATCGCTACTATGTGGTTCACCCGACTTCCTCCGCGATCCGTATCAAATTTCGAGGAGTTGGCAAAGAAGTTTATTGAGCAGTTCAGGATACACACTACACGCCCGAAGGACGTGATGTCTCTGTCGAGTGTAATCCAAAATCCCGGAGAGTCGCTGAAGGAGTACTTACAAAGATTCCACGTTGCGGCAACTGAAGTCAGTAATCCCAACGACCACGCAATTCTAATGGCTGTGATGAGAGGTGTAGATCCGGATTCTGAATTCGGAGATTGGCTGGCAGGAAAACCTCCGACTACGCTAGAGCGTTTCTACTCCAAGGCGCACCAGTTCATAAGAAGAGAGGAAGCTAGGTGGGTACGACGAGACAAGGCACCGGGACCTGCCCAAGAGTCAATTAAGAGCAACATTGCTGTGAAGCAATCTGGAGACAATTCAGGAAAGGTCCAAGTCAACGTCCAGAATAAGCCTGTGCAGCCCAAAGAGTCCGGAGGAAGGAGTCAAGGAAAGAGGAAAGAAGCGGGAAAGTGGAAGTCGAGAATTCCAAGCTACAACGAGTACACTCCGCTAAACGCCCCACTTGAGAACATTTACCTATCCACATGCAATACTTTTCAGTACAGAAAACCATGTCCGAGAGAATCGACTGAAGAACAGAAACAGACTGGGAAATATTGCCGCTTCCATGAAACCTATGGACACAACACGGAAGAATGCAGACACCTACATGACGCTATCGAGAAATTGATCAGACAAAAGAAGTTGCAAGAATTTGTGAAGGATCCGCAGGAAGGAGGACAGGGAACGTCCGACCCAGGTCGTGCACCAGCTCCACGTCATCCAGAGGAACCTGCCCGAACTGTTGGGAGACTGGTTATAAATACAATTATCGGCGGACCTCATCCCGCAGATAAGAACTGGCAAGAGATGGAGCGATATGCGAGCTCCTTGAAGCATGCGGATTTCGAGTGTTGTTCAAACGTAGAGGACGGGGCCCCTGCTAAGCAGCAGCGCGTGATGACAGACGATATTGTGTTCAGAAACAGAGACGCTGATCAGATAGAGGCTCCGACCATCGATCCCATGGTCATATCTGCAACAATCGGACCAGCGTATGTAAAAAGAATCTTGATTGATTGTGGAAGTTCAGTCAACATCATCTTCAAGAAGGCATATGATCAGATGAAGCTAGAGACAAAAGACTTGAAACCATCCAAAGCTCGTATCCACGGTTTTAACGGCGCTGCGACTGATGCAGTGGGATATGTCGAGTTACCAGTTGAACTGGGACAAGGCGAGCGTCGGAGGGTACGAATTCTACCCTTTGTAGTTTTGGATGTGGACTCTCCATATAATGTTTTCTTGGGTCGGCCGGCCCTGGCTGAATTTAGGGCGGCACTAGCCCCGTGGTGCTTGACTTTGAAGTTCCCAACTGACAAAGGAGTAGGCATTGTTCACGGAGACCAAGCAGCTGGTCGTTCTTGTTATGTGGCCGAGCTCCATGAAGCCCACCGGAGGGAAAAAGGAAAGGGTACGGACAATCCTGTCCGCATCCTCAACGCGAATAATTGACAAGTAGTGCCCGAGCCCTGGCTCGGGCATAGTTCTCGGATCTACGGAGATATAGATCCGAGAGACGACGATGAGAAACCCAGGGAAGAGAAGGCGGCACCGGCTGAATTAACAATCGACATTTCAGTTAGCCGTGACGACCCTTCGCGAATACTGAAAATCGGATCACAGTTAGGCCCCGCAATGACAGAAGACCTTAGCGACTTCCTCCGAGCAAACCTTGATGTTTTTGCCTGGACGCATTCTGATATGTGTGGGATTTCTCCCGCCATCACAAGTCATATGTTGAACATAGACCCGAAATACGTCCCAGTCAAGCAAAAGAGGAGAGGAATGGATCCAGAGAGATCCGCCGCTCTTGGAGAGGAGGTGGACAAACTCAAAGCAAATGGGTTCGTCCGCGACGCCCTCTACCCGGAGTGGGTCTCCAACCCCGTGCTAGTAAAAAAGGCAAATGGGAAATGGAGGACTTGCGTAGATTATTCCGACTTGAACAAAGCATGCCCTAAGGACAGTTTCTCGTTGCCTAGGATCGATCAGTTGGTCGATTCCACAGCAGGACACGAATTATTGTCATTCATGGATGCGTACTCGGGATACAACCAAATCCCAATGCATATTCCGGACCAAGAACACACCAGCTTCGTTACAAATGTCGGGCTGTATTGCTATGTAGTGATGCCCTTTGGATTAAAGAATGCTGGAGCAACTTACCAACGTCTGGTGAATCGAATGTTCAAGGACCAGCTGGGCAAAACCATGGAGGTCTATGTGGATGACATGCTCGTGAAGTCACGGCAGTCAAATGACCACATTCAAGACTTAGCTGAAATGTTTAACATACTCAGGTCCTATGGAATGAAGATCAACCCGCTGAAGTGTTCTTTCGGCGTTGCATCAGGGAAGTTTTTAGGATTCATCGTCAACGCTAGGGGAATCGAAGCCAACCCAGAAAAGATCCAAGCCATTCGAGACATACAAGCGCCCAGGACTGTAAAGCAGGTACAGAGCTTGAACGGAAAAGTGGCTGCGCTAAGTCGATTTATATCCAAGGCAACTGACAAATGCATCCCATTCTTCGACATAATAAAGAAAGGAAAGAGGAATTTTGAATGGACGTCTAGCTGCGAGGAAGCTTTCCAAAACCTGGTAAGGCATCTGGAGAGCCCACCGATGCTATCTAAACCAGTGGACCATGAGATGCTGTACGTTTACTTGGCTATATCCCCTCATGCGATAAGCGCAGCTTTGGTCCGTGAGGAGGATCGAGTCCAGAAGCCGGTATATTATGTTAGCAAGCGTTTAACGGGGGCAGAGAAGAATTACCCTAAAATTGAGAAATTGGCTTATTGCTTGGTGATTGCATCGCGCAAGCTACGCCCATACTTTCAAGCGCATTCAATCGGCGTTTATACCGATCAACCCCTGAGGCAGGTACTTCAGCGACCAGAAACTTCTGGAAGATTGCTGAAATGGAACATCGAGTTGAGCCAATTCGATATCGCGTACTTACCATGGAGAGCTATCCGAGGGCAAGCGTTAGCAGACTTCATCGCTGAATTTACCATACCCATCAAACCGGACGATCACGACATCATTCCCCCCATACGATGGAAGTTATACACTGACGGTGCATCAAACGACCGTTGCTCCGGCGCGGGCGTAGTTCTTATAACTCCGGAAAACCGATCAATCTGTTATGCCCTGAAGCTCGATTTTCCGGCTACGAACAACGAAGCTGAATATGAAGCATTGATCGCTGGCCTGAAGCTTATCAAAGAACTCGGAATCAAATCAATCGAAATCTTTTGTGACTCGCAGTTAGTGGTATACCAAGTGCGAGGAGACTACCAAGCAAAAGGACGAAAGCTTGCACCGTACCTCGTTCAGGTCCAGGAACTACTATCAAATCTTGAGCGTTATGACATTTCGCACATCCCGCGAGAACAAAACAAAGAAGCCGACTTGTTGGCTAAGTTCGCAAGTACCGACGATGTTCAGCAAATGGGATTGTATCCCGTGGAAGTCTTGCATGCCCCGAGTGCAGACGAGATGAAAATCGACCTTGTGTTGGAATCAGAGATCGAGAAGGACTCGTGGATAACCCCATTCAAACTGTACCTGACAACCGGGGCTTTACCAGAAAGAAGAAGCGAAAGACGACAGGTCCTTCGAAAGGCTGCGCGGTACATAATGCAGGATGGATCCATGTACCGGAAAGGGTTCTCAATCCCATTGTTACGATGCATCGCTCATGATGAAACAAAGCGAGTCTTGAGGGAAGTCCACGAAGGGGAATGCGGCGACCATACTGGGGGGCAAACGCTAGCAAAGAAGATCCTCCGCTATGGGTATTACTGGCCTACCGTAAACCGGGATGCCGCGGACTACGCAAGAAAATGCGACAAGTGTCAAAGATATGCAAAAATCCCGAGGGCTCCGTCAACGGAACTCACACAAATGATCAGCCCTTGGCCATTCGCGATCTGGGGAATCGACATAATCGGCTCTTTGCCTCTATCCAAAGGTGGTGCGAAATACGCGATAGTTGCGGTCGACTATTTCACGAAATGGGCTGAGGCAGAACCTTTGGCCACTATCACCTCTAAGAAAGTCATTAATTTCGTTGTACGAAACATCATATGCCGCTTTGGTCTTCCACGCACCATCATTACAGATAACGTAACGCAATTCGAAAGTAGAGAGTTCAAAGATTTCTGTCTAAAGTACGGCATCGAGAAAAAGTTCGCTGCCGTTGCACACCCAAAAGCTAACGGACAAGTCGAGGCCGTTAACAAGATAATCAAGTCCATACTAAAGAAGCGTCTGGAGAAGGTTGGAGGCAAGTGGGTAGATGAACTCCCGACAGCATTATGGGCATATAGGACTACCCACAAGTCCGCGACCGGCCACACTCCGTTCGCCTTGGCATACGGTTCTGAAGCCGTGATACCCGTGGAACTTGAAGTTCCATCGCACCGAGTGACATACTATGACCCCAAGACGAACCAAAACCTCTTGCTGGAATCACTGGACTGCATCGACGAAAAGCGTGAAGAAGCTGAGTTAAGGGCGGCGGCGCACAGACATCGAGTCAAGCGCTACTACGATGGCAGAGTCCGCCCAAGAATCTTTGATGTGGGTGATCTCGTTCTGAAACGAGTCTTCCCAGTACCATCACGCATGAATCCCAGCTGGGAAGGTCCATACGCCATTGAACGGAAGCTTGGAGAAGGAACATTCAAGCTAGCGACCGTTGATGGCACGACACTCCCCCGAGCATGGAACAGTGAACATTTGCGGCACTATTACATTTAGCATGTTTCCCTTTCTTGTTATAGGCATTATTGTTTTTCGCATGTTTCCATTCAATAATGACTCAGTTTTCCTTTTGAAGTTGTAATCGAGCAATTTAGTTGATTTTCATTAATAAAGGCTTGAAGCCACATTTTCTATGAAGTTTCTGTATCTCTTAATCGAATGATAAATTACATTATTCTGTGCGGCGTACAGACTCATACAAACGATTTCCAATCTCCGAATCCCCAGAGTGCGGAGCGGAGTACTCTAAGTCCCCAGAGCGCGGACTAGAGTATAAACGATTTACAATCTCCAAATCCCCAGAGTGCGGAGCGGAGTACTCTAAGTCCCCAGAGCGCGGACTAGAGTATAAACGATTTACAATCTCCGAATCCCCAGAGTGCGGAGCGGAGTACTCTAAGTCCCCAGAGCGCGGACTAGAGTATAAACGATTTCCAATCTCCGAATCCCCAGAGTGCGGAGCGGAGTACTCTAAGTCCCCAGAGCGCGGACTAGAGTATAAACGATTTCCAATCTCCGAATCCCCAGAGTGCGGAGCAGAGTACTCTAAGTCCCCAGAGCGCGGACTAGAGTATAAACGATTTCCAATCTCCGAGTCCCCAGAGTGCGGAGCGGAGTACTCTAAGTCCCCAGAGCGCGGACTAGAGTATAAACGACTTCCAATCTCCGAATCCCCAGAGTACGGAGCGGAGTACTCTAAGTCCCCAGAGCGCGGACTAGAGTACAAACGATTTCCAATCTCCGAGTCCCCAGAGTGCGGAGCGGAGTACTCTAAGTCCCCAGAGCGCGGATTAGAGTATAAACGATTTCCAATCTCCGAGTCCCCAGAGTGCGGAGCGGAGTACTCTGAGTCCCCAGAGCGCGGACTAGACTATGAACAGTCCCAAGTCTCCAAGTCCCCGGAGCACAGTGTCAGCAAACCAAATAAAGACAAGAGAATCATTCAAACAAGAAGAAACTAAAATTTTATTCGATAAGTCCAAAATAGGGATACAAGATCACTCCTACAAAATTCGGGCCTATACAAACTACAAGTTATGAAAGGTAGAAACTGTTACAAACTTAAGCAAAAACTTGTTGAACAAGTGCATCGATCATTTCTTCGACTTCTTCTTCTTGTCCGCCTTCGGTGTTTCCGATGACTCCTCTCCCTCACGTTTCTTCTTGGACTTTTTGCTTGCTAGAGAGACGGAGTCAGGAGTAGGAGACGGAACATCTAATGGTTTGGACCTGCCCGGGAGAATGATTTTCAAAGGTCTATTCCGCGGGTCAGTAAGTTCCAGGACCTCAGATTCAACTTTGACTTTGACCTTTCTCTTCTCCTCGTCGGCAAGACGATCCTTCATGCTCATCTCTGAAGTATGTTCAGAGGCTCCAGTGATTTTAACTTCGTCGCTTCCTTCGGCCGGAGACGAGGTGTCAAGTTTGTCATCGTCAAGCGCCCTAATCACTTGAGCGTCTGAGCCGGGAGTTACCTCTGCGTGAGCAGCGTCGCTTGTTTTCCCCGCTTCCTCCTTGGCGTCATCGCTCCTCGGAGTTAGCTCAGTGTCAGAACAACCTGTGAGAAACATAAGAAGTGGGCATTAGAACGAATAACCACTGCTGAAAAATGACGGGATCACTTCGATTTCTAGAGAAAGAAGAATCTCCTACCAGGATCAGGTTGACTGTCGGTGGCGCGAGGGGTTTCACCCTCCAGGATAGGTGACAACACATGAACGCCAAGCCCGGGATCTTCGGGATCATAACTGGCGTGTTGCTCGAATGGATCAAGCGTCGACCGACCAGCCGATTGAGCAGCATAAGGAGCGGCAATGTGAGGAGTAGTAGTGTCGGCCTCTGATGGGCCAGCCTCGTTGTTCTTCTCTTTCGAAGGGGAAGAGCCTTTGCCATAGAGAGCCAATGCTACGGATAAATCCGATGGCTCATTCCCCCTCAGGAACTCCTTCACCAGTGCATCCTCGTCGATTTCCTCGGAGCCTGATTCGACTTTCTTGATCTTTATCAGAGTCTCCCATGCCTCAGCCAGGGATTCATGGTAGCCGTCGCCCAAGAATGTTAGGTCGCGGTGCATAAGGACGCGGGCTCCGTACTCGGCGATCAACGGGTCAAACATACTTTTGACCTCTTCCCTGCCAGTCTCTGCGGCCGCCTCAAGGCGAGAATCAAGCTCCTCCTCAGCCATTCTTTTACCCTCCTCACGGGCTTCATCCTTCATTCTCTCGACCCCGGCAAGTTCACCGTCGAGCTTTGCCTTGAGGAGCCGGGTAGCAACAATCTCATCGCAATACCGCTGTGATTCTTCCTGAGCGGCTATTTTGTCTTCTTTCTCCTTGGAGAGTTGTTCTTTCAGCTCTTTGACTTGAATAGCGAGCACGTCCCTTTCTTTTTGAACAGAGTCTTTTTCTAGGGCAAGGGCGCCGCTGCGCTGAACTGCTTCATCAAGCTCCTTTTTGTGAGCCACCTCTAAGCGAGTAACTGCCTCGGCAGTATCTTTTGCGCCTTGTTCAGCGGCTTCTAGCTTTAACTTATAAGAGGCGAGTTCTTCGTCTTGGAGTTTGATGATTTTCTTATCGCTGTCAGCCTCCAGAGTCAGACGGTCAATCTCGTGTTGACGCTCAACAGATACTTCTGATATCTTCTCCACCAAGTGCACGAATGCGTCATGTTGAACATAGACGTCATTGTTGCATGCAATGGCACTTTGCTTCACGTGCCCAGGAATGTGATGGATGGCCGGGAGGAATTTCAAACCGTCAAAACAAATCTTCGGAAACTTGGCCTTAAGGTCGACCATCTTTTCCGCAACGGTTGGGTCCACGGCAGGAGCAGGAGGAGGAGGCTTAGAGAATTCCGTTCTTTTACGCGGCTCCCGAACTTGCCTCGTACTCGATGAACTGGAATGTTGTTCTCGAGCAGCATCGGACTGATAGCCCTTCTGCAGAGACTTCTCTTTATCCGGCTCAGTTGTAGGAGGAAGATCACGGGACTGAGAAGATTGATAGTGCGCTTTCTTACGATGAGACGATTCGCGCGGACGATTGTCCCTATCCTCATAATCACCTCGGTCCCGGCGTCTGCTCGAACCGGAATCCCGTCCGGAGTGATGAAATATTGAAGACCCTTGAAGGCGATCAAGTCCGTGGGAGCGGCCCATATCACCTGCAAAGAAGGAAGATAACAACGAATTAAGGAGAATTCACGAATTAAAAAGACTTGAAGTATGCTATGGAATGCGCGTGTGCGTGTGTGTCCTAAGTGTTCCCCCCGACGGACCCGTTCGTTTGTCTTTGCTAATCGGGGTATTATCTCTGTGAGCCGGGAGTTGAACTCCTACATTGCCTCTAGCGGGCGACGAGAATTTGAGAGCTTCAGGATCATCGAACCCATAATTAAGTATGTCTTCGGGGATAGAGAGGTTCGAGAGACCCCTTAGAGAACTCTCCAGACGCTGTGAAGAAGCCTCTTTTTCAGGAGGGATAGGCGTAGGTTTTGAGGTGTCGCCGACTTTCTCTTTCTGAACCGTATATTTCAGCTTTTTCTTTCCCTTCGAAGGGGAGGATGACGTCTCAATATCCTGAACTTCGATTGCCGGATTCCAAGTAGGACCCACGTTCTCGCCCTGAGTGTCGGGTGCATCACCCTCTCTACGCTCGCCTTCTTCGTGCGCGACGGGAGCGCGACGCGACGACGGGCCGGCAAGTTTTTTCCCTTTACCGGATGGAGGTTTGGGAATTGTAACGCCTTCTGGAAGGCTGACCCGACGATCAGGAGCTAGCAAGCCGAACCCCGACAGCGATTCATTTGAAATGATAGCTCGAATATCTCGGTCCTCGGCCGGGAGAGCTCTAATCGCGTCAACAGCATCAGAATATCCTCGGCCTTCCGGACGCGGGTTAATACCTGAAAAGACGAGATGAAGAGTTAAGAAAAAACATGACTCCCATTAAGTACGAGTAACGGTTCAGCAGAGAGACTTACTGCCTTCAACCCATCTCCTAGCGAAACCAGACGGGCATCGCACATAGAACCATTCCTGTTTGTACAGGGCGAACTTGCTGCAGGCCCCTGTCAAGATCTGGCACTTGTGATACGGCTCGAGGAAGATGAAGGAAGGGCTATCTTTCCGTCTCTTGAACATGTAAATGTATCGAATATCACCGGGGGTTGGAGGTCTGGAGAAGACAGCCATGAAGAGTAAATAAGTCCCATATAGGAACGCATGACCATTCGGGTGCAGCTGCGACGGAGCGATATCTATATACTGCAGCACATCCCGGAGAAATAGGTTAAACGGAGGCACGCTGCCCATCCAGCACATGAACTTGTTGCAGGCCGTGTACCCGACCGGGGGCAAATGAGGACGGTCGTGTCTCGAAGGAACTAACACGTCGGTAAAGGGAATTCCGTGAATGGAACATATCCGTCGCAGAGCGGCCTCGTTGATCCTCGAGGCTTGAGAATCGACCGGATTGTCCAATAAGATGGTTGACTCCAGAGCATCGGGCGCCAGATTATGAGCGGGAGAGATTGACGGGTTGGAAGCATCTGCGGCTCCTTGCTTTGCTGACGGCCCAGGCCTGTCAGATATGGTGGCAGAACTAGATTTTCCTGACATCCCGAATAAATAATGAACCTGGCTAAATGCTTGAGAAAGCTATACTTGAAAAACGTTGAGCGTTAGAATCAGCATCACGAATTTTCCCCCCACGTGGTGTGTGAACTAGTGCAAGCAATCGTGTAAAGACAACAATAAAGATATAATAATTAGCTTCGGATCATCGCCTTCGAAGACCGTCATCGCTGACCGTCTCAAAAGCCCGCCTTGAGGTGATTACAGTTTCAGGTTCAAAAGACATATGATTTCTAGAGTGACCGGCCTAAGTGTAGTTTAACATTTATACTGATCGGCATTTTAGTAATGTTCATCGTCCTAAGTAAAGTGTGCGGCAATTGTATTGCTCGGCATATAAGGTGTTCGGCAATTATATTGTTCGGCATGAAAGGTGTTCGGCAATTGTATTGTTCGGCGTATAACGTGTTCGGCAATTATATTGTTCGGCATGAAAGGTGTTCGGCAATTGTATTGTTCGGCATATAAAGTGTTCGGCAATTATATTGTTCGGCATGAAAGGTGTTCGGCAATTGTATTGTTCGGCATGTAAAGTATTCGGTGATTGTATTGTTCGGCATGTCAGTTGTTCGGCAATTATATTGTTCGGCATGTCAAGTGTTCGGCAATTGTATTGTTCGGCATGTGAAATGTTCGGCGTTTGGGCATTGATTGGCTTTGGTTCGTTCGGCTCAATTATAGTTCGACTTGTTAGCGAGCGTTCGGCCTGGCCTTGTCCGGCTGAGGTACCGTTCGGCAACTAACCGTTACACCATCCGGCACATGACCACATGCGCCGGAGCAGCGAACGGCGCCATTACCCTCTCCAACACCTTTCATTCTTTTTCTTCCTTTTGACCTCGATCCAACACGAGGAAACTAAGGCAATAGGCGGACATACTCCTAACTCCTCCACGCTATGTCGTTCGGCAATACAGACAAGCTATACAAAAACCCTCTACACGACTTCGTTCGAACATCTCGTTTGAGTATACGATGAAAAATACCTAAGTGTGCAGATCGAAGATTGAGATGGAGTAGTTAAGTCTCAAATTCGGACGATTGAACAGAATTGTGAGAACGGAGGAAATAAGAAGTAAAAGGAGAAAAGGAAGAGAAGGGACTGGTTTTATAGAGGGGAATGGAGGAAGTCGAAGGGGCTATACCCGGTAGAACCGGTCAATACCGGAGTACTCGGCATTAAGGTGGAGTGACGTTCGGCACGCTAGGAACGTTCGGCTCAAAACGTGTCGTTCGGCATCCCAAGCTTGTTCGTCTCGCACCTCCCTTTGCTAGCATTCTCGAGAGGGTACCTCCGAGGTAGATTGTACCAGATTCAAAGCGCATCACGTTCGGCCACGCAATACACTTTGGGGGGCAAGTGTTTCCTGGGGATTTGACCAGGCAACTAGTGCTCGGCATCAGAGAGTGTCCGGCATCCAGGAATGTTCGGCGAAGCAACCATCATCCATGTGTACTCGGCGTAGTACTCGGCGTCCTTAGTATCCGGTGTCCAGGAGTGTTCGGCATAATACTCAGCAGTGTTCGGCATCGAGACTACTCGGCGTAGTACTCGGCAGCAAGGGTACTCGGCACCAAGTAGTGTTCGGCATCAACTGGCACTCGGCAACAACCTATGCTCAGCGTCAACTAGTGCTCGGCATCAAGACTGCTCGGCGTACCACAGTACTCGGCATCAAGGCTGTTCGGCATCAAGACTGCTCGGCATGCAAGGTCGCTCGGAATCAAGGCTGCTCGGCATACAAGAGCACTCGGCATCCTATGGTGTTCGGCGTAATACTCGTCATCCAGAAGACGTTCAACACAACTAACCAGCACACCGTTCGGCATAGAAGGAATGGTTCGGCGGAACTCGTTCGGCGAACCTTGCTCGGCATACGGCGACCACTGTACTCGGGCTGGAACGTTCGGCAATCAGCCCACTTGGGAAGTCCAGCCCATCTTTGCCTATAAATAGAGGGGCAGGGTCACAGTGAAAGGGATCCTTTTTTGGAGAGAAAAGACGGGGAGACTCTGCCATTTTCAAGACCCATCTTCTCTACTTAAACACCTTCATTCAAGCATTTGATTCACGAATTGTATTTGTAATCAATCATAAAGGAAATCAATAAAGTTGAGCAAAGTGGACGTAGGCAATTACGCTGAACCACTATAAACTTGGTCTTCTTACTTTCTGCATTTAAATTAGCATTGTCTTCTCTGTTTAATTTACTTTCATCACTTATATCTCTACATAATCTTTCTGAACGAGGTTAGTGACCAATTTTGGTGCTAACAGTGGAGAAACCAACTATCGAGGATATAAAATGATCGTATATGGAAATTAAGTCTTGTGTACTTATCACCACTCATCGAATTCCAACTTTTACTATTTCTTAGTTAACAATAATACCGGACAAGTCAAGATAGTGTTGACTAAAAGTCATATCTCACGGTTATTCTTAACTTTCGAAATAGCGACGAGTTTACTTCTTCGACGTTTAGTGTTAAGTATATAAATAAGTCGTTCCCATATAAGTGAATCATTTTACGGAAATTAATTCATTTCTATAAACGAACCAAACTTTTTCTTTTAAGAACCCGAAGTCGTACTTGGCCTCACATTACAAGTATTGGCTTTATAACACTTTGTTAAAAGAGTTTACTAACTTCAAAACATCAATTTAAAAAGGATTTAATAACGTAAAACATCCTTATTACATTGATTAATTAACTTTAAACTTCATCACACAATTTGATTTTTTAACTTCTAATGTCTTTAAATAATAAAAAGCGTAAATCACTTTTAAACCTTATTGATTCAATTAATCAGTTAAATATAATTAATTAAATTAATCAATAATTAATTGTCATTATTTAAAATGAATAACAAAGTCAGAAAACATACTTGTTACTTTGATAAATTCACTATGAAACTTCAGAAATTAAGTCGCTTAATTAACTTCAATAACCTTGAATAAAAAGGGTAAATTACCTTTAAAACATCATTAATCCAATTAATTAATAAATTTAAATATAATTAATTAAATTAATTAATTAATTCTCATTTCATTAATTCAATTAATTAATATATTTAAATATAATTAATTAATTATCATTATTTAAAAACGATTTATTAAATATAAACATCAATAAAGAAAATATTAATTAGATTTAATACAAGTTGATAAATTTTAAAAATCATTATTAAAAAGATTTATTAATTTAAAAGCATCATTAGCAAAATGATTAATTAACTTTAAACATCACTAAATAAAATGATTAATTAATTTAAACAATCATTATCTAGGTAATTAATTAAATTTAAAACACATCATTAACTTAGTTATTAGTCAACCTTAATCCCTATTAATTAAGTAATTAATTAAATTGAGTAATAAATATTAAAATGATTAATTACTTTGGAAAACATCATAAATCAAAATCTTACTTAACTTGTAAAACAAATCCAAGCACGAAGATGAAACCAAACGGTTTCGATAAAAGGTGATTTTCCGAAAATGCCGATATAGCCACTATCGCTATACGGGCAGTTCGACAAACCACTTACGACATTAGCTATAAGACCAAACATCGCATAGAAATGGTTTAAGTGTAAGGTAAATAATGATGATACAACATGTAATAAGTATTTAATAACAATTATATTAACTCTAACCACGAACTTTTCATATAGCTAGCCACATGCTTACTAACTTTCAAATGCGACAACATTTCAAAGCATGAAATAAAAGAACAACCAAACCATCACTTCGCATATACAACAAGAATTCATAGGCTATTAACATGAACATTAACATAATATAAACTTGGTTAAAGATGGTGTATTTTTACTGACAAACTCTTTTTAGAAACTTGAAATAAACTTTAAACTTGTAGAGCTTGGAAACCACCAAAAATCAACTCGAAAAGGGTCATCTTCTCCTTGGTTTTTAGACATGTTACACTTGAAATTTGGTAAAGTGGTTAAAAGGAAAGTTTTAGGAAATTATTTCCTCTACCATTTAAAAAAAACATTCAATTACGATTTATTTTGAAGAAGGTATGGTCGAAATAAGAATGACCATTTTCGGACTAGGAATTCTGGGTCCAAAAACACTATGTAAACAATTGATATTTTGACATAAAAATTCATGAAATTTGTAGAAGTCGTCTACATAATAGTTGTAGCCACTAGAATTTTACATAGTTTGAACAAAAGAAAATTTTGATTTGGAGTAGTTTGGAGGAAGTTACGGTCGAATGAATTGGAGGAAAAATGGAGAAGTTTTTAAATGAAAAGGAGTAGATTTAACAAGTTTGAAATTATTTTAAAAGTTTAAACTTGGATTTTTAAAAACTTAAAATTATGAATGGAAGCCATTAAAAGGTTTCATGAAGCTTTTAGGAAGATGAATACTTTGGAAACAAAATGGAAAAAGTGAAAAGAATATGGAAAAAGAAAATGGAGAAAAGCTTTTATACAAAATGCATAAAGGAAATTACCATTAAACCCTTGTCCTTTGCCCTCCATTCATATGCTTCCACCTCATCACCAAGCCTCCCTCCCCTTATACTCACGTTTTTTCTCTTGTCCCCTTCCATTAAAACTTTACCCAACATGCATTTATAAGCATTTGTACTAAATGTCTTCCTAAGTTGCCAAAAAGTCACATCATGTCCCCTTATGTTTCCTTAAGCATCTTATTCTTTTTAAACTTTATATACATTGGTATAAATACATATACATACACTAATACACACACATATATATACATATTAACTTATTTACAAATTTATATATTCACACTAAAAAGTTCACAATTTTTTTGATAACTTTTAGCCGACGAAAAATCGAAAATTCGAAAAACGAAATCCGGTCACATTTTTTATTTTTCTTCGAACTAAATATTTTTGTAAACTAATTTGGCAAAATATTTTACCTTCAATATTTATTATTTAAAATATTTTTTATTTTAATTATAAAACCTATTATTGAATATTTAAAATTAATTAAATATTCGAAAATTAATGTGGTGAAATTCGGGGTCGTTACACTCTTCCTCCCTTAAAAGAATTTTGTCTCCGAAATTTACCACAATCCTATCCAAGAAAACAAACTATCCTAGAAATACCTAACACATTCATATGTAACTTATCCAGTAGAAACTAGTATGATATGAGTCTATATGCAACCAAATTCAGAGAATATCCTGAACTAAAATACTGCACATCCAATCATATCAAAAAGTAAATTTAGAATTAAATGCCCGGGCTCTTATATTCAATTTTTTTTTTCAAATTTCTTCAAAAAGAAATATATTAAAACCAAAACCAAAAATAACTAGGAGGTGATCCACCTAGCAAAACATGCAAAACTCTAGAATCAAAACAATATGGAGCGTCCAGTGTATTCCGGTTCCTCCAAATACAACAACTAGAGTGAACAATTATCATCTCTTTCCTAAATTTTTTTTTCCAAAATCACATTTTCAAAAGCACCGGGATTGATGTCCTAATAAAAATAATAATTCAAAAACCTTGGTTTATAAATTTTTAACTTTATAAACTATGGTACATTAGGCCACACAATCAATCAATCAAATTCAATTAAATCAAATCAACAAAATTCCGTAAAGGAATACACTAACACTATCAATCATTCAAATTCCGTAAGGAAAAAATCTAACACTCAACATTATTTGAAATGTCAAAAGATTTACAACAAACTCCTAACTTAGTTCCAAAACTTTCTTGATTGCTCAAATATAGATAACTATGTAAGCGTACCATTATTTGCCCATTAGCCTTTGGTTATTGCTTAGAAGATTATCCAAACTTACTCGGACAAAACTGAAAGTTTTACTCTAAAATTATTGGTTTCCTGACTACACAAAACTTTCTAAATCACATAAATTTACATTTAATATTTTATTCAATACCAAAATTGTTTATGAATTATTTCATAAATTATCCTCTAAGTTTAAAAATATTTTATAAAGTTATTTCTTTATAAAACACCAAATAATAACTTATTCCAATTTATTTACTTGTATAATACCCTTCTAAATCCTAAGAGTATATAAAAAGCACAAAATTTATTTTGCTTTTCACAATTTAGGTGAAGTTCAAATCAAAATTTCGGTCTTTTAAAATCGAGTCAACCTCACGACTTCTTTAACTTATAGTGTTAAGATGGACAGTGTAACGCCCCACCTCTATGCTCACAATAACAAAGGTTATTATAAGGAATAACGTCTGCTATAGCGAAGAATAAGGCTTGTTAGAAGCGATCACCCGTAAGTTATGCCTTAGACGAATATTGATTACATCGATAGGAGTTGTGTAAATTACTCCCAAAGATATAAATTCAATCCAAATCTAAAACGAAACTACGGTGGCTAAAGAAAATCCAGAACAACTCATACTAACAACAACACTGTTAGTATAATCACGTCAGAACAGAAAATATCAAATACATAGCGGAAGACAAGTCTGGAATACATGATACAACAATCGATGGTTCACATGAACCAAATGTACATTTACAAAGACATCAACATACATGAGGCGATAATCAATACACCAAAAGTACACTTCGAAGGCTAGACAAAAGATGGAGTGAAATCCCAAAAGCTGAAGCTGCAACTGAATCAGAGATAGCGACTATCATGAAATAACTCGGTCTGACCCGAGTATTATTTAAAAGAAAATAATAAACGGGTAAGTCTAATTTAAACTTCAGAAATAAGTATATGATAAATAACACTTAAGCAAATTATCATAATCTCGAATGAGATTATACAATATAAATAATCAACATAGTTTAAATAAAGAAATCTCAATTTAAACTCCATCAAAATCAATAACCTCGAATGAGACTATTCAACATTAATAATCACCATAGTTTAAATGAAGAAATCTCAATTTAAACTCCACCAAAATCAATAATCTCGAATGAGACTATTCAACATAAATAATCACCATAGTTTAAATGAAGAAATCTCAATTTAAACTCCACCAAAATCAATAATCTCGAATGAGACTATTCAACATAAATAATCACCATAGTTTAAATGAAGAAATCTCAATTTAAACTCCATCAAAATCAATTTTCAATTTCACAATTAAATTCTAAACAGCAATACGCAAATTTATAATCTCAGATGAGACTATACACAAACTCAACTTCCAAATTCATATTTGAATTCAAAGCAGCAATTCACAAAATCTAGAAATCAAAATAGATAACTAGAAAATCAGCATAAAAATGGATCAATCCCAACAGATGACGAGTTTTAGCTACGCCGCACGTGCATCTCATATGGCCGAAGCCTACCAAGTACTATAATTTTTGGCGCCCATCAGATGACCCGAAGGTCCGCAGAGTGACCCGAAGGTCTAGTACTGGTAATTGATCCGAAGGTCTATCAGATGACCCGAAGGTCCAGCAGAGTGGCTCGAAAGCCCAACAAAATCATCAGAATCTCCAAATAGCAAGTATTTCAATTAACGAGTCCAGAATTAACCGAAACAGTAAAAGTGTGGTTCCATACTCCGCACTTTTGCCAAATCGTTTAAATCTCTTCATCGTTTCCTTGAAAGTGCAAAACTGTGTATTTTATATAAATAACATTTTACGTTCTCAAACGGACAAGTCCGGAATTAACCGAATCAGTAAAAGTAAGGGTTCATAGTCCTCAATTTTGCTGAATCGTTTAAATCGCTTCCTCATTCTTTTGAAAGCGCAAACTGTAAAATTTTTAGAAAACAATTTTATTTTAAAATGATTTTTAAACACGTGATTAAAACAAACAATATCTATAGCAATTTCAATAAGGAAATTGCGCTTCATAAAATACCGTAAAAACGGATACCCAATCAGCGTTGCGGGATAACCGTTTGAAAATTCACTTTAAAATTGACAGTTACTGAAGTCAAAACAATCAGTAATTTTTGTTCGTCAAAAATTCATCAAAACAGCAATCTTCAAAAAATTATCTTCGGAGTAAAAATCCGTTATAAAAATAACAGCAACAAAATTCGTTTTACTACGAAACACCGGTTCAACGTAATTTAAATAGTAGACTGCACTACTATATATTTAACGAAAAATATTGCACTGTCCACTTGCACAAAAATATAGGCAAACAATTAAAGTGACCTGGACATACTATCTGCATACGCAAAAATGACGTGCAAAAATGACTTGGACTTTGCATTTTCACGCAAGAACAAATGTAAACAAAAATATACATTTGAAAAATATTCTTGCACAAACGATATGCACGCACACTATTTTATAACATGTACGCGTGTTAAAAAAAAGATGGTTTGAAACTGAACACTTGCACTCGGAAATGAAATGCAAACTCTTTCCCCCCTCCAGCTGACACGTCAAAAAAAAAAACTAAATAATATGTATCCTGGCCCTACAAATGCATCTAACCTGGCAACACACTTCTTTGCCATAATGAAGTCATACATGCTCCTAAAAATGAGAGGCCTGGACAAAGTTACGTGCAACACAAATGTACATGCACATATGAGTTTTGAGACACACCTAATTGCACGCATGTACTAAATATATATAGCCTGGACATGCTTGATGTACGAATAATTATAAAGGATGGTGGCCAAGCGGTACTCTGATGCACGAATGAACTAAAGCCTAAAGGCATGAACGTGACTAATTTTCCTAGGACAGAGACAAAACAAGTAGCTAGACTGCATGATTCAAAGGACCAGAGTACCTAAGAAGGCAACGCACGCAACAAGTCTTCAAGGTGAAGTGATAACCAACATACATGCATGCATGATACGAATGCAACATGGGGACGGCGCATTCAAGTCAGACCAATCATCAATGTACAATGAACTCTGCAACCATCATTCAATAGTGTAAATGGTCAGGCAAAATGGGGATAGTGCCAATGTGGATGCAAATGAATGTAACACTTCTACAAGGCATATGTATGTATCCATGATGCAGTGCAACCGTGAATAGCAGCCACAACAGCAATATACATTCAAGCAACTTGAGCTCAGTCAGTATACAAAGTTCAAATGAAACTGGACCACTGAACCGTGCCACACGAACAGGTACAACATGCAGTGCAGACACAATATTTTGTGTAAACAGAATTAATACTGTAACCATGCCATCAGACGACATAAAATCATCAAACTAAAATAGGCAGCATAGTTTTTTTTTTAAAAAAAAAATTAGAGATGTGAGTTTAGCACTCACCTAAATTTGCTTCAAAATCAACTAGCCACCGAGATACAAGGAAGTAAGAATTCTTTTGGAACGTCATTGATACTTCTACCGAGTTATTGAAGGAAATGGAACCCAAAAGAATAATGCAGGGTTTTCTTCCTTTTCTCATATTTGTGAACAAATAAAAGCAACAATGTGCTGGCAATGTACTTTGTACAATAGCATTTATGAAGACGTGCCTCAGTGGAAAAAGGGACAAGGCTGCATATAATATGATGATTGTGACAGCAATTGCAATGTGTTCAACCTTGTGATAGCAAAAGTCTTCATTTTCCTTTATCTGAACCAATGTTTTGAAAACCGAACCGTAAGTCAGACCGTTGTATCTCAAGGTTCAAAGTTTTAATGGTCGGACCGGTCGAACCGCTGAAACCTTGCATTTTTATTTTTTTAACTATTTGTACATTCCAAATTGAAAAATATAAACTCATGTTGTTTAATACATGATATTGACTCATGTCATAAAAAATACCAAACACATATTATTACTCAAACACAAACACAACATATCTCATATAACATGATCTTAAACATACAGACCGATAATAATTCACATATAATAGTTGAAAACATCGTATAAATACCACAATAACATAAACTTGAACATTTCATCATGGTTTTAACCTCAATCACACATTAAAGTTAACATGTATATAATAGTTGACACCTACATATTAATAATAAAATAACATGAACCTGCAACATGGTTTTATGCATAGTGCTATTAGAGGAGTTTGCAGCAGCAAAGAGCCAAATGATGGAATTTGTAGTTTAGATTTTAGTACCATTATGATTTTTGAAATATAGATTTACTTGTTTTTTTCAAAGCAATACAAAAGATGAAAATGAGAGAGAATTATAGGATGAGAAAATAGGAAAAATTAAAAGAACCGCGGTTCAACCGGATAAAATTAATGGTTGGACCGTCGGTTTGAAGGTTCGACCGGGGTTCACGCATGACTAAGGTCTGATTGAGTTTCGAACCGTGATGATCCAAGGTTCAGGGTTATTCGAGGTCGAACCGAGGCTGGGTCGGGTTTTCAAAACACTGATCTGAACCCATTCTTTTGTACACGGCTTGTACAAAATGAGTTGGACAGAGTACTTGCAAAGTGTGACAGCAAATTGTTCTAATCTTGCTTTATAAACTTTTATTAAAAACACACGACTAGTAAAAAGATGATGATAGTGAATTATGTGTTCACCTATGCTAATGAATTGGCTATGCAGCTGACTACCACTTATATGCTCAACTGATTTGTAAATAATATTGCACTTACATTTTTCTTCAAATTTCAAATTAAAATTTCCATTTCAATTTTTTTTTTCGATAGTAATAAAATCACGGTCATTACAGACAGTGTTTATAGGTTGACTAATCATAGCAAATAATTTATACTACTTACATGTTTTAAACAAAAACTAGGGTTTTAATAAAACGATGTCCATTAAAACCTTCCTATCTTTTCACATTAAGGTGTTATAATGAATCTGTTTATGGACTGATCCAATAACACCAATTAGTTTACACTACATAGATACTTAAATAATAGGGTACTTTTGGCACAGGTCCTTATTAAGTTTCAAAATTCACGAAAAGTCCTTCACTAAATTTCAGTGTAAATTAGGTCCCTGTTTTTTATTCACGATTATTGCAGAGCATGATGCAACATTTCATAAAAGTTGCTGACATTTCCGCAATATTTCTGTACACTGTGAACATAGTGTATGAAAGTTGCTGAAATATCAACACTTATTTATAAAAGTTGCTGATATTTCAGCAACATTTATGTACACTGTGAACACAGTTTATGAAAGTTGCTGAAATATCAGCACTTATTTATAAAAGTTGCTGACATTTCAGCAATAATTTTTCTTTGTTATTACAATAAAACTTTGACACGGATAGTTGCTGAAATATCAGCACTTATTTATAAAAGTTGCCAACATTTCAGCAATAATTTTTCTTTGTTTTTACAATAAAACTTTGATACAGATAGTTGCTGAAATATCAGCACTTATTTATAAAAGTTGCTGACATTTCAGCAATAATTTTTCTTCGTTTCCAAAAAACAGGGACCCGCTTTACAATGAAACTTTGACAGGGACCCGCTTTACAATATGAAAGTATGATAGGGATGCCTCCCTAATTTCCACTAAATAATATCTATGGTTTTGATAAAAAAAACGCTATCAAAACCTTCATATCCAATCTAACCCATTTGAATCAGTGTTAAATTACCTCGTATATTGTTTAAGGGTAAAATTCATTTATCAAAACAATCTCTTATCAAAAATACCTTTTATTTTTGAAATCAATTCCCTTTTTGGGAACTTAAAGATTAAATGCCCAGTTATAAATTTCAAAACTCATCTTTGAAAGCATACTACATATATTTTTTTACGAAATAACTTTAAACAATTTGTTAATTAAAACTCACTTTGGGTTCGTTCAAATTTGAATTCATTTCGATCGTACAATGATAAAGAGAATAATTTACTAAGTACTCCACAACATTTGCCTAAGCAACATCTGATTGTCACTTAGAAGATTATTCAGATTACCACAAAACTAATCGAAGTGTTTTCCTCTGAATTATTCAAAGAAAAAGCATTCTACTTAAAATTTCTTTTCCAAAATATTTTACTTTAGAAATATTTTCAAACAATAACGCTTTTACTTTTCTCAAAATCTTTTGAAATCATTTTAAACATTTCTAGAATTTAAATTTTCCAAAAATTCTTTAAATGTTATTTGGAAAGACAAGTTTATAATTATTGCTAACTGTCCAAAGAGAGAAGCAAAAATATTCTGATAAAGACGTTCCTTAGTAATATCACCATGACTCTCAAAGTCATGTGCGGTAGCAATACCAAACCAAATACGACGAGTAGTGGGATCCTGAGCTAAACCTTGGAAATCTTAATGCCATAATGCCTTTCAAATCTTCCTAGCCATTATCCTACTGCAATAATTCTTGCTAAGAAGAATGCCCATGTTGTGGCAACTAAGTGTATTAAAACAAGAGTCAAAACAAATGTCATTTTAAACATTATTTACTAAAATCACAAAACAATTTACACTTTGCTTTATTTATAAAAAATTCGATTTAAATGTTCTCATTTAAAAATCATCATTTAATAATTTCAAACAATATTTATTATCTCAAAGGATAATAAAACAATTTAAATACCTTTTATAAACTCCAAACAATGTTAATCGTCTAGGGGGATGATTTATAATATTCTTTTTAAAACCTTAAAACCATATAAATCTTCCAAAGAATATAAAACAAATTTAAATTCTTTTATTAAATTTAAAATAACATTAATTATCCTGAAAGATAATAAATCACATTTATAATCTCTTTTATAAATCTAAAATAATATTAACTGTCCCAAAAGATAATTAATCTAATTTACAATTTCCTTTAATGAACAAATCAAATATCTTTAATAAAATAGTTAATTACTTCCAAAACAAATTCATCAAATCAATTTATTTATTTTAAACTCACTTATTAAATCAATTAACCAACTAAAAATATTATTAGTCAAATGATTATTAAATTCAAATAATCATTAATTAAAATAAATAATTACATTTAAATATCATTAATTAAAATGATTATTAATTTTCACATATCATTAATTAAAATAATTAATTAAATTCAAATACCATTACTTAAAATGATTAATTAAATTCAAATCTCATTAATCCAAAAAGATTAATTAATTTTAAACATCATTAGTTAAAATGATTAATTAATTTAAAATATCATTAATCAAAATGATTAATGAATTTTAAACATCTACTTTTGGGAAAACACAAGCTCAAGTTCAAACACACACAAGGGTTTAGGGGATGATATTTAATAAATGACGGTATAGTGGAAAAGACACTTAAATAGTTTAAATGGAATATCAAGATTAATTTCAATTAATCAATCAAACAAATCTAACTATCATCCAAGAAATCAAAAATAGTTTATAACATCATATATATGATACAGCAAATTTGGATGTGAGTTAAACTTACACTTAAATGGTTCTCCTTTATTATAATTATTCTCAAATATTTATCCTCTAAATTTTTATTTATTTATTTATTTTAATATTGTTATTATTAATTTTTTTATGCTACTATTTAGATTATATTAAATGACTTTTTATTACAAGTTTACTTTTAGGTTAACATTATTAGAAGTTGACTTTTAACTTAACCCTTTCGCTGAACACCTTATAATCAAACTGTGAAACATAATTCACAAGGGGTTCATTCCAAGATTCCCTAATTCCCATTTACTTGACCTATATCTTACTAAGGAAAATTCCTTTCAAACTATTAAACAATAGTTAATGCTCAAACTGGACGAGCATAACTAAACCAAATGATAACGATAAAATATTATCATTTCTAAACAATCAACTCCACTATACAACTATATTAATTTTGAAAATCATTCTTATATATGTAAAATATTTTCCTAGGTAAAATTATTTAATTTACCATTTTAAAACAATACTATATTGGTAGATCTGTTCAAGTGTTTAGGAATGCCAATCGATAATGCTGATCAGGCGCATCGACCAGAATTCATATACCACTCAATGGATCAAACAACATAATATAAAAAATTTCATACCACTAACAAATACGGACTCAATATATATTTATACTCTCAGACTTATCCTAGTATATTACTAATCCTATCCTTAGAGAGTTTACCCCACCAGGGCTTAGGGGTTCGCTAAAACTAAGCTCTGATACTATCTATAATGATCCACCTTTCTGATCCCTGGGAATGACACTTAATACATCCTCGGTATTCATGTGTCATTGCCCAAGCATCCGAAAGATAAGTTGTTTTAGGGTAAAATAAGGAATAGAATAAGACAGAATAGATAAACCTCACAGCGGAATGGTTAAATATAATATAAAATGATATAGTACAAAAGGTTGCTCCTTATAAGGAGTTATCAGAGTTATAAAAAAATACCACATCTAACAGATTGATAGCTATACATTTCGACTTTTCATTTTTAAGTTACAAAATACACCTCCATAATCATACACCAGAAATAAATAACTAGATAACTAAGGAGCCGCTTGCTCGATCATCGTCTTCAAAGAGCTCCAAAGAAACCCTGCTATTCTCGGACAAGCCAAATATAATTGAGTAAGTGAGAGTTTAGGGAAAATAAACAACTTGGGTCAGACAAAATGTCTGGTATGAGTAAAACTATGAAAAAATAGTGTGACAGCACGATTTTTCATACCCGAAAAATTGAACCATCAGGATTAAAAGAAGAAGGAGGTAGAAGAAAAGAAAACAACATCAACAGAATCTAACTATCGCAGCGGAATAAAATATAATAGATAACAACTGATCTTTACACAAAAGTAAATTTGTTTATACATTACATCATCAGAGTACACATAACACATCACTGGACAGTAATCATAACCTGTCCTCACAAAACTGAATACACAGAACACACAACACAGCGGAATATACGTCAAGTACGAGTGATACGTCTCGCCATCCAGCCCGTCTCCTGAGCTCCACAACATCCTATCATGTATCTGTAATACTCGGTATGACCCGAGCATTATAATAAAATAACACCCGAGTCAGTCTGGAAAACCAGCGTGAGAAAACACACTCGATCGGATTATTAAAGTTTTCCAAACCTTTTGAAAACAAAAGCATCCCGTAAGATCACGCCACAAATAAACATGTCGGGTTTTTACCTTACGATAGCCAAAACACTTTTTATCAAATTCATCTAATATTATAATAGTGTCTATTGAAAGTAAAATAGAATCTAGCTGAAATGCTTGCATCTCACATTTCAGTAATAGTTGGGCACAATCAAAACCGTACAAGCACGTAAGGAGAATGGATTTCCAACGAATGACTAGGCACTAGGGTACCACCTTTAACAGTACCTGGTCTAGATCAGCGTACCGAGGACCACGCCCGATCACCTGCAACACAAGACCGGAACTACCTAAGGGTAATTCCGAGTAAGATCACCCCACGGCTGGGATCAGCAACCGCACCACTAAGCTGAAATAAAAAGGGACATCTAGACAGGGATGACCTCACCCTAATGGGCGCTACCCACATAGCCTTGCTGCATAACCCTTGATTTTCAATCATTCCCGGTTGATGAGGTTCGAGGATAAGCGTTACCTTTATAGAACATTTCACTTAGAATGCCTGTAACAACCCGTATATTTGGACCATTTAAATTGACAATAATCCACACATGTCAACTTAAATAATACAAAACACGAATCATTATGGGATTATAAATACATAAATGTAAATGAGAATCAATACAACATCACAGTCACAGAACAGTCACAGAATAATGCAGCGGAAAATACATCGTCATAATAGCAGTTCATGAAGCCACTATATAATATACAACAATGTCTTAACATCAAGTGACTAATACAAAAGTGTCCAACAAACTAGGACATCAATACAGGAATAGAAATAGACTGATAAAGATAAATGCTAAGCCTTCAGCATCTTCAACCAACCTTGATCAGCAACTGGATAGCTTCAGACTGACCCGAGCATATACAAAAGAAACACTCGAATCAGGACTCAAAATCTTATACAATTAAATCAAGTGCAAGGGAATAGTTCATAACTTAAAGATGGATAAAATAACATCTCTAAGGATCCGATAAACTATCTATATATACAATAGAATACGATATGTAGATAATGTCTAATCAGTAAAGTACGATATTAAAATAGTGTTAAGTCATGGCCCATACCACCCTTAACACATTTTTATTCCCAAGAGCATATACAAGACCGTAGTTTCCCCAAAACCGGAAGTCACCAGAGGGCAATCCATATACTAAAGGTACAAAACAAAACGTAGTGGTCGCGAATAGGATAATCAGTATGACAAGGTACATGAGGCGATACCAACTAGGATACTAGTAGTTGCCTGATCCGGACTGATGTTGAGCATAGCAGCTACTATCTCAACACCGCGAAACAACACTCCCAAATCAAGGGGTGCACCCAAATCGGATCACAAAAGTAATAGATATGGTATCGAAGAAGTGTGTCTGCTAGAGATGGCGATCCTCAATGGCCCGGCGCGGCTCCTGTTTTAGTCATGTCAGGGGTCGTCCAATATCGTTCTCTTTCTTCAGTCCACGCGTTCATCAAAACCATCCACTTCATTCTGGATCAACACTTCGCGTGTAATAGTTATTAAAGTGGTTTCGGTATCGACAGAGAGTATGTCCATATCCGATCCCGGTCTCTTTAATAACTACGTATTTATTACCCAATGGTCGGTTAACTTAACGTTTAAACAAATCAAAGTCCAAAAGTCAAGGTGCAAATTTAACTTCCAAATTTTGACATTTCACGATTCAATTTATTTCGGATATTTAAAATCATATTTCCAAATGAAATCTGTAGTTCAAACATTTGAATTAACAATATAATTAAGTATTCAAGTTAAATTTCATAACTCACTTATTAAATTTAGTTCAAAATCAATTAATTCAAATTTGCCGGTTAACTAAGTTCGAATCGTTAAATCAAATTCTATTTATCTCAATTCATATTTACATTCATCGTTACATTAAATATAATCATAAATTTGATTAAATCAATTTCATTAGATTTAAAATCATTTACCTTTTAACTGTCGCTAAATTCAATCCCTAAAACTTTAGTTAGTTTCGTATTCCATTTTAAGTCAAAGTTTCCTAAATCTAAATTATTATTTATAACAAGTTCAAATCTATTTAATTTAAAACTTAGTTTAAATCTGAATCTACCAATCTAATAAATTAAATTATTAAATTCAAAACTCACTTGTTTTAAATCTTATTTCAATCAATTCGCCAATTCATTTTCTTCAATTAACTAGATTTATTAATCCGTTTCAATTTAATCCATTAATTTATTCCAATTAATCCATTTATTTATCCTTTAATTTATTTTAATTAAATCCATTAATTTATTTCAATTAAATCCATTTATTTATTTCAATTAACTCCATAAATTTATTTCAATTAAATCCATTAAGTCGTTACTTGATTTCCAAACAAATTATTAAGTCCATTTCTTAATTTCAAATAGATTTCAATTTCAAAATAATTTTGTTGACCAATCGGGTTTCTTATTTTTAATTGTCTATCCTAGGCCAAGTTGTTTAAGTGGGTATTTATCATTTCAACCCGATATCATTCAATATAAAGCATAGCAAAGGGAACTTGCAGTGTGATAACTGGGATGGTGTCAAAGTAAATAAACAAGCAATAGCAACCATACATAGCAAATTAACAATTTATTCAAATAAACCCGAAATAATCATATTAACTTACATTCGTTATTTATGCAAATTAATATAATTATTCCTAGAATCCTACGGATTAAAGATTATTACATTATGATTTTTACTTGGTGTCCGTTATCAAATTTCTACATCAATCGTACACATCAATTTTTTTATGTCGCTATTATTTACCCTAATTAACATCATATTACAGTTCAACATGTTAAATCAACTTAAACAATACATGGTGTCAAATTTTTAGAACTTAACAGTTTATTTCAACCAAATTTTAACAATCAACAATTTAATATCCAGATTAATATTAACAACAATTATCACTTGATTATCATAGCATAATAGATTGAGTCGTGAATATAAAATATTCACCTTGCGTGGTTGAAGAAGATGATGCGGCACGAAGATGAATAGATAAAATAGACCCTAATAGGCACGACGCAAAATGAACACAAACTGCAATCAACAAATAGTTAATCAATAATTTATTTATTGCAATATATATCGATTGAATATATATAAAATCATACCAATCGACGAGCAAGATAGATTCGACAAGCGGGATGGAAATACTTATACTTCCGGATCAATAGCAGGAGCTGAAACAACAATGCAACAGACTGTAAGTGAGCAACCCAACATATCAAAGATATACTGTTATATAATAACAGTTATATATATCTATTGATATATATAAAACAGATGCACAGAGCAAAAAACAGATGCACAGGGCAGGATCCCGGCCACTGCGAGGCACAATGGGCGGAGCGGGGTTGCGATAGCGGAGGGAAGGCGACTGGTGTTGGCGGGTGCTGGACACGGCAGTGGGGCGGAGGGCTGGGCTGGGCTGTTGCGTGCTGGCGGAGCAGGGGTGGGTGGGTGGTGCGTGCAGGCGGAGCAGGCGCTCCGGTGGTGGAGGGAGGCTGGGCGGAGGGCGCAGCTGGGGAACTGGCGGGCTGGGTGCAGGCGGCAGGTCGTTGAGGTGGTTGGCTGGTGGCGGGCGAAGTCGGGCAGTGGGGTTCGGGCGCGGGCTGGTGGGGTTCGGGCGTGGGTTGGTGGGGTTCGTCTCGGTCAGGCAGGGACGGAGACCGTGGGCTAAGCGGGCGGCAGGTGGGCGGAGCGGAGTGGACGTGGGTGCGGGGTGGACTGGTGGGCGGGGCGAGGTGGTCGTGGGTCCGGCGTGGTGGGTGAAGGACGTGGTTGCATGGGTTTGAAGTTTTGAAGAAAGGGAGGAGAAGTTGGTTTCATGCGGGAGAGGAGAGAATAGAAAAAGAAATAAAAGAATGATGAGAGGAGGAAGAAGTTACGTACCAGAGAGAAAAGCTGAAATGAAATGGGCAGCAAATGAAGTGAGCTGTAGAGTGCAGAGGATAGCAGATATAAACAGAGAATTTAGAGTCCCCGTGCAAATGAAATGATGATTTGTCACAGTGGCTTTTGGGTTTTCTAAAGAGCCATTTGAATTCTGAGCGGGAGAAGGTAGGGTACCGGTTTGTGTGGCGTAACGGACCAGTTTGTACTCCGTTAACCAATTAATAGCTTGCAATGCCGAACTCCGATTGGCACAAACAAATATACCGTTTTGATCAGCGCGCCGAGGCGGACACAACGGTATGAAGATATTGGTGGTTTGACATTGTTTGCGAAGTGGTAAATCTTATTGAACCATTTGCACGAGTGAACATTTTAAATAGCAATTAAAAGCAAAATTTGACGAAACGAAATGCGCCGTCATGATCAGAATATTTTTCTTATGAAACATTGCGAAAAATATTTGAGTTCAGACGATAGAAAATTTACACATAAAATTAAAACTAATATGTAAATTTGACGAGCGAAATTTACTACAATATTTTTCGACGAAATTTGGCGTACACCTATGTCTATCTAGGCGTATTCCAAATGTGAAGTTTGAATGGTAACGGAAATCGTTTGTGAATATTTGAAATTCCTATTCTGGGAAATGCAGCAAAACACCGAAGAATAAGATCAACGGAGCTAAAGATATCCGAATTTTGAAAAACGAAAAATGATGCCTTTGTTAGAAAATGATTTAGAATTTTCCTATGTGAAAATATTTAGGTTCGGAAGATGAAATTTTTCACGTTTTAAAATGAACTGATGTGCAGTAAAACGCGCACGAAATTTATTGCGGTATTTTCCGACGAAACTTTACCCATATCTACAATCATCTAGGCGCAATTTAGAAACAAGTTTGGACGTTGATTGAAATCTTATGGAAGTTTCACATTTTATATTAAAATAATGGTTCTAAAATTTTTTAAAATTGGGTCGGAATTTCAGGGTCGTTACATTCTCCCCTACTCAAGACTTTTCGTCCTCGAAAAGGAACAAAGTAAAGAGTGGAAGAACAAATAACAAAGATACAATGGATTCAGAATAGATCATTGAATATAGTAAAGAGTAAAGAATGGAATTTACCTTCAACAAACAATTCTGGATTAGAATCCCGGATACTCTCCTCGGTTTCCCAAGTGCAATCCCGATCATCGGGACTCCATTGGACTTTGACTAGGCTAACCGACTTCCTTCTAAGTTGCTTTGTATCCCTATCAACAATACGAAGTGGTCTCCTCTCTATAGTCAAATCCGGCTCAATATCAACCTCATCTAACTGAGCAATAGGAATGGTCATGGATGGATCGTGTACAACTTTCCGAAGATGTGAAACATGGAAGACGTTGTGCACACCCTCAAATTTCTCCGGCAATGCAACTCTGTAGGCTAGTGTACCAATTCTCTCAGGGATAGCGAATGGTCCAACAAATCTAGGAGCGAGCTTCCCTCTACGACCAAATCGAATAACATTCTTCAAGGGTGATACCTTAAGGAATACCTTATCCCCAATCAGGAATTCTAAATCTCTTCTACGCCTATCAGCATGGCTCTTCTGTCTATCCTGTGCGGTCTTCATCTTTCTTCTGATTTCATTTACCTTCTCGGATGCTTCTATAATCATATCTGGGCCAAGAATCAATCGATCACCAGGCTCAATCCAACAAGCTGGCGATTTGCATGGCCGTCCATATAAAGCTTCGAACGGTGCCATATCGATACTTGCCTGAATATAAAGGTGGTTAAATTTCAATTCAAATTTACTTATTCAAATTGAAATTTCTGATTTACCTGATACTATTATTATAAGTGAATTCAACCAAATGGAGATGGTCTTCCCAAGATCCACCGAAATCAATAATGCAGGCCCGGAGCAGATCCTCTAAAATCTGATTCACCCTTTCAGTTTGACCATCTGTTTGAGGATGATAAGCTGTGCTCAGATTTAGTTTAGTGCCCAAGACGTCCTGAAATGCCTTCCAGAATTTACTAGTGAATAAAGGGTCTCTATCGCACACAATACTAGAGGGAACTCCATGAAGTCTAACAATCTCTCTCATATATATCTCGGCCAAACTCAAAGCAGTACGAGTGGTCTTAACCGGAATAAAGTGAGCAGATTTTGTCAACCTATCAACAATCACCCATATACTCTCGTTACCTTTTCTGGTCCTCGGTAATCCATCAATGAAGTCCATAGAAATAAGATCCCATTTCCAACACGGAATCTCTAGGGGTTGAAGTAATCCTGCAGTCTTCTGGTGATCGGCCTTAACTTGTTGGCAAGTGGTGCATCTACTGACATATATAGAAATATCCCTCTTCATCCCACTCCACCAATATAAACGCTTCATATTTCGGTAAATCTTAGTGACACCAGGATGAAATGAAAGTGATGATCGATGGTTTTCTCTAAGCACTTCCTGTCTCAATCCATCGATATTAGGGACGCAAATACGATTGTCAATCCTCAGAACTCCATTACTATCTATCTGTGCTCCCACTTTACTGTCGGCATTTCCAACTCTACCAAGAACTAACTCCTTCATGTGATAGAGCAAGGTGTCCTCATATTGTTTGTCCTTGATGCGATCCACAAGAGATGGGGAAATAACAAGCTGAAATAGCATGCCTTCTACAAGATTACAGCATGACAATGCTTTGCTACGGCTCAAAGCATCAGCTACAACATTTGCTTTCCCAGGAGTATAATTGATATCGAGATCATATGCAGCTAAGAATTCGAGCCATCGGACTTGTCTCTGGTTCAAATCCTTCTGAGAAAAGATATATCTCAAGGACTTATGATCGGTGAATAATTCAAATTTAATCCCCAAAAGATGATGCCTCCACAGTTTCAAAGCAAATACAACTGCAAGAAGCTCTAGATCATGAGTTGCATAGTTTACTTCATGGATCTTCAACTGGCGGCCAGCATAAGCAATAACCTTTCCGTTTTGCATAAGAACAGCGCCTAAACCTTCTCGGCAAGCATCTGTATAGACAGTTAATTCTTCACTTCCATCAATTACCGCAAGAACTGGGGCTGAAGTTAACTTACGCTTCAATTCATTAAAAGCTGATTCGCACTTCTCACTCCAAATAAACTTGACATCCTTTCGGGTTAAAGCAGTGAGTGGGGCAGAAATCCGGGCAAAGTGCTCAATAAATCTACGATAATAGCCGGCCAAGCCCAAGAAGCTACGGATATCAGTAGGAGTTTTGGGAGTCTCCCAATCTTGTAGATAAATTTCAAATTAGAAAGGGATAAGAGGAATTGAATAGAAATAGCGAATAGGATAGAACTTACATTGATTACGGCGATCTTAGCTGGATCGACCGAAATCCCATTTTCAGAAACTATGTGGCCCAGGAATCTCACTTCGTCTCGCCAGAAGTGGCATTTAGAGAATTTTGCCCTAAGTTGATGATTTCGGAGAGTTTCCAGAACATAAGCAAGATGTGTCTCGTGCTCTTTCTCGTCTTTGGAGAAAACGAGAATATCATCAATGAAAACAAGAACAAACTTGTTAAGCACATCACGGAAGACTCGATTCATCAAGTCGACGAAATAAGCAGGTGCGTTGGTCAAACCGAATGGCATAACCAACCATTCATAGAATCCGTTCTCGGTATGGAAAGCTGTCTTATAAATACTATCTTCTGCTACTCTGAGTTGGTGGAACCCAGTGGCTAGATCAAGTTGGGAGAAAACTTTAGCTCCATGGAGCTGATCGAATAAATCATTGATGCGAGGCATCAGATAGCGGTTCTTGAGAGTGCGTTTGTTCAGTTCCCTATAATCAGCACACATGCGAAGAGATCCATCCGATTTGGTGACAAATACAACCACGGCGCCCCATTCAGAACAACTTCTCCTAATCAAACCTCTAGCAAATAGATCATCAATTTGAGTTTTAAGTTCATCTTTTTCTTTAGGCGCCATCCTTCTGTGAGGGAGAACTACGGGAGTAGCTCCTGGAATAAGATCAATACGGAAATCGATTTCCCGTTTAGGCGGTAGAGAGTTGACTTCTCCAAATACATCGGGAAATTTCTGAACAATAGGGGTAGTATTAAGATCATCCGGATGAACATCAAGAGAAAATATGAAGCTTCCGGCATATTTCTAAGGTGATTTGCATTCAATGACAAGTGGCTGATCCATGTCGCTTACCAAAGAAACTGAACGAGTTTTGCAAGAAATAACAGCATCGAATTTGCTTAACCAATCAGCTCCTAAAAGAAAGTCGAATGCTTGGAATCCAAGTACATAGAAATCCCAAGTGAATCGAAAAAAATCATACATAAGTGCAACTCCCTTGCAAACACTTCGGAGGTTAGCGGGTCCTCCGATAGGATTTGAGACACATAAGGAGGTAGTAGCGAGAGTAGGTTCTAATTTGAGTTTATCACAAAGGTCAACTGATATAAAGCTATGTGAAGCACCAGTATCGAATAATACCCTAACAGGTGTAGCATGTAAATGAAAAATACTTCGTAAGGTACCTTGGTCATCCCGGGTGGGTGGTGCAGAGGGTGCAGGTGTGGTGATAGCAAATACTCCAGACGGTGTGCCACGCTTATACAGTGGGCAGTCTTTCTTGAAATGACCCGGTTGGAGGCAGACATAGCATAAATCTTTCCTAGCCGAAGAAGGTAGTGGGACAGCAGCCCTAGTAGATGGACAACTATTAGCATAATGGCCCTTCTTATCGCATTTGAAGCAAGTGATATTAGCAAGGTCGATTGGGCTTTTCTGAGCATATCCCAATCCTGTAGTCTTCTGCCAAGCTTTCTTTTGTTGATCAAAGTTCATCTTCCTCTTCCCGAGCTGGTTAGAGGAGGGCTGAGTAGGAATAGCCTTGGCAATAGGTCCCCTAGGCTTTGCCTCATATCTAAGAGCATAGTCAACAAGCTCTGTGAAGGTTCAGTGAGTATGGCCAGTAAGCAAGTCATAATACTCTGGTCTAGCTCCCAAAATGAACTTCTCGTTCTTTAGAAGCGGTGTATCAATCAATCCCAGGCCGAACTTGGAGAGTTCGTTGAATTTCCTCTCGTACTCCGAAAAAGTCATACTGCCTTGCTTAAGATCCATGAAAGCTCTATAAAGTTGAGTTTTCCCAGTAGCGGGCATCCATTGTGCCGAGAAAGTATCCCTAATCAAAAGATAGACAAGATGAATAACATTCCAAGATTAAAAGAATATTTTAGACTACGAAATCCAAATAAATTTTATACCTAAACTGGGCCCAAGTGATGGTGTTCTCCTCGATACGAGAAGTAACTGATTCCCACCAATCTTGCGCGGCATCCTGAAGTTGCCAGGCAGCAAGCTGACGCTTCTGAGCATCAGTGATCTCCAGACCAGAAAATATCTTCTCTAAGCTTTTAAGCCATTGCTGAGCCTCTATAATGTTCTCGGATCCATAAAACTTAATACCTCCCAACTGTGTATACTCCTTACTCAGAATGGTGAATTTGACAGGAGCTGGAGCGACAGGTGCAGCCTGAGCAGGACCATGGCCCCTTCCTCCTCTATGGTTTCCTCTGGTACCCATCCTGAAATACCAAAGGGATTGTTAAAACCAAAGGATAGAAAATCATAGAATTTTTAGGGAAAGTCTAATCAATGAATCAAAGAAGTTTGACATGGAAGGATTTGGATATTGAATCGATTCTCCTCATTCTAGGGTATTGTTTCCTGGGGATTTGACCAGGCAACTAGTACTCGGCAATAAGTGCTCGGCATCAGAGAGTGTCCGGCATCTAGGAGCGTTCGGCGAAGCACTTGCCATCCAGGAGTGTTCGGCGAAGCAACTGTCATCCATGAGTACTCGGCGTAGTACTCGGCATCCATAGTGTCCGGCGTCCAGGAGTGTTCGGCGTAGTACTCAGCTGTGTTCGGCGTCAACTGGCACTCAACGTCCGCCAACGCTTGGCATCGAGATTGCTCGGCATCAAGATTGCTCGGCACCAAGACTGCTCGGCATACGAGACTGCTCGGCATACGAGAGCACTCGACATCAAGAGCACTCGGCATCGAGACTACTCGGCGTAGTACTCGGCAACAAGGGTACTCGGCGTCAAGTAGTGTTCGGCATCCCATGGTATTCGGCATCCGGAGTACTCGGCATCCGGAGTACTCGGCATCCAGAGGCACTCGGCGTCAGTAGTACTCGGCATCCAGAGGCACTCGGCGTCAGTAGAACTCGGCGATAGGATAACTCGGCAACGAGAGCGTTCGGCATTCAGAAGGCATTCAGTATGCACAACTACGCAAGGTAACGATATCATTCGACCTACATACATTGATCGGTCAAGAGCTTCGAACAGAGATACGCTCGGCTTCACTGCAACCATCCTACACTTCCCATACATCAGAAGCACCGTTCGGCATGGGAAGGACCGTTCGGCATGGAAGCGTTCGGCGTACCTGGTTCGGCATGCAGCGCCTGGGCTAGAGCGTTCGGCTGTCAAGCCCACTTGGGTAGTCCAGCCCACTTTTGCCTATAAATAGAGGGGCAGGGTCACAGTGAAATGGATCCTTTTTTGGGAGAGAAAACACCGGGGAGACTCTGCCATTTTCAAGACTCATCTTCTCTACTTAACAACTTCATTCAAGCATTTGATTCACGAATTGTATTTGTAATCAATTATAAAGAAGATCAATAAAGTTTAACCTCAAAGTGGACGTAGGCAATTACGCTGAACCACTATAAATTTGGTGTTCTTACTTTCTGTATTTAGATTAGCACTGTCTTCTCTGTTTAATTTGATTTCATCACTTATATCTCTTCACAATCTTCTTCTACGAGGTTAGTGACCAATTTTGGTGCTAACACTTTGGTGCTTTCACTGAGAATCGAATTCTCAGACCTCAAGGATCTGCTTTGAAGCTACTGGATTGAACAAATCCCCCAAAGAAGACCCGACTCACTGATAGGACATCCGCTGATTCTTCGTAGAGTTCATACCAATAACTCTACAATGGCAAGACCACGTACCAGGTCAGCTTCTCATAATGCGGATGCCCGCGAGACTGCTAGCGTGCAACAAGCAGGACCTAGCAATCAACCAGCGATCCCGAGTGCAGGGATTGCCGCTGAAGAACAGACTCCAGTTGTCACCAGAGTAGAGTTCAATGACTTGATGAGAGAACTTAGGGAAAGCAGGAGACAACTAGGAGAACAGATGCAAGCTAATGCCAACCTGATGGCACAACTTACTCAACAACAGCAACAGGATGCTGGGGGCAATCCAACTGCTTATTCCTCATCTGACAGCTCTACTTCTTCTGATGAACCGCCCAGGCGTAGACGCCGTAAGACTGAAGCTGCAAGGGCGGATGCTGTTCGAACAGCTGGAGACCGCGACCAAGCCAGAACTGGAAGCTTCAGAACCGGAGTACAGATAGAGGATGGAGCTCCAGGTCATCAAAATGCTAACAATGTTGAACCTCAAGACGCACGATTGGCAGATCGCCAGGAAAGGAGGCATCAGCATGGACAGGCGCGTAGAACTGACTCCAACCTCCCAGCTTCCATACAGACACCCGATCTGACAGCCATGATCAGGCAACTGATGAAAGAAAATCAGGGCTTATCAAATGACGACTGGGGAGTGTCAAGAAGTCATACTCCGTTCACGGATATTGTGCTGCAAGCGGCGTACCCCAAGAAGTTTAGCATGCCAACCATTCCTGCATACGTAGGAAAGACTGACCCCAGACAACATGTAATGAGGTATGAATGGATGATGGATTCAGCCAGAGCAAATGATGACACCAAGTGTAGGTGCTTTCCGATTACTCTATCTGGGATCGCTACTATGTGGTTCACCCGACTTCCTCCGCGATCCGTATCAAATTTCGAGGAGTTGGCAAAGAAGTTTATTGAGCAGTTCAGGATACACACTACACTCCCGAAGGACGTGATGTCTCTGTCAAGTGTAATCCAAAATCCCGGAGAGTCGCTGAAGGAGTACTTACAAAGATTCCACGTTGCGGCAACTGAAGTCAGTAATCCCAATGACCATGCAATTCTAATGGCTGTAATGAGAAGTGTAGATCCGGATTCTGAGTTTGGAGACTGGCTGGCAGGAAAACCTCCGGCTACGCTAGAGCGTTTCTACTCCAAGGCACACCAGTTCATAAGAAGAGAGGAAGCTAGGTGGGTACGACGAGATAAGGCACTGGGACCTGCCCAAGAGTCAATCAAGAGCAACATTGCTGTGAAGCAATCCAGAGACAATTTGGGAAAGGTCCAAGTCAATGTCCAGAGTAAGCCTGTGCAGCCCAAAGAGTCCGGAGGAAGAAGTCAAGGAAAGAGGAAAGAAGCGGGAAAGTGGAAGTCGAGAATTCCCAGCTACAGCGAGTACACTCCGCTAAACGCCCCACTTGAGAACATCTACCTATCCACCTGCAATACTTTTCAATACCGAAAGCCGCGCCCGAAAGAATCAACCGAGGAACAGAAGCGGACTGGGAAATATTGCCGCTTCCATGAAACTTATGGACACAACACGGAAGAGTGCAGACACCTGCATGACGCTATCGAGAAATTGATCAGACAAAAGAAGTTGCAAGAATTTGTAAAGGATCCACAGGAAGGAGGACAGGGGATGTCCGACCCAGGTCGTGCACCAGCTCCACGTCATCCTGAGGAGCCTGCCCGGACTATTGGAAGACTGGTCATAAATACAATTATCGGGGGACCTCATCCCGCAGATAAGAACTGGCAAGAGATGGAACGATATGCAAGCTCCTTGAAGCATGCAGACTTTGAGTGCTGTTCGAACGTAGAGGACGGGGCTCCTGCTAAGCAGCAGCGCGTGATGACAGACGATATTGTGTTCAGGAACAGAGACGCTGATCAGGTAGAGGCTCCAACCATCGATCCCATGGTCATATCTGCAACGATCGGACCAGCATATGTAAAAAGAATTTTGATTGATTGTGGAAGTTCAGTCAACATCATCTTCAAGAAGGCCTACGATCAGATGAAGCTAGAGTCAAAAGACTTGAAACCATCCAAAGCTCGTATCCACGGCTTTAACGGCGCTGCGACTGATGCAGTAGGATATGTCGAGTTACCAGTTGAACTGGGACAAGGCGAGCGCCGAAGGGTACGAATTCTACCCTTTGTAGTTTTGGATGTGGACTCTCCGTATAATGTTTTCTTGGGTCGGCCGGCCCTGGCTGAATTTAGGGCGGCATTAGCTCCGTGGTGCTTGATTTTGAAGTTTCCGACTGACAAAGGAGTAGGCATTGTTCACGGTGACCAAGCAGCTGGTCGTTCCTGTTATGTGGCCGAGCTCCGAGAGGCCCACCGGAGGGAGAAGGGAAAGGTTGCGGACAACCCCGTCCGCATCCTTAATGCGGATAATTGACAAGTAGTGCCCGAGCCCTGGCTCGGGCATAGTTCTCGGATCTACGGAGATATAGATCCGAGAGACGACGATGAGAAACCCAGGGAAGAGAAGGCGGCACCGGCTGAATTAACAATTGACATTTCAGTTAGCCGTGATGACCCCTCGCGAATACTGAAGATCGGATCACAGCTTGGCCCCGCAATGACTGAAGACCTTAGCGACTTCCTCCGGGCGAATCTTGATGTTTTCGCCTGGACGCATTCTGATATGTGTGGGATTTCTCCCGCCATCACGAGTCATATGTTTAACATAGACCCGAAATACGTCCCAGTCAAGCAAAAAAGGAGAGGAATGGATCCGGAGAGATCCGCCGCTCTTGGAGAGGAGGTGGACAAACTCAAGGCGAATGGGTTCGTCCGCGACGCCCTCTACCCTGAATGGGTATCCAACCCCGTACTGGTAAAGAAGGCGAATGGCAAATGGAGGACTTGCGTAGATTATTCCGACTTGAACAAAGCATGCCCAAAGGACAGTTTCCCGTTGCCTAGGATCGATCAGTTGGTCGACTCCACCGCAGGACACGAGCTGTTGTCATTCATGGACGCATACTCAGGATACAACCAAATCCCAATGCATATTCCGGATCAAGAACACACCAGCTTCGTTACAAATGTCGGACTGTATTGCTATGTAGTGATGCCCTTTGGATTGAAGAATGCTGGAGCGACTTATCAACGTTTGGTGAATCGAATGTTCAAGGACCAGCTGGGTAAAACCATGGAAGTCTATGTGGACGACATGCTCGTGAAGTCACGACGGTCAAACGACCACATTCAAGACTTAGCTGAAATGTTTAACATACTCAGGTTTTATGGAATGAAGATCAACCCGTTGAAGTGTTCTTTTGGCGTTGCATCAGGGAAGTTTTTGGGATTCATCGTCAACGCTAGGGGAATCGAAGCCAACCCAGAAAAGATCCAAGCTATTCGAGATGTACAAGCGCCCAGGACTATAAAGCAGGTACAGAGCTTGAACGGAAAAGTAGCTGCGCTGAGTCGATTTATATCCAAGGCAACTGACAAGTGCATCCCGTTCTTTGACATAATAAAGAAAGGAAAGAGAAATTTTGAATGGACGTCTAGCTGTGAGGAAGCGTTCTGGAATCTGGCAAGGCATCTGGAAAGCCCACCAATGCTATCAAAACCAATTGACCATGAGATGTTGTACGTTTACTTGGCTATATCCCCTCATGCGATAAGCGCAGCTTTGGTTCGTGAGGAGGATCGAGTCCAGAAGCCGGTGTATTATGTTAGCAAGCGTTTAACGGGGGCAGAGAAGAATTACCCTAAAATCGAGAAATTGCTTACTGCTTGGTGATTGCATCACGCAAGCTGCGCCCATACTTTCAAGCGCATTCAATCGGTGTTTATACCGATCAACCCCTGAGGCAGGTACTCCAACGACCGGAAACTTCTGGAAGATTGCTAAAATGGAACATCGAGTTGAGCCAGTTCGATATCGCGTACTTACCACGGAGAGCCATCCGAGGGCAAGCGTTAGCAGACTTCATCGCTGAATTTACCATACCCATCAAACCGGACGATCACGACATCATTCCCCCCGTTCGATGGAAATTATACACTGACGGTGCATCAAACGACCGTTGTTCCGGCGCAGGCGTGGTTCTTATAACTCCGGAAAACCGATCAATCTGTTATGCCCTGAAGCTCGATTTCCCGGCTACGAACAACGAAGCTGAATATGAAGCACTGATCGCTGGCTTGAAGCTCATCAAAGAACTCGGGATCGAATCAGTCGAAATCTTTTGTGACTCGCAGTTGGTGGTTTACCAAGTACGAGGAGACTACCAAGCAAAGGGACGAAGGCTTGCTCCGTACCTCGTTCAGGTCCAAGAACTACTATCAAATCTTGAGCGTTATGACATTTCACATATCCCGCGAGAACATAACAAACAAGCCGACTTGTTGGCTAAGTTCGCAAGTACCGACGATGCTCAACAAATGGGATTGTATCCTGTTGAAGTCTTGCATGCCCCGAGCATAGACGAGATGAAAGTCGATCGCCTGTTGGGAACAGAAATCGAGAAGGAGTCATGGATAACCCCATTCAAATTGTACCTGACAACCGGGGCTTTACCAGAAAAAAGAAGCGAAAGACGATAGGTCCTTCGAAAGGCTGCGCGGTACGTAATGCAGGGTGGATCCATGTATCGAAAAGGATTCTCAGTCCCATTATTACGGTGCATCGTTCATGATGAAACAAAGCGAGTCTTGAGGGAAGTTCACGAAGGGGAATGCAGCGACCATACTGGGGGGCAAACGCTAGCAAAGAAGATCCTCCGCTATGGATATTACTGGCCCACCGTAAACCGGAATGCCGCGGACTACGCAAGAAAATGCGACAGATGTCAAAGATATGCAAAAATCCCGAGGGCTCCATCAACGGAACTCACACAAATGATCATTCCCTGGCCATTTGCGATCTGGGGAATCGACATAATCGGCTCTTTGCCTTTATCCAAAGGTGGTGCGAAATATGCAATAGTTGCAGTCGACTATTTCACGAAATGGGCTGAGGCAGAACCTTTGGCCACTATCACCTCTAAGAAGGTCATTAACTTCGTGGTACGAAACATTATATGCCGCTTTGGCCTTCCACGCACCATCGTTACGGACAACGGAACGCAATTTGAAAGTAGAGAGTTCAAAGAGTTCTGTTTGAAGTATGGCATCGAGAAAAAGTTCGCCGCCGTTGCGCATCCAAAAGCTAACGGACAAGTCGAGGCCGTTAACAAAATAATCAAGTCCATATTGAAGAAGCGTCTGGAGAAGGTTGGAGGCAAGTGGGTAGATGAGCTCCCGACAGCATTATGGGCGTATAGAACTACCCACAAGTCCGCGACCGGCCACACTCCGTTCGCCTTGGCATACGGCTCTGAAGCCGTTATACCCGTGGAGCTTGAAGTTCCATCGCACCGAGTGACATACTATGATCCCAAGACGAACCAAAACCTCTTGCTGGAATCACTGGACTGCATCGACGAAAAGCGGGAAGAAGCTGAATTAAGGGCGGCGGCGCACAGACATCGAGTCAAGCGTTACTACGACGACAGAGTCCGCCCAAGAACCTTTGATGTGGGAGATCTCGTTTTGAAACGAGTCTTCCCGGTACCATCACGCATGAATCCCAGCTGGGAAGGTCCATACGCCATTGAACGGAAGCTTGGAGAAGGAACATTCAAGCTAGCGACCGTTGATGGCGCGACACTCCCCAGAGCGAGGACTAGAGTATAAACGATTTCAAATCTCCGAATCCCCAGAGTGCGGAGCGGAGTACTCTGAGTCCCCAGAGTGCGGGCTAGAGTATAAACGATTCCAAATCTCCGAATCCCCAAAGCGCGGATCGGAGTACTCTGAGTCCCCAGAGTGCGGGCTAGAGTATAAATGATTCCAAATCTCCGAATCCCCATAGCGCGGATCGGAGTACTCTGAGTCCCCAGAGTGCGGGCTAGAGTATAAACGATTCCAAATCTCCGAATCCCCAGAGCGCGGATCGGAGTACTCTAAGTCCCCAGAGCGCGGACTAGAGTATAAACAATTCTAAATCTCCGAATCCCCAGAGTGCGGAGCGGAGTACTCTAAGTCCCCAGAGCGAGGACTAGAGTATAAACGATTTTAAATATTCGGGTCCCCAGAGTGCGGAGCGGAGCACTCTAAGTCCCCAGAGCGTGGACTAGAGTATAATCGATCTCAAATCTCCGAGTTCCCGGAACGCAGAATCGGAGAGAGTCCAAGTACTCAAGAACGGACCGGGAGATAATGAAACTCATGAGAACTTGAGTTATGGCTACAGTTAGTCAACAAACCAAAGAAAGACAAGAGAATCGTTCAAGCAATAAAGAAACTAAAATTTTATTCGATAAGTCCAAAACGGGGATACATGATCACTCCTACAAAATTCAGACCTCTCTATACAAACTGCAAGTTGTGAAAGATAAAAGCAACTACAAGACTTAAGCAAAAAACTCATTGAACGAGTGGATCGATTATTTCTTCGACTTCTTCTTTTTGTCTTCCTTTGATGTTTCCGACGACTCCTCTCCCTTACGTTTTTTCTTGGACTTTTTGCTTACTAGAGAAACGGAGTCAGGAGTAGGAGACGGAACATCTAGTGGTTTGGACCTACCCGGGAGAATGATTTTCAAAGGTCTGTTCCTCGGATCAGTGAGTTCCAGTATTTCAGACTCGACTTTGACTTTGACTTTTCTCTTCTCCTCGTCGGCAAGACGGTCCTTCATGCTCATCTCTGAAGTATGCTCAGAGGCGCCAGTGATTTTAATTTCATCGCTTCCTTCGGCAGGAGACGAAGTATCAAGTTTGTCATCATCAAGCGCCCCGATCACTTGAGCGTCTGGACCGGGAGTTACTCCTGCGTGAGCAACGTCGCTTGTTTTCTCTGCTTCCTCCTTGGCGTCATCGCTCCTCGGAGTTGGCTCGGCGTCAGAACAACCTGCACGAAAACATAAGGAATGAGCATTAGAACGAATAGCCACTGCTGAAAAATGACGAGAACTCTTCAACTTCTAGAGAAAGAAGAATTTCCTACCAGGGTCCGGTTGGCTATCGGTGGCGCGCGGGGTTTCACCCTCCAGGATAGGTGACAGCACATGAACGCCAAGCCCGGGATCTTCGGGATCATAACTGGCATGCTGCTCGAATGGATCAAGCGTCGACCGACCGGCCGATTGAGCAGCATAAGGAGCGGCGATGTGAGGAGTAGTAGCGTCGGCCTCTGACGGGCCGGCTTCGTCGTTCTTCTCTTTCGAAGGGGAAGAGCCTTTACCATAAAGAGCCAATGCTGCAGATAAATCCGATGGCTCATTCCCCCTCAGGAACTCCTTCACCAATGCATCCTCGTCGACCTCTTCGGAGCCTAACTCGACTTTCCTGATCTTTATCAGAGTTTCCCATGCCTCAGCCAGGGATTCAAAGTAGCCGTCGCCCAAGAATGTTAAGTCACGGTGCATAAGGACGCGGGCTCCGTACTCGGCGATCTACGGGTCAAACATACTTTTGACCTCTTCCCTGCCGGCCTCTGCGGCCGCCTCAAGGCGAGAACCAAGCTCCTCCACAGCCTTTTTTTTGCCCTCCTCACGGGCCTCATCCTTCATTTTCTCGACCCCGGCAAGTTCATCGTCGAGCTTTGTCTTCAGGAGTCGGGTAGTAACAATCTCATCACAATATCGCTGTGATTCTTCCTGAGCAGCTATTTTGTCTTCTTTCTCCTTGGAGAGTAGTTCTTTCAGCTCTTTGACTTGAGTAGCGAGCGCGTCCCTTTCTTTTTGGACAGAGTCTTTTTCTAGGGCAAGGGCGCCGCTGCGCTGGACTGCTTCGTCAAGCTCCTTTTTGTGAGCCACCTCTAAGCGAGTAACTGCCTCAGCAGTATCTTTTGCGCCTTGTTCAGCGGCATCTAGCTTTGACTTATAAGAGGCGAGCTCTTCGTCTTGGAGTTTGATGATTTTCTTATCGCTGTCAGCCTCCAGATTCAGACGGTCAATCTCGTGTTGACGCTCGGCAGATACTTCCGAGATCTTCTCCACCAAGTGCACGAATGCGTCATGTTGAACATAGACGTCATTGTTGCAGGCGATGGCACTTTGCTTCACGTGCCCAGGAATGTGATGGATGGCTGGGAGGAATTTCAAGCCGTCAAAACAGATTTTCGGAAACTTGGCCTTAAGGTCGACCATCTTTTCCGCAACAGTTGGGTCCACGGCAGGAGTAGGAGGAGGAGGCTTTGAGAATTCCGTTCTTTTACGTTGCTCTCGAACTTGCCTCGTACTCGATGAACTGGAATGTTGTTCTCGAGCAGCATCAGACTGATAACCCTTCTGCAAAGACTTCTCTTTATCCGGCTCAGTTGGATGAGGAAGATCACGGGACTGGGAAGATTGAGAGTGTGCTTTCTTACGGTGAGACGACTCACGAGGACGATTGTCCCTATCCTCATAATCACCTCGGTCCCGGCGTCTGCCGGAACCGGAATCCCGTCCGGAGTGATGGAATATAGAAGACCCCTGGAGGCAATCAAGTCCGTGAGAGCGGCCCATATCACCTGCAAAGAATGGAGATAACAACGAGTTAAGGAGAATTCACGAATTAAAAAGACTGGAAGTATATTACGGAATGCGCATGTGCGTGTGTGTCCTAGTTTTCCCCCGGACGGACCCGTTCGTTTATCTTTGCTAATCGGAGTATTGTCTCCTTGAGCCTGGGGTTGAACTCTTGCGTTGCCCCTCGCGGGCGAAGAGAATTTGAGGGCTTCAGGATCATCAAACCCATAATTAAGCAAATCATCGGGAATTGACAGGTTTGACAGACTTTTCAAGGAACTTTCAAGACGCTGTGAAGAAGCCTCTTTCTCAGGCGGTATAAGCGTGACTTTTGAAGTACCACCAACTTTCTCCTTCTGAACTTTATACTTTAACTTCTTCTTTCCCTTCGAAGGGGAAGACGACGTCTCGATGTCCTGAACTTCGATTGCCGGATTCCAAGCGAGACCCACATTCTCGCCCTGAGTCTCGGGGGCATCATCCTCTCTACGCTCGCTTTCTCCGTGCGTATCGGGAGCGCGGCGCACCGACGATCCGGCAAGCTTTTTCCCTTTACCGGACGGAGGTTTGGGGATGGTAACACCTTCTGGAAGGCTGATCCGACGACTAGGGGCTAGCAAGCCAAACCCCGACAGCGATTCATTTGAGATGATAGTCCGAATGTCTCGATCCTTAGCAGGAAGAGCTCTGATGGCTTCAACAGCCTCAGAATATCCTCGGCCTTCCGGACGCGGGTTGATACCTGAAAAGATGAAACGAAGAGTTAGGAAAAGCATGACTCCAATTAAATACGAATAGCGATTCAGCAGAGAGACTTACTGCCTTCGACCCATCTCCTAGCGAAACCAGAAGGGCAGCGCACACAGAACCACTCATGTTTGTACAGGGCGAATTTGCTGCAGGCCCCTGTCAAGATCTGGCACTTGTGGTATGGCTCAAGGAACATAAAGGAAGGGCTATCTTTCCGTCTCTTGAACATATAAATGTATCGGATATCACCGGGGGTTGGAGGTCTGGAGAAGACGGCCATGAAAAGTAAGTAAGTCCCATATAGAAACGCATGGCCGTTCGGGTGCAGTTGCGATGGAGCCATGTCTATGTACTGTCGAACGTCCCGGAGAAATAAGTTGAAGGGAGGCACGCTGCCCATCCAACACATGAACTTGTTGCAGGCAGTGTACCCGACTGGGGGCAGATGAGGGTGATCGTGTCTCGAAGGGACTAACACATCGGCGAAAGGAATCCCGTGAATAGAGCATATCCGCCTCAGAGCAACTTCGTTGATCTTCGAAGCTTGAGAATCGATCGGATTGTCTAGTAAGATGGTTGCCTCCAGAGCGTCAGGCGCCAAGTTATGAGCGGGAGAAGTCGACGGATTAGAAGTATCAGCGGCTCCTTGCCTTGCTGACGGCCCAGGCCTGTCAGATATGGTGGCAGAACTAGATTTTCTCGACATCCTGAATAAATAATGAACCTTGCTAAATGCTTGAGAAAGCTATACTTAGAAAACATTGAACGTTAGAATTAGCAACACGACTTTTTCCCCCCGTGTGGTGTGTGAACTAGTGAAAACAATTGTATACAAGCAGTAAGATTTTAAAGATATAATGATTAGCTTCGAGTCGTCGCCTTCGAAGACCGTCATCGCTGACCATCTCAAAAAGCTCGCCTTGAGGTGATTACAGTTCCAAATTCAGAAAACATGTGATTTATGAGGTGTCCGGCTTAAGACTAATTTGACATTTAAATATTGTTCGGCAATTGTATTGTTCGGCTAAAAGACATTGTTCGACCTAAGGAATGTTCGGCAATTGTATTGTTCGGCTAAAAGACATCGTCCGACCTAGGGAATGTTCGGCAATTGTTTTGTCCGGCTAAAGTCACGGTTCGACCTAAGGATTGTTCGGCTGAATTCAACGTTCGGCCTGGGATGGTCCGGCCAAGGTAGTGCTCGGCAACTAACCATTCCACCGTCCGGCACATGACGACATGCGCTGGAGCAGCGAACAGCGCTTTTACCTCCTCCAACACCTTCTTTCTTTTTCTTCCCTTTAACCTCGATTCAACACGAGGAAACTAAGACGATAAGTGGACATACTCCTAATTCCTCCACGCTATGTCGTTTGGCAATGCAGACAATCTATACAAAAACCTTCTACACGACATCGTTCGAACATCTCGTTTGAATATACGAGGAAAAATACCTAAGTTTGCAGATCAGAGATTGAGATGGTGTAGTTAAGTCTCAAATTCGGACGATTGAACAGAATTGCAAGAACGGTAGAAATAAAAAGTAAAAGGAGAGAAGAAGAAAAGGACCTGGTTTTATAGAGGGGAATGGTGGAAGTCGAAGGGGATATACCCGGTAGAACCGGTCAATACCGGAGCGCTCGGCATCGAGGCAGAATAACGTTCGGCACGCTAGGAACGTTCGGCTCCGAACGTATCGTTCGGCATCCCAAACTTGTTCGTCTTGCACCTTCCTTCGCTAGCATTCTCGAGAGGGTACCTCCGAGGTAGATTATACCAGATTCAAAGCGCACCACGTTTGGCCACGAGATACACTTTGGGGGGCAAGTGTTTCCTGGGGATTTGACCAGGCAACTAGTACCCGGCAATAAGTGCTCGGCATCAGAGAGTGTCCGGCATCTAGGAGTGTTCGGCGAAGCACTTGCCATCCAGGAGTGTTCAGCGAAGCAACTGTCATCCATGAGTACTCGGCGTAGTACTCGGCATCCATAGTGTCCGGCGTCCAGGAGTGTTCGGCGTAGTACTCAGCTGTGTTCGGCGTCAACTGGCACTCAACGTCCGCCAACGCTCAGCATCGAGATTGCTCGGCATCAAGATTGCTCGGCACCAAGACTGCTCGGCATACGAGACTGCTCGGCATACGAGAGCACTCGACATCAAGAGCACTCGGCATCGAGACTACTCGGCGTAGTACTCAGCAACAAGGGTACTCGGCGTCAAGTAGTGTTCGGCATCCCATGGTACTCGGCATCCGGAGTACTCGGCATCCGGAGTACTCGGCATCCAGAGGCACTCGGCGTCAGTAGTACTCGGCATCCAGAGGCACTCGGCGTCAGTAGAACTCGGCGATAGGATAACTCGGCAACGAGAGCATTCGGCATTCAGAAGGCATTCAGTATGCACAACTACGCAAGGTAACAATATCATTCGACCTACATACATTGATCGGTCAAGAGCTTCGAACAGAGATACGCTCGGCTTCACTGCAACCATCCTACACTTCCCATACATCAGAAGCACCGTTCGGCATGGGAAGGACCGTTCGGCATGGAAGCGTTCGGCATACCTGGGTCGGCATGCAGCGCTTGGGCTAGAGCGTTCGGTTGTCAAGCCCACTTGGGTAGTCCAGCCCACTTTTGCCTATAAATAGAGGGGCAGGGTCACAGTGAAATGGATCCTTTTTTGGGAGAGAAAACACCAGGGAGACTCTGCCATTTTCAAGACTCATCTTCTCTTCTTAACAACTTCATTCAAGCATTTGATTCACGAATTGTATTTGTAATCAATTATAAAGAAGATCAATAAAGTTTAACCTCAAAGTGGACGTAGGCAATTACGCTGAACCACTATAAATTTGGTGTTCTTACTTTTTGTATTTAGATTAGCACTGTCTTCTCTGTTTAATTTGATTTCATCACTTATATCTCTTCACAATCTTCTTCTACGAGGTTAGTGACCAATTTTGGTGCTAACAGGTATTGCTACCCTATCTCTAATGAGTTTATATATAATCCCAAACTAAGGTTTTTAGGGAAACCGAAGCTCTGATACCAACTGTAATAACCCGTATATTTGGACCATTTAAATTGACAATAATCCACACATGTCAACTTAAATAATACAAAACATGAATCATTATGGGATTATAAATACATAAAGGTAAATGAGAATCAATACAACATCACAGTCACAGAACAGTCATAGAATAATGCAGCAGAAAATACATCGTCATAATAGCAGTTCATGAAGCCACTATATAATATACAACAATGTCTTAACATCAAGTGACTAATACCAAAGTGTCCAACAAACTAGGACATCAATACAGGAATAGAAATAGACTGATAAAGATAAATGCTAAGCCTTCAGCATCTTCAACCAACCTTGATCAGCAACTGGATAGCTTCAGACTGACCCGAGCATATACAAAAGAAACACTCGAATCAGGACTCAAAATCATATACAATTAAATCAAGTGCAAGGGAATAGTTCATAACTTAAAGATGGATAAAATAACATCTCTAAGGATCCGATAAACTATCTATATATACAATAGAATACGATATGTAGATAATGTCTAATCAGTAAAGTACGATATTAAAATAGTGTTAAGTCATGGCCAATACCACCCTTAACACATTTTTATTCCCAAGAGCATATACAAGACCGTAGTTTCCCCAAAACCGGAAGTCACCAGAGGGCAATCCATATACTAAAGGTACAAAACAAAACGTAGTGGTCGCGAACAGGATAATCAGTATGACAAGGTACATGAGGCGATACCAACTAGGATACTAGTAGTTGCCTGATCCGGACTGATGTTGAGCATAGCAGCTACTATCTCAACACCGCGAAACAACACTCCCAAATCAAGGGGTGCATCCAAATCGGATCACAAAAGTAATAGATATGGTATCGAAGAAGTGTGTCCGCTAGAGATGGCGATCCTCAATGGCCCGGCGCGGCTCCTGTTTTAGTCATGTCAGGGGTCGTCCAATATCGTTCTCTTTCTTCAGTCCACGCGTTCATCAAAACCATCCACTTCATTCTGGATCAACACTTCGCGTGTAATAGTTATTAAAGTGGTTTCGGTATCGACAGAGAGTATGTCCATATCCGATCCCGGTCTCTTTAATAACTACGTATTTATTACCCAATGGTCGGTTAACTTAACGTTTAAACAAATCAAAGTCCAAAAGTCAAGGTGCAAATTTGACTTCCAAAATTTGACATTTCACGATTCAATTTATTTCGGATATTTAAAATCATATTTCCAAATGAAATCTGTAGTTCAAACATTTGAATTAACAATATAATTAAGTATTCAAGTTAAATTTAATAACTCACTTATTAAATTTAGTTCAAAATCAATTAATTCAAATTTGTCGGTTAACTAAGTTCGAATCGTTAAATCAAATTCTATTTATCTCAATTCATATTTACATTCATCGTTACATTAAATATAATCATAAATTTGATTAAATCAATTTCATTAGATTTAAAATCATTTACCTTTTAACTGTCGCTAAATTCAATCCCTAAAACTTTAGTTAGTTTCGTATTCCATTTTAAGTCAAAGTTTCCTAAATCTAAATTATTATTTATAACAAGTTCAAATCTATTTAATTTAAAACTTAGTTTAAATCTGAATCTACCAATCTAATAAATTAAATTATTAAATTCAAAACTCACTTGTTTTAAATCTTATTTCAATCAATTCGCCAATTCATTTTCTTCAATTAACTAGATTTATTAATCCGTTTCAATTTAATCCATTAATTTATTCCAATTAATCCATTTATTTATCCTTTAATTTATTTTAATTAAATCCATTAATTTATTTCAATTGAATCCATTTATTTATTTCAATTAACTCCATAAATTTATTTCAATTAAATCCATTAAGTCGTTACTTGATTTCCAAACAAATTATTAAGTCCATTTCTTAATTTCAAATAGATTTCAATTTCAAAATAATTTTGTTGACCAATCAGGTTTCTTATTTTTAATTGTCTATCTTAGGCCAAGTTGTTTAAGTGGGTATTTATCATTTTAACCCGATATCATTCAATATAAAGCATAGCAAAGGGAACTTGCAGTGTGATAACTGGGATGGTGTCAAAGTAAATAAACAAGCAATAGCAACCATACATAGCAAATTAACAATTTATTCAAATATTCCCGAAATAATCATATTAACTTACATTCGTTATTTATGCAAATTAATATAATTATTCCTAGAATCCTACGGATTAAAGATTATTACATTATGATTTTTACTTGGTGTCCGTTATCAAATTTCTACATCAATCGTACACATCAATTTTTTTATGTCGCTATTATTTACCCTAATTAACATCATATTACAGTTTAACATGTTAAATCAACTTAAACAATACATGGCGTCAAATTTTTAGAACTTAACAGTTTATTTCAACCAAATTTTAACAATCAACAATTTAATATCCAGATTAATATTAACAACAATTATCACTTGATTATCATAGCATAATAGATTGAGTCGTGAATATAAAATATTCACCTTGCGTGGTTGAAGAAGATGACGCGGCACGAAGATGAATAGATAAAATAGACCCTAATAGGCACGACGCAAAATGAACACAAACTGCAATCAACAAATAGTTAATCAATAATTTATTTATTGCAATATATATCGATTGAATATTTATAAAATCATACCAATCGACGAGCAAGATAGATTCGACAAGCGGGATGGAAATACTTATACTTCCGGATCAATAGCAGGAGCTGAAATAACAATGCAACAGACTGTAAGTGAGCAACCCAACATATCAAAGATATACTGTTATATAATAACAGTTATATATATCTACTGATATATATAAAACAGATGCACAGAGCAGAAAACAGATGCACAGGGCAGGATCCCGGCCACTGCGAGGCACAATGGGCGGAGCGGGGTTGCGACAGCGGAGGGAAGGCGACTGGTGTTGGCGGGTGCTGGACACGGCAGTGGGGCGGAGGGCTGGGTTGGGCTGTTGCGTGCTGGCGGAGCAGGGGTGGGTGGGTGGTGCGTGCAGGCGGAGCAGGCGCTCCGATGCTGGAGGGAGGCTGGGCGGAGGGCGCAGCTGGGGAACTGGCGGGCTGGGTGCAGGTGGCAGGTCGTGGAGGTGGTTGGCTGGTGGCGGGCGAAGTCGGGCAGTGGGGTTCGGGCGCGGGCTGGTGGGGTTCGGGCGCGGGTTGGTGGGGTTCGTCTCGGTCAGGCAGGGGCGGAGACCGTGGGCTAAGCGGGCGGCAGGTGGGCGGAGCGGAGTGGACGTGGGTGCGGGGTGGACTGGTGGGCGGGGCGAGGTGGTCGTGGGTCCGGCGTGGTGGGTGAAGGACGTGGTTGCATGGGTTTGAAGTTTTGAAGAAAGGGAGGAGAAGTTGGTTTCATGCGGGAGAGGAGAGAACAGAAAAAGAAATAAAAGAATGATGAGAGGAGGAAGAAGTTACGTACCAGAGATGTAACGACCCATATTTTCACGGATCGAAACATCGTAAGATAGTTGACCTTTGGTTGCATTGTTGATAAGTCGTTCAGAATTTTTCTAAGTCCTAGGTCGCGAACGACCTAAGAGATAAGTCGTAACCGACTTATAGATTGAACGACTTAAGAGAGCGTTTGGAAGCTTAAGTCGTATAGGAATTTAAGTCTGGGCGAGTTAATGACTAAGGGTTTAGGTCGTAGACGACTTAAGAGGGAAGACTTAAGAATTTCTGGCGAGTTAAGGTTTCGAGCGACCTAAAGGAAGCGCGAGCTAGAAGACGTACGACCTAGTGGTTAGTGTGTTAAGTCGTAGACGACTTAAGTTTTTGACCGAGATAAGCGTTAGGTCATTTTGTACTAGGTCGTCTGGTAGTTAGTATAGTTAGGTCGGCAACGACCTAAGGAAAAACTGTTGTGAGCGACCTAAGTGTATGGGTGAGTTAAGTGTTAGGTCGGCAGTTCAAGTTAGCGACCTAGTGGAGTTAGCGACCTATAGGGTTGAGCGACTTAAGAAGGTTGGCGTGTTAGCGACCTAAGGAGTTAGCGTGTTAGCGACCTAAGGAGATAGGTCGCATAAGTGTTAGGTCGCATGGAAGCCTAAGTTGTTAGGTCGCAACCCAACTAAGTCATAGGCAGTTAGGTCGTAAACGACCTAAGTTAGGTCGTGGACTTCTGTAGTTGTTAGGTCGCAAGGTTCTGTCTAAGTGTTAGGTCGCTGGCATGTTAAGTCGCAGATGCGCATTGTTGTAGGTCGTTAGGCTTAGGTCGGTGGGTTTTAGGTCGGCAAGGTCCTAGGTCGTAAGTCGGAAACGACTTAAGGAGATGGCCAAATTTCGACTTAGTGTATTTTCTGCTATAAATAGAGGGGGTTGTTCTCACTTTTTGGGATCCGGATTTTGAAGCGACGAAGTGCTGCCATTTTGAGAGCTCGACTTCTACACTTCTTCACTTCTTTTCTCCACTCTAATCTAGTGCTTCCATCCATCCAAATCGAAGATTAAGATTGAAGATTCAAGAGCTTAGATTGAAGATCTTCATCTTTTCAAGAGAGATTTCTTCGTTTGAAGCGGATTTGTGATAGATCAAGCTTGATCCTTCGCTGCCCAGATCTAAAGCATATTGATTTGAGGTTGTTTAGGTGATTTGGTGAGTGGTGATTATCTCTCACACGGATCCAAAGGAGTATATCGGATTGTTGGCTCGATTTGGTGTTAAAATAGTAATTTCCATGCATTTTCTTCATCCTAAGTGTAGATCCATATAGATCCATTGTTCATGATGATGTTACATCCATTTTATCATATGTTAACCTATGAAAGTTCATTCATCAAGTTTGTAGAGATATAATCCATGTTTTCATGCTTATTGGACTTTCAACTCTTTAATTACGAAAATGCCATTATTGTTATAATTGTCTACTTAGATCATATTTGAATGCTTGATTGCTTGGATTGATGTTTGATTTAATTGATTGTTATGAACTAGATGATTGATGATTAGATTTAGATCGAAGATGATTCAAAAGCTAAGGGAAAGGCTCTTGGATTGGGAAAGCTGCTCGTGGCATATGTAGCGGAATGATGAAGCTCTTATGCATAGATTTGATGATGTGATGTTGAGATGAGGCTTTGCAAGGATGTGATGAAGCGAGGCAATCATGTGATGAAGACTTGGTCTAATCCAGACGGGATCATTCCAAGCACGTTGATAACTCGGTGATATGATTCGAGTTGAGGATAATGAATGGATATGTGAATAGTCGTCGAGGAGGATGACTAGGAGGTTTGGATAGCATCGTTGTTGAAGGTTCTAGCATGCTCTAAGCAGGAGTACGTTTGGGCAGATTCGATAGTCCCAATGACTAACTGTTGATGGTCGAGTACTCTGGGTAGATTCGATAGTCCTAGGCACGGGTTGCGACGACGTGCGGGAGTTATGTCTAGAACCGGGGTTTCCATTAGCCCTTGACGGACGGCTGCAAGAATGTGCCGGTCATTCAATTAACGGTGATATCGAAGCAATGATAACAGTGATAGCCAGAGTCATGGATGTTTGGTTGTATCGTCATTCGGACTCAAGAGCGGTATTTTCTGGGTGCTTATCTGATTTAGGCCTTGGTACTTGGAAAACATCGACCTTGACTCGAGTGATAGTAGCTTTACTTTAAATTTTATGCTCTGCTATGTTTGCTTCTGCTTAGTGTGTGTTTGGGGGCTATCACTGTAGAATGAGGTTGGAGTGGGAGGGTTGTATTCCTATTCTTTTTCCTTTATGCTCTTTTGGTATGTTGGTAGTTAATTTGCTGCTCACTAAGACTGTTGTCTGACTCAAGGCTTTATGTTTTAATTCTTATTGCCTTGGGCTGTTCGTCCACTTTGGGACGGGCAGACTAGGTAGCAGGTGGCAGGTGCTGTTCTCTTCTCACGATGCTGATATCGAAGACGAGCTGGAGGGTTGCATATTATCTTCTTATTATATGTACTGGATATTCCGCTGTTTTGTATTCTCTGAGAGATATGTAGTGAGGCTTGATGTATTGACTATTTGGATGCTTGTATTCAACTATTATGGAGTTTTATATGATGTCATTTTGTTCTGTAAAGCTTCACTATACATATGTTCTATTGTATTTTGTCCATGCGCTGTGAGTAATACGATAGATTCTGTTGTTTTAATCTACCCTGACAATCGTCCATGGTCGCCTGGCACACTTTACAGCGCACTATCTCTAGATTCAGTGCAGGGGTCATGGGCGGTCGTCACATTTGGTATCAGAGCTTTGGTTAATCGATTTTACCCAACGCTCGCTGACGTAACTACGTATGAGAGACGTAATTGTATTTTGATGGATGATTACTATATATAATATAGTAGTTTAGCAGTAAGTTAGTCCTTTATGCAGTTGTTTCTCTAGATGTTCTGATCATTCCTTTTTATAGATATTGAGAATGAATCGAAGAGGGAGACCAGCTGCTAGGGAAGGCCGTGCTACTGAAGAGACTGCTGATTATGCAGCCATGTTCGAGCTATGATGACTTCGATCATGAGAAGGATACCAGTTCCGGGGGCAGCAGTAGACGTTGGAGTTCAAGTCCAAACTCCGAAACCAGTGGATTTTGCTAAGTTGTGCAAGGACTATACTGCTCTTGGAGGGAAGGTTTTCTTGGGAACAGAATCAACTATTGAGGTCCAGAGGTGGATAGATGCTTGTAGAAGGATCTTTGGTGATTTGGGAATTGAGGATGCAACTAAGAGGAAGTTGGCATCGAGACAGCTTCAAGGGAGAGCTTCTGATTGGTGGAACTCTATTACCATCGATACTCCGGAAGAAGAGATTACTTGGGAGCAATTCCAAGTTAGATTTGAAGCTAAGTTCATTTCTACAGCTCAGAAGTCTGTTTTGTTCAAGAGGTTTGTGGAGCTCAAGCAAGGTGGAAGATCTGTTCTTGAGTATGTTTCTGAGTTTGAAGCTTTGTCCAAGTATGCTCGGTCATATATTGAATCTGCTTATCAGAAGAATGAGAAGTTTGTGATTGGTTTGGATAGTTATCTTGGGAGGCAGTTGGTGGATCATTTGGATGATTCATTTGAGAAGCTTGTGGAGAAAGCTCTCAGGCATGAGAGTCTGTTTCCTAAGGATGGATCTGTTGTTGCTGTGACCAGGGAAGAGTCTAAACCCCAGCAGGGTGGAAACAAGAAGAGGAAGCAGCAGCAGCAGAAGGGTAAGGATGGCCAGAAGAAGCCGAAAGGCGAGGTGACTTGCTACAATTGTCAGCAGAAGGGCCATTTCTCTAAGGATTGTAAGAATTCGAAGGCACCGATGAAGTGTCACAACTGTGACAAGCCAGGGCACATCAGGAAGAATTGTCCAGAACCGAGGAGGGACAAGCAGATTGTGCAAGCTTATGCTTTAGGAGCTGTTCCATCGTCTTCGAAAGCTCCTACTGCTGAAGAGAAGGGAAAGAGTGTGGTGGTTCAAGGTACTCTTTTCCTATGTGGTGTTCCAGTTAGAGTTCTGTTTGATACTGGAGCATCGCATTTGTTTGTTTGTAATGAACTCGTAGGCCGGTTAGGTTTGGAACCAGATATTGTTGATAGGCCATTGGTTGTGACTAATCCAGTTGGGGGTTCGTCTTGTTTGTGTATGTTATGCCGTGGTCTGATTGTGTCGAGTCATGGTTGCTCTTTTGTTTGTGATTGTTTTGTTCTAAACTTTGCGGGGTTCGGAATTATTTTAGGTATGGACTGGCTTAGGAAGTATGCGGCAAAGGTTGATTGCGAAAGGTTGGAAGTGACAGTCGAGAATGTGGAGGGGCGAAAGGTTGTGATACGATGTAAGCATGAAGAAGGCGTCTTCATGAGCTTCATGTATTCGCTAGTTGTTCCACGGGATGGACTGTCATCAGTGCCGATCGCTAATAGATTCGAGGATGTCTTTGACGAAGTCAAAGGGTTGCCGCCGCATAGAGAGATCGAGTTTCGAATAGATCTAGTTGAAGGAGCCAGACCTGTTGTGATGCCTCTTAGGCGGATGGCGCCTAGGGATCAGCAGGAGTTGAGGGTGCAAGTTGATGATCTTTTGCAGAAAGGATTCATTCGGCGTAGTGTGTCCGAGTGGGGTGCACCAGTTGTGTTCGCAACTAAAGCAGATGGGTCGTTGAGATTGTGTGTCCATTATCGTGAGCTGAATAAGGTGACTAAGAAGAACAAGTATCCATTGCCGAGAATAGATGACTTGTTTGATCAGCTTCACGAAGCTAAGGTGTTTTCTCAGATGGATTTGGCAACGGGATTTCACCAGTTGAGAGTAGCTAAGGATAGTGTGCCGAAGACTGCTTTTCAAACACCATCTGGTTTCTTTGAGTGGCTGGTAATGCCGTTCGGATTGACTAACGCGCCAGCATATTTTGTGGATCTTATGAATAGAGTGTTCAGAGATCAGTTGAACAAGATCGTACTTGTGTTCGTGGATGATATTCTGATTTATTCCAGAACTGAAGAAGAGCACAAGACGCACTTGTGTATTGTTTTGGAAATCTTGCGGAAACATCAGCTGAAGGCTAAGTTTTCGAAGTGTCACTTTTGGAAGAGTGAAGTGAGGTTCTTAGGCCATGTGATTTCTGGAAGTGGAATAGCGGTTGATCCCGCTAAGGTGGCAGCAATCCAGGATTGGGTTAGACCTAAGAATGCATCTGATGTGAGAAGTTTTCTTGGATTAGCAGGATATTATCGACGGTTTATCAAAGACTTCTCCAAGATAGCTGCACCGTTAACAGGATTGACGAAGAAGAACCAAGTGTTCAGTTGGGATGCTAAGTGTGAGCAAGCTTTCGGAATCCTGAAAGAGAGATTGACGAGTGCTCCTGTTTTGACTATTCCAAGTGGGAATGATGAGATGGTGGTTTACACCGACGCATGTGGTACTAGACTTGGAGCAGTGCCGATGTAGAGGGATAAAGTTGTTGCGTATGCCAGTCGACAACAGAAGCCGCATGAAAGGAATTACCCGACTCATGATTTGGAGTTAGCGGCGATTGTATTTGCTCTGAAAATGTGGAGGCATTATCTGTTGGGAGTTCGATTCGAGTTGTTTACGGATCATAAGTCGTTGAAGTATCTTTTCTCCTAAAAGGATTTGAATCTTCGGCAGCAACGTTGGCTAGAGTTTTTAGCATCATATGATTTTGGTATAGCTTATACTCCGGGAAAAGGTAACGCAGTGGCAGATGCGTTAAGTCGAAGACATGCAGGATTGGGAGCCATGTTTTCAGAATGGAAGAGTCTCGAGTATTTAGCTGGATTTGACTTCAGGCCTAGATGTGAATTGGAACCTGAGATGTTGGCAAACTTATCGATAAGACCTTCTCTTGTGGAAAGGATTGGCGAGAGCCAAAAACGAGACGATATGCTTGTCAGGATTATCCGTGAATTGGGATCTGGATTGGATCCAGAAAAGGATAAAGGATTCGAGGTCGATCGAGAGGGTTGGCTTCGGAAGCAAGGACGACTAGTTGTTCCCGATATAGATGAATTGAGGAGTGAAGTTCTGAAGGAATGTCATCACTCGAAGTTGACAATTCATCCAGGTGGAAATAAGATGTATCGGGATATGAAGAGAACCTACTACTGGGAAGGTATGAAGAAGGATGTTGGAAATTTTATTTCCAAATGTATGAACTGCCAGTTGGTAAAAGCCGAACAGAAGAAGCCAAGTGGATTGCTTCAGCCATTAGAAGTTCCTACATGGAAGTGGGAACAAGTGTCGATGGATTTTATCGATGGATTGCCTAGAACCAGAACGGGAAATGAAGGGATTTGGGTCATTGTGGATCGTCTGACTAAGAGTGCACGATTCATTCCTGTTCGATCGACTAGGACTGCATCAAAGTTGGCTGAGTTGTATGTTAAGTGGATAGTTCGATTCCATGGTATTCCGAAGAGTATAGTGAGCGATAGAGATCCATTGTTCACTAGTGGATTTTGGAAGAGCTTCCAGGAAGTCTTGGGAACCGAGTTATGTTTGAGTACAGCTTATCACCCTCAAACAGATGGTCAGACCGAGAGAGTCAACCGGGTTTTGGAAGATCTCCTCAGAGCTTGTGTTTTGGACTTCGGAGGATCATGGGAAGATCACCTTCATTTGGTGGAGTTAGCATACAACAACAGTTACCAGTCAAGCATTGGTATGGCACCGTATGAGGCATTGTATGGAAGACCGTGTAACTCTCCGACATGTTGGTTGGAAACTGGAGAAAAGCTGATACTTGGGCCAGAGATGATTCGGCAGACCTCAGATTGTATAGAGATCATTCGGCAACGAATGAAGGCAGCCCAAGACCGTCAGAAAAGTTATGCCGATAAGCGTCGAAAGGATTTGGAATTCGACATAGGAGATATGGTTTTTGTGAAGATTTCTCCACTGAAGAATGTTATTCGATTCAGGAAGAAAGGAAAATTGACTCCGAGATTTGTTGGACCATTCCCGATTACCGAGCGAATTGGAAAGCTCGCTTATAGATTGGAATTACCGGAGAAGATGTCGGGTGTGCACAATGTTTTTCATTTATCATATCTACGGAAGTATGTGCACGACTCGAATACGGTGGTTTCTGCTGATAGCTGTGAAGATTTCGAAGTTGATCCAGTTGATAGGAGACCTCGTAAGCCGCTTCGTGTTGTTGAAACCGACATGAAACAGCTTAGGAGGAAGGTAGTTAAGTTGCTCAAGATATAATGGAGTGATGATGATAACGACTGTACGTGGGAGGTGGAAGAGAGGATGAAAGCAGCTCATCCTGAACTCTTCAAGGTATGGCCCTAAGGTGTCGTGTCACCTCACGATATTGTAACTTGTTCTAAGTCCTAGAATTCTGTACACTAAGCTAGAATTGGATGCATGGTTTGTTGATAGCTATGGATGATAGGCGTGCAGAATAGTCTTTGATTGCTTTGTTTGTTTGGAATTTCGGGGGCGAAATTCCTAAGGGGGAGAGAATGTAACGACCCGTATTTTCACGGATCGAAACATCGTAAGATAGTTGACCTTTGGTTGCATTGTTGATAAGTCGTTCAGAATTTTTCTTAAGTCCTAGGTCGCGAACGACCTAAGAGATAAGTCGTAACCGACTTATAGATTGAACGACTAAAGAGAGCGTTTGGAAGCTTAAGTCGTATAGGAATTTAAGTCTGGGCGAGTTAATGACTAAGGGTTTAGGTCGTAGACGACTTAAGAGGGAAGACTTAAGAATTTCTGGCGAGTTAAGGTTTCGAGCGACCTAAAGGAAGCACGAGCTAGAAGACGTACGACCTAGTGGTTAGTGTGTTAAGTCGTAGACGACTTAAGTTTTTGACCGAGATAAGCGTTAGGTCATTATGTACTAGGTCGTCTGGTAGTTAGTATAGTTAGGTCGGCAACGACCTAAGGAAAAACTGTTGTGAGCGACCTAAGTGTATGGGTGAGTTAAGTGTTAGGTCGGCAGTTCAAGTTAGCAACCTAGTGGAGTTAGCGACCTATAGGGTTGAGCGACTTAAGAAGGTTGGCGTGTTAGCGACCTAAGGAGTTAGCGTGTTAGCGACCTAAGGAGATAGGTCGCATAAGTGTTAGGTCGCATGGAAGCCTAAGTTGTTAGGTCGCAACCCAACTAAGTCATAGGCAGTTAGGTCGTAAACGACCTAAGTTAGGTCGTGGACTTCTGTAGTTGTTAGGTCGCAAGGTTCTGTCTAAGTGTTAGGTCGCTGACATGTTAAGTCGCAGATGCGCATTGTTGTAGGTCGTTAGGCTTAGGTCGGTGGGTTTTAGGTCGGCAAGGTCCTAGGTCGTAAGTCAGAAATGACTTAAGGAGATGGCCAAATTTCGACTTAGTGTATTTTCTGCTATAAATAGAGGGGGTTGTTCTCACTTTTTGGGATCCGGATTTTGAAGCGACGAAGTGCTGCCATTTTGAGAGCTCGACTTCTACACTTCTTCACTTCTTTTCTCCACTCTAATCTAGTGCTTCCACCCATCCAAATCGAAGATCAAGATTGAAGATTCAAGAGCTTAGATTGAAGATCTTCATCTTTTCAAGAGAGATTTCTTCGTTTGAAGCGGATTTGTGATAGATCAAGCTTGATCCTTCGCTGCCCAGATCTGAAGCATATTGATTTGAGGTTGTTTAGGTGATTTGGTGAGTGGTGATTATCTCTCACACAGATCCAAAGGAGTATATCGGATTGTTGGCTCGATTTGGTGTTAAAATAGTAATTTCCATGCATTTTCTTCATCCTAAGTGTAGATCCATATAGATCCATTGTTCATGATGATGTTACATCCATTTTATCATATGTTAACCTATGCAAGTTCATTCATCAAGTTTGTAGAGATATAATCCATGTTTTCATGCTTATTGGACTTTCAACTCTTTAATTACGAAAATGCCATTATTGTTATAATTGTCTACTTAGATCATATTTGAATGCTTGATTGCTTGGATTGATGTTTGATTTGATTGATTGTTATGAACTAGATGATTGATGATTAGATTTAGATCGAAGATGATTCAAAAGCTAAGGGAAAGGCTCTTGGATTGGGAAAGCTGCTCGTGGCATATGTAGCGGAATGATGAAGCTCTTATGCATAGATTTGATGATGTGATGTTGAGATGAGGCTTTGCGAGGATGTGATGAAGCGAGGCAATCATGTGATGAAGACTTGGTCTAATCCAGACGGGATCATTCCAAGCACGTTGATAACTCGGTGATATGATTCGAGTTGAGGATAATGAATGGATATGTGAATAGTCGTCGAGGAGGATGACTAGGAGGTTTGGATAGCATCGTTGTTGAAGGTTCTAGCATGCTCTAAGCAGGAGTACGTTTGGGCAGATTCGATAGTCCCAACGACTAACTGTTGATGGTCGAGTACTCTGGGCAGATTCGATAGTCCTAGGCACGGGTTGCGACGACGTGCGGGAGTTATGTCTAGAACCGGGGTTTCCATTAGCCCTTGACGGACGGCTGCAAGAATGTGCCGGTCATTCAATTAACGGTGATATCGAAGCAATGATAACAGTGATAGCCAGAGTCATGGATGTTTGGTTGTATCGTCATTCGGACTCAAGAGCGGTATTTTCTGGGTGCTTATCTGATTTAGGCCTTGGTACTTGGAAAACATCGACCTTGACTCGAGTGATAGTAGCTTTACTTTAAATTGTATGCTCTGCTATGTTTGCTTCTGCTTAGTGTGTGTCTGGGGGCTATCACTGTAGAATGAGGTTGGAGTGGGAGGGTTGTATTCCTATTCTTTTTCCTTTATGCTCTTTTGGTATGTTGTTAGTTAATTTGCTGCTCACTAAGACTGTTGTCTGACTCAAGGCTTTATGTTTTAATTCTTATTGCCTTGGGCTATTCGTCCACTTTGGGACGGGCATACTAGGTAGCAGGTGGCAGGTGCTGTTCTCTTCTCACGATGCTGATATCGAAGACGAGCTGGAGGGTTGCATATTATCTTCTTATTATATGTACTGGATATTCCGCTGTTTTGTATTCTCTGAGAGATATGTAGTGAGGCTTGATGTATTGACTATTTGGATGCTTGTATTCAACTATTATGGAGTTTTATATGATGTCATTTTGTTCTGTAAAGCTTCACTATACATATGTTCTATTGTATTTTGTCCATGCGCTGTGAGTAATACGATAGATTCTGTTGTTTTAATCTACCCTGACAATCGTCCATGGTCGCCTGGCACACTTTACAGCGCACTATCTCTAGATTCAGTGCAGGGGTCATGGGCGGTCGTCACAAGAGAGAAAAGCTGAAATGAAATGGGCAGCAAATGAAGTGAGCTGTAGAGTGCAGAGGATAGCAGATATAAACAGAGAATTTAGAGTCCCCGTGCAAATGAAATGATGATTTGTCACAGTGGCTTTTGGGTTTTCTGAAGAGCCATTTGAATTCTGAGCGGGAGAAGGTAGGGTACCGGTTTGTGTGGCGTAACGGACCAGTTTGTACTCCGTTAACCAATTAATAGCTTGCAATGCCGAACTCCGATTGGCACAAACAAATATACCGTTTTGATCAGCGCGCCGAGGCGGACACAACGGTATGAAGATATTGGTGGTTTGACATTGTTTGCGAAGTGGTAAATCTTATTGAACCATTTGCACGAGTGAACATTTTAAATAGCAATTAAAAGCGAAATTTGACGAAACGAAATGCGCCGTCATGATCAGAATATTTTTCTTATGAAACATTGCGAAAAATATTTGAGTTCGGACGATAGAAAATTTACACATAAAATTAAAACTAATATGTAAATTTGACGAGAGAAATTTACTAGAATATTTTTCGATGAAATTGGCGTACACCTATGTCTATCTAGGCGTATTCCAAATGTGAAGTTTGAACGGTAACGGAAATCGTTTGTGAATATTTGAAATTCCTATTCTGGGAAATGCAGCAAAACACCGAAGAATAAGATCGACGGAGCTAAAGATATCCAATTTTGAAAAACGAAAAATGATGCCTTTGTCAGAAAATGATTTAGAATTTTCCTATGTGAAAATATTTAGGTTCGGAAGATGAAATTTTTCACGTTTTAAAATGAACTGATGTACAGTAAAACGCGCACGAAATTTACTGCTGTATTTTCCGACGAAACTTTACCCATATCTACAATCATCTAGGCGCAATTTAGAAACAAGTTTGGACGTTGATTGAAATCTTATGGAAGTTTCACATTTTATATTAAAATAATGGTTCTAAAATTTTTTAAAATTGGGTCGGAATTTCAGGGTCGTTACAATGCCCACCATCCACTTGACGATGTTCCGAAAGCATTCATCCATACAAATCTGTTCCGAGTTCGAACAGAACCGAAGGCACTATTCCTACTACACCCGTTTGGAATCACCCTCATGATTAGTAGCGACTAGCCCTTGTACTTTACTGTACCATCTTCGATTCAAACTCGTTTCCCCACGAAACGTACAAACCAAATCGAAGTGGTTTTCGAGAAATTTATCTCGATCCCGGTCTCTTTGAAACGATCAACGCATTAGCCAATATTGATAGTCGGTTATTTAACTATCAATTAACATTCACAAACATCCATCAAACATAAATAATTTTCCAAATTATTTATTTACCACACAGATATCTACGCAAGATATATTTTCACTTTTCAAGTCTTTTGAAAACAGCTTCAAAACCCACCTTTTACATGGAATAAATTCCCAAATATTTATTTCCACTGAAAACACCAAGTACAAACACCTTAGATTTTAAATTAATTTAAAACACTTATTATAAAACATACTTTAAACATTTAAATTTGAAAACTACTTTAATAATTTATTCAAGGATATATACTTTAAGAATATTTAAAATAAAGCTATTTAATAAAATATAAAACTACATTTTTATTCCTTTAAAACACAATAACAAGTTACCTTTAAATAATTACTACTAAATTAAATTTGAGAAATACTTACTTTCAAACTTTAAACATTTAAAAATAATAAATTTTCTAAAACATACTTTAAAAACAACTTTAAATCCTTTAGCTCATACTTAAAATTTGCTTTGGAAACGTACTTGGCTATCCAGGAAAATTCACTTCTCTTTCACATCTTTTAAAAATAAATCACTATTTATTTTTAATCAAATTTACCCATTCCTTTAATAAATTCCCACCATGAATTTATTCTTCCAAATATCCACTAATATATTCCTTCACTTTTTATAAACCCAGTTTATAAATTCCAAAATCTCACTTTACTTTTAAATTCCAATTCCAAACACTTAAATTAATTTACAATTGATTTCCAATTTACTTCACTTAGAAATAAATTTCCTTACTTACTTCATTTATTTCAAAATCCATTAACTTTCAGATTTTATCTCTTTATTATGATCTAAAATCTTTAAGCTGAAAATTTAAATTACAGATTTCCCGAATTCCCTCTTTTCCTTTTAATTAAATTTAAACCTTGAATTGAAATAAATTCTTTATTCTTTTAAATAATATCACTTAAGTTTTAAAATTCATTATCCCTCTGTTTATTCAAATTCCCTATTCCATACTCGGAATTTTATTTATTAGAATTTTAAAATCACTTCCATTCTTTTCCAATTCATTCTTAAATTTATCCAAATTCTCTATAATTATTTTGCTTAAAAATTCACTCCTTTATTTTCTTTCCAGAAATCTAATTCTATATATTTTGGTAACTCAGTGCACCGAAATATATTCGAACAACCCATAGCATTCAATAGTCAAATTATCAATATAATCAATCACAGAATATCAAATATTCATAACATAGAATATTAAAAAATCTAAATAAATTTGAGGAATCCAGTTGGATCCCTCCAACCTGTTTCCCTGCATCACAGATATTAGCACAATACCAATTCCACTTCGAGGTGGAATATCGTGGTATATGGGTTTAAATATTATCATCCGCTATTATGTGGTGCATAGGGTCTCATCCGCTATATAATGCGGGAAATCAATCACTCCAAAATATACTATATACTATAATATAATATAACACATCCAATCAATTCAATCATTCAATTTAAATTTAAATTTAACCATTTAAATTTAAATAACCCAGATGAGTGAGATTAACTCACCTTTGATTTTGTTTTGCAATCCAACCCAACCAGCTATTTCCTTTACGGTTTTTAGACCTTGTACAAACATTGTATAGTTTGTTAACATTTGAACTAATCAAATGATCAATTACCACTTAATAAATTTGATTAACTAATTATTTTATTTAAACTAAATCTTTCCTGGAATAATAAATTTTAAGTTACAAAAATAAATAAAATAGGTTAATTTAAACCAGACTAGTAAATTTAGAATGTATATTTATTTTTTCTTTTGAAACTACATACATATATCCTTATAAATTTTTTTTATATAGGTTAGAAAAATCTTATTTATTTATTTTTATTTTTATATAACTTTACAACATTTTAAAATTCCTATACATATATTTTCAAAATCTTATCCTTACATATATATATATTTATTTCTTTGTTTATCTATATATATTTAAAAATATATATATATTTGTGTATTTATACATTTATATTTATATATCTTTTCCTGTAAATAACCCAAAACAGCAAGTCCTTTCTGTAAATACTTTTCATATCTTATACTTATATATTTTGTAAAAATAAAATCCGGTTCATACATATCATCATTATTATTATTAAAATAAGAACTTTATCTTACTGTCAAATAAATTTTCTAACATACATGAATATATATGTAAAACAGAATTGTTTATATCTTCTTTAAATTTCTTTTTCTTCTTTTTTTTCTTTCTATATATATATATATAAAGAAATCCTATACCTTACAGCCGCAACCCCACTGCAGATTTATCCACCTCGATTCCAACTTGTCGCCACAACATCATGAATTCCAGGCCCTTGCGTGCCTTCACGATGTCCTAATCAAGCTCCACCTCCTCGCGGCTACCCAATCGCCACTTACTCGATAGATTTGCCTTCGTTCTTCCAGGCATGCCGCCACTGATCAATCGAACAGCCCTCCTCCTTTTACTTTAATTCCAACCACGAACCCTGCTAAGTCGATCGCGGGTTGAAGAGAATATGGCTCGCGAATTGAATTCGAAATCAATTTTGATTTCGCTATTCTCCTCTTCTTCTTTTTCGACTCAAACAGAAAATGAAAGAGTTCGGTTTCGAAATTTGAAGTGTTGGCTATTTTATTTTATTATTCTTAAGAGATTTTGGTTTTTGTATTGACTGGAGAGGGCTCGATTTTTGAATTTAGAAGGCACGATTCGTATGAATGAAGAAGACTAGAAGAGGAAGACGACAGGGTTTCGATTTGAAGTAAGGAGAGAACTGCAAATTTATCGGCCATTGTTTGTTTCTTCTGCGAATTTGATTTTGGTTTTGTATTTGATCGTATAGAAGAAGGAAAAGGGGACAGGTTGAGATGTTTGCATGAAAAAACAACCCTGTGTGTCGGTTGAGATTTTTTTTTGTGTACAGTGATTTCATACTCATCCAGAAATATAATATAATAACCAAAATATCTCGTGGTCCATAATTCTAAACCCCAAACTCCAATTTAAATGCAACGACCGGCATTCCTAACGTTATCGCTATTCTGAACACGTTGAATCAGGTTTCGAGGTCTAGTTCGACCATAAGGAGAAGATATCAATTTAAACGACGATTTAAATTAAATTAAAACGATTTATTTCTAGGCTTTTCTTATCGTACAACCAAACGGTAACTCGAATCACTACGAAATTTGAAATTCGATACTAATGCTATATTACGGATCCAATGGAACTGGTTTCGTCGAATTCCGAGACTGTACCCCGGAAGGCTTTTTTTTAAATAACGATTTAAACTATATATTTTTAAAACTGAACGAACCACTTTTAAATTAAATTTTAGAACTTTTGTTGTCTTCAATATCATCAATACAAATTTTACAAGACTTCAAATTATTTTTAATAGGCTTAGAACTCCAGATTCAATACTTTACCCAATATTCAATTGTTTAATTCAATGATTTAATTATCCCATAAATATTGGTATTTGAAATTAAAGTTAAAAATTACCCTTTAAAATATTCAAAATCAATTAAATATTCCAATTTCAAATATTCAAAATTCCGAGTTGTCACATTCCTTCCCCCTTAATAGAATTTCGTCCCCGAAATTACTAGTTAGGAAGAATGATCCATAACCCATTAACTATTTCCTCAACCCAAATAGTTTTTAACAACTTGCCAAACAAATCTTATTATCAAAAACACACTAACCCTCTTTCTAACTTTTCAAACTTATCCATTAGTTCCAAACAATATTACTTACTTATCAATTAAAATTAAAATTTGAAACTAAATTTTGAATTATCAAAACTTTCTCAAAATTTTTCTAACTCCTGAAATATTTGAAAATTTTTGCCAGCGTCTCCTTTGCGCGGCTAGCTCGGTACTACTACAAAATGCCTCTACGGCCCCCAAATTTCAAAAGAAAACCAAAAATCCAAGTGGCTAGATAAGAAAATGATCAAATTTCATACAGAAATTTACACATACCTTTGCCGAGCAAATTTCAATTTATGATCTGAAATCAAAAATCCCAATTTCCTTTTGGATTTTTAAACACCTGTGTCCTACTTAGCAATAATATCCAATTACAGAATCCCAAAATCATTTTATTCATCACTTTACAAATTTCCAATACTTACTTTACTCAAGCCTGTACGATGCACATATATCATCCGAACGCAATACCAAATTCGATCGCTCACTCGATCACACAATTTCACTTCCGAACTAGTATCGTCCACCCGACTTCCTAGTGCGGACTCAGATCTGGTTTCTTGATCAGAAACCATCATTCTCCTTGCATAGCCACAAACTATGATAGAGAACATCCAGAATCAATCAAAATCCATATCCAGGGTTCGCCGTCGAAAATCGAGTGAAAAATCCTAACTCGGATCGGCATAATTACCTCTAAATTCCGTGCTCGAATCTGGATCAAACCATTATGCGAATAAAATAATATACGTACATCGTACGTAATTAGCCCCAATTGATTTTTAACTATATCAATTCTCTTTTATTCACATTCATTTTGATTGTTATTCACTTATCCACAATTATCCCATTTCACAACTTTCAGTTTTAATCTGCATTCTATTATTCACTTAGTATATTTCTCCATTCCAAAATTACTTAGTATATTCCCAATACCAATTTACTTAAGAATTTCATTCTTCATTTCTTAAGTTCAATATAAATATTTCTAATATTTATTTTACTTCTCCACTGCCGAAGTTTATATTCAAATTGAATTCCAATTCCATATAAATTTCAATTTGCTTTAATTTATTAATTATTTTCAAACTTCAATACTTTTTCCCAATTTCCATTCAGATTTCCAATTTCAATTCTACTTGAATTCAATTTGTCTTCAAACTCTGAATATTGAATTTTATCCACCTTACTTTGCATACACAATTTTAAATTAGATTTCAATATTTAGTTTCAATTCTATTTGCTTACAAATTTTAAATCATTTGTCGTTAGTGAAAATTTTCAAAAATTCTAAAAATTTTCTAACTCCCAAAATTTTGGAAAATTTTGGCAGAGTCTCCTTTGTACGGAGGAGCTTTTGCAATTTGACAAGAGATATAAATATATATACATCGACCCACTCGGTCGGAAAAACAAAAACATTTCATATTTCCTATTTTTATTGCGTAGGCGTACCTCTATTTAGCATTTTAAGTAAGTGGCTTATTTTTTTTAGCAATTTGCGTGACTGAATCCAGTCACATGGCTTCCTTGAACCTGTACTTACTCAATTTAAATATGTAAGTGACAAATATATGCAATTTACTAGCATTTCTCTTATATTCAAATAGCTAACACATAGATTTCATAAGTAATGCATGTGGTATACATTCATAAGCATATATGCAAGATTTCGACACTAGTTTTAAATTATTTGCAACCAAATCACATACAATTCCATTCAATTCGAATAGTTTCCAACTTAATTTCTTACATTCAAGTTATTTTTAATCCAAACAAGCCCATATTCAATTCAATTGATTTCAAAATCAATTTTATGTAACGATGTCGATTTTCGAACGCGAAAATCCGTATCAATTGAAATTAAAATTTCAATTTCAAAAACATTAAATTTAAATCATCTGTGACTTAACCGATTTCCACGTGAAATCCATATTTGTGTGTAAAGGTGTAGTCCAGGGTTTTCACACACAATAGTGCAACACAATGAATCATCACAGATCAAAATACAGGATATAGTTGATAAGCGATATAACTATAATGCTTATCGTTTCATGCGCAGACCACAGATATATAAATATCACAGATAATAAATTACAGTACAGATCACACATAAATCAGAATATATCACACATCATCACAGATCAGGGAATATCAACAATTCAATCATTCAGTCAGGTCCAAACATTCACAAGTAAAATTTATGAATCGATTGATAAATTTAAATCAGATGTATTATTAATTCAGGTTAATTATCATAAGTCAATTACAGATTATTTGAAATAAATTCTCTTTTCAAATTTTATTAGTTAATCTTCTACTTAGAATTCATCAACTTTTAATTATTAAATAATTAACCTTTAATTAATTAATTACCATTTAATTAATTGTCCTTGATTGATTACATTAATTAATCCTTTAATTATTTAATTTATCAACTTACTTAATCAATTTAATCATTTATTTAATTGCTTTCAATTAAGTAATTATCTTTAAGTAATTAATTACCTTTAATTACTTATATTAATTTTCCTTAACCATTCACAGTAATTCAACATTAATTACTTTTAATTAATATTCATAAATCTCAAATCAGCAGTTAATCAATCATAATCATTAGTTAATTAAATTAATTAACTATTCTTAATTAATTCATTTAGTAATTATCCTTTTGACTACTTTAATTAACTGATTAACCTTTAATTACTTTCCTTAAGTAATTAACCTTTAAAAACCTTTTATCTTTCTTAATCGACTTCTTAATTATATTATTAAGTTTTAAAATAAACTTTAAAATAAAGGTTATATAAACCTTAAATATTGTTTTAACTTAGTTAAGTTAAAATAATTAATTTAAAAACCTTTTTACCAATTCAAAACTTGAATAAACATTCATTATTTACAAAAGAGCTGGGTTTAACAAAATTTGTTTGAAATAAACTTGATTTTGTTTAAGAGGTTAAAACTTTTTCTTCCTCAATTTCCAGACCCGAGAGAAAACAAGAAAACCCCGAGCTCAACCCCAGGCAAACTTCCCTCCTCTCGTCTTCGAGTCAAACCACGAAAATCCCGAGCTCCACTTCGAGTTGCCACGAAGCAACACCCCCTGACACACGATTATCGCCGTGCACGTGCTCACTTCATCGGAGTCGCACCGACCATCGGCGCTCCTTCCGGCAAGTCACCAACGACCTCTACCTTCGATTCAACCACCCAGCTCCGCCTGTCTCGACCCAAATCAAGATCGAGTACTTCGATCAAAACTGGAACATCATCGCCCAACCTGGAAATGCTTCGCCAACCCAATTCCGACCACCGTGACCCCTAGAACTTCGGCATCGTCTTCAACTAGGGATAAGCTTCCATTCCCCAAAAATCTGAAACACTCGGTCACTCCTTGGCGACACAGTCATCTAATGTACAGAACCCAAAAACATCAAACCCAAAACCCTACTGTCACCATTTTCCGCCACCATAGTAATACGAAAATTTGTTGAGCATTTTTCCCACACTCATCGATCTCCCAGCTAGCTCCAGCTCCGATCACGAGGCAAACAAACTCGCCGATCACCAGAAAATGCTCGAAACTCAAATTCCGTTCAACATGCACTTCCTCTCGAATTTAAAACCTAAAAATCTTGATTTTATTTTTAAAAATCATTAATTTCAATAGCAAATTAGATTTTATAATTGAATCCATGATTTATTTAAATCGAGATTTTGATAAGTTCATGCTTTTACTATGATTCTTCCTTTCATTGAAAAACTATCTTTAAATCTTGCCTGGAATTATTTTTAGATCAAATACCTTGTCATTACAATCAAGTTCGATTTATATATCAATCTATAAAAAGAATTAGGCAAGAAGATATTGAATTTTGATCAAAATTTGAAATCTGTAAAACTAACAGAGTATTCACTTGGTATACAGATATCCACATCCATGTAGTCATATACATATACATACAATCCATATTAAACAACAAGTAAACACTCATTATACTTTGTTCCAAGTGATTTCTGCATGCATCTAGATTTTAAACAGATTTTAAAACCTTTAAATAGAATTTGTTTACTCACATGTAATCCTGGAAGTTGATTTTAAACTAAAAGTATAACCTGTAATAAATTTAACAGGGTTTTATCTTCTTGTTACCAGAGATATATACACACTATCATATATATGTAGGCATAACACAAAACCATGTCAGCTAATAACTTCCAATATGGCCACATTCAAATCCATGATTCAACTAACTCAAGTCTAAGATGAGTTTACTCACTTTACTATAATACCAATCACAACATCCAGTCATATAAACAAATTCAAGGTTAAAATAAAAAGTTGCTCACACCAGTCCCATGACTGATCCGGAGTTTATTGTTCCCTTCCTAAACTCTGGGTGCCCACCATTTTCCACACGGGCAGTCTAGAGTTGGGTTTCTCAGATATTCAGGTTGAGTAGATTATCTGGAGCTAGTCAGTACCTGGACGACTGATCTTGCTTTCCGCTAGCTATGGATTGGAGCATTCTATTGGAGATATTCTATCCGATGCTGATGTTATCGTTTTCTTTCCGCTGCTATTTGTTGTATCATCTCTGATGTATATTGATATTCTTTTTAGCATTCTGTTGTATCAGATATTGTATCAAAGCTGTATATCAATGTATTATTCATTTATTCCGCTGTGTTGTTTACTTAACTGTGTTATAAGCTCCGAGAAGCCAGATTCGGCGTTTGGATCTACGGCATTTTGAGTACAAGTGAAATACGGGTGCCGAATTTCGAAGGCCGAGTTTTTGGACTCTTACATTTGGTATAATTGAATAAATTTAAAAGAAGAAATTTTTAAAAGCGTAAAGTTGATTTTTGAAATGTTATCGAATTATTTCAAAAATATAGGAAAAATTGTTATAAATGGATTTTGAATAGTATTTTTCGAAAGTGGGAAAATATATTGAAAAAAAAAATGGAATTTTAAAGGGTTTGGAAAAGATTAAGGAATTTATTTTTAAAAGTGATAAATTTCTAGAAATTCAATTGATAATTGATTTGGCATTGGAAAATGAACCTTTGAGGAATCGATTTAGAAATTTATTTGGAATTGAAAATAAATTTAGAAATCAAGTTTATAATTAATTTGGTAATGGAAAATAAATTATTAGAAAATTTATTTGAAATTGATTTAGTATTTGAGAAATAAATCTGAAAGTCGATTTGCAAATGATTTGTTATTTAGAATTAAACTTAGAAATAAATTGGCAATGTTTTGTTCTATTGAAATAAAACTTACGTTTGCATTTGTAATCGATTTGATATTGAGATAAAATTTGAAATCAATTGGAATTGGGTTTTGGGGTTAAAAGTGGATATTTGGAAATGTAAATTCAAATTGGAATTTATGAAATGAAAGGGAATTTGTTTTAAAAAAAAAATAAACGTTGATTTATTTTAAAATGTGAAAGTAAATTTACGGATTTGGAACGTAAATTTGAGATAAATCGATAAGGATTTATTAAATTGGTTTAAATGGACCATTTTGAAGTGAAATTATATTTTCACTATAAAGTTGAGTATATTTTCCAAAGTAGCTTTTTAAAATAAAATTTAAAGGTTCTAAAGCTGGTTTTTGAAAAGATATATTTGGAAATATATTCCGTGTAAGGAAAAGTGATTTGAAATTTATTTTCAAAGTGATGAAGTGTGGAAATAAATTTACTGATTGGGATGTAAATTTAAAATAAATCGATAAGGATTTATTTAAGTGATTTAAAAGAATGTGATTTGGAAATTGTTTTCAAATGGTTGAAGTATAAACCATATATCGGGAAGATATTTGAAATTTAATAATTTGGGAAAATTATTTGAATCTGATGATTGTTGTGAATATTATTGATGGTTAAATCACTGACTATCAATATTGCCTTTGAAATGGCACTTGAATTGTTTTTAAAACAAAGGCTTATTATTCGGTTTAGCCGGGAAAGGACCTTTGTGTCAGATAACCCATTCCGAATAATAATACGACGATATGGATCGTATTGAAGACCTGTGATGAAGACCGGGTATTTGTGAAAACGATAGGATGACCTATCGATTGTCTCTGCACCGTTAGCTACGGTATTGAGATTTCCTTTGTGATGGGAAGTTTTATCGGGATTATGAATATCCGGATTTGCAAAGGCTTCTTTGGAAGTGCCTTCGGTTCTGTTCGAACCCGGAACAGACTTGTATGGTTACGTGTCTGACATTACGTTTTGAGATATAAAGCTGATTTCTTTCAAATACATTTCTGTTGGTGGCGGAGAATTTATTCTCTTAGCTTAACACCCTTCTCTGAGACGTACGAGCTCAGAGGTTATGTAGTTGAAATTTATCAGCAATATATTCCCAATATGGTAATGTGGCATGCTGAGTGTTGCTGTGACAATGATCATTTATTTGATCATTTGTGATCAAAGCACGGCTTTGTGAAAAAGCGTAGCTTTGTGGACGAGACTTCGTCAGGCCTCACAAACCGGAAATGGTCGAAACAGGAATGTTGCGGCAAGGTTATGAGGGTCGCGCCCTTTAGGGTATGTCATTTCCTTCTGGAAAGGGGTGGTATCATGGTATGGAGCCCAGATACTTACTCATGTGGATACACTTATTTATTATGTGTGATGATGGTTACCGAGCGCTCGGATAAAGGTCCCAAAGGACCGGGTGATGACATATTCGTGAGTTACCTGTTACAGGGGTAACCCGGCCTTGTTTGGCAGAGAGCAGTTTGTCTCTCGGGATGTCCAGCCAGAGGCGATCCCATTCGGCAGGAGGAAAGGAAGTTCCTTAGCCTGACCATTTGTTGGAAAATCCAAAGAAACAATACGAACCCTATACGGTTTTAATTGTATTACCTGCTAGGGAATGTCTGACGCCCCACCTCAATACCCACGCTAGACAAGAACACTACGATGTAGTGCTGTCAACTAGCACGGAGAATAAGGCTGTTGAGGGGCAACCATCCATGTAATTGCTTATCACACGGTGGCTATAAAATAATCTTCGGAAACAAACATAGAAATAAACATGACACAAATCAGTCACAAACATCCATATCACAAAGGCAGAAGAAGGTATGAATATATAACTAACACATGAAAGTGTACATCAGAGTAGTGGTCAAAGAGATCCACAATAATACAAAAGAATAGCAACACGTGCTATACCAAAAGAATACAACTATGAGTCCATATCTCAAGTGTATACAACAAAAACTGCTAAACTAAATAGTTAGCCAAAAGTCGGAGTAGCAAATCCCGGGAGGAAGTCAAGCAGAAGCACCTGTAACATCTCGGTCTGACCCGAGTATTATTTAAGAAGATAATAAACGGATCAGTCTAGCTATAAATATCAGATGACATGATATAAAATAAAAGATATGGCATAAACATAAAATATCCATACTGACATACTACTATAAGTATGCAAATGATGATCAACAGGAGATCAACCGATGAGAAATGATCAATATCACAAGAATCTTCTCAAAGATCCAAAGAGGGCATCATACCCTAAACTTGTACTCATAACAAGTCAATGACATAAAAAATCCAGAAATCAAAGCAAGAAATCCAGAAATCATAAATAGAGAAAGAGGCCTATCACATGATGGTCCGAAGACCATGGGGAGCTACCCCATATGTGTGAGTCGGAATCACACAGATTGAGGTCTAGACTAACCAAAAAGCAAAAAGGTATGTGTGAGTGGAATCACACAAGTGGTGTCTATTCTAACCTCGCAAACAAAAAGGTATGTGTGAATGGAATCACACAAGTGGTGTCTAGACTAACCTCGCAGACAAATAGATATGTGTGAGTCGGAATCACACCAATGAGGACTAGTCTAACCTTGCAAACAAAGAGACATCGCACAATTGCTAGTCTAAATCATAAGAATGATCGTCATGATCAACGAGAAGTGTCAATCTGTAACGACCTATAATTTTTAGTGATTTTTTTATTAAATTTATTGAAATTTTGTGAAATTTTAAACAATAAAGTTTGAAATTAAAAATTTATTATTTGGAATACGTCTATTTTAATATAGCAACTAGTAAATTTTCATCTGATAATATTGAAGTTTATTTTCCTGTGAAATGTCATTTCAAATCAAACCGGTTAATAACAGTGAATTTAAAAGTTTTCTGAAACCAAAATATGTCAATAGGAGAAAATTTATTCAGATCATTCTGAATCAGATGTCATTTTTTGTTTTTCCAAATTTAGACTTCTATTGCTCCGTTTATCTTGATTCTGGCAAAAGAGCAGCATTTTTCGGTACCGATTATCGACTTTCGATCGAATAATCGTACCACTAGTATCTGTATACCATTTTGATCGTCTCGTCGTGCTGATCTCTGCGGTATATTTATTTCTGTAATTTGAGATACGGTACGTAATGGTGATGAGGAAACAGCTCGTCATAACGGTACCGAAATTTTGACTTTATATTTTACTGTGCGGTTCAAATCTGAAACTTGCTGTTCAAACAAGCAGTAAATTTTTTTAATTACCTTTGCTGAATCAAGCGGACTGACCGTTACAATTTCTTTTAATCATATCGGTTAACTTTCACGTCCCTTGCTCTTTCTTTTTTTCCAAACAAACATTTATTATAAGGAAATTATTAAAATAATATACATATTTGCATTTGGAAACCCATTACATTCGTTCTCCTCTACTCTGCAAATTTTTCATTTTGTTTTATAAAGCCTTGAATCTGAGGTTACTCATTCTTTTATCCACACCATTCATCTTCTCCCCTTAATTTGAAACCCGTCCATCTCCTTGCTAACCATCACCTTAACAACAATTCTCCATCATTGCCACCGAAGAAAAAAACCTCAGATCTCTCATCGAAACCCACGTCTCAGCCTTCCCTGCCCTCCACGTCACCAAACCCACACCGCCACAAAACTGAAGCTACCAACCCCTGCCTTGCCACTTCTTCGCCTTTCTACCGCTACCCGAAGACAGCAACGATCTCCAGTGACCAACGCTGCTCCTCTCTCCGCCTATCGAGCCTTTTTGCCTTTCGCCACCCCTTTCTAGCAGCTAGCCGAGTTCCCTCCATCACCTTGCCTTCTTCTCTTTTCTTTGCAAAGGTAGTTATATATATATTATGTATTTTGTTTATTGTATATTATATGTGCAGTTTTTATATATGTTAGTATTATATATATTTTAGTTTTGGAATGTTTTTGCATGTTAAACCGTATAGCTGGGTTACAGTATTTATTATATATAGTGCAAGTTTATTTACATTAATATGATTTTCGCATAGTAGAGTTTTTTTCGTTATTTGCATGGATATTGTTATTGACTTTTAAGTATATATATATTTAAGTATTGATTTAATATGAGGCACATATATACATTGCATTTGAGTTCACATTAGGTAATAATGTTCGGCCATAGATTCCTTCTTTTAGTAAGTATTAATATGATATAAAAGTTGAGTAAAATGTATATTTATATGTAAGTTATATAGCTTATATTGTCTGGTTATTTATATATATTGTTTTTATATAAGTTATTAAATCGGTTAGTCCATATATATAAGTCTATGCATAGGATTGTGGGAAAAAAGAAATAAGTCTGTTATATTTTGAGAAAGGGTTACAGGTAATATGCTTGTATATACATATTGATTTTATGTATTGAGTTTAGATATATTATATATATTTATTTGATTTTTTTTAAAATACGTGTTTAAATGTATGACTTTGTTAGTATACACTCCCAGAAACTCTTGTGAATGTCTTGTTAAAATTGGTATTTATAAAGATGTTGATTTCAAGAATATATATTACATTTTGCTGTAGTGATATGTTGCTGGTAGCAGTATATAGCATAGTCTACAGATAATATTTTGGTTGACACTGTTTAAATTTATATGTATTATCTAAGTACTGATGCATTGATTTCAGATTTGTAAGTTACTTGTGTAGGCTGTCTATATTGTACATAGTTGATACTTGATGTCCGTTGATGGGTATAGAATATATATAAGCTCTTAAAATGGCCAGTTGAGTTGTATAAGTATATATATCAAACTTGTGTCTATTTTGATTCTCGGGTTTTTATAGATAAATATATAAAGATTTTGTTTATGATGTGTTGAAGGTAAATGTGATTTGTAATAACGTATACATAGATTTTATGATCATAGAAAAGGTACATGTGAGTGTGGTTCTCAATTTTATATGAATATCTTCATGGGATTTAATATTTATTTGAAAATAAATATATACTATTTAAAATATATGTTTGGTTTTAATATAGGTGTTGGATTTAAAACAAGGATGTTAGAAATGCATATATATTCAAAAAAAAATATTAAATTATTTGTGTTTGAATTCGGATTATGATTTTATATATGTAAATAGTTATATACATAGATATATACTTATGACTGATCCCCATCGATCTAGTTCTGATTTAACTTCGTCAATTCCCATTTATCAGCTTCGTTCGTCGATTCAAGTTCAATCTTGCCTTGTTTGAGATTCGTGCCTGGATTTCGTAACTCAACTTCATTGTCTATCCCTCTAGCTTCGAAAGGTGAGCAATCACTCACGATTAACGTTCTTTTATTAGTTAAATTTGATTTCATTTGAAATAGCAATTAAAATATGCTGCTGTAGTTATTTACATTGTTATATATGCTATTATCTATAACTGTTCACCTGTGACATCTGACACCAGTATCTAGTATTATATGCCTGTTATTACTATTATTTATATCTGTTCACCTGTGACATCTGACACCCGTATCTGTTATTTATACTGATGATATATGCCTGCTGTTATATATTTTTTAGTATCTGTTATCACTCTGCAAGTTCCCTGTTAGTATAGAATTCACTATGGGTTGAAATGATACATACCCGAACGGACTTTAGAATAGGAGAATTTCGTTATGGGTTGAAATGATAAACCCAAGCGATTTTCATTTGAATTGAAATTGGGATTACGGGTCGAAATGATATCTACCCGTATATATTTAAATTTCGGATTGAAATGATAAGTATCCGTATCACTTAACCATATGATAAATATATATACAAACACCGTTGGTCCATATATATAAATATTTTGAAATTGAATTCTATGGTTTTGGAAAGAAATATATGGTTTTAATAAATATTGAGCCTTAAATTATCATATATAAATGGGAAATATATTTAAATACATATAATATGTTGAGTATTTAAATATATTTCAAAATAGATTTTTGGAAAAAATTTGAATAAGTTAAGGTTGGGAAGATAATTTGAATTTAGTAAAGAATTTTATTTAATTAAACCAATTTAAAGCTTATTGAAATTGGGATTTAAGATATAATTTATAACTTGAGTTTGATTTAAATAATTAAATGAATATTTCTTGTTTAAATAAATTTAAGGAAATACTTAGTAAAAAGGGGGTCGTAGTGACCAGGCCCGGGCGACTGTGAAATTTAAGGCTAGTTAAATGATATTGAATTTATTAAGTGAATATTCCCTGATTAAATAATAATAAAGTTAAATCAAGTGCTATATGAAACTGTTAAATTTAACTTTGAAAATGTTGAATATTAAAGCTTTGAAATATATTGAAAATTTAAATGGTATATTTAGAACTGAATGGAATTGATGAACTGAGCTTTGAATAAATTTGAATTTGGAATTTGAGTTAATTTGAATCGATTTGTGAGGCTTGAGGAAATTATAAATACTTTACTTTATAAATTATGTAATGAACATACACTATTTGGAAAATAGATATATTTGAAATGAAAATGATATTTCGATTTTGAAGTAAATAAATTTAAAATGACCACGGTGTCATAGTGTATATTCCCACCTTGTAGATAGTTCTACAGATCCTTAGAGGATGGTTATCCCAAACATCCTTTAAGTTACTTGTATTTCAGTTGATATTTCACTTGAGTTGGATTTATTGATATAAGAATGTTAATCCTGACTCGAGTGTTTTGTGTTTTGCTTTACGCTCGGGTCAGACCGAGTGATACAGCATTTGAGACTCACCCTTGGAGTTTGGAGCTTCCTTTGGAGATCCAATTATCGCCTCAGCTTTCAGCTCTTCTAGTTGATTTGTTCAGAGAAGTCATCTATTCGTACTGAAGACTTCATTGTATTTGAGATATTCTGTTGTATTTTATTTCTAACTCTGATGTTTATATAGTAGCTTCATGAACTACTATTTTATCTATTCCGCTGCGTATTATTGTATTACTCTGTGTTTGTGATTCTGTGATTGATTTATTTACTGTATATGCTGAGTTTTGCCAAATTTAAATTAACAATTTGGTATTTTGAATTATTCAAGTCCGACATGTGTGGATTTATTGTCGATTTGAATGGTCCAAAATAGCGGGTCGTTACAGTTGGTATCAGAGCTTTGGCTCTAGGCGAAACTTAGCATATATTGTAAATTTATTTACAGAATCACTTTCGTTTGAGTTTAATCTCTTCCTTTTGACTCGATTTCCTTTGAACTTTGGAACGTTCCTTACGGTTCCAAAAATTCATTCTTGTCTCTCTCTATTGGTATTCTCTTGATTCTGGAGTATCCCATTACTCCACTTCGAATGATCTCTATAAGAATAGGCGATCCCACCAATCTTTGAATGATTGTAAAGGGGTGGAACTCCTTTACAATAGGCATTGATTCACCGGAGATTTATATATCCCTCGGTTGATGTTTCCATCTCTTGTTATGCCAAATTCTATCTCTGGCGATCGAATGTCGATTTGCCTTAGATTTCCGCATCGATTATATTCTTGAAGTCACGGTTGACCCGGTTAAGGTCGCCCGCGTTTTATATAAGTGTGTCCATCTACTGTTTGTAATTAATTATCTCATTTTCGTTCGAACTTATTTTCGAATTAGAATCTTATTTGATTAGAGTCCCTCTAAGTTGAATTTCTATCTTTGTTTTGAAATCCATTCTTGAACCATCCTTTGAAAACCAGGCTTGTTTATATTTTGGAAATTGTTTTATATATCGAAATTTTTATAAGTATGATTATATTCTATATTTAAAGGTGAAAATATTTTCGATAAGGATTATATATACCATTTAAAAAATAAGAATTTGAGTTTTTGAAAGGATTTGAAATTTTGAAGTTATATAAGAAATTTGATTTATCTAAATGATTTTTTAACTGAAGGATTTTAAATTTGAAATTCGAGAATTGAACCCCGGTGTTTTGGAATTGGTTTTAAGATTTTGAAATATATAATAATAATATGATTTAAAAATATTTTTCCGAATAAGAAATGTTTCAAATGGTTTTATTGAGTTTCGAAGAAATTTCAAAAGAAGTTTGAGAAAATAGAAGTCCAGAACTCACTTATGTCGCTGGAAAATAATTTCGGTGATGAGTGCACGCATCATCGATATTGATTTTCGAGTTTTCAGAGTGAGGGATAGGCCACTTCAATAGCTTTGCTATGCAAGTGATTTTGTGAAACCATTTTGATTTCAAATTCCAAAGTAAGATTTGATATTCGAAAGATATATGTATACATATATATATTTGAAATGATTTAAAGTAAGCCGGTGTTCAGTCCTCGAGTTTCGAATTTGATATAAACCTATCTTTTGAAATTGATTTATCGATTTGTGTTGATTTCCAACTCTTGAATTTGAAATGATTTCTTCAACTATTTCGAATGTTCGAGCACTTCCAAATCAAGGTTAACTTTTCAAAGCTAAATTTTTTGAAAGTATGAATTATTTGATAAAGTATATAAATTTGTTTTGAATGTTTAAGTATGAAATAATATGATATAAATAAGTTGAAACTGTTTTGTTAAGTAAATGAATAAGGCAAATTTTAAATTTTTCTGATATGAAATTTAGATTTGAAATGTTTTGAAAGAATTTGGTCTCAAAATATTTTGAATAAAGTTTAGTTAAATGTTTTAACTTAGTAACATCTTTATGAAACTATATATTTAACAAGTTGGAATAAATACATAAGTTGTACGTATGCTGTTTTATTCGCATAATTGAATTGATCCAAGTTTGAGTACACAAGTTCGAGGTGGATTACACCATTTCGTGTTAGGATTTTTCATTTGATTCTTGATGGTGAATATTTGATATGGATTTTGGGCTTGATTCTAGAAATCTCTATCATAGTATATGGCTATGCAAGGAGACTGATGGCTTCTAGTCGAGAAACCATATCGAAGTCCGCATTAGGGAAGTCGAATGGACAATACTAGTTCGAAAGCGAACTTGTGTGATCGAGCGAGCGATCAAATGTGATTCTGCAAAATGATGGCGTATGTACCCCTTATATTCTATTATCATCGATATTTTGACGCTGAAATTGAAAGCTGTCAGGTTAGAATATCTTGCTTGCTAAAAGAAAATTTCCAATTTAAATGACAAAGATATATAACCCATAAAAGCAAAGATATTCAATCCCATATGGCTCTTCATACAGCGAAATTTATTTTGAAAATTTTGATCCTTATATAAGATAGACCTTACGTAGGTATAAGATGGTTTTGAAAACATTTGATTTTGGAAATGAATTGGTTGACTTAAATTATTGATTTGGAAATTTGGAATTATTTCCTAAATTTATTATTTTGGAAACTTTGGAACCGAAGATATTTGATTTGAGAAGAAATAATTTGGTGAAATTGTATATGATTTTGAAATTGAACTGATATTGAAACAAATTGAAATTTGAGAACCTTATGTTACTAAAAACTTGATTTGGGAGTTGTCGAACTTATATAAAAATTGATTTGTATGAGTATGAAATTGATTTGAAAACTATAGATTTGAAAGGGTACTCAATTTGAAAACTGAAATCTTATATAATTAAAGTCTATATAAGTGTGATTTGATATACTTTTGATTTTGGAAAGTATTTGATTTGAAAATTTAATCTTATATATAATGGATTTTATATAAGTACGATATTTGAAAGTGATTTGAAAAGGTACTATATGATACATATTTTCGAAGTAAAGATATGGAAAGTGCCTTCTGCTTGATATCCGATTTGTGGCCACATCTTGGATTCATTCTATCGATATTATTCTCTCTGATTGTTGGTTTTTCGGATATGATACTCGAGTGTCCTTCGAATTCCATGGCGTTACCCATGGTCTTATTTTTCTCTCGTGACTGCATAGCGCAACTGCCTGGCTGAGTCTTGCCTAGGGGTACGGATTGTTTCCTGGGGGATCCAGGCGTAATCATTGTGTATCCTGCAATATGTGTAGGTCGCGAATAGTAGCGCAAATGCTTGGCTGAGTCTTGCCTGGGGGTACGGATTGTTTCCTGGGGGATCCAGGCGTAACCATTGTGTATCCTGCATTCTACTAGTCATCATGGCGTAACTCGCAGGGCTGAGAAAGCTTACGGATATGGATTGTTTCCTGGGGGACCCAGGCGTAACCATTGTGTATCTGCGAACCATGGTTAGACAAAGGTTTTGTTCGTTTTGTTTGGATTGTACTTTCCATATCTATTTTTAAAACATTTTCCAGTATTTTCACTGGGTGTTGAAACAAGTCTACTAAGTACCTGGAGAATTCTAGTTTTGCGCCTGATCAACGCACTACCAGAGTCTACAGGAACAAGGATAAACTTGTTGAAACATCGAGTTATAAAAGTATTTTCGAAAGGAAATTTGTTTCGACTATAAAGGTATTTTATTATAAAAGTATTTCCAACAAAGAAATTTTGAATTAATATTTGAAATTTAAATTCTTATGGTTCTAGATAAATTATTCGTGCCCGATACTATTCTTTTGAATCTACCTTATCTGCTCAGCTTTATTTATTCACCTATATTCTGTTTTTTTCCAAATCCTCCTTCTTTCCTTGTTGACTATATCCTTTTTAAATAATTATTTATTTCTTAATAATGTTTGAAAAGTTTTAAAGTATTAAAGATAAGTGAATCTCAATGAAGTTTTCAAATGAATATTTCAAGTAAAATTTTATATAGTCCCAAATTAATTGTTAATCTTGACTTTCAATCTACTTCTATTTTTGGTTGTTCTATTCTCCTACCTCCTTCCTTTTCGGGGACGAAAAGTTTTGAGTGGGGGAGAGTGTAACGACCTATAATTTTTAGTGATTTTTTTTATTAAATTTATTGAAATTTTGTGAAATTTTAAACAATAAAGTTTGAAATTAAAAATTTATTATTTGGAATACGTATATTTTAATATAGCAACTGGTAAATTTTCATCTGATAATATTGAAGTTTATTTTCCTGTGAAATGTCATTTCAAATCAAACCGGTTAATAACAGTGAATTTAAAAGTTTTCCGAAACCAAAATATGTCAACAGGAGAAAATTTATTCAGATCATTCTGAATCAGATGTCATTTTTCGTTTTTCCAAATTTAGACTTCTATTGCTCCGTTTATCTTGATTCTGGCAAAAGAGCAGCATTTTTCGGTACCGATTATCGACTTTCGATCGAATAATCGTAGCACTAGTATCTGTATACAATTTTGATCGTCTCGTCGTGCTGATCTCTGCGGTATATTTATTTATGTAATTTGAGATCCGGTACGTAATGGTGACGAGGAAACAGCTCGTCATAACGGTACCGAAATTTTGACTTTATATTTTACTGTGCGGTTCAAATCTGAAACTTGTTGTTCAAACAAGCAGTAAATTGTTTTATTTACCTTTGCTGAATCAAGCGGACTGACCGTTACAATTTCTTTTAATCATATCGGTTAACTTTCACGTCCCTTGCTCTTTCTTTTTTTCCAAACAAACATTTATTATAAGGAAATTATTAAAATAATATACATATTTGCATTTGGAAACCCATTACATTCGTTCTCCTCTACTCTGCAAATTTTTCATTTTGTTTTATAAAGCCTTGAATCTGAGGCTGCTCATTCTTTTCTCCACACCATTCATCTTCTCCCCTCAATTTGAAACCCGTCCATCTCCTTGCTAACCATCACCTTAACAACAATTCTCCATCATTGCCACCGAAGAAAAAAACCTCAGATCTCTCACCGAAACCCACGTCTCAGCCTGCCCTCCACGTCACCAAACCCACACCGCCACAAATTTGAAGCTACCAACCCCTGCCTTGCCACTTCTTCGCCTTTCTACCGCTACCCGAAGACAGCAACGATCTCCAGTGACCAACGCTGCTCCTCTCTCTGCCTATCGAGCCTTTTTGCCTTTCGCCACCCCTTTCTAGCAGCTAGCCGAGTTCCCTCCATCACCTTGCCTTCTTCTCTTTTCTTTGCAAAGGTAGTTATATATATATTATGTATTTTGTTTATTGTATATTATATGTGCAGTTTTTATATATGTTAGTATTATATATATTTTAGTTTTGGAATGTTTTTGCATGTTAAACCGTATAGCTGGGTTACAGTATTTATTATATATAGTGCAAGTTTATTTACATTAATATGATTTTTGCATAGTAGAGTTTTTTTCGTTATTTGCATGGATATTGTTATTGACTTTTAAGTATATATATATTTAAGTATTGATTTAATATGAGGCACATATATACGTTGCATTTGAGTTCACATTAGGTAATAATGTTCGGCCATAGATTCCTTCTTTCAGTAAGTATTAATATGATATAAAAGTTGAGTAAAATGTATATTTATATGTAAGTTATATAGCTTATATTGTCTGGTTATTTATATATATTGTTTTTATATAAGTTATTAAATCGGTTAGTCCATATATATATAAGCCTATGCATAGGATTGTGGGAAAAAAGAAATAAGTCTGTTATATTTTGAGAAAGGGTTACAGGTAATATGCTTGTATATATATATTGATTTTATGTATTGAGTTTAGATATATTATATATATTTATTTGATTTTTTTTAAATACGTGTTTAAATGTATGACTTTGTTAGTATACACTCCCAGAAACTCTTGTGAATGTCTTGTTAAAATTGGTATTTATAACGATGTTGATTTCAAGAATATATATTACATTTTGCTGTAGTGATATGTTGCTGGTAGCAGTATATAGCATAGTCTACAAATAATATTTTGGTTGACACTGTTTAAATTTATATGTATTATCTAAGTACTGATGCATTGATTTCAGATTTGTAAGTTACTTGTGTAGGCTGTCTATATTGTACATAGTTGATACTTGATGTCCGTTGATGGGTATAGAATATATATAAGCTCTTAAAATGGCCAGTTGAGTTGTATAAGTATATATATCAAACTTGTGTCTATTTTGATTCTCGGGTTTTTATAGATAAATATATAAAGATTTTGTTTATGATGTGTTGAAGGTAAATGTGATTTGTAATAACGTATACATAGATTTTATGATCATAGAAAAGGTACATGTGAGTGTGGTTCTCAATTTTATATGAATATCTTCATGGGATTTAATATTTATTTGAAAATAAATATATATTATTTAAAATATATGTTTGGTTTTAATATAGGTGTTGGGTTTAAAACAAGGATGTTAGAAATGCATATATATTCAAAAAAAAATATTAAATTATTTGTGTTTGAATTCGGACTATGATTTTATATATGTAAATAGTTATATACATAGATATATACTTATGACTGATCCCCATCGATCTAGTTCTGATTTAACTTCGTCAATTCCCATTTATCAGCTTCGTTCGTCGATTCAAGTTCAATCTTGCCTTGTTTGAGATTCGTGCCTGGATTTCGTAACTCAACTTCATTGTCTATCCCTCTAGCTTCGAAAGGTGAGCAATCACTCACGATTAACGTTCTTTTATTAGTTAAATTTGATTTCATTTGAAATAGCAATTGAAATATGCTGCTGTAGTTATTTACATTGTTATATATGCTATTATCTATAACTGTTCACCTGTGACATCTGACACCAGTATCTAGTATTATATGCCTGTTATTACTATTATTTATATCTGTTCACCTGTGACATCTAACACCCGTATCTGTTATTTATACTGATGATATATGCCTGCTGTTATATATTTTTTAGTATCTGTTATCACTCTGCAAGTTCCCTGTTAGTATAGAATTCACTATGGGTTGAAATGATACATACCCGAACGGACTTTAGAATAGGAGAATTTCGTTATGGGTTGAAATGATAAACCCAAGCGATTTTCATTTGAATTGAAATTGGGATTACGGGTCGAAATGATATCTACCCGTATATATTTAAATTTCGGATTGAAATGATAAATATCCGTATCACTTAACCATATGATAAATATATATACAGACACCGTTGGTCCATATATATAAATATTTTGAAATTGAATTCTATGGTTTTGGAAAGAAATATATGGTTTTAATAAATATTGAGCCTTAAATTATCATATATAAATGGGAAATATATTTAAATACATATAGTATGTTGAGTATTTAAATATATTTCAAAATAGATTTTTGGAAAAAATTTGAATAAGTTAAGGTTGGGAAGATAATTTGAATTTAGTAAAGAATTTTATTTAATTAAACCAATTTAAAGCTTATTGAAATTGGGATTTAAGATATAATTTATAACTTGAGTTTGATTTAAATAATTAAATGAATATTTCTTGTTTAAATAAATTTAAGGAAATACTTAGTAAAAAGGGGGTCGTAGTGACCAGGCCCGGGCGACTGTGAAATTTAAGGCTAGTTAAATGATATTGAATTTATTAAGTGAATATTCCCTGATTAAATAATAATAAAGTTAAATCAAGTGCTATATGAAACTGTTAAATTTAACTTTGAAAATGTTGAATATTAAAGCTTTGAAATATATTGAAAATTTAAATGGTATATTTAGAACTGAATGGAATTGATGAACTGAGCTTTGAATAAATTTGAATTTGGAATTTGAGTTAATTTGAATCGATTTGTGAGGCTTGAGGAAATTATAAATACTTTACTTTATAAATTATGTAATGAACATACACTATTTGGAAAATAGATATATTTGAAATGAAAATGATATTTCGATTTTGAAGTAAATAAATTTAAAATGACCACGGTGTCATAGTGTATATTCCCACCTTGTAGATAGTTCTACAGATCCTTAGAGGATGGTTATCCCAAACATCCTTTAAGTTACTTGTATTTCAGTTGATATTTCACTTGAGTTGGATTTATTGATATAAGAATGTTAATCCTGACTCGAGTGTTTTGTGTTTTGCTTTACGCTCGGGTCAGACCGAGTGATACAGCATTTGAGACTCACCCTTGGAGTTTGGAGCTTCCTTTGGAGATCCAATTATCGCCTCAGCTTTCAGCTCTTCTAGTTGATTTGTTCAGAGAAGTCATCTATTCGTACTGAAGACTTCATTGTATTTGAGATATTCTGTTGTATTTTATTTCTAACTCTGATGTTTATATAGTAGCTTCATGAACTACTATTTTATCTATTCCGCTGTGTATTATTGTATTACTCTGTGTCTGTGATTCTGTGATTGATTTATTTACTGTATATGCTGAGTTTTGCCAAATTTAAATTAACAATTTGGTATTTTGAATTATTCAAGACCGACATGTGTGGATTTATTGTCGATTTGAATGGTCCAAAATAGCGGGTCGTTACACAATCACACCAAGCTAGTAAATATATGAGTTTAGCTTCATGTCCCATAACCACTTGCTTAACTTAAATATTTACGAACAAGCTGTAAATCTTCACTAGGAAATTGTCACAAAAAGGGTTCAATCGAACAAGTCCAAGAGCTAACCGACGAAGTGAACGCAAGCGTTTCATACCACTCGTTTTACTAAGTCGTTTAAGTCGATTTCTCATCCGAGTGAAGTAAAGGCTTGTATATATACTAGTAGATTGGAAAACGGTTTAGGAAAAAGAGCTTTGTAATAAAAATAGAGTTGAAATCGTTTTGATGAAAGAGCTTTGATATTTACTACTAATATTGAAACCTTCATATCTTTAGAGTGACAAGTCACAAAACGATTGTTGAAACAAATCGATCACATAAATTCACGTTCGAAGACGTGAGTAAAGTCCAAAGAAATCAATCGCAAAACCATCAAAGTAGGAATTTCTGTTGAATGTTTTTCAGATAAGATTGCCTACGCAGAGGTGTACGGTCAGGTCGCGGTGGTCCAGGGGGCAGCGCCCCGTCAAAACGGTACGACCTAGCGAAGACAAGCGGCCACGAGAAGCCAAACGACCTAAGGGGCCATGCGACCTACGACCTAAGTGGGAAACAGGTCAAATGACCTAAGTGTTAACTAACGAGCGACCTATAAGAGTGCGCGACCTAACTGGTACGCGACCTAAGGTTCCAGCGACCTAAGGTGGAGGGGTCGAGTGACCTAAGGAAGGTTGCGACCTAACGTGATACAGAGGCGCGCGACCTAACTGGGTACGCGACCTAAAGGGGTACACGACCTAAAGGATTCGCGACCTAAAGGGGTACGCGACCTAAAGCTCGCGACCTAAAACTCGCGACCTAAAAGTCGCAATCTAAGGACACGCGACCTAAAAGTCGCGACCTAAGACTCGCGACCTAAAAGTGGTGAACGACCTAACTGCAAACGACTTAAGGAGTTAACTCGTGAACGACCTAAGCCTTTAACTCGTGAACGACCTAAGCCTTTAACTCGTGAACGACCTAAGCCTTTAACTCGTGAACGACCTAAGCCTTTAACTCGTGAACGACCTAACACTGCGTGACTTTTCAACACGAACGAGCTACAGTTCTGGGCGACTTATGGAGGCAGAACGAACTAAGTGCAGTTTTTCACCAAAACACTAAAATTTTGGGTTTTTCGCCAATCCAATCCAAACCAAATGCAAATGTGCATGCTAAAATGATAGGGAACCATTCCCAACAGTCCAAGATAGATATAAACGAGAGTGTGAGATAAAAATCTCACCTTTTCCATGAAATTGATGATGGAGAGGCTTAAAAGCAAAGCAAGAATCAACCACAAGCTTGAATCTATGTTCTTCACTTGAATTTGGAATAGGTGTTGGATTAGCAATGAAGAAGAAGACTTTGGAGTTTTAATTTCCCATTCCCTCCACCATTTTTGATAAAGCTTCAAGTGTTTGATAAAGTGAGGAAGAGGAGGTGGGTTGGGGCTGAATTAGAAGGTGCAGTCCAACTCAAGTCAAAGGCGGGAAAAAGTGACGAAAATTCCACCTACTCCAAACATATCGAAGTTTACACTCAAAAAGATCGCAAACGTCATTTTGAAATCAATGGAAGTGGTCTCGAGTCCTAATTTGACCGTATGCAAAAAGTAGCTTTTCGGACTAATATCCGACTAACGATAAAATATTTAAATAGAATATTTAAATATAAAATCGATAGATATGCGGGTTGTTACAGAATGTGGCGGTAACCTGCTATTGAACATAGTAGCTATAGTAGGCATACAATAATGGTTGTATGCTGGCTAAGATTAATATTATACTTTCGAAATGTTTTCAACACTAGACATTAATAATAATAATCCAATGATTGGCGTAGTAAGCATCTTTGACTATCATAAGAAGAAATCTCCTCCAATTCTGCGTTTGCATTGTGTGTGTGGTGGGAGGTCTTATGGTAGTTTCATTTTCCAAAAAGCATTGTGAATCTATTTTATTTAAAATGTGAAAATAACTGTTTTACGATCTCACACCAGTCACCATGACTGACTCGGAGTTTATTGTTCCCTTCTAAACTCTGGGTGCCCATAATTTTCCACACGGGCAGCCTAGAGTTATTGTTATCAGGATATTCTGGATATTCTGGAGCTTTGGAGATGAGCTGGATGGCGAGACGTACTCTCGTACTTGTTTATTATTTCTGCTGTGTATTCTGTATGAGGACAGGTTTATATAACTGTCCATTGTTGTATTGAGTTGTAAATTGACTCTGATTGATGTATTGTATAACTGATATAGTTCTTTGTTTTAAAAGACTAGTGATTATCTATTATATTTTGTTCCGCTGCGAATGTGAGATTCTGTTGTTGTTTCTGTTTTTCTGTTCTTTCTTTTCTTCTGTCTTCTTCTACCTCTTCTTTTAACTCTAATGGTTCGGTTTTTCGTTCATCTTGAGTTAATCGATGTAGATTAGTGTCTACTCAGGGGGTACGGAAAATCGGATTATTACATTTGGTATCAGAGCATCCGGTTAAGCGACAACCCTGCTATGTTGGGTGTTACTCATTAGAGATAGAGTCAGCAGTACTCTAGAATGACTTGAGAGTAATAATAGATATGAGCGCGTATTTGTTAGTGAATATAGAATTTGTTTTGTATTGTGTTGACTTATCGGTTGATTGTTTATAGATTCTGGTCGGTACAGTCTAGCTAACTGTAATCGATAGGAGTTTTTAAACTCTTAAACAAGGTAAACTGACACAGTATTGTTTTAAATAGGGTAAATGAAATAATTTTTCCCAAAACTATTTTTGTATAGAAAAGAAATGATTTTCTATGAATTATTATAGTATATGAATGCTTGGTTGTTAAGAGGTAATAACATTGAAATATTATCATTGTTATATGAAAAATGAATAAGAAATTAAAATAATAACCAAAGATTTGAAGATAAATTCATTTAACAAATGAAATTTATAAATATGAATTGAAAGATAAGGAATTGAATTCATATACAAATGAGATCTGTGAATATAAATTGTAAATGAAATTTATAATTGGAAATAGAATTCCAGAGAGAATATTTGAAAATAAATTCATTGATGGAATAATAAATAAGTTGATAACTTATACAATTTGAATTTTAATATAATAAATTTAACTTAAAGAATGGAGTTAAATTAAAGTGAGTATAAGTGAATCAATTAAATAAAGTGAAAATTGATTTGTAATAAAATTCAAATTGTAAAGAAATGAATTTGTGAGTAAACAAATGAAGCTACAATTGTAAATGAATGAATCGGAATTAAATAATGAATTGGAAGTTAGTTAAATTAAAGTTGAGTTGTGAACTAAATTTAAAATGGGTTGAATTTGCAAATAAATTCAAGTAAGCAGAAATTAATTGTAATTTCCTTGTTATTGATAAAATGAGTTCACGATGAATTGAATATGGAAATTTGAAATTTAAAATGAATAAGTGAATGTACTAATTGAATTGAATTAGTAAATGGAATAAAGTCGATAAATGAAAACCAATCAAAGAAAATAAACTGAGAATTGTTTATGGAAAATAAAAATAAACATAAATGATAAACTTGAGTTTTGAATTGAAATAGCCTAAGTAAATATTGGACAGTAACTCAAATTTAAGTGAAGCTTTGAAATGGTTAAATGGAAACTTAGTTGATTAATAAGTTGAAATGCGAAATTGAATAGTAATAAATGTATAACTTCAGTAATGAAGTGAAAATAAATACAAGAAGTGTATATAAATATTTACATTGTTATTGTCGAGTTTTGTACGATGGTTTTGAACAAATCGAATGGTTTTGTGAATATGAAATGTAAATTTAATTGAATGGAATCAATTTAAATGATTGTTAGCTTAAGTAATCATTTAGTTACATGAATATTAACAAATCTGAATAGAAAGAATTATCGTTTGACAAATAAATGAAACTATATAAATTCTATGAGTTAATGAAAGCAAATAGAAATTTATTTTTGCATCAATTGAAATAGATATGAGTTAGATTCACTTAGAAATGAATTGAATGTAAGAAAGTGAGTTGTTAACCACTTGAATTGAATAGAAATTTAATGTGCTAATGGATTTAAGTTGTATTGGAATTTTATAAATTGCTAATGGAATTTATTTTGAATACATTGCTAATGAAATTATGTATTTGCTATTGAAATAAGTAAATTGTTAAATAGATTTCCTATATTTGTCACTTACGTGTTTAAACTGAGTAAGTGCAGGGTTTTGGAAGCCGTTTGGCTGCATTTTGGGTTGCGTAAATGCTAATAAAATAACCGCTTTGCTTAAAAATGCTAAAAAGGTACGCATACGCAATAAAAATAGGAAATATGAACTGTTTTTCTGCTTTTCCGACCGAGTGGGTCGATGTATATATATTTATATCTTTTGTCAAATTGCAAAAGCTCCTCCGTACAAAGGAGACTCCGCCAAAATTTTCTGAAAATTTTGGGAGTTAGAAATTTTTTTTTGGAATTTTTGAAAATTTTTCACTAACGACAGAAGATTTAAAAATCGGGAATTGAGATAAAAGTTAATAAAACTCAATATTTGAAATTAGAAGATGAATCGAATTCAAGTAAAATTCGAAATGAAATTCTGAATGAAACTTTTGGAAATAAAAGTATTGAGATTTGAAATGAATTCAAATAAAATTGAAATTGTAAATGGAATTCAAATAGAATTAAAAAAATGCAAAGTTGAATGGAAATGAATATACAATTTTGTTCGTGAAGTAAAAACAAATATAAGAAATGCTTATATTGCACTTAAGAAATGAATGGTGGAATTCTTAAGTAAAATGGGTATTGGGAAATCCAATAAGTAAATTTGGACATTATTGTTCAGTAAATTATACAGGAGTATAAAGGAAAATGGAATTGGATTTTTATTTCGAAGATGAATTTAATTTGCTCGGCAAAGGTATGTATTTAAATTTCAGTATGAAATTTGATGAGTTTCTGATTTTGCCACTTGGCATTTTGTTTTCTTTTGAGATCTGAGAGTCCGTAGGGACGTTTTGTAGTCGTACCGTATTAGCCGCGCAAAGGAGACGCTGGCGAAATTTTTCGAAAATTTAGAGAGTTAGAAAATTTTTGAGAAATTTTGAATAATTTACAGTTTGAATTCGAATTTGAATTTGAATTGTGAAGTAAAATGAAGTTGTTTGAAGCTATGAAAATGTTTGGAAAGTTAGTTGAAGTGATAACAAATCTTTAATAAAAAGATTTGGGTTTGAAAATTTGTTAAAACTATTTGAATTTAAGAAAATAGTTAATGGGAAGTGGAGCATTTTTCCTTACTTGTAATTTCGGGACGAAATTCTTTTAAGGGGGAAGATTGTAACGACCCTGGTATTTTGATATTGGAAATTAGAATATTTAATTGATTTTAAATATCTGGAATTCAATTTAATTTGCAATTCAAATATCAAAGTGAATTTGGTAAATTAATTATTGAATTTAATCGTTAAATCTGGATAAAAATTTAAATCTTCAGTTTTAAACCGATTAAAAATAATATGAAGTCTTAGAAAATTCATATTGATAATTCTGAAGGTACTGGAACTTTCAGAATTGAATTTGAAAGTGATTTGTTTAGTTTTGAATTTTATCATTTGAATCGATATTTGAAAATAGCGGTCCGGGGCACAGTCTCGGATTTCGACAAAACCTGTTCCATTGGATCCGTAATATTGTATTATTATCGGATTTCAATTTTCGTGGTGATTGGAGCTGTCGTGTGATAGTACGATAAGCAAACGCGCTGATATAATATAACATATATTTTTGAATATAAAAATATAAATTTTTAATCAACTTTTTATACCGACTTACTTTTTCTCTGCTTAATCACGTTCTCTTATCTCCTTCTTTCTTCGTTCTGAAGCCAGATAACAAAAGAAAATATCTCGTTCAGAAAATAAAAATAAAAACAAATGGCAGAACGAAGCTTGATAAAATTTCTCGTATTCAAAACGAAAACAATTTTCGTTCGAAATCAATTAATGGCTGCAGCTTCAAAACGAAAGGAAACGAAATTTCCCCCTTTCTCAGTTCAAATTGAAATATAATGGCCGAACTATAAATCAAGGCCAAAGCCTTTCATCTCAAAACAATTACCCTCCTCCAATTTAAATCGACAGCCCCCTAGAATGAACTCGCGAGCAAGTTGAACGAGGCTGGGCGAAGGGAGGCGCACGATTTGGCGGCGACGACGCGAGTTTGGGGACGCGTGCGCTCGAGCTTGCATTCGCGACTGATTCAGGATCGTTCGAGATGGCAATAGGAAGCTGGGGAGTTCGACGACTCTGGAGGATGGTGCTCGGCGATTTGGAGATAGCCGCAGTTGCGGTGGCTTCGATGAGTATCGACGTTGATGTCGCGAACTTGGGCACGTGGTTGAAGGCCTGGGTTCATTTGTTATCTGGGAGGTATTTCACTGATTATTTATTTGTTCATTAATATTTATTTGCATTTGTTTTCAGTAAAGGAAATTTAGTTTAAATCAAAATTTTAGTTAAATAAATTCTAGATATTTACGATATGTATATTTACAGTAAGAAGAGATTTTGTTTTTAAAATTTGAAATTATTTTGTATATACACAACATTTTGTTTATGCAAATTTTTAAAAAGATATATGTAGTAAACAGAAATTTCATATATACATATATAGTTGGAAAAATATACAAGAATTTGTATAACAGTTAGTTAAATAAATTTATTTAAAAGAAATTGGGTCAAAATAAAATCACGGGTGAATCGAAATTATCAAATGAAAATTTATTGTTCGATTTAATTCGAATGTTAATAAATTTATATGATTGTTATACAAGGTATAAATCAAGAAAAATCAATCTGGAATGGAAAATGGGATTGCTAATAAAAGCTAAGGTGAGATCTTCTCACTCAGATTTAAATTTGAATTGCAGTTATTGATTGCTATTTGGATGTGCTATTAGATATAGTAGGATATATCTATATATATAGCAATATATACATATTGGCATATGTATATATTGGATTGATTGATTTCCCGCATTGTATAGCGGATGAGACCCTATTGCACTGTGACGACCGCCCATGACCCCTGCACTGAACCTAAAGAAAGTGCGCTGTGAAGTGTGCCAGGTGACCATGGATGATTGTCAGGGTAAATTAAGACCACAGAATCTATCGTATTACTCACAGCGCATGGACAAAATACAATAGAATATATATATATATATATAGTGAAGCTTCACAGAAATAAAATCTCATCAATAGAACTTCATAATAGTTGGATACTAACATCTAAATAGTCAATACAACAAGCCTCACTACATAACACTCAGAGAATATACAAAGCAGCGGAACATCCGGTACATATAGTAAGAAATAATATGCAATACTCTAGCTCGTCTTCGTCATCAGCATCGTGGAAAGCAAGCACAGCACCTGTCACCTGCTACCTAGTCTGCCCGTCCCAAAATGGACGAACAACCCAAGGCAATAAGAGTTAAAACATAAAGCCTTGAGTCAGACAACAGTCTTAGTGAGCAGTAAATTAACTAACAACATACTAAAAGAGCATAAAGGAAAAGGAATAGGAATACAACCCTCCCACTCCACCTCTTTCTACAGTGATAGCCCCCAGACACACACTAAGCAGAAGCAAGCATAGCAAAGCATACAATTTAAAGTAAAGCAATAATCAATCGAGTCAAGGGCGATGTTTTCCAAGTACAAACCCCCAAGGCCTAAACCAAGATCAGATAAGCACCCAGAAAATACCGCTCTTGAGATCGAATGACGATACAACCAAACATCCATGACTCTGGCTATCACTGTTATCATTGCCTCGATATCACCGTTAATTGAATGACCGACACATTCTTTCAGCCGTCCGTCAAGGGCTAATGGAAACCCCGGTTCTAGACATAACTCCGCACGTCATCGTAACCCGTGCCTAGGACTATCGAATCTGCCTAGAGTACTTGACTATCAATCATTAGCCTTCAGGGACTATCGAATCTGCCCAACGTACTCTTGCTTTGAGCATGCTAGAACCTTCAACAACGATGAGATCTCAGCCTCCTAGTCATCCTCCTCGACGACTATTTCCATACTAGCTCAAGCGCCTCTCGAGCAAACCATTATCCTCAACTCGAACCAATTCACCGAGTTATCAACATGCTTGGAATGATCCCGTCTGGATTAGACCAAGGATTTCTCATATCGTACTTCGCCTCATCATCATCATAGCAAAATCTCATCTCAACATCATCATCGAATCTATCCATATGAGCTTCATCATCCGCTACATATGCCACAAGCAGCTTTTCCAATTCAAGAGCCTTCCCCTTAGCTTTTGAATCATCTTCGACCATCTTGTCTAAATCAAATCATCAATCATCTAATTTATAGCAATCAATCAAGTCAAACATTAATCCAAGTAAACAAGCATTCAAATATGATCTAAGTAGACAATATTAACAATAATGGCAATTTCGTAAATAAAGAATAGAAAGTCTAACAAACATGAAAACATGAGAAATATCTCTACAACTTGATGAATGAACTTGCATAGGTTAATCATGTAGTAAAATGGTTGTCAAATCATCATGAACAATGGATCTACACTTAGGTTTACAAAAATGCATGGAAATCACTATTTTAACACCAAATCAAGCCAACGATCCGATATACTCCTTTGGATCCATGTGAGAGATAATCACCACTCACCAAATCACCAAAACAACTCAAAAGCAACACACTTCAGATCTGGACAGCGAAGGATCTAACTTGATATATCACCAATCCGCTTCAAACGATGAAATCTCTCTTCGAAGAATGTAGATCTTCAATCTAAGCTCTTCGATCTTTGATTTGATCTTCAATATGGATGGATGGAATCACTAGATTAGAGTGGAGAAAAGATGTGAAGAAGTGTAGAAGTCGAGCTCTCAAAATGGCAGCACTTCGTTGCTTCGAAATCCGGATCCCAAAAAGTGAGAACAACCTTCCTATTTATAGCTGAAATCTCCTTAAGTCGTTGCCTCGGAGTTAGGTCATCTCCGACTTACGACCTAAGACCCTCACCGACCTAAGTCTTCGACCTAACAACCCATACGACTTAACAGCTGCTACGCCTAACACATGCGCATACGACCTAACGACTTACGACTTAGCAGAGGCCACGACCTAACTCTCAGTGACATAACATCCTCCGACTCAACGACTTAGCATAAGCACACGACATAGCTACTACACGACCTAACAGAGCCTCCGACCTAACACACAAGACGACCTACGACTTAGAAGAAATACCATGACTTAGCGCCTCAGCGCATCCAAACAACTTAACTAATATGCGCGTCCTAACAGGAGATACGACTTACGACTTACGACTTACTAGGATACGACTTACTCCTTAGATCGCTCACTATTACCCCAGCTTCCTTAGGTCGTTGCCGACCTAACTATGCTAACTCGGTAACCACTAGGTCGCTAACTACCGAAGGTTAATAACCCCTAGGTCGTTAACTCTACTAGGTCGGCCATTCCTTAAGTCGTCTACCCGACCTACCACTTAGATTGTTAACTCGCCAAAACTCCTAAGTCGGTCACTCACTCAGGTCGGTCTAAATCCCTAAGTCGTCTATTCCTATAAGTCGGTCAACCTTAGGTCGTCTACTCTTAGGTCGTACACTTCCTAAGTCGGTCACTCGACCTAAGCCACTCCATACGACCTAATTTTTCCCCACGACTTATCCCAATGCCTAGGTCGCTCCAAACCTTCGTACGACCTAAGACCATCACGACCTACGACTTAACTCCTAACTCGCCGAATTCCTTAACTCGGACACGACTTAGGACTTAAACAAAATTCTGCCCAAAATCTGAAACGACTCAACAACGCTAAAAATTCCAGATTTTTACGAACTTTTCGATCCGTAAAAATACGGGTCGTTACATTCTCTCCCCCTTAGGAATTTCGCCCCCGAAATTCCAAACAAAAAGAGAATCAAAGACTATTCTGCACGCCTAACATCCATAGCAATCAACAAACCATGCATCTAATTCTAGCTTAGCATGCAGAATTCTAAAACTAGAACAAGTTATAATATCGTGAGATGACACGACACGTTAGGGCCATACCTTGAAGAGTTCAGGATGAGCTGCTTTCATCCTCTCTTCCACCTCCCACGTATAGTCGTTATCATCATCACTCCATTGTACCTTGAGCAACTTAACTACCTTCCTCTTAAGCTGTTTCGTGTCGGTTTCCACAACACGAAGCGGCTTACGAGGTCTTCTATCAAATGGATCAACTTCGAAATCTTCACAGCTATCAGCAGGAACCACTGTATTTGAGTCGTACACATACTTCCATAGATATGATACGTGAAAAACATTGTGCACACTCGACATCTTTTCTGGTAACTCCAATCTATAGGCGAGCTTTCCAATTCGCTCGATGATCGGGAATGGTCCAACAAATCTCGGAGTCAATTTTCCTTTCTTCCCGAATCGAATAACATTCTTCAGTGGAGAAATCTTCACAAAAACCATATCACCTACGTCGAATTCCAAATCCTTACGACGCTTATCAGCATAACTTTTCTGATGGTCTTGGGCTGCCTTCATTCGTTGCCGAATGATCACTATACAATCCGAAGTTTGTCGAATCATCTCCGGCCCAAGTATCAATTTTTCTCCTGTCTCTATCCAACATGTCGGAGAGTTACACGGTCTTCCATACAATGCCTCATACGGTGCCATACCAATGCTTGACTGGTAACTGTTGTTATACGAAAATTCCACCAAATGAAGATGATCTTCCCATGATCCTCCGAAATCTAAAACACAAGCTCTAAGAAGATCTTCCAAAACTCGGTTGACTCTCTCGGTCTGACCATCTGTTTGAGGATGATAAGCTGTACTCAAACATAACTTGGTTCCCCAAACTTCCTGGAAGCTCTTCCAAAATCCACTAGTGAACAATGGGTCTCGATCGCTCACTATACTCTTCGGAATACCATGGAATTGAACTATCCACTTAACATACAACTCAGCCAACTTTGATGCAGTCCTAGTCGATCGAACAGGAATGAATCTTGCACTCTTAGTCAGACGGTCTACGATGACCCAAATTCCTTCATTTCCCGTTCTGGTTCTAGGTAATCCATCGATAAAATCCATCGACACTTGTTCCCACTTCCAGGTAGGAACTTCTAATGGCTGAAGCAATCCACTGGGCTTTTTCTGCTCAGCTTTCACCAACTGGCAGTTCATGCACTTGGAAATAAAATTTCCAACATCCTTCTTCATACCTTCCCAGTAATAGGTTCTCTTCATATCCCGATACATCTTATTTCCTCCTGGATGAATTGTCAACTTCGAGTGATGACTTTCCTTTAGAACTTCATTCCTCAATTCATCTATATCGGGAACAACTAGTCGTCCTTGCTTCCGAAGCCAACCATCTCGATCGACCTTGAATCCTTTATCCTTCTCTGGGTCCAATCCAGATTCCAAATCACGGATAATCTTGACAAGCTTATCGTCTCGCTTTTGACTCTCGCTAATCCTTTCCACAAGAGTCGGTCTTATTGATAAGTTTGCCAACACTTCAGGTTCCAATTCACATCTGGGCCTTAAGTCAAATCCAGCTAAATACTCGAGATTCTTCCATTCTAAAAACATGGCTTCCAATCCTGCATGTCTTCGACTTAACGCATCTGCCACCGCGTTCCCTTTTCCCGGAGTATAAGCTATACCAAAATCATATGATGCCAAAAACTCTAGCCAACGTTGATGCCGAAGATTCAAATCCTTTTGGGAGAAAAGATACTTCAACGACTTATGATCTGTAAACCACTCGAACCGAACTCCCAATAGATAATGTCTCCACATCTTCAGAGCAAAAACAATCGCCGCTAACTCCAAATCATGAGTCGGGTAATTCCTTTCATGCGGCTTCAGTTGTCGACTTGCATACGCAACAACTTTATCCCTCTGTATTAGCACTGCTCCAAGTCCAGTACCACATGCGTCGGTGTAAACCACCATATCATCATTCCCACTTGGAATAGTCAAAACAGGAGCACTTGTCAATCGCTCTTTCAGGATTCTGAAAGCTTGCTCACACTTATCTTCCCTTCTGAACACTTGGTTCTTTTTCATCAATCCTGTTAACGGTGCAGCCACCTTGGAGAAGTCTTTGATAAACCGTCGATAATATCCTGCCAATCCAAGAAAACTTCTCACATTAGATGCATTCCTAGGTCTAACCCAATCCTGGATTGCTGCCACCTTAGCGGGATCAACCGTTATTCCACTTCCAGAGATAACATGGCCTAAGAACCTCACTTCACTCTTCCAGAAGTGACACTTCGAAAACTTAGCCTTCAGCTGATGTTTCCGCAAGACTTCCAAAACGATACGCAAGTGCGTCTTGTGCTCTTCTTCAGTTCTGGAGTAAATCAGAATATCATCCACGAACACTAGCACGAGCTTGTTCAACTGATCCCTGAACACTCTATTCATAAGATCCACAAAATATGCTGGCGCGTTAGTCAATCCAAACGGCATTACCAGCCACTCAAAGAAACCGGATGGTGTCCTGAAAGCAGTCTTCGGCACACTATCCTTTGCCACTCTCAACTGGTGAAATCCCGTTGCCAAATCCATCTGAGAAAACACCTTAGCTTCGTGAAGCTGATCAAACAAGTCATCTATTCTCGGCAATGGATACTTGTTCTTCTTAGTTACCTTATTCAGCTCACGATAATCCACACACAACCTCAGCGATCCATCTGCTTTGGTTAGAAACACAACTGGTGCACCTCATTCGGACACACTACGCCGAATGAATCCTTTATGTAAAAGATCATCAACTTGCACCCTCAACTCTTGCTGTTCCCTAGGCGCCATCCGCCTAAGAGGCATCACAACAGGTCTGGCTCCTTCAACTAGATCTATACGAAACTCGATCTCTCTATGCGGGGGTAACCCTTTGACTTCGTCAAAGACATCCTCAAATCCATTAACGATTGGAAACGATGACAGTCCATCCCGTGGAACAACCAGCGAATACATGAAGCTCATGAAGACGCCTTCTTCATGCTTACATCGTATCACAATCCTTCGCCCCTCCACATTCTCGACTGTCACCTCCAACCTCTCACAATCAATCTTTGCCGCATATTTCCTAAGCCAGTCCATACCCAAAATAATTCTGAACCCCGCAAAGTTCAGAACAAAGCAATCACAAACAAAAGAGCAATCATGACTCGATACAATCAGACCATGGCATAACATACACAAACAAGACGAACCCCCAACTGGATTAGTCACAACCAATGGCCTATCAACAATATCCGGTTCTAAACCCAACCGGCCTACAAGTTCATTACAAACAAAAGAATGCGACGCCCCAGTATCAAACAGAACTCTAACTGGAACACTACAAATGGAGAGAGTACCTTGAACCACCACACTCTTTCCTTTCTCTTCAGCGGTAGGAGCCTTCGAAGACGATGGAACAGCTCCCAAAGCATAAGCTTGCACAATCTGCTTGTCCTTCCATGGTCCTGGACAATTCCTCTTGAAATTCCCCGGCTTGTCACAGTTGTGACACTTCATCAGTACCTTCGGATTCTTACAATCCTTAGAGAAATGGCCCTTCTGCTGACAATTGTAGCAAGTTACTTCGCCCTTCGGCTTCTTCTGGCCATCCTTACCCTTCTGTTGCTGCTGCTTCCTCTTCTGGTTTCCAACCTGCTGTGGTTTAGACTCTCCCCTGGTTACAGCAACAACAGATCCTTCCTTAGGAAACAGACTCTCATGCCTGAGAGCTTTCTCCACAAGCTTCTCAAATGAATCGTCCAAATGATCCACCAACTGTCTCCCAAGATAACTGTCCAAACCGGTCACAAACTTCTCATTCTTCTGATAAGCAGATTCAATATACGACCGGGCATACTTGGACAAAGCTTCAAACTCAGAAACATACTCAAGAACTGGTCTTCCACCTTGCTTGAGCTCCACAAACTTCTTGAACAGAACAGATTTCTGAGCTGTAGAAATGAACTTAGCTTCAAATCTGACTTGGAATTGCTCCCAAGTAATCTCTTCCTCCGGAGTATCAATAGTGATAGAGTTCCACCAATCAGAAGCTCTTCCTTGAAGCTGCCTCGATGCTAACTTCCTCTTAGTTGCATCCTCAATTCCCAAGTCACCAAAGATCCTTCTACAAGCATCTATCCACCTCTGGACTTCAATGGTTGATTCTGTTCCCAAGAAAACCTTTCCTCCAAGAGCAGTATAATCCTTACACAGCTTAGCAAAGTCCACCGGTTTTGGAGTTTGAACTTGAACTCCAACATCCACCGATGGCCCCGGAGCTAGCGTCCTTCTCATGATCGAAGTCATCATAGCTTCGAACATAGCAGCATAATCAGCAGCCCCTTCAGTAGCACGGCCTTCCCTAGCAGCTGGTCTCCCTCTTCGACTCATTCTCAATATCTATAAAAAGAAATGATTAGCACATCTAGAGAAACAACTGCATAAAGGACTCAAACTCTACTAAGCTACTATATATTATATAGTAATCATCCATCAAAATACAATTACGTCTCTCATACGTAGTTACGTCAGCGAGCGATGGGTAAAATCGATTAACCAAAGCTCTGATACCAAATGTGACGACCGCCCATGAGCCCTGCACTGAACCTAAAGAAAGTGCGCTGTGAAGTGTGCCAGGCGACCATGGACGATTGTCAGGGTAAATTAAAACCACAGAATCTATCGTATTACTCACAGTACATGGACAAAATACAATAGAATATATATATAGTGAAGCTTCACAGAAATAAAATCTCATCAATAGAACTTCATAATAGTTGGATACAAACATCTGAATAGTCAATACAACAAGCCTCACTACATAACACTCAGAGAATGTACAAAGCAGCGGAACATCCGGTACATATAGTAAGAAATAATATGCAATACTCTAGCTCGTCTTCGTCATCAGCATCGTGGAAAGCAAACACAGCACCTGTCACCTGCTACCTAGTCTGCCCGTCCCAAAATGGACGAACAGCCCAAGGCAATAAGAGTTAAAACATAAAGCCTTGAGTCAGACAACAGTCTTAGTGAGCAGTAAATTAACTAACAACATACCAAAAGAGCATAAAGGAAAAGGAATAGGAATACAACCCTCCCACTCCACCTCTTTCTACAGTGATAGCCCCCAGACACAGACTAAGCAGAAGCAAGCATAGCAAAGCATACAATTTAAAGTAAAGCAATAATCAATCGAGTCAAGGGCGATGTTTTCCAAGTACAAACCCCCAAGGCATAAACCAAGATCAGATAAGCACCCAGAAAATACCGCTCTTGAGACCGAATGACGATACAACCAAACATCCATGACTCTGGCTATCACTGTTATCATTGCCTCGATATCACCGTTAATTGAATGACCGGCACATTCTTTCAGCCGTCCGTCAAGGGCTAATGGAAACCCCGGTTCTAGACATAACTCTACACGTCATCGTGACCCGTGCCTAGGACTATCGAATCTGCCTAGAGTACTTGACTATCAATCATTAGCCTTCAGGGACTATCGAATCTGCCCAACGTACTCTTGCTTTGAGCATGCTAGAACCTTCAACAACGATGAGATCTCAGCCACCTAGTCATCCTCCTCGACGACTATTTCCATACTAGCTCAAGCGCCTCTCGAGCAAACCATTATCCTCAACTCGAACCAATTCACCGAGTTATCAACATGCTTGGAATGATCTCGTCTGGATTAGACCAAGGCTTTCTCATATCGTACTTCGCCTCATCATCATCATAGCAAAGTCTCATCTCAACATCATCATCGAATCTATCCATATGAGCTTCATCATCCGCTACATATGCCACAAGCAGGTTTTCCAATTCAAGAGCCTTCCCCTTAGCTTTTGAATCATCTTCGACCATCTTGTCTAAATCAAATCATCAATCATCTAATTCATAGCAATCAATCAAGTCAAACATTAATCCAAGTAAACAAGCATTCAAATATGATCTAAGTAGACAATATTAACAATAATGGCAATTTCGTAAATAAAGAATAGAAAGTCTAACAAACATGAAAACATGAGAAATATCTCTACAACTTGATGAATGGGCTTGCATAGGTTAATCATGTAGTAAAATGGTTGTCAAATCATCATGAACAATGGATCTACATGGATCTACACTTAGGTTTACAAAAATGCATGGAAATCATTATTTTAACACCAAATCAAGCCAACGATCCGATATACTCCTTTGGATCCGTGTGAGAGATAATCACCACTCACCAAATCACCAAAACAACTCAAAAGCAACACACTTCAGATCTGGACAGCGAAGGATCTAACTTGATCTATCACCAATCCGCTTCAAACGATGAAATCTCTCTTCGAAGAATGTAGATCTTCAATCTAAGCTCTTCGATCTTCGATTTGATCTTCAATATGGATGGATGGAATCACTAGATTAGAGTGGAGAAAAGAAGTGAAGAAGTGTAGAAGTCGAGCTCTCAAAATGGCAGCACTTCGTTGCTACAAAATCCGGATCCCAAAAAGTGAGAACAACCTTCCTATTTATAGCTGAAATCTCCTTAAGTCGTTGCCTCAGAGTTAGGTCGTCTCCGACTTACGACCTAAGACCCTCACCGACCTAAGTCTTCGACCTAACAACCCATACGACTTAACAGCTGCTCCGCCTAACACATGCGCATACGACCTAATGACTTACGACTTAGCAGAGTCCACGACCTAACTCTCAGCGACATAACATCCTCCGACTCAACGACTTAGCATAAGCACGCGACATAGCTACTACACGACCTAACAGAGCCTCCGACCTAACACACAAGACGACCTACGACTTAGAAGAAATACCACGACTTAGCGCCTCAGCGCATCCAAACAACTTAACTAATATGCGCGTCCTAACAGGAGATACGACTTACGACTTACTGGGATACGACTTACTCCTTAGATCGCTCACTATTACCCCAGCTTCCTTAGGTCGTTGCCGACCTAACTATGCTAACTCGGTAACCACTAGGTCGCTAACTACCGAAGGTTACTAACCCCTAGGTCGTTAACTCTACTAGGTCGGCCATTCCTTAAGTCGTCTACCCGACCTACCACTTAGATTGTTAACTCGCCAAAACTCCTAAGTCGGTCACTCACTCAGGTCGGTCTAAATCCTTAAGTCGTCTAATCCTATAAGTCGGTCAACCTTAGGCCGTCTACTCTTAGGTCGTACACTTCCTAAGTCGGTCACTCGACCTAAGCCACTCCATACGACCTAATTTTTCCCCACGACTTATCCCAATGCCTAGGTCGCTCCAAACCTTCCTACGACCTAAGACCATCACGACCTACGACTTAACTCCTAACTCGCCGAATTCCTTAACTCGGACACGACTTAGGACTTAAACAAAATTCTGCCCAAAATCTGAAATGACTCAACAACGCTAAAAATTCCAGATTTTTACGAACTTTTCGATCCGTAAAAATACGGGTCATTACATGCGCCGTTAGTAAGCGGATTATATTTTATAAATCCTATATACCGCGATATTCCACCTCGAAGTGGAATTGGTATTGTGCTAACATCTATGGATGCAGGGAAACAGGTTGGAGGGATCCAACTGGATTCCTCAAATTGTTTGAATATTATTTCATCTGTGAATGATATGATTTATTGATAATCTGTGGATGATTTATTGATAATTGAAATTGTGAAGACTACAATTTAGCCGAATATATTTTTGGTATCGTTGGATACCAGAAATAATTGAAATTGGAAATTTTAAATAAATTATTTTTAAAAGAATTGAATAAATTTAAAAGAAGAAATTTTTAAAAGAGTAAAGTTGATTTTTGAATTGCTATCGAATTATTTCAAAAATATGGGAAAAATTGTTATAAATGGATTTTGAATAATATTTTTCGAAAGTGGGAAAATATATTGAAAAAAATGGAATTTTAAAGGGTTTGGAAAAGATTAAGGAATTTATTTTTAAAAGTGATAGATTTCTAGAAATTCAATTGATAATTGATTTGGTATTGGAAAATGAACCTTTGAGGAATCGATTTAGAAATTTATTTGGAATTGAAAATAAATTTAGAAATCAAGTTTATAATTAATTTGGTAATGGAAAATAAATTATTAGAAAATTTATTTGAAATTGATTTAGTATTTGAGAAATAAATCTGAAAGTCGATTTGCAAATGATTTGTTATTTAGAATTAAACTTAGAAATAAATTGGCAATGTTTTGTTCTATTGAAATAAAACTTATGTTTGCATTTGTAATCGATTTGATATTGAGATAAAATTTGAAATCAATTGGAATTGGGTTTTGGGGTTAAAAGTGGATATTTGGAAATTTAAATTCAAATTGGAATTTATGAAATGAAAGGGAATTTGTTTTTAAAAAAAATAAACGTTGATTTATTTTAAAATGTGAAAGTAAATTTACGGATTTGGAACGTAAATTTGAGATAAATCGATAAGGATTTATTAAATTGGTTTAAATGGACCATTTTGAACTGAAATTATATTTTCACTATAAAGTTGAGTATATTTTCCAAAGTAGCTTTTTAAAATAAAATTTAAAGGTTCTAAAGCTGGTTTTTGAAAAGATATATTTGGAAATATATTCCGTGTAAGGAAAAGTGATTTGAAATTTATTTTCAAAGTGATGAAGTGTGGAAATAAATTTACTGATTGGGATGTAAATTTAAAATAAATCGATAAGGATTTATTTAAGTGATTTAAATGAATGTGATTTGGAAATTGTTTTCAAATGGTTGAAGTATAAACCAAATATCGGGAAGATATTTGAAATTTAATAATTTGGGAAAATTATTTGAATCTGATGATTGTTGTGAATATTATTGATGGTTAAATCACCGACTATCAATATTGCCTTTGAAATGGCACTTGAATTGTTTTTAAAACAATCGCTTATTATTCTGTTTAGCCGGGAAAGGACCTTTGTGTCAGATAAGCCATTCCGAATAATAATACGACGATATGGATCGTATTGAAGACCGGTGATGAAGACCGGGTATTTGTGAAAATGATAGGATGACCTATCTATTGTCTCTGCACCGTTAGCTACGGTATTGAGATTTCCTTTGTGATGGGAAGTTTTATCGGGATTATGAATATCCGGATTTGCAAAGGCTTCTTTGGAAGTGCCTTCGGTTCTGTTCGAACCCGGAACAGACTTGTATGGTTACGTGTCTGATATTACGTTTTGAGATATAAAGCTGATTTCTTTCAAATACATTTCTGTTGGTGGCGGAGAATTTATTCTCTTAGCTTAACACCCTTCTCTGAGACGTACGAGCTCAGAGGTTATGTAGTTGAAATTTATCAGCAATATATTCCCAATATGGTAATGTGGCATGCTGAGTGTTGCTGTGACAATGATCATTTATTTGATCATTTGTGATCAAAGCACGACTTTGTGAAAAAGCGTAGCTTTGTGGACGAGACTTCGTCAGGCCTCACAACCCGGAAATGGTCGAAACAGGAATGTTGTGGCAAGGTTATGAGGGTCGCGCCCTTTAGGGTATGTCATTTCCTTCTGGAAAGGGGTGGTATCATGGTATGGAGCCCATATACTTACTCATGTGGATACACTTATTTAATATGTGTGATGATGGTTACCGAGCGCTTGGATAAAGGTCCCAAAGGACCGGGTGATGACATATTCGTGAGTTACCTGTTACAGGGGTAACCCGGCCTTGTTTGGCAGAGAGCAGTTTGTCTCTTGGGACGTCCAGCCAGAGGCGATCCCATTCGGCAGGAGGAAAGGAAGTTCCTTAGCCTGACCATTTGTTGGAAAATCCAAAGAAACAATACGAACCCTGTACGGTTTTAGTTGTATTACCTGCTATGGAATGTGGCGGTAACCTGCTATTGAACATAGTAGCTATAGTAGGCATACAATAATGGTTGTATGCTGGCTAAGATTAATATTATACTTTCGAAATGTTTTCAATACTAGACATTAATAATAATAATCCAATGATTGGCGTAGTAAGCATCTTTGACTATCATAAGAAGAAATCTCCTCCAATTCTGCGTTTGCATTGTGTGTGTGGTGGGAGGTCTTATGGTAGTTTCATTTTCCAAAAAGCATTGCGAATCTATTTTATTTAAAATGTGAAAATAACTGTTTTACGATCTCACACCAGTCACCATGACTGACTCGGAGTTTATTGTTCCCTTCTAAACTCTGGGTGCCCATAATTTTCCACACGGGCAGCCTAGAGTTATTGTTATCAGGATATTCTGGATATTCTGGAGCTTTGGAGATGAGCTGGATGGCGAGACGTACTCTCATACTTGTTTATTATTTCCGCTGTGTATTCTGTATGAGGACAGGTTTATATAACTGTCCATTGTTATATTGAGTTGTAAATTGACTCTGATTGATGTATTGTATAACTGATATAGTTCTTTGTTTTAAAAGACTAGTGATTATCTATTATATTTTGTTCCGCTGCGAATGTGAGATTCTGTTGTTGTTTCTGTTTTTCTGTTCTTTCTTTTCTTCTGTCTTCTTCTACCTCTTCTTTTAACTCTAATGGTTCGGTTTTTCGTTCATCTTGATTTAATCGATGTAGATTAGTGTCTACTCAAGGGGTACGGAAAATCGGATTATTACATTTGGTATCAGAGCATCCGGTTAAGCGACAACCCTGCTCTGTTGGGTGTTACTCATTAGAGATAGAGTCAGCAGTACTCTAGAATGACTTGAGAGTAATAATAGATATGAGCGCGTATTTGTTAGTGAATATAGAATTGGTTTTGTATTGTGTTGACTTATCGGTTGATTGTTTATAGATTCTGGTTGGTACAGTCTAGCTAACTGTAATCGATAGGAGTTTCTAAACTCTTAAACAAGGTAAACTGACACAGTATTGTTTTAAATAGGGTAAATGAAATAATTTTTCCCAAAACTATTTTTGTATAGAAAAGAAATGATTTTCTATGAATTATTATAGTATATTGATGCTTGGTTGTTAGGAGGTAATAACATTGAAATATTATCATTGTTATATGAAAAATGAATAAGAAATTAAAATAATAACCAAAGATTTGAAGATAAATTCATTTAACAAATGAAATTTATAAATATGAATTGAAAGATAACGAATTGAATTCATATACAAATGAGATTTGTGAATATAAATTGTAAATGAAATTTATAATTGGAAATAGAATTCCAAAGAGAATATTTGAAAATAAATTCATTGATGGAATAATAAATAAGTTAATAACTTATACAATTTGAATTTTGATAGAATAAATTTAACTTAAAGAATGGAGTTAAATTAAAGTGAGTATAAGTGAATCAATTAAATAAAGTGAAAATTGATTTGTAATAAAATTCAAATTGTAAAGAAATGAAATTGTGAGTAAACAAATGAAGCTATAATTGTAAATGAATGAATCAGAATTAAATAATGAATTGGAAGTTAGTTAAATTAAAGTTGAGTTGTGAACTAAATTTAAAATGGGTTAAATTTGCAAATAAATTCAAGTAAGCAGAAATTAATTGTAATTTCCTTGTTATTGATAAAATGAGTTCACGATGAATTGAATATGGAAATTTGAAATTTAAAATGAATAAGTGAATGTACTAATTGAATTGAATTAGTAAATGGAATAAAGTCGATAAATGAAAACCAATCAAAGAAAATAAATTGATAATTGTTTATGGAAAATAAAAATAAACATAAATGATAAACTTGAGTTTTGAATTGAAATAGCTTAAGTAAATATTGGACAGTAACTCAAATTTAAGTGAAGCTTTGAAATGGTTAAATGGAAACTTAGTTGATTAATAAGTTGAAATGCGAAATTGAATAGTAATAAATGTATAACTTCAGTAATGAAGTGAAAATAAATACAAGAAGTGTATTGTGACGACCGCCCATGACCCCTGCACTGAACCTAGAGAAAATGCACTGTAAAGTGTGCCAGGCGACCATGGACGATTGTCAGGGTAAATTTAAACAACAGAATCTATCGTATTACTCACAGCACATGGACAAAATACAATAGAATATATATGTAGTGAAGCTTCATAGAAATAGAATCTCATCAATAAAACTTCATAATAGTTGAATACAAACATCTGAATAGTCAATACATCAAGCCTCACTACAAACACTCAGAGAATATACAAAGCAGCGGAACATCCAGTACATATAGTAAGAAAACAATATGCAATAATCCAGCTCGTCTTCGTCATCAACATCGTGGAAAGCTAGAATAGCATCTGTCACCTGCTACCTAGTCTGCCCGTCCCAAATTGGACGAACAGCCCAAGGCAATAAGAGTTAAAACATAAAGCCTTGAGTCAGACAACAGTCTTAGTGAGCAGTAAATTAACTAACAACATACCAAAAGAGCATAAAGAAAAAGGAATAGGAATACAACCCTCCTACTCCACCTCTTTCTACAGTGATAGCCCCCAGACACACACTAAGTAGAAGTAAACATAGCAAAGCACACAATTTAAAGTAAAGCAATTATCACTTGAGTCAAGGACGATGTTTTCCAAGTACAAACCCCCAAGGCCTAAACCAAGATCAGATAAGCACCCAGAAAATACCGCTCTTGAGACCGAATGACGATACAACCAAACATCCATGACTCTGGCTATCACTGTTATCATTGCCTCAATATCACCGTTAATTGAATGACCGGCACATTCTTTCAGCCGTCCGTCAAGGGCTAATGGAAAACCCCGGTTCTAGACATAACTCTGCACGTCATCGTGACCCGTGCCTAGGACTATCGAATCTGCCCAGAGTACTTGACTATCAATCATTAGCCTTCAGGGACTATCGAATCTGCCCAACGTACTCTTGCTTTGAGCATGCTAGAACCTTCAACAACGATGAGATCTCAGCCTCCTAGTCATCCTCCTCGACGACTATTTCCATACTAGCTCAAGCGCCTCTCGAGCAAACCATTATCCTCAACTCGAACCATTTCACTGAGTTATCAACATGCTTGGAATGATCCCGTCTGGATTAGACCAAGGCTATCTCATATCATACTTCGCCTCATCATCATCATAGCAAAGTCTCATCTCAACATCATCATCAAATCTATCCATATGAGCTTCATCATCCGCTACATATGCCACGTGCAGCTTTTCCAATTCAAGAGCCTTTCCCTTAGCTTTTGAATCATCTCCGACCATCTTGTCTAAATCAAATCATCAATCATCTAATTCATAGCAATCAATCAAGTCAAACATTAATCCAAGTAAAACAAGCATTCAAATATGATCTAATGAACAATATTAACAATGATGGAAATTTTGTTAATAAAGAGTTGAAAGTCTAACAAGCATGAAAACATGAGAAATATCTCTACAACTTGATGAATGAACTTGCATAGGTTAATCATGTAGTAAGATGGTTGTCAAATCATCATGAACAATGGATCTATATGGATCTACACTTGGGTTTACAAAAATGCATGGAAATCACTACTTTAACACCAAATCAAGCCAACGATCCGATATACTCCTTTGGATCCGTGTGAGAGATAATCACCACTCACCCAATCACCAAAACAACTCAAAAGCAACACACTTCAGATCTGGACAGCGAAGAATCTAACTTGATCTATCACCAATCCGCTTCAAACGATGAAATCTCTCTTCGAAGAATGTAGATCTTCAATCTAAGCTCTTCGATCTTCGATTTGATCTTCAATATGGATGGAAGGAATCACTAGATTAGAGTGGAGAAAAGAAGTGAAGAAGTGTAGAAGTCGAGCTCTCAAAATGGCAGCACTTCGTCGCTTCGAAATCCGGATCCCAAAAAGTGAGAAAACCCCTCCTATTTATAGGCAGATTTTAGGTCGTCCGCCCCTTAAGTCGTCGCCGACTTAACTGCCTCTGACTTATAACTTTCCGACCTAACAGACCATACGACTTACGACCTAGCAGCTTAACTCCTAAGTCGCTCGCGACTTAACACAACTCGACTCAGCAACAATGCCGCCTTAACGAGTTAACTGGGATACGACCTACGACTTATAAAACCTTGCGACCTAAAAAAAATCCCACGACTTATCTATCCTGCGACTTACGACTTAGCAGAGGACATGACCTAACTCTCAGCGACCTAACACATGCGCGCTCATACGACTTAACGACTTAGCAGCTTTGCCGACCTAACGCAGGCGCGACCTAACTCACTTAATCCCTTAGGTTGTTAACTCCCTAAGTCGTCTATGTCTTAAGTCGGTCAATTCCTTAGGTCGTTAACTCGCCCAGCCGACCTAACACTTAACTCACCAAAACTCTTAGGTTGTCAACTCCCTAAGTCGTCTACGACCTAAGCCTTATAAGTCGTCCTAAACTGTCAAACGACCTAAACCACTACCCCTCTTCCTTAGGTCGCCAACCCCTATAAGTCGTCTACGACTTAACTGTTATACGACCTAAGCTCCAAACGATCTAAGCCTCAACATACAACTTATCCCAATCCTTAGGTCGCCTACGACATACTCCCCTTAAGTCGTCCCCGACTTACCACTTAGGTCGTCCACTACCTCAGGTCGCTCTAACACCCTACGACCTAAGCTACCACGACTTAACTCCTATACGACTTAGGACTTAAACACAGGACGACTTATCACAAATGCGACCAAATGTCAACTGTTTTACGATGTTTCGATCCGTGAAAATACGGGTCGTTACATTCTCTCCCCCTTAGGAATTTCACCCCCAAAATTCCAAACAAACAAAGCAATCAAAGACTATTCTGCATGCCTACCACCCATAGCAATCAACAAACCATGCATCCAATTCTAGTTTAGCATGCAGAATTCTAAAACTAGAACAAGTTACAATATCGTGAGATGACACGACACCTTAGGGCCATACCTTTAAGAGTTCAAGATGAGCTGCCGTCATCCTCTCTTCCACATCCCACGTACAGTCGTTATCATCATCACTCCATTGTATCTTGAGCAACTTAACTACCTTCCTCCTAAGCTGTTTCGTGTCGGTTTCTACAACACGAAGCGGCTTACGAGGTCTCTTATCGACTGGATCAACTTCAAAATCTTCACAGCTATCAGCAGGAACCACTGTATTCGAGTCGTGCACATACTTCCGTAGGTACGATACATGAAAAACATTGTGCACACTCGACATCTTTTCTGGTAACTCCAATCTGTAGGCGAGCTTTCCAATTCGCTCGGTGATCGGGAATGGTCCAACAAATCTTGGAGTCAATTTTCCTTTCTTCCCGAATCGAATAACATTCTTCAGCGGAGAAATCTTCACAAAAACCATATCACCAACGTCGAATTCCAAATCCTTACGACGCTTATCGGCATAACTTTTCTGACGGTCTTGGGCTGCCTTCATTCGTTGCCGAATAATCTCTATGAAATCCGAAGTCTGTCGAATCATCTCTGGCCCAAGTATCAGCTTTTCTCCAGTCTCTAACCAACATGTCAGAGAGTTACCCGGTCTTCCATACAATGCCTCATACGGTGCCATACCAATGCTTGACTGGTAACTGTTGTTATACGAAAATTCCACCAAATGAAGATGATCTTCCCATGATCCTCCGAAATCCAAAACACAAGCTCTAAGAAGATCTTCCAAAACTCGGTTGACTCTCTCGGTCTGACCATCTGTTTGAGGATGATAAGCTGTACTCAAACACAACTCGGTTCCCAAAACTTCCTGAAAACTCTTCCAAAATCCACTAGTGAACAATGGGTCTCGATCGCTCACTATACTCTTCGGAATACCATGGAATCGAACTATCCACTTAACATACAACTCAGCCAACTTTGATGCAGTCCTAGTCGATCGAACAGGAATGAATCTTGCACTTTTAGTCAGACGATCTACGATGACCCAAATCCCTTCATTTCCCGTTCTTGTTCTAGGCAATCCATCAATAAAATCCATCGACGCTTGCTCCCACTTCCATGTAGGAACTTCTAATGGTTGAAGCAATCCACTGGGCTTCTTCTGTTCGGCTTTTACCAACTGGCAGTTCATGCACTTGGAAATAAAATTTCCAACATCCTTCTTCATACCTTCCCAGTAATAGGTTCTCTTCATATCCCGATACATCTTATTTCCACCTGGATGAATTGTCAACTTCGAGTGATGACTTTCCTTCAGAACTTCATTTCTCAATTCATCTATATCGGGAACAACTAGTCGTCCTTGCTTCCGAAGCCAACCCTCTCGATCGACCTCGAATCCTTTATCCTTTTCTGGTTCCAATTCAGATTCCAAATCACGGATAATCTTGACAAGCTTATCGTCTCGCTTTTGGCTCTCGCCAATCCTTTCCACAAGAGTCGGTCTTATCGATAAGTTTGCCAATATCTCAGGTTCCAATTTGCATCTGGGCCTGAAGTCAAAACCAGCCAAATACTCGAGATTCTTCCATTCTGAAAACATGGCTCCCAATCCTGCATGTCTTCGACTTAACGCATCTGCCACTGCGTTACCCTTTCCCGGAGTATAAGCTATACCAAAATCATATGATGCCAAAAACTCTAGCCAACGTTGCTGCCGAAGATTCAAATCCTTTTGGGAGAAAAGATACTTCAGCGACTTATGATCTGTAAACAACTCGAATCGAACTCCCAATAGATAATGTCTCCACATCTTCAGAGCAAAAACAATCGCCGCTAACTCCAAATCATGAGTCGGGTAATTCCTTTCATGCGCCTTCAGTTGTCGACTTGCATACGCAACAACTTTATCCCTCTGCATTAGCACTGCTCCAAGTCCAGTACCACATGCGTCGGTGTAAAACACCATCTCATCATTCCCACTTGGAATAGTCAGAACAGGAGCACTTGTCAATCGCTCTTTCAGGATTCTAAAAGCTTGCTCGCACTTATCTTCCCATCTGAACACTTGGTTCTTTTTCGTCAATCCTGTCAATGGTGCAGCTACCTTGGAGAAGTCTTTGATAAACCGTCGATAATATCCTCCTAGTCCAAGAAAACTTCTCACGTCAGATGCATTCTTAGGTCTAACCCAATCCTGGATTGCTGCCACCTTAGCGGGATCAACCGTTATTCCATTTCCATAGATAACATGGCCTAAGAACCTCACTTCACTCTTCCAGAAGTGACACTTCGAAAACTTAGCCTTCAGCTGATGTTTCCGCAAGATTTCCAAAACAATATGCAAGTGCGTCTTGTGCTCCTCTTCAGTTCTGGAATAAATCAGAATATCATCCACGAACACTAGCACGAACTTGTTCAACTGATCTCTGAACACTCTATTCATAAGATCCACAAAATATGCTGGCGCATTAGTCAATCCAAACGGCATTACCAGCCACTCAAAGAAACCGGATGGTGTCCTGAAAGCAGTCTTTGGCACACTATCCTTTGCCACTCTCAACTAGTGAAATCCCGTTGCCAAATCCATCTGAGAAAACACCTTAGCTTCGTGAAGCTGATCAAACAAGTCATCTATTCTCGGCAATGGATACTTGTTCTTCTTAGTCACCTTATTTAGCTCACGATAATCCACACACAACCTCAGCGATCCATCTGCCTTGGTAACAAACACAACTGGTGCACCCCATTCGGATACGCTACGCCGAATGAATCCTTTCTGTAAAAGATCATCAACTTGCACCCTCAACTCCTGCTGTTCCCTAGGCGCCATCCGCCTAAGAGGCATCACAACAGGTCTGGCTCCTTCAACTAGATTTATACGAAACTCGATCTCTCTATGAGGCGGTAACCCTTTGACTTCGTCAAAGACGTCCTCAAATCCATTAACGATTGGCAACGATGACAGTCCATCCCGTGGAACAACCAGCGAATACATGAAGCTCATGAAGACGCCTTCTTCATGCTTACATCGTATCACAATCCTTCGCCCCTCCACATTCTCGACTGTCACCTCCAACCTCTCACAATCAACCTTTGCTGCATACTTCCTAAGCCAGTCCATTCCCAAAATAATTCCAAACCCCGCAAAGTTCAGAACAAAACAATCACAAACAAAAGAGCAATCATGACTCGATACAATCAGACCACGGCATAACATACACAAACAAGACGAACCCCCAACTGGATTAGTCACAACCAATGGCCTATCAACAATATCCGGTTCTAAACCCAACCGGCCTACAAGATCACTACAAACAAACGAATGCGACGCCCCAGTATCAAATAGAACTCTAACTGGAACACCACATAGGAAAAGAGTACCTTGAACAACCACACTCTTTCCTTTCTCTTCAGCGGTAGGAGCTTTCGAAGACGATGGAACAGCTCCCAAAGCATAAGCTTGCACAATCTGCTTGTCCTTCCTCGGTTCTGGACAATTCTTCCTAATATGCCCCGGCTTGTCACAGTTGTGACACTTCATCGGTACCTTCGGATTCTTACAATCCTTAGAGAAATGGCCCTTCTACTGACAATTGTAGCAAGTTGCTTTGCCCTTCGGCTTCTTCTGGCCATCCTTACCCTTCTGCTGCTGCTGCTTCCTCTTCTGGTTTCCACCCTGCTGTGGTTTAGACTCTCCCCTGGTTACAGCAACAACAGATCCTTCCTTAGGAAACAGACTCTCATGCCTGAGAGCTTTCTCCACAAGCTTCTCAAATGAATCGTCCAAATGATCCACCAACTGCCTCCCAAGATAACTGTCCAAGCCTGTCACAAACTTCTCATTCTTCTGATATGCCGATTCAATATACGACCGGGCATACTTGGACAAAGCTTCAAACTCAGAAACATACTCAAGAACCGGTCTTCCTCCTTGATTGAGCTCCACAAACTTCTTGAACAGAACAGACTTCTGAGCTGTAGAAATGAACTTAGCTTCAAATCTGGCTTGGAATTGCTCCCAAGTAATCTCTTCCTCCGGAGTATCAATGGTGATAGAGTTCCACCAATCAGAAGCTCTTCCTTGAAGCTGTCTTGATGCTAACTTCCTCTTAGTCGCATCCTCAATTCCTAAATCACCAAAGATCCTTCTACAAGCATCTATCCATCTCTGGACTTCAATGGTTGATTCTGTTCCCAAGAAAACCTTTCCTCCAAGAGCAGTGTAGTCCTTACACAACTTAGCAAAATCCACCGGTTTTGGAGTTTGAACTTGAACTCCAACATCCACCGATGGCCCCGGAGCTAGCATCCTTCTCATGATCGAAGTCATCATAGCTTCGAACATAGCAGCATAATCAGCAGCCCCTTCACTAGCACAGCCTTCCCAAGCAGCTGGTCTCCCTCTTCGACTCATTCTCAATATCTATAAAAAGGAATGATTAGCACATCTAGAGAAACAACTGCATAAAGGACTCAAACTCTACTAAGCTACTATATTATATATAATAATCATCCATCAAAATACAATTACGTCTCTCATACGTAGTTATGTCAGCGAGCGTTGGGTAAAATCGATTAACCAATGCTCTGATACCAAATGTGACGACCGCCCATGACCCCTGCACTGAACCTAGAGAAAATGCGCTGTAAAGTGTGCCAGGCGACCATGGACGATTGTCAGGATAAATTTAAACAACAGAATCTATCGTATTACTCACAGCACATGGACAAAATACAATAGAATATATATGTAGTAAAGCTTCACAGAAATAGAATCTCATCAATAAAACTTCATAATAGTTGAATTCAAACATCTGAATAGTCAATACATCAAGCCTCACTACAAACAATCAGAGAATATACAAAGCAGCGGAACATATAGTACATATAGTAAGAAAACAATATGCAATACTCCAGCTCGTCTTCGTCATCAACATCGTGGAAAGCTAGAACAACACCTGTCACCTGTTACCTAGTCTGCCCGTCCCAAATTGGACGAACAGCCCAAGGCAATAAGAGTTAAAACATAAAGCCTTGAGTCAGACAACAGTCTTAGTGAGCAGTAAATTAACTAACAACATACCAAAAGAGCATAAAGGAAAAGGAATAGGAATACAACCCTCCCACTCCACCTCTTTCTACAGTGATAGCCCCCAAACACACACTAAGTAGAAGTAAACATAGCAAAGCACACAATTTAAAGTAAAGCAATTATCACTCGAGTCAAGGACGATATTTTCCAAGTACAAACCCCTAAGGCCTAAACCAAGATCAGATAAGCACCCAGAAAATACCGCTCTTGAGACCGAATGACGATACAACCAAACATCCATGACTCTGGCTATCACTGTTATCATTGCCTCAATATCACCGTTAATTGAATGACCGGCACATTCTTTCAGCCATCCGTCAAGGGCTAATGGAAAACCTCGGTTCTAGACATAACTCTGCACGTCATCGTGACCCGTGCCTAGGACTATCGAATCAGCCCAGAGTACTTGACTATCAATCATTAGCCTTCAGGGACTATCGAATCTTCCCAACGTACTCTTGCTTTGAGCATGCTAGAACCTTCAACAACGATGAGATCTCAGCCTCCTAGTCATCCTCCTCGACGACTATTTCCATACTAGCTCAAGCGCCTCTCGAGCAAACCATTATCCTCAACTCGAACCATTTCACCGAGTTATCAACATGCTTGGAATGATCCCGTCTGGATTAGACCAAGGCTATCTCATATCATACTTCGCCTCATCATCATCATAGCAAAGTCTCATCTCAACATCATCATCAAATCTATCCATATGAGCTTCATCATCCGCTACATATGCCACGTGCAGCTTTTCCAATTCAAGAGCCTTTCCCTTAGCTTTTGAATCATCTTCGACCATCTTGTCTAAATCAAATCATCAATCATCTAATTCATAGCAATCAATCAAGTCAAACATTAATCCAAGTAAAACAAGCATTCAAATATGATCTAATGAACAATATTAACAATGATGGCAATTTCGTAAATAAAGAGTTGAAAGTCTAACAAGCATGAAAACATGAGAAATATCTCTACAACTTGATGAATGAACTTGCATAGGTTAATCATGTAGTAAGATGGTTGTAAAATCATCATGAACAATGGATCTATATGGATCTACACTTGGGTTTACAAAAATGCATGGAAATCACTACTTTAACACCAAATCAAGCCAACGAACCGATATACTCCTTTGGATCCGTGTGAGAGATAATCACCACTCACCCAATCACCAAAACAACTCAAAAGCAACACACTTCAGATCTGGACAGTGAAGGATCTAACTTGATCTATCACCAATCCGCTTCAAACGATGAAATCTCTCTTCGAAGAATGTAGATCTTCAATCTAAGCTCTTCGATCTTCGATTTGATCTTCAATATGGATGGAAGGAATCACTAGATTAGAGTGGAGAAAAGAAGTGAAGAAGTGTAGAAGTCGATCTCTCAAAATGGCAGCACTTCGTCGCTTCGAAATCCGGATCCCAAAAAGTGAGAAAAACCCTCCTATTTATAGGCAGATTTTAGGTCGTCCGCCCCTTAAGTCGTCGCCGACTTTACTGCCTCCGACTTATAACTTTCCGACCTAACAGACCATACGACTTACGACCTAGCAGGTTAACTCCTAAGTCGCTCGCGACTTAACACAACTCGACTCAGCAACAATGCCGCCTTAACGAGTTAACTGGGATACGACCTACGACTTATAAAACCTTGCGACCTAAAAAAAACCCCACGACTTTTCTATTCTGCGACTTACGACTTAGCAGAGGCCATGACCTAACTCTCAGCGACCTAACACATGCACGCTCATACGACTTAACGACTTAGCAGCTTTGCCGACCTAATGCAGGCGCAACCTAACTCACTTAATCCCTTAGGTTGTTAACTCCCTAAGTCGTCTATGTCTTAAGTCGGTCAATTCCTTAGGTCGTTAACTCGCCCAGCCGACCTAACACTTAACTCACCAAAACTCTTAGGTTGTTAACTCCCTAAGTCATCTACGAGCTAAGCCTTATAAGTCGTCCTAAACTGTCAAACGACCTAAACCACTACCCCTCTTCCTTAGGTCGCCAACCCCTATAAGTCGTCTACGACTTAACTGTTATACGACCTAAGCTCCAAACGATCTAAGCCTCAACATACAACTTATCCCAATCCTTAGGTCGCCTACGACATACTCCCCTTAAGTCGTCCCCGACTTACCACTTAGGTCGTCCACTACCTTAGGTCGCTCCAACACCCTACGACCTAAGCTACCACGACTTAACTCCTATACGACTTAGGACTTAAATACAGGACGACTTATCACAAATGCGACCAAATGTCAACTGTTTTACGATGTTTCGATCCGTGAAAATACGGGTCGTTACATGTATATAAATATTTACATTGTTATTGTCGAGTTTTGTATGATGGTTTTGAACAAATCGAATGGTTTTGTGAATATGAAATGTAAATTTAATTGAATGGAATCAATTTAAATGATTGTTATCTTAAGTAATCATTTAGTTGCATGAATATTAACGAATCTGAATAGAAGGAATTATCGTTTAACAAAAAAACGAAACTATATAAATTCTATGAGTTAATAAAAGCAAATAGAAATTGATTTTTGCATCAATTGAAATAGATATGAGTTAGATTCACTTAGAAATGAATTGAATGTAAGAAAGTGAGTTGTTAATCACTTGAATTGAATACAAATTTAATGTGAATTAGATGGAAGCGATTTAAGTTGTATTGGAATTTTATAAATTGCTAATGGAATTTATTTTGAATACATTGCTAATGAAATTATGTATTTGCTATTGAAATAAGTAAATTGTTAAATAGATTTCCTATATTTGTCACTTACGTGTTTAAACTGAGTAAGTGCAGGGTTTTGGAAGCCGTTTGGCTGTATTTTGGGTTGCGTAAATGCTAATAAACTAACCGCTTTGCTTAAAAATGCTAAAAAGGTATGCATACGCAATAAAAATAGGAAATATGAACTGTTTTTCTGCTTTTCCGACCGAGTGGGTCGATGTATATATATTTATATCTTTTGTCAAATTGCAAAAGCTCCTCCGTACAAAGGAGACTCCGCCAAAATTTTCTGAAAATTTTGGGAGTTAGAAAAAAAAAATTGGAATTTTTGAAAAATTTTCACTAACGATAGAAGATTTAAAAATCGGGAATTGAGATAAAAGTGAATAAAACTCAATATTTGAAATTAGAAGATAAATCGAATTCAAGTAAAATTCGAAATGAAATTCTGAATGAAACTTTTGGAAATAAAAGTATTGAGATTTGAAATGAATTCAAATTCCACCATATTTGAATTCAAATTCTGAATGCTTATATTTGAATTCATTTCAAATCTCAATACTTTTATTTCCAAAAGTTTCATTCAGAATTTCATTTCGAATTTTACTTGAATTCGATTCATCTTCTAATTTCAAATATTGAGTTTTATTCACTTTTATCTCAATTCCCGATTTTTAAATCTTCTGTCGTTAGAGAAATTTTTTTAAAAATTCCAATTTTTTTTTTCTAACTCCCAAAATTTTCAGAAAATTTTGGCGGAGTCTCCTTTGTACGGAGGAGCTTTTGCAATTTGACAAAAGATATAAATATATATACATCGACCCACTCGGTCGGAAAAGCTGAAAAACAGTTCATATTTCCTATTTTTATTGCGTATGCGTACCTTTTTAGCATTTTTAAGCAAAGCGGTTATTTTATTAGCATTTACGCAACCCAAAATGCAGCCAAACGGCTTCCAAAACCCTGCACTTACTCAGTTTAAACACGTAAGTGACAAATATAGGAAATCTATTTAACAATTTATTTATTTCAATAGCAAATACATTATTTCATTAGCAATGTATTCAAAATAAATTCCATTAGCAATTTATAAAATTCCAATACAACTTAAATCGCTTCCATCTAATTCACATTAAATTTCTATTCAATTCAAGTGATTAACAACTCACTTTCTTACATTCAATTCATTTCTAAGTGAATCTAACTCATATCTATTTCAATTGATGCAAAAATCAATTTCTATTTGGTTTTATTAACTCATAGAATTTATATAGTTTCGTTTTTTTGTCAAACGATAATTCTTTCTATTCAGATTCGTTAATATTCATGCAACTAAATGATTACTTAAGCTAACAATCATTTAAATTGATTCCATTCAATTAAATTTACATTTCATATTCACAAAACCATTCGATTTGTTCAAAACCATCGTACAAAACTCGACAATAACAATGTAAATATTTATATACACTTCTTGTATTTATTTTCACTTCATTACTGAAGTTATACATTTATTACTATTAAATTTCGCATTTCAACTTATTAATCAACTAAGTTTCCATTTAACCATTTCAAAGCTTCACTTAAATTTGAGTTACTGTCCAATATTTACTTAAGCTATTTCAATTCAAAACTCAAGTTTATCATTTATGTTTATTTTTATTTTCCATAAACAATTCTCAATTTATTTTCTTTGATGGGTTTTCATTTATCGAATTTATTCCATTTACTAATTCAATTCAATTAGTACATTCACTTATTCATTTTAAATTTCAAATTTCCATATTCAATTCATCGTGAACTCATTTTATCAATAACAAGGAAATTACAATTAATTTATGCTTACTTGAATTTATTTGCAAATTCAACCTATTTTAAATTTAGTTCACAACTCAACTTTAATTTAACTAACTTCCAATTCATTATTTAATTCCGATTCATTCATTTACAATTGTAGCTTCATTTGTTTACTCACAAATTCATTTCTTTACAATTTGAATTTTATTACAAATCAATTTTCACTTTATTTAATTGATTCACTTATACTCACTTTAATTTAACTCCATTCTTTAAGTTAAATTTATTCTATCAAAATTCAAATTGTATAAGTTATCAACTTATTTATTATTCCATCAATGAATTTATTTTCAAATATTCTCTCTGGAATTCTATTTCCAATTATAAATTTCATTTACAATTTATATTCACAAATCTCATTTGTATATGAATTCAATTCCTTATCTTTCAATTCATATTTATAAATTTCATTTGTTAAATGAATTTATCTTCAAATCTTTGGTTATTATTTTAATTTCTTATTCATTTTTCATATAACAATGATAATATTTCAATGTTATTACCTCCTAACAACCAAGCATTCATATACTATAATAATTCATAGAAAATCATTTCTTTTCTATACAAAAATAGTTTTGGGAAAAATTATTTCATTTACCATATTTAAAACAATACTGTGTCAGTTTACCTTGTTTAAGAGTTTAGAAACTCCTATCGATTACAGTTAGCTAGACTGTACCGATCAGAATCTATAAACAATCAACCGATAAGTCAACACAATACAAAACAAATTCTATATTCACTAACAAATACGCGCTCATATCTATTATTACTCTCAAGTCATTCTAGAGTACTGCTGACTCTATCTCTAATGAGTAACACCCAACAGAGCAGGGTTGCCGCTTAACCGGATGCTCTGATACCAAATGTAATAATCTAATTTTCCGTACCCCCTGAGTAGACACTAATCTACATCGATTAACTCAAGATGAACGAAAAACCAAACCATTAGAGTTAAAAGAAGAGGTAGAAGAAGACAGAAGAAAAGAAAGAACAAAAAAACAGAAACAACAACTGAATCTCACATTTGTAGCGGAACAAAATATAATAGATAATCACTAGTCTTTTAAAAAAAATAACTATATCAGTTATACAATACATCAATCAGAGTCAATTTACAACTCAATACAACAATGGATAGTTATATAAACCTGTCCTCATACAGAATACACAGCGGAAATAATAAACAAGTACGAGAGTACGTCTCGCCATCCAGCTCCAGAATATCCTGATAACAATAACTCTAGGCTGCCCGTGTGGAAAATTATGGGCACCCAGAGTTTAGAAGGGAACAATAAACTCCGAGTCAGTCATGGTGACTGGTGTGAGATCGTAAAACAGTTATTTTCACATTTTAAATAAAATAGATTCGCGATGCTTTTTGGAAAATGAAACTACCATAAGACCTCCCACCACACACACAATGCAAACGCAGAATTGGAGGAGATTTCTTCTTATGATAGTCAAAGATGCTTACTACGCCAATCATTGGATTATTATTATTAATGTCTAGTGTTGAAAACATTTCGAAAGTATAATATTAATCTTAGCCAGCATACAACCATTATTGTATGCCTACTATAGCTACTATGTTCAATAGCAGGTTACCGCCACATTCCATAGCAGGTAATACAACTAAAACCGTACAGGGTTCGTATTGTTTCTTTGGATTTTTCAACAAATGGTCAGGCTAAGGAACTTCCTTTCCTCCTGCCGAATGGGATCGCCTCTGGCTGGACGTCCCGAGAGGCAAACTGCTCTCTGCCAAACAAGGCCGGGTTACCCCTGTAACAGGTAACTCACGAATATGTCATCACCCGGTCCTTTGGGACCTTTATCCGAGCGCTCGGTAACCATCATCACACATAATAAATAAGTGTATCCACATGAGTAAGTATCTGGGCTCCATACCATGATACCACCCCTTTCCAGAAGGAAATGACATACCCTAAAGGGCACGACCCTCATAACCTTGCCGCAACATTCCTATTTCGACCATTTCTGGGTTGTGAGGCCTGACGAAGTCTCGTCCACAAAGCTACGCTTTTTCACAAAGCCGTGCTTTGATCACAAATGATCAAATAAATGATCATTGTCACAGCAACATTCAGCATGCCACATTACCATATTGAGAATATATTGCTGATAACACTACACCAAACAATCCATTTTGTAACACTTTTTCGCTTTCAATTTGTAACGGTTATAACCGTTATAAATTTGTAACAGATATTTCCGTTGTGAATGTTTGTCACGGTTATTACCGTTACTAAATCCAGTAATATGGTAAATAGTTGAAAGTAACATGGGCAGGAGTGTAATTTAATTTCTATTATACTTATCCCATTCTTATGCATAAAATTTCATTATTTCAGTTTCTTTACTCTTTCGTTAGGTTATCGCCCGTCCGATTTTCCTACCACCACCTCCATCGTTCTGTCACCGCCTTCGCCGTTCTGACCCTGCCTCTGCCGTTCTGCCAGTACCATCTGTCACTGCCTCCGTCGTTCTTCCACAGCCTTGGTTGTTTATTTTCCACGAATTTGATGAAGACAAAGGAAGATTAGGGTTTGCGTTTGCAACCAATTGCAGCCTAATTTCGATCTCAGATTAGGTAATTACTTCAATTTAACTTATTTTTTGAAATTAGGTCTTCTGTGCCTCAAGTCGCAATCATGAATTTTACTCTACTATGTTCGAACAAATAACCATTTGATATAGTTATAAACATTGCTGTCTGCAGCAGCTGCAACTGAGCTGATGCACTAATCGGTAACTGTTGTTAAAGGGTATTATAGTAATTGTATCCAGTTTGTTTTGGTGAATAGCCTTATGCTAAGGACATGATATCGAGTGTAGCAGTGGCTGTTGCAGCTACATTTTTCACCAGATGGTGATTGGTACCTCTTTTGTAAATATTTAGTTAATATTGCCTAAATCCTCGTTTGGTTCAATTAGAAAATCTAGTACATATAGTGAAGTGTAGATAATTGATGGCATGAATAAGATAAAAAAATAATATGTAAAGCAAGCATACTCCAACTATATAGTATTCACATGGGTGTAAAAGCATGATTTCTACTTACCAAATAACAAAAGAGGAGCCCAAATGATACCTGAAGTGCCATGCTCTTTTCTTTTACTCCAAAGGTAAAAGACATAACAATGTACGTAAGTGACAAGCAGGAACCAAATACTTAAATATCAATCTTATATCAACCCATTATGTTAACTTATCATATATAATTCATCCATATAAGATGTGATTCACAAAACAAAGACGTGGATTATGAGATATGAGTGGACTAGGACTGATCTGATGAACATAATCCCTTCATTGGTGCAATAATAACTATTACTTTGTATCTATTGATTCATACTTGATGAATAGTATAGACTATGAGTAACATACTTGCGTACCACTATATTCATATTTATACCATGTTACTTCATTTCAAGTGAGCGGTATACTCAATAGTGAGAGATTTGCTTCATTTGTGCCTGATGCAATTATTTATACCATGTTACTTCATTTCAAGGCTGCATTGCATGTTAATAACCAGATTCTATTATTCCTCGTGGTTAGGTGCATAAAGGAAAAGGTAAGGATTTAACTGGGATGCAGAAGGAAAAGCTATCACGGTCCTTTCTGCATTTTTGTAAAAGCTAAAGAGGAATTATTTGGGAGTACGTGTAAAAGTAACTGAACCAGCGAGAAAGGGAATTATTTGGGATAGCTATCAAATATTTTTCAGGGAATCTTCTTGGAGGCAATTAACTACGTACCAGTAAATTATTCCCTAGCTGCTAGGTATATTTTTTTATCGTCTTAATACATATTTCTTGAGTTTTATTGGTTGTCAAAGAAATAGCCACTTATGTTTTATTGGTATCATCTAAACAGATGTCAACTTGTATGTTATATCTTAACTTTTTCATGAAACCTACGTATAAAATCAAGCGAAACACCAAATACACACACAGCCGTAAACTCTCTCACCTCACCTGACACACATTTGGACAAAAAAAACTATAAAACTGTTTGTGATACTGAGGATGTGTGTGTGTCTGTATGTACTATGATTTTATTGAGCATGGTATGACTTTTTATAACATAGAAGGATGATATCTGAAAAATCTCAACGCTTCTTGTGTTAATATAATATATGTATCCCTGAAATGTATCTATGCAACAGCTACTACAAGAACAGAAAAGAATTAAATCATGACATGTCTAATTATTGTCATTGGAAGATGAACCGAACGTAATAACAAACTGATAATATATTTTGGAACAAATATTGAATAGCTTTGTGTTTTGTATACCAAAAATGGCAAGGATATTTAGAAGGGTACAGAGCTACACTCAGGAAGAAACTGCTATATGTTACAGATGTAGACATCTAAGAATGAACATATTAAACCATGGAGGTGACATTTCAATCAAACGATATGCAATAAGATCACCCACATGAGGAATACGCGTCAATGGAAATAGGCTTTCAAAATCTATAGGACTGCTTTCTTTCTTCTCACCTGGAGGTGCATTTCCCTTTTCATTCGATTGTTCACCATCAATACGTCCACTAGTTATTCCTTTACACGGCTTTTTATCGATTTTACTACCCCAAATTGATTTCTTCTCATTGTGATCATTAGCATTTTCCCAATTGCTTGTAGCCTTATTTTGGTTGCTATTGTTTGCATGATCACTCCATCCATTAGTTGTATCATTGCATGACTGATGCAGCGCATACCTCATTTAGGCGAAACCCTAGATCGCTTCTTCCAGTTCCCAATCGCGAAGTCGAAATCCTAGGTCGCGGTCACGAGCCCCTCCGCCTTGTGTCGTTCCTGCAGTCGCAAGTCACCTCCACAAGTCGCGAACGACATAAGCAAGTCGCTGAAGTGCATCGCAAATCTTTATGTCGCAAGCTCCAGATTTCCAATGCCGCATCCACCTTAGGTCGCGTGGCCTTATGTGTCTCCAGTAGGTCGTTCCGGCATAGATTGCAAACGCAATTAGGTCGCGAAGCTGAAGGTCGCGCCATTTCGTTAGATCGCTGATGATTTTAGGTCGCTCCTTCTCCAGTTAAGTCGCAAAGCTTTGAATCGCGCCAAGTTTTAGGTCGCGAACGACCTATCTTCAGTCGCGTGTGATTTCTTTAGGTCGCCAGAAGTAAGTCGCCGAAGTTCTGATGAAGATTTTAAGTCGCGAAGTTTATTTTAGGTCGTTACTTTCTTAAGTCTTAAGTCGTGTACTATTGTATAGGTCGTATTTCTTATGTCATGTGCTGTTTGTTAAGTCGTGTACTGTTGTGTTGTAATTTTCTTAAGTCATTTGTGTTGTGTTGTAAACCCTATAAATAGGAATGTGATGTCATTGTAAGAGGTTGTTGATTTTTGAATAAAATTTCCTTTGTTAGCTTTGTGCTTTCATCCAATTGGTAGTCGAGTGTGATCTCCTATCTCCACCTTCGGTCAATCGAGTGCGCTCGATTCAACGATCGTGAAGCCAATTCGCGGTATCAATTGCGCTTGATCAACGCTCGAAGAATTGAAGATCTACTTTCACGGTATCGTGATCGATCAATGTGACGTAGATAGCTAAAATTCGGCATCTTCGGATCAACGAATTTGAGCATTTCAGCATCCATCAATCCACCGATTGCTACGTTCATCGTATCATCAATTTTTGTATTCCGCCGCTGCGTCATTTGGTATCAGAGCTAGACTTAGCCAATCATAGCTAAGCCGAGTCTTTGGAGCCAATTTCTATTGAAGTTGTTCAAGGCCAAGCGTCAGAGCCGAGAAAAGTGAAGTGTTCAAGTTCAGATTTGTTCAAGCCAAGTTTTGAAGTTTGTGTTAGAATTTTTTTTGAAGATTTGTTGAAGATCAATCATGCATCCAAGAAGAGGTAATCGTCATCAGAATATTACCGATGTGTGTAGAAGAGAAGACGCTAAGGCAATAGAGCAACGAATTAGTGATAACCTCGAAGAGAAGTTCAATAAAGGTTTTGGAAAGTTGGAGAAGTTGATGATGGATTTGAATCAAAGTCAAAGAGGAAGGTCACCAGTCTTGAACCATGGAGGAAACAGAGTTTCGCCATCGGTTACGGAAGTAAGGAGGGTGTCGCCACAAACTTATCAAGGTAAAAGGGAATCATCAATTTCAATGAGACGAGATCAGCATGGGGAAGAGAGAAGAAGTCAACATGGGTTTGACAATGAACCATGTCGTGATGACAAAAGATCGAGTAGAAGAGAGTTGCATGATCATAGAAACATACGTGGTCATAGAGACGAAGGGTGTAATTTGCCAAAACATGAGAATGATTCTATTTGGCTAAGGAACAATATTTTTCAGTCTACCTATACTATCTTGGGAAAGGTTTGTAAATTCGTTATTGATGTGGGAAGTTGTGATAACCTTATCTCTGAAGAAGCCGTTATGAAGTTGGGTTTGAAGACTGAAAAACACCCTAGACCGTATAAACTAGCATGGATAAAAGAAGGGAAAGAAGTGACAGTGGGAAGATGAACATTGGTTACATTTTCTGTGGGGAAAAAGTACAAAGATGATATATGGTGTGATGTGGTTGATATGGATGTGTCTCACCTACTGTTGGGAAGTCCATGGCAATATAATCGAGCTGTCCAACATAATAGTCACGCCAACAGCTACAGTTTCATGTTCGAAGGAACTAAAATTACTTTAGTTCTTAAGAAGCGTAAACAAAGTGACTGCAAACCAGAGAAGAAGGTGGAAGCAACTAATTTAATATTTTCAAAAGAATTTGTTGAAGAATTGAAAGGGGGTGTTGAAGTGGAAGATGAAGTTGATTGTTCTCAACCCACGAAGTTTGATGAAGATAAAGTAGATTCTTCTCAACCCATGAAGTTTGATGACCATAAAGTTGATTACTCACAATCCGCGAAGTTAGATAAAGAAGAAGTTGATGTTTTTCAACCAACGAAGTTTGACGAACATGAGGTTGAAAATTCACAACCAGCAAAGTTTGATAAAGATGAAGTTGATGTTTTTCAACCGACGAAGCTTGATGAACATGAAGTTGAAAATTCACAACCAGTAGGGATTGATGAGGATGAAGAAAGTGTGTCAAGAGATGAAGGGGATAATTTATCAGTGAAGAAGGTGGATCCGATTAGTCTATTATCTACAGAAGAGTTTGTTAAAGAATTGGAGGATAGAACGGAAGTGTTTATGTTGAATGGGAATGAAACCAGTAAAGATCTCGAGACTCCTGAGGAGGATGAGCCAGTGGTAAATGAATTCGAAGATGTCCTCACTGCAGAGTTGACCAAGGAGGTACCGCCACTGAGGGACAAACAATATCATGTTGATCAAATACCAGATGCTATTTTTCCACATAGACCACGTTATCATATGTGTCCGACGGAGCAGGAAGAGTTGGGAAAACTGGTTGATGGGTTGCTAGTTGAAGGAAGTTAGTTGTCTACTACAGATTGCAGTTGGCAAAGAAATTTTATCAGAGACTTACATGTAGGCAGACACTTGAGCTGTGATCGTACTGTGCAGCTAATCTCAAATTCTTATTTCGAATCGTCACTGAGGCAGGAAATTGAAAGGTCAGTTCAGCAAAGTCATAATCGACAAGTTTCAAAGAAGACCACGACAAATGCGAGTTTATGTATGTCGTTGCATGTACAGGCTAAATTACGGGAGGATGTTAGTGTGGACTTTGTTTTGGGATTACCGCAAACACAATATGGCAATGATTCTATTCATATGTTGGTTAACCGGTTTTCAAAATTGGTACATTCCATTGCCTATAAGAAGACTGCAGAGGCCGTTAATGTCGTTCAGTTAGATTCTAGAAAGGTCTATCGATTTCATGGATTACATGGATCTATTGTTTCGAATAGAGATACTCGTTTTCTGAACCTAATCTGGATGAGTCTATGGAAAATGGCTGGGACTGAGTTGAAATCTAGTAACGCTGAGCATACACAGACAGATAGACAAGATAAAGTTGTGAACAGATCCCTAGGTAATCTACTGCGATGCCTCGTGGATGACAATTTGAAAAGTTGGGATTCGAAGTTATGTCAAGCAGAGTGTGCACACAACCGCACAGTTAATCGTAACACTGGGTTCAGTCCAGTCCAGGCTGTTTATTCAACAATCTCTAAAAGACCGTTAGATTTATCAACAGTGCCACCGCAGAGAGGGGTGATTAAACAGATTAATGTTTTTGTGAATGAGTTGCAAGGATGCTACAAAGTTGTACAGGAACGATTTCTCAAGGCAACTGAGAAATATAAGCAATCAGCAGAGATTAAGCGACGAAGCATTGAATGCAAGGAAGGAGATTTTATGTATGCAGTGTTTACCAATGATCGATTTCTTTTTGGAACCTACAACAAGCTAGAAGCTAGAAGGAATGATCGTTTGGAAGTTGTGAAGGGAATTAATGAGAATGTTTGTAAGTTGAGTTTGCCGGGCCATCTTCACTTGGTCCCATTTCACGAGGATAAGAGTGTCAAAGAAGAAGAAACTTTAAATTCGAGGACGAATTTTTCTCAACCAGGGGAGGATGATGCAGCGCATACCTCATTTAGGCGAAACCCTAGATCGCTTCTTCCAGTTCCCAATCGCAAAGTCAAAATCCTAGGTCGCGGTCGCGAGCCCCTCCGCCTTGTGTCGCTCCTGCAGTCGTGAGTCACCTCCACAAGTCGCGAACAACATAAGCAAGTCGCCGAAGTGCATCGCAAATCTTTATGTCGCAAGCTCCAGATTTCCAATGCCGCATCCACCTTAGGTCGCGTGGCCTTATGTGTCTCCAGTAGGTCGTTCCAACATAGATTGCAAACACAGTTAGGTCGCGAAGCTGAAGGTCGCGCCATTTCATTAGATCGCTGATGATTTTAGGTCGCTCCTTCTCCAGTTAAGTCGCAAAGCTTTGAATCGCGCCAAGTTTTAGGTCGCGAACGACCTATCTTCAGTCGCGTGTGATTTCTTTAGGTCGCCAGAAGTAAGTCGCCGAAGTTCTGATGAAGATTTTAAGTCGCGAAGTTTATTTTAGGTCGTTACTTTCTTAAGTCTTAAGTCGTGTACTATTGTATAGGTCGTATTTCTTATGTCATGTGCTGTTTGTTAAGTCGTGTACTGTTGTGTTGTAATTTTCTTAAGTCATTTGTGTTGTGTTGTAAACCCTATAAATAGGGATGTGATGTCATTGTAAAAGGTTGTTGATTTTTGAATAAAATTTCCTTTGTTAGCTTTGTGCTTTCATCCAATTGGTAGTCGAGTGTGATCTCCTATCTCCACCTTCGGTCAATCGAGTGCGCTCGATTCAACGATCGTGAAGCCAATTCGCGGTATCAAGTGCGCTTGATCAACGCTCGAAGAATTGAAGATCTACTTTCACGGTATCGTGATCGATCAATGTGACGTAGATAGCAAAAATTCGGCATCTTCGGATCAACGAATTTGAGCATTTCAGCATCCATCAATCCACCGATTGCTACGTTCATCGTATCATCAATTTTTGTATTCCGCCGCTGCGTCAATGACCCTTTACAATTTTTATTCTTTCAATTTGATGTTTGTCGATTGTCATCATTAGTGTTGTTCCATTTGCTCCAGGTGTTCATAGCGTAATTTTGGTTGCTATTATTTTCATAATTGCTCCATTCGTTTCTCTTTTCGTTTATGTTACTATGATAATTAGATCCATTCCACTTGTCCAAACTTTCATAATTTTCTGTTTTTTTGTTGGCGGGCCTATTCAAGTTATTATTTACCTAAAACACAAATTAAGAATTTCATATGAAGTTATAAATATAATTTGTCATTACATGGTAAGAATATACACTATATAAAGTTGATTGTATGGTATATGAATACATTATAGATGACAGTAAAGCAAGCTTATTCCTACAGTTGGTTAACATGATATGATATTTTGATATGACAAATATAAGGAGAAAATTTAGTTACTAGCTAAATTATTATGCATTCATTGTGACCTTTATATGTGGTTTCAAGAATTTGAGTGTCTTAATTTGATATTATTCCAGCACGTAAAGGGAGGAAAAGAAAAAGTTATCAACCTTCGAGAATCCTATGAGCTGAAAAATAGTTTAGACGTCTATTTTCAACGAAATTTTAAATATTTGTTGGATTTACGAAACTAATATGGTTCTATCCTAAAACCTAAACACATATGGCTGGGCATTTACCTGTTCCTTCAGCTGTGTTTGCCATTGCCAACCTGTAAAATTTTATTTAACAATATTAAACAATGAAATAAAGCATAAAAAATTCTATGTTTAAAGGCTATTAATTAAATACTACAACAAGAATAAAGTAACAAACAAAGGCAATTTGAAACAGATACACTTATATTCATGAAGCCCTAAAATAAAGTTTGTATGCCTTAATTGACTTATACTATTAAACATAATGATTAAATAAAGAATGTGGAGACAATGACAATTCCTTCTCATTAGCAACCATATCAATATGGTATGTTTCTTCAAGTAATATTTGTTCATACGGTATACTTTTTGTCACCTTGTGCACAGTTAATTGTAAAAATACATGTGATATTTATATCATTACATGTCGAATATGTAAGAAATATGAAGCTATATTTAACAAAAACACATTCAAGATTTACGTATAAAACCATTTTCATTTACCTGAAGGTGCTGGAGGAGCAGTTTCCTTCTCTGTTTCATCCTTCTTCTCTGGGATAAAATTATGACATGCATTATGCAAAGGTTTTCAACATCTTAAAGATGCGTTTGTGATTTTGTTTAGTATTTTGATGCTAGTTTGAGATTTGCAGGATATTCATTTGTTTTATGTACGCTGCTGGTAACAGCAATGATAACGCAAAAAAAATTTAGAATGTCCATCATAAAACACATTCAAATTTCATTTATTCTAAATCCATTGCACAGTCGTTGCCTTAACTGGTCTCTACTGCTTTAGACTATGGAGGCTAGTACTTTTTATGCTTAGTAAATTCACCATAAAACTTCTGAAAAAAGAACGTGGGCTGTTGATTCTTTTGTTCCAAAAATATATCCTAGTTGTTGAAGGCAGAAGGACGAAATCTATTGATGTTCATGAATTTTCAGTACAGGATGGCATAGTCTGGCTTTGCTCACAGTTTTATTTTTTAATTCTATATTTTTAATTCTTTGTATAATTATCAACTGATTCACAAGTTAACGTGTATATTGCAGAATGTCAACTAGTTGCAACAATGCATCACAGTGTCAAGAAAGCACCGAAGAAGACGTTGCTTCTCCACCAACAAATAAAAAGTACTCAATAATTGTTGATATGGATGGTGCTAAAGGTAGAGATGCGAAAAAATGGAGTTCTCGTTGTGGGGTTTTGATTCGTGCACTCATTCCGGTTAGTTACGATGATTGGAGGAAAGTAGACAGCTTTTATAAGGATAATTTATGGAAAGCACTTACGGTATTTTACTTCAATTATTTACTCATTTAAATCATGTCTTTTTCTTCCATGGAAAGATTATTTATTAGCATAGGAAACAGTATAATTTCCTTTTTTGTTCCATTATTAGCACTTACGGGGTTTAGCTGGTTCAGAGCGAACACTTTCCCTATGGCCAAAAGCATTACATATAATGTAGCAAGGAGGGGTATTAGCATAGGAAACAGTATAATTTCCTTTTTTGTTCCGTTATGTAATAATATTGGAATCTTTGTAACTAATTTGGACCGAACTATTATCATGGTCAAAAAATATGCAAATTTTTTGTCATTTTTTTCTCCGCGGTCTTTGCATCTAGTTTAATCGGATTGCCTATATAACTTGCAATGATAGATTGTGCTTCATTAGACCATATTTCCATCACCAAACCAAAGAAGTTCGCCCAGATTTGTATTTTATGCAAGTAAATTACTTTACATTCAACACCCGGGTTCCAAGATTCGACAATAGTCAACCGACCAAAATAAGAATAAGTTTTGCGATTTAGCGCCTTTCCATGATCCATGCTGTCCAAAAACTGCACTGTGAGGATGTTCTTAATCCGGACGAGCCACTTTTTGATGCACCTCAAAATGGTCATTATACATTGTCGGAGTTGGTTGATGGTGGTTTTGTAGTTTGGCCGGAGTGTCGTATTCGTTGTTTGTAAGCTTCTAGATATGTTGTAGTGAAATTTGAAGTTGTCACAATGAACTTTGTAGAAGTTGATATGTACTATTTCGTACGTTTGTTGCTTTTTAACAATTTGATGATATGTTAGTTTTGAATTTTAGTTTCGTGTTTTCTATTGTTATATATTCGTATAGATATATATTAGATGCTGAATAAGATGGTTCTGTTGTTGTGTTGGTAACACTTATACAAGGAATTCCTAACGCTTATAACCGTTGGAAATGACCAAAATTTGTAACGGTTATAACAGTTGGAAATGTCCAAAATTCCCAACGGTTATAACCGTTGGAAATGACCAAAATTCCCAACGGTTATAACCGTTGGCAATTTTGGTCATTCCCAACGGTTATAACTGTTGGAAATGTCCAAAATTCCCAACGGTTATAACCGTTGGCAATGTGAAATAATTCCCAACGGTTATAACCGTTGGAAATGAACAAAATTTGTAACGGTTATAACCGTTGGGAATGACCAAAATTCCCAACGGTTATAACCGTTGGGAATGACCAAAATTTGTAACGGTTATAACCGTTGGGAATGACCAAAATTTGTAACGGTTATAACCGTTGGGAATGACCAAAATTCCCAACGGTTATAACCGTTACAAAATATGTAAAAAAATTGTAACGTACCTGCTACCAACGGTTATAACCGTTGGGAATTACATTACCAACGGTTATAACCGTTACAAAATGACAGTTCTGGTGTTGTGTTAAATTTCAACTACATAACCTCTGAGCTCGTACGTCTCTGAGAAGGGTGTTAAGCTAAGAGAATAAATTCTCCGCCACCAACAGAAATGTATTTGAAAGAAATCATCTTTATATCTCAAAACGTAATGTCAGACACGTAACCATACAAGTCTGTTCCGGGTTCGAACAGAACCGAAGGCACTTCCAAAGAAGCCTTTGCAAATCCGGATATTCATAATCCCGATAAAACTTCCCATCACAAAGGAAATCTCAATACCGTAGCTAACGGTGAAGAGACAATCGATAGGTCATCCTATCGTTTTCACAAATACCCGGTCTTCATCACCGGTCTTCAATACGATCCATATCGTCGTATTATTATTCGGAATGGGTTATCTGACAAAAAGGTCCTTTCCCGGCTAAACCGAATAATAAGCGTTTGTTTTAAAAACAATTCAAGTGCCATTTCAAAGGCAATATTGATAGTCGGTGATTTAACCATCAATAATATTCACAACAATCATCAGATTCAAATAATTTTCCCAAATTATTAAATTTCAAATATCTTCTCGATATATGGTTTATACTTCAACCATTTGAAAACAATTTCCAAATCACATTCATTTAAATCACTTAAATAAATCCTTATCGATTTATTTTAAATTTACATCCCAATCAGTAAATTTATTTCCACACTTCATCACTTTGAAAATAAATTTCAAATCACTTTTCCTTACACGGAATATATTTCCAAATATATCTTTTCAAAAACCAGCTTTAGAACCTTTAAATTTTATTTTAAAAAGCTACTATGGAAAATATACTCAGCTTTATAGTGAAAATATAATTTCACTTCAAAATGGTCCATTTAAACCAATTTAATAAATCCTTATCGATTTATCTCAAATTTACGTTCCAAATCCGTAAATTTACTTTCACATTTTAAAATAAATCAACGTTTATTTTTTTTAAAACAAATTCCCTTTCATTTCATAAATTCCAATTTGAATTTACATTTCCAAATATCCACTTTTAACCCCAAAACCCAATTCCAATTGATTTCAAATTTTATCTCAATATCAAATCGATTACAAATGCAAACGTAAGTTTTATTTCAATAGAACAAAACATTGCCAATTTATTTCTAAGTTTACTTCTAAATAACAAATCATTTGCAAATCGACTTTCAGATTTATTTCTCAAATACTAAATCAATTTCAAATAAATTTTCTAATAATTTATTTTCCATTACCAAATTAATTATAAACTTGATTTCTAAATTTATTTTCAATTCCAAATAAATTTCTAAATCGATTCCTCAAAGGTTCATTTTCCAATACCAAATCAATTATCAATTGAATTTCTAGAAATTTATCACTTTTAAAAATAAATTCCTTAATCTTTTCCAAACCCTTTAAAATTCCATTTTTTTTAATATATTTTCCCACTTTCGAAAAATACTATTCAAAATCCATTTATAACAATTTTTCCCATATTTTTGAAATAATTCGATAACATTTCAAAAATCAACTTTACGCTTTTAAAAATTTCTTCTTTTAAATTTATTCAATTCTTTTAAAAAGAATTTATTTAAAATTTCCAATTTCAATTATTTCTAGTATCCAACGATACCAAAAATACATTCGGCTAAATTGTAGTCTTCACAATTTCAATTATCAATAAATCATCCACAGATTATCAATAAATCATATCATTCACAGATGAAATAATATTCAAACAATTTGAGGAATCCAGTTGGATCCCTCCAACCTGTTTCCCTGCATCCACAGATGTTAGCACAATACCAATTCCACTTCGAGGTGGAATATCGCGGTATATAGGATTTATAAAATATCATCCTCTTACTAACGGCGCAATAGGGTCTCATCCGCTATACAATGCGGGAAATCAATCAATCCAATATATACATATGCCAATATGTATATATTGCTATATATATATAGATATATCCTACTATATCTAATAGCACATCCAAATAGCAATCAATAACTGCAATTCAAATTTAAATCTGAGTGAGAAGATCTCACCTTAGCTTTTATTAGCAATCCCATTTTCCATTCCAGATTGATTTTTCTTGATTTATACCTTGTATAACAATCATATAAATTTATTAACATTCGAATTAAATCGAACAATAAATTTTCATTTGATAATTTCGATTCACCCGTGATTTTATTTTGACCCAATTTCTTTTAAATAAATTTATTTAACTAACTGTTATACAAATTCTTGTATATTTTTCCAACTATATATGTATATATGAAATTTCTGTTTACTACATGTATCTTTTTAATAATTTGCATAAACAAAATCTTGTGTATATACAAAATAATTTCAGATTTTAAAAACAAAATCTCTTCTTACTGTAAATATACATATCGTAAATATCTAGAATTTATTTAACTAAAATTTTGATTTAAACTAAATTTCCTTTACTAAAAACAAATGCAAATAAATATTAATAAACAAATAAATAATAAGTGAAATACCTCCCAGATAACAAATGAACCCAGGCCTTCAACCACGTGCCCAAGTTCGCGACATCAACGTCGATACTCATCGAAGCCACCGCAACTGCAGCTATCTCCAAATCGCCGAGCACCATCCTCCGGAGTCGTCGAACTCCCCAGCTTCCTATTGCCATCTCGAACGATCCAGAATCAGTCGCGAATGCAAGCTCGAGCGCACGCGTCCCCAAACTCGCGTCGTCGCCGCCAAATCGTGCGCCTCCCTTCGCCCAGCCTCGTTCAACTTGCTCGCGAGTTCATTCTAGGGGGCTGTCGATTTAAATTGGAGGAGGGTAATTGTTTTGAGATGAAAGGCTTTGGCCTTGATTTATAGTTCGGCCATTATATTTCAATTTGAACTAAGAATGGGGGAAATTTCGTTTCCTTTCGTTTTGAAGCTGCAGCCATTAATTGATTTCGAACGAAAATTGTTTTCGTTTTGAATACGAGAAATTTTATCAAGCTTCGTTCTGCCATTTTTTTTTATATTTTTTTTCTGAACGAGATATTTTCTTTTGTTATCTGGCTTCAGAACGAAGAAAGAAGGAGATAAGAGAACGTGATTAAGCAGAGAAAAAGTAAGTCGGTATAAAAAGTTGATTAAAAATTTATATTTTTATATTCGAAAATATATGTTATATTATATCAGCGCGTTTGCTTATCGTACTATCACACGACAGCTCCAATCACCACGAATATTGAAATCCGATAATAATACAATATTACGGATCCAATGGAACAGGTTTTGTCGAAATCCGAGACTGTGCCCCGGACCGCTATTTTCAAATATCGATTCAAATGATAAAATTCAAAACTGAACAAATCACTTTCAAATTCAATTCTGAAAGTTCCAGTACCTTCAGAATTATCAATATGAATTTTCTAAGACTTCATATTATTTTAATCGGTTTAAAACTGAAGATTCAAATTTATTTGAATTGCAAATTAAATTGAATTCCAGATATTTAAAATCAATTAAATATTCTGATTTCCAATATCAAAATTTCAGGGTCGTTACAATCTTCCCCCCTTAAAAGAATTTCGTCCCGAAATTACAAGTCAGGAAAAATGCTTCACTTCCAATTAACTATTTTCTTAAATTCAAATAGTTTTAACAAATTTTCAAACCCAAATCTTTTTATTAAAGATTTGTTATCACTTCAACTAACTTTCCAAACATTTTCATAGCTTCAAACAACTTCATTTTACTTCACAATTCAAATTCAAATTCGAATTCAAACTGTAAATTATTCAAAATTTCTCAAAAATTTTCTAACTCTCTAAATTTTCGAAAAATTTCGCCAGCGTCTCCTTTGCGAGGCTAATACGGTACGACTACAAAACGTCCCTACGGACTCTCAGATCTCAAAAGAAAACAAAATGCCAAGTGGCAAAATCAGAAACTCGTCAAATTTCATACTGAAATTTAAATACATACCTTTACCGAGCAAATTAAATTCATCTTCGAAATAAAAATCCAATTCCATTTTCCTTTATACTCCTGTATAATTTACTAAACAATAATGTCAAAATTTACTTATTGGATTTCCCAATACCCATTTTACTTAAGAATTCCACCATTCATTTCTTAAGTGCAATATAAGCATTTCTTATATTTGTTTTTACTTCACGAACAAAATTGTATATTCATTTCCATTCAACTTTGCATTTTTTTAATTCTATTTGAATTCCATTTACAATTTCAATTTTATTTGAATTCATTTCAAATCTCAATACTTTTATTTCCAAAAGTTTCATTCAGAATTTCATTTCGAATTTTACTTGAATTCGATTCATCTTCTAATTTCAAATATTGAGTTTTATTCACTTTTATCTCAATTCCCGATTTTTAAATCTTCTGTCGTTAGTGAAAATTTTTCAAAAATTCCAAATTTTTTTTCTAACTCCCAAATTTTTAGAAAATTTTGGCGGAGTCTCCTTTGTACGGAGGAGCTTTTGCAATTTGACAAAAGATATAAATATATATACATCGACCCACTCGGTTGGAAAAGCAGAAAAACAGTTCATATTTCCTATTTTTATTGCGTATGCGTACCTTTTTAGCATTTTTAAGCAAAGCGGTTATTTTATTAGCATTTACGCAACCCAAAATGCAGCCAAACGGCTTCCAAAACCCTGCACTTACTCGGGTTAAACACGTAAGTGACAAATATAGGAAATCTATTTAACAATTTACTTATTTCAATAGCAAATACATAATTTCATTAGCAATGTATTCAAAATAAATTCCATTAGCAATTTATAAAATTCCAATACAACTTAAATCGCTTCCATCTAATTCACATTAAATTTCTATTCAATTCAAGTGATTAACAACTCACTTTCTTACATTCAATTCATTTCTAAGTGAATCTAACTCATATCTATTTCAATTGATGCAAAAATCAATTTCTATTTGCTTTTATTAACTCATAGAATTTATATAGTTTCGTTTTTTTGTCAAACGATAATTCTTTCTATTCAAATTCGTTAATATTCATGCAACTAAATGATTACTTAAGCTAACAATCATTTAAATTGATTCCATTCGATTAAATTTACATTTCATATTCACAAAACCATTCGATTTGTTCAAAACCATCGTACAAAACTCGACAATAACAATGTAAATATTTATATACACTTCTTGTATTTATTTTCACTTCATTACTGAAGTTATACATTTATTACTATTCAATTTTGCATTTCAACTTATTAATCAACTAAGTTTCCATTTAACCATTTCAAAGCTTCACTTAAATTTGAGTTACTATCCAATATTTACTTAAGCTATTTCAATTCAAAACTCAAGTTTATAATTTATGTTTATTTTTATTTTCCATAAACAATTCTCAATTTATTTTCTTTGATTGGTTTTCATTTATCGACTTTATTCCATTTACTAATTCAATTCAATTTGTACATTCACTTATTCATTTTAAATTTCAAATTTCCATATTCAATTCATCGTGAACTCATTTTATCAATAACAAGGAAATTACAATTAATTTATGCTTACTTGAATTTATTTGCAAATTCAACCCATTTTAAATTTAGTTCACAACTCAACTTTAATTTAACTAACTTCCAATTCATTATTTAATTCTGATTCATTCATTTACAATTGTAGCTTCATTTGTTTACTCACAAATTCATTTCTTTACAATTTGAATTTTATTACAAATCAATTTTCACTTTATTTAATTGATTCACTTGTACTCACTTTAATTTAACTCCATTCTTTAAGTTAAATTTATTCTATCAAAATTCAAATTGTATAAGTTATCAACTTATTTATTATTCCATCAATGAATTTATTTTCAAATATTCTCTCTGGAATTCTATTTCCAATTATAAATTGCATTTACAATTTATATTCACAAATCTCATTTGTATATAAATTCAATTCCTTATCTTTCAATTCATATTTATAAATTTCATTTGTTAAATGAACTTATCTTCAAATCTTTGGTTATTATTTTAATTTCTTATTCATTTTTCATATAACAATGATAATATTTCAATGTTATTACCTCCTAACAACCAAGCATTCATATACTATAATAATTCATAGAAAATCATTTCTTTTCTATACAAAAATAGTTTTGGGAAAAATATTTCATTTACCATATTTAAAACAATACTGTGTCAGTTTACCTTGTTTAAGAGTTTAGAAACTCCTATCAATTATAGTTAGCTAGACTGTACCGACCAGAATCTATAAACAATCAACCAATAAGTCAACACAATACAAAACAAATTCTATATTCACTAACAAATACACGCTCATATCTATTATTACTCTCAAGTTATTCTGGACTACTGCTGACTTTATCTCTAATGAGTAACACCCAACAGAGCAGGGTTGTCGCTTAACCGGATGCTCTGATACCAAATGTAATAATCCGATTTTCCGTACCCCCTGAGTAGACACTAATCTACATCGATTGTGACGACCGCCCATGACCCCTGCACTGAATCTAGAGATAGTGCGCTGTAAAGTGTTCCTGGCAGCCATGGACGATTGTCAGGGTAAAATAAAACAACAGAATCTATCGTATTACTCACAGCGCATGGACAAAATACAATAGAACATATATTTAGTGAAGCTTTACAGAATAAAATGCCATCATATAAAACTTCATAGTAGTTGATTACAAACATCCAAACAGCCAATACATCAAGCCTCACTACATAACACTCAGAGTTATACAAAACAGCGGAACATCCAGTACATATAGTAAGAAGATAATATGCAACCCTCCAGCTCGTCTTCGATATCATCATCGTGAGAAACAAGAACAACACCTGTCACCTGCTACCTAGTCTGCCCGTCCCAAAAATGGACGAACAGCCTAAGGCAATAAGTGTTAAAACATAAAGCCTTGAGTCAGACAACAGTCTTAGTGAGCAGTAAATTAACTAACAATATACCAAAAGAGCATAAAGGAAAAGGAATAGGAATACAACCCTCCCACTCCACCTCTTTCTACTGTGATAGCCCCCAGACACACACTAAGCAGAAGCAACACAACAGAGCATACAATTTAAAATAAAGTAATAATCATTCGAGTCAAGGGCGATGTTTTCCAAGTACCAAGGCCTAAATCAGATAAGCACCCAGAAAATACCGCTCTTGAGTCCGAATGACGATACAACCAAACATCCATGACTCTGGCTATCACTGTTATCATTGCTTCGATATCACCGTTAAATGAATGACCGGCACATTCTTTCAGCCGTCCGTTAAGGGCTAATGGAAACCCCGGTTCTAGACATAACTCCCGCACGTCGTCGCAGCCCGTGCCTAGGACTATCGAATCTGCCCAGAGTACTCGACCATCAACAGTTGGCCGTTGGTACTATCGAATCTTCCCAAACGTACTCTTGCTTAGAGCATGCTAGAACCTTCAACAACGATGCTATCCAAGCCTCCTAGTCATCCTCCTTGACGACTATTTCCATACTAGCTCAAGCGCCTCTCAAGCATCCATTACCCTTAACTCGAATCATATCACCGAGTTACCAACGTGCTTGGAATGATCCCGTCTGGATTAGACCAAGTCTTCATCACATGATGCCTCGCTTCATTACATCCTCGCAAAGCCTCATCTCAACATCACATCATCAAATCTATGCATAAGAGCTTCATCATCCCGCTATATATGCCACGAGCAGCTTTCCCAATTCAAGAGCCTTTCCCTTAGCTTTTGAATCATCTTCGACCACCTTGTCTAAAACCAATCAACAATCATCTAATTCACAGCAATCAATCATGTCAAACATCAATCCAAGTAACCAAACATTCAAATATAAGCAAAATGGACAATTATAACAATAATGGCAATTTCGTAATTAAGGAGTTGAAAGTCTAACAAGCATGAAAACATGAGAATTATCTCTACAACTTGATGAATGAACTTGCATAGATTAATCATATACAAAAATGGTTGTCAAATCATCATGAACAATGGATCTACATGGATCTACACTTAGGTTTACAAAAATGCATAGAAATCACTATTTTAACACCAAATCGAGCCAATAATCCGATATACTCCTTTGGATCCATGTGAGAGATAATCACCACTCACCAAATCACCTAAACAACCTCAAACCAACACGCTTCAGATCTGGACAGCGAAGGATCAAGCTTGATCTATCACGAATCCGCTTCAAACGAAGAAATCTCGCTTCAAAGGATGAAGATCTTCAACTTTAGCTCTTGGATCTTCGATCTTGATCTTCGATTTGGATGAAAGGAAGCACTAGATTAGAGTGGAGAAAAGAAGTGAAGAAGTGTAGAAGTCGAGCTCTCAAAATGGCAGCACTTCGTCGCTTCGAAATCCGAATCCCAAAAAGTGAGAAAAACCCTTCCTATTTATAGCTGAAATTCCCTTAAGTCGCTCGGAGTTAGGTCGTCCACGACCTACGACCTAAAACCTACCGACCTAAAGACTTACCAACCTATGACTTAACAAAACCCCCAGCCTCTACGACCTAACCTAACGCGCAGCTGTGACCTAGCGCTTAAGCACATCTTCGACCTAACTGCTAAGCCTTACGCGACCTAACAAATAACTAGGTTACGACTTAACAGCTAACTCCTAGGTCGCTCGCGACTTAAAACATAGGCTACGCCTTAACAAATAACTGGGGCTACGACTCAACTACTAAGTCGTCTACGACTTAAAACAGATCAACTCTTAAGTCGCTCGCGACTTAACAACTACTAAGTCGCTCACGACCTATCACTCAGGCAGAAACCCAGCGACCTAACACCTTAAGTCTTCACGCGACCTAAAACATGTTACGACTTACGACTTAACTCGTACGACTTAACTCCCATAGGTCGTATACTCCCTAAGTCGCTAACCTATAGGTCATACCAAGACACTAGGTCGCTACACAGCTATCTCCAAACTCCTTAGGTCGTTGCCGACCTAACAATGCTAACTCGGAACCACTAGGTCGCTCCAAACTGACACGTGACCCAAACCACTTCGCGACCTAAAATTTAACTCGGTCACGACTTAACCCTTAACTCAAAACCTTAAGTCGTCTACAATAAGTCGGTCACGACTTATCTCTTAGGTCGTTTACGACCTAGGACTTAAACAAATAGGACCAAAAAGACAAACATACTAAGTCGCATACGACCTATATCATACCCTAGGTCGTCCACGACTTACCACCTCAACTCGCTAACTCGCTGATTCCTTAAGTCGCGCTTATTCCCTAAGTCGTATACGACTTACGACCTATACTAAGTCGTGAACGACTTAGGACTTAACCATATTTCGCCTAAAATCTGAAATGGCTTAAAATGCTGAAAATTCCAGATTTTGACGAACTTGTCGATCCGTAAAAATACGGGTCGTTACATCGATTAACTCAAGATTAACGAAAAACCGAACCATTAGAGTTAAAAGAAGAGGTAGAAGAAGACAGAAGAAAAGAAAGAACAGAAAAACAGAAACAACAACAGAATCTCACATTCGCAGCGGAACAAAATATAATAGATAATCACTAGTCTTTTAAAACAAAGAACTATATCAGTTATACAATACATCAATCAGAGTCAATTTACAACTCAATACAACAATGGACAGTTATATAAACCTGTCCTCATACCGAATACACAGCGGAAATAATAAACAAGTACGAGAGTACGGCTCGCCATCCAGCTCATCTCCAAAGCTCCAGAATATCCAAAATATCCTGATAACAATAACTCTAGGCTGCCCGCGTGGAAAATTATGGGCACCCAGAGTTTAGAAGGGAACAATAAACTCCGAGTCAGTCATGGTGACTGGTGTGAGATCGTAAAACAGTTATTTTCACATTTTAAATAAAATAGATTCGCAATGCTTTTTGGAAAATGAAACTACCATAAGACCTCCCACCACACACACAATGCAAACGCAGAATTGGAGGAGATTTCTTCTTATGATAGTCAAAGATGCTTACTACGCCAATCATTGGATTATTATTATTAATGTCTAGTGTTGAAAACATTTCGAAAGTATAATATTAATCTTAGCCAGCATACAACCATTATTTTATGCCTACTATAGCTACTATGTTCAATAGCAGGTTACCGCCACATTCCATAGCAGGTAATACAACTAAAACCGTACAGGGTTCGTATTGTTTCTTTGGATTTTCCAACAAATGGTCAGGCTAAGGAACTTCCTTTCCTCCTGCCGAATGGGATCGCCTCTGGCTGGACGTCCCGAGAGACAAACTGCTCTCTGCCAAACAAGGCCGGGTTACCCCTGTAACAGGTAACTCACGAATATGTCATCACCCGGTCCTTTGGGACCTTTATTCGAGCGCTCGGTAACCATCATCACACATAATAAATAAGTGTATCCACATGAGTAAGTATCTGGGCTCCATACCATGATACCACCCCTTTCCAGAAGGAAATGACATACCCTAAAGCGCACGACCCTCATAACCTTGCCGCAACATTCATGTTTCGACCATTTCCAGGTTGTGAGGCCTGACGAAGTCTCGTCCACAAAGCTACGCTTTTTCACAAAGCTACGCTTTTTCACAAAGCCGTGCTTTGATCACAAATGATCAAATAAATTATCATTGTCACAGCAACACTCAGCATGCCACATTACCATATTGGGAATATATTGGTGATAAATTTCAACTACATAACCTCTGAGCTCGTACGTCTTAGAGAAGGGTGTTAAGCTAAGAGAATAAATTCTCCGCCACCAACAGAAATGTATTTGAAAGAAATCGGCTTTATATCTCAAAACGTAATGTCAGACACGTAACCATACAAGTCTATTCCGGGTTCGAACAGAACCGAAGGCACTTCCAAAGAAGCCTTTGCAAATCCGGATATTCATAATCCCGATAAAACTTCCCATCACAAAGGAAATCTCAATACCGTAACTAACAGTGCAGAGACAATCGATAGGTCATCCTATCGTTTTCACAAATACCCGGTCTTCATCACCGGTCTTCAATACGATCCATATCGTCGTATTATTATTCGGAATGGGTTATCTGACACAAAGGTCCTTTCCCGGCTAAACCGAATAATAAGCGTTTGTTTTAAAAACAATTCAAGTGCCATTTCAAAGGCAATATTGATAGTCGGTGATTTAACCATCAATAATATTCACAACAATCATCAGATTCAAATAATTTTCCCAAATTATTAAATTTCAAATATCTTCCCGATATATGGTTTATACTTCAACCATTTGAAAACAATTTCCAAATCACATTCATTTAAATCACTTAAATAAATCCTTATCGATTTATTTTAAATTTACATCCCAATCAGTAAATTGATTTCCACACTTCATCACTTTGAAAATAAATTTCAAATCACTTTTCCTTACACGGAATATATTTCCAAATATATCTTTTCAAAAACCAGCTTTAGAACCTTTAAATTTTATTTTAAAAAGCTACTTTGGAAAATATACTCAGCTTTATAGTGAAAATATAATTTCACTTCAAAATGGTCCATTTAAACCAATTTAATAAATCCTTATCGATTTATCCCAAATTTACGTTCCAAATCCGTAAATTTACTTTCACATTTTAAAATAAATCCACGTTTTTTTTAAAACAAATTCCCTTTCATTTCATAAATTCCAATTTGAATTTACATTTCCAAATATCCACTTTTAACTCCAAAACCCAATTCCAATTGATTTCAAATTTTATCTCAATATCAAATCGATTACAAATGCAAACGTAAGTTTTATTTCTATAGAACAAAACATTGCCAATTTATTTCTAAGTTTAATTCTAAATAACAAATCATTTGCAAATCGACTTTCAGATTTATTTCTCAAATACTAAATCAATTTCAAATAAATTTTCTAATAATTTATTTTCCATTACCAAATTAATTATAAACTTGATTTATAAATTTATTTTCAATTCCAAATAAATTTCTAAATCGATTCCTCAAAGGTTCATTTTCCAATACCAAATCAATTATCAATTGAATTACTAGAAATTTATCACTTTTAAAAATAAATTCCTTAATCTTTTCCAAACCCTTTAAAATTCCATTTTTTCAATATATTTTCCCACTTTCGAAAAATACTATTCAAAATCCATTTATAACAATTTTTCCCATATTTTTGAAATAATTCGATAACATTTCAAAAATCAACTTTACGCTTTTAAAAATTTATTCTTTTAAATTTATTCAATTCTTTTAAAAAGAATTTATTTAAAATTTCCAATTTCAATTATTTCTGGTATCCAACGATACCAAAAATACATTCGGCTAAATTGTAGTCTTCACAATTTCAATTATCAATAAATCATCCACAAATTATCAATAAATCATATCATTCACAGATGAAATAATATTCAAACAATTTGAGGAATCCAGTTGGATCCCTCCAACCTGTTTCCCTGCATCCACAGATGTTAGCACAATACCAATTCCACTTCGAGGTGGAATATCGCGGTAAGCGTTTGTTTTAAAAACAATTCAAGTGCCATTTCAAAGGCAATATTGATAGTCGGTGATTTAACAATCAATAATATTCACAACAATCATCAGATTCAAATAATTTTCCTAAATTATTAAATTTCAAATATCTTCCCGATATATGGTTTATACTTCAACCATTTGAAAACAATTTCCAAATCACATTCATTTAAATCACTTAAATAAATCCTTATCGATTTATTTTAAATTTTCATCCCAATCAGTAAATTTATTTCCACACTTCATCACTTTGAAAATAAATTTCAAATCACTTTTCCTTACACGGAATATATTTCCAAATATATCTTTTCAAAAACCAGCTTTAGAACCTTTAAATTTTATTTTAAAAAGCTACTTTGGAAAATATACTCAGCTTTATAGTGAAAATATAATTTCACTTCAAAATGGTCCATTTAAACCAATTTAATAAATCCTTATCGATTTATCTCAAATTTACGTTCCAAATCCGTAAATTTACTTTCACATTTTAAAATAAATCCATGTTTTTTTTAAAACAAATTCCCTTTCATTTCATAAATTCCAATTTGGATTTACATTTCCAAATATCCACTTTTAACCCCAAAACCCAATTCCAATTGATTTCAAATTTTATCTCAATATCAAATCGATTACAAATGCAAACGTAAGTTTTATTTCAATAGAACAAAACATTGCCAATTTATTTCTAAGTTTAATTCTAAATAACAAATCATTTGCAAATCGACTTTCAGATTTATTTCTCAAATACTAAATCAATTTCAAATAAATTTTCAAATAATTTATTTTCCATTACCAAATTAATTATAAACTTGATTTATAAATTTATTTTCAATTCCAAATAAATTTCTAAATCGATTCCTCAAAGGTTCATTTTCCAATACCAAATCAATTATCAATTGAATTAGTAGAAATTTATCACTTTTAAAAATAAATTCCTTAATCTTTTCCAAACCCTTTAAAATTCCATTTTTTTCAATATATTTTCCCACTTTCGAAAAATACTATTCAAAATCCATTTATAACAATTTTTCCCATATTTTTGAAATAATTCGATAACATTTCAAAAATCAACTTTACGCTTTTAAAAATTTCTTCTTTTAAATTTATTCAATTCTTTTAAAAAGAATTTATTTAAAATTTCCAATTTCAATTATTTCTGGTATCCAACGATACCAAAAATATATTCGGCTAAATTGTAGTCTTCACAATTTCAATTATCAATAAATCATCCACAGATTATCAATAAATCATATCATTCACAGATGAAATAATATTCAAACAATTTGAGGAATCCAGTTGGATCCCTCCAACCTGTTTCCCAGCATCCACAGATGTTAGCACAATACCAATTCCACTTCGAGGTGGAATATCGCGGTATATAGGATTTATAAAATATCATCCTCTTACTAACGGCGCAATAGGGTCTCATCCGCTATACAATGCGGAAAATCAATCAATCCAATATATACATATGCCAATATGTATATATTGCTATATATATATATATATAGATATATCCTACTATATCTAATAGCACATCCAAATAGCAATCAATAACTGCAATTCAAATTTAAATCTGAGTGAGAAGATCTCACCTTAGCTTTTATTAGCAATCCCATTTTCCATTCCAGATTGATTTTTCTTGATTTATACCTTGTATAACAATCATATAAATTTATTAACATTCGAATTAAATCAAACAATAAATTTTCATTTGATAATTTCGATTCACCCGTGATTTTATTTTGACCCAATTTCTTTTAAATAAATTTATTTAACTAACTGTTATACAAATTCTTGTATATTTTTCCAACTATATATGTATATATGAAATTTCTGTTTACTACATATATCTTTTTAAAAATTTGCATAAACAAAATCTTGTGTATATACAAAATAATTTTAGATTTTAAAAACAAAATCTCTTCTTACTGTAAATATACATATCGTAAATATCTAGAATTTATTTAACTAAAATTTTGATTTAAACTAAATTTCCTTTACTGAAAACAAATGCAAATAAATATTAATAAACAAATAAATAATCAGTGAAATACCTCCCAGATAACAAATGAACCCAGGCCTTCTACCACGTGCCCAAGTTCGCGACATCAACGTCGATACTCATCGAAGCCACCGCAACTGCGGCTATCTCCAAATCGCCGAGCACCATCCTCCGGAGTCGTCGAACTCCCCAGCTTCCTATTGCCATCTCGAACGATCCAGAATCAGTCGCGAATGCAAGCTCGAGCGCACGCGTCCCCAAACTCGCATCGTCGCCGCCAAATCGTGCGCCTCCCTTCGCCCAGCCTCGTTCAACTTGCTCGCGAGTTCATTCTAGGGGGCTGTCGATTTAAATTGGAGGAGGGTAATTGTTTTGAGATGAAAGGCATTGGCCTTGATTTATAGTTCGGCCATTATATTTCAATTTGAACTGAGAAAGGGGGAAATTTCGTTTCCTTTCGTTTTGAAGCTGCAGCCATTAATTGATTTCGAACGAAAATTGTTTTCGTTTTGAATACGAGAAATTTTATCAAGCTTCGTTCTGCCATTTGTTTTTATATTTTTATTCTGAACGAGATATTTTCTTTTGTTATCTGGCTTCAGAACGAAGAAAGAAGGAGATAAGAGAACGTGATTAAGCAGAGAAAAAGTAAGTCGGTATAAAAAGTTGATTAAAAATTTATATTTTTATATTCGAAAATATCTGTTATATTATATCAGCGCGTTTGCTTATCGTACTATCACACGACAGCTCCAATCACCACGAAAATTGAAATCCGATAATAATACAATATTACGGATCCAATGGAACAGGTTTTGTCGAAATCCGGGACTGTGCCCCGGACCGCTATTTTCAAATATCGATTCAAATGATAAAATTCAAAACTGAACAAATCACTTTCAAATTCAATTTTGAAAGTTCCAGTACCTTCAGAATTATCAATATGAATTTTCTAAGACTTCATATTATTTTTAATCGGTTTAAAACTGAAGATTCAAATTTTTATCCAGATTTAACGATTAAATTCAATAATTAATTTACCAAATTCACTTTGATATTTGAATTGCAAATTAAATTGAATTCCAAATATTTAAAATCAATTAAATATTCTGATTTCCAATATCAAAATTTCAGGGTCGTTACAATCATTCCCACGCTTTAATCTTTTAAACAAAAGATTCATTCACAGATTTTCCAAATTAATTTCCATTTCATTTGGATTAACTCCTTAAATCTTGAAAACAAAGATTTAACTAATAGTTTTCAAAAACACGTTTCAAAGATTTATTCGTAATTTGGAAAATCATCTTCAATTCAAACTTAAAATCCCTTTTATTCAAATTGGAAATCCATTTCTTATATAAGAGCTTTTATCAGTTGGAAAACAATTAGTTTTCTAAATCATTGCATTTAATTTTAAATATTGAATTTGAATTCAAATCAAATTATTTAAATTCCAGATTTTATTAAGTTATTTAAAATAACTTTTATCTTACAAACTCCTTTTCAAAAGCTTCAACATTTAACCCAAATTCATTTCCAAAATCAATTGAAATTTCAATTTCAATTTCAAAAATATTAAATTTAAAATATCTGTGACTTAACCGATTTCCACGTGAAATCCATATTTGTGTGTGTATGGTGTAGTCCAGGGGTTTCACACACAATAATGCAACATCAATCATCATAGATATATCAATATCGATAAGCGGTATAATCCACAACGTTTATTTTCATTTACAGATCACAGATATATAAGCTACAGATAGTAATTTACATTTATCCAAATAAATAACTACAGTACAGATCATACACAAATCAGAATACATCACATATCAGGGATATCAAACAATTCATCATTCAATAGAATCCACACATTCACAAGTGAATTTATTAATCAACTGATTAATTTAAATCGGGTGTATTAATTATTAATCCGGGTTAATTATCAAAATTTAATTATAAATTATTTGATATAAATTTTCTTTCAAATTTATTAGTTAACCCTGTAATTATTAACTAATCATTCTTAATTAATGAACCGATTAATTTTTAATTATTAAATACATCTTAATTAATCACCATTATTAATTAATCCTTTGATTTATTAACAAATCAATTCACTCAGAATTTCAAATCATTATTCAATAAATTACATTCAGTAATTATCTATTAATTACTTTTCTAAGTAATTATATTTTCAAAATTATCAACTGATTATTCTGAATTTACTTAAGAAATTAACTTGAACAAATTCAATTAACTCAATTAATTATACTGAATAATTAATTTCATAATTACTGTCATTAAGTAAGTATACTTAATAGTTCCACAATTGATTATTGTTAAATTAATCTATCTAATTTATTGTTAAATTTATCACATTAATTATTCAAATAATCTTAGTTAATGATTTCATTAACTATTAAATTTCTTTAATTACTTTTCTAAAGAAATTTCTTATATTAATCATTGTTAATTAAAGTAAACTCATCTATATTCATGATTAATGATTATTACCATATATTGAAACATTGTTTCAAATTCCTTTTCATTTCAAATTTTGATTTAAAATCTAAAATAAATCCTTATTTACTTTTAATAAGGTTTAAAGCAAATTCCTTTAACATTTTAACTCATTGCCAAACTTAAGTGATAAGACTAAAGTAAATTTCCAAATCTTAAAATCTGATTTGAAACTTATTTCGGGTTCTACTTTTAAATTTAACTTGTTTTGTAACGACCCGTATTTTTACGGATCGAAAAGTTCATTCAAATCTGGAATTTTCAGCATTTTAAGTCGTTTCAGATTTTAGGCAAAAATTTTCTAAGTCCTAGGTCGTGAACGACCTAAGTGATAGGTCGTGACCGACTTATAGGATTGGCGACCTAAGGGGTAGGTCGGCAGCGACTTAAGGAAGTTGATGACCTAAGAGTTTTGGTGAGTTAAGTGTTAGGTCGGCAGGGCGAGTTAACGACCTAAGGAACTGACCGACTTAAGGAGATGGCGACTCAAGGGTAGGCAGACCTAGTGGAGTTAGCGACCTAGTGGTTACCGGGTTAGCATAGTTAGGTCGGCAACGACCTAGAGGAGCTGGGGTAGCAGGTTAGCGACTTAGTAGAGTGAGTGACCCATGGGATTGACCGACCTAAGAAATAAGCTAGTTAACGACTTAGTAGTTAAGTCGTTGGACGACCTAAGGGGTTAAGTATCTGGTCGTTTGGACTAAGTCGGAGTGGTTGGCTAAGTCTTAGGTCGCGTATTGGCTTGAGTGTTAGGTCGCGTAAGCACTTAAGTGTTAGGTCGTAACACTGTTAGGTCGCGTGGGTTGCTAAGTTGTTAGGTCGCAAGGTTTTATAAGTCGTAGGTCGTAACTCAGTGAGTTGTTAGGTCGTAGAGGCAGTCTGCGTTAGGTCGCTGGGTTTTGTCTAAGTGTTAGGTCGTACCTATTGTTAATTCGCGTCTAAGTGTTAGGTCGCGATCTGTGTTAGGTCGTAAGTCGTATACAAGTGGAAGTGCATGTGTTAAGTCGCGCATTGCGTTAGGTCGTAGGTCGCTAGGTGCTTGGATGCGCAGAAGTATTAGGTCGTAGGAGTTGGGGCGCACGTGCATATCTGTTAGGTCGGAGAGGCTTAGGTCGGAGACGACCTATGGAGATAGCCGAGTTACGACTTAGTGAATTTTCAGCTATAAATAGGAAGGGTTTTTCTCACTTTTTGGGATCCGAATTTTGAAGCGACGAAGTGCTGCCATTTTGAGAGCTCGACTTCTACACTTCTTCACTTCTTTTCTCCACTCTAATCTAGTGCTTCCTTTCATCCAAATCGAAGATCAAGATTGAAGATTGAAGATTCAAGAGCTTAGATTGAAGATCTTCATCTTTTCAAGAGAGATTTCTTCGTTTGAAGCGGATTCGTGATAGATCAAGCTTGATCCTTCGCTGTCCAGATCTGAAGTGTGTTGATTTGAGGTTGTTTAGGTGATTTGGTAAGTGGTGATTATCTCTCACACGGATCCAAAGGAGTAGATCGGATTGTTGGCTTGATTTGGTGTTAAAATAGTGATTGCTATGCATTTTTGTAAACCTAAGTGTAGATCCATGTAGATCCATTGTTCATGATGATTTGACAACCATTTTTGTATATGATTAACCTATGCAAGTTCATTCATCAAGTTGTAGAGATAATTCTCATGTTTTCATGCTTGTTAGACTTTCAACTCCTTAATTACGAAATTGCCATTATTGTTATAATTGTCCATTTTGCTTATATTTGAATGCTTGGTTACTTGGATTGATGTTTGACATGATTGATTGCTGTGAATTAGATGATTGTTGATTGGTTTTAGACAAGGTGGTTGAAGATGATTCAAAAGCTAAGGGAAAGGCTCTTGAATTGGGAAAGCTGCTCGTGGCATATGTAGCGGGATGATGAAGCTCTTATGCATAGATTTGATGATGTGATGTTGAGATGAGGCTTTGCGAGGATGTAATGAAGCGAGGCATCATGTGATGAAGACTTGGTCTAATCCAGACGGGATCATTCCAAGCACGTTGGTAACTCGGTGATATGATTCGAGTTAAGGGTAATGGTTGCTCGAGAGGCGCTTGAGCTAGTATGGAAATAGTCGTCGAGGAGGATGACTAGGAGGCTGAGATCTCATCGTTGTTGAAGGTTCTAGCATGCTCAAAGCAAGAGTACGTTGGGCAGATTAGATAGTCCCTGAAGGCTAATGTTTGATAGTCAAGTACTCTGGGCAGATTAGATAGTCCTAGGCACAGGTCATGATGACGTGCGGGAGTTATGTCTAGAACTGAGGTTTCCATTAGCCCTTGACGAACGGCTGAAAGAATGTGTCGGTTATTCAATTAACGGTGATATCAAGGCAACGATAACAGTGATAGCCAGAGTCATGGATGTATGGTTGTATCGTCATTCGGACTCAAGAGCGGTATTTTCTAGGTGCTTATCTGATTTAGGCCTTTGTACTTGGAAAACATCGCCCTTGACTCGAATGATTATTACTCTCCTATAAATTGTATGCTCTGCTATGTTTGCTTCTATTTAGTGTGTGTCTGGGGGCTATCACTGTAGAAAGAGGTTGGAGTGGGAGGGTTGTATTCCTATTCCTTTTTCCTTTGTACTCTTTTGGTATGTTGTTAGTTAGTTTACTGCTCACTAAGACTGTTGTCTGACTCAAGGCTTTATGTTTTTAATTCTTATTGCCTTGGGCTGTATGTCCATTTTTGGGACGGGCAGACTAGGTAGCAGGTGACAGGTGCTGTTCTCTTCTCACGATGCTGATATCGAAGACGAGCTGGAGGGTTGCATATTATCTTCTTATTATATGTACTGGATGTTCCGCTGTTCTGTATTCTCTGAGTGTTATGTAGTGAGGCTTGATGTATTGGCTATTTGGATGCTTGTATTCAACTATTATGAAGTTTTATATGATGGCATTTTATTCTGTAAAGCTTCACTATATATATGTTCTATTGTATTTTGTCCATGCGCTGTGAGTAATACGATAGATTCTGTTGTTTTAATCTACCCTGACAATCGTCCATGGTCGCTTGGCACACTTTACAGCGCACTATCTCTAGATTTCGTTTGGGGGTCATGGGCGGTCGTCACATGTTTAAATTTTATTTTCGAATTCAATTCTAATTTAAATTCCAATTTTCTTCAACACCTTTAATTTCTTTAAATTATTAAAACAAATGAAATTTAACTTTTTATTTATCTTCAAAACAGAATTCTATTTCAAACTGGAATCTTTATCTACATTTTGTTTTAACTCCAATTCTAAACCTTGATTAAAATTTAAATTTAATTTAAAACAGAAAAACAGTTCAGGTATCAAAACCTGGACCAAAACTCTGACCCGAGCCACCCTGTTTCTGCTTCGGGTGGTACTTCGAGTCTTCCCCGATTTGAACCCGCGTTAACCCAACCTCCACATCATGCGAACAAAACTCGAGATCATCCTCGAGTAAAATTCCATTTTCTTCGAAGCACATCAACCCAACCACAACAACTGACATGAACGAAACATGTGCACGTGCACAATCTCACCGGTGAACTCCGACCGACATCGATGCTCTCGACCCATCGAGTATCCCCTCCGCAACAATTCCCGATCGTTCCCCAGCTCGATCAAGCCCTCAATCAAAATCGAGTAAAACCCAAACTGGAACTCCAAACTCGAACGGAAGACCACCCACCCATCGCCGACGATCTAGGCAACCAGGAACCACGTCTCTCTACCCAAGGCAACATCACACCCTGGCCTTCAATCCCCCTAACTCCGGTGGCGCTCGATCAACCACAGAGGGAAAACGAATCAAATTAATAGCCTCGACCAAAACTAGGGTTCCAGAAATGAATCACCCTCCTTCGCCGCCACGTTGACCTATCCACCACCCCGATATTTTTCTCCGATACCCCATAAGCTCCTCTACCTCCTCGAGAAACTCCAGCCTCCCTAGTGCTTCCGACCACCGCAGTTTGACGTAAAACCATTTTCCGTTCGTCAACGATCTGCTCTTGAACCACGCGGCTAAAAATCACCATACAAATTTCAAAAATCATATTTTCAAGTAAGGATTCCAGATATGATAGAAAATCTTCAATTTATTATGTTTGAATTTTACGCAAAATTTGAGTTGCACTGTGGAGACCAATTTTTTCTCACTGTATATGTTTTTCTTCCTTGAGCCTAATTTTAAAAACTTTATATAGATGGGAACAACCCTGTTTTATATTGAACTTGAAGTTTAAAGAATAATCTGTTAAAGAGAAATTTGAATTGGTTTGCAAGCTCCAACCTATCTCAAATAAAGCAGAGAGGAGGATGAAAACAGTGTCATCATCTATATACAGAGTTGAACTGAAGAAAAGTTCCCAAACATACACATCACAATCATGAGTCAACACATATTAAATTCATCTTAACACTTAATATAAATTTTGGGGTTACTCACATGTAATCCTGGAAGTTGATTTTAAACTAAAAGTATAACCTGTAATAATTTTAACAGGGTTTTATCTTCTTATTACCAGAGATATATACACACTATCATGTATATGCAGGCATAACACTAAACCATGTCAGCCAATAACTTTCAATATGACCACATACAAATCCATGATTCAACCAACTCAGGTCTAAGATGAGTTTACTCACTTTACTATAATATCAATCACAACATCCAGTCATATAAACAAATTCAAGTTTAAAATAAAAAGTTGCTCACCTTGGTTTCAAAAGAAAAAGAAACAGAGTTGAAGTTTCTTTGCTGAACCCATTCCTTCTTTAATCTCTGGTTCAATTGATTTGCTTTGGTTGTTTTCAGTTGAATTGTTGTTTGAGTTTTGAATGATGTTTCTTAGTTTTACTTAGCGTTGAAGAAATGAAATGAAATAGAGATAAGTAGATATATGTGAAAAGAAGTGTACATGCTGATATTTTATTTGGTACAAACTTTATCAGAGATATTTGCTTTCTTTACTTTTCTTTTATCTGGCCAGGCAGATTTGTGGAGGCTGATTCGTTCACTAAAGAGGCTGAGGAGGTGCTATTAAATGCATGTGTTCCCTTTCTTAGTTACAGTCTACCCTATGATCATATAATTTGCTGTCTTTCCTTTTTGCTTGCTTAGTTATATATCTTATATTTATGTTTGCTTCATTTGTAAGGCTCGGCTGAGATGATAATGATATGGCATTAGTTATCATTGTGTTGTTTGGTTTCTTATACAAGTTAATTCATGTTTATCTACTTGTATTTGTATTTCTATTTTTATTTATTCCTTATTATTTTGTAACATAGATAATCTCTATTTTAATTAGTTGTTAAAGTTTAGCAAATGTATTTACTTGATATTTTAATAGTTTACCTTACATATTTATATTTTATTCCTAGCTTAAATATTTATTATAAATTTATTTTTATTTTTAACCCATTTATTTACAATTTAAACACAAATCAAATATATATTATATTATTTCAAATTTAGTCAGATATGTTCAAGTACAGATATATATTCTCATATATATATAATATTTTTAAATTTAAACGATTTATACAAATATACTTGAATCCGGGGAAACTCGCATCACTTAAATCGATTAATTTCATAACTTTAATTCAAAAATTGAATTAATTATCAATTTAAATATTTATAAATTCCGAGGTCGTTACAGACTTCCCCCCTTAAAAGAATTTCGTCCTCGAAATTACCAAGGAGACAAAAAGATAGATGAAGAATATTTCATCAAATCGAATTGAACATCTATTCTGCATTTGGCTCACCAAATCAGAATATCAATAACAGATACAAGAACGAATCTGTTGAACACTTCACAAATACTCGGGTTAACCAGATTTACGAAATATGCAGTGGCATCGGTTAGTCCAAAAGGATAACTAACCATTCGTAGAATATATCCGGACCCAAAGAATAGATAGATATATGGATACGATTTCAAAACTTTTAGTTTAGAACTAAAGTATACTTATCAACCATAGCAAACAAAGCAACCAACACATCCAAACAAACAATTTGGCCTATCTGGAGTTTATGTTCCATATTTAATATATCGAATTTATTCCTGGACCTACCAGAAATCATCGAAGAATAGAGAAAAGATGACGAATCAAAGAGATTGATAGAGAAAAGATTGTTTCCTTGTTGTTACAGGATATTGACCATTTATAGTCATATTCCCCTGCCCCTATCTCGTCCTCTTCTTGCACTCATACTCACTATCAATGGATAGTAAGAGAATTTACCGAGGCTTACTGACGGATATCTTAAGGATATACTCATTCTAGAGTTTACTTCACTCTATCTCTAATGAGCTACTTAACGTGTTATACTCCTGAGCTAAAGTTCAACCTTATCTCTGATACCAAATGTAAGAGTCCAAAAACTCGGCCTTCGAAAATCGGCACCCGTATTTCACTTGTACTCAAAATGTCGTAGATCCAAACGCCGAACCTGGCTTCCCGGAGCTTATAACAACATTAAGTAAACAACACAGCGGAATAAATGAATAATACATTTATATACAGCTTTGATACAATATCTAATACAACAGAATGCTAAAAAAAGAATATCAATATACATCAGAGATGATACAACAAATAGCAACGGAAATAAAAGATAACATCTAACATCAGCAGCGGATAGAATATCTCCAATAGAATGCTCCAATCCATAGCTAGCGGAAAGCAAGGACAGTCGTCCAAGGACTGACTAGCTCCAGATGATCTACTCAACCTGAATATCTGAGAAACCCAACTCTAGACTGCCCGTATGGAAAATGGTGGGCATCCAGAGTTTAGGAAGGGAACAATAAACTCCGGATCAGTCATGGGACTGGTGTGAGCAACAAAAACAGTTTATCTTTAAACAACAACAACAAAGGATTTTAAACATTGAAAACCCGCAATGCTTTTGGATAATGAAACTACCATAAGACCTCCCACCACACACACAATGCAAACGCAGACTTGGAGGAGATTGCTTCTTATGTTAGTCAAATATGCTTACTACGCAAAAGAAACTCTTTCGATATTATTACTAGTGCATAGTGTACAAGATCATTTCGAAAATACAATATTAATCTTAGCCAGCATAGGTACCATTATATTATGCCTGCTATAGCTGCCTCCTAAGGAGACAGGTTCTACAATTGCAATCGTAAAGGTTAGTATTGTTTCTTTGGATTTCCAACAAATGGTCAGGCTAAGGAACTTCCTTTCCTCCTGCCGAATGGGATCGCCTCTGGCGGGACGTCCCGAGAGACAAACTGCTCCCTGCCAAACAAGGCCGGGTTACCCCTGTAACAGGTAACTCACGAATATGCCATCCCCCGGTCCTTTGGGACCTTTATCCTAGCGCTCGGTAACCATCATCACACATAATAAATAAGTGTATCCATATGAGTAAGTATCTGGGCTCCATACCATGATACCACCCCTTTCCAGAAGGAAATGACATACCCTAAAGGGCGCGACCCTCATAACCTTGCCGCAACATTCCTGTTTCGACCATTTCCGGGTTGTGAGGCCCTGACGAAGTCTCGTCCACAAAGCTACGCTTTGGCACAAAGCCATGCTTTGGGTCAATAGATGATCAACCTATGATCACAAAGATAAATGATCAAACAAATGATCATATCACAAATGATCAAACACTGATCATCCCACAACAACACTCAGCATGTCACATTACCAAATTGGGAATATATCGCTGATAAATTTCAACTACATAACCTCTGAGCTCGTACGTCTCAGAGAAGGGTGTTAAGCTAAGAGAATAAATTCTCCACCACCAACAGAAATGTATTTGAAAGAAATCGGCTTTATATCTCAAAGTGTAATGTCAGACATGTAACCATACAAGTCTGTTCCGGGTTCGAACAGAACCGAAGGCACTTCAAAAGAAGCCCTTGCAAATCCGGGTATTCACAATCCCGATCGGACTTTCCATCACTTAGGAAATCTCTATACCGGCGCGACTCAGTGCACAGACAATCGATAGGTCATCCTATCGTTCTCGCAAATACCCGGTCTTCACCACCGGTCTTCAAATGCCATCCATATACGACGTATCATTATTCGGAATGGGTTATGTGACACAAAGGTCCTCTCCCGGCTGAACCGAATAATGAGCGTGATATTTAAAAACATATGGATAATGGATTTCAATTAAGTCACAACTTAAACCCAAACTTTCTTTTCAAATGGTTTAACAAATTACCATTTACAATCTTTTAAACAAAAAGATTCATTTTAACAACCTTCAATGGTTTAAACAATTTCCACGCTTTAATCTTTTAAACAAAAGATTTATTCACAGATTTTCCAAATTAATTTCCATTTCATTTGGATTAACTCCTTAAATCTTGAAAACAAAGATTTAACTAATAGTTTTCAAAAACACGTTTCAAAGATTTATTCGTAATTTGGAAAATCATCTTCAATTCAAACTTAAAATCCCTTTTATTCAAATTGGAAATCCATTTCTTATATAAGAGCTTTTATCAGTTGGAAAACAATTAGTTTTCTAAATCATTGCATTCAATTTTAAATATTGAATTTGAATTCAAATCAAATTATTTAAATTCCAGATTTTATTAAGTTATTTAAAATAACTTTTATCTTACAAACTCCTTTTCAAAAGCTTCAACATTTAACCCAAATTCATTTCCAAAATCAATTGAAATTAAAATTTCAATTTCAAAAATATTAAATTTAAAATATCTGTGACTTAACCGATTTCCACGTGAAATCCATATTTGTGTGTGTATGGTGTAGTCCAGGGGTTTCACACACAATAATGCAACATCAATCATCACAGATATATCAATATCGATAAGCGGTATAATCCACAACGCTTATTTTCATTTACAGATCACAGATATATAAGCTACAAATAGTAATTTACATTTATCCAAATAAATAACTACAGTACAGATCATACACAAATCAGAATACATCACATATCAGGGATATCAAACAATTCATCATTCAATAGAATCCACACATTCACAAGTGAATTTATTAATCAACTGATTAATTTAAATCGGATGTATGAATTATTAATCCGGGTTAATTATCAAAATTTAATTATAAATTATTTGAAATAAATTTTCTTTCAAATTTATTAGTTAACCCTGTAATTATTAACTAATCATTCTTAATTAATGAACCAATTAATTTTTAATTATTAAATACATCTTAATTAATCACCATTATTAATTAATCCTTTGATTTATTAACAAATCAATTCACTCAGAATTTCAAATCATTATTCAATAAATTACATTCAGTAATTATCTATTAATTACTTTTCTAAGTAATTATATTTTAAAAATTATCAACTGATTATTCTGAATTTACTTAAGAAATTAACTTGAACAAATTCAATTAACTCAATTAATTATACTGAATAATTAATTTCATAATTACTGTCATTAAGTAAGTATACTTAATAGTTCCACAATTGATTATTGTTAAATTAATCTATCTAATTTATTGTTAAATTTATCACATTAATTATTCAAATAATCTTAGTTAATGATTTCATTAACTATTAAATTTCTTTAATTACTTTTCTAAAGAAATTTCTTATATTAATCATTGTTAATTAAAGTAAACTCATCTATATTCATGATTAATGATTATTACCATATATTGAAACATTGTTTCAAATTCCTTTTCATTTCAAATTTTGATTTAAAATCTAAAATAAATCCTTATTTACTTTTAATAAGGTTTAAAGCAAATTCCTTTAACATTTTAACTCATTGCCAAACTTAAGTGATAAGACTAAAGTAAATTTCCAAATCTTAAAATCTGATTTGAAACTTATTTCGGGTTCTACTTTTAAATTTAACTTGTTTAAATTTTATTTTCGAATTCAATTCTAATTTAAATTCCAATTTTCTTCAACATCTTTAATTTCTTTAAATTATTAAAACAAATGAAATTTAACTTTTTATTTATCTTCAAAACTGAATTCTATTTCAAACTGGAATCTTTATCTACATTTTGTTTTAACTCCAGTTCTAAACCTTGATTAAAATTTAAATTTAATTTAAAACAGAAAAACAGTTCAGGTATCAAAACCTGGACCAAAACTCTGACCCGAGCCACCCTGTTTCTGCTTCGGGTGGTACTTCGAGTCTTCCCCGATTGAACCCGCGTTAACCCAACCTCCACATCACCGAACAAAACTCGAGATCATCCTCGAGTAAAATTCCATTTTCTTCGAAGCACATCAACCCAACCACAACAACTGACATGAACGAAACGTGTGCACGTGCACAATCTCACCGGTGAACTCCAACCGACATCGACGCTCTCGACCCATCGAGCTCTGTAACGACCCCGGAATTTATAAATACTTAAATTGATAATTAATTAATTTTTGAATAAGATTTGTGAAATAAAACGATAAATGGATTGCGAGTTTCCCCGAATCCAAATATATTCTGTATAAATCATTTAAAAATTAAAATATTGTATACATGTGTATATATGAGAATATATATGTATTTGAACATATCGGAGTAAATTTGAAATAATATAATCTATATTGGATTTGAAATAAAATCGTAAATAAATGGTTTGAAAATAAAGATACAAATTTTATAGGATATAGAGTATAAAATAAAAACGTTGGATAAAATTTAAATAGCATAAACTAAATATAAAGTAAAATAAAAATAGAAGTTCACTTATTTTATAAAGTGATAATTAATACTTAAGCTATGAACACTAATGCAAATATTTGAGGTTATAATAATATACACTTGCAAAATGAAGACAATAAGATATAAAAATATCAAGTGAAAACAATTGCTAAACTTTAACAACTAATAAAATACAGATTATCAATATTACAAAATAATTAAGCACAGACAAAAAAAAAAACAAATACAAAGATCTTTAGTATACAAAAGAGAATCATCTCAGCCGAGACTTACAAATGAAGCAAACATAAATATAAGATATATATAACTAAGCAAGCAAAAAGGAAAGACAGCAAATTATATGAGCTAGGTTGTAACTAAGAAAGGGAACACATGCATTTAATAGCACCTCCTCAGCCTCTTTAGTACACGAATCAGCCACCAAAACTAAGAAAATATCTCTGCTAACAATTTGTACAAAATATATTTTATCACTTGTACAAAGTTTATACCCAGTAAACTTCATTTTCCTATATATCAACCTCCTCTCTATTTGTTTCATTCGAAAACTGAGTGAAAATCTAAGGCAATATTATTTCAAAACTTAAACACAAATCTCAACTTCAACTGGAAAAATAAAACAACAAATACAACCAATATAAATCAAAGATCAAAGAAGAAGTTTCAACAAGCCTATTTCAATTGAGAGAAGCAACTCTGCTCATTTTTCTGGAAATAAAGGTGAGTAACCAAACTTAAATTCAATTAAGTAAATCTTTATTTGATGATTATCATGTCTGAGTTTGAAGTTGCTTAGTATGTATATAGATATATGCATAAATTTCCCTCTGTATATATATATATATATATATATATGTGTGTGTGTGTGTTGATGGGTATGCCTGTTTATGTTGAAACCATCTCTGTGTTCTTGTTTCAAAGCATCCAGCTTGATCAAAACCAAATATCAGATCACTTGATTTTTGTTAGGCTTTTTTTCAACAGCAGATGTGTGAGTTTAAGTATAAATTAAAAATTTAAAAATAGTTTTAAGGAAGAAAAGGATATGCAGGATGAAAAGCTAGATATTAACAGAGCAAAACATCATTTTTTTTATGATTTCGAATATCACAAAGTATCGATTCAGTTATATAATTAGAATCTTTACATAAAAATAGGATTTTTGGGCTAAGTATGGGAATTTCTCATTTTTGTGGACCGAGAGCAGTTCGAGTTTTTCGAAATACCATTCTTTGGACAAATTCGAGTGACCTCGTCATTGAAGATGATTGGGGTTCTTAGGAATGGTAGCGGAGTGAATGGGGTGTCGGGAAAAAATAGTGGGATGGTGGTCAGACTACGGTGGTGGCAACGGCGACGATTTCTTTTTCGAAAACCTAGTTTTGGAGGGGCGAGAACTTTTGATTCATTCATCCTATTGGACGCATCGAGTTTGACGCGGGTTTGAGGGATGGTGGATGGGCCGTAGAGGAAGCGGCGGCCGGAGTTTGGTGGCCTCCGGTGGTCGGAGCGTAGAGCGAACGACGTTGACAGGTTGGGAAGTCGAGGTGTGACGCCCCACCTCAATACCCACGCTAGCCAAGGACACTACGATGTAGTGCTGTCAACTAGCACGGAGTATAAGGCTGTTGAGGAGCGACCATCCATGTAATTGATTATCACACGGTGGCTATAAAATAACCTTCGGAAACAAACATAGAATTAAACATAACACATAGCAGTCACAGACATCCATATCACAAAGGCGGAAGAAGATATGAATATATAACTAACACATGAAAGTGTACATCAGAGTAGTGGTCAAAAAGTTCCACAATAATACAAAAGAATAGCAACACGTGCTATACCAAAAGAATACAACTATGAGTCCATATCTCAAGTGTATACAACAAAAAAGTGCTAAACTAAATAGTCAGCCAAAAGTCAGAGTAGCAAATCCCGGAAGGAAGTCAAGCAGAAGCACCTGTAACATCTCGGTCTGACCCGAGTATTATTTAAGAAAATAATAAACGGATCAGTCTAACTATAAATATCAGATGACATGATATATAATAAAAGACATGGCATAAACATAGAATATCCATACTGACATACTACTATAAGTATGAAGATGATGATCAACAGGTGATCAACCGATGAGAAATGATCAATATCACGAGAATCTTCTCAAAGATCCAAAGAGGGCATCATACCCTAAACTTGTACTCATAACAAGTCAATGACATAAAAATCCAGAAATCAAACAAGAAATCCAGAAATCATAAAAAGAGAAAGAGGCCTATCACATGATGGTCCGAAGACCATGGGGAGCTACCCCATATGTGTGAGTCGGAATCACACTGATTGAGGCCTAGGCTAACCAAAAAGCAAAAAGGTATGTGTGAATGGAATCACACAAGTGGTGTCCAGCCTAACCTCGCAAACAAAAAGATATGTGTGAGTCGGAATCACACTACTGCGGCCTAGACTAACCTTGCGGACAAAGAGATGTGTGTGAGTCGGAATCACACTACTGCGGTCTAGTCTTACCTTGCAAACAAAGAGACATCGCACAATTGCTAGTCTAAATCATAAAATGATCATCATGATCATCGAGAAGTGTCAATCACACCAAGCTAGTAAATATATGAGTTTAGCTTCATGTCCCATAACCACTTGCTTAACTTAAATATTTACGAACAAGCTGTAAATCTTCACTAGGAAATTGTCACGAAAAGGGTTCAATCGAACAAGTCCAAGAGCTAACCAACGAAGTGAACGCAAGCGTTTCATACCACTCGTTTTACTAAGTCGTTTAAGTCGATTTCTCATTCGAGTGAAGTAAAGGCTTGTATATACTAGTAGATTGAAAATCGGTTTGAGAAAACGAACTTTAGATATTTAAAATAGTGTTGAAATCGCTTTGATGAAAGAGTTTTGATATTTACTATTAGTATTGAAACCTTCATATATCTTTAAAATGACAAGTCATAAAACGATTGTAGAAACAAATCAATTCACGTTCGAAGACGTGAGTAAAGTCCAAAGAAGTCAATCCCAAAACCATCAAAGTAGAAATTCTGATAAATGCTTTGTCAGATAAGATTGCCTACGCAGAGTAATTCGGGGTTCGACCTAATAGCCGAACGACTCAAGGACGCCGAACGATCGAAGGAGGCTGAATGACTTAAGGAGACCGAACGACAAAAATGCCGAACGCTCTAAGTGTGCCGATCGACTCAAAAATGCCGAACACTCAAATATGCCGAACGGCTTAAAGATGCCGAACGCTCGAAAATGCCGAACGCTCGAATATGCCGAACGCCTTAAAGATGCCGAACGCTCGAAAATGCCGAACGCTCGAATATGCCGAACGCTCGAATATGCCGAACACTCAAAGATGCTTAAAGATGCCGAACGCTCGAAAATGCCGAACACTCAATTATGCCGAACACTCAAAGATGCCGAACCGACCTAATATGCCGATCCGACCAGAAGATGCCGAACGACTCAACAGCCGAACGACTCGAAAGTGCCGAGCGTTCAAGAGACCGAACGACTTGAAGATGCCGAACGCTCAGGAGGCCGAACGTTCAGGAGGTCGAACACTCAAGAGGCCGAACGTTCAAAGATACCAAACACTTAAAGATGCCGGTCGACTAAATCATGCCGAACAGCTTAAATAGGCCGAACCGATCGACTCAACGATGCCGAACAGCTCTAGGGGGCTGGAAAATTCGTCAAAACGCTCAAAAATGGTGTTTTTCGCCAATCCAATCCAAACCAAATGCAAATATTCATACAAATGCAATAGGGGATCATTCCCAACAGTCCAATGACAATATAAGCAAGATGTGAGATCAAAAATCTCACCTTTTCACGGAATTTGATGAAGATGGAGATTTGAGAGCAAAGCAAGAACACCAACAAGCTTGAATCAATGGTCTTCACGTGAATTTGATGTTGAATCTCGGATTTGCAATAGAATTTGTGTTTGGAGTTTCAATTTCCACTTCCCACCACCATTTTTGACAAAGCTTGAAGTGTTTTGATAGAGTGAGGAAGATGGTTGGGCTGAACTAAAGGGGTGCAGTCCAAACCAAAGTCAAAGGCGGGAAAAAGTGTTGAAAATTTCACTATCTCCAAACATATCGAAGTTTACACTCAAAAAGATCGCAAACATCATTTTGAACTCAATGGAGGTGGTCTCGAGTCCTAATTTGACCGTATGCAAAAAGTAGCTTTTCGGACTAACATCCGACTAACGATAAAATATTTAAATAAAATATTTAAATATAGAATCGATAGATATGCGGGTTGTTACACGAGGCGGGTGAGTGTTCTAAGTTTCGAACTTCACTCGAATTCGCGTTCGAGTTGAACTGGCCGGAGTTGGGTGGTTGGAAGCGGAGTTGGGAATGACCTTCGACTTGCTCGAAGCGTAGGTGGCGACCGGAAATGGCGAACGATGATGTGCACTTGCACGGAGACGAATGGGTGTCAGGTGGATACGTTCGTGAGTAACTCGGGGTAGTCTCGAGCGAGAAGACTTTTGTCTCGAAGCGAAACTCGAGTTGCACGGGTACATAAAACTATTGTTTTAAACTTTAATTTGGTTTATGAAAAGAAAATTTGATAAAAGGTGGACTCGGGAAGAAACTGAGAAAACTCGAGTTTTAACTCGAGGGAACCTGAGATTTTCTCAGGTAGGAGTTTCAGGTTTTAAACAGAACCTGTTCTGTTTTAATTTTAAATTTAAATTGTAAATTTTAAAGCAGAGTTGAATTAAGTTCTAAAACTAAGGTTTAAATGTGTATTCAAGTTTAGTTTGAAAACTTAAATTAAGAATAAATAAAGTTTTTAAAATTTAAACTTGTTTTAAATAACTTTAAAAGTGTTTAAAGGATTAAAAGAATTGGACTTAATCTGATTTGAAATGAAAGGAAGAATTTAAACAAAGATTAAATCAGAATTTTGGAACCTGGATTCAAATCTAAATCTGATTTCAAGGTTTTGAAGTTTAATTAAGCTTTATAACTTAAGTGTTGAAAATAAGTTTAAAAGTGAAATTTGAAAAGAAACTTTGAAACAATGTTTCAAACAAATTGTGAATAAAAATTAAATTATAAATATGAATGAACTTTACTTTAGATAATGAAGTTTAATGATTTCTATTTCGTTAACGAATGAATCGATTTATAAATTAAAATGATTAAAAATAAGAATTTTCTTTAAAAAGGTAATTAAAGAAATATAATAGTTAATAAGATCATTAACTAAGATCATTTGGATAATTAATGAATGAGATTAAAAGTTAACAATAAATTTAGATTAATTTAACAATAATCAATTGTGGAACTATTAAGTATACTTACTTAATGACAGTAATTATGAAATTAATTATTCAGTATAATTAATTGAGTTAATTGAATTTGTTCAAGTTAATTTCTTAAGTAAATTCAGAATAATCAGTTGATAATTTTGAAAATATAATTACTTAGAAAAGTAATTAATAGATAATTACTGAATGTAATTTATTGAATAATGATTTGAAATTTTGAGTGAATTGATTTGTTAATAAATCAAAGGATTAATTAATAATGGTGATTAATTAAGATGTATTTAATAATTAAAAATTAATCGGTTCATTAATTAAGAATGATTAGTTAATAATTACAGGGTTAACTAATAAATTTGAAAGAAGATTTATTTCAAATAATTTGTAATTAAATTTTGATAATTAACCCGGATTAATAATTGATACATCCGATTTAAATTAATCGGTTGATTAATAAATTCACTTGTGAATGTTTGGATTTAACTGAATGATTGAATTGTTTGATATTCTGATCTGTGATGTTTTATGATGTATTCTGATTTGTGTGTGATCTGTACTGTAGTTATTTATCTGGATAAATGTAAATTATTATCTGTAGCTTATATATCTATGATCTGTGATCTGTAAATGAAGATAAGCGTTGTGGATTATACCGCTTATCGATATTGATATATCTGTGATGATTGATGTTGCACTATTGTGTGTTAAACCCCTGGACTACACCATACACACACAAATATGGATTTCACGTGGAAATCGGTTAAGCCACAAATATTTTAAATTTAATATTTTTGAAATTTAAATTTTAGTTTCAATTGATTTTGGAAATGAATTTGGGTTAAATGTTGAAGCTTTTGAAAAGGAATTTGTAAGATAAAAGTTATTTTAAATAACTTAATAAAATCTGGAATTTAAATAATTTGATTTGAATTCAAATTCAATATTTAAAATTGAATACAATGATTTAGAAAACTAATTGTTTTCCAACTGATAAAAGCTCTTATATAAGAAATGGATTTCCAATTTAAATAAAAGGGATTTTAAGTTTGAATTAAAGATGATTTTCCAAATTAAGAATAAATCTTTGAAACATGTTTTTGAAAACTATCAGTTAAATCTTTGTTTCCAAGATTTAAGGAGTTAATCCAATTGAAATGGAAATTGGTTTTGGAAAATATGTGAATGAATCTTTTGTTTAAAAGATTAAAGCGTGGAAATTGTTTAAACCATTGAAGGTTGTTAAAATGAATCTGTTTGTTTAAAAGATTGTAAATGGTAATTTGTTAAACCATTTGAAAAGAAAGTTTGGGTTTAAGTTGTGACATAATTGAAATCCATTATCCATATGTTTTTAAATATCGTGCTCATTATTCGGTTCAGCCGGGAGAGGACCTTTGTGTCACATAACCCATTCCAAATAATGATACGTCGTATATGGATGGCATTTGAAGACCGATGGTGAAGGTCGGGTATTTGCGAGAATGATAGGATGACCTATCGATTATCTCTGCACTGAGTCGCGCCGGTATAGAGATTTCCTAAGTGATGGGAAGTCCGATCGGGATTGTGAATACCCGGATTTGCAAGGGCTTCTTCGGAAGTGTCTTTGGTTCTGTTCGAACCCAGAACATACTTGTATGGATTGTATGTCTGACATTACAATTTGAAATATAAAGCTGATTTCTTTCAAATACATTTCTGTTGGTGGTGGAGAATTTATTCTCTTAGCTTAACACCCTTCTTTGAGACGTACGAGCTCAGAGGTTATGTAGTTGAAATTTATCAGCGATATATTCCCAATTTGGTAATGTGACATGTTGAGTGTTGCTGTGGGATGATCAGTGTTTGATCATTTGTGATATGATCCTTTGTTTGATCATTTATCTTTGTGATCATAGGTTGATCATCTGTTGACCCAAAGCATGGCTTTGTGCCAAAGCGTAGCTTTGTGGACGAGACTTCGTTAGGGCCTCACAACCCGGAAATGGTCGAAACAGGAATGTTGCGGCAAGGTTATGAGGGTCGCGCCCTTTAGGGTATGTCATTTCCTTCTGGAAAGGGGTGGTATCATGGTATGGAGCCCAGATACTTACTCATGTGGATACACTTATTTATTATGTGTGATGATGGTTACTGAGCGCTCGGATAAAGGTCCCAAAGGACCGGGGGATGGCATAGTCGTGAGTTACCTATTATAGGGGTAACCCGGCCTTGTTTCGTAGAGAGCAGTTTGTCTCTCGGGACGTCCCGCCAGAGGTGATCCCATTGGGCAGTAGGAAAGGAAGTTCCTTAGCCTGACCATTTGTTGGAAAATCAAAAGAAACAATACGAAACTTGTACGGTTTTAGTTGTATTACCTGCTATGGAATGTGGCGGTAACCTGCTATTGAACATAGTAGCTATAGTAGGCATACAATAATGGTTGTATGCTGGCTAAGATTAATATTATACTTTCGAAATGTTTTTTGTACTATGCACTAGTAATAATAATCCAATGATTTGCGTAGTAAGCATCTTTGACTATCATAAGGAGAAATCTCCTCCGATTCTGCGTTTGCATTGTGTGTGTGTGCGGGAGGCTTTATGGTAGTTTCATTTTCCAAAAGCATTGCGGATTCAATGTTAAAAAAAATTCTTTTGTGTTTGTTTAAAGATAAAACTGTTTTTGTTGCTCACACCAGTCCCATGACTGATCCGGAGTTTATTGTTCCCTTCCTAAACTCTGGGTGCCCACCATTTTCCACACGGGTAGTCTAGAGTTGGGTTTCTCAGATATTCAGGTTGAGTAGATTATCTGGAGCTAGTCAGTCCCTGGACGACTGATCTTGCTTTCCGCTAGCTATGGATTGGAGGATTCTATTGGAGATATTCTATCCGCTGCTGATGTTAGATGTTATCTTTTCTTTCCGCTGCTATTTGTTGTATCATCTCTGATGTATATTGATATTCTTCTTTTAGCATTCTGTTGTATCAGATATTGTATCAAAGCTGTATATCAATGTATTATTCATTTATTCCGCTGTGTTGTTTACTTAATGTTGTTATAAGCTCCGGGAAGCCAGATTCAGCGTTTGGATCTATGGCATTTTGAGTATAAGTGAGATACGGGTGCCGATTTTCGAAGGCCGAGTTTTTGGAATCTTACATTTGGTATCAGAGCTAAGGTTGAACTTTAGCTCAGGAGTATAACACATTAAGTAACTCATTAGAGATAGGGTGAAGTATACCCTAGAATGAGTAATTCTCTGATATCAGTTCAAATGTCTCAGTAAATTCTCTTGCTATCCACTGATAGTGAGTATGAGTGCAAGAAGAGGACGAGATAGGGGACAGGGGAATACGACTATAAATGGTCAATATCCTGTAACAACAAGGAAACAATCTTTTCTTTATCAATCTCTTTTGTTCGTCATCTTTTCTCAATTCTTCGATAATTTCTGGTAGGTCCAGGAATAAATTCGATATATTAAATATGGAACATAAACTCCAGATAGGCCAAATTGTTTGTTTGGATGTGTTGGTTGCTTTGTTTGCTATGGTTGATAGGTATACTTTAGTTCTAAACTAAAAGTTTTGAAATCGTATCCATATATCTATCTATTCTTTGGGTCCGGATATATTCTACGAATGGTTAGTTATCCCTTTGGACTAACCGATGCCACTGCATATTTCGTAAATCTGGTTAACCCGAGTATTTGTGAAGTGTTCAACAGATTCATTCTTGTATTTGTTATTGATATTCTGATTTGGTGAGCCAAATGCAGAATAGATGTTCAATTCGATTTGATGAAATATTCTTCATCTATCTTTTTGTCTCCTTGGTAATTTCGAGGACGAAATTCTTTTAAGGGGGGAAGTCTGTAACGACCCCGGAATTTATAAATATTTAAATTGATAATTAATTAATTTTTGAATAAGATTTGTGAAATAAAACGATAAATGGATTGCGAGTTTCCTCGAATCCAAATATATTCTGTATAAATCATTTAAAAATTAAAATATTGTATAAATGTGTATATATGAGAATATATATGTATTTGAACATATCGGAGTAAATTTGAAATAATATAATCTATATTGGATTTGAAATAAAATCGTAAATAAATGGTTTTAAAATAAATATACAAATTTTATAGGATATAGAGTATAAAATAAAAACGTTGGATAAAATTTAAATAGTATAAACTAAATATAAAGTAAAATAAAAATAGAAGTTCACTTATTTTATAAAGTGATAATTAATACTTAAGCTATGAATACTAATGCAAATATTTGAGGTTATAATAATATACACTTGCAAAATGAAGACAATAAGATATAAAAATATCAAGTGAAAACAATTGCTAAACTTTAACAACTAATAAAATAGAGATTATCAATATTACAAAATAATTATGTACAGACAAAAAAAACAATAACAAATACAAAGATCTTTAGTATACAAAAGAGAATCATCTCAGCCAAGACTTACAAATAAAGCAAACATAAATATAAGATATATATAACTAAGCAAGCAAAAAGGAAAGACAGCAAATTATATGAGCTAGGTTGTAACTAAAAAAGGGAACACATGCATTTAATAGCACCTCCTCAGCCTCTTTAGTACACGAATCAGCCACCAAAACTAAGAAAATATCTCTGCTAACAATTTGTCCAAAATATATTTTATCACTTGTACAAAGTTTATACCCAGTAAACTTCATTTTCCTATATATCAACCTCCTCTCTATTTGTTTCATTCGAAAACTGAGTGAAAATCTAAGGCAATATTATTTCAAAACTTAAACACAAATCTCAACTTCAACTAGAAAAATAAAACAACAAATACAACCAATATAAATTAAAGATCAAAGAAGAAGTTTCAACAAGCCTATTTCAATTCAGAGAAGCAACTCTGCTCATTTTTCTGGAAATAAAGGTGAGCAACCAAACTTAAATTCAATTAAGTAAATCTTTATTTGATGATTATCATGTCTGAGTTTGAAGTTGCTTAGTATGTATATAGATATATGCATAAATTTCCCTCTGTGTATATATATATATGTTGATGGGTATGCCTGCTTATGTTGAAACCATCTCTGTCTTCTTGTTTCAAAGCATCCAGCTTGATCAAAACCAAATATCAGATCACTTGATTTTTGTTAGGCTTTGTTTTCAACAGCAGATGTGTGAGTTTAAGTATAAATTAAAATTTAAAAATAGTTTTAAGGAAGAAAAGGATATGCAGGATGAAAAGCTAGAGATTAACAAAGCAAAACATCATTTTTTTATGATTTTGAATATCACAAAGTATCGATTCAGTTATATAATTAGAATCTTTACATAAAAATAGGATTTTTGGGCTAAGTATGGGAATTTCTCATTTTGTGGATCGAGAGCAGTTCAAGTTTTTTGAAATACCATTCTTTGGACAAATTCGAGTGACCTCGTCATTGAAGATGATTGGGGTTATTAGGAATGGTAGCAGAGTGAATGGGGTGTCGGGAAAATATAGTGGGATGGTGGTCAGACTACAGTGGTGGCAACGACGATGATTTCTTTTTCGAAAACCTAGTTTTGGAGGGGCGAGAACTTTTGATTCATTCATCCTATTGTACGCATCGAGTTTGACGCGGGTTTGAGGGATGGTGGATGGGTCGTAGAGGAAGCGGCGGCCGGAGTTTGGTGGCCTCCGGTGGTCGGAGCGTCGAGCGAACGACGTTGACAGGTTGGGAAGTCGAGGCGGGTGAGTGTTCCAGGTTTCGAACTTCACTCGAATTCGCGTTCAAGTTGAACTGGCCGGAGTTGGGTGGTTGGAAGCGGAGTTGGGAATGACCTTCGACTTGCTCGAAGCGTAGGTGGCGACCGAAAATGGCGAACGATGATGTGCACGTGCACGGAGACGAATGGGTTTCAGGTGGATACGTTCGTGAGTAACTCGGGGTAGTCTCGAGCGAGAAGACTTTTGTCTCGAAGCGAAACTCGAGTTGCACGGGTACATAAAACTATTGTTTTAAACTTTAATTTGGTTTATGAAAAGAAAATTTGATAAAAGGTGGACTCGGGAAGAAACTGAGAAAACTCGAGTTTTAACTCGAGGGAACCTGAGATTTTCTCAGGTAGGAGTTTCAGGTTTTAAACAGAACCTGTTCTGTTTTAATTTTAAATTGTAAATTTTAAAGCAGAGTTGAATTAAGTTCTAAAACTAAGGTTTAAATGTGTATTCGAGTTTAGTTTGAAAACTTAAATTAAGAATAAATAAAGTTTTTAAAATTTAAACTTGTTTTAAATAACTTTAAAAGTGTTTAAAGGATTAAAAGAATTGGACTTAATCTGATTTGAAATGTAAAGGAAGAATTTAAACAAAGATTAAATCAGAATTTTGGAACCTGGATTCAAATCTAAATCTGATTTCAAGGTTTTGAAGTTTAATTAAGCTTTATAACTTAAGTGTTGAAAATAAGTTTAAAAGTGAAATTTGAAAAGAAACTTTGAAACAATGTTTCAAACAAATTATGAATAATAATTAAATTATAAATATGAATGAAATTTACTTTAGATAATGAAGTCTAATGATTTCTATTTCGTTAACGAATGAATCGATTTATAAATTAAAATGATTAAAAATAAGAATTTTCTTTAAAAAGGTAATTAAAGAAATATAATAGTTAATAAGATCATTAACTAAGATCATTTGGATAATTAATGAATGAGATTAAAAGTTAACAATAAATTTAGATTAATTTAACAATAATCAATTGTGGAACTATTAAGTATACTTACTTAATGACAGTAATTATGAAATTAATTATTCAGTATAATTAATTGAGTTAATTGAATTTGTTCAAGTTAATTTCTTAAGTAAATTCAGAATAATCAGTTGATAATTTTGAAAATATAATTACTTAGAAAAGTAATTAATAGATAATTACTGAATGTATTTTATTGAATAATGATTTGAAATTTTGAGTGAATTGATTTGTTAATAAATCAAAGGATTAATTAATAATGGTGATTAATTAAGATGTATTTAATAATTAAAAATTAATCGGTTCATTAATTAAGAATGATTAGTTAATAATTACAGGGTTAACTAATAAATTTGAAAGAAGATTTATTTCAAATAATTTGTAATTAAATTTTGATAATTAACCCGGATTAATAATTGATACATCCGATTTAAATTAATCGGTTGATTAATAAATTCACTTGTGAATGTTTGGATTTAACTGAATGATTGAATTGTTTGATATTCTGATCTGTGATGTTTTATGATGTATTCTGATTTGTGTTTGATCTGTACTATAGTTATTTATCTGGATAAATGTAAATTATTATCTGTAGCTTATATATCTGTGATCTGTGATCTGTAAATGAAGATAAGCGTTGTGGATTATATCGCTTATCGATATTGATATATCTGTGATGATTGATGTTGCACTATTGTGTGTTAAACCCCTGGACTACACCATACACATACAAATATGGATTTCACGTGGAAATCGGTTAAGCCACAAATATTTTAAATTTAATATTTTTGAAATTTAAATTTTAATTTCAATTGATTTTGGAAATGAATTTGGGTTAAATGTTGAAGCTTTTGAAAAGGAATTTGTAAGATAAAAGTTATTTTAAATAACTTAATAAAATCTGGAATTTAAATAATTTGATTTGAATTCAAATTCAATATTTAAAATTGAATACAATGATTTAGAAAACTAATTGTTTTCCAACTGATAAAAGCTCTTATATAAGAAATGGATTTCCAATTTGAATAAAAGGGATTTTAAGTTTGAATTAAAGATGATTTTCCAAATTACGAATAAATCTTTGAAACATGTTTTTGAAAACTATCAGTTAAATCTTTGTTTCCAAGATTTAAGGAGTTAATCCAATTGAAATGGAAATTGGTTTTGGAAAATATGTGAATGAATCATTTGTTTAAAAGATTAAAGTGTGGAAATTGTTTAAACCATTGAAGGTTGTTAAAATGAATCTTTTTGTTTAAAAGATTGTAAATGGTAATTTGTTAAACCATTTGAAAAGAAAGTTTTGGTTTAAGTTGTGACTTAATTGAAATCCATTATCCATATCTTTTTAAATATTGCGCTCATTATTCGGTTCAGCTGGGAGAGGACCTTTGTGTCACATAACCCATTCCGAATAATGATACGTCGTATATGGATGGCATTTGAAGACCGATGGTGAAGACCGGGTATTTGCGAGAATGATAGGATGACCTATCGATTGTCTCTTCACTGAGTCATGCCGGTATAAAGATTTCCTAAGTGATGGGAAGTCCGATCGGGATTGTGAATACCCGGATTTGCAAGGGCTTCTTCGGAAGTGCCTTCGGTTCTGTTCGAACCCGGAACAGACTTGTATGGATTGTATGTCTGACATTACAATTTGAGATATAAAGCTGATTTCTTTCAAATACATTTCTGTTGGTGGGGGAGAATTTATTCTCTTAGCTTAACACCCTTCTCTGAGACGTACGAGCTCAGAGGTTATGTAGTTGAAATTTATCAGCGATATATTCCCAATTTGGTAATGTGACATGCTGAGTGTTGCTGTGGGATGATCAGTGTTTGATCATTTGTGATATGATCATTTGTTTGATCATTTATCTTTGTGATCATAGGTTGATCATCTGTTGACCCAAAGCATGGCTTTGTGCCAAAGCGTAGCTTTGTGGACGAGACTTCGTCAGGGCCTCACAACCCGGAAATGGTTGAAACAGGAATGTTGCGGCAAGGTTATGAGGGTCGCGCCCTTTAGGGTATGTCATTTCCTTCTGGAAAGGGGTGGTATCATGGTATGGAGCCCAGATACTTACTCATGTGGATACACTTATTTATTATGTGTGATGATGGTTACCGAGCGCTCGGATAAAGGTCCCAAAGGACCGGGGGATGGCATAGTCGTGAGTTACCTGTTACAGGGGTAACCCGGCCTTGTTTGGCAGAGAGCAGTTTGTCTCTCGGGACGTCCCGCCAAAGGCGATCCCATTCGGCAGTTGTAACGACCCATAGATTTTAGTGATTTTATTTATTAAATTAATTGAAATTTTGTGAAATTTAAACAATAAAATTTGAAAATAAAAATTTATTATTTGGAATACGTCTATTTTAATATAGCAACTGGTAAATTTCCATCTGATAATATTGAAGTTTATTTTCCTGTGAAATTTCATTTCAAATCAAACCGGTTAATAACAGTGAATTTAAAAGTTTTCCGAAACCAAAATATGTCAACAGGAGAAAATTTATTCAGACTATTCTGAATCAGACTGCGAAATTCGTTTTTCCAAATTTGGACTTCTACTGCTCCGTTTATCTTAATTCTGACCAAATAGCAGCATTTTCGGTACCGGTTATCGACTTTTGATCGGATGATCGTACCACCAATACTGTGTACCGTTTTGATCGTCTCGTCGTGCTGATCTCCATAATATATTCATTTGTGTGCTTCGGTGTTCGGTACGCGGTGGAAACCGTGAAACGGTTAACCGTATCGGTATCCAAAGCCCTTGATTTCCCGTGTCCACTCAAATTTCCCAACGTTCGAAATTCAAACGGTCATTGCTTTTATTATTCCCTAAAATTCGCGTGCCTAACTGTCACTATTCTCTGTACATTATTTTAGTGTGCTGTCACTTTTATTTTTGGTTGTACATTTCTTTCTCTCTGCTCTCCGTTTTTTTTTCTTTCTTCTTGTTCTGGCATAGGAAGTTAAACTTTATATGTGATGCTGCTTTCAAAAATTAGGGAACCTGCCCCAGCTTTTCATTTTTAAACCCTTGCCACTTGGCCTTCCTTTCATAAATTCTCAACATAATAATAATACAAGTCACAATATCAAACGGTTCACTTTTAATTGCTCCTGGAAACCTGGGTTACTTTTCTTCATATGAATCGTGAGTCCCTCCTCCTCCTTCCACTCCACACGTTGTTGGAAAATGTTTGCAGTTTGAAATTTTTTTTTGTTTTGAAAGCACGTTCGCACCTAACTAACGCCTCCTTAGCCTTGCCGCTCTTCAAACCTCCGAAGCCTCCAACCACTCACCCATCTCTTTCTCTCGACCTGCCACACCTCTGCCAGCTTCACCCAACCTCCCACAACCTCCGCCACATCAGCACTCGGCAGCACCACCACCACCACAAAACCCGAACAATCCCATCCTTCCCTGAAACTCCTCCATCTTACTCCATACCACACGAGTCTCATCACCATGCCCTCCTTGAACTCTGCCTGCTTGGCCATCGGCTGCCGATCAATCGAGCCTCCTCTTCCCCTGACTTTGGCGCCTCACCCACGTGAAGCCACCACAACCGAGCGCGCCTAAAGCCCCACCATCTCGGCCTCGTCCTCTTCCCTTTTATTTTGGCTGTAGGTAACTATTCTAGTTCATATATATTAAAGGCACACTTGTCGAAATCTGTTCAATATTTGAAGCATCATACTTGCCTGAAACATGTTTTAATATTATATATATATTGAATAACTGGTATATATATCTATAGTTTATATATAGACTGTTATATGAATTTGATTATGGATGGAGTTGTTTATAACTTATACATTTTACAAAGTATACAGGGCCGATAAAGTATGTTGGTATATATAGAATATAAACTATTGATTCGGTTAGCATTGATATAGTATGTATATACCGATTTACCATAAATTTAAATATAAAATATATGTTGTTGTTATATACATGTTTGTACATTTGTTATATCCATAAGTATATATATAACAGTTCGGTCTAGTATATTGTTTCAGCTACGGTATTGTATATATTAAGTTATGCGGTATATATTTGACAGTTCCATCAAAGCTATATTTTTATAACAGGAGATATATTCGAAAGTTATGTATGTTTATTCAGACTAAACTTTGATTTATTTAAAAGGTGGTTTATATAAGTAAATTATCTCGGGTTTATATTTGTAAGTATAACAATACGAAAATCAATATATATAAGAAGTATAAGATTTATAGCTATGTATATATGTATGTTTATAAATTTTGGTATGCAATATCTTATGAATAGTGGTGCAAGTTTTAAGCTGTTGTATATAATAATATATACTAAAAAGGTTGCAGTACTATATGTCTATATGGTTGGGTTTTAAAACATATATATACGGTAATATGGATTTCAAAGTAATTATACATATATTATTATTTGTTGAAAAAATCGGGGAAGAAGAAAGCTTTTTATTAGTGATAAATGTAATTGTCTATACAGTTTTTTTATAAAGTAAGTTATAGGGGTTTCTGAAGGTATTGTTGTAAATATAATGTATAAGTATTAATTTTAAATAATTATGTACATATATGTGCTGAGTTTAATATATGTATTTTAAATTGAAACAACAGATTTTGAAATACATTTAAATTGAAATGTATTTGAATTTAGAATATGATTTTATCTATATATAGTTATATATATAGGTCCACTTATACCTATTATCTTCATCGATCAAATTTTGATTTGATTTTTGTCCATTCCGATTTATCAGCTTTATTCGTCGATTCGTGCCAGTCTAGCGTTGCTTTGGATTCGTATCTCACTTCATAGTCTATCTCTCTAGCCTCGAAAGGTGAGCAATCACTCACGATTAACGTTCTTTTATCATTTAAATTTGATTTCATTTGAAATAGTAATTGAAATATGCTGCTGTAGTTATTTACATTGTTATATATGCTATTATCTATAACTGTTCACCTGTGCCATCTGACACCAGTATCTAGTATTATATGCCTGTTATTACTATTATTTATATCTGTTCACCTGTGCCATCTGACACCAGTATCTAGTATTATATGCCTGTTATTACTATTATTTATATCTGTTCACCTGTGACATCTGACACCCGTATCTGTTATTTATACTGATGATATATACCTGCTGTTATATATTTTTTTTGTATCTGTTATCACTCTGCAAGTTCCCTGTTAGTATAGAATTCACTATGGGTTGAAATGATACATACCCGAACGGACTTTAGAATAGGAGAATTTCGTTATGGGTTGAAATGATAAACCCAAGCGATTTTCATTTGAATTGAAATTGGGATTACGGGTCGAAATGATATCTACCCGTATATATTTAAATTTTGGATTGAAATGATAAATATCCGTATCACTTAACCATATGATCAATATATATACAGACACCGTTGGTCCATATATATATATATTTTAAAAATGAATTCTATGGTTTTGGAAAGAAATATGTGGTTTTAACAAATGTTGATTTTAAAAAAAATTTGATATATAAATGGTAATGATATATATATATATATATAGATTTAATAATGATATTTAATTTAATTAAGATGGGTTTAATACATATAATATGTTAAGTATAAAATGTATATTTCAAAATAGAATTTGGTGAAAATTTGAATAAGTTAAGGTTGGGAAGATAATTTGAATTTAGTAAAGAATTTTATTTAATTAAACCAATTTAAAACTTATTGGAATTGGGATTTAAGATATGATTTATAACTTGAGTTTGATAAAAAAAAAAAAATTTAAATGAATATTTCTTGTTTAAATAAATTTAAGGAAATATTTAGTAGAAAATGAAATTTAAGGCTAGTTAAATAATCTTGAATTTATGAAGTGAATATCCTCTGATTAAATAATAATAATAAAGTTAAATCAAGATCTATATGAAACTGAAAATTTGAACTTTGAAAATGTTGAATATTAAAGCTTTGAAATATATTGAAAATATAAATGGTATCTTTAGCACTGAATTGAATTGGTGAATTGAGCTTTGAATAAATTTGAATTTGGAATTTGAGTTAATTTGAATCGATTTGTGAGACTTGAGTAAATTATAAATAATTTACTTTATAAATTATTTAATGAACATACACTATTTTGGAAAATTGATATATTTGAAATGAAAATTATATTTTGATTTTTGAAGAAAATTAAATTGAAATGACCACGGTGTTATAATGTATATCTCCACCTTGTAGATAGTTCTAAAGATCCTTAGAGGATGGGTATCCCAAACATCCTTTAAGTTACTTGTATTTCAGTTGATATTTCACTTGAGTTGGATTTATTTATATAAGAATGTTAATCCTGACTCGAGTGTTTTGTGTTTTGCTTACGCTCGGGTCAGACTGAGTGATACAGCATTTGAGACTCATCCTTGGAGTTTGGAGCTTCGTTTGGAGATCCAACTATTGATTCAGCTTCCAACTTTCCAGTCGATTCGTTCACAGAAGTCATCTATTTGGATTGGAGACTTCACTGTATTTGAGATATTCTGTTGTATTTTATTTCTAACTCTGATGTTTATATAGTAGCTTCATGAACTACTATTTTATCTTTTCCGCTGCGTATTATTGTATTACTCTGTGTCTGTGATTCTATGATTGATTTATTTACTGTATATTCTGAGTTTTGCCAAATTTAAATTAACAATTCGGTATTTTGAATTATTCAAGTCAGACATGTGTGGATTTATTGTCGATTTGAATGGTCTAAAATAGCGGGTCGTTACAGTTGGTATCAGAGCTTTGGCTCTAAGCAAAACTTAGCATATACGGTAAATTTATTTACAGAATCACTTTCGTTCGAGTTTGAATCTCTTCCTTTTGACTTGATTTCCTTTGAACTTTGGGACGTTCCTTACGGTTCCAAAATTCATTCTTATCTCTCCCTCTTTGTATTCTTGTGATTCTGGAGTATCCCATAACTCCACTTCGAATAACCTCTATAAGAATAGGCGATCCCGCCGATCTTTGAATGTTTTGTAAAGGGGTGAAACTCCTTTACAATTGGCATTGATTCACCGGAGATTTATATATCCCTCGATTTTGATGTTTCCATCTCTTGTTATGTCGAATTCTATCTCTGGCGATCGAATGTCGATTTGCCTTAGATTTCCACATCGATTATATTCTTGAAGTTACGGTTGACCCGGTTAAGGTCGTCCGCGATTTATATAAGTGTACCCATCTACTGTTTTGTAATTTATTTTCTCATCTTCGTTCGAGCCTATCTTCGAATCAGAATCCTATTGATTAGAGTCCCTCTAAGTTGAATTTCTATCTTTGTTTTGAAATCCATTCTTGAACCATCCTTTGAAAAATCAGGCTTGTTTATATTTTTGAAATTGTTTTATATATCGAAATTATTATATTCTATATATAAAAGTGAAATGTTTTCGATAAAGATTATAAAGCCTTTAAAATTAAGAATTTGAGGTTTCGAAAGGATTTGTAATTTTGAAAAAACTATATAAGAAATTTGATTTATAACTGAAGGATTTTAAATTTGAAATTTGAGAATTGAACCCCGGTGTTTTGAAATTGGTTTTAAGATTTTGAAATATATAATAATAATATGATTTAAAAGTATTTTTCGAATAAGAAATGTTTCAAATGATTTTAATGAGTTTCGAAGAAATTTCAAAAGAAGTTTGAGAAAATAGAAGTCCAGAACTCACTTTTGTCGCTGGAAAATAATTTCGGTGATGAGTGCACGCATCATCGACATCGATTTTCGAGTTTCAGAGTGAGGGATAGGCCACTTCAATAGCTTTGCTATGCGAGTGATTTTGCGAAACCAATTTTGATTCCAAATTCCGAAGAAAGATTTGATATTCAAAGTATATATATGTATATATATTTGAAATGATTTGAAGTAAACCGGTGTTCATTCCTCGAGTTTCGGATTTGATATAACCCTATCTATTAAAATTGATTTACTGATTTATTGCTGATTTCCAACTCTTGAATTTGAAAATGACTTCTTCAACTATTTTGAAGTTCGTGTACTTCCAAATCAAGGTTAACTTTTCAAGGCTAAGAAATTTTGAAAGGTATTTTGATAAAGTATATAAGTTTGTTTTGAATGTTTAAGTATGAAGTGATATGATTTAAATAAGTTGAAACTGTTTTGTTAAGTAAATGAATAAGGCTATTTTGAATTTTTCTAATATGAAATTTAGATTCGAAATGCTTTGGAAAGAATTTGGTCTTTGAATAAAGTTTAGTTAAATGTTTTAACTTAGTAACATCTTTATGAAACTATATATTTAACAAGTTGGAATAAATATATAAGTTGTACGTATGCTGTTTTATTCGCATAATTAATTTGATCCAAGTTTGAGTACATAAGTTCGAGGTGGATTACACCATTTCGTGTTAGGATTTTTTTCATTTGATTCTTGATGGCGAATATTTGATATGGATTTTGGGCTTGATTCTTGAATTCTCTATCGTAGTATGTGGCTATGCAAGGAGACTGATGGCTTCTTGTCGAGAAACCATATCGAAGTTCGCATTAGGGAAGTCGAATGGACAATACTAGTTTGAAAGCGAACTTGTGTGATCGAGCGAGCGATCAAATGTGATTCTGCGAAATGATGGCGTATGTACCCCTTATATTATATTATCATCGATATTTTGACGCTGAAATTGAAAGCTGTCAGGTTAGAATATTTTGCTTGCTAAAAGAAAATTTCCAATTTAAATTACAAAGATATATAACCCATAAAAGCAAAGATATTCAATCCCATATGGCTCTTCATACAGCGAAATTTATTTTGATAAATTTGATCCTTATATAAGATGGACCATACGTAAGTATAAGATGATTTTGAAAACATTTGATTTTGGAAACGAATTGGTTGACTTAAATTATATTGATTTGGGAATTTGGATTTATTTTCTAAATCTATTATTTTGGAAACTTTAAAACTAAAGATATTTAATTGGAGAAGAAATAATTTGGTGAAATTGTATCTGATTTTGGAAGTGAACTGATATTGAAACAAATTGAAATTTGAGAACCTTGTGTTACTAAATACTTGATTTGGGAGTTGTCGAACTTATATAAAATTGATTTGTATGAGTATGAAATTGATTCGAAAACTATAGATTTGAAAAGGTACTCAATTTGAAAAGTGAAATCTTATATAATTAAAGTCTATATAAGTGTGATTTGATATACTTTTGATTTTGGAAAGTATTTGATTTGAAAATTAAATCTTATATATAATGGATTTTATATAAGTACGATATTTGAAAGTGATTTGAAAAGGGTACTATATGATACATATTTTCGAAGTAAAGATATGGAAAGTGCCTTCTGCTTGATATCCGATTTGTGGCCACATCTTGGATTCATTCTATCGATATTATTCTCTCTGATTGTTGGTTTTCCGGATATGATACTCGAGTGTCCTTCGAATTCCATGGCGTTACCCATGGTCTTACGAACTCGACTGCATAGCGTAATTCGTAAGGCAGTGATTGCTTAAAAGGTACGGATGTTTCCTGGGGGATCCAGGCGTAACCATTGTGTATCTGCGATCTATGGTCGTGTTAGTGGCGTAATCCGCAAGGCAGAGATTGCTTAAGGGATATGGATGTTTCCTGGGGGATCCAGGCGTAACCATTTTTATGTATCCTGCGGTCCACCGTTTTTTTGCATGGCGAAATTCGCAAGGCAGTGAATGCTTAAAAGGTACGGATGTTTCCTGGGGGACCCAGGCGTAACCATTGTGTATCTGCGATCCATGATTCGATTCGTTTTTGATTGGATTGTACTTTCCATATCTATTTTTAAAGGTTTTTCCAGTATTTTCACTGGGTGTTGAAACAGGTCTACTAAGTACCTGGAGAATTCTAGTTTTGTGCCTGATCAACGCACTACCAGAGTCTACAGGAACAAGGATAAACTTGTTGAAACATCGAGTTATAAAAGTATTTTCGAAATAAAATTTGTTTCGTTATAAAAAAAATATATTTTATTTAAAAGTATTTCTAACAAAGAAATTTTATATTAATAATTCGAAATTGAAATTCTAATGGTTTGAATTAATTATTCATGCCCGATATTATTCCTTTGAATCTACCTTATCTGCTCAGCTTTATTTATTCACCTATATTCTGTTTTCCAAGTCCTCCTCCTTTTCCTTGTTGACTATATTCTTTAAAATAATGTTTAATTATAGACTACATGGTTTAATAGAAATTTTTATAAATATTTTTGGAGGTTAATAATTAAATAAAACAGATTTAAAGTAAATGATTATTGATTATTAATAATGTTGAAAAGTATCTTGAGATAAAAATGAATAAATTTATGAATTTTGGATTTAAATGTTTTCAATAGCTTCTTTGAAAAAAAATAGTAATAATGTAAATAATTGTTTTTCAAATAGCTTACATATATTTATAAAGGTGTTATTTAATCCTATAAATGATACTTATAAAGAAAAAAGAATTTTTACAAATGGGTTGAAAAATATTAAGGTATTAAAATAATTGAATTGTAAATGAAGTTTTCAAATGAATATTTCAAGTAAAATTTATATAGTTAAATTGATTGTTTATCCTTGTCTTTTAATCTATCTTTTCTGTCTGGTTGTTTCTATTCTCCTACCTCCTTCCTTTTCGGGGACGAAAAGTTTTGAGTGGGGGAGAGTGTAACGACCCATAGATTTTAGTGATTTTATTTATTAAATTAATTGAAATTTTGTGAAATTTAAACAATAAAATTTGAAAATAAAAATTTATTATTTGGAATACGTCTATTTTAATATAGCAACTGGTAAATTTCCATCTGATAATATTGAAGTTTATTTTCCTGTGAAATTTCATTTCAAATCAAACCGGTTAATAACAGTGAATTTAAAAGTTTTCCGAAACCAAAATATGTCAACAGGAGAAAATTTATTCAGACTATTCTGAATCAGACTGCGAAATTCGTTTTTCCAAATTTGGACTTCTACTGCTCCGTTTATCTTAATTCTGACCAAATAGCAGCATTTTCGGTACCGGTTATCGACTTTTGATCGGATGATCGTACCACCAATACTGTGTACCGTTTTGATCGTCTCGTCGTGCTGATCTCCATAATATATTCATTTGTGTGCTTCGGTGTTCGGTACGCGGTGGAAACCGTGAAACGGTTAACCGTATCGGTATCCAAAGCCCTTGATTTCCCGTGTCCACTCAAATTTCCCAACGTTCGAAATTCAAACGGTCATTGCTTTTATTATTCCCTAAAATTCGCGTGCCTAACTGTCACTATTCTCTGTACATTATTTTAGTGTGCTGTCACTTTTATTTTTGGTTGTACATTTCTTTCTCTCTGCTCTCCGTTTTTTTTTCTTTCTTCTTGTTCTGGCATAGGAAGTTAAACTTTATATGTGATGCTGCTTTCAAAAATTAGGGAACCTGCCCCAGCTTTTCATTTTTAAACCCTTGCCACTTGGCCTTCCTTTCATAAATTCTCAACATAATAATAATACAAGTCACAATATCAAACGGTTCACTTTTAATTGCTCCTGGAAACCTGGGTTACTTTTCTTCATATGAATCGTGAGTCCCTCCTCCTCCTTCCACTCCACACGTTGTTGGAAAATGTTTGCAGTTTGAAATTTTTTTTTGTTTTGAAAGCACGTTCGCACCTAACTAACGCCTCCTTAGCCTTGCCGCTCTTCAAACCTCCGAAGCCTCCAACCACTCACCCATCTCTTTCTCTCGACCTGCCACACCTCTGCCAGCTTCACCCAACCTCCCACAACCTCCGCCACATCAGCACTCGGCAGCACCACCACCACCACAAAACCCGAACAATCCCATCCTTCCCTGAAACTCCTCCATCTTACTCCATACCACACGAGTCTCATCACCATGCCCTCCTTGAACTCTGCCTGCTTGGCCATCGGCTGCCGATCAATCGAGCCTCCTCTTCCCCTGACTTTGGCGCCTCACCCACGTGAAGCCACCACAACCGAGCGCGCCTAAAGCCCCACCATCTCGGCCTCGTCCTCTTCCCTTTTATTTTGGCTGTAGGTAACTATTCTAGTTCATATATATTAAAGGCACACTTGTCGAAATCTGTTCAATATTTGAAGCATCATACTTGCCTGAAACATGTTTTAATATTATATATATATTGAATAACTGGTATATATATCTATAGTTTATATATAGACTGTTATATGAATTTGATTATGGATGGAGTTGTTTATAACTTATACATTTTACAAAGTATACAGGGCCGATAAAGTATGTTGGTATATATAGAATATAAACTATTGATTCGGTTAGCATTGATATAGTATGTATATACCGATTTACCATAAATTTAAATATAAAATATATGTTGTTGTTATATACATGTTTGTACATTTGTTATATCCATAAGTATATATATAACAGTTCGGTCTAGTATATTGTTTCAGCTACGGTATTGTATATATTAAGTTATGCGGTATATATTTGACAGTTCCATCAAAGCTATATTTTTATAACAGGAGATATATTCGAAAGTTATGTATGTTTATTCAGACTAAACTTTGATTTATTTAAAAGGTGGTTTATATAAGTAAATTATCTCGGGTTTATATTTGTAAGTATAACAATACGAAAATCAATATATATAAGAAGTATAAGATTTATAGCTATGTATATATGTATGTTTATAAATTTTGGTATGCAATATCTTATGAATAGTGGTGCAAGTTTTAAGCTGTTGTATATAATAATATATACTAAAAAGGTTGCAGTACTATATGTCTATATGGTTGGGTTTTAAAACATATATATACGGTAATATGGATTTCAAAGTAATTATACATATATTATTATTTGTTGAAAAAATCGGGGAAGAAGAAAGCTTTTTATTAGTGATAAATGTAATTGTCTATACAGTTTTTTTATAAAGTAAGTTATAGGGGTTTCTGAAGGTATTGTTGTAAATATAATGTATAAGTATTAATTTTAAATAATTATGTACATATATGTGCTGAGTTTAATATATGTATTTTAAATTGAAACAACAGATTTTGAAATACATTTAAATTGAAATGTATTTGAATTTAGAATATGATTTTATCTATATATAGTTATATATATAGGTCCACTTATACCTATTATCTTCATCGATCAAATTTTGATTTGATTTTTGTCCATTCCGATTTATCAGCTTTATTCGTCGATTCGTGCCAGTCTAGCGTTGCTTTGGATTCGTATCTCACTTCATAGTCTATCTCTCTAGCCTCGAAAGGTGAGCAATCACTCACGATTAACGTTCTTTTATCATTTAAATTTGATTTCATTTGAAATAGTAATTGAAATATGCTGCTGTAGTTATTTACATTGTTATATATGCTATTATCTATAACTGTTCACCTGTGCCATCTGACACCAGTATCTAGTATTATATGCCTGTTATTACTATTATTTATATCTGTTCACCTGTGCCATCTGACACCAGTATCTAGTATTATATGCCTGTTATTACTATTATTTATATCTGTTCACCTGTGACATCTGACACCCGTATCTGTTATTTATACTGATGATATATACCTGCTGTTATATATTTTTTTTGTATCTGTTATCACTCTGCAAGTTCCCTGTTAGTATAGAATTCACTATGGGTTGAAATGATACATACCCGAACGGACTTTAGAATAGGAGAATTTCGTTATGGGTTGAAATGATAAACCCAAGCGATTTTCATTTGAATTGAAATTGGGATTACGGGTCGAAATGATATCTACCCGTATATATTTAAATTTTGGATTGAAATGATAAATATCCGTATCACTTAACCATATGATCAATATATATACAGACACCGTTGGTCCATATATATATATATTTTAAAAATGAATTCTATGGTTTTGGAAAGAAATATGTGGTTTTAACAAATGTTGATTTTAAAAAAAATTTGATATATAAATGGTAATGATATATATATATATATATAGATTTAATAATGATATTTAATTTAATTAAGATGGGTTTAATACATATAATATGTTAAGTATAAAATGTATATTTCAAAATAGAATTTGGTGAAAATTTGAATAAGTTAAGGTTGGGAAGATAATTTGAATTTAGTAAAGAATTTTATTTAATTAAACCAATTTAAAACTTATTGGAATTGGGATTTAAGATATGATTTATAACTTGAGTTTGATAAAAAAAAAAAATTTAAATGAATATTTCTTGTTTAAATAAATTTAAGGAAATATTTAGTAGAAAATGAAATTTAAGGCTAGTTAAATAATCTTGAATTTATGAAGTGAATATCCTCTGATTAAATAATAATAATAAAGTTAAATCAAGATCTATATGAAACTGAAAATTTGAACTTTGAAAATGTTGAATATTAAAGCTTTGAAATATATTGAAAATATAAATGGTATCTTTAGCACTGAATTGAATTGGTGAATTGAGCTTTGAATAAATTTGAATTTGGAATTTGAGTTAATTTGAATCGATTTGTGAGACTTGAGTAAATTATAAATAATTTACTTTATAAATTATTTAATGAACATACACTATTTTGGAAAATTGATATATTTGAAATGAAAATTATATTTTGATTTTTGAAGAAAATTAAATTGAAATGACCACGGTGTTATAATGTATATCTCCACCTTGTAGATAGTTCTAAAGATCCTTAGAGGATGGGTATCCCAAACATCCTTTAAGTTACTTGTATTTCAGTTGATATTTCACTTGAGTTGGATTTATTTATATAAGAATGTTAATCCTGACTCGAGTGTTTTGTGTTTTGCTTACGCTCGGGTCAGACTGAGTGATACAGCATTTGAGACTCATCCTTGGAGTTTGGAGCTTCGTTTGGAGATCCAACTATTGATTCAGCTTCCAACTTTCCAGTCGATTCGTTCACAGAAGTCATCTATTTGGATTGGAGACTTCACTGTATTTGAGATATTCTGTTGTATTTTATTTCTAACTCTGATGTTTATATAGTAGCTTCATGAACTACTATTTTATCTTTTCCGCTGCGTATTATTGTATTACTCTGTGTCTGTGATTCTATGATTGATTTATTTACTGTATATTCTGAGTTTTGCCAAATTTAAATTAACAATTCGGTATTTTGAATTATTCAAGTCAGACATGTGTGGATTTATTGTCGATTTGAATGGTCTAAAATAGCGGGTCGTTACAGCAGTAGGAAAGGAAGTTCCTTAGCCTGACCATTTGTTGGAAAATCCAAAGAAACAATACGAAACTTGTACGGTTTTAGTTGTATTACCTGCTATGGAATGTGGCGGTAACCTGCTATTGAACATAGTAGCTATAGTAGGCATACAATAATGGTTGTATGCTGGCTAAGATTAATATTATACTTTCGAAATGTTTTCTGCACTATGCACTAGTAATAATAATCCAATGATTTGCGTAGTAAGCATCTTTGACTATCATAAGGAGAAATCTCCTCCGATTCTGCGTTTGCATTGTGTGTGTGTGCAGGAGGACTTATGGTAGTTTCATTTTCCAAAAGCATTGCGGATTCAATGTTAAAAAAAATTCTTTTGTGTTTGTTTAAAGATAAAACTGTTTTTGTTGCTCACACCAATCCCATAACTGATCCGGAGTTTATTATTCCCTTCCTAAACTCTGGGTGCCCACCATTTTCCACACGGGCAGTCTAGAGTTGGGTTTCTCAGATATTCAGGTTGAGTAGATTATCTAGAGCTAGTCAGTCCCTGGACGACTGATCTTGCTTTCCGCTAGCTATGGATTGGAGCATTCTATTGGAGATATTCTATCCGCTGCTGATGTTAGATGTTATCTTTTCTTTCCGCTGCTATTTGTTGTATCATCTCTGATGTATATTGATGTTCTTTTTTTAGCATTCTGTTGTATCAGATATTGTATCAAAGCTGTATATCAATGTATTATTCATTTATTCCGCTGTGTTGTTTACTTAATGTTGTTATAAGCTCCGGGAAGCCAGATTCGGCGTTTGGATCTACGGCATTTTGAGTATAAGTGAAATACGGGTGCCGATTTTCGAAGGCCGAGTTTTTGGAATCTTACATTTTTGGGGTGGGAGAGGCTCGAACTCTCGAAAATGAATATTCTGATTTGAATGGACAATAAATGCCGTAGATCCAAACGCAAACCAAGGCTGAGATGTATTATTTGGGAAAATAAAATAAAATAAAATGGGTTGAATTTGCAAATAAATTCAAGTAAGTAGAAATTAATTGTAATTTCCTTGTTATTAATTAAGTAAAATGGGTATTGGGAAATTCAATAAGTGAATTTGGACATTATCGTTCAGTAAAATATAAAGGCATTGTAAAGGCTAAGAAAATGGAATTGGATTTTAATTTCGAAGATAAATTTGAATTTGCTTGGCAACGGTATGTATTTAAATTTCAGTATGAAATTTGATGAGTTTTTTATTATGCCACTTGGCATTTTGTTTTCTTTTGAAATCTGAGAGTTCGTAGGGACGTTTTGTAGTTGTACCGTATTAGCCGCGCAAAGGAGACGCTGGCGAAATTTTTCGAAAATTTCGAGAGTTAGAGAATTTTTGAGAAATTTTGAATAATTCACAGTTTGAATTTAAATTTTAATTTGAATGGTGAAGTGAAATAAAGTTGTTTGAAACTATGAAAGTGTTTGGAAAGTTAGTTGAAGGAATAACAAATCTTTAATAAAAAGATTTGGGTTTGAAAATTTGTTAAAACTATTTGGTTTTGGTAAAATAATTAAAGGATATGGGAGCATTCTTCTTTACTTGTAATTTCGGGACGAAATTCTTTTAAAGGGGGAAGATTGTAACGACCCTGAAATTTTGATATTGGAAATCAGAATATTTAATTGATTTTAAATATCTGGAATTCAATTTAATTTGCAATTCAAATATCAAAGTGAATTTGGTAAATTAATTATTGAATTTAATCGTTAAATCTGGATAAAAATTTGAATCTTCAGTTTTGAGCTGATTAAAAATAATATGAAGTCTTAGAAAATTCATATTGATAATTCGGAAGGTACTGGAACTTTCAGAATTGAATTTGGAACTGTTTTGTTCAGTTTTGAAATTCTGTTGTTTAAATTGAATTTAAAAATAGCGGTCCGGGGCACAGTCTCGGAATTTGACGAAACCAGTTCCATTGGATCCGTAATATTGTATTATTATCGGATTTCAATTTTCATAATATTTGGAGTTGTTGTGTGAGCGTACGATATATAAACGCGTTGGAATTTAGATCGAAATTTTAATTGTGAAACCAAGGCAATTTGAATTTTAGTTACGTAACTTGAACACGTTGCTTCTATCTTCAAACACGTGGCAAATGGAAGACACGCGTTCGTTCTTCCTTATTAAACAAAAACATATTCTTCGTTCAAAAGAAAAACCATCTCGTTCTTATCCATTCTTTTAGAGAAACGAAAACTATTTAGTTCGAAATCAAAAGTTAATGGCCACCTCGTTTTTTTTTAATTTCACGTTCAAATTTAAATCGCCTACTCCCCTTCTTCCAGATTTCACGAAAACTAGATTGAATCAGAAAAGAAAAAATCGCATATTTCTTCCATTCTTTCCTCGTTCAAAAATCAAAAGAAAAAAAAATTCGAATATTAATCGATTGTATAAAATTATTTGTGCAAGGTCAAAATTAGGAGAAAACAAACTGGAACAAAATGGATGGCAAATTAAAAGCAAAGGTGAGATCTTCTCACTCCGATTTAAAGTTGAATTACAGTTATTGATTGATTGATTGTTGTTTGGATGTGATAGTAGATATAGTAGGATATATCTATATATATAGCAATATATACATATTGGCATATGTATATATTAGATTGATTGATTTCCAGCCTTGTATAGCGGATGAGAACCTATTGCGCCGTTAGTAAGCGGATGATATTTTATAAAATCCTATATACCGCGATATTCCACCTCGAAGTGGAATTGGTATTGTGCTAACATCTGTGGATGTAGGGAAACAGGTTGGAGGGATCCAACAGGATTCCTCAAAACATTTGAATTTGGTTTCATATGTTCTGTGATTGATTATTTATAATCTGTGTATGATTATATCTGTGATTGAATGTGTTGAAGGCTATAATTTAGCCGAATGTATTTTTGGTATCGTTGGATACCAGAAATGAATATAAATTGGATTTTGAAATTAAAGTGGAAAACTTTAAATGAATTTGTTTTTAAGAATTGAATTTATAGAAAGAAGGAATTTTAAATGGATTGTCGAAATTTTATTGAATAAATTCCAAGATATGGGAAAAGAATTTTATAAATGAATTTTGAATATTATTATTCAAAAGTTGGAAAATTTATTTGAAATGAAATTTTAAATAGTTTGGGAGTTATAAAGGGATTTGTTTAAAGGCGATAAATTTGTAGAAATCCAATTGATAATTGATTTTGTATTGAAGAAATAAATCTTTGAGAAATCGATTTGGAAATTTATTTGGTATTTGAAGAAAAATTGATTTTTGTGTTGAGAATAAATGGAAAAATCGATTTGTAAAACGATTTGGGGTTTGAATTAAAATTAGAATCAATTCGAAATTTGATTCGGTGTTTAAGTAAATTTAGAAATCGATTTGAAATTTGATTTAGAGTTTAAAATAAAATTGAGAAATCAATTTGAAAGTCGATTTAATGTTGAAAATGAATATTTGAGAATGTAAATTCCGAATAGAATTTATAAAAGAAAGGGAAATTTGTTTTAAAAATAAACGTTGATTTATTTTAAAGTGTGAAAGTAAATTTACGGATTTGGAACATAAATTTGAGATAAATCGATAGGGATTTATTAAATTGGTTTAAATGGACCATTTTGAAGTGAAATTGTATTTTCACTATAAAGCTGAGTATATTTTCCAAAGTAGTTTTTTAAAATAAAATTTAAAGGTTCTAAAGCTGGTTTTTGAAAAGATATATTTGGAAATATATTCCGTGTAAGGAAAAGTGATTTGAAATTTATTTTCAAAGTGATGAAGTGTGGAAATAAATTTACTGATTGGAACGTAAATTTAAAATAAATCGATAAGGATTTATTTAAGTGATTTAAATGAATGTGATTTGGAAATTGTTTCAATGGTTGAAGTATAAACCATATATCGGGAAGATATTTCAAATTTAATAATTTGGGAAAATTATTTGAATCTGATGATTGTTGTGAATATTATTGATAGTTAAATCACCGACTATCAATATTGCCTTTGAAATGGCACTTGAATTTGTTTTTAAAACAAACGCTTATTATTCGGTTTAGCCGGGAAAGGACCTTTGTGTCAAATAACCCATTCCGAATAATAATACGACGATATAGATCGTATTGAAGACTGGTGATGAAGACCGGGTATTTGTGAAAACGATAGGATGACCTGTCGATTGTCTCTGCACCGTTAGCTACGGTATTGAGATTTCCTTTGTGATGGGAAGTTTTATCGGGATTGTAAATATCCGGATTTGCAAGGACTTCTTTGGAAGTCCCTTCGGTTCTGTTCGAACCCAGAATAGACTTGTATGGTTACGTGTCTGACATTACATTTTGAGATATAAAGCTGATTTCTTTCAAATACATTTCTGTTGGTGGCGGAGAATTTATTCTCTTAGCTTAACACCCTTCTCTGAGACGTACGAGCTCAGAGGTGATGTAGTTGAAATTTATCAGCAATATATTCCCAATTTGGTAATGTGGCATGTTGAGTGTTGCTGTGACGATGTTCATTTATTTGATCATTTGTGATCAAAGCGTGGCTTTGTGAAAAAGCGTAGCTTTGTGGACGAGACTTCGTCAGGCCTCACAACCCGGAAATGGTCGAAACAGGAATGTTGCGGCAAGGTTTGAGGGTCGCACCCTTTAGGGTATGTCATTTCCTTCTGGAAAGGGGTGGTATCATGGTATGGAGCCCAGATACTTACTCATGTGGATACACTTATTTATTATGTGTGATGATGGTTACCGAGCGCTCGGATAAAGGTCCCAAAGGACCGGGTGATGACATATTCGTGAGTTACCTGTTACAGGGGTAACCCGGCCTTGTTTGGCAGAGAGCAGTTTGTCTCTCGGGACGTCCAGCCAGAGGTGATCCCATTCTGCAGGAGGAAAGGAAGTTCCTTAGCCTGACCATTTGTTGGAAAATCCAAAGAAACAATATGAACCCTGTATGGTTTTAGTTGTATTACCTGCAATGGAATGTGGCGGTAACCTGCTATTGAACATAGTAGCTATAGTAGGCATACAATAATGGTTGTATGCTGGCTAAGATTAATATTATACTTTTGAAATGTTTTCAACACTAGACATTAATAATAATAATCCAATGATTGGCGTAGTAAGCATCTTTGACTATCATAAGAAGAAATCTCCTCCAATTCTGCGCTTGCATTGTGTGTGTGGTGGGAGGTCTTATGGTAGTTTCATTTTCCAAAAGCATTGCGAATCTATTTTATTCTCTTTGTGAAAATAACTGTTTTACGATCTCACACCAGTCACCATGACTGACTCGGAGTTTATTGTTCCCTTCTAAACTCTGGGTGCCCATAATTTTCTAAACGGGCAGCCTAGAGTTATTGTTATCAGGATATTTTGGATATTCTGGAGCTTTGGAGATGAGCTGGATGGCGAGACGTACTCTCGTACTTATTTATTATTTCCGCTGTGTATTCTGATTGAGGACAAGTTTATATAACTGTCCATTGTAGTATTGAGTTGTATATTGACTCTGATTGATGTATGTATAAACTGATACATTTCTTTGTTTTAAAAGACTAGTGATTATTTATTATACATTGTTCCGCTGCGAATGTGAGATGTTGTTGTTGTTTCTGTTTTTCTGTTCTTTTTCTTCTTCTGCCTCCTTCTACCTCTTCTTTTAACTCTAATGGTTCGGTTTTCCGGCATTCGATTGCGTGGCATTTGATACAGTGGACGTATTAATGTCGACTTTCGAGCGTCGAAAAGTTGAAACGTTACATTTGGTATCAGAGCTTGATAAAATTTCTCATATATCTACTCATCTCCATTTCATTTCTTCAAAGCCAAGTAAAATTGAAGTTAACAGCATCTTTAAACTAAAACAAAATTTCAATTTTAAACAATCATACAACTCAAACCAGAGCAGTGAATCAAAGAATCAAAAAAAGACTCCAGATTGCAAATTTCAAAGCCTGTTCAACATAAATGATAAACTCTGTTCTTCCATTCACTGTGAGCAAACTTTTAATTTAAACCTTTAATCTATTTGTATGTGTTGATTGTGAGTAAACCCACTTTTATTTGCATATACTCAGTGATATCGTTTTGATAATGCTCTTGAATGAAGTATAATATTGCCTGCAAATTGTTTCTGGATATCATGTTTTTGGGCTCTGTTGTTAATAACAGACTCATTATGATCACAAGAAATGCCTATCTCCCTGTAAAATCAATATTGAACTTTGGTTACTGAAGGAAAATTGTTAATAACAATGTGTTCTTGCTTTAAATAATAATAATAATAATAATAATATTTAAGTGATTATATTTGATAAATATACTGTAAGCTTAACTTTACAGTGGAAATTAGGAAATAGATAAAGTTCAAACATAATGATTTTCGAATTCATTTATATGGTCTGATTTGTCTTCGAAAATTAGGAATTTTAAAAGTTAAAGTGTAATTTTTAGTTTAGAATTCAATGAGTTGTTCGGTGATGAACGTTTTTGGGGTTTTGGCCTTTTTCCATCGATCGGCAACATTGTTATCCTCGTGATCGAAGTTGGAGTTTCCTGGTAGGTCATGGAGCTTGGGAAAAATGCTTGAAAGAATTCTAAATCAACGTGGATGTTGATTTCGATCGAATTAGGGTTAAGCCCTGAGTTTTATAGGTGGTGGTCACGAGTTATTTTCATCGTCGACACTGCGATACAGGCGATCGCACCTGGGGGGTTGTTTCTATCGTCGTATGGGGGAGCCGTGGACGTGGTGACGTGGTGTCCGGTGGACGAGATGGTCGGAGCGATGGGTTTTTCTGATTTTGGGTTTGATTTCAGGCTCGAACGAAAGGCCAGATTTGTGATCTCGAGTTTTTGCATTGAAGTGAGCTTTGCTTTCGAGTGTAGGGGAGTTTCGCGATTTGTTGGTGGCGGCGAAGTTCGCCAGAGCGGCGGCGGCCGGTTGTGCACGTGCACGACGTAAATTTCGTGTCAGTGTTTTGGGTTAGTTCTGAGTTTGTGGAAGGAAGGTTAGAGCCCGGGAAATATCGTTATTTTCGCGTGCTTGACTCGAAGAGAGAGAGGAGGGTGAGTAGCATGGGAAGTTACTCGGGAAATTTGGAGGGTTACTCGAGTAGTTATATGATGTTTAAAACTGGTTAACTGTTTAGTAGTTACAGGTTTTCAAATTTTAAACTTAAAGAGAGTAGATTTTTAAACAGTTTTAAAAAAAGATTTTAAACATAGTTTTTGAAATTTAAAACAAATGAATTTGGTTAAACTTCTTATATAAGTTACTTTAACTATACTAAATTGTTTCCTTAAACATTTAGTTAAGAAATCTTGAAATTCGTTTAATTTAAATTTGATTACGAAAGATTTCAAGTTATTTTCAATCTTAAAATTAGAAATGAAATAAAAAGGAAATTAATTACTTGAAAGTTAATTACTTAATAAAAGTAATCATGGTAAATTAACTAATAATTTAAGTTTGATTAATAAGTATAAAGAGAAATGGAGATGAGTAGATAACATTTAAAAAATCACCTCCTACCTAGATTCGTCCATTCAAACTAAGAAAAAAAAACTGAAGTGAACTACAACTTCACTTTAAACAAACAAGCTTCATCTCAGTTTCTTTCATCAGACTAAGTTAAAATCTGAAGTAAATAAGACTCAAACCAAAACAAATTAAATCAAGGAAAATAAGGGAAATCAAGAAAAAAGAAGCTTTAGCCTGGAAAAGCTTCAGTTTGCAAATTTTAAAAGCTTGTTCAACAAACAACCTCTGTTCTTCTTTGCCAAGTGAGTAACTTTTGTCGTTATTAAACTTAAAAGTATAATCTGTTGCCTATATCTGTGAATGAGTATACTTACACATATATATATATATATATGAACCCTTGGTGAATATTTAAATGGTTGAAGTATTGGTATGCATGTTGTTGTTTTCATATGATTTCTATCTTAGTTTGTAAACAAAGATTTCAATTCAAAAATCTTCTTTGCACAATCCACTCATTGTTTGGATTTAAAATCAAAACAACAACTGTTTGTTTGACCCTGAATTAAATTTTAAAAATATATTCAAGTAAAAAATACTGGGTATCATCTCTGGAAAACTAAAGAATTGAGCACCACTTTAAATAAGTCCAAATTCAAACTTCTAAATTCACGAATTCAGACCTGTAGATTGAATTCGTATATCAAGACATGATTTTTAAAGTAAAGATCATGACTTTTAGAGCTAAGATAAGGGAGCAGTTTATAAATGAACTGGAAATGGGTTTGGGTCAAATTCAGGTGATCGGAGGATTGTTGGAGCTTGGGGTTTCGCGTGGAGGTGAAGAAGCCTAGGGGGCATCGGAGAAAAATGCTTGGAGATGCTCACGTGCACAGTGGCGACGGCGGTGAGCGTTTTTCGTTCGTAAACCTAGTTTTGACGTGGGCTTGTATTTGGGTTCGTTCATCGTGGGTGATCGATCGAGCGCAATGTGCTTTTGGGTGATGGAAGAAGGGAAGTTGACTGGTAGTTGGCCGGAGTTGTATGAGTTCTGGTGGTTAGGGCATGGCGAACGAGACGATTTTTGGTGGACATGTTTCGTTCCAGTTTGGGTCATGTATTCTAATCGTGAGATCGTCGTCGATTTGTGTTGATGGATGGTCTGGAAGATCGAGTGGAGGGTCGTCGACTCATCGATGGTCGTAACTTCGACAAAAAGTGATTGAACTAGTTGTGCACGTGCACGTACTTATGTGTGTATCTGGGTTGAAGGGTTGGGGAAGAAGGAGGAACAGGAGCTCGGGTTTGTTTGCGTGCTGGTTTGGGAAGAACGAGTGAAAGTTTCGCGTCGCACTCATGGAAATGAAGGGAGCGGCTCGAGTTTAACTCGAGTAAACTGGGTTTTGTTCATTTGCCTGGGAAGAGCTGAATTTCTTCACGTCGCACTCGAGTAGATCGAGCAGTTTACTCGAAGCAGAAGCAGGGTGGCTCAGGTCAGAGTTTTGGTCCAGGTTTTTGATACCTGAACTGTTTTTCTGTTTTAAATTAAATTTAAATTTTAATCAAGGTTTAAAACTGGAGTTAAAACAAAATGTAAATAAAGATTCTAGTTTGAAGTAGAATTCAGTTTGAAGATAAATAAAAAGTTTTAAATTCCATTTGTTTTAATAATTTAAAGAAATTAAAGGTATTGAAGAAAATTGGAATTTAAATTAGAATCAAATTCGAAAATAAAATTTAAACAAGTTAAATTTAAAAGTAGAACCTGAAATAAGTTTCAAATCAGATTTTAAGATTTGGAAATTTACTTTAATCTTATCACTTAAGTTTGGCAATGAGTTAAAATGTTAAAGGAATTTGCTTTAAACTTTATTAAAGGTAAATAAGGACTTATTTTAGATTTTAAATCAAAATTTGAAATGAAAAGGAATTTGAAACAATGTTTCAATATATGGTAATAATCATTAATCATAAATATAGATGAGGTCACTTTAATTAACAATGATTAATATAAGAAATTTCTTTAGAAAAGAAATTAAAGAAATTTAATAGTTAATGAAATCATTAACTAAGATTTTTTGAATAATTAATGTAATAAATTTTAACAATAAATTTAGATTGATTAATTTAATAATAATCAATTGTGGAACTATTAAGTATACTTACTTAATGACAGTAATTATGAAATTAATTATTCAGTCTAATTAATTGAGTTAATTGAGTTTGTTCAAGTTAATTTCTTAAGTAAATTCAGAATAATCAGTTGATAATTTTGAAAATATAATTACTTAGAAAAGTAATTAATAGATAATTACGGAATGTAATTTATTGAATAATGATTTGAAATTTTGAGTGAATTGATTTGTTAATAAATCAAAGGATTAATTAATAATGGTGATTAATTAAGATGTATTTAATAATTAAAAATTAATCGGTTCATTAATTAAGAATGATTAGTTAATAATTACAGGGTTAGCTAATAAATTTGAAAGAAGATTTATTTCAAATAAATTTGTGATTAAATTTTGATAATTAACCCGGATTAATAATTGATACATCCGATTTAAATTAATCAGTTGATTAATAAATTTACTTGTGAATGTTTGGATTTAACTTAATGATTGAACTGTTTGATATTCTGATCTGTGATGTTTTATGATGTATTCTGATTTGTGTGTAATCTGTACTGTAGTTATTTATCTGGATAAATGTAAATTATTATCTGTAGCTTATATATCTGTGATCTGTGATCTGTAAATGAACGATAAGCGTTATAGTTTATATCTCTTATCAACTATATCCTGTATTTTGATCTGTGATGATTCATTATGTTGCACTATTGTGTTAAACCCCTGGACTACACCTTTACACACACAAATATGGATTTCACGTGGAAATCGGTTAAGTTACAGATGATTTAAATTTAATATTTTTGAAATTAAAATTTTAATTTCAATTGATTTTGGGAAATGTATTTGGGTTAAATGTTAAAGCTTTTGAAATGGGGTGAGAAAAAATTATTTTTGTGTTGAGAATAAATTGAAATCGATTTGTAAAATGACTTGGGGTTTGAAATAAATTTAGAAATCAATTTGAAAGTTGATTTGGTGTTGAAAATGAATATTTGGAAAACGATTTAAAAATGGTGTAAAAGTGGATATTTGGAAATGTAAATTCAAATTGGAATTTATGAAATGAAAGGGAATTTGTTTTAAAAATAAACGTTGATTTATTTTAAAGTGTGAAAGTAAATTTACGGATTTTGAACGTAAATTTTAAATAAATCGATAAGGATTTATTTAATTGGTTTAAATGGACCGTTTTGAAGTGAATTTATTTAATTGGTTTAAATGGACCGTTTTGAAGTGAAAGTGTATTTTCACTATAAAGCCGAGTATATTTTCCAAAGTGGCTTTTAAAAATATAAATTAAAAGTTCTAAGTGGATTTTTAAAAGAAATATTTGGAAATATATTCCGTATAAGGAAATTGATTTGAAGTTGATTTTCAAAAGTTAAAAGGTGAATTGTGATTTGAAACTGGTTTTCAAATGTGAAGTGTGGAAAATATATATCTTATGAAGATATTTTGAAAATAAATAATTTGGGAAAATTATTTGAATCTGATGATTGTTGTGAATATTATTGATAGTTAAATCACCGACTATCAATATTTGCCTTTGAAATGGCACTTGAAATTGTTTTTCAAACAAACGCTTATTATTCGGTTTAAACGGGAAAGGACCTTTGTGTCAGATAACCCATTCCGAATAATAATACGATGATATGGATTGTATTGAAGACCGGTGATGAGGACCGGGTATTTGTGAAAACGATAGGATGACCTATCGATTGTCTCTGCACCGTTAGCTACGGTATTGAGATTTCCTTTGTGATGGGAAGTTTTATCGGGATTGTGAATATCCGGATTTGCAAGGGCTTCTTTGGAAGTGCCTTCGGTTCTGTTCGAACCCGAAACAGACTTGTATGGTTACGTGTCTGACATTACATTTTGAGATATAGAGCTGATTTCTTTCAAATACATTGATAAAACTTCCCATCACAAAGGAAATCTCAATACCGTAGCTAACGGTGCAGAGACAATCGATAGGTCATCCTATCGTTTTCACAAATACCCGGTCTTCATCACCGGTCTTCAATACGATCCATATCGTCGTATTATTATTCGGAATGGGTTATCTGACACAAAGGTCCTTTCCCGGCTAAACCGAATAATAAGCGTTTGTTTTAAAAACAATTCAAGTGCCATTTCAAAGGCAATATTGATAGTCTGTGATTTAACCATCAATAATATTCACAACAATCATCAGATTCAAATAATTTTCCCAAATTATTAAATTTCAAATATCTTCCCGATATATGGTTTATACTTCAACCATTTGAAAACAATTTCCAAATCACATTCATTTAAATCACTTAAATAAATCCTTATCGATTTATTTTAAATTTACATCCCAATCAGTAAATTTATTTCTACACTTCATCACTTTGAAAATAAATTTCAAATCACTTTTCCTTACACGGAATATATTTCCAAATATATCTTTTCAAAAACCAGCTTTAGAACCTTTAAATTTTATTTTAAAAAGCTACTTTGGAAAATATACTCAGCTTTATAGTGAAAATATAATTTCACTTCAAAATGGTCCATTTAAACCAATTTAATAAATCCTTATCGATTTATCTCAAATTTACGTTCCAAATCCGTAAATTTACTTTCACATTTTAAAATAAATCAACGTTTTTTTAAACAAATTCCCTTTCATTTCATAAATTCCAATTTGAATTTACATTTCCAAATATCCACTTTTAACCCCAAAACCCAATTCCAATTGATTTCAAATTTTATCTCAATATCAAATCGATTACAAATGCAAACGTAAGTTTTATTTCAATAGAACAAAACATTGCCAATTTATTTCTAAGTTTAATTCTAAATAACAAATCATTTGCAAATCGACTTTCAGATTTATTTCTCAAATACTAAATCAATTTCAAATAAATTTTCTAATAATTTATTTTCCATTACCAAATTAATTATAAACTTGATTTCCAAATTTATTTTCAATTCCAAATAAATTTCTAAATCGATTCCTCAAAGGTTCATTTTCCAATACCAAATCAATTATCAATTGAATTTCTAGAAATTTATCACTTTTAAAAATAAATTCCTTAATCTTTTCCAAACCCTTTAAAATTCCATTTTTTTTTCAATATATTTTCCCACTTTCGAAAAATACTATTCAAAATCCATTTATAACAATTTTTCCCATATTTTTGAAATAATTCGATAACATTTCAAAAATCAACTTTACGCTTTTAAAAATTTCTTCTTATAAATTTATTCAATTCTTTTAAAAAGAATTTATTTAAAATTTCCAATTTCAATTATTTCTGGTATCCAACGATACCAAAAATACATTCGGCTAAATTGTAGTCTTCACAATTTCAATTATCAATAAATCATCCACAGATTATCAATAAATCATATCATTCACAGATGAAATAATATTCAAACAATTTGAGGAATCCAGTTGGATCCCTCCAACCTGTTTCCCTACATCCACAGATGTTAGCACAATACCAATTCCACTTCGAGGTGGAATATCACGGTATATAGGATTTATAAAATATCATCCGCTTACTAACGGCGCAATAGGGTCTCATCCGCTATACAATGCGGGAAATCAATCAATCCAATATATACATATGCCAATATGTATATATTGCTATATATATATATAGATATATCCTACTATATCTAATAGCACATCCAAATAGCAATCAATAACTGCAATTCAAATTTAAATCTGAGTGAGAAGATCTCACCTTAGCTTTTATTAGCAATCCCATTTTCCATTCCAGATTGATTTTTCTTGATTTATACCTTGTATAACAATCATATAAATTTATTAACATTCGAATTAAATCGAACAATAAATTTTCATTTGATAATTTCGATTCACCCGTGATTTTATTTTGACCCAATTTCTTTTAAATAAATTTATTTAACTAACTGTTATACAAATTCTTGTATATTTTTCCAACTATATATGTATATATGAAATTTCTGTTTACTACATATATCTTTTTAAAAATTTGCATAAACAAAATCTTGTGTATATACAAAATAATTTCAGATTTTAAAAACAAAATCTCTTCTTACTGTAAATATACATATCGTAAATATCTAGAATTTATTTAACTAAAATTTTGATTTAAACTAAATTTCCTTTACTGAAAACAAATGCAAATAAATATTAATAAACAAATAAATAATCAGTGAAATACCTCCCAGATAACAAATGAACCCAGGCCTTCTACCACGTGCCCAAGTTCGCGACATCAACGTCGATACTCATCGAAGCCACCACAACTGCGGCTATCTCCAAATCGCCGAGCACCATCCTCCGGAGTCGTCGAACTCCCCATCTTCCTATTGCCATCTCGAACGATCCAGAATCAGTCGCGAATGCAAGCTCGAGTGCACGCATCCCCAAACTCGCGTCATCGCCGCCAAATCGTGCGCCTCCCTTCGCCCAGCCTCGTTCAACTTGCTCGCGAGTTCATTCTAGGGGGCTGTCGATTTAAATTGGAGGAGGGTAATTGTTTTGAGATGAAAGGCTTTGGCATTGATTTATAGTTCGGCCATTATATTTCAATTTGAACTGAGAAAGGGGGAAATTTCGTTTCCTTTCGTTTTGAAGCTGCAGCCATTAATTGATTTTGTGAGCGTACGATATATAAATGCAAACCAAGGCAATTTGGATTTGTCCATTCAAAGAAATTACTGAGTATAGGTAAATGCCGTAGATCCAAACGCCGAATCTGGCTTCCCGGAGCTTATAACAACATTAAGTAAACAACACAGCGGAATAAATGAATAATACATTGATATACAGCTTTGATACAATATCTGATACAACAGAATGCTAAAAAAAGAATATCAATGTACATCAGAGATGATACAACAAATAGCAGCGGAAAGAAAAGACAACATCTAACATCAACAGCGGATAGAATATCTCCAATAGAATGCTCCAATCCATAGCTAGCGGAAAGCAAGATCAGTCGTCCAGGGACTGACTAGCTCCAGATAATCTACTCAACCTGAATATCTGAGAAACCCAACTCTAGACTGCCCGTGTGGAAAATGGTGGGCACCCAGAGTTTAGGAAGGGAACAATAAACTCCGGATCAGTCATGGGACTGGTGTGAGCAACAAAAACAGTTTTATCTTTAAACAAACACAAAAGAATTTTTTTTAACATTGAATCCGCAATGCTTTTGGAAAATGAAACTACCATAAGGCCTCACGCACACACACACAATGCAAACGCAGAATCGGAGGAGATTTCTCCTTATGATAGTCAAAGATGCTTACTACGCAAATCTGTGAAGACCCAAATTATTGAGATAAAAATAATTTTAATAAAATCAGAAAATGAGAATTTTTAAGAAAAGAAAAATATAGTCTGACAATAATAATATTAGGAGTAAGTGAAATGATTAAATAAGAGGATAGAGATTTTTCAATAAAATATAATGGGAAGAAAATGATCAAATATGAGTGAGTTTTTATATACAGATATCTCCTATATATATACATATATATAAATATATATGTATTAGATATGAGTAGCCAAAGAAGTATAAAATGATAAAGTCCTTTTGATAACTAAATTGCATGAGAACCAGTTTAGTATTATTGTGCATAAATACCTTCTTAAAAATAAATCAGGAAATAAATGGTTTGAAATAATATAAAAGAACCATTCAGGCCTAACAAGGTATACAATGTATCTGAGTCACACAAAGATGATGTGTAGGTGGATCATGCAAATAGCATGTGCACAGAAAAGCAGAGAAGCAACTGCTTTTACTAGAAATAGAAATCAAGAGAAAATGGCACATTTAGCCATAACAACACACACACATAATTCTCTGGGTAATGTGAGGATAAAATGGGTTTTTCCTTTAGTAAAACCCTAGCAAAATGATTTAAATCAAGAGGGAAGTAGAGGTTTTCTCTGAGGGAAAACAGAAACACACTAAAAAAAATAGAAAGGAGAGCTCACCCTGTTTTCAAGCTAAGGCATTCTCGGGGAAGAGAGGAGGAAGGTGAGTGATTAATCACTTATGATCTGTAAGGCATTAAGACCCATGTTAAGGGCAGCCAAGTTATTTTATATAAACACTACATTATGTTTTTTTCTGTTTGATTTTATTCTCTGGATGAAAATATGTTGATCATGGATGGTATTCTGGTTGGGTTTTTGGATGAGATTTAACCTGTTTTGACTTGTTGTGATGGTTTCAGTTTTTGTTTTAAAATAATAGATAATCAAACAAATACACTAATCACAGAAATAGATTTTATATATGCTAGTTTTGATATGAAAAATGAATCAAATGTTTTACTGTGGAATAGGGTATCAATGAAAGAAAAGAAGTAGGCAGTGTGAATAATGAGATTCATGCTTATGTCTAGTCTATATTAAAAATGATATGAACAATGCAATATTAGAAATATGTGCTGATTTGTTCAGATCATAAACCAATAAGTTTTTATGGGTTTTTCTCAAAAACCATTCCCTATGTTCACAGTAAAAGAATAAATATAGTTATGCATATGACTTCTTCAGATTTGTGTAAGCAATGGAAAATTTCTAGAAATAAAAATATAAGCAGGTTTTAGAAAAATGTGATTAAAGCAAAAATGACTTTGAAATAAGGTGTGCAATTTTACATGAATGCTTTGTATGTCTGGATATGATCTTTGGGTGATTTTAATAATTCTTGACCTATATAAGGAAGGAAAGAATACGAGTATCTCTGGAATCAAAAGAAAAATTCCCCAGAAAGAAATAAATAAGCATGGTCTCTAAATTATAAAATAATTTAGGAGTAGTGCCTTGATCTACTCATCAGCAGGTGGTTGATGGGCATGTGCATGACTTATTTAAGTCCTGTAGGCCTCTGTGTAAAGGGTTAACAGAACTGAGCCCCTTTGCAATGCACACATGGTGTTCAATGGCAAGAGTTCAGACCAAACAAAATGAAAAGATGAGAAAGAGAAATTATGCTATGGAATTTAGGGAGTTAATCCATAGGAGTTTGTACATGTGCAACTGAATGAAGTAAGTGGATGAATGCTTGGGTGTATGTTTATACATAAACTTTAATATACACATTCTCAAATTTTAATTGGGATTTGAATAGCATTTAATAGAAAAGTTCTCTGTACAGCCTTAAGAATTTACAAGGTATTTTGCATACTTGATTTCACTCACACCAGAATTTATTTCTGACCCTATTTGTTGCCTTTGCAATACTTGGGGTGTCTCATTTTATTGGGGCAGTTCAAAGTTTTGCTGCAGGGAAAGATGCATGAATTGCTTGCTTGCTTGCATGGATAATTGGAGATCTTGAGGAATTTAAAGTGTTTAAGAGAAGTAGCAGTGTCATTGTAATAAATAAGTTAGACAAACTTTAATATGTTCTAAGTATTTTCATGAGTGTCTTTTGCTTTGTTATCTGGAAAATAGTATGTAAGAAGAAAAAGAAACTTAAATGTTATATGTGTTTGTGAGCTGTGGACTTAAGTAACAAGTTCTGAAATAGTTTTAGTAGATAATGCTGAAGGAGAAGATGCCATTTAATCTGATGTGTGAACATGTTTTTCTTGACAGTCATGAGGCACTTCAGTTATGAAATTAGACTGATACTAGGTAGGAAATATCTGATACTATAAAACTGATACTAGGTAGGAAATATCTGATACTATAAAACTGATACTAGGTAGGAAAAATCTGATACTATAAAACTGATACTAAGTAGGAGAAATCTGATACTATAAAACTGATACTAGGTAGGAAATTTCTGATACTATAACTACTGATCTAATACTAAGTAGGAAAAATCTGATACTATAACTTCAAAACTGATACTAAGTGGCAAGACAAAGATTAAGAGTAGAAAGCATGTATACCAATCAGTAGGCAGGGAAATGTTGCAAAGTGTTTATAGGTTCAGAACACCATTTCTATAAGTTTTAGTCCAGAAGAGTGCAAATATCTTTCAAAAACCAGATTCAACACTTTTCTAGCTCCAGATATAAGAAGTTGTATGATTTATAAAGTAGGTCACAACACCATCACTCATGTGATGATTATTTGCTCTGTTAACCAGGAAATATGCATTTTGTCTGTCATGATTGGTTTGTGCTTGTTGTGTCTAGACCTTGATCACACGTGTTGTTTTTCTCTGCTTAGACTTCAACCTAGTTTATCACCTCAGTATTCATATGATAAGTATCAAATCACAAAGAATTCCGGAAATTAAATGTATGGCTTGTAAACCCAGAGACCAATTAATTTGAGAAGTAAGCAAGAAAATAATAAGTGGCAATATTTGAATTTAATATTAATCAAGCTTGAGATCAAAAAGGAGAATGTAAAAAAAATAGAAATGGCTATGTGACACCAATTCTCTGAAATATGAGAAATATAGTGTGATTGAATTTTCCTTGTTAATTTTAATACTCTGATAAGCAAGGAAACATTTATATATCTTCATATATATAAATGACTTGAATTGACTTATATACTAATATTTTTATATTGGTAAGAATTTGGATCTTGGGGGAAATGAATTAAAGAAGTGATCACTTGATTTGGAAAAAAAATCTCAACAGTAAATCACTGAAAAATAACAATCCAAAAGAAGTGGGTCACTTCAGTTGGTATCAGAGCTATGTTATTAAAACATAGCATAAATATATTATCCAATTTTCTTGTATGGATAAAATTCTAAAATATATATATATATATAATAATGATAGAAGTAAATTTCATAAAATAATTAAATTAGAAATATGACTAACTAGCTATGCAATTGAATAGTGAATCATGGTAGGAAGACCACCAAGTCATGGAGCAGGACCCTCCAATACAACACCAATGGTTAACTTGCAAGATTTGGTGAGGGCATTTAGAGAAGGAGCAGTGCAGAGGGAAGAGAATCCTCATGAGGAATTAGCTAAGTTATTGAAGACATTTTCAAATTTAGGAGGTAAGGATTTTGAAGGCACTGAGGGAGTTATGGGAGTGCAGACATGGTTGAGAACTTTGGAAAGGATATTTGCAGATATGCAAATTAATGACCAAAGAAAGAGGCAGATAGCTTCTAGGAGACTCAAAGGAGCAGCATTAGATTGGTGGGAAGTGATCATCACAGGAAGGCCAGAAAATGAGATAACATGGGATCAATTCAAGGAGATGCTTGAGGCAAGATTTGTTCCAGCAACAGCTAAGGCAACATTGCTTGAGGAATTCATAAGGCTGAGGCAAGGGCCAATGAGTGTAACTGAATACACTCAAAAATTTGAGAGTTTGTCCAAGTATGGAACTATGCTCATAGGGGATGAAGAATCAAAGAATTCAAGATTTATCCAAGGATTAAATGCAGGTCTGAGTAGAGCAATGTTACCATACAAGGATCAAACATTTGATCAAGTCATAGACCTTGCTCTTTCTTTTGAACAAGATGACAATGCAAGGGAAAAATTTAGGAGCATGAGGGCTAATAATCAAAAGAAGGGGAAAAATAGAGCACATCCCTATGACAAAAAGAATATGGATAAGAAAATGGAGGAAGCAGCCACTGGGGAAGCTAAGAAGAAGGTTACTTGTTATAATTGTGGCAAAGAAGGACACATGAGTAATAGGTGTCAAGTAGCCAAGAAGGCATTGTTTAGCTGCTATAACTGTGGGAAAGAAGGTCATATTAAAAGAAACTGCCTAGAGTTCAGAAAGGGAGCAAAGGTAGGAGCACTTGAGGGCAAAGCAAAAGCAACTGCAGTGGGAAGTTCTGGACAATTGGAAGGTATACTACTAATTAAAGATCACCCCATCTCAGTTATATATGACACTGGAGCAACACATTCACTAATATCCCAAGACATAGTGAATAAATTAACTCTCACATGCTATTTAGTTGATAATCCCTTGTTTATTCAGAGCCCACTAGGTAATTCTTGCATGCTAGAGATTAAATGTTTGGGAGTAGAGTTAAACATAGGTGGAAATATGTTTAGTTCTGATTTGTTTGTGCTAAAATATCCTGGAATAGGAATTATTCTAGGAGTAGATTGGCTAAGAAAATACAAAGCAATTTTAAACTTAGAAAATCTTACTATTTCTCTGAAAACAGAAAATGGTAAAAATATTATAGTTATGAGTGAAATTGCTAAAATCAATTACTGTAACCACATATGTAGCATGACTGAGAAAGAATTAACACTGGAGGACATAAAAATTATAAATGAATACCCAGATGTCTTTGGTGAAGTCATAGGTGTTCCAGAAAATAAGCAAGTAGAATTTCAAATAAGGCTAATCCCAGGAGCAAGCCCAATCATCAAGAAGCCGACTAGAATGGGTCCTAAAGAATTAGTGGAGTTGAAACATCAGTTGGAAGAACTGGAGCAAAAAGGCTTCATAAGGCCTAGCAGTTCAAACTGGGGTTCCCCAGTTGTATTTGTGAAGAAGCGTGATGGTACTTTAAGGATGTGTATTGATTATAGAGAACTAAATAAAGTTACCATCAAGAACAAATATCCACTCCCCAGAATTGATGATTTATTCGATCAATTAAATGGAGCTAAGATCTTCTCAAGGCTAGATTTAGCCTCTGGGTTTCATCAAATGAAGGTAGAGGAAGAAAGCATTAAGTATACTGCCTTCAACACAAGGTATGGATTATATGAATTTTTGGTGATGCCTTTTGGATTGACAAATGCACCATCATATTTTGTAGATTTAATGAATAGGACATTTAGAGATTTTCTAGACAAATTTGTGGTTGTCTTTATAGATGACATATTAGTGTATTCTAAATCAGAAGAAGATCATGCAAAGCACTTGCATCTGGTTTTGTCTAGACTGAGGGCACATGATTTAAAGGCCAAATTCTCTAAATGTACATTTTGGCAAAATGAAGTAAAGTTTTTGGGGCACATTGTATCACAACAAGGAGTTAGTGTAGATCCAACTAAGGTGATAGCAGTGCAGTCATGGGGTAGACCCAAATCAGTGACTGAGGTGAGATCATTTTTGGGAATGGCAGGCTACTATAGAAGGTTTATAAAAGACTTTGCAAGAATAGCCATCCCATTGACCAAGTTAACTAAAAAGGAGCAACCTTATGTGTGGACAGAGAAGTGTGAACAAGCTTTTTCATCACTAAAGAAGGCACTGGTGGAAGCTCCAGTCTTAAAGGTTCCAGAGAGTAATGAAGGGCTAGTGGTTTACACAGATGCTAGTGGATCTGGATTAGGGGCAGTGCTTATGCAACATGGTAGAGTCATAGCATATGCATCAAGGCAACTCAAGCCAAATGAAACCAGGTATGCTACACATGACTTAGAACTAGCTGCTGTAGTATATGCATTGAAACTATGGAGACATTACTTGTTAGGTGCTAAGTTTGAATTGTTTACAGATCACAAGTCACTTAAATACTTGTTTTCCCAAAAAGACTTAAACATGAGGCAACATAGGTGGGTAGAATTTCTAGCTGCCTATGATCTTGATATATTATACACCCCAGGAAAAGCCAATAAAGTGGCAGATGCATTGAGTAGGCATCAAGCAAAAGTGGCAAGCTTAATGATGAGTGAATTCAAGGATTTGACAATCCTCAGTGAAGTAGAAATAAGAGCAGAAATTAGAGTAGCAGATAAGGTACATAGTGATATGATTGAATATGGAAAACTAAGCCTCATTTCTTTAAAGTCAACTCTGGTTGATAAAATAGGAGAAATGCAAAGTCAAGACTTAAATTTAAAGGAGAAAAAGGACATGTTATCACAGGGCATGACAGTAGAGAATTATGAAGTAGATGATAAAGGATACTTAAGGAAAAAGGGGAAGCTTTGTCTGCCAAATGTAGAGGAACTGAAGCAAGAAGTTATGGATGAGCATCATAAAACAAAATACACCATCCATCCAGGTGGTACAAAAATGTACCATGATCTCAAGAGAAATTACTGGTAGCCAGGGATGAAAGGAGCAGTGGCAAAATATGTGGCAAATTGTTTAACATGCCAACAAGTTAAGGCAGATTATCAAAGACCCTCAGGTTTACTGCAACCTTTGGAAGTGCCTACTTGGAAGTGGGAAAGCATTTCAATGGATTTTGTGGATGGTTTGCCAAGAACAAGAAGAGGCAATGATAGTATTTGGGTAGTGGTTGATAGACTCACAAAAACAGCACACTTCATCCCAATAAGTTCAAACAGAAATGCTCACAAGCTAGCTCAATTATTTGTGAAAGAGATAGTGAGATTGCATGGCTTCCCCAAGACTATCATTAGTGATAGAGATACTTTGTTTACTTCAAGATTTTGGAGTAGCTTTCAAGAAGCTATGGGGACAGAACTAAGCCTAAGCACAGCCTACCACCCACAAACAGATGGGCAAACTGAGATTGTTAATAAGGTTTTAGAAGATTTGCTTAGAGCATGCATACTTGATTTTGGAGGCAACTGGGAGGATCATATTTATTTAGCTGAATTTGCTTATAATAATAGCTACCAGTCCACCATAGGAATGGCTCCATTTGAGGCTTTGTATGGAAAGCCTTGTTTATCTCCTGCATGTTGGATGGAGGCTGGTGAAAGGGTGTTGCTTGGACCAGATAATGTGAAGGAAACTTCTGCAAGAATTGAATTAGTGAGGCAAAGAATGAGAGTAGCTCAAGAGAGACAGAAAGCCTATGCAGATAAAAGAAGAAGGCCAGTAGAATTTGAGGTGGGAGACTATGTGTTTCTCAAAGTTTCACCAATGAGGAGAATACTGAGATTTGGCAAAGCAGGGAAACTATCACCAAGGTATATAGGACCATATGAGATTGTTCAAAGAATAGGAACTTTGGCTTATAGGTTGAAGTTACCAGAGGAATTGAGCAAAATACATGATGTATTTCATGTATCCCAATTGAGGAAATGGGTGCATGATAAGGAGGCCATTCTTGAATCTCCTACACATGTTGAAATTCAAGAAAATATGGTTTATAAAAAGGAACCAGTGGGCATTGTGGCTAGAGAAGAAAAGAAACTGAGAAATAAAATAATAAAACTAGTTAAAATCCAATGGAGTTTAGATGAAAATGACTGCACCTGGGAGGCTGAAGATAGGATAAGGGATAAGTATCCTAATCTGTTTTCTACTTAAAGGTATGTTTAAAAATTATGATGAGACCTTAAAATTATTTATGTATGTTTGATTGATTTGGAATGAATGAGTTTCTGAAATCTCATTCAATTGAAATTATGCTTTGTATACATTTGGATGGAAATGTATGAGAGAATAATTGTGGGACACAATTCCTTTTAGGAGGAGAGTATGTAAAGACCCAAATTATTGAGATAAAAATAATTTTAATAAAATCAAAAAAATGAGAATTTTTAAGAAAAGAAATATATAGTCTGACAATAATAATATTAGGAGTAAGTGAAATGATTAAATAAGAGGATAAAGATTTTTCAATAAAATATAATGGGAAGAAAATGATCAAATATGAGTGAGTTTTTATATACAGATATCTCCTATATATATACATATATATAAATATATATGTATTAGATATGAGTAGCCAAAGAAGTATAAAATGATAAAGTCCTTTTGATAACTAAATTGCATGAGAACCAGTTTAGTATTATTGTGCATAAATACCTTCTTAAAAATAAATCAGGAAATAAATGGTTTGAAATAATATAAAAGAACCATTCAGGCCTAACAAGGTATACAATGTATCTGAGTCACACAAAGATGATGTGTAGGTGGATCATGCAAATAGCATGTGCACAGAAAAGCAGAGAAGCAACTGCTTTTACTAGAAATAGAAATCAAGAGAAAATGGCACATTTAGCCATAACAACACACACACATAATTCTCTGGGTAATGTGAGGATAAAATGGGTTTTTCCTTTAGTAAAACCCTAGCAAAATGATTTAAATCAAGAGGGAAGCAGAGGTTTTCTCTGAGGGAAAACAGAAACACACTAAAAAAAATAGAAAGGAGAGCTCACCCTGTTTTCAAGCTAAGGCATTCTCGGGGAAGAGAGGAGGAAGGTGAGTGATTAATCACTTATGATCTGTAAGGCATTAAGACCCATGTTAAGGGCAGCCAAGTTATTTTATATAAACACTACATTATGTTTTTTTCTGTTTGATTTTATTCTCTGGATGAAAATATGTTGATCATGGATGGTATTCTGGTTGGGTTTTTGGATGAGATTTAACCTGTTTTGACTTGTTGTGATGGTTTCAGTTTTTGTTTTAAAATAATAGATAATCAAACAAATACACTAATCATATAAATAGATTTTATATATGCTAGTTTTGATATGAAAAATGAATCAAATGTTTTACTATGGAATAGGGTATCAATGAAAGAAAAGAAGTAGGCAGTGTGAATAATGAGATTCATGCTTATGTCTAGTCTATATTAAAAATGATATGAACAATGCAATATTATAAATATGTGCTGATTTGTTCAGATCATAAACCAATAAGTTTTTATGGGTTTTTCTCAAAAACCATTCCCTATGTTCACAGTAAAAGAATAAATATAGTTATGCATATGACTTCTTCAGATTTGTGTAAGCAATGGAAAATTTCTAGAAATAAAAATATAAGCAGGTTTTAGAAAAATGTGATTAAAGCAAAAATGACTTTGAAATAAGGTGTGCAATTTTACATGAATGCTTTGTATGTCTGGATATGATCTTTGGGTGATTTTAATAATTCTTGACCTATATAAGGAAGGAAAGAATACGAGTATCTCTGGAATCAAAAGAAAAATTCCCCAGAAAGAAATAAATAAGCATGGTCTCTAAATTATAAAATAATTTAGGAGTAGTGCCTTGATCTACTCATCAGCAGGTGGTTGATGGGTATGTGCATGACTTGTTTAAGTCCTGTAGGCCTCTGTGTAAAGGGTTTACAGAACTGAGCCCCTTTGCAATGCACACATGGTGTTCAATGGCAAGAGTTCAGACCAAACAAAATGAAAAGATGAGAAAGAGAAATTATGCTATGGAATTTAGGGAGTTAATCCATAGGAGTTTGTACATGTGCAACTGAATGAAGTAAGTGGATGAATGCTTGGGTGTATGTTTATACATAAACTTAAATATACACATTCTCAGATTTTAATTGGGATTTGAATAGCATTTAATAGAAAAGTTCTCTATACAGCCTTAAGAATTTACAAGGTATTTTGCATACTTGATTTCACTCACACCAGAATTTATTTCTGACCCTATTTGTTGCCTTTGCAATACTTGGGGTGTCTCATTTTATTGGGGCAGTTCAAAGTTTTGCTGCAGGTAAAGATGCATGAATTGCTTGCTTGCTTGCATGGATAATTGGAGATCTTGAGGAATTTAAAGTGTTTAAGAGAAGTAGCAGTGTCATTGTAATAAATAAGTTAGACAAACTCTAATATGTTCTAAGTATTTTCATGAGTGTCTTTTGCTTTGTTATCTGGAAAATAGTATGTAAGAAGAAAAAGAAACTTAAATGTTATATGTGTTTGTGAGCTGTGGACTTAAGTAACAAGTTCTGAAATAATTTTAGTAGATAATGCTGAAGGAGAAGATGCCATTTAATCTGATGTGTGAACATGTTTTTCTTGACAGTCATGAGGCACTTCAGTTATGAAATTAGAACTGATACTAGGTAGGAAATATCTGATACTATAAAACTGATACTAGGTAGGAAATATCTTATACTATAAAACTGATACTAGGTAGGAAAAATCTGATACTATAAAACTGATACTAAGTAGGAGAAATCTGATACTATAAAACTGATACTAGGTAGGAAATTTCTGATACTATAACTACTGATCTAATACTAAGTAGGAAAAATCTGATACTATAACTTCAAAACTGATACTAAGTGGCAAGACAAAGATTAAGAGTAGAAAGCATGTATACCAATCAGTAGGCAGGGAAATGTTGCAAAGTGTTTATAGGTTCAGAACACCATTTCTATAAGTTTTAGTCCAGAAGAGTGCAAATATCTTTCAAAAACCAGATTCAACACTTTTCTAGCTCCAGATATAAGAAGTTGTATGATTTATAAAGTAGGTCACAACACCATCACTCATGTGATAATTATTTGCTCTGTTAACCAGGAAATATGCATTTTGTCTGTCATGATTGGTTTGTGCTTGTTGTGTCTAGACCTTGATCACACGTGTTGTTTTTCTCTGCTTAGACTTCAACCTAGTTTATCACCTCAGTATTCATATGATAAGTATCAAATCACAAAGAATTCCGGAAATTAAATGTATGGCTTGTAAACCCAGAGACCAATTAATTTGAGAAGTAAGCAAGAAAATAATAAGTGGCAATATTTGAATTTAATATTAATCAAGCTTGAGATCAAAAAGGAGAATGTAAAAAAAATAGAAATGGCTATGTGACACCAATTCTCTGAAATATGAGAAATATAGTGTGATTAAATTTTCCTTGTTAATTTTAATACTCTGATAAGCAAGGAAACATTTATATATCTTCATATATAAAAATGACTTGAATTGACTTATATACTAATATTTTTATATTGGTAAGAATTTGGATCTTGGGGGAAATGAATTAAAGAAGTGATCACTTGATTTGGAAAAAAAAAATCTCAACAGTAAATCACTGAAAAATAACAATCCAAAAGAAGTGGGTCACTTCAAAATCATTGGATTATTATTACTAGTGCATAGTGCAGAAAACATTTCGAAAGTATAATATTAATCTTAGCCAGCATACAACTATTATTGTATGCCTACTATAGCTACTATGTTTAATAGCAGGTTACCGCCACATTCCATAGCAGGTAATACAACTAAAACCGTACAAGTTTCGTATTGTTTCTTTGGATTTTCCAACAAATGGTCAGGCTAAGGAACTTCCTTTCCTACTGCCAAATGGGATCGCCTCTGGCGGGACGTCCCGAGAGACAAACTGCTCTCTGCCAAACAAGGCCGGGTTACCCCTGTAACAGGTAACTCACGACTATGCCATCCCCCGGTCCTTTGGGACCTTTATCCGAGCGCTCGGTAACCATCATCACACATAATAAATAAGTGTATCCACATGAGTAAGTATCTGGGCTCCATACCATGATACCACCCCTTTCCAGAAGGAAATGACATACCCTAAAGGGCGCGACCCTCATAACCTTGCCGCAACATTCCTGTTTTGACCATTTCTGGGTTGTGAGGCCCTGACAAAGTCTCGTCCACAAAGCTACGCTTTCGCACAAAGCCATGCTTTGGGTCAACAGATGATCAACCTATGATCACAAAGATAAATGATCAAACAAATGATCATATCACAAATGATCAAACACTGATCATCCCACAGCAACACTCAGCATGTCACATTACCAAATTGGGAATATATCGCTGATAAATTTCAACTACATAACCTCTGAGCTCGTACGTCTCAGAGAAGGGTGTTAAGCTAAGAGAATAAATTCTCCGCCACCAACAAAAATGTATTTGAAAGAAATCAGCTTTATATCTCAAATTGTAATGTCAGACATACGATCCATACAAGTCTGTTCCGGGTTCGAACAGAACCGAAGGCACTTCTGAAGAAGCCCTTGCAAATCCGGGTATTCACAATCCCGATCGGACTTCCCATCACTTAGGAAATCTCTATACCGGCGCGACTCAGTGCAGAGACAATCGATAGGTCATCCTATCATTCTCGCAAATACCCGGTCTTCACCATCGGTCTTCAAATGCCATCCATATACGACGTATCATTATTCGGAATGGGTTATGTGACACAAAGGTCCTCTCCCGGCTGAACCGAATAATGAGCGCGATATTTAAAAACATATGGATAATGGATTTCAATTAAGCCACAACTAAACCCAAACTTTCTTTTCAAATGGTTTAACAAATTACCATTTACAATCTTTTAAACAAAAAGATTCATTTTAACAACCTTCAATGGTTTAAACAATTTCCACGTTTTAATCTTTTAAACAAAAGATTCATTCACATATTTTCCAAAACCAATTTCCATTTCAATTGGATTAACTCCTTAAATCTTGGAAACAAAGATTTAACTGATAGTTTTCAAAAACATGTTTCAAAGATTTATTCGTAATTTGGAAAATCATCTTTAATTCAAACTTAAAATCCCTTTTATTCAAATTGGAAATCCATTTCTTATATAAGAGCTTTTATCAGTTGGAAAACAATTAGTTTTCTAAATCATTGTATTCAATTTTAAATATTGAATTTGAATTCAAATCAAATTATTTAAATTCCAGATTTTATTAAGTTATTTAAAATAACTTTTATCTTACAAATTCCTTTTCAAAAGCTTCAACATTTAACCCAAATTCATTTCCAAAATCAATTGAAATTAAAATTTAAATTTCAAAAATATTAAATTTAAAATATTTGTGGCTTAACCGATTTCCACGTGAAATCCATATTTGTGTGTGTATGGTGTAGTCCAAGGGTTTAACACACAATAGTGCAACATCAATCATCACAGATATATCAATATCGATAAGCGGTATAATCCACAACGCTTATCTTCATTTACAGATCACAGATCACAGATATATAAGCTACAGATAATAATTTACATTTATCCAGATAAATAACTACAGTACAGATCACACACAAATCAGAATACATCATAAAACATCACAGATCAGAATATCAAACAATTCAATCATTCAGTTAAATCCAAACATTCACAAGTGAATTTATTAATCAACCGATTAATTTAAATCGGATGTATCAATTATTAATCCGGGTTAATTATCAAAATTTAATTACAAATTATTTGAAATAAATCTTCTTTCAAATTTATTAGTTAACCCTGTAATTATTAACTAATCATTCTTAATTAATGAACCGATTAATTTTTAATTATTAAATACATCTTAATTAATCACCATTATTAATTAATCCTTTGATTTATTAACAAATCAATTCACTCAAAATTTCAAATCATTATTCAATAAATTACATTCAGTAATTATCTATTAATTACTTTTCTAAGTAATTATATTTTCAAAATTATCAACTGATTATTCTGAATTTACTTAAGAAATTAACTTGAACAAATTCAATTAACTCAATTAATTATACTGAATAATTAATTTCATAATTACTGTCATTAAGTAAGTATACTTAATAGTTCCACAATTGATTATTGTTAAATTAATCTAAATTTATTGTTAACTTTTAATCTCATTCATTAATTATCCAAATGATCTTAGTTAATGACCTTATTAACTATTATATTTCTTTAATTACCTTTTTAAAGAAAATTCTTATTTTTAATCATTTTTATTTATAAATCGATTCATTCGTTAACGAAATAGAAATCATTAAACTTCATTATCTAAAGTAAAGTTCATTCATATTTATAATTTAATTATTATTCACAATTTGTTTGAAACATTGTTTCAAAGTTTCTTTTCAAATTTCACTTTTAAACTTATTTTCAACACTTAAGTTATAAAGCTTAATTAAACTTCAAAACCTTGAAATCAGATTTAGATTTGAATCCAGGTTCCAAAATTCTGATTTAATCTTTGTTTAAATTCTTCCTTTACATTTCAAATCAGATTAAGTCCAATTCTTTTAATCCTTTAAACACTTTTAAAGTTATTTAAAACAAGTTTAAATTTTAAAACCTTTATTTATTCTTAATTTAAGTTTTCAAACTAAACTCGAATACACATTTAAACCTTAGTTTTAGAACTTAATTCAACTCTGCTTTAAAATTTACAATTTAAATTTAAAATTAAAACAAAACAGGTTCTGTTTAAAACCTGAAACTCCTACCTGAGAAAATCTCAGGTTCCCTCGAGTTAAAACTCGAGTTTTCTCAGTTTCTTCCCGAGTCCACCTTTTATCAAATTTTCTTTTCATAAACCAAATTAAAGTTTAAAACAACAGTTTTATGTACCCGTGCAACTCGAGTTTCGCTTCGAGACAAAAGTCTTCTCGCTCGAGACTACCCCGAGTTACAAACGAACGTATCCACCTGACACCCATTCGTCTCCGTGCACGTGCACATCATCGTTCGCCATTTCCGGTCGCCACCTACGCTTCGAGCAAGTCGAAGGTCATTCCCAACTCCGCTTCCAACCACCCAACTCCGGCCAGTTCAACTCGAACGCGAATTCGAGTGAAGTTCGAAACCTGGAACACTCACCCGCCTCGACTTCCCAACCTGTCAACATCATTCGCTCGACACTCCGACCACCGGAGGCCACCAAACTCCGGCCGCCGCTTCCTCTACGACCCATCCACCATCCCTCAAACCCGCGTCAAACTCGATGCGTCCAATAGGATGAATGAATCAAAAGTTCTCGCCCCTCCAAAACTAGGTTTTCGAAAAAGTAATCGCCGCCGTTGCCACCACCGTAGTCTGACCACCATCCCACTATTTTTTCCCGACACCCCATTCACTCCGCTACCATTCCTAAGAACCCCAATCATCTTCAATGACGAGGTCACTCAAATTTGTCCAATGAATGGTATTTCGAAAAACTCGAACTGCTCTCGATCCACAAAATGAGAAATTCCCATACTTAGCCCAAAAATCCTATTTTTATGTAAAGATTCTAATTATATAACTGAATCGATACTTTGTGATATTCGAAATCATAAAAAAATGATGTTTTGCTCTGTTAATATCTAGCTTTTCATCCTGCATATCCTTTTCTTCCTTAAAACTATTTTTAAATTTTTAATTTATACTTAAACTCACACATCTGCTGTTGAAAACAAAGCCTAACAAAAATCAAGTGATCTGATATTTGGTTTTGATCAAGCTGGATGCTTTGAAACAAGAAGACAGAGATGGTTTCAACATAAACAGGCATACCCATCAACATATATATATATATATACACAGAGGGAAATTTATGCATATATCTATATACATACTAAGCAACTTCAAACTCAGACATGGTAATCATCAAATAAAGATTTACTTAATTGAATTTAAGTTTGGTTACTCACCTTTATTTCCAGAAAAATGAGCAGAGTTGCTTCTCTGAATTGAAATAGGCTTGCTGAAACTTCTTCTTTGATCTTTGATTTATATAGGTTGTATTTGTTGTTTTATTTTTCCAGTTGAAGTTGAGATTTGTGTTTAAGTTTTGAAATAATATTGCCTTAGATTTTCACTCAGTTTTCGAATGAAACAAATAGAGAGGAGGTTGATATATAGGAAAATGAAGTTTACTGGGTATAAACTTTGTACAAGTGATAAAATATATTTTGTACAAATTGTTAGTAGAGATATTTTCTTAGTTTTGGTGGCTGATTCGTGTACTAAAGAGGCTGAGGAGGTGCTATTAAATGCATGTGTTCCCTTTCTTAGTTACAGCCTAGCTCATATAATTTGCTGTCTTTCCTTTTTGCTTGCTTAGTTATATATATCTTATATTTATGTTTGCTTCATTTGTAAGTCTCGGCTGAGATGATTCTCTTTTGTATACTAAAGGTCTTTGTATTTGTTTTTGTTTTTTTTTGTCTTACATAATTATTTTGTAATATTGATAACCTCTATTTTATTAGTTGTTAAAGTTTAGCAATTCTTTTCACTTGATATTTTTATATCTTATTGTCTTCATTTTGCAAGTGTATATTATTATAACCTCAAATATTTGCATTAGTATTCATAGCTTAAGTATTAATTATCACTTTATAAAATAAGTGAACTTCTATTTTTATTTTACTTTATATTTAGTTTATGCTATTTAAATTTTATCCAACGTTTTTATTTTATACTCTATATCCTATAAAATTTGTATCTTTATTTTCAAACCATCTATTTACGATTTTATTTCAAATCCAATATAGATTATATTATTTCAAATTTACTCTGATATGTTCAAATACATATATATTCTCATATATACACATGTATACAATATTTTAATTTTTAAATGATTTATACAGAATATATTTGGATTTGGGGAAACTCGCAATCCATTTATCGTTTTATCTCACAAATCTTATTCAAAAATTAATTAATTATCAATTTAAATATTTATAAATTCCGGGGTCGTTACAGACTTCCCCCCTTAAAAGAATTTCGTCCTCGAAATTACCAAGGAGACAAAAAGATAGATGAAGAATATTTCATCAAATCGAATTGAACATCTATTCTGCATTTGGCTCACCAAATCATAATATCAATAACAGATACAAGAACGAATCTGTTGAACACTTCACAAATACTCGGGTTAACCAGATTTATGAAATATGCAGTGGCATCGGTTAGTCCAAAGGGATAACTAACCATTCGTAGAAAATATCCGGACCCAAAGAATAGATAGATATATGGATACGATTTCAAAACTTTTAGTTTAGAACTAAAGTACACCTATCAACCATAGCAAACAAAGCAACCAACACATCCAAACAAACAATTTGGCCTATCTGGAGTTTATGTTCCATATTTAATATATCGAATTTATTCCTGGAGCTACCAGAAATTATCGAAGAATTGAGAAAAGATGACGAACAAAAGAGATTGATAAAGAAAAGATTGTTTCCTTGTTGTTACAGGATATTGACCATTTATAGTCGTATTCCCCTGTCCCCTATCTCGTCCTCTTCTTGCACTCATACTCACTATCAGTGGATAGCAAGAGAATTTACTGAGACATTTGAACTGATATCAGAGAATTACTCATTCTAGGGTATACTTCACCCTATCTCTAATGAGTTACTTAATGTGTTATACTCCTGAGCTAAAGTTCAACCTTAGCTCTGATACCAAATGTAAGATTCCAAAAACTCGGCCTTCGAAAATTGGCACCCGTATTTCACTTATACTCAAAATGGCATAGATCCAAACGCCGAATCTGGCTTCCCGGAGCTTATAACTACATTAAGTAAACAACACAGCGGAATAAATGAATAATACATTGATATACAGCTTTGATACAATATCTGATACAACAAAATGCTAAAAAAAGAATATCAATATACATCAGAGATGATACAACAAATAGCAGCGGAAAGAAAAGATAACATCTAACATCAGCAGCGGATAGAATATCTCCAATAGAATGCTCCAATCCATAGCTAGCGAAAAGCAAGATCAGTTGTCCAGGGACTGACTAGCTCCAAATAATCTACTCAACCTGAATATCTGAGAAACCCAACTCTAGACTGCCCATGTGGAAAATGGTGGACACCCAGAGTTTAGGAAGGGAACAATAAACTCCGAATCAGTCATGGGACTGGTGTGAGCAACAAAAACAGTTTTATCTTTAAACAAACACAAAAGAATTTTTTTTAACATTGAATCCGCAATGCTTTTGGAAAATGAAACTACCATAAGGCCTCCCGCACACACACACAATGCAAACGCAGAATCGGAGGAGATTTCTCCTTATGATAGTCAAAGATGCTTACTACGCAAATCATTGGATTATTATTACTAGTGCATAGTGCAGAAAACATTTCGAAAGTATAATATTAATCTTAGCCAGCATACAACCATTATTGTATGCCTACTATAGCTACTATGTTCAATAGCAGGTTACCGCCACATTCCATAGCAGGTAATACAACTAAAACCGTACAAGTTTCGTATTGTTTCTTTGGATTTTCCAACAAATGGTCAGGCTAAGGAACTTCCTTTCCTACTACCGAATGGGATCGCCTCTGGCGGGACGTCCCGAGAGACAAACTGCTCTCTGCCAAACAAGGCCGGGTTACCACTGTAACAGGTAACTCACGACTATGCCATCCCCCGGTCCTTTGGGACCTTTATCCGAGCGCTCGATAACCATCATCACACATAATAAATAGTGGAAATTAGCCACAAGGGCTTTTTTAGCAAGTGGAATTAGTTTCTAGGACACACAGCTGAAATAATTACTTTCAAGGACAAAACGTAAAAAAATTAGTTTCTAGGGCCTAAAAACTTATGAGATTATGTACTTGAAAGTAATTGGACTGCTAAATTTGTCCTTGAAAGTAATTATTCTACTGACTTTGGCCTTGAAAGTAATTTCTTTGAATGTGTGTCCTAGAAACTAATTGGACTGCAAAGTTTGTCCTTCTGGTGAAATGCCCCTAATAAATAAGTGTATCCACATGAGTAAGTATTTGGGATCCATACCATGATACCACCCCTTTCCAGAAGGAAATGACATACCCTAAAGGGCGCAACCCTCATAACCTTGCCGCGACATTCCTGTTTCAACCATTTTCGGGTTGTGAGGCCCTGACGAAGTCTCGTCCACAAAGCTACGCTTTGGCACAAAGCCATGCTTTGGGTCAACAGATGATCAACCTATGATCACAAAGATAAATGATCAAACAAATGATCATATCACAAATGATCAAACACTGATCATCCCACAGCAACACTCAGCATGTCACATTACCAAATTGGGAATATATCGCTGATAAATTTCAACTACATAACCTCTGAGCTCGTACGTCTCAGAGAAGGGTGTTAAGCTAAGAGAATAAATTCTCCGCCACCAACAAAAATGTATTTGAAAGAAATCAGCTTTATATCTCAAATTGTAATGTCAGACATACAATCCATACAAGTCTGTTCCGGGTTCGAACAGAACCGAAGGCACTTCCGAAGAAGCCCTTGCAAATCCGGGTATTCACAATCCCGATCGGACTTCCCATCACTTAGGAAATCTCTATACCGGCGCGACTCAGTGCAGAGACAATCGATAGGTCATCCTATCATTCTCGCAAATACCCGGTCTTCACCATCGGTCTTCAAATGCCATCCATATACGACGTATCATTATTCGGAATGGGTTATGTGACACAAAGGTCCTCTCCCGGCTGAACCGAATAATGAGCGCGATATTTAAAAACATATGGATAATGGATTTCAATTAAGCCACAACTAAACCCAAACTTTCTTTTCAAATGGTTTAACAAATTACCATTTACAATCTTTTAAACAAAAAGATTCATTTTAACAACCTTCAATGGTTTAAACAATTTCCACGTTTTAATCTTTTAAACAAAAGATTCATTCACATATTTTCCAAAACCAATTTCCATTTCAATTGGATTAACTCCTTAAATCTTGGAAACAAAGATTTAACTGATAGTTTTCAAAAACATGTTTCAAAGATTTATTCGTAATTTGGAAAATCATCTTTAATTCAAACTTAAAATCCCTTTTATTCAAATTGGAAATCCATTTCTTATATAAGAGCTTTTATCAGTTGGAAAACAATTAGTTTTCTAAATCATTGTATTCAATTTTAAATATTGAATTTGAATTCAAATCAAATTATTTAAATTCTAGATTTTATTAAGTTATTTAAAATAACTTTTATCTTACAAATTCCTTTTCAAAAGCTTCAACATTTAACCCAAATTCATTTCCAAAATCAATTGAAATTAAAATTTAAATTTCAAAAATATTAAATTTAAAATATTTGTGGCTTAACCGATTTCCACGTGAAATCCATATTTGTGTGTGTATGGTGTAGTCCAGGGGTTTAACACACAATAGTGCAACATCAATCATCACAGATATATCAATATCGATAAGTGGTATAATCCACAACGCTTATCTTCATTTACAGATCACAGATCACAGATATATAAGCTACAGATAATAATTTACATTTATCTAGATAAATAACTACAGTACAGATCACACACAAATCAGAATACATCATAAAACATCACAGATCAGAATATCAAACAATTCAATCATTCAGTTAAATCCAAACATTCACAAGTGAATTTATTAATCAACCGATTAATTTAAATCGGATGTATCAATTATTAATCCGGGTTAATTATCAAAATTTAATTACAAATTATTTGAAATAAATCTTCTTTCAAATTTATTAGTTAATCCTGTAATTATTAACTAATCATTCTTAATTAATGAACCGATTAATTTTTAATTATTAAATACATCTTAATTAATCACCATTATTAATTAATCCTTTGATTTATTAACAAATCAATTCACTCAAAATTTCAAATCATTATTCAATAAATTACATTCAATAATTATCTATTAATTACTTTTCTAAGTAATTATATTTTCAAAATTATCAACTGATTATTCTGAATTTACTTAAGAAATTAACTTGAACAAATTCAATTAACTCAATTAATTATACTGAATAATTAATTTCATAATTACTGTCATTCAGTAAGTATACTTAATAGTTCCACAATTGATTATTGTTAAATTAATCTAAATTTATTGTTAACTTTTAATCTCATTCATTAATTATCCAAATGATCTTAGTTAATGATCTTATTAACTATTATATTTCTTTAATTACCTTTTTAAAGAAAATTCTTATTTTTAATCATTTTAATTTGTAAATCGATTCATTCGTTAACGAAATAGAAATCATTAAACTTCATTATCTAAAGTAAAGTTCATTCATATTTATAATTTAATTATTATTCATAATTTGTTTGAAACATTGTTTCAAAGTTTCTTTTCAAATTTCACTTTTAAACTTATTTTCAACACTTAAGTTATAAAGCTTAATTAAACTTCAAAACCTTGAAATCAGATTTAGATTTGAATCCAGGTTCCAAAATTCTGATTTAATCTTTGTTTAAATTCTTCCTTTACATTTCAAATCAGATTAAGTCCAATTCTTTTAATCCTTTAAACACTTTTAAAGTTATTTAAAACAAGTTTAAAATTTAAAAACTTTTTTTTATTCTTAATTTAAGTTTTCAAACTAAACTCGAATACACATTTAAACCTTAGTTTTAGAACTTAATTCAACTCTGCTTTAAAATTTACAATTTAAAATTAAAATTAAAACAGAACAAGTTCTGTTTAAAACCTGAAACTCCTACCTGAGAAAATCTCAGGTTCCCTCGAGTTAAAACTCGAGTTTTCTCAGTTTCTTCCCGTGTCCACCTTTTATCAAATTTTCTTTTCATAAACCAAATTAAAGTTTAAAACAACAGTTTTATGTACCCGTGCAACTCGAGTTTCGCTTCGAGACAAAAGTCTTCTCGCTCGAGACTACCCCGAGTTACTCACGAACGTATCCACCTGACACCCATTCGTCTCCGTGCACGTGCACATCATCGTTCGCCATTTCCGGTCGCCACCTACGCTTCGAGCAAGTCGAAGGTCATTCCCAACTCCGCTTCCAACCACCCAACTCCGGCCAGTTCAACTCGAACGCGAATTCGAGTGAAGTTCGAAACCTGGAACACTCACCTGCCTCAACTTCCCAACCTGTCAACGTCGTTCGCTCGACGCTCCGACCACCGGAGGCCACCAAACTCCGGCCGCCGCTTCCTCTACGACCCATCCACCATCCCTCAAACCGGCGTCAAACTCGATGCGTCCAATAGGATGAATGAATCAAAAGTTCTCGCCCCTCCAAAACTAGGTTTTCGAAAAAGAAATCGCCGTCGTTGCCACCACCGTAGTCTGACCACCATCCCACTATTTTTTCCCGACACCCCATTCACTCCGCTACCATTCCTAAGAACCCCAATCATCTTCAATGACGAGGTTACTCGAATTTGTCCAAAGAATGGTATTTCGAAAAACTCGAACTGCTCTCGATCCACAAAATGAGAAATTCCCATACTTAGCCCAAAAATCCTATTTTATGTAAAGATTCTAATTATATAACTGAATCGATACTTTGTGATATTCGAAATCATAAAAAAATGATGTTTTGCTCTGTTAATATCTAGCTTTTCATCCTGCATATCCTTTTCTTCCTTAAAACTATTTTTAAATTTTTAATTTATACTTAAACTCACACATCTGCTGTTGGAAACAAAGCCTAACAAAAATCAAGTGATCTGATATTTGGTTTTGATCAAGCTGGATGCTTTGAAACAAGAAGACAGAGATGGTTTCAACATAAACAGGCATACCCATCAACATATATATATATATACACAGAGGGAAATTTATGCATATATCTATATACATACTAAGCAACTTCAAACTCAGACATGGTAATCATAAAATAAAGATTTACTTAATTGAATTTAAGTTTGGTTACTCACCTTTATTTCCAGAAAAATGAGCAGAGTTGCTTCTCTTAATTGAAATAGGCTTGCTGAAACTTCTTCTTTGATCTTTGATTTATATTGGTTGTATTTGTTGTTTTATTTTTCCAGTTGAAGTTGAGATTTGTGTTTAAGTTTTGAAATAATATTGCCTTAGATTTTCACTCAGTTTTCGAATGAAACAAATAGAGAGGAGGTTGATATATAGGAAAATGAAGTTTACTGGGTATAAACTTTGTACAAGTGATAAAATATATTTTGTACAAATTGTTAGCAGAGATATTTTCTTAGTTTTGGTGGCTGATTCGTGTACTAAAGAGGCTGAGGAGGTGCTATTAAATGCATGTGTTCCCTTTCTTAGTTACAGCCTAGCTCATATAATTTGTTGTCTTTCCTTTTTGCTTGCTTAGTTATATATATCTTATATTTATGTTTGCTTCATTTGTAAGTCTCGGCTGAGATGATTCTCTTTTGTATACTAAAGATCTTTGTATTTGTTTTTGTTTTTTTTGTCTGTACATAATTATTTTGTAATATTGATAATCTCTATTTTATTAGTTGTTAAAGTTTAGCAATTGTTTTCACTTGATATTTTTATATCTTATTGTCTTCATTTTGCAAGTGTATATTATTATAACCTCAAATATTTGCATAGTATTCATAGCTTAAGTATTAATTATCACTTTATAAAATAAGTGAACTTCTATTTTTATTTTACTTTATATTTAGTTTATGCTATTTAAATTTTATCCAACGTTTTTATTTTATACTCTATATCCTATAAAATTTGTATCTTTATTTTCAAACCATTTATTTACGATTTTATTTCAAATCCAATATAGATTATATTATTTCAAATTTACTCCGATATGTTCAAATACATATATATTCTCATATATACACATGTATACAATATATTAATTTTTAAATGATTTATACAGAATATATTTGGATTCGGGGAAACTCGAAATCCATTTATCGTTTTATTTCACAAATCTTATTCAAAAATTAATTAATTATCAATTTAAATATTTATAAATTCCGGGGTCGTTACAGACTTCCCCCCTTAAAAGAATCTCGTCCTCGAAATTACCAAGGAGACAAAAAGATAGATGAAGAATATTTCATCAAATCGAATTGAACATCTATTCTGCATTTGGCTCACCAAATCAGAATATCAATAACAGATACAAGAACGAATATGTTGAACACTTCACAAATACTCGGGTTAACTAGATTTATGAAATATGCAGTGGCATCGGTTAGTCCAAAGGGATAACTAACCATTCGTAGAATATCAAATGTAACGATAGGTAGGCTTTTCAACCATCCCTACAGCGGCATACACTGGTAGGCTTTGCAACCATCCCACCACCACCGTGGCTTACACTGGTACCTCGCAAGTGCTTTTACGGCCAGCCTCTCGACTGCATAACCAACCCATCCCACTCAGGGACATGTAGGGGTAAGAGTCTCCCGTTCTCCACCAAACTGCGAAGCGAGAACCCCCTATCATGCTGTAATATAGCAAATGCGATCCTGGGACCTGTGGGTCCTCCTACCGAATGGGATCGCCTCTGGCTGGACGTCCCGAGAGACAAACTGCTCTCTGCTAAACAAGGCCGGGTTACCCCTGTAACAATGTAACGACCCGTAAATTTCAACTGTTTTAATAACGTAATTAGTTGAAATTTTGTGAAAATTTTAAACGATAAAATTTTGAAATAAAATTTTATATTTGGAATACGTCTAGTTAAGCATAGCAACTGGTAAATTTTCGTCTGAAAATACGAAAGTTTATTTCGCGCGTAAAATTCACTTCAATTTAATTAGTTAAAAAGCGTTGAAAATAAAACGTTTTCAAAACCAAAATATTTTTACATAGAAAAATTCTAAACCATCTTCTGAGCAAGACGTCAGTTTGTCGTTTTTCCAAATTCGGACATCTTTGGCTCCGTCGATCTTATTTTTTAGCATTTTTCTTGCATTTTCCGCTATTAGAAAATTCGAATTTTTATAATTCAATCGTACCACTGATTTCTATATACCGTTTTGATCATCTCGTCCTACTGATCTCTACAGTATATTCGTTTGTGCAGTTTGGTGTTTGGTACGCAACGAGGTCAATAAAATGATTTCATACCGGTATCGGTTTTAAAACCATTTGGCTCCTTGCGCCCATTCATCTACCCACCCGTTGAAACCAGCAAACTTTATAATTCCCAGATTTCAACTTTAACTATTGCTATTCTCTATGTCAATTTATTATACAATGTTGACAGTCAGTGCATTTACTTTTATTCATTTATTCAAAGTGAACGTTTCATTTTACTTGCTATCTTCTTTTCTTCCTATCCTCCCCTACTTTCTCCATTCTAAAACAAATACACTGAACCCCATCATTTTGCCTTCACATCTTCTTCCACCTGTCTCCGCAAGAAACCACAGCACAACGTGCCATGCTCCACCCTCCCAACGCACTCAACCCCACCAACCTCGGCCTCGATCCAATCTCCACCCAGCTGCCATCTTCGAACCCATCTACCCCTGAACAGCCTGCCCTGCTTCATAGCTGCTTGCATCCTCCGCACCCAGTCGCCCACTCCCAGTCCCACCACCTTCCGTTATTCCTTTAACCCATTTGCTTCTCCACCTTCCTCCATAAACTGACTGAAACCCACCACAAAGCCATGCGTTTGAAATAGCCGTTCATTGCTTCCCTGACCCCACCGTGTTTTCCACCAAGACCACATACACCCGAGCTCACCACCTACCAAATCACCCTCCGCCTTGACCGCCGAATGCTCCAGCGCTTTCCCCTCCGTGCTCACTCCTCCGCTCCGTTCGACTGTCAGCCTCTCACGCCTTCCTCCGCCCGCATCCTCCTCCTCGTGCAGAGCACACTACCACCAACCCGAGTGCTTCCCCTCAACAGCGAAAAACCCCTAGCCTTCCACTCGACTACCCACCTTCTTCATTTTACAATCCACGCAAGGTATTTATAAATCTACATGTAGTTGTTCATCTATATATTCACAGTCATATATATTAAATGATAGTTGGTCTTAGTTTACATAAATTTATATAAATTTATATTATTAAAGTATGTTGTAGTTTATAAAGTTGTAAGGTATAATAGAGTACAGGTTTATATAAGTTTAGGCTATTGCATATCTGAGTTTATATATATACATATATATATAGATATTATGTATAAGATCTGTTCGGTTTATACCAAGTATGTACATTTGTCAAAAGTTGTTTATAACCCAAGTTATATATATATAATTTATATTATAAAAGCTTAGTTTAACCTCTTTTACTGTTATATTGTATATATCTAGTTGCATATTTCATACAGGGCATAGTTAAGTTTCTGAAACCGGTAGATATATTACTTACATATATTATAGCATGCACTTGGTAGTTTGAAACGAATGTTTTCGCATATATATATTTTTCATATCAAAATTTTGGTTGTTATAAACTGTTCGGTTGTAGGTATAAATGATTCCACTGTTTATATAAGTGTAAGTTATATAAGATTTTGAATGATATGTAAATAGTAAATCTTATATATATATATTTATTTTAGAACTTTAATTTGGTATATCTATATATGTGATTTGATAGGAGTGCTGTTATGTATAAGTTTGATTATATAAATTTAAAATATGTCAGTTCCAACTATCTGTTGTATATGTTGTTAAATTTTACAAATATAAGTTTCGGCAGTATATTCATATATTTCTATGGGAGTTTATTTGAAAAAATGTTAAGTTGCTTATAGATATATCTTTTATTTATTACTAAGTGATTTCGGCTACTTAGGATATAGGTGTTATACGTTTAACAATAGTTGTTTATTTGACTCCCTGAGTTGTGCTTTTTTTTCCAGGCGCACGTATGTTTAAATTTGTTCCTATATATGTTGTTTAAAACAGAGGGTATATGCATTTTGGAATAGCTTACATATACATTTACATATATGGTCTAGTTGTATACTGTATGATGATTTTGCAGCATATAAAATATATTGATTTGAAATATATGTTGATTCTAATATTTGTGTTCAATTCAAAACAGCGATGTTTGAAATATATACATATATCAAATTCTATTTGTGTTTGAATTAAATATCGGTTTGAAATTTATATTTAAATGGATTTTTGGAAATTTATATATAGGTAATATATCTTGTTCATTGATCTCGTGCCATCGTAACTTACCATCTAAAATCGTTTTATTACAGCAATTCTTAGCTTGTCGTTGTTCATGTGCTTGTCCGTATCCATTCGCTTCCATTTCATCGTTCATTTCTCTAGCCTCGGAAGGTGAGCACTCACTCACGATTAACGTTCTTTTATTTATTAAATTTGATTTCAATTGAAACGACAATTGAAATATACTATTGTTAGTTAATTACACTGTTATATATGTTATTGCCTGTATCAGTTCACCTGTGACATCTGACACCTTTATCTGTTAATTATTTATGCGATGATAATACAGTTTGGCTGATAATTGATTGATTGTTGATGTTTATATTGGACGTTAAATTGTTAATTTTAAAATGATAAATAGTATGAAATTGAACTTGATATAGGATAATTAAATGTTAAATTTGATTAACTGACATTTGTAAAATATGACCCCTTTAACTGTTAAATTTTTTTTTTGACACGCAGGATTTGTTTAATTACACTTTGAACCACTGAATGTATGTTGTTAAATTGATGATGTATGAAATTGTAAATAGATGACAAGTTAAGAACCGTAATGTAATAATCTTTAATCTGCGCGAAATGATAGTGTAGATTCTAGAAATAATTATATTAATTCGTACAAATAACAATGCGAATTAATACGATTATTTCGGGATTATTTGAATTGATTATTGGATTGATATTGATTGTTGTTATTTCTTGTTTATTTACTTTGACACCATCCCAGTTATCACACTGCAAGTTCCCTTTGTTATGTTTTGATTTTTGAATTGAATTGGAATCGGGTTGAAATGATAAATACCCAAATTGAACTTTGACCTAGGATAGGAAATTAAATAAAACCCGATTGGTCAATAATTTGATTTAAAATAAAACGAAGTTTTTTTTTATTTGAATAAATAATATGGTTTTGAAATGAAGTTGAAATTTGAATTTTGATAAAAGGAAAATGTTAATTTTTAATAATCTGAAACAAAATATTAACAATGTAATTGATGAAAGAACGATGTTTAATTTGAGAAATGATTGAATTAAGTTTGAAATGATTTTATAATTAAGTTTGAAATTATAATTAAGTTTGAAATTATTAAACTTTGAAATTATTTAATAATTAAGTTTTGAATTATTTAATAATTAAATAAGATTGAATTTTTCAATGATTAAATTGAATTGAAATTCTTTAATAAGAAAAATGGAACTTTTGAATAAGTGAATTTTACTTCGTAAATAATTGAAATTGAGTTTTCTTTATTAAGTAAGTTTTGGAAAATTATTTAAGAAAGTAAATAAGTGAAATTGAATTTCTTTAACAAGAAATGAAATGTGATATTTTTGGAATTAATGTAAGACTTGAAATTTAAAGAATTTGGTTTGATGAATTTAATTTAATTAAATTGGTAAGTTTTGATATAATGAAGTTGAATTTAAATAATGGATTTAATGAATTGGAAATTTAATAGAAATTGTTTTGAATGGAAATTTACTTAACGAATATTGAATGAAATCGATAAATGAAGTTAAATTGTTTTGAATGTTAAATTAATTTAAATGATTTCGGAATGAAACTTATATACGAATTTGAATCAATATTTGAATTGTTTTAAATGGAATTTGAAATTGAATTATAAGATTTTGAAATGGTAAATTGAAGTTTTGAAACGTAAATTTTGGAAATTGGTTTTTGAAAGACAAATGAAATGTTGGTTTACGAATTGAAATTGAAATTGAAATTGATTTGGTTTTTGAAATATATAAACGACCAATCGGTGAAATAATTTCGAAGGTTATTAAAGAGACCGGAATTCGGTTATGGATATACTCTCTATCTAAACCGAAAACCACTTTAATAACTATACGCGGAGTGATGATCCAGAATGAAGTGGTTGGAATGATGTACGTGATGACTGAAGAAAGTGAACGATAATGGATAGCCTTGACACTTGTGTCAAATTGGAAATGACTAAAACAGGAGCTGTGCCGGGCCAATGGAGGATTAGCTACCTCAAGTGGACACACTTCTTTGAACTACTTATTACTTGTTGTCGATTGGTGCACCCTTGATTTTGGGAGTGTTGTTTCACGGTGTTGCGGGCGCTGCGGCGTTGCGTTCTCACCAGTCCGGATCAGGCGAACGGTAGTATCACTACCTTGGGTATTGCCTCATGTGCCTTGTCATACTTGTATTCCATTTATACGCGACCACTACGATTTTGATTTGTACCTTTAGTATATGGATTGCCCTCTGGTGACTTCCGGTTTTGGGGAAACTACGGCCTTGTATATGCTTTTGGGAATAAAAATGTGTTAAGGGTGGAATGGGCCATGACTTAACGCTATTTTGATATCTTATTATTACTGATAGACATTATCTACTTATCGTACATTACTACCTAGTAGATAGTTTAACGGATCCTTAAAGGATGGTTATTCCAAACATCCTTTGAGTTACTTGTATTTCAATTGCTATTTCACTTGAGTTGGATTTATTAATATAAGAATGTTAATCCTGACTCGAGTGTTTTGTGTTTTGCTTTACGCTCGGGTCAGACTGAGTGTACCAGTATTCGAGACTCATCTTTGGAGTTGGAGCTTTGCTTGAAGATCCAGCCATCTATTCTGCTTTCAGTATTCGAAGATTTCAGTGATGTATTCTGATTTGTATCTGATGTATCATATTACTCTTCCGTTGTATCTGGTTTAACTCTGATGTAACTTATTCATTTATATAGTAGCTTCATGAACTACTATCGCTTTTATTTCTGCTGCCCTTATTACTCTGTGTCTGTGATCTGTGATTATTTATTTACTGTATATGTTCAGTTTTGCCAAATTTAAAATAACAATGCGGTATTTTGAGCAATTCAATTCCGGCATGAGTGTCTACCTATACACTTATAATGGATGCGAATGGTCCAAAATTCTGGGTCGTTACAGTTGTTATTAGAGCTTTGGTAGCTCTAGGCAAAACTTAACATATAGGGTAAATGTATTTACAGAATCACTCTCATTCGAGTTTCAATCTCTTCCTTTTGACTCAATTCCTTTGAATTTTGGAACGTTTCCCTCGGTTCTGAAATTCATTCGTGTCCTTCACTATTCGTCTTCTTTCAATCATGGGGCACCCCATAACTCCATTCTGAATGTTATCTATAATAGATCGGCGGTCTCGCAAATCTTAGAATGATTCGTAAAGGAGTAAACTCCTTTATAATAGGCATCGATTTACCGGAGATTCCTGTACCCTCGGTTTACGATGCTATCTATCTCCTGCTATACCTGAATTCTATTTCTTGAGATCGAATGTCGATTTACCTCGGAATTCAGCATCGATCTTATTCTTGAAGTTACAGACGACCCGGTTAAGGTTGCCCGTGAATTAAATAAACTCATCCATCTCACGATTGTGGTAATTGAATTATCTTATCTTCTGTTTCAAACTTATTTTCGAATCAAAATTCTCTTTGATTTGAGTCCATCAAATTTGAATCCCTATTCTTGCTTTGAAATCCGTTACTGTATCATCGAGCGAGGAATTGTATTTATAAAATTATATTTAAAATATTTCAAATATATTGTGGTGTTTGAGTTGTTGATGTTGATTTGGGTTTTCGATCGATTCGTCTGATCAACGCTATCGATAGGATTTCCAAAACACTTGAGCAGAGCGAACTGACACATCGTTTTCAAATTTGGTAAATAAAATAAAGTTTTGTATGATTATATTATGAAACTAAATTGTTAATAAATTTGTTGTCTGAAATAATAATATTTGATTTTCATTTATTGTTTTGTAAACCATTGACTATTGCATAATAAATAAATGAATTTATAAACTTAGTTATAATTTGATTTGGAATTTGAAATGAATTTAAATCAGAAATTGGAGTATTTGATTGCCTAAAATTTCAAGCTTTGGTTTTAAAATTTTTTAAAAATGTATATTATTGAAGTATTTTCGAATAGAAATCGTTTCCAAAGAATTTTAAAATGTTGAAATCAGTGCTCTTCTCTTTGTCGCTGGAAAATAATTTCGGTGATGGCGGCCGCATCATCGACATTCATTTTCGAGTTTCGAAGTAGAGATACTATTCTGTAGCTTTGCTACGGTTTGTTTTGAAAAATATTTTGATTTGAATTTCTTCAGTATATTTTGATCTACATATATATAAGTATCTTATTTTAAAATTTAATTTGATTTGACATAAATATATTATATATCTCTAAATTGTAAAGTTAATTGGAAATCTAATTCTTAAATTTTGTAAAGGATGATTTTAATTATATATAAAACCAAAATTTGGAATAAATATTTAAACTTGAATAATTGAATTGGAAAATTTTTATTGGTATATTGTTCAACTGCATTCTAATACAACTTACCTAAATCATTCAGAAGTTGAATATTGGATAATATATAAGATAAATTGAATTTATAAATAAAATTTGAGTGTTTATAATAAATGTTATACACTAAATTGTGATTATAAAGATGTTAATAGAGTTAGATAGGATAATAAGAAACTCAGTTAATAATGAAATAAATTTGTTTTGAAAAAATTAATAAATTGAAATTTGATCAACATATGAAAATACCTTGAATTTAAAAGAAATAATAGATATATATTAATTTAAATCGGAACTTTTATGGTTTAAATTAATTTATATGGGTTAAATATATGTGATTAGATATATTAAGTAGAATAAATTTAACAATAATTTGTAACAAAGAAGAATTTAAATTGCTGAAAAATATATGATTATAATAAAAGACTATTCAAGTCTACGGTTTTAGAAAATTGTAAATTGAAAAAAATGGGATAATAAGATAATGAATAGTTGAGATTGATTTTAGTAAAATCAAATGGATTAAATCAATTATTGAATATCAATTAATTTAAATTTGAATTTATATGGTTTAAATTAATTGTTATTTTGTATTTCAAATCTGTTTTTCTTTCTGGTTGTTTCTATTCTCCTACCTCGTTCCTTTTCGGGGACGAAAAGTTTTGAGTGGGGGAGAGTGTAACGACCCGTAAATTTCAACTGTTTTAATAACGTAATTAGTTGAAATTTTGTGAAAATTTTAAACGATAAAATTTTGAAATAAAATTTTATATTTGGAATACGTCTAGTTAAGCATAGCAACTGGTAAATTTTCGTCCGAAAATACGAAAGTTTATTTCGCGCGTAAAATTCACTTCAATTTAATTAGTTAAAAAGCGTTGAAAATAAAACGTTTTCAAAACCAAAATATTTTTACATAGAAAAATTCTAAACCATCTTCTGAGCAAGACGTCAGTTTGTCGTTTTTCCAAATTCGGACATCTTTGGCTCCGTCGATCTTATTTTTCAGCGTTTTTCTTGCATTTTCCACTATTAGAAAATTCGAATTTTTATAATTCAATCGTACCACTGATTTCTATATACCGTTTTGATCATCTCGTCCTACTGATCTCTACAGTATATTCATTTGTGCAGTTTGGTGTTCGGTACGCAACGAGGTCAATAAAATGATTTCATACCGGTATCGGTTTTAAAACCAATTGGCTCCTTGCGCCCATTCATCTACCCACCCGTTGAAACCAGCAAACTTTATAATTCCCAGATTTCAACTTTAACTATTGCTATTCTCTATGTCAATTTATTATACAATGTTGACAGTCAGTGCATTTACTTTTATTCATTTATTCAAAGTGAACGTTTCATTTTACTTGCTATCTTCTTTTCTTCCTATCCTCCCCTACTTTCTCCATTCTAAAACAAATACACTGAACCCATCATTTTGCCTTCACATCTTCTTCCACCTGTCTCCGCAAGAAACCACAGCACAACGTGCCATGCTCCACCCTCCCAACGCACTCAACCCCACCAACCTCGGCCTCGATCCAATCTCCACCCAGCTGCCATCTTCGAACCCATCTACCCCTGAACAGCCTACCCTGCTTCATAGCTGCTTGCATCCTCCGCACCCAGTCGCCCACTCCCAGTCCCACCACCTTCCGTTATTCCTTTAACCCATTTGCTTCTCCACCTTCCTCCATAAACTGACTGAAACCCACCACAAAGCCATGCGTTTGAAATAGTCGTTCATTGCTTCCCTGACCCCACCGTGTTTTCCACCAAGACCACAGACACCCGAGCTCACCACCTACCAAATCACCCTCCGCCTTGACCGCCGAATGCTCCAGCGCTTTCCCCTCCGTGCTTCACTCCTCCGCTCCGTTCGACTGTCAGCCTCTCACGCCTTCCTCCGCCCGCATCCTCCTCCTCGTGCAGAGCGCACTACCACTAACCCGAGTGCTTCCCCTCAGCAACGAAAAACCCCTAGCCTTCCACTCGACTACCCACCTTCTTCATTTTACAATCCACGCAAGGTATTTATAAATCTACATGTAGTTGTTCATCTATATATTCACAGTTATATATATTAAATGATAGTTGGTCTTAGTTTACATAAATTTATATAAATTTATATTATTAAAGTATGTTGTAGTTTATAAAGTTGTAAGGTATAATAGAGTACAGGTTTATATAAGTTTAGGCTATTGCATACCTGAGTTTATATATATACATATATATGTAGATATTATGTATAAGATCTGTTCGGTTTATACCAAGTATGTACATTTGTCAAAAGTTGTTTATAACCCAAGTTATATATATATAATTTATATTATAAAAGCTTAGTTTAACCTCTTTTACTGTTATATTGTATATATCTAGTTGCATATTTCATACAGGGCATAGTTAAGTTTCTGAAACCGGTAGATATATTACTTACATATATTATAGCATGCACTTGGTAGTTTGAAACGAATGTTTTCGCATATATATATTTTTCATATCAAAATTTTGGTTGTTATAAACTGTTCGGCTGTAGGTATAAATGATTCCACTGTTTATATAAGTGTAAGTTATATAAGATTTTGAATGATATGTAAATAGTAAATCTTATATATATATTTATTTTAGAACTTTAATTTGGTATATCTATATATGTGATTTGATAGGAGTGCTGTTATGTATAAGTTTGATTATATAAATTTAAAATATGTCAGTTCCAACTATCTGTTGTATATGTTGTTAAATTTTACAAATATAAGTTTCGGCAGTATATTCATATATTTCTATGGGAGTTTATTTGAAAAAATGTTAAGTTGCTTATAGATATATCTTTTATTTATTACTAAGTGATTTCGGCTACTTAGGATATAGGTGTTATACGTTTAACAATAGTTGTTTATTTGACTCCCTGAGTTGTGCTTTTTTTTCCAGGCGCACATATGTTTAAATTTGTTCCTATATATGTTGTTTAAAACAGAGGGTATATGCATTTTGGAATAGCTTACATATACATTTACATATATGGTCTAGTTGTATACTGTATGATGATTTTGCAGCATATAAAATATATTGATTTGAAATATATGTTGATTCTAATATTTGTGTTCAATTCAAAACAGCGATGTTTGAAATATATACATATATCAAATTCTATTTGTGTTTGAATTAAATATCGGTTTGAAATTTATATTTAAATGGATTTTTGGAAATTTATATATAGGTAATATATCTTGTTCATTGATCTCGTGCCATCGTAACTTACCATCTAAAATCGTTTTATTACAGCAATTCTTAGCTTGTCGTTGTTCATGTGCTTGTCCGTATCCATTCGCTTCCATTTCATCGTTCATTTCTCTAGCCTCGGAAGGTGAGCACTCACTCACGATTAACGTTCTTTTATTTATTAAATTTGATTTCAATTGAAACGACAATTGAAATATACTGTTGTTAGTTAATTACACTGTTATATATGTTATTGCCTGTATCAGTTCACCTGTGACATCTGACACCTTTATCTGTTAATTATTTATGCAATGATAATACAGTTTGGCTGATAATTGATTGATTGTTGATGTTTATATTGGACGTTAAATTGTTAATTTTAAAATGATAAATAGTATGAAATTGAACTTGATATAGGATAATTAAATGTTAAATTTGATTAACTGACATTTGTAAAATATGACCCCTTTAACTGTTAAATTTTTTTTTTGACACGCAGGATTTGTTTAATTACACTTTGAACCACTGAATGTATGTTGTTAAATTGATGATGTATGAAATTTTAAATAGATGACAAGTTAAGAACCGTAATGTAATAATCTTTAATCTGCGCGAAATGATAGTGTAGATTCTAGAAATAATTATATTAATTCGTACAAATAACAATGCGAATTAATACGATTATTTTGGGATTATTTGAATTGATTATTGGATTGATATTGATTGTTGTTATTGCTTGTTTATTTACTTTGACACCATCCCAGTTATCACACTGCAAGTTCCCTTTGTTATGTTTTGATTTTTGAATTGAATTGGAATCGGGTTGAAATGATAAATACCCAAATTGAACTTTGACCTAGGATAGGAAATTAAATAAAACCCGATTGGTCAATAATTTGATTTAAAATAAAATGAAGTTTTTTTTTATTTGAATAAATAATATGGTTTTGAAATGAAGTTGAAATTTGAATTTTGATAAAAGGAAAATGTTAATTTTTAATAATCTGAAACAAAATATTAACAATGTAATTGATGAAAGAACGATGTTTAATTTGAGAAATGATTGAATTAAGTTTGAAATGATTTTATAATTAAGTTTGAAATTATAATTAAGTTTTAAATTATTAAACTTTGAAATTATTTAATAATTAAGTTTTGAATTATTTAATAATTAAATAAGATTGAATTTTTCAATGATTAAATTGAATTGAAATTCTTTAATAAGAAAAATGGAACTTTTGAATAAGTGAATTTTACTTCGTAAATAATTGAAATTGAGTTTTCTTTATTAAGTAAGTTTTGGAAAATTATTTAAGAAAGTAAATAAGTGAAATTGAATTTCTTTAACAAGAAATGAAATGTGATATTTTTGGAATTAATGTAAGACTTGAAATTTAAAGAATTTGGTTTGATGAATTTAATTTAATTAAATTGGTAAGTTTTGATATAATGAAGTTGAATTTAAATAATGGATTTAATGAATTGGAAATTTAATAGAAATTGTTTTGAATGGAAATTTACTTAACGAATATTGAATGAATTCGATAAATGAAGTTAAATTGTTTTGAATGTTAAATTAATTTAAATGATTTCAGAATGAAACTTATATACGAATTTGAATCAATATTTGAATTGTTTTAAATGGAATTTGAAAATGAATTATAAGATTTTGAAATGGTAAATTGAAGCTTTGAAACGTAAATTTTGGAAATTGGTTTTTGAAAGACAAATGAAATGTTGGTTTACGAATTGAAATTGAAATTGAAATTGATTTGGTTTTTGAAATATATAAACGACCAATCGGTGAAATAATTTCGAAGGTTATTAAAGAGACCGGAATTCGGTTATGGATATACTCTCTATCTAAACCGAAAACCACTTTAATAACTATACGCGGAGTGATGATCCAGAATGAAGTGGTTGGAATGATGTACGTGATGATTGAAGAAAGTGAATGATAATGGATAGCCTTGACACTTGTGTCAAATTGGAAATGACTAAAACAGGAGCTGTGCCGGGCCAATGGAGGATTAGCTACCTCAAGTGGACACACTTCTTCGAACTACTTATTACTTGTTGTCGATTGGTGCACCCTTGATTTTGGGAGTGTTGTTTCACGGTGTTGCGGGCGCTGCGGCGTTGCGTTCTCACCAGTCCGGATCAGGCGAACGGTAGTATCACTACCTTGGGTATTGCCTCATGTGCCTTGTCATACTTGTATTCCATTTATACGCGACCACTACGATTTTGATTTGTACCTTTAGTATATGGATTGCCCTCTGGTGACTTCCGGTTTTGGGGAAACTACGGTCTTGTATATGCTTTTGGGAATAAAAATGTGTTAAGGGTGGAATGGGCCATGACTTAACGCTATTTTGATATCTTATTATTACTGATAGACATTATCTACTTATCGTACATTACTACCTAGTAGATAGTTTAACGGATCCTTAAAGGATGGTTATTCCAAACATCCTTTGAGTTACTTGTATTTCAATTGCTATTTCACTTGAGTTGGATTTATTAATATAAGAATGTTAATCCTGACTCGAGTGTTTTGTGTTTTGCTTTACGCTCGGGTCAGACTGAGTGTACCAGTATTCGAGACTCATCTTTGGAGTTGGAGCTTTGCTTGAAGATCCAGCCATCTATTCTGCTTTCAGTATTCGAAGATTTCAGTGATGTATTCTGATTTGTATCTGATGTATCATATTACTCTTCCGTTGTATCTGGTTTAACTCTGATCTAACTTATTCATTTATATAGTAGCTTCATGAACTACTATCTCTTTTATTTCCGCTGCACTTATTACTCTGTGTCTGTGATCTGTGATTATTTATTTACTGTATATGTTCAGTTTTGCCAAATTTAAAATAACAACGCGGTATTTTGAGCAATTCAATTCCGGCATGAGTGTCTATCTATACACTTATAATGGATGCGAATGGTCCAAAATTCTGGGTCGTTACAAACAGGTAACTCACAAATATGTCATCACCCGGTCCTTTGGGACCTTTATCCGAGCGCTCGGTAACCATCATCACACATAATAAATAAGTGTATCCACATGAGTAAGTATCTGGGCTCCATACCATGATACCACCCCTTTCCAGAAGGAAATGACATACCCTAAAGGGCGCGACCCTCATAACCTTGCCGCAACATTCCTGTTTCGACCATTTCCGGGTTGTGAGGCCTGACGAAGTCTCGTCCACAAAGCTACGCTTTTTCACAAAGCCACGCTTTGATCACAAATGATCAAATAAATGATCATCGTCACAGCAACACTCAGCATGCCACATTACCATATTGGGAATATATTGCTGATAAATTTCAACTACATAACCTCTGAGCTCGTACGTCTCAGAGAAGGGTGTTAAGCTAAGAGAATAAATTCTCCGCCACCAACAGAAATGTATTTGAAAGAAATCAGCTCTATATCTCAAAATGTAATGTTAGACACGTAACCATATAAGTCTGTTCCGGGTTCGAACAGAACCGAAGGCACTTCCAAAGAAGCCCTTGCAAATCCGAATATTCACAATCCCGATAAAACTTCCCATCACAAAGAAAATCTCAATACCGTAGCTAACGGTGCAGAGACAATCGATAGGTCATCCTATCATTTTCACAAATACCTGGTCTTCATCACCGGTCTTCAATACGATCCATATCGTCGTATTATTATTCGAAATGGGTTATCTGACACAAAGGTCCTTTCCCGGCTAAACCGAATAATAAGCATTGTTTTAAAAACAAATTCAAGTGCCATTTCAAAGGCAATATTGATAGTCGGTGATTTAACTATCAACAATATTCATAAAAATCATCAGATTCAAATAATTTTCCCAAATTATTAAATTTCAAATATTTTCCCGATATATGGTTTATACTTCAACCATTTGAAAACAATTTCCAAATCACATTCATTTAAATCACTTAAATAAATCCTTATCGATTTATTTTAAATTTACATCCCAATCAGTAAATTTATTTCCACACTTCATCACTTTGAAAATAAATTTCAAATCACTTTGAAAATATATTTCAAATCACTTTTCCTTACACGGAATATATTTCCAAATATATCTTTTCAAAAACCAGCTTTAGAACCTTTAAATTTTATTTTAAAAAGCTACTTTGGAAAATAAGCTCAACTTTATAGTGAAAATACAATTTCACTTCAAAATGGTCCATTTAAACCAATTCAATAAATCCTTATCGATTTATTTCAAATTTACGTTCCAAATCCATAAATTTACTTTCACACTTAAAAATAAATCAGCGTTTATTTTTAAAACAAATTCCCCTTTCATTTCATAAATTCCATTTTGAATTTACATTTCAAAAATTCATTTCAACACAAATCAATTACAAATTGATTTCTAAATTTATTTCCAAATGCTAAATCATTTTACAAATTGATTTCCAAATTTATTTCAACACTTTATTTCAACACAAATCAAATTTTATTCAACATCAAATAAATTTTTATATCGATTTCCCAAAAATTTATTTCTTCAATACAAAATTAATTATCAATTGGATTTCAACAAATTTATCGCCTTTAAAATAAATTCCTTTATATCTTCCAAACCATTTAAAATTCCATTTCAAATAAACTTTCCAATCATCCGAATAATACTATTCAAAATTCATTTATAAAAATCCTTTCCCATATCTTGGAATTTATTCAATAAGCTTTCGACAATCCATTTAAATACTTTAAAATTCCTTCTTTCAAATAAATTCAATTCTTAAAAACAAATTCATTTAAAGTTTTTCACTTTAATTTCAAAATCCAATTTATATTCATTTCTGGTATCCAACGATACCAAAAATACATTCGGCTAAATTGTAGCCTTCACAATTTCAATTATCAATAAATCATCCACGGATTATCAATAAATCACATCATTCACATATGAAATAATATTCAAACAATTTGAGGAATCCAGTTGGATCCCTCCAACCTGTTTCCCTGCATCCACAGATGTTAGCACAATACCAATTCCACTTCGAGGTGGAATATCGCGGTATATAGGATTTATAAATATATCATCCGCTTACTAACGGCGCAATAGGGTCTCATCCGCTATACAATGCGGGAAATCAATCAACTCCAATATATACATATGCCAGTATGTATATATTGCTATATATATATATATATAGATATATCCTACTATATCAAATATCACATCCAAACAGTCAATCAAATCAATAACTGCAAAATCAACTTTTCAATTTGAGTGAGAAGATCTCACCTTTGCTTTTATTTTAAATTTGCAGTCCATTTCCATTTCCGCTTGTTTTCTTCAGATATTGACCTTGTATAAATAATCATATGATTTATTAATATGTTAAACAATCGACAGATCAATTTCCATTTAATAAATCTTAATTTATCTATTTAATTTAATTTCAAACAAATTTTCTTTTAATACAATATTTGAACTAATTGAATAATCACTTATTATCAAATAATTTAATTAACTAATACTTTTTTTTAAACTGATAATTTCCTTTTTTAAAACCCTAGTAAATTTTTTAAAACACATATGTAAATATTTATTTTCATTTTCAAATTACATATCAAAATAATCTATAAAACATTTTTAAAAATTCAAATTTTATATAACTTTAAAATTTAAATATTTAAAACTAATTTCTATACAATTTCTATATTTTCCAAAGTCCTTCATATGTATATATATATACTTTCTATCTTACTGTACAGATAAAAATTAAATTTCAAAATATAATTACTTTTAAATCCCATTGTATATATTATATTTCTTGCTTGCATTTAAAAATCGAAATTGCATATACTAAAATTTCTTAATCTATGTATATATAGGTGTGTGTATGTATATAAATATAATTTCAATAAAATTAAAACCTAAAACTGATATTTACCTCACCTAAAATCAACGCACCCAGATCGAAGTCAAACTCGACGTTGCCAGAGACCAGCACCTCCCACATCACGAATCGCCGACTATCTCTGTTCGCCGCTACCCACGAATTCGCCGTGCTCGAACACGTGTTCACGAGCCTCCCCCCGTCATCGCGAAACCCTACTTCCCCATGCCACCTTCACCCTGCTTCACGCGGCTGCCCTCCAGGCGAACGTGAGCTTCGCGAGCTCGAGTGCCTCACGTCGCGATGAAGTCGCGAATGCCTCCCTTCCTAAATCGAATGCGCTGCTCGAGAAAAGCTAGCCTCGCCTCGAAAACACCTCGTCGATCTCGAACCCTAGTTTCAATTGAAATCAAATATCTTTGCTGTTATTTACATACGAGGACGAGATGATCCCTTCTCTTTTTATTCTCTTTCAAAACGTGTTCGAATAGATTCGAACTGGGGAAGTTTGAAGGGACAAAACTCGACTTCGATTTGTTCAGAGGAGAGGAGGAAAGGGAATTTCCGGTCTGGCTTTGCTCTGATTTTTTTTTGAACGTGACTGAGTTGTTCTTTATATATATTTTATTTCGGATGAAAGGTTTCGGCCATTGTTTTTCTTGCTTTGGAACGAGATATTTTCTTTTGTTATCTGGCTTCAGAACGAAGAAAGAAAGAGATAAGAGAACGTGATTTGGTAGAAAGTGAGTCGGCATAAAAAAAAGTTGATTAAAAATTTATATTTTTATATTCAAAAATATCTCGTTATATTATATCAGCGCGTTTGCTTATCGTAAGATCATACGACAGCTCCAATCATCACGAAAATTGAAATCCGGTAATAATACAATATTACGGATCCAATGGAACTGGTTTCGTCGAAATCCGAGACTATGCCCCGGACCGCCATATTTTAAATTCAATTTAAACAACAGAATTTCAAAACTGAACAAAACAGTTTCAAATTCAATTCTGAAAGTTCGATTATCTTCAGAATTATCAATATAAATTTTCAAAGCCTTCAGATTATTTTTAATCAGCTTAAAACTAAAGATTCAAATTTTTATCCAGTTTCAATAATTAAATTCAATAATTTAATCGCCAAATTCATTCTAATATTTGAATTTCAAATTAAATTATCATTCGAATATTTAAACTCAATTAAATATTCACATTTCAAATGTCAAAAATTCAGGGTCGTTACAATCTTCCCCCCTTAAAATAATTTCGTCCCGAAATTACAAGTCAGGAAAAATGCTCCAATTCCCATTAACTATTTTTTTAAATTCAAATAGTTTTAACAAATTTTCAATCCCAAATCTTTTTTATTAAAGATTATCATTTCAACTAACTGTCCAAACACTTTCATAGTTTCAAACAACTTCATTTTACTTCACAATTCAAATTTAAATTCGAATTCAAATTTTAAATTGTCCAAAATTTCTCAAAAATTTTCTAACACTCTAAATTTCCGAAAAATTTCGCCAGCGTCTCCTTTGCGCGGCTAACACGGTACGACTACAAAACGTCCTTACGGACTCTCAGATCTCAAAAACAAAATGCCAAGTGGCAAAATCAGAATCTCATCAAATTTCATATTGAAATTCAAATACATACCTTTGCCGAGCAAATTCAAATTTACCTTCGAAATTAAAATCCAATTCCATTTTCTTAGCCTTTACAATGCCTGTATATTTTACTGAACGATAATGTCCAAATTTACTTATTGGATTTCCCAATACCCATTTTACTTAAGAATTCCACCATTCATTCATTTCTTAAGTTCAATATAATTATCTATTTTCACTTTACAAACAAAGTTATACATTCATTTCCATTCAACTTTGTAGTTTCAATCCTATTTGAATTCAATTGACAATTTCTATTTTATTGGAATTCATTTCAAATCTCAATACTTTTATTTCCAAAAGTTTCATTCAGAATTTCATTTCGAATTTTACTTGAATTCCATTCATCTTCTAATTTCAAATATTGAGTTTTATTCACTTTTATCTCAATTCCCGATTTTTAAATCTTCTGTCGTTAGTGAAAAATTTTCAAAAATTCCAAAATTTTTTCTAACTCCCAAAATTTTCAGAAAATTTTGGCAGAGTCTCCTTTGTACGGAGGGGCTTTTGCAATTTGACAAAAGATATAAATATATATACATCGACCCACTCGGTCGGAAAAGTAGAAAAACAGTTCATATTTACTATTTTTATTGCGTAGGCGTACCTTTTTAGCATTTTTAAGCAAAGCAGTTATTTTATTAGCATTTTGCGCAACCAAAAATGTTGCCAAACGGCTTCAAAAACCTACACTTACTCAATTTAAACAGGTAAGTGACAAATATAGGAAATCTATTTAACAATTCATTTCTTTCGATAACAAATATATAGATTTCATTAGCAATGTATTCAAAATAAATTCCATTAGCAATTCATAAGGTTTCAATTCAACTTAAATTGCTTCCATCTAATTCACATTCAATTTCTATTCAATTCAAGTGATTAACAACTCACTTTCTTATATTCAATTCATTTCTAAGTGAATGTAACTCATATCTATTTCAATTGATACAAAAAATGTAACGACCCGAAATTTTCGAACCCGAAAATTCCAGATAGTTAGAAGAAAAAGAAAGAGATGGAAGAAAGAAACAGAAAGAAGAAAGAAGAACAGAGAACACAACATCTCACATTCGCAGCAGATTAAATATAATAACAAATAATAATATCAGTTATACAAAGAAAAACTATATTTGTTAATTACATTTTAATACATCAGAGTTACAACATTCACAAATGTATTAGACAGTTAAAATTAACATGTCTCAGACAACTATAATATCACAGCGGAATATACTCCATACGTTCCTGCCATCCAGCTCGCCTCCTGAGCTCCAGAACGTCCTTACCTGAAATCTGTAATACTCGGTCTGACCCGAGCATTACATCAAAGTAACACCCGGGTCAGGCTGGAAACCAGCGTGAGTAAACCCATCTAACATGGAATACAAGCATACAACTTTTATAGAACCCGGGGTAACTCGAATCAATTTACAAATTTACAATTTGTTATAGACATCACAAATTTCATGTATCAATATCTAAGTACCAAAACTTAGATTAATTGGTCCAATTCACTTAAATCATTCCATTCCAACCTAATGATTTCACTTACCAATTTTTAAAGAATCGAAGTGGTTTCGGGTATTAACTAATATCCGACTCCGGTCTCTTCGAATCCAATGTCATCTTAACCCAAGTTATTCAAGTGATTAAATTCAAATACTGGATGTCACTTTTACACAGCAATAACACAGATAAACATCACACATTTATCATTTATATAACCAATATCATATCAACAGAATGTCATAGCATATCATCCAATAGATATCATTCAATTCAGACATTCAACAAACAATCATTCATAAGCCAGCATTATCAATTCATATCATAATTAATCATCTAATTCTGCTTAATCAACCATTAATTAATTTCAAGCGTTTAATTTATTAATCACTCCTTGATTACCTCATCAATCAATCAATTAATCTCTAATCACAGATTAATTATCCTTTAATTATCAATTAATAAACCTTAATTATTAATTAATCTCCTTTAAAGTAATCATTCCTTAATTATTTTAAAATCAACTGTTGATTAATAACTTTAATTATTAATCAATATCTCTTAGTCCATAATTATCCTTATAATTAATTAATCATTAATTAATTAATTGATTATCTCTTAAATTATTAATTAATTACCTAGTTATTAATTATTAATTTATAATTTAATTAAAGATTACTCATTCCTAAATTCCTAGTGGATTAACCATTTGATTAATCCTTAATTAACAGTTAATTAATCCTTAATTACCATTTAACAACTTCTAAATTGATTATTTATTCATCAAGTAAATTAATTACCCTTGATAAATTTCTTGATTAATCCTTTATACTTAACTAAACTAATTAATTAAACTCAATTTCCTTTTATTTAATTTAATTAATTACAAACTCTAAAATCTTAATTATCTTAAGATTTATAAATGCCTTGATTACCGTTAACATGTTACTCCATTTATCTGGAAAGAAAATCTTTACTTAATTAAATTATTAATTAGGGTTTAATAAAATAGTCATTTATCTTTAAAATTAAAGTTATCAAACTTCAAAACTTCTTAAATCAAAATGTTTAAGAACACTGATTAAGTTTAAGTTTAAAATTCTACAGGTAAGTCACCTTCAATATGCTCGAAGGCGAACTCGAGCTACCCTTCCAATTACTCGCACCTGACTTCGAGACTTCCATAGCCCCAATCCTCTGACACGTACCCCATCACGTGCACGTGCACCACCACCTACGGCTACTCCGACCAACGACGACACCATCGTCAAATCACCCAACATCCCTACTAGCAACAACGATCTTCCAAACATCATCTCCAGCCTCAATTCAAAATCGAGCATCCCTGATGAACTGAGTCCCAAAACCATCATCAGGAAAACCCGCCGAACCCTCGATTCCGATCATGAAAACTGCTACAACTCCGCCTATGGCTTGCCGACCCACTACGCCTCCATCTCCCAAAGTCTTATGTAACTCGAATCAGTAGAGGTACAACAGTGGTTCAATTACCCAGCTTGACCAAAACTAGGTTTAGATCCCAAATCATCTCTCCACCGTCGCCACGAACATCAAATGACCAACCTCCCATTTTTCCCGACCTCTTCCCACCATCCTCCACCTCCAGTCGAAGCCCTGACTACTAAAATTTCCCCGGCCACCAGAGATTCCTCGAAAACCAAGTTCCAGACATTTTACGATTTCATACTCGAAATTTCATTAAAAATTCTGATTTTAGTTTTAAAAATCCTATCTTCCTAAATGAATTCGAGTTACAATCCTGGAATAGCAATTTGCAAGGTTTACTTTTTACAAGATTTAAAGACTTCCACTGTCTTTCCATTTTTCCCAGATAAATTCCAAATGTTTAGCTCATATCCATTTTTAAGTTTTATATTATGACTAAGCAAACATTTATTGTTTGCAAACTAAGTCACTACAGATACTAGAGGATGAGAAAATTGGAAATTGGACTAATTTAAAACTCTGTAATATGGAAACAGAGAAGACATAAAATTCAACCTGACCTACACACTTGAATACATTCCTACATACAGATTCTATACTTTTTATACACATGCAGGCATCATCAACACAGAGATTTCATAAGCAAAAATAAATCATCTACTTAAACTTAAATTTAGAAGTTTACTCACCTGTTTTATGATGTGCAGAGAATTTGAAAACAGTTTGCACTTGAAAATTGCTACAGCAACTTGAAAAGCTTTTGAAAATTTGAATTTGCTTTATTTCTTTAAAACTGCAAAGCTTTGAAAACTTTGGCTTCAGATTTACTTGCATGCATACTTGAAGGATGGTTACAGGCTTGATTGTTAACAGAGCTTGCAAAATGGCTAAAGGCTTGCTATTACAGAGCTTTGATCTAGCACTTGAAAAATGGTTACAGGAAAACAACATTGCAGATTGTTTTCTTGAGGAGTGTTACAGGTTTTTAAACTTGAATTCGAGGAGTATTTTGATCTTGTATTACTGGTTTGAGAAGATTATAGAGAAAACATTCAGATTGGTTTACTTGGTTTCAGGTTGTAAATTCTTGGTTTGGAAATAAATTTCTATTTTTGATTTGAGAAGATGATTTCAGATTTGATCTTTGAGTTTGGAAATAAATTTCAGTTTTGGGTTATGGAGATCATTTCGGGTTTGATAAATTTTCTGGTTTTTGGTTTTTGTCTTTGAACTGATATTAGAAAAAAAATGAAGGGGAAAGATAGAAGTTTATATAAGTAAATTTTGATTTTATTAAAATTTAAAGAAAAATAAAATAAAGGAGACACTTGTCTCATACCTTGATTAATATGTTAACACATGTGCTTAGATAGTATAATATGTTAACACTTGTAATATTACATGCATAATTATTTTTAAATGATTTAAAAAGCTTTTTAAATTAAATTTCCTAAATAGATAAATACATATCTTATTTAATATATAAAGTCCCTTGATTAATATATTATAGCGGAATCCCTTATTTATATATTAACTGTTAATTTAAGTTTGAAATTAACAGTAATTAACCATTTATTACACATATGTATATATTTTAAGTTATATATATTTTAGTAATACTAGAATTTGTGATTCATTATCCCAATAGTTTAAAATTAGTTAATTATCCAATTATCTGATGCCAAAAATTCAGGTTATCACATTCCTTCCCCCTTTAAATCTTTTCGTCCTCGAAAAGGAACGAAGCCAAAATTTCTTTTATACTTAAAATCAGATAAATTATTCTTTGATCATTTTTAAAACACTCTTAAAATCTATATAATATTATAAAATAATTTTATAAAAATAATTTTATAACTCGATGTTTCAACAAGTCCATCCTTGTTCTCACAGAAATTCGGTCATACGTTGATCAGGCGTAAGACTGAATATCTATAAGTACTTAGCAGACCCGTTTTTCAACACCCAGTGAAAAAAATACTTGGAAAATAATTTATTGGAAATATCGAAAACATTTTTGAAATCAAGGAAATATCTTTGGTGAGAATGCTCTAGAAATCATCACTCCCATCCATGGTCACAGTTACATCACGGGTTACGTTGCCATCGCAGCAAAAGTCCATGTAACTGATTACACCATGGAACGCACAACAGATCGCAATTACATCCAGGGTTACGTTGCCATCGCAGCAAAAGTCCATGTAACTGTTGGCTCTCAGCGGCACACACGATTTCGCTGTCAAAATGAAACTTCTCCCACATAGGTCGCAGTCTACCGATATAAAATCAAACGTAGACAGTTGGCTCTCAGCGGCACAAACGACTTTCGCTATGTTACCATAGTATCACGGTCTACCGATATAAAATCAAACGTAGACAGTTGGCTCTCAGCGGCACACATGACTTTCGCTATGGTCTGCAGTAGATCGCAGTGACATCGAGTTACACTGTCGTCACAGCATAACCCAAATGCCTCTGTGGGCACCAGCCCCTCGACTTCCGCTACACAAATAATCCTCAGGAACTAGTTTTGTCCGGACTCCTCACAGGATCAACTTTAGAATCCCCCCTTGGGGTTCAAGGTAGTACCACCCAGTGGCACTCCTGAGAAGTTCATTTCCAAGGAAGCGCCTTTTTCCCCAGAGCTAGTCTCAAAACACTTTATACTATATACTTATAGTATCTTCAAATCATACCCTTTATGATTTATCAAAATCTTCTTTACACAAAATCGATTACCAAAATCGATAATTCTCAAACTAGACTTTCCAAAATCCAAAATTGATTTTCCCAAAAATCAAAAGCCTTTTCCAAATTCATAGGTTCCCAAAATCTTTTTCAAAATCATTCTCATAAGATCCTTTATATATATATAGATATAGATATATATAACTTTGAAAAATCTTTGGATCATTTCAAACTTGTATAAAACCTCTTTTATACTTCAAATATTTCAAAACCCTTTTTATTCTGGCTAGATTTAATAAGGGAAGTTTATCATATTACAAAATATAACTTTATTTATTGTCAAATCAAATATTCAAGTTTGATTTCTTTATAAAGTTATTTACCATTTACATACCTCCATAAAGTAAATTTCAACCAAAGAAATATCCAATTCCATTATATTTCAAAAATATACTTTTCATTTCAAAGACCATTTTACAATCCTTATCCACAAATTTCAATATCAATTTCATCCAAACTCGTACGATGTACACATATCATCCGTACGCAATATCAGTCTGATCGCTCAATTGATCATACAATTTCACTTCCGAACTAGTATTGTCCACCCGGCTTCCTAGTGCGGACTCAGATCTGGTTTCCTGATCAGAAACCGTCATTCTCCTTGCATAGTCACAACTATGATAAAGAATATCTAGAACCAATCAACAATCCATATCCAGGTTCGCCATCGAAAATCGAGCGAAAAATCCTAACTCGGATCGATAATACTATCTCGAAATTCTGTGTTCGAATCTGGATCAAATCACTATGCGAATAGAATAATATACGTATATCCTACGTATTTATCTTTATTGGTTATTAGCCAAATCAATTCTCTTTTCTATTCACATTTCCTTTAATTCTATTCTCTTATTCTCAATTGCTTCCATTTACAATTGAGTTATTACTTCAATTACAAACAGTTTGAACTCTGACCAATTTAAATATAAAAATAGCTTGGAAAAGTTTAAAATAGATAAGTAGTTGAAAAATAATTACTAGTTTGTAAAATAGTTAAGTAGGTATAAAATAGTTAGATAATTGCAAAATAGTTTTTAAAATAGTGATTAGATATAAGTACTTGAAAAATAGTAATTAGTTTATAAGACAGTTTCAAAATAGTTAAATAGTTCCAAAATAATTGTAAAATAAGTATAAAATAATTTGGAGTTTAAGAAGAAAGATTGTATAGTAAATAGTTTGGAAAAATATATTTGTATTAAAATTATTTTGAAAATAATCCAGAGCCAAACTGTTTAATTTCCCATCAATTAAATTTAAATTTCCACTTCCATTTAAATTGACTCAATACTTCAATTTCCATTGAATTTGATTCAATCCTAATTCAAGTTGAATTAATCTTAATTCCTTTCCAAATTCAAATCAAATTCCATTTGATTTTAAACATATTCATTTCAATTACAATTTCAAATTATTCAAACTAATTTCAAATTGAATCCACTTCAATTTCAAATCATTTCAATTTCTATATGAATTAATCCCAATTCCCATTTGAATTTGAACTCATTCAATCTTCAATTTTATTTCAAATTAATCCAATTCAAATTTTCCATTTGAATTTTAAACTTATCCGTCTTAAATCACAATTCCCATTTATTCAAATCAATTTCAGTTTGAACTAATTCAATTTAAATCTCAATTTAAACTATCTCGAATTATATAAATTCGAGTTAAATTTTTAAATGTTGATTTAATTCCTTAAATCAAATTAACCCTTATTTTTAAACCAACAACCTAAATTTTTAAACCATTTAATTCTGAATCCAAATTCCAAAATTCCATTTTAAAATTATCTTTACTTAACTTATTATAAAGTTCAAATAAGGATTCAAAAACAATTAAATTTCAGATTCTAATTTATTATCCATTTTAAATATTCCAGATCTCAAACCCATTTTGAGATCATTCATAACTCCCATTTAAAATCAACCTTTTAACTTCCCGAGTTAAATTTCAATTTCATCTTAAAATTTCCAATTCAAGTTTTTTACTCTAAACTCATTTAACTTTCCTTAAGTTAAATTTAATTTAATTTAGTCAACTTGACTCAATTTGAATTCCCATTCAAATTTTAAACTTTATATTAATAATCTTCCCACTTATAAATTCAAAAACTTATTACTTTGGGTTTTCATATCACATTTCAAGGAAAAATTTAAAACCCAACACTTAGAGTTTATTTCAAATCATCTTTGATATTATGTATATCCAAACATATATACATTTATTTTCTTTGCACACCAAGTTATACCTTAAATTTTTAAACCACCTTTGGTTTTTAATTCAAATCAAATTTCTTTAAAACAATTTCAAGTTTTCTGAACTTAGATTTAAAACTTCACAATTTTAAATTATCTTCAATTCCAATTTATAAGTTATACTCACTTAAATGTTTACTTCCCTAAACATTTCATTTTGCTAAATCATTAACAACATTCATTATTAAACACAATTACCATTTATGATAATAACCAAGATTATCATATCTGGAAACCAATTCATTATTATCTTTATTCTTGATAACATTTCTACAAATTCAAGATTTTAATTTTAGTTTGAATTCATTTCAAACTTATCTTCATTCAATTTTAATTTGGCTTTATTTCTATTACCACTTAATTTAATTCCAATATTTTAACAACCAATTACCTTAATATTTATTAGAAAGAAATATCATTTTATATATCAAAATATATTCTTATATAAAATCATTTAAAATCCTTATATAAGAAAATAACAATTACGCTCTCATATATATATATATATATATATATATATATATATATACACTCAACTTGTTCTAGGGTACCATTGACCCTATCCTTAACGAGTAATCCCAACAGAGCCAAGGTTCTCGCTTAACCTTTTGCTCTGATACCAACTGTAACGACCTGAAATTTTCGAACCCGAAAATTCCAGATAGTTAGAAGAAAAAGAAAGAGATAGAAGAAAGAAACAGAAAGAAGAAAGAAGAACAGAGAACACAACATCTCACATTCGCAGCAGATTAAATATAATAACAAATAATAATATCAGTTATACAAAGAAAAACTGTATTTGTTAATTACATTTTAATACATCAGAGTTACAACATTCACAAATGTATTAGACAGTTAAAATTAACATGTCTCAGACAACTATAATATCACAGCGGAATATACTCCATACGTTCCTGCCATCCAGCTCGCCTCCTGAGCTCCAGAACATCCTTACCTGAAATCTATAATACTCGGTCTAACCCGAGCATTACATCAAAGTAACACCCGGGTCAGGCTGGAAACCAGCGTGAGTAAACCCATCTAACATGGAATACAAGCATACAACTTTTATAGAACCCGGGGTAACTCGAATCAATTTACAAATTTACAATTTGTTATAGACATCATAAATTTCATGTATCAATATCTAAGTACCAAAACTTAGATTAATTGGTCCAATTCACTTAAATCATTCCATTCCAACCTAATGATTTCACTTACCAATTTTTAAAGAATCGAAGTGGTTTCGGGTATTAACTAATATCCGACTCCGGTCTCTTCGAATCCAATGTCATCTTAACCCAAGTTATTCAAGTGATTAAATTCAAATACTGGATGTCACTTTTACACAGCAATAACACAGATAAACATCACACATTTATCATTTATATAACCAATATCATATCAACAGAATGTCATAGCATATCATCCAATAGATATCATTCAATTCAGACATTCAACAAACAATCATTCATAAGCCAGCATTATCAATTCATATCATAATTAATCATCTAATTCTGCTTAATCAACCATTAATTAATTTCAAGCGTTTAATTTATTAATCACTCCTTGATTACCTCATCAATCAATCAATTAATCTCTAATCACAGATTAATTATCCTTTAATTATCAATTAATAAACCTTAATTATTAATTAATCTCCTTTAAAGTAATCATTCCTTAATTATTTTAAAATCAACTGTTGATTAATAACTTTAATTATTAATCAATATCTCTTAGTCCATAATTATCCTTATAATTAATTAATCATTAATTAATTAATTGATTATCTCTTAAATTATTAATTAATTACCTAGTTATTAATTATTAATTTATAATTTAATTAAAGATTACTCATTCCTAAATTCCTAGTGGATTAACCATTTGATTAATCCTTAATTAATAGTTAATTAATCCTTAATTACCATTTAACAACTTCTTAATTGATTATTTATTCATCAAGTAAATTAATTACCCTTGATAAATTTCTTGATTAATCCTTTATACTTAACTAAACTAATTAATTAAACTTAATTTCCTTTTAATTAATTTACTTAATTACAAACTCTAAAATCTTAATTATCTTAAGATTTATAAATGCCTTGATTACCGTTAACATGTTACTCCATTTATTTGGAAAGAAAATCTTTACTTAATTAAATTATTAATTAGGGTTTAATAAAATAGTCATTTATCTTTAAAATTAAAGTTATCAAACTTAAAAACTTCTTAAATCAAAATGTTTAAGAACACTGATTAAGTTTAAGTTTAAAATTCTACAGGTAAGTCACCTTCAATATGCTCGAAGGCGAACTCGAGCTACCCTTCCAATTACTCGCACCTGACTTCGAGACTTCCATAGCCCCAATCCTCTGACACGTACCCCATCACGTGCACGTGCACCACCACCTGCGGCTACTCCGACCAACGACGACACCATCGTCAAATCACCCAACATCCCTACTAGCAACAACGATCTTCCAAACATCATCTCCAGCCTCAATTCAAAATCGAGCATCCCTGATGAACTGAGTCCCAAAACCATCATCAGGAAAACCCGCCGAACCCTCGATTCCGATCATGAAAACTGCTACAACTCCGCCTATGGCTTGCCAACCCACTACGCCTCCATCTCCCAAAGTCTTATGTAACTCGAATCAGTAGAGATACAACAGTGGTTCAATTACCCAGCTTGACCAAAACTAGGTTTAGATCCCAAATCATCTCTCCACCGTCGCCACGAACATCAAACGACCAACCTCCCATTTTTCCCGACCTCTTCCCACCATCCTCCACCTCCAATCGAAGCCCTGACTACTAAAATTTCCCCGGCCACCAGAGATTCCTCGAAAACCAAGTTCCAGACATTTTACGATTTCATACTCGAAATTTCATTAAAAATTCTGATTTTAGTTTTAAAAATCCTATCTTCCTAAATGAATTCGAGTTACAATCCTGGAATAGCAATTTGCAAGGTTTACTTTTTACAAGATTTAAAGACTTCCACTGTCTTTCCATTTTTCCTAGATAAATTCCAAATGTTTAGCTCATATCCATTTTTAAGTTTTAAATTATGACTAAGCAAACATTTATTGTTTGCAAACTAAGTCACTACAGATACTAGAGGATGAGAAAATTGGAAATTGAACTAATTTAAAACTCTGTAATATGGAAACAGAGAAGACATAAAATTCAACCTGACCTACACACTTGAATACATTCCTACATACAGATTCTATACTTTTTATACACATGCAGGCATCATCAACACAGAGATTTCATAAGCAAAAATAAATCATCTACTTAAACTTAAATTTAGAAGTTTACTCACCTGTTTTATGATGTGCAGAGAATTTGAAAACAGTTTGCACTTGAAAATTGCTACAGCAACTTGAAACGCTTTTGAAAATTTGAATTTTCTTTATTTCTTTAAAACTGCAAAGCTTTGAAAACTTTGGCTTCAGATTTACTTGCATGCATACTTGAAGGATGGTTACAGGCTTGATTGTTAACAGAGCTTGCAAAATGGCTAAAGGCTTGCTATTACAGAGCTTTGGTCTAGCACTTGAAAAATGGTTACAGGAAAACAACATTGCAGATTGTTTTCTTGAGGAGTGTTATAGGTTTTTGAACTTGAATTCGAGGAGTATTTTGATCTTGTATTACTGGTTTGAGAAGATTACAGAGAAAACATTCAGATTGGTTTACTTGGTTTCAGGTTGTAAATTCTTGGTTTGGAAATAAATTTCTATTTTTGATTTGAGAAGATGATTTCAGATTTGATCTTTGAGTTTGGAAATAAATTTCAGTTTTGGGTTGTGGAGATCATTTCGGGTTTGATAAATTTTCTGGTTTTGGGTTTTTGTCTTTGAACTGAAATTAGAAAAAAAAATGAAGGGGAAAGATAGAAGTTTATATAAGTAAATTTTGATTTTATTAAAATTTAAAGAAAAATAAAATAAAGGAGACACTTGTCTCATACCTTGATTAATATGTTAACACATGTGCTTAGATAGTATAATATGTTAACACTTGTAATATTACATGCATAATTATTTTTAAATGATTTAAAATGCTTTTTAAATTAAATTCCTAAATAGATAAATACATATCTTATTTAATATATAAAGTCCCTTGATTAATATATTATAGCGGAATCCCTTATTTATATATTAACTGTTAATTTAAGTTTGAAATTAATAATAATTAACCATTTATTACACATATGTATATATTTTAAGTTATATATATTTTAGTAATACTAGAATTTGTGATTCAGTATCCCAATAGTTTAAAATTAGTTAATTATCCAATTATCTGATGCCAAAAATTCAGGTTATCACAAAAAATCAATTTCTATTTGCTTTTATTAACTCATAGAATTTATACAATCTCGTTTTTATCAAACGATAGTTCTTTCCATTCAGATTTGTTAATATTCATGCAACTAAATGATTACTTGAGCTAACAATCATTTTAATTGATTCCATTCAATTTAACTTACATTCCATATTCACAAAACCATTCGATTTGTTCATAACCATCGTACAAAACTCGACAACAACAATGCAAATATTTATATACACTTCTTGTATTTATTTTCACTTCATTACTGAAGTTATACATTTATCACTATTCAATTTCGCATTTCAACTTATTAATCAACTAAGTTTCCATTTAACCATTTCAAAGCTTCACTTAAATTTGAGTTACTGTCCAATATTTACTTAAGCTATTTCAATTCAAAACTCAAGTTTATCATTTATTTTTATTTTTTTATTTTTCATAAACAATTCTCAATTTATTTCTTTGATTGGTTTTCATTTATCGAATTTATTCCATTTACTAATTCAATTCAATTAGTACATTTACTTATTCATTTTAAATTTAGTTCACAACTCAACTTTAATTTAACTAACTTCCAATTCATTACTTCATGAATTAATAAATTATCAAGTTTATTTACTTGAATTCAATCCATTTCATTATTCAATTCCAATTCATTCATTTACAATTGTAGCTTCATTTGTTCACTCACAAATTCATTTCTTTACAATTTTAATTTTATTACAAATCAATTTTCACTTTATTTAATTGATTCACTTATACTCACTTTAATTTAACTCCATCCTTTAAGTTAAATTTATTCTATCAAAATTCAAATTGTATAAGTTATCAACTCACATTATTATTCCATTAATGAATTTATTTTCAAATATTCTCTCTGGAATTCTATTTCAATTATAAATCTCATTACAATTTATATTTACAAATTCCATTTGTATATGAATTCAATTCCTCATCTTTTCAATTCGTATTAATAAATTTTATTTGTTAAATGAATTTATCTTCAAATCTTTGGTTATATCATTTTATTTCTTATTCATTTTTCATATAATAATGATAATATTTCAATGTTATTACCTCCTAACAACCAAGCATCCATATACTATAATAATTCATAGAAAATCATTTCTTTTCTATACAAAAATAGTTTTGGGTAAAATTATTTCATTACCCTATTTAAAACAATACTGTGTCAGTTTATCTTGTTTAAGAGTTTAGAAACCCCTATCGATTACAGTTAGCTAGACTGCACCGACCAGAATCTATAAACAATCAACCGATAAGTCAACACAATACAAAACAAATTTTATATTCACTAACAAATACGCGCTCTTATCTATTATTACACTCAACTCATTCTAGAGTACTACTGACTCTATCTCTAATGAGTAACACCCAACAGAGCAGGGTTGTCGCTTAACCGGATGCTCTGATACCACATGTAACGATCACGATTTTTCGACGTTCGAAAGTCGACATTAATACATCCACTGTATCAAATGCCGCGCAATCGAATGCCGGAAAACCGAACCATTAGGGTTAAAAGAAGAGGTAGAAGAAGACAGAAGAAAAGGAAAGAAACAAAAACACAGAACCAGAGACAATATCAGAATCTCACATATCGCAGCAAAACAAAATATAATAGATAATCACTAGTCTTTTAAACAAAGAATTATATCAGTTATACAATACATCAATCAGAGTCAATATACAACTCAATACAACAATGGACAGTTATATAAATTTGTCCTCATACAAAATACACAGCGGAGATAATAAACAAGTACGAGAGTACGTCTCGCCATCCAGCTCATCCCCAAAGCTCCAGAATATCCAGAATATCCTGATAAAAATAACTCTAGGCTGCCCGTGTGGAAAATTATGGGCACCCAGAGTTTAGAAGGGAACAATAAACTCCGAGTCAGTCATGGTGACTGGTGTGAGATCGTAAAATAGTTATTTTCACAAAGAGAAATAAAACAGATTCACAATGCTTTTGGAAAATGAAACTACCATAAGACCTCCCGCCACACACACAATGCAAACACAGAATTGGAGGAGATTTCTTCTTATGATAGTCAAAGATGCTTACTACGCCAATCATTGGATTATTATTATTAATGTCTAGTGTGGAAAACATTTCGAAAGTATAATATTAATCTTAGCCAGCATAGGCATTTCGCGTTATGCCTACTATAGCTACTATGTTCAATAGCAGGTTACCACCACATTCCATAGTAGGTAATACAATTGCAATCGTAAAGGTTCGTATTGTTTCTTTGGATTTTCCAACAAATGGTCAGGCTAAGGAACTTCCTTTCCTCCTGCCGAATGGGATCGCCTCTGGCTGGACGTCCCGAGAGACAAACTGCTCTCTGCCAAACAAGGCCGGGTTACTCCTGTAACAAGTAACTCACGAATATGTCATCACCCGGTCCTTTGGGACCTTTATCCGAGCGCTCGGTAACCATCATCACACATAATAAATAAGTGTATCCACTTGAGTAAGTATCTGGGCTCCATACCATGATACCACCCCTTTCCAGAAGGAAATTACATACCCTAAAGGGCGCAACCTTCATAACCTTGCCGCAACAATCCTGTTTCGACCATTTCCGGGTTGTGAGGCCTGACGAAGTCTCGTCCACAAAGCTACGCTTTTTCACAAAGCCGTGCTTTGATCACAAATGATCAAATAATTGATCATCGTCACAGCAACACTCAGCATGCCACATTACCAAATTGGGAATATATCGCTGACAAATTTCAACTACATAACCTCTAAGCTCGTACGTCTCAGAGAAGGGTGTTAAACTAAGAGAATAAGTTATCCGCCACCAACAGAAATGTATTTGAAAGAAATCAGCTCTATATCTCAAAATGTAATGTCAGACACGTAACCATACAAGTCTGTTCCGGGTTCGAACAGAACCGAAGGCACTTCCAAAGAAGCCCTTGCAAATACGGATATTCACAATCCCGATAAAACTTCCTATCACAAAGGAAATCTCAATACCGTAGCTAACGGTGCAGAGACAATCGATAGGTCATCCTATCGTTTTCACAAATACCCGGTCTTCATCACCGGTCTTCAATACAATCCATATCGTCGTATTATTATTCGGAATGGGTTATCTGACACAAAGGTTGTAACAACCCGGTATTTTGTACTGATTAACTATCGTCTTTTGACGATTTCTTTTCTTGGTTAATCGCTGTTTGGAAATTTTTAAAGCTGTTGGAATTCTTTTAAAAATTGGTTAAGTGTATTCGGGCTTTGCAAATTTGAATCTCGGCCATCCATTTTGATGCCGTATTGTTAGAAGTATACCCGTTCCACTTTTCATTGGCATTCATTCGAGCCCGATCCCTTGAGAAAAATGGCGACTCCAAAATTTAGGGTTTTCGGCGATTCTCTTGTATCTCGTATGAATTGGGGCCTCTTGCTTCCCTTTCTTGTATCTTTGGCGAATACGAGCTGATGCTCCTCTATGTTGCCACTTGAAGCTTCTGCTTCGTTCCTTCGATCTGAAAATTTGGGCTTTGGCTCTTCGATTGATTGCTGGTCGTTCTTTGATTGTTACTTGCGGTTGCTTCCAGTTAGCCCGTTCCTTTGTGATTTGAACTTCAGCCCTTCGATCAACGCTCGCAAACAAAGGTGAGTGATTCATTCGCTCACATCTAGTTTAAAACTTTCTGTTTTGTTCAATTCGAATTTGCGATTTCGTGATTCCTTTGACTTGTTATGATTTGTCTGATGTTGATTTCGTTCGTATTGAAATGTTTGAAATTTTCTTTGGCCATTTTCGTTCACCCAGTAGTATGCTTGATTTGTTGCTTTATATGATGCCCCTTTGTGATTTGAACTGCAAATGATTTTGAGCAATTTTGTTGGCTTTGGCATCGACTTTGACCTGTAGTTGCCTTCGGCTGAACACTTGGTTTTGTGATGATTGATCTTGTTCGATTTTTGCCATATTATCCACTGCCTCTAATAGCATTTTGATATGGTGTAGCTTTTGAATCATCCCTTATCTGTCGCATTTGCATATCACTGAAATTCCATCACTACACTATTTATTTGCATATAAACTTGAGTTCCTTGTTATGTCTTTTGTGCATTAGTCACTTGAACTAGTTTCTCTAACTTGTAGCCTCTGTACATTCATGAAGTATGGTTTCACATGCATACTGCCTATACATGCTTGGTCCTTGATTTCTGAATTGATGTACATGTGTTCACTTGATCATGGTTTCATTTAGATAGCTTCACTGTTGTATGTACTGACATCACCTTGCAGTCTTCACATATAGTTTGTTCATGTTGTGCACTTGTCAGTATAGTCTTTATGTTGCTCTCTGCATACTTGAACTGATTGGGTTTATTTTAATTTGCTGAAGTCCAGTTTTGTAAGACTGTTGTACCATGATTTCGAACTTTTGTACTCAGTGCACTGTTGTTATTGTGTTGGACTTTGAGCATTTCTGAGTTATTCCTTTTGGCTGTTGCACTTGAGTTTAGTCGCCTTTGTTTCCAATTTTGGGTATACATGACTACCCTTTTTAAACTGCCTGGCCTACCTGCCTGTGCCGTTGAGTTCTGGTCATGAAAGCATTATGCATTCTCTGCTGCATATATGTTGGGTTTGTATAAAAATGCCATTCCGGCTGTTGAAGTCCCATTTTTGCATTGAGGTTCCAATTAGTGATGGTTCCTGTAAGGTCGCAGTTGCATTACATAGTTGCACACTGCTGTGTTTATAAACTTGGTTCGTGCACTTGGTTTCTTTGTAGTCTCTGGCATCGTTACTCGAGACAGTGTGCATACTTGTTTTACGTAGCACTTGGGGTAGCCTTTGGGGTTCACTGACCACTCATGTACATTAGTTCTATTTCACTGGTCATTACGTGTTATATATATGATGTATTTCCTTTTCTTGGATTTTGGCAGTTTCTATTTTAGTTGTACTTGGGTATACACTGCATATTCATGTGTCATTTTCACTTGCATCTGTTCATCCCTGAGCACTTGCTGACCTGCTGCATACTTGTAGCTTGTAGTTGATTCTGGTGTAGTTGCACATTTGAGCTTCTGTTCATCACTGGTCACTGATTAGTTGCTTTTGAGTTCCCTGTATTACTTTGTTCACTCGACCTTCACTTCCATACTTGTTGGTATTGTTTGAGTTCCCTGGGTCACTTTGTTCACTGGTCGAGTTCTTTACTTGATGTTACTAGATCTGTTTCACCGTTATACCCTGATTCATTTGCCATGTGCAGTTTGTTATATACCATCACTTGTGTCCACATTTCGTATTCTCTTAGTTGAAGTTTTTCGCTGCTGCACTGCCTTGTTCTCGAATCTGATACATTGCATTGATGCCTTGTATCATTTGCATTTTGTCATTTTGCTTCACTGATGACCTTATCTTCTAATGAGGCTGATCGAGTCTTTTCTGTTGAGTGTTGTAGTGCCATATCTTTGGTGCTCTCGCCTTCAGTTTGCTATTTCCCTGTGCCTTGCTTTGCGACATGTTGAACTTGTTTCACTTGTTGCCTCTTTCACTTGATACACTGTTTCATTTCACTGATGCAGCCTTACCCTTAAATACAAGTGGTGGCTGCATTTTCGTAGCAGTTTTACCCTTGTCCCTTGTGGTGACTTTATATTCTGTTGTGGCGAGGCGGTGCACGCGTGCGTGCACTGCAGCCACATTGAATTGACAGATTTTAATCGATATTTCTTTTGTTCTTGATTCATCGACCTGTTGCGTAATTCGTAGGCTGTATTGGCGAGGCAGTACACGTTAGCGTGTACTGTAGCCAATTAGCATTGATGTTTTTAAATTGACATTTCAATTGTTTAAACTGCTTTGGATTTCTGTTTTGTGGATTAACACTGTTTAGTGTTATATCTGCCGTTATCCGGTTCTCTTATCGAGAAGTTGGGTATACGAGATTTCTGTGACTGTCGTCCATTTGATATTTGATTATTATTGCTTCCATGCATTAATAACTGAGTTTGAATTAGACTGACCCGTGTATTATTTTCTTTTGAATTTAATACTCGGGTCAGACCGAGTATTTACAGGTTGTAGATTTTTAGCTTTGGGTTGCTGCTAGAGCTGTGAAGACTTTTTATATCATTTGAAGTGGTCTTCGTCTTGTTGTAGTAGTCAGTGTGTCTGTTTTAAGATGATAATGTATTCATGTATATTAGTCGATAATGTACTTGTATATATATAACTTCTTGAGTCGATAGTTGTAGTTGTATCATTTGTATTGTGTCAAATGTATTGTAACTGATATCAGTTATTATATATATGAGACTTTTCGTTCCATCTGTATTCCGCATTTATGTTATCTGTGTTATTTTTATATCTGTTGTCCTAAACTATTATAGCCACTGTGTAGTAGCTTTGAGTTTGTATTGGTATGTCGGATTTCCTCCTGTAATAAAAATGCACGTTATTCTATTTGACATATCGGTGCTCGCCCAAAGCAATTACATAGATGGTCGCTTCTCAACAGCCTTATTCTCCGTGCTAGTTGACAGCACTACACCGTAGTGTTCTTGGCTAGCGTGGGTATAGAGGTGGGGCGTCACAAAGGTCCTTTCCCGGCTAAACCGAATAATAAGCGTTTGTTTGAAAAACAATTTCAAGTGCCATTTCAAAGGCAAATATTGATAGTCGGTGATTTAACTATCAATAATATTCACAACAATCATCAGATTCAAATAATTTTCCCAAATTATTTATTTTCAAAATATCTTCATAAGATATATATTTTCCACACTTCACATTTGAAAACCAGTTTCAAATCACAATTCACCTTTTAACTTTTGAAAATCAACTTCAAATCAATTTCCTTATACGGAATATATTTCCAAATATTTCTTTTAAAAATCCACTTAGAACTTTTAATTTATATTTTTAAAAGCCACTTTGGAAAATATACTCGGCATTATAGTGAAAATACACTTTTACTTCAAAACGGTCCATTTAAACCAATTAAATAAATTCACTTCAAAACGGTCCATTTAAACCAATTAAATAAATCCTTATCGATTTATTTAAAATTTACGTTCAAAATCCGTAAATTTACTTTCACACTTTAAAATAAATCAACGTTTATTTTTAAAACAAATTCCCTTTCATTTCATAAATTCCAATTTGAATTTACATTTTTAAATATCCACTTTTACACCATTTTTAAATCGTTTTCCAAATATTCATTTTCAACACCAAATCAACTTTCAAATTGATTTCTAAATTTATTTCAAACCCCAAATCATTTTACAAATCGATTTCAATTTATTCTCAACACAAAAATAAATTTTCCTTCAAATACCAAATAAATTTCCAAATCGATTTATCAATGTTCAATTGGATTTCTACAAATTTATCGCTTTTAAAATAATTTCCTTTATATATATCCCAAACCATTTAAAATTCCATTTTTTAAATAAATATTCCAACTTTCGAATAATACTATTCAAAATCCATATAAATTTAATTCTTAAAAATAAATTCACTTAAAATCTTCCACTTTAATTTTAAAATCCAATTCATTTTTATTTCTGGTATCCAACGATACCAAAAATACATTCGGCTAAATTTTAGCCTTCAACAATTTCAATTATCAATAAATCATCCACAGATTATCAAAAAATCACATCATTCACATATGAAATAATATTCAAACAATTTGAGGAATCCAGTTGGATCCCTCTAACCTGTTTCCCTGCATCCACAGATGTTAGCACAATATCAATTCCACTTCGAGGTGGAATATCGTGCTACATAGGATTTTATAAAATATCATCCGCTTACTAACGGCGCAATAGGGTCTCATCCGCTATACAAGGCGGGAAATCAATCAATCCAATATATACATATGCCAATATGTATATATTGCTATATATATAGATATATCCTACTATATCTAATAGCACATCCAAATAGCAATCAATAACTGCAATTCAAATTTAAATCTGAGTGAGAAGATCTCACCTTTGCTTTTATTAGCAATCCCATTTTCCATTCCAGATTGATTTTCTTGATTTATACCTTGTATAACAATCATATAAATTTATTAACATTCGAATTAAATCGAACAATAAATTTCAGTTATAATTTTAATACCAAAAATTTTATTTTAAACTCAAAAATTTTAAAAATTTGAACTGATTCCCTTTAAATAAAATATTTCCAAGTTACCATTTTTTAATTCAAAACATTTAAACTGTTATTTCCACACTCTTGTTCACATATATATATATATATTAACTATTTTAACTTAACAGTAATTTATTAAACTTCAACATTAATTTGTAAAAACTAAAGAATACCTCACTGCAACTTGAATTCGAAATTATACTTCGTCGATGCCGCTACCACGTGCCACCTGCCTGAACATCTCGCGAACCCCACTAACAGACGATGCGAAACCCCTCTTCGTTCGATCGAGAGCCACTATCGCGACCACCAGCCCACTTCTTCGAGCACGCGAAACCCCACCAGACTGCTGCTCGATATCGCCCTCAACCATATTGCGAACAACTCCGCGCCCCAGCGCTGATTCCAATTGCCACGATTTCATCGCCTTCGTTTGCGAGCAACACTGCTCAAGAAAACTGGCCTCCGCCCCTCTCCACGCGAGTAGTCATCACGAAATCGAAAATCTCTCCATCTCGCAGTCACGATTTGCCTGCTCTGCTCCTTTATCACCACGCGACCTCTACTACGCTTTCGCAGATCACTAATCCCCCACCGCGATTCTCGAAACTTCAATCCAGTCGCCGTCCCACGCGCGCGAGCTCGAGCCACCATCGTTTGAAGAAAAGAACGGAATTTGATTACTTTATCCTTTGAACGAATCGCGCCCCTCGGCTTCGTTTGAGTTGAGAAGGATGGTAGTACGAATCACTGTAAAAAAAAAAATTAGAGAGAAGTTGGAGGATTGAAGAAGGAACCAGATGATTTTGAGTGAGGATAAGATTTCGTTCGACTGTCTTTAATTTGAATGAAGGAAGAAGCCTCGTCTTCGAATTGTTATACGAGTTGAGTTATTTATTTTAGAGGGTGACGCGTGTTCAAAATGAATGACAAGTGTTGAAAATTTAAGAGAAAACAAAACACGTGTTCGAATCATCTTACAAAAATAAAAGTGGCCGTGATTTGATTTTGATCAGATATATATTAAATTCTCAATATAGATTTCAGCGCGTTTATATATCGTACGATCACACAACAACTCCAATCACCACGAAAATTGAAATCCGATAATAATACAATATTACGGATCCAATGGAACTGGTTTCGTCGAATTCCGAGACTGTGCCCCGGACCGCTATTTTTAAATTCAATTTAAACGATATAAATTCTAAACTGAACAAAACAATTTCAAATTCAATTCTGAAAGTTCCAGTACCTTCAGAATTATCAATATGAATTTTCTAAGACTTCATATTATTTTTAATCAGCTCAAAACTGAAAATTCAAATTTTTATCCAGATTTAACGATTAAATTCAATAATTAATTTACCAAATTTACTTTGATATTTGAATTTCAAATTAAATTGAATTCCAGATATTTAAAATCAATTAAATATTCTAATTTCCAATATCAAAATTTCAGGGTCGTTACAATCTTTCCCCCTTAAAAGAATTTCGTCCCGAATTTACAAGTCAGGAAAAATACTCCACTACCCATTAACTATTTTCTTAAATTCAAATAGTTTTAACAAATTTTCAAACCCAAATATTTTTATTAAAGATTTGTTATCACTTCAACTAATTTTCCAAACATTTTCATAGTTTCAAACAACTTTATTCACTTCACCATTCAAATTCAAATTCAAATTTAAATTCAAACTGTAAATTATTCAAAATTTCTCAAAAAATTTCTAACTCTCTAAATTTTCGAAAAATTTCGCCAGCGTCTCCTTTGCGCGGCTAATACGGTACGACTACAAAACGTCCCTACGGACTCAAAAATCCCAAAGAAAACAAAATGCCAAGTGGCAAAATCAGAATCACATCAAATTTCATACTGAAATTCAAATACATACCTTTGCCGAGCAAATTAAATTCATCTTCGAAATAAAAATCCAATTCCATTTTCCTTTATACTCCTGTATAATTTACTGAACAATAATGTCCAAATTTACTTATTGGATTTCCCAATACCCATTTTACTTAAGAATTCCACCATTCATTTCTTAAGTGCAATATAAGCATTTCTTATATTTATTTTCACTTCACGAACAAAATTGTATATTCATTTCCATTCAACTTTGCATTTTTAATTCTATTTGAATTCCATTTACAATTTCAATTTTATTTGAATTCATTTCAAATCTCAATACTTTTATTTCCAAAAGTTTCATTTAGAATTTCATTTCGAATTTTACTTGAATTCGATTCATCTTCTAATTTCGAATATTGAGTTTTATTCACTTTTATCTCAATTCCCGATTTTTAAATCTTCTATCGTTAGTGAAAAATTTTCAAAAATTCCAAATTTTTTTTTCTATCTCCCAAAATTTTCAGAAAATTTTGGCAGAGTCTCCTTTGTACAGAGGAGCTTTTGCAATTTGACTACAGAGGAGCTTTTGCAATTTGACAAAAGATATAAATATATATACATTGACCCACTCGATCGGAAAAGCAGAAAAACAGTTCATATTTCCTATTTTTATTGCGTAGGCGTACCTTTTTAGCATTTTTAAGCAAAGCAATTATTTTATTAGCATTTACGCAACACAAAATGCAGCCAAACGGCTTCCAATACCCTGCACTTACTCAGTTTAAACACGTAAGTGACAAATATAGGAAATCTATTTAACATTTCACTTATTTCAATAGCAAATACATAATTTCATTAGCAATGTATTCAAAATAAATTCCATTAGCAATTTATAAGGTTTCAATACAAATTAAATTGCTTCCCTCTAATTCACATTCAATTTCTATTCAATTCAAGTGATTAACAACTCACTTCCTTATATTCAATTCATTTCTAAGTGAATCTAACTCATATCTACTTCAATTGATACAAAAATCAATTTCTATTTGCTTTTATTAACTCATAGATTTTATATAGTCTCATTTTTATCAAACGATAATTCTTTCTATTCAGATTCGTTAATATTCATGCAACTAAATGATTACTTAAGCTAACAATCATTTAAATTGATTCCATTCAATTAAATTTACATTTCATATTCACAAAACCATTCGATTTGTTCAAAACCATCGTGCAAAACTCGACAACAACAATGCAAATATTTATATACACTTCTTGTATTTATTTTCACTTCATTACTGAAGTTATACATTTATCACTATTCAATTTCTCATTTCAACTTATTAATCAACTAAGTTTCCATTTAACCATTTCAAAGCTTCACTTAAATTTGAGTTACTGTCCAATATTTACTTAAGCTATTTCAATTCAAAACTCAAGTTTATCATTTATATTTATTTATTTATTTATTTCCATAAACAATTCTCAATTTATTTTCTTTGATTGGTTTTTATTTATCGAATCTATTCCATTTACTAATTCAATTCAATTAGTACATTCACTCATTTATTTTAAATTTCAAATTTCCGTATTCAATTCATCTCGAATTTACTTAATTAATAACAAGGAAATTACAATTAATTTCTACTTACTTGAATTTATTTGCAAATTCAACCCATTTTAAATTTAGTTCACAACTCAACTTTAATTTAACTAACTTCCAATTCATTACTTCATGAATTAATAAATTATCAAGTTTATTTACTTGAATTCAATCCATTTCATTATTCAATTCCGATTCATTCATTTACAATTGTAGCTTCATTTGTTTACTCACAAATTCATTTCTTTACAATTTGAATTTTATTACAAATCAATTTTCACTTTATTTAATTGATTCACTTATACTCACTTTAATTTAACTCCATCCTTTAAGTTAAATTTATTCTATCAAAATTCAAATTGTATAAGTTATCAATTTAACTTACATTCCATTTTCTTCGCCTTTTCCCGTTCCTGCCTCAGTCACAGCTCACCGTCCCTTCAATCGCGATCGAGACCAACTGAAGCCTAGCCGATATCGACGACTCCACCATCTCGCGATGCCTAAGAACCCATGGCCATGCACACGACTTCGTGCTGTCGCCTTGTCGCCGCTATTGCGATCGAGCTCGTGACCATCCCCAATCGAATTCGCGAAATCCAATCGAGTTCGCGGCCCCCTCCTTCGTCGCCTCGTGACTGCTCACGTACGCGAGTTCAACCCCACGTCGAATTGCTGATGCCGCCGCCCCAGTCGCGAAACCTACGCTTGCAGTCTACGTTGCCGAACCACTACGTCGCGATTTGATGGCTTGCCGCCCCATCGCGATCCCCCTACTCGCGCGCCCTTCTTTTATTCTTTTTGATTTCGATCTCGAAACGAGAGGGGAAGGGGTTGTAGTGTCGGCCTTTAGATTTTATTTCGAACGAAAGTGTTTCGTATATTTTTTTTTCTTTGAATGGATGGGCTTTGGCTGTTTTAAGTTGAAGAAGACAGAGGGAAGGAACGATAATATTTTGTTTTCTTTTTGTTTGAAATTTTTTAACTAAGTAATAAAGAGAAAGGTTGCGTGAGAAGATAAAACTTTTATAAGAGAATCATCTCAGCCGAGACTTACAAATGAAGCAAACATAAATATAAGATATATATAACTAAGCAAGCAAAAAGGAAAGACAGCAAATTATATGAGCTAGGCTGTAACTAAGAAAGGGAACACATGCATTTAATAGCACCTCCTCAGCCTCTTTAGTACACGAATCAGCCACCAAAACTAAGAAAATATCTCTGCTAACAATTTGTACAAAATATATTTTATCACTTGTACAAAGTTTATGTAACAACCCGGGTTTTTCATACAAGAAAAACCGGACCATTTTAGTTAAGAAGAAGAGGTAGAAGAAGAAAAATAGAAAACAACAGCAGAATCTCACATACGCAGCGGAATAAAATAAAATATATCAACAGATCTTTACACAAATCAAACTGTATCAGTATATATATATATACATCCAAATACATCATCAGAGTACATCACATCAATATCATACAACTGAATACACAGCGGAAAAATAATAGCAAGTACGAGAGTACGTATCGTCATCCAGCTCGTCTCCTGAGCTCCATATCATCATATCCTGTAACCTATAATACTCGGTCTGACCCGAGCATCATATAAAACAATACCCGAGTCAGTCTGGAATACCAGCGTGAGAAAATCACACTCAATTGATTATTAAAGTTTCAAACCCTTTGAAAACAAAAGCATCTCGTAAGACCACGCCACAAATAAACATGTCGGGTTTTTACCTTACGATAGCTAAAACACTTTTTATAAAATCCTCTGATATTATAATAGTGTCTATTCACAAATACTTATTAAAATAGCTGAAATTGTTACATTATTAAATTCCAGCATACTAGCCACAAAAGTGGGTAATACAAACAAATACCGTACAAGGCACGTAGGAAAAATGGATTTCCAACGAATGACTAGGCACTGGGGTACCACCTATCACAGTACGTGGCCTAGATCACCGTACCGAGGAGTACGCCCGCTCCTCTGCAACACAAGGCCGGAACCATCCCTTACTGGATGATCCCGAATAAAATCACCCCACGGTTGGGATCAGCAACCGCACCACTAAGCCGAAATAAAAAGGGACATCTAGACAGGGATGACCTTACCCTCCAGTGGGAGCTACCCACGAAGCCTTGCTGCATAACCCCTGATTTTCAGTCATTCCCGGTTGATGAGGTTCGAGGCTAAACGATACCTTTTCAGAACATATCCCTTAGAATGCCCATCGTCCGCTGACGATGTTTCGCAAGCATTCGTCCATACCAGTCCGTCCTGGGTTTGAACAGAACCGAAGGCACTACTCCTACTACATCCATTTTGGAAATATCCTCAGGATTAGTAGCGACTAGCCCTTGCACTTCACAGCTCCATCTTCGACTCCGAAATCGTTACACGAAACGTACAAACCGGATCGAAGTGGTATTCGAGTCTCCAGACCTAGAATCCCGGTATACGGAAACTCGATCCCGGTCTCTTCGAAACGATCAGCGCATTTGGCCAATATTGATAGTCGATTATTTAACTATCAATTAACATCTACAAGCAACCATCACACAATAAATAATTTCCCACATTATTTATTTGCCCAAATATCTTTCCAAGATATATTTTCAAATTTTCAAACTCCTTTTGAAAACAATTTCAAACAGTTTCCGCTTACGGAATACATTTCCAAATATTTATTTCTCTGAAACACCAAGTACAAAACACTTTTAGATTTTAGAATAATTTAAAAACACTTTATTTTAAATATATCTTATAACATTGAAATTAAACTACTTTAATACTTTATTAAAAATATATACTTTAAAATAAACCACTTTATAAATATAAACTAAATTTCTCCTTTTAAAACATAATAGCAAATCACTTTTATATAATTACTACAATAATAGATTTTTAAAATATACCTACTTTGAAAATTAACATTTAGAAATAATCAATTTTTCTAAAACATGCTTTTTAAAACATACTTAAAACTTTTAACTTATATTTAAAATTGCTTTGAAAACGTACTTGGCTATCCAGAGAAATACACTTCTCATTTCCATCTTTTAATAATAAATCAACATTTATTTTTAAACCAATTCATATTCCTTTTATAAATTCCCACCTTGAATTTATCTTTTCAAATATCCACTGATATTTTATTTTACTTTATAAACCCAGTTTATAAATTCCAAAATCTCACTTCTCTTTTAAAAATCCCGTTTTAATGCTTAAATCAAATCCCAATTTAATTTCCGATTTACTTTACTTTGAAATAAATTCCTTGCTCATTTCATTTATTTCAAAATACTTTTAACTTAAGATTTATTTCTTTCCAAAAATCCAATTTAATACATTTTGATAATTTCTTTTTCTGAAATATTCAATCCAACCATATTATTCAATATTTCAATTACCAATAAAATCATCACAGGATATCAATATTCAGAACATAGAATATTAAATAATCTATAATTTTGAGGAATCCAGTTGGATCCCTCCAACCTGTTTCCCTGCATCCACAGACGTTAGCACAATATAAAATACCAATTCCACTTCAAGGTGGAATATCGCGGTATATGGGTTTTATAAAATATCATCCGCTATTATGCGGCGCATAGGGTCTCATCCGCTATATAAATGCGGGAATATCAACAACTCAAATATATACATATGCCAATATGTATATATATATATATAATATAGCATATTCAATCAATGCAATCATCCAATCAATTATTTAAATTTAACCATTTAAATTTAAAATAAAATTCAACTGAGTGAGATTAACTCACCTTATTTCCATTTGCAGTCCACACACTTTGCTTTGGATTCACGGTTTTCCCGACCTTGTATAACGATCATATGATTTTATTAATATTTGAATTAATCAAATAATTAATTACCTTTTTAAATAAATTTAACCTAGCTAATAAAATTTATTTTATTTTCCTTCCTTAAAACTACTTATTCCAAAAATAACATGTACATATTAAATTCAAATGATATAAATTTCCTTCCCAAACCTATATACATGTATTAATTAAAGTAAAATAAACAGAACTGTTTTTAAAATTTCCTTTACTGTTAGGCTTTTCAGATAAACGAAATAATGACCAACTAATTAAAGAAGTTTATCAACAAATTTATCACCTGATCCAATTTTTTTTTTTTTTAATAAACTAGTAAGTTGTATTTTATTTCTCATTTTCAAACTGTATATAAATATAATCTATATAGGTCTACAAAAACCTAATTTGTATAAACCTGAAACATTTTAAAATTCCTATACCTTTCAATTCTTATTTATACATATAGTATCTTCTGTTTTACTGTTTATCAATTTAAATTAAAACAGAACCCTATATCTTATTGTAAAAAAAAAAAAATTAAATTAGGGACAACTTAGAATTCAAAAATTACTTGACATTTAAGATTTCCTTTTACTGTAAATAAATCTTTGTATGTAAAATATACAGATAAATTCAAGAAGATAATAATACCTCACACTGAACTCAAACAGGACGGCAACCGCTGCAACTCGCGATACCACCCTAACCCTAGCTTTACTGGACAATAGCTTGAACAACTGGAAGCAGCTGCGACTTCGAGACGGCCACATGTCGCGAGCCTGACCACCGCCCAGACCTCACTAACGAACGCAGTCGCACAACCCAGCTCGCCTCCTCCAGATTCGCCACCGAAGCCCATCGTTCGATTCCCAGCCTCCATCACTTCGCGAAGCCACCAACTCGCTGCCGTCGATCCCATCTCGAGGCGTTCGACCTCTAATTACTCAACAAACCCTAGGTCGAGCTTCATGCCGCCATCACCACTCATGCCATCTCCCCTTTTATTGCTGCTTTTACGAACCCCCAAACCCCAGCTTCGATCCTACCCTTCTCGCGAACCCCACTCACCGAAGAGCCTCCTAGTGCCGATCGAAATCGAGGTGCCCAGACAATCGAGCCACATGCCACAGGCGAGCCCTTCCTCTCGATCGAATCCCTCGAGTCTCGAGCCATCGCGCGTACGCGTGCGTCCCCTCCAGCCTGCCGTTGATTTCGAACACGGCTTCGAGCTATGGGTCGAATTCAATTCGAATCGGCTAAACGATTTTTTTTTTTTTCCTGTTTTTCGTTTTCGCGAGTTGAAATTTGAAAGGAAGGAATGGGAACAAATTTTATCTAAAGGAAGAAACAGATCGCGATTGATATTTAAAGATAAGATTAGTTTTTCTCTGTTTGTATATCTTTGTTTACTTAACGAAAAAGAAAGGGAGACAGAAGCGATGTTGGCGTGCTTGAAACGTTACACGTGCTGGTGGAGCAGGAATTCCAGCTGAAAAAGAAAGAATGTAGGCTGATAGAAAATTTGACTAGACCATTTATAAAATTAAATTTACATTTGATTCCAACGCGTTTATCCAGCGTACGACCTCACGACAATTCCGGAAGCTACGAGAATTGAAATCCGATAAAAATTCCATTTTAACAGTTCTATCATCTTCAGTATTGACAATATAAATTTTCTGAACCTTTGAACTATTTTTAACAGGCTTAAAATCAAGATTCAATATTTTACCCAATCCCGATAATTAAATTTAATAATTAATTATCCAAAGAAATACTGTATATTTGAAATTAAAGTTAAAATTTAACCTTCGGATATTTAAAATAAATTAAATATTCACATTTCAAATATACAAAAATTCCGGGTCGTCACATTCCTCCCCCCTTAAAAGAATTTCGTCCCCGAAATTACCAGTTAAGAGAAATGATTCGATACCCGTTCTTTTTCCCAATCCAAATAGTTTTAACAACACCCAACAATCTTTTATTAATGATACACTAATCATCTTTTAACTTCCCAAACTTATTCATAAGTTCAACCCATACCACCTACTTATCCATTCAAATTTAAATTTGAATTCAAATTTTGAATTATCAAAATTTTCTCAAAAATTTTCTAACTCTCTAAATTTTCGAAAAATTTCGCCAGCGTCTCCTTTGCGCGGCTAGCTCGGTACTACTACAAAATGGCTCTACGGCCTCCCAATCTCAAAAAGAAAACCAAAAAGCCAAGTGGCTGGATCCAAAACCCAATCAAATTTCATATAGAAATTCAAATACATACCTTTTTGTCGGGCCATTAAATTTTATCTTCTAAATCAAAAATCCCAATTTATCCATTGCTTTTATACACCTGTATATCCTACTAAGCAATAATATTCAATCACAATCCCAAAGTCATTTTATACTTTTCTTTACAAATTTCCAATATTTGTTTTACTTAAGCCCGTACGATGCACATATATCATCCGTACGCAATATCACATTTGATCGCTCAATCGATCACACAATTTCACTTCCGAACTAGTATCGTCCACCCGACTTCCTAGTGCGGACTCAGATCTGGTTTCTTGATCAGAAACCGTCATCCTCCTTACATAGCCACCAACTATGATAGAGAATATCCAGAATCAATCAACAACCCATATCCAGGTTCACCGTTGAAAATCGAGTGAAAAATCCTGATTCGGATCGATAAAACTATCTCGAAATTCTGTGTTCGACATCTGGACCAAATAGCTATGCGAATAAAATAATATACGTACATCTTACGTATAAATTCCAATTGATTACCAATTATATCAATTTTCTTTTATTCACATTCATTTTGATTGTTATCCCCTTATTCACAACTATCCCATTTACATCTTCATATTTTAATTGTCATTCAATTATTCACCTAGAATAATTTTCCTCCATACCCACTTCACTTAAAGAATTTCATTTTTCCAATCCTTAAGTTTAATATAAATATTTATACACTTCTTACATTAATTTTCACTTTACTATCAAAGTTTATTTTCATTACTATTTATTCTGCCCACGCAACTTCATTTGAATTCAAATTAGCTTCCATTTGACTATTGAATTAGTTCCACTTACAAATTAATTTAAATCTCAATTAAAAGTTTACTTGCAAGCTTACTTTCCTCAGTTCTTTCGATTCCACTTACTTTACATTCATATTTAAACTAGATTTAATTATTCGGTTCCAATTCCATTTGCTTAGCAAATTTAGATTATTTATCGTTAATGAAATTTTCAAAATTTTCAAAAATTTTCTAACTCCCAAAATTTACGGAAAATTTTGGCAGAGTCTCCTTTGTACGGAGGGACTTCTGCGATATCGCAGGATGCACAAATATATATATACATCGGCCTCAGGCCGGAAATCACAATATATATCAATATATGCAGTTCATATCTCCTATTTTGAATTTTTTTCATAAGCGTACCTTTTTATAGCAATTTTTAAGCAAGCGACGATTTATTTTTAGCATTTAACGCAGTCAAAACCAGCCAAACGGCTTCCCTGAACCTGTACTAACTCAATATAAATATGTGAGTGACAAATATTCAAAGTTCATTAACATCTTACTAAATTTCAATAGTTAACATTTGTATAACATAAACGATATCCACTAAACACTTCCATAAGCCAATCTACACGGTTCCGACAAAATTTCCAATCAATCTGAGGCTATTTCAATTTACTTCCAACTTAATAAATAAACCATTTCAATCCAACTCTATTTTATAATTCAAGTTTTGGCTTCCTATCCATTTTTCCAAAATACAACCAAATTCATTCAGCTATTCTTCCACTATTAAATTTTATAAGTCGCAACTTCTTTATATCATACTTTCACCTATTTAAAACCAATTCTATTCGCCTTTTACTTTTTAACTCGGATTATACAATTTTATTTACAATACAAATCAATACCATTTTATTCCAATCCCATTTTTATTTTTAGTTTCAACATTTCCACTTATTTTTAAATAGCTAAAATATGGATTCTATTACAATGCATGTTATATACTTCCATAAACACGTATGAAATGTTCCAACACTAATTTTAATTGTTTCCCAACAACATTTAAACCATCTCATTCAATTTAAATGATTTTATAACTTCCTTTCTTAACTTCAATTTATTTTTAAGTCCAAACAAACCCATATCATTACAATTGATTCAAAACAAATTTTATTGTTTATATTAACTCAATAGATTTATACAATCTCATTGCATTTTGAATTCGAACCCTTTAACTACTTAGGTTCATCTTCATTACCAAGTGGATTTCCTTTTTATCTTAATTCATTCACAACAATTATTTAGCTCGACGCATTCCAATTAAATGTTATCTGTAACTCACCTAAATTTAGTTCGATTAAAATTTATTTCCACTTAGTTGGATTCTATTTGCAATTACCATTTCTATTTTAACCCAATTTCATTTTTATATGATACAATTTCAATTATAATTAATTTGTTAACACTTCATGTTAACTTTTAATTTATAACTCGAGTTCTAGATCCACTACCCGTTTCCAATCTACTTATTTCTAATATTTGATTTTTATTTCAAAAACACTTTACTATTTTCAAGTGTTCAATCTATTTTATAATTTAAATTTCTGGATTATATTCCTTACTATTACAAACAGTTTTATTTGGCTTATTTATTTTACTCCCAAATTTTATAAGTCCCAAATTTATTTAACTAATATATATTTTATTTTTCTCATCATTCCATAAACATTTTAAATAAGATTCCAGAGTTTAAACAATTTCCCAGAATTTCAAAATCACTTTTGAAATCAACTATACCCAAAACCCTTTTCAATTCCAAAACCAAACTCAGTTTTGCAAACAAACACCAGCCCATATATCTAGGTAGCAATTTCTCTTTGGAAACTCGAAAATGAACATCGATGATGCTGCAGTCATCACCGAAGTTATTTCCCAGCGACCGGAAGAGAATTAAATGCTTTTATTTCTTTAAAACTTTTCAAATATTTTAAATCCCAAATCCCACCAGATTTCAATTCAATTTCAAAAATATTCATGAAATAATATCACCATTATTTTCCCAAAACCTTTAAAAACTATATTTTTTTTTTTTTAAATCCAAAGGAATTTAAATCTTTCCCAAAACTTCAAATTCAAAATCCATCCAATTTTATTCAAACATTACTCCGGAATTCTAATTTTTAAATCACATTTGTATATGAAGTTTTATTTCAACTTATAAATTACATTTATAGTCTATATTTCAAATTCCATTTATTATATGAATTTATTCTTCAACTTAGGTTATAAGTTTTCAATTTCTACTCAATAATGAGACTAACTCATTATGGTCATTTTCTAACAACCAAGCATCTAAATATATAACTATAATAAATTTCAAACAATTATTTCTTTTATATACAAAATAATTTGGGCAAAATTATTTCATTCACCCTATTTAAAACAATATTGTGTCGAACTGTTCTATTCAAGTGTTTAGAAACCCCTTCGATACAGTTGTACAGACTGTGCCGACGAAGGTTCATATGCCACTCAATAAATCAACCAACACAATATAAAACCATTTTATATTCACTAACAAATACGCGCTCATATCTATTAGTACTCTCAAAATTCCCAACAGAGCCAAGGTTATCGCTAGCCTAAGCTCTGATACCAAGTGTAACAACCCGGGTTTTTCATACAAGAAAAACCGGACCATTTTAGTTAAGAAGAAGAGGTAGAAGAAGAAAAATAGAAAACAACAGCAGAATCTCACATACGCAGCGGAATAAAATAAAATATATCAACAGATCTTTACACAAATCAAACTGTATCAGTATATATATATATACATCCAAATACATCATCAGAGTACATCACATCAATATCATACAACTGAATACACAGCGGAAAAATAATAGCAAGTACGAGAGTACGTATCGTCATCCAGCTCGTCTCCTGAGCTCCATATCATCATATCCTGTAACCTATAATACTCGGTCTGACCCGAGCATCATATAAAACAATACCCGAGTCAGTCTGGAATACCAGCGTGAGAAAATCACACTCAATTGATTATTAAAGTTTCAAACCCTTTGAAAACAAAAGCATCTCGTAAGACCACGCCACAAATAAACATGTCGGGTTTTTACCTTACGATAGCTAAAACACTTTTTATAAAATCCTCTGATATTATAATAGTGTCTATTCACAAATACTTATTAAAATAGCTGAAATTGTTACATTATTAAATTCCAGCATACTAGCCACAAAAGTGGGTAATACAAACAAATACCGTACAAGGCACGTAGGAAAAATGGATTTCCAACGAATGACTAGGCACTGGGGTACCACCTATCACAGTACGTGGCCTAGATCACCGTACCGAGAAGTACGCCCGCTCCTCTGCAACACAAGGCCGGAACCATCCCTTACTGGATGATCCCGAATAAAATCACCCCACGGTTGGGATCAGCAACCGCACCACTAAGCCGAAATAAAAAGGGACATCTAGACAGGGATGACCTTACCCTCCAGTGGGAGCTACCCACGAAGCCTTGCTGCATAACCCCTGATTTTCAGTCATTCCCGGTTGATGAGGTTCGAGGCTAAACGATACCTTTTCAGAACATATCCCTTAGAATGCCCATCGTCCGCTGACGATGTTTCGCAAGCATTCGTCCATACCAGTCCGTCCTGGGTTTGAACAGAACCGAAGGCACTACTCCTACTACATCCATTTTGGAAATATCCTCAGGATTAGTAGCGACTAGCCCTTGCACTTCACAGCTCCATCTTCGACTCCGAAATCGTTACACGAAACGTACAAACCGGATCGAAGTGGTATTCGAGTCTCCAGACCTAGAATCCCGGTATACGGAAACTCGATCCCGGTCTCTTCGAAACGATCAGCGCATTTGGCCAATATTGATAGTCGATTATTTAACTATCAATTAACATCTACAAGCAACCATCACACAATAAATAATTTCCCACATTATTTATTTGCCCAAATATCTTTCCAAGATATATTTTCAAATTTTCAAACTCCTTTTGAAAACAATTTCAAACAGTTTCCGCTTACGGAATACATTTCCAAATATTTATTTCTCTGAAACACCAAGTACAAAACACTTTTAGATTTTAGAATAATTTAAAAACACTTTATTTTAAATATATCTTATAACATTGAAATTAAACTACTTTAATACTTTATTAAAAATATATACTTTAAAATAAACCACTTTATAAATATAAACTAAATTTCTCCTTTTAAAACATAATAGCAAATCACTTTTATATAATTACTACAATAATAGATTTTTAAAATATACCTACTTTGAAAATTAACATTTAGAAATAATCAATTTTTCTAAAACATGCTTTTTAAAACATACTTAAAACTTTTAACTTATATTTAAAATTGCTTTGAAAACGTACTTGGCTATCCAGAGAAATACACTTCTCATTTCCATCTTTTAATAATAAATCAACATTTATTTTTAAACCAATTCATATTCCTTTTATAAATTCCCACCTTGAATTTATCTTTTCAAATATCCACTGATATTTTATTTTACTTTATAAACCCAGTTTATAAATTCCAAAATCTCACTTCTCTTTTAAAAATCCCGTTTTAATGCTTAAATCAAATCCCAATTTAATTTCCGATTTACTTTACTTTGAAATAAATTCCTTGCTCATTTCATTTATTTCAAAATACTTTTAACTTAAGATTTATTTCTTTCCAAAAATCCAATTTAATACATTTTGATAATTTCTTTTTCTGAAATATTCAATCCAACCATATTATTCAATATTTCAATTACCAATAAAATCATCACAGGATATCAATATTCAGAACATAGAATATTAAATAATCTATAATTTTGAGGAATCCAGTTGGATCCCTCCAACCTGTTTCCCTGCATCCACAGACGTTAGCACAATATAAAATACCAATTCCACTTCAAGGTGGAATATCGCGGTATATGGGTTTTATAAAATATCATCCGCTATTATGCGGCGCATAGGGTCTCATCCGCTATATAAATGCGGGAATATCAACAACTCAAATATATACATATGCCAATATGTATATATATATATATAATATAGCATATTCAATCAATGCAATCATCCAATCAATTATTTAAATTTAACCATTTAAATTTAAAATAAAATTCAACTGAGTGAGATTAACTCACCTTATTTCCATTTGCAGTCCACACACTTTGCTTTGGATTCACGGTTTTCCCGACCTTGTATAACGATCATATGATTTTATTAATATTTGAATTAATCAAATAATTAATTACCTTTTTAAATAAATTTAACCTAGCTAATAAAATTTATTTTATTTTCCTTCCTTAAAACTACTTATTCCAAAAATAACATGTACATATTAAATTCAAATGATATAAATTTCCTTCCCAAACCTATATACATGTATTAATTAAAGTAAAATAAACAGAACTGTTTTTAAAATTTCCTTTACTGTTAGGCTTTTCAGATAAACGAAATAATGACCAACTAATTAAAGAAGTTTATCAACAAATTTATCACCTGATCCAATTTTTTTTTTTTTTTTAATAAACTAGTAAGTTGTATTTTATTTCTCATTTTCAAACTGTATATAAATATAATCTATATAGGTCTACAAAAACCTAATTTGTATAAACCTGAAACATTTTAAAATTCCTATACCTTTCAATTCTTATTTATACATATAGTATCTTCTGTTTTACTGTTTATCAATTTAAATTAAAACAGAACCCTATATCTTATTGTAAAAAAAAAAAATTAAATTAGGGACAACTTAGAATTCAAAAATTACTTGACATTTAAGATTTCCTTTTACTGTAAATAAATCTTTGTATGTAAAATATACAGATAAATTCAAGAAGATAATAATACCTCACACTGAACTCAAACAGGACGGCAACCGCTGCAACTCGCGATACCACCCTAACCCTAGCTTTACTGGACAATAGCTTGAACAACTGGAAGCAGCTGCGACTTCGAGACGGCCACATGTCGCGAGCCTGACCACCGCCCAGACCTCACTAACGAACGCAGTCGCACAACCCAGCTCGCCTCCTCCAGATTCGCCACCGAAGCCCATCGTTCGATTCCCAGCCTCCATCACTTCGCGAAGCCACCAACTCGCTGCCGTCGATCCCATCTCGAGGCGTTCGACCTCTAATTACTCAACAAACCCTAGGTCGAGCTTCATGCCGCCATCACCACTCATGCCATCTCCCCTTTTATTGCTGCTTTTACGAACCCCCAAACCCCAGCTTCGATCCTACCCTTCTCGCGAACCCCACTCACCGAAGAGCCTCCTAGTGCCGATCGAAATCGAGGTGCCCAGACAATCGAGCCACATGCCACAGGCGAGCCCTTCCTCTCGATCGAATCCCTCGAGTCTCGAGCCATCGCGCGTACGCGTGCGTCCCCTCCAGCCTGCCGTTGATTTCGAACACGGCTTCGAGCTATGGGTCGAATTCAATTCGAATCGGCTAAACGATTTTTTTTTTTTTCCTGTTTTTCGTTTTCGCGAGTTGAAATTTGAAAGGAAGGAATGGGAACAAATTTTATCTAAAGGAAGAAACAGATCGCGATTGATATTTAAAGATAAGATTAGTTTTTCTCTGTTTGTATATCTTTGTTTACTTAACGAAAAAGAAAGGGAGACAGAAGCGATGTTGGCGTGCTTGAAACGTTACACGTGCTGGTGGAGCAGGAATTCCAGCTGAAAAGAAAGAATGTAGGCTGATAGAAAATTTGACTAGACCATTTATAAAATTAAATTTACATTTGATTCCAACGCGTTTATCCAGCGTACGACCTCACGACAATTCCGGAAGCTACGAGAATTGAAATCCGATAAAAATTCCATTTTAACAGTTCTATCATCTTCAGTATTGACAATATAAATTTTCTGAACCTTTGAACTATTTTTAACAGGCTTAAAATCAAGATTCAATATTTTACCCAATCCCGATAATTAAATTTAATAATTAATTATCCAAAGAAATACTGTATATTTGAAATTAAAGTTAAAATTTAACCTTCGGATATTTAAAATAAATTAAATATTCACATTTCAAATATACAAAAATTCCGGGTCGTCACAGTTTATACCCAGTAAACTTCATTTTCCTATATATCAACCTCCTCTCTATTTGTTTCATTCGAAAACTGAGTGAAAATCTAAGGCAATATTATTTCAAAACTTAAACACAAATCTCAACTTCAACTGGAAAAATAAAACAACAAATACAACCAATATAAATCAAAGATCAAAGAAGAAGTTTCAGCAAGCCTATTTTAATTCAGAGAAGCAACTCTGCTCATTTTTCTGGAAATAAAGGTGAGTAACCAAACTTAAATTCAATTAAGTAAATCTTTATTTGATGATTATCATGTCTAAGTTTGAAGTTGCTTAGTATGTATATAGATATATGCATAAATTTCCCTCTGTGTATATATATATATATATATGTTGATGGGTATGCCTATTTATGTTGAAACCATCTCTGTCTTCTTGTTTCAAAGCATCCAGCTTGATCAAAACCAAATATCAGATCACTTGATTTTTGTTAGGCTTTGTTTTCAACAGCAGATGTGTGAGTTTAAGTATAAATAAAAATTTAAAAATAGTTTTAAGGAAGAAAAGGATATGCAGGATGAAAAGCTAGATATTAACAGAGCAAAACATCATTTTTTTATGATTTCGAATATCACAAAGTATCGATTCAATTATATAATTAGAATCTTTACATAAAAATAGGATTTTTGGGCTAAGTATGGGAATTTCTCATTTTGTGGATCGAGAGCAGTTCGAGTTTTTCGAAATACCATTCTTTGGACAAATTCGAGTGACCTCGTCATTGAAGATGATTGGGGTTCTTAGGAATGGTAGCGGAGTGAATGGGGTGTCGGGAAAAAATAGTGGGATGGTGGTCAGACTACGGTGGTGGCAACGGCGGCGATTTCTTTTTCGAAAACCTAGTTTTGGAGGGGCGAGAACTTTTGATTCATTCATCCTATTGGACGCATCGAGTTTGATCACTTTTCCTTACACGGAATATATTTCCAAATATATCTTTTCAAAAACCAGCTTTAGAACCTTTAAATTTTATTTTAAAAAGCTACTTTGGAAAATACACTCAGCTTTATAGTGAAAATACAATTTCACTTCAAAATGGTCCATTTAAACCAATTTAATAAATCCTTATCGATTTATCTCAAATTTACGTTCCAAATCCGTAAATTTACTTTCACACTTTAAAATAAATCAACGTTTATTTTCAAAACAAATTTCCCTTTCTTTTATAAATTCTATTCGGAATTTACATTCTCAAATATTCACTTTCAACACCAAATCGACTTTCAGATTGATTTCTCAATTTTATTTCAACACCGAATCAAATTTTTTTATCCCAAATACCAAATTATTTTACAGAATTTACTGAGACATTTGAACTGTAATATAGCAAAAGCGAGAACCCCCTATCATGCTGTAATATAGCTAAAGTAAAATGAAGTTGTTTGAAGCTATGAAAATGTTTGGAAAGTTAGTTGAAGTGATAACAAATCTTTAATAAAAAGATTTGGGTTTGAAAATTTGTTAAAACTATTTGAATTTAAGAAAATAGTTAATGGGAAGTGGAGCATTTTTCTTGACTTGTAATTTCGGGACGAAATTCTTTTAAGGGGGGAAGATTGTAACGACCCTGAAATTTTGATATTGGAAATCAGAATATTTAATTGATTTTAAATATCTGGAATTCAATTTAATTTACAATTCAAATATCAAAGTGAATTTGGTAAATTAATTATTGAATTTAATCGTTAAATCTGGATAAAAATTTGAATCTTCAGTTTTAAATCGATTAAAAATAATATAAAGTCTTAGAAAATTCATATTGATAATTCTGAAGGTACTGGAACTTTCAGAATTGAATTTGAAAGTGATTTGTTCAGTTTTGAATTTTATCATTTGAATCGATATTTGAAAATAGCGGTTCGGGGCATAGTCTCGGATTTCGACAAAACCTGTTCCATTGGATCCGTAATATTATATTATTATCGGATTTCAATTTTCGTGGTGATTGGAGCTGTCGTGTGATAATACGATAAGCAAACGCGCTGATATAATATAACAGATATTTTCGAATATAAAAATATAAATTTTTAATCAACTTTTTATACCGACTTACTTTTTCTCTGCTTAATCACGTTCTCTTATCTCCTTCTTTCTTCGTTCTGAAGCCAGATAACAAAAGAAAATATCTCGTTCAGAAAAAAAATATAAAAACAAATGGTAGAACGAAGCTTGATAAAATTTCTCGTATTCAAAACGAAAACAATTTTCGTTCGAAATCAATTAATGGCTGCAGCTTCAAAACGAAAGGAAACGAAATTTCCCCCTTTCTCAGTTCAAATTGAAATATAATGGCCGAACTATAAATTAAGGCCAAAGCCTTTCATCTCAAAACAATTACCCTCCTCCAATTTAAATCGACAGCCCCCTAGAATGAACTCGCGAGCAAGTTGAACGAGGCTGGGCGAAAGGAGGCGCACGATTTGGCGGCGACGACGCGAGTTTGGGGACGCGTGCGCTCGAGCTTGCATTGGCGACTGATTCTGGATCGTTCGAGATGGCAATATGAAGCTGGGGAGTTTGACGACTCCGGAGGATGGTGCTCGGCGATTTGGAGATAGCCGCAGTTGCGGTGGCTTCGATGAGTATCGGCGTTGATGTCGCGAACTTGGGCACGTGGTTGAAGACCTGGGTTCATTTGTTATCTGGGAGGTATTTCACCGATTATTTATTTGTTTATTAATATTTATTTGCATTTGTTTTCAGTAAAGGAAATTTAGTTTAAATCAAAATTTTAGTTAAATAAATTCTAGATATTTACGATATGTGTATTTACAGTAAGAAGAGATTTTGTTTTTAAAATCTGAAATTATTTTGTATATACACAAGATTTTGTTTATGAAATTTTTTAAAAAGATATATGTAGTAAATAGAAATTTCATATATACATATATAGTTGGAAAAATATACAAGAATTTGTATAACAGTTAGTTAAATAAATTTATTTAAAAGAAATTGGGTCAAAATAAAATCACGGGTGAATCGAAATTATCAAATGAAAATTTATTGTTCGATTTAATTCGAATGTTAATAAATTTATATGATTGTTATACAAGGTATAAATCAAGAAAAATCAATATGGAATGGAAAATGGGATTGCTAATAAAAGCTAAGGTGAGATCTTCTCACTCAGATTTAAATTTGAATTGCAGTTATTGATTGCTATTTGGATGTGCTATTAGGTATAGTAGGATATATCTATATATATATATATAGCAATATATACATATTGGCATATGTATATATTGGATTGATTGATTTCCCGCATTGTATAGCGGATGAGACCCTATTGCGCCGTTAGTAAGCGGATGATATTTTATAAATCCTATATAGCGCGATATTCCACCTCGAAGTGGAATTGGTATTGTGCTAACATCTGTGGATGCAGGGAAACAGGTTGGAGGGATCCAACTGGATTCCTCAAATTGTTTGAATATTATTTCATCTGTGAATGATATGATTTATTGATAATCTGTGGATGATTTATTGATAATTGAAATTGTGAAGACTACAATTTAGCCGAATGTATTTTTGGTATCGTTGGATACCAGAAATAATTGAAATTGGAAATTTTAAATAAATTCTTTTTAAAAGAATTGAATAAATTTAAAAGAAGAAATTTTTAAAAGTGTAAAGTTGATTTTTGAAATGTTATCGAATTATTTCAAAAATATGGGAAAAATTGTTATAAATGGATTTTGAATAGTATTTTTCGAAAGTGGGAAAATATATTGAAAAAAAAATGGAATTTTAAAGGGTTTGGAAAAGATTAAGGAATTTATTTTTAAAAGTGATAAATTTCTAAAAATTCAATTGATAATTGATTTGGTATTGGAAAATGAACCTTTGAGGAATCGATTTAGAAATTTATTGGAATTAAAAATAAATTTAGAAATCAAGTTTATAATTAATTTGGTAATGGAAAATAAATTATTAGAAAATTTATTTGAAATTGATTTAGTATTTGAGAAATAAATCTGAAAGTCGATTTGCAAATGATTTGTTATTTAGAATTAAACTTAGAAATAAATTGGCAATGTTTTGTTCTATTGAAATAAAACTTACGTTTGCATTTGTAATCGATTTGATATTGAGATAAAATTTGAAATCAATTGGAATTGGGTTTTGGGGTTAAAAGTGGATATTTGGAAATGTAAATTCAAATTGGAATTTATGAAATGAAAGGGAATTTGTTTTAAAAAAATAAAAATAAACATTGATTTATTTTAAAATGTGAAAGTAAATTTACGGATTTGGAACGTAAATTTGAGATAAATCGATAAGGATTTATTAAATTGGTTTAAATGGACCATTTTGAAGTGAAATTATATTTTCACTATAAAGCTGAGTATATTTTCCAAAGTAGCTTTTTAAAATAAAATTTAAAGGTTCTAAAGCTGGTTTTTGAAAAGATATATTTGGAAATATATTCCGTGTAAGGAAAAGTGATTTGAAATTTATTTTCAAAGTGATGAAGTGTGGAAATAAATTTACTGATTGGGATGTAAATTTAAAATAAATCGATAAGGACTTATTTAAGTGATTTAAATGAATGTGATTTGGAAATTGTTTTCAAATGGTTGAAGTATAAACCATATATCGGGAAGATATTTGAAATTTAATAATTTGGGAAAATTATTTGAATCTGATGATTGTTGTGAATATTATTGATGGTTAAATCACCGACTATCAATATTGCCTTTGAAATGGCACTTGAATTGTTTTTAAAACAAACGCTTATTATTCGGTTTAGCCGGGAAAGGACCTTTGTGTCAGAGCAAGGTTTCGAACTAACCGATGCCACTGCATATTTCGTAGATCTGGATAATCTGAGTATCTTGTGAAGTGTTAGACAGATTCGTTCTTGTATCTGTTATTGATATTCTGATTTGGTAAGCCAAATGCAGAATAATTGTTCAGTTTGATTAGATGAAACATTCTGTAATATCCCGGAAATTTTGACAATATCAATTTAATAAACTGTTGAATAATTAAATTGATATGGATAATCTTTGATAATAAGATTTGAATTTAATTTAATAATCTGATTAAATTAGTATTAATTGATGATTTTATCTTTTAAAAGTTAATAAGATATTTCTATTTGAATATATATATTTATTTATATATATTGTAAATAGAAGCTTTGATAAATTGGGAATTTATATTTAATTTAATCTGGACTTTTCAAAGATAGTAAAATAAGTAATTTATATTAAGGGATAATTTCTTCTATAAATTTTTTTGAGATTTGATAAATTGTTATTTCAAATTGAATTTATGTAGTTATATGTATATATATAACTTGATTTTTTTAAATTAGATTTTCAATTTTAATTTGAATATGAATTTGGAATTTATTTTGAAATTCAAAGGATAGATATTTAAAATGTTTTGGATCTTAAAAATATTTGGATAAACTTTTATTTGTATATATATAATTTGTTTTATTGCATTTTCTTTAAAAAGAAATTCATATATGTATTTACATATGAATTAATAAATTAAGTTAAAAGCTTTATTTAACATTTTAAATTAAAATAAAATACTTAAAGAACAAATGTCATCATATTAAAGCATAATAGTACATGTGTAATAAAACTAATAATGGTAAAAGACAAGTGTCCCTTACTTATTTTATTTTCTTTAATTTTTGATAAATCCAAAATTAATCTATATACACATCTCTTTTCTCTTCCCATTCTTTTTCTCATTTTCCAAAAGCAAGAAAACTCAAACCCATTCTCATAAACGAAATGAAATCAGTAATCAAACTCTTCAAATCTGAAAATCAATAACTTCTCTAAAAATCCAGAAATCATGTTCAAAACAAATCAGTAATCCTCTTCATTCCAATATGCAAATCATTTTCCCTGTAATCTTTTCAAATCTGTAACCATCTTCAAAATTTCAAAGCTTGTAAGCAAATCCCTGTAATCCAGTAAAACATGAAAATCAAACCCCTCACATCAAGATCAAATCCCTGTAATCAAGCTTGCAATCTGTAATTCTTTTCAAATCAAAACCACTCAAGAAAACAGTCTGCATTTTTCAATCTGGAACCAATTCAAGTCAGTAGCTGTCTGCATTTATTTCTTCAACCTGGAATACAAGCATGCATGTAGATTAAAGCAATTTAAAGCCAGCAACTCAAGTTTTTAATCAAAAGAGGCATTCAGATTTTAGAGTTTCAAAAGCTTTTCAAAATTATAAAAGGCCCTGTCTCTGTTTTGCCTGGTGAGTAACATTACTATTTCTAAAAGTTTAGGTTATGAATAAGATTGCATGTTAAATTCTTGTGATAAATATGTATTGTTTGTATGTGCAAGTTAAGTTTGCTGTGAGAACTATGGATGTATTGTATGCATGTATGATATTGTTCCCTGTTCTGTTTTGTTGCTCAGACTCCAGGATTTTTTTTTAAATCTCTTACCAATTGATCTAGTTCTTGTTGAGAATAAACTTATAAACAAAAGTTGTTGATTTTCATAGAGGAATGTTTAAAAATTTTAGTTAAGTCAAATTTTAAAACCAACTATCTCTGTAAAACAAAAACCACAGAGCAATATTTATATAAGTGGAAACCCAAACATTGTAATTCGTAAATCCAGGATTATAAATGGAATTCATAAGCTAAAATATGATTTTTAGCATTGAAATCAAAATTTATAGTTTAGTAATGAAGGTGCAGTTCTGGTTTAAGATAAAAATAAATATTTGGGAAATTCTGTTAATCTCGATAGTTTGGTAAGTTGAAATCTTTAGTAGGGTTAGTGGAATGATCATGAATAAAAGGAAAATTATTAGAAATAGAATCAAGGCAGTGAAGAAGAAACGATTTAAGTTTTAAAATTTTAAACCTAGTTATTACCAGTCTAGAGAAATCGAGCATCATTTCGTCTAGGATGGATCGAGTTCGACGAAACTCTGGGAATTGATAGTCGTGACGTAGATGAACTCGTCGCCGAAGTCGCTGGCGTTCTGGTGATCGAAAGTGGGAGGACGAGGAGTTGTTGCCAGGTTTTGGAGGTGGTCTGTGTTCCAGTTTAGTGTTCGAAGTTCTCGATTTCGATCTCGAGTATAGATCGAAGATTGGATGATCGTAGTTTGGTTTATGGTTGATCGTCGACTGGTGGGGGAAGTCGTGGATGGTCGGAGACGCCGCTGGTGGATGTGCACGTACACGCGATCGTGAATGTCTGGTGAAGTCTGGGATTTGAACAGAGAAGGGTACTCGGGTGTTCTTCGTGACGATTGGATATTTGCTCGAAGTAATTAGAGCTGCGACTCGAAGTAAATTATAGTGTGTTCGAGTGCAATTGTGTTGCCAGGTTTTAAAACCTGTTTTGTTTTCAAAATTTAAATTGTTAAGAAATATTTAAATAGAATCTGGAATCAAAGTTTTATTTCAAGTTGGTTTTGAACCTTAGATTTGAGATAAATAAATTTATAAATTTAAATGTTTTAAATAAGTTTAAATGTTAGCTATATTTAAATGTTTAGAAATTTTTAAAAGGAAGTAGATTTAAGTTCTTTTAAAAAATTTCTTTTAGAAGATATAAGTTTTCTTTAACAGATAAAAGTTTTTAAATTGGATTTAAACTTTGTTAAAGACAAATTGTTATTCATTTTAAATCCGGAATTTAAAATGAAATTTAAAAGTAAATTTGAAAATGGATGTTTCAAATGTTTTGTGAATAAGGAATTTTAAACTTGGATAAGTAAATATTTTATCTTAAAGTTAAAAACATTATTAAATCTTTAAGGTAAATTAAAATGGTTTAAATAATCAAATTAATTAATCATTTGGATTAATTAAATAGATAATTAAAGGTTTTAACTAATTAATTTATGATTAAGATAAATTAATTAGGAATGATTAATTTATAATTAAGGATTATAAATTAGGGTATTAATTAATGATTAAGAATTAATTAATAAAGTAATTAAAGATTAATTAAGTTATGGTTAATACTTAATTAATTAAATAATTAATGTTTAATTAATTGGTTATTAAGATTTATTAATTTGAAATTAATAATAATTAATATAAGTTAATTATTTAAGAAAAGTAATTAAATAATTGTTAATGAAGGTCATTAACTATGGATCATTAAATAATTAATTTATGTAATTAATTTTAATAATTAATTAGATTAATTAATTTAAAGATAATCATTTGTGAAATTGTTTAAATGGAATTACTTAATGGAAGTAATTAAGAATTAATTACTTATTGTAATTAATTGAAGTTAATTTGATTAGTTAAGTTAATTAATTAAGTTTAATTAATTTAGAATAATCAAGAGTTGATTTGATAAATAATTACTTAATATAATTATTAAGGTAAGATTATTTAGAGAAGTAAATAATAAGATAATTACTGGAAGTAATTAGTTGTATAATGATTTTATTAATAGAAGTAATTTGAGTTAATTACTTTGGAAAAATTAATCAAGGGATTAATTAAGAAATTTATTAAGGAGTAATTAATTTAGTTAATGAAAGTAATTAAGGGTAATTAATTACTGATTGAAGATTAATCAAGGGTGATTAATAAATGTTGTTTAATTAAAGGTTAATTACTTAATGTAATTAATTTAATTAGGTAATTAATAATTAAGTTGTAATTAAGGATCATTAATTAATATAATTAATGATGTAATTAAGATTGATTAATTAAGTAATAATTAATAAATGAAGTAATTAATCAATGTAATTAATTAAGGATTAATGTAAGTAATTATAATTGATTAACTAAATTAATCAATGATGTAATTAAAGGTTAATTACAATAAGTGGTTAAGGATAATTAATTTGAGTAATAAATTAAGGATAAATTACTTGAAGGTAATTAAAAGATAATTAATCAAAGATGATTAATTGAAAAAGGTAATTAGAGGATAATTAATTAATTTGTAATTAATTAATGGTTAAGTAAAAAGGATTTATAAAATGAAGTAATTAATTTAATTCACTTTAAATTAATTAGAGATGATATAAATCATTACTTATGGATGGATGATAATACTGAATGCTTTACATTGATTGATATCTCTGATGAGATATATGCTGTGTGATATGGATGTTAGTTGAATTGTATGGATTATCTGATAATGTTAATTATCTGTTGTGAATTATCTTTCTTTGTGTATAAAGATAATGAATTGAATTTGTTTTAACCTTTAAAACAACTTGGCCTTAAAAGATACGCTTTGGATTTCGATGAGACCGGGATCGGGTTTCCGTATACCGGATTTCCAGGTCTGGAGACCCGAATACCACATCGATCCAAATTAACGATAGGTCGTGAATCAAGTGAAGATGAAGATTCAGAGTGCAAGGGTTATTGTCGTTAACTCTGAGGGTGATTCCAAAACGAGTGTAACGAGATAATGCCTTCGGTTTCGTTCGAACCCGGAACGAACTTGTATGGATTGAATGCTTTCAGAACATCGTCAGGTGGACGATGAGCATTCTAAGTGATGTGTTCTTTTCTAAGGTAATCGTGACCTCAAGCCTCACAAACCGGGAATGGCTAAAACAGGGGAGGTGCAGCAAGGTTAGTGGGTAGCACCCAAGTAGGACAAGATTACCTCTGTCTAGAAGTCCCTTCTTATTTCGGCTTAGTGTGTGCGGTTGCTGATCCCAACCGTGAGGTATCTTGTGCGGGAATTATCCAGTAAGGGATGTTCCGGCCTTGTGTTGCAGGGGATTGGGAGTGATCCTCGGTACGGTGATCTAGGCCACGTACAGTGACGGGCGGTACTCCGGTAGCCCTGCCATTGTATGGAATCCAAAATCCAATAAGTGCCAACGGACTTGATTGTATAACCCATTTTGTGGCTAGTATGCTGGAATTTAATAATGTAACAATTTCAGCTATTTCATATTTATTTGAAAACCCTAGACCCTATTATAATACAATCGAATTTCCTATCAAATGTTTTGGTTAGCGTAAGGTAAAAACTTACCTATGTTTATGTGTGGGAAGTCTTACGTGATACCTTTGTTTTCAAAAGATTTTGAAGTTAAACAATTTTAACCCGTTTACTCACACCAGACCCATGTCTGACCCAAGTGTTTATTTTCTGTTTTATTAAACTCTTGGGTACTCAAATTTTTACGAGTAGCCAAGGGATTCAGGTTTAGTTTTGACGAATATTCTGGAGGAGCAATGGAGCAGGAGGCTTCGGCGTTCGTAGATATAGTATTCCGCTGTGTTGATATCTGTGATAGTGTCTTGTCTTGTATTGAGTTGTAATGTCTAGACAGATGTTTATAACTGTCTAGTGAGTGATGTATAAGTTGTGTACTCTGATTATGTAAAGACTATGTATTAGTTATGTGATATATTATAATTTGTTCCGTTTCCGCTGTGAGATTCTGATGTGTTGTTTCTTTCTTTCTCTTCTTTTCTATTTTCTACCCCTTTCTTTCTTCATAATGATGCGACTTTCTGGGCATAGAAAGTCGGGTCGTTACACATTCTTCATCTGTCTTTGTTTCGTGCCTGCGAATTTCGAGGACGAAATTCTTTTAAGGGGGAAGTCTGTAACGACCCTGGATTTTATAAATATTTAAATTGATAATTAATTAATTTTTGAATAAAATTTGTGAAATAAAACGATAAATGGATTGCGAGTTTCCCCGAATCCAAATATATTATGTATAAATCATAAAAATTTAAATATTGTAAATATATGTATATATGTGCATATATATGTATATGGGTATATATGAGTAAATTTGAAATTATATATATATATATACACATATATTGATTTTGAGTTTAAATCTAAAATAAGTGATTTAATAATAATAATTTGAGTTTATATGAAATATATGTGTATATATTGAAATATGAAACAATAATTTTTAAAGTAACAAGACAATAAAATATTTAAGTTAGAACTTGAAATAAAAATGTATATAGGATAAACTATAAAATTATAACATTGTATAGCAAACACATTTGATAAATTCTAACAACACATAAGAATGAAACAAAGCTATAAATAAATATGTAAGAAATAAATATAAAAGCTTATATAGAAAAGCCACCACTATATTCATTTGTACAGCCGAAATAAAGTGGAAATTAGCCACAAGGGCCTCTTTAGCAAGTGCAATTAGTTTCTAGGACACACAACTGAAATAATTACTTTTAAGAACAAAATGCAAAATAATTAGTTTCTAAGGCCTAAAAACCTATGAAATTATGTCCTTGAAAATAATTAAACTGCTGACTTTGTCCTTAAAAGTAATTATTCTACTGACTTTGGCCTTGAAATTAATTTATGTGGATGTGTGTCCTAAAAACTAATTGAACTGCAAAGTTTGTCCTTCTAGTGAAATGCCCCCGAAATAAAACAAACATATACATTCAAATACAAATACAAGTAGATAAATATGAATTAACTTGTATAAAAAACCAGACAACACAAACAAAAAGTAAAACAAAGTAAACATATTAAAATAAGTCTAGGCAAATAAATATACAAAGTAATAAATGCTTTCCGCTAGCTATGGATTGGAGCATTCTATTGGAGATATTCTATCCGCTGCTGATGTTATCGTTTTCTTTCCGCTGCTATTTGTTGTATCATCTCTGATGTATATTGATATTCTTTTTAGCATTCTGTTGTATCAGATATTGTATCAAAGATGTATATCAATGTATTATTCATTTATTCCGCTGTGTTGTTTACTTAACTGTGTTATAAGCTCCGGGAAGCCAGATTCGGCGTTAGGATCTACGACATTTTGAGTACAAGTGAAGTACGAGTGCCGATTTTCGAAGGCCGAGTTTTTGGACTCTTACATTATGTAACGATCATGATTTTTCGACGCTTGAAAGTCGACATTAATACGTCCACTGTATCAAATGCCGCGCAATCGAATGCCGGAAAACCGAACCATTAGGGTTAAAAGAAGAGGTAGAAGAATACAGAAGAAAAAGAAAGAAACAAAAACACAGAACCAGAGACAATATTAGAATCTCACATATCGGAGCAGAGGCGCATGGGTCGACGTCGACAGAGAGGTGCGCATTCGTATTCATTGTCGAGGCGACAGGAGTTTGGGCGGCGCGCGTTCGATATTGGGTGGTCTCGTGGTCGATTTGAAAGGAGCAGGAAACGTGAGACTGTGGAATCACTGATGTCAGGAGGAGTTCGCGAGCAAATACGCAAATGATGATGGCAGTGGGTTCTGGATTCTTTGTTAACAGTAAGGTATTAAAATTAATTTTTGTTTTTCCCTTGTTTTGAAATTTTAGATGATGAACACTGGAAAACTTATTTTACCTGTTCAAAGAAAAATAATATATACTTTTAGTATAAATTGTTAAGCAAAAATATATATAGATAAGATTCAGAAAATAGAAGTTTAAGTGGTGATAGAGATTATTTTATATAGACATATATATATATTAATGTAAGAGTCCAAAAACTCGACCTTCGAAAATCGGCACCCGTATTTCACTTGTACTCAAAATGCCGTAGATCCAAACGCCGAATCTGGCTTCCCAGAGCTTATAACAATATTAAGTAAACAACACAGCGGAATAAATGAATAATACATTGATATACAGCTTTGATACAATATCTAATACAACAGAATGCTAAAAAAAGAATATTAATATACATCAGAGATGATACAACAAATAGCAGCCGAAAGAAAAGATAACATCTAACATCAGCAGCGGATAGAATATCTCCAATAGAATGCTCCAATCCATAGCTAGCGGAAAGCAAGGACAGTCGTCCAAGGACTGACTAGCTCCAGATGATCTACTCAACCTGAATATTTGAGAAACCCAACTCTAGACTGCCCGTGTGGAAAATGGTGGGCACCCAGAGTTTAGGAAGGGAACAATAAACTCCGGATCAGTCATGGGACTGGTGTGAGCAACAAAAATAGTTTATCTTTAAACAACAACAACAAAGGATTTTAAACATTGAAAACCCGCAATGCTTTTGGAAAATGAAACTACTATAAGACCTCCCACCACACACACAATGCAAATGCAGACTTGGAGGAGATTGCTTCTTATGTTAGTCAAATATGCTTACTACGCAAAAGAAACTCTTTTGATATTATTACTAGTGCATAGTGTACAAGATCATTTCGAAAATACAATATTAATCTTAGCCAGCAAAGGTACCATTGTATTATGCCTGCTATAGCTGCCTCATGAGGAGACAGGTTCTACAATTGCAATCGTAAAGGTTCGTATTGTTTCTTTGGATTTCCAACAAATGGTCATGCTAAGGAACTTCCTTTCCTCCTGTCGAATGGGATCGCCTCTGGCGAGACGTCCCGAGAGACAAACTGCTCTCTGCCAAACAAGGCCGAGTTACCCCTGTAACAGGTAACTCACGAATATGCCATCCCCCGGTCCTTTGGGACCTTTATCCGAGCGCTCGGTAACCATCATCACACATAATAAATAAGTGTATCCACATGAGTAAGTATCTGGGCTCCATACCATGATACCACCCCTTTCCAGAAGGAAATGACATACCCTAAAGGGCGCGACCCTCATAACCTTGCCGCAACATTCCTGTTTCGACCATTTCCGGGTTGTGAGGCCCTGACGAAGTCTCGTCCACAAAGCTACTCTTTGGCACAAAGCCATGCTTTGGGTCAACAGATGATCAACCTATGATCACAAAGATAAATGATCAAACAAATGACCATATCACAAATGATCAAACACTGATCATCCCACGGCAACACTCAGCATGTCACATTACCAAATTGGGAATATATCGCTGATAAATTTCAACTACATAACCTCTGAGCTCGTACGTCTCAGAGAAGGGTGTTAAGCTAAGAGGATAAATTCTCCGCCACCAACAGAAATGTATTTGAAAGAAATCGGCTTTATATCTCAAAGTGTAATGTCAGACATGTAACCATACAAGTCTGTTACGGGTTCGAACAGAACCGAAGGCACTTCAAAAGAAGCCCTTGCAAATCCGGGTATTCACAATCCCGATCGGACTTCCCATCACTTAGGAAATCTCTATACCGGCGCGACTAAGTGCAGAGACAATCGATAGGTCATCCTATCGTTCTCGCAAATACCCGGTCTTCACCACCGGTCTTCAAATGCCATCCATATACGACGTATCATTATTCGGAATGGGTTAAGTGACACAAAGGTCCTCTCCCGGCTGAACCGAATAATGAGCGTGATATTTAAAAACATATGGATAATGGATTTCAATTAAGTCAGAACTTAAACCCAAACTTTCTTTTCAAATGGTTTAACAAATTACCATTTACAATCTTTTAAACAAAAAGATTCATTTTAACAACCTTCAATGGTTTAAACAATTTCCACGCTTTAATCTTTTAAACAAAAGATTCATTCACAGATTTTCCAAATTAATTTCCATTTCATTTGGATTAACTCCTTAAATCTTGAAAATAAAGATTTAACTAATAGTTTTCAAAAACACGTTTCAAAGATTTATTCGTAATTTGGAAAATCATCTTCAATTCAAACTTAAAATCCCTTTTATTTAAATTGGAAATCCATTTCTTATATAAGAGCTTTTATCAGTTGGAAAACAATTAGTTTTCTAAATCATTGCATTCAATTTTAAATATTGAATTTGAATTCAAATCAAATTATTTAAATTCCAGATTTTATTAAGTTATTTAAAATAACTTTTATCTTACAAACTCCTTTTCAAAAGCTTCAACATTTAACCCAAATTCATTTCCAAAATCAATTGAAATTAAAATTTCAATTTCAAAAATATTAAATTTAAAATACCTATGACTTAACCGATTTTCACGTGAAATCCATATTTGTGTGTGTATGGTGTAGTCCAGGGGTTTCACACACAATAATGCAACATCAATCATCACAGATATATCAATATCGATAAGCGGTATAATCCACAACGCTTATTTTCGTTTACAGATCACAGATATATAAGCTACAGATAGTAATTTACATTTATCCAAATAAATAACTACAGTACAGATCATACACAAATCAGAATACATCACATATCAGGGATATCAAACAATTCATCATTCAATAGAATCCACACATTCACAAGTGAATTTATTAATCAACTGATTAATTTAAATCAGATGTATCAATTATTAATCCGGGTTAATTATCAAAATTTAATTATAAATTATTTGAAATAAATTTTCTTTCAAATTTATTAGTTAACCTTGTAATTATTAACTAATCATTCTTAATTAATGAACCGATTAATTTTTAATTATTAAATACATCTTAATTAGTCACCATTATTAATTAATCCTTTGATTTATTAACAAATCAATTCACTCAGAATTTCAAATCATTATTCAATAAATTACATTCAGTAATTATCTATTAATTACTTTTCTAAGTAATTATATTTTCAAAATTATCAACTGATTATTCTGAATTTACTTAAGAAATTAACTTGAACAAATTCAATTAACTCAATTAATTATACTGAATAATTAATTTCATAATTACTGTCATTAAGTAAGTATACTTAATAGTTCCACAATTGATTATTGTTAAATTAATCTATCTAATTTATTGTTAAATTTATCACATTAATTATTCAAATAATCTTAGTTAATGATTTCATTAACTATTAAATTTCTTTAATTACTTTTCTAAAGAAATTTCTTATATTAATCATTGTTAATTAAAGTAAACTCATCTATATTCATGATTATTGATTATTACCATATATTGAAACATTGTTTCAAATTCCTTTTCATTTCAAATTTTGATTTAAAATCTAAAATAAATCCTTATTTACTTTTAATAAGGTTTATAGCAAATTCCTTTAACATTTTAACTCATTGCCAAACTTAAGTGATAAGACTAAAGTAAATTTCCAAATCTTAAAATCTGATTTGAAACTTATTTTGGGTTCTACTTTTAAATTTAACTTGTTTAAATTTTATTTTCGAATTCAATTCTAATTTAAATTCCAATTTTCTTCAACACCTTTAATTTCTTTAAATTATTAAAACAAATGAAATTTAACTTTTTATTTATCTTCAAAACTGAATTCTATTTCGAACTGGAATCTTTATCTACATTTTGTTTTAACTCTAGTTCTAAACCTTGATTAAAATTTAAATTTAATTTAAAACAGAAAAACAGTTCAGGTATCAAAACCTGGACCAAAACTCTAACCCGAGCCACCCTGTTTCTGCTTCGGGTGGTACTTCGAGTCTTCCCCGATTTGAACCCGCGTTAACCCAACCTCCACATCACGCGAACAAAACTCGAGATCATCCTCGAGTAAAATTCCATTTTCTTCGAAGCATATCAACCCAACCACAACAACTGACATTAACGAAACGTGTGGACATGCACAATCTCACCGGTGAACTCCGACCGACATCGACGCTCTCGACCCATCGAGTATCCCCTCCGCAACAATTCCCGATCGTTCCCCAGCTCGATCAAGCCCTCAATCAAAATCGAGTAAAACCCAAACTAGAACCCCAGACTTGAACGGAAGACCATCCATCGCCGACGATCTAGGCAACCAGGAACCACGTCTCTCTATCCAAAGCAACGTCACATCCCAGCCTTCAATCCCCCTTACTCCGTTGGCGCTCGATCAACCACAAAGGGAAAACGAATCAAATTAATAGCCTCGACCAAAACTAGGGTTCCAGAAATGAATCACCCTCCGTCGCCGCCACGTTGACCTATCTACCACCCCGATATTTTTCTTCGATACCCCATAAGCTCCTCTACCTCCTCGAGAAACTCCAGCCTCCCTAGTGCTTCCGACCACCGCAGTTTGGCGTAAAACCATTTTCCGTTCGTCAACGATCTGCTCTTGAACCACGCGGCTAAAAATCACCATACAAATTTCAAAAATCATATTTTCAAGTAAGGATTCCAGATATGATATTAAATCTTCAATTTATTATGTTTGAATTTTACGCAAAATTTGAGTTGCACTGTGGAGACCAATTTTTTCTCACTATATATGTTTTTCTTCCTTGAGCCTAATTTTAAAAACTTTATATAGATGGGAACAACCCTGTTTTATATTGAACTTGAAGTTTAAAGAATAATCTGTTAAAGAGAAATTTGAATTGGTTTGCAAGCTCCAACCTATCTCAAAGAAAGCAGAGAGGAGGATGAAAACAGTGTCATCATCTATATACAGAGTTGAACTGAAGAAAAGTTCCCAAACATACACATCACAATCATGAGTCAACACATATTAAATTCATCTTAACACTTAATATAAATTTTGGGGTTACTCACATGTAATCCTGGAAGTTGATTTTAAACTAAAAGTATAACCTGTAATAATTTTAACAGGGTTTTATCTTCTTGTTACCAAAGATATATACATACTATCATGTATATGCAGGCATAACACAAAACCATGTCAGCCAATAACTTTCAATATGACCACATACAAATCCATGATTCAACCAACTCAGGTCTAAGATGAGTTTACTCACTTTACTATAATATCAATCACAACATCCAGTCATATAAACAAATTCAAGTTTAAAATAAAAAGTTGCTCAGGTTACAAGCTCCGTGTTATGGATCGCATTTGTTATATTACAGCATGATAGGGGGTTCTCGCTTCGCAGTTTGGTGGCGAACGGGAGACTCTTACCCCTACATGTCCCTGAGTGGGATGGGTTCGTTATGTAGTCGAGAGGCTGGCCGTAAAAGCACTTGCGAGGTACCAGTGTAAGCCACGGTGGTGTTGGGATGGTTGCAAAGCCTACCAGTGTATGCCGATGTAGGGATCGTTGAAAAGACTACCTATCGTTACATTTGGTATCAGAGCTAAGGTTGAACTTTAGCTCAGGAGTATAACACGTTAAGTAGCTCATTAGAGATAGAGTGAAGTAAACTCTAGAATGAGTATATCCTTAAGATATCCGTCAGTAAGCCTCAGTAAATTCTCTTACTATCCATTGATAGTGAGTATGAGTGCAAGAAGAGGACGAGATAGGGGCAGGGGAATATGACTATAAATGGTCAATATCCTGTAACAACAAGGAAACAATCTTTTCTCTATCAATCTCTTTGATTCGTCATCTTTTCTCTATTCTTCGATGATTTCTGGTACGTCCAGGAATAAATTCGATATATTAAATATGGAACATAAACTCCAGATAGGCCAAATTGTTTGTTTGAATGTGTTGGTTGCTTTGTTTGCTATGGTTGATAGGTATACTTTAGTTCTAAACTAAAAGTTTTGAAATCGTATCCATATATCTATCTATTCTTTGGGTCCGGATATATTCTACGAATGGTTAGTTATCCCTTTGGACTAACCAATGCCACTGCATATTTCGTAAATCTGGTTAACCCGAGTATTTTTGAAGTGTTCAACAGATTCGTTCTTGTATCTGTTATTGATATTCTGATTTGGTGAGCCAAATGTAGAATAGATGTTCAATTCGATTTGATGAAATATTCTTCATCTATCTTTTTGTCTCCTTGGTAATTTCGAGAACGAAATTCTTTTGAGGGGGGAAGTCTGTAACGACCCCGGAATTTATAAATATTTAAATTGATAATTAATTCAATTTTTGAATTAAAGTTATGAAATTAATCGATTTAAGTGATGCGAGTTTCCCCGGATTCAAGTATATTTGTATAAATCGTTTAAATTTAAAAATATTATATATATGAGAATATATATCTGTACTTGAACATATCTGACTAAATTTGAAATAATATAATATATATTTGATTTGTGTTTAAATTGTAAATAAATGGGTTAAAAATAAAAATAAATTTATAATAAATATTTAAGCTAGGAATAAAATATAAATATGTAAGGTAAACTATTAAAATATCAAGTAAATACATTTGCTAAACTTTAACAACTAATTAAAATAGAGATTATCTATGTTACAAAATAATAAGGAATAAATAAAAATAGAAATACAAATACAAGTAGATAAACATGGATTAACTTGTATAAGAAACCAAACAACACAATGATAACTAATGCCATATCATTATCATCTCAGCCGAGCCTTACAAATGAAGCAAACATAAATATAAGATATATAACTAAGCAAGCAAAAAGGAAAGACAACAAATTATATGAGCATAGGATAGACTGTAACTAAGAAAGGGAACACATGCATTTAATAGCACCTCCTCAGCCTCTTTAGTGAATGAATCAGCCTCCACAAATCTGCCTGGCCAGATAAAAGAAAGTAAAGAAAGCAAATATCTCTGATAAAGTTTGTACCAAATAAAATATCAGCATGTACACTTCTTTTCACATATATCTACTTATCTCCATTTCATTTCATTTCTTCAACGCTAAGTAAAACTGAGAAACATCATTCAAAACTCAAACAATAATTCAACTGAAAACAACCAAAGCAAATCAATTGAACCAGAGATTAAAGAAGGAATGGGTTCAGCAAAGAAACTTCAACTCTGTTTCTTTTTCTTTTGAAACCAAGGTGAGCAACTTTTTATTTTAAACTTGAATTTGTTTATATGACTGGATGTTGTGATTGATATTATAGTAAAGTGAGTAAACTCATCTTAGACCTGAGTTGGTTGAATCATGGATTTGTATGTGGTCATATTGAAAGTTATTGGCTGACATGGTTTTGTGTTATGCCTGCATATACATGATAGTGTGTATATATCTCTGGTAACAAGAAGATAAAACCCTGTTAAAATTATTACAGGTTATACTTTTAGTTTAAAATCAACTTCCAGGATTACATGTGAGTAACCCCAAAATTTATATTAAGTGTTAAGATGAATTTAATATGTGTTGACTCATGATTGTGATGTGTATGTTTGGGAACTTTTCTTCAGTTCAACTCTGTATATAGATGATGACACTGTTTTCAACCTCCTCTCTGCTTTCTTTGAGATAGGTTGGAGCTTGAAAACCAATTCAAATTTCTCTGTAACAGATTATTCTTTAAACTTCAAGTTCAATATAAAACAGGGTTGTTCCCATCTATATAAAGTTTTTAAAATTAGGCTCAAGGAAAAAAAACATATACAGTGAGAAAAAATTGGTCTCCACAGTGCAACTCAAATTTTGCGTAAAATTCAAACATAATAAATTGAAGATTTAATATCATATCTGGAATCCTTACTTGAAAATATGATTTTTGAAATTTGTATGGTGATTTTTAGCCGCGTGGTTCAAGAGCAGATCGTTGACGAACGGAAAATGGTTTTACGTCAAACTGCGGTGGTTGGAAGCACTAGGGAGGCTGGAGTTTCTCGAGGAGGTAGAGGAGCTTATGGAGTATCGGAGGAGCAAATGTAAGATTCCAAAAACTCGGCCTTCGAAAATCGGCACCCGTATTTCACTTATACTCAAAATGCCGTAGATCCAAACGCCGAATCTGGCTTCCCGGAGCTTATAACAACATTAAGTAAACAACACAGCGGAATAAATGAATAATACATTGATATACAGCTTTGATACAATATCTGACACAACATAATGCTAAAAAAAGAATATCAATATACATAAGAGATGATACAACAAATAGCAGCGGAAAGAAAAGATAACATCTAACATCAGCAGCGGATAGAATATCTCCAATAGAATGCTCCAATCCATAGCTAGCGGAAAGCAAGATCAGTCTTCCAGGGACTGACTAGCTCCAGATAATCTACTCAACCTGAATATCTGAGAAACCCAACTCTAGACTGCCCGTGTGGAAAATGGTGGGCACCCAGAGTTTAGGAAGGGAACAATAAACTCTGGATCAGTCATGGGACTGGTGTGAGCAACAAAAACAGTTTTATCTTTAAACAAACAAAAAAGATTTTTTTTTAACATTGAATCCGCAATGCTTTTGGAAAATGAAACTACCATAAGGCCTCCCGCCCACACACACAATGCAAACGCAGAATCGAAGGAGATTTCTCCTTATGATAGTCAAAGATGCTTACTACGCAAATCATTGGATTATTATTACTAGTGCATAGTGAAGAAAACATTTCGAAAGTATAATATTAATCTTAGCCAGCATACAACCATTATTGTATGCCTACTATAGTTACTATGTTCAATAGCAGGTTACCGCCACATTCCATAGCAGGTAATACAACTAAAACCGTACTAGTTTCATATTGTTTCTTTGGATTTTCCAACAAATGGTCAGGCTAAGGAACTTCCTTTCCTACTGCCGAATGGGATCGCCTCTGGCGGGACGTCCCGAGAGACAAACTGCTCTCTGCCAAACAAGGCCGGGTTACCCCTGTAACAGGTAACTCACGACTATGCCATCCCCCGGTCCTTTGGGACCTTTATCCGAGCGCTCGGTAACCATCATCACACATAATAAATAAGTGTATCCACATGAGTAAGTATCTGGGCTCCATACCATGATACCACCCCTTTCCAGAAGGAAATGACATACCCTAAAGGGCGCGACCCGAATAACCTTGCCGCAACATTCCTGTTTCAACCATTTCCGGGTTGTGAGGCCCTGACGAAGTCTCGTCCACAAAGCTACGCTTTGGCACAAAGCCATGCTTTGGGTCAACAGATGATCAACCTATGATCACAAAGATAAATGATCAAACAAATGATCATATCACAAATGATCAAACACTGATCATCCCACAGCAAAACTCAGCATGTCACATTACCAAATTGGGAATATATCGCTGATAAATTTCAACTACATAACCTTTGAGCTCGTACGTCTCAGAGAAGGGTGTTAAGCTAAGAGAATAAATTCTCCGCCACCAACAGAAATGTATTTGAAAGAAATCAGCTTTATATCTCAAATTGTAATGTCAGACATACAATCCATACAACTCTGTTCCGGGTTCGAACAGAACCGAAGGCACTTCCGAAGAAGCCCTTGTAAATCCGAGTATTCACAATCCCGATCGGACTTCCCATCACTTAGGAAATATCTATACCGGCACGACTTAGTGCAGAGACAATCGACTTAGTGCCAGGCAACCATGGACGATTGTCAGGGTAAGATAAACTCAACAGAATCTATCGTATTACTCACAGCGCATGGACAAAATACAATAGAACATATGTATAGTGAAGCTTTACAGAACAAAATGACATCATATAAAACTCCATAATAGTTGAATACAAGCATCCACATAGTCAATACATCCAGCCTCACTACATATCTCTCAGAGAATACAAAACAGCGGAATATCCAGTACATATAATAAGAAGATAATATGCAACCCTCCAGCTCGTCTTCGATATCAGCATCGTGAGAAGAGAACAGCACCTGTCACCTGCTACCTAGTCTGCCCGTCCCAAAATGGACGAACAGCCCAAGGCAATAAGAATTAAAACATAAAGCCTTGAGTCAGACAACAGTCTTAGTGAGCAGTAAATTAACTAACAACATACCAAAAGAGCATAAAGGAAAAGGAATAGGAATACAACCCTCCCACTCCAACCTCATTCTACAGTGATAGCCCCCAGACACACACTAAGCAGAAGCAAACATAGCAGAGCATACAATTTAAAGTAAAGCAATTGTCACTCGAGTCAAGAGCGATGTTTTCCAAGTACAAATCCCAAGGTCTAAAACCAAGGTCAGATAAGCACCCAGGAAATACCGCTCTTGAGACCGAATGACGATACAACCAAACATCCATGACTCGGCTATCACTGTTATCATTGTTGCGATATCACCGTTAATTGAATGACCGGCACATTCTTTCAGCCGTCCGTCAAGGGCTAATGGTAACCCCAGTTCTAGACATAACTCCCGCACGTCATCGTGACCCGTGCCTAGGATTATCGAATCTACCCAGAGTACTTGACCATCAACTTAGTCTTTTGGGCGTCCCCATGTACTCTTGCTTAGAGCATGCTAGAACCTTCAACAACGATGAGATCTCAACCTCCTAGTCATCCTCCTCGACGACTATTGCCATACTAGCTCAAGCGCCTCTCGAGCATCCATTATCCTCAACTCGAATCATATCACCGAGTTATCAACATGCTTGGAATGATCCCGCCTGGATTAGACCAAGTCTTCATCATATGATTCCTCGCTTCATTACATCCTCGCAAAGCTTCATCTCAACTTCACATCATCAAATCTATGCATAGGAGCTTCATCATCCCGCTACATATGCCACGAGCAGCTTTTCCAATACAAGAGCCTTTCCCTTAGCTTTTGAATCACCTTCGATCTAAATCTAATCATCAATCATCTAGTTCATAACAATCAATCAAATCAAACATCAATCCAAGCAATCAAACATTCAAAAATGATCTAAGTAGACAATTATAACAATAATGGCATTTTCGTAATTAAAGAGTTGAAAGTCCAATAAGCATGAAAACATGGATTATATCTCTACAAACTTGATGAATGAACTTGCATAGGTTAACATATGATAAAATGGATGTAACATCATCATAAACAATGGATCTATATGGATCTACACATAGGATGAAGGAAATGCATGGAAATCTCTATTTTTAACACCAAATCAAGCCAACAATCCGATATACTCCTTTGGATCCGTGTGAGAGATAATCACCACTCACCAAATCACCTAAACAACCTCAAATCAACACACTTCAGATCTGGACAGCGAAGGATGAAGCTTGATCTATCACGAATCCGCTTTAAACGAAGAAATCTCTCTTGAAAAGATGAAGATCTTCAATCTAAGCTCTTGAATCTTCAATCTTGATCTTCGATTTGGATGGATGGAAGCACTAGATTAGAGTGGAGAAAAGAAGTGAAGAAGTGTAGAAGTCGAGCTCTCAAAATGGCAGCACTTCGTCGCTTCAAAATCCGGATCCCAAAAATGAAGAGAAGCTCTCCTATTTATAGCTGAAATCCATGACTCGACTGCCTCTATGAGTCGTCTACGACTCATCAGATCACCATGACTCAACGGTTTCCGACTTATAGCCTCTTCCGACTCAACACTCAGACCCCTCTACGACTCAAGACTTAACAGCTATCTCCTAAGTCGTCTCCGACTCATCCCAGGCACCTACGACTTACCAGACTACCCCTGTCTACGACCTAGTGCGTACGCGCCTTACTGGCTAGACGACTCAACCACTAAGTCGTCTACGACTTAGCACAAAGTTACGACTCATCAGAAGATACGACTCATCAGAAGATACGACTCATCAGAAGGTACGACTCAACGGTTAACTCGACTACGACTTATCAAGTATTACGACTCATCACCTTAACTCGACCACGACTCAACACAGCAGCCTACCTACGACTTAACATAGCAGCTTTGCCGATCTACCAGGATAAGACTCAACTCCTAAGTCGTCCAGGTCTTAAGTCGACCACTACCTTAACTCGTCAGCCGACTTAACACTTAACTCAAAACCTTAAGTCGTCTACAATAACATAAGTCGGTCACTTCCTTAGGTTGTCTATCCCTTAACTCGGCGACGACTTACAACCTACGGCTTAACACTCGCCGAGTTAACTTCGACCTACTGACTTAGCCCAGCAACGACTTATCCCCTTAGGTCGCACTTTCCTTAAGTCGGTTAGTTCATTTAAGTCATCACACTCCTATCTCCTAAGTCGTATACGACTCACGACTCATGCTAAGTCGTGGACGACTTAGGACTTAGGCGAAATTTGCGTAAAATCTGAAATGACTCAAAATGCTAAAACTCCAGATTTTTCCGAACCTGTCGATCCGTAAAAATACGGGTCGTTACATTCTCTCCCCCTTAGGAATTTCGCCCCCGAAATTCCAAACAATCAAAGCAATCAAAGACTATTCTGTACGCCTACCAACCATAACAACCAGCAACCCATGCATCCAATTCTAGCTTAGCGTACAGAGTTCTAAGACTTAGAACAAGTTACAATATCGCGAGATGACACGACACCTCAGGGCCATACCTTGAAGAGTTCAGGATGAGCTGCCTTCATCCTCTCTTCCACCTCCCACGTACAGTCGTTATCATCATCACTCCATTGTATCTTGAGCAACTTAACTACCTTCCTCCTGAGCTGTTTCGTGTCGGTTTCAACAACACGAAGCGGCTTACGAGGTCTTCTATCAACTGGATCAACTTCTAAGTCTTCATAGCTATCAGCAGAAACCACCGTACTCGAGTCGTGCACATACTTCCGTAGATATGATACATGAAAAACATTGTGCACACTCGACATCTTCTCTGGTAACTCCAATCTGTAGGTGAGCTTTCCAATTCGCTCGATGATCGGGAATGGTCCAACAAATCTCGGAGTCAATTTTCCTTCCTTCCCGAATCGAATAACATTCTTCAGAGGAGAAATCTTCACAAAAACCATATCACCTACGTCGAACTCCAAATCCTTACGACATTTATCAGCATAACTCTTCTGACGATCTTGGGCTGCCTTCATTCGTTGCCGAATGATCTCTATACAATCTGAAGTCTGACGAATCATCTCTGGCCCAAGCATCAACTTTTCCCCAGTTTCCAACCAACATGTTGGAGAGTTACACGGTCTTCCATACAATGCCTCATACGGTGCCATACCAATGCTTGACTGGTAACTGTTGTTGTACGCAAACTCCACCAAATGAAGGTGATCTTCCCATGATCCTCCGAAGTCCAAAACACATGCTCTAAGAAGATCTTCCAAAACTCGGTTGACTCTCTCGGTCTGACCATCTGTTTGAGGGTGATAAGCTGTACTCAAACACAACTCGGTTCCCAAAACTTCCTGGAAGCTCTTCCAAAATCCACTGGTGAACAACGGGTCTCGATCGCTCACTATACTTTTCGGAATACCATGGAATCGAACTATCCACTTAACATACAACTCAGCCAACTTTGATGCAGTCCTAGTCGATCGAACAGGAATGAATCGTGCACTCTTAGTCAGACGATCCATAATGACCCAAATCCCTTCATTTCCCGTTCTGGTTCTAGGTAATCCATCGATAAAATCCATCGACACTTGTTCCCACTTCCATGTAGGAACTTCTAATGGCTGAAGCAATCCGCTTGGCTTCTTCTGTTCGGCTTTTACCAACTGGCAATTCATACACTTGGAAATGAAATCTCCAACATCCTTCTTCATGCCTTCCCAGTAGTAGGTTCTCTTCATATCCCGATACATCTTGTTTCCACCTGGATGAATTGTCAGCTTCGAGTGATGACTTTCCTTCAGAACTTCACTCCTCAATTCATCTATATCGGGAACAACTAGTCGTCCTTGCTTTCGAAGCCAACCTTCTCTATCGACCTCGAATCCTTTATCCTTTTCTGGATCCAATCCAGATTCTAAATCACGGATAATCTTGACAAGCTTATCATCTCGCTTTTGACTCTCGCCAATCCTTTCCACAAGAGTCGGTCTTATTGATAAGTTTGCCAACATCTCAGGTTCCAATTCACATCTAGGCCTGAAGTCAAATCCAGCTATATACTCGAGACTCTTCCATTCTGAAAACATGGCTCCCAATCCTGCATGTCTTCGACTTAACGCATCAGCCACTGCGTTACCTTTTCCCGGAGTATAAGCTATACCAAAGTCATATGATGCCAAAAACTCCAGCCAACGTTGCTGCCGAAGATTCAAATCCTTTTGGGAGAAAAGATACTTCAACGACTTGTGATCCGTAAACAACTCGAATCGAACTCCCAACAGATAATGCCTCCACATCTTCAGAGCAAATACAATCGCCGCTAACTCCAAGTCATGAGTTGGGTAATTCCTTTCATGCGGCTTCAGTTGTCGACTGGCATACGCAACAACTTTATCCTTCTGCATCAGCACTGCTCCAAGTCCAGTACCACATGCGTCGGTGTAAACCACCATCTCATCATTCCCACCTGGAATAGTCAAAACAGGAGCACTCGTCAATCTCTCTTTCAAGATTCCGAAAGCTTGCTCACACTTAGCATCCCAACAGAACACTTTGTTCTTTTTCGTCAATCCTGTTAACGGTGCAGCTACCTTGGAGAAGTCTTTGATAAACCGTCGATAATACCCTGCTAATCCAAGAAAACTTCTCATGTCAGATGCATTCTTAGGTCTAACCCAATCCTGGATTGCTGCCACCTTAGCGGGATCAACCGCTATTCCATTTCCAGAAATCACATGGCCTAAGAACCTCACTTCACTCTTCCAGAAGTGACACTTCGAAAACTTAGCCTTCAACTGATGTTTCCGCAAAATTTCCAAAACAATACGCAAGTGCGTCTTGTGCTCTTCCTCCGTTCTGGAATAAATCAGAATATCATCCACGAACACAAGTACGAACTTGTTCAACTGATCTCTGAACACTCTATTCATAAGATCCACAAAATATGCTGGCGCGTTAGTCAATCCAAACGGCATTACCAGCCACTCAAAGAAACCGGATGGTGTCCTAAAAGCAGTCTTCGGCACACTACCCTTAGCTACTCTCAACTGGTGAAATCCCGTTGCCAAATCCATTTGAGAAAACACCTTGGCTTCGTGAAGCTGATCAAACAAGTCATCTATTCTCGGCAATGGATACTTGTTCTTCTTAGTCACCTTATTCAGCTCACGATAATCCACACACAATCTCAATGACCCATCTGCCTTGGTTGCAAACACAACTGGTGCACCCCACTCGGACACACTACGCCGAATGAATCCTTTCTGCAAAAGATCATCAACTTGCACCCTCAACTCCTGCTGTTCCCTAGGTGCCATCCGCCTAAGAGGCGTCACAACAGGTCTGGCTCCTTCAACTAGATCTATACGAAACTCGATCTCTCTATGCGGCGGCAACCCTTTGACTTCGTCAAAGACATCCTCGAATCCATTTGCGATTGGCACTAAAGACAGTCCATCCCGTGGAACAACTAGCGAATACATGAAGCTCATGAAGACGCCTTCCTCATGCTTACATCGTATCACAATCTTTCGCCCTTCCACATTCCCGACTGTCACCTCCAGCCTCTCACAATCAACCTTAGCCGCATACTTCCTAAGCCAGTCCATACCCAAAATAATTCCGAACCCCGCAAAGTTCAGAACAAAGCAATCACAATCAAAAGAGCAACCATGACTCGACACAACTAGACCACGGCATAACATACACAAACAAGACGAACCCCCAACTGGATTAGTCACAACCAATGGCCTATCAATAATATCCGGCTTCAAATCTAACCGGCCTACTAGTTCATTACAAACAAATGAATGCGACGCTCCAGTATCAAACAGAACTCTAACTGGAACACCACATAGGAAAAGAGTACCTTGAAAAACCACACTCTTTCCTTTCTCTTCCGCAGTAGGAGCCTTCGAAGACGACGGAACAGCTCCCAAAGCATAAGCTTGCACAATCTGCCTGTCCTTCCTCGGTTCTGGACAATTTTTCCTGAAATGCCCCGGCTTGTCACAGTTGTGACACTTCATTGGCACCTTCGGATTCTTACAATCCTTAGAGAAATGGCCCTTCTGCTGACAATTGTAGCAAGTCACCTCGCCTTTCGGCTTCTTCTGGCCATCCTTACCCTTCTGCTGCTGCTGCTTTCTCTTCTTGTTCCCACCCTGCTGTGGTTTAGACTCTCCCCCGGTAACAGCAACAACAGGTCCTTCCTTAGGAAACAGACTCTCATGCCTAAGAGCTTTCTCCACAAGCTTCTCAAATGAATCGTCCAAATGATCCACCAACTGTCTCCCAAGATAACTATCCAAGCCGGTCACAAACTTCTCATTCTTCTGATAAGCAGATTCAATATATGACCGAGCATACTTGGACAAAGCTTCAAACTCATAAACATACTCAAGAACAGATCTTCCACCCTGCTTGAGCTCTACAAACTTCTTGAACTGAACAGACTTCTGAGCTGTAGAGATGAACTTAGCTTCAAATCTGACTTGGAATTGCTCCCAAGTAATCTCTTCTTCCGGAGTAGTGATGGTAATAGAGTTCCACCAATCAGAAGCTCTCCCTTGAAGCTGCCTCGATGCCAACTTCCTCTTAGTTGCATCATCAATTCCCAAATCACCAAAGATCCTTCTACAAGCATCTATCCACCTCTGGACCTCAATGGTAGATTCTGTTCCCAAGAAAACCTTCCCTCCAAGAGCAGTATAATCCTTGCACAGCTTAGCAAAATCCACTGGTTTCGGAGTTTGGACTTGAACTCCAACATCAACCGCTGCCCCCGGAACTGGTATCCTTCTCATGATCGAAGTCATCATAGCTTCGAACATGGCTGCATAATCAGCAGTCTCTTCAGTAGCACGGCCTTCCCTAGCAGCTGGTCTCCCTCTTCGACTCATTCTCAATATCTATAAAAAGGAATGATTAGAACATCTAGAGAAACAACTGCATAAAGGACTCAACTCTACTAAGCTACTATATTATATATAGTAATCATCCATCAAAATACAATTACGTCTCTCATACGTAGTTATGACGGCGAGCGTTGGGTAAAATCGATTAACCAATGCTCTGATACCAATTGTGACGACCGCCCATGACCCCTGCACCGAATCTAGAGATAGTGCGCTGTAAAGTGTGCCAGGCAACCATGGACGATTGTCAGGGTAAGATAAACTCAACAGAATCTATCGTATTACTCACAGCGCATGGACAAAATACAATAGAACATATGTATAGTGAAGCTTTACAGAACAAAATGACATCATATAAAACTCCATAATAGTTGAATACAAGCATCCACATAGTCAATACATCCAGCCTCACTACATATCTCTCAGAGAATACAAAACAGCGGAATATCCAGTACATATAATAAGAAGATAATATGCAACCCTCCAGCTCGTCTTCGATATCAGCATCGTGAGAAGAGAACAGCACCTGTCACCTGCTACCTAGTCTGCCCGTCCCAAAATGGACGAACAGCCCAAGGCAATAAGAATTAAAACATAAAGCCTTGAGTCAGACAACAGTCTTAGTGAGCAGTAAATTAACTAACAACATACCAAAAGAGCATAAAGGAAAAGGAATAGGAATACAACCCTCCCACTCCAACCTCATTCTACAGTGATAGCCCCCAGACACACACTAAGCAGAAGCAAACATAGCAGAGCATACAATTTAAAGTAAAGCAATTGTCACTCGAGTCAAGAGCGATGTTTTCCAAGTACAAATCCCAAGGTCTAAAACCAAGGTCAGATAAGCACCCAGGAAATACCGCTCTTGAGACCGAATGACGATACAACCAAAAACATCCATGACTCGGCTATCACTGTTATCATTGTTGCGATATCACCGTTAATTGAATGACCGGCACATTCTTTCAGCCGTCCGTCAAGGGCTAATGGTAACCCCGGTTCTAGACATAACTCCCGCACGTCATCGTGACCCGTGCCTAGGATTATCGAATCTACCCAGAGTACTTGACCATCAACTTAGTCTTTTGGGCGTCCCCATGTACTCTTGCTTAGAGCATGCTAGAACCTTCAACAACGATGAGATCTCAACCTCCTAGTCATCCTCCTCGACGACTATTGCCATACTAGCTCAAGCGCCTCTCGAGCATCCATTATCCTCAACTCGAATCATATCACCGAGTTATCAACATGCTTGGAATGATCCCGCCTGGATTAGACCAAGTCTTCATCATATGATGCCTCGCTTCATTACATCCTCGCAAAGCTTCATCTCAACTTCACATCATCAAATCTATGCATAGGAGCTTCATCATCCCGCTACATATGCCACGAGCAGCTTTTCCAATACAAGAGCCTTTCCCTTAGCTTTTGAATCACCTTCGATCTAAATCTAATCATCAATCATCTAGTTCATAACAATCAATCAAATCAAACATCAATCCAAGCAATCAAACATTCAAAAATGATCTAAGTAGACAATTATAACAATAATGGCATTTTCGTAATTAAAGAGTTGAAAGTCCAATAAGCATGAAAACATGGATTATATCTCTACAAACTTGATGAATGAACTTGCATAGGTTAACATATGATAAAATGGATGTAACATCATCATAAACAATGGATCTAGATGGATCTACACATAGGATTAAAGAAATGCATGGAAATCTCTATTTTTAACACCAAATCAAGCCAACAATCCGATATACTCCTTTGGATCTGTGTGAGAGATAATCACCACTCACCAAATCACCTAAACAACCTCAAATCAACACACTTCAGATCTGGACAGCGAAGGATTAAGCTTGATCTATCACGAATCCGCTTTAAACGAAGAAATCTCTCTTGAAAAGATGAAGATCTTCAATCTAAGCTCTTGAATCTTCAATCTTGATCTTCGATTTGGATGGATGGAAGCACTAGATTAGAGTGGAGAAAAGAAGTGAAGAAGTGTAGAAGTCGAGCTCTCAAAATGGCAGCACTTCGTCGCTTCAAAATCCGGATCCCAAAAATGAAGAGAAGCTCTCCTATTTATAGCTGAAATCCATGACTCGACTGCCTCTATGAGTCGTCTACGACTCATCAGATCACCATGACTCAACGGTTTCCGACTTATAGCCTCTTCCGACTCAACACTCAGACCCCTCTACGACTCAAGACTTAACAGCTATCTCCTAAGTCGTCTCCGACTCATCCCAGGCACCTACGACTTACCAGACTACCCCTGTCTACGACCTAGTGCGTACGCGCCTTACTGGCTAGACGACTCAACCACTAAGTCGTCTACGACTTAGCACAAAGCTACGACTCATCAGAAGATACGACTCATCAGAAGATACGACTCATCAGAAGGTACGACTCAACGGTTAACTCGACTACGACTTATCAAGTATTACGACTCATCACCTTAACTCGACCACGACTCAACACAGCAGCCTACCTACGACTTAACATAGCAGCTTTGCCGATCTACCAGGATAAGACTCAACTCCTAAGTCGTCCAGGTCTTAAGTCGACCACTACCTTAACTCGTCAGCCGACTTAACACTTAACTCAAAACCTTAAGTCGTCTACAATAACATAAGTCGGTCACTTCCTTAGGTTGTCTATCCCTTAACTCGGCGACGACTTACAACCTACGGCTTAACACTCGCCGAGTTAACTTCGACCTACTGACTTAGCCCAGCAACGACTTATCCCCTTAGGTCGCACTTTCCTTAAGTCGGTTAGTTCATTTAAGTCATCACACTCCTATCTCCTAAGTCGTATACGACTCACGACTCATGCTAAGTCGTGGACGACTTAGGACTTAGGCGAAATTTGCGTAAAATCTGAAATGACTCAAAATGCTAAAACTCCAGATTTTTCCGAACCTGTCGATCCGTAAAAATACGGGTCGTTACATACCCGGTCTTCACCATCGATCTTCAAATGCCATCCATATACGACGTATCATTATTCGGAATGGGTTATGTGACACAAAGGTCCTCTCCCGGCTGAACCGAATAATGAGTGCGATATTTAAAAACATATGGATAATGGATTTCAATTAAGTCACAACTTAAACCCAAAACTTTGCTTTCAAATGGTTTAACAAATTACCATTTACAATCTTTTAAACAAAAAGATTCATTTTAATAACCTTCAATGGTTTAAACAATTTCCATATTTTAATCTTTTAAACAAAAGATTCATTCACAGATTTTCCAAATTAATTTCCATTTCAGTTTAACTCGTTTAATCCTTAAATTAAAGATTTAACTTATAGCTTTCAAAACAATTTCATTTTGAATGGTTTACATAAATCATCATTTTAAATCTGTTAAAAATAAACAGATTTAATTCATAGCTTTCAAAAAAGAATTCATTTATAACTTGGAAAACCAATTTTCAATTCAATCTTGAAATTCCTTAATTAAACTGGAATTTCATTTCTTATCTGAAAGCTTTTATCATTTGAAAACAAACAGTTTCATTTTGGAAATTTGATTCATTTATACGAGTTAAAATCTTTGGGTTAATTCAAATTCTTAAACCAATACTTTAAAATGGTTCAAATTCATATAAACACATTTATCACATCTTTAAGCATAATTTCTAATTATGAAATTCGATTCCAACTCTTGAATTCAAATTCAAATTGAACTATTTAAATTAGAAGATTTATTAAGTTATTTAAAATAACTTTTATCTTAAAAACCCCATTTCAAAAGCTTTAACATTTAACCCAAATTCATTTTCCAAAATCAATTGAAATTAAAATTTCAATTTCAAAAACATCAATTTAAATTATCTGTGACTTAACCGATTTCCACGTGAAATCCATATTTGTGTGTGTAAAGGTGTAGTCCAGGGGTTTCACACACAATAGTGCAACACAATAAATCATCACAGATCAAAATACAGGATATAGTTGATAAGCGATATAAACTATAACGCTTATCGTTCATTCACAAATCATAGATATATAAATATCACAAATAATAAATTACATCACAGATAATTTATCACAGATCACAACATAAATCAGGGTGTATCACAAAGCATCACAATTCAGAGATATCAAACAATTCAACTATTCAGTCAAATCCAAACATTCACAAGTAAATTTATTAATCAACTGATAAATTTAAATCGGATGTATCAATTACTAATCCGGTTAATTTTCATAATTTAATTACAAATTATTTGAAATAAATCTTTCTTTCAAAATTTATTAGTTAACCTTTAATTATTAACTCAGCATTTCTTAACTAATGAATTAATTAATCTTAATTAATCACAATTATTAGCTAATCCTTTGATTTATTAACAAATCAATTCACTCAAAATTTCAAATCATTATTCCATTAATTACATTCAATAATTATCTATTAATTACTTTTCTAAGTAATTATATTTTCCGAATTGTTAAATGATTATTCTACATTAATTAACTTAAGCAGTTAACTTGAACTAATCCAATTAACTCAATTGATTACACTGAACAATTCATTCCTTAATTACTTAACACTTCCATAATTGATTATTATTATTATTAATTAATCTAAATTTATTGTTAAAATAAATCACATTGATTAATTACTCGTTTAAATTATTTTAGTTAATTACCTTCATTAACTATTGAATTTCTGTAATTACTTTTCAAAAGAATTTTACTCATATTAATCATTATTCAATAAATTACATTGAAACAAACAATTTGGCCTATTTGGAGTTTATGTTCCATATTTAATATATCGAATTTATTCCTGGACCTACCAAAAATTATCAAAGAATTGAGAAAAGATGACGAACAAAAGAGATTGATAAAGAAAAGATTGTTTCCTTGTTGTTACAGGATATTGACCATTTATAGTTGTATTCCCCTGTCCCCTATATCGTCCTCTTCTTGCACTCATACTCACTATCAGTGGATAGCAAGAGAATTTACTGAGACATTTGAACTGATATCAGTGGATAGCAAGAAAAGAATAGTTCTTTCTATTCAGATTTATTAATAATCATGCAACTAAATGATTACTTGAGCTAACAATCATTTAAATTGATTCCATTCAATTTAACTTACATTCCATATTCACAAAACCATTCGATTTGTTCAAAACCATCGTGCAAAACTCGACAACAACAATGCAAATATTTATATACACTTCTTGTATTTATTTTCACTTCATTACTGAAGTTATACATTTATCACTATTCAATTTCGCATTTCAACTTATTAATCAACTGAGTTTCCATTTAACCATTTCAAAGCTTCACTTAAATTTGAGTTACTGTCAAATATTTACTTAAGCTATTTCAATTCAAAACTCAAGTTTATCATTTATGTTTATTTTTATTTTCCATAAACAATTCTCAATTTATTTTCTTTGATTGGTTTTCATTTATCGAATTTATTCCATTTACTAATTAAATTCAATTAGTACATTCATTTGTTCATTTTAAATTTCAATATGAAATTTGATGAGATTCTGGTTTTGCCACTTGGCATTTTGTTTTCTTTTGAGATCTGAGAGTCCGTAGGGACGTTTTGTAGTTGTACCGTATTAGCCACGCAAAGGAGACGCTGGCGAAATTTTTCGGAAATTTAGAGAGTTAGGAAAATTTTGAGAAAATTTTGAATTTATAATTTGAATTTGAATTTGAATTATGAAGTGAATAAATGTTGTTTGAAAACTATGAAAGTGTTTGGACAGTTAGTTGAAATGATAATCTTTAATAAAAAGATTTGTTTTGAAAATTTGAGAAAACTGTTTGGTTTGGTAAAAATGATAAACGGGTATTGGAACATTCTTCTTTACTTGTAATTTCGGGACGAAATTCTTTTAAGGGGGGAAGATTGTAACGACCCTGAAATTTTGATATTTGAAAAGTGAATATTTAGTTGAGTTTAAATATTCGAATGATAATTTAAATTGAAAATTCAAATATCGGAATGAATTTGGCGATTAAATTATTGAATTTAATTATTAAATCTGGGTACAAATTTGAATCTTCAGTTTTAAGCTGATTTAAAAATAATCGGAAGGCTTAGAAAAATTATATTGATAATACTGAAGATAACGGAAGCTTCAGAATTTAATTTGGAAGTGGTTTGTTCAGTTTTGAATTATATCGTTTAAATCGATATTTAAAAATAACGGTCCGGCGCACAGTCTCGGATTTCGACGAAACCAGTTCCATTGGATCCGTAATATTGAATTGTTACCGGGTTTCAATTTTCGTAGTGATTGGAATTGTCGTGTGAGCGTACGATAGGTAAACGCGCTGAATTTATATCGAAATTTAATTTAAATAGTCGGTCCAAAAAGCTGGTCAAATCCCCACAACTATTGTTTCTTTTCCATTAGCCGACTTACTTTTTCTCTGCTTAATTACGTACAAGTGCTTACCCTAATCTAACACCTGTCTTCAATTTTAACACTTGTCCTTCATTTTGAACACACGCGTCACTCTCTAAATTAAACAACTCAACACTTTTTCTCGTTCCTATCTTTAAACGCAAACAACAGAATGAAAGCTTCAAAGAAAAATAAATGGCCTCTGTTAAAACTCGCGTCCCTTTCTTTCAAAATCAAATTCAAAATGAGATAGTCGCGTTTCTTCGTGAATTCGAAAAATCAATTCCCTCTCTCAGTCTTCAAGGCCGAAGCCAATTGAAAATGAGTCGAACGAAGTTGAGTTCGACAGGAGCTGTAACGACCCGTAAATTTCAGTGGTTTTATTTATTTAATTAATTGAATTTTGTGAGATTTTAAGCGATAAAATTTTTAAATATAAATTTGATATTTGGAATGCGTTTAATTAAACATAGCAACTGGTAAATTTTCGTCCGAAAATATGAAAATTTATTTCGCGCGTAAATTTACTTCAATTTAATCAGTTAAAATTGGTGATAATAAAATGTTTTCCAAACCTAAATATTTTTACATAGAAAATTTGTAAATCATCTTCTGAATGAGTCGTCATCTTTCGTTTCGTCAAATTTGGATGTCTATTACTCCGTTTATCTTAATTCTGGCTGAATAGCAGCATTTTCGGTACCGATTATCGACTTTTGGTCGGATGATCGTACCACCAATATTTGTATACCATTTTGATCGTCTCGTCGTGCTGATCTCAGCGGTATATTTATTTCTTTATTTTGAGGTCCGGTACGCGACGGAAATAATAAAACATTCCATTGTAACGGTACAAAATTTGTGACTTTCCACTTTCTTACCTTTTCAAATTCAAACGTGCTATCCATATCCTTTTATTTTAGTCTCTGACCTTTTCAAATTCAAACGTCCTATTCGTTTGGAAACTCCTTCCTTTATTTTTGATCCGTTGATTTTGCTGGCTACTCTTCCGTTCAATTGAAATGAAGTAAATATATCTACCTATTACCTCACTCTGTCGCCCAACCTCTCTCTGTTCTTATTCCTACCATAGCCGCATACCTCACAAATTATTTCTCCACCCACATCATCTTCCCCCTTTGCTTTCAACTTCTACTGTTTTCCATCTAAAGCCGGATCTACCTCCGCACGCACGCTAATCCACCATCGCAGACATCGATCCCACTTCCTCCATGCAACCCCACACCGAAGCCTCCTTCCCAACATCTTCATATTTTTTTCGACAGCTACCCAGATCTGCGCCTCCACCCAGGCAACCGCCACCCTTCGCCTTGCAGCCTACCGCCACCCTAACAGCCACGCCAACCAGCCTTCCTCCGCCCTACAACGATTCACATCGCCAAGCCGCATTATCATCCCTCCAGCGCCGCTTCACAGCCAACACGCGTTCCCCGATCACCATCATGCCCTCCTCCAAACGACCTTGCAGCTGAAGACCACCCTTCCCATCCCCGAGAACCCATCGCCTCGCCCATCTCGACCCCGCAGCCACGTGATGAGCCCCACTGCTTCACGCAGACTTCACCGATCCCTCCCTTCCCTTCCTCCTTCTCCGGCCAGCAACTCCCCTCATCTTCACGTCTTCCACCTCTGCTCTCACCCTTCGGCCTTTAACCCATCGAAAAGCCTTCTCCTCTCATCTCGTATCAACCTGCAGCCTCCACTCAAATCCTTCCCTTCGCCCAAGATCGTAACCATCTCCTCCGACAAACAGCAACCCGTCCTCTCTCTCTTTCCATGCGCGTGACAAAGCTTGGCCTCCTTCTTGCAACAGAGTACATCACTCATTCCCATCTCTGTTTTATTTTATATATTATAGTATGTTAGGGGTTAACTACCTATATGTATATAGCATGCCCACATTATGGTCAGTTAGCATAAGTAAAAGTACATCCTTGTTGACAGCATGCATTATACAAGTAGTTTTTTATATATATGTTTTCAAAAGTTTTATTGGCTTAGTGGTGAAAAAAAAAATAATATGGTTCACAGTTGGTTTATATATATAAGTGCAGACGTACGATGTATTTTAATGATATTGATATGAGAATACAATATATATACAAGTTTTATATATATCAGCTTATATTAATATATATTTTTATTTTGGTTATAAGCATATAGTAATGTACAGTTAGTTATATAAGTAAATGTACATTTGGTTACAGCATATTTTTGTTTATATTTTGTAAACAGTGGTCTGCATTTAGCTTGTATAGGGATATTTTATTGTTACAGTTTTGTATATTAGTTAATAGGTTTAAATAAATATGTACAACAGTTTTGTTATATTTTAAGTATGGTTAGTTTATATAACCTATATATATAAAGATGGGTATGTACGAGTTGTGTGAACTGTATGAAAATTTTATAATATATTATCTTGTATACATATTTTCGAAAGGGATTTATTTCAGTCATGGTGGTTGTATATTGAGAGCTTGGATCTGTCTATGTATGTATATGTCATATTTTATTTTATAAATTTAATACATGTAAGTATATATACAAATATACGTTGTTTTGATTGTAGTTGATACGTAGTATATATATAGATTGGACAGCTGTATTGGTCTAAATTAGTATTATATAATCTGGTTATAAAAGTTGTATTGTTTTATAAAGTGTTGATTTTTTTTGGGGTTCTGTATGAAAGAATATATAATTGTGGTATGTGTGTATAGGTGATATATGTATATTTTTATAAGCATTTATTTCAAAGTGTATAGTAGTTTATACGTGGACATTTAGTTTATATATATATATATATTACTTTATAATAAAGTTGGATTTATGTACATTTTATTTTAAGAAACGTAAGTATTTTGCAATTAGATGTCTTTATCTCAAAACATAATGTATATATATGTTTGATTTTTATGTGTATTTTAAATTTTAACATTGGATTTTGAAATACATACATATATATTTAATTTAATATCTGTTTGATTTTAGCATATGATTTATATATATTTATATATAGGTTTGCTTATATCAATTATCTTCATCGATCCGATTCTGATTTGATTTCGTCAATTCCTATCTGTCAGCTTCGTCCGTCGAATCTTATCCTTCTTGCGTTGCTTTGCAATTCGTAACCTGTTGTGTTGTCTATCTTCTCTCAAGCCTCGAAAGGTGAGCAATCACTCACGATTTATATTCTTAGATTTATTAAATTTGATTTCAATTGAAATGTCTATTGAAATAAGCTGATGTTAGTTATTTACATTGTTATATATGTCATTATCTGTATCTGTTCACCTGTGACATCGGACACCATTATCTGTCATTTATATTGTTGATATATGCCTGTTGCTGTTGTTATTTTATTTTCATGTATGTTATCACTCTGCAAGTTCCCTGTTAGTATAGAATCACTATGGGTTGAAATGATACATACCCGAACGATCTGTAGAATAGGAGAAAATCGTTATGGGTTGAAATGATAAACCCAAGTGATTTTCATTGAATTGAATTTGGGATTGCGGGTTGAAAAGATATATACCCGTATATATATTTTTTAAATTGCGGATTGAAATGATAAATATCCGTATCACTTGACCATAGGATAGAAAATTATATACAGGCACCGTTGGTCTATATATAAATGTTTTGAAAATGATTTCTTTGGTTTTGAAAAGAAATATATGGTTTTGATAAATATTGATTTTTAAAAGATGTATTAAACTTGATTTAATAAAGTTGATAAATAATATGTTTAAGTATTTATTTAATATCTATATTTTTAAATATAGAATTTATAATGATTTGAAATTGATTGAAATTATATTTATTTAAGAATTATACTAAAATAAGTTTGATTTGAAATGTATTGAATTTGAAATTTTAAGAAGTGATTTACAACTTGAAATTTGAAAAGGTGACTTAAATGGATATTTCAAACGTATAATATTTAAATGAGATATTTTGTTTATTTAAATTGTAAAAATGAAATTGTATTCAAATGTTATGGAAATGTTAAGTTAATATTTCAAAACTAAATAATTGTAAAGAGAATTTGATATGTATATAAATTTATCGAATTTAGTTTGAAATGTTGAATATTTAAAGCTTTGAGATATATTAAAATTGAAATGGCTTATTTTATGGTTCAGATATGTATTTGAAATCGATAATTTGAAATGGTTTATTTAGAAGCCGAATCAAGTTGAAACTGATGATTTGAGATTTGATTAAATTAAATTTTTGGAATTCGAGTTAATTTGAATCGATTTGTGAAATTTGAGGAAACTAATTTATTTTATAACGAAATTTTAATATCTAAACTGTTTAAAAGGAAAGTGTTATGATTGCCAAAATACTGTGATTTCCAGACTATAATTTCGAAAGCATTATAACTTTGGAAAGTAATATGATTTTGAAAATTGATATATTTGAAGTGAAATGATATCGTATTAAAGTGGGTTTTGAAATGATAATGATATTTTGGTTCTGAAGTATAAACTATTTTGAATGACCACGGTGTTATAATAACGATTGGTTGGCAAAGAGACTGGGATCGGATATGGACATACTCTCTGTCGATACCAAAAACCACTTTGACAACCGTGTACGCGGTGGAGATTCCAGAATGAAGTAGGATGGTGGCGGCGTTCTTAAGGTATGTTACGTGGACCCAACTCCCGTGAGTTGGCATAAGGTGGCTAAAACAGGAGCGATCTCGGACCAGTGAGGTAGCACCTCTTCTCGGACGCATTTCTTCGATATTATACTCTTACTTGTGATTTGACTAGATGGCCATCCTCCGATTTGGGAATGTTGTTCGAGGTGGACGATAGTGGCTGCTATGCGCTCCATCAGTCCGTGTGCGTAATTGGTATATCTACCCTGGCATTGCCTAGTTGTGCCGTGTCACCTACCATATCGAGCTTTACTACGATTATGATTTTAAGATCCGACCACGTTAAGGTTCTCCATCCCCTTAACGCTAATTTCCAATATGATTATACTTTACTAATTAGACACTACTGTATATAGCGTATATTACTACATAGTAAATAGTTTAACCGATCCTTAGGGGATGGTTATCCCAAACATCCTTTAAGTTACTGGTATTTTAGTTGATATTTCACTTGAGTTGGATTTATTTATATAAGAATGTTAATCCTGACTCGAGTGTTTTGTGTTTTGTTTTACGCTCGGGTCAGACTGAGTGATACAGCATTTGAGACTCACCTTTGGAGTTGGAGCTTCGCTTGGAGATCCAGCTATCTATCGATCCTGCTTTCAGTTATTTCGTCGATCCAGTGATGTATTCAGATCTGGTATTTGATTATTGTATTGAGACATCTATTGTATTCGAGACCTCTGTTGTATCTTGTTTAATTATGTTACATATATATAGTAGCTTCATGAACTACTATCCTTTGTTTCCGCTGTAGTATTGTTATATTACTCTGTGTCTGTGATCTGTAATTATTTTATTTACTGTATATGCTGAGTTTTGCCAAATTTTAATTACAACGCGGTATTTTGAGCAATTCAACTCCGGCATGAGTGTCTACCTATACACTTATAAGGGATGTGAATGGTTGAAAATACTGGGTCGTTACAGGAGCCTGGGTTGGGGATTGTTCGAGTGGGCATCGCGAGTGGTTCGAAGTCGAAATTCAAACCAATGTCAGATTCGAGTTCATCGACGAAGTCGTAGTGGAAGCTAAAGCATGGCAGCGCTGTGCTCGAGCAAGCGTTCGCAATGATAGTGGTGTCGAGTCGAGGCCCTGGGCGGCATGATTTTTTGAAATCGATCGACAGTTCGATGAGGGAGGCGCAGTTGAGTTCGAGCGAGTAATCTTGGGTTTCGCGATCATGGCAATCGAGTTCTAGGGCATGGAAATGGAGGAAGCGCGTTTGATTTTCTGGTAGGCTCGCGTTCGAGCATCGGTAGAAATTTCGATCTTGGGCGGCTGCGTGGTGAAGTCAGAAGTGGGCACGTGAAGCTCGATCGGTTTGAGGGGATGTGTCGCGGTAGTTGTTCGAGAAGTTCGCCTGAATCGTGGTGGCATTCGTGTAGAGGCAGTAAGGTATTGGCCTTTGATTTATCTCTGTTTTGCGTAGTAAGTTAGAAACAGTAGGAGGTGAAATTTTAAAGTTAACTGAATGCTAAAGTTTTTGTTTTAAAACAGAATGGAATTTTTATAGCAAGATTTCTATTTTTTTACAGATTGGCAGTAAACAGTAAATATATATATATATAGGATTTTGAAAGTATAGAAATTTTTAAACGATATAAAGTTTATAAATAATTAGATTCTTGAAATCTATAGATTGTTTTTGTTGCTGAAAACAATTATTAAAAGGGAAATTTAATAATTAGTTAATTCAATCTATCAAAACAAAAATTGGTTACTCGATTTAATTCGAATATTAATCGATTGTATAAAATTATTTGTGCAAGGTCAAAATTAGGAGAAAACAAACTGGAACAAAATGGATGGCAAATTAAAAGCAAAGGTGAGATCTTCTCACTCAGATTTAAAGTTGAATTACAGTTATTGATTGATTGATTGCTGTTTGGATGTGATATTAGATATAGTAGGATATATCTATATATATATATATAGCAATATATACATATTGGCATATGTATATATTGGATTGATTGATTTCCCGCCTTGTATAGCGGATGAGACCCTATTGCGCCGTTAGTAAGCGGATGATATTTTATAAAATCCTATATACCGCGATATTCCACCTCGAAGTGGAATTGGTATTGTGCTAACATCTGTGGATGAAGGGAAACAGGTTGGAGGGATCCAACAGGATTCCTCAAAACATTTGAATTTGGTTTCATATGTTCTGTGATTGATTATTTATAATCTGTGTATGATTATATCTGTGATTGAATGTGTTGAAGGCTATAATTTAGCCGAATGTATTTTTGGTATCGTTGGATACCAGAAATGAATATAAATTGGATTTTGAAATTAAAGTGGAAAACTTTAAATGAATTTGTTTTTAAGAATTGAATTTATAGAAAGAAGGAATTTTAAATGGATTGTTGAAATTTTATTGAATAAATTCCAAGATATGGGAAAAGAATTTTATAAATGAATTTTGAATATTATTATTCAAAAGTTGGAAAATTTATTTGAAATGAAATTTTAAATGGTTTGGGAGTTATAAAGGGATTTATTTAAAGGCGATAAATTTGTTGAAATCCAATTGATAATTGATTTTGTATTGAAGAAATAAATCTTTGAGAAATCGATTTGGAAATTTATTTGGTATTTGAAGAAAAATTGATTTTTGTGTTGAGAATAAATGGAAAAATCGATTTGTAAAACGATTTGGGGTTTGAATTAAAATTAGAATCAATTCGAAATTTGATTCGGTGTTTAAGTAAATTTAGAAATCGATTTGAAATTTGATTTGGAGTTTAAAATAAAATTGAGAAATCAATTTGAAAGTCGATTTAATGTTGAAAATGAATATTTGAGAATGTAAATTCCGAATAGAATTTATAAAAGAAAGGGAAATTTGTTTTAGAAATAAACGTTGATTTATTTTAAAGTGTGAATGTAAATTTACGGATTTGGAACGTAAATTTGAGATAAATCAATAGGGATTTATTAAATTGGTTTAAATGGACCATTTTGAAGTGAAATTGTATTTTCACTATAAAGTTGAGTATATTTTCCAAAGTAGTTTTTTAAAATAAAATTTAAAGGTTCTAAAGCTGGTTTTTGAAAAGATATATTTGGAAATATATTCCGTGTAAGGAAAAGTGATTTGAAATTTATTTTCAAAGTGATGAAGTGTGGAAATAAATTTACTGATTGGAACGTAAATTTAAAATAAATCGATAAGGATTTATTTAAGTGATTTAAATGAATGTGATTTGGAAATTGTTTCAATGGTTGAAGTATAAACCATATATCAGGAAGATATTTGAAATTTAATAATTTGGAAAAATTATTTGAATCTGATGATTGTTGTGAATATTATTGATAGTTAAATCACCGACTATCAATATTGCCTTTGAAATGGCACTTGAATTGTTTTTAAAACAAACGCTTATTATTCGGTTTAGCCGGGAAAGAACCTTTGTGTCAGATAACCCATTCCGAATAATAATACGACGATATAGATCGTATTGAAGACCGGTGATGAAGACCGGGTATTTGTGAAAACGATAGGATGACCTATCGATTGTCTCTGCACCATTAGCTACGGTATTGAGATTTCCTTTGTGATGGGAAGTTTTATCGGGATTGTAAATATCCGGATTTGCAAGGACTTCTTTGGAAGTGCCTTCGGTTCTGTTCGAACCCGGAACAGACTTGTATGGTTACGTGTCTGACATTACATTTTGAGATATAAAGCTGATTTCTTTCAAATACATTTCTGTTGGTGGCGGAGAATTTATTCTCTTAGCTTAACACCCTTCTCTGAGACGTACGAGCTCAGAGGTGATGTAGTTGAAATTTATCAGCAATATATTCCCAATTTGGTAATGTGGCATGTTGAGTGTTGCTGTGACGATGATCATTTATTTGATCATTTGTGATCAAAGCGTGGCTTTGTGAAAAAGCGTAGCTTTATGGATGAGACTTCATCAGGCCCCACAACCCGGAAATGGTCGAAACAGGAATGTTGCGGCAAGGTTATGAGGGTCGCGCCCTTTAGGTTATGTCATTTCCTTCTGGAAAGGGGTGGTATCATGGTATGGAGCCCAGATACTTACTCATGTGGATACACTTATTTATTATGTGTGATGATGGTTACCGAGCGCTTGGATAAAGGTCCCAAAGGACCGGGTGATGACATATTCGTGAGTTACCTGTTACAGGGGTAACCCGGCCTTGTTTGGCAGAGAGCAGTTTGTCTCTCGGGACGTCCAGCCAGAGGTGATCCCATTCGGCAGGAGGAAAGGAAGTTCCTTAGCCTGACCATTTGTTGGAAAATACAAAGAAATAATACGAACCCTGTACGGTTTTAGTTGTATTACCTGCTATGGAATGTGGCGGTAACCTGCTATTGAACATAGTAGCTATAGTAGGCATACAATAATGGTTGTATGTTGGCTAAGATTAATATTATACTTTCGAAATGTTTTCCACACTAGACATTAATAATAATAATCCAATGATTGGCGTAGTAAGCATCTTTGACTATCATAAGAATAAATCTCCTCCAATTCTGCGTTTGCATTGTGTGTGTGGCGGGAGGTCTTATGGTAGTTTCATTTTCCAAAAGCATTGCGAATCTGTTTTATTCTCTTTGTGAAAATAACAGTTTTACGATCTCACACCAGTCACCATGACTGACTCGGAGTTTATTGTTCCCTTCTAAACTCTGGGTGCCCATAATTTTCCACATGGGCAGCCTAGAGTTATTTTTATCAGGATATTCTGGATATTCTGGAGCTTTGGAGATGAGCTGGATGGCGAGACGTACTCTCGTACTTGTTTATTATTTCCGCTGTGTATTCTGATTGAGGACAAGTTTATATAGCTGTCCATTGTTGTATTGAGTTGTATATTGACTCCGATTGATGTATGTATAAACTGATATAGTTCTTTGTTTTAAAAGACTAGTGATTATTTATTATACATTGTTCCGCTGCGAATGTGAGATGTTGTTGTTGTTTCTATTTTTCTGTTCTTTTTCTTCTTCTGCCTCCTTCTACCTCTTCTTTTAACTCTAATGGTTCGGTTTTCCGGCATTCGATTGCGCGGCATTTGATACAGTGGACGTATTAATGTCGACTTTCGAGCGTCGAAAAGTCGAAACGTTACATTTGGAACGACCCCGGAATTTATAAATATTTAAATTGATAATTAATTCAATTTTTGAATTAAAGTTATGAAATTAATCGATTTAAGTGATGCGAGTTTCCCCGGATTCAAGTATATTTGTATAAATCGTTTAAATTTAAAAATATTATATATATGAGAATATATATCTGTACTTGAACATATCTGACTAAATTTGAAATAATATAATATATATTTGATTTGTGTTTAAATTGTAAATAAATGGGTTAAAAATAAAAATAAATTTATAATAAATATTTAAGCTAGGAATAAAATATAAATATGTAAGGTAAACTATTAAAATATCAAGTAAATACATTTGCTAAACTTTAACAACTAATTAAAATAGAGATTATCTATGTTACAAAATAATAAGGAATAAATAAAAATAGAAATACAAATACAAGTAGATAAACATGAATTAACTTGTATAAGAAACCAAACAACACAATGATAACTAATGCCATATCATTATCATCTCAGCCGAGCCTTACAAATGAAGCAAACATAAATATAAGATATATAACTAAGCAAGCAAAAAGGAAAGACATCAAATTATATGAGCATAGGATAGACTGTAACTAAGAAAGGGAACACATGCATTTAATAGCACCTCCTCAGCCTCTTTAGTGAACGAATCAGCCTCCACAAATCTTCCTGGCCAGATAAAAGAAAAGTAAAGAAAGCAAATATCTTTGATAAAGTTTGTACCAAATAAAATATCAGCCTGTACACTTCTTTTCACATATATCTACTTATCTCCATTTCATTTCATTTCTTCAACGCTAAGTAAAACTAAGAAACATCATTCAAAACTCAAACAACAATTCAACTGAAAACAACCAAAGCAAATCAATTGAACCAGAGATTAAAGAAGGAATGGGTTCAGCAAAGAAACTTCAACTCTGTTTCTTTTTCTTTTGAAACCAAGGTGAGCAACTTTTTATTTTAAACTTGAATTTGTTTATATGACTGGATGTTGTGATTGATATTATAGTAAAGTGAGTAAACTCATCTTAGACCTGAGTTGGTTGAATCATGGATTTGTATGTGGTCATATTGAAAGTTATTGGCTGACATGGTTTTGTGTTATGCCTGCATATACATGATAGTGTGTATATATCTCTGGTAACAAGAAGATAAAACCCTGTTAAAATTATTACAGGTTATACTTTTAGTTTAAAATCAACTTCCAGGATTACATGTGAGTAACCCCAAAATTTATATTAAGTGTTAAGATGAATTTAATATGTGTTGACTCATGATTGTGATGTGTATGTTTGGGAACTTTTCTTCAGTTGAACTCTGTATATAGATGATGACACTGTTTTCATCCTCCTCTCTGCTTTCTTTGAGATAGGTTGGAGCTTGCAAACCAATTCAAATTTCTATTTAACAGATTATTCTTTAAACTTCAAGTTCAATATAAAACAGGGTTGTTCCCATCTATATAAAGTTTTTAAAATTAGGCTCAAGGAAGAAAAACATATACAGTGAGAAAAAATTGGTCTCCACAGTGCAACTCAAATTTTGCGTAAAATTCAAACATAATAAATTGAAGATTTAATATCATATCTGGAATCCTTACTTGAAATATGATTTTTGAAATTTGTATGGTGATTTTTAGCCGCGTGGTTCAAGAGCAGATCGTTGACGAACGGAAAATGGTTTTACGTCAAACTGCGGTGGTCGGAAGCACTAGGGAGGCTGGAGTTTCTCGAGGAGGTAGGGGAGCTTATGGGGTATCGGAGAAAAATATCGTGGTGGTGGATAGGTCAACGTGGCGGCGACGGAGGGTGATTCATTTTTGGAACCCTAGTTTTGGTCGAGGCTATTAATTTGATTCGTTTTCCCTCTGTGGTTGATCGAGCGCCACCGGAGTGAGGGGGATTGAAGGCCGGGGTGTGACGTTGCTTTGGGTAGAGAGACGTGGTTCCTGGTTGCCTAGATCGTCGACGATGGGTGGTCTTTCGTTCGAGTCTGGAGTTCTAGTTTGGGTTTTACTCGATTTTGATTGAGGGCTTGATCGAGCTGGGGAACGATCGGGAATTGATGCGTAGGGGATACTCGATGGGTCGAGAGCGTCGATGTCGGTCGGAGTTCACCGGTGAGATTGTGCACGTGCACACGTTTCGTTCATGTCAGTTGTTGTGGTTGGGTTGATGTGCTTCGAAGAAAATGGAATTTTACTCGAGGATGATCTCGAGTTTTGTTCGCGTGATGTGGAGGTTGGGTTAACGTGGGTTCAAATCGGGGAAGACTCGAAGTACCACCCGAAGCAAAAACAGGGTGGCTCAGGTCAGAGTTTTGGTCCAGGTTTTGATACCTGAACTGTTTTTCTGTTTTAAATTAAATTTAAATTTTAATCAAGGTTTAGAACTGGAGTTAAAACAAAATGTAGATAAAGATTCCAGTTTGAAATAGAATTCAGTTTTGAAGATAAATAAAAAGTTAAATTTCATTTGTTTTAATAATTTAAAGAAATTAAAGGTGTTGAAGAAAATTGGAATTTAAATTAGAATTGAATTCGAAAATAAAATTTAAACAAGTTAAATTTAAAAGTAGAACCCAAAATAAGTTTCAAATTAGATTTTAAGATTTGGAAATTTACTTTAGTCTTATCACTTAAGTTTGGCAATGAGTTAAAATGTTAAAGGAATTTGCTTTAAACCTTATTAAAAGTAAATAAGGATTTATTTTAGATTTTAAATCAAAATTTGAAATGAAAAGGAATTTGAAACAATGTTTCAATATATGGTAATAATCATTAATCATGAATATAGATGAGTTTACTTTAATTAACAATGATTAATATAAGAAATTTCTTTAGAAAAGTAATTAAAGAAATTTAATAGTTAATGAAATCATTAACTAAGATTATTTGAATAATTAATGTGATAAATTTAACAATAAATTAGATAGATTAATTTAACAATAATCAATTGTGGAACTATTAAGTATACTTACTTAATGACAGTAATTATGAAATTAATTATTCCGTATAATTAATTGAGTTTATTGAATTTGTTCAAGTTAATTTCTTAAGTAAATTCAGAATAATCAGTTGATAATTTTGAAAATATAATTACTTAGAAAAGTAATTAATAGATAATTACTGAATGTAATTTATTGAATAATGATTTGAAATTCTGAGTGAATTGATTTGTTAATAAATCAAAGGATTAATTAATAATGGTTATTAATTAAGATGTATTTAATAATTAAAAATTAATCGGTTCATTAATTAAGAATGATTAGTTAATAATTACAGGGTTAACTAATAAATTTGAAAGAAAATTTATTTCAAATAATTTATTATTAAATTTTGATAATTAACCCGGATTAATAATACATCCGATTTAAATTAATCAGTTGATTAATAAATTCACTTGTGAATGTGTGGATTCTATTGAATGATGAATTGTTTGATATCCCTGATATGTGATGTATTCTGATTTGTGTATGATCTGTACTGTAGTTATTTATTTGGATAAATGTAAATTACTATCTGTAGCTTATATATCTGTGATCTGTAAATGAAAATAAGCGTTGTGGATTATACCGCTTATCGATATTGATATATCTATGATGATTGATGTTGCACTATTGTGTGTGAAACCCCTGGACTACACCATACACACACAAATATGGATTTCACGTGGAAATCGGTTAAGTCACAGATATTTTAAATTTAATATTTTTGAAATTGAAATTTTAATTTCAATTGATTTTGGAAATGAATTTGGGTTAAATGTTGAAGCTTTTGAAAAGGAGTTTGTAAGATAAAAGTTATTTTAAATAACTTAATAAAATCTGGAATTTAAATAATTTGATTTGAATTCAAATTCAATATTTAAAATTGAATGCAATGATTTAGAAAACTAATTGTTTTCCAACTGATAAAAGCTCTTATATAAGAAATGGATTTCCAATTTGAATAAAAGGGATTTTAAGTTTGAATTGAAGATGATTTTCCAAATTACGAATAAATCTTTGAAACGTGTTTTTGAAAACTATTAGTTAAATCTTTGTTTTCAAGATTTAAGGAGTTAATCCAAATGAAATGGAAATTAATTTGGAAAATCTGTGAATGAATCTTTTGTTTAAAAGATTAAAGCGAGGAAATTGTTTAAACCATTGAAGGTTGTTAAAATGAATCTTTTTGTTTAAAAGATTGTAAATGGTAATTTGTTAAACCATTTGAAAAGAAAGTTTGGGTTTAAGTTGTGACTTAATTGAAATCCATTATCCATATGTTTTTAAATATCACGCTCATTATTCGGTTCAGCCGGGAGAGGACCTTTGTGTCACATAAACCATTCCGAATAATGATACGTCATATATGGATGGCATTTGAAGACCGGTGGTGAAGACCGGGTATTTGCGAGAACGATAGGATGACCTATCGATTGTCTCTGCACTGAGTCGCGCCGGTATAGAGATTTCCTAAGTGATGGGAAGTCCGATCGGGATTGTGAATACCCGAATTTGCAAGGGCTTCTTTTGAAGTGCCTTCGGTTCTGTTCGAACCCGGAACAGACTTGTATGGTTACATGTCTGACATTACACTTTGAGATATAAAGCCGATTTCTTTCAAATACATTTTTGTTGGTGGCGGAGAATTTATTCTCTTAGCTTAACACCCTTCTCTGAGACGTACGAGCTCAGAGGTTATGTAGTTGAAATTTATCAGCAATATATTCCCAATTTAGTAATGTGACATGCTGAGTGTTGCTGTGGGATGATCAGTGTTTGATCATTTGTGATATGATCATTTGTTTGATCATTTATCTTTGTGATCATAGGTTGATCATCTGTTGACCCAAAGCATGGCTTTGTGCCAAAGCGTAGCTTTGTGGACGAGACTTCGTCAGGGCCTCACAACCCGAAATGGTCGAAACAGGAATGTTACGGCAAGGTTATGAGGGTCGCGCCCTTTAGGGTATGTCATTTCCTTCTGGAAAGGGGTGGTATCATGGTATGGAGCCCAGATACTTACTCATGTGGATACACTTATTTATTATGTGTGATGATGGTTACCGAGCGCTCGGATAAAGGTCCCAAAGGACCGGGGGATGGCATATTCGTGAGTTACCTGTTACAGGGGTAACCCGGCCTTGTTTGGCAGAGAGCAGTTTGTCTCTCGGGACGTCCCGCCAGAGGCGATCCCATTCGGCAGGAGGAAAGGAAGTTCCTTAGCCTGACCATTTGTTGGAAATCCAAAGAAACAATACGAACCTTTACGATTGCAATTGTAGAACCTGTCTCCTTAGGAGGCAGCTATAGCAGGCATAATATAATGGTACCTATGCTGGCTAAGATTAATATTGTATTTTCGAAATGATCTTGTACACTATGCACTAGTAATAATATCAAAAGAGTTTCTTTTGTGTAGTAAGCATATTTGACTAACATAAGAAGCAATCTCCTCCAAGTCTGCGTTTGCATTGTGTGTGTGGTGGGAGGTTTTATGGTAGTTTCATTTTCCCAAAGCATTGCGGGTTTTCAATGTTTAAAATCCTTTGTTGTTGTTGTTTATAGATAAACTGTTTTTGTTGCTCACACCAGTCCCATGACTGATCCGGAGTTTATTGTTCCCATCCTAAACTCTGGGTGCCCACCATTTTCCACACGGGCAGTCTAGAGTTGGGTTTCTCAGATATTCAGGTTGAGTAGATCATCTGGAGCTATTCAGTCCTTGGACGACTGTCCTTGCTTTCCGCTAGCTATGGATTGGAGCATTCTATTGGAGATATTCTATCCGCTGCTGATGTTAGATGTTATCTTTTCTTTCCGCTGCTATTTGTTGTATCATCTCTGATGTATACTGATATTCTTTTTTTAGCATTCTGTTGTATTAGATATTGTATCAAAGCTGTATATCAATGTATTATTCATTTATTCCGCTGTGTTGTTTACTTAATGTTGTTATAAGCTCCGGGAACCCAGATTCGGCGTTTGGATCTACGGCATTTTGAGTACAAGTGAAATACGGGTGCCGATTTTCGAAGGCCGAGTTTTTGGACTCTTACATTTGGTATCAGAGCTAAGGTTGAACTTTAGCTCAGGAGTATAACACGTTAAGTAGCTCATTAGAGATAGAGTGAAGTAAACTCTAGAATGAGTATATCCTTAAGATATCCGTCAGTAAGCCTCAGTAAATTCTCTTACTATCCATTGATAGTGAGTATGAGTGCAAAAAGAGGACGAGATAGGGGCAGGGGAATATGACTATAAATGGTCAATATCCTGTAACAACAAGGAAACTGTGACGACCGCCCATTACCCCTGCACCGAATCTAGAGATAGTGCGCTGTAAGGTGTGCCAGGCAATCATGGACGATTGTCAAGGTAAATTAAAAACAGCAGAATCTATCGTATTACTCATAGCGCATGGATAAAATACAATAGAACATATGTATAGTGAAGCTTTACAGAACAAAATGACATCATATAAAACTTCATAATAGTTGAATACAAGCATCTGAATAGTCAATACAACAAGCCTCACTACAACACTCAGAGAATACAGACAGCGGAACATCCAGTACATATAAGAAGATAATATGCAACCCTCTAGCTCGTCTTCGATATCAGCATCGTGAGAAGAGAACAGCACCTGTCACCTGCTACCTAGTCTGCCCGTCCAAAAATGGACGAACAGCCTAAGGCAATAAGAATTAAAACATAAAGCCTTGAGTCTGACAACAGTCTTAGTGAGCAGTAAATTAACTAACAACATACCAAAAGAGCATAAAGGAAAAGGAATAGGAATACAACCCTCCCACTCCACCTCTCTCTACAGTGATAGCCCCCAGACACACACTAAACAGAAGCAACATAGCAGAGCATACAATTTAAAGTAAAGTGACAATCATTCGAGTCAAGGGCGATGCTTTCCAAGTACCAAGGCCTAAATCAGATAAGCACCCAGAAAATACCGCTCTCGAGTCCGAATGACGATACAACCAAACATCCATGACTTTGGCTATCACTGTTATCATTGCTTCGATATCATCGTTAATTGAATGACCGGCACATTCTTTCAGCCGTCCGTCAAGGGCTAATGGAAACCCCGGTTCTAGACATAACTCCCGCACGTCGTCGCAGCCCGTGCCTAGGACTATCGAATCTGCCCAGAGTACTCGACCATCAACAGTTGGCCGTTGGGACTATCGAATCTGCCCAAGCGTACTCTTGCTTAGAGCATGCTAGAACCTTCAACAACGATGCTATCCAAGCCTCCTAGTCATCCTCCTCGATGACTATTCTCATATCCATTCATTATCCTCAACTCGAATCATATCACCGAGTTATCAACATGCTTGGAATGATCCCGTCTGGATTAGACCAAGTCTTCGTCATATGATTGCCTCGCTTCATCACATCCTCGCAAAGCCTCATCTCAACATCACATCATCAAGTCTATGCATAAGAGCTTCATCATCCCGCTACATATGCCACGAGCAGCTTTCCCAATTCAAGAGCCTTTCTCTTAGCTTTTGAATCATCTTCGGTCTAAATCAAACTATCAATCATCTAATCCATAACAATCAACCAAATCAAACATTAATCCAAGCAATCAAGCATTCAAATATGATCTAAGTAGACAATTATAACAATAATGGCATTTTCGTAATTAAAGAGTAGAAAGTCTAACAAGCATGAAAACATGAGAATTATCTCTATAACTTGACGAATGAACTTGCATAGGTTAATCATACACAAAAATGGTTGTCAAATCATCATGAACAATGGATCTACATGGATCTACACTTAGGTTTACAGAAATGCATAGAAATCACTATTTCAACACCAAATCAAGCCAACAATCCGATCTACTCCTTTGGATCCGTGTGAGAGATAATCACCACTCACCAAATCACCAAAACAAACCCAAATCTACACGCTTCAGATCTGGACAGCGAAGGATCGAGCTTGATCTATCACGAATCCGCTTCAAACGAAGAAATCTCTCTTGAAAAGATGAAGATCTTCAATCTATGCTCTTGAATCTTCAATTTGATCTTCAACTTGGATGGATGGAAGCACTAGATTTGAGTGGAGAAAAGAAGTGAAGAAGTGTAGAAGTCGAGCTCTCAAAATGGCAGCACTTCGTCGCTTCGAAATCCGGATCCCAAAAATGAAGCCAACCCCTTCTATTTATAGGCGAAATTTCCCTAAGTCGCTCGGAGTTAGGTCGTCCACGACCTACGACCTAAAGCCTACCGACCTAAAGACTTACCAACCTACGACTTAACAAAGCCCCAACCTCTACGACCTAACCTAATGCGCAGCTGCGACCTAGCGCTTAAGCACATCTTCGACCTAACAAATAACTGGGTTACGACTTAACAGCTAACTTCTAGGTCGCTCGCGACTTAAAACATAGTCTACGACTTACGACTTAACGGTTATCTCCTAAGTCGGTCACGACCTATAGCATGCGCGCCTATGACCCAACTGAGCAGCGACCTAACAACATAACACCTCAACGACCTATCTGTTATGTCCTTACGCGACCTAACATAAGTCGCAAACAACTGGACTGCGACCTAACTACTAAGCCAAAGCCCAGCGACCTAATAACTCGCGCGACCTACGACTTAGAAATCACGCGACCTAACACTTAAACTATTCCCTGCGACCTAATCAACTCGTACTACAAAATTACTCACGCGACCTAACTGGGTTAAGTTCTACTCCTTAAGTTGCCTAACTCTTAGGTCGCTAACACGCTACCCTTCTTAAGTCGCTAACCTATAGGTCGCTCCAAGATACTAAGTCGCTAACCCGGTAACCACTAGGTCGCTAACTCGCCCTGCCGACCTAACACTTAACTCACCAAAGCTCTTAGGTCACCAACTTCCTTAAGTCGCTGCCGACCTACCCCTTAGGTCGCCAATCCTATAAGTCGGTCACGATCTATCACTTGGGCCATCCACGACCTAGGACTTAGAAAAATTCTGAACGACTTATCAACAATGCAACCAATTGTTAATTATTTTACGATGTTTCGATCCGTAAAATACGGGTCGTTACATTCTCTCCCCCTTAGGAATTTCGCCCCCGAAATTCCAAGCAATCATAGCAATCAAAGACTATTCTGTACGCCTATCACCCATAGCAATCAACAAACCATGCATCCAATTCTAGCCTAGCGTACAGAATTCTAAAACTAGAACAAGTTACAATATCGCGAGATGAGACGACACCCTAGGGCCATACCTTGAAGAGTTCAGGATGAGCTGCTTTCATCCTCTCTTCCACCTCCCACGTACAGTCGTTATCATCATCACTCCATTGTATCTTGAGCAACTTAACAACCTTCCTCCTGAGCTGTTTCGTGTCGGTCTCCACAACACGAAGCGGCTTACGAGGTCTTCTATCGACTGGATCAACTTCGAAATCTTCACAGCTATCAGTAGAAACCACTGAATTCGAGTCGTGCACATACTTCCGTAGATATGATACATGAAAAACATTGTGCACACTCGACATCTTTTCCGGTAACTCCAATCTATAGGCGAGCTTTCCAATTCGCTCGATGATCGGGAATGGTCCAACAAATCTCGGAGTCAATTTTCCTTTCTTCCCGAATCGAATAACATTCTTCAGCGGAGAAATCTTCACAAAAACCATATCACCAACGTCGAACTCCAAATCCTTTCGACGCTTATCGGCATAACTCTTCTGACGGTCTTGGGCTGCCTTCATTCGTTGCCGAATGATTTCTATACAATCTGAAGTCTGTCGAATCATCTCTGGCCCAAGTAACGGCTTTTCTCCTGTCTCTAACCAACATGTCAGAGAGTTACACGGTCTTCCATACAATGCCTCATACGGTGCCATCCCAATGCTTGACTGGTAACTGTTGTTGTACGCAAACTCCACCAAATGAAGGTGATCTTCCCACGATCCTCCGAAGTCCAGAACACAAGCTCTGAGGAGATCTTCCAAAACTCGGTTGACTCTCTCGGTCTGACCATCTGTTTGAGGGTGATAAGCTGTACTCAAACACAACTTAGTCCCCAAAACTTCCTGGAAGCTCTTCCAAAATCCACTAGTGAACAATGGATCTCAATCGCTCACTATACTCTTCGGAATACCATGGAATCGAACTATCCACTTAACATACAACTCAGCCAACTTTGATGCAGTCCTAGTCGATCGAACAGGAATGAATCTTACGCTCTTAGTCAGACGATCTACAATGACCCAAATCCCTTCATTTCCCATTCTTGTTCTAGGTAGTCCATCAATAAAATCCATCGATATCTACTCCCACTTCCATGTAGGAACTTCTAATGGCTGAAGCAATCCACTTGGCTTCTTCTGTTCGGCTTTCACCAACTGGTAGTTCATACACTTGGAAATAAAATTTCCAACATCCTTCTTCATACCTTCCCAGTAGTAGGTTCTCTTCATATCCCGATACATCTTATTTCCACCTGGATGAATTGTCAACTTCGAGTGATGACTTTCCTTCAGAACTTCACTCCTCAATTCATCTATATTGGGAATAACTAGTCGTCCTTGCTTCCGAAGCCAACCCTCTCGATCGACCTCGAATCCTTTATCCTTTTCTGGATCCAATCCAGATTCCAATTCACAGATAATCTTGACAATCTTATCGTCTCGCTTTTGGCTCTCGCCAATCCTTTCCACAAGAGAAGGTCTTATCGATAAGTTTGCCAACATCTCAGGTTCCAATTCACATCTAGGCCTGAAGTCAAATCCAGCTAAATACTCGAGACTCTTCCATTCTGAAAACATGGCTCCCAATCCTGCATGTCTTCGACTTAACGCATCTGCCACTGCGTTACCTTTTCCCGGAGTATAAGCTATACCAAAATCATATGATGCTAAAAACTCTAGCCAACGTTGCTGCCGAAGATTCAAATCCTTTTGGGAGAAAAGATACTTCAACGACTTGTGATCCGTAAACAACTCGAATCGAACTCCCAATAGATAATGTCTCCACATCTTCAGAGCAAATACAATCGCCGCTAACTCCAAATCATGAGTTGGGTAATTCCTTTCATGCGGCTTCAGTTGTCGACTGGCATACGCAACAACTTTATCCTTCTGCATCAGCACTGCTCCAAGTCCAGTACCACATGCGTCGGTGTAAACCACCATCTCATCATTCCCACTTGGAATAGTCAAAACAGGAGCACTCGTCAATCTCTCTTTCAGGATTCCGAAAGCTTGCTCACACTTAGCACCCCAACTGAACACTTGGTTCTTTTTCGTCAATCCTGTTAACGGTGCAGCTACCTTGGAGAAGTCTTTGATAAACCGTCGATAATATCCTGCGAATCCAAGAAAACTTCTCACATCAGATGCATTCTTAGGTCTAACCCAATCCTGGATTGCTGCTACCTTAGCGGGATCAACCGCTATCCCATTTCCAGAAATCACATGGCCTAAGAACCTCACTTCACTCTTCCAGAAGTGACACTTCGAAAACTTAGCCTTCAGCTGATGTTTCCGTAAGATTTCCAAAACAATATGCAAGTGCGTCTTGTGCTCTTCCTCCGTTCTGGAATAAATCAGAATATCATCCACGAACACAAGTACGAACTTGTTCAACTGATCTCTGAACACTCTATTCATAAGATCCACAAAATATGCTGGCGCGTTAGTCAATCCAAACGGCATTACCAGCCACTTAAAGAAAACGGATGGTGTCCTAAAAGCAGTCTTCGGCACACTATCCTTAGCTACTCTCAACTGGTGAAATCCCGTTGCCAAATCCATCTGAGAAAACACCTTAGCTTCGTGAAGCTGATCAAACAAGTCATCTATTCTCGGCAATGGATACTTGTTCTTCTTAGTCACCTTATTCAGCTCACGATAATCGACACACAACCTCAGCGATCCATCTGCTTTGGTTGCGAATACAACTGGTGCACCCCATTCGGACACACTACGCCGAATGAATTCTTTCTTCAAAAGATCATCAACTTGCACCTTCAACTCTTGCTGTTCCCTAGGCGCCATCCGCCTAAGAGGCATCACAACAGGTCTGGCTCCTTCAACTAGATCTATCCGAAACTCGATCTCTCTATGCGGTGGCAACCCTTTGACTTCGTCAAAGACATCCTCGAATCCATTCGCGATTGGCACTAATGACAGTCCATCCCGTGGAACAACTAGCGAATACATGAAGCTCATGAAGACGCCTTCTTCATGCTTACATCGTATCACAATCTTTCGCCCCTCCACATTCTCGACTGTCACTTCCAACCTCTCGCAATCAACCTTTGCCGCATACTTCCTAAGCCAGTCCATACCCAAAATAATTCCGAACCCCGCAAAGTTCAGAACAAAGCAATCACAAACAAAAGAGCAACCATGACTCGATACAACTAGACCATGGCATAACATACACAAACAAGACGAACCCCCGACTGGATTAGTCACAACCAATGGCCTATCAACAATATCCGGTTCCAAACCTAACCGGCCTACGAGTTCACTACAAACAAACGAATGTGACGCCCCAGTATCAAACAGAACTCTAACTGGAACACCACATAGGAAAAGAGTACCTTGAACCACCACACTCTTTCCCTTCTCTTCAGCGGTAGGAGCTTTCGAAGACGACGGAACAGCTCCCAAAGCATAAGCCTGCACAATCTGCTTGTCCCTCCTCGGTTCTGGACAATTCTTCCTGAAATGCCCCGGCTTGTCACAGTTGTGACACTTCATCGGCACCTTCGGATTCTTACAATCCTTCGAGAAATGGCCCTTCTGCTGACAATTGTAGTAAGTCACCTCGCCTTTCGGCTTCTTCTGGCCATCCTTACCCTTCTGCTGCTGCTGCTTCCTCTTCTTGTTTCCACCCTGCTGGGGTTTTGACTCTTCCCTGGTAACAGCAACAACAGATCCATCCTTAGGAAACAGACTCTCATGCCTAAGAGCTTTCTCCACAAGCTTCTCAAATGAATCGTCCAAATGATCCACCAACTGTCTCCCAAGATAACTATCCAAGCCAGTCACAAACTTCTCGTTCTTCTGATATGCAGACTCAATATATGACCGAGCATACTTGGACAACGCTTCAAACTCAGAAACATACTCAAGAACAGATCTTCCACCCTGCTTGAGCTCTACAAACTTCTTGAACAGAACAGACTTCTGAGCTGTAGAAATGAACTTAGCCTCAAATCTGACTTGGAATTGCTCCCAAGTAATCTCTTCCTCCGGAGTGGTGATGGTAATAGAATTCCACCAATCAGAGGCTCTCCCTTGAAGCTGCCTTGATGCCAACTTCCTCTTAGTCTCATCTTCAATTCCCAAATCACCAAAGATCCTTCTACAAGCATCGATCCATCTCTGGACTTCAATAGTTGACTCTGTTCCCAAGAAAACCGTCCCTCCAAGAGCAGTATAGTCCTTGCACAGCTTAGCAAAATCCACTGGCTTCGGAGACTGAACCTGAACTCCAACATCAACTGCCGCCCCCGGAATTGGTATCCTTCTCATGATCGAAGTCATCATAGCTTCGAACATGGCTGCATAATCAGCAGTCTCTTCAGTAGCACGGCCTTCCCTAGTAGCTGGTCTCCCTCTTCGACTCATTCTCAATATCTATAAAAAGGAATGATTAGAACATCTAGAGAAACAACTGCATAAAGGACTCAACTCCACTAAGCTACTATATTATATATAGTATTCATCCATCAAAATACAATTACGTCTCTCATACGTAGTTACGTCAGTGAGCGTTGGGTAAAATCGATTAACCAATGCTCTGATACCAAATGTGACGACCGCCCATTACCCCTGCACCGAATCTAGAGATAGTGCGCTGTAAGGTGTGCCAGGCAATCATGGACGATTGTCAAGGTAAATTAAAAACAGCAGAATCTATCGTATTACTCACAGCGCATGGATAAAATACAATAGAACATATGTATAGTGAAGCTTTACAGAACAAAATGACATCATATAAAACTTCATAATAGTTGAATACAAGCATCTGAATAGTCAATACAACAAGCCTCACTACAACACTCAGAGAATACAGACAGCGGAACATCCAGTACATATAAGAAGATAATATGCAACCCTCTAGCTCGTCTTCGATATCAGCATCGTGAGAATAGAACAGCACCTGTCACCTGCTACCTAGTCTACCCGTCCAAAAATGGACGAACAGCCCAAGGCAATAAGAATTAAAACATAAAGCCTTGAGTCTGACAATAGTCTTAGTGAGCAGTAAATTAACTAACAACATACCAAAAGAGCATAAAGGAAAAGGAATAGGAATACAACCCTCCCACTCCACCTCTCTCTACAGTGATAGCCCCCAGACACACACTAAACAGAAGCAACATAGCAGAGCATACAATTTAAAGTAAAGTGACAATCATTCGAGTCAAGGGCGATGCTTTCCAAGTACCAAGGCCTAAATCAGATAAGCACCCAGAAAATACCGCTCTCGAGTCCGAATGACGATACAACCAAACATCCATGACTCTGGCTATCACTGTTATCATTGCTTCGATATCACCGTTAATTGAATGACCGGCACATTCTTTCAGCCATCCGTCAAGGGCTAATGGAAACCCCGGTTCTAGACATAACTCCCGCACGTCGTCGCAGCCCGTGCCTAGGACTATCGAATCTGCCCAGAGTACTCGACCATCAACAGTTGGCCGTTGGGACTATCGAATCTGCCCAAGCGTACTCTTGCTTAGAGCATGCTAGAACCTTCAACAACGATGCTATCCAAGCCTCCTAGTCATCCTCCTCGATGACTATTCTCATATCCATTCATTATCCTCAACTCGAATCATATCACCGAGTTATCAACATGCTTGGAATGATCCCGTCTGGATTAGACCAAGTCTTCGTCATATGATTGCCTCGCTTCATCACATCCTCGCAAAGCCTCATCTCAACATCACATCATCAAGTCTATGCATAAGAGCTTCATCATCCCGCTACATATGCCACGAGCAGCTTTCCCAATTCAAGAGCCTTTCTCTTAGCTTTTGAATCATCTTCGGTCTAAATCAAACTATCAATCATCTAATCCATAACAATCAACCAAATCAAACATTAATCCAAGCAATCAAGCATTCAAATATGATCTAAGTAGACAATTATAACAATAATGGCATTTTCGTAATTAAAGAGTAGAAAGTCTAACAAGCATGAAAACATGAGAATTATCTCTATAACTTGACGAATGAACTTGCATAGGTTAATCATACACAAAAATGGTTGTCAAATCATCATGAACAATGGATCTACATGGATCTACACTTAGGTTTACAGAAATGCATAGAAATCACTATTTCAACACCAAATCAAGCCAACAATCCGATCTACTCCTTTGGATCCGTGTGAGAGATAATCACCACTCACCAAATCACCAAAACAAACCCAAATCTACACGCTTCAGATCTGGACAGCGAAGGATCGAGCTTGATCTATCACGAATCCGCTTCAAACGAAGAAATCTCTCTTGAAAAGATGAAGATCTTCAATCTATGCTCTTGAATCTTCAATTTGATCTTCAATTTGGATGGATGGAAGCACTAGATTTGAGTGGAGAAAAGAAGTGAAGAAGTGTAGAAGTCGAGCTCTCAAAATGGCAGCACTTCGTCGCTTCGAAATCCGGATCCCAAAAATGAAGCCAACCCCTTCTATTTATAGGCGAAATTTCCCTAAGTCGCTCGGAGTTAGGTCGTCCACGACCTACGACCTAAAGCCTACCGACCTAAAGACTTACCAACCTACGACTTAACAAAGCCCCAGCCTCTACGACCTAACCTAATGCGCAGCTGCGACCTAGCGCTTAAGCACATCTTCGACCTAACTGCTAAGCCTTACACGACCTAACAAATAACTGGGTTACGACTTAACAGCTAACTTCTAGGTCGCTCGCGACTTAAAACATAGTCTACGACTTACGACTTACGACTTAACGGTTATCTCCTAAGTCAGTCATGACCTATAGCATGCACGCCTATGACCCAACTGAGCAGCGACCTAACAACATAACACCTCAACGACCTATCTGTTATGTCCTTACGCGACCTAACATAAGTCGCAAACAACTGGACTGCGACCTAACTACTAAGCCAAAGCCCAGCGACCTAATAACTCGCGCGACCTACGACTTAGAAATCACGCGACCTAACACTTAAACTATTCCCTGCGACCTAATCAACTCGTACTACAAAATTACTCACGCGACCTAACTGGGTTAAGTTCTACTCCTTAAGTCGCCTAACTCTTAGGTCGCTAACACGCTACCCTTCTTAGGTCGCTAACCTATAGGTCGCTCCAAGATACTAAGTCGCTAACCCGGTAACCACTAGGTCGCTAACTCGCCATGCCGACCTAACACTTAACTCACCAAAGCTCTTAGGTCACCAACTTCCTTAAGTCGCTGCCGACCTACCCCTTAGGTTGCCAATCCTATAAGTCGGTCACGACCTATCACTTAGGCCATTCACGACCTAGGACTTAGAAAAATTCTGAACGACTTATCAACAATGCAACCAATTGTTAATTATTTTACGATGTTTCGATCCGTAAAATACGGGTCGTTACAGAAACTATCTTTTCTCTATCAATCTCTTTGATTCGTCATCTTTTCTCTATTCTTCGATGATTTCTGGTAGGTCCAGGAATAAATTCGATATATTAAATATGGAACATAAACTCCAGATAGGCCAAATTGTTTGTTTGGATGTGTTGGTTGCTTTGTTTGCTATGGTTGATAGGTATACTTTAGTTCTAAACTAAAAGTTTTGAAATCGTATCCATATATCTATCTATTCTTTGGGTCTGAATATATTCTACGAATGGTTAGTTATCCCTTTGGACTAACCGATGCCACTGCATATTTCGTAAATCTGGTTAACCCGAGTATTTGTGAAGTGTTCAACAGATTCGTTCTTGTATCTGTTATTGATATTCTGATTTGGTGAACCAAATGCAGAATAGATGTTCAATTCGATTTGATGAAATATTCTTCATCTATCTTTTTGTCTCCTTGGTAATTTCGAGGACGAAATTCTTTTAAGGGGGGAAGTCTGTAACGACCCCGGAATTTATAAATATTTAAATTGATAATTAATTCAATTTTTGAATTAAAGTTATGAAATTAATCGATTTAAGTAATGCGAGTTTCCGCGGATTCAAGTATATTTGTATAAATCGTTTAAATTTAAAAATATTATATATATGAGAATATATATCTGTACTTGAACATATCTGACTAAATTTGAAATAATATAATATATATTTGATTTGTGTTTAAATTGTAAATAAATGGGTTAAAAATAAAAATAAATTTATAATAAATATTTAAGCTAGGAATAAAATATAAATATGTAAGGTAAACTATTGAAATATCAAGTAAATACATTTGCTAAACTTTAACAACTAATTAAAATAGAGATTATCTATGTTACAAAATAATAAGGAATAAATAAAAATAGAAATACAAATACAAGTAGATAAACATGGATTAACTTGTATAAGAAACCAAACAACACAATGATAACTAATGCCATATCATTATCATCTCAGCCGAGCCTTACAAATGAAGCAAACATAAATATAAGATATATAACTAAGCAAGCAAAAAGGAAAGAAAGCAAATTATATGAGCATAGGATAGACTGTAACTAAGAAAGGGAACACATGCATTTAATAGCACCTCCTCAGCCTCTTTAGTAAACGAATCAGCCTCCACAAATCTGCCTGGCCAGATAAAAGAAAAGTAAAGAAAGCAAATATCTCTGATAAAGTTTGTACCAAATAAAATATCAGCATGTACACTTCTTTTCACATATATCTACTTATCTCCATTTCATTTCATTTCTTCAACGCTAAGTAAAACTGAGAAACATCATTCAAAACTCAAACAACAATTCAACTGAAAACAACCAAAGCAAATCAATTGAACCAGAGATTAAAGAAGGAATGGGTTCAGCAAAGAAACTTCAACTCTGTTTCTTTTTCTTTTGAAACCAAGGTGAGCAACTTTTTATTTTAAACTTGAATTTGTTTATATGACTGGATGTTGTGATTGATATTATAGTAAAGTGAGTAAACTCATCTTAGACCTAAGTTGGTTGAATCATGGATTTGTATGTGGTCATATTGAAAGTTATTGGCTGACATGGTTTTGTGTTATGCCTGCATATACATGATAGTGTGTATATATCTCTGGTAACAAGAAGATAAAACCCTGTTAAAATTATTACAGGTTATACTTTTAGTTTAAAATCAACTTCCAGGATTACATGTGAGTAACCCCAAAATTTATATTAAGTGTTAAGATGAATTTAATACGTGTTGACTCATGATTGTGATGTGTATGTTTGGGAACTTTTCTTCAGTTCAACTCTGTATATAGATGATGACACTGTTTTCATCCTCCTCTCTGCTTTCTTTGAGATAGGTTGGAGCTTGCAAACCAATTCAAATTTCTCTTTAACAGGTTATTCTTTAAACTTCAAGTTCAATATAAAACAGGGTTGTTCCCATCTATATAAAGTTTTTAAAATTAGGCTCAAGGAAGAAAAACATATACAGTGAGAAAAAATTGGTCTCCACAGTGCAACTCAAATTTTGCGTAAAATTCAAACATAATAAATTGAAGATTTAATATCATATCAGGAATCCTTACTTGAAAATATGATTTTTGAAATTTGTATGGTGATTTTTAGCCGCGTGGTTCAAGAGCAGATCGTTGACGAATGGAAAATGGTTTTACGTCAAACTGCGGTGGTCGGAAGCACTAGGGAGGCTGGAGTTTCTCGAGGAGGTAGAGGAGCTTATGGGGTATCGGAGAAAAATATCGGGGTGGTGGATAGGTCAACATGGCGGCGACGGAGGGTGATTCATTTCTGGAACCCTAGTTTTGGTCGAGGCTATTAATTTGATTCGTTTTCCCTCTGTGGTTGATCGAGCGCCACCGGAGTGAGGGGGATTGAAGGCCGGGGTGTGACGTTGCTTTGGGTAGAGAGACGTGGTTCCTGGTTGCCTAGATCGTCGGCGATGGGTGGTCTTCCGTTCGAGTCTGGAGTTCCAGTTTGGGTTTTACTCGATTTTGATTGAGGGCTTGATCGAGCTGGGGAACGATCGGGAATTGTTGCGGAGGTGATACTCGATGGGTCGAGAGCGTCGATTTCGGTCGGAGTTCACCGGTGAGATTGTGCACGTGCACACGTTTCGTTCATGTCAGTTGTTGTGGTTGGGTTGATGTGCTTCGAAGAAAATGGAATTTTACTCGAGGATGATCTCGAGTTTTGTTCGCGTGATGTGGAGGTTAGGTTAACGCGGGTTCAAATCGGGGAAGACTCGAAGTACCACCCGAAGCAGAAATAGGGTGGCTCGGGTCAGAGTTTTGGTCCAGGTTTTGATACCTGAACTGTTTTTCTGTTTTAAATTAAATTTAAATTTTAATCAAGGTTTAGAACTGGAGTTAAAACAAAATGTAGATAAAGATTCCAGTTTGAAATAGAATTCAGTTTTGAAGATAAATAAAAAGTTAAATTTCATTTGTTTTAATAATTTAAAGAAATTAAAGGTGTTGAAGAAAATTGGAATTTAAATTAGAATTGAATTCGAAAATAAAATTTAAACAAGTTAAATTTAAAAGTAGAACCCGAAATAAGTTTCAAATCAGATTTTAAGATTTGGAAATTTACTTTAGTCTTATCACTTAAGTTTGGCAATGAGTTAAAATGTTAAAGGAATTTGCATTAAACCTTATTAAAAGTAAATAAGGATTTATTTTATATTTTAAATCAAAATTTGAAATGAAAAGGAATTTGAAACAATGTTTCAATATATGGTAATAATCATTAATCATGAATATAGATGAGTTTACTTTAATTAACAATGATTAATATTAGAAATTTCTTTAGAAAAGTAATTAAAGAAATTTAATAGTTAATGAAATCATTAACTAAGATTATTTGAATAATTAATGTGATAAATTTAACAATAAATTAGATAGATTAATTTAACAATAATCAATTGTGGAACTATTAAGTATACTTACTTAATGACAGTAATTATGAAATTAATTATTCAGTATAATTAATTGAGTTAATTGAATTTGTTCAAGTTAATTTCTTAAGTAAATTCAGAATAATCAGTTGATAATTTTGAAAATATAATTACTTAGAAAAGTAATTAATAGATAATTACTGAATGTAATTTATTGAATAATGATTTGAAATTCTGAGTGAATTGATTTGTTAATAAATCAAAGGATTAATTAATAATGGTGATTAATTAAGATGTATTTAATAATTAAAAATTAATCGGTTAATTAATTAAGAATGATTAGTTAATAATTACAGGGTTAACTAATAAATTTGAAAGAAAATTTATTTCAAATAATTTATAATTAAATTTTGATAATTAACCCGGATTAATAATTAATACATCCGATTTAAATTAATCAGTTGATTAATAAATTCACTTGTGAATGTGTGGATTCTATTGAATGATGAATTGTTTGATATCCCTGATATGTGATGTATTCTGATTTGTGTATGATCTGTACTGTAGTTATTTATTTGGATAAATGTAAATTACTATCTGTAGCTTATATATCTGTGATCTGTAAATGAAAATAAGCGTTGTGGATTATACTGCTTATCGATATTGATATATCTGTGATGATTGATGTTGCACTATTGTGTGTGAAACCCCTGGACTACACCATACACACACAAATATGGATTTCACGTGGAAATCGGTTAAGTCACAGATATTTTAAATTTAATATTTTTGAAATTGAAATTTTAATTTCAATTGATTTTGGAAATGAATTTGGGTTAAATGTTGAAGCTTTTTAAAAGGAGTTTGTAAGATAAAAGTTATTTTAAATAACTTAATAAAATTTGGAATTTAAATAATTTGATTTGAATTCAAATTCAATATTTAAAATTGAATGCAATGATTTAGAAAACTAATTGTTTTCCAACTGATAAAAGCTCTTATATAAGAAATGGATTTCCAATTTGAATAAAAGGGATTTTAAGTTTGAATTGAAGATGATTTCCAAATTACGAATAAACCTTTGAAACGTGTTTTTGAAAACTATTAGTTAAATCTTTGTTTTCAAGATTTAAGGAGTTAATCCAAATGAAATGGAAATTAATTTGGAAAATCTGTGAATGAATCTTTTGTTTAAAAGATTAAAGCGTGGAAATTGTTTAAACCATTGAAGGTTGTTAAAATGAATCTTTTTGTTTAAAAGATTGTAAATGGTAATTTGTTAAACCATTTGAAAAGAAAGTTTGGGTTTAAGTTGTGACTTAATTGAAATCCATTATCCATATGTTTTTAAATATCACGCTCATTATTCGGTTCAGCCGGGAGAAGACCTTTGTGTCACATAACCCATTCCGAATAATGATACGTCGTATATGGATGGCATTTGAAGACCGGTGGTGAAGACCGGGTATTTGCAAGAATGATAGGATGACCTATCGATTGTCTCTGCACTGAGTCGCGCCGGTATAGAGATTTCCTAAGTGATGGGAAGTCCGATCGGGATTGTGAATACCCGGATTTGCAAGGGCTTCTTTTGAAGTGCCTTCGGTTCTGTTCGAACCCGGAACAGACTTGTATGGTTACATGTCTGACATTACACTTTGAGATATAAAGCCGATTTCTTTCAAATACATTTCTGTTGGTGGCGGAGACTTTATTCTCTTAGCTTAACACCCTTCTCTGAGACGTACGAGCTCAAATGTTATGTAGTTTAAATTTATCAGCGATATATTCCCAATTTGGTAATGTGACATGCTAAGTGTTGCTGTGGGATGATCAGTGTTTGATCATTTGTGATATGGTCATTTGTTTGATCATTTATCTTTGTGATCATAGGTTGATCATCTGTTGACCCAAAGCATGGCTTTGTGCCAAAGCGTAGCTTTGTGGACGAGACTTCGTCAGGGCCTCACAACCCGGAAATGGTCGAAACAAGAATGTTGCGGCAAGGTTATGAGGGTCGCGCCCTTTAGGGTATGTCATTTCCTTCTAGAAAGGGGTGGTATCATGGTATGGAGCCCAGATACTTACTCATGCTGATACACTTATTTATTATGTGTGATGATGGTTACCGAGCGCTCGGATAAAGGTCCCAAAGGACCGGGGGATGGCATATTCGTGAGTTACCTGTTACAGGGGTAACCCGGCCTTGTTTGGCAGAGAGCAGTTTTTCTCTCGGGACGTCCCGCCAGAGGCGATCCCATTCAGCAGGAGGAAAGGAAGTTCCTTAGCCTGACCATTTGTTGGAAATCCAAAGAAACAATACGAACCTTTACGATTGCAATTGTAGAACCTGTCTCCTCAGGAGGCAGCTATAGCAGGCATAATATAATGGTACCTATGCTGGCTAAGATTAATATTGTATTTTCGAAATGATCTTGTACACTATGCACTAGTAATAATATCAAAAGAGTTTCTTTTGCATAGTAAGCATATTTGACTAACATAAGAAGCAATCTCCTCCAAGTCTGCGTTTGCATTGTGTGTGTGGTGGGAGGTCTTATGGTAGTTTCATTTTCCAAAAGCATTGCGGGTTTTCAATATTTAAAATCCTTTGTTGTTGTTGTTTAAAGATAAACTGTTTTTGTTGCTCACACCAGTCCCATGACTAATCCGGAGTTTATTGTTCCCTTCCTAAACTCTGGGTGCCCACCATTTTCCACATGGGCAGTCTAGAGTTGGGTTTCTCAGATATTCAGGTTGAGTAGATCGTCTGGAGCTAGTCAGTCCTTGGACGACTGTCCTTGCTTTCCGCTAGCTATGGATTGGAGCATTCTATTGGAGATATTCTATCCGCTGCTGATGTTAGATGTTATCTTTTCTTTCCGCTGCTATTTGTTGTATCATCTCTGATGTATATTGATATTCTTTTTTTAGCATTCTGTTGTATTAGATATTGTATCAAAGCTGTATATCAATGTATTATTCATTTATTCCGCTGTGTTGTTTACTTAATGTTGTTATAAGCTCCGGGAAGCCAGATTCGGCGTTTGGATCTACGGCATTTTGAGTACAAGTGAAATACGGGTGCCGATTTTCGAAGGCTGAGTTTTTGGACTCTTACATTTGGTATCAGAGCTAATGTTGAACTTTAGCTCAGGAGTATAACACGTTAAGTAGCTCATTAGAGATAGAGTGAAGTAAACTCTAGAATGAGTATATCCTTAAGATATCCGTTAGTAAGCCTTAGTAAATTCTCTTACTATCCATTGATAGTGAGTATGAGTGCAAGAAGAGGACGAGATAGGGGCAGGGGAATATGACTATAAATGGTCAATATCCTGTAACAACAAGGAAACAATCTTTTCTCTATCAATCTCTTTGATTCGTCGTCTTTTCTCTATTCTTCGATGATTTCTGGTCGGTCCAGGAATAAATTCGATATATTAAATATGGAACATAAACTCTAGATAGGCCAAATTGTTTGTTTGGATGTGTTGGTTGCTTTGTTTGCTATGGTTGATAGGTATACTTTAGTTCTAAACTAAAAGTTTTGAAATCGTATCCATATATCTATCTATTCTTTGGGTCCGGATATATTCTACGAATGGTTAGTTATCCCTTTGGATTAACCGATGCCACTGCATATTTCGTAAATCTGGTTAACCCGAGTATTTGTGAAGTGTTCAACAGATTCGTTCTTGTATCTGTTATTGATATTCTGATTTGGTGAGCCAAATGCAGAATAGATGTTCAATTCGATTTGATGAAATATTCTTCATCTATCTTTTTGTCTCCTTGGTAATTTCGAGGACGAAATTCTTTTAAAGGGGGAAGTCTGTAACGACCCCGGAATTTATAAATATTTAAATTGATAATTAATTCAATTTTTGAATTAAAGTTATGAAATTAATCGATTTAAGTGATGCGAGTTTCCCCGGATTCAAGTATATTTGTATAAATCGTTTAAATTTAAAAATATTATATATATGAGAATATATATCTGTACTTGAACATATCTGACTAAATTTGAAATAATATAATCTATATTTGATTTGTGTTTAAATTGTAAATAAATGGGTTAAAAATAAAAATAAATTTATAATAAATATTTAAGCTAGGAATAAAATATAAATATGTAAGGTAAACTATTAAAATATCAAGTAAATACATTTGCTAAACTTTAACAACTAATTAAAATAGAGATTATCTATGTTACAAAATAATAAGGAATAAATAAAAATAGAAATACAAATACAAGTAGATAAACATGAATTAACTTGTATAAGAAACCAAACAACACAATGATAACTAATGCCATATCATTATCATCTCAGCCGAGCCTTACAAATGAAGCAAACATAAATATAAGATATTTGACTAAGCAAGCAAAAAGGAAAGACAGCAAATTATATGAGCATAGGATAGACTGTAACTAAGAAAGGGAACACATGCATTTAATAGCACCTCCTCAGCCTCTTTAGTGAACGAATCAGCCTCCACAAATCTGCCTGGCCAGATAAAAGAAAAGTAAAGAAAGCAAATATCTCTGATAAAGTTTGTACCAAATAAAATATCAGCCTGTACACTTCTTTTCACATATATCTACTTATCTCCATTTCATTTCATTTCTTCAACGCTAAGTAAAACTGAGAAACATCATTCAAAACTCAAACAACAATTCAACTGAAAAAAACCAAAGCAAATCAATTGAACCAGAGATTAAAGAAGGAATGGGTTCAGCAAAGAAACTTCAACTCTGTTTCTTTTTCTTTTGAAACCAAGGTGAGCAACTTTTTATTTTAAACTTGAATTTGTTTATATGACTGGATGTTGTGATTGATATTATAGTAAAGTGAGTAAACTCATCTTAGACCTGAGTTGGTTGAATCATGGATTTGTATGTGGTCATATTGAAAGTTATTAGCTGACATGGTTTTGTGTTATGCCTGCATATACATGATAGTGTGTATATATCTCTGGTAACAAGAAGATAAAACCCTGTTAAAATTATTACAGGTTATACTTTTAGTTTAAAATCAACTTCCAGGATTACATGTGAGTAACCCCAAAATTTATATTAAGTGTTAAGATGAATTTAATATGTGTTGACTCATGATTGTGATGTGTATGTTTGGGAACTTTTCTTCAGTTCAACTCTGTATATAGATGATGACACTGTTTTCATCATCCTCTCTTCTTTCTTTGAGATAGGTTGGAGCTTGCAAACCAATTCAAATTTCTCTTTAACAGATTATTCTTTAAACTTCAAGTTCAATATAAAACAGGGTTGTTCCCATCTATATAAAGTTTTTAAAATTAGGCTCAAGGAAGAAAAACATATACAGTGAGAATAAATTGGTCTCCACAGTGCAACTCAAATTTTGCGTAAAATTCAAACATAATAAATTGAAGATTTAATATCATATCTAGAATCCTTACTTGAAAATATGATTTTTGAAATTTGTATGGTGATTTTTAGCCGCGTGGTTCAAGAGCAGATCGTTGACGAACGGAAAATGGTTTTACGTCAAACTGCGGTGGTCGGAAGAACTAGGGAGGCTGGAGTTTCTCGAGGAGGTAGAGGAGCTTATGGGGTATCGGAGAAAAATATCGGGGTGGTGGATAGGTCAACGTGGCGGCGACGGAGGGTGATTCATTTCTGGAATCCTAGTTTTGGTCGAGGCTATTAATTTGATTCGTTTTCCCTCTGTGGTTGATTGAGCGCCACCGGAGTGAGGGGGATTGAAGGCCGGGGTGTGACGTTGCTTTGGGTAGAGAGACGTGGTTCCTGGTTGCCTAGATCGTCGGCGATGGGTGGTCTTCCGTTCGAGTCTGGAGTTCCAGTTTGGGTTTTACTCGATTTTGATTGAGGGCTTGATCGAGCTGGGGAACGATCGGGAATTGTTGCGGAGGGGATACTCGATGGGTCGAGAGCGTCGATGTCGGTCGGAGTTCACCGGTGAGATTGTGCACGTGCACACGTTTCGTTCATGTCAATTGTTGTGGTTGGGTTGATGTGCTTCGAAGAAAATGGAATTTTACTCGAGGATGATCTCGAGTTTTGTTCGCGTGATGTGGAGGTTGGGTTAACGCAGGTTCAAATCGGGGAAGACTCGAAGTACCACCCGAAGCAGAAACAGGGTGGCTCGGGTCAGAGTTTTGGTCCAGGTTTTGATACCTGAACTGTTTTTCTGTTTTAAATTAAATTTAAATTTTAATCAAGGTTTAGAACTGGAGTTAAAACAAGATGTAGATAAAAATTCTAGTTTGAAATAGAATTCAGTTTTGAAGATAAATAAAAAGTTAAATTTCATTTGTTTTAATAATTTAAAGAAATTAAAGGTGTTGAAGAAAATTGGAATTTAAACTAGAATTGAATTCGAAAATAAAATTTAAACAAGTTAAATTTAAAAGTAGAACCTGAAATAAGTTTCAAATCAGATTTTAAAATTTGGAAATTTACTTTAGTCTTATCACTTAAGTTTGGCAATGAGTTAAAATGTTAAAGGAATTTGCTTTAAACCTTATTAAAAGTAAATAAGGATTTATTTTAGATTTTAAATCAAAATTTGAAATGAAAAGGAATTTGAAACAATGTTTCAATATATGGTAATAATCATTAATCATGAATATAGATGAGTTTACTTTAATTAACAATGATTAATATAAGAAATTTCTTTAGAAAAGTAATTAAAGAAATTTAATAGTTAATGAAATCATTAACTAAGATTATTTGAATAATTAATGTGATAAATTTAACAATAAATTAGATAGATTAATTTAACAATAATCAATTGTGGAACTATTAAGTATACTTACTTAATGACAGTAATTATGAAATTAATTATTCAGTATAATTAATTGAGTTAATTGAATTTGTTCAAGTTAATTTCTTAAGTAAATTCAGAATAATCAGTTGATAATTTTGAAAATATAATTACTTAGAAAAGTAATTAATAGATAATTACTGAATGTAATTTATTGAATAATGATTTGAAATTCTGAGTGAATTGATTTGTTAATAAATCAAAGGATTAATTAATAATGGTGATTAATTAAGATGTATTTAATAATTAAAAATTAATCGGTTCATTAATTAAGAATGATTAGTTAATAATTACAGGGTTAACTAATAAATTTGAAAGAAAATTTATTTCAAATAATTTATAATTAAATTTTGACAATTAACTCGGATTAATAATTGATACATCTGATTTAAATTAATCAGTTGATTAATAAATTCACTTGTGAATGTGTGGATTCTATTGAATGATGAATTGTTTGATATCCCTGATATGTGATATATTCTGATTTGTGTATGATCTGTACTGTAGTTATTTATTTGGATAAATGTAAATTACTATCTGTAGCTTATATATTTGTGATCTGTAAATGAAAATAAGCGTTGTGGATTATACCGCTTATCGATATTGATATATCTGTGATGATTGATGTTGCACTATTGTGTGTGAAACCCCTGGACTACACCATACACACACAAATATGGATTTCACGTGGAAATCGGTTAAGTCACAGATATTTTAAATTTAATATTTTTGAAATTGAAATTATAATTTCAATTGATTTTGGAAATGAATTTGGGTTAAATGTTGAAGCTTTTGAAAAGGAGTTTGTAAGATAAAAGTTATTTTAAATAACTTAATAAAATCTGGAATTTAAATAATTTGATTTGAATTCAAATTCAATATTTAAAATTGAATGCAATGATTTAGAAAACTAATTGTTTTCCAACTGATAAAAGCTCTTATATAAGAAATGGATTTCCAATTTGAATAAAAGGGATTTTAAGTTTGAATTGAAGATGATTTTCCAAATTACGAATAAATCTTTGAAATGTGTTTTTGAAAACTATTAGTTAAATCTTTGTTTTCAAGATTTAAGGAGTTAATCCAAATGAAATGGAAATTAATTTGGAAAATCTATGAATGAATCTTTTGTTTAAAAGATTAAAGCGTGGAAATTGTTTAAACCATTGAAGGTTGTTAAAATGAATCTTTTTGTTTAAAAGATTGTAAATGGTAATTTGTTAAACCATTTGAAAAGAAAGTTTGGGTTTAAGTTGTGACTTAATTGAAATCCATTATCCATATGTTTTTAAATATCACGCTCATTATTCGGTTCAGCCGGGAGAGGACCTTTGTGTCACATAACCCATTCCGAATAATGATACGTCATATATGGATGGCATTTGAAGACCGGTGGTGAAGACCGGGTATTTGCGAGAACGATAGGATGACCTATCGATTGTCTCTGCACTGAGTCGCGCCGGTATAGAGATTTCCTAAGTGATGGGAAGTCCGATCGGGATTGTGAATACCCGGATTTGCAAGGGCTTCTTTTGAAGTGCCTTCGGTTCTGTTCGAACCCGGAACAGACTTGTATGGTTACATGTCTGACATTACACTTTGAGATATAAAGCCGATTTCTTTCAAATACATTTCTGTTGGTGGCGGAGAATTTATTCTCTTAGCTTAACACCCTTCTCTGAGACGTACGAGCTCAGAGGTTATGTAGTTGAAATTTATCAGCAATATATTCCCAATTTGGTAATGTGACATGCTGAGTGTTGCTGTGGGATGATCAGTGTTTGATCATTTGTGATATGATCATTTGTTTGATCATTTATCTTTGTGATCATAGGTTGATCATCTGTTGACCCAAAGCATGGCTTTGTGCCAAAGCATAGCTTTGTGGACGAGACTTCGTCAGGGCCTCACAACCCGGAAATGGTCGAAACAGGAATGTTGCGGCAAGGTTATGAGGGTCGCGCCCTTTAGGGTATGTCATTTCCTTCTGGAAAGGGGTGGTATCATGGTATGGAGCCCAGATACTTACTCATGTGGATACACTTATTTATTATGTGTGATGATGGTTACCGAGCACTCGGATAAAGGTCCCAAAGGACCGGGAGATGGCATATTCGTGAGTCACCCTGTTACAAGGGTAACCCGGCCTTGTTTGGCAGAGCAGTTTGTCTCTCGGGACGTCCCGCCAGAGGCGATCCCATTCGGCAGGAGGAAAGGAAGTTCCTTAGCCTGACCATTTGTTGGAAATCCAAAGAAACAATACGAACCTTTACGATTGCAATTGTAGAACCTGTCTCCTCAGGAGGCAGCTATAGCAGGCATAATATAATAGTACCTATGCTGGCTAAGATTAATATTGTATTTTCGAAATGATCTTGTACACTATGCACTAGTAATAATATCAAAAGAGTTTCTTTTGCGTAGTAAGCATATTTGACTAACATAAGAAGCAATCTCCTCCAAGTCTGCGTTTGCATTGTGTATGTAGTGGGAGGTCTTATGGTAGTTTCATTTTCCAAAAGCATTGCGGGTTTTCAATGTTTAAAATCCTTTGTTGTTGTTGTTTAAAGATAAACTGTTTTTGTTGCTCACACCAGTCCCATGACTGATCCAGAGTTTATTGTTCCCTTCCTAAACTCTGGGTGCCCACCATTTTCCACACGGGCAGTCTAGAGTTGGGTTTCTCAGATATTCAGGTTGAGTAGATCATCTGGAGCTAGTCAGTCCTTGGACGACTGTCCTTGCTTTCCGCTAGCTATGGATTGGAGCATTCTATTGGAGATATTCTATCCGCTGCTGATGTTAGATGTTATCTTTTCTTTCCGCTGCTATTTGTTGTATCATCTTTAATGTATATTGATATTCTTTTTTTAGCATTCTGTTGTATTAGATATTGTATCAAAGCTGTATATCAATTTATTATTCATTTATTCCGCTGTGTTGTTTACTTAATGTTGTTATAAGCTCCGGGAAGCCAGATTCGGCGTTTGGATCTACGGCATTTTGAGTACAAGTGAAATACGAGTGCCGATTTTCGAAGGCCAAGTTTTTGGACTCTTAAATTGTATCTTTAGCTCAGCAGTATAACACGTTAAGTAACTCATTAGAGATAGGGTGAAGTATCCCTAGAATGAGTGTATACCTAAGATATCCGTTTAAATGCTTCAGTAAATTCTCTTACTAACCACTGATGGTAAGTATGAGTGCGAGAAGAGGATGAGATAGGGGACATGGGAATACGACTATAAATGGTCAATATCCTGTAACAATAAGGAAACAATCTTTTCTCTATCAATCTCTTTGATTCGTCATCTTTTCTCAATTCTTCGATAATTTCTGGTTGATCCAGGAAGAAGATTCGATATATGAATATGGGACATAAACTCCGGATAGACCAAAATTATTTGTTTGGATGTATTGGTTGCTTTGTTTACTATGGTTGATAGGTATAAATTGGTTTTTAAATTAAAAGGATTTGAAATTGTATCCACATATCTATCTATCTTTTGGGTCCCAGTATATTCTACGAATTGTTAGTTATCCCTTCGAACTAACCGATGCCACTGCATATTTCGTAGATCTGGATAACCCGAGTATCTTGTGAAGTGTTAAAATAGATTCGTTCTTGTATCTATTGTCGATATTCTGATTTGGTAAGCCAAATGCAGAATAGATATTCTGTTGATTTGATGAAATCTTCTTCATCTACCTTTTTGTCTCCTTGGCAATTTCGAGGACGAAATTCTTTTAAGGGGGGAAGTCTGTAACGACCTCGAATTTTAATTACATTTGATTGATGATTAAAATGAGTTTTTGAATAAAAATTGTGAAATTAAATTGGTTAAGTAATGCGAGTTTCCCCGATATCCAAATATAGTTTGTATAAATCATTTGAATTTAAAAATATTATATATATATATATATGTGAATATATATATGTATTTGAGCATATATGAGCAAATTTGAATAATATATATGTATATATTTGATTTGAATTTAAATTGTAAATAAATGGGCCAAAGATAAATTATAATAATAAATAAATTATATAGTTTTATACAATGTAAAGTAAAAATATAAATCTTAATATCATATTAATAAACCAATACAAAGTAATATAAATAATATAAACTACAAAATAATAAAAGAAAAAGATGAAACCAAACAAACAAAAGAAAACATGTGTGCATTTCTAAAGGCTAAAACAAGACTTAATCTTCATGTAACAAAAATAATAAGGCAAAGAAAATATAATCTCAGCCGAAATCAAACTAGCATAGTCAAAGCAAGACAAAGAAAATAAAATAAAATACATAGCATAAGAGTATAGACAAAGAAGTACACATGCATTTAATACCCCATCACTACTTTGCACAAAATCGAATTCTCAGCCAACAAAAGATAAGACAAAATATGAAGAAGCATAGGCTGTAAACAAAAAAAAAAAGAAGCAAGGGAACAAAATGAAGGTAAGTATGAACAAATGAAAATTAAAAATATCTTTAGCTTGCAAAAGAAGATATATGTTCATATTTGTACAGCCGAAGAGATAAGCATGAAGACATAAGTAAACATATAAAAGATATAAATACTTAGCATTAAATGCCATCTATTCAAATTTTCTTTTAGCCTCCAAAGAAAATGAAATATCTCTGACCAAAACAATTATCACCTGTACAAAAACATATCTTTGTGTATTTCCTTTATCAATCCTTACTTCAGTATTCGTTCCATTCTAAACTGGAAAAAGAAAAAAAAATATCATCTTAACCTTAAACAACATACAACTCAGATCGATCAGAGAATCAAGAAGAAGAATTTCAACTTGCAAATGACAACCTGTTTCAAGCATAAAAGAAAAGCTCTGCTTTCTTTCCTCTGGAAACTACTGTGAGCAAAACCCCTTAAACTTGTTCTTTTCTCTGATGTGTGGTTAATATTTGGATCTGCCATGAAATGTTGCTTAGTTGTTAAACTTACCTGTAGATATATATATGCATATGAATGGTTGTGGTGTGCATGTCTGGTTCCAGACATATGTTCTGTTTCAATCACTTACAGGGTATAAATTCCTGTAGTTCAACTCCAAATCATGTTAGAGTTTAGTGATCTGATGTTTGTGAGTAACCTTTTGTTTTAAAACTTTAAAAATATGATTTTGTGAGCAAACTCTTAATTTAAACCATTTACCTGTTTATGCAGTGAGTAAACCAACTGTTTTTATTTTTGTATGTTTGGTTTGTAAATTACTCATGTGGCTGTGTATTGTAAAGAAGAGTATCTGGGTATTTATGTTTACAGTAAAACAAAAAAAAATCATATGATAGAATCGAGTGTTTTAAATCACTGATTTGATTACATAATTTGAATAAGCATACAAAGATGGGATTTTTAAAACCAATTTGGTGATTTTTAGTTGCTTAGGTTAGGAGCAGTTTTGGGTTGATCGAATAATGGGTTTCGATCAAGTTCAGGCGATTGGAGGCTCAATCGAGTTGGGATCTTCACGTGGTGGTGGAGGAGCCTACGGAGAGGCAGCGAAAAATATTTGGAGGTGGCCATGGCCACGGTGGCAACAGCGGTGAGTGATTTGTTTCTGTAAACCTAGTTTGGCTGAGCATTGGCATCTCGATTCGTTCGTCCTCTATAGTGCATCGAGTTGCACGCAACTTCAAGTGGTGGAAGAGGGGAGGTAGTCGAAGTCGAGGCCGGAGGTGGAGGCTCGTAGATGGTCGGCACGGCGTGGACGAGGTGATGTTGATAGGGTTTGGGATGGTGATGTTTTGGAATGTCCAGGTTTGGTTCGACCTCTCGATTTCGATTTCGATCGAGATGGGCGAAGCTAGGAGGTCATGAAGCTTGAAGGGGTTTCCGTCGACTTGGCAACGTGATCGTGGTTGATCGAAAGGGCTTCAATCGGCCGTGCACGTGAACGTACATCACTGTGTATCAGTGGTGGGTTTTGTTTGGGAAGGAGAAGTTTACTGGGTTTGGTTGCGTGTTTAACTCGAGTATTTCTAGTGTGGACTCGAAGTAGATATAGGGATGGCTCGGGTAAAAGTACGTTTCAGGTTTTTCAAATCTTGATTGTTTCTTGGAATTTTAAAACTGGAATTTAAAATAAGAAGTGAAGATTCAAAAGAGTTTTAGAATCTGATTCAAGTTTAGTTGAATCTCAGTTTTAAAATAAAATAAGGTTTTAAAAGTTTAAATTATTTGAACCACTTTAAAATGTTAAATAGTTGAATTCAAAAATGTTTGAGGATGGAGTGAAATTTTAAATTGATTTGAATTTAAAATAAAATTGGAAACTTCTATTATAAAATAAATAATTCTTTAACTTATATAAAAAAAAGAATTTAGAAATTGTTTAAACTTTGTTAAAGATAGATTTGAATTCATGTTTAAATCTTAAATTTTAAAGATGAAATTTGAAATAAATTTGGAAGTAAATTGTTTGGAATACTTTATTAATGATAATTAAATCATTAATATGAATGAAGTTTATCTTAGAAATTAATTAGAATTTAATGATTTGTATGTCATTAAATTTATAGGATAATTAAAAAGGATAATTAACCAGAATGATTTGTAATTAATTAATATTAATTAACCAATTTTTGTAGTTATTCATAAGTAATTAATCTGGTATAAATTAATTTTAATCAGATATTAACTGATCTTACTTATGGATGCTTGGATTATATTGGATGATTTGAATTGTTGAATATCCCTGATATATGATGCTTTGTGATACATCCTGATTTATGTTATGATCTGAAATTTACTTATCTGTGATATATTACTATGTGAATATGAAAACCCCTGGCCCGTAAAACGGCATTTGAATTTCGATGCAACAGGGAGTTGGATTCCAGTTGGTTATCCGAAACCCACATCGAATTGTAATAGTGAATCTTTGTGATTGATAAATTTATTTTATCTATGAATCTGTGAATGAAGATAAGCGTTATCGATTGTACCGCTTATCGATATATCTGTGATGATTGTATGATGTTGCACTACTGTGTAAAATCCCTGGACAACACTTATACACACACAAATATGGATTTCACGTGGAAATCAGTTAAGTCACAGATAATTTAAATTTGATATTTTTGGAAATTGAAATTTTAATTTCAAATGATTTGAAATTGGAAATTTGGGTTTAAAGTGAAAAGCTTTGAAATGGAATTTCAAAGATGAAATTTATTTTGAGTAACTTGATAAAGTTTGAAATTTGAATTATTTGATTTAAATTTGAATTCAATATTTGAAATTGAATTCTATGATTCGAAACTAGGGATTAAAGATATCATACCAGTTATATATGGGTTAAACTATTTTAAAAGTATTGATTTGGGAATTTGAATTTAAATTCAAAGGCTGTAACTCGAGCAAATATAATTGGATTTTTCTGAAACGAAACTATTTGTTTTCAAATAATAACAGCTTTCATATAAGTAATGAACTTCCAATTTGTGTTGAAAGGTTTCAAATTTAAAATGAAATTGAAATTGTTTTGAAAAGCTATGAATTGAATCTGTTTATTTTTAACAGATTTAAAATGATGATTTGTCTAAACCATTCGAAATGACATTGTTTTGAAAGCTATAAGTTAAATCTTTGATTTAAAGATTTAACGAGTTAATTCAATTAAAACGGGAATTGTTTTGAAATCTGTGAATGGATTTTTGTTGAAAACTGGGTGAACTTTATGAAATAAATCTCTTTGTTTAAAAGATTTGAAATGGTAATCGATTGAAACCATTTAAAAAGAAGTTGAAAAATTAAGTTGTAACTTAATTGAAATCACATATCCATATGTTTTTAAATATTTCGCTCACTATTCGGGTTAGCCGGGAAAAGACATTTGTGTCATATAACCCATTCCGAATATGTGATATGTCGATATGGATAACATTTGAAGACCGGTGTTGAAGACCGGATATTTACGAAAACGAAAGGACAACTCATCGAATGTCTCTACATCGACTGGTCCCCGGTATAGAGATTTGATCATCCTTTATGATGGGAAGTCCGGACGTGATTGGAAATTATCCGGATGTGCAAGGGCTTCATAAGAAATTCCTTCGGTTCTGTTCGATCCCGGAACAGACTTGTATGGGTTGTATGTCTGACATTACAAATTGAGATATAAAGCCGATTTCTTTCAAATACATTTCTGTTGGTGGCGGAGAATTTATTCTCTTAGCTTAACACCCTTCTCTGAGACGTACGAGCTCAGAGGTTATGTAGTTGAAGTTATCAGCGATACATCCCAATTTGGTAATGTGACATGCTGAGTGTTGCTGTGTGATGATCAGTGTTTGATCATTTGTGATATGATCATTTGTTTGATCATTTATCTTTGTGATCATAGGTTGATCATCTGTTGACCCAAAGCGTGGCTTTTGGAAAAAGCGTAGCTTTGTGGACGAGACTTCGTCAGGGCCTCAAACCCTGGAAATGGTCCAAACAGGAATGTTGCGGCAAGGTTATGAGGGTCGCGCCCTTTAGGGTATGTCATTTCCTTCTGGAAAAGGGTGGTATTATGGTATGGAGCCCTGATACTTACTCATGTGGACACACCTTATTTATTATGTGTGATGTTGGATACCGAGCGCTCGGATAAAGGTCCCAAAGGACCGGGGAATGACATAGTCGTGAGTTACTTGTTACAGGGGTAACTCGGCCTTGTTTGGCAGAGAGCAGTTTGTCTCTCGGGACGTCCATCCAGAGGCGATCCCATTCGGCAGGAGGAAAGGAAGTTCCTTAGCCTGACCATTTGTTGGAAAAATCCAAAGAAACAATACGAACCTTTACGATTGCAATTGTAGAACCTGTCTCCTCAGGAGGCAGCTATAGCAGGCATAATATAATGGTACCTATGCTGGCTAAGATTAATATTGTATTTTCGAAATGATCTTGTACACAATGCACTAATGATAATATCAAAAATGATTTGACTTTGCGTAGTAAGCATCTTTGACTAACATAAGAAGAAATCTCCTCCAAGTCTGCGTTTGCATTGTGTGTGTGGTGGGAGGTCTTATGGTGGTTTCATTTTCCAAAAGCATTGCGGATTTCAATATTTAAAGTTCTTTTGCTATTTGTTTTTAATGATAAACTGTTTTTGTTGCTCACACCAGTCCCATGACTGACTCGGAGTTTATTGTTCCCTTCCTAAACTCTGGGTGCCCACCATTTTCCACACGGGCAGTCTAGAGTTGGGTTTCTCAGATATTCAAGTTGAGTAGATTATCTGGAGCTAGTTCCGTCTTTGGATCGGACTGTACTTGCTTATCTTTGTGCATCGTTATTGGGAGTTCGAGCTATTTCTGGATTAGTGCTTTGACGATGGAGATTTTCCGCTGCTGGTGTTATCTATTTTCAATTCCACCGCTGTTTCTTGTATCATATCTCTGATGTATTTTGATATTCATTGTATCACTCTGTTGTATCAGATATTGTATCAAAGCTGTATATCAATGTATTATTCTTTTTCTTCCGCTGTGTTATTTACTTAATTGTGTTACAAGCTCCGGTGAACCAGATTCGGCGTTTGAATCTACGGCATTTTGAGTACAAGTGAAGTACGGGTGCCGATTTTCGATACAAGAAACAGCAGTGGAATTGAAAATAGATAACACCAGCAGCGGAAAATCTCCATCGTCAAAGCACCAATCCAGAAATAGCTCGAACTCCCAATAACGATGCACAAAGATAAGCAAGTACAGTCCGATCCAAAGACGGAACTAGCTCCAGATAATCTACTCAACCTGAATAATTGAGAAACCCAACTCTAGACTGCCCGTGTGGAAAATGGTGGGCACCCAGAGTTTAGGAAGGGAACAATAAACTCCGAGTCAGTCATGGGACTGGTGTGAGCAACAAAAACAGTTTATCATTAAAAACAAATAGCAAAAGAACTTTAAATATTGAAATCCGCAATGCTTTTGGAAAATGAAACCACCATAAGACCTCCCACCACACACACAATGCAAACGCAGACTTGGAGGAGATTTCTTCTTATGTTAGTCAAAGATGCTTACTACGCAAAGTCAAATCATTTTTGATATTATCATTAGTGCATAGTGTACAAGATCATTTTGAAAATACAATATTAATCTTAGCCAGCATAGGTACCATTATATTATGCCTGCTATAGCTGCCTCCTGAGGAGACAGGTTCTACAATTGCAATCGTAAAGGTTCGTATTGTTTCTTTGGATTTTTCCAACAAATGGTCAGGCTAAGGAACTTCCTTTCCTCCTGCCGAATGGGATCGCCTCTGGCTGGACGTCCCGAGAGACAAACTGCTCTCCGCCAAACAAGGCCGGGTTACCCCTGTAACAAGTAACTCACGACTATGCCATTCCCCGGTCCTTTGGGACCTTTATCCGAGCGCTCGGTATCCAACATCACACATAATAAATAAGGTGTGTCCACATGAGTAAGTATCAGGGCTCTATACCATAATACCACCCTTTTCCAGAAGGAAATGACATACCCTAAAGGGCGCGACCCTCATAACCTTGCCGCAACATTCCTGTTTGGACCATTTCCGGGTTGTGAGGCCCTGACGAAGTCTCGTCCACAAAGCTACGCTTTTTCCAAAAGCCACGCTTTGGGTCAACAGATGATCAACCTATGATCACAAAGATAAATGATCAAACAAATGATCATATCACAAATGATCAAACACTGATCATCACACAGCAACACTCAGCATGCCACATTACCAAATTGGGATATATCGCTGATAACTTCAACTACATAACCTCTGAGCTCGTACGTCTCAGAGAAGGGTGTTAAGCTAAGAGAATAAATTCTCCGCCACCAACAGAAATGTATTTGAAAGAAATCGGCTTTATATCTCAATTTGTAATGTCAGACATACAACCCATACAAGTCTGTTCCGGGATCGAACAGAACCGAAGGCACTTCTTACGAAGCCCTTGCACATCCGGATAATTTCCAATCACGTCCGGACTTCCCATCACAAAGGATGATCAAATCTCTATACCGGGGACCAGTCGATGCAGAGACATTCGATGAGTTGTCCTTTCGTTTTCGTAAATATCCGGTCTTCAACACCGGTCTTCAAATGCTATCCATATCGACGTATCACATATTCGGAATGGGTTATATGACACAAATGTCTTTTCCCGGCTAACCCGAATAGTGAGCGAAATATTTAAAAACATATGGATATGTGATTTCAATTAAGTCACAACTTAATTTTTCAACTTCTTTTTAAATGGTTTCAATCGATTACCATTTCAAATCTTTTAAACAAAGAGATTTATTTCACAAAGTTCACCCAGTTTTCAACAAAAATCCATTCACAGATTTCAAAACAATTCCCGTTTTAATTGAATTAACTCGTTAAATCTTTAAATCAAAGATTTAACTTATAGCTTTCAAAACAATGTCATTTCGAATGGTTTAGAAAAATCATCATTTTAAATCTGTTAAAAATAAACAGATTCAATTCATAGCTTTTCAAAACAATTTCAATTTCATTTTAAATTTGAAACCTTTCAACACAAATTGGAAGTTCATTACTTATATGAAAGCTGTTATTATTTGAAAACAAATAGTTTCGTTTCAGAAAAATCCAATTATATTTGCTCGAGTTACAGCCTTTGAATTTAAATTCAAATTCCCAAATCAATACTTTTAAAATAGTTTAACCCATATATAACTGGTATGATATCTTTAATCCCTAGTTTCAAATCATAGAATTCAATTTCAAATATTGAATTCAAATTTAAATCAAATAATTCAAATTTCAAACTTTATCAAGTTACTCAAAATAAATTTCATCTTTGAAATTCCATTTCAAAGCTTTTCACTTTAAACCCAAATTTCCAATTTCAAAACATTTGAAATTAAAATTTCAATTTCCAAAAATATCAAATTTAAATTATCTGTGACTTAACCGATTTCCACGTGAAATCCATATTTGTGTGTGTATAAGTGTGGTCCAGGGGTTTTACACAGTAGTGCAACATCATACAATCATCACAGATATATCGATAAGCGGTACAATCGATAACGCTTATCTTCATTCACAAATTCATAGATAAAATAAATTTATCAATCACAAAGATTCACTATTACAATTCGATGTGGGTTTCGGATAACCAACTGGAATCCGACTCCCTGTCGCATCGAAATTCAAATGCCGTTTTACGGGCCAAGGGTTTTCATATTCACATAGTAATATATCATAGACAAGTAAATTTCAGATCATAACATAAATCAGGATGTATCACAAAGCATCATATATCAGGGATATTCAACAATTCCAATCATCCAATATAATCCAAGCATCCATAAGTAAGATCAGTTAATATCTGATTAAAATTAATTTATACCAGATTAATTACTTATGAATAACTACAAATCTTGGTTAAATAATATTAATTAATTACAAATCATTCTGATTAATTATCCTTTTTAATTATCCTATAAATTTAATGACTTACAAATCATTAAATTCTAATTAATTTCTAAGATAAACTTCATTCATATTAATGATTTAATTATCATTAATAAAGTATTCCAAACACAAACAATTTACTTCCAAATTTATTTCAAATTTCATCTTTAAAATTTAAGATTTAAAAATGAATTCAAATCTATCTTTAACAAAGTTTAAACAATTTCTAAATTCCTTTTTTTTATATAAGTTAAAGAATTATTTATTTTATAATAGAAGTTTCCAATTTTATTTTAAATTCAAATCAATTTAAAATTTCACTCCATCCTCAAACATTTTTGATTTCAACTATTTAACATTTTAAAGTGGTTCAAATAATTTAAACTTTTAAAACCTTATTTTATTTTAAAACTGAGATTCAACTAAACTCGAATCAGATTCTAAAACTCTTTTGAATCTTCACTTCTTATTTTAAATTCCAGTTTTAAAATTCCAAGAAACAAACAGGATTTGAAAAACCTGAAACGTACTTTTACCCAAGCCATCCTTATATCTACTTCGAGTCCAACACTAGAAATACTCGAGTTAAACATGCAACCAAACCCAGTAAACTTCTCCTTCCCAAACAAAACCCACCACTGATACACAGTGATGTACGTTCACGTGCACGGCCGATCGAAGCCCTTTCGATTAACCACGATCACGTTGCCAAGTCGACGGCAACCCCTTCAAGCTTCATGACCTCCTAGCTTCGCCCATCTCGATCGAAATCGAAATCGAGAGGTCGAACCAAACCTGGACATTCCAAAACATCACCATCCCAAACCCTATCAACATCGCCTCGTCCACGCCGTGCCGACCATTTGCGAGCCTCCACCTCCGGCCTCGACTTTGACTACCTCCCCTCTTCCACCACTTGAAGTTGCGTGCAACTCGATGCACTATAGAGGACGAACGAATCGACATGCCAATGCTCAGCCAAACTAGGTTTACAGAAACAAATCACTCACCGCTGTCGCCAACGTGGCCATGGCCACCTCCGAATATTTTTCGCTGCCTCTCCGTAGGCTCCTCCACCACCATGCGAAGATCCCAACTCGATTGAGCCTCCAATCGCCTGAACTTGATCGAAACCCATTATTCGATCAACCCAAAACTGCTCCTAACCTAAGCAACTAAAAATCACCAAATTGGTTTTAAAAATCCCATCTTTGTATGCTTATTCAAATTATGTAATCAAATCAGTGATTTAAAACACTCGATTCTATCATATGATTTTTTTTTGTTTTACTGTAAACATAAATACCCAGATACTCTTCTTTACAATACACAACCACATGAGTAATTTACAAACCAAACATACAAAAATAAAAACAGTTGGTCTACTCACTGCATCAACAGGTAAATGGTTTAAATTAAGAGTTTGCTCACAAAATCATATTTTTAAAGTTTTAAAACAAAAGGTTACTCACAAACATCAGATCACTAAACTCTAACATGATTTGGAGTTGAAGTACAAGAATTTATACCCTGTAAGTGATTGAAACAGAACATATGTCTGGAACCAGACATGCACACCACAACCCTTCATATGCATATATATATATCTACAGGTAAGTTTAACAACTAAGCAACATTTCATGGCAGATCCAAATATTAACCACACATCAGAGAAAAGAACAAGTTTAAGGGGTTTTGCTCACAGTAGTTTCTAGAGGAAAGAAAGCAGAGCTTTTCTTTTATGCTTGAATCAGGTTGTCATTTGCAAGTTGAAATTCTTCTTCTTGATTCTCCGATCGATCTGAGTTGTGTGTTGTTTAAGGTTGAGATGATATTTTTTTTTCTTTTTCCAGTTTAGAATGGAACGAATACTGAAGTAAGGATTGATAAAGGAAATACACAAAATATGTTTTTGTTTTGGTCAGAGATATTTCATTTTCTTTGGAGGCTAAAAGCAAATTTGAATAGATGGCATTTAATGCTAAGTACTTTATATCTTTTATATGTTTACTTATGTCTTCATGCTTATCTCTTCGGCTGTACAAATATGAACATATATCTTCTTTTGCAAGCTAAAGATATTTTTAATTTTCTTTTGTTCATACTTACCTTCATTTTGTTCCCTTGCTTCCTTTTTTTTTGTTTACAGCCAATGCTTCTTCATATTTTATCTTATCTTTTGTTGGCTGAGAATTCAATTTTGTGCAAAGTAGTGATGGGGTATTAAATGCATGTGTACTTCTTTGTCTATACTCTTATGCTATGTATTTTATTTTAATTTCTTTGTCTTGCTTTGACTATGCTAGTTTGATTTCGGCTGAGATTATATTTTCTTTGCCTTATTATTTTTGTTACATGAAGATTAAGTCTTGTTTTAGCCTTTAGAAATGCACACATGTTTTCTTTTGTTTGTTTGGTTTCATCTTTTTCTTTTATTATTTTGTAGTCTATATTATTTATATTACTTTGTATTGGTTTATTAATATTGTAACGACCACGACTTTCTCTCCATAGAAAGTCGTATCGCTAATAAGAAAGAAAGGGGTAGAAAATAGAAAAGAAGAGAAGAAAGAAAGAAACAACAACAACGATCTCACAGCGGAACGAAGAAATTATATTAATAACATAAACTATTACATAGTATACAACACTTTACAGAGTTACACAACATATACATCACTTACTAGACAGTTATAAACATCTGTCTATACATTACAACTCAAATACAAGACAAGACACTATCACAGATATCAACACAGCGGAATACTACTATCTATATCTACAACGCTGAAGCCTCCTGCTCCATTGCTCCTCCAGATTACTCGTCAAAGCTAACCTGAATCCCTTGGCTACTCGTAAAAATTTGAGTACCCAAGAGTTTATAAAACCGAAATAAACAACTTGGGTCAGACATGGGTCTGGTGTGAGTAACAGGTTAAACTTGTTTAACTTCAAAACCTTTTGAAAGAAAAGATATCACGTAAGACTTCCCACAAATAAACATGGGTAAGTTTTTACCTTACGCTAACCAAAACATTTGATAGGAAATTCGATTGTATTATAATAGGGTCTAGGGTTTTCAAGTAAAATACAGAAATAGCTGAAATGCTTACATCTCACATTCCAACATAGTTGGGCACAACTAATACGTACGGCACTTATTGGAGTTTGGATTCCATACAATGGCAGGGCTACCGGGGTACCGCCCGTCACAGTACGTGGCCTAGATCACCGTACCGAGGATCACTCCCAATCCCCTGCAACACAAGGTCGGAACATCCCTTACTGGATAATTCCCGCACAAGATACCTCACGGTTGGGATCAGCAACCGCACCACTAAGTCGAAAATAGAAAGGGACATCTAGATAGAGGTAACCTTGTCCTACTTGGGTGCTACCCACTAACCTTGCTGCACCTCCCCTGTTTTAGCCATTCCCGGTTTGTGAGGCTAGAGGTCACGATTACCTTAGAAAAGAACACATCACTTAGAATGCTCATCGTCCACCTGACGATGTTCTGAAAGCATTCAGTCCATACAAGTTCGTTCCGGGTTCGAACGGAACCGAAGGCATTATCTCGTTACACTCGTTTTGGAATCACCCTCAGAGTTAACGACAATAACCCTTGCACTCTGAATCTTCATCTTCACTTGATTCACAACCTATCGTTAATTTGGATCGATGTGGTATTCGGGTCTCCAAACCTGGAAATCCGGTATACGGAAACCCGATCCCGGTCTCATCGAAATCCAAAGCGCATCTTTTAAGGCCAAGTTGTTTTAAAGTTAAAACAATTCAATTCAATTATCTTTATACACATAGAAGGATAATTCACAATAGATAATCAACATTATCAGATAATCCATATTATCATCACAATTTAACTAAACATCCATATCACACAGCATATATCTCATCAGAGATATCAATCAATGCAAAGCATTCAATATTATCATCCATTCTTAAGTAATGATTTATACCATCTCTAATTAATTTAAAGTGAATTAAATTAATTACTTTATTTTATAAATCCTTCTTACTTAACCATTAATTAATTACAATCAATTAATTAATTATTCTCTAATAATTCATTTCAATTAATCATCTTGATTAATTATCTTTTGATTATATTCAAGTAATTTATTCTCAATTAATTACTTAAATTAATTATCCTTAACCACTTATAGTAATTAACCATTAATTACAGCATTAATTAATTAACTAAAATTAATTAAGTTAATCAACTATAATTAATTATATTAAACCTTAATTAATTACATTAATTAATCACTTCATTTATTAATTATCACTTAATTAATCAATCTTAGTTACATCATTAATTATATTAATTAATGATCCTTAATTACAACTTAATTATTAATTACTTAATTAAATTAATTACATTAAGTAATTAACCTTTAATTAAACAACATTTATTAATCACTCTTGATTAATCTTCAATCAGTAATTAATTACCCTTAATTACTTTCATTAACTAAATTAATTACTCCTTAATTAATTCCTTAATTTATCCCTTGATTAATTATTCAAAGTAATTAACTCAAATTACTTCTATTAATAAAATCATTATTCAACTAATTACTTCCAATAATTATCTTATTATTTACTTCCCTAAATAATCTTACCTTAATAATTACATTAAGTAATTATTATCAAATCATCTCTTGATTATTCTAAATTAATTAAACTTAATTAATTAATTTAACTAAATCAAATTAACTTCAATTAATTACAATAAGTAATTAATTCTTAATTACTTCCAATAAATAATTACATTTAAACAAATTCTATAATTGATTATCTTTAAATTAATTAATTTAATTAATTATTAATATTAATCACATTAATTAATTAATAATCCATAGTTAATGACTTCATTAACTATTATTTAATTACTTTCCTTAAGTAATTAACTTATACTAATTATTATTAATTCTAAATTAATAAATCTTAGTAACCAATTTATTAATCTCTAATTACTAAATTAATTAAGTATTAATCCATAACTTAATTAATATTTAATTACTTATTAATTAATTCCTAACCATTAATTAATACTCTAATTTATAATCCTTAATTACAAAATTTATTAATCCAAATCATAAATTAATTTAATTTGATAAATTAACTTTAATTACCTTAATAATTTATCCCAAATTATTATATCTTAATTATCTTTAAGATAAACTTAATTCTTATTAATGATTAAAATATCATTAATAAAGCATTTAAACAATTTACTTTTAAATTTCATTTTAAATTTAAGATTTAAAATGAAGACAAATTTAACTTAACAAAGTTTTAAAACTATCCTTTTAAATCACATGTTAAAGAAATATTTACTTAATTAAACAAATTTAAAACCAAATTCATTTTAAATTCAAATCAATTAAAAATACACTTTAACATTCAAATTGTTTAAAACATTTTAAATTTAAAATCTTCTTTTTATTTCAAAATTGAAATGTATATTAACTTTTGATTCCAGATTAATCTTTAGATTTAGAATCCTATTTATAATTTAAAACTTCATTTTTTTTAAAATTCAAACTACTTAACCCTTTTTAAAGTAGTTAAATCAATTCAAATTTTAAAACTTTATCTTATTTGAAAACTGAGATCTAAACTTAAACTCCAAATAAAACTAGATTTAAACTTATTTAAACTTTACTTTTATATTTAAACTTCAGTTTTAAATTTCATTTTAAAATTTAAAAACTGAAAAAAAAACTTTCTCTGTTTAAAAATATGGAATACAACATTACCCGAGACACATCCAGAATGCTTCGAGTCAAAAACCACACTACTTCGAGTCAACAACCAAAATTACTCGAGTAACCCAAATCGACATCACCAGAGAAATTTGTACACCGTGCACATGCACGTTGCCGCTAGTTGCCTCCGATCATCAGAGATGATCTTCTCACATCGACGATCACACTCACGTCCCAACACGATCAACACAAACATTAATACGAGCTCGAATTTAAATTCGAATATTCAAATGAAACCTGGAACAGAAGGTCTCGAACCACCAAAGCCTGGAAAATCTCGCGTACTTCTGCCTCCGATCACCAGAGTTGTTGAAACTCCGGCTACAACTTCGATAACGCTCCAGCATCCCATCTCCAATTCCTTGTTGCACTCGATCAATTTTAGAAGTCGAACCAAACCAAAACATTCAACCTAGATAAACTAGGGTTCCAGAACAAATCTCGCCACCGCTGCCTCCTCGATAAAAGGCATCGCCATCCATTATTTTTCCAAGATACTACGATCACTCCTCCATCCTTTTGAAGAACCCCGACCCATACGAATACATAGATCACCAGAAATCACCTCAAACAAGCATTCTGTTCATCTTTCTATCCTTCTCGAATCACAAGTCTAAAAGTCCTAATTTTATTTTTCAAATTCAAAATTTTCAAATGAAAATCAGGTTATATACCTGAAACACTTAATCTCTGTGACCAAATTTTGATATGATTAAGTTTTTACTGTAAATTTACCTTTCAGTTAAAACTATTTTCATATTTAACTCAAAAATTATTTTTGAAATTTAGAACTTGTCATAACAACAGATTTCGTTTAGATGTTGAAGACTAAAGAGATCTAGGAAGGAGATATGAATTATTTATCAGGTTTTGTAACCTGTATATCAAGAACAGAGACTACACTCTGTAAACAAACATGCACATTCACATAATTAGATATATATATATACATACAGTTCATATTTAAAACATCACAAACAATTATCACACTCTACTTCAGATGTTTATTTCATGCATCCAGATTTTTAAAACAAATTTTGAACCTTTTTAGAAAGATTGTTACTTACTTAAAACAAAATGATGAACAAAGCAATTATAAACAGCATGCACACAATATCAGGTATTCACTTGTATATACATGTAATACACATTTAAATTCATCCATACTAGCATGCAACCAAATTATATTTTAATTTTTTTTTTAAAGTTACTCACCTGATATACAAAGATGAAACAGAGGCAGTTTTTATCTCTTGAAGACTTTAACTTGAATGTTTCTTTGATTTGAAAACTTGAACTGGATTGCTTTTGATTCAAAACTTCAAGTTGCTTCTCTTTTTTTTTTCTTAAAAACTTTAGTCTTGATTTTACTGCAAATGCTTTGCTTTCAGATTCTACAATTTGCATGCATGCTGGAGTTTTGATTCCAGGTTTGAAAAGAAATTTCTGGCTGAAGACTTTGATTTGGAATTGTCTTACAGATTTGAAGAAGATGCAGGTTAATGATTTTAGTTCAGGCTTATGTACTTTTCAGATTTGAGGAGGATTATTGATTTCAGATTTTTAACTTGGTTACAGGGATTTGATTTCCCTTGAATTCGAAAATTGCAGACTGGTTTCTTTGATTTGGTTTGAAGCATTTGATTACTGATTTGTATTTCAGATTTTAGACTAGAGAATGTTTTGAGAAGTGGTACTGATTTGGTTTTCAGATTTTTATTAGAGAAAAAGGTTTTGAGTTTCTTGTTTTGAAAAGAAATTTGAAAGAATGAAGTAAAGGAAATGTATATGTTTATATAAATAAATTTATGATTTTATAAAAATAAAAGAAAATGAACATAATTAAGACACTTGTCACATATACTTGTTACTTAAATTACAAGTGTTAAAATAAAGCTTTAGATAAAGACACATGTCTTTTAAGTAATTATTCATATTTTTATTTAGTTTAAAAGTATATAAAAGTCTTTTCTTATTTATTAAAATACTTATCTATATATATTAAAGAGAAACAAAAGCTAATTATATTTAAGCTTAAGTAAAAAAAATATCTTAAACCAATTAAATATTTTCTTAAAGTATTTTAAAACTATAAAATTACTTATTTAAATATCTTTGAAAAGTCCAGATTAAATTAAATATAAATTCCCAATTTATCAAAGCTTCTATTTACAATATATATAAATAAATATATATATTCAAATAGAAATATCTTATTAACTTTTAAAAGATAAAATCATCAATTAATACTAATTTAATCAGATTATTAAATTAAATTCAAATCTTATTATCAAAGATTATCCATATCAATTTAATTATTCAACAGATTATTAAATTGATATTGTTAAAATTTCCGGGATATTACAAATATGATATTAAGATTTATATTTTTACTTTACATTGTATAAAACTATATAATTTATTTATTATTATAATTTATCTTTGGCCCATTTATTTACAATTTAAATTCAAATCAAATATATACATATATATTATTTCAAATTTGCTCATATATGCTCAAATACATATATATATTCACATATATATATAATATTTTTAAATTTAAATGATTTATACAAACTATATTTGGATATCGGGGAAACTCGCATTACTTAACCAATTTAATTTCACAATTTTTATTCAAAAACTCATTTTAATCATCAATCAAATGTAATTAAAATTCGGGGTCGTTACAGACTTCCCCCCTTAAAAGAATTTCATCCTCGAAATTGCCAAGGAGACAAAAAGGTAGATGAAGAAGATTTCATCAAATCAACAGAATATCTATTCTGCATTTGGCTTACCAAATCAGAATATCGACAATAGATACAAGAATGAATCTATTTTAACACTTCACAAGATACTCGGGTTATCCAGATCTACGAAATATGCAGTGGCATCGGTTAGTTCGAAGGGATAACTAACCATTCGTAGAATATACTGGGACCCAAAAGATAGATAGATATGTGGATACAATTTCAAATCCTTTTAATTTAAAAAACCAATTTATACCTATCAACCATAGTAAACAAAGCAACCAATACATCCAAACAAACAATTTTGGTCTATCCGGAGTTTATGTCCCATATTCATATATCGAATCTTCTTCCTGGATCAACCAGAAATTATCGAAGAATTGAGAAAAGATGACAAATCAAAGAGATTGATAGATAAAAGATTGTTTCCTTGTTGTTACAGGATATTGACCATTTATAGTCGTATTCCCATGTCCCCTATCTCATCCTCTTCTCGCACTCATACTTACCATCAGTGGATAGTAAGAGAATTTACTGAGGCATTTAAACGGATATCTTAGGGATACACTCATTCTAGGGATACTTCACCCTATCTCTAATGAGTTACTTAACGTGTTATACTCCTGAGCTAAAGTTCAACCTTAGCTCTGATACCACGTTGTAATTTCTACTAATGATGTATATATATTTATATCTTTTGTCAAATTTCAAATTTTAAGTGAATATATTGTTAAGAATTGAATTTATTTGAAAGAAGGAATTTTTAAGTATAAAAATGGATTGTCGAAATCTTATTGAATAGATTCCAAGATATGGGAAAAGATTTATATAAATGAGTTTTGAATAGTATTATTTGGAAGTTGGAAAATTTATTTGAAATGGAATTTTAAATGGTTTGGAAGATATAAAGGAATTTATTTTAAAGGCGATAAATTTGTTGAAATCCCATTTGATAATTGATTTTGTTTGAAGAAATAAATCTTTGGGAAATCGATATAAAAATCTATTTGGTGTTTGAATGAAAATCGATTTTTGGTGTTGAGAATAAATTTATAAATCGATTTGTAAAATGATTTAGCATTTGGAAATAAATTTAGAAATAAATTTGTAATTGATTCGATATTGAGATAAAATTATAAATCAATCTAAAATTTGATTTTTGGATTAAAAAATGAATATTTGGAAATGTAAATTCAAAATGGAATTTATGAAATGGAAGTGAAATTTGTTTAAAAATAAATGCTGAGTTATTTTTAAGTGTGAAAGTAAATTTACGGATTTGGAACGTAAATTTAAAATAAATCGATAAGGATTTGTTTAAATTGGTTTAAATGGGTTTAAATGGACCATTTTGAAGTGAAATTGTATTTTCACTATAAAGCTGAGTATATTTTCCAAAGTAGCTTTTTAAAATATAAATTAAAAGTTCTAAGTGGGTTTTTAAAAGATATATTTGGAAATATATTCTGTGTAAGGAAATTGATTTGAAATTTATTTTCAAAAGTTGAAAGGTGAAAAGTAATTTGAAATTGGTTTTCAAAGTGATGAAGTGTGGAAATAAATTTACTGATTGGGATGTAAATTTGAAATAAATCGATAAGGATTTATTTAAAGGGTTTAAATGAATGTAATTTGGAAATTGTTTTCAAATGGTTGAAGTATAAACCATATATCGTGAAGATATTTTGAAAATAAATAATTTGGGAAAATTATTTGAATCTGATGATTGTTATGAATGTTATTGATAGTTAAATCACCGACTATCAATATTTGCCTTTGAAATGGCATTTGAATTTGTTTTTCAAACAAACACTTATTATTCGGTTTAGCCGGGAAAGGACCTTTGTGTCAGATAACTTATTCCGAATAATAATACGACGATATGTATCGTATTGAAGACCGGTGATGAAGACCAGATATTTGTGAAAATGATAGGATGACCTATCGATTGTCTCTGCACCGTTAGCTACGGTATTGAGATTTCCTTGGTGATGGGAAGTTTTATCAGGATTGTGAATATCCGGATTTGCAAGGGCTTCTTTGGAAGTGCCTTCGGTTCTGTTCGAACCCAGAACAGACTTGTATGGTTACGTGTCTGACATTACATTTTGAGATATAGAGTTGATTTCTTTCAAATACATTTCTGTTGGTGGCGGAGAATTTATTCTCTTAGCTTAACACCCTTCTCTGAGACGTACGAGCTCAGAGGTTATGTAGTTGAAATTTATCAGCAATATGTTCCCAATTTGGTAATGTGGCATGTTGAGTGTTGCTGTGACGATGATCATTTATTTGATCATTTGTGATCAAAGTGTGGCTTTGTGAAAAAGCATAGCTTTGTGGACGAGACTTCGTCAGGCCTCACAACCCGGAAATGGTCGAAACAGGAATGTTGCGGCAAGGTTATGAGGGTCGCGCCCTTTAGGGTATGTCATTTCCTTCTGGAAAGGGGTGGTATCATGGTATGGAGCCCAGATACTTACTCATGTGGATACACTTATTTATTATGTGTGATGATGGTTACCGAGCGCTCGGATAAAGGCCAAAGGACCGGGTGATGATATATTCGTGAGTTACCTGTTACAGGGGTAACCCGGCCTTGTTTGGCAGAGAGCAGTTTGTCTCTCGGGACGTCCAGCCAGAGGCGATCCCATTTGGCAGGAGGAAAGGAAGTTCCTTAGCCTGACCATTTGTTGGAAAATCCAAAGAAACAATACGAACCATGTACGGTTTTAGTTGTATTACCTGCTATGGAATGTGGCGGTAACCTGCTATTGAACATAGTAGCTATAGTAGGCATACAATAATGGTTGTATGCTGGCTAAGATTAATATTATACTTTCGAAATGTTTTCTGCACTAGACATTAATAATAATAATCCAATGATTGGCGTAGTAAGCATCTTTGACTATCATAAGAAGAAATCTCCTCCAATTCTGCGTTTGCATTGTGTGTGTGGCGGGAGGTCTTATGGTAGTTTCATTTTCCAAAAGCATTGCGAATCTGTTTTATTCTCTTTGTGAAAATAACTGTTTTACGATCTCACACCAGTCACCATGACTGACTCGGAGTTTATTGTTCCCTTCTAAACTCTGGGTGCCCATAATTTTCCACACGAGCAGCCTAGAGTTATTTTTATCAGGATATTCTGGATATTCTGGAGCTTTGAAGATGAGCTGGATGGCGAGACGTACTCTCGTACTTGTTTATTATTTCCGCTGTGTATTCTGATTGAGGACAAGTTTATATAACTGTCCATTGTAGTATTGAGTTGTATATTGACTCTGATTGATGTATGTATAAACTGATATAGTTCTTTGTTTTAAAAGACTAGTGATTATTTATTATACATTGTTCCGCTGCGAATGTGAGATTCTGTTGTTGTTTCTGTTTTTCTGTTCTTTTTCTTCTTCTGCCTTCTTCTACCTCTTCTTTTAACTCTAATGGTTCGGTTTTTCGGCATTCGATTGCGCGGCATTTGATACAGTAGATGTATTAATGTCGACTTTCGAGCGTCGAAAAGTCAAAACGTTACATTTGGTATCAGAGCATCCGGTTAAGCGACAACCCTGCTCTGTTGGGTGTTACTCATTAGAGATAGAGTCAGTAGTACTCTAGAATGAGTTGAGAGTAATAATAGATATGAGCGCGTATTTGTTAGTGAATACAAAATTTGTTTTGTATTGTGTTGACTTATCGGTTGATTGTTTATAGATTCTGGTCGGTGCAGTCTAGCTAACTATAATCGATAGGGGTTTCTAAACACTTAAACAAGATACTCTGACACGGTATTGTTTTAAAATAGGGTAAATGAAATAATTTTTCCCAAAACTATTTTTGTATAGAAAAGAAATGATTTTCTATGAATTATTATAGTATATGGATGTTTGGTTGTTAAGAAATGATAATATTAAATTATTATCACTGTTATATGAAAATTGAATAAGATAAAATGATATAACCAAAGATTTGAAGATAAGTTCATTTAACAAATGAAATTTATAAATATGAATTGAAAAGATGAGGAAATAAATTCATATACAAATGGAATTTGTAAATATAAATTGTAATGAGATTTATAATTGAAATAGAATTCCGGAGAGAATATTTGAAAATAAATTCATTAATGGAATAATAAGTGAGTTGATAACTTATACAATTTGAATTTTGATAGAATAAATTTAACTTAAAGGATGGAGTTAAATTAAAGTGAGTATAAGTGAATCAATTAAATAAAGTGAAAATTGATTTGTAATAAAATTCAAATTGTAAAAGAATGAATTTGTGAGTGAACAAATGAAGCTACAATTGTAAATGAATGAATCGGAATTGAATAATGAAATGGATTGAATTCAAGTAAATAAACTTGATAATTTATTAATACATGAAGAAATGAATTGGAAGTTAGTTAAATTAAAGTTGAGTTGTGAACTAAATTTAAAATGGGTTGAATTTGCAAATAAATTCAAGTAAGTAGAAATTAATTGTAATTTCCTTGTTATTAATTAAGTAAATTCGAGATAAATTGAATATGGAAATTTGAAATTTAAAATGAATAAGTGAATGTACTAAATTGAATTGAATTAGTAAATAGAATAAATTCGATAAATGAAAACCAATCAAAGAAAATAAATTGAGAATTGTTTATGGAAAATAAAAATAAACATAAATGATAAACTTGAGTTTTGAAGTGAAATAGCTTAAGTAAATATTGAATAAATGCTCGACTTAAGAAAATTTTTGTGAAATGGTTTCAAATGAAATGAATGAGAATATGGAATGTAAGTTAAATTGAAATGGAATCAATTTAAATGATTGTTAGCTTAAGTAATCATTTAGGTGCATGCATATTAACGAATCTGAATAGAAAGAATTATCGTTTGATAAAAACGAGACTATATAAATTCTATGAGTTAATAAAAGTAAATAGAAATTGATTTTTGTATCAATTGAAATAGATATGAGTTAGATTGACTTAGAAATGAATTGAATGTAAGAAAATGAGTTGTTAATCATTTGAATTGAATAGAAATTGAATGTGAATTAGATGGAAGCGATTTAAGTTGTATTGAAACCTTATGAATTGCAAGTAAATAAAATTTAAACTGAATGTTGAACTTTGTTTTGAATCTGTAGTTGGATATAGTTAAATTGGATATACAGATATTATAAGGCTAAGGAAAATTGGATTTTGATTTCGAAGATAAATTTGAAAAGGCTCGACAAAAAGGTAAGTATTTGAATTCCCATATGAGATTTGGTGATTTTCTTGTCTAGCCGCTTGGCGTTTTCTTTTCTTTTTGAAATTTGAGAGTCCGTAGGGACGTTTTGTAGTTGTACCGAGCTAGCCGCGCAAAGGAGACGCTGGTGGAATTTTTCGAAAATTTCGAGTGTTAGAAAAATTTTGAGAGATTTTGAAAGTTTACAATTTGAATTTAAATTTAAATTTGAATTGTGAAGTAAACTAAAGTTATTTAAAACTATGAAAGTGTTAGGAAGGTTAACTGAAATGATAACAAATCTTTAATAAAAAGATTTGAGTTTGAAAATTTGTTAAAACTATTTGAATTTAAGAAAATGGGAAGTGAAGCATTTTTCCTGACTTGTAATTTCGGGACGAAATTCTTTTAAGGGGGGAAGATTGTAACGACCCTGAATTTTTGATATTTAAAAAGTGAATATTTAAATGAGTTTAAATATTCAATTGATAGTTTAATTTGAAAATTCGAATATCAAAGGGAATTTGGCGATTAAATTATTGAATTTAATTATTAAATTAGGGTAAAATTTCGAATCTTCAGTTTTAAGCTGATTAAAAATAATCTGAAGGCTTAGAAAATTTATATTAATAATTCTGAAGGTACTGGAACTTTCAGAATTGAATTTGGAAGTGGTTTGTTCAGTTTTGAATTATATCGTTTAAATCGATATTTAAAAATAGCGGTCCGGGGCACAGTCTCGGATTTCGACGAAACCAGTTCCATTGGATCCGTAATATTGTATTATTATCGGATTTCAATTTTCGTAGAGTTTGGAGCTGTCATGTGATCGTATGATAATCGAGATGGTTTAAAATTGAATTTGAAATTTTAAATATAAATAATATTGTTGCATTAAAATACAGTGTCACGCCTTTGCAGACACGTAGAGAAATCTAAAGCACGTGTCCCCCTGCCTTTTCAAATCACATACAAGTGTTTCCCCTAATCTAACACCTGTCTTCAATTTCAACATGCGTCCTTCCAATTCAATATGCGTCCCCTCCTCGTTCTATTTTTATTTTAGCCGAGACTTCAAAATTTTAATAGCCGAGTTTCCCCCTTCTCAAAAAAAGTTCACGAAATCAATTCCCCTTCCTCTCCTTCGTTTTCTATTCAAAACCGAAAGCAAGTGTCTTTCCTGCCTTTGTTCAGTCGAGTCTCCTCCTCCATTCTCTGTTGAAATTCAATTGAATGGATCCACGTTTGAATCGAAATTGGTGAGCTCGCGAGTGGAATCGCGATGGCTACAACCGCATCAGTTATCGAATCGGGGTGAGCGACCACTCACGTGGGTTGAGAGGTGGCGTTCACGACATCTGGTGGTTTAGGTCGCGATTTTTGCAGAGGTGATTTCAATAGGGATTGCCGCGATAGGTCATGGTCGAAGTTGGAGGCACGGCGAGGCAGCTAGGGGGAAACTAGGGCATCGCGATTTCAAGCGCGAGGCAGCACTCGAACTTGGGGTCACGGCTATTTGTCGTTGAAGTCGACGAGGCAAAGGTTGGAGGGATTGTTCGTGTGGTCGACTGTTAAAGGACTCGCGAGGCTCGCGTTCGACTGGAGAAGGAACAACGAGTGTGGGTTTGTGATGGTGGCTACGAAATGGATCAGCGGTGATTGGATACGGCAGACAAGGTCGAGGCGATGTTCGCAGTGAGTATTTGATTTCGTCTTTATTGATTTAACTAAATTAGTAAATATATGTTCAAATTTAAAATATATGTATAATTTGAAACAGAAAGTTTTTAGGGAAGCATGTATATATATATTCGATTGAAATTTCTTTTTTCTACAGTTGAGTTTTCATTTGAAAATAGATGTATAGGTTGAAAAGAATTTTTTTTAAACTCAGATTTTATTTCACAGAAGAAAGAAACTATTTTCAGGAGGATATATAATGCAATTCTGTTTTAAAGATGTATGTAGGACATTTTCTTAATATATGTAATTTCAAAAGAAAATTTGTTTGAAAATTTAATTATTAGTTGAATTGAAATTATAAAATGGTAATTGAATTGTTCGATTTGTTCGAATATTAATAAAAATCATATAATTGTTATACAAGGTCCAAAAATTTGGAGAAAACAAACTGGGATTGGAAATGGATTGCAAATAAAAGCTAAGGTGAGATTTTCTCACTCAAATGAAAATTGGGTTTTACAGTTATTGATTTGATTGATTGCTATTTGGATGTGATATTAGATATAGTAGGATATATCTATATATATATATAGCAATATATACATATTGGCATATGTATATATTGGATTGATTGATTTCCCGCATTGTATAGCGGATGAGACCCTATTGCGCCGTTAGTAAGCGGATGATATTTTTATAAAATCCTATATACCGCGATATTCCACCTCGAAGTGGAATTGGTATTGTTCTAACATCTGTGGATGCAGGGAAACAGGTTGGAGGGATCCAACAGGATTCCTCAAAACATTTGAATTGATTTCATATGTTGTGTGATTGATTATTTATAATCAGTGTATGATTATATCTGTGATTGAATGTGTTGAAGACTATAATTTAGCCGAATGTATTTTTGGTATCGTTGGATACCAGAAATGAATATAAATTGGATTTTGAAATTAAAGTGGAAAATTTTAAGTGAATATATTGTTAAGAATTGAATTTATTTGAAAGAAGGAATTTTTAAGTATAAAAATGGATTATCGAAATCTTATTGAATAGATTCCAAGATATGGGAAAAGATTTATATAAATGAGTTTTGAATAGTATTATTCGGAAGTTGGAAAATTTATTTGAACTGGAATTTTAAATGGTTTGGAAGATATAAAGGAATTTATTTTAAAGGCGATAAATTTGTTGAAATCCCATTTGATAATTGATTTTGTTTTGAAGAAATAAATCTTTGGGAAATCGATATAAAAATCTATTTGGTGTTTGAATGAAAATCGATTTTTGGTGTTGAGAATAAATTTATAAATCGATTTGTAAAATGATTTAGCATTTGGAAATAAATTTAGAAATAAATTTGTAATTGATTCGATATTGAGACAAAATTATAAATCAATCTAAAATTTGATTTTTGGATTAAAAAATGAATATTTGGAAATGTAAATTCAAAATGGAATTTATGAAATGGAAGTGAAATTTGTTTAAAAATAAACGCTGAGTTATTTTTAAGTGTGAAAGTAAATTTACGGATTTGGAACGTAAATTTAAAATAAATCGATAAGGATTTGTTTAAATTGGTTTAAATGGGTTTAAATGGACCATTTTGAAGTGAAATTGTATTTTCACTATAAAGCTGAGTAAATTTTCCAAAGTAGCTTTTTAAAATATAAATTAAAAGTTCTAAGTGGGTTTCTAAAAGATATATTTGGAAATATATTCTATGTAAGGAAATTGATTTGAAATTTATTTTCAAAAGTTGAAAGGTGAAAAGTAATTTGAAATTGGTTTTCAAAGTGATGAAATGTGGAAATAAATTTACTGATTGGGATGTAAATTTGAAATAAATCGATAAGGATTTATTTAAAGGGTTTAAATGAATGTAATTTGGAAATTGTTTTCAAATGGTTGAAGTATAAACCATATATCGTGAAGATATTTTGAAAATAAATAATTTGGGAAAATTATTTGAATCTGATGATTGTTATGAATGTTATTGATAGTTAAATCACCGACTATCAATATTTGCCTTTGAAATGGCATTTGAATTTGTTTTTCAAACAAACGCTTATTATTCGGTTTAGCTGGGAAAGGACCTTTGTGTCAGATAACCCATTCAGAATAATAATACGACGATATGTATCGTATTGAAGACCGGTGATGAAGACCAGATATTTGTGAAAATGATAGGATGACCTATTGATTGTCTCTGCACCGTTAGCTACGGTATTGAGATTTCCTTGGTGATGGGAAGTTTTATCAGGATTGTGAATATCCGGATTTGCAAGGGCTTCTTTGGAAGTTGTAACGACCCGCTATTTTGGACCATTCAAATCGACAATAATCCACACATGCCTGACTTGAATAATTCAAAATATCAGATTGTTAATTTTAAATTTGGCAAAACTCAGCATATGCAGTAAATAAATCAATCACAGAATCACAAACATAGAGTAATACAATAATACGCAGCGGAATAGATAAAATAGTAGTTCATGAAGCTACTATATAAACATCAGAGTTAGAAATAAAATACAACAGAATATCTCAAATACAGTGAAGTCTCCAATCCAAATAGATGACTTCTGTGAACGAATCGACTGGAAAGCTGGAAGCTGAATCAATAGTTGGATCTCCAAACGAAGCTCCAAACTCCAAGGATGAGTCTCAAATGCTGTATCACTCAGTCTGACCCGAGCGTAAAGCAAAACACAAAACACTCGAGTCAGGATTAACATTCTTATATAAATAAATCCAACTCAAGTGAAATATCAACTGAAATACAAGTAACTTAAAGGATGTTTGGGATAACCATCCTCTAAGGATCTTTAGAACTATCTACAAGGTGGAGATATACATTATAACACCGTGGTCATTTCAATTTAATTTATACTTCAAAACCCACATATCATTTCATTTCAAATATACCTATTTTCCAAAATAGTGTATGTTCATTTAATAATTTATAAAGTAAAGTATTTATAGTTTCCTCAAGTCTCACAAATCGATTCAAATTAACTCAAATTCCAAATTCAAATTTTTTTCAAAACTCAATTCATCAATTCAATTCAGTTCTAAAATACCATTTAAATTTTCAATATATTTCAAAGCTTTAATATTCAACATTTCAAAGTTCAAATTAACAGTTTCATATAGATCTTGATTTAACTTTATTATTATTATTAAATCAGGGAATATTCACCTAATAAATTCAATATCATTTAACTAGCCTTAAATTTCATTTTCTACTACACATTTCCTTAAACTTATTTAAACAAGAAATATTCATTAAATTATTTAAATCAAACTCAAGTTATAAATCATATCTTACATCTCAATTTCAATAAGTTTCAAATCAGTTTAATCAAATAAAATTCTTTATTGAATACAATTTCAACTAAATTCAAATTATCTTTCTAATCTTAACTTATTCAAATTATTGCCAAAATCAATTTTGAAATATATTTAAATACTCAACATATTATATGTATTTAAATCAATCATTCCCATTTATATATAATAATTTAAGGCTCAACATTTATTAAAACCATATATTTCTTTTCAAACCATAGAATTCATTTTTTTAAATATTTATATATATATGGACCAACGGTGTCTGTATATATATTTATCATATGGTTAAGTGATACGGATATTTATCATTTAAATCCGAAATTTAAATATATACGGGTAGATATCATTTCGACCCGTAATCCCAATTTCAATTCAATTGAAAATCGCTTGGGTTTATCATTTCAACCCATAACGAAATTCTCCTATTCTAAAGTCCGTTCGGGTATGTATCATTTCAACCCATAGTGAATTCTATACTAACAGGGAACTTGCAGAGTGATAACAGATACTAAAAAAAAACATAACAACAGGCATATAATACTAGATACTGGTGTCAGATGTCACAGGTGAACAGATACAAATGATAGTAATAACAGGCATATAATACTAGATACTGGTGTCAGATGTCACAGGTGAACAGATACAAATAATAACATATATAACAATGTAAATAACTACAGTAGCATATTTCAATTGCTATTTCAAATGAAATAAAATTTAAATAATAAAAGAACGTTAATCGTGAGTGATTTCTCACCTTTCGAGGCTAGAGAAGATAGCGAGAACAAGGATGAGGTGCATGGACATAGATAAGTAACAAATCAAGGCAACTGCGATCAAATCCGGGCAGCGGTGAAATCAAAAGCAAGGCACGATGGGGCTGGATTGATGAAGATCAAATGTGTAAATGAACTTGTATATATATAAACACTATATATATCAAATTATATTTTAGTTCAAACAAATATAATTATATATATATATGAATTTTTTTTTTCCCAAAATTAGTATTTAAATTAACTATATATGTATATAGCTTCACATGTTATGATTTAATTCAGTATTTAATGAAACCCATGTAAAATAAAACATTGTCTGAAATATATATAAATAGAACAAAGAAAAAAAATTACAGTACAAGTTGTACCCTTTCTACTTTAAATCTAGGAATAGAGATAGTAGGCCACAACTCTAAATATCACATTATATAATGCTATTAAATCCCAAAAACTGTAAACTGAAAAAAAAGAAAAAAATAAATAAATAAATAAATAAAAAAATAAAACAAAATCACAACTTGTATATACGTATCTACTTTAAACTCATACAGTACTTCTTGAAACTAGTATACTGTAACATTCCTATACTGTAATACACCTTCCTTTATATATATATAAACAAGATATTCAACAATTATACTTTTATATATTCCACTTAAAAATATAAATAACCAACAGAGCATGTATAAGCTAATATATGTGAATCTTGAACACCAGAACATTTTAAACATATAAATCATACTGTAACTTATATATAATTACACATACATATATATAATTTATATAATATAAACAACTAAACTAGTATATATATAAGCCATATATAGGTAACAACAATTCTCGTAAAACTTATACCATATTATTTATATATATATAACAGTCAGATTCTTAGTAAATAAACTGGTTCATATAATGGACATAAATATGTATATATATAAACCTTCATTCTGCCATTTTACTTTTAGCAAAACAAAATTATCTATATGTTGTTTGATATACTACCATAACATATTCCATAGATATACACATATAACTCACGCATATACTTATACATAACAAATTTAAAAAAAATCAATATTACCTAAAACAAGAACAAAGTACAGGCACTGTTGTTGCACGGTCTTGGCCTAGGCTGAGAACAAGGGGTCATTGGCTATTGGGTGCTGCGCTGTGGCCATGCGGAGGGCGACGAAGTAGAAAGGCGGACATTGTATATGGTGTGGCCGATCACGTGGAGGAAGGGACGACTCGTTGGAGATGTGGTCGGGTCGGAGGAGAGGGGAGAGAGGCTGGGGAGTAGTACACGAGGAGACGCGGGTCGTTCGTGTTGGAGAAGGTGCAGGCGGTGACTGTGGTAAGTCGAGCAGGTGGGAAAAAGGAGGAGGAAAGGGGAGATGCGGCTGGAGATCGGCAAGGTGGAGGTGGGGCAGCGGTAGAGAGAGAGAGCGGCGGAGGGGCGAGTGACGCGACAGGGAAGGACGAGAGCGCAAGGTACGATGGTGGATGCGCTTGTAAGGGATGCGGTAGTCATTTTTGGTGAAGGTCTGGGGAAAATAAAAGATGGCCGAGAAAAAAGATTTAATATAAGCAGGAAAGAAAGAGAAGAAAACGATGAGTCATTTTAAGAAAAATGAATGTAAAACGCATAAGGAATATAAAAATTATATATTTCCAAACTGATGGAATTGAAACCAGCGCACAATCAATGCATTGAAACGATGAACAGTAACAGGGAATAATAAATGACCGTGACCGTTTACAGCAGCCATTTGAAATTTGAATGGACATTAAAAGTGGTACCGCTATGAAGAGCTGTTTATAGTCTCCGTTGCATACCAGACCTCAAAATACAGATTTAAATATACCGTGATGATCAGCGCGACGAGACGATCAAAACGGTATACAGATGTCAGTGGTACGACCATCCGATCAAAAGTCTATAATCGGTACCGAAAATGCTGCTATTTTGTCAGAATTAAGATAAACGGAGCAGTAGAAGTCCAAATTTGGAAAAACGAATTTTGCAGTCTGATTCAGAATGATCTGACTAAATTTTCTTCTGTTGACATATTTTGGTTTCGGAAAACTTTTAAATTCACTGTTATTAACCGGTTTGATTTGAAATGAAATTTCACAGGAAAATAAACTTCAATATTACCAGATGAAAATTTACCAGTTGCTATATTAAAATAGACGTATTTCAAATAATAAATTTTTTTATTTCAAATTTTATTGTTTAAAATTTCACAATTTCCAGTTAAATATACTTTTAAAACCATTAAATTTTACGGGTCGTTACACTCTCCCCCACTCAAAACTTTTCGTCCCCGAAAAGGAAGGAGGTAGGAGAATAGAACAACCAGAAATAAAAGTAGATTGAAAGTCAAAATTAAACAATTAATTTGAACTATATAAATTTTACTTAAATTTTAAAACTTCATTTGCAATTCAATTGTCTTATATACTTTAAAACTTTTTCAAGATCCATTTGCAAAATTTCTTGCTTCCTTACAATTATCATTTATATGCTTAAATAACAACTTTATAAATATATGAAAACTATTTGAAAACAGTTATTTACATTATTACTTATATTTACAAAGAAGCTATTTGAAAACATTAAATCCATAGTTCATAATTTATATAAAAAAAAATTATCTCAAGATACTTTTCAAATATTATTAATAATCAATAATCATTTACTTTAAATCTGTTTTATTTAATTATTAACCTCAAAAATATTTATAACACTAAAATTTCTATTAAACCATGAAGTCTATAATTAAACAATGTTTTAAAGAATATAGTCAACAAGGAAAGAAGGAGGATTTGGGAAAAGCAGAATATAGGTGAATAAATAAAGCTGAGCAGATCAGGTAGATTCAAGGAATAGTATCGGGCACGAATAATTAATTTAGAACCATGAGAATTTCAATTTCAAATATTAGTATAGAATTTCTTTGTTGAAAATACTTTTATAATAAAATACCTTTATAACGAAACAAATTTCATTTCGAAAATACTTTTATAACTCGATGTTTCGACAAGTTTATCCTTGTTCCTGTAGACTCTGGTAGTGCGTTGATCAGGCGCAAAACTAGAATTCTCCAGGTACTTAGTAGACTTGTTTTAACACCCAGTGAAAATACTGGAAAAACTTTTAAAAACAGATATGGAAAGTACAATCCAATCAAAAACGAATCAAATCATGGATCGCAGATACACAATGGTTACGCCTGGGTCCCCCAGGAAACATCCGTACCTTTTAAGCATTCACTGCCTTGCGAATTTCGCCATGCAACAAAACGGTGGACCGCAGGATACATAAAAATGGTTACGCCTGGATCCCCCAGGAAACATCCATACCCCGTAAGCAATCTCTGCCTTGCGGATTTCGCCACTAACACGACCATAGATCGCAGATACACAATGGTTACGCCTGGATCCCCCAGGAAACATCCGTACCTTTTAAGCAATCACTGCCTTACGAATTACGCTATGCAGTCGAGTTCGTAAGACCATGGGTAACGCCATGGAATTCGAAGGACACTCGAGTATCATATCCGGAAAACCAAAATCAGAGAGAATAATATCGATAGAATGAATCCAAGATGTGGCCACAAATCGGATATCAAGCAGAAGGCACTTTCCATATCTTTACTTCGAAAATATGTATCATATAGTACCTTTTCAAATCACTTTCAAATATCGTACTTATATAAAATCCATTATATATAAGATTTAATTTTCAAATCAAATACTTTCCAAAATCAATAGTATATCAAATCATACTTATATAGACTTCAATTATATAAGATTTCACTTTCAAATTGAGTACCTTTTCAAATCTATAGTTTTCGAATCAATTTCATACTCATACAAATCAATTTTATATAAGTTCGACAACTCCCAAATCAAGTTTTTTTTTAGTAACATAAGGTTCTCAAATTTCAATTTGTTCCAATATTAGTTCAATTTCAAAATCATATACAATTTCACCAAATTATTTCTTCTCAAATTAAATATCTTTAGTTTCAAAGTTTCCAAAATAATAGATTTAGAAAATAAATCCAAATTTCCAAATCAATATAATTCAAGTCAACCAATTCATTACCAAAATCAAATGTTTTCAAAATCATCTTATACTTACGTAAGGTCTATCTTATATAAGGATCAAAATTTTCAAAATAAATATCGCTGTATGAAGAGCCATATGGGATTGAATATCTTTGCTTTTATGGGTTATATATATTCGTAATTTAAATTGGAAATTTTCTTTTAGTAAGCAAAGATATTCTAACTCGACAGCTTTCAATTTCAGCGTCAATGATATTAGGATATAAGGTGTACATACGTCATCGTTTCGCAAGATTACATTTGATCGCTCGCTCGATCACACAAGTTCGCTTTCGAACTAGTATTGTCCATTCGATTTCCCTAATGAGGACTTCGATATGGTTTCTCGACTAGAAGCCATCAGTCTCCTTGCATAGCCATATACTATGATAGAGAATTCTAGAATCAAGCCCAAAATCCATATCAAATATTCGCCATCAAGAATCGAATGAAAAATCCTAACACGAAATGGTGTAATTCACCTCGAACTTGTGTACTCAAACTTGGATCAAATTAATTATGCGAATAAAACAGCATACGTACAACTTATATATTTATTCCAACTTGTTAAATATATAGTTTCATAAAGATGTTACTAAGTTAAAACATTTAAACTAAATTTTATTCAATTATATTGAAGTCCAAATTCTTTCAAAACATTTCAAATCTAAATTCCATATTTAGAAAAATTCAAAATAGCCTTATTCATTTACTTAACAAAACAGTTTCAACTTATTTAAATCATATTACTTCATACTTAAATATTCGAAACAAATTTATATACTTTTTCAAATAATTCATACTTTTCAAAATTTCTTAGCTTTGAAAAGTTAACCTTGATTTGGAAGTACTCGAACCTTCAAAATAGTTGAAGAAATCATTTTCAAATTCAAGAGCTGGAAATCAGTAACAAATCAGTAAATCAATTTTTTATAGATAGGGTTATATCAAATCCGAAACTCGAGGACTGAACACCGACTTTCTTTAAATCATTTCAAATATATATATACATATATCTTTCGAATATCAAATCTTACTTCGGAATTTGAAAATCATAACTGGTTTCACAAAATCACTCGCGTAGCAATGCTACTAAAGTGGCCTCTCCCCCACTATGAAACTCGAAAATCAACGTCGATGATGCGTGCACTCATCACCGAAATTATTTTCCAGCGACATAAGTGAGTTCTGGACTTTTATTTTTCTCAAACTTCTTTTGAAATTTCTTCGAAACTCATTAAAATCATTGAAACATTTCTTATTCGGAAAATATTTTTAAATCATACTATTATTATATATTTCAAAATCTTAAAACCAATTTCAAAATACCGGAGTTCAATTCTCGAATTTCAAATTTCAAATCCTTTAGTTATAAATCATTTTTATATAAATCAATTTCTTATATAATTTTTCAAAATTACAAATCCTTTCAAAACCTCAAATTCTTATTTTAAAAGGGTTTATAATCTTTATCGAAAACATTTAACTTTTATATATAGAATATAATAATTTCGATATATAAAACAATTTCTAAAATATAAACAAGCCTGATTTTTTCAAAGGATGGTTCAAGAATGGATTTCAAAACAAAGATAGAAATTCAACTTAGAGGGACTCTAATCAAATATGATTCTGATTCGAAAATAAGTTCGAACGAAAATGAGATAATTAAATTTCAAAATAGAAGATGAATATACTTATATAAATCGCGGGCGACCTTAACCGGATCAACCGTGACTTCAAGAACAGATCGATGCAGAATTCCAAGAAAAATCAACATTCAATCGCAAGAGATAGCGGCATCTAAACCAAAGATATAGAAATCTCCGGTGAATCAATGCCAATTGTGAAGAAGTTTCACCCCTTCACAAATCATTCAAAGATTGGTGGGATCCTATTCTTATAGAGATCCTTCGAAGTGGAGTTATGGGATACTCCAGAATCAAAAGAATACTAATAGAGAGAGACAAGAATGAATTTTGGAACCGTAGGGAACGTTCCAAAGTTCAAAGGAAATCGAGTCAAAAGGAAGAGGTTAAACTCAGACGTAAGTGATTCTGTAAATAAATTTACAATATATGCTAAGTTTCGCCTAGAGCCAAAGCTCTGATACCAACTGTAACGACCCGCTATTTTGGACCATTCAAATCGACAATAATCCACACATGCCTGACTTGAATAATTCAAAATATCAGATTGTTAATTTTAAATTTGGCAAAACTCAGCATATGCAGTAAATAAATCAATCACAGAATCACAAACATAGAGTAATACAATAATACGCAGCGGAATAGATAAAATAGTAGTTCATGAAGCTACTATATAAACATCAGAGTTAGAAATAAAATACAACAGAATATCTCAAATACAGTGAAGTCTCCAATCCAAATAGATGACTTCTGTGAACGAATCGACTGGAAAGCTGGAAGCTGAATCAATAGTTGGATCTCCAAACGAAGCTCCAAACTCCAAGGATGAGTCTCAAATGCTGTATCACTCAGTCTGACCCGAGCGTAAAGCAAAACACAAAACACTCGAGTCAGGATTAACATTCTTATATAAATAAATCCAACTCAAGTGAAATATCAACTGAAATACAAGTAACTTAAAGGATGTTTGGGATAACCATCCTCTAAGGATCTTTAGAACTATCTACAAGGTGGAGATATACATTATAACACCGTGGTCATTTCAATTTAATTTATACTTCAAAACCCACATATCATTTCATTTCAAATATACCTATTTTCCAAAATAGTGTATGTTCATTTAATAATTTATAAAGTAAAGTATTTATAGTTTCCTCAAGTCTCACAAATCGATTCAAATTAACTCAAATTCCAAATTCAAATTTTTTTCAAAACTCAATTCATCAATTCAATTCAGTTCTAAAATACCATTTAAATTTTCAATATATTTCAAAGCTTTAATATTCAACATTTCAAAGTTCAAATTAACAGTTTCATATAGATCTTGATTTAACTTTATTATTATTATTAAATCAGGGAATATTCACCTAATAAATTCAATATCATTTAACTAGCCTTAAATTTCATTTTCTACTACACATTTCCTTAAACTTATTTAAACAAGAAATATTCATTAAATTATTTAAATCAAACTCAAGTTATAAATCATATCTTACATCTCAATTTCAATAAGTTTCAAATCAGTTTAATCAAATAAAATTCTTTATTGAATACAATTTCAACTAAATTCAAATTATCTTTCTAATCTTAACTTATTCAAATTATTGCCAAAATCCATTTTGAAATATATTTAAATACTCAACATATTATATGTATTTAAATCAATCATTCCCATTTATATATAATAATTTAAGGCTCAACATTTATTAAAACCATATATTTCTTTTCAAACCATAGAATTCATTTTTTTAAATATTTATATATATATGGACCAACGGTGTCTGTATATATATTTATCATATGGTTAAGTGATACGGATATTTATCATTTAAATCCGAAATTTAAATATATACGGGTAGATATCATTTCGACCCGTAATCCCAATTTCAATTCAATTGAAAATCGCTTGGGTTTATCATTTCAACCCATAACGAAATTCTCCTATTCTAAAGTCCGTTCGGGTATGTATCATTTCAACCCATAGTGAATTCTATACTAACAGGGAACTTGCAGAGTGATAACAGATACTAAAAAAAAACATAACAACAGGCATATAATACTAGATACTGGTGTCAGATGTCACAGGTGAACAGATACAAATGATAGTAATAACAGGCATATAATACTAGATACTGGTGTCAGATGTCACAGGTGAACAGATACAAATAATAACATATATAACAATGTAAATAACTACAGTAGCATATTTCAATTGCTATTTCAAATGAAATAAAATTTAAATAATAAAAGAACGTTAATCGTGAGTGATTTCTCACCTTTCGAGGCTAGAGAAGATAGCGAGAACAAGGATGAGGTGCATGGACATAGATAAGTAACAAATCAAGGCAACTGCGATCAAATCCGGGCAGCGGTGAAATCAAAAGCAAGGCACGATGGGGCTGGATTGATGAAGATCAAATGTGTAAATGAACTTGTATATATATAAACACTATATATATCAAATTATATTTTAGTTCAAACAAATATAATTATATATATATATGAATTTTTTTTTTCCCAAAATTAGTATTTAAATTAACTATATATGTATATAGCTTCACATGTTATGATTTAATTCAGTATTTAATGAAACCCATGTAAAATAAAACATTGTCTGAAATATATATAAATAGAACAAAGAAAAAAAATTACAGTACAAGTTGTACCCTTTCTACTTTAAATCTAGGAATAGAGATAGTAGGCCACAACTCTAAATATCACATTATATAATGCTATTAAATCCCAAAAACTGTAAACTGAAAAAAAAGAAAAAAATAAATAAATAAATAAATAAAAAAATAAAACAAAATCACAACTTGTATATACGTATCTACTTTAAACTCATACAGTACTTCTTGAAACTAGTATACTGTAACATTCCTATACTGTAATACACCTTCCTTTATATATATATAAACAAGATATTCAACAATTATACTTTTATATATTCCACTTAAAAATATAAATAACCAACAGAGCATGTATAAGCTAATATATGTGAATCTTGAACACCAGAACATTTTAAACATATAAATCATACTGTAACTTATATATAATTACACATACATATATATAATTTATATAATATAAACAACTAAACTAGTATATATATAAGCCATATATAGGTAACAACAATTCTCGTAAAACTTATACCATATTATTTATATATATATAACAGTCAGATTCTTAGTAAATAAACTGGTTCATATAATGGACATAAATATGTATATATATAAACCTTCATTCTGCCATTTTACTTTTAGCAAAACAAAATTATCTATATGTTGTTTGATATACTACCATAACATATTCCATAGATATACACATATAACTCACGCATATACTTATACATAACAAATTTAAAAAAAATCAATATTACCTAAAACAAGAACAAAGTACAGGCACTGTTGTTGCACGGTCTTGGCCTAGGCTGAGAACAAGGGGTCATTGGCTATTGGGTGCTGCGCTGTGGCCATGCGGAGGGCGACGAAGTAGAAAGGCGGACATTGTATATGGTGTGGCCGATCACGTGGAGGAAGGGACGACTCGTTGGAGATGTGGTCGGGTCGGAGGAGAGGGGAGAGAGGCTGGGGAGTAGTACACGAGGAGACGCGGGTCGTTCGTGTTGGAGAAGGTGCAGGCGGTGACTGTGGTAAGTCGAGCAGGTGGGAAAAAGGAGGAGGAAAGGGGAGATGCGGCTGGAGATCGGCAAGGTGGAGGTGGGGCAGCGGTAGAGAGAGAGAGCGGCGGAGGGGCGAGTGACGCGACAGGGAAGGACGAGAGCGCAAGGTACGATGGTGGATGCGCTTGTAAGGGATGCGGTAGTCATTTTTGGTGAAGGTCTGGGGAAAATAAAAGATGGCCGAGAAAAAAGATTTAATATAAGCAGGAAAGAAAGAGAAGAAAACGATGAGTCATTTTAAGAAAAATGAATGTAAAACGCATAAGGAATATAAAAATTATATATTTCCAAACTGATGGAATTGAAACCAGCGCACAATCAATGCATTGAAACGATGAACAGTAACAGGGAATAATAAATGACCGTGACCGTTTACAGCAGCCATTTGAAATTTGAATGGACATTAAAAGTGGTACCGCTATGAAGAGCTGTTTATAGTCTCCGTTGCATACCAGACCTCAAAATACAGATTTAAATATACCGTGATGATCAGCGCGACGAGACGATCAAAACGGTATACAGATGTCAGTGGTACGACCATCCGATCAAAAGTCTATAATCGGTACCGAAAATGCTGCTATTTTGTCAGAATTAAGATAAACGGAGCAGTAGAAGTCCAAATTTGGAAAAACGAATTTTGCAGTCTGATTCAGAATGATCTGACTAAATTTTCTTCTGTTGACATATTTTGGTTTCGGAAAACTTTTAAATTCACTGTTATTAACCGGTTTGATTTGAAATGAAATTTCACAGGAAAATAAACTTCAATATTACCAGATGAAAATTTACCAGTTGCTATATTAAAATAGACGTATTTCAAATAATAAATTTTTTTATTTCAAATTTTATTGTTTAAAATTTCACAATTTCCAGTTAAATATACTTTTAAAACCATTAAATTTTACGGGTCGTTACAGAAGTGCCTTCGGTTCTGTTCGAACCCGGAACAGACTTGTATGGTTACGTGTCTGACATTACATTTTGAGATATAGAGTTGATTTCTTTCAAATACATTTCTGTTGGTGGCGGAGAATTTATTCTCTTAGCTTAACACCCTTCTCTGAGACGTACGAGCTCAGAGGTTATGTAGTTGAAATTTATCAGCAATATATTCCCAATTTGGTAATGTGGCATGTTGAGTGTTGTTGTGACGATGATCATTTATTTGATCATTTGTGATCAAAGCGTGGCTTTGTGAAAGAGCGTAGCTTTGTGGACGAGACTTCGTCAGGCCTCACAACCCGGAAATGGTCGAAACAGGAATGTTGCGGCAAGGTTATGAGGGTCGCGCCCTTTAGGGTATGTCTTTTCCTTCTGGAAAGGGGTGGTATCATGGTATGGAGCCCAGATACTTACTCATGTGGATACACTTATTTATTATGTGTGATGATGGTTACCGAGCGCTCGGATAAAGGTCCCAAAGGACCGGGTGATGACATATTCGTGAGTTACCTGTTACAGGGGTAACCCGACCTTGTTTGGCAGAGAGCAGTTTGTCTCTCGGGACGTCCAGCCAGAGGCGATCCCATTCGGAAGGAGGAAAGGTACCACGTTGTAATGACCCAAAACTCGGCCTTCGAAAATCGGCACCCGTACTTCACTTGTACTCAAAATGCCGTAGATTCAAACGCCGCATCTGGTTCACCGGAGCTTGTAACACAATTAAGTAAATAACACAGCGGAAGAAAAAGAATAATACATTGATATACAGCTTTGATACAATATCTGATACAACAGAGTGATACAATGAATATCAAAATACATCAAGATATGATACAAGAAACAGCAGTGGAAATGAAAATAGATAACACCAGCAGCGGAAAATCTCCATCGTCAAAGCACCAATCCAGAAATAGCTCGAACTCCCAATAACAATGCACAAAGATAAGCAAGTACAGTCCGATCCAAAGACGGAACTAGCTCCAGATAATCTACTCAACCTGAATATCTGAGAAACCCAACTCTAGACTGCCCGTGTGGAAAATGGTGGGCACCCAGAGTTTAGGAAGGGAACAATAAACTCCGAGTCAGTCATGGGACTGGTGTGAGCAACAAAAACAGTTTATCATTAAAAAAAATAGCAAAAGAACTTTAAATATTGAAATCCGCAATGCTTTTGGAAAATGAAACCACCATAAGACCTCCCACCACACACACAATGCAAACGCAGACTTGGAGGAGATTTCTTCTTATGTTAGTCAAAGATGCTTACTACGCAAAGTCAAATCATTTTTGATATTATCATTAGTGCATAATGTACAAGATCATTTCGAAAATACAATATTAATCTTAGCCAGCATAGGTACCATTATATTATGCCTGCTATAGCTGCCTCCTGAGGAGACAGGTTCTACAATTGCAATCGTAAAGGTTCGTATTGTTTCTTTGGATTTTTCCAACAAATGGTCAGGCTAAGGAACTTCCTTTCCTCCTGCCGAATGGGATCGCCTCTGGCTGGACGTCCTGAGAGACAAACTTCTCTCTGCCAAACAAGGTCGGGTTACCCCTGTAACAAGTAACTCACGACTATGCCATTCCCCGGTCCTTTGGGACCTTTATCCGAGCGCTCGGTATCCAACATCACACATAATAAATAAGGTGTGTCCACATGAGTAAGTATCAGGGCTCCATACCATAATACCACCCTTTTCCAGAAGGAAATGACATACCCTAAAGGGCGCGGCCCTCATAACCTTGCCGCAACATTCCTGTTTGGACCATTTCCGGGTTGTGAGGCCCTGACGAAGTCTCGTCCACAAAGCTACGCTTTTTCCAAAAGCCACGCTTTGGGTCAACAGATGATCAAGCTATGATCACAAAGATAAATGATCAAACAAATGATCATATCACAAATGATCAAACACTGATCATCACACAGCAACACTCAGCATGTCACATTACCAAATTGGGATATATCGCTGATAACTTCAACTACATAACCTCTGAGCTCGTACGTCTCAGAGAAGGGTATTAAGCTAAGAGAATAAATTCTCCGCCACCAACAGAAATGTATTTGAAAGAAATCGGCTTTATATCTCAATTTGTAATGTCAGACATACAACCCATACAAGTCTGTTCCGGGATCGAACAGAACCGAAGGCACTTCTTACGAAGCCCTTGCACATGCGGATAATTTCCAATCACGTCCGGACTTCCCATCACAAAGGATGATCAAATCTCTATACCGGGGACCAGTCGATGTAGAGACATTCGATGAGTTGTCCTTTCGTTTTCGTAAATATTCGGTCTTTAACACCGGTCTTCAAATGCTATCCATATCGACGTATCACATATTCGGAATGGGTTATATGACACTAATGTCTTTTCCCGGCTAACCCGAATAGTGAGCGAAATATTTAAAAACATATGGATATGTGATTTCAATTAAGTCACAACTTAAATTTTCAACTTCTTTTTAAATGGTTTCAATCGATTACCATTTCAAATCTTTTAAACAAAGAGATTTATTTCACAAAGTTCACCCAGTTTTCAACAAAAATCCATTCACAGATTTCAAAACAATTCCCGTTTTAATTGAATTAACTCGTTAAATCTTTAAATCAAAGATTTAACTTATAGCTTTCAAAACAATGTCATTTCGAATGGTTTAGACAAATCATCATTTTAAATCTGTTAAAAATAAACAGATTCAATTCATAGCTTTTCAAAACAATTTCAATTTCATTTTAAATTTGAAACCTTTCAACACAAATTGGAAGTTCATTTCTTATATGAAAGCTGTTATTATTTGAAAACAAATAGTTTCGTTTCAGAAAAATCCAATTATATTTGCTCGAGTTACAGCCTTTGAATTTAAATTCAAATTCCCAAATCAATACTTTTAAAATAGTTTAACCCATATATAACTGGTATGATATCTTTAATCCCTAGTTTCGAATCATAGAATTCAATTTCAAATATTGAATTCAAATTTAAATCAAATAATTCAAATTTCAAACTTTATCAAGTTACTCAAAATAAATTTCATCTTTGAAATTCCATTTCAAAGCTTTTCACTTTAAACCCAAATTTCCAATTTCAAAACATTTGAAATTAAAATTTCAATTTCCAAAAATATCAAATTTAAATTATCTGTGACTTAACCGATTTCCACGTGAAATCCATATTTGTGTGTGTATAAGTGTGGTCCAGGGGTTTTACACAGTAGTGCAACATCATACAATCATCACAGATATATCGATAAGCGGTACAATCGATAACGCTTATCTTTATTCACAGATTCATAGATAAAATAAATTTATCAATCACAAAGATTTACTATTACAATTCGATGTGGGTTTCGGATAACCAACTGGAATCCGACTCCCTGTCGCATCGAAATTCAAATGCCGTTTTACGGGCCAAGGGTTTTCATATTCACATAGTAATATATCACAGACAAGTAAATTTCAGATCATAACATAAATCAGGATGTATCACAAAGCATCATATATCAGGGATATTCAACAATTCAAATCATCCAATATAATCCAAGCATCCAAAAGTAAGATTAGTTAATATCTGATTAAAATTAATTTATACCAGATTAATTACTTATGAATAACTACAAATCTTGGTTAATTAATATTAATTAATTACAAATCATTCTGATTAATTATCCTTTTTAATTATCCTATAAATTTAATGACTTACAAATCATTAAATTCTAATTAATTTCTAAGATAAACTTCATTCATATTAATGATTTAATTATCATTAATAAAGTATTCCAAACAATTTACTTCCAAATTTATTTTAAATTTCATCTTTAAAATTTAAGATTTAAAAATGAATTCAAATCTATCTTTAACAAAGTTTAAACAATTTCTAAATTCTTTTTTTTATATAAGTTAAAGAATTATTTATTTTATAATAGAAGTTTCCAATTTTATTTTAAATTCAAATCAATTTAAAATTTCACTCCATCCTCAAACATTTTTGAATTCAACTATTTAACATTTTAAAGTGGTTCAAATATTTTAAACTTTTAAAACCTTATTTTATTTTAAAACTGAGATTCAACTAAACTCGAATCAGATTCTAAAACTCTTTTGAATCTTCACTTCTTATTTTAAATTCCAGTTTTAAAATTCCAAGAAACAAACAGGATTTGAAAAACCTGAAACGTACTTTTACCCGAGCCATCCTTATATCTACTTCGAGTCCAACACTAGAAATACTCGAGTTAAACATGCAACCAAACCCAGTAAACTTCTCCTTCCCAAACAAAACCCACCACTGATACACAGTGATGTACGTTCACGTGCACGGCCGATCGAAGCCCTTTCGATCAACCACGATCATGTTGCCAAGTCGACGGCAACCCCTTCAAGCTTCATGACCTCCTAGCATTGCCCATCTCGATCGAAATCGAAATCGAGAGGTCGAACCAAACCTGGACATTCCAAAACATCACCATCCCAAACCCTGTCAACATCGCCTCGTCCACGCCGTGCCGACCATCTGCGAGCCTCCATCTCCGGCCTCGACTTCGACTACCTCCCCTCTTCCACCACTTGAAGTTGCGTGCAACTCGATGCACTATAGAGGCCGAATGAATCGAGATGCCAATGCTAAGCCAAACTAGGTTTACAGAAACAAATCACTCACCGCTGTCGCCACCGTGGCCATAGCCACCTCCGAATATTTTTCGCTGCCTCTCCGTAGGCTCCTCCACCACCATGCGAAGATCCCAACTCGATTGAGCCTCCAATCGCCTGAACTTGATCGAAACCCATTATTCGATCAACCCAAAACTGCTCCTAACCTAAGCAACTAAAAATCACCAAATTGGTTTTAAAAATCCCATCTTTGTATGCTTATTCAAATTATGTAATCAAAATAGTGATTTAAAACACTCGATTCTATCATATGATTTTTTTTTGTTTTACTGTAAACATAAATACCCAGATACTCTTCTTTACAATACACAGCCACATGAGTAATTTACAAACCAAACATACAAAAATAAAAACAGTTGGTCTACTCACTGCATCAACAGGTAAATGGTTTAAATTAAGAGTTTGCTCACAAAATCATATTTTTAAAGTTTTAAAACAAAAGGTTACTCACAAACTTCAGATCACTAAACTCTAACATGATTTGGAGTTGAAGTACAGGAATTTATACCCTGTAAGTGATTGAAACAAAACATATGTCTAGAACCAGACATGCACACCACAACCATTCATTTGCATATATATATATATATATATATATATATATATATCTACAGGTAAGTTTAACAACTAAGCAACATTTCATGGCAGATCCAAATATTAACCACACATCAGAGAAAAGAACAAGTTTAAGGGGTTTTGCTCATAGTAGTTTCCAGAGGAAAGAAAGCAGAGCTTTTCTTTTATGCTTGAAACAGGTTTTCATTTGCAAGTTGAAATTCTTCTTCTTGATTCTTTGATCGATCTGAGTTGTATGTTGTTTAAGGTTGAGATGATATTTTTTTTTTCTTTTTCCAGTTTAGAATGGAACTAATACTGAAGTAAGGATTGATAAAGGAAATACACAAAGATATGTTTTTGTACAGGTGATAATTGTTTTGGTCAGAGATATTTCATTTTCTTTGGAGGCTAAAAGCAAATTTGAATAGATGGCATTTAATGCTAAGTACTTTATATCTTTTATATGTCTACTTATGTCTTCATGCTTATCTCTTCGGCTGTACAAATATGAACATATATCTTCTTTTGCAAGCTAAAGATATTTTTAATTTTCTTTTGTTCATACTTACCTTCATTTTGTTCCCTTACTTCTTTTTTTTTTGTTTACAGCCTATACTTCTTCATATTTTATCTTATCTTTTGTTGGCTGAGAATTCGATTTTGTGCAAAGTAGTGATGGGGTATTAAATGCATGTGTACTTCTTTGTCTATACTCTTATGCTATGTATTTTATTTTATTTTCTTTGTCTTGCTTTGACTATGCTAGTTTGATTTCGGCTGAGATTATATTTTCTTTTCCTTATTATTTTTGTTACATGAAGATTAAGTCTTGTTTTAGCCTTTAGAAATGCACACATGTTTTCTTTTGTTTGTTTGGTTTCATCTTTTTCTTTTATTATTTTGTAGCCTATATTATTTATATTACTTTGTATTGGTTTATTAATATGATATTAAGATTTATATTTTTACTTTACATTGTATAAAACTATATAATTTATTTATTATTATAATTTATCTTTGGCCCATTTATTTACAATTTAAATTCAAATCAAATATATACATATATATTATTTCAAATTTGCTCATATATGCTCAAATACATATATATATTCACATATATATAATATTTTTAAATTTAAATGATTTATACAAACTATATTTGGATATCGGGGAAACTCGCATTACTTAACCAATTTAATTTCACAATTTTTATTCAAAAACTCATTTTAATCATCAATCAAATGTAATTTAAATTCGGGGTCGTTACAGACTTCCCCCCTTAAAAGAATTTCCTCCTCGAAATTGCCAAGGAGACAAAAAGGTAGATGAAGAAGATTTCATCAAATCAACAGAATATCTATTCTGCATTTGGCTTACAAAATAAGAATATCGACAATAGATACAAGAACGAATCTATTTTAACACTTCACAAGATACTCGGGTTATCCAGATCTACGAAATATGTAGTGGCATCGGTTAGTTCGAAGGGATAACTAACCATTCGTAGAATATACTGGGACCCAAAAGATAGATAGATATGTGGATACAATTTCAAATCCTTTTAATTTAAAAAACCAATCTATACCTATCAACCATAGTAAACAAAGCAACCAATACATCCAAACAAACAATTTTGGTCTATCCGGAGTTTATGTCCCATATTCATATATCGAATCTTCTTCCTGGATCAACCAGAAATTATCGAAGAATTGAGAAAAGATGACGAATCAAAGAGATTGATAGAGAAAAGATTGTTTCCTTGTTGTTACAGGATATTGACCATTTATAGTCGTATTCCCATGTCCCCTATCTCATCCTCTTCTCGCACTCATACTTACCATCAGTGGATAGTAAGAGAATTTACTGAGGCATTTAAACGGATATCTTAGGGATACACTCATTCTAGGGATACTTCACCCTATCTTTAATGAGTTACTTAACATGTTATACTCCTGAGCTAAAGTTCAACCTTAGCTCTGATACCATGTTGTAATTTAACATATTAATAAATCATATGATTATTTATACAAGGTCTATATTTGAAGAAAACAAGCGGAAATGGAAATGGACTGCAAATTTAAAATAAAAGCAAAGGTGAGATCTTCTCACTCAAATTGAAAAGTTGATTTTGCAGTTATTGATTTGATTGACTGTTTGGATGTGATATTAGATATAGTAGGATATATCTATATATATATAGCAATATATACATATTGGCATATGTATATATTGGAGTTGATTGATTTCCCGCATTGTATAGCGGATGAGACCCTATTGCGCCGTTAGTAAGCGGATGATATATTTATAAATCTTATATACCGCGATATTCCACCTCGAAGTGGAATTGGTATTGTGCTAACATCTGTGGATGCAGGGAAACAGGTTGGGGGGATCCAAATGGATTCCTCAAATTGTTTGAATATTATTTCATATGTGAATGATGTGATTTATTGATAATCTGTGGATGATTTATTGATAATTGAAATTGTGAAGGCTACAATTTAGCTGAATGTATTTTTGGTATCGTTGGATACCAGAAATGAATATAAATTGGATTTGAAATTAAAGTGAAAAACTTTAAATGAATTTGTTTTTAAGAATTGAATTTATTTGAAAGAAGGAATTTTAAAGTATTTAAATGGATTGTCGAAAGCTTATTGAATAAATTCCAAGATATGGGAAAGGATTTTTATAAATGAATTTTGAATAGTATTATTCGGAAGATTGGAAAGTTTATTTGAAATGGAATTTTAAATGGTTTGGAAGATATATAGGAATTTATTTTAAAGGCGATAAATTTGTTGAAATCCAATTGATAATTAATTTTGTATTGAAGAAATAAATCTTCGGGAAATCGATATAAAAATTTATTTGATGTTGAATAAAATTTGATTTGTGTTGAAATAAATTTGGAAATCGATTTGTAAAATGATTTAGCATTTGGAAATAAATTTAGAAATCAATTTGTAATTGATTTGTGTTGAAATGAATTTTTGAAATGTAAATTCAAAATGGAATTTATGAAATGAAAGGGGAATTTGTTTTAAAAATAAACACTTGTAACGTATCGGGTTTTGCCCGCTCGAAAATCAACATCCGTACTTCACATTGTACTAGAATGCCGCAGATTCGACCGTTCAAATTCGATTCGCCGGAGCTATAACACAATCAAGTAAATAACACAGCGGAAGAAAAGAATAATACATTGATATATAATATCTGATACAACAGAGTGATACAATGAATATCAATATACATCAGAGATAATACAACAAATATCAGAGATACAAGAAATAGCAGCGGAAAATAACAGCAAATGGAAGAGATCTCCAAATGATCTACAAAAGAGAATGAATCCACAACTCCAAGATAAGCAACTCCGATGAATGAACTAGCTCCAGATAATCTACTAAACCTGAATATCTGAAAAGAAACCCAACTCTAGACTGCCCATGTGGAAAATAGTGGGCACCCAGAGTTTAGGAAGGGAACAATAAACTCCGGATCAGTCATGGGACTGGTGTGAGCAACAAAAACAGTTTATCTTTTAAACAAACAACAAAGAGTTTTAAAACATTGAAATCCGCAATGCTTTTAGAAAATGAAACTACCATAAGACCTCCCGCCACACACACAATGCAAACGCAGAATTGAAAGAGATTTCTTCTTATGATAGTCAAACATGCTTACTACGCAAATCATTGGATTATTATTATTAGTGCATAGTGGAAAACAATTTGAAAGTATAATATTAATCTTAGCCAGCATAGGTACCATTATACTATGCCTACTATAGCTACCATATTAGATGGTAGGTGTGACGCCCCACCTCTATACCCACGCTAACCAAGAACACTACGATGTAGTGCTGTCAACTAGCGCGGAGAATAAGGCTGTGGAGGAGCGACCATCCATGTAACTTCTTTGTGCGAGCATCGATACGTCAGATAGAATAGAATGCATATCTTTTAAGGAGGAAATCCGACATACCGATACAAACACAAAGCTATCACACGGTGGCTATGTATATAATCTTCGGAAACAAACATAGAAATAATCATAACGACAATCAGTCACAGACATCCATATCACAAAGGCGGAAGAAGATATGAATAAATATATATAACACATAAAAGTGTACATCAGAGTAGTGGTCAGAAAGATCCACGATAATACAAAAGAATAGCATCACGTGCTATACAAAAGAATAAGTACACAACATAGAGTCTACATCTCAAAGGTGTACATCCAAAAACTACTAATCTAAGTAGTTAGCCAAAAGTCAGAGTAATCCGGAAGAGAAGTCAAGCAGAAGCACCTGTAACATCTCGGTCTGACCCGAGTATTATTTATAAGAAAATAATAATCGGATCAGTCTAACTATAAATATCAGATGACATGATATAGGATAAGGGGTATGGCATAAACATATAATAACCATGATGGCATACTACTATAAGTATGTAAATGATAATCAACAAGGGATTAATCAATGTCACAAGAATCTTCTCAAAGATCCAAACACATAAAAAGGTAATGACACACGAATTCACCAATACACAAAAACCTGATATCATATCAGTGAAAATCACAAAAGTTGGTGAAGCACTAAATCCAGAAATCAACACACGAAATCCAGAACAAATCCCAGAAATCAACACACGAAATCCAGAAATCACTAAAAGGGGGAAGTCCGACACACGGACGAGAAGTTATCTCATGGAAGCTATCCATTTAAATTTTCCGAACACACGGATGGCCCGAAGGCAAGTCCGACACACGGACGAAGAGACATCGCACATTGCTAGTCTAAACCATAAAATGATCATCATCGATCATAAAGAAGTGTCAATCACACTAAGCTAGTAAATATATGAGTTTAGCTTCATGTCCCATAACCACTTGCTTAACTTAAATATTTACGAGCAAACTGTAGATCTTCACTAGGAAATTGTCACAAAAGGGTTCAATCGAACAAGTCCAAGAGCTAACCGACGAAGTGAACGCAAGCGTTTCATACCACTCGTTTTACTAAGTCGTTTAAGTCGATTTCTCATTCGAGTGAAGTAAAGGCTTGTATATACTAGTAGATCGAAAATCGGTTTGAGAAAACGAACTTTTGATATTTAAAATAGTGTTGAAATCGCTTTGATGAAAGAGTTTTGATATTTACTATTAGTATTGAAACCTTCATATATCTTTAAAATGACAAGTCATAAAACGATTGTAGAAACAAATCAATTCACGTTCGAAGACGTGAGTAAAGTCCAAAGGAGTCAATCCCAAAACCATCAAAGTAGAAATTCTGATAAATGCTTTGTCAGATAAGATTGCCTACGCAGAGTAATACGGGGTTCGACCTGCCCGGTCAGGTCGCGGGGGTCCAGGGGGCAGCGCCCACGGCGGGGTGCGGGGCAGCGCCCCGTCACGGTACGACTTAGTGAAGGCAAGCTGGTCCAACGACCTAAGGAGAAGTAGGTCATACGACCTAAGGGAAGACTGCCGTGCAACCTAGCTGAAGAACAGGTAAAATGACTAAGTACAAACTCGCGAACGACTTACGACTTAGGGGATAAGGTCATACGACCTAAGTGGAGTGCCACGCGAGCTAGCAGAAGAACAGGTCAAACGACCAAGTACTAACTCGCGAACGACTTACGACTTAAGGGAGGAAAGCGACTTAAGAGAAGCAGCGACCTACGACTTAACGATTTAAAGCCAACGACCTAGGACTTAAGAGTCATACGACCTAGGACTTAAGGGAGGCAAGAGACTTACGACTTAAGGGAGGCAAGCGACTTACGACTTAAGGGATAAGGTCATACGACCTAAGTCTTGAACGACTTAACGACTTAAGCCTTCTACGACTTAACGACTTAAGCCAGGGCGAGCGAGCTAACTGCAAAACGACCTACGACTTAAGGCCTTTAACTCCTGAACGACTTATGCCTTTAGCTCCTGAACGACTCAAGCCTTTAGCTCCTGAACGACTCAAGCCAGTAACTCGCGAACGACTCAGCCTTTAACTCGTGAACGACTTAGCACACCCAGAACGACTCAACGCCTGGAACGACTTAACACTTTAACTCGAGAACGACTCAGGCCTTTAACTAGTGAACGACTCAGGCCAGACGAACAGAAATACACGCGCGCGACCTAAGCCCTTAACTCGTGAACGACTCACGACTTAGGCTTAACTCGTGGACGACTCAGCGAAGGCCAGAAACGACTTAAGGCCAGGAAAATCACCAAAACGCTGAAAATTGAAGTTTTTCGCCAATCCAATCCAAACCAAATGCAAATATTGATGCAAATACAATAGGAGATCATTCCCAACAGTCCAAGATAGATATAGGCAAGATGTGAGATCAAAAATCTCACCTTTTCACGGAATTTGATGAAGATGGAGATTTGAGAGCAAAGCAAGAACACCAACAAGCTTGAATCAATGGTCTAAACGTGAATTTGATGTTGAATCTCGGATTTGCAATGGAATTTGTGTTTGGGAGTTTTAATTTCTCTTTCCCTCCACCATTTTTGAAGAAGCTTGAAGTGATGAAGAGAAGAGGGGGTGGGCTGAGTTAAGAAGGTGCAGTCCAAACCAAAGTCTCAAGCGGGAAAAGTGACGAAAATTTCACTATCTCCAAACATATCGAAGTTTACACTCAAAAAGATCGCAAACGTCATTTTGAACTCAATGGGGGTGGTCTCGAGTCCTAATTTGACCGTATGCAAAAAGTAGCTTTTCGGACTAACATCCGACTAACGATAAAATATTTAAATAAAATATTTAAATATAGAATTGATAGATATGCGGGTTGTTACAGTAGGTTCTACAACTAAAACCGTACAAGGTTCGTATTGGAGAAATGGATTTCCAACAAATGGTCAGGCTAAGGAACTTCCTTCCGCCGCATGGGATCGCCTCTGGCGGGACGTCCCGAGAGACAAACTGCTCTCTGCCAACAAGGCCGGGTTACCCCTGTAACAGGTAACTCACGAATATGCCACCCCCCGGTCCTTTGGGACCTTTATCCGAGGCGCCTCTAAACCAACATCACACATAATAAAGTGTATCCACATGAGTAAGTATCTGGGCTCCATACCATGATACCACCCCTTTCCAGAAGGAAATGACATACCCTAAAGGGCGCGACCCTCATAACCTTGCTGCAACATTCCTGTTTCGACCATTTCCGGGTTGTGAGGCCCTGACGAAGTCTCGTCCACAAAGCTACGCTTTTTCAAAAAGCCACGCTTTGGGTCAACAGATGATCAACCTATGATCACAAAGATATAAGATCAAACAAATGATCATATCACAAATGATCAAACACTGATCATCACACAGCAACACTCAGCATGCCACATTACCAAATTGGGAATATATCGCTGATAACCTTCAACTACATAACCTCTGAGCTCGTACGTCTCAGAGAAGGGTGTTAAGCTAAGAGAATAAATTCTCCGCCACCAACAGAAATGTATTTGAAAGAAATCTGCTTTATATCTCAAAGTGTAATGTCAGACATGTAACCATACAAGTCTGTTCTGGGTTCGAACAGAACCGAAGGCACTTCTCACGAAGCCCTTGCAATTCCGGATAATTTCCAATCACGTCCGGACTTCCCATCACAAAGGGTGATAAAATCTCTATATCGGGGCCAGTCGATGCAGAGACATTCGACGAGTTGTCCTTTCGTTTTCGAAAACATCCGGTCTTCACCACCGGTCTTCAAATGCTATCCATATACGACGTACCAGTATTCGGAACGGGTTATATGACACAAAGGTCCTCTCCCGGCTAAACCGAATAATGAGCGCAATACTTTAAAACATATGGATATTGGGATTTCAATTAAGTCACAACTTAAAACCCAAAATCTTTCTTCAAATGGTTTAAACAAATTACCATTTTTAAATCTTTAAACAAAAAGATTCATTTTAACAACCTTAAATGGTTTAACAGTTTTCCACATTTTTATCTTTTAAACAAAAGATTCATTCACAGATTTTCCAAATTAATTCCCATTTCAATTTGATTAACTCGTTAAATCTTTAAAACAAAGATTTAACTTATAGCTTTCAAACAATTCCATTTCAAATAGTTTAAACAAATCATCATTTTAAATCTGTTAAAAATAAACAGATTTAATTCATAGCTTTTCAAAACAATTCATTCATAACTTGGAAAACCATTTTCGCTTCAATCTTGAAATTCCTTTAATTAAACTGGAATTTCATTTCTTATCTGAGAGCTTTTATTCTTTTGAAAACAAATAGTTTCATTTCAGAAAATTTGATTTATTCATACGAGTTGAAATCCTTGGGTTAAATTCAAATTCCCAAACTTTATACATTTGAAATGGTTTAATTCATACAAACACATTTATAACATTTTCAATCCCTAGTTTCAAATCATAGGATTCAATTTCAAACTTGAATTCAAATTTAAATCAAATTATTTAAATTTTCAAAACTCGATTAAGTTATTCAAAATAACTTTTATCTTTGAAATTCCATTTCAAAAGCTTTTCACTTTAAACCCAAATTTCAAATTTCAAAATCAATTGAAATTAAAATTTCAATTTCAAAAACATCAAATTTAAATTATCTGTGACTTAACCGATTTCCACGTGAAATCCATATTTGTGTGTGTATGGTGTAGTCCAGGGGTTTCACACAATAGTGCAACATCAATCATCACAGATATATCGATAAGCGGTATAATCGATAACGCTTATCTTCATTCACAAATCACCGATATAATAAACTTATCGGTCACAAAGATTCACAATTATAATTCGATGTGGGTTTCGGATAACCAACTGGAATCCGACTCCCTGTCGCATCGAAATTCAAGTGTCGTTTACGGATCAAGGGTTTTCGTATTCACATGGTAATATATCACAGAAACAGATATATAAATCACAGATAATATATTACATTCATCTCAGATAAATGAACTACAGATCACAATACAAATCAGGGTATATCACAAAGCATCATATATCAGGGATATCAACAATTCAATCATTCAACGAAATCCAAACATCCATAAGTAAGATCAATTAATTGTCTGGTTAATTCAAATCAGATTAATTTATAATGAATTACTAATCTTGGTTAATCAACATCAATAAATTACAAATCATTTTGATTAACTATTCTTTAATCATTTATCAATTTACCATTAATAATAAATTAATTAACCTTCAATTATAATTCATCAACCTTTAATTATTAAATAATTAACCTTTAATTATTTAATTCACCATTTAATTAATTATCTTCAATTAATAAATTAACCCTTAATTAATTACCATTTAATTAATTATCCTTAATTATAAATTAATTAGCTTTAAATTAATAATTTATTGATCTTTAGTTAATTATAAATCATTAATCAATATAAATTAACTTAACTTTTAGGTTAACAAATTAAAACATTGAATCAACTTCTTAATTACTTAAATAAGTTTTATTTAAATTAAACCCCTTTCAAATATTAGTTCAAAACGTTTTAATTTAAACTTAATTAACTTTAGAAATATTTTTATTTCAAAACCTTTAATTTAAACCTTCTAAAACTTGACCTATTCACAAACTAAGTTTTCAGACAAACTTGAATTTATTAATTAAACTTTGATTTTAAATTTAAAACAGAAATTTTAAAACTGTTAAAATGGTCACAGGTTTAAACTTTGAACAAACTTCGACCCGAGCCACCCCCTTATTACTTCGAGCCAAATACTTAAAATACCCGAGCAAACAGCCCTTTCTTCTTCTCCTCTTTTCTTTTAACTTTGATTTTTGTTTTAAAATCTAAAACTGTTGCAACAAACGCTCGCGTACGTATTCGAAAACAACCCGAGCTCTAACTCGAGTTTCCCTCTCAAATACTCGAGTTCATCTTCGAGTCGACTACGCACACGATCTACTGACACACCCAACGTCGCCGTGCACGTGCACGTTCGCCCAACTGGCTTCCGATCATCGCCGATTGCAGCATCCAGTCACCAGTGACCTCCTCTACCACTCCGACCACCCAGTTCATAAGTCGACGACGAATTCGAAAATTGAACCATCCAGCAGCCTCCAGGAACCACCCTGTTCACCAAATTTTGCTCCGCGTGGCCACCTCCGGCCATCAAAAGTCACGCGACTTCGACCACGCGTTCTCTGGCCATTGACGCTTCACTTCCCCGAGTTTCGTACCACTCGATCTACTAGAGAGATCGCGGCGGCTTCACTAATCTCAGCGTCTCAAAAGAAAATTCGAACCCTAGAGTTGCTTCAATACAACAAGATACCCAATTGAAAAATTATTTGATAATTTTCCTAAGATCAATGATGTTCACACTAGCTTCAACACGATTTTCAACATTTATAATTGATTTAATGATTCGAAAATGGGGAAAATGCAACTTCGATTCACCTACAAACTGCCCTTAAAATCCCACACTAAAAATCACTAAACCCATCTTAAAAATCATAGTCTTCAGTAAGGATTTGAGTTGTATACTCGTATCAATATTTTGCGAGGTTCGAAATTTCCATATTTTTAAAGTTCCACTGTAAAAGCTTTATTTTTTCCATTCTATATCCATTTGTACTTCATGAAACCATTTTTAGTTAATAGTTCATTCTTAAATACGACAAACTTGTTCTAAAACCAAAGCCTAATATTGGTTAGAAAAGAAGAAATCGAATTTTCTTTGTTGTTTCATACCCAGTAACTATACAGAGAAGAAGAAATACTAGCATATGTAGATATATATACAGAACACTTTCAAGATATATATACTTAAGCTTAAATTACTAACTGTTACTTACATTTCACAACAAACATTCAATACTGATCACATGCAAACCAAAGTAAAAAAGGGGTTTAAGAGTTTGCTCACATGAGTTCTTTTGAACAGAGGACTCAAGTCTGATGTTGAAGAAAACATAGACAGGAATTTCTTTTCTGGGATGATTTTTGTATTTGTTTTGCTTTATTCTTCATTTTCCAGGTTTTTGATCATCATCCATTTTCTTTTGGTTTAAAATTTTGTTTCAGATATGAAGTGCTTCAACATGAATCTGAAACTTTGCTTTGAACTTGAATGATATTTAAATTTGTAGATGATGATGTTCTCTTTCCTTTTTCTCTGGTTTGCTTTATGATGATGGACGAAATGGAGATGTTGATATAAAGAAAAGAGCTTTACTATGTGATGTACTAACATTGTACAGGGTGATAATGTGTTTTTGTACAAAAGATCAGGGATATTTTCTTCTTCTTGTGGCTGATAGATTATTGTAATGGCCAACATTAATTAGCTTTGTACAAATGTTTCTATTTTTGCTTACAGCCTCATATTCGTATGTACTTTACTATTTCCTTTGTTCTTTATTTTACAATACTACAGCTCATACCTATACTTGATTTTGCTTTTTAGCTCGGCTGATAGATGCTTTGTTTATTTTGTTTTACTTAATATGCTTTGATCATTTTGTTTGTTAAAGGTAGGCTCAACTGGTACAAGTTTTATTTCTTTAGTTTACAACTTATACTTGTTGCCTTGTTTCCTTTAAATAGAAATGAAGTTCCATTTTATTATGTTGTTTGGTTTCATCATTTTGCAAGCCCAAGGATATTTACTTTATATTCTACATAATTTTATTATGTTGTTATAGTTTATTTTTAATGTATTACTTTCTATTTTATATAACTATAAATTTGTTAAAAATATCTGTTCGAAACAAATACTTATTCGTTTCGGGGAAACTCGGATCTATTAACCGATAAATATTGAAATTTTTATTCAAAAATTAAATTAATTATCAATTTAAACTTAATTAAAATCCGGGGTCGTTACAGACTTCCCCCCTTAAAAGAATTTCGTCCTCGAAATTACCAAGGAGACAAAGATAGATGAAGAATGTTTCATCAAATCAAACTGAACAGTTATTCTGCATTTGGCTTACCAAATCAGAATATTGATAACAGATACAAGAACAAATCCATTTAACACTTCACAAGATACTCGGGTAGTCGGGTTATCCAGATCTACGAAATATGCAGTGGCATCGGTTAGTTCGAAGTGATAACTAACCATTCGTAGAATATATCCGGACCCAAAGAATATATGGATACAATTTCAAAATTTTCAGTTTAGAACTAAAGTATACCTATCAACCATAACAATCAAAACAAACAATTCATCCAAACAAACAATTTTGGCTCAGTTGGAGTTTACGTCCCATATTAATATATCGAATTTTCTTCCTGGATCTACCAGAAATAATCGAAGAATTGAGAAAAAGATGCTGAACAAAAGAGATTGATAGAGAAAAGATTGCTTCCTCGTTGTTATAGAGTATTGACCGATTATAGTCATATTCCCCTGTCCCCTATCTCGTCTTCTTCTTGCACTCATACTCACTATCAGTGGATAGCAAGAGAATTTACTGAGACGTTCAGACGGATATCTTAAGGATACTCATTCTAGAGTTTACTTCACTCTATCTCTAATGGGCTACTTAATGTGTTATACTCCTGAGCTAAAGTTCAACCTTAGCTCTGATACCACATGTAACGTATCGGGTTTTGCCCGCTCGAAAATCAACATCCGTACTTCACATTGTACTAGAATGCCGCAGATTCGACCGTTCAAATTCGATTCGCCGGAGCTATAACACAATCAAGTAAATAACACAGCGGAAGAAAAGAATAATACATTGATATATAATATCTGATACAACAGAGTGATACAATGAATATCAATATACATCAGAGATAATACAACAAATATCAGAGATACAAGAAATAGCAGCGGAAAATAACAGCAAATGGAAGAGATCTCCAAATGATCTACAAAAGAGAATGAATCCACAACTCCAAGATAAGCAACTCCGATGAATGAACTAGCTCCAGATAATCTACTAAACCTGAATATCTGAAAAGAAACCCAACTCTAGACTGCCCGTGTGGAAAATAGTGGGCACCCAGAGTTTAGGAAGGGAACAATAAACTCCGGATCAGTCATGGGACTGGTGTGAGCAACAAAAACAGTTTATCTTTTAAACAAACAACAAAGAGTTTTAAAACATTGAAATCCGCAATGCTTTTAGAAAATGAAACTACCATAAGACCTCCCGCCACACACACAATGCAAACGCAGAATTGAAGGAGATTTCTTCTTATGATAGTCAAACATGCTTACTACGCAAATCATTGGATTATTAATATTAGTGCATAGTGGAAAACAATTTGAAAGTATAATATTAATCTTAGCCAGCATAGGTACCATTATACTATGCCTACTATAGCTACCATATTAGATGGTAGGTTCTACAACTAAAACCGTACAAGGTTCGTATTGGAGAAATGGATTTCCAACAAATGGTCAGGCTAAGGAACTTCCTTCCGCCGCATGGGATCGCCTCTGGCGGGACGTCCCGAGAGACAAACTGCTCTCTGCCAACAAGGCCGGGTTACCCCTGTAACAGGTAACTCACGAATATGCCACCCCCCGGTCCTTTGGGACCTTTATCCGAGGCGCCTCTAAACCAACATCACACATAATAAAGTGTATCCACATGAGTAAGTATCTGGGCTCCATACCATGATACCACCCCTTTCCAGAAGGAAATGACATACCCTAAAGGGCGCGACCCTCATAACCTTGCTGCAACATTCCTGTTTCGACCATTTCCGGGTTGTGAGGCCCTGACGAAGTCTCGTCCACAAAGCTACGCTTTTTCAAAAAGCCACGCTTTGGGTCAACAGATGATCAACCTATGATCACAAAGATATAAGATCAAACAAATGATCATATCACAAATGATCAAACACTGATCATCACACAACAACACTCAGCATGCCACATTACCAAATTGGGAATATATCGCTGATAACCTTCAACTACATAACCTCTGAGCTCGTACGTCTCAGAGAAGGGTGTTAAGCTAAGAGAATAAATTCTCCGCCACCAACAGAAATGTATTTGAAAGAAATCTGCTTTATATCTCAAAGTGTAATGTCAGACATGTAACCATACAAGTCTGTTCCGGGTTCGAACAGAACCGAAGGCACTTCTCACGAAGCCCTTGCAATTCCGGATAATTTCCAATCACGTCCGGACTTCCCATCACAAAGGGTGATAAAATCTCTATATCGGGGCCAGTCGATGTAGAGACATTCGACGAGTTGTCCTTTCGTTTTCGAAAACATCCGGTCTTCACCACCGGTCTTCAAATGCTATCCATATACGACGTACCAGTATTCGGAACGGGTTATATGACACAAAGGTCCTCTCCCGGCTAAACCGAATAATGAGCGCAATACTTTAAAACATATGGATATTGGGATTTCAATTAAGTCACAACTTAAAACCCAAAATCTTTCTTCAAATGGTTTAAACAAATTACCATTTTTAAATCTTTAAACAAAAAGATTCATTTTAACAACCTTAAATGGTTTAACAGTTTTCCACATTTTTATCTTTTAAACAAAAGATTCATTCACAGATTTTCCAAATTAATTCCCATTTCAATTTGATTAACTCGTTAAATCTTTAAAACAAAGATTTAACTTATAGCTTTCAAACAATTCCATTTCAAATAGTTTAAACAAATCATCATTTTAAATCTGTTAAAAATAAACAGATTTAATTCATAGCTTTTCAAAACAATTCATTCATAACTTGGAAAACCATTTTCGCTTCAATCTTGAAATTCCTTTAATTAAACTGGAATTTCATTTCTTATCTGAGAGCTTTTATTCTTTTGAAAACAAATAGTTTCATTTCAGAAAATTTGATTTATTCATACGAGTTGAAATCCTTGGGTTAAATTCAAATTCCCAAACTTTATACTTTTGAAATGGTTTAATTCATACAAACACATTTATAACATTTTCAATCCCTAGTTTCAAATCATAGGATTCAATTTCAAACTTGAATTCAAATTTAAATCAAATTATTTAAATTTTCAAAACTCGATTAAGTTATTCAAAATAACTTTTATCTTTGAAATTCCATTTCAAAAGTTTTTCACTTTAAACCCAAATGTCAAATTTCAAAATCAATTGAAATTAAAATTTCAATTTCAAAAACATCAAATTTAAATTATCTGTGACTTAACCGATTTCCACGTGAAATCCATATTTGTGTGTGTATGGTGTAGTCCAGGGGTTTCACACAATAGTGCAACATCAATCATCACAGATATATCGATAAGCGGTATAATCGATAACGCTTATCTTCATTCACAAATCACCGATATAATAAACTTATCGGTCACAAAGATTCACAATTATAATTCGATGTGGGTTTCGGATAACCAACTGGAATCCGACTCCCTGTCGCATCGAAATTCAAGGGTCGTTTACGGGTCAAGGGTTTTCATATTCACATGGTAATATATCACAGAAACAGATATATAAATCACAGATAATATATTACATTCATCTCAAATAAATGAACTACAGATCACAATACAAATCAGGGTATATCACAAAGCATCATATATCAGGGATATCAACAATTCAATCATTCAACGAAATCCAAACATCCATAAGTAAGATCAATTAATTGTCTGATTAATTCAAATCAGATTAATTTATAATGAATTACTAATCTTGGTTAATCAACATCAATAAATTACAAATCATTTTGATTAACTATTCTTTAATCATTTATCAATTTACCATTAATAATAAATTAATTAACCTTCAATTATAATTCATCAACCTTTAATTATTAAATAACTAACCTTTAATTATTTAATTCACCATTTAATTAATTATCTTCAATTAATAAATTAACCCTTAATTAATTACCATTTAATTAATTATCCTTAATTATAAATTAATTAGCTTTAAATTAATAATTTATTGATCTTTAGTTAATTATAAATCATTAATCAATATAAATTAACTTAACTTTTAGGTTAACAAATTAAAACATTGAATCAACTTCTTAATTACTTAAATAAGTTTTATTTAAATTAAACCCCTTTCAAATATTAGTTCAAAACGTTTTAATTTAAACTTAATTAACTTTAGAAATATTTTTATTTCAAAACCTTTAATTTAAACCTTCTAAAACTTGACCTATTCACAAACTAAGTTTTCAGACAAACTTGAATTTATTAATTAAACTTTGATTTTAAATTTAAAACAGAAATTTTAAAACTGTTAAAATGGTCACAGGTTTAAACTTTGAACAAACTTCGACCCGAGCCACCCCCTTATTACTTCGAGCCAAATACTTAAAATACCCGAGCAAACAGCCCTTTCTTCTTCTCCTCTTTTCTTTTAACTTTGATTTTTGTTTTAAAATCTAAAACTGTTGCAACAAACGCTCGCGTACGTATTCGAAAACAACCCGAGCTCTAACTCGAGTTTCCCTCTCAAATACTCGAGTTCATCTTCGAGTCGACCACGCACACAATCTACTGACACACCCAACGTCGCCGTGCACGTGCACGTTCACCCAACTGGCTTCCGATCATCGCCGATTGCAGCATCCAGTCACCAGTGACCTCCTCTACCACTCCGACCACCCAGTTCATAAGTCGACGACGAATTCGAAAATTGAACCATCCAGCAGCCTCCAGGAACCACCCTGTTCACCAAATTTTGCTTCGCGTGGCCACCTCCGGCCATCAAAAGTCACGCGACTTCGACCACGCGTTCCCTGGCCATTGACGCTTCACTTCCCCGAGTTTCGTACCACTCGATCTAATAGAGAGATCGCGGCGGCTTCACTAATCTCAGCGTCTCAAAAGAAAATTCGAACCCTAGAGTTGCTTCAATACAACAAGATACCCAATTGAAAAATTATTTGATAATTTTCCTAAGATCAATGATGTTCACACTAGCTTCAACACGATTTTCAACATTTATAATTGATTTAATGATTCGAAAATGGGGAAAATGCAACTTCGATTCACCTACAAACTGCCCTTAAAATCCCACACTAAAAATCACTAAACCCATCTTAAAAATCATAGTCTTCAGTAAGGATTTGAGTTGTATACTCGTATCAATATTTTGCGAGGTTCGAAATTTCCATATTTTTAAAGTTCCACTGTAAAAGCTTTATTTTTTCCATTCTATATCCATTTGTACTTCATGAAACCATTTTTAGTTAATAGTTCATTCTTAAATATGACAAACTTGTTCTAAAACCAAAGCCTAATATTGGTTAGAAAAGAAGAAATCGAATTTTCTTTGTTGTTTCATACCCAGTAACTATACAGAGAAGAAGAAATACTAGCATATGTAGATATATATACAGAACACTTTCAAGATATATATACTTAAGCTTAAATTACTAACTGTTACTTACATTTCACAACAAACATTCAATACTGATCACATGCAAACCAAAGTAAAAAAGGGGTTTAAGAGTTTGCTCACATGAGTTCTTTTGAACAGAGGACTCAAGCCTGATGTTGAAGAAAACAGAGACAGGAATTTCTTTTCTGGGATGATTTTTGTATTTGTTTTGCTTTATTCTTCATTTTCCAGGTTTTTGATCATCATCCATTTTCTTTTGGTTTAAAATTTTGTTTCAGATATGAAGTGCTTCAACATGAATCTGAAACTTTGCTTTGAACTTGAATGATATTTAAATTTGTAGATGATGATGTTCTCTTTCCTTTTTCTCTGGTTTGCTTAATGATGATGGACGAAATGGAGATGTTGATATAAAGAAAAGAGCTTTACTATGTGATGTACTAACATTGTACAGGGTGATAATGTGTTTTTGTACAAAAGATCAGGGATATTTTCTTCTTCTTGTGGCTGATAGATTATTGTAATGGCCAACATTAATTAGCTTTGTACAAATGTTTCTTTTTTTGCTTACAGCCTCATATTCGTATGTACTTTACTATTTCCTTTGTTCTTTATTTTACAATACTACAGCTCATACCTATACTTGATTTTGCTTTTTAGCTCGGCTGATAGATGCTTTGTTTATTTTGTTTTACTTAATATGCTTTGATCATTTTGTTTGTTAAAGGTAGGCTCAACTGGTACAAGTTTTATTTCTTTAGTTTACAACTTATACTTGTTGCCTTGTTTCCTTTAAATAGAAATGAAGTTCCATTTTATTATGTTGTTTGGTTTCATCATTTTGCAAGCCCAAGGATATTTACTTTATATTCTACATAATTTTATTATGTTGTTATAGTTTATTTTTAATGTATTACTTTCTATTTTATATAACTATAAATTTGTTAAAAATATCTGTTCGAAACAAATACTTATTCGTTTCGAAGAAACTCGGATCTATTAACCGATAAATATTGAAATTTTTATTCAAAAATTAAATTAATTATCAATTTAAACTTAATTAAAATCCGGGGTCGTTACAACACTGATTTATTTTTAAGTGTGAAAGTAAATTTACGGATTTGGAACGTAAATTTGAAATAAATCGATAAGGATTTATTTAATTGGTTTAAATGGACCATTTTGAAGTGAAATTGTATTTTCACTATAAAGCTGAGTGTATTTTCCATAGTAGCTTTTTAAAATAAAATTTAAAGGTTCTAAAGCTGGTTTTTGAAAAGATATATTTGGAAATATATTCCGTGTAAAGAAAAGTGATTTGAAATTTATTTTCAAAGTGATTTGAAATTTATTTTCAAAGTGATGAAGTGTGGAAATAAATTTACTGATTGGGATGTAAATTTAAAATAAATCGATAAGGATTTATTTAAGTGATTTAAATGAATGTGATTTGGAAATTGTTTTCAAATGGTTGAAGTATAAACCATATATCGGGAAGATATTTGAAATTTAATAATTTGGGAAAATTATTTGAATCTGATGATTGTTATGAATATTGTTGATAGTTAAATCACCGACTATCAATATTGCCTTTGAAATGGCACTTGAATTTGTTTTTAAAACAACGCTTATTATTCGGTTTAGCCGGGAAAGGACCTTTGTGTCAGATAACCCATTTCGAATAATAATACGACGATATGGATCGTATTGAAGACCGGTGATGAAGACCAGGTATTTGTGAAAACGATAGGATGACCTATTGATTGTCTCTGCACCGTTAGCTACGGTATTGAGATTTCCTTTGTGATGGGAAGTTTTATCGAGATTGTGAATATCCGGATTTGCAAGGGCTTCTTTGGAAGTGCCTTCGGTTCTGTTCGAACCCGGAATAGACTTGTATGGTTACGTGTCTGACATTACATTTTAAGATATAGAGCAGATTTCTTTCAAATACATTTCTGTTGGTGGCAGAGAATTTATTCTCTTAGCTTAACACCCTTCTCTGAGATGTACGAGCTCAGAGGTTATGTAGTTGAAATTTATCAGCAATATATTCCCAATATGGTAATGTGGAATGCTGAGTGTTGCTGTGACGATGATCATTTATTTGATCATTTGTGATCAAAGCGTGGCTTTGTGAAAAAGCGTAGCTTTGTGGACGAGACTTCGTCAGGCCTCACAACCCGGAAATGGTCGAAACAGGAATGTTGCGGCAAGGTTATGAGGGTCGCGCCCTTTAGGGTATATCATTTCCTTCTGGAAAGGGGTGGTATCATGGTATGGAGCCCAGATACTTACTCATGTGGATACACTTATTTATTATGTGTGATGATGGTTACCGAGCGCTCGGATAAAGGTCCCAAAGGACCGGGTGATGACATATTCGTGAGTTACCTGTTACAGGGGTAACCCGACCTTGTTTGGCAGAGAGCAGTTTGTCTCTCGGGACGTCCAGCCAGAGGCGATCCCATTCGGCAGGAGGAAAGGAAGTTCCTTAGCCTGACCATTTGTTGGAAAATCCAAAGAAACAATACGAACCCTGTACGGTTTTAGTTGTATTACCTGCTATGGAATGTGGCGGTAACCTGCTATTGAACATAGTAGCTATAGTAGACATACAATAATGGTTGTATGTTGGCTAAGATTAATATTATACTTTCGAAATGTTTTCCACACTAGACATTAATAATAATAATCCAATGATTGGCGTAGTAAGCATCTTTGATTATCATAAGAAGAAATCTCCTCCAATTCTGCGTTTGCATTGTGTGTGTGGCGGGAGGTCTTATGGTAGTTTCATTTTCCAAAAGCATTACGAATCTGTTTTATTCTCTTTGTGAAAATAACTGTTTTACGATCTCACACCAGTCACCATGACTGACTCGGAGTTTATTGTTCCCTTCTAAACTCTGGGTGCCCATAATTTTCCACACGGGCAGCCTAGAGTTATTTTTATCAGGATATTCTGGATATTCTGGAGCTTTGGAGATGAGCTGGATGGCGAGACGTACTCTCGTACTTATTTATTATTTCCGCTGTGTATTCTGTATGAGGACAAGTTTATATAACTGTCCATTGTTGTATTGGGTTGTACATTGACTCTGATTGATGTATTGTATAACTGATATAGTTCTTTGTTTAAAAGACTAGTGATTATCTATTATATTTTGTTCCGCTGCGATTGTGAGATTCTGATATTGTCTCGGGTTCTGTGTTTCTGTTTCTTTCTTTTTCTTCTGTCTTCTTCTACCTCTTCTTTTAACCCTAATGGTTCGGTTTTCCGGCATTCGATTGCGCGTCATTTGATATAGTGGACGTATTAATGTCGACTTTCGAGCGTCGAAAATTAGTGATCGTTACATGTGGTACCACATGTAATAATCCGATTTTCCGTACAGGGTTCGTATTGTTTCTTTGGATTTTCCAACAAATGGTCAGGCTAAGGAACTTCCTTTCCTCCTGCCGAATGGGATCGCCTCTGGCTGGACGTCCCAAGAGACAAACTGCTCTCTGCCAAACAAGGTCGGGTTACCCCTGTAACAGGTAACTCACGAATATGTCATCACCCGGTCCTTTGGGACCTTTATCCGAGCGCTCGGTAGCATCATCACACATAAAAAATAAGTGTATCCACATGAGTAAGTATCTGAGCTCCATACCATGATACCACCCCTTTCCAAAAGGAAATGACATACCCTAAAGGGCGCGACCCTCATAACCTTGCCGCAACATTCCTGTTTCGACCATTTCCAGGTTGTGAGGCCTGACGAAGTCTCGTCCACAAAGCTACGCTTTTTCACAAAGACGTGCTTTGATCACAAATGATCAAATAAATGATCATCGTCACAGCAACACTCAGCATGCCACATTACCATATTGGGAATATATTGCTGATAAATTTCAACTACATAACCTCTGAGCTCGTACGTCTCAGAGAAGGGTGTTAAGCTAAGAGAATAAATTCTCCGCCACCAACAGAAATGTATTTGAAAGAAATCAGCTCTATATCTCAAAATGTAATGTCAGACACGTAACCATACAAGTCTGTTCCGTGTTCGAACAGAACCGAAGGCACTTCCAAAGAAGCCCTTGCAAATCCGGATATTCACAATCCCGATAAAACTTCCCATCACAAAGGAAATCTCAATACCGTAGCTAACGGTGCAGAGACAATCGATAGGTCATCCTATCGTTTTCACAAATATCCGGTCTTCATCACCGGTCTTCAATACGATCCATATCGTCGTATTATTATTCGGAATGGGTTATCTGACACAAAGGTCCTTTCCCGGCTAAACCGAATAATAAGCATTTGTTTTAAAAACAATTCAAGTGCCATTTCAAAGGCAATATTGATAGTCGGTGATTTAACCATCAATAATATTCACAACAATCATCAGATTCAAATAATTTTCCCAAATTATTAAATTTCAAATATCTTCCCGATATATGGTTTATACTTCAACCATTTGAAAACAATTTCCAAATCACATTCATTTAAATCACTTAAATAAATCCTTATCGATTTATTTTAAATTTACATCCCAATCAGTAAATTTATTTCCACACTTCATCACTTTGAAAATAAATTTCAAATCACTTTTCCTTACACGGAATATATTTCCAAATATATCTTTTCAAAAACCAGCTTTAGAACCTTTAAATTTTATTTTAAAAAGCTACTTTGGAAAATATACTCAGCTTTATAGTGAAGATACAATTTCACTTCAAAATGGTCCATTTAAACCAATTTAATAAATCCTTATCGATTTATCTCAAATTTACGTTCCAAATCCGTAAATTTACTTTCACATTTTAAAATAAATCAACGCTTATTTTTTTTAAAACAAATTCCCTTTCATTTCATAAATTCCAATTTGAATTTACATTTCCAAATATCCACTTTTAACCCCAAAACCCAATTCCAATTGATTTCAAATTTTATCTCAATATCAAATCGATTACAAATGCAAACGTAAGTTTTATTTCAATAGAACAAAACATTGCCAATTTATTTCTAAGTTTAATTCTAAATAACAAATCATTTGAAAATCGACTTTCAGATTTATTTCTCAAATTCTAAATCAATTTCAAATAAATTTTCTAATAATTTATTTTCCTTTACCAAATTAATTATAAACTTGATTTCTAAATTTATTTTCAATTCCAAATAAATTTCTAAATCGATTCCTCAAAGGTTCATTTTCCAATACCAAATCAATTATCAATTGAATTTTAGGTTGTTTTTAACTTAGTTTAATTTGATTTAACTGTATATAGGAAATCAGAAAAAAAATAGGTATGTATATATATGAAATGATTTAACAGTGAGGTATAATTTATTTTCTTTTTCAAATTCAATGTATATATATATATATATGTAAAAATATATATGTAAATGAAGTTTTAATTTACAGTAAAAGGAAAATGAAAATGATGAAATAAAATTTTTATAAAAAAATAGATATATTCACTTACTGGTTTAATTGTAAACATAGATTATGGAGATAGATTTGTTTATTTAAAACTTAATTATTATCTTAATTAATAAAGAATATTTTTAGGGAATTTTGTTTTAAATATAAATTTTTGAATTTAAGAAATTTATTGAAAGAGAAATTTAATCATTATTTATGTGAATTTATAAACAGGAAGTGTTTAAAGAAAAATTTGTTAAAATAAAATTTGGGGTTAAGTAAATAAATTTAAACGAAAATTGATTGTTCGATTCTTTCGAATATTGATAGATTGTATAAATTATTTATACAAGGTCAAAACGAGAAATCAAAGCAAAATGGAAATGGATTGCAAAATAAAGGGGTTAAGGTGAGATCTTCTCACTCAGATTTAAATTTGAATTGCAGTTATTGATTGCTATTTGGATGTGCTATTAGATATAGTAGGATATATCTATATATATAGCAATATATACATATTGGCATATGTATATATTGGATTGATTGATTTCCCGCATTGTATAGCGGATGAGACCCTATTGCGCCGTTAGTAAGCGGATGATATTTTATAAATCCTATATACCGCGATATTCCACCTCGAAGTGGAATTGGTATTGTGCTAACATCTGTGGATGCAGGGAAACAGGTTGGAGGGATCCAACTGGATTCCTCAAATTGTTTGAATATTATTTCATCTGTGAATGATATGATTTATTGATAATCTGTGGATGATTTATTGATAATTGAAATTGTGAAGACTACAATTTAGCCGAATGTATTTTTGGTATCGTTGGATACCAGAAATAATTGAAATTGGAAATTTTAAATAAATTCTTTTTAAAAGAATTGAATAAATTTAAAAGAAGAAATTTTTAAAAGCGTAAAGTTGATTTTTGAAATGTTATCGAATTATTTCAAAAATATGGGAAAAATTGTTATAAATGGATTTTGAATATTATTTTTCGAAAGTGGGAAAATATATTGAAAAAAAAATCGTCATTTTAAATCTGTTAAAGATAACAGATTCAATTCATAGCTTTCAAAAAGAATTTATTCATAACTTGGAAAACCATTTTTCAATTCAAACTTGAAATTCCTTTAATTAAACTGGAATTTCTTTTCTAATTTGAAAGCTTTTATTCTTTTAAAACAAACAGTTTCATTTTGGAAATCTGATTCATTCATACGAGTTAAAGTCTTTGGGTTAAATCCAAATTCTCAAAATTATACTTTTAAAATGGTTTAACTTCATATAAACACATTCATCACATCTTTAACCATAATTTCTAATTATGAAATTCAATCCCAACTCTTAAATTCAAATTCAAATTGAACTATTTAAATTGGAAACTTTATTAAGTTATTTAAAATAACTTTTATCTTAAAAACCCCATTTCAAAAGTTTTAACATTTAACCCAAATCCATTTTCCCAAAATCAATTGAAATTAAAATTTCAATTTCAAAAATATTAAATTTAAATCATCTGTGACTTAACCGATTTCCACGTGAAATCCATATTTGTGTGTGTAAAGGTGTAGTCCACGGGTTTAACACAATAGTGCAACATAATGAATCATCACAGATCAAAATACAGGATATAGTTGATAAGCGATATAAACTATAACGCTTATCGTTCATTTACAGATCACAGATATATAAGCTACAGATAATAATTTACATTTATCCAGATAAATAACTAGAGTACAGATTACACACAAATCAGAATACATCATAAAACATCACAGATCAGAATATCAAACAGTTCAATCATTCAGTTAAATCCAAACATTCACAAGTGAATTTATTAATCAGCTGATTAATTTAAATCGGATGTATCAATTATTAATCCGGGTTAATTATCAAAATTTAATCACAAATTTATTTGAAATAAATCTTCTTTCAAATTTATTAGCTAACCCTGTAATTATTAACTAATCATTCTTAATTAATGAACCGATTAATTTTTAATTATTAAATACATCTTAATTAATCACCATTATTAATTAATCCTTTGATTTATTAATAAATCAATTCACTCAAAATTTCAAATCATTATTCAATAAATTACATTCCGTAATTATCTATTAATTACTTTTCTAAGTAATTATATTTTCAAAATTATCAACTGATTATTCTGAATTTACTTAAGAAATTAACTTGAACAAACTCAATTAACTCAATTAATTAGACTGAATAATTAATTTCATAATTACTGTCATTAAGTAAGTATACTTAATAGTTCCACAATTGATTATTATTAAATTAATCAATCTAAATTTATTGTTAAAATTTATTACATTAATTATTCAAAAAATCTTAGTTAATGATTTCATTAACTATTAAATTTCTTTAATTTCTTTTCTAAAGAAATTTCTTATATTAATCATTGTTAATTAAAGTGACCTCATCTATATTTATGATTAATGATTATTACCATATATTGAAACATTGTTTCAAATTCCTTTTCATTTCAAATTTTGATTTAAAATCTAAAATAAGTCCGTATTTACCTTTAATAAAGTTTAAAGCAAATTCCTTTAACATTTTAACTCATTGCCAAACTTAAGTGATAAGATTAAAGTAAATTTCCAAATCTTAAAATCTGATTTGAAACTTATTTCAGGTTCTACTTTTAAATTTAACTTGTTTAAATTTTATTTTCGAATTTGATTCTAATTTAAATTCCAATTTTCTTCAATACCTTTAATTTCTTTAAATTATTAAAACAAATGGAATTTAAAACTTTTTATTTATCTTCAAACTGAATTCTACTTCAAACTAGAATCTTTATTTACATTTTGTTTTAACTCCAGTTTTAAACCTTGATTAAAATTTAAATTTAATTTAAAACAGAAAAACAGTTCAGGTATCAAAAACCTGGACCAAAACTCTGACCCGAGCCACCCTGCTTCTGCTTCGAGTAAACTGCTCGATCTACTCGAGTACGACGCGAAGAAATTCAGCTCTTCCCAGGCAAACGAACAAAACCCAGTTTACTCGAGTTAAACTCGAGCCGCTCCCTTCATTTCCCCGAGTGCGACGCGAAACTTTCACTCGTTCTTCCCAAAACAGCACGCAAACAAACCCAAGCTCCTGTACCTCCTTCTTCCCCAACCCTTCAACCCAGATACACACATAAGCACGTGCACGTGCACAACTAGTTCAATCACTTTTTGTCGAAGTTACGACCATCAACGAGTCGACGACCCTCCACTCGATCTTCCAGACCATCCATCAACACAAATCGACGACGATCTCACGATTAGAATACGTGACCCAAACTGGAACGAAACATGTCCACCAAAAATTGTCTCGTTCGCCACGCCCCAACCACCAGAACTCATACAACTCCGGCCAACTACCAGTCAACTTCCCTTCTTCCATCACCCAAAAGCGCGTTGCGCTCGATCGATCACCCACGATGAACGAACCCAAATACAAGCCCACGTCAAAACTAGGTTTACGAACGAAAAACGCTCACCGCCGTCGCCACTGTGCACGTGAGCATCTCCAGGCATTTTTCTCCGATGCCCCCTAGGCTTCTTCACCTCCACGCGAAACCCCGAGCTCCAACAATCCTCCGATCACCTGAATTTGCCCCAAACCCATTTCCAGTTCATTTATGAACTGCTCCCTTATCTTAGCTCTAAAAGTCATGATCTTTACTTTAAAAATCATGTCTTGATATACGAATTCAATCTACAGGCCTGAATTCGTGAATTTAAAAGTTTGAATATGGACTTATTTAAAGTGGTGCTCAGTTCTTTAGTTTTCCAGAGATGATACCCAGTATTTTTAACTTGAATATATTTTTAAAATTTAATTCAGGGTCAAACAAACAGTTGTTGTTTTTATTTTAAATCCAAACAATGAGTGGATTGTGCAGAGAAGATTTTTGAATTGAAATCTTTGTTTACAAACTAAGATAGAAATCATATGAAAACAACAACATGCACACCAATACTTCAACCATTTAAATATTCACCAAGGGTTCATATATATATATGTGTAAGTACTCATTCACAGATATGTTGTAATGACCCAAAACTCGGCCTTCGAAAATCGGCACCCGTACTTCACTTGTACTCAAAATGCCGTAGATTCAAACGCCGAATCTGGTTCACCGAAGCTTGTAACACAATTAAGTAAATAACACAGCGGAAGAAAAAGAATAATACATTGATATACAGCTTTGATACAATATCTGATACAATAGAGTGATACAATGAATATCAAAATACATCAGAGATATGATACAAGAAACAACAGTGGAAATGAAAATAGATAACACCAGCAGTGGAAAATCTCCATCGTCAAAGCACCAATCCAGAAATAGCTCGAACTCCCAATAACGATGCACAAAGATAAGCAAGTACAGTCCGATTCAAAGACGGAACTAGCTCCAGATAATCTACTCAACCTGAATATCTGAGAAACCCAACTCTAGACTGCCCGTGTGGAAAATGGTGGGCACCCAGAGTTTAGGAAGGGAACAATAAACTCCGAGTTAGTCATGGGACTAGTGTGAGCAACAAAAACAGTTTATCTTTAAAAACAAATAGCAAAAGAACTTTAAATATTGAAATCCGCAATGCTTTTGGAAAATGAAACTACCATAAGACCTCCCACCACACACACAATGCAAACGCAGACTTGGAGGAGATTTCTTCTTATGTTAGTCAAAGATGCTTACTACGCAAAGTCAAATCATTTTTGATATTATTATTAGTGCATAGTGTACAAGATCATTTCGAAAATACAATATTAATCTTAGCCAGCATAGGTACCATTATATTATGCCTGCTATAGCTGCCTCCTGAGGAGACAGGTTCTACAATTGCAATCGTAAAGGTTCGTATTGTTTCTTTGGATTTTTCCAACAAATGGTCAGGCTAAGGAACTTCCTTTCCTCCTGCCGAATGGGATCGCCTCTGGCTGGACATCCCGAGAGACAATCTGCTCTCTGCTAAACAAGGCCGGGTTACCCCTGTAACAAGTAACTCACGACTATGCCATTCCCCGGTCCTTTGGGACCTTTATCCGAGCGCTCGGTATCCAACATCACACATAATAAATAAGGTGTGTCCACATGAGTAAGTATCAGGGCTCCATACCATAATACCACCCTTTTCCAGAAGGAAATGACATACCCTAAAGGGCACGACCCTCATAACCTTGCCGCAACATTCCTGTTTCGACCATTTCCGGGTTGTGAGGCCCTGACGAAGTCTCGTCCACAAAGCTACGCTTTTTCCAAAAGCCACGCTTTGGGTCAACAGATGATCAACCTATGATCACAAAGATAAATGATCAAACAAATGATCATATCACAAATGATCAAACACTGATCATCACACAGCAACACTCAGCATGTCACATTACGAAATTGGGATATATCGCTGATAACTTCAACTACATAACCTTTGAGCTCGTACGTCTCAGAGAAGGGTGTTAAGCTAAGAGAATAAATTCTCCGCCACCAACAAAAATGTATTTGAAAGAAATCGGCTTTATATCTCAATTTGTAATGTCATACATACAACCCATACAAGTCTGTTCCGGGATCGAACAGAACCGAAGGCACTTCTTACGAAGCCCTTGCACATCCGGATAATTTCCAATCACGTCCGGACTTCCCATCACAAAGGATGATCAAATCTCTATACCGGGGACCAGTCGATGCAGAGACATTCGATGAGTTGTCCTTTCGTTTTCGTAAATATCCGGTCTTCAACAACGGTCTTCAAATGCTATCCATATCGACGTATCACATATTCGGAATGGGTTATATGACACAAATGTCTTTTCCCGGCTAACCCGAATAGTGAGCGAAATATTTAAAAACATATGGATATGTGATTTCATTCAAGTCACAACTTAATTTTTCAACTTCTTTTTAAATGGTTTCAATCGATTACCATTTCAAATCTTTTAAACAAAGAGATTTATTTCACAAAGTTCACCCAGTTTTCAACAAAAATCCATTCACAGATTTCAAAACAATTCCCGTTTTAATTGAATTAACTCGTTAAATCTTTAAATCAAAGATTTAACTTATAGCTTTCAAAACAATGTCATTTCGAATGGTTTAGACAAATCATCATTTTAAATCTGTTAAAAATAAACAGATTCAATTCATAGCTTTTCAAAACAATTTCAATTTCATTTCAAATTTGAAACCTTTCAACACAAATTGGAAGTTCATTACTTATATGAAAGCTGTTATTATTTGAAAACAAATAGTTTCATTTCAAAAAAATCCAATTATATTTGCTCGAGTTACAGCCTTTGAATTTAAATTCAAATTCCCAAATCAATACTTTTAAAATAGTTTAACCCATATATAACTGGTATGATATCTTTAATCCCTAGTTTCGAATCATAGAATTCAATTTCAAATATTGAATTCAAATTTAAATCAAATAATTCAAATTTCAAACTTTATCAAGTTACTCAAAATAAATTTCATCTTTGAAATTCCATTTCAAAGCTTTTCACTTTAAACCCAAATTTCCAATTTCAAAACATTTGAAATTAAAATTTCAATTTCCAAAAATATCAAATTTAAATTATTTGTGACTTAACCGATTTCCACGTGAAATCCATATTTGTGTGTGTATAAGTGTGGTCCAGAGGTTTTACACAGTAGTGTAACATCATACAATCATCACAGATATATCGATAAGCGGTACAATCGATAACGCTTATCTTCATTCACAGATTCATAGATAAAATAAATTTATCAATCACAAAGATTCACTATTACAATTCGATGTGGGTTTCGGATAACCAACTGGAATCCGACTCCCTGTCGCATCGAAATTCAAATGCCGTTTTACGGGCCAAGGGTTTTCATATTCACATAGTAATATATCACAGACAAGTAAATTTCAGATCATAACATAAATCAGGATGTATCACAAAGCATCATATATCAGGGATATTCAACAATTCAAATCATCCAATATAATCCAAGCATCCATAAGTAAGATCAGTTAATATCTGATTAAAATTAATTTATACCAGATTAATTACTTATGAATAACTACAAATCTTGGTTAATTAATATTAATTAATTACAAATCATTCTGATTAATTATCCTTTTTAATTATCCTATAAATTTAATGACTTACAAATCATTAAATTCTAATTAATTTCTAAGATAAACTTCATTCATATTAATGATTTAATTATCATTAATAAAGTATTCCAAACAATTTACTTCCTAATTTATTTCAAATTTCATCTTTAAAATTTAAGATTTAAAAATGAATTCAAATCTATCTTTAAAAAAGTTTAAACAATTTCTAAATTCTTTTTTTTATATAAGTTAAAGAATTATTTATTTTATAATAGAAGTTTCCAATTTTATTTTAAATTCAAATCAATTTAAAATTTCACTCCATCCTCAAACATTTTTGAATTCAACTATTTAACATTTTAAAGTGGTTCAAATAATTTAAACTTTTAAAACCTTATTTTATTTTAAAACTGAGATTCAACTAAACTCGAATCAGATTCTAAAACTCTTTTGAATCTTCACTTCTTATTTTAAATTCCAGTTTTAAAATTCCAAGAAACAAACAGGATTTGAAAAACCTGAAACGTACTTTTACCCGAGCCATCCCTATATCTACTTCGAGTCCAACACTAGAAATACTCGAGTTAAACACGCAACCAAACCCAGTAAACTTCTCCTTCCCAAACAAAACCCACCACTGATACACAGTGATCTACGTTCACGTGCACGGCCGATCGAAGCCCTTCCGATCAACCACGATAACGTTGCCAAGTCGACGGCAACCCCTTCAAGCTTCATGACCTCCTAGCTTCACCCATCTCGATCGAAATCGAAATCGAGAGGTCGAACCAAACCTGGACATTCCAAAACATCACCATCCCAAACCCTGTCAACATCGCCTCGTCCACGCCATGCCGACCATCTACGAGCCTCCACCTCCGGCCTCGACTTCGACTACCTCCCCTCTTCCACCACTTGAAGTTGCGTGCAACTCGATGCACTATAGAGGACGAACGAATCGAGATGCCAATGCTCAGCCAAACTAGGTTTACAGAAACAAAACACTCACCGCTGTCGCCACCGTGGCCATGGCCATCTCCGAATATTTTTCGCTGCCTCTCCGTAGGCTCCTCCACCACCACGCGAAGATCCCAACTCGATTGAGCCTCCAATCGCCTGAACTTGATCGAAACCCATTATTCGATCAACCCAAAACTGCTCCTAACCTAAGCAACTAAAAATCACCAAATTGGTTTTAAAAATCCCATCTTTGTATGCTTATTCAAATTATGTAATCAAATCAGTGATTTAAAACACTCGATTCTATCATATGATTTTTTTTGTTTTATTGTAAACATAAATACCCAGATACTCTTCTTTACAATACACAGCCACATGAGTAATTTACAAACCAAACATACAAAAATAAAAACAATTGGTCTACTCACTGCATCAACAGGTAAATGGTTTAAATTAAGAGTTTGCTCACAAAATCATATTTTTAAAGTTTTAAAACAAAAGGTTACTCACAAACATCAGATCACTAAACTCTAACATGATTTGGAGTTGAAGTACAGGAATTTATACCCTGTAAGTGATTGAAACAGAACATATGTCTGGAACCAGACATGCACACCACAACCATTCATATGCATATATATATCTATAGGTAAGTTTAACAACTAAGCAACATTTCATGGCAGATCCAAATATTAACCACACATCAGAGAAAAGAACAAGTTTAAGGGGTTTTGCTCACAGTAGTTTCCAGAGGAAAGAAAGCAGAGCTTTTCTTTTATGCTTGAAACAGGTTGTCATTTGCAAGTTGAAATTCTTCTTCTTGATTCTCTGATCGATCTGAGTTGTATGTTGTTTAAGGTTGAGATGATATATTTTTTTCTTTTTCCAGTTTAGAATGGAACGAATACTGAAGTAAGGATTGATAAAGGAAATACACAAAGATATGTTTTTGTACAGGTGATAATTGTTTTGGTCAGAGATATTTCATTTTCTTTGGAGGCTAAAGGCAAATTTGAATAGATGGCATTTAATGCTAAGTACTTTATATCTTTTATATGTTTACTTATGTCTTCATGCTTATCTCTTCGGCTGTACAAATATGAACATATATCTTCTTTTGCAAGCTAAAGATATTTTTAATTTTCTTTTGTTCATACTTACCTTCATTTTGTTCCCTTGCTTCTTTTTTTTTGTTTACAGCCTATGCTTCTTCATATTTTATCTTATCTTTTGTTGGCTGAGAATTCGATTTTGTGCAAAGTAATGATGGGGTATTAAATGCATGTGTACTTCTTTATCTATACTCTTATGCTATGTATTTTATTTTATTTTCTTTGTCTTGCTTTGACTATGCTAGTTTGATTTCGGCTGAGATTATATTTTCTTTGCCTTATTATTTTTGTTACAAGAAGATTAAGTCTTGTTTTAGCCTTTAGAAATGCACACATGTTTTCTTTTGTTTGTTTGGTTTCATCTTTTTCTTTTATTATTTTGTAGCCTATATTATTTATATTACTTTGTATTGGTTTATTAATATGATATTAAGATTTATATTTTTACTTTACATTGTATAAAACTATATAATTTATTTATTACTATAATTTATCTTTGGCCCATTTATTTACAATTTAAATTCAAATCAAATATATACATATATATTATTTCAAATTTGCTCATATATGCTCAAATACATATATATATTCACATATATATGTATAATATTTTTAAATTTAAATGATTTATACAAACTATATTTGGATATCGGGGAAACTCGCATTACTTAACCAATTTAATTTCATAATTTTTATTCAAAAACTCATTTTAATCATCAATCAAATGTAATTAAAATTCGGGGTCGTTACAGACTTCCCCTCTTAAAAGAGTTTCGTCCTCGAAATTGCCAAGAAGACAAAAAGGTAGATGAAGAAGATTTCATCAAATCAACAGAATATCTATTTTGCATTTGGCTTACCAAATCAGAATATCGACAATAGATACAAGAACGAATCTATTTTAACACTTCACAAGATACTCGGGTTATCCAGATCTACGAAATATGCAGTGACATCGGTTAGTTTGAAGGGATAACTAACCATTCGTAGAATATACTGGGACCCAAAAGATAGATAGATATGTGGATACAATTTCAAATCCTTTTAATTTAAAAAACCAATTTATACCTATCAACCATAGTAAACAAAGCAACCAATTCATCCAAACAAACAATTTTGGTCTATCCGGAGTTTATGTCCCATATTCATATATCGAATCTTCTTCCTGGATCAACCAGAAATTATCGAAGAATTGAGAAAAGATGACGAATCTAAGAGATTGATAGAGAAAAGATTGTTTCCTTGTTGTTACAGGATATTGACCATTTATAGTCGTATTCCAATGTCCCCTATCTCATCCTCTTCTCGCACTCATACTTACCATCAGTGGATAGTAAGAGAATTTACTAAGGCATTTAAACGGATATCTTAGGGATGCACTCATTCTAGGGATACTTCACCCTATCTCTAATGAGTTACTTAACGTGTTATACTCCTGAGCTAAAGTTCAACCTTAGCTCTGATACCACGTTGTAATGACCCAAAACTCGGCCTTCGAAAATCGGCACCCGTACTTCACTTGTACTCAAAATGCCGTAGATTCAAACGCCGAATCTGGTTCACCGGAGCTTGTAACACAATTAAGTAAATAACACAGCGGAAGAAAAAGAATAATACATTGATATACAGCTTTGATACAATATCTGATACAACAGAGTGATACAATGAATATCAAAATACATCAGAGATATGATACAAGAAACGGCAGTGGAAATGAAAATAGATAACACAAGCAGCGGAAAATCTCCATCGTCAAAGCACCAATCCAGAAATGGCTCGAACTCCCAATAACGATGCACAAAGATAAGCAAGTACAGTCTGATACAAAGACGGAACTAGCTCTAGATAATCTACTCAACCTGAATATCTGAGAAACCCAACTCTAGACTGCCCGTGTGGAAAATGGTGGGCACCCAGAGTTTAGGAAGGGAACAATAAACTCCGAGTCAGTCATGGGACTGGTGTGAGCAACAAAAACAGTTTATCTTTAAAAACAAATAGCAATAGAACTTTAAATATTGAAATCCGCAATGCTTTTGGAAAATGAAACTACCATAAGACCTCCCACCACACACACAATGCAAACGCAGACTTGGAGGAGATTTCTTCTTATGTTAGTCAAAGATGCTTACTACGCAAAGTCAAATCATTTTTGATATTATTATTAGTGCATAGTGTACACGATCATTTCGAAAATACAATATTAATCTTAGCCAGCATAGGTACCATTATATAATGCCTGCTATAGCTGCCTCCTGAGGAGACAGGTTCTACGATTGCAATCGTAAAGGTTCGTATTGTTTCTTTGGATTTTTCCAACAAATGGTCAGGCTAAGGAACTTCCTTTCCTCCTGCCGAATGGGATCGCCTCTGGCTGGACGTCCCGAGAGACAAACTGCTCTCTGCCAAACAAGGCCGGGTTACCCCTGTAACAAGTAACTCACGACTATGCCATTCCCCGGTCCTTTGGGACCTTTATCCGAGCGCTCGGTATCCAACATCACACATAATAAATAAGGTGTGTCCACATGAGTAAGTATCAGGGCTCCATACCACAATACCACCCTTTTCCAGAAGGAAATGACATACCCTAAACGGCGCGACCGTCATAACCTTGCCGCAACATTCCTGTTTCGACCATTTCCGGGTTGTGAGGCCCTGACGAAGTCTCGTCCACAAAGCTACGCTTTTTCCAAAAGCCACGCTTTGGGTCAACAAATGATCAACCTATGATCACAAAGATAAATGATCAAACAAATGATCATATCACAAATGATCAAAAACTGATCATCACACAGCAACACTCAGCATGTCACATTACCAAATTGGGATATATCGCTGATAACTTCAACTACATAACCTCTGAGCTCGTACATCTCAGAGAAGGGTGTTAAGCTAAGAGAATAAATTCTCCGCCACCAATAGAAATGTATTTGAAAGAAATCGGCTTTATATCTCAATTTGTAATGTCAGACATACAACCCATACAAGTCTGTTCCGGGATCGAACAGAACCGAAGGCACTTCTTACGAAGCCCTTGCACATCACGATAATTTCCAATCACGTCCGGACTTCCCATCACAAAGGATGATCAAATCTCTATACTAGGGACCAGTCGATGCAGAGACATTCGATGAGTTGTCCTTTCGTTTTCATAAATATCCGGTCTTCAACACCGGTCTTCAAATGCTATCCATATCCACGTATCACATATTCGGAATGGGTTATATAACACAAATGTCTTTTCCCGGCTAACCCGAATAGTGAGCAAAATATTTAAAAACATATGGATATGTGATTTCAATTAAGTCACAACTTAATTTTTCAACTTCTTTTTAAATGGTTTCAATCGATTACCATTTCAAATCTTTTAAACAAAGAGATTTATTTCATAAAGTTCAACCAGTTTTCAACAAAAATCCATTCACAGATTTCAAAACAATTCCCGTTTTAATTGAATTAACTCGTTAAATCTTTAAATCAAAGATTTAACTTATAGCTTTCAAAACAATGTCATTTCGAATGGTTTAGACAAATCATCATTTTAAATCTGTTAAAAATAAACAGATTCAATTCATAGCTTTTCAAAACAATTTCAATTTCATTTTAAATTTGAAACCTTTCAACACAAATTGGAAGTTCATTACTTATATGAAAGCTGTTATTATTTGAAAACAAATAGTTTCGTTTCAGAAAAATCCAATTATATTTGCTCGAGTTACAGCCTTTGAATTTAAATTCAAATTCCCAAATCAATACTTTTAAAATAGTTTAACCCATATATAACTGGTATGATATCTTTAATCCCTAGTTTCGAATCATAGAATTCAATTTCAAATATTGAATTCAAATTTAAATCAAATAATTCAAATTTCAAACTTTATCAAGTTACTCAAAATAAATTTCATCTTTGAAATTCCATTTCAAAGCTTTTCACTTTAAACCCAAATTTCCAATTTCAAAACATTTGAAATTAAAATTTCAATTTCCAAAAATATCAAATTTAAATTATCTGTGACTTAACCGATTTCCACGTGAAATCCATATTTATGTGCGTATAAGTGTGGTCCAGGGGTTTTACACAGTAGTGCAACATCATATAATCATCACAGATATATCGATAAGCGGTACAATCGATAACGCTTATCTTCATTCACAGATTCATAGATAAAATAAATTTATCAATCATAAAGATTCACTATTACAATTCGATGTGGGTTTCGGATAACCAACTGGAATCCGACTCCCTGTCGCATCGAAATTCAAATGCCGTTTTACGGGCCAAGGGTTTTCATATTCACATAGTAATATATCACAGACAAGTAAATTTCATATCATAACATAAATCAGGATGTATCACAAAGCATCATATATCAAGGATATTCAACAATTCAAATCATCCAATATAATCCAAGCATCCATAAGTAAGATCAGTTAATATCTGATTAAAATTAATTTATACCATATTAATTACTTATGAATAACTACAAATCTTGGTTAATTAATTACAAATCATTCTGATTAATTATCCTTTTTAATTATCCTATAAATTTAATGACTTACAAATCATTAAATTCTAATTAATTTCTATGATAAACTTCATTCATATTAATGATTTAATTATCATTAATAAAGTATTCCAAACAATTTACTTCCAAATTTATTTCAAATTTCATCTTTAAAATTTAAGATTTAAAAATGAATTCAAATCTATCTTTAACAAAGTTTAAACAATTTCTAAATTCTTTTTTTATATAAGTTAAAGAATTATTTATTTTATAATATAAGTTTCCAATTTTATTTTAAATTCAAATCAATTTAAAATTTCACTCCATCCTTAAACATTTTTGAATTCAACTATTTAACATTTTAAAGTGGTTCAAATAATTTAAACTTTTAAAACCTTATTTTATTTTAAAACTGAGATTCAACTAAACTCGAATCAAATTCTAAAACTCTTTTGAATCTTCACTTCTTATTTTAAATTCCAGTTTTAAAATACCAAGAAACAAACAGGATTTGAAAAACCTGAAACGTACTTTTACCCGAGCCATCCCTATATCTACTTCGAGTCCAACACTAGAAATACTCGAGTTAAACACGCAACCAAACCCAGTAAACATCTCCTTCCCAAACAAAACCCACCACTGATACACAGTGATGTACGTTCACGTGCACGGCCGATCGAAGCCCTTTCGATCAACCACGATCATGTTGCCAAGTCGACGGCAACCCCTTCAAGCTTCATGACCTCCTAGCTTCGCCCATCTCGATCGAAATCGAAATCGAGAGGTCGAACCAAACCTGGACATTCCAAAATAGCCAAAGCCTTTTTTATTACTCAGTTATTTGAAGATAAATTCTTAACAATAAATACTTTATTAAAAGAAAATATATATATATAAAGTAGATATATCTATACATACACATTTTGAACTTACCTGTTTATTTTAAGAAGAATGTATTTTGATGATTAACCTATTACTCATTTGTGTTATAAAAAGATTTTCAAGGAAATTAGTTAAAATTTAATCCTTTGATTTAAATTTAATCACTAGTTAATTTAGCAAATGGAAAATTTATTTATTCGATTTAATTTAATTGGTAAGAGGAAAAATTGGTTCGACAAAATAATTTGGCTAATTTAATTTATCAGATAAGAAATTTAGTTTCAAATTTAATAATTGAAATTGGTTTAAAACAAAACCATTGAATAACTAAAATTACCAAATAAAAGTTGATTGTTCGATCACTTGGAATATTAATAGATTGTATAAATTATTTATACAAGGTTAAAGTCGAGAAAACAAAAGAAGGATTGGATTGGATTGCAAAATAAAAAGCTAAGGTGAGATCTTCTCACTTAGATTTAAATTTGAATTGCAGTTATTGATTGCTATTTGGATGTGCTATTAGATATAGTAGGATATATATACCATTTGGTATCAGAGCTAAGGTTGAACTTTAGCTCAGGAGTATAACACATTAAGTAGATCATTAGAGGTAGAGTGAAGTAAACTCTAGAATGAGTAATCCTTAAGATATATGTCCGTAAGCCTCAGTAAATTCTCTTGCTATTCACTGATAGTAAGTATGAGGGTAAGAAGAGGATGAGATAGAGGACAGGGGAATACGACTAGAAATGGTCAATACTCTGTAACAACAGTGGAAACAAATTTTCTCTATCAATCTCTTTTGTTCAGCATCTTTTCTCTATTCATCGATAATTTCTGGTAGATCTAGAAAGGAGATTCGATATATTAAAATGGGACGTAAACTCCAGATAGGCCAAATTGTTTGTTTGGATGTATTGGTTGCCATGGTTGCTTTGTTTGCTATGGTTGATAGATATACTATAGTTTTAAACTAAAAAAAATTGAAATTGTATCCATATATCTATCTATTTTTTTGGGATTCCGATTTATTCTACAGATGGTTAGTTATCCCTTTGGACTAATCGATGCCATTGTATATTTCGTAAATCTGGATAACCCGAGTATCTTGTGAAGTGTTAAACAGATTCGTTCTTGTATCTGTTATTGATATTCTGATTTGGTGAGCCAAATGCAGAATAAATGTTCAGTTTGATTAGAAGAAACATTCTTCATCTGTCTTTGTTTCGTGCCTGCGAATTTCGAGGACGAAATTCTTTTAAGTGGGGAAGTCTGTAACGACCCCGAATTTTATATATATTTAAATTAATAATTAATTAATTTTTGAATAAAATTTGTGAAATAAAACGATAAATGGATTGCGAGTTTCCCCGATATCCAAGTATATTTGTATAAATCATTTAATTTTAAAAATATTATATATATGTGAATATATATGTAATTGAGCATACATGAGTAAATTTGATATAATATATATGTATATATTTGATTTGAATTCAAATTGTAAATAAATGGGTTAAAGATAAATTATAATAATAAATATTAGTAGTGATGATTTATGTTAGAAATAAAAATACAAAATTTTATAAGATAAACGATAAAAATATCAAGTAAACACATTTTCTAAACTTTAACAACTAATTAAAAATAGAAATCATCTATATTACAAGATAATAAGAAATAAATATAAAAGCTTATATAGAAAAGCCACCACTATCTTCATTTGTACAGATATGTGTATACAAATTGTAATAAGAAAATATAAACATATATATGCACACCTGTCAAAGAATGAAACAAGAAGAAAAGGAAATATCTAGGAACACATAAAAATATCTAAGATCTTATAGACTAAGTATATGTTGCAGGTAAGAATAAAGTGAAAGTATAGGAGACAAGTAAAATAAAATAGATAAGTATGCAAACATGAAAACAAGTAAACAAAAGCTTGTAAAGGAAGACATCAAGATATATTCATATTGTACAGCCGAAGAGATAAGCATGAAGACATAAAGGACTAAAATAATAAATGCTTTCATCTGCCCAATACAACAAAGATGCAGCCACCAAAAACATATTGTCTCGGCCAGCAAAGATTAAAATATCCATGCCAAACTATTGTAGCAAAGCAATATTTTATACCTGTAAACTTCTTTTTATATGTATCACCTCCTACCTAGATTCGTCCATTCAAACTAAGAAAAAAAAACTGAAGTGAACTACAACTTCACTTTAAACAAACAAGCTTCATCTCAGTTTCTTCCATCAAACTAAGTTAAAATCTGAAGTAAATAAGACTCAAACCAAAACAAATTAAATCAAGGCAAACAAGGGAAATCAAGAAAAAAGAAGCTTCAGCCTGGAAAAGCTTCAGTTTGCAAATTTTAAAAGCTTGTTCAACAAACAACCTCTGTTCTTCTTTGCCATGTAAGTAACTTTTGTCGTTATTAAACTTAAAAGTATAATCTGTTGCTTATATCTGTGAATGAGTATACTTACACACATATATATATATATATATGAACCCTTGGTGAATATTTAAATGGTTGAAGTATTGGTGTGCATGTTGTTGTTTTCATATGATTTCTATCTTAGTTTGTAAACAAAGATTTCAATTCAAAAATCTTCTCTGCACAATCCACTCATTGTTTGGATTTAAAATCAAAACAACAACTGTTTGTTTGACCCTGAATTAAATTTTAAAAATATATTCAAGTTAAAAATACTGGGTATCATCTCTGGAAAACTAAAGAACTGAGCACCACTTTAAATAAGTACAAATTCAAACTTCTAAATTCATGAATTCAGGCCTATAGATTGAATTCGTATATCAAGACATGATTTTTAAAGTAAAGATCATGACTTTTAGAGCTAAGATAAGGGAGCAGTTCATAAATGAACTGGAAATGGGTTTGGGGCAAATTCAAGTGATCGGAGGATTGTTGGAGCTCGGGGTTTCGCGTGGAGGTGAAGAAGCCTAGGGGGCATCGGAGAAAAATGCCTGGAGATGCTCACGTGCACAATGGCGACGGCGGTGAGCGTTTTTCGTTCGTAAACCTAGTTTTGACGTGGGCTTGTATTTGGGTTCGTTCATCGTGGGTGATCGATCGAGCGCAACGCGCTTTTGGGTGATGGAAGAAGGGAAGTTGACTGGTAGTTGGTCAGAGTTGTATGAGTTCTAGTGGTTGGGGTGTGGCGAACGAGACGATTTTTGGTGGACATGTTTCGTTCCAGTTTGGGTCACGTATTCTAATCGTGAGATCGTCGTCGATTTGTGTTGATGGATGGTCTGGAAGATCGAGTGGAGGGTCGTCGACTCGTCGATGGTCGTAACTTCGACAAAAAGTGATTGAACTAGTTGTGCACGTGCACGTGCTTATGTGTGTATCTGGGTTGAAGGGTTGGGGAAGAAGGAGGTACAGGAGCTCGGGTTTGTTTGCGTGCTGTTTTGGGAAGAACGAGTGAAAGTTTCGCATCGCACTCGGGGAAATGAAGGGAGCGGCTCGAGTTTAACTCGAGTAAACTGGGTTTTGTTCGTTTGCATGGGAAGAGCTGAATTTCTTTGCATCGTACTCGAGTAGATCGAGCAGTTTACTCGAAGCAGAAGCAGGGCGGCTCGGGTCAGAGTTTTGGTCCAGGTTTTTGATACCTGAACTGTTTTTCTGTTTTAAATTAAATTTAAATTTTAATCAAGGTTTAAAACTGGAGTTAAAACAAAATGTAAATAAAGATTCTAGTTTGAAGTAGAATTCAGTTTGAAGATAAATAAAAAGTTTTAAATTCCATTTGTTTTAATAATTTAAAGAAATTAAAGGTATTGAAGAAAATTGGAATTTAAATTAGAATCAAATTCAAAAATAAAATTTAAACAAGTTAAATTTAAAAGTAGAACCTGAAATAAGTTTCAAATTAGATTTTAAGATTTGGAAATTTACTTTAATCTTATCACTTAAGTTTGGCAATGAGTTAAAATGTTAAAGGAATTTGCTTTAAACTTTATTAAAGGTAAATAAGGACTTATTTTAGATTTTAAATCAAAATTTGAAATGAAAAGGAATTTGAAACAATGTTTCAATATATGGTAATAATCATTAATCATAAATATAGATGAGGTCACTTTAATTAACAATGATTAATATAAGAAATTTCTTTAGAAAAGAAATTAAAGAAATTTAATAGTTAATGAAATCATTAACTAAGATTTTTTGAATAATTAATGTAATAAATTTTAACAATAAATTTTGATTGATTAATTTAATAATAATCAATTGTGGAACTATTAAGTATACTTACTTAATGACAGTAATTATGAAATTAATTATTCAGTCTAATTAATTGAGTTAATTGAGTTTGTTCAAGTTAATTTCTTAAGTAAATTCAGAATAATCAGTTGATAATTTTGAAAATATAATTACTTAGAAAAGTAATTAATAGATAATTACGGAATGTAATTTATTGAATAATGATTTGAAATTTTGAGCGAATTGATTTGTTAATAAATCAAAAGATTAATTAATAATGGTGATTAATTAAGATGTATTTAATAATTAAAAATTAATCGGATCATTAATTAAGAATGATTAGTTAATAATTACAGGGTTAGCTAATAAATTTGAAAGAAGATTTATTTCAAATAAATTTGTGATTAAATTTTGATAATTAACCCGGATTAATAATTGATACATCCGATTTAAATTAATCAGTTGATTAATAAATTCACTTGTGAATGTTTGGATTTAACTGAATGATTGAACTGTTTGATATTCTGATCTGTGATGTTTTATGATGTATTCTGATTTGTGTGTAATATGTACTGTAGTTATTTATCTGGATAAATGTAAATTATTATCTGTAGCTTATATATCTGTGATCTGTGATCTGTAAATGAAGGATAAGCGTTATAGTTTATATCGCTTATCAACTATATCCTGTATTTTGATCTGTGATGATTCATTATGTTGCACTATTGTGTTAAACCCCTGGACTACACCTTTACACACACAAATATGGATTTCACGTGGAAATCAGTTAAGTCGCAGATGATTTAAATTTAATATTTTTAAAATTGAAATTTTAATTTCAATTGATTTTGGGAAAATGGATTTGGGTTAAATGTTAAAAATTTTGAAATGGGGTTTTTAAGATAAAAGTTATTTTAAATAACTTAATAAAGTTTCCAATTTAAATAGTTCAATTTGAATTTGAATTTAAGAGTTGGAATTGAATTTCATAATTAGAAATTATGGTTAAAGATGTGATGAATGTGTTTATATGAAGTTAAACCATTTTAAAAGTATAATTTTGAGAATTTGGATTTAACCCAAAGACTTTAACTCGTATGAATGAATCAGATTTCCAAAATGAAACTGTTTGTTTTAAAAGAATAAATGCTTTCAGATAAGAAAAGAAATTCCAGTAATTAAAGGAATTTCAAGTTTGAATTGAAAAATGGTTTTCCAAGTTATGAATAAATTCTTTTTGAAAGCTATGAATTGAATCTGTTATCTTTAACAGATTTAAAATGACGATTTGTTTAAATCATTTGAAATGGAATTGTTTTGAAAGCTATAAGTTAAATCTTTGATTTAAAGATTTAACGAGTTAAAAACTGAAATGGAAATTGATTTAGAAAATCTGTGAATGAATCTTTTATTTAAAAGATTTAAATTTGGAAATTGTTTAAATCATTGAAGGTTGTTTGAAATGAATCTTTTTGTTTAAAGATTTGAAAATGGTGATTCATTGAACCATTTGAAGAAAAAGTTTGGGTTTAAGTTGTGACTTAATTGAAATCCCAATATCCATATATTTTTAAATATTGCGCTCACTATTCGGGTTAGCCGGGAAAAGACCTTTGAGTCATATAACCCATTCTGAATAGTGATACGTCGTATATGGATGGCATTTGAAGACCGGTGGTGAAGACCGGATATTTTTGAAAAAATGAAAGGACAACCTGTCGAATGTCTCTGCACTGAGTTGCTCCGGTATAGAGATTTATATCACTCTTTTGTGATGGGAAGTCCGGACGTGATTGGAAATTATCCGGATGTGCAAGGGCTTCGTGAGAAGTGCCTTCGGTTCTGTTCGATCCCGGAACAGACTTGTATGGTTACATGTCTGACATTACACTTTGAGATATAAAGCAGATTTCTTTCAAATACATTTCTGTTGGTGGCGGAGAATTTATTCTCTTAGCTTAACACCCTTCTCTGAGACGTACGAGCTCAGAGGTTATGTAGTTGAAGTTATCAGCAATATATTCCCAATTTGGTAATGTGACATACTGAGTTTAGCTGTGTGATGATCAGTGTTTGTTCATTTGTGATATGATCATTTGTTTGATCATTTATCTTTGTGATCATTGATTGATCATCCGTGGACCCAAAGCGTGGCTTTTTGAAAAAGCGTAGCTTTGTGGACGAGACTTCGTCAGGCCTCACAACCCGGAAATGGTCGAAACAGGAATGTTGCGGCAAGGTTATAAGGGTCGCGCCCTTTAGGGTATGTCATTTTGTCACATCCCGAAAATTTTTCGACTTTCGAAAATTCAACATCGATACTCACTTTATCGACTGCCGAGACATCGAATGCCGGAAACCCGGAAAGTTATGGTTTTAAGAAAGAAAAAGTAGAAGAAGAAGGAGATAGAAGAAAAGAAGAGAAAAAGAAAAGAAGAACAACACATCAACATCAGAATAGAAAACAATATCAGAATCTTACACATCGCAGCGGAACAATATATAATAGATAAATGAATAATCTTTAAAACAAAGAACTATATCATTTTATACATACATCAATCATCAGAGTCACTATACAACTTAGTACAACAATGGACAGTTATATAAACTTGTCCTCATACAGAATACACAACGGAATAAATACTATCAGATACAAATACTACGTCTCGTCATCCAGCTTATCTCCAAGCTCCAGAATATCCAGAATATCCTGATAATATAACTCTAGGCTGCCCGTGTGGAAATTGGTGGGCACCCAGAGTTTAGAAGGGAACAATAAACTCCGAGTCAGTCATGGTGACTGGTGTGAGATCGTAAAACAGTTATTCTTTAAATTAAACAACAGGAATATTTTTAAAGTCAATTCGCAATGCTTTTGGAAAATGAAACTACCATAAGACCTCCCGCCACACACACAATGCAAACGCAGACTTGGAGGAGATTTCTTCTTATGATAGTCAAAGATGCTTACTACGCAAAATCAAATCATTTTTGATATTATTATTAGTGCATAGTGTAGAAAATATTTCGAAAGTATAATATAAATCTTAGCCAGCATAGGTACCATTATATTATGCCTGCTATAGCTGCCTCCTGAGGAGACAGGTTATACAATTGAAATCGTAAAGGCTCGTATTGTTTCTTTGGATTTCCAACAAATGGTCAGGCTAAGGAACTTCCTATCCACGATGGGTACGTCCCTGGAATAGACGACCCGAGAACCTAACGTTACGGTTAGATCTCTGCCAACACAAGGCCGGGTTACCTCTGCAAAAGTAGGTAACTACTGACACGCGTATGCCATCCCCCGATCGTCACCGATCTTCCCGAGGATCCCCGATTCGCAACAACCACAAAGAAATAAATTTTGCAGCAACCACAGAGGTTAAGTATCTGGGCTCCATACCATGATACCACCTTTATCCAGAAGGAATGACATACACTAAGGGGCGCTACTCCCTAGAACCTTGCCGCATTCGTCCTGTTTCGACCATTTCCGGGGTGTGAGGCTCGATGAAGTCTCGTCCACAAAGCTACGCTTTCTACAAAAAGCCCTGCTTCGGGTCAAACAAAATGATCAACCTATGATCACAAAGATATAAGATCAAACAATTGATCATATCACAAATGATCAAACACTGATCATTTTACAGCAACACTCAGTATGCCACGTTACCAAATTGGGATATATCGCTGATAAATTTCAACTACATAACCTCTGAGCTCGTACGTCTCAGAGAAGGGTGTTAAGCTAAGAGAATAAATTCTCCGCCACCAACAGAAATGTATTTGAAAGAAATCAGCTTTATATCTCAAATTGTAACGTCAGACACACAATCCATACAAGTCTGTTCCGGGATCGAACAGAACCGAAGGCACTTCTCACGAAGCCCTTGCATATCCGGATAATTTTCAATCACGTCAGGACTTCCCATCACTAAGGGTGATAAAACCTCTAAATCGAAGATCAGTCGATGTAGAGTAACTCGACGGTAATCCTTCCGTTTTCAAAAATATCCGGTCTTCAACACCGGTCTTCAAATGCAATTCATAACGACGTATCACATATTCGGAATGGGTTATACGACCCCATGGTCCTTTCCCGGCTAACCCGAATAGTGAGCGTATATTTAAAAATAAGTGTGGCATTCAAATTCATCCAATTCACAACAAATACCTATCTAAAGGTAATTATTGATAGTCGGTTATTTAACTATCAATAAAGATGCGCGACCTCATCAGATTCCAAATAATTTTCCAAATTATTTTATCTTCCAAAATATCTTTACTAGATGTATAATTTCCACACTTTAAAAATAAATCAACATTTATTTTTAAAACGAATTCCCATTTCTTTTTATAAATTCCATAGTGAATTTATATTTCAAAATATCTTCTGATATACGATTTTCAAATCGTTTTCAATATTCAATTTCAATTTATCTTTAAGAAGATAAAATCTCAAAACGTTCCACTTCATTTTGGAAAACATTCCATACTTATTTAATAATAAGTGTTTCACAAATCTTTTATTTTCAACATTTGAAAATACTCGATATACTTAAATCAAATTAAGTATATATTTCATTCTTTAAGGAAATCTATTTTCTATAACAACATCAATTTGAGTCAAAACGAATGTTACGTAAAACATCGTTACGACGACTCAAAATCACTAGTATAGGGATTCGAAATTTAGATAGATATATAAATCCCAATACTATATAAAACATTTCCTTTCGGAAATCATTTACTATAACAACAGTGTTATAGTCCACCATTTCCTTATATTTCTCGAAAACGTCTATTTCAACAATAAATGTTGAAATCTATGATTTCGATACTTAACACGTTTTAAAACATCTTTTAAAACAATTAACTTCATTTCTGTAATATCGTTTTCCCAAAACAAGTTCATTTTACTTAACAATATATTCACTATCCAAAATCGTGAATATACTTTACTATTTACATTTCACTATTTTCTACACGTTTTATTTCAATAATAATTCGCTATCCAAAATCGCGAATATATCTCCTTTGATAATCTTCTATATTTAATTTATCAAATTCAATCGATTGGTTTCCGAATTTATAAAACAACGTTTATAAATTCCAATTTCTATTTTCTATAACAACTCCGGTTTATAAATCTCATTTCATTAACTTCAAAAATTCACTTATAAAAATAAGCGATTTCGGATTTATAAAACAATGTTTATAAATTTCACCTTTTATATTTTATAACAACTTCGATTTGTAAATCTCCTTTATTAACAAATTCGATCAATATTTCATTTGTAGGCAAAAATCCAATTTATAAGTTAATTCCTTATAAATCTTCTATTCTACAATTTCATTCATTTTAACTTCACAATTTATACATCTATAAATTTCATATCTTCACAATTTTAAAATTCTATAAGATTCATATCTTCACTTATAAAAACTCGTATTAAAATTCCAAAAATTTTAATTGATAAATACATCAATTTTTCTGTACATCTTTTATAATACTTTAAAAATCTCAATTTAACCCATTTTACAATTAAATCAACTTTCATTTCAAAAATCACACTTTGGTTATATTTCACCAAAAATCTTAACTCTTATAACTTTAAAATTCTAGACGTTTATTTTTCTGAAATAAATCAATTCAAAAATTTGATAAACGTCTACTTTTCAAAAATCACTTTAAAAATCTTTTTAAAATAAAAGTCGTTATTTTTAAACTTCAAAACTGAATCCGATGATGTCACAACACCAATCAGTCCATCACAACAATCAAATATCATATATCATCATATGATAACAGAATATATCACAATATCTGAAAATAAATAACTACTGGTGAGGAATCCAGTTGGATCCCTCCAACCTGTTTCCCTGCATCCACAGATGTTAGCACAATACCAATTCCGCTCCAGTACGGAATTATCGCGGTATATAGGTTTTTATAAATCCGCTTACTAACGGCGCAATAGGGTCTCATCCGCTATACGAGGCGGGAAATCATCAATCCAATATATACATATGCCAATATGTATATACTGCTATATATATAGATATATCCTATCATATCTAATAGCACATTCAAACAGAAATCAAACAGTCAATAACTGCAATCAATTTATAAATCTGAGTGAGGAGATCTCACCTTAGCTTTTTATTTGCAATCCATTTTCCATTTCCGACTTGATGTCACAGTTTTGACCTTGTATAAGCAATTATACAATTTATTAATATTCAAACAGATCGAATAATAAATTTTCATTTGACTACTTTGGTTTAATTTTCTTTAGATAAATTTCATATCTTCACGATTTATAATTATTTCATTTTTAAATTCCTGTTTCAACCCTATATAGTTTCTAGTAAATAAATTTTCTGGTCTTAATTTACGCATTAAATTCAAATAGAAAAATTCTTTTAACCAAATTTCTTTTAATAAATTTATTTAACAAGAAATTAAATTTAAAACAATTTTCTCCTTTAACAAAATATTTTCCAGGATTTTAAACCACCAGGTAAATAAAATTATAAACTTTACTTTATTGTAATTTGCAAACACTCCCCTTTTTATAATTCCACTTTAACAAAAATGAAATTTAAAAATTTAAATTTCCTTAAATACAATATCTTAAAAATTACAGCTTAACTGTTATTATTATTTACCTAACCTATATGCATTTTTTTTTCTTTACCTGTTTATTTTCTTTCCATTTTTTTTTCTTTTTAAATTAAATTTAAACAAATAAATAAAACTGCTACCTCACGCATGCTCGAGATCCACCAGATTCCTTTCTCTTCGATTGCCTGGTGACTACGACCATCGAGAGCAGCTCACGACTTCGACCTCGCCTCGAGCCACTGTTCCACCAAGCTTCGATCGACTGGACGACAAGCATTCCAGCCTCCGACTACACGAAATCGACCTCCTTCCACTCGCGCTCCTATCTTCACGTCACCACACGAGAGCGCGCCCCCAAATGCCCTTGATTGAAGTTCACGAGATACTCCCCCTACGCGATTCCATCTCGCCGCGAATTCCTCGACCAGCCTCCCTCTGAACGGCGTGGTCCCAGTCGCGACTGCGATTCGAACGATGGTAGAGGCGATTGATGGTGATTTCAGTCGACCCTTATTTGGATTCTCGAACGAAAAATGATTTAGGTTTTCGAATTTCTGTCCACCATTGATGGACGAGGTGAAGGATTCGAGATAATAAGGAGATTGCGGCCATTTTTTTATATTTGTGAACGAGAGTTTAAATTTGATCGAAATGATTTCGTTCGATTTTTTTATGAAGAAGGAGGGGACGAGTATACGTGATGGGGTGCACGATTTTTGTATCGTGATTGCAGGCGAAAATTTAGGCGTGATTAGAGGGAAATGAACGTGTGATATTTATGAATTTAAATTTTAAATTTAAATTGAATATCGTTAAAGCTTTAACGCGTTGATATATCGTGTGCTCACGTATCAACTCAGAAAATTATGAAAATTGAAATCCGGCAATAATACAACATTCCGGACCCAATGGAACTGGTTTCGTTCAATTCTGAGACTGTTTGAAAAATGACTGTTTTTAAATATCGGTTAAACGATATAAATTTCAAAACTGATCAAAACAGTTCGAAATTAACTTCTGAAGCTTCTATCATCTTCAGTATTATCAATACGAATTTTAAAAGCTTTCGAAATATTTTTCTTCAGCTTAAAATCGAAGATACAAATTTTTATTCGACTATCAATAGATTAAATTCTGTAATTTAACCGCAAATTTCAAAGTTATATCGGGGATTCAAATTAAATCATCGTTCAAATATTTAAAATTAATTAAATATTCTCAATTTAATTTGTTCAAAATTCTGGGTCGTTACAAACTTCCCTCCTTAAAAGAATTTCGTCCTCGAAATTACAAGTCAGGAAGAAAAAGTCCTTAACTCGTCTACTATTTTTCAACCTCTAATAGTTTTATCAACTTACTAACCTAAATCTTTTTATTAAAGATTCGTTATCATTCAACTAAATTTCCAACTTCAACTCTAAGTTCAAAACAACATTGTTTGCTTAACAATTCAAATTTAAGTTTAAATTCAAATTTAAACTTTCAAATTTTCTCAAAAATTTTCTAACACTCGAAATTTTCAAAAAATTTCGCCAGCGTCTCCTTTGCGCGGCTAATACGGCACGACTACAAAACGTCCCTACGGACTCTCAGATTTCAGAAAGAAAAAGAAAAAGCCAAGCGGCTAGAGAGAAATCATCAAAAACTCATATTAAAATTCAAATACATACCTTTTTCGAGCAATTCAAATTATCTTTGAAATCAAATCCAATTCCTTTATACCTGTATATCTACTAGCCATGATATCTAGTTATAACATCCAACTATTTTGCAAATTTTATTACAAACTTCTAATATCAACTTCTTATACCATTTTTAGTTTACTGTAGAAGTTATATCCATTATCATTCAATTTCACATTTCACATTTCACATTTATTTGAATTTAATCTACACTTTCAATCTAATTTAGATTCAGTTTACTTCTGAATATTGAATTTCATCAATTATCTTTAGTTCACTTCAAACTAATCTTAAAGCTTCATTTTATTTCACACAATTCAAATTTGTTTCAACATTCAATTTTCAATTTTTATTCACTTACAATTGTAAATTCCATTCATTTGAAATTTATTTCTTCTTACTTGAATTTATTTGCAATTCCGAACCATTCTTTTATTTTCAATTTTGAACTTTCATTTCAATCAGATTCCCAATATTCTATAAGTTATCAACTTATTAATATTTCGTAAGTATTTTTAAATAGGATTCCAGAGTCGTTTCCACTTTTTCAAAACCATTTGAAAACAATTCAAATTCCATTTGAATTTCCAAACAAAACCCCAAATTTTCAAACAACTCCTATTTAAAACAATTTGACAGCAATTTCTCTTTTGGAAACCCGAAAATGAACACCAACGATGCCGCGGTCATCATCGGAATTATTTTCCAGCGACCTAAAAGAGTTTAGAGCTTCCATCTCTCTAAAATACTTTTCAAAATCTTTGAAATTCATTTTCAAATCAAAAAAAAAGAAATTAAACTTTCCAAATCTCCAAAATTTACGAATTCTTTTCAAAACATTTCCAAAACTTCTCTGGAATTCCGTTTCAAATTACAAATCACATTTATAATTTACATTCTTAAATTCCTTTCGTATATGGATTAATTTCTTAATTTTGGAGTTATGATTTCAGTTTCTTATTCAATTTCAATGATAATAGATTAATATTATCACCCCTAACAACCATGCAACCATATACTATAGTGATTCATAGAAAATGATTTCTTTTCTATACAAAAATAGATTTGGGTAAAATTATTCCATTCACCCTATTTTAAAACAATACTGTGCCGAATTGTTCTATTCGAGTGTTTAGAAACCCCTTCGATACAGTTTTGCAAGACTGTGCCGACGAAGGTTCATATACCACTCAATAAACCAATCATCACAATATAAAACAATTTTATATTAACTAACAAATACGCGCTCATATCTATTATTACACTCAACTCATTCTAGAGTACTACTGACTCTATCTCTAATGAGTAACACCCAACAGAGCAGGGTTGTCGCTTAACCATATGCTCTGATACCACTTTGTCACATCCCGAAAATTTTTCGACTTTCGAAAATTCAACATCGATACTCACTTTATCGACTGCCGAGACATCAAATGCCGGAAACCCGGAAAGTTATGGTTTTAAGAAAGAAAAAGTAGAAGAAGAAGGAGATAGAAGAAAAGAAGAGAAAAAGAAAAGAAGAACAACACATCAACATCAGAATAGAAAACAATATCAGAATCTTACACATCGCAGCGGAACAATATATAATAGATAAATGAATAATCTTTAAAACAAAGAACTATATCATTTTATACATACATCAATCATCAGAGTCACTATACAACTTAGTACAACAATGGACAGTTATATAAACTTGTCCTCATACAGAATACACAACGGAATAAATACTATCAGATACAAATACTACGTCTCGTCATCCAGCTTATCTCCAAGCTCCAGAATATCCAGAATATCCTGATAATATAACTCTAGGCTGCCCGTGTGGAAATTGGTGGGCACCCAGAGTTTAGAAGGGAACAATAAACTCCGAGTCAGTCATGGTGACTGGTGTGAGATCGTAAAACAGTTATTCTTTAAATTAAACAACAGGAATATTTTTAAAGTCAATTCGCAATGCTTTTGGAAAATGAAACTACCATAAGACCTCCCGCCACACACACAATGCAAACGCAGACTTGGAGGAGATTTCTTCTTATGATAGTCAAAGATGCTTACTACGCAAAATCAAATCATTTTTGATATTATTATTAGTGCATAGTGTAGAAAATATTTCGAAAGTATAATATAAATCTTAGCCAGCATAGGTACCATTATATTATGCCTGCTATAGCTGCCTCCTGAGGAGACAGGTTATACAATTGAAATCGTAAAGGCTCGTATTGTTTCTTTGGATTTCCAACAAATGGTCAGGCTAAGGAACTTCCTATCCACGATGGGTACGTCCCTGGAATAGACGACCCGAGAACCTAACGTTACGGTTAGATCTCTGCCAACACAAGGCCGGGTTACCTCTGCAAAAGTAGGTAACTACTGACACGCGTATGCCATCCCCCGATCGTCACCGATCTTCCCGAGGATCCCCGATTCGCAACAACCACAAAGAAATAAATTTTGCAGCAACCACAGAGGTTAAGTATCTGGGCTCCATACCATGATACCACCTTTATCCAGAAGGAATGACATACACTAAGGGGCGCTACTCCCTAGAACCTTGCCGCATTCGTCCTGTTTCGACCATTTCCGGGGTGTGAGGCTCGATGAAGTCTCGTCCACAAAGCTACGCTTTCTACAAAAAGCCCTGCTTCGGGTCAAACAAAATGATCAACCTATGATCACAAAGATATAAGATCAAACAATTGATCATATCACAAATGATCAAACACTGATCATTTTACAGCAACACTCAGTATGCCACGTTACCAAATTGGGATATATCGCTGATAAATTTCAACTACATAACCTCTGAGCTCGTACGTCTCAGAGAAGGGTGTTAAGCTAAGAGAATAAATTCTCCGCCACCAACAGAAATGTATTTGAAAGAAATCAGCTTTATATCTCAAATTGTAACGTCAGACACACAATCCATACAAGTCTGTTCCGGGATCGAACAGAACCGAAGGCACTTCTCACGAAGCCCTTGCATATCCGGATAATTTTCAATCACGTCAGGACTTCCCATCACTAAGGGTGATAAAACCTCTAAATCGAAGATCAGTCGATGTAGAGTAACTCGACGGTAATCCTTCCGTTTTCAAAAATATCCGGTCTTCAACACCGGTCTTCAAATGCAATTCATAACGACGTATCACATATTCGGAATGGGTTATACGACCCCATGGTCCTTTCCCGGCTAACCCGAATAGTGAGCGTATATTTAAAAATAAGTGTGGCATTCAAATTCATCCAATTCACAACAAATACCTATCTAAAGGTAATTATTGATAGTCGGTTATTTAACTATCAATAAAGATGCGCGACCTCATCAGATTCCAAATAATTTTCCAAATTATTTTATCTTCCAAAATATCTTTACTAGATGTATAATTTCCACACTTTAAAAATAAATCAACATTTATTTTTAAAACGAATTCCCATTTCTTTTTATAAATTCCATAGTGAATTTATATTTCAAAATATCTTCTGATATACGATTTTCAAATCGTTTTCAATATTCAATTTCAATTTATCTTTAAGAAGATAAAATCTCAAAACGTTCCACTTCATTTTGGAAAACATTCCATACTTATTTAATAATAAGTGTTTCACAAATCTTTTATTTTCAACATTTGAAAATACTCGATATACTTAAATCAAATTAAGTATATATTTCATTCTTTAAGGAAATCTATTTTCTATAACAACATCAATTTGAGTCAAAACGAATGTTACGTAAAACATCGTTACGACGACTCAAAATCACTAGTATAGGGATTCGAAATTTAGATAGATATATAAATCCCAATACTATATAAAACATTTCCTTTCGGAAATCATTTACTATAACAACAGTGTTATAGTCCACCATTTCCTTATATTTCTCGAAAACGTCTATTTCAACAATAAATGTTGAAATCTATGATTTCGATACTTAACACGTTTTAAAACATCTTTTAAAACAATTAACTTCATTTCTGTAATATCGTTTTCCCAAAACAAGTTCATTTTACTTAACAATATATTCACTATCCAAAATCGTGAATATACTTTACTATTTACATTTCACTATTTTCTACACGTTTTATTTCAATAATAATTTGCTATCCAAAATCGCGAATATATCTCCTTTGATAATCTTCTATATTTAATTTATCAAATTCAATCGATTGGTTTCCGAATTTATAAAACAACGTTTATAAATTCCAATTTCTATTTTCTATAACAACTCCGGTTTATAAATCTCATTTCATTAACTTCAAAAATTCACTTATAAAAATAAGTGATTTCGGATTTATAAAACAATGTTTATAAATTTCACCTTTTATATTTTATAACAACTTCGATTTGTAAATCTCCTTTATTAACAAATTCGATCAATATTTCATTTGTAGGCAAAAATCCAATTTATAAGTTAATTCCTTATAAATCTTCTATTCTACAATTTCATTCATTTTAACTTCACAATTTATACATCTATAAATTTCATATCTTCACAATTTTAAAATTCTATAAGATTCATATCTTCACTTATAAAAACTCGTATTAAAATTCCAAAAATTTTAATTGATAAATACATCAATTTTTCTGTACATCTTTTATAATACTTTAAAAATCTCAATTTAACCCATTTTACAATTAAATCAACTTTCATTTCAAAAATCACACTTTGGTTATATTTCACCAAAAATCTTAACTCTTATAACTTTAAAATTCTAGACGTTTATTTTTCTGAAATAAATCAATTCAAAAATTTGATAAACGTCTACTTTTCAAAAATCACTTTAAAAATCTTTTTAAAATAAAAGTCGTTATTTTTAAACTTCAAAACTGAATCCGATGATGTCACAACACCAATCAGTCCATCACAACAATCAAATATCATATATCATCATATGATAACAGAATATATCACAATATCTGAAAATAAATAACTACTGGTGAGGAATCCAGTTGGATCCCTCCAACCTGTTTCCCTGCATCCACAGATGTTAGCACAATACCAATTCCGCTCCAGTACGGAATTATCGCGGTATATAGGTTTTTATAAATCCGCTTACTAACGGCGCAATAGGGTCTCATCCGCTATACGAGGCGGGAAATCATCAATCCAATATATACATATGCCAATATGTATATACTGCTATATATATAGATATATCCTATCATATCTAATAGCACATTCAAACAGAAATCAAACAGTCAATAACTGCAATCAATTTATAAATCTGAGTGAGGAGATCTCACCTTAGCTTTTTATTTGCAATCCATTTTCCATTTCCGACTTGATGTCACAGTTTTGACCTTGTATAAGCAATTATACAATTTATTAATATTCAAACAGATCGAATAATAAATTTTCATTTGACTACTTTGGTTTAATTTTCTTTAGATAAATTTCATATCTTCACGATTTATAATTATTTCATTTTTAAATTCCTGTTTCAACCCTATATAGTTTCTAGTAAATAAATTTTCTGGTCTTAATTTACGCATTAAATTCAAATAGAAAAATTCTTTTAACCAAATTTCTTTTAATAAATTTATTTAACAAGAAATTAAATTTAAAACAATTTTCTCCTTTAACAAAATATTTTCCAGGATTTTAAACCACCAGGTAAATAAAATTATAAACTTTACTTTATTGTAATTTGCAAACACTCCCCTTTTTATAATTCCACTTTAACAAAAATGAAATTTAAAAATTTAAATTTCCTTAAATACAATATCTTAAAAATTACAGCTTAACTGTTATTATTATTTACCTAACCTATATGCATTTTTTTTTCTTTACCTGTTTATTTTCTTTCCATTTTTTTTTCTTTTTAAATTAAATTTAAACAAATAAATAAAACTGCTACCTCACGCATGCTCGAGATCCACCAGATTCCTTTCTCTTCGATTGCCTGGTGACTACGACCATCGAGAGCAGCTCGCGACTTCGACCTCGCCTCGAGCCACTGTTCCACCAAGCTTCGATCGACTGGACGACAAGCATTCCAGCCTCCGACTACACGAAATCGACCTCCTTCCACTCGCGCTCCTATCTTCACGTCACCACACGAGAGCGCGCCCCCAAATGCCCTTGATTGAAGTTCACGAGATACTCCCCCTACGCGATTCCATCTCGCCGCGAATTCCTCGACCAGCCTCCCTCTGAACGGCGTGGTCCCAGTCGCGACTGCGATTCGAACGATGGTAGAGGCGATTGATGGTGATTTCAGTCGACCCTTATTTGGATTCTCGAACGAAAAATGATTTAGGTTTTCGAATTTCTGTCCACCATTGATGGACGAGGTGAAGGATTCGAGATAATAAGGAGATTGCGGCCATTTTTTTATATTTGTGAACGAGAGTTTAAATTTGATCGAAATGATTTCGTTCGATTTTTTTATGAAGAGGGAGGGGACGAGTATACGTGATGGGGTGCACGATTTTTGTATCGTGATTGCAGGCGAAAATTTAGGCGTGATTAGAGGGAAATGAACGTGTGATATTTATGAATTTAAATTTTAAATTTAAATTGAATATCGTTAAAGCTTTAACGCGTTGATATATCGTGTGCTCACGTATCAACTCAGAAAATTATGAAAATTGAAATCCGGCAATAATACAACATTCCGGACCCAATGGAACTGGTTTCGTTCAATTCTGAGACTGTTTGAAAAATGACTGTTTTTAAATATCGGTTAAACGATATAAATTTCAAAACTGATCAAAACAGTTCGAAATTAACTTCTGAAGCTTCTATCATCTTCAGTATTATCAATACGAATTTTAAAAGCTTTCGAAATATTTTTCTTCAGCTTAAAATCGAAGATACAAATTTTTATTCGACTATCAATAGATTAAATTCTGTAATTTAACCGCAAATTTCAAAGTTATATCGGGGATTCAAATTAAATCATCGTTCAAATATTTAAAATTAATTAAATATTCTCAATTTAATTTGTTCAAAATTCTGGGTCGTTACACATTTCCTTTTGGAAAAGGGTAGTATCATGGTATGGAGCCCAGATACTTACTCATGTGGACACACCTTATTTATTATGTGTGATGTTGGATATCGAGCGCTCGGATAAAGGTCCCAAAGGACCGGGGGATGGCATATTCGTGAGTTACTTGTTACAGGAGTAACCCAGCCTTGTTTGGCAGAGAGCAGTTTGTCTCTCGGGACGTCCCGCCAGATGCGATCCCATTCGGCAGGAGGAAAGGAAGTTCCTTAGCCTGACCATTTGTTGGAAATCCAAAGAAACAATACGAACCTTTACGATTGCAATTGTAGAACCTGTCTCCTCAGGAGGCAGCTATAGCAGGCATAATATAATGGTACCTATGCTGGCTAAGTTTAATATTGTATTTTCGAAATGATCTTGTACACTATGCACTAGTAATAATATCAAAAGAGTTTTCTTGCGTAGTAAGCATTTTTAGCTATTATAAGAAGCAATCTCCTCCAAGTTTGCGTTTGCATTGTGTGTGTGGCGGGAGGTCTTATGGTAGTTTCATTTTCCAAAAGCATTGCGGATTTCAATGAAAAAATTCTTTTGTGGTTTGTTTTAAAGATAAACTATTTTTGTTGCTCACACCAGTCCCACGACTGACTCGGAGTTTATTGTTCCTTTCCTAAACTCTGGGTGCTCATAATTTTCTACACGAGCAGTCTAGAGTTGGGGTTTTTAGATATTTAGGTTGAGTAGATTATCTGGAGTTAGTCAGTCCTTGGACGACTGACCTTGCTTTCCGCTAGCTATGGATTGGAGCATCCTATTGGAGATTATCCACTGCTGTTGTTATCGTTTTCTTTTCCGCTGCTATTCTTGTATCATATCTCTGATGTATATTGATATTCATTGTATCACTCTGTTGTATCAGATATTGTATATCAATGTATTATTCATTTATTCCGATGTGTTGTTATACTTAATGGTGTTATAAGCTCCGGCGACTCGGATTTGTACGGTCGAATCTACGGCATTCGAGTACGATGTAAAGTATGGATGTCGATTTTCGAACGCGAAAATCCGTATCGTTACATTTTATTTAACTTCTATCAACTCATAGAATTTATTTAATCTCGTTTTCATCAAACGACAATTTATTTCTACGCAATTCAACTATATTCATGTGAATAAATAATTATTTAAGCTTATAACCATTTTAAATTGATTCCAACTCAATTTATATTTAATTCCTTCCATTTTAATTTATTCACAACCAATTTATTTAGCTCATCACATTCCATGCTTGTATACTACTAACCACTCCCAAATTAATTTATCCCAAGCTTTTATTTAATGGTCTTCCATTCTTACTCGAAGTCGAGCTTCTAATCATTCTTAACTTAAGTTAATTTACTTTAATTTATCCCAAGTTTGGATTTTTATTTAATTTTCAAAATATCAATACTTTTATTCCGGCTTATTTATTCCCTTTTTAAATTTTTATAAGCTACTCACTTATTAATATTCATACTTCTCCATCCATTTACAGTCAATCACATTCACATTTCCTTTACCTAGGGATTATATTTTTATTTCAATTCAATTTTATTTAACTTAACTCTTTTCAAGTTGAATTTCATTCCACAATTTCCATTTTCGTTAAAAAGTTTATTCCTAAACTTTTACTTCTTTTAGTTCTTTTGGCATATTTACAATTTACTTTACGTGACACTATTTAGATTTATTTTATTATTCAACTTTAATTCAAGTTCTATTACTTACAAATTTAAATAAATTTGTTCTCCCACAAATTTACTTCCAATAAAATAAATATTTGCTTTTATTTACTAGATTCAATTACATTCCATTTCTATTCAAATTTTAAACTTCCTTAAGTTTCCAACTTATTTAAATTTCATTCACAAATATTTTTAATTCAATACTTTGAATTGGTTTACTAACATATTTTTACAAATTATCAAACTTATTATATGCCATAAACATTCTTAGTTAAAATTCCAGAGTTTAAACAATCTTTTAGCATTTCAAACTCCTTAAATCACCTATATCCAAAATTCTTTGGCAAATTCAATTATCCCTTTGAATTTCAAAACCAAACCCAGTTTGCAAACAATTCCAATTTAAAACAATTTGGCAGCAATTCCTCCTATGGAAACTCGAAAATGAACATCGATGATGCTGCAGTCATTATCGAAGTTATTTTCCAACGACCGAAAGAGTTCAGTGCTTTTACTTCCTTCAAAAACATTTCAAATATTTTTAAATTCCAAATCTCTCCAGATTTCAAATCCAATTCAAAGAAATATTTCCGAAATAATACCACCATTATTTCTCCAAACCCTTAAAAATCATTTTCAAAGCCAAAGAAATTGAATTTTCTCAAAAATTTCAAATCCCAAATCCTTTCAATCCATATTAAAAATTTACTCTGGAACTTTTATTTCATTTTCAATTATAAATCACATTTATAATTCACATTTACAAATCCCATTTATTATATAAATTTATTCCTTAGTCTTTGTTTATAATTTTAAATCCTTAGTTCAATTTTCACACAACAACGATAATTCAATATTATCATTTCCTAACAACCATGCAACCATATATAACTGTAATAATTTACGGAAAATTATTTCTTTTATATACAGAAATACTTCGAGTAAAATTATTTCATTTACCCTATTTTTAAAACAATACTGTGTTGGTTTATCTTGTTTAAGAGTTTAGAAACCTCTATCGATGACATGGCGTCCCACATATCGACCAGAATCCATAAACACTCAATCGATAAATCAACATAGTATAAAAACAAATTTTATATTCACTAACAAATACGCGCTCATATCTATTATTACACTCGAACTCATTCTAGAGTACTACCAACTCTATTTATAATGAGTAATTCCCACTAGAGCTAAGGTTATCGCTAGCCTAAGCTTTGATACCAACTGTGACAGCCCGATTTTTCATACCCGAAAAATCGAACCATCAGGATTAAAAGAAGAAGGAGGTAGAAGAAAAGAAAACAACATCAACAGAATCTAACTATCGCAGCGGAATAAGATATAATAGATAACAACTGATCTTTACACAAAAGTAAATTTGTTTATACATTACATCATCAGAGTACACATAACACATCACTGGACAGTAATCATAACCTGTCCTCACAAAACTGAATACATAGAACACACAACACAACGGAATATACATCAAGTACGAGAGATACGTCTCGCCATCCAGCCCGTCTCCTGAGCTCTACAACATCCTATCCTGTATTTGTAATACTCGGTCTGACCCGAGCATTATAATAAAAAAAAAACACCCGAGTCAGTCTGCAAAACCAGCGTGAGAAAACACACTCAATTGGATTATTAAAGTTTTCCAAACCATTTGAAAACAAAAGCATCTCGTAAGACCATGCCACAAATAAACATGTCGGGTTTTTACCTTACGATAGCCAAAACACATTTTATCAAATTTGTCTAATATTATAATAGTGTCTATTGAAAGTAAAATAGAATCTAGCTGAAATGCTTGCATCTCACGTTTCAGCAATAGTTGGGCACAATCAAAACCGTACAGGCACGTAAGGAGAATGGATTTCCAACGAATGACTAGGCACTAGGGTACCACCTGTCACAGTACCTGGTTTAGATCAGCGTACCGAGGACCACGCCCGATCCCCTGCAACACAAGACCGGAACTACCTAAGGGTATCCAAGTAAGATCACCCTACGGTTGGGATCAGCAACCGCACCACTAAGCCGAAATAAAAAGGGAAGTCTAGACAGGGATGACCTCACCCTAATGGGCGCTACCCACATAGCCTTGCTGCATAACCCCTAATTTTCAGCCATTCTCGGTTGATGAGGTTCAAGGCTAAGCGTTACCTTTATAGAACATTTCACTTAGAATGCCCACCGTCCACCTGACGATGTTCCGAAAGCATTCATCCATACAAGTCCGTTCCGGGTTCGAACGGAACCGAAGGCACTATTCCTACTACATCCGTTTGGAATCACCCTCAAGATTAGTAGTGACTAGCCCTTGCACTTTACTGTACCATCTTCGATTCAAACTCGTTTCCCCACAAAACGTACAAACCGGATCGAAGTGGTTTTCGAGAAATTAATCTCGATCCCGGTCTCTTCGAAATGATCAGCGCATTGGCCAATATTGATAGTCAGTTATTTAACTATCAATTAACATTCACAAACATCCATCAAACATAAATAATTTTCCAAATTATTTATTTACCTCACAGATATCTTCACAAGATATATTTTCACTTTTTAACTCTTTTGAAAACAACTTCAAAACCCACCTTTTCCATGGAATAAATTCCCAAATATTTATTTCCACTGAAAACACCAAGTACAAACACCTTAGATTTTAAATTAATTTAAAACACTTATTATAAAACATACTTTAAACATTTAAATTTGAAAACTACTTTAATATTTTATTCAAGGATATATACTTTAAGAATATTTAAAATAAAGCTACGTAATAAAATATAAAACTACATTTTTATTCCTTTAAAACACAATACCAAGTTACCTTTAAATAATTACTACTAAATTAAATTTGAGAAATACTTACTTTCAAACTTTAAACATTTAAAAATAATAAATTTTCTAAAACGTACTTTAAAAACAACTTTAAATCCTTTAACTCATACTTAAAAGTTTGCTTTGGAAACGTACTTGGCTATCTAGGAAATTCACTTCTCTTTCACATCTTTTAAAAATAAATCACTATTTATTTTTAATCAAATTTACCCATTCCTTTAATTAATTCCCACCGTGAATTTATTCTTCCAAATATCGACTGATATATTCCTTCACTTTTTATAAACCCAGTTTATAAATTCCAAAATCTCACTTCTCTTTTAAATTCCAATTCCAAACACTTAAATCAATTTACAATTGATTTCCAATTTACTTCACTTTGAAATAAATTTCCTTACTTACTTCATTTATTTCAAAATCCATTAACTTTCAGATTTTATCTCTTTATTATGATTTAAAATCTTTAAACTGAAAATTTAAATTTCAGATTTCTCGAATTCCCTCTTTTCCTTTTAATTAAATTTAAACCTTGAATTGAAATAAATTCTTTATTCTTTTAAATAATATCACTTAAGTTTTAAAATTCATTATCCCTTTGTTTATTCAAATTCCCTCTTCCATACTCGGAATTTTATTTATTAGAATTTTAAAATCACTTCCATTCTTTTCCAATTCATTCTTAAATTTATTCAAATTCTCTATAATTATTTTACTTAAAAATTCACTCCTTTATTTTCTTTCCAAAAATCTAATTCTATATATTTTGGTAACTCAGTGCACCGAAATATATTCAAACAACCCATAGCATTCAATAGTCAAATTATCAATATAATCAATCACAGAATATCAAATATTCATAACATAGAATATTAAAAAATCTAAATAAATTTGAGGAATCCAGTTGGATCCCTCCAACCTATTTCCCTGCGTCACAGATATTAGCACAATACCAATTCCACTTCGAGGTGGAATATCGTGGTATATGGGTTTAAATATTATCATCCGCTATTATGTGGTGCATAGGGTCTCATCCGCTATATAATGCGGGAAATCAATCACTCCAAAATATACTATATACTATAATATAATATAACACATCCAATCAATTCAATCATTCAATTTAAATTTAAATTTAACCATTTAAATTTAAATAACCCAGATGAGTGAGATTAACTCACCTTTGATTTTGTTTTGCAATCTGACCCAACCAGCTATTTCCTTCACGGTTTTTGGACCTTGTACAAACATTGTATAGTTTGTTAACATTTGAACTAATCAAATGATCAATTACCACTTAATAAATTTGATTAACTAATTATTTTATTTAAACTAAATCTTTCCTGGAATAATAAATTTTAAGTTACAAAAATAATTAAAATAGTATAATTTAAACCAGACTAGTAAATTTAGAATGTATATTTATTTTTTCTTTTGAAACTACATACATATATCCTTATAAAAAATTCCTATATAGGTTTAAAAAATCTTATTTATTTATTTTTGTTTTTATATAACTTTACAACATTTTAAAATTCCTATATATATATTCTCAAAACCTTATCCTTACATATATATATTTATTTCTTTCTTTATCTATATATATTTAAAATAAAATATATATTTGTGTATTTATACATTTATATTTATATATCTTTTCCTGTAAATAACCCAAAACAGCAAGTCCTTTCTGTAAATACTTTTAATTTCTTATACTTATATATTTTGTAAAAATAAAATCTGGTTCATACATATCATCATCATCATTATTATTGTTAAAATAAGAACTTTATCTTACTGTCAAATAAATTTTCTAACATACATGAATATATATGTAAAATAGAATTGTTTATATCTACTTTAAATTTCTTTTTCTTCTTTTTTTCTATATATATATATATAAAGAAATCCTATACCTTACAGCCGCAACCCCACTGCAGATTTATCCACCTCGATTCCAACTTGTCGCCACAACATCACAAATTCCAGGCCCTCGCGTGCCTTCACGATGTCCTAATCGAGCTCCACCTCCTCGCGGCTACCCAATCGCCACTTACTCGATAGATTTGACTTCGTTCTTCCAGGCATGCCGCCACTGATCAATCGAACAGCCCTCCCCCTTTTCCTTTAATTCCAACCGCGAACCCTGCTAAGTCGATCGTGGGTTGAAGAGAATATGGCTCGTGAATTGATTTCGAAATCAATTTTGATTTCGCTATTCTCCTCTACTTCTTTTTTGACTCGAACAGAAAATGAAAGAGTTCGGCTTCGAAATTTGAAGTGTTGGCTATTTTATTTTATTATTCTTAAAAGATTTTGGTTTTTGTATTGACTGGAGAGGGCTCGATTTCTGAATTTAGAAGGCGCGATTCGTATGAATGAAGAAGACTAGAAGAGGAAGACAGGGTTTCGATTTGAGGTAAGGAGAGAACTGCAAATTTATCGGCCATTGTTTGTCTCTTCTGCGAATTTGATTTTGGTTTTGTATTTGATCGTATAGAAGAAGGAAAAGGGGACAGGATGAGATGTTAGCATGCAAAAACATCCCTGTGTATCGGCTGAGATTTTTTTTGTGTACAGTGATTTCATACTCATCCAGAAATATAATATAATAACCAAAATATCTCGTGGTCCATAATTCTAAACCCCGAACTCCAATTTAAATGCAACGACCGGCGTTCCTAACGTTATCGCTATTCTGAACACGCTGAAATAGGTTTCGAGGTCTAGTTCGACCATAAGGAGAAGATATCAATTTAAATCGATGATTTAAATTAAATTAAAACGATTTATTTCTAGGATTTTCTGATCGTACAACCAAATGGTATCTCCAATCACTACGAAATTTGAAATCCGATAATAATACAATATTACGGATCCAATGGAACTTGTTTCGTCCAATTCCGAGACTGTGCCTTGGAAGGCTCTTTTTTTAAATATCGATTTAAACTATATATTTTTAAAACTGAACGAACCACTTTTAAATTAAATTTTAGAACTTTTGTTATCTTCAATATCATCAATACAAATTTTACAAGACTTCAAATTATTTTTAACAGGCTTAGAACTCCAGATTCAATACTTTACCCAATATTCAATTTTTTAATTCAATGATTTAATTATCCCATAAATATTTATATTTGAAATTCAAGTTAAAAATTACCCTTTAAAATATTCAAAATCAATTAAATATTCCAATTTCAAATATCCAAAATTTCGGGTTGTCACAAATGGGATGTATTTAAACAATAATATGTGGGACCACGCCACCAACGCGGAACGGGTTTTCTCCCACATAAACAACAACCAAACATAACAAAAATGGAAATGAACAATAAGGAACAAATCCAAACACAAATGATGGGTACAATTAATATAACATTTAGACTTAAAAGAATGGAAATATTATAAATAAAAATCCAAATTGGACAGAATGGATAAAACAAGACAATAGTCCAAACTCGATAGAATTGACCAAACAAGATAACTGTCCAAACTCGATAGACTGGACAAAACCAATAATTGAATACCGTGATGAGTAGTTGACTCTTCCTGTTGTAATTAAAGAAAGCAGATGCAAAGGTTCGAATCAAATAAGGAAAGGAAAATTTTCCAACAATGACTACGAGGGTGCTCCCCCCTTACCGAAAGTATACCTCTAAAAATATACTTGAGAACTTCGATAACTCTCAGACACGTCCAAGCCAGATCTCACCAACGGTTACCCGAGAATTCGAGTATTTCACATCTCAATGTGCAAAAACCGATCCCAATCTAGAGTGAAAGTGAAAATACCCTAATAGGAGCAACCCCATATAGCTTGGCTTCTACTCGCTCTTTGGGTTTAGTCATTTCTGACAAAGGATAACAAAGCTCAAGTGAGCAACACATCGTCTTAGAATAGTGAAATACAAAAAAGGCTGAGGTAACTGATAGTTGAGAAACAAACTATCGAGGATATAAAACGATCGTATATGGAAATTAAGTCTTGTGTACTTATCACCACTCATCGAGTTCCAACTTGTACTATTTCTTAGTTAACAATAATACCGGACAAGTCAAGATAGTGTTAACTAAAAGTCATGTCTCACGGTTATTCTTATCTTTCGAAATAGCGACAAGTCTACTTCTTCGATGTTTAGTTCTAAGTATAAAAATAAGTCGTTCTCATATAAGTGAATCCCTTTATGGAAATTAATTCATTTCCATAAACGAATCAAACGTTTTCTTTTAAAAACTTGAATTCGTACTTTGCCTCACATTACAAGTATTGGCTTTAAAACACTTTGTTAAAAGAGTTTACTAACTTCAAAGCATCAATTTAAAAAGGATTTAATAACTTAAAACATTCTTATTGCATTTATTAATTAACTTTAACTTCATCACACAATTTGATTTTTGAACTTCAAATGTCTTTAAATGATAAAAAGCGTAAACCACTTTGAAACCTTATTAATTCAATTTATTATTAAAATATAATTATTTAAATTAATCAATAATTAATTATCATTATTTAAAATGAATAACAAAGTCAATAACATACTTGTTATTTTGATAAATTCACTTTGAAACTTCATAAATTAAGTCGATTAATTAACTCCAATAACCTTTAATAAAAAAGGGCATTAACCTTTAAAACATCATTAATCCAATTAACTAATAAATTTATATATAATTAATTAAATTAATTAGTTAATTAATTCTAATTTCATTAATTCAATTAATTAATATATTTAAATATAATTAAATTAATTAATTAATTAATTCCCATTATTTAAAAATGATTTATTAATTATAAACATCAATAAAGGAAAGATTAATTAGAGTTAAAACAAGTTGATAAATTTTAAAAATCATTATTAAAAAGATTTATTAATTTAAAAGCATCATTAGCGAAATGATTAATTAACTTTAAACATCACTAAATAAGACGATTAATTAATTTAAACAATCATTAACCGGGTAATTAATTAAATTTAAAACACATCATTAACTTAGTAATTAGTCAATCTTAATCCTTATTAATTAAGTAATTAATTAAATTAAGTAATCAATATTAAAATGATTAATTACTTTTGAAAACATCGTTAATCAAAATCTTGCTTAACTTGCAAAACAATTCCAAGCACGAAGATGAAACCAAACGGTTTCGATAAAAGGTGATTTTCCCAAAGTGCCGATATAGCGACTATCGATATATGGGCAGTTCAGCAAATAAACTTATGACATTAGCCATAAAACCAAACATCACATAGCGATGGTTTAAGTACAATACAAGGTAAATAATGATGATACAACATGGAATAAGTATTTACTAACAATTATATTAAATCTAACTACCAACTTTTCATATAGCTAGGCACATGCTTACTAACTTTCAAATGCGACAACATTTCAAAGCATGAAATAAACAAACAACCAAACCATCACTTCATATATACAATAAGCATTCATAGGTTATTAACATGAACATTAACATAGTATAAACTTGGTTTAAGAAGGTATAGTTTTACTCACCAAATCTTTTTAGAAACTTGAAATAAACTTTAAACTTGTAGAGCTTGGAAACCACCAAAAATCAACTCAAAAAGGGTCATCTTCTCCTTGGTTTTTAGACATGGTACACTCAAAATTAGGTAAAGTGGTTAAAGGAATGTTTGATGAAATTCTTTCCTCTAAAATTTAAAAAAAGAAACACTCAATTAAGATTTATTTTGAAGAAATGGTCGAAATAAGAATGACCATTATTGGACTTGGAATTCTAGGTCCAAAAACACTTTGTAAACAATTGATATTTTGACATAGAAATTCTCGAAATTTGTTGAAGTGGTCAACATAAAACTTGTAGCCACTGGAATTTTACAAGGTTTGAGGAAAAGAAAATCTTAATTTGGTGTAGTTGGAGGAAGTTACGGCCAAATGAAGTGGGAGGAAAATGGAGAAGTTTTTAAAATGAAAAGGAGGATATTTAACAAGTTTGAAATTATTTGAAAAGTTTAAACTTCAATTTTTAAAAACCTAAAATTATGAATGGAAGCCACTAAAAGGTTTCATGAAGCTTTTAGGAAGATGAAGACTTTCGAAAAAAAATGGAAAAACTGAAAAGAATAAGGGGAAAAAAATAGAGAAAAGCTTTTATACAAAATGCATAAAGGAAATTACCATTATACCCTTGTCCTTTACCCTCCATTCATATGCTTCCACCTCATCACCAAGCCTCCCTCCCTTTGTACTCATGTGTTTTCTCTTGTCCCCTTCCATGAAAACTTTACCCAACATGCATTTATAAGCATTTGTACTAAATGTCTTCCTAAGTTACCAAAAAGTCACATCATGTTCCCTTATGTTTCCTTAAGCATCTTATTCCTTTTAAACATTATATACATTGGTATAAATACATACGCATACACTAATACACACATATATATATATATACATATTAACTTATTTAAAAAAAATTATATTCACACTAAAAGTTCACAATGTTTTTGATAACTTTTAGCCGATGAAAATTCAAAAATTCGGAAAACGAATTCTGGTCACATTTTAGATTTTTCTTCGAACTAAATATTTTTGTTAACTAATTTTGAAAACTATTTTATCTTCAATATTTATTATTTAAAGATTTTTTATTTTAATTATAAAACATATTATTTGAATATTTAAAATTAATTAAATATTCGAAAATCAATGGGGTGAAATTCCAGGTCGTTACAAACATATAACTTCACATCTGAACTAGTATCGCTCACTCGACTTCCTAGTGCGGACTTTGATCAGGCCTCTTAATTAGAAACCTTTTTTCTCCTTGCATGGCCATAAATATGATAGATAACTTTTAATTCCACATAAGAACCCTCACCAACGCTCGTAGTCAAAAATCGAGTGATAAATCCTTAATCAGAACGGTGTAAAACACCTCTAGTTATGTATTCGAATCTAGAATCGAGAACTATGTAAAAAGGAGAAATGATCTTCATACAACCTAGGTACTGATTCAATGCTTTTCACTATCTAACTACTTTATACTCTCCTATCATGCTTCATAAGAATCTATTTTTAAATTTATTAATTTATATTATACTCTTATACATCCTAAGAGTATATACAAGAATTTGATATTTAATTCTATCTAATTTTTAACTATTAGATGCAGGCCAAAAATAATTTGGGTCTTAAAACTAAGTCAACCAAATCAACCTCTTTACCCTAATTGGTATGCTAAATAGCTAAGAAGAGTAGGAAGTTGGTATCCAAACTCCATCTTAGATTTTACTTTTTCTTAGACACTACTAAGGTAAAAATGTCCATTAGCGGGTCTAATAACATCAAATAATTCTTCACATCCTAGATGTTAAAATCAAAAGACACAGTTTAAATAAACAAAGTTTATTAAATCCCCTTATTAAATTTAACCTAATTAAAACTTCATTTATTAATCCACCTTCAAAATATCATTTTATTTTGAAAACTCTTCCTTTTAAGAGATCCAAGAACACAATACTCGGGTTTTGTTTCAAAAACCTTTTGAAAACATACATATAACCCAAGTAACTCTAAAATGATGTCAAGAAACTGCATGCTACCAGATAGTATCATGTACCTCTTTACTAAGAAGGGCAATACTCAAGGGAAGTGTTTGCCATCCGAACACATCTCTTACCAATTTTTAGTCATTTTCAAGACACTCGAATTAGTTAAAAAAAATTCCCCAAATTTCTTTTCGAAACAATACTATTTATAGACAAATAGTTTTTAACAAAATCATCCACTTGCTTTGGATTCATTCGGATTTGAACTTGTTTCGATTTGTAAAATGACAAATAGAATAATCTAACTAGTGCACCATCATATCTGCTTAAGTAAACATTCGATTATCACTTAGAAGATTATTCTGATCATCACAAAATAGATCAAGACTTATTCCCGAACTGTCCAAAGAAAACCTCACTCTCAAACTTTATTTTAAAATATCTATATCTTAGAATACCTTTAAGAAAGATAACTACTATTTTCCAAAACCATTTGGAATTTATCAAAACCACCGGGATTTAACATTCTCAAAACCCTTTTCATTTTTAAAACACATTTAATAGTTCTGATTTGTAAAATCATCTCTCTTAATTCATCTTATAAAACTATCTGAAGATTTATTTTAATAAACAACTTTATTAAAATTCAATTTTTAACCTTACATATTGTTGAACGCCTTATAGTAAAATTGTGAAACTTAATTAACAAGGTGTTCGATTGAATGTTCCTACACATTCTATTTACCCAGCCCATGATGGAAAAGGAAATCTACTATTAAATATGACAATAGTCAATGCTCAGAACTGGAAGAGCATGACTAGTTAAACCCTAAATGCTAATAATTTAAATATTATTAACTCCGAACCAACCCTCCTCATAGATAATTGCATAGATTTAGAAAATCGTCCCCTTTTATATATAGAAAATATATTCCTAGGTAAAATTATTTCATTTACCGAAATTTAAAATAATATTATGTCAATTGAACTTGTTCAAGTGTTTAGGAAATCCCTATCGATAATGTTGATCAGGCACATCGACTAGAATTCTTAAGCCAGTTAACAGGTCAAACAACACAACATAAAATATTTTTATTCACTAACAAATACGCACTCACATATATATATATATATGTATGTATTACACTCAGACTCATTCTAGGGCACTACTGACCCTATCTATAATGAGTTTACCCCACCAAAGCCTAGAGGTTCGCTCAACCTAAGCTCTGATGCCAAATGTAACAATCCACCTTTCTTAATACCAAAGACGACACTTAATACATCCTCAGTATTCTTGTGCTGATCATTCGTTTGAAGGACATGTCATTAGGGTGAAAGAAAGAAAGATAGAAGAGAAGAAACTAAACCACAAAGAATCTCACAACGCAACGGAACAATGTATATTACTCAACATAATATATTACAAAGTCTTTTCAAAAATATTACATCAGAGTCATACTAATATGAACTCTACCCTAGGAAAGTAATAACAGTCTGTCCTTACCTAACCGATACAACATACATATAATACAGTGGAAAACAAGGTATTAACTAGCTATCGATGAAGCCACCTGCTCCAAGCTCCTTCAAAATGAATCCATGGAAAAACTCGAACTACTTGGCTGCCCAGTGAAATTTGAGTACCTAAAAGTTTAGAAAATAGAAAATAAACTCCTGGTCAGACATGGGTCTAGTGTAAGTAAATCATAAGTCTTTAACTTTATAAAAACCTGTAAATCAAAGGCATCTCGTACGACCACGCCGCACATAAACACGGACGAGTTTTTATCTTACGATAACCAAAACATTTGTATATAAAATCCAGTGATATTATAATAATGTCTAGGGTTTCCAAGTAAATAATTAACCTAGCCGAAATTGTTACGTTAATTAAATTTCAGTATAATAGGTATACAACTAAGTCTGAAGGCACTTATTGGGAAATGGATTCCATACAATGACTAGCCTACTTGAGTACCGCTCGTCATGGTGTATCTTTAGATAAAATAATACCAAGGACCTCTTTATGATCCCCTGCAAACACAAAACTAGCCCACCCCTTGGTTAATGGGTCTTAAAGCATAAAAATAAGAGATAATATTGACTCTAGATAGGGATGATCATAACCTAATTATGACCGACCCACTTAGCCCTACTACATCTCCCATGCTTTAGTCATTCCCGGTTGATGAGTCTTGAGGCTACGTTTTACCTTTTATATAGAACATCCCACTTGGAATGCTAACACTACGCTCCAGGCAACAATGCAATGCCCACATTCATTCATACAATTTGTTCAGGATATGAACAAACCAAAGGCATTACTTTTCAATATCCATTTTTCTCTTAGGATTAGCAGCAAGTAGCCCTTGCATTTCAAAGAGCTTTGCCTTCAATTCCATCACTTCAAGATGGCTTCAATTCGAAATGCTTGAGTTGGATCGAAGTGGTTTTCGGATAACATATTCGATCCCGATCTCTTCGAAACAACATTCAAAAGTTTTTGGTAAACTCAACCCCGGTTCTTTAGGAAATAAGCAGTCAAAGATAAGAGCGGAGATCACTTCATAACCATTAGTGGATGGATTTCCTTACCATTTGTCCTAAGAGAACGAAACGATATTTATACGCGCAGTACAACATCATCGGAGATGACTGTGCCATATAACTTATGTGTTTCTCCTAGATATGTAACAACCATAATTCCAGTGGGTCCGGATTGTTCGCAAAAATGCTAAAATCCAAGCCCACTGAAGCCTGAGTTGGGTATCTGGTATCCTGCAAATAAGCAAAGATAAATATATCAGAGCTCAAATAAATATCTCACAGCGGAACTTAATAAAATATAATAGTAAGTAAATACTCACCAAGGTAATAACACTTTCTAAACAAGCGTCTTAAAGTTGGAAAATCACTACCATTTATCTAACCCGTGGGATGATATGAGGAGGAGGTCAGAACTAAAATTCTGGTGAATAGACAAATTATACACTTCTAATCATAATTCTACATGTACCGTTCTATTTCCATTTTATGTTATATTTGATTTATTGGGTTTATAATACTCTTGCCCCTATGCGTGAATCGTACCCATCTACTCCCTAGTAGACTAAGACCTAATAACCAATATATATATATATATATATGTAGCTACATGCACAAAGACCGCATCGGTCATAGGTACTACCCATAGTACCTTCTGTATCCTCCTCGAGAAGGACTCCATCGTCTCGCTACTAGAGCGTACTGTAACTAAATCTGTAAAGGACAGCTTCCTGAGGCCTACAATACAGATGTTCCATCGTCCACTATGAAAAGGTGGAAATATATCCGCACTAGCTTATACTAGTGTTCGAACATCCACAATTTACCACCCAGTGCGTACCTGGAGGACCACACGTAATCGTTCTGTCTACTCCCTGAATTCCGCCAACAAGGTCCATCTTGTACGGAAATTAGTCGGGGATTTTCTATATCTGTAATGGTCCGCTTCGTGAGGCCTACAATACAGATATTCTACTTGGTCTGTCTCTTTTCTCATCGTGGCTATGGCTCCTTGCAGCCCCCTCAACTAATCGAAAAACCTTTCAAGAGCTAAGTGGTTGTGCCCTACTGCAAACAGTCTAAACATCCAATTGGCTGTGCCACTCATCCAATGTCTCGATAGTGAAAGAATCATTAGCCTGTTGGTTTAACTCTAGTCTTTCCCGAACTTGCTCTGACTGATGATGCATGATCTCCGCATGTGACTATCCTTTTGGATCCTGGCCACTACTCACAAACTAGAGTACGGTGTCATACGAATATCCTACTCCATCATCAACCTTTTGACTGCCTACAAAGGTCCGCTTCGTTAGGCCAGCAATGCAAAAGCAGTCAAGGCATACTATCTTGAGGGAACACCTACAGACCTGCCTCTGGGGTGCAGCTTCATTAGGCCTACCCCAGAGGGTCATCCTAGGGTATCCTCATGTCCCGTTGAAGTCTCGTACTTCCTTCTAGCCCAAAATAACTAAGTTGGACATGCTCTTTCTGTACTAAAAATCTGCGGTGAACTGCTTCGTTAGGCTCTTTATCCAGATTCTCTTGGGCTACTCCAAATGCACCTTACCATTTTATTAGACCCTACATCTAATCTTTTATTATGCGTTTAGTTTACTTTTCTTATGATGTTGGTTATTTATTTACCCTAATCAACATGCCCAGTCCCACCCACGTGTGAGACCATCAGTTCTAGACCTTAAATGGAATGCTGTCGGTACGGGCCACTGCTATTATTCTTGCTTATTAACTTAATCCAAGATCTAAGTTTGATAAAAATAAGCCCCTTCTATTTTTTTTTTAATTATAACCTACGTATTACAATTATACTTGCAATTGTCACTTCTATATTCTTTTCTTTCTTTCATAACTACATGTTATAAATGTAATTGTAAGTGTCTCTATTCTAGTCTAGTCAGTCTTTTTTTATTATGATACTAAATTCTCTTTAGTTCTCTTATATTATATGACAGTCTTAGCTTGGGACTACGTCCAACTGTCATAAATTACTTATCATAATAACTGCTTTACTTTTTACTCTACTATCTGCGCAATAAATGCAGATCTAGTCACATTTCCTGTTTATTGTTTCAAGTCTTGTCAAATAATTAACTTGATTATTTCTTCTTCTTCAATTTCTTTAACGCTTCGCGTTATTCTCTTTTATTCTGGGAAGTAGTTCTATTCTATTTGGTTGGTTACAAAAACTACGCCAAAAATCCATTTTCATATTTTAATATTAAATAATGCTGTAAACAATAACTCATATCTGCAAGATATTTCTTTTATTAGTTGTTAGGTAATGCAAAATACAGTAATGTCTCTATTTTGCACTAATTCCACTTTTCTTGCTTTTATTCTTGCAATTACGTTTATCGTTATTCTTACAATATTAAACTATGGAGATGTATTCCCTTTTCTAAACCAACCAACTAATCTATCACTAACTTCCAAATCAATTTATTAAAATTTCCCCTTTTTAATTCATTTCTCCCGTTATAACATAATTTACTGTAAATCTCTCACTTTTAGGCTTATGCCTTTCTTTACAACTTTTAAGCCTAATATTACTTATATTTAATTGGATTCCTTTATTTTTCTATATAAATAACATTTAAATATAAGTACACTTCTCTTATAAAATTTACAGTATCAACATAACTAACTAGTAGAACTAATTACTGAAATTAGTTCAAATGCTGAATTAGAATATTTAACGGGAATCTAACGATAATATATATCATAAACATATAATTTAAGTCCACTCACTTTTTATCCTTAGCTTTACTCCATGGCCTTCCTAGATCTCCTTCTAAGGCATCTAATATTTTTATTAAAAAGATATTCTCCCTAGAAATATTTTCTATTTAGGGTTCAACCTCAGGCAATGAACCCAATTGGGAGAAAATCTGATTGTGAGAAAATAGCTAGGCCTAGGGTTCTATTTATAGTGGAGTTTGGGAATCTCAGACCATTGGATATTTGGATTGAATCTGGTGCAACCACGTCACAGGCTCGCTGCGAACCGTTGGATCCTGAAAACAACGCCTCAAATCGCACGAAAATCATATTACAAGACTTCGGCACATCCCTGCACGATTTCTTGTCCAGTGCTACACGCGGGTCGACCTATGAGTCGACCTGTGTGCTTTGCGGGTCAACCTATTGGTCGACCCTTGTGCTTTGCGGGCCGACCTATGGGTCGACCCGTAGGGTCTTACTCTTTTTTTCCGTTTAATTCTGATTTCTTATTCTTCTCGTAACTTCTTCATATTAACTCGGATTTCGACAAGTTATATATGGAAATTGATCAGAAAATTGCCACGAACACAATGGTATAAGTTTCGATGCCATATTCTAACAATTCAAAAAATTCTTATTTTCATTATTCATTGTTATTTGATTTTTTAGTTATCTAAAAATGTGGGGTGTTACATTCTCCCACCCTTAGGTAATCTCGTCCCCGAAATTCGACAAGGGTAATACTATGTAATTCCTCGCATCAATCACATCCATTTTGTGTACATCCAATTTTGTGATCATCCGTGTCCTTGTGCAAAGCGTCATTAAAATATATGCATGTACATGAATTTCTAAGCGGTACCTCCTGTATGAATGCTTTCCTTCTTTAAAAACTCCTTTTTAAAATATGATATACACATCCTAAATATACTTGCAATTTTTATATGAATGCAATCTTTTGAAAACCCAAAACGTTTTTCATCCAATTTTTCCCACACTCCTACTGAATAGGGGCATAGTTCAACGAATTTTACAACCAAATCCTACCACACAACTTTTAATATTTGAATTTCAGAAAAATCTAATTCTCCGAACTCGATTTCTTATGTCAGAAAGAAGGTAGAAAACGGAAAAACCTCACATTTCCCCGTTTCACTTTTGTGCACCTCTTTCTCCGTACTTGGAACTTGTGCCACTATTCTATAAAAATCTCTATTTGATTTCCCAAGCATAGTTCACATAAGAAAATTTTTCTTCTCAAAATTTTCTGTTGACGTTTCTGTCGCTTTCTTTAGATTTTACTATTTTTCTTTTAGTTACTTTTATATGCTTTTACTTTTCTTTTATTATTTATGTTCTATGTTCTTATTCTCTTTTTGTGAACATCATAGAAAAAGAGCATCATACTAATCATCACTGATTTACTACAATAGGAACTAAATGCTTACATAGGAGTACAATCTCATAACTAAAAGAGAAAACAAGTCCTACTACAAAGCGATACTAGATAGGTAACTATAACAGCTAAATACAGCTATTATCTAGAGCTAGAAGGCCTAGGACCATGTCCAACCTGACACAAAAAGCTCCTACTCTTGGAATCCAAATAACTCATATGCTCCTCCTACCGCCTATTACTCGTTACTAACTTTTGCTGTGTTAAATAAGATCTATTCATCTCTTCCATTCCATACTCAAAATGGAATAACCAAGTCTCATTTACTGCAACGGATAAGGATTCCAATCTATGCAGTCTCTATCTAAAAAGGCAACTAAGCTTGGAGAAATTTTATCTTTACCTTTCATTTTCATCAACTAAGGTCTACCTATCCCAAAACGTGTTTCTTACTATCTTACTAATATCACTTCACTATTATTCTATAGTCTACACACATAAAGCAACATTCCTAGGTTCTCACTAGTGTCCTATACACTTTACGGGAACTTTTATTATTACTACTAAAAGTAATCACTGCTACCTCCTACATAGCCTTACACTTCTTCCGCCATGCCTAGGAAATGATTCCTATCTACTTCATATTTATAAGTTTTGTTTGGTATTTATCATTTCATTTCAAAACTTAAAGCTTCTAAATTTTTTAAACATCAAATCCCAAAATTCTTGCCTTTAAAAGTGTTACTTTGAAGTTTCTATTAAATTCAAAGGTACGTGGTTACTTAACATTTTATCTTTCTAGACTTGCATCTTTACAGCTCTTTGAATTTAAATTATTCCCCAAACATAAAGGGGAAAACTTACAAATTCTAAGTTCAAAACTTATTCCTCTTTTCCTTTTAAAGACCTTTACAGCTTTCCATAAAAAAATTTGGATTTTTAAATTTAACTGTTTACTAAGTTTTTCTCTTCCAAAAACTTATTTACTTTTTCACCAAACCATTTTTCTTTAAAAAATGCCTTGCTTGTCCTTAAAACATTTTTTTTCTTGACTTCCAAAAATGTCCTCACATGATTTCAAAACATCTTCTTTTCATAGATTTTCAAATTTATGAAAACTGGAGTAGATAAGAACAATTATTTTATCAAAAATCCCTTAACTTTCCTACTCTTCCAACTACCTAACCTTGGAGGAGTTTCTAACTTACTACAAATGGGGACTTTCTACAAAGGCAAGCAACCAATGCGCATAATCAATGTATGAAATTTCCATTGCTTAGCTTTCCTACTGAGGTTCTCTATAATATCCCTCCTAACTAACACTGTCTCTAATTATTACACTTCTTATTACACCTAATAGTTTTATAGCTTAATGTATTGGAACTACTTTCTCTTATGAGAAACCATTAACGCTAAAACCTTCTATGAATCCTTTAAAAGTGGATTTCATGTTTATGTGAAATTACAAGGAACTTATTTTATAATTTATCGAAATAGGCTATACAAAATATGGTGCTTTCCATACCTTATACATCTCTTTCACGTATTCCTTATAACATGCACAAAATATCTTTATTTGTGATTTGGTTTCATAGAAAATTATATCATTATTCATTTCATTCTAATAGATTAAAGTATGTTTAATCTATATTCACTTACAATAGACATTTCCTACGAAATTTATTAATTTTAATATTTAACTTACATCTTTTTTTCAAAAGAACGCATTTTCAAAACTGTTTTAATATTTTCATAACTTGAAAACATTTCCATATACTTATTTAAATAATAAGTGTACATACAAACGACTTTATTTCTATACTTAGAAATTATCTTCAAAACACATTTTTTTATTTGGGTCAAAACAGATGTTGCGTTAAACATCGTTACTACAACCCAAAAATACTAGTATATGGATTCAATTAAAATAAGTATTAATAAATCTCATATGCTATGTAAAAACATTTCCTTTGGAAGTCACCTACTATAACAATAGTGTCATAGTCTATGCTTGCTTTATTTTTCATGAAAACATCTATTACAACAATAAATATTGTAACCAACGTTTTCGATGCTTAACACATTCTAAGTTTTTGTATTTAAAATCTTTTTTACCTACAAAGAAACTAGCGAGCTATACATGCTCTATAATTCTTGAAAAAGAATTTCACTTTTAACAAAATTTACATCATATAAAAACCAAATTAAATTTCATACCACTTTTTTTTTTCAAAAATCCAATATTTACTTCCTCAAACATATTAACAATTATATTTTTCAACTTTTGAACTCCAAAAGTTCCATTTTATTAGGCTAGACATAAAGTGCATTTTCTTCTTACTACCCTAGGAATACCGTTCCTAAACCTTGAAAATCTCATTTCCTTACTAAGATCTCTTATTTCTTCCAAAATAAAAATACTCTCCCTTCTATCCCTATGGAAATTTCCCACTTCCTATAACATATGGATACCAATCTTCTCTCAAAACATAGCTTATTGTACACTATAAATCGGCAATAACATAGGGCTCAACATCCTTAGGTCATCCTAAAACCAACTAGCAAACTATGCACAAATATACTTCTAAAAACATTCTTTATGTTAAAATTTATAATTGGGGACTATTTGGATTTTAGTACATAATATATTTATATTTTATTCAAAAATATAAATACGTTCACTCATATTTCCTAATTTACTTAGGATCTACTAACCTAGGCTCTAATACCAAATGTAACAACCCGAATTCCAGTGGGTTCGGATTTTTCGTAAAAATGCTAAAATCCAAGCCCACTAAAGTCCGAGTTGGTTATCTGGTATCCTGTAAATATGTAAAGATAAATATATCGGAGCTCAAATAAATATCTCACAACGGAACTGACTAAAATATAAAAGTAACTAAATAATCACCAAGGTAATAACACTTTCTAAACAAGTGTCTCAAAGCTGGAAAATCTCTGCCATTTATCTAACCTGTGGGATGAAATGAGGAAGGGGTCAGAACTAAAGTTATGGTGAATGGACAAATTATTCACTTCTAAGCATAATTCTACATATACCGTTCTATTTCCATTTTCTGTTATATTAGTTTTATTGGGTTTATAATACTCTCGCCTCTGTGCGTGAATCGTACCCATCTACTCCCTAGTAGAATAAGACCTAATAACCAATATATATGTAGCTACATGCCCAAAGACCGCATCGGTCCAAGGTACTACCCATAGTACCTTTCTTATCCTCCTCGAAAAGACTCCATCGTCTCACTACTAGAGCGTACTGTAACTACATCTGTAAAGTACAGCTTCCCGAGGCCTACAATACAGATGTTCCATCGTCTACTATGAAAACGTGAAACTGTATTTGCACTAGCTTATACTAGTGCTTGGACATCCACAATGTACCACCTAGTGCATACCATGAGGACTACACGTAATCGTTCTATCTACTCCCTGAATTCTGCCAACAAGGTCTACCTTGTACGGAACTCAGTCAAGGATTTTCAATATCTATAAAGGTCCGCTTCGTTAGGCCTATAAAATAGAAACTCTATTTGGTCTGTCTCTTTTCTCATCGTAGCTATGGCCCCACGCAGCTCCCCTCATCTAATCAAAAGACCTTTCAAGAGCTAAGTGGTTGTGCCATACTGCAAACAATCTAAACATCCAATTGGCTGTGCCACTCATACAATTTCTCGATAGTGAAAGAATCATTGGCCCGTTGGTTTAACTCTAGTCTTTCCCAAACTTGCTCTGACTGATGATGGCTGACCTCCGCATGTGACTACCCTTTTGGATCCTGCCCACTATAACCTACTCGCAAACTAGAGTACGGTGTCATACGAATATCCTACTCCATCATCAACCTTTTGACTGCCTATAAAGGTCCGCTTCGTTAGGCTGCAATGCAAAAGCAGTCAAGGCATACTATCTTGAGGGAACACCTACAGACCTGCCTCTGGGGTGCAGCTTTGTTAGGCCTACCACAGAGGGTCATCCTAGGGTATCCTCATGTCCCATTGAAGTCTCGTACTTCCTTCTAGCCCAAAATAACTAAGTTGGACGTGCTCTTTCTTTACTAAAAAACTACGGTGAACTGCTTCGTTAGGCTCTTTATCCAGATTCTCTTAGGCTACTCCAAATGCACCTTACCATTTTATTAGACCCTACATCTAATCTTTTATTATGCGTTTAGTTTACTTTTCTTATTCTGTTGGTTATTTATTTACCCTAATCAACATGCCCAGCCCCACCCACGTGTGAGACCATCAGTTCTAGACCTTAAATGGAATGCTGTCGGTAGGGGCCACTGCTATTATTCTTGCAACTTCGTTAGGCCTACCCCAAAGGGCAATCCTAGAGTATCCACACATCCCGTTGAAGTCTCGTACTTCCTTCTAATATAAAATAACTAAGTTGGGCGTGCTATTTCTGTACTAAAAATCTATGATGAACTGCTTCGTTAGGCTCTTTATCCAGATTCTCTTGGGCTACTCCAAACGCACCTTACCGTTTTATTAGACCCTACGTCTAATCTTTTATTATGCATTTAGTTTACTTTGCTTATTTTGTTGGCTACTTATTTACCCTAATCAACATGCCCAGCCCCACCGACGTGTGAGACCATTAGTCCTAGACCTAAAAGGGATGCTGCCTGTACAGGCCACTGCTATTATTCTTAATTATTAACTTAATCCAAGATCTAAGTTTGATAAAATAAGCCTCTTCTATTTCTTTCTTTTTATTATAACCTACGTGTTACAATTATACTTGCAATTGTCACTTCTATATTCTTTTCTTTCTATTATAACCTACATGTTATACATGTAATTGCAAGTGTCTTTTTTCTATTCTAGTCTGTCTTCTTTTATTATGATACTAAATTCTCTTTAGTTCTCTTATATTATATGACAGTCTTAGCTTGAGACTACGTCCAATTGTCACAAATTACTTATCATAACTGCTTTAATTTTTACTCTACTATATGCGCAATAAATGCAGATCTATTCACATTTTCTGTTTATTATTTCAAGTCTTGTCAAATAATTAACTTGATTATTTCTTCTTCTTTAGTTTCTTTAACGCTTCGCGTTATTCTCTTTTATTCTGGGAAGTAGTTCTATTCTATTTGGTTGGTTACAAAAACTGTGCTAAAAATCCATTTCCATATTTTAATATTAAATAATGTTATAAACAATAACTCGTAACTGCAAGATATTTTTTTATTGTTTCTTTAATTGTTGGGTAATGCAAAATACAGTAATGTCTCTATTTTGCACTAATTCCACTTTTCTTGCTTTTATTCTTGCAATTACATTTATCATTATTCTTACAGTATTAAACTATGGAGATGTATTCGCTTTACTAAACCAACCAACTAATCTATCACTAACTTCCAAATCAAGTTATTAAAATTTCCCTTTTTTAATTCATTTCTCCCGTTATAACATAATTTACTATAAATCTCTCACTTTTAGGCTTATGCCTTTCTTTACAACTTTTAAGCTAATATTACTTATATTTAATTGGATTCCTTTATTTTTCTATATAAATAACATTTAAATATAAGTACACTTCTCTTATAAAATTTACAGTCACAACATAACTAACTAGTAGAACTAATTACTGAAATTAGTTCAAATGCTGAATTAAAATATATAACGTGAATCTATTGATAATATATATCACAAACATAAAAGATATATAATTTAAATTCACTCATCTATTGTCCTTAGCTTTACTCCATGGCCTTCCTAGATCCCCTTCTAAGGCGTCTAATATTTTTATTAAAAAGATATTCTCCCTAGAAATATTTTCTATTTAGGATTCAACTTCAGGCAATAAACCCAATTGGGAGAAAATCTGATTGTGAGAAAATAGCTAGGCCTAGGGTTCTATTTATAGTGGAGTTTGGGAATCTCAGACCGTTGGATATTTGGATTGAATCTGGTTCAACCATGTCACAGGCTCGCTATGAATCGTTGGATCCAGAAAACAACGCCTCAGATCGCACGAAAATCATATTACAAGACTTCGGCATGTTCCTGGACGATTTCTCGTCTAGGGTTACATGAGGGTCGACCTATTGGTCGACCCTTATGCTTTGCGAGTCGACCCGTAGGGTCTTACTCTTTTTTTTCGTTTAATTCTGATTTCTTATTCTTCTCGTAACTTCTTCATATTAACTCAGATTTCGAAAAGTTATATATTGAAATTGATCAGTAAATCGCCATGAACACAATGGTATAAGTTTCGAGGCCATATTCTGATAATTCCAAAAATGCTTATTTTCACTATTCATCTTTATTTGATTATTTAATTATCTAAAAATGCGGGGTGTTACAAGATATTTCCAAAGTTACATTTTGGGTCCATATTTGATAGTCAGTTATTTAACTATCAAATAAATAAATAACAACCAATTCCATTTGAGATTTTATTTAACCATAGCAACCACTAAGCCTCAAAACAAATCTTTATTTAATAAATCTCTTTCTAAAATGTTTGTCCAAAACATTCATATACTTATCTCTCTGACATAAGTATATTCACAAACATTTGCGAATAAGTTCTTACTTTCAAATCATGTTAAAAAGGATCAAAAAAATGTTGTTTCAATTGGAGGTATGGACAACCCTAAACATTATTCCCTCGGTGTGAAGTATGGAATGGATGTTCCATACCACCATTTTTAAATGGTCAGTTTAGAGAAACCCAGATCTCATATTCCTTTTATATTTCGATAAATACTTTTTAATAAAATCTATTTCATTCATGAAATCTCTTTTACTTGAAATTCAAATCCATTTTAGAAAACTTTCCAACTTCCAATTCATTTATAAAACTCCTCTATAAATATTCAAAATCATTTATATAAATTACGTTTATAAATATCCAACTTTTCATATAAATTTCTTACAAATATCCGAACATTTTTATAAACTCCCTTTGTGAATATCTAAATCATTTTCTAATTTTTTTTTATTAATACCCAAAAATCATTTATAAAACATCTTTATAAACCTTTCTGTTTAAACAACTTCCTACATAACCTTAATCAAATTAGCTTCCTTTAATAAGCAATCCATTTTATAAATCTCCCTTATTTATGAAATCTTCTTTTCTTAAAAATTCTAATCCATTTACCCAAAACACCTTATAAATTTCCAAATTCCTTTATAAAACTCTTTATAAAAACTTCTTTTTATAACATGGAAAACCATTCCCATTAGTTAAAAATATCTTTAGTAAAACCATTTGTCAAATCATTCTTTAAATATCTTATTCAAAATGTAATAAGTTTGAAACCATTTCAAAAAGAAAATGATATATTTATCCTTACAAAATCAAACAGAGGCTTAATGACTACAATGGTGCTTTTAATTTGATTTTACTTATCCAGTTTAACATGGCATCACATAACAACAGGTATATAAGGGATCAACACATAACAATCAATCAACTTAAGTAAGTGTCCAAGTTAATTGTAATAGCAGAATGGTGTTTTGTTCTGCTAATAGATGTCATTTAGTTTTCCTAATCATATAGGGTCACTTAAGGGTAAGTGACATAGAAATCCCTTGTTTTAAAATAAATTTGAAAAGAAACAATTTAAAACAAAACTGGTTACATAAACTTAAAGCGATTTAAAATAAATTAAACCCTAGTAAATGAGAATCAAATCCTTGTTAAATAGTAACTAAACTCTAATTAAAAGTAATTAATCCTTAATTAAAACATAATTTAATTTAATCAAAGATTAATTAAATAAACCCCTTTTAAAAATAATAAATAATTAATAATTATCTTAAATAATTAATTAATTAATAATTAATTAATCATTAATTAATAAGTAAATAATAACTAACTTTAATTAAGTAACAAATCATGATTAACTTAATTGATTAACATTTAAGTTTAAAAACCATGTTTAACTAATGATTAAGTACTAATTACCTTTATTAATTAATTAATCAATTAAATAATCATTAAATAATTAAATAATTTTTCTCTAATTACTAAATCAAAGTTAGAAAACATTTTCTAAAAATATTTTAAGTTAAAACAAGTTTAGATTAGAAAAATAGTTAGGTTTTCAGAACTGCGCATATATCGACTATCACTATACAGACCCATAGTTTTCAAAATTTGAACATTTGATTTTCTGACTTTTAAAACTTCAACTTTGAACTCTTGTCTTCTTTAAAAAATGAAAATAAATTTTTGAAACCAAAATGAAAGTTTTAAACTTGAAAACTTTTCACTTTGAAACAAAAATCAAACTTTGGACAAAAAGCAGATTTCTATATCACATTTGGATAGCGAATCGCTACCTTTGTATCATGAACCCACATACAATACATACAAGATTCAATCACAATACCATATCATAATATTATAGCACAATCATAAGCAAGAATATTACTTCACAAATACTGACCGACTTTTCCAATATTCAAGGAATAATCTTTGTCGCCTACTCAATCTTCGGCATAAGCGATCAACACCAAATCAACATATATGCATGCATACACAACATATAACATTAGTACATACTTAAGCAACATTTTAACTCATAAAGTTCACAACTTTAAAAAGTTAGTAACTTGAGTTTAAAAACGCGAACTTTACTCACTAGATCATGGTATTAACTTGCAAATGAGAAGACTTTGGATGTGTTTACACCTAAATTAGGCTTGGCCACGCATGTTTGTTAAGGGTGTGGACATGTACTTTGGAAAAAGGTGTTGTAGTGTTTGTAGAAGTGATCTAATGAGTAAATAAGTGATTTAAGCTATGTTTTGATATGTTTTTACTGACTTTTTCTCTTAGGTATTTAGTGAGGAGGCCATGAGAGTACGGAGGAGATAAGAAGAAGATGTGAAGAAATAAAGAATGGAAGTTGAAAAGGGTAAACCATGAAATGGAAGTGGTATTTATAGGCTTAGAAAATTATTAAAATATATAAAGTGATCTTAACAAAATAATACACACATGGATGCACCCATACCTCCCCTCTCCCTCTTGTTCCACACGTTGCCCTCCCACCTCTTCCATGCCTTGAATCATGCTAGAGCTTCCATGTGTGTGTACTAAAGAGATGGAGATGATTTGTATATATATAAGTGTGTTTATATGTATATATATGCCTTTTTTAACATAATTTTCACATCCAAGCTTAGGTTTAAATATATATATATATAAGTTAATATATATAAGTATGCTTAATTAATACTAATACCAACAATATAAATGTGTGCGTGTTGCACCAAGTGTGCTCAACGTTCCCGAAGACTTTCGGGTGGCGAAAAGTCAAAATTTCAGGAAACATTCTTCGGTCACATTTTCTATTTTTCTATGAACTTTCTATATTGGTAAACAAATTTTGAAAACTATTTTATCATCATTATTAAATAATTAAAATAGGTTTGTTTGCTAATAAAAATCAATTTATTGATTATATAAAATAAATTTAAATAGCCTATTTCAAAGTGGAAAAATACCGGGTCGTTACAAATCTATTTTACCATCATTTGTTATTATTTAAAAGAGTTATATTTTGATTATAAAACCTATTATTTGAATATATAAAATTTATTAAATATTCGCAAATCAAGGCAATAAAATATTGGGTTGTTACAAACTCGAACATAATAATAGTCATTTTATGGACGTCGTACCAGGATTTAACTATAACCAAAGTTGAGTGTCCACATTGAAGCTGATGGTATTCTCAAGTGGAAAGGACTGTGTAATATTGTCACTTTAATATTCTCTGTTTGACCTTTGTTATATTAACCAATATAAAACTATTGAGTTCGCCATTCAATATTTATCTAATAACTACCAGTTACGTAACCACTTTGTGCCCTCAACTACCATAAGTAATACACTGCCCAACATTTGGAGAGCGTTATGTATATGGTCTCAACAGATGTATCGATATTCAATCTCGATACATCTTGTCTAGGAATATTTAAAACGATATGTTATTTAATTTTGATGAATTTCTCATGATTACAACACATTGTAATTGCTAACACAAAACATATCATTTATAGATTCTCTCTTGAATATACTTGAATTAAGTAAATAATTAATACAACACATTATAATAAGTATATAATAGAAATAAAAACATCTTATATCTCAGACAAGATTTGACTACCGAGTTAATAATTTACAATAAATTACAGAGTCGCCCTTAGGTCTTACCCCTAACTATATTGGATTTGAAGTCCAAGAAGGATATTGTAATGTATTGTAATCGTCTGAAGCTCAATATTGATAATAAACATCCAAATTTCAAACATTAGCTTGTAAGTTGGAAAGGAATCAACGTTGAAAATTGTTGGAATGGGTAGATTCTTTAAGGTTTCCAGACGGGATTGCTTCTAACTTGAAACATTGTGTTGAAATAAAGGGCCATCTGCTATCACGTATGAAGAGTCATGATTTTCATGTATTTCTCCAAACATTATTCTCATTAGTGTTTAAAGAGTTGTTGCCACAAAAGGTTTGGATGCTAATAACCAAGCTTAGTTCATTCTTTAAAGATATATGCTTGAATAATCTCAACAGAACTCGCCTACAACAACTAAAAAAGGGGTACCAAAATTGTTGTGTAAATTGGAGAAATTATTTCCTCTAAGAATTTTGATTTGCATGGAACATCTACCTATACATTGATTAACATAAGCTTTACTGCGAGGACTAGTGCATTGTGGTTGGATGTATTCATTTGAAAGTTATGTTCTGTTTGAACCATAAATGGCACAAACACCCAGAAGTTAAAGTAGATAAAAAAAAGTAAAGAATTAAATAAAAATAAGCAAGAAAGAGCATATAAAAATTTATATTGGTTCGACAAATCAAGGCCTGCATCCACTTTATAATTTTATTACTTATATTCTGACTTAGATAGAGAATTAAAGATAGAGAAGAATAAGAATTAAAGATAGAGAATTAACACTTTATAATCAAGTTCTTATGGATCGGTACAACTCCGACACTTGGTTACAAGAATTAAAGATAGAGAAGAACAAGAGCCAAAAGATCTTAAAAATGAGCTCTACCCTCCTATTTATAGAGGTAGGGGCCTAAAATCTCATATAAAATCTCATATAAAATATCTCCACGTCGTTCTCCATGCTTTAAGCCAATTCTCCCAAGAAAGTAGCACCTCATCAGTTTATATGGGTCAGTACAACTCCAAGGTTAGGGGTCGGTATTAAGTCATAAGATGGCCAACATGGCTGCCTTTAGCATTTCATCTTGGCTCATCTTGGGGTTAGCTCCGTGATTCCATAGTTGTTTGTACCAAGATTAGCTCCTTTTTGAGTCCAAATGATGGATTCGTGGAAGAACAAAGTTGCTGATTCAAGAGTTCATGGAGATTGATAGAGAATTGCCTTGAATCCATAAAACAACAATAGGGATTAACTTTTACCATCAAGAAGAGGGCATAGGTAGAAGATGGGACCCAATGGATGAGAGTATATGGGTCGGTACCGACCCATGGAGTGAGGTCGGTACCGAACCATCACTTGGATGGGTTGGTGCCTGTTTTGGATTGAGTCCCCTTTGCCTTGGACTTGCAACTGTTCTTGTGCTTGGTTTTTGGACTCATGGGCTATCTTTTTGGGCTTCCTGCCTTGATAACTCCAAGTTTGTCTCGTCCAATCTGTCTGAATATGGCATGGTCAAAAGGTAGGATAACACTTGCCCCCCAAAGTACATCTCATTTCAAACATGATGTGCTCTGGATCAAACAAGTCGGAATTGCTGTGAAGGACTACACTCTGTGCTTCTAATGGTCGTTATCCATTCTGCAAATCGTTCCTGTGAAAAGTTGTGTCCATAGTTACCCGTCGTGACGCTCTACCAGCATCCGAGATTATAAATCTGGAACATGTCCTCATAATCCGTCATTCAGAGCTTGACTATTTTAAACCAATTCCTTCCATGGATTTTTTAGGTTTGAGCTTAATCCACGTTGATTTTGATCATTCTGGGTTTTAGATACGTACACACACGTATGCATTCACGTGCACATTTTGGAGTTGGAAGGAGTTCCATACACGATCGATTACATTCATGTACATAAACATATATCCATACACATATTTATATAAGTATATATATATATATATATGTATCTTTGTGTGCGTGTGTGTGTCCTTCCTTTTTTTCTTCTTATTTAATATATTTTAGGACTCGGTACTGAACCATAGTTCTAGTACCAACTCTGGAATTGGGAGGTTTCCCATGTTATATTTCCCAAACTTCGGGTCCATACGCGGGTTTTAAAACCCATTCTATTTCATTTTCCTCTTCACTTTTATGTTGTCGATTCACAACTTTGAGCTCCACATTAGAGAAACTTGATCGTGACCCGAATCTTCTCATATCCTCACTCACCAATGGCCGCCGCCTCTAACCCTAGGACCCTTTTCGGCGTCATCCAAACCTCATCGGACCATTGCCTTGCCACAATCTAAAGACCACTGACCCAAGCCCTAGCTTTAATCTTTCCTGATCCTAACTCTTATCTTGGACTGCATAGGTAAGTGGTGGACTAAACGAATGGAGGTGGAAAATTTGGACATAGACTTAACCGTGGATGTGGTTGCTGTTAACGGCCATGGTTTGGGTTTGGAAACAAGAAGGAGAAGTAGGATGGAACTCTCCTTGGACTTGGGTCATTATGACTCCAGTACTTAGAGAATTTCATCAACTCCAATTCCATATGAGTCCCTTGCCTTAGTGGATTGATGTCGAGCTTCTTTTACTTGTTCTTAAACCTTCTTCAATACATGGTCAATGACATGAATCTTGTCAAGACGGTCAGGGATGACGGTCACGTCAAGTTATTTTTAGAAATTGAACTGTTAAATAACAACCTGAACCGCACGACACCGCACTATGATCCACTTTAGCATGGGGTATAACATGTAATTAATCTAATGTTGACTATCTGTCGAGTTTTTTTTATAAAATTGGATCATAGACGTTACAAACGTCTTGCTACTCAAGTCACAGGTTCATCCGCTTCGAGATATATCGAGTCCGACACCGAGTCAAGTTCAACTACGACTCCACTTGCCCAACAAACTTCGGTAGAGCATGCACAACAAACTTCCATTCAATAGGAACTTCAACAAGAGATTATGCACGTTGAACAGAAAAATCTAGAAAATCCCCAAGTCGGACAATAAGCTCCACAGAATCCAATAGAGTCGGTAGGTAGGCCAGAAATAGATCCAACACCCGACACCCTTGAGGATGCCATAACATTAGATGATCATGTTGATTCTGTTACCTCAAAAATCGACGAAGGATCTCTTCGGAGAATTTGCGACAAACATGGAATTCAATTCAATAATGTCTTAGTTCCATCTCATAATCAAAGAGCTCACAACCCCCTAGAGGATATATTGCTTGCAATAGATATATGTGCTTGGTGGGTTGCAAATGATGTCTTAATTCCATTCAATTAGTTGGTATGACAAGTTCTTAACTTCATGCGATTAGCTTCGACGTAGCTGCATCTGAACAACTATTCTTTCCTCCTCGGCACATATATGGTTTTTTCAAAGCATTTGAATTGAGTACCTAGCGATGAGGAGATTAGATATATATATAGCTTTAAGAGCCGAAAGGAAATTCCATCCTTGATTTACTTAGAACCGATCAGGGGTTGTAGAGTAGTCTCCGGCACATGGAACAAGTTGAGCTACTTTAAGAGCGAGTGGTTCAATGTCCGCTGTCCTCTTGGGTTTGCTCATAGATGGTTATCTAGACGTAAGCACTATTCTATAGGTCTTATATGAATTTTCCTTATAATTCACAGGCCTAACTCATTTTCTTGGTTGTTTCCAGATGTTCCGGTGAGACCAAGTAGCATGGTGATTTCAGCTACCATCAATGTTCTTATGGTCGTTCCGCCAAAATATCGAAATGTCAGAGCTCTTTTGTCATATGAGAATCTTCTTGCCCATGGTTTTTTTGATGTAGGCCATAGTACTGGTGTAGTCCCAGTGGTTGCTAGTGATGACGACGAGGACGACGATGACGATGACATGACAACTTTCCTGGAGGAGACAATATTGATCCAGATGTGCCCCCAGTCTCAAGTTTTGGGGCTGATGTTGAAGAAAATATTGAGCCAGCACAAAAACACATCAAGGAAGGAGACATAGTGTGTGAAAGTGGTGAGGCTGGCAAAGATAACATTAATGTAGGCCATGAGTTTCAAACTGAGCAATCCAATGATGGTTAACAGTCTGCTTTGAGAAAGAGGCTAGTAGTAAATATTTTCAAGGTTTAGACTTCTACGCAGCCTCCGCTTGTCACAACTACAGAGAAGATGCCTTATATTCCATCAACATGCACATTTGCTGGATTATGGCCAATTCCTGCTGAGTTTCGCTCTTTCGATATCCATAACATTAGCTTGGAGGACATCAACTCCCCTATTTGCTTCAATAAGGATACCTTCCCTATCTGTGTGGGAGAGATCACTCGCATAAGCAAAGCTCCAGCTCACGGTACGTTTGGGGGGCACTAGGACACATACACATACACATACGTGCACTTCATGTTACTGCATAGCACTTGACTTGCCTCCTTGTTCGTTTGATCTAACTTCTTCTAATTTTATTTGCAGGATCCATGGAGAAGAGGAAATACATATACGATCTTTAGAAGAAATTATATCCCAATCCTAAAGGCATCGTTCGAGCTCATACCATCAGTGGAGTGGCCGAGATTCTAGATCAGGCTATCGATCTAATCGTGATAGGGGCAATCGAGATAGGAGTACCTATAATAGAGACTACCCCTTACATGACTCCACTTCCAAGCATCACTCTAGGTCTAGGTCACCTCCTCTTAGAGATCCAGACAGGCCTTCTGATTATCACGATGACATCCCAGCAGGAGGTACTTCTCGTGCTCCACCTACAGCTTCCGTTCCTACTCGGCAGTTGACCTTGACCCATCGCAGTTGATATTCTGACCGCGGGCATCAAGATTTGGCAAAGAAATTTCTGTTCGATCATCTTTGTGGAGCAACAACTTGTTGCTAGCACTTGAATAGCTGAATCGAAGGAGCAATTTCCCAATATCTGCTTTGATGGGCTTAAGTTTGTGCCCAATTTGAAAAGAATTCCATTTGAATTCCAAGACATGACCATTGCTTGTGTGATCGACATCCACAATCAATATAATGAATGGTTAAAATTAGCTGAAAAGATCTCCAAAGTCTCGAGGGAAAGGCAGCTCGAAATTGAAAATCATCATCAAAGTTGACAACAAGAGGATCATAACCACTCTCAATGCCGAAGTTAAAAACTTGAGGAAATCTCACGCCTAAGCGGAGAAGAAAGTCGAGGATGCCGTCAAGGCACTCGAAGAGGAGAGGACCAAGCATCGAGATGAGATGGAGAAAGCCTTCCATCGGAACTATTATTCGGTACTGGAGAGAGATGCTACGAACAGAAATAATGCCAAGCTGAAAGACCAAACTTGAGCGCGAAACAAAAGAAAAAGATGAAGTGCTCCGACAAGCTTAGATATATTATGATGAGTAGCTCGATGCTAGGGGAGAAAGAGAAAGGGCGGTCGAGCACGCTAAAGACGTAAACGCGCTCGTCAAAAGGGAAGTTGAGGCCATGGAAGGGCGGGCGATGGAGAAATTTGAGACACTGCTTATCAAGTACAATGCTAAAGTGCTCAAATTCTGTAACTTAGAGTGATTAAAAGATGATTATCCCAAAATCCTCGCCCTTGCATGGGAGCAAATTGTCGAAGACGAAAAGGCTTATCTTAAGCGTGGTGAAGTGAATTTATAGTAGCTCGAGAGAGAAATCCTGGTGGGAGACGAGCCCAAAGTGTTAAAGGATGGTTAGCTTATTCTCCAACTGGAGCTAGGCACAACAGTGCAAAAAGACTTGGGCGAAGGCTCCAGATCGACACCACGTGATGCTACTGCTAGCCAAACACTTGGGTCCCAAGCTGCCCTAGATTCATCTGCCGATTCCGGGTATGATCTAGAACATCCATAGATGCACAAACCAACTATTCTTTCTCCCATTCCTGAGGGGAACTCTGGTGATAATCTGGCCCGCACAGAAACTCCAACCGAAGAAGGTATCTCATTGACTTCTCATGTATTTCAAAGAGTTGATGTGTCACCGATAGATGTCACTAATCTATCTTTTTATATCTCTCAAGTTTGAAGTTGGCCCAGAATCTCTCCTTTTCCCGATAAGGACTCTAGGCCGGTACAACAAGCGTCTACAATGGGATCAGTAACCATTACAACTTCAACAACTATTCCAACCATCTCGGTTTAAGGAACTCCCGGCCTTGATTAGGGAATGATTGATGCTTTGCTGGATGAGGGAACTGATAGGACTCAGGCAGCTCAGATCAATGAGGATGTTGTGATAACTTGAGTTTCTGAGCCCCTATCGGGTCGCACCATGAGTCAACTTGAATGGGAATTTGGCCTTGCCAAAGTGGCCAAGCCGGAAAAAATTAAGAAACACACCCTTCTTGCTATAGAGATTAAGCAAGAGAAGTTTAAGGCCATCCCTCTTCCTTTATCGATCGGTTTGCCCAGGCAGACTTTCTTCGCTTTGATCTATATTCCTCCGCCTGGTAGCACCCAAAGCACACCCATGGGATCTTTGCAAAGCACTCTGGCCTCCTTTCCTCCCTTGGAATCACTCAAAGCATGCATATTAGATCATCGCAGATCACTCCATCCAAGGGCAAAGGAAGTGGGGAAAGAGTAAGGAAATAGCCGGAAGGATCCAGTGTGCCTTTTTCTGCGGAGAAGAAGGAAAAGAAAGAAAGAAATAAAAAGCCCAAGAAATGGTTGTCTGTCTTCTTTGTACCATTTGGTTGTATACTATGTAGTTAATGCCCTGCTATTACCCCGCTATAACCCTGTTATATCTCATAGTGGATTTCTACCGCTACAATTTTTCTATATAGCCCCAAATATAGCCTTTCAGCTTTAAGCCCCGCTATTTCTGCTATATCCCGTTATTCCCGCTATATTCTGCTATTTCCGCTATATCTTCTTTAAAAGAAATGAATTGAAAAATGACATTTTATAATTTATGAAATTAATTAATTTAATTGAATTTTTAATATATTTCAGAAATGAAAATACTCTATTATTCTACTAAATTCAATTATGTTATATAACAGTTTTACGTTTATTTACAGTATATTCGCATATGTTTTTATTTAAAATTATTTATGTATTAATTATAATTCAATTGAATGTTAATTTTTCATTTATTTACCATTTATATATTTGTAAAAACGTTAAGTACGAGTTTTATATGCTATTTTAGAGTCATCCATTATATCCCGCTATATCCTCGCTATATTCCCACTATGACTTTTTGCACCTTCGCCTCATTGAATCTGCCGAGCGCTTTAACTACAAAGGTTGTATAGCAGCATTTAAGATTTTTTCTACTTCCCGGATTTTGCTTTTTTCCGGCTAGTATTATGCAGATTCGGTCTCCGCTTTTGTTTTCTTGCTTAGGCGTAAATAAACTTGTACTTAGCTTTCGAAGTTTTGCTTTGAATGTTAATAACATAGACCTTTTGTTTTGTCTAATCTTTTTGTGAATTTGCCTAAGTTGTTCTAGAAATGTACTTTCCATTATCGTTAGACTAAATCCTTAGCTCGCTATGTAATTCACCGGCCTTTCATCGCTCTCGCGAACGTAGTAATTATTGTAATGCCAAACTATGGGAATTAGTTGAGGTTTACCACTTAAAACAACGGTTCGAATATCCTTTTCTATGATATCGGTATCCGATTGCACCAAACTCCGGGCGCTAGTTTAAATTAGCTACTTAAGATGGTGGTCTGTACATCCTTATTTAGGATGTTTATTTCCCATCATGCCTTATTCCGAGCATCGATTCAAAGTTCATAGGTAAGATCCACCTTACTTCAAGTATGGACCTTTCTTTTTGCCTACTCCGGGCAAAATGTTGAGGATTGGACGCTTTTATCACATCCACTTCGATTTATACTCACGCACCCAATCTGAGGGCAAGAATTGAGTGAGTGAACGGTCGTATCACATTCGTTTTGATTTATACTCCTGTCCCCACATCAATGGCGAGGGTTAGTGTACGGACAGTCATGTCACATACGGTTTGAGTTTATACGCTTGCCTCCAATCCGAAGACAAGAGTTGGCTGATGGATGGTTGGGTCACTCCATTTATTTTATACTTATGCCCCCCGTCCGAGGTCAAGAGTTGGCTGGTATCTATCTTCAGATACCAAGAAGAACTTTGTGTGTTCGATCATGAACCGTAGAAGTTTTGGTTGGCACCTAAATCCGGTTACCTGCACACCTACATTATTCACATGCAGATTCATTTGAGTCGATCAAGTCATAACTCTTAAGTAATGGAAGGACTGAGTCTTGGTCCCAAAAGGCCGTTTTATTCCATCAAAGACAGGAGATGACAGAATCTATCATATTACACGGCTTTAGAGAATTATTTATGAATTTATTTCTAAGTTAAATAGCATTGTAAGTGCTCGCTATTCCATGCCCTCAGGAGCGAAATCCTGTTTATCGTCACAAGCCTGAAAGTTCCATCTCCAAGTTTCTGCTCTATTGCGTATGAACCTTCGCAAGCTGGGCCCAAGTTTCCAAGGCCAGGGAAGATTCGTTTGAGAACCAAGTTGCCAACTTTAAAGGTTTGATTCTTGACCTTAATGTTGTAATATCATGCGACTTGGTGTCGGTGTGCAACTGCCTTCAACTCAGCTGCGCCATGTTTCTCATCGATCATATCAAGAGACTCTAGCATGAGTTTCTCATTGTAGTGAATCACTCGATGAGAAGGTACTTCCCATTCAACCAGAATCATAGCCTTTGATCCATTGGCTAGGGCGAATGGAGAGTGGCTAGTCGCTGATTTGTGAGTTGTTCGATAAGCCTATAATGCTAATGGAAGTTCATCGACCAACTTTTCATTAGCCTTTTCCAGCCGCTTCTTAAGAATGGACTTGATAATCTTATTTACAGCTTTAACCTGTCCATTCACCTGGGGATGTACCTCCAAAGCAAATTTCTTCTCTATGCGATATCGGTGGTAGAAATCTTTGGACTCGGTACCGTCAAATTAGGCCCCATTATTGGTAACGAGTGCCTGTGGAACTCTAAAATGACAGATCACATTCCAAACAACAAAATTGATTACTTTCTTTGTGGTGATCATGGCCAACGGCTCTGCCTCAGCCCATTTGGTGAGGTAGTCAACTGTGACGATGGCGTACTTCATGCCACCCTTAGTTATCGGCAACACACCGATGATATTAATTCCCCAAACTACGAATGACCAAGGACTGATCATTTGAGTAATCTCTATTGGCGGGGCTCTCGGCAGTTTAGCAAATCTCTAGCACATGTCATTTTTTCGGGTGTAATCAACTGCGTCTCGGTTGACAGTTGGCCATAAGTATCCATAGCCAAGGATTTTCTTCGCTAAGGTTTGCCCCCCGATGTGGTCTCCACAGGCCCCTTCATGAACTTCTTTTAGAACTCGCTTGGCCTCGTCGAGGGTGACAAAACCGAAGCATAAGGACAGAGAAACTCTTCCTGTAAAGTACGCCTCCCTGCATGATATATCTTGAAGATTGTCGAAGGAGCTTTCGCCTTTCATTCCTTCTCTCCGTAAGGATTCCTCTCTGCAAATAATCTATTATAGGAGTCATCCATGACTCCCTTTCGAGGTCAACCTCCAAGATCCAATCGACATCCATCTAGTCGATGCTTAGAGTTGATAGTACTTCCACCGAGACTAGGCCCATGAGCTGAGCATCCCCGGGATTGGCCAACTTAGCTAATGAATCGGCCTTCTATTTTCCTCTCTGGGAGTATGAGTGACCGTGCAATATTCGATGTCACTGAGCAACTTAAGGACCTTGTTTAGATAAGGAGCTAGTCTCGCTCCTTTTTCTTGAAACTCTTTTTTGAAATTGGCAAACCACCAACTAGGAGTCACTGAAAATGTGTAAAGTCTTTAATCCCAGCTTTTTGGAAATCTTGAGTTATGCAATCAAAGCCTCATACTTAGTTTCATTATTTATTGATGGAAAGTCAAGTTTCAAGGCGTAACAGATTGGGCATTCTTCGGGAGTGACAAGTATGACTCCAACACCAGAGCACCATTCATTATATGCACGATCTGTGTACATCTTCCACTCAGTCTCTTTTTCACCATTCTCTTCAGAGGATCATCTCGCTTAGTGAATTCATCTATGAAGTCTGCCAAAGCTTGACCCTGATTTGCTCTTCGAGGGTGATAGGTTTTTTTTATTGGCCCAATTCAATGTTCTATTTTAACAGCTTTCCAGAAGTATTAGGTCGCTGCAAGACATGTCGCAAAGGCTAGTCGGTGAGTTCTTTGATCGGATGAGCCTGAAAGTAAGGGCGGAGCTTTCTCGTAGCAATCAACAGGTAGTATGCAAGCTTCTCCCACCTAGGATAATTTCTTTTTGCTCCCATAAATTGCTTGCTGATATAATAGACTGATCGCTAGATGCGGGATTCCTCCCATACGAGTGCGGCACTTAGAGCATACACTAACACTGCCAGATATATAAACAGGTCCTCGTCATCCAACGGCTTCGAGAGGGTAAGGGTTTCTCCAAGTGACCCACCAGAGCTTGGAATACGTGTTTACATTCGTGATTCCACTCGAAATTCCTTTTCCTTTCTTAGTAACGTCAAAGAAAGGAATGCATTTGTCCATGACTCTGGAGATGAAGAAAATCAGAGTACTAACCTTCCCATTAAAGCTTTGGACCTCCTTGATCATTTTTGGGGCCTCATACTTTCTTAATTCCTTGACTTTTAAGGATTGGTTTCAATCCCATGAGAGTTCATAATGAAGCCCAAGAATTCCCCTGATGCAATGCCAAAAGTGCATTTTAAGGGATTGAGCTTCATCCCATATTTTCGAAGGATGCCAAATATCTTTGCCAGATCATCAACATGGTTCGCCAAACGTCGCGATTTCACAAGCATGTCATCTACGTAGACTTTCATCGAATGTCCAATCTGATCTTTAAACATCCAGTTTATGAGCCTCTAGTAAGTTGCTCCTGCCTTTTTTAATCCAAAGGGCATGACCAGATAGCAATATAGTCCGAGGTCGGTTATGAAGCTGATGTGTTCCTATCTAGGACGTGCATCGAAATTTGGTTGTATCCAGAGTATGCATCCATAAATGAAAGTAGCTCATGTCCAACTATCGAATCCACCAACCGATCGATCCTCAAGAGAGGGAAGCCGTCTTTTGGGCATGCCTTGTTTAAATCCAAATAGTTGATGCATGTCCTCTAGTTCCCGTTCGCTTTCCACACCAAGACAGGATTAGATACCCACTTTCGGTATAAGGCATCATGGATGAAGCCATTTTCCTTCAGCTTATCCACCTCTTCTTTGAGTACAGTGGATCTCCCCGGACCCAGGCTGCGGCGTTTCTGTTTTATAGGAACACATTTGGGATTTATTTTTAATGCATGGCTCACTAACTCCAGTGAGATCCCATAAATATCTGAGTGTGTCCAGGAAAACACATCCAGGTTTGCCCAGAGAAAACCAACCAACTCCTTCATCACTCTTGCATCGAGCTTCGATACGACCTTCAGGACCTGATTTGGATCATCTTGGCTGACCAAAACAATGATCGTCAACTCGGCAGGAGCTGCTCTTCCACCTTCTGGTTCTTTATGTCATTCCTTGTCAACATGGAACCGACTGGGCTACCCGAGCTGGGGCTCAGGCTATAGTATCTATGCGTCCAAAGCCTTGATGCAGAGGGTTTCCTCCATATTTTTTCTTTTCTCCTTTCGCCTTGCCTCCTTTAGCTCGGCGACGTAGCATTCGCGGCTAGTCACCCAATCTCCATGGACAATCCCTAAGTCATTCTCTGTAGGAAACTTCATCGTCAAGCACCAAGGAGTTATAGTCGCTCTAAATCAGCCAAGGCCGGTTAGCCTAGAAATGTATTGTACGTCGAGTAAATATCCAACACCAAAAAAGGCATGACTCGCACTTGCTTGTAGTCGCCTCGCCAAGTACCATCGGCAATTATACATATCCAATCGGCTCAGTTGCTATCCCATTGAACCCCTGTATTCAAGATTTACAAGGTTTCAAGTCCTTCTCTTCCAACATCATTTGATCATAAGCTTTCTTAAACAAGATATTGACTGAACTTCCACAATCAACTAGCACCTTCCAAACAATACCAGGACCAATCGTGGCTGTGATCGGGAGTGGGTCTATCGTTGGGGCTTCCACTCCATCAACATCTCTATTCCGAAAAACAATATTACCAGTCATCGTTCTAAATTGTTTTAGCGGAGTCCCATCTTCAACAGCGAAGCAAGTTTTACTCTCTGCATGTTTTATTGCACCAACATATCTGTCCATCTTAGCTAGACTCTTATTCGCTACGTGTGGCCCACCAATAATTGTACTAATCAACAACCGTTTCTCTGGCCGTCGAAATGAATTAGCACCAAGCTCAGCTTGCCCTCAATGGGTAGAAGACCCATGGGCGTTAGAGTTTCCTTCCCTGCCATCCTATGGGGCTTTCACATATTGCTGTAACTTTTTCTTGTGAATCAACTCCTCAATCATATCCCACACGTGTCTACACTCATTGGTACTATGACCGTAATTTTCATGGAATCTGTAGAACTTGCCTGACTTTCTCTCCTTCTCAGTGGACTCTCTCAGAGCCGGCTTTCTGTACCACTCAATGTTTTGACTTGCCAGATAAATATTCTCTATCGAATTGTTCATTTTGGTATAGCTATGGTACTTAGGAGTCCTGATACAATTCCTGTTATCGGGCTTCCTTTTTGCCCATCATCATTCCGCTTCCAATTATTTTTTTGGTTACCAACATTCACATCTACATTTCCAGAGCTACCTCCGGACTGCTTTACAACAACATTGCTTTGTATCACTTTGTTAAATTCCCAGCACCAGTCCTTTATGGATGCTTGCACGGGTCCTCTAAGCGTAAATGCTCATTAGCTTTTCTATAAAAAGCATCTATTGTCGATGGGGGCTTCCTTTCTAACCATTACCTGAACTTTGTATCGGGATGAATCACTCTAATCAATGCCATCGGCACTATGTCATCTATGGGATCTGTAACTTCTATCATGGTAGTGTGGAATCATTTCAAGAAATCCTTCAGTAATTCTCCATCAGCTTGGAAGAGGTTTGACAAAGACATGGCATGTTTTGGACATGAAGTATGTAAATGGAATTGCTCTATAAACTTCTTCGAAAACTCAGTGAAAGACCATATGGACCTCGATAAAAGTCGAGTGAACCACATCGTAGCTACTCCTTCTAAGAAAATTGGAAAACAACAACATTTCAAGACATCAGAAGCTCTGGCGGAATACAAATGCTATTCATTTCTCATCGAGTGCTGCCTAGGATCCGTAGTTCCTCTATACAACGTCATAGTTGGCATTGCGAATCTCCAAGGGTATCTCTTGCATAAAATGTTCTCTGTAAATGGATTCCAACTGGTAGAGGTACCCCATTCATCGTTGCTTCTGAAATGATTTTTGCTAATATTTCTCCTGGCCATATCCTCCAAATAGTACGGGTCAATAGGTTCGACTAAAGGGCGGTAATTGAGCTCTGCCCTGAGTGTTTAGCCTGGCAAACGCTCTCGCTTTGGCTCTCGATATCTAGGTTCTCCAGCCTCTGGGAAATCCATTCATCCAGCAATCCCCCTGCTTGATTCCAATGAATTGTATCATCAACAGCAGCATGATTTTCCATATTTTGATTATCAGTAGCACCTCCAGAAGTCAAATCCACACTGCCTTCCAAATAGCATGCTCTAGGCCCACCGTTAGAGGGTTCAGTACCGGTCCCTAAATTTGAGCTTGAGCTTATCCTCTTCCTAGGTGAGATGTTCAAACATCGTTCTAAGTCCTCTTTTTCTTTCTATCCCTCCGTCTCTGCTCGGATGATGAGAAACTTTCTGACTCTGAACTTGAATATCTTCTACTCCACCTACGATTATTCTGAGTTAGTTCATTCAATGATCTTACGCTCTACTACATCGTTTGATTCATCTCATTCTAACTAGCCTCAAATCTATCTTAAATCTCCTTCATCATCCTATCCATCTCTATTTTGGTCATGACTTCAGCTGGATTCCAGATCTATGGTTGAGTAGGTTGGATAACTCCATCTCTATGCTGAGGATTCTGATTCTCAGCTTTAGTGTTAGCATTGGAATTGGTAGAACGGTCTCTTCTTGATGGAGCCATGGCAGGCAGCTTCTCTTAGATTACAGAAAATCTGAACAGTAAAAAATAAGGTAGGAGAATTGGATCTATCTCTTGGAATTAAGAAATCCAATAGTAGATGACGAATCCAAGTAGCATGAGAATATGAGTTCTCAACGAAAGCACCAAAATGTTTGAACTAAAAATGGCACAAACATCCAGAAATTAAATTAGAGAATAAAAGGTAAACAATTAAATCAAAAATGAGCAAGAAAGAGCACACAACCATTTATAGTGGATTGGCAAATCAAGGCCTACGTCCACTTTATAATTTTATTGCTTATATTCTGACTTAGAGACAGAAGTTCTTATGGGTCGGTTTAACTTCGACGCTTGGTTACAAGAATTAAAGATAGAGAAGAACAAGAGACAAAAGATCTTGAAAAATGAGCCCTACCCTCCAATTTATAGAGGTTGGGGCCTAAAATCTCATACAAAATATCTCCAGGGCGTTCTCCACACTTTAGACCAATTCTCCTAAGAAAGTAGGTGCCACCTCATCAATTGGTATGGGTTGGTACAACTCCAAAATTATGGGTCGATACCGACCTATAAGATGGCCAAAATGGTTGCCTTCAACTTTTCATCTTGGCTCATCTTGGGGTTAGCTCCGTGATTCCATAGTTGTTTATACCAATATTGTAACGACCCGCTATTTTGGACCATTCAAATCGACAATAAATCCACACATGTCTGACTTGAATAATTCAAAATATCAGATTGTTAATTTAAATTTGGCAAAACTCAGCATATGCAGTAAATAAATCAATCACAGAATCACAGACACAGAGTAATACAATAATACGCAGCGGAATAGATAAAATAGTAGTTCATGAAGCTACTATATAAACATCAGAGTTAGAAATAAAATACAACAGAATATCTCAAATGCAGTGAAGTCTCCAGTACAACAGATGACTTCTCTGAACAAATCAACTAGAAGAGCTGAAAGCTGAGGCGATAGTTGGATCTCCAAAGGAAGCTCCAAACTCCAAAGGCGAGTCTCAAATGTTGTATCACTCGGTCTGACCCGAGCGTAAAGCAAAACACAAAACACTCGAGTCAGGATTAACATTCTTATATAAATAAATCCAACTCAAGTGAAATATCAACTGAAATACAAGTAACTTAAAGGATGTTTGGGATAACCGTCCTCTAAGGATCTTCAGAACTATCTACAAGGTGGAAATATACATTATAACACCGTGGTCATTTCAATTAAATTTATACTTCAAAACCCACATATCATTTCATTTCAAATATATCTATTTTCCAAAATAGTATATATATATATTAAATGATTTAAAAAGTAAAGTATTTAAAATTTCCTCAAGTCTCGCAAATCGATTCAAATCAACTTCAAATTCCATATTCAAATTTATTCAAAGCTCAATTCATCAATTTAATTCAGTTCTAAATATACCATTTATTTTTCAATATATTTCAAAGCTTTAATATTCAAAATTTTCAAAGTTAGATTTAATAGTTTCATATAGCTCTTGATTTAACTTCATTATTATTTAATCAGGGAATATTCACTTAATAGATTCAATATCATTTACTAGCCTTAAATCACATTTTACTAAATATTTTCTTAAACTTTATTTAAACAAGAAATATTCATTAAATTACTTATAAATCAAACCCAAGTTATAAATCATATCTTACATCTCAATTTCAATAAGTTTCTAATCGGTTTAATTAAATAAAATTCTTTATTGAATCAATTTCAACTAAATTCAAATTATCTTCCTAACCTTAACTTATTCAAATTTTTACCAAAATCTATTTTTGAAATATAGATATAAGTACTTAACCATATTATATGTATTCAATCAATCTTAATTAAATTTAATATTATAATTAAATCTATATATATATATATATCATTACCATTTATATATAATAATTTAAGAATCAACATTTATTTAACCCATATATTTCTTACCAAATCCATAGAATTTTTTTCAAAATATTTATATATATGGACCAACGGTGTCTGTATATATATCTATCATATGGTTAAGTGATACGGATATTTATCATTTCAATCCGTAATTTAAATATATACGGGTAGATATCATTTCAACCCGTAATCCCAATTTCAATTCAAATGAAAATCGCTTGGGTTTATCATTTCAACCCATAACGATTTTCTCCTATTCTAAAGTCCGTTCGGGTATGTATCATTTCAACCCATAGTGAATTCTATACTAACAAGGAACTTGCAGAGTGATAACAGATAATATGAAATACAACAACATGCATATATCATAAATAACAATAAAATATAAACAACAGGATATTGTGTCATATCCCACAGGTGAACAGTTACAGATAATAGCATATATAACAAATTTAAATAACTACAGCAGCATATTTCAATTGTCGTTTCAATTGAAATCAAATTTAATAAATATAAGAACGTTAATCGTGAGTGATTTGCTCACCTTTCGAGGCTAGAGGATAGACAACGAAATGAGATAGGCTACGAATCCAAGCACGAATTCCAAAGAAAGCAGTATTGGCACGAATTTAAAGGGTCAAAGCTGATAAATGGAAGTCGAAGAAAACAAATCAAAACCAGTCGATTTCAATGAAATGAAATGTATATTATATAAACATTTTCCTTAAACAAATACTCCATGTAAATGCTTTTTTTTTAAAGGTCAATATACTTTATATTTTCAAACAATACTGAACAATATTTGTAAAGCAATATTTCTATAAAGTCTGAACACACTATTTGGTAAACATTAGAACTTTGCAATATACATAAACTACTTTATATATATATATATCTGTATATATACAGAAAACAAAATTTTAAATAAACAATATATTATAACTGAGATCACTTTATCAAACCAGTATACATACTTTAACATACAACAATACCACCACTTCACAAAGTAACAATTCCACATTATATATATATATATTTCCATATAAGCTACTGTAATGTATATATATATATATATATATCTATAACTTATTATACTGTAAAATATTCACATAACTTAGTATATAAGTACAATACCTCTACACTGTTTCATATATGCACATTAACAGTCGAAACTGTTATAGCTATATACAAAAACATAAACAGCTAATATAAACTTGTACATATTGAAATATACAGTAACATATATATATTTATATATAAATAGTATAAACAAAACAATGTAAACTAATCTATAATGTAATCTTCTATAACTAATCATTTATATAAACACTCTATATATATTCATTTAAAATCAAGATAAGTTTTTTTTTTTAAAAAACTAGTTGAAAAGAAAACTACATAGATATATACAATACTGTTTGAAATAGGATATACAGACATGTTTAAAACCGATATTATATAAAACGAAAATGTTATGGCTTAAACAGATCATACTATAACTTGTAAAATTTGTATATATAAAATCAAACGGAATATACAGAGAATACCAACATACTTACGTATCATATGTATACAAATTAACCCATACTTATATTTGTTATAACTAATCAGATATAAATACACTAACATATTATACTATAACTATATATATAATATACAATTTAACAATGCTAATATGTGTATACTGACTCACCGCAACCAAATCACAAAAGCTGCGGCTAACAGAAGAGGGGAGACTCGGCAAGCAAGGAAGATGAAAGGAGGAGGAAGCTTGCGCAGCTGGTGGAGAGGCACACGATGATGGGAAATGGAGGCTAATGGTTCGGAGGGAGGAAAGTGACCGGAGCAAGGCGTCAAGGCTGATGGAAGGTGGCCACGGTGAAGGGTTCGACTAGGGGAGATCGCGGCCAGTGATAGAGGGGGAAAAAGGAGGCGAGGTTGAAACGGCGCCGTCGACCGGCGTTTGGTGGGGAGGCTGCTCCACGCTAGGAGTGGAGGGGGAAGGTCGAGTCTGGGTTGCTACTGTTGAAGACGTGGGTTTGAAGGCGCTGTGTTTGGCCGGGGCAGCGGTGCACGGGTGCAAGGGGAGGAGGGTGCCTGGTTGTGGTGGAGTTTTGGCTTGAGGAAGCGGGAAGGCCAGGTAGGTTCTGGAAGTGGAGGCTCGCTGTGGTTAGAAGTGAGAGCCGGAGAAGGCGGGTCTGGCGAAGGTGGAAGGACCGACATGGGTGCTTGGAGCCTGCACGTATTGGTTGTGGCGAGTAGGGACGAGGCTTGCGTGCCTTGGGAGATGAGGCATGGTTTTGAAAGAAGAGGAATGTACAGAGGAAGAAATGAACAGTTATAGCAAATGAAAAGCTAGATCTAATATAAATAAAAGCAATTGTAATGTCAGTGCCTAGATTCAGCTGAGAAATTAAAGCCAATAAATTGATGCGCTTTTAAATTTTTGAACCGCAGAAGAAATCAAATGGTCAAGGATCCGGTACCGATACGGTTACCGGTTCCGTGGACTCCGCTGTGTACCGGACTTCAAAACACAGAAATGAATATACCATGGTGATCAGCGCGACGTGATGATCAAAACGGTATACAGATTTTAGTGGTACGATCATCCGATCAAAAGATGATAATCGGTACCAGAAATGCTGCTATTCTACCAGAATTAAGATAAACGGAGCAATAAAAGTCCAAATCTGGAAAAACGAAAGATGACGACTTACTCAGAAGAGGATTTAGAAATTTTCTATAGAAAAATATTCAGGTTTTGAAATAAATTTATTATCATCAATTTTAACTGATTTAAATTGAAATGGAATTTCAAAATAAAATAAACTTCAATATTATCAGATGAAAATTTACCAGTTGCTATATTAAAATAGACGTATTCCAAATAGTAAATTTTTATTTTCAAATTTTATTGTTTAAAATTTCACAAAATTTCAATTAATTTAACAAAAAAAATCACTAAAAGTTTTGGGACGTTACACTCTCCCCCACTCAAAACTTTTCGTCCCCGAAAAGGAAGGAGGTAGGAGAATAGAACAACCAGAAATAAAAGTAGATTGAAAGTCAAGATTAAACAATTAATTTGAACTATATAAATTTTACTTCAAATTTGAAAACATCATTTGCAATTCAATTGTCTTATATACTTTAAAACTTTTCAAGACCCATTTGCAAAATTTCTTGCTTCCTTTCCAATTACCCTTTATATGCTTAAAAAACAACTTTATAAATATATGAAAACTATTTGAAAACAATTATTTACATTATTATTTATTTTTACAAAGAAGTTATTGAAAACATTTAAATCCATTACTCATAAATTTATTAATTTTTATCTCAAGATACTTTCAAATATTATTAATAAACTAATAATCATTTACTTTAAAAATGTTTTATTTAATTAATAACTTCTAAATATTTATAACACTAAAATTTTCTATTAAACAATGTAGTATACAAATAAGAAATATTTAAAAAGGATATAGTCAACAAGGAAAGGAAGGTGGATATGGAAAAACAGAACATATGTGAATAAATAAAGCTGAACAGATAAGGTAGATTCAAAAGAATAGTATCGGGCATGAATAATTAATTCAAACCATAAGGTTTCAATTTCAAATATTCATACAAAATTTCTTTGCTGGAAATGCTTTTGTAATAAAATATTTTTATAACGAAACAAATTTTCTTTCGAAAATACTTTTATAACTCGATGTTTCAACAAGTTTATCCCCGTTCCTGTAGACTCTGGCAGTGCGTTGATCAGGCGCAAAGCTAGAATTCTCCAAGTACTTAGTAGACTTATTTCAACACCCAGTGAAAATACTGGAAAAACTTTTAAAACAGATATGGAAAGTACAATCCAAACAAAAACAAACAAAACCTTTGTCTAACCATGGTTCGCAGATACACAATGGTTACGCCTGGATCCCCCAGGAAACAATCCATATCCGTAAGCTTTCTCAGCCCTGCGAGTTACGCCATGATGACTAGTAGAATGCAGGATACACAATGGTTATGCCTGGATCCCCCAGGAAACAATCCGTACCCCCAGGCAAGACTCAGCCAAGCAGTTGCGCTACTATTCGCGACCTACACAGATTGCAGGATACACAATGGTTACGCCTAGATCCCCCAGGAAACAATCCGTACCCCTAGGCAAGACTCAGCCAGGAAGTTGCGCTATGCAGTCGCGCTCGTAAGACCATGGGTAACGCCATGGAATTCGAAGGACACTCGAGTATCATATCCGAAAAACCAAAATCAGAGAGAATAATATCGATAGAATGAATCCAAGATGTTGCCACAAATCGGATATCAAGCAGAAGGCACTTTCCATATCTTTACTTCGAAAATATGTATCATAAAGTACCTTTTCAAATCACTTTCAAATATCGTACTTATATAAAATCCATTATATATAAGATTAAATTTTCAAATCAAATACTTTTCCAAAATCAAAAGTATATCAAATCACACTTATATAGACTTTAATTATATAACATTTCACTTTTCAAATTGAGTACCCTTTTCAAATCTATAGTTTTCGAATCAACCTCATACTTATACAAACCAAATTTTTATATAAGTTCGATAACTCACAAATCAAGTATTTAGTAACACAAGGTTCTCAAATTTCAATTTGTTTCAATATCAATGTATTTTTCAAAATCATATACGCTTTCACCCAATTATTCTTCCAAATCAAATATCTTCAGTTCCAAAGTTTCCAAAATAATAAATTTAGGAAATAAATCCAGATTTCCAAATCAATATAATTAAGTCAAACAATTCATTTCCAAAATCAAATGTTTTCAAAATCATCTTATATTTACGTAAGGTCCATCTTATATAAGGATCAAATTTTTCAAAATAAATTTCACTGTATGAAGAGCCATATGGGATTGAATATCTTTGCTTTTATAGGTTATATATCTTTGTAATTTAAATTGGAAATTTTCTTTTACTAAGCAAAGATATTTTAACCCGACAACTTTCAATTTCAGCGTCAAAATATATCACTGACATTAGAATATAAGATGTACATATGTCATCATTTCGCAAAATCACATTTGATCGCTCGCTCGATCACACAAGTTCTCTTTCGAACTAGTATTGTCCATTCGACTTCCCTAATGCGGACTTCGATATGGTTTCTCGACTAGAAGCCATCAGTCTCCTTGCATAGCCATATACTATGATAGAGAATTCTAGAATCAAGCCCAAAATCCATATCAAATATTCGCCATCAAGAATCGAATGAAAAATCCTAACACGAAATGGTGTAATTCACCTCGAACTTGTGTACTCAAACTTGGATCAAATTAATTATGCAAATAAAACATCATACGTACAAATTATATATTTATTCCAACTTGTTAAATATATAGTTTCATAAAGATGTTACTAAATTAAAACATTTAACTAACTTTTTCCAAAATATATTGAAGACCAATTCTTTCAAAACATTTCAAATCTAAATTTCATATTAGAAAATTTTAATATTTGCCTTATTCATTTACTTAACAAAACAGTTTCAACTTATTTAAACCATATTACTACATACTTAAACATTCAAAACAAACTTATATACTTTATCAAAATACTTTTCAAAATTTCTTAGCTTTGAAAAGTTAACCTTGATTTGGAAGTACTCGAACTTCAAAATAGTCGAAGAAATCATTTTCAAATTCAAGAGTTGGAAATCAGCAACAAATCAGTAAATCAATTTTAATAGATAGGGTTATATCAAATACAAAAGTCAAGGACTGAACACCGGCTTACTTCAAATCATTTTAAATATATATATACATATATCTTTTGAATATCAAATCATACTTCAAAATTTGAAATCAAAAATGGTTTCACAAAATCACTCGCATAGCAAAGCTACTGAAGTGGCCTATCCCCCACTCTGAAACTCGAAAATCAATGTCGATGATGCGTGCACTCATCACCGAAATTATTTTCCAGCGACATAAGTGAGTTCTGGACTTCTATTTTCTCAAACTTCTTTTGAAATTTCTTTGAAATCATTCGAAACTCATTAAAATCATTTGAAACATTTCTTATTCGGAAAATATTTTTAAATCATATTATTATTATATATTTCAAAATCTTAAAACCAATTTCAAAATACCGGAGTTCAATTCTCGAATTTCAAATTTAAAATCCTTCAGTTATAAATCAAATTTCTTATATAGTTTTTTCAAAATTACAAATCCTTTCGAAACCTCAAATTCTTATTTTAAAAGGGTATAAAATCTTTATCGAAAACATTTCACTTTTATATATAGAATATAATCATACTTATAAAAATTTCGATATATAAAACAATTTCCAAAATACGAATAAACCCGATTTTTCAAAAGGATGATTCAAGAATGGATTTCAAAACAAAGATAGAGATTCAATTTAAAAGAACTCTAATCAAATAAAATTTTGATTCGAAGATAGGCTTGAATGAAGATGAGATAATTAACTACAAAACAGTAGATGGATACACTTATATAAAACGCGGGCGACCTTAACCGGGTCAACCGTGACTTCAAGAATATAATGGATGCGGAAATCTAAGGCAAATCTACATTCGATCGCCAGAGATAGAATTCGGCATAACAAGAGATGGCAACATCAAAACCGAGGGATATATAAATCTCCGATGAATCAATGCCTATTGTAAAGGAGTTCCACCCCTTTACAATCATTCAAAGATTGGCGGGATCGCCTATTCTTATAGAGATCATTCGAAGTGGAGTTATGGGATACTCCAGAATCAAAAGAATACAAATAGGGAGAGACAAGAATGAATTTTGGAACCGCAAGGAACGTTCTAAAGTTCAAAGGAAATCAAGTCAAAAGGAAGAGATTCAAACTCGAACGAAAGTGATTCTGTAAATAAATTTACTATATATGCTAAGTTTTGCCTAGAGCCAAAGCTCTGATACCAACTATAACAACCCGCTATTTTGGACCATTCAAATCGACAATAAATCCACACATGTCTGACTTGAATAATTCAAAATATCAGATTGTTAATTTAAATTTGGCAAAACTCAGCATATGCAGTAAATAAATCAATCACAGAATCACAGACACAGAGTAATACAATAATACGCAGCGGAATAGATAAAATAGTAGTTCATGAAGCTACTATATAAACATCAGAGTTAGAAATAAAATACAACAGAATATCTCAAATGCAGTGAAGTCTCCAGTACAACAGATGACTTCTTTGAACAAATCAACTAGAAGAGCTGAAAGCTGAGGCGATAGTTGGATCTCCAAAGGAAGCTCCAAACTCCAAAGGTGAGTCTCAAATGCTGTATCACTCGGTCTGACCCGAGCGTAAAGCAAAACACAAAACACTCGAGTCAGGATTAACATTCTTATATAAATAAATCCAACTCAAGTGAAATATCAACTGAAATACAAGTAACTTAAAGGATGTTTGGGATAACCGTCCTCTAAGGATCTTCAGAACTATCTACAAGGTGGAAATATACATTATAACACCGTGGTCATTTCAATTAAATTTATACTTCAAAACCCACATATCATTTCATTTCAAATATATCTATTTTCCAAAATAGTATATATATATTAAATGATTTAAAAAGTAAAGTATTTAAAATTTCCTCAAGTCTCGCAAATCGATTCAAATCAACTTCAAATTCCAGATTCAAATTTAATCAAAGCTCAATTCATCAATTTAATTCAGTTCTAAATATACCATTTATTTTTCAATATATTTCAAAGCTTTAATATTCAAAATTTTCAAAGTTAGATTTAACAGTTTCATATACCTCTTGATTTAACTTCATTATTATTTAATCATGGAATATTCACTTAATAGATTCAATATCATTTACTAGCCTTAAATCACATTTTACTAAATATTTTCTTAAACTTTATTTAAACAAGAAATATTCATTAAATTACTTATAAATCAAACCCAAGTTATAAATCATATCTTACATCTCAATTTCAATAAGTTTCTAATCGGTTTAATTAAATAAAATTCTTTATTGAATCAATTTCAACTAAATTCAAATTATCTTCCTAACCTTAACTTATTCAAATTTTTACCAAAATCTATTTTTGAAATATAGATATAAGTACTTAACCATATTATATGTATTCAATCAATCTTAATTAAATTTAATATTATAATTAAATCTATATATATATATATATCATTACCATTTATATATAATAATTTAAGAATCAACATTTATTTAACCCATATATTTCTTCCCAAATCCATAGAATTTATTTCAAAATATTTATATATATGGACCAACGGTGTCTGTATATATATCTATCATATGGTTAAGTGATACGGATATTTATCATTTCAATCCGTAATTTAAATATATACGGGTAGATATCATTTCAACCCGTAATCCCAATTTCAATTCAAATGAAAATCGCTTGGGTTTATCATTTCAACCCATAACGATTTTCTCCTATTCTAAAGTCCGTTCGGGTATGTATCATTTCAACCCATAGTGAATTCTATACTAACAGGGAACTTGCAGAGTGATAACAGATAATATGAAATACAACAACATGCATATATCATAAATAACAATAAAATATAAACAACAGGATATTGTGTCATATCCCACAGGTGAACAGTTACAGATAATAGCATATATAACAAATTTAAATAACTACAGCAGCATATTTCAATTGTCGTTTCAATTGAAATCAAATTTAATAAATATAAGAACGTTAATTGTGAGTGATTTGCTCACCTTTCGAGGCTAGAGGATAAACAACGAAATGAGATAGGCTACGAATCCAAGCACGAATTCCAAAGAAAGCAGTATTGGCACGAATTTGAAGGGTCAAAGCTGATAAATGGAAGTCGAAGAAAACAAATCAAAACCAGTCGATTTCAATGAAATGAAATGTATATTATATAAACATTTTCCTTAAACAAATACTCCATGTAAATGCTTTTTTTTAAAGGTCAATATACTTTATATTTTCAAACAATACTGAACAATATTTGTAAAGCAATATTTCTATAAAGTCTGAACACACTATTTGGTAAACATTAGAACTTTGCAATATACATAAACTACTTTATATATATATATATATCTGTATATATACAGAAAACAAAATTTTAAATAAACAATATATTATAACTGAGATCACTTTATCAAACCAGTATACATACTTTAACATACAACAATACCACCTACTTCACAAAGTAACAATTCCACATTTTATATATATATTTCCATATAAGCTACTGTAATGTATATATATATATATATATCTATAACTTATTATACTGTAAAATATTCGCATAACTTAGTATATAAGTACAATACCTCTACACTGTTTCATATATGCACATTAACAGTCGAAACTGTTATAGCTATATACAAAAACATAAACAGCTAATATAAACTTGTACATATTGAAATATACAGTAACATATATATATTTATATATAAATAGTATAAACAAAACAATGTAAACTAATCTATAATGTAATCTTCTGTAACTAATCATTTATATAAACACTCTATATATATTCATTTAAAATCAAGGTAAGTTTTTTTTTTGAAAACTAGTTGAAAAGAAAACTACATAGATATATACAATACTGTTTGAAATAGGATATACAGACATGTTTAAAACCGATATTATATAAAACGAAAATGTTATGGCTTAAACAGATCATACTATAACTTGTAAAATTTGTATATATAAAATCAAACAGAATATACAGAGAATACCAACATACTTACGTATCATATGTATACAAATTAACCCATACTTATATTTTTTATAACTAATCAGATATAAATACACTAACATATTATACTATAACTATATATATAATATACAATTTAACAATGCTAATATGTATATACTGACTCACCGCAACCAAATCACAAAAGCTGCAGCTAACAGAAGAGGGGAGACTCGGCAAGCAAGGAAGATGAAAGGAGGAGGAAGCTTGCGCAGCTGGTGGAGAGGCACACGATGATGGGAAATGGAGGCTAATGGTTCGGAGGGAGGAAAGTGATCGGAGCAAGGCGTCAAGGCTGATGGAAGGTGGCCACGGTGAAGGGTTCGACTAGGGGAGATCGCGGCCAGTGATAGAGGGGGAAAAAGGAGGCGAGGTTGAAACGGCGCCGTCGACCGGCGTTTGGTGGGGAGGCTGCTCCACGCTAGGAGTGGAGGGGGAAGGTTGAGTCTGGGTTGCTACTGTTGAAGACGTGGGTTTGAAGGCGCTGTGTTTGGCCGGGGCAGCGGTGCACGGGTGCAAGGGGAGGAGGGTGCCTGGTTGTGGTGGAGTTTTGGCTTGAGGAAGCGAGAAGGCCGGGTAGGTTCTGGAAGTGGAGGCTCGCTGTGGTTAGAAGTGAGAGCCGGAGAAGGCGGGTCTGGCGAAGGTGGAAGGACCGGCATGGGTGCTTGGAGCCTGCACGTATGGGTTGTGGCGAGTAGGGACGAGGCTTGCGTGCCTTGGGAGATGAGGCGTGGTTTTGAAAGAAGAGGAATGTACAGAGGAAGAAATAAACAGTTATAGCAAATGAAAAGTTAGATCTAATATAAATAAAAGCAATTGTAACGTCAGTCCCTAGATTCAGCTGAGAAATTAAAGCCAATAAATTGATGCGCTTTTAAATTTTTGAACCGTAGAAGAAATCAAATGGTCAAGGATCCGGTAGCGATACGGTTACCGGTTCCGTGGACTCCGCTGTGTACCGGACTTCAAAACAGAGAAATGAATATACCATGGTGATCAGCGCGACGTGACGATCAAAACAGTATACAGATTTTAGTGGTACGATCATCCGATCAAAAGTTGATAATCAGTACCAGAAATGCTGCTATTCTACCAGAATTAAGATAAACGGAGCAATAAAAGTCCAAATCTGGAAAAACGAAAGATGACGACTTACTCAGAAGAGGATTTAGAAATTTTCTATAGAAAAATATTCAGGTTTTGAAATAAATTTATTATCATCAATTTTAACTGATTTAAATTGAAATGGAATTTCAAAATAAAATAAACTTCAATATTATCAGATGAAAATTTACCAGTTGCTATATTAAAATAGACGTATTCCAAATAGTAAATTTTTATTTTCAAATTTTATTGTTTAAAATTTCACAAAATTTCAATTAATTTAACAAAAAAAATCACTAAAAGTTTTGGGACGTTACAAATATTAGTTCATTTCCCAGTATAAATGATGAAGTCATGGAAGAACAAAGTTGTCGATTCAAGAGTCCATGGAGATCGATAGATAATTGCCTTACATCTACAAAATAACAATAGGGATTAGCTTTTACCATCAAGAAGAGGGCATAGGCAGAAGATGAGACCCAATGGATGAGGCAATAGGGGTCGGTACCAACCCATGGAGTGGTGTTGGTACCGAACCATCACTTGGATGGGTTGGTGCCTATTTTGGCTTGAGTCCTCTTTGCCTTGGCCTTGCGGCTCTGCTTGTGCTTGGCTTTTGGACTCTTGGGCTATCTCTTTGAGCTTCCTGTCTTAGTAACTCTAAGTTTGACTCCCCGAATCTGTCTGAATATGGCCTGGTCAAAAAGTGGGACAACATTTATAATACAAACTAAATTCTATTTTCTAATTAATCATTGTACTATTGTAAATCTTTGTATAAGTATCTAGGTTACCTAAAACAGAAGGTGAAGCAAAAAGCACGCATTGAAGGTTCTATTTGTCAGGCATACATTGTAAAAGAAGCATCCACTTTTTTTAGTTGCTATTTTGAAGACCACATTAAGATAATTTTAATAGTGGTCGTAATGATGATGAGATGGTTGATTCATATGATGTTTCTCTATTAATTTTCAAAAACAGGGACGCCCATCTGGTAAATGGAAGAATGGAGGTTTCGAATTAACTAAGGATTTCAATTTTGCAAAACTAACGGTGCTCTTTAATTTTGAAGAGTTATCAGATCTAATTTGGTATGTAATGTAAAATTTCTTCATGTAAAATATTTTTCTTCATTCTTATTAATTGTTCAATAGTTAATTTCAAAAAGAAAATCTAACTATTGCCCCTTGTAAAGGATCGGAGGACTGGTTCAAGAAATATGTAAGTATGATTCAATATATATCTAATTTTTTCATAATAAATTGTTATATAAAACTTAAAAATAAAAAAAATATAGGTTATTGAGAATGAAGTTACATACGTTTGTTTTTAGATGTCTGCATTTATAGTAATGATTAGATACAAGAACTATCTGATTTTATACATAAACAATTTCAAATTGCACACATTTGTGTTTGGAGCAAATAAAACTACGTACAATAGCGGGGTCTGTGTCATAGGAGGCAACAAGAGTGATGATTTAGACGATTATTATGGCATTTTATAGGAAATAATTGAACTTACTTACTCAATATTACCGGATATTAAAATATTTTATTCAAATCCGACTAGTTTGATACAAGGAAGGATAGTAGAATTTGACATGCACACTGTAACGACCCGATATTTTGGACCATTCTCATCCGCACATGTCGGACTTGAATAATTCAAAATACCGCGTTGTTAATTTAAATTTGGCAAAACTGAACATATATAGTAAATAAATAATCACAAATCACAGACACAGAGTAATAAATGCAGCGGAAGCAAAAGAGATAGTAGTTCATGAAGCTACTATATAAATATATAAGTTACATCAGAGTTAAACCAGATACAACGGAAGAGTAACACGATACATCTGATACAAATCAGAATACATCACTGGAATCATCGAATACTGAAAGTAGAATAGATGGCTGGATCTTCAAGCAAAGCTTCAACTCCAAAGGTGAGTCTCGAATACTGGTACACTCGGTCTGACCCAAGCGTAAAGCAAAACACAAAACACTCGAGTCAGGATTAATATTCTTATATCAATAAATCCAACTCAAGTGAAAAAGCAATTTAAATACAAGTAACTCAAAGGATGTTTGGAATAACCATCCTTTAAGGATCCGTTAAACTATCTACTATGTAGTAGTGTACGATAAGTAGATAATGCCTATCAGTAATATAAAATATCAAAATAGTGTTAAGCCGTTACCATTATCCCCCTTAACACATTTTATATAAGCGTTATAGTCTATACAGCACTGTAAACTCCACCGTAAACTAGTGGGATATCAGGGAGTACTCCATAGGTATAACACAAAACAAATTCGTAGTGGTCGCGTATATAGGGATCCAAGTATGACAAGGCACATGAGGCAATACCCAAGGAAGTGAAACTACCGTTTGCCTGATCCGGACTGGTGAGAACACATCGCCGCAGCGATCGCAACACCGCAAAACAACACTCCCAAATCAAGGGTGCACCAATCGACAACAAGTAATGAGTAGTTTCGAAGAAGTGTGTTCGCTCGAGGTAGCTAGCCCCCATTTGGCCCGGCACGGCTCCTGTTTTAGTCATTTCCAATTTGACACAAGTGTCAAGGCTATCCATTATCGTTCTCTTTCTTCAGTCATCACGTACATCATTCCAACCACTTCATTCTGGATCACACTCCGCGTGTAGTTATTAAAGTGGTTTTCGGTTTAGACAGTGAGTATGTCCCTAACCGATTCCGGTCTCTTTAATAACTTTCATGATTATTACACCGATTGGTCGTTTATTTATTTCAAAACCAAATCAATTTCAATTTCAATTAGAATTTTTAAATCAACATTTCATTTATCTTTCTAAATCAATTTCCATAATTTCCGTTTCAAAACTTCCAAATTCATTTCAAAATACTATAATAAAATTTTCAATTTCTATTTAAACAATTCAAATATTGATTCAAGTTCGTATATAAGTTTCATTCCGAAATCATTTAAATTAATTTGATTTAACATTCAAATCAATTTAAATCCATTTATCAATTTCATTCAATATTCATTAAGTAAATTTGCCATTCAAAACAATTTCTACTAAATTTCCAATTCATCAAGTCCATTATTTAAATTCAACTTCATGATATCAAAACTTACAAATTGAATTAAATTAAATTTATCAAATCAAATTCTTTAAATTTCAAGTCTTACATTAATTTCAATAAATCACATTTTATTTATTGTTAAAGAAATTCAATTTCACTTATTTACTTACTTAAATAATTTTCCAAAACTTAATTAATAAAGAAAACTCAATTTCAATTATTTACGAAGTAAAAATTCACTTATTCAAAAGTTCAATTTCTCTTATCAAAGAATTCAAATTTTATTTAATTATCAAATAATCAAATCTCATTTAATTATTAAATAATTTCAAACTTAACTATTATAAAATTTCAAAACTTAATTATTAAATAATTTCAAAACTTAATTCAATCATTTCTCAATTTAAACAACGTTCTTTCATCAATTACATTGTTAATATTTTGTTTCATATTATTAAATATTAACATTTTCCTTTCATTAAAATTCAAATTTCAACTTCATTTCAAAACCATATTATTTATTCAAATAAAATCTTTATTTTATTTTTAAGTCAAATTTTTGACCAATCAGGTTTTTATTTAATTCTCTATCCTAGGTCAAAGTTCAATTTGGGTATTTATCATTTCAACCCGATTCCAATTCAATTCAAAATCAAAGCATAGCAAAGGGAACTTGCAGTGTGATAACTGGGATGGTGTCAAAGTAAATAAACAAGCAATAACAACAATCAATATCAATCTAATAATCAATTCAAATAATCCCGAAATAATAGTATTAATTCACATTGTTATTTGTGTAAATTAATAAAAAAGATTTCTAGAATCTACACTATCATTTCATGTAGATTAAAGATTTTTACACTAATATTTATACGGTTCTTCAATTGTCATTCGATTTCAATTTTAACACTACAACAATTAATCCAATATACGTTCAATGGTTCAAAGTGTAACTATCACTATTCTACATGTCAATTAATCAATTAATTTAACAATTAAAAGGGGTCATATTCAACTAATCAAATTCAACATATATGTCGATTCAAATTTTAATTATCCTACGTCAAATTTATTTGCATAATATTTATCACTTTATACATTACAATTTAACATCCAATATAAACAACAAACAATCAATCAATTATCAACCAAACTGTATTATCATCGCATAAATAATTAATAGATAATGGTGTTAGATGTCATGGGTGAACAGATACACGTAATAGCATATATAACAATGTGATTAACTAACAACAGCATATTTCAATTTGTCATTTCAATTGACATCAAATTTAATAAATAAAAGAACGTTAATTGTGAGTGATTGCTCACCTTTCGAGGTTAGAGAAATGGACGATGAGATTGAGTTACGAAATCCAAACACGAATTTCAAAGCAAAGCACGATGGACCGGATGCGACAGATAGAGCTGATAACAGAAATCGGTGGAACAGTTAGAATCAATTTGATATAAACAAAATGTAAATTATACCGTTATACATTTCTCAAATCAAATATAAAGTTTAAAACACATACATCGATATTTCATTAAGATCATTATTCCTATAATATATCTATTTTTAAAAATCAACTGACAAATGTATCAAAATTGGTATATATATATGGCCAATTATAAAAGAAACAACATATAATATAGACAATGTATTATAAAACTAACATAAGCTTAAAACGTGTAATATATATAAAACTGTAACATTTGTAACAGTCATAGTAGATACCTAATTTTTTTTTAAAGACTTATACAATACAGTAGCCTCTGTACCACTAAAATATTATAAACTTTTTATAACAGATCTTATGTTCTATAATACATACAGGCTACTAAGTATATATATTCAAACTGAATTGTAAATTATACCTATATATTCAACTAATATGTATGTATCATCAGTACACACTTATGCGTGAATCAATGTTGTAATTTACACAATAAAACACATATGAAAACTTATATAATCTAATGTTTAAACGTATTAAACAAATTAAACTATACAAACAGTTCAATGTAACTTATACAAGAGTATAATATATGGTATAGCTTCGAATAGTATAATATATACAGATCATAGCATGAATTACTCCATGCATGTACATTTAAAAACTGCAAATACAGCTCGTCATTCATTGTAAATCTCTTAAAACAAAAGGTCAAACACTATGCAGACAACTTAGTTTATAAATTGTAAGTAAATATATATATAAACTAATTTATAAATATAATATGTAAAAATACTTTTAAGCAATATATATATAGATACATCACCTTCAATATTTTGAAAACTGCAGTAACAAGATGGAGACTAGAGGCGAGGTTGATGGGCCGTAACGATGCCAGACTTGGGCAGAGCTCGGTGAGAAGGTGGCGCTGAAGTTGCGTGCTCAGGTCGAGGTGGGGAAAAGGGATGAAGATGCTATTTCGCATGGGTTAGAGGAAAAAACGAACGGCGAACCGATGGGTGGTGTGCCGATGCAGGCTTGAGAGGATGGTCTCGGGTGGGTTTTCAGCAAGCTGTAGGCGGCGGCACCGGTGGCAGAGTGGTCAAGGAGGAGAGGTAAACGATTATTCGGTGCTCGGGGTTGTTTTCTGGTAGCGGGTCGGAGCAGGTGAGTTCGACTGTAGGCATGAAGAGAGAAGAGAAGAGGGGCGGTGAAGCCGTGGAGGAGGAGATAGTGGTCGCGGTCTTCGTCGGCGGCTGCTGATGTGCGGCATGAGTAAGGTGGTGACCGATAGGCGGTGCGCGGTGATGTACATGCTGTAATGATCTTGCATTATATTATTATTATTTTTTCTTTAGCAAAAAGAAATGAGAAAAAGAAAGAGGAGGGGTGTGAAAAGGTGAAATGTAAGAGGAGGAGAAGAGATTTTAGAGTTGCTTGGAAAATGCAACTGTTATATTCCCAAATGAATGCACGGGCAGTTGAAATGAACCAACACACTTTTGGAACTAGTGAAGAAAAAAGAAAAAAAAATTAAAGGTCAGACATTGATTTTCTCACAATAATAAATGTCGGTGGGCTGTTGGCTTAACCAGTACATAAAGAGAAAAAAAATTCAAAATGGTTCAAAAATACAGAACCGATTCGGAAGTCGTTCCGTAAATTTCGATGTCTTTCCGACCTCGAAATTATCCATAAAATATACCATAGAGACCCGCACGGCGAGACGATCAAAACGGTATGCAAATATTGATGATTCGATTGAAATTTAAAAATTCGAATTTTCTACTAGCGGAAAATACAACAAAAACGTAGAAAAATAAGATCGACGGAGCCAAAGATGTGACGCCCCACCTCTATACCCACTCTAGCCAAGGACACTACGGTGTAATGACGTCGACTAGCACGGAGAATAAGGCTGTTGAGGAGCGACCATCTGTGTAATTGCTTTGTGCGAGTACCGATATGCCAGATAAAAATATAACTTTTCATCTCAAGAGGAAATCCGATATACAGATACAAACTCAAAGCTACCACACAGTGGCTATATGGACCTCGGAAACAAATATAGAAATAAGCATAACACAAATCAGTCACAGACAATTCATATCACAAAGGCGGAATAAGATATGAATATTACACCTAAAAGTGTATATCAGAGTAGTGGTCAAATAAGATCCACAATAACACAAAAGAATAGGTACAAGTGCAAGACAATATAATATGTATACATCAAGGAGTCTAATCTCAAAAGTATACAAAAAAAACTACTAAACTAGAGTAGTTAGCCAAAACTTAGATGATGGTTCCAGATAGGAAGTCAAGAGGAAGCACCTGTAAAATCTCAGTCTGACTCGAGTATTATTTAAGAAGAAAATAATAAACGGATCATTCTAGCTATAATTATCAGATAAAATGAGATAGAATATGAGATATGATAATAAAACATATGATAACAGAAAGATGTCATACTATGATAAGTATACATTAGAAAATCAACTAAAGGCATACAAAATCTCAAGAATCTCATAGCATCAAAAAGGATATCATATTCTTTATTTAATTCACCAAGCCACAATAAATGACATACATATCAATGCAAACTGAAAAAGGTGGTGAAACAAAATTCCAGAAATCATCAATTAGAAATCCAGAAATCACAATAAAAGGATGGCCAATCCCAAACAGGAGCATGAAAGCCGGAACATTGACGCAGTGAAAACGGTACGTCCAATGAACCGGAAAGCCGAGACATCGATGTAGTACAAACGGTACATCAGATGAATCGAACATTGACGCAGTGCAAACGGTACGTCCAATGAATTGAACATTGACGTAGTGCAAACGGTACGTCCAATGATCTGGAAAGCCGAGACATCAATGTAGTGCAAACGGTACATCAGATGAATCGAATATTGACGCAGTGCAAACGGTACGTCCAATGAATTGAACATTGACGTAGTGCAAACGGTACGTCCAATGATCTGGAAAGCCGAGACATCGATGTAGTGCAAACGGTACATCAGATGAATCGAATATTGACGCAGTGCAAACGGTACGTTCAATGAATTGAACATTGACGTAGTGCAAACGGTACGTCCAATGAATCGGAAAAACAATACAATTCAGAACATTGACGTAGTGCAAACGGTACGTCCAATGAATCGGAAGGCCGAGACATCGATGTAGTGCAAACGGTACATCAGATGAATCGAAACACATTAAAAGTACTTGGGTTGCCAGCCCATAAAGAAATGAGACGGAGCTCAATAAAATGAAGTACAGTCCTACACATGGACAAAGAGACATCGCACATTGCTAGTCTAAACCATAAAATGATCATCATCGATCATAAGGAAGTGTCGATTACACTAAGCTAGTAAATATAAGAGTTTAGCTTCATGTCCCATAACCACTTGCTTAACTCAAATATTTACGAACAGATTGTAGATCTGCACTAGAAAATTGTCACAAAAAGGGTTCAATCGAACAAGTCCAAGAGCTAACCACGAAGTGAACGCAAGCGTTTCATACCACTCGTTTTACTAAGTCGTTTAAGTCGATTTCTCATCCGAGTGAAGTAAAGGCTTGTATATACTAGTAGATTGGAAATCGGTTTGAGAAAACGAACTTTTGATATTTAAAATAGTGTTGAAATCAATTTGATGAAAGAGTTTTGATATTTAATACTAGTATAGAAAACCTTTATATTTTGAAGTGACAAATCATAGAAGTGATTGTAGAAACAATCAATCATAAAAATTCACATTCGAAGACGTGAATAAAATCCAAAGAAATCAATATCAAATCTATCAAAATGGATATTTCCAATAATTCCCAAAGAAAATGTCATCAAAATGGAAGTTCTGATGAATGCTTTTCGAATAAGATCCCCTACGAAGAGGGATACTGTAACGACCCGGCTTTCTATGCCCAGAAAGTCGCATCATTGTGAAGAAAGAAAGGGGTGAGAAGTAGAAAAGAAGAGAAAGAAAGAAACAACACATCAGAATCTCACAGCGGAAACGGAACAAATTATAATATATCACATAACTAATACATAGTCTTTACATAATCAGAGTACACAACTTATACATCACTTACTAGACAGTTATAAACATCTGTCTAGACATTACAACTCAAATACAAGACAAGACACTATCACAGATATCAACACAGCGGAATACTATATCTACGAACGCCGAAGCCTCCTGCTCCATTGCTCCTCCATAATTCGTCAAGGCTAACCTGAATTCCCTTGGCTACTCGTAAAAATTTGAGTACCCAAGAGTTTATAAAACAGAAATAAACAACTTGGGTCAGACATGGGTCTGGTGTGAGTAACAGGTTAAACTTGTTTAACTTCAAAACCTTTTTGAAAGAAAAGGTATCACGTAAGACTTCCCACCAATAAATATGGGTAAGTTTTTTTACCTTACGCTAACCAAAACATTTGATAGGAAATTCGATTGTATTATAATAGGTCTAGGGTTTTCAAATAAATATGAAATAGCCGAAATTGTTACATTCATTAAATTCCAGCATACATATGTATACAATCAAGTCCGTTATTACTTATTGGAAGTTGGATTTCCATACAATGGCAGGGCTACCGGGGTACCGCCCGTCACAGTACGTGGCCTAGATCACCGTACCGAGGATCACTCCCAATCCCCTGCAACACAAGGTCGGAACATCCCTTACTGGATAATTCCCGCACAAGATACCCCACGGTTGGGATCAGCAACCGCACACACACTAAGCCGAAATAAGAAGGGACTTCTAGACAGAGGTAATCTTGTCCTACTTGGGTGCTACCCACTAACCTTGCTGCACCTCCCCTGTTTTAGCCATTCTCGGTTTGTGAGGCTAGAGGTCACGATTACCTTTAAACAGAACACATCTATCTTAGAATGCTCATCGTCCACCTGACGATGTGCTGAAAGCATTCAATCCATACAAGTTCGTTCCGGGTTCGAACGAAACCGAAGGCATTATCTCGTTACACTCGTTTTGGAATCACCCTCAGAGTTAACGACAATAACCCTTGCACTCTGAATCTTCATCTTCACTTGATTCACGACCTATCGTTAATTTGGATCGATGTGGTATTCGGGTCTCCAGACCTGGAAATCCGGTATACGGAAACCCGATCCCGGTCTCATCGAAATCCAAAGCGTATCTTTTAAGGCCAAGTTGTTTTAAAGGTAAAACAATTCAATTCAATTATCTTTATACACATAGAAAGATAATTCACACCATTACAATAGATAATCAACATTATCAATATCATCAGATAATTCATATTATCATAATTCAACTAACCATCCATATCACACAGCATATATCTCATAAGAGATATCAATCAATGCAAAGCATTCAGTATTATCATCCATCTATAAGTAATGATTTATATCATCTCTAATTAATTTAAAGTTAATCAAATTAATTACTTTATTTTATAAATCCTGCTTACTTATATATTAATTAATTATAAATTAAATAATTATCCTCTAATTACCTTTTTCAATTAATCCTCTTTGATTAATTATCTCTTAATTACCTTTAAGTAATTTATCTTTAATTAATTACTCAAATTAATTAACCTTAACCACTTATAGTAATTAACCTTTAATTACATCATTAATTAATTAACTAAAATTAATTAAGTTAATCAACTATAATTAATTACATTAATTCTTAATTAATTTCATTGATTAATCACTTCATTTATTAATTATTACTTAATTAATCAATTCTTAATTACATCATTAATTATATTAATTAATGATCCTTAATTACCACTTAATAATTAATTACTTAATTAAATTAATTACATTAAGTAATTAACTTTTATTTAAACAACATTTATTAATCACCTTGATTAATCTCATCTAGTAATTAACTCCCCTTAATTACTTTCATCAACTAAATTAATTACTCCTTAATTAATTTCTTAATTAATCTCTTGATTAATTATTCAAAGTAATTAACTCAAATTACTTCTATTAATAAAACCATTTATTCAACTAATTACTTCCAGTAATTATCATATTATTTACTTCCCTAAATAATCTTATTTTAATAATTACATTAAATAATTATTATCAAATCATCTCTTGATTTTTCTAAATTAATTAAACTTAATTAATTAACTTAACAAATCAAATTGACTTCAATTAATTACAATAAGTAATTAATTCTTAATTACTTCCATTAAGTAATTACATTTAAACAAATTCTAAAATTGATTATCTTCAAATTAATTAATCTAATTAATTATCAAAATTAACCCTATTAATTAATTATTTAATAATCCATAGTTAATGACTTCATTAACTATTATTTAATTACTTTCCTTAAGTAATTAACTTATATTAATTATTATTAATTCTAAATTAATAAATCTTAATAACCAATTTATTAATCTCTAATTACTAAATTAATTAAGTATTAACCATAACTTAATTATTTAATTACTCTATTAATTAATTCTTAACCATTAATTAATACTCTAATTTATAATCCTCAATTATAAATAAATCATCCCTAATTAATTAATCTTAATCATAAATAAATTAGTTTAAACCTTTAATTATTTATTTAATTAATCTAAATGATTAATTAATCAAACAATTTAATTATCCATTTAAATTTCCTAATAAACTATATAAACACAAGTCTTTAATTATTTTAAGATAAACTTTATTCTTATTGATAAACAAGTTATCATTTAAATTTTTTTTTTTTTTTTTTTTTTTTTTGAAACATCCATTTCAAATTTACTTTTAAAATTTCATTTTAAATTCTGTATTTAAAATGAATATCAATTTATTTTTAACTAAGTTTTTAAAACCAATTTAAAAACTTTTCTTATTAAAAATCTTATCTCTTATAAAAGAAATTTAAGAAGAGTTTAAACCAATTTCCCTTTTATTTTTAAACATTTAATTAAATCTAACTACCATTTAAAACCTATTTAAAATATATAAATTTATAACTTATTTATTTCAAATCTTTAAGATTCAAAACCAACTTGAATCTACATAGTTAAACTTGACTTAAATTCTTGTTTACAATCTTCTTTATAAATTTAAAACCAGTTTAAAACTTTAGAAACAGACAGTTTTTAAAAACCTGTCAACTAAAAGGTACTCGAGTCCTACCTAATCTGCTTCGAGTTCCCACCCTAGTTTCCCCGAGTCTCTCTCGCAAAAACACTCAAAAGTCTCGAGTCTTTCCTTGTCACTGAGTCCAACCTTCCAGCTCCAACAACTTCGAGTCGCACATCAAAAAAAAAACTCGAGCAACACTGGAACATTCTCTGCCAACAACCAGACATCACCAGATTCCGATATCACCGTGCACGTGCACCAGAAATGCGGTCACCTCCGATCATCCACGACTACGTACGCAAGTCGACGATCATCTTCCAACCTAATTCCGATCATTCAATCTTCAATCCACTCGCGAAATCGAAATCGAGATGATTTTCGAAACCTGGAACAGAAAGACTCACCCATCACCAAACCTGTCAACACTTCGTCTTCGAGATTCCCACCACCAGAGATTCTTAAATTCCGGCCATGTCATCGTCATCGACCAAGCTTCACTCCCTCAAAGCACTATTGCACTCGATTCACTAGGGAAGACGTGGTGATCCAATTGTCACGGCAGTTAAAACTAGGGTTAAAATTTTTAATACTAAATCATTCCAGCCTTGAATCATTAATTCAAATCCTAGTAATTTTCCTTGAATCTTCGATCCTTCCTCCATCAACATTTAAAGTCCCGACCCCTACGATCAAGTAGATTACCAGAAACACCCAAATTTCCATTCTCTGGTCAAACCAGAACTGCACGCTCCTCCTCAAACTAAAACTTTTGATTCTAGTCTTAAAATTCATATTTTTACATGATGTTTCAGATCCTACCTTTGAAACAATAATTTATGAAGTTTAAATTATTACTTATTTTAGATTTTATCAGTTATTTGTTTTTCCCAGTGTCATTTAAATGTTTTCTGTTAACTTAAGTATACCCTTAAAACTAAAATTTGAATAAATCAACAAGTTTGATTCGAAACTGAAGTTTACAGAGACCAAGATCAATAGTTTTGAATTTAAATCAAAACAAGAACAAAAACTGGAAAACAGAGAAGTTACATTTATTCAAACATATGCATACATCATACTTTAGCAATTCACTAATATAAATCTCACAAATATATCACACAATACAATATTGAACATAGAAATGACATACATCCAATTTAGACTTAAGAAAATTTTTTTTTTTAAAAAAAATGCTACTCATCTAAAAACAAAGGTTGAACAGAGCACTTAAACAGCATGCACAACATCTCAGACATTCAATTATGCACATACATTTATATTATACTATACTAGCATGCAACCCAATTTTTATTTTTAAAATTTAAAAGTTACTCACCTTAAATAGTGACAGAGGCAGTTAAATTTTTGAAAAGCTTTTGAACTGAAAACTTGAAACTGAGAGTTTGAATACTTTTTCTTTTTGCTTTAAAACTTGAATTGCTGGACTTTACACTTGCTTTATCTACATGCATGCTTGCTCCAGGTTGAAGAAATGAAGGCAGATAGACTTGAGGTGGTTCCAGAGATGAAAATGAAATGCAGACAGGCTCTTGGAAAATGCAGGTAGGCTTAAATGTTGAAAAGAATTGCAGGCTGAACTTGATTTAGATTTTGGAAAATGCATTACAGGTCTTTGATTCCAGGTTTTAGATGATGAGAATGAATTGCAGATTTATTACAGATTTTGGTTTGAGGATTTGTTTAATTACAGATTGTTTTGAGAGGAGGATTTGAATTACAGATTTGGTGGAGAGGAATGTTTGATTACTAATTTGTTTATGAGGAGAGAAATGAGTTCAGATTTGGTTTTGAGAATTTTATTGCAGGCTGAAAGTTTCTTGAGTTTTGAAAAAAAAAGAATAGGAAAGAAATGTAGATGAGAAATAGATGCATATATAGGTAAAAATGATTTATTCACATAAAAGCAAAACAAAAATGCAAGACTTTGACATTTGTCATTCTTATTGTTTTATTATTGTACACATGTTTAAACAAGCCTTAATATGATAACACTTGTATTTTTAAGTAATTTGTATTTATTTAAATGTAAATAAAAAGCCTTTCTTTATTTATTAAATACTTATGTATATATATTAATTATAAAGGAACAAAACTAATTAATATAAATACAAGTTTACATATATTTTGAAATCCAAAACTATTTGAATCTTACCTCTTTTGAATTTCAAAATTAAATCTAAATTCAAATTCAAATTATATTTTTAAAATCCAATTTTAAAGTCAATTTATAAGAACATATTCAATTTGAAATAACAAATCTTATTTTACTAAAGTCTATTTATATCTATATATATAAAACAATACACTATTAATATTGTATTTTAAACTTATATATATATACACTCTTAAATCTTATTTATTAAGCAATATTTCAAAAAGAAAATAAACTAAACTTTATTATTAATCTTATTTAAAACCATACAATTATTTGTTTAAATAGCTTTGAAAAGCTAATATTAAATTATCAAAATTTCCAAACTATCAATATGTATATTTGAAATTTAAAACAAGATTTTTATTCATTTATTAAATTTCAAACCAAAGCCAATCTATTTACAATATATACACCCATATATATATATACATTATAAATAGAAATCATTTTATTGGTTTATAAAAGATAAATTCACTAATTAAATATTCATTTAATCAGATTATTAAATTAATTCAAACATTTTATTATCACAGATTAACAAATCAATTTAATTATCTAACAGATTATTAAATTGATATTGTTAAAATTTCCGGGATATTACAGATACGGTCGCGGGGGTCCAGGGGGCAGCGCCCCGTCAAAACGGTACGACCTAGTGAAGACAAAATGAGGTCTAACGACCTAAGGGGGATATAGTCGAGCGACCTAACGAGGTACCATCCCGAAAGAGGAGTCATCAAAGTCTTAAGAGATGATAACAACAAACAGGATCATCACAAATCAATTAAAGTTGGAAATTCAAACAAATAGGCAATATAGGAAAAATTGGCAAATAGGAGCAGGTCGGTCAACTGGACTCCCTGAGTCGGTTGACCGGACCAGAGACAGAAGTGCTCGGGTAGCAGGTCGGTCGACCGGACCCTGAGGTCGGTCGACCGGAGCCTGTAACCTGCACTTCCAAACAGAGGCAGGGAGATGCTAGAGTAGCAGGTCGGTCGACCGGACCTTGAGGTCGGTCGACCGGAGCCTGTTTCCAGCACTCCCATGCCAAATCAAATGAATGCCAATCCCTTCCGAAATGCAATCGGTCGAGCAACGACACTAAGGGTTTACGTCCATCGACTACCCGGCCATATAAGCTTTTCGATTCATCACCAAAAACATGATCAAAACATCAAAGCTATGATTTTCAAAGAATTGAACTCAAAACACTAAAACTTGGAATATTCACCAAATCAATCCAAACCAAAAGCAATTGCACAAGAATAAGTGTTAGGAATTCATACCTAACAATCGAAGATAAATATAGATTAAGATGTGAGATAAAAATCTCACCTTTGAACCCAAACAAATGAAGAAGAAGCTTGAAGACAAGGGAAGATCAACCACACTTCAATCTCAACACAAGAAGCATGAATCTAAGCTAAAAGAGAAATATTTCCCAAATTAGGTTTAGGAATTTTTCTGAAATCAAAGAGAGAATGTGTTGGAGAAGAAGGAGATGAAGCTTACCAATGGGTTCTCTTTGAATTTGGAGCAAGGACTTGATTTGCAAATGGAAACTAGGGCTTGGGAATTCTAATTTCCCATTCCACTCACCATTGTTGCTCAAGAACTGAAATGAGGAGGAAGTGAGGGATAATGGGAAGGAGTGGTTCAGATTTGGGGGTTAAGTTGGAAAAGGGGCTGAACCCAAACCCAAACCCAAAGTGCAAATGGTCAAATTTTTGACTAGCTCCAAACATATCAAAGTTTATACTCAAAAAGGTCGCAAACGGCATTTCGAACTCAATGGAAGTGGTCTCGAATCCCAATTCGACCGTATGCAAAAAGTAGCTTTTCGGACTATAATCCGACGAACGATGTTATATTTAAATATAAAATCGATAAATATGCGGGTTGTTACAAAAGAAGTCCGAATTTGGAAAAACGAAAAATGACGTTTGCTCAGAAGATGGTTTAGAATTTTTCTATGTAAAAATATTTAGGTTCCGAAAATATTTAATTTCATCGCTTTTTAACTGATTAAATTGAAGTAAATTTACGCGCGAAATAAACTTCCATATTTTCGGACGAAAATTTACCAGTTGCTATGTTTAACTAGACGCATTCCAAATATCAAATTTAAATTCCAAAATTTTATCGTTTGAAATTTCGCAAAATTTCAATTAATTACGTTCTTAAAACAGTTGAAATTTACGGGTCGTTACACTCTCCCCCACTCAAAACTTTTCGTCCCCGAAAAGGAACGAGGTAGGAGAATAGAAACAACTAGAAAGAAAAACAGATTTGAAATAGAAAATAACAATTAATTTAAACCATATAAATTCAAATTTAAATTAATTGATATTCAATAATTGATTTAAACCATTTGATTTCACTAAAATCAATCTCAACTATTTCTAAATTCATTATCTTATTATCCAATTATCTTTAATTAACCATTTCTAAATCATCAATTTGTATAATCATTTATTGTACTCATATTTTATTCAACGAATTTAATTCTTTTATTCCAAATTATTATTAAGTTTATTTCGCTTAATATATCTTATCACATATATTTAAACCATATAAATTAATTTAAACCATATAAATTTCAATTTAAATTAATTTATATTTTTCAATTTGGTTAAATCCATTTACATTAAATCAATAATAGTCATTCGATTTAAATTTGTTAGTTCAAGTGTTAATTCTAATCATATAAATTTCATTTTAAATCAATTAATATTCAATAATTGATCTTAATTCAAGGTATTTCATTAAGCTGATTCAATTCAATTTGTTAATTCTTTCAGAACAAAAATTACTTTATTTATCTCATGCAATTAACTTATTATTCTATCATCTTCCATTTTTTATAATTAGAATCTAAGTGCATAACATTTATTATAAACACTCAAATTTTATTTATACAATTATTTTATATTGTATATTATCCAACTACATTTGATCTTCTGAATAATTTAGGTAAGTTATATTGAAATGCAATTTAGTACTATACAAATAAAATTTTCAATTTCAATTATTCAAGTTTAAATACTTATTCAAAATTTAGCTTTATTTAAAATTGAAAACATCTTTTAACATGATTTTTAAGAATTAAATTTCCGTTTAATTTCAAACCCTTTAGAAATAATTATGTAAATACTATATATATTAAATCAAATTAAATTTTAAATAATGTACCCGTGTATATATATATAAATCAAGTCATACTTAAGAAATTTAAAATAAAATATTTTTTTCCAAACAAAACCGTAGCAAAGCTACAGAATGGTTTCTCCACTTCGAAACTCGAAAATGAATGTCGATGATGCGGCCGCCATCACCGAAATTATTTTCAAGCGACAAAGAGAAGAGCCCTGATTTCAACATTTTAAAATTCTTTGAAAACGATTTCTATTCGAAAATACTTTCAATAATATATACTTTAAAATTTTAAAACCAAAGTTCGAAATCACCGGAAACTAAATTCTCAAATTTCTGAATTAAATTCATTTCAAATTCCAAATCAATTTATAAACCATAATTATAAATTCATTTAGAATAATAAATGATAATCAAATATTATCATTTCAAACAACCAATTTAATTAACCTCTTTTTTTTTATTCCAGAAAATTTTACTTATATATTTAATATAATCATACAAAATTATTTCATTTACCAAATTTAAAAACAATATTGTGTCAGTTTGCTCTGCTCAAGTGTTTTGGAAATCCTATCGATAGCGTTGATCAGACGAATCGATCGGAAACCCAAATCAACATCAACAACTCAAACAACACAACATATATTAAAATATTTATATATATTAGTTTACAAATACATTTCTTTGCTCAACGATACAGGAATGAATTTTCAAAATAAGGATAGGGTTTCAAATTTGATGGACTAAAATCAAAGAGAAATTTGATTCGAAGATAAGTTCGAAACAAAGATATGATGATTAATAACAAAGTAGGAAGATTGATAAATTTATATAAATCACGGCAACCTTAACCGGGTCAACCGTGACTTCAAGAATAAGATCAATATAGAATTCCGAGGCAAATCGACATTTGATCTCAAAAAATAGAATTCAGGCATAGCAGGAGATAGATAGCATCGTAAACCGAGGATACAGAAATCTCCGGTAAATCAATGCCAACTGTAAAGGAGTTTCACCCCTTTAAAAATCATTCGAAGTTTGGCGAGACCGCCGATTCATTATAAGGGTCATTCGAAGTGGAGTTATTGGATACTCCAGAATTCAAAAGAATACGAATAGCGAGGGACAAGAATAAATTTTTTGGAACCGCAGGGAATGTTCCAAAAATTCAAAGGAATCGAGTCAAAGGAAGAGATTAAAACTCGAATGAGAGTGATTCTGTAGATACGTTTACCCTATATGCTAAGTTTTGCCTAGAGCTACCAAAGCTTTGATACCAACTGTAACGACCCGATATTTTGGACCATTCTCATCCGCACATGTCGGACTTGAATAATTCAAAATACCGCGTTGTTAATTTAAATTTGGCAAAACTGAACATATACAGTAAATAAATAATCACAGACCACAGACACAGAGTAATAAATGCAGCGGAAGCAAAAGAGATAGTAGTTCATGAAGCTACTATATAAATATATAAGTTACATCAGAGTTAAACCAGATACAACGGAAGAGTAACACGATACATCAGATACAAATCAGAATACATCACTGGAATCATCGAATACTGAAAGCAGAATAGATGGTTGGATCTTCAAGCAAAGCTTCAACTCCAAAGGTGAGTCTCGAATTGTAACATCCCTACATTTTAGGCTTATTTTATTTTATATTTTATTTCTGTTAAATTGAATTTCCTGATTGAAAAACTTTATTTTAATTTGAAATTATTTTAAAATTGTTTTATTTCAAATATTTCATTTCTAAATATAAATTTTGATTGTTATGTAAATTATAGTTTCAAACTGGTAAAAATTGGATATTTTACTGTAAAGTGAATTTCTGTTCAAACTGGTCAAACTTTGACTTTTAAAATTTAAATTTAAATATTTCAAATTCTTAAATTTTATCTTTTATTATGAAAATTGATTTAATTCCATGAATACTGCTTTTCGTTTCGTTGAAAACGGACTTATATTGTAGAAGTTATGTAAGTTTCAATTTTGTGTATAAACTGTTCATTTTGCAATATTATTTATTTTAAATTGTATAAATTATATTTCTTTGTAATATTTTATTTCAATATGTGTTAATATGTTGTTTTATGTATATTTTTATCTTTTAATAATTTTAAAGTGATGGTATAATTTTTCTAAAGTTTACTTGAATTTATTTCAATTTATAAAGCCTAGTTTCCATTTTTCTGCTATTTTCTTCATTAAAATTATATTTAATTTAAAATTTATTTATTTATTTCATGCATTCACTTTTATTTGCTGTGTTTTACTTTATTTATATTCATTTTATATGTATTTAAATTAAAATAGATTTTTTCAAAGTGTACTGAAGTTATTTCTAACTTTTAAAGCCTAGTTTGCATTTTAAAGCCATTTTCTTAATTTAAATTCTATTTATTCAAAATTTAATTATTATTTTATATATTTATTTTTATTTCTGAGTTGTTATCTTTATTTATCAGTTTTTTTTATGTATTTATAAATTACAAATATATATAAAAGAAATTAAAAAGGTTTGTGTCTCTTTAGTTGCTCTTGTCTCTTTGTTTTCCCGTCTCTTCATTTTCTCAACCTCCACCTTAAATTTTTTTGGCCATACCTTTACTCCTTTCTTTCAGCTGCACTTCACATTATTTTTCACGTGAATTATCTTTCTCATCATCAAAAATTTCGGCCATCTTCATTGTGGAAAAGTTTGGGTAAAATTCTTCTTCTTCCACTTGCTTTTTCTATTGTTTTCTACTTGAATTTGCACTTGTTCTCATCTAGATTTGATTGGCTCCTCCTCCTCCAGCCCTTGGCCAACCTCCACCACCTGATGCTCCGACCAACTACCACCCTAGATCATCACCAACTCCAGGCCGAGCACCCCTATGGCATGCATCACCACAAAAACCCAAAAATCCATCACTTACATGAAAGCCTAGACCTAGTTTTGCATCATCACCTTTACCCACCACTTGCCGCCACTTCCTCCACCACCACCACCTCTGACCTGACCTCCACCCTCTGCCACATCATCCACCACCATCTGGACATCAGGCCTTACCCACATAGCCTCTGGTCGAGCCCATTCATAGCCTTGAAATGTTGATATTTGCCTTGTATTTGCCTTGTAGTGTAGATTTGTTGCACCTATACCTCTCTTCACCATCAAACCCATGCTAGGCCAACCCTATAGGGACCCAAACCAAACCTTAATTCATGCCTTTGCCGTGCTATTTCAGTCCATAACTGAAGTATGTGAAGTTGAGAACAAGTGCAAAATATTTGTCTTTGTTTTGGGCATTGATTTCTAACATTGTCTAGTGTTGAATTGTTTTGAAACTTATATAAATTGTATTGTTTTGTATAAATGTATTCAAGGCTATTAGCTTTGGCTCTCCACTTTCAAGTTGTATTCGAGTTGTCGTGCCTTCGTTGTGTTTGTGTTATGTGCCTTGGTTGTAATCTCCAGCTCAATACAGGTGAGTTATTCTCACTAGACAATATGTACCTATATAACTAGTAAATTGACACCCTGTGAATCTGTAGAAATATATTATCATGTTATATATCCTTATATTATTATCATATGATGTTCACACCTGTTATTACACCTGTTATTACACCTGTTACTGTTATTTAATGTTATTCTGTTATTTATATCTGTTATCACCATTGCAAGTTCCCTGTAGACTAGAATCACTGTGGGTTGAAATGATACATACCCGAACGGACTTTAGAATAGGGAAAAATCGTTATGGGCTGAAATGATAGGCCTGAACGATTTTTATTTAATTTATTTTAACTTGGGATTGCGGGTTTGAAATGATAGAACCCGGATTTTTCTTTTTAACTGCGGATTGAAATGATACATATCCGTATCACTTGACCTAGGCTAGAAAATTTTATACAGGCCCGTGGTTATTTTATAAAGTGTTTTGAATATTTTTAAGTATTTTAAAAATATAAATTTATGAAATTTGATTTAAATAGATTTTTAAATATTTTGAATTAAAGAAATTATGATTTTTCTATGTGTTAAAAATGTAATTAATGAATGGTTTAACTGGATTTTTGAAATATAACTTAAGTTGGAAATTTGGAATTTTGGTTAAAAATGATATTTAAGTTATATAAATAAAATGGATATTAAATTTTATTTGGAAATGGTAAATATAATAATTTGATTAATTTGAATTTAAGTGATTTATTAAAGTATTATTGATTTTTCTATGAATTTAGGTGGTTAAATAAATGAATGTTTAAAAGTGATCTTTTAAAATATAATTTGACTAGGAAATGTGAAATTTGGTTTTAATTAAAGGTTTAAGTTAATTAAATGGAATTGGAAATTTAGTTAAATTTGTGAAATGGTAATTAAGCTCTAAATTTGATTTGACAGCATTTTGAAACGTATGTAAAAGATATTACAGCATATTGTAATTGCTATAGTTGTTTAAATGAACTAAAGAGTTAATTTGGAATAAAGGCTATTATAGCACTTTGTAAGTGCTATAGTGGTTAAACTTAACATTTAAGTTTATTTTAATTTTAATGGAAATATATTACAGCATTTAAGTGCTGTCGTTTTGTTAAATGAACTATTTTAAACTATAACTTTACGTAGCATTTTGTAAGTGCTACGGAAACTATATTTTGTTGTTTTAATAAATTTTAATGAAAAATAATCTTTGGAAAATGATATAATTTTTGAAATAAAATGTTAAAAATGCTAAAGATAATGAAGAGACATTTAAATGGTTTTAAATGGAAGAATTTGATTTTTATGTGAGTTTTAAAATGGTATTTTAAATGAATTAAAATGAATGGTGTTTTGAATAATATTTTGATACTTTGAAATGGATTTGAAATGATATTTGATTTCTAATTTATCTAATTTATTTGATAAATGAAAATTTGAAGTATATGTTATTTAGTTTATTTAAATGATATTGGATTTATGACATGTGGGATATTTAAGCTTTGAAATTTTCTAAAGATTGAATATTGTATTTTGTGAATTAAACCTATATTTGAAATTTATAAGATTTGAAATGGTTTGTTAGTAAACTGAATTTGAGCTGAAAATGATGGTTTGAAATAAAAATTAAAATTTGGAATTTGGGTTTAATTTAATAAATTTGTAAATTTGTAGAATTAAAAGATGATTTCAAGTATATGTTTTCGAAATGTTGTGATTTTCAAAGTATAATGATTTCAAATGTTTTAGTTTCAAAAGAATTATAACTTTGAAAGTATAGACTATTTGAAAGGTGAATATATGTTTGAAATGGAAATGATATTGTTTTGTAATGGGTATAGTTTTGAAATAAAAATGATTTTTGGTTTCGAAGTATAACTATCAAAGATATGATATTTTGATATTAAGGTGATTTGAAATTGAAGTTTTGGAAGATATGATATTTGATATATTGAAATGATTTGAAAGGAAGTTTGAAAGGATATGATATTTTGGAATATTGAAATGATTTGGAAATGATAAATCTTTATTTTGATAAAGATATGGTTTGAAATGATATTTTATTTTGAAGTAAAGTATTGTTTTTAAAAGTTATAACCACGGGTTATAATAACGATTGATTGGCAAAGAGACCGGGATCGGATATGGACATACTCTCTGTCGATACCGAAAACCACTTTGACAACCGTGTACGCGGTGGAGATTCCAGAATGAAGTAGGATGGTGGCGACGTTCTTAAGGTATGTTACGTGGACCCAACTCCCGTGAGTTGGCATAAGGTGGCTAAAACAGGAGCGATCTCGGACCAGTGAGGTAGCACCTCTTCTCGGACACATTTCTTCGATATTATACTCTTACTTGTGATTGATTAGATGGCCATCCTCCGATTTGGGAGTGTTGTTCGAGGTGGACGATAGTGGCTGCTATGCGCTCCATCAGTCCGTGTGCGTAATTGGTATATCTACCCTGGCATTGCCTAGTTGTGCCGTGTCACCTACCATATCGAGCTTTACTACGATTATGATTTTAAGATCCGACCGCGTTAAGGTTCTCCATCCCCTTAACGCTATTTTCTATATGATTATACTTTACTTATTTAGACACTATTATAATATCGAATATTACTACATAGTAGATAGTTTAACGGATCCTTAGAGGATGGGCGGTCCCAAGCGTCTTCTAAGTTACTTGTACCTTTATTACAGTTCACTTGAGTTGGTTTACATTATATAAGTATATATTGTCCTGACTCGAGTGTTTTGTGTTTTGCTTTACGCTCGGGTCAGCCTGAGTTATTCACAGATTTGGATTTCCACTCTCTTGGAGGTTTGAATCGCTGGAGATTATCTGCTTGTCATGTCCTACCTATCTCAATTCCGTTGTTCTACTCAGCTTGTACTTGGTCATTATATTGAGACTTTTGTTGTATTCTATTTCTTCTGTTATATCTCATGTAACTCTGATATATTTATATAGTAGCTTCATGAACTACTATTTCTTTTACTTTCGCTGCATTATTTTACTCTGTGTCTGTGATCTGTGATTATATTTATTTACTGTATATTCTGAGATTTGCCAAATTTTAATTACAACGCGGTATTTTGAGCAATTCAACTCCGGCATGAGTGTCTACCTATACACTTATAATGGATGCGAATGGTTGAAAATATCGGGTCGTTACACGAATACTGGTACACTTAGTCTAACCCGAGCGTAAAGCAAAACACAAAACACTCGAGTCAGGATTAATATTCTTATATCAATAAATCCAACTCAAGTGAAAAAGAAATTGAAATACAAGTAACTCAAAGGATGTTTGGAATAACCATCCTTTAAGGATCCGTTAAACTATCTACTATGTAGTAGTGTACGATAAGTAGATAATGCCTATCAGTAATATAAATTATCAAAATAGTGTTAAGGCGTTACCATTATCCCCCTTAACACATTTTATATAAGCGTTATAGTCTATATAGCACTGTAAACTCCACCGTAAACTAGTGGGATATCAGGGAGTACTCCATAGGTATAACACAAAACAAATTCGTAGTGGTCGCGTATATAGGGATCCAAGTATGACAAGGCACATGAGGCAATACCCAAGGTACTGAAACTACCGTTTGCCTGATCCGGACTGGTGAGAACGCATCGCCGCAGCGATCGCAACACCGCAAAACAACACTCCCAAATCAAGGGTGCACCAATCGACAACAAGTAATGAGTAGTTTCGAAGAAGTGTGTTCGCTCGAGGTAGCTAGCCCCCATTTGGCCCGGCACGGCTCCTGTTTTAGTCATTTCCAATTTGACACAAGTGTCAAGGCTATCCATTATCGTTCTCTTTCTTCAGTCATCACGTACATCATTCCAACCACTTCATTCTGGATCACACTCCGCGTGTAGTTATTAAAGTGGTTTTCGGTTTAGACAGTAAGTATGTCCCTAACCGATTCTGGTCTCTTTAATAACATTCATGATTATTACACCGATTGGTCGTTTATTTATTTCAAAACCAAATCAATTTCAATTTCAATTAGAATTTTTAAATCAACATTCATTTATCTTTCTAAATCAATTTCCATAATTTCCGTTTCAAAACTTCCAAATTCATTTCAAAATCCTATAATAAAATTTTCAATTTCTATTTAAACAATTCAAATATTGATTCAAGTTCGTATATAAGTTTCATTCCGAAATCATTTAAATTAATTTGATTTAACATTCAAATCAATTTAAATCCATTTATCAATTTCATTCAATATTCATTAAGTAAATTTGCCATTCAAAACAATTTCTACTAAATTTCCAATTCATCAAGTCCATTATTTAAATTCAACTTCATTATATCAAAACTTACTAATTGAATTAAATTAAATTTATCAAATCAAATTCTTTAAATTTCAAGTCTTACATTAATTTCAATAAATCACATTTTATTTCTTGTTAAATAAATTCAATTTCACTTATTTACTTACTTAAATAATTTTCCAAAACTTAATTAATAAAGAAAACTCAATTTCAATTATTTACGAAGTAAAAATTCACTTATTCAAAAGTTCAATTTCTCTTATCAAAGAATTCAAATTTTATTTAATTATTAAATAATTTCAAACTTAACTATTATAAAATTTCAAAACTTAATTATTAAATAATTTCAAAACTTAATTCAATCATTTCTCAATTTAAACAACGTTCTTTCATCAATTACATTGTTAATATTTTGTTTCATATTATTAAATATTAACATTTTCCTTTCATTAAAATTCAAATTTCAACTTCATTTCAAAACCATATTATTTATTCAAATAAAATCTTTATTTTATTTTTAAGTCAAATTTTTGACCAATCGGGTTTTTATTTAATTCTCTATCCTAGGTCAAAGTTCAATTTGGGTATTTATCATTTCAACCCGATTCCAATTCAATTCAAAATCAAAGAATAGCAAAGGGAACTTGCAGTGTGGTAACTGGGATGGTGTCAAAGTAAATAAACAAGCAATAACAACAATCAATATCAATCTAATAATCAATTCAAATAATCCCGAAATAATAATATTAATTCACATTGTTATTTGTGTAAATTAATAAAAAAGATTTCTAGAATCTACACTATCATTTCATGTAGATTAAAGATTTTTACACTAATATTTATACGGTTCTTCAATTGTCATTCGATTTCAATTTTAACACTACAACAATTAATCCAATATACGTTCAATGGTTCAAAGTGTAACTATCACTATTCTACATGTCAATTAATCAATTAATTTAACAATTAAAAGGGGTCATATTCAACTAATCAAATTCAACATATATGTCGATTCAAATTTTAATTATCCTACGTCAAATTTATTTGCATAATATTTATCACTTTATACATTACAATTTAACATCCAATATAAACAACAAACAATCAATCAATTATCAACCAAACTGTATTATCATCGCATAAATAATTAACAGATAATGGTGTTAGATGTCATGGGTGAACAGATACACGTAATAGCATATATAACAATGTGATTAACTAACAACAGCATATTTCAATTTGTCATTTCAATTGACATCAAATTTAATAAATAAAAGAACGTTAATTGTGAGTGATTGCTCACCTTTCGAGGTTAGAGAAATGGACGATGAGATTGAGTTACGAAATCCAAACACGAATTTCAAAGCAAAGCACGATGGACCGGATGCGACGGATAGAGCTGATAACAGAAATCGGTGGAACAGTTAGAATCAATTTGATATAAACAAAATGTAAATTATACCGTTATACATTTCTCAAATCAGATATAAAGTTTAAAACACATACATCGATATTTCATTAAGATCATTATTCCTATAATATATCTATTTTTAAAAATCAACTGACAAATGTATCAAAATTGGTATATATATATGGCCAATTATAAAAGAAACAACATATAATATAGACAATGTATTATAAAACTAACATAAGCTTAAAACCTGTAATATATATAAAACTGTAACATTTGTAACAGTCATAGTAGATACCTAATTTTTTTTAAAGACTTATACATTACAGTAGCCTTTGTACCACTAAAATATTATAAACTTTTTATAACAGATCTTATGTTCTATAATACATACAGGCTACTAAGTATATATATTCAAACTGAATTGTAAATTATACCTATATATTCAACTAATATGTATGTATCATCAGTACACACTTATGCGTGAATCAATGTTGTAATTTACACAATAAAACACATATGAAAACTTATATAATATAATGTTTAAACGTATTAAACAAATTAAACTATACAAACAGTTCAATGTAACTTATACAAGAGTATAATATATGGTATAGCTTCGAATAGTATAATATATACAGATCATAACATGAATTACTCCATGCATGTACATTTAAAAACTGCAAATACAGCCCGTCATTCATTGTAAATCTCTTAAAACAAAAGGTCAAACACTATGCAGACAACTTAGTTTATAAATTGTAAGTAAATATATATATATAAACTAATTTATAAATATAATATGTAAAAATACTTTTAAGCAATATATATATAGATACATCACCTTCAATATTTTGAAAACTGCGGTAACAAGAAGGAGAATAGAGGCGAGGTTGATGGGCCGTAACGATGCCAGACTTGGGCAGAGCTCGGTGAGAAGGTGGCGCTGAAGTTGCACGCTCAGGTCGAGGTGGGGAAAAGGGATGAAGATGCTATTTCGCATGGGTTAGAGGAAAAAACGAACGGCGAACCGATGGGTGGTGTGCCGATGCAGGCTTGAGAGGATGGTCTCGGGTGGGTTTTCAGCAAGCTTTAGGCGGCGGCACCAGTGGCAGAGTGGTCAAGGAGGAGAGGTAAATGGTTGTTCGGTGCTCGGGGTTGTTTTCTGGTAGCGGGTCGGAGCAGGTGAGTTCGACTGTAGGCATGAAGAGAGAAGAGAGGCGGTGAGGCCGTGGAGGAGGAGATAGTGGTCGCGGTCTTCGTCGGCGGCTGCTGATGTGCGGCATGAGGAAGGTGGTGACCGATAGGCCGTGCGCGGTGATGTACGTGCTGTACTGATCTTGCGTTATATTATTATTATTTTTTCTTTAGCAAAAAGAAATGAGAAAGAGGAGGGGTGTGAAACGGTGAAATGTAAGAGGAGGAGAAGAGATTTTAGAGTTGCTTGGAAAATGCAACTGTTATATTCCCAAATGAATGCACGGGCAGTTGAAATGAACCAACACACTTTTGGAACTAGTGAACAAAAAAGAAAAAAAAATTAAAGGTCAGACATTGATTTTCTCACAATAATAAATGTCGGTGGGCTGTTGGCTTAACCAGTACATAAAGAGAAAAAAAAATTCAAAATGGTTCAAAAATACAAAACCGATTCGGAAGTCGTTCCGTAAATTTCGATGTCTTTCCGACCTCGAAATTGTCCATAAAATATACCATAGAGACCCGCACGGCGAGACGATCAAAACGGTATACAGATATTGATGATTCGATTGAAATTTAAAAATTCGAATTTTCTACTAGCGGAAAATGCAGCAAAAACGTAGAAAAATAAGATCGACGGAGCCAAAGAAGTCCGAATTTGGAAAAACGAAAAATGACGTTTGCTCAGAAGATGGTTTAGAATTTTTCTATGTAAAAATATTAGGTTCCGAAAATATTTTATTTTCATCACTTTTTAACTAATTAAATTGAAGTAAATTTACGCGCGAAATAAACTTCCATATTTTCGGACGAAAATTTACCAGTTGCTATGTTTAACTAGACGCATTCCAAATATCAAATTTAAATTCCAAAATTTTATCGTTTGAAATTTCACAAAATTTCAATTAATTACATTCTTAAAACAGTTGAAATTTACGGGTCGTTACACACACAAGATAACCCACTAATTGAAGTAAACCACAAAAATAGATATCAAGGTTATGATCTATTTGTGTTGGCAACACAAGCAACACAAGTCTATTATACCCCTTGTCCTGCGATGAACAACAACAAGGCATATTGGTGGGTCATTGTCCAAAAAAAAGTAAGATGATCATTTAACCTGGACACGGTCATTATTGGCGATCAACCATACCAACATGATCCTAATCTAAACAAAGCATTGCAAATCACAAAAAATAAAGATGATATAGGACCACTTAACAATGTATTCGGTGGAGTTGAATTAGATGAAGATGTTGACATAGATGAACAAGTTGATGACAAAGGAAATGAAGATGGTGCTGACTCTGAGATTGAAGTCGAAGTCGAAGCAGATGACTTTGAAGATGAAGAGTAGTGTAAATAATGACATTGCTGATGAGAATGTTGACTCATATTATGTACATTTGATTGCGATGATTTTAATGTACTTTTGATAGTTTATGTATTTTGATGCTATAATGAATATAAATTTCACTTTAGTCAGTATGTTTCTTTTTAAGTCCACTCATATGAATATACGACTATTCTTTACCATGAATTGTTTATTTCACTGTTGTTTGACTATTCTTCGTCATGAATTGCTTATTTCACCATTACATTTTTCACGTTTACTTCGATCGTAATTTGAAACAATTGCACAAGTATTTGCTCTATTAAATAATGACATGAATTGTTTATTTTATTGTGTAATTGAAACTTTAGCAGATATGAGTAAATGCACCGATAATAGATGCAAAAAGTGGTGCCAAAATTCATCGCTCTACGGCATACGACCCCTACAACTCATTCCACTAGGAAATCTTCGGACCAAGAAGGGTCTCAGTCGCCTATTATAAGCGATGATTCTTAGCACATGTTATCACCATTCATCAACTCCGATCATATTGATAAGTGCGATGATGTAGGTACATCTAAACATGCATCTCTATGGATTCCAACGCATTTGTAGGTCAAGTTAGCGTTATTCATTTTACAAAGGAGGGCAAGTGATAAGATTGCATTTATATTTATTTTTAAATGGTTAGGTTATCATCTCAAATAGCTTCACATTTATTATACAACTTATGTATGTGCAGAGCCGACTTCAGCAAGAAATCACGAGTGATAGCATTCACGGTTTGATTCGTACTACGTTGAATCAATTCTGGCCTATGTTCTATGATTTTTCGCCCAACGTTAAAGACGTTATGTTCAATGGTTTTGTGGTAAAATAAATTTAATGCATACTTGATTTTTCACATATAAATTTATATGTTGATAATAGATATTTAAATACAAATGCAGATAAAATATCAATGGAAACCCAACACATCTCAAGCACTTATCAGAAAACTCTGGGAGTAGAAAGTAAGCATAAAATATAGAGAGATGATGTAAGGGATGAAAAAATTCAGGAAGAAGGTTAAGTTGCTTGCTCAAGGCATCTATGACTAGTTCAAATCGTATTGGGAGTGGGAAGATGTGAAGGCGTGTGATAAAACAAATGTAGCAAATAGGGCACAAAATCAAAGATACACTGTGGCATCTTGAGATCTTTCATAGATTATCAGTATGATTTTGTATGTTTAAGTTAATTTTTAAATTAAATTATAATAAGTCATTGTTGATGCCTATATTTCTTTATTTTTTAATTAGACTACAAAGTATCGAAGTGATGCAACCACTTGGAAGGTGTATGTTCGGACTCACAAGTTCGGGTCAAGAAAAGGGTTGTTTGGGTGGGTTGTGCTACTGCTACTGAGTTTAAATCATCCACACAACTTGATTTAAATTATAATCGAATTTAATTCAGTTTCATACTCACAAAATTAAAAAATTATAAATTAGCAAAAACAAGTTGCTAGGATTCAAGAGATGATGGAGAAGTGTATTATGATGGCGGAATAGTGTGTATTTCTCGATTTTTATGATTTATTGAAATAGAGGAGGGATCACATACCCAACCATGGGAATATTCTTGTGGTAAGTTATAATCTAGATGGGAATTTCTTTAGAAAGGACACATTTATGCTAAGTTCTACAAAACAAAAAGCATATTTGCATGCATCTTATGATTGTTTAAGATCCATTTTTTATTTTTCAAGACAAGGAAGCAATCAACATAACACTACATATTTTTTCATAGTCCATCCATTGATTCATCATTTATTTGCATGTTTCTCTTAAATTTGTTACGATATAACAAAAATATCAAGGATTTAGTGAACAAAAACTATAACATAATATGCATTATATAATGGAATAGGACACTATAAATTAGTTCCCTATTCTAATATTTGGTAAATAGTTAAACTGCATTTTCATTTTTTATATAATGCTCAATTTTTTTAATATGATTGATTTACAGCGTCAATTTAGTAAGAGAAGATCCTCGAATAGCACTACCAAAACTCAAATGCAAACCCAGGCTGAGTTATAGGGGATGACAAGAAAGCAGTGGAGCTATTGAAGAAGCATGATGAGGAGATGGTGGCATAAAGGGAGACACTAAGGAGGCATGAGGTAGAGATGGCCAACCAGAGTAAGCAAGTTGAAGCCCAATACCAAATATTCAGCTAGTAATTTGAAAATGCGTCACTGCCACAATCACGAGTTTTTTGTATGGACATGATCATGTATGATGTATATATTTATGATGTTGTTTATTGTATGGACATGATGTTGTGTATGGACAAGTATGTGTTGTTTTTATGGAATATTTATGGCATTGTATTACCTTCTTCTACGATTTTTTTTATTAATTTTTTAGTTTTACATACATTTGGATATGATATTTTATTGGTTTGGTGTTATATTTGCCTATGTAACTTTGTCTAAATTTCTTGTTTTGAGTTATGGATTAAACAGAACAAAAGCACCAGAAATGCTGCAAAATTGGTTTTGATAAGTCGTCGAGAAATCCAAAAATAACATTTTTGTTAAGGCACCTACAATTCTCGGCATGTCATTGGCAAAGGTGTCGGTGGGAAGTCGTCGAAAAAGAAGTCGTCGCCAAGTCGATGATATACTCCTCATGCTTGTCGTCGGGAAGTCATCGACGCTTGTTTTGTCATGAGGGTTTTTACCGACAACTAAAAACTCATCGGTATGTCATTAGCAAAGGGTTTACCGATGACATACCAATTACTTTATGGCATCGGTAATAAGGTGTTGGAACTAGGAGTTGATAGCAGGTCTCAAGATAGTGAAAGAACTGAGAGTCAAGACATTACATATAAACATCAGCTCTCAATTAGTGGTTTGTCAGGTTAAGAAGGCTTTTCAGTCTAAGGGTATGAGACTCGCCTCTCACATGTCAATTGCGTTGGAAGTGTTGGATGACATCGAGCACTACACGATAACACACATCTCTAGAGAAGAGAATGTGAACGCCGATTCATTAGCTAAATTGGCAAGTTATGGGGGTGCAAAGCTTTTGGGAATCATGCCAGTAGAAGTTTTGATGAATCCAAACATTAACGAGATGGATGGTGATTAGATCTTGGATGTAGAGGAAGAGAAGGATTTGTGGATGACTCCTATAAAACAGTATTTGCAAAAAGAGATTTCTTGAATGGAAGAAATGAACGATGAAAGCTCCTACGTAAGTCGTTTTGTAGTTAAAGCCCCGCTAAAGCCTTGCAAAATCCCCACTATAGTGCATGGCGCTCTCCATCCGTTATGCTATTTCAATGTAGTGCTATTAAATAGTAGATCCATTTTAAGCCCCGCTATTATCCGCTATACCCGCTAAATCAAGGCTTTTTAGCATCCGCTTTAGTAACATTAATATACAAATGTTGATTTGAGTGGTTTTATTTTAAATTAAATCAAAAAAGTTATGTTAAAGACCTAATTTTAAGCCATAAGTTCTCAATATAAGCTAGAAATCTATTGTAGTCAGCAAATCTAGTATGCAAGTAGTGATATTCTTTGTTTTTGTTATATAAAACTAAAAAAATTTCTTTTTCCCACACAAATTGTGTGAGAACGAGAATAAACTAACTTTAAATATATATTTTTATATATAATAAAGCTTTTTTCACCTCCATTATTTCCGTTATATCGCCGCTTTATCCTCCTATAACTTTTTGCACCTCCATCGCTATATAATCGTTAAGCACTTTAACTGCATAGACGTATGGTACCTCGGTTCATTATGCAAGGAGGTGTGTTCTTTTGGAGAGGGTTCTCAATGCCCATGCTGATGTGTGTCACCAAAGGTGAAGCTATGAAGATCCTTGCAGATTTGCATAAGGGATGTTGTGGTGATCACACTAGGGGCAAACATTATAAAAGAAGGTTTTTCACTATGAATACTTTTGTCGATAGTCAACAGGGATGCAACTGACTACCCTTGGAGTTGTGACCAGTGCCAGAGGTTTCTAAAGATACTAAAAGTGCCATCCAATGAGCCTACGCAATTGGTTAGCTCATGGTCGTTTTTGATATAGGGAGTATATATTATTAGTGTATTATCGATGTTAAGAGGCGAAGTGAAAATGCGATTGTGGATGTGGACTATTACACAAAATGGGCTGAAGTGGAACCGCTTACAATAATTTTTTAAAAAAATCGATTAACTTTATGGTGAATAACATCTTATGCAAGTCAAAAGTCCCACGGAAGATAATCATGAATAGTGGAACTCAATTCGAGAGTGCTAAGTTCAAAGAGTTATGTGCTTGGTACTGAATTGAGAAGAGCTTCGTAGCAGTAGCGCATCCATAAGAAATTGGATAGATGGAGGCGGTGAACAAGATCATTAAGCCCATCATTAAGAAGAGGTTAAAAAGAGCCAAGGTCAACTAGGTGGATGAGTTACCAATAGCATTATGGGCTTATCGAATAACCCATAAGTCCATGACTGCCCATACTTTATTTGCACTAGCTTACAGAACAAAGGCCATGGCTCCAATCGAAGCTAAAATCCCTTCTCATAGAAGATTGCACTATAATCCCCAGTTGAACGAGGAGTTCTTGCTTGAGCCCCTTAACTTTTTTGAAGATAATTGAGAAGAGGTTGATCTAATGGTAGATACTCACTAAATAAGATTAGCAAAGTAGTTCAATGCCAAGGTCAATAGTCGTGCCTTAGAGATAGACGACCTCGCTTTTAAACGGGTATTTTCAAGTATGGGGGCACTTGGTCGGAATTAGGAAAGTCACTACATGATTGCACAGAAGCTTAGAGATAATATTTTCAAGCTATCGACTATAGATAGGATTCCAATAGGAAAGGAATAGAACAATATCGAATACGCTATTTTACTTCATTTCTTTTATACAAACAAAACATTTTATTCATCAAGATTCGACGTAATAAGGCAATGATTGTCATTTATTTGTTCATAAATAAAGCTAACTTTTTGAATCAATGGAACTGTATTCTTAAAGTCTAACTTTGTCTCATGGAATTACTGGTACAATAAAACATTCATTTTTTGAAAACTAGATATCTAGGTACCTGGACAGAGCTACCGACGAATTCCTTCGATCCATGATCAGATCATTAGAGCATAATCAGATTGGGGTTGATCGAACGATTCTCCCTTACACATATTACTTCTGACCAATGCCTAGATATAGGTGAGGTCTGGAGCATATGCCTATAGATAGGCACCTAAGGCACTGATTCTTCAAGATAGGAATCAATGTTGAATCAAATTTCTTTTCCAAGTACACTATGGAGTTATATTAGTGCTCATGCTCATATAGGACAAGAACCGTATAACTTCGACCACATCAATAGAATACAACTTTGTTTATAGTCGAACGAGATATGTTTGACTGAAAATTATCAAGGTTAATTAATGAAATACAACATTGTTTAGTTAAACAATAGTATGTTTGACTGGTAATAAACAAATCTAAGTAATAAAACAACACTGGGAAATTGTAGAAACATATTATTTGTATAAAGATACATTAAATTAAAGCATTGCACATATCACAGACATATGCTAGTATAATATGTAAGTAATTTCATTACAGATGATTATATATTTATACATGCAAGAGAGTACATAGGTGAGAAAACAAAAGGTGTAGTAAATTAAATGATACAGAGTTGAAAAGAAAACAACTTTCATTACTTGAACTTTTCTAAATACAAAAGAGTGGGGGCCGAACACACAATACAACATCTTATGTACACATGAGCCATAAAGGTCAAAAAGAAAAAAAGAGCATGATTTTCATATGTTGTTATAATTGATTATTCCTTCTTTCATCGTTTTCCTATAGTATTTTCATTCTTCGGGTTTCTCTTCTTGAAATGGGAAGTCTCTTCTTCAGTGATCTGGTAGATAGGATCACTCACTTTAGCATGAGTGATTGGTGGCATTTGAGAAGCACCGACAAACGGAGTAGAAGGTGGCCCCATAGAAGCCGGGGGAATGGGTAAAGAAATTAATAAAGGAGGGGGAATACTCTCTAGCCCCGGCTCCTTCTTGACGTTCTTTAGCTTGTCAACATATATGGCCGTAGAAGTCACCATTAATGGCTTTTTATCCACAACTTGGGTGATTATAAACTCGTCATCGTCGTCAGCATCGAAAATGAGTTCTTCTATATTTCATCCTTGTGTGCACCAATCTTTTCTGCTTTGGGGCTAGGATTGGACCGGTGGTGGAGGTAGAGAATGGGCTAGGGGTTAAAATGATGATTGATGTAGTAGTGATGGCCATGGTTGTAGAGGTGGAAGCAGTAGAAACTACTAGAAGGGTTGTGATCATATGATGACCTAAAAGTTGGTAGAGAGTTGTTAAAAGATTAAAGACATCTTTAGAGGATATCTAAAGCTTCTCAAAGAAAGGAGTGGCCAGAGATATACCTCACAGATTTGATGTTGGAATGTGAGGAGATTCTTTGACCTATCCCTCTTCCTATATTGGGGACATGAATGGAAGAATGGGGCAGTCGAACATGTCAAAAGACTAGGGTCATCAAGATCATAACCTCAGTAGGATGAAGTAGGAACAACACTGATACATTGAAGTGGAACATACATTGGAATGGCAGTTGCATCAGAGTTGGCCACTGTAGAAATAATAATATCCACTTAAGACTCCTTGGAGATGGGAGCAGTGCCTTCCACCAAGCCCCTAGAGGTGAAATCGATGTGTGCCTATTCATGAGATGCGGCTTTAAGAGCCTTCATTGCCCGACCCTTAGCTAGGGCCATTAAATCGACCTCAACGAGTAGCAAGGCTTTGATTACGTCCTCATCTAATTCTTTGCCTGTTTCATTTCTCTTTTGTTGCAAGATTTCCACATAGACTTCGATGAGACTCGATATATTCTTCCTCAAATCTTCTGATGTTGCCAAATCTTACAACATTAATGTAGAAACATAGGATAGTGGAGTCAATCTAGTTTTCAAACTTAGATTTTTCTTGTTCCACCTTTGTAAAGTGGGCTTCTAGCTTGATAACCTTATCCACGAGCATCCTTTTCTCTTCCTAGAGATTGTAAATTTCTTCAGAGTAAGTTTGGCTGATCTTAAGAGCTTGTTCTTTTCATCCTTCTGGTTCTTGAGAACCAACTTGAGCTTCTCGATCTTTGCACCCATTTTGATTTATAGCAAACCTCTCTCTTTGATAACACTGTTGGTTCGGATGTGGGCTACATGGACATGTTCATCCGGGACTTTGATCTTGGCTTCCATAGTCCGGATTGCAGCTTTCTTTCTATCCTCGGCCTTGGCTACCATGTCCTTGGAAGCTAGCGCATTCTATAGCTTCTAAATTATTTAGAGAGATTTTCCTTAATTTCCTCGTCTTTTCACTCTTATTCTCCTACTTCACTATACCAAGTGATTCTTCTTCTACAAATCAGACATGCCCACAAATAGCTTCCTCCATATGTTGTATTACTCCACTAGTTCTTTATGAAGCGACCTTCATTCCCCAAGTCCTTATGAGGGATTTCTTTGTGTTACGAATGAATTAAAGCCTGATAAGTTCCATACTAAGCTGTATAACATCTCGCTCCATAAGTATCTTGGAGGGTGGAGCACTTGAAGATGGTAGTGGAAGGCTACTAGCAATAGTCATGTATTCCTTTCCTAGCCATTATTTCGAGAGTGATGAGGATGAGTGGCCACTTTTGGATTTAGGTTGGGTCGGAGCCAAAGCTTAGGAGTAAGGAGGAAGGATCAATGTTTGTCCCTTTGGAGAGCAAGGCTAGTCAAAGTATGCATCAAAATACCTTAAAAACAGAGATCATACCCTATGTGGTAAACCAGTGCTCCTTTTGGACCCGGAGTGGTCCCGTTATTTGTCATACTTGAAGTGGGGCCTTCTTTTCTTTTCTTCATCCCTATCTCTATCTTCTCTCTCCTTTTATTTCCATTTGTTTTCATCATAATCGGATTCATGGTAGCGGTCCTGTCGAGGATGTGGGTCCATTTGGTAGAGAGAAAGGCGGTTGCTGCATGATTTTTTGTCCAATGTATCAAATCGATTTGCTCACGATACTTGAAAAGAGGAAAAGATTGGATTAGAACTTAAAATTGGATAAAGGTGCATGGAGAGTGAATGTGCTTTTGATCTTAAGTGTTGGTGTGTCCTATTGATTCTACGGACCATGCTCGTGAAGTTGGAGTAATTTTTCCCATGGAAGTGGGAGGCGCGCCAACCCTAGATGGGAGATCAGGAGGTGATCAGTGAAGCTAGGAAAGTTGTCGAGGTTAGATAGGTTGTCGAAGATGTCCTCCATAGTAAATTCAGAGAACAATCTTCAAACAGGGATTTATCGAGGCTCGGTTGCCAACCTTGTAGACTTGATCTTCAACTTCAAGGGTTTAGGGGTAGAAGGAGTTGTTTCTCCCTGCAGAGTTGTCTCTTCTCTTATAGTGGTCTCTTCCTAGGTAGTAGTTTCTCCTGTTGACTTTTCCTCATCATCTTCATCATCGTTATCTCCCCCTTCCCCCTTATCTTCATCATTTTCCTCCTCCTCTTCATCTATAACAACCCATAAATTAAACATAATTAATTAAAAAGAAATTACTTAAAAATTAATAAACTCTAAAATGAAAATTTAACAAACATCAGAATTTGGCTACAAATCTTGCACCATTGTGTTCTTGGTAATTTTCTTATCAATTTTCATATATAAAGTTTTGCAATAGGAGTTCAAACGAAAAAGTTATTAAAGTTTGAAAAATTCGAATCGGAAACAATTATATATGTAATTGAAGAAATAAATGTGATTAATTAATGTTAGCTACAATTAACAGTTATTTAACGTGTTCATAGAATTAACATTAAATCAGATCAGTTAGAACTAGCGGTCGACCGGTGGCATCAAAACGGTCAACCAATAGTAGGTCGCGACTATATATTGGACCTAGGACAAACGGCCCATATTTAATATAATATCATCTAATGACTGGCATTGGTTCGAGCTACTATAAATACAAAAAGGAAAATAGGCACAAGGACAAATTTCGAAAAAATATTTGTCCTTCAGCCTAAAAATAAAACTTGATATCCTTCGGCCTTATTTTTTTCTTCAGAATTTATCCTTTTCCCTAATTGTCCCAAATACAAACCCCTAGTTTTGCGATAGGAGTTCAAACGAAAAAGTTATTAACGTTTCAAAATTTTGAATCAAAAACAACTATATATATGTAATTAAGAAAATAAATATAATCAATTAACATTAATAGATGTTAACTACGATTAACATTTACTTAACGTGTAAGCAGAATTAATGTTAAATCAGATCGGTCGGAATTGGTATTAAATCATTGAAAATGGAATTAAACAAAATGCCATAGATTAATTTATGTAAACAAAGCAACCGGTCGACACCTTTATTAGGATAGGTTGACCGCTAATGGTCGACCGGTGACGTCAAAGCAGTTTACCGATGGTAAGCGACGACTGTATATTGAACCTAGGTCGAATAGCTCGAATCTAATATAATATAATCTAACGACTAGCATTAATTAAAACCCCTATAAATACATGCCAAATCCCTGACTATTCTTCTCATAATTTCTAAAGCAACGGTGAAGCTCTGCCATTTTCTTTTCTCCACAAATTCTAAAATCTAATTAAACTATAATATGTATATAAGTGTAGAATAGAAGAGAATAATAGAGAAGAAGAATAGGATCGAATCGAATTGCCAAAGCCAAAGTAAATTGTAAATCCAAATACAAATTAAATTCAAATCTCTTCTTGGATCTAAATTTCTAATGAATATGTATATGATTTCGATACATATTTCGGTAGGAAGAAAATGGAGTCAAACAGGAATATTATGATTTAGATCTAGAGATTTGGAAGCTTAAAAGTGAGTGAGAAATTATATATTTTTATGTAATATTGGATTTATATCGTTGTAAATCTATTCCTTGTATACCTGAACATAATTTTGGATTTGTAGGCTTAAACATATATATGTAATGAATTTGAAAACCACACCTACATATTCTATGAATTGTTAACTTTGATTAAAATATTGCATATACTTGAATCTAGAAAGTAAGGGCGAAAGTAGTCCCTAAATTAATGAGATCGTATAGTAATTCCAGGTTTGTTTGTTAATGATAGATATTTATAAAATGAATTAGAAGTTATTATGATTGGATTTGGATTTAGCTAGTATTTGGATTCAGCTAGTATTTGGATTCACTGGAATCAAGTGTGTTGCAATGTAAATTTCTATGAATTATCCAATTTTATAAATATGAATAAAAGTGTATCGTTTGAAATAAAAAGGAATATTTATAAAAAAGATATATCAAATAGGGATGTTTACCGTATTTTGTATGTTTATTTCAATAATAACAAAAAAGATAATTTTTTGTGATTCCAAAGATAACACAAGTCCACTTTTAGATAATTTATGGGAAATTATAGTGTTAACATTTCCTTTTGAGAAGATGAAATTTCAACGCATTAAAATGCAGAAATCCCTAACAATAAACCAAAGTATTGTATCAAGAGGTAATAACAATAATTCAATTATAAATCTAATATATGTAATAAGCTAGAAATTAACAATAGTGATGATGTATGTAAAGCAACGAAATGAGCAATTAAGAAAACTACAGTAATCAAAGAAAGATAGTAGTAGTTGAAAAAGAATAGTAGAATACACTCAATAGTATCAAGTGAATGTTAAGTAAGTGAATGTTAAGTAGTAAAGGATATTTAATCTGTTAAAGTAGAAGTAAGTGGTATATGGCATTAAAATGGCATCAACGAAACAAGAAAATTGAGTAAAACTAACTAAATACCAACAGTTGAATGGGTGACCTAGTAATTCAATAAAATTTATGTAGCCTCAAGTATGCATTTACGATGGGTGTAAATTACTGAATCTAGTGAATTATTGAATTAGTATGGGTTGGGATGCGGGGTCAATAGTGTTGAACAATAGAGGTTTGGTCTTTGAAAGGGGCTAAAAGCGGTTGTGTATACACTATACCGATGTGACACATCACTAACTGTAGGACCCGTGGGATTATATGTTCATGTATAGGTGAATGGAATATACCAAAGCAGGATGGTCGTCCCGGTCGAAGTGTCAAAGGGTCAAGTAGTCTGCTTTAACCTTTTCGAGGTAACGTATTAAGTAACCAAGTGGGCATTTCCTTGATTGCATTAGGCTATCCAAAATGGGATGATGAGCGCAGGCTCAGCGCTATGTCAGCAAGGTCGGTACCATATATGTAAGGAGTAAGGTTGTACACATAGGTTGAGAGCGTCATCAGTCCTGGAGCGGTTAGCAAAAAGACAAGGGATGCGCCTAAACGGGCTGCACCTCCTACTAATGTAGATCACGTTTAGGACATGCAACTCCTCACAGTTATTTATTATTTTGTTTTTGGTTAGGGGGCAATGCTAGATAACCCTTAATGGAGGTCTTTCAAACAAAATAGGATAGTATAAGGAGATGAGTCATTAATAGTCTGCAGAGCTGAGTCCATGATATGAAGCAATTACATAAGTCTTCAAGATAAGGTAGAATACGGCTAAATAATTGCAATGCCAATATTAGGCATTAATGGGAGTTCCTTGGTATGCACGACAGTGAGGACGGGAAACTGTGGTTATAATGGATCCGGACACAGTGCAGAGTTATGGATACTAGCGGGGAATGTATCCTGGTCCAAAGGGGGACTGTGGTACTTATACACACACACACACATACATTTATATGTATGTAGTTATTATATACGTCGAGTAGGTGGGGCGTATCATGCATGTACACGAAGTAAAGACGACTAAGTTAAAATAGAAGGTTTAACATGTAATTGAAGACAATCGGCATAAACTAGTATTATGTATAAAGTATGTAATTTAACAATCACCGTAATGTTGTTCTTACCCCCTCCTCATTAAAACCCAAAAGGTAAACTTTGAGGGATAGGTATTCATACAAGGTGGGAATGGTGGAAGGACAAGAATGTTCGACACTAACAAGGGCACTAGATATCCGTGGTATTAGCCTTGGTAAGTAATTCTGTGTTTATTATACTTTACTATTTCGTTGTGAGTTTATATCATTAGTGCTTTGATATGCTTTTGTTATTTATAGGATACCAACACCAACGATCTATACCCTATTGGACTTGGGTTTTCGATTTAGCAAAAATTCAGACCCGTTGAGGTGTAGGTTATTACATTTAGTATCAAAGCATAGCTTAGTCCGTCTTAAAAATTATGATACACTGAGTGAACGTATTTGTATTCTTACAATAATTATATATATATATATATATATAATATGAAAAATCTACAAATTCCGACTTTAGAAGTAGTTGCGACCATATTTTGAAAAGATGGAAAATGCGACTATGAGTTGGAAGAGTATAGAAGTTGAAGATATTCACCTATCCTAATCATCCCATGGATAATAGGTCGTATTGGAAGGCGTTGATGTAAAAAGAGCATGAATGCAGCATATGGAAGGTCCTTGAAGCTAGATGGTACTTGACTCCCTTGTTGGGCTAGGATTGCCTAATGATTGTAGATCCCCGTAGGATTATCGATTGATGATGTATGTTAGATCTAGATAAATGGAAATAAAGAATCTACATATTGCAAATATCTAGAAGCAAGAATTATGCAAGTACCTGAAGGAAGGTGTGTAGGACTAACTCCTAGATGATAGCCGGATTTTTAGTATATTCGAAAGGAAGATAAGTCAGAAAGTAAGTGGAAAAGAAGAAAAGTCCAAAAGAAGGGTCAAATAAAACCCAGTCTGAGTCCGACCCCATATGGAAGAATTTAATAAAAGGTTTGAAAAAAAAATTGAAAATGATTTTCAAAGGGTTTATTTAAAAGAAGAGAAAACCCCTATTTTTGAAATGTAAGTAAAATTTTCTGCAAATTAAAATATCTTTTTATATTTTATTTAAATAGAATTTCTAATAAAAACTAATGTTTGTTTAGACCGATTTTTTATAGTTAAAATGGGTTTTAATAAAGATATATTTCTTTTGAAATAAAAAAAATAGAGCATATATATAGCTAATTGATTTTTTGGTAATGGAAATATTTGAGTTTTGAAATTCTATTAAAAGAGGTGGACAGTAGGAAGTGCTACTGGTTTTCAATGGGGTGAAAAGAATGAAAAGGAGACAAGAGCCCAGAACCAAAGCACTAGGCGAATGCACTACGATTGTTTAATAAAGAAGACAACTAATTCATAAGAAAAAATCTATATAAAGAGAAGTAATTTAAATAAGCACAACATAGGTAAAATAAAGTTAAATTGTAGTAACATTATGAAATATAATATAAATAGAAATAACGTTAGGAATTATATAAAATAATGCTAGTAATTAGAAATAACATAGGAAATTAAAAGAAAAAAAATTAATAGTTTCCATAAATATATGCAGTAATTGCAAACACCTTTTTAGAAGTCCCCATCATATGCTATAGGAGTCTCCGCTAAGGTTGAAAGTGCAAATAGCATAAGTGATAGAAAAATAACATAATGGAAGTTGTCCTTGTTTACTCCAGTTTTTATTGTTTAAAGTTATAAAGGATGTTTTAGAACCACTGTAAATGCAGTTTTGAAAAAAAAGTATGGTATAAAAGAAATTGAGTTTTTGGATTACAAAACTTAATAAATGATTTGGGTTTAAAACCCTACTTTTTGAGAAGTAAAATCTTTGTGGTGAAATGACTTTAAAGGAAAGTATCTTTTTAAATTATATTGCTAACAATGACTTTTGGAACTTAATAAATAAACTTGCTTTGTAAGTCCTAAAATATAGTTTTAAAAAGTTTCTAAGTTTATATTTTCAAGAATAAAAGTTCTAGGACTAAGTACTTCATGACTATGAAGTTCTAATTTTAGAAAGAGGAGTGAAAACCAAATCAAATTTTCTATGAAGTAGATATGGATGACTGCCTAGGTAAGACATAGTAAAAGTTAAGGTATGAATAAAATAGTAATGAATGCTCGTAGAATAGCAATAATGAATTCCCATTTGATATAAGGAATATTGGTATGATCCTAAGAATATTTCATTAAAAATGTGTGAATATCATGGAGAAGAACCCATAAGGAAACACGAAATATTATCAAAGTACATTTCTGTGAGTTCTAGGGTATACCCGCATGAAAAATTAAAAATAAAGAAAGTATATAATGAGACTTGAGAATACTATCAAAAGGTTTGGATTAAAAAAGAAGATATTAATATAATTGATTATGATAATAGAAGTAATGGATGTACCTTATTCATTAAAAGCCAAAAAAGGAAAGTTAAGATATGTGGGTTACAATATAGTGGCAAGTTAGAAGGTTTATTTAGTTTAAGTAAAAAATGATATGGCCACAATATCATTAATGTCAGTTAATATTGAAGGACAGCTTCCAACAATTTTTTCTTTCAGGTTAGTTGGGTTGTAAGCGTTATTTGTGCATGTTTGTATAAAAACGCGTACGATATTTTATGAGAAAGATTCCTTTTTATTTCCGTGTTTATTTTCTGAATTGACCGCTATATATTGGAAAGCATAATAAATAAAGAAATCTCATGTAGACACATAATAATGCAAAGTAAGACTAGAAGTTTATAACATAAATGTGGAAATTTATTAGCTACTAAAAGTAATAACTTTAAGTCCTAAAATCCTTAAAATGTTGGGAAGATAAATTTTAGGAAGCAAAGGATAGGGGAAGGATATTGTGAAACCATGGGTTAATATTCCTATGCCTTAAAAGACAAAATTTATAAATGTACTTGTGTGCTGATTATTATTTTAGAATAAAAGAAAAAGTTTACATAATTTACTATGTAATAGACGAAGACCAATCATAGGTGTTAGCCCATTGACTAAATCCAATTGCGTTAGATGTGGCTTGAATTGTTTTGAAGAATTAAAAACAAATGCTTTTGAAAATTTTGTTCAAAGATCGTTGATTTCTAAATACGAAGTATTTTAGTAAAGGTTTTGAAAAGTAAATTTTATTTGAGAAAAATTTCAAAAACGAGAAATTTTTTTATTTTGAAATGCCATATACTTAGGATAGGGAAAAGTCGACGGATTAGAAAATATGAATTTTACTATGTAGTAGAAGTGACAGTAAGTAAAATATAGTTGGCGATGAGAGAAAAACCATTTTAGCTTTGGGATTTCTTCCATACCTTGTCGATAGGTGAACAAAAATTGTTTTGAAATAACCCTATTTTTAAATTTTAAAATTTTAGAAGTAAATTTGCTTATGTGGACTGTACCAGGAAAAGTTGGGAAAAAAATTGAGGGGTAAAAGAGAACGTTCCTAGGTATAGTGGAATGGGTACATAAGAGAATGATGGAAATATGGAATTCTCCATCTAAACCCTTTTCCGACATAAGAATATAGGTTTAGAAATCTAGATTAATCTAAATTTTGGTTATTAGATATGGTGTGCTAGGTATTGGAAGGTAGGGATTGGATGAATAATTGGTTGAACTATACTTCTATTCGTAGAAGTGTGAGAAATTTATGTGCAAAAATAAAGATTATGGTTTTCAAAAAAATTGCATACATATAGAACTGCCAGTATATATAGGTTGTTTGCACCATATTTTCAAAATTTAATTTAAAGAATACATGCATATATGAGGCACCGATTTAGTATTATCTTATGGACCGGTTGATTTATTTTAAACAAAATGCTATATATTAATTAATGTAAACAAAGAATCCAGTTGACACCTTTATTAGGACCGGTTGATCGATAGCGGTCAACTGTTGTCATCAAAGCAGTTTACCAATGGTAGGAGACAACTATATATTGAACCTAGGCCGAACAACTTGGATTTAGTATAATATAATCTAACGAGTGGCATTGATTCGAACCCCTATAAATACAGGACAAATCTATAACTATTCTTCTCGTATTTTCTAAAGCAACGGCGAAGCTCTGCCATATTCTTTTCTCAATAAATTCTAAAATCTAAATAAACTATAATATATATATATATATATAATGTAGAATAGAAGAGAATAGTAGAGAGGAAGAATAGGGCCGAATCGACTCGCCAAAGCCAAAGTAAATTGTAAATCCAAATCTAAATTAAATTCAAATCTCTTTTTGATTCTAAATTTCTAATGAATATGTATATGATTTCGATACATATTTCGGTAAGAAGAAAAAGGAGTCAAACAGGTATAATAGGATTAAGATCTGGAGATTTGGAAGCTTAAAGGTAAGTGAGAAATTATATATTTTTATATAATATTGGATTTATATCATTGTAAATATGTTCCTTGTATGTATGAATATAATTTTGAAGTTGTAGGCTCAAACATATACATGTAATGAATTTGAAAACCATGCCTACATATTCTATGAATTGCTAATTTTGATTAAGATATTGTATATACTTGAATCTGGAAAGTAAGAGTGAAAGTAGTCCCTAAATTAATGAGATTATATAGTACTTCCATGTTTTTTTCTTAAATGATATATGTTTGTAAACATGAATTAGAAGTTATTATGATTTGGATTCAATGGAATGAAGTGTGTTGCAATGTAAATTTCTATAAATTATCTTGTTTTATAAATATGAATAAAGTGCATCATTTGAAATAACAAGAAATATTTATAAAGAAAGATGTATAAAATAAGGATGTTTACCGTATTATGTTTGTTTATTTCAATAATAACTGAAAAGATAATTCCTTATGATTCCAAACATCACACAATTCCTCTTTTTGATAATTTATGGAAAATTACAATGTTAACATTTCCTTTTGGAAAGATGTAATTCCAACGCATTAAAATGAAGAAATCCCTAAGTATAAACCAAACTATTGTAACTAGAGGTAATAACAATAATTCAATTATATATGTGATAAGTTAGAAAATCACAACAGGTGATGAAATGTATGTAAAGCAAAGTAATGAGTACTTAATAAAACAATTGTAATCAAAGAAAGGTAGTAATAGTTGAAAAGGAATGGTAGAATATACCTAACAGTGCTAAGTGAAAGTTAAGTAGTAAAGGATATTTAATTTATTATGTAAAAGTAAGTGGCAAATGGGATTAATGAAATAAGAAGCGTGTTGTGACGCCCCACCTCTATGCCCACGCTAGCCAAGGACACTACGGAGTAATGTCATCGACTAGAGCGGAGAATAAGGCTGTTGAGGAGCGACCATCTATGTAATGGCCTTGTGCGAGCACCGATATGTCAGATAGAATAACGTGCATTTCATTTCAAGAGGAAATCCGACATACCGATACAAACTCAAAGCTACTACTCAGTGGCTATAATATCTTCGGAAACAAATATAGAAATAAACATAACATAAATCAGTCACAGACGTTCATATCATAAAGGCGGAAACAGATATGAATATATAACACAAAGAAGTGTACATCAGAGTAGTGGTCAAATAAGATCCACAATATCACAAAAGAATAGATACAAGTGCTAGAAAAAAGAATATGTACACATCATAGAGTCTATATCACGAATGTATAACAAAAAAAACTACAACTATTTTGTAGTTTAGACAAAAGTCAGAAGATGATCCAGATAAGGAGTCAAGCAGAAGCACATGTAACATCTCGGTCTGACCCGAGTATTATTTAATAAGAAAATAATAAACGGATCAGTCTAGCTATAACTATCAGATAAAGGAATGAGATATAAGCAGAGATATAATAAAATCGTGTATTAACAATAATGTCATACTAGAACAAATATGATTTAAACAACAACAAAATCATATAATATCTCCAAATCTCAAAGCACTAAAAAGAATATCATATTCTTCATTTTATTCACCAACTACAAATATTGAAAAACATATTATTGCCAATTTCAAAAGTTGGTGAAACACAAATTCTAGAAATCATCAACCAGAAATCCAGAAATCACAAAAGGGGGAGGCCTATCATAAACGGGAGCATGAAAACTCACCAACACGTGTATCACAAATGGAACGCTATTCCATGGTCGCTAACCATTAAAATTTGAGCCGAAGCTCCATAAACGGTCCGAAGACCACGGGTCGCTACCCCGCCAAATTGAACCTAAGTTCCACAGAAACGGGGTTTAGTCTCCCTCGCAGACAAATAGACATCGCACATCGCTAGTCTAAAACACAAAGTGATCATCATTGATCAATAAAAGTGTCGATTACACTAAGCCAGTAAATATAAGAGTTTAGCTTCATGTCCCATAACCACTAGCTTAACTTAAATATTTACCAACAAATTGTAGATTTCCACTCGAAAATTGTCACAAGATTTTCAATCGAACAAGTCCAAAAATTAACCGACGAAGTAAACGCAAGCGTTTCATACCACTTGTTTTGCTAAGCCGTTTAATTATATTTTCTCATACGAATGAGGTAAAGGTTTGTGTATACTAATAGATTGGAAAACGATTTTGGAAACAATATTTATATTTAAAATAGAGTTGAAATCATTTTTGTAAAGGAGTTTGAATATTTACTACTAGTATAGAAAGCCTTTATATTTTAAAGTGACAAATCACAGAAATGATTGTAGAAACAATCAATCACCAAAATTCACGTTCGAAGACGTGAATCAAATCCAAAGAAATCGATACCAATTCCATTAAAATGGATATTCTCAAAAAAATCCCGAAAAAGAAGTCATTAATGAAGATAATAAATGATAACGAAAATTCGGATAACCTTGAATCGATAAAGGCCGGGAATCAAAACAATAGATAGGAGAAAAATGTCGGAATTTTGGAAATTTATACTCCAGACGTTTGGGGTACATGCTCAGACGTCTGCAGTAAGTTTCGGGAAGTTCCTGAAACAGACCCCAGCCATCTGAGCTTACCTGCAGACGTCTGGTGATGAGCTGAAATTGTTTTCAGCCAAGTGGGAGAGCAATCTCCCACACTTTCACCCGGTCGAGCAATGGACTTCGGGGCTTTTGTCAATCGATAATACGGCCATCTAGTCTCTCCGATTCACAACCAAAAACATGTTCACAATTCAAAGAACGGATTTTCAAAGTTTTGACTTCAAAACACCAAAAATTGAAATGTTCGCCAAATCAATTCAAACCAAAAGCAATTGAACATGAAATAGTGTTAGGAATTCATACCCAACATCAAAGGTGGTTATAGTCATAGATGTGAGATAAAAATCTCGCCTTTAAACCCAAAAACAAGGAAGAAGGAGCATGAAAGCAAAGGGAGAATCAACCACTCTTCAACACAACCCAAATGAGCTTGAATCTATGCTCAAAAAGGAGAACATTCCCAAAGTTAGGTTTAGGAATTTCTGAAATTGATAAAAGAATGAGTTGGAGAAGAAGAGGAGGAGGCTTACCAAAGTTTCTTCTATTAGTATGGAGCTAGAAATTGATTTGTAAATGGAAACTAGGGTTTGGAGTTTTAATTTCCCATTCCACTCACCATTAATCTCTTTAGAACTGGAAAGTAGAGGGGGAGGGAGTGAATGAAGAGGGGGTTTCAGTTTAGAGTATTAAGTTAGACATAGGGCTGAACCCAAACCCAAACCCAAAGTGAAAATGGTCAAATTTTTGGCTAGCTCCAAACATATCAATGATTATACTCAAAAAGATCGCAAACGTCATTTTGAACTCAATGGAGGTGGTTTCGAGTCCTAATTTGACCGTATGCAAAAAGTAGCTTTTCAGACTAAAATCCGACTGACGATAAAATATTCAAATAAAATATTTAAATATAAAATCGATAAATATGCGGGTTGTTACAGAATCCCCTCCTTAAATAAATTGCGTCCTCGCAATATATAAGATGGAAATAAAAAGTAACAACCATAAAAGCATATTAACACCAAAAAAATTTGAAATAAGAAGTTCACCTCAAAGGGCACGAGAAAGTAAGTCTGAATGTGTTCGCTCGATGAATTCTCTAGATTCCCAAGAGCAATCCTTAGGATTTGAGGACCATTGAACCTTAACAAGCGGAACATCTTTATTTCGAAGTCGTTTAACCTCCGAAGCAATAATTCGAACAGGATGCTGCTCATAAGTTAAATTCGGCGAAACTTCCATCTCTTCCACAACACCGGGCTCAAGAATAGAATCAGAATCTCGAAGGCATTTCCGTAATTAAGAAACGTGAAAGACGTCGTGCATGGCAGAAAACTAAGCCGGTAATGAAAGGCGATAAGCCATGGAACCAATACGTTCGGTGATAGGAAATGGCCCAATATATCGAGGCGCTAACTTTCCCGATCGACTGAAACATACAACACCCTTCATAGGGGAAACACGAATAAACACAAAATCTCCCATAGAAAATTCTAATTTCCTTCTTCGGTTATCGGCATAGGATTTTTGTCTACTCTGGGCTTCTTTCATCCTATGTCGAATAAGATCAATCTTTTCTGTGGAATCACGAATAAAGTCCGGACCTAAGACCAGCTTCTCACCGGCCTCAAGCCAACAAGAAGGAGAACGACATGGTCTTCCATAGAGTGCCTCAAAAGGTGCCATACCAATAGTAGATTGGAAGCTATTTTTATAGGAAAATTCAACAAGAGAAATATGATCTTCCCAACTTCCACCAAAGTCAAGAACACAAGCACGAAGAAGATCTTCAAGAATTTGATTCACTCGCTCGGTTTGTCCATCGGACTGCGGATGATAAGCGGTGCTAAAATTAAGCTTCGTTCCCAAAGCTTTTTGAAGACTCTTCCAAAATCCACTAGTAAACAATGGATCACGATCACTAACAATAGAAGTAGAGACTCCATGCAATTTAACAATTTCTTTAATAAAGAGTTTGGCCAAAAGAGGAACGGTTCGATTAGACCGAACGGGAATAAAATGGGCAGATTTAATAAGTCTATCAACTATCACCCATAAGCTATCATGACCCAAACGAGAACGGGGAAGACAGTCAACAAAATCCATGGAAATCTGATCCCACTTCCATATTGGAATTTCCAATGGTTGCAACAACCCACCGGGCATTTGATGCTCGGCCTTAACGAGTTGGCAAGTCATGCAACGCTTAACAAAGTCAGCAATATCAGATTTCATTCCCTCCCATCAATAAAGTCGCTTCATATCCGCGTACATTTTACTACTACCGGGATGAATGGTGAATTTAGAACGATGGGAATCTTCTAATATGTCCTTGCGAAGATCACTAATATTTGGTACGACAAGTCTACCAAATTTTCGAATACCGCCACGAGAATCAATACCAAAGTCTTTCATACCCTCAATATTAATTTTATCCCTAAAATTTTGGTCAAGAAGAGCCAATTCGGGATCTAGCTTTTGAGCTTCAAGAATGCGGTCCAAAAGAGATGGATGAGCCTCAAGGCTACATAAAACAAGAGATGAACATAAATCGGATACACGATCTCGAATCTCACAAGTAGACAAAGTCTCGAGATCATTCCATTTGGATATCATCATGGAAACAACTGCTTGTTGCTTTCGGCTAAGGGCGTCGGCAACACGATTTCCTTTTCCGGGAGTATAAAGAATATCAAGATCATATGATGCAAGGAACTCGAGCCAACGTTTTTGACGCAAATTAAGTTCCTTTTGAGAAAATAAATACTTCAAAGATTTATGATCGGTGTAAAGAATAAATTTTTCCCCCAAAAGATAATGACGCCAAATTCTAAGAGCGAAAACGATAGCCGCGAGTTCTAAATCATGTGTGGCATATCTAGTCTCAGCCGCCTTCAATTGCCTAGAAGCATAAGCAATAACACGTTCTTTTTGCATAAGAACGGCACCCAAACCAACGCGACTAGCATCGGTATACACAACAAAATCCTGGTTTCCTTCGGGAATCACAAGAATAGGAGCATCGGAAAGGAGTTCTTTTAATTTCTGAAAAGAAGTTTCACATTTGTCCGACCAAATGTATTTAACTCCCTTCTTGGTCAAATTAGTAAGAGGTACGGAAATTTTGGAAAAGTCCTTTATGAACCGACGGTAATAGCCCGCCAATCCGAGAAAGCTACGAATTTCCGTCACACTCTTCGGTCTCTTCCAATTTTGAATCGCTTCAATCTTCGAAGGATCCACAGAACTTCCGGATTCAGAAATAATATGACCGAGAAACTTCACACGAGATTGCCAAAAGTGGCATTTATAAAATTTTGCTTTTAATTGATTACTCCTAAGAGTTTCCAACACAATCCGAAGATGCTTTTCATGTTCCTCCTCGGTTTTTGAATACACAAGAATATCATCAATAAAGATGAGAACAAATCGATCGAGGAAATCTTTGAAAACTTGATTCATGAGGTCAACAAAATAAGCTGGAGCATTCGTCAAACCAAATGGCATAACAAGCCATTCATAAGATCCATAACGTGTACGGAACGATGTCAAAGGAATGCTATCCTCTGCAATACGGAGCTGATGAAAACCGATTGCTAAGTCTAAATGTGAAAAGACTTTAGCACCACTAAGCTGATCGAATAGATCATCAATCCGAGGCAAGGGATATTTATTCTTGATGGTGAGATCGTTAAGCTTGCGGTAGTCAACGCAGAGCCTAAGTGTACCATCAGATTTCTTCACAAAAATAGCCGAAGCTCCCCAAGGAGAGGAACTAGATTGAATAAATTGCTTCGCTTCCAATTCGGATAATTGTTTGCGCATCTCCTCATTTTCTTTATTGGACATGCGATAAGGAGGACGAGTGATAGGTTGAGCTCCAGGGATAAGATTAATTCTGAACTCAATTGCTCGCTTAGGTGGCAATCCTAGAACGGGCTCGAATATGTCAGAAAATTCACGAACAACGTGAATAAGAGAAATGACATCTTCCTCATCATCATTATCATTATCGTGAGGATTTAAAGAGTATAAAGATGCTGCCAAAGTGGAATCCAAATCTTTAAGAATAATCGAAATCTGCTTAACAAATAGAGGATGTCGAAGATAAATAGTCCGCTCAGGACATAGGATATGAGCTTCATAACGGTTAAGCCAATCCATTCCCAAAATCATTCTGAAGCCTAAGTAATGCATGACATGCAAATCGGCTTGGAAAGAAAAATCACATAAAACAATCTCGACATCTTTAAAAAGTAAACTGAGGGTTGCGGATCCACCAACCGGATTCGCGATCCTCAAAGAAGTCATTAAAGCAACAACACTTAAAGAAAAAGTATCAACTAGTTCCTTTGATATAAAGGAATGGGACGCACCCGTATCAAAAAGAACTTGAATAGGATGATCACGAAATATAATAATGCCGTCAAGGATAGAATGAGATATACCTTGACCACGAGATGTGTTGCCAGGGGCTTGAGCAACATTTAGCTTACCCTCCGTTTTGCCTTGAAGTTTGGGACACAAAGATAAAGTATGGCCCGAACTCTTGCAATACCGGTAGAAAAGAGGTTTCGGGCACTTGTTTGCGTAATGGTCCTTAGAACCACAATTATAGCACTCTCCTTGGCGGGAGGTAGGAGCATTTGCTACCGGTGATGCTTGCTTTCCTTTCTTATTAGGATACGGGCCTTTGGACTTTATAGGTCTTTTCTTGTTGTTGTTGAAGTTTGGTTTGGCACCCACCACTTCAACATCACTTTCCCTATCCGCCTCTTCAAGACGAAGAGCGATATCAATGAGTTGGTCGAAAGAAACTTCTAATTTTAGAAGTAATGGCTTCTTGAGATTTTTGTTCAAGCCATAGACAAATCTTTGGTTCTTCTTCAATGGGGTGTTTATGTATTCGACCCCGTATTTAGAAAGTGACTCGAAGGATGCGACATAATTTACCACGGAGGATTCGCCTTGGACAAGGTCTATGAAACGACGAGCCAATGTTACTTTCTCAGCTTCTGGTACAAATTTCAATTTGAAGCGTTCCCGGAATTGCTCCCAGGTGAGATCCGCTTCATTAATCTCTGAAATAAGAAGTTCGTACCAGTCCAATGCTCTTCCTTGGAGCATACTAGAGGCCACCTGAACTCGGTGAAGATCAATAAGGTTCATGCGAGAAAAGATCCGGTCGCATGTTCTTAGCCAAGCCTGGACTTCAATAATGGTTTCAGAACCTTTGAATGGCTTTCCATCCAAATTAGTGTAGTCACTGCATAAGCGTGCAAACCCAGACTTAGGATGCGTGGGCTCAGGAATAGGTCCGACAGCTTGAGCATTTCTGACAAGATCAAGAAGTTGCTGAGCATACATGAATACTCCAACCTAGGGAGTAGCACTAGATTGACTGGCGCTGGGGCGGCCAGGTCTAACCATTTCTTTTCTTTAAGAAAGAAAGAAAAGAGAAAAAGGTTAATCTCTGAATGAATATCAAAAAAATTTGATTGATAAAACAAGGAATCATAAAAAGAAATAGGATAAAACGGTACGAAGACCCGAATTAAATCCTATGGCACGATTCCTAAGAAAGACTTAGGACGATGATCCTTGCTAGATTATTCTACATTGTTCCGAAGTTAGGCTCTAATACCAAGCTGTGACGCCCCACCTCTATGCCCACGCTAGCCAAGGACACTATGGAGTAATGCTGTCGACTAGAGCGGAGAATAAGGCTGTTGAGGAGCGACCATCTGTGTAATGGCCTTGTGCGAGCACCGATATGTCAGATAGAATAACGTGCATTTCATTTCAAGAGGAAATTCGACATACCGATACAAACTCAAAGCTACTACTCAGTGGCTACAATATCTTCAGAAACAAATATAGAACTAAACATAACATAAATCAGTCATGGACGTTCATATCACAAAGGCGGAAATAGATATGAATATATAACACAAAGAAGTGTACATCAGAGTAGTTGTCAAATAAAATCCACAATATCACAAAAGAATAGATACAAGTGCTAGACAAAAGAATATGTATACATCATAGAGTCTATATCACGAATGTATAACAAAAAAAACTACAACTATTCTGTAGTTTAGACAAAAGTCAGAAGATGATCCAGATAAAGAGTCAAGCAGAAGCACCTGTAACATCTCGGTCTGACCCGAGTATTATTTAATAAGAAAATAATAAACGGATCAGTCTAGCTATAAATATCAGATAAAGGAATGAGATATAAGCAGAGATATAATAAAATCGTGTATTAACAATAATGTCATACTAGAACAAATATGATTTAAACAACAACAAAATCATATAATATCTCAAAATCTCAAAGCACCAAAAAGAATATCATATTCATCATTTTATTCGCCAACTACAAATATTGACAAACATATTATTGCCAATTTCAAAAGTTGGTGAAACACAAATTCTAGAAATCATCAACCAGAAATCACAAAAGGGGGAGGCCTATCATAAACGGGAGCATGAAAACTCACCAACACGTGTATCACAAATGGAACGCTATTCCATGGTCGCTAACCATTAAAATTTGAGCCGAAGCTCCATAAACGGTCCGAAGACCACGGGTCGCTACCCCGCCAAATTGAACCGAAGTTCCACAGAAACGGGGTTTAGTCTCCCTCGCAGACAAATAGACATCGCACATCGCTAGTCTAAAACACAAAGTGATCATCATTGATCAATAAAAGTGTCGATTACACTAAGCCAGTAAATATAAGAGTTTAGCTTCATGTCCCATAACCACTAGCTTAACTTAAATATTTACAAACAAATTGTAGATTTCCACTCGAAAATTGTCACAAGATTTTCAATCGAACAAGTCCAAAAATTAACCGACGAAGTAAACGCAAGCGTTTCATACCACTTGTTTTGCTAAGCCGTTTAATTATATTTTCTCATACGAATGAGGTAAAGGTTTGTGTATACTAATAGATTGGAAAACGGTTTTGGAAACAAGCTTTATATTTAAAATAGAGTTGAAATCATTTTTGTAAAGGAGTTTGAATATTTACTACTAGTATAGAAAGCCTTTATATTTTAAAGTGACAAATCACAGAAATGATAGTAGAAACAATCAATCACTAAAATTCACGTTCGAAGACGTGAATCAAATCCAAAGAAATCGATACCAATTCCATTAAAATGGATATTCTCAAAAAAATCCCGAAAAAGAAGTCATTAATGAAGATAATAAATGATAATGAAAATTCGGATAACCTTGAATCGATAAAGGCCGGGAATCAAAACAATAGATACGAGAAAACTGTCGGAATTCTGGAAATTTATACTCCAGACGTTTGGGGTACATGCTCAGACGTCTGCAGTAAGTTTCGGGAAGTTCCTGAAACAGACCCCAGACGTCTGAGCTTACCTGCAGACGTCTGGTGACGAGCTGAAATTGTTTTCAGCCAAGTGGGAGAGCAATCTCCCACACTTTCACCCGGTCGAGCAATGGACTTCGGGGCTTTTGTCAATCGATAATACGGCCATCTAGGCTCTTCGATTCACAACCAAAAACATGTTCACAATTCAATGAACGGATTTTCAAAGTTTTGACTTCAAAACACCAAAAATTGAAATGTTCGCCAAATCAATTCAAACCAAAAGCAATTGAACATGAAATAGTGTTAGGAATTCATACCCAACATCAAAGGTGGTTATAGTCATAGATGTGAGATAAAAATCTCACCTTTAAACCCAAAAACAAGGAAGAAGGAGCTTGAAAGCAAAGGGAGAATCAACCACTCTTCAACACAACCCAAATGAGGTTGAATCTATGCTCAAACAGGAGAACATTCCCAAAGTTAGGTTTAGGAATTTCTGAAATTGATAAAAGAATGAGTTGGAGAAGAAGAAGAGGAGGCTTACCAAAGTTTCTTCTATTAGTATGGAGCTAGAAATTGATTTGTAAATGGAAACTAGGGTTTGGAGTTTTAATTTCCCATTCCACTCACCATTAATCTCTTTAGAACTGGAAAGTAGAAGGGGAGGGAGTGAATGAAGAGGGGGTTTCAGTTTAGAGTATTAAGTTAGACATAGGGCTGAACCCAAACCCAAAGTGAAAATGGTTAAATTTTTGGCTAGCTCCAAACATATCAATGTTTATACTCAAAAAGATCGCAAACGTCATTTTGAACTCAATGGAGGTGGTTTCGAGTCCTAATTTGATCGTATGCAAAAAGTAGCTTTTCGGACTAAAATCTGATTGACGATAAAATATTCAAATTAAATAATTAAATATAAAATCGATAAATATGCGGGTTGTTACACGTGTTGAGTAAAAGTAACCGAATACCAATATTTGAACGTGAACCGTAGTAATGCAATAAAGTTTATATAGCCTCAAGTATGCATTTATGACGGTTATGAATTATTGAATCTAATTAGTAACTTAGAGTGATTAAAAATGACTTTGTCATTAGTACGGGTTTGGATGTGAGCTCAGTATTGTTGCATAATGGAAGTCTGCTTCGAAAGGGGCTTCCAATGGTTGTGTATACATTGTACAGATGTAAGACATCACCAACCATAGGAACCGCGGGATTATACGTTCGCGTGTAGGTGAAGGGAATATACCAAAGTATGATGGTTTGCCTTGGTCGAAGTGTCAAAGGGCCAAGTAGTTTGCTTCAAACTTTTAGGTAGTATGTGTTAACTAACCAAGTTGGCATTTCCTTAATTGAATTAGACAATCTAAAGGGGATGGTGAGCGCATTCTGGATGCTATTTCAGCAAGGTCGGTACAATATATGTGAGGAGTAAGGCTGTACACATAGGTCGAGAGCGTCATCATTCCTGGAGCTATCAGCGGAAAGATAAGGATTATGATTAAACGGGCTACGCCTCCTACTAGTGTAAATCACCTTTAGGACATGCACTGCCTTACAGTTGTTTGTTAGTTTATTTTTTATTAGGAGGCAAGACTAGATAACCCTTAATGGAGGTCTTTCAAATAAACAGGATAGTCTGAGGAGATGATCCCTCAATAGTCTATGGAGCTGAGTCTATGATATGAAGCGGGTAGATAAGTTTTCAATACGAGGTAGAGTATGGCTAAATAATTACAATGTCATTATTAGGGAATAACGGGAGTACCTTGGTATGCACGACGGCGAGGACATGATACTGTGTTGATGATGGATCCTGAGGTGGTGCAGCGTTACAGATACTAATGGGGAATGTGTCCTGGTCGAAAGGGGACTGTGGTGCTTATACACACACACACATACATATGTATTTATTGCATACCTTGAGTAGGTGGGGCATATCGTACATGTACATGAAGTCAAGACGACTAAGTTAAAATAGGAGACATAACATGTAATGGAAGACAATCAGCCTAAACTAGTGTTATGTATAAAGTATGTAATTTATCAGTCACCAAAACATTATTCCAACCCCCTCCTCATTAAACCCATAAGGTAGACTTAAAGGGATAAGTACTCGTAAAAGGCAGGAATGGTGAAAGGACGACCATGCTCAACACTAACAAGTGCACTAGATATCAGAGGTATTAGCTTTGGTAAGTAATTATGTGTTTATTATACTTTACTATTCTGCTGCGAGTTTATATCATTAGTGCTATGATATGCTTTTGTTATTTACAGGATAACAACGTCAACGATATGTACACTAGTGGACTTGGGTTTTCGATTTATCGAAATTCGGGCTCGTAGAGGAGTAGGTGATCACATTTGGTATCAGAGCATAGGTTACTCGGTCTTCAAAATTAGGATACATTTAGTGAATGTATTTGTATTATTACTATACTATATATATATATAATATGCCAAACTCTACAGATTCCGACTTTAGAAGTAGTTGACACCATATTCTAAAAGGATGGACAATGCGACTATGAGTTCGCACAGTAGATGAAGTTGAAGATATACGCCTATCCCGATCACCTTATGGAAAATAGGTCGTATTGGAAGGCGTAAACTTAAAAAGAGCATGAATGAAACATATGTAAGGTCCCTGAAACTGGATGGAATTTGACTCCCTTGTTAGGCCTGAATTGCTTGATGGTTGTAGATCCCCGCAGGTTTTCCAATTGATGATGTATGTTACATCTAGATAAATTGAAAGTAAAGAATCTATATGTTGTAGATATATAAAAGCAAGAATTGTGTAAGTTCCCGAAGGAAGGTGTATAGGAATCACTCCAAGATGATAGCCTGAATTTTAATATATTCTAAAGGAAGATAAGTCAGAAACTAAGTGGAAAAGAAGAAAAGTCCAAAAAAGTGGCAAATAAAACACACTTTGATTCCGACCCCATATGGAAGAATTTAATAAAAGGTTTGAAAAAATTATATTTCAAAATAATTTTCAAAGTGTTTATTTAAAAGTGGAGAAAAACACTATTTTTGAAAAGTAAGTAAAGTTTTTCACAAATTAAAATATCCTTTTTTATTTCATTTAAATAAATTTCTAATAGAAATTTAAGTTTGTTTTCACCGAAAAATTTCAGTTAAAATGGGTTTTAATAAAGAGACATTTCTTTTGAAATAAAAAGAAAATACAGCGTATATATAGCTCATTGATTTTCTGGTTATAATAAAATTAAAGTTTTGAAATTCTTTTAAAAGGGGTGGACAATATGAAGTGATACTGGTTTTTAGTGGGGTAAAATGAATGAAATGGAGATAAGAACCTAAAAACAAAGCAGGATGCTGACGCGCTGCAATGGTAAAAATAAAGAAAATAGTCAATTTAGAAAGAAAAAACTATAAAAGAGAAGAAATTTAAATGAGAGCAGCTTAGGTAGAAGAAACTTAAATAGTAGTAACATTATGAAATATAAATAGAAATAATACGAGGAATTTATATTAAATAATGTTAGTAACTACAAACAATATAGGAAACTAAAAGAAAAGAAAAGAATTATTTCCATAAATATATGCAGTAATTGCACATACCTTTTTAGAAGTCCCCCTCATATGCTATCAGAGTCTTCGCTAATGTTGAAAGTGGTAATAACATAAGTGATAGAAAATAAATAAAATGAAAGTTGTCCTTATTTACTCCAATTTTTATTGTTTAAAGTTATAAAGGATGTCTTAGAAGCACTATAAAGTGCATTTTTGAAAAAATGGTTTGGTATAAAAAAAGAGATTTTGGAATACAAAACTTAATAAATGATTTGGGTTGAAAACCTTACTTTTTGAGAAGTAAAATCTTTGTGGTGAAAAGACTTTATAGAAAGGGACCTTTTTAAATTAAATTGCTAATAATGACTTTTGGAATTTAATAAATAAACTTGCTTCTTAAGTCCTAAAATATAATTTTAAAAAGTTTCTTAGTTTATATTTTTAAAGATATAAGTTTTGGTATTAAGTACTTCATGACTACGAAGTTTTAATTTTAGAAAGAGGAGTGAAAACCAACCAAGTTTTTAATGGAGTCAGTAGGGATGACTACCTAGGTAAGGCGGGGTAAAAGTTAAGGCGGTGAATAAAATACCCATTAATGCTCGTAGAATAGCAATAATGAAATCCCCATTAGATATAAGGAATATTGGTGTGAACCTATGAATGTTTCATTAAACATGTGTGAAGACATTAAAGAAGAACCCATAAGGAAATAGAAAATGGTATCAAAGTACATTTCTGTGAGTTCTAGGGTACACCGCATGTAAAATTAAAAATAGAGAAAGTATATAACGAGACTTGATAATACTATCAAGCGGTTTATATTAAAAAAGATGTCGGTAATATAATTGGTTGTGATGACGGAAGTAATGGATGTACCTTATTCATTAGAAGCAAAAAAGGGAAAGTTGAGATATATGGGTTACAGTAGAATGGCATGTTAGAAAGGTCCATTTAGTTTAAGTAAGAAGTGATAGGGCCACAACATCATTAATGTCAGTTGATGTTAAAGGGTAGCTTCCGGCAATTGTTTCTTTTAGGTTAGTTGGGTTGGAAGCATTATTTGTCCCTGTTTGTATAAAAATGCATACGATATTTTGTGAGAAATTTTCCTTTTTATTTCTAGGTTGATTTCTTGGATTGACCGCTATATATAGGAAAGAAGAACAAATAAGGAAATCTCATATAGACACTTAATCAATGCAAAGTAAGACGGGAAGTCTATAAAATAAATAATGAAATTTATTAGCTACTAAAGATAAATAATGTTTAGTCCCGAAAGCCTAAAAATGTTGGAAAGATCAATTTTAGTAAGCGAAGGACAAGGGAAGGTTGTTGTGAAACCATGGGCCACTATCCTTATGCCTTAAAGGTTAAAATTTATAAATGTACTTTTATGCTGATTATTGTTTAAAAATAAAAAAAGTTTTCAAAATTTACTATGTAATAAGCGGAGGCCAATTATAGGTATTAACCCATTGACTAAATTCGATTGCGTTGAATGCTTGATTTTTTTGAAGAATTAAAAATAAATACTAATGAAAATTTTATTCAAAAATATTTGATTTTTAAATATGACATATTTTAGTAAAGTTTTTGAAAAGTAAGTTTTACTTTAAGAAATGAGTTTTTGAAATGCCACATGCTTAACATAGGGAAAAATCGGTGAGTTAGCAAATATGAATTTTACCGTGCAATAGAAGAGACAGTAAGTAAAATATAGTTAGTGACATGGGAAAAGGATGTTTTAGCTTTGGTATTTCTTTTTGCATACCCTGTCAACAGGTGAACAAAACTTGTTCTGAAATAACACTGTTTTTAAAATTTTAAAGTACATTTCCTTATGTGGACTATACTTGGAAAAGGAGAAGAATTAGGGGGCAAAAGAGAAGGTTCCAAGGTATAATAGAATGGATACATAAGACAATGATGAAAATATGGAATTCTCTATCTAAATACCTTTCCGACATAAGAATATAGGTTTAGAAAGCTAGATTTTTCTAAATTTTGGATGTCACATATGGTGTGCTTGGTATTGAATCGTAAGGATTGGATGAAAAATTGGTTGAACTATACTTCTATTCGTAGATGTTTGGGAAAATTTGTGTGCAAAAACAGAGATTTTGGTTTTCAAAAAAATTGCATAAATATATAACTGCTAGTATATATAGGTTGTTTGCACCATATTTTCAAACTTTGTTTAAAGAATGCATGCATATAGGAGGCGCAGATTTAGTATTATTCTGCATACATATCTTATTTGTTGTGATGCACCATGCAGTTTGTTAGCACCAAATTGGTCACTAACCCCCTTTAGAAAGATTGTGTAGAGAGATAAATGAAGAAGGTAAATTAAAACTGAGAGATATAGACTAAATTAACTACAGAAATCTAGAACACCAGATTTATAGTGGTTCGGTGTAACTGCCTACGTCCACTTTGAATTGTAATCTTTATTTCTTTCCCAAGTAGTGAAATACAGATACAATCCGTACAATAATGTCTTAGGTATAAGTTTGAACTGAAAAGAGTGAGTCTTGAAAGCGGTAGAGTCTCCCCAGTGTTCTCTAAAAAAGGTCCCTTTCACTGTGTCCCTGCCCCTCTATTTATAGACGAAGATGGGTTGGACTTCCTTCATGGGCCTAGGAGTGAGATGCCTCGACCCGTAGTAAACGACTTCTATATGCCGAACGAGGCTGGAATGCCGAACGAGGATGGAATGCCGAACGAGGCTGGAATGCCGAACGATGCTTGAATGCCGGTCGAGGCAGGAATGCCGAACTAGCCTGGAATGCCGAACGATGCTTGAATGCCGGTTAAGGCTGGAATGTCGGTCGAGGTTGGAATGCCGAACGATGCTTGAATGCCGGTCGAGGCTGGAATGCCGGTCGAGGCTGGAATGCCGAACGATGCTTGAATGTCGATCGAGGCTGGAATGCCGGTCGAGGCTGGAATGTCGGTCGAGGTTGGAATGCCGGTCGAGGTTGAATGTCGAATGAGGCTTCCAATGCCGAACAACCTTTGAATGCCGAACGGGGTTTTTACACCGAACCTCTTGTTACTTGGTCAAGCCACCGGGTAACACTTGCCCCCCAAAGTCCGTCATGTGGATGAACATGATGCGCTTTGAATCACGAGTCTTCCGCGCTTTGCTTCGAGCCCTTATTCCGCATGCCGACCGAGGCATTGTATGTCGATCGTCATGCTAATGTCGAGCGACATACAAATGTCGAACGACAGTAATACCGAATGAGAGAGGTGCTTTGACCTATTCTACCGGTCACTGTCCCTTCGACTTCTCTTCTCTCTATATAAGCCGGTTCCTCTTCTTCTTCTCCCTTTTACTTTTACCTCCACGGTACAGAATTTACGAACTTGCCTACGTCTAGACTTTTCCAATACCTCAACCTCCTTTTTGACTCCCTGATCCTACATGCCGTTTCTTTGACTGCTCTCGATCCACAAACCTGAGAAGATTCAGCCCCTATCTCGAGCACTCCACTAGACTTCGCCTCCTTCTACTAGGTACTAAACCCTCACTTGCTCGACATTCCCAATTAGGGACTTTGAATGGGACTCGATTTTACGGCTTCTCTCTAGCTCACGAATTCGCATAGATAAGGGAGACACATCTGAGGTTTGAGTTAGCCATAGGACTAGGTGGAGTGGAAGATGGAAGAGGGCGATGTGCGAGTCGAAGTTGCGATCCTTTGACCATCTAAAAAGATGTCTAGTCTGTTTGTCGGAGTGAGACGTGTCGATGCGTCTCGGCCTGACTTCCTCAAGCCGAACGACACTGGAGAAGAAGCACCGGAGTGAATTTGTGGTTCGACATGATTCTTTTCTGCCGAACGATGTTAGTGGGAGTGCAGATGAAAAGTGTTAGGTAAGCAGAGTGCCAATGGAGGCGGCTCGGCATAACTTGATGGATGGCTCGTCCGTGCCAAGCAATATGGACGATGTATTGGAAGAAAGTTGTTGTTGAAGGTAAAATGCCGAGCGATGCGGCTCGGCATGATTATGGTTCGGCATGGCTTGCTTGTGCCGAACGATGGAGATGACAGTTGGGAGAGCAGAGTGCTGAACGATGCGGCTCGGCATTATTGCGGTTCGGCATGTCTTGCCACATGCCAAACGGCAGTGATGGATGGTAGGAGAGTGGTGTACACATGACAGTTCAACCTATTTCGGCCTGGACTTAAAACATTGTAGACTTAACACACCTCTTATGCCCGAGCATATGACAGTAAACAAGGACGAACTCAAAAAATCAAGCATATCGGACAATCCAGACTGATAACCCCTTTGTTTTGTGTGACGACCGCCCATGACCCCTGCACCGAATCTAGAGAAAGTGCGCTGTAAAGTGTGCCGGGCGACCATGGACGATTGTCAAGGTAAATTAAAAACAACAGAATCTATCGTATTACTCACAGCGCATGGACAAAATACAATAGAACATATGTATAGTGAAGCTTTACAGAACAAAATGCCATCATATAAAACTCCATAATAGTTGAATACAATCATCCAAATAGTCAATACATCAAGCCTCACTACATATCTCTCAGAGAATACAAAACAGCGGAATATCCAGTACATATAAGAAGATAATATGCAACCCCCTAGCTCGTCTTCGATATCAGCATCGTGAGAAGGGAACAGCACCTGTCACCTGCTACCTAGTCTGCCCGTCCCAAAATGGACGAACAGCCCAAGGCAATAAGAATTAAAACATAAAGCCTTGAGTCAGACAACAGTCTTAGTGAGCAGTAAATTAACTAACAACATACCAAAAGAGCATAAAGGAAAAGGAATAGGAATACAACCCTCCCACTCCAACCTCATTCTACAGTGATAGCCCCCAGACGCACACTAAGCAGAAGCAAACATAGCAGAGCATACAATTTAAGGTAAAGCTACTATCACTCGAGTCAAGGGCGATGTTTTCCAAGTACCAAGGCCTAAATCAGATAAGCACCCAGAAAATACCGCTCTTAAGTCCGAATGACGATACAACCAAACATCCATGACTCTGGCTATCACTGTTATCATTGCTTCGATATCACCGTTAATTGAATGACCGGCACATTCTTTCAGCCGTCCGTCAAGGGCTAATGGAAACCCCGGTTCTAGACATAACTCCCGCACGTCGTCGCAACCCGTGCCTAGGACTATCGAATCTGCCCAGAGTACTCGACCATCAACAATTGGCCGTTGGGACTATCGAATCTGCCCAAACGTACTCTTGCTTAGAGCATGCTAGAACCTTCAACAACGATGCTATCCAAGCCTCCTAGTCATCCTCCTCGACGACTATTCTCATATCCGTTCATTATCCTCAACTCGAATCATATCACCGAGTTATCAACATGCTTGGAATGATCCCGTCTGGATTAGACCAAGTCTTCATCACATGATTGCCTCGCTTCATCACATCCTCGCAAAGCCTCATCTTAACATCACATCATCAAATCTATGCATAAGAGCTTCATCATCCCGCTACATATGCCACGAGCAGCTTTCCCAATTCAAGAGCCTTTCCCTTAGCTTTTGAATCGACTTTGGTCTAAATCAAACCATCAATCATCTAATTCATAACAATCAATCAAATCAAACATTAATCCAAACAATCAAGCATTCAAATAAGATCTAAGTAGACAATTATAACAAAAATGGCATTTTCGTAATTAAAGAGTTGAAAGTCTAACAAGCATGAAACATGAGAATTATCTCTACAACTTGATGAATGAACTTGCATAGGTTAACATATGATAAAATGGATGTAACATCATCATGAACAATGGATCTATATATGGATCTACACTTAGGATGAAGAAAATGCATGGAAATCACTATTTTAACACCAAAACGAGCCAACAATCCGATATACTCCTTTGGATCCGTGTGAGAGATAATCACCACTCACCAAATCACCTAAACAAACCCAAATCAACACGCTTCAGATCTGGACAGCGAAGGATCAAGCTTGATCTATCACGAATCCGCTTCAAACGAAGAAATCTCTCTTGAAAAGATGAAGATCTTTAATCTATGCTCTTAAATCTTCAATTTGATCTTCAACTTGGATGGATGGAAGCACTAGATTAGAGTAGAGAAAAGAAGTGAAGAAGTGTAGAAGTCGAGCTCTCAAAATGGCAGCACTTCGTCGCTTCGAAATCCGGATCCCAAAAAGTGAGAACAACCCCTCCTATTTATAGCTGAAAATCTCTCAAGTCGTAACTCGGTATTAGGTCGCCTCCGACCTACGACCTAAGATCTTGCCGACCTAAAACTCATACGACCTAACAGCTCTTCGACCTAATAGATATGCACGCGCGCCCCTACTCCTAGGTCGCTCACGACCTAACGGCTTAGCAGTCCTACGACTTACGACTCAACTGGGTCTCCGACTTAACATAGCGCGCGACATAACAGAGCTCTCCATCCTACGACCTAACGAGGCTACGACTTAACTATATGCGACCTAACACCTTAAGTCTAAAACCCAGCGACCTATCGTATGCGCGACCTAACAACTCACGCGACCTACGACTTAGCAAACTCGCGACCTAACACTTAACTCACCCCAAACTCCTATAGGTCGCAAACTGCTTATCCCCTAAGTCGTTAACTCTACTAGGTCGCTACCTCCTATCTCTTAGGTCGCTAACTCGAACTGCCGACCTAACACTTAACTCACCCCAAACACTTAGGTCGCTTACAACAGTTTCCTTAGGTCGTTGCCGACCTATCCCTTAGGTCGCTCAAAACCCTTAACTCGCCCGGAACCCTTAAGTCTCCTATCTTAGGTCGTCTACGACCTAAACCAAACATCCTTAGGTCGCACCACATCCCTAAGTCGTCTACAACATAGCTCTTAACCTGCTACCATCCTATAGGTCGGTCATGACTTAGCTCTTAGTTCGTTCACGACCTAGGACTTAGACAAATTACACCAAAAAAAATCTGAAATGTCCTAAAATGCTGAAAATTCCAGATTTTGACGAACTTGTCGATCCGTAAAAACACGGGTCGTTACATTCTCTCCCCCTTAGGAATTTCGCCCTCGAAATTCCAAACAATCATAGCAATCAAAAACTATTATGTACGCCTACCATCCATAGCAATCAACAAACCATGCATCCAATTCTAGCTTAGCGTACAGAATTCTAAAACTAGAACAAGTTACAATATCGCGAGATGACACGACACCTTAGGGCCATACCTTGAAGAGTTCAGGATGAGCTGCCTTCATCCTCTCTTCCACCTCCCACATACAGTCGTTATCATCATCACTCCATTGTATCTTGAGCAACTTAACTACCTTCCTCCTAAGCTGTTTCGTGTCGGTTTCAACAACACGAAGCGGCTTACGAGGTCTTCTATCAACTGAATCAACTTCGAAATCTTCACAGCTATCAGCAGAAACCACTGTACTCGAGTCGTGCACATACTTCCGTAGATACGATACGTGAAAAACATTGTGCACACTCGACATCTTCTCTGGTAATTCCAATCTATAAGCGAGCTTTCCAATTCGCTCGATAATCGGGAATGGTCCAACAAATCTCGGAGTCAATTTTCCTTTCTTCCCGAATCGAATAACATTCTTCAGTGGAGAAATCTTCACAAAAACCATATCTCCTACGTCGAATTCCAAATCCTTTCGACGCTTATCAGCATAACTCTTCTGACGGTCTTGGGCTGCCTTCATTCGTTGCCGAATGATCTCTATGCAATCCGAAGTCTGCCGAATCATCTCTGGCCCAAGTATCAGCTTTTCTCCAGTTTCCAACCAACATGTCGGAGAGTTACACGGTCTTCCATACAATGCCTCATACGGTGCCATACCAATGCTTGACTGGTAACTGTTGTTGTATGCAAACTCCACCAAATGAAGGTGATCTTCCCATGATCCTCCGAAATCTAAAACACATGCTCTAAGAAGATCTTCCAAAACTCGGTTGACTCTCTCGGTCTGACCATCTGTTTAAGGGTGATAAGCTGTATTCAAACATAACTCGGTTCCCAAAACTTCCTGGAAGCTCTTCCAAAATCCACTAGTGAACAATGGGTCTCGATCGCTCACTATGCTCTTCGGAATACCATGGAATCGAACTATCCACTTAACATACAACTCAGCCAACTTTGATGCAGTCCTAGTCGATCGAACAGGAATGAATCTTGCGCTCTTAGTCAGACGATCCACAATGACCCAAATCCCTTCATTTCCCGTTCTGGTTCTAGGTAATCCATCAATAAAGTCCATCGATATTTGCTCCCACTTCCATGTAGGAACTTCTAACGGCTGAAGCAATCCACTTGGCTTCTTCTGTTCGGCTTTTACCAACTGGCAGTTCATACATTTGGAAATAAAATTTCCAACATCCTTCTTCATACCTTCCCAGTAGTAGGTTCTCTTCATATCCCGATACATCTTATTTCCACCTGGATGAATTGTCAACTTCGAGTGATGACTTTCCTTCAGAACTTCACTCCTCAATTCATCTATATCGGGAACAACTAGTCGTCCTTGCTTCCGAAGCCAACCCTATCGATCGACCTCGAATCCTTTATCCTTTTCTGGATCCAATCCAGATTCCAATTCACGGATAATCTTGACAAGCTTATCGTCTCGCTTTTGGCTCTCGCCAATCCTTTCCACAAGAGAAGGTCTTATCGATAAGTTTGCCAACATCTCAGGTTCCAATTCACATCTAGGCCTGAAGTCAAATCCAGCTAAATACTCGAGACTCTTCCATTCTGAAAACATGGCTCCCAATCCTGCATGTCTTCGACTTAACGCATCTGCCACTACGTTACCTTTTCCCGGAGTATAAGCTATACCAAAATCATATGATGCCAAAAACTCTAGCCAACGTTGCTGCCGAAGATTCAAATCCTTTTGGGAGAAAAGATACTTCAACGACTTGTGATCCGTAAACAACTCGAATCGAACTCCCAATAGATAATGTCTCCACATCTTTAGAGCAAATACAATCGCCGCTAACTCCAAATCATGAGTTGGGTAATTCCTTTCATGCGGCTTCAGTTGTCGACTGGCATACGCAACAACTTTATCCTTCTGCATCAGCACTGCTCCAAGTCCAGTACCACATGCGTTGGTGTAAACCACCATCTCATCATTCCCACTTGGAATAGTCAAAACAGGAGCACTCGTCAATCTTTCTTTCAGGATTCCGAAAGCTTGCTCACACTTAGCATCCCAACTGAACACTCGGTTCTTCTTCGTCAATCCTGTTAACGGTGCAGCTATCTTGGAGAAGTCTTTGATAAACCGTCGATAATATCCTGCTAATCCAAGAAAACTTCTCATATCAGATGCATTCTTAGGTCTAACCCAATCCTGGATTGCTGCCACCTTAGCGGGATCAACCGCTATTCCATTTCCAGAAATCACATGACCTAAGAACCTCACTTCACTCTTCCAGAAGTGACACTTCGAAAACTTAGCCTTCAGCTGATGTTTCCGCAAGATTTCCAAAACAATACGCAAGTGCGTCTTGTGCTCCTCTTCCGTTCTGGAATAAATCAGAATATCATCCACGAACACAAGTACGAACTTGTTCAACTGATCTTTGAACACTCTATTCATCAGATCCACGAAATATGCTGGCGCGTTAGTCAATCCAAACGGCATTACCAGCCACTCAAAGAAACCATATGGTGTCCGAAAAGCAGTCTTCGGCACACTATCCTTAGCCACTCTCAACTGGTGAAATCCCGTTGCCAAATCCATCTGAGAAAACACCTTAGCTTCGTGAAGCTGATCAAACAAGTCATCTATTCTCGGCAATGGATACTTGTTCTTCTTAGTCACCTTGTTCAGCTCACGATAATCTACACACAATCTCAACGACCCATCTGCCTTGGTTGCAAACACAACTGGTGCACCCCACTCGGACACACTACGCCGAATGAATCCTTTCTGTAAAAGGTCATCAACTTGCACCCTCAACTCTTGCTGTTCCCTAGGCGCCATCCGCCTAAGAGGCATCACAACAGGTCTGGCTCCTTCAACTAGATCTATACGAAACTCGATCTCTCTATGCGGCGGCAACCCTTTGACTTCGTCAAAGACATCCTCGAATCCATTTGCGATTGGCACTAAAGACAGTCCATCCCGTGGAACAACTAGCGAATACATGAAGCTCATGAAGACGCCTTCCTCATGCTTATATCGTATCACAATCTTTCGCCCCTTCACATTCTCGACTGTCACTTCCAACCTCTCGCAATCAACCTTTGCCGCATACCTCTTAAGCCAGTCCATACCCAAAATAATTCCGAACCCCGCAAAGTTCAGAACAAAGCAATCACAAACAAAAGAGCAACCATGACTCGATACAACTAGACCACGGCATAACATACACAAACAAGACGAACCCCCAACTGGATTAGTCACAACCAATGGCCTATCAACAATATCCGGTTCCAAACCTAACCGACCCACAAGTTCATTACAGAAAAACGAATGCGACGCTCCAGTATCAAACAGAACTCTAACTGGAACACCACATAGGAAAAGAGTACCTTGAACAACCACACTCTTCCCTTTCTCTTCAGCAGTAGGAGCTTTCGAAGACGACGGAACAGCTCCCAAAGCATAAGCTTGCACAATCTGCTTGTCCTTCCTCGGTTCTGGACAATTCTTCCTGATGTGCCCTGGCTTGTCACAGTTGTGACACTTCATTGGCACCTTCGGATTCTTACAATCCTTAGAGAAATGGCCCTTCTGCTGACAATTGTAGCAAGTCATCTCGCCTTTCGGCTTCTTCTGGCCATCCTTACCCTTCTACTGCTGCTGCTTCCTCTTCTGGTTTCCACCCTGCTGTGGTTTAGACTCTCCCCTGGTAACAGCAACAACAGGTCCTTCCTTAGGAAACAGACTCTCATGCCTAAGAGCTTTCTCCACAAGCTTCTCAAATGAATCGTCCAAATGATCCACCAACTGTCTCCCAAGATAACCATACAAGCCAGTCACAAACTTCTCATTCTTCTGATAAGCAGATTCAATATATGACCGAGCATACTTGGACAAAGCTTCAAACTCAGAAACATACTCAAGAACAGATCTTCAGCCTTGCTTGAGCTCCACAAACTTCTTGAACAGAACAGACTTCTGAGCTGTAGAAATGAACTTAGCTTCAAATCTGACTTGGAATTGCTCCCAAGTAATCTCTTCCTCCGGAGTAGTGATGGTAATAGAATTCCACCAATCAGAAGCTCTCCCTTGAAGCTGTCTTGATGCCAACTTCCTCTTAGTTGCATCCTCAATTCCCAAATCACCAAAGATCCTTCTACAAGCATCCATCCACCTCTGGACCTCAATAGTTGATTCTGTTCCCAAGAAAACCTTCCCTCCAAGAGCAGTATAATCCTTGCACAACTTAGCAAAATCCACTGGTTTCGGAGTCTGAACCTGAACTCCAACATCAACTGCCGCCCCCGGAACTGGTATCCTTCTCATGATCGAAGTCATCATAGCTTCGAACATGGCTGCATAATCAGCAGTCTCTTCAGTAGCACAGCCTTCCCCAGCAGCTGGTCTCCCTCTTCGACTCATTCTCAATATCTATAAAAAGGAATGATCAGAACATCTAGAGAAACAACTGCATAAAGGACTCAAACTCTACTTAAGCTACTATATTATATATAGTATTCGTCCATCAAAATACAATTACATCTCTCATACGTAGTTACGTCAGCGAGCGTTGGGTAAAATCGATTAACCATAGCTCTGATACCAAATGTGACGACCGCCCATGACCCCTGCACCGAATCTAGAGAAAGTGCGCTGTAAAGTGTGCCGGGCGACCATGGACGATTGTCAAGGTAAATTAAAAACAACAGAATCTATCGTATTACTCACAGCGCATGGACAAAATACAATAGAACATATGTATAGTGAAGCTTTACAGAACAAAATGCCATCATATAAAACTCCATAATAGTTGAATACAATCATCCAAATAGCCAATACATCAAGCCTCACTACATATCTCTCAGAGAATAAAAAACAGCGGAATATCCAGTACATATAAGAAGATAATATGCAACCCCCTAGCTCGTCTTCAATATCAGCATCGTGAGAAGGGAACATCACCTGTCACCTGCTACCTAGTCTGCCCGTCCCAAAATGGACGAACAGCCCAAGGCAATAAGAATTAAAACATAAACCCTTGAGTCAGACAACAGTCTTAGTGAGCAGTAAATTAACTAACAACATACCAAAAGAGCATAAAGGAAAAGGAATAGGAATACAACCCTCCCACTCCAACCTCATTCTACAGTGATAGCCCCCAGACACACACTAAGCAGAAGCAAACATACCAGAGCATACAATTTAAGGTAAAGCTACTATCACTCGAGTCAAGGGCGATGTTTTCCAAGTACCAAGGCCTAAATCAGATAAGCACCCAGAAAATACCGCTCTTGAGTCCGAATGACGATACAACCAAACATCCATGACTCTGGCTATCACTGTTATCATTGTTTCGATATCACCGTTAATTGAATGACCGGCACATTCTTTCAGCCGTCCGTCAAGGGCTAATGGAAACCCCGGTTCTAGACATAACTCCCGCACGTCGTCGCAACCCGTGCCTAGGACTATCGAATCTGCCCAGAGTACTCGACCATCAATAATTGGCCGTTGGGACTATCGAATCTGCCCAAACGTACTCTTGCTTAGAGCATGCTAGAACCTTCAACAACGATGCTATCCAAGCCTCCTAGTCATCCTCCTCGACGACTATTCTCATATCCGTTCATTATCCTCAACTCGAATCATATCACCGAGTTATCAACATGCTTGGAATGATCCCGTCTGGATTAGACCAAGTCTTCATCACATGATTGCCTCGCTTCATCACATCCTCGCAAAGCCTCATCTTAACATCACATCATCAAATCTATGCATAAGAGCTTCATCATCCCGCTACATATGCCACGAGCAGCTTTCCCAATTCAAGAGCCTTTCCCTTAGATTTTGAATCGTCTTTGGTCTAAATCAAACCATCAATCATCTAATTCATAACAATCAATCAAATCAAACATTAATCCAAACAATCAAGCATTCAAATAAGATCTAAGTAGACAATTATAACAAAAATGGCATTTTCGTAATTAAAGAGTTGAAAGTCTAACAAGCATGAAACATGAGAATTATCTCTACAACTTGATGAATGAACTTGCATAGGTTAACATATGATAAAATGGATGTAACATCATCATGAACAATGGATCTATATATGGATCTACACTTAGGATGAAGAAAATGCATGGAAATCACTATTTTAACACCAAAACGAGCCAACAATCCGATATACTCCTTTGGATCCGTGTGAGAGATAATCACCACTCACCAAATCACCTAAACAAACCCAAATCAACACGCTTCAGATCTGGACAGCGAAGGATCAAGCTTGATCTATCATGAATCCGCTTCAAACGAAGAAATCTCTCTTGAAAAGATGAAGATCTTCAATCTATGCTCTTAAATCTTCAATTTGATCTTCAACTTGGATGGATGGAAGCACTAGATTAGAGTAGAGAAAAGAAGTGAAGAAGTGTAGAAGTCGAGCTCTCAAAATGGCAGCACTTCGTCGCTTCGAAATCCGGATCCCAAAAAGTGAGAACAACCCCTCCTATTTATAGCTGAAAATCTCTCAAGTCGTAACTCGGTATTAGGTCGCCTCCGACCTACGACCTAAGATCTTGCCGACCTAAAACTCATACGACCTAACAGCTCTTCGACCTAATAGATATGCACACGCACCCCTACTCCTAGGTCGCTCACGACCTAACGGCTTAGCAGTCCTACGACTTACGACTCAACTGGGTCTCCGACTTAACATAGCGCGCGACATAACAGAGCTCTCCATCCTACGACCTAACGAGGCTACGACTTAACTATATGCGACCTAACACCTTAAGTCTAAAACCCAGCGACCTATCGTACGCGCGACCTAACAACTCACGCGACCTACGACTTAGCAAACTCGCGACCTAACACTTAACTCACCCCAAACTCCTATAGGTCGCAAACTGCTTATCCCCTAAGTCGTTAACTCTACTAGGTCGCTACCTCCTATCTCTTAGGTCGCTAACTCGAACTGCCAACCTAACACTTAACTCACCCCAAACACTTAGGTCGCTCACAGCAGTTTCCTTAGGTCATTGCCGACCTATCCCTTAGGTCGCTCAAAACCCTTAACTCGCCCGGAACCCTTAAGTCTCCTATCTTAGGTCGTCTACTACCTAAACCCAACATCCTTAGGTCGCACCACATCCCTAAGTCGTCTACAACATAGCTCTTAACCTGCTACCATCCTATAGGTCGGTCACGACTTAGCTCTTAGGTCGTTCACGACTTAGCTCTTAGGTCGTTCACGACCTAGGACTTAGACAAATTACACCAAAAAAAAATCTGAAATGTCCTAAAATGCTGAAAATTCCAGATTTTGACGAACTTGTCGATCCGTAAAAACACGGGTCGTTACATTTTGGCAACTATAAGTTTGAATTTACCGTGATTAAAATGGATAATAACCTTCGATACGCATCGACGATGTCGAGTTTAACACACGAACCGTCTTATGACAAGCTCTCGTAGACGGTCAGCGATGACGGTCTTCGAAGATGATAGTTCAAAGCTTAATTTTACTTCATCAATTCTGTGACCTTTAATCTCTTGGCACTTATATCTGAATGATCGCACTAGTTAACACACCACACGGGGGGAATATTTATGTTGTTAAGTCTAATGTTGATTGCTTTTTCAAGTATAGTTCAAACAGGTGCTTTGTCAGATTCAATCTTCATTAGAGATATCTAGGAAATCTAGCTCTGCTACGATCTCGGATAGACCCGGACCATCCTCTCGACAAGAAGTTATAGGAACCTCAAACCCATCAACTATCCCTGCTCAAGACTTACCGAGCCCTGCGACGGCATCTGTCGACTTGGCTCTCGACGCCCTAGAGGTAGCAATTTTCTTAGATGACCCAATCGATTCACATGCCTCAAAGATTAATGAAAGTACACTCCGTCGGATATGCTCTTTCCGTGGAATCCCCTTCGACGACGTGTTAGTTCCATTGGGGCATGATCGTCTGCACTTGCCCCCAGTCGGATATACAGCCTGCAACAGGTTCATGTGTTGGGTCAGCAGCGTGTCGCCATTCAATTCCTTTCTTCGCGACGTGCTACAATATATCGAGATTGCCCCCTCACAATTACATCCAAATAGCCACGCATTCATATACCGGACTTGCCTCCTCTTCATGAGTGTCCTTTTCTGGCTTCCGACTCCCGGCGATATTCGTTATACTTATTGCTTCAAGAGACGGTCAGATAGCCCATCTTTTATATTCCTCGAGCCACATAGTAAATGCCAAATCCTGACTGGGGCATGGAGCAAATTTGCCCAGTACAAGCAAGAGTGGTTCTACGTGCGTTATCCTCTTGGTTTCGCCAGGAGATGGGTAGAAGGAAGTAAGTTCATTTTCTGGATCAACACTTGAATTTGGCAAAATTTGCATCTTTTCTGATTCTTTATCCACTTTTTCAGGTATCGACCCACGTCCCGAAGGCTCCAAGTACTCTGAAGCTGTCAAAACTATCTAAGCTCTCCCCGCAGAAGATCGGGACATCAGATCTCTCATCTCAAATGAGTCACTTACGAAGTTCGGGTTGCTGGCGGAAGGTCGCAGAATAAGCCTCCCCCAAGGTGTCACTCTAACCAGACCTACTTCGGGCAAAGGAAAAAAGCAGGCTGGGTCTTCAGCATGTAACGCCCCTGACACACCAGAAGAGGGAGAAGTTAGAGAAGGCAAGACGACCGAAGTACCGGGTGAAAATGTTAGTCCCACTCGGGACCCGATAGTCGAGGTTCACGACATTGAGACGTCACCTTCCACTTCCAAGGAAAAGAAGAAATTGACCTATAAGTTGAGGAAGAAGACGGTGGGTGGAACCTCTAAGGTCACCCTTACTCCAGTAGAAAAAGAGCCTTCTTCTCAACACTTAGAGAGTTCGTTGAAAGGCTTGTCGGACCTCACTATTCCCGATGATTTGCTCAACTATGGCTTCGATGATCTAGAAGCACTTAAACTTCATTCGCCCACGAGAGGCGATACAGGCGCTCGGGCCCAAGTCCAAGGAGAAAAAACTCATATTAGTAAAGATAAAGAAACCAGTCCATCGGGGGGAACACTAGGACATACACTAACACACGCACTTCACCCTGCACTTCAATTTTAGCTATCACCCTGTTCTTTTCTAACCTGTCGTTATTTTCATTTTATGCAGGTGACATGGGACGCACTCACGGACTCGATCGTCTTCGCGGCTCATCCATTTTTCATCATTCAGGCCAGGATTCGGGCACCGGCAAGCGCCGAGACAGAGATGACTCTAGAGACCGAGAATATCGCCCTCGAGAATCGACTTATCGAAGGAAATCATACAGCCAGTCTTCATATTCCCGTGATCTTCCTTCTTAATCAGAGCAAGGCAGGGAGAAGTCTACGCAGAAGGGGTCCCAATCTGATGTCCCCCGTGATCAACACTCTGGTTCATCTAGCACACGGCAGTCTCGGGAACATCGTTAGAAAACGGAACTTTCAAAGCCATCTCCCCCTGTTCCCGCAACAGATCCAACGATATCGGAGAAGCTGGCCGAGCTTAAAGTTAAATTTCCCAAAATCTTCTTTGATGGTCTGAAGTTCCTCCCAGCGATCCATCACATTCCGGGGCATGTCAAATAGAGCGCCATCGCTTGCTACAATGACGTTTATGTTCAACATGACGCGTTTGTCCATCTAGTTGAAAAAGTCTCGGAAGTCTCTGTTGAGCGTCAACACGAAATCAACCGCCTAAAGCTTGAAGCCATTTTTGATAAAGACATTATAAAAACTCAGGATGAAGAGCTCTCTTCATACAAGTCCCAACTCGAGGCTACCCAACAAAGCGCTAAAGATACTGCGGAGGCCGTCACTCGTCTGGGGATATCTCACAAGAAGGAAATTGACGAAGTGGTCCAACGCTGCGGGGCCCTGGCTTTAGAAAAAGACTCTGTTCAAAAAGAAAGGGATGCATTCGCCCTACAGGTCAAAGAGTAGAAAGAACTACTTTCTAAGGAAAAGGAAGAGAAGATAGCTGCTCAGGAGGAGTCCCAACGATACTGCAACGAGATTGTTGCTACGCGACTCATGAAGGCAAAGCTCGACGATGAGCTCTCTAAGGTCGGGATGTTGAAGGATGAAGCCCGTGAAGAGGGCAAGAGAATAGCATCTGCGGAGATTGACTCTCACCTTGAGGCGGCTACAGAGGCCTGTAGAGAGGAGACCAAGTGCCTGTTCGACCCGCTGATAGCTGAATACAACGCCCGTGTCCTCATGCATCGGGACTTGACTTTTCTTGGCGAGGGCTACCTCGAATCTCTAGCCGAGGCATGGGAAACTTTGATAAAGATTAGAAAGGTGGAATCGGGTACCGAGGAGGTTGACGAGGATGCTTTATTAAAAGAGTTTCTCAGGGGGAACGAGCCTTCAGACTTGTCTGCAGCAATGGCTCTCTTTGGCAAAGGCTCTTCTCCATCAAAGGAGAAAAATGAAATGGTTGGTCCATCTGGAACCGAGTCTTCAGCTCCGCCTCCTACTCAATCGGCTGATCGGCCAGTACTTGATCCATTCGAGCAACACGCTGGTTATGATCCGGAAGACCTTGGCCTCGGCATTCATGTGCTATCTCCTATTCTAGAGGGTGAGACTCCTTGGATGGTTGAAAACCAGCTAGAAACCGATATATAACTCTTCTTCTTAAAGTTCAAAGAACCGTCGTTTTCAGCGAGAGGTTATTGTATTCTAACGTTCGTCTCTTGTGATTTTTTGCAAGCCATTATGATCCTGATACGACTCCAAGGAGCGATGATGCCAAGGAGGAAAACGGGAAAAGCGAGCGAGGCTATTTATGCGGAAGTGACCCCCAGTCCTGATGCTCAGGTGATTGAAGCGCTCGACGAGGATAAGTCCGAAACTTCGTCCCCCGTCGAAGAAAGTTATGAAATTGAAATTACAGGTGCCTCAGGACACACTTCGAAAGTGAGCATGAAGGAGAAACTCGCGGAAGAGAAAAAGACGAAAGTTGAGGTCAAGGTCGAGTCCCAAGTAATAGAACTTGACGACCCGGTGAACAGGCCTCTAAAAGTCAATCTTCCTGGCCGAACCAAATCACTGGATGTTCCTCCTCCCACTCCTGACACCGTTTCTCTAGCGAGCAAAACATCCAAGAGAAAAGCGTGGGGGAGGAGTCGTCTAAGAAAACGAAGGAGGAAAAGAAGCCAAAGAAATCGAAGAAGTAGCCACTACACTCGTTCAACGAGAGTTAGCTTAGATCATGTAATTATTTTTATTTATTTATTTTCGTAGTCAATGTAGACAGACTTTTGACTCCGAGTTTTGGAGGAGTGGTAGTAGAAACCCATTTTGTATTAATAAATAAAGTTTAGTTTCTTTGTCTTTCAAATGACTTTTGTTTCCCAGCTTTCTGTATAACTGTGGTCGAAACCCGAGCTATCGTGAGTTATGTAAACCCCCAATCCTTTTTCATATAGCTCGGAAATTCTTTGGGGTTGTACCTCCTTTATTCCATACTTCAGGTACTTAGAATATTTTTTAGTCTGTACTCTGGGGACTTAGAGTACTCTAGTCCGTATTCAGGGGACTTGAAGATTTAAGCCGTTTATACTCCAGTCCGCACTCTGGGGACTTGGAGATCTAAGACGTTTATACTCTAGTCCGCACTCTGGGGACTCAGAGTACTCCAGTCCGCACTCAGGGGACTTGGAGATTTAAGTCGTTTATACTCTAGTCCGCACTATAGGGACTCAAAGTACTCCAGTCCACACTCAGGGGACTTGGAGATTTAAGTCGTTTATACTCTAGTCTGCACTCTAGGGACTCAGAGTACTCCAGTCCACACTCAGGAGACTTAGAGATTTAAGTCGTTTATACTCTAGTCCACACTCTGGGGACACAGAGTACTCCAGTCCACACTCAGGGCGCTTGGAGATTTCAGTTGTTTATACTCTAGTCCGCACTCTGGGGACTCAGATTACTCCAGTCCGCACTCTGGGGACTTGGAGATTTAAGTCATTTATGCGCGTTCGTACGTCAGACGGAATAATGTAACTCTAATTGTTTGTCATCGGATTATAATGCATAAAAACATTAGTAATGCATGGAAAATATGGCTTCAAGCCTTTATTAATGAAAACAAACTAAATCGTCCGATTACATGCTAAAAGAACTAAGAATCAATGGAACAAAAACATACGGGAAATAATTGCACCTAAAACACGAAAGAAACAGGCTAAATATAATAACGTCGCAAATGTTCACTATTCCACGCTCGGGGGAGTGTCATGCCATCAACGATCGCTAGCTTGAAAGTTCCCTCTCCAAGCTTACGTTCAACGACATATGGACCTTCCCAGTTGGGATTCATACGTGGTGGTACAGGGAAAACTCGTTTCAAAACGAGATCACCCACATCAAAGATTCTTGGGCGGACTTTTTCGTTATAATATCGCTTAACTCGGTGCCTATATGCCGCCGCCCTTAACTCGGTTTCTTCACGTTTTTCATCAACGAAGTCCAGTGATTCCAACAAGAGATCCTGATTCGTCCTAGGATCATAATGTGTCACCCGATGTGATGGAACTTCAAGCTCCACGGGTATAACAGCCTCCGTGCCATATGCCAATGCAAATGGAGTGTGGCCAGGCGTGGACTTGTGGGTGGTTCTACAAGCCCATAGCGCTGTTGGAAGTTCATCTACCCACTTGCCTCTAGCCTTTTCCAAACGCTTCTTCAATATGGACTTGATTATTTTGTTCACGGCTTCAACTTGTCCATTAGCCTTCGGATGAGCAACTGCGGTGAACTTTTTCTCAATGCCGTACTTTAAACAGAAATCTTTGAATTCCCTACTTTCAAATTGAGTTCCATTGTCTATAATGATGGTTCTCGGGAGGCCAAAGCGGCATACAATGTTCCACATAGTGAAATTAATGACCTTCTTGGAGGTGATTGTGGCTAATGGCTCTGCCTCGGCCCATTTGGTGAAGTAGTCGACCGCAACTATCGCATATTTTGCACCACCTTTGGATATAGGCAAAGAACCGACTATGTCGAATCCCCAGATTGCAAACGGCCAGGGACTAATCATTTGTGTGAGTTCCGTTAGCAGAGCTCTCAGGATTTTCGCGTATCTCTGACACTTATCACATTTTCTTACATAATCTGCAGCATCCCGATTCATAGTTGGCCAATAGTATCCGTAGCAAAGGATCTTTTTTGCTAATGTCTGCCCCCCAGTATGGTCACCACATTCTCATTTGTGGACTTCCTTCAAGACCCGCTTTGTCTCATCATGGGCAATGCACCGGAGAAAGGGGACCGAGAACCCCCTCCGATACATTACTCCATCCTGCATCACATATCGCGTGGCTTTACAAATGACCTGACGTCTTTCACTTCTTCTTTTGGGCAAAGTCCTATTTAGCAAGTATTGTCTGAATGGGGTTATCCATGATTCCTTCTCGATTTTCGTTTCCAACACAAAATCGACTTCCATCACATCTATGCTTGGAGCATGTAAGGTTTCGACGAGAACTAATCCCATTTGCTGTGCATCGCTGGTACTTGCGAATTTGGCCAGCGAGTCGGCTTCCTTGTTCTGTTCATGCGGGACATGCGAAATGTCATAATGTTCATGGTTCGCCAATAGTTCCTGAACTAGAGCAAGGTACGGAGAAAGCCTTTGTCCCTCGCTTGGTAATCTCCTCGCACTTGGTACACCACCAATTGTGAGTCATAAAAGTCTTCAACTTATTTTATCCCGAGTTCCCCAATAAGCTTTAGGCCAACAATCAATGCTTCATATTATGCTTCATTATTCGTAGCCGGGAAATTGAGCTTCAAAGCATAACAAATCGATCGATTTTCTAGAGTCACAAGAATTACACCAGTCCTAGAACAATGGTCGTTGGACGCCCCATCGGTGTACAATTTCACTCGAATGGGGGGGATGACACTGTGACTATCTGGTTCGTCTGACACAGTAAACTCAGCGATGAAGTCTGCTAACGCTTGCCCTTGTATGGCTCTTCATGGCAGGCAGGTAATATCGAACTGACTCAACTCGATATTCCATTTTAACATCCTTTCAGAAGTTTCTGGTCGTTGGAGTACCTGTCGCAAGGGCTGATCGGTATAAATACTGACTGAGTGTGCTTGAAAGTATGGACGTAGCTTACATGACGCAATCACCAAGCAATAGGCCAATTTCTCAATTTTAGGATAATTTCTTTCTACCCCCGTTAAACGTTTACTAATGTAATACACTAGCTTTTGAACTCGGTCCTCCTCGCGGACCAAAGCCGCACTTATAGCATGTGGGGATACGGCCAAGTATACGTACAACATTTCATGGTTTACTGGTTTTGACAGCAAAGGAGGATTTTCTAAATGCCTTACCAGAGCTCGGAATGCTTCCTCACAGTTGGATGTCCATTCGAAATTCCTCTTTCCCTTTTTTATTATATCGAAGAAGGGAATACACTTGTCTGTGGCTCTGGATATGAATCGACTCAGCGCAGCCACTTTTCCATTCAAGCTTTGTACATGTTTTATAGTCATGGGCACTTGTATGTCTCGAATAGCTTGAATCTTTTCCGGGTTAGCTTCGATTCCCTGGGCATTAACAATGAATCCCAAAAACTTCCCTAACGCTACGCCAAAGGAACACTTCAGAGGGTTGATCTTCATCCCATAATATCTGAGTATGCCAAACATCTCTATTAAGTCTCGAATGTGGTCGTTTGACTACCGTGACTTCACGAGCATGTCATCCACATAGACTTCCATTATTCTACCAATCTGGTCTTTAAACATTCGATTCACCAAACGCTGATAGGTTGCTCCCGCGTTTTTCAATCCAAAAGGCATCACTACATAGCAATATAGCCCAACGTCTGTGACAAAACTAGTGTGTTCTTGGTCCGGAATGTGCATCGGGATCTGATTGTATCCTGAGTACGCATCCATGAATGACAATAACTCGTGTCCTGCAGTGGAGTCGACCAATTGATCAATTCTAGGTAATGGGAAACTGTCCTTAGGGCAAGCTTTGTTTAAATCAGAATAATCTACACAAGTCCTCCACTTCCCATTCGATTTTCTCACTAGCACGGGGTTTGACACCCATTCAGGGTAGAGGGCGTCGCGGACGAACCCATTGGCTTTGAGTTTGTCCACCTCCTCTCTGAGAGCAGCGGACCTCTCTAGGTCCATTCCTCTCCTTTTTTTCTTAACTGGGACGTACCTCGGGTCTATGTTCAACATATGACTCGTAATATCGGGAGAAATCCTGCACATGTCGGAATGTGTCCAAGCAAAAACATCAAGATTCACTCGGAGGAAATCACTAAGGTCCTCGGTCATCGAGGGGCTGAATCCAATTTTCAGTATTCGCAATGGATCGTCTCGGCTGACTAAAATGTCAATCGTCAATTCAGCCGGTGCTGCTTTTTCTTCCCTGGGTTCCTCATCATCATCTCTCGAATCTATGTCTCTGTAGATCCAAGAATTTTGCCCGAGCCAGGGCTTGGGCATTACTTGTCAATTGTCACTATTCTGAATGCGGACGGGGTTGCCCGCAACCTTTCATTTCTCTCTCCGATGGGGCTCTCGGAGCTCAGCCACATAACACGCACGATCGGTCGCCTGGTCGCCATGAAGAACACCCACTCCTTTGTTGGTCGGAAATTTTAAAGTCAAACACCACGGGGCCAATGCTGCCCTAAACTCAGCCAGGGTCGGTCGACCCAGAAGCACATTGTATGGAGAATCTACATCCAGCACTATGAAAGGTAGGATTCGCACCCTCCTACGCTCACCTTGTCCCAGTTCAACTGTCAACTCAACATACCCCACTGCATCAGTCGCTGCGCCATTAAATCCATGAATACGAGCTTTAGATGGCTTTAAATCCTTCGTCTCCATCTTCATCTGGTCATAAGCCTTCCTAAAGATGATATTGACAGAACTTCCACAATCAATCAAAATTCTTTTCACAAAGGCCGGTCCGATTGTCATAGATATGACCATCTGGTGAATGGTAGGAGCCTCCACCTGGTCAGCATCTCTGCTCCTGAATACTATATCGTTTGTCATCATGCGCTGTTGCTTAGCTGGGGTCCCGTCCTCCACATTGGAACAACACTCAAAATTTGCATGCCTCAAGGAATTAGCATACCGTTCCATTTCTTGCCAGTTCTTATCTACAGGGTGAGGTCCGCCTATTATCGTGTTTATGACCATACTGCCCACGGTCCGAGCAGGCTCCTCAGGGTGACGTGGAGCTGGTGCGTGACCGGGATTGGACGTTCCCTATCAACCTTCTTGAGGATTCTTTACAAACTCCTACAACTTTTTCTGTCTAATCAACTTCTCTATAGCGTCATGTAGGTGCCTACACTCTTCAGTATTGTGCCCATAAGTCTTATGGAAGCGGCAATACTTCCCAGTCCGCTTTTTCTCCTCATTGACTCCTTTCGGCGAGGCTTTCTGTACTGAAAAGTATTACAAGTTGATAAGTAAATATTCTCAAGAGATGCATTTAGTGGGGTGTATTCATTATAGGTTGGAATTCTCGGCTTCCATTTCCCTGCTTCTCTTTTCTTCCCCTAATTTCCTCCTTCGAACTCCTTAGATTGCCCGGGCTTGTTCTGGACATTGACCTAAACTTTCCCCGAGTTGTCTCCGGATTGCTTTACAGCGATGTTGCTTTTCACGGTCTCCTGAACAGGCCCGGGTGCCTTATCTCACCTTATCCACCTGGTTTCCTCCCTTCTTATGAATTGATGAGCCTTTGAGTAAAAACGCTCTAGCGTAGTTGGAGGCTTTCCCGCTAACCAATCTCCAAACTCTGAATCCGGGTCCACACCTCGCATCACAGCCATAAGAATTGCGTGATCATTAGGATTGCTAACTTCAGTAGCCGCAACATGGAACCTCTGTTTAATAATCCTTCAACGACTCCCCTGGTGCTTGGATTACACTTGATAAAGATATCACGTCCTTTGGGCGAGTAGCATGTATTCTGAACTGTTCTATAAATTTCGTTACCAACTCCTTGAAACTGGATACGGACCGCCGAGGAAGTCGGGTGAACCACATGGTAGCGATCCTAGATAGAGTTATTGGGAAGCATCTACACTTGGTTGCATCATTCGCTCTAGCTGAATCCATCATCCATTCATATCACGTCACTTGCTGTCGGGGATCGGTCTTTCCTTCGTAGGCCAGGATAGTTGGCCTGCTAAATTTCCTGGGTACTCGGCCTGTAGAACAGTGTCTATGAATGGAGTATGACTCTAGGATATCCTCCAATCTTCATTGGTCAGGCCTTGATTTTCTATCATTAGTTGTTTGACCATAGCTGATAGGTCTGGGGTTTGTATGGAAGATGGAAGGTTGGAGTTTGTTCTACGGGATTGGTCAGGTTGATGCCTCCTCTACTGGCGATCTGCCAAACGTGTATCTTGAGGTTCAGCATCATTGGCATCTTGGTGAGTCGGGCGTCTAGTTTCCGCACGCGCTCCGGATCCTAAGTTTCTCGTTCCTATTTGGTTGCGGTCTCCGAGGTGTAAGTGATCCCTAGTTGATCGATCAACAGCACATGCCTGTGTAGTTTCAATCTTGCGGCGTCTACGCCTGGGAGGTTCATCAGATGAAGTCGAGCTTTCAGATGAAGAGTAAGGAGCTGGACTACCCCCGGCATTCTAATGCTATTATTGAGTGAGCTGAGCCATAAGGTTGGCGTTAGCTTGAATCTGTTCTCCAAGTTGTCTCATATTTTCCATGAGTTCTCTCATCAAGTCATTGAACTCTGTTTTGGTGACAACTTCCATTTGATTTTGGGTGGTAGTTCCTGTACCTGGATTTGCTTGCTGATTGCTAGGTCCGATTTGTTGTATGCTAGCGGTCTCATTGACGTCCGCATTATGAGAGGCTGATCTAGTACGTGGTCTTCCCATAGTAGAGTTATTGATAAGAACTCTGAGTAGAATCAACGAACATCTTGTGAATGACTTGGATCTCCTTCGGGGGATTTATTCAATCCAGTAGCTACAAAGCAGATCCTTGTGGCCTGAGAATACGTTCTCTCAATGAAAGCACCAAAGTGTTAGCACCAAAATTGGTCACTAACCCCCTTTAGAAAGATTGTGTAGAGAGAACTGAAAAGAGTGAGTCTTGAAAGCGGCAGAGTCTCCCAGTGTTCTCTAAAAAAGGTCCTTTTCACTGTGCCCATGCCCCTCTATTTATAGACGAAGGTGGGTTGGACTTTCCACATGGGCCTAGGAGTGAGATGCCTCGGCCCATAGTAAACGACTTCTGTATGCCGAACAAGGCTGGAATGCCGAACGAGGCTGGAATGACGAACGAGGCTGGAATGCCGAATGATGCTTGAATGTCGGTCGAGGCTGGAATGTCGAACGAGGCTGGAATGCCGAACGAGGCTGGAATGCCGAACGATGCTTGAATGCTGGTAGAGGCTGGAATGCCGGTCGAGGTTGGAATGCCGGTCGAGGCTGGAATGTCGGTTGAGGCTGGAATGCCGAACGATGCTTGAATGCCGGTCGAGGCTGGAATGTCGGTCGAGGCTGGAATGCCGAACGATGCTTGAATGCCGGTCGAGGCTGGAATGTCGGTCAAGGCTAGAATGCCGGTCGAGGTTGAATGTCGAACGAGGCTTCTAATGTCGAACAACCTTTGAATGCCGAATGGGGTTTTTACACCGAACCTCTTGTTACTTGGTCAAGCCACTGGGTAACACAGTTGTATGTGATTGGCTGAAAAATTGGTAGTACACTAATTGGTTGTATAACTTAGAATGGTTGTGCGTTATGTTACATGATTTAGTCCTTGAGAAATTTCGAGGATGAAATTCTTTTAAAATAGGAGAATGTAACACCCCGTAAATTGAACCTAATTAATTAAAAAGAAATGAATTAAAAATTATTAAAGCTGAAAATGGAAATTTCACAAATGTTAGAATTTGTCTATGAAACTTGCACCGTTGTATCCATGGCGTTTTTCTGATAAATTTTCATATATAAAGTTTTGCGATAGGAGTTCAAACGAAAAAGTTATTAACGTTTAAAATGTCTGAATTGGAAATAATTATATATGTAATTAAGGCAATAAATGTAATTAATGTTAACAACAATTAACAGTTACTTAACGTGTTAGTAGAATTAACGTTAAATCAGATCGGTCAGAATTGGAATTAAATCAACGTAAATGGAATTTAAAAAAATGCCATAGATTAATTAAGGTAAACAAAGTAAACATTTGATGCCTTTATTAGGACCACTAGTGGTCGACCGGTGGCATCAAAGCAGTCGACTGGTGATAGGCAGTGGCTTTATATTGAATCTAGGCCAAATGGCTCGGATTTGATATAATATAATCTAACGACTGGCATTGATTCGAACCCTTATAAATACAGGCATAATCCCTCACTATTCTTCTCATATTTTCTGAAGTAATGACAAAGCTCTACCATTTTCTTTTCTCCAAAAAATCTAAAATCTATATAAATTATAATATATATATATATAAGCACGAAATATCAATGAATAATAGAAAAGAAAAATATAGTCGCATCGAATCGCCAAAGCAAAGATAAATTATAAATTCAAATCCCTTCTCGAACCTAAATTACTAATGAATATGCATATGATTTCGATACGTACTTCAGTAGGAAGAAAAGGGAGTCAAACAAGAATAACGGGATTTAGATCCGGAGATTTGGAAGCTTAAAGGCGATTGGGAAATTATATACTTTTATATAATACTGGATTTATGTCGTTGTACATCTGTTCCTTGTATGCCTGAATATAATTTTGGAGTTGTAGGCTTATACATGTAATGACTTTGAAAATCATGCCTATATATTCTTTAAATTGTTAGTTTTGATTAGAATATTGCATATAATTGAATCCCGAAAGTAAGAATGAAAGTAGTCCCTAAATTAATGAGATTTGTAAAGTAATTCCAAGTTTGTTGGTCAAATGATATATATCAGTAAATATTGGGATTTAACTAGTATTTTAATTCATTGGAATGAAGTGTGTTGCAATGTAAATTTCTATAAATTATCCTGTTTTATAAATATGAATAAATGTGCATCGTTTCAAATAATATGGAATATCTAAAAGAAAGGGATGTATAAAATAAGGATGTTTACCGTATTTTGTTCCGTCTATTTCAATAATAATAGAAAATATAATTTCTTGTAATTTCAAACATAACACAAGTCATCTTTTAGATAATTTATGAAAATAACAGTGTTAATGTTTCCTTTTAGGAAGATGTGATTCCAAACGCATTAAAATGCAGAAAGACCTAAGTATAAACCAAAGTATTGTAAGTAGAGGTAACAATAATAATTCAATTATAAATCTAATATATGCGATAAGTTAGAAAATAAAAATAAGTGATGAAATATATGTAAAGCAATGAAATGAGTAATTAATAAAACTGCCGTAATCAAAGAAAAATAGTAATAGTTGAAAAGGAACAGCATAATATACCTAGTAGTATCAAGTGGAAGTTAAGTAGTAAAGGATATTTAATCTATTGGAGTAGAAGTAAGTGGTAAATGACATTAATGAAACAAGAAGCAAATTGAGAAAAAATAACCGAATACCAACAGTTGAACGGGAGGCTTAGTAATTCAATATGATTTATATAGCCGCAAGTATGCATTTATGACGGGTGTGAATTATTGAATGTAGTTAATAATTTAGATTAATTAGAAATGACTTGGTCATTAGTATGGGTTGTGATGCGAGGTCAATACTGTTGCACAACAGAAGTCGGCATTCCGAACGGGGCTACCAGCGGTTGTGTATGCATTGTACTGATGTGAGACATCATCAACTATACAACCCGTGGGATTATATATTCGCGTATAGGTGAAGGGAATATAGCAAAAAAGGATGGTTTTCCCCCGTTGAAGTGTCAAAGGGCCAAGTAGAATCTACTTTAACCTTTTAGAGGTAATTATTAATTAATCAAGTGGGCATTTCCTTGAATCATTAGGAAATCTAAATAAGAAAGTGAGCGTAGGCTTGGTGTTATGTCAGCAAGGTTAGTACCATACATGTCAGGCGTATGGCTGTATACATAGCTCGAAAGCATTATCGGTCCTGGAGCGGTCAGCAGAAAGACATAGGTTGTGCCTAAACGGGCTAAATCTCCTATTAGTCTAGATCATGTTTAGGACAAGCACCTCCTCACAGTTGTTTCTTAGTTTGTTCGTTGTTAGGAGGCAAGGCTAGATAACCCTTAATGGAGGTCTTTAAAATGAATAGGATGGTCTTATAAGTGGAGTCCTCAATAGTTCGTGGAGCTGAGTCCAAGATATGAAGTAGTTAGATAAGTCTTCAAGATGAGGTAGAATATAACTAAATAATTGTAATGCTGTTATTAGGTACCAACGACGGTTCCTTGTATGCACAGAGGCGAGGACATGATACTGCATTGATGATGGATCCTGATGCAGTGCATAGTTACGGATACTAGCGGGGAATGTATCCTAGTCCAAAAAGGGCATATGGTACTTATATACACCCCCCCACACACACACGTATGTAGTTATTTTATACCTTGAGTAGGTAGGGCATATCATACCTGTACATGAAGTCAAAACGACTAAGTTAAAATAGAAGACATATGTAATGGAAGACAATCGACATAAACTAGTGTCATGTATAAAGTATGTAATGTACCAGTCACCAGAACGTTGTTCTGACCCCCTCCTCATTACAACCTACAAAATAAACTTAGAGGGACATGTATTAGTACAATATTGGAATGCTGGAAGGACATGCAAGCTCCACACTAAGAAGGGCACTAGATATCAGAGGTATTAGCCTGGGCTAGTTATTATGTGTTTATTATACTTTTTCATTCCGCTATGAGTTTATATCGTTAGTGCTCTAATATGCTTTAGTTATTTATAGGATACCAACACCAACGATATGTACCCTAGTGGACTTGGGTTTTAGGTTTACCAAAAATTCGGTCCCATTGAGGTATGGGTTGTTACACCATCACCTCTTATCCTAGTCTCTTCTTCTTTTTCTTTAACTCCTTCTACCACCTGAACAACATTTGGGATGTTTAAAGTGCAAAGGGCAAAAAATCGATTCACTCTTTTTCTTGAGCTTCTTCGTAGCTTGGCATGCCTATCTAGCCCTTGGTGTAAAGGGGTATTAGCCAATTTTTCGACCATTGAATAGAAGCTTGAACTAGGATAACAGAAAGTCAGTCAGAAGGTTTATTCTCTTTCAGTCATCTTGTTTGATTTCCTTCAACAGTTGAAACTTTTACACAATATTAGCGCTGATGTTTCTTTGAAGGATAAATGCAAAAGAAGAAATCAACAAAACTCAACGGCTTGAGTGAAGAAATATCTAGTGCAACAGAGTGAAAAGAATAATAACTTACATCTTGATAGCCATTTTTGGGCAATGCCAGTTGGACATCTAACAAAAATGTTTTCATACTTGAAGTGACCGAGCTTGTTATGTAGGCCAATGATAGTTTGACTGCTATGGTATGCCTCTAAGAAGGAGAGCGACATACTTTCGAAATTCTTCTTAAAGTCATAGAAGTACCTGATCTTCTTGAAAGTTAGACCCTATGCAAGTACTGAACGAATAGGGTAAATGTGCTAGTAAAGGCATCTTATGCATTCAGATACAACTGGGTTGGAGGCAGTCTGAAGTATTGGAGTGATAACCTTATGAAGTGATTGCATGGCGGAATAGCTCCAGTGAGGAATATATATATATATATATATTGCAAGTAGTGTACCCTTCTAGAGAGTTGTATGCTCTCCGAGATGGTAAAATGACAACAGTCTCCCCCAGGGGAGTGTCGCGGCAGTCATAAATTCTCTTGATATCTTCGGGCTTTAGCCTTGAGGCTGAGGAATCCGAAGGATTATGCAGGATCACAACGCCCGCCAAGTCAGCATCTATGGCAACATTATCACCCATAGGCACATAAGGTGCTGAATGAATTGGTTGTTGAGTTTGGTGTCGAGGCTACCTGGCTTTGGATGGGGTTGAGGTAGAAGCAGACGTAGAAGAAGAACCTACAGTCAAAGGCTTGGAAGGTCACGTTGTAGTAGAAAGACATTCTAAACATCTAGGAGGTTCCATCTTATACTGAAAGCTTGACATAGGAGCATGGTCATGTATGATTGAAGTTCAATGATAAATTTAACTAAATTCAGTGTAGTCGATGTAGAGAATCCAATGGATGTCAAAGTGTGTTGACTAATCAGGTTTTGTACATCGATCAGGGTAGTGATATGCCATTTGATCCATGTAGTGTGTGTACTATGTCATTGACACAATGAACCAATGAGCTTTTTGTAGATAGCTTGCTCATGCAAGATAAACGAGCTCCAACATGTGATGGAATAGTGTATCGAGTGGTACTCATAAATGCAGAGACTACGTTACCAAAACCGTTATACAATGTGAAATAAAACTCTCTCTACAAGATTGTAGAAATGTGTTATTGGGTTCATATGTTGATTGGATACACATCTTAGAGTGCATCGATATTTGAATCTAATGAATGTTGAAACACACTCCTAAACGTAGAATTGGAGCTGTGTCGACCGAACTCTAGGGAGCTGATCCATACTCGAAGTTAATTGAGAATTCGTTCAAAATGAATAAGTTATATCCTTGTTTTCCACCACCACCTAATGACTTACCTAAGGCTTGCCATGACCATGGGTTGTTCAAGGTAGCAGCGGTAAAGGGCAGTTCGAAGCATGGCATAGATTGGCAAAGAATGGAGAGTCGGCATCAGAGTGTAATGATGGTCGAAGTAAGGCCAAGGTAACAAGAGGCCAAGGTGACATGAGACCAAGGTGACTAGAGAATGGCAGCACCTATCACTTGAAGTCAAGGTTGAGGTTTAGAATGGAAGGACCAATGATAGGAAAAGCAGCTCAAGTTGAGGTTGCTGATCTTATGGGTCGATAATGCTGGAGTAAGCGAGACATGACTGTGGCGGACTTTGTTGAAGTTGCGATGTTTGCAAAGCGGCAGCAACGAATCTAAGTCAGTTCAATCGCAAGAGGCACAAAGGCACAAGATATGTAAAAGGCTGAAATGTGAAGAAGTGAATAAATTTTTCTAAGTGTTTTTGTATATATACTTGACATCTCACATAGATCGGTAACGACCTATATGGGTCATACCGACCCATATGAGTATTTTCTGTTAAAAAATAAATTGTAATGATGATAAAAAGAGAAATGAAATCCTACATGATAAAGAAATGGAGTAGCTTTCAGAAATCTTAGAGTTGAACGAAGAGTTCATATGGAAGTCTTCATCTCTTAAATCTACCGAAGGAATGAGGCTCTACGACTATTTGAAGCGATGTGTCAATAATCTCAGAAGGATGTGGTTTCAGGAAAATGGTTTAGAAGATAGAAGTGTCTCTGCATGTATGGATTCATATTTTGTCACTTATCTGATCCAAAGAACGATTAATGTTCACAGAAGCATACTTTGGGGATCAAGTTTATCCGGCAATTGAACCAAGCAACGTTTCAGTGGATTTGAATCATGAAATAATGAAGATGCGAACCAAGAAGCTTGGAATACATCTACAGTGCCAAGATTACAAGTCTTAAGAAGATATAGTCAAGAATTGCTAAAGATCTATCGACTGGTACCGACACATATGTGTCGGTATCGAACCATATTTGAAGTGGGGGAGACCCAAACCACATAATGTAGAAGCTATAACTTAAAGATGAAAAATTCAATGAAGTGACATGGGTCAGTATCGACCCTTACCAGTTCCAAGGACTTTGAGTAGAAACAAGGTTCAAAGACTTGTACTTTCTAAAGAAAGTCAAAAATAGAATCAAAGGAATTGGTCGGTAATGTCATATATGGGCCGATACCGAACCATGTTGATTGCTGAATTTTTCATGACTTAACCTGTTCTTCATGCTAGAACTTCGGATCTGGAGATATTAACTCATTTAAAATGAATTATGTGACTTTTATGGTGGATTTCATCTATAAATCGTAAGATATCATTAACAAGAAAAAGATTTTCAGATCCATACATCGAATTACTGCCAATTTTCCATTGTCAACTATTTTCTAGAACTATACTTGCTATAAAAGGTGGTTGTAATTACAAGGATCATACGAAATAAAAATGATTGTGGATGTAGGCTTGATATTCCAACCGGATCACTTTAAAAACTCGTGTGTTATTTTCCTTCCATTTCAATTCTTAAGTTTTAATTTTACCTTTTATTCGATTGGGATGTTTGTACATTTTTTGTGCAAACATTCTGGGTTGGCCTGTCTAAGCCAAAACCTCCAAGGCAGCACTTACCAACACCTGAAGAAGCCCAAACAAGTCTGTGTCATCCCCACCATCCGCAACTGAGATACTGGCAAACCCAATCACTTGATCTTGTCAGACTCCGACAGCCGACCTAAAAGTTGTGCCTCCCAAAAAAAGTAAAACAAAGGCCCTCTTCAAAGCTCCCTGACTCCCCATCGATTTTCCTTATCTTAAGACGTACTAAATCTAGCCCCACGCTGCCGATGGGGAAATACGTTGCTAGGATCGAGTTGATATTGTAGGGGGAGCATTGGGAGGGGGTGATCAAAAAGTCGTAAGGTGTAGTCACTCCTGATCGAGCTGATTGGGAAGTCCCGAGAACATGCTGCCGAGCGTCTATAACATCCCCTATTTTGAGGCTTGAAAATAGATACTAGTGATGCTGCAGTCATCCATAGCATTATTTCCCAATGAGAAAATGAGATCAGTTATTAGATCATTAACATCAAAAGCACAAGAATTTACAAATTTTCACAAAATAATTTCATTCATAAATTTGAAAATTCATTACATTTTAATCTCATAACCCCACGATTACATCGTTCAGATAAAATATAATAATTACTATTATTATCCCTAAAGAAACATATGAAGATGCCCCATTGGATGATCATAATTTTAACTATTAGACGACTATAGTAACCGTCATTACATATATCAAAGAACAATAAGAATTAGTTAAACTACTTCACTATGGAAATAAACTTTAAATAGTAGTTTCCATCCTGCACGTCTCCAGAAACTTATTCGTCAAAAACCTGAAGTACCCTACTCTCATCCTACCTAATTTCAAATTGAGTACTCAAGAGTTTAGTGGAAAATCAAAAACTTCAAGTCAGACAAAAAATCTGATGTGAATAATATTAGTCCAACTCAAACAAAAACATAAGTACTTAGTGAGACCACGTCGCTGAGCGGAATAGGTTTCCCCTCACTAATACCCTATCAAACAATATGTCCTCTATAACATGTCCAGCATCAAAAATGATGAGGATAGGATTCAGTTCATGACAGAATCACATTAATGAGCTGTCAATATTACATATAATGTTCCCCAATGGTAGGGAGAAAGATAGAACTTGGACTATGTGCAATGAAAGTCGACCATGGGAAACTCAACCTGAATCATTAAGGACCTGCCCTTACCCGAAGATAGGTAACGTTAGGAGGGTATAAACACATAGGGGTCGATCAGATAGTTCAACCCTAGCTTGAAGAAATCGACTATTTCCAGAAAGTTGGCAGCGTCAAGATGGATGCTTGGAATCGAACAATCCATGCGCTAGTTTTCGAAGATCGAAACAAGTACATGATTGAACTCCCACGACAATGGTAGCGGCTAAGCAGGACATGCTTGGTCGAGAATAAGCAAGATTAATTGTGGAGAATCTAAGACAGGTATCGTTTGAGTTTCCTGGTCCAAGGTTAGGATAAGGAAAATACACTTAGACTAGGGGCAATTGGGTAATTCTCCCCAGAGCATATAGCTATTGTTATTGCCTAATGACAGGCATTTTGAAAGAAGATAGGTTCCACTAACATGATTTTGTTCACGACAAAGATTATACAAAGAGAGGATAAACATCCAAACTGTTGCTCCAAGAAAGTCAAAAGTCGCATGGAACTAGGATTATTCATGACAACAGTTGGTCGAAAGGAACATGACCTATTTATAGTGAAAACAAAGAGTATGAACTATATGGCTAAAAGAAAACCGACAGCCCAACAAGTTTCGGGGGATCCCAACTTGCTCTCCCCTCTTTGTCCAAGATTCGTAAGGCCATATGCTCATTTAGAGGAGGAGGATTTAGTAGCAGCTCTGTAAGAATAATTATGCCTTGTAATCCAATCATGATCGATCATCCATGCATAATAGGAATCGAAGGTGAAGCCTGAGTTGTGGTGGACACAACTTTAGGAGGAGTAGACGTACTATTATCCACATATTTTTTCGATGGTATGGGCAAAAAGATATGGAGACAATGGAAGATAGTTCTACTACAAATATGTACATCGAGCATCTAAAAGAAGCATGTCGTACTTGTAAGAAAATGTCAAATTAATAGATATGGGAAAGCATTCAAGCCGATAACCTAGCAATCGTCTAAAATGAAGATACCGGTCCACAAAGGAAGCAAGAAAAACACGTTGTCCAATCAATACAGGGGGAATGTCAACACTAGAAGGGTGTCGAATACTTGGTGAAAGAGGGATATTGAATCTCAAGTGATATCAAGGTTCTACAACTCAGAAGATCTTGAATTCCTGCATGCCAAATGGTATCGAGCCTCTACGAAATGATGTTGTAGAGCATGAAAACAAAGGAGGAATGCGGAACCACTTAAGGATACCATGAATCTAAGAAAAAAAGTAGGATGTCGAGTGTTTGGTAGACATCGAGTCCTTACAATCTTTTGTAAGTGAGAAGGGACTTCGAGCCTGTACAGGCGACAAAGATTTCGAACATCATCAAAATAAGGACATATGTTGTGTACCATCAATACAGAAGAGGATGCTGTGTATCAATAGCATAACGGAGGTTGCTGAATATCAATAATAAACAAAACCTATCACATGTTACCAATATAATAAAGATATCGAATGGCTATAATTGGCAGAGATGTCGTAAGATATTGGTGAATAAACAAATGTCGAACTTCAAAAGAATATGAAAGAAATCGAATAGCTGCAATATGACATAGATATCATAAATTAGTAGTATGACCAAGATATCGTACTCCATCAATGCAAAGAAGCTTTCCACATGTTGAGCAATATAGAAGGATGTCGAATGCTTAACCTGAAACAAGATGCCGAAAGCCAGCAGCATTACACAAATGACGTAAATCATTGGAGCAAGCAATGGGTCGAATGTCAAGCACTCCGAGAGCCACATGGAAGCCATGCCGCCCAATCCTAGCCATATAAATACGGACCCTGTGGCAATGTAAAGGGGCGATTAATTTTGTTCTCTACTTCTCAAAACCAAGAATTGTAACCCTAAATCGATTTAGGGAAAAATCAAGAGTTGATTTGTAGCTTTTGAAACTTATGAACAAAGACATGGAAAAATGACAACATAGCCTAATTACCTCAATCATGCAAATTTGATTCTTATTGAGCATGGACATGCATATAACTAATTTTTGGACTAGGAATTGACTATTGGGCCTCCATCTTGAACAAGGCCACTTAAGCCCTTGTCCAAATGAATTTTTATTTTGCATAATAACCATCTAGCCTATTCTCATATGAACAATGGATTATGGCTAATATATTGCCTATTTTTCCTATTAACAAACGATTAATGAACTATTGCACATCTATGCAATCTTTGCCTATTTTACCCTTGGACACGTGACATGAACTTCTGAGCAATTCTATAACTTAATCAAAATCCCATGGGTAACATGGAATCATTTTGAATAATCTCATTTTTTACTTAACCTTGGATGCTGAACTAATCCTTGGTTTATCAACGTCCTTATGACTTACCAAAAGATATTGCCTTGATAGAACTAAGGGTGTAAAACCAAGTTTTGGTTCAGCATGGCTCCATGGTTGTTAAACCTAATTTTGGGATAACATTTTGACGCTAGAAGGAGGCTTGAACCACTATTTTATTATAACTTTGTCTTGAAACCAATTTCTAAAAATTTTGTTTCATGAAAATGGGAAAAGCTAAAAGAATTAACGTTCCAAATGAGGAGATAGTACAACAAACGACATTGGAAGATAATGTCACTCCGCGCTTTAATCCAAAAAGTGTAGAGCCTGGTCAACCTTAAGAACCAATAAAGCCAACAAATAATGAGGCCAAAATAAAAAACTTAACGTAGCAAATGGTAGCAATGGAAGAGTTACTAGAGAAGGACTTTTCACCAAAGTCTTCCAAAACAACAAGGCTCACTGAAGAAGAAGAGGCCAAATCTCCGAGGCGAAATCTAGATACTTCCAAGCTCAGAAGAAAGGATAAAGGTAAAATCATTATGACTTTATGAAAAGAGGAATCCAAAAAGTTGGAGCTGCAACATTCTCTCCAAATTCGCTAGCAAATAACAAGGCTAAAGTAGATCGTTAGGAAGAATTAGCAAAATGGTCTAACGAATAATCGGGAAGCTCAATCTCGCTTAAGGAGCACAAGCCATGTAGAGATAATTACCATGATGATGAGGCTTACTTAAGAGATATAGCTGATAAAATAGCATAGGATATGCTTGATGTCAAAGGAAAGAGAACCCTTGATCCCAAATTCAATAATAATTTTCATGAAGCCCCCTTCATAGAAAAAATATTGTTTGTCAAAATTCCATCACACATCAAAATCACATCGTTAAGGTATAAGGGACTTTCACAATGCTTCTAGAGTTGTATAGTAGGCCTTTTCGGACCACTTTTCAAGGAGTAGTTGCAAAGTGGAATAGGCATTATAAAAAGAAGACCATTTGTTCCAAGAAGCAATTCTCTTATGAATTCTCAGCACAGTTCTGTATGTGCAAGGACCCTACTATCGATTCTAGTGTACTGGCAAATGTCAAGTAAAGAATGGGAGAGCTGCTTGGCGAATACTTGAAAAGGTTCAATGCCGAGGCACTAAAAGCTGAGAAATTGACTAATAGAGAAAAGTTGATGGTAGTGCATTTAGGGTTGATTGAGCAAACCCCTTTCTGGAAGGAACTTTATATCCATAGGTCCAGAGACCTTCAGGATTTTCATTTACAAGTTAAAAAATTCATTTGTATGGATGAGATGTACGATGCTAAGAAAAAGTCTCAAACAAACAAGAAGGTAGAAAGATCTGGCTTTGATCACCCCAACAAGAAGCTAAGATAGGATGAGAGTGTTAACCCAAAAAAGGATCAACACTGTATTGATTATGAAAGCACCAGCCTTGTTGAAAAAGCAATAGTAAATCACAGAAAATGTAAATGAACAAGAGATTTTTATAGTGGTTCGGCTGTTAACTTATTCTACATCCACTTTATACTTTTGTTATTGAATTGACTGTTGATCACAAGTATAAATTGATTGCAATTCTAACAGTTGAATAAAGAGAGTTCAGACCACCATTGATGAAGACAAAAGAAAGGATCTCAATTGTCCCATGGTAGCCATTGTGAGGGAGAAGAAAGTTGAAGAATATTCATCACAGAGATGCTTTCGTGATCAGAACAGCCAGCCTCTTTTCTGTTGAAGGTAGGATGGTATTTATAGGGGTTAGATAACATTTTGGTGCTTTCGCTGAGAACCCAACTCAGGCTTAGATCTAGTTGTCTGCTTTGGATCAGATAGGTTCAGAAGTTAGATCATCAATCTCTGCTTAAAAGATTTGCTGTTGAGAATCAATAGCACCTAGAAGAAAGAGAAATACATCTAGAAGATCCATAGGAGCTACCATTGCTGGAGAAGGAACAAACCCTTAGCAGATTGAAGTCAATAACCCCAACAACTTGCAGTTGGGAACTAACTCTGGAGATCAAGCTCCAGGATCCTCCACACAGCATGAAGTTGTAACTAAGGAAGAGTTGAACAAGATGGTTGACAAAATCAACCAGAACATGGAAAATAGCCAAAGAGTTCTTATGGAAAAATTGAATGCCCTACTGACCTTACAGTCACATGCTGCTCCAAGAACCATGATATAGCCCACTGTTGCCACAGACCAAGAGAATTCCTATGTTTCTGGCTTAAACAGGAGAAGTGGAAAGCAGAAGCAAAAAGGAGTAGTAGATGGAGTTACAGGAATCGCTGTAGAAGGAAACGCAAATACTCCACTAACTGCAAAGCAACCTGCTTCAAACTTAATTCTAGGGGCGAAGACCCCGCGGGAAGATATAGCAATGGATCTCTCCGACTTCGAGGATGGTGAAAACTTGACAATGACAAGTTGGAGGAAAATACTAATGCACTCAATACCGGCAGGGGGTCCAAACTGCTTTAACCCGACCAACTGCAAGCCAATGGGACTATAACGGAATGGCACTCCTGAAGACAGGAGAGCTTAGGCATCGGCCCACTTACCAAGATCGTTTGCAAAATCAAATACTTAGCATAGTCACTGATAGCCAACCCATGGACAACCGGACATCAGAAGCATACATCGCAGATATGATTAAGCGCTTGATGAAGGACAGTAAAGACAGGAAAGATGACGAATGAGGATCCGCCCCAAGCCGGAATCCCTTCACCGATGCCATTCTGAATGAGCAGTTCCCTAAAAAGTTCACTATGCCAACTATTCCATCTTACGATGGGACGAGAGACCCGAAACCCCACCTGTATAAGTACAGCTGGTATACGGACGGAGCAAATGCTTCAAATGCCATCCGACGCAGATGTTTCCCAATTTTCTTGGAGGGAATTGCTTCTATGTGTTTCACTACATCAAAGAATTTCCATTAATGAAACTATGGAAATCCGTCAGAAAAGAAAAAATACGCATGTCCGATGAAACGATTGTTGCTATCTGCTCCAATAACGAATCATTGGTTTAACTGAATAACTAAAGAAAATAGATAGACCTTTCTCTTCATCTCAGGTCGATGGATCTTCTCAATTGGAAGATCTCCCATATGGATAATACATATTCCGGTTGACCGAGCCTAATTCTAATTGTTTTGTTCCGAAGCAAAGATATCCATGAAGGTGGTTCGTCCTATTCACGACCAAGAGGTACTGGATTCTCTTTCGGATAGGCCCTGAAAAGAGAAGGAAAGCTGGAATGCCAACATGCGTCTGTCTATTCTCTAATTCACCCGACCCGATAGTACCCATTTTGGGAACGTCCAGTGCCAAAGTCAGGCTTCCGCCAAGATCCATCTCCACCTTCGATCAACTAGCAACAAGATTCCTTGACCAATTTAGGATTCACACCGCGTAACCAAAAGATGTGATGTCCTTATCCGGTCTATTCCAGGGACAAAACAAGTCTCTGAAATCCTTCATGAATTAGTTCAACACCACGGTGACTAAAGTAAGTTATCCAAACGAGGATATGGTTTTCAATGCTTTGGTCCGTGCTATCCATCCTGAAACTGAATTTCGGAAGTGGATCAAAATGAAATAGCCTACCACCAGGGAGGATTCAATCAAAAGGCAAGCTAGTATTTGAGATTGGAAGAAGCACATGAATTAGAGAGGAAATCTGCTAACTTACAATCAACCTACATTGGGCAGAATTGTATGGCAGCAAACCAAGACATAAATACCTCCGGGACTACTAAGGGAGACGGAGGGAAGGATGGAAGTTAGAAGAGGAAGAACCATAATTCCAATAGGTGAAACGGAAGTAACAAGCGACTTAAAGGTTTAAGGGCCAACGAATACACCCTGCTCAATGACACCCCAGAAAACATCTATCTCACGACATAGAGGATGGAGGAATATAAGAAGCCGCCTAAAATGGAAGCAGCTGAACAGCAAAAGTGGTTCGGAAAGTACTACCGCATCCATGAAACACACGGTCACAACCAAATGAGTGCTGACACTTGAAAAACCTGATTGAAGAGCTGATTCAAGAAAACAAGCTTCAACAGTATGTGGGGAAACCACAAAACCTTGACCAGCCTGCAGCACTGCAAGCTCCTAAAGGTCGAGGAAACCAAGTCGGAACCAGCAAAGAAGGGTTCAGACGAACCGACCAAAGACTTATTATTGGAACAATATCTGGAGGACCTCATGCCGAACAAAAGAGTTGGGGAGAAATGGAGCGATACGCGAACACGTTGAAACATGCCTTGAGAGGTTCATGCTTTACAATTGAAGATGAATCACCTGCCAAGCAGTAAAGGACCCTGAATAATGACATCGTATTTTAGAACCAAGATACTAAAGGAATGGAAGTTCCGACCCTCGACCCTATGGTCGTGTCGGTAGGAATCGGACCAGCCATGGTCCGACGATTATTGGTGGATAGTGACAGCTCTATCAATATCCTGTTCAGACACACATTCGATCAGATGAAGATTAGTATGAAAGACGTATCCACCTGCCAAACAAAGATCCACGGCTTCACCGGTGAACCTAAGCAAACTTTCATAACAATTGATCTGCCTGTAGAGTTTGGGGAAGGCGACCGAAGGGTCATCCTCACTCAAACATTTGTGATCGTAGATGAGATGTCCGCCTACAATGCTTTCTTAAGTTGTCCCGCCTAAGCAGATTTCAGGATTGTTTTAGCCTAGTGGTGCCTAACCGTGAAGTTTCCAACAAAAAATGGGGTTGTAATGATCAAAGGAGACAAAAGTGCTACGAGAGAATGCTACATCGTAGAGCTACGCGAAACTAAAAGAAAAGGGGAAGAATATAGGGAAAACTCTCCACATTCGTGAACATTCCATATAGCAATTACAGAATCGCCCCTGGCTTGGGGACCATAGCCGATTCGACAAGGCTTTGGACCCTAGAAAGAAGAGCTTAGTGGAAGAATGGGTAGCACCGGCAGAATTGACGGTGTCTGTCTTAGTCGATATGGATGACCCAACGCGGGTCCTGAGAATTGGGTCACATCTTGGAAACAAGATGCAACTGGAACTCATCAAATTTCTTCGCACTAACCTGGATGTATTCACTTTGACAAATTCTGATATGTGCGGAGTTTTGCTAGAGATTGCATGCCACACACTTAACATTGATCCTAAGTATACACTGATGAAGCAGAAGAGACATAGCCTAGGACCCGAACGGTCCAAAGTGCCGAGAGAAGAAGTGGATAAGCTAATGGAGAATGGTTTTATTCGCAATGCAAATTACCCTGAATGTGTATCCAACCCGGTCTTGGTCAAGAAGTCTAATGGAAAGTGGCGAACTTGTATAGACTACTTGGACCTAAACAAAGCCTGTCCAAAAGACAGTTTCTCTCTGCCTAAAATTGACCAACTTGTGGACGAGACAGCTTGACATGAACTATTATCATTTATGGATGCTTACTTGGGGTACAACCAGATCAAGATGCATGAATCTGACCAGGAAAACACTAGCTTTATTACTGATCTGGGGCTATACTGCTACAAAGTAATGCCATTCAACTTAAAGAAGCTAGGGCAACGTACCAGCGGCTGGTGAACACCATGTTCAAACGGCATATCGAGAAAGCCGTTGAAGTTTATGTAGACGATGTGTTTGTTAAATCGTGCAAAGATGTAAATCACTTGGATAATCTCGCCGAAAGGTTCGAAATATTATGCAAATATGGAATGAAACTCAACCTACTTAAATGTCACTTCGGAGTAGGCTCTGGAAAGTTTTTGGGATTCATCGTAAGCGCCAGAGGCATCAAAGCTAATCCAGAACAGATTACTACTCTACGAGAAGTCAAGGCCCCAAAGAACAAGAAGGAGTTACAAAGCTTAAATGGAAAGGTTGCAGCATTGAGCCAGTTCATCTCAAAAGTGACTAACTAATGTTTACCGTTCTTTGACGAGTTAAAGAAGAAAAGGAAGAACTTCGAATGGAATCAAGCTTATCAAATGGTGTTTGAAGAACTGCTGCGACATATGGAAACCCACCAATCCAATCCAAGCCGATGGACGGTGAAGACTTGTACATCTACTTAGCGGTCTTGCCCCATGCATTGAGTGCCGCACTCATACGGGAAGAAGCTAAGATCCAGCGACCAGTATATTACATCAGTAAGTGGTTCACTAGAGCAGAGAAGAACTATCCAAAATTGGAAAAACTGGCATATTGCCTCATGATCGCATCCAGGAACTTGCGACCGTACTTCCAGGCGCACCTGATCAAAATGCTGACAGATCATCCTTCGAAGCAATATACCGCCTCGAGACCTCTAGGCGGCTTATCAAATGTAACATCGAGCTAAGCCAGTTCAAAATCACATACCAACCTCGAAAGGCGATCAACAGACAAGCGCTGGCAGATTTCATTGCCAATTTTACAATACGAGATAACAAGGAAGAGATGACTTCGAAAGTGGAGACACATTGGAAGTTGTTCATCGATGGTGCATCCAATAATTTCTGCTTGGGAGCAAGAGTAGTGCTTGAGACTCTCAAAGGATGATCCGTTTTCTATGCCTTATGCTTGGAATTCACTGCAACAAACAACGAAGCAGAATTTGAAGCATTGTTAGCCAGGCCGAGAATGGTGAAGAAGCTTGGGGTAAAGTCTGTACACATATATAGTGACTCTCAGCTAGTTGTCTATTAGGTGAAAGGTGAATATCAGGCTCGGTGGGAAAACCTTGCCCTATGCCTATCTAATGTGCAGGAACAACTGAATGACATTGAATATTACACCATAACCCATATCCCGAGGGAACAGAACACGTAGGCGGATTATTTAGCCAAATTTGCCAATTTCAGAGAAGCTCAGTCTTTGGGGCTAGTCTCGGTTGAAACCCCGTCCACTCCAAGCATCAACAAAATGGATATTGACTAGATTTTTGAGACAACTAAAGAACCAGAGACATGGATGATGCCAATCAAGGACTACCTACTCATAGGAACCCTACATGCAGACCGGAATCATCGGAAAAAGCTTCTCCAAAAGGTGCCATGATTCACAATACAGGATGGGATAATCTACCGTAGGCGATTCTCTACACCCTTGCTCAGATGAATGACCAATGACGAAGCTTGAAGGGTTCTAAAAGAAGTCCATGAAGGTGACTGTAGAGATGATATCGAGGGGCAAACCCTTGCAAAGAAAGTTCTCCGATATGGGTACTTTTGGCCAACGGTAAACTACGATGCAGCAGATTACGCCAGACGGTGCGATCGATGCCAAAGGTTTAGCAAGATCGAATGATCCTCCTCGACGGAGCTAACACAGATGGTCAGTCCATGACCGTTAGCAATCTTGGGAATCGATTTGATTGGCGTATTGCCAATAGCTAAAAAAGGGGCTAAATATGCTATAGTTGCCATTGACTATTTCACCAAATGGACCAAAGCTGAACTGCTGGCCACTATTACCACAAAGAACGTCATTAACTTTGTTACTAAAAAAATTATTTGCAGGTTTGGTGTGCCATAGAAAATCATCACAGATAATGGGACTCAATTCGAAAGCGCCGAGTTAAAAGACTTTTGCAAACACTTTCGAATCGAGAAGAGCTTTTCCGCTATCATGCATCCATAGGAAAACGGGCAAGTGGAAGCAATGAACAAAATCATCAAATCCACTATCTGAAAGAGACTAACCAGAGCTAAAGGAAATTGGGTTGATGAACTTCCACTCGCACTATGGGCTTATTGGACAATGCACAAGTCTGCAATCGGGCACTCTCCTTTTGCCCTAGCATATGGTTCAGGAGAAATGATCCCAGTCGTACTAGAAATCACCTCTCATCGAAGAAAAAACTTTAACCAAAGGCAAAACGTGCAGCTCCTGGTCGAGTCGCTCGACATGGTCGATGAAAAGAGAGGAGCCAAATTGAGAACCGCTGCCACCAGAAAAGGGTTGCACGGTACTACAACTCCAAAGTTCACAACCGAACCTTCGAAGTGGAAGAACTCATCCTCAGATGGGTCTATCACGTACTGGGAACGTTTTGACCAACTAGGAAGGGCCGTATATGATCGGTCAAAAGCTAGGGGATGGAAAATTCAATCTGACAACCGTTGACGGAATCCAAATTCCCCGAGCATGGAACAATGAATCACTACATCATTACTTTATATGAAACTATGTATTTCTTATTTTCAATAAATAAGCAATCCCAGAATACCGAGGGCATTGTAAATAGGAAGAATTTTCCCAACTTTTCTTAATAAAATTGCTTTGCTTTCTGAACCAATAAAACTGTGTTCATAAAAATAACCCGCAGAGTCGACAGGTTCAAATTGACTCAAAACCATCCAGTTGCTTCTTGGGATATTAAAACCATGCTCATGTATGCCTCACCTACCTACCAAGTCGACTGAAGAAAATCGACTCAAACCGTTGAATCAGCGGAACCCGATCCTCGCATTCTAAGAACTAATGTTGCTCCGGCAACATTGGGGAGGCCCAAATCAATGTCGCGCATATCGTAAGCCATGCAATGCGTCTTATATTATGAAATCACATCCAAGCAAGCACAACTCCCCAAGCCGCGCATCCCCATAAGCCGCACATCATTCTTGAGCCGTGAAACCATGCTCTCGAAGCATGAACTCCTCACATTACTTGAAGATTGGTAGTGTCGAGAAATTCTAAACTGTTTCAGATCGATGGGTCATATCAACCTTAAAAGCCATGCATTTCATAAAATTTGCACATTCTTAAGTACTTGAATTGCCCTGGTAATGTCGAGAAACACATCTATTACAGGATTAACGGGAATCAACCCCCACTATCAAAAGTAAAGTCACATGAATCTAGTGGAGTGCAATCTTCCGAAATGCGAGTTCCTAAAGATAGGAACTGCAAAATAGACTCGATGACAAACATCAGAGGAACCACTTGGATCAACCGATTGGAAATCTAGCATTTGAAGTAAAGAACCCCATGAACTGGGGGGCACACACACAATGCTCAAGTAAATAAAAAATCAAACACTTCACAGTTCTTTTCCTCCAAACAATGAATTTTGGCAATAATTATAGGACTAAACAGAATAAGTCATGAATAAAATCGACATAAGTGCATGAAACATAGAGAAGTAGACAAGTAAAGTTACAATCAAAATGTCAACATTGTATTATTTATAACATTCTCTATACAAAGTCAAAATGCGGGGACCGTACCCGCATAATATTGGCTAAAAGATAGAAAAACACAAAATATCACTGTGACAACAACAAAAGAATATTAAGCGCAGACTCTGCACTTGTACAAAATGTGGTCAAAGAACAAAACAGCAAAAGGGGAAAAAGGACAAATCAAGACGTCTTCTCACCGCTGCCCCAGTCTACTTTCCTGCCTCTAATTTACGGCTTCCTAGGCCTATCTTTACCCGGGCAACCTCACTCTCTGAAGCATGACCACTAAAGGAACCTCCTTTCCCCTTATGCTTGCGGGGTCGATGAGAGCTATTTGATGACTTCCTCTGTGCTTCGACCTTCTCCTTTTTCACCCCAATCATAACTTCCTCAGTCTTCGGCTGCCCTGTTTCTGCTTCCTCTGGTTGGCCGCCTTGGTCTGCCTGCTTTTGTCCACCACCAGCTGCCATGCTCTCCTTTTGAGAACAGAGGGGTCGTTCAGACCATAAATTGCCTCAATTTGCTCAGAATGCGGAATGGGCTACAAGCTAGAAGCAGAAAAAACTATTGACGTTGTCAAAATAGCATCGGACCCGGCATTATGATGAGAAGGCAACTTAGCGGGAAGAGAAGGTTGATCTACAATATCAGAATAAAGGGCGGTTATCTCAGCTATTTCATCAAGCATGAATTGAAAATCTTCGAGCACAGGAAAGATGAGAAAGTCACCTGCAGTAGGGGTTTGTCCATGCACAACAACTTCGAAGCCTTTGCCATTGCCTTTCTTCGATACCCGCACGATCATGGGAGAAGTGGTAACGATTCGCTCATCGGTATGTATATGCAACGATGGCTCGCTTGGGCCAGAAGGAAAGTATTTGGTGGCAGCCTCAGTGGTGGTCGTGACAACGATGGATTCACGTTCTCTCTACAGTTTTAAGATTTTCTAGCCTTCCACTAGAGCTAGGTAGGATTCCTCGTTTAAGTAGGCCTAAACCAGCTCCTGCTCAGTATACCAACTGCCCATGTCTTCAAACCGGGCTAGAACCTCCTCCCATACCACCGTGAGCATGTGAGGGAATGATGGACCTAAATAACTAAGACTACCCTTATGAAGCATAGAATTAACATAAAAATCTAAGAGAGTGGCATTCAAGCCTTCCATTTGTCTTGTAAAAGTATCTTGGAGCTCTGAAAACCTAGTCTCTATGCTAGCCTTCTCTATGGCTAATTGATTTCTCTCGGCTTCCAAAGTCAAATATTTATGCGTAGGGAAGCGATTTCTTGGCTTTGTTCGGCGACAACTTTCTTTTCCGCCTCGATCATCGTCTCGCTTGCCTTTAGTTTGTCTTTCAGAACTGCCTCGTCGGTGTGGCACTTTTTTATTTCATCTCTGAATATGAGAGCGGCTTCATCAGTCGTTTCTTTCAGCTCCGTGAACAAAGAAGCACTCTTACATTCTCGTTTTAAGGCATCGTCCCTCTCCTTCTTCAATCTCTCAATCTTAGAGTCGCGGTCCGCGAGCTGCTTCTCGATCTCATCTTTTTCAAACTCAAATGAGAGAATTCCCTGGTATTTATTTTGGTTAACAGTAGAGAGCTGCATGCATAGTTTCTTCATCCCTCAGGCTGCTCCAAGCCATTTTGAATCGCTTGGAGATGGGGTGAGTAAGATTCTGCCCAAACCGGTTCAAGTTCAGTTGGCCGAAGACAACCCCCCATAAGAAAAATAGGGAAATGCAGCCTGCAAAGAGGGGGACCAACAGGAAGAATGTAGGACGCTCGCCTTGAAATGGGAAGAGGAGTAGCAGCAGTATGAGTAGGGGAAGTCACGGTTCTGGAAGGAATGGTAATCCCAGTAGAGATAAGAGGCTGTACGGCGGGAAGATGTTCGCGGTCTTTCTTTAGCTTCTTTGACAAGTCTCCCCGCTCGATCGGACAGTTTCTTTTCTCTTGGCTGCTTCCTCTATCACGGTCTTGACCCTTTTCATACCAGCGGTGTTCTTCTACCTCCCTATCTTTTCTCTTCATTCTCTCTTTGTCGGTTTAACGAGAGGAGTAATATCTGGATGAATACCTCTTTGAACGCTGAGACTCAAGCGATCAGCAAAGATCACCGTAGAAGCCACGAGACATGATCCCTACAGCAAATAACAGAATGACTTTAGAGAAAAGGCATTAGATGGACGAAAATGTCTTAAGGAGATGACGATAAAATGCGTAGCCCCAGTAAAGCGAGCGCTACAGTTTATTGATCCTAGCAATGTACATGAACCGGATCGATCACCAATAAACGTTGGGACTTTCGTTTCCGTAGGAATAATCCGAGTAGGCTAGGAAGGCAGCCTTTCTAAAGCAAAGCCACTCATCAGGTAACCTACATCTACAAATATATCACTCGTATCTCTTATGTCAAAATCAGCACCTCCCAGAGAGGGGTTGGGAACAAGATCGTTTTTGGGAGAAGCTTCCCCAAAGTGCTCTCTCAAAGGAGGTCAGGGGATATGCTCGGGACTCGACTCCAGAGCCTTGTCATCTAAGTTGGCATCACCTTGGTCGAGGTCTTTATCCCAGTTAATTTCCTCTTCGATTAAGGGGAGTCCCTCACCAATTTCTCATTCTTCCTTTTCTTTCACCAATTAATCAACTCTTCTTCTTTTTCCTCCGAAATCGAAGGCATCTTGGGTGGGCTATCGGCTTCAACCTAAACTTGTGCCTCTTCAAGAGTTTTCTCTGACTCACCAGTCGATTCACTTCCTTCTTCATCATCGTCATCACCTTCATCGGAATTGTGAGAAGAGGAGACTGAGTGAGTTCGAGTTCGGGAACGAGAAGGGGCACTAATGAATCCAACGGATCTCCCGGGATGTAAAAGGCCACAACTGTGGAGATTCTTGTTCGTAAGAAGAAATATAATCGTGCGCTCTCGAGAATCGACCGCTTTAAGGGCACTAAAAATGGGACCGAATGTTGGATCTTTGTTGATCTTTGGAAGGACTGCATAAGCATAGATGATTGTTCAAAAGACTTTCTAGCTGCTAAAAGAAATCCTATGCATAGTAAGAAAACCTTACCCCCCGTAATCCATAGACGAGTAAACTCCTTTGGACATTCGACGAAAAAAATTAGTTTTTGAATGAGGGGACCATGCTAGGAAGGTCAAGTATAAGCTTCCGACTGCGTTGCACCATGATATAAACTAGGAACGGATTAGCCTCCCTATTTTTAAATAGCAGAAGATACTGCAGCTCGGTAAAGTTCGGAGCATGATTGAGCATTCGCACAAACAAAACATACAGGAAAGTTAGCATGGCATAGCCATTCGGGAGAATCTAAAATGAGGCCAGCCCCATGTTCTGAAGGGTCGCTATCAGAAAATGATTAAACGGGGGCACCGTGCTATACACACACATGTAGCGATGGAAGGCCACATATCTAGAAGGCGGCTAATGAGCGAATTAACCTCTTGATGGCAGAAATACATCATCCTCCATGATGCCTTATTAGGAGCAAACGCATCACAACGCCCTATGTGTGAGAATCGAGGAGGATTTCTCCGAGGGATCCAGTAGAACCCTGAAGTTGGGGGGAGTGCGGTCAACAACGGGGCCAACTGGAATCAGGCGGCTATACTGTCTTGATGTTATAGAGGTAGCAGGTCTAGCCGGGATCGAAGAGGAGTCCGCTTCAGAAGCAGGCGAACTCCCCTCGATTGACTTACGATGGGAAGATTTACGCATCATTCTATATAAGAAAGCTTGTGTTCAAAACGGCTAGGTGCACTTAATTTCTAAACTGTAAACCCTTAGCACGGATAATGCTTGGAATTCGCATTCGAAAGATGATCGACGTGTATCAATCACCGATCAGACTCCAAGCATTAATCGTGAGTGTGTGTGATGTGTAATCTTTGCAAGAATGGGCGCGACCTCCTGCTGCGAGAAGACCATTCCTATAGATGGCTCACTCACACCGGGAAAAGCAATCTGTATTAGCTATTGATGTCATTTCTTCTACACTTACCCATTATCGATCAAAGATCCATAACAGATCCATTATCTGAAGCAACACGGAAAGCTCTTCCTATTCCAGGAATGTTGACTATGCAATAATAAGACCAGTCTGAAACAAGCAACTGTAAGTTAATGGGTCTGAATTAGGAAGGAAATTATCAACATAAGTCGATTTTAGTTTCCTGGAAGATGATGACAACCTAAGCTGCATACAAGGCGTCGTCCCGTGTTATTATCACCTTTCACAAAATCCAAAATCAATCGACAAGAACCAATTCCAGGGTCAACTACATGACTTGATGCAAGTTAATTTCGATTTTGCAGATGGAAATAGCAAGACATGTCAACACTAGGGAAAAACCTTAGTTTCGTTCTGTGAAAATCCAAAACTTGATTCACTTTTTCACAAAATCATAATCAACGCGAATCTTCAACTATGTCCTTCACCAACGCGACTTCATCACAAATCAATCATGAAACTACAAAACCAACTTCACCAACCTTCCAGATTAAGAAAAGTGATGATCAGGTCCTTAATCCAAGATAGCTCGAACCATAATGCTTTGGATCTGCAATGGTTGGATCGGTGATAGCTTAGGGTAGGCAAAGTCATGCCAGAGGCTCCTCGAGATAATGGTTAGCGATGCTAGAAGTAGAGGTCGCTGGCGGTGGCATTCTGATGGTAGAAGTTGGATCATCTTAGCTTTAGAATCGTTTGGATTGGCTCGGCTTGAAGTATGAAAATGAGGAACAGGAGATCTGATCCCGTATAAAAAAAGAGAAAGGAAAGCTTAAAAAATTTGCTAAGTACCTGGATCAGTACCGATCTGATCAAATTTGATCGATATTGATCCAAAAATTTTCCCTCGTATGACTTCAAACTTTCCAACTTTGCTCAACTTGATGATGGTATTCATTCTGAAAGTTATCAAGCTAAGATCGCCCCGTAACAACGTCTTTTGAAAAATATCAAACATTATCTTCTTTCTTCTACTTATCACATTTATTAGAATGACTAGGATTTCCAATTCCTCCTTCCCTCGCAAGCCATTGACAAACATACTGAAAATGTAAAACACAAAACTCATTTTCAAACAAACACTAACTTAACTTTTACATCTATATCAATTCATGTATATATGTTGCGTGTTGCTGCAGTGGGGCTTAATATAAGGAAATATGCAAGTTTTTAACTATAACAAATATTATTTATTTCCAGTAATAAATTCCCAAGATTATGACCTTGATCATCAAATTAGCTATTGTTGCGAGTAGCTTATTGCAAGTGTTCATTACCGTGTATTTCTTTTTGCTAGCATGTTGTATTTGTTTCATACTTTCTTACTTTGGTTATTTTTCGTTTGGGCTTTAGACTGTTGGGTTGTCCACATCTCATCTATATATACATTTTGTATCGTTTGTATTTAGAAAAGATCAAATAAATAAAAGTTGGTTTTCCCTCTTTTAATTTGTAACATGGTATCAAAGCGTCTCGATCCGAAAATAATTCCTCGTTTTTTTTCCTCTTGTTTCCTGATCGATTCTCAACATGACGGAAGGCAAGTCGATCATGGATGTAATGCCTGTAATGTCGAAAATTACTGAGCATAAATTGGGGGAATCAAATTATTTTGATTGGAGCAAGACTATTCGACTCTACCTTCGAAGTATTGATAAGGATGATCATCTTCGTAAAGATCCACCTTCAGAAGATTCAAATGTTAAAGAGGATCAGGTATGGCTTAGGGATGATGCTAGGCTATTTCTTCAAATTAGAAATACTATTGACAGTAGTATTATTAGTTTGATTAATCATTGTGAGTTTGTGAAAGAGCTGATGGATTATTTGGAATTTCTGTATTCTGGAAAAGGAAATCTAAGTAGAATGTATGATATATGTAAGTCATTTTATCGAGTAGAGAAGCAGGATCAGACATTAATGAATTATTTCATGAATTTCAAAAAGATTTATGAAGAATTTAATCTGCTATTGCCTATAAGTTCGGATGTGAAAATTCAACAACAACAAAGGGAGCAAACGGCTATTATGAGTTTTCTTGGAGGTCTTCCATCTGAATTTGAATCAGCTAAAGCACAAGTATTGTCTGGATCTGATGTTAAATCTTTACAAGAAGTATTTAGTCAAATTTTGAGATCTGACAGTTCAAGTAATCAAACTCCTACTGCATCTAACAATAGTGCTCTAATTAGTCAAAGAAATTCTGGAGAAATGTTTAGATCTGAAAATAGAGTTATGAACTCTTCAAACTCATGCTCTTATTGCAAAAATATTGGACATAAATATCAAAATTGCTGGAAACTTGCTAAACAAAGACAAAATAATGGAAATAGTGGATCATATAATAATAAATGGCAAAGTTCACCAAATCAAACTGCAAATGTTGTAAAGAAGACTGAAGATGGTTCTGTGTCAGTCAATGCAGAGGAATATATGAAGTTCACTGAATACAAAGAAGGGCTGAAGAATGCATCAAATTCTATATCAACAGTGGCTAGATCCAATAGGTGGATAATTGATTCAGGAGCAATAGATCACATGACAGGTAACTCACATTTATTCACTGAATTTCAAGAGAATAAATCTGCTCAATATATTACTTTAGCCGATGGCTCGGTAGCAAACACAAATGGATCTGGGTTTGTTAATCTCACTTCACAATTGTCATTAACCTCAGTTTTACATACTCCAAAGGTAGCTTTTAATCTGTTATCAGTTAGTCAGCTAACCAAAAAGATGAATTGCTGCATATCCTTTTACCCCAATCATTGTGTATTCCAGGAATTAAAGAACATGAGGATTATTGGTAAAGGTCATGAGCAAAATGGATTATATGTGCTGGAGGAGGATCAATCCATTACTGTAGCCTGTATAAGTAAAGATGAAGCACTCAAGGTTCATTGTCAATTGGGTCATCCATCTTTACTTAATTTCAAAAAATTATGTCCTAAATATAATTCTCTACAAGTTCTAGATTGTGAGTCATGTCAATATGCTAAACATCATAGGTTGTCTTCAAATCCAAGAATAAATAGAAGAAGTAATTCTATATTTGAGCTTGTTCATTCTGATATATAGGGACCATCTGCTATCATTTCTAAGCCTGGTTTTAGATACTTTGTCACGTTTGTGGATGATTATACATGCATAACATGGCTATTTCTTATGAAGAGTAGATCTGAATTATATTCTATTTTCTATAAATTTTATGCTGAAATTGAAAATCAGTTTAATACTGTGATTAAAACTCTGAGGAGTGATAATGCTAAGGAGTATACATCTGAATTATTTCAGAAGTTTATGAGTGATAAAGGTATAATCCATGAGACTTCATGTGTAGATACTTCTTCTCAAAATGGTGTTGCAGAACGTAAAAATAAGCACTTTCTGGAAACAGCAAGAGCTTTAATGTTCCAAACAAATATGCCAAAATATTTTTAGGCTGATGCTGTGTCAACTGCTTGTTTCCTCATAAATAGAATGCCATCATCAGTGCTAAATGGAGAGATACCATATAAACTCTTGTTTCCAGATAAATCGTTGTATCCAGTTAAACCTAGATTATTTGGATGTACTTGTTTTGCTAGAGATGTCAGGCCAAATTTGTCCAAACTTGATCCTAAGTCTGTTAAGTGTATATTTGTGGGATATTCACGTGTTCAAAAGGGCTATAGATGTTATTGTCCAAGTCTTGGAAAGTATCTTGTGTCTATTGATGTAACATTTCATGAAGACATACCTTACTTTCAAGCTTCGCAGAATTCATCAGAAAATACTCAACAGGAGGATGATGAAGTCGATGATTTTCTTATATACACTTTGAATGATAATACATAAGAAGAAGCAACTGTTGCTCAATCAGAAATTCCAGTCCATGAACCAATTCCTACTATTGATCCAGAACTATATCTCCCTATTGTTTGAGGAAAGGTAGGAGACAATGTACATATCCTATATCATCATATGTGGCATATGATCATTTACCATCTCAAACATGTTTACTTCTCAAATCTCTTGATAGTGTGACTACACCAAAGAATATCACTGAAGCTTTATCTAATATTAAATGGTATGATGCTATGGTAGAAGAGATGAATGCTTTGAAAGCAAACAAAACATGGGATTTGGTTAAATTACCTCAAGATAAGAAAGTTATTGGGTGTAAATGGGTTTATTCAGTTAAGGTCAATCCAGATGGAACTATTGCAAGGTATAAAGCCAGACTCATGTGTAACGACCCGGTATTTTGGACCATTCAAATCGACAATAAATCCATACATGTCTGACTTGAATAATTCAAAATAACAGATTGTAATAAAAATTTAGCAAAACTCAGCATATGCAGTAAATAAATCAATCACATAATCACAGACACAGAGTAATACAATAATACGCAGCGGAATAGATAAAATAGTAGTTCATGAAGCTACTATATAAACATCAGAGTTAGGAATAAAATACAACAGAATATCTCAAATGCAGTGAAGTCTCCAGTACAACAGATGACTTCTCTGAACAAATCAACTAGAAGAGCTGAAAGCTGAGGCGATAGTTGGATCTCCAAAGGAAGCTCCAAACTCCAAGGGTGAGTCTCAAATGCTGTATCACTCGGTCTGACCCGAGCGTAAAGCAAAACACAAAACACTCGAGTTAGGATTAACATTCTTATATAAATAAATCCAACTCAAGTGAAATATCAACTGAAATACGAGTAACTTAAAGGATGTTTGGGATAACCATCCTCTAAGGATCTTCAGAACTATCTACAAGGTGGAAATATACATTTTAACACCGCGGTCATTTCAATTAAATTTATACTTCAAAACCCAAATATCGTTTCATTTCAAATATATCTATTTCCAAAATAGTATATATATTAAATGATTTAGAAAGTAAAGTATTTAAATTTCCTCAAGTCTCGCAAATCGATTCAAATCAACTTCAAATTCCAAATTCAAATTTATTCAAAGCTCAATTCTTCAATTTAATTCAGTTCTAAATATACCCTTTATTTTCAATATATTTCAAAGCTTTAGTATTCAACATTTTCAAAGTTAGTTTTAACAGTTTCATATAGCTCTTGATTTAACTTCATTATTATTTAATCAGGGAATATTCACTTAATAGATTCAATACCATTTAACTAGTCTTAAATTTCCTTTTTACTAAATATTTCCTTAAATTTATTTAAACAAGAAATATTCATTAAATTATTTAAATCAAACTCAAGTTATAAATCATATCTTAAATTTCAATAAGTTTTAAATCGGTTTAATTAGATAAAATTCTTTAATGAATCCAATTTCAACTAAATTCAAATTATCTTTCTAACCTTAACTTATTCAAATTATTACCAAAATCTATTTTGAAATATATTTTAAATACTCAACATATTATATGTATTTAAATCAATCATTCCCATTTATATATAATAATTTAAGGCACAACATTTATTAAAACCATATATTTCTTTCCAAAACCATAGAATTCATTTTAATATATATATATATGGACCAACGGTGTCTGTATATATATTTATCATATGGTTAAGTGATACGGATATTTATCATTTCAATCCGAAATTTAAATATATACGGGTAGATATCATTTCGACCCATAATCCCAATTTCAATTCAAATGAAAATCGCTTGGGTTTATCATTTCAACCCATAACGAAATTCTCCTATTCTAAAGTCCGTTCGGGTATGTATCATTTCAACCCATAGTGAATTCTATACTAACAGGGAACTTGCAGAGTGATAACAGATAATAAAAAATATAACAACAGGCATATATCATCAATATAAATAACAGATATGAGTGTCAGATGTCACAGGAGAACAGATACAAATAATAGTAATAACAGGCATATAATACTAGGTACTGGTGTCAGATGTCACAGGTGAACAGATACAATAATAGTAATAACAAGCATATAATCCTAGATACTGGTGTCAGATGTCACAGGTGAACAGATACAATAATAGTAATAACAGGCATATAATCCTAGATACTGGTGTCAGATGTCACAGGTGAACATTTATAGATAATAGCATATATAACAATGTAAATAACTTCAGCAGCATATTTCAATTGCTATTTCAATTGAAATCAAATTTAAATAATAAAAGAACATTTAATCGTGAGTGATTGCTCACCTTTCGAGGCTAGATAGATTTGACAAAGAAATAAGTTACGAATCCAATCGCGAATACCAAATCAAAGCTAGATTGGCACGAATTTGGACGGACAAAGCTGATAGATAAAGAAATTGACGAAAAACGGATCAGATCAGTTTGATAGAAAATAGGAAATATTTATATATATTTTTTTGAAAACAATATTAATCTAAACAAATATTAAATTACATATATATTTCAAAATCATTGGTTGAAATAGACACATAAATAAAACATCATATCTAACATATATATACATCAGTAAGTAAAGACTAACATATGAAAATTCTTATAAAATCTTATATTACTTATACATATACGACCATAAATTATGTCATATATGTCATATACATCCCACGCACGCTAACCATGGTTCCATTCTTATATGTATTGGGTATACCTATGTAACATATATTTGACTTGCTTACATATAAACAGCACAAAATATACAGTATAGTACTATAAAAATGAAATTATGCAGACACTACTATTGCTCACGTTATACGTATATCTCAAATCAACATGTTATATATATATATACACAGCCGCATATATAGTATATAATTTTATACGAAACATGCAATGGTAAACAAAACTAAAACTAAACACACATATATAGGAATAATATATACACATGGATCTATAGCAAATAGTGCTAACTAACATTTAAATGTATATTGCAGTCACAATATATGCAGACTCCATGAACTTGGATCATGCGCATTATAAAAAGAATGCGTGCAGCATGTATTGTCATAAATATATGTATAATTTATTATAAAAGAAAATACATTACTTTTTTTTTATATAACAGAGACAACATCACAAGCAAGTACTGACATACCTATATGCAAACAGCATAGCTAACCTACTGTACATCTACAGAGATTGATACATGTAAACTGACGTGTATATATATGTACACTCACGCCCATATAACCATTTAAGTCAATCTTTAATAAAACAACAATATTATCTTCCCAAAATATCCTATATATAAATATAAAACTATGCGGAATTTATTTTATAACTTTAGAAATATGAGATATGACTATCAATACCTACACGTCACTATAAATAACAGATCAATAAAACATTAGAACGAATAGTTTTACATATAACAGACAGTTAAATACTATGTATACTAAATATACTTTAAGCAAATAGAGAGTGCCAGACTATGCATATACCCATACAAACTAAGATATAGAACACTTAAACAATATTAACGAAAGTATAAATAAGCTAACATGTTTAGATATAAGTACATACGTAGATATATAAACTATCTTTATAAAACCAATATATAACAACAGAAGTATATATATATATATGTTACCTAATCAAAAGCGGAGAAGCATCTCGGCAAAAAGGAAGAGGAGGAAGTTGAGCACGAAGGGATGGTGGCCAAAGGCTTCTTGCCGAGATGAAGTTGGTGAATGGATCCGAGGCCAGGCTGTTGAGGCAGAGATTGCCAGGCGTGGGCTGTCACTTTAGGTGGAGTGAAGGCGATGTGGGATGCTGGAGTGGTGGGCGAACTCGTCGGAGGAAGTGGGAAGGGGGGTTGCTTCGGTTGTTGTTTGGGTTTGGTGATGCTCACGTGAGCTGTGGGCGAGCTGCCATGTTGGTGGTGGAAGTGGAAAACGAATCAGGTATGGGAGAGGAGGGGGAAGAGAAGGGATGAAGCAGAGGTCGGGTTGCAACATTTTGGGAAGGACGAGTACCATTTAAAAGAAGAATAATAGGCTTTAGCAAATAAACAGAGAGGAGAGAAAATGGCAACAATATGTGGAGCTTTGCATTGAAAAAGGAACATAAGAAAAAAAACAAATAAATATGAACTGTTGCCAAATAATAAATGTATACAAAACGTAAACGCATAAATGAAATGGTAGGTGGTGGCAACGGCTGAAATTTGGAATAAATGTTGAAATGAAAGCTAGCGACCGTTTTATTCCAGCCGTTTGAAAGTTGAATGGGCATACTTATCAAAAGTGTAAAAGTGGTACTGGTACAGTTATCTGTTTCACAGATTTCGCCGTGCACCGGACCTCAAAATACAAAATAAATATACTGTGGTGATCAGCGCGACGAGACGATCAAAACGGTATACAGATATTAGTGGTACGATCATCCGATCAAAAGTCGATAATCGGTACCCGAAATGTTGCTATTCTGCCAGAATTAAGATAAACGGAGCAATAGAAGTCAAAATTTGGGAAAACGAATTTCGCAGTCTGATTCAGAATGATCTGAATAAATTTTCTCCTGTTGACATATTTTGGTTTCGGAAAACTTTTAAATTCACTGTTATTAACCGGTTTGATTTGAAATAAAATTTCACAGGAAAATAAACTTCAATATTATCAGATGAAAATTTACCAGTTGTTATGTTTAAATAGACGTATTCCAAATATCAAATTTTTAATTAAAAATTTTATCATTTAAATTTTCACAAAATTTCAACTAATTACGTTATTAAAACAGTTAAAATTTACGGGTCGTTACACGTGGCAAAGGGTTATGCACAAATATATGGAGTAGATTACTTGGAAACATTTTCTCCAGTGGCTAAGCTAACTTCAATTAGATTACTCATTTCTCTGGCAACTATGTACAACTGGAGACTGCATCAATTAGATATTAAAAATGCTTTCTTACATGGTGACTTACAAGAAGAAATGTACATGTTTCAACCTCCTGGATTCAAGGTTAAAGCTAAAGATGAGTTGGTGTGCAAGCTGAACAAGACCTTGTATGGACTAAAACAGAGTCCAAGGGCATGGTTTGGAAAATTTAGCAATGTTGTGGAGTCATTTGGCATTATCAAGAGCAAGTTTGACCATTCAGTATTCTATAAGAAATTTGGTGCAGGTATTATTCTTTTGGTTGTTTATGTTGATGATATTGTTATTACAGGAAGTGATGAAGCAGGAATCATTTCCCTAAAACAGTTTATTCATAAAAAATTTCATACAAAAGAATTAGGAGAATTGAGATATTTTCTGGGTGTTGAGGTTATCAGAAATAAGGAAGGAATATTTTTATCTCAAAGAAAGTATATTTTGGATCTATTAAATGAGACTGGAAAACTTGGAGTGAAGCCATGCAAAGTTCCAATGATACCAAATATTGATCTGTCAGTGGAAGGAGAAGTGTTCAATGAGCCTGAAAGATATAGAAGGTTAGTTGGAAAGTTAAACTATCTCTCTGTAACCAGACCTGATTTGGCTTATGTTGTTAGCATAGTGAGTCAGTATATGAATGCACCAACTGTGCATCAATGGAAAGCTGTTGAACAAATATTAGGGTATTTAAAAGGAACTGTTGGATATGGTCTTATGTATTTGAATCATGGTCATACAGAGATAGAGTGTTTCTCTGATGCAGACTGGGCTGGCTCCAGAGTGGACAGGAAATCTACAACAGGCTATTGTGTGTTTGTAGGAGGGAATCTAATATCATGGAAGAGTAAGAAAAAAAATGTTATGGCTCGATCAAGTGCAGAGTCTGAATACAGGGCTATGGCGAAAGCGGTATGTGAAATTATGTGGGTAGATCACTTGATGTCTGAAATTGGTTTTGAAGTTCATAAGCCAATTGCTTTGGGTTGTGACAATCAAGCTGCTTTTTATATTGCCTTGAATCCAGTTTTTCACGAGAGAACTAAACATATTGAAGTGGATTGCCACTTTGTTCGAGAGAAGATGCAGCAAGGTTTGGTGTGTGCTAAGCATATTGGAACAAAGGAGCAAGTTGCTGATGTGTTTACTAAGGCAATTGATGGAAAGAAAATGGAGTACTTGAGAAACAAGTTGTGCATGGTGAATTTACATGCACCAACTTGAGGAGGAGTGTTGCGAGTAGCTTATTGCAAGTGTTCATTACCGTTTATTTCTTTTTGCTAGCATGTTGTATTTGTTTCATACTTTCTTACTCTGGTTATTTTTCGTTTGGGCTTTAGACTGTTGGGCTGTCTACAGCTCATCTATATATACATTTTGTATCGTTTGTATTTAGAAGAGATCGAATAAATAAAAGTTTGTTTTCCCTCTTTTAATTTGTAACGCTATTACATCAAGAATGCAAATAAAATAAAATCTGATAGATAATATATTATTTAAATACCGACTGGTATCCTAATTGAAAACCAAAATTTTATTTTTGAACGATTTTTATTAGTGCATATAAATTAAAGATTGATTTTCAATCTATAATATCAAAAAACTAAAGGTTTAATTTTTCAAGCATTATAAATTATTATATAAAGACCGAATATAGCCTCTATTTTTTGGAAATATGAATCCATCTTTTATTTTTGAGTTTCATACACAATAAACCTACATCAAAAACATGTTTTAAATTACACATTTCGAACTATTTTTGATAACTTTTTTCTCATTTTTTTCAAATATCAAATCTGCACTTAAACCTAGGTTTCTATTGAAATATAGTTTTTTTGAATTTTGTTTGCCAAACTACAAATATTTACAACATACAAAGCAAACATTTACACTTCAAGAAACTGCAAAATATTTGCAGTTTATACTACGGATATTTGCAGTTTTAGAATATGCGACATTTGCAATATGCCTGAAACTAAAAACATAGATGTTTTTTACAATATGTTTTTGAGGATGGATGTATGTATATTTTGAAACGGTGTTTTACAAATGCTTCCCTTGTCAATTTCCTTTTCTAGAGTAGGTTAAATGTAATATACCTAGTGCTAATTCGTTAATGAGCTTATTTATTATTTTCATTTTTATGCTTTTCACATATTATTTTTATGTAAACTTGACTTTTCATGGCTTCTAGAATAGATAGGTCATCATGAATTATTTTTCATAACCATTTTATTATTATTTTAGCTACAGATACATAATTTTTTAACATATCTACGGTGCCTTCGTAGATAATTTTTGTCCAGTTTACTTTTGCATCACTTTAGACACGTCAGATGCGTTCGCAACATCTAACGTAGGGCTAACATTTATGGATTGTTTGCCTCAATGGGCTAAATTTACCAGTTGGTGTCATATGCATGTGATGCGTTTGATGCAACCCAATAGTTGACCGCGATGTTCATATTTTTACCCATATATAATAGCACACTTCTCTCTTTTTCCTCCTCACCAACAACAACCCCAACTTCCACCCAAAAAAATTCGCAGAAGACAATCGCATTCTGAGGTAATTTTTGATATACTCATCTTAATCTCATTCCTATTTACTTTACATAAATTTTCCGAATTTTTTCCTAGTTTTATTTTGAGGTAGTGAATGACTAAAACTGTTCATAAAAACTCCCACCAAAGTTCGAAGAATTGTCCGAACAAGCTATGGTATAGTTGGTGCATTGCATCGCCAAAGCTTATGGAGCTAGTGGAACAAATAAAAAAGGCATCCATAAGAAAATTGCAGTTGCATTGGATGAGACTTGATGACTATTCTGAATGAAGTAACGGTAATGGATGATCAAATTCTCTACAAATACGATGGAGTAAAGAAAGAATGGTCGGTACGGTAGGGTTTCTATAACAAGACCGACATAGGTTGAGATTTAGTGAGGGGAATGGTTAGTTAAATCGAGCAATGGTGTGCCAATCGTGTATAGGTAAATTTGACCTCTTTTCATTTGTTTACAAGTTAGTGCTAAATTTTGTTCATCTTTTATTTTGCTTTTCAAGAGTTTGGATCAACATTTCTAAAGTATAAAGAACATCCAATAGCACATATGGAGTTACTGCAACAGATTTTTCAAGGTATTATTGTAACGGGAGTGGGTGAATTCACACCTAGTGTCACTGAAGATTAAGTGCATTATCCTCCTCCGGAATAAACCACCAACTCACCTGTGACGACCCACGTTTTTGGACGGTTTAAACCGACAATAAAACACACATGTCTAACTCAAACCATTCAAAAGGGAAGATTATCAATGGAGTAAATAATAAAATAAGAGAAAAGAAGGAAAACAAAACATAGAATCTCACAGCGAAATGACAAAATATAATAATCAAATAAACAGTTCATGGAGCTGTTTTACAATATACATTTGATTACACAAATTTTACAACATAACCAGAGTACATTCAACAACATACCAATAATGATGGAGTAGAATAATACTAATAATACAATATACCAAACTCCATCTTCGTCCTCCATAAATAATGTCTTCAAACACTGAAAAGCTCAGGTTGACTCGAACGCGTTGAAAAGACAAAACACTCGAGTCAGAACTAAAAGTTCTTATGTAAGTTAAATCAACAACAAGTAAATGTAAGTGTAATAGCTTCAGAGATATTTACGGGGTTTTCCATCTCCTATCTAATGTACAACGTGAGTGCAATAACTTAAGAGATGTTACAGGATTTTCATTCTCCGAAGGATCCGTTAAACTATCTATATGTAGTAAGATACACTATATATGTAATGTCTAATCAGTAAAGTAAATATTTTTCTTAGCGTTAAGGCTTTACATTGATCCCCCTTAACACATTTTTAAGCAGGTAGTCTATGTAGGTCCTGTAACATAACCAGTAACATAGGTAGACAGTGAGTCCCCTATTGTTACCATACGAAAACAAAATCGTAGTGGACACGAATAAGGATAAAGAGTATGACAAGGCACGTGAGGCAATGTCCAAGGTAGGATACTGCTAGTTTGGGTCGCAGGGCTAATGGTAACGCATCGTAGCTACGACCGCCCACCGCGTCCAATACCCCCAAAATCAAATCAAATCAAGGTGCATCGATCAAGCCAACATCAATATAATAATACGAAGAGGTGTGTCCGCTAGGGGTAGCTAGCTCACTTGGCCCTGACAAGCCATCCTGTTTTAGTCATTTCAAATTAGCACAAGTGACGGGGTAATCCATCATGGTTCTCTTTCTTCAAATCCAGCAAACACTTACCAAATCCAACCACTTCATTCTGGATCATCCACCATGTACATAGTTGTTAAAGTGTTTTCAATATTGATAGAGAGTATGCCAATAAGAGGACCTGGTCTCTTTAACAACCAAACGTCATTTTTCACACTGGTTGATTCTTTTACATTTTGAAAATGGTTCACATTTGATATCAAAATATCATATTCACTTCAAAATATCTTTCTTTTCAAAATCATTATATTTACTCAAAATATGTCATTTTCACTTGAAAATATCATTTCAAATTTCAACTTAAACCTCATTTATCCACATTCGCATTCAAATCAACGATTTAAATATAAACATCTCAACCTTGCACAGTTTTGAAATTTTAGAAAATAGTTTGAATAGTTTAAATAGTTTAAAGATTTAAAACAGTTTAATATAAAATGGTTTGAGTATTGAAAATGGTTTATATAGTAAAATAGTTTGGAAAATCTAAATGATTTGAATATTAAAAAGAATAGATTTTAAACTGTTTATATTAAAATAATTTATTTTGAAAACAATATCAAATCAAACTCTTTCTTTCCATTTCAGCAATATGTACCTATGTCCAAATTTCAAATCAACAAAACTAAATTTCCAATCTTTCAATTCAATTGATTCAATCTCGAATTAGTTTCAAATCAACTTGATTTCAATCTTAATTCGAAATAACTTCAATTTCCAAAAACATTCATTTTTTACTTCAAATTCAATTCAACAATCCAATTCAATGATTTACATTTCAATTCAATTCTTATTTTAAACCATTTCAATTATATCAATTTCATGTCCAATTTCAATTTACAGATTTAAATCGCTTAAATCAAATTTAACTTCATCGTTCAATTTTAAGGTCCAAATCTTAAAATAATTCAATTTCCAAAATTAAAGTCATATATCGATTATAACTTTACATTTCCAATTCAATTCTTTTAAGCAATTTCTTTTAACCAATTTCAATTGAACATTTCAAAGCTTAAATTAGAAAATAATTTAATTCATATAAATCCACAATTTATTTCCTTTTAAACAACAACATTTAATCAAAATCCAAATTCAAGATTTTAAAACCATTTAATTTAACCAATCCGGCGTCCGTATATAATTTTCTACCCTATTACCAAGTGATCAGTTATTTCAATTTTAATTATAGGGAGGATATATATCATTTCAATCCAAATCAAAGTGTCATAACTATATATCATTTCAACCTATTTTTTAATTTATTTGAAATAATTCAAATAACAGTTAATATGCTTCCAATTAATATACATAGTGATAACAGGAATATATAGAATAAATAAACATCCAATCATCCAAATTGTCAACAAATTGACATCCATCACAAACGACATCCAAATCGGCCAATAAATCAAAACACATAACTAATTATCAGTATCCAATATTTAACTAGTAGTTAAATCCAATATTAATTTAAATGTTAATTTAATTCAATATAATACTCAAATTAACATAAATGCCAATTTAAAACTACCAAATAGCAACAATCGAATTCTTATTACTTCACAAATTTAATTTAACTAACAAAGAAAAATTCAGTATTGCATGAGTGGGTTAAATCACTCACCTTTGATTTGTAGTCGATTAAAAATCCAATAAAAGCCCAAAAATCCAACATTCTCCAAATTCAACCAAACTCGTTTCATATTGTCTGGGATTTCGATATGATCCTAATGGAAGAAACTTCGTCTAAATCCGAGTTTGTATGCAAAAGTTATTGATATCAGAACATTTGAAATTTTATAATTAAATTAAAATAAACAAAAGGGGTAAAATAGTAATTCCCTCCAACATCCTAACCCTAGTGCTACAGCAACGATCGAACCTATCCTCAACGTCATGCCGACATGATCAATAGCTCATCGTCGTCGCCTGGCAGCACTTCCCTCCGATCTGACCACTCCACCATCTCCCCCATGGTCTGCCGCCCCTCTAAGCTCCACCTCGACAACCGCGCCGTCCCTTGGCGAGCTCCGATGCCGCTGCCTTAACGGCTAAGTTCTGGCAATTTCAAGCACCTCTGACATAAGCAAACCCCATAGATCGACTCTACTAATCGTCCTCTACCCCGCCACCTCCGATCGTCGATTAGTTGACGATCCACCATTGATCGCAAAACCGTAACAACAGACGGTTGAGAAAGATCGCCCAATTCTGGACAAACGGAGCCTCCAATCGAAAAACGAATTGCAGACGTAGATTACTTTCACTGAAAGCTTCACGATGATACATTATACGATAGGGTTTGAACAGTTTGAAATTTGGAGTTTTATTTGAATTAATAATTAGGGTTTGAGATGTCTTCATTGAGAAGGAACAGATAATGAAACATATAGATAGGAATTATACGTGCAAAAATTGAAAATAAGAAGCTGCTAGGGTGTAACAGCCTAAAATTTTCAACCATTCGCATCTATACATGTCGGACTTGAAATTCTCAAAATATCAGATTGTTAATTTAAATTTGGCAAATCTCAGCATATACAGTAAATAAAGATCAAAGAATCACAGACACAGAGTAATATAACAATAATGCAGCGGAAACAAAAGAATTGTAGTTCATGAAGCTACTATATATATAATAGAGTTAAATAAGATACAACAGAGGTCTCGAATACATAGATGTCTCAATACAATAGTCAAATACAAAATCTGAATATATCACTGGAATCAACTGAATAACTGAAAGCAGAATCGATATAGCTGGATCTCCAAGCGAAGCTCCAACTCCAAAGGTGAGTCTCGAACACTGAGCCACTCAGTCTGACCCGAGCGTAAAGCAAAACACAAAACACTCGAGTCAGGATTAACATTCTTATATCAATAAATCCAACTCAAGTGAAATATCAACTAAAATACAAGTAACTCAAAGGATGTTTGGGATAACCATCCTCTAAGGATCCGTTAAACTATCTACTATGTAGTAATATACGCTATTATAATAATGTCTATAGTAAAATAAACTATTTAAAAATAGCATTAAGGTGTTACCCATATCTCCCTTAACACATTTTATAGTGTCAATAGTCTATACAGTACCGTAATACCCCGTAAATTGGGGCTACCAGAGGATACTCCATAGGTACGACACAAATCAAACTCGTAGTAAGGCATGCTATGGTAGGTGACACGGCACAACTAGGCAATGCAAGGGTAGATATACTAATTACACTTCCGGGCCAGTGGTAGCGCAGAGCCGCAGCAATTGCCCATCTCGAGCCACACTCCCAAATCAAGGGTGTGCACCAAATCGATCACAAAGTAATAGAATGGCATACGATGGAGTGTGTCCGATCAGAGGAGCTACCTCATTAGCTCATCAATTGCTCTTGTTTTAGCTACCTTATGCCAACTCATGGGAGTCGGGTCCACGTATATACCTCATATAGGATCGTCGCCACCATCCTACTTCATTCTGGAATCTCCATCGCGTACATAGTTGTTAAAGTGGTTTTCAGTATCGACAGAGAGTATGCCCATATCCGATCCCAGTCTCTTTAACAACCAAACGTTATTATAACACCGCGGTCATTTCAAAATAGTTTATACTTCAAAACCAAAATATCATTTCCTTTTCAAAATCCATATCAAAACGATATCATTTTCACTTCAAATAAATCCATTTCCAAAATCATATTACTTTCAAAGTTATAATACTTTCAAAACTAAACAATTTGAAATAATAATAATACTTTGGAAATCATAATACTTTGAAAATTCATAACTTTGGAAATCATAACACTTTCCTTCAAACAGTTTAGATATTAATAATAGTATATAAAATAAAATAGTTTATAAAATAAAATAATTTATATAAAATAGTTATAAGTTAAAACAATTTATATTAAAATAATTAGTATATTTAAAATAGTTTATATTAAAAATAGTTTATAAAATAATATAAAATAGTTTTAAATATAATTTAAAATACTTTATATAATAAAAATAGTTTCCACAAATTTCATAAATCAATTCAAATCAACTCGAATTCCAAAATTCACATTTAATTCAATCTCAATTCATCGATTTCAATTCAATTCAGTTCTAAATAAACTATTTCAAATTATATCGATTTCAAATACAGATTTGAACCTCAAAATAAACCATTTCAATTTCAATATACTTCAAAGCTTTATATATATTCCACCATTTCAAAACTAAATTTGATAATTTCATATATATCTTAATTTAACTCCATTATTATTTAGTTTTGCAATATTCACTAAATAAATTCAATATCATTTAAATAAAAGCCCAAATTTCAAATCACTAAATATTTCCTTCAATTTTATTTAAACTTGAAATATTCATTTTAAATCATCTTACACCAAAAATCAAGTTATAAAATCATATCTTTTAAAACCCCAAATTCCATACGTTCATATCGATTTAATTAAATATAATTCTTAATTAAATCCAATTTCAAATCAATTTCAAATCTATCTTCTCAACCTTAATTTATTAAATCATTACAAACTCTATATTAAAATATAATTTAAATAAATACTTAACCATATTATATTTTAATAAAATCAAACTTTATTATTAAACTTATTTTATATTAAAACAAATTTATACATTGCTTAAAATCAAGAATTTAACCATATATAAAATAACATTTATATCATATCTTAAATCAATATTTTTATAAAACCATATATTTCTTTCCAAAACCATAGAAATCATATTCAAAATATTTATATATAGACCAATGGTGTCTGTATATAAATCTCTACCCTATGGTCAAGTGATACAGATATTTATCATTTCAATCCGTAATTTAAATATATATATACGGGTATATATCTTTTCAACCCGCAATTCCAAATTCATTGTCAATGAAAATCGCTTGGGTTTATCATTTCAACCCATAACGATTTTCTCATATTCTACAGATCGTTCGGGTATGTATCATTTCAATCCATAGTGAATTCTATACTAACTGGGAACTTGCAGAGTGATAACAGATATGATAATAATATAACAATCAGTAACAGGCATATACCATCAGTGATAAATAACAGATAATGGTGTCAGATGTCACAGGTGAACAGATACAGATAATGGAATATATATATATATATATACGAGTAGTTTGGCACGTGCGATGCACGTGCGCAGAAGGAACTGGTGTTAAGAAACAATGCTTGTGAGGGTTGTTGAAAGCGATAAAATGAGTGTGACGTACACGTATTGTTGAATATTTTGGATATTGACATGCATAATGAATCTACATTTGATGGATGTGGATGTACAAAATTTGTATCGAACATGGTAAGAAGCGTTATATCAGACTGACATTGTGTGGATAGATCAACGTTGATGGTAGGGTAATAATAGTAAACCATCTTACAATTCAGTTTCAAGTGTAGACTTAAGTGTGTAAAAAATATGTATTCAAGGCAGTATTAGTGTTATTAGCAAATTTAAAAAGCTTCCAACGGATTAGTTTAAGAAATGAATTGCGAAATAAGTTTCCACCATCTTTTTATTGCAGTTTCATTGTATATTAAAATGGTCAGGTATGTGCACTGAAATATGCAGAAAACCTTAGAAAAGCAGATAGTTTTTTTTGTTCAAAAATACGTTACCGGTAGGGTAATAATAGTAAATCATCTTACAATTCAGTTTCAAGCGTAGACTTAAATTTGTAAAAAATATGTATTCTAGGCAGTATCAGTGTTATTAGCAAATATAAAACGCGTCCAACTGATTAGTTTAAAAAATGAATTGCGATTTGTAATGATTATTCATGTCTGTTATCAAATATTAAGTAAGTTTTCTGTCAAATATTTTGAAAGTAAATGCAAATATGATACTATTTGTATGTCCAACGGTTGTTTAATTTAATATTTAGATAAAAGACTGTAATGGAAATAAATTATGCATTTCAATTTTTTAATGAATATGGGTACATAAATAAAATTTATGTTTTCTTTTCACTTTCTAAGCACAGCCCTAAATACTTGTATAGAAACAACAGTCAAATTAAATGTAGCCATCAATGAATTCAGTAAATTAGGTAAACGTGTATTCTTGTTTGCAACAAATTAATAATTAATCAGCCTTTTCTATATGAGTATATCTTTACTTGTGACATAAGCTTTGAGTTGTACATCAAAATATAATATTAAATAAGCTACAAAAACACGAAAGTAGAGGCACGTGGCATTCCAACAGAAAAATGGAAGCAGATATACTATATTTAGTATGTATAATTGATATAATAAAAAGCTACACTGCTTGCTTTCTGATCCAAAGTTATATAAAACAAAGTAAATTCATGATAACTTTTTTGTTTAGAAAAGATCATATCAAAATTTTATTTTGAAGAAATCATATCAAATAACAGTAAAAGACACACATATCAAAAGGTCAAATATCCTTTTTTGACCAGTAGATTTCACAGAAGTAGAGTAAGGGCCAAGTATTGAAAAAATTTCTTCTCTATTTCCTTTTTCGTTGTTCCTGCAGCATCGATTAGTTGCATTGTGAATATAGTCAGTTTGAAAATATTTTTTTATTAATATTTTATATGTAAAGAATATTTAAGTAATATATATTTTAAAATAGTAAAAATTAATAATAAAATTTTGGGTGCTGCACGTCCGATCTAGAATTTAAGAAATATATTTTTGATTTAATATATATGTATATTTAGATATTATAAATATATTTATGAATGCACACACCACACTCAAGTGCTTTGGCACGTGCGTAGGAGGAATTGGTATTAAAAAAATCATTCGTAAGGTTTTTTTTATCTTACAAAATGATGTTGGCATGTAAGTAATGTTACGATTTTTCATTTGTGTACATGCACAAATCAACCGTATGTCGAAACGTGAATGAGATTAAGTTATTTTAGAAAATAACTAAACAGGTAAAGAAAGTAATCAACTATTACAACAATATGTAGAGAAATGTAAAAAATATGAAACAAATGGCACATGCTTCGCGTTTAGATGAAAGATTCTTATTTTTTTTACATATGTTCAAGTTCATAAATTCCACATTATTTGATGAAAATTAGCATAATTATTGATATGTGCATATTATTTTAAATGCTTTGTGCATGTATATCAAATGTAAGGAGAATGAACGGGTTCAAGCTTATAAGATGTTTGAAATCTTTTTATTGTAATTAAACTATACGTGTGTATTATTATTTTACATATCCTCAATATTGTTCATAAGAGCATCGATAGATGAAGAATACTGGTAATTAAATTATTAATATTTACTTACATTTTATAATAACAATATTGCCAATATTTGAATTAAACATTCACTAATAATAATACTGCCAATATTAGCTTAAAATAAGATATGACATTTATTGAAGCATGCTTCAAACATTCTACAACCTTCTTCAATTAGGGAAGAAATGTGCACTTTATTCTCATATTCCCTTTGTTCATTCTCATGAGATAAATTTTCATTTAACATCCCACCTGTATAAACAAAAACACATAATTCTTCAAGAGCAGGCATCCATACACGATTAGTTAAGCAAATAAAGTTGTATACATGCAAAATATGTGTAGTTTCCGATAGGTTATTTATTTTTATCAATCATAGGTAGATGCATATAAATGCTTGGCTTAGCTGTGAAAGCTTTCCTGTTTGAATCCAGCATAATTCTTTACAAATGATACATAATTGTAACGGTCCGGCTTCCTATGCCCAGAAAGTCGCATCATTATGAAGAAAGAAAGGGATAGAAGAAGAAAAGAAAAGAAGAAAGAACCACAAACACATCAGAAATCTCACAGCGGAACGATAAATATATTATATCACATAAGATATTACATAGTATCATATACATCAGAGTACACAACTTATACATCACAATATAGACAGTTATAAACTTCTGTCTATTATACAACACTAGTACATCAGTACAATACATTATACACAGCGGAAACTCTATATATCTACACGCTGAAGCCTCCTGCTCCTCAGCTCCTCCAATATTCGTCAAGACTAACCTGAATCCCTCGACTACTCAATACAATATTGAGTACCCAAGAGTTTAATAAAACAGAAAATAAACACTTGGGTCAGACATGGGTCTGGTGTGAGTAAACGGTTTAAATTGCTTAACTTTGAAAACCTTTGAAAACAAAAGTATCACGTAAGACTTCCCACACATAAACATGGGTAAGTTTTTACCTTACGCTAACTAAAACATTTGATAGGAAATCCAGTTATATTACAATAGGGTCTAGGGTTTCCAAGTAAAATACAGAAATAGCTGAAATGCTTACATCTCACATTCCAACATAGTTGGGCACAACTAATACGTACGGCACTTATTGGAGTTTGGATTCCATACAATGGCAGGGCTACTGGGGTACCGCCCGTCACAGTACGTGGCCTAGATCACCGTACCGAGGAGTACGCCCGCTCCCCTGCAACACAAAGCCGGAACCATCCCTTACTGGATAATCCCGAACAAGATAATCCCGTAGTTGGCGCGACCAACCACACACTAAGCCGAAAAGAAAAGGGACCTCTAGACAGGGATCTATCTTGCTCTCAGTGGGTGCTACCCACGAAGCTTTGCTGCACCTCCCCTGTTTTAGCCATTCCCGGTTGATGAGGCTTGAGGTTACGATTACCTTTAATCAGAACATATCACTTAGAATGCTCATCGTCCGCCTGACGATGTACTGAAAGCATTCAATCCATACAAGTTCGTTCCGGGTTCGAACGAAACCGAAGGCATTATCTCGTTACACTCGTTTTGGAATCACCCTCAGAGTTAACGACAATAACCCTTGCACTCTAAATCTTCATCTTCACTTGAGATTCACGACCTATCGTTAATTTGGATCGATGTGGTATTCGGGTCTCCAAACCTGGAATACCGGTATACGGAAACCCGATCCCGGTCTCATCGAAATCCAAAACGTATCTTTTAAGGCCAAGTTGTTTAAAGGTTTAAACAATTCAACTTATCTATATTCATACAGATAGATAATTCACACATCACAATTGATAATCACATTATCATTTAAACAGATGATTCATAATCAAATAGGTAATCCATATCAACATCACAATAGTTAATCTATATTACCATTATAATGCAACCAAGCATTCATACCACACAACATTACTTATCTCATTTCTGAGATTACATCCATTCAAGACAAATCAATGTCATCCATTCATACATAAGCAATGATTTACTTAATCACAACATAATTAATTTAAAATGAATTAAATTAACTATCTCTATCTTTAATTAATTTAAAGTGAATTAACTTAATTACTTCATTTCTAATTAATTTAAAATAAATTAAATTAATTACTTCATTATAAATCTTACTTATATAATCATTAATTAATTACAAATAAATTAATTAATCTTTCTCTAATTATCCACTTAATTAATCACCTTGATTAATTATACTTTAATTACATTTAAGTAATTATCCTTAATTAATTTCACAAATTAATTATTCTTAACCAATACAGTAATTAACCTTTAATTACTTCATTAATTAATTAATTATAATCAATTACTTTAATCCTTAATTAATTATAATTAATTAGTTATTCTATAATCACTTACAATTTATTAATTAATCTTAATTAATCAACTCTTAATTACATCATTAATTAATTATAAACTAATTACCCTTAATTACATCTTATTTTATTAATTACATTAAGTAATTATTCTTAATTAATCCATAATTATAAATTACTTTTGATTAATATAATCCAGTAATTAACTTCCCTTAATTACTTCCATTTATTAATTACTTTATAATTAATTACCTTAACAATTAATTAATAACTTTATTAATTAATCTTAATCCTTTAATTAACTTATTAAATAACTTCCCTTTATTTAATTACATCTAGTAATTATTCCTTAGTTACTCCATCAAGTAATTATGCTTAATTAATTTATAAATGATTATCTCTAATTAATCATTAATTAATTACTTGGTTAATTATTTAACTAATTATTTAACTAATTAAATAATTTCTTAACTATTAATACTTAAAGATCTTAATTAAGAAAATTATTATCTTAATTTAATTATTTACATTAATCAATTATTCTTAAGTCATTAACACTAATTGAGTTACTCTTATCATCTTCACATATTAATTATCTTTAATTAATCAAACTCTTAATTACTTAAGATAAATTCTTTATTATAATTAAACAATTACAACATTTAAATTTTTAACCTTTAAAATCTTTGAAACCTTTCAAAGTTATTAGATAAATTTTAATACAAAGATCATTTTGAAATCCACTTTCTTATTCTTTAAAAACTTATTTATTTAAATTATTTAAAATTTGTTTAAAACAATTTTTCTAGAAAATAATTTAGTTTAATAGGTAAAATCTTGTTTTACCTTTATTTTAAAACTCAGAAACACTACCATATAAATTTCTTTGGTTTTAAAAACTTCAAAACATTTCCTGTAAAATTCTTTAAGCCTGCTCCAAAACCAAACCCGAGTAAAACGTCTGGAAAACCCGAAGTAAACTCGAGCCATTTTACTATTTCCCTGCTTCGAGTAAAACTCGACACTTTCTCGAACGAAACCCGACAAAAAGCTTTCTTCCCCAACCCATATTCCCAGATGCACGCGATCGTGCTCGTGCACGTGCACGTCTATTCTGGTCGACGACGAACTACGACCAGGCCTCCGACAACTCGACTTCCACCTCGGCAACACGATCGACCACTCCATTCCCCTCGATTCAAACGAAATTCGAATACGACCATTCTAACCCATCACCTGGAAAAACGGCATCACCAGAAAATCGACATCGCCGATGATCCTTATATCGAGACACCACGCTAACTTCTCCGCGACTACATCACGTTCTACCAGTACCCACCAACGCCTCGCGATCGCCTCCGGTGTTGTCACGATGTCGCGAAACTCTTTTGAACATCAGCGTAAAAACAGGGTGTTAAACCCTACTTTGCTATCCCCAGACCACCACGACTCATTACAAAAATTCCGACCAATTTTCCCCTATTCTTCCACCTATTCCCCACTTCCAGGCAGAACCACATCACCAATATCTCTTGACAATCAGATAAACCCAAAAATCCTTATTTTGTTCAACCCAGACAAGCTCACTCAATAGTTAACAAAAAAATGTGATTTTTGTTTTAAAATTCATGATTTCAAACATGCATTCAGGTTATAACCCTGTTTCAAAGATTTAAGATGTTTGAGATTCTTGCTTATTGAATATAATAGCTGTTATGCTTGTTTTAGAGACAACTGATCATTAATTTAACTTAATTATAATTTATAAGCCTAAATCTATACTAAACAAACACTTTTGTTTATATATCAAATCTTAACAGAGATCAAATCAAGAGGTAATGGTACATATTTAAATTTTTAGTTTAAAAGCAAAAACAGATATACAGATACCTGTTAACATCACACATATATTTTTATCTCTATGCACAGAATATTCATCACAATGGCAATCACACAAACATTCTTATACATGCATTCATACAACATTTCAGATAATAAATCTTCCAATATCATAGGTTTAAATCTGTTTTTAAAATAAGATTTACTCACTTGTTTTATAAGCAGAGAACAAGGCAGAGCATGTTCCAGGCTTGTTTTCATTTTGAATTCTTTGCATGCTTGATCTCTGATTTTTAAATTGCTGTTGGTTTACTTGTTGAGTTGCTTCTTGCTTTGAAGATTGAAAAACTGATGAAGTTGTTTGATTTAGTTACTAGATCCCAGATTGAAGATTTGAATTTCAGATTTCTGGTACTTGACATTTGAAAAGATCTGAAGCTTCATCATTGAATTTGTTTGTTTTAATCTTGCTGTTGCCCTCAATCGAAATGCAGGTTGAAGGTTATAGTTGATAATTGCATTTCAGCTTAAAGTTGCAGATTTCATTTTTGATTTGTTCTTGATTTTAAATCTCAGGTTTGAGTAAAAGAAGACTAAGGAAATGAAAGATGTTTGTGAAACTAGTTTTCTTTTTCAAAATAGTTATTAAAAATCAAAAATAAAATATATTGCCACATGGTCATTTTGCCAACATTTGTCATTAAATTGTTTAATTGATTTACAAGTGTTTATGAAATGTCCTAACATGTTTACAAGTGTCTTAGCAAATATTTAATTAATTTTTACTTAATTTAGATGTGAATATAACTTACTTATTAAATGTAAATATAAACTTACAACTTTAAATTTACTAAATTAATTAATACTTACATATGTAAATATAAATTTACCTTTTAAAGAAAATATCCTAAAACAAATTATAATACAAATATATTTCTTATACATGTATTTTAAAATTTTAAACATTTAACTTTATACATTTATAACCATTTTGATTTGAGCATTTTAAAAGAAGACAAAACAAAGCTTGTTTAAATCCTTTTTAAACAATTCCATTTAAAATAAACAATTATCTTATATTTTGAAATAATTGAATTAATCTAAACTAACCTTTGAAAAATATTAATTTTAAAACAAAGCTTTAAATTACAATTCATACATATATAAATTATCAATAGATTAAAATAAATTTCAAGCAATATCAAATTATAACATATACATACTATATATATTACAATTTGAAAATACAGTCTTTTATTTAAAACAAAAGATATCCTATTCACAATATATAACAATATATATATTATAAATAGATTAAAACTTTATTAGCTTTGAAAATAAATCTTATCAATAATGCCAGATTATATATTTATTAACCTTTAAAATATTAAATTAACCAATTTAAATTAAAATTATAAAGAAAATTATCAAATCAATTAAATTATCAATACAGATTATTAGATTTATATTGCCCAAAACCCCGGGATATCACAATAATACAGTTTTAGTCATACATAAATCAAAACTTGGGCCACAACAGAGTTCAGAACAATTAATTTATCAATTAATATATACAATGCCAATATCGTATTTAGTAACCCATTAATGAAAGGCTAAAAAGAGTAATGCAATTCTTTAATTAACCTATGCATCCAAACAACTAACTTATACCCTAATTTTAAATAATAAAAAATGCCCTAACAATTTTCTCAATCCATACGTATGTCCTAAAAGTAACATTCACATCCCCACTTGCCTGCAAATATAGCTAGCCTTTATGCTTTGTGTTGAGTTCCCGACCTGACATCCTTTAACTGCTACACAGACTTGCTTTTCCATCTCCCCTACTCTCCTCTTCACATGGAAGACTTTGCTTTTCCTTCTAAAAAGTAAAATGTAAGTCAATGAATCCAAAAATGCTCCTTCTTTTAAAAATCACAATGTTTCATAAGGAAAATTTTCATACCATCAATTAGAACAACTGCTTACCTCTATGGAAGCAATATATCACTCTGCATTCCCTTTATTATGATATTAATAATAGTAATCTATACATTCTGCCTCCGGTGAACTTCTTGTAGTAGGTTCCATCATAAAAATATCAATTAATGAAGGTTAACAACTTACTACTAACTTGGTAGAAACCATAACCGATTGCTAAATTGATTGCAGAAATAAAGTTGCGTTAGATTAGCCAAGTATAAAGAACCAAAGTATATACTTTAGATCAAAAAATTATAAAAATAGTGGTAAGTAATATCAGAATAAAAATTTTGTAGCTATTTCTGGATCGTACAATAGATTTAAGAGTCCAAAAGTAGCTTAAAATATGAAGAATGTATACCATATAGCAACTATCAAAAATACACAATGTTAAGCTTTCTAAGGTCTGACAAACTTGTAGTTTTAATTAAAATTTGCTATTGAAATATAGAAAAAAAATAACGCGCTCAGAACTAAAATGTATGTTTTCTATTAACATCATCAATTCATTCAAAATAACCGCCCTTGTCATACATAAAATAAAAGAGAAAAATAAGAATACTTACATTAAATAATTCATCATTCTCAGTCATAATGGATTTTCTCTTCCTTCAAGAAAAGCGCAGGAGGGATAAAGAATAGCCTACAACATTGTGACAATAAGGAATAGGTTAGTGAGTTGTCCATCTTATTGAAACTTTGACATTTTTTGAGCAGACTGGGCATAAATAAGGAAATGAAGCACCAATAATTATGTGCAAATGGTTCTAATAGGTAGCATAACCTCTACCATGGAACGTTCCACCTAATAATGATTAGGTTAAAGAATATTACAGTTGAAATTTAAATGGTACTCATCTACAATTATATACAAAGATTTACATGGCAGTTTTGAGTGTATATTTTTGCATGTTCAATCTTTGAAGTTGCATGTACATGCTATTATGCAAAATAAATGTCAGAACATTCACTCGTTAGTGTGATAAAAATGCTTTATGATATATTTAAGGACGCTGCATAGCTATACGATTTACACTCTTTATGCAAAATTATTGGCATGGCACAACAAGCCCTTGTGGAGTCAGAATATTCACTCATTAGTGCAATAAAAATAGAAATCAACATTCACCGAAGCATGGCCGATCTTTTCTCCTCTAGCAACCTGCATAACTCAGCCTTCAATCATGTCATCTGAGATTAGAAAATAAAGAAGATTAGTCTGCATCCATACAGGCTCCCATCAGCTAGGCTTTTATGATCAAATAGACCTCATGATGACAAAAATGCCAATTTTGGTTAAAAAATGATACATGTGGTACAAAGCTTGAACCCTAATTTAGTCACTAAAACACAACATGATTTTAATGCAAAATATGCAGCTAGATACGATGACAATATACGCTATTGATCAGAGACTTATTTGGGATTGCCATCTAAACAAAAATGGATATGATGTTATGACAGAATGTAAATGCACCACCAACAATTAATTATTATTCTAGTATACAACAATTTAAAAAATGCATGCACCGATTGGCTACATAAATTTAAACGCAATCCAAACACCTGCACTCCTATTCAAACATACACAACTTCATGTATTATGCAATATAAGCCATTAATGTTACAAAATAGCAAACTTTAATAAAGTGACATAAACTCCACCTATACAACACCTAATAAATTTACCTGTATGTCATGAATATTTTTATCAAATTTGGGCATACTTGAGTATGCTAACATTGATAATTCGCTGTATTTAATAGTAATTCATCCCTTCGTTCCAATTTTGAGTTTCAAATATAGAAATGAAAAAACAGTCTCAGTCTATGTTTATGGTGGTACAATCAAGCTAAATCATCTTCATAACAAACAAAACATAAGCCCACAACAAATATTCTTGTTTAAAAGTTAAGTGGTACATATAATTTAAAGTATTCTTGTTGTTGTAGGTACTTAGTGAATGATAATGAAACTTGCTAAGTAGTGTTTATGTATGTAACTTTTGGTAGTAGAAAAAGTGGACCAAAATATCGTTATTCACCTGTTAAAATTATAAAATATTCAATAAAGAGTCACATATATGTACTTGATTGGTTTAAACATATGATATATGAGTTTAACTGTTGATAGGGGAATTTATCAGAATGAAAGAAGGTCTAAACTTGTAACTTTAAATTGTACCATATTTCAACTAAATAACTAAGGCCTGTCAACTGAAATAAATGTACAGTCAAAAGATCAGTTACCCAACATTAAATAGTTTAACACTCCTTAGTTGTCTATTTAGTAAATATTGCAAAAATGTAAATTTTCTAGTGGTTGTAAATTTCGCACTATAGTATGATAATCTGAATGCCAGCAAGCATTATCCTATAATTTTACTTCAGCACCTGAAGCTATAGTATTGTTGGAAGTGCGAAAAATCCATTTTACAGTAGACACGTTGCAATCCTCACGATGTATGGGAATCCATTTTACAGTAGACACCTTGCAATCCTCACGATGTAGGGCTTTTGTATGGAAAATAATTGAACAAATCATGCTAGGAGAAAATGCGAAGGATGGTAAAATAAGTAATTAAAAAGTTTGACTATATTATTATGTGCATTTAAATATGATACCTGAGTTATTATCGAAATAGTTACATGAAAGTGTCTTGAATATGGAGTAAAGAGTATTTAATGTGGTTTATATCTTATAAAATTAAGTAAATTTGGTACCAACTTTAGAACATGATTTTGGCAAATAATTTGTAAATTCCTAACAAAACAGTTTGTCAATACCGTATTGAAACATTTTATAACGCATAGTCTCATTTACAGTTATACCATAAAAAATCAGCATATATATAAGCACTGATTTCATTTTTACTATTCACTATTAACTAATATATTTAACTGCAAACAGAAACTCAAAAATAAAAGATAAGAAAACATGGAAATGTTTTCACATGTATAATAAAATAGCTTACCAAGGCATTTTTATATTCAATTGGAAAAAAGAGTCATGAAAATCAATTTAAACTTTAGTTTAGCAAGGATACCTTTATCTCCAGCTTCACCTGGTAAGTTATTCAACCATAGTAATACATATTCTTATATTAAAAATATAATAACATCCATCTCCAAATTTAATTTCAAACACAATTATTTATAAGGAGAATTTACCATCAAAAGATATTCTTTAGGCATGAGTGACCTCAAAAAGGAAGCCGATCTTGTACCAAATATCCATTAGTAGTTTCAAAGCAACCAATACCTACCAATAACAAAAATTTAAGGACATTAACACTTCGGAATTTAGAATCATGGTATTGACAGATGGGTTATGAATAATACTATGCTTTCCTAAGCAGTGGTGTTTATCCTAAATTTGACAGTAACAAATTGTTCACATTCGACAACAATAAATTGTTTATAAACAGTGGCTGTCGAATTGTTTGTAAAAATATCAATGGATTTTTCGTTGCTGTCGAACTGTTGCGTGAGTCGAATTACAGAGGATAAATAGTCCTTAATTCAGTGAGTCAACAAACGGTGGCTGTCAAATTCGACAGCAACAATTATATCATAAAAAATCCACTGGTAATGAATTCCTTTGTAAAATAAACATTTTAGGATAAACGCCACTGGTATCGTAAAAAATCAGGTTCGTCAATTGTCTATTTTCTGTACATTTCTATAAAATCATTTACAATTATATCATTTACAATAATTTGTAAATTCCTTTGGTATAGAATGCAATACCAAACAGTGGCGTTCATCCTAAATTTGAACAAAAAAGTATATAAAATAAACAATTGACGAACCTGAGAATTAAAGGGAAGCTGATGTAATTATGAAAGAAACTAACATTTGTAATTATGAAAGCAAAACAATTCCGTCGTTGGTGCAACGCCATGCGTCCTTCAAAGCTTCGCCGGAAGCCAGTCGGTGGGTGAAAGAGTTGAAATCGTTATGGCCGGAAGCTCTTATTGGCTTGTCGATTTGGCGACGGCGGAAGGGTCGATTTGGGAACTTTGATTTCCTACAAAATTCAAATACGAATTGAATCGAAATAAATTCACAAAATGAGGAATAGATATATCAGTTAAAACCATTTAAAATCATACCTTTTTGAAGAAAAATTTGAGGCAGTGGACGTTTGGGAAGAACCCAATGAGAAGAAAATGGTTTTTATGAGTAGGGTTGCTCAGTAGAAAGTGAAATAGAAAATTGAGGAACGTGGATTAAGAAGAAAGCCGAGAGAGATGTGAGATAATCTTGGGAAAATGGGAAACGGTTCTAACGTGGGAAGACTAATGACATAATTAGCCTTACTTAGGTTTTGACAGGGGAACGGGAGGAAAGGTCATATTAGGTAATCCGAAAAAGGCTTCACCTCCTCAAGTATTTGCTTTATATATAAGATATATATCAATGTAAATAACTAACAGCAGCATATTTCAATTGTCGTTTCAGTTAAAATTAAATTTAATAAATATAAGAACATTAATTGTGAGTGATTGCCCACCTTTCGAGGTTAGAGACGAACGAGAATGAGAGGAGTTACGAATCCAAGAACAAATTGCAAAGCAAAGCTAGATTGGCACGAATTCGATGATCAAAGCTGATAACAAGGAATTGATAAGAACAATTCATCATCATCTTGATATAACTAAAATATTTATATCATTATTTCTTAAACACCCAAATCAAAATATTTACATATATTTTGTATTTCAAAAATCTATATACATTTAAAATCAATCATTAATCTATAGTATTTTAAAATCAAATATCATAATATATAATGAAGCACATATATATATAGGCAAACATATTTTTAAGCATATATATATATAAGCATACAAAATAATATATGTATCCCCCACTTACTTTAAACCTAAGAAAAGAATAATAGGCAACAACTATAAAGTAATATATATATATATATATATCCAACATTATTTCTCTTTACCGTATACACATAACAACATAAATCATATAGGTGAAATACAACTATATATACTCTTATCATATACTAGAATCATATTAAACTCATATAATATAGCACTTATATAGGTCAACATATGGACGCAGTTGCAAGTATATATATACTAACAAAAATTTTACGTACTTAAAAATATATTAACTGGCATATATGTGTAACTTTCATAAACATATATATAACTGACATAGACTATATATATATATATATATCTAACATATATGTTAAAATTAAGTATGCTTATCAACAGGAAGTATATATATAAAACAAACATAACATAATTTATATAATATAACTGTGACGACCCGCCCTTCTGGACCCTCGAAAATCGACACAAAATACTCAACAGTATAATATGCCGACGATCGAATGCCGGAAAAGACAGATTGTAGAAGAATAAGAAAGTAGATAGAAGAAGAAAGAACTAAACAAAATCAGAACCTCACAGTCGCAGCGGATAAAATATAATATATAGAACAGATCTTTACACAAAATGAAAACTATATCTGTTTATATACAATACATCATCATCAGAGTATGTCATAATACAATCATCAATATCCAGTCAATACAACAATCACAGCAGCGGAATAATACAAGTACGAATGATACGTCCCGACTCCAGCTCCTCTCCTGCTCCATAGCAACCTATCCTGAAAATATACTCGGTCTGACCCGAGCATTATAATAAAATAACACCCGAGTCAGTCTGGAATACCAGCGCATCATAAATACACCCAATTGATTATTAAAGTTTCAAAAATCCTTTGAAAACAAAAGCATCTCGTAAGACCACGCCACAAATAAACATGTCGGGTTTTTACCTTACGATAGCTAAAACACTTTTTATAAAAATCCTCCGATATTATAATAGTGTCTATTTACAAATACTTATAAAATAGCCGAAATTGTTACATCTATTAAATTCCGGCATACTAGCCACAACGTGGGTAATACAAACAAAACTCATACAAGGCACGTAGGGAGAATGGATTTCCAACGAATGACTAGGCACTGGGGTACCACCTGTCACAGTACGTGGCCTAGATCACAATACCGAGGAGTACGCCCGCTCCCCTGCAACACAAGGCCGGAATCATCCCTTACTGGATAATTCCAAGTAAAATCACCCCACGGTTGTGATCAGCAACCGCACCACTAAGCCGAAATAAAAGGGACATCTAGACAGGGATGACCTTACTCTCAAGTGGGGGCTACCCACGAAGCCTTGCTGCATAACCCCTGATTTTCAGTCATTCCCGGTTGATGAGGCTTGAGGCTAAGCGTTACCTTTATAGCACATATCCCTTAGAATGCCCATCGCCCACCTGACGATGTCACGAAAGCATTCGTCCATACAAGTCCATCCCGGGTCCGAACGGAACCGAAGGCACTACTCCTACTACATCCATTTTGGAAATATCCTCAGGATTAGTAGCGACTAGCCCTTGCACTTCACTGCTCCATCTTCGACTCTGAACACGATACACGAAACGTACAAACCGAATCGAAGTGGTATCGAGTCTCCAGACCTAGAATCCCGGTATACGGAAACCCGATCCGGGTCTCTTCGAAACGATCAGCGCATTTGGCCAATATTGATAGTCGGTGATTTAACTATCAATTAATGTTCACAAACATCCATACACATCCATCACACAATAAATAATCTCCATATTATTTATTTTCTTCTAATATCTTTCAAAGATATATTTTCACATTTTCAAAACTCGTTTGAAACAATTTTCCACTCTTCCTTTACAAGGTAAATCTTTTACCCTTTATTCCCATCGGGAATAACCAAGTATAAAACAATTTGCATTTAAAACAGTTAAAAATACTTTATACTGAAATATACTTTAAAATATGAAAATTACTTCTATTTATTTACTCAAAATATAAATTTAAAATATGTGAAGAAAACTAGTCATTAACACATAAACTTTGATTTAAAAATAAGGGTTTTAGTTTCACTAAATTCAAAATAGCGTTATAAGAAGAAAAATGCTAATTTTAACAACTTAAGCTAAAACCAACTTTTAAATAAATCCATTTGTAAAAATAATTGCTAATATACTCCCAAATTTTTACGGTATTAAAAATTATTAATTTATTTCTTTAAAAATAACGATTTCGTAAAAATACTTTTTAAAACGATTTAAAACTTAACCTTTAGTTAAATAAAATCTTTTTATAAACATTTACTTGGTTTTTTCCCAGGGAAACACTTTCCCGTTTCAAACATTCCAAAGTACTCTTTCATATAAATCCACTGATTTATTTCAAGTCAATTTATGATTTCAACATAAATTTCCAATTCCATACTTAACCATAACTTCCTCCGAAGTTAAATCACAATTTTTCATTTCCGGAAATTCATTTTTAAATATAGTTTAAACATTTTGGTGAATTTTCAATGGAAGCCAAATTTCCAATTCACTTAATTAAATTCCAATGAAATACGGCATTTCAAAACATTCTATTTTTCATTTGAACTTGTTAATTTATAATCGAAAACTCCATTTTAACATATTTTTAATTTCCAGATAACATTAGTCATTATTAAAATAAACACCGTTATTTTAAACAATTTATAATTTCATAAATTTAATCTCTAGAAAATTTATATTTCATATTTATCGATTGATAAATTTTCCCACAATATTAAATCCCAATTTTACCAATTTTTTTCATTTCCCATTCCAAACCAGATTTCAAATTCTATTTTTTCAAAAATTCTTAATTTAACAATTTGCTTATTTCGTAAAAACCCAATTTCGTCCATTTATAAATTAAATTCTGTAATTATGATTCATACAACAATTTCACAACAATTAAATTTCCAGATTTATCAATCACAACATATAAACAGGTATACACTAACAATTATAAAATAATTGCTACAATTGTGAGGAATCCAGTTGGATCCCTCCAACCTGTTTCTCCCTGCATCCACAAATATTAGCACATCACAATATAAATATCAATCCAGACTGATAATAACAATTATATTCAGCCAATCACACAAATATTTAAATATTAACTATTTAAAATGCCTAGCATCCAGATGTGAGTGAGAAAAACTCACCTTGAGTTTCGGCGAGCGTTCGAAATTTAAATTAAATCGGACGGTGCCCGATTTAACCCGAATTCCTACTTGCCCGGAATGACTCCGGATCTGCACCATCGCGTAGTATTCTTTCCTGCGATTCCAATGCATCCAAAATCGTCCGAATCTGAGATCGTATGAGCTCGTTATGATTTTATAAAGTTTTGAATATAATTTAAACAATTTCTCTTTTAAAATTTTATACCAAACAACATCATGCCGTTCAAAAAAACTCTACTCAATCCAGGCCGTAACTTCCTTCTCCCTCGTTCGTTCCTGTACGCGAATACTTCAAACCCATAGCCGACGTCGACTAGGGTTTAGATTCACCACCACCGTGATCGACCGGAACAAGATCAACGACCACCAGGACGAAGCGCTCGCTCGACTCTACCCCCACCCTGATCGCGTGCGAACGCAGAGCTGCCGGTGTCTCGAAATTCGAGCACGAACGCCGGTCCTTTTCTCGCGAATTCAGGTCACTACGTCGACCCATACACGATCTCGACCGTTGGATTCGTAGTTCTCCCCGCCCTCTACGACATTCCAGTTGGAAGAATTTCGAATAGATGCTTGGACTTGGAGATTTGAGAGGAAGAAACGAAATCGATTTCGGCCATTGAAGTAATATAAACGGCGGCCGGTTATTAGCTAGGGTTTTAGAGAATAAATGAATATATATAATTGTTTTAATATTATTAAATTAATATAAATTCTCAAATCAACCGTTATGCAAACGACCTCCAATTCTCACGTTCCGACAGGCTATCCTGGGGTTTTTCCGCGTTCCGGACACAATGGAATAGGTTTCGTAAGCTAATTTGATCGTATGCACGAGATACGGAATTAAACGATCAATTTAAAATTAAATCGGTTAAATCGATTTCGATGCGTTTCGAGCTGCCACGGTCAAACGACAACTCCGATTGCTACGAAAATTGAAATTCGATAATAACTAACTATTACGGATCCAATGGAACTGGTTTCGTCGAATTCCGAGACTGTACCCCGGAAGGCTATTTTAACTCGTCGATTAAATCGGGCGATTTTCTGAAATTATCAGAAACGCTTACATTTCATTTTTAAAATTTTTAATAACTTAACAATAAATCATATAAAATTTATAAACACCTTAAAAATCATTCTGGCTCATTCCAGACCAAAATCTGATTATATTGCATTTTAATAATATTAAATTCATTTTTAAATTAATATAAAATCCCAAATATTAATTTATTCACTTTAAAATTCATCTAAAAATCCAATAATATTATTTATAACCAATTGAGTTTAGAAATACATTTAAACACCACCTTTATAATCATTTACCCCAAATTCACCTTTTTATCCCAATTTCGAATATTTAATTATTATTTTTCCATAAATCAAATTCAACCCGAAATTACTATAATTAAAATTATAGCTCATTTTCATTGATTGAACCCAAATCAATTCATTTCAAAATCAATTAAGAATCCACATTAACATTTAAAACGAATTAAATGTTCAAATTCAATAGCTTAAAAATACGGGATGTTACATTCCTCCCCCCTTATAAAAATTTCGTCCCCGAAATTTGCTAAGGTAGAAATATACTTCCCAACTCATTTACTTACACAATTTGCTTAGTTAAGAGCTTATATTCACTTTCCAAAACCCTTTAACCCAAACCCAAATCCATTTGCCTCCTTTACATTCAAAAGCTTTTGAATTTTAACTTTTCCAAAATAACTTTACTAGTTAATAAAAAAATTTCCAAAACCCCAAAAATTTTCTAACTCCCAAAATTTCTGGAAAATTTTGGCGGAGTCTCCTTTGTACGGAGGAGCTTCTGCGATATCGCAGGATACACAAATATATATACATCGGCTCACACGGCCGGAAACCAAAATATATCACAATATATTTATCATTTTCCCAATTATATTTGCGTAGGCGTACCTCTTACCAAATTTTTAAAAGCAAGCGGCTAATATCTCGCATATACGCGCTCCAACTCTCTCGAACGCCTCCCGGACCTGTACTATACTCAACAAACTCATCAAATTTCAAAGATATGAGCATTTTAATAATATTTCCAATACAAATGCAAGCCAACCAACTTTATAAACAAATTTCACAATTCCGACATCATTTAAATTCTCTTTACAAACTCAAACTTCATAGTTTAACAATGTCACTATACTTTTCAACGATCCAAAGATTCCAATCATCTTTTTAATTTCTTATCAAGTCCAACTTCATTTTATTTCACTTGAATGCTTTACATTCAAATTCTCTATATACAATTCATATTTGTTACAACCAATTCATTTCTATTCTAATATGATTAACATATGCCTTACTTACATCTCTTATTTAAATTTAAATTCCCTATTTGATTCACCATCAAATTTTATTTTAAATTTGAAGCATTTGCATTTCTTTTATGATAAATTTATATTCATATGCAAAATTTCTTAATAAAATGTCAATTCATTCCAGTTGATTCAAAATCCATTCCATTTGCTACTTTAAATCAATTCACTTGCATTCATTTACAACCTCTTTAAATTGGGTTCCAATCCATATCAATTTATGCAAAACCCGATTTCAATTGCTTGTTAAAACAACTCAATTCCGAATACATGCCAATTTCATGTCATTCAAGCCAAATAATCACCACTTAAACTCATAACCATTTAAAACCAATTTCAACTTAGATTCATATTAATTTTATTCAATTTTGCATTGTTCACAATCCAAGTATTTTCTTTTCCGAATGCAATTGTTAAATTCAATATTTCCTTTACATTTTATTTCATTTCAATAATTAATTTATACCATTTCACTTGCAATTCAATTTTATTATCTATCAAATTGCACTCAAGATTACTTAATAAAGCCCATTCAAAATCATTTTGTTTTCTCCAAGTTGCTTAAGTTTTTTTTTTTCACAAAATTTCCTTCATCTTCTTATGTCAATTTAATTTTTATTTTCATTTGATTCTCATTCAAATCAAATTCAATTCATTTATAAATCTAAATGCTCTTTGTTTACTTATTCTATCCATTTTAGATTTACTCATTAACAAAGAGATCACTTTAAAACATTTTCTCATTTGAATTTACTTTACAATTCAAGTCATCTTTATTACAATCTAATTCCATTATCCATTCATACTTCCAATATTTGTTACCAAAATTAAATTCCATTCCAGAATTGGGTCTTATTTTTACTTTCCAAATTCTAACAACTATCAAAATTTCATCCATGCCAATACAAACTCTATTTAATTTAGCTTACACAAAACTCATTGCCAAACAATCATTTTAGATTTAATTTAGTGAGCATTTACTCCATTTGACCTCATTTCAACTAAATTAAATTTCCTTCTGATTCTATTCTTATCCAAATTTTATTCAAGTTTAACTAAACTTTATTTAGCCAAATTAAATTCATTCCACTTCTATTACCACTTAAATTAGAATTGAATTACATTCAATATAGTTTATAATGTATCTGACTTTTGAATTTCACTTCAGTCCAATTTATTCCTCCATAAATAAATTTAAAACTCTTATTTTAAGTTCATTCACATCTTTTATATCTCACTTTACCTTATCTTACTTTACATTCCATTTAGGATTAAGTTTGAATTTGCCTCACCATCCAGCTATTTCCATTAATGAACTTCAATTTCACTTCTATTTAAAAGTTTAGATTGCTCATTTAAGTCCATTTCCATTTAATCACAACTTCCAATTATAACACCTTCTAACTTAAGAATATGAATTCACTTACACAATTAAAAGCATTTACATTTCACCTTTATACTTATTTCAAGTGAATTTCAATTTACTCAGGTGTACTTCGATTTCAAGTTTCAATTTAACTTAACTTATCTTAAGTTAAACCCAAATATATTCCCTTCACCTTCAATTCTTTGCAAATTTTAAATATACAATTCCAGATTATAAGTATAACACTTACCAGCTTATGGATACAATTTGTTACACAATGATCCATAATTACAAAGTCATTTAATCTTTCAATTTAACTCAAATTAATTCCAATTTCCAATTTTATTTAATTTATCCCAAGATAAATTCTAATTTCTATTTACTTCAATAACTTCATTTACCTCCATTTACCCAAATTAAATTTAAATTTCTGGATTAAAATTTCCATTCTTCCTTTCTCACTTAAATCAACTTTACTTTCAAGATTATAGTTGATTTATTCCAATTTCCCCATTTTTATTTTAACAGAATTCCCAGAATTCAATTTACCCGGATTTATTTCAAAACCAATTTGAAATATAAATCAACACATTCCCATTTGATATCCAAATCAAATACCAAATTCCAAAACAATCTGCTTTTACCAAAACAATTTTCCCCTTTAAAATTGTTAAAACGACTTGTATATAAACAAGTATAAACAAATATCTTAACCAATCACCACGGAAGCAATCCATCACCTTAGAAACTCGAAAATGAATTCTAATGATGTGGCCAGCATCATCAGGATTATTTTCCAGCGACTGAAGTGAGTTCAATGCTTTCCACTTCCAAAATTCGCTTCAAATCAATTTCCATTCAAAAATATTTCCCAAAATATACTCCATCATTGACTCCAAAAGCCTGGGAAAACATTTCAACATTCCCAAAATTTCAATCAAATTCAATTTAAAACCCTTCCCAAAATTTCCGAAATCAAATTCTGGTTTAAATCAAATTTTAATTATACTTCTTCTTACTTCAACCATATTTAGTTAATTCTGTTTAGTTATAAACCATTTTAATATTTTAAATTCCTATTTGCTTAGAAATCATTTCGAATTTTAAATCATATTTTAATTTCTTATTTGATTACTGTATCAACAACCAAACATCCAATACATAATAATAATTCATAAAATTATTTCTTTATATCAAAATATAATTTTGGGTAAAATTATTTCATTTACCCACTTTAAAAACAATACTATGTCGGTTTATCTTGTTTAAGAGTTTAGAAACCCCTATCGATACGGTTGTACTTCCCGCATCGACCAGAATTCATAAACACTCAACCGATAAGTCAACATAGTATAAAAACAATTTTATATCCACTAACAAGTACGCTCTCATAGCTATTATTACACTCAACTCATTATAGAGTACTATTGACTCTATTTAATGAGAAAGTTCCCACCAAAGCCTAGGTTGTCGCCAACCTAAGCTCTGATACCAACTGTGACGACCCGCCCTTCTGGACCCTCGAAAATCGACACAAAATACTCAACAGTATAATATGCCGACGATCGAATGCCGGAAAAGACAGATTGTAGAAGAATAAGAAAGTAGATAGAAGAAGAAAGAACTAAACAAAATCAGAACCTCACAGTCGCAGCGGATAAAATATAATATATAGAACAGATCTTTACACAAAATGAAAACTATATCTGTTTATATACAATACATCATCATCAGAGTATGTCATAATACAATCATCAATATCCAGTCAATACAACAATCACAACAGCGGAATAATACAAGTACGAATGATACGTCCCGACTCCAGCTCCTCTCCTGCTCCATAGCAACCTATCCTGAAAATATACTCGGTCTGACCCGAGCATTATAATAAAATAACACCCGAGTCAGTCTGGAATACCAGCGCATCATAAATACACCCAATTGATTATTAAAGTTTCAAAAATCCTTTGAAAACAAAAGCATCTCGTAAGACCACGCCACAAATAAACATGTCGGGTTTTTACCTTACGATAGCTAAAACACTTTTTATAAAAATCCTCTGATATTATAATAGTGTCTATTTACAAATACTTATAAAATAGCCGAAATTGTTACATCTATTAAATTCCGGCATACTAGCCACAACGTGGGTAATACAAACAAAACTCGTACAAGGCACGTAGGGAGAATGGATTTCCAACGAATGACTAGGCACTGGGGTACCACCTGTCACAGTACGTGGCCTAGATCACAATACCGAGGAGTACGCCTGCTCCCCTGCAACACAAGGCCGGAATCATCCCTTACTGGATAATTCCAAGTAAAATCACCCCACGGTTGTGATCAGCAACCGCACCACTAAGCCGAAATAAAAGGGACATCTAGACAGGGATGACCTTACTCTCAAGTGGGGGCTACCCACGAAGCCTTGCTGCATAACCCCTGATTTTCAGTCATTCCCGGTTGATGAGGCTTGAGGCTAAGCGTTACCTTTATAGCACATATCCCTTAGAATGCCCATCGCCCACCTGACGATGTCACGAAAGCATTCGTCCATACAAGTCCGTCCCGGGTCCGAACGGAACCGAAGGCACTACTCCTACTACATCCATTTTGGAAATATCCTCAGGATTAGTAGCGACTAGCCCTTGCACTTCACTGCTCCATCTTCGACTCTGAACATGATACACGAAACGTACAAACCGAATCGAAGTGGTATCGAGTCTCCAGACCTAGAATCCCGGTATACAGAAACCCGATCCCGGTCTCTTCGAAACGATCAGCGCATTTGGCCAATATTGATAGTCGGTGATTTAACTATCAATTAATGTTCACAAACATCCATACACATCCATCACACAATAAATAATCTCCATATTATTTATTTTCTTCTAATATCTTTCAAAGATATATTTTCACATTTTCAAAACTCGTTTGAAACAATTTTCCACTCTTCCTTTACAAGGTAAATCTTTTACCCTTTATTCCCATCGGGAATAACCAAGTATAAAACAATTTGCATTTAAAACAGTTAAAAATACTTTATACTGAAATATACTTTAAAATATGAAAATTACTTCTATTTATTTACTCAAAATATAAATTTAAAATATGTGAAGAAAACTAGTCATTAACACATAAACTTTGATTTAAAAATAAGGGTTTTAGTTTCACTAAATTCAAAATAGCGTTATAAGAAGAAAAATGCTAATTTTAACAACTTAAGCTAAAACCAACTTTTAAATAAATCCATTTGTAAAAATAATTGCTAATATACTCCCAAATTTTTACGGTATTAAAAATTATTAATTTATTTCTTTAAAAATAACGATTTCTTAAAAATACTTTTTAAAACGATTTAAAACTTAACCTTTAGTTAAATAAAATCTTTTTATAAACATTTACTTGGTTTTTTCCCAGGGAAACACTTTCCCGTTTCAAACATTCCAAAGTACTCTTTCATATAAATCCACTGATTTATTTCAAGTCAATTTATGATTTCAACATAAATTTCCAATTCCATACTTAACCATAACTTCCTCCGAAGTTAAATCACAATTTTTCATTTCCGGAAATTCATTTTTAAATATAGTTTAAACATTTTGGTGAATTTTCAATGGAAGCCAAATTTCCAATTCACTTAATTAAATTCCAATGAAATACGGCATTTCAAAACATTCTATTTTTCATTTGAACTTGTTAATTTATAATCGGAAACTCCATTTTAACATATTTTTAATTTCCAGATAACATTAGTCATTATTAAAATAAACACCGTTATTTTAAACAATTTATAATTTCATAAATTTAATCTCTAGAAAATTTATATTTCATATTTATCGATTGATAAATTTTCCCACAATATTAAATCCCAATTTTACCAATTTTTTTCATTTCCCATTCCAAACCAGATTTCAAATTCTATTTTTTCAAAAATTCTTAATTTAACAATTTGCTTATTTCGTAAAAACCCAATTTCGTCCATTTATAAATTAAATTCTGTAATTATGATTTATACAACAATTTCACAACAATTAAATTTCCAGATTTATCAATCACAACATATAAACAGGTATACACTAACAATTATAAAATAATTGCTACAATTGTGAGGAATCCAGTTGGATCCCTCCAACCTGTTTCTCCCTGCATCCACAAATATTAGCACATCACAATATAAATATCAATCCAGACTGATAATAACAATTATATTCAGCCAATCACACAAATATTTAAATATTAACTATTTAAAATGCCTAGCATCCAGATGTGAGTGAGAAAAACTCACCTTGAGTTTCGGCGAGCGTTCGAAATTTAAATTAAATCGGACGGTGCCCAATTTAACCCGAATTCCTACTTGCCCGGAATGACTCCGGATCTGCACCATCGCGTAGTATTCTTTCCTGCGATTCCAATGCATCCAAAATCGTCCGAATCTGAGATCGTATGAGCTCGTTATGATTTTATAAAGTTTTGAATATAATTTAAACAATTTCTCTTTTAAAATTTTATACCAAACAACATCATGCCGTTCAAAAAAACTCTACTCAATCCAGGCCGTAACTTCCTTCTCCCTCGTTCGTTCCTGTACGCGAATACTTCAAACCCATAGCCGACGTCGACTAGGGTTTAGATTCACCACCACCGTGCTCGACCGGAACAAGATCAACGACCACAAGGACGAAGCGCTCGCTCGACTCTACCCCCACCCTGATCGCGTGCGAACGCGGAGCTGCCGGTGTCTCGAAATTCGAGCACGAACGCCGGTCCTTTTCTCGCGAATTCCGATCACTACGTCGACCCATACACGATCTCGACCGTTGGATTCGTAGTTCTCCCCGCCCTCTACGACATTCCAGTTGGAAGAATTTCGAATAGATGCTTGGACTTGGAGATATGAGAGGAAGAAACGAAATCGATTTCGGCCATTGAAGTGATATAAACGGCGGCCGGTTATTAGCTAGGGTTTTAGAGAATAAATGAATATATATAATTGTTTTAATATTATTAAATTAATATAAATTCTCAAATCAACCGTTATGCAAACGACCTCCAATTCTCACGTTCCGACAGGCTATCCTGGGGTTTTTCCGCGTTCCAGACACAATGGAATAGGTTTCGTAAGCTAATTTGATCGTATGCACGAGATATGGAATTAAACGATCAATTTAAAATTAAATCGGTTAAATCGATTTCGATGCGTTTCGAGCTGCCACGGTCAAACGATAACTCCGATTGCTACGAAAATTGAAATTCGATAATAACTAACTATTATGGATCCAATGGAACTGGTTTCGTCGAATTCCGAGACTGTACCCCGGAAGGCTATTTTAACTCGTCGATTAAATCGGGCGATTTTCTGAAATTATCAGAAACGCTTACATTTCATTTTTAAAATTTTTAATAAATTAACAATAAATCATATAAAATTTATAAACACCTTAAAAATCATTCTGGCTCATTCTAGACCAAAATCTGATTAAATTGCATTTTAATAATATTAAATTCATTTTTAAATTAATATAAAATCCCAAATATTAATTTATTCACTTTAAAATTCATCTAAAAATCCAATAATATTATTTATAACCAATTGAGTTTAGAAATACATTTAAACACCACCTTTATAATCATTTACCCCAAATTCACCTTTTTATCCCAATTTCGAATATTTAATTATTATTTTTCCATAAATCAAATTCAACCCGAAATTACTATAATTAAAATTATAGCTCATTTTCATTGATTGAACCCAAATCAATTCATTTCAAAATCAATTAAGAATCCACATTAACATTTAAAACGAATTAAATGTTCAAATTCAATAGCTTAAAAATACGGGATGTTACAATAACATAGTATATGTATAGAAATCAGTTAACTGACATATATAAACAAACAACGAATAAAATTAATATAAGTAATACTGCTAAAATCTGATGTATATCTCTTATATAATGGCATACTTATACTATAAACACATGCATATAATTCGTACCATTTAAACTTATAATGTAATACTTAAACCAGTAATTTAAAATTTTAAAAATACAAGTATAACATACAGCAAACACTATATACTACAACATCGAAATATATATAAACAAGTTAACTTACATCCACTTTATATATATGTATATAAACTCAATATATCCTAGAACTTACGTAAACTTATATATATTCGAACAACATATATATATCTATATATATATATATATAACTTACATGTACTAATAAGCATATTATAGATAACTTTATATAAATTTTTATATTTAAACAACATATCAGATATATAAACTAGATGATTCACAGAAACCACAATATCATATAAATCCCCATAACTTATACAAATATATAATATAAAGTAATATAATTTACACACAAAACACTGATTATATATATAACCAATATATATGTACCTCTATATACATAGATGATGCAGGCGAGGGGATGAACGAGGATGGTTTCCAAGGCCAGAAAATAAAGGAAGCGGTGATGATTTTTTTTCTTTGGAAATACAAGCAAGGTGTGAGGATGCGGCTAGACGTGGGAATCTCGGGATTGTTGATGAGAGGTACGCTCTGGGCTACAGCTGTTTCTATAGGAATGGGCACGCGGAGGATATGAGACTACGGGTCGGAAGTGAGCTATGCGTGGTGGTGGTTGCTTGGTCTCGGCCGAAGGAAGGCTGTGCTGAAGAAGGTGGAGGCCGAGCATGGGTATGGGTTCAGTAGAGATGGTGGAGAGGATGAGTGGAAGATGAAAGATGAAGCGGTTCTATAACAACCCGCATATCTATCGATTCTATATTTAAATATTTTATTTAAATATTTTATCGTTAGTCGGATGTTAGTCCGAAAAGATACTTTTTGCATACGGTCAAATTAGGACTCGAGACCACCCCCATTGAGTTCAAAATGACGTTTGCGATCTTTTTGAGTGTAAACTTCGATATGTTTGGAGATAGTGAAATTTTCAACACTTTTTCCTGCCTTTGACTTTGGTTTGGACTGCACCCCTTTAGTTCAGCCCAACCATCTTCTTCACTCTATCAAAACACTTCAAGCTTTGTCAAAAATGGTGGTGGGAAGTGGAAATTAAAACTCCAAACACAAATTCTATTGCAAATCCGAGATTCAACATCAAATTCACGTGAAGACCATTGATTCAAGCTTGTTGGTGTTCTTGCTTTGCTCTCAAATCTCCACCTTCATCAAATTCCGCGAAAAGGTGAGATTTTTGATCTCACATCTTGCCTATATCTATCTTGGACTGTTGGGAATGATTCCCTATCACACTAGCATCAACATTTGCATTTGGTTTGGATTGGATTGGCGAAAAACTCCAAAATTTAGTGATTTTGGTGAAAAACTGCTACTAGGTCGTTCTGGCCATTTTTAGCTCATTCGAAGTTAGGTCGCGCGTCCTTAAGTCGTAGGTCGTATTCATCCTTAAGTCGTAGGTCGAAACAGCTTTAAGTCTTAGGTCGTTGCCGACCTAAAATTCCAAGGCAAACCACTAAGTCGCTCGAATTTTGTTAAGTCTTAGGTCGTTGCCGACCTAAAATCCCCAGGCAAAACGTTAGGTCGTTGCCGACCTATAATCTCCAAGCAAAACGTTAGGTCGTTGCCGACCTATAATCTCCAAGCAAAACGTTAGGTCGTTGCCGACCTATAATCCCCCAGGCAAACTTTAGGTCGCTCGCACTGGCTTATCTCGTAGGTCGTCTCCGACCTAAGCTTCTTTTCCATAAGTCGTTCGCGAGTCAAATGTTAGGTCGTCTCCGACCTAACGCCCTCGTCACCTTAGGTCATAGCTCGTAAGTCGCTCGACCCTGCTAAGTCTTTAAGTCGCTCGAGTTAGGTCGGCCAGTATATCTCGTAGGTCGTCTCCGACTTATCCTCCAGTTAAGTCGTTCGACCCTCTAGGTCGTTCGAGTTAGGTCGTTGGACCATTTACCTTAGGTCGCTTGACCTTAAGTCGTAGGTCGTCTCCGACCTATGCCCCACTAAGTCGCATCCCACTTAGGTCGCAGGACTCTATAAGTCGTAGGTCGTCGCCGACCTTACACTTGGTCTTTTTAATTCGCGATTTCCTTAGGTCGTATGACCTATTTTTCCTTAGGTCGCTGGACCGCTTGCCTTCACTAGGTCGTACCGTGACGGGGCGCTGCCCCGCACCCCGCCGTGGGCGCTGCCCCCTGGACCCCGTATTACTCTGCGTAGGCAATCTCTTCTGAAAAACATTTATCAGAATTTCTACCTTGATGGTTTTGGGATTGACTTCTTTGGACTTTACTCAAGTCTTCGAACGTGAATTGATTTGTTCTACAATCGTTTTATGACTTGTCACTTTAAAGACATATGAAGGTTTCAATACTAATAGTAAATATCAAAACTCTTTCATCAAAGCGATTTCAACACTATTTTAAATATCAAAAGTTCGTTTTCTCAAACCGATTTTCAATCTACTAGTATATACAAGCCTTTACTTCACTCGAACGAGAAATCGACTTAAACGACTTAGTAAAACGGGTGGTATGAAACACTTGCGTTCACTTCGTCGGTTAGCTCTTGGACTTGTTCGATTGAACCCTTTTCGTGACAATTTCCTAGTGAAGATTTACAGCTTGTTCGTAAATATTTAAGTTAAGCAAGTGGTTATGGGACATGAAGCTAAACTCATATATTTACTAGCTTGGTGTGATTGACACTTCTCGCTGATCATGATGATCATTTTATGATTTAGACTAGCAATTGTGCGATGTCTCTTTGTTTGCAAGGTAAGACTAGACCGCAGTAGTGTGATTCCGACTCACACACATCTCTTTGTCCGCAAGGTTAGTCTAGGCCGCAGTAGTGTGATTCCGACTCACACATATCTTTTTGTTTGCGAGGTTAGGCTAGACACCACTTGTGTGATTCCATTCACACATACCTTTTTGCTTTTTGGTTAGCCTAGGCCTCAATCAGTGTGATTCCGACTCACACATATGGGGTAGCTCCCCATGGTCTTCGGACCATCATGTGATAGGCCTCTTTCTCTTTTTTTATGATTTCTGGATTTCTTGTTTGATTTCTGGATTTTTATGTCATTGACTTGTTATGAGTACAAGTTTAGGGTATGATGCCCTCTTTGGATCTTTGAGAAGATTCTCGTGATATTGATCATTTCTCATCGGTTGATCTCCTGTTGATCATCATTTTCATACTTATAGTAGTATGTCAGTATGGATATTCTATGTTTATGCCATGTCTTTTATTATATATCATGTCATCTGATATTTATGGTTAGACTGATCCGTTTATTATTTTCTTAAATAATACTCGGGTCAGACCGAGATGTTACAGGTGCTTCTGCTTGACTTCCTTCCGGGATTTGCTACTCTGACTTTTGGCTGACTATTTAGTTTAGCAGTTTTTTGTTGTATACACTTGAGATATGGACTCATAGTTGTATTCTTTTGGTATAGCACGTGTTGCTATTCTTTTGTATTATTGTGGAACTTTTTGACCACTACTCTGATGTACACTTTCATGTGTTAGTTATATATTCATATCTTCTTCCGCCTTTGTGATATGGATGTCTGTGACTGCTATGTGTTATGTTTATTTCTATTTTTGTTTCCGAAGATTATTTTATAGCCACCATGTGATAATCAATTACATGGATGGTCGCTCCTCAACAGCCTTATTCTCCGCGCTAGTTGACAGCACTACATCGTAGTGTCCTTGGCTAGCGTGGGTATTGAGGTGGGGCGTCACAGGTTCCGTTATTACGTTTCATCATTTATTTTATTCTTTTTTATTTTGTAGAACGACAGAAAAATAAGAAGAGGAACGAATAAACAACCATACCATCAAAATAAAGGGAATGGAAAAGGTCAGAATTGAATTTGAATTTATTAAAGTGGCTATTGGTTTCATGTTGGACAACGAATAGTCAAGAGAAATCCAAAGACTCAGTTGCGGAACCGATACATTGAGCGTTTAGCAGATTGTACCACAAATTGGACTTCGAAATACACAATCGAATACACTGTTGAGATCAGCATGATGAGACGATCAAAACAATATACTGATATTAATGGTACGATCATCCTATCAAAATAAATATTCGGTACCGGAAATGCTATTAATCTGCTAGAAATAAGATAGACGGAGCAAAAGCAGTCCAAATTTGAAGAAACGAAATATGACGTCTCACTCAGAAGATGATTTACAAATTTATTGTATAAAAATATTCAAGTTTGGAAATACTTTATTATCATCAATTTTAACTGATTTGAATTGAAATAGAATTACATAAGAAAATAAACTTCCATATTTTTAGATGAAAATTTACCATTTTCTATGTTTAAGTAGACGTATTCTAAATATAAAATTTTTATTTCCAAAATAAATTATTAAATTTTTCACAAAAGTTCAGTTAATTACATTATTAAAACAGTTAAAATTTACAGGTCGTTACACTCTCCCCCACTCAAAACTTTTCGTCCCCGAAAAGGAAGGAGGTAGGAGAATAGAAACAACCAGAAAGAAAATAGATTGAGGTACAAAATAAAACAATTAATTTAAAACCATATAAGTTTCAATTTAAATAAATTAATATTTAACAATTTGGTTTAATCTATTTGACTTCACTTAAGTTAAATTAATCTAACTATTTCTAAATTCATTATCTTATTATCTAATTATCCTAAATCAACCATTTCTAAAATCATAAATTTGTATAGTCATTTATTATACCCATATTTATTCAACAAATTTAATTCTTCTTTATTCCAAATTATTATTGGCTTTATTTCGCTTAATATATCTTATCACATATATTAAGTATATTTGCACTTATTATAACTACTCAAGTTTATTTAAATATTCCTTTAACATCATTTTATATTGTATATTATTCAATTACATATTCAACTTCTGAATATTTAGGTAAGTTATCTTAGAATGTAATTGAGTATTATACAAGTGAACTTTTCCCAAATAAATTATTTCAAGTTTTAAATATTTATTCAAAAATTTGGCTTCATTTTATAATTAAAATCACCCTTAACATAAATTCAAGGATTAAATTTCCGATTCACTTCAAACCATTTAGAGATAACTATGTATATATATATATATATATACACACACACACTATATATCAAATCAAATTTATAATCATACACTTATATATTTTAAATCAAGTCATACTTAAGAAATTCAAATCAAATTCATTTTCCAAAACAAAAGTGTAGCAAGGCTACTGAATGGTATCTCCACTCTGAAACTCAAAAATGAATGTCGATGATGTGGCCGCCATCACCGAAATTATTTTCCGGCGATGAAGGAGAAGAGAACTGACTTATTTCTTTAAAAATCTTTGGAATGATTTCTATTTGAAAATACTTTAAATAATACACTTTAAAACTTTAAAACCAAAGTTTGGAACCACCGAAAAATTAAATTCTCAAATTCATAATTTAAATTCATTTCAAATTTTAAATAAATTTATAAACCAAGTTTATAAATTCATACATTGAACAATAAATGATAATCAAATATTATCATTTCAAACAACCAGTTTAATTAACTTATTAAATTCTAGAAAATTTTACTTATATATACACAGTATAATCATACAAATTTATTTCATTTACCAAATTTGAAAATAATATTATGTCAGTTTGCTCTATTCAAGTGTTTTGGAATTCCTATCGATAGCGTTGATCAGACGAATCGATCGAAAATCCAAACCAACATCAATAACTCAAACAACACAATATATAAAACATTTTTAATATTAATACAAATACACTCCCTCACTCGGTGGTACAGAATGGATTTAAAACAAAGATAGAGATCCAAATATATAGGGATCCTAACCAAAAGAATTCAACTAGAAGATAGACTCGATAGGGAGATGGATAGATTTCAAGAGAGAAAAGAATGGATAGACTTATATAAATCGCGGGCAACCTTAACTGGGTCAACCGTGACTACAAGAATAAGATCGAAGTAGAATTCTGGAGCAAATCGATATTCGATCGCTAGAGATAGAATTTGGGTATAGCAAAAGATAGTAGCATCGTAAACCGAGGATACAGAAATCTCCGGTGAATCAATACCGATTGTAAAGGAGTTTCACCCCTTTATAGATTATTCAAAGATTAGCAAGACCGCCGATTTTTTATAGAGATCATTCGAAGTGGAGTTATGGGATACTCTAGAATCAAGAAGCATGAATAGGAAGAAACAAAATGAATTTCAAGATGAATAGGAGGGGAAGGAATTGATTTTGGAACCGAAGGGAACGTTCCAAAGTTTAAAGGAAACCCGAGTCGAAGAGGAAGAGATTCAAGTTCGAACGAAAGCGATTCTGTAATCAAATTTACTACATATACTGAGTTTTGCCTAAAACCAGAGCTCTAATACCACATGTAACAGCCTTAAATTTTCAAACATTCGCATCCATACATGTCGGACTTGAATTGCTCAAAATATCAGATTGTTAATTTAAATTTGGCAAATCTCAGCATATACAGTAAATAAAGACACATAATCACAGACACATGGTAATATAACAATAATGCAGCGGAAATAAAAGAATAGTAGTTCATGAAGCTACTATATATATATATATAACAAAGTTAAATAAGATACAACAGAGGTCTCGAATACATAGATGTCTCAATACAATAGTCAAATACAAAATCTGAATACATCACTGGAATCAACTAAATAATTGAAAGCAGAATCGATATAGCTGGATCTCCAAGCGAAGCTCCAACTCCAAAGGTGAGTCTCGAACACTGAGCCACTCAGTCTGACCCGAGCGTAAAGCAAAACACAAAACACTCGAGTCGGGATTAACATTCTTATATCAATAAATCCAACTCAAGTGAAATATCAACTGAAATAAAAGTTGTAACGACCCGGATTTTTGGCCATCTAATATTGAGTGATTAACTAAATTAAATTATTGGAATATTAGTCTTAATTAGTCAAATAGATAAATTTCTGATAATTAAAATATTGGGTAAATAAATGGCTTAAAAACTATAATTAACATTGGCTTATAAATCTTTGGATATGGTAAACCTTATAGAAAGAATAAATAATATATACATGACTCCACCAATTAAGTTAAGGCGAATATCCGTAAATGTATAAATATATATGTAAGCTTTTTGATGATTAATAATATATAAATATGTGAGTTTAGATAGATATGGTTATAAAAGTATAGTATATGAAAATAAATATCTATATTTATATGTATATACACACCTGGATGTATAACTTATTTATTCTTTCTATAATCATAGGAATATTCAATTCCCACTTTATTTCATCACATATTTCACAACATATACTTTCCATTTCAAAAACCATTTTACAGTTCTTATCTCCAATTTCAATATCAATCTCATACAAACCCGTACGATGTACACATATCATCCGTACGCCATAACAATTTGATCGCTCACTCGATCACACAATTCCACTTCCGAACTAGTATCGTCCACCCGACTTTCTAGTGCGGATTCAGGTCTGGTTTCTTGATCAGAAATCGTTATTCTCCTTGCATAGGTCACAACTAAGATAGAGAATTTTCAAAACCAATCAAAAATCCATATCCAGGTTCGCCGTCGAAAATCGAATGAAAAATCCCAACTCGGATCGATAATACTATCTCCAAATTCTGTGCTCGAATCTGGATCAAATCACTATGCGAATAGAATAATATACGTACATCCTACATATTTATCTTCATTGATTATCAGTTAAATCAATTTCCTTTCTATTCATCCTCACTTTGATTTTATTCACTTATTCACATTTCCTTTCTCTTTTTTTTGTTTTTATTTTATTAAATCTTCTTTGGTCAGCAAACTTGACCTGATAAGATTTTGAAATTGAAGTGATTTATTAAAAAGAAGATTTGATGTTTTGTATGTTGTGCATTTAATGTATGTCCCCCTTTGTGTTTACAAGCACACATCCATCTATATGCATACATATTATTTCTTTATCTTGTTTGCCTTATATGCATACAAATATTCATATATTTCCATAGTTAATTTTATGTGTTTTACCTATGTTTCATACAACAAATGTAAATCACTTATATACTTTTATTCCTATCCTCAAACATATGTTTTTCATCATTTATACCATATTCATTTTTACATTGTCATGATTTCCCTTTTATTATATATATTTAGATGTACAAATATTTTTTTTTTTGCAAGCATTGTTGTTATAATATGTATACATACTTTGATGTTTTCACATATCTTCCATACATGTTACTTATGTACATTTTGATATTACATATATATTTATTCATACCTTTACAAACTTTCCTATATTTTTCTTCATATAAGTATATATACATATATATATATATATTATTTGTATACTTATATTTACTATCAAATGCCATAAGGCTTGTATAGATCTATTTATATATATCTTAGTTTAAATAGTGGAGTGCACTATATATATAATTTATTTTCTAAAAGATTCATCATATATATATATATATATATATTTCGAAGTTCTATAACTCAATACCTAATATGGCTTTAAAATTAACTTGTATATCCAGATATTTTAGATATCAGAAATTCATTTGTTTTGTCTAATTATATTCCCATAATTTAAACCAGTTAATTACCCAATTATCAGTCGTTAAAAGCCCGGGTTGTTACATTCCTCCCCCCTTTAGAACTTTTCGTCCTCGAAAAGGAACGAAGCGGGAATTTTAAATTTTAAATGTTTATTTTTAGTTAAATCATTCTTTCAACATTTTAACTCTATATTCTTTTGAATTTTACAATTTTAAAACACTTTAAAATCTACATAATATTACAAAAATAGTTTTATAAAATATACTTTCTATACTCGATGTCTCAACAAGTCCATCCTTGTTCTCACCGAAATTCAGTCAAACGTTGATCAGGCGCAAGACTGAAAATCTATAAGTACTTAGTAAACCCGTTTCCAACACCCAGTGAAAATACTTGAAAAAAACTTTTGTGAAAACGTAGAAAACATTTTTTTTCCTTTTTGTGAGAATGCCCTGGAAATCATCACCCCCATCTATGGTCGCAGTTAACGCGATGGTTACATTGCCATCCCAGCAAAATCCATAGATAACTGTAGGCCTCCTCGCCCCTCGATTACACCATGGAACCCGCTACAGATCGCAGTTATACCCGGGCTTTACGTTGCTATCACAACAAAAACCCATATAACCGTAGGCATCAGCGCCCTCGAATTTCGCTGCCCAAAGAATGAACCTCCTCCACTCGACCATAGATCGCAGTCTACCGATGGTACGTTGCCATCCCAGAAAAATCAAGTGTAGACTGTTGGCACTCATCCTCCACACGATTTTCGCTATGGTCCACACAGTAGGTCGTAGCGACATCGAGTTACACTGTCGTCACAGCATAACCCAAATGCCCCTGTAGGCATCAGCGCCCTCGACTTTCGCTACCCAATAATCCTTAGGAACTAGTTTGTCTGGACTCCTCACAGGATCAACTTTAGAACCCCCCCTTAGGGCTCAAGGTAGTACCACCTTATGGCACTCCTGAGAAGTTCATTCAAGGGAGCGCCTTTTTCCCCAGAGCCACTTTCAAAACACTTTATACTATACACATATAGTATTTTCCAAATCATACACCTAGTATGAATTTCATATAAATCTCCTTCCTCAAAATCGATTATCCCAAAATCGATAATTCACAAACTAGGCTTTCCAAATTCCAAATTTGATTTTCCTCAAAAATCAAAAGCCCTTTTTAGAAATCCATAGGTTCCCAAAACCTTTTTCCAAAATCATTTTCACAAAATCCTTTATATATACGTATATATATAATAACCTTGGGAAATTTTGAATCACTTCATACTTGTATAAATTCACTTTTATACTTCAAATATTTTCAAAACCCTTTTCTTCTAGTAATAGATTCAACAAGGGAAGTTTACCATATATATAACAAAGATATATAACTTTGTTTATTCCAAATCAAGTATTCAAATTTGATTACTCTTTTATAAAGTTATTAACCACATTACCTTTCTTCATAAAGTGAATCTTAAATCATAGAAATTTCCATTTTCCATTTTACCTCATCATATATTCCACAAAATATACTTTTCATTTCAAAGACCATTTTACAGTTCTTATCCATAAATTTTCAATGCCAATTTCATTCAAACCCGTATGATGAACACATACCATTCATACGCTATATCAATCTGATCGCTCACTCGATCACACAATTTCACTTCCGAACTAGTATTGTCCACCCGACTTCCTAGTGCGGATTCAGATCTGGTTTCTTGATCAGAAATCGTCATTCTCCTTGCATAGTCACAACTATGATAGAGAATATCCAGAACCAATCAAAAATCCATATCCATGTTCGCCGTCGAAAATCGAGTGAGAAATCCCAAATCAGATCGATAATACTATCTCGAAATTCTGTACTTGAATCTGGAACAAATCACTATGCGTATAGAATAATATACGTACATCCTACGTATTTATCTTCATTGATTATCAGTTAAATCAATTTCCTTTCTATTCATCCTTACTTTGATTTTATTCACTTATTCACATTTGCATTAATCCCCATTTGGATTATCACTTCAATTCTTATCTTAGTTGGGTATTTAATCAATAACAGTTTGAACTCCGACCAGTTTATATTTAGAAAATAGCTTGAAAATTTAAAAATAGATAAATAGTTGAAAAAAATAATTATTATTATTAGTTTGTAAAATAGCTATAAAATAGTTAAGTAATTGTAAAATAGTTGAAAAATAGTAAAATAATTACAAATTAGGTGTAAAATTGTAACTAGTTATAAAGTAGCTAGGAAGATAGTAATTAGTTTATAAAATAGTTGTAAAATAGCTAAATAGTTTCAAAAGTAGTTGTTAAATAAATATAAGATAGTCTTGGGATTTAAAAAGAAAAGTTGTATAGTAAATGGTTAGGAAAATAGATTTAAAATAGATTATATCAAAATGATTTATTTAAAAATAGTCCAGAGCCAAACTGTTCAATTCCCCTTCAATTTAATTTAAGTTTCCACTTCCATTTAAATTGACTCAATTCTAATTTGAATAACTTCAATTTCCCTTGAACTTGATTTATCCCCAATTCAAGTTGAATTAACCTCAATTTCTTTCCAAATTCAAATCAAATTACATTTGATTTTAAACATATACACTTTAATTACAATTCCAAATTATTCAAATTAATTTAGACTAATTTCAAATTGAATCCACTTCAATTTCAAATCATTTCAATTTCTATATGAATTAATCCCAATTCCCATTTGAATTTGAACTCATTCAATCTTCAATTTTATTTCAAATTAATCCAATTCAAATTTCCCATTTGAATTTTATACTTATCCATCTTCAATTCTAATTAATTCAAACTAAATTCAATTTGAACTAATGAAATCTAAATCTCAACCTTAAACCATCTTGAATTATATAAATTCGAGTTAAATTTTCAAATGTTGATTTAACCCCTTAAATCAAATTAACCTTTATTTTTAAATCAATAATCCAAATCTTTAAATAATTTAATTCTGAGTCCAATTCTCAAAATTCCATTTTAAATTATCTTTACTTAACTTATTTCAAAGTTCAAATAAGAGTTCAAAACAATTTTAATTTACAAATTCAATTATTCAAATTTTTAGTTCAAAGTAATTCCATACCCTTAATTTCAAATTAAAGTTTAATTTCCCTTTTATCACAATAATGGATATATTACCACACTTCATTCCTCATTCATTTAAACAAATCCAATTCACAATTTAAAGATTATTAATAACAATAGGATGATATTGTAACGCCCCACCTCTATACTCACAATAACAAAGAGTATTAAAAGAAATACTGTCTATTATTATGAAGAATAAGGCTGGGTAGGAGCGGCCATCCGTAGTTGGCCTTACACTAGTATTGGTTACCTCGTTAGGAGTGGTATATATTTAAATTTTTCATCTCTTATTTATTCACTCCCATCGACATATCCAATTCCAGTATAAAACGAACTACGATGGTTCATAATGGTTTAGGACAATATATATAAAAACAACACAGATACACAAAGAATGCGGAACACAGATAAAAACAAAAGTCTCATATATATATAACTGATGTCAGTTACAATACAGTTGATACAATACATATGATACAACTACAATTGTTGACTCTGGAAGTTATATATACACGTACATTATAAACTAATATACAGGAATACCTATCAACCTATACTATCACACGATTACTCCAAAAGATGTGAAAAGTCTTCATAGCTCAAACAGCAACTTAAAGAAGGAAATCTACAACCTGAAATAACTCGGGTCTGACCCGAGTATTAAATTCGAAAGAAAATAATACACGGGTCAGTCTAAATCAAACTCAGTTATTAGTGCATAGCAGTAATAATAATCAGATAATCAAATAGACGACAATCACAGAAATCTCGTATATCTAATCCTTTTAACAAAGAAATCGGATAACGAAAATTTTAACACCAAACAGTGTTAAACAATAAATCAGCAGATTTAAATCATCAACAGAGATAAATAAACAATTTATCAAATCGACTAAATCAATTCAAAACTGTCAATTCTGGGTGGCTGCAGTGCACGCACGCGTGCACTGCCTCGCCACCACCGAATATAAAGTCACCACAAGGAACAAGGGTAAAACTGCAACGAAAATGCAGCCACCACTTGAAGTCAATGACCAGTACAAGGATAACAAATCAAACTGTGATGCAAATCGGTGCATCAATGTAATGCAATCCAACAAGGACAAAATCTCAACAAAAAGCAATGCAGCCACCACATAAGTTCAAGGGCACGGCGACTATACAAACTGCAACTACAACAAGTGACATTGCTAGTTCATGTTAATAATACAGTGATATAACAAAGCTACAAGACCAACTCGCAGTGACAAGCCGGACAGTGAAACAAAGCAATGTGTAAATAAGGTCACAGTCGAAGACACATGAACTAGTCATGTGCTCCTACAAAGAGCAACGGAAATTAGACCAAAGTGCAGTGTAACCACAAGTATTCAAGGCAACTGCAACAACAACAAAAGCTACGCAACAATATAAGAATGAGTAAACTCAAATCCAGATGCACAATGGCAACTGACTGAAGAAACTCAAATTGATACAGTGAAGAAATACAAGACTATGTTCAAGTGCAGACATAAATCTACTATGGTAATCAACGTGGTACACTACAACAAGTGTAACAGGTATGTGGAGGTGCAGTGAACTAATTTGGCAAACAATGAATGCACAGTGAATACATGAGCCAGAATGGTGAGGTTCTAGCATATACTGATACAAGTAAAATGAATCGTTTCCAAAACAGAGTCAATCATTCCAAGAGAAAAGAAAATGCAATTCGAACATACATATATACATATCAATTAATGTATATACATACGTCACTGCATATATGTGTATGAAGACTAGAATGCAACTGGGTGCAAACAGTTTCCAAAGCATGAATGTACTAATTGTACATTTATATCTAATATTGTAACTGGACAGTACAAGGTTCCAAAAAAACATCTGACTCGAATGCAACGCAATGCAAATGATAAGCAGGGGTGTGCAGCAACCTAACCAAAGCAGGCAGTATTCAATGCAGACAGTATTCGATGCAAAATGAACCAGTAATGCCTCAACAACAACCACACAAAAGGTCTAAAAAGTGCAGACAAAAATCAAGTATTCAAGAATACCAGATTAGTTGAACCAACTCAAACCAATGCATGATCAACGCATTATGTGAATATGGAGAATCGAGCACAAATGTAGCAGTGCACATATGCAGACTAAACTATCAAGCTACAGGAGCAAATCCAAATGCAAATAAATGGTCAGAGCATACATCTACATACAGTGATGCAACTAGAATGCAACAATACCCAAGTGATACCAGAACCAGATGTATACAAATGCAAGGGCCACAACAAAGTCAAAATGACCAAGCATGTAATAAAGCACAGACATAATGCAAACGTTCATGCAACTTGACAAAGCCTCAGTGATTAACTAAAAAGGCTACATGCAAACTCGACTATCAGGTTGAACATGAACTACAAGCTAACAAAAGCAGACCGTATCCAACATGCTATAGTGACAAGAAACAATCGGCAGTGAGCAACTCGAGCTTCAGAAGAGTCAAGTAGAGCAACAAATGCACCAATGAATCAAAACAGTATCCAAGTATTATGCAGACTCAAGTTTATATGAAGTAAATTGGATACAGCCATCAACAATATCTAACCAATATCTAATCAGCCGAACTCAAGTGACCAAGGCCAAAACGATAGGAATCGAAAAGTTCAGATTCGAAATTATATTTGTTAAGCCAGAAAATCATCAACATGTACAAGTATGTCTGAGCTAAGGAAACAAAACCAAGTTAAAGCCTGTAAGCATCAGTGTAAAGCCATGTATCAAAATATACAGAATTAATCAAGTTAGAGAAAATCGCGAAATCATAGTATATCATCACAAATTCAATTTCGAAACAAAATCGAAGTCACCAGAAATCCACGAAACCAAACTGTGAAACCCAAAGTCACAAAAACAATATACGAATTCGAACAAGGTCCAAGTAAACAAAATTTGAACAAATCAGAAATCTAACTAGATTTGAGATAGATGTGAGCAATTAAAATCGCTCACCTCAATTCCCAGAGCACGACTAAACTAGAAGCGGCCGTGAGCAACCTCGATCAAACAATCCCTGGTCGGCAGCCTCGATTTTGAAAAGCCCAAGTTTGCAAGCGAGCCGCCATTATTATTATTTTTTGTTCGATTAGGTTTAGGTTTTCGAATGAATAGGTAAAGGGGGAAACGGTTATTTTTATTTATCACGACACAAAGGATAAAACATAGGCCAAGATTCAAAGCCCACGAACTATTAAACTAATTTGTTTTTCTTTTTTTTTGTAAAAGAATTTAAACCGGATAAAATTCCAAACAGCGATTAATAATAATTTTTTTCATCATTGGACGAAAATAAATCGTTATAAAACTCCAGGTTGTCACAGACTCCCCTCCTTATAGAAATTGCGTCCCCTCAATTTTCATAATTAAGGTGATCACTAACAATAAATTTTATAACATAAATTGGTAAAGCTAGAAAAATAAAGGTCGGAAATACAAACGCCAAAGAAATTGACATGAATAATGCATGCTATAGTCTCACGACCAACCAGACAAATGAAACAAACACACCCTATTTACATGGAGCAATACTACTAGCAAAATGAAGACCAAACTACCCAATTACATGAAGCAATTATGAAACTGGAAATTGCAAGATCAAGCTCGAGCACAAAGGTCACGAACCAAGCGTGCATATAATAAGGTCTAGATACTGTACAGAGAATAGTGAATCAGTGTGCAAGTATGGACAGAGTTCGAGCACTAGAGATTGGGACGCTTAAATGATCAAATTCAGGCCGAAACAGTAACCACCAGGATACACTGAAATGCAAACTACATCAAAAGTGATACAGAGTACACCTGAACAATATGAGGGTCCAAGCAACTATATCTGAAACCTAAAACAATGTAGTGATACTGACAGCAGAGTGCAATCAGAACAAAATGAACAAAAGTTCTCATGTCATCCACAAACTCATAATGAACTACAAGATGAACAACTAAGGGACGAGCACTGATATCTGCAAATGAATGGAATGCAACTACAGTGACCAGATAGACTGCAGGGACAGACTACAGTGATCACGAGCACATCAAACTTAATGAAACATGAGCTACAGATACCAGTTGCCAACCTATAAACAACTAAACATGCAGCTCGAGGTGATGTAACTGCAAATACCACAAATATCAAGTGATGTAACAAAGCGACTCAACAACAATGTATGCAACATACGAACAACAGATCTACAAGCTGAAACTTCAGAAGAATCGGTTTGGACAACTACAGGTACAGGTACAACAAAATGCAGAACCAACTCCCCAAATGACCAAATGAATGTATACAAGTTCAGTGTAAATCAAGGAAGGCAACTCGAGTGAACCAGACTCAAGTCAGTTCAGTTACTCTATGGAATACATCACTACAACTATCAAGTGAAACAGAGTATATATAAGGTAGGCAAGGGCTCAAGTGCATCAGGTCAGTGACGTGACACCAGGCCCAGTGCGAAAGTAACCATCGTTGTATAAAACAATGTATCAAAGTTCAAGTGAACTTGATAGGTAAAACTCAAGTCTACGAATCATGAAGACTGCAATATCAAAGAAACTACGAGATTGTACAATGGAAATGCAAGGACCAGGCAACTCAATACTCAAACTCAGTCCAAATCCACAATATTCAATGATCAATTAGATAATTAGAATACAAAAATCACAAAACAGCAATATCTAATTATCAACAAAGATATTAGAAAACAAAATTTGCAAATCGCAAAACTGCAAATATCTAGTTATCCAACAGATAAATAGAAAACACGAACTTCATAATCAGCAAACTATAACCATCAACAGAGATAGACAGAAAACAGCAGTTTAATATAATCAACATAATCTAGAATCAATTAGAGACTAGAAAATCTTACAATCAGCAAAATTAGCAATTGCCAAATTATCAAAACGATAATCAGAAATCCCAAATCAACAATTATTCAATTATCAAAAACAATAATCGATTCTCAAATCAAATATTCAATTATCAAAAACGATAATCGAATCTCAAATCAACAAATATTCAATTATCAAAAACGATAATCGAATCTCAAATCAACAAATATTCAATTATCAAAAACGATAATTGAATCTCAAATCAACAAATATTCAATTATCAAAAACGATAATCGAATCTCAAATCAACAAATATTCAATTATCAAAAACGATAATCGAATCTCAAATCAACAAATATTCAATTATCAAAAATGATAATCGAATCTCAAATCAACAATTATTCAATTGTTCAATACAGTATACATGTACACATACTCTTATGGGATTAACTCATTTTAATTCCATAGCTCAGCTCTAAATCTCGATTTATCAATTTAATTTGGTCATATCTCTTTGCCATTGAACACCATGTGTGCATTGCAAGGGACTCAATTCTGTTAACCCTTGCACAAAGGCCTATAGGACTTAAACAAGTCATGCACATATCCATCATACTCCTTATGATGAATAGATCAAGGCTTCTCTCCTAGATTAGTTTTATAATCTAGTGACCAGTCTCATTTCTTATTTCAGAAAGATTTATTAACTCATGGAATGCTTTTACATTCTTTCTTTCTCTTTTTCCCTCAATCAGAGAGAATTAAACTCTCTCATGGATTTCACTGACCATGACTTCATCCATGAAAACAATGTTTTATTTCATTTTTTTTCCAGTTGTCTCATTCAAAATTTATTTTATCACTTGCATATCTCCTATATTCAAGAATGTCATGATCTCTTAAACAAATCCAGTAGAATTCTATAAAAATTCTTATACTCAATCCTATTGTGAACATAGGGTAAGGTTTTAGAGAAAAACCTATAAAACATTTTAACTTTAGATCTGAACAAATCAGCACATAAATAATTTATTGCATTGTTCATCTCCAATTTAAAACAATCTAGACATAAGCATGAACCTCATTTGTTCACACTGCCTAGCTTATTTTCCAGTTCCATCTTACATTTTTATATGGTCCAAACTCTTGCCTTTGAACACAAAGTGTGCATTGCAAAGGACTCAATTCTGTTAACCTTTGCACAGAGGCCTTCAGGACTTGAACAAGTCATGCACATACCCATCATCCACCTGATGATGAGTAGATCAAGGCACCTCTCCTAAATTACTTGGTAATTTAGAGACCATACATATTTATTCATTTAAGGAATTTTTCCTTTTTTTTTAACTCCAGAAATACTCTTGTAATCCTTTCTTCATTTCATAAGTAGGGAATTTAATTTCCTTAAAAATCATATCTAAACATACCAACATTCATGCCAAATTTTACAACCCATTTCAAAGTCATTTCTGCTTGATCACATTTTTTTTCAATATTGCTTTGTTCATATCAATTTTTAAATGAACTAGACATGAGCATAAACCTCTTTGTTCATACTGCCTAATCCATTATTATTATTCAATACCATATTTCTCAGTAAATTAATCAAATTATTTTCTTATAAAAACTGAGTCATAAACTCATTTCTGTAATCAGGTTATATGATTGATTAAACAATTCTCAAAACAAAATTAGCCAAAAACAAATTAAAACAGCAACCAAAAATTCAATCAAAATGCCATTCTTGATCATCATATATTTATTCAGAGAAATAAAGATTAACATAAATCATAATATGATTTTCATATAAAATAATTGGCTGCCCTTACTTGGGTCTTAATGCCATAAATCTCATAAGTGATTATCACTTACTTTCCTCCTCTTTTGAAAGTGCAAACTGTTAGAAATTTTATAAAACAATTTTCATTTTAAAATGATTTCCCAATTATGTGATTAAAGCAGCAATATTAGTAACAATTTTGATAAGAAAATTGTACTTCTCAAAATACCGTAAAAACGGGTCACAAATCAGCATTGCGGTATAACCGCTTGAAAATCCACTTTTAAAATTTGACGGTTACTGAAGCCAAAGCGACAGTAATTTTTAAACGTCAAAATCTCATCAAAACAATTTACACCACAATGTAACACCAGTGAATTTTCATTCATAAAAATTTTTAACTAAACATCGTACTTCAAAATATAGCACTAGTGTAAAAATCCCGTTATAAAGGTAACGGAAATAAAATACGTTTCATAACCAAGCATCGGTTCAACGTAAAATTAATGCAGTAACGTGCAACTCAAATTTGCACGTACTACAAAATGAACAAAGAAATCATTCGAATATATCTTCAATGAAGATAATTCAAAACAGCAAAAATCTAATCAACATGTGATTAGCATAAAAGAAAATCAGCAAAAATCTCAACAAGAATCACATAACTGCAATCATTTCGAATCCTCAATTCAGATTCGAAATTCTCAAAGAAACAAAATAAACACAGCTATGTAAACAGCAAATGAAATTTATTTCAATTTCATATTTTGATTTTTTTTTTAATCAAAAAGATTATCAGTTGTACTCAGCGAAGACAGTTTCACTTTTATTTTTAAATAAAGATATTTAAAAATTTCATCATAATTTCAAAACTTTAGTTTTGACTCAAAACACAAAGAAAACATCGACAAATAGTTGTAACATATGTTCCATCTATGTTATGTTTTATATTATGTCCATAAACCCCAAGCTCTGATACCAACTGTAACGCCCCACCTCTATACTCACAATAACAAAGAGTATTAAAAGAAATACTGTCTATTATTATGAAGAATAAGGCTGGGTAGGAGCGGCCATCCGTAGTTGGCCTTACACTAGTATTGGTTACCTCGTTAGGAGTGGTATATATTTAAATTTTTCATCTCTTATTTATTCACTCCCATCGACATATCCAATTCCAGTATAAAACGAACTACGATGGTTCATAATGGTTTAGGACAATATATATAAAAACAACACAGATACACAAAGAATGCGGAACACAGATAAAAACAAAAGTCTCATATATATATAACTGATGTCAGTTACAATACAGTTGATACAATACATATGATACAACTACAATTGTCGACTCTGGAAGTTATATATACACGTACATTATAAACTAATATACAGGAATACATATCAACCTATACTATGACACGATTACTCCAAAAGATGTGAAAAGTCTTCATAGCTCAAACAGCAACTTAAAGAAGGAAATCTACAACCTGAAATAACTCGGGTCTGACCCGAGTATTAAATTCGAAAGAAAATAATACACGGGTCAGTCTAAATCAAACTCAGTTATTAGTGCATAGCAGTAATAATAATCAGATAATCAAATAGACGACAATCACAGAAATCTCGTATATCCAATCCTTTTAACAAAGAAATCGGATAATGAAAATTTTAACACCAAACAGTGTTAAACAATAAATCAGCAGATTTAAATCATCAACAGAGATAAATAAACAATTTATCAAATCGACTAAATCAATTCAAAACTGTCAATTCTGCGTGGCTGCAGTGCACGCACGCGTGCACTGCCTCGCCACCACCGAATATAAAGTCACCATAAGGAACAAGGGTAAAACTGCAACGAAAATGCAGCCACCACTTGAAGTCAATGACCAGTACAAGGATAACAAATCAAACTGTGATGCAAATCGGTGCATCAATGTAATGCAATCCAACAAGGACAAAATCTCAACAAAAAGCAATGCAGCCACCACATAAGTTCAAGGGCACGGCGACTATACAAACTGCAACTACAACAAGTGACATTGCTAGTTCATGTTAATAATACAGTGATATAACAAAGCTACAAGACCAACTCGCAGTGACAAGTCGGACAGTGAAACAAAGCAAGGTGTAAATAAGGTCACAGTCGAAGACACATGAATTAGTCATGTGCTCCTACAAAGAGCAACGGAAATCAGACCAAAGTGCAGTGTAACCACAAGTATTCAAGGCAACTGCAACAACAACAAAAGCTACGCAACAATATAAGAATGAGTAAACTCAAATCAAGATGCACAATGGCAACTGACTGAAGAAACTCAAATTGATACAGTGAAGAAATACAAGACTATGTTCAAGTGCAGACATAAATCTACTATGGTAATCAACGTGGTACACTACAACAAGTGTAACAGGTATGTGGAGGTGCAGTGAACTAATTTGGCAAACAATGAATGCATAGTGAATACATGAGCCAGAATGGTGAGGTTCTAGCATATACTGATACAAGTAAAATGAATCGTTTCCAAAACAGAGTCAATCATTCCAAGAGAAAAGAAAATGCAATTCGAACATACATATATACATATCAATTAATGTATATACATACGTCACTGCATATATGTGTATGAAGACTAGAATGCAACTGGGTGCAAACAGTTTCCAAAGCATGAATGTACTAATTGTACATTTATATCTAATACTGTAACTGGACAGTACAAGGTTCCAAAAAAACATCTGACTCGAATGCAACGCAATGCAAATGATAAGCAGGGGTGTGCAGCAACCTAACCAAAGCAGGCAGTATTCAATGCAGACAGTATTCGATGCAAAATGAACCAGTAATGCCTCAACAACAACCACACAACAGGTCTAAAAAGTGCAGACAAAAATCAAGTATTCAAGAATACCAGATTAGTTGAACCAACTCAAACCAATGCATGATCAACGCATTATGTGAATATGGAGAATCGAGCACAAATGTAGCAGTGCACATATGCAGACTAAACTATCAAGCTACAGGAGCAAATCCAAATGAAAATAAATGGTCAAAGCATACATCTACATACAGTGATGCAACTAGAATGCAACAATACCCAAGTGATACCAGAACCAGATGTATACAAATGCAAGGGCCACAACAAAGTCAAAATGACCAAGCATGTAATAAAGCACAGACATAATGCAAACGTTCATGCAACTTGACAAAGCCTCAGTGATTAACTAAAAAGGCTACATGAAAACTCGACTATCAGGTTGAACATGAACTACAAGCTAACAAAAGCAGACCGTATCCAACATGCTATAGTGACAAGAAACAATCGGCAGTGAGCAACTCGAGCTTTAGAAGAGTCAAGTAGAGCAACAAATGCACCAATGAATCAAAACAGTATCCAAGTATTATGCAGACTCAAGTTTATATGAAGTAAATTGGATACACCCATCAACAATATCTAACCAATATCTAATCAGCCGAACTCAAGTGACCAAGGCCAAAACGATAGGAATCGAAAAGTTCAGATTCGAAATTATATTTGTTAAGCCAGAAAATCATCAACATGTACAAGTATGTCTGAGCTAAGGAAACAAAACCAAGTTAAAGCCTGTAAGCATCAGTGTAAAGCCATGTATCAAAATATACAGAATTAATCAAGTTAGAGAAAATCGCGAAATCATAGTATATCATCACAAATTCAATTTCGAAACAAAATCGAAGTCACCAGAAATCCACGAAACCAAACTGTGAAACCCAAAGTCACAAAAACAATATACGAATTCGAACAAGGTCCAAGTAAACAAAATTTGAACAAATCAGAAATCTAACTAGATTTGAGATAGATGTGAGCAATTAAAATCGCTCACCTCAATTCCCAGAGCACGACTAAACTAGAAGCGGCCGTGAGCAACCTCGATCAAACAATCCCTGGTCGGCAGCCTCGATTTTGAAAAGCCCAAGTTTGCAAGCGAACCGCCATTATTATTATTTTTTGTTCGATTAGGTTTAGGTTTTCGAATGAATAGGTAAAGGGGGAAACGGTTATTTTTATTTATCACGGCACAAAGGATAAAACATAGGCCAAGATTCAAAGCCCACGAACTATTAAACTAATTTGTTTTTCTTTTTTTTTTGTAAAAGAATTTAAACCGGATAAAATTCCAAACAGCGATTAACAACAATTTTTATCATCATTGGACGAAAATAAATCGTTATAAAACTCCAGGTTGTCACAGATATCATCCAATTTATTTTAAAACATCCACCCATTTCCAATTTCCAGATCTCAAACCCATTTTGAGATCACACAAACTCCCAATTCAAATTAACCATTTAACTCCCCAAGTTAAATCTCAATTTCATCTTGAAATTTCCAATTCAGGTTGCTTGTTAACTTATTTAACTTTCCCAAAGTTAAATTCAATTTAATTTCATTAACCTTACCCAATTTGAATTCCTGCTTCAAATTTTAAACTTCACATTAATAATCTTATAAGTTCAAAAACTTATCACCTTGGGTTTCACATCTCATTCCAAATTTAAAACTCAACATTTAGAGTTTATTTCAACCCATTTTTGATATTATGTATATTCCTCATATATACATATTATTTCCTTTACACTCTAAGTTATCCTTAAATTTTAAACCACTTTTGGTTTTAGTTCAAACAGTTTCCTTAATGCTTTCAAACAACTCTTATTTTAAAATAAGATCACATTCAAAATATTCTGAATAATACTCTTTATTATTTCTATTAACATTTGAAACAATTTCCAAACTTTTCAATTTACACCCTTTCTAATTTACAAGTTATTCACATCTAATGGTTACTTCCTTAAAACTTTTATTTGTTTATTGGAAAACAATCATCCTATTTAAACTCAATAACCATTTATTTTCTGGTTTGAAACCATTTTAATTCATCTTATTAGTATAGTTCATTTTATCCAATCCTTATTTGGATATGTATATATATGTTACTTAATTTCTTATTTAATAACCAATTATTGCTTTATAAATATGATATAAGCTTTTATAAAATCATCCAGTTTTAAAACCATTTTTAAAACCTTTATATAAGAAAATAACAAGTACGCTCTCATATATATACACACACACACTCAACTCATCCTAGGGTAATACAAACCCTATCCCTGATGAGTAAACCCACCAAAGCCAAGGTTTTCGCTTAACCTTTCAGCTCTGATACCAAATGTGATGACTTTGAATTTTCGATCGTGAAAATTCCAAATAGTTAGGAATAGAAGAAAGAGATAGAAGAAGAAGAAACAGAAACACAGCACTGATTCTCACTGTGACGACCCGGAATTTTGGATATTTGAAATGAGAATATTTAATTAATTTTAAATATTCAAAAGGGTAATGTTGACTTGAATTTCAAATATCACTATTTATTGGGTGATTTAATTATTAAATTAAATAATTGGAAATTGCGTAAATTGTTGAATCTGAAATTCTATGCTTGTTAAAAATAATTGGAAGGCTTATAAAATTTGTATTAACAATGATGAAGGTAATATAACTTTTAAAATTGAATTTAAAAGTGTTTTGTTCAGTTTTGAAAATATATTGTTTAAATTGAATTTAAAAATAGCCTTCTGAGGCATAGTCTCGGAATTCGACGAAACCAGTTCCATTGGATCCGTAATAGTGTATTATTATCGGATTTCAATTTTCGTAGTGATTGGAGTTGTTGTGTGAGCGTACGATATATAAACACGCAGAAATTTATATCGAAATTCAATATTATAACTGGGTCCAAAAAGCTATCTTCTCCATACGATCGAATTAGGACTCGAAACCTTTTCCATTGTGTTCGAAATAGGGGTATAACATTATAAACGCCTAGTGGCACGTCTCGATAGGAGATCGAGATTTTAGGCTTCGTTTTCAAGGCGATTTAAATTTAAATTTAAATTCAATATAATATATATATTGGGTATTTCGACCAGATAATCTTCAGCTGAAAAAGTGTCACACCAGTGTTTTTTACCTTCACTTCAAAATACTGTAGCGAGTATTTTCCCACACGCTAACGTCTTCTCCTGCCTCCCTCTTTTCTTTTTTGAGTACGCAAAGCAGATCTAAACAGAAGAAGATAATAATGGCCGAATACAAATATCTTTTCAAATAAAATCTCGTTCTCCTTCCCTCTTCTTCAGTTCATTCGAACGAAACTGAATAAAGAAAAGAACAGCTTGATCGTTCGAAAAGAAGGAACCCTCGCATTCGCCGATGGGTGGCTTGTAGTCACGGTGGCCTGAGGTGTTAAGGTCGGAGGAAGGCTCGTGGTTCGTCTTCGCTGAGGGATTAGTGGCGCGCAAGTGCCTGGCATCCGCAAGAAATCGAACTCAAATCGCGATGCTCTGGAGGAGGGCGAAGGTAGCGACGAACGAAGGGGTGTGGTGGCAAGGATCAGGCAAAACGAAGCTAGGTGGTCCAAGCATCGAACGGTCATGAACAGGGATGGGGTCATTCTCGTGTTCACAATTCTTTCGTAGGGTTTCTGGTAATCTTTTTTTTCTGAGTTATTTTTTTACCAAATCGAATTTTAGTTATTAAAAAAAATGTTACTGTGATGGTTTTTATAAATAGAAGAAAAAATATAATTACATTAAGGTATAAGATAATTCTATTTTTAACTTGATAAATATATGTATATATATATATATATATATATCTTCACATACATAGTTTAATTTAAGCTCAGATTTGTCAGTATAATAACAGTAAACAGAATATATATATAAGGTTTTGGGAAAAAATATAAAGTCTGAAGCAGGAATTTTTCTGGTTGGAAAAGAATAAAAATAAAATATAGTCATATATTGTTTGTGTAATCATGTTTAAACCGGAATATAATACAAAGAAGATTTGTGAAAAACAGGGATCTTAAATGTTTTGAATTGAAGAGTTATATAAAAATTAGATTTTTGAAAATCTTATAGATCATTTTATATATCGGATGTGATTTCCAAGGGAAGTTTAATTGTTTATAACAATTTAAAATTTGTAAGCCAACTTTAATTTAAAAACAAAAATCTAATTACCTCATTGATTAATAAAGATATGTAATTTGCTTATACAAGGTCTGAAATCGAGGAGAAAATAGTCGAGATGGAAATGAGTTGCAAACAAAAAGCAAAGGTGAGTTAATCTCACTCTTCTGGATTGCTATTTAAATTTAAATGGTTAAAATAAAATAACTGGTTGAATGATTGAATTGATTGGATGTGATAAAATATATAGTAGTGTATATATATATATTAGAGTGATTAATGTTCCCGCATTATATAGCGGATGAGACCCTATGCGCCACATAATAGCGGATGATATTATATAAACCCATATACCGTGATATTCCACCTCGAAGTGGAATCGGTATTGTGCTAACATCTGTGGATGCAGGGAAACAGGTTGGAGGGATCCAACTAGATTCCTCAAAATTATTTAGATTGTTTAATATTCCGTGTTATGATTATTAGACATTCTGTGGTGAATTATATTGATAACTGCAATGTTCGATGCTTTGGTTTGATTGAATATATTTCGGTATACTGAGTTACCAAAATATATAGATTGGATTTTTGGGAAATAAAAAGAGAGAATTTTTAAGTAAAATAATTATAGAGAATTTGAATAAAGTAAAGAATGAATTGGAAAAGAATAAGAGTGATTTTAAATTCTAATAAGTCAAATTCCAAGTGTGGGAAAGGGGATTTTTGAATAAATGGGAATAAAAAAACAAAAAAACAAAAAAAACTTAAGTGATATTAAGTTAAAGGAATAAAAGATTTATTTTTAAATTCAGAATTTAAATGGGATAGGAAGAAATAAAGGAATTTTATGAAATTGGTATTTTCAGTTTAAATAAGATTCTAAATCCTAATTAAGAAGTTAAAGTTGGAATAAATGGAATTAATGGATTTTGGAATAAATTTGAGTAAATAAAGGAATTCATTTTAAATGGGTTGATTTTGAAAATCAATTTGAAAAGTGATTAAGTGTTTGAAACTAGGATTTTTAAAGGAAGATGAGACTATGAAATTTATAATCTGGGTTTATAAAGTAAAGTAATATATATCAGTGGATATTTGGAAGAATAAATTCACGGTGGGAATTTATTAAAGGAATGGGTAAATTTGGTTAAAAATAAATAATGATTTATTTTTAAAGGATGTGAAAGAGAAGCATAATTTCTTGAACAGCCAAGTACGTTTCCAAAGCAAAGTTTTAAGTATAAGTTAAAGGTTTTAAAATGTTTCAAAGTGTGTTTAGGAAATTTATTATTTTTCAAATGATTAAATTTTGAAGTAAGTATTTCTCAAATTTATTATAGTAGTAATTATTAAAAGTGACGTAGTATTTTGTTTTAGAAAGGATAAAATTTAGTTTTATATTTTATAAAGTGGCTTTATTTTAAATATTCTTAAAGTATATATTTTGAATAAAGTACTAAAGTAGTTTTTAATTTAAATGTTTTAAAGGATATTTTATAATAAAGTGTTTTAAATTATTTTAAAATCTAAAGTATTTGTACTTGGTGATTTCAGTGGAAATAGAAAATATTTGGGAAATTTATTCCGTGAGAGGAAGATGGTTTGAAAACTGTTTTCAAAGTATTGAAAATGGAAATATATCTTGCGAAGATATTTTGAGGTTAATAAATAATTTGGGGGAAAATTATTTGTGTTTGATGGTTGTTTTGTGGATGTTATTTGATAGTTAAATAACCGACTATCAATATTGGCCAATGCGCTGATCGTTTCGAAGAGACCGGGATCAGGATTTATTTCTCGAAAACCACTTCGATTCGGTTTGAACGTTTTCGTGTGGAAAACAAGAGTTTGGAATCGAAGATGGAGCAGTGAAGTGCAAGGGCTAGTCGCTACTAATTCTGAGGATGATTCCAAAATGGATGTAGTAGGAATAGTGCCTTCGGTTCCGTTCGAACCCGGGACGGACTTGTATGGATGAATGCTTTCAAACATCGTTAGGAGGACAGTGAGCATTCTAAGTGAAATGTTCTAAAAAGGTAACGCTTAGCCTCGAGCCTCATCAACCATGAATGACTGAAAATCAGGGGTTATGCAGCAAGGCTATGTGGGTAGCACCCATTAGGGTGAGGTCATCCCTGTCTAGATGTCTCTTTTATTTCGGCTTAGTGGTGTGGTTGCTGATCCCAACCGTAGGGTGATCTTACTCGGGATTATCCAGTAAGGGGTAGTTCCGGCCTTGTGTTGTAGGTGATCGGGCATGGTCCTCGGTACGCTGATCTAGACCTGGTACTGTGACAGGTGGTACCCCAGTGCCTAGTCATTAGTTGGAAACCCATTCTCCCTACGTGCCTTTATGGTTTTGTTTGTATACCTATTAGCTAGAATTTAATAGTTGTAACAATTTCGGCTATTTGAATAAGTATTTGTATATAGACACTATTAAAATATTAGAGGATTTTGATAAAAAGTGTTTTGGCTATCGTAAGGTAAAAACCCGACATGTTTATTTGTGGCATGGTCTTACGAGATGCTTTTGATTTCAAAGGGTTTTGAAACTTTAATAATCCAATTGAGTGTGTTTTCTCACGCTGGTTTTCCAGACTGAATCAGGTGTTATTTTATTATAATACTCAGGTCAGACTGAGTTGTACAGATCCAGGATAGGATGCTATGGATCTCAGAAGACGAGCTGGAGGACAGAGACGTATCTCCGTATTTGAATTATATATTCCTCTGTGTAAGGACAAATATTAAGTTGTCCAAGTGATGGATGATTGTTGTACTCTGATAATGGTATGTATATATGACAGTACAGATTTCTTTGTATTTAAAAGCTGTTGTTATATAATATATTTTATTCCGCTGCGACTGTGAGATTATGATGTTGTTTTCTATTTTCTTCTTCTACCTTTTTCTTCTTTTACCCTAGTTATTCGCTCTTTCGTACATTTTGGGTTGAACGAGGAAGAATTATGATCAATTCAAGGGGTACGGAACTGCGGGTCGCTACACTTGGTATCAGAGCTGAAGGTTAAGCGAGAACCTTGGCTCTGGTGGGGATTACTCATTAGAGATAGAGTCAGTAGTACTCTAGAATGAGTCTGAGTGTATTAATAGATATGAGCGCGTATTTGTTAGTGAGTATAAATTGTTTTAATATTGTGTTGGCTTATTGGTTGAGTGGTATATGAATTCTGATCGAATAGCAGCGCAACTAATTCGATAAGAGTTTATAAACACTTGACATGATAAACTGACACAATATTGTTTTCAAAAGTGTGTGGATGAAATAATTTAACCCAAAAATATATTTTGATATCTAGGAGATACTTTCTAAAATTATTGGAGTGTTTGGATGATAATATTAACCAAAACGAGATTATAAAATCTAAAATGGTTTGTATAACCAAATGAAAATTTGTATGAGCATAAATTATACAAATAAATTATCATTAAATTTGGGTCTGAATCAAAATTTGGAAAATTTAAAATCCCGGAGATTTTGGAAGTGTTTTGCAAAGATTTTGAAGGGAAAATAATAATAATATTATTTTTGAGGTATTTTTGAAAAAAAAATGGATTTTGGAAGTGATATAGCATTGAAATCACTTCGGTCGCTGGAAAATAATTCTGATGATGATGGCCGCATCATCAGTGTTCATTTTCGAGTTTCTAAGTGACGGATTGCTGACAAAATTGATTTGATAGAAGAACAAGGTTTGCTTTTGAAATTTCAAAGGAAATTTGTTGGGGGTAAAAACCAAGATTTGTTTAAAAATTTGAGAAGTATGATTTTGAGATATTGGTGATTTCAAAATGATTTGAAACAAAAGTCGGGGGTTTAAAAATCCTGAAATCCTTATTTAAATAATTTAGAGAGATCATCAGGAGATAAGTTATAAACTTATAATTGGTAAATGATTTCGATTGAATGGGAAAGTAAGAATTAAGTTGAAATCGAATTGAAATGAAATGAATTGAGATGTAGATGATATTAAGAGAAAATAAGTCCTTACTTAATTTAAATTCAAATGAATTGGGTGGATTAAAGAGAATAGTATGATGCTAGATTTAACTGGAGTTAAGTTAAATAAAATTGATTTTTGAATAAATTACAATGAATACAAGTTTGTTTGGATTACAAATGAATTGAATGTAAGAAAATGAGTTGAAATCATTCCAAATTGGATAGGATGATATAAAAATCAAGTAAAAGCAATTGAATTAATATTGAGACCTTATAAATTTCTTATGAAAACTGTTTTGTGTACATTGCTTATGAAATGCATGTGTTTAGCTATTGAAAGTAAGTGAAATTTTAACAAATTGCATATATATACTGCTTATGTGTTTAAATTGAGTAAGTACATGTACCGGGGGCCGTTTGGCTGGATTTTGGTCGCGCAAATAGCTAAATAAATAAGCCGCTTCCTTAAAAATGCTAAATAGAGATACGCCTATGCAATAAAAGATAGGAAATATGACTGTTGTTTGTTTTCTTGTTTTTCCGACCGTGTGGGTCGATGTATATATATATATATATCTCTTGTCAAATTGCAAAAGCTCCTCCGTACAAAGGAGACTCTACCAAAATTTTCTGAAAATTTTGGGGGTTAGAAAATTTTTAAAATTTTCACTAACGACAAATGATTTAAAATTGGTAAGCAAATAGAATTGAAACTGAATATTGAAATCTAATTTAAAATTGTGTATGTAAAGTAAGGTAAAATCGAAGAAATTGTTCGAAGAAACTGAAGGAAGAAAAAGTTTGCAAATAAACTTTTATTTGAGATTTTAAATAAATTAGTAAGTGAAACTAATAAAAGGAAATGGTTAATTAAATATGGGTTTAGATAAGGTGAATAAAATTCAATATTCAAAGTTTGAAGACAAATTGAATTCAAGTAGAATTGAAAATGGAAATCTGAATGGAAATTGGGGAAAAGTATTGAAGTTTGAAAATAATTAATAAATTGAAGATTTTATATGGAATTGGAATTCAATTTGAATATAAACTTCAGTAGTGAAGTAAAAATAAATATAAGAAGTATATTAAGCATTTATATTGTACTTAAGAAGGAAGGGTGAAATTCTTAAGTAAAATTTGATATTGGAAAAAAAAATTCTAAGATGATATTTAAATGAAGGTTAAGCAAAACTGTAAAAAGGGTAAGTGTGGATAAGTGAATAAATATTAGATAAGTGTGAATAAAAAAGAGAATTGATATAGCTAATAATCAATTGAGATAATACGTAGGATGTATGTGTGTTAATTTATTCGCATAGTGATTCGATCCAGATTCGAGCATAGAATTTTGAGGTAGTTATACCGATCCGAGTTGATATTTTTCACTCGATTTTCGACGGCGAACCTTGGATATGGATTTTGATTGATTCTAGAAATTCTCTATCATAGTTTGTGACTATGCAAGGAGGATGACGGTTTCTGATCAAGAAACCAGATCTGAGTCCGCACTAGGAAGTCGGGTGGACAATACTAGTTCGGAAGTGAGATTGTGTGATCGAGTGAGCGATCGAATTTGGTATTGCGTACGAATGATATATGTGCATTATATGAATGTGAATGAAATAGATATGAAAACTTTTGTAAAGAAATGTGTAAAGCGATTTTGAATGTTGTAATTGGATATTATTGCTGAGTAGGACATATGTGTTTAAAAAGTAAAAGGAATTGGTATTTTTGATTTCAGAAAATAAATTTAAATGGCCCAACAAAAGGTATGTGTTTAAATTTATGTATGAAATTTGATGATTTTCTGATTCTAGCCACTTGGCTTTTGTTTTCTTTTGAATTTGGGGGCCGTAGAGGCAATTTTGTAGTTGTACCGATCTAGCCGCGCAGAGGAGACGGTGGCGAAATTTTTCGAAAATTTAGAAAGTTAGAAAAATTTTCAGAAAATTTTGATAATAAACTTGGTTTTAAATTTTAATTTGAATGGTTGGGTAGATAATATTATTTCGAATAGATGAATGAGTTTGGAAAATTTTAGTAAGGGTGATGGTATGTCTTTAATAAAAAGATTGTTTTGGGAGTTGTCAAATTGTTTGGTTTTGGGAAGTTGTTAAAAACTATTTGGATTGGGAAATAGTTAACGGGTTGTGGACCATTCTTCTTAACTAGGAATTTCGGGGACGAAATTCTAATAAGGGGGGAGGAATGTGACGACCCAGAATTTTGGATATTTGAAATGAGAATATTTAATTAATTTTAAATATTCAAAAGGGTAATTTTGACTTGAATTTCAAATATCACTATTTATTGGGTGATTATTTAATTATTAAAATAAATAATTGGAAATTGGGTAAATTGTTAAATCTGAAATTCTAAGCCTGTTAAAAATAATTGGAAGGCTTATAAAATTTGTATTAACAATGATGAAGGTAATAGAACTTTTAAAATTGAATTTAAAAGTGTTTTTTTCAGTTTTGAAAATATATTGTTTAAATTGAATTTAAAAATAGCCTTCCGAGGCACAGTTTCGGAATTCGACGAAACCAGTTCCATTGGATCGGTAATAGTGTATTATTATCGGATTTTAATTTTCGTAGTGATTGGAGTTGTTGTGTGAGCGTACGATATATAAACGCGCTGAAATTTATATCGAAATTCAATATTATAACTGGGTCCAAAAAGATATCTTCTCCATACGATCGAATTAGGACTCGAAACCTTTTCCATTGCGTTCGAAATAGGGATATAACATTATAAACGCCTAGTGGCACGTCTCGATAGGAGATAAAGATTTTAGGCTTCGTTTTCAAGAAGATTTAAATTTAAATTTAATATAAAATATATTGGGTATTTCGACCAGATAATCTTCAGCTGAAAAAGTGTCACACCAGTGTTTTTTCCCTTCACTTCAAAATACTGTAGCGAGTATTTTCCCACACGCTAACGTCTTCTCCTGCCTCCCTCTTTTCTTTTTTGAGTACGCAAAGCAGATCTAAACAGAAGAAGATAATAATGGCCGAATACAAATATCTTTTCAAATAAAATCTCGTTCTCCTTCCCTCTTCTTCAGTTCATTCGAATGAAACTAAATAAAAAAACGAACAGCTTGATCGTTCGAAAAGAAGTAACCCTTGCAATCGCCGATGGGAGGCTTGTAGTCGCTGCGGCCTGAAGCGTTAAGGTCGGAGGAAGGCTCGTGGTTCGTCTTCGCTGAGGGATTAGTGGCGCGCAAGTGCCTGGCATCCGTAGGCAATCGAACTCAAATCGCGATGCTCCGGAGGAGGGCGAAGGCAGCGACGAACGAAGGGGTGTGGTGGCAAGGATCAGGAAGAATGAATCTCGGTGGTCCAAGCATCGAATGGTCATGAACAGGGATGGGGTCATTCTCGTGTTCAAAATTCTTTCGTAGGGTTTCTGGTAATCTTTTTTTTCTGAGTTATTTTCTTTACCAAATCGAATTTTAGTTCTTAAAAAAATGTTACTGTGATGGTTTTTATAAACAGAAAACAGAAGAAAAAATATAATTACATTAAGGTATAAGATAATTCTATTTTTAACTTGATAAATATATATATATATATCTTCACATACATAGTTTAATTTAAGCTCAGATATTTCAATATAATAACAGTAAACAGAAAATATATATATAAGGTTTTGGGAAAAAAATATAAAGTCTGAAGCAGGAATTTTTCTAGTTGAAAAAGAATAAAAATAAAATAAAGTCATATATTGTTTGTGTAATCATGTTTAAACCGGAATATAATATAAAGAAGATTTGTGAAAAACAGGGATTTTAAATGTTTTGAATTGAAGAGTTATATAAAAATTAGATTTTTGAAAATCTTATAGATCATTTTATATATCGGATGTGATTTCCAAGGAAAGTTTAATTGTTTATAACAATTTAAAATTTGTAAGCCAACTTTAATTTAAAAACAAAAATCTAATTACCTCAGTGATTAATAAAGATATGTAATTTGCTTATACAAGGTCTGAAATCGAGGAGAAAATAGTCGAGATGGAAATGGGTTGCAAACAAAAAGCAAAGGTGAGTTAATCTAACTCTTCTGGATTGCTATTTAAATTTAAATGGTTAAAATAAAATAACTGGTTGAATGATTGAATTGATTGGATGTGATAATATATATAGTAGTTTATATATATATATATATTGGAGTGATTGATGTTCCCGCATTATATAGCGGATGAGACCCTATGCGCCGCATAATAGCGGATGATATTATATAAACCCATATACCGTGATATTCCACCTCGAAGTGGAATTGGTATTGTGCTAACATCTGTAGATGCAGGGAAACAGGTTGGAGGGATCCAACTGGATTCCTCAAAATTATTTAGATTGTTTAATATTATGTGTTATGATTATTAGACATTCTGTGATGAATTATATTGATAACTGGAATGTTGGATGGTATGGTATGGTTTGATTGAATATATTTCGGTATACTTAGTTACCAAAATATATAGATTAGATTTTTGGGAAATAAAAAGAGAGAATTTTTAAGTAAAATAATTATAGAGAATTTGAATAAAGTAAAGAATGAATTGGAAAAGAATAAGAGTGATTTTAAATTCTAATAAGTCAAATTCCAAGTGTGGGAAAGGGGATTTTTGAATAAATGGGAATAAAAAAACTTAAGTGATATTAAGTTAAAGGAATAAAAGATTTATTTTTAAATTCAGAATTTAAATGGGATAGTAAGAAATAAAGGAATTTTACGAAATTGGTATTTTCAGTTTAAATAAGATTCTAAATCCTAATTAAGAAGTTAAAGTTGGAATAAATGGAATTAATGGATTTTGGAATAAATTTGAGTAAATAAAGGAATTCATTTTAAATGGATTGATTTTGAAAATCAATTTGAAAAGTGATTAAGTGTTTGAAACTAGGATTTTAAAGGAAGATGAGACTATGAAATTTATAATCTGGGTTTATAAAGTAAAGTAATATATCAGTGGATATTTGGAAGAATAAATTCACGGTGGGAATTTATTAAAGGAATGGGTAAATTTGGTTAAAAACAAATAGTGATTTATTTTTAAAGGATGTGAAAGAGAAGCATATTTTCTTGAATAGCCAAGTACGTTTCCAAAGCAAAGTTTTAAGTATAAGTTAAAGGTTTTAAAATGTTTTCAAAGTGTGTTTAGAAAATTTATTATTTTTCAAATGATTAAATTTTGAAGTAAGTATTTCTCAAATTTATTATAGTAGTAATTATTAAAAGTGACGTAGTATTTTGTTTTAGAGAGGATAAAATTTAGTTTTATATTTTATAAAGTAGCTTTATTTTAAGTATTCTTAAAGTATATATTTTGAATAAAGTATTAAAGTAGTTTTTAATTTAAATGTTTTAAAGGATATTTTATAATAAAGTGTTTTAAATTATTTTAAAATCTAAAGTATTTGTACTTGGTGATTTCAGTGGAAATAGAAAATATTTGGGAAATTTATTCCGTGAGAGGAAGTTGGTTTGAAAACTGTTTTCAAAGGATTGAAAATGGAAATATATCTTGCGAAGATATTCTGAGGTTAATAAATAATTTGGGGGAAAATTATTTGTGTTTGATGGTTGTTTTGTGGATGTTATTTGATAGTTAAAATAACCGACTATCAATATTGGCCAATGCGCTGATCGTTTCGAAGAGACCGGGATCGGGATTTATTTCTCGAAAACCACTTCGATTCGGTTTGAACGTTTTCGTGTGGAAAACAAGAGTTTGGAATCGAAGTTGGAGCAGTGAAGTGCAAGGGCTAGTCGCTACTAATCCTGAGGATGATTCCAAAATGGATGTAGTAGGAATAGTGCCTTCGGTTCCGTTCGAACCCGGGACGGACTTGTATGGATGAATGCCTTCAGAACATCGTCAGGAGGATGGTGAGCATTCTAAGTGAAATGTTCTAAAAAGGTAACGCTTAGCCTCAAGCCTCTTCAACAAGGAATGACTGAAAATCAGGGGTTATGCAGCAAGGCTATGTGGGTAGCACCCATTAGGGTGAGAACATCCCTGTCTAAATGTCCCTTTTATTTCGGCTTAGTGGTGCGGTTGCCGATCCCAACCGTGGGGTGATCTTACTTGGGATTATCCAGTAAGGGGTAGTTCCGGCCCTGTGTTGCAAGGGATCGGGCGTGGTCCTCGATACGCTGATCTAGACCAGGTACTGTGAAAGGTGGTACCACAGTGCCTAGTCATTAGTTGGAAATCCATTCTCCAAACGTGCCTTTACGGTTTTGTTTGTATACCTATTGGCTGGAATTTAATAGATGTAACAATTTCGGTTATTTGAATAAGTATTTGTATATAGACACTATTAAAATATCAGAGGATTTTGATAAAAAGTGCTTTGGCTATCGTAAGGTAAAAACCCGACATGTTGATTTATGGCATGGTCTTACGATATGCTTTTGATTTCAAAGGGTTTTGAAACTTTAATAATCCAATTGAGTGTGTTTTCTCACGCTGGTTTTCCAGACTGACTCGGGTGTTATTTTATTATAATGCTCGGGTCAGACAAAGTTGTACAGATCCAGGATTGGATGCTATGGAGCTCAGAAGATGAGCTGGAGGACAGAGACGTATCTCTGTATTTGAATTATATATTCGGCTGTGTAAGGACAAATATTAAGTTGTCCAAGTGATGGATGATTGTTGTACTCCGTTAATGGTATGTATATATGATAGTACAGATTTTTTTGTATTTAAAAGCTGTTGTTCTATAATATATTTTATTCCGCTCCGACTGTGAGATTCTGATGTTGTTTTCTATTTTTTTCTTCTACATTTTTCTACTTTTTCCCTAGTTATTCGCTCTTTCGTACATTTTGGGTTGAACGAGGAAGAATTATGATCAACTCAAGGGGTACGAAACTGCGAGTCACTACACTCACAAATCGCAGCGGATCAAAATATAATATCAAATAATAACAGTTTACAAAAGAATACCTGTATCTGTCAATTATATTTTTACATCAGAGTTACACTCATACACAAACACTGGACATATACAAATCTCATGTCTCAGATAAACAAAAATAATATCACAACGGAAAACACTCCATACGTTCCTGCCATCCAGCTCGTCTCTTGAGCTCCAGAACGTCCTTACCTGCAAATCTGTAATACTCAGTCTGACCCGAGCATTACATCAAAGTAACACCCGGGTCAGGCTGGAAACCAGCGTGAGTAACCCCATCTAACATGGAATACAACAACATAAACTTACATAAAACCCGGGGTAACTCGTATCAATTTTACAAGTTCACAAGTTTGGTATAGACAACACTTATTCCACACATCAATTTCTAAGTACCAAAACTTAGATTAAATGATCCAATTCACTTAAATCATTCCATTCTAGCCTATTGATTTCACATAACAAATCTGTAGAGAATTTTTATAGATTACAAATCGAAGTGGTTTCGGGTATTTGCTAATACCCGACTCCAGTCTCTTCGAATTCAATATCATCTTGATCCACACTCTTCAAGTGAAACACAATTCAACCTTTAATCACAAGATGTCACTTTTTACATAGCAAGTCATCATCGACAGATAACCACATAATCACTGTTCAGGACAAACATTTCATATCAGAAATATCAACTAGTCATTCATAAGCAAGATTAATTAGTCACCCATTCCTAATTAAATCAAATTAATTACTTTAATCACTTTTAATCTTTCTTATTTAACGATAATTAATTACAAACCATTAATTATTCATCCCCTAATTATCCTCTCTAATTACATTCAGTAATTAGCCTTTAATTAATTTACCATATTCATTAATCAATCTTGATTTATCACATTCAGTAATTAATTATTCTTAATTACTTACATTAATTAATTAACCTCTTAATTAATTAATAAATCCTTTAATTAATTACACTTAATAATTAACACTTAATTAGTCCCTCTAAGTAATTATTCTTTAATTACTTTCCATCAAGGAATTTCCCATTGATTAGTTACGGCCTGTATTTGTCCATTAATTACTTCATTGAGTAGTTACACTTCATTAATTACCTTAAATAATTATACTTGACCCTAACTAATTTTTAATTAACCATTAATTAATCCTTAAACCTTTATAAATTAATTAACCCTAAATTATTAATTAATTTGACTTAATTACCCTATTAATTTTAAGTAACCTTTAATCATAAAAACTTAACTAACTATCAAGATAAAACAATTACCATTAATTACCTAAAATTAATACATGTTTTAAAAACATTTCATCTTTTAATTTATATTTAATTACCTTTAAAAATTAAGTTTTAAAAATACTTAACATTTCTCAAATTTTAAGATAACCAAAGCTTAAAACTTTTTAATCAAAATAGTTTAAACATAATAGTTCAAATCAGTTTTAAATTTAAATATTAAAATTAGCTTTACAAAACATTTTAAAACATTACAAGCCCTACTTCGGGTTCAACCGGTTACTAACTCGAGTGTCCACTCGGGTTCCTTCTTCATCTTCCCTTTTTCTTATTTTTATGTTTAAAACAAACCAAGTAAGGTCACACTTACGAACTCGGGTTCCAACCCGAGACCATCGCCTTCTCTCTCGAGTACCCCTTCGAGTCACATGAACCCAAACTACCCTGACACACAACCATTGCTGTGCATGTGCACAGTCCAACTACGGCGCCGCTACCTCCGGCAACACCTCGCTCACATCGGCGATCAATCACCTGACCGTTTCTGACCCTCAAACTGATGTCGTGAAACTCAAAACAAAATCAAACTTTCCAGTTGAAAACTGGAAACTAAACCTCATCTGAAACCGCCTCGCCAAAGCAAATTCCGACCACCGAAACCATCGTAGTTTCGCCAACGCCTGCGTCCACGATTCCAGTACGTCCCCTTCAAGTTTTGCCTAGCTCGATGCCTCGATGATGGCGAACCTCCCCAAAATCAGACCTCCATTTTGAAAACCCTTAAACCCTAGTTCCCACTACGACCGACGCCTCGACCATCGAACACCACTCCTACCATTTTTCCTAACTTCAATGATCACCAAACTTGCTCCAACCAAAGCCCCGACCTCCAGAATCATCTCAGTCACCAGAACTTGCTCGAAAACCAAAATCTGGTCATTCCCAAAATGCGAACCCAATACCAAACTAAAATTCATTATTTTTGTTTTAAAAATCACCTTTTCCAGAGATGATTCAAGTTGCATGCTTGAATCTACAAATTAAATTGTTTAATTTTTGTCATTTTTACAGATCATACTATATATACTCAATTTTAGAAGGTTTTCAAACTAGATATACTTAAACATGTTTTTAAAACCTAATTTATGTTTTCACAAACCTATTTTGTTTGAAACTCTATGCGTGATAGTGATTGGATGAGAATTTCTGAATTTTTGAATTGTTTTTAAAACTCTGTTCTTTTGGAACAGAGAAAAATAGTGCATGATAAAATGCACAGAACAAATACAAACATATATCCAGAAATTCATACTTATATATACACATTCAACACATAAATCTAAATCGAAAATCACATACATAGATTTACTTAAGCTTTTTTAAAAAATATATGTTTACTCACCTTTTTGTTTTTGAGAAGAACTGCTGCTTTGTTTATTTGTTTTTTTATCTTCCTGTAGAGTTGCCTTGTTTGTTTTAAGTTGAGAAATGGAAGAAAGAGATAGAAGAAGAAGAAACAGAAACACAACACTGATTCTCACAAATCGCAGCGGATCAAAATATAATATCAAATAATAACAATTTACAAAAGAATACCTGTATCTATCAATTATATTTTTACATCAGAGTTACACTCATACACAAACACTGGACATATACAAATCTCATGTCAGATAAACATAAATAATATCACAGCGGAAAACACTCCATACGTTCCTGCCATCCAGCTGGTCTCCTGAGCTCCAGAACGTCCTTACCTGAAAATCTGTAATACTCGGTCTGACCCGAGCATTACATCAAAGTAACACCCGGGTCAGGCTGGAAACTAGCGTGAGTAAACCCATCTAACATGGAATACAGCAACATAAACTTACATAAAACCCGGGGTAACTCGTATCAATTTTACAAGTTCACAAGTTTGGTATAGACAACACTTATTTCACACATCAATTTCTAAGTACCAAAACTTAGATTAAATGATCCAATTCACTTAAATCATTCCATTCCAGCCTATTGATTTCACATAACAAATCTGTACATAATTTTTATAGATTACAAATCGAAGTGGTTTCGGGTATTTGCTAATACCCAACTCCGGTCTCTTCGAATTCAATACCATCTTGATCCACACTCTTCAAGTGAAACACAATTCAACCTTTAATCACAAGATGTCACTTTTTACACAAAAATTCATCATCGACAGATAACCACAAAATCACTGTTCAGGACAAACATTTCATATCAGAAATATCAACCAGTCATTTATAAGCAAGATTAATTAGTCACCCATTCCTAATTAAATCAAATTAATTACTTTAATCACTTTTAATCTTGCTTATTTAACGATAATTAATTACAAACCATTAATTATTCATCCCCTAATTATCCTCTCTAATTACATTCAGTAATTAGCCTTTAATTAATTTACCATATTCATTAATCAACCTTGATTTATCACATTCAGTAATTAATTATTCTTAATTACTTACATTAATTAATTAACCTCTTAATTAATAAATAAATCCTTTAATTAATTATACTGAATAATTAACACTTAATTAGTCCCTCTAAGTAATTATTCTTTAATTACTTTCCATTAAGGAATTTCCCATTGATTAGTTACAGCCTGTAATTGTCCATTAATTACTTCATTAAGTAGTTACACTTCATTAATTACCTTAAGTAGTTATACTTAACCTTAACTAATTTTTAATTAACCATTAATTAATCCTTAAACCTTTATAAATTAACCCTAAATTATTAATTAATTTAACTTAATTACCCTATTAATTTTAAGTAATCTTTAATCATAAAAACTTAACTAACTATCAAGATAAAAAAATTACCATTAATTACCTAAAATTAATACATGTTTTAAAAACATTTCATCTTTTAATTTATATTTAATTACCTTTAAAAATTAAGTTTTAAAAATACTTAAAATTTCTCAAATTTTAAGTTAACCAAAGCATAAAACTTTTTAATCAAAATAGTTTAAACATAATAGTTCAAATCAGTTTTAAATTTAAATTTTAAAATTAGCTTTACAAAACATTTTAAAACATTACTAGCTTTACTTCGGGTTTGTAACAACCCTGAGATTGCAATTACCGAATAATAAATTAAAATTATGATTTTAAGTTGAAAAGGGAGCTAAACAAAAATTTTGGGAATTTAAATTTGCAATTGTTTTGCAAATTAAATTATTTTGGGTTTAAAATGGGAAAATTAATATTTTTGGAATTTAATATTTAAAAAGGGAATTTTAAAGTGATTATGGGTTAATGGGCCAAATGAGACAATTACATGGTTTTAATTAAAAACTAGAATGCTTATTAGGATTTTTGTTTACATGATAACATTAGAAAATAAACTAAGTCCTAATGGGTTTTAAAACCCCTTATCATGACCCATTAGCCTAACCCACTCCTTTATAATATCTCAAACTCATTTCATAACCCTAACCCTCATCCTCTTCATAAATTCCTAAACCTAGATCTAAACAAGAAAAAACAATTAATGGCCTCCATTTAGAAGCTCCATCTCCTTCTCTTCATAATTAGTTTAAATCCTAGAAAAAAAAAAGAAGAAGAAAGGTAATGCAATCTCTCCTATTCTCTAATCCTCCTTCTTAATCCCTATTTATCTCAACCTTCATGTTGTAATTATTGTTTTATTTTTTTGTTGATTTTGGGTCCTTGAAGTCTATTGATCTTTGCTTGGAGGTTAAGGCTTTTGGCTTACTTGATTGTGCACAAATACTATTTGTTCTTTTGCCTCACTAAGGTAATTACTATTGATTAGTGATTATTGCTAGTTAATTTTGGTGAAAATTTTGATGCCAAAAACTGAAAAAAACACCCCTAAATCATCTAAAACATCAAAACATGTTGGCTGGAATTTGCAGCTTGAAAATAGACTGAAAACTCATTCTGGGTGCACCAGGGCAGGCCTGGGCTGCACCCTGGTTGCTGCCCTGGTGCAGTAGGCTAGCCCAGCTGGGCTAGCCAGAAGCAGGCCAGCCCTGGATGGGCTGGCCGCACCCCACACCCCCCAGCCCGCCTGGGCTGGGGGTTTACACAGCCTCCCCAGCCCAGGCGGGCTGGGGAAGCGGGGACGCGGGCCGAAGCCCGCGTCCCACCCCAGCCCAGGTGGGCTGGGGATTTAAATCCCCCCCCCCCCAGCCCGCCTGGGCTGGGGGATAGAAGACGCGGGCTTCGGCCCGCGTCTCAACCCCAGCCCAGGCGGGCTGGGGATTATACTTCCCAGCCCGCCTGGGCTGGGGAGCAGTGGACGCGGGCCGAAGCCCACGTCAGTCCGCCCCAGCGGTTCAAAAAAAAACGAAAATCAAAAAATCACCTCTGTTCCAGTTTTTATCTCCACTTCGCGATGCCGCCACGATCGCATCAGAAGTCGGAATTCGACGTTTTTGGTCTCGTTGGAAAGGTGGAGTTCCGAACTTCATCTCTACAAAATTTTGGCAACATTGGAGTTGGTTTGGTACTTCAAATTTCATGTCGAAGTTGAACTCTGGTCGCTGTTGGTATACAGTGTGAATCTTTTTCTGGGTTCAACTTTGAGATGTCGCTGCCACCTCGTCTCAACTCGGATTCCATAAATTCTTTTTGCATCTTATAGTAGGGAGGTTGGACTATATGACTACCAGCTTTCATGTCATTTGGATTCAGTTTGCTGGTCCAAATAAATTGCCGAACTTGGGTTCGCAGCAGTTTTTGAATGGTCAAACACTTAGAATGAAAATCAAATATCCCTTCTGTTTCCAGCTTTTGAGCGCCACTCCGCGATGCCGCCACGTTCGCATCGGAAGTCGGAATTCGACGTTTTTGGTCTCGTTAGAAAGGTGGAGTTCCGAACTCCATCTCAGAAAAATTTGGACAACATTGGAGTTCGTTTGGTACTTCGAATTTCGTGTCGAAGTTGAACTCTAGTCGATGTTTGTAAACAGTGTAAATCTTGTTCCGGGTCCAACTTTGAGACGTCGCTGCCACTTCGTCTCAACTCGGAATCCAGAAATTCTTTTTGCATCTTAAAGTAGGGATGTTGGACTACATGCCTGCAAATCTTCATGACATTTGGACACAGTTTGCTGGTCCAAATTAATTATCGAACTTGAGTTCACAGCTGTTTTTGAATGGTTACAAACACTTGGAATAGTTTTGATGATTTTCTGGTTTTCGTCGATTTCTTTGAGGTTTGTCTCTGGATTTCGTATACGGGCTTTATAAAAAGATTTTAAAAGGATTTTTCACTCCAAAATGGCTTTTGAAAATTATTATATAATATTATTTTAATTATTAAATTAACTACTCCATAATAGGAGACCTTTCAAAAGACCGTTTTAAAAGTGATTTCGAAAATCAATTATAAATCCGTTTTACACCATTATTTTCTATAATAAAATCTCACACTCACTTTTAGCACGTCGAGCGAAGTGCAAAGGTGCTTAAACGGTTAGGAAATCTCCGGCCTATGGAAACCGTGTGTATTTTCTTTCCGGTTAATCCCCGACCTATTCGATTGATCGTTTTGACCTTTGGGTCTAGTTTACCGATGATATGAGGTAGACTTTTTATTGTTTGGAGTGTGGGCTTGCTATTGGTTAGGAAACCGTTTAGTGCGAACGTGGGGTATGAGACTCATTGTTAACACTTTACGGGTTCCTCTCCAAGAAGTTAGTGACACATTTGCCTCTGGGCGACCAGTACTGGACCTCTGGGTCACCATGCCTCTGGGCAACCGTCTCTGGACACCTGCTCTATGGAGCAGTTTACTTTTCGGCGTGTGCCTCTGAGCCTTTATCCTTCTGGGAAGGATTTCGCCGTTTCGCGCGTTCCGCATCTGTGCGAGTGATCGATCACAACTTTACAGTACTTGGCAACAACGACTCTGGTCGGTGCACGTGCAAAACTTGTATTATCTGATGATTTTTATATCCATTCGAGTACCGCCATTCGGCGTTGGTTCTATGGAACCATACGATGTAAGTGCGATTACCTTGTGGATTCACAGTGTCTCTGGACACTGCTTTTCAGTGTTTGATTTCATTGATTTTTCAGTATATCCCCATTGCTCTTTGGAGCATCGATCTTTGCTTGGGCATTGATTACAGACTCTGGTCACCCTTGGGATTATTGCCTGTGGGCATCTTTTTATAGCTTTGGCTACGCCGATGATATGAGGCGATTTTATTTATTCTACACTTTGGTGTTGATTTCTCTTTGGAGATTTTTATTGTTTATTGATGATTAGGGATCGTCGTTATATTCATGTGGTTCATAATATACTTCTCTTTGGATAAGTACTGTTTCACTTATGTACCGCATTATTATATATCTCAGTTATTACTGATTGTTTAGCTAGCCTGACCCGAGTGTTTTCGCTTGGGTCAGACCGAGTTGTTTCAGGTTAGGTCTCTGGACTTAGCTTCTGTGCTTCCGCTTGGACATTATCTGCTATGCTGATAGATAGCGCTTTTATTTGTCCACTATTCCGCTACTCTCTTATTATTCAGACTTTGATATGTACATATTTTTGACTCACATGTGTGAGCAGTGGCTTTGTACCCACTTATGATATTTGGATCTGTATTGATGATGTATTGTTCTGGGATTTTATATCTGTTATGTGATTCTGTTCTGTGATGTTTTTATCATTTATTATTATGCTTTGTCCTGATAGATCTTTAGCCATTTGTAATTTCGTTATAAGTATTTACCGAATATGTCGAACCACCTGATTGAGAAAAATTTAAATAGATTCCACCTTTCGACGTATTCGGTAGATAGTTATAGCTTGATTATAGATGGTCGCTTCCACTATACTCTATTCTCCGCTTTAACAGACTGTATTACTCCCGTAATACTCTTTGTTACAGTGGGTCTCAGAGTGGGGCGTTACAGGGTTCAACCCGTTACTAACTTGAGTGTCCACTCGGGTTCCTTCTTCATCTTCCCTTCCTCTTCTTTTTTTATGTTTAAAACAAACCAAGTAAGGTCACACTTACGAATTCGGGTTCCGACCCGAGACCATCGCCTTCCCACTCGAGTACCCCTTCGAGTCACACGAACCCATACTACCCTGACACAAAACCATTGTTGTGCATGTGCACAGTCCATCTACGGCGCCGCTACCTCCGGCGACACCTCGCACACATCGGCGATCAATCACCTGAACGTTTCCGACCCTCAAACTGATGTCGCGAAACTCAAAATGAAATCAATCTTTCCAGTTGAAAACTGGAAACTAAACCTCATCTGAAACCACCTCGCCAAAGCAAATTCCGACCACCGAAACCATCGTAGTTTCGCCAACGCCTGCGTCCACGATCCCAGTACGTCCCTTTCAAGTTTTGCCAAGCTCGATGCCTCGATGATGGCGAACCTCCCCAAAATCAGACCTCCATTTCGAAACCCCTTAAACCCTAGTTCCCACTACGGCCGACGCCTCGACCATCGAACACCACTCCCACTATTTTTCCCAACTTCAATGATCACCAAACTCACTCCAGCCAAAGCCCCAACCTCCAGAATCATCCCAGTCACCAGAACTTGCTCGAAAACCAAAATCTGGTCATTCCCAAAATGCGAACCCAATACCAGACTAAAATTCATGATTTTTGTTTTAAAAATCACCTTTTCCAGATATGATTCAAGTTGCATGCTTGAATCTACAAATTAAATTGTTTAATTTTTGTCATTTTTACAGATCTTACTATATATACTCAATTTCAGAAGGTTTTCAAACTAGATATACTTAAACATGTTTTTAAAACCTAATTTATATTTTCACAAACCTATTTTGTTTGAAACTCTATGCCTAATAGTGATTGGATGAGAAGTTCTGAATTTTTGAATTGTTTTTAAAACTCTGTTCTTTTGGAACAGAGAAAAAGAGTGCACGACAACATGCACAAAACAAATCCAAACATATATCCAGAGATTCATACTTATATATGCACATTCAACACATAAATCTAAATCGAAAATCACATATACAGATTTAGATCTACTTAAGATTTTTTAAAAAATATATGTTTACTCACCTTTTTGTTTTTGAGAAGAACTGCTGCTTTGTTTATTTGTTTTTTTGATCTTCCTGTAGAGTTGCCTTGTTTGTATTAAGTTGATAAATGGAAGAAATATTTTTCTGTTTTTAACTTGGTTTGAATGAAATGAAATAAGAAGAGAGGTTAGAGATATATGTGGAGAAGATAAGGATTACAGGGCAAGCCAAAGCTAAAATGACCCGGAATTTTCGATCCCAAAAAAACTCCAGATAGTTAGGAAAAAAAGAAAGAGATGGAAGAAGAAGAAGAAGAAGAAACACAACATAGATTTCACATTCGCAGCGGATCAAAATATAATATCAAATAATAACAGTTTACAAAAGAATTTTGTATCTGTCAAATACATTTATAATACATCAGAGTTACTCTCATACACAAACACTGGACATATACAAATCAAATATGTCACAGATAAACAGAAATAATAGTCACAGCGGAACCACTCCATACATTCCTACCGTCCAGCTCGCCTCCTGAGCTCCAGAACGTCCTTACCTGAAAATCTGTAATACTCGGCTTGACCCAGGAAGTGAAACGACCTGGAATTTTCGATCCCAAAAAAACTCCAGATAGTTAGGAAAAGAAGAAAGAGATATAAGAAGAAGAAACACAACACAGATTTCACATTCGTAGCGGATCAAAATATAATATCAAATAATAACAGTTTACAAAAGAATTCTGTATCTGTCAGATACATTTATAATACATCAGAGTTACTCTCATACACAAACACTGGACATATACAAATCAAAAATGTCTCAGATAAAAAGAAATAATAGTCACAGCGGAACCACTCCATACGTTCCTGCCATCTAGCTCACCTCTTGAGCTCCGGAACGTCCTTACCTGAAAATCTGTAACACTCGGTCTGACCCGAGCATTACATTAAAGTAACACCCGGGTCAGGCTAGAAACCAGCGTGAGTAAACCCATCTTAATTTGAAATTCTAATGCACAAAGCCTATTTTAAAAACCCGGGGTAACTCGTATAAATCTACAATTCACCATTGTTATAGACATCACTTATTTCACACATCAATTTCTAAGTACCAAAACTTAGATTAAATGGTCTAATTCACTTAAATCATTCCATTCCAACCTATTGATTTCACATAACAATCTATAAAGAATCGAAGTGGTTTCGGGTATTAACTAATACCCGACTCCTGTCTCTTCGAATCCAATGCCATCTTAACCTAAGTTGATCCAAGTGATTAAATTTTAAATACTGGATGTCACTTTTACATAGCAATTCATCATTGATAACCACATTATCTCTGTTCAACTCAACATATCATATTACAAATCCAATTCACAATTTAAAGATTATTAATAACAATAGGATGATAGTTGGGTTTGGATGACCGGAGTGTTGGCGAACGTTGGTGCATGTGCACGGCGACGTCGATTGTATCTGGGTTGATGTTTGTTTTGGGGAAGACGAGGATTTATCTGGCCGGGCTCGTGGCAAATCGAGATATGACTCAAAGTAGAAGTATGCGTGAGTGTTGTACGTGGTTTGCTCGGGAATTTAAATGGTTTGGCCTGGGATTTTATAAGTTGAGGTAATCAAGTTTTAAAGGTTATCAAAATAAATAAATTTCAAAGGGAAAATATAAATCAAGTTCTAAAACAAAGTATTAGCAAGTTTTAAACGAGTTTCCAAAGTTTTAAAATGTTTGCAAAATTGTTTGTTAAAAATAATTATATAATAGGTTAAATCCTATATGTTTTTAAAGGTGAATAAAATGATGTAATCAAATAAAGTATAATTATTTAATATATTAAGGATGGTTAATTGATTTATGTAATCAGGGAATAATTAATTAAAGGTTAATTAGTTTGTGTAATCAATTTAGAAGATTGATTTATAAATGTGATTAATTAATTAAGTTATTAATTAAAAGATGATTAATTTATTAAGGGTTAATCACTTAATAAAATTAGTTAATGATAATTACTTAATGAAAGTAATTAAAGGATAATTACTTAAATATCATTAATTAAGGATGGTTATTAATGGGTAATTACTAAAGGTGATTTACTTAATGATAATTACTTAATGGAAGTAATTGAGGATTAATTACTAAGTGTAATTAATTAAAGTATGGATCAATTAAGGAAATTAAACTAAGGGTAAATTAATTAATTTGATTAATTAAAGGATAATTAATCAATATAAGTGATTATAAAATAAATTAATTAGAGTAATTAATCAAGGATCAATGTAATAAATTATTGTTAATTACTTTATGAGAGTAATTAAAGGATTATTCAATGTGAATGGTTGAAGGTTAATTAATTTGTGTAATTAATTAAAGGCTAATTACTCAATGTAATTAAAGATGATAATTAAAGGATGATTAACTAATTGGTTTAATGTTAAGTAAGCAGGATTAAAAAGCGATTGAAGTAATTAATTTAATTTATTTAAATTAATTAGAAATGGTGTGACTAATTAACCTTGCTTATGGATGATTGGGTTATATTCAATGCCTTGAATTGGTTGATATCTCTGATATGAAATGTTTGTGATATGATATGTTTGGGTTGAACAGTGATAATGTGGTTATCTATCGAGATGAATTGCTGTGTAAAGTGACATCCTGTATTTAAAATTTGAATTGTATTCACTTGAATAACTTGGGTTAAGGTGACATTGAATTCGAAGAGACCGGGGTCGGGCATCTGTAAATACCCGAAACCACTTCGATTTGTAATCTATAGTAATTCTTTATAGATTTGTTATGTTCAATCAATAGGCTGGAATGGAATAAATTAAGTAAACGGGACCATTGAAACTAAGTAAGGGTACTTACTGATTGTTTGTGAAATAAGTGTTGACTATAACAAGTTAAGAACCTGTAGAGAAGTACGAGTTACCCCTGGTTTTTAAATAAGTTTTATGTATTAGTATTTCATGTTAGATGGGTTTACTCACGCTGGTTTCCAGCCTGACCTGGATGTTACTTTGATGTAATGCTCGGGTCAGACCGAGTATTATAGATTTTTCGATAAGGACGTTCTGGATCTCAAGAGACGAGCTGGATGGCAGGAACGTATGGAGTGTTTCCGCTGTGATATTATTTCTATTTATCTGAGACATGCGATTTGTATATGTCCAGTGTTTGTATATGAGTGTAACTCTGATGTAAAAATATAATTGACAGATACAGGTATTCTTTTGTAAACTGTTATTATTTAATATTATTTTTTGATCCGCTGCAATTTGTGAGAATCAGTGCTGTGTTTCTTTTTCTTCTTCTTCTATCTCTTTCTTCTTTTCCTAACTATCTGGAATTTTCACGATCGAAAATTTCGGGTCATTTCATTTAAACCTGAAATTTTTTATCGCGAAAATTCCAGATAGTTAGGAAAAGAAGAAAGAGATAGAAGAAGAAGAAACAGAAACACACTACTGATTCTCACAAATCGCAGCGGATCAAAAAATAATATTAAATAATAACAGTTTACAAAAGAATATTTGTATCTGTCAATTATATTTTTACATCAGAGTTACACTCATACACAAACACTAGACATATACAAATCGCATGTCTCAAATAAACAAAAATAATATCACAACGGAAACACTCCATATGTTCTTGCCATCTAGCTTGTCTCCTGAGCTCCAGAACGTTCTTACCTGAAAATCTATAATACTCGGTCTGACCCGAGCATTACATCAAAGTAACACCCAGGTCAGGCTGGAAACCAACGTGAGTAAACCCATCTAACAAGAAATACTAATACATAAAACTTATTTAAAAACCCAGGGTAACTCGTACTTCTCTATAGGTTCTTAACTTGTTATAGTCAACACTTATTTCACAAACAATCACTAAGTACCCTTACTTAGTTTCAATGGTTTAGTTTACTTAATTTATTCCATTCCAGCCTATTGATTGAACATAACAAATCTATAAAGAATAACTATAGATTAAAAATTGAAGTGGTTTCGGGTATTTTACAGATACCCGACCCCGGTCTCTTCGAATTCAATGTCACCTTAACCCAAGTTATTCAAGTGAATACAATTCAAATTTTAAATACAGGATGTCACTTTACACAGCAATTCATCTCGATAAATAACCACATTATCACTATTCAACCCAAACATATCATAACAAAGATATCAACCAATTCAAGGCATTGAATATAACCCAATCATCCATAAGCAAGGTTAATTAGTCACACCATTTCTAATTTAAATAAATTAAATTAATTACTTCAATCGCTTTTTAATCCTGCTTACTTAACATTAAACCAATTAGTTAATCATCCTTTAATTATCATATTTAATTACATTAAGTAATTAGCCTTTAATTAATTACACAAATTAATTAACCTTCAACCATTCACATTGAATAATCCTTTAATTACTCTCATAAAGTAATTAACAATAATTTATTACATTGATCCTTGATTAATTACTCCAATTAATTTATTTTATAATCACTTATATTGATTAATTATCCTTTAATTAATCACATTAATTAACTTACCCTTAGATTAATTTCCTTAATTGATCCATACTTTAATTAATTACATTAAGCAATTAATCCTCAATTACTTCCATTAAGTAATTATCATTAAGTAAATCACCTTTAGTAATTACCCATTAATTACCATCCTTAATTAATGATATTTAAGTAATTATCCTTTAATTACTTTCATTAAGAAATTATCATTAACTAATTTTATTAAGTGATTAACCCTTAATAAATTAATCATCTGTTAATTAATAACTTAATTAATTAATCACATTTATAAATCAATCTTCTAAATTTATTACACAAACTAATTAACCTTTAATTAATTATTCCCTGTTTACATAAATCAATTAACCATCCTTAATATATTAAATAATTATACTTTATTTGATTACATCAATTAATTCACCTTTAAAAATATATAGGATTTAACCTATTATATAATTATTTTTAACAAACAATTTTGCAAACATTTTAAAACTTTGGAAACTCGTTTAAAACTTGCTAATACTTTATTTTAGAACTTGATTTATATTTTCCCTTTGAAATTTATTTATTTTGATAACCTTTAAAACTTGATTACCTCAACTTATAAAATCCCAGGCCAAACCATTTGAATTCCCGAGCAAACCACGTACAACACTCGCGCATACTTCTACTTCAAGTCATACCTTGATTTCCCACGAGCTCGACCTGATAAATCCTCGTCTTCCCCAAAACAAACATCAACCCAGATACAATCGACGTCGCCGTGCACGTACACCAACACTCCGGTCATCCAAACCATCGTCGATAAGTCAGCTACGACCCTCCCATACGATTCCGACCATCGATATCATTCCACAAGCCCTAAATCAATAATGTACAATCCAGTCGAAACTGGATATCCAAACATCACCAGAAAACCCCTCGCATCTCTCACACCGACCACCGACGAAACTAGAACTCCGGCCCCAACTTCGCAAGCCTCCTTACTACAATCCTCCGAGCCCAGGTGAAACCCGATCACCTACAGACACCGCGGCGATCCAATTTCCAACCATGACCATTTTTGGGTTTTAAACCCTAGATCGTCCCACCGCCGACGCCACATTGAATGATTGCCACTACCACTATTTTTCCTAACCTCGCCGAACCTCCAGCCAACCCCAGTATCAACCACCACACCCATATCAACGCCAATCACCGGAATCTGACTAAAAAATCAATTTCGTTCAACCCCAAATTTCTCGGCACACCCAAGATTAAAAATTATGATTTAATACCAAAATTCCTCATTATCACATACAAATCAGATTATAAGGTCCAAATTTGAAATTATAATCATTGATTTTTATGTTTCAAAAAGCTTCAACTGTTATTTTACAATCCCTAAGTGTCTACCAAATATTTCAACTTAAATCTATTTTTAAAATTAAGACCTTGCTAATCCAAACACATATTGTTCATACACCATGACTTAAAAGGAATAAGGTGAAAAGATATTAAATTTGTTTTGAATACATCTTATGCATGTAAACTAAAATCAAAGACCTGTAACCAAATTTGCATGCTCATTTTCCTACATATATATCACATGCAGGCACAATGATCCACTATACAAATGTAACGACCCGGGAATTTCGAACCCGAAATTTCCAGATAGTTAGAAGAAAAAGAAAGAGATAGAAGAAAGAAACAGAAGAAGAAGAATCAGAAACATCAACATCTCACATTCACAGCGGATAAAATATAATAATAAATGATAACAGTTTTACAAAACAATATTATATCTGTCGATTACATTTTAATACATCAGAGTTACATATTTATACAGACACTGGATATACATAATTATCAAGCCTCAGATATACAATAATATATCATATTAGAAACACTCCATACGTTCCTGCCATCCAGCTTGTCTCCTGAACTCCCAAACGTCCTTACCTGAAAATCTGTAATACTCGGTCTGACCCGAGCATTACATCAAAGTAACACCCGGGTCAGGCTGGAAACCAGCGTGAGTAAACTCATCTAACATGAAATACTAAGATATAAACTTATTTAAAATTCCGGGTAACTCGTACCTTCTACGAGTTCTCAAGCTATTTAAGTCAAACATCTATTTCCACAATGTCTAGGGATCACTATTTAGTTTCTAAATATCCATAATTCTTAACCCTTTCATTCCAGCCTGCTTGATTCCACACATCACATTTGAAATGAACTTAGAATTACAAATCGAAGTGGTTTCGGGTATTTACTGATACCCGACTCCGGTCTCTTCGAATTCAATGTTACCCATTATTACAAGTTAGAGATAACAATCAATATAAAATCCAATCATCCATAAGCATGATCAATTTATCACATAACCTATAATCCATTTAATCTAAACCAAATAAATTAATCTCTTATGACTCTTCTTAATTGACATTAATTAATCAACCTTAATTATCCATCTTAATTAATTATCCTTAATTAATTAATTATTCCGTAATTAATTCCAGCAAGATCAATTACAGTTGGATAATTTCAATATCCAAAATTGAATTATCACAGATCGAAAATGATCGAAAATTTCTTAACAAATAATTAATTCCATTATTAATAATCCTTAATTCTTTAATTAATTAATTACTCAATATTAATTAACTTCAAAATAATTAAATTATTCAATTCTTTAATTGATAACATTAAGTGATTATTCATTTAATCACTTCCACTAATTACTCCCATGAGTACTTCTACTAATTACTTCCATAAGTAATTACTTTCTTAATTAAATTCAATTATTAACCATTAATTACTTCTTTAAGTAATTATACTTAATTAACCCATAATTAATTGATTATTCAAAATTAAATAAACAATTAACTAATTATTTAAAATTTATTAAACAATTAATTAATTAACTTCTTATATTTCTAAAAATTTATTAAGAAAACATTTATCTTAATTAAACTCACTTATTAACAAAACATATTTAATTGAGCATCCATAAGTTCATAACAAAGATAAATTAACCATATTTATCTTTATAATTTAATTATTTGGAACTAATCAAATTTTAATAAATTATCCTATTTGGTTTACAAAATCATAATAATAATCCTATTTGAAACTTTGTTAATATAACATTACTTAACAATTTACTTAAACTTTGATTAAATATTTATAATGAAAATATTTCCTTTGAATTAAGATTCAAAACACTTCCTTAAATTAAATTCAAAATTTAGTTAAGTAATTTCTTTCAAAACATACTTCTTAACAATTTAAATTAATTTTAAAGTCAATTTATACTTTAAAAGTTTTGATTATCTTTATTTTCAAAACAACAAGTTCAATATAAACTTACCTTTCTTTTACTGATCCTATCCAGATTTCCATACCTAAATACTCGAGTACGAGCACTAAACTACTCGAGTAACCTCGTGACAAACCCCAAACCCAAAAGCTTCGAGACGACATCATGAAATCGCGAGCTCCACTCCAAGTCTTCGTTATCTTCCTCAAACCAATAATTTCCAGTGCACATATGTACACGCCTGTACGTGCACAACCAAAGCGCCTTCCTCCGACCATCTTCCTGATCGCCGACAAACCCAGCAAGGCCTCGACAACATCTCTCACCACCCAGAACCAAAAATCCTACCTCGAATCGAAATTCGACCTTCCACTCGAAAACTACAGCAACTCATCACCACAAAACCCATCGCCTCAGACGATCGCCACCACCGGAAGCTCCAACCATCACCTCAAAGTATCGCCGCAACCACCATGCTACTATTCCCAAGTCGCGATCAACTCCGGTCACGTATCGACGACGAAAATCCAACAGTGACGCCGGCCTCAACAATTGAAGCTAAAACCCTATTTTGATCGTTTTTGAACAAATCGAACATTAGAAAATTTCGATTATATTTTTCCCAACATCCTCAACATGAAAACAAGCTTCACCCAAGATTTCAGCTAAAATCATGGAGTTGATCATCGGCCATTTATCAAATTGCCGAAAATCTTAATCCCCAAATCCCCAATTGGATATCAATCTAAAAATTATGCAATTCATGCTAAAATTCATCATTTCCAACCAACAATCCAACTATATATTCCAATGCAAGAATTAAAGATAACAACTTTTTGACATGAATTAAGATTTCTCTGTGTCTCCTATTTAAACACTATCTGTATGTTTAAATTTTTAGAATTTATTTTTAAAATTACTAACAAACATTAACATACATTTTTCATTTATATATCAAATTCAAATAAGGTATAGATTCGTAGGATTTTGGAATTTTCCTAAAGGAGAATAACTCCTGTAAAATAACAGAGGCAAATTTCTTTTTTTTTATTCATACAGGACACATCCAGTATTCAAACATGCATTCATGTAAACTAATATTCATCATCAAAGCAAATTCCATTGCATGCACCATCATTCAATCTCAGACAAAATTTAAAACTGTTTTAAAAATAATTTACTCACCTGTAAATTGTAAACAGAGAAGACTGGAATGATTAAAACTGGGAATTGGTTGAGATGATCTTGTAGAATTGATTCCTTGAATGTTTAAGTTGAATTTGCATCCCTGCTGAGTTGATCTTGCATGATGCATATGAGTTGAATTTTTGCTTAGCTTGATTATAGTTTTAATTAAACTTCCTCAGATCTGTGACTTGATGTTGATCTGCTATTTATTTTGTTGAGATGATCTTTGCTTGATTTAGTTTTGAAGATGAAATCTTGCTTCAAACTGAGATTGGTAAAAGTGAATTGCTTTTGAAATTTTATTACTGGCTTGTTTTCTTTACAGGCTTTGATTCGTTGGTTTAAAACATTTAAGATAGCAAAGAAATGAGAGGAGAGGAGTATAGATTTATTTATAACCTGATTATGATTTTATTAAATAAAAGAAAATAAATAAAATTGTGACACTTGTTTAAATGCATGTTAATAACCTTACACTTGTTATAATGTATAGAGAATTTGTTTACATTTGTAATTATCATGTATTAATTATTATAATATGTTTTTTTTTTATAAATCTTTATATTTATTTTCTATTTAGATAATACATTTTCTTAATTTATATTTGCAAAATCTTTTAAGGAAACTAATATAAACTAATTATATACTAAATAAAATCATATATATATATATATATATATTTTTAAATCCAATTTATTTTAAGATATTTTATCTTTTTGAATTTCAAATTCAAATCCAAATTCAATTTAAAATCAGCTCATTTAAATATATATATTTAAACAACACATATTTAGTTTGTTAGAAAATAATATCTTTCTAGTTAAAATCTTCTTATGTCTATATATATACACAATCCTTACTATTTGTTTTAAAAGATTAATTTGTAAAATTTTAAGTAATTATATTAGAAGATTATAAAATATTTATTCCAATATCTAAAATCAAATTTTTATTATATTTTCAATTTTACTTACATATCCAGATATCTTTTATTATCAGAATTTTATCTGTTCAATTGATTAAAACAGTTAATTATCCAATTATCTAATGTCCCAAAATCCGGTTATCACATTCCTTCCCCCTTAGAATCTTTTCGTCCTCGAAAAGGAACGAAGCCAAAATTTTATTAAAATACTTAATATCATAAAAGTTTTCTATTTGAATATTTTAAAACACTTTAAAATATATATAATATTGCCAAAATAGTTTTATAAAAATATCATTTTATAACTCGATGTTTCAACAAGTCCATTCTCGTTCTCACAGAAATTCGGTCATACGTTGATCAGGCGTAGGACTGAAAATCTATAAGTACTTAGCAGACCCATTTCAACACCCAGTGAAAATATTTGGAAAATAATTTATGAAAATATAGAAAACAGTTTTGAAAATAGAGGAAATATCTTTGGTGAGAATGCTCTGGAAATCATCACCCCCATCCATGGTCACAGTTACATCACGGGTTACGTTGCCATCGCAGCAAAAGTCCATGTAACTGATGACAGCATGGAACCCACAACAGATCGCAGTTACATTCCAGGGTTACGTTGCCATCGCAGCAAAAGTCCATGTAACTGTTGGCTCTCAGCGGCACACACGATTTCGCTGTCAAAATGAAACTTCTCCCACATAGGTCGCAGTCTACCGATATAAAATCAAACGTAGACAGTTGGCTCTCAGCGGCACACACGACTTTCGCTATGTTACCATAGTGTCACAGTCTACCGATATAAAATCAAACGTAGACAGTTGGCTCTCAGCGGCACACATGACTTTCGCTATGGTCTGCAGTAGATCGCAGTGACATCGAGTTAAACTGTCGTCACAGCATAACCCATATGCCTCTGTGGGCACCAGCCCCTCGACTTTCGCTACACAAATAATCCTCAGGAACTAGTTTATTCCGGACTCCTCACAGGATTAACTTTAGAATCCCCCCTTGGGGTTCAAGGCAGTACCACCCAGTGGCACTCCTGAGAAGTTCATTTCAAGGAAGCGCATTTTTCCCCAGAGCTATTCACAAAACACTTTATACTATATACTTATAGTATCTTCAAATCATATCCTTTATGATTTATATCAAAATCTCCTTTACACAAAATCGATATCCAAAATCGATAGTTCCGAACTTGGCTTTCCGAATTCCCAAAACTGATTTTTCTCAAAGATCAAAAGCCATTTCCAAATTCATAGGTTCTCAAAACCTTTTCCAAAATCATTCTCATAATATCCTTTATGTATATATATATATAACTTTGAAAATCTTTGGATCATTTCAACTTTGTATAAAACCTCTTTTATACTTCAAATATTTCAAAACCCTTTCCTTTTAGCAATAGATTTAACAAGGGAAGATTTATCTTATATATACACAACTTTGTTTATTCCTAATCAAATATTCAAATTTGATTATTCTTTTATAAAGTTATTAACCATATTACTTTTCATTTCCAAAAACCATTTTACAGTTCTTATCCACAAATTTTAATATCGATTTTATTCAAATCCGTACGATGTACACATATCATCCGTACGCTATATCAATTTGATCGCTCACTCGATCACACAATTTCACTTCCGAACTAGTATCGTCCACCCGACTTCCTAGTGCGGACTCAGATCTGGTTTCTTGATCAGAAACCGTCATTCTCCTTGCATAGTCACAACTATGATAGAGAATATCCAGAACCAATCAAAAACCCATATCCAGGTTCGCCGTCGAAAATCGAGCGAAAAATCCCAACTTGGATCGATAATATTATCTCGAAATTCTGTGCTCGAATCTGGATCAAACCACTATGCGAATAGAATAATATACGTTCATCCTACGTATTTAACTTTATTGATTAGTAGCTAAATCAATTCTCTTTTCTATTCACATTTCCTTTAATTCCATTTACTTATTCTCAATTGCTTCTATTTCCAATTGAGTTATTACTTCAATTACAAACAGTTTGAACTCTGATCTATTAAATTTAAAAATAGCTTGAAAAAGTTTAAAATAGATAAGTAGTTGAAAAATAGTTATTAGTTTGTAAAATAGCTGTAAAATAATTAAGTAGATATAAAATAGTTAGATAATTGTAAAATAGATTTAAAATAGTGATTAGATGTAGGTAACTGAAAAATAGTAATTAGTTTATAAGACAGTTTCAAAATAGTTAAATAGTTCCAAAATAATTGTAAAATAAGTATGAGATAGTTTGGGGTTTAAGAAGAAAGATTATATAGTAAATAATTTGGAAAAATATATTTGTATTAAAACAATTTATTTTGAAAATAATCCAGAGCCCAACTGTTCAATTCTCATCAATTCAATTTAAATTTCCATCTCCATTTAAATTAACTCAATTGCAATTTAAATAACTTCAATTTCCATTGAAATTGATTTAATCCCAATTCAAGTTGAATTAACCTTAATTCCTTTCCAAATTCAAATCAAATTCCATTTGATTTTTAAACTTATACAACTTTAATCACAATTCCAAATTATTTCAAATCAAATACAATTTGAACAAATTTTATTCAAATCTCAACTTAAAACCATCTCGAATTATATAAATTCGAGTTAAACATTTTAAATGTTGATTTAATCCCTTGAGTCAAATTAACCCTTATTTTTAAATCAAATCAACCTTTATTTTTAATTTAACAACTTAAATCTTTAAACCATTTACTTCTGAATCCAAATTCCAAAATTCTATTTTAAAATTATCTTTACTTAACTTATTACAAAGTTCAAATAAGAATTCAAAAACAATTTAATCTTCAGATTCTAATTTATCATCCATTTCAATTTCCAGATCTCAAACCCATTTTGAGATCACTCATAACTCCCATTTAAATTAACCATTTAACTACCCAAGTTAAATTTTAATTTCATCTTGAAATTTCTAATTCAAGTTGTTCATTCTAAACTCATTTAACTTTCCTTAAGTTAAATTCAATTTATCTTTACCCAAATTGAATTCCCATTCAAATTTTAAACTTCTTATTAAAAATCTTCCCACTTAAGTTTAAAAACTTATTCACTTTAGGTTTTCACATCACATTCCAAGGAAAAATTTAAAACTCAATACTTATAGTTTATTTCAAATCACCTTTAATATAATGTATATCCTCATTTATACATATTTATTTCCTTTACACACCAAGTTATACCTTAAAATTTTAAACCACCTTTGGTTTTAATTTAAAACAAATTCCTTTAAAATAATTTCAAGTTTTCTGGATTTAGATTTAAAATTTCACAATTTTAAATTATCTTCAATTCAAATTTATAAATCATACTTACCTAAAAGTTTATTTCCCTAAAACATTTCATTTTGCTTAATTATTAACAACATTCATTATTAAACACAACTACCATTTATGATAATAACCAAGATTATCATATCTGGAAACCAATTCATTATTATCTTTATTCTTGATAACATTTCTACAAATTCAAGATTTTAATTTTAGTTTGAATTCATTTCAAACTTATCTTCATTCAATTTTAATTTGGCTTTATTTCTATTACCACTTAATTTAATTCCAATATTTTAACAACCAATTACCTTAATTTTTATTAGAAAGAAATATCATTGTATATATCAAAATATATTCTTATATAAAATCATTTTAAAATCCTTATATTAGAAAATAACAATTACGCTCTCATATATATATACACTCAACTCGTTCTAGGGTACCATTGACCCTATCCTTAACGAGTAATCTCAACAGAGCCAAGGTTCTCGCTTAACCTTTTGCTCTGATACCAAATGTAACGACCCGGGAATTTCGAACCCGAAATTTCCAGATAGTTAGAAGAAAAAGAAAGAGATAGAAGAAAGAAACAGAAGAAGAAGAAGAAGAATTAGAAACATCAACATCTCACATTCGCAGCGGATAAAATATAATAATAAATGATAACAGTTTTACAAAACAATATTATATCTGTCGATTACATTTTAATACATCAGAGTTACATATTTATACAGACACTGGATATACATAATTATCAAGCCTCAGATATACAATAATATATCATAGTAGAAACACTCCATACGTGTGACGCCCCACCTCTATACCCACGCTAGCCAAGAACACTACGATGTAGTGCTGTCAACTAGCGCGGAGAATAAGGCTGTTGAGGAGCGACCATCTATGTAATTTCTTTGTGCGAGCACCGATATGTCAGATAGTATAGCTTGCATTTCGTTTAAGGAGGAAATCCGACATACCGATACAAACTCAAAGATATCAGACAGTGGCTATATATAATCTTCGGAAACAAATATAGAAATAAACATAACACAAATCAGTCACAGACATCCATATCACAAAGGCGGAAAAAGATATGAATATATAACTAACACATGGAAGTGTACATCAGAGTAGTGGTCAAAAAGATCCACAATAATACAAAAGAATAGCAACACGTGCTATACCAAAAGAATACAACTAGGAGTCCATATCTCAAGTGTACACAACAAAAACTGCTAAACTAGGTAGTTAGCCAAAAGTCAGAGTAGCAAATCCCGGGAGGAAGTCAAGCAGAAGCACCTGTAACATCTCGGTCTGACCCGAGTATTATTTAAGAAAATAATAAACGGATCAGTCTAACTATAAATATCAGATGACATGGTATAAAATAATAGACATGGCATAAACATAGAATATCCATACTGACACACTACTATAAGTATGAAAATGATGATCAACAGGAGATCAACCGATGAGAAATGATCAATATCAGAAGAATCTTCTCAAAGATCCAAAGAGGGCGTCATACCCTAAACTTGTACTCATAACAAGTCAATGACATAAAAATCCAGAAATCAAGACAAGAAATCCAGAAATCATAAAAAGAGAAAGAGGCCTATCACATGACGGTCCGAAGACCATGGGGAGCTACCCCATATGTGTGAGTCGGAATCACACTGATTGAGGCCTAGGCTAACCAAAAAGCAGAAAGGTATGTGTGAATGGAATCACACAAGTGGTGTCTAGCCTAACCTCGCAAACATAAAGATATGTGTGAGTCGGAATCACACTACTGCGGCCTAGACTAACCTTGCGGACAGAGAGATGTGTGTGAGTCGGAATCACACTATTGCGGTCTAGTCTTACCTTGAAAACAAAGAGACATCGCACAATTGCTAGTCTAAATCATAAAATGATCATCATGATCAGCGAGAAGTGTCAATCACACCAAGCTAGTAAATATATGAGTTTAGCTTCATGTCCCATAACCACTTGCTTAACTTAAATATTTACGAACAAGCTGCAAATCTTCACTAGGAAATTGTCACAAAAAAGGGTTCAGTCGAACAAGTCCAAGAGCTAACCGACGAAGTGAACGCAAGCGTTTCATACCACTCGTTTTACTAAGTCGTTTAAGTCGATTTCTCATTCGAGTGAAGTAAAGGCTTATATATATTAGTAGATTGGAAATCGGTTTGGGAAAACGAACTTTTGATATTAAAAATAGTGTTGAAATCAATTTGATGAAAGAGTTTTGATATTTACTACTAGTATTGAAACCTTTATATTTTTAAAGTGACAAGTCATAAAATGTATCACAAAAATTCACATTCGGAGACGTGAATAAAATCCAAGGAAATCAGCTCAAAATGCATCAAAATGGAAGTTCTGATCAATGCTTTTTATATAAGATTGCCTACGCAGAGTAATACGGGGTTCGACCTAAGTGTTAAAAGGCGGGCGACTTAACAAAGTGGCCGATAATAAATGATAACAACTAAAAGGGAATCAACCCGACTTGATTAGAGTTGGATATTCAAGCTAAGAAAACAACTAGGAAAAACACAGCAGATTCAGACGTCTGAGATCAAGAATTCAGACGTCTGAATCTGGAAAATAAACTATTTTCCAGAACAGAATTCAGACGTCTGAATCCTAGACTTCAGACGTCTGAAATAGGCACTTTTTAGCCTATTTCTTTTCTGGTCCAAAACGAACCAATTCAGACGTCTGAAATTTTGATTCAGACGTCTGAATGCTGGGAGAAGAAAATTCCCAGTATTCCATTCAGACGTCTGAACCATACGTTCAGACGGCTGAAACTGTTATTCAGGGCATTCCCTGAACCTAGGCCAAAAAATGGCCAAACGACATCGATAACGATCGGTCGAGCAACAACGACTAAGGAATTGCACAAGGATAAGTGTTAGGAATTCATACCTAACAATCGAAGATAATTATTGACTTAGATGTGAGATAAAAATCTCACCTTTTCACAAAATCAATGAAGAAGGAGCTTTGAAGCAATGGCAAGAGCAATCACTCTTCAATTCCAACTTAACAAGCTTGAATCTAAGCTAAAAGAGAAACATTTCCCGAATTTAGGTTTAGGAAATTTCTGAGATTGAAAGGAGAAAGAGTTGGAGAAGGAGAAGAAGATGCTTACCAATGGCTTCAACTTGGATTTGGAGGTAGAAGCTTGAATTTGCAATTGAAGCTAGGGCTTAGGAATTTCCATTTCCAATCTCTTCCCCCATTATTCTCTTGAGCTTGAGGGTGTTAAGAAATGAGGAATGAATAAAGAGAAGTGGAGTGGAGAGGGGTAATGATATAACCAGATTTGGGCAAGTGGGCTGAATCCAAACCCAAACCCAAAGTCCAATAGAAAATAGCAAAATTCGACTTTCTCCAAACATATCGAAGCTTATACTTAAAAAGGTCGCAAACGGCATTTTGAACTCAATGGAAGTGGTCTCGAGTCCTAATTCGACTGTTTGCAAAAAGTAGCTTTTCGGACTAAAATCCGACGAACGATGTTATATTTAAATAAAATATTTAAATATAAAATCGACAAATGTGTGGGTTGTTACAATACGTTCCTGCCATCCAGCTCGTCTCCTGAACTCCCAAACGTCCTTACCTGAAAATCTGTAATACTCGGTCTGACCCGAGCATTACGTCAAAGTAACACCCGGGTCAGGCTGGAAACCAGCGTGAGTAAACTCATCTAACATGAAATACTAAGATATAAACTTATTTAAAATTCCGAGTAACTCGTACCTTCTACGAGTTCTCAAGCTATTTAAGTCAAACATCTATTTCCACAATGTCTAGGGATCACTATTTAGTTTCTAAATATCCATAATTCTTAATCCTTTCATTCCAGCCTGCTTGATTCCACACATCACATTTGAAATGAACTTAGAATTACAAATCGAAGTGGTTTCGGGTATTTACTGATACCCGACTCCGGTCTCTTCGAATTCAATGTTACCCATTATTACAAGTTAGAGATAACAATCAATATAAAATCCAATCATCCATAAGCATGATCAATTTATCACATAACCTATAATCCATTTAATCTAAACCAAATAAATTAATCTCTTATGACTCTTCTTAATTGACATTAATTAATCAACCTTAATTATCCATCTTAATTAATTATTGTAATATCCCGGAAATTTTAACAATATCAATTTAACAATCTGTTAAATAATTAAATTGATATTGATGATCTTTGATAATAAGATTTGAATTTAATTTAATAATCTGATTAAATTAGTATTAATTGGTGATTTTATCTTTTAAAATTTAATAAGATATTTTCTATTTGAATATATATATTTATTTATATATATTGTAAATAGAAGCTTTGGGTAAATTGGGAATTTAGATTTAATTTAATATGACTTTTCAAAGTTATTTAAATTAGTAAATTTATAGTTTTAAAATACTTTAATTGCTTAAGATATTTTTACTTAAGTTTAAAATTATATAAGAATAACAAAAAGGCTTTTTATTTTACTTTTAAAATAAATAAAAATAAGTAAATTACTTAAGAGACATGTGTTATTTTCTAAAGTCATTGTTTTGACATGTGTAATTTAAGTAACCAATGTTTATGACAAGTGTCTTCATTTATTTTTATTTTCTTTTATTTTTATTTATCATAAATTCACTTATATACACATATGCATTTCTTTACTTCATCCTTTCTATTTCCTTCTCAAAAACAAGATAAACTCAAATCTCTTTCTCTAGTACAAATCTGATCAGTAACAATTCTCTAATACAAATCTGAAAATCAGAAATCAATATTCCTCAAACCCTTCTCAAAACAATCCTCTACTCTAAAATCTGTAATCAGTAACCAAATTTCCAAATCCTAAAGCAAAAGCCTGTAAATCTTCCTCAAACATAAGATCTGTAACCAAGTTTCCATTTCAAAATCAAGTTTTCTGTCTACAATCTTCTTTGCAAATCTGTGATCCTCTTTAAGCAACCAGCCTGTCTGCATTTTTCAAAACCTGGAATCAATTCAAGAAGCTGTCTGCATTCATTTGCAATCTGGGATCATCTCAAGTCTGTCTGCAAACATGCATTCTTTTCAAAACCTGCATTCTCTTCAACCTGGAAGCATGTTCAAACACTCATCTCTGCATGCAAATTTAAACAGCAAACAACTCAGTTTAAAAGTCAAATAAGCAAGGCAATTCAAGTTTTAAAATACAAAAGCAGTTTTCAAAAGCTAAAGGCTGCCTCTGTTTAAATAAGGTGAGTAACCTACTTACTTAAAATAACTTAAGTATAATTATATTTGCATGTTTAATTATATGATAATTGTGTTGTGATGTGAATGTTTATAGTGTGTATGTTGATTACTGGAATAAGTATGCTTTGCATGTGTATATTTTGGTGAATCTTCTGTGTGTATGAATGCTTATATGTGTGTTGCTATGAATATATGCTCTTGTCTGTTCTTGGTTGTAGATCTAAGAATTGGGTGAAGACTCATTATCACTAAATCTGATACTTATTAGTGTTTAAGATTTTAAACAGAAGTTGTTGATTAAATCATGAAGTAAAGTTTATATTTTTAGAATAAAATTTGAATGTCTCTGTAAAGAAAAAGAAAGAACAGAGTTAACTTAAGATAAGTAGGAAATCAAACATTTTAATTTATTAAGTCAAGTATATAATTTGAAGTCTTAATCAAAGACTTGATTTTTAAAACCTAAAACTCGATTTTTAAAACATAAATCATAATTTATAGTTTAGAAATAAAGGAGCAGTTTTGGTTTAAACTAAATATGAAGTTTTGGGTAACTCTGTTGGTCTCGATGGTTTGGAATGTTGTAGTTTTCAGTAATGATAGTGGGATTATCAGTGATGGTAGGAAAATTATCAGGAAGGTGTTTAATTCATTGAGAAGGCAGCGGTGGTGAATTCTTTTCTGTAACCCTAGTTTCAACTAGGCTAAATGATTTGGTCGGCATGACTTCTATGATTGATCGAGTGCAGTGAGGTTTGGAGAAATGAAAGTATGGTCATTGACGAGATTATGGCCGGAGTTTCAACATTTCTGATGATCGGAGTTTCTGGGTCGTGGCGATTACAGGTTTGAAGATGATTCCAGGTTATTGTTCCAGGTGGGTTGAAGGCCTCGAATTTGATTTCGAGATTTGTATAGTGATCTGATGATCGAGGGATGGTGTGAAGATGGTTGCCGATGTGGGAAAGCCATCGTGGATGGTCGGAGGTGACTACGTCTCTGGTGCATGTGCACGGTGCACGGAAATTTGGGTTTTGGTGAAGTCTGTTTTTACAGAGGAAGGTCTCGCGTTTGTTTGTGTTATTTCGAGAGAGACTCGAAGTTTTAGGGTAATCGACTCGAAGTAATCTAGGATGGGCTCGAGTACAATAGATGTTGCCAGGTTTTAAAACCTGTCAGTTTAAGTTTTAAACTGAATTTAAATCTCTAAAGCAATATTTAAACAGAATTTTTAAATCTAAAGTTTAATCTGGAATCAAATGTAAATCTGTATTTCAGAATTGAAATAAAAAGGAAGTTTTAAATGAAATTGTTTTTAATAACTTAAATTGTTTAAATTGTATATTAAATGGTTGAAATTAAAAAGTAAATTTAAAATCCTTAAGTTCTTTTATAAAATGAGCATTTCTTCAACATATGATTTGAGGGTTGTAAATGGATTTTAAAGTTTGTTAAGGTTAAACTTTTATTCATTTTAAATCTCATATTTAAAATGAATTTAAAGGAAATATGAAAGTTAAATATTTCAAATATGTTTTAAATGATAAATATCATTATAAGGAAATGTTTTCTTAAGACTTAATTATTTGTGAGGAAATTAATGGATAATTAATTTGTTTGATTAATTAATCATTTGGATTAATTAAATAAATAATAAATAAAAGATTTAAACTAATTTATTTATGATTAAGATTTATTAATTAGGGATAATTAATTTGTAATTAAGGATTATGAATTAGGATATTAATTAATGGTTAAGAATTAATTAATAGAGTAATTAAATATTAATTAAGTAGGGTTAACACTTAATCAATTAAATAATTAAAGTTTAATTAATTGGTTATTAAGATTTATTAATTTGAAATTAATAATAATTAATATAAGTTAATTATTTAAGAAAAGTAATTAAAGGATTGTTAATAGTTAATGAAGGTCATTAACTTGAGATTATTTAAATAAATAATTAATGTGATTAATTTTGATAATTAATTAGATTAATTGATTTAAAGATAATCATTTGTGAAAATGGTTTAAATGTAATTACTTAATAAAAGTAATTAAGGAATTAATTAATCATTGGTAATTAATTGAGTTAATTTGATTTAGTTAAGTTAATTAATTAAGTTTAATTAATTTAAATAAATCAATGGATGATTTGATAAATAATTACTTAATGTAATTATTAAGGTATGATTATTTAGGAAGTAAATAATAAGATAATTACTTGAAGAAATTAATTGATGGTTATGTATTAAGGAAAGTAATTTAAGTTTAATTACTTTGAATAATTAATCAAGGGATTAATTAAGAAATTAATTAAGGAGTAATTAATTTAGTAAATGAAAGTAATTAAGGGTAGTTAATTACTGATTGAAGATTAATCAAGGTGATTAATAAATGTTGTTTAATTTAAAGTTAATTACTTAATGTAATTAATTTAATTAAAGTAATTAATAATTAAGTTGTAATTAAGGATCATTAATTGATATAATTAATGATGTAATTAAGATTGATTAATTAAGTATAATTAATAAATGAAGTGATTAATTAATGTAATTAATTAAGGTTTAATATAATTAATTATAGTGATTAATTTAATTAATTATAGTTAATTAATTAATGAAGTAATTAAAGGTTAATTACTATAAGTGGTTAAGGTTAATTAATTTGAGTAATTAATTAAAGATAAATTACTTGAAGGTAATTAAAAGATAATTAATCAAAGATGATTAATTGAAAAAGGTAATTAAAAGATAATTAATCAAAGATGATTAATTGAAAAAGGTAATTAGAGGATAATTAATTAATTTGTAATTAATTAATGTTTAAGTAAGAAGGATTTATAAAATAAAAGTAATTAATTTAATTAACTTTAAATTAATTAGAGATGATATAGATCATTACTTATGGATGGATGATAATACTGAATGCTTTGCATTTGATTGATATCTCTGATGAGATATATGCTATGTGATATGGATGTTTAGTTGAATTGTGATAATATGGATTATCTGATGATATTGCTAATGTTGATTATCTATTGTGAATTATCTTTCTAAGTGTATAAAGATAATTGAATTAAATTGTTTTAACCTTTAAAACAACTTGGCCTTAAAAGATACGTTTTGGATTTCGATGAGACCGGGATCGGGTTTCCGTATACCGGTATTCCAGGTCTGGAGACCCGAATACCACATCGATCCAAATTAACGATAGGTCGTGAATCAAGTGAAGATGAAGATTTAGAGTGCAAGGGTTATTGTCGTTAACTCTGAGGGTGATTCCAAAACGAGTGTAACGAGATAATGCCTTCGGTTTCGTTCGAACCCGGAACGAACTTGTATGGATTGAATGCTTTCAGCACATCGTCAGGTGGACGATGAGCATTCTAAGATAGATGTATTCTTTTAAAAAGGTAATCGTGACCTCAAGCCTCACAAACCGGGAATGGCTAAAACAGGGGAGGTGCAGCAAGGTTAGTGGGTAGCACCCAAGTAGGACAAGATGACCTCTGTCTAGATGTCCCTTTCTATTTTCGACTTAGTGTGTGCGGTTGGTCATGACAACCGTGAGGTATCTTGTGCGGGAATTATCCAGTAAGGGATGTTCCGGCCTTGTGTTGCAGGGGATTGGGAGTGATCCTCGGTACGGTGATCTAGGCCACGTACTGTGACGGGCGGTACCCCGGTAGCCCTGCCATTGATGGAATCCAAACTCCAATAAGTGCCGTACGTTTTAGTTGTGCCCAACTATGTTGGAACGTGAGATGTAAGCATTCCAGCTATTTCATATTTATTTGAAAACCCTAGACCTATTATAATACAATCGAATTTCCTATCAAATGTTTTGGTTAGCGTAAGGTAAAAACTTACCCATATTTATTGGTGGGGAGTCTTACGTGATACCTTTTCTTTCAAAAGGTTTTGAAGTTAAACAAGTTTAACCTGTTACTCACACCAGACCCATGTCTGACCCAAGTTGTTTATTTCTGTTTTATAAACTCTTGGGTACTCAAATTTTTACGAGTAGCCAAGGGATTCAGGTTTAGCTTTGACGAGTAATCTGGAGGAGCAATGGAGCAGGAGGCTTCGGCGTTGTAGATATAGATAGTAGTTTTCCGCTGTGTTGATCTTTGTATTGATCTGTATTGTGTTGAGATGTAATAACTAGACAGATGTTTATAACTGTCTAGTATGTGATGTGTAATCTGTGTAACTCTGATAGATGATGTATATGATACTATGTAAGATTTATGTGATATATTATATTTCGTTTCGTTTTCGCTGTGAGTATCTGTTGTTGTTTTCTTTTCTCTTCTTCTCTTTTCTATTTCTCACCCCTTTCTTTCTTTCTGTCGATGCGATTTTCCGGGAGTGGAAAGTCGGGTCGTCACACGTGGTATCAGAGCTTAGGTTGAGCGAATGCCTAAGCTTTTGGTTAAGTGAATATCAGAGTTATTGGTTGAGTGAATACCTAGCTCTGGAGTGGTATCTATCGTGAGAGAGCGTATTTGTAATTTTTATATAACTATATATATATATTCTACCTATATTGTTGGGTTACCCGTACAGGTTCTCCAATATAAGATATAAAGGTAGATAGGGTGGTGGTGTGTGAAACACGACTACCAATGGTTGGAATTAAGGTTGGAAGTGTATTTATCGAGACTGTAGACCCAATACTGTCTCGAGTAAGTTTTGCTGTGGTGAAGGATTTCATCGATCTCCGAAGGAAACTGTAATGGTTCGGAGTTTATCTGTAAAGTTGGATGAGTAGAGTTTGGATCTATCGGTTGAACAGAAGCAAGTGATGGTATCTTGATACCTCAGGTAATAGTAGCTGTGTGATGAGATGCAGTGACGATGGATGTTCCCGAAGATGTTTTCTTTGGAACGAGTTTAAGGAAGTGTGTCTGTTTCAGTGTTATGGCTGAGTTCAGCATGGTATTTCTGTTTGGTTTGGAGTTCGAGTTTCTCAAAGATCTTTGGATAGAAAGTCCTTGGCATCAGTATCAGCAGTGCAGCTCGGAGTATTCTGTGTTGGCAGGAAGTTTTCTGGCTGAGTAGTTTTTCTGGAGGTGAAATTCAGAAGCAGCAGGGTGCATCCATTTCTTCGATGGATTGGATAGTTAAGTATGGACTGTTCTGATTTGTTAAGAGGAACAGTTTTCTTTGGAAATAGGCTGGGTTGATCGCAAAAGTGACTTGCGATAGTTTGAGGGTTCTCTTGGGTTATCAGAGTTTTTCTGAGTGTCTTCAGAGAAGTCAGGAGTTGTCCGCATCTGAAGGTTGAGTTTTCTTATCGACTGGATTCCAGGAGTAGTACCGGTAGTTCAGTCTAGTTGAAGGATGTTTCCTAGAGATGGAGTTGGTGAAACAGCTCAAGTTTTGATAAAGTATCCGAGTTTTCTTTATGGATCCGTTGAACCATATTCTTGGATGTGTTGTTCAGTTTATGCTTGTGTTCTTCATCAGCATTTTCTTTCTACCTCAGATCAGAATTGAGCAGCGAAAGCAGTTTGGAGTATATCTCTGGATAGGAGAAGTAAGTTTGGAATCTACTGATGTTGTGAAGTAAAGTTATGTTTGGATCTCTTCTGTGTTCTGATTTGGATAAGTATTGGGTCTTCAGAATTGAATGGTCAGTTTGGATGACTGAGATTCATTGTGTTTTACGTATCTCTGAGGGAGTACGTAGTTGATCTATCTCTGGTTTTAGAATCAGCAGTTCTGGAAGGTTTAGTTGTTGAGTCAGACTCGTTTGTAGTCTGATATTCTGTTTAGTTCTGTAGATCTAGATGAGTAGGAGATCTATAGCTTAGTAGTTTAGATTGTTGTAGAGCGAGTATCCCGGTATATATATACTTGGGGAAACTCGAGGAATTTTATCTAGAATTTTGTCTGGATAGTTAGATTTGATTGATTGGATGAATTGGTTGCTATGGTTGTTAGCATATGGATGATAGTATATGCTTGTGTTTTAAAATTTAATACCTTTAATAAGATTATTAAATTACCTTTGTTTAAATTTCGGGGACGAAATTATTTTAAGGGGGAAGGAATGTAATATCCCGGAAATTTTAACAATATCAATTTAACAATCTGTTAAATAATTAAATTGATATTGATGATCTTTGATAATAAGATTTGAATTTAATTTAATAATCTGATTAAATTAGTATTAATTGGTGATTTTATCTTTTAAAATTTAATAAGATATTTTCTATTTGAATATATATATTTATTTATATATATTGTAAATAGAAGCTTTGGGTAAATTGGGAATTTAGATTTAATTTAATATGACTTTTCAAAGTTATTTAAATTAGTAAATTTATAGTTTTAAAATACTTTAATTGCTTAAGATATTTTTACTTAAGTTTAAAATTATATAAGAATAACAAAAAGGCTTTTTATTTTACTTTTAAAATAAATAAAAATAAGTAAATTACTTAAGAGACATGTGTTATTTTCTAAAGTCATTGTTTTGACATGTGTAATTTAAGTAACCAATGTTTATGACAAGTGTCTTCATTTATTTTTATTTTCTTTTATTTTTATTTATCATAAATTCACTTATATACACATATGCATTTCTTTACTTCATCCTTTCTATTTCCTTCTCAAAAACAAGATAAACTCAAATCTCTTTCTCTAGTAAAAATCTGATCAGTAACAATTCTCTAATACAAATCTGAAAATCAGAAATCAATATTCCTCAAACCCTTCTCAAAACAATCCTCTACTCTAAAATCTGTAATCAGTAACCAAATTTCCAAATCCTAAAGCAAAAGCCTGTAAATCTTCCTCAAACATAAGATCTGTAACCAAGTTTCCATTTCAAAATCAAGTTTTCTGTCTACAATCTTCTTTGCAAATCTGTGATCCTCTTTAAGCAACCAGCCTGTCTGCATTTTTCAAAACCTGGAATCAATTCAAGAAGCTGTCTGCATTCATTTGCAATCTGGGATCATCTCAAGTCTGTCTGCAAACATGCATTCTTTTCAAAACCTGCATTCTCTTCAACCTGGAAGCATGTTCAAACACTCATCTCTGCATGCAAATTTAAACAGCAAACAACTCAGTTTAAAAGTCAAATAAGCAAGGCAATTCAAGTTTTAAAATACAAAAGCAGTTTTCAAAAGCTAAAGGCTGCCTCTGTTTAAATAAGGTGAGTAACCTACTTACTTAAAATAACTTAAGTATAATTATATTTGCATGTTTAATTATATGATAATTGTGTTGTGATGTGAATGTTTATAGTGTGTATGTTGATTACTGGAATAAGTATGCTTTGCATGTGTATATTTTGGTGAATCTTCTGTGTGTATGAATGCTTATATGTGTGTTGCTATGAATATATGCTCTTGTCTGTTCTTGGTTGTAGATCTAAGAATTGGGTGAAGACTCATTATCACTAAATCTGATACTTATTAGTGTTTAAGATTTTAAACAGAAGTTGTTGATTAAATCATGAAGTAAAGTTTATATTTTTAGAATAAAATTTGAATGTCTCTGTAAAGAAAAAGAAAGAACAGAGTTAACTTAAGATAAGTAGGAAATCAAACATTTTAATTTATTAAGTCAAGTATATAATTTGAAGTCTTAATCAAAGACTTGATTTTTAAAACCTAAAACTCGATTTTTAAAACATAAATCATAATTTATAGTTTAGAAATAAAGGAGCAGTTTTGGTTTAAACTAAATATGAAGTTTTGGGTAACTCTGTTGGTCTCGATGGTTTGGAATGTTGTAGTTTTCAGTAATGATAGTGGGATTATCAGTGATGGTAGGAAAATTATCAGGAAGGTGTTTAATTCATTGAGAAGGCAGCGGTGGTGAATTCTTTTCTGTAACCCTAGTTTCAACTAGGCTAAATGATTTGGTCGGCATGACTTCTATGATTGATCGAGTGCAGTGAGGTTTGGAGAAATGAAAGTATGGTCATTGACGAGATTATGGCCGGAGTTTCAACATTTCTGATGATCGGAGTTTCTGGGTCGTGGCGATTACAGGTTTGAAGATGATTCCAGGTTATTGTTCCAGGTGGGTTGAAGGCCTCGAATTTGATTTCGAGATTTGTATAGTGATCTGATGATCGAGGGATGGTGTGAAGATGGTTGCCGATGTGGGAAAGCCATCGTGGATGGTCGGAGGTGACTACGTCTCTGGTGCATGTGCACGGTGCACGGAAATTTGGGTTTTGGTGAAGTCTGTTTTTACAGAGGAAGGTCTCGCGTTTGTTTGTGTTATTTCGAGAGAGACTCGAAGTTTTAGGGTAATCGACTCGAAGTAATCTAGGATGGGCTCGAGTACAATAGATGTTGCCAGGTTTTAAAACCTGTCAGTTTAAGTTTTAAACTGAATTTAAATCTCTAAAGCAATATTTAAACAGAATTTTTAAATCTAAAGTTTAATCTGGAATCAAATGTAAATCTGTATTTCAGAATTGAAATAAAAAGGAAGTTTTAAATGAAATTGTTTTTAATAACTTAAATTGTTTAAATTGTATATTAAATGGTTGAAATTAAAAAGTAAATTTAAAATCCTTAAGTTCTTTTATAAAATGAGCATTTCTTCAACATATGATTTGAGGGTTGTAAATGGATTTTAAAGTTTGTTAAGGTTAAACTTTTATTCATTTTAAATCTCATATTTAAAATGAATTTAAAGGAAATATGAAAGTTAAATATTTCAAATATGTTTTAAATGATAAATATCATTATAAGGAAATGTTTTCTTAAGACTTAATTATTTGTGAGGAAAATAATGGATAATTAATTTGTTTGATTAATTAATCATTTGGATTAATTAAATAAATAATAAATAAAAGATTTAAACTAATTTATTTATGATTAAGATTTATTAATTAGGGATAATTAATTTGTAATTAAGGATTATGAATTAGGATATTAATTAATGGTTAAGAATTAATTAATAGAGTAATTAAATATTAATTAAGTAGGGTTAACACTTAATCAATTAAATAATTAAAGTTTAATTAATTGGTTATTAAGATTTATTAATTTGAAATTAATAATAATTAATATAAGTTAATTATTTAAGAAAAGTAATTAAAGGATTGTTAATAGTTAATGAAGGTCATTAACTTGAGATTATTTAAATAAATAATTAATGTGATTAATTTTGATAATTAATTAGATTAATTGATTTAAAGATAATCATTTGTGAAAATGGTTTAAATGTAATTACTTAATAAAAGTAATTAAGGAATTAATTAATCATTGGTAATTAATTGAGTTAATTTGATTTAGTTAAGTTAATTAATTAAGTTTAATTAATTTAAATAAATCAATGGATGATTTGATAAATAATTACTTAATGTAATTATTAAGGTATGATTATTTAGGAAGTAAATAATAAGATAATTACTTGAAGAAATTAATTGATGGTTATGTATTAAGGAAAGTAATTTAAGTTTAATTACTTTGAATAATTAATCAAGGGATTAATTAAGAAATTAATTAAGGAGTAATTAATTTAGTAAATGAAAGTAATTAAGGGTAGTTAATTACTGATTGAAGATTAATCAAGGTGATTAATAAATGTTGTTTAATTTAAAGTTAATTACTTAATGTAATTAATTTAATTAAAGTAATTAATAATTAAGTTGTAATTAAGGATCATTAATTGATATAATTAATGATGTAATTAAGATTGATTAATTAAGTATAATTAATAAATGAAGTGATTAATTAATGTAATTAATTAAGGTTTAATATAATTAATTATAGTGATTAATTTAATTAATTATAGTTAATTAATTAATGAAGTAATTAAAGGTTAATTACTATAAGTGGTTAAGGTTAATTAATTTGAGTAATTAATTAAAGATAAATTACTTGAAGGTAATTAAAAGATAATTAATCAAAGATGATTAATTGAAAAAGGTAATTAAAAGATAATTAATCAAAGATGATTAATTGAAAAAGGTAATTAGAGGATAATTAATTAATTTGTAATTAATTAATGTTTAAGTAAGAAGGATTTATAAAATAAAAGTAATTAATTTAATTAACTTTAAATTAATTAGAGATGATATAGATCATTACTTATGGATGGATGATAATACTGAATGCTTTGCATTTGATTGATATCTCTGATGAGATATATGCTATGTGATATGGATGTTTAGTTGAATTGTGATAATATGGATTATCTGATGATATTGATAATGTTGATTATCTATTGTGAATTATCTTTCTAAGTGTATAAAGATAATTGAATTAAATTGTTTTAACCTTTAAAACAACTTGGCCTTAAAAGATACGTTTTGGATTTCGATGAGACCGGGATCGGGTTTCCGTATACCGGTATTCCAGGTCTGGAGACCCGAATACCACATCGATCCAAATTAACGATAGGTCGTGAATCAAGTGAAGATGAAGATTTAGAGTGCAAGGGTTATTGTCGTTAACTCTGAGGGTGATTCCAAAACGAGTGTAACGAGATAATGCCTTCGGTTTCGTTCGAACCCGGAACGAACTTGTATGGATTGAATGCTTTCAGCACATCGTCAGGTGGACGATGAGCATTCTAAGATAGATGTATTCTTTTAAAAAGGTAATCGTGACCTCAAGCCTCACAAACCGGGAATGGCTAAAACAGGGGAGGTGCAGCAAGGTTAGTGGGTAGCACCCAAGTAGGACAAGATGACCTCTGTCTAGATGTCCCTTTCTATTTTCGACTTAGTGTGTGCGGTTGGTCATGACAACCGTGAGGTATCTTGTGCGGGAATTATCCAGTAAGGGATGTTCCGGCCTTGTGTTGCAGGGGATTGGGAGTGATCCTCGGTACGGTGATCTAGGCCACGTACTGTGACGGGCGGTACCCCGGTAGCCCTGCCATTGATGGAATCCAAACTCCAATAAGTGCCGTACGTTTTAGTTGTGCCCAACTATGTTGGAACGTGAGATGTAAGCATTCCAGCTATTTCATATTTATTTGAAAACCCTAGACCTATTATAATACAATCGAATTTCCTATCAAATGTTTTGGTTAGCGTAAGGTAAAAACTTACCCATATTTATTGGTGGGGAGTCTTACGTGATACCTTTTCTTTCAAAAGGTTTTGAAGTTAAACAAGTTTAACCTGTTACTCACACCAGACCCATGTCTGACCCAAGTTGTTTATTTCTGTTTTATAAACTCTTGGGTACTCAAATTTTTACGAGTAGCCAAGGGATTCAGGTTTAGCTTTGACGAGTAATCTGGAGGAGCAATGGAGCAGGAGGCTTCGGCGTTGTAGATATAGATAGTAGTTTTCCGCTGTGTTGATCTTTGTATTGATCTGTATTGTGTTGAGATGTAATAACTAGACAGATGTTTATAACTGTCTAGTATGTGATGTGTAATCTGTGTAACTCTGATAGATGATGTATATGATACTATGTAAGATTTATGTGATATATTATATTTCGTTTCGTTTCCGCTGTGAGTATCTGTTGTTGTTTTCTTTTCTCTTCTTCTCTTTTCTATTTCTCACCCCTTTCTTTCTTTCTGTCGATGCGATTTTCCGGGAGTGGAAAGTCGGGTCGTCACAATTATCCTTAATTAATTAATTATTCCGTAATTAATTCCAGCAAGATCAATTACAGTTGGATAATTTCAATATCCAAAATTGAATTATCACAGATCGAAAATGATCGAAAATTTCTTAACAAATAATTAATTCCATTATTAATAATCCTTAATTCTTTAATTAATTAATTACTCAATATTAATTAACTTCAAAATAATTAAATTATTCAATTCTATAATTGATAACATTAAGTGATTATTCATTTAATCACTTCCACTAATTACTCCCATGAGTACTTCTACTAATTACTTCCATAAGTAATTACTTTCTTAATTAAATTCAATTATTAACCATTAATTACTTCTTTAAGTAATTATACTTAATTAACCCATAATTAAGTGATTATTCAAAATTAAATAAACAATTAACTAATTATTTAAAATTTATTAAACAATTAATTAATTAACTTCTTATATTTCTAAAAATTTATTAAGAAAACATTTATCTTAATTAAACTCACTTATTAACAAAACATATTTAATTGAGCATCCATAAGTTCATAACAAAGATAAATTAACCATATTTATCTTTATAATTTAATTATTTGGAATTAATCAAATTTTAATAAATTATCCTATTTGGTTTACAAAATCATAATAATAATCCTATTTGAAACTTTGTTAATATAACATTACTTAACAATTTACTTAAACTTTGATTAAATATTTATAATGAAAATATTTCCTTTGAATTAAGATTCAAAACACTTCCTTAAATTAAATTCAAAATTTAGTTAAGTAATTTCTTTCAAAACATACTTCTTAACAATTTAAATTAATTTTAAAGTCAATTTATACTTTAAAAGTTTTGATTATCTTTATTTTCAAAACAACAAGTTCAATATAAACTTACCTTTCTTTTACTGATCCTATCCAGATTTCCATACCTAAATACTCGAGTACGAGCACTAAACTACTCGAGTAACCTCGTGACAAACCCCAAACCCAAAAACTTCGAGACGACATCATGAAATCGCGAGCTCCACTCCGAGTCTTCCTTATCTTCCTCAAACCAATAATTTCCAGTGCACATACGTACACGCCTGTACGTGCACAACCAAAGCGCCTTCCTCCGACCATCTTCTTGATCGCCGACAAACCCAGCAAGGCCTCGACAACATCTCTCACCACCCAGAACCAAAAATCCTACCTCGAATCGAAATTCGACCTTCCACTCGAAAACTACAGCAACTCATCACCACAAAACCCATCGCCTCAGACGATCGCCACCACCGGAAGCTCCAACCATCACCTCAAAGTATCGCCGCAACCACCATGCTACTATTCCCAAGTCGCGATCAACTCCGGTCACGTATCGACGACGAAAATCCAACAGTGACGCCGGCCTCAACAATTGAAGCTAAAACCCTATTTTGATCGTTTTTGAACAAATCGAACATTAGAAAATTTCGATTATATTTTACCCAACATCCTCAACATGAAAACAAGCTTCACCCAAGATTTCAGCTAAAATCGTGGAGTTGATCATCGGCCATTTATCAAATTGCCGAAAATCTTAATCCCCAAATCCCCAATTGGATATCAATCTAAAAATTATGCAATTCATGCTAAAATTCATCATTTCCAACCAACAATCCAACTATATATTCCAATGCAAGAATTAAAGATAACAACTTTTTGACATGAATTAAGATTTCTCTGTGTCTCCTATTTAAACACTATCTGTATGTTTAAATTTTTAGAATTTATTTTTAAAATTACTAACAAACATTAACATACATTTTTCATTTATATATCAAATTCAAATAAGGTATAGATTCGTAGGATTTTGGAATTTTCGTAAAGGAGAATAACTCCTGTAAAATAACAGAGGCAAATTTCTTTTTTTTATTCATACAGGACACATCCAGTATTCAAACATGCATTCATGTAAACTAATATTCATCATCAAAGCAAATTCCATTGCATGCACCATCATTCAATCTCAGACAAAATTTAAAACTGTTTTAAAAATAATTTACTCACCTGTAAATTGTAAACAGAGAAGACTGGAATGATTAAAACTGGGAATTGGTTGAGATGATCTTGTAGAATTGATTCCTTGAATGTTTAAGTTGAATTTGCATCCCTGCTGAGTTGATCTTGCATGATGCATATGAGTTGAATTTTTGCTTAGCTTGATTATAGTTTTAATTAAACTTCCTCAGATCTGTGACTTGATGTTGATCTGCTATTTATTTTGTTGAGATGATCTTTGCTTGATTTAGTTTTGAAGATGAAATCTTGCTTCAAACTGAGATTGGTAAAAGTGAATTGCTTTTGAAATTTTATTACTGGCTTGTTTTCTTTACAGGCTTTGATTCGTTGGTTTAAAACATTTAAGATAGCAAAGAAATGAGAGGAGAGGAGTATAGATTTATTTATAACCTGATTATGATTTTATTAAATAAAAGAAAATAAATAAAATTGTGACACTTGTTTAAATGCATGTTAATAACCTTACACTTGTTATAATGTATAGAGAATTTGTTTACATTTGTAATTATCATGTATTAATTATTATAATATGTTTTTTTTATAAATATTTATATTTATTTTCTATTTAGATAATACATTTTCTTAATTTATATTTGCAAAATCTTTTAAGGAAACTAATATAAACTAATTATATACTAAATAAAATCATATATATATATATATATTTTTAAATCCAATTTATTTTAAGATATTTTATCTTTTTGAATTTCAAATTCAAATCCAAATTCAATTTAAAATCAGCTCATTTAAATATATATATTTAAACAACACATATTTAGTTTGTTAGAAAATAATATCTTTCTAGTTAAAATCTTCTTATGTCTATATATATACACAATCCTTACTATTTGTTTTAAAAGATTAATTTGTAAAATTTTAAGTAATTATATTAGAAGATTATAAAATATTTATTCCAATATCTAAAATCAAATTTTTATTATATTTTCAATTTTACTTACATATCCAGATATCTTTTATTATCAGAATTTTATCTGTTCAATTGATTAAAACAGTTAATTATCCAATTATCTAATGTCCCAAAATCCGGGTTATCACACAAATGTCTTTCACAACAAACTTACAAATATATATATCATAAACATCAAATACATAGGCAGGTTCTAGATTTTGGGTGTATCAGTTTACTCACATATAATGTTGAACAGAGAACACTGCTTTCAAGACTGCTATCTGCCTTTGATCTTGATTTTGATCTTCTTTTGTTTGAGTTGGATTTTGTTTTTAAATGGCAGTGTTGTTTCTTTTTCTTTTGTTTAACTTACTTCAAATGAAAGAAAATGAACAGAGGAGATACGTATATACAGAGAAGGGTAAGCTGCCTCTATGTACTCAGTGACATGTTTTTGCTTTTGACAGTGATAAGATGTTATGTATGCTTGAGATGATGTTTTATGTGCTTGAGTTGAAATGTGTATTCTTGCATTTAATTCTATGTTCCCTCTTTTGTTTACATGTATATATATATATATCCCCTTTGTAACAACCCGAGTTTTTCATACAAGAAAAACCGGACTATTTTAGTTAAGAAGAAGAGGTAGAAGAAGAAAAATAGAAAACAACAGCAGAATCTCACATACGCAGCGGAATAAAATATAATATATATCAACAGATCTTTACACAAATCAAACTGTATCTGTATATATATATATACATCCAAATACATCATCAGAGTACATCACATCAATATCATACAACTGAATACACAGCGGAAAAATAATAGCAAGTACGAGAGTACGTATCGTCATCCAGCTCGTCTCCTGAGCTCCACATCATCATATCCTGTAACCTATAATACTCGGTCTGACCCGAGCATCATATAAAACAATACCCGAGTCAGTCTGGAATACCAGCGTGAGAAAATCACACTCAATTGATTATTAAAGTTTCAAATATCCTTTAAAAATAAAAAGCATCTCGTAAGACCACGCCACAAATAAACATGTCGGGTTTTTACCTTACGATTGCTAAAACACTTTATGTCAAAATCCTCTGATATTATAATAGTGTCTACAGAAAGTAAAATATAATCTAGCTGAAATGCTTGCATCTCACATTTCAACAATAGTTGGGCACAATCAAAACCGTACAAGGCACGTAGGAAGAATGGATTTCCAACGAATGACTAGGCACTGGGGTACCACCTATCACAGTACGTGGCCTAGATCACCGTACCGAGGAGTACGCCCGCTCCTCTGCAACACAAGGCCGGAACCATCCCTTACTGGATGATCCCGAATAAAATCACCCCACTGTTGGGATCAGCAACCGCACCACTAAGCCGAAATAAAAAGGGACATCTAGACAGGGATGACCTTACCCTCCAGTGGGAGCTACCCACGAAGCCTTGCTGCATAACCCCTGATTTTCAGTCATTCCCGGTTGATGAGGTTCGAGGCTAAACGATACCTTTTCAGAACATATCCCTTAGAATGCCCATCGTCCGCTGACGATGTTTCGCAAGCATTCGTCCATACCAGTCCGTCCTGGGTTTGAACAGAACCGAAGGCACTACTCCTACTACATCCATTTTGGAAATATCCTCAGGATTAGTAGCGACTAGCCCTTGCACTTCACAGCTCCATCTTCGACTCTGAACACGTTACACGAAACGTACAAACCGAATCGAAGTGGTATTCGAGTCTCCAGACCTAGAATCCCGGTATACGGAAACTCGATCCCAGTCTCTTCGAAACGATCAGCGCATTGGCCAATATTGATAGTCGGTTATTTAACTATCAATTAACATCCACAAGCAACCATCACACAATAAATAATTTCCCACATTTATTTGCCCAAATATCTTTCCAAGATATATTTCCAAATTTTCAAACTCCTTTTGAAAACAATTTCAAACAGTTTCCGCTTACGGAATACATTTCCAAATATTTATTTCTCTGAAACACCAAGTACAAAACACTTTTAGATTTTAAAATAATTTAAAAACACTTTATTTTAAAATATATTTTATAACATTTAAATCAAACTACTTTAATACTTTATTAAAAATATATACTTTAAATTAAACCACTAAATTTCTCTTTTTAAAACAGAATAGCAAATCACTTTTATATAATTACTACAATAATAGATTTTTAAAATATACCTACTTTGAAAATTAACATTTAGAAATAATCAACTTTCTAAAACATGCTTTTTAAAACATACTTAAAACTTTTAACTTATATTTAAAATTGCTTTGGAAATGTACTTGGCTATCCAGAGAAATATACTTCTCATTTCCATCTTTTTAAAAATAAATCAACATTTATTTTTAAACCAAACCATATCTTTTTATAAATTCCCACCTTGAATTTATATTCAAATATCCACTGATATTTTATTTTACTTTATAAACCCAGTTTATATCTCCAAAATCTCACTTCTCTTTTAAAATTCCAATTTTAAATAACTAAATCAATTTCCAATTGATTTTCCAATTTACTTTACTTTACTTTGAAATAAATTTCCTTTACTACTTCATTTATTTCAAAATACATTAACTTTTAGATTTATTCCTTTATTTGAGTTAAAACCCTTTTTAACTGAAAATACCAATTTTAAACTTCCAAAATTCCTTCTTTAGCCTTTAATTAAATTTAATCCTTACATTCAAAATAAATCCTTTATTCTTTAAATTTAATATCACTTTAGTTTAAAGTTAATATTTCCCTTGTTATTTCGAAATTCCCTTATTCCAATTCACTTGAATTATTTACTTAAATTTTACTCTTTTATTTCTTTCAAAATCCAATTCAATATATTTTGATAACCCCTTTTATTGAAATATTCAATCCAACCATATCATCCAATATTTCAATCATAAATAAAATCATCACAGAATATCAATATTCATAGAACAGAATATCAAATAATCTAAATAATTTTGAGGAATCCAGTTGGATCCCTCCAACCTGTTTCCCTGCATCCACAGACGTTAGCACAATACCAATTCCACTTCAAAGTGGAATATCGCGGTATATGGGATTTATATAAATCATCCGCTATTATGCGGCGCATAGGGTCTCATCCGCTATATAAATGCGGGAATATCAACAACTCAAATATATACATATGCCAATATGTATATATTGCTATATACTACTATATATAGTATAGCACATCAATCAATGCAATCATCCAATCAATTATTTAAATTTAGCCATTTAAATTTAAATCTAACTGAGTGAGATTAACTCACCTTTGCCTTTCATTTGCAATCCACTCCAATTTCCATCTGGGTTTCCCGTTTTATAACCTTGTATAACATTAGATAATTTATTAATATTTTGAAACAATCGGACAATTTATTTCCATTTATAAATTTAATAAATCAATGATTCTTAATAAATTTTAGTTTGAACTAATTTCCTTTTAATAAATTATTTTTAGTAACTAACATAATTATATGAGTAAATTAAACAAATTAATCACCTAAATAAATTATTAAAAACAAACTAGTAAATTGTATCTATTTAAACTTACTTATCATTTGATTAATTTTTCCCAAAACTCTACTTATATATATTTCTGTTCTAAACCTTATACACATTTAAATTAAACAAAATTATTTATATAGTTTACTGTATTTATTATCTTATCTGAAAATCAAGCTAAATCGAATGGAAAGAAAACAAATACCTTAAAACTCGCAGATCATGATCTCAATCTCTATCAAGCTTAGTCTACCCACACGACACCATTGCGTCTCTGAACTCCATCGCAGAGCTGTTCCTCGACGTCACGCGAAATCGAACCCCCGCGGTTCACTGAACTCTCACCACCAAGCCCTAATCTCGAGTCTCCCTCGCGAGTAGCCCCTCCAGCAACCAACGCTTCCATCGCGACACCAACGTCCCCTGACTTCGTGCCTTTCCCGATTACGAGAATCGATCCCCTGCCCTTCGACGTCCTCGCGTTCATGGCCACCTGCCGCGATTTGAGCGCCTCCGCTACCTATCGCCTGCTCTCGATTCAATTTGGCAGTGACAGTATAAAGGGACAGTAGCAGGGTTTCAAATCAGCAGTATAAAATATCGCGTAGGAGGCAAGGATGAGCCAACGATGGCTGATGGAACAGCGAGTACGCAGCGATGATTATTTCGAAGGCGTTGATTTTTTTGAAACTTGTTATTTTCTTTTTGGGTTCCAGCATCGCAACCATGGAGATTGTTATTGAGCTGTAACTTCGAAGTAACCAGATGTTTAAAAAAAAAGGAAAGGGATGGAACGCTCTTTAACTCTGTATTTCTTGAGAGAGGACGCGTGTTATTCCAGGGAGAACACGTGTTCTAAAATTTTCTTTCGTTATCTGGCTTGAGAATGAAGAAAGAAAGAGATAAGGTCGGGTACTTAAATAGCGGTTTGATTTTTGAATAGCAACCATGATTTTCTTACATATTAAGGAACGAACGAGATTTGGATTCTCGCGGAAGCTTTGTTTTGTTTTCTGAATGAAGAAAAATATCTACCCCTTTTTAAATTATTAAACGAAGAAGCGTATTGGAGAAGGATCAGGAAGGCTCTAATGTGAAGAAATCTAGACCAGTCAACACTACAGATTATATTTTGAATTCTCGAATAAATTCCAACGCGTTTACATATCGTACGCTAACACAACACTTCTGATCACTATGAAATTTGAAATCTGGTAATAATACAATATTACGGACCCAATGGAACTGGTTTCGTCGAATTCCGAGACTGTGCCTCGGAAGACCATTTTAAATTCAATTTAAACGATATATTTTAAAAACTGAACAAAACTCTTTAAAATTCCATTTTAAAAGTTATATCATCTTCAGTATTAAAAATATAAATTTTCTGAACCTTTGAACTATTTTTAACAGGCTTAAAATCAAGATTCAATATTTTACCCAATCCCGATAATTAAATTTAATAATTAATTATTCAAATAAATACTGTATAATTGAAATTAAAGTTAAAATTTAACCTTCGAATATTTAAAATAAATTAAATATTCACATTTCAAATATACAAAAATTCCGGGTCGTCACACCCTTACCTGCATATATTTTTACTTACATACTCACTATTGTGTATTAACACATATATATTACTTATTTACTAATTTATATAACATGAGTACGTATATATTTACTTATATCATTATACATATTCACCTACCATTTAAATGCACTCATGTTTCACATATATTGATATTTATATATATATATATATATATATATAAATTCTTAAGTTTGAAATCGCCATTTTGGAATTTATACATCCAAGTGTGTGTATACATATAAATATAGATATTTATTTTCATATACTATACTTTTATAACCATATCTATCTAAACTCACATATTTATATATTATTAATCATCAAAAAGCTTACATATATATTTATACATTTACGGATATTCGTCTTAACTTAATTGGTGGAGTCATGTATATATTATTTATTCGTTCTATAAGGTTTACCATATCCAAAGATTTATAAGCCAATGTTTATTATAGTTTTTAAGCCATTTATTTACCCAATATTTTAATTATCAGAAATTTATCTATTTGACTAATTAAGACTAATATTCCAATAATTTAATTTAGTTAATCACTCAATATTAGATGGCCAAAAATCAGGGTTGTTACATTCCTCCCCCCTTTAGAACTTTTCGTCCTCGGAAAGGAACGAACGAGAATTTTTATTTACTGCGTATTGTAGTCAAATTATTCTTTAAACATTTTTAACTCTTTTACTCTCTTATTTCAAAATTTTAAACACTTATAAATAACATAATATAACCAAAATAGCTTTTATATAAAAATACTTTTTATAACTCGATGTTTCAACAAGTCCATCCTTGTTCTCATAGAAATTCGGTCATAGTTGATCAGACGTAGGACTGAAAATCTATAAGTACTTGGTAAACCCGTTTCCAACACCCAGTGAAAATACTTGGAAAATATTTTGGTGAAAATATAGAAAACATTTTGGAAATAGAGGAAACATCTTTGGTTAGAATGCTCTAGAAATCATCACCCTCATCCACGGTCGCAGTTAACCCGATGGTTACGTTGCCGTCCCGGCAAAATCCATAGATAACTGTAGGCCTCCGCGCCCCCCCCCCCCCCCCCCGATTACGTCATGGAACCCGCTACAGATCACAGTTATACCCGGGCTTTACGTGGCTATCACAGCAAAAACCCATATAACTGTAGGCATCAGCGCCCTTGAATTTCGCTGCCAAAAGAATGAAACTTCTCCATTTGACCATAGATCGCAGTCTACCGATGTTATGTTGCCATCCCGGCAAAATCAAGTGTAGACAGTTGGCACTCATCCTCCACACGATTTTCGCTATAGTCCACATAGTAGATCGCAGCGACATCGAGTTACACTGTCGTCACAGCATAACCCAAATGCCCCTGTAGGCATCAGCGCCCTCAACTTTCGCTACCCAACAATCCTCAGGAACTGGTTTGTCCGGACTCCTCACTGGATCAACTTTAGAACCCCCCCTTAGGGCTCAAGGCAGTACCACCCTGTGGCACTCCTAGGAAGTTCATTTAATGGAGCGCCTTTTTCCCCAGAGCCACTTTCAAAACACTTTATACTATACACATATAGTATTTTCCAAATCATACACCTAGTATGAATTTCATATAAATCTCCTTTCTCAAAATCGATTATCCCAAAATCGATAATTCACAAACTAGGCTTTCCAAATTCCAAATTTGATTTTCCTTAAAAATCAAAAGCCCTTTTTTTAATTCCATAGGTTCCCAAAACCTTTTTCCAAAATCTTTTTCACAAAATCCTTTATATATACCTATATATATATATAATAACCTTGGGAAATTTTTGAATCACTTCATACTTGTATAAATTCACTTTTATACTACAAATACTTTCAAAACCCTTTTCTTCAGGAAATAGATTCAACAAGGGAAGTTTACCATATATAACAAAGATATATAACTTTGTTTATTCTAAATCAAATATTCAAATTTGATTACTCTTTTATAAAGTTATTAACCACATTACCTTTCTTCATAAAGTGAATCTTAAATCATAGAAATTTCCAATTTCCATTTTACCTCATCATATATTCCATAAAATATACTTTTCATTTCAAAGACCATTTACAGTTCTTATCTATAAATTTTCAATGCCAATTTCATTCAAACCCGTACGGTGTACACATACCATTCATATGCTATATCAATCTGATCGCTCACTCGATCACACAATTTCACTTCCGAACTAGTATTGTCCATCCGACTTCCTAGTGCGGACTCAGATCTAGTTTCTTGATCAGAAACCGTCATTCTCCTTGCATAGTCACAACTATGATAGAGAATATCCAGAACCAATCAAAAATCCATATCCAGGTTCGCTGTCGAAAATCGAGCGAAAAATCCCAACTCGGATTGATAATACTATCTCGAAATTCTGTGCTCGAATCTGGATCAAATCACTATGTGAATAGAATAATATGCGTACATCCTACGTATTTATCTTCATTGATTATCAGTTAAATCAATTCCCTTTCTATTCATCCTCACTTTGATTTTATTCACTTATTCACATTTGCCTTAATCCCCATTTGGATTATCACTTTAATTCTTATCTCGGTTGGGTATTTAATTAATAACAGTTTGAACTCCGACCAGTTTATATTTAGAAAATAGCTTGAAAATTTTAAAAATAGATAAATAGTTGAAAAATAGTAAAATAATTACAAATTAGTTGTAAAATAGTAACTAGTTATGAAGTAGCTAGAAAGATAGTAATTAGTTTATAAAATAGTTGTAAAATAGCTAAATAGTTTCAAAAGTAGTTGTTAAATAAATGTAAGATAGTCTTGGGATTAAAAAAGAAAAGTTGTATAGTAAATAGTTAGGAAAATAAATTTAAAATAGTTTATATCAAAATGATTTATTTAAAAATAGTCCAGAGCCAAACTGTTCAATTCCCAACCTCCATCTCTAATCAATTCAATTTAAATTTCCACTTCCCATTTGAATTTGAACTCATTCAATCTTCAATTTTATTTCAAATTAATCCAATTCAAATTTTCTATTTGAATTTTATACTTATCCATCTTCAATTCTAATTAATTCAAACTAAATTCAATTTGAACTAATGAAATCTAAATCTCAACTTTAACCCATCTCGAATTATTTAAATTCGAGTTAAATTTTCAAATGTTGATTTAACCCCTTAAATCAAATTAACCTTTATTTTTAAATCAATAATCCAAATCTTTAAACAAATTAATTCTGAGTCCAATTCTCAAAATTTCATTTTAAATTATATTTACTTAACTTATTTCAAAGTTCAAATAAGAGTTCAAAACAATTTTAATTTACAAATTCAATTATTCAAATTTTCTGTTCAAAGTAATTCCATATCCTTAATTTCAAATTAAAGTTTAATTTCCCTTTTTATCACAATAATGGATATATTACCACACTTCATTCCTCATTCATTTAAACAAATCCAATTCAAAATTTAAAGATTATTAATAACTATAGGATGATATCATCCAATTTATTTTAAAACATCCACCCATTTCAAATTTCCAGATCTCAAACCCATTTTGAGATCACACAAACTCCCAATTCAAATTAACCATTTAACTCCCCAAGTTAAATCTCAATTTCATCTTGAAATTTCCAATTCAGGTTGCTTGTTAACTTGTTTAGCTTTCCCAAAGTTAAATTGAATTTAATTTCATTAACCTTACCCAATTTGAATTCCTGCTTCAAAATTTAAACTTCACATTAATAATCTTATAAGTTCAAAAACTTATCACCTTGGGTATCACATCTCATTCCAAATTTAAAACTCAACATTTAGAGTTTATTTCAACCCATTTTTGATATTATGTATATCCCTCATATATACATATTATTTCCTTTACACTCTAAGTTATCCTTAAATTTTAAACCACTTTTGGTTTTAGTTCAAACAGTTTACTTTAATGCTTTCAAACAACTCTTATTTTAAAATAAGATCACATTCAAAATATTCTGAATAATACTCTTTATTGTTTCTATTAACATTTGAAACAATTTCAAAACTTTTCAATTTACATCCTTTCTAATTTACAAGTTATTCACATCTAATGGTTACTTCCTTAAAACATTTATATGTTTATTGGAAAACAATCATCCTATTTAAACTCAATAACCATTTATTTTCTGGTTTGAAACCATTTTAATTCATCTTATTAGTATAGTTCATTTTATCCAATCCTTATTTGGATATGTATATATATGTTACTTAATTTCTTATTTAATAACCAATTATTGCTTTATAAATATGATATAAGCTTTTATAAAATCATCCAGTTTTAAAACCATTTTTAAAACCTTTATATAAGAAAATAACAAGTACGCTCTCATATATATATATATATATATACACACACACACACACACACACACTCAACTCATCCTAGTGTAATACTAAACCTATCCCTGATGAGTAAACCCACCAGAGCCAAGGTTCTCGCTTAACCCTTTGCTCTGATACCAAATGAAACGACCCGAAATTTTCGATTGCGAAAATTCCAGATAGTTAGGAAAAGAAGAAAGTGATAGAAGCAGAAGAAATAGAAACACAGCACTGATTCTCACAAATCACAGAGGATCAAAATATAATATTAAATAATAACAGTTTACAAAAGAATACATGTATCTATCAATTATATTTTTACATCAGAGTTACACTCATTCACAAACACTGGACATATACAAATCGCATGTCTCAGATAAACAGAAATAATATCACAGCGGAAACACTCCATACGTTCCTGCCATCCAACTCGTCTCCTGAGCTCCAGAACATCCTTACTTGAAAATCTGTAATACTCGGTCTGACCCGAGCATTACATCAAAGTAACACCCGGGTCAGGCTGGAAACCAGCGTGAGTAAACCCATCTAACATGAAATACTAATACATAAAAATTATTTAAAAACCCAGGGTAACTCGTACTTCTCTACATGTTCTTAACTTGTTATAGTCAACACTTATTTCACAAACAATCACCAAGTACCCTTACTTAGTTTCAATGGTCCAGTTTACTTAATTTATTCCATTCCAGCCTATTGATTGAACATAACAAATCTATAAAGAATTACTATAGATTACAAATCGAAGTGGTTTCGGGTATTTACAGATACCCGACCCCGGTCTCTTCGAATTCAATGTCACCTTAACCCAAGTTATTCAAGTGAATACAATTCAAATTTTAAATACAGGATGTCACTTTACACAGCAATTCATCTCGATAGATAACCACATTATCACTGTTCAACCCAAACATATCATATCACAAACATTTCATATCAGAGATATCAACCAATTCAAGGCATTGAATATAATCCAATCATCCATAAGCAAGGTTAATTAGTCACACCATTTCTAATTAATTTAAATAAATTAAATTAATTACTTCAATCGCTTTTTAATCCTGCTTACTTAACATTAAACCAATTAGTTAATCATCCTTTAATTATCATCTTTAATTACATTGAGTAATTAGCCTTTAATTAATTACACAAATTAATTAACCTTCAAGCATTCACATTGAATAATCCTTTAATTACTCTCATAAAGTAATTAACAATAATTTATTACATTGATCCTTGATTAATTACTCTAATTAATTTATTTTATAATCACTTATATTGATTAATTATCCTTTAATTAATCACATTAATTAACTTACCCTTAGTTTAATTTCCTTAATTGATCCATACTTTAATTAATTACACTTAGTAATTAATCCTCAATTACTTCCATTAAGTAATTATCATTAAGTAAATCACCTTTAGTAATTACCCATTAATAACCATCCTTAATTAATGATATTTAAGTAATTATCCTTTAATTACTTTCATTAAGTAATTATCATTAACTAATTATATTAAGTGATTAACCCTTAATTAATTAATCATCTTTTAATTAATAACTTAATTAATTAATCACATTTATAAATCAATCTTTTAAATTGATTACACAAACTAATTAACCTTTAATTAATTATTCCCTGATTACATAAATCAATTAACCATCCTTAATATATTAAATAATTATACTTTATTTGATTACATCATTTAATTCACCTTTAAAAACATATAGGATTTAACCTATTATATAATTATTTTTAACAAACAATTTTGCAAACATTTTAAAACTTTGGAAACTCGTTTAAAACTTGCTAATACTTTGTTTTAGAACTTGATTTATATTTTCCCTTTGAAATTTATTTATTTTGATAACCTTTAAAACTTGATTACCTCAACTTATAAAATCCCAGGCCAAACCATTTAAATTCTCGAGCAAACCACGTACAACACTCGCGCATACTTCTACTTTGAGTCATATCTCGATTTGCCACGAGCCCGGCCGGATAAATCCTCGTCTTCCCCAAAACAAACATCAACCCAGATACAATCGACGTCGCCGTGCACGTGCACCAACGTTCGCCAACACTCCGGTCATCCAAACCATCGTCGACAAGTCAGCTATGACCCTCCCATACGATTCCGACCATCAATATCATTCCACAAGCCCTAAATCAAAAATGTACAATCCAGTCGAAACTGGATATCTAGACATCACCAGAAAACCCCTCGCACCTCTCACACCGACCACCGACGACACTAGAACTCCGGCCCCAACTTTGCAAGCCTCCCTACTACTATCCTCCGAGCCCAGGTGAAACTCGATCACCTATAGACACCGCGGCGACCCCATTTCCAACCATGACCATTTTTGGGTTTTAAACCCCAGATCGTCCCACCGCCGACGCCACATCGAATGATTGCCACTACCACTATTTTTCCTGACCTCGCCGAACCTCCAGCCGACCCCAGTATCAACCACCACACCCATATCAATGCCAATCACCGAAATCTGACTAAAAAGTCAATTCCGTTCAACCCCAAATTTCTCGACACACCCAAGATTAAAAATTATGATTTAATACCAAAATTCCTCATTATCACATACAAATCAGATTATAAGGTCCAAACTTGAAATTATAATCATTGATTTTTATGTTTCAAAAAGCTTCAACTGTTATTTTACAATGCCTAAGTGTCTACCAAATATTTCAACTTAAATCTATTTTTAAAATTAAGACCTTGCTAATCCAAACACATATTGTTCATACACCATGACTTAAAAGGAATAAGGTGAAAAGATATTAAATTTGTTTTGAATACATCTTATGCATGTAAACTAAAATCAAAGACCTGTAACCAAATTTGCATGCTCATTTTCCCACATATATATCACATGCAGGCACAATGATCCACTATACAAATGTCTTTCACAACAAACTTACAAATATATATATCATAAACATCAAATACATAGGCAGGTTCTAGATTTTGGGTGTATCAGTTTACTCACATATAATGTTGAACAGAGAACACTGCTTTCAAGACTACTATCTGCCTTTGATCTTGATTTTGATCTTCTTTTGTTTGAGTTGGATTTTGTTTTTAAATGGCAGTGTTGTTTCCTTTTCTTTTGTTTAACTTACTTCAAATGAAAGAAAATGAACAGAGGAGATACGTATATACAGAGAAGGGTAAGCTGCCTCTATGTACTCAGTGACCTGTTTTTGCTTTTGACAGCGATAAGATGTTATGTATGCTTGAGATGATGTTTTATGTGCTTGAGTTGAAATGTGTATTCTTGCATTTAATTCTATGTTCCCTCTTTTGTTTACATGTATATATATATATATATCCCCTTACCTGCATATATTTTTACTTACATACTCACTATTGTGTATTAACACATATATATTACTTATTTGCTAATTTATATAACATGAGTACCTATATATTTACTTATATCATTATACATATTCACCTACCATTAAAATACACTCCTGTTTCACATATATTGATATATATATATATATATATTCTTAAATTTGAAATCGCCATTTTGGAATTTATACATCCAGGTGTGTATATACATATAAATATAGATATTTATTTTCATATACTATACTTTTATAACCATATCTATCTAAACTCACATATTTATATATTATTAATCATCAAAAAGCTTACATATATATTTATACATTTACGGATATTCGTCTTAACTTAATTGGTGGAGTCATGTATATATTATTTATTCGTTCTATAAGGTTTACCATATCCAAAGATTTATAAGCCAATGTTTATTATAGTTTTTAAGCCATTTATTTACCCAATATTTTAATTATCATAAATTTATCTATTTGACTAATTAAGACTAATATTCCAATAATTTAATTTAGTTAATCACTCAATATTAGATGGCCAAAAATCCGGGTCGTTACACAAGTAACTCAAAGGATGTTTGGGATAACCATCCTCTAAGGATCCGTTAAACTATCTACTATGTAGTAATATACGCTATTATAATAATGTCTATAGTAAAATAAACTATTTAAAAATAGCGTTAAGGCGTTACCCATATCCCCCTTAACACATTTTATAGTGCCAATAGTCTATACAGTATCGTAATACCCTGTAAACTGGGGCTACCAGAGGATACTCCATAGGTACGACACAAATCAAACTCGTAGTAAGGCACGCTATGGTAGGTGACACGGCACAACTAGGCAATGCCAGGGTAGATATACCAATTACACTTCCGGGCCGGTGGTAACATAGAGCCACAGAAATCGCCCACCTCGAGCCACACTCCCGAATCAAGGGTGCGCACCAAATCGATCACAAAGTAATATAATAGCATACGATGGAGTGTGTCCGATCAAAGGAGCTACCTCATCAGCCCGTCAATTGCTCCTGTTTTAGCCACCTTATGCAAACTCATGGGAGTCGGGTCCACGTATATACCTCATATAGGATCGTCGCCACCATCCTACTTCATTCTGGAATCTCCACCGCGTACACAGTTGTTAAAATAGTTTTCCATATCGACAGAGAGTATGCCCATATCCGATCCCAGTCTCTTTAACAACCAAACGTTATTATAACACCGCGGTCATTTCAAAATAGTTTATACTTCAAAACCAAAATATCATTTCCTTTTCAAAATCCATATCAAAACGATATCATTTTCACTTCAAATAAATCCATTTCCAAAATCATATCACTTTCAAAGTGATAATACTTTCAAAACCAAACAATTTGAAATAATAATACTTTGGAAATCATAATACTTTGAAAATTCATAACTTTGGAAATCATAACACTTTCCTTCAAACAGTTTAGATATTAATAATAGTATATAAAATAAAATAGTATATAAAATAAAATAATTTATATAAAATAGTTATAAGTTAAAACAATTTATATTAAAATAATTAGTATATTTAAAATAGTTTATATTAAAAATAGTTATATTAAAAATAGTTCATAAAATAATATAAAATAGTTTTAAATATAATTTAAAATACTTTATATAATAAAAATAGTTTCCACAAATTTCATAAATCAATTCAAATCAACTAGAATTCCAAAATTCACATTTAATTCAATCTCAATTCATCGATTTCAATTCAATTCAGTTCTAAATAAACTATTTCAAATTATATCGATTTCAAATACAGATTTGAACCACTAAATAAACCATTTCAATTTCAATATACTTCAAAGCTTTATATATATTCCACCATTTCAAAACTAAATTTGATAATTTCATATATATCTTAATTTAACTCCATTATTATTTAGTTTTGCAATATTCACTAAATAAATTCAATATCATTTAAATAAAAGCCCAAATTTCAAATCACTAAATATTACCTTCAATTTTATTTAAACTTGAAATATTCATTTCAAATCATCTTACACCAAAAATCAAGCTATAAAATCATATCTTTTAAAACCCCAAATTCCATAAGTTCAGATCGATTTAATTAAATATAATTCTTAATTATATGCAATTTCAAATCAATTTCAAATCTATCTTCTCAACCTTAATTTATTAAATCATTACAAACTCTATATTAAAATAGAATTTAAATAAATACTTAACCATATTATATTTTAATAAAATCAAACTTTATTGTTAAACTTATTTTATATTAAAACAAATTTATACATAGCTTATAATCAAGAATTTAACTATATATAAAATAACGTTTATATCATACCTAAAATCAATATTTTTATAAAACCATATATTTCTTTCCAAAACCATAGAAATCATTTTCAAAATATTTATATATAGACCAACGGTGTCTGTATATAATTCTCTACCCTATGGTCAAGTAATACAGATATTTATCATTTCAATCCGTAATTTAAATATATATATATATATGGGTAAATATCTTTTCAACCCGCAATTCCAAATTCATTGTCAATGAAAATCGCTTGGGTTTATCATTTCAACCCATAACGATTTTCTCATATTCTACAGATCGTTCGAGTATGTATCAATTCAACCCATAGTGAATTCTATACTAACAGGGAACTTGCAGAGTGATAACAGATATGATAATAATATAACAATCAGTAACAGGCATATATCATCAGTGATAAATAACAAATAATGGTGTCAGATGTCATAGGTGAACAGATACAGATAATGGCATATATATATCAATGTAAATAACTAACAGCAGCATATTTCAATTGTCGTTTCAATTGAAATCAAATTTAATAAATAAAGAACATTAATCGTGAGTGATTGCTCACCTTTAAAGGTTAGAGACGAACGAGAATGAGAGGAGTTACGAATCCAAGCACAAATTGCAAAGCAAAGCTAGATTGGCACGAATTCGATGATCAAAGTTGATAACAAGGAATTGATAAGAATAATTCAGCATCATCTTGATATAACTAAAATATTTATATCATTATTTTTTAAACACCCAAATCAAAATATTTACATATATTTTGTATTTCAAAAATCTATATACATTTAAAATCAATCATCAATCTATAGTATTTTAAAATCAAATATCATAATATAAAATGAAGCAGATATATATATATAGGCAAACATATTTTCAAGCATATATATATATATAAGCATACAAAACAATATATGTATCCCCCACTTACTTTAAACCTAAGAAAAGAATAATAGGCAACAACTATAAAGTAATATATATATATATCCAACATTATTTCTCTTTACCGTATACACATAACAACATAAATCATATAGGTGAAATACAAGTATATATACTCTTATCATATACTAGAATCATATAGAACTCATATAATATAGCACTTATATAGGTCAACATATGGACGCAGTTGCAAGTATATATATACTAACAAAAATTTTACGTACTTAAAAATATATAAACTGGCAGATATGCGTAACTTTCATAAACATATATATAATTGACATAGACTATATATATATCTAACATATATGTTAAAATTAAGTATGCTTATCAACAGGAAGTATATATATAAAACAAACATAACGTAATTTATATAACATAACACAGTATATGTATAGAAATCAATTAACTGACAAATATAAACAAACAACGAATAAAATTAATATAAGTAATACTGCTAAAATCTGATGTATATCTCTTCTATAATGGCATACTTATACTATAAACACATGCATATAATTCGTACCATTTAAACTTATAATGTAATACTTAAACCAGTAATTCAAAATTTTAAAAATATAAGTATAACATACAACAAACACTATATACTACAACATCGAAATATATATAAACAAGTTAACTTACATCCACTTTATATATATGTACATAAACTCAATATATCCTAGAACTTACGTAAACTTATATATATTAGAACAACATATATATATATATAACTTACATGTACTAATAAGCAAATTATAGATAACTTTATATAAACTTTTATATATAAACAACATATCAGGTATATAAACTAGATGACTCACAGAAACCACAATATCATATAAATCCCCATAACTTATACAAATATATAATATAAAGTAATATAATTTACACACAAAACACTGATTATATATATAACCAATATATATGTACCTCTATATAAATAGATGACGGAGGCGAGGGGATGAACGAGGCAGGTTTCCCAGGCCAGAAAACAAACGAACCAGTGATGGTTTTTTCTTCTTCGGCCACACAAGTAAGGTGTGAGGATGCGGCTAGAGGTGGGAATCTCGGGATTGTTGATGAGAGGTACGCTCTAGGCTATAGCAGTTTCTAGGGAAATGGGCATGCGGAGGAGATGAGACTACGGGTCGGAAGTGAGCTATGCGTGGTGGTGGTTGCTTGGTCTCGGCCGAAGGAACGCTGTGCTAAAGAAGGTGGAGGCCAAGCATGGGTATGGGTTCAGTAGAGATGGTGGAGAGGATGAGTGGAAGATGAAAGATGAAGCGGTTCCGTTATTACGTTTCATCATTTCATTTCTTTTTATTCTTTTTTATTTTGTAGAACGACAGAACAAATAAGAAGAGGAACGAGTAAACAACCATACCATCAAAATAAAAGGAATGGAAAAGGTCAGAATTGAATTTGAATTTATTAAAGTGGCTATTGGTTTCACGTTGGACAATGAATAGTCACGAGAAATCCAAAGACTCGGTTGCGTAACCGATATATTGAGTGTTTCGCAAATTGTACCGCACACTGGACTTCGAAATACACAATCGAATACACTGTTGAGATCAGCATGACGAGACGATCAAAACAGTATACTGATATCAATGATATGATCATCCTATCAAAATCAATATTCTGTACCAGAAATGCTATTAATCTGCCAAAAATAAGATAGACGAAGCAAAAGTAGTCCAAATTTGAAGAAACGAAATATGACGTATCACTTAGAAGATGATTTACAAATTTATTGTATAAAAATATTCAAGTTTGGAAAATACTTTATTATCATCAATTTTAATTGATTTGAATTGAAATAGAATTACACAAGAAAATAAACTTCCATATTTTTAGACGAAAATTTACCATTTGCTATGTTTAAGTAGACGTATACTAAATATAAAAAATTTCACAAAATTTCAGTTAATTACGTCATTAAAACAGTTAAAATTTACGGGTCGTTACATAGGGTTTATAACTGCCTATATATAGACAAAGCTGAAACAACAATGGATGAAATAGATCGAATGGGTCGAAGCGATAACAAAGGCCCAAAAAGCCCGTTTCGTTCTCGAAATGAAAATAGGTCATCCAATATATCAAATTATAGGTTTTCGATATTTTTAAACTCAATGGAACTAGTTTCAAACCCTAATTCCATTGTATAGAGAAGTTAGCATTTAAAATCAAATTATATTCATTTAAATTTCATTAATTGATTTCTACACGTTTCGAGCTTGCACGATCAAACGATAAGTCCGATCGCTATGAAACTTGAAATCCTATAATAATTCACTATCACGGATCCGATGAAACTAGTTTCACTGAAATCCGAAACAATGCCCAAAAAGACTAATTTTCACGTTAATTAAATGAATTATTATTTTAAAAATCAATTTAATCACTTTCAAATTCTAAATTAAAAGTTAACAATTTTCATCACTCTTGATTACACAGAAATTACTAATCTTTTAAAATAAATTTTTCCATGTTAAATCCAAAATTTAAATATTACATTAATTTTATCGTTCAATTACAACTGAAATAGGACCTACTTTATTGTAATTTAAATTCCAACATATTCTTTTATTTTGATTTACATTCTTATTATTTAATCAGTAAATACCTTATGAATTTTATTAACATAAGTTTCCACTTTATTATACTCATTTTCTACAGTTAACGTCTTTTACCATTTTAACTGTAATATTTAATTATATTGAATTTCCATTGGTTTCCAAATTAATTTCAGCGGATTAAATAAAAAGATGATAATTAAAACAATTGTTACACATTAATAACTAATCTACTAACTCATAGTTTACAACCAAGGGTTCTAAATTACTTACCCAAAATGGATTTCATATTCTATATTAACCAATTTCAATTAAACACATATTATATCTATTTTAATAAGACATTCATTTTATTCCACAATAACTTTTATTATTACCATTAATTGAAATTGCATTAAACATTTGCCAATTTCATTCAATCATCATTATTAAATTATATTCTAATAATCTTTTCCATTTATAAATCATAAATCTTAATTTCTCACAATATTAAATTCCAAAATCATGTTTAATTGAATATTTTTAATTATAAAAAATATGGGTCGGTACAATCTCCCCCACTCAAAACTTTTCGTTCTCGAAAAGGAACAAGAAAGAATCAAGAGGTTTGATATATTTTTATTCAAAATAATCAATTTACAAACAGTTAACTTACATATTTAAGTTTGATAAAAATTTGAAAATAACTCAACTTCTATGGAAAAATTTCTAAGTCACAAATTTATGAAAAATTTCGGCAGAATCTCCTTTGCGCGTATGGATCCGAAAATATAATATCATCAATAATTACAATATATATATATATATATTATATTTCAATAATAAAACATGCCAAACCATGGAAAAAACAATAATATCATTTCAAAAACCGTAATCTGAAAACGTACATATTTGTCGGGCAAATAACTTTATTTATGAAATCAAAAGCAACTGCTATGGCTTCCATAAACCTGTATTTCACTTACATAATCCAAAAGGGTTAAAACTATGTAAAAAGAGTAATATATTAGTTGTTTTAATTAATAGTACAAGCTACATAACATATGTAATAACCATATGCAAACAATAGCAGTACAACCATTATATGCAACAGAAGAATCCATCATACATCCATAGCAATCAAAACTAATGGTTTATCCAGGTTCAGAAACTTTTCATTGTATAAGGGTGATAAATAAACTACCAAGTGTACCTTACGCTCAACGGCCTTAGATAATTACTTAATAGATTATTCATACAATCTTAAACAACGTGAAGTATCATTTTCCAAACTTCCCATAAGCTAACAACATAGAATTTTAAACATTATTTAAGTCTGTGCGGTGTACATATATCATTTGTTCACAATATCAATTTTTGATCGCTTGTTTGAATACATAAATTTCACTTCCGAACTAGTATTTTTAACCCAACTACTCTAGTGCGGACTCTTATCCTATTTCTTGATTAGAAATTTCCGTTTTCCTTGTGTAGCCATAAACTATGATAGAAAACTTCAAATTCATATCAAAAATTCGTACCAAATGTTTGCCGTCAAGAATTGAGCGAAAAATCCTAATTCGGACTGGAGTGAATTACTACAAATCATGTATTCGAATCTGGATCAAAACTGTTATGCAAATAAATTGATTCTATGTAGAACTTACCTATTTTATTCTATTGGTTTTTTTAATACATTACTTACTTTTCATTTATTTTAATTCTCATTCATTCATAAAAGGTCATCTTTTATTAACTTACTTTCATTTACTTACATAAATTATTTTCCATTCAATATTTGAAATCAGCAATGAATCCATTATTAAAGTTACATACATTTCATTGCAGTTTAATTCACATTTATTACTTACTTATATAACTTGATTTCTATATAATATTAATATTCATAAATGAATCACTTCATACTTAAGTTTTTTAACTTTTTAATTCACATTTATTCCTTCATATACAATATTATTTAATATTAAATTTATTTACGAATCATTTCAGTCATTTTCTTAAGTTTATAATCATTTACGTAAATAGTATTCACTTTTTACTATTCAATTTAATTATTAAGTATTACAAACATTAACTTATGTTTATAACATTTCCTGTACATCTAAACTTTTCATTTACAAACATATGTTCATTTTGAAGCATTTTTGTTATTATGCTTTTACTTCTATAATATTCTACTACATATTTATATTTAACATTTCAACTTTTTAAATATTTCTGGTAAGATTTATATACGTTTTAAGAATGTAATTGAGTGTTATACAAATTTATCTTATTCATTTATGTTAACAAAAATGTTCAACAATTTATATCTTCTTAATTTTCATTATCTTTTAATTTACAAGTTACAAACTTCAATTTTTTTTTATATTTAGCTTTTAATTTAAGATTTTAATTTGGAAGTCCCGACCATTAAAATAGTCAAGGCTCCATTTTTATTTCAATAATTGGAATCACTAATTAACAGGAAACTTAAGAACTAAATACTGGATTTCATTTCAAATCATTTTGAAATAATATATATACATACTCATCTTTTACATATATCAAATCATACTTAAGAAAATAAAATTAAAATTTGATTATCAAAACAAATGTGTAGCAAAACTACTACAGTGGTCTTCCCACTTTGAAACTCGAAAATGAAAGTCGATGATACTGCGCGGTCATCAACGAAGTTATTTTCCAATGACAGAAGAGGAAAGTATATAACTTATTTCCTTTTTAAAGTTTCTTTTTAATACATTTCTTTCAATCTCATTGAAAATATTTCTATCTAAAAATACTTCCAAAGTATACTAATATTTTTTTTCCAAAATCTTTGAAAACCAAATTCAAAACAACGGAACTTTAATTCATAAATTTCCATTTTATATTCATTTTATTGGTAAATCATAATTTATAAACCTTATTTATAAAAATACATTTTCTTATAACATACAATATTCAATAGTTATAAGAACCTTGACTAACCAAAAAATAAATGACAATAATTCAATATTATCATTTCCTAACAACCAACACACCAAAACAACAACATCAATTTATGAAAAATCATACATACATACATATATATATAGACACACACACACAAAATATAATACTAGGTAAAATTATTTCATTTACCTATTTCAAAACAATATTGTGTCCGTCTACCTTGTTCAAGTGTTTAGAAAGCCCTATCGATGCTATAGCGTCCTATGTACCGATCAGAATTCTAAAATACTCAAATTAACACAATACAAAACATTTTTATAGCACTAACAAATACGTTTTCTCATATATATATTCTCAACTCATAATAGGGCATTCCATTACCCTATCTCTTAATGTGTTTAACCCCCAACAGGCTAAGGTGTCTCTAAACCAAAGCTTTGATACCAACTATGACGACCCACCTTTTTGGACGGTTTAAATCGACAATAAACCACACATGTCTAACTCAAACCATTCAAAGGGGTAGATTATCAATGGGGTACATAAAAAAATAAGAGAAAAGAAAAAAAACAAAACACAGAATCTCATAGCGGAATGACAAAATATAATAATCAAATAAACAGTTCATGAAGCTCTTTTACAATATACATTTGATTACACAAATTATATAACATAATCAGAGTACAATCAACAACATATCAATAATGATGCAGCGGAATAATACTAATAATACAATATACCAAACTCCGTCTTCGTCCTCCAGAAATAATGTCTTCAAACACTGAAAAGCTCAAGCTGACCTGAGCATAATGAAAAGACAAAACACTTGAGTCGGAACTAAAAGTTCTTATGTAAGTTAAATCAACAATAAGTAACTATAAGTGTAATAGCATCAGAGATGTTTACAGGGTTTTCCATCTCCTATCTAGTGTACAATGTAAGTGCAGTAACTTAAGAGATGTTACGGGATTTTCCATCTCCTAAGGATCCGTTAAACTATCTATATGTAGTAAGATATGCTATATATGTAATGTCTAATCAGTAAAGTAAATATTTTTCTTAGCGTTAAGGCTTCACATCGCCCCCCTTAACACATTTTTAAGCAGGTAGCCTATTCAGGTCCTGTAACACAACCAGTAACGTCGTTAGCCAGTGAGTCCCATATAGGTACCATACTAAAACAAAATCATAGTGGGCGCTAATAAGGATAAAGAGTATGACAAGGCACGTGAGGCAATGCTCAAGGTAGGATACTACCAGTTCGGGTCGCAGGGCTGGTGGTAACTTATCGTAGCTACGACCGCCCACCGCGTCCAACACCCCCAAAATCAAATCAAATCAAGGTGCACCGATCAAGCAAACATCAATATAGTAATACGAAGAGGTGTGTCAGCTAGGGGTAGCTAGCCCACTTGGCCCTGACAAGCCGTCCTATTTTAGTCATTTCAAATTGGCACAAGTGCCGGGGTCATCCATCATTGTTCTCTTTCTTCAAATCCAGCAAACGTTCACCAAATCCAACCACTTCATTCTAGATCATCCACCACATACACAGTTGTTAAAGCGGTTCCAATATTGACAAAGAGTATGCCAATAAGAGAACCCGATCTCTTTAACAACCAAATGTTATTTTTCACACCGGTTGGTTCTTTTTCATTTCAAAAACGGTTCACATTTGATATCAAAATATCATATTCACTTCAAAATATCCATCTTTTCAAAATCATCATATTTACTGAAAATATGTCATTTTCACTTGAAAATATCATTTTAAATTTCAACTTAGGTTATAACCTCATTTAATCACATTCGCATTCAAATCAACGATTTAAATATAAACATCTCAACCTTGCACAGTTTTGAAATTTCAAAAAAAAGTTTGAATAGTTTAAAATACTTTAAATAGTTTAAAGATTTAAAACAGTTTAATATAAAATGGTTTGAGTATTGAAAATGGTCTATATAGTAAAATAGTTTAGAAAATCTAGATAATTTAAATATTAAAAAGAATAAATTTTAAACAGTTTATATTAATATAATTTATTTTGAAAATAATATCAAATCAAACCATTTCTTTCCATTTCAACAATCTGTATCCATGTCTAAATTTCAAATCAACAAAACTAAATTTCCAATCTTTCAATTCAATTGATTCAATCCCGATTTTGTTTCAAATCAACTTGATTTCAATCTTAATTCGAAATATCTTTAATTTCCGAAAACATTCATTTTTGACTTCAAATTCAATTCAACAATCCAATTCAATGATTTACATTTCAATTCAATGATTTACATTTCAATTCAATTCTTATTTTAAACCATTTCAATTTATATCAATTTCATGTCCAATTTCAATTTACTGATTTAAATCGCTTAAATTAAATTTAACTTCATCGTTCAATTTTAAGGTCCAAATCTTAAAATAATTCAATTTCCAAAATTAAAGTCATATATCAATTATAACTTTACATTTCCAATTCAATTCTTTTAACCAATTTCAACTCAACATTTCAAAGCTTGAATTAGAAAATAATTTCATTCATATAAATCCATAATTTATTTCATTTGAAACAACATCATTAATCAAAATCCAAATTCAAGATTTTAAAACCATTTAATTTAACCAATCCGACATCCGTACATAATTTTCTACCTTATGGCCAAGTGATCAGTTATTTCTAGGATGGATATATATCATTTCAATCCAAATCAAAGTGTCATAGGTATATATCATTTCAACCTATCTCTTAATTTATTTGAAATAATTCAAATAACAGTTCATATGCTTCCATTTAATATACAGAGTAATAACAGGAATATATAGAATAAATAAACATCCAATAATCCAAATTGTCAACAAATAAACATCCATCACAAACGACATCCAAATCAGCCAATAAATCACAATACATAACTGGTTATCAATATCTGGTATTTAACTAGCAATTAAATCCAATATTAATTTAAATGTTAATTTAATTCAATATAATATTTAAATTAACATAAATGCCAATTTAAAACTACCAAACAGTAACCAATAGAATTCTTATTACTTCACAATTTTAATTTAACTAACAAAGGAAAATTCAGTATTGCATGAGTGGGTTAAATCACTCACCTTTGATTTGTAGTCGATTAAAAATCCAATAAAATCCCAAAAATCCAATAGTCTCCAAATTCAATCAAACCAGTTTCATGTCTTCCGAAATTTCAATACGATTCCAATGGAAGAAACTGCGTCCGAATTTGTATGCAAAAGTTATTGATATAAGAACATTTGAAATTTTATAATTAAATTAAAATAAACAAAAGGGGTAAAAAAGTAATTTACCTCCAACGTCCTAACCCTAGTGCTACAGCAACGATCGAACCTATCCTCAACGATTAACCGCCACGATCAATTGCTCATCGCCGTCGCCTGGTAGCACTTCCCTCCGATCTGACCACACCGCCATCTCTCCCATGGTCCACCCCACTGGGCTCCACCTCGGCGACCGCGCCGTCCCTAGGCGAGCTCCGCTGCCACTGCCTTAATGGCCAAGTTTTGGAAATTTCAGGCACCTCTAACACAAACGAACCCCATAAATCGACTCTGTTAATCGTCCTCTACCCCGCATCCCCCGATCGTTGATTGGTCGACGATCCACTGTTGATCGCGAAAACCAAACAACGGACGGCTGAGAAAGATTGCCCAATTCTGGACAAATGGAGCCTCCAATCGAAAAATGATTTGCAGACGCAGATTACGTTCGTCGAAAGCTTCATGATGATATATTATATGATAGGGTTTGAGCAGTTTGAATTTTGGAGTTTTATTTGGAATCAATAATTAGGGTTTGAGATGTCTCCATTGAGAAGGAACAGATGATGAAACAGATAGATAGAAATTATACGTACAAAAATTAAAAATAAGAAGCTGCTAGGGTTTATAACTACCTATATATAGACAAAGTTGAAACAACAATGGATGAAACAGATCGAATGGGTTGAAGTGATAACAAAGGCCCGAAAAGCCTGTTTCATTCCCGAAACGAAAATAGGTCATCCAATATATTGAAATATAGGTTTTCGATATTTTTAAACTCAATGGAACTAGTTTCAAACCCTAATTCTATTGTATAGAGAAGTTAGCGTTTAAAATCAAATTATTTTCATTTGAATTCTTTTAATTGATTTCTACGCATTTTGAGCTCGCATGATCAAACGATAAGTCTGATCGCTACGAAACTTGAAATACTATAATAATTCACTATTATGGATCCGATGAAACTTGTTTTGTCAAAATCCGAGACGGTGTCCAAAAAGACTAATTTTCACGTTACTTAAACGAATTATTATTTTAAAAATCAATTTAACCACTTTTAAATTCTAGATTAAAAGTTAACAATTTTCATCCTCTTGATTACACAGAAATTAATAATCTTTTAAAATAAATTTTTCCATGTTAAGTCCAGAATTTAAATATTACATTAATTTCAACGTTCAGTTACAGCTGAAATAAAACCTAGTTTATTATAATTTAAATTCCAACATATTCTTTTTTTTATCTACATTCTTATTATTTAATCATCAAATACCTTATGAATTTTATTAACATAAGTTTCTACTTTATTATACTCATTTTCTATGGTTAATGTCTTTTACCATATTAACTGCAATATTTAATTACATTAAATTTTACATTGATTTCCAAATTAATTTCAACGGATTAAATAAAAAGATGATAATTAAAACAATTGTTATACATTAATAACTCATCTATTAACTCATAGTTTACAACCAGGGTTATAAATTACTTACCCAAAACGGATTTCATATTTTATATTAACCAATTTCAATTAAAAACATATTATTTCTATCTTAATACAACATTCATTTTATTACACATTAACTTTTATTATTACCATTAATTGAAATTGCATTAAACAGCTGCCAATTTCATTCAATCATCATTATTAAATTATATTCTGATAACCTTTTCCATTTATAAATCATAAATTATAATTTCTCACAATATTAAATTACAAAATCTTATTTAATTGAATATTTTTAATTATAAAAATATGGGTCGTTACAACACCGTTCGATGCAACATGAGAAATGAGGGGTTTTATACTCCACTTAAAGACATCAACATGGAACCATCACTACTGCTTATACTAGTGTGTGATGGGGGTTCATCTTCCAAAGCTTGTGGTAGGAGAGGACGAATGGAGAATGACGTGATGATAAACAATATCAATGAAATGAAAAGATATATCAAAAAAAATTAAAAAATCTCGTTCTAAAAAAGATAGTCACTCCCTGTATACTACTCTCTCGTATACTCCTAGTCCCTTCCCATATACTACTTCATCCCCTAATCCTAGTCCAAGTGCACCATTCACTTGCTCGTCTATGGCCTTCAAGGATGCCATTAATTGTGTGAAGAAATTTGAAGAAATTCAACTTTCTGAAGCCGTATGAAGCCGTATCACTACTCAAGATTCAAGTTAATAGAGAAGCTTTTTCTTCTTTGGAAAATGACGAAGTTCGAAATTGGCTTTTGTTGGAGATAGAGTGTTTGCAGAACACAATTAGATAACAATAGTTTATGATAGGACGTCCACCTACCAACCCACCTGCCTCATCCTGCCTACCCACCATTTGAGTTCTAGTTGAATCATGTTGTACTTCTAGTATTATTTGTCCTTTTATTTCAATTTCTGATGATTAATGAAAGTTGTCTTATTTAATTATATTATTTAACTACATAATTAAAAAATTGTTGACATAAAATTACAGTAACAAAAATGATTATTCATAACAAAACAATTAAAATGCCCCTTTTAAAATGTCCATTTCGTACACCATAACACGTTTCTCGTACGCAAACCATGCCCCTTTCAAATGTCTGTTTCGTGTGCCCGTTTTGTGTTGCAAACAAACGTACTCTAGTGCCTACCTGCTTAACAATGGTGTTTAACACTACAATGAAGCAAGAGAACCGTCGAAACTAGGGCAACTAGAGGTTTTCTTCTTTTGAATACTTGAAGCAAATCAAACATGGTTGATGTCTTCCAAGCATATCAAATTTATTTTTATTTTTCAAAATAGTCCCGCTATTTCATACATAAATCTCAGTACAATGAAAACAGAGCCAAAAATAAGGTACACTATAGTGCAACCAATAATGTCGTGTTCAATGAAAAAACTTAATCAAACAAAGCACAACGCAACCGGGTATTCTTTGTTCACGTATATATGGCTGGTTTAATTCGATTCTATGACCAGTGAATTGAACGGAAGACTGATGGATAAAATGGCGAATGCTTTACTGTTTTATTGCAAAAACGGATTTAAAATGCAAAGTTTTTATCGTTTTATTAAAACGGAAAGATTTTGTCAATTCGCTTTTGCAATAAAATTACGATCGAATTCTTTGTTATTGTTTAACTTTTACAATAAAATGACGAAGTGTTTGCTATTTTATTTATGACCTTTTTACTAAAAACTGGTTGTGGTCTTAATTTTTCTTCTTTGTGGATGTACAACTTGTTCCTTTACCTTAAAAAATAGGAAAGAATGGGTAAGTGGATTGGTAAGTTTGGTAATGGTATTACAGACAAAACATAAATGAGGTGGATGATTACACAAAAGACAAGCATAGACGTACACATGGCATGCATTGTAGCACCCACTTTATTCATAAACCAATCCGAATACAGTAGTCGTACGGTTCATTTTCAAATTCAAGCAGCAGCAACAGTAGCAACCTTCCCTATCCTCCCTCCTCCAATGACGGTGGAATTCGGACTAGCAAATCCTGCATCGATCGTACCATTCATAGCAGTAACGACAGCTCCACCGACTTCCCTTATGTAGGTACCAGTAGACCAAACATCGGACCCATAAATGACAACGTTCCTATCCTTCTGCAGTACCAAAACATAATGTCCGTTCCCTCTTTGGGTGTTGCTGGCCCAAATGGCACGGTTGCTGGAGTCGTAGATCACAAAGTTGCCATCGGCCTGCATTACGGCCATGCACCCAATTCGACCCGTTGGGCTTGCGTAATTGGCCCAAACAGGGGTTCCAGACTAGTATAAAACGGTGTTACAGTTCTTGCATTAGGAGTATGTAGGATCCTTCCTGTAAATATTCACCTGTGTGCAGTGCTTCTCCGTTCAGCAGTATGTTTCTGCCCAGGCATGTCGACGCCACAGTGGTTACAACTATGGTTACTGTCCATATCATTATTTGTTTCCCATCTGTAGTGGCCATTCTTTTCCTTTTTATTTCTCCTTTTCTTTCTCTTCCTCCTTTTCTTGTATATGCAATTCTGAGTTACACGCGGTCAATTTATATTAGCACACTGGATCATACAATTGCTATCGTTGAATACACGAAAGGGGCATTGATTGAGCCACAGTTAATTTAGTTCAACAGTATTTGGTTGTATTTATGATCATGCCATTTACAAGTCGTGAATCACATGGAGCCAGTGCTCTGTCCAAATATATTTCTTTAACGCAGCTAGGCAGATATAAAACAGCGACCTCAAATTAAATTTCATGCGCCTCATTTTCCACATTTTTTGTCCTTTCCGTTCATTGTTAAAATAGTTGAACGGAACCTTTTTGGAGCAATACCTGTTTGTGTTCGAGGCGTAAAATCTTTCATGGCTACTGTTATTAACACCCCACTTTTGATGAAGAGATGGTCATTTTTTATTTGCACTTCACTAAATTTAAAATGGTTATGAAGGATACTCATATTGTATAAATAATATATATCTTTTTCTATTTTACCCATCGTTTATTTTTAGTGGATTGCTATTGACACTCCGATTTCCTCTTCTGGCCACCTACACTGAAGGCCACGCCAAAATAATGTGCACTCCTCTTTCTAACACCGTTTAGTTCTCTCTAAATCAAGCGGCACCCCGATCGGCTACAAAGGACCAAAATACTGTTCGACCACCTTCGGCCGTTTTCCATGAATAAGGTTCGGTTGCCAACGACCGTGCGGCGTTAAACCACCGAAAAACTGCTAATACAAACGGTTGTTTATAACTGAGTGAAGAAATATTATATTGATGGCCAAAAACACATACAAATAATTCATTTATTTTAAAACTATAATGGTGGCCATAAGAGGAAATCGGGTATCAATAGTAGCACACTATTTTTAACCAAACTTCTTCTTCACTTACATTGTTCACTGAGTTCTATTTAGCTTTCAGTAATGGTGAGTAGGGCCGACCCAAAGCATAGGTGAGAGAGACAAACGCCTAGGGCACACTACAAGAGAAATCGGCTATTCCAACAGCTCCAAGCCGTTGGCGGCCGTTGGGAGCCGTTGGAAAAGCCGTTGGAATAGCGTTCACGCTTTCCAACGGCTTTCAACGGAAGTAACGTGGCTATTCCAATGACTTCAAACGGCAATTAGCCGATGGACGCCGTTGGAAGCCGTTGGCATAAAATGACCAAAGAGCCGTTGGTAGCCGTTGCTAATCTGGGTGAAATTTTTTTATAACAGCAAACCATTCACCTTCCAGCCACACACAATCAATATATATCAATTTTCATTCCATTTCCACTCCATTTCACATATATATCACATATCCAACACATTATACCACAAACAATATAAACAACCAAAAATCAACATCAAACATTACATTTTCAAACCAAACTCCAAGTCAATATGTACATAAACAACAAAACCCTCACCAACACCAACTCCAACTTCATATTCAAGTCAATATATACAATGCAAACACTTAAACCTCACCACCTCAAAGTCAATACATACACAATAACCATCAAACACAATCCTCACCACCTCAAAGTCATTATATACAAAAACCAACCACAAAGACAATAATCATCATAAATCTCAAGCATCAACATCACCTCCGGAAGCACCAGACGACGAAGGGAAGGAACCATGCCTCTGCGCGTACTCCGCTAAACGTTGATTCAGCTGCTCCATTTGTATAGCGCGAAGACGGTCATGCTCTTGCAGCTGCTCAACCATGGCTCTAAGCTCTTTTATTTCAGCTTTGTCACACGCCTTTTGAGCTGCCCGAACCTGCAAATAGAATGTGAGATGTTCACATTTGTATTATAATCATTTTCTTAAGCAATGCATATTTTAAAATATAAAAACGTAAATAACGTGACCTTAAGCAATGCATATACCACAATGAAATGCATATTTTTAATACAATATATAGGTGTTAAAAGTATTCTTATATTTTTTTCTGTTCATCCATTTTCATCACATATCTTTGTATATTTTTCTTTTTTGACTTATCTAATATTTATTACTTATGTATATGTTAGATTTAACTCAGGTAGAAATCATCATATGTATAGTGTATCTATAGGTTAATTTATTAAATATAATATTGCAATGTTTATAAGATTACCGCTTGGTTTCCATAGCCATAGCGCCTATTCCGCTGCGCTGGATCCATAATAACGTCGAAAATATTATCTTGCTCCTCTACCGTCAACTCATCGCGGTCCGATTCTGAAAGCAGCTCTACCCGTGCCTCCTGAAACTTTGTCTAAAATAAAAAACAATTACAGGTTAAAATTAGTAGAATAGGATTTAAACATATCGATATTAATAAAATAATATTTAAAATATTCATACCTATGCAGCCGCCGCCTTATCATCATCATCCCACTGATATGTAATATTGCCAGCATTGTCTGCTTGTCTTGATGCGTGGGTGCGGGTAATACCTCCATCATAGACACGGGACGTCCAAGCGATCTTTTCTGCAATAAATAATTTATATATTTTAATTTTTCATAGCTAATTACTGAACTGATTAATATACAAAATGTAATAACGGTTTAGATTCGTAATTGATAAATTTACCAAGTCCTCACGGTGATGCTGAAAAGACTTGGATCCGCCACGATGCGTTACAGGATTCCTACTTCTATTGGCAGAGTTCCTCTCCGACTCCATTTGCAATTTAAATTGAATATTATATTTATACTAATTGCGAAATAATTAACTATATATTTGGTAGATTTACCTTGAACTCGTCGGTCTCCCACCAACTCATCCAAGAATCCCATACGGAAGCGCCCATCCAATTCGGTTTCTTCCTCGATTTTTTAAGAGCTGACATTACCTCCCTGTAATTTTTGGCGACCTTCGAATTCCAGTGGCGCTGAACCATGGCGACATCGGGCTTCGCCAAGTCCACTTGCCATGTACAAAGAGAAAATATTACTAATTGTTCATTTATACTTATTCATATAGTAAAGTGGTATAAACTCACCAGAAAATCCTGCCAGATGGCCTCCATGACATGGTCAGGGATCTTATTCCACTTAAGCCAGCAATCTGTCATCCTGCTCATATATGATTGGTCTGAAATGCCAAGCACGACTCCTAAGGGCTCCAAATCAAATCCCGTGTTAAATATAAAACAAAGCTTTAGACAAGTATATATATGTATGAACAAATTTATATTGTTATCATTTTAATTTTGATACTTACGCTCCATCAGCCTTCGGCTGCAAATATACAAGTAGTCGAGCCGGAGGCTCACCACTACTCTCGCCGGCCGAGCGAGAAGAGCTACGACGTCTGGAGCCTGACATAATACATGTTGAAAGTTTCATTTTTAATTGTAGACATAGATAAAATGATGATGATATGTGGTGCATGTAATGATGATGATGATATATATGTGATGCGTGTGCGTGAATAATTATAAAAATTACCGGATATTACTCAGTCCTCGTCGTTTTCTGATTCAGACTCGATCTCGTGTTCTATATCATTTTCCTCTACACTCTCAAATGCTTCGACTAATACATTTATTTCATCATTTAATTGTCCAAAATCAATTTGATCGTCTGTAATTGTGATTTCAACATTTTCTTCGATATCTACTTGATAGGCTTGTTCTTCTGGAATATTCTTTCCATCGAATGTAAATCTCGCCTTGGTTTTAAAAACTGCAGACCAATCCGCTTTATCTCTTTTTAGAGACGGATAAGGGGCATAATAAACTTGTAGGGCTTGTTTGGCTAGTACAAAAGGATTGTACTGCTGATAACGGGAGGTATGTTTTATTTCTATAAGATTATAATTTGGATGCACGTTAATACCAGATTCTGGAACATTGCTGAACCAGTTGCATCTAAACAAAAAAACTTCCTCTACGGGTCTTATAAAATATGTCAATTGCAAAATCTGGGTTAACACGCCATAAAAATCATGTATATGATTATTAGGATCATCACTGCCTTTAACAAATACACCGGTATTGTTTGTTAATTTTTCAGTACCGTATTCTTTGGCGTTGAATTTATATCCATTAACGAAAAATATTGGATACGTTTTAACTTTCCTTTTCGGTCCCAACGCCAAATGTTTTAATCCTTCATCGACCACATTATTTGTAGGATCACAAACATAGTTCGAAAACCAAGTAGCGAAATTTTTGCTTAAATCGCCGTATGGATTTTGTGATTCATAAACACTGCAAACAAAAACATAATATATTGCTTTATTATTAATTTACACATGCAGTATTAAATTAAATTTATCAAAACTTGTAATCTGATAATTACCTAATAAATGGTGCAACTTCTGGACAATTAAGAAGAATATATGTGTGTGCTACATGGTAATCTCTATCATCTAACCATACTTCTACACATTTTCCAGCATGTCGACCATGTTGTTTAAAAATAGATAACATTGCTTCAGAAGAAGAATCTTGTTCAACGACCTCATCATTACGCGCAACACTTTGAAATGATAAATTCACATGATCATATACAACACTTGTTAGACGGGGCCAAAAAGTCACTAAGAGATTTAAATTTTGTTTATATGTTACCGTTTTATTAAATATATAAAATAAAGCATATTATGCATTATTTTATTTATATTCTACTATTTTATTAAATATATAATAAATTATATGATTTTTACTATTTCGCAAAATATATAATTCATGTGTGTATATATACTAAATTATATACTAATTATCTAATGCTAATATATTTTGTAAAAGATATAATTCATGTTCGTAACATATTCGACTAATTCATGTTTGCTTAATATTTTACAAAACATACACAAAATTATCCTAACTAATCTAATGCTAACTCAAATGCGCATTTACACTAAATTATCAACATATGTATATATGTGCATAATATATATACACAAACAATTTCGACATTTGGATGGTAATAATTGTAATTAGCACTTAGTTTGGTATAATAAACAATCAATAGGCCATTAGATACAACTATAACAACAAATTAAACACAAAATTAGCAAAATTTAAAATTTTAGGGTTTTAGGCAAAACCTGATTATGAAGTGGAATTGGATGGAGAGAGGCCGCTGGTGTTGATTGATGGCGTTGGAGTGGCTGCCGGTTGCGTGGGGAGGCTGGGAGCAAGAAAAGAGGAGGAGTGGAGGAAGAGGGTGGAGGATTTGGGGTTTTTTGGTAGAGGGAGGAGAATGAATGTTACTCTCGGCCTGTTGCAGGTTTACACGAATATTTCCAACGGCCGCAAACGACATTTTTACAACGGTTACCAACGGCTACCAACGGCATGTTAAAAAATAACGAGCCGTTGGTAGCCGTTGGAAATTCCCGTTGGCGGCCGTTGGAACCCTGTCGTGGTTATATACTGTAGTTCTAGTAGTGGCATCATCATGAAAGGGGGCAACAAAAAAGATCAAAATCACGATTCATTTCATTTTCACTTTCTTCCACATCTCTTCATTTCAAATCCTCAGCCGACAAAATCCATCGCCTCTCGACCGCCATTACCTGCTGTCCAGTGCTCCTCTCCTCACATTGTGCTCTTCAAATCGCACTACCCAAATCGTGTTGCTCTAAATCAAATGATCAATAATCTCAACAACTTGGTGCATGTTCAGTAATTAATCATGTGATTATTTATGTTCGAATAAGTTAGTGATAACTAATTCTCTAATTAAATCAATTTATAACTTCAGTTTGAATAAGAATTTATACGCTTTACATTTTTGCTATTTATAACTTTAGCGATGCTTTATGTTTAAATAAGAGTTTTTGTGAATTTATCTGCTAATTTTCATGCTTTATACTCTTGCTATTAAAAAAAGTAAAGCACCTTAAAACTTATTAATCTACATGTTTGCAAGTCTGTATTGCATGTTCACTCACCTATTGTAGTTGAATGAAAATTTATATGCTTTATACTCTTATTTTTCTGGTTTCTTAGACACAAAAATGATTTGTGATTGCATAATTAATTCATGAATCGATACTTGATTTGTTCTACAACAGGAATAATGATTAAGCTAATTTTTTTTTGATAATATGAGTGATCCCTATTTTAGATAAGAGCACCTAATGATGAAACCGATATTATACATAGAAAAAAAAGTGATGAAACTTAGAAGTTGGTGTGAGTAATTTTAACTTTATGAAGGATATTCTGGTTTTTTTGTTAAATTTAAACTCTATTTAAAAGGTTCCTTGGATAGATAACAAATGTGTTTTCTTTCAGAAAAATCGAAAAAGTTTTTTTCATTAATACGAAATGATATATTTGGATATCATGTTGAATGAAAAAGTTTTATTTATTGATGCATATAAATGTATTATTATTTATTGAATAAAAGGGCAACAAAAACAAACAACAGGTCGTCCGACTAGGGCATTAAATACCTTTGGGCCAGCCCTGTATATTATTAGAGGTGATTTTTAAAAGAATTTCTTTTTTGCATCTCCTTCTTCTAGAGACAGTTTTATTTAATTATTAGCCTTTACCATTAATTATTAGTCTTATTTGTGATATTCGTCATCAGACACTTGTTGAACAAGCGTCTTAAAACCAGATGTTTGTCTAACAAGCATTTGGTCCCCAAACTGTTGGGTAAACCAGCGTCTTACATTTTATAAATGCATAAAATGTAAGATTGAACGCCAAAACGATTGGAGATGCTCAAACAAGCAATCGAGTTAAATAAGATATTTTTTTTGCAAAGCCAAAGTGAATTTGGATTTGGAAGAAGAAAAAAATAGATCATTTAAATTGATCCAGACGAGACTTAAGCAAAACATTCCTATCCTTCAGTGGTATCAAAACATGTGGTTTGCGCGTACTTTCTTGTGCTATTACTAACTCAAATGGCATGGCCGTATGAGTTGTAAATGACAAAATTGCTATTACTTCTCATCACGTTCCTGCATCCTTGGCCCTTGCCGCCTGTGTTGGAGGCCCAAACAGATGATCCGCTTTCGTAAAAAATCAGGTTGCGGTCCTCTTGCATTAACAACGAACAATCTCCTTCCAACCACAGACAGTGGCCTGGCTGTATCACTTCTTCGTTCAACGATAGGTTTCTGTCTACTCGTGCATATGTGGAATATACCAGACTGAATAGAACTATACAAACGGCTTGCTGATGAATGCAACAAAAATTGTGTACAAATACAGGTTAATAATTAATTACTATGGCCCAAAGGGAAGGCAGTCAAAAACTAAAGGCAACGTGGCATAGCACCTGCTGCATGCAGCCTTTAATTGCCACCTCTTTCGGGCCGGGTGGCCCAAAGGTAGGGGAAGGGAGGAGGGTTCCGTGCGGATACAAAACCATGTTACAGTCGATCATTTTCTATTTGGAATAAGTAGGCTCCTTCTTTCGGTTTTTCACCTTCTTTCAGTGTCTCTTTGTTGTAAATTACGTTCACGTCCATGGCAGAATGCTTACAACCATCCCTACTGTCATATCTTCACTTTTTGTTTCCCATTTAGGTGGACTGCCATTCTCTTTTCTTTTTTAGTCGAGCATACAATTGTCATGTACATTCAGTAGATAATATAACTATAATATAATTACAGCAAAACGGTATTTGGTTGTATTTGCGTCAAAATTGATCATAAACACTCAACTAATATGATAACACCGCAAATTCAATATTCAATATCTAATAAAAATGAAGTAGAGAATAAAATATGAAGAACGGTAAATTAAAACAGTAAGAAATGAAATGAACACGAGATTTTTATAGTGATTCCGCGTACTCCGACCTACGTCCACTTCAAAAGTTTTCTTTTGTATTTATATTGCTGATTACAGTTACAATCCATGAAATTCAAAAATCAAAATGGCGGAGTATAGAGAAGGAAAGAAGATGAAGAGAGCCAAAAAGAAGATCTCTTTCCTTGAGCCAGGGATATGGTATTTATAAAAGAAGACAACGAAATATGCAGCTGAAAATCCACGTGCAGAAGCCTAAGACCAAGACGAACCGATCCAGAAAGTTTGGGGACCCCGGGCTTATATGAGCGATCGACGCCAAACGGTGGTAGGGCCACGCAACGCCATGCGATCGATTGTGGTGGTCCCCCCACCAATCCCCCCCACTTCCTCTTCGACTTTCCATAATTGTTTACCTGGTTCCCCCGGTATTTATTGAGATACTTAGCGATTATCGTTGAGTTGAACTGCCGATCCGAGTGATCCATAGCCACAGTGATCCGATCTGATCCGTTCCTAACCATATTGATCTGATCTGATCCCCTGGCTAGGGGAAGTGCAAATCCATACTTAGCCAATTATGGGATGCCTTCTGCTTGAATCCGTTTGACTATCATCCATAGCATTCTTTATAACCGATCTTCAAACCTGATAATCATCTCTCTGAACTTCCTGCCTTGATGATCACAAATCCACTTAGACAAATCCATGATATCACGGCTTTGGCAAAAGGTGTGATAACAATTGTCCCTTAAAGCATGCCTTGCGATTTGAAGGTTGTTTTGAATTGCTATAAATCCGAAGTCCATAATCCATCGATAGCCATATTTCTAATCTAGAATCTAATCCTTTGCCAAACTCAATTGCCGTAGTCCGTGTCTGTTCCGAGTCCAAATCCAATTCCAAAACCATTCCACATCTTCAGCCGAATCCATATTCATCCAAAGCTGTTAACAAAATTGACGATCTCACCGGATCGTTTGCCAAATCCAAAGCCTCGATCTCACCGAATCGTTATCCAAATCCATGATCTCTCCAAGTCAATGTCCAAGTCCACGACCTCTCCGGGTCGATATCCAAATCCGTAACTGTTTGAAATCCTGGAAGTCAGTAAGACAATCCACGATCTCTTCGGATCGTTATCTAAGTTCATGGTTTCTCCGGACCGATCGATGGTCTCTTCAGACCCTTGCTAAGTCCAATCCAAACTTAACGATGAGTAGGTCGATAATGTCGCTCTCTGATGAAGCGACCTACCCCTTGCACTCTGGCCCTTTTGGGGGCATATAACAATGTCTTGATCCTCCCGGTCCGATCATAGCTAGCCTCTCCGAGCTCTTGTTGGACCACATCTTATCAATTTTTGGTGAAAGGGGAACAACGACAAGGAAGCCGATTCTGTCGCTCTCCGGCGAAGCGGCGTTACTTCTTGCACTCCAGTTCAGTGACCCTGAACATAAAGCGATGTCATGGCCTTCCTAGGCCGATCTTGGTCTCTCCAGACCCTTTCTAGATCCCATCTAGTCGCTCTTTGGCGAAAAGGGGAACAGCAATAAGTAAGTCGATCCTGTCGCTCTCCAACGAAGCGACTCACCTCTTGCCTCCATCCCTAACTCTCCGGTCAGGGGCATAAAGTGATCAATTCTGTACTGACTTCCTTTCTCCTGCCTCGACTCTCCAGTAGACGGCATAATCCATGACGTACAAGTCCATCCTGTCGCTCTCCGACGAAAGGACTCGCACCTTGCGGTTATTGCCCCGTCTCTTCGGTCGGGATAATCGTGACCTGTTTTGTTCATTGCATTAATGCGGATTTAAGTGTTTTAAGAACCATTAATTAAATTTGAATTTCAAACAACCAAAAAGCCAAAAAAAGCTAGGAAAACTAAATATTTCCTTTCTGGGCGTGGCGGTGCTCAAAGCATGCCTAGGGACCGACGTCGATCCCGTACATGTGTAAGTGACTTAGCCGTTTTATTGTAGAGTTTATTATTATTAGGTTCATGTCATCCCGATCAAGAAATGATGATCCGTGAACTCGATCCAAGGTAATTTCTATTTGACGTGGACGGTGGTCATTCTTGTTCCATCGCCGCAATCTGAATCCTTACATACTGCGGTAGCCTGCCATCCCTGACATATTCCTCAACCATATCCCGTAAGTGCCTGCATTCATCCTAGTATGTCCATCAAGTTCGTGGAATAGGAAATACTTTCCGGACCTCCATTCCTGCTCCGTAGGATCCCTCCTCGTCGGTTTTCGATAGGGGAGTTGCCCCTTTGTGTCCAGGTAAATACGTTCAAACTTTCCGTTAAATCAGAATAAGTTGATAATTTCATCTCCCATTCCTTCCTTTTTCTTTTTGATCCATCATAACCATCATCCATTTTCCACTTACCCTTATCCTTTCTAGACCCTTCTCCAAATGGTCCTTCACTTTTCACAACATTTACTTCCTGTTTGTTGGCTCAAGCGCGCTCCTGTTGCAGGAACATATCCGCTTCATGGAAAAATTCCCCAAGATCCATTGGTGGATCCTGCTCCAGTGCAACCTTAAAATCCATGTCGTCAGCAATCCCAGATTCTGCCGCCATTAAAACCATCGATGGATCCAGTCGATCCATCGAAGCAACCGCCGCATTAAACCATGTCAAGAAACTCTTCAAAGACTCTCTGGTCCTTTGCTTTAGTGCTGCCAATGCCATTACGTTCTTGGGTCTCGAAATGTGGACACTAAACTGCCTCTTGAATCGATCTACCAACTCGCTTCATGTCCGGATCTAACCATTCTCCAACTGCCTAAACCAGAGTGCGACTAATTCCGTCAAGTAAAGCAAAAAACATCTTGCCATGACCTCCTTCGATGCCCCCGAACACTTCCATGTGCCAGATATACCGCATCAGGTGTACCGTAGAATCCGACTTCCTATCATACACCTCCGGTGTTGGTAGTTTGAACTCTAGTGGGTTCCTAGTTTGCCTGATATTCGAAGTGAACAGACTCTGATTGACATCTTCCAGATTCCTATTGGGCAATCCGCCTCTCATTATCCATCGTATCAGTTCAGCCAACATTTCGTTCTCATACATAGGCGATCTCCAATCCATACTACCAGCCTGCCACCTGACTCCGCAAGGGTACTATAGAATATAGTCTTCCACGTTCTGATTCCCAACTGCAGGTCCTGGAGCAACCACCGGTCGAACGGCGTCTGCACCAGCACCCATACTAGCCTGACCCGGGGGCATGCCTCCAGGCCTAGGGCGATCGGGGCCGATCCCTATGGGGAGGTCAATGTCGGTCCCTCCTTGTTGGCCGGGTACTGCCCCTACTATTCCATTTAATTTTCCCGCATGTTGGCATTGACTCCATGCTCCTGGTTTTGATTTCCTATAGCTCCTGCTGCTCTGCTGCTCCAATTCTTTGATCTAGTTTGCTAGCTACTCCAAATCCTTGATTTTGTGCTCCAACTTATCTAATATTCCTGAGGAAATTCTGCATCATCTCCTCTTGTCTCCTCATCATCCGCTCATGCATAGCATCCATCACAGTCTCCACCTCATTCCTAGTGATGTAGACGGAAGGTTGATTAGTTCCAGCTCCATAGGATGCCTCTTGACTTCCTCCATGATGACTCCTATCTGTTGGTACTTTCCTTGTAGATTGTCAGACCATTAATCGAAATTTAAGCTCCAAATCGTTTCCAAATCTGCGAGTGCAAGTAACTTGGCTCTGATACCAAATTGTTTGCACCAAAATTGGTTACAAACACTCAACTAATATGATAACGCTATAGATTCAATATTCGATATCCAAAAAGAATATAATAGAGAATAAAATATGAAGAACAACAAGAAATGAAATGAACATGAGATTTTATAGTGGTTCGGCGTACTCCGATCTACATCCACTCCAAAAGATTTCCTTTGTATTTATACTGCTGATTACAATCACAGTCCATGAAATTAAAAAATCAAAATGATAGAGTATAACCTAGGGAAGAAGATGAAGAGAGGCGGAAAGAAGATCACTTTCCTTGAGCCAGCGATTCGGTATTTATAGGATAAGATAATGAAATATCCAGCTGAAAATCCATGTGCAGAAGCCCAAGACCAAGACGAACCGAGCTAGAAAGTTTGGGACCTACCTAGGCCTATTTGAGTGATCGGCGCCGATCGGTGTTAGGCGCCACGTGACGCCATGCGATCGATTATGGTTGTCCCCCTCCACTTTCTCTTCATGTTTCCATAGTTGTTTGCCTAGTTCCCCTGGTGTTTGTTGAGATATCGAGCGATCATCGTTGAGTTGAACTGCCTATCCGAGTAATCCATAGCCATAGTGATATGATCCGATCCGTTCCTAACCATATTGATCTGACCCAATCCCCTACCTAGGGGAAGTGCAAATCCATACTTAGCCAGTTTTGGAAAGCCTTCCGCTTGAATCCGCTTGACTATCATCCATAGCCTTGCTTATAACCGATCTCCGATCTTGATAATCATCTTTTCGGGCTTCCTGCCTTGATGATCACGAAATCCGCTTAGCCTAATCCATGATATCACGACCCTACTAAAAGACGGGATAATAGGTTGTATTTGCGATCATGCCATTGATGAGTCAAAAAACACATGGTGTCAGCACTAGGCCTGTCAACAGGCGGGTATCTTAAAACCCGGACCCGAGCCTAATTAGTAATTATAATAATCAAAACCCAAGTCCGGTCCGAACCCGTAGGGTATTTTAAAACTGATACCCTAGCCCGACCTACCGTGCCTTTTAAGCACGCTGGGTAGTACCCGTATATCCAGCTCATAATATGTATGTTAAAATCATACTTTAAACTTGTAATTTTTGTAAAATTTATACACAAACAATGTTTACATTTAAATCGAATGGTGATGTAGCCATGTTCATAGCAAAAATGTTCAAAAAGATCTACATGCAAACATACAAAATGGTAAACAAATAACATACACACTCATGTTTTGATACGAAAGAAAACTAATAATTGGATCAGACCCAAACTGGGTTGGGTCTTGATAATGTTGTACACTACCCTAATAGTAACTGGGTCGGGCCTGTGTCGGACCTGGGTATTTAAGGCAAAATTTGTACCCGCATTAAAAGGACTGGTTCGAATTAGGTTCGGACCGAAACCCGTACCATTGACATGCCTAGTGACGTCCAAATTTATTTAATGCGTGGAGGCAAAGAAATATTGAACCATCATAGGTTCTGTAGAATTAATTTATGCATCTTGTTGCTCACGTTTTATGTCCTTTTGTCCTTTACTAAAATGACTAACTGGACCTTTAGAGCATCCCAACTGGGCGTCAATCACTTAATGGATTCAGTGAACCAAAAATTCGGTGTAACGATCCCGATTTAAAGACGAATTTAATTTTGTAATTAAATTGAAATTTTGGATTAAAGTATGGATTTATTTGAATTTTTCAAATTTAATAAGGCAACATTAAACTAAATCAAACTACAAAATAGAACATTTATGTGATAAAATAATAACCATAAATATAGATACTTAGGTAAACAAGCAAAGTGGCTTGCAAAAAGAAGAAACAACAAACATTTGCATACAAAACTAACCGCATACATAATGTAAACAGCATAGTTGGAGACAAGATAGGACATAAGAATGTAATGCCCATCCTCTCAGGCACATCTCAGCCGAAATATGTACATGCTTATACAAAGCAAAAACTGTACAAAATATAATTCAAATAGTAAGTTGTAAACAAGATGAGACATTGCATTTAATACCCTCCATCTTCTCAGCCGAGATTTAGTTTATAAAATGTCTTTAGTCAAACAAAGCAAGAGAAAATCTGACAACAAATTAAATAGCCTTCCCTGTAAACACCTACTCTCCTTATACAAACATTGTTTCTATATATATGCAAGGCATTCTGTCCTAATTCGTTCAGTAAAGAAATTAAAGCAAAACCAGAGAAAAAAAGAAAAGAAATAAACATCATTATCTACAAAATAGAAAAGCATCATTCAATCCAAAGAAAAGCAAAATAGATTCAAGAATGATCAATCTACAGTTTCAACAACAAAGCAGATTCTCTGTTCTTTCCTTTCAAGGTGAGAAGACTTCTAAATCTAAAAGCTTGAATTTGTTTACATTTTGATGAGGTTTGAAATAAAGTGTATGATATCTTTGCATGAGTTTTTCTTTATGGAAATATGATTGAATAGCTCTGTGTAGTAGTGTATGTGAATGTATATGCTGTCTCTATTATGATTACAGTTCAAAAACAACAAACAAAAATTTATATCTCTCAATCAAAACTATATCAAACTTTGATTTCTGAAGAGCAAACAATTGAAACAAGAAGATATCATTTATGAAGATGATTTCAAGTAAAAGGGTGGGATATTTATTTCAACACTTATAAACTACAGTGAAAATAAGAACATGAGTTAAAATAGATCAAGTATTGTATTATGTTGATTCACATATATATATCGAATCATCATTGAAATTTATGATTTTTAAAACAAAACTCAAAATTTTTAATGTTAGAATGAATGAGAATTTTGGGGTTTACTGGAAATTGGGTTTTGGGTAATTTCTGGAAGCTGGAGTGTTTGCAGTGGTCGGAATTGCTACTGGAGGTGGAGGAGGTAACGGGGGTTCAGGCAAAAATGGTGGTTGAGGCTATAAGGGATGGTGGCGTCGACGATGATCAGAATTAGTTTATAACCCTAGTTATTGTCGAGCCTGCAAAAGTGGGTACTGCATCGTTTCTATTGCATCGAGTCGCTTGGGATTTGGAAGGAGGCTGCGTGGACGAGTGACGGAGGTGTGGCCGGAATCTGGGGGTGCTCTGGTGATCGGCGACGTGGATATGGGTTTGTTCTCAGGCAGTGGCTTTGGTTCGGGTTCTCTTGAGAAGCTCGATTTTGTTTTGGGTCCTACGGTGACGAGGGGATGATCGGTATCGGCTGTTGGGTGGATCACTGATGTGTAGGAGGACTCGGAGTTGGTCGCGGCGGCACCGATTGCCGGTGCATATGCACAGGCGTGTGTCAGTGTTTAAGCCTGTAACCACCTCTTTGTTTACAGGTTTTATAATTAAAATTTTTAACTAAAAACTTAAACTAAGTTTTGAAATGGAAGAAGAGAAGAAGAGGAGCTCGGGTGTTTCTCAGGTATTGATCGAGTTAGACCCGAAGATCGAAAAAAAAAAGAAAAAAAAAGATGGAAGGAAGAAGAAGAGCGAACTGGGGAATGACTTGTGAAGGATGGAAGAAAACTCGAAGCGTTTCTCGAGTTGAACCGGGTAAATCTCGGGTTTGAGTGTTGGTAACAGTTTTCAAGTCTGAAGTAAATGATGTTCAGGTTTAAAACTTCAACAAAAAAAAAAATCTTGAACCGGGTAAATCTCGGGTTTGAGTGTTGGTAACAGTTTTCAAGTCTGAAGTAAATGATGTTCAGGTTTAAAACTTCAACAAAAAAAAAAAAATTTGAACCGGGTAAATCTCGGGTTAGCAGTTAACAATAAATTAGATTTCAAAATTTAAAGATTACTTATAAATTGTTAACGAGTAATTAATATAAATTAATAACTTTTGGAAAGAAATTAAAAATAATTACATTATAATTGTAATTAAAGTTAGAATAAATCAATCCTTAAGAAATAAATAATTAATAAATAAATGATTAAAGAAAAATTTATCAAAATGGTTTGATTAATTTCACAATTAAGTGTTTAAAATCTATTTGTAATTACGAATTGTTAATCAGATAATCAAAGTTAACTAATCTCTAATTAGTAGTTGATTAAGGTAATTGATTTAAGAAATAATTAATAAAAATAGTGATGTGGTTAACTCTTTTTACCTTTACCTTAAATTGAAGATGATTGACTATCATCAAGTGTTGTATACTGGATTGATATTTTCTGTTTGTGATTATGATACTATGTGATGTAGATTGCCATATGCTGAACTGTGATTGTTTCTATATATATATATATATATATATATGTGAAACCCCTTTTTGCCGTAACACGGCATTTGAATTTCGATGCGATAGGGAGTCGGATTCCAATTGGTTCTCCGAAACCCACATCGAATTATAATAGTTAATCTTTGTGACCGATAAATTTATTTTATCTATGAATCTGTGAATGAAGATAAGCGTTATCGATTATACTGCTTATCGATATATCTGTGATGATTGATGTTGCACTATTGTGTGTGAAACCCCTGGACTACACTTTTACACACACAAATATGGATTTCACGTGGAAATCGGTTAAGTCACAGATAATTTAAATTTAATGTCTTTGAAATTGAAATTTTAATTTCAATTAATTTTGAAAATGGATTTGGGTTAAATGTTAAAGCTTTTGAAATGGGGTTTTTAAGATGAAAGTTATTTTGAATAACTTGGTAAAATTTCCAATTTAAATAATTTAATTTGAATTTGAATTCAATATTTAGAATTGAATTCAATGATTGGAAATTTTGATTAAAGATGATTTAAATGTGTTTATATGAAGTTAAACCATTTTAAAAGTATAGTCTTGAGAATTTGGATTTAACCCAAAGATTTTGACTCGTATAAATGAATCAGATTTCCAAAATAAAAACTGTTTGTTTTAAAGGAATAAAAGCTTTCAGATAAGAAATAAAATTCCAGTTTAATTAAAGGAATTTCAAGACTGAATTGAAAAATGGTTTCCAAGTTATGAATGAATTCTTTTTGAAAGCTATGAATTGAATCTGTTATTTTTAACAGATTTAAAATGATCATTTGTTTAAACCATTTGGAATGGAATTGTTTTGAAAGCTATAAGTTGAATCTTTGTTTTAAAGATTTAACGAGTTAATCAATTGAAATGGGAATTAAATTTGGAAAATCTGTGATTAAATCTTTTATTTAAAAGATTAAAGTGTGGAAATTGTTTAAACCGTGAAGGTTGTTAAAATGAATCTTTTTGTTTAAAGATTTGAAAATGGTAATTTGGTAAACCATTTGAAAAGAAAGATTTTGGGTAATAAGTTGTGACTTAATTGAAATCCCCATATCCATATGTTTTTAAAGACTGCGCTCGTTATTCGGTTTAGCCGGGAGAGGACCTTTGTGTCATATAACCCATTCCGAATAGTGATACGTCGTATATGGATAGCATTTGAAGACCGGTGGTGAAGACCGGATATTTTCGAAAACGAAAGGACAACTCGTCGAATGTCTCTGCATCGACTGGCCCCGATATAGAGATTTTATCACCCTTTGTGATGGGAAGTCCGGACGGGATCGTGAATACCCGGATTTGCAAGGGCTTCGTAAGAAGTGCCTTCGGTTCTGTTCGAACCCGGAACAGACTTATATGGATACATGTCTGACATTACACTTTGAGATATAAAGCCGATTTCTTTCAAATACATTTCTGTTTGGTGGCGGAGAATTTATTCTCTTAGCTTAACACCCTTCTCTGAGACGTACGAGCTCAGAGGTTATGTAGTTGAAATTTATCAGCGATATATCCCAATTTGGTAATGTGACATGCTGAGTGTTGCTGTGTGGTGATCAGTGTTTGATCATTTGTGATATGATCATTTGTTTGATCATTTATCTTTGTGATCATAGGTTGATCATCTGTTGACCCAAAGCGTGGCTTTTTAAAAAAGCGTAGCTTTGTGGACGAGACTTCGTCAGGACCTCACAACCCGGAAATGGTCGAAACAGGAATGTTGCGGCAAGGTTATGAGGGTCGCGCCCTTTAGGGTATGTCATTTCCTTCTGGAAAAGGGTGGTGTCACGGTATGGAGCCCAGATACTTACTCATGTGGATACACTTTCTTTATGATGTGTGATGTTGGATACCGAGCTCGGATAAAGGTCCCAAAGGACCGGGAGGTGGCATATTCGTGAGTTACCTGTTACAGGGGTAACCCGGCCTTGTTTGGCAGAGAGCAGTTTGTCTCTCGGGACGTCCCGCCAGAGGCGATCCCATTCGGCAGGAGGAAAGGAAGTTCCTTAGCCTGACCATTTGTTGGAAAATCCAAAGAAACTATACGAGCCTTGTACGGTTTTAGTTGTATTACCTGCTATGGAATGTGGCGGTAACCTGCTATTGAACATAGTAGCTATAGTAGGCATACGATACTGGTCGTATGTTGGCTAAGATTAATATTATACTTTCGAAATGTTTTCTGCACTATGCACTAATAATAATATCAAGATGATTTTGCGTAGTAAGCATCTTTGACTATCATAAGAAGAAATCTCCTCCAATTCTGCGTTTGCATTGTGTGTGTGGTGGGAGGTCTTATGGTAGTTTCATTTTCTAAAAGCATTGCGGATTTCAATGTTTAAAACCTTTTGGGTTTGTTTAAAGTTAAATTGTTTTTGTTGCTCACACCAGTCCCATGACTGATCCGGAGTTTATTGTTCCCTTCCTAAACTCTGGGTGCTCATAATTTTCCACACGAGCAGTCTAGAGTTGGGTTTCTTTTCAGATATTCAGGTTTAGTAGATTATCTGGAGCTAGTTCATTCATCGGAGCTGCTTATCTTGGAGTTGTGGATTCATTCTCTTTTGTAGATCATTTGGAGATCTCTTCCATTTGCTGTTATTTTCCGCTGCTATTTCTTGTATCTCTGATATCTGTTGTATCATCTCTGATGTATATTGATATTCATTGTATCACTATGTTGTATCAGATATTGTATATCAATGTATTATTCTTTTCTTCCGCTGTATTATTTACTTAATTGTGTTATAGCTCCGGCGAGTCGGATTTGAACGGTCGAATCTGCGGCATTCTAGTACAATGTGAAGTACGGATGTTGATTTTCGAGCGGGCAAAACCCGATACGTTACATTTGGTATCAGAGCTAAGGTTGAACTTTAGCTCAGGAGTATAACACGTTAAGTAGCTCATTAGAGATAGAGTGAAGTAAACTCTAGAATGAGTATTCCTCAGATATCCGTTTGAATGTCTCAGTAAATTCTCTTACTATCCATTGATAGTGAGTATGAGTGCAAGAAGAGGATGTGATAGAGGACAGGGGAATATGACTATAATTGGTCAATACTCTGTAACAACAAGGAAGCGATCTTTTCTCTATCGATCTCTTTGTTCGTCATCTTTTCTCAACTCTTCGATAATTTCTGGTAGATCCAGAAAGAAGATTCGATATATTAATATGGGACATAAACTCCGGATTGACCAAAATTGTTTGTTTGGATGTATTGGTTGCTTTGATTGCTATGGTTGATAAGTATACTTTAGTTTCTAAACTAAAATTTTTTTGAAATTGTATCCTTATATCTATCTATTCTTTTGGGTCCCAGTATATTCTACGAGTGGTTAGTTATCATTTCAAACTAACCGATGCCACTGTATATCTCGTAGATCTGGATAACCCGAGTATCGTGTGAAAGAATTCAACAGATTCATTCGTGTATCTGTTCTTGATATTCTGATTTGGTGAACCATATGCAGAATAGATGTTCAGTTTGATTTGATGAAATATTCTTCATCTATCTTTGTGTCTCCTTGGCAAATTTCGAGGACGAAATTCTTTTTAAGGGGGGAAGTCTGTAACGATCCCGATTTAAAGACGAATTTAATTTTGTAATTAAATTGAAATTTTGGATTAAAGTATGGATTTATTTGAACTTTTCAAATTTAATAAGGCAACATTAAACTAAATCAAACTACAAAATAGAACATTTATGTGATAAAATAATAACCATAAATATAGATACTTAGGTAAACAAGCAAAGTGGCTTGCAAAAAGAAGAAACAACAAACATTTGCATACAAAACTAACCGCATACATAATGTAAACAGCATAGTTGGAGACAAGATAGGACATAAGAATGTAATGCCCATCCTCTCAGGCACATCTCAGCCGAAATATGTACATGCTTATACAAAGCAAAAACTGTACAAAATATAATTCAAATAGTAAGTTGTAAACAAGATGAGACATTGCATTTAATACCCTCCATCTTCTCAGCCGAGATTTAGTTTATAAAATGTCTTTAGTCAAACAAAGCAAGAGAAAATCTGACAACAAATTAAATAGCCTTCCCTGTAAACATCTACTCTCCTTATACAAACATTGTTTCTATATATATGCAAGGCATTCTGTCCTAATTCGTTCAGTAAAGAAATTAAAGCAAAACCAGAGAAAAAAAGAAAAGAAATAAACATCATTATCTACAAAATAGAAAAGCATCATTCAATCCAAAGAAAAGCAAAATAGATTCAAGAATGATCAATCTGCAGTTTCAACAACAAAGCAGATTCTCTGTTCTTTCCTTTCAAGGTGAGCAGACTTCTAAATCTAAAAGCTTGAATTTGTTTACATTTTGATGAGGTTTGAAATAAAGTGTATGCTATCTTTGCATGAGTTTTTCTTTATGGAAATATGATTGAATAGCTCTGTGTAGTAGTGTATGTGAATGTATATGCTGTCTCTATTATGATTACAGTTCAAAAACAACAAACAAAAATTTATATCTCTCAATCAAAACTATATCAAACTTTGATTTCTGAAGAGCAAACAATTGAAACAAGAAGATATCATTTATGAAGATGATTTCAAGTAAAAGGGTGGGATATTTATTTCAACACTTATAAACTACAGTGAAAATAAGAACATGAGTTAAAATAGATCAAGTATTGTATTATGTTGATTCACATATATATATCGAATCATCATTGAAATTTATGATTTTTAAAACAAAACTCAAAATTTTTAATGTTAGAATGAATGAGAATTTTGGGGTTTACTGGAAATTGGGTTTTGGGTAATTTCTGGAAGCTGGAGTGTTTGCAGTGGTCGGAATTGCTACTGGAGGTGGAGGAGGTAACGGGGGTTCAGGCAAAAATGGTGGTTGAGGCTATAAGGGATGGTGGCGTCGACGATGATCAGAATTAGTTTATAACCCTAGTTATTGTCGAGCCTGCAAAAGTGGGTACTGCATCGTTTCTATTGCATCGAGTCGCTTGGGATTTGGAAGGAGGCTGCGTGGACGAGTGACGGAGGTGTGGCCGGAATCTGGGGGTGCTCTGGTGATCGGCGACGTGGATGTGGGTTTGTTCTCAGGCAGTGGCTTTGGTTCGGGTTCTCTTGAGAAGCTCGATTTTGTTTTGGGTCCTACGGTGACGAGGGGATGATCGGTATCGGCTGTTGGGTGGATCACTGATGTGTAGGAGGACTCGGAGTTGGTCGCGGCGGCGCCGATTGCTGGTGCATATGCACAGGCGTGTGTCAGTGTTTAAGCCTGTAACCACCTCTTTGTTTACAGGTTTTATAATTAAAATTTTTAACTAAAAACTTAAACTAAGTTTTGAAATGGAAGAAGAGAAGAAGAGGAGCTCGGGTGTTTCTCAGGTATTGATCGAGTTAGACCCGAAGATCGAAAAAAAAAAGAAAAAAAAAGATGGAAGGAAGAAGAAGAGCGAACTGGGGAATGACTTGTGAAGGATGGAAGAAAACTCGAAGCGTTTCTCGAGTTGAACCGGGTAAATCTCGGGTTTGAGTGTTGGTAACAGTTTTCAAGTCTGAAGTAAATGATGTTCAGGTTTAAAACTTCAACAAAAAAAAAAAAATCTTGAACCGGGTAAATCTCGGGTTTGAGTGTTGGTAACAGTTTTCAAGTCTGAAGTAAATGATGTTCAAGTTTAAAACTTCAACAAAAAAAAAAAATTTGAACCGGGTAAATCTCGGGTTAGCAGTTAACAATAAATTAGATTTCAAAATTTAAAGATTACTTATAAATTGTTAACGAGTAATTAATATAAATTAATAACTTTTGGAAAGAAATTAAAAATAATTACATTATAATTGTAATTAAAGTTAGAATAAATCAATCCTTAAGAAATAAATAATTAATAAATAAATTATTAAAGAAAAATTTATCAAAATGGTTTGATTAATTTCACAATTAAGTGTTTAAAATCTATTTGTAATTACGAATTGTTAATCAGATAATCAAAGTTAACTAATCTCTAATTAGTAGTTGATTAAGGTAATTGATTTAAGAAATAATTAATAAAAATAGTGATGTGGTTAACTCTTTTTACCTTTACCTTAAATTGAAGATGATTGACTATCATCAAGTGTTGTATACTGGATTGATATTTTCTGTTTGTGATTATGATACTATGTGATGTAGATTGCCATATGCTGAACTGTGATTGTTTCTATATATATATATATATATATATATATATATGTGTGTGTGTGTGTGAAACCCCTTTTTGCCGTAACACGGCATTTGAATTTCGATGCGACAGGGAGTCGGATTCCAATTGGTTCTCCGAAACCCACATCGAATTATAATAGTTAATCTTTGTGACCGATAAATTTATTTTATCTATGAATCTGTGAATGAAGATAAGCGTTATCGATTATACCGCTTATCGATATATCTGTGATGATTGATGTTGCACTATTGTGTGTGAAACCCCTGGACTACACTTTTACACACACAAATATGGATTTCACGTGGAAATCGGTTAAGTCACAAATAATTTAAATTTAATGTCTTTGAAATTGAAATTTTAATTTCAATTAATTTTGAAAATGGATTTGGGTTAAATGTTAAAGCTTTTGAAATGGGGTTTTTAAGATGAAAGTTATTTTGAATAACTTGGTAAAATTTCCAATTTAAATAATTTAATTTGAATTTGAATTCAATATTTAGAATTGAATTCAATGATTGGAAATTTTGATTAAAGATGATTTAAATGTGTTTATATGAAGTTAAACCATTTTAAAAGTATAGTCTTGAGAATTTGGATTTAACCCAAAGATTTTGACTCGTATAAATGAATCAGATTTCCAAAATAAAAACTGTTTGTTTTAAAGGAATAAAAGCTTTCAGATAAGAAATGAAATTCCAGTTTAATTAAAGGAATTTCAAGACTGAATTGAAAAATGGTTTCCAAGTTATGAATGAATTCTTTTTGAAAGCTATGAATTGAATCTGTTATTTTTAACAGATTTAAAATGATCATTTGTTTAAACCATTTGGAATGGAATTGTTTTGAAAGCTATAAGTTGAATCTTTGTTTTAAAGATTTAACGAGTTAATCAATTGAAATGGGAATTAAATTTGGAAAATCTGTGATTAAATCTTTTATTTAAAAGATTAAAGTGTGGAAATTGTTTAAACCGTGAAGGTTGTTAAAATGAATCTTTTTGTTTAAAGATTTGAAAATGGTAATTTGGTAAACCATTTGAAAAGAAAGATTTTGGGTAATAAGTTGTGACTTAATTGAAATCCCCATATCCATATGTTTTTAAAGACTGCGCTCGTTATTCGGTTTAGCCGGGAGAGGACCTTTGTGTCATATAACCCATTCCGAATAGTGATACGTCGTATATGGATAGCATTTGAAGACCGGTGGTGAAGACCGGATATTTTCGAAAACGAAAGGACAACTCGTCGAATGTCTCTGCATCGACTGGCCCCGATATAGAGATTTTATCACCTTTTGTGATGGGAAGTCCGGACGGGATCGTGAATACCCGGATTTGCAAGGGCTTCGTAAGAAGTGCCTTCGGTTCTGTTCGAACCCGGAACAGACTTGTATGGATACATGTCTGACATTACACTTTGAGATATAAAGCCGATTTCTTTCAAATACATTTCTGTTTGGTGGCGGAGAATTTATTCTCTTAGCTTAACACCCTTCTCTGAGACGTACGAGCTCAGAGGTTATGTAGTTGAAATTTATCAGCGATATATCCCAATTTGGTAATGTGACATGCTGAGTGTTGCTGTGTGGTGATCAGTGTTTGATCATTTGTGATATGATCATTTGTTTGATCATTTATCTTTGTGATCATAGGTTGATCATCTGTTGACCCAAAGCGTGGCTTTTTAAAAAAGCGTAGCTTTATGGACGAGACTTCGTCAGGACCTCACAACCCGGAAATGGTCGAAACAGGAATGTTGCGGCAAGGTTATGAGGGTCGCGCCCTTTAGGGTATGTCATTTCCTTCTGAAAAAGGGTGGTGTCACGGTATGGAGCCCAGATACTTACTCATGTGGATACACTTTCTTTATGATGTGTGATGTTGGATACCGAGCTCGGATAAAGGTCCCAAAGGACCAGGAGGTGGCATATTCGTGAGTTACCTGTTACAGGGGTAACCCGGCCTTGTTTGGCAGAGAGCAGTTTGTCTCTCGGGACGTCCCGCCAGAGGCGATCCCATTCGGCAGGAGGAAAGGAAGTTCCTTAGCCTGACCATTTGTTGGAAAATCCAAAGAAACAATACGAGCCTTGTACGGTTTTAGTTGTATTACCTGCTATGGAATGTGGCGGTAACCTGCTATTGAACATAGTAGCTATAGTAGGCATACGATACTGGTCGTATGTTGGCTAAGATTAATATTATACTTTCGAAATGTTTTCTGCACTATGCACTAATAATAATATCAAGATGATTTTGCGTAGTAAGCATCTTTGACTATCATAAGAAGAAATCTCCTCCAATTCTGCGTTTGCATTGTGTGTGTGGTGGGAGGTCTTATGGTAGTTTCATTTTCTAAAAGCATTGCGGATTTCAATGTTTAAAACCTTTTGGGTTTGTTTAAAGTTAAATTGTTTTTGTTGCTCACACCAGTCCCATGACTGATCCGGAGTTTATTGTTCCCTTCCTAAACTCTGGGTGCTCATAATTTTCCACACGAGCAGTCTAGAGTTGGGTTTCTTTTCAGATATTCAGGTTTAGTAGATTATCTGGAGCTAGTTCATTCATCGGAGCTGCTTATCTTGGAGTTGTGGATTCATTCTCTTTTGTAGATCATTTGGAGATCTCTTCCATTTGCTGTTATTTTCCGCTGCTATTTCTTGTATCTCTGATATCTGTTGTATCATCTCTGATGTATATTGATATTCATTGTATCACTCTGTTGTATCAGATATTGTATATCAATGTATTATTATTTTCTTCCGCTGTGTTATTTACTTAATTGTGTTATAGCTCCGGCGAGTCGGATTTGAACGGTCGAATCTGCGGCATTCTAGTACAATGTGAAGTACGGATGTTGATTTTCGAGCGGGCAAAACCCGATACGTTACATTTGGTATCAGAGCTAAGGTTGAACTTTAGCTCAGGAGTATAACACGTTAAGTAGCTCATTAGAGATAGAGTGAAGTAAACTCTAGAATGAGCATTCCTCAGATATCCGTTTGAATGTCTCAGTAAATTCTCTTACTATCCACTGATAGTGAGTATGAGTGCAAGAAGAGGATGTGATAGAGGACAAGGGAATACGACTATAATTGGTCAATACTCTGTAACAACAAGGAAGCGATCTTTTCTCTATCGATCTCTTTGTTCGTCATCTTTTCTCAACTCTTCGATAATTTCTGGTAGATCCAGAAAGAAGATTCGATATATTAATATGGGACATAAACTCCGGATTGACCAAAATTGTTTGTTTGGATGTATTGGTTGCTTTGATTGCTATGGTTGATAAGTATACTTTAGTTTCTAAACTAAAATTTTTTTGAAATTGTATCCTTATATCTATCTATTCTTTTGGGTCCCAGTATATTCTACGAGTGGTTAGTTATCATTTCAAACTAACCGATGCCACTGTATATCTCGTAGATCTGGATAACCCGAGTATCGTGTGAAAGAATTCAACAGATTCATTCGTGTATCTGTTCTTGATATTCTGATTTGGTGAACCATATGCAGAATAGATGTTCAGTTTGATTTGATGAAATATTCTTCATCTATCTTTGTGTCTCCTTGGCAAATTTCGAGGACGAAATTCTTTTTAAGGGGGGAAGTCTGTAACGATCCCGATTTAAAGACGAATTTAATTTTGTAATTAAATTGAAATTTTGGATTAAAGTATGGATTTATTTGAATTTTTCAAATTTAATAAGGCAACATTAAACTAAATCAAATTACAAAATAGAACATTTATGTGATAAAATAATAACCATAAATATAGATACTTAGGTAAACAAGCAAAGTGGCTTGCAAAAAGAAGAAACAACAAACATTTGCATACAAAACTAACCGCATACATAATGTAAACAGCATAGTTGGAGACAAGATAGGACATAAGAATGTAATGCCCATCCTCTCAGGCACATCTCAGCCGAAATATGTACATGCTTATACAAAGCAAAAACTGTACAAAATATAATTCAAATAGTAAGTTGTAAACAAGATGAGACATTGCATTTAATACCCTCCATCTTCTCAGCCGAGATTTAGTTTATAAAATGTCTTTAGTCAAACAAAGCAAGAGAAAATCTGACAACAAATTAAATAGCCTTCCCTGTAAACACCTACTCTCCTTATACAAACATTGTTTCTATATATATGCAAGGCATTCTGTCCTAATTCGTTCAGTAAAGAAATTAAAGCAAAACCAGAGAAAAAAAGAAAAGAAATAAACATCATTATCTACAAAATAGAAAAGCATCATTCAATCCAAAGAAAAGCAAAATAGATTCAAGAATGATCAATCTGCAGTTTCAACAACAAAGCAGATTCTCTGTTCTTTCCTTTCAAGGTGAGCAGACTTCTAAATCTAAAAGCTTGAATTTGTTTACATTTTGATGAGGTTTGAAATAAAGTGTATGCTATCTTTGCATGAGTTTTTCTTTATGGAAATATGATTGAATAGCTCTGTGTAGTAGTGTATGTGAATGTATATGCTGTCTCTATTATGATTACAGTTCAAAAACAACAAACAAAAATTTATATCTCTCAATCAAAACTATATCAAACTTTGATTTCTGAAGAGCAAACAATTGAAACAAGAAGATATCATTTATGAAGATGATTTCAAGTAAAAGGGTGGGATATTTATTTCAACACTTATAAACTACAGTGAAAATAAGAACATGAGTTAAAATAGATCAAGTATTGTATTATGTTGATTCACATATATATATCGAATCATCATTGAAATTTATGATTTTTAAAACAAAACTCAAAATTTTTAATGTTAGAATGAATGAGAATTTTGGGGTTTACTGGAAATTGGGTTTTGGGTAATTTCTGGAAGCTGGAGTGTTTGCAGTGGTCGGAATTGCTACTGGAGGTGGAGGAGGTAACGGGGGTTCAGGCAAAAATGGTGGTTGAGGCTATAAGGGATGGTGGCGTCGACGATGATCAGAATTAGTTTATAACCCTAGTTATTGTCGAGCCTGCAAAAGTGGGTACTGCATCGTTTCTATTGCATCGAGTCGCTTGGGATTTGGAAGGAGGCTGCGTGGACGAGTGACGGAGGTGTGGCCGGAATCTGGGGGTGCTCTGGTGATCGGCGACGTGGATGTGGGTTTGTTCTCAGGCAGTGGCTTTGGTTCGGGTTCTCTTGAGAAGCTCGATTTTGTTTTGGGTCCTACGGTGACGAGGGGATGATCGGTATCGGCTGTTGGGTGGATCACTGATGTGTAGGAGGACTCGGAGTTGGTCGCGGCGGCGTCGATTGCCGGTGCATATGCACAGGCGTGTGTCAGTGTTTAAGCCTGTAACCACCTCTTTGTTTACAGGTTTTATAATTAAAATTTTTAACTAAAAACTTAAACTAAGTTTTGAAATGGAAGAAGAGAAGAAGAGGAGCTCGGGTGTTTCTCAGGTATTGATCGAGTTAGACCCGAAGATCGAAAAAAAAAAAGAAAAAAAAAGATGGAAGGAAGAAGAAGAGCGAACTGGGGAATGACTTGTGAAGGATGGAAGAAAACTCGAAGCGTTTCTCGAGTTGAACCGGGTAAATCTCGGGTTTGAGTGTTGGTAACAGTTTTCAAGTCTGAAGTAAATGATGTTCAGGTTTAAAACTTCAACAAAAAAAAAATCTTGAACCGGGTAAATCTCGGGTTTGAGTGTTGGTAACAGTTTTCAAGTCTGAAGTAAATGATGTTCAGGTTTAAAACTTCAACAAAAAAAAAATTTTGAACCGGGTAAATCTCGGGTTAGCAGTTAACAATAAATTAGATTTCAAAATTTAAAGATTACTTATAAATTGTTAACGATTAATTAATATAAATTAATAACTTTTGGAAAGAAATTAAAAATAATTACATTATAATTGTAATTAAAGTTAGAATAAATCAATCCTTAAGAAATAAATAATTAATAAATAAATGATTAAAGAAAAATTTATCAAAATGGTTTGATTAATTTCACAATTAAGTGTTTAAAATCTATTTGTAATTACGAATTGTTAATCAGATAATCAAAGTTAACTAATCTCTAATTAGTAGTTGATTAAGGTAATTGATTTAAGAAATAATTAATAAAAATAGTGATGTGGTTAACTCTTTTTACCTTTACCTTAAACTGAAGATGATTGACTATCATCAAGTGTTGTATACTGGATTGATATTTTCTGTTTGTGATTATGATACTATGTGATGTAGATTGCCATATGCTGAACTGTGATTGTTTCTATATATATATATATATATATATATGTGAAACCCCTTTTTGCCGTAAAACGGCATTTGAATTTCGATGCGACAGGGAGTCGGATTCCAATTGGTTCTCCGAAACCCACATCGAATTATAATAGTTAATCTTTGTGACCGATAAATTTATTTTATCTATGAATCTGTGAATGAAGATAAGCGTTATCGATTATACCGCTTATCGATATATCTGTGATGATTGATGTTGCACTATTGTGTGTGAAACCCCTGGACTACACTTTTACACACACAAATATGGATTTCACGTGGAAATCGGTTAAGTCACAGATAATTTAAATTTAATGTCTTTGAAATTGAAATTTTAATTTCAATTAATTTTGAAAATGGATTTGGGTTAAATGTTAAAGCTTTTGAAATGGGGTTTTTAAGATGAAAGTTATTTTGAATAACTTGGTAAAATTTCCAATTTAAATAATTTAATTTGAATTTGAATTCAATATTTAGAATTGAATTCAATGATTGGAAATTTTGATTAAAGATGATTTAAATGTGTTTATATGAAGTTAAACCATTTTAAAAGTATAGTCTTGAGAATTTGGATTTAACTCAAAGATTTTGACTCGTATAAATGAATCAGATTTCCAAAATAAAAACTGTTTGTTTTAAAGGAATAAAAGCTTTCAGATAAGAAATGAAATTCCAGTTTAATTAAAGGAATTTCAAGACTGAATTGAAAAATGGTTTCCAAGTTATGAATGAATTCTTTTTGAAAGCTATGAATTGAATCTGTTATTTTTAACAGATTTAAAATGATCATTTGTTTAAACCATTTGGAATGGAATTGTTTTGAAAGCTATAAGTTGAATCTTTGTTTTAAAGATTTAACGAGTTAATCAATTGAAATGGGAATTAAATTTGGAAAATCTGTGATTAAATCTTTTATTTAAAAGATTAAAGTGTGGAAATTGTTTAAACCGTGAAGGTTGTTAAAATGAATCTTTTTGTTTAAAGATTTGAAAATGGTAATTTGGTAAACCATTTGAAAAGAAAGATTTTGGGTAATAAGTTGTGACTTAATTGAAATCCCCATATCCATATGTTTTTAAAGACTGCGCTCGTTATTCGGTTTAGCCGGGAGAGGACCTTTGTGTCATATAACCCATTCCGAATAGTGATACGTCGTATATGGATAGCATTTGAAGACCGGTGGTGAAGACCGGATATTTTCGAAAACGAAAGGACAACTCGTCGAATGTCTCTGCATCGACTAGCCCCGATATAGAGATTTTATCACCCTTTGTGATGGGAAGTCCGGACGGGATCGTGAATACCCGGATTTGCAAGGGCTTCGTAAGAAGTGCCTTCGGTTCTGTTCGAACCCGGAACAGACTTGTATGGATACATGTCTGACATTACACTTTGAGATATAAAGCCGATTTCTTTCAAATACATTTCTGTTTGGTGGCGGAGAATTTATTCTCTTAGCTTAACACCCTTCTCTGAGACGTACGAGCTCAGAGGTTATGTAGTTGAAATTTATCAGCGATATATCCCAATTTGGTAATGTGACATGCTGAGTGTTGTTGTGTGGTGATCAGTGTTTGATCATTTGTGATATGATCATTTGTTTGATCATTTATCTTTGTGATCATAGGTTGATCATCTGTTGACCCAAAGCGTGGCTTTTTAAAAAAGCGTAGCTTTGTGGACGAGACTTCGTCAGGACCTCACAACCCGGAAATGGTCGAAACAGGAATGTTGCGGCAAGGTTATGAGGGTCGCGCCCTTTAGGGTATGTCATTTCCTTCTGGAAAAGGGTGGTGTCACGGTATGGAGCCCAGATACTTACTCATGTGGATACACTTTCTTTATGATGTGTGATGTTGGATACCGAGCTCGGATAAAGGTCCCAAAGGACCGGGAGGTGGCATATTCGTGAGTTACCTGTTACAGGGGTAACCCGGCCTTGTTTGGCAGAGAGCAGTTTGTCTCTCGGGACGTCCCACCAGAGGCGATCCCATTCGGCAGGAGGAAAGGAAGTTCCTTAGCCTGACCATTTGTTGGAAAATCCAAAGAAACAATACGAGCCTTGTACGGTTTTAGTTGTATTACCTGCTATGGAATGTGGCGGTAACCTGCTATTGAACATAGTAGCTATAGTAGGCATACGATACTGGTCGTATGTTGGCTAAGATTAATATTATACTTTCGAAATGTTTTCTGCACTATGCACTAATAATAATATCAAGATGATTTTGCATAGTAAGCATCTTTGACTATCATAAGAAGAAATCTCCTCCAATTCTGCGTTTGCATTGTGTGTGTGGTGGGAGGTCTTATGGTAGTTTCATTTTCTAAAAGCATTGCGGATTTCAATGTTTAAAACCTTTTGGGTTTGTTTAAAGTTAAATTGTTTTTGTTGCTCACACCAGTCCCATGACTGATCCGGAGTTTATTGTTCCCTTCCTAAACTCTGGGTGCTCATAATTTTCCACACGAGCAGTCTAGAGTTGGGTTTCTTTTCAGATATTCAGGTTTAGTAGATTATCTGGAGCTAGTTCATTCATCGGAGCTGCTTATCTTGGAGTTGTGGATTCATTCTCTTTTGTAGATCATTTGGAGATCTCTTCCATTTGCTGTTATTTTCCGCTGCTATTTCTTGTATCTCTGATATCTGTTGTATCATCTCTGATGTATATTGATATTCATTGTATCACTCTGTTGTATCAGATATTGTATATCAATGTATTATTCTTTTCTTCCGCTGTGTTATTTACTTAATTGTGTTATAGCTCCGGCGAGTCGGATTTGAACGGTCGAATCTGCGGCATTCTAGTACAATGTGAAGTACGGATGTTGATTTTCGAGCGGGCAAAACCCGATACGTTACATTGGGTTCGCTACAATGGTTTACCCAATATTATTAATGTCTAGTAAGTAACCAACATAAATAATGTCGAGTAAATCAATGCAATGATAATAAATATATTACCGTTGCTGATTTATCCGGTATTATTAATGTCGAACAAGGCAATGGTAATATATTTTTGGTCGTTGCCTTCTATCTATAAATATGTTCAGATTTTTTATTTAAATTAAAAACTTTTATCTCATTTATATTCTTTCTCTCTTAAATCACACAAAACGGTCTCACGGTTAGTCGAAATAAATGTCAAACAATCACAGTGAAAAAACCCAATGTCCTTCTCATTTCAATGATTTCATGAATATAATCAAAATTTTGATATTTACTACAATTTGCCTCCAAATCGACAGAGCAATCAGAATTATCAACATAATTCTCAGTACACATTCCTATTTTGTTCGCAACAACAATCACAAAATAAGAGTCAAGGCAATAGGCTCAGTTTAGCAACATTCCTACAACGGTCATTTTAGCAACCACTTCTTAAATATTAATCCACAATATCGTTCATTAAATTTTAGAGGCGGCTTTCAAGGTAATTTCACACAAAATAACAACTCTAGCAAAAATTTAACTTCTCGTTTTAAAGTTGTTTATGATGGTTTTAGTCAGACAAAATGACTACAGAGACTTTATGGAAGAAATCTTAAGGGATAAAAACAACAATTTAAGTCAACAATCCCAATAGGCTCAAAGAAGGTCGAATCTGGGAGGAATCAACATAAACGAGTCCCCACACTACTAGAAAACTTGGTATTTAGCTACTTGACATTGTCGATGCTGCGTCAATGCCAAAAACAAGGGCGTCGGTGTGGCATCGATAAGTCATAGTTATCTCCTTACCAAAACAAAAATACTGGTACCATGCTAGTGCCAATGTCCAAGGCATCGATGCGGTGTCGCTCCAATCGTTAATTACCTCAGTCAATGTTCCCTCCTACCTCGCTTTTCCAATAAATAAATAAAAGAATGAATCCATGCCGCTTCCTTCTTGCTCCATGTTGCTGCAATCCAAAGCCCTTCCACCTCGCCACCGCAACTCCCTCGCCGCAAGCCTAAGTCCCTAACTCCCAAGCCCAGCCACTGTCTCATCACCGCAAACCAAAATTGCGCAACCCAAGCCTAACGCCTCCACCAAGTCATTGCATAAAGTTCCAAGCCACCGTCAGCCAGCTAACCTCCATTGTAGGTCCAAGCCTCTAAGCCGCCACAAGCACTGTCCTTCATCGGTATGATTTATTTAAAATTAAATCATAAATATATGATAAAAGAGAATGGAAACATTATTTCAGAACATTGTATAAATTGTGGAATATTGTTGTAAATTTCATATTAGAAGATACAAGGATAATTTTATTGATTAAAACATGTTTAAATTTTGAATTTCAGGAATAAGAATAGAAAACTAAATATGTAATATTTTAAGAAGAAATTGATTTAACTTAGAAATATTTTTATGATTCAAATATTGAAAATGTGTTTTGATAAATTACTTTGAGCCAAATAAAATTTGAAAAATATATTTTGATGAGTAGTACTGCTGATGCATGCACTTTGTTTTCATTCTGAAAGTTTAATTTGAATTAATAATACTATCGTATAAAAGATAATGTAAATTTTGTTTACATGTAGGAACATTTTCATTGCACTTGAAGGTTTAGAAGATTCTTCACCATATAATACAGTGACAGTTTTTCTGATGTTGGGCATCGCTCTTTTTTTGTAGATTCTAACAGTGTTTTGATCATATCCGTCGAAAGATTGATAGAATCTATAAAAGAGGAGTAATGCCCATCATCGGAAAAATCTATCAATGTATTGATGGTGAAAAACAAAGAAGGTCTAAAACCATAATGGTGGTGATTGGGCATGCATAGTAGTGTTGTTATAACTGATGATGGTGAGGAGGCTAGGGGGATTCTATTAACACTGAAGTCGATGACCAACGGTGAGGATGATTGTCACCACTAATGGTAGCAGTATCATCACTGGCACTTCCCCATGCACCATCACTCGTTATTACGGGCACTATTACGCATGCCTACTCACCACCGCTATGGCTTTAGACCGTCTTTGTTTTTCACCATCGAATACAGTGAGAGTTTTTTCCAATGAAGGGCGCCACTCCTTTTTTCAGATTCAATCAAACTTTTAATGGATATGATCAATACATTAGCATAATCTAAAAAAAGAGCGACACCCATCACCGGTAAAAACAATCGATGTATTATATGGTGAGGAACCATCTAAACCTCCTAGGTCACCGTCTCGCGATGTGGTAGCATGGTAGTATTAATAGAGGAGGCGCCGAGGTTTGTGTAGTGGTACTGTTATAACTGGTAGAAGTTAGTAGGCATAGTGCTAGAGGGGATGTTGTTAACACTGAAGTCGTTGCCTGTTATAACAGCACTACCATGCAACCAGCGCTACCACTGAAGTCGTTGACTGTTATAACAGCACTACCACGCAACCAGTCGTAACAGTACCACAACTAACACCACCTTAACTACACTACTAGTTATAACATAACTACCACGCAAATCATCCAGCACTTCCTTATATTAATATTTCCACATTGCCATGCCATACAAGCAGTGTGGGTGTTTGAATTTCTTAGGAATAAGAGCTTGAGGTGTGAGCATGAAAGTTTGAGGATGGGTCCACCAACAACAACTGGGTTGATGATGATTCCACCGAGTTTGCGTTATGTATTCATGTATATACATAAAATTTAAGGATATATACATGTGTAAAATTCTAATGAATAAATCACTCGATAAATTAAACAAATGTACATATAATTGGGTTAAATTATAAATTTTGTTTTAATAAATTATACAAGAGTTTATTCGAGTTAAATTGTAGATTTTTTTTAAATCACATAATAAGTTAAAAGAATATATAAGTTAAATCACTCAATAAATTAAATAAGTGTACATATAATTGAGCTAAATTATAATTTTTGTTTTAATAAATTAAACAGGAGTATGTCCATATAAGTTAAATCACTCAAAATTATATATATATATATATAATTTGATTAAATCATAAATTTGTTTTAATAAATTATATAAGAGTTATTCAACTTAAATTATAAATTTTTTAAATCAAATAATAAGTTAAACAAATATATAAGTTAAATCGCTCAATAAATGAAACAAATATATATAATTGAGTTAAATTATATAAAAAATTCAATAAATTAGACAAGAGTTTATTCGCGTTAAATTATAGATTTTTTAAATCACACAATAAGTTAAATGAATATATAAATTAAACCACTGAATAAATAAAATAAATGTATATATAATTGAGTTAAATTATAAATTTTGTTTCAATAAATTATACAAGAGTTTATTCGAGTTAATTATAGATTTTTTAAATCACATAATAAGTTAAATGTGTATATAAGTTAAACAAATATATAATTACAATAAATTATATTTTTTACAAATCACCCAATAAATTTAAAAAATATAGACTCACTAAAGTAATATATTATTTAAATCCTAGAAATCATCATTTTAAAATTAATTAAGTTTGAGTTAAAATATAAATGAAGTCACTCAATAAATTAAATTAATAAATAATTAAATTAAATTATAAGTTAAACAAATTTATAAGTTGAATCATTCAATAAATTAAGTAAAAGTTAGATTACTCAATAAAAACAGTAGTTGAAATAAAAAATTACTTATTATCAACAAACAAATTTGGTTATGAAGTGGAAGAAAACCAACATTTGAAGTCATACGTCGGTGAGCTAAAGATGGAGCTGGTGATGCTAGGCATGGTTTAGGCGAGTAGTATTTGGTTAAGTATATTTGATTTTTTTGGAGATGTATATTTGGTTCAGACAAGATGTGTATTTATTTGTTAGGATATATGGTTTAGATATTAGTGTTTGTATTGTTTGTGTTGTTTGGGTATTTGCTTGTGGATTGTTTTAATATTTGATTTGTATTGTGATGATTGTGGTATTTTTTGGTATGGATATTTGATTTGTATTATGATGGTGATGATATTTGTGTGAATATATGATATATAAATCTGTGATACATATACATGAATATGTAATTAAAGTGTGAAAGGTAGCCGAAATGCTGTAAATTTGCTACAGCTATGGCATCTAAAAGGTGTCTATAAAGCGTCGAAAAATCTGTTTTTTGCATTTTGGTTAGGCATCTGTAAGGCATCGATAAGGCATCGACAAAAGATGTCGGTAAGGCGTCAACAAGTATCGTTTGTAGGGCATAAGTAACAGCACCACGTTTGTCGTCTTACAGCCGTCGGTAAATTTTTCTTGACATAACTTTTACTGGCGACTAATAAGGAGTCTGTTAGGTGTCGGTGTTTGATTTATAGATGCCACGTCGATGCCTTTTCGACGTCGCTAAATTGTATTGTTTTTGTAGTGACAATTCCTGAAGTAAATGAAATTCTATCTAAAAATTCTGCTTCTACTCAATGGAAATGGTCAGAAAACAAACAAGAGGAACATACTATTTGCTGGCTAAAGTGTTCTGTCGATGATAAGAAACGTATTTTGCAAACCGAGTTTGATTTTTGAGCATCTATCTCAAACATTTTCCATGCTCATCTACCCAATAGTATTCCTAGAACTGTTGATTCTTTGAAAACTCAATGGAGACGTATGAACCCAATTTTTCAAAAATGAAATGAGATCATGGTAGTAATGGAGACAAGAAAATAAAATAGGGCTACAAATGTTAACTTGGTAGGTTTTATCAATCAATTGTCTTTGTAATAAATTATTTATTATTACAATCCCCTGATGTTTTATTTAAATTTTTGGCCCAAATAGGCTAATGAAACTTACGTACAACAAAACAAGGGAACCGCTTTCAATGTTCTGCACGTTTACAATCTCCTTAAGTAGGAAGACAAATGGAGGACATTTAGACAGAAACATACTGGATTTCAATTTGCACCAAGAAGAATGAATTCTGATTCTAGTACGAGAGATTCCGATGTCCCAAAGATGGTTAAAGAACAAGAAACACCTCCATTTCATAGTAACAATGTAGGGAAGGCAGCAGGAAAAGGCAGGTTGAAGAATAAAATTGGTTACAATGCCCGTTACAATAGAATAGTAGAATGTAAGTCTTCAGTATATAAAGACACAAGACTGTTGGAGGAAGAAAAAGAATAGAGTAGAGTGCAAAAATGGAATGAGCGCAAGGCCAAGAAAGAAGAACACATAAGAGTAGATCTTCATTTTCAAGAAGAGTATTTGGAACTCAAAAGAAAGAAAATGAGGATGAAGAAAGAGGAGTATATTTTGGCTATGTTAAATTGTGACCTCTTGTAACAACCCACATTTTTATTCACTAGAATATTTAAATAATTGATTTATTAGAATCTTGGATTGCTAATTTAATCGACGGACAGAAAATTCAACTTTCACAAACTGATGAATTAGGACTAAAGACCTCTTCATTGAGTTTGGCTCATCCGAGCGATTGAGAATGAGTATAAGCATCGATAAGTTTCAACCGACGGATTTCTAACTAGTAGCCTGCGTTCGATTCGTAGATCGATCTAAAAGGCTAACTTTTGTATACGATGGAGATAGGTCATGAAACCTTTTCCATTGAGTCCAGAATAGGGGTATTCAGTTATAAACGATGGTGAGCACGCTATGTTTCGAGTTGCAGTTTTTTCGATGGATATTTATGAACGATACATGTGAAATTAACTATCCGGTGAGCAATCTCGGATGTTGTTGTATTTTATACCATTGGGATCGGAAAAATGCATAGAGTCACATGGTTCGAGAACCATTTCGATCGGAGCTAGCAAGAGCTTATGCAAGTCAAAAATGTGAGATGAGAATTGGATAAATACAAGTTTATTCAATTTTATTATCATTAAAAATATTTTCCTCTTCCCCTAAATAATGCGCTCCATCCAATGGCCAAGATCGCTTAGGTCACTTAAGGCCGGTGATGGACCCAAAAGGAAAAGTGTGCATCTCCTCCACACGAACTCATCGCCACCAACCGATTGACCTGAGGTGGCCTATGGTGGCGTGAATCTAGGTGCGACATCGGCAATTTTGAAGAGCTCGATTATGAGCTATGGTCGATGATGGGAGGTGAGGCTTGTAGCATTGGGACGGGGGAGACGAGAGCTACCTTTGGTGGTAGTGTGGTGGCGTTAGGTCGCCTGAGGCGGTGGCGTGAAGTTGAAATAAGCGGTTGGGTTTGTGAATGAAGGATTAGGGTTTGGACGATGGTTAACAAACGTAATTAGCTTTAATTAGTTAGTAAATTTAGTTAATTAATAATTGAATGTTCATTAACTCGTATCTTGCTCATATGAGGTCGGATTCGAACGCGGTTTGTCGGGTTACACTTGTGCAGTCATCACCTTTGTAATAGAATAGCTTTGGTCGCAATCTGTACGATTGAAAAATATTGCTAAGGTGAGCTGAAGGAATTATAACGCTGAAATTATTTCTCAGTACAAATCCCCATAATTTTATATACCGAAAATGTTATCCAGTAGTGGTAGAAAATATATACATATATGAAATTGTTTCCCCATTTGATTGGATTTGTTTGCATAAATATTGGGAATAATTGATTAATATCCCTATATTTATACGGTGTTATATTCGTGTCGAAAAGAGCTAGATAGTGATGATATTAATTTATGGTGATTATAAATTAATTAAACCCTAATTAGGAGTTATATTAGCGGTAGACATATCGTTATATATTTTATTGCTAATCTTCCGGATAATTGATTAATATCCCGTATATGTAGATATTGAATTCTATACGTAGCTAATAACATTGGATGGAGTTGATACTAATTTGTAAACGTGATTATAAATGAATCAGAACTCTAATTAGGAGTTATATTAGTGATAGAAATATTATTATATATTTTATCACCAATCAGAAGTTAGAAATTATAAAAGTAGTATTTTATTACTTATTAGGGTTTGATAAAGTTGTAAAATAAAGAATATTTCTATAATGGGATTTATTAAATTTAGACCCTAAGAAATGATTTTAAATGTATGTGTATATGTATAGAAATTATATACATGGTCTATATAACATTTTGAGGCCTTATTGATAGCTGAACTTAATTTTAATAGAATAATTAAATAAAATTTAGATATAATATGATTGATAAGCAAGGGTATTATTTTATTAAATAAGTTTGGGACTTCTATAAAATAATACGAAGAATATATGATTTGAGCAAATAAATAAATAATTTGATTATTCATTAGATACTCAAGTAAGATGAATTTAGCTGAATTGGATGTTAGAATTTATAGAAAATTCTTAATGTTGTGAATGGGCTAATTGGTCTATATAATTATGTAGTATGGATTTTATTAAACAGTTAAATTAGTTAAATGAGCAAAACTACGTGAAATGAATGTGTATACATTTATACGCAGTCTATATATATACTCAATGTTAGCTCAAGAAAGTATATTTAGTGGAGTTTGATATTCAAGAGATATATTTGGGCAAGCTAAATAAATTAAAGGAGAAAAATGTCGTAGATTGAGATCTAGTTGCCGGTGATCGGGTATCAAGTTCGGTCGCTAGACGATGTAATAGATATAGTCGAGACAATACTGAATACGAGGTGGAACTTGTGTGATGTTTTCACTTGGAGGGAATGAGATGTTATCCGCGAGAGACCATGATAATATAACTTATTAGGCAAAACTAGAGTTATATGTTAACTCTGGTTGTTCCATACGTATGTTTGAGAGACAATACGTTATATATGGCTTCGGTGGATTGACTTGAGCCACTGTGAGCACGTTATATGAAATATGTCTGTTATCCATATATTATGGATATGTAGTGATTATGTAGTTGATCCATGATACCACGGGAAAATTGGACGACTTACATACGAGATTTCGGAGCATGTTTGGAGAGTGACGGCGACGACTATCTAAAACATATCACATATCACCCATGCTTGTAGTAGAGGTCAAGGTGAGATCTATACGAGTCTATTGCATTGTGATGCGACTCAGAGTCTATGGTATATTTATATACTGACTTATTCTGGTTTGTTCTCCAATGGGTAGTCAATGGAAGGACGATTAGTAATATATTGTACAGTGGACGGTGATAGGTCGTATAGTAGAAAACTGATATTATATCATATAGTAGACGATTAGTAATATGTCGTACAGTAGACGATGGATACTATATTGTATAGTTGGTGATTAGTAATATATTGTAGTAGGCAATTGATAGTATAATATATAGTAGATGATTAATAGTATATCGTATAATAGATAGTTTTAAAATGGATAGTGTGCAGCACTGTTCTTTTATAGAGTTTCGTATGCTTGTGTAAATTGCTTGACGTTAGAGGTGGATGTAGATTAGGATTCCTATACCACCACTAGTCTTGATGAGTGTGGTTTTGACCTTACACTCATACAATAGGATGTGCCTCACATTTCACTATTGTGCATGCCAGTTTTTAGTCACAACATTATATTTGTGATAGACTAATTTAAGGATCCAAGAAGAAAGAAAGGTTAGGTATAATTCCCTATCATTTAGGAAGAGTTTGCTTTACTTGTTTATATGCAGTCCGGATTTCCCCTGAGCCACGTTTGTGAAGAGGACCGGCTGTGATTTAAATGTCTCTGTTTATTTGTATATAGTTTTAATATACATTATTCTGAAAAAGTTCCCCTCACACCAAACTTTATATCCGACCCGCGTTTTATCTTTGTCTGCTTATGTCATGACAACCCTCGGGTACTTGATTGAGTAGTTTGAGGGTCAGATGCTTTTGGGTATACGCTTACGGGATGCAGCAGGAGCATTTTGGAGGCGTAGCATCGAGATTTTGATATATATATATATATATATATATATATATATATAAATACTTGATTCATTTGTAGTACATGGCAGACTTATTTACTATACGCGAGACTATTGTATCAGATATTTAATAAGAACTTCATTCTTATGGGAGTTAATGTATTCTGATTTTTTGTGTTGATATATATTTAATAGTTGCTTCCGCTAGTGTGGTCTCTTACATATTGTCATCTTATTATGTTCATCTATATTCAGTATATTATATGTTGTCATTCCATTGTGAGATCTTATCGATATCTTGGTTTAGTGTTTTGTTTTAATTCTTACCTCAATGGACTGTCTTTTGTGATATTCGTGAGTTAGCTGTTGTCATTCGACGTTGATTCAGGCAATTACGAAGGGTGGATTGTCACATTTGGTATCAGAGCTTAGGCTCAGCGCTCGGACCAAGTAGATCAGTTTGAGTTAATCAATCTGGAAGTATGAGATACGTTGAGAGAGCATACTTTTATTTTTCTACTTTATTATACTATATACACCACTGTCCTCTGGGCTTAAATTATTTATACCGCTAGTTGCTGCGGTATTTTCGTTAGGATATCTGTATGAGCAGATGGAATACATAAGCGACAGCGGATGGGCAGTTTGAGATGCCCGATTAGTTTAAAGATAATTTAGCTACCGCAAAAGATGTTCCATCGCCATAAACATTTCCTGTAAATTGCGGTTAGCATCAGAAGTGGTGTGCCCCTTAGGGCATCAATATTTCTAACTTTACCAGCTTTAGACTCTTCAAAGCACTGCAAAAATTTCCTTAGCCTTGGAGTGGAGCCATATCTGAGTCAAGAGATTGTTGTTGAGGCATGGTCTTGGACATATGCTTGAGAAGGCTTCCATTTATGTAAGTCTAGGGGATATTCTCTTAAGGAGGATTATTTATTTGCATTTGGGAAAGGAAGGCTTTAGTTGCGTAGGATGTAGAGTTAGTGTGGTTGATAAGCAAACTTGTAATTTAGAATATATTCAGGCATCACATTGGTTCTCAGTTTATTTCTGAGATCGAGAAATGCGTGTTGCTTGAGAATTTCATCCGTCTAGAGTAGGACAACTTGTCGGTGAAGGAGTGATGACCGAATTAACCTATTGTTTTGGGGTTTGAAGTTGTCAGTATTCCATTGTTGTGGGCAAAGAGATTTGCCTTAGGTCATAAGCATTGGTTTAGGGTTTATTGCTTAGCCTTATCTTGTTAGGTTTCACTTTTGAATATTTTGGGATGGTTCTCCTCAGTGAGAATGCCCACGATATGCCATTAAGGTAATGAAAGTGGAAGAAAAAAACTCCAACCGAAGAGTAAAGACCATGATACGAGGAAGATCGAGATTTTTTGAAAATGAAAAGCTGACCTAGTATATCACTCATATGCCATGTGGGAGGCATTTTGCTTTGAAATGTCTTCCAGCTAAATGGAAGCATAAGTGCTTCAATTGCGGTCAGCTTGATCACTTGAAGAAGGACTAGCCTAAATTTTCGAAGGGTGTGTAAGTGATGATGACTTGTGCCTCTTAGGCATTACTGGGTCTTGGCGGGCTTACAGCTTAGGAGAATTGGAAGGAGCTTATGAAGTGAGGTATGCTCTATTTTTGGGAACTCACTTCTGTTCCTTTCGACACTTGAACGGTATATTTTATCTGTTGCTAATTACTCAGTAAATATGCTAAATTCGACACCTTTCATAGTAGGTAAATTCTTTAGTAGAGAAAAACCTTGTATGAGTCACCTTAGTTGTAAAGGTGAGGTGAAGCGACCGAAGTCATACCGTTCAAACTTGATGCACGAGCTTTCAAGTTCAGTGGGTTCGGTTGATGGAGTGTGAATTGGAATTATATCTAGGTAGGGTTTGGTGGATGCCCAATAATGAGCAAAGACCGAGTGCATGACTTATAGACATTAGTCTAGAGTCGTTCATGTTATAATTATTTTCTTTTGTGTTAGTAAACCTCAGGTGGTGGGAGTAATCCCATGTGCCAAAAGAGACTTTTTCTAAAGATTGGCCTATTCATGTGCTAGTTATTGACCTATAGTTCGAGCGTAGAGTTTCTAGGTGATAGGCACCAGTTAGAAAAGAGTTTTTCACTTGACTCTGATAGACGAGCACTTGAGTCGGTGTCTTGGAATTACTGGGAGGTTTCCTATGCACAACCTTAGTTGTGCAAGGAGATTTCAATAATCTGATCAAGGGACCGTATTGGGGTTCTCATGGATAGAGTCACGTGGTTGACCCTAATTTAACAAAGAAATCTTACGGGCAAATTAAAGGTTGGAACGGACATCATGTCATTTGGAATGATCTTTAGAAATTATAAAATTTTAGTATAAGATAATTATTATTGCGTGGGAGAGTTCGGGGAGGACTTGTCAAATAGTTTTGTGGCGATTCGAATAATCTCCTAAGTAACAAGATGATACTTGCCTAGACGAGAGCCGTAGTGCACTTATTATATTATCCTTTAATATTGTGCGGTCGAGGTTGATATGAACCAGAGCAAACCCAGGAAAATCTTTGTTTAACGATGATTTAATCTGTGTAATTTTCTCTTCTTGAGAATGAGTTTTGTTCGGAAAAAAAGGAAATTTGAGGCATTGATGCTAGATATATTCGAGAGTTTTGAGACTTGAGGATCCTACATATCATATAGGTTTTCCTCTTTATAGTCGAGAGGTGTAGTAGTTGTTCATGTGTTATATTCACAACTGAAGTTACATCACTTAGGCATTTATTCCTTTTGAATGTCGAATGGACTCATTGGATTTTATGGTTGAACATGCACGTTTGACTCTTGACGGTTGTTGTACATGTTGGTATAGACTCCTTTTAATTATTTAATTGTTTTGTACTCTTGTTTGTTGCTTGTTGTTGTTTGCTGCTGCTTATGTTTTCTTACTACTGTTTGATATTGTTTAATTTTGTCGTTGACTGATTTTTATTGTTGTTGATTTTTATTGATTTCTTGCTTACATGTTTGATAATTGGTATCCTAGTTATTGTTACTTATTCTTACTTGCTATGATTTTCTAGTTGCTTTGTTGATGGTTGCTTGTTGTTGCTTGTTGTCTGATTGTTGTTTGTCGTTGTTTGATATTGTTTGATTTTTTCTTGTCTAATGTGTTTGATTTCTTTTATGGTAGTTATAATTTCATAATTTAAAATATGATTCAGAGAGAGATAGCTATCTAAAATAGATCACGACATTCATGGCCATTGTAGGGGTCGAGATGAGATCTATGCTAGTCTATTGCTGTTTGAGGTGACTAGGAGTCAATGGTATATTTAGATAACGACTTATTTGAGCATACTCTCCAATTGGTAGATATATAGTTGTGATAGTATTAGTTACTATGCTAAGAGTTTATGTATTTAAATTTTATGCTAGTTGCGTTCAATTTAGAAATGCAAGTTAGAGCACGTGTTGGGTTGCATGTTTGGATGTTATTCGTGATTGAGTTTCCATGTTGGTATGTATGCATTTGTTGATCCGGCATGCTTAGATCCATGGTTGATGTTGCAATTATGTTTAATTCTTTTTGTTGAGTATGTAAGCAGGTACATGGAGGCAGTTGTTGGCTGTTTGGATTGCTTATTTGCTTATGTTAGCTTCTAAATGGCATATGCTTGCTAATGAAAGAGGTACGTGTTTACGCTTAACGGGTGCGTTCGCTATGTGACATATACACTCTATAAGGTTTATCATACATATATATTGCATGTATATGTCCCAGATATGGGATGTATATTTGTTGTGGTTGAGAGTGGTTGGGATTTTTTCGGAGCTAGCCGCGCAAAGGAGGTGCTGCCGAAATTTTCCATAATCAAAGTCGAATTTTAAAGAAAAGTTAATGAAAAGGTGGTTAGACGTAGTATATCTAGTTAACTTCTCTTTTGAATTGCAAGTTTGCACTTCATTTTCCATTTCCATTTCTTTGGAAATGTGTGTGTAAATTAAGCGTTTGGTTTAGTCGATGAGACTTTGAGTTGTTTGTGAGTGTACTTAGGGAATGAAGATGAAGGCCTAGATACTAGTTCAAGTCCTTTTTCCCTTTGTTGCGATCACTTGAAGTTAGTGGTTGGTTGTTTAGATTTTGAGTATTTGTAGATGCTCGATTGGTGGGATGCGTCATGTTGGTGGACATGTGTATTTCCATATGTGTTTTTGGGTAGACTAGTGCCAAGATGTAATGGTATATGAACCGCTTGTTATGAGTTATTATATGTTGCACGGGTATATACCAGTTAATGATTGTTATGGATATGTTGGTGTTCTGTTGTTATAGCATTTGGGTAGAGTTACATTTTGCCTTGGAATTTCGATGATGAAATTCTTTTTAAGGCTGAAAGAATGTAACAACCAACATTTTTATTCACTAGAATACTTAAATAATTGATTTATTTAAATATTGGATTACTAATTTAATCGATGGGTTGAAAACTAAATTTTCACAAACGGACAAATTAGGACTCAAGACTTCTTCCATTGATTCTAGATTGTCCGAGCGATTGAGAACGAGTATAAGCATCGATAAGTTTCGACCGATGGATTTTTAGCTAGTAACCTGCGTTTAATTCATAGATTGATCCAAAAGGCTAACTTTTGTATATGACGTAGATAGGTCCCGAAACCTTTTCCATTGAGTTTGGAATATGGGTATTTGGTTATTAATGATAGTAAGCACGCTTCATTTCGAGCTGTAGGTTTTTCGATGGATATTTATGAACGATATGTGTGAGATTAACCATTCAGTGAGCAGTCTCGGATGGTGCCATATTTTATACCATCGGGACTAGAAAAATGCATAGAGTCGCATGGTTTGATAACCATTTGGATTGGAGCTAGCTAAAACCAATGCGAGTCGAAAACGTGAGATGAGAATTGAATAAATACAAGTTTATTCAATTTTATTTTCATTAAAAATATTTTCCTCTCCTCTAATTCAATGCCACTCCATCCACTGGCCAAGATCGCTCATGCCACTTGAGGCCAAATTAGGCGATGGGCCTAAAAGGAAAAGTATGTACCTCCTCCATAAAAACTCATCGCCACCAACCAATCGACCCGAGGTGGCCTACATCGGTGTGAATCTATGTGCGACGTCAGCAATTTTAAAGAGCTCAATCTCGAGCTATGGTCGATGATAGGAGACGAGGCTTGTGGCGTTAGGATGGGGGCGACGGGAGCTACCTTTGGTGGTAGTGCAATGGTGTTAGATCGCATGAGGCGACAGCGGCGAGAATTTGAAGTAAGCGGCTGGGTTTATGAACGAAGGATTAGGGTGTGAATGATGATTGACAAACGTAAGTAGCATTAACTAGTTAATAAATTTAGTTAATTAATCGTTTAATGTTCATTAACTCGTATCTTGCTCATACAAGGTCGGATTCGAACGCGGTTTTTCACGTTACACTCGTGGAGTCGTCACCTTCGCAATGGAATAGCTTTGTTCGCAATCTGGACAACTGAAAAATATTGCTAAGGTGAGCGGAAGGAATTATAACATTGAAATTATTTCTTAGTACAAATCCCTATAATTTTATATACCGAAAATGTTATCCGGTAGTGGTAGAAAGTAAATACATATATGAAATTATTTCCCCATTCGATTGGATTTGTTTCAATAAATATCTGGTATAATTGATTAATATCCCTATATTTATACTGTGTCATATTCGTGTCGAATAGAGCTAGATGGTGATGATATTAATTTATGGTGATTATAAATTATTTAAACCCTAATTAGAGTTATATTAGCGATAGACATATAATTATATATTTTATTGCTAATATTCGAGACAATTTATTAATATCCCGTATGTATAGATATTGAATTCTATTAATAGCTAATAGAATTAGATGGAGTTGATATTAATTTGTAACGTGATTATAAACGAATCAAAACTTTAATTATGAGTTATATTAGTGATAGAAATATTGTTATGTATTTTATCACTAATTAGAAGTTAGAAATTACAAAAAGTATTTTATTACTTAATAGGGTTTGAAAAAGTTGTAAAATCCAGAATATTACTATAACAGGATTTATTAAATTTTCACCCTAAGAAATGATTTTAAATGTATGTGTATACATATATAGAAATTATATACATAGGCTATATAACATTTGGAGGCCTTATTGATAGCTAAACTTAATTTTAATAGAATAATTAAGTAAAATTTAGCTATAATATGATTGATAGGCAAGGATATTATTTTATAAAATAAGTTTGGTACTTCTATAAAATGATACGAAGAATATATAATTTGAGTAAATAAATAGATAATTTGACCATTGAATTAGATTCTCAAGTAAGTTAAATTTAGCTGAATTAGATGTTGGTATTTATAGAAAATTCTTATTGTTGTGAATGGGCTGATTATCTATATAATTGTACAGCATGAATTTTATTAAACAACTGAATTTGTTAAATGAGTAAATGTAACGATCCGGGATTTTGGACCATTCGCGTCCATTATAAGTGTATAGGTAGACACTCATGCCGGAGTTGAATTGCTCAAAATACCGCGTTGTTAATTTAAATTTGGCAAAACTGAACATATACAGTAAATAGATATAATCATAGATCACAGACACAGAGTAATAAATGCAGCGGAAATAAAAGAGATAGTAGTTCATGAAGCTACTATATGAATATATAAAAATACATCAGAGTTTACAACAGAAGAGTAATACGATACATCAGATACAAATCAGAATACATCACTGGAATCATCGAATACTGAAAGCAGAATAGATGGCTGGATCTTCAAGCAAAGCTCCAACTCCAAAGATGAGTCTCGAATACTGGTACACTCAGTCTGACCCGAGCGTAAAGCAAAAACACAAGACACTCGAGTCAGGATTAACATTCTTATATTAATAAATCCAACTCAAGTGAAATAGCAATTGAAATACAAGTAACTCAAAGGATGTTTGGAATAACCATCCTTTAAGGATCCGTTAAACTATCTACTAGGTAGTAATGTACGCTAAGTAGATAATGTCTATCAGTAATATAAAGATATCAAAGTAGGGTTAAGCAGGGCCCATACACCTCTTAACCTGTTTATTCCCAAAATCATATACAAGACCGTAGTTTCCCCAAAACCGGAAGTCACCAGAGGGCAATCCATATACTAAAGGTACAAATCAAAATCGTAGTAGTCGCGAATAGGATAATCAGTATGACAAGGTACATGAGGCGATACCAACTAGGATACTAGTAGTTGCGTGATCCGGACTGATGTTGGGCATAGCAGCTACTACCCCAACACCGCGAAACAACACTCCCATAATCGAGGGGTGCACCCAAATCGAATCACAAAAGTAATAGATATGGTATCGAAGAAGTGTGTCCGCTAGAGATGGCGATCCTCAATGGCCCGGCGCGGCTCCTGTTTTAGTCATGTCAAGGGTCATCCAAAATCGTTCTCTTTCTTCAGTCAACGCGTTCACCAAAACCATCCACTTCGTTCTGGATCAACACTCCGCGTATAATTATTAAAGTGGTTTCGGTTCAGATAGAGAGTATATCCATTACCGATCCCGGTCCCTTTAATAACTTTCGTAATTATTACACCGATTGGTCGTTTATATATTTCAAAAACCAAATCAATTTCAATTTCAAATAGAATTCGTAAATCAACATTTCATTTGTCTTTCTAAAACGATTTCCAAATTTTCGTTTCAAAACTTCCAATTTTCCGTTTCAAAATCTTATAATTCAATTTCAATTTCTTTTTAAAACAATTCAAATATTGATTCAAGTTCGTATATCAGTTTCATTTCGAAATCATTTAAATAAATTCTATTTAACATCCAAATCAATTTAAACTCATTTTTCGCTTTCATTCAATATTCGTTAAGTTACTTTATCCTTCAAAACAATTTCTATTAAATTTCCAATTCATTTAATCAATTCTTAAGTTCAACTTCATTAAAACAAAACTTACAATTTTGAATTAAACTAAATTCTTCAAATCAATTCTCCAATTACAAGTCTTACATTAATTCCAAAAATATCACATTTCATTTTTGTTAAAGAAATCCAATTTCACTTATTTACTTCCTTAAATAATTTTCCAAAACTTAATTAATAAAGAAACTCAATTTCAATTCTTTACGAAGTAAAATTCACTTATTCAAAGGTTCAATTTTTCTTATTAAAGAATTTCAATTCAATTTAATCATTTAATAATTCATTATTAAATAGTTCAAAACTTAATTATTAAATAATTTCAAAGTTTAATAATTTCAATTTAATTATAATTTCAAACTTAATTATTAAATCATTTCAAACTTAATTCAATCATTTCTCAAATTAAACAACATTTCTCAAATTAAACAACATTCTTTCATTGATTACATTGTTAATCTTTTGTTTCAGATTATTAAATATTACCATTTTCCTTTCATCAAAAATTCAAATGTCAACTTCATTTCAAAACCATATTCTTTATTCAAATAAAATCTTCGTTTATTTTCAAATTAAATTATTGACCAATCGAGTTTTTATTTAATTTTCTATCCTAAGTCAAAGTTCAATTTGGGTATTTATCATTTCAACCCGATTCCAATTCAATTCAAAATCAAAACATATCAAAGGGAACTTGCAGTGTGATAACTGGGATGGTGTCAAAGTAAATAACAAGCAATAACAACAAACAATAACAATCAAATAATCAATTCAAATAATCCCGAAATAACCGTATTAATTCGCATTGTTATTTGTACGAATTAATATAATTATTTCTAGAATCTACTCTATCATTTCAAGTAGACTAAAGATTATTACATTACGGTTTTTCACTTGTCATCTATTTACAATTTCATACATCATCAATTTAACAACATACATTCAGTGATTCAAAATGTAATTAAGCAAATCATAAGTGTCAATGGATTTAACAGTTAAAGGGGTCATATTATACAAATGTCAGTTAATCAAATTTAACATTTAATTATCCTATATCAAGTTCAATTTCATACTGTTTATCATTATAACATTAACAATTTAACGTAGGGCTGCACACAACCCATATCCAACCCGACCCAACCCACCAACCCGACCCAACCCACATAAACCCAACCCAACCCATCCTAGTTCGGGTCGGATATGGGTTACAATTTGTAACCCATACTATATATGAGTCGGGTGTGTTATTTTGTTCAACCCAACCCTACTTTAACCCAACTCAACCCTATATTAAAAACCTAATTTAATATCAATACACTTAAAATTAGAATAGTCTAATCCTAGAATAATGTTTATGTATTCTACAGTAAATATACGAAAAAGCATATTTTATGTCAACCCAAACAAGATAGAATTTGGCAAAGATATTTCAAAGGGCATTTTAATGTATTTTAAAATGAAACACTTGTTCTACTATGTAGTGAACTAATTTCATATGGTGTGTTTTACAATGAAATTTTAATAAAATATATGTTATAATGAATTAGTTAGTTTAAGTGCGTAATGCTAGCTAAAATCTAATATATTATGTTGAACATTTTAATGTTATTTTTTGAAAATATTCCCTTATATTCTCATTTTTTATTAGATTCATGCAACCCAACCCTACTAAACCCGGCCCAACCCATACTTCGACCCAACCCATATCCAACCTCATATAGGGTCGGATACGGATTGAGCTACCTTAAACCCATACCTATGCGGGTCGGATGAAATATTTGGTCTGACCCGACCCAACCCATACTTTGTGCAGCCCTAATTTAACGTCCAATATAAACATCAACAATCAATAAATTATCAACCAAACTGTATTATCATCGCATAAATAATTAACAGATAAAGGTGTCAGATGTCACAGGTGAACTGATACAGGTAATAGCATATATAATAGTGTAATTAACTAACAGCAGCATATTTCAATTGTCGTTTCAATTGAAATCAAATTTAATAAATAAAAGAACGTTAATCGTGAGTGAGTGCTCACCTTTCGAGGCTAGATATGCACGAGAGGATGACATGGATACACACACTGATATGGACATAGAAATTTGAATCACGACCCAAGCAAAGCAAATCGGCACGAATTCAACGATCAGAGCTGAATAACAGAAATCGATTGAATACATCAGAACGGGATCGATGAAGAAAATTGGTATACGAGAACACATATGTATAACTATACGTACAACTATATATACAAAATTCCAACATATATTAAATTAAATATATATGCATTGTAAAATACATTTTTTTTTTCAAAAATCTGTAACAAAATGTTCATGTATGCAAACCTTAGATAACATATATGCACACCCAACAACATACTAATCTAAGTTAAACAATAACCAATACAACACTATTATGACTCATACTTTTATTATAACTTATAATATAAGCTTTATAACCCCAGACCCCACAGCTCCTACACATGCTTATATAACAAATATATAAGTAACAGAGCATTACACTAGTCCATACCAATATAATACTATAGACTCTGTACCTTCTTTTAAAAGCACATCAATACTCATCCAACTAAATAGACTATGTAACTCAATAAAACATATATTTATATAACTTCCCTATAACCAAGCAGATTTCATACATATAAAACATGAACTGAATACACTATACGATATTTATAATATGAAAGCATCATGTGTTATACTTAAATGATATTTTATTCGAAAGCAATATATAACGCGATATGTACCTATTGAACTTTTAAAATCTATGCAGACTCATCTGTCCTTTGTATCAACTTATTGTACCTACCTATCTTAAAATTTTAAAACAAAACCCACCTAAGAACATATCAATATATATATATACAGTCAATCTAACTTAAAGTCTATCCAAGCTAATACATTTAAAAGTGACGTACATATGTAACATCAGATACATATTATACTTAAATCAATACTTATGTATATATTCTTAAAAGGCATGATACTTTTTTTTTAGATGCTAACATACCCAGATTATATGATAAATCCAATGCGATCTTTTATAAACTGTAAAATGAACAAAAGAATGCAAAGTGACCAAACACTAGTAGGCAACATATAAACAAATATATTATGAATATAAACTTGTACGTACATATTAAAATTTTATAGCAAAACAGTAGATATACTTTATAAAACTAGCAAAAGCAATATATATACCTTATATATATAATAGGAGACTCACGGCTATGAGTTGCAATTCGTGGAAGCTTTTGTGGCCATGGCGTTCGATCAAAGAGGAGAAGATTGTTTGGTCGGGGAGGGTTGGGAATTCAGCTATTGATGGTGGTCTGGGCGCAGATGAAGGAGAGGGATGCTCGGCATGCTGGACGTGGCTGGGGTTAGCTTGAGGAGGAAGGCGAGAAGGCACGGTGTTTGCGGTCGACTGCTGCGTGTAGAAATGGGTTCGGCTGCGTGCCTAGTCGAGGCCGGAGAGGACGGGTCGACATCGACGCCGGCGAGGCTGAGTACTCAGGTGGCAGTCGGGATGGAGGTACGGCCGGTTGGAGGCTGGTTGTGGGAGGAAAACATGGAAGTGAGGGTGAGCATGGGTTTTGTATGCGAATGGTGGCTCAGGCAGATGTGGCCAGGGAAGAGTGAACGCGGCGGAGGGAAGACGGGCTGGTGGTCGGTTGGTGGCAAAAGGGGACGGTCTCGAGTGGTGGTGCTCGGTGGGTAGAGGTTCGGCATGGACGAAGGCAGATGAAGCTCGGGTGGAAAGGTGGTGACAGGCCGAGGATGACGTGGCACAGGGTGGCAAGCTAAAGGGGATGAAGGCCGGATGGTTGCTTGGTGGTGCGTGCATTGATGGAGGTGGAGGAGGCTATGCTGGGTTGGTGGATGTAGGGGAGGTTGAACAGAGGAGAGCAGAAATGGGAAGGTGGAAATGAATGGACAGTGAGAATTGCTCTTGAAATTGGAAAATGAACTGCAAAATGAAACGTGGCTTCAAATTTCTAGAGGTGAGAACGACTGAGAGTATTTGGAACCGGTTGGAATATTGGAACTGATGGATAATCAATAGTCAAGCACGAAAAATTTTAAAAATATAAATGCACACAGCTGTATGGGATTGGACAGGCAGATAGATGAAAGGACAGATGAAACCCAAAAGTTTTTTTAAAACCGGTACCGCTACGGTCCAACGTTTTTCAGATTCCGCCGTCCATCGAACGTCGAAATACATAAAGGAATATACTGTGGATATTAGCACGACGAGACGATCAAAATGGTATACAGATATCAGTGGTACGATCATCCGATAAAAATCGATATCGGTACCAGAATACTGCTATTTTGCAGAAAATAAGAACGACGGAGCCAAAGATGTCCGAATTTGGAAAAACGACAAACTGAAATCTTGCTCAGAAGATGGTTTAGAATTTTTCTATGTAAAAATATTTAGGTTTCGTAAACATTTTATTTTCAACGCTTTTTAACTGATTAAATTGAAGTGAATTTACGCGCGAAATAAATTTTCATATTTTCGGACGAAAATTTACCAGTCGCTATGTTTAATTAGACGTATTCCAAATATTAAATTTTATTACAAAATTTTATCGTTTAAAATTTCACAAAAATTTCAACTAATTACGTTATTAAAACAGTTGAAATTTACGGGTCGTTACAGTAAAACTACGTGAAAGAATATGTATACATTTATACGTAGTCTATATATACTCAATGTTAGCTCAGGGAAATATATTTAGTGGAGTTTGATATTCAAGAAATATATTTGGACGAGCTAAATAAATTAAAGAAGAAAAATGTTGTAAATTGTGATCTAGTTGCCGGTGATCGGGTATCGAGTTCCGATGGCAAGACGATGTAATAGATATAGTAGAGGCAATGCTTAAAATGAGGTGGAACTTGTGTGATGTTTTCACTAGGTGCGAATGAGATGTTATTCACGAGAGGTCATGATAATATGACTTATTAGGCGAGACTAGAGTTATATGTTAACTCTGGTTGTTTGATACTTATGTTTGAGAGACAATACTTTGTATATGGCTTCGGTGGATTGGCTTGAGCCACTAAGAGCACGTTATATGGAATACACACGTTATCCATATAGTATGGATATGTATTGATTACGTAGATGATCCATGATACCATGGGAAAACTGGATGACTTGCATACGAGATTTTGGAGCATGTTCGGAGAGAGATGGCGACGGCTATCTAAAATAGATCACATTTCACCCATGCCTATAGTAGAGGTCAAGGTGAGATCTATACGAGTCTATTGCATTGTGATGCGACTCGGAGTTTATGGTATATTTATATACTGACTTATTCAGGTTTGTTCTCTAATGGGTAGTCAATGGAAGGACGATTAGTAATATATCATATAGTGGACGACTAGTGATAGGTCATATAGCCGACAATTGATATTATATCATATAGTAAACTATTTGTAAAATGTCGTACAGTAGACTATGGATACTCCGTTGTATAGTAGGTGATTAGTAATATATTGTAATAGGCGATTGATACTATAATATGTAGTAGATGATTAATAGTATATCGTATAATAGATAGTTATAAAATGGATAGTGTGTGATTTGGTTCTTTTATTGAGTTTCGTATGCTTGTGTAAATTGCTTGACGTCAGAGGTGAACTTAGATTAGGAATCCTAGATTAGGATTCCTATACCACCACTAGTCTCGAGTGAGTGTAGTTTTGACCTTACACTCATACAATAGGATGTGCCTCACATTTTAGTGTTGTGCATGCCATTTTTTAGTCACAACATTATATTTGTGATAAGCTGATTTAAGGATCAAGAAGAAGGAAAGGTTAGGTATAATTCCCTATCGTTTAGGAAGAGTTTACTTTACTTGTTTATAGGAAGTCCGAATTTCCCCTGAGCCATGTTTGTGGAGAGGGCCGACTATTATTTAACTGCCCCTGTTCATTTGTATATAGTTTTAATATACAATATTCTGAAATAATTCCACTCATACCAGACTTTATGTCTGAACGACGTTTTATCTTTGTCTACTTATATCATGACAACTCTCGGGTACTTGATTAAGTAGTTCGAGAGGCAGGAGCTTTTGGGATACGCTTGCAGGATGCAGTTGGAGCATTTTGGAGGCGTAGCATCGAGATTTTGAGAGATATATATATATATATACACTTGATGCATTTGTAGTACATGACATACCTTTTTTTTGAGCACATGGGAAACCTTAAGATCATGGTATTCATTGATACTCACTTAAGTAAACCACGCCGTGTGTCTACCCCGCTTTTATTTAGTCGAGTACATGACATACTTATTTATTATATACGAGACTATTGTATCGGATATTTATTCAAAACTCCATTTTTATGGGAGTTGATGTATTCTAATTTTCTATATTGATATTTATTTATCAGTTGCTTCCGTTAGTGTGGTCTCTTATATATTTTCATCTTATTCTGTTCATGTATATTCGATATATTATATGTTGTCATTTCATTGTGAGATCTTATCAATGTCTTGATTTAGTGTTTTGTTTTAATTCTTACCCCGATGGACTATCTTTTGTGGTATTCGAGAGTCAGACATTGTCATTCGACGTTGATTCAGGGTATTACGAAGGGCTGGTCATCACACCTCTCTAAGCTTGAACATAAACAACGTAAGGGAATGCTGAGAAAAATTAGGGAATATCATGCTACTCTAGGGGGTTCATCCAATTGTTAGTCATATGTTGTATGTTTATGGTTAAGTGTAACATTGTTTATATTGCACTAGTTTATTCCGAATTTAATTTCAGTTGTAACTTTTGTATGCTGTAATGAAGATTGATTTGGATTCCAGTTAATAGTTAAGTTTGTACCGTTATGTCTTATATAATCGTCCTCTACTTAACTAGAAAAGTTGGAATTTTGTCTATTTGTGATATTAGTAGAGGTATTGTCTATTTTTTGTACAGTGTATTTAATATTTTTTTGTAATTTTCTCGTATCACACAAGTGTAATAGTTAAAAGGGTTTGGTTACAGAATAGTATTGTCCTTTTCTGATCGATTATAGCTAGTTATTTGTCTATTTGTGACAAAGCAATAAAGAGCCATGAATCATTTACTTTACATATAAAGATTGTTGTGAACCAAACATTTTATACAAAGCTAGCAGATAAACTTAAGTATTACTAAAATGTTTGGCATTACTTGGTCATCTTAAGAGTTGCTGGTACTTGTGAAATCCTACATATAGGCTGAACATAGGCATGAATTGAGTTTTTATAGAGATATGTATGTAAGTCATGAAGGGTATTGGAAGTTACCGAATGAGGTTTACAACAATCATTCAGATTGTACAAGGTGGCGCACGTCTTTGGAAACCAAAGTAGCTTACAGTGAATTAATGGCAGCTTACGATAGGTATTACAAAATAATTCATGAGGTGGAAGATGAAGACCTGTTTGAAGCAAATCAATCTACTTTTGATTCATGTTACATATTGGAGTACCAATCAAAATTCATTAGTCGTAAGGCATTCGACCCGCGATACGGCTGGCTTATGGTTTAGGTTAAATATGTATCATTGTATTTCCATGTGGTATATTTGTATTCCTATGTCTTTGTGTTATTTGACTTTTCAATGTATTTCGCTATCTAAGTATTATATATATTTCTCCATGGTTCAAAAGTTACCTTCGACCTATATAATTTTTTCAACATATGACTTCAATTTAAGATGTTAAGATATTGATGAGAATCTGAGATACATGATTTCAATTATTGAAGTTCAACAAATGACTTCTGTCTTAGGATCGTATGAAAACGAAAATACATAAATAAAACTAGTTAGTACTACAGTGGACAAACATCTAGGTTGGACCACAACGAAGAAGATAGTTCTAGTTTAACGTCATTGAGTTGGGTATGAAGCCTCCTGATCTCTTCCTCCATTTCCAAAGTGTAAGTTATAACTTGAGATGGGAATCGATCGTCTATCCACTGTCCAAATTCACATCCATTAGGGTAAAGTGGACAATGAAAGTATCGGTGACCAACATTATCCCCATTTCTTACGACTACAATCGATGATTCGTAACCACAGATACAAATAACATTTGAAGATTGTACCGCATTAACCTCAACTCGATTATTTACCTGTAGAATAACTTGATGTAACTCATATGTAGGGTGGATAGGAAATTGTTGTTGTTGATGGTCTATTTGCAATTGTTGCATCCCCAATTCAAGCTCTCTTTATCTCAAATCCTCGTAATGTCATTCTTACATGTTATTGTACCATGTAGTTGGGGTTCTAGGTGGGGATGAATTAGGATTCAACGGTCCATACAAATGATCGGTATAAGTGTATGATTTTGGGTAAAAAATAGGCATTCTTAAAGTTGGTGGTTACTAAGTTATAGAATGAACTACAAACATTTAATTTAAGAGGTATATATACTGAAAATAAACTTGTACACCATCCAAGTCTAATTTCATATCCCATGTGCTTATAGTGTGACTTCATAATTTTATCAATGACTATTCAAATCAGTATGTCAATCCAGCTACATATAGCTCTATCGCTACAATGTAAAGTTGGAATCTGTTCAGGGAATGATCACAAAACTCTATGAATCATTATGCTCCATGACATGTGCTACAGTGTAAAGTTGGAACGTATTTAATGAATGACCACATCACTAACCGTACCATGTTGCTCCTTATCATGTGCTACAGTGTAAAGGTTGAATATGTTCAGTGAATGATCACATCACTCTTTGGACCATATTGCTTCCTACAATGTGGTACAGATTAAATTTGGAATCTTTGCAATAAACGACCAAATCACTCTTTGAATCAAGATGCTCCATGTTATGCGCTCCATTGTAAAGTTGGATCTTTGGACTAAATTATCAAATCAACAAGCATTCAATTCAAATCAAAGTAAAATTCTAATTGTCTATAAATGTGATTTGGAAAAATGTCAGCTTTCAATTTAGTTTCAGTCAAGAATATCAACATAACAATGTCAAACATAAATCAGATAACGTTTCAATTATCTATGGTTTTTACAACTCAAAAAATGAACAAGGTCAAAGTTGAAGAGTGCGATGTGAATGTAGAGTTGAAGCGATCATACTCATTTCCGAATAACATGAAAGTGCAGGTCGAAGATATTTCGAATGCAGGGATAATTGAAATGGATGTAGCTACTTCCAGTGGATTGATAAACAACTTTATCGACGAGGTAGAGAGTATGCATTTGAAATGCAATCGAGAGTGAGAAGGTTAGAACTTTTGCTTAACGATCGTACCTAAGAACCAAAAATATCTGGATAATGTCCAAGTATGTGTTTTTGTACTATCAAGTATTTTTGGTAATCATTATCATGTGTTGGATGATTACCATAATGTACCCAGTTTTGAAAAAGTCAGTAGTTATTATATGTTTTATTTATGCATTCATTACATTCTTCTAAACCTATGTGCAACAAAAATTCATGATCTCGGCAAATTCGTACAATGACATTAAAACATAAATATACAACGTCCAATAGTGGAAATAAATACATAATAATTATTCCTTAGTACTCAACTAATACCTGCAAAATGATGATAATGATCGATTAGTTCTCTATGAAAATCTATATGAGATTCGAGATCTCTATCACCATAACTATATTCATGCAATGTGCAAATGTGTTTGGTTCTTTATGTTAGTTCTGGAGATGATGGTTTTGATGACAACAACCTTAGGACTTGTTATAAAATATAAATACTAATATTCTTGTCCAGATATATATTTATATGCAGGATATATATATATATATATATATATATATGCAGGTACTGAGAATGAAGACTGTACAGTATAAAGATTCAAAACTGAGTATAGAGATTCAAGACTGACGAATTCAAGATTGAAGAAACCAAGACTGAAGACTCATGAGTATCAAGTGTTCAAGATTTTAAGAGTTCAAGACATCAAGATAAGTAATAAAGTCTAGATTTATGTTAAAACTTCATAATAGCACTACAATCTTTATTCGGATTTTAATTGTGGAATGGAATCTACCTTCTCGCTTTAATAGTGGGATGGAACCCACGACCTCTTTAGTGGGATGGAACCCACGACCTTCTCTAGTGGAATGGAATCCAAGAAATTTTCAAAATGATTTATTTTAAATATTTTTCCAAAAACTTTTTAAAAGTCATCTCTCTCGGTTTAAATATTTTAGCCTTAAAATATTTTTATCATCTGTTATATTTTGATTTTAAAATCATCTCTTTTTTTAAACTATCTCCTGGTTTTAATATTATAAGTTTTAAAATCTCAAAAATATATTCTATACTTAGTTTTTAATATTACTTTTATATTATAGATTATATATTTTTAAAATTGCTTTTTAATCTCTTTTATAAGTTTAAACTATATTCAAAATGGTTTATAAACTTCAGAAATTGTTTTAACAAGTTTTAGAATAGAAATCACTTTTTTAAAAAAAAAATTCAAAATTCAAAGGGGCATGTCGACATACCCCATCCTCCCATGTCGACATGGTGGCCGTTTATTTCAAAATTTAAATTTTCAAAAGAAGTGTCTATTCGTCATAATCTTTCGTGAATGGACATGACTGTTGTTCTTCTATAAATACCCAATGTTTTGAACGAATTTTTACATAAATTTTTCTTCATTTCTTCACTCCTTCTTCTCCACAAAAAGATTCTCTTATATTTCAAATGCTTTAACAAAACTCTACCGAAATCCTAAGTGAATCAAACGCGATCATCTCTAGTTTGATTCTCTGCCACTCTCTCTCAAAGATCTTAGTGCTATTCAAAGTTATAGGATCATTTGTAATCAAAGATCGAAAGATCGAAGTGTATCGAGTCTCTCTTTATCATAGTGTGATTAGAGACGGTGTGATGGTGGCCCGTAAATCAATTGGGTGTGATTGTAGCCCGTAAATCAATTAGATGATCTTGTAGTCTGGTTAAATCAAGAGAGTTTGCCCTGGACTCGAAGATAGGAGGGTGTATCTCGTGGCCTTGAAATCGAGGCTGTAATATCGACATTATATTTGAAAAGAAATCTGCACAAGAAATTGTGTGGGACTAGATATATGGTAACTCCAAACCAGTATAAAATTCCGGTGTGTTCTTTCCTTTTACTGCTTTTTATTTACTATTTGCATCTGTGTCTGATTCTGTGATTGTCTCTATGTTTGTGAATTGCATTTGTCTGCGTTTAATTTCAAAAGATTTCAAAATTTTCATAAAATCCATTAAATACTATTCACTCCCCCTCTCTAGTGTTAATTCTGCCTTAAGATCCGTAATCTGCATTCCCCACATTTGGTATCAGAGCATTGGTTTTCAAAGTTTTCATAATATGATTTTTGAAAAAGTTTAAAATGGCAACTTCTAAAATTTTTGTTAACACTAGTTCAAAACTGTCCATATCATCATTGTTTCATAAGTCTGCATTTTATTGTTATTTTAGAAAATCAAGTTATCTACCAAATTGGTGTGTTGTGCAGGAATAGATGTGTTATATTGCTTTTGATGAATCAACACTCAATGGAGAAATGGTGCAAATTAAGAAAAACAAATGGATACTTCATAGTGGATGTTCGAGACACATGTCTGGAAATCAGAAGATACTGAATGACATAATTTATGAAGATGGAGGACTGGTCAACTTTGGAGACAACTCAAAAGGATATGTGATTGGCATCGGCAATGTCGGTAACTCTAAAACTCCTACTATTTCTGATGTTTTGTTGGTTAGGAATCTAAAACACAATTTTCTTAGTATAAGTCAACTTTGTGATAAGGGCTACAAAATTAAATTTGAAAAAGATAAGTGTCACATCGAAGATAATAAATCAAATATTATCCTTGAAGGAATTAGGAAGAAAAACATTTATATCCTCAGTATGAAAATCTCAAATGATAACCTATGTCTTTTGGCTAATACAAGTGACCCTTGGATTTTGCATAAAAGATTTGGGCATTTGAATTTCAAACTTTTATCTAGACTTTCAAAACTTGATTTAGTAAGAGGTCTCCCTAAAATGGATTTTAAAGTAGATAGTATATATGATGCTTGTCAATTAGGAAAACTTAGGAAGAGTTCATTCAAATTAAAAGATATGATTTCAACCTCAAAACCGCTTGAGTTACTTCATTTAGATCTGTTTGGTCCATCTCAAATTCAGTCAATAAATCGTAGTAAATATGTTTTTGTAATTGTAGATGATTATTCTAGATTTACATGGACAATTTTTCTGAAACTTAAAAGTGATGCTTTTGATTAATTTAAAACTTTTGCAAAAAGAATTCAAAAAAAACTTTCTTTAAAAATCAAAACTATTCGTAGTGATCACGATGGAGAATTTGAAAATGAAAATTTTGAGAATTTCTGTAATAAAAAAGGAATAACTCATAATTTTTCCTTTCCAAGAACTCCATAACAAAACGGAGTGGTAGAGCGTAAAAATAGGACTATTCAAGAGTGTGGAAGAACCATGCTTTCAGATAGTAAATTACCAAGAAATTTTTGGGTTGAAGCAGTCGCTACAGCTTGTTATATTTTGAATAGGATTTTAATTAGACCTCTAACCAATAAAACATCATATGAACTTCTTTTCTATAAGAAATCAAAGGTATCTTATTTCAAAATTTTTGGAAGTAAATGTTTCATTTTAAATACAAAGGACAATTTGGATAAATTTGATCCTAAATTCGACAAAGGAATCTTTATCAGATATTCTAATAAAAGTAAAGCATATAGAGTTTTCAATTTAAAAACTAACACCATTGAAGAAAATTTCAAAGATTTTGTTCAAATAAATGATGAAGATGATTTTGTTTCTTTAAATAATGAATCAAATGAAACAAATTGTTAAACTATTCATCCTATTAAAAGAATCAGGCTTTTAAAAGATCATCATGTAGAAAATATACTAGGATTATTGAATCTGTTGTTAGAACTAGAAATCAATTAAACAAAATGAGTAATGTAGCTTTTATATCAACTATTGAACCTAAAAATCCAAAGGAAGCATCATATGGATTCTTGCTATGCAAGAAGAACTGAATCAATTCACCAGAAACGATGTATGGGAACATGTTCCTAGACCTGAGGACAAAACTATAATAGGAACTAAATGGGTTTATAAAAATAAAATGAATGAACAAGGTTAGGTCATTAGAAATAAAGCTCGGTTAGTCCCGCAAGGTTATTGTCAAGAAGAGGGAATAGACTATGATGAAACCATTGCACCCGTAGCAAGATTAGAAGCCATTAGAATTCTACTTGCTTTCGCAAACTACGACAATTTCAAATTATTTCAAATGGATGTCAAAAGTGCCTTTTTAAATGGTTTTGTTAAAGAAGATGTTTATGTTGAACAACCCCCACTTTTTGAAGAAGAAAAGTATCCAAATCATGTTTACAAATTAAAGAAAGCTTTATGTGGTCCGAAACAAGCTCCTAGAACCTAGTATGATAGACTAAGATCTTACATTGTTACAATCAAATTTTGAAATTGGTAAAGTAGATAATACTCTTTTATTAAAAGAAACAAAAATGATATTCAATTAGTATAGATAAATGTAGATGGTATAATTTTTGGATCAACAAACAATGAAATGAACAAAGAGTTTTCTGAAATAATGACAAAATAGTTTGAGATGATTCATATGGGTGAACTTACTTTCTTTTTAGGATTGCAAATAAAACAATTAAATAGTGGTATTTTCATTAGTCAAGAAAAGAATGCTAGGGATCTTATTAGTAAATTTGGTATGACTACTGCAAGTGGAAAACCCACTCCCATGGCAACCAATGTAGCCTTAAATAAAGAAGACATGTCAAGAGATGTTGATCAAAAACTATACAGGGGAATGATTGGATCGCTACTCTATATAACTGCGAGTTGACCTGATATCATGCATAGTTCTTGTCTCTATGCAAGATACCAATCTCAACCCAAAGAGACCCATTTAAAAGCTGTTAAACGTATCCTAAGATATGTTAAACACACTTTAGACTATGGCCTATTTTACCCTAAAAATGATTCATTTGATTTAATCTCATATTGTGATGCCAACTATGCCGGTTGTAAATCAGACCGAAAAAGTACAAGTGGAACTTGTCACTTTCTAGGACATTCTCTGGTTTTCTGGTTTAATAAAAAGCAAAATACTGTCTCTCTATCAACAACTGAAGCAGAATATATCTCTGCTGCTTTGGCTTGTTCTCAAGTTATCTATATGCAACAGACCCTAAAAGACTGTTGATTAAATATTTCTAAATCACCAATTTATTGTGACAATACAAGCGCAATAAATTTATCCAAAAATCCTACTCACCATGCTAGAACTAAACATATTGATATCAGACATCATTTTCTCAGAGATAATATAAGTAAAGAGATTATTTCTCTTGAATTTATCAACACTGAGAATCAAACAGCTATATTCTGACCAAACCTTTGAATCAATCAACCTTTAGTAAATTTAGAAGAGAACTAGGTATTTGCTCTATAACTGTTGTGAAACTGTTGTGAAACGCGTGGGTGACTCGAGTTTGAAGAAGTGTAGGCTCGGGTTAGTTTATGGGTTGTTGCCAGGTTTGCAAAGCCTGTCAGGCTTAGCTTTAAATTTTTAAAACAGAGTTTAAAACTAAGTTTAAACCAGATTTTAAGATAGGATTCAAATTATTTTGTCTCCTAGTTTAAATAAATATAAGTTTTATAAAAATGAAATGTTTTATAACTTTATAATGTTAAAGTATATTTAAATGTTTTAATTTAGCTAAGTTAGGTTGTAAATTATCTTGAATCTAAAATTGAAATGAAATGTAAAAGTAGAGTCAAAAGTAAAATGTTCCAAAGGCATTTGTAAATGAGAAGTTGATCATTAATAAGAAAATGCTTTACCTTTTAAATAAATGAAGATTTATAGATTTGGAATTATTAAGTAAATGAATAATTATCTAATTTGATTAATTAATGATGAGATTAATTAGTTTAGTAATTAAAAGTTAAATTAGTTAATTAAGGTTTAAGATAATTAATTTAGGATAAATAAATGGATAATTAAGAATCATTAATTAAATAAGAGTTGAATTTTAATCTATGATTATTAATTAATAAAGTAAGCAAGAATTATTTAAGTGATATTGAATACTTAATTAATTAAATAATTAAGGATTTATTAATGAGTTATTAAAGATGAAATGTAATTGTAAATAGATAATAAATCTTAATTTAATTACTTTAAGTAAATTTAAGAAGTGTTAATGATTTATGAAGGCTATTAACTAGTATTATAAAATAATGGATTAATATGATCATTTGATAATTTATTAGGTTTATTAATTTAAGATAATAAATGGTGAATTATATAAGTATAATTTACTTAGGAAAGTAATTAAGAAATTAATTTCTCATTTTAATAAATTAAGTTTAATATGAATTGTTTAAGTTAATTAATTAAGTTTAATTAATTTAAATAACCATTGGTTGATGTGATAAGTATAATTACTTAAGGAAGTAATTAATTTTAGATGATTTAAAAATGAAAGAACTTTGAGTATAATTACTTTGTATAAATTAATCAAGGGATTAATTAGAGAATAATTAATTATGGAGTAATTAAATTATTAATTGAAGTAATTAAGGGTAGTTAATTACTGAATGGAGTTAATCAAGGTGATTAACATTTTGTTTAATTGGAGATAAATTACTAAATGAAATAAATGTAATTAGAGATCATTAATTATTGTAATTAATGATGCAAGTTAAAATGGATTTATTTGGGAATAATTAATAAATGAAGCAATTCATTAGAGTAATTAATTAAGAAGAAATGGAATTAATTTTAGTAATTTAAAAGGTTACTTTCTATAATTGGTATGAAGTAATTAATTTGTAAAATAATTAGAGGATAATTACTTAAATATAATTTGAGATAATTAATCTAAAATGGTTAATTAAGATGGAAAAGTAGGAAATGATTAATTAATTAACTTGTAATTAATTAATGGTTATGCAAGCAAGATTAATATTGATGGGGTAATTAATTTAATTTACTTTAAATTAATTAGAGATTTGTAATTAATTTAATTCATTTTAAATTAATTATAAATGAGGTGATTATTAATCTTTGTTTATATATGATGGATGATATTGATTTCCATGATTGATTGTGATCTCAGATATATATCTATTGTGTCATGGATGCTTGGTTAAGTATGATGATATTGATTATCTGTTTGAGTAGATAATATGGATTAGCTGTTTATGATGATGATGTTATTATCCATTGTGATATTGTTATTTATCTATCTGTGTGTATATAGATAATTGAATTTAAATTGTTTTAACTTTAAAACAACTTGGCCTTAAAAGACACGGTTTGGATTTCGATGAGACCGGGATCGGGTTTCCAGATTTGGATATCCGAAAACCACATCGATCCAAATAACGATAGGTCGTGAATCTCAAGTGAAGATGAAGATTCAGAGTGCAAGGGTTATTGTCGTTGACTCTGAGGGTGATTCCAAAATGAGTGTAACGAGATAATGCCTTCGGTTTCGTTCGAACCCGGAACGAACTTGTATGGATTGAATGCTTTCAGAACATCGTCAGGTGGACGATGAGCATTCTAAGAGATGTGTTCTGTAAAGGTAATCGTAGCCTCAAGCCTCATCAACCGAGAATGGCTAAAACAGGGGAGGTGCAGCAAGGCTTCGTGGGTAGCACCCACTTGAGAGCGAGATATACCCCTGTCTAGATGTCCCTTATTTTCGGCTTAGTGTGCGGTTGGTCATGAACAACCGTGGGGTTGTTTCGTTTGGGATTGTCCAGTAAGGGATGGTTCCGGCCTTGTGTTGCAGGGAACTTAGGGTGGGTTCTCGGTACGGTGATCTAGGCCACGTACTGTGACGGGCGGTACCCCAGTAGCCCTGCCATTGTATGGAATCCAAAATCCAATAAGTGCCATCGGATTTGATTGTATACCTATGTATGCTGGAATTTAATGAATGTAACAATTTCGGCTATTTTCTATTTACTTGAAAACCCTAGACCTATTATAATATCACTGAATTTCCTATCAAAGTTTTGGTTAGCGTAAGGTAAAAACATTTCCATGTTTATGTGTGGGATGTCTTACGTGATACCCTTTGTTTTCAAAAGGTTTTTAAAGTTAAGCAACTTTAACCGTTTACTCATACCAGACCCATGTCTGACCCGGAGTTTATTTCTATTTTTCCTAAACTCTCGGGTACCCAAATATTTACGGGTAGCCAAGGGATTCAGGTTAGCTTTGACGAATTGTGGAGGAGCAATGGAGCAGGAGGCTTCAGCGTATAGATATATATTGGTTCCTCTGTGTTAGTATTTATCTGTATTTCCGCTGTGTTATATCTCTGTGATGTTTTGAGTTGTATCGAGTTGTATTAACTAGACAGGTGTTTATAACTGTCTAGTATGTGTTGTATTATCTGTGTAACTCTGATGTATATGATACTATGTAATCTATTTTGTGATATATTATATTTCATTCATTCCGCTGTTGAGATTCTGATGTTGTTGTTCTTTCTTCTCTATCTTTTCTACTTTCTCACCTCTTTCTTTCTTTTCGATGATGCGATTTTCCGGGCCTGGAAAGTCGGGTCGTCACAGTTGGTATCAGAGCATAGGTTGAGTGAATACCTAGGCTCTGGAGTGGTGTCTATCTTGAGAGAGCGTACTTGTAATTTATATATATATATATATTTATATATTTCTACCTACTTGTTGGGTTACCTGTTCGGGTTTTCCAATATAAGTTATAAAGGTAGATAGGGTAGTGGTGTGTGTAACACGACTACCAATGGTTGGGAGTGTATCTGTCGAGACTGTAGATCTAATACCGTCTCGAGTAAGCTTTGTTGATGTAAGTATTTCATCGATCTCTGAAGGTAACCTGTAAAGGTTCGGAGTCCATCTTTGAGTAGAGTTTGGATCTGTCGGTTAGACAGAAGCTAGTGATGATATCTTGATGTCTCAGGGATTAGTAGCTGTGTGATGAGACACAGTGACTATGGATGTTTCCGAAGATGTTTCTTTGGAACAAGTTTAGGAAAGTGTGTCTGCTTCAGTGTTGAGGCTGTGTTCAGCAGGGTGTTTCTGTTTGGTAAAGAGAGAACAGTTTTTCCTTGGATATTAGATTGGGTTGATCGCAAAAGTGACTTGCGATAGTCTGAGTGTTCTCTTGTGTTTCAGATTTTTTTTTCTGGACGTCTTCAGGAAGTCAGAGTTTTGTCAGCATTTGAAGGTTGAGTTGGTATCGACTTGATTTTAGGAGTGATACCGATGGTTCAGCTCAGTAGTAGGATAGTTTCTGGAGGAAGATGTTAGTGAGGTAGCTCAGGTTTTGGAGGAACTTCTGAGTTTTATTTTTGATCGGATGGACCATATTTTTGGCAAGTGTTTTTCCAGTCTTTGCTTGTGTCCGTCATCAGCATTTTCATCTGCTCAGATCAGAGTTGCGCAGCGGAAGCATATTGGAGAGCATTGGTTTTATCTCTTCCGGATGTGTGAAGTGGGATCTGTTTTCTAATTGTGAGTTTGTGTTCTGAGTTTTGGTTGATCTTGGAAAGATCATATTGTTGGACTGTTTTGGTTCAGTGTTGTTCTAGGGGTATCAGCGAAGGATAAGCTGATCAGTAAGGATGTAGAAGTCCCAGGATCGTCCGAAGATTTTGTGGATAAGAATCGGAGATTTGATTTTGGATAAGTGTTTGATCTTCAGGAGTGGATTGTCAGTTTGGTTAACTGAGATTCGTTGTGTTTCACGTGTCTTTGAGGGAGTACGTGTATGAGTCATCTTTGGTTGTAGAACCAGTAGTTCAGGAGTTTTGCATGTTGAGTCAGACTGGTCTATAGTCTGATATCCTATTTTGTTTTGTAGATCTAGATGTGTGTAGCCTAGTAGATACTTTTGTTTGGATTCTGTAGAGCGAGTAACCCGGTATTTATACTCGGGGAAACTCGAGAAAATTCTATCCAGTATTTTGTCTGGATAGTTAGATTTGTTTGATTGGATGGTTGATTGCTATGGTTGTTAGTATATATTGATGATATATGCTTGTATTTTTAAAATTAAATCAATTTCATGAGATTATTAAATTACCTTTGTTTTAAATTTCGGGGACGAAATTCTTTTAAGAGGGGAGGAATGTGACATCCCGGAATTTCGAGCAATATCAATTTAATAATCTATATTAAATATTAAATTGATTTGGTATATCTTTGATAATAAGATATGAATTGAATTAATAATTTCCTTTAAAATGGATATTTAACTGATATATTATCTTTTAAAGGCTAATAAATTGTTTTCTATTTATTTATATATATTTGTATATATGGTAAATAGTTAAAATCTGTTTCAACTTTAATAAATAAGGATATGCCTTCAAACTCTAATCTTTTAGTAATTTGGAAAATTTGATTAAATTCAATATTTAATAAATAACTATTTGGCTTTAAAATATATTCAAGATTTAAGTTAAAATTGTCTAAATGGTTTTAGCTTAGATTTAAATTAAATAAATGACTTTGCTCTTTTTAGAGCATAGCTTGATAGAAAATGAGTAATAAAGTGATAAATTCTTTTATAAATTCTTTTAAAGTAATAATGAGCTTTATTTATAATGTAATGTCTATATAAGTAGATTTTTATTATAAATGAAAATTGTTATATATATATTTTGAAAAGAAATTATGTTTTTTTTTAATTTATATAAATTTCTCATATTAATAATATAGATAATAAAATATACCTTATAAATATTTAAGTAATTATAAAATAGAATGATAATGGGTGATTATATATTGATAGTTTATCTTTTTAAATGTAAATACCTTCATGTTAGAAAATAAAAATAAATACACTTATGTTAGGTGATAGGAATAAATAACAAGCTAACTTAATACCATAACCATAACAATTACAAGTAGAAGCTTAATTAAAATATTTTGTACACTTTAGAAACATATTGGCAGGCTTGAAATCATCTAAGTACAAGAAATATATGTAGACAAGAAAATGTGCAAAGCTAAGAAACAAAATAAATAAAATATCTAGTCATGAAGTATAAAACAAAGTATAGAAAAAAATGTGCAGGCAAGAAAAATCATCTCAATACATACGAATGTAACCAGGTAGGTATGATAAGCTAAGTCAAACAAAGTATAAACATATGTAAGATTGTAAGGGCATACGAAATTGGATTGTAGGATAAGCAAGTGTATAAAATATCTATGTACAAAAAGTACATTAGCATTTATTGTCTTCTATCCTAGCACCAAAACAAGGTCTGTTCGAAAACACTTTCAGCCCAAAGAAGATAAAAAAATCTCTGATTGCTGTGTACTTGTATAATAAACAATTCTTTTACTTGTTTTATTTATCAACCTTGCTTCATTTTATTTTCGTATACAAAAAGCCTAGCAACTCCAGTTCTAAAAGTTTAAACAAAAACAAAACCTTGGTAAAAGAAAGAATGGAAGAAATATTCAAACCTGCAAATGAAATCTGAAACCAACTAAGAAATATAAAGATTCAAGCGGTTCATGTTTCGGGAATCAACAACAAAATCATGCAAAGTTTCAAAATCCCAGTTTCGAGCATCCCAGTTTCCAGGCTTTCTTGTTTTCAAACAAAAGAACAAGCTTTTTGGTTTAAAAGCTAGGTGAGTAAACTTTTAAAAAAAAACTAAAAACCTAAATACTCTGAGAATTTCTGTGATTATGTTTGTCTATATGTGGGTGTATGTGAAATGCTTTGTGAACTTATATATGTGTGTGCATATCTGTTGCTACCAAAAACATCTCTGATCTTAGATAAGTCTCTGCCTTGAAACTGTTAACATGAGACATCTCTTCGTTTTGATGCATATGACTTATGGCCTAAGTAAACTTATGATGTATACTTGAAAATGTGGTGGAATGTTGGTTTTAAAGACTTTAAAAAAAAACAGGTGAGTATGTCTAGATAATCCCAGTGTTCATCTCTGTTTAAAACTACAGAGATTTAAACTTAGTTCCATCTTTAAAACCTTCTCACTTAAATTTCTTTAGACTTAAGTATCTAAAACAAAGTTTGATGTTTTATTCTAAACTAAGCTTTAAAAATAGTTATAAGAAATATGGATAGGAATATTATCTGGAAAAGGAAGAAAACACAGAGGAGTTCGAGGATATGTAAAAAATCAAACATTTAAATTAGTTTATATAATTATATATCTGAAATCGTCTATGGAAGATAGGATTTTTAATAACAAATTCACAATTTTTAAATGAAGTAGTGGATGTGATATTTAGTGATGTCTGGAAAATGTGTTTTTGTGATTTTATGATGATCTCGAGTATTTTGAAGATCGGGGTTGTGTGAGGTGATGGAGGAGCCTATGGGGGTGACTGGAAAATTGGTCGTAGATGGCCATGGCCACGGTGGGGGAAATGGTTGGTGTTCGATGTTTTTAACCCTAGTTTCTAACGGGGATGGGTTTTTGTCTCGCGCGCATCCTCTGGTTGATCGAGTTCAACCGGGCTCAGGGGGGTGGAAGGGGGTGAGCTGACGTAGGAGTGGCCGGAATTTCGTGACCACCAGTGGACGAGGTGGCGAGGTTGAGGGGTTGTTCCAGGTTGGTCGTTTCCTGTTTTTCTTGTTCCAGGCTTCAGATGGAATCGAATTTCAAATTCGAATTGAAATGGAAGGAGCTGGTGGCAGTGATGGTGATAGGGGATGAACGTCAGCGTGGGACGTCGTCGCACTTGGTCGGAGAAGCTCGAATTAGCTGTGCACGTGCACGGCGTTTCACTGGTGGAGGCTGAGAGTTATTGGTTCGAGCAGGAGTGAAAGTCTCGAGTTTTACTCGAGTAGTTTGGAGTTTTTCTCGAAGCAGGTCTCGAGTTTGCATGGGTATATAGAACGGTTGTTTTAAACTATCACTTGAGTTAAGAAATTTGATTAGGGATGGGACTCGGGGAAACTGTTGTGAAACGCGTGGGTGACTTGAGTTTGAAGAAGTGTAGGCTCGGGTTAGTTTATGGGTTGTTGCCAGGTTTGCAAAGCCTGTCAGGCTTAGCTTTAAATTTTTAAAACAGAGTTTAAAACTAAGTTTAAACCAGATTTTAAGATAGGATTCAAATTATTTTGTCTCCTAGTTTAAATAAATATAAGTTTTATAAAAATGAAATGTTTTATAACTTTATAATGTTAAAGTATATTTAAATGTTTTAATTTAGCTAAGTTAGGTTGTAAATTATCTTGAATCTAAAATTGAAATGAAATGTAAAAGTAGAGTCAAAAGTAAAATGTTCCAAAGGCATTTGTAAATGAGAAGTTGATCATTAATAAGAAAATGCTTTACCTTTTAAATAAATGAAGATTTATAGATTTGGAATTATTAAGTAAATGAATAATTATCTAATTTGATTAATTAATGATGAGATTAATTAGTTTAGTAATTAAAAGTTAAATTAGTTAATTAAGGTTTAAGATAATTAATTTAGGATAAATAAATGGATAATTAAGAATCATTAATTAAATAAGAGTTGAATTTTAATCTATGATTATTAATTAATAAAGTAAGCAAGAATTAATTAAGTGATATTGAATACTTAATTAATTAAATAATTAAGGATTTATTAATGAGTTATTAAAGATGAAATGTAATTGTAAATAGATAATAAATCTTAATTTAATTACTTTAAGTAAATTTAAGAAGTGTTAATGATTTATGAAGGCTATTAACTAGTATTATAAAATAATGGATTAATATGATCATTTGATAATTTATTAGGTTTATTAATTTAAGATAATAAATGGTGAATTATATAAGTATAATTTACTTAGGAAAGTAATTAAGAAATTAATTTCTCATTTTTATAAATTAAGTTTAATATGAATTGTTTAAGTTAATTAATTAAGTTTAATTAATTTAAATAACCATTGGTTGATGTGATAAGTATAATTACTTAAGGAAGTAATTAATTTTAGATGATTTACAAATGAAAGAAATTTGAGTATAATTACTTTGTATAAATTAATCAAGGGATTAATTAGAGAATAATTAATTATGGAGTAATTAAATTATTAATTGAAGTAATTAAGGGTAGTTAATTACTGAATGGAGTTAATCAAGGTGATTAACATTTTGTTTAATTGGAGATAAATTACTAAATGAAATAAATGTAATTAGAGATCATTAATTATTGTAATTAATGATGCAAGTTAAAATGGATTTATTTGGGAATAATTAATAAATGAAGCAATTCATTAGAGTAATTAATTAAGAAGAAATGGAATTAATTTTAGTAATTTAAAAGGTTACTTTCTATAATTGGTATGAAGTAATTAATTTGTAAAATAATTAGAGGATAATTACTTAAATATAATTTGAGATAATTAATCTAAAATGGTTAATTAAGATGGAAAAGTAGGAAATGATTAATTAATTAACTTGTAATTAATTAATGGTTATGCAAGCAAGATTAATATTGATGGGGTAATTAATTTAATTTACTTTAAATTAATTAGAGATTTGTAATTAATTTAATTCATTTTAAATTAATTATAAATGAGGTGATTATTAATCTTTGTTTATATATGATGGATGATATTGATTTCCATGATTGATTGTGATCTCAGATATATATCTATTTTGTCATGGATGCTTGGTTAAGTATGATGATATTGATTATCTGTTTGAGTAGATAATATGGATTAGCTGTTTATGATGATGATGTTATTATCCATTGTGATATTGTTATTTATCTATCTGTGTGTATATAGATAATTGAATTTAAATTGTTTTAACTTTAAAACAACTTGGCCTTAAAAGACACGGTTTGGATTTCGATGAGACCGGGATCGGGTTTCCAGATTTGGATATCCGAAAACCACATCGATCCAAATAACGATAGGTCGTGAATCTCAAGTGAAGATGAAGATTCAGAGTGCAAGGGTTATTGTCGTTGACTCTGAGGGTGATTCCAAAATGAGTGTAACGAGATAATGCCTTCGGTTTCGTTCGAACCCGGAACGAACTTGTATGGATTGAATGCTTTCAGAACATCGTCAGGTGGACGATGAGCATTCTAAGAGATGTGTTCTGTAAAGGTAATCGTAGCCTCAAGCCTCATCAACCGGGAATGGCTAAAACAGGGGAGGTGCAGCAAGGCTTCGTGGGTAGCACCCACTTGAGAGCGAGATATACCCCTGTCTAGATGTCCCTTATTTTCGGCTTAGTGTGCGGTTGGTCATGAACAACCGTGGGGTTGTTTCGTTTGGGACTGTCCAGTAAGGGATGGTTCCGGCCTTGTGTTGCAGGGAACTTAGGGTGGGTTCTCGGTACGGTGATCTAGGCCACGTACTGTGACGGGCGGTACCCCAGTAGCCCTGCCATTGTATGGAATCCAAAATCCAATAAGTGTCATCGGATTTGATTGTATACCTATGTATGCTGGAATTTAATGAATGTAACAATTTCGGCTATTTTCTATTTACTTGAAAACCCTAGACCTATTATAATATCACTGAATTTCCTATCAAAGTTTTGGTTAGCGTAAGGTAAAAACATTTCCATGTTTATGTGTGGGATGTCTTACGTGATACCCTTTGTTTTCAAAAGGTTTTTAAAGTTAAGCAACTTTAACCGTTTACTCATACCAGACCCATGTCTGACCCGGAGTTTATTTCTATTTTTCCTAAACTCTCGGGTACCCAAATATTTATGGGTAGCCAAGGGATTCAGGTTAGCTTTGACGAATTGTGGAGGAGCAATGGAGCAGGAGGCTTCAGCGTATAGATATATATTGGTTCCTCTGTGTTAGTATTTATCTGTATTTCCGCTGTGTTATATCTCTGTGATGTTTTGAGTTGTATCGAGTTGTATTAACTAGACAGGTGTTTATAACTGTCTAGTATGTGTTGTATTATCTGTGTAACTCTGATGTATATGATACTATGTAATCTATTTTGTGATATATTATATTTCATTCATTCCGCTGTTGAGATTCTGATGTTGTTGTTCTTTCTTCTCTATCTTTTCTACTTTCTCACCTCTTTCTTTCTTTTCGATGATGCGATTTTCCGGGCCTGGAAAGTCGGGTCGTCACAGTTGGTATCAGAGCATAGGTTGAGTGAATACCTAGGCTCTGGAGTGGTGTCTAACTTGAGAGAGCGTACTTGTAATATATATATATATATATTTATATATTTCTACCTACTTGTTGGGTTACCTGTTCGGGTTTTCCAATATAAGTTATAAAGGTAGATAGGGTAGTGGTGTGTGTAACACGACTACCAATGGTTGGGAGTGTATCTGTCGAGACTGTAGATCTAATACCGTCTCGAGTAAGCTTTGTTGATGTAAGTATTTCATCGATCTCTGAAGGTAACCTGTAAAGGTTCGGAGTCCATCTTTGAGTAGAGTTTGGATCTGTCGGTTAGACAGAAGCTAGTGATGATATCTTGATGTCTCAGGGATTAGTAGCTGTGTGATGAGACACAGTGACTATGGATGTTTCCGAAGATGTTTCTTTGGAACAAGTTTAGGAAAGTGTGTCTGCTTCAGTGTTGAGGCTGTGTTCAGCAGGGTGTTTCTGTTTGGTAAAGAGAGAACAGTTTTTCCTTGGATATTAGATTGGGTTGATCGCAAAAGTGACTTGCGATAGTCTGAGTGTTCTCTTGTGTTTCAGATTTTTTTTTCTGGACGTCTTCAGGAAGTCAGAGTTTTGTCAGCATTTGAAGGTTGAGTTGGTATCGACTTGATTTTAGGAGTGATACCGATGGTTCAGCTCAGTAGTAGGATAGTTTCTGGAGGAAGATGTTAGTGAGGTAGCTCAGGTTTTGGAGGAACTTCTGAGTTTTATTTTTGATCGGATGGACCATATTTTTGGCAAGTGTTTTTCCAGTCTTTGCTTGTGTCCGTCATCAGCATTTTCATCTGCTCAGATCAGAGTTGCGCAGCGGAAGCATATTGGAGAGCATTGGTTTTATCTCTTCCGGATGTGTGAAGTGGGATCTGTTTTCTAATTGTGAGTTTGTGTTCTGAGTTTTGGTTGATCTTGGAAAGATCATATTGTTGGACTGTTTTGGTTCAGTGTTGTTCTAGGGGTATCAGCGAAGGATAAGCTGATCAGTAAGGATGTAGAAGTCCCAGGATCGTCCGAAGATTTTGTGGATAAGAATCGGAGATTTGATTTTGGATAAGTGTTTGATCTTCAGGAGTGGATTGTCAGTTTGGTTAACTGAGATTCGTTGTGTTTCACGTGTCTTTGAGGGAGTACGTGTATGAGTCATCTTTGGTTGTAGAACCAGTAGTTCAGGAGTTTTGCATGTTGAGTCAGACTGGTCTATAGTCTGATATCCTATTTTGTTTTGTAGATCTAGATGTGTGTAGCCTAGTAGATACTTTTGTTTGGATTCTGTAGAGCGAGTAACCCGGTATTTATACTCGGGGAAACTCAAGAAAATTCTATCCAGTATTTTGTCTGGATAGTTAGATTTGTTTGATTGGATGGTTGATTGCTATGGTTGTTAGTATATATTGATGATATATGCTTGTATTTTTAAAATTAAATCAATTTCATGAGATTATTAAATTACCTTTGTTTTAAATTTCGGGGACGAAATTCTTTTAAGAGGGGAGGAATGTGACATCCCGGAATTTCGAGCAATATCAATTTAATAATCTATATTAAATATTAAATTGATTTGGTATATCTTTGATAATAAGATATGAATTGAATTAATAATTTCCTTTAAAATGGATATTTAACTGATATATTATCTTTTAAAGGCTAATAAATTGTTTTCTATTTATTTATATATATTTGTATATATGGTAAATAGTTAAAATCTGTTTCAACTTTAATAAATAAGGATATGCCTTCAAACTCTAATCTTTTAGTAATTTGGAAAATTTGATTAAATTCAATATTTAATAAATAACTATTTGGCTTTAAAATATATTCAAGATTTAAGTTAAAATTGTCTAAATGGTTTTAGCTTAGATTTAAATTAAATAAATGACTTTGCTCTTTTTAGAGCATAGCTTGATAGAAAATAAGTAATAAAGTGATAAATTCTTTTATAAATTCTTTTAAAGTAATAATGAGCTTTATTTATAATGTAATGTCTATATAAGTAGATTTTTATTATAAATGAAAATTGTTATATATATATTTTGAAAAGAAATTATGTTTTTTTTAATTTATATAAATTTCTCATATTAATAATATAGATAATAAAATATACCTTATAAATATTTAAGTAATTATAAAATAGAATGATAATGGGTGATTATATATTGATAGTTTATCTTTTTAAATGTAAATACCTTCATGTTAGAAAATAAAAATAAATACACTTATGTTAGGTGATAGGAATAAATAACAAGCTAACTTAATACCATAACCATAACAATTACAAGTAGAAGCTTAATTAAAATATTTTGTACACTTTAGAAACATATTGGCAGGCTTGAAATCATCTAAGTACAAGAAATATATGTAGACAAGAAAATGTGCAAAGCTAAGAAACAAAATAAATAAAATATCTAGTCATGAAGTATAAAACAAAGTATAGAAAAAAATGTGCAGGCAAGAAAAATCATCTCAATACATACGAATGTAACCAGGTAGGTATGATAAGCTAAGTCAAACAAAGTATAAACATATGTAAGATTGTAAGGGCATACGAAATTGGATTGTAGGATAAGCAAGTGTATAAAATATCTATGTACAAAAAGTACATTAGCATTTATTGTCTTCTATCCTAGCACCAAAACAAGGTCTGTTCGAAAACACTTTTAGCCCAAAGAAGATAAAAAAATCTCTGATTGCTGTGTACTTGTATAATAAACAATTCTTTTACTTGTTTTATTTATCAACCTTGCTTCATTTTATTTTCGTATACAAAAAGCCTAGCAACTCCAGTTCTAAAAGTTTAAACAAAAACAAAACCTTGGTAAAAGAAAGAATGGAAGAAATATTCAAACCTGCAAATGAAATCTGAAACCAACTAAGAAATATAAAGATTCAAGCGGTTCAAGTTTCGGGAATCAACAACAAAATCATGCAAAGTTTCAAAATCCCAGTTTCGAGCATCCCAGTTTCCAGGCTTTCTTGTTTTCAAACAAAAGAACAAGCTTTTTGGTTTAAAAGCTAGGTGAGTAAACTTTTAAAAAAAAAACTAAAAACCTAAATACTCTGAGAATTTCTGTGATTATGTTTGTCTATATGTGGGTGTATGTGAAATGCTTTGTGAACTTATGTATGTGTGTGCATATCTGTTGCTACCAAAAACATCTCTGATCTTAGATAAGTCTCTGCCTTGAAACTGTTAACATGAGACATCTCTTCGTTTTGATGCATATGACTTATGGCCTAAGTAAACTTATGATGTATACTTGAAAATGTGGTGGAATGTTGGTTTTAAAGACTTAAAAAAAAAACAGGTGAGTATGTCTAGATAATCCCAGTGTTCATCTCTGTTTAAAACTACAGAGATTTAAACTTAGTTCCATCTTTAAAACCTTCTCACTTAAATTTCTTTAGACTTAAGTATCTAAAACAAAGTTTGATGTTTTATTCTAAACTAAGCTTTAAAAATAGTTATAAGAAATATGGATAGGAATATTATCTGGAAAAGGAAGAAAACACAGAGGAGTTCGAGGATATGTAAAAAATCAAACATTTAAATTAGTTTATATAATTATATATCTGAAATCGTCTATGGAAGATAGGATTTTTAATAACAAATTCACAATTTTTAAATGAAGTAGTGGATGTGATATTTAGTGATGTCTGGAAAATGTGTTTTTGTGATTTTCTGATGATCTCGAGTATTTTGAAGATCGGGGTTGTGTGAGGTGATGGAGGAGCCTATGGGGGTGACTGGAAAATTGGTCGTAGATGGCCATGGCCACGGTGGGGGAAATGGTTGGTGTTCGAAGTTTTTAACCCTAGTTTCTAACGGGGATGGGTTTTTGTCTCGCGCGCATCCTCTGGTTGATCGAGTTCAACCGGGCTCAGGGGGATGGAAGGGGGTGAGCTGACGTAGGAGTGGCCGAAATTTCATGACCACCAGTGGACGAGGTGGCGAGGTTGAGGGGTTGTTCCAGGTTGGTCGTTTCCTGTTTTTCTTGTTCCAGGCTTCAGATGGAATCGAATTTCAAATTCGAATTGAAATGGAAGGAACTGGTGGAAGTGATGGTGATAGGGGATGAACGTCAGCGTGGGACGTCGTCGCACTTGGTCGGAGAAGCTCGAATTAGCTGTGCACGTGCACGGCGTTTCACTGGTGGAGGCTGAGAGTTATTGGTTCGAGCAGGAGTGAAAGTCTCGAGTTTTACTCGAGTAGTTTGGAGTTTTTCTCGAAGCAGGTCTCGAGTTTGCATGGGTATATAGAACGGTTGTTTTAAACTATCACTTGAGTTAAGAAATTTGATTAGGGATGGGACTCGGGGAAACTGTTGTGAAACGCGTGGGTGACTCGAGTTTGAAGAAGTGTAGGCTCGGGTTAGTTTATGGGTTGTTGCCAGGTTTGCAAATCCTGTCAGGCTTAGCTTTAAATTTTTAAAACAGAGTTTAAAACTAAGTTTAAACCAGATTTTAAGATAGGATTCAAATTATTTTGTCTCCTAGTTTAAATAAATATAAGTTTTATAAAAATGAAATGTTTTATAACTTTATAATGTTAAAGTATATTTAAATGTTTTAATTTAGCTAAGTTAGGTTGTAAATTATCTTGAATCTAAAATTGAAATGAAATGTAAAAGTAGAGTCAAAAGTAAAATGTTCCAAAGGCATTTGTAAATGAGAAGTTGATCATTAATAAGAAAATGCTTTACCTTTTAAATAAATGAAGATTTATAGATTTGGAATTATTAAGTAAATGAATAATTATCTAATTTGATTAATTAATGATGAGATTAATTAGTTTAGTAATTAAAAGTTAAATTAGTTAATTAAGGTTTAAGATAATTAATTTAGGATAAATAAATGGATAATTAAGAATCATTAATTAAATAAGAGTTGAATTTTAATCTATGATTATTAATTAATAAAGTAAGCAAGAATTAATTAAGTGATATTGAATACTTAATTAATTAAATAATTAAGGATTTATTAATGAGTTATTAAAGATGAAATGTAATTGTAAATAGATAATAAATCTTAATTTAATTACTTTAAGTAAATTTAAGAAGTGTTAATGATTTATGAAGGCTATTAACTAGTATTATAAAATAATGGATTAATATGATCATTTGATAATTTATTAGGTTTATTAATTTAAGATAATAAATGGTGAATTATATAAGTATAATTTACTTAGGAAAGTAATTAAGAAATTAATTTCTCATTTTAATAAATTAAGTTTAATATGAATTGTTTAAGTTAATTAATTATGTTTAATTAATTTAAATAACCATTGGTTGATGTGATAAGTATAATTACTTAAGGAAGTAATTAATTTTAGATGATTTAAAAATGAAAGAAATTTGAGTATAATTACTTTGTATAAATTAATCAAGGGATTAATTAGAGAATAATTAATTATGGAGTAATTAAATTATTAATTGAAGTAATTAAGGGTAGTTAATTACTGAATGGAGTTAATCAAGGTGATTAACATTTTGTTTAATTGGAGATAAATTACTAAATGAAATAAATGTAATTAGAGATCATTAATTATTGTAATTAATGATGCAAGTTAAAATGGATTTATTTGGGAATAATTAATAAATGAAGCAATTCATTAGAGTAATTAATTAAGAAGAAATGGAATTAATTTTAGTAATTTAAAAGGTTACTTTCTATAATTGGTATGAAGTAATTAATTTGTAAAATAATTAGAGGATAATTACTTAAATATAATTTGAGATAATTAATCTAAAATGGTTAATTAAGATGGAAAAGTAGGAAATGATTAATTAATTAACTTGTAATTAATTAATGGTTATGCAAGCAAGATTAATATTGATGGGGTAATTAATTTAATTTACTTTAAATTAATTAGAGATTTGTAATTAATTTAATTCATTTTAAATTAATTATAAATGAGGTGATTATTAATCTTTGTTTATATATGATGGATGATATTGATTTCCATGATTGATTGTGATCTCAGATATATATCTATTGTGTTATGGATGCTTGGTTAAGTATGATGATATTGATTATCTGTTTGAGTAGATAATATGGATTAGCTGTTTTTGATGATGATGTTATTATCCATTGTGATATTGTTATTTATCTATCTGTGTGTATATAGATAATTGAATTTAAATTGTTTTAACTTTAAAACAACTTGGCCTTAAAAGACACGGTTTGGATTTCGATGAGACCGGGATCGGGTTTCCAGATTTGGATATCCGAAAACCACATCGATCCAAATAACGATAGGTCGTGAATCTCAAGTGAAGATGAAGATTCAGAGTGCAAGGGTTATTGTCGTTGACTCTAAGGGTGATTCCAAAATGAGTGTAACGAGATAATGCCTTCGGTTTCGTTCGAACCCGGAACGAACTTATATGGATTGAATGCTTTCAGAACATCGTCAGGTGGACGATGAGCATTCTAAGAGATGTGTTCTGTAAAGGTAATCGTAGCCTCAAGCCTCATCAACCGGGAATGGCTAAAACAGGGGAGGTGCAGCAAGGCTTCGTGGGTAGCACCCACTTGAGAGCGAGATATACCCCTGTCTAGATGTCCCTTATTTTCGGCTTAGTGTGTGGTTGGTCATGAACAACCGTGGGGTTGTTTTGTTTGGAACTGTCCAGTAAGGGATGGTTCCGGCCTTGTGTTGCAGGGAACTTAGGGTGGGTTCTCGGTACGGTGATCTAGGCCACGTACTGTGACGGGCGGTACCCCAGTAGCCCTGCCATTGTATGGAATCCAAAATCCAATAAGTGCCATCGGATTTGATTGTATACCTATGTATGCTGGAATTTAATGAATGTAACAATTTCGGCTATTTTCTATTTACTTGAAAACCCTAGACTTATTATAATATCACTGAATTTCCTATCAAAGTTTTGGTTAGCGTAAGGTAAAAACATTTCCATGTTTATGTGTGGGATGTCTTACGTGATACCCTTTGTTTTCAAAAGGTTTTTAAAGTTAAGCAACTTTAACCGTTTACTCATACCAGACCCATGTCTGACCCGGAGTTTATTTCTATTTTTCCTAAACTCTCGGGTACCCAAATATTTACGGGTAGCCAAGGGATTCAGGTTAGCTTTGACGAATTGTGGAGGAGCAATGGAGCAGGAGGCTTCAGCGTATAGATATATATTGGTTCCTCTGTGTTAGTATTTATCTGTATTTCCGCTGTGTTATATCTCTGTGATGTTTTGAGTTGTATCGAGTTGTATTAACTAGACAGGTGTTTATAACTGTCTAGTATGTGTTGTATTATCTGTGTAACTCTGATGTATATGATACTATGTAATCTATTTTGTGATATATTATATTTCATTCATTCCGCTGTTGAGATTCTGATGTTGTTGTTCTTTCTTCTCTATCTTTTCTACTTTCTCACCTCTTTCTTTCTTTTCGATGATGCGATTTTCCGGGCCTGGAAAGTCGGGTCGTCACAAAGGGGGAGAATTATAAAATAGGTTAGATAGGCTTAGATTAAGGGGGAGTTAGTAGATTAAAAGGGAGTTGTTGGAATAAGGGGGAGTTAGAGTAGAACCAGAGTTTATGGAGTATATTTTATAAACAAAGGTTGTCATCATTAAAAAGGGGGAGATTGTTAGTTCTGGAAATGATGGTTTTGATGAAAACAACCTTAGGACTTGTTATAAAATATAAATACTAATATTCTTGTCTAGATATATATGTATATGTAGGATATATATATATATGTGTGTGTGTGTGTGTGTAGGTACTGAGAATGAAGACTGTACAGTATAAAGATTCAAGATTGAGTATAGAGATTCAAGACTGACGAATTCAAGATTGAAGAAACCAAGACTGAAGACTCATGAGTATCAAGATTTCAAGATTTCAAGAGTTCAAGACATCAAGATAAGTAATAGAGTCTAGATTTATGTTAAAACTTCATAATAGCACTAAAATCTTTATTCGGATTTTAATTGTGGAATGGAATCCACCTTCTCGCTTTAATAGTGAGATGGAACCCACGACCTTTTTAGTGGGATGAGACCTTCTCTAGTGGAGTGGAATCCACAAAATTTTCAATGATTTATTTTAAATATTTTTCCAAAAACTTTTTAAAATTCGTCTCTTTTAGTTTAAATATTTTAGCCTTAAAATATTTTTATTATCTTTTATATTTTGATTTCAAAATCGTCTCTTGTTTTTAAACTACCTCTTGGTTTTAGTATTGTAAGTTTTAAAATCTCAAAAATATATTATATACCTAGTTTTTAATATTACTTTTTATTATAGATTATATATTTTGAAAATTGCTTTTTAATCTCTTTTATAAGTTTAAACTATATTCAATATGGTTTATAAACTTCAGAAATTATTTTGACAAGTTTTAGAATAGAAATCACTTTTTAAAAGAAAAATCAATTTTCAAAATTCAAAGGGGCATGTCGACATACCCCATCCCCCATCTCGACATGGTGGCCGTTTATTTCAAAATTTAAATTTTCAAAAGAAGTGTCTATTTGTCATAACCTTACGTGAATGGACACGACTGTTGTTCTTCTATAAATACCTAATGTTTTGAACGAATTTTTACATAAGTTTTTCTTCATTTCTTCGCTCCTTCTTCTCCACAAAAATATTCTATTATATTTCAAATGCTTTAACAAAACTCTACCGAAATCCTAAGTGAATCAAACTCGATCATCTCTACTTTGATTCTCTGCCACTCTCACTTAAAGATCTCAGTGCTATTTAGAGTTATAGGATCATTTGTAATCAAAGATCAAAAGATCGAAGTGTATCGAGTCTCTCTCTATCAAAGTGTGATTGGAAACGGTGTGATTGTGGCTCGTAAATCAATTGGGTGTGATTGTAGCCCGTAAATCAATTAGGTGATCTTGTAGCATGGTTAAATCAAGAGAGTTTGCCCTGGACTCGAAGACAGGAGGGTGTATCTCGTGGCCTTGAAATCAAGGTTGTAATATCGACATTATATTTGAAAAGAAATCTGCACAAGAAATTTTGTGGGACTGGATGTAGGGTAACTCCGAACCAGTATAAAATTCCGGTGTGTTCTTTCCTTTTACTACTTTTTATTTAATATTTTCATCTGTGTCTGATTCTGTGATTGTCTCTGTGTTTGTGAATTGCATCTGTATGTGTTTAATTTCAAAAAATTTCAAAAATTGTATAAAATTCATTAAACACTATTCGCCCCCCTTCCTCTAGTGTTAATTCTGCCTTAAGATTCGTAATCCGCATTCCCTACACTTTATAAGAAGGAGTCTCAAAAGCACATGCTAGTTCTGGATAAGTACGCAACTATAATTTATAACCATTCCTCCCTTCTTCAACAATATTGTTGCGAAGTATTATACAAAAGTACATTATGCCCGATATCACTTCAATGTCATGGTTGTACACCTCCTTTCTTAGAACTTGAAATCTACCTTGTAGAACTCTAAAAAAACGTTCAATGTCTTTCCTTAAACTGGCTTGCTGTGCAGTAAATTTGCATTCCTTCTCATTTGGGGCTTTTTGAAACCTTTGACCAACATTTTCCAAGTCGGATATATACCATCAACTATATAATATCCCATGTTGTGTTGTATATTTCCTATTATGTAATTACAAGCTTGTGTAGTATCATTAGATAAGGAACTAAATAAGTAAGATCGATAGAGAACACTAATATCGTTTAATGACCCAGGTATACCCAAAAATGCGTGCCATATATATAAGTCAAACGAAGCTACAACTTTCAAAATCATGGTTGCCTTGTGGTAATGTTTGGTATATTGTCCTTGCATTGCAATTAGAAAATTTTCCAATGAAAATGCATACAATCTAAGCTACCCAACATAATTGGAAATCCACATTGTTCACCCATAGCCAATAGTCGGTAGATATCATTATCGTTTGGTACTCTAAGGTAATCCATGCTAAATGCTAGGACCGCTATTTTATAAAATTCTTTTAAGCATTCGTTGGTGGTAGAATCTTCGATTTGGGCATACTCGTCTTGCCTATCGGCACTTACTCCATACATTAGCATTCGTAAGGCACTTGTCATATTTTTGCGGCAAAAGACCCAGATGATCAAACATATTATTTATTTGTGTGAAATATGTGTTTCTATCCTCTAACCTTGTCATAGCTCGCTCAAATATGTTTCTAGACATTTGATACATTAATATGAACTTTACCATGTCAAAACATGTATAGTTCTTAAAGTAATATGCCATTATTTGATCATGCCCTGGTTGATAATTTCTTTTATTATATTTACACCCCTAAAAAACTCCTACCTTGTTTGGAAGATTCATCCATCTTTTGTAACTAAATAAGCTCTAGTACTTTTGACACTATTACTTATTGTTGAGAATCTTCACATATACGACTATTACTCGAAGTTGACGAAGAGTAGAAGGAAAAAGAGAAGCAAAATAAAATTTTCATTGGATTCATGTTTATACTTTTTGTGTGTTTTGAGTATCAAAAATAGCATCAATATATAAGCTCTTAAAGTTGTATAAATATCTCGAAATCTACTTAGATATCTATTGAGGTTTGTACTATATGTTTAGATATTACTATAGCTTGTCCTGCACATTAGGATTTTTATTGAATTTTGTACTATATGGTCAGAAATTTACTATACCTTGTCCTATCCACTAAGATATTTATTGTATTTTGTACTATATATGTACATATTTATTATAGCTTGTCCCATCCACTTAGATATTTTTGGAGTGTGTAAATATTTACTATACCTTGTCCTATGCACTTAGATATTTATTGAAGTTTGAAGTACATGGTTAGATATTTATATGACAGTACCGTGATATGAATCAAAGAAAAACCATAGAATATAATCCAAAGCAGATATATGATATATCACGTAGAAAAAACATGAATAACATAGGATATACTCAAAAACAAGTGCACTACATAGTCCAATATGATAAACATAGTCCAATAAAAATACGTAAAGAATATAGTCCAATGCACGGAACAAAGGAAACAATCCTCAAATATAAGAGCGTAAATGAAACAAACTAACAAACCAAACAAATCAACTAATCATCATCCTCGTAATCATCCTCATCATCATCGTCCTTATTGTCATAGTATGGAATCTTATTATCATGGTCAACCCCATTAAATCCATCGTGCATGAAATCAGAAGCACCACCCATATATGCTATCGTATCTGAGTGTGGAATGTGTCTAGGTCAATGGTGGTATATTGCCTCCTCCTCAACAGTCAAATCCCGAACACGTCTCGTTAGATCTAGAACTCTCTACTCGTACTCCTCTATATTGTGTCTATGCTCTCTGCATGTAACATCCATAAGACCAACCTGCATCTGAAATAAAGTCTCGTATAGAGATGATGTTGGATTTGGATAATCAGTGATCGATAAATGTGGTATGGCAATATACCGATCCTGGCCGGATGAACTAGGTATAGCAATAGATCATCCATATACTCTACGTGGAATCTCAGGTCGTGGAGAAACATACCTCTGAGTGTGCTGAGATAAATCCTGCACAATAGGGGGTGTAGCACCAGGACAAATGGTGGAAGACCCAACTAAATTGACAGCTCCTCCATGTGTAAAATCGATAGTCGGTGGTAGAGTGCATAATCTATACCAAAACTAAAGATAATCCAAGTTGCAAATAATGAAGTAGTTCGATTCGTGCCGCCGTTTTCTGTTGCAATTAAAGGAGGCCATGGAAAACACTCTGAGAAAAGGTGTATGAGGATGAGGATTATTAGAAACCATGTATCCTCCGTATATCTGACGCCAACATCACTCACAATGATACTACATACAACCAGCAGTGAAAAGAGATAATACCAATGGAAACCGTCTACCCGACCAAAATACTGCATGTGAAGTGCTAGGATATGTCAAAAATGGAGATCCATTATACGGTTGACAAATGATGTCAGAACGTGTAAGCCATTACTCTATCTGTTTCCGCGCAAGTGTGAAAACAAGACTAGCCTCACCGCCATACACTCTCACTATTTTGCAGTGACCATGCACAAATCCTGGGAAAAATAATGCTAACCGGTGGTCTTTAGTCAGGTGAGCTAGATTATGGCTATACTCTTACCACCAATACTGTAAAACCTCCTAAAGGACCCATAATGATGTACCATGACTAGTAACCACACATTGTATCTCCAATAACCTATATAAGTAGGACATGATAGCCATTGCCGAGTCATAAAGTACAGGGTAAGAAAGATCAAAGTTCGCAACCGCTGCAACATGTCTTAATGGCAATGTACTGAACAGATTGGAAAAGAAAAGGTTTCCCCTCATGTACAAGACAAATAGCCTAGTTATCTCCAAGTCATCGGCAGAGTTGTATTGTCAAAGCAGTTTCTTAATAGTGTCCTTGAGTAAACTTACTCTAATTTGAGTACCTTCTGATAAGCATGATAGAATGGGAATACTATGTAAAACATATAGTAGGTTATCATGTTTTTGGTACTGCTCATCGTAAGATAAAGGAAGGTGTAACCCAACGAAAATATCAATAAGCACAATATAATCTAAATGACTAGCTCCCATCTCCCCAAAAGCGAAGTGAAATGCATGGGTTGCTTCCCACCAAAAATAATCTAACGCATCGCATAATTGTGCATTAGAATTTAAGGTCAACTGAATGCCTATAATAAGGAATATCCTGGGTTAAGCAAAATTCAATGCGATTTTATATGTAAATATTTTAAAAAAACATACCGAAAATATCCTGAAATCCAATGTCACCTAAAAATCCAATAATGCGTTGATCAACATCGACTACTATGGTTAACAAATATAAACGAAGTATTGATGCAAGAGACCCGCGAGTTTTCCCTTCCCTCGCCTATTGAGAAAATTATTTTGGCTATTAGCCTCATAAAATAAATGTATAACTATACAATTTATAAACTAAAATGTGAAAATTGTATCAAGTCTAAATATAGAACCATATAATCAATATAGAACCATACAATATATACCATATTTTTTGAATACATAGACAATATATAATAATTGCTGCTAAGCAATATCGTTGTGTTTAAATGTATAATTTTACCTGTAGTGATATCGACATGGGTAGAAACATGTACTTGTTCATCGGGCAAAACACAAAAATTGATCAATTCCTTGTCCGGTCCTAAGTTTTGATCGATAATCGAAGCGAAAGCAGAGTCATTGGAAACAACCCCCATTCATCGCTTTCAAGATACCATTGTTCTATCAACCCTCCGCCTTCTCGAAGAACTAGAGCTAGGAGCTTCACCACCATCATCTCCGCCGCCCCTAACATTTTGGGAAGATCCACCGCCATTGCGATTTGCACGCAAAATTCTTCTCATCTTTGGTAATTTTTTTTGTAAAATAAGGTAGAAAATGGGTTAAAATCGAGTGGGTTTGGGGTAAATTTCAAATCAAATTTTGGGAGCGGTTGGGAAAAATTAGGGGAAGGAAGAATAGCCATCTATTCTATACTAGTTTATCTGCCATTAATAATGCCGGATATACTAGCTACTTCGACTTTATTTGAAAACCCACAAGGATTGCCGCATGAGGTTTTATAATTGGGTTTTGAGTTATCCGCTATTATAAATACTGGATAACTCGGCACTTTTGTTTTGGTATTAGGTTACACAAGAGGTCAGTTCGTGAATTGGCCATGTGCCACCAATGACCGACCTCTAGTGTTTAGGAATCTCTTAAGAGATAATTCTTTTTATTCTCTGCAATAAATTTTATGGACCTTATTGTTCATGTTTTTTCAAATTCCATATACTTGAATGGGAATTGAACAAATAACAAGACATGAAATTGGTAAAACATATTTGTAGTAAAGTATGATGTCAAAATTTGATATTATAAATATATACGAAAATGTTAGCATATATCTAGCCACATGTTAAGGTTGTTAAATCACACAAATAACTCCTACTAGTTCCAACAATTTTTTATGGTATAAAGAAAAAAACATATTATTAAAAAATATATTCTTTTTGGTATTTTTGCCTATAATAATCATTTTAACATGTGCTTTTGGCTACCAAATATGTAAGCGTTTGTTAATCATAGTAATCGATTATTAATGATCTTAGACAACCACTAACCATACATTATAGTGCATTTGGAATGTGTATTCAAAATGTACTTTCATTTTCTAGGATGTAAAATTAGCACCTAGCTGTTATATTTGCACTTTTGTAATGTGCATTTACAATTTAGTTGCTATGATACCATTAAAACAAGTGTAAAAAATAATGAAAATCATATTCACTATTTCACATATACATATGTACAAATTTCAAATTAAAAGTACATATAAATCAAATATATGTTATCAAATCAAGTCAAAACCAAAACGAATTTTTAATGATTTATTTTTAATAGTTAGTTGTATCACATGGTCCATATCTGTAGCGGCCAAGAGTAGCGTAGTTGTTTGATGCATGTGATGCTTACCTTAACACCATATACATATCCTTATGAATTACCTGAAGTAAGATTGTGGTTTCGATGCATACTTCCTCAGAGTTTACAGGGCTGAAGCTCAATTGTTTGGGTTTTTTAAAAAAGGTTTCGTACTAAATATCATCAGATACAGTACAGTTATCAAAATAAAAATATATTACTATGATGGACTTGTTTACCATCTGATCAACAAATATAGACTGCACTTCTGCTTGACTCATAAGATCGCGATTGTGTGCTTTGTTAAACTTTGTTATAACCTATCTTCCTTCATCTCCAACTTTAAAATGAACTAAAGCTTTATGGTTTTTTCCTGTCGTTGGTCGTGGATTACTCGGAGTTCCTCTTTGATGTCTTTTTTGGGAGCCTTCTTTTAGGACAACATATGTCTAAGATCTAATATTACCATTTTTGAGCACTTTCCTCTCTTTTCGCACACTAAATCCTCTCCTTCTTGCATATATATATATATAGAGAGAGAGAGAGAGAGAGAGAAATTGTGTGCATCCTACACCGACCGGAACAATTTTCTATCTTTGGCATAAAATCTTCACAAGACTTTATATTATCTGTTTGATTAATACCATATTCATCAATGTTTAAGGTCTCAACATTTTGAGTATCTTCATTTTCCTCACAAATAGATTATGGTCCCATGAGTCATCTTCAATTGCCGTGACGTTGTCAGTATTGTAGCAACCTCCATTTACTGTATGGGACATTTTATTTAGACACAAATTGTAGATAGAAAATAGGACACAAGAGATCTTGACCATTAGATCTCCCCCAAAATTCCACCTCTCATGTAAAGACAAAATGATTCAATGACCAATACTTATTGTGTCTAGTTTTGTGTCCCAATAGTCGTTCCCTTACTGTATATATAAAAGAACTTAGAATTATTTAAGAAAAAAACTTTATATGTAAAACATTGACTTAAATATATTAATAGAACTAACAGGAACTAACAGCATCATTAGACCACATTATAATAACATGTTATAAAGCAAACAAAATTCAATAATTAGTGTGATTTTATCATAAAAATTTATCAGAACTTTAGCACAAATGCAACTAAATAGTTCCTTATTAGATTTTTTTCCGTGTTTGACTTCATTCAAACGAAAAGATTATGAAATTCTATGTGCACACAAAATAAAGACAAAAGGGACACTAGAGATCTTAACCATTAAATTTCTCTTGATTTCCACCATCCACACAAGGATAAAAAGATCAACCGGTCCACATCTATTAGTTAAATAATTTGGCTTTGTTTTGTGTCCAAATAACTAGCTCCTTTGTTTAGTAATAATTTTCCTTAGAACATCTCTTTATATTATTTTTGGTTTTATTTTATATTTCATAGTTTCCATATACAAAACTTTATATAATGTGCAACCTAAAGTATATTAATACGTCAACGTAGTGTCTTCATATTCAGATCCAATCGCAGCTTCATCTCAAATAATTTTGGACTATGGGCCACTTCGATTTGTAAATAAGTCGTGCATGAACTAATCTAACCTTTGAACCCGTGGTCCAACTGTTTATTTTACCATGTTGAACCATGGCTGTTTTATTTTACCCTTACGTTCTCACATTCTCATTCTCTTTTATTCTCATCCTCTATATTGTTTTGAAGAAAATATATAAATCTAAATTGCAAAATTCATTATCATCCTAGAACCTAAAGAGCAAGCTCCACCACTTCATTCTTCACCGCTACAAGCTCCTCCAAGGTCACTACAAGCTTCGTATTCGCAGTCACTAAACTTCTATTATTGTACATTGCTATTGTATACAATGACTGCAGTTGTGTAATGCAGCAGTACACAACTTCGGTTGCAGACCTTGAATACTCTATACAGCTTGCCTAACCCACAATTAAATTTTTATATTTTTGCATATAACTTATATTTGAATGTATAAATTTTCAAAAAAAATTGAAAATTCATAGTTCCATGGTTTGTTCGGTCGAACCATTAAACCTTAACCTTGAGTTATAACAGTTCAACTCATGGTCCGATCATGAAAATTATGTCTTGGTGAAAAGACATGTAAACTACAAGAATTGCCAAAATTACCCGAGCCTGGTTCTTTAATCTTGAGAGAAATAAAACTGAGTACTTGTTTATTTAAGTAGTGTGAACCCCTGCTACGCACATGGGGGTTCACATAATATTTTAACTATGCATTTTTAGAGTTTTATTTTGGTTAAATGAATCGAAACATATGTTTTTGGATCGTAATATGTTTATTTTGGATTTTCTCAAAAACTTTTAACAAATCATAATATATAAATATGCTTAAATAATTTTAAATGGCACAATAACTAATATTTTGAATACAATGATTTTATATGACAAATATTAACATCAATTATAAGTCATTCTTAATTTAGAAGCAGTACATTACCGTTAATGTTAGTTTCCTAAATTGAATTGTTCGTAATTAATTCATTTTTACCAGGTGCATGGTAATATTATTTGATATGACTCTAATTTAATTTGGAATTAACTTGGAAAGTTAAAAGTGAAAATTAACTGGAATTAATTGTATTGTATTTCTAACTAAAATTTAAATGGTGAATATGTTTACCATAATTTAAACTGTGAAATAAATGATATTAAATTCACTTCAATTTGCAGATAATTATTAATACATTTAAAAAATAGGGTTTGGACCAAAGGTCCCTATTCTCAAAGCTCATGTACAAAAAGTCCCTACTCATAAACTCACCTAAATTAGGTCTCTATTTTGTTATTTTTTACCAAACTGTCCCCTCCCACAAAATCGGCCCAGTATAGAAATCAGGGGCAAAAGTAGAATAAATTAGCTAAAAACTAAAAATAAGGACCTAATTTTCATAACTTTTTCGGGAGGGATTTTTCTTCCATCATCTTTCAGTTCTGGGGACTAGGCAAAATTCCAATAGTAATCAACGTGAAATAGGATACCATGCAAGAACGAATATACTTTTATTATTATATGCAATGTGAGTAAATTATAATAAAAAATGTTATTTAAATTTCAGTTTAAACTAAATGGAGAATGAAATTCAAATAACGACAATTAATTGTTATTTATATATATTTCTAGTTTGATCCTAATTTGAATTAGAGAAATAATTATATGTTAGTTAATTAATGCACTTTTGTGCTAACTAAATGAATTAATTGCTATTTATGGGCTTAGTTATTCAATAACAATTACTTAAATTGACATTAAAGATGGAAAATTATAATAATATACATTTATAAATACAAGGAATCGCTGTCAAGTCCCTGGAATTGAAAGATGATGTAAGAAAAGTCCCTCCCGAATAAGTTATGAAAATTAGGTCCCTATTATTAGATTTTGACTAATTTATACCGCTTTTTCCCATGAAAAGAATGCTAAGTCGATTTTCTAAAAGAGGACAGTTTGGTAAAAAATAACAAAATAGGGACCTAATTTACATGTGTTTATGAGCAGGGACTTTTTGTGCATGAGCTTTGAAAATAGGGACCTTTGGTCCAAAACCCCAATATAATATTCGACCAAACTAAGAAATAAATATGTTACTGAAATTTTAAATTAACTAATTTACATATTTCTCTATTAAATTAATACAAAATATTCCTTAATGAATAATAGACTGCACATTTACATACCTATTACAAATAAAATCACTTAGGGAAAGAAAAGGTTTTGGTATGTAGTTTACAATATCCTAGTAAGAAAACTAATTCTAAAGTTCATAAACGTTTGTAATGGAAGTTCATGTAACAGATTCAAGAATACTATCATGTAAATAAAGTTATTTAGCGAATCACATATTGTAACGACCCAGAATTTTGAACAAATTAAATTGAGAATATTTAATTAATTTTAAATATTTGAACGATGATTTAATTTGAATCCCCGATTTAAATTTGAAGCTGACGATTAAATTATAAAATTTAATCTATTGATGTTGAATAAAAATTTATATCTTCAATTTTGAGTTGAAGGAAAATATTTCGAAAGCTTGAAAAATTCGTATTGATAATACTGAAGATAATTGGAGCTTCAGAATCGAAATTGAAATTGAATTGTTCAGTTGGAAATTATATCGTTCGAATCGATATTTAAAAATAGTCAATTTTCAGACAGTCTCGGAATTCGACGAAACTAGTTCCATTGGGTCCGTAACGTTGAATTATTGTCAGATTTCAAGTTTCGTATTTTTCGGAGTTAATACGTGATCATACGTTGAGTAAATGCATCGAAATTTTAAAGCAAATCCAATTTAAATTTAAATTTAAATTATTGGTCAACACCAGCCTTGTTCCTCCCATACTGTTATCTTCCCTAAGTCACGCAGAAAATCACGTAAAGGTATCATGGAGGCCATACTTCATTCGATTTTAAAAATCTCGTCCTCGAATCTATTTTCTTCCCTTCCACAAATCATCAGAAGAAAAATGGTGGCCGAAAGGTTCAAAATCGTGTTTGTTTCCTTTTCCCCCATTTCCAAATTGATTTGCATATCCCAGTGCTCGCTTCCTTCTCCTCAAGACCGAAATCGAATTCGATTTAAGCATAGGCAAGTTCGTTTGTTTCCTTCTCCTCAATTCGTAGTTCAATAGACGATTTCGCATGGCCAGGGAGGGCTCGATCTTGTACGAGGTCACGAGGCGGGGCGACTCGATGGGTTGTGGGTTTGTCGAGCTTCGCTGTGGAGTGGGTCGCATTGGAATCTCGCGAGGCAATAGGGGCTACTCGAGTGGCAGCGCGAGCGAGTCGTGGGGCAACTGGAGGCGCAATTCCTAGGGCGACGATCTGGAGCGCGTCGCGATGGCGATGGGGTTTCTCGAAGCAGGCACGCGAGCGTGGCATTGTCAGGTTGGGGTCGCGTCGCGAATTCGAGGGGTTTGCCAAAGCGACGAAGGGTTTCGTGTGAGGCAGGTTTATGGATGATGGCACGCTGGGTGGGTCGAAATGAAGGCTCGAAGTCGAGGGCAGCGACAAGAGAGGATCGGCGGTGTTGAGTTTGGGGTCTGTCGGGCAGTGAGGTATCGATTTGTTTTTATTTTATTTATTATCCTTTTCATTTTAAATTTAGATGTATATATCTATGTACATAACCAGTAAGGGAGATAAATTCATTTAATATACTTACCTCATTTATTTTAGTTATCAAAAACATTTTTTTTAGGGATTTGTTATAAAGAAAGTTAGTTAAGAGAAGTTAAAACTAGGGAACAGTAATTAAATTGTTTAGTTAACCAAGGTAATTATTTTGATTACTAAATGTTATAAAAGAAAATTTGTTAAAAATATAATTTTTGGTAAGAAAAAGAAATTTAATAATTTATTGGATAAATTTCATTTAAAGGTAAGTTAATTTAATCTATTAAAGGAAAATTAGTTAAATTTAATTTTAGTTAAATAAATTTATAAAGGGGAAATGGGTTTGAAGAAATTTAAAATGGTGGTTAAATAAAATTTATTGATTGAGAAATTGGTTTAGAACGAACTATCAAAAATTTAACAATTAAAAACGGAAATTGGTTAATTAATTGGTTCGAATATTAATAAATTTGTATAATTATTTATACAAGGTATAAATCAAGAGAAAATCGAGTCAGGAATGGCAAACGGAAATAAAAGCAAAGGTGAGATCTTTTTCTCACTCAAATGAAGTTGGATTTTGATTGACTGATTGATTGCTGTTTGTATTAGATATAGTAGGATATCTATATATATATAGCAATATATACATATTGGCATATGTATATATTGGATTGATTGATTTCCCGCCTCGTATAGCGGATGAGACCCTATTGCGCCGTTAGTAAGCGGATTTTTATAAAAACCCATATACCGCGATATTCCACCTCGAAGTGGAATGGTATTGTGCTAACGTCTTTGGATGCAGGGAAACAGGTTGGAGGGATCCAACTGGATTCCTCACCAGTAGTTATTTATTTACAGATATTGTGATGTATTCTGTTATCATATGTTGAGATATGATATTGACTGTTGTGATTGACTAATTGATGCGTTGCATCATCGGATTCAAATTTTGAAGTTTAAAAATAACGATTTTAACTTTAAAAAGATATTTTAAAAGTGATTCTTCGAAAGTATACGTTTTATTTGAATCTTTGAATGGGTTTACTTTAAATAAATAAATGTTATAAATTTAAAGTTATGGAGATTATAATGTTTGTGAAATATAACCAAAAGATGATTTTTGAAGTAAATAGTTAAGTAATTTATAAGATAGTTTAAATTTGAATTTTTGAATTATTATCAATTAAAATTATTGGAATTTTAAACGAGTTTTTATAAGTGTTAAATTTGTAAAGATATGAAACTTATAAAATTATAAGTTGTAAAGATAGGAAATTTATAGAATTATAAATTGTGAAGATTTGAAGTTTATAGATTTATAAAATTTGAAGTTTATAGATTTATAAAGTAGGAAGTTATAAAATGAATGGAATTGTAGAATAAAAGATTATAAGAAATTTACTTATAAATTGGGTTTTTGCCTTAAATTGGAATATTTATCGAATTGATTTATAAAAGAGATTTATAAATCAAAGTTGTTAGAAAATAGAAATAGAATTTATAAACGGTGTTTTATAAATTCGAAAATCAATCAAATTTGATGAATCGAATATAGTAGGTTATTAAGGAAATTTTATACACGATTTTGGATAGTGGATAAATTCTTGAAAATAAATGTGTAGAAAAGATTGAAATGTGGTTAGTGAAGTATATTCACAATTTTGGACAGTGAATATATTTTTAAGTAAAATGGATATGGTTTTGGGAAAGTGATATTTAAGATGAAGTTAATTGTTTTAACGATGTTTTAAAATGATTAAATATCGAAATCATAGATTTCAACATTTATTGTTGAAATAGACGTTTTCGAGAAATAAGGAAATGATGGACTATAACACTGTTGTTATAGTAAATGATTTCCGAAAGGAAATGTTTTTGTCTAGTATTGGGATTTATATATCTATCTAAATTCCGAATCCCTATACTAGTGATTTTGAGTCGTCGTAACGATGTTTTACGTAACATTCGTTTTGACTCAAATTGATGTTGTTATAGAAAATAATTTTCCTTAAAGAATGAAATATATACTTAATTTGATTTAAGTATATCGAAGGTTTTCCAAGTGTTGAAAATAAATGATTTGTGAAATACTTATTTTTAAATAAGTATGAAATTTCTTTTCCAAAATGAAATGAACGTTTTGAGAATTTATCTTTGTAAAGATAAATTGAAATTGAATATTGAAATCGATTTGAAAATCGTATATCTATAGATATTTGAAAAATATAAATTCACTATGGAATTTATAAAAGGGAGACTGTTTAAAAATAAATATCGATTTATTTTAGAAGTGTGGAAATTTTATATCTAGTAAAAGATATTTTGGAGGATAAAATAATTTGGAAATTTTTTTGAAATCTGATGATGTTGCGCATCTTTATTGATAGTTAAATAACCGACTATCAATAATTACCTTTAGATAGGTATTTGTTGTGAATTGGATGAATTTGAATGCCACACTTGTTTTTAAATAAACGCTCACTATTCGGGTTAGCCGGGAAAGGACCATGGGGTCGTATAACCCATTCCGAATATGTGATACGTCGTTATGAATTGCATTCGAAGACCGGTGTTGAAGACCGGATATTTTTGAAAACGGCAGGATTACCGTCGAGTTACTCTACATCGGCTGATCTCCGATTTAGAGGTTTTATCACCCTTAGTGACGGGAAGTCCTGACGTGATTGAAAACTATCCGGATATGCAAGGGCTTCGTGAGAAGTGCCTTCGGTTCTGTTCGATCCCGGAACAGACTTGTATGGATTGTGTGTCTGACGTTACAATTTGAGATATAAAGCTGATTTCTTTCAAATACATTTCTGTTGGTGGCGGAGAATTTATTCTCTTAGCTTAACACCCTTCTCTGAGACGTACGAGCTCAGAGGTTATGTAGTTGAAATTTATCAGCGATATATCCCAATTTGGTAACGTGGCATACTGAGTGTTGCTGTGAAATGATCAGTGTTTGGTCATTTGTGATATGATCATTTGTTTGATCTTGTATCTTTGTGATCATAGGTTGATCATTTTGTTTGACCCGAAGCAGGGCTTTTTTTTGAGAAAGCGTAGCTTTGTGGACGAGACTTCGTCGAGCCTCACACCCCGGAAATGGTCGAAACAGGAAGGATGCGGCAAGGTTCTAGGGAGTAGCGCCCCTTAGTGTATGTCATTCCTTCTGGATAGAGGTGGTATCATGGTATGGAGCCCAGATACTTAACCTATGTGGTTGCTGCATTTTTACTATGTGGTTTGTTGGAAATCGGGGATCCTCGGGAAGATCGGTTACGATCGGGGAATGGCATACGCGTGTCAGTAGTTACCTATTTTTGCAGAGGTAACCCGGCCTTATGTTGGCAGAGATCCGGTTAGGTTCTCGGGTCGTCTATTCCAGGGACGTACCCATCGTGGAGAAGGAAGTTCCTTAGCCTGACCATTTGTTGGAAATCCAAAGAAACAATACGACACTTGTACGGTTTTAGTTGTAGAACCTATCATTCACTTATTGTGGTCACCACTGTTTGGATGGTAGCTATAGTAGGCATAAGTGCGGAATGCCTATGCTGGCTAAGATTAATATTATACTTTCGAAATGTTTTCTACACTATGCACTAATAATAATATCAGAAATGATTTGATTTTGCGTAGTAAGCATCTTTGACTATCATAAGAAGAAATCTCCTCCAATTCTGCATTTTCATTGTGTGTGTGGTGGGAGGTCTTATGGTAGATTCATTTTCCAGAAAGCATTTCGAATTGACTTCAAAATTATTTTGTTGTTTTAAAGATAAACTGTTTTACGATCTCACACCAGTCACCATGACTAACTCGGAGTTTATTGTTCCCTTCTAAACTCTGGGTGCCCACAAATTTCCACACGGGCAGTCTAGAGTTAGATTATCAGGATATTCTGGATATTCTGGAGCTTTGGAGATAAGCTGGAGGACGAGACGTAGTATTTGTATCTGATATTATTTATTCCGCTGTGTATTCTGTATGAGGACAAGTTATATAACTGTCCATTGATGTGCTGTGTTGTATTGAGTTGTATATTGACTCTGATGATTGATGTATGTATAAAAAACTGATATAATTCTTTGTTTTAAAAGACTAGTGTTTATCTATTATATATTGTTCCGCTGCGATATGTGAGATTCTGATATTGTTCTGTTTCTGATGCTGTTCTGTTGTTGTTCTTCTCTCTTCTTCTCTTTTCTTCTTCTTCTCACTTTTTCTTCTTTCTAAAACCCTCACTATTGGAGTTTCCGGCACTCGATTTCTCGGCAGTCGATAAAGTGAGTATCGATGTCGAATTTTCGAAAGTCGAAAATTTCGGTATGTGACAAGTGGTATCAGAGCATATGGTTAAGCGACAACCCTGCTCTGTTGGGTGTTACTCATTAGAGATAGAGTCAGCAGTACTCTAGAATGAATGAGTTGAGTGTAATAATAAATATGAGCGCGTATTTGTTAGTGAATATTAAATTGTTTTATATTGTGATGATTGGTTTGTTGAGTGGTATATGGATTCTGGTCGGTATTGTCCGTACAACTCTATCGATAGGGATCTCTAAACACTCGAATAGAACAATTCGGCACAGTATTGTTTTAAATAGGGTAAATGAGATAATTTTGCCCAAAACTATTTTTGTATAGAAAATAAATGTTTTTCTATAAAGTACTATAGTATATGGTTGCATGGATGTTAGGAAGTAATAATGGTGAATTATCATCATTGAAATTGAATAAGAAATTGAAATCGTAACTCCAAAGTTAAGAAATAAATTCACATACAAATGAAACTTAAAGAATGTAAATTATAAATGTGATTTGTAATTTGAAACGGAATTCCAGAGAAGTTTTTGGAAATGTTTTGAAAATGATTTGAAAATTTTGGAGATTTGGAAAGTTTAATTCCTTTTTGATTTGAAAATGAATTTCAAAGGTTTTGAAAAGTATTTTAGAGAGATGAAAGCTCTAAACTCTTTTCGGTCACTGGAAAATAACTTCGATGATGACCGCGGCATCACCGGTGTTCATTTTCGGGTTTTCAGAAGAGGAATTGCTGCCAAATTGTTTTAAATGGAAGTTGTTTGAAAAATTTGGGTTTTGTTTGGAAATTCCAGGATAATTTGAATTGTTTTCGAAATGATTTTGAAATGTTGGTAAGACTCTGGAATACCATATTTATGAAATATTATCAAGTTGATAACTTATACAATTTGATTTTTGATAGAATAATTTTAACTTAAAGAATGAAGTTAAATCAAAGTAAGTATAAGTGAATATAACTGGAATTGAATTTGATTTGTGAAGTTAAATGAATGTAAATATAAGTGAATCAATTAAATGAAACTGAAATTGGAAGTTGAGATTAGTTTGAAGTGAACTAAAGTTAATTGATAAAAATTCAATATTCAGAAGTCGAACGGAATCCAAATTAGATTGGAATAGTGAATTGAATTCAAATGAATGTGCAAAATGGTTTGAATGTGTAACTAGATGTAATGGCTAGTAGGATATACAGGTATAAAGGAATGGGATTTGATTTTCAAAGATGAATTTGAATTGCTCGACAAAAGGTATGAATTTGAATTATAATATGAGTTTTTGATGATTTCTTGTCTAGCCGCTTGGCTTTTTCTTTTTCTTTTTGAATCTGAGAGTCCGTATGGACGTTTTGTAGTCGTGCCATATTAGCCGCGCAAAGGAGACGCTGGCGAAATTTTTCGGAAATTTAGGGTGTTAGAAAATTTTTGAGAAATTTTGAAAGTTAAAATTTGAATTTAAACTCGAATTTGAATTTAGAAGTTAAACAATGTTGTTTGAAACTTAAAATTGAAGTTAGAAATTTAGTTGAATGATAACGAATCTTTAGTAGGAAGATTTGTTTTGATAAATTGATAAAACTATTGGATGTTGAAAAATAGTAGACGAGTTAAGGACCATTTTTCCTAACTTGTAATTTCGAGGACGAAATTCTTTTAAGGAGGGAAGTTTGTAACGACCCAGAATGTAATATCCCGAAAATTTTAACAATATCAATTTAATAATCTGTTGAATAATTAAATTGATATGGATAATCTTTGATAATAAAATTTGAATTTAATTTAATAATCTGATTAAATTAGTATTAATTGGGAATTTTATCTTTTAAAAGTTAATAAGATATTTTCTATTTGAATATATATATTTATTTATATATATTGTAAATAGAAGCTTTGGGTAAATTGGGAATTTAGATTTAATTTAATTGAATTTGAATTTAAGCTTTGAAATTCAAGAGAATAAATATTTAAATTGTTTTGGAGTTTAGAAAATTGTATAAACTTTTAGTTATAAATAAATTTAGTTTTCTTTCTTTAAAAAGTAATTTGTATATATATAGATAAGTATTTTATAAATAAGAAAAGCCATTTTATATACTTCTAAAATAAATAAATATGTAAAAACTACTTAAGAGACATATGTCATTATCTTAAGTTATTGTTTTAACAAGTGTAATTAAAAGATGAACTATATTGACAAGTGTCTTTATTTTTTTTTATTTTCTTTTATTTTTATAAATTTCAACTTCACTTATATAAACATATGCATTCTCTTTACTTCATTTTCTTTCTATTCTTATTTTTCAAAACAAGATAAACTCAGTTTCTCTAATCGAAATCTGAAACAAATCAATATTACTTTTCAAGATAATCCTCTAAACTCAAATCAGAGAATCAAACTTCTCAAACCAAATCAAAGCCTGTAATTCATTTATTTTCAAAAAGCAAACCAAAGTCTGTAGACAAATCTTCCTTAAGCCAAATCCTTCAATCTGTAACCAAGTTACAATCTGAAATCAAAGACAAGGGACTGCAACATTTTTCTTCATCTCTACATCATATTCAAAGTACCAGCCTACCTTCATTTCTTTCAAATCTGGAATCATTTTAAGGCCTGTCTGCATTCATCTCTTCAAAATGGAAATCAAGCTTGCATGTTAATGAAAAGCAATTTAAAGGCAACAATTCGAGTTTTAAATCAAATTCAAGAAGCATGCAAGTCCACAGTTTTCAAAAGCTAAAATCTGGAAGCTCTGTTTCATTTTTTCAATCAGGTGAGTAACAATACTTTTAAAAATTTAAGGATAAAATCAAGTTGCATGCTTACCTCTGAAAATAAGTTATCTGTGAATATATTTTTAGGTATATCTCTATGCATGCATGTATATATGTTGATGTGCATATATGTTACCTGTGAAAGCTCTGTTCTTCAAATCTTTTTGAAAATCTGTGAATAACCTCATTATTGAACTTAAAGTATAAATTAGTTTGAATATTAATGCTGTGATTAATATTGTATTTGTGAAGAATGATTGCATGTTTAAAATTTGCTGAAGTATGTGGTATGCAGGCATGTGAATATTTATACTCTTCTGTTTACAGTGTTTTGTTCAAGTCTTGATTTAAAGTTAAAAAAATTCTTTAATCTTTGTTTAGACTTAAGATTCAGAAGAACATTGTTGTTCATTTCAAACTTTAGTTAGGATTCTATTGAATTAAATTATATTATAAATAACTCAGGAACTCAAGGAATTTGTGATAACTTTAAATATGAAAAAAAAAATTCGAACTTCATAATTTACGAATTCCGGAGTATAAATGGAATTCTTGTATCTAAATATGATTTTTAAAGGTTAAATCATCATTTTTCGAATGGAAATAAAGGAGCAGTTTGTGATTGTTCAAATTTCATATGATTGGCGAATTCAGATGATTTAAGAATCTATGGGGCACGGGGTTTCGAGTGGAGGTGAAGGGGCTTACGAGAATGCAGGGAAAAATGGATGGAGATGATCTCGATCATCGAGGCGATAGCGGCGAGCATCTGTAATTCGTAAACCTAGTTTTTGATCAGGTTTTGAATTCGATCATTTCTGACTTTATGGTTGTTCGAGTGCTTTGTGGCTTTGGAAAAACGTGGCTGGGACCATGACGAAGTTATGGCCAAGGTTTCAACTCAAACGATGATCGAAGGGGGAAGATCTGGCCGTTGACAAGTTTTGGTTGAATGGAGCTGCCTGTTCCAGTTTCATTCCAGGTGGAAGTTTTTAGCTCGATTTCGTATTCATAATGATTTAGGTGAGCTAGGTGCTCGAGTGTAACGAGGAGGTGGTAGGCGAAGTGTTGAAGTCGGCGGTGATGGTCGGCAGTCGTTCTGGCGATTGTGCATGTGCACATGTACATTTCGTACATCTGGAAGAAGTTGGGTTAGAGGAAGAAGGAGATGAAGTCTCTGTGACTCGAAGTCATGCCGTGATTGTTGGGATCTGGCTCGAGTTGTTTCCAGGGGAAACTCGAGGAAATTGGATTCTGGTGAAGTTAAGTTTAACAGAGGGAAGTCTCGAGTTTTCGCGTGTAAGGCTCGGAGCAATTGGGTTTCGACTCGAAGTAATTCAGTTTGTCTCGGGTAGGTTTTGTGTTCAGTTTTAAAAGGCTGACAGTATTTTAAATTTAAAATGAGTTTTTAAAACTTAAAAAAAAAGCAGGATTTAAACTATGTTTTAAATCAAGTTTAAAATATGGGTTCAAGTTTATTTTGTATCACAGATGTGAAATGAATAAGTTTGTATTATAATATTTAAACAAAATTAAGATGTTTAAAGTAAAATTAAAAAGGTTTGAATTTTAAAGAATGAATTTAAAAATCTTGTAAATTCTTTTATAAATGTTAAGTGTTCTTTAACATTTGGTTTTTAAAAGGGAATTGTAAATTTAATTTAAATTTGGTTAAAGTTAAATTTATAAATTATTTTAAATCTTTAATTTGAAATGAAATAAAAGAAAGATTTAAAAGTAAAAGATTTCAAAGCCTTTTGTAAATGATAATTAAAGTAGTTATAAATATTTATACTTTAATTTAGAGGTTTAATGATATAGGAATCATTAAATAAATAAGGTAATTAGAGAATGATTTGATAATTTAATTAATTAATGATTTGATTAATTAAATAATTAGGATGATAAGTAAATTAATTAATTTGGGATTAAGAATCATTCATTTAAATAAGTATAGATATTAATAAATGATTAGAAATTAATCAAATGATTAAAGATTGATTAAGAAATTAATTTGGTAATTAGAAATTAATTAATTGATAATTAAGAATTTATTAAGTTATAATTAATAATAGTTGATTTAGTTTAATTACTTAAAGAAAGTAATTAAAGAATTGTTAATATTAATGAGAAATCATTAATTAAAGATTATTAAATACTTAATTAATATGATTAATTTTGATAATCAATTAGATTAAGTAATTAATAATAATCATTTATAAATTGGTTAAGTAGAATTACTTAATGGAAGTAATTAAAGTAATTAATTACTTAAGGTAATTAATTAGATAAATTTGATAAAGTTAAATTAATTAATTAAAATTAATTTAAGAAAATCACTTGGTGATTTGTTAGGTAATTACTTAAATGTAATTAGTGAAGTATACTTACTTAGGAAAAGAGTAATTAAAGGTAATTACTGGATGTAATTAAATGGGGATAATGAAAGTAATTTGAGTTTAATTACTTTGAATAATTAATCAAGGGATTAATTAAAAGATAATTAATTAATGAGTAATTAATTTATGAAAAAAGTAATTAAGAGTAGTTAATTACTAAATGAGATCAATCAAAGGTGATTAATAAATGTGACTAATTAATTATTAGATGTAATTAATTTAAATAAGATAATTAATTAATGATGTAATTAAGGATTGATTAATTAAGATTAATTAATAAATAATAAGTGATTAAAGTAATTAATTAATTATTAATTAAGGATAATGTAATTAAATATAGTTAATAAATTAATGAAGTAATTAAAGATTTATTACTGTAATGGATTAAGATAATTAATTTGTGGAATTAATTAAGGATTAATTACTTGAAGTAATTAAAGGATTATTAATCAGAAATGGTTAATTAAGATGGATACTTAAAGTAATGATTAATTAATTGGTTAATTAATAATTAAGTAAGAAGGATTTATAAAATGAAATAATTAATTTAATTCACTTTAAATTGATTAGAGATGATATAAATCATTACTTAAGGATGATGAATGATATTGAATGCTTTGCATTGTTTGATATCTCTGATGAGATATGATTGATCTATGATATAGATGCTTTGGTTGAATTGAAATGATAATATGAATTATCTGTTTGGGATAATGTAGATTATCTATTGTGAATTATCTATCTGTGTGTAAATAGATAGTAGAATTGAATTGTTTTAACCTTTAAAACAACTTGGCCTTAAAAGATACGCTTTGGATTTCGATGAGACCGGGATCGGATTTGCTACAGTACAACATGATAGGGGGTTCTCGCTTCGCGGTTTGGTGGCGAACGGGAGACTCTTACCCCTACATGTCCCATTGAGGGGTTGGTTGCGAGTCGAGAGGCTGGCCGTAAAAGCAAATTCGAGGTATCACTGTGTGCCACGGTGGGTCTGGGATGGTTGCAAAGCCTACCGGTCGCCACTGCCTCGGGTCGTTACAGTGGTATCAGAGCGTAGGTTGAGCGAATGCCTAAGCTTTTGGTTAAGTGAATATCAGAACACTAGGTTGAGTGAATACCTAGGTTCGGAAGGATTGTTCATTAGAGACAGGATCTGTAGCAACCTGTTTGAGTCTGAGAGTATATATATATATACGAGAGCGCGTAATTGTTAGTTATATAAAAATGATTTTATATTGTGTTAATTGATCGGTTGAGTGGTATATGGATTCTGGTCAATACGAGTAGCTAACGTTATTGATAGGGATCTCTAAACACTTGACCAGGCCAACAGACACAATATTGTTTTAAAAAGGTAGATGAAATAATTTTACCCAAATATAATTTCTATATAAAAAAAGTATCATTTTAAATGTATATGGTATTTGTAATGATTGGTTGAGATGATAATAATTTATCATCTAGGATTAGGAGTTTGAGTGTTGAGGTTGGAAGTGTATCTGTCGAGACTGTAGACCCAATACTGTCTCGAGTAAGCTTTGCTGTAATAAAGGATTTCATCGATCTCCGAAGGAAACTGTAATGGTTCGGAGTTTATCTTTGAAGTGTGGATGAGTAGAGTTGGATCTGTCGATGAGGCAGAAGTGAGTGATGGTACCTTGATACCTCAGGTAATAGTAGCTGTATGATGAGATGCAGTGACTATGGATGTTCCTGAAGATGTTTTCTTTGGAACAAGATTAAGGAAGTGTGTCTGTTTCGGTATTGTCGCTGAGTTCAGCATGGTGTTTCTGCTTTGGTTTGGAGTTCGAGTTTCTCGAAGAGCTTTGGATAGGAGCATCAGTGTCAGCAGTGCTACTCGGAATGTTCGGTGATGGCAAGAAGTTTTCTAGCTGAGAAGTTTTTCTGGAAGTGAAGTTCAGAAGCAGCAGAGTGGATCCATTTCTTCGATAAATTGGATAAATAAGTTGAACTGTTCTGATTGGTAAAGAGAGAACAGTCTGTTTGGAATTAGGATGGGTTGATCGCAAAAGTGACTTGCGATTGTCTGAGTGTTCTCTTGGGTTGTCAGAATTTTTCTGGATGTCTTCAGAGAAGTCAGAAGTTTGTCCGCATCTGAAGGTTGAGTTTTCTTATCGACTGGATTCCAGGAGTGATACCGGTGGTTCAGTCTAGTTGAAGGATGTTTCCTAGAGATGGAGTTGGCAAAGCAACTCAAGTTTTGCTGGAGTATCCAAGTTTTCTTTATGGATCAGTGAACCTTATTTCTAGAAGTGAGTTGTCCAGTCTGTGCTTGTGTCCTACCTCATATCAGAGTTGAGCAGCGAAAGCAGTTTGGAGTGTATCTCTGGATAGGAGAAGTAAGTTTGGAATCTACTGATGTTGTGAAGTAGAGTTATGTTTGGATCTCGTCTGTGTTCTGATTTGGATAAGTAATTGGTCTACTTGGTTAAATTGTCAGTTTGGATAACTGGAATTCATTGAGTTTTACGTATCTCTGAGGGAATACGTATTTGATCTATCTCTGGTTTTGGAACCAGCAGTTCTGGAAGATTTGGTTGTTGAGGCAGACTCGTTTGTAGTCTGATATTCTGTTTAGTTCTGTAGATCTAGATGAGTAGGAGATCTATAGCTTAGTAGTTTAGATTGTTGTAGAGCGAGTATCCCGGTATATATATACTTGGGGAAACTCGAGGAATTCTATCTAGAATTTTGTCTGGATAGTTAGATTTGATTGATTGGATGAATTGGTTGCTATGGTTGTTAGCATATGGATGATAGTATATGCTTATGTTTTAAATTTAAATCTTTAATAAGATTATTAAATTACCTTTGTTTAAATTTCGGGGACGAAATTATTTTAAGGGGGAAGGAATGTAATATCCCGGAAATTTTAACAATATCAATTTAATAATCTGTTGAATAATTAAATTGATATGGATAATCTTTGATAATAAAATTTGAATTTAATTTAATAATCTGATTAAATTAGTATTAATTGGGAATTTTATCTTTTAAAAGTTAATAAGATATTTTCTATTTGAATATATATATTTATTTATATATATTGTAAATAGAAGCTTTGGGTAAATTAGGAATTTAGATTTAATTTAATTGAATTTGAATTTAAGCTTTGAAATTCAAGAGAATAAATATTTAAATTGTTTTGGAGTTTAGAAAATTGTATAAACTTTTAGTTATAAATAAATTTAGTTTTCTTTCTTTAAAAAGTAATTTGTATATATATAGATAAGTATTTTATAAATAAGAAAAGCCATTTTATATACTTCTAAAATAAATAAATATGTAAAAACTACTTAAGAGACATATGTCATTATCTTAAGTTATTGTTTTAACAAGTGTAATTAAAAGATGAACTATATTGACAAGTGTCTTTATTTTATTTTTTTATTTTCTTTTATTTTTATAAATTTCAACTTCACTTATATAAACATATGCATTCTCTTTACTTCATTTTCTTTCTATTCTTATTTTTCAAAACAAGATAAACTCAGTTTCTCTAATCGAAATCTGAAACAAATCAATATTACTTTTCAAGATAATCCTCTAAACTCAAATCAGAGAATCAAACTTCTCAAACCAAATCAAAGCCTGTAATTCATTTATTTTCAAAAAGCAAACCAAAGTCTGTAAACAAATCTTCCTTAAGCCAAATCCTTCAATCTGTAACCAAGTTACAATCTGAAATCAAAGACAAGGGACTGCAACATTTTTCTTCATCTCTGCATCATATTCAAAGAACCAGCCTACCTTCATTTCTTTCAAATCTGGAATCATTTTAAGGCCTGTCTGCATTCATCTCTTCAAAATGGAAATCAAGCTTGCATGTTAATGAAAAGCAATTTAAAGGCAACAATTCGAGTTTTAAATCAAATTCAAGAAGCATGCAAGTCCACAGTTTTCAAAAGCTAAAATCTGGAAGCTCTGTTTCATTTTTTCAATCAGGTGAGTAACAATACTTTTAAAAATTTAAGGATAAAATCAAGTTGCATGCTTACCTCTGAAAATAAGTTATCTGTGAATATATTTTTAGGTATATCTCTATGCATGCATGTATATATGTTGATGTGCATATATGTTACCTGTGAAAGCTCTGTTCTTCAAATCTTTTTGAAAATCTGTGAATAACCTCATTATTGAACTTAAAGTATAAATTAGTTTGAATATTAATGCTGTGATTAATATTGTATTTGTGAAGAATGATTGCATGTTTAAAATTTGCTGAAGTATGTGGTATGAGGCATGTGAATATTTATACTCTTCTATTTACAGTGTTTTGTTCAAGTCTTGATTTAAAGTTAAAAAAATTCTTTAATCTTTGTTTAGACTTAAGATTCAGAAGAACATTGTTGTTCATTTCAAACTTTAGTTAGGATTCTATTGAATTAAATTATATTATAAATAACTCAGGAACTCAAGGAATTTGTGATAACTTTAAATATGAAAAAAAAAAATTCGAACTTCATAATTTACGAATTCCGGAGTATAAATGGAATTCTTGTATCTAAAGATGATTTTTAAAGGTTAAATCATCATTTTTCGAATGGAAATAAAGGAGCAGTTTGTGATTGTTCAAATTTCGTATGATTGGCGAATTCAGATGATTTAAGAATCTATGGGGCACGGGATTTCGAGTGGAGGTGAAGGGGCTTACGAGAATGCAGGGAAAAATGGATGGAGATGATCTCGATCATCGAGGCGATAGCGGCGAGCATCTGTAATTCGTAAACCTAGTTTTTGATCAGGTTTTGAATTCGATCATTTCTGACTTTATGGTTGTTCGAGTGCTTTGTGGCTTTGGAAAAACGTGGCTGGGACCATGACGAAGTTATGGCCAAGGTTTCAACTCAAACGATGATCGAAGGAGGAAGATCTGGCCGTTGACAAGTTTTGGTTGAATGGAGCTGCCTGTTCCAGTTTCATTCCAGGTGGAAGTTTTTAGCTCGATTTCGTATTCATAATGATTTAGGTGAGCTAGGTGCTCGAGTGTAACGAGGAGGTGGTAGGCGAAGTGTTGAAGTCGGCGGTGATGGTCGGCAGTCGTTTTGGCGATTGTGCATGTGCACATGTACATTTCGTACATCTGGAAGAAGTTGGGTTAGAGGAAGAAGGAGATGAAGTCTCTGTGACTCGAAGTCATGCCGTGATTGTTGGGATCTGGCTCGAGTTGTTTCCAGGGGAAACTCGAGGAAATTGGATTCTGGTGAAGTTAAGTTTAACAGAGGGAAGTCTCGAGTTTTCGCGTGTAAGGCTCGGAGCAATTGGGTTTCGACTCGAAGTAATTCAGTTTGTCTCGGGTAGGTTTTGTGTTCAGTTTTAAAAGGCTGACAGTATTTTAAATTTAAAATGAGTTTTTAAAACTTAAAAAAAAAGCAGGATTTAAACTATGTTTTAAATCAAGTTTAAAATATGGGTTCAAGTTTATTTTGTATCACAGATGTGAAATGAATAAGTTTGTATTATAATATTTAAACAAAATTAAGATGTTTAAAGTAAAATTAAAAAGGTTTGAATTTTAAAGAATGAATTTAAAAATCTTGTAAATTCTTTTATAAATGTTAAGTGTTCTTTAACATTTGGTTTTTAAAAGGGAATTGTAAATTTAATTTAAATTTGGTTAAAGTTAAATTTATAATTTATTTTAAATCTTTAATTTGAAATGAAATAAAAGAAAGATTTAAAAGTAAAAGATTTCAAAGCCTTTTGTAAATGATAATTAAAGTAGTTATAAATATTTATACTTTAATTTAGAGGTTTAATGATATAGGAATCATTAAATAAATAAGGTAATTAGAGAATGATTTGATAATTTAATTAATTAATGATTTGATTAATTAAATAATTAGGATGATAAGTAAATTAATTAATTTGGGATTAAGAATCATTCATTTAAATAAGTATAGATATTAATAAATGATTAGAAATTAATCAAATGATTAAAGATTGATTAAGAAATTAATTTGGTAATTAGAAATTAATTAATTGATAATTAAGAATTTATTAAGTTATAATTAATAATAGTTGATTTAGTTTAATTACTTAAAGAAAGTAATTAAAGAATTGTTAATATTAATGAGAAATCATTAATTAAAGATTATTAAATACTTAATTAATATGATTAATTTTGATAATCAATTAGATTAAGTAATTAATAATAATCATTTATAAATTGGTTAAGTAGAATTACTTAATGGAAGTAATTAAAGTAATTAATTACTTAAGGTAATTAATTAGATAAATTTGATAAAGTTAAATTAATTAATTAAAATTAATTTAAGAAAATCACTTGGTGATTTGTTAGGTAATTACTTAAATGTAATTAGTGAAGTATACTTACTTAGGAAAAGAGTAATTAAAGGTAATTACTGGATGTAATTAAATGGGGATAATGAAAGTAATTTGAGTTTAATTACTTTGAATAATTAATCAAGGGATTAATTAAAAGATAATTAATTAATGAGTAATTAATTTATGAAAAAAGTAATTAAGAGTAGTTAATTACTAAATGAGATCAATCAAAGGTGATTAATAAATGTGACTAATTAATTATTAGATGTAATTAATTTAAATAAGATAATTAATTAATGATGTAATTAAGGATTGATTAATTAAGATTAATTAATAAATAATAAGTGATTAAAGTAATTAATTAATTATTAATTAAGGATAATGTAATTAAATATAGTTAATAAATTAATGAAGTAATTAAAGATTTATTACTGTAATGGATTAAGATAATTAATTTGTGGAATTAATTAAGGATTAATTACTTGAAGTAATTAAAGGATTATTAATCAGAAATGGTTAATTAAGATGGATACTTAGAGTAATGATTAATTAATTGGTTAATTAATAATTAAGTAAGAAGGATTTATAAAATGAAATAATTAATTTAATTCACTTTAAATTGATTAGAGATGATATAAATCATTACTTAAGGATGATGAATGATATTGAATGCTTTGCATTGTTTGATATCTCTGATGAGATATGATTGATCTATGATATAGATGCTTTGGTTGAATTGAAATGATAATATGAATTATCTGTTTGGGATAATGTAGATTATCTATTGTGAATTATCTATCTGTGTGTAAATAGATAGTAGAATTGAATTGTTTTAACCTTTAAAACAACTTGGCCTTAAAAGATACGCTTTGGATTTCGATGAGACCGGGATCGGGTTTCCGTATACCGGATTTCCAGGTCTGGAGACCCGAATACCACATCGATCCAAATTAACGATAGGTCGTGAATCAAGTGAAGATGAAGATTCAGAGTGCAAGGGTTATTGTCGTTAACTCTGAGGGTGATTCCAAAACGAGTGTAACGAGATAATGCCTTCGGTTTCGTTCGAACCCGGAACGAACTTGTATGGATTGAATGCTCTCAGCACATCGTCAGGTGGACGATGAGCATTCTAAGTGATGTGTTCTTTTCTAAGGTAATCGTGACCTCAAGCCTCAAAAACCGGGAATGGCTAAAACAGGGGAGGTGCAGCAAGGTTAGTGGGTAGCACCCAAGTAGGACAAGGTTACCTCTGTCTAGATGTCCCTTTCTATTTTCGACTTAGTGGTGCGGTTGCTGATCCCAACCGTGAGGTATCTTGTGCGGGAATTATCCAGTAAGGGATGTTCCGACCTTGTGTTGCAGGGGATTGGGAGTGATCCTCGGTACGGTGATCTAGGCCACGTACTGTGACGGGCGGTACCCCAGTAGCCCTGCCATTGTATGGAATCCAAACTCCAATAAGTGCCGTACGTATTAGTTGTGCCCAACTATGTTGGAATGTGAGATGTAAGCATTTCAGCTATTTCTGTATTTTACTTGAAAACCCTAGACCCTATTATAATACAATCGAATTTCCTATCAAATGTTTTGGTTAGCGTAAGGTAAAAACTTACCCATGTTTATTTGTGGGAAGTCTTACGTGATACCTTTTCTTTCAAAAGGTTTTGAAGTTAAACAAGTTTAACCTGTTACTCACACCAGACCCATGTTTGACCCAAGTTGTTTATTTCTGTTTTATAAACTCTTGGGTACTCAAATTTTTACGAGTAGCCAAGGGATTCAGGTTTAGCTTTGACGAGTAATCTGGAGGAGCAATGGAGCAGGAGGCTTCAGCGTTGTAGATATAGATAGTAGTTTCCGCTGTGTTGATCTTGTTTAGATCTTTGTTTTGTATTGAGATGTAATAACTAGACAGATGATTATAACTGTCTAGTATATAATGTGTAACTCTGATAAGTGTTGTATATGATACTATGTAATATTTATGTGATATAATATATTTTGTTCGTTTCCGCTGTGAGTATTTGTGTTTGTTTCTTTTCTCTTCTTCTCTTTTCTATTCTCTATCCCTTTCTTTCTTATTAATGATGCGTCATTCTGTGGAATGAGTGGCGGGTCGTTACACAGAATTTTGAACAAATTAAATTGAGAATATTTAATTAATTTTAAATATTTGAACGATGATTTAATTTGAATCCCCGATTTAAATTTGAAGCTGACGATTAAATTATAAAATTTAATCTATTGATGTTGAATAAAAATTTATATCTTCAATTTTGAGTTGAAGGAAAATATTTCGAAAGCTTGAAAAATTCGTATTGATAATACTGAAGATAATTGGAGCTTCAGAATCGAAATTGAATTGTTCAGTTGGAAATTATATCGTTCGAATCGATATTTAAAAATAGTCAATTTTCAGACAGTCTCGGAATTCGACGAAACCAGTTCCATTGGGTCCGTAACGTTGAATTATTGTCAGATTTCAAGTTTCGTATTTTTCGGAGTTAATACGTGATCATACGTTGAGTAAATGCATCGAAATTTTAAAGCAAATCCAATTTAAATTTAAATTTAAATTATTGGTCAACACCAGCCTTGTTCCTCCCATACTGTTATCTTCCCTAAGTCACGCAGAAAATCACGTAAAGGTATCGTGGAGGCCATACTTCTTTCGATTTTAAAAATCTCGTCCTCGAATCTATTTTCTTCCCTTTCACAAATCATCAGAAGAAAAATGGTGGCCGAAAGGTTCAAAATCGTGTTTGTTTCCTTTTCCCCCATTTCCAAATTGATTCGCATATCCCAGTGCTCGCTTCCTTCTCCTCAAGACCGAAATCGAATTCGATTTAAGCATAGGCAAGTTCGTTTGTTTCCTTCTCCTCAATTCGTAGTTCAATAGACGATTTCGCATGGCCAGAGAGGGCTCGATCTTGTACGAGGTCACGAGGCGGGGCGACTCGATGGGTTGTGGGTTTGTCGAGCTTCGCTGTTGAGTGGGTCGCATTGGAATCTCGCGAGGCAATAGGGGCTACTCGAGTGGCAGCGCGAGCGAGTCGTGGGGCAACTGGAGGCGCAATTCCTAGGGCGACAATCTGGAGCGCGTCGCGATGGCGATGGGGTTTCTCGAAGCAGGCACGCGAGCGTGGCACTGTCAGGTTGGGGTCGCGTCGCGAATTCGAGGGGTTTGCCAAAGCGACGAAGGGTTTCGTGTGAGGCAGGTTTATGGATGATGGCACGCTGGGTGGGTCGAAATGAAGGCTCGAAGTCGAGGGCAGCGACAAGAGAGGATCGGCGGTGCTGAGTTTGGGGTCTGTCGGGCAGTGAGGTATCGATTTGTTTTTATTTTATTTATTATCCTTTTCATTTTAAATTTAGATGTATATATCTATGTACATAACCAGTAAGGGAGATAAATTCATTTAATATACTTACCTCATTTATTTTAGTTATCAAAAACATTTTTTTTTAGGGATTTGTTATAAAGAAAGTTAGTTAAGAGAAGTTAAAACTAGGGAACAGTAATTAAATTGTTTAGTTAACCTAGGTAATTATTTTGATTGCTAAATGTTATAAAAGAAAATTTGTTAAAAATATAATTTTTGGTAAGAAAAAGAAATTTAATAATTTATTGGATAAATTTCATTTAAAGGTAAGTTAATTTAATCTATTAAAGGAAAATTAGTTAAATTTAATTTTAGTTAAATAAATTTATAAAGGGGAAATGGGTTTAAAGAAATTTAAAATGGTGGTTAAATAAAATTTATTGATTGAGAAATTGGTTTAGAACGAACTATCAAAAATTTAACAATTAAAAACGGAAATTGGTTAATTAATTGGTTCGAATATTAATAAATTTGTATAATTATTTATACAAGGTATAAATCAAGAGAAAATCGAGTCAGGAATGGCAAACGGAAATAAAAGCAAAGGTGTGATCTTTTTCTCACTCAAATGAAGTTGGATTTTGATTGACTGATTGATTGCTGTTTGTATTAGATATAGTAGGATATCTATATATATATATAGCAATATATACATATTGGCATATGTATATATTGGATTGATTGATTTCCCGCCTCGTATAGCGGATGAGACCCTATTGCGCCGTTAGTAAGCGGATTTTTATAAAAACCCATATACCGCGATATTCCACCTCGAAGTGGAATGGTATTGTGCTAACGTCTTTGGATGCAGGGAAACAGGTTGGAGGGATCCAACTGGATTCCTCACCAGTAGTTATTTATTTACATATATTGTGATGTATTCTGTTATCATATGTTGAGATATGATATTGACTGTTGTGATTGACTAATTGATGCGTTGCATCATCGGATTCAAATTTTGAAGTTTAAAAATAACGATTTTAACTTTAAAAAGAGATTTTAAAAGTGATTCTTCGAAAGTATACGTTTTATTTGAATCTTTGAATGGGTTTACTTTAAATAAATAAATGTTATAAATTTAAAGTTATGGAGATTATAATGTTTGTGAAATATAACCAAAAGATGATTTTTGAAGTAAATAGTTAAGTAATTTATAAGATAGTTTAAATTTGAATTTTTGAATTATTATCAATTAAAATTATTGGAATTTTAAACGAGTTTTTATAAGTGTTAAATTTGTAAAGATATGAAACTTATAAAATTATAAGTTGTAAAGATAGGAAATTTATAGAATTATAAATTGTGAAGATTTGAAGTTTATAGATTTATAAAATTTGAAGTTTATAGATTTATAAAGTAGGAAGTTATAAAATGAATGGAATTGTAGAATAAAAGATTATAAGAAATTTACTTATAAATTGGGTTTTTGCCTTAAATTGGAATATTTATCGAATTGATTTATAAAAGAGATTTATAAATCAAAGTTGTTAGAAAATAGAAATAGAATTTATAAACGGTGTTTTATATATTCGAAAATCAATCAAATTTGATGAATCGAATATAGTAGGTTATTAAGGAAATTTTATACACGATTTTGGATAGTGGATAAATTCTTGAAAATAAATGTGTAGAAAAGATTGAAATGTGGTTAGTGAAGTATATTCACAATTTTGGACAGTGAATATATTTTTAAGTAAAATGGATATGGTTTTGGGAAAGTGATATTTAAGATGAAGTTAATTGTTTTAACGATGTTTTAAAATGATTAAATATCGAAATCATAGATTTCAACATTTATTGTTGAAATAGATGTTTTCGAGAAATAAGGAAATGATGGACTATAACACTGTTGTTATAGTAAATGATTTCCGAAAGGAAATGTTTTTGTCTAGTATTGGGATTTATATATCTATCTAAATTCTGAATCCCTATACTAGTGATTTTGAGTCGTCGTAACGATGTTTTACGTAACATTCGTTTTGACTCAAATTGATGTTGTTATAGAAAATAATTTTCCTTAAAGAATGAAATATATACTTAATTTGATTTAAGTATATCGAAGGTTTTCCAAGTGTTGAAAATAAATGATTTGTGAAATACTTATTTTTAAATAAGTATGAAATTTCTTTTCCAAAATGAAATGAACGTTTTGAGAATTTATCTTTGTAAAGATAAATTGAAATTGAATATTGAAATCGATTTGAAAATCGTATATCTGTAGATATTTGAAAAATATAAATTCACTATGGGATTTATAAAAGGGAGACTGTTTAAAAATAAATATCGATTTATTTTAGAAGTGTGGAAATTTTATATCTAGTAAAAGATATTTTGGAGGATAAAATAATTTGGAAAATTTTTTGAAATCTGATGATGTTGCGCATCTTTATTGATAGTTAAATAACCGACTATCAATAATTACCTTTAGATAGGTATTTGTTGTGAATTGGATGAATTTGAATGCCACACTTGTTTTTAAATAAACGCTCACTATTCGGGTTAGCCGGGAAAGGACCATGGGGTCGTATAACCCATTCCGAATATGTGATACGTCGTTATGAATTGCATTCGAAGACCGGTGTTGAAGACCGGATATTTTTGAAAACGGCAGGATTACCGTCGAGTTACTCTACATCGGCTGATCTCCGATTTAGAGGTTTTATCACCCTTAGTGACGGGAAGTCCTGACGTGATTGAAAACTATCCGGATATGCAAGGGCTTCGTGAGAAGTGCCTTCGGTTCTGTTCGATCCCGGAACAGACTTGTATGGATTGTGTGTCTGACGTTACAATTTGAGATATAAAGCTGATTTCTTTCAAATACATTTCTGTTGGTGGCGGAGAATTTATTCTCTTAGCTTAACACCCTTCTCTGAGACGTACGAGCTCAGAGGTTATGTAGTTGAAATTTATCAGCGATATATCCCAATTTGGTAACGTGGCATACTGAGTGTTGCTGTGAAATGATCAGTGTTTGGTCATTTGTGATATGATCATTTGTTTGATCTTATATCTTTGTGATCATAGGTTGATCATTTTGTTTGACCCGAAGCAGGGCTTTTTTTTGAGAAAGCGTAGCTTTGTGGACGAGACTTCGTCGAGCCTCACACCCCGGAAATGGTCGAAACAGGAAGGATGCGGCAAGGTTCTAGGGAGTAGCGCCCCTTAGTGTATGTCATTCCTTCTGGATAGAGGTGGTATCATGGTATGGAGCCCAGATACTTAACCTATGTGGTTGCTGCATTTTTACTATGTGGTTTGTTGGAAATCGGGGATCCTCGGGAAGATCGGTTACGATCGGGGAATGGCATACGCGTGTCAGTAGTTACCTATTTTTGCAGAGGTAACCCGGCCTTGTGTTGGCAGAGATCCGGTTAGGTTCTCGGGTCGTCTATTCCAGGGACGTACCCATCGTGGAGAAGGAAGTTCCTTAGCCTGACCATTTGTTGGAAATCCAAAGAAACAATACGACACTTGTACGGTTTTAGTTGTAGAACCTATCATTCACTTATGGTGGTCACCACTGTTTGGATGGTAGCTATAGTAGGCATAAGTGCGGAATGCCTATGCTGGCTAAGATTAATATTATACTTTCAAAATGTTTTCTACACTATGCACTAATAATAATATCAGAAATGATTTGATTTTGCGTAGTAAGCATCTTTGACTATCATAAGAAGAAATCTCCTCCAATTCTGCGTTTGCATTGTGTGTGTGGTGGGAGGTCTTATGGTAGTTTCATTTTCCAAAAAGCATTTCGAATTGACTTCAAAATTATTTTGTTGTTTTAAAGATAAACTGTTTTACGATCTCACACCAGTCACCATGACTGACTCGGAGTTTATTGTTCCCTTCTAAACTCTGGGTGCCCACAAATTTCCACACGGGCAGTCTAGAGTTAGATTATCAGGATATTCTGGAGCTTTGGAGATAAGCTGGAGGACGAGACGTAGTATTTGTATCTGATATTATTTATTCCGCTGTGTATTCTGTATGAGGACAAGTTATATAACTGTCCATTGATGTGCTGTGTTGTATTGAGTTGTATATTGACTCTGATGATTGATGTATGTATAAAAAACTGATATAATTCTTTGTTTTAAAAGACTAGTGTTTATCTATTATATATTGTTCCGCTGCGATATGTGAGATTCTGATATTGTTCTGTTTCTGATGCTGTTCTGCTGTTGTTCTTCTCTCTTCTTCTCTTTTCTTCTTCTTCTCACTTTTTCTTCTTTCTAAAACCCTCACTATTGGAGTTTCCGGCACTCGATTTCTCGGCAGTCGATAAAGTGAGTATCGATGTCGAATTTTCGAAAGTCGAAAATTTTGGTATGTGACACATATATTATAATATTCTCTTAGTTTATTTCTAACCACATATATTCGAAACATAAACTCAATCACAACTAGAATAAAAAGTCAACACAATTACCTTGCCAAGAATTGAAACCCAAATCAAAATTTGAACAAAATATATGTAAGGAGTATAAATGATTTTAGTAAGAAAAGGAAAATTAAGAAATGATTAATGCCAAATGAGTTTTCTTTAGAATAAAGAGGATTTAGAGCTTTTATACTTTAGGTAAGAGATGTAGGTAACATTAATTGCTACATTAATGTTGGCATTCTTTGTGAATAATGAGATTTTAAAGGTGGCTAAAAGTAAAGTTAATCCTTGAATTAAGGATAACAAAGTATTACATAAAATAAATGTATTTATATTTGATAGCGATTAAACTTATTATTGCACTAATTCAATCTAATACCTATAAAAAAGACAATCCTAAATAAAAATAAATAAACTTAAAGAAATAAGCCTAAGATCATTGATCATTCTATATTAATTAAATTTAGGGAGAAGGTACATTTATATTATTTAGACTGTACACTAAAATCAGAATAGAACTAAATAATGGAAGATGATTAGCAAATGATACCTTTGAATAACAAAATTTATTTTTTATTTTGTAAAATGTCGAGAAATTAAGAAAAATTATTGCAAAATTGAAAAATCATATGAATCTAATCGTCTGATTCACTAACTCATTGATTCCATTATTCCAATTTAAAACCTGCAACAATTTAGATAGATGAAAAAAGCAACCCTAAATAAAATTAATAAACATGAATAAATGAGCCATGTTCTATAGTTAACAAATTTATAATGGAAAGCATAAAATATTTACATTATTCAGAGTGTAAAACATAAATCTGAAATTGAACTAAATATATATGGAAGGAGGTTAAGTGTATCCTATAAGAAACAAAATATAAATGATTAATTAATTTTTATTACGTTTCTTTTTTAAGTTACATGTAGAGAGGCACTTGAGACTTTTATGTTACATGTAAGAGATGCATAAAAGAATAACTGCTAATTTAATGTTCGTATCTTTGCAGAAGGATGAAAATAGATTAATACTATAGAGATTGAACATTTTGTGTAATAGAATATATTATTTCATCGATGGAGAAATTTAAATTTAATATAAGAGTATTACCATTTATTTGAACGATTAAATAATTAGATATGTATACATGAAAAGTTATTATAATATACAGAAAGACAAATAACAGTACTACATAAAAATAATTATGAAGTAGGTGACATATAACGTTAGAAGTAAAGAGGAAAATGAGGAATTGAAAACCAAGAATCACAACACACTTTTTATAATATCTACTATTAAATGATAGCAAAGTATTTTTCTCCTCTCTCATTAGTTCTCTTGTGATATTTTATTTTAAAATATCTTTATATGATTTGTGATCTGTAAAATTAATCACATTTTTTAACTAAATCTTGCCAACCATTTTCTATTCAAATACTTACATTTTCTAAGTTCTGTAGCTAACAAGTTTTACTTGGTTGTTCCTAATTATTTTACATTATGTCCATATATATTTAAATTAATTAAATGTCTAAAGTTAAAACTATTTAAATAAAATCAATTAGCCAATATTGCCTAATTCATTGATTAATAAATCCTAAAAATAACCATTTCCAAATGAGTGCCACGTTTATATCGAGAAAAAGAAAATAATTAATTTGAATAAAATATATATAAATAACACAATAAAAATTATATACATAAATTTATATTTCATTTATCACACTAAGTTATCTAATAAATAAATTAAAATAAGGAAGAGAAAATTTTCAGCCCTCTCATTAATTTTAGAAATTTTCCCTCTCTCTTTTTGTTCATGACATATATTTTAAAATATCTACGATTATTTGCAAAATTCCATTAGTGCTAACAAATTATTTTGCATTTAAATCCAAATGTTCAAATCAATTGAATAACCAAATTTAATATTTAAATAAATTCAAGTAATTATCATTCTTTAATTTGTTCGATAAAATGATTGAACTACCTCTAACTAATTATAGCATTATTTTCTCTCCTCCTTAATTCTCCCATGATACCTTATTTTATTTTATCATTACATAGCTTATTATTTTAAATTCTGAATACTAATTTGGCGATCAATTTATAGCATTTTCTTTCTTTTTCTGGATAAGTGATGCTTAAACTTAAAATTAGATTGAAAGGATTAAGAAAATATATGGAAACTAATAAAATACATTACCTCGTAATTTAGAAGTTTCATATATTGATCCATACCCCACTTCCTAAGAATTTTTGTAAGGAATCTTCGAAGCAACATATTGGAATATTAACGAAGCAAAATACCAGTTACATTACCATATTAGTAGTACTTCTGAGTTTTCTTAGAAAGATGTCCAATATCATGACTTAGCTCGTCATCATATGAGCTTTACAACAATGACACAAAAGAAGAAAAGGGGTTTCCCTATTTTTTAATCAGCTTAAGGGAATAAGAAGAATAGAGATCATAGTAACAAATATTTGCTAAGCCGCCAGCGTTTTCCATGGTGAAACCGTAATTCGCCTCCTCCCTCAGCCGCCAGTTTTCTAAACTCTTTTGCCTTTTTTTTCCTTCGTCGCCTCCTTTTCCTGATTCGCCCAGTTTAAGTATGACCTCCCCTATGCCTGCCAGCCGCCAATCATCTCCTCCCCCTAATCCGCCGCCAACTCCTGTTGATTCTCCTCCGGGGTTTTCACCTTTAAATAGCCCAGATCCCTCCACATTTAGAGAAGACAACTTCATACCTGTTCGTAGTAAAAAGTGGAAACGCCAAATCAAAGGTCAGCAGCAGACCACACATACTAGTAACGCATCCATGAATAATCAAAATAAGAATCTGAGATCTTCTCTTAACCCACACGCTCATCATAATTATGCTCATGCCAACGAGAATCTTAATCGCCTCATTCATCCTCATAATAGATCTGCTACGAACAAATGGAATTTCTCCACTTCGTCCAGTCGGGCGTGGAGTGAAGTTGTCAAAGGAAATAATATTCCAGTTTCTATTCCTCTAAAGTTTTACCAACCTCGTGAATTTAACTCGTTGCAATGTGCAAAAATGTCAGCAGATGTAGTTTAAGATGCTAGAAAACAATGGGATAACGCCATTGTGATTTACATTGTTGGATCTAAACCATATTATCTATATTTCAGAGACTATATTATAAGATTATGGAAACCTGAAGAAGATTTCTCAATATACTCTAAGGAAAATGGATTTTATGTTATCAAGTTCAGCAATAAACAAGACCGCGATAAAGTTATAGAAGGTGGACCATACTATTATAATAAGAAGTTGATGATGATGAAGAGATGGTCTCTTGGGATGCAACTTAACAAAGAACTCCTCAACTCTATTCCGATTTGGGTTCGCTTCCCTAATTTACCACTTGATTATTGGACAGAGGAAGAAATCAGCCGTATTGCCTCCATCCTTGGTTCTCCCATCAAACTGGACAAGTTCACTGAAGGTATAATTAAAATTTCATATACAAGAGTTTTAACTGAAATTAATAATTCATTTGAGTTTCCAGATAAGATTCCTATTCTCACGGAAACAGAGGAAATTAAATGGCAAGAAGTGGCATACGGATGGAAACCCACTACTTGCTCTAGTTGTACTAGCTTTGGTCATATTGATGCTCATTGTCAATTTACTAAGTTATGGAGACCTAAAGACACATCGAAGAATCAGTCGACCGAGAATAATGATATGATAATGGACGATAGCAGGAGTAACGAAATTGGAAGATATGCCAAATAGCTCAAATATACAATCAGAAATGGTCAGCCGAGTTTAGGAACATTCGGATGGTATAAATAATAGTACAGTATAAAATACACTCATTAACTCACATTCGGATGGTATAAATAATAGTACAGTCAATCACAAAAAGAAAGAAGTTTTAATTTTCCAGCCTAGCTCTTTGGCTCCGACTTTTAATACAACTTTAAAAGATAAATCTCTCACTACTACCTCCGATATGGAGCAATTACCATTAGAAAATAACAAGAAGGGTGAAAATAGAGTTCCTGAGGAAATGCCAGTTGCGACTCCAGAAATGCAGACTTGCACAGATACACTGAATCTCAGCACTGAGCCGCTTCATGGTTCTAGAACAAAGGCAACCAGAAAAATCAGATTAGAAGAAGCTCAATTTGAATTTAAAGCTTCCTCTTCATCGGATGTCATAGAAAATCCTGCATGGAACGTGTTGGTTAATCAGCTAAAAGGGAAAAGTAAAAAAATCAAAAAACCATAAGCCGGTAGGGGCTGCAACTTCCCCGACTGAAAGTAGCATTCCAGACACTAATTAATAGATGGAGTTCCTTTTTTGGAACATTCGGGGCATGAATGCCCCGTCTAAACAAATGGAAATTCTGCATATATTAAATAGTAAAAGATTTTCATTCCTTGATATTCTTGAAAACAAATTATTAATGGAAAACATTGAGAAATTTATGGGCAAAATTAATAGTAATTAGAAATATTCATATAATATGTCTAATGATAGGAAAAGTCGAATTCTAATCATTTAGGATTCATGTCAATGGTCGAATATCATATTGCATACTAGTGAACAATTCATTTCATGTATATTACACAATGCTAATGGTGTTAGTCTATTGTGTACAACGGTCTATGCTTTTAATGATGAAGTGAAAAGAATTGATTTATGGAAATATATAATGGAGCAATCATCAAATTTTAATCTCCCATGGATTGTGGCCAGAGATTTTAATTCTATCCTCTCGACGAAAGATAGAATAAATAATGGTCTCTATAACGCAAAGGGTGATCAGGAGTTTATTGATTGTATCTCTATATCTAAACTTGTCGAACCGGATTTTACAGGTTTTACACGGAGAGGAGGTCAAAAATTTTATATTCTTAATAAAATCGATCGTGTTTTTGTAAACAATATTTGGATGGATAGATTCAATCAGTTTGGTATTAATTTTGGAAATCACTCTATTAGTGATCATTCCCCTATTAATATCAAATTTATATTACATAATTCAAGGAAAAATAGATTACCTTTCCGATATAGCAATTCTTGGCATCTTCAAGCTGATTATCTTCCTTCCATTCAAGATGCTTTTGCAAAAGAATTTCAGGGTAATCACCTGCATATCCTATTATGCAGACTGAAAGAAGTTAAAAGTGCTCTGAAAGTTTGGAGAAACAATAAAATTAATATCCATATGCTGATAGAGCAATTAAAAGAAGAGGCTAATCTTCTATATAATCAACTTGTACAAAATCCTTTGAATGAGAATCTGATAGAGCAATACAGTTCTAAAATAGCACAAATTAACTCCTTGATGAGGAAAACTATAGATGAAAATGAACAAAAGATGAAATTAAATTGGCTGGTAAAGGGGGATAAGCCAACCAGTTTCTTTTACAATAGGGTGAATGTGTATAATCCTATTTGTAGAAGTAACTTTATCCTAAATTCTAATGGTACATGGATATCAGCAAAAGATAAACTTGCAAACGAAGAAGTTAACTACTTCTCTGGGCTGTTTTCTACATCTCAGGCCACATATCAATTTCCAGGCATCGTTTGTAAGAAAATTCTATCTGAGAATGCAAGGGATAGCTTAAGTAAGCCTTTTCAATTAGAAGAAATAAAAACTACGGTATTTCAAATTAGTGACAACAGTTCCCTCGGGCCAGATGGATTTAATGCTAGATTCTTCAAATTACATTGGGAACAACTTAATCAAGATATCTAGCATGAATGGTATCCTCCTATCAGGTAAACTTATTAAAGAAACTAATCATACTTTCATTTTCTTAAACCTAAAAAAACCGGATGCGATTGATATGCCTGACTTTAGACCAATCTCCCTTTGTAATGTCATATATAAGATTTTAGCCAATCTTCTCTGTAATCGACTAAAACCATATATGAATGATCTTATTTCATACAATCAGAATGCTTTCATTCCTGGAAGATTAACCACAGAAAATTCTTTACTTGCATACGAAATGGTCAGAGGATTTAATAGAATAAATTCAAACAATTTTTGCCTGAAAATTGATTTGCACAAGGCCTATGATAAAATAAGTTGAGAGTTTATTCATCATATGCTGATTTCCATGGGGTTCCCTATATTATTTTGCCAATCTCATCTATGAATGTATAGCTACCCCTTTCCTTTTCGGAGCTAATTGATGGAACACCTTTTGGCTTTTTTGAGAGTTCAAGGGGATTAAGACAAGGCGACCCTCTATCTCCATACTTATTTTCTTAGCTATGGAATTTCTTATAATTAATCTAGAGGTGGAGTACTTGAAAGGTAATATCGCCCCAATTTATAAAATTGAACCAATCATTATCCACTTGCTTTATGCTGATGATATTTTGATTAAGGCCAAAGCTACAAGGAATAATGCTGAATGCATATAGGAAATTTTTCTGTCTTTGAAAACTTTTACAGGCCTTGATTTAAATGAAAACAAGTCTACCTTGTTTTTCATCAAAGGTGCTAATTGCAAACAACAAATTTTTGATATTTTAAATATCAATATTGGAAATCATCCTATGATTTATTTAGGAATCCCTTTATCTAATAATAAACTCAAAGCGAGAGGTTTTTCAGCAAAGGTGCTAATTGCAAACAACAAATTATTGATATTTTAAATATCAATATTGGAAATCATCCTATGATTTATTTAGGAATCCCTTTATCTAATAATAAACTCAAAGCCAAAGGTTTTGGATATTTAATAGATAAAATCAATAAAAAATTTAATAACTGGAACAACAAACTTCTCAATATTAGTGGAAGAATTGAACTAGTTAAAACTGTGATCCATCCTATGATTCAATTCTGGCTGCAATTTACACAATTTCCAGTTGCTGTTAACCAGAGAATAAATTATTCGTGTGCCAATTTTATATGGAAATCTAAAGCACACAAAAAAAAATTGGATGATGTTTGTAAACCTAAAGATGAGGGTGGCCTTGGTATTAGAAAGATTGAAGACATAGCAAAAACATTAGCAGTTAAATTGGTTTGGAAATTTATTCAAGGTGAATCAATCTGGGCTAAATGGATGCATAATAAATACTGCAATAAAACTAAATTCTGGAATGTAGTAATGAATAATAACGCATCTTATACATGGAAATCTTTGCTAAAGGCAAGACAATGGTGCAAAGGTGCTATAGACAAAAAAATTGTGAACAGTGAACATACTGAAATGTGGTCAGACCCATGGATTAATGGGTACTCTCTAATAGATAAATGTGGGTGGAACACAATGGCCACTACTGGTGGCAAACATAGAAAGGTATCTACTCTCATATCTGGTAATGAATGGAAAAATAATTTGGATTGTGTGCCAACTCAAATGCAAAACACTTTGCACAATATCAAAATTCATAACCAAAAACAAGAGGACTTCTGGTATTGGATTACAGGCAAAAATGGTCGGTTCAGTTCAAAATCCGCCTGGAACCATATTAGAAACAAAAACACTTAATATAACCGGACAAATATCATTTGGGACAAAAACTATGCACCTAAGATGTCTACATGTGCTCTTCTGGCCAAGTTAAATAAACTTAACACAAAGGATAGAGTATGCAGATGGAACAATGCTACTGATTGATCGTGTGTACTCTGTTTAAACCGTCATGAAGATAGAGACCATCTATTTTTCAAATGCTCATATTCAAAACAAACTCTGGAAGATATTATGCAAAAGATTCAAATTGATATTGGTAATGTTATGGAATTCAATCAAATTTTGTAAATTTTGTGTCAAAGGCAGAAAATAAATCAATTTCTTAATCAAATCAACAACATAGCATTTACTTCTCTTATATGGCATATCTGGTGTGAAAGAAACAACCGGGTGTTTAAAGGCATCGAGCTTCTAGTGCAAGTTAGAATCATGCTCCTAATCAACAATTGCAAACAGCTAGTTCAAAGCAATCTAAATAGAGAGAAGATAAGTAAAGATTTGATAATTAGCTTGAAATTTTTTGGCATTGCAGTGGATCCAAACTCGGTCCTTCAGCCTCCTTGATGCTGATGTATACAAAATTTCTCAATCTTATGAAGGTTGACCGTCTTCGAGCTCTCAAATTCGGTTGCTCTCTGCCATTATTGAACTGAATCGTTGGATCTCTCTAGATCTTAGTTTTAGTAAAGGCGTCTAACCTTCTCTCTCCTGAAGTAGATTATTTATTTAACTTATGCGGTGGAGTTATTTCTATTTTCTAGTCTTAGATAGTTGGCCACGTGTTGTATTCTCTATTGGTTTTTTTTGTTTTTTTGGGTTTGTTTTGGTTTTCAAGCCCCTAATTGTTCGTATAGATGGTTTTGAGTGTGTCTATCTTTGTTTACTCCTCCATCTATTTGACAACTAGGTCTCCGGCTTACTGATTGTTGTATTGTTAATATATGGACATGATATATACTCTTTTTCCTTGCAAGGTACCCATTTAGATTAGGAGGAATGTAAGGTTTTAATGAGGCATATCATGGAAGTATATGCGCCTTAGTTAATCAATAAAGTACCTTTTTCCAAAAAAAGAAGAATGGAGATGGAATTATCACAAGAGAATAAATGAAATTATGTTGAGAGAATTTAAGAATCATTCTTATTTAACCATGGGTGATGGTTGATTTTTCTAAATTATACTTCTGCTAACCAAATTAGAGTATAAGATTTTTGATATGAGGAAAAGATAATTCTATTTATACACCAACAATTATTTTACATGCACTAAAAAAATACAATAATGTAGTATACACCAAAAACTGAAAACTTAAACTCATTTACGCAAAACTAAAAACTCTTAACACTAAATTAAATTAAAATTCAACAAAGTGAACTTTAATTTTGGTACCAGTATTGTAAACTCTTTAAATTTTTTACAAATTTATCCATTTCAACAAAATTAACTCTCATTTTAGAAAGACCTAAATACTTCTCAATTACAACAATTAGTTGCGAAAAATTTATAGTTGATATTTTTGGTTTTATGATAATAAAATCCATTAACTTCTTTATCAAAATGTATAGATTTGACTAAATTTCAGTAATTTTAAGCTTTTAATTTGATGGATTATATAAGAGAATGATAAAAAATGCAATTAATAAAAAGGGTATTTTATTAACAAATTATTTGAGGAAAAAATAATAGTGTATGCAAGGTGATTTTCGGTGTATGAATAGATCTTACCATAAGGAAAAAGTATAATGAGAAGATAAGTTATAAAACATTAATGAGTCTATTGGTATTTCTGTTAAGAAGTAATGACAATAAGTAAATATAATGAAAAAGTTTAGGACAGTTAAATTATGGGACACGTGTAAACATAGGAGATTTTCATAAAAACTACAAATGAAGGGGCACATAAAGTTAAACTTAGCTTTCATATAATACAAGTGCAAACCCATGCTACGCATATGGGGTTTGCATAATTTTTAAACTGGGTGTTTTTCGAATTTTTTTGATTAAAATGAAGGTGGAACACAAACTTTTAGGCTCTAAGTTTTTCGGATTGGTTTTTTCAAGAAAACTATTAACAAATCTTAAATGATAAATATGCTCGAATAATTTGAAAGAGTATAAAATATAACTAATATTTTTGGATATAGTTGTGTTATACAACAAACAATAGCATCTTCTAATGATTCTAGCCCATTGGCAATCAATTACTAATAAAGTGGATATTACTTCTAAAATTAAGAAAGAAGATAAATTTAGTTTATTTAACTATTTATTTAAGGAATATTGGTAAATTTTTAAATAATATATACATATATATATATATTTATATATCTGTGTGTGTATGGGGGGTCTAAAAAGCACCATTAATGGTACTATGAAGTATACTAGATATTTTTGCTAGTATATATTTAGACATGATATTAATAAGAGAAAACAAAAGTGCGTTTCAGCTCCTTAAATTGTGAATTAACAATTTTGTATACTCTAGTACTCATCGTACACTTTTACTATATTATGTCTCTAAAGAACACAGATTCCTAAACCGTGCATCTTCCTTTTTTAATGATCATAATTACTTGACCATGATCCTACCTTGTAAGGAAATATGTAAATATTGTTAATAAAAACTACAGAACATGACTTAACGGAATCATTCCTTGGAAAATATATAATTAAGAAAAACTAAAAACCAATTTTTGGTCCATTGCAAAATCAAATGTTACATTGAAATAAAGTGCAATCCAATTTAAGCATTAAAAAAATTAGTGTGTAGTTTGTTGTAACGGCTGCGAATTTTGCCCGCTCGAAAATCGACATCCATACTTTACATCGTACTCGAATGCCACAGATTCGACCGTTCAAATCCGAGTCGCCGGAGCTTATAACACAGTTAAGTAAATAACACAGCGGAAAAGAAAAAGAATATAGATATACAACATCTAATACAATATCCAAATACAATGATGATACAATGAATATCTATATACATCAGAGATATGATACAACAAATAGCAGCGGAAAAGAAAACAATAACAGCAGCAGCGGATAATCTCCATCTCCAAAGCACTAATCCAGAAATAGCTCGTACTCTCAAATACGGGGCACAAAGATAAGCAAGTGCAGTCCATATCCAAAGACTGAACTAGCTCCAGAAAATCTACTAATCTGACTATCTGAAAAACCAAACACTAGACTGCTCGTGTAGAAAATTTTGAGCACCCAGAGTTTAGGAAAGAAACAATAAACTCCGGATCAGTCATGGGACTGGTGTGAGCAACAAAAACAGTTTATCTTTAAAAACAAATAGCAAAGAATTTTAAAGTCAATTCGCAATGCTTTTGGAAAATGAAACTACCACAAGACCTCCCACCACACACACAATGCAAACGCAGAATTGGAGGAGATTTCTTCTTATGATAGTCAAAGATGCTTACTACGCAAAATCAAATCATTTGATATTATTACTAGTGCATAGTGCAGAAAACATTTCGAAAGTATAATATCAATCTTAGCCAGCATAGACATTTCGAACTATGCCTACTATAGCTACCATCCAAACAGTGGGGCGCCACCATAAGTAGATGGCAGGTTCTACAACTAAAACCGTACAAGTCACGTATTGTTTCTTTGGATTTCCAACAAATGGTCAGGCCAAGGAACTTCCAATTGCCACATGGAAACGCCTCTGGAATGACGTCCCGAGAACCTAACCGGATCTCTGCCAACACAAGGTCGGGTTACCTCTGCAAAAATAGGTAACTACTGACACGCGTATGCCATCCCCCGATCGTAACCGATCTTCCCGAGGATCCTCGATTCCAACAACCACATAAAAATAATAATGCAGTAACCACATAGGTTAAGTATCTGGGCTCCATACCATGATACCACCTCTATCCAGAAAGAAATGACATACACTAAGGGGCGCTACTCCCTAGAACCTTGCTGCATCTTTCTTGTTTTGACCATTTCCGGGGTGTGAGGTCCGACGAAGTCTCGTCCACAAAGCTATGCTTTGTCACAAAGCCATGCTTCGGGTCAAACAAATGATCAACCTATGATCACAAAGATATAAGATCAAACAAATGATCATATCACAAATGATCAAACACTGATCATCACACAGCAACACTCAGCATGCCACATTACCAAATTGGGATATATCACTGATAAATTTCAATTACATAACCTCTGATCTCGTACGTCTCAGAGAAGGGTGTTAAGCTAAGAGAATGAATTCTCCGCCACCAAACAGATATGTATTTGAAAGAAATTGGCTTTATATCTCAAAGTGTAATGTCAGACATGTAACCATACAAGTCTGTTCCGGGTTCGAACAGAACCGAAGGCACTTCTTACGAAGCCCTTGCAATTCCCGGGTACTCACAATCCCGTCCGGACTTCCCATCACAAAGGGTGATAAAATCTCTATATCGGGGCCAGTCGATGCAGAGACATTCAACGAGTTGTCCTTTCGTTTTCGAAAATATCCGGTCTTCATCACCGGTCTTCAAATGCTATCCATATACGACGTATCACTATTCGGAATGGGTTATATGACACAAATGTCTTTTCCCGGCTAACCCGAATAGTGAGCGTAATTATAGAAATCATATGGATATTGGGGTCTCAGTTAAATCACAACAAAACTTTTCATTCGAATGGTTAAAACAAATTACCATTTTCAAATCTTTAAACAAAAAGATTTATTTCACAAAGTTCACCCAGTTTTCATAAAAATCCATTCACAGATTTCAAAACAATTTCCGTTTCAATTGGATTAACTCGTTAAATCTTTGAAACAAAGATTCAACTTATAGCTTTCAAAACAATTTCATTTCGAATGGTTTAAACCAATTATCATTTCAAATCTGTTAAAAATAAACAGATTCAATTCATAGCTTTCAAAAAGAATTCATTCTTAGCCTTTCAAAACATTTCAATTCATTTTAAATTTGAAACTTTTTCAACACAAATTGGAAGTTTACTTCTCATATGAAAGCTGTTATTATTTGAAAACAAGTAGTTTTTGTTTCAGAAAAATTCCATTTTATTTTGAACGAGTTTAAAGCCTTTGAATTTTATTCACATTCCAAATCAATACTTTTAAAATGGTTTAACCCAAATATAACGGGTATAACGTCTTTAATTCCTAGTTTCAAATCATAGAATTTAATTTCAAATCTTGAATTTAAGTTTAAATCAAATATTATTTAAACTTCAAAACTCGATTAAGTTATTCAAAAATAACTTTTATCTTTGAAATTCTATTTCAAAAGTTTTTCACTTTAAACCCAAATTTCTAATTTCAAAATCAATTGAAATTAAGATTTCAATTTCAAAATCATCAAATTTAAATTATCTGTGATTTAACCGATTTCCACGTGAAATTCATATTTGTGTGTGTAAGGTGTAGCCCAGGGGTTTTACACACAATAGTGCAACATCAATCATCACAGATATATTGATAAACGATAAAATCGATAACGCTTATCTTCATTCACAGATTCATAGATAAAATAAATTTATTAGTCACAAAGATTCACTATTACAATTCGATGTGGGTTTCGGATAACCAACTGGAATCCGACTCCCTATCGCATCGAAATTCAAGTGTCGTTTTACGGGTCAAGGGTTTCATATTCACATAACAATATATCACAGAAATAGAAATTTCAGATCACAACATAAATCAGGGTATATCACAAAGCATCGTACATCAGGGATGTCAAACAATTTAACATTCAATATAAAATCCAAACATTCATAAGTAGGATCAAATTTATCATCTAATAAATTTAAATCAGATTAATTATTCCTTAATCATTTATTAATTAGCCATTAATAATAAATAAATCTCAAATTAACTACCTTTAATTATTATTTATTTAAGTGTTAATTGTTACTTAATTAATCCTCAATTTATCATTCCTTAATCACCTTCATAAATTAATTAACCTTTAATTTATAAATTATCCTTAATTAATTACCATTTAATTAATTATCCTTTAATTTATTTTTGTGTAATTACTTGAAAAATCAACCTTTAATCATTTATAATAATTAACCTTTAATAGATAAATTCTTCTCAAATTAATTACTTAATTAATAAATCACTAATTATAAATTTATTTATCTTTAATTATCTAATCAATTAATTAATAAAATAACAAGTCATTTATCTTAATTTTCTTCTTATCTACCATTAAAAAAAATCTCACTTACTAACCTTGAAATCAAATTAGAAAAACTTTTAGTTAAATTAAAATCTAACATTTATCTTTAATTAACTAATAACATTTCTCTAGTTATAAATAAAACTAAATCATTAATATATTAATTAAACAAATTATTCCTTCATGATTTCAAATTCCATTTTAAATCTAAATTGTTTAAAATATACTTTCAAATTACTTAACCATTTTTAGTTATTAGACAATTTAAATTTAAATCTTTTATTTTCCAAACTAAGATTTAACCTAAGCCTAAATTCATACTTAAACTTTAAAAATTTAAAATTTAGTTTTAACCTGACTTTAAATTTGAACTTCAGTTTAAATTTTAAAAGAAAACAGAACTGAGTTCTATTTAAACCTGGAAATCAAATTGGACTCGAGCTACCCCATACCTCCTCCGAGTCAAACACTCACTTACCCGAGCTCTACTTCAAGTTCCACCCTTCCATTTCCTGCTTCGAGTCGAACCCCTCCTTTTCTCGAGATTGAACCCAAGGCGATATCGTCTTCCCCAAAACCGGAACAACCAGTAAATGAAACGTGCACGTGCACGTGCACCTCAACGCGCCGCCGTTCTGGCGAACGTCGCTACCCTCGGCAAATCGCACTTCGTCCCTACACTCGAACCCAGAACTCGATTCAACGAAAAAAAACTCGAAATCGAATTTTCACCCTCTCTTTGAAACTGAAGCTTAAACATATCCAACCTAACCGCCTCGTTCTCCTCGCCTAGTTCACCAGAAGTGTCGCGACTTCGGCCATAACCTGTCGACACACCAGGCCATCATCCCAAGCAACATCTTCGAGCTCGATGCGTCAGAGGTGGTGTACGCACCTTGTTTGTCAGACCTAATCATCTTGAGTCTAAAACCCTAATTCGACCCCGTACTCCCAATTCACGCAAAGGAAAAATTCTTTTATAATTTTCATGAAATCACTAACGTTCAAGCTTGCTTCGAATCAGTTTATAGCATTTATAATTGAATCAAATGTCAGGAATTGGAAAAATTGCAGATTTTGTTCAAACTAGAATTTCACTGGAAGTACTAAATGAAAATTTATCATATTTGCTTTAAAAATCATCTCCTTGTGTGTTTATTCAGGTTCTAAAATCAAATCAAGGATTTATTATACTTGAGTTTATCACAAGAATTTGTTCTAACTGCAAATTCTCAAGTTACAGAGACAACACTTGATATTCAAGCTTGAAACCAAATTATAACTATGACTCAAGTTTAAACAACTTATTTTAATTAAAAATCTGAAATTTATAACATTTGCATGAAGATTTATTTAACGCTTCTCATTAATTTTAATTTTTTTTTCTTTTTATACAGGGTTTGAAACCTGGAACAGAGCCTATTTATGCACATCAACATTCCCAAACATATGCAAACATGTAAGCAAAATCACAACATAAATCAGCATATTTTCGAGATCATAATTCACAGATTATTTAGATGTACATATCAGGTTGAGTTTGCTCACTTGGTTTTAGAAGAGGAAGAAGAAACAGAGCTTTTCATGTTGACCCAGGCTTTGAAAATGTAAACTGGCATCATCTTCTTGTTTTATTTAAATTTGTATTGTTTTGTTTTGAAGATGATAATACTTTAGTTTTTCTTTCTTTTCACAGTTTTGAAAAAAATGAAACTGGAATGAAAATTTGATGTGTATATGGGAGATGTGTTTACTGATTGATGATATTACTTTGTACAATAGGTGATGTTTATTTTTGTACCACAAGTCATGGCTGAGATGATCTTGCCCATGCTTTGATACTTTGTTTATTTTCTTTTTACAATTCTTGTTGACTTCGGCTGATATGTTGTATACTTATAGATGCTTTATTTGTACTTGCTTTACAAGCTTATTTACTTTGTTTTGTTTTTATACTTACTTTCCATTTGCCTGCACACTCATCTCTTCTATTTTCTTTGTGTTCATACTTGATTGTACTTTGCTTTATTACTTATGTAAAAATACATACTTTGTATTTGGCTGAAGTGATGGTAGTTGGTACATATGTTTCTATTTTAAATTATGTTGTTTGAATTTAACTATATATTATTTTATATTTTTATAATTTATCTTATTATATAAATCTATTTGAATTTGTCAAATTTATTTTCTATTCCTAGTTTAAATATTTATTGTCTTATATTAAATTTATAATTTCAAATTATTATTAACCATCAATTTTAATATCTAAATATTATTATCAATTATTTATTTACAATTTAAACTCAAGTCAAATATATATATATATCCATATATTTATTATTTTCAAATTCACTCATATTTGAATCGGGGAAACTCGCTCCAATTTTCTAATTAAATTTACAAATTTTTATCCAAAAATTTATTTAATTACTCAATTTAATTCAAAAATTCAATAAATTATTAAATTAAATTAAATTAAAATTCGGGATCGTTACATTTGTCCTCCATGAGATTCAATCTAAAAGAATTAACTACTATTAATCATCTTATTAGCCTATATTAAAATTAAACAAAATAAAAAGCAAATAATTCCTTTTATCAGTTGAACGACAATATAGTTTGATTAATTCTTCGCATTTTAATTTAGTTTACTTATAAACATTACAAATAAGTACATTTCTAATCCATAATTATCTATAAACATCTCGAAACTGTAGAAATTCAAACTAATATAGCATCAAATGCACTTTGTAGGAAATAAATTACCTTATAGTTTTCTGAGGTTTTCAAAAAATGGATGATAGTTATGTATTCAATGGAAGTCATGTGTTGCTGACAAATATTTTATGGTTTATTAAATAACACCATAGAAAAAAAAATATTAAACCTTAGATTGATTAAGATGAATAATATTATATTTTAAAAAAATAAGTTTATGTCAAGTAAGATAATATAAAATATTTAAACAAGAAGTATAAGTTTATAAAGAAAATATTTACAATTAAATTTAAAAAAAACTAATGTAGTTTATTACAGCCAAAGTAAATGAGCTACTTGGACATTTATATTTTTCCTAAAACACTATAAAATTTATTATTTGAATATTCTTTTATCGCATATTTTTTACAACTTGATTTTCTTGCATACTTATGTCTAAGAATAGAAAAAGGATCAAATTTGTCACCGATGGACTATACAAAAAACTTGAAGATCGTTTGGTATCTATGTACTAAAAAACAATTTCTGCCTTACGAAATAAAATAGGTAAACGAAATTCATAATGTATGAATAGAACAAAAATCAAATTTAAGTAACATTGGATACAAATGTTGAGATTGAAAAAAAATAGTTCATTTAACGCGTAGTAGATTTTACCATACAGTTGAAGATTTTATGTTACTTGAGTATTAGTAAATGCAGCAACTCCTGCAAAAAAAGAAGGAAAATAAATTCATAATCATACTAACGCTGAGATTATAACATGATTGACTTCAAAGTAGTAATTAGCGTAAACATATCCTTTGACTTGTAGCTGTAGTATATTATAATAGACGATTTAGTACATTGCGACATACATATCCGTATGTTATGATATATTTTCTAATTACTTAGAGAAATAAAAGGTTTTTGTAACACTATCCAAGTAAGAATTTTTTTTTAAATCATAAATATTTGTAAAGTAATGACAGTTAATGTAGTAGATTCAAGAATATCTATAGTGAATCACATAAATTATAATATGCCCCTACTTTATTACTTAGAGACGCATAACAACATATATTCAGAATGCAAAACCCAAATCAGAATTAGAATGAAAAAGTCAACAAGTTTATATTACGCTAAATGCAAAACTTAGATCAGAATTAGAAATAAATGTATAAAAGGATTTTAAAAGATTTTAGTGAGAATTAAAAATTTAATAATGATTAAATGCTGATTGAGTTACAAGTAAGAGATGTATATAGCAATAGTTGTTAGATTAATGTTGGTAATCTTTGTGTAAGAATGAGATTTTATAAGCGGCTAATGGTAAAGTTAGTCGTTGAAATAAGGATAATGAAGTATTCAGGCTGAGTAAACATGGAAATATATAATATTTAATAGAAATTAAACATTTTATTTCACTAACAATCTGAATCCTAAAATTAATTCGCTACCACTAAAAATGTCAATCCTGAATAAAAAATGAATATAAAGAAATGAGCTAAAAATCATTCTATACTTATTAAATTAAGAAAGAAATACTCAATGCATTTATATTATTCAGAATGTAAAAATAAAATCAGAATTAGGACTAAGTAAATTGAAGGTGGTCAGCGAAAAACAATGCTAAATTAAAGAATTAATTTTTAGTGTAGTAATAAAAAACCACAAAGTGGGGAAATAGAGATAAGTTACCATAAAAAAAATAAAAAACTACCTTAAATTTAATCTTCCAATTCTCTGACTCATCGATTCAATTATTCCAATCTCAAACCTGCAACAATTTTAGAAATGAAAAGGTCAGTCCTAAATAAAAGAACTAAACATAAAAAAGTGTGCTACTATTGGCACTTCGTTTTTTCTTCTATCACTAAAATTAAAGGTCATCATAAACAATTCAATTTTCCTCTTCCTAACACCAGTTACTATTTTCTTCACATGAACATGCATCTAAAATTCAAAATGCTTATTTCTCTCTTTCTTTCGGAACGAACGCCGCCACCAAAAGGAAAAATAAAGAATTCAAGTCGTTTGTCAGCAAGTCAGAAGCTCACCTCCTCTTAACAACCTATGCAATCATCGAGCAAACATTAATTCTCCAATTTTATTTTTTTAGTGTAACCATGGATTTTCAAATCGCGGTTAAATTGGATGCCCTTGATTAATTTGTTGAAGAACCAAAAAACTCTAAACAACGTATCTTTGATTAATTTGTTGAAGAAAAATAGACTTTAACACATAAAAAGGAAACTAATATCTTTATGATCATCACAATTGAGATTATCCATTAAATCTTTACCTTCCATCATCTACTAGGCAAAACGATATTTTTTTTTCGGTTTAGGGTTTGGAATTGTATGAAATATGTAAGATTGGTTGAAAATAGATGAGAGGTATGGCTATGTAAGGCTGAGTGAAAGAATAAATATAGTGGGCAGAAGTACATACAAAATATTGATGTTTAACAAAATTATAATGGTGACCAGAAAAAAAAAACTGAGTGCTAATAGCAGCACACTAAAAAAATGAGTTATGTTCTATAATTATCAATTTTAGAATGAAAGACTTAATGTATCTACATTATAAAACACAAATTCGAATCAAAACTATATACACAAAAGTAGGTTAGGTGAGTGACTAATTTGGATTAAGTTTCATTTTTTAATTATGTAAAGTGTCTTTTGAAATTTTTATGTTATAGGCAAGAATGCATATAATATTAATTGCTAATTTAATGTTGGTATTTATTGTGGAAGTTTAAAAATAGAGTAAGCGTGCGCTCTCGAGGAATGATAACGGAGCATTTGAGCAAGGAATTTGAGTAGGTTATTTGAGCGATAGTTGGTTGAATAGGGAATGCGTTTGGCTACGAATGGGATTTGAGTGAAGAATCTAAGCGGAGTATTTGAAATGTGTATTTTGAATTTATAAGTTGCTCTGATTCAGTTCAAACCAACTTTATAATGTAGAACATTTTGATACGATCACAACGCAAAAAAACCGCATCTCAAACGGATCTCTTTTGCACAAGTTATTAATTTTATAAGTTTTTTAAAAAATTAGATTTAAATTAAATATAATTATTAAAACATTATAAACATCCTTCATTCTTCAAACGCATCATTTTTGTTCACTCAGCCAGCGTGCCTTTGTGTCGCCCAACCTCCATTGGGATTGGACGCTAACGAAATTTTATCCCCGTTCTTTTTCTTGCGAACACGCCATAATACTCTAGAAGTTGAACATTTTATGTAATATAACATTTTATTGCCCTTGTGGAGAAATTTGAATTTAATTTAAGTTGATTACCTTGTGTTCCGAGGATTAAATAAGCAGATATATGTACATGAAATGATAAAGTTTTTTATGTATACAAAAAAACAAATAACAATAATACATAAAAATATAAGTGTATGAAGAGGGCGACATATAACGTTATGAGAGAAAAGCAAAAAATGAGGGAATTGGAAGCCAAGAGTCACAACTCACTTTTTATTATATCTATTGAATATATCATTAAATCATGGTAAAGTGAAAGAATTTTAAAGGCTCTCGTAAATTTTAGCATATTTCTCCACTCTCCTTAATTCTCTCATGATATTTTAATTTTAAATATCTTCGTATAGTTTGTGACTTTTAAAATTAGTCGCATTGTTTTATCAATTATTGCTAACTATTTTACATCTAAATACTTATATTTTATAATTTATATAGCAAAAAGTTCTACTCTATTGGTTTTAGTTATTTTTCATTATCTCCTTATATTTAAACTAATTAGATTTATTAAATTTAAATAATTTAAATAAACCATTATGTCCATACATTTAAACTAATTAAACGCCTTAAACTTAAACTAATTAAACGCCTTAAATTTAAACTATTTAAATAAAATCAATTAGCCAACATTCGTTATTTTGTTTAACAAATCCTAAAAATAACAATTTTAATATGAATACCAAATTTTTATTAATAAAAATGGCAAAAAAAATTAATCCTTCATCTAAATAAAAATATAGTAATAGCACAACAAATATTATATACATAAATTTACAATTCATTTACACAATAAATTATCTAATATATAAGTAAAAGTAAGCCGAGGAATTTTCCACACCTATCATCAATTCTAGAAGTTTTCTCTCCCTCTTTTTTTTAGCATATTTTTTTTCTAATGTTGTAGTAATCATTTTAATAGTGATTCATAATGTTTCGTTAGTTCATTCCACGAGTTTGTAGTCAAAATACCTAAATTTTTCTAATATCTGTGGTTATTTACAAAGTTCTCATTAGTGCTATCATAATATTTTCACTTAAGTCTAAATATTTAAATTAATTAAATAATTAAATTCATACTGAAATGGAACCAAGTAACTATAGTCCATTAATTTGTTTGATAAAAATATTGAACTTATTATGCAAAACAATAGATAATTTTGCTAATGGAGAAATTTTAATTTAATTTGAGTGGATTACTGTTTATTTGAATGGTTAAATATGTAGATATATGTACATGAAAGGATGATGGTTTTATAATATTCAGAAAGTTAAATAACATACTGAATAAAAATAATAATTGTATGAAGTGTGTGATATATAATGTTATGAAAGAAAAGGGGAAATGAGGGAATTGGAATCCAAGAGTCACAATCTGCATTTCACTGTATCTGTTAGATTAAATAACACTAAAATCAAAGAATGAAAGAATTTTAAAGGCTCTTATTAATTCTAGTATTTGTTTTCTCCTCTCTCCTTAATTCTCTCATGATATCTTATTTTAAGTATTTTTGTATAATTTTTTATTTTAAAATTAGTCATAATATTTTAGTAATTACTACCAACTGTTTTACATTTAAATATGAACGATCTTGTTCCACAATAGCCAAATAATATGACAAATTCTAAAACTACAATCGCGAAATATTTAACAAAAAAAAGTTAAATCTGTACTACTAAAAAATTTAAGTGTTATTGAAAGCATTATGATTGGAACAAAGATAAGGTAAAGATGCAAAAGAAAAACCTTTTTAAGATGACATGTTACTTTCTCATCAAATCTCTATTTAAAATCATCATCTAATTTCTAAAATTTGTTTTTCTATCATTCTTCTACATCTGTATCATGAAAAATAAAAGTCTTAGATGAGAGTTTGATAACACAGAATGCTAACTACGATAGATTATGTTATAATGAATGTCTTAAAGAAGGAAATAATTTTTTTCTAAAATTCCAAGTTCATTTCAAATTTAAAAGCAACGCAAACATGAGAATTTTTTTTAGTTTCTTTCCACCATTAACATTACATTTTGTCAAGCAGCGAATTAAATTAACATAAATATTGGAACAATGATATGCTTGCACTAATTCATTGGAAGCAAAGTTTACACGTGAATTTTAAATAATATCCGGTAACAAAAGTGAAAACCAATGTTTAAATAAATGAATACTAATCTCGTTATTGCATAAAATCATACCAACTATAAAAATACTAAAACATACTAATAAATGAGTTAATTAGCAATGATACTTTGGATGCTAAATGCCCACTAGATCACACAATTATTTTGTAACTGCGTAATACAGATGTATTACGTAGTATACCTTCGTATCACATTCACAATTCACAATGATTTCATTCTTTCTCCTTTTGAATTACTAACACTTAATACCAGGAAATCAATCATTCTTCAAATTAAATAGAAATTATGAAGAAAGTACACGGAAAACATATCAAAAGAAACTGCACATAATTTACGAATTTGATCGATTTGAAATTTCAAGTTAACTTTCGAAAAAAATTTAGTAGACACATAGCGACTTTAAGAAATTTTTACAATTTCTTTGCCATTAATAACATAAAATCCTTTATAGTATTAAATTAGAACCAACATAAGTGTCACATTTGATTTGGAATTACTAGTTGGTTTGGAACCTGAATTTGCACAGCAAAATCAAATTAATAAAAAAAAAATGGTTTGTGGTATTAGCAAAAACTATTGTGGAGTATATGACTATTAATCTTATTGTTCTACATAACCACTAAGCATAAAAGTATCAACACATACTAATAAATGAGTTGATTTACCAAGAGTATTTTGATGCTAATTCGATGTCCAAAGCCTATAGTTCTTTTTATTTCTGGATAAATGATGTCTAATACTTGAAAATCTCTAATACGTACAATATAATAGAAACAGTAAAAAATGTATAAAATCGCATGTAAGAGAAATTACCTCATAACATAGGAGTTTTATTTTTTGATCCATACTCCACTTTCTAAGAAATTTTGTAAGGCATCTTCGAAGCCGCATATTGAAATAATAGTGTAGGAAAATACTAATAGCATACATATGTTTTAGCATTGTTTCTTAATTAGACTGATGAAAGAACAGGAAAAATAACATTTGAAATGTCACTAAATATAAAGAATAAATGAAATTAGATCTATGTAATTGAAAAAAAAATTGAAGAATAATTCTTATTCAACCATAGGTAACATTTGATAGAAGGAAGAAGTATAATTGGAAGATAGGTTATCAAACCGACCGTAGGGAGGTTTGCTTACTTCTACTGGCCAAAATTAATTTTCCTAAAGCCAAAAAAACATTGCCCCTGTTTTGTTATTTTTTTCCCCCGTTTCCTTCTCCCCCGGATTTTCTCTCGTCCGTATCTTTCTCCTTTCAACCTTCTCTATAAAATCAAAACTCAACACACAACCCAGTCATCTCAAATCACAGACCTAACCGATCAGCCGGCATCCCACTTTCTCGCACCTACGGCATGTCGCCAGCAACGTCATCGAATTCGCAACCACTGTCCCGCCTACGGCCTGTCGCCAGCAGCGATCAGCTAGCTTTCTCTCCAAATCCAATTTGTTTCAAAAGGTAAACGTTTATCCAAATCAAAAATATATTCATTATAACTGGAAATTTTAATTCAGTTCTAGAATAGGGTATTAAAGTATGGTATTTGAAGAAAATTGGGTATTGGAAGTGGGAATTGGGAATTGGAAACTGGGAATAAATAAAGTTGCTGATATATGTTATTGTAAGTGCACATAGACGAGGTTATAGGGTTATTTGAAAACATGAATTAGTTTTTGAAAGTATATTAATTTGCCTACTGTAGGAAGTATATTAATTTGCTGTGCAATTAGAGTACATTTAGTTTATTTGTGCTAATGTTGGATTTGTCGATACTTTGCCTGATGCTTAGGTTGTAGGGTTGCTACTAATGCTTTTGTATTGGCAAAGTTTTGCTCAATGGACATAAGACTAAACTGTTTTTTGGAACTGCAGTTAGTCTTGGTCTAGTTTGTTCCATCTTTTTTCATTTTAACATTAGTATTCAATTTAAACCAACCTCAACTTAATTCTCCATAAAGCAAAGTACATGCACAGTTAAAATAAACTAATGTAGATTTAAAATAGCATTATGAACCATTAAACAAAAGAAAAAAATTAAGATCTGAAGATACAAAATATCATTTTTTAGCCAAAGGTGGATTGGTAAAAATGTTCAAAAGGCTACAATGCTTCTTTTCAATTATGAATCAACTTCAATGGGGTTTACTATTGAGTAAGAGACATAACCGGATGTGACCAAAATTAGTCTTTCATCGTAAGTTACAATTTTTTTTCTCTTCCTCATTTTCCACCGAAATTCATAGTAACTACAATCATTAGAAAAAAGGCTGATATAAAATGGTAGAATTTATAATAATTTATTGTAACTTTGTCATGACACCTTTTAGTCTATATTGATTCTTTCCTATCCTATTTCCCTTTTACATCGGCACTGTTTCATTCATATAGTCACCGTTTCATTCTTGCATAATATGATGATGTATATTACGGTAATATTTTTTTGATTTTTTCTTCCCAAATTCATTAATACATTAGAGTTACAAATAAACTCAAAATTAACTGTATATTGAACCTTTTTGATACATATATGTCTGTGTGTCTGTGAGTAGTTCATATCAATACATTAATAGCACATTCTTAGTATCAAGTTGACATATATTTTTAATCATTGATATAATTGAATTTACACAGTTTCAATTTTTTTTAAATGCACTTAATTTTTTATCAAATTTGCAATAAAGAAAAAAATAAAACAAAAATGTTTTTCTTTCATATCTAATATCACAACGGTCGGTTTCCCCACCGTTGTGCGGTCATACTAGTAAAACATTAATTAGTCTATTGGTATTTTTTTTTAATTAATGATAATAAGAAAAACAATTAAATCACTGTAACAAATGGTAACACGTGATATTTTTGAGAAAACTGTAAATGAATGAGCACAGGAATTTAAAATCAGATATAGATATAATTAATCTTGTACAGTAAAATATACATAAAAGGATGAAGACGGAAGGTAAAAGACGATAATTAATCTTCTGTTGCATTCCTCGGAGATGATTCATACTAACGTCGGCTTTGTAAGCTGCTGTAAACTTGATTTAACGCATGTACAACAGTAGTATATGATTCCACACACCATCAATAATACAACACATGCTGGAGTATTCTAAAAAGGTTCCCATTCAATTATTCCAAAAAAGAAAGAAAAATGACATAAAACGCGAACAATGAGGGCCATGAACTGATTTTGGATCGTTCTTTTAACCTTCAGTTTGCATTTATCTTCTACAGTATTTGTTACGTACTTTCCTCCATGTGATTCTTGACTCCTTGTGCAGGTGTCTTCAAGTTCCCTTTGTTTGAAATGCGATGACCTGATTTGACTCGCCGTGCAGGTGTCTACCTGTCTCCGTTTAAATCCGCACAGCAAATATTAAATCTCCGTGGTACGACGCACTGGAAAGGAGGTTTGGGTTATGCTAAAAAGAGACAGATTCAATTTCTACCATACGCTTCCCTATCCTATATAAATTTACTCGGGGTATGGAGACTTGGATCAGTGGACGGCTTTACTATATCCTCCTTAGGAGTTTACCGGCCTGCCGGGTTTTCCTGGGTTTTCAAAAAAAATATATATATTAAATCCACACGTGATGCTAGACACCTATTACATAAATAAACGTACAAGCCCAACAGTCATAAAATGACCACTTTCTCCGACCACTTTCATTCAAACGCATAAACAATACATTTTCACCCTTCATTCTTCAAAGTACTTTACATTCTACATTACATTTTCTACTAAACAAATTAAATCTTATACCAAATTCAATCCATAAAATGTTTTCACCATTAGAAGAATTCACATGCACATCAAGTTCACACAAATTTGTGTTTGAAGACGTTCATTCGCAGAATGAAACACACCTTAGCTTGCAAAGTGAAGAAGATTATGATATATCACATTATTGTCATTATTCTAAAGTGTGATTAGCGGTAATGACCAAAGTGGTAGAAAGTTCTGGAGAAAAGTAATGATTCCTAGAACTAAAAAGGGAAAAAAAAATTAAAGGATAAATTAATGTAAATAATTAGTCACAAGGACACGCGCATAAAAATTTTACCGTAAGGACAAAGCCCAAAGTCCGGATACAATTTCAAACAAAACAAAATATTTCGTTCGTCTTCCTCCTTCTTCCTTTCACTAAGAATTTGACGAAAGTTTTGCTCGAAAGAAAAAATGGCACGGCAAACCAGAAACAAAGATCTACATCTCCAACAGAACCTCAAAAATCGACAGTCGATGAACAACGAGCACAACAATCGACAGTCGATGAAAACCTAACTACGTCGGAAGTGAAGAAACAAAGTGAAAATCGAAATGTCGAATCACTTCCAACAACAGATATTCAAGAAGAAAACGCAATGATAGAAGAGGAAAACCTACCTCTAGTGAAAATGACAGGAAAGACAATAAAGGGAAAAGGCAGCAAGTTAAAACTTAAAAAACCTATATCAGTAGAAGTGGAAAAACAAAATAGAGAAAAAAGAACAAAAAGAAGACATTAAAAAATACGGCAATTGAAAGCAGACCAGAAATAAGAGAAAGTATACCAGAGAATGTTATTAATACTATAAAATCAAATATAACAAAGTTAGTATAATTTTATTATAGTAACATTGAATATTTTGCACAGAATAAAGAAGAGAACATGCAACAACAAATAGTTGCGGAGAAAATAGTTGAAGAAAATATGCAAAAAAGAGAACAAAGAACAAAACGAAGAAATGAAAAAAAGATTCAAAAGAAAATTCAAACAGAAACTGAGATAACTGAAATTACAAAATTATGAAACTAATACTAACAATTTCATATTGTTAAATGTATTCTAATATTATAAAAAATGTTAAACAGGAAAAATCTCAGAAAGAAGAAGGCAAAAAAGTTGTAGATGAAGAGTCAGAAGAAGTACAACTAAATTCGGTAAAATTAAAAGCATTAGAACTTTATAACATAATAGATATTGCAAAAATAATACCTGTAAATCATTTGGTAAAAGAAAAGACCGATAATTACAACAAACAGATACCTACTTACAACAAATAATAGTCAGTATCATTTAGTGTAAATCGTTTGGTAAAATAGTAGTCAATATCATTTAGTTGCAATCTGGTACTTACAAAAAATTGATACCTACTTACAAAAAAATGATACCTACTTGAAAAAAATGATACCTACTTACAGAAAACTGATACCTACTTAGTACAAACTGATACCTAGTTACTGCAAACTTAAAATCGTTATATATTTCACTGAAAATATTTCACTACAGCTAATACCCAACCTATTGTTACGTTTCAACATAATTTGTTTCACAAATTACTTATAGTCTTTAATTTGAAATAATATGATGATGATGATTTTGTTAATCCACATCCAAAATGCATTAAAGGCAGATCGCAAATAGATCTACATAAGGTATCAAAATCCGAAGACAAAAAGCATGAAACTGCTTATAGATGTGGATTGCAAGCAGTATTCAAAATGGTGAAAATGATAAAACAAAAAAATGCTCTATCCAAAACGCAGATGGACATATTGAAGAGCACTCCTTTCTACAATTTCTTTAGAGTTTTTCATGACGAGAAAATTCTGATGAAAGAATATAAAAAGCTTCAACACAATTTGGATGCATTATACCAACACAATTTGAATCATAACAAAATTATTGAAAAATATTATCTCTCAATCATAAACATTTAGTTCAGAATAAAGAGTTACTATAGAAAGAAAATTGATACCTACATAAAAGAAATCGATACCTACAGAATGAAAACTGATACCTACATAAAAGAAACTGATACCTACAAAAACAAAACTGATACGTACATAATAAAAAATAAAACAAAATATTTAGCAAATATATCTTAAAGTAATAACTACAAACACAAAAATTCATACAGAAATTGATACTAAGTGTGCTAGTAAAACTGTTAAATATTTTAATTCAAAGCATATTATATGCTTGTACCATTATCTCTGAAATTCAATGTTTTGTATTAATTATAAATCTGATAATACAACTTATGCAAACTGATACTAAGATTACATTTTGGTTTCAACTGGCTTGACTGTGGAATATTTGTAATGATATTCATCATTTCATTGAACAAAACCAAAATACCAATAAAACTTGAAAAGAAGGAAATATTATCCACAAGAGCAAAGATTGTACATGCAATATTGACAGATGATGAACATTGCTGGAGTCTGTCTAAATACATGTCAAGCTTAGAAGAAGAAAGAAAAGAAAAGAACTGAATTCACATTGTGTTGTTTCACAATTAAATTTGGTACTTGTAAAGTAATGTAATTCTGTTGAAATTTGTTCTTGTGAAGTAATGATGTTCTGTTGCAATTTGGTACTTATGAAGTAATGATGTTATATTCTAAAAACAATGCTGCTCTTACTTGTAAAACAATATTGATCTCATGGAATGATATGTTGTGGTTGGTGTTCTTTTCTTTTCCTGATGTTTATATTATAACAAGATTGTATAGTGTAAGTTCTATCACGCAACTATGGATCCCACATAGTATTATCAATTTTATGATGCAACTATCAGTTGTATAATGATATTATCAAATTTCATATCATATTTCAATACAAAACAGTAACTGAGTATCAGTTCTTATGACTAATAGTATCAGTTTTTGCTAAAGTTGACACTCGACATACTTTATGAAACAACAATTAGTGCCGATGTTAGTTTTTGCTAACACTAGATATCATGCTAATTATTTATTAGTACTGGTGTCAATTCTAGCACGTATTATAATACACGAAACTGGTACTAAAAAAAAACCAAAATGATACTAAAATCGTTTATATCCAATCAAACAAACATTATCTACAACCAAGCTAACTGATACTGATACTGTATAAACTGATACCAAAACTTGTAAAAACTGATACTTGTAAAAACTTATAAAAACGGATACTGTAAAAACTAATACTGTAAAAACTAATACTATAAAAACTGATGCTGATACCAAAACTTGTAAAAACAAACACCAGAACTGATACTATAAAAACATATAACTTATACTAAAACTGATACTATTACTTATACTAAATACATGAAATTAAAATCAATTTGATAATATGCTATACTGAATACAAATTAATATCAAAAGGTTCAATTACAATAAACCACCAAAACAAGTCACACATCCACTTATTAATCTGAACAAATTCAAAATGTAAAATTAAATCATATCCTATTCGAAGCTTGACAATTTTGTTTATTATGACCAAACTGCTTGCACTCGCCACATCTGTTTTACTTGTTCTGAAAATATGAAAATCCTCCTTTGCGCTTGACTGATGGTCTACCAGCGCCACGTTTCTCCTTTGGTGGCTTTATATCTCATTCTTCAAATCATACAAAGACCAATCGATAGACAATCAAGTGCTAAAAGTGTTATTATTCAACACAAACAGACAAAGAAGACTGTTATCCCCACTGCCAAAAAAAATAAACATTAGTAAAAATATGTTCAATTTAGAACATTAATTATTCAATTTCACAAAACTGATACCTACCGTATACAAAACTGATACCTAGTTACTGATAATAAAAAAGATGATACTAAAAAAAATAAAAATGATACTCAAAAACTGAACCTAAAATATAATACTTTTCCACTCTATCACAACTTTATATACAACCCTAACAATAATACTTTTCCAATCATCCCAACATTAATGCAAGAAAATGCAAGATAAATTAAATGAAAAGCAAATTAAAATACAACACTGCATAAACAAACGAATAATAATAAAACCTGCTGCTACTTCCACAATTTGCCATAGACAAACGAACAAACAATGAGAACAATAACACTGCATATCAGTTGTAAAAATGAACACAATTAGAAATCACGACCAATTTTTTTTAACTCGAATAGAAAAACAACAAAAAATAGAGTAATATAAGCATACTTAATTAATACAATTTGAAGAAAAACGAGATCACGGTACAAATATGAAAAGAACGAGATTAACAACACGCGCGTAAGAAAAAAATGATCGATGAACTACAATTTTCAGAAGGACGAAATTAAAATAACCGAACGAAGTAGATCGATATTTTTATTGCGAAAGAGATATTTGATCACGACTGAAAAATTTGATCGGAAGGAAGAAGAAGAAGCGCGCGAAAGTGGGCTGGAAAGAAAAAACGATAATTTGTCATTTAGAGAAAATTATTAGCAGGCTGTCCTACATCCAAAAAAGCCCTAAAAACCGTCCTTGAGGAAAATTTCCTGAACTAAAAACATTCGGGCAATACACGGTCAGTATCCGCGATTATAGTCGATTCCAATACATGTAAACTAACAATTTTTATATTAATAATGGCTCCAAATATAATTCAAAAGATCCTTACGGAGACTATTATGCAGTGCTACGTTTTGATTACAAGTTTATGTGTGACGACCCGGAATTTCTGAATATTTGAAATTGAAATATTTAAATTTAATTTTTAACTTGAATTTCAAATATCACTATTTATTGGGTAATTTAATTATTAAATTAAATAATTTGAAGTTAGGTAAAATGTTGAATCTTGGTTTTTAAGCTTGTTAAAAATAATTTGAAAGCTTGTAAAATTTATATTGATAGTACTGACGATAGTAAAAGTGTTAAACTTGAATTTGGAAGTGTTTTGTTAAGTTTTGAAAATATATCGTTTAAATTGATATTTAAAAATAGCCTTTCGAGGCACAGTCTCGGAATTCGACGAAACTAATTCCATTGGATCCGTAATATTGTATTATTATCGGATTCCAAATTTCAGAATGTTTGGAGTTGTCGTGTGATCGTACGGTATATAAACGCATCGAAATTTATATCGAGTTCAATATAATAACGGAGTCCAAAAAGCTATCTTCTCCATACGATCGAATTAGGACTCGAAAGCTTTTCCATTGCTTTCGGAATAGGGGTTTAACATTATAAACGCCTACCGGCACGCCTCGATAGGAGATCGAGATTTTGAGCTACGATTTCGAGACAATTTAAATTTAAATTTAAAGTATACTTTCTTTGACTGGTCAACTAATTTAACATCAGAACTGTATCTTTTCTTTCTAAAGCCACTTATCTTCTGATTCACAACATCTGTCGCATTCACGCAATCAGTTAAGCCACATTCCTTCTTTTTGAAGAAAAATAAAGTAACGCAGAGCTAAAAAAATATATGAAAACCCAGCGTTTACTTTATCTTCAAAATCGAATCGAGCCGAGATTTTTAAATCAAACTAAAATGGCGACCGAGATAAGGGATGAATCAAATCGATCGTTCGATTGAAGGGAGTGGGACGTTCTCGCACTCGCGAGATCTAGCGTGTCGATTTGGGGAATGGCAATGGAGACCTCGTTCTCGAGTAAGTGGCGATTTGGTAGCCGCGAAGAGGTGGAGCACGACTCGGCATTGGGTTTGCGGCGAGCTGAAGGCTCGGGAGGTGAATGGAGGTCGCGAGGGTGTCGAGTGGCCTGGCGAATCGATGGCGGCAAGTCGGTCATGTTGGGGTAAGCAGCTTCTTGCTTTCTTCTTCTTCGATTTGAAATTTAAAATGTTCAACTCTGAAAATTATCTTATTACCATTCAAGATAATAATAATAATATATATATATTAGTTATAAACTGTTAAAACAGAAATATATATATATATATATAGGATAAGAAGATTTTTTACAGAAGTTCTAAACTGTTTTGATTTACAAGAGAATTTTTTTTTACAGTAAAGTAAATCCTTATTTTTGTTATTTACTTAAGAGGAAAAATATATACACATACATATTGAACAGTAATTAATATATAGGCACATATTAAACAGTAATTAATATATAGGCAGTAAGGTAGCAGTTTTATCTCTTTTTATTTTTATTTAAACAATACATAAAGATTTGAAAATATATATATACACATAATAGTTAATTTTAAAATAATGTATTATGGAGATTAATTTGTCTAACTAACCTATTTAATTATCTTAGTCAATAAAAATAATTTATTAAAGGAATTTGTTTAATTAAATTATTGGTTAGTTAAATTTATTAAATGATAATTGATTTCGATTATTTAAAATGTTAACAAACCGTATAATGTTTATACAAGGTCAAAAATAGTGGAGAGGCAAGCCGGTTTGGAATGGGTTGCAAATTAAAAATCAAAGGTGAGTTAATCACACTCATCTGTGTTTTATTTAAATTTAATAGTTAAATTTAAATTTTGGTTGAATGATTGAGTTGATTGGATGTGTATATTTTATAGTAGTATATAGTATATATTGGAGTGATTGATTTCCCGCATTATATAGCGGTTGAGACCCTATGCGCCGCATAATAGCGGATGATATTTTATTAAACCCATATACCGCGATATTCCACCTCGAAGTGGAATTGGTATTGTGCTAACATCTGTGGATGCAGGGAAACAGGTTGGAGGGATCCAACTGGATTGCTCAAAATTATTTAGATTGTTTAATATTATGTGTTATGATTATTAGACATTCTGTGATGAATTATATTGATAACTGGAATGTTGGATGCTATGGTTTGATTGGATATATTTGGACATTGAGTTATCAAAATATATAGATTTGGATTTTTGAAAGAAAATAAAAGAGGAAACTTTAAGTAAATAATTATAGAAATTTGGATAAATTAAAGAATGAATTGGGAAGGAATACAAGTTGATTTTTGAATTCAAATAAATAAAATTTCGAGTATAGGAAATGAGATTTTTGAATAAATGGGAATAAGTGATTGTTGTAAAATCTCAAGTCTTATTATTTAAAGGAATGGAGAGTTTATTTTAAAAATTCAAGGTTTAAATTTATTTGAATGGATAAAGAAGGAATTTGATGAAGAATAATATTCTAGAATTGGTATTTTCAATTAAAAGAATTTTAAATCATAATAAAGAAATAAAATCTGAAAGTTAATGGATTTTGAAATGAATGGAGTAAGTAAGGAAATTTATTTCAAAGTAAAGTAAATTGGAAATCAATTGTAAATTGATTTAAGTGTTTGGAATTGGAATTTAAAAGAGAAGTGAGATTTTGGAATTTATAAACTGGGTTTATAAAAGTGAAGTAATATATAAGTGGATATTTGGAAGAATAAATTCACGGTGGGAATTTATTAAAGAAATGGGAAAATTTGTTTAAAATAAATAGTGATTTATTTTTAAAAATGTGTGAGAGAGGTGTATTTCCCTGAATAGCCAAGAACGTTTTCAAAGAAATTTTCTTAAGTATAAGTTAAAGTTTCAAAATTGTTTTAAAAAGTATGTTTTGGGAAAATCTATTATTTTTAAATGTTTAAATGTTAAAGTAAGTATTATTTTCAAATTTATTTTAGTAGTAATTATTTAAAGGTGACTTGGTGTTATGTTTGAAAGATGAAAATTTAGTTTTATAAAGTAGCTTTATTTAAAATATTCTTAAAGTATAAATTTTTGAATAAAGTATTAAAGTAGTTTTAATTTAAATGTTTGTTTAAAGTATATTTTATAAATAAGTATTTTTAAATTATTTTAAAAATCTAAAGTAATTGTACTTGGTGTTTTCAAGGGAAATAGAAATATTTGGGAAATTTATTCCATGAGGGAAGGATGGTTTAAACTGTTTTCAAAGGGTTGAAAAGAGGAAATATATCTTGCAAAGATATTTTGGGATAAATAAATAATTTGGAAAATTATTTATTGTTTAATTGATGTTTGTGAATGTTAATTGATTGTTAAATAACCGACTATCAATATTGGCCAATGTGTTGATCGTTTCGAAGAGACCGGGATCGGGATTTATTTCTCGAAAACCACTTCGATCCGGTTTGTACGTTTTCGTGTGGAAAACGAGTTTGGAGTCGAAGATGGAGCAGTGAAGTGCAAGGGCTAATCGCTACTAATCCTGAGGCTGATTCCAAAATGGATGTAGTAGGAATAGTGCCTTCGGTTCCGTTCTAACCCAGAACGGACTTGTATGGATGAATGCTTTCGGAACATCGTCAGGTGGATGATGGGCATTCTAAGGGATATGTTTAATAAAGGTAACGCTTAGCCTCAAGCCTCATTAACCGAGAATGACCGAAAATCAGGGGTTATGCAGCAAGAATATGTAGGTAGCGCCCATTAGGGTGAGGTCATCCCTGTCTAGATGTCCCTTTTTATTTCGGCTTAGTGGTGCGGTTGCTGATCTCAATCGTGGGTTGATCTTCTCGGAATTACCCTTAGGTAGTTCTAGTCTTGTGTTGCAGGGGATCGGGCGTGGTCCTCGGTACGCTGATCTAGACCAGGTACTGTGACAGGTGGTACCCCAGTGCCTAGTCATTCGTTGGAAATCCATTCTCCCTACGCGCCTGTATGGTTTTGATTGTGCCCAACTATTGATGAAACGTGAGATGCAAGCATTTCAGCTAGATTCTATTTTACTTTCAATAGACGATATTATAATATCAGACGGATTTGATAAAAAGTGTTTTGGCTATCGTAAGGTAAAAACCCGACATGTTTATTTGTGGCGTGGTCTTACGAGATGCTTTTGATTTCAAAGGGTTTTGGAAAACTTTAATAATCAAACTGAGTGTGATTTTCTCACGCTGGTTTTTCCAGACTGACTCGGGTGTTATTTTATTATAATGCTCGGGTCAGACCGAGTATTATTGATTATAGGAAAGTATGTTGTGGAGCTCAGGAGAAGAGCTGGATGGCGATACGTACTTACGTACTTGTTTAAAATATTCCACTGTGTTGATTAGTTGTGTATTCAGTTTTGTAAGGACAAGCTGTGATAGTTGTCCAGTGGTGTGTATTGTGGTTATTGTACTCTGATGATGTAATGTATAAACAGACACATTTTTCCTTTGTGTAAAGATAAGTTATTATCTATTATATTTTATTCCGCTGCGATTGTGAGATTCTGATGTTGTTTCTATTTTCTTCTTCTACCTCTTCTTCTTTAACCCTGATGGTTCGATTTTTTGGGCATGGAAAAATCGGGCTATTACATTTGGTATCAGAGCTTAGGCTGGCGATAACCTTGGCTCTAGTGGGGATTACTCATTGAAATAAAGTCCATAGTACTCTAGAATGAGTTTGAGTGTATTAATAGATATGAGCGCGTATTTGTTAATGAATATAAAATGGTTTTATATTGTGTTGATTGGTTTATTGAGTAGTTTATGGATTCTGGTCAATACGAGTAATTAACGTTATTGATAGGGATCTCTAAACACTTGAATAGAACAATTCGACACAGTACTGTTTTAAAATAGGGTAAATGAAATAATTTTATCCAAATTATTTTTGTATATAAAAAGAATAATTTTTCGAAAATTATTATAATTATATATAGATGCTTGGTTGTTAAGAAGTGGTAATATTAAATTATTATCACTATTGTGAGGAAATTTAATAAGAAATTGAAATCATAACTAAAAGCTAAGAAATAAATTTATATATAAAATGGAATTTGTAAATATGAATTATAAATGTGATTTATAATTGAAATTGAAAATAAAAATTCCATAGTAATGTTTGAATATAAATTGGATGGATTTGAAATTTGGAATTTTTTGGGAAAAGTTTAAATTCCTGTGGATTTGAAAATGGTTTTCAAAAGCTTTGGAGGAAAAAATGGTAATAGTATTTGAGAGATATTTTGAATTGGATATGAAATCTGGTGAGATTTGGAATTAAAAATATTTGAAGAAAATGTTTTTGAAGAGATACAATCACTAAACTCTTTTTGGTCGCTGGAAAATAATTCTGATGATGATCGCGACATCATCGGTGTTCATTTTCGAGTTCCTAGGAGAGGAATTGCTACCAAATTGTTTTATACTGTAATGTCTTCAAAACTGATTTTGGTTTTAAAATTCAAAAGATAATTTGATACCAAAGGATTTTGGATACGATTGATTTCAAAAATGCTTTTGATATATGAGTAATTGTTTAAATACTCTAGAGTTGGTTTGAGATTGTTATAGAATATAAATGGGTTGATAGTTTATAAAATTTTGAATATGTTAGAATAAAATGGAATTCAATATTTAAATTGATTTGGAAATAAATTAAAAATTAAAGAAAAATTAAATTCAGAATTGAATTGAAAATTCTGATGAGATAAGTTATAAAATCATAACTTGAATGGAAATGGAATTTGAATTGGTTAAGTGAAAGTTGAATTGTGAGTTAGTACTGGAGTTGGAAATGAACTCGAGTTATAAATAAAATTCAACTTGGATTGTTGGTGAATTAAATATAATTGGAAATGTTGTCGAATAAAATAGAGTTGGATTGAAATAGTGATGGTTTGAGTTGTAAATAAAACTTAAGTGAGTAGAAATAGATTGAAAGAGCCTTGTAAATTAATAAATAACTTAAGTAAATATTGGATGAAAGCTCTACTTAAGTAAATTGTGGAATGAGTATTTGATGAAATCAATATGGAATGTTCTAAGATTAATAAATTTTATTTTAGAATCAATTGAGAGGGATGTGGGTTCATTACGTTTAAAAATGAATAGAATGTAGGAAAGTGAGTTATAAATCACTTAAATTGAATGAAAATGATGTGTGATTTAGTTGTAAGCAACTAAATTTGTGTCCAAACCTTATAAATTGCTTATGGAAAGTGTTCAGTGCTTATTGCTTATGTTATGCATGTATTTAGCTATTGAAAATAAGTGAAATGTTAATAAACTTTGTATATTTGTCACTTACACGTTTTAATTGAGTAAGTACAGGTATAGGGAAGCCGTGTGGCTGGATTTGGTTGCGCAAAATGCTAAATAAATAAGCCGCTTGCTTAAAAATGCTAAATAGAGGTACGCCTACGCAATAACAATAGGAAATATGAACTGTTTTTGTTTTTCCGACCGTGTGGGTTGATGTATATATATTTATATCTCTTGTCAAATTGCAAAAGCCCCTCCGTACAAAGGAGACTCCGCCAAAATTTTCCGAAAATTTTGGGAGTTAGAAAATTTTCACTAAACGACAAATGATTTAAAATGGGTAAGCAAAGAGAATTGAAACTGAATATTGAAATCTAATTTAAAATTGTGTATGTAAAGTAAGTGAAGTTGGGAAAATTAGTTCGAGGAGTACTAAAATAATTTAAGTTTGGAAACAAAACTTTTACGTTTAAACTAAATGAGTAAGTGAAACTAATAAAAAGGAATGGTTAATTAAATATGGGTTGAGATAAGGTGGATAAAATTCAATATTCAAAGTTTGAGGACAAATTGAATTCAAGTAGAATTGAAAATGGAAATCTGAATGGAAATTGGGAAAAAGTATTGAAGTTTGAAAATAATTAATAAATTGAAGCAAATTGAAATTTATATGGAATTGGAATTCAATTTGAATATAAACTTCAGTAGTGAAGTAAAAATGAATATAAGAAGTATATAAAATATTTGTATTGAACTTAAGAAGAAATGGTGGAATTCTTAAGTAAATTTGGTATTGGGAAAAATATTCTAAGTTAGTATGTGAATGAGGGTTAATTAGGGTATGTGGAATGATGAGTGTGGATAAGTGGATATGAATCAAAATAAAGTGAATAAAAGTGAAATTGATGTAGTTAATAATCAATGGATATAAATACGTAAGATGTACGTATATTATTTTATTCGCATAGAAATTTGATACAGATTCGAGCATAGAATTTCGAGATAGTTATATCGATCCGAGTTGGGATTTTTCACTCGATTTTCGACGGCGAACCCTGGATATGGATTTTTGATTGATTCTGGATATTCTCTATCATAGTTTGTGGCTATGCAAGGAGAATGACGGTTTTTGATGAAGAAACCAGATCTGAGTCCGCAATAGAGAGTCGGGTGGACGATACTAGTTCGGAAGTGAAATTGTGTGATAGAGTGAGCGATCGAATTTGGTATTGCGTACGAATGATATATATATGCATTGTACGAATGTGAATGAAATAGATATGAAAACTTTTGTAAAAAATGTGTAAAGCAATTTTGAATGTTGTAATTGGATAATATTGCTGAGTAGGACACAGGTATTTAAAAAGCAAAAGAAATTGGTATTTTTGAACTCAGAAGATAAATTGTATTGCTCGACAATAAGGTATGTATTTAAAATTTCTATATGAAATTTGATTGGGTTTTTGATCTAGCCACTTGGTTTTTGTTTTCTTTTGAAATTTGGGGGCTCGTAGAGGCATTTTGTAGTTGTACCGAGCTAGCCGCGCAAAGGAGACGCTGGCGAAATTTTTTGAAATTTAAGGAGTTGGAAAAATTTTGAGAAAATTTTGATAATTTAAAATTTGGTTTTAAATTTAAATTTTAATGGTTGGGTAGGTGATATTGGTTGGAAACTATGGAAGGCTGTGGGAATTTAGTTAGAGTGATAGTGTGTCTTTGATAAAAGATTGTTTTGCGAAGTGTCAAAACTGTTTGGTTTTGGGAATTAGTTAACGGGTATTGGATCATTCTTCCTTCGGGGACGAAATTCTTTTAAGGAGGGAGGAATGTGACGACCCGGAATTTCTGAATATTTGAAATTGGAATATTTAATTGATTTTAAATATTTAAAAGTTAATTTTTAACTTGAATTTCAAATATCACTATTTATTGGGTAATTTAATTATTAAATTAAATAATTTGAAGTTAGGTAAAATGTTGAATCTTGGTTTTTAAGCTTGTTAAAAATAATTTGAAGGCTTGTAAAATTTATATTGATAGTACTGATGATAGTAAAAGTGTTAAACTTGAATTTGGAAGTGTTTTGTTAAGTTTTGAAAATATATCGTTTAAATTGATATTTAAAAATAGCCTTCCGAGGCACAGTCTCGGAATTCGACGAAACCAATTCCATTGGATCCGTAATATTGTATTATTATCGGATTCCAAATTTCAGAATGTTTGGAGTTGTCGTGTGATCGTACGGTATATAAACGCATCGAAATTTATATCGAGTTCAATATAATAACTGGGTCCAAAAAGCTATCTTCTCCATACGATCGAATTAGGACTCGAAACCTTTTCCATTGCGTTCGGAATAGGGGTTTAACAATATAAACGCCTACCGGCACGCCTCGATAGGAGATTGAGATTTTGAGCTACGATTTCGAGACAATTTAAATTTAAATTTAAAGTATACTTTCTTTGACTGGTCAACTAATTTAACATCAGAACTGTATCTTTTCTTTCTAAAGCCACTTATCTTCTGGTTCACGACATCTGTCGCATTCATGCAATCAGTTAAGCCACGTTCCTTCTTTTCGAAGAAAAATAAAGTAACGCAGAGCTAAAAAATATATATATGAAAACCCAGCGTTTAATTTATCTTCAAAATCGAATCGAGCCGAGCTTTTTAAATCAAACTAAAATGACGACCGAGATAAGGGATGAATCAAATCGATCGTTCGATCGAAGGGAGTGGGACGTTCTCGCGCTCGCGAGATCTTGGGCGTCGATTTATGGAAGGGCGATGGAGACCTCGTTCTCGAGTAAGTGGCGATTTGGTAGCCGCGAAGAGGTGGAGCACGACTCGGCATTGGGTTTGCGGCGAGCTGAAGGCTCGGTAGGCGAATAGAGGTCGCGAGGGTGTCGAGTTTCCTGGCGAATCTATGGCGGCATGTCGGTCATGTTGGGGTAAGCAGCTTCTTGCTTTCTTCTTCTTCGATTTGAAATTTAAAATGTTCAACTCTGAAAATTATCTTATTACCATTCAAGATAATAATAATAATATATATATTAGTTATAAACTGTTAAAACAGATATATATATATATATATATATATGATAGGAAGATTTTTTACAGAAGTTCTAAACTATTTTGATTTACAAGAGAATTTTTTTTACAGTAAAGTAAATCCTTATTTTTGTTATTTACTTAAGAGGAAAAATATATACACATACATATTAAACAGTAATTAATATATAGGCACATATTAAACAGTAATTAATATATAGGCAGTAAGGTAGCAGTCTTATCACTTTTTATTTTTATTTAACCAATATATAAAGATTTGAAAATATATATATACACATAATAGTTAATTTTAAAACAATGTATTATGGAGATTAATTTGTCTAACTAACCTATTTAATTATCTTAGTCAATAAAAATAATTTATTAAAGGAATTTGTTTAATTAAATTATTGGTTAGTTAAATTTACTAAATGATAATTGATTTCGATTATTTAAAATTTTAACAAACCGTATAATGTTTATACAAGGTCAAAAATAGTGGAGAGGCAAGCCGGTTTGGAATGGGTTGCAAATTAAAAATCAAAGGTGAGTTAATCTCACTCATCTGGGTTTTATTTAAATTTAATAGTTAAATTTTAATTTTGGTTGAATGATTGAGTTGATTGGATGTGGTATATTATATAGTAGTATATAATATATATTGGAGTGATTGATTTCCCGCATTATATAGCGGATGAGATCCTATGCGCCGCATAATAGCGGATGATATTTTATTAAACCCATATACCGCGATATTCCACCTCGAAGTGGAATTGGTATTGTGCTAACATCTGTGGATGCAGGGAAACAGGTTGGAGGGATCCAACTAGATTCCTCAAAATTATTTAGATTGTTTAATATTCTGTGTTATGATTATTAGACATTCTGTGATGAATTATATTGATAACTGGAATGTTGGATGCTATGGTTTGATTGGATATATTTGGACATTGAGTTATCAAAATATATAGATTTGGATTTTTGAAAGAAAATAAAAGAGAAAACTTTAAGTAAATAATTATAGAAATTTGGATAAATTAAAGAATGAATTGGGAAGGAATAAAACTTGATTTTTGAATTCAAATAAATAAAATTTCGAGTATAGGAAATGAGATTTTTGAATAAATGGGAATAATTGATTGTTGTAAAATCTCAAGTCTTATTATTTAAAGGAATGAAGAATTTATTTTAAAAATTCAAGGTTTAAATTTAGTTGAAAGGATAAAGAAGGAATTTGAAGAAGAATAATATTCTAGAATTGGTTTTTTTAGTTAAAAGAATTTTAAATCATAATAAAGAAATAAAATCTGAAAGTTAGTGGATTTTGAAATGAATGGAGTAAGTAAGGAAATTTATTTCAAAGTAAAGTAAATTGGAAATCAATTGTAAATTGATTTAAGTGTTTGGAATTGGAATTTAAAAGAGAAGTGAGATTTTGGAATTTATAAACTGGGTTTATAAAAGTGAAGTAATATATCAGTGGATATTTGAAAGAATAAATTCACGATGGGAATTTATTAAAGAAATGGGAAAATTTGTTTAAAAATAAATAGTGATTTATTTTTAAAAATGTGAGAGAGAGGTGTATTTCCTTGAATAACCAAGAACGTTTTCAAAGAAATTTTCTCAAGTATAAGTTAAAGTTTCAAAATTGTTTTAAAAAGTATGTTTTGGGAATATCTATTATTTTTAAATGTTTAAATGTTAAAGTAAGTATTATTTTCAAATTTATTTTAGTAGTAATTATTTAAAGGTGACTTGGTATTATGTTTGAAAGATGAAAATTTAGTTTTATAAAGTAGCTTTATATAAAATATTCTTAAAGTGTAAATTTTTGAATAAAGTATTAAAGTAGTTTTGATTTAAATGTTTGTTTAAAGTATATTTTATAATAAAGTATTTTTAAATTATTTTAAAAATCTAAAGTAATTGTACTTGGTGTTTTCAAGGGAAATAGAAATATTTGGGAAATTTATTCCATGAGGGAAGGACGGTTTGAACTGTTTTCAAAGGGTTGAAAAGAGGAAACATATCTTGCGAAGATATTTTGGGATAAATAAATAATTTGGAAAATTATTTATTGTTTAATGGATGTTTGTGAATGTTAATTGATAGTTAAATAACCGACTATCAATATTGGCCAATGCGCTGATCGTTTCGAAGAGACCGGGATCAGGATTTATTTCTCGAAAACCACTTCGATCCGGTTTGTACGTTTTTGTGTGGAAAACGAGTTTGGAGTCGAAGATGGAGCAGTGAAGTGCAAGGGCTAATCGCTACTAATCCTGAGGATGATTCCAAAATGGATGTTGTAGGAATAGTGCCTTCGGTTCCGTTTGAACCCGGAACGGACTTGTACGGATGAATGCTTTCGGAACATCGTCAGGTGGACGATGGGCATTCTAAGGGATATGTTCTATAAAGGTAACGCTTAGCCTCATCAACCGGGAATGACTGAAAATTAGGGGTTATGCAGCAAGGCTATGTGGGTAGCGCCCATTAGGGTGAGGTCATCCCTGTCTAGATGTCCCTTTTTTATTTCGGCTTAGTGGTGCGGTTGCTGATCTCAACCGTGGGTCGATCTTACTTGGAATTACCCTTAGGTAGTTCTGGTCTTGTGTTGCAGGGGATCGGGCGTGGTCCTCGGTACGCTGATCTAGACCAGGTACTGTGACAGGTGGTACCCCAGTGCCTAGTCATTCGTTGGAAATCCATTCTCCCTACGCGCCTGTACGGTTTTGATTGTGTCCAACTATTGCTGAAATGTGAGATGCAAGCATTTCAGTTAGATTCTATTTTACTTTCAATAGACACTATTATAATATCAGACGGATTTGATAAAAAGTGTTTTGGCTATCGTAAGGTAAAAACCCGACATGTTTATTTGTGGCGTGGTCTTACGAGATGCTTTTGATTTCAAAGGGTTTTGGAAACCTTTAATAATCAAATTGAGTGTGATTTTTTCACGCTGGTTTTTCCAGACTGACTCGGGTGTTATTTTATTATAATGCTCGGGTCAGACCGAGTATTATAGATTACAGGAAAGGATGCTGTGGAGCTCAGGAGAAGAGCTGGATGACGATACGTACTTACGTACTTGTTTAAAATATTCTGCTGTGTTGATTAGTTGTGTATTCAGTTTTGTAAGGACAAGCTGTGATAGCTGTCCAGTGGTGTGTATTGTGGTTATTGTACTCTGATGATGTAATGTATAAACAGATACATTTTTCCTTTATGTAAAGATCAGTAATTATCTATTATATTTTATTCCGCTGCGATTGTGAGATTCTGATGTTGTTTCTATTTTCTTCTTCTACCTCTTCTTCTTTAACCCTGATGGTTCGATTTTTCGGGCATGGAAAAATCGGGCTATTACATTACCCATGAGAATATTGCAATGTTTGTCGGTTTAATGAATATTGTCTTCTTGAATTTTTTTTATATCTGATTTGTACTTTCGTATTCGCATTGACGGCTTCCTTCCGTATCACTTTCCTCTTCAATGATCGTATTAAGTAGAATTGTACGTTGTTGAAACTAGTCAGGTTGAGTGCGGGTGAAATCGGTAAATTTCAAAATAAAAAAAATCTAGTTGAATCTTAATGGACACATGAAATCGTATTCAACATTAGATTCGATCTAGATATTTAATGAATTCATATTTTATTTGATAAATCTACATTAATTAAACATAACATGTTTATAATTATGAATATATACATATATATTCATGCATACGTGAGATGTCATATAAGTGTGATATGCATAATATCAAACAAAATCATGGTCAAATGCACACATGCGTAAATATTGGAATTTATATCTATAATGTATATAGTTAGTGTGCGTGTATTAATTGCAACAATTAAGTTGTTTGATATTAAATATATATTTTAATTATATATAATTCAAAAAAAATCAAAAAATTAATAAATATAATTTTATAAAATCACATATAATTTGACTAAGTCAAGAGTTTTCAAATTTGCATTTTAAATAAATATATAATTTTGATTTTGTAAACTAAAATTTGACTTGGTAAACAAATTACAAACACACAGACATATATACATACACACATATACATACATACGTACGTACGTATGTATGTACGTATTTGTGTGCGCGCGCGCACTTGGGGGGAGGGGGGAGAGAAGGCGTGGGAGGGGGGGTTGCGGTTGGTGGGTGGTGGAAATAATTTTAGTTGACTTTATAATATATATTTGTATTTAAACAGTTTGAGTATAAATAAATATTATAAAATAACATATATAAAAATATACCATCGTCAATAATTCTTTATAAATGCTAAAGTAATTATATATATATAAACATTTAATTTGAAGTTATCTTTTTAATTATTTTATAATATATATAAAGCAAATGTAAACATACTTTGGCCTAAATTTATCTTTTATAAATTTTTGAGAGAAATTTAACTTAAGGTATTACACACATACACACATATATATATATATGCACACGCATATATATACATATTATATCTAAATTATATATATATGTATTATTATTTAAATGATTTTAACTATTAAAATTAATTTGAAATAAGTAAAAAAAATTGTTTTAAATTTAGAAAATTATTTTACACAGCTTAAAACAACTATATGGCTGAAATGAAAATTTACATAAACATACATTCATGTTATTGTGTTAAAATGAACAAATGCATTTAATTAATTATTAGTACTTAAACTAAATTATAAATTAAACATGGCAACAATGCATATAATAATGGTTCTATATAGCATATATACTATAACAATATAAATGTAAATTAGAATATATCTTATGAAGATGCCACCTTAAAATCACATGTTGATTCAGAAAGTCTTATAAATCCCTTATACCCCTACCTAGATTTGCATCCATCGACGAATCACCACTTGAATTAAGTTGTTTGTTGTTTAAGGGATAAAATGGAGCTCAACTATCAAAAGGTAGGGCAGAAGCAAATGGCGGCTAAGGACGGAAAAAGCAAGGTCAAAACAATTTAGTTTGGGTGGCTTATATAGAGGAATAAGTGGATAATATCTTCCATGATTTTCTCTTGCTTGGTCCAACTCCAAGACAACTTTTTTGTCCCCTATGGCGAATCTCTATGTGGTCCCTTAATAGACCTAATGGACTTCAAAATCCAAATGTAATTAATTCTCATTACCTCTAATTTAAATGTATATCAATATTGTATATCATATACCTATATAGCTTTTAAATACCTATCCAATTAATTACTAATAGCACCAGAACATTTTCGAATGTTATCCATTTACAAAATACCCCAAAAACATAATATATAAAAATAATTAATATTTCTAAAATATTTATTAATTTGTAGCTATTATAAATTAATTAGATCATGTGGTGTTTCGAAGACTGAAAAATTTTAGTTTTGTAACTCAAATGTGTGAATTCAATCATCGATTAATATTTGAACAATTGAAATATTATTGTTCACATGTCATCTTAAGTGGTGTGATAGTAAGATTGAAATCATTTGTAACAACACACATTCTTAACAACTGGATATTTAAATAATTAATTTAAATATCAAATCGTTAGTTAATTAAAGGTCCAAATCTGCATTTTGCATACGGGGGAATTTGGACTACAGACTACTTCGGTTAAGTCCGGATCGACATTGCGAATCAAAATGAGTATAAATATCTATATGTTTATAGTCATGGTATTTTTATGATTTACATATTATTATATGTATTTGGTAAAAATACGTGCGTAGTCGAATCCATTGAGATCTGGATTGATGACTTTTGCTTCTTGGGTGGGGACTTCATTATGTGACGTACGGTTGAGGAATTTTTGGAATTGGACGATTTGACGGCCAAAACTACATCGAAATTCATGACATTATCATCCTGGAGCGCCGTCTTGAATAGCGATGAAATTTATACCATTGGAACCAGATAAATGAGGTCATGTGTGTCGATGAGTTTCATGACGATCTGATGTGTTGTATGATCGTACGAGCCCAAAACGTGTTGCAGTTTATTTTAGAAATCAAATAAAGAATTATATATATATATATTATATGCCAGTAAGTTAGGCACATCCGTTGGATCTGTGTAGAGAAAATTGAAACCAAATTTATTTAGTGTGAAATAATGATTGTATGCATGTATAATATTCGACATACATAAACATACTAGCAAACTTCTCTTCATTGTAATTACTATCAACTAATACACACAAAACTCGTTGTTGTATTTTTGGGTTTCAATTTTGTTTTTGTGTAAATTTTAAAATAATGGGTGGGAAATGACTGCACAGAGGTGGGAAATAATTTGGATCGGAGGGAACGCAATAGATAAAAGAGTCAGGGTAATTCGATAAATTCAAATATGAGATAACTTACGATAAACACAAAAATCTTACAGATAGTGATAAAGTATTTTTTACATCCAATTAGATATCACATTCTAAAAAAACATGATGAAAACAAAATGATTAGTTTTACATGGCTTCTTTAAGCAATTAATAATGATAATCGATTATTAAATATATGAAAGGCGCACAAACCAACATTATGAAATTCCATCATTTATGAAAAGAAATGAAATACCTTACTTTAATATATCTTAAGGGGTTAAATGTGCTTTGATATAGTCCAGAGGTTTTTTTTAAGTATTTATGTTTGTTAAATGCATTTAATCGATGTTAAATGCAAAGGTAAATTTTAAATTAAATTGCATGTCCATTAATGTAATTAATTTGCTTTTGTTTAATTAATGAAACCTTGACATATACATATGGTTATACTATTCCATGCGCTTGCAAAAAATTAGTACTTTTTTAAAGAGCACCATAAAAATATATTGTATTTAAAAAAAAGGTTACATGCATCAATAATCCCCCATACAGGAAATTATTGTCAAGGACAAAATTTCTCAGTGTTTTAGCCTCAAGGACAGACCTTCTGTATTTTAGCCTGAAGAACAACTTTCTTTGGGTATCAATTTTTAGTTATTGATAGCAGTTTTTAGGTATTAGTTTGTAGTTATCGGTAGCAGTTTTTAGGTATCAGTTTTTAGTTCGGTAGCAGTTTTGGAAGAATGTTTGTCCTTATGAATAATTTTGAAAGAATGTTTGTCCTTATGAATAAATTTTTGAAGAATGTTTGTCCTTGTAATTAAAATATTGAGGTCGTGTCCTTGAGGCTAAAAATATACAATTTTTTGTCCTTTAAATTAATTCCCCCAATATCATACTGATTAAAGTCCATGTACCAATTCAGAATTTACATATTGTATTGTTATTTTAAGTTATGCTAAAATTTTATCTTCATAAATGCACGTTAATAGCTGAAAAGTTAGGATAAAGTCTAATAATATTTAGCATAACCCATCGGTCATGCCTTATATAATACTGCCCATTACCTCTTTTCGTGTGTTCAGATGAATATCTTTTCATGGGTATCATGTTTATAACATCTAGTGCTTCTAGCTTAACAACTTACTCATTTGAATCCATGTATTACGTGAAAGCTTGAAGTATATATGACAATAATATTAGCATAATACATGAATGCATTGTGATTTTTTCCCATATTGTTTTCTCATGAGCTCATATTTAAGCAAACACCTTATCTGCGATAGAAACAAAAATAACTTTCACATATGCGCTTAGGGACCTTCGAGTATTGAAAATATTTTGAAACAATTAGAATTCTACTTATCAAAAATAAAATTATACAATTGAATCAAATGATATTACTGCCATGCAGATAGATTATATATTGGTGAGAAAAAAAATATAAACAAGCCAACAATGAAAACGTTATGCTTAAAATATACATGATCAAGCATAACCCCATCGACTAATTTCTTGTCCTTCCAATAACAAAGTCCGATAGTGTTAATAACAATGATAGTTTTAATAGGGAAATGATGATAGAGCGAAAATAAATGGGAAGCTTAAAGGAGTGTGCAAAAATAATATCAAGCATATTCTTAGTTGAAGTTAAAACAAAACAGAGCTACTAATGGAAAATTCATACGTTCCGGAATACACTACAAGAAAATATGGATTTAGTTGCATTTATTGGTAGCGTTTGAAAGGTAACTGCAACTATTAATACTATTAATGTAACACTCAACGCCGCCATAATTTTCAGCTCTTCCCGCCAATTGGAAAATATTGTTACGTTTTTTACTTTTCAAAATTTCCCCCATTTTCATTTTTCATTTTCCCTTCAGAAAAATTCATAAAGTCCAAAATCGTCATCAACGTCGCTTCATTTTTCCTCCATCATCGTCGCACTACTTCTTTCCTCTCTACATAGTTTATCGACTCTTCCTTCTATCTGTCGCCGTTGGATTGAGATTCTACACCTAAATCAGTAATGATTTTATACTTTATTTTGTGATTATATATTGGTTTTATACGGTTTGATATTGATTCTGTAAATCAAGTACACAAACAATAATTCGTCAATTCATCTGTGCTAATCTGAATAAACCCTAACTCGACTTCATCATCGTGTTCTGGTTATTTTAGATTACTGGCATAAGATATCAATAACCTAACATAATTAGAATACGTTGACATGACCCTTCTTGCTAATATTTTCCCATGTTAAAATTAATGGCATAATTTCAGAATTAATGTGTAGAATGGAGATAAAGTGTGGGCGATTGTGGTCTGAAAATGTTTAATATTATGAAGTTAGTGTTTAGTGATAATTTTATGAAATGACCCTCCTATTTCTATCCTAATTTCATAAGGAATTTTTTTTTTGGTAAAGAGGATATATAAATATATAGATATATCATCCATTGTAAATATAATTCTCAGGGTCAATTATCTTTTTCCAATAAACAAAATATATCCAGGATCACAATAATCAACCAATATAAATATATCAGTACATTCACAAATATAAGCACATACATGTGAAGATGTATATGCCTCTCTTGTTTGAATCAGAGTTTTGGAAAAACAAGAGGATATTGGATTGTTAATTTATTTTTGACCAAACAATCCACTGTTAACATACATATTAGTCTGTTTATCCTAACTAAGAAGTGATCAAGTAATTATCAGTAGTAAACAAGCTTTTAATATAGATGTTTGTGTTAAGCTCTGAATAGTGACAAATTCAGTATAAAATAAAGTGGATCCTAAGTGAAAGCAAGCAACATCTAGGCGTAATGGAAACGCGCCTAACTTATACATGAAAGGTCACGAGTTCGAGTGCTATGCTGGTCGGTTCAAACACAATTTTTGGTTTTCATTTTTTTTTCTTCTGTACCATTTGGAATCTGTTATTTACCTATATCTGCACATATATGTCTTATTATTGCCTATATTTCAACATACTAGACAATAATTCTTGCTTAATTATTTTTGAATTCCATTCCTACAACCTAGAAGGCTTCATGATTGAATGATAAGAGTGTTTATCATTTTCCAGGTTTTTGTGTTTCTTCTTATAAGATTTGCCTGGCATTTAAAATGCATTTGGTTAGAATCTGATTAAAATACAGATTCTTATTTCAAATACAAAGGAAAAGGTGTGGTAAAATTTGCACTTAAACATGTTATGTGCATATATATCTGCAACTATTTGAATCTGTCTTACTCTTCCCTTGTTACAAATCCTTTCTTAAAAATATAGTACATGAGACATTTGTATGAAACAAGTTTAACTATAGAAACCTTGCAGCCATACAAAACATTTAACTTATGCCTATTTCTTTTGCATACATATGCTGTATTAGAAAATAAAACATTTAAGTTTCTGAAAATCAACTATCCTGCTCATCCAAAACTTAAATCCTTTCCAAAGATTCATGATTGACTAATGCATTTATAAAATGTAATCATTCAATTTTAACATGGTGTTCTTGCTAAATCTACTTACAAGATTTGATTAAAATTCTTTTTAAACATAACAGATATTTAACTTAATTCATAGTTTCTAGATACAAATCAATCTCTTAACAAAATGCCTAACAAAATATCCATCCAATATTCAACACTTAATACAAGTAGCAATTTAAATTGTAAATACATGCAGATTTCAACATTTAGGCTCTTATCTAACTAAGTCTAGCATGCTATATCTTCTTCTCAAGGCCTTGCTCCTACTCCTACTTAGTTGCTGCAATCCCTGAAAAAGCATTGGAAACTGCCTCATTTTAAATGAGACACCCCAGATGCCATTAGCACACTAGGGTCAGACACATGTCTGGTATGAGAAAATTCACAAAAGCAATTTGTTAATTAGGTCAAAATCAAGTTAAGTACAAATACATAAGGTTCTGTCCTTTGAAATCAGGTATATATTTGTGTGCATGCTCTGTGTCATTGTGCATGTGCACACTTTAATTTTTCTTCCAGAGACTACATATATAAATATGGCACATACCTTCAAGCATACAACTCAATCATAATCAAGCAATCATTCATACCAAACAGGAAAACCACCAATATGAGTTAAATCATCTATTCAATTCTCATATTTCAATTCTGGGGGAAAAACTCTAGTTTCCTCATTATCTCAAGTATTATTCCCTTGGTATATTTATCTATCCTTGGTCTCATCTGCAATATTTATGAATCAATGGACACACTGTAATGAACTAATTCACTCCATTACACAAAGATCTCAGGACTTAAACAAGCCATGTGTCAACTTATGTTACTCAAGCACACAAGTCATTCCTGCAGTGTTCTTGACCCCAATGTCCTAATCAGGTTTAAGTTAAGAATAACTCTTTTTATTTTTCATGGCAAAACCATTCAGTGATTCCTTTCATAACCATACAGAGGCAAACAAGCAAACAACCATTGGTGGCTACAAAATAAGGTTCTGTATATGTATATTTTCATCCTGGTATTTTTAAAAGGAGTTTAGGCAACTAACATTGGTTTATGGTTTCTGAGAGAGTTTTTCTTTTGCAAACATTTGTGCTTGAGTTAAACTCAGAATAATCTGGTTTCACTGAATCACAAAATTTTGTTTGATATGCATTTTAATTGAATCAGGAGCATCAGCACATAGGCAACCCTATTACACCCCTAATTCCTTTTTATTTCGAGCATCAGCACTTATACATGAGTATATTGCAGCTCAACATTATTTTCATTTTTCTGGGTTAAGCCAAAAACCAATACTACTTGCCTATTCTCAACATTTTACTTTCTGGGTATTTGTTTATATCCCTAAATATTAACATATCAGAGATCTGAGTGTATAAACAGATATGTATACTATCAACACATAAAACTTTGTTATAATAAAACAAGCAATCAACCAAAGAAAATCAAAACATATTCAGGTTTTAAAATCACATATAAACATTCATATATGAAAATACTCTTTTAATAAAAATACTTTTATCTGGCTGCCTACATTAGGACTTATTGCCTTATATTTTTGAGTGAGTTTTCTCACCTAGCTCTCTCCTTTGTTTCCTTAATTAACTGATGAACTCCTGCTCTTATCCTCAAGCTCTATTTCTTCCCTTGTCCTATGATTTCTGTGGTATTGTTTTTCTTCTTCTTTTTTTTTTTTTAAAATTCTTTTCTAAGGAGAAGAGGAGGCTGCTGTATATACTTGTATATATATATACAGGGTTTCTCTTAGGGTTTTGGGTATTGGCTAAAGCCATTTCTGCCCACCAGAAAATCATGTTATCTGCATTTTAACCCAAAGTTTTACCCATTCCCGGCTTAATTTGGGTGAAGAGAAAAGTGGTTACATTTTTCTTTCAGAAATTTTGCTTTTCAGAAAAATACTTTTCCCCCTTGTCTACAATCATGCTAAAAATATGACTTGGTTTTGTTGTTTATTAAATACTCTTTTCTAATTCTGCCTATACCAAGAAATTCTCTGTTTTATCTTATTTTCCTATTTTTAGCTTTCATGTAAATGGTATGTACTTCCCTCATTTATTTATAAGAGAATTATTCCTATTTATATCTCCATTCTTTTTTTATTTCTGCTTATATTAAAATATCTATATATTTTATTTCACTAGTTTAAACTCTAGTATTTTATAATCACATATATATATATTTGTATATAAGTCTTTCTGAAATAATTAATATACCCACATATATCATTCTATACTGACACACACATGCACATGTATACTTAAGAAAATATTCAGTAGTATACATATATTTATATTTACTTATGCATTCAGCTTTTAAGAATTTAATCTACATATATATATTTATATATATATATATTTCCATACACATCAATATGTATGTATTCATGGAGTTCAGGGTTTTAGCTTATATTCATGTGCATTTCCTGTGCACACATGTACACACACTGATACACTATCAAGCTATATCAATTCCTCCTTCAAAATTAAATTAAAAAAAAAAATATTTTAATTTATTTATATTTTCCAGAATAAATTCCTAAAATCTTGGGTCATTACATACACCCCTCCTTTTAGAAATTGTGTCCCACAATTTTCCTAAGCTTAAAATAAATTTTAAACTTAATTCAGAGAACAAGTATATTCTCTACCAAATAGATTCTTAGTTCTATACTAACTAAAAATATATTCATCCAAAATGAAGAAAACAATCAAAAATCAGAATTACCTTAATCTGAAAATAGCTTAGGATAGTTCATCCTAACTTTGTCTTCTAATTCCCATGTGCAATCACTAGGATCTAGACTCCACTGTACCTTCACAAGTTTCAGAGATTTATTCCTCAACTTCTTCACATCTTTTGCTAAAATTCCCACTGGATCCTTTTCATAAATCAAATTAGGATTTATCTGCACTTGGGTAGGGGTTTCAAGAATTTCTGCCTTGTCATGGACCCACCTTCTCAATTGTGATACATGAAAAACATCATGTATGCCTTGCATGTTTTCTGGTAATTCCAACTTATATGCCAAACGACCAATTCTCTCCAGAATTTTGTATGGTCCAATATATCTTGGGGTTAATTTGCCTTGTTTTCCAAACCTCAGCACATTTTTCATGGGTGAGATTTTGATGAAAACAAAATTCCCCACCTCATATTCTACCTGCCTCCTTCTCAAGTCTGCAAATTTCTTTTGCCTATCTTGAGCTGCTGTCATTCTTCTTCTTATCAACTCAATTTTCTCCTTGGTTTCTTGTATGTACTCAGGTCCTAAAATAGACCTTTCTCCTGCTTCTACCCAGCAAACAGGTGACAAGCAGGGTTTACCATATAAGGCTTCAAATGGAGCCATTCCTATGGTGCTTTGGTAGCTGTTGTTGTATGTAAATTCAACTAGATGAAGATAATCTTCCCAGTTGCCCCCAAAATCCAGTATACATGCCCTCAACATGTCCTCCAAAACTTTGTTTACCACCTCAGTCTGCCCATCTGATTGAGGATGGTAGGCAGTACTTAAACATAGTTCACTTCCCATTGCTTCTTGAAAGCTTCTCCAAAATTTTGAAGTGAAGATGGTATCCCTATCACTTACAATGGTTTTGGGAATGCCATGTAACCTTACCACTTCTTTTATAAAAAATTGAGCTAGTTTTGGTGCTGTTCTTTCTGACTTGACTGGGATGAAGTGTGCTACCTTGGTTAGCCTATCAACTATCACCCATATGCTTGTATTACCTCTCTTAGATCTAGGCAGTCCATCTATGAAGTCCATAGATATGTCTTCCCACTTCCACTGTGGTACACTAAGAGGTTGCATCAACCCTGATGGTCTTTGAGTTTCAGCCTTGACTTGTTGGCAAGTCATACATTTGGCAATGTACTTGGCTATATCAGATTTCATCCCCTTCCACCAGAAGTCTCTTTTCAGATTTTGGTACATTTTTGTGTTACCTGGGTGTATGGAGTATTTACTTCTGTGATATTCATTCAATATCTCCTTCTTCAATTCCATGTCCTCTGGTACACACATCCTATTCTGGTATCTCACATAACCATCTTTATCAATATGGTGTTTCATCACTTCCTCCCCTCTTGAGAGGAGCATTCTCTTCTCTACTAAGTGAGCATCTTGTTCTTGCATTTTTCCTACCTTCAGAATTAAATCTGGTTGAAGTGTCATTAAGCTTAACTTCCCTTTATCTTCTTGTGCATCATGCATCTGCTCATTAATGTGCACACAACCATTCTCCTCAATCTCAAACTCAGTTAGCAAAGACAAATCTTTAAATTCTGCTATCATCAGCATAGCCAATTTAGCATGCTGTCTACTTAGAGCATCTGCTACTTTGTTTGCTTTGCCTGGTGTATAGAGTATGTCAAAATCATAGGCAGCTAAGAACTCCACCCATCTATGTTGCCTCATGTTCAAATCTTTTTGTGAAAACAAATATTTTAGGGACTTGTGGTCAGTGTAGAGTTCAAACTTTGTGCCTAATAAATAATGTCTCCAAAGTTTTAAAGCATATATCACAGCTGCTAATTCGAGATCATGTGTGGCATACCTTACTTCATGGGGTTTAAGTTGTCTGGATGCATATGCAATGACTTGGCCTTGTTGCATCAACACTGCACCCAAGCCAAATCCACTAGCATCAGTGTATACCACTAATTCTTCATTTCCATGTGGTACCTTTAGAATTGGAGCATTTACCAATGCCTCCTTCAATTGTTCAAAAGACTTCTCACATTTCTCTGACCAAACAAAAGCTTGGTTCTTCCTGGTTAGGTTAGTGAGTGGTGTAGAAATTTTTGAAAAATCTTTTATAAACCTCCTATAATACCCTGCCATCCCCATAAATGACCTCACTTCACTCACAGTGCTTGGCATCTTCCATGCTTGAATAGCCACTACTTTATTGGGGTTCACAGAAATTCCTTTGGCAGATATAACATGGCCAAGAAAATGTACTTCCTCCTTCCAAAACACACATTTTGAGAATTTTGCCTTTAAATCTTTTTCCCTTAGTCTAGACAAAACTAGGTGTAAATGATGCTTATGTTCTTCCACTGTCTTGGAATAAATCAAAATGTCATCTATGAAAATAAGCACAAACTTGTCCAAACAATCCCTAAAGGTTCTGTTCATTAAATCTACAAAGTAAGATGGTGCATTGGTCAAGCCAAATGGCATAACCAAAAATTCATACAACCCATACCTAGTGTTAAAGGCAGTGTACTTGATGCTTGATTCTTCTACCTTCATTTGGTGAAAACCAGATGCTAAGTCAAGTCTAGAAAATACTTTTGCCCCTGCTAATTGATCAAAAAGATCATCTATTCTTGGCAATGGGTATTTATTTTTAATAGTTACTTTGTTTAATTCTCTATAATCTATGCAGAGTCTTAAGGATCCATCTTGCTTCTTAACAAACACCACTGGTGCTCTCCAGCAAGAATTACTTGGTCTTATAAAACCCTTTTCTTCCAATTCTTCTAACTGTTTCTTTAATTCTTTTAGTTCATTTGGCCCCATTCTAGTTGGCTTTTTAATCACTGGGCTTGCTCCTGGAACTAGATTGATCTGGAATTCTACTGGTCTATGGTGTGGAATACCCTTGACCTCACCAAACACATCCAAATATTCATTGACTATGGGAATTTCTTCAATGGTTAGTTCACTGAAATCTTTTTCTGAGTCAACTAAATGATATAGTTTTCCTTCCTTAGCTACCTCACATAAAACTGTGATTCTCTGGCCTCTAGAATTTTGCAATGATATGGTGGATGAGTCTAAATTAATTATGGCTTTAAATTGCCTTAACCAGTCTACCCCCAATATAACACCTATATTTGGGTAATTCAAAACATATAAATTGGAAATAAAAATATTTCCTCCTATGTTTAACTCCACATCCACACAAATCATATTTAAAACACTAGAACTCCCCAATGGACTTTGTATATGCAATGGGGTTTCAACCAATATGCAATTCAGTTTTAGCATTTTAACCAATTCATAAGAAATTAAGGAGTGAGTTGCCCCAGTATCATACACTACAGTTATGGGTATGGCACAAATAAGTAATGTACCTTCCACTTGGCTATGGTTTACAGTGTTACTCTCCACTGTGGCTTTGCCTTTTCCTTCCAAATTTGCCAATTTGCCTTGCTGTTTATACTCAGGACAATTCCTCTTCATATGCCCCTCTTTCCCACATAGATAGCATTTGAAAGCTCCTCCTTTCAATTCTGGACATTTTGGTTTGATATGCCCTTCTTTTCCACACTGATGGCACACAATTTTCTTCTTATCTTCCTTAGCTTTGACATCTCCAGTGCTTTTGTTACTAGCCTCTTCTTTCTTCTTATCATAAGGGTGATACCTCCCCTTACCTTTCTTGTTATTATTGCTCTTAAAATTTCTGAACTTCTCCCTCTCCTTGTCATGCTGTTCCAACCTCAAAGCTAAGTCTATCACATGATCAAAAGTCTTGTCTGCATAGGGTAACATGGCTCTACTAAGTCCCGGATTCAAACCTTTTATGTACCTATCATTTTTAGATGCCTCATCTGCCACAAGCATTGCTCCATAAGTGGAAAGTCCCTCAAACTTTTGAGTGTATTCTGTGACAGTCATGGTTCCTTGTCTAAGCCTAATGAATTCTTCTAGCAAGGTAGTCTTTGCTGATGCTGGTACAAACCTTGCTTCCAACATCTCTTTGAATTGATTCCAAGTGATTTCATTCTCATTCCTCCCTGCAATGATTACTTCCCACCAGCCTAAAGCTACTCCTTTTAGCTGTCTGGAAGCCACTTGCCTCTTTCTTTGATCATCAAGTTGCATGTCATTGAAAATTCTTTCCAATGTTCTCAACCATGTTTGAATTTCCATGATACTCTCTGTCCCTTCAAAGCTTTTGCCTCCTAAATGAGTATATGTCTTAAGCAATTTTGAGAGTTCTTCATAGGGATTTTCTTGCCTTTGTCCTGCCCCATCCCTAAATGCTCTCACCAAGTCTTGCAGATTGACCATTGGTGGTGCATGGGAAGATCCTGCTCCCTGATTTGGTGGTCTCCCTACCATAGTTTGCTAATAATAATTTACATAGCTGGTTAGTTTGATATTTAGTTCCTTTTTAATTTTTTTTTTTATTTCTATCTAAGGACTTGATCCTTACTTCTACTATGTTAAATAACATAGCTCTGATACCAACTGAAATGACCCTCCTATTTCTATCCTAATTTCATAAGGAATTTTTTTTTTTGGTAAAGAGGATATATAAATATATAGATATATCATCCATTGTAAATATAATTCTCAGGGTCAATTATCTTTTTCCAATAAACAAAATATATCCAGGATCACAATAATCAACCAATATAAATATATCAGTACATTCACAAATATAAGCACATACATGTGAAGATGTATATGCCTCTCTTGTTTGAATTAGAGTTTTGGAAAAACAAGAGGATATTGGATTGTTAATTTATTTTTGACCAAACAATCCACTGTTAACATACATATTAGTCTGTTTATCCTAACTAAGAAGTGATCAAGTAATTATCAGTAGTAAACAAGCTTTTAATATAGATGTTTGTGTTAAGCTCTGAATAGTGACAAATTCAGTATAAAATAAAGTGGATCCTAAGTGAAAGCAAGCAACATCTAGGCGTAATGGAAACGCGCCTAACTTATACATGAAAGGTCACGAGTTCGAGTGCTATGCTGGTCGGTTCAAACACAATTTTTGGTTTTCATTTTTTTTTCTTCTGTACCATTTGGAATCTGTTATTTACCTATATCTGCACATATATGTCTTATTATTGCCTATATTTCAACATACTAGACAATAATTCTTGCTTAATTATTTTTGAATTCCATTCCTACAACCTAGAAGGCTTCATGATTGAATGATAAGAGTGTTTATCATTTTCCAGGTTTTTGTGTTTCTTCTTATAAGATTTGCCTGGCATTTAAAATGCATTTGGTTAGAATCTGATTAAAATACAGATTCTTATTTCAAATACAAAGGAAAAGGTGTGGTAAAATTTGCACTTAAACATGTTATGTGCATATATATCTGCAACTATTTGAATCTGTCTTACTCTTCCCTTGTTACAAATCCTTTCTTAAAAATATAGTACATGAGACATTTGTATGAAACAAGTTTAACTATAGAAACCTTGCAGCCATACAAAACATTTAACTTATGCCTATTTCTTTTGCATACATATGCTGTATTAGAAAATAAAACATTTAAGTTTCTGAAAATCAACTATCCTGCTCATCCAAAACTTAAATCCTTTCCAAAGATTCATGATTGACTAATGCATTTATAAAATGTAATCATTCAATTTTAACATGGTGTTCTTGCTAAATCTACTTACAAGATTTGATTAAAATTCTTTTTAAACATAACAGATATTTAACTTAATTCATAGTTTCCAGATACAAATCAATCTCTTAACAAAATGCCTAACAAAATATCCATCCAATATTCAACACTTAATACAAGTAGCAATTTAAATTGTAAATACATGCAGATTTCAACATTTAGGCTCTTATCTAACTAAGTCTAGCATGCTATATCTTCTTCTCAAGGCCTTGCTCCTACTCCTACTTAGTTGCTGCAATCCCTGAAAAAGCATTGGAAACTGCCTCATTTTAAATGAGACACCCCAGATGCCATTAGCACACTAGGGTCAGACACATGTCTGGTATGAGAAAATTCACAAAAGCAATTTGTTAATTAGGTCAAAATCAAGTTAAGTACAAATACATAAGGTTCTGTCCTTTGAAATCAGGTATATATTTGTGTGCATGCTCTGTGTCATTGTGCATGTGCACACTTTAATTTTTCTTCCAGAGACTACATATATAAATATGGCACATACCTTCAAGCATACAACTCAATCATAATCAAGCAATCATTCATACCAAACAGGAAAACCACCAATATGAGTTAAATCATCTATTCAATTCTCATATTTCAATTCTGGGGGAAAAACTCTAGTTTCCTCATTATCTCAAGTATTATTCCCTTGGTATATTTATCTATCCTTGGTCTCATCTGCAATATTTATGAATCAATGGACACACTGTAATGAACTAATTCACTCCATTACACAAAGATCTCAGGACTTAAACAAGCCATGTGTCAACTTATGTTACTCAAGCACACAAGTCATTCCTGCAGTGTTCTTGACCCCAATGTCCTAATCAGGTTTAAGTTAAGAATAACTCTTTTTATTTTTCATGGCAAAACCATTCAGTGATTCCTTTCATAACCATACAGAGGCAAACAAGCAAACAACCATTGGTGGCTACAAAATAAGGTTCTGTATATGTATATTTTCATCCTGGTATTTTTAAAAGGAGTTTAGGCAACTAACATTGGTTTATGGTTTCTGAGAGAGTTTTTCTTTTGCAAACATTTGTGCTTGAGTTAAACTCAGAATAATCTGGTTTCACTGAATCACAAAATTTTGTTTGATATGCATTTTAATTGAATCAGGAGCATCAGCACATAGGCAACCCTATTGCACCCCTAATTCCTTTTTATTTCGAGCCTCAGCACTTATACATGAGTATATTGCAGCTCAACATTATTTTCATTTTTCTGGGTTAAGCCAAAAACCAATACTACTTGCCTATTCTCAACATTTTACTTTCTGGGTATTTGTTTATATCCCTAAATATTAACATATCAGAGATCTGAGTGTATAAACAGATATGTATACTATCAACACATAAAACTTTGTTATAATAAAACAAGCAATCAACCAAAGAAAATCAAAACATATTCAGGTTTTAAAATCACATATAAACATTCATATATGAAAATACTCTTTTAATAAAAATACTTTTATCTGGCTGCCTACATTAGGACTTATTGCCTTATATTTTTGAGTGAGTTTTCTCACCTAGCTCTCTCCTTTGTTTCCTTAATTAACTGATGAACTCCTGCTCTTATCCTCAAGCTCTATTTCTTCCCTTGTCCTATGATTTCTGTGGTATTGTTTTTCTTCTTCTTTTTTTTTTTAAAATTCTTTTCTAAGGAGAAGAGGAGGCTGCTGTATATACTTGTATATATATACAGGGTTTCTCTTAGGGTTTTGGGTATTGGCTAAAGCCATTTCTGCCCACCAGAAAATCATGTTATCTGCATTTTAACCCAAAGTTTTACCCATTCCCGGCTTAATTTGGGTGAAGAGAAAAGTGGTTACATTTTTCTTTCAGAAATTTTGCTTTTCAGAAAAATACTTTTCCCCCTTGTCTACAATCATGCTAAAAATGTGACTTGGTTTTGTTGTTTATTAAATACTCTTTTCTAATTCTGCCTATACCAAGAAATTCTCTGTTTTATCTTATTTTCCTATTTTTAGCTTTCATGTAAATGGTATGTACTTCCCTCATTTATTTATAAGAGAATTATTCCTATTTATATCTCCATTCTTTTTTTATTTCTGCTTATATTAAAATATCTATATATTTTATTTCACTAGTTTAAACTCTAGTATTTTATAATCACATATATATATATTTGTATATAAGTCTTTCTGAAATAATTAATATACCCACATATATCATTCTATACTGACACACACATGCACATGTATACTTAAGAAAATATTCAGTAGTATACATATATTTATATTTACTTATGCATTCAGCTTTTAAGAATTTAATCTACATATATATATTTATATATATATATATATTTCCATACACATCAATATGTATGTATTCATGGAGTTCAGGGTTTTAGCTTATATTCATGTGCATTTCCTGTGCACACATGTACACACACTGATACACTATCAAGCTATATCAATTCCTCCTTCAAAATTAAATTAAAAAAAAATTATTTTAATTTATTTATATTTTCCAGAATAAATTCCTAAAATCTTGGGTCATTACATTTTATAGCTTGTGGATAAACTTTTTTGGAAATACTAATATACTTGTAGTTTTTCAACCTGGATAAGAATGCTTGCACACAATAATTGATTGATGTTTTTTGAACTCTGAAAGTATCACATATGCATGGTGTGCCCTTATGATGATATACCAAGATTGTCTGCTTAGATATACCCAATTGTTCCAAGTTTAAAATAATGCCTATATTGAACTAGGTATAAAGGCACACCAAGTATTACCTTCAAGGTGATGATGAGTATGGTGGTAGGAACACCAACATTAAGGGCAGTAAAGTTGGTAAAATCTTAGGATAAAGGCAGCTGTCATGCACAAGTTTATTCTTTTCCATTTATAAGTAGACAAGTTTGTAGTAATCTTAGTATTGTAATGATTTAGTCCCAACGGGCTTGTTTGTTAATTTAATGAATTTGTTTTTGTATGCCACCTTTTTAAATATATTTGCACATGCTTGTGATTTGAAATATGTCGTCTATATGTATTATTTAGAACATGCCTATCCGTTGAGAAATCATTTCCCATACACATGTGAACAAAATTATAACTTTTGAATTGGAGTTTAGATCACATCTTTTGGAACCTGAATCAGGTCTCCAAACACGTGTAACTTCAAATTTTTATTTGAATATCCATAGTCTTTCCTATCCACGTGACTCACTTATGAGTGGATAGCTACTTTAGCCTTATCCCAGATCCTCTACCAATTAAGTAAAATGAAGGCATGATGTTGGTCAATGCATATCACCATCCACATAAGGCTATGGTGTACTTTTGTCAACATGAGTTTGTCTAACTGCCATGGCATGAATGTGACTATACTAAAAATATACATTTCATATTATCATCGTTATTTCTTTTAAAACCAAGACATATGGACTTATCTCTTTTAATACTTTGTTCTTTTGTACATGTACATTTTTGCAGAATTATTTTCTAATGTATATTGGTATATCTATGCAGACCTTTCCATGTGGAAATTTTGTCGGTGCGTTTGCAAATTGTACCAAGACTGAAGCATATTGATTTGATTCAAGAATACCAAGGTCATATTTTTATCAAAATACAAAGTATTACATTATTACAGACATTATGTTGGTTTAGATAGGCAATTGAATTATTACTCAATCAATTTAAATAGCATTTTCACTCTATATTTTGGAGTTGATTGTCTCATATCAAAAGATCAATATAAACAAAAATGTTTAGGGACACTTGGAAGGCTGTTGACTCTCGTTACTTGTTAAAAGCATACACTACAAGAAAAGCATGTATTGGTAAAAAAAATCCCAGCGTTTCAAGATTATACACTACTATTGTTCATTATCAGAAATTGAAACGAAACCTAAAAGGTTACTTCAACCAAAAAATTTAGGCAACGAAAACTTAGGCGATCACATATATTTCCTTCAAACACTTCAATTTAGTTTTCATCCTCTTTATTTTTTTCCTTCCTTCCCAACTTTGTCCCTCTTTCAAAATTCTTGTAAAGCTACAAAACACAAATATTTTCCTCTTCTTTTCACAAGCTCCACCTCGTCTCTTCCGCAGTGATTCTAATTTTATGCTCTAATTAGGGTTAGAGTTTCAAGTGCTTAATTAGACATTAACCATTGTCAGTCACCAACAGGCTCCAATTATGTTTCAAGTCACTACCAGATGAGATCACCAATGGGGTAAACTACAAAGACAATAACCATGCCTTAAATTATCAGAAATAGTTGTAATGCTTCCATCGGTGCATCACTACCACCTAATAGTTTCCAATTGATCGTTGCAGCCTCAGGAAAAAAGGTGAAGCAGAATGAGTTTTGAAGGCAGACTAGATGGAAGGGTCATAGAAAGAGGTGAGGTCAATGAATACAGTAAAAGTTTAATCTTACCAGTAATAACTAGAATATATTTTATGGGATTTATTTTATTCATGTTTATTCTATTAATCACCGCTGAAATATTTGATGTTGCATCATTATCATCAAGTTACTGCAATTGATAACTAAGTTTTGATGCATGCCATATCTACTAATAAGTGGATCAAAATGCCTTATTTTTTAGTTTCTCAATATTAACTTTCACTATGTCATGTCTGTCACATACCGGAATTTTCGACTTTCGAAAATTCGACATCGATACTCACTTTATCGACTGCCGAGAAATCGAGTGCCGGAAACTCCAATAGTGAGGGTTTTAGAAAGAAGAAGTAGAAGAAAAGATAGAGAGAAGAAGAAGAAAGCAGAAAAGGAAAGAAAGAAGAACAACAGAACAACATCAGAACAGAAAACAATATCAGAATTGTGATGACCCGGGATTTTGGCAATATAAATTTAATAATCTGTATAAATAATTTAATTGGATTTATAATCTTCCTTTATAATTTTAATTTAAATTGGTAATTTAATATTTTAAAGGTAAATAAATTTTATAATCTGGCAATATTGATAAGATTTTATTGTTAAAATTAATAAAGTTTTAATCTATTTATAATATATATTTTGCTATATATATTGTGAATAGAAATCTTTTGTTTAAATAAAAGATGAATTTTTCAAATTGTAATATATATATAGATATATGTTATAATTTGGATTGTTTGAAATTTAATTAAATCTATGGATAAATATATATGTATGAATTGTGAATTTAAAAGCTTTGTTTTAAAATTAATATTTTTCAAAAGGATAGTTTAGATTAATTCAATTATTTTCAAATTATAAGATAATGGTTTATTTTAAATGAAATTGTTTAAAAAGGATTTAAACAAGCTTTGTTTTGTCTTCTTTTAAAATGCTCAAATTAAAATGGTTATAAGTGTGTATATATGGTTTTAAATAAACTTTCCTTTTTAAAATATCTCTTAAACTAAAATAGTTTGTAAATAAGTAAATGAATTTATATAAATCCATATTTCATAATTAATAAAAATATAAATACTTTTTCAAAGGGTAATTGGTTTTATAATATTTTCTCTAAAAATAGTTTATATATACATATACTAAGATAAATGTTATTAATTAATAAAGTAAGTATGAAAAGTTTTATATTAACATTTAAATTAAATAAAAAATTTATTTAATTACTTAGGACATGTGTTAACATCTTAACACATGGTAATAACAAGTGTAAGCTTGATAATCAATCTAATAACAAGTGGCAATTCTTTCTCTTTGTCAATTAAATTTTATAAATAAGTAATTAGAGAAACCTGGCTTCTATTTTCTTTCCCGTTCAAAGTTCTCTGTACAAATCTTTTTCTGTCAAAAACTTTTTCTTCTTTCTAAAAATCTGAAATCAAATTCAAAAGAAATTAAACTATTCCAACCTGCAACTAAAATGAAGTTCAACTACAATTCAAGTAGCAGTTTCAAATTCAACTAAATAATCAAGCAAAAGCAGTTTCATCATCAAAGAATTCGAATTGAATGCAAAGCTGATCCAGATCAAAATTCAAACTGCAGTTCATAAATGAAGTGCCTCTGTCCTCTGTTTAATTCCTGGTGAGTAAATATTTATTTTAAAAACAGTTTAACCTGATGATGATTGACTTCTGTGATAAATTAAATTGTTATATAGATCTGATATGAATGTATGCATGTATATATTTATAGAGGGGTCTGTGTATATTGATGTTGTTCTCTGTTCTTTTATAGTTGAACTGATTTCATAAGAAATTCAAAAATCTCTCAACCAAATTAAAATTAGATATTGCTATATAAATGAAAACTGTTTGTAATTGTATGATGAAGGTTTTTAAATCATTCCAGGAATTTTAAATACCCTGAATCATGTTTAAATTAAAAATTTACAGAGGAACTGGAATTTTTGTTAAAAACCAACTATCTTAATTTCTAATTTGAACTACATGCATGTAACCATGATAGGAAATCATGAATTTAGATATGCAATTTGAAATTTTTAGTTGGGTATTTCGTTTGAATTTGAAGTTTGTTCGAAATTGGGTCTTTTGTGGATTGCTGATTATCCACGCTATAAATTGTTTTGATATTTGGATCGAAGCTTGATTGTGGATGGTAGATTAGAGGAAAAATGCAGTAGAATTTTTCTATTGAGTGAACTGTTCGAATTTGTTGGAATTAGGGTTTAGCATTGGGTTTTTGCTATCGAAGTTGTTGAGGTTCGTTCGTCGTTGACATGGGACCGGACTCGTTCGCGATGATGTGAAGCGAAACTGGAAGTCGAGACGGAGTTACAGTGTAGACGGCGAGGCTTTTCGCGACAGGGATCATCGGAGACGAGGGAATTTTCGATGACGAGGGGGTTTCCAGGTAGCAACCGAGATGCTCGATTTCGTTCTGTAGGCGATCTCGTGGTTCTGTTTATTCGAATGGGTTAGTGAGGTTGTGGGTGACTGGAGGAGGGTAGCGGCGATGATCGTGGATGGCCAGAATTGGCGTGCACGGTGCACGGTGCACGTTGGTGTCAACTGGAGTTCGAGGCTTCAGGGAAGAAGGTGTACTCGAGACGCTCTCGTGAATATCGCGTGGAAGACTCGGAGTAGGTGATGTCGCGAGTGACTCGGGGAAAGTCTCGTGAAGATGGCGTGGTCGACTCGAAGCTGGTAGGTTTTCGTATGGGCGGGTAGACTCGGGAAAGAATAGTGTTTCGTGGAGTTTTTCGATTGATCTGGGTTTAAATTGATAGTTTAATTTTAAAAATGTTTTCAAGTTAAAGTTATATTCAAATAATTATAAAGGAATGTTTTAAATTAGATTTTAAATATATTTAAATGAATAAGTTTAAAGATATAAAATTTGGGATTTCCAAAGTTAAATTATTGTTTATTTAATTTAAATCAAACATATTTGGAATGATATTCAAAGATTTTTAAGTGTGTTTAAATTAAGTGTTTGAATTGTTTGTTTAAAAATTAAAATCATATTTCAAAATTGATTTTTAAATGGGTTTAATAAAGTAAATAAATCTAAGTTTAATTAAGGATAATTGATAATTAAATTAAAGCTTAATTACTTAATTGAAATTAAAGATAATTACTTAATGAAGTAATTAGTAGATGGTTAATGAATTAATTAGAGACTAAGAAATGGTTAATTAGTTAATTATTAATGTAATTAATTTTAGATTAATTAATTAGCCTAATTAATTTAAGATAAAATTTATAATTAAGTGAGTAAATTTCTTAATGAAGTAATTAATGGATAATTACTTAAAGTAATTAGGAGGAGTAAATTACTCATGGAAGTAATTAGCTGAAGTAATTAATGGGTAATCACTTAATGTTATCAATTAAGGAATTAATTAATATAATTATTTTAAAGTTAATTAATTATGAAGTAATTAATTAATTAAAGTATTAAGAATTATTAATGATGGAATTAATTATTGGTTAAGAAATTTATTAAGAAAGTAAAGAAGATTTTTAATGGAAGTAATTAGAAGATAATTACTTATGTAAGTAATTAAGAATTAATTACTTAATTTTAGTTTAGTTAATTAATAAATGTGATTAATTAAATGCGTTTAATTTAAGATTAATTACTAAGAGTAATTAATTAATAAAGTAATTAATTAAGGATTATTTGTTAATTTAAATTGATTAATAATTACTTAATGAAGTAATTAAAGATTAATTAATTAGATTAATTAATCAAGGTTAATATAATTAATTAAGATAAGTAATTACAAATTGTTAATTACTGTTTATGATTAATTAAGTCTAATTAATTAATGAAGTGGTTGATTAAAATTAATTATTTAATTAATAAAAAAAAAGGTTAATTAATTAATAAGGATTATTGTAATTAATGATAGTAATTAATGGTTAATTACTGTATATGGTTAAGGATAATTACTTGATGTAATTAAAGATAATTAATCAAAGGAGATTAGTTTAAGGAAGATCATTTAGATGTTTAATTAATTAATTTGTAATTAATTAATGATAGTGAGCAGGATTAAGATAATCCAAGTAATTAAAGGATGGTAATTAATTTAATTAAAGGTTAATTAAATTGATTAGAGTTAATCAATTTTGTTTAGATAATTGATTAATACTGGATGTTTGATATTGGGTGATTAGTTGATATTGGATGATTTGAATATCTCTGATATATATATGTGATATGCTGATTTGTGAGATAAATGTTGAGATGAATTATCTATTGTAATAATGTGATTTATCTATCTATTTATATCATCCTGAATAAGTTTAAATGTTTAAACCTTTAAACAACTTGGCCTTAAAAGATACGTTTTGGATTTCGATGAGACCGGGATCGGGTTTCCGTATACCGGTATTCCAGGTCTGGAGACCCGAATACCACATCGATCCAAATTTACGATAGGTCGTGAATCTCAAGTGAAGATGAAGATTCAGAGTGCAAGGATTATTGTCGTTAACTCTGAGGGTGATTCCAAAACGAGTGTAACGAGATAATGCCTTCGGTTTCGTTCGAACCCGGAACGAACTTGTATGGATTGAATGCTTTCAGCACATCGTCAGGCGGACGATGAGCATTCTAAGTGATATGTTCTGATTAAAGGTAATCGTAACCTCAAGCCTCATCAACCGGGAATGGCTAAAACAGGGGAGGTGTAGCAAGGCTTCGTGGGTAGCACCCACTGAGAGCAAGATAGATCCCGGTCTAGAGGTCCCTTTTCTTTTATTCGGCTTAGTGTGTGGTTGGTCGCGCCAACTACGGGATTATCTTGTTCGGGATTATCCAGTAAGGGATGGTTCCGGCTTTGTGTTGCAGGGGAGCGGGCGTACTCCTCGGTACGGTGATCTAGGCCACGTACTGTGACGGGCGGTACCCCAGTAGCCTTGCCATTGTATGGAATCCAAACTCCAATAAGTGCCGTACGTATTAGTTGTGCCCAACTATGTTGGAATGTGAGATGTAAGCATTTCAGCTATTTCTGTATTTTACTTGAAAACCCTAGACCCTATTATAATACAATCAGATTTCCTATCAAATGTTTTAGTTAGCGTAAGGTAAAAACTTACCCATGTTTATGTGTGGGGAGTCTTACGTGATACTTTTGTTTTCAAAGGTTTTCAAAGTTAAGCAATTTAACCGTTTACTCACACCAGACCCATGTCTGACCCAAGTGTTTATTTTCTGTTTTATTAAACTCTTGGGTACTCAATATTGTATTGAGTAGTCGAGGGATTCAGGTTAGCTTTGACGAATTCTGGAGGAGATTTGGAGCAGGAGGCTTCACCGTGTAGATATATGATGATTCCGCTGTGTATATGTTGTGTCTGTATCTGTGATACTTGAGTTGTATGAATTAGACAGATGTTTATAACTGTCTAATATGTGTTGTATAAGTTGTGTAACTCTGATGTATATGATACTATGTAATATTTTATATTATATATTATATTTCATTCGTTCCGCTGTGAGTTTCTGATGTTATTATTCTTTCTTCTTTTCTTTCTTTTCTTCTTCTATCCCTTTCTTTCTTTATAACAATGCGTCTTTCTGGGCAAAGAAAGCCGGGTCGTTACAAGAATCTTACACATCGCAGCGGAACAATATACAATAGATAATTACTAGTCTTTTAAAACAAAGAACTATATCATTTTATTCATACATCAATCAGAGTCAATATACAACAATGGACAGTTATATAAACTTGTCCTCATACAGAATACACAGCGGAATAAATAATATCAAATACAAATACTACGTCTCGTCCTCCAGCTTATCTCCAAAGCTCCAGAATATCCAGAATATCCTGATAATCTAACTCTAGACTGCCCGTGTGGAAATTTGTGGGCACCCAGAGTTTAGAAGGGAACAATAAACTCCGAGTCAGTCATGGTGACTGGTGTGAGATCGTAAAACAGTTATTTTTCACAAAGAAAATAAAACAAATTCGCAATGCTTTTGGAAAATGAAACTACCATAAGACCTCCCACCACACACACAATGCAAACGCAGAATTGGAGGAGATTTCTTCTTATGATAGTCAAAGATGCTTACTACGCAAAATCAAATTCTTTTTGATATTATTATTAGTGCATAGTGTAGAAAACATTTCGAAAGTATAATATTAATCTTAGCCAACATACGACCAGTATCGTATGCCTACTATAGCTACCATCTAAACAGTGGTGACCACCGTACGTAAATGGCAGGTTCTACAACTAATACCGTATAAAGTTCGTATTGGAGTTTGGATTTCCAACAAATGGTCAGGCTAAGGAACTTCCTTTTCCACGATGGGTACGTCCCTGGAATAGACGACCCGAGAAATAACCTAACATTACGGTTAGATCTCTGCCAACACAAGGCCGGGTTACCTCTGCAAAAATAGGTAACTACTGACACGCGTAGGTCATTCCCCGATCGTAACCGATCTTCCCGAGGATCCCCGATTTCCAACAAACCACATAGATAATAATGCAGCAACCACATAGGTTAAGTATCTAGGCTCCATACCATGATACCACCTCTATCCAGAAGGAATGACATACACTAAGGGGCGCTACTCCCTAGAACCTTGCCGCATCCTTCCTGTTTCGACCATTTCCGGGGTGTGAGGCTCGACGAAGTCTCGTCCACAAAGCTACGCTTTCTACAAAGCCATGCTTCGGGTCAAACAAAATGATCAACCTATGATCACAAAGATATAAGATCAAACAAATGATCATATCACAAATGATCAAACACTGATCATTTCACAGCAACACTCAGTATGCCACGTTACCAAATTGGGATATATCGCTGATAAATTTCAACTACATAACCTCTGAGCTCGTACGTCTCAGAGAAGGGTGTTAAGCTAAGAGAATAAATTCTCCGCCACCAACAGAAATGTATTTGAAAGAAATCAGCTTTATATCTCAAATTGTAACGTCAGACACACAATCCATACAAGTCTGTTCCGGGATCGAACAGAACCGAAGGCACTTCTCACGAAGCCCTTGCACATCCGGATAATTTTCAATCACGTCAGGACTTCCCGTCACTAAGGGTGATAAAACCTCTAAATCGGAGATCAGCCGATGTAGAGTAACTCGACGGTAATCCTTCCGTTTTCAAAAATATCCGGTCTTCAACACCGGTCTTCAAATGCAATTCATAACGACGTATCACATATTCGGAATGGGTTATACGACCCCATGGTCCTTCCCGGCTAACCCGAATAGTGAGCGATTATTCAAAAATAAGTGTGGCATTCAAATTCATCCAATTCACAACAAATACCAATTCAAGGTAATTATTGATAGTCGGTTATTTAACTATCAATAAAGATGCGCAACATCATCAGATTCCAAATAATTTTCCAAATTATTTTATCTTCCAAAATATCTTTACTAGATATATAAAAATTTCCACACTTCAAAAATAAATCAACGTTTATTTTTAAAACGAATTCCCATTTCTTTTTATAAATTCCATATTGAATTTATACTTTCGAACATCTACTGATATTCGATTTTCAAATCGTTTTCAATATTCAATTTCAATTTATCTTTAAGAAGATAAATTCTCAAAAAAACATTTCATTTCATTTTGGAAAACATTTCCATACTTATTTAATAATAAGTGTTTCACAAATCTTTTATTTTCAACATTTGAAAATATTCGATATACTTAAATCAAATTAAGTATATATTTCATTCTTTAAGGAAATCTATTTTCTATAACAACATAAATTTGAGTCAAAACGAATGTTACGTAAAACATCGTTACGACGACTCAAAATCACTAGTATAGGGATTCGAAATTAAGATAGATATGTAAATCCCAATACTAGATAAAAACATTTCCTTTCGGAAATCATTTACTATAACAACAGTGCTATAGTCCATCATTTCCTTATTTCTCGAAAACGTCTATTTCAACAATAAATGTTGAAATCTATGATTTCGATATTTAACACGTTTTAAAACATCTTTTAAAACAATTACTTCATTTTATAATATCGTTTCTCCAGAACATATCCATTTTCCTTAAGAATATATTCACTGTCCAAAATCGTGAATATAATTCACTTAACCAAATTTCAATCATCTCTACACATTTTATTTCAATAAAGATTCGCTATCCAAAATCGCGAATATATCTTCTTTAATGACCTCCTACATTTAATTTATCAAACTCCATTGATTTTGAATTTATAAAACAACGTTTATAAATCCTATTTCTATATTTTTTTAACAACTTTGATTTATAAATCTTCTTTATTAACAATCCGATCAATATTCCATTTAAAAGCAAAAATCCAATTTATAAGTAAATTTCTTATAATCATTCATTCTACAACTTCATACTTTATAAATCTATAAATTTCATATCTTTACAATTTATAATTCTATACATTTCATATCTTCACATTTTATAATTATAAATTTCATATCTTCACATTTTATAATTATAAATTTCATATCTTCACATTTTATAATTATAAATTTCATATCACTTATAAAACTCATTTTAAAATTCCAATAACTTTAATTGATAAATATCAATTTGATACATCTTTTATATACATTGGTTTAATAATTCAAAAAATCTCAACTTAAACCATTTTATAAATTTCTTAACTCTTTATTTCAAAAGAAATTACTTTTTTTGTTAAAATTCACAAAATCTTAACTTTTATAACTTTAAAGTTTTAACGTTTATTTATTTAAAGTAAATCAATTCAACAATTTAAATAAACGTTTATTTTCAAAGATCACTTTTAAAATTTCACTTTTAAAATCAACATCGTTATTTTTAAATTTCAAAATTTGAATCCAATGATGCAACACATCAATTAGTCCATCACAACATCAAACATCATATATCATCATATGATAACAGAATATATATCAACATCTGTAAATAAATAAATACAGTTGAGGAATCCAGTTGGATCCCTCCAACCTGTTTCCCTGCATCCAAAGACGTTAGCACAATACCATTCCACTTCGAGGTGGAATATCGCGGTATATGGGTTTTTATAAAAATCCGCTTACTAACGGCGCAATAGGGTCTCATCCGCTATACGAGGCGGGAAATCAATCAATCCAATATATACATATGCCAATATGTATATATTGCTATATATATAATAGATATATCCTACTATATCTAATATCACATCCAATAGCAATCAAACAGTCAATAACTGCAAAAATTCCACATTCAATTTGAGTGAGAAGATCTCACCTTAGCTTTAAATTTGCAATCCATTCCAAATCCAGATTTATTTTTCTTCGTTGTATTCGACCTTGTATAAATAATTTACACAATCTATTAATATTCGAATTAAATCGAATAATAAATTTCTATTTGGTAAATTTAACTAACTAATAATTTATTTGATTTAAATTCGAACAATAAATTAAGTTTTAAACTGATTTTCTTTTAAAAATCTATCTAACCAAGATTTTTCTTTAAATTAATATCCTTATTTTTAAATCAATTTCCTTTAAATACATATTTATTTAACTAATCATTTCTTTATAACAAATTCTAGAATTGTTAAATAAATTGATTAAGTAAATTAAACTCCTCAACATATCATTTAAAATCTACAATTAGTTAAATATTGGTGTGTGTGTGTGTGTGTATTTATATTGTGTATTTTTTTTTGAAATTTAAAAACAACAAGAACAGACTGCTACCTCATTGCAGATGTCAACGCCTACCGCTGAGACCACCTTGCTTCGCCCAAGTCCTAGCAGCAGCTCCTCGTCTCGATTTCGCACGGCAATCAAGACCTCGTACTAGCCTACGAACATCGCGAGGTCCCCCTAGCCTCGATCGAATACGTCACGCCGCCCTCTACTTGAACGCTGTCACCACCAGATTTTCGGCCACCCCCATGTCGCGAGCTCCACCGATGCCACAAAGTCGTCGTGCCTTCAAGTCGAACGCGAGCCTCGCGAGCACCGCGCTCGTGCCCACGCGAGCTACCCAGATGCGCTGCCACGTTCGCCCAGTTTCGCAAACCCTCCCCAAAATCGAACGTGAACCCCCCCATCTCAGTCGCGTACGCGGCCATGAATTTTAACTGCTCGATTTTTTTTTATTTTGTTTGAGAAAAGGGAACGAGATGATTTCGATTTTTGATTTTTATCAGAGGGAAATGGAACGGTAAATTTGAAGTGGGGAAGAATGGAGGGTCACGCTTTTAAATCTGAACGAAGCGGCCATTAATTTATCTGCCTAAATTTCGAACGGGATGTTGAAATTTTTGATTTAAAGAGGGAGGGGACGAAATATTTAAAACTGAAAGGAGGATGGTTGGCACGAATTTCTCCGTGATTTCAGACGTGAATTTAGGCGTGAGTTAGGGGAGATACGTGGTAATGTTAAATAATATAAATTTAGATTTTTAAATTGAATTCGCTTTAAAATTTCAACACGTTTTCTAATCGTACGGTCACAAAACAACTCCGGACGCTACGAAATTTGAAACCCAATAACAATACAATATTACGGACACAATGGAACTGGTTTCGTCGAATTCCAAGACTATGTGAAAATTGACTATTTTTAAATATTGATTCGAACGATATAAATTCAAAACTGATCAAATCAATTCGAAATTAGATTCTGAAGCTTCTGTTATCGTCAGTATCATTATTATAAATTTTAGAAGCTTTTGAAATATTTTTCTTCGGCTTAGAATTGAAGATACAAATTTTTATTCAGCATTCAATAGATTAAATTTTAAATGTTTAATCGCAAATTTCAAAGTTATATCGGGGATTCAAATTAAATTACCGTACAAATATTTAAAATTAATTAAATATTTTCAATTTAATTTGTTCAAAATTCTGGGTCGTTACAATGTCTATCCATTTCACTTTTTTATTCCACAGCTTGTATATATTTTATGATTTCAAAAGCAATTAGAGTTTGATTACCATATTCTAAAAGCTTGGATGTTGATGATCGGCATTCATCATGCCATGTAGTGCTACAAAATGGTAATTTAATTAAATTTATTGTTATTTTTAATTTGATTGTTTCCTTTTGGTTCATTTGTGAGTAGTCGATTTTTTTTATAAATTTTTTTGGCTATCTTATCAGTAATTTGATTTAGTTATTCCTCTCCTAAGTAAAATATATTTAAATATGGATTAAATGACGTTCTATAACACAATTTAGCTAGCTTTCAATCGTTATTCAATTAGTCATTGTTTATGCGGATTCAATGGCCTTCAATCTTTGTGAAAAAAATTGGTCTACCTACCTTATCTTCATGGAAAAGAATAAGAATGTATATAGATGCAAATATGGGGAACTATTATAGTTTATGCTAGCCATATTGATAACTGATCAACATATTACATAGTTGTACTTAATGTAGTATATTAATTTTCATCTTTATTTCATATTATTGTTTCTTTATTACAAAGATAATGTACACACTTCACTACTGTAGTTGTTAACTTAAGCATGTTCAAAACTAATATCACGTATGTTTACATTTTCTATAATTTAGTCTACATCGGTTAAACCTGTGCGTAAACAAAATTTTGTTTAGTAATTCAATGGCCATTGTGCCATTCAGTTATGCAAAATAATCACACAACAAGACGTATTAAGTCATTATAAGTGAGTGTTATATAACGTGAGAGCATATATTTTTTAAGAGAAAGTGAAAAGGTTAGAACAAGAATTTGTTGTTGTTAAGCACTAAGATTAACTTATTTATACCGATAATGATCTTCGCCAAGTAAATTTGTTAACTAAATTGATGTTATGTTATACAAAAGAAATTCATGCTAAAAAATCATTTCTAGTAGCTAAGCTCTAGCTGAATTTCTAGTTAGTAAAGGTCCAATTCTTGAAGAATCGGTGATTAAAATCCATTTGCATATATTTTATTTCTATCGATTAATGTACTACTTTATATATAGATAATTGTTAAATGGATGCAAATAATTTGGGATTTGGCATTCGTCTATCCTGGTGAAATTCTCATTTGTAGAAAGTTATGACATTTTCAATTTCATTATTTTCGATTCTAGATTTAGCATATGTCTACAAGGGGGAAACAGGATATGAACAAATATATATCTAGTTTTACTCAATTCTATTTTTTAAGAAGCTATTTAACAAATTTTGCTGAATTACCGTTCTTATGTCTAAATCTTGCTAAGTTAAGAATATGTAGTAGTGGCAAGGTTCTTAATTCATCCGATGTATTACCATAGGTACATGCTTTAATACTCAGACTTCATGCACTGCTTTTAGACTGCCTCCAATTTGTTGCTCATATTTCATCAACTTGTTGTTCCTTTCATTGCTTGTTGACTACCAAAATTTCACTAACCCTTCAGTCATTTTGGATCACTTCTACGGTTCTACCCTATACCTATTCAGCTAAGAGCACATTGCATTAAACAGTTCATGTTGTATTGCATCACATTGTCTATTTTAGTTCAGATTTCTTTGTTATCTTCTTTGGTTCAAATCTCCATGTCATCTTCATCAGTTCAGTTCACTTTCTACATATTGTATTACTATAAGCACAGTTCACTTGATGAATAATGTTAAAGGAGAAATATCATAGATGGCCATGCTGTTTTTTTGTTTCAGTTTTGATCCCACCATGATAGGAGTCATGAGGAGTTCGATTTTTTTTGGAAATTTGTAAGATTTAATGATCTGCAAATGGATTTTAATGGACTTTTGTGGTCCATGTATATATACATTTTTTTGCTTTAGCAGATTCACTTGATTAAGACTCATTCCACACCTGACTAGGGTTCTTATATCGCTAGACATATATTTCTACCTTTGTTCGAAAGGTTGCTTGAAAAATCTCTTCCCTACATCAACCATTCTTGTTGCTTGCTCAGTATCGATTCCATGGTTTACTACCTATAAGACAACATATTATATTAATTATAGAATGAAGCTGTGACGACCCGACTTTCCACTCCCGGAAAATCGCATCGACAGTAAGAAAGAAAGGGGTGAGAAATAGAAAAGAGAAGAAGAGAAAAGAAAACAACAACAGATACTCACAGCGGAAACGAAACGAAATATAATATATCACATAAATATTACATAGTATCATATACATCATCTATCAGAGTTACACAGATTACACATCACATACTAGACAGTTATAAACATCTGTCTAGTTATTACATCTCAACACAATACAGATCAATACAAAGATCAACACAGCGGAAAACTACTATCTATATCTACAACGCCGAAGCCTCCTGCTCCATTGCTCCTCCAGATTACTCGTCAAAGCTAAACCTGAATCCCTTGGCTACTCGTAAAAATTTGAGTACCCAAGAGTTTATAAAACAGAAATAAACAACTTGGGTCAGACATGGGTCTGGTGTGAGTAACAGGTTAAACTTGTTTAACTTCAAAACCTTTTGAAAGAAAAGGTATCACGTAAGACTCCCCACCAATAAATATGGGTAAGTTTTTACCTTACGCTAACCAAAACATTTGATAGGAAATTCGATTGTATTATAATAGGGTCTAGGGTTTTCAAGTAAAATACAGAAATAGCTGGAATGCTTACATCTCACATTTCAACATAGTTGGGCACAACTAATACGTACGGCACTTATTGGAGTTTGGATTCCATCAATGGCAGGGCTACCGGGGTACCGCCCGTCACAGTACGTGGCCTAGATCACCGTACCGAGGATCACTCCCAATCCCCTGCAACACAAGGTCGGAACATCCCTTACTGGATAATTCCCGCACAAGATACCCCACGGTTGTCATGATTCAACCGCACACACTAAGTCGAAAATAGAAAGGGACATCTAGACAGAGGTAATCTTGTCCTACTTGGGTGCTACCCACTAACCTTGCTGCACCTCCCCTGTTTTAGCCATTCCCGGTTTGTGAGGCTTGAGGTCACGATTACCTTAGAAAAGAACACATCACTTAGAATGCTCATCGTCCACCTGACGATGTTCTGAAAGCATTCAATCCATATAAGTTCGTTCCGGGTTCGAACGAAACCGAAGGCATTATCTCGTTACACTCGTTTTGGAATCACCCTCAGAGTTAACGACAATAACCCTTGCACTCTGCATCTTCATCTTCACTTGATTCACGACCTATTGTTAATTTGGATCGATGTGGTATTCGGGTCTCCAGACCTGGAAATCCGGTATACGGAAACCCGATCCCGGTCTCATCGAAATCCAAAACGTATCTTTTAAGGCCAAGTTGTTTTAAGGAATTAAAACAATTTAATTCAATTATCTTTATACACTTAGAAAGATAATTCACAATATCACAATAGATAATCAACATTATCAATATAAATAGATAATCCATATTATCACAATTCAACTAAACATCCATATCACATAGCATATATCTCATCATAGATATCAATCAAATGCAAAGCATTCAGTATTATCATCCATCCATAAGTAATGATCTATATCATCTCTAATTAATTTAAAGTTAATTAAATTAATTACTTTTATTTTATAAATCCTTCTTACTTAAACATTAATTAATTACAAATTAATTAATTATCCTCTAATTACCTTTTTCAATTAATCATCTTTGATTAATTATCTTTTAATTACCTTTAAGTAATTTATCTTTAATTAATTACTCAAATTAATTAACCTTAACCACTTATAGTAATTAACCTTTAATTACTTCACTAATTAATTAACTATAATTAATTAAATTAATCACTATAATTAATTATATTAAACCTTAATTAATTACATTAATTAATCACTTCATTTATTAATTATACTTAATTAATCAATCTTAATTACATCATTAATTATATTAATTAATGATCCTTAATTACAACTTAATTATTAATTACTTTAATTAAATTAATTACATTAAGTAATTAACCTTTAATTAAACAACATTTATTAATCACCTTGATTAATCTTCAATCAGTAATTAACTACCCTTAATTACTTTCATTAACTAAATTAATTACTTCCTTAATTAATTTCTTTTAATTAATCCCTTGATTAATTATTCAAAGTAATTAAACTCAAATTACTTTCCTTAATACATAACCATCAATTAATTACTTCCATTAATTATCTTATTATTTACTTCCTAAATAATCACACCTTAATAATTACATTAAGTAATTATTATCAAATCATCTCCTGATTATTCTAAATTAATTAAACCTAATTAATTAACTTAACTAAATCAAATTAACTTCAATTAATTACAATAAGTAATTAATTCTTAATTACTTCCATTAAGTAATTCATTTTAAACAAATTCTATAATTGATTATCTTCAAATTAATTAATCTAATTAACTATTAAAATTAATCCTATTAATTAATTATTAAATAATCCATAGTTAATGACTTCATTAACTATTATTTAATTACTTTCCTTAAGTAATTAACTTAGATTAATTATTATTAATTCCAAATTAATAAATCTTAATAACCAATTAATTAATCTCTAATTATTTAATTAATTAAGTGTTAACCATAACTTAATTAATATTTAATTACTTTATTAATTAATTCTTAATCATTAATTAATATTCTAATCAATAATCCTTAATTATAATTTAATCATTCCAAATCAATTTACCTTTAATCATACATTAATTTGTTTAAACCATTAATTACCTATTTAATTAATTCAAATGATAAATAAATCAATTAAATTAATTATTCATTGAATTTCCTTATAATTTAATGAACACACATTTCTAATTACTTTAAGATAAAACATTTTCTTATCAAAGGTTAAATTATCATTCTTAAATACATTTGAAAACATCCATTTTAATTTAACTTTTAAATTTCATTTTAAATTCTAGATTTAAAATGAATACTAATTTGTTTAAACAAAGTTTAAATACCAATTTAAAACTTCTACATGTTGAAGAATTATATTTATAAAAGAATTTTACAAAGGGTTTAAATCAAATTCCTTTTTAATTTTAAACAATTAAACATAACTAACATTTAAAACATTTATTTCCAATCTAAGTTTTAAAAACAAACTTGAATCTATACATTAAAACTTTGATTTAAATCCCTGTTTAAATATTACTTCACAAATTTGAATTCAGTTTTAAATTTAGTTTAAAGTTTTTAAACAGACAGTTTCTTTCTAAAAACCTGGCAACAACTTCAACTCGAACACACACTAAATCTTCGAGTCGTACCCTCTAAAAACCCGAGCATCTCACGAAACAACTCGAGTACGAACTCAAGTAACCCTCTGTTAAAACCCAGGCTCACCAGAAATTCGATCGCGTGCACGTGCACGGTCATCAGCGTCCACTCCGTCCATCCACGACCACTCCACCACATCGACGTTCATCCACCAACCAATCTACGATCATCACTTCATCGATTACTGCTCGAATTCGAAATTCGATCATCTCCCAGTCCTGTAACTTATCAGATCGAATTGCCAAAGCCTGTCATCAACCAACGCTCGCCGTTCCGATCATCTGAGATCCACCCACTCCGGCCTCGTCTACATTAACGCTCCAGCTCCCAATACCCTGAATTCCGATACACTCGATCCACTGGAAAGAGTGATAAGATCAAAATTGCCAGACCAAACAAAAACTAGGTTTCCAGACAAAGAATCGCCACCGCTGCCTCCTCAATGAAATGCAACATCATCAGGCATTTTTCCTATGAACTACGACCACTCCTCTATCATTAACCAAAATCTCGATCTACCAAAATCAATAAATTACCAGAAAACCTTAAATTCTCAATTTCAGTTCATCACAGAACTGCACCATTTCCACATTCTTAAAAATCTTGATTTTAGTGTTAAAAATCATGATTTGGTTTACTTATTCAATCCATAATACTGGAACTACAAATCTCACAGTTTGAATTTTCACTTTATATATATATGCTGATTTGTTTTTGGTTTTCCAGAGAATTTCATATTTAATTTAAACTACAACACCCTTAAACTTTTAGTTTTAAATGAGACAAATAAATTTTGTTCAAAGCCTAAGTTCTAATAGAGATTAGAGAAGGAGAAAATAAACTTTGAATCAAAAACTAGAACTTGAAACTGTGAACAGGGAATTTACAAATATCAACCATGCATACAAAATTTTATTCACAGGAAACAAAACAGAGAAGTACAGGCAATAACATCTCAAACCATACATGCATTTAAAACCATACATATTACAGAGAATCCATCATCCCAAACGTGATTATCACAAGAAAATCAAACAACTATATTTTCATAAGTTAGTTTAGATAAAAGTTGTTACTCACCTGTTCAAAGATGAAACAGAGCTTCCAGATTTGAAAAAGCTTCTTGTATTTTAAAACTTGAATTGCCTTACTTATTTGATCTTTAAACTTGAGACTGGAATTTGATAAAATGCTTGAGTTGATGGAGCTTTACTAATCTAAACTACATGCATGCTGTTTTCCAGGTTGAAGAAATGAATGCAAACTGAAGACTTCAGATTTGAAAAGAATTTCAGGCAGGAGACTTCGATTACTTGTTCCAGATTTGAAAAATGCAGATAGGCTTAAATGTTGAAAAGAATTACAGGCTGAACTTGATTACAGATTGGAGAAAAATGCAGTGGCTTTGTTTTGATTTGAGATTATAGGGATTGATATATATTTGGTTTGAGGAGTTTGATTCTCTGATTTGAGTTTTGCATATGAACATATTTTGTTTGAGAAAGGTTTTGAGAGATATTGATTACTGAATATTTCCAGATTTGTATTAGAGAAGAAGATGGTTTCTTGTTTTTGAAAAGGAAAATAGAAAGAATCAAATAAGAAGATATGCAAATGTTTATATATGTGAATTTATGATTTTATAAAAATAAAAGAAAAAGAAAAATAAATTAAGACACTTGTCACTTTCATTGATTACTTACACATGTTATAATGAGTCATTAGATAAAGACACATGTCTCTTAAGTAATTATCTTATTTCTATTTATTTAAAGTAATTAAAAAGCCTTTTTCTTATTTATAAAATACTTATCTATATATATTTTACTTTTTAAAGAAACAAAAACAAATTATATTTTAAAATAAAAGTGTATACAAATATTATAAAATCCAAAACAATTTAAATATTTATTCTCTTGAATTTCAAAACTTAATTTCAAATTCAATTTCAATTAAATCCTAAGATTCAATTTAAAAGTTAAGTTATATATATACATATATAACTATTCATTCAATTAAATAAAAATTCCATATTCTATAAAATCCATTCATATTAATAAAAATAATACATTATACTTATTATTTGAAATTAACATATTTGATATTAAATAATTTATATAAGAGATTATATTATCAAGTGATATTTTAAAAAGAAACAAAACAAGCCTTTTTTGTTAACTCTTATATATTTTTAAACTTAAGTAAAAATATCTTAAGCAATTAAAGTATTTTAAAACTATAAATTTACTAATTTAAATAACTTTGAAAAGTCATATTAAATTAAATCTAAATTCCCAATTTACCCAAAGCTTCTATTTACAATATATATATAAATAAATATATATATATTCAAATAGAAAATATCTTATTAACTTTTAAAAGATAAAATCACCAATTAATACTAATTTAATCAGATTATTAAATTAGATTCAAATCTTATTATCAAAGATCATCAATATCAATTTAATTATTTAACAGATTATTAAATTGATATTGTTAAAATTTCCGGGATATTACATTCCTTCCCCCTTAAAATAATTTCGTCCCCGAAATTTAAACAAAGGTAATTTAATAATCTTATTAAAGATTTTAAATTTTAAAACACAAGCATATACTATCATCCATATGCTAACAACTATAGCAACCAATTCATCCAATCAATCAAATCTAACTATCCAGACAAAATTCTAGATAGAATTCCTCGAGTTTCCCCAAGTATATATATATATATATATCGGAATACTCGCTCTACAACAATCTAAACTACTAAGCTATAGATCTCCTACTCATCTAGATCTACAGAACTAAACAGAATATCAGACTACAGACGAGTCTGACTCAACTACCAAACTTCCATAACTGCAGATTCTAAAACCAAAGATAGATCTTACACGTACTCCCTCAGAGATACGTAAAACTCAATGAATTCCAATTATCCAAACTGGCAATTCAATCAAGTAGACCAATTACTTATCCAAATCAGAACACCGAAGAGATCCAAAACACAACTCTACTTCACAACTATCAGTAGATTCCAGACTTATTTCCCCTATCCAGAGATACACTCCCAACTGCTTTCGCTGCTCAACTCTGATCTGAGGTAGAATACAAGCACCGACTGGACAACTCATTCCAGAAATATGGTTCACTGAATCTATAAAGAAAACTCAGATACTCTTCATCAAAACTTGAGTTGCTGCACCAACTCCATCTCTAGGAAACATCCTTCAACTAGACTGAACTACCGGTACTACTCCTGGAATCCAGTTGATAAGAAAACTCAACCTTCAGATGCGGACAACTCCTGACTTCTCTGAAGACACTCAGAAAAACTCTGATAACCCAAGAGAACCCTCAAACTATCGCAAGTCACTTTTGCGATCAACCCAACCTATTTTCAAGGAAAACTGTTCTCTCTTAACAAATCAGAACAGCCCATACTTAACTATCCAATCCATCGAAGAAATGGATGCACCCTGCTGCTTCTGAACTTCACCTTTTAGAAAAACTGCTCAGCCAGAAAACTTCCTGCCATCACAGAATACTCCGAGCTGCACTGCTGACCTGATGCTCTTATCCAAAGCTCTTCGAGAAACTCGGACTCCAAACCAAAGCAGAAACTTCATGCTGAACTCAGCCACAATACTGAAGCATACACTTCTTAAACTCGTTCCAAAGAAAACATCTTCGGGAACATCCATCGTCACTGCATCTCATCACACAGTTACTATTACCTGAGGTATCAAGATACCATCACTTGCTTCTGTTCAACCGATAGATCCAAACTCTACTCATCCAACTTTACAGATAAACTCCGAACCTTAACAGTTTCCTTCGGAGATCGATGAAATCCTTCACCACAGCAAAACTTACTCGAGACAGTATTGGGTCTACAGTCTCGATAAATACACTTCCAACCTTAATTCCAACCATTGGTAGTCGTGTTTTATACACTACTACCCTATCTACCTTTATATCTTATATTGGAGAACCTGTACGGGTAACCCAACAATATAGGTAGAATATATATATATAGTTATATAAAAATTACAAATACGCTCTCTCACGATAGATACCACTCCAGAGCTAGGTATTCACTCAACCAATAGCTCTGATATTCACTTAACCAAAAGCTTAGGCATTCGCTCAACCTAAGCTCTGATACCACGTGTGACGACCCGACTTTCCACTCCCGGAAAATCGCATCGACAGTAAGAAAGAAAGGGGTGAGAAATAGAAAAGAGAAGAAGAGAAAAGAAAACAACAACAGATACTCACAGCGGAAACGAAACGAAATATAATATATCACATAAATATTACATAGTATCATATACATCATCTATCAGAGTTACACAGATTACACATCACATACTAGACAGTTATAAACATCTGTCTAGTTATTACATCTCAACACAATACAGATCAATACAAAGATCAACACAGCGGAAAACTACTATCTATATCTACAACGCCGAAGCCTCCTGCTCCATTGCTCCTCCAGATTACTCGTCAAAGCTAAACCTGAATCCCTTGGCTACTCGTAAAAATTTGAGTACCCAAGAGTTTATAAAACAGAAATAAACAACTTGGGTCAGACATGGGTCTGGTGTGAGTAACAGGTTAAACTTGTTTAACTTCAAAACCTTTTGAAAGAAAAGGTATCACGTAAGACTCCCCACCAATAAATATGGGTAAGTTTTTACCTTACGCTAACCAAAACATTTGATAGGAAATTCGATTGTATTATAATAGGGTCTAGGGTTTTCAAGTAAAATACAGAAATAGCTGGAATGCTTACATCTCACATTTCAACATAGTTGGGCACAACTAATACGTACGGCACTTATTGGAGTTTGGATTCCATCAATGGCAGGGCTACCGGGGTACCGCCCGTCACAGTACGTGGCCTAGATCACCGTACCGAGGATCACTCCCAATCCCCTGCAACACAAGGTCGGAACATCCCTTACTGGATAATTCCCGCACAAGATACCCCACGGTTGTCATGATTCAACCGCACACACTAAGTCGAAAATAGAAAGGGACATCTAGACAGAGGTAATCTTGTCCTACTTGGGTGCTACCCACTAACCTTGCTGCACCTCCCCTGTTTTAGCCATTCCCGGTTTGTGAGGCTTGAGGTCACGATTACCTTAGAAAAGAACACATCACTTAGAATGCTCATCGTCCACCTGACGATGTTCTGAAAGCATTCAATCCATATAAGTTCGTTCCGGGTTCGAACGAAACCGAAGGCATTATCTCGTTACACTCGTTTTGGAATCACCCTCAGAGTTAACGACAATAACCCTTGCACTCTGCATCTTCATCTTCACTTGATTCACGACCTATCGTTAATTTGGATCGATGTGGTATTCGGGTCTCCAGACCTGGAAATCCGGTATACGGAAACCCGATCCCGGTCTCATCGAAATCCAAAACGTATCTTTTAAGGCCAAGTTGTTTTAAGGAATTAAAACAATTTAATTCAATTATCTTTATACACTTAGAAAGATAATTCACAATATCACAATAGATAATCAACATTATCAATATAAATAGATAATCCATATTATCACAATTCAACTAAACATCCATATCACATAGCATATATCTCATCATAGATATCAATCAAATGCAAAGCATTCAGTATTATCATCCATCCATAAGTAATGATCTATATCATCTCTAATTAATTTAAAGTTAATTAAATTAATTACTTTTATTTTATAAATCCTTCTTACTTAAACATTAATTAATTACAAATTAATTAATTATCCTCTAATTACCTTTTTCAATTAATCATCTTTGATTAATTATCTTTTAATTACCTTTAAGTAATTTATCTTTAATTAATTACTCAAATTAATTAACCTTAACCACTTATAGTAATTAACCTTTAATTACTTCACTAATTAATTAACTATAATTAATTAAATTAATCACTATAATTAATTATATTAAACCTTAATTAATTACATTAATTAATCACTTCATTTATTAATTATACTTAATTAATCAATCTTAATTACATCATTAATTATATTAATTAATGATCCTTAATTACAACTTAATTATTAATTACTTTAATTAAATTAATTACATTAAGTAATTAACCTTTAATTAAACAACATTTATTAATCACCTTGATTAATCTTCAATCAGTAATTAACTACCCTTAATTACTTTCATTAACTAAATTAATTACTTCCTTAATTAATTTCTTTTAATTAATCCCTTGATTAATTATTCAAAGTAATTAAACTCAAATTACTTTCCTTAATACATAACCATCAATTAATTACTTCCATTAATTATCTTATTATTTACTTCCTAAATAATCACACCTTAATAATTACATTAAGTAATTATTATCAAATCATCTCCTGATTATTCTAAATTAATTAAACCTAATTAATTAACTTAACTAAATCAAATTAACTTCAATTAATTACAATAAGTAATTAATTCTTAATTACTTCCATTAAGTAATTCATTTTAAACAAATTCTATAATTGATTATCTTCAAATTAATTAATCTAATTAACTATTAAAATTAATCCTATTAATTAATTATTAAATAATCCATAGTTAATGACTTCATTAACTATTATTTAATTACTTTCCTTAAGTAATTAACTTAGATTAATTATTATTAATTCCAAATTAATAAATCTTAATAACCAATTAATTAATCTCTAATTATTTAATTAATTAAGTGTTAACCATAACTTAATTAATATTTAATTACTTTATTAATTAATTCTTAATCATTAATTAATATTCTAATCAATAATCCTTAATTATAATTTAATCATTCCAAATCAATTTACCTTTAATCATACATTAATTTGTTTAAACCATTAATTACCTATTTAATTAATTCAAATGATAAATAAATCAATTAAATTAATTATTCATTGAATTTCCTTATAATTTAATGAACACACATTTCTAATTACTTTAAGATAAAACATTTTCTTATCAAAGGTTAAATTATCATTCTTAAATACATTTGAAAACATCCATTTTAATTTAACTTTTAAATTTCATTTTAAATTCTAGATTTAAAATGAATACTAATTTGTTTAAACAAAGTTTAAATACCAATTTAAAACTTCTACATGTTGAAGAATTATATTTATAAAAGAATTTTACAAAGGGTTTAAATCAAATTCCTTTTTAATTTTAAACAATTAAACATAACTAACATTTAAAACATTTATTTCCAATCTAAGTTTTAAAAACAAACTTGAATCTATACATTAAAACTTTGATTTAAATCCCTGTTTAAATATTACTTCACAAATTTGAATTCAGTTTTAAATTTAGTTTAAAGTTTTTAAACAGACAGTTTCTTTCTAAAAACCTGGCAACAACTTCAACTCGAACACACACTAAATCTTCGAGTCGTACCCTCTAAAAACCCGAGCATCTCACGAAACAACTCGAGTACGAACTCAAGTAACCCTCTGTTAAAACCCAGGCTCACCAGAAATTCGATCGCGTGCACGTGCACGGTCATCAGCGTCCACTCCGTCCATCCACGACCACTCCACCACATCGACGTTCATCCACCAACCAATCTACGATCATCACTTCATCGATTACTGCTCGAATTCGAAATTCGATCATCTCCCAGTCCTGTAACTTATCAGATCGAATTGCCAAAGCCTGTCATCAACCAACGCTCGCCGTTCCGATCATCTGAGATCCACCCACTCCGGCCTCGTCTACATTAACGCTCCAGCTCCCAATACCCTGAATTCCGATACACTCGATCCACTGGAAAGAGTGATAAGATCAAAATTGCCAGACCAAACAAAAACTAGGTTTCCAGACAAAGAATCGCCACCGCTGCCTCCTCAATGAAATGCAACATCATCAGGCATTTTTCCTATGAACTACGACCACTCCTCTATCATTAACCAAAATCTCGATCTACCAAAATCAATAAATTACCAGAAAACCTTAAATTCTCAATTTCAGTTCATCACAGAACTGCACCATTTCCACATTCTTAAAAATCTTGATTTTAGTGTTAAAAATCATGATTTGGTTTACTTATTCAATCCATAATACTGGAACTACAAATCTCACAGTTTGAATTTTCACTTTATATATATATGCTGATTTGTTTTTGGTTTTCCAGAGAATTTCATATTCAATTTAAACTACAACACCCTTAAACTTTTAGTTTTAAATGAGACAAATAAATTTTGTTCAAAGCCTAAGTTCTAATAGAGATTAGAGAAGGAGAAAATAAACTTTGAATCAAAAACTAGAACTTGAAACTGTGAACAGGGAATTTACAAATATCAACCATGCATACAAAATTTTATTCACAGGAAACAAAACAGAGAAGTACAGGCAATAACATCTCAAACCATACATGCATTTAAAACCATACATATTACAGAGAATCCATCATCCCAAACGTGATTATCACAAGAAAATCAAACAACTATATTTTCATAAGTTAGTTTAGATAAAAGTTGTTACTCACCTGTTCAAAGATGAAACAGAGCTTCCAGATTTGAAAAAGCTTCTTGTATTTTAAAACTTGAATTGCCTTACTTATTTGATCTTTAAACTTGAGACTGGAATTTGATAAAATGCTTGAGTTGATGGAGCTTTACTAATCTAAACTACATGCATGCTGTTTTCCAGGTTGAAGAAATGAATGCAAACTGAAGACTTCAGATTTGAAAAGAATTTCAGGCAGGAGACTTCGATTACTTGTTCCAGATTTGAAAAATGCAGATAGGCTTAAATGTTGAAAAGAATTACAGGCTGAACTTGATTACAGATTGGAGAAAAATGCAGTGGCTTTGTTTTGATTTGAGATTATAGGGATTGATATATATTTGGTTTGAGGAGTTTGATTCTCTGATTTGAGTTTTGCATATGAACATATTTTGTTTGAGAAAGGTTTTGAGAGATATTGATTACTGAATATTTCCAGATTTGTATTAGAGAAGAAGATGGTTTCTTGTTTTTGAAAAGGAAAATAGAAAGAATCAAATAAGAAGATATGCAAATGTTTATATATGTGAATTTATGATTTTATAAAAATAAAAGAAAAATAAAAATAAATTAAGACACTTGTCACTTTCATTGATTACTTACACATGTTATAATGAGTCATTAGATAAAGACACATGTCTCTTAAGTAATTATCTTATTTCTATTTATTTAAAGTAATTAAAAAGCCTTTTTCTTATTTATAAAATACTTATCTATATATATTTTACTTTTTAAAGAAACAAAAACAAATTATATTTTAAAATAAAAGTGTATACAAATATTATAAAATCCAAAACAATTTAAATATTTATTCTCTTGAATTTCAAAACTTAATTTCAAATTCAATTTAAATTAAATCCTAAGATTCAATTTAAAAGTTAAGTTATATATATACATATATAACTATTCATTCAATTAAATAAAAATTCCATATTCTATAAAATCCATTCATATTAATAAAAATAATACATTATACTTATTATTTGAAATTAACATATTTGATATTAAATAATTTATATAAGAGATTATATTATCAAGTGATATTTTAAAAAGAAACAAAACAAGCCTTTTTTGTTAACTCTTATATATTTTTAAACTTAAGTAAAAATATCTTAAGCAATTAAAGTATTTTAAAACTATAAATTTACTAATTTAAATAACTTTGAAAAGTCATATTAAATTAAATCTAAATTCCCAATTTACCCAAAGCTTCTATTTACAATATATATATAAATAAATATATATATATTCAAATAGAAAATATCTTATTAACTTTTAAAAGATAAAATCACCAATTAATACTAATTTAATCAGATTATTAAATTAGATTCAAATCTTATTATCAAAGATCATCAATATCAATTTAATTATTTAACAGATTATTAAATTGATATTGTTAAAATTTCCGGGATATTACAGAAGCAAACAACAACTTGACTTCAATTTTTGAATTTGTCCCTGAAAGAATCCATATTCCTCGCATGCTCTTTTCGATTTCAGAAGGACTTCATGTTGCGTTGGAGCAAGCAATTATGCAAGATCGATTACGGAGAACTTGAGGTTTTAGTAGATTGCATAACACTTTAAACCATTGTTCATGGGTGTGAGTAACCATTGTTGATGGGTGTGAGTTCTTATTTTTAGAACCTCAATTGTTGGATTTTAATGACAACAACTATACAATTATGTCAAAGAATCTCTAAGCTAATTTGTAGGTACACGAGCATCAAAAAGAGATAATCAAATACGTTCAAAATGAAGATACACAGTACAAAAGTATGAAAGAATGTATATGGAGATACAAGAAGAGATATATACGATAGAGACAAGACGAAGGTGACAAACAAAGTATTATTAGTCATAGAGTGTCGTGTCTAGAGTTTACAAATGTTAAAATATTCTCAAAATGATATACACACTTATACATTCATATTTTAAATGAAAAATCAAGTTTTCAAAAATTGCATGGAGCGGGACTCGAACCCAGGTCACTAGTTCAGAAGGCAATTGCTCTAACCATGTGAGCTATGATAATTTTTTGTTACGGGCTAAATTCAGACGTCTGAATAATGTCATTCAGACGTCTGAATGCTGAAACCTGAATATTGTTTCACAATATTCATACGTTTGAATGAAAATATTCAAACGTCTGAATCAGGTCAAAAATGACCTATTTGCTTTCTGATTTGCACGTGAACGATTTCAGAAGTCTGAATTCTATTTTTCAGACGTCTGAATTCCTATAACGACTATATTTCTGAACAGACATTTCTCTTCCATAAAGAGATACGACTTTTAATCAACAGGTATGACCATATACTTTCATGATAACTATTCACGAACAATTGCACCTTTTTATAATCTATATAAACATGTTAGAATCATCAGTTTTATTAACCTAATTGATCTAACTCTTTCTATTCTTAATCTACTTTGATTCTAACACACTCTTGTGCATTCAAGTTCATACAAAATCATTCATTTACTTCCATATTCTTCACATACACACATATATATCAAAAGGAGAAGATTATAGGAAGGTTGTACTATCAAGAGACAAATCCGTGTTATCAAGAACACACTATGTCAAATACTCTCTGTATAAGTTGAAGTCCTGTTCTGCTGCTAAGGCGTGTGAAGTCCTCTTCGGTTGTTGAGGTGAAATCCTGTTCTGTTGCTCAGGTCCCTGTTCGGCTGCTCAGGGGTTGTATAGACCTGTACCTCCGGGTTAAGTGAGGGTTGTTGTTTTAGTGAAATTCCAGAAGGAGTCTTGGACTGGACGTAGAATGGGAAGTTCGGACCAGTATAAAAATTCCTGGTGTGCTTGTTTTATTTTACTTATTCACATTTCTATAGTATCTTAGTTTATTTCCGCACTAGTATAGTATAATTCCATATAGCACGATCTGCACCGTATTTTCACTTATTGTGCAAGATAATCCTATGGACATAGACAACAAAATAACCGCGTTTGAAATCTAGTAGCCTATGTTTATTTAGTAACTTATGTTTATTTATCAATTTAAGTTTACGTAGGAACTTAGTTTATTTCATGTATGATCCATCGTATAAGCTTATTCTAATGATTTTCAATTTTTAAGAAACTGATTTCGTAACATATAATAAGAAATACAATTCATCTTCATAAAATGATGATATAATACTTTCAAACTGAACTAAAGATACCATTCGTCTTTTATTTCAAATAAAGGTATAACGATTCTTCACTTAGCCACAACATACATTTTAAAGTAAGATACAATGTTCTGCATTGCAATAACATGTATAATTTCAACTATTGCCATTTTCCAAAACGGTTTAGGATCTCCATTATTATATATAGGTTAAGTCCCTGTGTATTTTAGCTTCCTCTTCCTTTTTGCACTTTTAACTCTTGCTTTTAGTGCTCTAGCTCTTACTTTTGGACCTTACTTCCTACAAACGAGTACATGAACACAAACATTAAGAACATCATATCACAAATCTCTTACATATACTTTTCTACCTACTTGAATCTCACACCTCTCCATGTATTTCTCGAACCGAAAACTAAAATTTATTCTATATTTACTATCAAACTGTGAAATACTTAATTATCATTTAAGAAATTCTTAAACTTGTTTAAATAACAAAATTAAGATGCTTCATTTTCATGTTTTTGTGTATTTGCATGTGCTTGTCTGCATATGAATTTGTTGGCTGAATGAGTTTGTCATATTCTTATCTAGATATGATTAGTCCATGATTTAGTCTGTCATAAATGTATAGATCACGTCAGATGCGATCTTGAAATCTTTTATTGGATCCAGGCATTATTCCAAGACTTATAAACAATGTTTATGATAGAAACAACTTAATAGTTGTCTTATCTATGACCAAACTAAAAACTGACACAATAAATCATGAGTGAACCCATCGGTTATTTTGGAGCAAACAGAAACATTAGTTAACATTCATAATGCGTAAAATCAACTTGCATACTTGAAGGTTCATGTCACTGAATATCGTAATGCAGTTTTACATGTTGTTGTATCAACTATGGATCTCTAGTTTTCTGAATTCCGAATGTTTACTTCCTGCTAATTTTGCATAATTGTTTTCATATTAATATCTATTTATTATCAAATGTATGCACTACTGAAACAAGACTGCAGTGAAGGTGGATGGCTTACATTGTCGAAGTTTTCTGACTTGATTCATGCACTTGGTAATCAAGTAGCAGCTTCTAAGGTCTAATGCATTTTTGACTAAAATTTGGTTGGCTTTCTCCAAAATTTCCTACACTATTTTAACTCTAGCTAGTTTATGGTTCTAAAAAATGTACACTTTATCTGTTATTAGAAAGATGAACTTTTCAGGATAGCAGGTGAATATGGAGATGGTGAGGTGGACATTGATGAGTTAGCAATGCTTCTTGGTGTTTAACAAGAAGAATAAGAGTTTACCGATTTAGATATGTTAGGCGAGAGAATTGGAAATCAAATAATGACCGAAGGATTTTTAACCGGCAAACAAGCTTCTTATAGGTAAGGAATATCGCTCAACTTTTCTAAGTTGCTTTTCTCATACATAAGAACAAAAATTATTTGCGATGGCCATCTACTTTTGTGTTTTTCTAAGTGGCTGTTAAAACTAAGTGAATGGATGGCCTAAAATCTGGATCTAAAGCCTCGCATGTTCTGGTATAATCATACTTGGTATGCTTAACTAGTTATAAGTTGACCAAGGGGTTCTTCTACGAACATGTGTGCTATCGCTTAGATATTGCTTGTTGTCCATAGTACTAAATCTATTTTCAGTTAGGAAAGCAACCTCGGTATGATGTTAATGGCAATTTAACAAAGACCTGGTTTAAACAAAGGCATCTTCACTAAGTTTATAATAATAATAATAATAATATAACTAAGTTTATAATAATAATAATAATATAATTAAGTTAACTGAGCTTTAATAATAATACTAATAATAAATTAACTAAGTTAACCAAGTCAATAAAATTAACTAAGTTTTGTTAAAATTAAACAAGTTTTATAAAATTAACTAAGTTTAAGTTAACTAAATTTTATAAATAATAATATAACTAATTTAACAAAGTTCGATAAATAACGACGATGATGATGAATTAACTAAGTTTATAAAAAGTAACTAAATTTATAATAATAACAATAAGTTAACCAAGTTTTAATAATAATAATAATAATAATAATAAATTAACTAAGTTAACCAAGTTAAAAAAAAATTAAGTAAGTTTTGTTAAAATTAAACAAGTTTTATAAAATTAACTAAGTTTAAGTTAACTAAATTTTATGAATGATAATAATATAACTAATTTAACAAAGTTTTATAAATAATAATGATGATGAATTAACTAAGTTTATAATAATAATAATAATATAATTAAGTTAACTGAGCTTTAATAATAATACTAATAATAAATTAACTACGTTAACCGAGTTAATAAAATTAACTAAGTTTTGCTATAATTAAACAAGTTTTATAAAATTAACTAAGTTTAAGTTAACTAAATTTTATAAATGATAATAATATAACTAATTTAACAAAGTTTGATAAATAATGACGATGATGATGAATTAACTAAGTTTATAAAAATTAACTAAATTTATTATAATAACAATAACAAGTTAACCAGGATTTAATAATAATAATAACAATAATAATTTAACTAAGTTAACCAAGATAAAAAATTAACTAAGTTTTGTTAAAATTAAACAAGTTTTATAAAATTAACTAAGTTTAAGTTAACTAATTTTTATAAATAATAATAATATAACTAATTTAACAAAGTTTTACAAATAATGATGGTGATGATGAATTAACCCAGTTTATAAAAATTAGCTAGGTTTATAAAAATTAACTAAGTTAATAATAATAATATAATTAAGTTATCTGAGTTTTAATAATAATAATTATAATGATAATGATAAATTAACTAAGTTAACCAGGTTAATAAAAATTAATTAAGTTTTGTTAAAATTAATATAATTGTTTGACTATCAGATTTGAAGTTATATAAATTAACATAATTGTTTGACTATATGTCGTCTTTTCACTTGTGTAGGCATTAGACTTTCCAGGAGAAGTTTTCGAAGTGAAGAACGACTATAACAAAGAATTGTCGGTAATTAAGCAATGAATTGTTATATATATTATAATATTTTGTTCATACTAGTTGTGTAAACTTGTTTGTGAATGGTTGTCGTATGTGAGTTCGCTCATTTTGTCGAAATACTATTATCGAAATGGTTATGAATATTATACTTGATTATGCTATTAACGTGTTTTTTCAATTATTTGAGTATGATGATTATATGATTTATTGATGTTGGTTTGAAAATGATAATTATGTGATTGATTGTTGGATTGCATATGATAATTATGTGATTGATTATTGGTTTTAATATGACTATTATATATAAGTGATTGTTGGAAATGATAAAATCAATTAACAGTAAATAGCAGCGTTTAAAATATGCTAGACAATAATTAATAAGTTTTAGCGTTTTAAAAGTGCTACGAGAATAAATGTAAACTACAAAAAAACATATTGTAGCAGAGAAAAAATGCAACAAAAATATATAGTAGGACAAATAAAACGCTGTAAAAGAAACCTTTGTAGGGTTTCAAAAACGCTACAATATGTTTGTTTTTGGTAGCGTTTACTACAACGCAACAAAAACTTAGACTTTTAGTTGCATGTCGTGTCACAGCGTTTGACGAAAGGCTACTAAAAGTTTTGGTAGCGTAATTTCAACGCTACGAAATGCCTTCTTTGGTGTAGTGGTATCAAGTGTATCGCTTGCGGTTAAAATTTCAATCTACAAACCGATCGCAATAATTTTAATAGTTTTTAATGATGTTCCAAATTACCATACCAAATATATTAAACGTGATAAAATTGTACGCATATACCAGTTAACTTTGGTCAACGGTACCATCATTAGTAACCAGTTAATCGATGGTGAACTCAGATGTTATTCTCCTTTTCATCTTAAACCAAAATATCTTAAATCACTTTAACCCAATTCATTTAATCTTGAATATATAGTGAAAGGAAGATGAGTAGAAAAGCTAGGGTTTCTATCAGTTAGCTTTGACGATTTGAGTCGAGACCCTAACATTGGATTTTGGAGCTCTAGTCGAGATATGGAACTTATTACTAATAAAAGAAGATGAAACTATATATGTAGTTCAAAACCAACGATGAATGAAAAAGTAAGAAGAAAAATAACTGCTTTTGTGGCAAGGATAACATCATGGAGAAATAGTTTATAACATGAGAAGCTACGAAAACACTGTAAATGAGAAATGACAAATTAATGCTTACACTAACTAATTTTCCTTCATTTGTATAATTGGATTTTTTTTTGTAAATTCAAAAGCTTCAAAATGGAGTTTTTCTATTATATATAAATACATCACGCCCATTTAAGTTATTTCTTGGGCTCCTCTTTCTACCTCTCCTTTAAAATTCTTAATGGGTCATGAGTAGATATTCAAGTCTATGTAGATTGAGAGAGCTACGGACTATGAAAGAGGATGAGAGTGGATTCGTTGAACTCGTGGTGAGTAGGGCATCACATCTATGGTGGTGGCATTTTGTGCAGTAATGCTTGGTAAACCAGAATTTTTGTAGCCATTAGCTAGGGCTCATTCTAGGTGGCGGTTGAAGGCAAGTTGTGTGAAATGGAGAGTGTAACGACCCAGAATTTCTGTCATTTGAAATTTAGATATTTAATTGATTTTAAATATTAACAAGTAAGATTTGTAAGTCGAATGAATTAAATTTTGAATATCTAGATTTAATTGGATAATTAAATCGATAATTTGATATTTGAAATTCTAGAAATAATTGGAATATGAATTGAATATGTTTGAAAATGATTTATAAAGTTATATTAAATCATATTGGAGTTATAATGATGTTATAGAACTTTTAAAATTGAATTAAAAGTTAATTTGTGAAAAATTGAATATTTTAATATTTAATTGACGACTAAAAATAACCATTTTTCAAATAGTCTCGGATTGCGACGAAACCAGTTTCATCGGATCCGTAATGTGAAATTATTGTAAGATTTCAATTTTCATCTCAATCGGATTTACGGTTTGTCCGGGGCAAGCCAAAACGCATCTAAATCGTTTTAAATCGATTTGATTTAAATTTGATCGTTTATTTCCGTAACTCTCACATACGATCGAATTAGCTCCCGAAATACGTTCCATTGTGTCCGAAACGTGGGGTAAACCTTAGAAATGCCAGCCGGCATGCTTCGTTTGGAGTTCGGAAAATTTTCGATGAATAGTGATTTGTGAAATTTTCTATATAAGGCCCCATATTTTCACATTTGCATTCAGAAACCCTAGCTAGGGTTGTGGCCGTCAGTTTCATATTCAATGGCCAGAATTTTGCTACGTTCTTTCCTCTTTTCCTCTCGATCCCTTCACTTTCATGGAAATCCTCCAACTAGAGAAATGTTGAGCTCAACGAGATCTTGCGATCCAACGGATATGATCGCGAATGGAGCAAAGAATCGACGTGGATTTGGCAATGAACATTGCACGTTCGTGCACGATTATCATGGCTATGGAGGGGTCGAGCTTGCCAGCGTTCGTGGAGATGGTGGTGCTCGCTTCGGCGCACGAGATGGTGGTTGGTGATCATCTTCCGATCAACTATGGGGGGGTGCGTCGTTCGAATTTTTGAACGTGAATTGGGTTTCGGTTGTGCACGTGTTTTACTAGGGAAGGAGAAGAGAAGGCACACGGCCTAGATCTGATGCAAAGATATTGGACGGCCCAGATAAAAAAAAAGTAAAATAAATAAAAAGAAATTGTAAATTATTTATATTTTAAATTCGTATAATGTTTAAAATAGTGTAACTTGTTCATACGAGGTCGAAAATCGACAAAACTGGTGGCGCCGGAATCGCAGCAACGAGCAGCTCACTGTGGTGCAGACGTGGGATCATTTTGAGCAAGTGAAAATTTTGCGTTACATCGAACGTGTTCGATTTAGTGTAAAAATTGAACGCTCGACATTTTAAAAAGCAAGGTGAGAACTCCTCACTCAATCGAATTGTGTTCGATTTAAATTTTAAATAGTTTGATTTAAAATTGTTGATAGTGTTGATTGTGATGATGGGATGATAAATTGTTATCTATTGTCTTAGATAGACCCTATACGCCGTATATTAAGCGGAGGTTATTTATTAAAAACATATACCGCGATAATTCCACCGTGAAGTGGAATTAGTATTATATATGTATTTGGAGTTGATTTCTCGCATTATATAGCGGATGAGACCCTATTGCGCCGCATAATAGCGGATAATATTTATAAATCCCATATACCGCGGTATTCCACTTCGAAGTGGAATGGGTATTGTGCTAACATCTATGGATGCAGGGAAACAGGTTGGAGGGATCCAACTGGATTCCTCAAATTATATGAATTTGTTTCATATGTTGTATGGATTTGTTTCATATGCTGTGTGATTATTTATTTATAATCTATGAATGATTATATTTGTGATTGAATTCGTTGAAGGCTATAATTTAGTCGAATATATTTTTGGTATCGTTGGATACCAGAAATAAATAAAATTGGATTTTTGAAATTAAAATTGGAAATTTTAAGTAAATTCTTTTGAAAGAATTGGTTGAATTTCAAAGAAGGAATTTTAAAAGCGTAAAGTTAATTTTTGTAATCTTATTGAATTATTTCCAAAATATGGGAAAAGATTATTATAAATGGATTTTGAACAGTATTATTCGAAAGTTGGAAATTTATTTAAAATGGAATTTTAAATGGTTTGGAAGAGAAAAAGGAATTTATTTTAAAAGGTGATAAATTTGTTTGAAATCCAATTGGAAATTGATTTGGTATTTGAAAATAAATCTTTGGGAAATCGATATGAAAATTTATTTGATGTTGAATGAAAATTTGATTTGTGTTGAAAAAAATTGGAAATCGATTTGTAAAATGATTTGGGATTTGAAATAAATTTAGAAATAAATTTGTAAAATGATTTGGTATTGAAATAAATTTAGAAATCAATTCGTAATTGATTTGGTGTTTAAAAGTGAATATTTGGAAAACGATTTGAAAATCGTATAAAAGTGAATATTTGGGAAAGTAAATTCAAAATGGAATTTATGAAGGAAAGGGAAATTTGTTTGAAAATAAACATTGATTTATTTTTAAGTGTGGAAATAAATCACAGATTTGGGATGTAAATTTGAAATAAATCGATAAGGATTTATTTAATTGGTTTAAATGGACCATTTTGTGATAAAGTGTGAAAATGTGATTTGAAATTGTTTTCAAAGTGATGAAGTGTGAAAATGTGATTTGAAATTGGTTTTCAAATGTTAAAGTGTGGAAAAATATACATCTTGTGAAGATATTTTGAAAATAAATAATTTGGGAAAAATTATTTAAATCTGATGATTGTTGTGATATGTGGTTGATAGTTAAATAACCGACTATCAATATTTGCCTTTGAAATGGCACTTGATTTGTTTTTTTTTAAACAAACGCTCACTATTCGGGTTAGCCGGGAAAAGACCTTTGTGTCATATAACCCATTCCGAATTAGTGATACGATGATATGGATCGTATTGAAGACCGGTGGTGAAGACCGGATATTTTCGAAAATGAAAGGACAACCTGTCGAATGTCTCTGCACCGTGTTGCTCCGGTATAGAGATTTAAATCACTCTTCTTGTGATGGGAAGTCCGGACGTGATTAGTGAATATCCGGATTGCAAGGGCTTCTTTGGAAGTGCCTTCGGTTCCGTTCGATCTCGGAACGGACTTGTATGGATGTGTGTCTGACGTTACACTTTGAGATGTAAAGCTGGTTTCTATCAAATACATTTCTGTTGGTGGCGGAGAATTTATTCTCTTAGCTTAACACCCTTCTCTGAGACGTACGAGCTCAGAGGTTATGTAGTTGATGGTTACTAGTGATACATTCCCAATTTGGTAATGTGGCATACGGAGTGCTGTTGATCAATTGTTGATCAAAGCGTGGCTTGGTGAAAAAGCGTGGCTTTGTGGAAAAGCGTGGCTTTGTGAAAAAGCGTGGATTTGTGAAAAAGCGTGGCTTTATGAAAAAGCGTGGCTTTGTGAAAAAGCGTGGCTTTGTGGATGAGACTTCGTCGAGCCTCACAACCCGGTAATGGTCGAAACAGGAATGTTGCGGCAAAGGTTTTTAGGGGTAGCGCCCCTAGGGTATGTCATTTCCTTCTGAATATAAAGGTGATATCATGGTATGGAGCCCAGATATTTTACCTATGTTGATGCTGCAAATTTATTATACTTTGTGGTTGTTGCTTTGTGGTTGAGGATCCTCGGATAAAGGTCGGTGACGACCGGGGGATGACATAGCTCGTGTGTTAGTTACCTAGTTACAGCTTGGTTAAAGCGTGAGGTAGCGTCGGCCTTGTGTTTGCAGAGATCCGGTTAGGTTATCGGGGCGTCTTTCCAGAGGCGTTTCCATATCGGTGTAAGGAAGTTCCTTTGCCTGACCATTTGTTGGAAATCCAAAGAAACAATACGAACCTTGTACGGTTTTAGTTGTATTACCTGCTATAGAATGTGGCGGTAACCTGCTATTGAACATGGTAGCTATAGTAGGCATACAATAATGGTTGTATGCTGGCTAAGATTAATATTATATTTTCGAAATGGTTTTCGACACTATGCACTAATGATAATAATATCGAATGATTTTGCGTAGTAAGCATTTTTGACTATCATAAGAAGAAATCTCCCCCAATTCTGCGTTTGCATTGTGTGTGTGGCGGGAGGTCTTATGGTAGTTTCATTTTCCAAAAGCATTGCGAAATTGTTTTATTTTCTTTGTGAAGATAAACTGTTTTAAGTTCTCACACCAGTCACATGATTGACCTGGAGTTTATTGTTCCCTTCCTAAACTCTGGGTGCCCATCATTTTCCACACGAATAGCCTAGAGTCAGGTTATCAGGTCATTCTGGATTCAGGAGATGTTGCGGAGCTCAGTGGCGGGCTGGATGGCGAGGCGTATCACTTGTATATGATATTATTTATTCCGCTGTGTATTCTGTATGAGGACAAGTTTGTATAACTGTCCATTGATTTATTGTTGTTGTAAACTCTGATGATGATGTAATGTATAAACTGATATAATTCTTTGATTTAAAGATTATTCATTTATCTATTATATGTTGTTCCGCTGCGATATGTGAGATTCTGATATTGTTCTGTGTTTTTCTGTTGTTTCTTCTTTCGTTTTCTTCTGTCTTCTTCTACCTCTTCTTTTTCTTCATAACAATTCGGTTTTCCGGCATTCGATTGCTCGGCAGTTGATACAGTGGACGTATTAATGTCGATTTTCGGAAGTCGAAAATCCTGATCGTTACGGAGAGTGATGTTGAGCTTCTCTTATGGAGATGGGTAGATGTGGGCCTCTTGGAGAGGAGCGGCACCAATTTGGGGATCGTGACATTGCCGAGGCTAATGGGGAAATGTGCGGGTCGCATTTCTTCCGAGATGGTCGAGCGTGACTTTAGGTGGTCCGTTGTAGAGAGCATGCATAGAGGAGCATGTCAGAGCAATCGATGCATCGATTAGTTGGGTTTGGAAGGAGAAATCTAAGAGAATGTGCACAGTTGACATGGGTTGACTCATGCATGGTTTGTGCAGGTTTTGGAGAAGAGGATGAGTGAGGGAATGGGTTGACTCGTGATTAATTAGGTTGGTTAATTAATCTTTATATTTTGAATTCTTATAAAATTCATATCTCTTGCATATGAGGTCCAATCGTGATGTGGTCTTCGTCATTGCACTTGTAGGGAAATGATCTACAAAGTGGAATATGGCTAGACTGGAATTGGACACTTGCTAATTTTCAGCTCAGGTGAGCGAAATTGTAACTTTGAATATATATTTCAGTATAAATTCCTGTAATTATATATATTGAAAAATATTACCTATTAGAGGTGAAATAATATGTGTAAGTAATTATTTTCCTATTTTATTGGATTAGTTTGAGTAGATATTAGGATAATTGATTAAGATACTATATATATAGCGTTTCTATTCGTATTGAACTCCAATTTGTAGTTATTTTAGTGATATAAATATTATTATATATTTTATTACTAATCGGAAATTAGAAGTGTGACCTATAAAATAAACTATAAGGCTATAATAATTGTTTAGGCGAGTTAAACTTATATTAAAATAGATTTGAAATTTATCTGTCCTTGGCGTTGGTTTATTATGGTGTGATTCAATAATTAACTAACTAGTGAATTTTTATAAAGGTGATTTAAAAAGTTAGGAATTATGAAAGAAGAATTGTACTATTTAATAGAGTTTGATTAAGGTCATAAAATTGGTAATATTGTTATAAAAGGATTTATTAACTTTAAACCCTAAGAAATAGTTAGTGATATGTGTGCATGTGTATGCATGCATTATACAAGCTATATAATATTTTGAGGCATTATTAATAGGTAAAATTAAGTTTAGTAAACGAATTAAGTGATATTAAGCTATAATAAAATTGATACATGAGAGTATTATTTTATAAAATAAGTTTGAGACTTCTATAAGATAATATGAAGAAGATATAATTGTTAGCTTGGTTACTTAAGTAAGACGCATTTTGTTGAATTGTTTATATGATTATATCTTTGAATTGTTATTGATATTAAGATGACAAATTTGTTACTTTGTTTGTGTATTGCCTTTGTGTATGTAAATGTGCACGATATGTGTTTATTAGTTCTGTATAGTTGGACTGGTTATACACACATGCCTGCATACAGTTTATGTGATTTATATATTTATATTATATGTATAAAAATAGTTTCAGTATGTCCGACTTGATGCTACAGATTGGTGCATGGAATCCATTGTAACATTGAAGCGCACAACCGGCAAACGTATTCCCAGAACAGGGGCGGAGAGAGATTAGGATGCTAGTAGAATAGGTCATATATTATTCCGAAGTACTCTTGGGTGTTGCGATAAGACCTACAGGAAAACTTCTTTTGAGGGGTTGGTTTTCAGGGTAGTCTACAATATAGTTTTAGCTCTCGATAAATCTCATTGGTAGCAAATGGCAATTCAAATGCAATTAATCGATACACAATTTAAGCATATGTATAGTTCAGTATGCCCAACTTGAAGTTACCAAATAGTGGACAAAGTATATTATGCAGATGTATAAATATGTGGTTAAAATGAATATATATATATATATATTTGTTTAGTATGCCTGACTTGGGGCAACCGGGTAGTGCAAGGCACTTCAAGAACGAATCACGATCCACATGGGAACGACAATACTTCGGTGTTGTTTATATGTGTGGGAAGGGTGTACGCGGTGTTAGCATTTTTATTAACTTTTGATATGTCGCTGCTGAAAACCGAAAGGAAAGCACGCTAGTGAGCGAATCCATTGTAACATTGAGACTCACAACCTACATACGTGGTCCTAGAGCAGGGACGGAGAGAGATTGGAACGTCATTTTAAAGTAGGTCATATATCATTCTGTAGTACGATTCGGTGCTGTGACAGGATCAATAGGCCAACTTCTTTTGAGGTGTTGGTTTTCAAGGAGTGTCCACAAGTTAGTTGTGGCTCACCATAGGTCTCTTTAGTAGCTAGTGGCAATTCGAACAGGTATCTATTATCAATATTTCAATTTTGGGCATGGAGATGCTATGTTAGTAGCATTGTTATATCGCTGGATTTTTTTTTCATTTTAGATTCTTCGATAGGGGTCATTGAAGTGATTGGTGTCCGAGCGGACTTTACCCATCAGTTATGATGGCTATCATATTATTCTCTATTTGTCATTTACTGTTTTGTTATGTGTAGCATATTAGGTTGTTGTTATTATTATGATATCTATATTACCTCTGCATTTGTATACTGGGTTACCTTTATCATGGTATACTGTTACGTACAATCACTTTATATTAGTTATGCTGGTTTGTTGATAAAAGGAGAAGAGTAGGTTATGATATATTTCCTTACATTTTAGATAGATCTACTTTGCTTATTTATAGGCAGTTCAGATTATCCTTGAGCCATGTTTGTGGAAAGGACCGACTATACTTCAGTACTTTCCTGCTTATTTATATATGGTTTTGATATACATTATTTTGAGATAGTTCCCCTCATACCAAACTTTATGTCTGACCCATGTTTTGTCTTTGTCTGTTTATGTTATAATACACTCCGGTATTCAATTGAGTAGTTTGAGAGCCATATGCTCTTAGGGGTAAGCTTTCAGGTTAGTTGGAGCACTTTGGAGGCACAATCGATACTTTGGATACATACTTGATGTTGTACTAGTACATGAAAGATTGCTATCTGTATATGAGACTTGTTTTATCAAAAATTGTATTCTTACTTTCTGTAGTGATATTTATTTATCAGTTACTCCCACTAGTACAGTCTCTTATATATTATTTATCATGTTATGTTCATGTATATTTAATATATTATAAATTATCATTTCGCTATTCTATTCTATCGATGCGCTTTGGTATGGTGTTTTATTTTAATTTGCCCCGACGGACCTTCTTTTGTGGTATTTAGGAGTCAGACATTGTCATTCAACGTTGATTCTAGGTATTACGAAGGGTATGTCGTTACATCATTGCTTACAGATCTCAGCGGTAAAATCTTTTTTTACATTTTAAGTGGTATCTTTTAGTAACAATTATTTACACATGTTCTCTTCATCAAAATTATATCACTTTAAGATGTATGGAATTTGGTACTGGTAAAAATTCCAATATTATCCACTTCCAACTCTATTTGTTCATAATAAAGAACCTTGGTTCAATATTAAAATTTATTATTAACAGTTTTAATCTTGCTAGAGGTTTTGAGTTTGAGTTGACTAAGTTGATTATGATACTAACCTCATGCAAGCGTGGACACAAATTCTCTATTGAATAGTGCTTGACATCCTCTTCTTCATCTTAGACCCAACTATAGTTGCTCGATGGTCTCAATGCCATAATTCAGCTATAATCAACATGGATTATCCACATAGAAGTTCCACAATATTATCAAGTAGAGAGTACTGTGTAACATCGTCATCTGAGATTTCCCATTTTACCAAATCATTATTAACCAAAGGGAAACCCTTGGAGAACTCATTCCATGGTTATCCAATAATTACGAGTACGTAATCCCTTTGTTCCCTCCATAGCCAATAGTAATGCACTACCCAACATTTGAATAGAATTACATACTCTGATCTCAACGGATGTATCGATGTCCTTTCTTGAAACATCTCGACCATGAATACATAAAACACAATATTTTGTATTGTGATTAGTAGCAACTATTTACAACTACAATCACGTAACATTTTACTTAAGAACTTTCTTATTAATATACTTTTAATTAATTACTTAATTAATTATATCGCAATATAACAAAGTATATAACGTAAGTCAAACACATTTTATTACGAACAAGGTTGGTTACATAGTTAGATATATGTAATAAATTGCATAATTACCATTAGGGCATATCACTAACTCTTTCATAAACATAATTATAGTCATCCTAGATTGCTCCATAATTTACAAGTATTACTAATAATCCAAAATCCTGATTGAAGGACTCCAAATGCTCTTTCTACATTTTTCCTCTGTCCCTCCTACATCTCAGCGAACTTTATTTGCTTCAGTTTGATTGGATTTGAGCATGTCTTCACAATGGTGCTCCATTTTGGATAAACCTCATCTCTTAGATAGTATCAGTGTTCGTAAGTATGTAGGCCCGTGTAAATAACAACGATGTTGGTTTACCAAGTGCAAGTTCATTAAACAAATCTAATATCTCAATCATGTTTATGTCACTATTAGAACTAGGAATTTTGAAGAAAGAATGCCAAATGCACAAATCATAAAAATAACTGCTTCCAAAATAATAGTTGGTATTATTCCTTATCTTTAAGACTTTCATGTGCAATTCTTCTACTCCCAGTGCATACAATCATGGATTTCTAACATTCCTGGCCATCCTCTACTTTCATCTTTTCTCTTATTCCCGTAATATCTTCTTCATTTGTAGATCTTAAGTACTCAGTGTCATACACATCCATTTTAACACGATAGAATTTATCTAGAGTTTCCATTGTAGTACTCTCTGTAATCTAGTATGCATCAGTTAGCTAATTGCAAAGGTAGCATAAGCTAACATCCTAAGAGCAGCGGTCATTTTTCGTCCACTTAAACCCTGCCTTTTGAAGCATTTAGCTTATGAATAAATTAATCAATATTGTGTTGAAAACCTACCAAAATCCACAAAAATAAATCCCTTCGCATTCTAAATCTCATTTAAAATATATATGGTCCATATATTGGATTTGGGTTGAAGTAGACCTGCATGATATTTTATGGAGTCATGGTCATTCTAAATCTCCACCACTACATGACTAGGTTCTCTAATATGAGTCATGGTCATCACCTAGCTCTGGCCTAAAACCTTGAATGAATCTCTCATTCATTCTAACATCAGTGTCAACCAATGCATAACCATGTCGAGACAGCTCATCAAACTTAGCAGCATACTCGATCACTGACATCTCTCCTTGTGCAAGATCCATGAACTTCCTCATCAATGCTGACTTGGCAACCTTCGGACAAAAACTTCTCTTTGAATCTCCTTCGAAACTCTGCCCAAGTCAACTATTCCTCCGGCACTCTAGCGGTAATTCCATTCCACCAATAAGCGCTGCTCCTTGCAATTGCTTGGAAGCAAGCCTTCGCTTCTACTCATCATCCTTCGTTCCAACAACTGATACACCATCCCCACATCTACTGGTGGATTTCCAGCACCTACATTGGCATCAACATTTTGATTAGCATTAGCCTATCGACCTTGGTTTCTCCGGATGTTAGGTCGAGCATTTCCGTTAGTAGTGGTGCTTCCTCCACCTAGATTTCCACTTCCGTTTCCTGCTTCCATATCCTCTTTCTCGTAAATCTGCTTACGAGCCTTAGTAAGATACAGAAGAACGATCTAAGAGAGGGGAATACATGTAACGACCCGTATTTTTACGGATCGAAAAGTTCGTTCAAATCTGGAATTTTCAACATTTTTGGTTGTTTCAGATTTTGGGAAGAATTTTGGTTAAGTACTAAGTCGTAGCCGACTTATGGGTTCTGGACGAGTTAATGACTAAGTGGTAGGTCGGCGACGACCTAAGGAAGATAGGGGAGTGGTTTAAGTCGGTTGATAGTTTAGGACGACCTAAGGGATTAACCGGGTTAAGGAAGTTAAGTCATAGGGTGGCTTAGGTCGAGTGACCGACTTAAGGGAGTAGCCTATCTAAGAAGTTGACCGACTTATAGTATTAACCGACTTAAGGATAGTGGTGAGTTAAGTGTTAAGTCGGCTGACGAGTTAAGATAGTGGTCGACTTAAGACCTGGACGACTTAGTAGTTAGCATGTCTGACAAGTTATTTGTTAAGTCGTTGCCGAGTTAAGGAAGTGGGGTTGACCGACTTAAGAGGTTAGGGCGACCTAAGGAAGAATAGTAGGCAGCCTAAGTATTCTGGAGTAGAGTTAGGTCGGCAACGACCTAAGGACATGTTGTGAGCGACCTAAGTGTTTGGGTGTTAAGTGTTAGGTCGGCAGGGTAATTGAGTCGGTAGGTAGTTGAGTCGGCAACGTGTGTTGAGTTGTGAGTCGGCAAGGCACTTAAGTCGGCAACGACCTAAGTTAAGTCGCGCCTATGTGTTAAGTCGCAGTTGCGCTTTGTTGTTAGGTCGTAGGAAATAGTTTAAGTATTAGGTCGCGTGTATTCTAAGTCGTAGGTCGCGCGAGTGTTAGGTCGCTGGGCTTTGGCTTAGTAGTTAGGTCGAAGTCCAGTTGTTTGCGACTTAGGTTAGGTCGCGTGTTGTTTTAGGTCGGTATGTGTTAGGTCGCTGGGTTAGGTTAGTAGGTCGTATGCTTGTTGAGTTGTATCCCAGTAAGTTGCTAAGTCTTAAGTCGTAGACTGTTATGTCGTGTATAGTTAGGTCGGCAACGACCTGGAGGAGCTGGGTCTTGCCTAAGTGCTAGGTCACGTGAGTTGTTAGGTCGCGTGTTGGTATAAGTCGTTAGGTCGTATAGGCTGGTTAAGTCGGCATAGTAGTAAGTCGTAAGTCGTCTAACCAGTTAAGGCGCGTGCGCATTAAGTCGTAGACAGGGTTCGTATGTGCGCATGTGTTGAGTCGGAGTTGTTGGCTAAGGGTTAGGTCGGAGGCTCTGTTAAGTCGTGGGGGTTTTTAGGTCGTAGGTCGGCAGTGTTAAGTCGGCAGCGACTTAAGGAGATAGCCGAGTTACGACTTAGGGGCAGTTTTCAGCTATAAATAGGAGAGCTTCTCTTCATTTTTGGGATCCGGATTTTGAAGCGACGAAGTGCTGCCATTTTGAGAGCTCGACATCTACACTTCTTCACTTCTTTTCTCCACTCTAATCTAGTGCTTCCATCCATCCAAATCGAAGATCAAGATTGAAGATTCAAGAGCTTAGATTGAAGATCTTCATCTTTTCAAGAGAGATTTCTTCATTTGAAGCGGATTCGTGATAGATCAAGCTTCATCCTTTGCTGTCCAGATCTGAAGCGTGTTGATTTGGGTTGGTTTAGGTGATTTGGTGAGTGGTGATTATCTCTCACACGGATCCAAAGGAGTATATCGGATTGTTGGCTCGATTTGGTGTTAAAATAGTGATTTCCATGCATTTTCTTCATCCTATGTGTAGATCCATATAGATCCATTGTTCATGATGATGTTGTATCCATTTTATCATATGTTAACCTATGCAAGTTCATTCATCAAGTTTGTAGAGATATAATACATGTTTTCATGCTTATTGGACTTTCAACTCTTTAATTACGAAAATGCCATTATTGTTATAATTGTCTACTTAGATCATATTTGAATGCTTGCTTGCTTGGATTGATGTTTGATTTGATTGATTGTTATGTACTAGATGATTGATGATTAGATTTAGACCAAAGGTGATTCAAAAGCTAAAGGAAAGGCTCTTGGGTTGGGAAAGCTGCTCGGGGCATATGTAGCGGGATGATGAAGCTCTTATGCATAGATTTGATGATGTGATGTTGAGATGAGGCTTCGCGAGGATGTTATGAAGCGAGGCAATCATGTGATGAAGACTTGGTCTAATCCAGACGGGATCATTCCAAGCATGTTGATAACTCGGTGATATGATTTGAGTTGAGGATAATGGATGCTCGAGAGGCGCTTGAGCTAGTATGGAAATAGTCGTCGAGGAGGATGACTAGGAGGTTGAAATCTCATCGTTGTTGAAGGTTCTAGCATGCTCTAAGCAAGAGTACATGGGGACGCCCAAAAGACTAAGTTGATGGTCAAGTACTCCGGGTAGATTCGATAATCCTAGGCACGGGTCACGATGACGTGCGGGAGTTATGTCTAGAACCGGGGTTACCATTAGCCCTTGACGGACGGCTGAAAGAATGTGCCGGTCATTCAATTAACGGTGATATCGCAACAATGATAACAGTGATAGCCGAGTCATGGATGTTTGGTTGTATCGTCATTTGGTCTCAAGAGCGGTATTTCCTGGGTGCTTATCTGACCTTGGTTTTAGACCTTGGGATTTGTACTTGGAAAACATCGCTCTTGACTCGAGTGACAATTGCTTTACTTTAAATTGTATGCTCTGCTATGTTTGCTTCTGCTTAGTGTGTGTCTGGGGGCTATCACTGTAGAATGAGGCTGGAGTGGGAGGGTTGTATTCCTATTCCTTTTTCCTTTATGCTCTTTTGGTATGTTGTTAGTTAATTTACTGCTCACTAAGACTGTTGTCTGACTCAAGGCTTTATGTTTTTAATTCTTATCGCCTTGGGCTGTTCGTCCATTTTGGGACGGGCAGACTAGGTAGCAGGTGACAGGTGCTGTTCTCTTCTCACGATGCTGATATCGAAGACGAGCTGGAGGATTGCATATTATCTTCTTATTATATGTACTGGATATTCCGCTGTTTTGTATTCTCTGAGAGTTTTGTAGTGAGGCTGGATGTATTGACTATGTGGATGCTTGTATTCAACTATTATGGAGTTTTATATGATGTCACTTTGTTCTGTAAAGCTTCACTATACTTATGTTCTATTGTATTTTTTCCATGCGCTGTGAGTAATACGATAGATTCTTTTGTTTTAAATCTTACCTTGACAATCGTCCATGGTCGCCTGGCACACTTTACAGCGCACTATCTCTAGATTCGGTGCAGGGGTCATGGGCGGTCGTCACAATACATACTTATATATATACCAAATACAAGTACATTTCTATAACGTTAACCCAAACCCCAATCTTATTCTTTAATACATTAGGATTATGTTTGAAAATGTTTGGTTTATTTTATGTTTTATCATAAACCTATGTTCTGATACCAACTTGTAACATCCCCCTACTTAGAGGCCCAAAACTAACGGTTACGGATGCTGCAGTCATCCATAGTTATTAATCTTCGACGACCAAATACGGCGGTGCTAGATACATTGATACACAGATCATAAGAATATGGGAAAATTTTTAACAATTCAAAACATATTTCCACATTCAAATCAAAACATTTCCTGTTCATTACATAATCCCGAAACGTTAACCACGTTCAGCACAAATATAATTATTACAAATACTCCAAGAATATGAAGATGCACCCTTGGTTGATCAGCGTATATAGTAAGGCTAATAAATCTGCCTTTACATCCAAATACACAGCGAAAAAGGAAACTCTGAATAACTATCTGCCTCCTGCACGCCTTTGGAAGCTTTATTCATCTAAGAAAAACCTGAAAGCCAACTACTCAAAATCAATTGAGTACCCGAGAGTTTAAGGGGAAAACAAAAACTTCGAGTTGGACATAAAGCCTGGTATGAATAATAGTCTATCATCTCAAACCAAATAGATATCTAGTGAGACCACGCCGCATAGCGGAACGGGTTTTCCCCTCACTAGTATCCTAAAACCTTTATAAAACCATATATTGTGCTCCTGCATCCACAATGGTTAAAAACATAGTATTTCAAAACATTATGATGATATGCAAAACAAGCAAATCAAATCTGGATTATCTATCCTCATTCATTCTGACTTTCTATCTCAATTATAGTTTCGAGGATTACTATTAACCCATTAGTTTTCATGGGCTAACTAAAAACCGGTTAAACATTTAAGGACTATCTGAATCGATTACATAGTTTTTATGGGATCACTAAGAACCTATTGGTAACTCAAATATCTTTCTGTTTATTCTAGTTTTCATGGGCTGACTAGGAACCTATTGACTATCTGTCAATGTCATAATCCGGGTATAGTTTTCATGGGCTAACCATAAACCTATTGGCCCCTGCCAGTATCAATCATAGTTTTCATGGGCTTACTATGAACCTATCTATCTGACATCTTCCTTTACACATAGTTTTCATGGGCTTACTATAAGACTGTCTATCTGACATCTTCTCTTAACATAGTTTTCATGGGCTTACTATGAACCTATTGGCCCCTGCCAATATCTTTCCTTTATATTTTAGCATTCTATGTTCTGGTCTTACTGACCTCCTAGATGCAAATCTACTCATTCAGGAGTTTAATCAATTTATATTCACTACTGGGTTAACCTGTCTGGTTCTTCTAGCCTTTATCCCCAAAATGCAGTTATTGGTCCTTTATACAGTGAATATATTCATATTTGAAGAAGTAACAACAATTAACAATACCACTCTTGTGGGTTTAAGGTCTTTGAAATATATTTCATATAAAACATAGTTATCTCCTATAACTTATATTTTATCAAGGCAACACTTCTTCAAAATTACATATTTAAAGTCATTACAAAACTCCTTTATTTATGCCGTGGATTTTTCCTTCAAAATTTGAGCTTGGGTTTAAAAACCTTTCGATACCTTCAAAACCTAGCTTTCAACTTCATAGGATAACCTCCTTCGAAAGCTCTTAAAAACATTAGGCTCCTGCCTTATGATACTTTAAATTCTACCTTTCGAAACTTTTCGAATATATTAAAGTATTAGCATTTAACTTTAGAAGCTTAGCTTCAAAACCTATTGAAAGTACCTATTTTGAAATTATAAAACTTGGTTAAAAGAAAACAAATTTACAACCCCTTCGAAGGCAAAGAATACTAAGCAAACATATTCGAAAGCAAAGAAATCAACTCCTTCAGAAATATAAAACTTTGTTTCAGCTATAACTTTTTATAGGTGTAGAACTAAGGTCTCTAATCTATTCCATTGTGTTCAAATGATGGTTTTCCTTTCCGTAGAGTGGTCACAATAGAAAAACGGGCTTATGGTTAGAGAGTTATGCATATTTGAAGTTTACAAACAAAGTTGGAGAAAACTGCTACAAAAGGGCTTTCGCAACGTTTACAACTGCTGTCGAAAGGTTTCTTAGTCGAAAGGTATCTAAGTCGAAAGGTTCAACAAAAATGCTGCAAAAAGGTCCTGAAGTGCTGCAGAAGGTTCTAAGCCGAAAGGTTACTTAGTCGGAAGGTTACTAAGTCGAAAGGTTCATCAAAAATGCTGCAAAAAGGTCCAAAAGTGCTGCAGAAGGTTCTAAGTCGAATGGTTACTTAGTCGGAAGGTTCAATGGCAGAGTCGTAAATAACTTGAAAACTATTATTTTGCTAATTAAAGTATATTCTTTTCACCAACTCTTATTCTTTGTCAAATTTCTATTGGTTAATGACATACTTTAACAATTTCTTTGTAGAAAATCTGCTATAGATCAGATTTGTTATTTCAGAAATTATTTTCAAAATAATCAATTATATTAATATTTTAATATAATTATTAAGTCTTTTTGGCTTAGAAAATTCATAATAAATCGAAATAATTTGGAAAAAATCTCAAAAATTCACCAAAAATATGAAATAACATTTTCTTCATTATATAAAAATTTTGAGGCAGAATTATTTTTTTATTATTTTTAATAATTAAAACTCGAAATAAATGCCTTTTTCATCTTAGGAAATTCTTAAAATATTCCTATTAACTTCGTAAATTATGAAATTAAAAACCCATCTCCAAAATTACATTTTACACTACATATCCAAAAATAAAGCTATTTGGAGGTCGTTTACTAAGGTTTTTACTTTAGAACCCATCATTTTAATTCCATAAAAATTCCAATAAATCACCATAAATCATTATTCTATCCAAATAATGATTATTATATCCAAACATGATCAACACAGCAAAATGCTTTCGGTTACTATCCATAACCGAACCAAAACAAGGAAAAATGGGATGATTTACACTATTATTCACCTTGATTAAGTTGTTGGAGTTTGAGATTTGTCCTAGCTTTAATCTTCTAGCTTTCTTTCTTAGATCTTCCAAGCTTGCTGATCTCTTAAGGTGTTTTAATGGCTGGCTATATCTTCTCTTTTATATGTATTTTGATTTATGAAATGGTAGGTGAGAATATGGGAGGGTTTAAGGGTATATGGGTGTAGCTATTCCCATATTGCCCTTCTCTTATTTTCTTAACTTATAAATTATAAACCATACTTATACATTCATTAGTTTAGCCGTGGCCAAGTTAATTGATAATTAAATCTCAACTCCTTAATCAACCACATTATTCTATTTTATTTAATCTGATTAAATGTCCTAAATAATGTTAAACAAAAATTAGGGGTGTTACATGTTGTCTGAAAGGCAACAAGGGGACCATGAGTTGTTGTTCGAAAGGAGAAAAGGGCACAATGAAGGACAAGGGGTGGTTGCTGCACAGTGTTGCTATTGTTAGATGAAAGTGGTCGTATATGCTAGTTTTTTCCGTAGAATAGTGCTGAGTTATTGCTTCTTTTTGCACGAGAGCGATCAGGCGCTTTTGGTGTTATCCAGCCTTTTGACTAGCAATATTTGGATAGACCGGATGAGTCGAACTTGAAAGCTATCAATGCAGGAAGCCCAGAGAAATAATCCAAAAGTCCAGAATGTGAGAAATGCGGATTACGGGTCTTAAGGCTGGAATAACACTAGAGGGGGGTGAAAAGTGTTTTATGGATTTTTTAAATCTCTTTGAATTTTATTCAATTTAAAAACCAACAAATGCAATTCACAAACACAGTTATAATCACAGAATCAAGACACAGATGCAAATACTAAATAAAAGCAGTAAAGGAAAGAACACACCAGGATTTTATACTGGTTCGAAGTTACCCTACATCCAGTCCCGTACAATCGTATGGATTTCTTATCAAAATAATCTCCCAGATTACACCCTCGGTTTCAAGGCTACGAGGTACACTCTCCTGTATTCGAGTACAAGGCAACTCTCTTGATCTAACCAGGCTACAAGATCACCTAATTGATTTCTGGAGCTACAATCACACCCAATTGATTTCTAGGCTCAACCGCACCTTTTACTCAACGGTTTGTTTTACAAAAGATTCTATAACTCTAAATAGCACTTAGATCTTATGGAGGGAGTGGTAGAGAATCAAACAAGGGATAATCAAGTTTGATTCACTTGGTATTTCGGCAGAGTATAGTTTAGGATTCTTTAGAATAAATGTGGAAGATGAAGAGGAGAGAAAATAAATGAAATCTGGTTAAAAATTCATTTAGAACTTACTGGTATTTATAGTAGAGCAACAGCCATATCTATTAATGAAAGGATACGACGAATAGACACTTCTTTTGAAAATTGAAATTTGAAAATAACAGAAACCATGTCGACATGAGCGGTTGAGGGATGTCGACATGCTCAAGGTAAAATTTGATGTTTTGATTTTCTTATTAAAATTGGTTTCTATAATTTGTCAAAACAATTTCTAAACTTTGTAAATATATTTGAATATAGTTTAAACATATAAAAGAGTTTAGAAAATAATTTTTAGTATATATAATCTTAATCTATAAAGTGATTTAAAATCTGAGTATATAAATATTTTAAAGCTAAATATTTAAAACAAGAGATGATTTAAAAAAACAAGGACAATTTTGAAATCAAAATATTAAAAATGATAAAAATAGTTTTGAGGCTAAAATATTTCAAACAAGAGAGATAATATTTCAAACAAGAGAGATGTCTTTTTGAAAAAAAAGTTTTAAAAACATTTTTTTTTAAAACAAGAGATATATTTTTGAAAAACATTTTCATAAAATTAGTGGATATCAAAATAGGATCACTATATGTTCCACTAGATATTGTCATGGGTTCCATCCACTAGGGTTCCATCCCTTAAAAAGGCTCGAAGTGGATTCCATTCCACGAATAATTTCGAATAAAGATGTAAGTGCTTTCAAGAAGATTTAACATAATTCTAGACTAACTACATTATCTTGTACTGTTTGAAATCTTGAACTCTTGATAACTTGATTTCTTGATACTCATGAGTCTTCAATCTTGATATCTTCGATCTTTAAATTCGTCAGTCTTGTATCTCTATACTGTACAGTCTTCATTCTTGGTACCTGCATGTTTATATTCTGCATATACATATATATCTAAACCATAACGTTAGTATTTATATTTTATAACAAGTCCTAAGATTCACTACAACAAACTGGGGCTTCTATAGCATTTGAAAAACGCTATTATAGTTTACCATAGCGTTTCAGAGAACGCTCTGGAACGACATGCTATGGTAGACCATAAACTTTAAATAGCATGAATGAAAACGCTATGCAAAATAAATTTTCTATAGCGTTTTCTCAGTGCTATTAAGCAAAAACGCTATAGAAAATATTATCTCATATTACTTCTTATAGCGTTTAAACTGCACATTTCTATAGCGTTTTCCTTGCATATTTTATAGCGTTTGGTATGCATTTTTTAGCACTGGTTTACATATTTCTATAGCGTTTTTTTGCATATTACTATAGCGTTTTTTAGTTATATTATAGCGTTTGTTATTCATATTCCTATGGTTATAGCGTTTTTTAAACGCTATTAAATGTAATATTAATTTATAGATTTTATCTATTGCTGTTTCAATTTGTCCCATATATAATATATATTTACCCATTTTTTCTTTGCATATAAGCATAAAAGATTTTCACTGACAAAAAATATATGAATTAAAGCACAATATTTCATACATATCATTCAAAGAACTTTTGGCATGTTCATACAGTAGTTCATACATATCATTCGAACAATTTTTCCCATATCCATACATAGTATTTCATACATATCGTTCGAGCTACTTTTCTAATGTCCATACATATATTTCATATATATTTGTATCAACAACTTACTTATAGCTATGGCCAGTCAAACAATTGAGTTCATCTTGCTTTGCTTTTGATATTTTCTTCTAACATCTGCAATAATCAAATAAGCAATTAGGACATAAAAAATAATGTAGAAATATCATGGTTTGCTTGATATAAGACAGAATAATAGAATAACCATTTATTCTTTTTCTTGTTCCAAACCTAAATGAAAAAACTAAGAAAAAGACACTCTAAGGGAAAATACAGTTAGATTATAATATTTGTGTGTATATGTAGAGTTATATGATATGATATATATATATATGTATCGTTTATACAATATTTATTTATTATATATATATATATATAATTTTTATTAATTCATATACTTATTATATACATTTACTATGCTATTTGTTATATATTGATTCATATGTAATTTATATTAATTTATATTGATTAATACACATAATTCTATAATAACTTTTCAAGCTTTGGTTAAGTTCATCAAGATATTATTATTACTCCTCCTACCACTATTGCTATTTACAATACACACACATACACGCACGCTATTTACAATATGTGTGTGTGTGATTTAAATGTATAATTATATGATTTACATATAAATATGTAATTTATATTTATTCATATATAAAATTTGTATAACATATACATGTTAATTTACAAAGATATACTCTATGTAACATGATTTATAATAGTATATATTTTCATACATAAACTTAATTATTTTTCATATACTTATTTAATATAAGTATGTGTATATGTGTGTGCATGCAATTTACATATATAAGTTATATGATTTGCGTTTATATGTACAGATATATGATATAATATATATGTATCGTTTATACAATATTTATTTATTATATATTTAATTTGTATTAGTTCATATACTTTTATATACATTTATTATATTATTTGTAATATATTAATTCATATGTAATTTATGTTAATTAATATGTATAAATAATACGTTTTCAAGCTTTAGTTAAGTTTATCAAGATATTAATACTGCTCCTACTACTGCTACTATTACTATTTACAATATGTGTGTGGATTTATCATATTTGTGAAACCAAAACCTAAAACGTCACAAATGCATTATCTTGTTAGCAAAGCCTAACTTGTGCCTCATTTGATTTAAAACTAAGTCGCTAAAAAAATTACCCGAACAGCTACTTAAATTTTCAGCCTGAGCAAATCGCTTTTCTCCCATAATCTCCCCATCCTAGTGATGGGTGCTAATATGTATAATATTGCCTTATAACAATACATTTTAACCATTCAGATTATAACCAGTACATAATGTATTGGCTACAACAGTTGAAACCAAGAGTATTTATCATAAATGAGGATTGTTCTATGGTCACAAGTGATGGAGACTTGTAAAAAATCTCAATCTTTTGCATGTTTATGCTTATTTTGCATGCTCAACAACATGCTCAGTTGCAAACTGAGCTTAGTTTGAATTCTCAGTTGCAAACTGAGCTTGCAAACTAAGCTTGCACAGTTTCAAACTGGCAACTTTAATGTATTTATATGTTCATAAATAAAGGCAGTTGGAACTGATGGAAAAGTACCCCATATCAATCTACTGTAGTGCAATCTAACAGATTATAACAAGGGTCATGTAATATAGTTCCATTTGAACCTTGAAATAAGATCAACTTGAATACTTTGTAAAAGTTCAAACATAGTATTACCAAAGCAGCAGCCCAAAGTTGCTTCATCATCAACAGGATTTCAACGATCGAATGAGGATGTTCATGCAACCCAGAGCACCTTTGTTGAGAAGGCAATGGTAATCTATATTTTCAATAAGTAATTGCAGTAACTGGTCAGATGCTCAACTGGATAGGCAACGATCAGAAAGTGCAAGTGCATCCGTAAATTTTCCTTTATTAATTAACCTGTAAACAGGAAAAAGGGAAGATTGGGTATAACTCTGTTGTGAAGTGCACAAGCAAAATAAATATATATATTTTTATACTCCTTAAATTATAAGACTGGCAAATGGTTAGTATTTAGAGATACCTTTCAACTTCTTTTTTGTAAGGTCCTTCATTTTCCCAGTTAAATGAAAGAAAATCAGTTGTAATAACTTCTGCAAATTCTATTTTTGGTGACTCTTGCAAAGGTATAAAACCATGTAGGCCTTGAGCATGAAATTCTGAGGAGGGAAAGGGAGTATTTCCACTAATACCATTTTACAACCAACTAAGTTTAAAAGAACAGTGGATGGATTTGCTAGTAAAACTGAAAGAAAACAAATACTTATTAGACGCTTATCTACACTGACAATGCCGGCTTTAAGCTGTGGAAATAAGTTTGCTCTGCCAGCGCAAATTGTAGTTTGCACCAAGTGCAAACGGGAGTTTGTACCAAGTACAAATTACAGTTTGCACCGCCAGTGCAAAAGGGTTACACTGAGTATAAAGTACAGATTTCACTGAGTGTATACTAGTTTGCACTGGCAACTGCTGTTTCCCAATATGTGTTACATGCTAACTCTTTACCAACGTCACACCGACGCTATATTTTAGGTATGGTGCCGCATAGTGCATTTTCTACCAGTGCCAAGTTCAAGAAGAAAATTAAAAGCGCTGTCCATTTTCTTTGGCTTAATTCGTAAAGCATATGAATCATTGACAAAAATAGGTTTCGCTTTTGTTTTTCCTCCAAGTAGTAATTAAGAAGTTAATTATTCCAATGCTTTAACTATATCAATATGTCATTTATAATACCATATCTTCCCACTGTTTGGTTAAAGGAACAGTTCCAATAGATCTTCCTACTGTTTGGTTAAAAAGTATAGCTCACTACATTGATTTTTGAGTTTTTTTTAATTCTCAATAAGTATTCTGTTATATTTCCTCTATGGTTACTGCTGTAACAAGATATTAATTGAGATATTTACCTTATATCATTTTTTAATATTTGTATGTTTATTGCATTGTGTTGCATACAGCTTTATTCATATGACCATGTTGCTAGTTAATATAGTTGCTTAACTAATTAACTCACTAATGTGTGCAACTATACTGTTCTAATAAATAATAAAATAATTTTGTAACCTTAAAAAAGTTTAAACTAACAAAAGTTAATCGCTCCAAACCACTGAATTATTGAAGTTTCGCAACAATAACACATAAACTGTTCACATTTTTTATCTATGATATGACACTGAACCTAAATAACTTAATTGGTAGTAATTACATACTTAGCAATGTTAAATATTGATTATGAACATATCATATACATTCATCAGGACTATTCGATCAACTTGATTAGTGGAAACATAAAGATTCTATGATATAAAGAAAATGAAAGATGGCCACATCTAATTTTATAATTAAATAAGGCGAAACAAATATATTAGCACAAGCATATATCACTGTTTAAGCTGTTCCAAAAGCAAGAAATTAAGCTGCGATTATTATAATAACAAAACTACAACCTTTCACTAGATATTTCTGTCCACAAAAAGAGGTGAATATATCAAAATTAAAATAATATTAGATCTTTTGACAAAAATAGATTATGAAATTTTGTTTTTTTCCTCCAAACAGTAAGAGAAGCGATTATTTAAAGAGTGCACAGGCTTAAGAGTGCTAAATGGAAATTGATATTTATATGCATTAAGGTAACAGGGTTCATTTGAGTCATGACATGCAATTAATATATTTGGGAATAGGATCCATAAACAACCAGGATGACGATTGCATCTAAATTACTCTTGAACTTCAACTTAGTGACTTGGAACATCTCCAGCCATCAGAGGTGCTGACTTGTAATCCAATGATATGTTATTTTGTTTTTTGCTGGTTATTAAATTGTATTTTCAACCTCTCTTTTACATTCCAATCAGTTGTTGCAAATTCTATTCTGAATCCTATACCATAAGTTGGGGATAAATAAAAATATCCATAGCAAAGCAGGTTACATATGTATTTCTGTGTGTAAAGAATAAAAAGCCCCCACCTAGAAATAAAAAAAAAGTAGCTTCATTGACTCACCTGAAACCATGATCCTCAGCAGGAAACTGGAGCTGAAGGCTTTTTGCCTCAGCAAATATAGTCCTTAACCTAGAAAGCCTCGACAAACCAATAAGGTTGCTTTTGTTTAAAACAAAATCTGAGAGTTGTGATCGACCTATTGAGAAAATTCCTTCCAATACAGCCTTTTAAAGATTAGAAGGAAGAATTGCTCCAAAGCTGTTATTCATTAACCAATGAACTACAAGATCCCGACTCACAAAGATAATTAAATGGAAAAAGTACATACAAACATGTATTTTCTATAAGAATTTCAACTGTATTTGCAACAGTTGGGTCAATATAAAGCGCAGTAGGGACTGACGTAGCTGCTTTGAAATTATTCACACTTAATCTTGTGTTTGAGATGGCTATCTGAAATTAGTTATGGGAATTGGATGTTAATTTTATATTTGGAACTATGATTAGTTATAACGGAGTTGGATTTCTATATAGAGCATTATTGGTTTGCAATTAGTCTCGTATGTTCCCGTTATGGCAGGTGAGCTAACTTCTTTCAGCAGGCAGGCGATTTTCCAGGCTAAATTATGTGTATCCTGAATGCCAGTATTCATACCTGCAGATAAGTGATCCTTTATAACTTTTATGTTCCTTAAGCGTTATTTGGAATAGAGGCAAACTTCTTAGGACATGACTACATAAATAAAAAGTAAAAACTTTCTTGCTATTAGATGCACATACGTGCGATTTATACTCATAATATAAATTATTAGCTCGATAAAAAGGTAAATGTCAATCATCAATGTGCTACAATACACATAATATAAACTATTTTCTTAATAAACGTCAGATGGATAACTTATCTGTTTTATCTTATTTCAAATATTTTTCATTTTTCAGATTTGTATACGGATGGATTTCATATATTTCAAGCCTCTATTGACAAGCCTACATAAATGAGGTTTTAAGGTAAGCAATATTTGGTTAGAATCGAGTAAATCAAATGAACCGATTCATTGCGGTTGGTTCAGTTCAGTACAAAATTAAATCGGTTTGAATTCAGCTTGTCATTTTGTTTGGTTATCGATTTAACCGAATCAACCAAACTTTTATTATATTATCCAAATTTATATTATTGTAAATTTATAACATTTTTTATAAGTAGTGTAGTAATAAAAAAATAAATTATATATATATATATAATCAAGTTATATAAGCATGTGAGCATTATACAAGGCAACTTATGCACTCAACTCAAAGAACAAAGCTAATTGCTTTTCTTGCTCAGTGACGCTGTAACAGAAGGTTTTGCCTTTTAAAAGTTAGATTTCACACTTGACTCTTGTAGGTCATGCCTGTAAAACATTGCTCAAATTATTATTTCCTTTGGATTGATATTGAAGATGATTTAGCTAACACAATAATTTATGTGATTTGATCAAAACATTTATTATCAAAGACAAGAACATTGTTTTGCTTATCTTGCAAGAATACTACAGGATGTATACTAATATAATATATGTACAAAATAAAGATACTTCAAAGGAAAATTAGATCGGTTGCAACACCTTAGATTAAATATTTGAGTACTAACCAAAACCACCAGCAGGAGGAAATCGATGAGCAGCATCACCCACAAGTACAACTCGGTTATTGCACGTAACAAATTATCAGCAACTTCTGCATGCATCACCCATGGTTTAATGTCTACAACTTCTACGTCTTCAAGCTTCCAGCCAACCAATTTGAAAATAATATTTTCACATACCTGTGTAAATTTCCAATAAAGATATTACTAGATAGCAAAGCACCAACACTGGTTCAGAAAAACCGAAGCACCAAAACTGGTTCAGAAAAAGCAAATAACACCTTCACTGACTCTGAAAATGCTACAAGGAAGCTGGGTAATAAACTTCAAAATCTGAGCATTAAAGCTGATGTAGAGGTGGTTGAAAGACGGACCATTCAACAATCAACTATCACAAAATAATGAACTTGCAGTATCAAATGATGCTGACAATATTGTGAATGGTAAAAGATCACCAGGGATACAAAATGAAAGAAAAAGAATCAAGAGTTTTAATGATCCATCCAATGATAGAAATTTGGAATTAGTTGATTCACCATTACACTTAAGTACTGTATAATTACCTATTTAGATGTACCCACTCTTTATCAATCATCTCCAATATATAAGTAAACAAAATTCTACAATTCAAAGTAACTATTAATTATCAGTTACAAGCAAAGAAACCATTCAATTCTAGCATCTAGAAAAGATATTAGCTCTATAGAGGCTTGCAATACTCTATAGAAATAAAATGATTTTAATATAATTATAAAAAAATTATAATTTGTAGATTTCATATTGTAGACCTGCTATATTGAGTGGTTTTTTTATATTATTGATTAGTATAAAGCAATTATCAGGATCACCTGCTATACTAATTTACCATAATCTTTAGCAGTGGATCACCACGTTTGGTGCATGTTAGTATATCATGTATATTTTAGACATCAAATATGGTGTTCCTAAAGTACTCATTCTCAGGTAAATTAACAAGTCGGAGATCCAAGTGCATGATGAGGAATCTAAAGAGTGTTGTAATCAAGTATTTTGTACATCTCACAGTTTAGCTGACTTATGACTGTGTAGCTACTACTCACTTTATTTCTTTATGCTCTTTATTTACCCAAACATGTAAATATCTTTTTATTTACACAATGTAAAAACAAAACTAAAGAATGATAGTACTGATACCAAATGTTCATAACACATAACATATCTGACTTATAATGTTTAAATAATATAAAACAATATGAATATATTTTTGAAAGTAATTAAATAATATAAATAGCGTGTCAAATATTTGCATTCTTTTATCAATATTCAAGCACATACTCAGACTACATGGCACAGCAGTAACAGAACTTTGCTTTGAAATTGAGCTTGTGAGATATAACTGTTCTTGTTACCTTTTAGATAACCAACCAATCCAAAAGGCATATCTAAGTCGGAAAAGAATATCAAGTGTGCAACTAGCAGCAAACAAACTGAGGTGAAAACGATGCCAGATAAACAAAAGCACAAGATTGTACACGAAAAAAGCTCGTTAGACGTAGAGTAATAAAACAACTTAAGATCTTTTGCCTTTAATTACTGAATTCACCATATAAATGTTTTTCAATATCTCAAATCACAGTTTCATACAAGTATCCATCAATTTTTATATACTTTAAAATCACAAAGCAATAAGTTAATTTCTTTCTTTAGAGAACCAAAACATTCTTGACAAATACAATTAGAAGTAATTAATCTATACTTTCTAAAAGTTTGTAACTAAATAGCTACCTCTGACGCGGTTCCTTTGACGGCAGTTCTTCGGATTGGAGCGACGAGACGAAGTGAGAGCGATTCTTTAGATTGGAGGGTGTTGGGTGATTTGATTTGATTTGATTTAGGGTTTTTAAATTACAAAGTGATTTGATTTAGGGCTTTCGAAGAGAAAGGAGGGATACGAAGTGAATTGAGTTTTTTTTCTTTTTCTCAACAGATGAATTGAAAAGAGGAAGAAAAAGTTAACGTGATATCACCGCCTAAAAAATTTATTCCCGCCTTTCCATAATATAGCGTTGAAAATTATATCTTAATTTATTCCATTTTCTTTTAACAGGACACAAAGTGAAAACGCTATGGATTAGTGCTATGGATAGTGCATTTTCTTGTAGTGATTGTTGTCATCAAAACCATCATCTCAAGGAATAACACAGAAACCAAGTGCAAACAATGTCACGAGGCATGGACCAAACCACCACAAGAAGAAAAGTACCAAGATCCACCAAAGTGGTGGATCAGTACCGATCCAACCACTTGGATCAGTATCGATCCACAATACTTTGTTAATTCTAGCCCAAATTACTCATACTTGCATGTCTTGATACTAGAAGGCTATTCAAAGTCCAATTGCATTGATCTCATGTAGTCTTTTATCGACCTCCTCAAGCATTTGAAATCAGCAACTCTTTTTTTCTATTGATCCATCATTTGGACATAGAAACAAGCCAATAATTGTGCAGACAAGTTTGAAATCACGAAGCTAATCACGAATCACGCTTAGACAAAGAGTTCAAGATGATCCATTTGGCCATCTTGTGGGTCGGTACCGATCTAAGCCCATGGATTGGTACCAATCCACGAATATTACTGAGGTGTCCCTCATCTTTCCCAGGAGATTTGGTCTGTATATGGAAAACAATGTGGAGATCGTGAGGGTGAGTTTTCAGGTAACCTACAACTATAAATAGAAGGGGAGGGGCTCAATTTCGAGGATACTTTTCAGCTCTAGAACTCACCTACTCTCTTGTAATAATCTATGAATTTTTACCGATTCGTAAGAACTTGTACTTGCAAATCCACAATCAAAGCAATAATATCACTAAGTAGACGTAGGTCAGGATTTGCCAAACCACTATAAAACACTGCGTGTTCTTTTTTGCTCTTTTTAGTTTACTTTTCTTCACTTTTTATTCTCTACACAATCTCTTAGGTGTTTGTGCCAATTTTTGGTTCAAACATTTTGATGCTTTCACCGAGGAAGATATTCTTAGGCTACTTGGATCCATCATCTACTGTTAGGTTTCTTAGAACCAAGAGATACATCCAATTTTTCAACCTTAATGTTCTACTATTCAGATTTTCAACAATCTATGAAAAGATGTTTTCCATGGCCCCATAGAGAGAACATTCTACTTCAGAGCTACTAATGAAGCTGGGAACCAAGATACTCGGTATGTGGATGAAGTTGCCCAGCTAAATCAGCCATAGTACAAGAATACAACTGATGTCATGATCAAAATGGAGATGGGTCGTATGATGAAGCAAATGGAGAATAGGTTCCAAGAGAGTCGCAATGAGATGAACCGGCAGATGCAGGAGAGCTTGAGACTATTGAAAGAGTTAACTTGGAACCGTCGTAGAAGGAGTGGGAGGGACTTAACATCTTCTGATACAGAGTTTGATAGTTCCTCATCATCCGAGTAGAGACAAAGGAATAGGAAGCAGAAAAAGGTGGAAGACACGATTGGGACTTCTAATCAAGAAACGAGACAAACTCGTGGCAAGGGATTGTGGATTGGTACCGATTCAAGAGGACAGATCAGTACCAATCCAACTAATTTTGGATCCGAACACCCTCTGGATGGCCGTGAACTTGACCTCTAATCGCGTTGCAGATGATTAGAATTTGGAATATCGAGCCACTTCTAATGATCCATCGCACAGGAATCAAACAGGGGATTGTTGGATGAACGGATATCCCGGAGGTATCAAGGATCTGCTCGAGAGCGTTAGCCAGGATGAACGCTTGGAACGTATCTCGATTGTCTCGTTAAGCCGATGTAGAACTGGAAGAGTTGGCTGAGATGGTCAGGAAACTTGTAAGTAAAACCCAATTCATAAGCAATAATGAGTAATGTACTTCTCCAAGTCAAAACCCATTTATTGAGAACATTCAACGTGCAAAGTATCTACGGTGGTTTGTAATGCTGACGATGTTATTGTACAGTGGGAAAACAGATCCAAGGCAGCACTTGATGAAATACGAATGACATATGGACTCTGCTAGTGCATCTAATGCTGTGAGATGTCGTTGCTTTCCAATCTTCTTAGAGGGAGTAGCGACAATGTGGTTCACCTAGCTCCCACCGAGATCCATATTGTCTTTTCTGAGTTGACGCAAAGGTTTTGGAGCAATTCTGACTACACACTTAACGTCCGAAGGATATGATGTCATTATCAAACCTCTTCTAGGGCATGGGAGAGTTATTGAAGGATTTCTTGAATAGTTTCCATACAACTGTGATGGAAGTTACGAATGCTAAGTATGACATAGTATTGATGGCAATAATTAGGAGGATTAATCCCAAGACTGACTTTGGAAGATGGTTGGAAATGAAACCACCATCGACGATGGATATTTTTTAGAGGAAATCTAATTAGTTCTTGCGCTTATAAGAGGCACACACTCATTGCCGATGATGTTGGGCCTTCAGTTGAAGTGATATACAACAATATTGCTGTTAAATAGTCCGGGGGGAGTTCCAAAAATGTGGATGTGAATGTTGATGATAAGAATGATGGTTAGAAATGGAGTGATAATGGGGTCAGGAAGTTAAAGCCGGATAATAGGAATTTTCCTAGGATTCCTAAGTATAATAGCTATGCCAAATTGAATAACTTAATAGAGATATCTACTTGGATACTCAAGGTACCGAGTAGTACAGAAAGCCGACTCCGAGAGAGTCAATTGGGAAGGAGAAAAAATCTAGCAAGTTTTGCAGGTTCCATGAAACACACGATCATAACACCAATGAATGTAGACATTTGTGTGATATGATCGAGGAATTGATTTGCAAAAATAAGTTGCAGTAGTTTGTGAAAGCCCTGTAGGATGGGGGCCAAGGAAACTCCAACCCCCTGAGTCGACATCTTAATGGGGACAAGCCAGGCCTAGTGAAGTGCTTAGGCGGCTGAATAATTTTTGGTGATCAATATAATCATCGATAGGCCACATCCAACCGATAAGAGTTTGAACGAGATGGATAGGTATGTTGGTGCATCGAAACATGCAAAGAAGAAGAGCTACTTTGCTATGGAAGATGGAGCTCTGGCAAAACAATTTACAACCATTACAGGCGACATTATTTTCTGAAAAAGAGATGGTGATGGGGTGGAAGCCCCAACGATTGACCCGCTAGTGATTACGGCCATGATTGGCCCCGTTGTTGTACGGAAAGTGCTGGTTAACCGTGGGTTTCAGTCAACATTTTATTTGAGAAAGCCTACAACCAGATGCTTCTAAAGGGTAAGGACTTGAAACCGTGTAAATCTCGGATCCAGGGATTTAATGTGACGGCTATGAACCCAACTGGATATGTGGAACTACTGGTGGTGCTTGGCGAAGGAAACCACAAAAACAAGTGCAGGTCGTGACTTTTGTGGTGTTGGATATTTACTCTACTTACAACGCATTTTTGGGCTGACTGGCCCTGGCTGAATTCAAAAAAGCTATAGCTCCTTACTGCTTGAAAATGAAATTTCCTATGGAGAATGGTGTGAGAATAGTCCAAGGAGATTAGGGGTTAGGCCACGAGTGTTATGTCACTGAGCTGAAGGAAGCGAAGCGAAGAGAGAAAGGAAAGAGTGTAGCGGGAACCCTCTGCATCATGGATTTGGAAGCATTGCAACCACTACCTGAGCCATGGCTTGGGCAGCACTGCTAGTTCCATAAGGATATGGATCTGCAAAAAGAGCCACCAGATGGAAGGGCAGCTCCAGCTGAATTGACGATCAATGTCCCGGTTATTCACGATGACCCGACACGGATCCTGAAGATCGGATCGTAGCTTGGCGCTATGATGATGAAGGAGTTGATTGGTTTTTTCTGGCCGTATCTGGATGTGTTCGCTTGGACGCACTCTGGCATGTGTGTTATCTTGCCGGAGATAGAAAGCCATGCATTGAATGTAAATCCTAAATGCATCCCTATGAAATAGAAAAGCCCCGGCCTGGGTCCGAAGAGATCCGCAGCACTGGAGAAGTTGAAAAAAGAAACGATCAAAATTTCGGGTCGTTATATTAACACTATTAATTCTATGCAGGAAGTAATATAATTTTCATAGTAGGAAATTATATAACTTAAATTATACATTCATGACATACATAAATTAGTTGGCCTATAACCGATAGGTTAGATTTAGAAGGACTGGACACTGAAGCAAGACATGTATGGTAGATGATGAATTCTTCTTATTCATGTTTGGCGCTAACAAGGCAATTAAACATCCAAGGAATGATATTCCGAGGTAGTGGCTTTAGTCAATACGTATGTTATATTATATTTTTTAATTCCACTGTGAGTTTATACTGATCGCACTTTGATATACTTGAGTTTATTACAGGTTACCAAACCAACGATCCATACCCTAATGGACTTGGGTTTCGATTTAGCAGAAATTCAGGCCTATTAAGGTACGGGTTGTTACACACAATGAGTGATAATGAGGATTGTTGATGGATGTTATGTTTGCTTTGATTGTTTTCTCATATAGTATATCACTCTAGGGATGTCGCCTGAGATAGGCATTGGGGATAGGAATACATAGACAGCCGTCATTGTACTTAGGTTGCAACATACCCTTATGATGTTTGTAGAGTAGTATATTATGTTTATTATGTGCTAACTCTTTGGTTGCAGGGGTAGATCAGGTATGGTTTGTATACCCTTGTTCCTTATTATATCGACTTGCGTAGTTTTTGAAATTCATTTATCGTTCACACCAGACTATTGTTTGACTCGATGTGCTTTGCTTCTTATTATCTCGGGTACTCTTAAATGAGTATTCTAGAAAGCAGGTCTAGGTGATATGTGGTGGTTGTGCAGAGGACGAGCTGAATGGAGCTTTCTCGTATTATATATGAGTATTCTATTGTTTATTCTACTGTACAACACTATGGAGCCTAGACAGTGTTTTCTTTACAATCATGAGACAGTTTATTTGAGTTTATTTTCACTTTATATTAACTCTATTACTATGTTATATCTCTATGGATTTGTGCTTTGATATTTGGTTCACTTTTTTTGGTTCTTTCTCGAAATTACAGGGGTGAAGCCATCTCCAACTGAGGCATTAGAGGGACGTATCGGTGCCAAATCTGGAGGAGCAGGCCAGTGGTTGGGAGATGCCTAAGAATCAAAACATAATGATATGCAAAATTAGCCAAGAAAATCTCCATAGATAGTTGAAAACTTTTTCCAAAGAAAACATACATTCTTTAATTACTTCAACAATAAATCTTTATGGTAATCATTAAATAATACATTACATAGGTAAATTAATATTATTGTGTTCGGTATGACCAAAATTATTACCATCAACTGCTCGAGTGCAGATTCATATAAAGTATATATGCTTCTTATATATAATACTAATTTTAAAAGGTAACCCAAATAAATAAATAAGTAAAAGACAATGTTATATAAATTAGTAACAAATGCATAAGTAATAAATTCATTTAGAAAAATAATGTACAAAAATGAAAGTACTTAAGTTATCAGGGTAAAAATTTCAAATAAGAAGCAACTTTATAAACATAAATATACAAACTAGAATTCAAAAATTATGTTGAAACACTTAAGATGGTGTCTCATATTATGATTAGTTTTGATTTTTCTCTAGTGATATTTAAAAGGATATAAAACTAACTTAAGAAAAAACAAATTTATAGTTTCGAATTTGCTCTAATGATATTTAAAAGTGATAAACTTTTATTATGATTAGTTGATACTTTTTAATGTCACAAAATTCATAAAGGAAGTATTGAATCTAAATATTAAGGCATAGAGAGCAACCAAGATATGATCCTTATATTTTTTTATAACCATGAAAGAATAATCTCCAAAGAAATGTACATTCATATGACACTCTATTAACATGCTATATATTGATTTATATAGTCAAAATACAGTAACTAGGGTAAAAATGTTCAGTATTGAAGTGGAAAATCTCAAACTCAAACACACTAAGAGCACATATATGGTAAGTTATTGTATTTATCCCCCAATGATTTCTTTGTATTTACATGCTTTGGATATTGTTAGTTGATAAATAACATAATATTTACAAATCTATAGATCTATATAAAACTGTTATCTAAAAATGAAAATGTAAAAAATTACCTTGAAATGTTATTAAAAATAAAAATTCGGAAACTAATATTTAGAAATTAAAATTTGGAAACTAAAATTTAAAAATTAAATAAACATAGTAATCATTATCGCACAATACTTTAGGCATTATTAGAAAATGAAAATTATTTTTTAAAATTTAATGCATACTCGGTATTTTTGGAATTTATTTCGAAATTTCAACCTTAAGCATCTCCATCACTTGTCAGTTTTTTGATATCTTTATATAATCATATTGGACAACTAGTTTGATTCTAAAGTAAAATGGTTGGAAATAGGTTGATGAAAAAATACGTTAAGAGTAGAAGATGGTGAAAAATATACATCATTTACATCAATCATATATTGCAACAATTATAACCATTAGGAGTAGAAAATAATATATGTTACAAAATTTATGTTTTGGTGTAGTGTGAAAACATGCAGAAATGAGTGTTGACATTTTAGGGCATTCATATAGCCAAAAAGAAACCATATCAGAATAAATTGCATACTTTTATGCAATGATCTTACCACCACATTCGAACTCTATGAAATTCAAAGAATTTATAAAATTATAATGAGGACATTGTGTTCAAGAAAAGCCCTACTATCTTCTCATTTCTCAAATTATCCACATAGCTCTAACGGGACATAGACTGGAATAATGCAGACACTCACACATATATTAACATTTTGTTTTATGTCATCACTTATGTGTTATAGTCCAAAGTTGGTAAGGTAATGGATATAAATTTTATAGTAAAATATTCACATTTTAAATATTCCACTTTATGTTTTAATAGTGAATAGTTTTGTAATGATATTTCCATTTGGTGATGTGAATATTACGAAATGTCAAATTGGTGCCATTAACAACATTGATCCTATTCAACACCATAGAGAAATTATTTATGATGATAATAAGAATAATTAAGGTTTGCTAGATTTTATGGTGACATAAAAGTGAAAAAATATTTGTTGAGATAAAGTATATAAAAACCAATAAATCATCAAATGACATGTTGAAGACAAAGAATGCTAGTTTGACATGTAAACAGACAATGCATTAATGACCATTTAAGCATCACAAACTATTTTATCATTAAATAGTTTGAGCTAGACGGCTAGGCCCAATTTACAAAAAGAATATCTTACCTAAAGCGGGTGAACTATATGAAAATACTCTTTATTCAATCAATGCTACTTTGGTTAGTATGACCTTAAAAAACTACCACTAACATTACTCAATTTGATGATAGTCACAAAAATACCTCACAAAGCTAGCCCGTATGTTGAGTCGTGGTCTAAAGTCCACCAAGTCATTGAGTTGTTTGGTTAAGATATTGATGAAGGCGGAGATGTGGCACGTCTGACGAGTTGTCGATGAGAAGCAGGTCGCAATGATGAAAGAGGAGCAGGTCGTGATGTTGATGAAGGTGGACCCAAAATGAGAAAGAGGGATATATAAAAAATAATAACGTGGCTGTACTATTTTGAACAAGAGTACATTTGAAAACAACAAAACTACCCACATGATTATGATGTAATTACATATGTACCAAGTATTCTATCACTTTTTTGTGTTGTAAAATATGATCAATGTGTAGTAAATTTATACAGAAAATTGTTTATTTTTACTAACATTTTTAGGTATCCTAACAATTTTTACTACTGGTTGTTTATAAAACTAAAGAGTGGTAGGAATTAAGAAACATAAAATATTACAAAAACACTATTTTGGAATCTGTGGACTGATTCTATTTTTAGTTCCCTCGTCATCCTAACACCGGTTTGAATGGATTCATATTTAGCTTTATTGTTAATTGCCCAAATGTCCAGCCGGACTAAAAAGCAAAGTTTTGTTTTACCATGATTGGCAAAGACCATCCAAGCCCCTGCCCTTTTCTTGTTAGATGCCCCATTGACATATAATGGCCATAAGCATTGGTTAGTGGTTCCTCCCGCCTTGCAGTTGTCCAGGCTAGAGCATTCTACAATGAGGTTGGCTATAGCTTGACCTGTAGTAAAAGTGCATGAATGGAAAGTGATATGTTGTTGCGCAAGCTCAACTGACCATTCTAAGTGGAGGCCTTATGTAGAAGGCTGGCTCGGCATCTAGTTTAGGGATTGATTTGTGAGGACTTTTAGTGGGTGCACCCAGAATTATAAGAGAATTTTGTGGGCTGCCATCAAAAGGAAAAAAAGTAGCATTTCCAACCTTAGGTATCTTGCTTCTGTTGGAATTCCTTAAAGTTGAATGAAATATAAAGTCCCACATCTCCAAAGTGTGAGAGCTATATTGGTTTAAATATAGCTTCTCATGAGGAGGTTGGGGTCCTGGGGCTCCCAAATGTATGCTCCATTGTGAGGAGGGAGATCATGCATCTCCACCACACACGCGCGCGCCGCCGCCGTCCGTCCGACCGGGCCGAGTACGGGTCTAATATGATACTCATATTTTTACTGCAAATTGGACCGGGCTTTATGACAGTTGCAGGCTAGACAAACAGATGCGGAAATGTTCGGGAACGGACGCGGGTTGAATAGGTGCGACCCGACATGACTCCTGAAGTGAAGCGCGTGCAAACGAATGGGTGTGGAAGTGGACGCGGGCGAAATAGAACCGTTAGAGGGCATAGTAGACAGATGTGACTGTACGGAGAGGTACGGACGCGACTGTTTGAGCGAACGGGTGCAGACACGACCGTTCGGAAGGGATACAGACCACTATAAATAAGGAGGAAAACTAATCACTTTCCTCACTCATTTTTTCAATTCCGAATCTTTCTCTTCTCCTCTGATAAATACTGATTCAAATCACAGAGTGATATACTCATTACAATTTCGAGCAGAATTCGTCTGTTGTATCTTGGGAGAATTTTGAAATAAAATTCTTAAGATGTTATATGTCTAGTATACCAAAACAGAGAATAATCAATTATAAAGGACAAGAGAAGAATCAAGTAATTCACATGAAGATGAAACTCATCATGAGATTGAGGAAGTTGAACCAAGAAGAAGCGTAAGGGCTAGAACTTCCAAAACATTTGGTTCGGATTTTTTCACATATGTGTTAGAACACGAACCTCAAACGTACAAGGAAGCAATGTCATCTTCTGAATCTTCATGTTGGAAAGAAGCAATCCAAAGTGAGATTGATTCAATTCTAAGTAATAAAACTTGGGAAATTGTTGATATTCCACCTGGAATAAAACCTATTGGCTGCAAATGGATTTTCAAAAAGAAAATGAAAGCAGATGGCTCTATAACTAAATTTTGCAAATAAGTTGTATATTTTGAATGAATTATATCTAAATGATGGTTTCCCCTTCTCCGTTCCTTTTCGAGGACGAAAAGTTTTAAGTGGGGGAGAATGTAACGACCTGTATTTTTAACACTTTAAAAATACGAATTAAAATGAAAATTTTGGATAAAAATCCGAAGGAAATAAAATTTTGTGTTGTTAAAAGTGAATTACAAGTTAAAATACAAAACTGAATTCTGAAATAACTTATTTGTAAATTAAATATGGATGTTAACTTGTAGTGAATGTAAATAATGAATTGAATTTGATTGTAAACCAAATTGGTTATGATTGTAAACAACGAAATAAATAAAATGTTACATTTAATATTGAAGTTATAATATGGAAATCAACGTAAATGAATGTAATTTAATATTACTGTGAATTTAAATAAGATGATAGCTGAAGAAAATGAAAGTAAATGAATTATAAACTATTGATAATAATGTATAGGTAAATGGTTGATTCAATAATGAAAGTGTAAATCGAAATAAAAGAATTCATTGGAATTAAGTAACTTGAATTTGAATTACCATATAATTGAACGCTGAATCTAATATAATCTTTTATATTGGGTTTATAATGGAAAACTGCATTGTAGAAGATTGTTAATTACTGTGAAATTAAAAATGGGATTTGTGAACAATTGAAATTTGATTTAAAAGTTAATAATTCAAAATTGGGAATTTTATATTGAAATTAAACAGTCGAATAATTTATTTTTCGAATATTGGATTTAATTAGACAATTAAATCGATAATTTAATAAGTTAAATTTTAGAAATAATTGAAAATTGAGTTGAATATGATTGAAAATGATTTGTAAAATTTTATCTTATCATATTGGAGTTATAGTAATGTTATAGAACTTTTAAAATTGAATTTAAAGTTAATTTGTGAAAATTGAATATTTTTAATATTTAATTATCGACTGAAAATAGCCATTTTTCGAATAGTCTCAGAATTGAACGAAACTAGTTCCATTGGATCCGTAATAGTTTGTTATTGTCGGATTTCAATTTTCATAGCAATCAGAGTTAACGTTTGATCGTGGCAGCTCGAAACGCATCGAATTGTTTTTAATATTAATTCGGCGAGAGAAAATAGTCATTTTTCAAAAAGTCTCGGATTTCGACGAAACTAGTTTCATCGGATCCATAATGTCATATTATTGTATGGTTTCAAATTTCGTGTCAATTGGATTTACCGTTTGTCCGGGGCAGGCCAAAACGCATCGAAATCGGTTTAAATCGGTTTAATTTAAAACTGGTCGTTTTTCTCCATAACTCGCACAGATGACCGAATTAGCCTCCGAAACATATTCCATTGCGTTCGGAACGTGGGGTAAACCTTAGAAACGCCAGCCGGCACGCTTCGTTTGGAGTTCGAAAAATTTCGGATGAATAGTGTCGCGTATTTTTCTATAAAAGCCCCTCACTTATTTCATTTTGTAAACTCTAGGGTTTCAGCCCTTAGCCGCCACTTTTAATTCAATGGTCAGAAAATTTTGAAACTTCTTCCTCATTTTCCTCTCAATCCATCAACAATTAGCAAAAGTCGTCAACTACAAAGTTGTAGAGGACGACGAGAGCTTCAAATCCATACGGAGATGATCGAAAACGGAACAACGGATCAACGGGAATTTGCATTTAAAGTTTCGTGTTTGTCCTCGATTTGCGTGCAGCAGAGATGGCCAAGCTCCACCCTACTCTGGCCGATGGTAGCTTCCTTGAAGGCCTTCGACGTGGTATTCCCTGATCGTTCTGGAAGTCGTCGTGGAGGTCGTGAAAATTGATGGAAGAAACGACGGCCTAGGGGTTTCATTTTCTGGGAGTTACGTGAGAGAGAAGAGAAGGGGGGGACGGCCTGATGTGGTGGAAGAAAAAATGGACGGCCCAGATCTGATGAGGTTTAAAATTATAAAAGAAAATTGTAAATATTTATAATATAAATTCGTGTTAACTTCAAAAATGTATAACTTTTTCATACGAGGTCCGATTGGAACGAAACTTTTTGCGTTGCGATCGTAATGACGAGAGCTTCGAAATGAAATGGGTTTGGATGGATTTGGAGATGGTGGAAATTTGGGCTAAAGTTGGGCGTCGTCCAGTTTTAGTTCCAAACCGGAACGTCTCGGCGACAGCAGAAAATCAAGGTGAGTGTTTTATAACGCTCACAACGTACTGAATATCTTTATGGTAGTTAAATTTGACATTATGAAGTGATATGAATTTATTTGTCGTTGTTTGATAAAAATTTAATTGTCATATAGATTGTCATGTGAATTCACCGTTGAAAATTTAAATTGACAGTAAATTGAAATTAGGATTTAATCAAAATCAAATTTCCCGATATTGATAACTATGAAATTGTCGTGAATTGTATTGACTATTGGATAATTTATTTCGATGGATGCTATTGGTTGATATTTAAATGTTTGGATGTTATTTGCTTATATATATATCCTGTTATACATACATATGACACTGTGATTTGGTTAAAGTGATATATATTCATCCCTGACATTTAATTGAAATAAATAATCACTTGGCCATAGGATAGGAAATTATATACGGACACCAGGTTGGTTAAATTAAATGATTTTAAAAGTTGTTTTGAAATTATTTAAATGAATTGATTTTAAGAATAAAATCCAATTTATGGAAATTGAATTATTTTGAATTGAAGCTCGAGATGTTGGAATTTAAACTTGGTAAATGAAATTGTTTAATTACTCGAAGTTTAGATTTTTAAGAAAAAAAATCGAAATACGGCGTAAATTTTCGAAAGTTGATTTGTTTTAAAAGATTGGACTTTTAATCGAACTCTGAATATTTCTAAGAAAATTTATATGAAATGATATTTCAAGTTGAGTTTGGAATTGAAAATTGATTTGAAATTGAGATTTAATTAATTTGGAATTTAATTGAAATTCAAAGAAATTTGTGAATTGGACTAAATTGAAACTATTGAATTAAATTTGAAGATAAAATTGATTTGAATAGGATTTGAACTGAAATTGATTTGGAATGTAATACTTAAATGAATTCTTGAAATCCGAATGTTAATCTAAGTTTATTGAATTGGAATTGTTCTAGAAATTAAGTAAATTACTTAATACGGATGTTTAATTTGAAGTATATTCTAATTTGAATACGAAATGGTTTTAAAGCGAATCTTATATTCTTATATAAATATATGAGCTGTTTTGAAATGTGAAATATTTAAAGTTTCGAAATATATTGAAAGTGAAATTGTTTATTTTGTGGTTCAAATATGTATTTGAAATTGATAATTTGAAATGGTTTATTGAGAAGCTGAATCGAGTTGAAATTGATGATTTGAGATTTGATTAAATTTTAAATTTTGGAATTCGAGTTTATGTGAATCATTTTGTGGAATTTGAGGCGAAAAATGATTTTGAAATCGAAATGAGATATTGAGGCGAAAATGATTTTTGAAATGAAATTGTATACTTTGATTAGATATGATGATTTTGAAATGGATTTGATTTTGAAGCGAATATGATATTTTGATATCAATTATGAATCGATTTGAAATGTAAAAGAGCCATCGGTGTAATAATACGTAGTTATTAAAGAGACCGGGATCGGATATGGACATACTCTCTGTCGATACCGAAAACCACTTTAATAACTAGTATACGCGGAGTGTTGATCCAGAACGAAGTGGATGGTTTTGGTGAACGTGTTGATTTGAAGAAAGAGAACGATTTTGGATGACCCCTGACATGACTAAAACAGGAGCCGCGTCGGGCCATTGAGGATCGCCATCTCTAGCGGACACACTCCTTCGTTACCATGTCTATTACTTTTGTGATTCGATTTGGGTGCACCCCTCGATTTTGGGAGTGTTGTTTTGCGGTGTTGGGGTAGTAGCTGCTATGCCCAACATCAGTCCGGATCAGGCAACTACTAGTATCCTAGTTGGTATCGCCTCATGTACCTTGTCATACTGATTATCCTATTCGCGACCACTACGTTTTGGTTTGTACCTTTAGTATATGGATTGCCCTCTGGTGACTTCCGGTTTTGGGGAAACTACGGTCTTGTATATGCTCTTGGGAATATAAACTGTGTTAAGGGTGGAATGGGACATGGCTTAACGCTATTTTAATACTTTTACTTTAATGTAGACATATTATAATAGCGTATTGTACTACATAGTAGATAGTTTAACGGATCCTTGAGAGATGGAAAATCCCGTAACATCTCTTAAGTTATTGCACTCACGTTGACACTGGATAGGAGATGTCAAACCCCGTAAACATCTCCGACGCCGTCACACTCATATTTTCTTATTTGATTTGACTTACATGAGATATTTTAGTCCTGACTCGAGTGTTTTGTCTTTTCATTACGCTCGGGTCAGCCTGAGCATTTCAGATAAGGTTGAAGATCTATTTTGGAGGACGAAGATGGAGTTTGGTATTACATCATTTGTATTCTACTACCATATTATTTTTCCGCTGCATTATTGTATTATCTCCGATATGTATGTAACTCTGATTTATGATGTATAATAATAATCAAATTTATTTATTTAACAGCTTCATGAACTGTTATTTTATTATTATATCTTGTTCCTTCCGCTGCAAGATTCTGAGTTTGCTTCTGTTCTTTCTTTCCTTTTCTTATTTAACCCCAATAACTATCTGTATTTTCGATTGTTTGAGTCGGCATGTGTGGATGTTTTGTCGACTTGAACGGTCAAAAATGCGGGTCGTTACAGATATACTCATTACAATTTCGAGCAGAATTCGTTTGTTGTATCTTGGGAGAATTTTGAAATAAAATTCTTAAGATGTTATATGTCTAGTATACCAAAACAGACAATAATCAATTATAAAGGACAAGAGAAGAATCAAGTAATTCACATGAAGATGAAACTCATCATGAGATTGAGGAAGTTGAACCAAGAAGAAGCGTAAGGGCTAGAACTTCCAAAACATTTGGTTCAGATTTTTTCACATATGTGTTAGAACACGAACCTCAAACGTACAAGGAAGCAATGTCATCTTCTGAATCTTCATGTTGGAAAGAAGCAATCCAAAGTGAGATTGATTCAATTCTAAGTAATAAAACTTGGGAAATTGTTGATATTCCACCTGGAATAAAACCTATTGGCTGCAAATGGATTTTCAAAAAGAAAATGAAAGCAGATGGCTCTATCGACAAGTATAAAGCCAGATTAGTAGCCAAAGGATATCGTCAAAAAGAAGGAGTAGACTTCTTTGATACATATTCGCCAGTAACACGAATAACCTCTATAAGAATGCTAATAGCAATTGCATCAATTTATGGACAAGAAATTCATCAAATGGATGTAAAGACAGCATTCTTAAATGGAGATCTCGATGAGGAGATCTACATGGAGCAACCTGAAGGTTTTATTTCCAAAGGAAATGAAAACAAAGTCTGTAGATTAGTAAAATCATTATACGGACTAAAACAAGCTCCAAAACAATGGCACGCAAAATTTGATAGTGTCATGATGAGAAATGGTTTTCGTATAAGTGAATGCGATAAGTGTGTTTATTATAAACAAATTGGACAATCATATGTGATGATTTGTTTATATGTAGACGATATGTTAATATTTGGTCCAAATACTCAGGTAATAGAGACCATAAAGAAGATGTTAACTAGCAATTTCGATATGAAAGATTTAGGAGTTGTAGACGTTATTTTGGGAATCAAAATAATAAGAACTCTTAATGGAATTGAATTGTCTCAGTCACACTATGTAGACAAAGTGATTGAAAAATTCCAAGACTATGGAATTAAAGGAGTGAGAACACCTTTTAATCCATCAGAAGTACTGCATAAAAACACTAATGAGAGTGTAATGCAACTGGAATACTCTCGTGTAATAGGATGCCTCATGTACCTCATGAATTGCACAAGACCAGATATAGCTTATGCAGTAAGTCGACTGAGCAGGTATACAAGCAATCCAGGAAAGGAACACTGGAAAGCACTAATGAGAGTGCTTGGATATTTAAAAAATACCACAAATTATTCCTTACATTATGGAAAATATCCTGTCGTCTTAGAAGGATATAGTGATTCAAATTGGATTGCTGATTCAGAGGAATCAAAATCAACGAGTGGTTATGTCTTTACCTTAGCAGGGGCAGCAGTGTCATGGAAATCTACTAAACAAACATGCATAGCTCGATCCACTATGGAATCAAAGTTCATCGCTTTAGATAAAGCAGGTGAAGAAGCAGAATGGCTTCGTCACTTTTTAGAAGATATTCCATTTTGGCCTAAACCTGTACCGGCCATATGCATACACTGTGATAACCAAGCTACGCTAAGCAGAGCGCACAACTTTGTGTATAATGGAAAGTCATGACATATTCGTCGATGCCATAACACAGTTAGACAGTTACTCTCAAATGGAACTATTTCCATAGATTATGTGAGAACAAATGATAACCTAGCGGATCCATTTACTAAAGGTTTATCAAGAGAGAAAATTGACTGCGCATCGAGGGGAATGGGTTTAAAAGCCTAAACCACCAAGAGTTATCTTATACGAAAACCTATCCTAGCGACTGGAGATCCCACAGACTAGGATCAATAGGCAAACCAGTTCTGAATAACTCAATACGTAATGCATTTGCATGGACATAGTCCAACTCCATTCCTATAGTGCACAATATAAATGCATGCCTACAGAAGTATTTAAAGGTTAAAACTATGTTTTTTAATGATGACCATATCTTGGAAATAACAAGTGCGGTATATGTAGGATACTCTTAATGGTTGCGATCACCTATGTAAGTATGAGCTGGGTCGGCTCTATGAGAATATTAAAAGGCTTTTATTCTCTAAAACACTCGCAGAACCAAGTACTGTTCAGGACCAAAATGAACACAACCAAGAAATTGGATGAGAAGGGAATTAATGCTTCGTAGAACTTATTGACTGGATATACAATAAAGGCTGACGGTTCAAGATGAAATATTTCACCGATTAGCCAAGTAAATCCGATAAGTTTTAACTAGGGAAAGTTCAAAGTGAAATATCTAATTATCCACGATAAAGCATTAAATCCATATATACTCTCTGATATTTCGCTTTGTGTGGGGGATATGTATATTATCATTCATGTGGGGGATTGTTGGAATTCCTTAAAGTTGAATGAAATATAAAGTCCCACATTTCCAAAGTGTGAGAGCTATATTGGTTTAAATATAGCTTTCTCATGAGGAGGTTGGGGGCCTGGGGCTCCCAAATGTATGCTCTGTTGTGAGGAGGGAGATCATGCATCTCCACCATACACACGCGCGCGCGCGCCGCCGCCGTCCGTCCGACCGAACCGAACCGGGCCGAGTACGGGTCTAATATGATACTCATATTTTTACTGCAAACTGTACCGGGCTTTACGACAGTTGCAGGCCAGACGAACAAATGCGGTTCTGTTTGGGAACGGACGCGGGTTGAATAGGTGCGAGCGGGTGCGACCCGACACGACTCCTGAAGTGAAACGCGCGCAAACGAACAGGTGCGGAAGCGGACGCGGGCGAAACTGTACCAAGCGCAAACGAACGGGTGCGGAAGCGGACGCGGGCAAAACAGTGAGCGGGTGCGAAACAGATCCGTTAGAGGGCATAGCAGACAGATGTGACTGTACGAAGAGGTACGGACGCGACTGTTTGAGCGAACGGGTGCAGACACGACCGTTCGGAAGGGATACAGACCACTATAAATAAGGAGGAAAGCTGATCACTTTCCTCACTCATTTTTTCAATTCCGAATCTTTCTCTTCTCCTCTGATAAATACTGATTCAAATCACAGAGTGATATACTCATTACAATTTCGAGCAGAATTCGTCTGTTGTATCTTAGGAGAATTTTGAAATAAAATTCTTAAGGAAATCGTTACGACGAGCCTCAGACATATTCCGGTTAGAATTCTATTTTATTCTACATTCTATCCTTTATTTTTGGTTATACTATTTATTCAAAATAGTATAACGTTGTTGTTGTAATTTATTTACAACAATCATATTGCTATAATAATTAACACAGAATTCCAGTGTAGTGGAAATCTGAGTTATAAACTTGTGCGACGAGTTTATAATTGATTATTCTCTGTTTTGGTATACTAGACATATAAAAGCTTCTAGGCCTGACAACCATTTGCTAAAATAGTAAATTAGTCGTTGAAACTTTTTTTCATCTGCTACTAGCAGAGCACTAGTCGCGTGATCAGTGATCGCAAGTTAAAGATAAAGATCTTCTCCGTCCATGGGCTTAAAGAGGATGAGGGTGTTACCTAGTGTTGCTTTAATTCATCAAGTGATTTGGTACACTGACTAGTCCTTGTAAATGACTTTTCTTTCTTAATAAGGTCTAAGAACAAGATGCATTTGTCCATTGCTTGGGACATGAAGTGGCAAAGTGTGGTGATAATCCCATTCAAACATTGCACTTGCTTGACTATATGGGGAATCTGCATATCTTAAATTCCTTAATCTTCTAAGGGTTGGCTTCAATCCCCTTAGTACCAAACATATACTCAAGGAATTTTATAGAGCAGATAATAAACAAGCATTTACGACGATTTGGCTTCATGTTATATCAATGGGGAATGCCAAAAGTCTTGGCCAGGTTCTATACATACCCCCTTGACCTTCTCGGACTTAACCAACATGTCGTTCACATAGACTTTCATTGATCTTCCAATTTGTTTGCGAACATTTTATTGATGAGCCACTGGTATGTTTTTCCTGCATTGTGAAGCCTGAATGTCATCACTCTGTAATGGTAGAGCCTGTTTTGGTGATAAATGATGTATGCTCTTGATCCAGACCAATCCAGACCATGCATGGTGATTTAATTTTACCCAAAATAAGCACCAAAAAAGGGGAGAAGCTCGAGCATGTTGGTTGCATCTACAAGTTGATCAATGACTGAAAAAGGAAAGATATCTTTTAGGTTGGCCTTGTTGATGTCAGAGAAGTCAATGCATGCTCCCAGGGCTCGCTTGGTTTTCCAACAAATGTTGAGTTGAACATCCATAATGTTTATTTTGATTCACATATGAATTTATTGCTAAGGATCTTTTCCACTCCCTTGTTTAGGCGTTTTGTATCTCTCTAAGTGGAGAGGTCGCCTCTTTTTTGGGAAAGGATGAGCTTTGATCGATGTTGAAGGTATGATTGATGATAGAGAGGTCTATGTCAGTCATATCGGCATGCCCCAAACAAATAGGTCTTTGCTTTGTCTCAAGAAATGTATCGGCTCATCCCTAAATTCTGGTTCTAACTCTATGCCATTTGGACAGCCTTGCTGAGACCGTTGTTGTACAACCAACGACTTCAAGTGGTGTTAAGGGACAACTATCTTATTTTGAATCTCCCTTGCGAAGGTCAAGTGGGTCGTCATTATTATCGTTTGTGTTGGTTTTAGGACACACTGATCTAATGCATGGATCATGCGTTTATTGAGGTCATTTGCTGGGACGGACATCCGTGCATGAACTTGGGAGCCATGGCTAAGGAGAGCTAGCCTTATGAAGGATGGAGTTGTCATATCATTTTCCCCTACTTGCCAACGGGGATGAACTTGATCATTCCATGTTGTTATGAGCTCCACTATCTTATCGTGGTAGGCTAGGGAGAGTTAGTTCCCACCATCTTTGCCCCTGGCATGAATGGAAGTGTTGCATGGCTCTTGCGTTCCCTTATGGGTAAGGAGTGATGTGGTTGGTACTTCAAATGTTTATGTGCTTCAGGCAACCTCGACATGAATAGGAGAATTGCATGGCTCTCGCATTCTCTCTGATTGACTGCCGACAAGCATTGCTGACTCTTATTATAACAAAAGGATTTCCTTCTTCCCTTGCTGTAAGTAGATATTGTAGCAGTCCCTGGCAGCTTTCAATTGTTATGGACACATATATACCTCCCTTGATATGGAACTTCATCTAGGTCTGCCAGCGCCAGTCTACCTATTACGGTGTCATAAGCAGATATGCAGTCTGCCACTACACAGTTTACCTAAATCTTAGCATAGCGTGGTTCCTTGCCAAAGGTGATCTTGTGTGAAGTTGTGCCCAGATGAACAATCCCGACACCTTTGAACCCAAATATGGGCAAGGCACAAGGATGGATGGAGCTTCATTTGATCGAAAACATTCTGGAACATAATGGTTATAAAATTTCCCCCATTGATGATGAAAAAATGTACTTTTACACGAGCAATGTTGACCGATATTATGAGGGTTCATGGATATGGTGCCCAAATCATCCTTTTTCTATAGCTAAGAAAGTGATTTCCACTTCGTCTTCATCGATTCTAGGATCCTTTGGGGCCTGGAGCTCTATATACTAAATTTGGTATGTTGGAGCGACCTCCCTTTTGTATGATCTTGGCTCCTTGTTACATCTAGCCACATAATGGTCGCCATAAATTGATATATCTATGTGTTGATTTTAGCCATGTAGTTGTTATAAGCCCATTGAGGTATGGTAGGAAGATTTTATCAGACATTTCTTTTTCAACCTATTGTCATATATATTTCATAAGCACACCTTCATAGATCAACCACTCTATCTTATCTTTAGGATACCAGTAATCATTTATAGAGCGACCGTTAGATTGGTGGAACTCATAATATTTTCCATTACCTCGGGGTCCTACTTTCGCCTTAATGGGTGAGAGGCATTTAGTATAGTACGTGGTTCGTATGGTGAGGTAAATGGTTTCTATATCATGAGTTAATATGATGTAATTGGAGTATCTAGGCTTAAACTAAGATCCATTCTCATAGCATTTCTCACTACTCTCATGTTGGTTAACCTTTCTTCGAAGGTTTTCCTCTCGTGAGCTGGTCTTGTTGCTCTCCTTTACACCTAGTCATAATTGGACAAGTCTGCCTCTTCTACCCACATGATATCATCCGCTATTTGGAAGGATTTGGTTAAGGATAACAGGGGGTGTTTTTTTGTTCCTTCTGCATCTTTAATCAGTGTCATACCCCAGAACACATAGCGACCACTAAATCATTCTTGTTCACTTCTCTTGCTTATGTTGATTCTTTGTAGAAATAGTTAACGTAACAGTGGGATGACACATTTGAACCTTTTTGGATGTTTTATAGATGGCTTGCCATTATAATTCCAGCCCACTATGCAAAGAAGCGATTCTTGAATTCTATGTACAACTAGGCTCAAGAGTGAATGTTGCCTGGCTTGAGATGTAAGAGCCAACCGGAGGCTTGTTCGGTTAATATAGAGGGAAATAAGGGGCACTTTGCATTATTGGAAAGCTGGTCGGCGTGGATTATGGAGTTAAATGATGTGATATGGTTGGGTATATATGCACTTCCATCATATTTCTCAGTGTGTGGAAATACATACCTCCGATGAAGAATACATACCTCCAATGAAGTTTTGTACTCAATATTTCTTCATAAATGGGTTCCATTTTCTCATTGTTAGACAAACCATCACTGTCATTGTTTGTGGTCTGGATTCTTAACATTTGATGTTGTAGAAATGCCATTTCTTCTAGGAGGCTAGCCTCTACATGTTGCGGTGGACATTAGCCTCTTGCCGGGGAGGACTACTTCAATATCTTATGGGTGAAGGAGATAAATGTTGTTGATATGACAATGTGGAATGGTGGTGGCGAACGGGTATAGGAAACCTCCTATTTCTATGATAGAAAGTGACCTATAATGCTGGGCTAGCCTTTCGTGAGATCTAGATCTTGGAACCTCCCCTAGGGCCAAGGAGTGGATATAGAACTCTTTATATTTGTGGTTTCTAGCCCATCCGTTGCCACATAGACGATCGAAATGCATTTCCTACCGCTTCCATTACCCGTAGGTAGTCGAACGTTAAACATGTTTCTACATAAGGGGAGCGACGGGTGGCTTAGGCTCCTTGATGCAGTGGAGGTTCAAGTACAAGTCCTCGCAGGGAAAGTCTAGTTCATGTACGGCATGTGAATCTCTATTACGAATGGGATCAACCCCAAAAGGTGTCTCTAGCACAACCCTCTCATGGACATCATTATATTATGTTGAAGGTGATAGGATAAAGGGCAATTTGGGTGTCTAGTCCATCACTAAAGGGACTGCTGGATCATAATTAATAGTGTCTTCAGCATCCACTCTGGCCCTAAGTTCATTCAAATCACGAGAAAATTTTCCAAAGCTGGATAGGCCATTGACAAATATTAACCATATGTCATTGCTCAAACCTGGAATGGGACAAACGACACTTGCTCCAGTAGCACCGTTAGTGTTGTGGCCATTTAAGTTATTAGCCCCATTATCCCGTTAGTCTGCATGGTGTAGTTTTTCCAACAAAGGGGATTTAAGGGATGAGAAATTATGCAAAAATGAGAGCTTTATATGGGAGGCACTCCTTCTAACTCCAAAATGCTCACTAGAAATCCAGCCAAGCTCGGAATTGTAAAATGCGGCAATAGTAGCAAAGGTTACTCAATAATATAGTGGTTAACAAATGAAAAAAATGAAGAGAATAAAAGTAGTAAAGAACATAATAGGACATAAGGTTTGGAGTCATTTGATCAGAAGTGATGTACGTCCACTATAGTAGTTGCTTATATTGCTTAGAGATTTCAATTATAAAAGTTCGATTAAAAGAGACAATAATAGGTGTAATCAATAAAATTCCATCCTTGTAAAACTGCATAGTGTTGTATTTACAGCAGTGAAATATGGTTTGGACGGCTCAGGTTAGCGTGGCGATCCTAAGGATCCTTAGTAGCTGTTGATGCCACTATAAGGTTCAAATGTAGGACAGCTCAAAGGTTAAATGGATTGGATGGCTTAGATGATCGCCATTAGGCGGACAGTCAGGCATACCACTATTAGAAAGGCGATATGGGGACCACGAGCTACCATTGAAAAATGATGCCATTGCCATGTAGGTAATGAACGACAAGCTATGGCTGTTGCAAAGTATCACTTTGGATAGATGAACGGTGATGTATATGCCAATCTTTTCAGTGGAACATTGCTGAGTCATTGCTTCTTTTTATAGGGGCGACTATGTGCTTTTGGCAGATGCCCGCCAAGTCAAAAAATTGGGGGTCGAGGTGGGCTAGCCTCTGATTTGGTGATAGGGCATTGAATATTGAGGGCCCTAGAGTGAAGGGAAGGAGATGGGCCTTAATTATGCTTGTGGATACTTTGGTTGGTGTTTTTCTCTGTTAAGCGTGTCACTTAGTCGAGTCGATGTTCGAAGCCACTAAACATATAACACCCTCTAAATTTTACGATTAATTGTTTAATTAATTAATTAGTTAATTCGGCACCGAAAATGGAATTTGTGTGAACAATGGAATTTGACTATGAAACTTGCACCATTGCGTTCGTGGCAAAATTCTGAGCAACTTTCATATTTGGAGTTTTGCGATTGGAGTCAAAACGAAGAGGTTACGGATGATAAATGATTTTGGAACGAAAATAATTATATAATAAAAGTTGACATTTATACAATAAACACTGGGATCCACAGCCTTTTATTGGGTAGGTCGACATGGAGTGGTCGACCTTTATAGAGGAAGTGATCGACCGGTCCTAGCAGTGGCGGCTAGGGTTTGCCATGGCCAAACGATCCGGATTTTTATAATTAAATCTAATGGCTCTGGTTGATTCGAGTGCCTATATATTCAGGCTTAACCTTCTCTTTTCTTCTCATATTTTTTTGAAAGCAGCAGCGATGTTCTATCATCTTCACTTCTCCATTATTTTTAAAATTATAAAATATAATATATATATATATATATAATTTGGAGAAGAATGGAAATCAAATAAGAGAAGAAGAGAAGCGATCAGCATTATACGATAAAGAGGTAATATATATATATATATATATTTGTATTTATATATTTATATTTCTCTTCAACCCTAAATCTCTTCTGAGATTTGTAATTCTAACATATGTATATACCCTTTTTATACGTATTTCTTAAATTAAGAAGAAAATGGACTTGAATCAAAGGTTTTACTTCAGATCTGGAGATTTGGAACACTTTCGGAAGGTGAGTGGGAAATTTATAAATTGTTTATGATATTGAATATATTACTTTGGCATACGTTTGATTTTTATGCCTAAATGAATAAATATATGTGAATTGTAAGCTAAATTTGAATGTAATAAACATCGCCTACATATTCTTTGGAGATTTGATTAAAATTACTATTACACCCTAATCTGGAAATTAGTCCTAAAATTATAGATATGAATATTTAATAGATCTGAAGTTTATTCTAGATCTGGAATTAGGTTGTAGATTATTAGTATGATTTTGATTATTACCATAATTCTGTTGAATTGGGAATTTACCGTGGTTTAATTTGCGGGAAGAACATCCATTTGATTTTTATAAATTTGTTTGTGTTTTCAAATTGCATAGAAAGTGCAGCATTTGATTTAACAAGGAATATATGCAAATGAAAAGGAAGAGATATGTAAAGTACAGATTTATTCTTCGTAGTTTACACTGTCTATTCCAATAAAAAGAAAATAATCATTCCTTGTAATTTCAAATGAGGCAAATCTTTCCTTTTACTCTTAATCTTTTGCTTTAAACTAATTTATGGCATAGATAATCTTCCTAAGAAATGTAATTTCAGCAAATTAAATATGGAAAAGAATATTCTAGTTAAAGATTTGTGACTAGAATATATTTGGTAGAAGTAAGTATTTAACCTTATTTAGACATGCTAATGACTACTTAACTAATAATGATGATTTATGCGTAACGCTCACTTAAGATATTAGTTATACGAACGTAGAAATAGGGTTGAATAATGGATAGGAAATCGAAAGAAAGTTTGGAAAGGTTGTAGATTAATGGATACTAAATGTGAAATGGATTTGAGAGTTACAAGTAATTAATAGGGCGAATGGATTAATGGGACTTATAAATAAAGAAGTTAGGTTAATAACTATGAAATAGTTAGAAAAGGTTACTAATTGGAATTTAGTAAATATACATAAATGCCTTAGGAAATGTCTGTTAGGATGATATTCTTTATCATGGACAAATTGGTATTTATGGAAAAAGCAAATAAAGGGGATTTATGGGTAACTGAATATTTAAGTAAATTATATAGCCTTAAATAAATAAAAGGAGTTTAGTAAGCCTAAGTCGAGTATCCTACTTAGAATGATCTTAGTAATAATAAAGCCTAGGATAATATGGTTTAAATTAGTAAAGCTTGGAATAATTTATTGGACTTAGTAGGTTGGGATGCGAGATCAGTAGAGTTACACAATAGAAGTCTACCCTTCACTTTGAGGCTACCAGTAGTTATGTACACTTCCTATTAATGTTAGACATCTTTCACCGTAGGACCCTTAGAATAATTAATTGGGCTTAGAAGATTGGGATGCGAGGTCAGTAAAGTGACATAACAAAAGTCTTCCCTTCACTCAGAGGCTACCAGTAGTTATGTACACTTACTACTGATGTGGGACATCACCAATCTCAGGACCCATGGGAAACGATTTTGGGAATAATAGGATCTGCTTAGGGATTATAGGTACTAAGTGGTTGTTTGAGGACCCGCCACTTTCCTAATTAAAAAGTATTAAATGTTCCAAATTAACGATTAGGAGCGGTTGTTGATATCTCGGGAAGGGTCCGCTGCGAGTTTGAGATACTAAGTGACTGATATATATAAGGTCTGCCTCTCCCCTATAAAGAAGTATTAAGTGTCTCGGTGAGATTCCAAGCGATGTGAGCTAGATAGTTCTAGTGTGGAGTCCACCTTGGGGTTAGGTATTATATAACAAAGGCTTGCCTAGAATATAAGTAATAAATGATCATGGGTCTACCTAGTCCTTATTAATAAGTTATTAAGTGGCTTGAGTACCGCCTCTCACATGACTAAGACTTTAATGATGATAAATATGTTAGTAGTATGGCAATTATGTATTATAAAGCGATAAATAGTGGTCACAAGTCTCTGTAGCTAGGACCAATACACCAACAATGATGATGCTAAGAGCCCGCTTCATATTTAGAAGTATTAATGGGTGATAGACTTACGTCAGTATTTTATACCTTGGGAAGGGTAGGTAGGTGAATCATGCTAGGTAGGAATATCATGTGTGCAATATTAGGTTAATTTGATTAACCTTAAAATAGTAGACATAAAAATTAATGGAAACCAATCGGTAAAAATTTATGTTATGGACACTGTATAGATTTTTCAATCACCAGAACGTTGTTTTGACCTCCTCTTCATTACAACCCATATGATAGATGAAGAGGAACAAGTCACTGAAGCTGGATGTGATTGAGTGTTAGAGAAGTCTTCTTATCTTTCATGCTCGGTACCAATGTGGCGATTTGATATCCATGTAATACCATTAATTCCAAGGTAGTAGCCATAGCCAGTATGTATATCCTATTATTATTTCCGCTATGAGTTTAGATTTTTATAAATCTCTGATAATGCTCATGCTTATTTGCAAGTACCAAATCCAATGATCCGTGCTTTGATGGACTTAGGTTACGATTTTTTTCAAAATTTAGGCCCATTAAAGTGCGGGTCGTTACATTTTGTATCAAAGCTTAGGTTAATCGATCAGAGTAATTTGGATAAACTGAGAGAACGTGTTCGTACTTTCCTATATATTGTTATTTTTATGCCAGACTCTAAGAGTCTTGACTATAAAAGTAGTTGCAGTTCCACTCCAAAGAAATGGACAAAGTAATTATGGGTTGGAAATATCTTAGAGCTAAGACTTTCACACTAACTCCAAATTACACCACGGAGTGTTGGTGATGCATAAGGCGCTGATAGAGAAGAGCATGAGTATGACATATGGCAGAATCCTGAAGATCGGAGGATGTTCGACTTGATGGTTGAGATTCTAGCTACCTTATAATTTTGAATTTTGATGATGACTTTCTATCAAAGATACACAATTATTCCAGATAAGCGGGAAATTGAATTCTGTATGTCACAAACATTTGGAGACCAGTTTTGGAAAGAGAATGTCCATCAACCACCTTTTGATGGCAAACCAGATTTCTATTTGAAAAATTGAAGTTAATTCCTTAGTCAAAACTCGTAAGAGAATTTTGATAAAATATATTTTGGAAATGCCTTAGATTTTAGAAAAAGGAATTATTTTCTCAAGGATTAATTTTGGAAATTTTAGGAAGTTTTGAAATTTTAATTTTCAAGAAACACGTGTATCACTAAGTTTAATCAAGTTAAATTTTGGTTTAAAAAGGAGTAAGTTTTGAAATCCTTAAATATTTAAATATATATATGTCAATGAGAGTACGGTTTTTGGCAAGAAACTAGCTTTTCAATTTAGAAATGAGTTTCAAATGGTGAATACTTAGCCCAATTATTTTTCTATTTATAAAAATCGAAGTTTTTGAAGTTTTCCCTCTTCTAAGGGATGGAATTTCACTCGCCAACTATTGGAAGAAATATTTCCGTGCAAAATATGCAGAGAATAGTAGTTGGAATGTTATCGGGTATTTGGAATTGTTGATGGTTGAAGTAGTATAAGCCTGTAGTAACGCAGAATAGCGGAGGAATGGTTCGGAAAGCTAGATATTAAGCTTGGGCATCATCGTAAAAAGGGCAGGGAATTTTCAGATCGTGTCAAGTCGAAGGAAACAACATGACACAGTTACCGTTATTATTATTATTAACGTTATAAATTAACCTAGTCTAAAAGAGTACAGATTCAACTTGCTCAAAATCCCCATATAGCTGTCGACGACCTAGCAGTCGACCGATAACGATCAACCAGTAACCCTAAAGTGGTTGACCGGTCAATGGGTTTTTGCCTAATCCGAACTTGGAACGCGACTATAAAGTCGCGTCCAATTTTCCCCAACTACATTCGAGCACCCCCTCTCTCCTCTGACAGGTGAATCCAAAAATCACCACCTCCTCCTCCTCCAAATCAGCTCCCACTTCCTCCATCCCAACTCCAGGCGACGTCGTTCTCACCCTCTCCAATGAGCAGCAGCCTCACCTCCTCCTTGTGTCGATTTTCGCACATTAGATCTTGCGTATCTCCACTGCAGACCTAAACCCTATTTCTCTGATTCTCATCCCATGGCACCTCCCCGCACTACTGTTCCTCCTCGTGCCATCCTGTTGTCACCCTTCAAGAGATCAGGTGGCCGAACCAAAATGACCATAAGATCTCCACCTTTCTCAGCTCTGCCAATTTGAAGTTCCTTCAAGGACGATCAGTGAAGTTTGGAGACTTTGCTGCTTTTGGGCTAGAAGAGCATTTCGAGGCCGAAAGATTTGCATCGATCCTGCGCTTCAAGACTTTTGAGCGGGAATGCTACCTGCACTGTATTCGCCTTTTCGATGCTCATTTGGCACCAAATTTTGATTAAGACAATAGTTTCATTCAGTTGGAAGTTAAAGGAGTCGGGATCAAGATATCTGACAACGACTTCGGTGATATTTTGGAGATTTTCGTGGATGGTGTGATTTGGACGATATTGAGATGTCCAACCCAGAGACCATGTAGCGGATCTTTTCTCAATATGTTAGTGTTTGGAAGATGGACAATATACATCCAACTGCCCATCTTATTGTGCACATTATTCAGCACAACTTCATCCCTAAGAAGGGTAGCTATGATTAGATTTATCCTTGGGTGCGGAAGGCCACCTATGTAGTTATGGGTGGTATAGACATTAACTGGGCACACACTCTTATGATTAATTTTTCCGATCAGGGAGTTGGAACCCCATGGAGTTACTTTCCATATTGTCACATATTCACTATCGTCTTCAGAGGATACGAGGTGAATCTTAGTGGGGAGACTGCCCAGACGATGGTCCAACCTACCATTGATAGAGCCTCACGTAAGAAGATGGGAATTCCTTTTCCACCAGCCACAACAGAACAGCAGCAGCCGTAGTAGGAGGTGGAGCATGGATAGAGCACCGAGGGATATTAGAGTCCCAAGCTAGTTGCCATTCGGTTGGTCTAGACTGAGCTCCAAGGGATGCACATTGACCAGCGAGGGACGAGAATCAAGCTACAGCGCTAGAGTCATGAGATTGGGTGCTTAGCCATCATGCTTCGCCCTTTTTGAGGTCGTGGCAATGGCTTGAATTCCCATCGAGGATCGGGACCGCCCCATAATCTGAAGGTAGTGTTTTAGGTTCTATAGTGTGTTGTTGTAACTTTTCTTCCAGCATTGGTTCTTTCCATTTTAGGTTGTTGGGTTGTAACTATTAGTTGTCTATTTTTAAGTCGCGATGATATTATGGAATGTATTCTATTTTACTGTGCTATTTTTTTCAAATATGTGAACCACTCTTATATATATGTTTGGAAGAAATAGTATAAATATGAAAACCTCATAAGGACAGTTAACTAACAGTAAAATACAATGTGAAACTGAAAGTTTTAAATAGATAGAAATTTTAGCAAGACAAGGATAGGTTAAATTGTTTTGGATTCAGGGGTCACTGTTCATGTTCCTTGAAAGCTAAATTTTTTGAATAATTGAGTATGATGATATTTTTAAACAAAATGTCAAGTTTTATGGGTTAAGGTTAGTTAAAGAACGTTAGAATTGAACGTATGCGTTTAGCACATAACTGACTTTCAACTAACGCTAAAAATGTGGCTTGAATTGTCAAATTTTTTTAGAAGGAAAATATTTTGAAAAGTTTCTCTTGGTTTAAAAAGTTTCGTTTGAAAAGAAAAAAGAGTTTTGATTTTTAAACTAGCTTTGGCGCTCAAATAATTTTTAGAATTTTTACCCAAAATTTATTTTAAGGGAAAATTTGCTTCTAAATATTTTAGAAATTTATTTTTCAAGCGCTGTACAAATTTAAGAAGAGAAAAAAGTTTTTATGAAGTTTTTGATTTTGAAGGCCTCGTGCTAAGCGTGAGGAAGGAAAATAAATTAGAAATGCAAATTTAGCGGTGCATTAGGATTGACGATACCATAAAATGCAAGCGATAAAAATAGAAAAGCTATTTTAGCCTTGGAATTTCTATTTCCATACCTTGTCAACAAGGCACGTGAGTCTATTTTTGGACTCAATTTCGTTTTAGAGCTTGGAAATAACCCTCCTTACGCGTTTAATGCATAGAAAATTTGGATTATATCCAGGGTAGCAAGGAATTTTTCACTGTACAATGGGAAATGGGTAGCTTATACAGTGGTAAGAATATGATATTCTCAACCTAAATCCCTTTTTTCGACATAGGAGTGACGTTTAGGAAGCGGGATTTCAATGCGTTAGATTTTTGGTTGGTAGGAATTGGATGCAAATTGGTTGCACCTTACTCCTATTCATAGGAGTGTGGAGATTTTGGGTGAAATTTATTTTCAAAATCTGCATACATATAGAACTGCTAGTATAAATAGGTTGTTTGCATTATATTTTCAAAAATGTTTTCAAAATAAAAGCATTCGTATAGGAGGGCCCGATTTAGAATCACTCTACATATATGTTTTCTATGTTGTGATACACTATGCACTTGTGCACATTGGTTGCAAAATTGGTTGTGTAGTTAGGTAATTGCGAGGTAAAACCATGACTTAGTCATTGGTATAATTTTGGGGATGAAATTCTTTAAGGGGGGAAGAATGTAACATCTTGTAAATTTTACGATCAACTGTTTATTTAATTAATTAGTTAATTAGGCTTCAAAAATAGAATTTTCACAAACTATAGAACTTAACCATGAAAATTGCACCGTTGCGTTCGTGGCAAAATTCTAAGAAATTTTCATATTTAGAGTTTAGCGATCGGAGTCCAAACGAAGAAGTTACGGACGATAAACGATTTTGAAACGAAAATAATTAAATAATAAAAGTTAACGTGTATATAATAAACACGGGGACACACAGGTTGACCCTCATTGTTGGGAAGGTCGACATGGAGCGGTTGATCGGTCCTAGTAGTGGCGGCTAGGGTGCCTTGATTAAAGGGCCCAAATTTTTTATTATTAAATCTAATGTCTGTGGTTGATTTGAGTGCCTATAAATTCAGGCTCAACCCTCTCTTCTATTCTTATATTTTTATGAAAGCGGCAGCGAAGTTCTACCATCTTCTCTTCTCTACTATTTTCTAACTATAAAATATAATATTTATATTTGTATATATATAATTGAAAAAGAATAGAAATCAAATAAAAGAAGAAGAGAAGCGAATCAACACTACATGATAACGAGGTTATATATATATATATATATATATATATATATATATATCAATGTATGAATGTATGAATGTATGTATGTATATGTATATGTGTGTGTATCTATATTTGTATATATATTTATATTTTCCTTAAACCCCAAATCTCTTCTTAGATCTATAATTCTAATATATATAGACACACACCATTTTTATGCATATTTATTAGAATAAGAAGGAAATGGAGTTGAATCAAAGGTTTTACTTCAGATCTGGAGATTTGGAAAGCTTTTAGAAGGTGCGTGGGAAATTTATAAATTGTTTATGATATTGAATCTATTCTGTTGGCATACATTTGATTTTTATGCCTAAATGAATAAATATTTTTGAATTGTAGGCTAAATTTGAATGTAATAAGCATCGCCTACATATTCTTAGAAGATCTGATTGAAATTTTTGTTACACCCTAATTTGGAAATCAGTCCCAAAAGTTTTAGATATAAATACTGTTTAGGTATGAAATCTATTCCAGATCCGAAATTGGGTTGCAGATTATTAGTATGATTTTGATTATTACCATAATTATGTTGAGTTGGGAATTCCGTAGTTTAATTTATGGAAAGAACATCCGTTTGAATTTTATAAATTTGTTTGTGTTTCCAAATTGCATAGAAAGTGCAGCGTTTGATTTAACAAGGAATATATGCAAATGAAAAGGAAGAGATCTATAAAGTACAGAATTATTCTTCATAGTTTACACTGTCTATTCGAATAAAAAGAAAATAATCATTCCTTATAATTTCAAACGAGGAGAATCTATCCTTTTATTCTTCATCTTTTGTTTTAAATTAATATTTGGAAATCACAACGGATAATCTTCCTAAGAAATGTAAATTTAGCAAATTAAATATAGAAATGAATATTCTAGCTAAAGATTTATGATTAGAATATATTTGGTAGAGGTAGGTATTTATACTTATTATACACGCTAATAAAGACTTAACTAATAATAATGATTTATGTGTAATGTTGCTTAGGATATTAGTAATATGTACGTAGAAATAGGGTTGAATAACAGATAGGAAATAGGAAGAAAGTTTGGAAAGGTTGTAGCACCAATTAATAGGTAATAAATATGAAATGGATTTGAGAGTTACAAGTAATTAATAAGGCAAATGGACTAATGAGACTGATAAATAAAGAAGTTAGGTTAATAATTATGGAATAGCTAGAAAATGTTACTAATTAGAAATTAAAAAATATACATAAGTGTCTTAGGAACTGTCCTTCAGGATGCTATTCTTTATCATGGACAAATTAACATTTATGGAAGAAGCAAATAAAGAGGATTTATGGGGAATTGAATATTTAAGATAAATTATATAGCCTTAAATAAATAAAAGGAGGTTAGTAAGCTAATTCCAATATCCAACATAGGAAGTAAAGCTTGGTAATAATAAAGCCTAGGATAATATGGCTTAAACTAGTAAACCTTGGAATAATTAATCGGATTTGGTAGGTTGGGATATGTTTGCACAAAAAATGGACAAACACCTCAAAGTTGTATGATTTAGTAGATCTTATGTTAGATCTTATGTTGTTCTTAGTGATTTGGATGCAAATATATGAAAAGCAAGGGCTAAACTGTAAAAAGACACGCAGATTTATAGTGGTTCAGCCAGAATGTGCCTACGTCCACTTTATATGTTATTTCTCTTCTCTTCTTTAGATTACAAGTACACAGCTTTGATACAAGTAAAAGAAAGTTGTTTGAAAGTTCTCTCCGTGCTTGAGCTCTCAAACTTCTCCCCCATTGTTGTACCCCTGCCCCTCTATTTATAGAGTGAGGCTGGGGGTAGGGGTCTTGGATGTAGATAGCTGCTAGTGGGCCTGGCCTGATGCAATCTGGCCTGGCAGTGTTGGTCCGGTACTCCTTGGTTCGGTGGAGGTGACTCGGTGGAGGTGATTCGGTGGTTCATGGAGGTGCAGCTGGTTCGGCAGTGAGATGCCGAATGAACTATATTTGGGAGTGCCGAATGAGCTATTGTACTGGGAATGCCGGATGAACCAAGGCATCTTGAATGCCGAATGATATTGGGAAGGTGAATGTCGAATGACCTTGGTGATGCTGATTACCGAATGAAACTTTAAACCTTTGATACCGAATGGACTTTTATACTTGAATCATGAGTGAAATCCCAGACTTATATACGCTTGCTGGCTGCTTCTTCTTGGTTCAGTCGTGGAGGAAACGCACCCAACACTGATATTCCAGTTTTGACCAAAAATGGGATAACAGGATACAAGGTCAGTAGAGTTACACAACAGAAGTTTGCTCTTCACTTTAAGGCTACCAGCAGTTGTGTACACTTCCTATTGATGTAAGACATCTTTAACCATAGGACCCATAGAATAATTAATTATGCTTAGAAGATTAGGATGCGAGGTCAGTAAAGTGACACAACGGAAGTCTGCCCTTCACCCAAAGGCTAGCAACAGTTGTATACACTTATTACAGATGTAGGACATCACCAATCATAGGACCCGTGGGAAATGTTGTGTGAATAATAGGATCCGCTTAGGGATTAAAGGTATTAAGTGGTTATTTAAGGGCCCGCCTCTTTCCTAATTAATTTTTTTTAAATAGTCTAAATTAACGATTTGGAGCTGTAGTGGATATCTGGAGAAGGGTCTGCTTTGGGTTTGAGGTATTAAGTGACTGATATATAGGGTCTTCCTCTCTCCTATAAAGAAGTATTAAGTGTCTCGGTGAGATTCCAAGTGATGTCAGCTAGATAGTATCAGTGAGGAGTCTGCCTTGGGATTGGGTGTTAAATGACAAAGGCCTGCCTAGAATATTGGTATTAAATGGTCATGGGTCTACCTAGTCCTTATTAATATGGTATTAAGTAGCTACAGTACTGTCTCTCACATGGCTAAGACTTTAATGAGGATAGACGCGTTAGTAGTATGGCTATTATGTATTATAAAGCCATACATAGTGGTCACAGGTCTTTCTAGATAGGACAAATAAACTAACCATGATGATGCTAGGAGTCCGCTTCATATTTGGAAATGTTAAGTGGTTGATAGACTTACGTCGGTATTTTATATCTTAGAAAGGGCAGATAGGTGAATCATGCTAAGTAGTAATATCATATGTGCAATATTAGGTTAATTTGATTAACCTTAAAATAGTAGACATAAAAATTAAATAGAAACCAATCGGTATAAATTTATGTTATGGATACTGTTTAGAGTTTCCAATCATCAGAACGTTATTCTAACCCCCTCCCCTTTACAACCCACATGATAGATTTAGAGGAACAAGTCACTGGACATGATTGGGTTTTGGAGAAGTCCTCTTATCTCTCATCCTCAGTACCGATGTGGCGATTTAAAATCCAAGCAATTTCATTAATTCCATGGTAGTAGCCATAGCTAGTATTTATATCCTATTATTATTTTCGTTGTGAGTTTAGATTTATTTTTAAATATCTGATAATGCTCATACTTATTTGCAGGTACCAAATCCAACGATCCGTCCTCCGATGGACTTGATTTTCGATTTTTGTCGAAATTTAGGCCCATTAAAGTGCGGGTTGTTACATTTGGTATCAAAGCCTGGTTAGTCGAATAGAGGAATTAGGAAAAATTGAGAGAACATATTCGTACTTTCCTATCTATTATTATTTTTACGCTAGAATCTAAGGATCCCCATGCTTTTAGACCTTATACATATTCGGTTGCCAGCCAAGCCTTACGAGTCTCACACCTAAGCTATCGATTCTTTGTTACCACTCAGGCCTTACACCAATACTTCATGTTTTGGTTGACATTCAAGTTGTACACCTAGTTGTCGGTTCTTGGTTGCTACACCTTACACCAATGCTTTCGTGTTTCGGTTGCCACATAAGACATACACATATGTTGTCGATTCTTTGTTGCTACTCAGTCCTTGCACCATATATCCAATACTCTACTTAACAATTCATCTATTAGGCTTAACTTTAGCAATTTGTTATATTCCATAATGTTCTAAGTATTTTTTTGACCATCTTGAGTCCGGTATTAACTCTCCCCTTCAGAATTCAATCAATTCCAGCATTTACTTTCCATTTAAGGTTAATAGGTCTTGGAAATCTCTACCCACAGTCTCATCTATGGAAGTCGGACTTAAGTGTAGTTTCATTTGTTATCACAAAGAATCTCACTACTAGGTTTTAGAAATCACCTCCGCTTTCTATAATTCCTCAACTATCCTCGAGTTTTTCATCCCACTTTAGCCCTCAACAATTACCTTTAATTTATTATACCTAGACTCTTACTTAACACTTCATAGCTCTCTCGACTTTAGTCTTATACTTAGTGTTTCCCAGTTCATTTCCCCTTTGGTTCGGGTGCTCTAACTGCTTTCCCCTCTCAGTACATGTCAAAATTCTACCTCTTGCATATCTCATGCCACTTTTACATGTATCAACACTGCATCTATTCTAACTTCGTCCCTTTACAATTAATATAGTACTCTCCCGACTTATTCAATACATTTTTGGGATCTGGTCTCTTAAGAATTTATCAAATATCCAGGCCTCTAATATTTTTCTCCAGCACTCATAATTCCCATTCAACTAAGTGTATTTTATTTTCAAAATCGCTTATAATATTTTCAGAAAATCTTAGTAATTTGGTATATAGATTTTCTTTTCATAAGATTTCCCACACTCTCTATTTCTAGTCATTTTCTACAATGAACGGTTCCTTTGATAATTCATAATTAATTATTTATTCATGGGAAATTCTCAAATCAAAACTTATCTCTAAAAATATGTTCATAACATCATATTGAAATTTCAGATCATTTTACACTTTAGAACAATATGAACATGCCACACACACCATGGTCATGTGCCCAATTTATAAAAGAAAACGATAAGTACAGGATACATCACTCACCTAGATCTCATAATTGACTTGATCTTACATCTCTTTTAGTTTCCTTTTAAGCTTATTGTTACCGCATGGTCATGCCACACACGCCTGGATCTCATGGTCATGCCACACACACCTAGATCTCATAATTTACAACTTGTAAGCTTGTATTTTATTTTATAAGAGTAACAATGAATTAAAAGAAAGAGGGTGGTTAAACTTATTGCCCACAACAAGTTGGGCGGTCGGCCCATTATCTTTCTTTCCTTTTTATTATATATTAGTAGGCTTTATCTGGTTTTATTACCTTTGCCCTCAGTGTAATAGGCTGTCATTATTATTATATATTGATTGTGATTGTTTTAGTTATTTTCTTATGTTAAGCATGAGTTTCCAAAGGCAAAACAATTCCATAAAATTATTTAATTTAAATAAAGGATTATATTTTGCCTAAGATCTACTATGATGAAACGATGCTGCAAAATAGAGCTCTACTAAATCGTAAATTGGATAACTATATATGCAAATGGCATATCTACATTGCTATATCAGATACACTTTTTGGTATGCACTACAATAAGTGCATTGCAAAGAACGCATGGGATGCATTACAGACAAAGTATTAAATGGGGACGCAACCAGTAAGAAATTTCTTTCCATTGAGAATATTGATTATAAAACAACTTAAGCCACGCTGTTAGTAGAAAATTCAACAATATTAGTTCAATTAGTGTAATATGAACATGGATGAAGAAATTAAAGTTTCATCCATAATAGAAAAACATCCCTCTTCTTGGAAAGATTAAAGGAACATCCTTAAACTTAAGAATGAGGAAATGATTCTAAACAATCTTGCTAGTATTTGCAGACCGAAGAGAAATAAGGCAGAAGAACAACTCTGAAGCAACAGTGTATTTAAAGGTACACATGGTGGAGGAAAAAGAGGCTAATAAAACCTTACAAAAATCCTTTAATCAAAAGATGAAATATTAGAATAATAGAAATTCCATAGCAAGAAAACTAAGAAAGTGAATGGTTGTTTCATTTGCGAAAAGCTAGGACAACTTAAAAGGGGTTGTCATTTTAAATAGAAATGTAAATCATCGAAGGAGAACTTCATAATCTTATCTCTAAAATCAACATGATCAAATGTGCAATGATAGAAGACAACTGTTTAAAGCCATCAAAGGAAATGCATTTAAAGCCAATAGAAGGCAATGGTGAAAACTCAAATCAACATAATGAAATTCATTATCTTGAGTTTTATGAGAAAAAGTACATCGTATGATGTGATGTTATAATATTAATCTAAACAACTAATATCATGTTCCATTCTAAGGTGAAGTGCTTGATACCCATAGTGAAACATTAGAGTTTATATAGCTTAGTACTTAATAGGTTTACAACATGGACAGTGTTAGTGTATATTATAGGACCCTTCTGATAAACCTACTTAATGAATGCATGAAGTATTGCCGCCCTCTGCAAGACCCTAGCTTAGTCTTTAAGGGTATTTCATGAAACCAAGATGTAGACATAAGGCCATACATATGTCGGTAAATTTATACTATCTGAAGATTTAGGAAGCTTATATGTGAAACACATATGGTATGTCACACAGGATCGATAAATCAATACTTGAACATTCCATTCTGATGTGCCAATATAGTTATCACTATGTAAAGGTTTAAGTCCACAAGGCATCTATACTTATGCATGCGTTTTCCTGTAACAACTGACATGAGAAATTTCATTAAAATTTTGTGGATGATTGCTAAAAAAAATTTATTAAAATTTATGTTGGTTATTTAGTAAAGAGAAAAGAGACACAAGAAAACAAACAAAATAGTCCTACAACATGTAAAATTGGAGATTGTATTTGTTTAAATATAAAGCTCACAAGAGAATGGTCGGGCCTTTATAGCATTCAAAATTTTCTTTTTTGTTTAGGAGGGAGGCCATACATCCTAGCAAATATGTACGCACGACAGCTGTGACAGGCCAAGCTAAGTCGGGCTGGATCAGAATCAGGCTTTGGGCCAAAATAATAAATTTTTTTGATAGAATTTATATGTTCGGACAAGGTTTTTAACCAAATAAAAAGGACCAAAAGTAATTCGAATTCGAAGGGTAGAAAAAACATCAACAAACGCATTTTCAGACCAAAAACTATGGTTGTTAGAGTAAATAATTATGGCCGTTAAAGCGAATAGATATGGGTTATAAAAAATATAGTCGTTCATTTCCTATATGTAGGCCTATTGTTCAAAATCAAAATCATTTCTTTCTACTTAGAAAATGAAATCAGCTTCTTCTTCTCTAATCTCTAGTTTACTTCTTTTTATAATTACATCAAGTTCGTAACTACTGTATGTTACGATCTTAATACTTTTTCTACTGTAGTCATTCAAAAGATTGTTGAGATCAGATTTTGATTGTGCGACCATGGTTGATTATAGAGTTTCATTACTCAAGCTTAACTATATCTTAGGAGATGGTTTGCCATAACCTTACATACCCACATTTTATCAAACGGTGGTAAAGGCAAATAGTATCTTAAGGAGAGCATCATTCTGCATGTCTTGTACCGCACGTCACTATATTCTAAAGTGTTGATATTGTCTACAATTGCCACCTACAAAAATACCAACAATAGTCTATCATATAAAAAAAATTAAATACGACATGTACATAAACTAGTTTATACCCACGCTTCACATAGGGTGCCCTGATATTTCAAGGATAAAACTCGATGTATGCATAAAAAGAAAACCATGAAGAAAAATTTAAATGGACAACGTGTTAAATATATTGCTGCAGTCAATCATATAAATTAATCTCCATGTCACATAGTTTGAAATGGTATTATTTTTCATTTGGATTTAATGTCTGAAATTAAGTGGGCATTTTTGCTCGACATCTGTTATAGCTTAAAAGAATAGATGACCACAACAAAAATTCAAAGTAACTCTTGAATGAGGAAAATGAAACTCGACTCAGCTCTTTGTCCGGTTCGTATGTTTGACCTCCATTTAAATCAAATATATTACCGAAAAAATGTATAACTTTTTGAAGATATGTTCTACAGGTCAGTAACTCATTTCAAAAATAATACATTTCATTTTTGTATGAAATCAAAAAAGGTAAATAAATGTGTTATCCAGCCTTGTGACAAGACCATTTCGGACGAGTCAAATTGGTTAAACTAAACAATTATCAAGCTGGAACCTGAAGCGATAGCTTCCAAACTCAGATGTCAAGCAAAGCCAAAAAGTGGAATCATAAACTTGCCCAAAATTGCCATGTGCATTATGCCACATCAAGCTAGAGCATTCACTAGTTAGTACTAACCATGTGGAATGGATCGCTAGCCAACAATGACCCAAATGGCCGATGGATGAACCAACTGCTTCTGCTCAATCTCCAAACCAAAGAATCCACTCAAGTTCTAGCCCGTAGTAAAGTAATCGAAACGTTGAATTCGAAGATGCAGGCTAATCAAACAAATATAAGAGGGAAATCAAGACCCAAAGGACAAAGTCATGGATCGGTGCCGATCCCTAAGCATGAATCTGTACAGATCTCTGAACTTTAATGACTTGGCTACGATCTATTTAGTTTCACCTCTTCTGGATGTGGGGAAAGTGTGCCAGAATGTGGTGGCGAGAATTCCGTCGACCTCTAGCTATTAACAGAGGAGGAGAGGCATTGTTTGAGGGATCTGTTTTTAGCTTATTAACAAATTTCTGCATTCTTATTGTAATTCCAAGGATCATCGCGGATTTATAAGAACAACATTGTAAAAACTAATTAGAATCTCTAATAAAGTTTAAGTGGATGTAGGCCTTTGATTGGTCGAACCACTATAATCATTGTTTGTTCTTGTTTTTCTTAATTTTCAAGTTATTTTCTTCATTTTGTTCTCTACTTTTAATCTCTATGTGTGTGCGCTTACTTTTGACGTAAACTTTTAGTGCGTTCACCGAGAACATATCAATCTCAGGCTATTTAGATATATTTTTTGCTATTGGATTGCCTTAGTCCATGAAGTAGATCCGTCGGTTTTGCTGCTATAATCCATGACTATAGATTTTTGCAAATTCTATCATAGGATCAGTTGAACTTATGTCCCCACAAAGAGAGAAATCAGCCGCCTTCAGGCCTGCTAACGATGTTGAGAATGCTGGTTCTCAACATATTGAAGAAGTCACTCAACCAAATACTACTAAATTTTAAAATCCCTCGGATATGATAACGAGGGTTGAGATGGACCGGATGATGAAGGAGATGAACGATAAGGTGCGTGAGAGTCAGGACGAGTTGAGGATGCGTATGAAGAAAGTCTTGACTTACGAAACTAGTTAACCATAGACATAGAAGGAGCCAAAACATGTATGGGCGGTACATCTATAGATGGGACATAATAATCCCTCGATAAATGTTTGTTCATGCTATGTGGTAAGGGTGAACGGAACCTACATCGCAGAGACAACTCGCAAGGTAGGCGACTTCTTTCATGGCTCCTACGGTCCCAGCTTGGGTGCCTTCTTGAGTCGAAATCATAAAACGAGTAATGGGTACGACCAGATGATCCATGCCTTTTGAACTTACTCCCCTGGCTTTGAATGTCATCATACATACTCCTGCACTCCTTGAATCTACACATAAAACACAAACGAGTTAGCACTGTAAAGATAGAAATATGATGTGAATAGAGCATAGTGAAGTGTCGTGTAAGTGTGTCCTAGTGCCCCCCATGGAGCATGGACTTGAAGTTTTCTAACAGGGGTAACTTCCCCAATGCTAGTGGTAGGCACTTCGTTTGGTAGACAGATAGGGGATCCAATATCCTCGATGTTAATATTGCCCAGGCCAAAAGAGCTGAATTCATCTAGGATCATACCCAGGGACTCGTAAATATCTCCTAAAGGTGGAATGGGGTTCTCTACTGTGGAAGCTGGTGGAAGTTGCATGGGCGCCCGAGATGAAACAATCTTTATTTTCATTCGTCGAGTTATAATAAATGCACTATCACCACCAACTTTGTCATTGGAAGACCGACGGCCTATATTGGCATCGTAGTTACCTTTTCCTTCGTTTCCTCCTTCCTCTATATGTGCACTCCTCCCTCCAGGTTCCCTGATATGACTTGGAACTAGGGGCACATCTTGGCCTTTACTAACATCCTTTGATGAAGAGATGTGATAATCCTCGTCACCAACTTCGAGAATTTGGCCAATGCTAAAAACCTTTCCAAAGATTATAGGACCTTAAGTTCTCATTAGTGAGGAGTGCCATCATCTCCCTTTCATCGAGTGGGACTTGGTGAAGAGCCGCAAGTGTGCTCGTCCAGGCTACACCACTAGGTCTTCTTGAGCTGTCTGCAAAAGCAAGGGATAATTGTATAAGTAGCTAAAGCTACAACATCAGCATCATAAAAAAGATGGGAATAAGACTTACGTCCGTACAGCCATCTCGAAGCAAAACCTGGCGGGCAGTGTACGAAAAACAACTCCTCTTTGAAATAGCTCAGCTTGTTACAAAGGCCCGTCACAATTCGACAACCCCTGGAGGGCTTTAAGTATGTAAGAGAAGGAGATCCCTTTTGGTGTTTGAAACTATATAAATAGTGAATCTCTTAGGCATTGGGCTTACAGTGCAGATGGCGAAAAAAAGTTATATACATACTATTCAAAAAGGAAAAGCCTTTTGAACTTAACTGGGCTAAAGCAAGATTTATGTATTGCAGCATCAAATGGATAAAATGATTGTATGGTGAGATGCAACCAGCTATGCACATGTACCCATTCTAGTCTGTATATCCCACTAGGGGAAGGCGCGCGCGCTAATGGCATGGAGGAGCAAGCACATCCCCAAATGGAATGCCATGCCTCTCGCATATCATTCAGAGAGATGCCTCATCAATCTTTGAGGCAAGGGAATCTTGGGGATCATCTAAAATAACATCACCTATATCGATATCAGGGGCAACCTTGATTGCAGGCTCTATAGTGGGCACAAACAAGATCATCTAAAGAGGCTGCTCTACTGATGATAGTTGAGTGGGATCTGGATGGTGCAGAAGTATGTCTTGCTATAGGTGGTGTAGCAGAACTAGATTATGTGTCGGTTTCAGCATATGTCGATGTCGAAGGACCTGCGGCTACGACGAAGAGACGCTCGTTATGTTGGAAAGAGAGCCCTGTAAAGTTATTGAACCAAACCCGACAAATATCAATGTGTGTTGATCGATCAAGTCTCGTACATCGATGGGAGGCAATATGGTGTGGTAGAAATTGTGCAGTGTTCATGCAGTGTGTGCATCTAATGTCGCATAGTTCAGATCTAATATCCCAAGTGATCATCATTACAGACCATCCCAACAGATCGTGCATTATTAACCACGACTCGACCAATTTCTATTACAAAATCTCATTTATAATTTTCTTAGAACATTTGGGAGAATTATTCGCGAAAACTTGAACCATTAGAATAAACTCGAGCTTGCCCCGAGTAAAACCCGAAGCTAACACGAGCTAACACTTAAATCAGGCAATCCTTCAGGAAAATAGAATCAAAACTCGAGCATGCTTATGTTTTGTGCAAAAAGCATTCATGCAATCAAATTTTTAGGTGCAAATTCTCCCACATGCATGATCGGCACCGATCTATGAGAGAGAGAAAATGTTTTCTTCATTTTTCTTCTGGTTGAGCATGGTCTAAGGGCGAATCAATGGCAAGATCAATCAAATTACGACGCCACCTACCTAAGCAAGGAGGTGCTGGTGGTTTCGAGCTAGAGAATGTTCTAATCGTTAGGACCTTATAAATTAAATTGAATCGGGTTGGAAATTGAAAGCTTTAACAGAGTTGGTGATAAAGAGGCGTATCGATTTGAAACTAGAAGATGACACGATGATGTTGGAGCAAAGTTTGGATTGACGGCTGAAGCTTTGACAATGGCCACTTGGAACCTTGAAGGAGAAAAGAATAAAAGCACGAAGCAAATAAAAGTGGAGATGAACAAGTACAGATTCACAGTCTTATAAGAGCCCGAACCAAAAACTTAGGCTGAAAAATCGCCTAAGTTCTTGATGACTTGGATCGGTACCGATCCCTGCTCAGGGATCGATATCAAACCCTAAAATAATAAATAAATAATAATGTATTTAGATATGGATACATGGATATATGTGTGCACATCTATGACAATAGGCAGTTGGTGTTCTAAGAAGTCGAAGTCCTACCCGACTAATTCGAAGAAGGAAATTATTAGAAAATTTCTAAAGTTGGAATGGCACACTCAAAAAACGTGTTCTGGTTCTTATACACCTCAAGAGTTATAGGTCTAAACCGCTCGAACTGATGTAACGGTTTGCAAAAGACGGTACTCTTCATGAAAATAGTTCAAAGGAAAGTAACGTCTTTTCAGAGCAAGAGCTTGAAACCAATGGCGTAGAATCTCTAGTTTGTTTCATTCCAAAGCATATCTTGTTAACAAAATATATACTTTTGGGACAATTGTTATCCAGCCTTGTGATCAGGCCATGTTCAGACGAGTAAAATCGATTAAACTAAAGAATTATCAAGCTAGAACCTAAAGCGATGGCTCCCAAGCTCAAATGTCGAGCAAAGCCAAAATGTGGAGTCAAATACTTGCTAGGAAACTTCAAATTAATGCCTGACCAACACACCCAAACCATAAGCCCAAGATCCAAGTAAACAATGAAGTTACGGATCGGTACCAATCCTTGTCCATGGATCGGTACCGATCCTCGACACTTGCCCAAATAATTTCCATGTGCCTCATGCCACATTAAGCTGGAGCATTCGCTAGTTAGTACTGGCCATGTGGAATGGCTTGCTAGCCTGCAACAACCTGAACAGTTGATGGATGAACCAAATGCTTTTAACCAACCTCCAAACCAAAGACTTCACTCAAGTTCAAGTCTGTAGCAATGTAATCAAAATGTCGAATTCGAAGATGCGAGTCAACCAAACAAACACAAAAGGGAAATCAAGATCCAGAGAAACAAGGTCATGGATCGGTACTGGTCCCTAAGCATGGATCAGTACCGATCCTTGAACTTTGATGACTTAGCCATGATCTATTCAATTTCACCTCTTCTGGACATTGGGAAAGTGGGCTAGAATGTGGTGGAGAGAATTCTGCCGATCTGTAGGTATAAATAGAGGAGGATGGACATTGTTTGAGGGACCTTTTTTAGCTTGTTAACAAATTTCTACATTCTTATTGTAATATCAGGGATCGTCACTGATCCATAAGAACAACATTGTAAAACCAATTAGAATCTCTAATAAAGTTTAAGTGGACATAGGTCTTTGATTAGCCAAACCAATATAATCATTGTGTGTTCTTGTTTTCCTCAATTTTCAAGTTATTTTCTTCATTTATTTGGTACTTTTAATCTCTGAGTGATCGTGGCTACTTTTGGCATAAACAACCTGAAATAGCAATGCAATCAATGTATTATAAGAATTACAAAATTCATAATACAGTCCATGTAATGGGATAAAACAACAAAATATAAAGTAACTTGTTGAATGTCGAGATTGTTAGATGGTGTAAGACAGTAAACCATGGAGGATGGAAGAGTTGAATTGTCTGCCCTCTCAAACCCATTTACTACAGGCACAAACAAATGGTCTAAAAGTGGAAGTGGAGTAGTATCCATCACTTAATGAATAATATTTGCATGAAAAAATTATAAAAATAATATAAACTGCATAAAGAAAGATGAGTGGAAAGGTGTTTAAAGGAAATGCAATCACAAGCATCTTTGAGTTATTTATCCACTACTTCGAGTTATTTATCGATGGAGAACTGTTTCAATTTCAAACCGTCATTTCTCTTTACAACATGCAAGAAAACCCTAACAGGTTTATGTAGATCTGGAAGCATGAAAGCTAAAGCATGAAATCTAATAAATAATTATGATTAAAGTGCTGTATGTTCTGCAATAAACTTGATTGCAAGTTAAGAGATTTGTCAACGAAAATATGAATTCCATCGAGATCTTACTTTTATTCAATAACAATTCATATGTAAAAATAAACTATCGCAGTAACCGTATTTCCATTGCAAAATTTTGTTAATAGTGAAAATCAATCGGTCATTTCTATTGTTGTTTGCTTTGCCAAACAGATAAATAATGATAATTTATTTGTATCATTCTAGTGGTATGCGCAGTGTCCTGATACATGACCATTTTCGTAATTTAGTGTGATGCTAATGGCACCTCAAAAATTGCTTACGAATATCTTTAGGACAATTTTTTGATCAAGGCCTTGCAGAAAAACTAATAACAAAAATAAGCATCTTCAAAAACTAATTGCCAAAATAGGCCTCGTTTACGTTTGTACATGCGCAAAAATGGAATGCGCAAGTATATTTTTTTATACGTAGAGCTTGCGCATTCCATATTTGCGCAAGCTATATTTTTAAGCTTGCGCAAATATGGAATGCGTAAGGTCATTTTCGGGCATCAAAAAGACAGAGAGCTGAATCTGGGGTCATTCATCAAACCTATCCCCTTTCTTCCCAAAACCCTCCCCATTTCCAACTTCAAACCCATTTCAAATTCAAATATCTTAAGTCAAAATCATTTTTCCTCATCTATTTCTTCAAACAAACACTCTATTTACGCATAAAATGGAAGCTAGCTCTTCATCTACGTTGATTAGAGGTAATTATAATTCATTTTTTTGAAAATTAAGATGTAATTTTGCTATTGTTGATGTTGTTGAAAATGAAGAGTTATTGGTGGTGGTGGTGTTAATTATTAGACAATGGTGTTGTTGTTCAATTAGTTGTTAGTGTTTGATGAACTGGGAAACCCTATTTAAATAGTAGTAAATTAAAAACCCTAATTTACACCTTAATTGTTTATTGTTTATTATGACGGTAGACATTAATGATTGGGAGATAGACGACGAAACATTGACGAAACATTTTGATTAGGTTGAAGGGAAAATCGGAGTTGCAAGTTCAAGTCATATTGACTTTGATGTCAATCATGTTCTGGAAACACAGTTTGAACCAGTACCGCGTAAATTCCATTCAGGATCATCGGTCGTTTATGTGAAGTTGTTTCTGCGGAAATGTCCGATCATCAACATACAGTTAGTGGAAATTTGCTGACGCCTATACATCCTGTTGGTCCATCCGTGCCAAGGGGACAATGACCATATCCAATTGTTATTGCAGAGATATGTGTGTAGTGGTTGTTTGCAGAAAGGAAAAGAATGCCGGACGAAGATTTATCGGATGTAGTTCGTACAACGAACATAGATTGAATCCTCGTGAATATGATTGTTGCAATTATTTTAAATGGATTGATCAACCCCTGCGCGAAAGGGGACTTGAGTATGCCTACGAATTGCAAGCCGAAATAAGTCGTTTGATAAGTGTGAATAAAGAACTAAGGACGAACAGTGGAAGGCCTAGAATGTGGTAGATGTTTGGGGTTTGGTTAAGTTGTCATATTTGGATTTTATGTTGTACCGTTGGATTTGTATTGTGTTGTTGCGAAAATGTTTGTATTTGTTGTAACCCGTATTATGAGCATGGTGGATAGTTTATTATGTTTTTGAAATTCATTTAATAGTGTTGACTTTAATGATGAAATATATTGGTTACATTATTATATTGATTTTCTTGTTTTGGTTTTTTTAAAGATTGAGTTGACTGCTTTTGGTTGAAGATTGCATATGCGGAAGCAAAATCTACTTAGAAAAAATAGGTAATAATTCATCAAATTGATGTTTATAGTTATGTCAGTGAACAAAAACTATAAATGTAGTATTGGAACTTATTTTGCAGATAATGTCAAAGGTTCCGACTATATTTTACTTTGATGGCGAATTGTTGGTTGATGATGAAGGTAAACCTAGATATGTGGCCGGGAGGCGAAATGGATCGACAATAAAAAATCATTGTAGTTTTGAAGAGCTTAAACAAAGGGCATTTGAAGTGACAAAAGCAAATCCTGTGATATATGATTTAAAATTAGCGGTGAAATGGGTTCGGGATGATGGTGCATCCGCTATTGATTTGGAAGACGACGACGATTTGAACTCCACCTTTTCAGTTGCAATGAGAGTGATAGAAATATACGTTGTGAGAGTGGAACATGAAAATGTGGTTGAAACACAAGCGGCAGTAATCTCTGGGGATGAGTATATGCACACTACACAGTTACAAGAAACACAATGTTCGGCGTATCCGTCGTATTTTTCAAGCCATCAAGGTGGAGAGTTTACAAACTTACTTCGTAGGTACAGCGGAATGGTTGGAGTCTCTTCTAGTCAGTAAAAACATATGATGCAGAACGCTATAAATCCAAATCAGTCGTAGGCGTTTGAAAAGTGAGTACTATTATACGTTTGCACCTGTATTTTGACTTACGTTAATGCAAAATATATGACCTTTGTTTTTTGGTATTCCTAGTGTCGAAGATGCATTTACTGGTTGTGTTGACGATGGTGCCGATGATCATGTTCTTACTCCACACGAGATTTGTGGACAATTGGATAGCATGGAAGTAGCTTGTGCGGATGATGAGGATAGAACTTGGATCCATCAAATGGAAGTTAACAATGATGCAATCATATATGCAGACATTGAGGAGGCTGATGATGTAAATGCGGAAGAAGAACAAATCACATATGAAAAGGCTCTAGCCGATGATTTATGCACGGCATCAATGATGGTGAAATCGATAGTCCAAAATTGTCATCAAGACGTGGAAGTTTTTGGAAGAGAATGTGTGGAGAACGGTCCACGAGTTGGGTTAATTTTTGAAAGTAAGCAGAAGCTTGTTGAATAGTTATGTGAATGGTCGATTAAATGTTCAGTTTCGTTTCAAGTTCTGAAATCGCGTGCAAATCAATACACGGTCCGTTGTGCTGTGGAAGAAACATGCCCTTTGCGAGTTCATGCAAGTCTTTCGGTAATAAAAAATTCAAACTGGTGGAAGATAACTACATACGGCGATGATCACACTTGTTTAAATGCAACCATAAACTCAAACCATCGACAGGCAGCTGCTAAGTTTATATGCAGCAAAATACTTCCGTTGATTAAAGCTGAAACAAACATGACTGCAAGAACTATTCAAGAGACAATGTCCAACATGTTTCATATTAAAGTGAGTTATTTTCGAGCCTGGCACGGACTGCAGAAAGTTGTTGCAATGATTTATGGCGATTGGGAATCGTCGTACGGGGAATTGCCGAAATATCTTAGAGCCCTACAACATACCAACCCCGGAATCGTATATGATGTTATTCATAGTCGTGGTGTTTTTGATGGTGCTTTTTGGGCTTTCGGACCTTCTATTCAAGGCTTCGACCACTGTCGACCCATATTGTCTATTGATGGCACTCATTTATACGGGAAGTATCTGGGTACGTTACTAGTAGCAACTGGGGTGGCTGCAAATCAAGGGCTATTTCCTTTAGCTTTTGCTATTGTACAAACAGAGTCGTGACAAACGTGGAGTTGGTTTGTTCGTTGCATATGGAATTATATTCCATCCGTACGTACTAGATGTATCACCTTTATCTCGGATCATATGAAAGGAATTCCACGTGCGCTTAGAGAAGGTTGGCCAGTTGAACATCATCATCGTTTTTGTATCCGTCATATTAAAGCAAATTTCAAGAAAGCGGGGTTTGGCACGGATGAGCTACAAAATTTATTACACGCATGTGCCATGGCATCAGAGGTCGTAAAATATAATGATCTTCGAAAACAGTTGAAGGATGTAAATCAAGATGCCGATGCGTGGATTGAAAGAAGTTTGAAAGACCAGGAATCAAGCTGGACTCTTTGTCACGACGACGGAGTAAGATTCAATATGATGACGACCAACATTTCCGAAAGCTTTAACGGTGTGCTCAAAGGAACTAGGAATTTACATGTTAGATCATTGGTTGCACGTACGTTTCATCGACTGAACCATTACTTCGTCGAACGACGTACTCAAGGAGAAGAGTGGACGTCGCAGCTCGCACCTAGGTGGGAAGCATTAGCACGGAGAAGAATGGAAGAATCGAGGCTCATGTCTATAGAGAGATATAGCTTCGTTGAATGGAAGGTGAAAGATGTGCATATGTTTGATTATACGGTGAATATCGAAGATAATGTTGCCAAATGTTCGTGCAACATGCCAACATTAGATCATTTTCCGTGCTCCCATGTATTAGCGGCTTGTTCACGTGGTTCGGGTGGTGCTAATAGAGCGTATTTTGACTTAATCTCCACGTGGTACACGAAGGCTATGTATTCCGCACCTTATGCCCCTTTATTCCACCCTGTACCGGATAGTCGACATTGGAACGTCTACGATGGTCCAATTATACAACCGTCGCATGTGCGCAGAAATTCAGTCGTCCTCGGTCTACTCGAATAAAAGATTTTATGGATCCGCCATCTTCATCCGGCCATAATAGATGTAGCAAATGTGGTTCTATTGGCCACAAGAAGAATACTTGTCCGCGTTGAATTGTAATAGAAGTATAACGTCTATGTTACTGTACGCCTTGTTGAAACTTTTTCGGATGCTGTGGACTTTGTTATGTAATGGTGTTGTCATCCGAATTGTGTTTGCATGCTATATAGAATGTTTTTCAGACTTTTTGTGTGAAATTGTGTGATTTATGGTGTTGAAACAGCACTCTGTCTCGGACAGGGACATATATACGCTTGCGCATATATGGAATGCGCAAGCTGTCTAAGCTAAAAATAGCTTGCGCATATGTGGAATGCGCAAGCTATTTTTGAGCGTAGAACTGGGTTATTTGCAGCGTTCCGCCTATGCTACAAAAGAGCAAATGTAGCATTTGTGGACTACTGTAAATAACCGAAACATAGCTTGCGCATATGTGGAATGCGCAAGCTATATTGTCAATAATGCTTGCGCAGTCCACATATGCGCAAGCTATTTTTTGGCAGAGCAGCTCTCTGTTTGGAACTGACCCAAAATATAGCTTGCGCATTCCACATATGCGCAAGCTATATTTTGGGTCAGTTCCAAACAGAGAGCTGCTCTACCACACAAAACAAAACAAATAACATGCCATTTCATTAACAATACCATCACAAAACAAAATAAATAACACGATCAAACTGACAATTTAAAATCATCCAAAAAAGGTTGAACAGGTCGTACAATAACATAGACACATACAAGGCAACAACCCCTAACCTAACCCAACCAAAAGAAACAACAACAATATGACCAACACCGTCAATCACGAATCCTTCTTATCTCAAGTGGGGTGTCTCTTTTCTTCTTCTTCCGTTTGTACACGATGGGAGCCGATCCTTGGCCTTCTTCGAATGTTGGAGCGGTTGTAGGCAGCGGAATTTCTTGTTGTTGACTTGGCCCAAAAATGAGTTCTTCTTGTTGAATTTCCCACTACGGTGGCTCTTGCGTATGCTCGTATGTCGATTGTCCAACATAGCCGAATTGTTGTTCTCCTTCGTGCCAAACCGGCCATTCAGCGTGAGTTTCTCCGTCGGTGTATTGATGCTCTACCTCGGGCCAAGCAGGCCATCCAGCTGTAGTTTCGCCACCGGGATGTTGTGAAGCCTCCCCTTCTGCATGTGCCTCCTCCCATTGGCCTTGTCCACCTGCTACTGTGGTATGTGTCTCCTTTGTACAACGTGGTGGCTCTTCTACAATGCGCAGCGGCTTGGCCGGCCTTCTTAGCTTGTTCCGATACAAAATCGTGTCAAGTATTCGTCGTAGGTCAATGCACTTGCTTTTGACCTTGTCCGGCTCCATATGAATTTCTTCTATTTCGCCCACCACATCCAGAGCGCTGTATATTCCGCTTATCTAAACCATAAACTGTGTAGTTAAAGCGCTCGGTGGATTCAATGCGGTAGAGGTGCAGAAAGTCATAGCGGGGATGTAGCGAAGATATAGCGGGATATATCGGATTACTCTAAAATAGCATATAAATCCCATACTTGTTGTTTTTACAAATATATAGATAGTAATTATGTGAAAAATTAACATTCAATTGAATTATAATTAATACAAAAATAATTTTATATAAAAATATGTGCAAATGTATTGTAAATGAACGTAAAATTGTTATATAACTTAATTAAATTTAGTAGAATATTAGAGTATTATCATTTCTAAACATATATAAAAAATTCAATGAAATTAATTAATTCCATAATTTTTATAGCGTATAAATATCATTTTTCAATCCAATTTTTTATAGAAGATATAGCGGAAATAGCAGAATATAGCGGAAATAACGGGATATAGCAGAAATAGAGGGGATTAAGCGAAAAGGCTATATGTTGGGGATATATGGAAAAATCGTAGCGGTAGGAATCCGCTATAAGATATATCGGAGTTATAGCGGGGATATAACGGGGCATTAACTGCACAGACCATAAATCATAACAATGCATCAACATGACATAAAAATTGAACTATACAAAATTTGAAAATACAACACTTACCACATCACGTTCTAGAGGAGCACGGGGAGTGTACGCAACCAATTTCCTTGCCGACTTTTTAAGAATATAACGACGAGTAATTCGCCAATACCAATACTCGTATTCGCTCAAAGGTGTCGGAGGCTCGCGTGCTTGTTCGGCACGATCAATTCTTGATTCCCAAATAGCAATACTTTCCTCCAAAAATGCCATCTAGCTAGTGGGTTCTGGATCAAGGGGGACGACAGGATCGGGAATGTGCTGGTAATCAAAGGAAAACTGTCTCATAACCCGATCGGGTGCATACAACTCAAAGTCTAAAAATAGAATCAGTCGGCTCTTAGCAATCCAACCGGCGAACGAATACTCAATTTCCGGATGTCCAAATTTATTCACTAATGAATATGGTTCCCATGTAACCGCATCATCCGCCAACAAATCCAACTCATTACGGTAAAACTGTACATTTCTTGACGTCTCACGCCAACTCCTAGCACAGTTCCACCTAGCCCCGAATGGAAGATACAAATCTAAGTCGGTAGGAATTCTAATAGACGGCCGTCCAATGGCAATATGCGACCACAACCATAGTTGCAACAACGTTGCAGAACCCCCTAAAACTTTTCGAAGTTGCAAGGCAACGTTCGATAACTCACTATACAAATAGCAGAGAACAGCACTACCCCAAGAATGATAACCACAGTCAGCCAAATCATCCAAAAAAGGTAAAAATTTCAAACTTAATCTCCCTTTCGAATGATCGGGAAATAATCGGCAACTCAAAAAATACAATATCACGGCACGAGTGCGCCAAAGTATATCTAAATCGGTCGCCCCTTCGGGCAGTGGTTCAGAAAATTCACTTTTAAACCAAGTCATTGATAAATCACTTTTAGACTTAACCGCCTCCCTAGGCGGAAAAATACCAAGCAAGTCATGAGCCAATTCGATGTAATCGATATCTAAATTTTGCAAACATACCGGACGACCGTCTCCTTTAAGACCGAAAAGAAAATGCACATCCGCTAGAGTCACTGTCATCTCCTCGACTCTCATATGAAACGTATTTGTTTCCAGCCTCCATCTATAGCATAAAGCGGTAAGAAGGTGATGATCGAGCCGAATGTAGTCGATTTGCATAGCTTTCCAAAATCTGGAGATTCGTAGATTCGGCTCCAATCTTGGATCTTTATAATCGATCTCCTTGAGCTTGCTCGAATGATCGCATATCTTCACAGTTCCAACACCCTGCAATATATAAACAAATTATAATTAGGGCTTCATATTTGAATTTCCCGGTTTACCAATATCGAACATTTACCTCCATTAATGTGTCGTTTTGGCTCCTATGGTGTTCTTGAAGATAGAGAACACTTCTATCTTCGGGCCCACGAGATAATTCTACAAACAACAACAACCGTTTATCCATACAAAAACTATGTACAAAGTTAGGGTTTTTGCTATATGAATACTTCAAATCCTTTTGCATTTTCAACAAAGAAGCCAACAATGTGAGTACATTCACATCGACATCATCAACACTACCTCTTCCGCTAATAACAACAATCATTTCTAAAGTAGTATTCAAATTAAAAAAATGAATTATAATTACCTCTAATCAACGTAGATGAAGAGCTAGCTTCCATTTTATGCGCAATAGAGTGTTTGTTTGAAGAAATAGATGAGGAAAAATGATTTTGACTTAAGATATTTGGATTTGAAATGGGTTTGAAGTTGGAAATTGGGAGGGTTTTGGAAAGAAAGGGGATAGGTTTGATGAATGACCCCAGATTCAGCTTTCTGTCTTTTTGATGCCCGAAAATGACCTTGCGCATTCCATATTTGCGCAAGCTTAAAAATATAGCTTGCGCAAATATGGAATGCACAAGCTCTACGTATAAAAAAATATACTTGCGCATTCCATTTTTGCGCATGTACAAACATAAACGAGGCCTATTTTGGCAATTAGTTTTTGAAGATGCTTATTTTTGTTATTAGTTTTGCTGCAAGGCCTTGATTAAAAAATTGTCCATATCTTTACTAAAAAATATCATGCAATTTTACTATATATTCTTTCTAATGTCAGTCTTTTTAAGGAGCTGTCTATGACATTAATTTTGACATTTTTTTCACGGTAATCAACTGCTGACCAACGTTATTTTTTACGGCGAGCAACAATCAAAAACAGTAATTTGGCAGCTAATGGCCGTAGAAAACAATATTGATCAACGATTATTCGTCATGTAAAATAATTTTATGCAGTGGTTGATTGTCTTGTGAAATGATTTTAATATTATGAAGTGCAAAATTTTTATTGCATTTATTATTTGTTTTTATGGTATTCGTAAGTACATTTTACGGTGACTTTAGCACCACACTACCATAGTGAAATTATTACGAGGCAGTTGAATTGAAGATTGTAACATATATGTGAGTATCAAATGCAGATATAAGCTTTTCCTTCGGCATGTAAATAATAAATACTGACACAAACACATGCGATAACGAAGATAGTATAATCAGGTTGATAGTTCTCGTAGTTAGTAAACATGCATAGACAATCGGTATGTTGGTAAGTAATATCCCAGTAAGTAAATGAAATAAACACTCCTGTAATCCAGATAAATAGCTTCTTCCAATTATTAATTTCTTCCAATAAACTACCGTTTTAAATGCTACTACCATATTTATGCATAATCAGTTTCTGCCAAATCTACTATAATGGGAATAAAATTTGATTTGTTCCTTAAAACTAAACTTATATAAAGTAATTTAATATGAATTCAAATTTAACACCACGTCCCTCTGATAAGAACGTTTTGTCATTGTGAAAAGATACATCCATAATTAGGGGAAATAATTTTAAAGGACAAAGTAAAGTAAATAATTGCTCAGAAGGACACGCGCAAAAAACTTTTACCGTAAGGACAAAGCCCAAAGTCCAGATACAAATTAAAACAAAACAAAGAATTCTGCTCGTCTCCTCCTTCTCGCTTTCACTCAGAAATCGACGAACTTTGTTTTAAAAATAAAATTAAATCAAAACAAATCGATTTCTCGTTCAATTGCTCAGAAGCAAAATCAATTTCCATAGTCTCCCCAAAACCAAAATCACTTTTCCAAAACCAAAATTACAATTTCCAATTTCTTTGAGTCTGTGTTTGATGTCGCGATTGTGGTTGGTGTTTTGCAGGAGGCGGTGAGGAGAAAATTTTGATTAGGTCGCGGTTTGGTCGAGGTTGAGGTCGCGAGTTGTTGGCGATGATTGTGTTGGTCGAGGAAGGTGGATTGGAGTCAGGCCATGGCAGATGAGTTGGGTTTTTGGGCAGTGAAGCCAGAGAAGCAATTTGTTGTATATGCAGAAAGGTTGAGCAACCTACTTGAAAAAAATGATTCATAACAAAATATTGAAAAATATTATCTCTCAATTTCAAAAACAGTTAGTTCAGAAATAAACAGTTACTACAGGAAGAAAATGATACCTACATAAAAGAAACTGATACCTACAAAAACAAAACTGATACCCACATAAAAGAAACTAATACCTACAAAAACAAAACCGATACCTACATAAAAGAAACTGGTACCTACAGAAACAAAACTGACATCTACGAAATCAAAAAAGATAACTACATAATAAAAAATAAAACAAAATATTTAGCAAATATATCTTAAAGTAATAGCTACAAACGCAAAAATTCATACACAAATCGATACTAAGTGTGGTAGTAAAACTGTTAAATATTTTAATTCAAAACATACTATATGCTTGTACCATTAAATTTGATGTTCTCTCAATTTCAAAAACAGTTAGTTCAGAAATAAACAGTTACTACAGGAAGAAAATTGATACCTACATAAAAGAAACTGATACCTACAGAAACAAAACTGATACCCACATAAGAGAAACTGATACCTACAAAAACAAAACTGATACCTACATAAAAGAAAAACTGTTAAATATTTTAATTCAAAACATACTATATGCTTGTACCATTAAATTTGATGTTTCACAATTAAATTTGATGGTTGTAAAGTAATGTAATTCTGTTGAAATTTATACTTGTGAAGTAATGATGTTATGTTGCAATTTGATACTTATGAAGTAATGATGTTATGTTCTTAAAACAAAGCTGCTCTTACTTGTAAAAACATACACCAGAACTAATACTGTAAAAACATTTAACTGATACTAAAACTGAACACAAATTAATAACAAATTCCATTTATAACAAATTCCATGCTATACTGAATACAAATTAATAACAAAAGGTCCAATTACAATAAACCACCAAAACAAGTCACACATCCACTTATTAATCTGAACAAATTCAAAATGAAAAATTAAATCATATCCTCTTCGAAGCTTGACAATTCCATTTATTATAACCAAGCTGCTTTGCACTCGCCACATCTATTATGCTTGTTCTGAAAATATGAAAATCCTCCTTTAGACTTAGCTGATGGTCTACCTGCGCCACATTATCACCAATGCCAAAAAAAAACAGTAGTAAAAACATGTTCAGTTTAGAACAATAGTTTTTCCATTTCAAAAAAATGATACCCAAGGTATACAAAACTGATACCTAGTTACTGATAATCAAAAAAATTTATACTAAGAAAAAATAAAAATGATACCAGAAAACTGATCCTAAGATATGATACTTTTCCACTCTATCACAAGCTTATATACAACCCAATCAATGATACTTTTCCAATCATCACAAGCTTATATCTCATTCTTCAAACCATACAAAGAGCAATCAATAGACATCCAGTGCTAAAAGTGTTATTATTCAACACAAACAGACAAAGAAGACTGTTATCCCCACTGAAAATAAAAAATAAAAAATAAACATTAGTAAAAATATGTTCAATGTAGAACATTAATTATTCAATTTCACAAAACTGATACCTACCGTATACAAAACTGATACCTAGTTTCTGATAATAAACAAAATGATAAAAAGAAAAAAAGAAAAATGAAACCCAAAAACTGAACATAAAATATGATATTTTTCCACTCTATCACAACTTTATATACAACCCAAATAACTTTGTATCAAAACTTTGAAAAAAAACGAGATCACGGTAGAAATATGAAAAGAAAAAGGTCGACAAACGCGCATGAGAAAGATATAATAGATGAACTATAATTTTCAGAAGAATGAAATTGAAATAACCAAACAAGGTTGATCGATATTTTGATTGCGAGAGTAAATTGGATCGCGACAGAAAAATTTGATCGAAACGAAGAAGAAGAAGAGGAAGAAGCGCGTGAAAGTGAGCTGGAAGGAAAATACGTGCATGTGTCCTTGTGAGAAAATAATTAGCGGGCTGTCCTTACGGTAAAAAAAGCCCTAAAAATTGTCCTTGAGGAAAATTTCCTGCCATAATTATTACTACAATAATTATTCGTGTTCATATACGCCAGCAATTGACAATTTTAAAAATAAATTGATAAAAATGCTATTTGTGTGGAAATAAATTAGCAACGATAACCAAAAAAAAAAGGAAAAAAAAAGACACCTACCAAATTGTGCAGTTTCAAATTTCAATGGTGAAGGCAAGGAATAAAAATATTGGCCATATTGATATATTCTACATAAGCAATTTCAATACGATATTTCAACGTAGTTTCTTCTAGAGGTGGGCGTGAGTCGATTTGGTGCGGTTTGAAGTCCAAACCGCTTCCGCACTGCATCAAACGGTTAATCAAAAATACAAACCATTATACTAATCTTTTAAACGGTTCGGTTTCGGTTCGGTTTGAATGTACTATGGTTCGGTTTCGGTCCGGTCTGGTTTGAACCCGTATTAAATATGAAATAAAAAAATTACTTCCATCAACAATCAATTTACGAAGGCAACTGTGTGAAGCTTTTACACTTAAAAGGTTAAAACACACAATGTTATACTGAAATGAAGGATTAGTTCTTAACTGAATGAATATTTCAATTTGACATTTAGCTACAAGGGAGATTTTTTTGACGGATTAACCAAACATCAACATTAATCAAAGCATAATCATCAAAGAAAATGATTAGAATAAGATTATAATTAACATTTATCCAAAAAAAATGAGATGAAAAATATTATACCAAAACTATAACTTCTTCCTTTATGGCAGCGAATATTATTAATATAATAACATACGCTAAAATTTGAATATACATCATTAGAATTTAAAATAAGATAGGAGTTGCTTATATTTTTGTCATAAGATTACTAGTGTAAATATTCGATTCGGTCCGGTTTAATATGGTTGGTTCAATCATCCAAACCGCAACCGAACCGTATCGATGCGGGTCGGTTCGGTTTGGGGTATTCGCTTTGGTTAGAAGATTCGATGTGGGTTTCCATACCATTTTTGCAGTTCGGTGCGGACGGTTTCCGTATAGCGGTGCAACGCCATGGCATAAACAAGAAGGTTGAAAATTAGAATAGATATAGAAAAGGTTTATAATATACTAACAACTTTATACAGGAATAGGCGTGGAAAAAATTTAAAATGAAATGAGTAGAGATATTGAATATGACAAATTTTCATTTTAGGCTTAACAGAGAAAAAACCAATTTCAAGTTTATGTATTATTCTAAATTTACTATGAAACTAAGCATGTACTTTTTAATGTTCAACCATTTCAGACTCGCAAGAATATAGATTTGTACTTGGTACTTGTGTATTTTCAGAAGACGTATATACAACGAGTTGTTAAGTTCATGGAAAAAGTTGAAGAAAAATTTAGTTTCAGGGACAGAAAGTTTGCTTTTTAGGTTACAGTACATTTTTAGTGTAAATCACAAAATGATAGTTGTAACTATCATTTTCTGTTTACACTGAAAAGTGTCTTTCGGACTAAAAAGCAAACTTCTTGTCTTTGAAAATAATTTTTTTTACAACTTCTTCTCTGTACCTACCTTCCTGTATATACAAACAGGAAATTATTGTAAAGGACAAAATTTCTCAGCATTTTAGTCTCAAGGACAGACCTTCGGTATTTTAACCTGAATGACAACTTTGTTTATGTATCAGTTTTTAAGTTTTTAGGTATCAGTTTGTAGTTATCTGTAGTAGTTTTTAGGTATCAGTTTTTAATTCGGTAGTAGTTTTGAAAAAATGTTTGTCCTTATTAATAATTTTGAAAGAATGTTTGTCCTTATTAATAATTTTGAAAGAATGTTTGTACTTATTAATAATTTTTAGGAGAATGTTTGTCCTTGTGGTTAAAATATTGAGGTCGTGTCCTTGAGAATAAAAATATACAAATTTTTGTCCTTTAAATTAATTCCCCCATATACAAATGGAGGAATTAATCTAAAGGACAAAAAATTGTGTATTTTTAGCCTCAAGTACACAACTTCAATATTTTTACCGCAAGGACAAACATTCTCCTAAAAATTATGCATAAGGACAAACATTCTTTCAAAATTATTCATAAGGACAAACATTCTTCCAAAATTATTCATAAGGACAAACATTATTCCAAAACTGCTACCGAACTAAAAACTGATACCTAAAAACTGTTATCGATAACTATAAACTACAAACTGATACCTAAAAACTGCTATCGATAACTAAAAACTGATACTTAAAAAAAGTTGTCCTTCAGGCTAAAATATTGAAGGTCTGTCCTTGAGGATAAAACGTTAAGAAATTTTGTCCTTGACAATAATTTCCTGAATACAAATACCCCGCATAGACAAAAAAAGCATATCTTTATAAAAGGTTTCGAACTGGATCTAAATTTGAAATAAGTTCTCTAAGGGCGCCTTAAATGAAAATTTGACTTGTCGTTATCAAAAGGACAATCCGTAATTGTTACCGCACTAATTATGCATATTCATTTATGTCAATTGTGGACCTAACCAAGCATCGTTTGATTCAAATGGCATTCATCTGGAAATAAATTAGCAAGGCACAAAGTAAATACAATAAGCAAAGCAAGATATAAGTTCTGTAAATTTGGTTGCAATGAAGACAAGTTACTCAAAACTTTAACCATATATTGATACATTCAACGTATACAATATTAATATCCTATTTCAACGTAGTTCTTAAATATGCAAACCCTATAAGACACGCAATAAATAGCGACGCGAAGGGATGACGGTCGGCTAGCGACGACTAGCCATCATATTAATTAATCAATTAATTAATTTAATTCTCATTAAGTTTTAAAAAATGTTTAAAAATACTAATTTAATTCCTAAAAAATAAAAAAGATATTTTAACACAGTCATTCAACCTAAGGACGGCTTGTGATCGGTTTAATTAGTATTTTCATTCTGCAATTCGAATATTTATCGTTATTGAAAATCTAACTCGCACGATCAATCCATATGACTTTAAGTCGTTCTATTAAGAAACTTCGATAAAGTTGATTGTGTGTAACATTTTTATAAATTAAAATATTTTTTTAAACTGTTGTGTAATTAGTTATGAATTTTTAAATGTGTTTAGTATAATAAAATTATATAAAATAAAATATTTGGTAGAAAAATAAATTTATTGGATCTTATGTCGATCTAAAATACTTCGGACCTATTTCCAAAAGATAATTAAAAAATAAACAACTGTTGAGTGTCGATCTTGAATTTTAAATTTATATTCGTTTTTCGACATTCAAACTAAAATCCCTTCATTCGAAGGCCAGACGAGTTTCAAACGAGACCAAATCCGAACCGCTGATACTTTGTAATGTGTTAATCCAATTCGTATGGTTGGATTCATTAAAAAATGGCCAAAAAAATTTAAGCTCGAAACATGTTATTTTGGCGGGACTTGTATAACACTTATATTTACATCCAAGGACGAGTATGACTACCAAAACGGAAGGGTGAGTATCAAATTTATTGCAGTGTCATTACTATTTAGTGCATGTATATTATTTATGATTTATTAAACATCTACATCAAAATTGATATAGGGGATTTGAGCTGGAGCCTTCCGATTATATTCTGGCATGTCTCTAGAAAGGTATACACGAGTCGTATGTTGGGTTGTTGGCTGACGTGGGATGAAATCCCATCTTATATTAAAGATGCTATATGGACCGACTTGTTGGTAAGTATAAATTTATAATTCATTTGAGAATGAAATATTTGTTCTTTGAAAATTAATATACTATGCATAATTCATTTTAATTTCAATGTGCAGTTTACGATCGTGGTAGGGGAGGAAGATCAACAGTTGTTTAGAAACAACCGGAATAAGAAAATATGGAAAAACTACAAGGACACCCTCTCAGGCGTGAAACACAAAAATAAAAAACCTGATTGGATAAGTGCTAATATTTGGATGGATTTTCTTAAGCATTGGCAAACTCCTACCGTGAAAGTGAGTTTTTCAGTTTCATATGTTTATTATAATTTGTTTAAAGTTTGTATAATAATTGCGCAAATTTAGTCAATCGTTTATTTAAGTAGTTACAGATGGTAAATATAATTTTTATGTTAAATTTACAAAAAGTATCTACGTGGAACTCGGCAAACAGGAATAAAAATCCTATTACACACCACGGCGTATCAAAATCCTTCCAACAATATCGAAAGGAAATGGTAAATTTATAAATTGTGATTATAAAATACTTACAACATTGTTTAATCATATATAATTTCAGGTGAAAGGGAAGGGTCGTGACCCCACATATTTGGAGGTCTTCACTCGCATACACGCCATCAAGCACACTAATGAAGATGACTCAGTAACATTTACTTGAACAAACCCCAAATCACAAGCTATCATGGTAAACATGCTTTTAATATTTTTCTCTAATTTCACGTTACATAAATTTTAAATAGAATATTTATTTTGACAAAATTCTATTTCTAAACGTAGGAAATGTTTGTAATAGAGCGAGCTCGAGTACCGTAGGCAACTAGCCGAGAGGAGTTGACTATGGAGGAGGAGTGTAACACCCCGTAAAATCAACCCTAATTAAATAATAAATTAAGAGAAATTCATTTAATTATGGTAGGGATAAAAATGGAAATTTTATAAAATTGACCATAAAAGTTATTTCGTTGCGTTCGGGGCGACATTCTGATCTGTTTCCATATATATATATATATATATATATATATATATATGCTGAAGACTGAGCTCAAACGAAGAAGTTATGAGCATTTGAAGTTTTTGGATTTAAATTAATTTAGTTCGAATTCAAATACAAATGAGTATTTAAATTTAAAGTTTGAATTTCAAAAGTTGATTGTGATTAGCTTGAGGGTTAAGTAAATATTAAAGTTAATTAGGGATTAATTAACTTTAAAACTTAATTAGGGAATAAAATAATCAAGTAATGGAAATAATCAAATGTTCTCAAAATTAAATGGAGAGGTCGACCCCTTGACCTCTACCGGTCGACACCCAGTGGTCTACCATTAGCGGTCGACCGGTGGTATAGGGATTGTTGACCGCTCCTATACATTGGCGGGTAGGGTTTCTTATTTTAAACGCTCCAGATTTATCTGTTTAAACCTATTTTCATCCTACGGTTCTTGTGCTTTTCAATCACTATAAATAAAACCCTAGACCCCTCACTTTTATTCATAAATATTTTGGAAACATCAGCAAAATTCTGTCTGTTTATCTCTTCTTAGATTCATAAAAATTCATTAGGGTTTCAAGTGAGAAATCCTAATCTGTCCTTGTTTATTACTTAATTTCTAAACCTCTTCTCCTCCATCCTTTCTAAATCTAATATATACATACATACATACAAATCTCTTGTTGTATATATCAAAAAGAAGAGATCCAAAGGAGATTATAATGGATATTGCAAATCAAAAGAGAAGCAAAGCTAAGAACCAACTTTGAATGAAAACCTTAGTTTTTCTATTTTAGTAGTTGAATAGTATTGTTTGGATTTTATATATGCATTGGGGAGTTTTGGATTACGAAAACATCATATTAAAAATCCCTAAAATTCCCCCAAAGCAAAATATCAATTTTTAGGATTGGAATTTTAATTGTTTTGTGTTAAAATAATAGAGTTTTGTGGATTTTACAATTTATGTATTCTACATTCTATTCCACTTCTTATTCTTCTTCTCCAGATCAAATTAAGGGATTTAATTGAGAAATAGTGTGTAAAGGATGAATCTTTATTCATAGTTTACACCCACTATTTCTATAAAATTTAATAGAAATTCCCTTATCTTAATTCATGTAAAAAGTTGAATAGAGTGCAGAATTGATAAAATTGTAAGTTTCCATTTTTGGTTTATTCTATTGTTTTAATATGAGATAAGTTGGATTTAAATTCTATATACAAGTCTATTTATTGCAATTTTGGATATCATTATTGAATTCTTGTTAAGGATATTAGAATCCCTTGTTATGGATATTGGGATTTGGACATTATTGGTAAAATGGAAGAAAAAGGAAAGGCTTGTATTATTGTGGTTAAAAAGGAATTAACATTTAACGTTAGTTAGGATGTAATCTCCGCAAGCATAAAATAATAAATGCGTATTTAGTTATATATTAATTAGCGTAATAAACGTATAATTATATCGTATAATGGCATAGTTAATTAGGTAATGATTGTCATTAAATCCCCCTTAGGAAATTAATTGGTGTTTTAAGGCGTAATAAGGAAGGTTCCTTATAAATCCTTAATTATGGAACGGTGAGATGAGTAGTATATATATGGAGAGTATTTAAATTATGGTTTAAGTTATAAGGATGTAAAGTCAGTCGAAAGGCACACGAAGTCTACCTAGCTAATCTTGCTATCAGCAGTATGACTTTGGGCTGATGCAAGACATCTCCTATGACAAGTATATATAATGATGCGAGTTTGTCCCAAATTATGTAGGGTAAATCTGTCCAGCTAATCTGGCTACCAGTTTCTACAAATAGTCAGACTAATGTTAGACGTCATGATGAGTATGGGTCATAATACAAAGGACCTGCTTAGGGTCTTGAGGTATTAAGTGTTTGTTTGAGGGTCCGCCTCTTTTCCTCAAATGAAGTATTAAATGGCCGGGACTAGGTTTAGGCACGGTTAAGGATATCTCAGAAAGGTCCGCTTCAATAGGAAGTATTAAGTGTCTGAAGAGATTTCCATGCAATGTCAGCTAGATAGATACCTACGTGGAATCCGCCTAAGGAATATGTATTAAATGATGGGGGCCTACCTTAATTGAGGTCTTGATTGGTCAGAGTCTGCCTATTTTCCCTTAAAAGGTAGTGAGTGGCTTGGGTTATATCTCTCGCGTTGTTAAATATTTATGACATTGGTTATGGGTTATGGGATTAGGAAACCTGCTTCAGGAGTGGAAGGTATTAAGTGGTTGTTTAACGACACGCCTTCTTTCCATATACGAAGTATTAAATGGTTTAGTTACATAAGACATGTTCTTATTTAAATTATAGTACCCAAGTACTGAAATAGTAAAGCTCGAGATTTTTATTCACTAGAAACTTGCTGTTCTAACTCTCTTCTCATTACAACATAGGTTAGAGAAGGATTTATTATATATAACGGTTGTTGTTATGTATTTTGGCATTTGAAATGATTTGAAATAAATGGGTGCTATTATTGTTATTATATTTTATTCCTTCCGCTATGAGTTCTGAAAGAATAGATAGATAGCTGTGTAAAGTTTTCTTTTTACCAACCATTAACCAGCTCTAGAACTGGCCTAAGTTTCGATGGGTCTTTTCTGGGTTGGAATTTAGGCCTGTTTCAGGGCGGGTTATTACATTTTGGTATTAGAGCTTATGTTACCCAATCAATGGGAAAAGGTATATGCATGAGTGGCAATTTTATTATTTTTGAAAATATTTTTTAAAAACCTTACTATATAAATATACACACACATACTTATTTTGAATTTACGTCTGTCTCTATAAATTCCGCCTATAGAAGTAGTTGCTACTATATTCCGAAAGGGTGGACGAAGCAACTATGAGTTGGAAAAATAAATATAGTTGAATTTATACTTCTTTGTTGGTCCTCGACTTCCTTATTATTGTGGACCCTGTAAGCATATTAAATAATAGGGACAGAAACTATATATGGAAAGATAGTAACTCCAAAATTTAATAGATAATGAATATGCAATAAGTAAGAAGTTACAAGAAATTAAATAGATTAAGGAGACCATCAATGAAATCATAGGAAGATAAGGAGAAAGTTAAATAGGTAACGTTGAATAAGCAAATAAATATCTTTAGGAAATGTCCATTGAGATAACAACCATTTGTATTTATTAAAACCTGAAAAGAAAAATTAAGGAAAATGGGTAATAATGGAATGACATATTAAGAAATACTCATCTTAATTTGGTAGGGAATGTCAGGACCTCAACACCATTTATACCACTTGATAATAAATGGCAGCTTCTAGCAAAAGTTTCTTTTAGAGTTGTCGGGTTGTAGTTGCTAGTTGTATGCCTTAGCTATTGGAAAAGTGGATGATGTGGTATAAGATATATCCTTGTTTTATTCCTGTGTTGACTTTATGAATGGGATTTAAACCGCTTGATAAATATATATGTTGGGAAGAATAGTAAATAGGGAATTTTATGGAGACACTTAACTTGCGATAAACCAAAGGTAAGACTGGAAGTTAATAAGGAAACCAGGTTAGTAGCCTAAAGTGAATAAATGTTTCAATCTTAAACTTTAGAATTTTGAGAAAAATAAAATTTAACTCACAGACTGTCACCATTTGAGGGAAAGATGAGATATACAAAAATCTGAAGAGAATTTCCTATTGATCAAGGATAAAGAAGAGGATGACAGAATTTTCCGTTAGAAGCAATGAGATCGTGACATCTCTAAAACAACTTCATGGAGTTTCCGTTTGCATCATTGGTGATATGTATCCTTAGTTTGCTAGAAAATTTTAAAGGAGTTTGCTGGTATCTTTAGGAACTAGCTTTAGGAACTTTGTTAAATCTAAGCATTGCTTACCAATTGAAGACCGATGAATAAACTAAAGGAATGGATAGGAACCTGGAGGATTTGTTGATAGCTTGTATCATAGACTTTGGAGGACATTAGGAGCAACACTTATCCTTAGTAGACTTCGCGTTTAGTAGTCAAAAATAGATGATTGTTATGGCACCCTTGAAGCACTTTTCGGGAGGCCATACAAATCGCCAAATTGTGGGTAAGAAATCACCGACAAATTCTACTTGGACCAGATTTGGATTGCGAGACTTTGGAAAACCAAGTTGATTAAACAACATGTAAAGGCCGTAAGATTTGGATAGTTGGAAAATTCGGCACCAAATTTATTGGGCCTTTCCCAATATTGGGAAAACATAAGGAAAACTTTTTTGTTGGCTGGAGCCCATGACGTTTTTCACTTTTTGCATTTGAGGAAATACCTTCATAGCATAGCAATTGTGGAAGAGCCTAATCAATGAGGGATTTTGAGATGGAGCCAATAGCATCCCGTGCCAATGCAAGCATTGTGGAGCATATAACTAGGAAGTTCTGCAATAAAAAAAATTAGATTGCTCCGAGTACAATGGGGAAAAAATCCGGTGGAAGGCATGAGGAGTTCTCGTCCCAAGCCTATCTTTGGTAAATTTTATCTCCAAAATTAGGATTTTTGTTGCATCGTGGTTGCTATATTGAATGGTAGGAGATGGTTTCTACACTTTTTCACCATCACTTTACATCCATATAGCAGTTTTATGCATGTTTAGGTATTTACATACATATTTGCATTGCACGATCACACACTCACGCTAGAATTGAGCTCATTTTAGTATGTCTGCAGCACATAATCATATTGCACTTTAGTTGTGTAGATTCTATGTAGATAACTTAGTTGTATAACATTGACGTTATTGTACGTTACGCTGTTCGTCGCTTGAAAGATTTTCGAATGAAATTCTTTTTAGGGGGAGAATGTAATATCCCGTAAATTCTGCCCTAATTAAATAAGTAAATTAAGAAAAATTCAATTAATTAGTATAGCGATAAAAATGATTTTTTTTATAAAAGTTAGAATTTGACCACGAAAGTTATTCTATTGCTTTCATGGTGAAATCATGATCTGTTTTCATATGTAATATGCTGAAAATGGAGCTCAAACGAAGAAGTTATAAGCATTTGAAGTTTTCATATTTAAATAATTTAGTTCAAATTCGAATTCAAATTCAAATGAGTATTTAAATTTAAAGTTTGAATTTCAAAAATTAACTGTGATTAGACCTGGAGATTAAGTAAACGTTAAAGTTAATAGTTAACATTAAAAGTTAATTAGGGAATAAATAATCATGCAATGGAAACAATCAAACGTTCCAAAAATTAAACAGAGAGGTCGACCCCTTGACCTCTATTGATCGACCTCTAGCGGTCGACCGGTGGTATAGGGGTAGTCGACCGCTCCTATTCAAGTGGCGCTAGTGTTTCTTATTTTTAAACGCTCCAAATTTATCCATTTCAACATATTTTCATCCTACAGTTCTGGTGTATTTCAACCACTATATATAAGACCCTTAACCCCTCACTTTTATTCACAAATATTTTGGAAATATTAGCGAAGCTATGTCAGTTTATCACTTCTTGGATTCAGAAAACTCCATTAGGGTTTTAGTTAAGAAATCCTAATTTATCTTTGTTTACTATTTAATTTCTAAACCTCTTCTCATGCAACCTTTTTGAATCTAATATATACACACATACATACATACATACATACATAAATCTCTTGTTATATAAAAAAAGAAGAGATTTGAAAGAGATTATAATGGGCGTTGCAAATCCAAAGGGAAGCAAAGCTAAGGACCAACTATGAGTGGAAATCTTAGGGCTCATTTGTTTTCGTTTTGGATTTTGAGTTTTAATTTGTGTTTTCAAATTGCACTAAGAAATACCCAAAAATATGATAAGAAGATTTTCAATTCTTAGTCATTCGATGTTCAAGGGCCAACAGAGATTGTTCTCCGTACCTTTGTCATATCTCTCAAAGCATAAAAATAAAATAAACTTGTTTTCTATTTTACATGTTAATTTCATTTTTCAAAATTATTTGTTTTCCAACAATACACACGACAGACGTACTTTTGTTTAGAAGAAAATACAAAATTAAAAATGATAATCCAAATGGGGTCTTAGTTTTTCTATTTTAGCGGTTGAATAATATAGTTTGAATTTGATATATGCCTTGGGGAGTTTTGGATTACGAAAACATCATGTTAAAAATCCCCAAAATTCCCACAAAGTGAAATGTCAATTCTTTGGGTTGGAATCTTAATTGATTTGTGTTAAAATAATGGAGTTCTATGGATTTTGCAATTTATGTATTCTGCATTCTATTCCACTTCTTATTATTCTTCTCCAGATCTAATTAAGGGATTTAATTCAAAAATGGTGTGTAAAGAACGAATCTTAATTCGTAGTTTACACCACATATTTCTATAAAATTTAATAGAAATTTTCTTATCAAAATTCATGTAAAAGAAGTTGAATAGAGTGTAAAATTGATTAAATTGTAAGTTTCCATTTTCGGTTTATTCCATTGTTTTAATATGAGATAAGTTGGATTTAGATTCTATATACAAGTCTATTTATTGCAAATTTGGATATGAGTATTGAATCCATATTATGGATATTAGAATCCCTTGTTATGGATATTGGAATGTGGACATTATTGGTAAAATGGAAGAAAAAGGAAAGACTTGTATCATTATGGTTAAAAAGGAATTGATATTTAACGTTAGTTAGGACATAATCTTCGCACGCGTAGTGTAATGACCCGTATTTTTACGGATCGAAACATCGTAAAATAGTTGTTATTAGACTGTTGGTATTGTTGAGTCATCCAGAGTTTAGGCCGACTAGAGCTTAGGTCGTGGGGTAGGTTAGGTCGAGTGAACAACCTAAGAGATTGGAGCAACCTACAGAATTTAACGACTTAAGGGGAGTTGGCGACCTAAGAGAGTTAGTAGTAGCAGTTAACGACTTAGGGACTGGACGAGGTAAGGACTTAGGTCGTATAGCAGTTGGGTCGCGTAGTGGTTTGGGTCGTATGATAGTTTGGGACGACCTATAGGATTTGACCGACCTAAGGAAGCGGCGACTTAAGAGTTAGCGGTATTTGGAAACTGGGCGAGTTAGCGACCTAGTAGACAGTGCGAGTTAACGACCTATAGTAGTTAGGTCGGTGGAGCGACTTATAGGAGTTGGCGACTTAAGGATTATAGGTCGTAAGCGACTTAAGGTAGAATGCTTAAGTCGTTATAGTTAGGTCGTTGTGAACCTGAGTATAGATAGGTCGCGTGAGTTGTTAGGTCGCGTGAGTTGTTAGGTCGTGGCTTCTGTTAAGTCGTTAGGTCGGTACTGTTGCTAAGCCGCTTGAGTGTGTTAGGTCGTAGGTCGCGCGCATATGTTAGGTCGCATATGTGGTAGGTCGCGCGCATGTGTTAGGTCGTAGTGTTTTTAGGTCGTAGGTCGTGGACGACCTAAGGGGGCGGACGACCTAAGGAAATCAGCCTATAAATAGGCGGGTTCTTCTTCATTTTTGGGATCCGGATTTCGAAGCGACGAAGTGCTTCCATTTTGAGAGCTCGAGTTCTACACTTCTTCACTTCTTTTCTCCACTCTAATCTTGTGATTCCTTCCATCCAAATCGAAGATCAAATCGAAGCTTAGATTGAAGATCTTCATCCATCGAAGAGAGATTTCATCGTTTGAAGCGGAGTTTTGATAGATCGAGTTAGATTCTTCGCTGTCCAGATCTGAAGTGTGGTGCTTTTGAGGTGTTTAGGTGATTTGGTGAGTGGTGATTATCTCTCACACGGATCCAAAGGAGTATATCGGATTATTGGCTTGATTTGGTGTTAAAATAGTGATTTCCATGCATTTTCATAAAATTAAGTGTAGATCTATTGTTCATGATGATTTGACATCCATTTTACTACATGTTAACCTATGCAAGTTCATTCATCAAGTTATAGAGATATTGTTCATGTTTCATGCTTGTTAGATTTAGACTCTTTATTTACGAAATTGCCATTATTGTTATTTAGATCATGTTTGAATGTTTGATTACTTGGATTAATGTTTGACTTGATTGATTGTTGTAAATTAGTTGATTGATGATTTGATTTGGACAAGTTAGTCGAAGATGATTCAAAGGCTAAGGGAAAGGCTCTTGAATTGTAAAAGCTGCTCGTGGCATATGTGGCGGATGATGAAGCTCATATGGATAGATTTGATGATGTTGATGTTGAGATGAGGTTTTGCTATGATTAGATGAAGTGAGGCATGGTATGAGATAGCCTTGGTTTAATCCAGACGGGATCATTCCAAGCATGTTGATAACTCGGTGAAATGGTTCGAGTTAAGGATAATGGTTTGCTCAAGAGGCGCTTGAGCTAGTATGGAAATAGTCGTCGGGGAGGATGACTAGAAGGCTGAGATTTCATCGTTGTTGAAGGTTCTAGCAGGCTCAAAGCAAGAGTACGTTGGGCAGATTCGATAGTCCCTAAAGACTATGATTGTAGTCAAGTACTCTGGGCAGATTCGATAGTCCTAGGCACGGGCTGCGACGACGTGCGGAGTTCTGTCTAGAACCGGGGTTGCCATTAACCCTTGACGGACGGCTGAAAGAATGTGCCGGTCATTCAATGAACGGTGGTATCGAGGCAATGATAACAGTGATACCCAGAGTCATGGATGTTTGGTTGTATCGTCATTCGGTCTCAAGAGCGGTATTTTCTGGGTGCTTATCTGATCTTGGTTTAGGCCTTGGGGGTTTGTACTTGGAAAACACCGACCTTGACTCGAGTGATAATTACTTTACTTTAAATGTCTGCTTTGCTATGTTTACTTCTGCTTAATGTGTGTCTGGGGGCTATCACTATAGAAAGAGGTGGAGTGGGAGGGTTGGATTCCTATTCCTTTTTCCTTTATGCTCTTTTGGTATGTTGTTAGTTAATTTACCGCTCACTAAGACTGTTGTCTGACTCAAGGCTTTATGTTTAACTCTTATTGCCTTGGGTTGTTCATCCGCTTTGGGATGGGCAGACTAGGTAGCAGGTGACAGGTGCCGTTCTTAGTTTCCGACGATGTTGATGACGAAGATGAGCTGGAGGCTTGCATATTATTTTCTTACTATATGTACTGGATGTTCCGCTGCTTGTATATTTTCTGAGTGATATGTAGTGAGGCTTGATGTATTGACTATTCAGGTGTTGTACCAAACTATTATGAGGTTTAATAGAGATTCTGTTCTGTAAAGCTTCATTATATATATTTTCTATTGTATTTTATCCATGCGCTGTGAGTTATACGATAGATTCTGCTATTTTAACTTAACCTTGGCAATCGTCCATGGCTTCCTGGCACACTTTACAGCGCACTATTTCTATGTACAGTGCAGGGGTCATGGGCGGTCGTCACATTTGGTATCAGAGCCTTGGTTAATCGATTTTACCCAACGCTCGCTGATGTAACTACGTATGAGAGACGTAATTGTATTTTGATGGATGATTACTATATATAATATAGTAGCTTAGAAGTAAGTGAGTCCTTTATGCAGTTGTTTCTCAAGGTGTGCTAATCATTCCTTTTATAGATATTAAGGATGAGTCGAAGAGGGAGACCAGCTGCTAGGGAAGGCCGTGCTACTGAGGGGGCTGCTGATTATGTTGCTATGTTCGAAGCTATGATGACTTCGATCATGAGAAGGATGCCAGCTCCGGGGCCATCAGTAGATGTTGGAGTTCAAGTTCAAACTCCAAAACCGGTGGATTTTGCTAAGTTGTGTAAAGATTATACTGCTCTTGGAGGAAAGGTTTTCTTGGGGACAGAATCAACCATTGAAGTCCAGAGGTGGATAGATGCTTGTAGAAGGATCTTTGGTGATTTGGGAATTAAGGATGCAACTAAAAGGAAGTTAGCATCAAGACAGCTTCAAGGAAGAGCTTCTGACTGGTGGAACTCTATCACCATTGATACTCCGGAGGAAGAAATTACTTGGGAGCAATTCCAAGCCAAATTTGAAGCTAAGTTCATATCTACAGCTCAGAAGTCTGTTTTGTTCAAGAAGTTTGTGGAGCTCAAGCAAGGTGGAAGACCAGTTCTTGAGTATGTTTCTGAGTTTGAAGCTTTGTCCAAGTATGCCCGGTCGTATATTGAATCTGCGTATCAGAAGAATGAGAAGTTTGTGACAGGCTTGGACAGTTATCTTGGGAGGCAGTTGGTGGATCATTTGGACGATCCATTTGAGAAGCTTGTGGAGAAGGCTCTCAGGCACGAGAATCTGTTTCCTAGAGAAGGATCTGTTGTTGCTGTGACCAAGGAAGAGTCTAAACCACAGCAGGGTGGAAACAAGAAGAGGAAGCAGCAGTAGCAGAAGGGTAAGGATGGCCAGAATAAGCCGAAGGGCGAAGTAACCTGCTACAATTGTCAGCAGAAGGGCCATTTCTCCAGAGATTGCAAGAATCCGAAGGTACCGGTGAAGTGCCACAACTGTGACAAACCGGGGCATATTAGGAAGAATTGTCCAGAACCGCGGAAGGACAAGCAGATTGTGCAAGCTTATGCTTTGGGGGCTGTTCCATCATCTTCGAAAGCTCCTACCGTTGAAGAGAAAGGAAAGAGTGTGGTGGTTCAAGGTACTCTTTCCATTTGTGGTGTTCCAGTGAGAGTGTTATTTGATACTGGGGCATCGCATTCTTTTGTTTGTAATGAACTTGTAGGCCGGTTGGGTTTAGAACCGGATATTGTTGATAGGCCATTGGTTGTGACTAATCCAGTTGGGGGTTCGTCTTGTTTGTGTATGCTATGCCGTGGTCTGATTGTATCGAGTCATGATTGCTCTTTTGTTTGTGATTGTTTTGTTCTGAACTTTGCGAGGTTCGGAATTATTTTGGGTATGGACTGGCTTAGGAAGTATGCGGCAAAGGTTGATTGTGAAAGGTTGGAGGTGACAGTCGAGAATGTGGAGGGGCGAAAGGTTGTGATACGATGTAAGCATGAAGAAGGCGTCTTCATGAGCTTCATGTATTCGCTGGTTGTTCCACGGGATGGACTGTCATCGGTGCCAATCGCTAATGGATTTGAGGATGTCTTTGATGAGGTCAAAGGGTTACCGCCGCATAGAGAGATCGAGTTTCGTATAGATCTAGTTGAAGGAGCCAGACCTGTTGTGATGCCTCTTAGGCGGATGGCGCCTAGGGAACAGCAGGAGTTGAAGGTACAGGTTGATGATCTTTTACAGAAAGGATTCATTCGGCGTAGTGTGTCCGAATGGGGTGCACCAGTTGTGTTTGCAACCAAAGTAGATGGATCATTGAGGTTGTGTGTGGATTATCGTGAGCTGAATAAAGTGACTAAGAAGAACAAGTATCCATTGCCGAGAATAGACGACTTGTTTGATCAGCTTCACGAAGCTAAGGTGTTTTCTTAGATGGATTTGGCAACGGGATTTCACCAATTAAGAGTGGCTAAGGATAGTGTGCCGAAGACTGCTTTCAGGACACCATCCGGTTTCTTTGAGTGGCTGGTAATGCCGTTTGGATTGACCAATGCACCAGCATATTTTGTGGATCTTATGAATAGAGTGTTCAGAGATCAGTTGAACAAGTTCGTACTAGTGTTCGTGGATGATATTTTGATTTATTCCAGAACTGAAGAAGAGCACAAGACGCACTTGCGTATTGTTTTGGAAATCTTACGAAAACATCAGCTGAAGGCTATGTTTTCGAAGTGTCACTTCTGGAAGAGTGAAGTGAGGTTCTTAGGCCATATTATCTCTGGAAGCGGAATAGCGGTTGATCCCGCCAAGATAGCAGCAATCCAGGATTGGGGCAGACCTAAGAATGCATCTGATGTGAGAAGTTTTCTTGGATTAGCAGGATACTATCGTCGATTTATCAAGGACTTTTCCAAGGTGGCTGCACCATTAACAGGATTGACGAAAAAGAACCAAGTATTCAGATGGGATGCTAAGTGTGAGCAAGCTTTCGGAATCCTGAAGGAGCGACTGCCACGTGCTCCTGTTTTGACTATTCCAAGTGGAAATGATGAGATGGTGGTTTACACCGATGCATGTGGAACTGGACTTGGAGCAGTGCTGATGCAGAAGGGTAAAGTTGTTGCGTATGCAAGTCGACAACTGAAGCCGCATGAAAGGAATTATCCGACTCATGATTTGGAGTTAGCGGCAATTGTTTTTGCTCTAAAGATGTGGAGACATTATCTATTGGGAGTTCGATTCGAGTTGTTTACAGATCATAAGTCGTTGAAGTATCTTTTCTCCCAAAAGGATTTGAATCTTCGGCAGCAACGATGGCTAGAGTTTTTGGCGTCATATGATTTTGATATAGCCTATACTCCGGGAAAAGGTAACGCAGTGGCAGATGCGTTAAGTCGAAGACATGCAGGATTGGGAGTCATGTTTTCAGAATGGAAGAATCTCGAGTATTTAGCTGGATTTGACTTCAGGCCCAGATGTGAATTGGAACCTAAGAAGTTGGCAAACTTATCTATAAGACCTACTCTTGTGGAAAGGATTGGCGAGAGCCAAAAGCGAGACGATAAGCTTGTCAAGATTATCTGTGACTTGGAATCTGGATTGGACCCAGAAAAGGATAAAGGATTTGAGGTCGATCGAGAGGGTTGGCTTCGGAAGCAAGGACGACTAGTTGTTCCCGATATAGATGAATTGAGAAATGAAGTTCTGCAGGAAAGTCATCACTCGAAGTTGACAATTCATCCAGGTGGAAATAAGATGTATCGGGATATGAAGAGAACCTATTACTGGGAAGATATGAAGAAGGATGTTGGAAATTTTATTTCCAAGTGCATGAACTGCCAGTTGGTAAAAGCCGAACAGAAGAAGCCAAGTGGATTGCTTTAGCCGCTAGAAGTTCCTACATGGAAGTGGGAGCAAGTATCGATGGATTTTATTGATGGGCTACCTAGAACAAGAACGGGGAATGAAGGGATTTGGGTCATTGTAGATCGTATGACTAAGAGTGCAAGATTCATTCCTGTTCGATCAACTAGGACTGCATCAAAGTTGGCTGAGCTGTATGTTAAGTGGATAGTTCGATTCCATGGTATTCCGAAGAGTATAGTGAGCGATCGAGACCCATTGTTCACTAGTGGATTTTGGAAGAGCTTCCAAGAAGTTTTGGGAACTGAGTTGTGTTTGAGTACAGCTTATCATCCCCAAACAGATGGTCAGACCAAGAGAGTCAACCGAATTTTGGAAGATCTCCTCAGAGCTTGTGTTTTGGATTTCGGAGGATCATGGGAAGATCACCTTCATTTGGTGGAATTTTCGTGTAATAACAGTTACCAGTCAAGCATTGGTATGGCCCCGTATGAAGCATTGTATGGAAGACCGTGTAACTCTCCGACATGTTGGTTAGAAACAGGAGAAAAGCTGATACTTGGGCCAGAAATGATTCGACAGACTTCGGATTGCATAGAGATCATTCGGCAACGAATGAAGGCAGCCCAAGACCGTCAGAAAAGTTATGCCGATAAGCGTCGTAAGGATTTGGAATTCGACGTAGGTGATATGGTTTTTGTGAAGATTTCTCCACTGAAGAATGTTATTCGATTCGAGAAGAAAGGAAAATTGACTCCAAGATTTGTTGGACCATTCCCGATCATCGAGCGAATTGGAAAGCTCGCCTATAAATTAGAGTTACTAGAAAAGATGGCGGGTGTGCACAATGTTTTTCATGTATCGTATCTACGGAAGTATGTGCACGACTCTAATACAGTGGTTTTTGCTGATAGCTGTGAAGATTTTGAGATTGATCCAGTCGATAAGAGACCTCGTAAGCCGTTTCGTGTTGTGGAAGCTGACACGAAACAGCTTAGGAGGAAGGTAGTTAGGTTGCTCAAGATACAATGGAGTGATGATGTTAACGACTATACATGGGAGGTGGAAGAGAGGATGAAGGCAGCTCATCCTGAACTCTTCGAGGTATGGCTATAAGGTGTCGTGTCATCTCACGAAATTGTAACTTGTTCTAATTTTAGAATTCTGCATGCTAAGCTAGAATTGGATGCATGGTTTGTTGATTGCTTTGGATGGTAGGCATGCAGAATAGCTTTTGATTGCTCTTGTTTGTTTGGAATTTCGGGGGCGAAATTCCTAAGGGGGAGAGAATGTAACGACCCGTATTTTTACGGATCGAAACATCGTAAAACAGTTGTTATTAGACTGTTGGTATTGTTGAGTCATCCAGAGTTTAGGTCGACTAGAGCTTAGGTCGTGGGGTAGGTTAGGTCGAGTGAACGACCTAAGGGATTGGAGCAACCTACAGAATTTAACAACTTAAGGGGAGTTGGCGACCTAAGAGAGTTAGTAGTAGCAGTTAACGACTTAGGGACTGGACGAGGTAAGGACTTAGGTCGTATAGCAGTTGGGTCGCGTAGTGGTTTCAGTCGTATGATAGATTGGGACGACCTATAGGATTTGACCGACCTAAGGAAGCGGCGACTTAAGAGTTAGCGGTATAGAAAACTGGGCGAGTTAGCGACCTAGTAGACAGTGCGAGTTAACGACCTATAGTAGTTAGGTCGGTGGAGCGACTTATAGGAGTTGGCGACTTAAGGATTATAGGTCGTAAGCGACTTAAGGTAGAATGCTTAAGTCGTTATAGTTAGGTCGTTGTGAACCTGAGTATAGATAGGTCGCGTGAGTTGTTAGGTCGCGTGAGTTGTTAGGTCGTGGCTTCTGTTAAGTCGTTAGGTCGGCACTATTGCTAAGCCGCTTGAGTGTGTTAGGTCGTAGGTCGCGCGCATATGTTAGGTCGCATATGTGGTAGGTCGTGCGCATGTGTTAGGTCGTAGTGTTTTTAGGTCGTAGGTCATGGATAGTTAGGTCGTGGACGACCTAAGGAAATCAGCCTATAAATTGGCGGGTTCTTCTTCATTTTTGGGATCCGGATTTCGAAGCGACGAAGTGCTGCCATTTTGAGAGCTCGAGTTCTACACTTCTTCACTTCTTTTCTCCACTCTAATCTTGTGATTCCTTCCATCCAAATCGAAGATCAAATCGAAGATCCAAGAGCTTAGATTGAAGATCTTCATCCATCGAAGAGAGATTTCATCGTTTGAAGCGGAGTTTTGATAGATCGAGTTAGATTCTTCGCTGTCCAGATCTGCAGTGTGGTGCTTTTGAGGTGTTTAGGTGATTTGGTGAGTGGTGATTATCTCTCACACGGATCCAAAGGAGTATATCGGATTATTGGCTTGATTTGGTGTTAAAATAGTGATTTCCATGCATTTTCGTAAAATTAAGTGTAGATCTATTGTTCATGATGATTTGACATCCATTTTACTACATGTTAACCTATGCAAGTTCATTCATCAAGTTATAGAGATATTGTTCATGTTTTATGCTTGTTAGATTTAGACTCTTTATTTACGAAATTGCCATTATTGTTATTTAGATCATGTTTGAATGTTTGATTACTTGGATTAATGTTTGACTTGATTGATTGTTGTAAATTAGTTGATTGATGATTTGATTTGGACAAGTTAGTCGAAAATGATTCAAAGGCTAAGGGAAAGGCTCTTGAATTGTAAAAGCTGCTCGTGGCATATGTGGCGGATGATGAAGCTCATATGGATAGATTTGATGATGTTGATGTTGAGATGAGGCTTTGCTATGATTAGATGAAGCGAGGCATGGTATGAGATAGCCTTGGTTTAATCCAGACGGGATCATTCCAAGCATGTTGATAACTCGGTGAAATGGTTCGAGTTGAGGATAATGGTTTGCTCGAGAGGCGCTTGAGCTAGTATGGAAATAGTCGTCGGGGAGGATGACTAGAAGGCTGAGATTTCATCGTTGTTGAAGGTTCTAGCAGGCTCAAAGCAAGAGTACGTTGGGCAGATTCGATAGTCCCTAAAGACTATGATTGTAGTCAAGTACTCTGGGCAGATTCGATAGTCCTAGGCACGGGCTGCGACGACGTGCGGAGTTCTGTCTAGAACCGGGGTTGCCATTAACCCTTGACGGACGGCTGAAAGAATGTGCCGGTCATTCAATGAACGGTGGTATCGAGGCAATGATAACAGTGATAGCCAGAGTCATGGATGTTTGGTTGTATCGTCATTCGGTCTCAAGAGCGGTATTTTCTGGGTGCTTATCTGATCTTGGTTTAGGCCTTGGGGGTTTGTACTTGGAAAACACCGACCTTGACTCGAGTGATAATTACTTTACTTTAAATGTCTGCTTTGCTATGTTTACTTCTGCTTAGTGTGTGTCTGGGGGCTATCACTGTAGAAAGAGGTGGAGTGGGAGGGTTGGATTCCTATTCCTTTTTCCTTTATGCTCTTTTGGTATGTTGTTAGTTAATTTACCGCTCACTAAGACTGTTGTCTGACTCAAGGCTTTATGTTTAACTCTTATTGCCTTGGGCTGTTCATCTGCTTTGGGATGGGCAGACTAGGTAGCAGGTGACAGGTGTTGTTCTTAGTTTTCGACGATGCTGATGACGAAGACGAGCTGGAGGCTTGCAATTATTTTCTTACTATATGTACTGGATGTTCCGCTACTTGTATATTTTATGAGTGATATGTAGTGAGGCTTGATGTATTGACTATTCAGATGTTGTACCAAACTATTATGAGGTTTAATAGAGATTCTGTTCTGTAAAGCTTCACTATATATATTTTCTATTGTATTTTATCCATGCGCTGTGAGTTATACGATAGATTCTACTGTTTTAACTTAACCTTGGCAATCGTCCATGGCTTCCTGGCACACTTTACAGCGCACTATTTCTTTGTACAGTGCAGGGGTCATGGGCGGTCATCACACGTAGAATGATAAATGTGTATTTATTTACATATTAATTAGCGTAATAAACGTATAAGGCATAGTTAATTAGGTAATGATTGTCATTAAACCCCCATTAGGAAAGTAATTGATGTTTTAAGGCTTAATAAGGAAGATTCCTTATAAGGCCTTAATTATGGAACGGTGAGATCAGTATTATATATATATAGTATTTAAATTATGGCTAAGTCATAGGGATGCGAGGTCGGTCAAAAGACATATAGAAGTATGTCCAGCTAATCTGGCTACTAGTAGTATGACTTTGGGGCTGATGTGAGACATCTCCTATGATAAGTATTTATAATGACGCGAGGTTAGTCCCAAATTCTGTTGGATAAATCTGTCCAGCTAATTTGGCTAACGGTTCCCATGAATAATAGGGCTAATGTGAGACGTCATTATGAGTATGGGTCATAATACAAAGGACTTGCTTCTAGGTCTTGAGGTAATAAGTGGTTGTTTGAGGGCCCGTCTCTTTTCCCAAATGAAGTATTAAATGGTCGGGATTGGATTTAGGTACGGTTAAGGATATATCGAAAAGGTCCACATCAATAGGAAGTATTAAGTGTCTGAAGAGATTTTGGTGCAATGTCAACTAGATAGATATCTATGTAGAGTCCGCCTTGGGAATATGTATTAAATGATGGGGACTTACCTCAATTGAGGTCTTAAATAGTCGGAGTCTGCCTATTTTCCTTAAAGGTATTAAGTGGCTTGGGTTCTATCTCGCACATTGTTAGATATTTATAACGTTCGTTATGCATTATGAGATTAGAAAACCTGCTTCAGGAATGGAAGGTACAAAGTAGTTATTTGAGGACCCGCCTCCTTTCCTTATATGAAGTATTAAACGGGTTTAGTTACGAAAGACATGTTCTTATTTAAATTATACTGCCCAATTACTGAAATAGTAAGGCTTGAGATTTCTATTCATCAGACACTTGTTGTTCTGACTCCCTCCTCACTACAACATAGCTTAAAGAAGGAGTTGATCATGCTTGAAGATGGCGAGTGTGAAGCTTCGGTTATTATCTATCTTTTCATGTTATTTTCTATTGTACCCATGAAATGTGTTTTTGAACAAAATGTTGTAAAGGTGGTTGTTATTTATTATGATATTTGAAATGATTTGAAATAAATGGGTAATATTATTGTTATTATATTTTGTTCTTTTCGCTGTGAGTTCTGAAAGAATAGATAGTTAGATTTTTTTTTTCATCAACCAATAGCCAGCTTTGGAATAGGCCTAAGTTTCGATGGTCCTTTTTTGAGTAGGAATTTAGACCTGTTTTTCGAGGCGGTTTGTTACATGAGGATAGGATTTTTGGTGCTGTGGTCGAAAGGCCAACGTGGAACAGACACTGTGGTTATTGTTATTAGGAGGTAATGTTTATTGAGTTTGACTGCTTTATTAACTAATTTATAAATTTTATTTAATATTACGTATAAATTATAACTAGCTATTAACAAATTTACAGACGAGGACTTCTCAGACTGATTATAGGAAATCACAGGCTGAGGAGGAAATCACACAATTGATAGCTGAGATAGCAGAAATGAACAATTGACAGAAGAGTGGAGTATTAAATATGCTGCTAGATGAGTGGATTGCGGCATACATGGCAGAGCATGAGATATTTCCTTCCAAGGGGTCGTGAAATGATGGAAACGATGATTAGTAAGGATGGTTGTGTTTTTTGATGGATGTTCGACTGATTGTGTACTTTAAACTTTGATTATATTTGATGGTTGTGGATGTTTGATGTTTGATTGAACGATTAGTAGATATGCTATGAAAGTTTGATGGAATGTTGATGTAATATGGATTTCTATGATATAAACTTGGTTTTTTGTGACATGCATGATATTATGTGATGTATACGATGTTTGCATTTGTGAAATTAGGTTTGTATATGTTGTATATGAGGTGGAGCAACGGATGAATATATATATGGTTTGATGGATGAAACAACAATGGTTTTATAAAACAGAACTTCTAGTATAGCGATGGCTAGAGATGGCGTACTGATTCCAGGCTAGCAACGACTAGGGACGCCGCAGTGGGAAACTTGTGGTGCTTGGATTCTTGACACGTGTCCTACGGCTAGCGACGATCTACGGCAACTGTTTGTCGATAGCCGTCGAAAAGTTATCAACGTGGCCGTCTCTAAGGTTATCTCTCTATCTTAGATCGACTACTAAGTGAGCGACGGCTATTACCATCGGCTGGTGATGGCTAGCGATGGCCGTCGATAGAAAATGGTCGTCGATATTTACTGTGTGTCTTCTTGTGAAACATGTTAAACTGTAAACATGCCCATAGATTATTATGAAAATTTATTTTGTATCAACTATTCATTTTGTTTAGATTATTAAATTGATTTCCAATGTAGATTTTTCACAGGGAGGCTGAAGGACAAATAGAAGAATATAACACTATTCACATCAAAATTGGTCACAAACACTCAATAAATAATTTGTAGAGAAATAAATGAAGAAAATTAAATAGAAACGGAGTAAAATAGCAATAAACCAATAACAAATAAGTAAAAAAACAGAGACACGACAATTTATTGTGGTTCGACGTTGGTTGCCTATGTCCACATTGATTAAATAACTTTATTAATCACTTTGAACTCTGAGTACAAGAGGGGTTGGATTGAAATCCGAGATTACAATGGAGTACAAAGGAAACAACAGCGTAAAAGATCCTCAAAATGAGCAATGAACCCTGTATTTATAGGTGTAGACGATCAAATATCTTCCTGAAATTTCGGCAGCAGACTATCGAGATATAGACGAGGTCACACCAAAAAATCGCAAGGCCCAATTCACCATAAATAGGAGTTGGCCCGGACCTCTCCTAGAGGCCAGGTGGCACTCTGCGAGCCCTCTGGTGGGTCCCCATGCTTATTAGCTTCTTGTCCCAAAATTATGTGCATATTCGCTTTATGGATTTTGAGATATCGATTTTCGTTGAGTTGAACTGTTGGATTAATATGATCTGATCCCTTGCCTAGGGAGAGGGATCATACCTGATCCCTTGCCTAAGCGAGACAATAATCTGTACTTAAAACATTTCTTTAGAGTCCATCTCTTTGTTCCGCTTGATCGCTGCTTCATATTATCGTCTGTGCTTAATCTTTAGACCCCACGATCATCACTTTGGGCTACCGGCCTGGATGACAATTGAGTCTAACTTGTTCAGTTAGTATGAATATTGCCGGTTCAAAATGTCGGATAACACTTGCCCCAAAGTACGTCTAGTTTTGAACATTACGTGCTTTGAATCGAAGCAAGTTAGATTTATCGGGAAGAGTTGCATTCAATTTTTTGAATAATCGCTATTCTTCCATTGAATTGTCTTTTTCGAAGAGTCGTATCTCTCTATTTGTTGTGACGCTTGGTCGATATCGTTAGTATAAAACTGGAGAGCAATCTCTCAATTATTATTTGTGCCCGGTTCCATTGAGCTAATAGGCCTTGATTATCCAATCAGTCTTTTCTCTAATAACTCCAGGTAATAATTCAATTTCTGTCGGTTTCAAGAAATCAAATTTTTTGGATGCACACATGCACGTTCATGTACACGTTCCTGTCATTGGCTCTCGAAAGTGATCGTATGCTCAAAGGTGTTTGCCAATTCCTTGTAGTTTAATTGCAATTGGATTGCAATTCCTTGTTTATATATATATATATATATATATATATATAATGAAATAGGGGTCACGATAAGTCACTCGATGAGAAGGGGCTTCAAATTCTATAGGGATAATGGCTTCGGAGCCGTAAGCAATGACGAATGGAGTATGGCCAGTCGCGGACTTATGGGCGGTTTTGTATGCCTATAATGCTGATGGGAGTTTGTCGACCCACTTGCTTCTAGTCTTTTCCAAACGCTTCTTCAGAATGGACTTTATGATTTTGTTAACAGATTTGACTTGTCCATTAGCTTGAGGGTGAGCAACTACTGTGAATGTTTTCTCAATTGGCGGCAGAAGTCTTTGAATCAGCACTATCGAATTGAGTCTCGCTATCAGTTATGATTTTTCGGAGATGATCAAAATGATAGACGATGTTTCGGACCACAAAGTTGATTACTTTTTTCGTTGTGATTGCGGCTAAAGGTTCATCTTCAGCCCATTTGGTGAAGTAATCAACTGCTACGATGGTGTACTTTGCACCACCTTAAGAAATCGGCAAGGAGCCGATGATGTCAATACCCCATGTGGCAAACGGTCATGGACTGATCATTTGAGAAATCTTCGTCCGCGAATCTCTCTGAATTTTTGCAAACATCTGGCACTTGTCGCATCATCTAGCATAATCAACTGCATCTCGATTGCTAGTTGGCCAGTAATACCCGTAGTGGAGTATATTCTTTGCTAGGGTTTTTCCTCCATTGTGATTGCCGCATTCTCCTTTGTGGACTTCTCGTAATACTCGCTCAGTTTCATCATGGGCGATGCACCAAAGTAGGGTTACATAGAAACCCTTTCTAAACATAATTCCTTCTTGGATGATGTAGCGTGAAGCTTTGCGGAGGATCTATCATTTTTCATTCCTCCATTCGGTAAGGATTTCCCATCTTAGATAGTCTTTGATAGAAGTCATCCACGACTCCTCTAGCTCCATCTCTAAGTCTCAATCGATCTCCATCTATTCAATGCTTGGAGCATTAAGTATTTCAACTAGGACCAAGCCCATTAGCCGTGCATCCCAAGAACTGGCCAAACTGTCTAGTGAGTCGGCTTTCTCATTTTTTCTTTGGGGATGTGTGTAATGGTGTAATACTCAAAGTTGGTTAGTAGCTCTTGGACCTGGTCGAGATAAGGAGCAAGTTGCTGCCCACTAGCCTGATAATCTCCCCTGAGTTGGGATACTACTAATCAGGAATCACAAAAGATTTGTAAAGTTTTCACTCCTAGTTATCTGGCAAGTTTGACCTAGGCGATCAAAGCTTCATACTTAGCTACGTTATTTGTTGCAGGGACGTCGAGTTTCAGGGCTTAGCAGATCGATTGTTCCTCAGGAGTCACTAACACGACTCCAGCGCCAGAACACTGATCGTTGGATGCTCCATCCATGTACATTTTCCATTGGTTGGCCAGTCTCCACTACTCTTCGAAGAGTCATCTGGTGCAGTGAATTCAGCTATGAAGTCCGCCGATGCTTTTCCCTAGATAGCTCTCCAATGGTGATAAGTGATATCAAATTGGCTTAGCTCAATATTTCATTTGAGCAACCTGCCAGACATCCCAGGTTGCTCTAGGACCTATCGTAATGGCTGGTTGGTGTAGACGTTGATGGGGTGATCCTGGAGGTAAGGGCGAAGCTATCGTGATGCAATCAACAGGCAGTATGTGAGCTTCTTCAGTTTTGGGTAGTTTCTTTCAGTACCTGTCAATTGCTTGCTAAAATAATATACTGGCCTCTGGATTCGATTCTCTTCATGTAACAGTGCGGCACTTATGGCGTGTACCAACACCACTAAATACATATATAAATATTCATGATTCAATGGCTTGGATAGGATGGAAGGTCTCTCTAAGTGATCTACTAGAGCTTGGAACGCATCTATGCAATCCTGCATCCATTAAAAGTTTATATTCCCTCTTCCGATCAAGTTGAAAAAAGGAATAAACTTGCTAGTAGCGTGGAGATGAATCGGCTTAGGGCAGCACCCTTTCCATTTATGCTATGTACCTACTTAATCGTCTTCGGTACTTGGATGTTTCGAATTGCTTGTATCTTTTTGGGATCAGCTTCAATTCCGCGAGAGTTAACGATGAAACCTAGGAATTTTCCTGATGCAACGCCGAAAGAGCGTTTCAAGGGATTAAGTTTAATTCCATATTTTCGAAGAACACTGAACATCTCCGCAAAGTCATCGATGTGGTCGTTTGATCGTTGTGACTTCACGAGCGTATCATCCACATATAATTCCATCGATTACCTGATCTGATCTTTGAACATCCGATTGACCATTCTTTGGTAATTATCTCTAGCATTCTTTAGTCCAAACCTGTGCAGTTAATGCCCCGCTATTACCCCGCTATAACCCCACTATATCTCATAGCGGATTTCTACCGCTACGATTTTTCCATATAGCCCCAAAATATAGCCTTTCCGCTTTAAGCCCCGCTATTTCCGCTATATCCCGTTATTCCCGCTATATTCCGCTATTTCCGCTATATCTTCTTTAATAAAATGAATTGAAAATTTGCATTTATACATTATAAAAATTATGAAACTAGTTTATTTGATTTAATTTTTAATATATTTTTAGAAATGAAAATACTCTAATATTCTAATAAATTCAATTATGTTATATAACATTTTTATGTTTATTTAAAGTATATTCGCACATGTTTTTATTTAAAATTATTTATGTATTAATTATAATTCAATTGAATGATATTTTTTTCATTTAATTACCATTTATATATTTGAAAAAACATTAAGTATGAGTTTTATATGCTATTTTAGAGCCATCTGCTATATCCTGCTATATCCTCGTTGTATCCCCGCTATGACTTTTTGCGCCTCCACCGCTTTGAATCCACCGAGCGCTTTAACTGCACAGGTCCAAATGGAATCACAACATAAAAATATATCCCTAGATTGATAATGAAGCTGGTGTGCTCCTGGTGGGTGACATGCATTAGGATCTGGTTGTATCCGGAGTACGCATCCATAAATGAAAGCAGTTCATGTCCAACGGTTGAATCTACCAGCTGGTCTATCCTCGGAAGTGGAAAGTTGTCTTTTAGGCATGCCTTGTTTAAGTCTGAGTAGTCCACCACTTTCCATTAGCTTTTCTCGCAAGAACTGGACCGGATACCTATTTCGGGTAGATGGCGTCATGGGTAAATGAATTGTTTTTGAGTTTATCCACCCCCTCTTTAAGTGTAGCAGATCTCTCCACATCCATGCCATGTTGCTTTTGTTTCACCGGGACATGCCTCGGGTTGATATTCAATGCATGGCTTGCGATAGTCGGCGAGATCCCACACATGTCAGAATGCGTCAAGCGAACACATCAAGATTCGCTCTGAGAAAGCTAGTTAATTCCTTCATCATCGTTGAACTGAGCTGTAATCTAACCTATAGGACCCACGATGGGTCGTCGTGGCTGACCGTAATGTCGATTGTTAGCTCAACGACTACAGCCTTGGATTCTTTGGGCTCCTCCTCTTCATCTCTCGGGTCTATATCATTATAGAATCGACTGTGCTGTTATTGCTTGATATTAGCCTTATGTTGTGAGCTGAAAAATGCTTATATGGACTTGCCCAAGTAATGGGATCGGTTTTGATCCCTTGTATTAGTGGGACTTAAGTAGTTTCTAGTTTGACATAAACATATTAGACCATATGAACTCGAAATTGAACAATGGGACATGCCATATAAGACTTGCATACTTGAACTGTCATATAGCCTTGACTCGGATGTTTACCACTTCAGACTTAAATAGATTAACATATTTGTACTTGTACAGATTATAACACATGTCTTGAATGAACTTGAATATAAACGTCGGATTCTTATACGCCGATAGCCAATCCCTGAATTTGAACGTAACTGTTTCGCGTAACCATCGACATGGAATCTGGTTGGAATAGTAAGCGATGACGGTCACTCCGGTTGAACTCCTGAGTTTTGTAATAACTGCCGTATAGCATTGAATTGTACTACACTGCACAACAATACACTAAATTGTAATTGGCATAGGGGATGTCTGAATTGGGTTTACAAAGTCGCCTAGGCTATGGAATCAGTGTCGGCCCCTTGCCTAGGAAAGTCTTGTAACTTCAAAACTTTGGTGGTGTATGTAGGCATGGAGAACAACAGTTGGATTTGATGTCAATCCCCATGTTCGAGCATTTCTCTAATGCATAGTCAATTGCATGAAAGCCGGTCAGGACGACATGTGATGATGGTCGCTCCGATCAAACTTCTGAATCTCGTCATGAGATGATGAGTCCGATAGTGATGGGTTCTAGATTCTTTGAGCGATTATCTGCAATGGCTGAAGATCAGACTTAGAAGCACGTCAAATCAAATATCGATTAGGGTTCAGCCTCATATTGCGTTATAGCTGCATAGCTGGCTCTTGCTTTAAGTTTGAATCTGCTTGTGTACTCGAATAACATGTTTTCCATTCAATGTACTCGCAATCTATTGCTCATCGTTCAGGCTGGAATGATAGTCAGTTGCCCATGAGCCGAGGCATCGATCCGATGATTCTATCTTTAAGCATCCTTATGGTCGTAGCCTTGAGTCGTTGTAAATACTAGGTATGAGTCACAGTATTGAGCTATCGAAGTCGGTTTTTAGATGATCACACTTCTATCCCCGGTCTCAGGTTGATAAATGTACTGCATGGATGGTCGAGTCTCGTCCTAGTCGTGTTTATACTCCCACCTATGCTCTGAAGACTTAGAGTTAATCGATGAATGGTTGATTCACATTCGTCTTGATCCGTGCTCGTGCCCTCTAAGTCAGGGGTAAATTTTGATTAGTGGACGGGCATGTCACATTTGTTTTGGCTTTACACTCTTTCCATCGAATCGTGGGATCGAGTTAGTTAACGGAAGGATGAGTCGCGCCTATTCTGGATAGTATTCTAGCTTTTTTCCTAAGGGAAGGCTTCAATGCGCTGTGTGATTTCGGGCATGAGCTGAGTACTAGATGGTCAATCACGTCCACTTTTGATGCAGATGTCACCATACTCTAGGCAAGGAACAAAGAATGGATGGTTAAGTCACATCCAATCTGTGACTGATGCTCCCCTTTTTGAACCAAGGGCAAGAATCATTGTGCGGACGGTCAAGTCATTCCCATTTCCAACTGCTCTTTTAGTCGAATCATGGTTAGACTAGTGAATGAACCATCCCGTCGCATTCATTCGGAGCTGGATGGTCAGCCATGTCTATTTTGATTTACGTTCTTCTATCGAACCAAGGGATAGGATTAGCTCAGGAGCGGTCGAGTCATGCTTATTTAGTTTCATACTCCTCCTGACAAATCAAAGGAGGATGATATAGAATGAATGGTCAAGTCACACTCATTCGTGGTTTATTCTCTTATCCACGCTCTGGTGACCGAAGTTATTCGATGGACGTCCGGGTCACATTCATTTATGGTTGGTGTGGATCGATATTGACCGTCGATCCAGCGGCACGATTTAGAAAGTTTGGATCATATTGCCTATCGATCTGGTGGAATGATATAGTTGGTCGCCCATAATTTCTAACATCATTCTGATTGGTTTTTTTATTAAGGCCTCTCTGCGGTCGTTCCCTTGAGTCATAAAGAACACCAACCCGGAGCTATAGTGAGCTGTCGTATTCAGCTTTCAGTAGTTTGTACTCCTGCCTCCAGTCTTGGGTTAGCGGAGTTAGTTCGTGGATAGTCGAATTTCATCTTGGATGAGTTTATACTTTTCTTGTCGAATTCAGGTCTGAGTTGGCGAATGAGTGATCGAATAACATTCAATCGTTTGTCTATACTCTTATCTGCACTCTGGGGGTCATAGTTAGGCAATGGGTGGTTAATCACACCTGTTTGTTGTTTATATTCTAGTCCACACTCTAGGAACTTGAGTTATTCCAGAAAATGATCGAACCACATTTTCCTTAGTCATTCTTCTGCCCCTAATCAGGGGCGGAAATCAAAGAGTGGTTGTTCGTATCACATTTACTCTTACTTGGAGTTTTGCCCATCGAATCATGGGAAGGAGTTGATTAGCAGGTGGTCGAGTCACATCCGTTTTATGTTTTATACTCAGCCTGTCGGTTTATAGGGGAGAGTTAATGGATGAACGATCGAACCATGTCCATTTTCAACCTATACTATTATCCATGCTCCTAGAACCAGTGTTTGTTGATGGGTGGTCAGTCGCAACCATTTGGTGTTTATACTCCAGCTCGCGCTCTGGGAACTAGAGTTATCAATGGATGATCGAATGACGTCCATTTTCTGATAGAAGCTCCCTCTGTCGAACCGAGTGCGAGAGTTAGTGAGTGGACGGTCGAACCACATCTGCTTGGTGAATTTTTACTCCAACTGTCAAGGCAAAGATCGGAGTTGATGAGTGAACTGCCGAGTCACGTTCATTCGTGGTTGGATGGGCAGTCATGTTCATTCAGAGTCGGACGGTCAGTCACGTCCGTTTTGCGAATCTGGCTCTTCCTGCCGAGTCAATGGAGAAATTTTGTGCTGTATCGTCGGAGCGCATCTGCATGAATTTATGCTATTTGTCCCGTGCCGAGACATGAATTGATGCACGGACGATCGTGTCACATTCGCTTTGTACTGGATGGTTGGTTCGCATCTAATTTTGTTGCCTATACCCTGGTCCATTCTTGGGGAACAGAGTTTGTTGATAGGCAGTCGAACCGTGCCTATTTGAAGTTTATACTTCAATATGCACTGGGGAATCAGACTTAATTGATGAATGGTCGAACAACGTCCATGTTTTGGTGTTTATACTCCGGTCCGCACTAAGGAACCTAATCGATGGATAGTCAAACCACATCCATCTTGGTATTTATATCGCAATCTGTGCTGGGGGACCAGAGTTGATCGGTGGGTGGTCTATGACACCCATTTTGATTAATACTCCACCTGTCAGGTCAAGGTAAGAGTTGTCGAATGAACAATCGAGTCATATTTATTTGTGGAAAGGAATTCTGCCTCTAGTGTTGAGGACAAAGGTTGGCGAGTGGACAGTCAATTCATGTCCACTTAGTGATTAAGCTATGGATGGTCGATTATATCCACGCTTAGGTTGGACGGTCAGATCTCGTCCAATTTGCTTTGTACTCTTCCCGGCAAGTCGAGGTAGGGTGTTGGGTAGACAGTCAAGTCACATCCACCTGAATCTGCAGTCGTTTTACCATGTCGAGGGCGGTGGTTCATGAGTAGACAATCAATCATGCCTACTTTTAGTCGAGCTCCCAAACTGCCCCCTGTGTTCATGGCTGGATTCGATGTGTGAATGGTCACGTCCACTTCTAGTTGAACCCTGGTCTCGCTGAGTTTCGGGCGAGGCATAAGTGCGAACTTCAAGTAGGAGCTGGGGAGTGGATGGTCATAGTTCAAAACGTAAGTGAAATTGAAATAAATTTTATTGATAGGTGAAGCAACGTCGTATGCTTGCTACTCCACTTTGCCTCAGCCCTTCTTAACTGGAAGTCGACCGTAGGTGGTCCAGTTGATAATGAAAGGTCTTTATTGGTAAGGGTCGGATGTCTCCTACCCACAATTCTGTGGGGCTTGCACATATTGTTGAAGCTTTCCTTTCGGATCAGCTCTGGATCACATCTCAGAGGTGTCTGCAATCGTCATTGTTATGACCGTATGTATTGTGAAATATACAATACTTCCCAAACTTCCTCATGGTTTCAATGGACTCTCTCGGGTTCGTTCCCTGTACTGCTTCGAGTCGTGAGTCGCCAAGTAGACACTTTCAATTGAATCGTTCAAAAGAGTATGTGAGTCGAATTTCAGGATTCTGGGTCGTCTCCTAGAATCTGAGTCCTCATCTAGGACATCATCATTGCCGCCCTTGCTTTGAATCTCTTTGGCCAACGGGTCTGCATTGTTCTTTTCCCTATTCTACTTCATCTCCTCCTTGCTTAGGTTCTGGTTTGCTTTGTAATAAAAATAATTCAAGGTTGTAGGAGACTCTCCAGCTAACCAGTCGCTAAAGTGTGTCTTGGGGTCAATTCCCCTTATCTACGCCATCATTATGATATTCTTGCTGGGATTGCTCACTTCAGCGACAGCGATGTTAAAGCTTTGCTAGAAGTTTTTGAGCGGCTCACTTGGTGCTTGCGATAAGTTGGATAATGTAATTACATCCTTAGGGCGAGTCACATACATTCTGAATTATTCGATGAACTTCTTAGCCAGTTGATTAAACGAGGAGATGGACTTGAGCGGTAATCGCGTAAACTACATGATCGTTACTCCCTCGAGGAATATGGGAAAGCATCAGCATTTGATCGTGTCCATCACTCTGGTGGAATCCGTGTGCCCTTCATATTACATGAGATTCTCTCAAGGGTTTGTGTTTGTAGAATACGCGGGTATGGTCAACATATTGAATCTCCATGGATATTCTACACGCTGAACGGCTTCAATGAATGGGCTTCAATTGGGGAAATGCTCCAATCATCATTAGTCTGATCCGTTTTCAAGTTACGATTGTTTGTAATGCTTATGAATGATATGTGAATGATTGTCCAATGTTCGGATGGTTGAAAATGCCGATCGAGTGGCGAATCAGTTTCGATGGGGTCACAGATCAATGATGATCCCCAAATTTTCCCAAACTAGGTGAGATCGATATGGGGTGATAAGGAACACCACATAAGGTTGGAGTTTGACTCGAGAAAATCTGCTATTTGCACGGAGTCGACACATGGCTCGCATGAAGTCGTAGAAATTTGAAGTGCTGGGTCGGTGATGAACGGTGCTTGGAGTTACTTTGAGGTTCGCTTGGAGAAAATCTTGGTATTACCTGAGTATGACTTTGGGCCAGAATTTCCAGAGTTTGCTTCGGATTTGACTTCAGGTCACTTCGCCAAAAACCCGATTTGACTTGAGGAAATTTCTAAAATGAGTTTTTCAATGTCCGTTTTGACGGTTTTTGTCGATTTTCGACGACAACCACTCGTGACTCGACGATGGGAGTTCCATAATGGGAAGTAATGCCTTTGATGATGGATAACTATACTTTGAGATGGAATAATAGGCGGTGTGGGGTGGTCGTCACATAAGCCGTTGTACCATAGCTACCAAGTCAGGCATTTGGAAGCTAGTAAGTTGAGAGCAGTCGCAATCTAACCTGGGAGCTTGATCCGGTAACCGATCCCGGTTTATGGCATATTGCCTTGGTTCTCCAGCCTTTGGGAGTACTGTTTGAGTAGCAGTTCTTTGTCCATTCTTTGGCACTGTGCTGCGGCATGGGTTCGGGTACAGATCCCATACTGGGATTCTTTTGCATACGTATATCATTTTGGAACCGATCCCCTATAGAGTGTCGCAGCGTTATTTTGTACCCAAATACACTTGAACATACGTGCATAGGTATATAATCTAATTATTTAGTCTATCTTCACTTTCATTTGCAACCGGCCCCTTATTTCACATCTTCTCACCAATCTGATCCCTTTCCTATTTCTTCTTATTCGTTCACACTCATTCCTTCTAGCAACTGATTTATTCCTCTTCCAATCAACGATTACCAATCCCCTCGACCCCATCGTTGATTCAATAATACACCACCTTCACCTTAACTTGTGCCCCCACTTGTCTCGACCGATCTGAACCCTATTAAGACGACCTGAACCCTACTCCTTGCCGTAGGTTGATGTCGCAGTACTTGAACTTTGATTGATAAGTGTCCAAGCTTAGGTAGACAGTGAACTGGATTGTGGTGGAGACGAGGTTGGGTCTGATTGAACTATGGGATCGGCAGTTGATGTCGAGATTGATTCAATAGGGTGAATTTGGTTGTAGCATAGTGGAAGGGATGAAATGAAGAAGCGGTTCAAGAATGGGATCGATTATGGCATGGGGAAGTGTATCGAGGGATCAGTCGTGATCTGCTATTGAATAAGTATAGGGATCGGTTATGATTGTGAAGGTAATGAGGTGGAGTGGTAGAAGGTGACCGGTATTGAGGCATTAAAATTGCAGATGAATGTTGGATCGGTAGTAGGTTAGAGGAGATAGTGTTGGTTTGAATTTGATCGATCCCTAAATGCAATGGTTGTAGGTTGGCATGGAGATGGTTACAGGCATGCGATTGGTTGCAGTGTTGAGAAGGGATCGGTTGTAGAACTTTGGGGCTACGAATTGAACAACGCAAGTTTGCCTAGGGAAGGGGTCATGTATGATCCCTTTCCCTATGGTGACTTAGCCATTTTTTGGCGTTGTGAGCTTGAAATTAAACACCTGATCCCGTTTACTTGACCACATAGTTAAACTTAATAATGATCATTGGTCTTGAACTTTGAACATAAAATTGAGAATTGTACATGGCCTTAAACTCATGATCAAATGCGTAAGGCTTTCCTATGAAATGAACTCAAATATATGGACCTTGTATTCGAGCATACTTGAATATTGACTTGAATTTGTTTCTACAGTTCTACGTAGGTCTCTTAGAGCGCTTTCCACGGTCTCTCCATACAGAGTTGGTAATTATTCCAGAGTAAGCTTGTACGTTCGTGGCTCCCTGCTACGCTCTACCTTGCGGAAGAGGGATCTCCGTGTTCTCTACTGCTTCATCAGTAGGTCCTGAGGTGGTAGCAATGGCCTTCTCCTTCCAAGGAGGCATTATGGGTAGTTTCCTTATAGATCTCTTTCAAATCCGAGTAGAATACGAAACTCGTTGGCAGAAATTTGGATCTATCTCATGGGTAATGGAATCCACTAGTAGATGATGGGATCTAATCAAGCTGAGAATTCAACTCTCAATGAAAGCACCAAAATGTTTGCATCAAAATTGATCACAAACACCCAATAGAGAATTTTTAGAGAAATAAATGAAGAAAATTAAATGGAAATAGAGGAAAAAAGCAACAAACCAATAGCAAATAAGTAAAAAACAGAGACACGACGATTTATAGTGGTTTGGCGTTGATTGCCTACGTCCACTTTGATGAAAAAACTTAATTAATCTCTTTGAATTTTGAGTACAAGAGGGATAAGATCGGAATCCGAGATTACAATGGAGAACAAAGGAAACAACGGCGTAAAAGATTCTCAAAATGATTAATGAACCCTGTATTTATAGGCATAGACGACCAAATATCATCCTGAAATTTCGGCAGCAGACACTCGAGATGTGGACGAGGTCACACCAGAAATCACAAGGCCCAATTCCCCATAAATAGGGGTCAGCTCTGACCTCCCCTAGAGGCCACATGGCACTCTACGAGCCCTCCGGTGGGTCCCCTTACTTGTTAGGTTCTTGTTCCCAAAATTGTGTGCATATTCGCCTTATGCATTTGAGATATTGATCGATTTCCGTTGAGTTGAACTATTGGATTAATACAATCCGATCCCTTGCCTAGGGAGAGGGATCATACCCGATACCTTACCTAAGCGAGACAATAATCCATATTTAAAACATTTCGTAGAGTCCATCTCTTGGTTTCGCTTGATCGCTGCTTTATATTATCGTTTGTGCTTAACCTTTGGACCCCACGATCATCACTCCGGCCTACCGGCCTGGATGACATTCGAGTCTAACTTGTCCAGTTAGTCCAAATATAGTTGGGTCAAAATGCTGGATAACAAACATATTCTTAGAGTGACTGCATTTTTTAGGATATGTTTAATACGGAGTAAATCTTTATTAATAGTTGAAATAAAAACATAATCTTTTGGTCCAATCACGAAGTTTCAAAAATACCCTTATATGCGAACAAGAGGTCAACAGTTCGAATTTCATAAAGAACAAAAATTAATATGAAAATTTTGGAAAGGAAATGAGGTTACGAGTTCAAAACCATGTTCTAAAAAAATTATAATTTTTGTTATATTTTTTGATTTATCTTTTATAAAAAATACGTAGAAATTTTAAATTTTATAACTTTATAAGAGTTTTTTATATCCACGTGCATTACACATACCATCAAATCTCGTAATAAATAAATATTTTTTGTTAGCATGTTGGTATCTTACTTCTATATTGGTGCAATAAATGCAGCCAATTAAAACCTTTAAAAGTTAACAAACTGAAAACCATTTAGATCCATCCAATGAAGGTGGCACATGCATGTGTTAAGATGCGTAACCTCTCTTTTCAACCTGAAAGAAAACAATTGTGTGCCTAAAGGGCCAAAACCATTCGGATCTTTATATTGAAACACAAATCATCAAGAACAAATATAATCTATATCTCAAACAACCATCAGTAATTCAAATGCAAACTAGTGCACAAAAAGATGAAGTAGTTATCATTTAAAACAGAATGAAGTCCGAAAACAAATGTGAGATTATAAACTATGATTTCTGAAATATTTATCAATCCAAATAACATTGTTTGCGCCAAATTTGGTCACAAATACCCTGTTGTATGTGAAAGCACTAATATCCAATATTTAGATCCAAACAGAGAAATATAGATTCATGGATCATAAAATAGATTGCAGAAAAGTAAATGAAAACGCAAGTTTTATAGTGATTCGACAAACTTCGGCCTACGTCCACTTCAATCATCTTTTATTTATATTGTAAGATTACAAGTACGGTTGTTTTTTCCTTAGAAAAATATTGGAGGAAGAGATAAGAAGTGATGAAGGAGAGCCAGCCGAAAAGAATCCCTTGCAATGAGCCAAGTCCGTTGTATTTATAGGTGAAGACCTGCATGGATCAGGCTGAAATTTCGTCAGAAGAACCTCCAGACCCATACGACCCGACCCACAAAATTTGGGATCAATCGGACACCAAAAAATAATTTTGGCCGATCATTCTATACTAAATCCAATACGGATGCGATCATTTTTGTGGGGTCCTTTATGCCTTTGGTCCATGCTCCCAAAGTTTCGTGTTATTCGGACTTACCGTTTGTGAGATATCGATCAATCTTCGATGTTTGACTAGAAATTGGATCATATAAGATCATTCCATGTTTCATCCTTTTGAGCTGCGATCGATCATGTGGGTTCCCCATGATGTCAGCTACTTTCCCTTAAATTTCGTGCAATTCCAACGTACCGTTTATGGGATATCGCGTTTTCCGTAAAACTATGGATCGTTACGCTGATTTTGTATGATTGTTATGGAACGATCGGTATGTTTTTCTGATATTTGTGAGTTTTGAAGTGTGATCGATTTTGGGGACTTTTTTCTTCAATATATTGATGTTCCCAAAGTTTCATGGGTAATGGAGTTGTAGATATTGAGTTATAGACCGATCATCGTCGAAAATCGCCAAAACGATCGTCGAAAAACCCACTTCAGGTTGACTAAAAGCGAGACCCAAGTAATCACCCTTCTGATTCGGGGCAGATGCTGAAGATTCTGGTCCAGGGTTAGACTCGGGTAAAATCGAAATTCTTCCCAAGTAAACGTGATTCCGACTCCAAGCACGAAAAATGACCGTGGCAGATCGTTTTTCTCTAAGCACCAATCAATCTGACTCCAAGTACGAAAAACTATCGGGGCCGATTAGTTTTCTCCAAGCACCAATCGTTTTGACTCCAAGCCGACTCCAAGCAATCATGAGTCCGCCACCAAGCATGATCCAACACTTCAAATTCTTGCGACTCCAGGCAAACCATGGTCCGAATCCAAGTAAGTAGCAAATTTTCCCAGGTCCGACTCCAAGCAAATTACCACCGATCCGTCGATATCGATCCATCTTCTTTTGTCTATAACTCGAGCATATGAACTCCGATTGACTTGAAAATTTGAAATGTAGACTCATGGGGACTTCTTTGTCACTTTATATTGATTGCACCTTGATTGAGACCTGGTCCGAATCCACTCAACTACTGTCCATAATTCTAAATATCATCGATTTCCGAGCCTGATAACCGTCTCTACGGGCTTCCTGCCTTGATAATCACAGAAGCCATTTAGCCAACTTTTATGATATACTGCCTGATCAAAAGACGGTATAACAACCATAATAACGGTGAAAGCGTGAGAATGTTAAATAAAGTATCATTTAATATAATATGATTCCGAATCAATCAAAGAAATCTAATTCCAGAAATAAGCGTAAGTTGAAGCAATCACTTGATATGAAATTGAAATTTAGATTGCAGCCATATGGTGGTGCCAAAATAATGGGAGTGGTAGCAGCCTACCAATGTTAGAGGCATTAAATATTCCAAGGATTAAATTTTGTTGGAATCCTTAATTTATTTGTCGAATGATATGGAATAGTAGTAACAAAAATACTAACGTAAGTCTAAGGTTTTATTATGTTTTCTTAGAGCATAAAGTAGTGGAGAGCAATGGAGAATTGATTCTAAAAATTTTATGAAAAAAGATGCTCGTGAAACCACACATCATGGGGAAAATCTGCCGTTTGGTATATAATTATGAAACAAAACATTTTTGCATTAATTTTCAAAAAAAAAATGTTTTTTCTTAATTTGACAAAGAATAAAAAAAAGTTGTACATTTTTCAAGCGTTCCCGAATTTCAGTGAACAAACTTCATTTTGTTGAATCTTTTTAAATGTTTATTTAAAATTTACTAATTTTATTAAATATTTATTACCAAAACATTTGTTTCAGAACCAACTTAATTTCGTTTCAAAAGAACTTATTAACAAAATTTAAACTTTTCCAAAAAGTATGTTTGAAATTAATTGATTTTGATAGAGTGTGAATTTTTCTTAATAAAACATTCAACATTTATAGGGAAAAATAGATTGCAAAAGTAATCCAAATGATTTTAGAAAAAACTCATTTATTTGAAGTTTAAAAATATTAGTCTTATTAGCCTTACCATCATTTAAATATTAGAAGGATTGTGTACCCATTCTTAAAATTCAGAAATGGGTCGAATTAACCAAGCAACCATAGTTGGAAACATAAAAAAATTATTTAAGAAAATTAAATATGCATCAATAAATTAGTTTTAGGTGAAATATATATCTACACAATTTTTTTTGAAGTAGACTCAGAAAAACGCGACAGACCTGTAAACTCTTGAGGGGATATTAAGTTATGTCTGTCCGCTTCTACTCGCAATCTATAAACATGTTCATCTTTGTAACTTTGTCAAAATTTATGTATGGATGCATAGCAACTCCACTTCAAAAGTAAACATCAAGTTGATTGCAACAGGACCTGAAGGTGCTTTATTATTCATCATCCAAACCCAAAGAAACATCCAAATTCCATTACAAAACTTGATTGCAGACCTACAACTATTGATTTTTGCAATTACAGCAATATCATTGCAATTGATAAAGAAATACCACATATAAAAATTTGACTAAGGAGAAATATTTAGAGAACTTTTACTGCATATAAGCAAGCACTATAACCTTTATATATTTCTGAGAATTCTTGCACTACAGCAGACCTCTCGGTAATTTCAAGCGCCATTTGGGTTATTATAGCCTGAAGCTCTGTTCCAAGTGCCAAAATTATCTAAAAATAATAAATTGATATTATGGTTTATATTTCAATTTTGTTGCAAAAACCGAGATGAAGCAAGAAAACCATACAATCATTGGCATGATAGACATTCACAATATTATTTTCCATCCTGTAGATATACGATAGTTAGAAGGAAAAATGATTTTAATCTTGAAAACAAAAGTTTACAATGATACTCACCATTGACGTTAAGGAGCAAAAATAACATAGTCGAAGCCCAGAAAGGAGGACTGTTGGTCACAGAAACAAACATATTAAATACATACGAATCCAACTTTAACGGTACAAAAGAAATTAGGTAGTGCATGTATGAATTTTCCAAATAATGTTCTTAAAATGCTGAGTAACATAATAAAAATTATTAAGTATTGATTATAGTTGCAAATGTTACAGACATAATAATACTTTATGTTAACAAGTAGGAAAGTAAACCATTTTTGAGATCAAAAATGTGAATTGGAAAACCAAATAAACAGAAAGAGATGTACAAAAGACTTGACAATAAATCCAAATGATCAGTCAAGAAATTAATTTTGCTAACAATGACGCATACGCATTTAACGTATCATCTTGAACACCCATGATGTGAACAAAAGAAAAGTAAGCCAAACACTACTAGAAAGGCTTCGTATAGCGGCGGAGCCTAGCGACGGCTAAAAAAAGCGGCCGTCGCTAGCCGTCGCTATACGCAGTATACAGATCTGGCCGAGAGCAACAGCTCCTTCATTCCTTCTTCTCCAAATTTCCTTCCTCCTTCCCCCTCCGACGCCCCCCGTCACCGTAGCCGCCGCCCCAGCTTCCAACGCCTCCAAATCACCCAAATTTACGTCGGTATGCTTCTAATATCTTGTTTGAATGTAAATTTGATGTTTTTAGGTTTAGTTTAAACCCTAAGTCAATTATGATTTGTTGTTAAATTGGGTATTAGTAGTGTTGTTAAATTAGGTATTAGTAGTGTTGTATGTTGATTTGATAGATTAATTAGTTTATTATCATGAACTTGAATTATTTAGTATTACATTAACTAGTTTATCATGATCAAGTTGAATAAATGGTTGATGTAGATGATTAGTGTTGGCGACTAACATGGTTAGTTGTTTTAGGTGAAAAAATAGTGTATATTAATGATTAACTTGGTTATTGATAAATTTACATGAAAGTATTTCATAGTTTATGAAATTGATAAATTACAAATTTAAGTTATTAAAATGTGAAGACTCATCCAATATTCTTCGTCAACGGGTTTAAGTTCAACACGAAAGATTACGGTGCTGAAAAATTAACATATAACAGCGGGGTATTTGTCAAAGGCAATGATAATCCAAATGAGCATTTAAAAGATTTTTACGGCGTCTTAACACAGATTGTAGAGTTGACATATTATGTTGAACCTTTAGAAAAGGTTTTCTTATTTAAGTGCAATTGGTTCAGTAATGTTCCTGGTTCCGGAATCAACGTGCATAAAGAGTACAAACTTATTGAAATAAGGCATACATCACACTACTATAAGTACGATCCTTTTGTATTAGCCAAGCAAGCGCTACAAGTTTATTTTGCTCCGTATCCATCTTTGAAAAGAGATAAAGCGGATTGGTCCGCTGTTTTCAAAACGAAACCAAGGTTTACGTTTGATGGAAATAATATTCCAGATGAAGCAGCATATCAAGCCGATCTTGAAACAAATACAGAAATAATAATAACTGATGATATTGATGTAGGGCTTTTGAATGATGAATCGAACGTCCTATTTGATGCATTCGAAAGTACCGAAGAAAATGAGATAGAATACGAGACTGAGTCTAAATCAGAAAACGATGAAGACTGATCGTTATTGATATAATTGTTATGTGATAGTGATTGAAACATGCGATGTAATAGTAAATTTCTGTAATTGTTCTGTGATGATCATTTAGTTAATTTTTATCCATGTTTTGTACTAGTAAATGTTTATAATTGTTTTGTGAAATTGATTGAAACATGCTATGTAGTAGTGAATTTCTATAATTGTTCTGTGATGATATTGTTTTTCTATAGTAGATATGTCTGGCAGGAGACGAAGTATGAAAGGCACGCCATCTCCATCTCCCGGTGCAGGTGGCAGTGGCACTGCACCGGACTTACGTCCGATTGCAGAAGTTGTTCCTAGAAGTGCTGGGTAAGTATCAATTTTATTTAAAGTATAATTTTTAAAATCCACTAAACATGTATATCATAACTTTTGCAGTGGCTTTGAGGTGGAACCATCGGATTATATTTTACAGGTTTCGAGAAAGGCATTTCAGAGCCGCATGGATGGTTGTTGGCCTCGTTGGGACGACATCCCCCCTCACGTAAAAAACGCAATACATGCGGATTTACTTGCTCAGTTGAGGGCGACGGTGGAAGAAATAAATGACTGGAGGAAGAGTTTCTTTGAGCAACAGCTGGATGAGCGGATTGCGGCTTATTTGCAACAACATGGGACGATGCCTGGAGAGGACGGCAGCGATGGCGAGGAGTAGGTATGTTTGTTTGCTCGTGTTATAGTTTGGTATATACACATTTTGGTTGGTTTGGTGTATATATATTTCAGGATATTATGTACATATTTTGATAACTTCTAGTTGATGGATTTGGTTGGTTATTATGTATATATATGTCGGGATAACTATGTACATATTCGGCTTAATGGATTTGGTTGGATGTTATATTGTTTGGATTTGAAAATGAGATTTGGTTGGATTTTATATTGTTTGAATGTATAGTGATGTTATATGATGGATATATGATGGCTATAGTTGATGAATATAGTGTATATTGGTTGTGATGATGTTATATGATGGTTGTTGTTTGAAGTGGGGAAGCGCTGTGGAAATACAAAAAATTTGCTTCAGATTAGCGACGGCCTGTAGGTTGCCAGATAGCGACGGCTAGTGACGCCTAATTTGCAAAAAATTTGTGTCGCTTAGCGACGCATAGTGACGTCAGTTAGACGTTGGAAAATTTCCACGTGGCACATTTGCAGTCGCGAGCCGTCGCTATTTTGGTGACGGAGCCATCGCTAAAACCGTCGCCATACTATTGGGCGATGAGGCAAATAGCGACGACTTTTTGCGACGGCTGACGACGGCTAGCGATGGCCGACGACAGCTAAAAGCCGTTGCTATCTGCTGCCGTCCTTGTAGTGAAATAACTTTGCAGAAAAAACTGAAAATTTGGTGAAACTGATAGTTGTCATTTTTGTTACCTAATACCCACAACCACTCTGAAGTCATCTTCAAGTGACCTTTTGATATATTTATGGAATTTGAATTTACTTCCTGGGGCAATATGAACGTATAAAAATGAGAGTCAACAGGGTGAATAAAGATAAATGTTAAGAATTATTGTGATAGTGTAACTCACAGAAACAAATCCATGCCGCATGGATTAGTAATCAATTATGCCTACTGATCCAAATAATCGACGGAAAAAGCATCTCTGGAGAGAGAAGAAAGTTTTTATTCCATGTGACAAGCGTGTAGGGCTCTGAATTCATGTCATCTTATCCGACATTATTTTAGCAACAGATTCTTAACGAACGAGGTCTCATGAGTAACTCAGAACCTTTGAGGATCTGCAGTTAGACTAAAAAATAAAATAAAAGCAAAAGCAGTGCAAGCAAAAAAAAACGAATATGTGCAGACGCACTGCCTAAAACATGGAAGACTGCAAGGAAGAATATGAAAATGTGCAATCGATGCAGTCCATCCGCACAAACAAAACAAGTGATACTTTTCCTAAACACAAAAATATATATTCAAAATCAAGTAAACAATAAACAAGCCCTCTACTGCTGTTACTAGCCCAAACTGGACAACCATTGTAGTCGTAAATCACGAAATTGCCATCGGCCTGCATCAAGAAACAGCCGAAATTGGAAAATGGACTGCAAATTAAAGCTAAGACGAGATTTTCTCACTCAAATGAAAGTTGGATTTTCAGTTATTGATTGACTGTTTGGATGTGATACTATGTATAGTAGTATATAGCAATATATATATATATATATATATATATATATATATATATATATATATTTTGGCATATGTATATATTGGTGATTGATTTTCCCGCATTATATAGCGGATAAGACCCTATTGCGCCGCATAATAGCAGAATGATATTTTATAAATCCCATATACCGTGATATTCCACCTCGAAGTGGAATTGGTATTGTGCTAACATCTGTGGATGCAGAGAAACAAGTTGGAGGGATCCAACAGGATTCCTCAAAACATTTGAATTGGTTTCATATGTCGTGTGATTGATTATTTATAATCTGTGTATGATTATATCTGTGATTGAATGTGTTGAAGGCTATAATTTAGCAGAACGTATTTTTGGTATCGTTGGATACCAGAAATAAATAAATTGGATTATTGAAATTAAAATTTGAAATTTTAAGTAAATTCTTTTTGAAAGAATTTCGTGAATTTAAAAGAAGGAATTTAAAAGCGTAAAGTTGATTTTTGTAATCTTATTGAATTATTTTCAAATTATGGGAAAATATTTTTATAAATGGATGTTGAATAATATTATTCGAAAGTTGGAAAATTTATTGAAAATGGAATTTTAAAAGGTTTGGAAAAAATTAAGGAATTTATTTTGAAAAGCGATAAATTTCTAGAAATCCAATTGATAGTTGATTTGGTATGGGAAGATAAATAATTTGGGAAATCGATATGAAAATTTATTTGATGATTGAATGAAAATAGATTTTGTGTTGAAATAAATTGGGAAATCGATTTGTAAAATGATTTGGGATTTGAAATAAACTTAGAAATCAATTTGTAATTGATTTGGTGTTTTGAAATAAATGTTGGAAAATCAATTTGGGATTGGAAATAAATTGGAAATCAATTTGTAATTGATTTGGTGTTTTGAAATAAATGTTGGAAAATCAATTTGGGATTGGAAATAAATTGGAAATCAATTTGAAATTGATTTGGTGTTGAAATAAAATTTGAAATCAATTTGGAAGTTGATTTGGGGTTAAAGTGAATATTTGGGAATGTAAATTCAGAATAGAATTTATAAAGGAAAGGGAAATTAGTTTTAAAAATAAACATTGATTTATTTTTAAAGTGTGGAAGTAATTTACAACTTTGGAATGTAAATTTGAAATAAATCGATAAAGATTTATTTAATTGGGTTAAATGGACCATTTTGTGATGAAGTGTGAAAATGTGATTTGAAATTGGTTTTCAAATGTTGAAGTGTGGAAAATATATATCTTGTGAAGATATTTTGAAATTTAATAATTTGGGAAAAATTATTTCAATGGGTTGATTGTTGTGAATGTTATTGATAGTTAAATAACTGACTATCAATATTTGTTTTTGAAATGGCACTTGATTTATTTTTTTAAAACAAATGCTCACTATTCGGGTTAGCCGGGAAAAGACCTTCGTGTCATATAACCCATTCTGAATAAGTGATACGACGATATGGATCGTATTGAAGACCGGTGTGAAGACGGATATTTTCGAAAATGAAAGGACAACCTGTTGAATGTCTCTGCACCGAGTTGCTCCGGTATAGAGATTTATATCACTCTTATTGTGATGGGGAGTCCGGACGTGATTAGTGAATATCCGGATTGCAAGGGCTTCTTTGGAAGTGCCTTCGGTTCCGTTCGATCCCGGAACGGACTTGTATGGATGTGTGTCTGACGTTACACTTTGAGATGTAAAGCTGGTTTCTATCAAATACATTTCTGTCGGTGGCGGAGAATTTATTCTCTTAGCTTAACACCCTTCTCTGAGACGTACGAGCTCAGAGGTTATGTAGTTGATGGTTACTAGTGATACATTCCCAATTTGGTAATGTGGCATACGAAGTGCTGTTGATCAATTGTTGATCAAAGCGTGGCTTTGTGAAAAAAGCGTAGCTTTGTGGACGAGTCTTTGTCGAGCCTCACAACCCGGTAATGGTCGAAACAGGAATGTTGCGACAAAGGTTTTTATGGGTAGCGCCCCTAGTGTATGCCATTTCCTTCTGGTTAAAAGGTGATATCATGGTATGGAGCCCAGATATTTACCTATGTTGATGCTGCAAATTTATTATAATTTGTGGTTGTTGCTTTGTGATTGAGGATCCTCGGTTAAAGGTCGGTAACGATCGGGGGATGGCATAGCTCGTGTGTTAGTTACCTAGTTACAGCTTGGTTAAAGCGTGAGGTAACGTCGGCCTTGTGTTTGCAGAGAGCAGGTTGACTCTCGGGGCGTCTTTCCAGAGGCGTTTCTATTCGGTGTAAGGAAGTTCCTTTGCCTAACCATTTGTTGGAAATCCAAAGAAACAATACGAACCTTGTACGGTTTTAGTTGTATTACCTGCTATGGAATGTGGCGGTAACCTGCTATTGAACGTAGTAGCTATAGTAGACATACAATAATGGTTGTATGTTGGCTAAGATTGATATTATACTTTCGAAATGTTTTCCACACTAGACATTAATAATAATATCAACTGATTTTTCGTAGTAAGCATTTTTGACTATCATAAGGAGAAATCTCCTCCAATTCTGCGTTTGCATTGTGTGTGTGGCGGGAGGCCTTATGGTAGTTTCATTTTTCAAAAAACATTGCGAAGTTGTTTTATTTTCTTTGTGAAAATAACTGTTTTACGATCTCACACCAGTCACCATGACTGACTCGGAGTTTATTGTTCCCTTTCTAAACTCTGGGTGCCCATAATTTTCCACACGGGCAGCCTAGAGTTATGTTATCAGGATATTCTGGAGCTTTGGAGATTAGCTGATGGCGAGACGTACTCCCGTACTTGTTTATTTATTCCGCTGTGTATTCTGTGTGAGGACAAGTTTATATAACTGTCCATTGTTGTATTGAGTTGTATATTAACTCTGATTGATGTATGTATAAACTGATATATTCTTTTGTTTAAAGAGTATTGATTCATCTATTGTATATTATTCCGCTGCGAATGTGAGATTCTGTTGTTGTTTCTGTTTCTGTTTTTCTATTCTTTCTTTTCTTCTGTCTTCTTCTACCTCTTCTTTTTAACCATAATGGTTCGGTTTTCCGGCATTCGGTTGCGTGGCATTTGATACAGTGGACGTATTAATGTCGACTTTCGAGCGTCGAAAAATCGTATCGTTACACGTACGGTCCTTCCTGGACCGGATCAAGTGCCCCCGGTCTAGGGAAGATTCGCTTCAGCACTCCCCTTCCTTGAATGAGCGGTGTTTGAACTTAGAGTTGTACTGCCTAGTTTCCCTTCGTTCTCATGTTACATGTTCAGTAACTCTTCATTCTCATTCGGGTAATAACGTAGTCTTTTATAGGTTAGGACTGTCATTTCAATAGGTAGTATCGCCTCTGATCGGTAAGCCAATGAGAAAGGGGTATATCCTGTTGCACTTTTGAAAGAAGCTCGATAGGCCCACAGTGCCCGAGGCTGTTTGTCCACCCATGCTCCTTTTGCTCTTTCCAGCCGCTTCTTTATAATTGTCTTTAGAACCTTGTTGACCGCCTCCACCTATCCATTAGCCTGCGAGTATGCTACCGCAAAGATGCTTTTCTTTATTACGTGTTACTAGTAGAAATTAGCGAACACTGCACTGTCAAACTGCATACATTGTTCGAGGTGATCTAAATAGGTATTCCGTACCTGCATATTACATTCCTCATTAAAAAGTTAACGACCTTGGCTGTTGATACCATAGTAAAGGGCCCAGCTTCCACCCACTTAGTAAAGTAGTCAAGTGCCACTATTATGTACCTAGCTCCACCCCGTGCCATTGGAAGTTCTCTAATTAAATCTATTCCCTATACCGCAAAGGGCAAGGGACTAACCATTTAGGTCAACTCATTTGGGGGCAACCTAGGAAACTTTGCGAACCGTTGGCACCTTTCACCCTTTCTCGGGTATTTCATCTCATCATGGTTCGACGTGGCCAGTAGTATCCATATTGTCTCTGAGTATCTGTTCGACTTCCTGTCCAGCAATGCATCTTAATAGTGGGTTTGAATATCCTCTCTGATATAGTAGTCCATCTTGGATGATGAAGCGAGGCGCCTTCTGTAGGGTGTTTCTAGCATCGTTCTGGCTATCAGGCAGTGTTCCTTCACTCAAATACTTTATCAATAGGGTCATCCACATCCCCACGTCGCCCACGGTTACAATCGCATTTACTTCCTCGAAACTGGGTCAGTGTAGGGTTGTGATAGGCATCGGTACCAATGGAGACACATCTCCTGAACTTGCCAACTTTTCCAAACCGTCAACATCCTAATTCCCTTCTATAGGGATATGTATAACCACATATTATTCCATCCTAGTAAATTGACCGTTTACCTTTTCTAGATAAGATTTCAAACATTTTCCTTTGTCTTGGAATTCCCCAAGTACCTAATTCACCACCAGTTGAAAGTCACTGTGAATGCATAACATCCTAATCCCCAGCTCATATGCAAACTCCAGTCCGACTATCAAAGCTTTATATTCCACCTCGTTGTTCGTTGCTCTGAATCTCAATCTAATCCTATAACTCAACTTTCTTCCTTCGGGGGTTAGAATGACTACCCCTACACCAGAGTTGTGATCATTAGACGATCCATTAACATACACTTGCCACTTGAGGTCTTCCTCTTCCAGTGGCTTCACCTCATCGTCTGGAATAGTAAACTCAGCAAGGAAATTCACCAGTGCTTTCCCATTGGTTGTAGTTCGTGGGTGGTAGGTTATCTCATACTGACTCGAGTTAATGTTCCATTTGGTAACTTTTCCTAAAGTGTTCGGCCGTTGTAGAACCTGCTACAGGAGCTAGCTTGTGAGTTCCTAGATTGGATGTGACTAAAAGCAGTCCCTCAACTTCTTGGATACAATCAATGGGCAATATGCCAAATATGATATACAAGCAATTCGGTACAAAATATATTAAACATACCGTTGGTTTTTTAAATGTATTTTTTATGAAATATGATATACAAATAATTCAATACAAAATATGATAATTGCTCTCAACACTATTTTAACATAGACGCTTTGAAGCACCATAATCACGCACTTCTCATATTTAAGACCTTGCATGTGCCAAACCCAAGCACCAAAAGCACTGGATAACATTTTCAGATCAATTTCATGTCTTGCTGATCCGTTGCAGTTTAATATTTTAGGTTTTGTCCATGGTTTTAGTCCAAATACTATGCATGTTTCAAGAAACAGCAATACTTCAGCTCAGAATAGACCTATTTAAGTACTCTTTTCAACTCAAGTGACATCATTCAGAACATGTTATATGCTTCAACCAGTTCCTCTTTCATGTCAGCGTGTTCATGTCACATTCCAAACCATTCAGCCCAGTTGTGCCAATCTCAAATCATATCAACAACCTGCACATCATCTGAACAAACAACATCACAGTAAATACTCCCACAACTTGAACTTGCACCAGCAGCGATACCCACACATCCTCTCTGAATCACCCTTTCCCTTCACCTCACAAAAAAGCAAATTCACCAACCTGCACAACCAAACCACCAAACTCCATCTCCCTATCTCCATCACCAACCTCCAGCACACTTCCCCAGCAAACCAGAAATCACCACCCACTGCCTGAAGCCATCATCCAAAATCAGCACCACTATTCACAACCAACACCTTACAACAACCTCACACCCACTACTACCTGCATCACTAGAACAACTTTCAACCAAAACAAGCAACACGAGTATTGATTTTTGTAACACATTCTCTGTTTCCTTATAATATACTCCAAAGCCAAATATCGTTTCAGTTTTATTAATGTAGAACATGTAATTAAAGTGCACTAACATTTTGCTCTCCCTGAAACATGCAGCCACAACTCAAAAGAATACAGTTCTTGTTAAATATAGTATATATTTTGTAATCAGTCAATGTATATTGTTAGCCTCCTATTCTCATGCCTGGAATCAGTCAATGTAGAATTGGTTTCCTATTACGTAGCCTAGGATGATACTACAGATTGGTGTATATATTGTGACAATTGATAATGAGAAAGGCAACAAAGATATTCTTTCATGGTATCAGAAGTCTAGGGTTTTCTCGATCTCTTCCCGCTGCGCCCTAGCTGTAGAATTCCGCCCTTCTCCTCCTATTCTCTCTCTGCTGTGCTTCTTCTCCGGCAACTATGTCTCAATCCAAAAATTTTCACCCAGCTCTTGTTGTCTCCAACATTAGGAATCATATTCCTATTATTCTTGAGATGGAGAACGTGCAATACTTAACATGGGCGGAGTTGTTCAAGGTCCATGCACGTTCGAACAGGGTTCTACATCACATCATCCCCTCTGATACAGGCAAGGAGAAAGCTACCGGTGAAGATGATGACTTGTGGTCTACCCTTGATGCCACGGTCCTATCGTGGATTTACGCCACGATCTCTAACGACCTCTTGCACACCATTCTTGAACCCGATGCTACGGCAATGGAAGCTTGGAATCGTCTGCGGGACATATTCCAAGATAATAAGCATTCCCGTGCGGTCACTCTTGAGCATGATTTCTCCACCACTAAGATGGAGAACTTCCCCAATGCCTCGGCGTATTGTCAACGGCTAAAATCACTGGCCGATCAATTGAAGAATGTCGGGGCTTCGGTGTCCGACAGTCGTCTTGTGCTCCAACTTGTCTCGGGTCTTACTGCTCCGTACCGTGGTGTGGGTACGATGATCCGACAAAGTAATCCCCTTCCTCCGTTTTATCAAGCCCGATCGATGCTTATTCTTGAAGAGTCTGGGTTAGCCAAGGAGGCGACTATGGCTTCTGACTCCGCCATGGTCGTCGCCTCGAATGAGGAAGATGACTCTTCCTTTGTTCCTTCTCATACTGGACAAGGGAAGGGGCTGCAACAACCTGGTCGGAAGCAAAACAATCAGCGCCGAAAAAATTCAGGTGGTCGCGGCAACGGTGGCGGCAAGCAGAACCGGGGTGGCTTCGGTGGTCGGTCTGGCAAGGGTGGTTTGCAAGGCCAGCAGCAGCAGCAGGCTTCGAATTGGGGGTGGCCTCCGTTTCCTAATTGGGGGTGGCCTCAATGGGCTGCTCCCCCCTGCCCCATGCCCACTCAAGGCTGGGCTCGCCCACCTGCTGCAAACCATGGGTCTGGGGTATTGGGCCCTCGCCCCCAACAGCATGCCTATCAGGCTTTTATGGCTCCTATGGCTCCGTCTTCCAATGGGCAGTCTGGCTCTTATGCCCCTACGGACATTGCATCCGCTATGCATACCATGACTCTAAATCCACCCGATTCATCATGGTATATGGACACCGGTGCAACATCACATATGACCTCCTCGAATGGTAATCTCTCGTCTTATTTTAATTTGAGCAATCATAATACTGGTATTATTGTTGGAAATGGTCATTCAATTCCTATTCGTGGTTATGGTCATACATGTTTGTCCTCCTCTAATCCTCCCTTGTCATTAAATAATGTCCTTCATGTTCCCAAAATAATCAAAAATCTTATTTCTGTTAGAAAATTCACTACTGATAATTCTGTTTCTGTTGAATTTGATCCTTTTGGTTTTTCGGTGAAGGATTTTCAGACGGGGGTGCCTCTCCTGAGGTGTGATAGCCAGGGTGACCTTTATCCTCTTAAATCTATCCACAATCAAGCTACTCCATCTACCTTTGCAGCCTTCTCTTCCTCACTGTGGCATGATCGTCTGGGTCATCCGGGTGCTCCTGTTTTAGATGCTCTTAGGGTCAATAAAAGCATTGATTGTAATAGAAACTCTACTTCTAGTATTTGTCGTTCTTGTGTGTTCGGAAAACATATTAAGTTGCCGTTTGTGTCTTCTAATTCTAGTACGTCTTTACCTTTTGATATAATTCATAGTGATATTTGGACCTCTCCTATTCTGAGTTCTGCAGGGCATAGATACTACGTGTTATTATTGGATGATTTTTCGAATTATTTATGGACTTTTCCTTTGGGTCATAAGTCGGAGGTTTATGAGAAATTTTTGATTTTTAAAGCTCATATTATCACCCAATTTGAACGTAATATTAAAACTATGCAATGTGATAATGGGAGGGAATTTGATAATGGACTATTTTGGGATTTTTGTAAGGAAAATGGAATGTCATTTCGCCTCTCTTGTCCTCACACCTCTCCTCAAAATGGGAAGGCCGAACGAAAAATTCGGCCGATCAATAATATCACTCGTACTCTACTTTCTCATGTATCCCTTCCTCCTTCATTTTGGCATCATGCATTACAAATGGCAACATACTTTCTTAATATTCTTCCGAGCAAACTCTTGGGTAATATATCTCCCCTTCAAATACTATATCAACGGGTTCCTACATATTCTCATCTTCGGGTATTTGGGTGTCTATGTTATCCTCTTATTCCTTCCACCAAAATCCATAAATTGCAAGCTCGGTCTACTCCTTGTGTATTTTTGGGTTTTCCTCCTAATCATCGTGGCTATAAATGTTATGATTTATCATCCCGTAAAATCATCATTTGTCGTCATGTCATTTTTGATGAGAATGTGTTTCCTTTTGCTTCATTGCATACCCCATCATCACGTACATATAATTTTTTGGATAACTGTCTATCTCCATATGTGTTAAATCATCTTCAAGAGTCTACTGCCCCTCTTCCCAATTCGCCAGCCCAGGACCACACGCCTGCCCAACCGGATCCAAATCTGGTTTCACCTGGCCCAGCAGAACCGCCCTCCCCAGTCAACGCACAGGCCCACTCCCCACCTGCCCAGTCATCTTCTCAAAATTTTCCCGTATCACCTGCTACAACTCATACTTCTCCATATGCCTCAAACACAGCCCAACATTCACCAGGCCCAGTACCTCCTACTCCTCCCACTATTTCGCTTCCTAAGCCCACTGTAGTCACTAGAAGTCAGCATGGTATTTTTAAACCCAATCCAAAATACCAAGCTTTACACACCACGGTTTCGAGGTCTCCTTTGCCTCGTAATCCGGTGGCGGCTCTTCGTGACTCGAATTGGAAAATGGCCATGGATGATGAATATAATGCTCTTATTAAAAACAAGACGTGGGAATTAGTGCCCCGCCCGCCTGATGTTAATGTTATTCGGTCTATGTGGATTTTTACTCATAAATTAAAATCTAACGGTGATGTTGAGAGGCATAAAGCCCGTCTTGTAGGTGATGGAAAAACTCAACAGGTTGGCATTGATTGTGGTGAGACTTTTAGTCCGGTTGTGAAACCGGCTACTATTCGTACTGTTCTTAGTATTTCTCTTTCTAAGGCATGGCCAATTCATCAATTGGATGTCAAAAATGCCTTCCTTCATGGTGAGCTTCAGGAGACAGTTTATATGCATCAACCATTGGGGTACAGGGATCGTACTCGTCCGGATTATGTGTGCCTCTTGCGTAAATCATTATATGGGCTCAAGCAAGCTCCCCGGGCTTGGTATAAGCGTTTTGCTGATTTTGTTATGTCTATTAGTTTCACTAATAGTAGATGTGACAATTCGTTATTCATTTACAGCAAAGGGTCAGATATGGCTTACATTTTATTATATGTTGATGATATTATTCTTACTGCTTCTTCTCATGCTCTTCGGTGCTCCATTATGGATCTCCTTAGTTCTGAATTTGCTATGAAGGATCTTGGTCCATTGAATTATTTTTTGGGTATTGCGGTGACTCGACATAAGGGTGGTATGTTCCTTTCACAACGCAAATATGCCGAAGAAATAATTGAACGTGCCTGAATGTCATCTTGTAAATCGTCTGCTACTCCGGTTGACACCAAGTCCAAGGTTAGTGCTACGTCTAGTACTGTTTTTGATGATCCTACTCTGTATCGGAGTCTTGCAGGGGCTCTACAATATCTCACTTTCACCAGGCCGGATATCTCTTATGCCGTCCAACAGGTTTGTCTACATATGCATGATCCGAGGGTTAATCATATGTCTGCTCTCAAACGGATTATTCGATATGTTCAAGGTACTTTGGATCATGGCCTTCATTTGTACCCATCTTCTTTTTCTACTCTTGTATCTTACACTGATGCAGATTGGGGTGGGTGCCCTGGTACGAGGAGATCTACATCTGGTTATTGTGTGTTTTTAGGAGACAACTTGGTCTCATGGTCTTCTAAACGTCAACCTACATTGTCTCGTTCTAGTGCCGAGGCCGAGTATCGTGGGGTGGCAAATGTGGTTTCCGAATCATGTTGGCTTCGAAATCTTCTCTTAGAGTTGCATTGTCCGATTAAGAAGGCCACTTTGGTATACTATGACAATGTAAGTGCTGTTTATTTGTCAGGTAATCCAGTTCAACATCAACGTACAAAACATATTGAAATGGATATCCATTTTGTCCGAGAGAAGGTTGCACGCGGACAAGTCCGTGTTCTTCATGTGCCATCCCGTTATCAAATTGCGGATATTTTTACCAAAGGTCTACCGCAAATATTGTTTGAGGATTTTCGGGACAGTCTCAACGTCCATAAACCTCCCGTTTCGACTGCGGGTGTGTGTTAAATATAGTATATATTTTGTAATCAGTCAATGTATATTGTTAGCCTCCTATTCTCGTGCCTGGAATCAGTCAATGTAGAATTGGTTTCCTATTACGTAGCCTAGGATGATACTACAGATTGGTGTATATATTGTGACAATTGATAATGAGAAAGGCAACAAAGATATTCTTTCAGTTCTATCCTTTCTAGACTTTTAAAGTGAGGCGAGATATTAGCGCCTTTTAATAGCCTATTAACTGGGCAGCAACAATATCAGCCCCATTTTCAGTTCCAATCGACATACATAAATAGCTTGCTCACCTTCCCAGATGCATTTCAAAGGCAGCAACCATTTCAAGCACAGATGTGCCATATCCAGTACCTGAATTGTAAGTAACACAACTTGAAAGCTGTTAACCTGACGCAGCGGATTATACAAAACAATGTAGATCGATGAAAGTAGCGATCGATGGATTGGAAGATACTGAAATGCCCAAATTCGTTGATCCGAAGATACCGAATTCTAGCTATCCCGAACTCGTTAATCGCGCACGATACCGGGTTCAAAGATCTTCAATTCTTCAAGCGTTGATCAAGCGCATTTGATTCCGCGAATCGGCTTCTGCAATCATTGAATCGAGCGCACTCGATTAACCGAAAGAGGAGATAGGAGATTACACTCAACTACCAATTTGGTGAAAGCACAAAGCTAACAAAACAAGAGTTTTATTTCAAATCAACTAAACTATTACAAATGACTCACATGACCTATTTATAGGCGCACATTTCAACATTACAACATAAATTATACAACTCTTAAGTCGGAACCGACTTATCACGAACGACTCATCAACAGTGACCAAAGACTTATGACTTACGACTCAATCTTAGGTCGGTGACGACCTAATTACAATATACTATGATTTACAAACATGGCCGAGCTAACCTGGTACGACCTAAAAATTACAACACATTAGAAGTATACGACCCAACAACTCACGACATAAGAAACAAATGACATAAGGGAATACAACTCAACGCCTTACAACATATAGGTCGGAAACGACCTAAAACATGTAGCGACTTATCATACAGACGACTTAAAAGATAACCAGCTTCAACGACTTAAGAATCAACGGCTCAGATTAAAGCGGCTTAGAAATCCACGGCTTCAGTTCTTCAGCGACTTAACTTAGGTCGGTAACGACCTAAAAACAAACAGGTAACGACTTAAGAAATCAGCGGCAGAGATTAAGTTGGCAGAAAGGATCCATGGCCTCTATCTTCAACGACTTATCTCTTGACTCGTTAGGTCGTTCACGACCTAACACTTCACCAAATTGTTCTGTCTTTTCACTACGTGACTCGATAGGTCGTTCAAACGACTTAAAGGACTTGTTAACTCGCGAGTATCTACTAAGTCGTTTCCGAGTCATACTAGGTCGTTGGAACGACTTAAAACCTTCGTTAGGTCGGCTGCGATCTTCACTAAGTCGCTGGAACGACTTAAAACCTTCGTTAGGTCGACTGCAACCTAAAACTTTAACTTTTCACAATTTCTCACAAAATCCTAACTCGTTAGCTTCCTCTTTAGGTCGGACTCGACCTATCAACATGTTAGATCGTACACGACCTATGACTTCTTCTTTCTGGGCTGCATCATAACCTCTTAAGAGACTTGTAATAAAACTCCAATTATGGAGAGAAGAAAGATTGTAAAGTAGAGGAACCTATATTTTCTGTTGTGAAAAGCTTTCTCGGAGCAGCTACATGGCCATCAGCTAAGTCCAATACATAAATGTATTCTCGAATCTGATTTTCTTTTTTTTAATTCACAACGTAGAGAAAATAAAAGCACAATGCCTAAGGTATGTAAATGCAATAATTAAGTTCTTACTGCACTGCCATCCTTTGTTGGTTAGTCATCTCCATACACATTTAACTCGAGCAATCTGCCTGCTGCCACTTATTGGATATAAGGCATCAAATTATTGGAAATTCCTTTCGGATCTTCACAAATGTGACCACTTTCGTGAGCTCCAATTGATTGAAATACCTTAACAGAGTTATACCGAATTCTGGATCTGCCTTTTGAATATCTCTGGCTATTTCTTCAAGGAAAAGCTAAATCATTAAAAATTTGCAATGTCATTTTCACAAATTCTCACTTTTAATGATGAAGTAACCAATGTAAAACATTTTGTTAGTTAGCTTTGTTCCACCACAAGGGTTCATAGCCTTTAGATCAAAACAATCAACATATGGGATTTTTTTTCTAGTTGGCCATAAATAGTTAAAGATGAAGAAAAAACCATCCATAATAACATCACTGTACATAAATGGATTGATTCACTGATTTTATTTGAGGTTCAATTGATTCGCTAATTTTGTTTGTGGTTTAAATGATTCAGTATGATGCATTGTAATAATGTCTTAGTTCATGAACAAACCATATGTATTCACCAATGTACCAAATTCATTGCATTTTAAGCAATTTTTACCTTTTCGATACGATTTTCCTACTATCTCCTGAAGATTAACCCTAAAAAATAAACCACTTAAAGCTGTTTGTACTTACATGCTTACAAGTACCAGATCTGGACAAGATTATAGCTTTTCTGTCCTAAAATTAAGATATTGGGTTCTTGACAATAACACAAAATGAAATGATAAGAGTAAAACTCAAAAGTACGAATCATAGTTCATTTCCGTTTTCTGTAAATGATTTGGTAGATTAAATGTTCATAGATTGAAGAATAATCATGACAGTAATAGTGTTTATATAAAGCAAAAGAAATGAATAAGCATACAAACTTGCTATTACAATAATTAGCGTGGCATTCATGACATGTATGAAAGGAAAAATACCATAGGACATCCTATTACAATAAACAAGAGTGTTCCGGATATACTCACAAACTTTCTCTAGTGGAAGGTGGGTAGCAATCTACCAAAACAATGATAAGGTGCTTCAGCGACCTCCAAAATATACACCAGTCAAGACTAATAATGTGCCATTTGTTTAGACCATTGTAATTAAGCATGATGTGCTAATGATATGTCAGACATTAGTTATTGAGAGTCACTTGAAATATAATGTGAGTTGTAGTATAATGCATAGTTATTAGGAATAGTCTTAACTTAAGGTCAAAAAATTTCCAGCACTACGAAAACAAGCAAATGCCAGATATTTGAACAAAGAAAGATCTTTCTAACAAAATTTGCTACAGAAGGAGACAATATTTTATTCCATTTACCACGGATGCCAAATTGCAAATATTATCAGGTACCCGTATATGATTACACAAGCATATTTGGTAGTTCCATGGATGCATAGAAATTACTTGCCCATATTCACCCAAATTGATCACTCAAATAGTTTATTTGACTTATCAAGTTCAAATTTTAAAATATTAATCGAATATATATATATATATATATAGAGAGAGAGAGAGAGAGTAACATGATTGGTACTTGCTATATGAAACTTCATGGACATAGTTCATGTATATCAAATCAAATATTGCTACATTTCTCTTGACCCTCCTATCAACTGATAATTGCGTGAGCAAATATGCATTGCTTCCTTTGTAATATTCATTTAATTTTAACACATAATCTGATCTAATCTTTTAATGTATAATATTAAATTATGAATCATAAAGTATCCAAGTGTATGCTAATTTGCCACTCAAGCAATTGCAACTCCGAAGAGTGTGTCATGATGTGTACTTGAACATACAAAACGAAGTATATATCTTTCATATAAGTGAAAACCGTAGACTAACCAATTAGTTCTTTTGGTGTGGCATCTTCACTAACAAAGTTATTCAATGCTATAAAGCTGGAAAGCGGCTTTTTGTATATCAGCTGTTAAATTGGATGTTTGTGAATCAAAAACTTTAGTAGTAGCTACATTCCAATGTTGTTGATGCTTTTGTTCATTGTTTCTTTTAGGCTCAACTTATTCTGCACAAACATCAAATTAAAGACTTCAATGCAAAAACATATAACAAAGATGTTACACAGCATAAAGTACCATGTGCATAAAAGAAATGCAGGAATAATAATCTAAATCAATGTGTTTGCCATTTAACTCTATAATAAATGCTTCTACTAATATCCAAATTTATAGCCTGAGTAACTAATAGTAATATTATAAACAAGCATTTATTTGTGGAGACACATGCTCTTTTTTATGGTTATTTTATTAAGGGTGAAAAAATATATCTTCATATGAAATGAAAAAAAATCAAAAACAACTCTTCATAACTCATGGCAACACATCAAACCTGTTAACGCTAAAATTGTGAACGCTAACACCCCGGTGTAAGTTGTGACAAAGTGAAAGCACCACCCGTTTGCACGGGAACTAAAGATAAACAGAAAATAGCAAAAATAGTAAAAAGACAACAGTTTTTATAGTGGTTCGGCTCAAAGTCAAGCCTACATCCACTTTATCTCTTCTTTATTGCTGACTTGATTACAACTTTTACAATGTTTACAATGAATCTTCGACTACCACACGATCAAGACAAGAAGCAAGAACTTTAACGGTGAATTGCTCTTCGGATTCATGTTGAATGTGGTTGATTTCTTCTCTCGGCCCTTTGAAGTGTTGTTGGCATATGAAGTGTTGTGGAGGTTGAGAAAGTAGCAGAGTTTCGGCGCTTCCCCGTCCGGAAAGAAGTCCCCCTTTGAATATGGAGTAGGTGAGGTATTTATAGAGAAAACCTGAAGCAGGTTGGGTAGGTCGTAGGTCGTTGGCGACCTAAGGGATAGGTTGTAGGTCGTTGGCGACCTAATGGAGGCAACCTGGATAGGGTATAAGCTTTGAGCGACCTAGTGTATGTAGTGGAGAAGTGGCGACCTAATTAAGGAGTAGAGGCATAGGGATTAGCGACCTAAGGAGCAACGACATAAGGTTTGGTAGGTCGTTAGCGACCTAAGGGAGAATGGTAAACGACTTAAATATGTTGAGGTATCAAGCGGAGCGATCTAGAGGTAGGTTATTGGTTGTGAACGACCTAAGAGTTGGGTTAAGTCGTGGGCGACCCAATGAGCACGGGTTACGGCTTAAGGAGGTGTGGCCTATGTAGTTATAAGCTCTTAGCTCGTAGGTCGCAAAATAATTGAGTCGCTAAGTCGCTTGTGCTAGGTCGCTCTTCCTTTAGGTAGTAGGTCGCTGCCTTTATGGGATTATTAGGTCGCTGAGGCTTTTAGGTCGCTGAGGCACTTACTTCTTTACCCCGTTAGGTCGCTGAAACCTCTAAGTCGCTAGGTCGTGAACGTCCTACTTGAAGAGGCTGGGTCGTTAACTGTTGAGTTACTCTAGGTTTTAGGTCGTAGGTTGAGAACGACCTAAAAAGGACTCGCTCTGTTGAGATGCTAAGTTGACCAATCTTTGGAACGAACTATCTTTGGTATCTCGGTCGATCTTTTTGGTATCACGGCCTTGCTGAAAAGGCGGGATAACAAAACCGATTTAGCATTAATTTTGTTTGCCATGCTATGTTTATCTAATGAAATTCGAGAGATTCCATTACTACTCAATTTCAAAAGAGTAAAAAGATGAATTTGATCACAAGCAACAATCTACTATTATGTACAAAAATGTGTTAGTGTGCATAGTAGTAAGGAGTTTAACAAATGGTGTGTGGCCTAAAACTGGGTAGCAATTAGTATGCTTCTATGAACAAACAATATGGCAGTAATAAAGGACCCAAAGTAACAACAAATACTTTAGAGTTGAAATGTTTAATGGGTTCAACCAGGCAGGCTTCAAAAATTAATACGGAAAAACCTTCACAATGTTCATACTGCCTTTAGTTGATTAATTAAGACAATGTATATAATTACATATATCATGGCAATGTTTTGTGAATAGCACGAATGTAAATGCATGCAAAAAGATTAAGAAGGCATAAATGTTACCAAACTAAATATACAGAGAGATCAAAATATGACCATGTACATTCGGCTTTTCTTTTTTCTGTCATACTAGTGGGTTAGGATTCTTACTCGAAATTCAAACCGTTATTCTCGGGAGAGAAATGAAAGAGGATGAAATAGCTTAGTATTTTATTATATTTGTAATTAAATGATATAGATACAAGGAGATATGGCTATATTTATAACAACGAATTGTAGTAATAGCATATGTAGGCTTTGGGCTTATATTTACAACCCGCATCTTACAACCCACATCATATCTAACTTGTTATATACAACATGTTATACCGAGATATCAGTTACTCTAATACTCCCCCGCAATTGATACTAGGGTTTTCAGCTGCTTCTCCAATTCAACTCAAATATCTTCAACTTTTATAATGAACTTCAATCAAAAAATGAAAAATTCCTTGAATTGCTTCCACAAATTGCTTTAGTTCTTTATTATTTCTTCTCTATTGAAACTAGGGTTCTCGCTTGAAGCTAGGGTTCCCTGTATCCTTCAATTCGTCATGGGTTTCTTCAACATTTAGCTCAAGCTTTAATCGAATGAAGTTCCTGGCTGATAAGTATTGTGTGGGAATGTCAGCCCTCTATAAGTATTCGATAAGTGATTTACTTGAAGTTTTCCGTTCAGCACTTGCTCTCTGATAAAATACAAATCTAATTCCATTTATTTAGTTCTGGAGTGTAACAGTGGATTTGCTATTAACGATACTACATTGAGATTATCACACCAAAAAGTTGTTTTGCAGTTGACACTATAGTTCACTAAGTAATGACTTGATCCACATTATTTCTGTTGTTGCACTTGCTACACTTCTATATTCGGCTTCGGTGCTGGATCTTGATAGTTGACTATCTTTTTTGAACACCAAGACACTAGATTTTGCCATAAATATATACAGTGTCCGGTTGTTGATCTTAGATCATCTGGATCTGTTGCCTAATTAGTATCTACAAAACCAAATAAATTATGTTTAGTACATGGTTTTTGGGTTAAACCATGATTTATTGTTCCCTTAACTATCTTAGAATCCCCTTTACAGCCTTCCAATGCTCACCAAGAGGAGTTTGCATAAATTGGCTAACTTTATTTACACTGTAGGCAATCTCTAGTCTAGTTATTGTTACATATTGTAGAGATCCTACAATGATTCTTTATTTCTTTGCATTTGTTATTGATTCTCCTTTATTTTTTGATAAGTGTAGATTGTTTATCATTGGTGTGGGTAGGCTGTTTTCATGATCATTTTTGTCTTGATTAGAATTTCAGAGATATATTTCTTCTGATACAGGTGCATTTTGAGATATATTTGTCAACTTCAATGAATCATACAACAAGTTTTCGTGATATGAAATTCAAGCAAATAGATTACTCGGATGCAAGAACTCAAACTATACATAGAAATTTTAAAAGCAGCCAGAAAAAAATGATGATACTTCTGACTATCTTCTTGGCAAGGCTTAATAATGAATTTGGGTAAAAGATTTCAGAATTTAAACAAGAAAATGAGGGTTTAGAATAAAAAAAATAGCAGTTTCAGATGATGAGAGATTCCTCAGATGAACTACAACAGTTGCAGCCTGCTCTAAGTGATGAATGGAGAACAAATGGGGTAATGGCAAGGTAATTGATTAATCACTAGACAGGTTTTTCTATGATACTACAAAAGAGGATGAAATAGCTTGGTATTTTATTATATTCACAATGAATTGATATAGATACAAGGAGGTATGGCTCTATTTATAACAGCGAATTATAATAATAACATATGTGGGGTTTGGGCTTTGGGCTTATATTTACAACCCCCATCTTATAGCCCGCATCATATCTAACTTGTTATATACAATATTATATACTAATATTACAGTTGCACTAATAGAACCCACTAATCAAAGCATCAACTATTTTTCTAGGGTCCCCTTCTTTCTCAAAATTATTATATGTTTTGGTCTGCTTATTTTCTAAACTATCTTGCATAAACTCATCATTGGAAATTCTATCTAAATTCATTTTTTCATAAGATCCCTCTTTAACATCATCAATCTTCCTACAAAGTTCAACATCTATAGCATAAGTGACCTTGCTAGACGATGGTTGCACCATTCCATCTTAACAACTTCTAATTCTAAATTTACATTCTTAACATTCAAATTATCCTTCAATTCATTTGTTACATTAATTGACACATTATCAATAGTACTGGTAGTAGTAATAGTAGTAATTGCTTAGATTTTAGTTGTAAAGCTAAATCTAAGCTAACCTCCTCTGATACCTGATTGAGCTAATCTTCTATTGTTATATGTTCTACAGAAGGCATTTTATACTTGTTCTTTACTCTAGTCTCTGGATTTTGTTCGATGCTAGTCTCTGAATTTCGTTCAACGCCAACTTAACTTTCAGGTAGGTCGCCATTCTTTTCATCTTTAATGGAAGATTTTGAGTCCTTAATCCTTACGTTAGTTACATTTTCATCAAGACAATTTTAATATCAGTGCCACTGTCATTCTTTGCATCAAAACCAGTTCCTTATCTTTCTTTCTCCTCCAGATCAATATTATCAACCATGATAACATCGTTTGATCAGCCTTATCTTTAGCATGATGCACTGCTTTATCAGCTTTGTCAATCTCAACACTATTTTCAAATACAGTTTACGAAGATTGCTTAACATTAAGTTGAACAGGTTCAACGCTAATTTCTACTTTTCCCGGTACATATTGCCATCTACTTATTCTTTGTCGACTTCAGTAGGTTCAAAAACTTCGACTGGTTCACCTCCATCAACTTTGTTAGCTTTAGAATTTTCACCAGGGTCTACTCCAACATATGTATTCTCCTCATCTGCTAGTTCTTCAAGCACGCTAGCAAAACGCATCACAAGTTCCTCCTTATTATCACCTAGTTTTAAGCCATGGCTTCGAGGTTCCAATTTCAACTCGGTAACACTCCATTGATCAATGCAATGGTTATTAAGCTTTGGGTATAGGCTTGACATCCTTTTGTTTAGTTATAAACAAGCTTAAAGCGATGATGCCATAAGAAGTGTTACTGATGATTTCATAAAGCGAATAAAGCGATGCATGCTTAAATGACTGAAAGATCTGTTTGCTTTTGTTAGTAACTTCCTTTCCATCTTTGCTTTCCATGCAAAAAATAAAAATCTTAACAGGGAAAGCTAAACTCAAATTTTCTATATTGGGTGAATAACATCGACGAGAGGTTGGTGGAAATTAATACTAAAGCGGACATAGTGGTTTCGAAAGATGGAAATGGAGATGAATACTAAACCCAATTAGAGCAAAAAATTAAAATCGATATAGAAAATCTAAGGTGGAGCAGAACAAATTTGCATTTCATAATTTTATAAGATTTTTGAAAAGTGGAGAAAATTGGGAAGGAAGGAGAAAATTTAAAGAGAAAACAAAAGGTTAATAAAAGTGTGCGAAAGAAATAAATTTTACTAGAATAAATGTGATCACCTAATTTTTATATAACACCTAAGCTATAGAAACCAAAGGAGAATTTTTTTAGGCCATGTATTGTTTACCGGGCAGGATAGATTTAGTCACATTTATAATATAGGGTGAAGTATTATTACTTGTCCTTACCGATCAAACGCTACCAAATAATGCAATCAAAGGCAGATTTTCTTGTAATGAACTCTGCATCTCCTTCTAGTTTGGAAATTTTGATGTCATACAAGGCCCGAACTTGTTTTGGATTAGCCTGTATCCCCCTTGCATGTACGATAAAGACCAAAAAATTTCCAGAATACACTCCGAGAGAGCATTTCAGCAAGTTCAACTTCATTCTATACCATTGTAAAATTTGAAACATTTCATCCAAGTGTGAGATATGATCCACGGTCTTTCTTGACATTACCTACATGTCATCAACGTATACATCTATGGTTTTGCCAAGCTGCTTGGCAAACATCTTGTTTACCGGGTGCTGATAGGTTGCCCCGGTGTTTTTCATCCAAATGGAATAACCTTATAGAAGTTGATCCCCAAGTCGAGGATAAAACTGGTTTGCTCCTGGCCAGTAATGTGCATCGCGATTTGGTTGTATCCAGATTCTAAAGTAAGCATCAATAAAGGATAGGAGCTCATGTCCTATCCTTCCATCTACCTACATATCAATCCTCGGGAGCAGAAATTAATCTTTAGGACATGCATCATTGAGGTCAGAAAAGTCTATACAGATCTGCCATTTTCCATTCGACTACTTAACGAGAACCAGGTTCGATATCCATTCTAGGTACAATGATTCTTGAATGAAATCGTTTGCCAATAAGATTTTTACTTCTTTATTTAGTGCAGCCAACTATCCAGGCCCATACTCCTTTTCTTTTGCTTCACAAGATGCTTTTTTGGATTAACATTAAGGGCATGACAAGCAATTAAGGAAGGAATCCCGCATATGTCGACATGGGATCAAGCGAACACATCCTGGTTGTCTTGTAGAAAACTAATTAGTTGCACCTTTAGATCCTTCTCCCGACACAATTCGATTTTCATGAATTATATATGGCTGCTATCATTAACTTCCATAAACTCCAAAGCTCCACCGGGCTCAGCTACGACCCCCTCCCCTCTATCTCTCGGGTCAAGCTCATTATGGGGATCACTTTTAAACTCGAAAGGGGGGTCGTCCTTTAGTTGCTATGCAAAAGGAGTTCTAGGAACAGAAGGCAATGTCTATGCCCTTTGTAACACCCCGTAATTTGACGTTAGTTATTTAATTATTTAGTTAGTTAATTAATTAGGCTCCGAAAATGGAATTTGTGCCAATGATGGAATTTGACCATAAAACTTATACCATTGCGTTCATAGCGAAACTCTAAGAAATTTTCATATTTGGAGTTTTGCGATTGGAGTCCAAACGAAGAAGTTACGGATGAAAAAAAAAATCGGAACGAAAATAAATAAATAAATAAATAAGAAAAATTGATGTTTTTAATTAATTAGCGTGGACCCTTAGTCGACCCGCATAATGTAGCGGTCAAGCGGGACGGTCAACCCCAAGGAAGGAGGCTGTCGACCGCTTTAAGTATGGCGGCTCCAGTAAACCTAGGCCATGTACGATCCGGATTTAATATTTTATATCATACGGTTGAGGTTGATTCTTATGCCTATAAATTTAGGCCTAACCCTCCCTTCTCTTCTCATATTTTCTGGAGGCAATAGCTAAGCTCTGCTATTTCTTCTTCTCCGCTTTCTTTCTAAATTATAAAAATAAGATATTTATATTTATATTCGTACAAATCGGAGAGGAATAGAAATCTAATCAAAAGGAGAAGAGAAGAGAATCTACTATACGTGTATTTGAGGTAGTTTATATATTTGTATCTATTTTCTCACCCAATCCCAAATCTCTTCTCAATTCTGTAATTCTAATGTACGTAGGTACCCTTTTAAATATATCTCTTGGCTTAAAAAGGATTTAGTGATGAATCAAAGGTTCTACTTTAGATTTAAAGATTTGGATCGCTTTTAAAAGGTGAGTGAGAAATTTTATAGATTGTTATAATATAAAAATTATCCCATTGGTGTTTATTTGATTTTTATGCCTAACTGGATAACTGTATATGAGTTACAGGCAATAAATTAAATATGATCTGAATATAATAATATTTCCTATATATTCTTATTTATGAATTGATTTAGAATTGTTTACAACCTGATCTGGAAGTTTGTTCCAAAAGTATGAATTTAGAATATTGATTTGAATGAAATTTATTCTAGATCTAAAAATAGGTTGTATAATAATGTTATGAATTTGAATTATTAACTTAATCTTCTTGGAATGTAAAATTTTCTATGTTTGGAATTATTGGAATTTAGATCCGTTTAATATTTGTAAATTAGTTTGATTTCTTTCGCTTCTATAAAAATACAGCGTTTGATCTAACAAGGAATAGATGTAAATAAAAAGAGGAAGAGATGTGTAAATTATGATTTTCATGGTAGTTTACACTGTCTATTTTAGTAATAAAAGTAAATGATTCTTCCTTATAATTTCAAATAATGTAATCTTTTAAAGTAAATCTTTTATTTTGGACTAATTTATGAAATTCATAGCGGGTAATCCTTTTAGATATGATTCCAACAATTTAACATTGAAAAGAATACTCTAGTGAAGATATATAACTAGAATATATTTGATAAAAGTAGATATTTGTATGTAATTTATTACGCTTGTAATAATTAAAATAAAATTTAGATAATAACGATGCTTACATGCAATATTCACGTTTAAGGTAATTAATTAATGAGAAGGAATTTAAAAGGGTGTAACTTTAATAAACGGAAAATAAATGGTAATAAATATGGGAGTTGCAATAATTTGATAAGATAAATGGATTAATGGAACTGATAAGAATGGAATAGATATATAAGGTCACTAATTTGAAATTAGTAATTATACATAAATGTCTTAGGAAATGTCCGTTAGAATTTTATGTATAAATTGATTTATGAGCATTAAAAAGGGATTTATGGGTAGATAAGTATTTAAGGTAAATCTTACTACCTTAAATAAAAAGGGAATTAGTAAGCTAAGTCTAATGTCTACCTAAGATAATATAAGTAAAGACTTAGGATGGTTAATTGGATCTAGTAGGTTAGTGATGCGAGGTCAGTAGAGTCACTCGATGGAAGACTTCCCTTTATTACGAGGCTACCAACAGTCGGGTGCACTTACTACTGAGATATCACTAATCCGAGGACCCTTGACGACGTGAGAGATTGGGCTTGTTTTCTTAATTAGAAAGTATTAAATGGTCTAAATTTGGAATTAGGAGCGGTGAGGGATATCTCAATAGGAGTTCGATTCTGGTTTGAGGTATTAAATGGCTGAAGGGTCCGCCTCTCTTCTAAATGGAAGTATTAAGTAACTTAGTGATATTCCAAATAAATAAATAAGGATGTCTCAGAAAAGGGTTTGCTTCAGTGTTGAGGTCTTAAGTGGCTAAAGGGTCTGCCTCCTTACTGAAAGAAGTAACCTAATGAGATGCCATACTTATAATTAAAGAGTGAGAGTGGGTATCATAGGAAGAGTTCGCTTTAGGTTTGGAGCTTAAGTGACTATAAAGTCCTCCTCTTTCCTATAAAAGAAGTATTAAGTTGCCCAATGAGATTTCCAAGCAATGTTAGCTAGATAGTACCAGTGAGGAGTCTGCCTTGGAATAGCTATTAAATGATGAAGGCCTACCTATAAGTAGTTGTTAAATGGTTAGGGGTCTGCTTAGTCCTTATTAATGAGGTATTAAGTGGCTTGGGTATAATCTCTCACATTGCTAAAGCCATAATAATGGTAGTATCATTGAGGAGCACGCCTTTGAAATATGTATTAAATGATGGGGTCTGCCTTAAATAAGGTATTAAATGACCAGAATCTACCTATTTTTCAATAAAAGGTATTAAGTGGCTTGGTACTGCCTCTTATATGGCTATGATTTTATCAGTGATAGATGAAATAATAGTTGGACATTAAATGTCGGAAGCTTGAAGTAGTGGTTAGAGGTCTTTGTAGCTAGGAGCCATCGACCATTGACAGCATTGTTTTGAAACCACCTTGAGAATAGGTCTTAAATGATGGGGTCTACCTTGATTTAGGTCTTAAATGATGGGGTCTACCTTGATTGTGGTCTTAAATGGCAAAATCTGCCTATTTCTCTTTTAAAAGTATAATAGAAGCCCGTTTCATGTTTAGAAGTATTAATTGGCAAATGAGTTTGAAAGTATTGGGTGGTGGATAAGGCTTCATCAGTATTTTGTACCTTAAGAAGGGGTAAGTAAGTAATCGTGTGCAATGCAAGGTTATATTAGAATTGCTAACCTTAATGGACATAACTATTAAATGGAAACCAATCGATATAAATTTATGTTATAGACAGTTTATAGATTTTTCAATCACTGGAAGTTGTTCCAACCCCTTCCTCATTACAACCCACATGATAGATTTAAAGGAACAGGTCACTGGTGCTGGATGTGCTTTGTTGTTGGAGAAGTCTTCTTTTCTCTTATGCTCGATGCTGATGTGACTATCTGCTACCAATTAATACCATTAATTCCATGGTAGTAGTCATAGTCTGTATTCTTATCCTATTATTGTTTCCACTATGAGTTTAGATTTCTATCAATCTACGATAATGCTCATGCTTATTTAAAGGTAACAAATCCTACAATTTGTGCTTTGATGGACTTTGGTTTCGATTTTTGTTGAAACCTAGGCCCATTAAGGTGCGGGTTGTTAAACCCTTCCCTTTCTCTCTCCGTTTATTCTCTTGAAATTTTGCAACATAGCACTCCCTGGCCGTGTCATGATTTCCTTTTACCACTCCTATCCTATTAGTTGTCGAGAATTTCACTATCAAACACCATGAGGCCATTACTGTGTGGAAGTCGGATAGGGATAGTGGTCCTAGGAAGGCATTATTAACTGAGAATCCATCCACCAATACGAAAGTTGCTTTCGTATGGCTGATAAGGGATGTGTTCTTATCTTAACAAACAAATCCAACCTCCATACGGGCATGGTGCCTTCTCTAATGAAACCATATTTCCATTGATTGTAAGGAATAACATCTTCCATGGACAAACCCATCTTGTCGAATGCTTCCTTGAACATAATGTTCACTGAAAGTCTATGGTCTACCAACATTCTATGCACTTCTACGAGGCCAAGCAAAGTTGTAATCACCATCGAGTCCATATTGGAGTACTTTTTTCCTTGCAATTCACTGTCATCAAAAGCTATCACTTCGTGCTCCCATCGGGGAGTCTTAGTTTTATGTTGCTCATGTATAGTGCATATATAGGCATCTCCATTTTTTAAAGACTTTGCATACCTCTCCATTTCTACCCAAACATTTATCTGCCATGTGGGGTCCCCCTGTTATGGTATTGATAGTTAGTCTCCCATCTTTTCCACGGTCGGCACTAGATCCTTCACCTTCATTCCCTGGTGGGGGTTCTCCACTACACCAAACAGGCCATTTTGTCACACTTTTTTCGTTTCATTTTGTCACGGTTATTATTGTTGGAAATTTGTAACGGTTATTACTGTTACATTGTATTATCACGGTTATTTCCGTGACAAAATTTGGGCTTTTCGTAAATAAAATAAAGACGTTGGATAGAGTTGTCATTTAAGTTTCAATCGTTACTTCAGTTGATTGTCACGCTTCTGCTTCTGGCATTCTTCCCCCAAATCAAATTAGGTTTAAGCCGTTCTATTTCAAAGCCTCCTTCGATCCAGCGTGTCGCCCCTCTCTTTCGCCTACCGTGCCCTAACCCAAAACCCCACCCTACGCGAAACCTACCCGGACACCATCCATCGCGTCATCTCGTTCCTCCTCCTTAGGCTTTTGATCTCCAGCGTCCGCGACCAACTTCGGCCTACACTTATTTATTTGCGGAGGTTGGGGTTTAGCGATGTGAAGGCGCTGGCTTATCGAGATGCGATTCTTTTGGTTTCTGATGTGGAGAGCACATTGATGCTGAAGCTTGAGTTTTTGATTGGGTTGGGCATGACGAGAGATGACGCGGTGGAGTTGGTTTTGAGGTGTCTGGGCTTGTTTACGTTTAGCGTGGAGAGGAATTTTAAGCCGAAGTATGAGTATTTTGTAGAGGAGATGGATGGGAATTTGGAGGAGTTATTGCTCATGAGATTCACCAAAAGCTACACAACAATCTACTGATATTGTACGGTAGCTCCAAGATCTGATTTACCAAGAAAAATCACTGGTATGTGCTTTGTAAGTTATTCTTGTGTTAATAATTTGAGTGGCATAATCTCGGTATATCGTCAACCAGTGACTTAACTCTCGTTTGGTGTATAATTTCATCTGACAATAATTGTTCAACCAATATTATGACTATAATATTTTTTATGTTTTTATTTTACTCAAATTCCTAAATAGCGTCTTTTTTGTTTTTTTTGTGTGTGTGGGGGGTTATGATAAATTCAACATTTGTATTAGTCATAGCAACTGTGTAAGCCTTCACAGCATGCGTAATGATTTTAGTTGAAGGAGCTAACTAATTTTGTGACATGAAATGAATTTTGGCATCATCATAAGATATTATACCAACATGGGATATTGGAAATGTTGTGGAACAATAGAGTTTCCTCACACCTGAAATAAAGGCCTTTATTTGACGTTCAAAAAGTAATAAAATTTGAACTATAGATTTAATAGTATTGAAAGGCATACAGTTGCTTTCACTTTCATGTTAACGTAGGTTTTGAATTTGGTCATTACTTCAAAACTGTTTCTTACAGTTGTTAAGGTAGGAATATCATATTCAGTTTAGTGTAGTCAAGTATTACTAGCACCTGAAGTCATTATTACTTTTCTTTTTAATGGATTTTCAAAAATATCCACCATAAAATTGATATCCTTTAATTTCTCCTTTGTTAGAAGCAAAAAAGGGAAGAATACGATAGTAGTTTAAGAAGCATATAATAAAGACATAGCTTTATGCACCATGTATATAAGCATACAGGACTAATAACTATTTGCATATCTTTTATACGGAAGCTTCATAGCGCTACTAATAGATTAGTAGACAATGAATAAAGTCTTGCTGCCTTGAATATCTTGATTGCTTAAATGCACATACTTAGTTCTGTGTCTTTCCGTTTTTTGTATCGTATTATTAAGAAAATTTTCCGTTAAATGAGGAATTTTAAGCCGAAGTATGAGTATTTTGTAGATGTACATGATGTGAGTACTTGATGCATATACCTATTTTTGTGATGGAAAAATGTTCATGATGCATGTACTTGTTTTTAAGATCATGCTGGCATGTCATCTTTCTTCATTCTTTATTTGTAGTTTTGCATTAACAATCGTGACTGTTGGCTTGCTAGCAATGTCTATTTGTTTCTCCTTACCTTGTTTATATGATATTGATTAATTTGCAAACGTTCTACATTGTCTTATAAAAATAGACTATGACCTTGGATCAGTATGGGATGGTAATGGAGGAGAAGAGGCGAGCTCTCCAAGCTACGCTTATGGAAATCACTACCAAACATCAAGAAGAAGAGGAGGATTTCTTATGGAAATCACTGTATGGGTAATATAATATCTTTTTTTCTCTTTTTTCACAAAAATAATTCTGACCTTGATTGGGAATATTAGGTAACTGAGTATTGTCTTTGCACTTTTTTCTTTTGGGTTTAAGTCTGGAACAATTGTGTCATGTTAATTATAACTGGTGAGAAGAGTTGCCTCACCAAAAATAGCACACCATCCTTGACTCGTCATCTAAGTCTTCTCCAATAGTGTTCCCTAGTTTAACATTCATATAACTCATTTTTTCAACAAGCTCTATCACTTGATGAACATGATTAAACCTTCGATTTTCTATGAGTTTATATACATAGAAAACTATATCAATATATATTAGATGAAGTAAATGACAGTTTCACATCAATTTATTTCTACATCAGTAAACAACAATGTTGGACATAACTTTTGAAGAGCATAAACCTATATCATTGTATATCTTATACATAACAAAATGACCACTATAAAATTTGTACAGCAAATTTTGGGCATGTTTCCCACCTTGTTTATTTATTGTTGGATGTTGTTAATTACATAGTATATCTAACATTCAACTATATTGTTATTATGTGCCAAAGATCACTTTGGAAAATTTGTGGTTTTACTCAGCATTTTTTCTTTCAAAACTACGATTATTCAGGTTTACAAAACTGAGTGTTAGTCGGGTCTGGAGAAACTGATATCGCTCAAATTTAGAAAAGTAAGCATACATGAGTTGTAACTATAATTAGACTTGTAGAGTTATGTGCTTAGTTATATGTCTAAGTGGCATGATAATTACATCGCTTATGTCCAAGATCAGACCAAATAGGTATGCTTCAACTCTTGGAAGGTTGTATGCTTCGGAAAGAAAACTTTATGATGAAATTAAGGTAACCGATTTTTTTTGTCTCCACTCTTCGGACTGAAAACAAAGACATGATTTGACCATGCACCGTTAGTTGGTACTAGATGAGCGAATCATTACCAAAGTTCAAGCTTTAGCTTTTATCTTTTGCTAATTATGTAATTTTGTGTATTAGGTGAGCAGTATCTTGCAATTAGTCTTCATTATGTTCTAGCATGTTCTCCACATTTATTTTTCTGGTGCATTTGTTTCGTCTTGGATGTTTGCTGCAATATTTTCAACCAGTGTAGCTTCTTGAAATTCATCAATAGCAAGTTCAAACAATTCCCCATTGTCCTTTGGAATAGTCTGGTTGATGTTAATAACATTATCCATATATATTTTTGCCTTTGAAATAGTACTTTTGTCCACGTCACATTTAGGTACTTGTGCATGTTATTCAGTTGAACTATGATAAATATTCTCCATACTGCATTCCTATATATTACTAGTATCTAAATCCAAAATTATTTGTTTGAGTAAATGTAGAATTTTCTACAGCACTTGAAGTGCCTCCTCACTCAAGACAAGGAAGGGATTATTCTGAAAATTGGTTGCTTCTAATGCTTGCGCGGGAGAAACAGGTGTATCAATTTTTGTTTTCCCTTTGTCTGAACTGTTATTTTTTCTTTTGTTGTTAATGAAATTTCCTTCTTGCACATTGTCATGCCAAGTTTGATTGTCTTTTGGTGCCCACTACAGTATTCTACCTCTATATTGTTTGGATATTCTATGTTGATATTAATCTCCACTAATACTTTACTTTTGCATAATACAATCTATCTTCTTGTGTGATGAAGTAGTCCATTTTAAGTGGCTTGCCAACCACACTAGTCAGTTTACTCGGTGCCTCTATATCCTATAATTCTAGATCATTATGTGCATTTTAATCCAAACTGAGATGGAGCAGAAGTAATCTTTATCCATTACAATGTCAGGCATCCATTTCTTTATTGTAATAATACGTGAATCGAATGTAAATGGACCAAATTCCAAAATATGTTTGTAATCCACATTAGAATTGAATTGAACACAGTAAAACCATTTGGCTTTGAAATTAGTTTATGTGTATCAATTGGTTTCCAATTTCTGTTGATATAATTCTAAAATTGTGTAAAAGAAAGTTTGAATTTCTGTTGCTTTATACCGGTTCATAAAATGTCAATTGTTCCCCTATAGTTTGCATAAACACAAACCCTGTGCTTGTGCACTTCTGCCTTGCTGTCGAGTTGCCCCTGTATGCACCAGAATTGATTGCCTGAACCAATTAGTGGATTTAATTTGTATCCATGCTACTAGTTTGTACACGTGCACTCGTATATTTCAATGTACTTGCTTTGTTTTGTAGGCCGAAGCCTTGATATTTGTAGAATATGATACATATATGCAAGCTTGGTCATTTGTATAGGTAGTTCTCCCTGTTTGCTGCACGTCATTTAAACCTGGCTTGCATCTTAGTGCCTGGGTTGTATCCTTGTGTGTGTGTACATTCTCTTGCTCCTGACACATTTTCTTTAAGGGTTCATGTGTAAGTGCTGCAGGGTTTATAAGTGGGTTGCGAGTGTTATGATTAGGGTGTGATGTATTTGTTACCTACTGCCTTCAGTGTGCCTGCAGTGTGTATTTTAATTAAGGGATTGCACGTTTTAATTTTATACAATCTATTGCGCTCGTGCCTGGGTGATATAGGAGTGGGCAATAACCGAACAAATGATCATTTTCATTTTATTGCTGTTATCTCATATCTAAGATTGTCCCTTTTTTCAGGTATGAAAATCATGCAGCTTTTGATGCAGCAACCGGCTATATCTACTCATTCCTCCAATAGGTGCATACAATAAATTTTATTAAGTATTCGTTGATTTTACTGTACCTGTGTTATGTCGTTTGATATGTTCTGTCGTTTGTACCTATGTACCTCCAATAGTTGTCACAATGAACTTTATAGAATTTGATATGTTCTATTTCGTACATTTGATGTTTTTTTAATGATTTGATGATGTTAGTTTTGAAATTTAGTCTTCTGTTTACTATTGTTCTATCACGGTTATAAGTGTGAGAAATTACTATTTTGTCACGGTTATAACAGTGATTAAATACTATTCTATCACGGTTATAAGCGTGAGAAATTACTATTTTGCCACGGTTATAACCGTTAGTAAATACTATTTTGTCACGGTTATAACCGTGAGCAAAAGTGTGACAGAATTTGCCCACGGTACCTATTTTCACGGTTATAACCATGACAAATTAGTTTTGTCACGCTTATAACCGTGAGGAAATTGCCTTTCTGGTGTTGTGCTCTCTACGCCTGCATCTCGGGAGCGGGAAGTGCCTTCGAGCTCTAGACATAATGCTCCAGCTTCCTCTTTCTGATGTATTCCTCGATCAGGTCTTGCAAATGGCGACATTCGTTAGTGTCTATGGGACTCATGAAACCTGTGGTACTTCCCAGACTTTCTTTCAGTCTCTATTTCCTTCTTCGAAGCAGGTCCGTTGTATTTAAGCTCCGCTTGAGTAGCGAGGTAAATGTTCTCTATAGTTTCATCCAAGTCCGTGTAAGTATCAAATCTCACGCCGGGTTTGAATCTTCCTCGATCCATTCTCCTACCACTGGAATTGTCGGGGTTATTGTTCTTCTTTTTCTCCATATCACCACCTTTATTCTTCTTGACCATGGCATTTACACTATTAGAAGCCTTCGACGGTTTGGCATTTATCTTGCCTTGCCTCCGTACTACGATCTCCTCCAAGCGCATGTACTTTGCAGCATCATAAAATAAGTCATGAAGAGTAGCTGGCTTTTCCTTTATTAACCTCTGAGGTATTTTCATGTCTGGGTGAACACCACTTCACAAAGCTATAAGAGTGAGTCGTTCATCAGCATTTTGAACACTGGCTACTACCACATTGAAACGGGTTGGGTACTGCTGCAAAGTCTCACCTCCCTTTGTTTAACATCCGACATGGAGCACGGGCCCTTGGGTTTCTCTATATGAACCCAAAATTGGCTAATGAACTTTTCCTTCAACATCTCCCATGATTGGATCATGCTATTAGGTAGGCAGTAGAACCACATAGTCACCAAGTCTACCAAGACGATCGGGAAACACTTGCACATTACTTCCTCCATCGCCCCGCTCATCAGCATATGTTATGTATATTGCTGTAGGTGAACTATAGGATCAGTCAAACCCTTATATAGATCCATAATGGGCATCTTAAAGTTCTTGGGATTTTAAGTGGTCTCTATCTCCACAGTAAACAGGCTTCTGACCCTTGCTGTTATTTCCTACTCTATTTTTCTCAAAGCGAACACGTTATCTTATAAGCTGCTCTAGGTGATCTGCTTCTTGCTCGTGGGATGAGTAGATTTGAGTTGATCTCCTCCGTCGAGGCAAGAGGTTTCTTTCATTCCTTCTATGATGACTGAGTCTATGATCTCAGCTTCGTTCCCCACTCAAGGATCACTCTCGGAAATAGGTTTGCCTCCCACCGGTCTCCACTTTTGCTAAGGTTGGGGAACATTGCCTTGGTCAGGGAGGTCCAGCTGCGGCCACCACTGGTTCGATGCCTCCCCTGCTCGGTTTGTCACCAAACCGTTCCTTGGGTGTGACTCATGGTTGGATTCCTAGTTGACCTACCATTCGCCCAACTCCTTGATCCTCCTAATCTTATTCCCTAGAATGTGACCTTCTCAGTTTTCTACTCCCTTGGGACTGGGATCTCTCTTTAGCCTTAGTGTTGTATGCGGCTGGCTGCATTTGCCCAAGCATATCATGATTTGATCCACAATTGCTTTCATGCCTGAAGGAAGTGACACTAAACCCAAAGTGTGATTTTGTTGCAAAGACTCAATTTCCTCCTCCATGGCTACTAGCCAACTAGAACTGCCAATTGAACTAATGACATCTCTATAGTGTCCGGCTCATCCTGAAGTATGCTTAATGCATAAGGTGCCATGTCATTAAAGTCAACGTCATCAATGCTCAAGCCATCTTGATTTTTTTTTTCTCTTTTGGATTTGAGTTCCACTTTGAGATTGATCCTTTGTCCTCTCCCATCAACCACGACGTCATCGAAAACACCATTTGTACTTGTATGGAAGTTTGATGATCTACTTAGTGACTGGTACTATAGCACCTCGTAAAATTTACCAGAAGTGAATAAGTGATTAAGTAAATAAAGTGAACAAATTAGATTAAATAAGATAGAAGTAAAAACAAAAAATTTGTAAAAGTTGAAATCTGACCATAGAAGTTTTAATGTTGTGTTCGTGGCAAAATTCTGATCATTCTTCGTACATAATACGCTGAAAACGGAACTCGAACGAAGAAGTTATGAACGTTTGAAGTTTTTGGGTTTAAAATAATTTAAATAGAATTCAAATCAAATCAAATAAGTATTTCTCAAATTTTAAATTTAAAAATTAACCGAGATTAGGTTTGGGGGTTAAGTAAACGTTAAAGTCAATTAACTTGAAAATGTAACTGAAGAATAAAATTAATTTACAATGGTAAACAAATAAACGTACTTAAATATAAGGGAGTGGTCGACCAGTGAGACCCAACCGGTCGACCCCTAATGGTCGACCAATACATATAGGAGGTCGATTGCTACCCACGGGCGGTAGATAGGGTTTTGAGGTGATGACCTTACCAGATTTTTCTATTTTCAACCAACTTTCAACCTATGGTTCTGGTGCGTTTCAACATCTATAAACAGAACCCCGCCCTCTCACTTTTAGCTATATTTGTTCATCTCTTCTTAGACACAGAAAACTCCATTAGGGTACTAGGTAAGAAATCTTATACACCTATCATTGTTTATTACTTAATTTCTAAAACTCTTCTCCTCCAACCTTTTTTATTCTTATATATAAACAAATCCCTTGTTGTATATTCAATAAGAAGAGATCTGAAGGAGATTATAATGGGCGTTTTAAATACAAAGAGAAGCAAAGTTAAGGACCAATTATAAGTGGAAATCTTAGTATTTTCATTTCAGTGATTGATTAGTATATTATAGATTTGAATATGCCTTAGGATTTTTGGGATTGCAAAAGCAAAACACTATAAAAGCCTCCAAAAACTCCTTCAATTAGAAATGTCAATTCTTGTTGGAATTCTCAATTGTTTACATTAAATTATTGGAATTATATAATTTTTGCAGTTTTTGGTGAATTCAAAGTCTATACCACTCTTCCTTATTCTTTGATTTGATTAAGAAATTTTGATGATAAAATAAGGGTGTAAAGTATGAATCTTATTCGTAATTTGCACGACTTATTCCATAAAAAATAAAATAGAAATTTCCTTGTTATTTCTTTGTAAAACAGGAGCTAAATAGAAGATGAAACTAGAATTGCAATTTCAGTTGTTAAGGTTATTCCATTGCTTTGATGTAATAGACTGAGTTTAGATTTTTATATACAAGTCTATTTATTGCAATTTTTGAATATGAGTATTGAATCCTTTGTAATGGATATTAGTATCCCTTGTTATGGATATTGGAATTTTAGCATCATTGATCATGTGGAAAAGGACTTGTATTATTGTTATTAAAAAGGAATTGACATTTAACGTTAGTTAGGGCGTGATGTCTAGCCGTAGAGCAAATAATGAGTGTGTATTTATCTATATATTAATTACCATAAATACCATGCAATTATAACATATTAATTGCATGGTTAATTAGGTAATAATTATCATTAAACCCCCCTTAGGAAGATAATTGAGTGGTTACGGCAAAATAAGAAGGAATTCTTATACAGCTTGATTAATGGACAGGTGAGGTGTGTGATAATATATTAAGAGTGTTATAAATGTAACTAAGTCATAGTGATGCGAGGTCAGTCAAAAGACACATGGAAATCTACCAAGCTAATCTTGCTACTACCAGTATGACTTTGGGGCTATTGTAAGATATCACCTATGATGAGTAACTACGATGATGCGAGGTTAGTCCCAAATTCTATTGGGTAAATCTGCCCAGCTAATCTGGCTACCAGTACCTACAAATAGTTGGACTAATGGAAGACGTCATTATGGGACACGGCTCATAAGGCATAGGATCTAATTCGGGGTTTTGGAGGTGTTAAATGGTTGTCTGAGGACCCATCACTTTTCCCTAAATGATGTATTAAATGATTGGGATTGGGTTTATTCACGGTTAAGGATATCCTAGAAAGGTCCACCTCAACAGGAAGTATTAAGTGTCTAAAGAGATTTCCATGCAATGTCAGCTAGATAAATACCTATATGGAGTTCGCCTTGGGAATAGGTATCAAATGATGAGGCCTACCTCAATTGAGGTCTTAAATTATAAGAGTTTGCATATTTTCTATTTATAGGTATTAAGTAGCTTGGGATTTATCTCTCGCATTGTTAGACATTTATGATGTTGGTTATGGGTTATGGGATTGGGAAACCTGCTTCGGGAATGGAAGGTGTTAAGTAGTTATTTGAGGGTTTATCTCCTTTCCTTATATGAAGTATTAAATGGTTTTAAATATGTAATACATATTTTTGTTTTGAATTATACTACCCAAGTACTAAAATAGTAAGGCTCGAGGTTTTTATTCACTAGATACTTGTTGTTCTAACTCCCTCTTTATTACAATACAAGTTAGGAAAGGAGTTGATGATTGTGATGCTTGGAGATGGCAAAAGTGGAGCTTGTGGCAGTTATTATTATTTATCTATTTCTGTTATTTTTTATTGTACCCATAAAAATGTATTTTGAACAAAATGATGTAACGTTTGTTGATTAACATTATGTTATGTGTTATGACAATTGATTTGAAAATAAATTAGGTAACCTTATTGCTATTATTATTTTTTTCTTTCCATAGTGAGTTATGAAAGAATAGATAGATAGCTCTATATTGTTTAACTTTTTACCAACCAACAGCCAACTTTGGAATGGGTCTAAAAATTTCGATGGGATTTTTTTATCGAAATTTAGATCGGTTTCCGAACGGGTTATTATATTTAGTACTGGGGCTTAGGTTACCCAATCAATGGGAAAAATATACGTATTATTGACGTGCTTGTTATTTTTGAAAAGGGTTTTCAGAAGGTTTTACTATAAATATATATTTTTATTTTGAATATTCACCGAACTCTATAATTTCCGACTATAGAAGTAATTGCGACCATATTCCAAAAGGATGGGAAAAGAAACTATGGGTTGGAAAAAATTAAAAGAATAAAATTTATACTCATACCCTGATTTCTTACGGAGCAGAGATGGTACCATATGTGTGGACTGAGAAGAGCACGATCACAACATAGGAAAGCACCCCGGAAGCTGAATATTACTTAACTCCTTTATTAGGCGTAGATGTCCTTATAATTATAGATCCTATAAGCATAACAATAATAGGGATAGAAAACATAGTAAGAAAGGTTGCAACTCTATAAATTTAATTAACAATGAATGTTCAAAAAGCGAAGAGTTGCAAGAAATTAAATAAATTAATGATACCGTTAAGGTAATTACTAGAAGATAAGAAAGAAGTTAAATAGGTAAAATTTGAATAAGCAAGTAAATGTCTTTAGGAAACATATATTAAGATAACAACCCTTTAATGTGGACAAAGTGACATTTATGGAAGTAATGAATAAAATATTAAGTATGAATTAACTTGTATAAGGCAGAATATTGGTAAAAAATCGGAAGTGAGGTATAAAGAAGGAATGAAATAAGCTTTCGTAAGAAGTTGTACATTAATCATCACAAGAAACTAACCAGATTTTCTAAGAGGATAGAGTAGGAAAGAACAATTAAAGCCAACTATTAAACATTACCCTATGAGAAAGAATTTGATAAAAAGGTTTTTGCAAACTCCTTGAATATTTTGAAAGAGTTTTTCAAAAGATTATTTGGTGAAGATATTATGTATTATAAATTGATTTTTTTTGAAAGAAGGTGATTTTAGATGACTTTAAAAATATGCTACTAATTGTTTTGTGAAAAGTTTGAAAATATAATGTAATTTAAAAAAAAATGGCGGATGGTTTTTATAAAAGAAATTTGCAAATCTAACGACTTGAAATGTTGAAAAAAAGAAGGTTTTCATTTGTTAACTTCTCAATTTAAATTTATTAAATTAAACACTTTCAACTTTTGGATTCTCCGTTCTTGGATTCTTCTATTTTTGTATGCTTTCTTCTACTTTATAAATGTGGATGTTCTTTTCCTTAAAATTCTGTTTAAAGGGTGAATAAATGGAAATGAGACCTGACTGGAATATGGAAAGAGAAAATAAAAGAATAACAATGTCCAATAAGATAGATTGGAGGGACGTTCCCTTATAAGGAAATACGGAGAATAATAGTTGAAATTTAAATAGTAATAGAATTGGAAATTTTAATCTAATGATAAATAATATAGGAGAGGATTAATAGGAATAAGATAGAACTTATCTTTGTCTAGTCTATTTTTTCATCATTTAAAGTTTTGAAAAGGTACCTTTGACAATTGAATGGATTTCGATGGTAATTAATAAATGAGTTTGATATTTTTGTATATAAGGAAAAGCAACTATATAAATATGAGAATTTTATATATTTTTTTCCTATTCAAATTTAAAACTTTTTAAATAAGAATATTATTGGAACTGACAAGAAAGGGATTGTGAAAGATTTTAAGAGTTTTGAACAAAGTTATAAAAAGTATTTGGTTAAATGACAGTATATTTGGAGTACTAAAGCAATAGATGTTGATGTATGTTTTAAAATAATATAACTATCTTGTAACCAGAAAAATATTTGAAATGATAAACGTCTAGTCTATTATTCTGGAATGATAATTAAATTTTGAATGTTTTGTGTTAAAGTTCCTATTTTCAAAAGGGGTAAGTCTTTATTACAGCAAGTCGTTGAAAATGGAAGTTTTCCATAGTTCCTTCCTGAAAACCAAGCAATTTTTGAATATTATGACTTAAAAGGCTAACTTTTAAAAGAATAAATCTTTGCTGAAGAAAGTTCTAGAAAAAAAGGAGAAATTATTTTGCTTCTTCTTGAACTAAACAACTTTGAATTCTTAACCAAGGTTTCTAAGTTTGTATTTTTAAAGAGAGAGATTTTGAATTTGGTACTGTATGTCTGTGAAATTTTAAGTTTTACAAGAAACTAGGTAATAAATGCCTATTTTGAATTTGCTGAAATAAGTTTATTTGTACAAAATAGTTTATTTAAAATTATTTTGTACATTGCTAAAATTATAGTTTTATAAAGAATAGTGAAATTTTGTATGGAGTAGGTAAGGATCACTACCTAGCAAGGACAAACTGTAGGTTTTAGGATACGGATAAAATAGGAAACGAGTATACAACCTGATATGGAAATTTGAAATCAGTCTCAAGCGTCTATTTGATGAAGTTGTTAAAAGTGTAAAAATATTCAAGATCTATAATTGGGTTATAAATTAGATTGCCCTAGATAGCTTAGAATGTAACTTTCTATGTTTTAATTTATTTGGAGCGAATTTCGTGTAATCTCCATAAATTACTATGTTCCAAAATATATGTAAAAGCACGTTGTTTGAACTAACAAAGGATGAACCAAAAAGGAAAAGAGATGTGTTGGATATGGATATCCTTTTCATTTATTTCTACTGTCTCTTTTAATAAAAGAGAAGAAATAACTTTTTGTGAATTTCAAATGCAGCAAAAATTTCATTTGTGATTAATTTATGGGAGATTGTACTGATAGTCCTTTATAAGGATGGCTCTAATAAATTAAAAATGTGGAGATAAGTGTTCTAATTTAGAAACTAGTATGCATGTATAACCACGCTTAACGACTAAAAATAGGAATACATATAAATAGTATAAATCATGATTGTATGCGTATTAATGTGTAGTTAATGAATTAGGATTTATAGACATGAGTTATAAATTTAAGGGGCAATAAATTTGTAATTAATGGGAGGATAGAGGAATTAAATGGTGACTGATTAGGGAAACTTATTATGGCATTTATGGAAGAATTGGATGAAAGTAATGGATAGATTTTGAAACCTAAAGAAGGTTAAAGGGATCAAATAAGGATTAATTGAGAATTTTCCACTTTTGATAGTAATGATCAACTGCAATGGATATATTAGTTGGAGCAATGGATGACCCCATTTATTAGAAACCCAAAAGGAAAATTAAGGGAAATGGATAACAATGGAATGACATCTTAGAAATACCATCTTAATTTAGTAAGCAGTGTTAGACCTCAATGCCATTTATATCACTTGACAATAAATGGCAGCTTCCAGCAAAATTTTCTTTTAGAGTTTTTGGATTGTAATCGCTAGTTGCCTTCCTCGGTTATTGGAAAAGTGAATGATGTGTGTAAGATATATCCCAATCTTATTCCTGTATTGATTTTATGAATGGGATCAAACCACTTGATAAATATATACATATTGAGAAGCAATGTAAGTAAAGAAATTTTATGAGGACGCTTAACTAGCGATAAACCATAAGACTGGAAGATAATAAGGAAATTAGGTTAGCGACGTAAAGTAAATAAATGTTTCAATCCCAAAAACTTTAGAATTTTAGGAGAAATAAGATTTAGCTCACAGAATGTCACCATTTAACAAAGTGATAAAATATATAGACATGTGAAGAGAATTTTCTATAGACAAGGATGGAAAAAAATTTGTCACTGGGAGAAAGAGATCCTTTTATTCCCATTTGGGCAATAGGGCCACGATATCTCTAGCGCAGAATCATAAAAAGAAGGCAGTTCGACTTTATGGAATTTCGGATTAGCATCATTAGTAATAGGAACCCCTTAATTGCTAGTAAATTTTGGAGGAGTTTACTGATAGATTTAGAAACCTCGGTAAATCTTAGCACCGCTTATCACCACAGACCCATGGATAAACTGAAGGAGTGAATGGGAACTTAGAGGATTTGTTAAGAGCTTGTATCATGGACTTTGGAGGAAATCAGGAGCAACACTTACCCTTAACATAATACACGTATAATAATAGTCATCAATAGATGATTGGTATGGCATCCTCCAAGCACTTTATGGAAGGTCATACAGATTGCCAAACTATAGGTGAGAGACCACCAACAAAATTCTACTCATACCAGATAAAAATTACGAGACTTCGGAAAGTTAGAGTTGGTTAGGCAACATGTGAAGGTCGTAATGTTTGGAAAATTGGAAAAGTTTGCACCAAGATTTATTGGGCCTTTCCCATTACTGGAAAAGGTAAGAAAACCTATAAGTTTGTTAGAGTCCATGACAGTTTTCACTTTTTGCATTTGAGGAAATACCTTCATAGCATAGCAATAGTGGCAGAGCCTAACCAATTTGGGAATATTGAGACATTGCCAATAGCGACTCGTGCCATTGCATGCATTGTGGAGCATAGAACTAGAAAGCCCCACAATAAAGAAATTATATTGCTCTGGGTACAATAGAGAGAAAATATGGTTAAAGGCATGAGGATTTCTCTTCTTAATCTTTTCCCTTGTAAACTTTTCTCTCCAAAATTAGAATTTTGATTGCATTGTTGTGTCTAGATTGAATGGTAGGAGAAGGTTTCCACACTTTTTCGCAATCACTTTACATGTATATAGAAATTTTATGCAAGTTTAGGTATTTGCATACGTACTTGCATGACATGATCAAACACTCATGATAAGGCTAAGCTCATTTATAGCATGTCTATAGTACATAATCACATTGCACTTTGGTTGAGAAAATGGTTGTGTAGATAACTTGGTTGTATAACATAGACGTTATTGCCCGTTCACCTCTTGAAAAGATTTCGGGACGAAATCCTTTTAAGTGAGAGAACATAACATCCCGTAAAATTTACCATAAGTAAATAAGTGAACAAATAAATAAAGTGGATATAGTAGATTAAATAAGGTAGGGTAAAAATGAAAATTTTGTAAAATTTTGAATTTGGCCTTGAAATTTTTACCGTTGCGTTCGTGGCGAAATTCTAATCAATTTCCATTCATAATATGCTGAAAACGGGACTTGAACGAAGAAGTTATGAGCGTTTGAAGTTTTCGAGTTTAAAATAATTTAAATAGAATTCAAATTCAAATAAATAAATAATTCTCAAATTTGAAATTTGAAAATTGATTGAGATTAGATTTTGGGGTTAAGTAAACGTTAATGTTAACATTATTATTAAAAAGTAATTAAGGAATAGAATTAATTTACAGCAATAAATAAATAAACATTCCTAAATATAATGGAGTAGTTGAACAGTGAGGCCCAACCGTCTGACCCCTAGCGGTCGACCGGTGTATATGGGTAGTTTATCGGTGCCCTGGAGTGGAAATTGGGTTTTGAGGTGATGAACGTATTAAAATTTTCTATTTTTAACCTACTTTCATTCTATGGTTCTAGTGTGTTTCAACCTCTATAATAGGACCCTACCCTCTTCACTTTTGTTCACAAATATTTTGGGAACATCAGCGAAGCTCTGTCAGTTCATCGCTTCCAAGATTTATAAATTTCCATTAGTGTTTCAGGTAAGAAATCCTATATACCTATCTTTGTATACTATTTAATTTCTAAACTTATTCTCCTCCAACCTTTCTGAGTCTAATATATATATATATATACAAATCCCTTATTATATATATCAACTAGTGCGAACCCGTGCTTCGCACACGGATGTTGAAAAAATATTGTTGTTGCATAGGTCATATCCAAATGTATAAGAAATTTAATACGGTGGTAATGAAAAAACATTGTTGAACGATAGTGTTACATCATGAATAACAATTTGGTAGGATAAAGAATACATAGATATATTTGGTTATGATAATCACAATTAAAATTGAACAAAACAATTACAGTGAATATGTTAAAGTTCACATACTATTTAGAGGATAATGTGTTAAAAATTTATCCGCTAATGCATAGATATATTCACTGTGGCATATAACGCCAATGTTGTTGCTTTTGCAATTACACAGCTGCTTCAATGTGCATAGATATAGTTGAAGTATTCACTGTGAACTGCAGACACAAAGACACAGTGCAGTTCGATTCAATTAAATAAGAGTAACAAAATTTTTTTGCAATGGGGACAAATATAGTAATAGGATGAAATTTGTAAACAGTCAGGAAAAGTATTTGTCAACAGCTGAAAAAATGAGCAAAAGAAAAAAGCAACAGATGTAGTACAGGGAAAAAGTAGTAAAACAAAAGATTCAATTGAAATAGAAATGATGATGCAATAAGAAAAAAACATGGGTTCCAATATAAATTACTATTGTTCACCGAATCTGATCTATGTCGATGCAGGGTACAAAACACGGCATACAGCTGGTCGTAGTAACCAATATTTGAAAATATCCAAAACATACAGAAGAGAACAATTGTGAGAAGTCCATTCATTTTTTAGCCTCAGAAATAACTGCTAGCAACGCGTGTATGATATTGGCTTGAGAGCGAATAGGTGATGTTTTCTTGGCCTTAATAGATGCATTACATCAGTCAATTATTTTAACCATTGAAGGTATTTGTAACTGCAGCCAAAAAAGGCAAAAGTGTCATTGATGCAGTATTATTACTAAATTCTCTCACTGCTCGTCTGACCTATTAACTATATCTAATAATCAAACTATGACTACATAATCATCTATACAAAGATACATTCATCAATTGTTTTCTAGAAGTTTTCCGACGGTGGTGGTGCAAGTGATTTTAGAATTTACTGCAAAAAATAAAAAATAAACTCTTTTAGGTGGTTATCAACATTATTCTCACTACAACACATGTTTTGACCCAGCACTTAAACTGTGCATCTACCTTAAGCCCGAATACAACAACTTATATGCTTATTGTATTATTGATCATCGTAATTGTAAACGAAATTGAGTAAACTTAGCCAAATTATGTCATCAAACCTGGAAGCAATGTATTAAACGCTGAGCTGAACGGTTGAATCAAGCATTAATTATGTGAAGTCATTATTTAATCATCTCAAGCTATCAAAAAATCAAAATTCATTTTTCAATTATATTTTCATAATGCGGTTAAATAACTATCGTTAACATCAAACAAAATTATTACTACAGCTAAATTAGTATTGCATCACACAAATGCAGTTAAAATATTCAAAAACAATAATTGCTTAATTCCAAAAATACTGCAAAATAATAACCGCTTTTGCTTAATGCATTTAAATTTTAACTATAGTAAGCTCGAATAAATCATCGTGTACAACCAAAATTATTATTGCATCATATAAATATAGCTGAAATATTCAATTTCTACCATGCATAATTCAAAATTGTCATTAAATTATAACTGCATTTTATTAATGTAGTTAAATTTTAATTGTATTAAGATTGAATAAATTCCTGAAATGTAGCCAAATTTATTACTTCATCAAATAAATGTGGTTAAAAATCTTCAAATATAGTTAAATTTACCCAAAACTTGCTATTAAATTATAATTGCATTTTCTTAATTTCATTAATTTATAACTGTTTTAAAATTGAATAAAATTATCAAATATAGTCAAAATCATCAATAGTAAATGCAATAAAAAAATGCTAACGTAGTTAAATTAATTCAAAAAATGCCTATAAATTATTACACCATTTTTTGATGGGGTTAAATTATAACTGCACTAAGTTTGAATACTATCAAACACAATCAAGATTATTACTTTATTACATAATGTAGTTACAATATTCAAAGGCAACCATAATTGTATAATTCAAAAAAAAAATTTCCTTTCAAATATGTTAAAAGATAATAAATACATTATAATAATCTAGGTAAAACTACTATGTAATGTTTTTGATCATCATAATAATGCTGTTACAGAAACGCGGTACACAGCGGTGACACAAAATAATTGTGCAATTAAAGTTGATATATAAAATTATGATTTTAAAAAATTTATTTTTAGCTATCAACAATGGATATCATTGGAAAGCAAATTAAATTTGAGATTTAATAGTGAAAACGATTCTTAAATCCAATCAATGTAGAAAAAGTTATCACATTTTAAAGTTTGGAATATAAAGAAATTAAAAATGCGACTGTTCAGTTGTCAAATTTCAAGGGGGCCTGTGTGAGCTTGAAATTCAACTCCCATAGTGAATATATCTATGCATTAGCGGATAAATTTTGTAACGACCAAGACTTTCTCTCCATAGAAAGTCGTATCGCTAATAAGAAAGAAAGGGGTGAGAAGTAGAAAAGAAGAGAAAGAGAAAGAAAACAACACAAATACTCACAGCGGAAACGAACAAAATATAATATATCACATAACTATTACATAGTATCATATACAATACTTATCAGAGTTACACAGATTCACATCATATACTAGACAGTTATAAACATCTGTCTAGTTATTACATTTCAATACAAAACAAAGATCTAAACAAAGATCAACACAGCGAAAACTATTATCTATATCTACAACGCTGAAGCCTCCTGCTCCATTGCTCCTCCACAATTCGTCAAGGCTAACCTGAATCCCTTGGCTACTCGTAAAAATTTGAGTACCCAAGAGTTTATAAAACAGAAATAAACAACTTGGGTCAGACATGGGTCTGGTGTGAGTAACAGGTTAAACTTGCTTAACTTCAAAACCTTTTGAAAGAAAAGGTATCACGTAAGACTTCCCACACATAAACATGGGTAAGTTTTTACCTTACGCTAACCAAAACATTTGATAGGAAATTCGATTGTATTATAATAGGGTCTAGGGTTTTCAAATAAATATGAAATAGCTGAAATTGTTACATTATTAAATTCCAGCATACTAGCCACAAAGTGGGTTATACAATCAAGTCCGTTGGCACTTATTGGATTTTGGATTCCATACAATGGCAGGGCTACCGGGGTACCGCCCATCACAGTACGTGGCCTAGATCACCGTACCGAGGATCACTCCCAATCCCCTGCAACACAAGGTCGGAACATCCCTTACTGGATAATTCCCGCACAAGATACCTCACGGTTGGGATCAGCAACCGCACCACTAAGTCGAAAATAGAAAGGGACATCTAGACAGAGGTAATCTTGTCCTACTTGGGTGCTACCCACTAACCTTGCTGCACCTCCCCTGTTTTAGCCATTCCCGGTTGATGAGGCTTGAGGCTACGATTACCTTTAATCAGAACACATCACTTAGAATGCTCATCGCCCGCCTGACGATGTTCTGAAAGCATTCAATCTATACAAGTTCGTTCCGGGTTCGAACGAAACCGAAGGCATTATCTCGTTACACTCGTTTTGGAATCACCCTCAGAGTTAACGACAATAACCCTTGCACTCTGAATCTTCATCTTCACTTGATTCACGACCTATCGTTAATTTGGATCGATGTGGTGTTCGGGTCTCCAGACCTGGAAATCCGGTATACGGAAACCCGATCCCGGTCTCATCGAAATCCAAAGCGTATCTTTTAAGGCCAAGTTCTTTTAAAGGTTAAACAATTCAATTTATTATCTAAATGCACATAGAAAGGTAATTCACACATCACAATAGATAATTAACATTATCATCACCAACAGATAATCCATATCAATATCACAAAGCAACCAATGCATCCATATCACATATCATTATTCATCTCATAGCTGAGATTACAAACCATACATGTCAACCAATATCAATTATGCATACATAAGCAATGATCTAATGATCACACTATCTATAATTAATTTAAAATGAATTAAATTAATTACTTAATCTCTAATTAATTTAAAATAAATTAAATTAATTACTTCATCATTAAAATTTTGCTTAACTTAACCATCAATTGATTACAAATTTATTAATCATTCCCTAATTACCCTTTTTATCTGAATTAAGGTAATTTATCTTTTAATTAATTACTCAAATTAATTATCCTTAACCATTATAGTAATTAATCTTAATTACTATCATTAATTAATTAATTAAATTAATCAACTATAATTAATTACATTTATCCTTAATTAATTATAGTAATTAACCTTAATTACTTCATAAATTAATTAACTAAATTAAGTTAATTAATTACTTCATTTATTAATTATTACTTAATTAATCAATCTTAATTACATCATTAATTATATTAATTAATAATCTCTAATTAATATTTAAATTAATTACTTTATTAAAAATTAATTACCTTTAGTAATTAATCTAAATTTAAAATTACAAATATTAACCATCCTTGATTAATATTCAATTCAGTAATTAACTATCTTTAATTTATTCATTAACAAATTAATTATTCCATAATTAATTATCTTCATTAATTAATCCCCTGATTAATTATAAAAGTAATTATCCAAATTACTTTATCAAAAATCATCTTCACTAATTACATTCCAGTAATTATCATTATTACCTCTCTAAATAATCATGCTCCATTAATTTCATTTAAATTATTCATAAATGATTATCTTTAAATTAATTTATCAAAATTAAACCCATAAATTAATTATTTAATAATCCATAAATAATGACCTTCATTAACAATTATTTAATTACTTTCTTAAGTAATTAACTTAGATTAATTATTATTAATTCCAAATTAATAAATCTAAATAACCAAGTAATCAATCTCTAATTATTTAATTAATTAAGTGTTAACCATAACTTAATTAATCTTTAGTTACTTTATAAATTAATTCCAAATCATTAATTAATACTCTAATTTAAAATCCATAATTATAAATTAATTATTCCTAATTAATTAATCTTAAACCTTAATTAAATTAATTTAAATCCTTAAATTAATTATTCTATTTAATTTATCTTAATCATTAATTAAAAATCAAATCCTTTTTAATTAATGAATCTTAATTACAAGTTAATTATTCTAAAATAATTAATCTTAAACCCTTAAGATTAAACCTTTAATTACCTTTAAGTAATTATTTATTTCATTAATTTATTAGATAAATTAATTATCCATTTAATTTCCCTAATAATTAAATGCATACAAATCATTAACTTATAATTTAACTTCAACAAGTTTTAAAATCAACTTAAAATATTTAAGTGATAAAAAATATTTTCCTTGTAAAATAAATTTTACAAGATTTAAACAAATCCCTTTTTAAATTTAAAATATTTAAATTTAACAAACATTTAAACTTATTAAAATATTTGAATTTATAAAACTTATTTATCTTAAATCTAAGATTCAAACTAAACTTGAATTTATATATTTAAACTTTGATTTAAACTCCCTGTTTAAATTTACTTTACAAATTTAAATTTGATTTAAATTTAAACAATCAGTTTTTTTAAAAACTTGACAACATTCTCTTTTAACCCGAGACCTCACAAAACCACTTCGAGTCGGATACCCCATTAACCCGAGCAAAAATTCAAATGCCACGAGAGAACCCCGAGTGCCCCTCCTTTGCTTAAAACCAGACTTCACCAGACTCAAATCCAATCGCGTGCACGTGCACCGGCGATACAGTCGCCTCCGACCATCCACGACCATTCCACCATATCGGCGATCAACCACCTACCAGAATTCCATCACTCGAGCAACGAAACGAAGTCGAGATCAAAATCGAGCCTAAATCCCAAAACCTGGAAACACAGTGCTTCATCAAGGCCAAACATGTCAACGTCATTCCCCCACGATTCTGACCACCAGCGATCTTGAAACTCCGGCCATAATCTCGTCCATGACCATACTTCCCTTTCCCCAAACCTCACTGCACCCGATCCATCATAGAAATCGTGATGATCTCTTTACCCAGACTAGCTAAAACTAGGGCTAGAAATTTAAATCCTAAATCCAATCTTCCGTAATGCTTTAAAAATCCTTCTGATAATTTTTCTCGAGTCTCTGATCATCCTACTATCTTCAGATAGAAACCCGATCCCCCAGACCAGCTAGATTCCCAGTTCTTCCCAATTTCACCTTTTTAGTTCATCACAAAACTGCTCTCCAAATCCTATACTAAAAATTATGATTTATGTTTTAAAAATCAAGTTTTAGTATAAGAAAACAATTCATACTCCTGGTTTTACGAATTACAAGGTTTGAGTTTTCACCTTAATGTATATGTACAGGTATATTTCTTTTTTACAGAGACATTTGGGTTTTAAGTTGACTTAATTAAAAAAATTTTAAACATTCCTCTATGATAAATCAACAACTTTTGTTTGTAAGTTTAATACTAACAAGAACTAAATTTAGTGGTAAAAGATTTAAAAGAATTCCTGAGTCTGGCAACAAAGCAGAACAGAATTCATATACATTCATGCATACACCATATATATATATACAAACAGGAAAATGCACTTATTCATACACCAATACATATATATATGACAGAGATTTAACATGCAATCCTATTTTACTTTTAAGTATAAAAGTTACTCACCTGATTTGTATGAACAGAGGTAGTTTAACTTTGAAATAGCTTTTGCATTTTAAAAACTTGAAACTGAGAAACTTGCATGCTTCTTTTAATTTGATTCTAAACTTTAGTTGTTGAGCTTAAAACTGCTTTGAACCACATGCATGCTGGTTTCCAGAGTTGAAGAGATGAATGCAAGCAGGCTTGAGATGATTCCAGATTGAAAATGAATGCAGACTGGCCTTGTTTTGGTATTTAAAAATTGAGATTACAGGGATTGATTTCTCTTGAATTTGAAGGATGAGATTATAGGTTGTGAATCTGGTTTTTGTGAGGAGTTTGGATTACTGATTTTCAGATTTTGTATTAGAGAATTGGTTTGTTACAGGCTTTGAAAATGAATTGAAATTGTGGTTTTGAGAGGAGTTTGAAAATCAGATTTTAATCTCAGATTTTAGACTAGAGAAAATCTGAGTTCTCTTGGTTTTGAAAAGAAATTAGAAAGAATGAAGTGAAGATAGGCAAATGTATATATGTAAGTAAATTTTGATTTTATAAAATAAAAGAAAAAGAAAATAAAAAGACACTTGTCATAAACATTGATTACTTAAATTACACTTGTTAAAATGAAACCTTAGGATAATGACACTTGTCTTTTTAAGTATTTTATTTATTTTAAAAGTAGATAAAACCTTTTCTTGATTTATTAAACACTTATCCTATATATAAATTACTTTTTAAAAGAAACAAAACTAACTATATTTATAAATAAAAGTTTATACAAATATTCTAAAATCCAAAACAATTTAAATATATATTCTTTTGAATTTCAAAACTTTAAATTCAAGTTTAAATAAAATTAAATCCTAAGATTCAATTTAAAAGTTAAGTTATATATATTTACATACACTATTTATTCCATTTAAAATAACAATTCCTTTTAGCATTAAAATTCATACATATTAAAAATAATACATTATACTTGTTATTTGAAAATAACATATTTGATAATATAAATAAGAGATTATATTATCAAGAAATATTTAAAAAGAAATAAAACAAACCAATTTTTTTGTAAATCTTATTTATTTAAATTTAAGTTAAAATATATCTCAACAAATTTAAACATTTATCCAAAGTATATTTAAAACTAAAATGTTATTTATTTAAATAACTTTGAAAAGTCCAGATTAAACTAAATCTAAATTTCCAATTTGCCCAAAGCTTCTATTTAAAATATATACAAATAAATAAATATATATATATATATATATATATTCAAATAGAAATTATCTTATTAGATTTTAAAAGATAAAATTTACCAATTAATACTAATTTAATCAGATTATTAAATTAAATTCAAATTTTATTATCAAAGATCATCCATATCAATTTAATTATTCAACAGATTATTAAATTGATATTGTCAAAATTTCCGGGATATTACAAATTTTTAACATATTATCATCTAAATAGTCTATGAACTTTAACATATTCACTGTAATTGTTTTGTTCGATTTTAATTGTGATTATCATAACCAAATATATCTATGTATTCTTTATCCTACCAAATTGTTATTCATGATGTAACACTATCGTTCAACAATGTTTTTTCATTACCACCGTATTAAATTTCTTATACATTTGGATATGACCTATGCAACAACAATATTTTTTCAACATCCGTGTGCAAAGCACGGGTTCGAACTAGTAATATAGTATAGATAAGAAGAGATCTAAAGGAGATTATAATGGTCGTTTCAAATCCAAAGAGAAGCGAAGCTAAGGACCAACTGTGAGTGGAAATCTTTGCATTTTTATTTCAATAATTGATTATTATATTGTGGATTTTAATATGCCTTAGGGGTTCTTGGATTTCGAAAAAAAACACTATAAAACCCCCCAAAACTCCTTTAATTCAAAATGTTAATTCTTGTTGGAATTCTCAATTGTTTACATTTAATTGTTGGAATTATATAGTTTTTGCAGTTTTTGGATATTTCAAAGTCTATTCCACTCCTCCTTATTCTTTGATTTGATTATGAAATTTTAATAATAAAATAAGGGTGTAAAGTATGAATCTTATTCGTAGTTTGCACCACTTATTCCATAAAAATTAAATAAAAAATACCTTTGTTAAATTCTTTGTAAAAGAGGAGTTGAATAGAAGATGTATCTAGAATTGCAATTTCTATTGCTAAGGTATTCCATTGGTTTGATGCAATAGATAGAGATTAGATTTTTATATACAAGGCTATTTATTGCAATTTTTGGGTATGAGTATTGAATCCTTTGTTATGGATATTAGAATCCCTTGTTATGGATATTGGAATTTTGGCATTATTGATATTATGGAAAAGGACTTGCATTATTGTTGTTAAAAAGGAATTGACATTTAACGTTAGTTAGGGTGTAATCTCCGCACGCATAAAAAATAATAAGTGCTTATTTATTAATTATCGTACATAGCATACAATTATAACGTATTAATTGCATTTTTAATTAGGTAATAATTGTCAATAAATCCCCTTTAGGAAGGTGATTGAGTTGTTAAGGCAAAACAAGAAGGAATTCTTATACAGCCTAACTAATGGACACGTGGAGATGTGTGATAATTGTTACTGCAAACCATGATGCTGAACATATGGAAGCAGATTGATAATAAGGATGTTGAAAAGGAGGCATGAAAGCATACAAAGGGAGATCTCTTATGTCGAAAGCATGAACACAGCAGGTCGAAGTTAAAAATGTTCAAAATAAAGCAAGGGAGCATACGACAAAGGATGTCGCAATGCATTAGGGGGACATCAAATGTCTGATACACACCAAACTCTCCCAAGCTTTCATTGGGAGAAAAGGGATTTTGTATGGCATAGAAAGAAAGGACGTTAAAAGCTTGCAGCTAACAATGATATCATATGACACTAATGTCGCACTTCATCTATACTATATTATTATTAGTGAGTTGAATTTCAAGCTCACACAGGCCCCCTTGAAATTTGGCAACTGAACAGTCGCATTTTTAATTTCTTTATATTTCAAACTTTAAAATGTGATAACTTTTTCTACATTGATTGGATTTAAGAATCGTTTTCACTATTAAATCTCAAATTTAATTTGCTTTCCAATGATATCCATTATTGATAGATAAAAATAAATTTTTAAAATCATAATTTTATATAGCAGCTTTAATTGCACAATTATTTTGTGTCACCGTTGTGTACCGCGTTTCTGTAACATCATTATTATGATGATCATAAACATTACATAGTAGTTTTACCTAGATTATTATAATGTATTTATTATCTTTTAACATATTTGAAAGGAATATTTTTTTTGAATTATACAATTATGGTTGCCTTTGAATATTGTAACTACATTATGTAATAAAGTAATAATCTTGATTGTGTTTGATAGTATTCAAACTTAGTGCAGTTATAATTTAACCATCAAAAAATGGTGTAATAATTTATAGGCATTTTTTGAATTAATTTAACTACGTTAGCATTTTTTTTATTGCATTTACTATTGATGATTTTGACTATATTTGATAATTTTATTCAATTTTAAAACAGTTATAAATTAATGAAATTAAGAAAATGCAATTATAATTTACCAGCAAGTTTTGGGTAAATTTAACTATATTTGAAGATTTTTAACCACATTTATGTGATGAAGTAATAAATTTGGCTACATTTCAAGAATTTATTCAATCTTAATACAATTAAAATTTAACTACATTAATAAAATGCAGTTATAATTTAATGACAATTTTGAATTATGCATGGTAGAAATTGAATATTTCAGCTATATTTATGTGATGCAGTAATAATTTTGGTTGTACACGATGATTTATTCGAGCTTACTATAGTTAAAATTTAAATGCATTAAGCAAAAGCGGTTATTATTTTGCAGTACTTTTGGAATTAAGCAATTATTGTTTTTGAATATTTTAACTGCATTTGTGTGATGCAATACTAATTTAGGTGTAGTAATAATTTTGTTTGATGTTAACGATAGTTATTTAACCGCATTATGAAAATATAATTGAAAAATGAATTTTGATTTATAGCTTGAGATGATTAAATAATGACTTCACATAATTAATGCTTGATTCAACCGTGCAGCTCAGCGTTTAATACATTGCTTCCAGGTTTGATGACATAATTTGGCTAAGTTTACTCAATTTCGTTTACAATTACGATGATCAATAATACAATAAGCATATAAGTTATTGTATTCGGGCTTAAGGTAGATGCACAGTTTAAGTGCTGGGTCAAAACTTGTGTTGTGGTGAGAATAATGTTGATAACTACCTAAAAGAGTTTATTTTTTTTTTGCAGTAAATTCTAAAATCACTTGCACCACCACCGTCGGAAAACTTCTAGAAAACAATTGATGAATGTATCTTTGTATAGATGATTATGTAGTCATAGTTTGATTATTAGATATAGTTAATAGGTCAGACGAGTAGTGAGAGAATTTAGTAATAATACTGCATCAATGACACTTTTGCCTTTTTTGGCTCCAGGTACAAATACCTTCAATGGTTAAAATAATTGACTGATGTAATGCATCTATTAAGGCCAAGAAAACATCACCTATTTGCACTCAAGCCAATATCATACACCCGTTGCTAGCAGTTAACTCTGAGGCTAAAAAATGAATGGACTTCTCACAGTTGTTCTCTTCTGTATGTTTTGGATATTTTCAAATATTGGTTACTGCGACCAGCTGTATGCCGTGTTTTGTACCCTGCATTGACATAGATCAGATTCGGTGAACAATAGTAATTTATATTGGAACCCATGTTATTTTCTTATTGCATCATCATTTCTATTTCAATTGAATCTTCTGTTTTACTACTTTCCCCCTGTACTACATCTGTTGCTTTTTTCTTTTTTCTTTTGCTCCCTTTTTTCAGCTGTTGACAAATACTTTTCCTGACTGTTTACAATTTTCATCCTATTACTATATTTCTCCCCATTGCAAAAAACTTTTGTTACTCTTATTTAATTGAATCGAACTGCACTGTGTCTGCAGTTCACAGTGAATACTTCAACTATATCTATGCACATTGAAGCAGCTGTGTAATTGCAAAAGCAACAACATTGGCGTTATATGCCATAGTGAATATATCTATGCATTAGCGGATAAATTTTTAACACATTATCCTCTAAATAGTCTATGAACTTTAACATATTCACTGTAATTGTTTTGTTCGATTTTAATTGTGATTATCATAACCAAATATATCTATGTATTCTTTATCTTACCAAATTGTTATTCATGATGTAACACTATCGTTCAACAATGTTTTTTCATTACCACCATATTAAATTTCTTATACATTTGGATATGACCTATCCGTGTGTGAAGCACGGGTTCGCACTAGTTGATATAATAAGAGATGTCAGAGGCAAGCAAGTAAGAGGATATCGGAAGGTGGCAATATAAAGAAAGATGTCATAAGTCATTAATGCAATATAGAAGTCGCATATCATCAAAGCAAGAGTGGATGTCAAGAATCATTGATCAAGCATAATGCTGCATATCAACAACATTATGGGAGTTATCGAAAAACAGCAATGAGTAAAGGAATATTGTATGAGTAATATCATGGATCACTAACCTCTCAGTTGATATCACAACTACCGATCCTCAATGGATATCAAAGCACTACAATATATCAAGGGATGTCGCATGCCATCAGCATGATGAATGATGCCAGATGTCAGGCATCTTGAAGGACAGGTGGAAACTATGTCGCACACGTCCATCCCTATGAATACAGATTCAAGGGCATTGTAAAGAAGGTGATTCATTCTCTTTTCTCTCTTACATTATTTTAAAGTTTGTAACCCTAAATCAATTTGGGGATTTTAGTGCCTATTGTAATCTTGTAACCTTTTTGCAAACAAGGGTTTGCACAATTAATAATTGCATAGCATCTCAGTAAAGAGGCTTGACTTTTGATTTACGTTGGACTCTCATACATATGACATGACTTTAGTTTCGTCATGGGATGCACACACCTCCTACAAAATGGTTGTGTAGCTTCTTTAGCCCATTCCTAACCAAGTTTTTCTTATTCTTCACACTACGAGTGAACAAAGAAATTTGTTAACATTTTGGCGCTAGAAGGAGAGCTCGAACCTCTGAAATCACACATATTCCATATTTGACCTTCCTTTCCTTACCTTGCATATAAAGGACTTTCCCCTAACTTACAAATAAGGAACATAGAGGACTTTTTGAATCCAACATAGCCCATTGGACTATAAGATGACTATTTCCGAACAAGAATCTTCTAAACCTCAAGCAAGTAGGCTGATTTATCAAGTCACTTCTGACCCCCGGTTTCATGAGCAACAAATGCTAAGTGTTAACCCAAAAAATGGATCAACACCCTAGATTGAGTGTGAAACCACCAGCCCTGTTCTTGAGCAATAATATAGAGAATAAATTTAAAAAGAGTAGAAATAGTAAAAAAAACAAGAAGATTTTTATAGTGCATCGGCTGTTAATAAAGCCTGCGTCCACTTATAACTTTCTATTAACTGACTGCTGTTACAAGTTGAATCGAATTACAGTATGATTAAATCTTCTAAGCAAGATCAAGTCACAAGTACAAAAGTTCACTGGAGAATCACAGTAATCCCCTATACGACTATTGTATAGGAGGAGAAGAATGAAGAATAATCTCTACAGAGTTCCAGCAGCCTGTCTAGAAGATCCTGTTTATGTTGAAGGTAGGATCGTATTTATAGGGGTTGGAGAGTTATTGGGCTAGGCCTTCTTTCCATATGCTTGCAAATGACCGTATGAAGTGCACTGTAAGTTTCATCGTGAACTGAGTTAATTTGATGGATCGCTGCCGCTCCATGGATTCTGGCTTGCTGGCGATCCAATGGCTTGAGATGCATCCCCTCACCTTCAACTTTGAAGTTTATGGCGATCTGGCGAAATGGTATGGATCGCCAACGATCCATAGTGCATGGATTGCCAGCGATCCATGTACTTTGTGAATTTCTGAACTTTGTCTTTTGGATCGTATTTGTTATCTCGTGTTGGTGTACTTCATGTAATTTCATAGCACGTTGCTTTGTTTTGATGACGATCCACACACTAGTTGCATTAGACTTCTGATTGAATTAGACGAATGCTTGTTCCTCGATTTAACTAGATAAGAATTTCGCCAAACTTGGCCATTGTCCTTAGAATACCTCTTGGACCATGATGCAAGAGGAATCATGGATTCTGAGCGAACAATGTGGCTCGCTAGCGATCCATCACTTTAGTTTGTTCTCGCTTTCTTTTTCCCTGATCCTTCTTGGTTGGTTCTTCTAGTCTTCTTGGTTGGCTCTTGAGTTGTTCTAAGTCGATGAAGCTATTTCGACTTCCTTCGGATTCTACTGGTTTAAAAACCCAAATAACAGCGCCCTCCAGAGTATGCCTTCATTGGAAACAAGGCATGCTCTGGAAGTAATTGCTTCTTAGTTTCTGCTTGGTGAGGTTCAAGTAATCGTGTTAAGGCCACATAAATTTAATTTTGGTTATTTAGCTGCTCGTTAAGTTTCAACCTGAATTGTCATTGCATGTTATAGAAATCCAAGTTTGACCCCGTAACTTTTATAATTCCTTTAAACAGCACATGGGTCATACTGGCTAAATTTTAAATTGATCGAGCGCAATTCGTTGGATCCCTAGCGATCCATAGCCAATGGATCGCTAGCGATCCAATGACTTAGGCGTTTTTTCTCGTGCAATCTCCTGCATATCCTTCTATAGCTGATCCATCCTTCATTTCTATCTTCCTCTTGCGACCCGGGCTACTTCTTGCGATTCGACCCAAACCTCGACCGAAACTTAAATCCATCCACTCTACCACCGTCGTCGACCACCTACTGCCAGAGCCTCTCGTCGTTGATCAACTTGAAGTTCGTCGTCGCTTTGACTTCAACCCTAGCTCCTTAAACCTAGTTTCTTGGATTACCTCCGATGCTACCGTTCTGGATCGCTAGATCGTTGTGTCGCTGGATTTCCACTATCGAAAACTCCAATCATCTTTGCCCTCTTATTCTTGGTTCGAGGTGGGTGAGGCTGATTATGACATTCATTTAGCATTTTTTGATGGGGTTGTATTGGTGATGATTATCGTAGAAAATCCGAGTTGATTGTGATTTATGGAAGAAGATAGTAAATCGAGCCTTGAGTTCTCCACGGAACGACACTCAGGCCTAACCTTGGTGCTTTACATGTTTTGCCGTCTTCATCCGCAGAATCAAAATTGGCTTGTACTAAGTTTCATTGCTAATACAACACAACGCATCACGAACTGGTTTTGATCTTTCTGGAGGGGAATAACAGCTTAGAATAGCATCTCACAAGTAGCTCAAGTTGTTATCGCCTCCCAAAGAGTTTGGATTGGTCTCATTATTGCACACTCGATGTACCTGAAATGGGAAGAGCTTTCCATGTAGCTTCGGACAACGGATCCGTTATCGATCGTTGATCGATAATGGGTAAGTGTAGATGGAATATTTTCAAAAAATGATTTGAAAAGCCCTTTCCTTTCTTTACTGTGAGCGAGCTATCTACACGGGATAGAGCGTTCGTAGTGTTTAGGACACCGGGCTCATAACACACTGCACTTGTCCCGGTATATACTTGAAATCCAACGTGTCGGTGAAAATCGATATTCCTTCGGAATTCTAATGTTGTATGGGAACTTTTAGTTAAAGGTTGGATTACCTGATCGCGTTGGAAGTAAGTTCTGTTGTATAGAATGAAGTATAGTCTTCCCACCGTAAGTCAAATGGAGGAAGTCCAGCACTTTCAGAAGCTAAATTGTCCCCTACGCCCCTTTCCCTTCTTCTTCGCGGGCTGAATACGGTCAACTAGTCCCAATCGGTCCGACAATGGATCGAACTCCTCCGAATTTCAGAGTTCTTCTCAATCCACTGGAGAGAGCTTCTTCCGTAATCTCTGCTAAGGTTTTTCATAACATTTACTTGAAGCATGGCATTTCGAAGGATGACGTGCGCCTTCCAGAGAAGAATGAATTTTCCCATACGTCACCTTCGGGATACACTGTTTGCCATCAATATATGTGTCTAAACGGAGCAGTGCCCCCCTTCAATGACTTCTTGAGAGAAACATTTTTGAACTTGGGAACTTCCCCATTTCAAATTCATCCTAGTGGATATGCAATTTTAACTTGCCTGCGCGTTCTGTTTATGCGGAATTTAACCATGCTCCTAGTTTCGATGAGTTGAGATATTTTCTCTCATTCAAGAGGAGAAACGAGTGCCTATCTCTTATCGTCGAGGCCCAAAGGAATCGCAAGATCGTGTTGCAACTTCAAAACAATTTGTCTCAGTTCAAGACTTAGTACTTCTTCGTTAGGTGTCCCGAAGGGTTTAATCGCCTTCGGACAACGGGGATAAGTTCTCTTCTTTACTTATTGAGTTTCGATATGTCGCTATGGGGTTTCTAACAGGTCAAATGCTTCATGCAGTTATTCCGAGGCTGAATAAAGACTTATCGCTTGACCAGATTTTCCATACCCTGAAGGCCGTAGACGTCGAGGAAAGATCGGTTAAATTTATGCTAACGGATGAAAATTTTCTCCAATATGGGCTGTTGCATCCAGGGAGATTCGCCGTAGCGGTTGAAGTCCATCACTTTCCCGTTCTAGAATACGAACGCGCTCCACTTCTTCGTCGCATGATTCTAAAGAGGGCGTTTTTCAAGAAAAAGAAGGCTTGTTTGGCGAGTCAGCTAAAGAAACTCATGAGAGAAGAGATGTCGTGACCTAAGCCAGCTATCCGGCCAGAATGCCCCCGATTCCAGAGGAAGGAGAAGAGGAGTTCAAATAACGAGAAGGCAAGGCTGCAGCGGCTACAGAAAAAGAGGAGGGTGAAGTTGAGAGTAGCAGTGGTTATGATTCCTCCTTTAGTAATGATGATTTTGATGCAGGTTCTGGTGATGGAGACTATGAATCATGTGACAAGACTCCGGGAATGAGTCCCGTTCTTCTAGATCCACCTCATCGAGAGATCCACGATAAAGATACTCCAGTGGTAGTTGAGTGATGTCAGGACTCCCTGATTAAAGATGCCGGTGTAGACTTTGAGGATTTGAGGAACTTCTACATGGATATTGACGAACTTATGGGGAAGACTTCAGATTTGAAGAGATGTTTCCTTGCCCAGGCCATGTTGCACCTGAAATCAGCCCGATTTCTACCGCAATGGCTTCCTAATCTGGTTTGTGATGTCATTTTAGGCCCCTCAGACACATTACACTTTTCACTAGGGTCACATTCACTTACACATGCATTATTTAGGCTTATTTCTTGTTACTAAAGCTTTTTATTTATTCCTCATATTAGGTACCATAAGAGGTCGTGGTCTTTACGATGATCTCGAGCAATTCACTGATTTGCAGCGTTAATCAAAACGGTCGACAAACCATCATTAATCCCGCAAGACCGAGGAGGAATAAAGAAGGCGAAAAGACTTGGAGGTCGAAGCTCGTTGTCGGGATGACAGGGAATGAGGTCGGATGTATAAGAGTGGCTATGAGAAGAGAAAAACCCCTGATGATTGAGAGGAGCCGTACAAGAAGTCAAAGGTTGATCGTGGTTCCCATCCTTCCGAGAAATAGACCTTTGCCCTGGCTCCAGTTTCTATCAGTCTTGAAATTCCAGTTTCTTCCATTCATGCTCCATCTTCATCTCATATCCCATCGTCCCATGTGGCACTCGCCCCTGGTTCCTCCCTCACTGGAGGTCGGCTTTCATTCTTTCGTCTAGTCACCCTAGACTTGAAGCGGTGCTCCCCGGGTGGTTTTTAAAGGGAGTTAAGTTTGACAGTGCCTTCGCCCAGTCTGCAAAGATTCCTATATGCCCTACCTCCAGGCGATCCAAAGTTATCTAGAGCAAGCCGAGGGATGAGAGAAGCTATGCAAGCAGTTGGCTGATACGAACCGCAATAACTACCAAGAGATCCTCTCCTTTGAATAGAAGAAGGACGACTTTAAGAAAGCGTTAATTGAAAGCGACACAAGAATTGAACGACAAGTACAAGAGAAGGACGCAGTGCTCCAGGAAAGTAAGAATAATGCCAGCTTGCTGAAAGAGATGAAAGAGGCCCATGCTAAAATAGAGATCGTCTTCCGAGATGAAATTAAGATGGCCCATGCAGACGAAGTCAAGTTGAAAGAGGAGCTCGAAGCTCGCAACATGATTATTGAAGCCCAGAAGAATACTATTGTTGATTATGACAAGATTGTCGAAGGGCATAACAAGACAATCATGGAATATGATGAGATTGTGGAGTCCCGTGATAAGACCATTTCCAACCAGGCCCAGACGATTGCCCTGCTCAAGAAAGATTCTTGCAGCTTAGCGTTGACAAAAATCATGTTGAAGTTGAGAAGGCCACTATTACGGTGGATTATTTGGAGCTACAGGACATTTTTGAAAGGAAGATGGAGAAGATGGATGATCCATCTTAAACTTCAATGTCAACTCCCTGTTGCATCAGGATAGTCTTTGCTATTTGGGCCCCAAGTTCCTACGCACTCTAGCCATGGTTTGAGAGGAAATTCTGACCCATTTTCGAGATAGCGGGGATGTTTATACTGAGCGACAGTTGGAGGATGCCTACCTCAATGAGGAATCAAAGAAAGCACCGATAGAGGGCCGAAAGATCTTGTGAATTGAGAAGAAGCAGGAAGCTGTCGATGCCGCTATGACTGCAACTGCCAAGATATCGCCGAAGCCTCTTGTTTTTTAACCTGGCGAATCATCAAGGCAGCCTCACGATCAATTAGCGAGTTCCAGGCCCGAAGATTCTTCGAAGATTGTGCGACCATCCAAAGAAGGAGACGGTGGGGAATATGAAATCGACGTTCTTGTCCATTCCTCTAATGCAGGTAACCCTCTTGTTTCCCTCCGAGTTTGAGAACTTAAAGCTCATGCCGCGGGGACATGACGAACTTAATGCTTTCATTTTTTATCTTATAGGTCCGTCTTCCTTACCTGTTTATCCACATGTTTCTTCAGTGCTCGGACCCGTCGCTATTTCAACCGCCTTAGTGCTTGTCTCTATAGTTGCTCCGATTGCTGTGTCGGTGTCCGGTTCATAGTCGGAGTCTGATAAGATCGCTGCATTGCATTGCTTGGATGACCATTCCGTATCTTTTGAGGGTGACTTTATGACAACCGAAGCTCGAGATCAGGGGGTCCATATTGAGCAGCCGCATAAATCTGAATAGCAACTGGATGTCGTTAAGAAAGAAAAGGTTGAAGCGATAAAATGCTCGAAGAGCCCCCGTAAATCCCGAAAACATAAGACGAAAGGAGAACTTTCGAGAAGGTTGGAGAGCAAAGAGGAGATGTCGGCGCCTAGGAGATAGTTGATATCACCAGCAGCGACATTACCCCCGGTCGGGATTCTGAGGGGAAGCAAAAACTTCTAACTAAAGGCGGGAAGGGGAGCGGTGGAAAGAGACGTTGAGAGGTCTGGATGGCAGTGTATCTGGTTTTCGGGACGTTTTGTTTTGTTCAAGTGTAGAGTCTGCACTTACTGCTTTTGTTGTAGCATCTGTATTTTCCTTTTGTTGGCCGATATTGTGTGGGTACGGCCATCACATTTTGACTTTGTACAAGTAGCATTATAAGTAATACAATGCTGGCATTTTGATTGTAACTTCACCTGTCTACTTATCGGTGTTTTATGCACTTATGTCAATTTCATTTACTACTATTTTATTTTATCTAGTCTTGTGATTACTGCCAAAATTCTTTGTTCGGAGTAACCAAACTGTGAAATGTATTTGTATTTGTATTTGAGTATCGACGTGTTTCCCCCAATTCACGGGGCTATTTACTTTGGACACCTAACAAACAACCGGTTGATCCGAGTGTTTGTTTATTATTATTTTTTAACATTGGACTTGCCTTATAGTTCCTATCTTTGGGAACTTATGGTTTGAATGGCTTAATTTCAGATTTATTGTTGGTCAATAATTGGAATTTTCTGCCAACTTGTAGCATTTTGATTTTGTTAGGTTCATGCCCGTTACTCCCGATAATGGGAGTGGGCTGATTTTTGTTATTCCTGCAATGGACGAGTTTTCCCAGTATCGCCGGGACAATACCGGTACTTAATAGTAAGTGCGGCTTATGAAATGTACGAATTTTAGAAGTGTGCATGGCTTATAGGATGCGCGGCTTTTGATAGTGTGCGCGGCTTACGAAATGCGTGGCTTTCAGGACCGATACGAACCGTCGATCTAGAGCGATTTCGGAACTTCTCGACGTTACCAATCTTCGGGAAACGTGAGGAGTTAATGCTTTTAAGAGCATGATTCTATGGCTCGAAAAGGTGATGCACGGCTTATGAGATGCGCGGCTTTAATTTGAGCCTTCCCGATGCTGCAGGAGCAACACACGTTCTTAGAAGGTGTGGATCGAGTTCTGTCAATCCAACGGTTCGAGTCGGTTTGTTTCCATCGACCTAGTTGGTAAGTGGGGTGTACTTGAGCATGATTCCACAATCTTAAGCAGCAATTAAATGGTTTTGAGCCGATTTGACCCCGACGACCCAACATGTTACTTTTATGAACGCAGTTTTATTAGTTCAGAAAGAAAAGCAATTTTATTAAGAAAGGTTGGGCAAATTCTGCCTATTTACAGTGCCCTCGGAATTTCGGGATGGCTTATTTGCTGAAAAATAGAAAGTACATAAGATAGTTTCAGATAAAGTAAGGACGCAGCAATTCGCTGTTCCATGCTCGGGGAATTTGGATTCCGTCCACGGTTGTCAATTTGAAAGTTCTGTCCCCTAGCTTTTGACTGATTGCATACGGCCCTTCCCAGTTTGGTTCGAAGGCTCTCGATACGGGATAGACTCGTTTGAGGATGAGGTCTCCCACTTTGAAGGTTTGGTTGTGAACTTTGGAGTTGAAGTACCGTGCGACCCTTTTTCGGTGAGCATCGGTCCTCAGTTCGGCTTCTTCCCTCTTTTCGACAATCATATCAAGCGACTCGAGTAGGAGCTGCTAGTTTTGCCTTTGATTGAAATTTTGCCTTCGATGGGAGGGCACTTCTAGTTCTACGGGGATCATTGCTTCTGAACCATATGCCAACGCGATTAGGGTATGCCCGGTTGCTGCTTTGTGTGTTGTTCTATAGGCCCATAGTGCGAGTGGAAGTTCATCAACCAAATTTCCTTTGGCTTTAGGTAGGCCCTTTTTGATGGTGGACTTGATGATCTTATTTATTGCTTCCACCTGCCCGTTTTCGAGCGGATGAGCGACCGCGGAGAAACTTTTCTTGATTCGAAAGCATTTGCAAAAGTCTTTGAACATGACGCTTTCAAATTGGGTCCCATTATCAATGATATTTTTTGTGCCACACCAAACCTACAAATGATGTTTTTAGTAACAAAATTAATGACTTTATTTGTGGTAATTGTGGCCAGTGGTTCTGCTTCGGCCCATTTTGTGAATTAGTCAACGACAACTATAGCATATTTGGCACCTCCTTAAGCAATTGGTATACACCAATTTGGTCAATTCCCCATATTATGAGCGGCTATTGGCTGACCATCTACGTTAGCTCTGTTGAGGGAGTTCTTTTAATTTTGACGAATCTTTGGCATCGGTCACACCGTCTGGCATAATCTGCTGCATCGTGATTTACCATTGGATTGAAATATCTGTACCGAAGGATTTTCTTTACAATGGTTTGCCCTCAGTATGGTCTCCGCAGTCGCCTTCATGAATTTTCCTTCAGGATCCGCCGAGCTTCATCGTCTGTCACACCTCTGAGCAAGGGGTAAAGAACCCCCTTTGGTACAGTATCCCATCCTGTATTATGAAATCTTGGTGCCTTTTGGAGGAGCGTTTTCGCTTGTTTCTATCTACGAGAGGAGTTCCTGGAAGCAAAGAGTCTTTGATTGGCGTCATCCACATTTTTGGTTCGACAATGCTTTCAAAAATCTAGCCGATATCCATTTTGCTTATACTTGGAGCGGTCAAGGTCTCAACCGAAACTACTCCCAATGGTTGAGCTTCTCCGGAGCTAGCCAGTTTGGCTAAGTAACCAGCCTTCATGTTTTGCTCCCGTGGGATGTGAGTTATGGTGTAGTGCTCGATGTCGTTCAGCAACTCTTGTACTTTAGACATATATGGGGCAAGGTTCTCCCCTCGAGCCTAGTATTCACCTTTCACCTAGTAAACGACTAGTTGAGAGTCCCTTTACGACTTTCAACCCTGCTACCAATGCTTCGTATTCCACTTCATTTTTTGTCGCAAGGAATTCCAAGCGCAGTGCATAACAAGTGGCTCGTCCCTCGAGGGTTTCAAGCACTACCCCTGCCATCGAGCAGAGGTTATTAAATGCGCCATTAATGAAGAGTTTCCATCGTGTTTCTACTTCCAATGGTATTTCTTCTTCAACATCCCATATGGTAAACTCGGTGATGAAATCTGCCAATGCTTGCCCATTGATTGCCCTCCTCGTATGGTAAGTGATGTGATATTGACTTAATTCGATATTCCACTTCATGAGTTGACCGGAAGTCTTGGATCGGTACAACACTTGCTTCAAAAGTTGATCAGTCAGTACTTTGATTGGGTGCACATGGAAATATGGTCGTAACTTCCTAGACGTGATCAAGAGGCAATACGCTAGCTTTTCCAGTTTTGGATAATTTTTCTTGGCTCTAGTGAACCACTTGCTAATGTGGTACAAAGGTCGCTGAATTCTAGCTTCTTCATGTACAAGAGTGGCACTCAACATATGAGGTGAGATTTCTAAGTAGATGAACAAGTCCTCTCCATCTACTGGCGTTGATAACATTGGCGGTGATTCCATATGTCGCAGCATCTCTTTAAATGCAGTTTGACAAGCCTCATTCCACTCGAATTTCTTCTTTCCTTTCTTCAGTGCATCGAAGAACAGTATACATTTGTCAGTGGCTTTCAAGATGAACTGGCTTAGCGCTGCTTCCTATTCAGGCTTTGTAATTCCTTCTTGTTTTTCGGGGCTTGGACTTCTCGTAGGGAAGTTATTTGCTCTAGGTTTGCTTCAATGCCTCCGGCGCTCACGATGAATCCCAAGAACTTTCTGTAGGCTACCCTAAAGTGACATTTAAGTCGATTGACTTTCATTCCATATTTTCAAAGTATTAGAAACATTTTGGTGAGATTATCTAGGTGATTGGCTATACTACTCATGATTTCACCAACATGCCATCCACATAGACCTCCATGGTTTTTTCGATCTGACGCTTGAATATGGCATTTACTATTCTTTGGTAGGTTGCCACTGTGTTCTTTAAACCAAATAGCATTACCCTGTAGCAATATAATCCTAGGTCGATGATGAAGCTAGTGTTTTCTTGGTTGGGCTCATGCATCAGGATCTCATTGTATCTTGAGTACGTACCCATAAATGATAGTGTTTCGTGCCCAGCCGTCCCATCTACAAGCTGGTTAATTCTGGGCAATGGAAAAGTATCCTTCGGGTAGGCTTTATTTAAGTCTGATTAATCGATGCATGTTCGTCATTTCCCATTGGACTTCTTGACTAAAACTGGGTTAGATACCCATTCGAGGTAGGTCGCATCATGGATAAAACCATTGGCCATCAGCTTGTCTACTTCTTTTCTCAACGGCTTGGACCACTCGGGGCCAAGTCTGCGCCTTTTCTGCTTTACTTTTCTGCTTTACCGGCGTAAAACTGGGATCAATGTTGAGCACATGGCATGCAATCTCCGGCAATACGCCACATATATCGGAGTGTGACCAAGTGAACACATCCAAGTTGGCACAAAGAAATTTGGTGAGTTCGAATCGCATCTTGTTTCCAAGGTGTAATCCAATTTTCAGGACCCGCGTCGGGTCATCCATATCGAGAGGAACAGATACCGTCATACCTGCCGGTGCTGCCCGATCCTCCCCTGAGCTCCTCTTTCTAGGGCTCAAAGCCTTGTGGAATCGGTTATGATCCCCCAAGCCAAGGGTGATTCTATGGTTGCTATTCGGTAGGTTTGCAAATGTGGAGAGTTCTCCCTACATCCTTCCTTTTCTCTTTTCTTCTGGATTCACGTAGTTCTGCGATGTAACATTCCCTGGTGGCGCACTGATCTCCTTTGACCACCCTAGTTCTGTTTGCCATTGGGAATTTCATGGTAAGGCACCACTGGGCTAAAGCAATTCTAAAATCCGCTAGCGCAGGCCATCCTAAGAAGGCGTTGTATGTGGAAGTTTCACCCACAATTACCAAAGTTTGGATGAGGGTGACCCTTCGGTCACCTTCCCCAAGTTCTACAGGCAAGTTAATCGTCCCGATGGGTTGTTTGGGTTCGCCAATGAATCCTTGGATTTTTGTTTGGCATGCTGATACATCTTTGATGCTAATCTTCATCTTGTAAAAGGTGTGTTTGAAAAGAATATTCACAGAACTGCTGCTACCAACTAATACCCGTCGGACCATAGCAAGCCCGATCCCTACTGTCCCTACCATGGGATCGAGTCGGACCTTCAATCCCTTTGGTACCCCGATTTCGGAATACTATATCATCATTCTAAGTTTTCTGTTGCTTGGTTGGAGCTCAATTTTCGATCGCGAGGCATGAATCCTTCGGAGTGTGCTTCAACGAGCTCGCATACTGCTCCATTTCTCCCCAACTCCTATGTCCGGGATGATTTCCTCCAGATATCATTTTGATGAAGAGTCTCTGGTCAGTTCGCTTAGATCCCTCTTCGCTAGTTCCAGCTTGGTTTCTTCGATTCCTAGGAGCTTGGGAGTTGCGGGTTGGTCGGGATTTTGTGATTTTCGCATGTATTGCTGAAGCTTATTTTCTCGAATCAGCTTTTCAATCAAGTTCTTTAGACGGTGACACTCGTTTTTGTTATGACCATGCATCTCGTGGAAGCGACAGAACTTCCCTGAGCGCTTTTTTTGTTCAGTTGCTTCCTTCTTTTGGGGGTTTCTTGTACTCATATGTCCCGTGTGTTGCGAGATAGATGTTTTCCGGAGTATCATTGAGTGTGGTGTAATCTTTGGGCCTAAAGCCTTTACGTCATTTATTTTTACCATTTTGTTTATTGGAACTCTGATTATTCCTTTTTTTGGTTTCTGTCTTTCCCTTTCCTTTCAGCGGTCTCGGAGGCATTTATGTTCTGGTTTGTCCTATGTCACTCTGCCCAACGTTCATCGGTTGCAAGCTAGTAGACTTCTTTTCTAACTCCCACTCCTCTTCCAATCTCAAGTGTTGACTCACCTTGCGATTGAAGTCCTTCCTAGTGGTAGGTTATTTCATTTTGATCCATTCTCCAAACTCAGTTTCGGGGTTGATAGTGCGGACCAAAGCCATAAAAATCATATCCTCATTCGGATTGCTTACCTCTATCACTTCGGTATTGAACTAGTTCATGAAAGACTTCAGAGATTCATTTCATCCCTAGAATAGCCAGACAAGGACATCACATCTTTAGGCTACGCTGTGTGAAGTCTGAACTGGTAAAGGAATCTTGTTGCTAGCTGGTCGAAAGTGGAGATGGATCTTGGTGGAAGCCTAGTGAACCACATTGAAGCAATTCCTTCCAGAAAAATTAGGAAACAGCTATATCGAACAGCGTTCAAAGCATTCGCTCCGCCCATGTACCAACTGTACTTGTACAGATGGGGTTTTGGGTCTTTTGTTCTGTCATAGGATGGGATAGTTGGCCTAGTGCACTTTTCTGTGTATGGGTCATTGAAAGATCTCATCACTAAAGGTAGTCCGACTTGGAGCGAATCCCCACTTATCATGTCTTCTTTTCTTATTCTTATCCATCGGTCGCTTGACCATATCTACGATATATGCCTCAGTTGTTCGGTAGTCCAGGGGTCGTCTGTCAGTCACTACACCGAGTGTTTGGCTTTGTAAACGGTCTTGGTGAGTGGGCTGAAGCCTAGACTCTCCTGTCTTTGGAAGAGTCGCTCCCTCGGAATCCCATTGGCTTGCATTAGCCCGATTGGGGCAGTTTGGCCATTCATGGTTTTATCAAATGCATTGGCATTTCCTTCCAACTTGACGTTGTTAAATTGCTCTTCATCTTCTGAGTCGGAGAGGTCCATGGCTATATCCTTTTGTGGGGTCTTCGCTCCTTGGTTCAAGTTTGTAGCTGGTTGCCTCGCGGTCGGTAGAGTACTTGTGTTTCCTTCTACGTTGATTCCTACGTTTCCAACTATCACTCCTCTTTGTGGCTGCTTCTCGTTTCTTCTGTTTAGACAAAAAAATGGAAGAATTTTCTTGTTCTACGGCAGGCGTGGGCTCTACCATAGTTCTTGGAGCAGGATGTCTTCTAAGTTCAAGCGGGCATTAATCTTATCCATAAGAGCTCTCTGACTGCTTTCCATTTTCTGATTGATTTCATCAACCATTTTATTCAATTCGTCTTTTGTAATGACTTTGAGTTGATTGGAGGAACTTGGCCCCTGATATCCTATATTGGCGCCATTTGCTTCAATTTATTGATGATTCATCTCTTCTCCTGCTATTACTACCCCTATGGATCTTCCAGAAGTAGTTCTTTTTCTTCCCGGAGCCATTGATTCTTAGCAACAGATCTATGGAACAGAGATTAAGGATCTAACTTCTGAACCTATCAGATCCAAAGTAGATAGCTAGATCTAAGCTTGAGTTGGGTTCTCAGTGAGAGCACCAAAATGTTAACCCAAAAAATAGACCAACACCCTGGATTGAGTGTGAAAACACTAGCCATGCTCTTACAGAGCAATAATATAGAGAATAAATGTAAAAGGAGCAAAAATAGTAAAAAGACAAGAAGATTTTTATAGTGGTTCGACTATTAATGAAGCTTACGTCCACTTATAACATTCTATTAACAGAATGCCATTACAAGTGAATCGGATTATAGTAGATTGAATCTTCTAAGTTAGATTAAGTCAAAAGTACAAGAGTTCACTGGAAAATCACAATGAACCCCTATACGACTATTGTGTGGGAGGAGAAGAGTAAAGAATAATCTCTGCAAAGTTACCGCAACCAGTCCAGAAGATCCTGTTTATATTGTAGGTAGGATCGTATTTATAGCGTTGGAGATTTATTGGGCTAGGCCTTCTTGGCAGGTGCTTGCAAATAACCTATGAAGGTGCACTATAAGTTTCGTCGCGAACCGAGCTAATTTTATGGATCGCTAGCGATCCATCGCTTCTGGCTTGCTGGCAATCCAATGGCTTGAGATGCTTCACCTCACCCTCTACTTTGAAGTTTATGGCGATCTGGCGAAATGGTATGGATCGCCATCGATCCATAGTGCATGTACTTTGTGAATTTCTGAACTTTGTCTTTTGGATCACATTTGTTATCTCGTGTTGGTGTTCTTCATGTAATTTCGTAGCACGTTGCCTTGTTTTGATGATGATCCACATACTGGTGCATTAGATTGCGGATTTAATTGGACAAATGCTTGCTCCTCGATTTAACTAGTTCAGAATTTCCCCAAACTTGGACATTGTCCTTAGAATACCTCTTGGATCATGATGGAAGAGGAATCGTGGATCTACGAGCAAACACTATGGATCGCTAGCATTCCATAGATGATGGATCGCTAGCAATCCATCACCTTAGTTTGTTCTTACTTTCTTTTCCCTGATCCTTATTGGCTAGTTCTTCTAGTCTACTTGGTTGGCTCTTGAGCTGTTCTGACTCGACAAAGCTGTTTCGACTTCCATCGGATTATGCTAGGTTAAAAACCCGGATAACACTAAGGGTATTAACATTGCAAATTATAGAAGAATAGAAACATGTGGCACCTTATGATCCTGATAAATAGAGCATGTACCCATTCCATGTAGGACCAACTCCAATCTTTGCTTTGGAAAAGAGAGCCCAAGGAAAGATAGTTACTTATTGAAGATAAGAAGGGTCATACAATACCAAGTAAAGGGGACGATCTTTGAAAAGGAAATCATAAGTGATTTATATAAGTTTGCTAGAGATGGAAAAGAATAATAGATCATCCTCCCGCACCAATCAAAGCTTAAAATAGAAAGATTGTGGATGATCCTAATATGACAACCCAGTGCTATAAGAGGGAGCATAAGGCATCATACCTTAAGAATTCTTAGGTCCATTCTTGGGACAAGATGGCCTGGTCAAAGCACCTTATAGAGGGAAGTTAGAGTAAGCCTCTAGTCCCACCTATAAGGCTAGGCCTGAACACTGCAAGCCTTCAATCCCGTCACATGGCCTGGCTAGAGTTCCTCCTAGAGGGAGGACGAACACTACAACAAAACAACCATATTACAACCTTTCCTTTACAACCAACACAAACAGACAGTTGTAATAGGTATTCTGTAACAACTGTTTATGTTAGCAATTGTAACAAAGGCACTTTTAACAACTTTATTTATGCAGCAGTTGTGATATGCGATCGGTTACAACTGCTTAATTTGTGTCAGTTGTAGATATTATTTATAACAACTATTTTCGTCAGTTGTCTCCCTACTTTATTTTTCTACTCTAAATAATTTTGATTTCCCTCCCTCCTTTTCATTGACCGCTCATTTTATTTTAGCTGGCCGTAGATTTTTCTATTCCTATTTCTAAACCTAAACCCTAACCTCATCCCGCTACCCTCCATCGTTTCCATCCAAGAAACTAAACCGCGCTTGCTGGCCTCCGTTGCCACTCGCCGCCGTTGCCGCTTGTCGCCACTACCACTCTCAACCGTTGCGCTCGCGGCCCTTGTGCTCACTGTCGTTGCCTTGCCATCGTCAAAGCTATAGGTATGTTGGAGTGTGCCCGGCTTTCTTTGATTTTCTTGGCGCCTAACTGATGCTAACAGATCTACATATGAAGAAATTTGCTAGATAAAGTTAGGGTATTTTTGTCTATACTACTTATTTCCCCCTAATTGATGTTAATGGATGCTACATCCAGAAAATCCTAATTGATGCTAACAGATCTTTCTTTGATTTCCAACTAGTTTTCCCCCTTTTTTATACGTTTGTATGTTTCTATTTATATGTTTATGAAAGTTTTAGTTTAATAAATTTGATGAGTTTTTTTTATATTAGATTGTTGGTTGTTTCAGAGTTTTATGTGTTTAGAATGATGGGATGAATTAAACATGCTGTAAATTGATGATGGATGTAAATAACTAAGTATATCTGAGGTTAACTTCTTAGATGGCTGTAAATGACTAAGTATATTTGTAAATCTGAAACAAGATATATACTAACTCAAAAATAACAATTCCCAGATGGCAAAAGCACACATCCTGCTGACAACTACTTTTGATTTTTTTTAAACTGTGTAGGAATGAAAGTTAAGACCAACACTCCAATAGCAAAAAAAGCAAGGGAAGGAGTGATGGAATTCTTACTAATGAGCCATCCATTAGATTGCCCAATTTGTGATCAAGGAGGTGAGTGTGATCTCCAAGATCAGTAAATGGCTTTTGGATCAGATCGTGGGCGATTCACGGAAACAAAACGGTCTGTAGTTTACAAGAATTTAGGGCCGCTTGTCAAGACAGTTATGACTCGGTGCATTCAATACACAAGATTTGTGTTATAAATAACATTAACATTATTTCCCTAAAAAGAACTTATATGAGAAAGTTTATAAATGAAGCTCAATAATCTGATTTGAATCTTCAATTATGTTTAATTTATTTACATTGGCATACATGCTTTTGTTCGACTATTACGACTAGCAATTATGTCCTGTGTTTGAAATAATTAGGTATGATTGTATCATCGACCTGCACTATGAATTCACATCAGTTAGCTATTTGTTTTGTTCATCTTTTCAAATAGGTTAAACTAAAATCAACTATTAACAATGATAAATGATGGCCGTTAATGGCTATAAAAGTAAATTACACACAAAGAAATTATAAATACCCTTTTATTCTGTATAGGTAAGAAGATTATAAGATCATTGAATTATATTTGCGGTAAATGTTTAAAATATAGTGTACTGCTTTCAGCACTCGGTTTTGTGCTTGCATCCTTTCGGTGGGTATTGTCAGTAAGAAGAATTGAGCATTTCATTGTGAATCGTTTTGCCTTATGCCTGGAAATCTTATTTTTTCTTTCTATGGAAAACAAAGAAATGGATGCAGTGCTATGTTAGCTCATGTATGCTGATAAATCTACTTATTTCACCATGGGGATACATAACTGTTGGTAGGAGTACCAACTCATTTATGAATATCAACTTTCATTTTCCCATTCGTTGCAAGTTTTGTTTTTACTCTTTAATTTCTCGAATTCAACTTTAACACCTTCTGTTTGGACATTATACAGAGCTAGATGGGTATGTTAAGTGTTATTGATTGTTGCTGTAGGTTTTTTTATTAAGTTCTTTTTAAATGTCATTCATTAAGGTTGAATTTCATTATTTTGATTTGATACAGAATTTATTTTGCATACTTTTTAAATACCAATTTTGCTTCCATGAACCTATAAATGATGGACCATTAATAGATGGTTACGTTATATTTGGTTTCTAAAATTCAAGTTATAGAAAACAACAGTAGAATGTTTTACCATGATGCGTTGTTTAACAACACTTGATTACAATGGTTGACATGTCATGTTTTACTATAAACAACATTGGAAATAATGTCTAATATAAAGAATGACCCCCTAATGTTTCTACATTGGATCTTTTTTTCTCTATCTTTAGGATAAATAAGAGAATGTGAATGTCGGATGATCTCTATTACTGTCATTGCTTTTTTTGTATATATGTATCATCTCATTTTCACCCCTTTATCTAATTTTATTATTTATAATAATTAAATTTATTGATTTCAAGCCCATCTCACTGCCATTTGTACAAGTTACATATAATCATGTGGTTATACTAAACCATCTAATTATGATCAACTATCAAGCAAAAAAACGTAAATAAATTTTGGTGTTGGGCTACCTATTTAGAATTTTTATGTCTTTTGAATTACAGATTAACTTAGAACAATTCATCTAAAAAAACGGATAAGTGATCTCGACCAGGAAAAAGAACAAGAACAACCCATTATCTCCAATTATATTATGTTTAAACACAGTTGTTGCTTTGTTTAACATAGCTGCTACCGGTCTTTTTTTTAAACTGAGTGTGTTTAAAATTAAACACAGCTGCTGCTAGGTTTTTGGTCCAAATGAAATGGAACGGTATTTTACATGAACAACGATTTATTTTTTGTGTAAAGGGTTGCTAACTGGTTGCAGTTTCTATCATTTTTGATAGGAACCAACATAACATCCTACATTTAACCTTTTTGAATTTTACACTTTTTCTTTCATCCATGCTTGCTGAGTTGAGTATTAAAGATTGTGAAAAAGCACATTCACATTAAAAGGATTATAAGCAATCTGAATTCAAAATTTACTGTACTTTGTAAATCGTAAGTCATTATTGGATACGTGTTCCTTACATAAAATGTTCACCATGTTATATCCTCCTGTGTAGATGTATCTTATGGACATACATATTTTCTACACTGTAGTCTCTACTATTTGTGGGTTTCTGATTGGTGCTAGAGATCGCCTGGGGGAGGTTGGTTATTCTATCTCGTTGTTCTTTACATTCGGGCATTATAGTTTAATCTTAATTTATAGCATAAAGAACTTATTCACTGTTGCACATGACTGGTTGTTTGGGTCATATCAAATAATATTACTAGGCCAAGAGGGTGATTATTATTGTTGTTGTTTTTGTTGTTGTTACTGTCGCCGCCGCCGCCCGTTTGATGGGAAGGGGCACAGATATTTTCAACCCTAAATTAGATCTGAAAAATCAAACAAGAAATATGGAATTAAAACTTACCTCAAATTACTGGACTTGATTCAACCTTAACTTAAAAGCGACTTCTAAACCAATTCGAAGTTTTGAGAAAAATCCAAACACTAAAATCAAAATTGACAGAAAACTGCAATTTAGAGGTGCAAACACTAAAATCAAAATTGACTTCAAAACACTTTTTTTTAAATTCATACATGTACATTACTCTTTAAAATTCTACCATGTCCAAAAATTTTAGCACCATGTTTCCTCTCATTTCAAATTATATTTGCTGACAAGAGAGGATTACGATCAAAAGTGTTCTATGTTCGAATGAAGTTGTATAGTCGGTTCATGGTCTGTTTTTGCAGTACCAGACCAATAAGGCCTACATCATTAATTAAAAAGTACATCTTTAATTATGATAGATGATTACACACTCTTTTAAGTGCGCTTGGGTATTGATGAACAAATTTTTGCAAGTTCCACGAATAGAGTATAACCTGGTTTTCTATTTCCTGTCTTGTTTTGTTTCACTGTTATGAGAATATGTTTGCTCCCTATAAAAGATAAAGTCAGTATATGAAAAACGTAGTGTCGTATTGTAGAATCTTGCTATTGGTACTGTCTATTCATTGAAAGAGAGAAAGTAGGCAAAAGAGAAAGTACCGAATAGAGCATTGTATGAAGAAAAATCAACAACCATACTTGTGTGAAATGTTTTAATTTCAGTGCTTTACAAGGGAAATGCAACTGAGAATTAAACCCACTCCAGATATTCATTTGAACAGTAGCATGTTGTCTTGATTTGAATAGTAGCACGTGCTTGCTTACTTTTATATGCTTGTACATGTTTCTTGCTTTAAAGTATATGAGGGGTTGGAAGGTTGAACAGTTGAAGAAGGTGGTTTATATGAAAGTGTGGCTGATGGCGGGGGAGAATGTTGTAGTGAGTTGCTAAAGGATGGTAATAATGAAGTGAATGTTCTGTGATCCTACAGTAGTGTTCACGGCAGTGTGGTGGTTGCTGGCACAATTGGTGGACTGAATCGATGGAGTTGCTATTGTAGGAGGAGATTAGGTGTAGCAGGGGTTTTTAATGGGAGTATGTAGGAAGTTAACTTAAGTATATATTGTGATGGGTAAGTATGGCGTATGAAGTGCTGCTGTGCGGTGGCTGCTGTGTAAGTAAGAGGTGGTTAAAGGATGAGTGATAAATGTTGAAGTGTGATGTCGTTTTTATGAAATGTACGGTTGAGTTACACTGTGGAGGCACTGTTGTGGTGCTATAAGTAGTGTTTAGGGATGGTACAGAGATGTAATGGTGCAGGCAAGGATGTAAATGTGTTGTTTATTAATTAGAGAAGTGATTAGTTGAAGTAGTGACGGAATGTGCAAATGTAATGAAGGCTGTGTGCACAAATATATGAGCAGTTTGGTGCTATGGTGTTCGAAAGCAAGTGTTTGTGGCAGGTTGTAGTTGATGAAATGGAGGATGATGTTATGTGCAGGTAGTTGTTTTGGAGGCAGTAACAACAACAAGGGGATTGTTTGTTGGAGATAGCAGTTGATGGTGAATGGAGTGGTCGAAGGATTGAAGCGGTAATGGGGATTTGATTGAACAAAATTGAGTAGCGGTTGAGTGAAGTATTGTAACGACCCGTATTTTTATGGATCGACAAGTTCGTCAAAATCTGGAATTTTAGCATTTTTAAGTCATTTTAGATTTTAGGCAGAATTTCGCTAAGTCTTAGGTCGTAAACGACCTAAGTGATAGGTCGTGACCGACTTAAGAAGATAGTGGGTTGGTCGTATGTTGGTTTAGGTCGTAGACGACTTGGGAAGGTGGAGCGACCTAAGAGTTAGGTTGTAGGTTAGCTTAGGTCGTGTTGAAAGTTATATCGTGTGCGACCTAAGGATGAGGTGGTTAGGTCGTATGGCAGTTTAGGTCGGTTGAGCGACCTAGGAGTTGATAACTTATAGAGTCTAGACGACTTATGGGGTAGGCGACCCAAGTTTTGAGCGACCTAAGAGATAGGTTGGTAGCGACCTAAGTAAACCAGTAGTTAGCGACCTATAGTAGTTCGCGACCTAAGGGTTAGCGAGTTAACAACCCAGTATTTAGCGACCTAGTGGATAGCTTGTCAGCGTAGTTAGGTCGTTAGGCGACCTAAGGAGTTAGGACGCGTGAGTTGTTAGGTCGCTGGGTTTTGTCTAGGTGTTAGGTCGCGTGAGTGATAGGTCGCGTAAGCGCTTAAGCGTTAGGTCGCTGATGCGCTTAAGTGTTAGGTCGTAACCTCGTTAGGTCGTAGGATGGAGAGCTTTGTTAGGTCGCGTAAGGCTTAGCAGTTAGGTCGAAGATGTGCTTAAGCGCTAGGTCGCAGGTGCGCGTTAGGTTAGGTCGTAGAGGCTGGGGGTTTTGTTAAGTCGTAGGTTGGTAAGTCTTTAGGTCGGTAGGTTTTAGGTCGTAGGTCGTGAACGACCTAACTCCGAGCGACTTAAGGGAATTTCAGCTATAAATAGGAAGGGTTTTTCTCACTTTTTGGGATCCGGATTTCGAAGCGACGAAGTGCTGCTATTTTGAGAGCTCGACTTCTACACTTCTTCACTTCTTCTCTCCACTCTAATCTAGTGCTTCCATCCATCCAAGTTGAAGATCAAATTGAAGATTCAAGAGCTTAGATTGAAGATCTTCATCTTTTGAAGTGAGATTACTTCGTTTGGAGCGGATTCGTGATAGATCAAGCTTGATCCTTCGCTGTCCAGATCTGAAGCGTATTGATTTGGGGTTGTTTAGGTGATTTGGTGAGTGGTGATTATCTCTCACACGGATCCAAAGGAGTATATCGGATTGTTGGCTCGATTTGGTGTTAAAATAGTGATTTTCATGCATTTTCTTCATCCTAAGTGTAGATCCATATAGATCCATTGTTCATGATGATGTTACATCCATTTTATCATATGTTAACCTATGCAAGTTCATTCATCAAGATTGTAGAGATAATTCTCATGATTTCATGCTTGTTAGACTTTCAACACTTTATTTACGAAATTGCCATTTTTGTGATAATTGTCTAATTAGATCTTATTTGAATGCTTGATTGTTTGGATTAATGTTTGACTTGATTGATTGCTATGAATTAGATGATTGATGATTTGATTTAGACCGAAGACAATTCAAAAGCTAAGGGAAAGGCTCTTGAATTGGGAAAGCTGCTCGTGGCATATGTTGCGGGATGATGAAGCTCTTATGCATAGATTTGATGATGATGATGTTGAGATGAGACTTTGCGAGGATGTAATGAAGCGAAGTATGATATGAGATAGTCTTGGTCTAATCCAGACGGGATCATTCCAAGCACGTTGATAACTCGGTGATATGATTCGAGTTAAGGGTAATGGATGCTTGAGAGGCGCTTGAGCTAGTATGGAAATAGTCGTCAAGGAGGATGACTAGGAGGCTTGGATAGCATCGTTGTTGAAGGTTCTAGCATGCTCTAAGCAAGGGTACGTTTGGGCAGATTCGATAGTCCCAATGGCCAACTGTTGATGGTCGAGTACTCTGGGCAGATTCGATAGTCCTAGGCACGGGCTGCGACGACGTGCGGGAGTTATGTCTAGAACCGGGGTTTCCATTAGCCCTTGACGGACGGCTGAAAGAATGTGCCGGTCATTCAATTAACGGTGATATCGAAGCAATGATAACAGTGATAGCCAGAGTCATGGATGTTTGGTTGTATCGTCATTCGGTCTCAAGAGCAGTGTTTTCTGGCTGCCTATCTGATCTTGGTTTAGGCCTTGGGGGTTTGTGCTTGGAAAACATCGCCCTTGACTCAAGTGATAATTTCTTTACTTTACATTGTATGCTCTGTTATGTTTGATTGCTTAGTGTGTGTCTGGGGGCTATCACTGTAGAAAGAGGCTGGAGTGGGAGGGTTGTATTCCTATTCCTTTTTCCTTTATGCGCTTTTGGTATGTTGTTAGTTAATTTACTGCTCACTAAGACTGTTGTCTGACTCAAGGCTTTATGTTTTAATTCTTATTGCCTTGGGCTGTTCGTCCATTTTGGGACGGGCAGACTAGGTAGCAGGTGACAGGTGCTATTCTCTTCTCACGATGCTGATATCGAAGACGAGCTAGAGGGTTGCATATTATCTTCTTATATGTACTGGATGTCCCGCTGTTTTGTATAATCTCTGAGTGATATGTAGTGAGGCTTGATGTATTGACTATTTGGATGTTTGTATTCAACTATTATGGAGTTTTATATGATGGCATTTTGTTCTGTAAAGCTTCACTATACATATGTTCTATTGTATTTTGTCCATGCGCTGTGAGTAATACGATAGATTCTGTTGTTTTAATTTACCTTGACAATCGTCCATGGTCGCCTGGCACACTTTACAACGCACTTTCTCTAGATTCGGTGCAGGGGTCATGGGCGGTCGTCACATTTGGTATCAGAGCCAGGTTAATCGATTTTACCAAACGCTCGCTGACGTAACTACGTATAAGAGACGTAATTGTATTTTGATGGATGATTACTATATATAATATAGTAGTTTAGCAGTAAGTTAGTCCTTTATACAGTTGTTTCTCTAGATGTTCTGATCATTCCTTTTTATAGATATTGAGAATGAGTCGAAGAGGGAGACCAGCTGCTAGGGAAGGCCGTGCTACTGAGGGGACTGCTGATTATGCAGCCATGTTCGAAACTATGATGACTTCGATCATGAGAAGGATACCAGTTCCGGGGGCAGCAGTAGATGTTGGAGTTCAAGTCCAAACTCCGAAACCAGTGGATTTTGCTAAGTTGTGCAAGGACTATACTGCTCTTGGAAGGAAGGTTTTCTTGGGAACAGAATCAACTATTGAAGTCCAGAGATGGATAGATGCTTGTAGAAGGATCTTTGGTGATTTGGGAATTGATGATGCAACTAAGAGGAAGTTGGCATCAAGGCAGCTTCAGGGGAGAGCTTCTGATTGGTGGAACTCTATTACCATCAATACTCCGGAGGAAGAGATTACTTGGGAGCAATTCCAAGTCAGATTTGAGGCTAAGTTCATTTCTACAGCTCAGAAGTCTGTTCTGTTCAAGAAGTTTGTGGAGCTCAAGCAGGGAGGAAGACCAGTTCTTGAGTACGTTTCTGAGTTTGAAGCTTTGTCCAAGTATGCCCAGTCATATATCGAATCTGCATATCAGAAGAATGAGAAGTTTGTGACAGGCTTGGACAGTTATCTTGGGAGGCAGTTGGTGGATCATTTGGACGATTCGTTTGAGAAGCTTGTGGAGAAAGCTCTCAGGCATGAGAGTCTGTTTCCTAAGGAAGGGTCTGTTGTTGCTGTGACCAGGGAAGAGTCTAAACCACAGCAGGGTGGAAACAAGAAGAGGAAGCAGCAGCAGCAGCAGAAGGGTAAGGATGGCCAGAAGAAGCCGAAAGGCGAAGTGACTTGCTACAATTGTCAACAGAAGGGCCATTTCTCGAAGGATTGTAAGAATCCGAAGGCACCGATGAAGTGTCACAACTGTGACAAGCCGGGGCATTTCAGGAAGAATTGTCCAGAACCGAGGAGGGACAAGCAGATTGTGTAAGCTTATGCTTTGGGAGCTGTTCCGTCGTCTTCGAAAGCTCCTACCGCTGAAGAGAAAGGAAAGAGTGTGGTGGTTCAAGGTACTCTTTTCCTATGTGGTGTTCCAGTTAGAGTTTTGTTTGATACTGGGGCGTCGCATTCGTTTGTTTGTAGTGAATTAGTAGGCCGGTTTGGTTTGGAACCGGATATTGTGGATAGGCCATTGGTTGTGACTAATCCAGTTGGGGGTTCGTCTTGTTTGTGTATGTTATGCCGTGGTCTGATTGTGTCGAGTCATGGTTGCTCTTTTGTTTGTGATTGTTTTGTTCTGAACTTTGCGGGGTTTGGAATTATTTTGGGTATGGACTGGCTTAGGAAGTATGCGGCTAAGGTTGATTGCGAGAGGTTGGAGGTGACAGTCGAGAATGTGGAGGGGCGAAAGGTTGTGATACGATGTAAGCATGAAGAAGGCGTCTTCATGAGCTTCATGTATTCGCTGGTTGTTCCACGGGATGGACTGTCATTAGTGCCAATCGCGAATGGATTCGAGGATGTCTTTGACGAAGTCAAAGGGTTGCCGTCGCATAGAGAGATCGAGTTTCGTATAGATCTAGTTGAAGGAGCCAGACCTGTTGTGATGCCTCTTAGGCGGATGGCGCCTAGGGAACAGCAGGAGTTGAGGGTGCAAGTTGATGATCTTTTGCAGAAAGGATTCATTCGGCGTAGTGTGTCCGAGTGGGGTGCACCAGTTGTGTTCGCAACCAAGGCAGATGGGTCATTAAGGTTGTGTGTGGATTATCGTGAGCTGAATAAGGTGACTAAGAAGAACAAGTATCCATTGCCGAGGATAGATGACTTGTTTAATCAGCTTCACGAAGCTAAGGTGTTTTCTCAGATGGATTTGGCAACGGGATTTCACCAGTTGAGAGTAGCTAAGGATAGTGTGCCGAAGACTGCTTTTAGGACACCATCCGGTTTCTTTGAGTGGCTGGTAATGCCATTTGGATTGACTAACACGCCAGCATATTTTGTGGATCTTATGAATAGAGTGTTCAGAGATCAGCTGAACAAGTTCGTACTTGTGTTCGTGGATGATATTCTGATTTATTCCAGAATGGAAGAAGAGCACAAGACGCACTTGCGTATTGTTTTGGAAATCTTACGGAAACATCAGCTGAAGGCTAAGTTTTCGAAGTGTCACTTCTGGAAGAGTGAAGTGAGGTTCTTAGGCCATGTGATTTCTGGAAGTGGAATAGCGGTTGATCCCGCTAAGGTGGCAGCAATCCAGGATTGGGTTAGACCTAAGAATGCATCTGATGTGAGAAGTTTTCTTGGATTAGCAGGATATTATCGACGGTTTATCAAAGACTTCTCCAAGATAGCTGCACCGTTAACAGGATTGACGAAGAAGAACCAAGTGTTCAGTTGGGATGCTAAGTGTGAGCAAGCTTTCGGAATCCTGAAAGAGAGATTGACGAGTGCTCCTGTTTTGACTATTCCAAGTGGGAATGATGAGATGGTGGTTTACACCGACGCATGTGGTACTGGACTTGGAGCCGTGCTGATGCAGAGGGATAAAGTTGTTGCGTATGCAAGTCGACAACTGAAGCCGCATGAAAGGAATTACCCGACTCATGATTTGGAGTTAGCGGCGATTGTATTTGCTCTGAAGATGTGGAGACATTATCTGCTGGGAGTTCGATTCGAGTTGTTTACAGATCATAAGTCGTTGAAGTATCTTTTCTCCCAAAAGGATTTGAATCTTCGGCAGCAACGTTGGCTAGAGTTTTTAGCATCATATGATTTTGGTATAGCTTATACTCCGGGAAAAGGTAACGCAGTGGCAGATGCGTTAAGTCGAAGACATGCAGGATTGGGAGCCATGTTTTCTGAATGGAAGAATCTCGAGTATCTAGCTGGATTTGACTTCAGGCCCAGGTGTGAATTGGAACCTGAGATGTTGGCAAACTTATCAATTAGACCGACTCTTGTGGAAAGGATTGGCAAGATCCAAAAGCGAGACGATAAGCTTGTCAGGATTATCCGTGATTTGGAATCTGGATTGGATCCAGAAAAGGATAAAGGATTCGAGGTCGATCGAGAGGGTTGGCTTCAGAAGCAAGGATGACTAGTTGTTCCCGATATAGATGGATTGAGAGATGAAGTTCTGAAGGAAAGTCATCACTCGAAGTTGACAATTCATCCAGGTGGAAATAAGATGTATCGAGATATGAAGAGAACCTACTACTGGGAAGGCATGAAGAAGGATGTTGGAAATTTTATTTCCAAGTGCATGAACTGCCAGTTGGTAAAAGCCGAACAGAAGAAGCCAAGTGGATTACTTTAGCCATTAGAAGTTCCTACATGGAAGTGGGAGCAGATATCGATGGATTTTATTGATGGATTACCTAGAACCAGAACGGGAAATGAAGGGATTTGGGTCATTGTAGATCGTTTGACTAAGAGTGCTAGATTCATTCCTGTTCGATCGACTAGGACGACATCAAAGTTGGCTGAGTTGTATGTGAAGTGGATAGTTCGATTCCATGGTATTCCGAAGAGTATAGTGAGCGATCGAGATCCATTGTTCACTAGTGGATTTTGGAAGAGCTTCCAGGAAGTTTTGGGAACCGAGTTGTGTTTGAGTACAGCTTATCACCCTCAAACAGATGGTCAGACCGAGAGAGTCAACCGAGTTTTGGAAGATCTTCTTAGAGCATGTGTTTTGGACTTCGGAGGATCATGGGAAGATCACCTTCATTTGGTGGAGTTTGCATACAACAACAGTTACCAATCAAGCATTGGTATGGCACCGTATGAGGCATTGTATGGTAGACCGTGTAACTCTCCGACATGTTGGTTAGAGACCGGAGAAAAGCTGATACTTGGGCCAGAGATGATTCGTCAGACTTCAGACTGTATAGAGATCATTCGGCAACGAATGAAGGCAGCCCAAGATCGTCAGAAGAGTTATGCCGATAAGCGTCGAAAGGATTTAGAATTCGACGTTGGAGATTTGGTTTTTATGAAGATTTCTCCACTGAAGAATGTTATTCGATTCGGGAAGAAAGGAAAATTGACTCCGAGATTTGTTGGACCATTCCCGATTATCGAGCGAATTGGAAAGCTCGCCTATAGACTGGAGTTACCTGAGAAGATGTCGAGTGTGCACAATGTTTTTCACGTATCATATCTACGGAAGTATGTGCACGACTCGAGTACAGTGGTTCCTGCTGATAGCTGTGAAGATTTCGAAGTTGATCCAGTCGATAGAAGACATCGTAAGCCGCTTCGTGTTGTGGAAACCGACACGAAACAGCTTAGGAGGAAGGTAGTTAAGTTGCTCAAGATACAATGGAGTGACGATGATAACGACTGTACGTGGGAGGTGGAAGAGAGGATGAAGGCAGCTCATCCTGAACTCTTCGAGGTATGGCCCTAAGGTGTCGTATCATCTAACAACATTGTAACTTGTTCTAGTTTTAGAATTCTGCATGCTAAGTTAGAATTGGATGCATGGTTTGCTGGTTGTTATGGATGGTAGGCGTGCAGAATAGTCTTTGATTGCTTTGTTTGTTTGGAATTTCGGGGGCGAAATTCCTAAGGGGGAGAGAATGTAACGACCCGTATTTTTACGGATCGACAAGTTCGTCAAAATCTGGAATTTTAGCATTTTTAAGTCATTTCAGATTTTAGGCAGAATTTCGCTAAGTCTTAGGTCGTAAACGACCTAAGTGATAGGTCGTGACCGACTTAAGAAGATAGTGGGTTGGTCGTATGTTGGTTTAGGTCGTAGACGACCTGGGAAGGTGGAGCGACCTAAGAGTTAGGTTGTAGGTTAGCTTAGGTCGTGTTGAAAGTTATGTCGTGTGCGACCTAAGGATGAGGTGGTTAGTTCGTATGGCAGTTTAGGTCGGTTGAGCGACCTAGGAGTTGATAACTTATAGAGTCTAGACGACTTATGGGGTAGGCGACCCAAGTTTTGAGCGACCTAAGAGATAGGTTGGTAGCGACCTAAGTAAACCAGTAGTTAGCGACCTATAGTAGTTCGCGACCTAAGGGTTAGCGAGTTAACAACCCAGTATTTAGCGACCTAGTGGATAGCTTGTTAGCGTAGTTAGGTCGTTAGGCGACCTAAGGAGTTAGGACGCGTGAGTTGTTAGGTCGCTGGGTTTTGTCTAGGTGTTAGGTCGCGTGAGTGATAGGTCGCGTAAGCGCTTAAGCGTTAGGTCGCTGATGCGCTTAAGTGTTAGGTCGTAACCTCGTTAGGTCGTAGGATGGAGAGCTTTGTTAGGTCGCGTAAGGCTTAGCAGTTAGGTCGAAGATGTGCTTAAGCGCTAGGTCGCAGGTGCGCGTTAGGTTAGGTCGTAGAGGCTGGGGGTTTTGTTAAGTCGTAGGTTGGTAAGTCTTTAGGTCGGTAGGTTTTAGGTCGTAGGTCGTGAACGACCTAACTCCGAGCGACTTAAGGGAATTTCAGCTATAAATAGGAAGGGTTTTTCTCACTTTTTGGGATCCGGATTTCGAAGCGACGAAGTGCTGCTATTTTGAGAGCTCGACTTCTACACTTCTTCACTTCTTCTCTCCACTCTAATCTAGTGCTTCCATCCATCCAAGTTGAAGATCAAATTGAAGATTCAAGAGCTTAGATTGAAGATCTTCATCTTTTGAAGTGAGATTACTTCGTTTGGAGCGGATTCGTGATAGATCAAGCTTGATCCTTCGCTGTCCAGATCTGAAGCGTATTGATTTGGGGTTGTTTAGGTGATTTGGTGAGTGGTGATTATCTCTCACACGGATCCAAAGGAGTATATCGGATTGTTGGCTCGATTTGGTGTTAAAATAGTGATTTTCATGCATTTTCTTCATTCTAAGTGTAGATCCATATAGATCCATTGTTCATGATGATGTTACATCCATTTTATCATATGTTAACCTATGCAAGTTCATTCATCAAGATTGTAGAGATAATTCTCATGATTTCATGCTTGTTAGACTTTCAACACTTTATTTACGAAATTGCCATTTTTGTGATAATTGTCTAATTAGATCTTATTTGAATGCTTGATTGTTTGGATTAATGTTTGACTTGATTGATTGCTATGAATTAGATGATTGATGATTTGATTTAGACCGAAGACAATTCAAAAGCTAAGGGAAAGGCTCTTGAATTGGGAAAGCTGCTCGTGGCATATGTAGCGGGATGATGAAGCTCTTATGCATAGATTCGATGATGATGATGTTGAGATGAGACTTTGCGAGGATGTAATGAAGCGAAGTATGATATGAGATAGTCTTGGTCTAATCTAGACGGGATCATTCCAAGCACGTTGGTAACTCGGTGATATGATTCGAGTTAAGGGTAATGGATGCTTGAGAGGCGCTTGAGCTAGTATGGAAATAGTCGTCAAGGAGGATGACTAGGAGGCTTGGATAGCATCGTTGTTGAAGGTTCTAGCATGCTCTAAGCAAGGGTACGTTTGGGCAGATTCGATAGTCCCAACGGCCAACTGTTGATGGTCGAGTACTCTGGGCAGATTCGATAGTCCTAGGCACGGACTGCGACGACATGCGAGAGTTATGTCTAGAACCGGGGTTTCCATTAGCCCTTGACGGACGGCTGAAAGAATGTGCTGGTCATTCAATTAACGGTGATATCGAAGCAATGATAACAGTGATAGCCAGAGTCATGGATGTTTGGTTGTATCGTCATTCGGTCTCAAGAGCAGTGTTTTCTGGGTGCCTATCTGATCTTGGTTTAGGCCTTGGGGGTTTGTGCTTGGAAAACATCGCCCTTGACTCGAGTGATAATTTCTTTACTTTACATTGTATGCTCTGTTATGTTTGATTGCTTAGTGTGTGTCTGGGGGCTATCACTGTAGAAAGAGGTTGGAGTGGGAGGGTTGTATTCCTATTCCTTTATGCTCTTTTGGTATGTTGTTAGTTAATTTACTGCTCACTAAGACTGTTGTCTGACTCAAGGCTTTATGTTTTAATTCTTATTGCCTTGGGCTGTTCGTCCATTTTGGGACGGGCAGACTAGGTAGCAGGTGACAGGTGCTGTTCTCTTCTCACGATGCTGATATCGAAGACGAGCTAGAGGGTTGCATATTATCTTCTTATATGTACTGGATGTTCCGCTGTTTTGTATAATCTCTGAGTGATATGTAGTGAGGCTTGATGTATTGACTATTTGGATGTTTGTATTCAACTATTATGGAGTTTTATATGATGGCATTTTGTTCTGTAAAGCTTCACTATACATATGTTCTATTGTATTTTGTCCATGCGCTGTGAGTAATACGATAGATTCTGTTGTTTTAATTTACCTTGACAATCGTCCATGGTCGCCTGGCACACTTTACAGCGCACTTTCTCTAGATTCGGTGCAGGGGTCATGGGCGGTCGTCACAAGTATGGCAGTAAGCTTGTGATGATGTTTTGGGGATTATGGGCTTGTGACTATAATGAAATAGTGGGAGTTGTTTATGGTGGTATTTGGTGATATTGCAAGTAGGCAGTTGCCATTTGTAATGTATGTAAGCGGCAATTGCAAGTGTATGTAGTTGTGTGGTTGTGTACTACAACAATGAGGTGGAGGATGGTTGAACTGAAATGGTGGTCTAGACTTGTAGTTGCAATGATGTGAGATGCAACTGTTTTAAAGAATTATGGGTGGAGGATGGTTGAACTGAAATGGTGGTCTAGACTTGTAGTCATCAATAAACCAACCCCTCACATTACTTTTATATACTGAATTTGTTACACCACAGCATATGTTTTCCGCTCCAAATCATATAGCAAATCGAAATAGTAGTTACTCGCCTTAGAATTGTTTGAGTTTCATATTTTATGGCTCTGTTTGTTTTAATAGAAAATTTGCTTAGTGCTAAATATCAAGAGGTCGCTAACTTGTTTGCTTTCATATAAATGCTCTCATTAAACTCTTTGACTAAGTGAAATGAATAAGCAAATGTTCAGTGTTTAGTTGTAGTGTCGGTCCCTTATAACACTTTGAACTGATAAATTAAATGTTTATGATTTTTGTTTGCAGTCACATCGGAGTAGCAACAACGTTTCAAATGGTGGTAATATACAAGTTCAGAATCAGTCTAGAAAGTGCAAATTATTGGGTTGGCAAAGAAATGTTGTCGGATATCTATACTATTGGACAAGCGGTTGGGACGACTGTTGCTTGGCATAAGGAATTTATCTCTTTTAATTAGTATGTATATGTACTCTTACTGAAATATGTTATGGATTTAGTTGTGTTTTGTATTGAACTTATGAATTCATAAATGGTGTAAACTCGAATTGTTTTTGATTTTCTTGAATGCAAATGGTTTGTGTTGTTTCAAGTAATTTGCATGATTGTGTATAATATTAACGAAATATTGGTTTTAGTTATGATATTAAAAAATTTATAGCATGTTGCAGTTGTAAATGGTTTTCCGCAGTGTAAATAAGTTTTCTACAACTAGCAGTGGCAGTTGTAAAAGACCTTTTGCAAGTGCTAAAAGCAGTTGTAACTAGTCATTTACAACTAACATGTCGCAGTTGTAAAATAAGTTTCTACAACTGCTTCTGCAACTGTTCCGACTAGTTGTAAAATAATTCGGATCTATTACAACTGCGGATATAACGACTAGCGGGTGCCAGTTGTTATAGACATTACAACTGTTTTTGGCAGTTGTGAAAAGGTATTTTTGTTGTAGTGGAAGTAAGCATTTGGTCCTACCTAAGACGGCCTGGCCAGAGCACCGACTAGCCTTCAGTCCTATCTATAAGGCCTATTTGAAGCGCCTCTTAGAGGGGGACGGAGTAAGTCTTTGGTACTGCATATGATGTCTTGGAAAAAGCACTGAACTGACCTTTGGGTCCGCCTATAAGGCTTGACCTAAGTACCTCCTAGAGGGACGACGGGTAAGACTTTGGATCAACTCAAAATAACTAACCAAACGCACCAACTAAAACCTAAATCATCACCTAAGATGGTGATAAGGAGTTCAATCAAAGCGTAAATCACTACCCAAAGAGTAATAAAAGGAAATCCTTTAGAGGAAGATCAATCGAGTACAAAAGCATATCAAACTCTGTCCAAAGGAAGGATCGAGGCAATCTTCTACATGAAGATTAGTCAAACACATTTAGTTCTGTTCCAAGTCAAAGTTGAGGCAACCTTACAGGAAGAATCAAAAGCTATCTATCACATAGAACCGAAAATTTAAATAATTCAAATTATCTGATAATGGGAATCTCCGTTATTATTCAAAATTCTAGTTTCCTACTAGTTGAGAATTGATAGTTTTCTGATCTTCTATTCGAGTTATTGTCACATAAATGTCAGATGATTTTCTGGTTTTCTATTCAAGAAATATATTTGCTGGTTGATTTCCTGATCTTTTGTTTTAAAGTTATTACCAGACGATATTGTGGCCTCTTATTCGAATAACAATTTGGCTAAAGGATTTTAGGTCTTCAATGATTATTAGACAGATTTCCAAATATATGCTACTTCGAGACTAAAATTACAAGTGTCAAACTCCAAAGCTCTAAGTAATGAAGCCAAAGGATAAAGTTATTAAGAGCTTCATTAAATCCTCCCAAAACAGAGTTCAAATTTTCTAATAACAAGAATCTTTGTTACTAATTCTTAATTCTCTAAAATGAGGATTCTTTCGAATTTTTGATTAAATAAGTTAATAAATCTCTTGATCAAAACAAATTTCAGGTTTTAAGGATAGAGTTTATATTAAGAAGGACAATCAATGCTCAATCAAAGGCTGCACATTGAATTGCTTCAAATTAAAGCATTGAAAAACAAAACACATGTCCCAAATAATTCAAGGCAAAAGTAATGAAAGAAACGCAAAGTTAAATCAACATCTCAGCCATTCAGGTACAAATTTATTTACAATATTTACACTTTAAATTCAAAAGTTGCAAATATCAAAATAAGACTAATCAAGTCCTCCTAAGAAAAAGGAGGAGGTTATGGAAGTGGGTGATGTTGGTACACTTTCTCATTTCCTTTTCCTTCAATATCAAGAGGGAAATGATGACCTCCACTTATGGAAGGACCATTTCTTAGTAAACATAGAGGGCACCCAATATCCTTAAGTTGATCAGTATATCCATACAACAAGAAATGTTGGTATTGTCGATATCCCACTTTCACTACTTTGCTCAGCCTCCGGTTCATATCTAGGCCCAAAAAGGAGAAGTCAATATCTAGTCCAAAAGCAACAATTACATCGAGCAGATAATCAACAAGAGAGTCAGGTCAAGAATTTTCAAAATATATCACCTCGGTTACTTTCAGTTAAGGTTCGAGGTCCCGCACTTTTTCTTTTAGAACTTCAACTGCCGAAGAAGGTTCAGTGATGTAATGAATTGCTACATGTAGAAGTTATTTAATCTTCTTTTCCTTCTTTTGAATAATGTATGTATCATCAGTAGAACTAATCTCAATCTCCAGTGCACGATTAAGTGTCTTATTAACTCCTTTGAGAGTTTTAACTTTACTTTGAAGATTTTTAACCTTTTACTCGAGAGCAAATTTATCATGACCCGGTTCTTCAGTCTGACCTCGATAATTATTGAGACGTTGTGATACTTTCTTATCCCATTTTCCATTCAAAAACTGAAAACATTCATATTTAACACTTTGGAACCATCTAGAAATTTTTCCATGGTCTAGACGTGGATAAGGGCTTTAACAAAGAAGGGAATGCCGCTTCGCTAGGTAAAGATTGGGATCTAGTCATTCTCTTATGAGTAGAAGTAGGAAGGCTAGATTTGTCTCCACTTGCGATGAGCTCTAAAGACTGACAAGATACTTGACTTTACAGCAAGTCCACCTCAAGGTCAATTATCCGTTGATATAATTTAGCAATTTCTGCATCAGCTTCGATTCCTTAGACAAAAGGTCTAGATTGACCAATCGCATCCATTTTCTCTCTTAATTCTTGGATTTCGTTATCCTTCTCTTTGATTTGTTTCTTTAAGTTTGAGGTTTTCTCCCTTAAACCACTGAGTGTGGATCTCAATCATAACACATGTGCCATTTATATGCAATCGAATTATCCGAAAATGACAAAGTTGAAGTATATTGAGAAGAAAACTTCTTCCTGAATTCAAACCTGAACTTATCTTTAATGATATCCAATCAACAGAGGAGTTCTATACCACAAGACGCGAGAGATAGTTGTTTTTCCTAAATAAATATAAGTAAATGAGAAAAACAAATCAATACGAAGGAAATGCTTTCTTTATTAACAATGAAAAGGATTACAAGCACAAGCAAATTCAAATTAAATTAGTAATACAAATTTTATATGTTCAACCCTTAAAGTAAAAGGACGGTAGTTTGAGCCTTCTTAAGTGATCAAGCAAACAAAGAGAGGGTAGAGTCAAAAGAAACATTAAACCCTTAAGGGGTATGAATTGGAGGGAGTTGATGATAATCCCATTTTCCAGCCAAAGGATTAATCTCACCACATAAAAATTTAGCATGAATGGTATGTAGTAAGCAATTTATCCTTTTCATCACCCAATAAATCAAAGCAAAAGTGCGGAAATTGTGTGTAAACTTCCTAAAGATTTTTAACGAAGCAGTATTTCGCTAGCCGGGAGGTCTTAAGGGTTAACTATTTCTCTTTAAAATACCTATTTAATTTGATGAATTTACTCAAGACTCTATGAGAACAGGACTAGTCGATGGTTCCCTAATCTATATGATTTATAAGAAATAAATTAAGTTACAAAGAAATAAGGAACGAAAGTACTAAAATTTGAAAAGCCATCTAAATTACACATTGAAGACAAAATAACTGGGGTTCATACAATATTAATCTTTCGTAAAATTCAAAAATAAATCTCTCCTTATTGAATTTAACATTCTCATCGGGAAGAGTGTTTGGTGTAAGGGGAATAGTCGGAACCTTGGAAAGATTCGAACATGTCCCAGGATAGGAGTCATATCCGTGGTCATCATTTTATCTCTTATGGAGACGTCTAACCAAACCTCCACTCTTCCCCTTTAAGAAAGAAAAATCAATGATAAGACTTCTACAGTAATATTTGTAAAGAAATTCTACTAAGGCGTCCCTATCCTCGATAAGCATCTAGAAGAGTGTGGTCAACTCTGCATTTTCTCTCAAAACACTTTCTTTATAAAGGGGAGATCCTTTTAAGAGTTGGCCAACTCATTTCTCCTTGAAGTTTTTTAATTGTTTGGCATGAAGACCAAGGCACCTGTACTTTTTGGATAATTTTTCATGCTGTTCGACTAGCCTTTTATCTCCCTATTCAACTTATGTACCTCTCTTTCACTCTTTTTAATAAGAGACTCATACTGATATTTGGATCTTTTCCATAACTAAAGTGACAAACTTGTTAACTAAAGGATACCGGATAATTTTAATCATTTGAATAAATTACATACCTATGTACCTGAAACCTAAGAGCCAGAACTTGGACCGTCTCTTTTGGCTATTGATAAGTGAAAGTAACATCTTTTGGAGGGATATTTTCCTATGCAACATCCTGAAGGTCTGGAAAGTCAGAAAAATCTACATCATGGGCAGATGAATCTAAGCTATGACTGCCCGATCTGTCACCCCCGTCTCTTGATCCATTAGGACCCTTGTCATTACCATCACCTCCATGCCATTATTGTCAGTATCATCATCATTGCCATCGTTATCATCATTATCGTCATTATTATCTTCCTTCTCATCTGAATCTTTATCCTTATCGAGCAGGGGATCATTGAAGGAGAACAACTTCTTAGGGTCGACCTCTTCCTTATCAGGGAACTCCTCTTGGACAAACCCCTTGGCTCTTCCTGAAATAAGACCAAACTTTATTTTGAACTTTTCATTTAAAGTCGGGATAGAAGGAAAATCTAAAACCGGGCATTTCTGGATATTGTCACCATACGCTACGAACAAGGTATCTTCGCAGCATTTTTCGGTAATTGTGGTAAAATCCTGATCGAGGAAAAAGAAAACTTTCTTCTTAGTATCGTTGATGATGTTGTGTGCATAACTCAGGATGGTGTTTTTGGTTTTCAACTTATCCTTTAGAGATTTCTTCTTATTAGCTAATTTAGCCTTCTTTTTATTGGCCTTCTCAAGATCTACTCTTAACATTTTTACTTCCTCCTCCAGTAATTGTTTAGCCTTTTTCTCCTCGTCAAGAGAGGAAGCAAGTTTCTTCTTTTTAGTAATGGCTTTGTCTCTTGCTATAGTAGTATCAATCACACTATTCGTAATTGAAGAAACTTGCACCTTAAGCTCGACCACTTCACTAGAAGGACCTTGAGATGCCCGTTATAGAAAAAATATGTGTTTGGGTACTTGAAATGTATAATGAACATAAGCCAAATCGGGATGTACAAAGCTACAGGCTTAGATTAACCAAGCAAGAAAGAATACATACCAGTAGAAGCTATTGAAAGATAACATAAAGATGATCCTTTGAGTAAATTAGAGGTTGCGAAGGCATGAGAGAGGCCAAAGTAGGAGATTAATTAGCCAAACAAAGGAAATCATCAAAGCTCACAATAGGTGTCTGAGCTTGAGCCTTTGAAGGAAAGGGATCATTTGGAAGAGGAAACAGAACAAGCTCATCATGTAAGCAACAGATGGACGTTGGGGAAGTAGGAAGGGAAATATTAAGCAAGGAATCAGGAGAATGAGTCTACTCAGTTTGCTTTTGAGCCTTATGTCTGGGAGAGTCTAAATTTATTACATCAGGATTTTGAGCCTCAAGATCAACATTTACATGTTATTCTTCAACAACAACAAAATAAGTTTGATCACCCCCAAGCTTAGGCTTTTTACTTAGGGAAGAAACTGAAATATCAACTATAGAACCAGTGCTCACCTTTATTTTTTAGCTCATCAACTGCCTTAGAAATAGAGTACTTAACTGGAGTAGGTTTAGTCGGCTTAGTTAAGGCAAGAGCATGATCTTTGCCCTCCTTCTCCTTGGAAGCAACAGTGAGTATAAATGAGCCTAAATCAAAAGGAGAAATTTTATGAGATAACAACATAAGTAATTCCATTTAAGTTGTAATGAAAACTTACCTAGAGGTTTAAGTTGGACAGGTAAGGAGATAGAGAAAGCCATCGGTTACCAACGACCAATTATCGTTTTCCTTAAGCATTCCCTTTTATCATTGGGGTTCTCCTAATATTTTGTGGTGAACCAGAATCAGAGAATAATCGTGGAGATTTGCTTCCGTTAAGAGTGTAAGCCTATCGCCTACACTCTTAGACGCTCGAGTTGGGGACTTAATAATATCATCGACAAAAGGTCTAGTTTGTTTGGGAGCAGAATCTAAAAGAAAGCATTCATTGTAAAAGGAAGATAGATATAACATAAGTTATGGAAAATAGAAACTTACATATTACAAAGAAGGTCCCCCTGATCTTAGGGGAGTAGCACTTGACGTAGAAAAATTGGTTGTCCCACTCCTTTGTCTTGTTAATGGGATGAGTAATTAAGCTTTTCGAGAAAGGACGAAGTCGGTACAATGGAATATCTAGTTATTTGCTAATCCTCATAGGATTTTCCAAGATATGAAGAGTCTCAGCACTCAAAGAAGGGAGTTCAGTCTTCCTAGCAAGGACTTCTAGGCAGCTCAGATGAGTGCATGAATTTGAGGGTAAGCTAGATCGAGGCAATGTTCAAATGTTTCAGGAAATGCAAGAGGAAACCTGGAAAAGGCAAATACCCCGAACGCTAGAAATGGATAGGAGTAAAGGACAAGAACCCCTCTAAAGGGTTATCTATCCTACCAGAGGGACAGACAGGCATGGCCTCTATGTTTATAATATCAAATTGTCAGAGAATCGTGTCTACTTCCTCCTGGGTAACAATGTAAGATTGGTTGAGCCGAAAGTCCTGTTTCTTTGCTGAAGGAGATGGTTTAGAGCTCTTACTTGATTTCTTGCTTTCCATTTTCCTGCCAAGTGATATTAAACAAAGTTAGGGAAGCATTACACATTTTAGAATGCTCATATATGAAAAATAGGTAATTAAATGCATAAACAAAAGATAGTTAATTAATTAGAAATTACCCAGTCGTAACAATAAAGTGTTAAAATTCATAAATAGCTATTACACTTGCAACAAGTCAACAACCCATTAAATAGCTTATGTCGAATTCATTAAATACTTGGAAAGTTTATAAGCGACTGAGTTTATGTAAACCAATGTTAAATCCATGGTGAAATGGTAAGTACACAACTACTCAAAAAAGGTCTAATATAAATATTATGTTAATGGCATCTTAGATGGAATTTCAAATCAGTAATTTGATATTGAATTTGTAGGAGGTCGAATAATAGCCTCTTATGAAAACTATAATGAGATATCGAAACAATGATCTAATATCATATTGGGAAATGGTCAAAATTGATAAATAATGTCAAATGATTCAAAAATACTCTAACCAATAGTTAAACTCATTAAAGATATCGAATACACAAGTAATTTATAAGTCTGATATACGATAAATACGTGGCAAACTAGTGATGTCGTATAAGACTTGAACAAGCATATAGAATTGCAACACTTTAAGTAGATGTCAAAAGGAACAACAACACACTATAAAGTTATTAGATCTATACGACAACCCTTTAAAATACATGTCAAATTCCTGAATAGTTACCGCACTCCTAATTGATAGCCAACATTATAAGGATATCATATTTTAATAGTTTTCGGGCTTTGCACTAATTGTCAAAATAACGGCTAAAGGAAAGAGCCTTTTTGATGTCAAACATCAAGTTAAATATTTAATTCTGTAAGGCAATAACTTTGAATCAAGCGAGTCGATGAATTCTGTAGTGGGTTTCGGGTTCCTCATAAACAAGCCATTTTTTAGCTAAACCAGAACCTCCCTGATTTTTTAAATTTGATATCGACAATCTTTAGTTAATCGATAAAGTCCCAAACAATATGATAATTTTATAGTTACATTCACCCATAAGCATAACAAATCTATAATCTAACTCATAATTCGAATATCAACAACCAAAACCCAATTATTAAACCCTAATGTTGATTCGGAATCAAATATGTCCAAATAAAACCCTAGCTGTAATTTAAATACAAAAATACTTAATCTAATCTCTCAATTAAATTGGTTAAGATGAAAATCATACCTCAATTAAAGCTTGGATGCCGAAAGATTAAAGGATTTTGAGTAAAATTTGAGAATTTAAAAACTTTGTCTTGAATTTTAAGTTGCAGGTAAAAGAGAAAATGGGGAAGTAGGATGAGTATTTATAGAGAGGAAGAGGAAGCATATGTGCCATCAACCGAAATTCAAATAATTGGCCCAGATGTATAAGGAATGCCAATAGGCCGCACTATATAAATTAAGGCGGTAGGCACCAATATCGAGGAATTGACTTGAAAAGTCAATATTTTCTCTACACTAGGGGCCAAATGTTACTACAAACCATGATACAGAAAGTATGAAAGCATGTCGAAAACAAGGATGTTGAAAAGGAGGCAAGAAAGCATACAAGAGGAGATGTTTAATGTCGAAAGCATGGACATAGCATGTCAAAGTCAAGAATGTCGAAAATAAAGCAAAGAAGCATACGACAAAGGATGTTGCAATGCTGTGGGGGGACATCAAATGTTTGATACACACTAAACTCTCACAAGCTTTCATTGGGAGACAAGGGATTTCGTGTCATAGAAAGAAAGGATGTCGAAAGCTTGCACCTGACAATGATATCGTATGACACTAATGTCGTATAAGAGATGTCAGAAGAAAGCAAGTAAGAGGATCTTGAAAGGCGGCAATATAAAGAAATATGTATGAGTAATATTGTGAATCATGAACCTCTCAGTAGATATCGCAACTACCATTCCTTACTGGATATTTCAGCACAATAATACAACAAGGGTTGCCGCATGCCATCAACATGATAATGATGCCAAATTTCAAGCTTCTAAAAGGACATAAGACGACTATGCCACACACCTCCACCCCTATAAATACGGATCCAAAGGTGTCGTAAAGAGGGTGATTCATTCTCCTCTCTCTCTCTTACATTTTTTAAAGTTTGTAATCCTAAATCAATTTGTGGATTTTAGTGCCTATTGTAATCTTGTAACCTTTTTGCAAATAAGGTATTGTACAATTAACAATTGCATAGCATATCAATAAAGAGGCTTGACTTTTATTTATGTTGGACTCTCATACATACGACATGCCTTTAATTTCACCATGGGATGCATACACCTCCTACAAAATGGTCGTGAGGCTTCTTTAGCCAATTCGTAACCAATTTTTGCTTATTTTTCATATTTTGGGGTTAACAAAGAAATTTATTAACAATAATATATTAAGAGTGTTATAAATATGACTAAGTCATAGCGATGCAAGGTCTGTCAAAAGACACATGGAAGTCTGCCTAGCTAATTTGGCAATAGTAGTGTGACTTTGGGGATGATGTAAGATGCCACCTATGGTAAGTAACTACGATAATGCGAGGTTGGTTCCAAATTCTGTATGGTAAATCTGCCCAGCTAATCTGGCTACCAGTACCTACGAATAATCGGGCTAATGTAAGACGTCATCGCGGGACACGGGTTATAAGGTATAGGATCTGTTTTGGGGTTTTGGAGGTATTAAGTGGTTGTTTGAGGATGCACCTCCTTTCCCCACATGAAATATTAAATGGTCTGCTTCAATAGGAAGCACTAAGTGTCTGAAGAGATTTCCATGTGATATCAGCTAGATAGATACCTATGTGGAGTCCGTATTAGGAATAGGTATTAAATGATGGGGGCCTACCTCAATTGAGGTCTTAAATTGGTTAGGCGCTACCTATTTTCCATTAAAAGGTATTAGGTGGCCTGGGTTCTCTCTCTCGCATTGTTAGACGTTTATGATGTTGGTTTTGGGTTATGAGATTAGGAAACCTGCTTCAGGAGTGTAAGGTATTAAGTAGCTGTTTGAGGACCCACCTCCTTTCTTATATGAAGTATTAAATGGTTTTAAATACGTAAGACATATTCTTATTTTGAAATATACTGCCTAAGTACTGAAATAGTAAGGCTCGAGGTTTTATTCACCAGACACTTGTTGTTTTGACTTCCTCTTCATTACAACACAGGTTAGGGAAGGAGTTGATAATGATGATGCTTGAAGATGGCGAGAGTGGAACTTGTGGCAGTTGTTATTATTTATCGATTCCTGCTATTTTTATTGTACCCATAAAAATGTATTTTGAATAAAATGATGTAACGTTTGTTGATTGACATTATGTTATGTGTTATGATAACTTATTTGAAAATAAAATGGGTACCTTATTGCTACTATATTTTGTTTCTTCCACTGTGAGTTCTGAAAGAATAGATAGATAGCTCTGTATTTTTTTTCTTTTTACCAACCAACAACCAGCTTTGGAATGAGTCTAAGTTTCGATGGGCCTTTTTTGGTTGGAATTTAGGTCTGTTTCAGGGCGGGTTGTTATAGGTACTCTGAATTTTCCCTTTCAATATCATCATTAACTGAAGGATAAGGCTCCACCTTCAACCTAGCCTTCTCATCAAAAGCAACATGCCTACTAGTAACAATCTTTTAGGTAGTTTGGCACCACAACCTATAACACTTAACTCCTCTCATATAGCCAAGAAAAATACACTTGCTCGATCTTGGATCCAACTTCCCTTTGCTTTCATTCACAGAAGCCGAAAAACCAAACACTTTGAGAAAGGAATATAAAACAGGCTCTCCCATTCATACACCTTTTGGAATCTTCATATCTATGGCAGTAGACGGTTTAAGGTTGATGAGGAAAACCACCGTAGATAATGCGACTGCCCAAAATCTCTTATTCAATCCAACAGTCAGACATAAGCAATGAATTCTTTCTAGCAATGTCAGATTCATCCTCTTTGCTTCTCCATTTGACTGAGGGTCGCCTAATGTGGTGTAGTGCATTTTGATTCCCTCGAATTCACAAATATTTGGTGAATTTTTGAGAAATGAATTCACCACCATTATATGAATGAAGAATCTTGACTTTCTTTCCAGACTGCTTCTCGACCAGAGATTTCCAACTGTTAAACTTATCAAAAGTTCCATCCTTAGACTTTATAAAGTAAAACCATACTTCTCTAGAAAAATCCTCATTAAATGAAATAAAATATCCAGCTCCTCTAATAGATAGGCATGGTGCGGGGCTCCAAACATCAATATGAACATACTCCAAAACATCTTTGGACTTATTTTTTGCAATGTCGGAAGAAATCTTTGTCTTCTTTCCAAGTACGCATCCCTCACAAAAGCTAAGATTTAAATGATAAATGCCAACAATCTAACCTCGCTTTCTCAACACCTCCAAACTGCACTCTCTAATGTGTCCCATATGAAAATGCCATAATCTGGTAGAATCGGAATTAATAGAATCAACAATAGAAGAAGACTCTACAACAAAAGTGGTACCCTTTAACAAATTTAGATTTCCACCTTTTACCCTATTCATTACTATCAATAGGCCATTTGCAATTTTCAATAAATCCATTTCTATTTCGCACTTCAAGCCAAGATTGCACAATGCCCTAACAGATATCAAACTATACCTCAAATCAGGTACATGTCTGACATCATACAAGGTACGAACAAAACCATCAAACTGATAGAGTAAGGGGTATGCCTTAGGGGTAATTCTATAATTTATTGTAAATTATTATCTTTGTGATAAAATCATGTTCGTAATAAAAGGAGTTTTCGTTTTGTAATACACTTGTTGTAATGTGTTATGATTAACTACTTATTTAATTTAAGTATATTTAACAGAAAATCCATGAATGGTGTTTTTTGTGGTAGTAATTAAAATTATTGTAATTATGGGCATTTTATCATAGTTTAATAAATGCATCATTTTAAATATTCCCAGTCAAGATGTATCGAGATTGGATATCGATATATATATTGAGACTAAAGTACGTAACACTCTCAAAATATTAGGCAGTGTATTACCATGGCTAATGGGGAACCTAGAGGTTAGGTATTGACAGTTATTGGATAACTATGGAATAACTCACTTGATAGTTTTCTATTGGTTAATATAACTAAGGTCAAATAAAATATCAATGTAACAATATTACACAGATGTTTAATGTGGAAGCTTCGCTTTTATTATAGTTAAAGCATAGCACAACGTGCATAGAACGACTAAAGTTGGATTGAGTGGTAGTATTGAAAGTAAAAAAATTAGAGGATTCATCTTCTCATTATATGAGGTTAGTATTAGGGTCATCTGAAGTCAATCCAAAGTCAAAATCTATGGCCAAGATAGTTGGGTTAATGATAATTATTATTATTGAACCAAGAACTATGTGTTGGGACTATAATGTTGAATATGGATTATATTAGAATATTGACCATTATCAAATTCTATAAGTCCTAATGTGATGTAGTTTTTATGAAAAGAATTAGTGTAAATAATTATCACTACTGGGTAATGCTTAAATAATTAAAATTGGATTTCACCAAAGTTATGTAAACGATAAATTTGGTCATAACATCATACCACCTGCTAAGTGAAGTGTGAACATCAATATTCAAATTGTTTGATATTAATCGCTGATCGAATTTACACCTAAGGGTCACACAGCTGAAACTATTGAATATCCATACTACCATCTGATTTAATTAATTATAATTGTTATAAATTAATTAATATTTATGAAATATTAATTATAAAATTTTATTCAATTTGTCTTGGTCAATATTAAATGGTGTGTATATAATAGTTATAGACACACATATCGATATACGATTTCAGTTTGCATTTGAATTGAGTTTAAATGAATATTGCTTGATCAAGCTTGAAGCCATTTGGGGGCCCATATATCGCCAAGCATGGATGCATGCCACACTTAGGTAGAAAGGAAAGGTTAAATAATTAAAGTGAGTTTGAAATAGTAAGAGAGATACTAGATCTAGATCCACTTTTAGCTCCCACTCTCTTTTGTTATTTATAACACTTATAACCCCTTCATTTTACCACTTGATTTTTTGTCCCGTCTCATCTCATTCGGTCTGATCCCCCCTCTCAAAAAGCCATTCTCCATATAATATTCAAGCTTTTAAAACACAAATTAAATACAAATTAGTGCATCAGCTGTTGCTGCGTTCAGTCTGGTAGCTCTCTCTAAAGATTTGAATACAAAATCGAGGAGTTAACATATTCAACGTTCCAAGATGTTACTTCAAGGTAATAGATAGGCAACAATTCAATTTATATCATATATGTATGTATGTATGTATGCATGTATATCATACCATTCTGCTGCTTCAATTTATTTATGCAATATCACGAATCCACATACGTTTGTGCTGTCAACATAGGATGTGTGTGTATATATATATATTTATTTATATGTGTTCAAATTTTTTTTATATGTTTACATATACATACATATATACATAAATATATATATTATTCGACTAACAAAAAAATTATTTTTAATTTTTGAAATTAATTATAATTTTAAAACAGTAAAAATAATTTGATTTAAAATATGCTTATGTATATTAGTGTATAAAATGTATACACATATAATTTTGTTAATTTTTATGCATAATGCATTGCAAAAAAATAATTTTTATAAATATATTTAAATTAAATACCGTATGTATATATTTATTTTAAATATAAAATCTAACCATTACATAGTATGTACATGTGTATATATAATTATAAAATATGCATACAAATATTTAAAATTATGTATATATGTTTTGTATTTATTTTCAAAAAAATTAATTTTTTTATGATTTCTGTACGAAAATCTTTTATCTATATAAAACAAAAAATAAATATTTTAAAACAACATGGATTTTAATAAAATAAATTATTTATTCTGTTAAATATAATTCTTTTAAACACACACACAGATATATATATATATATATATATATATATCGTGTGTGCATGTGTGTGAGAGTTTATATATATATATAACCATTTTAAACATTAAATAATGTATATATGTTTATTTTATATTAAACTTTAAAATTAATTTAATATGTGTACAAGATAATATGTATATGTAATTTGTGAAAAAATAAATTAAAATTTTCCAATTTCAATATATATATATATATATATAGAATATTACTGAATCATTTAAGCTTGAAAATAGTAGATATTTTATATAGATTTAGATCTGAAATTTAGAATTTAAATCTAAATTCTAGATTATTTGTATTAATATTTAAAGTTATTTTATATTGTAATATATATATGTATATATGTATGTATGTATATATGTATGTATGTATGTATGTATAAATATGTATACAAATATTTACATTTCACAAGTATAAATTTATATTGTATAAAACTATATACATGCGTGCGCATACACACACACACATTAGTGTGTGTGTGTGTATGTATATATATTTGAAAATGATATATATGTATACATACACGTATATGGATAGGCTAGTATGTAGGTTGTGGTGTAAATCTCACTATTTATACACGGACATGTTAAATCATGTACACTGTATATGTTGCACATGCACGTACTTACACATGTGTATATGATATGCATTTTTTTAAAATTGGGTACTTAGAATGGTGGTAAATATTAATATTACAAGCCTTAGGTAGTATACAATATGCTATATGTCAATAAATGTTCGGATCATGCTACGCAAATTTCGAACCTATGATATACATGTTATATTATATTATATATAAATATATAACATTAAAATTAAATATTATTTACAAATATAATAAAATATTGATTTTATTTAAAATTAATTTAGATCAGATCTAGATGAATTCAGACTTCATAGGCCCAATAAGACCTAAAATGAAATACAAATTTTGAAATTTACCCACTACGTGTTGTCCCAAATCCAACACAAACATCCTAACCTTCACAGTTTCAACACTAATCATGCGGCAAGTATCATTATTGCCCATGAAAACCTCTCCTGCATCAAACCGGCGATAAATGGAAAAGGAGTGCACATTAGGTGTCATATGGTAGGATGCTCTTGAGTCAATAATCCAAATAGTACTCTTCGTGGAAGAGGCATAAGTTGTAAAAGCGCCAGGATCACTTTTTGAATCTGATGTATCCGATGTACAAGCTGAGGCCTTTTGGGCAACCACTTGTTTTTATTCTCTAAATTAGGGCTACTTGCATTATAGTCCAGGCCTTCTACAATAATGACAAATTCTCCCTTTGGATCTCCCCTTGACTGAGATCATGACTTGCCTCTATCTCCACCATATTTGGGTCTACTGTAATTTCTTCCCTCCGAGCAATAAGGCCTTCAGAATCATTCTCCATTCTCTTGTTTACTAACTTTCCCCTCAATATCTCGTTATGCAAATTTGCCTTCACATCCTCCTAGCAAATAGAAGAACGCTCATAGATCATAGAGTTAACGAAGGTGTTATACTTAACAGGCAAAGAAGATAAAAGAATGACAGCTTGCACTTCATTCTAAATTTATACTTCAAATACTCGAAAATTCATAACAAGTGTATTTAGGGTATCCACATGAGCTAATAAATCTGTTCCAGGCTTTATCTTGAACATATAAAGTTGTTGTAGAATAATGTGATTTGTGAGAGACTTATCATAGAACTTTCTCCGAAGAGCTTCACATACTTCCTTAGTAGTTTCTCACATGAAAAAACTCTCTAAGGACTTCATCAGAAAAAAATAAGCTAGATTCCTCAGTATCTTCAAGTGTCAATTCCTTCAGATCCCCTGGATCTGAGACAACCTTAAAGATTTTATCTTTCTTCAACACCGCTTTCCATCTTCATCTTCCATGTGCCGAAATCTCCATTTTCGTCAAATCTAACAACTCCATATTTTGTAGAGCTTCTACCAATGATGCTCTTTGTAGAATTAGACTTAGTTAAAATAATACTCAAACAGAACAACAAGCTTCGCTACCAATTTGTAGCATGCAATTTGAGTTTTGGGTTGCAGAAGTAGGACATTCAATAATCTAGTCCATGGACAATCTCAACAATTTCAATCCAATGAAGAGAATAAAAAGAAAATCAAAGGATGCAAATTAAAGACAAAGAAAGAAAGGAAAGAACACATCGGTATAACGAGGTTCGGTTATGTCTACGTCTTCGGACCCAACAACCTTTATCATTCATTCACTTCAAGAAGGAGTACAACAGTATGAGAAGAATATAAACCACTCAATAAATTTCACTTATCTTAAAATAGATATGGAAATATGAATTTTATTGAAGATATTTTGTGGAAAACTCTCTTCGCCAAAAAGATGAACAAATGTCTTAATATATATGAGGATGAAGACTACCTCAGAGTAAGATTGAAATCTTTCCGGATTTACTTGATTTGGTTTCATCACAAATTAAGCATTATGGTATTTGTTTAAAAATTTATTCCCCTCTTGATTGATTCTCCATACATACTATCGTTTTTGTTAGTACCATAAAATCAAGTAATAATTTAAATCAATTAATTGGTCGTCTTTCTATTACGTTTTCCAAATATATTTGTATTTCATTGATTGCTTAAATCAATTAATATGCCATATTATATTAATTGATTATATTTCCTATTTATATTTTATATTTGATTGATTGCGTAAATCAATTGCTATATCTTCTCCCTTTTAGTATTTATAGTATATTTGAATCGTCCAAATTTAACATCATACAGTATTATATTTATGAGATGTATTATACCTATCATGTTCCGATGTTAAATTATTGATAAGATTTTTATTTATTTCTATTTACATATTGTTCTGTTCTAAGAAAATTCATCTACTATTGCTTTGTTCCGATACTAAATATGAACAAGATAGGTTATATCTTTTTTTTAAATTATATATGTTCATCAGATCGTTTATCAATTGTCTCATTCTTTGGTAAGTTTCCTCTCATGCCATGGATATATAAACCAAGCATTAAAAAAGGGACTTTGCACGAAAGGTCCCTATTTCTGTTGTTATAAGAAAAGTCCCTGTAGAAATGAGTATGTAAATTAGATCCCTGTTTTTTCTAAATTAAAAAAACGCAAGTTAGCTTGCGCTTTTTAAACATTAATATTTTTTTAAAAATTTCAAAAAATTTAAAAATATTTCAAAATCAGAAAGCGCAAACTAGCTTGCGCTTTCTTGATAGAAAACACAAGTTACCTTGCACCTTTCAAAATTTTCAAAATCAAAAAGCGCAAACTAGCTTGCGCTTTCCTGATAAAAAGTGCAAGTTAACTTGCGTTTTTCAAAATTTTAAAAATTTCGAAAAAAAATCCAAAATCAGAAAAGTGCAGGTTACCTTGCATTTTCTGTCAGAAAAGTGCAAAGCACCTTGCGTTTTTTATTTTTTAAAAATAGAAACCAAATTTACATATTTATTTCTGAAGGGACTTTTCCTATAACAACATCAAAAGCAGGGACCTAAGACTCTTATCTTGGAAGAATAAACATCAACAAACATTTTTAAATGGTCAGGAAAATGACCACAAGGTATCAAGCGCTACCACAAGCCATGCCCATATTTTTCCTATAGATTGACCATCGCAAATTCAATATCGTTTCTTGCATATTACCTTATAGATGTGCAGTTAAAGCTCCGCTAAAGCCCCACAAAATTCCCTCTATAATGCATAGCACTCTTCGGCCGCTACACTATTTCAATTTAACACTAATAAAAAATAGATCGACCTTAAACCCCGATATTTTCTTATATACTCGCTAAATCAAGGCTTTTTAGCACCCTCTTTAGCAACATTAACATACAAAGGTTGATTTGAGTGATTTTCTTTTATATTAAATCAACAAAGTTAGGTTAAAAACCTAATTTTAAAATATAAGTGCTCAATATAAGTTAAAAATCTTTTGTAGTCACCAAATCTAGTCTGCATAAATCATGATATTCTTCAGTTTTATTACAAATGTTTAAGAAATATTTCTTTTTCTTACCACCCCAATGGTGTGAGAACGATAATAAATTAACTTTAAATATTTAGTTTTATACATAATGAAGCTATTCACATCTCCACTATTTTCCGCTATATACCCTCTATAACTTTTTGCACTTACACCGCTATAGAACCGCTGAGTGTTTAAACTGCACAAGCCTTTAGTATTAGTAGTGTTATTTGGCATATACTTTTGACCCTTCTTATTTTACATATTGCATGTTAGCTTTACACAAGTGATAGTTAAAGAAGAAAAGAAAAAAAGATTTTTCGAGAAGGAGTGAAGTCAACTCTCAAAGCAATTCAGGGAGATGTTAAAAGGTGAAAATCTGCGGTAGTTACATCTGAAAATAATAGGTATGAAGAATCAAATCATGTAGATTTAACAAAAAATAAAGAAAGAATCAAGTTTATTACTCTACCCATTTAGAAAAGGAAAAAATAAAAAAATCAAATTAATTAGGTCCTTTTGTTTCACGATTGGTTGGGCCATTTTGGGTTACATTGTTGTGATCGTACAAATGCTACTGTGCAATGTGTCAAAAATCACATGGAGGCAAGCAGCATATTTACACCGTTAATTATATCGACGCAAACAGACAAGAAATAAAAATGAACGATCCAAAATTAATTTCATGGGCCTTGTGTTTCACGTCGTAGCAATAATCGAACAGGATCATTTTAGGATCCACCGTTATTAGTCTTATATATGCGTTGTCTTTAGTCTAAAAAGCACGATACAAAGATGATATCGATATGCCTTTTCAAATGTACGGAAAATAAGACTAACGATGGGGAACAAGTAAAATACAGTGATGTTTACGCCATGAATCGTCTCCAGAAAATGTACTAGAAACATTCGATTTCTAACTTCTGTCGGGTTATAAATATGTCTAAACTATTTTGTTGTACCTTTTGGTTATAAATTTGTCATTTTACATAAATGTACCTAATTATTATTATTATTATCTTCCGAAGTATTGGTTCATCTAAACATTGAAATACATGCAAAATATAAAATTCCAACGAAGATAGTCGTTCATTTCGTTTAATATCAAATGATAGTCGGAGATCAATTTTATGATCAACGACGAAGCTGCTTGTACTTAATGAGTTTGGCTAATTAAACCATGATGTGGAGTAACAAGAATACTAAGAACTTTATGCCTATTAAATATTAGTACTATTTGTTAATCACTCTTATAGAATTCATTAGATTAACGATTACTCTACGATCGTATAAAATGTTGTTGATGTTGGGGAAAATCCCTTCAGATGATTGGTCTAAGGGAATAAAAAAACTCAACGCAGCGTAAAACAACTGGATCGTGATTGTAGTGAGACGAAACAAACAGAGATAAACACCAGAACAGACAGTCACAGATCAATACAATGTAGAAAAATAAATAACACCAGTATTTATAGTGGTTCCACTACCGCGAGGCAGTGTACGTCCACTTGAAGAGAGAAGATTTTATTAATCACAGAAAGATTAGAGTTACAAGATTGATTTACTTTTGAAGGCTAAGAAGAATTTACAATACAGACAAAATTCTGCAGAGTTTCTGTAACATTCCCCCTTTTGACCGCCTCCAGTCGGTAATTAAACCAACTCGAAACGTTCAAAAAGACGAATTGTTATTTAGTTTATAAGGTTTAAACAGAATCAGCCACAGAAACACAGAATAATAACAATGAATTAAAACAAATGAGAATTTATTTCATTACTATAAATCTTTTATATATACATCAGAGTTTATACAATTTTATACAGATACAGCGGAATATCATAAAATACAATTTTCTACTGAATTTAAAAATGATTCTTTACTCTCCCTCTAACTTCGCTGCTCGAAAATCTTCAAGCTGTAAAAATACTCGGTCTGACCCGAGTATTATATTCAAAAGAAAATAATACACAGGTCAGTCTAATTCAAACCAGTTTATTAGTGCATATAGGCAGTAATAATTTAAATAGACGATAGTCACAATAATTCCCGTCTATCCGACTCTTTAAACAAAGAAACCGGATAACGAAAATATATAACACTAAACAGTGTTAAACGATAAATCAGCAGATTTAAATCATCAACAGAGATAAACAGTGTTATTGGCTGCCGTACACGCACGCGTGCACGGCCTCGCCAATACGACATAAAAGATCAATGCATCACGACGCAAAGAAATATCAATTCAAAACTGTCGATTTCGTGGTGGCTGCAGTGCACACGTGTGTATTCGTACCCGTGTGCACCGCCCCGCCAACTCGTGTGCATAGATAAAGGTGCAACATGCAACAGTGAGACTCGAGACCAATACAACACAGTGCCCAAACAGTATCAAACTGACTCACAAGTGAGCAAAGTAAACATCATGTTTCGGCTATACTGGAACCATAAGTGAAACTCAATTCAGAAGTGAAGTGCAATAGTGAATGATTCAACATGTCCAACTAGAAGTGTAGTGAACCCAAACAAGAATTTGAATGTGCTACAAGAGTGAACACATAAACAATACCCAATGAACAAGGAATCATGATATAGCAGTACACACAGGTGAAAGCAACTGAAATGTCAAGACTCAACCAAGATCACAAGCAATGTAACCAGCTGCAAGCTTCAACATGAATAGCACATATATACATAAAATGGTAACTGACTCAACAATGCAAAGAATGAACTTCAATGAACAACTCCAACATGAATATACAGGTTACGGGTGTCGCAGACCTGAGTGCAGCAGTGAATGGTCACAAGTGCACCAGTTCAAAATTTCACAAGTACAAGACCATATTCAAGTAAAGACTACAGGCAACTGAGCACATATATGTACAACAAACAGCATGCAGCATAGATGAAATAGAAATGGAATACAACTGCAACCATGATCAGGCAAAGGTTATGGAGACCAGAGCATAGGAATGTGCAGACTCAAGCTACAAGTTCAAATGTCAACAAAGCACATCAGTATGGCAACACAACAGCATGCACCTATATGAAGACTACACTGTCAAGTGCAGAAATGTACAGTGCAACATGGTCAACTACACAATGCAAATGAATATGGTCAGAACACAAATAGCCAGACAACACAAATGCAAGTATAACCCAGTGGTCAAGACAGCCTATTCATATACGAACTGCCTCAACACAACTGCAAAGCAACTCAACTCGAATTTGACCCAGTGCACAAGGCAACTAGACCATCAAAGTGCAACAAGATGAAGTCAGTGCCAATAGTAATGACAGCAACTCCACCAAGTCGTAATTCAATCCCAAAATACAGTCAATCATCCCAAGAGAAAAATAAAATGCAGTTCGAACATACATATATACATATCAATTTAATGTATATACATACATCACTGCATACATATGTTTGAAGACTAGAATGCAACTGGGTGCAGACAGTCTCAATCCAGACACATTGAACGTCATATATACTAAATGATCAGTGGACAATACATGAAGGCTTGAACAAGACTCGAGTGCTACATTAAAGGGTGCACAGACAACATATGAAGGAAATGCACTGGTTAGTGTGACAGCAAGTGGAATCAATGGTACAAGACAATGAAACAAAACAGGGTGGACACAAAATCAGTGACAACTTTACAACCAACTGATCGGCCCTCATGTCTGTTGTATTTGGACTTGCTTAATCAGTAAATAGTGACTTCAATATAATGGGAACTTGGAGTTATATTTTGGACTTGCTTTGGAAAACTCAGGTCAACCTGGGTTTAAACAATTTCAATTAGTTTCTTTGATTCTTTTTTTTCTTTTTCAGAGATATAAACTAGGTGTTTTAACTCAAATATATGTTTTATCTTTGGTTTAGAAAATAACAACCTATATTGGCTTAACACTAAGCTCAAAACAATTAATTATATCCAGAGAAATTGATTTGAAATCAAACATTTGTATTGAGGAACTCAAACAAAAGATGTATATGCTTATGAGCCTGCACTTAAATGTTGTCATTCACAGAGCATTCATGTAAAAAAACACATATTCACATACATATATGCATCAGAATCATACTTTTAAATTATTTTTAAGTGATGTTACTCACACAATCAAACTGCACAAGACTACACAAGTTTCAGATATCACCCTGGATGCAGACCCACAAAGAAGAACAACAAAGACTATAAATCACAATCAGATGCAAGCATGACACAGATGCATCAGTGAAACAAATTCTAGTGGGGAGGCAACAAATTTAAATATCAAAATGAACTACATGACTCAAACCATACTTATACATGAATGCAGACTGGACAACAAATGTGTTCAAGTACCAAGAAATCAATAACTAAAACTCCAAATGTAACAGCAATTCGAGATCCAGATTCGAAGGTACAGGGCATGCGAATAAAAACATATCCAAAACCGTGGGAATCAAGTTGTCACAATATCAGGAGATCGAGAAATAGGAAAGTCTCGAAGTTCATATAAATTCAACCCCAAAGAATCATCACAAAATCAAATCAAATTTGCCGATCATCATAGTAGGCATGAAATAGATGTGAGTAGGGGGGAACTACTCACCTTAGAACGAATTGGAGCAGGTCGAAGGAGCCACGATTTCTGAGGGGAATTGAAGCGCCATCGCGTTCGATTTGGCAAAGCGGCGATCTCATACTCGAAGCCCTAATTTTCTTTGTGGAGGAGAACGAACGAAAGCCCCACCTTTTTCTGAAGCCCTACGTTTCTAGATTGAAGAACGAAGCCGCCATAGAATCGAGACGACGCCAAGGCTAATTCTTTTGGGGACGAAGAAGAACCTCGTGGCCGCCATTTTTTATCTTCGTTCATTTTTCTTTTTAGGGTTTGTAAATGAATGGGAAGAAATGGGGATCGGGTTCGTACTTGTGCAGAGATAAGGGTATGGGCCGAACGTGGTATAGGCATGGGTTAAGGGTATGGTATTAATTTTTTTCTTTTATTTTATTTATTTTTTTCTCTCTTTAAAATCTAATTTTGTTTTTGGTAATTATTTTCTTTAATTTGTTTTGTTTAAATCTTGTTGCTAAAATTTTAAACTATGTGTATTTATTCATTTATTTTGTATTAATTAAATTTTACAAAAGAATTTCAATTGATTTACAATTTCCAATAAAAATCAACAACCAATTTATATCACTAATTTACGAAAATTTTATTGTTATAAAATTTCCAACAACAACAGAAATTTAACTGTCAACGTAGATCGTTTATCGATGATTATAATTCGGGCGAAAATCCAGGTTGTTATAGAAATTCAAATTGAATTAAATTTTATACGCGTTTATACGCCGTATATTCACAAAACAATTCTGATAAATACGAAAATTGAAATCCAGTAATAATTCAATATTACGGACCCAATGAAACTCGTTTCGTCAAATTCCGAGACTGTGCCTCAGAAGACTATTTTTAAATTCAATTTCAAACGATACAATTTCAGAACTGAACAAATCGCTTTCAAATTCAATTCTGAAGCTTCTATTATCTTCAGTAATATCAATATGAATTTTCTAAGCCTTTAAATTATTTTTAACCGGCTTAATATTGAAGATTCAAATTTTATTCAACTTTCAATAGATTAAATTCAAAAATTTAATCGCCAATTCATTCTGATAATTTGAAATTCAAGTCAAATCATCGTTCAAATATTTAAAATTAATTAAATATTCTCAAATTAAATTGTTCAAAATTCAGGGTCGTTACAAACTCCCCTCCTTAAAAACTTTTCGTCCACGAAAAGGGAAAGTCGTTAAAATTTCATCGATATTTATACTCTAGTAAAAAATTTTACTAAACTTAAAACTTATTACAAATAAATGAATATAGGATTCATTTCATTTGTTTAATCTCACTAGTTTTGTTTATCTTCTCTTTTGTTCATTGATTTCTACAATCATTGATTTCTAAAATCAACACTCAAAAGTCTTTTACTAAATTTTTAATTTACCACACTCAGATTCAAACTTAAAATTCTTCACGTTAGAGATTTACATAATATATATCTTCCAAAGCTGTGAACTTTCAAAACATTACAAAGATCCTCTTCCTTAGTTCATTAAGTTGGAATTTTTGTAATTCTACTTCAGTTCATTGATTCACTATTTACTGTTTGAAAATACTTGCTAACTCGAAATTTAACAAGTCCATCTTCGTTCTCACAGACATTAGGCATACGCTGGCCAGGCGCAGGTCTAAAAATCTCCAAGTACTAAATATACTTGCTTCAATTCCCAGTGAAAATACTTTTAAAAATTCTTTTAAAAATGGATATGGAAAGCACGTTCCCCCATGGATTACAGTTCCACCCGGCGGTTACGCTACTATCCCAGTAGAGTCGCTTGTGGCTGTAGATTTCTCATCTCTTAAATTTCGCCATGGTTGTCGCCATAGATTGCAGTACACACGGCGGTTACGCTACTATCCCAGTAGAATCGCTCGTGTCTGTAGGCATCACGCCCCTCAAATTTCGCCTGGCATTAGATTGCAGTTTACTCGGCGGTTACGCCACTATCCCAGTGGAATCGCTCGTAACTGTGGGCATCTCGCCCCTCAAATTACGCTAACATCATCAATCAAATCTAATCTCATCGCGATGAACTATCGCGAAGGATTTCCGATTCAAATAGTCACTCTGACTAAAATTCTACGTAGCTACGAATTTCAAATGGATACTCTTCACGAGTTCCAATACCTTCTTTAATAATAAATGGAAGGTACTTTTCCACATCCTCAGTTTAGAAAACATAATATCATATATGTAGTACTTTCATTTCACATTTCGTACATATAACATCTATGTAAACATACATAAGATTCCCATAACAATGTCCTTTCTAAACTAACGGTTTTCAATTCACCGCATTCATATATATAAGTTCTAAAAACTTACATATTCCATATTCATAACAAAATAGAGGATTTCAAAATTTTCCTCTAAGTCGATTTGGAAATTTAAGGTTATCTCAAACCTAATTCATATTCATAATTCCATTTTATTATCGACTTTCACATTCGATTTGAATTACACGTTTACATCGTCAATTCTCAACACAGAATTGATGTCTATCGATATATAACCTCTGAGCTCGTACGTCTCAGAGAAGGGTATTAAGCTAAGAGAATAAATTCTCCGCCACCAACAGATATATATTTAATAGAGATCAATTGCTATGTCATCAATTCACAGTGTGAGACATACAATCCAAATCATCATCTGAAATTCAAAGCTCAACTTATATTGTCTTTGATGTCGAAGTTAAACTCAATTTTAACTTAACGATTCAATCTTTTTGAAAAATTTCAAATTGAACAAATTGTTCAAATTCTCACTTAACTTTTCAACTTCGACTTCAAAAATGAATTTCAAATCATTTATCCCTTACGGAATATATTCACAACATTTCATATTTGGAAAAAACATTTCCATACTTATTTAAAAATAAGTAATTCACAAATCTAATTTATTTTCAACATTTGAAAATATTCGATATACTCAAATCAAAATCAAGTATATATTTCATCTTTAAGGAAATCATTCTCTTTCACATATTCATTTGAGTTAAAACGAATGTTACGTAAAACATCGTTACGACAACTCAAAATCACTAGTATAGGGATTCGAAATTTAGATAGATGTATAAATCCCAATACTAAACAAAACATTTCCTTTCGGAAATCATTTACTATAACAACAGTGTTATAGTCCACCATTTCCTTATATTCGAAAACGTCTATTTCAACAATGAATGTTGAAATCTATGGTTTCGATATTCAATGCTTTGAAAACATCTTTTTAAAACAATTACTTCGTTTTAAAATATCACTTTCCTAAACATGTCCATTTTATTCAATATTATATTCACGGTCCAAAATTGTGAATATACATCTTTTAACAAACTATACAGAATTTTACTTATCAAAATAAGTCAGTTTCGAATTTATAAACAACGTTTATAAATTCTATTCCTATTTATAAAGACTTCAATTTATAAAAATTGCTTTATTAACTCATTCCTTTATAACTCAGTTTTATATCAGAATTTAATTTATAAGTAAATTACTTATAAATTCTTTTATTTCGCAACATCGATTCATTTTTATAACTTCACATTATCAATTCTGTAATTTTCATTCACTTATGAAATCCATTAAATATTTCACTTTTAACACTTATACAAATTCATTTTATTAACACTTTCAAATCTTCAATTTAAGCCGTTTATAATAATTCAAAATTTCCACTTTAAACTATTATATAAATTTATCAGTTTTCCATTTCCAAAATAATCTACTAGTTCTTTAGTAAATCATTCATCGACTTGGTTTTCAATTTAACCGCATTTGATTCATTCACATTGGATTTTACTAACATTCATTCATATTCAATTAGTTCACATTCACTAATTCATATTCAAGTTAGTTTACTTTCAGTTCAAATCAAATTTGATTCTATTAAGATTTACTTATCTTTCAATTTGAATTCAATTTCTTAACTTTCAAATTTCATTAATACTTAATGAATTTTCCATACAATCAACTAGCAAAACCAAATTTATTCAATTTGCTTACATTCAATCTGGTTCAACATACTTAATTTCAATTGGTTTATATTCCAATTCAGATTGAATTCTTATACTCACCATATTCACAAATTCACTTTTACAATTAAAGTTGAATTTCCTTTTTATAACTCAAATTCATATTCATTCTTCACTTTATCAATTCATTTTGATATCAAATTCAACATCATTCAACATTACTTAAGCTATATTTCATTTATCTTCACTATACAACTTAAGTTCGCCTCAAATTTATTTGAAATTCTATTTTATTTAACTTTACTAAAGTCAAATTCATATCACATTCAAAATTCAGATTTTGTTTTACTTAACAAAACTGTTTAACCATTTAAAAACTGGTTTTCTTAAACTTTCTCATTTTACAAGTTATACAACTTATTAATTTAAACTTCCCAATTCATATCATATAATCACTTATCTTTCAAGTTTAAACTTTCCATCTCAACAATTTATCAAATCAAGTTCGATTTATTTAACTTTCCTTTAGTTAAATTTCAAATCCATATATTTATTAATACTAATTCAATTCGATTTAACTTTTCTTAAGTTAAAAATCTTTATTTTCAAAAACAATTTTATACTTCTTTAGATTTGAAAAACGTTCTCTTTTAAAGTGTTTCTAGTAACTATTCATATTAAACATCATAAACTAAGCTTTGTGTAAACCAAAGCTCTGATACCACTCTGTAACATTCCCCCTTTTGACCGCCTCCAGTCGGTAATTAAACCAACTCGAAACGTTCAAAAAGACGAATTGTTATTTAGTTTATAAGGTTTAAACAGAATCAGCCACAGAAACACAGAATAATAACAATGAATTAAAACAAATGAGAATTTATTTCATTACTATAAATCTTTTATATATACATCAGAGTTTATACAATTTTATACAGATACAGCGGAATATCATAAAATACAATTTTCTACTGAATTTAAAAATGATTCTTTACTCTCCCTCTAACTTCGCTGCTCGAAAATCTTCAAGCTGTAAAAATACTCGGTCTGACCCGAGTATTATATTCAAAAGAAAATAATACACAGGTCAGTCTAATTCAAACCAGTTTATTAGTGCATATAGGCAGTAATAATTTAAATAGACGATAGTCACAATAATTCCCGTCTATCCGACTCTTTAAACAAAGAAACCGGATAACGAAAATATATAACACTAAACAGTGTTAAACGATAAATCAGCAGATTTAAATCATCAACAGAGATAAACAGTGTTATTGGCTGCCGTACACGCACGCGTGCACGGCCTCGCCAATACGACATAAAAGATCAATGCATCACGACGCAAAGAAATATCAATTCAAAACTGTCGATTTCGTGGTGGCTGCAGTGCACACGTGTGTATTCGTACCCGTGTGCACCGCCCCGCCAACTCGTGTGCATAGATAAAGGTGCAACATGCAACAGTGAGACTCGAGACCAATACAACACAGTGCCCAAACAGTATCAAACTGACTCACAAGTGAGCAAAGTAAACATCATGTTTCGGCTATACTGTGTAACGACCCGATATTTTCAACCATTCGCATCCATTATGAGTGTATAGGTAGACACTCATGCCGGAGTTGAATTGCTCAAAATACCGCGTTGTAAATAAAATTTGGCAAATCTCAGAATATACAGTAAATAAATATAATCACAGATCACAGACACAGAGTAAAATAATGCAGCGGAAGTAAAAGAAATAGTAGTTCATGAAGCTACTATATAAATATATCAGAGTTACATAAGATACAACAGAAGAAATAGAGTACAACAAAAGTCTCAATAAAATAACCAAGTACAAGCTGAGTAGAACAACGGAACTGGAATAGATAGGACATGACAAGCAGATAATCTCCAGCGATTCAAATCTCCAAGAGAGTGGAAATCCAAATCTGTGAATAACTCAGGCTGACCCGAGCGTAAAGCAAAACACAAAACACTCGAGTCAGGACAATATATACTTATATAATGTAAACCAACTCAAGCGAACTGTAATAAGGGTACAAGTAACTTAGAAGATGCTTGGGACCGCCCATCCTCTAAGGATCCGTTAAACTATCTACTATGTAGTAATATACGCTATATACAGTAGTGTCTAATCAGTAAAGTATAATCATATAGAAAATAGCGTTAAGGGGATGGAGAACCTTAACGCGGTCGGATCTTAAAATCATAATCGTAGTAAAGCTCGATATGGTAGGTGACACGGCACAACTAGGCAATGCCAGGGTAGATATACCAATTACGCATCCGGACTGGTGGTGACGCATAGCAGCCACTACCGCCCACCTCGAACAACACTCCCAAATCAAGGGTGCGCACCAAATCAATCACAAGTAATAGAATGGTATCGAAGAAGTGTGTCCGATCAGAGGTGCTACCTCATTGGTCCGTCAATCGCTCCTGTTTTAGCCACCTTATGCCAACTCACGGGAGTTGGGTCCACGTATATACCTTAGGATCGTCGCCACCATCCTACTTCATTCTGGAATCTCCACCGCGTACACGGTTGCCAAAGTGGTTTTCGGTAAGACAGAGAGTATGTCCATATCCGATCCCGGTCTCTTTAACAACCCAACGTTATTATAACCCGTGGTTATAACTTTTAAAAACAATACTTTACTTCAAAATAAAATATCATTTCAAACCATATCTTTATCAAAATAAAGATTAAATCAATTCCAAACCATTTCCATATATTTAAATTTTCATATAATTTCAAAACTTCATTTCAAATCATTTTAATATAATAAAATATCATATCCTTACAAAACTTCATTTCAAATCATTTTAATAAAATAAAATATCTATCAGTTCAAATCCAATATTCAACTTTAAATACCTTTTAAATTCAAAGATATCGTTCATTTACTATCATTTCAAATCACCTTTAAATAGTTTATATTCCAATCAAAATAATTCATTTAAACCTTTTAAAAGTGTAATTATTATATTTTCAAATCAAGTATTCAATTTCCAAAGTTTCAAACCATTCTGAGTTCGTTTACTAAGTCAAAACCCTAATTATTAAAATTTCAGCATTTCACAGCATTTAAAAACAACTGCTATAAGTTATATTTGAAAACATTTTTAATTCAGCAAAGACAGCACTTAAAACTGCTGTTAAAACTCAGTTTTAGTTGAATTATAGTTCAAAACAGAAAAGACAGCAATTCAGAAGTGCTGCGGTAGTTCAGATTTCAAAACAAGTGTTAAATTTGGTTTCAGCAAAGACTGCAGACCATTATAGCATTTCCAGAGAATGCTATAATAGACCTGGGTTCAATATTAGCCTATAAGTTCAACTGCAGCAACTGCAGCATTTCAGAAATGCTGTAGTAGCCCTTTTATTCAAATTTTAGTGTAATTCAGAACCATAGCATTTCTGAATGCTATTAAAAGTGATTTCCAGCTTTTTAGTGTATTTCCAGCAATTAAATAACTTCATTTTAAACTCTTTAAACATTTTAAAAATCATAATTTAACATTTAAAATGTTTATTTACATATCATTTAACATGTATCTTTTTCACAATAAATTTCTTATAATTAAATCCAATTTTCAACAATTTACTTAATAAATTTAAGTGTAAAAGTTTCCAATTCTTCACATTTCAACAAATAACTTAACACTTCAAATTTAAATTACCATTTCACAAATTTAACTAAATTTCCAATTTTATTTAATTAACTAAAACCTTTAATTAAAACCAAATTTCACATTTCCAAGTCAAGTTATATTTTAAAAGATCACTTTTAAACATTCATTTATTTAACCACTTAAATTCATAGAAAAAAAATCAATAATACTTTAATAAATCACTTAAATTCACATTTAATCAAATTATCATATTTACCATTTCCAAATAAAATTTAATATCCATTTTATATATATAACTTAACTATCATTTTTAACCAAATTCCAAATTTCCAACTTAAGTTATATTTCAAAAATCCAGTTAAACCATTCATTAATTACATTTTTAACACATAGAAAAATCATAATTTCTTTATTTTAAACATTTCAAAATCTATTTAAATCAAATTTCATAAATTTATATTTTTAAAATACTTAAAAATATTCAAAACACTTTATAAAATAACCACGGGCCTGTATATAATTTTCTAACCTAGGTCAAGTGATACGGATATGTATCATTTCAATCCGCAGTTAAAAAAAGAAAAATCCGGGTTCTATCATTTCAAACCCGCAATCCCAAGTTAAAATAATTTAAATAAAAATCATTCAGGCCTATCATTTCAGCCCATAACGATTTTTCCCTATTCTAAAGTCCGTTCGGGTATGTATCATTTCAACCCATAGTGATTCTAATCTATAGGGAACTTGCAATGGTGATAACAGATATAAATAACAGAATAACATTAAATAATAGTAACATATGATATAATAAGTGTAATAACAGGTGTGAACATCATATGATAATAATATAAACATATATAACATGATGATATACATTACAGATTCAAATGGTGTCGGTTTATCAGTTATATAGGTACATATTGTCTGGTGAGAATAACTCACCTGTTCAGAGCTGGAGATATCCACCAAAGCACACAAAACAAACATAATGAAGGCATGATGACATGGATATGACTTGAGAGTGGAGAGCCAAAGCAATTGGACTTGTTCAAATATTTACACAAAACAATACAAGCATATGTAAGTTTCAACTCGAATTAAACATCAAATAACATTAGAATTCAAAGCCCAAAACAATGCCAATTTCTTTGCACTTGTTCTCAACCTCATATGCTTCAGTTAGACATGTGTTAAGCTCAGCCAAGGCAGGTGATTGGGTCTGGTTTGGGTCACAAAAGGGTCGGCCATCATGGGTTATCAAGGTGAATAGGTATAGGTGCAACACTTTACAAAACAAGGCAAATATCATCACATCTTGGCTCTTATTGGGCTCGGCCTCAAGCTCTATGTTCATGGCCTGATGTCCAGATGGTGGTGGCTGATGTGGCAGAGGTTGGAGGTTAGGTCAGAGGTGGTGGTGGTGGAGGAAGTGGTGGCTAGAGGTTGATTGAAGGTGGTGGAGCAAAACTAGGTCATCTAGTGTACATAGGAATGGTTTTGGTGCAATTTTGTGATGATCTCATGCCATGGTGTGGTCGACCTGGTGGGGTGATGGTCTGGAGGTGGTGATGGTCAGCATACGTGGTGGTGGAGGTCGGCCAAGGGCTGGTGTAGGAGGAGCTGATCAAAATAGTGGAGAACAAATGCAAAGATCAAGTAGAAATATAGGAAAAACAAAGAAAAAGAGAAGAGATTACCTAACTTTTGATCAAACAAATGATGATAGCCGTATATTTTTGTTTGAGGAATGATAAGTTCACGTGAAAGAGAAAAGAAATTAAGGAGGTACGGCTGAAAATGAGAAACAAAGGCACGGCCAAGCAATTAAGAAAGGAGTTTGGAAAGGGAAAGGTCGGAAATGCAAAGAGACTTTGGAATTTCAAAAGTTTAAAACTCTTCGAATTTCTTCTATTCTCTTTTTATAAGTTTAAATATCTGAATATAATTAAAAATTCAGTTTCAATTCGAAAATGTAACAAAAATAAAAAATATAAATAAATAAATATTAATAATATATGATAAAATAAGAAATTAGCACAAAAATGAAAACTAGTCTAGAAAATTTGAAAATAAACAGAATAAATTTTGGAAAATTCATATGGACTTGTAAAACATTTATAAACAAAGATAATAACATAAAATAAAAATGCATTCACAAAATGAATAAATAAATTTTAATTAAATATAATTTAATTGAACAAAATAGCAGAAAAATAGGAACTAGCCTTTAAAAATAGAAAATAAATTCAATACGCTTTGGAAAAATTATATAATCACTTTAAATTATTTAAAAGACAAAATTATACATAAAATAAAATATTAACATATATTAGAACAAAATATGACAAATAAAATATAATTTATATGTTTTTAAAATAAATAATATTGCAAAATAAACAGTTTATACACAAAATTGAAAATTACATAACTTCTACAATATAAGTCCGTTTTCAACGAAACGAAAAGCAGTATTCATGGAATTAAATCTATTTTCATAATAAAAGATAAAATTTAAGAATTTTAAATATTTAAATTTAAAGTTTAAAAGTCAAAGTTTGACCAGTTTGAACAGAAATTCACTTTACAGTAAAATATCCAATTTTTACCAGTTTGAAATTATAATTTACATAACAATCAAAATATATATTTAGAAATGAAATATTTGAAACAAAACAAGTTTAAAATAATTTCAAATTAAAATAAAGTTTTTCAATCAGGAAATTCAATTTAACAGAAATAAAATATAAAATAAAATAAGCCTAAAATGTAGGGTTGTTACACTCTCCCCCACTCAAAACTTTTCGTCCCCGAAAAGGAATGAGGTACAGGAAAGCACAGAAAAAGAAAAAAATGAAATAGAATTAAGACAAGATGATAAGAAGATTGGAATTACACCTGATAACTATTGTTATAGGTAAGTTTGACAAGATGGAGGTGATCAAATCAAGAATATAAGCACGAAAAAGATCCTCTAGAGTCTGAATCTCCCTTTTCACTTGACTGACGGTCTATGAATGGAAAAACAGTGTTCAGATCCAGATGAGTAACAAAGGTTATCAAATATTACAGAAAGATTTCTAAACAGACTAGTATAAGCAATAGCCTTCCCATTCTGTAACAAGATAAGAGAAATAAGGACAACCAAAAGGTAGTTTGAAAAACAAAATAAGATAATAGATTTGTAACCATAATGTTTTGAAATCATAACAATTTAGAGATGTTATCATTTAGAAATCGTACTACTTAAAATCATAACACTTTGGAAATGTTATTCAAAAAAAAACATAATACTTTGAAAATCATAACACCTTTTTAAAAATAATCTTCATTTAAACCATTTAAATCCAATGTCAAATAATATTCATTTCAAAGCTGTAACATTTCTAAGTTCATTCAATTATAAAATTTCCAAAACATTGTATTTTCAAAACAGCAGCACTTATAAAATGCTACAGTAGATATATTAATATTTCAAATCAGTTTAATTTCAGAAATATTCATTTGGATATCATTTAACTTATGACTTATTAAAACAAACCTTTATGAATGAAATATCCAAATAAACTATACTTCATTTATTAAGTCAAAAGCTCACTATTTTAGTTAGCTCTTAATTTAACACATAACCTAACACTTATTTAAAATACCCATTTCATAAATAGATATTCCTTTAATAAGTTACACTTAAAATTCCATTTGAAAACCAAATTTTCAATTATCAAATTTTAGTGATGTTAAAATACATTTTAACTATTTAAATCATAATTATTCAATTTCCAAGACATATCTATTTCATAAATAAACATTTATATAGCAAATATAACAATCAAATTTCTTTACACATTTATTCATTTAGACATCAATTAAACTATGAATTCAAGTTAAATAAACTTTATTACCAAAAGTCCAATTCAAATGTATTTTATTTTATCTATTCAAAGATACATTATTTATTATACAACATATTCATTTCAGGAAATAACCTTTATTAAAATTCCTAGGTTAGACTTAAGGTTCCATATTAAATCAATTTGATTATTAAGTTATTTAAATAAAATCTCTTTAAATTCCTTTTTCACTATTTACCTCTGTTAATCTTTTATAACTAATATTTAAGTGTATAAAAATCCTTTTTATATTGTATATTATCCAATTACATTGTTAACTTCTAAAAAAAATTTAAGGTAAGTTATATTTGAATGCAATTGTAATATACAAATAAAACTATCCAATTCAATTATCTCAAGTTTGAATCATTTATCCAAAATTTTGATTTTTCTTTTTATAATTGAAATTATTCTTTAAGAAAAAATTTAAGAATTTGAATCTTCGAACATCTTCAAACCATTTGGAGATAAGTAATTATATATACATAATATGTTAAATCAAATTTAAATCATATATCTTTATATTTATTATAATCCAGTCATATTTTAGAAATTCAAATCAATCAGATTTTCCAAAACAAAGCTGTAGCAAGACTATAGAATGGTTTCTTCACTTCGAAACTCGAAAATGAACGTCGATGATGCTGCAGTCATCACCGAAATTATTTTCCAGCGACAAAGAGAAGAGCACTAAATTTTTAAACTTTAAAATTCTTTAGAGACAAATTTTTATTCAAAATACTTTAAATAATATCCTTTTAAAAATTTTAAACACAAGGTTTGAAACCATCGGAAATTAAATTCTTTAACTTTCTTGTTTTAAATTCATTTCAGTTCCCAAATAAATTTATAAACAACTATTTATAAATTCATTTGTAGAACAATAAATGATAAATCAAGTATTATCATTTCAAATTATCAATTTAAATCAATTTATTAAGTTCCATAAAATTATATATCCAAATTTATTTCATAAACCAAATTTTAAAATAATATTGTGTCAGTTTGTTCTGTCAAAGTGTTTTAGAAATCCTATCGATAGCGTTGATCAGACGAATCGATCGGAAACCCAAATCAACATTAACAACTCAAACAACACAATATAAAACAAAACATTAATTTACAAGTACAGTTCAAAATGTTTGGAAGATAGATTGGAATAAAAGACAAGATGATTAAACAGAGTAGAGAGATGGGTAAGCTTAGATAAATCGCGGACAACCTTAACCGGGTCAACCGTGACTCAATGGATAAGATCAAATGTGGATTTTCTGGGGTAAATCTACCTTCAATCTCAAGAGATAGAGTTTGGAATAATAAAAGATATTAGCATCTAAACCAAGGATAAATATAAATCTCTGGTGAATCGATGCTGATTATAAAGAATTTTCACCATTTTACAAGAAAATTAGAATATTGGCGAGACCGCCAATTCACTATAAAGATCATTGGAAGTGGAGTCATGGGATACTCCAGAATCAAAAGATGATGAATAGTGAGGGACACGAATGAATTTCAGAACCGCAGGGAACGTTCCAAAATTCAAAGGAAAACGAATCAAAGGAAGAGATTCAAACTCGAACGAAAGTGATTCTGTAAATAAATTTACCATACATTCTAAGTTTTGCCTCAAAGCCAAAGCTCTGATACCAACTGTAACGACCCGATATTTTCAACCATTCGCATCCATTATGAGTGTATAGGTAGACACTCATGCCGGAGTTGAATTGCTCAAAATACCGCGTTGTAAATAAAATTTGGCAAATCTCAGAATATACAGTAAATAAATATAATCACAGATCACAGACACAGAGTAAAATAATGCAGCGGAAGTAAAAGAAATAGTAGTTCATGAAGCTACTATATAAATATATCAGAGTTACATAAGATACAACAGAAGAAATAGAGTACAACAAAAGTCTCAATAAAATAACCAAGTACAAGCTGAGTAGAACAACGGAACTGGAATAGATAGGACATGACAAGCAGATAATCTCCAGCGATTCAAATCTCCAAGAGAGTGGAAATCCAAATCTGTGAATAACTCAGGCTGACCCGAGCGTAAAGCAAAACACAAAACACTCGAGTCAGGACAATATATACTTATATAATGTAAACCAACTCAAGCGAACTGTAATAAGGGTACAAGTAACTTAGAAGATGCTTGGGACCGCCCATCCTCTAAGGATCCGTTAAACTATCTACTATGTAGTAATATACGCTATATACAGTAGTGTCTAATCAGTAAAGTATAATCATATAGAAAATAGCGTTAAGGGGATGGAGAACCTTAACGCGGTCGGATCTTAAAATCATAATCGTAGTAAAGCTCGATATGGTAGGTGACACGGCACAACTAGGCAATGCCAGGGTAGATATACCAATTACGCATCCGGACTGGTGGTGACGCATAGCAGCCACTACCGCCCACCTCGAACAACACTCCCAAATCAAGGGTGCGCACCAAATCAATCACAAGTAATAGAATGGTATCGAAGAAGTGTGTCCGATCAGAGGTGCTACCTCATTGGTCCGTCAATCGCTCCTGTTTTAGCCACCTTATGCCAACTCACGGGAGTTGGGTCCACGTATATACCTTAGGATCGTCGCCACCATCCTACTTCATTCTGGAATCTCCACCGCGTACACGGTTGCCAAAGTGGTTTTCGGTAAGACAGAGAGTATGTCCATATCCGATCCCGGTCTCTTTAACAACCCAACGTTATTATAACCCGTGGTTATAACTTTTAAAAACAATACTTTACTTCAAAATAAAATATCATTTCAAACCATATCTTTATCAAAATAAAGATTAAATCAATTCCAAACCATTTCCATATATTTAAATTTTCATATAATTTCAAAACTTCATTTCAAATCATTTTAATATAATAAAATATCATATCCTTACAAAACTTCATTTCAAATCATTTTAATAAAATAAAATATCTATCAGTTCAAATCCAATATTCAACTTTAAATACCTTTTAAATTCAAAGATATCGTTCATTTACTATCATTTCAAATCACCTTTAAATAGTTTATATTCCAATCAAAATAATTCATTTAAACCTTTTAAAAGTGTAATTATTATATTTTCAAATCAAGTATTCAATTTCCAAAGTTTCAAACCATTCTGAGTTCGTTTACTAAGTCAAAACCCTAATTATTAAAATTTCAGCATTTCACAGCATTTAAAAACAACTGCTATAAGTTATATTTGAAAACATTTTTAATTCAGCAAAGACAGCACTTAAAACTGCTGTTAAAACTCAGTTTTAGTTGAATTATAGTCCAAAACAGAAAAGACAGCAATTCAGAAGTGCTGCGGTAGTTCAGATTTCAAAACAAGTGTTAAATTTGGTTTCAGCAAAGACTGCAGACCATTATAGCATTTCCAGAGAATGCTATAATAGACCTGGGTTCAATATTAGCCTATAAGTTCAACTGCAGCAACTGCAGCATTTCAGAAATGCTGTAGTAGCCCTTTTATTCAAATTTTAGTGTAATTCAGAACCATAGCATTTCTGAATGCTATTAAAAGTGATTTCCAGCTTTTTAGTGTATTTCCAGCAATTAAATAACTTCATTTTAAACTCTTTAAACATTTTAAAAATCATAATTTAACATTTAAAATGTTTATTTACATATCATTTAACATGTATCTTTTTCACAATAAATTTCTTATAATTAAATCCAATTTTCAACAATTTACTTAATAAATTTAAGTGTAAAAGTTTCCAATTCTTCACATTTCAACAAATAACTTAACACTTCAAATTTAAATTACCATTTCACAAATTTAACTAAATTTCCAATTTTATTTAATTAACTAAAACCTTTAATTAAAACCAAATTTCACATTTCCAAGTCAAGTTATATTTTAAAAGATCACTTTTAAACATTCATTTATTTAACCACTTAAATTCATAGAAAAAAAATCAATAATACTTTAATAAATCACTTAAATTCACATTTAATCAAATTATCATATTTACCATTTCCAAATAAAATTTAATATCCATTTTATATATATAACTTAACTATCATTTTTAACCAAATTCCAAATTTCCAACTTAAGTTATATTTCAAAAATCCAGTTAAACCATTCATTAATTACATTTTTAACACATAGAAAAATCATAATTTCTTTATTTTAAACATTTCAAAATCTATTTAAATCAAATTTCATAAATTTATATTTTTAAAATACTTAAAAATATTCAAAACACTTTATAAAATAACCACGGGCCTGTATATAATTTTCTAACCTAGGTCAAGTGATACGGATATGTATCATTTCAATCCGCAGTTAAAAAAAGAAAAATCCGGGTTCTATCATTTCAAACCCGCAATCCCAAGTTAAAATAATTTAAATAAAAATCATTCAGGCCTATCATTTCAGCCCATAACGATTTTTCCCTATTCTAAAGTCCGTTCGGGTATGTATCATTTCAACCCATAGTGATTCTAATCTATAGGGAACTTGCAATGGTGATAACAGATATAAATAACAGAATAACATTAAATAATAGTAACATATGATATAATAAGTGTAATAACAGGTGTGAACATCATATGATAATAATATAAACATATATAACATGATGATATACATTACAGATTCAAATGGTGTCGGTTTATCAGTTATATAGGTACATATTGTCTGGTGAGAATAACTCACCTGTTCAGAGCTGGAGATATCCACCAAAGCACACAAAACAAACATAATGAAGGCATGATGACATGGATATGACTTGAGAGTGGAGAGCCAAAGCAATTGGACTTGTTCAAATATTTACACAAAACAATACAAGCATATGTAAGTTTCAACTCGAATTAAACATCAAATAACATTAGAATTCAAAGCCCAAAACAATGCCAATTTCTTTGCACTTGTTCTCAACCTCATATGCTTCAGTTAGACATGTGTTAAGCTCAGCCAAGGCAGGTGATTGGGTCTGGTTTGGGTCACAAAAGGGTCGGCCATCATGGGTTATCAAGGTGAATAGGTATAGGTGCAACACTTTACAAAACAAGGCAAATATCATCACATCTTGGCTCTTATTGGGCTCGGCCTCAAGCTCTATGTTCATGGCCTGATGTCCAGATGGTGGTGGCTGATGTGGCAGAGGTTGGAGGTTAGGTCAGAGGTGGTGGTGGTGGAGGAAGTGGTGGCTAGAGGTTGATTGAAGGTGGTGGAGCAAAACTAGGTCATCTAGTGTACATAGGAATGGTTTTGGTGCAATTTTGTGATGATCTCATGCCATGGTGTGGTCGACCTGGTGGGGTGATGGTCTGGAGGTGGTGATGGTCAGCATACGTGGTGGTGGAGGTCGGCCAAGGGCTGGTGTAGGAGGAGCTGATCAAAATAGTGGAGAACAAATGCAAAGATCAAGTAGAAATATAGGAAAAACAAAGAAAAAGAGAAGAGATTACCTAACTTTTGATCAAACAAATGATGATAGCCGTATATTTTTGTTTGAGGAATGATAAGTTCACGTGAAAGAGAAAAGAAATTAAGGAGGTACGGCTGAAAATGAGAAACAAAGGCACGGCCAAGCAATTAAGAAAGGAGTTTGGAAAGGGAAAGGTCGGAAATGCAAAGAGACTTTGGAATTTCAAAAGTTTAAAACTCTTCGAATTTCTTCTATTCTCTTTTTATAAGTTTAAATATCTGAATATAATTAAAAATTCAGTTTCAATTCGAAAATGTAACAAAAATAAAAAAATATAAATAAATAAATATTAATAATATATGATAAAATAAGAAATTAGCACAAAAATGAAAACTAGTCTAGAAAATTTGAAAATAAACAGAATAAATTTTGGAAAATTCATATGGACTTGTAAAACATTTATAAACAAAGATAATAACATAAAATAAAAATGCATTCACAAAATGAATAAATAAATTTTAATTAAATATAATTTAATTGAACAAAATAGCAGAAAAATAGGAACTAGCCTTTAAAAATAGAAAATAAATTCAATACGCTTTGGAAAAATTATATAATCACTTTAAATTATTTAAAAGACAAAATTATACATAAAATAAAATATTAACATATATTAGAACAAAATATGACAAATAAAATATAATTTATATGTTTTTAAAATAAATAATATTGCAAAATAAACAGTTTATACACAAAATTGAAAATTACATAACTTCTACAATATAAGTCCGTTTTCAACGAAACGAAAAGCAGTATTCATGGAATTAAATCTATTTTCATAATAAAAGATAAAATTTAAGAATTTTAAATATTTAAATTTAAAGTTTAAAAGTCAAAGTTTGACCAGTTTGAACAGAAATTCACTTTACAGTAAAATATCCAATTTTTACCAGTTTGAAATTATAATTTACATAACAATCAAAATATATATTTAGAAATGAAATATTTGAAACAAAACAAGTTTAAAATAATTTCAAATTAAAATAAAGTTTTTCAATCAGGAAATTCAATTTAACAGAAATAAAATATAAAATAAAATAAGCCTAAAATGTAGGGTTGTTACATACTGGAACCATAAGTGAAACTCAATTCAGAAGTGAAGTGCAACAGTGAATGATTCAACATGTCCAACTAGAAGTGTAGTGAACCCAAACAAGAATTTGAATGTGCTACAAGAGTGAACACATAAACAATACCCAATGAACAAGGAATCATGATATAGCAGTACACACAGGTGAAAGCAACTGAAATGTCAAGACTCAACCAAGATCACAAGCAATGTAACCAGCTGCAAGCTTCAACATGAATAGCACATATATACATAAAATGGTAACTGACTCAACAATGCAAAGAATGAACTTCAATGAACAACTCCAACATGAATATACAGGTTACGGGTGTCGCAGACCTGAGTGCAGCAGTGAATGGTCACAAGTGCACCAGTTCAAAATTTCACAAGTACAAGACCATATTCAAGTAAAGACTACAGGCAACTGAGCACATATATGTACAACAAACAGCATGCAGCATAGATGAAATAGAAATGGAATACAACTGCAACCATGATCAGGCAAAGGTTATGGAGACCAGAGCATAGGAATGTGCAGACTCAAGCTACAAGTTCAAATGTCAACAAAGCACATCAGTATGGCAACACAACAGCATGCACCTATATGAAGACTACACTGTCAAGTGCAGAAATGTACAGTGCAACATGGTCAACTACACAATGCAAATGAATATGGTCAGAACACAAATAGCCAGACAACACAAATGCAAGTATAACCCAGTGGTCAAGACAGCCTATTCATATACGAACTGCCTCAACACAACTGCAAAGCAACTCAACTCGAATTTGACCCAGTGCACAAGGCAACTAGACCATCAAAGTGCAACAAGATGAAGTCAGTGCCAATAGTAATGACAGCAACTCCACCAAGTCGTAATTCAATCCCAAAATACAGTCAATCATCCCAAGAGAAAAATAAAATGCAGTTCGAACATACATATATACATATCAATTTAATGTATATACATACATCACTGCATACATATGTTTGAAGACTAGAATGCAACTGGGTGCAGACAGTCTCAATCCAGACACATTGAACGTCATATATACTAAATGATCAGTGGACAATACATGAAGGCTTGAACAAGACTCGAGTGCTACATTAAAGGGTGCACAGACAACATATGAAGGAAATGCACTGGTTAGTGTGACAGCAAGTGGAATCAATGGTACAAGACAATGAAACAAAACAGGGTGGACACAAAATCAGTGACAACTTTACAACCAACTGATCGGCCCTCATGTCTGTTGTATTTGGACTTGCTTAATCAGTAAATAGTGACTTCAATATAATGGGAACTTGGAGTTATATTTTGGACTTGCTTTGGAAAACTCAGGTCAACCTGGGTTTAAACAATTTCAATTAGTTTCTTTGATTCTTTTTTTTTTTTCAGAGATATAAACTAGGTGTTTTAACTCAAATATATGTTTTATCTTTGGTTTAGAAAATAACAACCTATATTGGCTTAACACTAAGCTCAAAACAATTAATTATATCCAGAGAAATTGATTTGAAATCAAACATTTGTATTGAGGAACTCAAACAAAAGATGTATATGCTTATGAGCCTGCACTTAAATGTTGTCATTCACAGAGCATTCATGTAAAAAAACACATATTCACATACATATATGCATCAGAATCATACTTTTAAATTATTTTTAAGTGATGTTACTCACACAATCAAACTGCACAAGACTACACAAGTTTCAGATATCACCCTGGATGCAGACCCACAAAGAAGAACAACAAAGACTATAAATCACAATCAGATGCAAGCATGACACAGATGCATCAGTGAAACAAATTCTAGTGGGGAGGCAACAAATTTAAATATCAAAATGAACTACATGACTCAAACCATACTTATACATGAATGCAGACTGGACAACAAATGTGTTCAAGTACCAAGAAATCAATAACTAAAACTCCAAATGTAACAGCAATTCGAGATCCAGATTCGAAGGTACAGGGCATGCGAATAAAAACATATCCAAAACCGTGGGAATCAAGTTGTCACAATATCAGGAGATCGAGAAATAGGAAAGTCTCGAAGTTCATATAAATTCAACCCCAAAGAATCATCACAAAATCAAATCAAATTTGCCGATCATCATAGTAGGCATGAAATAGATGTGAGTAGGGGGGAACTACTCACCTTAGAACGAATTGGAGCAGGTCGAAGGAGCCACGATTTCTGAGGGGAATTGAAGCGCCATCGCGTTCGATTTGGCAAAGCGGCGATCTCATACTCGAAGCCCTAATTTTCTTTGTGGAGGAGAACGAACGAAAGCCCCACCTTTTTCTGAAGCCCTACGTTTCTAGATTGAAGAACGAAGCCGCCATAGAATCGAGACGACGCCAAGGCTAATTCTTTTGGGGACGAAGAAGAACCTCATGGCCGCCATTTTTTATCTTCGTTCATTTTTCTTTTTAGGGTTTGTAAATGAATGGGAAGAAATGGGGATCGGGTTCGTATTTGTGCAGAGATAAGGGTATGGGCCGAACGTGGTATAGGCATGGGTTAAGGGTATGGTATTAATTTTTTTCTTTTATTTTATTTATTTTTTTCTCTCTTTAAAATCTAATTTTGTTTTTGGTAATTATTTTCTTTAATTTGTTTTGTTTAAATCTTGTTGCTAAAATTTTAAACTATGTGTATTTATTCATTTATTTTGTATTAATTAAATTTTACAAAAGAATTTCAATTGATTTACAATTTCCAATAAAAATCAACAACCAATTTATATCACTAATTTACGAAAATTTTATTGTTATAAAATTTCCAACAACAACAGAAATTTAACTGTCAACGTAGATCGTTTATCGATGATTATAATTCGGGCGAAAATCCAGGTTGTTATAGAAATTCAAATTGAATTAAATTTTATACGCGTTTATACGCCGTATATTCACAAAACAATTCTGAAAAATACGAAAATTGAAATCCAGTAATAATTCAATATTACGGACCCAATGAAACTCGTTTCGTCAAATTCCGAGACTGTGCCTCAGAAGACTATTTTTAAATTCAATTTCAAACGATACAATTTCAGAACTGAACAAATCGCTTTCAAATTCAATTCTGAAGCTTCTATTATCTTCAGTAATATCAATATGAATTTTCTAAGCCTTTAAATTATTTTTAACCGGCTTAATATTGAAGATTCAAATTTTATTCAACTTTCAATAGATTAAATTCAAAAATTTAATCGCCAATTCATTCTGATAATTTGAAATTCAAGTCAAATCATCGTTCAAATATTTAAAATTAATTAAATATTCTCAAATTAAATTGTTCAAAATTCAGGGTCGTTACAGTTTCAGTCTCTAGGATAGTTATCATTGTTGTCCAGAAGCTCCACTATTTATAAAGTGAAGAAGTATGGATGGGTAGCTGCTATATGGCAGCTCAGACATCTGGTTCGGCATTCATCCAGTTTGGCAAAGCCCATATCAATCTGGTTCGGCACAGTGCACTTCAAGTCTCGACCGGCATCTCCAATACCGAGCCAAATATTTGGTTCGGCCTAAACTTGGTTCGACATCCATTTGGATCGGCGCATCTGGACCGGCAAACACAGAAACTAAATTGGTTCGGCATCACCCAAAACTAATATGGTTCGGCATAATGCCCGTATGAAATAATTGGACCGGCATGCCACCGAATGAAATATTTCGTTCGGCATTATTTTCCACCGCTCCAAGACTTTGTCTTCAGATCTCCTCTTCTTTACCGAACGAAGTTCTGGAGCGGCACATTTTGGTTCGACATTCTTCACCTTTCACAATACCGAACGAAGCTTCCTCTTCGCAACCTGATTTCAGTTTCTGCTCCTAAGGCTTCGCCTACTTCTCCTCCTCCGCGACTTCAACTTCGCCAGCGATGAAATTAAGGTAACAATTCCAACAGTCAACAAAACTTATGAATGCAAAAGATTAACAATATAATTAGTAATAATAAAATGGACAGTTTGGCACAGGTCCCTAATAAGTTTCAAAAACCTCAGTAAAAAAAAGTTTGTAAATTAGGTCCCTAGTATTAAATTACCGAATAATGGCATACACTTATGCAATTATTCAGTGAATAATTGCAGACATTTATGCAATTATGTCAAAAAATTGCAAACATTTCCACAATTATTCGTTGAAAAATTGCGGAAATTTTCGCAATTTTTTCAAAAAATTGCGAAAATTCCGCAATTATTCACAAAAAATTACGAAAATTTCCGCAGTTTTTTCAAAAGTTTGCGGAAAATTCCGCAATTATTCACCAAAAAATTGCATAAATTTATGCAACTTTTGGATATAATTGCATAAATGTCTGCAATTATTTAGTGAATAATTGCATAACTTTATGCAATTACTTGGTAACTTAATTCTATGGACGTAATTTACATACTTTTTTTACTGGGCTTTTTGTGTATTTTGAAACTTATTAGGGACCTGAGCCTAATATTCACATAATAAAATTAGTAATGTCACTTTCAAAATGCTCATTTCGTAACACAAGAACGCAATCCTCTTACGCGAACCGTTCTTCTTTTGTGCCACACACAATCTGTCATGTTGTATAGCATATACTTTCGAGACTTCTCCTTTTACGTATGGTATATTACCTTTACATAAGTGATATTTTAAAGAAGAAGAAAGGTGAAATTTTGAGAAAGGGTGAATCAACTCAGTGAAATGTTAAAAGGTGAAAATCTGCTGTAGTTGCCTTTGAAAATAGTAGGTACAAAGAATCAAATCACTTAGATTTAACAAAAAATAAAGAAAGAATCAAGTTTGTTACTTTACCCATTTAGAAAAGGAAAAAAAAAATCAAATTAATTGGGTCCTTTTGTTTGAAGTTCGGTTGGGCCATTTTGGATTACGTAGCTGCGACCGTACAAATGCTGATGTGCAATGTGTCAAAAATCACATGGAAGCAAGCAGCGTATTTACACCATTAATTACATCGATCCAAACAGACAAGAGACAAAAAAAGAACGATCCAAAATTAATTTCGTGGGCCTCATGTTTCACGTTCATCGTCTTCTCTTTCTTCGTTACCATAATTGAACAGGTCCATTTTAGGATCCAGCAGTATTAGTCTTATATATGCGTTGTCTTTGGTTTATAGCACGATACAAAGATGACATTGATAAAAAATCGATCGTTTGATTATATAATTTAGAAAATAAAGCATTTGCTTTAATTTTTCATTAACTTAAAATAAAAATCAAAATGATAGAATGTTGAGTAAAAAAAATTAATTGTATTATTCGAAACAAAAATTAAAAATATTAAATGATAATGATGCAATAAAACATTATTGAGCAAACAAATATCAGTTTTTTTCAATTTTATTGAAATACTGGATGTGAACTCATGCAAGATGAAGAATGTACTGGTAATGAAATACCTTTGTGAACATGTTCCTAATAGCATTTCATTAAGCAATGTAACATAACATATACCTACATGTACTTCTATTGAAAATTATAAAATTATATGTGGATGGCGTGTCGCGTGCCACGCATACAGTATGAGTCGCGTGCCACGCACAGAGTATGTGTGCACGCGCAAGCGCACAAGCAGATATGTTTATTTGGTGTCTCATTATATATGTATACATATATACATACATACATATATGTGTATGTGTACATACATACATACATATATGTGTGTATGGATACATACATATATACATACGTATCTGTGTGTAGATACGTATGTATATGTTCATACATTTCGAGATAACTGTCCCAAAATCCTTTCTCATTCATTTTCAATAATATGTTTATTTCATATCACGATACATCCTATTACCATCGGGTTGTTTGGTTAATCATGAATAATGGAAAATATGTCACCCTTCCATGTATTCTAGTAAGTTTACTTTTAATTATATTTAAAAAATTACCCTTTCCATTCCTCTTTCTTATTAATTATTTTAGTCTTAATTATATTACAAAAATTTCCTTTTCTTATTTATTAACCATGCATCCTTTTTTAGTGCTAACACATAAAAATAAATAACCGGATTACATTTAAAAAATTAAATATATGACTACCTTTTAGTAAGAGTTGTAAAATACAATATTTTACAATAACTACTTTATTCAAACGCAACTAAAAATATATCTCACATGCAATTTTAAATGCATGTAAAAGTATAATTGTATTGCAATTGAATGCATTTTTAAGACATTCAAAATCGGCATTGAAATCAAATATAACCGTGTTTTCTTAATGAAGTTAAATTACAAATTGCTTTAGGTCTGGATAAATTATTAAATGTAGCCAAAATTATTGAAGTTAAGTAGTTAAAACTATTACCGCCTTTTCCATAGGCAGTTAAAACAACATGGTTGTTTCATTTCTCTTGATTATTATAAAACATTTATAAAAATCTTCAATAAAATCAAATATAACTGCATTTTTGTAATGAGTTAAATTAGAAATTGCTTTGGGTTTAAGTAAATTATCAAATGGAGCTAAAATTATTAAAGTTAAAAGTTAAAAATATAACCACCTTCCCGATAACAGTTAAAATAATATAGTTGTTTCCTCTCTCTCAGTTATTTTGAAGCATTTAAAACTTGTATTGAAATAAAATATAACTGCATTTTCTTAATGTAGTTAAATGGTACATTATTTTAAGTTTAAATACGTTATCAAATGTAGACAAAATTATTAAAGCTAAACAGTTAAAAATATGGCTGCCATTTCAGTAGCGGAGTTACAATAATTTTGTTATTTTCTTTTTCTCGGTTAATTTAAAGCATTTTAAATTTGGACTAAGATCAAACACAACTACGTTTTCTTAATGCGGTTAAATTTTAAAGTACTCGGGTTCAAATAGATTATCAAATTCAACCAAATTTATTAAACTTAAGCAGTTAAATGGGACGGCCTTTTCAATAAACAATTATAATACTACACTTATTTCTTTCTTTCAGTCATTTTAAAGCATTTAAACTTTGAATTAAGATCAAATATAAATGAGTTCTTGTTAAATTATAAAGTGCTGTAAGTTTAAATAAATTATCAAAACCTGCCAAAACTATTAAAGTGAACAGTTAAAAACATGACTAACTTTTCAATAAGTAGTTATAATACTACACTTATTTCCTTTCTCTTAGTTATTTTAAAGCATCTAAAATCTGCATTAAAATTAAATATAATTGTATTTATTTAATGCAGTTAAATTATAAAGTGCTTTAAGCGTAAAAGATTATGAAATGCAGTCAAAATACATTATCGAATGATGAGGAAAAACAAACCTACTATATTCATAATAGTATTAATGTTTTATCATACAATCAAAATACTATTCAAATATAAAGAAAATATATTTCCATGACTTCATTGACATAATCAAAAAAATAAAAATAATAATGAATAAAAATTCTTACAACAACAACAATCAATTATATATATCAGAAATGGAACAGTGTCTAATCCATAAATATACATCAACTTTACTGAGTTTCATACCAACACATATTATCCAAACCATACAATCAGTTAGCATTTTGTAGAACAACTTCTTAAACAATAAGTAATAAAATGCTTCATTCTTCCATAATATACTTGTTGCAATTAATTTAACTTACAGACGTTTACGTGCTAATTCGTTACAAGCAATTTTTAAATGAAATACATAAATATAATTATAAAAAATCAAGGAACGGCTGCATTTAAATTGCATTAGACAAATACAATAAAATTATTGATATATCTTAATTCAAAACAAATTTGTACTTAATAGTAACTGCATTAAAACTCAATTGCAAGAAGAATTCATTGTGATTTGGGTTATAGTGCTGTTATCGGACAAATGTTGATGTGCAAGGTGTTAAAAATCACATGGAGGCAAGCAGCGTATTTACACCGTTAATTATATCGATCCAAACAGACAAGAGATAAAAAAAGAACGATCCAAAATTAATTTCATGGGCCTCGTGTTTCACGTTCAACGTCCTTTTTATTCTTCATTGCAATAATTGAACAGGGCCATTTTAGGATCCACCTTTATTAGTCTTATATATGCGTTGTCTTTAGTATACAGTACGATACAAAGATGACATCGATATGCTTTTTCAAATGTACGGAAAATAAGACTAACGATGTGAAACAAGTAAAATACAGTGATGTTTATGCGATGAATCGTCCCCGCAAAATGTAGTAGAAAATTTCGATTTCTAACATATGTCGTACCTTCAGGTCGTAAATTTATCTAAACTATTTTGTTGTACCTTTTGGTTATAAATTTTTCATTTTACATAAATGTACCTAATTATTATCATCTTCCCAAGTATTAGTTCATCTAAACATTGAAATACATGCAAAATATATTGGTTAGAGATCGAGTAAGATATAAAATGTATTGGGTAAAATAATGTAAAAATTATTGAATAAGAATAGTTGTGCGGTTTTTTTAATAATTATATACGCGTTTCGCGCGTGAATTGTTTTTCTATATATTGCATATGTTTAACACATTCAAGAGAAAATGTTTTGCAGAAATTGTGATGAAGCTTGTACCTTAAGTCGCGGACGATCTAAGTCACGATCGACCTACTCCTACCCAGTCGATTCCATTGCCGACCTACCAATCCAATTACCGACCTACCAATCCAATTGCCGACCTACCCAAGGTCGTAGACCTACCAATCCAATTGCCGACCTACCCAAGGTCGTAGACGACCTAACCCCAGTCTCCACTACGACCTACGACCCAACCTCCATCCCACGACCTAATTCCCAAATACCTGAATCGGTATACGACTTAACCAAACCACCCAACGATCTAAGTCAGCTCCGACTTAAGCCCTATGCCGACCTAAATCATCTCCGATCTAACCACCAAACCGAGCTAACTCCTTCACGACATAAAACTCCAATTGTTTCCCCTCTAATCACCGCCCTAACCCTGGATCGTCTTCAGACAAATTGCGAGAGAACTTGTCTAAATCACGGCATGACGGAAGGTCGCGAACGAACGCACTTCCTTAGCTCGTGAGATCATCTGATAAGTCGAGAGTATTTCTTTAAGTCGGAAACTACTGTTTGCATAAGTCGCGTGTTATAGGTCGGTTCCGACCTATGGTTGTAAGGTGTTGTGCTGTATGATCTTATGTTGTAATCTTTTGAGTCGTTTGATCTTTTTAGGTCGTCTGATTTTTTTTAGGTCGTCAACACTGCTGTTAAGTCGGTACGATATTTTCTTATGTCGTCTGTAAAGAATGTTGTTAAGTCGGTTGCCGACTTAGGAGTTGTATTTTTTTTCTGCTTGCGTGTTGTAGCCTATAAATAGGCGAGTTGTTTCATTTGTAAGGGTTGTTGAATATTGAATAAAATTCTCTTTTGTTAGCTTGTTGCTTTCAATTTCAATTGGTAGTCGAGTGTATCTCCTATCTCCACTAATGTCATTCGAGTGCGCTCGGATCATCGTTTGTTGAAGCCGATTCACGGTATCTTGTGCGCAAGATCAACGTTGAAGAATCGTAGATCTCTTTCCCGGTATCTTCGGATCAACGAGTCAGAGATAGCTAGAGTTCGGTATCTTCGGATCAACGAATTCGAGCATTTCAGTATCCATCAATCCACAGATTGCTATTTACGTCGATTGAAGATCGTTTTGAAATATCCGCTGCGTCAGTTTTGGTATCAGAGCTTGTTTTAGCCAATCATAGCTAAATCGAGTCTTGGAGCCGAGAATTTGAAGTGTTGAAGTTGTGTTCATCGTGTTCATCATATTTTGCAACAAAGTTGGAGTTTTCGATCCATTTCATTTTGGATCAAAGTTCGAAAGGTGTTTGAAACTTGAAGTGTGAATTTGTTGAAGTGTTTGTGAAGTATTCAATCATGCCGCCAAGACGAGTTCAACGTCATCGCAATATTAATGCTTTATACGGAAGAGAAGAGGCCGATGAGATGGAGCAAAGAATTAACGAGAATTTCAATGAGAAGCTTACGGAAGGGATTGGTCGATTAGAAAGGATGATGTTGGAGATGAGTCAAAATCAGAGAAGAGTATCACCTGAATCGAGCCATGGAAGAAGTAGAATTTCACCACATTCAAATCGAGAGAGAAGTGTCGATAGTGATCATAGAAGCGTGGATCGAGATTGTGATCGAAATGTTGAAGATCGAAATCGTGATAGAAATGTGAATGATCGTGATCAAAGGAATGTAGATCGTAGGAATGTTGGTGGAAGACGTGATGGTGGTAGAGATGTTGGTGGTCAGGATCGACATCGATATACATCGGATGGTGAAGAAGAGTATGATGGTGGTAGTGTTCATGGACGAGGACGTGGACGAGGAAGGAATCAATTGGAGTACGATCACAAGTGGGAATCGGGGATGAAAACTGAAATTCCTGAATTCAAAGGTGGTATGCAAGCCGAAGAGTTTTTGGATTGGATGGCTAATGTTGAAGAAATTTTTGATTTCAAAGAAGTTCCAGAACGTCGTAGAGTGAAGTTGGTTGCTACAAGATTGAGGGGTAGAGCTTTGGCATGGTGGCAGCAAACTAAACTTACACGAGAACGAATGGGGAAGTCAAAAGTTGAATCTTGGGAGAAGATGAAGAAATTGATGAAAGCAACGTTCTTACCTTACAATTATCAATCTTTGATGTATCAACGTTTGCAGAACTTGAGGCAGGGCACAAAGACTGTTAATGATTACGCAGATGAGTTTTATCAGCTTATCGCGAGGAATGATATTATGGAAACAGAAGAGCAGCTGACAGCGAGATTCATTGGGGGATTGAGAATGCAGATTCAGGATATGGTTAATATGTTCGATCCAAGATCTGTGGCGGAAGCACATCAGAAAGCGTTGGCTTGGGAGAAGCAGGGTAGACGAGGAGGTGGTGTGTTTACTAATTCCAACAATCAAGTGAAGGGTGTTAGTGGAAGTGCTAATGTTTCCAAACCTATCAGTAAACCAGTGATGAAGGAGGTTGAGAAGGCAAAGGTTAACAACGGTTTCAAATGTTACAACTGTCAGGAGTTGGGTCATAAAAGCAATGAGTGTTCAAAGCCAAAGAAGAGAGCAATGATTGCTGAGGTTGAGGATGAGGATGAAGAAGCTGAATGTTCTAATTCTTTACCAGTTGAGGAGGAAGACTTACTGTCGGGAGATGACGGATATGCATTGATGATGAGGAGAAGTTGTTTAACACCGAAGCAAGAGGAGGAAAGTAGTTGGTTGAGGAACAATATCTTTCAATCTACATGCACTATTCTGGGAAGAGTTTGTAAATTTGTTATTGATGCTGGGAGTTGCGATAATATTATCTCTACAGAAGCGGTGAAGAAGTTGGAGTTGAAAACTGAGAAACATCCTAAACCGTACAAGTTAGCTTGGTTGAGGAAGGGTGGTGAAGTGAAAGTTGGACGTAGAGCTTGTGTGAAGTTTTCAATTGGGCAGAAATACAAAGATGAAATCTGGTGTGACGTCGTAGATATGGACGTTTGTCATTTGTTGCTGGGGAGACCGTGGCAGTTTGATAGAGCAGTACAACATGATGGACGGACCAACAGTTACAGTTTCATGTTCGAAGGTACAAAGATTACTCTGGTTCCGAAGAAACGCCAACAGGAAGAAAACAAAGTGGAGGAAATCGAAGAGCTGAAAACTCTATTGACTTTGAAGGAGTTTGTTAAAGAAGTTGAAGAAGAGCCGGAAGTATTCTTGTTGATTGGACGAGAAAGCAGTGAAGAGGTTGAAATTCCAGAAGAAGTTAAACCAGTTCTGAAAGAATTTGAGGATGTATTTCCCGAAGAGTTACCAACGGAGTTGCCACCGTTGAGAGATATACAACATCAGATAGATCTTGTTCCAGGTGCTGTGTTGCCACACAGACCACATTATCGAATGAGCCCGAAGGAACATGAAGAGTTGCGGAGACAGGTAGAGGAATTACTTGAACAGGGGCGTGTGCAGGAGAGTCTGAGTCCTTGTGCTGTACCAGCTTTATTGGTACCCAAGAAGGATGGGACATGGAGAATGTGCACTGACAGTCGAGCATTGAATAAGATTACCGTGAGATATAGATTTCCAATGCCGAGGTTGGATGACTTGTTGGATCAGATAAGCGGAGCTACTATCTTTTCGAAGATTGATTTGAAGAGTGGATATCATCAAATTCGTATCAGACCAGGAGATGAGTGGAAGACTGCTTTTAAAACCAGGGAGGGTCTATACGAATGGTTGGTCATGCCATTTGGTTTATCCAATGCACCAAGTACTTTCATGAGGGTGATGAATCAGATTTTTCGACCGTTCATTGGGAAATTTGTGGTGGTATATTTCGATGATATTCTTATCTACAGTGGGAGCCCAGAGGAACATTTGAATCATCTTAGAGAAGTGCTGATGGTATTGCGACAAGAACAATTCTATGCTGCAACGAAGAAATGCGTGTTCATGACGCATAGTGTTTTATTTCTGGGGTATGTTGTTTCAGAGAAAGGAATACAGGTTGACCAAAGTAAAGTTGAGGCGATCAGAAATTGGCCGCAGCCCAAGACGATAACGGAAGTTCGTAGTTTTCATGGGTTGGCTTCATTCTATCGAAGGTTTATACCACACTTTAGTAGTGTGATGGCGCCTGTTACAGATTGCATGAAAGGTAAACAGTTTGCATGGACAGAGGAAGCAGGGAGTGCTTTTGGGAAGATCAAGGAATTGCTGACGTCTGCACCAATTCTAGTGCTACCTGATTTTCAGTTGGTGTTTGAACTACATACTGATGCATCCAAGGTTGGGATTGGAGGGGTGTTGAGTCAGAAGGGACGTCCAATTGCCTATTTCAGTGAGAAGTTGTCAGGAGCAAAGATGCGATACAGTACATATGATATGGAGTTTTATGCTGTTGTGCAATCTATTAAACACTGGAGACACTATCTATTTCAGAAGGAGTTTGTTCTTTACACGGATCATGAAGCATTGAAGCATTTGCAAGGGCAAGACAAGATTTCAGCGAGACATGCATCGTGGATTGCATATCTGCAACAGTTTACTTTTGTTGTGAAACACAAGTCAGGGGTGACAAATCGTGTGGCTGATGCTTTGAGTAGGAGGAGTCATTTGTTGACTACGCTAAAGGTTGAAGTGACAGGTTTTGAATTATTGCCGGAGCAGACTGCTGAAGACTCTTATTTTAAGAAATTTGTTGAAAGGGACAATGAAGGGAAGACTGATGAATTTATGATGATTGATGGTTTCCTTTTCAAGGGAAATAGATTGTGCATACCGGAGGGTAGTTTGAGAATGAAGATTATCAAGGAGTTACATGAAGAAGGGCATGTTGGAAGAGACCGTACCTTACAGTTAATTTCACAATCCTACTTTTGGCCATCGATGAGGAAAGAAGTGGAGAGGTTTGTCGAGAGATGCCATATCTGTCAAGTTTCGAAAGGAACTGCGACTAATGCGGGTTTATATATGCCATTACCGGTACCAACTAAACCATGGGTTGATGTGAGTATGGACTTTGTGTTGGGGTTGCCAAGAACGCAGCGTGGTAATGATTCCATTTATGTGGTGGTTGACAGATTTTTAAAAATGGCACATTTTATTGCTTGTAAGAAGACGGCAGATGCGGTTCATGTTGCTCAATTGTTTTTCAAGGAGATCTATCGACTTCATGGATTGCCAGAATCTATTGTGTCGGATAGAGATACTCGATTTTTGAGTCACTTTTGGTTGAGTTTGTGGAAAATGGTGGGAACGAAGCTGAAATTTAGTAGTGCTTATCATCCGCAAACGGATGGACAGACTGAGGTGGTTAACAGATCATTGGGAAACTTGTTGAGGTGTCTTGTTCAAGATAATCTAAAGAGTTGGGATGTGAAGTTATGCCAAGCAGAATTTGCTCATAATCATGCTGTGAATCGAAGTACTGGGTTCAGTCCATTCCAGATCGTTTATTCGAGCTTACCGAAGGGACCGTTGGATTTAACGGTAATACCACAATCAAAGAAGACAGTTAAGAAAGCTGCTGATTTTGTTGAAGGGTTGACGGAGTGCCATAGAATCGTTCAGGAACGATTGGAAAAGGCAAATGAGAAGTACAAACAAATGGCGGATAAGAAACGAAGGAGTGTAGTCTTCAAAGAGGGTGATTTTGTTTACGCGGTATTGACGAAAGATCGTTTTCCAGTTGGGACTTACAACAAGTTGAAAGCACGAAAGATTGGTCCAGTAGAAATTCTGAAGAAGATCAATGATAACGCGTATCAGTTAAAGTTGCCAGAAAATATTCATACTTCTGATGTTTTCAATGTAAAACACTTAATTCCATATTATGAAGAGGAACTTGATGAAATTGACGAAAATGTGAATTCGAGGACGAATTCCTTCCAACAAGGGGAGGATGATGAAGCTTGTACCTTAAGTCGCGGACGACCTAAGTCACGACCGACCTACTCCTACCCAGTCGATTCCATTGCCGACCTACCAATCCAATTACCGACCTACCAATCCAATTGCCGACCTACCCAAGGTCGTAGACCTACCAATCCAATTGCCGACCTACCCAAGGTCGTAGACGACCTAACTCCAGTCTCCACTACGACCTACGACCCAACCTCCATCCCACGACCTAATTCCCAAATACCTGAATCGGTATACGACTTAACCAAACCACCCAACGATCTAAGTCAGCTCCGACTTAAGCCCTATGCCGACCTAAATCATCTCCGATCTAACCACCAAACCGAGCTAACTCATTCACGACATAAAACTCCAATTGTTTTCCCTCTAATCACCGCCCTAACCCTGGATCGTCTTCAGACAAATTGCGAGAGAACTTGTCTAAATCGCGGCATGACGGAAGGTCGCGAACGAACGCACTTCCTTAGCTCGTGAGATCATCTGATAAGTCGAGAGTATTTCTTTAAGTCGGAAACTACTGTTTGCATAAGTCGCGTGTTATAGGTCGGTTCCGACCTATGGTTGTAAGGTGTTGTGCTGTATGATCTTATGTTGTAATCTTTTGAGTCGTTTGATCTTTTTAGGTCGTCTGATTTTTTTTAGGTCGTCAACACTGCTGTTAAGTCGGTACGATATTTTCTTATGTCGTCTGTAAAGAATGTTGTTAAGTCGGTTGCCGACTTAGGAGTTGTATTTTTTTTCTGCTTGCGTGTTGTAGCCTATAAATAGGCGAGTTGTTTCATTTGTAAGGGTTGTTGAATATTGAATAAAATTCTCTTTTGTTAGCTTGTTGCTTTCAATTTCAATTGGTAGTCGAGTGTATCTCCTATCTCCACTAACGTCATTCGAGTGCGCTCGGATCATCGTTTGTTGAAGCCGATTCACGGTATCTTGTGCGCAAGATCAACGTTGAAGAATCGTAGATCTCTTTCCCGGTATCTTCGGATCAACGAGTCAGAGATAGCTAGAGTTCGGTATCTTCGGATCAACGAATTCGAGCATTTCAGTATCCATCAATCCACAGATTGCTATTTACGTCGATTGAAGATCGTTTTGAAATATCCGCTGCGTCAAATTGTTACTTATATTTTTGCGTTGAAATTATATGTAGTTAATTTGAATTTTTTTTTCTGAGTTACAACATTTAATTTTTACGTTAGTATGAATTTTTATTTATAGGTTACAACATCAAATTTTTATGTTAGTTTGAATTTTTGTTTATTAAATTTTATTTTTAAACGATATTAAATTTTCATAATATTTATGGAAAAGCGTTTTGAGTTTATAAAAAAAAATGTATTTTTTAACTTCTATTTAAGTGATATTAAGGTTTTATAATATCTGTATAAAGGCATTTTTGGTATTTCATGCTAACAAAAAAAGTGTACAAAAGGTATTACAACCGTTATTAAAGATTAGATGCTATTATTTTGGAAGCAGCAAGGTTTTTTTGAAAATTTTTCTTCGAAGTTGCGTATAAAAAGGGCGATGTTTTAACGAATCACATGAAATGGCAATTTCAGAAGTTTTCGGTCGGACCAAAAAGTTGCGTTTCTATCCCAATTATTAATAAAGATGATATTTAATATAATAACTTTTACTGATATAATGATTTTTATGGCTGAATTAACTTTCAGCAAAACTTTGAAAACCGAAATTTTGAGACGTCTCTTCTGCGTCGGTTATTTAATTTCTCTGTCATACGTCAGGAGCAAAAAACCGCGGTAGCTTTTCTTCCAACCAACCTGCAGAGTTACTATAGAAGATAAGCGGTTGGTTTCAAGGGCACGTTTTGAGTTCTAGACCACAAGTTTGCAACAGTAATACGAAGGACAAAGGGTGTGTTTTCTTTCTTCGTATGGCCCGCGATGAATCCCGCCTACCACCTCGAAATAAATCATGGCACCCCGCCATCCTCAATTATCACCCATGATAAATTCTGTCTGTACAAAATGATACTGCATAGTCGTTTGCATTATAAAATAGTTAGTTTGGCTCATATCCCTGTTAAGTTTCAAAATAAAGAAAATATCCTCTAAAAATAAACTTACGTTTCTAGTCCATATTTTCAAATTCGCCTGCGATAAAAGACCTAAATATCATCTATGTTTTTAGCATTTTAAACACGAAAAACTTTATGTAGAATCATCGGATCAGCATACCGTTTTCACCAAAAATTATAAATTTTACAATTTTTAAAATAAAATCCATTGTTGATACAAAAAAATCGTATTTGCATGAAGGCTACAATTATTTCTTATATTTGTAGAGAATTCTGCAAATTTTGAAAAACATAAATTTTTCTTCAAATGTCAGCAATTATTCCATATAATTGCAGACTTTTATGCAATTATATGGAATAATTGCAGATTATGTGCTATTATTTCATATAATTACAGATTTTTCTGCAATTATTCCGTATACTTGTCATTTTCTGCAATTATATGAAATAATCATCAATTTTTATGTTTGCATTTTGAGAATTGAGAATGTAAATAGAACGGTTAGGGGTTCAAACTAGTTAATCATTTCGATATAATTCTAACAATCGAAAAGATAATTTGAACTAATAGTTTTGTTTGCGTTGGAATTCTCGTAGTCCAAGCATACAAAATCGTAATGTTGTCCAAAAAGCTTAAAAATAAAATGTGCCATTTTAATTAGCATTTAAATACTAGTATTTATTAAAATGTATAAACTAACTTGTTGGTAGCCTTTTGCTTTATATAATAATAAGCACCATTGTTCAAGTGGTTAAGTGATTCAGCTTTGGTGCGAGAGGTCACAAGTTCGAAACTTGTGTAACGTGATTCGAACGTTTATTGACATGTGATATGCTGTCTCAGTGACATGTTGTATATAAAGTACCATTTCAAAAAAATAACAATTAAAATGGAGTGCTCTCCTAAATTTAAGGATCACCATTTTATCTTTAGTGTAGGAACTTTGTTTAAATGAATAAACTAAAACAAGAGAAATTCTTTGTAAGTTATATATTGAACTGAGTTTAGTCGGATGTATTATAACCTTTGTACCATACCTATTTATAATATAGTAGATATTTCATTACCTAGCATGACAGTTTGTCTTCAAAACTATATATATATATATAGTAAATGCCATTTGTGTTGGAATATTTTGGACTGTATGTGATTTTTAGCATCGGGTGCGGGTTGGAAAGAATAGTCTGCACATCATGAAAAATACAACATATGAAGTGGTATGTATACACACACATACACACGTACACACATACAGACATATATATAAGTTTGGTTGTACGATTTTGATTGAGCTGTCTCGCATTGTAGATTGATATTAAACACCGGTTGGAATGAGTTGTCCAACATTATGAAAAATATAAAAGGTGAGATGGTATAAATAAATGTTCGGTAACAACAAATGGAATTCTTTCAATAAAGGATGTCGACAAAACTTGGTACTGCCTCGTCGCGGGGATGTGTGGAGGAGTTCGACTAGTGGAGTGCCGACTTGAGTTTGAAAGCAGAGCTCTCAAGAGAGAATAAAGAAAGTCAACAAATTTGGGATAACCATTCGAGTAATGCGAATGCATGGTTATTAAAGTCTGCCCAAGAGTGCTTTATTCAATCTTCATGTTACGCAATCCAAGGAAGAAGCTTCCCAACAGAGCAAATTTTGTTACATGGTCATGGAACAATTTAGAATCATAACTTGGTCTCGGCCACCTGTTTAAGGTTTGTCCTTGTGAATAATGTTTAGGAAAAAGGGCCTGTTTCGATATTATAATAAAGGAAGCAAAAAGGACAAAAAAAAAACGTGGACTACGGTCCATGAAATTAACTTTGGATCGTTATCTTCCATCTCCTGTCTATTTGCATCAGAAGACATAGTACAGTGGATGCTGTCTCCATGTGATTCATGGCTCGTTGCACAACAGCAATGTAACTCAAAATGCTTCGGCATTTTAATGTTACGGCTCAATCAATATGACCCATTTTTATGGAACCTAACCTGATTCTTTACTTTTAAAATCAATTGATCATCAACCTAATTTGATTGTTTCTTGTACCTACTGCACTTCACTCGTTTTCCAGAAGCAACTGCTGCAAAAAATACCTTTTCACGTGTTACTGAATTACTTCGACTCACCCATTTTCAAATATCATTATTACGCAATAAAAGTAAAATTAAGGAAAAGTATAAGAATGTATAATATTTACCACATAATTGTTTTAATGATGCATTTTCAAGATGCTTTATATAGAGATTAAAGTGTGTCTTGATGGATGATAGTTTTTTAGATCGATCCTTTTATTTTGATAAATATTTATTGATAATTTTCTTTGGTAATTTCAAATCATACAAAATATAGAAAATTATTTTAACACATAATATCCTTACACACGCTAATACCAACTATCAATTATTTCTAATTGTTAAGCACTACATTATCAAGCATTCATATTGATTTTCAAATGTAAGGTTAATAAATAAATTTAAATCTACATGTAGTTTAGGGAAATTATGCCTATAATGTTTCAACTTCGATGCATAAAAAAAAACATTTCGACGTTTGCCTTGGTACATTTTGATATCATTAACTACTAATAGTACTTAATTAAGAGAATATTAAAGTACCTTTGAAATATCATATTTTTTGGCACATCCAGCATAATATGACATGAGAAATATACATACGCTAAAAACATTGTTTACTCTAATCATTGGAAAAATCAAATAATTTTTTATCTCTCCATTAAGTATTCATGCAGACATCATAATTGAACAATATATCAACTAACACAATTCAAAAAAAATTACATATCATCATAAGATTCATAACACAAAATACTTGTGGATACACATAACATTATTTTGAATGACATTTCATTGAAGATAACAATAAATTCAAATGGTGGAACAAAACACAGTCAATGAAGTAAACTATTAAAAATAATTCACTATTATTAGAATATAACTGATATAAATTAATAATAATATAATGAATCTAACAATTCCACTGTATATTAATCGTATTAAAGAATATACTAAATTTGTTATATAATAGTGCATAACAAAAATATATTCTAAATTGGGTTACCAATGCGTAGAAGCAATTGATATCGAAATGAAATTTAATGTGATATATAATGAAAAAATTGACTTTAGAAAATGCATGAAGTAAATTAAATTATTTGTTTTACTTTGAAATAAACCGGTAGGAAATATGATTTACTCAAAGATATATTATACATTTTTTTTATAAAAATCAAAGACAAAACTCACATATCAACTATGACTTAAATTTTCATTTTATTTCTACAAAAATGTCCGGATAAATAATAAAATGGAAACAATTATCATACTTCTCCTCGTTCACCAAACAAACATTACCTCATACCTACAAACATATCTTTGTCTTAAATTCGATTCTATATCAATGTTTTCTTACGTTCATCTAATATCACATCCACAAACATATTTTTGATTTAAATTCTAGTTGTTCGAATATTAACTGGAACCGAAAAATAATATAACTACTATCTATGAAATAATACTTATACATAATAACCTAATATCGCCAAAGCAAAAATTCAAGTTTAATTAGAATCTCTATGCAAAAAAATTAGAATAAATGTAGTAAAAAGAATTATTAAAGTTTTCTAGCCATGACAACGGAGATCTGATAGCAAGGTGAAAATGGGTAAGGTTATATGCTTTAGAGATGGAGGACTTGGTGACTTCTTAAGGGTAGAGGATGTAACATAATGTTAATAACATATTCTAAACTATTAAAGCACTACATTTATTTATTTCTATTTTACTTTATTCTTAGGAAAATTATAAAAGAGAAACTTATACTAAAAAAGTTAATGAGGTATACACTAAATTTCCATTAATGTAGCAATCAATGGTTTGTGATTGAGAAAATTTTGTAAATGTTCTAATAAGTTAAACGTAAAGGGATGAGGACATAACATAATGGTTTTCCAAGAATTATGAAAGATCATGATATAAATTAAGTTTAGTCTAAAAAAATACAAAAGGAAAGATTCAATAGATTGATACATGGCATTAATAATCAAAAATTCATAATTTGAAATTTACTAATCGGGTCAAAGTATAAAGCTTAAAAATATTTGATTTGTACACATTTATATGGAAAATATTAATAATTTTATTAGGACCTTATGATTGTATGAGTTTGTTTGTAGTTTTGTTGTTTTAAAAGGTTTAAAAGTTCACATATATAATGTTATTCTTTTCTAATATATAGTTTACTCAAAAAATTATTTAAAAGTAATTCACTAAAATACCATAATATTAAAAAATTTATACAACGTCACGCTCACTCAGTTGAGATTTTCAGTATTGATATGCAATGTATCTTAGTTAAAACTTTCTCTTGTAAATTATACTAAAGAACAAAATAAAGCAAATGAAAGTAAAAATATTCATCATACATCAATATGCACTTAATGTAACATTTCAATTACATATTAATTAAGATTCTAGAACAAAAGGAGTAAACATGTTTTGTTTGGAAAGTTCTTGAATAACTTAAATTCCAAAAACTAGAATTTAAAATATTTACTGAAATAGAACAGCCATGGAACAAATAACTTATTCTGCAATTGAAACAAAAGTAAAAAAAGATGGGGAGTTAAATTAGAATCAAAATCCTAAAAATGTAAAAAAGGCTTTAATCATTGACACATGAATTTTCTTTGGAGTTCCTATCTGACATTGGCCATGAATTATATTTGGACTTCCAATCCAATATCATTGTGAATTCTTATAATATATTTTATTGTACATCCGATAATGACATATTATATAATATTTGAAATCTACATAAACGTCATGCCTGTAAGACAAAAATTATAATCATGTTTACTAATATACAATATATAATATATAATGATCACATTCAATCATAAGCAATCATAAAAAATATTAGGTAAAATTTAAGCCAATATTACCTCAATAATGTATTGAGTTGCTGAAGAAATTATTCAAAAATGTTTTTTTGCTTAGTTATTTAGCATTTTGCTAAATTTATTCAAGGAAGGCAAAGTATTTGTTGAGAACCTATGAATTCCTACTTTAGTACTTACTAATGATACATACGTTCATTAAAATACGGAAGCATTTATTAAATCTCATATTAACCCACTTTTTGACCAAAGCAGATTCAAGCAGAGTTAGAAGGCTAGGGCGAAGACAAAAAGACTGGAAAACTTAGAAGTATACTTAGAAGAAGTAGAGAGACAACTTGAAGAAATTTCTATAGAAATTAGACTAAGGAGATAACCCCGTGAAGAGTGATTTTGGTCGGTGAAGAGTGATTTGGGTCGGTGAAGAGTTATTTTGGATCGGTGAAGAGCTGTTTTGGATCGGTGAAAAGTTGTTTTTTCTCTCCTTTTGGCCTTCCAAACTCCATATACTTCATATACTACTCCAACCACTCATGGACAAGTGATTTTCATAGAGTTTGGATGAGCAATTCCAAAGATTGATCAGAAGAAAGCAAAGGAAGTAGGATAATTCAAGTGTTATTGGGAAGATCATTAAAATCAACTCAAAGTGATGGAAAAGTGCTTGGAACACATCAAATATGGTATAAAGGCAAAATAAGTAAAAGAGTTCACTTTTCAACAAGCAAAACAGATCGGTACCAATTCATTATAGATCAGTACCGATTTTCTTTCTTAATTCATGGGCCTCCATGCTGATCACTTATACAATACTGGACTAGCTTTTGGACTTCACTGCAAGTGGACTTTTGAAACTGTTCTCCTGTTTCCCTATAAATACTAATCCCACATGGCACCCAAAAAAGGATCTTCTTCTTCGGATTAGATTCTTTAACTTAAGAGAATTCTTCTTCTTCACCTCTTATCTCTCCTCTATTAAAGTCACCTAGGATACTACTATTTGTTGTTCTAGTACTTAGATCAGCAAATCTCTGGTACTAATGACTCTTAACAATCTAGAAATTACATTGTAAATCTGTGATATACTAGATTGTGGTCGGATCTGATATAACTAGTTGTAATTCGAAGAGAAATTAACTAATAACAAAATATAAAGTAGACGTAGGCCATATATTGCCGAACCACTATAAAATTCTTGTGTCTTCTTTTATTTTTCTGGTGTTTTTTTGTTTGATTTGGATCTCTACATTTTGGTGCTTTCATCTAGCATTTTTTGTGTTAGTGCCATTTTTGGCGTCAACATCTCCAATTTATATAATTCTTTAAATCATGTGTTCCATCACAAAGTTGGAACTAATAATGCATCTAAAATACCATTGGCTAAAGAAATTTAATAAAAATGAATTAACAAATGATTCTTTAATTTACTCACATTAAACATTTATAATTATTTCTATCAGCAAATGAATTCTTGTTAAAATTAACTAATTATAATGAATGTGCTAATTTGTTTGAATTTAATTAAAAGGAATTTATAGAAATTAATTTCATTTACTTGATTTTTATTATTAGATGCATGGTAATATAATTTGATAAAATCCTTTTTATTTTGATTTAGTTAACTTATAAAAATTATAAATAACCACATCTTCAATATGTAATTATCTTTACATATCTTTGAACTACAAAGAGTTCAAAACTACATCAAATAAACTTTTTTAAAAATCATGTATAATATGTGTAAGACTGTTATGAATTTTATGGTAACCATACAATAAAATAGACTACGATGAATTTTGTGTTAATAATACATTGAAATAGAAAAATATGCATTGGTTATGAGCATTTAATGGTAGATTAAGCAGTACTAATTTGTTTTTATTAGGGCATTTGTTAATTAAGATTATAATGTAAGAATTTCCAAAAACTAAGGTCATGTCGACCAAGACTATGGAAAAATTAGAAAGGAATAAGTTTATAGAGCACACATTTAAAATTGAATTAGTAAACCATGCAACCATATAACCTCAGACATAAATAAAATTATAGAACATAAAAATTTAGTAATAAATAACGAAGGTAACATGCGCGCGCGCGCGTGTGTGTATATATTTGTGTGTGTGTATTACATAAAAATTGAAAATTCTATTATATCGACGTATTTAAACCATGTAATCTCACGAAAATAAATTCGTAATCATGCTAACTAAATTAAATCCAAAAGAGTCATTCATGTTCTTTATAGAATTTTTTTTACCTAATTTAAATCTTCCCGAAATTCACCGATATTAACTGTAATGAGACAGTGAGCAAGGTGAAATGCCATAGAGATTGAGGACTAGATGGTTGGACTTCTTAATGGTAGAAAAGATCATATTTTAAATTATTAAAGCCTTGTTTTTTTATTTTATTTCATTTCTAGGAGTAAACAGATAAAAAGAAGTTGGTGAGGCAGAAGAAATGGGACGTGTAATGGTTAAAGTTTCATTAATGCAAAAATTAACGATTTATAAGGGAAAAATATGGAAATTCCAGTAAGGTAAGCAATGAAGGAGGCAACAAAAAAGTTTTTGTTAGAAGTATGGGAAGAACACGATATAAATTCAGAGTAATCAAAAAAAGAATAAAAAAAGAAAGATTCAATTCCTCATGTAATTGAATAAGTAGATTGAAACATGCCACTAAAAATCCAAATAACTTAAAATATCATATTTGTATAAATTTTATGCAAAACATCAATTTTCAGAAGACCTTACGATGGTATGAGTTTGTATTTAGTTTTGTTGCCATATGTTAGCACCAAATTGGTCATTAACACCCTTGAATAGAGTTATGTAGAGAGATTAATGAAGAAAGTAAATTAAAACAGAAAAATATCGCAATTGAGTGCAAAAAGATCAACAGAAAGAGAACACTAGATTTATAGTGGTTCGGCGTAATTGCCTACGTCCACTTTGAATATGATCTTTATTACTTTCCCTATCACTTGAATACAGATACAATCCGTAAACAAACCACTTGAATACAAGTTTGAATCGAAAATATGAGAGTATAAAAAATGGTAGAGTTTCCCTGGACTCCCAAAAGAAGGTCCTTTCAACTGTACTCATGCCTCTGTATTTATAGACGAAGATAGGCCGGACACCCTTCGCAGGCCCAGGAACAAGGTACTTCGGCCCATAGTAGGCGACTTCTGTATGCCGAGCAAGGCATACCGAACGGTGGTGGCCGAACGATGGTGTGCCGAACGATGGTGGCCGAACGGTGGTGGCCGAACGATGGTGTGCCGAACGAAGGTGGCGGAACGATGGTTGTCGAACGAAGGTGGCCGAACGGTGGTTGCCGAATGAAGGTGGCCGAACGGTCGTTGCCAAACGAAGGTGGCTGAACGATGGTTGCCGAACGAAGGTGTGCCGAACGATGGTGGCTGAACGAACCTGGTCAAACGGTACATATATGCCGAACAATGCACATATGCCGGACTACCCAAAACGGATCAATCCCTTACGTCTCCAATCTCTAACTAAATCAAGTCTTATCCAGACTCAATCAAAGCCTTTGTAATTATCACCTTGTAGCCGAGCCAAGTGACCAGATAACATTTGAGTACTATGAGTCCCCAGAGCGTGGACTGGAGTATAAACGACTTGAGCAAAATCTCTAAGTCCCTGAAGCGGACTAGAGTACTTTGAGTCCCCAGAGCGCGGACTAGAGTATAAACGACTTGACGAAAATCTCTAAGTCCCTGAAGCGGACTAGAGTAATCTGTGTCCCCAGAGCGCGGACTAGAGTATAAACGACTTCAAAAAAGTCTCTAAGTCCCTGAAGCGGACTAGAGTACTCTGAGTCCCCAGAGCGCGGAATAGAGTATAAACGACTTCAGAAAAATCTCTAAGTCCCTGAAGCGGACTAGAGTACGCTGAGTTCCCAGAGCGCGGACTAGAGTATAAACGACTTGACAAAAATCTCTAAGTCCCTGAAGCGGACTAGAGTACTCTGAGTCCCCAGAGCGCGGACTAGAGTATAAACGACTTCAGAAAAATCTCTAAGTCCCTAAAGCGGACTGGAATACTCTGAGTCCCCAGAGCGTGGACTAGAGTATAAACGAATTCAGAAAAATCTCTAAGTCCCTGAAGCGGACTAGAGTATCCCTAGAGCGCGGACTAGAGTTTAAACGACTTTAGAAAAATCTCCAAGTCCCTGACGCGGACTAGAGTACTCTGAGTCCCCAGAGCGCAGACTAGAGTATAAACGACTTCAGAAAAATCTCTAAGTCCCTGAAGCGGACTAGAGTATAAACGACTTCAGAAAAATCTCTAAGTCCCTTAAGCAGACTAGAGTACTCTAAGTCCCCAGAGCGCGGACTAGAGTATAAACGACTTGAGAAAAATCTCTAAGTCCCTGAAGCGGACTAGAGTACTCTGAGTCCCCAGAGCATGGACTAGAGTATAAACGACTTGACAAAAATCTCTAAGTCCCTGAAGCGGACTAGAGTACTTTGAGTCCCCAGAGCGCGGACTAGAGTATAAATGACTTGACAAAACTCTCTATGTACCAAATTGTGGACTAGTGCATAAACCATTCGACAAATCTCTAAGTTCCTAGAGTGTGGGCCAAAGCATGAACACAAATTGGGCGCGAGTCGACCGGGGAAAGAATAACTCTAAGTCACTAGAATGAAGAGTGGCTTATAAACACCGATAAATAGATGAGTGGATTCCGACCGTTCTCTATTCCACAAACTTCGGCCGGAAATCGAAAGGAGGAATATTAACTCGCTAAGGATGGAGTTCGACCATCCGACTTGTGGCCTGGCCAAATCAATGCTGGGAGCAGAAGTACAAATCACTAAAAGCTGAATACGACAGCTCATTATAGCTCTAGCCTGGCATTCTTTACAACTTAAGGCAACGATTGCAAGGAGGCCTCAACACATAATCAATCGAAACGACATCCAAAGCTATGAGCGACTGACTATATCATACCTCAGATCGAGAGTCAATATCGATCTGCACCAAGCACATACGAATGTGACCCGAATTTCCCTTGAAAAACTATGGCCACCAGAGTGTGGAAAGGAGAGTAAACCACGAAGACTTAGTCATTAATTCTCCAGCACCCTCCTTCGATCCGTCAGGAGAAGTATGAAACTGGATGAGCATGACCCGACTGCACTTGAGCCAACTTTTCCCCGAGATCTGATTATGGAACATGAACCAAAGTGGACGTGGCTGACCGTTCAGTACCCAACTTACGCCCTTAAACCGACGAGGCATCGGAGTATTCCCCTTGGAATGAAAAACCACAATACAATCTAGGATAGGCGAGACTCAGCCTCCCATCAACTAACCTGATCCCATGATTCAACGGGAAAGAGAGTAAAGCTAAAGTGGGCATGGTTGGCCTTCCTACTTATCGGTATATGCCCCAGACTTGGGGGCACGAGCGAGAAGCAGGATGAATGTGAACCAATTTATTCACCGATCGACTCTATGTCTTTGAAGTTTAGGTGGGAGTGTAAACATAGCTAGGACGAAACTCAACCATCCACACAGTACATTTATCAACCCGAGACTGGGAGTAGAAGCGTGATCATCCAAAGACTGGCTACGATAGCTCAATATTGAAACTTGTATATAGTGTTTATAACTATTCAAGGCTACGACCGAAAGAATGCCTAGCGATAGAATCATTAAATCGACGCCTAAGCTCGTGGACAACTGACTATCACTCCAACCCGAAGGACGGGTAAAGGATCATGAATGCATTGAATGGAAAGCGCGTTACTCGAATATACAAGAAAATTCAAACTCAAAGCAAGATCCAGCTGTGCAACTTCACGCAACTCGAGGCTAACCCCTACTCGACATTTTCTTCAACGTGCTTCTAAGCCTGATCTTTGGCCATTTGTAGACAATCGATCAAAGCATTCCGAGCCCTTCACTATCAGACTTAATAACTCATGATAAGACTCTTGGATTTGACTAGAGTATCCATCAACATTGACCGTCCCAACCAGATTTCACATTAAATGTTACACAAAATAGTTACATCTGAATCCGAGATTGCACCCGCTGAGCTGATAGTCGACATTACAATCAGCCATGGTGAACCTTCACGGGTGCAAAAGATCGAATCACAACTCAGTGCAATGATGATAAAAGAATTAGATGGATTTCTCTAAATAAATGATGATATGTTCCCTTGGACCCATTCTTACATGCGTGTGTGATTTTACCGACTATCGCGAGCCATGCATTGAATATCGACCTGAAGCTACAAAAGCTAGCGTCATACAACGACCTAAGACGTCTGAAGGACTACTTAAATAGAATATCGAACTAAGCCAATTCGATATCACTTATTTCCCTCGAAGAGCTATCCAAGGACGAAAATTAGCAGACCTCATATCTGAATTCACTACATCAGACGACTACTCAAAGAGTAGTGGAGAAACAACCAACAAGTGGAAAATGTATGCAGATGGAGCATCCAATGATCGGTGTTATGGCGCAGGAATCGTGTTAATGACTCCTAAGGAACGATCGATCTGCTAGGCTCTGAAACTCGATTTCCTTGTAGCAAACAACGAAGCTAAGTATGAAGCCTCGACCGCTAGCCTCAAACTTGCTAGAGAACTTGGAGTGGAAACTTTAAATATCTTTTGTGATTCCTGATTAGTAGTATGCAAAGTTAGGGAAGTTATTCTTGTCGGGGGGCATTGTCTTGCTCCTTATCTCGGGCGGGTCCAAGAGCTACTAGCTGACTTCACGTATTACATCATTACACGCATCCTCAGCGAAGGAAATGAAAAGAGTCAAGTCACTGGCCAAGCTGGCCAGTTTCAGGGACGTGCAACGGACATACTTTGTTTCGGTTGAAGTACTTAATATTCCAAGCATTGACGGATGGAGATCGGCTAGATCTTGGAGACAGAGCCAGAAAAGGGGTCATTGATGACTCCTATCAAAGACTATCTACAGTGAGGAATTCTTACTGAACGGAGGAATGGAAAACGACAGATCCTCCTCAAAGCTTCATGCCAAATCATCCAAGAAGAAGTCATATGTAGAAAGGAGTTTATCCATTCCCATGCTTCGGTGTATCACCCATAATGATATCAAATGAGTCTTGAGTGAAGTCTATGAAGAAGAATGCGGCGATTACATCGGGGGCAAACCCTGACAAAGAAAATACTCTTCTATGGGTTTTACTGGCCGACTATCAATCAAGATGCAGTTGATCATGCTAGAAAATGCGATGAGTGCAAGATGTTTGCAAAAAATTCGAGAGCCCCGCCGATGGAAATTACTCAAATGGCTAGTCCATAACCGTTTGCCACTTGAGGGCATTGACATCATCATCTCCTTGCTGATCCTAAAGGTGGTGCGAAATACATCATCGTAGCAGTTGATTAATTCACCAAATGGACAGATGCAGAACTTTTAACCACGACCAAGATGAAGAAAATAATCGACTTCGTCATCCGTAACGTCATTTATCCTTATGACCTTCCACGATCCATTATAACTGGTTGAAGCTATGAACAAAATCATAAAGTCTATTCTAAAGAGAGGTTTGGAAAAGGCTAGAGGTAAATGGGTGGATGAACTCTCAACATCATTATGGGCTTATAGAACTACCCATGAGTCCATGGCTGGCCATACTCCCTTCACCCTTGCTTACGGCTCCGAGGTCGTCATCCATGTAGAACTTGAAGTCCCCTCTCATCAAGTGGCTGATTACAACCCTTATTTCACAAAAAAATAAACAAGGAACTGCAATCGAATTGCAATTAAACTAGATGGAATTGGTGACGACTTATGAGCATATAAAATGCATCCGAGGGCCAATGACAAGAACGTGTGCCCGAACATGCACGTGTATATTCGAAAAAATTCGACTTCTTGAAATCAATAGAAATTGAATTTTCACTTAGGGTTATTAAGAAATGACTAGATCAGATAGCCGAAGCTTACTAGCCCTATAGAACCGGACACAGATGGCCACCGATGAACTACAATCCTGAATTTATACTATTGGGAATCGACCAAGCGTCATGACGGTGGAAGAAGGATACGACACTTTGGAGGATAAAATTGAAGGATAGTGATTATTCAGGAAACATGATGGATTTCTTTCTGGAGACTCTAACTTGCTTCGATTCAAAGCGCGTCATGTTGGTTCACATGACGGACTTTGGGGGGGGGGGGCAAATGTTATCCGGTCACTTGGCCCAGCTACAAGGTGATAATTACAAAGGCTTTGATTGAGTCTGGATAAGACTTGAGTTAGTTAGAGATTGGAGCATAAGGGATTGATCCATTTTGGGTAGTCCGACATATGTGCATTATTCGACCTATATGTACCGTTCGGCCAGTTTCGTTCAGCCACCATCGTTCGGCACACCTTCGTTCGGCAACCATCGTTCGGCCACCTTCGTTCGGAAACCACCGTTCGGCCACCTTCGTTCGACAACCACCGTTCGGCCACCTTCGTTCGGCAACCATCGTTCCACCATCATCGATCGACACACCATCGTTCGGCCACCACCGTTCGACCACCATCGTTCGGCCACCACCATTCGGTATGCCTGGCTCGGCACACAGAAGTCACCTACTATAGGCAGAAGTACCTTGTTCCTGGGCCTACGAAGGGAGTCCAACCTATCTTCGTCTATAAATACAGAGGCAGGGGTACAGTTGAAAGGACCTTCTTTTGGGAGTCCAGGGAAACTCTGCCATTTTTTATACTCTCGTATTTTCGATTCAAACTTGTATTCAAGTGGTTTGTTTACGGATTGTATCTGTATTCAAGTGATAAGGGAAAGTAATAAAGATCATATTCAAAGTGGACGTTGGCAATTACGCCGAACCACTATAAATCCGGTGTTCTCGTTTCTGCTGTTCTTTTTGCACTCAATTGCATTATTTTTCTGTTTTAATTTACTTTCTTCATTAAACTCTCTACATAACTCTATTCAAGGGTGTTAGTGACCAATTTTGGTGCTAACACCGTAGTAGGTAAAATATTTCACTTATAATATTGTCCTTGGTAACACATTGTTTACTCAAAAAAATCATCAGAAGCTTATTCACTAAAGTACAACAAAGTTTACATAAAAGTCACACTCGCTTATTTTGGCATTTATATACTAATATCGAATGTATCTTAGTTGAGACTTTCTCGTGTAAATTATATTAATGAGAAAACTAAGATGAATAGAAGTAAAAATATTTATTGTACCAATAAATCAATGTGTTGTCAACGTAATTTATTAATTACATATGAAGGATTCTAGAGCAAAAGAAGTATACATTCATTATTTGGAAATTTCTTAGGTAACTCAAATATTTTCAAAGTTTATTGATAGCGAACGATTGAAATTTAAAAATATTAACTGAATAGAATAATTAGTGGATGAATACCTTGTTATGCAGTTGAAACTTAAGTTAGAATGATGGGAAAATCAAGATCGATCTAGAAAATAGCATCTACAATTCACCATTGAGTTAATTTGTAGATTTGAATTTTGATGAAAACTCCATACTTTTAATCTTTTTTTTGTTGAAAAATGAATTTATTGACTCTAAATTGGACCAGGAATGATAATCCATAATACGATATCACCGTCGAAGAAAGAAACAATGAGATGGAGATATGATAGTGGATGTGAAGACATAATCTAGTAATGTACAAAGAAATATGGTAATATTATAAACAATAATATTAGATAAAAGATTGTTCAGACATTCAAGTCTTTTAGTATTCTGTGAATGTTGATAAAACATGAATTGTTTGGGAAAAAAATCGGATGGAAAAACTATAATATTGTCTAGAGTTAGCTAATTTAAATCTTCCCAAAATTCACTTTGAAATTCCTCGATATTAATTGTAACAAGACAGCGAGCAAGGTGAAATGCCATAGAGATTGAGGACTTGGCTATTGGACTTCTTAATGATAGAAAAGACCATATTTTAAATTGTCAAAGCCTTATTATTTTATTTAGTTATATTTAATTTCATTTGTATTGGAAAATAGATAAAAATGAAGTTGGCGAGGCATAAGAAATGAGAAGTGTAACAGTTAAATTTCAATAATGCAGCAACTAATGGTTTATGGGGAAAAAATTTATGGAAATTCTAATAAGGTAAGTGATGTGGGAGATTAAAAAAAAAGTTTTCTTAGAAGTATGGAAAGAGCATGGTAAAATTAAGATTAATAAAAAAAAATACAAATGGAAATATTCAATTCCTCATGTAATTGAGTAGATAGATTGAAACATGTCACCAATAACTTAAAGTGTCTTAATTGAGTTTGTATGTAGTTTTGTTGTCGTAGTAGGTTAAATATTTCAATTATATAATATTGTCCTTTGTAACGGATTGTTTACTCAAACAAAACATAAGAAATTGTTTCGCTAAATTACCACAAAATTTATACAAAAGTCACACTCACTTAATTTGGCATTTTCATATTGATATCTAATGTGTCTTAGTTGAGACCTTCTCTTGTGTAAATTATATAATGAGAAAACTAAGATGAATAAAATAAAAAAAATTCATTGTACCTATAAATCAACATGCTATCAATGTTACTTACCAATTATATGAAGGATTATGGAGCAAAAGGAGTATACATTTTTTATTTGGAAAATTCTTAGCTAACTCAAATATTTTCATGTTTATTGATACTTTCAATGATTGAAATTTAAAATATTATTTAAATAGAATAATTGGTGGATAAATATCTTGTTATGAAACTGAAACTTTAGTAAGAATGAGGGGGTGCAAATCAAAATCAAATCCTGTGGAAAAATCCAGATCGACCTAGAAAATAACATCTACAATTCACTATTGAGTTTGTAGATTTGAATTTTAAAATGAAAACTTCATACTTTTCATTTATTTTTTAAAAGTACGAATTTATTGACTCTAAATTGGACCATGAATGGTAATCCATAATACAATGTCAATATGACATTGATTTTTCAATATGAAATTTTTACTTTGCTTTACTTTATATGTTCCTTCATGAGTAACTTGTTGTGTACACCATATATCATACATAGTCCTATAAAAACTTACTCTATTAAACTCCTTTTTATCTGAAGAGCAAAATAAAATATTCATAACTTTAACATTATTAATGGCATCTACCTTATATGTGTCGGACCATGTGGAATACATGGTAGTGGGTGTACAGTATTGTCCTTGAGTAGGATATTTCAATTCCATAATTATTTACCTACATATAAATTCTCATCCTTGCTGACCAATATGCATACAAATGTAGCTGTAGAGTTATACATATTACTTGCACGTATACACAAACTTTGTTACGGTTTTATGGAAGTATAACCCTAATACTAATTGAAAGTATGCTAAGGATCTAGTAATATGAATAATATTAAGTAAACTAAGTAAATACACAAGAAAGCGAAAAAGCGTAGAATATAAAAGAATGTACCGGTGATTTTTATACTTGTTCGGACTTCCAGTTCTATGTTCAGCCCTAGATTCCTTTTGGAATTTCAAGGACATGTTTCTACAAGACCATCTGAACAACCGAATATGACTTTAACATTTTGCTTGAAGATCATTAACACGACTTCACATTTTATAGATAAATATGACTTTAACACTTTGCTTGAAGATCATTAACACGACTTTACATTTTATAGATAAATATGACTTTAACTTATTGTGTTCTCTGATAACACTGATAAGTCAATCTAAGTATATCTGTCTATAATCTTCTTTGATGATTGTGAAATAAAGAATTAGGAAGTAAAAAGGTTGTTTTGAATGCTTTTGAAATCTTTGAAAATATGGAGTATAGAAAAGAAATCAAGTAAGGTGAGATCACTAAGTTCAAAAACAATGATTATTTATAGTGTTCAAAATGTTTTATTTGAAGAGAAAATAGCCACTAAAAAACTTCCATATGTTTTTGAGAAAGATAACCTTTCAAAATAAATTTCTATTTAAAATAAAAAATAATCGCTAAACGGTTTCAGATGCCTAAATAAAGATCTCAGACGTCCAAAAATCTACAGTCTTTAAATAAAAAAGAAGTAGTTCAAAAATAGTTACATTTAGACGTCTAGAAAATTTATTTAGACATTTGGAAAGTTTATTCAGACGTCTGAATTTTTAATCAGATGTCAGGATAAGTCATTTAGACATCTCAAAGCCTATTTGTTTTAAAAAGTTATGTAAGTTTTTACACGTCTGAAATTTTATTCAAACGTCTATAAATTAGTTTCAGACTACTGTATCTTTGCATGACGTAAAAATAGAGAATAAATAGTCTAATTTTTTATTTTAAATGTCTAATTATCTGGCTCAGACATATCTAACTCCCTGTAACATTGAAATATTTTAAATAAAAAAGTAATTTTCCAAGTTAAATAAAAAAAAATTATGTGTGTCACCATCAAGAAGATTGTGCAAATAAAATTTCTAAGATTCACATAAACAAGACGACTTTTTTTTGATCTATAATCTTCGAGTGCTTTTCCTTAATCACCGAGTGGTCCGTCTTAGTCTTCGAAAATAATATTTCCTAAAAATTTAACTTGTAAAAAAATATTGAAATATATATTTGTTTTATCAAAACTCAAAAAGTTAACAAGCCTTATAGAATATAATCGACTTGGCCTTCGGCACAAAAACTACTTTGACATCTAAATTACACAATTCAACTTGCGATTTCGATAATTTAAGACTTTCAAACCCTCATTATATGATGAAGTTAGACTTTCAAATCCTTACTACATGATAATGTTTGACTTTCAAACCCTCAATATACGATAATGTTAGATTTTAGATTTCACTAAACACCGATTATAATGGATCATCCAAATATGAACAAACCCAATCTACAGAATTCAAAGTTCACTTTGTATTCTTCCTTAGAAAGTAAGACCCCGTTTGGCTTGTCGTTTTTAGCTTTGTGTTTTCGTCAATACAAAAGGGCGTCTGTTGTATGTATTGTTGAAAAACAAACAATTTTGAAAAATGATATTAACATGTAAATAGAAAACAAGTTTATTTTGTTTTTCGTGTTTCGAGAGAAAACAAAAGCACGAAAACAATCCAACTCCTTCGTTGTCCGTTGGTGGTCGCAATGACTAAGAATTATAAATCTTCTTCTCTTATTTCTTACTATTTCTTAGTGCAAGTTGAAAACACAAAACTAAAAATACAAAATGAAACCAAACGGACCCTAAACTTTTGAATGGTTTGTGTTATACCAAATTTTTGCCAAGGCATAAATTCAGCAAAATACATAAATTGAAACACATCATAAATGGTTCACATTGAAAGGCCTATAACCAAAAGAAGACAACCAGGCAATTAGCCTCTAAATCTAAAATTGATCCTAGAGCGTAAAACCCAAAAGGGCTAAGACGATGTAACCGTTTGATCAAGTTATTTGTGTTTACTCATAATCAAAGTTATTTTATTTTAATAGTGTCAAACATCATTCCATCCATGTTGATAAGATGATCGGATAGGTGATATAGTGGGTGAAGTTAATATTTTTACTAAACTAATTATATGAGAAGCTTAGAAGAATAAAACACGAGAAAAGCGAAATAGTTTTACCTAACCAATCAGTACACATATCGCATCCAATCCGAATATCCTATAACGATCGATGTATGCTGGAAACAAGTATAGCCAGTAGTCACACGCACCCTTATCCGCCGTTGCAAGTATAAATAGAGGACATTTGTACAACGAAATTCACAAACAACCAAATACAAAAGAACAAAGAAAAGAATGGACAGTACTCCATCTCCTAAACTAATGAGCATGACCACTGTAGCCACCATCCTAACCATTTTGGCATCTACATGCATGGCCAGAAACGTATTGGTGAACAACGAAGGACTGTACGCAGGCCAATCCCTAGTCGTAGAACAGTACACTTTTATAATGCAGGATGACTGCAACCTTGTACTCTACGAATACAGCACCCCAATCTGGGCCTCAAACACGGGCGTCACCGGCAAAAATGGGTGCAGGGCCGTGATGCAGGCTGATGGCAACTTTGTGGTCTACGATGTTAACGGGCGTGCCGTCTGGGCCAGTAACAGCAGAAGAGGGAACGGAAACTATATCCTGGTGCTTCAGGAGGACAGGAACGTTGTTATTTACGGATCTGATATTTGGTCTACTGGTACGTACAGAAAAAAAGCTGGTGGAGCTGTTGTTATGGCAATGAATGGTACTGTTGATGGAGGCTCCGTGATTGGACCGGTAACAGTGAATCAGAATGTCACTGCCGTCCGAAAGGTTGCTGCTGCTGCTTGAATTTAGAGATGAGTTCCATGTTTTGAGTACGAACAATAAACTGTGTACGACAGTGATGCACTCTATCTATGTTATTGCTATCTTCTGTTATGTATTTTGGCACTGCTTGCTGGTTACATCTGTAATATTCACGTATGGTCCTGCTTAAGGTAATGATATGATGACCACCAGAACTCTGTCTCCATCTTATGCTCAACTAAGCATATTATTCCTCTCCTTCCACTTTGCTCTCGGTTTCAATAAAAAATAAATAAGTAATAAATTAAAAAAAAAACAATAAAAAAAAAGCTGAAGGCACAGACGTTATTTTCTAATATTTTGATTTCATTTAACGTATACTGTAGTTGTATATTAAACTATAATTTATGTGATAATCTATATTCTCAGTTAGACAAAATAAATATTAAAGTATCTGATTGAGGTTAAAGTGAAATTTGATGGACTATCAGAAGTATAAACTAGTCTGGTGGTGGTAACACATAACCTTATCGACTTGAACATTACATGGAACAAGCTAGGAATCGAAGCGGTCTCCTTACGATAACTATATCACGCACTGTCAATGTAATTTTGTAAGAGCTTGCAGTCTGATATGGCATTAGCTGAAGCTTGCACTGTCAGCACAAGCAAATTAAGTGTATATTCCGATCCGAGAAGTACCCGATGTTAAACATTCCAAATCTAAGGGTGTGTTTGGAAATTTTGTAGTACTGGTTACGAGAGGTTTTGAGAGTACCGATTTTCATCATCAATGGCCATAGCGGTTTTGACTGATTTACTTAAATTATTGTTGTAGCCGGTCAATACATGCTTGTGAGTTTAACATACACCGATTTAAAAAGTTTTCAACTAAAACAGCGCGCGCGCACACACGTATATATCCACACATACTTATATTTATTCTCTAGCATCGTGAGATTAATTTTTCAATATGATTAGCCGGAGTATAATTGGAAGGAAAAAAGTTAGAACTCCTCCAAACATCCCAATTTGATGGGTTAAGAAATACCATTAAAATTACACTACACTGATTTTCATCAATTTTATAACAAAAAATAACCAATGTGAAAAAAACTTACAAGTAAGGATTATGACAACATCTAAAATACAGTACCGGTCAAAACCAGTCAAAACCGTTGAAAAGAATTACCTCCCAACGGAGCCTAAGAACTTGCGGCTTAATATTCAGTCCTCCGCATGTTAAGACATGAATAGGTGGCGTGTTAACATAAACGCCTGTTAAACAGTCTATATACTATATAATAGATGTTCAAGGCCAAACGCCCTAGATTTTAAGCATATATTAAATAGAAGTCTAACATTATGCGGCTATTTAATAGCTGTGCAAATGCTAACGCTGCATCAGACGCTTAATAGACATGTGCTTGGGACAAATTCATAATTATAAATTGGTCGCTAAATATGAAGCTGAATTTGTTATGTCGGAAAGCTTCTTCCTCTGCCTACATAATATGAAGACTGGATAATGCACTGGAGATACCCTAATAACCATACATTCACACTATTCATATGGTTATCCCAAAATTGTTGACTTCCTTTATTCCCACTTGAGAGCTCCACTTTAAAGCTCGAGTTGGCGCTCCACTAATCGAACTCTTCCACACATCCCTCCATCGAAGAAGGGTCGAGTTTTGTCAATGTCCTTTACCCAAAAAAAATCCATTTGTTGTTACCAAATCGAAGTCAACCTTTTGGAAGACATGCTTTTGATCATTAGTTTCGTTCTTTAGAGATTATGTCTAAGATATATAACCACCATTATCTGAAATCCCATTCGCCCCACTTTATAGTTTCTCGAAAGTTCATTCAACAAACTTATGTAACTCTCCTCTTCTTATGTAATATTCCTTGATTCCCGATAAGGCTCTGCAATTATTAGTACCGTGTCCATTTGTTTCATGATAATAGCAGTATTCACCTCCTTCATGCCTTTCTCTCATTTTTACACTTTTCTTGGAAGTCCAATAGTCGGTTTTTCCTTAGTAAGAAAATATATTCTTTCTTGTGAAACATGGAGGAGAGTGACTACCTTATTTTTTAGCCCCTTAACTGTATGGTTTCCTTTCTCATTTCGATACTTATTTTGCGGGTTCATAGCTTCTGTTTGGCTTTCATTCAGTTTCCTTTCATTGTTCGAAGACCTTTTTCTTTCCCTTTAAAGGTTGAGCTAATGATGTCTTTCCATTTTTGAATCAATTTTTTGAAATCATTGTTCAAATTCTATTTCAAATATAGTCTCTCTGGCTTGAGATTAAATACTCCGTCTTGCTCGAGCGAAAGGGGCATCTCTTAACTTAATATTTCTGTTATGTACTTTTTTTTATGTTATGTACTTCGATTGGCTCTTCTCTGTTTAGTTCATTTTCCAAGGCAAAATTCGATTGTTCCCTATGTGAAATGGATTCAAACTCCATTTACTTGTGCTATAGTAGGCTACTCTCTTCTATTCCTCTAAAGTTTGAAGGTCAAGATTTCTTAGGTTTAATTCTTGCTCCTTACTGAATTGCAGGACATTCCGTGGGTAGGCCAAATGTTCAAGTGAGGTTCTGAAGATCCTTGTTGAGATTTAATCACCATGGTCAAGATTTGGATGAGATGGATTTTGTTCAATGTTCAAAGATCCCTAAGTGCAACTCTCAATGAGAGAACCACTAATGTTAGGTCAGAATTAGGCCCTAACGATCAAATATGCAAGTTAAAAAAGATGAATCCTTTTGGTACTATGTTCTAGTCAAGAAGGCAAATCTTTTTGTTCATTATGCTAGTCATAGAGATAAGTTAACTATGAAAGTTAAGAGTCCACATTAGAGTATATGTAACGACCCGTATTTTTAGCTATTTTAAATTATTAAATTTAAAGTGATTATTAGATAAAAATGGGTAGGAATAAAAATTTAATGATTTATTATAGTAGTTATTGAATATAATAAAATTTCGAAATACACTATTCCGAAGATTTTGGCAGTAACAAATATTGAAGTTAAATTATATATATTGAATGTGTTTTTTATCCATAACTAGAATTGAATAATGAATACTTAATTATTTAGATAGAAATGAAATATTGTTGATAACTAAAATTCAATTGAAATGAATGGTTATTAATATAATCTGTTGAATAATTTAATTGTTTAAATTTAATAGTGGAATTATCTAAATAATTGAATTCTGAATTTAATGAAAATGAAAATGGCATCGAAAATTGATTTAAATTTTATTTAAATATGAATGAAGATGGTTAACATTTAAATTTGAATTTAAATGTGAACAATTAAAAATTGAAAATTTTATATTTTAATCAATGAGTAAAAATAGCCATTTTGGCCATTGTCTCGGATTTCGATGAAACTAGTTTCATCGGATCCGTAATAATGAATTATTATAGGATTTCAAGTTTCGTAGCGATCGGACTTGTCGTTTGGCCGTGTGAGCTTGAAAAGCGTCGAAATCAACTTAAGGAATTCGATTAAAATAAATTAATTTTGAATAGCTATCTTCCGCATACGATCGAATTAGACCTCGAAACTAATTCCATTGTGTTCGGAATGGGAGTAGAACATCAAAAGCACCAGACGACATGCTTCGTTCAGTGTTCGAGAATTTCTTCCATCCAAATATCTCGTACAAGCCGCCTATTCTTTGTTTCCCATATTTTCCCCCCTTTCTTTCGAATCGTTCATTTAAAAAAAAACGAAGCACCAGACTTCAAATAAAAAAATGGAAACTCTCGATCTAGAAAAAATGTAAAGCAGCGATTGATCGCGACTGAAACCAGAAAGCGCGAGGCAGCGTCGAGCTCGGCGTTTGATTTTAGGGTTTATCGGTTCATCGAGGGAGCTCGCAAGCACGCGTGATGGAGGCACAGGAAAGTGGTGGCGATGCGGTTATAGGCGAGGCAGGCTGCGAGGGCGATCAGCAATGAAAAAAAAGTATAGTTGAAGTCGCTGTGTTCGTTTGGGAGGAAGAAGCTATGCACGTGCAATGATGGGGAGGGTGAGTTAGGTTTGTTTTGATTATTATTATTAATTTAGTTATATTTAATTTGTTTAAATAAATTGATATCTAAATAAATACATAATTCATTCACACGAGGTCGGATTCGAGTGTGGTAAATTGCGTTGGATTCGTACCAACGCCGTCTACACTATGGAGTTGGATTCATCATCGTTTGGTTAGTTTGGATTTTCTGCTTCGTAAAAAGGTGAGTGGTTATACGCGCACAAGTACTAAAATATTTTTTTATGTAGTTATCATGAAGTGATTTGAATTTATTGATTGTTGTTTGATAAATTTAATTGACATTTAAATTGACATCTGAATAAATTGGTAAAATTTGAGTTTACAGTTAATTTGAATTAGAATTTAATTGCTAGTAAAATACCCGATATTGATAACTGTGAAATTTTTATGAATTTTATTGACTGTTTAGATGACTGATTGTAATGGATGCTATCGGTCGATATTTTGGATATTTATTTATTTTGATATATCATGTTATCATCCTATATATTATTTACACTATATGAAACTGTAAATTGAATTATTCCGAATAAATTAAGAAATAGGTTGAAATGATATAAACCGATTGCATTTATTTTGGATTGAAATGATATATATATCCATCCCTGGAATTAAATTGAAATAATTGATTCACTTGGCCATAGGATAGAGAATTATATACGGACATCGGATTGGTTAAACTAAATGATTTTAAAATTTTGATTTGAAATTATTTAAATGATTTGGTTTTAAGAAATAAAAATCGAATTTATGGAAATCGAATTATTTTTGAATCGGAACTCGGAATGTTGAAATTTAAATTTGAAATAGGTGTTTAAATAATCAAAGTTGAGATTTTGAAGTTATAATCAAAATATGATTTGAATTATGGAAATTGATCTGTTTTAAAAGATTAAACATTTATTCGAACTTTGAATATTGCTAAGTAAATATGATATAAAACGATATTTCGAAATTAAGCTCGGAATTTAATTATATTTGAAGGTTTGGATTTTAAATTGGATATTGTAGGAAAATTTGATTTAAGTGTTTTGAATCGATATTTTGGAAATCGAACTCGGAATTGATATAAATAAAATGGTTTAAATTTGAGAATTGAGTTGAACTAAATTTGGAATCGGAGTTGAAATTAATTTGGAATTAGAATTGAAATTAATTTGGAGTTGGAATTGAAATTAATTTGGAATTGAAACTGAATTCAACTTGAAATCAGAATTGAATCGATTAAATCGAAATGGAAATTGGAACTGATTTGAATTGGAAAATTTTGAAAGTGAACCGGTTTGACTTTGAAACTATTTTCAAATGAATTATTTTAGTATAAACGGTTTAAAATCTATATTCTTTAAATATTCCAATTTATTTTGGTTTTCCAAACTATTTTATTATATAAACCATTTTAATACTAAAACTATTTTCTATTAAACTATTTAAACTATTTACTATATTAAAACTATTTAAACTATTTTCTAAAAATTCAAACTGGTCAAAGGGGTGGAATGTTTATATTTAAATCTTGGATCTAAATGCGAATTGAGTTAAAGTGAAGTTATAACCAAAATTGTAATTCGAATCAAATTTTGAATTGAAGTCGATATATCGAACCGAATTGACATTTTGAAGTAAAATATGATTTTTGAAGCGAATATGATGATTTTGAAATGGATTTGATTTTGAAACGAATATGGTATTTTGATATCAAGTACGAATTATTTTCGAATTGTAAAGTACCAACCGGTATGTAAAACGACGTTTGGTTGTTAAAGAGACCGGAGCCTCTTATTGGCATACTCTTTGTCAATATTAGAACCACTTTGACAATCATGTATGCGGTGGATGTTTTCCAGAATGTAGTGGTTGAATTGGCGAACGTTTAGTGGAATGAAGTAAAAGAATGATGATGGATAGCCTTGACACTCGTGTCATAATTAAAATGACTAAAATAAGAGTCTATGTCTGGCCAATGAGGTTAGCTACCTCTAGCGACGTTGATCCCTCGTATTACTATTGTGATTTTTGACTCTATGGGTGTACCTTTTTCATTTGGATTGATTGTCGCGGTCGACCACGGATGGGTTACGACCCGCCAGAAAGGGTAAACTGGTAGAATCCTACATTGGGCATTGCCTCACATGCCTTGTCATGTTTATCCCTATACAAGCCCATTACGATTTTGGTATTGTACCTATAAAAATGTGTTAAGATGGATCAATGTAAAGCCTTAACGCTATTTTGATATTTATTTTACTAGTAGACATTACCTATTATAGCGTATACTATTATATATAAATAGTTTAACGAATCCTTAGGAGATGGGAAATCTCATAACATCTCTTAAGTTATTGCACTCATATTTCGTGATATTGATTTGACTTCATAAGAGTATTTTAGTCCCGACTTGAATCTTTTTGTCTTTTCATTACGCTCGGGTCGGTCCTGAGTTTTTTAGCGTATTGAAGATTATTTCTCTTGAAGACAAAGACGAAGATTTGTATATTATTATTATTATTGTTCCTTGCATCATGCTATTCTGCTGTATTGATTATTTATCCCTGGTGTATATATATAACTCTGATAAATTAGTATAGATTATAATCAAATGTAAAGTAAACAACTTTATCACCCTGTTTATTTGATTATTATATTTTATCATTCTGTTATGATATTCTGTGTTTGTTTTCTTCTTCTTTCCTTATTTTTCTTAATTATCCCCATTGATTATCTACATTCTGGATTGTTTAAGTTGGACATCTGTGGATTATTGTCGATTTAAACCTTCTGAAATATGGGTCGTCATAGTTGGTATCAAAGCCAGGTTTAGTGATAACATTGGCTTTGTGGGGTTTGACTCATTAGAGATAGGATAGTAATACCCTAGCATGAGTCTGTTTGAGTGTATATATGAGAGAGCGTACTTGTTAGTGTTATAAAAATGTTTTATATTGTGTTTACTTATCCGTTGAGTTGTTTATGAATTCTGCTCGATGCGTGGGACGTCGTGTTATCGATACGGGTTTCTAAACACTTAAACAAGGCAAGTCGACATAATATTGTTTTAAAATAGGGTAAATGAAATAATTTTGCCTAAATTATTTTATGTATATAAAATGATAATTTTAATGAATGTTAGTTGTTAGGAGATGATAATATTTAGTTATCATCGATTATTGGTTGAATTAAAATAAAACGAATACTTTGTGAACCCCATTTCAAGAAGTGTTGATAATTAAAATTGAATTGAAATCTAATTAAAATAAAGAAAATTGTTTGAAATAACAAATGTGTAAATTAACTTAATATCTTCACAATGAAGTAATGAAATTATATGAGTATATTCAAATATAGCATATAAATAGAAGTGATTTTAAAAAATTGAGAATTTTAGAATTTAAAATCCTTTGTTTTCAAATTTGTTTTTCAAAGCCTTAAAAGTTAATAATAGTATTATTTGAATGTGTTTTGACTAGAAATATATTTTGAAAGGATTTTTGGAAGAAGTAAAAGCATTGGACTCACTTAGTCGTGGGGAAATAATTCTGGGGATGACTACAACATCGCCAGTATTCATTTTCGAGTTTCTGAGTGAGAATTGCTACTAAAAGAAATTTATTTTTGATTAAAACAAGTTTCGATTGTGAAAAATATTCTAAGTATGACTTAATAAATATATGAAAATAGTTTGAACTTATAATTAAAAATAGTATATAAGAAATAAGTTTATAACTTATAAATTTGTATAGAAAAAAAAATTTAATGTGAGTAACTGGATTTAATTTAAAGTTGGATAAAAAAATTAAATGCAAATGGAATGAGTTTCAATAAAATAGAATGTTAGCTAATATAATATGGAATAAGTTATTAGAATAAATTTTAAATTGAAGTTAACTTAGGAGAAGTTGAATGAATTGATTGTGAAAAAAAGAACTTATTAATATGAATTGAGTTATAAAATAAAATTTACTGAAGTAAAATTATTAATATGAATTTAAATTTATGAAATGAACAAATTAAGTGAATAGATGGATTTATATGAACTTAAGTTATGAAATAATAATAAAAATGAGTTGCAATTTTGTTAAATGCTTATAATAAACTTAAATGGTTTATAAATAATATTAGTATTAAAATACTAAGTGATAATGAAATAAATTTAACTTAACAAGGTTAAATGGAATGATTTTATAAAATGGTTCATAAATGATGTAATATGAAAAAGAAATATGAACATTTTAATTTAGATGTTTTTCGAAGCATAAAAGCTGAAGTTTTATAACTTATAGATTTGATAAATATGAATGAAACGAAAAGAAAATATGGAATGTGTTATGGAATCAAAATTTTCTTAAGTGAAATTAATTATATGAATTACTGAAATGAAATAATGGAAGTGAAAAATGAATGTAACTATCAACAAATATAAATTAATATAATGTGAATTCATTAGTGTTGATAAATAAATATTAATCAATTGAAAGTAAATCGATTGAATGTAAATACATTAAATCGTAATCAATCAAATGTGAATGCAATGAATATTGGTTGATTGAATAAAAATGGATTGATACCAAATTAGTTGAACGTAAAATTAAACACAAATGAATTGAATATAATTCCATTGTATGATTAAGGAAATGAATGTTAACCAATTGAATGTGAATAAATTTAAGGTGAACCAATTAAATTCGAAAGAAATCCATGTGAATAAATTGAAAGCAAACCAATTGTATATAGATGAAATAAATGTCAATGAATTAAAAATAAATCAATTTAATATTGATAGGAAATGAAAGTAAATAAACTGAATATTGACATTTGGAAGTGTGAATTGGTATTGTTGTGAATAAGAGTGGATGGATATTGTTTGTTGGATGTTTGTTTTGTTGCATTTGCTATATTCGCTTATGGTTATTGCATAATCCATGTTGTATATCGATTTGCCTATTCTTTATTTCCTTTATTTTTCCTCCTTTCTTTCGAATCATTCATTTTAAAACAAATGAAGCACCATACTTCAAATAAAAAAATGGAAACTCTTGATCTAGAAAAAAAATATAAAGCAGCGATTGATCGTAACTGAAACCAGAAAGCGCGAGGCAGCGTTGAGCTCGGTGTTTGATTTTAGGGTTTATTGGCTTATCGAGAAAGCTCACAAGTGCGTGCGATGGAGGCGCAGGCAAGGGATGGCGATGTGGTTATAGGCGAGGCAGGCTGCGAGGGCGATCGACAATGAAAAAAAAAGTATAGTTGAAGTCACTGTGTTTGTCTGGGAGAAAGAAGCTGTGCGCGTGCAATGATGGGGAGGATGAGTTAGGTTTGTTTTGATTATTATTATTATTAATTTAGTTATATTTAATTTGTTTACATAAATTGATATCTAAATAAATACGTAATTCGTTCATACGAGATCAGATTCGAGTGCGGTAAATTGCGTTGGATTCGTATCATTGCCGTCTACAATATGGAGTTGGATTCATCATTGTTTGGTTAGTTTGGATTCTCCGCTTCGTAAAAAGGTGAGTGTTATATGCTCACAAGTACTAAAATATTTTTTTATGTAGTTATAATTATATCATGAAGTGAATTGAATTTATTGATTGTTGTTTGATAAATTTAATTGACATTTAAATTGACATATGAATAAATTGGTAGATTTGAGTTTACAGTTAATTTGAATTAGAATTTAATTGCCAGTAAAACACCCGATATTGATAAATATGAAATTGTTGTGAATTTTATTGACTGTTTGGATGATTGATTGTGATGGATGTTATTGGTTGATATTTTGTATATATATTTATTTTGATATATCATGTTATCTTCCTATATATTATTTACAGTACATGAAACTGTAAATTGAATTATTTTTAATAAATTAAGAAATAGGTTGAAATGATATATACCTATGGCATTTATTTTTGATTGAAATGATATATATCCATCCCTGGAATTAAATTGAAATAAGTGAATCACTTGGCCATAGGATAGAGAATTATATACGGACACCGAATTGGTTAAACTAAATGATTTTAAAATTTTGATTTGAAATTATTTAAATGATTTGGTTTTAAGAAATAAAAATCGAATTTATGGAGATCGAATTATTTTCGAATCAGAACTCAGAATGTTGAAATTTAAATTTGAAACAGGAATTGTTTAAATAATCGAAGTTGAGATTTTGAAGTTATAATCGAAATATGATTTAAATTATAGAAATTGATTTGTTTTAAAAGATTGGACTTTTATTCGAACTTTGAATATTGCCAACTAAAAATGATATAAAACGATATTTCAAAATTGAGCTCGAAATTTAATTATTATATTTGAAGGTTTGGATTTTAAATTAGATATTGTAGGAAAATTTAAGTGTTTTGAGTCGATATTTTGGAAATCGGGCTCGAAATTGATATAAATCGAAATGGTTTAAATTTGAGAATTGAGTTGAAATTAATTTGGAATTGGAATTGAAATTAATTTGGAATTGGAATTGAAATTAATTTGGATTGAAATTGAATTCAACTTTAAATCAAAATTGAATCGATTAAATTGATATAGAAATTGGAACTGATTTGAATTAGGAAATTTGGAAAGTGAACCGGTTTGACTTTGAAACTATTTTTAAATGAATTATTTTAGTATAAACGCTTTAAAATCTATATTCTTTAAATATTCCAATTTATTTTGATTTTCCAAACTATTTTAATATATAAACCATTTTAATACTCAAACTATTTTCTATTAAACTATTTACTATTTTAAAAATATTTAAACTATTTTCTAAAATTCAAATGGTCAAAGAGGTGGAATGTTTATATTTAAATCTTGGATCTAAATGGGAATTGGGTTAAAGCGAAGTTATAACCAAAATTGTAATTCGAATCAAATTTTGAAGTGAAGTCGATATATCAAACTGAATTTACATTTTAAAGTAAAATATGATTTTTAAAGCGGATATGATGATTTCGAAATGGATTTGATTTTGAAACAAATATGATATTTTGATATCAAGTACAATTTTTTTTTCGAATTATAAAAGTACCAACTGGTGTGTAAAATGACGTTTGGTCATTAAAGAGACTGGGGCCTCTTATTAGCATACTCTATGTCAATATTGGAACCACTTTGACAACTATGTACGCGATGGATGTTATCTAGAATGTAGTCATTGAATTGGCGACGTTTACTGGAATGAAGTAAGAGAACGATGATGGATAGCCTTGACACTCATGTCATAATTAAAATGACTAAAACAAGAGCCTATGTCTGGCCAATAAGGTTAGCTACCTCTAGCAACGTTGATCCCTCGTATTACTATTGTGATTTTCGACTCGATGGGTGGATTTTTTTTCTTTTGGATTGATTGTTGTAGTCGGCCACGGATGGGTTACGACCAGCCAGAAAGGGTAAACTGGTAGAATCCTACCTTGAGCATTACCTCACGTGTCTTGTCATATTTATCCCTATACGAGCCCATTACGATTTTGGTATTGTACCTATAAAAAGGTGTTAAGGTGGATCAATGTAAAGCCTTAACGCTATTTTGATATTTATTTTACTGGTAGACATTACCTATTATAGCGTATACTATTATATATAAATAGTTTAACGGATCCTTAGGAGATGGGAAAATCCCGTAACATCTCTTAAGTTATTGCACTCATATTTCGTGATATTGATTTGACTTTGTAAGAGTATTTTAGTCCTAATTCAAGTGTTTTGTCTTTTCATTACGCTCGGGTCAGTCCTGAGTTTTTTCAGCGTATTGAAGATTATTTCTCTAGAAGACGAAGACGAATATTTGGTATATTATTATTATTCCTTGCATCATGCTATTCTGCTATATTGATTATTTATCCCTGATGTATATGTATAACTCTGATAAATGTGTACAAATTATAATCAAATGTAAAGTAAACAGCTTTATCACCCTGTTTATTTGATTATTATATTTTATCATTCCGCTATAAGATTCTGTGTTTGTTTTCTTCTTCTTTCCTTATTTTTCTTAATTATCCCCATTGATTATCTACATTCCGGATTGTTTAAGTTGGACATGTGTGGATTTTTGTCGATTTAAACCTTCCTAAATGTAGGTCGTCACAGTACATATGAGAATTTGAATTCATTCACGTCCTTGATTATAAAACCATTATTTCAATTTGACGTAACGGCCATTAAAATCTCAATCTCAAGCTATTTCTTTTACATCCAAGAAAAATGAAATATGAGGAAGAAGTATAACATGAAAATCATCCATTTTTAATAGGAGTGCATGCCTGTTTATAGAAAACTTCATCTCATAGATTCATTACATATGTCACCGAGGAAAAATAATGGTAATGATTTGCCTACGTTGCACATGTTCGAGATGACATGTGGAACAATCTTTCTGTAATTTCTTCTTGATGACGTGGCATAATCTGACTAATAGGATAATTCCACGTGGTCATTAAGGAATCAATTTTGGTGGTGTATTCCTCAACATGTGATAGCTCTAGCTGCCAACATGAAATAACTTCTTAGTTCTCATTAATTAATAGCTTTTGTGAGTTGTAAATATGCAATAGCTCTTGAGTGTATCAGTATGCGTTAACATTGAAAAATCAACCTTTGGTAGCTCAACCAGTCAACATGCGACAGTTTTAGAGACATCATTCTTTGATAGACTAGGTAATCGTCATGCGATAACTCTAAAACATTGGTCAGAAATAGCTTCCCCTTTAACCTTTTCACATATCAACCATGTTCATATCAACTTTTGATAGCTCATGGGGTCAACCTGCGATGACTTGTCAACTATTAATAGTTTTTTCTTTGCCAACTTGTGATGGCCCATATCTTCCGTTCGCGGTGGCTTATGGCTATTAACTTGCGATAACTTGCTTAAGTTTTTAACTTGCGATGGTTTTGACCCTATCAACTTGCGATAACTCATTGCTTCAACCCACAATGGGTTATAGCTATCAACTTGTGATAACATGCTTAAAACTTCAACTTTCAATGGCTTTGACCCTATCAACTTGTGATAGCCTAATTTCTTCAACTAAGATAACTTGCATATTTTGGTATAACAATAGGATTCATTTAGGTTTAACTATTCACAAGTTAAAGAAAGAGTCGATTATTCTTTACTGCAACCAATTAGTCTTAACAGTTATATTTATTTTTAAGTGTTCAATTCAACAACCATTTATTTACCAACACTTATATTTATTTTTAAATGTTTAAGTTAATAACCAGTTAACCTTTAACACTTCTATTTGCTCTAAAGTGTTCATTACGACAAATATTAATATTAGATGTCCTATACCATTTGGAAAAAGCATTCATCATCCATTCATTCCCTTTAACTCATATGATTTATACAAAGACGATGATGAACATGCTATCATCGACTTAGGGTATCGAACCAGCTAAGGTTGGACTACCTTCCCAGGAGGCAAATTCAACCGGTCTATCAAATTCTAGTGAGTGTCCCCACTAAAGCTATTTAGCTTATCCTAATCTTGAAAGCTTTTGGTTTATCATTGTTATTCATTACTAACAGTGATAAAGTTAGAGGTATGCATTAGGGGCAGTTATGTATTGTTACATATATCTAACTTTGTGACCATTCTTGTTCAAATAAAAGGTGTTTTCTTTTTATTATATACTTGTTATATAGTGATATAAATAATTAAGTAATTAATTTAAAGTATATAAATGGAAATCCTTAAGTAATATGTAATGTGATAGTAATTGCAAAGAGTTGCAATCATGAGAATTTTTATCACATTGAAAACTACATATTGTTTTAAATATTCATAATCAAGATGTTTCAAGAAAGTATTTTGATTCATCCATTGAGAAAAGAGTACCTAATGCTCTCCAAATGTTGGGCAGCGTATTTCTCATGGCTATTGAGGGCACTATAGGGTTACGTACTGATAGTTATTAGATAGCTATGGAATGACTCACTCAAGAGTTTTCTGCTGGTTAATTTAACTGTGGTCAAACATAAAATCTTGGAGTGACGATGCTAAATATAGTTCTATCGACTTGAGAATCATGTTAAACTTCAATGTGGACACTCCACTTTAATTATAGTTAAATCGTGGCATGATGTCCATTAAACGACTATAGTAGGTTCTGAGTTGAAGTAATGGAAGTACAACATTATTCTATATAGAATTTTTATCTTCGGTTATATGAGGTTAGTATAACGGTTAACTATAGTCAATTCAAATTCAAAACTTTGGCCAGAGTAGTACAGTCAATAATAAATGTTATTATTGAATCAAGGACTTTGGTTTTGGACTAACCAAGTTGAATATGGATGATACTGGAATTTTGACCAAAACCAAATTACATAAGTCCTAATGTGAAATAGTTTTGATGAAGGGAATTAGTGTGAATAATCGTCATTATCTGATGATATCGCTTAAGAAAATGTGAAATTGGATTTTACCAAAAAGATCTATAAGCAGTGAATTCGACCAAACTGTCACGCCACCAACTAAGATGATGTGTGAATGTCAATAATATTAATTACTAACTGAATTCATACCTTTGAGTCTCACAAACAAATTTCTAATATCTTCAAAAAACATAATTGTACAAAAGTTATATTTGTAAATATCGATATTTGATATTGGCACACCTTTTAAATAGGTTTCGAAAATAATATTACATAAAGCTTTTTATTCTGTTGGAAACTTTGCCTACTATGGATGCATGCTAAAACCAGCCAATACATGGAGAAAATGAAGGGATTTATTGTTTGATTGAATTTAATAAGGATGTTAAATAAGGAGAATGAGGAAATATTGTTTTATCATACTAAAAACAAATCTCATCATTTCACTTTCCTTTACAGAAAATCCTTCCTCCTCCTCTCCAAAATAATGACTGTCATCATCTTCATTTTAAACAAAATAAAAATCAATAACAACTTAAAATTAAACATCAAATTAAATTAAAACAAAGTTAGTTCCTCCATCTCTTGCAAGGATTGGATGTGGATCTTGGCGAGAGGAGAAAGCATAAATCAAGGTATGACTTTTGGCTATATTTTAGAGGTATCTTCTATTTTGAATGTTCTATGCAATATAATACGATGTCATAGTTTGTATGTATATACTAATACTTCATTTGATTTGAAATTGTTTATTAAATGAATTGATTTGATGTCTAATTTGATAAATCAAAACAGAAATTTTTATACGATTAAAACAATGTTTTAATTATAGATCTATGTTTTAAACTCTTAAATCAAAGTATAATTTTTTAGATCTGAAAGTTTGTTTTTACATGTTATTTGCATTCTTGTTTAAATAAAAACATTGTATACACAGTTGTCATTTCACTTTGAATAAAAAAAAATTCATGTAATTTGGATACTTTGTTGAATAAGTTGTTTAGTTCTTAATCTGATAAATTATAACAGAAATTTACATATGATTAAAACAATGTTTTGACAATGAATTTAAGCTTTAAAATTGATTACAATAATCTTCTAAATTTGTCACCCAGTTTATTGTCTCAAATGTCCTTATTTAACTATTTTAATGAAATGTTAATATATTTTTTAATTTTTTGTGTTACACTTTGTTTTGTAAAAAAAATTCATTTGTGTTAAAACTTTTAATTTATAAGTATATACATATTTCTTGTCAACTAATTCAAGTATACATAAGTTTACAAATGCATCAAAAAAATGTAGTATGGAAATTTGTTTTAAATTAATTGAAAAGTTTTGGTTTAATCTTTATGTGTATACTTACATACATACATACATACATACATACATACATACATACATACATACATACATACATACATACATACATACATACATACATACATACATAGATACACATACATACATACATACATACATACATACATATCTGTGTGTGTTTGTATACATAAATATTTAATATTTGTATTTCAAATTACCAAAGCATGATTTAAACCTTTTTATTTTTGTCAAACAATTTAAAAATACATAATAATTATTGTCTGTTGTTTCGGTTTTTGTCTCATAATTCCTCTTGCATGTTAATAGAATGTTTTATCCATTAAATTTTCTAAAGATGGAAGGTGGAATCAATCAATGTTGCCATATTTCATCTCCTTCCCTATAGATCCTTATGTGATTGCATCTAGATTTGTTCTTGTTTATTCCTATATATTGTCACCAATTAATCATACTTGCTATATAGTTAACAATTCCGACTCACAATTAAAGTATGAATATATTTGATATATTCAAACTTTTCATATCTCATACTTAATTAATTCAAAATTAAACTAATAAAACTAAGACAAAATTAATAAAATTGGATTTTATTAAAACAATATTAGATTGAATCTAATAAATCTTTTAGACTTCATAGGAAATTTTTTGAAACTACTTATTTCACCCACTTCTGACTGGCCGATTCCAACATAATATCAGAGCCAAATAGTATATGTCTAAATTAGTCATATTAGGGCCAGTTAATTAAGATTACCCATTTAGTAGGTTGTTCAGAAAAGTATTGTTCAGGTTGAGTATGGGTAATCAAGTACCATGCCCTAACTAGATAATAGCCTGGCTCGAAAAGTGGAGTGAGCCTTGAGGTTATCCCTAATAGAAAAGGTCCAACTTGAATTTGGGTCTTGCGGTAATTTCAAAATCTTTCAGAAATTAAAACAAAAATTTAAAAGTTAAATTTAAAACAAGAAATATGTTATAAATGTTATAATATGTTTTTCAAAATTGTTTTGGAAACTTATAATTGAATTCCAAAAATTAATTAATTATTAGTCACATTAATAAATAAATTAAATAGTTAATTAATTAAACCATATACAACATATATGATGATATGTGTTACATTATCTTTAACTGTTTAACGTAATTAAAGTATATATGAAATTTTCTAAACTAAAATAATTATTTAAAATTGTTCAAATAAATAAATTAATTAAATGTTAATTAATAAATTATATAACACACATATATAAAGATATATATGTACAACTATAAGTGTAATATTATTCATAATCGATATAAAAAGTTTAATTAATAATATAGAATTAGTTAAAAGTCAAAAGTCAAAAGTTAATTAATTAAAATTATACATATATTGATATGTACACATAAATAAACTATAAATGGTATAGTTGATTAATAATCTTAAATGAGATGTAAAATTTTAGAAACTTTATATTAAATTAATTCAATTAATTAAATATGATTTAAATTAATAACAATTAAAATTAATTAAATAAGATTTAATTAATAATATACGTAAGAATGTAATATAAGTTAATTAAATTATAAAAGGTTATAAACAAACTAAACTATATAATATGAATGAATAATATAGGTGGAACTGGAAAGAAACCCAAATTAGATTTAAGGAATAAGTACATACATGTACCATGATTTCAGAATGTCTAACACTTGACTCATGAAGATATTTCAAATGAAAAACATTATTCCCTAAATCGATATTACTTAAATAAATATATTAAAGATCATGAATCTATAATTTAAAAGTTGTCATCAACCATTTATATATTAGTAGATTACTTGCATACTTCTTAGTTGTTGAGCATTCCTTAAGCTGGGGATGTCATCTGTAGTAATATAAATATATAGGATAGACGAGATATGATAACTACATATACTTGTTGAGCTTTCTTCAAGGTATGTGCATTATACTTAGGCCATCATGAAATGGTCGGTACGAGTGAATAATCTTTCTAGATTTGTTGAGCTTTTCTCAAGGTTACGGTGAGATTAGAACAAAGTTAATGGGTTAGGAGTTGTGTATGATACAATCGATAAGGTATTATCCATCATTTGTGGGCCTAAGATTCGATGAGCTTTCCTCAAGGTTGGAATCCTAAAGCAAATGGGTCCTAACACCCATTAGAGAAATCAATAGGTTTCAATGGTTTTCTTAGGACTTTTGAGAAACAAAAATAATATAGTGGAAGCCTTACTAGACAAATGGTAACATTTAACCTTTCTAATATTATAAGTAACATTTGTTATATAAAGTTGAAATAATCTACATCGATAAATTTATGCAACTAATACAACTGATTATATGTTTATCAACTGAAATACACAGTTGAACTAAATTAAGATTGACAAAGAAATAAAAAATATACTTACTTTAAATCCTTTGGCATGTTTTTACTTCATAGCCCATGCAAAAGCCAATTTACAAAATCACTAAAACATTCATTCCTCAACCGCTTAAGAGTTTATTTATCCAAGATTGTATATTGTCTTTCATGAGCTTTGAAGACTTAAGAAATACAAGATATATATATTTGATCCATATTCAATCACATATAAATGTTATATGGTGAACGGTTATAGTTCGTGATGTATGAAACTTCAATAAAATTAGTTCGTTGGAAATAAGTAAATAAACTATAGTGCGAAATTATGTATTCAATACGATTGATTACAACGAGGATTTCCATTTTCAATGGTTCGACCGTTTAGAAAAGTGAAGTAAATGTACAAAAGGGGTTGTAACTTAAGAACGGTTGGGATGAAGAGAGTGAATGGTCACTATGACGTCATGAAAGGACATCGAAAACGAGAATTGTTTAACATACTAAAAGATACTTAACATGGATGAGAAATGTGTCCCTATTCCAATTGTGTTATAATATTGAAAATTATTTTTAGTAAAGGTTAATATTTTGAGTTTAAAAAATTTAATTGAAAAGTCTCGACTGTAAACTAGTTACTGTAAAAGAAACGAATTGCCCATAATAAGTAGTTGAATGGAGCTTAGTATTTCATACGCTATTATAGTAATAGTGGAAATAGGGAAACAGTAGGAGCATGCCATATAATAATCATCGTTGGATGCATCAAGAATGGATTTTTTAAATAATTATTTTCGGTATCGACTGAAAATGAATATGTTTTACTTTATTATGAATATTTTGAATAATTGTTATGAAATATATCTATTAGAATAATGGTATTTGTTGTATTAGCTACATAACAAAGAAGTATCTAAAATTTTAATAGTTATTATTTGACTTACAAACTAAGCCATATCTTAGACAATAATCTTTATACCATATGATTGTGAATCATATGGTAGCGATGAATTATATCTTAGAAAACTATGGGCGAAGCACCCAATCAGTGGAAGTGACAAAAGAGTTAGTGAATGTTTCAAATATGTACATATAGATGTACGCAATACAATATCTAATAATGCCAAAATGGTTCCACATACTTCGTTAAAATTCATCAATTAGTTATCATAGAAAGGATCGTGCGTATTTGATGCACAAGTAGTATGTCTACATAATAGGTAAGTGTGTTGGAAAGGGTACCAAAAGTACCTAAAAGTGAATAAGATCCAATTTCAAAGTCACCCATCCTTATGATACATAATAATGTATTGATATGGAATAATCAAACATTATTGGACACAATATGATTGATAATGAGTGAAGTTGAATTAACATCTTTCTATAAGGTCGTATACTTAAAAATAAGTACATAAGATTAAAATTAACTCCATCCAAAGAATAGTCAATGGAATCATACAAGATAAGAGTTGTTGAAATTACCCTTACATATCCTAGGTGAAGAAGTTGACCAATATTGATTGATCAATATATGTTATGAACATAAGTATTATAAATTAAAGTAGTTTCATACATATAGTTAGGTTGTTCATGAAATATTTACGAATACCTATTCCATTGCATTAAGAAACAATTATTGTTTCAGGAAATGCCAACTTCATAAAGAAGGAATTTCTTTTAGAAATTATTGGTAGTAAAATGGATTTGAATGCAATCCAAAGATAAATCTGGTAGTGAAGGATAGAATGAAACTAACTGAACTAAATAGACACAATACATAAGAAAGTTTAATAATAACTCGCACATTAAAGTGAAATTATGAATTTAATTAATGTTAAGAAAAGAATTTTCTTAGTTGTAAATAATCTATCAAGTGTATTGACTCTACCATATGGTGCAATGCGCAAATCCAAAATGGATTTCGAGTACATTATATAAAAATAGTTTTAATAATTGTACTTGAAAGATATAATCCATCAGCTGCAAAATTTTCTTCGAAAGGAAGAACAATGCGGTTGGAATATATGTTACATTGATAAGAATAATATTGTAAATTTCAATTGTTAAAATTAACATAACAAATTCATCGTTCGACATAATAAAGTTAATTTAAATTTTACTTACAAAATTTATAGCTCGGTATGATTTAGATTTCTCTTGCAAATGTGTTAAAAGAGAAATTTTAAATAATGATTTAGAATAAACCGTTTGCACATAAAAACCAAAATATTCAAAGTCAATGAGAGTGATGACTGAGTTTGTGAGTATAAGATAAGATCCAAGAAATGATACGAAAGTATTATTCGATAAGAATCCGAGTTAAGCAAGTATTTCGACAAGAGAATTTTATTCAATATAAGTTGTTCTAACTTTATGTACATGTCTAAATAACATATGAATTCAGTAATAACTAATAAAACATATTTTCACAAAATTTTGTTGAGTAAATTTGTTTCTAGAAGGTCATTATGTTTGTTGTAGATATTTTCTTTGGCTTGTGTGAGATGAAAAGTTGATCAAATGAGGGGTGGGCTTTGGCCTGCTAGAAAAGTATGAGGGGGAGGTGACCTACCTATTGAATGCCTACATAAGTGTCCATATAGTTCGTAAGATCCATTTTACATTTTTAGCAACTTAAAACATAGCTCTTCATCTCTTGTTCTCTTCTTCATAAATTCCTAAAACATAAATCAAATCACACTAAACTCTCTCCAAACACCGTATAAGCCTTATAACATCTTAACAACAAATATTAGCAACTTGGAGCTTAAAGAATTGGAGCACACTAGCCCCTACACCCTTAGGCCATGAGAAAAAAGAGGCATTATATTACTTAGGCCGAGAGCAAGGTAAAGGTAGAAGGTTATTTTAGGAGCCTGCAAGGTTGAGGTAGGAAGTGGAAGCTAGATCAAGGCTTGTGCTTGGTTGTTTACTTATTGAAGGGTGAGAAAACTCACCATTTGAATGTATATGAAGTGTATATGTGCTTGTTTAAACTATAGTATCATGCTTGACTTTATATTGTTATATTTCCCGTGATTCTTGCTTTGGAATGCAAATGGGATATGTAAATTATGTATTTGGACTTATATGACTTTCTATGACTTGTTGCATAGCCTTGACATGAAGCACCTAGGGTTAGGTTGGACTTTGATTGAATTGGACTTGAATATTAAAATGGTTCAATAGCGAATAGACGCTATAGAAGCAATAAGAAATGCCTTGTGTTCCACAATTTCTATAATTATTTATAGAGAGATCCCTAGGGGTTTCTTACCATGATTGTGATGTATATTAAGTATATTTTTTATTATAAAAAGATTTGACCCTAAAAAGATTTTTAGAATATCGAAAAATGGAAAAACGTTCAAGTATATAAAACTACCCTAGTTCATAGTCTATTACGATACTAAAGGATAGCATTTGCTGGTCGTTGCAGTAACTCTGAACCTATTTTATAGCATTTTGGGAATGCTCTAGTTTCTGTTTGAACTCTAAATTGTTTTAAAACGACTTTTAACTTGAGTATTTTCTTTAGTATTTTTAGTAATGTTTAATAACTAATATTAGAGTATTTTAGAAGTGGTTTGGAATTTAAATGTATTTTTAATAATTAATTATGAACTATTAAAGTAGAAGGTTTATTTTTAAATAAAACAGAACATGTTCTTTCGAAGTTTTTAAGTAAATTATAAAATAGTTAATTTTATGTAATATTTTAAATAAGTGTTTAAACCATAATTATAAGCGTTTTAAGGTATATTTTAAGCATATATGGTTTTTAGAAAATTAGTTAATTATTTTATTAAAGTATTAAAAAGCTTATGTAATATAAATATATTTTAAATTGTTTTTATAATTTTATTAAATATCTTAGCTTATAAAAAAATTATTATATTTATATCATTTTTAAAAGGGTCTTAAATTATAAACAAATGTTTTTAAAATGGGTTTAAGAGTTTCCTAAGTAGCTTAATCGTGCTTTGTTTTGTTAACCTATTTATGAAAAGTAATTAATACTATACTTAGCACTAAAAGCCAACAAATAGGCTTGTCGATCTGTGAGAGTTTAGAGTGATGTTCGAGTAGGGTTTAGAAGTAATAATGCTTTAACATACTGGCTTCACTCTTGACCAATGGATAATAAGTTGAGAAGATAGGAAATGTGATAAATATACGAAACTTGATTTCCATATGTGATCATTTTTAGAACTAAATAATCAATCAGTCGACTATCGAACTTGACCAATTAACTTAGGAAGTATATGAAAGCTTCACAGCTTCATATGGTTTGAGATCCCCTGGGGAGGACTCATTGGTACAAAACGTGTTTAGCTATAAGAATTGTATATATATGAGATCCCTTCGGGGGGACTTCTTTATATATTGTTTGCTTACGTTTAAAAGAATTGGAATTGAGTTAACTGGAAAATCATCGATTTAGTTTTGAAGAGTCCGGGATTGGATAAGAATATTTATGTATTACTTACCGAATACCACTTTAAAACTAGCATATGTGTCTACACTTTGGAAGCGGTTTTGAAGTGGAATGTTATAGAGTTGAACTTTCTATCCTAAGGTTAAGTCCAAGGGAGAGGTCAACATTAACATTTCAAACTAATGCTATAGAGTTGAACTGTCTGTCCTAAGGTTATGTCTAAGGGAGTGGTCAACAATGAATTTGTCGGATGGCTTATGCCAGATCCATAAAAGGATTCATGATCTATTCGAGTGATGAAGAATCGTGTGAGAGATGTTAAATGTGACTTCACTATCGAAAATGACAACAATCAGAGTATGGGCATAACTTGGGGTTTAGTTAACCGAAAGGAGTCGATGATATTTGGTATCACGTGTTTGGGCATGATACAACTATATTTACCTTAATGGTTTATTTTATTAAGAGATATACTTCCCTTGGAAGGTTGATTCTGACACTTGTGCATGAGGTTGGTTTTTGGTTTTTATCGAGGAGAGTCTATGGAAAATCCATATGCGAACGTAGCTTAGCAGTTTTAAATGTACTTCTAATATTGTTACGATGTGATATGTAAGCAATATAACTATTTTTTTGATTTATATTCTATACCTTAGACACTATCTATTATATCCCTATATTTACTTATCAGATGGTTTGGTTTATTTTGTGGGAAAAACCGTTACGGTGATTCGTACGGCCTCAAAAGTTAATGTTATATGGATGCATATATTTTTGAGTTTCTCATACCAAACTTATGTCTGACACACGGTTTTTATTTTTCTTAAATTAGTCATGTACTCTTTTGAGTAGGATGAGTAAAGCAAGTATGACTTTAGACACTTCAAAGTTTTGGGAGACGAGCCGAATGCTTGCATTTTCTATCTATTTCTATTTATAGTGTACTATTATTATAAAAGTATCAAAATTCTGAGAACATGTAGTTATCACCGTCGAAGTTGATGATAGTACTTAGGTTTTGTAACTCGGAAATCACTCTGTATTTTGGAGTAACCTATTGTACTATCCTATACTATATTTTATCGCTCCGTTGTAAGATTCTAATATTGTGTTCTTTATTTCTTGTTTTGTTTCTTTTTACTTAAGCCTAACAATTTTTCTTTTCGTCACTAGGGGGTTTGGCATAGAAATATCGTGGATGTATTAGTGTCGACATTCGAGTGTCAATAAGTCGGATCGTTGCATTTGGTATCAAAGTGAAATTTTAGCAAATACCTTGGCTTTTGTTGGGTATGGCTTATTAGAGATAAGGTAATCGGTATCCTAGAATGAATTGAGTGTATTATATATATACATGAGCATATTTGTATTCTTCTATAAACCTACACCCTTTATAGTATTTTCTTAGGCATAACTCTTTCTTTGAAATTGTTTGCGCCAAAATTGGTCACAAACACATAATTGCAGATGAAAGCACCCAATCACAGTCACAGATCACAGATAGAATGTATGTAGTAGAATTAAATATGAAGAACATTCCTAAAAAATTAAAAGGAAAGCAACAGAAAGACAAGATTTATAGTGGTTCATCGTTGTTGCATACGTCCAATTTAAAGGATTTGCTGTTTATTGATGATTTTCCACTGATTTACAAGAGTACAATCAATAGTATCCAAGTTACAACGGAGTTCCAGCAGAGTAACAGCATAGAAAAACAAAAAGTCCCTTTTCTGAAGGCCTAGGACTATTATTTATAAGTGTAGGCTAAAAATATCTGGCTCAGATCTCGGAAGACTCCTTCTCACACGTGGGTGGGCCCACATGATTGATCCCTGGACATTTGGGATCGATCTATGATCGATACGTATACAATTTGTATCGATAAAAAACGACTCCATTTGGGCCGAGATCGATCAGAGACCAAGTAGAGGTGGTACACAAACTTTTGTGAAAATTTGGTAGCATTTGGACTTGTAGATTTTGAGTTATGATCGATCCAAGTTCGAAGTTGCAGCAGGCTGGCATCTTCGTGTCGCTCCCATTCATATCGATCATATTCAGATCGATGGCAATTCGTATCGATCATACCTGGATCGATGACATGGCGCTACATTCCATTGTCGATCCACTTTTCATGCTGAGAGACCGAGTCTTCCAATTGAACGTGTTTCCTTCGTATCGTTCTCATGAAGTTGCTTCATATCGATCATCTAGTTAGTTGGCTTCATATCGATATTCCCAAGTGCTACTTCGTATCGATCAACGAGGATGCCGTTCGTATCGATCCTTCACGTATCATTCACATCGATCACTGGCCGATCGATACGAATAATGTGCATGGGTGGACCGCTACGAAATGATAAATTTTTATAGATACGAAGCAGCCTGATTTCGATGGATACAAAGGAAGCTAGTGGGTAATGGATACAAACTAAAGCCTTTTCGTATCGATAATTCAGATGCAATTTCGTATCGATCACCCCATACACCCTTTGTATCGATTGTTTTAGTGGCTTGCTTCGTATCGATCGTAGGCCGATCGATACGAACCAAGTTGATGAGGAGACCGATACGAAGTATGTATGGACGAGATCAATACGAAGCTTTGCTTGTTGATGATATGAAGTGAAACGATCACGATGGATATGAAGTAGAATGAGCATGATGGATACAAAATATTGTTGTCATGATGGATACAAACAGTACTAGTTTTTTCTTGGCCTTGATCGATCAATATCTTGAGCATATGAACTCCGATTGACTTGAAATTTGGAACGTTGACTTTCATAGCTTTGTTTGTCGTGTCATGTCAATTGTAGCTCAATCTAGACTCGGACCAAATTTGCCAGTATCCATAGTAGACCTATGTATAACCGATCTTTGGGACGGACTGTCTTTGGTTTCTAGTCAAGTCCTTGGTGTCACGGCCTTGCCATAAGGCAAGATAACATTTGCCCCCCAAAACATGCCTTGTGATAGGAAGGTGTGTTTTGTAGTTCGATAAGTTGGATGTTTGTATCCTGTTAATGACCTATAAAGAGATTAATAATCTTACTTGACTGTGAATAGCGATCGTTTGAGATCGTATGCCGTTCGGGGCGGTATGTGACCGTTCGAGGTCAGATGCTGTTCGAGGCGAATGGTGACTATTTGAGGTTGCGTGCCGTTCGAGGTGAATTATGACCGTTCGCGATCGGGTGCCGTTCATGGTGAATTGTCACTGTTCGTGGCAAATTGTGACCGTTCATGGTCGGGGAGCCATTCGTGGCGAATGGTGATCGTCCATGGTCGGGGTGCCGTTTATGGAGAATTGTGTATTCCCGTGGGGACTTAGTATCTTTAATGTCAGATTTCATGTTCGAGTGAGTTTCTGAATCGTTTGTTATGGTAGTTCATCGCCATCCCAGAGCATGCCTGTGGATCGTTCATGATCCCGTGCATGTGTAAGTGACTTGGCCGTTACTGAATTATAAATACCAAAATTACATTTAAATGAGTCTTATACTAGAAATGTCAAACTAAATCAAGTCCAAACGCAAAAAATAGAAAACAAAAGAAAAATAGAGACGTCAAAGTGAAAACACCTACACTAATGTGGTTGATAGTCGTCTCAGAGCATGCTTGAGGACCGTTCGTGATCCCGTACATGTGTAAGCGACTTAACCATGTTAGTGTGGAGTTTGCCACTTATTCATCATTATTCTAATCAGTTAATGACAAGCTGACGCCTCGATCCTTAACCGCCCTCATTCGTGCAGATGGTGGTTACTCTTGTTCCACCATCGCTGCTCGCCTCTTTACGTACTGTAAAAGCATTCAATTCCGGATATGTCCTTCGATCTCATCCCTCAAGTGTCTGCAATCATTCGTACTATGGCCGCTTAGCTCGTGGAATTTGCAGTACTTGTCCGACTTCCTCTCATTATTGGTTGGATCTCTCCTCATTGGCCTCCGGTAGGGAACCCGCCCCTTAGTGTCTTGGTAGATTCGTTCCAAAGTCTCGTTCAATTCCGTATAAGAGGTGAATCTCGGTTCATTTCACAGCCGCTTTGGCTCATCACAACTGTCTTCTATTTTCCGTTTCCCTTTATCTTTGCTTGAATCCTTTTCTAGCGGATCTTCGCATTTGACTGCATAAACTTCAACTCCCTCTCCTTTCGCTCTTTCAGCATTTGCATCCTCTTGTCGTAGAAACCTTTCAGCCTCATGGTAAAACTTTCCTAGATCCATGGGTGGATCTCTTGTCAATGAATTCTTGAACTCTGTTCCATCAGCTATGCCAGATACACCTGCCATCAAAACCATGGATGGATCTGGTCGATTCACTGATGCTGCCGCTGCATTGAATCGTGTTAAAAAAAATCCTCAAAGACTCCCCGATTTTCTGCTTCAATGTTGTCATACTCATCACATTCTTAGGCCTCGAAATGTGAACTCTGAAATGCCTCATAAACTTCTCAATCAACTCGGTGCATGTTCCAATGGAGCCCTTTCCAACTGTTTGAACCATAATGCTACTATTTCTGTCAAATACAATGGGAAGCACTGGGCCATGACCTCCTCCGATGCCCACAGTACTTCCATGTGCCTCATATACCTCGTCAGATGAACTGCAAGACCCGTCCTCCCATCCTACGTCTCCAGTGTTGGTAGCTTGAATTCTGGTGGATTCCTGGCCTGCCTAATTGTGGGAGCGAAGGGGCTCATGTTCACATCTTCCAGATCACTATTCACTAATCTGCCTCTCATGGCTCGTATGACCGTCTTCGCCAATCTATCACTGTCTCCAAGCTGTAGTTCTTGTCCGTTGCCTCCAATCTACCCACCGAGTTCACGAGGGAATCCTGAAATCTGCTCTCCTGGTACGAGCATCCATTCCTCTATCAACGCCATGTTGAACAAGTCCGCTTGGTATCCTGCCTGAGATTGGATTAACATGCTCCTGGGGAGTGCCCCCCAGCTCAGGGGCTGCTCTTAATGGTCCTGCTCTATCTGATTGCTTATTGGGTCCTTCTGGTCCAGCTCCGTGGATCTGAACTCTAGCAGCTCCTGCTGTTCCTTCCTGTCCAAACTGTCTGAGAATGTTCTACATCATTTCCTCCTACCTTTTCAATAATTCTTCATGCATAGCTCCCATCATCATCTCCATCTCATCTCTGTTGATGAAAACTGAGGCCTAATTTGCTCCTGAGGAAGCCTCCTAACTCCCTTTGTGCCGACTCCTTTCCGTTCTCTGCCTCCTTGTTGATTGCTTCGTCATAGCTTCCCAAATCCACCTTATTAAGCCTTTAGATCAAAAATCCAAGCTATAGAATCCCTGAATGCTAGCCTTCTTAGTAGAAGCACCAAAATGTTTGCGCCAAAATTGGTCACAAACACCCAATTGTAGATGAAAGCACCCAATTACAGTCACATATCACAGATAGATTGTATGTAGTAGAATTAAATATGAAGAACACTCCAAAAAAATTAAAAGGAAAGCAGTAGAAAGACAAGATTTATAGTGGTTCGGCATTATTGCCTACGTCCACTTTGAAGGATTTGCTGTTTATTGATGATTTTCCATTGTTTTACAAGAGTACAATCGATAATATCCGAGTTACAACGGAGTTCCAACAGAGTAACTGCGTAGAAGAACCAAAAGTCCCTTTTTTGAAGGCATAGGACTACTATTTATAAGTGTAGGCTGATAATATCTGGCTCAGATCTCGGAAGACTCCTTCTCACACGTGGGTGGGCCCACGTGATCGATCCCTGGACATTTGGAATCGGTCCATGATCGATACGTATATAATTCGTATCGATAAAAAACGACTCCATTAGGGCTGAGATTGATCAGAGACCAAGTAGCGGTGGTACGCAAGCTTCTATGAAAATTCGATAGCATTTGGACTTGTAGATTTGAGTTATGATCGATCCAAGTTCAAAGCTGCAGCAGGCTGGCGTCTTCGTGTCGCTCCAATTTGTATCGATCATATTCAGATCGATGGAAATTCGTATCGATCATATCTAGATCGATGACGTGGTGCTAAATTCCAAGGTCGATCCACTTTTCATGCCGAGAGACCGAGTCTTCCACTTGAATGTGTTTCCTTCGTATCGTTCTCATGAAGTTGCTTCGTATCGATCATCTAGTTAGCTGGCTTCGTATCGATATTCCTAGGTGCTACTTCGTATCAATCAATGAGAATGCCATTCATATCGATCCATCATGTATCATTCACATCGATTACTGGCTGATCGATACGTATAATGTGCATGGGTGGATCGATACGAAATGATAATTTTTTATGGATACGAAGCAGCCTGATTTCGATGGATACGAAGGAAGCTGGTGGGTGATGGATACGAAATAAAGCCTTTTTGTATCGATAATTCAGATGTCATTTCGTATCAATCACCCCACACACCCTTTGTATCGATTCTTTTAGTGGCATGCTTCGTATCGATCGTAGGCTGATCGATACGAACCAAGTTGATGAGGAGACCGATACGAAGTACGTATGGGCGAGATCGATATGAAGCATTGCTTGTTGATGGATACAAAGTGAAATGATCATGATGGATATGAAGTAGAATGAGCATGATGGATACGAAATAGTGTTTTCATGATGGATACGAACATGACTAGTTTTTTCTTGGCCTTGATTGATCAATATCTTGAGCATACAAACTCCGATTGACTTGAAATTTGGAACATTGACTTTTATAGCTTTGTTTGTCGTGTCAAGTCAATTGTAGCTCGATCCGGACTCGGTCCAAATTTTCCAGTATCCATAGTAGACCTATATATAACCGATCTTTAGGACAGACTGTCTTTGGTTTTCATTCAAGTCCTTAGTGTCACGGCCTTGCCAAAAGGCAGGATAACTAAAATAACTCTATCTTTAAGTATCTTAAAGATGTTTTGTTATGCTCAAGTGTTAAAAACTATGAGTACTAGAGCTGCTATTACTAGAGGAGGAGATAGAAGTAGAGGTGGAAGAAATAGTACTGTTGCTAGTGGTGGGAATCAGGCACTGAGGAATGCCGCACCTATCGAGGAACAAACAATGAATGTTGTAGAAGAGGTTGTGCAGGTTCGACCATAGATGAAATTTTCTTCGTTGTGCTATGTCTCTAAGACATTGGGTGGTAAGAGGTTCAATAGCGCTAAAACTGTCATCGAGGTTTAGACTTGGATTAGTTTGTGTGATAGGATATTCAGAGATATGGAGTTAGATGATGCGATGAAGCGTCGTTTGGCATCACGACATCTGACTGAAGCTATTATGGATTGGTGGAGTATGATTAATATAAATGTCTAGGAGAACGAATTCTCTTGGGCCTACTTCAAGGAAGTGTTTGAGATAATGTTTGTTCCAAAGGCCAGAAAGATTATGTTGTTTAGGAACTTCATGAATCTAAAGTGGGAGGGTATGACAGTTGTTGAATATGAGAACAGGTTCAATGCATTACCTTGATTTGGGCTTGTGTTGGTAGATACACCACTGAAGAAGAATGAAATGTTCGTTGCAGGTATGCATCCATAGTTTTAGACGGACCTGACGAATCATATCATGTGATCATTTATGAATCTGAAAGTTATAGGTTTGAGGTTCGAGAATTTGGCTCCAAAGCCGTCTGTATTTGCACCAACTGGAAACAACAAGCTTAAGTTTCAGTCGTCGAAGGATGCTTCCAATTTAGCTTGTTATAAGTGTGGACAAAAGGGATATTTTGCTAGGAATTGTAGTCAGGTTGGGGAGGACAAGTGGAAGAAATGCCGATAGCTATAGCAACGATTGCAAGATTACCAAAGCTTGAGCCACAGGCAGCTAAAACATAGTTGGCACTGAAGAGTTTTTACAACTGCAACCAGCCATGTTATGTTGTTAGGGATTGTCCTATGCTTCAGAAAAGACAGTAGCCTAGAGTCATCACACTTGCTTTAACACGTTCCATTTCTGTAACTTCGAAAGGGAAGAAGGTTCTTGAAGATATATTATTTGTATATGGCATTCTTGTTCGTATTTTGTTTGATACCGGTGCTTCTCATAATTTTATTTCTAGTAATAATGTGGATTGACTAAAATTGAAGCTTGTTATGCTTTTGACTCTATTTATGTGTCAAACCCTATTAGGGGATCAGCCAATCTTAGTGCGATATGTTTAGGAGTTTTGGTCACTTGTGCTGACTGACTCTTTCCATGCGATATATACGTTCTTGGTTTTCTATAGTTTGATATTTTGCTTGAGATGGATCGGTTGTCTCGAAATCATGTTATCTCAGATTGTGTAAATTAGACTGTGTCATTTAATACAAGGGAGGTGAAGATTATAGTAGCGAATTGTGAAGGTCCTACCTTGGTTATGAGTAGTTTTCTTTTTTCTCTTGATGAGGTGTAAGAGGAGTTTGGTTCGTTCTTTTATTGTGTAGAAGTTTGCGGATATGCTTGAAGATGTGTCTGGTTTACTGCCTTACCATAAGACTGAATTTCGTATTGATTTTGTTCGAGATGCTAAAACTATTATGTTGCTATGCATAGGCTATCACTGAAAGGAGAAGTAAGAGTTACCTAATCAGGTTAGCGATTTGTTGTGTAAAGGGTTGATCCAACCTAGTCGTCTGAATTGGGGATAGCCCATCATCTTTGCTATGAGGGCGGACGGTTCGTTAGGACTTTGTGTGGATTACTGTGGGCTCAATAAGCGGATTGTAAGGAACAAGTATCATTTTTCTACAATAAATGACTTATTTGATTAGCTTCAATGTGTTCAGGTATTCTCTTAACGATATCTTGCCATAGGGTTTCATTAGTTGAGGGTAGCAGAGGAGAGTGTACCTTTGACGGCTTTCAGGTCTAATAAGTTTTATGAGTGGTTAGTTATGCCGCTTGGCCTAACTAATGCTTCAGCATATTTTGTGGATCGGATGAATTGGGTTTTCCAGGATGTGTTAAATATGTTTGTTCTCATGTATATTGATGATATTATGGTCTACTATAAGGCCGAGGAGGAGCATACTTGTCATTTGAGGATTGTACTTGAAACATTGAGAAAGTATGCGTCGAAGGCTAAATTCTTGAAGTGTATCTTTTGGCAGTCTGAATTAGGTTCTTAGGACATGTTATCTCAATGGAGGGTATTTTTGTTGTTCCAGCAAAAGTTGTGGCTATTCAAGATTGGAAGAGGTCGGAAAGTGCAACCCAAATTAGAAGCTTCTTGGGGTTAGCAGTTTATTGCATGAGGTTTATGAAGGACTTCTCAAAAATTGCATCACGCTTGACAAATTTGACAAAGAAAGACATCATATTTGTTTGGACTAATAAATATGAGCAAGCATTCACAGACTTGAAAGCAAGTTGACTAGCACTTCTATTCTTACTGTTCCAGAAGGAGATGAGGGTTTAACTTTTTATACAAATGCTTGTGTGATCGGTTTAGGTGCAGTGGTTATGTAGCATGGATGGGTTATTGCTTATGGCTGCATACAACTCAAGGCGCATGAATCAAGGCATCCGACACATGACTTGGAGTTGTTAGCAATTATTGTGTATTGAAGATATGGGGGCATCACTTGCTTGATGAGAAGTTCGAGTTGTATATGGACCACAAATCCTAGAAGCATCTATTCACCAAGAAAAAACTCAACATGAGACAACAATGAATTTCTCGTAGTTTATGATCTTGATATTTAGTACACATCGGGGAAAATGAATGTTGTAGCCGATGCACTTAGTATAAGGTATACGGTTATGGTGAATATAGAAGTGAGTCCGAACCTTATTATTCATATTGAAGGTAATCAATAGAGAGACCTACGTATTGCAAGGATAACTAAAGTGATAGGTGAATAAGGCACTGGGGAGGTAGACAAATTCAGTGTTGATAACCGTGGTATATTGAGGACAAATGGAAGGTTATGCATTCTTGATTGATGGGATTAGGAAAGAGGTATTGACAGAGAGTCATCACTTAGAACTTACGATACATTATGGGGTTACTAAGATGTATCAGGATATGAACCAAATTTTTGAGTTGTAGGTATGATGAAGGATGTTTCTAAATTATGAGTAGGTGTTCTAACTGCCAATAAGTCAAAAGCAGCCATCAGGAGATAGATGGACTGCTTTGGCCACTTTATATTCCAAAGTGAAAGTGGAAGCAGATATCTATGGACTTTGTAGATGGGCTAGCTTGGTCGAGGAAAGGTAACAAAGGCGTTCGAGTTATGTTGATCGAATAACCTAGAGTGCACACTTCTTACCAGTGAAGATAATGAGGACGGCTCCTAGTTTAGCTAAATTTTATGTTAAGAAGATTTTTAGAATTTGTGGAGTTCCTTGTGATATCGTAAGCGATAGAGATTTGATATTCAATGGTCAGTTCTGGAAAGGGTTACATGATGCCTTAGAGATGGAGCTGAGTTTGAGTACAATTTACCATCCTTAGAATGATGGGCAAACTGAGAGGGTTAACTGTGCCATGGAGGATTTATGTCGAGCTTGTATATTAGATTTCGAGGGTTCATGGGAAAAGCTTTTACTTCTTGTTGAGTTTTCTTACAACAATAGTTACCGCGCTAGCATCAGAATGGCACCTTTTGAAGCATTGTATGATAGACCTTGCAAATCTCCATCGTGTTAGGTGGAACCTGAAGATCGTTTAGTATTTGGGCCGGATATGAATAGGGAGGTGTCTGGTAAGGTAACAGAGATTCAAAAACATATAAAGAAAGCGTAGAATTAGTAGAAGAGTTATGCAGATCAAAGGCGTAAGGATTTGGAGTTCTCAGTTGGATACTTTATGTTCATAAAGGTTTCTCCAATGAGAAGTGTTGTTCGGTTTGGAAAGACGGGAAGTTGGCTCCTCGTTATGTAGGGCTATTTCCTGTACTAGAGAGCGTTGGTACACTTGCATATAGGGTCGAGTTACTGACTTGGCTATCGAGTGTGCATAATGTGTTTCATGCATCTCATTTGCATAAGTGCATAATCCTTCTTTGATAGTGGAAACATTGTAGAAAAAACTTGAAGATTGAGCCTAACTTGATTATACTGAGGCAACCTATTCGCACTGATGATTGAGATATAAAGCGACTGATAACTAAGGTCGTGAAGTTGGTTAAGGTACAGTAGAGAGTGGATGCGAGGTATTGTACTTGGGAGACGAAGGACAATGTCAGGGAGTACTATCTAGAGTTGCTTCTAGAATAGTGGTTTCTTATTATTATACCTTTTGTAGTGTACTCACCATTAGAGGTGGAGTCACTTAGTAAGCATTTTGGTTTGTATATAGTTTCAAAAACACTCTATATATGTACTTGTTCTTCTGTTCTTCTTTGACTGTCGTTTTTGTTTAAATTTCGAGGACGAAATGTCTTAAGTGAGGAGAATGTAACGACACGTAATTTCGAACACTCCTTTGAATATTTGAAATATGGTTAAATGTTAAGTGATTTTGTAACCTTATTAAACTCCTTTTAATTAATAATGATATAAAAATTGTTTTTGAATTTTTTTTACAAAAATATATACTTTGAATAATTATCAATAATGTGATCGAAAATCGTTTTATCGATAACTACTTTTTGTTCAATATAAGTTGTTAACACTTTTTCTACATGTCTAAATAAAATATGAAGCCATTAATAACTAATAAACAATATTTTCACTAAATATGGTTAGCTAAATTTGTTTCTAAAAGGTCATTAGGGATTAGATATTTTTTATCAAAGATGTTTGTTGTAGATATTTTCTTTGGCTTACACGAGGTGGAAAGTTGATCACATGGGGGAGGTGGGCATTGATCTGCTCGAAAAGAAAAGTGGGAGGTGAGCTTACCTTTTAAATGCCTATATAAGTGACCATATAGTTCAAAAGATCCTTTTTATATTTTAGCAACTTAAAATAAAGCTCTTCATCTCTTGTCCTCTTCTTCACAAATTCCTAAAACATAAATTGAATCACACTACACTCTCTCCAGACTATAGTATAAACCTTATACATCTTAGTAGCAACTATTCACAAACTTGAAGCTTGAATAACTAGAGTACACCGGCCTCTACACCCCTAGGCCGTAAGCAAAAAAGAGGCATTTTATTGCCTAGGCCGAGAGCATGGTAAAGGTAGGAGATAATTTTAGGAGCTTGCAAGGTTGAGATTGAAAGTTGAAGCTAGGTCAAAGCTTTTGCTTGGTTTTTTACTCATTAAAGGGTGAGCATACTCACCGTTTGAGTGTATATGAAGTGTATATGTGCTTGTTTAGGCTATATTATTGTGCTTGACTTTATATTTTTATATTTGTTATGATTCTTGCTTTGGAAAGAAAATGGCATATGCACATGATGTATTTGGACTTATATGACTTTATATCACTTGTTGCATAGCTTAAACATGAAGCAATAGGGTTTGGTTGGACTTTGATTGAATCAGACTTTAATATTAAAGTGGTTCTATAGCGAAAAGTCGTTATAGAAGCAATTAGAAATGCCTTGTGTTCAGCAATTTCTATAATATTTTGTATAGAGATCCCTTAGGGTTTCTCACCATGATTGTGATAAATATTGAGTATATTGCTTACCATAAAAAGATTGGACCTTAAAAGGTAGTTAGCGTATAAAAAATGGCAAAACTTTCGAGTATATAAACTTGCCCCAATTCATAGTCTGTTACAAAACTGAATGACCGCATTTTCTTGCTGCTGCAGTAACTATGAACCCATTTTACAGTAATTTGGAAATGCTATAGTCTATGTTTGAACTTTATATTGTTTTAAATGACTTTTAATTTAAGTATTTCTCTTCAATCTTTTAAAAAATATTTAATAGCTTATATTAGTGTCTTTTAAAGTGGTTTGGAATTTAAATATATTTTTAATAATTAATTATGAATTATCAAAATAGAAGGTTTATTTTTAAATAAAAGAAAATATGTTTTTTGAAGTATTTAAGTAAATTATAAAATGGTTATTTTTAAGTGATATTTTAAATAAATGTTGAAACCATAATTATAAGTATTTTAAAGTATATTTTAAGTATATATATAGTTTTTAGAAAATTTACTATTTTAGTACAGTATTAAAAAGCTTATGTAATATAAATATCTTTTAAATTGTTTTTAGAATTTTATTAAATATCTTAGCTTATAAATAAATTAGTATACATATATGTAAATATATATCATTTTAAAAAAGGGTTTTAAATTATAAACAAATGTTTTTAAAAAGGGTTTAAGAGTTGCTTAGGTAGCTTAATCGTGCTTTGTTTTGTTTACTTGTTTATGGAAAGTAATTAATACTATACTTAGCGCTAACACCCAATGAAGTAGGCTTGTTTATCTATGATAGTTAAGAAAGATGTTCGAGTAGGTTTTTGTAGCAATAGTGCTCTAACCTACCGACTTCACTCTTGACTGAGGGATAGTAAGTTGAGAAGGTCAAAAACATGATAAGTATATGAAACTTGATTTCCATATACGATCACTTTTTAGAATTAGATAATCGATTAGTCGACTATCGAATTTGACCAATTAACTTAGGAAGCATATGAAAGCTTCACGGCTTCATATGGTTTAAGATCCCCCCAAGGAGGACTCATTGGTATGAAACGTCTCTAGATTTAAGAATTATATATATATATATATATATGAGATCCCCTAAGGAGGACTCTTTATATATTGTTCACTTCTTCAAGAACTGGAACTGAGTGAACCGAAAATTCATTGATATAATTTTAAAGATTCCGGATTGGATAAGTATACTTATGCATTACTTTTCGAATGCCACTTTAAAACTGGTACATGCTTCTAAGTTTTGGAAGTGGTTGTAAAGTGGAATATTATAGAGTTGAACTATATATCCCAATGTTAGATCTAAGAAAGAAGTCAACATTAGCATTTGTCGGATGACTTGTGCTGGAATCTATGAAAGGATTCATGATCAATTTGAGTGATAAAAAATCGCATGAGTGATGTCGAACGTGACTTCAGCATTATAAATGATAGAAAACAGAGCAGGAGCATAACTGAGGGATTAACTAACCCAACCGGTGTACCAACTCCATAGTTAGAGATGGTGATCGTTGTTGCTAGTGATAGTTAATGATATTTGATATCACATGTTCCGGCACAGACCTGCTATGTTTTCCTTAATGGTATATTCTATCTTGAGATATATGTCCCTAGGAAGATAGATTCTAACCCTTGTGCAGGAGGTCGTCTTTCAGTTTTCACCAAGGATGTTGGAACTAAGCAACCCCACAGCAGAAGAAATGGGTAAGAATTTCAAATATTTTTTTACAATTATGGATCATTATTGGTCCTATAAAGTCTAATATATTTCGAATTTTATTTTAAATAAAATCATTATTTTAATTAAATTTATAAAATGATGGTGTATTATTTGATTTTTGTTATATTAAATATATCCGTATATCATATACATATATATAAGTGTGTGCATGTGTAACATATTAGTCCGTGCAAGGTATAACATGTCCGTGTAAAGATGTTAGGATTTACATCGCAACAGACATGTTCGCTCATCCAATATGAATATATATTGTCCAAATGTATGTATAAATACATTTTCTTTTAAAATATTGTAATATATATATATATATGTATGTATAAATTAAAATTTTATTTGTATATATTTTTGTCTAAACATATAAATATTTATATATGAACATAAATATACGATATTAACAAAATGTATATATTGATTAATATATAAATATGTTAATATCATTTAAAATATAATAAATAATCCTTTTTATTGTAATGTCGAAAATAGAACTTATATCAATACATAAAAAGAATTATATATATATATGTTAAATGCTTATACGTTTGTGTATAATAAAAAAAAATTAATATAAATAATATGATAAAATAATTTATATATATATATATACTGATCTTGTCTCGTACATAGAATAGGACATTTTTTTATTTTCAAATTCCAAAATTTAAATATATATATATATATCAACAAAACCGTTTAAAAATTATTTTAAAATTAATAAAAATATTTTATTCGAAATAAAATTTTAAATTTTAAACTTCCAACAAATTTTAGATGAAAGTTTTGTAATTTGAAATATTTTTACAATTTAAAACAATTTAAAATTTAAAATTTAAATTTAAATATTTAAAAATATAAAAAAATGTTTTTATATTTTCTGCTTGAGTTTAATATGTATCGATCTGATTTTATAAAATATATGTTATGATACATATATGAATTTATATAATTATTTAAATGTTAAATTGATTTAAAAATTATTAAAAAATAATATATATATATAATAAATATATTTTCTTTTTGCCACAAATAATATACTGATTACATCATATATAAAATCATGTGTTTTTTTAGTTTGGATATTATTATCTATAAAATCAAATCAGCTATGTACAATACTTAATTTTCTTCTGTTCTTACAATGGATACAATTCTTCTGGTTCATATGTTATTTTGAAATTACCGTTTTCGCACACATAAAACACAAAGTCTAGTCGCATGTTTGTTAGTAGGATAAAGGTTTCTGCCTTGATTTTGTTTACTGAGTTTACTCAGCCTTTTATATTGTTATAGTGCTTTCTGTATTGTAGGAGTCTGAAGTTGCTATAACAAAGGGCAGCATGTGGCAGAGACTTTGATATTTGAGTATCATAGGTACATGGAATAGCTATAAAAATTCTGCTTTTCATTTTTCGTAAATATTATTTCATCTATATACTAGTTTTGACATTGAAGCCAACACAGGTGAAGACATGCATGGCACCTCCAGTGATGTTGCTCAGAATCAAGAAATCATAGGCAAAAAGGTATGTTCATTTACTAATTGATTAGTCGTTGTGTTTGTTATTTTATAAATTCTGGCCAGCAACTACTATTTAATTAGGAAAAATACAACAAGCAACATGACACTCTGATGCTCGTATCATTTACAGCATTTGTTTGATTTATTATATTTTTTTGACAAATAATTGGTGGATTAGCGGTAGATTATAGTAAGAAACTTTTGTTTTGATTGACATTTTAAAGTGTCCTACTAGCATACAGTTCTTTCTGAAGACAAATAAGTAGTCATTATCCTGGTGTACTAGCATATAAAATTGTAAGACATCAAGTTAAACATAATTAAGTAATAATTTAGTTTTTCTAATATTACAACTTTATTGTATATGCTATAAAATTGCATATAACTTACTAGCTTAGACTGGTGCATATGGTTTAAAAATGGTATTTCAGCTGGCTGAAAGCTAGCGGTGTGATCACCATAATGTAACATAAACTAGGAAAGTCATTAGTTTAATTTTCTTTTGAGATGTAAAGATCCTCGCGTCAAATGTGGTTCAACTATACATTTGCAAAAGTTGTCAATGAAAAGTGTGAAGCACAAACAGTGAAACATAGAAGAAGGCAACAAGTACATAAAATAATATGTATGAAATAACTGTGGACTAACAGCAAACTTATGTATGTAATTAATTACCTTTAGATGGCACACTTCATCTAGCACATATTCACCTACATACATTTCAGCTTAGGGCAAGTTACAAAGTTTTTTAAATCATTTTGGAAAGACAAAATTTGTACATCTACAGTAGTCTTAGTTGCCCTTCTAGTTGGATTCATTTCTGTGCATCTATTCAGGTAAACAAAGTATCTTTCAGTTTTACATAAATTATGATAAATTCATTATTTGTTAACTTTATCTTTTTTCGGTTCTCTTGAATAGTATGATAATTTTGTATGCGTCATGCATTTGGTTGCATATCGTTTGTTCTTAAATTCGAAAGATGTGAAATTGAAAAACTTCTTTGTATATCAGTGTGTATTCAATGCAATGTAGTTTTTGTGCCAGTACACTACTTCTCAAATTAACAATGTTCAACGTCCATTATTGGGTAAAAAGACCCAAGTTCGATTCTGGTAAAAAGACCCAAGTTCGATTACTATCATACGCTTCCTTATCCTATATAAATTTACCAGGGGGTATAAGGGCTTGAATCAGCAGATGGCTTTACTATACCTTCCTTAAGAGTTTACCGGTCCGCCGGGTTCTCCTGGGTTAAGAAAAAAAAGAGGAAGAAGAAGAAGAAACAACCACCAAGTCTTTTGTATATTATTCTTAAGATGTTTTACATGCTATTACATTCCTTATTGCAGACTACACCTGGTATTGCATTGGGTGATTGACTACAGACTCAAGCTAATGAGATTCTATTCATTAATGCAGCATAAAACACAAGTACCTTATTGCAGACAACCAACATTATACCTTTTATGTATGGCAAAAGTCATCAAATCTCATAAATATTTTCTCATTCCACTCTATATCTATTCTTGGATATCCATCGTAAATATACTAGGTTTATATTTGAATTTGAACTACATTGACTAGTACTCTATGTTTATTTTTCGTTTCATTTTTAGCTTGCTAACAAATTATCTTCCACTTTAATAGGTAAAGTGCAGAAAAACATTTGGGTGTTCTTATTTATATGCATGACTGCTCTATTTCTCATTCCTACGCTAGACATTGAGTTTAGATATTATACCCTTCTTACGTGAATATCCCAGTGTGTAACTTGAGAAATGATTTACATATGTATATTTGTACTAAATTTATGATAAGCATGAATTTCGTAAATGCAATTTGATACCATTTCGGGTTTCAAAAACCTAATATAGTATCAATTATTTTGCCTAAAAATTGACATTTGCTTTGGTTGTTGAACCGAAGTGACATGGGTTAAACAACCAAAACAAAAGACTCAATAAAATCATTGTCTTTATTTGCTTCGTTTCAACAAAATTGACATTTGCTTCGGTTGTTGCGTTGTCTTCATTTGCTTCGGTTGTTGAACCAAAGCAACAGCGTGTAAAACAACCGAAGAAAATGACCTATTTTGTAATTATGATGGACGACGTACCATGATCTAATTATAATCAAAGCGGAGCTTTCATGTGGAGATTGACAATATTCTTAAGTCGAGAGTACTATGTAAATCGGTCACATTGATAATATCTATTTGGCCCTAGTTGTATTAACCAACAGAAAACTATCGATTAATTCGTTCCATAGTTATCCAATAACTATCATTACGTAACCCGAGGTGCCCCCAGCAATCATGAGCAATACACCGTCTAAAATTTGGAGAGAGTTACGTACTCTAGTCTCAACGGATATCCCAATATCCAATCTCGATGCTTCTTGACTAGGAACATTTGAAATAATTTGTTTTATAATACTGTAATACAATACTCATGATTAAAACTATTTGTATTTGCTATCACAAACACACCATTTATGAATTTTCTATTAGATATACTTTTAATATAGTTAATTAGTTAATATAACACATTATATTAAGTATATAATAGAAAGAAAACACCTTTTACTTTGAATAAGATTGGTTATCGAGTTAGATATATGTAACAAATTATATAATTTTTCCTATGGCATACACCTAACTCTATCAATCTTCCACTTGCATTTGTGGTTAATTTTGGAACCTTATTCCAACTTTTCCAATTTGTTTCCTAAAAAAACCAATCGAATCAGTCCCTCGATGAACGGGTATGCTATTATATTTCAATTATCTACTCCATCATTCAACTCTCTTCGATGCAAATAAACTTCTTTTATCAAGTGAAACAATTCAGAGTATGTCTCTCAATTTCCAGTGAGCTCTAAGTTCTGTTATGAACTATATTGGGACATTGTTATCATATAAAACTGTTATGGGATTCTCAACAGTTGGAATCACCCGCGGCTTAGTTATAAATTTGTGCATTTATATTTATATACATTATTTTTATTGCAGCGCTATTCAAGATGATGTACTTAGCCTTTTTCATTAAATCATCCACAGTCTTTCATTTGGAAAATTTACAACTTAGAGATTCTTAACTTCAATTTATTATTGACATATTATACTCAATATCACTTATGAAATTTTAAGTCTGAACACATCTTCATAAGGAGTTCGTTGTTTTTGTAACCAATTCTCCAGTATTTCATAAATCATGAGAACGCCTCAAGCAATCATTTAGTTTCATCAATTTGGATTTGATATTTGCTTCATGTATCAAATACATAAAACAATCATGATATTGTAGACAACATAACATGTATGATAATTTCTATTATCAATGCATAAGGAGTCCATCTTACATGTTCTGTATTAAACATTTTAGTAGGGTGTCCTTGCATTTGTTCTGGTACATTCCCAATATCTTTTATAGTTTGTATAAAAGACATCATCTACAAGTCCAACATTGAGTAAGAAAACAACTAAAACTTATTCTAACACAAGTACTTGTTAATAATCAGCAGCGTGTTGTTTACTTATGATGTAGAAATATCTATGTACCTTTTAACATTCTTCTTATGAACACACGCTTCCTCTGCATTTTGACTAATAATCAGACTATTTGATACATCTATCAAAACACTTATTCAATTTTGATTCATTTCAGAATGATACTTTCGTATATGTTCTTGGATCTTATCTGAAAACCCACAAACTTAACATCGCTCTCACTGACTTCGAGTCACTTTGGTTGTTATGTGCAAACAAACTAGTCTAAATCTATATATAGAACTTTCTATTTTAACACATATATACCAAAACCTAAACTCATACTAGGAAATAATTTTGTGAGAAAAATCTGAACCAACTTGTGCACATCAAACAGTGATTTTGTCATGTTAATTTCAACAATTGAAATTCATGGTAATATACTCATAATACAATTCACTATATTCCAATTGCATTTGTCATTCTCATTAAAACACATTTGGGGCCAATAGATTATATCCCTTTGGATAAAACTATCAAAATCATATTTTGATAATTTATTTGGACTCCATTTTGGATTAGCGCATCGTACCATATCATAGAGTCAATACTTTTAATGGTTTAATTAAACAACCGTGGATTATTTATTATTGATGTTGACAAGAAACTCACTGTTTCTCTTTATTGTACAAGAATTCTCATTAGAAGTTCGAATGTATTATGTTCATTTAGGTTCGACCAATTTCATTTCATCCCTAGCAATTAGTTTTATCCTTGGATCTTATCCAAATTCATTTTATACCAGTGATTTCTTAGAGAAATTCCTTTGCTACAAAGTTGATATTTATTGGAACAATAGTTGTTTCTCAATGCAACAGAATGGGAATTAATAAGCATTTTATGAATTGCCTTATATAAAACAGACTTTGCATTAGTTCGCAATATATTTATGTTCATAACATAGATTAGTCATCTAAAGACTCACGTTTCCAAAATTCTTTTAGGACAATTCATACAAGATCACATACGTACAATTATTATATGCAATCTTTCGACTCACGCAACCTGCCAACTTCTTGGCTTAAGATAGGGATTTCTTTTGAACCCTTATCTTATATGCTTTTGTAAACTATTCTTTAGATGATATTAATTTTAACCTTGTGTACTACTCTTAAGTACACACCTTATAGAAAGAATATTGACTCAATTTTACTCGTCATTAATCGTGCTTTGTACAACAAAGTTCGATTACTTCTTATCAATACATCACTATGTATTATAGGAATAAGTGACCTTTAGGACTTAATCTTTATTCACATTAGGTACATACATAACTCTTTTTAATATACTCATCCATTTGATCAAATCAAATTACTTCTATAGCATATTATATTATTTACTTCGATTTTTATATTATATGAGATTATCATAGACTTACACATGCATATCAAATATATATATCCATGTCTATGATAACTCAGTGGTGAATATGACAAAGTGCATGGAATCATTTAGGTATTAATAGACTTATGGTTGCATATATCTATATGTATTAACCGAAGAGTTCATCAACAATTTTGACGCTCCCGCTAAATGGGCATATAGCCCTTAATTATTTCGAACATAATTAACTAGTATCATATAATTAATAATCTTATAACAAAAATATTTCGCAAAACTACGGCTTGGTCTATAATTCCAAAATAATTGTAAGTAATATTAGATACTTCAGTATTGTCCAATGTATCACTTTTGTTATGAAAAAAAATGCCACATTATAATTTTATTTCATAATGAATATGCACAATATACACATTAAATATAACTACTTCTATTTTTCAATCGACATCAGAAAATAGTAATTATTTCATAAATAGGTATGTCTATTTTTCAAGCAACACCAAAAATAGTCATTATTTCATAAATAATGTTCGTCGTGTTCTACGAAAACGATTTTCGTAGCTTGGTGAAATCAATAAGTGCTATATGGTATGTTCCTACTATTTCCGCCATTAACATAGTAGTGTATTTAATTCAAAAGTCCATCATTTACTTAAGATAAAGTATTTATTCCAAATATTGCAACTAATTTACAAGAGAGAATTTTTTGATCATATATCTTGAACTTAAAGAAATAAATCTCATAAGAAATAATTTTCTATATGAATATACATTTCGGAATAGAAATCATATTTCTTATTTCAATATTATGTTTCAATTATTATTTTACAATTCTCGTTTACAATGTTTATTTATGAAGAAGAATTAACCATTCACTTTTTTCATTCCAACTGTACCTTAAATCACATCTACTATTGTTTGCTTGTTTTTTTTCTAAATGGTTAAACCATTCAAAATGATTCCATTTATAACGATCCACATTTCTTGCTCCTAAAGATGGCACTTAATACATCTACAGTATTCGTATGCCGATTATCTACGTGTCTGAAAGACAGCCGTTAGGGTAAAAAGAAAAGATACGACAACAAGAAAGAAACATAAAATCTCACAACTTAAGGGAAACATATATAATAGAACAGTAAATAGTACATATGGTCACTTCCAAAATGAAACATCAGAGTAAAATTACCTATAACTCTAGACAGGGATAGTTATAACTGCCTACCCCTACAATGTTGATACATAATATACATACAACGGAAATAAAATAGATAAATAGATAGCAGATGAAGCCTCCTACACCATACTCCTCCAAAATGCATCCGTAAGAACATGGACTACTTGGATACTCAAAAATTATAATACCCAAGAGCTTAAGGGGAAGAAAGAAAAACTTTGGGTTAGATATGGGTCTATTGTGAGTAAACTCAAAACGTATGAATTGCTATACTATAAAACCCTCCAAAAATAAAAATGTCTTATAAAACAACACTGCATATAAACACGGGAGATTCTTTACCTTACAATAACCAAAACTTTTTTAATAAGAATTTCTATGATATTATAATAATGTCTAGGGTTTATAAAAAATATAAAACATAGCTGAAATGCTTGCATCTCACGTTCTAGCATATTTGGTATACAAATAAGACCGTAAAGCATGTAGTCGAAAATGGATGGCGTACAATGATTAAGCTGCTGGGGTACTCCTATCATATTACGTCTCTAGAGAAAATGTACTGAGGCCCTTACATGGGCCCCTCAAATACAGAACCGGCCTACCCCTTTCTGGATAGTACCGAACATGTCATCACCTCGGTTGCGATCAACAACCGTTTCCATGGCCACAAGCATACATAATCCATAAGTATTAATCTGGATTGGGTGATAACCATATCCTAATGGTTGCGACCTACATAGCTCTACTATATATCTCATGTTTTATGTATTACCGGGTGTGAGGCTTGAGGCTATCTTTTACCATTTTAGCAAATACCACTTGTAATGCTAACACCACCCTTCAGGCAACAACATAATGCCAACATTCATCTATACAATGTTACAGATATAAAAAAACCGATGGCACTACTTCTACTACCTCCTTAGGATCATTAGCAAATAGCCCTTGCACTTCCAAGAGCTTAGTCTTCGATTCCATCATCTTCAAGATGTCCCAATTCGGATGCTTATATCAGTTTGAAGTTGTTCTCGGATAACTCATGCTTATCTGATCCTGGTCTCTCCGAACCAGCAACCAATAGGTTTCCGATTGATATAACCCTAGTTCTTTCAAAAGTAAGAGGACAATATAAGAGTCCCAAGGGGATCTCGAATATCCGCCTTTAAAGTGAGAGACGTTTCACCAGAAATGAGTTCTCCCAAGGGAATCTCAAACTGTATAAAATCTCAAAGCTTTCATATACTTCCTAAGTTAAAATAGGTCAAGTTGTCGATAGTGAGCAAACCACTATCGAGGTGTAAGTATAGTTAAAATATGAAAAATAGGTCATCCTATACTTATCTCCACTTTTCGGTTTCGAACAGTACTATCAGTTGATTAGCAATGATGGACAAGTTAGAAAACTATTCTTACCTCGACATACATTCTTATTTCTCAAGATAGAGATGAGTTACCATACCTCGGAATTTAGTGTCAAGTAACGATGAAGTACATGAAGACTCATGAGTATTGAATATTCAAGATATCCAAAGAAGCTATAGAGTCATATATTATTGTTAAAACCCTGATAGCACTTCTTTAATCTCTCTCTTCATTTTTCAAAAATGTTTTAAAATCTATTCTCTAATTTTAAATGGTTTTCAAATATTCTAAATTTAAAAAATGATTTTAAAGAATCCCTATTTTCAAAATGATCTTTCAAAATGGCATTCAAATGATTTCTAACTTTTAATTTTATTTACAAGATTATTATTTTTTGAGTAACTAAGTTTTTAAGTATTTTATATTTTAAATATACTTTTAAATCTATTATACTTTGTTATAGTTTTAGTTCTATGCTTTCTAAATGTTTATAAGTATATTATAACATTATTATAAATTTGATTTTAAATATATGTACACTTTATACTTTATATATATTATTTTCAAAAGAAATTCTTATTTAAATCCTTTATATATTTAAAAATAATTCTATAAAGTTTTCTTAAGTTTTGATATGACTAAAATATATAAACTGTGTTTAGATGAATGTACAAATTTTCAAAATATTTTACAAAGCTTAATATTTTCAAAAAAAATTTATAAAGTGTTTTTCAAAAATAAAAAGGGTACGACGACATACTCCTACAACATATATTGACATATAAGGCGAGAATTTCAAAATTCAAATTTGAATGGAAGTGTCTTTTGTCGTATCTCTTTGCGAATCGCGAATGGACATAACCGTTGTTTCTCTATAAGTATGAAGTTTTACCAACAATTTTTTTAACTGATTTCTCATTCTTTCTCTCCACTTTTAGTCTCTTGATTTCTAAAAGAAAATCTACTCAAAATATTTTCAAATTTAATCAGAAACAAATAAAGCTCTATTGATTTGATTCTCTATTAATTACTCTTGGATCTCTCTCATCTTTGTCACTCAAATAAAGATCAAAGTGTTATTCAAGAGGTTATAGAATCATTTGTACTCAAGATCAAGAAACCGAGTCTGTAAACTCTATCAAATCATACTCTTATACTCCTGGGTGTGCTTGGTGTCCCTGAAATCCATGTGGGTGTGTTTATGTCTCGTCTGAATCAAGTGGGTCCCATTTGAATCCAAGTAGATGTGCTGGTGTCCTATCCAAGTCCAGTGAGTGTACCTAGAGCTCAGAAAATCTAGAGAGTGTGTCTCACAGCCTTGAAATCGAGATTGTAAGGATTTTGGTAAATATGTACAAGAAATATTATGGCACTGGATATAGGTTAACTTCGTACCAGTATTAAAATTTCTAATGTGATCTCTCCAACTCTTTTTTTATTTTACTGCATTTATATTTGTCTATGTTTACATCTATGATTGTTGATTCTGTATTATTTAATTATAATCTTAATGGACATTTAAAAGATTCACAAAAATCAGTAATATTCGCCCCCCCTCTAGTATTAAATTAACCTTATGATCCATCTTCTATAATCTAACATTTGGTATCAGAGTATTAGTTTTCAAAGTTTACATAATTTTGATTTTTGAAAAGATTAAATGGCTGACAACACAGTTTGTAATATTGTCAGTAACAATGTTAGTTCACTTGTTAGTAACTCCTTTGTCGAAGGACAATCTACTGCTAGACCCTTATTTTTAATGGCGGTAATTACATGTATTGGTCATGTAGAATAAAAATCTATTTACACTCAATTAGTCTAGACATTTGCAATATCATATAGAATGAGTACACTGAGCCCTAGACTAACTTTATAAAATGGACTGCTAATCAAAAGGAAGATGTGCAAAGTACCGTAAAGCTAATATTTTGGTTTATTCATTAGATAGGAATGAATTCGATAAAGTGTCCATTTGTAAGACTACATATGAAATATTGAGAACACTATAAGTTACACATGAGGGCACTAGTAAAGTCAAATAGATCAAAGTTTCTATGTTAACTAATCTGTTCCAATTATTTAAGATGAGGCTAAAAGAGTCCATTTCTGATATGTATTGTAGATTTTAAGACATAGTAATTCACTAATCGCATTGGGTAAAAGTTTTTCTGAATAGGATCAAATTAGAAATATCCACAATTCACTTACTCCTGAATGGGACCAAAAGACTCTTGTTTGAAAAGGCTAATGACAGTAGCACTATAAAAATTGAATAGTTAATTGGCAATTTAATGTCATTTGAAGCACAAATGTAGGGTAGAAGTGACAATAAGGCAATAGAGAAGAAATCCGTCGCTTGTAATACCACAACAAATGATTTGAATTCTAACAACGATGATGATGAGGAAATTGCCTTCATGACCAGAAATTTTAGAAAAATTTCGAAATACAAAAAGATGAATAATCGTAGGAGAAATGATAACAAAAATCCAGGAGATGGAAATGATGTTAGGTGTTTTAACTACAATGAACTTGGCTATATGCAAAGAGACTATCCACATTCGGAGAAACTGAAAAACTCACCAAATATTCATTCGTGTAGAAAACGAAGGGCTCATACTACAACACTAGATGATTTAGATACTTTCTCAAGTGATAATGAACCAGATATTGAAAATGCCAATATATACTTCACAACAACAATAAATTCAGAAAAGTCCGAAGAAATGGATCAAAAATAGATATACATTTAAAGATTAAATTTTGAATTATTGAATGAAATTTTTGAATGCTTTTGATTGTTAGGAATAACCTATAGATTAATAATAATATTGGATGAATATTGTGTGTGTGTGTGTATTAACATTAAATATTTTATATTTTTATAAGAATATAATATTGAATAAAAATTATATAATATATATTCAAAATAATTTAAAGTAAAATATTTACTAAGTTTGTATATATGTAACTAATATTTATAGGATAATTATATATAATATATACATATATAGATAAATAAGAATAATTTGTTCAATTCCTCTTTTTTTGGAAATTCATGTACTGCATGTCAACATACCCACTATGCATATGTCGACATATGCACTCAGAATTTGAGTTTCCATTTCAAATTCAAAATTTGAATTCCCTCCACCTTTTCACCAAACCACAATGTCCTTAAAAGGTATCTCTTGACCAAAGAACAAGTCCATCGGTTCTTTATTTAATTATACTATCTTCATTCATTCATTTCACTTTCATTTCAAATTCAAAATTCAATTTTCTCTCTTTATCTCTTCAAATTATTCTTCAATGGCTTCCTCAAGCAACAATCCATCAACCATGAGGCTCTCTAAGAAAGTAAAAGGATATCCTCTTCATGACAAAGTAGTCATACAAGCCAATATGGAATATATGTTTTTCGGAAAAGTCTCTCCAAGAAGATTCGCTATTTCCTACTAATGATCTTTATGGTCTTTGTATGCAAAATAGAATTCTTAGTTTAATTGATGCTTCCAAAATGATTTCATATGTTTTCCAAATATAGTAAAAATGATTTATGCAAATTTGAAAGGAATGTTTTATAAAGGGAATGAAGGTAAAGTTTGGAGTAGCATCTATGGCAATTAAATTATTTTAAATTGTGAAACTTTAGGTAACATTCTTAGATGTAAATCTAATGGAATGGACCTTTCAAAATTTTAAATTGATATTCAGAATCGTGAAGTTCCTCATGATATTTGAATGTGATGATGATTTTTAGTTAAATAATAAAAATTTGCGTCTTAAAGAAAGAATTTTTAAGTCTACTTTTGCAAAAAAGCATAACTACGAGGACATAAAATTATGATAACCCGACTCAAAAGTTTCAAAGCACTTTTTTCCATTTATGCTCATTACGATATAAACTGGTCATATGTTATTTTGGATGAACTCTTTCCTTGGAATCTCTCTAAGCACGAGAACACACCCTTTCATGGTGTGTATCTTACTAGAGTATTAACGTATTTTGGTGTTGACCTAAAAGGAGAAGAAACCATTCCTTGAAAACTTTTCAACAAGGCCAATATCTCTCTCATGCAAATTTCATTCATATTCGAACCTTATGAAACACTTGCGGAAAAAGAAGAAAGATTGGATTGTGAGGAGGAGCATGAGATTAGAGAAGACGAGGAAGAGGAAGGAAAAGAAATGGAAGTCGAGGAAGAAGAACAAGAAGAGGAGTAAGATACTTCGTTGGAAAGTATCAAAATGCCATCTTATCTGTAACAACCCGCATATTTTACGATTTTATATTTAAATATTTTATTTAAATATAGCGTCGTTTGTCGGAATTAAGGTCCGAAATGTTACTTTTTGCAAACGGTCGAATTAGGACTCGGGACCACTTCCATTGAGTCCAAAATGGCGTTTGCGACTTTTTTGAGTATAAGGTTCGATATGTTTGGAGTGAGTTGAATTTTGCTATTTTCTGTTGGGCTTTTGGGTTTGGGTTTCACCAACTCATCATATACTCTAACTCTTTAACTCTTCCTCCATTCACTCCCCAAACACTTTAGTTCAGCTGATAATGGGGGAAAAGAAAAAGAATTAGAAATTTCAAACCATAGATTCAGTTGCAAACTACAAATTCTTGCTCCAAATTCAAAGAGAAGCTAAGGTAAGCTCCATCTTCATCTTCTCCATCTCTTCTCCTCTTCAATTTCAGAGATTCCTAAACCCTAATTTAGGAAATACTTGTCTTGATATTAGATTGAAGCTTGTAGAGTTGAAGTGAAGAGTGATTGATCTTCTCCTTGTGTTTGAGCTTCTTATCATTTGTTTTTGAGTTAAAAAGGTGAGTTTTTGAACTCACATCTAAGCCTGTAGCTTTTGTTGTTGTTAGGTATGAATTCCTAACATCTATTCATGTTCATTTGTTTTTGATTTGGATTGATTTGGTGAATTTTCCAAATCTTGGTGTTTTGGTCCAATTTTATGAAAAATCCTCCAATGGATGTTTGGACATTGTTGTTTGGGATGTATCGAAGAGCCTATAAGGCCGGGTTGTCGTTTGGCGTAAATCCTTGGTCGTCATTGCTCGTTCGATCGCTTTCGAATCGTTTTGGCCATCATGGCCTAGGCAAAGTATTGCCCAGACCAGGTCTTCAGACGTCTGAAATGCTAGTTCAGACGTCTGGTTTTATACCTGGAGCAAAAGAAATTCGGCAGAGATTTTTTTTAAAATGGCAGAAAACAGGGTCAGACGTCTGAAATAACCTTTCAGACGTTTAAAACGCTGTGTCAGACGTCTGAAGCAACCTCTCAGACATTTGATACTACATGTCAGACGTCTAAAGCCACCCTCCAAACGTCTGGATGGTTTCTGAATTTCCAAAACCTAAATCCAGACGTTTGGATTGACCCGCATACGTCTGGAATTGCCTATTTGCCTATTTTTGATGGAATTTCCATTGTTTCATTGATTCGTGTTGATCCAATTAGTTGTTATTGCATTTTTTGACTTTGATGATTTCGTTCACGGGTTTTTATAAAGTGCTTTTCAAATTGCATTAAAAACTCGTTTCTCCAACTTATAATTTCTATATAAACCACACACATAATTTTGCACTTCGAATGAAGTGGGAGGAGAATCAAATGATTAAATAAAACGCGTGCTATGAACATGTCTGTTTATCTTTTCAGTTAATTCCTAATCTAGTCGTTTGACCGTTTTGACCTTTGGGTCTGGTTTACCGATGCGATGAGGTGTACTTTGTACAGCTTTGAGTGTGATATTGACTAACGATTAGTAAACCGTTTAGTGTGAACGTGGGGTATGAAACTCACGTTAACATTTTCCAGGTTCCTTTCTAAGAGTTGTGACACATTCCACCGGGCAGTGGTGACCAAGATCGCCACTACGGTTTGTTGCCTTCGGGCGTATGGATCCTTATTACTGTACTGAGCTCGAGAACCTTTTATTTCTTTGACAATTATATTTCCCTAGTGTATCGCATTTCGGGGTAGGTTCTTTGAACCACACGATATATAGCGATTACCTTGTGGAAACTTGTGTTACCTTTATTGGTATTTGTCATTTGCCTTTTGGCGTGTTTTGGGATATGATATCCTTTGTCTATTGGGATTGCCGATGATATGAGGCTTGTTTTGATTCATCTTATGTTAGATGATTTGGTTATCTCTTTTGGAGATATTTGTGATACTCTATGATCTTGTATGTTCATTATCATTTAGTTTATCTGACTGATTTGTTTAGCTAGACTGACCCGTGTATTTTATACTCGGGTCAGACCGAGATGTTTCAGGTTAGGTACATTGGACTTAGCCTATTTTGCTTCCGCATGGATATTCTGCTAGCTCCTTTTTGTGTAGTCCTTTTTGTCTGTAACTCTGATATATACTCTATTGACTCGTCTGTATATTGTGGTTTGCTTTACCACTTGACATGTATCATTTTGTAAACTCTATAATGTATATGTATATGTGTAAATGCATGTGATGATCCACTGTTCTATGATGTGTATTACATTTGAGTTGTTATATTTGTTGTGAAAGATCCTTCAGCCACCTATGGTTTTGTGTTAAGTATTTATTGGATATGTCGATCCACTTGAGAAAAATATAGATATATGCTACCTTGTCGACGTATTCAATAGATAATTAAGGCAAGGCTATAGATGGTCGCTCCTAACCAGCTCTATTCTCCGCATTAGCAGACGGTGTTACCTTGTAATACTCTTTGTTAATGTGGCTCTCGGAGTGGGGAGTCACAGTTTGGTATCAGAGCTGAGTTCAGAACAAAATATGATAAACATAGAACAGAGACACATATTACTGTACATCAAAGGGTAGTACGAATGTTACGAATCTTTGAATCATCGTGCCTTATTTCTTTCCATGCCTTTGGGGTAGATAGAATTTTGGGAATACGTCTAGGAATGCATTTTATTTCGTAGTATTCCATATTTGAATTAATGATATCTACCTTGTGAATAATCTTCTTCTTATCTTATCTTTTAGCTAATTGCCGGAAGAGGCAGAGGACGACGCACGGATGCTGGGCAATCCAGTGGCTCGCATCCGGACGGCGTTTATATGTCTGCTGATCAGTTCTTGGAGTTATTTAGGAGCACTCAGCCTCCAGCTCCTATTCGTGCATCTCCACCTCACAAGTCTGCCTTTGCGCGTCTGTGCAGTGCTTTTTCTCATCTTGGTGGAAAGCCATTCAAAGGCTTCGAGTCCATTCTTGAGGTCCAAGCTTGGATTCGCACATGCGAACGTATCTTCTCTCGCATGGATCTTTCTAACCACGATCGAGTTCTTGTAACTTCTAGCTTATTGCAAGAGCGTGCCCTTGATTGGTACGAGCTTCTTATAGCCGAACTTGATGAGTCTGTTCTTTCTTGGACTCAGTTTCGGGAACGATTCGAACTCAAATTCGTTCCTGAATCTGAGAAAGTTTTATTAGCCCATCGCTTCCTTGAGTTGAAGCAAGGGAAGTCCTCCGTCTCTGAGTATGTTGCATCTTTCGAGGCCTTATCTAAGTATGGTCTTGAATTCATTAGCACTTCTTATAAGAAGAATATGAATTTTGTCTCTGGTCTTAAGAAATATCTTAAGAAGTCTTTAATGCTCCAGCTTAAGCTTTCTTTTGAGGAGTTGGTTGATTCAGCACTTCATCTCGAGGCCATCAAGAGGGAGTGTAATAGTGGTGATGATATTGAGGTTCGCAAGAACCCCAATAAGAAGAAGTTTCCATTTCAAAAGCAGAGATTTCTCCCTTCCAAGAAGAAGAAGCCTATTGAATCTGGTCCTAACTCTCAATCTGCTGGAACACCTTCCATTCGGAAGTGTTTCAATAGTGGTTCTCCTAATCATATGATTCGAGCTGGTCCTAAGCCTCTCTTCTGCCATTATTGCAAAAAGGAAGGTCACCATGTTCCCTCCTGCCCTACTGCTCCTGCTAGTGCCAAGTCTGGCAAGCTTTATTTTGCTAAGGCTTCTGGAGATTCTTCTCAGCCCAGAGGTATATCTCCATCTATTTTGGAAGGTTCTATTTTATTTCATGACCGTAGTATTCGAGTTCTTTTCGATACGGGTGCTTTGCATTCATTCGTATCGAAGACGCTCATCGATGATTTGTCTTTGGATGTTTCTTGTATGGTTACTTCGTTGAGGATTGCAAATCCTATTGAGGGATCCGCAACCCTTAGCATGCTTTATGATGATGTTGAGATTGTTTTATGTGGTTTTTCTTTTCGTGCGAATCTGCACGTTATTTCTTATTTGGATTTTGATATGATTTTGGGTATGGACTGGCTAGTGAGATATGATGCCAGGATTATTTGTTCTAAAAGAATTTTATATCTTCGACATCCTGATTCGTCTACTCAGCTATCACTTGTTCTTCGGAATGTGGATAATTCCGAAATGACTTTATGTTCTCTTGACTCACAAGATGATGATGATATATCTCATATCTCTATTGTTCGTGACTTCTCTGATGTTTTTGAGCTGGTTTCGGGTTTGCCACCCAAGCGGGCGATCGAGTTCCGCATTGATCTCATTCCAGGCGCGCAGCCAGTTGGCCGTCCTCCCACGAGGATGTCTACAAAAGAAAATGAGGAACTCAAGAAACAACTTTTAGAGCTTGAGTCCAAGCAGTTGATTTAGTCCAGTTTTTCACCGTAGGGTACTGCGGTCGTCTTCGTGAAAAAGTTTGATGGAACTCTTAGGTTCTGCATCGACCATCGCAAGCTTAACGAGTTAACCATCAGGAATAGGTATCCATTGAAAATGTGTACGCTTGTGCACACTAATTATGGATCATGTAATATGGACTAACAGTATATGGGGAATGTTATTTACAATAGCTATACAAGTAAATATTCAATAAACTAACTATATAGCAATTCACAGATATAGAATAGTAAAAGCAGTAAACTGTAAAAATCACACCAGGGATTTTTATACTGGTTCGGACCTCCCGTCCTACGTCCAGTCCCAGACTTCTATCTGGATTTTCACTACCAACTACCTCGCTTCACCTGGAGGAACAGGTTTACAATACCCGAACAGCCGAACGGGATTTTGTGCCTCTTACAACACCGAGGACTTCAACAAAAACAAATACAATTGTCGTTGACAACTTGTGCTCTTGATAACACGGATTTGTCACTTGTAGTACACCCTTCCTATAATCTTATCCTCAAAATATGTGAATGATGTTTATGAAGATTGAAGGAAGTATATTACTTATTGAATCAAAAGATATGAAATAATTTCAATGATTCAATAAGCAATTGAAATGTTTGAGAGCCTTTTAGAATGCAAGAGTATTTAGAAAGTAAGATCAGAAATTAGAGCAAGAATTCTTATTTGAATCAATGATTTAGACGTGTTTATATAGAGAATAAATGGTTGTAACTCTTTGTGAAGAGTAGCCATTAATAGATATGATCATTGATGAAAGGTAATAGATGTAACCATTGGTGAAAGAAGTGTCTTTTGGGAAAGGTTGCTCTCTGTTTAAAAAACGGTCGACAGGTCAAAAATGGCCAGTAGACAGGATTTCAAATATATAGACGTTATGTGCATGTGTGCACGTTCATTGTGCAATTTACGCAGAAACGGTCGACCGCCTGGTTTAATACCGGTCGACCGGTCACTGTCAAATTGCACAATAAATGTGCAATGCTATTCAAATGTATATATATATATCGATTATATTGAGGTGCATGATTATTTGAGGATAGATTTTTACAAGTTTATCACTATTACAACATCAAATAATCAACCTATAATCTAGAGTACCATATGTAGCTCTTTTGTGCCTCTGTATAGCCATGATGTCTTCTTTTTATCGATCGCCTTTATTTCTTTGTCAGAAATCAAAACTTCATAGAATCTGTGACTCAACATTCTCCCCCTTTTTGATTGATGACAACATATATCTGAATTTCTGAATCTCCCCCTGAATATGTGATCTCCCCCTGATATTTTGTCTGTATACTTTATATATATAGATATTCCTGCAAATAATTGTTAGCACTTTCTCCCCCTTTGTCATCGACAAAAAGGAGTAATAGATAATCACCCTTTTTATCACCCTCGGTGAACTTTCCTTTAAAGACAGACAGAAGCGCATCCAACCCCGTTCTTAGGAATGTATCAACCAGAATATCCATGCATAGCAAAACATAATCATATCCACTTTCCTCTTTTCTTAAGTGGGACCTGCAAAAAATATAATTAAGACCATGATACCCACTTTTTATGGGGTCCTAAGAGTTAGATCTTAGGAATCCAAACCCATACGGGTCCGGTATCCCCTTTATATACATAATTAGAATTATAATGCACAGTATTCATGAATTGCTGAATGTATTTGTTCCTAATCAAATTGTTATTTGTTTTAGGAACCCATATTTTGATAGTCTTTGTATTTTTCTTTTGAAATTTCACGACTGGCTTTGGTTTGGAATATAATAAACTAAGATTTTTCTTAACTTCAACTTTCTTCTTTCTTTTATTATCAAGATGTTTCTTGATTTCTTGTTTCTTATATCCCAAACCTTGTTTATTTGATGCAGATTGTGAATTTTCAATGATTTTTGTCAAATTTTCTCGACCTTTGTTAAAGTTAGAAACATTTTGAGTAATGTCATCAAACTTTGTTCGTAAACTAGCTTTTTCTAGGTCTAGAATTTTGACTTTTGCCTTAAGCTCATGATTTTCAGTAGTGAGAACATTATTTTTCTCTTTTTGAGCTTCTATTTCTTGACTCAAAAGGGATAGTTGAGAGTCAACATTAGATGATGATTCTTGAATTTTTTCAAGTTCTTCTTCTAATATTTTCTTCTCATCTTTTAACATATCTCGTTCAAACTCTGCTCTACTTAAATCTGCTTTGACTACTTTTAATTGACGTTTTATGTCTTTATATTTGACTATCAATTCAGCATTAATATCAAGTAATTCATCAAATGTAGGAATTTGTACCTTATCTTCTGTTGCCATAAAACAAACATTAGCTTGTTCATTCTCCGAATTACTTTCACTTTCTGATGAAGATGAGTCTGAATCATCCCATGTTACTGAGAAGGCTCGTTTCTTTGACTTGTCCTTCTTATATTTGAATTTATCATTTTCTGACTTCTTCTTTTGTTCTGGACAATCCTTCTGCATGTGCCCCTTTTTGTGGCAGTTGAAACATTCTATAGCGGATGAAGATGGTTTATTTGATCCAGGTTTCCTTTTGTTGTAACGACTGGCTTTTCGATATTTTAGGAATTTTTTGAATCCTTTCGCAATGAATGCTAGATCTTCATCTTCAGACTCTGATTCATTTTCAGCTTTCTCAGCATGAAATGCTACATTTTTCTTTTCTTCTTTCTGTTCTTTTCTAGCCTGCAAATTCACTTCATAGGACATTAGATTTCCTATCAATTCATCTGGCTTCATGACGGAAAGTTCATTAGCTTCTTCAATTGCTAATACTTTTCCTTCCCATTCACTAGTCAGAGAATGTAGGACTGTTGAAACAACATCAAAATCTGAATATTTTTGCCCTAATCCGATAAGTGCATGATGAATAGTTTGAAACCTTGAATACATATCATTGATTGTCACATTCGGTTTCATTTTGAAATTTTGAAACTGACTTTTCAGCATAGCTATTTTGGCTTGTTTAACCTTGTTAGTACCTTCATGAGTGGTTTTCAGCGTTTGCCAAATTTGATATGCAGTAGTGCAGATACTAACACGGTTATATTCATTTTGATCTAATGCACAAAACAACATATTTATTGCCTTTGCATTTAAGGCTGCTGCCGTTTTCTCAACCGTTGTCCATTCTGAATATTCAGTTGTTGGATTCACTATTTCTTTTTGGGTAGCATTCCAAGCATCATAGCTATTTGATTGCATAAAAAATGACATACGTGTTGCCCAGTAACTATAGTTGAGACCATTAAAGAATGGAGGTCTTTGTGTTGATTGACCTTCCGTGTAAGTGTTAGTGCTAGTGCTTGCGTTATTTGCCATATTACAAGAATATATCAAATAACGGTGTTACGGTTATATGATGACCTTGCTCTGATACCAAATTAAAATGTGTACGCTTGTGCACACTAATTATGGATCGTGTAATATGGACTAACAGTATATGCGGAATGTTATTTACAATAGCTATACAAGTAAATATTCAATAAACTAACTATATAGCAATTCACAGATATAGAATAGTAAAAACAGTAAACTGTAAAAATCACACCAGGGATTTTTATACTGGTTAGGACCTCCCGTCCTACGTCCAGTCCCAGACTTCTATCTGGATTTTCACTACCAACTACCTCGCTTCACCTGGAGGAATAGGTTTACAACACCCGAACAGCCGAACGGGATTTCGTGCCTCTTACAACACCGAGGACTTCAACAAAAACAAATACAATTGCCGTTGACAACTTGTGCTCTTGATAACACGGATTTGTCACTTGTAGTACACCCTTCCTATAATCTTATCCTCAAAATATGTGAATGATGTTTGTGAAGATTGAAGGAAGTATATTACTTATTGAATCAAAAGATATGAAATAATTTCAATGATTCAATAAGCAATTGAAATGTTTGAGAGCCTTTTAGAATGCAAGAGTATTTAGAAAGTAAGATCAGAAATCAGAGCAAGAATTCTTATTTGAATCAATGATTTAGACGTGTTTATATAGAGAATAAATGGTTGTAACTCTTTGTGAAGAGTAGCCATTAATAGATATGATCATTGATGAAAGGTAATAGATGTAACCATTGGTGAAAGAAGTGTCTTTTGGGAAAGGTTGCTCTCTGTTTAAAAAACGGTCGACAGGTCAAAATGGCCAGTAGACAGGATTTCAAATATATAGACGTTATGTGCATGTGTGCACGTTCATTGTGCAATTTACACAGAAACGGTCGACCGCCTGGTTTAATACCGGTCGACCGGTCCCTGCCAAATTGCACAATAAATGTGCAATGCTATTCAAACGTATATATATATCGATTATATTGAGGTGCATGATTATTTGAGGATAGATTTTAACAAGTTTATCACTATTACAACATCAAATAATCAACCTATAATCTAGAGTACCATATGTAGCTCTTTTCTGCCTCTGTATAGCCATGATGTCTTCTTTTTGTCGATCGCCTTTATTTCTTTGTCAGAAATCAAAACTTCATAGAATCTGTGACTCAACATCCTTTGCCTAGGATCGATGATATGTTCGATCTATTGAGTGGCGCTAAGGTCTTCTCTTAGCTCGACCTTGCCACTGGTTTTCATCAGCTCCGAGTCGCGGAAGATAGCATACCCCTTACAGCTTTCCGCACTCGATATGGTTCTTTTGAGTGGCTCGTTATGCCGTTCGGTTTGACGAACGCTCCTGCTTTCTTTGTTGATCATATGAATCGAGTATTCCGGGAATATCTTGATAAGTTCGTCCTTGTGTTCATCGACGACATTCTTGTTTATTCTAAATCTGAAGCCGAGCATGCAAATCACTTGAGAATTGTCTTGAGTACTCTTCGTCGCCATCAGCTTAAAGCCAAATTCTCCAAGTGCCATTTTTGGGAGAATAAGGTTAAGTTCTTAGGCCATGTTGTATCTTCTGACGGCATTTCTGTCGATCCCTCAAAGATCGAAGCTATCCAGAATTGGAAGAGGCCTAAGAATGTTCATGAGATTCGTAGTTTCCTTGGATTGGCGGGTTATTACCGTCGGTTCATTAAGGATTTTTCCCGTGTTGTACTTCCTCTCACCAGCCTTACTCGGAAAGACATTCGTTATATTTGGTCCGACAAGTGTGAAGCTTCCTTTCAGACATTAAAGGAACTTCTCACTAATGCTCCTATTCTTATGGTTCCCGAGGGGAATCATGATCTTGTTGTCTACACCGATGCTTGTGGTAGTGGTCTCGGTGCCGTGCTTATGCAGAAGGATCGGGTAGTTGCTTATGCTTCTAGGCAACTGCATCCGAATGATGTTCGCTATGCCACTCATGATCTTGAGCTAGCCGCCATTGTCTTCACCTTGAATATTTGGCGACACTATTTATTAGGCGAGCGCTTCATTCTCTATACCGATCATAAATCCTTGAAGTATTTGTTCACTCAGAAGGAACTCAATATGAGGCAACAACGTTGGCTCGAGTTTCTTGCCTCCTATGACTTTGATATTCTGTATACCCCTAGTAAGGGTAATCGTGTTGCTGATGCGCTTAGTCGCAGACATTCGGGTGTTGTTTCTATGATGCTTGCCGAATGGGATATTCTTGAGACTCTATCTTTTTGTGATATTCATGATCGAGCTCCATCCTCTGATTCTCCTATAGTATTATTCAGTTTGGAAGCTCGACCCTCTTTATTGGATCGCATTGCCGAAGCTCAGTGGCATGATCCTGATCTTGTGCATCTTATTCATCTTTGTGAGACTGAATCCCATGATGAGGCATTACGGGATTTCAGCATTGATTTCCATGGGTGTCTTCGCAAGAAGGACCAACTTGTTGTGCCTTCTGATTCTGCACTTAGGCACAGCATTCTTGATGATTGCCATCGTTCTAAGTATACCATTCATCTTGGCAGTAGTAAGATGTATGCCGATATGCATCACCTTTATTATTTGGAAGGCATGAAGCGCGATGTAGCGAGTTATGTGAGTAATTGTATGACTTGTCAACGTATTAAAGCCGAACATCAGCGCCCTTCTGGTCTCCTTCAGCCTCTAGAGATTCCATTGTGAAAGTGGGATCAGATTTCGATGGATTTCATTGATGGCCTACCTCGTACGAGATCGAGCCATTCTAGCATTTGGGTTATTGTTGATCGCCTCACCAAGTCTGCTCATTTTATTCCTATTAAATCTAATAGGACTGCTTCTCTTTTGGCTAAGTTATATATCAAGGAAATCGTGAAATTTCACGGTGTTCCTAGTTCGATTGTGAGTGACCGTGATCCTTTATTCACCAGTCATTTCTGGAAAAGTCTTCAGCAAGCTTTGGGAACAAAGCTTAATTTCAGCACAGCTTATCATCCACAGTTTGATGGACAGACTGAACAGGTGAATCGTATATTGGAAGATATTCTCCGTATTTTTATTCTTGATTTCAGTGGCACTAATTTGAAATAAGATCGAAGATTGAATGAGTTTAAATTCAATGGGGAATTGGGATTAATTCATATAGAAATTGAAATAATTTGAAATTGAAGTGGATTCAATTTGAAATTAGTTTGAGTAAGTTGGAACTGTAGTTAAAGTGAATAAGTTTAAAATCAAATGGAATTTGATTTGAAATTGGAAAGAGATTGTGGATAATTCAACTTGAATTGGGACTGGATCAATTTAATGCGAAATTGATTGAAATGGAGATTGGGAAGTTGTACAGTTTGACTCTGGACTATTTTCAAAATAAATTGTTTTAATATACATCTATTTTTCCAAACTAATTACCATACAACTTTTCTTTTTAAAACTTAAAACTATTTTAAGCTTGTTTTACAATTACTTTTGAAACTATTTACCATTTTACAACTGATTTATAAACTGATTACTGTTTTCAACTGTTTTATAAATAATTACTATTTTTCAACTATCTTATAACTACTTAACTATTTTACTATCTATTTTTCAACTGATAAATATTTCTTCAACTACTTATCTATTCTTCAAAAAATTTCAAGTTATTTTCTAAATATAAACTGGACGGAGTTCAAACTGTTGTTGATTAAATACCCAACTGAGATAAGAATTGAAGTGATAATCCAAATGGGGATTAAGGTAAATGTGGATAAGTGAATAAAATCAAAGTGAGGATGAATAGAAAGGAAATTGATTTAACTGATAATCAATGAAGAAAAATACGTAGGATGTACGTATATTATTCTATTCGCATAGTGATTTGATCCAGATTCGAGCACAGAATTTCGAGATAGTATTATCGATCTGAGTTGGGATTTTTCGCTCGATTTTCGACGGAGAACCTGGATATGGATTTTTGATTGGTTCTGGATATTCTCTATCATAGTTGTGACTATGCAAGGAGAATGACGGTTTCTGATCAAAAAACCAGATCTGAGTCCTCACTAGGAAGTTGGGTGCACAATACTAGTTCGGAAGTGAAATTGTGTGATCGAGTGAGCGATCAAATTGATATTGCGTACGAATGATATATGGACATCATACGAGTTGGAATGAAATTGATATTTAAAATTTAGGGATGAGAACTGTAAAATGATTTTTGAAATTGAAAGTGTATTTTGTGAAATATATGATGAAGTAAAGTGGGAATTGAATATTTCTATGATTAAAATTTACTTTATGGAAGTAAACAATATGGTGAATGACTTTACAAAAGAGTAATCAAAATTTGAATATTGATTTGGACTAAAAAAAAGTTATTTATCTTCGTTATATATAATAAAATCTCCCTGTTGAATCTATTGCCAGAAGAAAATGATTTTTTTGAAAGTATTTGAAGTATAAAAGTGAATTTATACAAGTATAAATTGATTCAAGGATTTTTTTCAAAACTTTTTTTTATATATATATATGTATTTATAAAAAAGATTTGTGAAAATGATTTTGAGGAAAGGTTTTTGGAACCTTTGAATTTTGGACAGGCTTTTGATTTTGGGAAAAATCAATATTGGAATTTGGAAAAGCCTAATATGAGAATTATCGATTTTGAGAATCGATTTTGTGTAAAGGCATTTATATGAGATTCAAACTAGGTGTATGATTTGGAAAATACTATATGTATATAGTATAAAGTGTTTTGAGATTTGCTCTGGGGAAAAAGGCGCTCCCTTGTAATGAACTTCTCAGGAGTGCCACAGGGTGGCACTGCCTTGAGCCTCAAAGGGGGAGGTTCTAAAGTTGATCCTGTGAGGAGTCCGGACAAAACTAGTTCCTGAGGATTATTTGTGTAGCGAAAGTCAAGGGGCTGGTGCCCACAGAGGCATTTGGGTTATGCTGTGACGATAGTGTAACTCAATGTCACTACGATCTACTGCAGACCATAGCGAAAGTCGTGTGTGCCGCTGAGAGCCAACAGTCTATGTTTGATTTTATATCGGTAGACTGCGACACTATGGTAACATAGCGAAAGTTGTGTGTGCCGCTGAGAGCCAACAGTCTGCGTTTGATTTTACATCGGTAGACTGCGACCTATGTTAGAGTGGAGAGGTTTCATTTTGACAGCGAAAATCGCGTGAGCCGCTGAGAGCCAACAGTTACATGGACTTTTGCTGCGACGGCAACGTAACCCTGGATGTAATTGCGATCTGTTGTGGGTTTCATGGTGTAATCAGTTACATGGACTTTTGCTGCGACGGCAACGTAACCCAGGATGTAACTGTGACCATGGATGGGTGTGATGATTTCCAGAGCATTCTCACCAAAGATATTTCCTCTATTTTCAAAAACTGATTTCTATATTTTCAGTAAAATTATTTTCTCAAGTATTTTCACTGGATGTTGAAACGGGTCTGCCAAGCGCTTATAGATTTTCAGTCGTACGCCTGATCAACGTATGACCGAATTTCTGTGAGAACAAGGATGGACTTGTTGAAACACCGAGTTATAAAAATATTTTATAAAAACTATTTTGGCAATATTATATAGATTATAAAGTGTTTTAAAAATAATTAAAGAATATTTATCTGATTTTAAGCATTTTATTTATTTCTGGTTTCGTTTCTTTTCGAGGACGAAAAGTTCTAAGGGAGGAGGAATGTGACAACCTGGATTTTTATGTCTATTTATCAGGAGACTAATTGATGTAATTATTGGGACATTAGTTTCGATTAGTCGAATAAAGGAATTTCTGATAATTAAAATGATAATTAATTAATTAATAAATAAAAATTGGTGAAGTAAATGGATAAATGGATGCGAGTTTCCCCGAACTCAAATATATTCTTTATAAATCATTTAAACTTTAAATATTGTGTATATGTGAATATATATGTATTTGAGCATATATGGGTAAATTTGAAAATTTAAATATATGTATATATATTTGATATGAATTTAAATTGTAAATAAATGGTATGAGGATATATATGATAATACATAAATAAATTGTAAACAATGTATTTGAATATGAAAATAAATATATGTATACACTTGTAAAAGAAAAAGATAAAAACAAAACCAAATATATATGATAAAAACATTTACAAGAATTAGCTTATAAAAGAAAATAAAATATACAATTATTTATAAAGTTCACCTATATTACAAAGTGATAAAGTGAACAAATGAAAAATAAATGAAAACAAAAATACATATACATGAGAAAAAGCTTGCATTCAAATATGAAAGGAAAAGAAAGTATATATATATATATATATATATATATTCAAGTGTAAATAAACAAATGAAGCTTGCGATGGAAGTCATTGAAAAAAATTATTCAACTTGTACAGCTGAAATGAAAGGAGGGAAAAATATAAACACATTTGTACAAAGCCAATAAATGCAGCCACCACAACTCAATTCAGCCACCATTCTAACAAAAATCTCTGACCAAGCAAAAGAAAATCTTGTACTAGTAAACATCTATTTCCTGTAAACTCGTTTCTATATATATGTATATTTTTCATATTCCAATTCGTTCACAAAACTTAACATACCAGAGAACTAAGTAGACGCTACTATCTCACAAACTTAAATAAGCAACTCAACTAAAGCAAGTAGGAGAATCAAGGGGATTTAGGCTGACAGTTTCAATAAATAAAAGACAGGAAGTGTCCTCTGTTCAAATTATTTTCATGTGAGTAAACATTTTTAAATTAAAGATAAGTAGATAATTATCTGATTTCATGTGAAATCTATGATGATAACTGTTCTATGTGTATGCATGTAGATAAGTCTGGGTGTATATATGATGTATGCTTATCTGTTGATTCTAACTTCTCCGTTCTTAGTTCAGAGCATATGATTTCGATCAAAGTTCAACATCTTTGCATGTGTTTCTGTTAGACTGTGAAATTTAAACAATATATTGTTTAGTTTAAGCCTAATCCAGGAGTTAAAAATAAATTCAAGAATTATAAGTTTTAAACTATGCTAAATATGGAAATCGAGCAAACTGCATTCATCATTTCTCTTCAACCTGAGAATTATTTCCTGCATCTTTCTAAAATCTGGAAGTAAAGCTACCTGCATACAACAATCTCAAGCAAGTTAATAACATCAAACAACTCAGGTTTTTAAGGCATGGAAAATTCTGTTTTAATGATTCAAAAAGGTGCTTGTCTTCTGATAAAGTGAGTAACTCCTCTTTTAAAAACTTAAGTAGGTAAAAGATGATCGCATGCCTGTATATCTGGTGTGCACAGGTAAATGTATCTCTGTTTTTACTTTACAGGTTTCAAACCTGTTCAAAATTCAAGATCTCATCCCATGATCTTTTATAGGCTTGGATGTCTAAACAAAATGTGTTCAAACTAACAAGATTTCAATTTTAAAAATGGTTTCCAGTAGAAATGTTCAGTGAATATTTCGGAAATGTGAAATATCAGTAAAATCCTTTCAAACGAGAAAAATCGAATGTCTTTATTTCTTGTTTTGATTATATAACTTGATTGGCATGTAAGAATAATGAATTTTGATATAAATATCATAAATTTTAATATTGGGTATGAAGAGCATTCGTGAGTTGATCAGATTTGGTTAATTCGTCGATTCTCGGCGAACGACGAGGAGTTGGACGTCGTGATGGATACTGGATGTGGCTGGAAGGTTGTGTTACTAGGGAAAAACAGTGGAAGCGGCTATCGATGGCTATGGCATCGGTGGTGGTTAGAACTAGGGTTTAAGGACCCAGTTGAGACGAGATCAGGATTTGGGTCTTTCGCCGTCGACGGAGTGTCGAGTTAAGCCGGACGAGAAGGAAACATGTTTGGGTCATGGACGAAGGTGTGGACGGAGGGGTGGAGTTTCAGGTGATCGGGATGGCCTTGGAGAGGTTGCTTTCTGATGGTGATGGGTTCCAGTAAATGGGTCGAGAAGCTCGATCTTGATTCTCGTTTGAATCGCGTATGATGATGATCGAGATAGGTTTCGTGGGTCGCCAGTGAAGTGTCGAGATCGTCGATGGTGGACGTAGCGCCGTGGTTCGTCGTTGTAGGTGCACGTGCACGTTTCTGTGCACCTGTGAAGTTGATTTGAGAAGATAATTCGTGTGCTCGGAGTTTTGTTTGGGATTCAAGAGTTTTACTCGAAGTAGCTGAAGTTGTGGCGAGGCCCGAAGTTTTACTCGAGGAAAATAGGAGTTAGCTCGGGTTAGCAGTTAAGTGTGAAACAGTTTTAAACTTTTAACAAAATCCAGTTTGAATCTGAGTTTTAAAAGGAAATAATAAGGTTTTTAAATTTTAAATTGATTTAACTACCTAAATATTGAAGTTATGCTTCATTTCAAATAGTAGTTAACCTTTAATTAATTAAGGGTAAGGTTAATTAATAATGTGATAAATTACTTGTTAAGATGATTAGTTAGAAGAGTAATAAATTAATATAGTAATAAGAAGATCATTAATTTATTAATGAAAGTAGGTTAAGTAATTATTGAGAATGGTTGAGGATAATTAATCTATAATTAAGGTTTAATTATTTAATGTAATTAAACAGGAATTAATCAAGAATGATTAATAAAAAGGGATAATTAGAGGATAATTACTTATTGTAATTAAGGGATAATTAATCAAGGAAGATTAATTAAGATAAATAAATAAGAGATGATTAATTAATTTGTAATCAAATTAATGTTAAGAAGGTGGATTAAGGTAATCCAAGTGATTAAAGGTGAGTAATTAAATTTAAGTAGAGATTAATTAAATTAATTAAGAGTGAATCAGCTTGTTATGGATGGTTGAAAGATATTGGATTGATTTTATCTCTGATGGATGAAATGAGATGTGTTGTGATACGAATGGGTTAAACTGTGATAGTGTAGGTTACCTATCTGAGTTGAATTGTTGTAAGATATTCTGAATATGAATTGTATTGTTTAAACTTAAAACTTTTGGTTTAATAAATGACATGGGATTCGAAGAGACCGGAGTCGGGTATTAGTTAATACCCGAAACCACTTCGATTCTTTGTAGATTTATATGTGAAATCAATAGGCTAGTATGGAATGATTTAAGTGAATTGGACCATTTAATCTAAGTTTTGGGTACTTAGAAATTGATATGTGAAATAAGTGATGTCTAAATAAATGGTGAATTTGTAAATTGATACGAGTTACCCCAGGTTTATGTAAGTTTTATGCTGTTGTATTCTCTGTTAGATGGGTTTACTCACGCTGGTTTCCAACCTGACCCGGGTGTTACTTTGACGTAATGCTCGGGTCAGACCGAGTATTATAGATTTTCAGGTAAGGACGTTCTGGAGCTTAGGAGATGAGCTGGATGGCAGGATGTATGGTGTGTTTCCACTGTGACTATTATTTCTGTGTATCTGAGATATATTTGATTTGTATATACTCAGTGTTGTGTATGAGAGTAACTCTGATGTAATATAAGTGCAAATTGACAGATATAGTATTCTTTTGTAAACTGATATTATTTGATATTATATTTTGTTCCGCTGCGAATGTGAGATTCTGTGTTTTATTTTCTGTTTCTTCTTCTATCTCTTTCTTCTTTTCCTAACTATCTGGAATTTTCGGGATCGAAAATTTCGGGTCGTTACACCCGCCTTGCCTTAGTTACCGTACTCCGAGTCTAGATCTCACATATAAAGGAAGTTTTACTCATCGACTTTTAGTGCTCAATATAAGAAGACTTGATTTCCATAAACATGTCAACATTTAAACACTATTGTTCATATTTATTTAATGTTATTTAATGGTACAAACAAAGAAATGGCTTGTATTTAAAACATTATTTTTAAAGATGGTTGCATTTAAACAAATCTTGACCTTTGAAACAAAGTAGTTAAAATTTAAACCTCTTGTTTAAATAACCAAATAAATTCTTGAAAATATATCTATAGCTTTAAATTCACTTTTAAAGACTTACAAACACATTTAAAAAGACTTTTCAAAATATCTAAGATAGATAACTCTTTTTACCTTATAAAAATCATTGATTTCCAGACTACATCCATAACGACTATCGCTATATGGACCATAGCTTCTAAAACTTGTTTTGTAAATCAAAATAGCATTTAAACCCTTCCTTTCTATATTTTAAACGTCTTTAATAACTTGCAAAAAGGTTTTAAAGAATGTCAATTCAGAAAAGAAAACATTTGAAACTTTCTCGAAGAATGAAATAGTAAATTAGTTTAAGAAAACATTGGATTTTAAAAATATGGACATTGTGCCATGATTTAATTTTAATCAAAGCGAAGCTTTCGTATTAAAGATCAATAATATTCTCAATTCGAGGGAACTTTGTAAAGCAGTTACATCCATATTTTCAATTTGACATTTGTTACATTAACCAATAGAAAACTATCGAGTGAGTTGTTCCGTAGTTATCCAATAACTAACACTATGTAACCCTAGGTGCCCCCAACAGTCATGAGTAATACACTGCCCAACATTTGAAGAGTGTTACATACTCTATTCTCAATGGATACACCGATATCCAGTCTCGATGCATCTTCACTAAGAACATTTAAAATGATAAATTTTATAGTATTATGATACAGTACTTATGATTACAACTATTTATAATTGTTGTCATAATCACAACATTTATAGATTTTCTATTAGATATACTTTTAATTAAATCAATTAACTAATATAACACATTATATAAAGTATATAATAGATAGAAAACACCTTTTTAAAACAAGATTGGTTATTGAGTTAGATATATGTTAAAAATTACATAATTTCCTTTAGGGCGTACCCCTAACTCTATCAAAGAAGACCTCCATGAAAAATCCATATGCGAACATACCTTAGTAGTTTATATGTACTTATAATATTGTTGTGTGGTGACATGCAATCAACACAATTATTTTCTGATTCATATTCTACACCCTAGACACTATCTATTATATCGTGATATTTACTTATCAGATAGTTTGGTTTCTTTATTGGGAAAAACTGTTACGATGATTCGTACGGTCTCAAAAATTACCATTATATAGATGCATACTAGACTTAGCACCGACACATGGTTTTTATTTTCTCTTTTTTCCTCATATACTCTTTCAAGTAGGCTGAGTAGAGCAAGTTTGACTTAGGATGCTTAAGAGCTTCAGGAGATGACATGGAGGCTTTTATTTATCTGTCTATTTCTGTTTCTGTTGTACCATTACTATATATGTATCAACATTATGTATAATGGCAGTTATAACTTTGCAGCTTGTTGATAGTACTTAGGTTTGGAAACTATGAAATTACTTTGTATTTTGGAGTAACCCTTTGTACTACCTTTTTGGATATTGTATTTTATCGTTCAGCTATGAGATTCTGGTATCATATTCTTTCTTTCATTTTCTTTTTCCTTTTCTTTTTACTTAACCCTAACAATTTATCTTTCTAGCACCTAGGTGTTTGGCACACGAATAGCATGGATGTATTAGTGTCGACATTTGAGGGTCGAAAAGTCGAGTCGTTATAGAATGTCCCAAAATGATATACATAAGATGTTATATTAAAATGTTTATTATAGAGCATGTAAGATGGATTCCTTACACATTGATGATAGGAATTTTCATACATGTTATAAATTCCACAATATCACACTTTGCTTGTTTATGTGATACAAAAAGAGTATTGAATTCTAATTAGGATCTATAAATGACAGTATAAAGTGTTCTTGAGTATTTTCGAAATACTAGAGTATAGAGTGTTCTTGAGTATTTTCGAAATACTAGAGAATTGTTGTAGAAACAACGAACTTCTTATGAAGGAGTTCTCAGACTCTAACTTCATAAGTGATATCGAATATAATATGTCAATTCTAAATTCGTGTTAAAAATTAAAGCTAAGAACTTTATATTGGAAATGTTCCAAGCAATGTATAGTAGTTGATTCAACTAAAGGCTATATACATTGCTTTAAATAGCACTACAATGGAAGAAATACAAATAAATGCACAAATTTATAACTAAGCCAAGGGTGATTCTGGTTATTGAGAATCCCATGACATTATTATATGGTAATAATGCTACGATATAATTCGAAAAAGAACCTAGGGCTCTGTATAAGTCGAAAGACATACTCTAAGTAATTCACATGATAAAAGCAGTTTATCAACGTTAGAGAAAGTCAATTGACGGAATAGATAATTAATACAATATAGCATACCTGTTTACTAAGGGACTGACCCAATGAATTTTTGAGCAAACTAACCGATGAATTTGGAATAAGATTCCATAATTAACCCTAAGTGCATGTGCAAGATTAATAAGTTAGGGTATGCCCTAGAGGAATTATGTAATTTGTTGCACATATCCAACTCTATGTTTAACCTTGTTCAAATAAAAGATGTTTTATTTCTACTATATACTTGATATATAATGATATAAATAATTAAGTAATTAATTTAAAGTGTATGAATGGAAAATTCTAAAATAATATGTTATGTGATAACAGCTGCAAAGTATTGCAATCATTAGAATTTTATCGCATCGAAAATAACATACTATTTTAAATATTTCTAGTCAAGATGTTTTGAGAAAGGATATCAATTCATCCATTGAGAATAGAGTATGCAATGCTCACTAAATATTGGGTAGTGTATTTCTCATGGTTATTGAGGGAACCAAGGGGTTATGTACTGATAATTATTGGATAACTAAGGAATAACTCACTCAAGAGTTTTCTATGGGTTAATATAACTAAGGTCAAACATAGAATCATGAAGTGACGATGTTACGTGGTTTTCTTAGCTTGAGAATATTGTTAAACTTCAATGTTGACACTCCACTTTGATTATAGTTAAATCATGGTATGGTGTCTATTGAATGACTGTAGTTATGCCAGAGTTGAAGCATTAGAAGTGAAATACTATCCAATAGAGAATTTATCGCCTTAGTTATATAGGTTAATGTCATGGTCAATTGTAGTCAATTCAAAGTCAAAATTTAGGGCTTGAATAGTATAGTTAATAATAAATATTATTATCGAACCAAGGATTTTGTTTTTGGCTAATCAAATTGAATGTGGATGATATTGAAATCTTGACCAAAACCTAATTTCATAAGTCCTAGTGTGATGTAGTTTTGATGAAGAGAATTAGTGTAAATAATCATTATTACTGGGTACCAATTAAGAAAACGTGAAATTTGATTCTACCAAAAAGTTCTATAAGCTCTGAATTTGGTCAAACTATCACACCCCTAGCTAAGGGTGACGTGCGAAAGTTAATATTTGAACTGTTCAATATAAATGATGACTGAATTCATACCTATGAGTCGCACACCACATTTTTTATTTCTCCGAAAAACCACACGATTTGATTAATTTATGAAATATTATAAATTGGATAAATTAATTAATTTTTGTGAAATATTAATTAAAATTTATTTGTTTGATTTTTGAATGTTGTTAGTAATTATTCAAATGCATGTATAAATGTTATATTTGCAAATATCGATATTCGATATTTGTACACCTTTTAAATGGTATTCAAAATAAATAATTACGTAGAGGTTTTCTTTTTTTCTGCTTTGGATGCATGTAGGACCAGCCAATACATGGAGAAAATGAAGGGGTTGATCGATTGAATTAAATACAGATATTAAATAAGAAGAATGGGAAAATATTCTTTTATCACATCAAAAACAAATCTCCTCATTTCTCTTTCTTTTTACAGAAAAGCAGTCCTCATTCTCTCTAAAATAATGGTTTTCATCATCTACCTTTAAACAAAATAAAAACCAATGACAAATTAAAATAAATATCAAATTCAATTAAAACAAAGTTGTGACTTCTGGCTAGATCTTAGAGGTATCTTCTATTTTATATATTATATTAAATTTAATATGATTATCATAGTTTGTATCTATGTACTATTGCCTCATTTGATTTGAAATTATTTATGTAATTTGAATTGCATGTTAAATGAATTGATTTGGTTTTTAATTTGATAAATCAAAATAGAAATTTGTATATGATTAAAACAATGTTTTAATTATTGATCTATGTTTTAAACTCTTAAATTAAAGTGTAATTTTTTTGATAAGAAAGTTTGTATGTAAATATTATTTGCATATGTGTCGAAACATAAACATTATATACATGTGTTGTCACTTCACCTTGAATTGAAAATAATTATGAAATTTGAATACTTTGTTAAATATGCTGTTTTGTTCTTAATTTGATAAATTGTAATAAAACATTGCATATGATTAAAGCAATATTTTGATAATGAATCTAAGCTTTAATATTGATTGCAATAATATTCTAAATTTGTTACCAAATTTATTGTCTCAAATGTCCTTATATAAGTATTTTAAAGGACTGTTAATATATTGTTTAATTTGTTGTGTTCCATATTTTTTTTGTAAAAAATAAACTAAATTTTGTTTAGGTAAAATCTTTTATTATATATATATATATGTGTGTGTGTGTGTGTGTTTGTGTGTTTTGTCAACTGATTCAAGTATAATTAAGTTCAAAAATCAATCAGTAAATTTTAATGCAATATGAAAGTTTATTTTGAATTAATTGGAAATTTTTAGTTTAATCTTTATATATGTATACTTATACATATTATTGTATCTGGTCCATCCCGCAGTGGAAGCTATGGTGCATTTAAAAATAAATCCTTAGTGGATCTTTATTGGGCCTATGAAGTCTAATTTATTTAGAACATTTCTTAATTTTGTCTAAATTTTATTTTATTTAAATTTATAAAATAATATTGTATTATTTAGTTTTATGTTATGTTAACACATATGTAAGTGTATGCATATGTAATATACCAATCCGTGCAAGGTATAACATGTCTGTATATAGATGTTGAGGTTTACATCGCAACGGACACACTAACTCATCCAATATGCAGATGTATTGCCCAAATACATGGATATATATATACACATTTGCTTTATAGTAAAATATTTCAATTTATATATATATATTAAATTTTTATTTATATATGATTTTGTTTAAACATATAAATATTTATATATGAATGTGTGTGTGTGTGTATAATATTAACATAGTGTGTATATATATTAATGACTATATAAATATATTTTTTGCTATGAAGTCGAAAATGGTATTTATAATTTTTTTATTATATATATTTATATATATATATATATAAATGAATATGTTAAATACTTATACACACACACATATGTATAATAACATATCTATATATATTAATATAAATAAAACTATAAAACATTTTTTATTGAAATATATTTATTAATATGGTCATGTGTATAGTTCAAGATTTTTTTAATTTTTAATTTTGAAATATATATATATATATATATATATATATATTAGTTAAATTGAAAATAATTATTTAAAAATTAGGAGTGGTACTTTATTTGAATCTAAATTTAAAATTTAAAATTCCAACAAATTTTGGATGAAATTTTAAATTTTAATATATAATTTTTATAATTGAAAATAATTAAAAAATTCAATTTTTAAAATTTTGGATTTTGGTTTAAAATTTTAAAAATAACAAAGAATTTCTTTTTAATTTCCATTATGAGTTCAATACGATTAATATGAATTTATAAATTCAAAATATATATTATAATGTATAGACGAATTTATATAATTGTTATATAATAAATTGATTCAATATTATTTAAAAATAATGTATGGAAATAAAAAATTCTTTTTGCCTAAAGTAATATATTTATTAAACATCATATATAAAATTTGTTTTCGTATTTTACTTATAATATACTATTTAAATTATAAACTATACAGATATATGTGTATATTATATTAGATCATTTAAATAATCAGAAAATGTTTTTTTATTCTGAGCCATACTGCATGTGACAACCCATCTCCTTGACCCTCGAAAATTGATACTAATACATCCACGGTATTCACTGCCGTAAATCCAAGTGCCGGGGAGGTAGATTATCAAGGGTAAAGTAAAGTAAAAGTAGAAGATAGAAACAAAAATTCTCATATTTCGTTTTAATTATATAGATAGATAGTACACACAACCATTCTTATAAGGGTATATCAGATTATGATATGAACTAACCCAGCTAGGAACAGTTATAACTGCCTGCTCCCACACTTGCCGGTATAAAAAAAACTTAGACACTGTGGAAAATAAAAGAAAGATAGTTATCCATATAAGATACTCCAGCTCCATGCTCCAAAACTCCTCCAGATTGCTTCAACAAAATGTTCCTAACATAATCCTGACTACTTAGCTGCTCGGAAAAATAAGGGACCCAGAGTTTAAATGGAAAACAAAATAAACTCCGGGCCAGTCATAAGACTGGTGTGAGAACTCAAAATACGATGTTTGAAAACAAAAAAGTATCTCACAAGACCACACCGCACATAAACATGGAACATTTTTTTACCTTATGATAACCAAATCTTTATTACGTAAAAATAAGGGATATCACTTTTAGTGATATTTCTTTGAAAACATTTGCAAGTAAACTTATTAATCTTAGCGGAAATTGTTACATTGATTAAATTTCAGCATATTACCACAAAGTGGGTTCTACAAACAAAATGGAAAGCACTTATTGGAGAATGGGTTTCCATACAAATGACTGGGTAAAGGGACTACCTTCCGGCATTACATCTCTAGAGGAATGTACCAAGGCTACAGATTATCTACACCTCTACCAACAAAAGACTGGCATACCCCTCCCTAGATAGTACCGAATATGTCATCACCCCTGTCGTTACCGACCTAACCGAGACGTCTCTTGGCATACACCACAATAATTTAAACTCAAACTTTGTAGCGGGTAGAAATATATTTAGAAGGGGATGATCGTACCTAATGTTTGCGAACCACATAGCCTTGCCGCATCTACCCTATTTTGACCATTTTCAGGTATGAGGCTTGAGGTAACGATCACCTTTCACATAGCACATTCCACTTTGAATGCCACACTGCCATTCCATGGTCACAAAATTGATTTCTATAAACGTATAACTCCTGAGCTTATAAATCTCAGGAAAGGGTGTTATTCTAAGAGAAGTTGCCTTCTCCACCACCAAACAGACGATACGTTCATAGAGATCACTTATGTAACTAGAAATGCAATGTTAGACATTCATCCATATAACTTGTCCGGTAACAGAACAAACCGAAGGCACTCTCCTACCATATCATTTCGGGAGTTACCCCTAGGATTAGTAGTGATAAGTCCTTGCATCAAAAATCTTAAATGAATAACTACTGCCACATAATATGATATGGGAAATTTCTCTTGAGGTCGGAGACAAGCAGACCTACATTCCATCTTCCAAATCAAATCTATGTCTTCACTTCGAATGCATAAATTGGCTCGAAGTGGTCTTCGTATAGGAATCATCCAAATCCGACCTCAGTTCCTTCGTCCAATTATCGATAAAAAGATGTTCAGTGAATAGGGAATCATTCTTTATTTGATTAATTTCTTTTTATCAAAATATCTTCTAAAACATTCTTTCAGGTATATACATAATCATTAAACCTTTCTTATTAAATCCTTTGATTACTTTAAACCTTTTTAAAATGGGAATAATTCGAAATCATTTCATTTTTCACTTAGGATAATATTGATTCAAGCAAACCAAATTTACAATCCCCTCCTTCAGACTAGTCCGGATAGCTAGGGAGAGCAGGAAACTGATTTTCCAAACTCAAGCCTAAACACTATCTCTCTAACACCCATAAGGCGATCAAGTTATTTGATCGACTCTAAATCATTTAACATTTGACCATTCCATAATCCTTCAAAATCATCTTTAAAATACTTTATTAATCATTTAAAAACATTTATAGATGATTTGGAAAAGAATGGTTGCGTTTAAAACTATATTTCAAAGGTTATAGAAAAGTGCTGCGGAAAGTGCTTTTTAAGCTATATTGATCAAAATGACTTTTTAATCATTTGGAAATTCATTTTTATAACTCAAATCAATTTTAAAAATTTTTAAAATATGTTTAGAATTTATTTCCTATTTTTAAACAATTTTTAAATATCATTTTCAAAGAAATCCTTTATGGATTCCAAACTGCAAAATCACGATTTTTCAAAAAACTTGGTTTACGCATATTTCAAAATCTAATTATTGGAATCTTGATTTTCTTTGTTTTTTTAAAAATTATGGATAGATTAGTTCTGGAAATTCTTATCTCGAAGAATTCCGACTATATTCCATTCAATATACTTGTTTGACTTTTATGGCGTGAAATCGCGAATTATCGTTACGCGATGCACCTATTTTTGATTCAATTTTCAATATTCATTTAAACTTTGCCAAAACACTTTGAAATGTTTAAAAAAATTATAAATCATATTAAACCACTTTTAAGAGGCTTAAACATTATGTATACATCATTTCATTCAATAAAGGAAAGTGATTTCCTTTGTGCTTATCGACGTGTATTAACATGGCTTGCATATATATTCAACAACCATATTAAAAAACCATCATTAACAATCATATCCAAACAAATATATCATCCAATAACATATATATGACTATAGTATAGGAGTTTCTTACCTTGGGTTTAAACGATTAACTAAAATTCAGGTATAGCTTCGCTTTTTTTTTCAACGCTCACGATCCTTTGGACTTAAGCTCTTAGGTGACTTGGCCTAAGCTTGGGATGGATTGAAAAACACACGGCCTAAGTAGAAGAATAAGAAGGCTCGTCCTTCAATGGAGGAGGTGGAGGCCATGAATGTAGAGAGAAAGGTGGAGTTTTAGAATAGTTTTGAGGTGCTTAAGTGTATATAAGTATATACTATAATTTTAAATTCTTTTTGAGAAATATTTTGACATCATTTCCTTTAGATAGGAAGCCATGAAGGTATAGAGAGAGAGCTTAGGAAATGAAGAGGAAGATGAATAAAAATGAAGAGGAGAGTGTATGGTATTTATAGGCAAAGAAGAGTGTAAAAAATATTTATGCATACATCACCATCACATGCATCCTCAACATCACTTCCTCCCCTCTTATGCACGGCTAGAATACCATCACACATGTGCCCATCACTTACATCACTTCAAGGCATGCACATGTTGACTTTATCATACTTAAGAAGTAAGAAAACTAAAAATATCTTATATATTTTATATACTTAAATATACGTGTATATGTATGTTTATGTGCATGTGAATATGTTTTCATGTATGCACATGCGTATGTGTATGTTATATATCTTCATAATGTTCCACAACTTCTATACCTTGTATCGTTACAAATCCCGATTTCGATATCCGGTCATATTTTCTCTTTTTAGTTAATATGTATATATTTGTAAAAAAAAATTTGAAAAAAAATTTATTATCATTTTTAACTAATTAAAATGACCATATTTCATTTATAAAACCATATAAATAAATATTAATAATTATTTCCAAAATTGTTGTTATATCGATAAAGCGAAATGGATTTTTCTTATGATTTCAAATCAAGTATACATCATTATAAAATTTATGATAAATTATTACTCTATGACTATTTGAAATGAGTTATCAAAATCATTAGAATTATCAAATTAATACTTTTGTTAAAGTAATATATCTGCGAGTCGTTACAGACTTCCCCCCTTAAAAGAATTTCATCCTCGAAATTTAGATAAGAAAATAGCTCAAAAGGAAATATATTCAATAAGATGGAATATATACAAGAGTACAGATAAGTGACCACACCACAAGCGGTGAGTACACTATAATGATATGATTTATACAATATATATATATATATATATCAATCCTAAACTCAGGATAGGCCTTTCTCATTCTATCCTCTGGCCCCAAAGTGTAGTCCTCGGCATCTCCACTCTATTGAACTTTGACTAACCTTACCACCTTCCTCCTTAATTGTTTTCCATCATGATTAACGATTCGAACATGTCGTCTAATAACTGCCAAATTCGTTTCCACCTCCAAGTCTTCCAAAGTAGCTATTTTTATGATTTGCTCTGGGTCATGCATATGTTTTCGCAAATAGATACATGAAATATATTATTCACCCTTGATAATCTTTCTGGCAATTGCACTTGATAAGCTAGTGGGATGATTCGTTCAAGATGGGAAAAAGTCCAATATATCGAGATGCTACTTCCTGGCCCTTCCAAACCTCACTACTCCTCTCATTGGATATACTTTCAAAAAGACTGAATCTCCAAATTATAATTCTAGATTTCCACGCCTTTGGTCTACATAACTTTTCTTTCTGCTCTGGGCTTCCTTTAGCTTCTTTCTAATCATATCAACCTTCACTGAAGTTTCTCGTATCATATTAGGACCAAGTATTAATCGATCTTCGATCACGATCCAACATGTTGGTAACTTGCATTGGCAACCATATAAAGCTTCGTACGGTGCCATGCCGATACTAGCTTGATTACTATTGTTATAGGAGAACTCGACTAAATGGAAATGGTTTTCCCATGAGCCTCCAAAGTCTGGAATACATGGTCTTAGAAGATCTTTCAAAACGCAATTGACTCTTCCTATCTACCCATCAATTTGGGGGTGGTAGGCAGTTCTTATATTCGGCCTTCTCCCAAAGTTGTCTGTAATGCTTCCCAGAACTGACTAGTAAAGATTGGATCCCAATCACTTACTATGCTGCTTGGAACTCCATGCAATCGGACAATCTCTTTCATATATTTCTCTACAAGGCTTGTAATGGTCGTTCTTGGCTTTAATGGAATGAAGTGTGCACTTTTAGTTAAGCAGTCTATAATAACCCAGATGCCTTCGTTTCCCTTCCTCATTCAAGGCAAACCATCAATGAAATCCATTGATATTTGATCCCACTTTCAAGCTGGAATCTCCAGAGGTTGAAGTAACCCTATAATTTTCTATTGGTCGCTCTTGACTTGTTGACAATTTATGCATTGCCTAACATAAATGGATATGTCCCTTTTCATACTTCTCCGCCTAAATGTGCGCTTCATGTCTTTGTACATTTTGTTAATTCCCGGATGAATGTTAAGTTTGGATTTGCAGCATTCAGCTAACACTTTCTGCCTAAGATTTTTCACATCCTTGGCCCATTCAACCGCAAACTCCACGGTTATCTACTTTAAAGCTTGAATTCTGCCCTTTGTATATATCTTCAATAATCTCCCTTAGGAATCGATCTTCTTTTTTCTTGCTAGTCTTTCTTTCCAGTAGAGTTGGAGTTACTACCAAATATGAAATAACAGCATTCTTCCTACTCAACGCATCTGCTACTACGTTGGCTTTCCTAGGTGTATACAGAATATCTAGATCATAAGATGCGAGAAATTCTAGCCATTGTTGCCACCTTGTGTTTAAATCTTTCTGAGTGAAAAGATACTTTAAAGATTTATGACCCGTGAAGCGCTCAAACTTTTCACCTATTTAAAGAAGGAATTTTATTTACTAAGGTCAATTCAAAGTTTTATTGAAATAAACTATGAAAATTTCTTACTTAGCAAATAATGCCTCACTAATCTTAATGCGAACACCACAGCTAATAATTTTAAGTCATGTGTTGCATAATTCTTTTCATGAGTCTTTAGCTACCTACTTGCATAAGCGATCACCTTTCCTTCTTGCATTAAAACTGCACCAACTCCTGCCCTACAAGCATCTATATAAACGGTTAGTCTACTATTTCCATTTATAATTACTATAACTAGAGTGGTTGTTAACTTCTTTTTTAGTTCCTGAAATGCTTCTTCACATTTAGGAATCCAGATAAATTTAGCATTCTTCATGGTCAACTTCATTAGATGGTAGGCAATCTTTGAAAAGTCTTGAACGAACCTTCTGTAATACCCTGCCAAACTTATAAGCTACGAATTTCTTTAGGAGTTTGTAGCTTTTTTCAGTTTAGAACAGCTGCAACCTTTACAAGATCTACTGAAATCCCGTCCCTTGACACCATATATCCAAGGGATCTTATGTCCTTCTCCCAAAAATGGCATTTTGAGAATTTGTCTTTAAGCACATTATTTCTCAATATCTCCAACACAATCTCTAGATGTCTTTCATATTCTTCTTCTATCTTAGAATAGATAAGGATATCATCGATAAAGACTAACATGAATTTATTGAGTACATCTCTAAATACTCTATTCATAAGGTCTACAAAATAAGCGGGTGCATTGGTCAGCCCAAAAGGCATAACCAACCACTCGAAGAATCTTCGAACCTTTAAATGTAGTTAGATGGATGCATTCTTCTGCGATTCTTAGTTGATGGAATCCTATGGCTTGATCCATTTTCGAGAATACCCGAGCACCATGTAACTGATCAAACAAGTCATCTATTCAGAGTAGAGGATACTTTTTCTTAATCGTTTGTTTATTCAGATCTTGGTAATCTACACACAACTTTAAAGATCCATCACACTTGGCAACAAAAACCACTACCGATCCCCAACTTGAACGACTAGGTCTTATTAATCCTTTCTTTAATAGTTCCTGGGTTTGGTTATTTAAATCCTCCCTCACCTTTGGAACCATCCTTCGATCAGATTGTTTAATTGGCCTTTCACTAGAAATCAAGTCGATATGAAACTCGATTTCCCGATGTGGGTGTAAACTCTTTACTTCTTCAAAAATGTCCGGGAATTCTCTTATAATAGGTATTGTTTCTAGTACTTTCTCGGATGAATCTAAGGCATAACAAAAGCTATCCCTCCTTGGACTAGGATCTTCACAAGATATTTATATAAACTTCCCAAAGTTGGTCCATAAAGGTATCATCCTTCTATCGCAATTGAGAACAACTTTATACTTAGTCAACCAATACATACTGAGAAAAATTTCAAATCCAATAAAACCAAGACAAATATGTCAAAAGGGAATTTATGTAAGAGTGGGAAATTTAGACTTTTTCACAATTCATACAAAGGTTATTAGTACCACCTATAGGATTTTTTTGCAGATAAAGGTATCAACTAATTTAGGGTCAATTTTTAATTCATCTACGGTTTCTTTAGCAACAAAACTATGAGAAGCCCCTGTATTAAATAATACTCTAACTAAAACGTCTTTGATAAAAATATTACCTTCCAAAACTCCTTTGCCCTTCACATCCTGACTGGTTGAAGGTTCATCCTTTATAGCGTAAACTCTGCATTGCTATTCCTTCCTCATAATTGGACAATCCTCTATCATGTGCCCCAATTGATGATAATTATAGCAGATGCTATTCTGAACCATAGGAGAGACAAAATCTTGGACCTTTGGACTCCTACAATCCTTTGCAATATGGCCCTTCCTTTTACATATGTTACAAGTGTAAACCTTAAAGCGGTTCCTTGAGATCCTTCCCTGGGTTTTCCTTGCCATGGCTCTTTCCCACTATGATTGAACTTCCATTTTTCCGGTTGTTGTTGCCGTTGTTGATCTGAGCTACCACTAGATTCTTCGTATCCAATGTTTCGTAACGAAATCTCATATCCATCAAGTCTATAAATGATCCTTTTACATGAGCAGTCATCTTACTTTGGTACTTCTCGTTCATTCCAGAAAAAACTTCTCATTTTTCTTTAAAGGCGTGTCAATCAGATCTGGCCCAAAACAAGATAATTCATTGAACTTATTTGCATACTCCTCAACAGTCATTCGTCCTGCTTCAGATCCATAATGCTTCTGTAAAGATGATATTTTCCTACTGTTGGCATGTACTACTCTTCTAAGATTTCCTTAAACCTTTCCCAAGTGAAATTGTCTTCCAAATCATTTAGGGTAATGGACTCCCACCAAGCTAGAGCCTCTTCCTATAGTTCGACGAGGCCAGAAACCTACCTCAAAAATTCTTTCGCATATAATCCAATCATGTACATCAATGGTAGCTTCTGTGCCTTTGAATGGCTTTTCCCCTAAGCTGGTAAAATTCTTGCACGGGGTGGCAAAATTTAGCTGGGGTTGTATGAGAGCTACTTCTTCTATAGCAGTAGTGGGAGCTCGACCATTGGTTGTTGTGCGCTGCTATTTCCCCGTCTTTGTCCTCTACGAGTACTTATGTCTTTCTACCTGGATTTAGTAAGATAACTTTAGAATACAAAGGCGAAATTTTCTTGGGGAATGGTTATTAAGTATAGCATAACTTGATTTTTATTCAGATAAGGGTTTTAAACGTGCATTCACAAAGGTTAAACTCATTCTAGGGTATTACTAACCCTTTATCTAATAAGTCATACCCCAACAAAGCCAAGGTTCTTGCTTAACCTTCAGATCTAATACCAAATGTGATGACCCATCTCCTCGACTCTCGAAAATCGACACTAATACATCCACAGTACTCACGTAACATAAATCCCAGTGCTGGGGAGGCAGATTATCAGGGATAAATTAAAGTAAAAGTAGAAGAGAGAAACACAAATTCTCACATTTCGTTTTAATTATATAGATAGATGTTACACATAATCGTTCTTACTAGGGTACATTAGAGTTATTGTATAAACTAACCCAGCCAGGAACAGTTATAACTGCCTGCCCCTACACTTGCTGCTACAAGCAAAACTTAGACATAGCGAAAAATATAAGATAGATACCATATTAGTTGCTGCAGCTCTATGCTCCAAAACTCATCCAAAATGCTTTACGAAAATGCTCCTAACTTGATCCTGACTACCTGGCTTCCCAGAAAAATAGGGCACCCGGAGTTTAAAGGAAAAACAAAATAAACTACGGGTCAGTCATGGGATTGGTGCGAGAACTCAAAATATGATGTTTGACAACAAAAAAGTATCTCATAAGAGCACGCCGCACATAAACACAGAACGAGTTTTTACCTTATGATAACCAAATCTTTATTACATAAAAATAAGGGATATTATTTTTAATGACATTACTTTGAACATTTGCAAGTAAACTTATTAACCTTAGCTAAGATTTTTACATTGATTAAATTCCAGCATATTAGCCACAAAGTGGGTTCTACAAACAAAATGGCAAGCACTCATTAGAGAATGGGTTTCCATACAAATGACCAGGTGAAGAAGATACCTTCCGGCAGTACACTCTAGAGGAATGTACTGAGGCTATAGAGCATCTGCTCCTCTACCAACACAAGACCGACCTACCACTCCGAAGAAAGTACTGAAATGTCATCACTTCGGTCATTACCGACCTATCCGAGATGTCTCTTAGCACACGCCACAATAATTTAAACTTGAACGTTATAGCGGGTAGAAATACATCAAGAAGGGGATGATCAAACCCTAATGGTTGCGAACCACATAGCCTTGCTACATCTACCATTTTTCAGCCATTTCTAAGGGTGAGGCTTAAGGTAACAATTACCTTTCACACAGCATATTCCACTTTAAATGCCACATTGCCATGCGATGGTCACACAACTGATTTCTACAAACGTATAACTACCTAGCTCGTACATCTTAGAAAAGGATGTTAAGCTAAGAGAGGTTGCCTTCTCCGCCAATAAACAAATAATACATTCATAGAGATCACTTATATAACTAGAAATGCAATGTCAGACATCCATCCATTCAAGTTGCCTAGTAACAGGATAAACCAAAGGCACTCTCTTACCACATCCTGTCGGGAGTTACCCCTAGGATTAGTAGCGAGAAGTCCTTACATCGAAATTCTTAAATGAATAACTACTGCCACAAAATATGATATGGGAAATTTCTCCCAAGGGTCAGTGACAAGCAGCCCTACATTCCATCTTCCAAATCAAATCCACGCCTTCACTTCGAATGCATAAATTGGTTCATAGTGGTCTTCAGATAGGAATCATCCAAATCCGACCCCGGTTCCTTCGACCAATTATCGATAAAAGGATGTTCTGTGAATAGGAAATCATTCTTTAATTGATTAATTTCTTTTTATCAAAATATCTTCTAAAACATTCTTTCCAGTATATACAGAATCATTAAACTTCTCTCATCAAATCCTTTATTAATTTAAAACTTTTTAAACTAGGAATAATTCGAAATCATTTCATTTTTTATTTAGGAAAATATTGATTTGAGCAGACGTAATTTACTATCCCCTTCGTCAGACTAGTCCAGATAGTCAGGGAGAGCAGGTAACTGGTTTTCCAAACTCAAGCCTAGACACTATCTCTTTGACACCCATAAGGCGGTCAAGTTATTTGATCGACTCTAAATCATTTAACATTTGACCATTCTATAAATCCTTCAAAATCATCTTCAAAATACTTTATTAATCATTTAAAAAAATTGACAAAAGGTTTGAAAAAGAACGGTTGCGTTTAAAGCTATATTTCAAAGATTATAGAAAAGTGTTGTGGAAAGTGCTTTTTAAGCTATATTGATCAAAACGAATTTTTTATCTTTTGGAAATTCATTTTTATAACTCAAATCACTTTTAAAACATTTTAAAAGATTTTTAGAGTTTATTTCGTATTTTTAAATAATTTTAAAATATCATTTTCAAAGAAATCCAGTTATGGATTCCGAAGTGAAAAACCGCGATTTTTCAAAAAAATTGTTTCACTCTTATTTCAAAACCAACTTATCGAAATCTCGATTTTCTTTCTTTATTCAAAAATTATGGATATAATAGTGCAGAAGATTCTTACCTCAAAGAATTCTGAGCTATATTCCATTCTATATACTCGTTTAACTTTAATGGCATGAAATCGCGAACTAGCTTTTCACGACGTGCCTATTTTTGACTCAATTTTCAATATTCATTTAAACTTTGCCAAAACACTTTTAAATGTTTAAAAAACTTTTCTAAATCATATTAAACTATTTTTAAGAGGTTTAAACATTACATATACACTATTTCATTCAATGAAGAAAAGTGATTTCCTTTGTTCTTATCGACGTGTATTAACATGACTTGCATATATATTCAACAACTATATTAAACAACCATCATTAACAGTCATATCCAAACATATATATCATCTAATAACATACATATAACTATAGTATAGGAGTTTCTCACCTTGGATTTAAACGATTAGCAAAAAATAGGCTATAGCTCCGATATTTTTCAGAGCCCACGATCCTTAGGACTTAAGCTCCTAGGTGACTTGGCCTAAGCTTGGGATGGCTTGAAAAATACATGGCCTAGGGTAAAAGAAGAAGAAGGCTCGCCTTCAATGGAGGAGGTGGAGGCCGTGAATGTAGAGTGGAAGAGTTGAGTTTTGGAATCGTTTTAAGGTGCTTAAGTGTATATAAGTATATACTATAATTTTAAATTCTTTTTGAGAAATATTTTGGCATCATTTCCTTTAGGTTGGAAGCCATGAAAGTATGGAGAGAGAGCTTTGGAAATGAAGAGAATGATGAATGAAAATGAAGAGAAGAGTGTAGGTATATATAGGCAAAGAAGAGAGTAAAAAATATCTATGCATGCATCACCATCACATGCTTCCTCATCATCACTTCCTTCCCCCTTATGCATGGCTAGAATCCCATCACCCATGTGCCCATCACTTCCATCACTTTAAGGCATGCATACGTTGACTTTTGCATACTTAAGAAGTAAGAAAATTAAAAATATCTTATATATTTTATATAATATTTTATATACTTAAATATATGTGTATATGTATGTCTATGTGCATGTGAATATGTTTTCATGTATGCACATGTACATGTGTATGTGTATGTTATATATCTTCACAACGTTGCATAACTTCTATACGTTGTATCGTTACAAATTCCGATTCGATTTTTGGTCATATTTTTTCTTTTTATTTAATGTGTATATATTTGTAAACAAAATTTGAAAATAATTTTTTTAACTTTTTTTACTAATTAAAATGATCATATTTCATTTATAAAACCATATAAACTAATACCAACAATAATTTCCAAAATCGTTGTTATATCGGTAAATCGAAACGAATTTATTCTTATGATTTCAAATCAAGTATACGTCTTTATAAAATTTATGATATATTATTACTCTATGAATATCTGAAATTAGTTATCAAAATTATTATAATTATAAGATTAATACTTTTATTAAAGTGATATATTTGCAGGTCGTTACAGTGTATAAGGATGAACTATCAAAAAAAATTAAATTATAAACATATTTACATACAACCAATTTATATTGTGACAATAAATCTATGTACTGGAATTATCACCTGGCCAACAATGATATTTGTGTATATATATATACACATACACACACATATAAATATATAACCATTATAAACATAAATCAATGTCTGTAGTTAATTAAAAAATACCTTACAGCCAAATCCTTTAAGCACACCTTGAAATGATGATGTATCCTCCTAGAAATGATTTCTGATCCAACTTAGTGCAAGTCCTTAAATCGTCGACCACCAGCTATAGAGTAGTAATTAAATTGACTAAATTTTGGCTTGATAAAATGGTTAGACCGGGCGATTTTTTGGCCAGTGATGATTAGAAGGGGAGGCTTTAGAAGTACTAAACCAAATGGAGAAAGAAATGCTTAAATAGCCGATGAAAGGAGAGAATTTAGGATCTCATCTTTCACTTTATCTTCATTAATCTTGGCCACCCACTTTCAAGCCCTCTAACCCATCTCCTAGCCACCCCTAGCCCTTTGTTCCAACCGATCCTATTAGCCCCATGATTAGCCTTAACCCATTTGAGCCCGAATGAATATTTTGCATTTTAAATCTACTTTGAATCACTTATCGATATCGTATATTGATTATTATGTCTATAACTTTTGTAAATAGAATTAATATTCATTTATCAAATCACAATTAAATTTATAAATAATATTTCCTAAAAGTACTTAATTTAATTAATTTATAATAATTATAAATTTATTAAATCATTTGGTCAAAGGTGAATTCGTCGTTTTGGTTGTGTGGTTCGTCAAGTGTAAATTTGGTTAGCGGTTAATATCAAACTATTTAAATATTAACTTTCACACATCACTTAGCAGGTGGTGTGACATTTTAGCCAAATCTATCGCTTGCTTGGTTTTGGTAAAATCTAATTTTACTTTGTTAAGTGTTACCCAGTTTGTGACAATTGTTTACACCAATTCTCTTTATAAAAATTATGACTCTATGGTCTTATGGAATTTGGTAATGATCAAAATTTCAATATCCACTACACCATACAGCCAATTTTGCCACACCCAAATGCGGAAAAATTGCCACGGTCTTAAGCCGTGGCAATTTTACCATGGTCCAGAACCGTGGTAAAACAATTTAGCATGGTTTTTGGCCGTGGCAATTTTGGAACGGCCGTAAACCATTCCAAATTTACCAAAAAAATTCACCCCCTCCCTTTTTGACATCTCACAATCAATACACCCTAAGCAGAACCCCCTTCCTAAATTAGCCTGTGTACGTAAGAAATATTTTCCATCCTGCGCGCCCTAACTCTCGTCCATTTTCACCCAAATCACCAACGACGTTCCTTGAATCGCCCAGAAACATAAATCGTTCCTTGGATCGCGTAAATCAAGTTCTCACTCAAACTATTCTTCTTCGTTTCGAGGTATTCATACGAAAGTAATTTGTCTCTTTTATTAGTATGGTTTGATTCAAAGTTCTTTGATTTAGATTGATCTTTCACCTTGCGTTGCATGATATGCTTCGCCGTCTGTGATGTTACCATTATGGTTTGTTATTTGAGTTTGATTTATCAAAGATTTTGGTTAGTGGTTAGATGTTTTAGTGTTATGTCAAGGCTGCTGAATAGTTATATAGTCCTTTTTGTAGTTCAAAATATTAGTGAATCTTGCTTATAAAATTTGGAAAGTGAAGTATTGGTTCACAACGATTGCACTAGTATGATATTGGATGCTTATTTTGTACATATTTTTTTAGAATTAATTAACCAACGTTCATTTATTTCATTGGTGGACGAGGCATGCATGAAAAGTTGATTTAACTGGTGCAAAACCAAGGAGATTGTTTGAAATCTTATTTCATTTGATTTTGATAAAGAGAACTATTATGTTTACTAAATCCTTTTTAAGTTGCATAGGGTAATAGTATGTTTGACTGTGAAGTTTAAGAAAAATAAGATCAATTAAGAAGAGCAAATCCCTTAATCCTGTAATTTATTTATCTGACAAAAGTCAAAGAAATTAGGGATGGAGAAATATTGGACGATGATTATTGGCCATTTAAAAGAACTGAAATAGTTTTATATCCCAAGCACGACTAATTCCATGCGAACTAAACAAATTAATATTAATTACGTGCAATTTAGATTGATGTTAAATCTTACAGTCAAACACTACGCACCATGTTTTTACCAAATTACTGAAAACCAAAACATAAACATAGTTGTCTGAACTTGAGTTAACATTTTATATGTCCATTAGAAAAAGAAAATTGTATCATCTAATTAAATATTATGACTCATTGAATGTAAAAGGGATGTCTTTATAAGCAAAAGCGGTGCACTTCATGATATTGTTTGTCCATATGGTGTAATCGTTAGTGTCTCATAACTTGAACTTTTTTATACAAATGCCTAGGTTATTATGGCGTAGAATCTTATTGAAAGAAAGTAATTACATAGTATGGCAAATTTCATTTACAAAGAATACCTAGATTATTTTCTCTGGTGTGCTTTCTGGTTAAAAGCAGAAATAAGGTTAATGGTGTCATGTTTGATTTGAGGGGAAGCAGGTAATATACTGGGCTCTATAAATTGATTTGATAAATATATTGTTACTGGGAATAAAATGATCATGTTTGCTACTTTGTGAATCATTTTCACGCATTGGATTATTGCTTATGAGCTAAAAAAATAGTGTTTCCTAAGAGATTTTATTGGTTCCGTTGGAAAATTCAGCATTGGTAATACCAGCTTTCTAGAAAAAAAGGACTTCCAGAAAAAAATCAAGTTGACCAATTATTATTAATATATAATCAACCATTTAGACCATAAAAAATGCTAGATGCATTCACAATTGTTGATCAGACAATTTAACTCTTTTTCTAAGATCTTTGCTATCAATTTGGTTAACAATAAAATATTAAAGATGTATATATATAGCATAAAAAAAGTATTAAGAGAAATTACTACCACCTGATCCAAACTGCAAGTAGGGAAGCCACCACAATCCAGATAATGATGAAGTGTAATTTACTTTCTCCATCAACAACAAACCAAGATATTGTAATAAATTCTAACAATATATATCGTACAGTGAAATAACTCTAATCTATTTGAAAGCCTAGTGCGACATAAAAAATACAATAAAGATTATAATTTGGAATATAACATTGTGGTAGCTTACCTTTTGTGATAATTTGGAAGCAATATTTGATTTTGATGGTGCTGTAATAACTTTTTGGGATTTTTGGTTCAGTTCTTTTAACGATGGGAAAAAAGTGAGTTGGTTATTTTAGAAGAGGGATTATAATGAAAATAAATGAAAACATGGTTAATGTTGGGAAATTAATTGGTTTGGGGAACATATTTGAATATATTTACAATTTTATACTTGTACCATTTTTTCCTGGTTTATTTTGCGATGGTCATATTAGGAACATCAAAAAAGGGTTCACTTGGTGTAGTATTTGTTCATTGTTACATAATATGGTGAAATTTCACAGAATTGATATCACTATTTCAACTAATGGCATTGCAATCTGCATGCTACTGCTAATATAATATGTAAATTTGAAATATTGGTATAACTGTCATCTTTATTGGGTTATTATTATGCATTTGTATGATCTCCTATGTGATTGCAATACTTTTGAACTCATTGCACTGGTTGAACAGTAGTCATAGCTCACAAGTTGAGTGAAATATGTGGCAATTTTGGAATATCATTACTTATTAGAGTGGAAATATTTTCATGCAAAATTTACTCCATGCCTTTGACTGAACCGATTACCTATTGTTTTTTTAAGAAATATATATATATTGTTAGTATCATGTAACCATTGTTTGCATTTCATTTGTTTATTATTTTAAACTCTCTACTGCCTGCAATTTTAGCTCTTAGAGGATTTCGGGTATATTTGTAAATGGGTGCACCTAAAAAGAGATGGACGGCAGAAGAGGAAGCAGCTCTTAAAGGTGGTATTGCTAAATAGTGATGTCAAGGAACTACTATTGTGACGACCCGAAATTTTAGATATTTGAAAATGAAATATTTAATTGATTTTAAATATTCGAAAGTTAGTTTTAACTTGAATTTCAAATATCACTGTTTATTTGGTAATTAAATTATTAAGTTAAATAATTTGAAGTTGGGTAAAATGTTGAATCTGGAGTTTTAAGCCTGTTAAAAATAATTTGAAGGCTTGGAAAATTTACATTGTTAATACTGAAGATAGTAAAAGTGTTAAACTTGAATTTGAAAGCATTTTGTTAAGTTTTGAAATTTTATCGTTTATGTTAATATCTTAGAATAGCCTTCCGAGGCACAGTCTCGGAATTCGATGAATCTAGTTTCATTGGATCCGTAATAGTGTATTATTATCGGATTCCAAATTTCGTAGTGTTTGGAGTTGTCGTGTGATCGTAGGATAGATAAACGCGCTGAAATCTATATCGAAAATTTAATATAATAACTGGTTCAAAAAGCTGTCTTCTCCATACGATCGAATTTGGACTCGGAACCTTTTCCATTGCGTTTGGAATAGGGGCATAACCTTATAAACGCCTAGCGGCACGCCTCGATAGGAGGTCGAGATTTTAAGGTGGAATTCGAGACGATTTAAAATTCAAAAAAATTATATATATAATTGTATATTTGGACCAGTCAACTGTTTTTCCTTCTCTAATACGCCACCCTTCTCCGTTTAAACACGCAACCCTTAATTCTTTCAGCTCAACATCACGTCTTCTTTTCCCTATTGAATTTCAAATCTCCTATATCTTTTCGTTAAAATATCATAAGGGCCGAGCTGAAGAGAGAAAAAAATTGCAGAAGGAAATCGTGAGTTTCCCCTTCATCTTCTTTCATATTCGCACTCATGAAATAAAATGCCTCATTGAACGCACGATGTTCCTCCCTTTTCTCAGAAACAAAATCTCATTCGAAATCGAACGAGCGCATCGAAAAAGGAGAAGAGGAATCATTTTGAACTGGGGATTCGCGAGGGCGGAGGCGCGATTATCTGGGCGACGACGTCGTATGGGGAAGGTTGGTTGCGGCATAGAGTTTAGGCCGCATTCGCGAGCTGCTCGCGTTCAAGTGGGTTCGTGTGGAGCTTGATTGGGAGCCACGCCTCGAAGACGATGGGTTCGTGATCATTAGGGTTCTGGTAGCTTTCGCGAGGGATGTCGAAGTCGTGGGGTTTGGCGGCAACTTTAGAGCAGCGATGGAGGAAGGCCAAAAGCTTGGAGTTCGTCAGTTTCGACATCGTTGTTGATGGAGGATGGTTAGGAGCGACGTCATCAAGGTCGTGATGAAGTTTGTGGGACTGTCACGTTTGGTTGGGGGTTCGTGCAGACGATGCCGTTGGATGCGTCAGTGAGGTAGCTGTTTACTTTATTTATTTTTAATTTAAAATTTATATATATGGATTAGAAAAATATATGTGACATATGCTTGAACCTACTGTAAGTTTGAATAGGGTTTGATGTAAGTCCTGAGGTGTAGTTATTATAACAGTAAACAGAACAGAAGGTATGAAGATAAGATTTAGGAAAATAGAAACTTTAAATGGTAATATAAATTATTTCTACAAATGTGTATATATGTATATAGTTTCAAAGATATGATTTTCGAAAGGAATTTTTTTTAAAATCAAATTATTAGTTTCAACCCAAATTCTTAGTTAATTAAATTAATAAATGGAAATTGCGATTTTATTTCGAATATTAATAAATCATATAAATTGTTTATTCAAGGTCAAAAAATCAAGAAACCAAGGCAATTTTGAAGTGGATTGCAAATAAAAAGCAAAGGTGAGTTAATCTCACTCATCTGGAATATTATTTAAATTTAAATGGTTAAATTTAAATATTTGGTTGAATGATTGAATTGATTGGATGTGATATTATATATATAGTAGTATATATATTGGAGTGATTGGTTTCCCGCATTATATAGCGGATGAGACCCTATGCGCCGCATAATAGCGGATGATATTATATAAACCCATATACCGTGATATTCCATCTCGAAGTGGAATTGATATTTTATATTGTGCTAACATCTGTGGATGCAGGGAAACAGGTTGGAGGGATCCAACTGGATTCATCAAAATATTTAGCTTGTTTAATATTCTGTGATATGATTTATTTGATAATCTGTGATAGATTACATTGGTAATTGGAAATGTTGGGTGCTGTGTTTGGTTGAAAATATTTGGGTATACTAAGATACCGAAAATATATAAATGAGATTTTTTATGAGAAAATAAAAGAGGGAATTTTTAAGCAGAATAATTATAGAGAATTTAAATAATTTAAAGAATGAATTGGGAAAGGAAAAGTGATTTTAAATTCTATTAAATAAATTCCGAGTATGGGAAAGCAGATTTTGAATAAAAGGGTAAATAATGAATTTTAAAACTTAGGTGATATTATTTAAAGGAATAAAGAATTTATTTTAAAATTCAAGGTTTAAATTTATTGAAAGGATAAAGAAGGAATTTGAAAGAAATAAAAGAAAATTTTATTTCAGTTTAAATAAGATTTTAAATCATAATAAGAAGTCAAATCTGGGATTAATGGGATTTTAAAATAAATTGGGTAAATAAAAGAATTTATTTTTAAAATGGAGTCTATTTGGAAATCAATTTGAAATTTGATAAAGTGTTTGAAACTGTGTTTAAAAGATGGATGAGACCATCAAATTTATAAACTGGGTTTATAAAAGTGAAGTAATATATCAGTGGATATTTGGAAGGATAAATTCATGGTTGGAATTTATTAAAGGAATGGATAAAGTTGTTTAAAAATAAAAAGTGATTTATTTTTAAAGATGTGAAAGAGAAGTGTAATTCCCAGGATAGCCAAGTACGTTTTCAAAGCAAATTTTTAAGTATAAGTTAAAAGTTTTAAGGATTGTTTTAAAAGCATGTTTTAGAAAATTTATTATTTTTAAATGTTTAAGTTAAAGTAAGTATTATTTTCAAAATTTATTTTAGTAGTAATTATTTAAAGGTGACTTGGTATTATGTTTTGAAAAGATGAAAATTTAGTTTTATAAAGTAGCTTATTTAAAATATTCTTAAAGTATAAACTTTTGAATAGGTATTAAAGTAGTTTTAAAAGTATATTTTATAATAAAGTGTTTCTAAATTATTTTTAAAATCTAAAGTGTTTGTACTTGGTGATTTCAATGGCAATAGAAATTATTTAGGGAATTTATTCCATCAGAGAAAGACAGTTTGAAACTGTTTTCAAAGGATTGAAAAGTGAAAATATATCTTGCGAAGATATTTTGGAGATTAATAAATAATTTGGGAGAAATTATTATGGCTTGATGATTGTTGTGAATGTTATTTGATAGTTAAATAATTGACTATCAATATTGGTCAATGCGCTGATCATTTCGAAGAGACCGGGATCAGGATTAATTTCTCGAAAACCACTTCGATCCGGTTTGTACGTTTTGTGGGGGAAACGAGTTAGGAGTCGAAGATGGTACAGTGAAGTGCAAGGGCTAGTTGCTACTAATGCTGAGGATGACTCCAAAATGGATGTAGTAGGAATAGTGCCTTCGGTTCCGTTCGAACCCGAGATGGACTTGTATGGATGAATGCTTCCAGAACATCGTTAGGAGGACGATGAGCATTCCAAGGGATATGTTCTATAAAGGTAACACTTAGCCTCGAGCCTCATCAACCGGGAATGACTGAAAATCAGGGGTTATGCAGCAAGGCTATGTGGGTAGCACCCATTAGGGTGAGGTCGTCCCTGTCTAGATGTCCCTTTTATTTCCGCTTAGTGGGCGGTTGCTGATCCCAATCGCGGGGTGATCTTACTCGGAATTATCCAGTAAGGGGTAGTTCCGGTCTTGTGTTGCAGGGGATCAGGCGTGGTCCTCGGTACACTGATCTAGACCAGGTACTGTGACAGGTGGTACCCTAATGCCTAGTCATTAGTTGGAAATCCATTCTCCCTACGTGCCTTTTACGGTTTTTGTTTGTAGAACCCACTTTGTGGCTAGTATGCTGGAATTTAATCATGTAACAATTTCAGCTATTTGAATAAGTATTATATAGACACTATTATAATATCAGACGGATTTGATAAGAAAGTGTTTTGGCTATCGTAAGGTAAAAACTCGACATGTTTATTTGTGGCATGGTCTTACGAGATGCTTTTGATTTCAAAGGGTTTGGAAAACTTTAATTATCCAATTGAGTGTGTTTTTTCATGCTGGTTTTCCAGACTGATTCGGGTGTTATTTTATTATAATGCTCGGGTCAGACCGAGTATTATAGATACATGAAAGGATGCTATGGATCTCAAGAGGCGAGCTGGAAGGCGAGACGTATCACTCGTACTTGGTATATATTCCGCTGTATTGTGTACTGTGTATTCTGTTGTGGGTCAAGTTAGTATAACTGACTAGTATTTGATTCTGATTGTATTGTACTCTGATGATGTAATGTGTAAACAGATTAAAACTCTTGTCTTAAAGATTAATCATTTATCTATTATATATTGTTCCACTGCGTATGTGAGATTCTGATGTTGTTATGTTGTTTTCTTTTCTTCTACCTTCTTCTTTCTTTAACCCTAATGGTTCGTATTTCCGTTCACTTTGAATCGATATGTTGGAAAATAGTGTCGATTCAAGGGGTACAGATTTGCGGGTCATTACAACTATAGTCATATCCCAAAATATATGAGCGAGTAGGTGTTATGAAGGTACATTTTTATATTTTCCAAGCAGGGAATATTTACTTAGTTACAAACTTGTCCAGTCTAATAATAATAATTATCCCAAGATTTTCACACTACTATAAATATATACATATATATGTATGTATGTATGTATGTATGTATACCTGGATAACAAAAGCAAGTTAAAAGAACAACAAACTCTAAAATTTCATATACCACTAGAGTCTGAATAACTTTATATGTATGATATATATGTACAACAAAATCGGGATTAACATGTGTAAATACATCGACATGGTAGGTATTATGTACATATATACAAATATTGCATCAAGTCCTTTATCTAAAGTCACTTCTAATTAAAAATAAATGTAGTATTTAGTTGACAGTTGAGATGCATGTTTATTGTTGCTTGAAATTCTTAGCTTTAATAATGAGCTACATTTATTGCTTTAAGTATGAGCAATCTCATCCTTTTATGTGATTTTTTTGAAATACGTGTAAGCATTTAAATATATTTCCTTAGATGACACCAGTCAAGTGATTCATAGAAGCATCAAAGTAAGTTAAGTTGGAACAAGGATTTCGAAACTGTATTGAGCCAGACAAGTTTTTGTAAGAAAATGTCTAAACTTCTTATAATTTGAAAATTTGTAAAGGAAAGCTAGGCAAATAATAAGCTGATACATTATTATGTGGAAGGTTGAGTTGATATGAAGTGTTTGGGGGATGAAGCAGAGAAGATTGAGGTTATAATAAGGTAGCATTTTTACAGGCTTGCATTTCTGAGCAAATCAAGCAACATAATGCTGCTAACACCAAAACTTGAGTTCATTTTGCACTGTTTCAGTTTATTTAACTATTGGATGAATTCATAGCAAGATATTGTACATTTAGAAGATTAATTATGTGCACTTAAGAAATGAATATAAACTATTTGATTATGTATATTTGAAAATGGGTAATGTTAACATGTCCAATTTTATACACTGAATAAGATGGTTATTTCTAGAATGAAATTAAGTTAAGTTTCAAGTTTCAGAGTGGCATCCTTGGTGTTTTGTTTAAATTGAGTATATAAATCTCCTGGATGTATATTTTAAATTGGTTGTTGTTATATATAAAGGAAAGAAGTTTATTTTATATGGAAATGATGATAGTGTAACATTTTTTTAGCGAGTAATAGGACAATATATTCAATTAGGCAGAATGCCACACTGAAATCAACATTTCAATTAGATTTTTTTCCTCCCTTGTTTTCCTTTATTTGTATTGGCAATCCTTTTTCACACTTATACAACATATTTTACTTGGGGAGTGCAGATACACACATTTAGCTGATAGTTCTAAACTTTTAGTATCGTACTCTGTTCATCTAATTAGAGATCTTAAAATACAAACTTTTAGTTATTGCCTAAATCCAATTATTCTATTTTGTAATCATTTTTGAAGTTGATACAATCAAGAATTATTTGTTGTAGGTGGTCTTGATCATTTGGATTGCAACCAAGAAGATAGTAGCAATGTCAGAACCTATAGAAGCATCAACCCATTGAATTACACAATCATCCTCTACACAACCCGAAAAATTATGCAGGCTTATCTTAGATTAAAAATGAGTAGGTATGTATGTATTTTTATACTTTGGCAATTTTAAAATTTCTAGTAGAAAATGGATAATCAAAGTACATACATGCACGTTTCCTAGTTTTATATAATACATCACACATTAAACATGTTTAAGCACACATTAAACATGTAATTTAAAGATAATTGATTTGGTCATCCTCTACTCCATGACATACAATTGCTCTCAAATATTATCCTTTTTCTACATTAAATATATAATTTCAAAACCACCATCATAGAACTAATGGACCAGTGCAATTATAAAACTACAATTCAATTAATTACAAACTTTAAAGACTTGATTACTCTCTAGGCTTTTTCCATGAGTTTTAAGAAAAAAGATACAGCTGTAGTGTTGTAGCATCCACATAAACAAAGCTATAACATGTGAGCCCTGCATTACTAAAAAGCTTTAATTAATGATTTGTTTCTGTCACATACCATATGATGTTTTATCTCTTACTTTATTAAGTGAGCATGAGAATAGTGAGTATAATAGTATAGGAAAGTTGGAGACATATTCTGCAATTAGAATTAAGAAAAGGGTTATCCAATCTCTCTGTCAATAGATCAAATCCCTAGGTCTAAAAGTACAATAATTGGGATTTGCTGATTTTGAAGGTCTCTAATTTGATTCTAACGACAACAGACAACTGCAACAAAAATGAAAGCACTGTTAATTGATCAAAACAAGCATTTATTATTTTTTAGATCCTGCTTTATATTGGCAGGGAGTAATAGGTTTAGACACAAGGTTATGCTCACTTTTTTTTTCTTTTGGAAATATAAGATTTTGAAAGTATGTAAATGTTAGAATAATAATCAATAGATGTATACAAATGTATTTCAAACATAATTATTTAACTCGGACAAATGATTTTAAATGTTGTTTCAAATGCTTTATGTGCAGAATATAAGTGCATAAATTGTATATGCTAGAATGAAATAACAAGACAACCAAATACAAATACATGCTTTTAATCAAAGCATATTACTATTAATAAGCAGACTTGTTGTGGAGGGAATTAATTAGTAAAATACTTTTTTTTATAGAGTAAGCCTGAGAATAATAATTCTTTGATTATCTTGCAGCTTAAGGCATTCCAGAAATGATTTCTTTTTCAAAAACAATACATACTTATGTTAGAATACATATAATTTTCTTTTTCTTTTTGAAAAATCAATTTGGAAACAGTATCTGAAAATTAAGAAAAGCTTAAAATATTGGCTGAAAATATTTGCTGGAAATAGTATGTATGAATCTGCAAGTTTCAGTATATAGAAAATATACAATCTGGGTGACAGTATATTTTATTACAATATTGTTGACAATTGCACTGGCACCAAATTGCTTTCTCCTTTAAATGCAAGTTTTATACGGTACATTTGATATCTTATGTTATTTCTTCATAAACTTAATTATATTTATGCATAGGTTTGGTGCTTGGTCAGTGCTACTACATGTTGTTGCTTCACTAAGAATTGCAGTCGTTATACTATGATGAAGTATATGCTTGGCGAATTCAAGAATCATTTCTTTCTTGTTGTTTAGTGTTTACAGTGTACAATAGATGTTGTTTACTTGTTTTACTGTGAACTGATGGTTTCACTATGAAATGAAGTTGTATTATGAACAGAAATTTGTAAGTTTGTAATCAAACACTTGTAGTAGTTGTATTATAAATTGTGTGCACCATGTAGAATGATGGATTTGTCATCTATTACTCGTTTTGTATTTACGTTATTTATTCCATGTACTATATATATTTCAAAACTGCATGTAGAATGTTTGTGTATCATGAAACTGCATTTAGGAATGGATTTGAGCCGTGGTTAAAACGGTTATGAGTTGTGGCTATTTTTAATTTCGCTACGGCTTAGAGCCATGGCTAATGTTTATTTAGCCATGGCTCTGAGCCGTGGCAAAAATTTAATTTGCCACGGCTCTGGGCCGTGGCAAAATATTTGCCACTGCCAATTTTGCCACGGCTCAAAACCGTGGCAAAATTAATTAGCCACGGCTCAAAGCCGTGGCAAAATCGCTTTTTTGGTGTAGTGATCATCCATATTCTACTTTATAATCCAAACACAAAGTCCTTGGTTCAATAATAACAATTATTATTAACCGAAAAGCTCTGGCCAAAGACTTTGACTTTGAGTTGACTTTAGTTGACCATGATACTAACCTCATATAACTAAGGAGACGAATCCTCCCTTAAATAGTGCTTCACTTCCAATACCCACTCGACCAAACAATAGTCACTCAATGGACAACGTGCCATGATTTCATTATAATCAAAGCGAAGCTTTTTGTAACACCCCGTTATTTGGCGTTAGTTATTTAATTAGTTAGTTAATTAATTTATTAGGCTCTGAAAATGGAATTTGTGCAAACGATGGAATTTGATGATGAAACTTGCACCGTTGTGTCTGTAGCGAAATTCTGAGTAACTTTTATTTTTGTAGTTTTGATATCGGAGCCCAAACGAAGAAGTTACGGACGAAAAACGAATTCGAAATAAAAATAGTTAAATAAGAAATAATTAACATTTTTAATATTAATTACTCGGCCCCATAAGCCGACCCATCATTGGGGATGGTCGACCCCTAACGGTTGACCGGTCACCCAAGGGCGCCCGACCAGTGGTGACCTGGCGGCTCCACTAAACCTAGGCTGCAAGGGCCCGGATTTAATATATTTCGATCTAACGGTTTTAGTTGATTCTAGTGCCTATAAATTCAGGCCTAGCCCTCCATTCTCTTCTCATACTTTTCTGAAAGTAGTAGCAAAGCTTTGCCATTTCTTCTTCTCCACTTTCTTTCTACATTATAAAGATAAGATATTTTTATCTATATTCATACAAATCGAAGAAGAGTAGAAATCTAATAAAAAGGAGAAGAGAAGAGAATCAACCATATGCATATTTGAGGTAATTTATATATTTATATATATTTGTATCAATTTTCTCTTCCTATCCCAAATCTCTCGTCAGATCCATAGTTCTAATGTATCTATATACCATTTTATACATATCTCTTGAATTAAAAAGGATTTGGAGATGAATCAAAGCTTCTACTTCTGATCTGGAGATTTGGATCGCTTTTAAAAGGTGAGTGGGAAATTTTATAGATTGTTATAATATGAAAATTATCTCATGGGCGTTTATTTGATTTCAATGCCTAATTAGATTATTGTATATGAGTTGTAGGCAATGAATTGAATACGATCTGAATATAATGAATACCGCCTACATATTCTTGTTTATAAATTGATTTAGCATTATATACAACCTGATCTGGAAATCAATTCTAAAAGTATGAATTTAGAATATTGATTGAAATGAAATTTATTCTAGATCTTAAATAGGTTGTATAATAATGTAATAAATTTGGATTATTACCCTAATCTTTAAGAATATAAACTTTCTACATTTGAAAGTGTTGGAACTAAGATCCATTTAATATTTGTAAATTAGTTTGATTTCTTTCCCTTTTAAAAGGATACAGCGATTGATCTAACAAGGAATGGATGCAAATAGAAAGAGAAAGAGATGTGCAAAATATGAATTCATTGTATTTTACACTGTCTATTTCAGTAATAAAAAGAAATGATTATTCCTTGTAATTTCAAATGATGTAATATTTTATATTTCAAATTTAAATCTTTTGTTTTGGACTAATTTATGGAAATTATAACGGATAATCTTTTTAGATATGATTTCGATAATTTAACATGGAAAGGTATATTCTAATAAAGGTATATAACTAGAATATATTTAATACAAGTAGATATTTTTACGTAATTACCGCGCTTATAATAATTTAATAAAAAGCTAACAATGATATTTGCACATAATATTCACATTGAGAATAATTAACTAATAAAAAAAGAATTTAAAAAGTTATAGCTCCAATAAATGGTAATAAATGTGGGAGTTGCAATAAATTAGAATGGTAAATGGATTAATGGGACTGATAAAAATGGAATAGAAATAAAAGGTTACTAAATTGAAATTAGTAATCATATATAAATGTCTTAGGAACCGTCCATTAGAATTTTATAGACAAATAGACATTTATGAGCATTAAACGGAGATTTATGGGTAGAAAAATATTTAAAGTAAATCTTATTGCCTTAAATAAAAAGGGAATTAGTAAGCTAAGTCCAATGTCTACTTAAGCTAATATAAATAAAGACAGGATAGTTAATTAGACTTATTAGGTTAGTGATGCGAGATCAGTTGAGTCACTCAATCGAAGACTGCCCTTCACTTTGAGGCTACCATCAGTTGGGTATACTTACAACTGATGTGAGATATCACTAATCGAACAACCCATGACGACATGAGAGATTGAGCTTACTTTCTTAATTAGAAAGTATTAAATGATCCAAATTGGAATTAGGAACGATAAGGGATATCCCCATAGGGGTTCGCTTCTGGTTTGAGGTCATAAGTGGATAAAGGGTCTGCCTCTCTCCTAAATGGAAGTATTAAATAACCTAGAGAGTTTCCAAATAATAAATAAGGATGTCTCTAGAAAAGGTTTACTTAATATTGAGGTCTTAATTGGCCGAAGGTTCCACCTCCCTACCAAAAGAAGTAGCCTAATGAGATGCCATATTTATAATTGAAGAGTGAGAGTGATTATCTCGGGAAGGGTTCACTTCAGTTTTGGGGTCTAAAGTGACTATAAAGTCCTCCTTTTCCTATAAAAGAAGTATTAAGTAACCTAATCAGATTTCCAGGCAATGGCAGCTAGATAGTACCGTTGAGGTGTACGCTTCTAGAAGTAGGTCTTAAATGACGAGTCCACCTATTTTCCACTGGGAAGTATTAAGTGGCCTCGGTATAGTCTCTTACACTACTAAAGCTGAAATAATAATAGTACAATTTAGGAGCACGCCTTGGGGATAGGTCTTAAATGATGGGGACTGCCTTAGTGAAGGTCTTAAATGATCAGAGTCTGCCTATTTTCTAATAAAAAGGTATTAAGTGGCTTGGGTACTATTTATTACATGACTACGATTTTATCGGCGATAAATGCGGTAATAGTTGGACATTAAATATCAGAAGCCTTAAATAGTGGTTAGAGGTCTTGTTGCTAGGACCCACTGACCATTGACAACATTGTTAGGAAACCACCTTAGGAATAGGTCTTAAATGACGGAGTCTACCTCATTTAAGGTTGTAAATGGCAGAATCTGCCTATTTCTCTTTTAAACGTATTATAGAAACCCGCTTCATATTTAGAAGTACTAAGTGGCTAACGGGTTTGGAAGTATTAGATGGTTCATATGGCTTCATTAGTATTTAGTCCATTGGGAAGGGTGAGTAGGTAATCGTGTGTGCAATGCAAAGTTAGATTAGAATTGAATGGACATAACAATTAAATGGAAACTTATCGGCATAAGTTTATGTTATGGACAGTTTATATTTTTCAGTCATCAGAACGTTGTTCTGACCCCCTTCGCATTACAACCCACGTGACAGATTTAGAGGAACAAGTCATTGGAGCCGGATGTGCTTTATTGTTGGAGAGTCTTCTTTCTCTCATACTCGACACTGATGTGACAATCTGCTACCCAGAATACCCTTAATTCTAAGGTAATAGTCATAGTCAGTATTCTTATCCTAATATTTTTTCCGCTATGAATTTAGATTTCTATCAATTTCTGATAATGTTCATGCTTATTTACAGGTACCAAACCCTACAATCTGTGCAATGATGGACTTGGGTTTCGATTTTTATCAAATTTTGGACCCATTAAGGTGTGGGTGTTACACTTTCATATTGAAGATCGATAGTATTCTCAAGTTGAGAGAACGGTGTAAATCAATCATGTCGATATTTTTTGTTTGATCTTAGTTATATTAACCAACAAGAAACTATCGAGTGAGTTGTTCCATAATTAGTCAATAACTATCGGTACATAACCTCTAGGTGCCCCCAGCAGTCATGAGTAATACAGTGCCCAACATTTGGAGAGCATTACGTACTCTAGTTGTAAAGGCCCGTATCTCTGTATCCTATGAGTCGACCATAATTCACATCAGTTCAACTCGAATTAAACGGATATACAAATCTTTAGGGGTAAGAAGAAGAATGAGGTAGAAGAAAATAGAACAACAACACAGAATCTCACAAATGAAGCGGAACAAAATAAAATATATAACAACAGATTTTTATATAAAAGAATCTATAACTGTTTAATACTTACAATCATCATAGTACAACAATCAATACATCAATCTGGACAGTTATAATAACCTGTCCTAATATACATAACTCACACAGCGGAAATACCCAAGTACGTGATATACGTCTGAACTCCTCCAGCTCGTCTCCTGAGCTCCATAGCATTCTAACCTGAATCTGTAATACTCGGTCTGACCCAAGTATTATAATAAAATAACACCCGAGTCAGTCTGGAAAACTAGCGTGAGAAAACACACTCAATTTTAATTATTAGAGTTATCAAAATCCTTCGTAAAACAAAGGTATCTCATAAGACCATGTCACACATAAACACGACGGGTTTTTCCCATACGATAACCAAAATATTTTATAGAAAATCCAGTGATATTATAATAGTGTCTAAGTACAAATACTTATTCAAATAGCCGAAATTGTTACATTAATTAAAGTCCAGTATACTAGGCTCTACAAACAAAACCGTAAAGGCTCGTATTGGAGAATGGATCCCATACAATGACTGGGCTACTTGGGTACCACCTATCACAGTACACCTCTAGAAAAATATACCGAGGACCTTGCCGGGATCCCCTGTTACACAAGTCCGGCCTACCCCTAACCTGGATAGAACTGAATATGTTATCACCCCGGGTGTTCCCACCCTTAAAAATCGAGCGCTCCCTTTTTCATACACAACCATATCCATAATTTATATATATTTCTGAGGATATCTAGAAAAGTGATAAGATACCCTAATTGGGTGCAACCCACTTAGCCTTGCTGCATCTCCCCTGTTTTAGTCATTCCTTGTTGATGAGGCTTGAGGCTAACGTTTACCTTTCAAGAACAATTCCACTAGAATGCTCATCATCCTCCAATGACGATGTTCTGATAGCATTCATCCATACAAGTTGTCTTAGGTATGGACAAACCGAATCACCGTCTTCACTATTTTTACGATATCCATTTGTAACGTTCAAACCGGATCGAAGTGGTTTTCAAATAATTAAAATCCAATCCCGGTCTCTTCGAAACGATTGGCCAAAATTGATAGTCGGTTATTTAACTATCAATAAATCAACCATAAGCAGACATCAGGCCTTATTATAATTTTTCAAAAAAAAAAATTATTATAAAATATCTTTATAAGATATATATTCAAATCCCTTCCAAAATTTCCAACATTTGAAACGATTTAAAATCCTTACATCTTCAATGGAATATTCCCAAACCTTTCCAATACTTAGAATATTTTTTTCCAACTCGCTTTTTATGTTCAACACTTACGAAGTAGTCCATTTATTTCCTATTTTTCATTTACAATTTATTTGTAAATTCTTTAACTCATTTTGAACGAATTCTATAAGTTCCGGTTTCCTTAATTAACTTCCTTTAAAAATTTCCAAGTCAACACTTATCTAAAATTCCAAATATCCATTTCTAACTTCTTTTATGAATTCTAATTCTTTTTTTGAAGTTCACTTTTATTTAACTATTTTGGAAATTTTCCTACTCCTTCCCAAATTCCATTTTTGAGAATTCCCCTATAAATCCCATCTACTGCATAAACCCCATTTCCAGATTCTCGAGAAGATTTATAATTAAATTTCAATCATTACAAAACTCTATATATATATATATGAAAATAAATAAGTATTTAAAAGAATAATAATTTATTTTTAAAACATGTTCAAGTAATTATTTAAAAATAGTGAACACTTTATGTAAACATAAATAATCCATTTTTTGACAACAAATCAATTTTCAAAGCCGATTATAAAAATTAGAATTTAATTTCAATTAATATTAGATATTTGAAAAATTCACTTCCAAAGTATTCCAATACTAACTAGCTTAAAATTACACAGTTAAATAAATTGAATTTCACTTTTTAAATCAAAACATAACCTCTTAATAAAAGTATATTTTTAAAATCCCAAAAACCAATTTAATTTATAAATCCTCTCAATTTACCACACATCGATCCCATTTCAATTTTCTAACCATCCTCACTTTTCGAAAATAGAATTCACTATTTTCCCCAAAATCTATTTTTCATATCTCAATATAAATTCACCGTGTGAAATTAAATTCCAATTTATCAATTAATTTTCATTTTCCCTTGTTTATAAACTTCATTTATAAATTTTAACTCCTTTGAGTTTCACTTGTTTATAAAACTAATCTCATTTATAAAATCTCATTTTATAAATCCATTTCCTAATAAATTCCATTTATTTCACAAATCTATTTAAAATATCGATTTCACTCCTTTTCATATTTTCCAGAAATATCGTTTAAAAGTCCATCATTTTAAAAAAATCTTCTATATAAATTATTTAAAATCTCGATTTAAAATATTTTTACGAATAGTTAAATACAAACCAAAATCAATTATTGTTTTTATCCAAATCAATTTTTTTAAAATAATCCAAACTTCGATATACATATCTTTATACTCAAAATCTCCTTTTAAATATTTTTAAATTCCAAAAATAATATTTATGGTATTTAAAATACCAAAAGTTAGGCAAGTGCTACTATAGCATCAAATAATTCACATCACAACAATAATCTATAACAGATTATTCTAACACATCATATATTATATATATGAAAAACAATCAATCTAAATTTGAGTAATCCAGTTGGATCTTTCCAACCTGTTTCCCTGCATCCACAAATGTTAATGCAACATAAAAATACCAATCATACTTCGAGGTGAATATCGCGGTAATATAGGGTCATCCGCTATTTTGCGAGGCGCATAGGGTCTCATCCGCTCCAATCGGCGGGAAATATATCCAACTACTAACATATACTAATATATATATCATATTCAACTAATAATAAATTTTTATCAATTCAACCAAGCATCAAATAATTAATTTTAATTATTATAAATTAAACTAGCCAACCAAATTGAGTGAGATTTACTCACCTTGATTTTCATTTGCAATCTTTTCCAATTCCAAATTCATTCCATTGCATAGTGTTTTGACGCTACGATCCAACGTGACTTGTTTTCGTAATTTTGGACCTCGCACAAATAATTTTTACGAATTTTATAAGTTAACTATTCTAATTTGTAATTAATAAAAATAATTACAGTATAAATTTTCAAATTACCTAGATTAACCCCAAATCATCTTCTCCCTACATACAAATGCCGCTTCCGGATTATCCCCACTTCCCCATGGTCAACGCTCCATCCTCCTCTCTCACTGGTCACCAATCCAACATCTGACTACATCGCTGGCTTCTCCTCCTTGAGTTCTGCCATCCTAGCATAACTTTGTCACCACCACATGCCCCCAAAAACACGTCCATCCCCCTAGGGCTTCGGGTATCCTCACCATCGATCCAATGGCATCACTTCTCTATTGACCCACACCCATTTTCCATCGAAGCCATCTGTGACCACAAATCTAAATGGATGCGGGCCCGGGCAATGCATGTACTGTGGACCAGACTGCACCACAGTCCCTAGAAATGTACATCCAGTTTGACGAATACAACTGAGCTACACTCATGGCATGGAGGTCGGTCTGACCGCCACCACAAATCCTCCACCATTGCGACCCCCCTCCTTTCAAATCGCGACTGCGACGAAAACCTAGCTACCCATAACAAACCGTCGAACCCTCAAGCATCGCGACGCACCTCCTTGCCACTTCCAGATCGAAGATGCACCCTCCTCTCCTTAAATCGAATTGATTCCAATTTTTTGCTTCCGCTGTATTGAAGAAGAGATTCGCGTTTTTTTAATAATGAACGAATTGATTTTGTATTCGAATAGAAGAAGATAGGGGAAGATACACAGTTATAACTAGAAGGGAATGGCATGATTGAGAAGATATGGTGGCTTGTTTAGGATGGCTAAGTTGATTTTTATAATTATAATTTATTTTATACCTAAAATATCTTGTTTTGGTAACTAAAGATCTATAATCCCGATCGAGATATGCCGTCTGGCATTTATAATGTCATACCGCTATTCCGAACCCAATGGAACAAGTCTCGAAGCCTAATTTTCGTATGTAGAAGATAGCTTTTTATATCGACTATTTAAATTAAATTCAATTAAATTATTTCTATGCGTTTTCAGATCGTATGACCAAACAATAAATCCAAACGCTTCGAAATTTGAAATCTAATAATAATACATTATTACCGATCTCATGGAACAGGTTTTGTCGAATTTCGAGACTGTGCCCCGGATCGCTATTTTAACACGTCAATTAAATCGACGATTTCAAAATTTTACGAAATCGTTTGAAATTTCAGTTTTAAAAACTTATTAACTCAATTCTAATTCAAATAGAATTTATATCAACATTAGAAATAATTTCGATTCATAATCAACTCCAATTTCAAATTATTTAACAATTTTCAATTCAAATTCAATGATTAAATTTTATTCAATAAACCGCTATATTTAGAATTTAATTCCTTCTAAAATTTTCATTCAACATCTTCATATTCAAAAATCAAATTACATTTCAAATCCATATTTAAAACCATTTAAATATCCCCAAATCAAACGTTGAAAAATTCGGGTCGCTACATTCCTCCCCCTTTAAAAGAATTTCATCCCCAAAATTGCTAAGGTAGGAAAAATGATCCAAACTCATTAACCATTTCCAAAAATCCACTTAGTGAAAACTCGACGTTTCACTTTTCCAATCTTTTAGTTCCAACCAAAACAATTAGTTTTCAATTCTAATTCCAAAACCCTTTATTCCAATTACAATTCGAAATCAAATTGTCGTTAACAAAAATTTTCCAAGAATTTTCAAAATTTTTCTAACACCCTAAATGTTCGAAATTTTTTGGCAGAGTCTCTTTTGTATGGAGAGCCTTTTGCAATATGACAAGAGAGATAAAAACATATACATCGACCCACACGGTCGGAAAACAAGATATATATCAACATTTATATATTTTGTGATATTTAATCCGAAAACATACCTTATTTTAGCATTTTAAGCGAGTGGCTTATTTTATATGCAGTTTGCGCGACCAAAATCAAGCAAAATAGCTCCATATACCTATACTTACTCAATTTAACCACGTAAGTACCAAAAACATGAAATTTAATAACATTTCATTCATTACCATAGTTAAAACACATAGCTTCATACCCCAATCATGCTAAACATATATTATAAGCAATTCTAAGGTTTCGATACTAATTTAATTACCTTCAATCGATCCACATACCATTTCATTCAATTCGAATGATTTACAACCAATTCACTTGCATTCATTTCATAATCACCCACATTATAATTATCCATTCCATATTGATTCCAAAAAAATCAATCTATTCACTCTATAAAATTTTATTTACCTCTATTTACGACAAATGACAGTTTTCCTATGCAAATTCGGCGATATTCACTTAATAAAATAACTACTTAAGCTTATAGTTATTTTAAATTGATTCCAATCAATTTATATTCAATTTTATTTCATTTCAAATTGATTCTCAATCCATTCGTTTGCATTCCATTCATATCCACATTCATTACTTTCAAATCCATTTTATTTAGCTTGGAATCATTCCATGCTACTTCATTAGATAACCATTTCACAAATTTATTTGAGCCAAACCTCCATTCAAAAAATATTAACTTAAGTTAATTCATTTATCTTCAATTATTTCAACCACGTAACTCAAGTTTATTTTCCTTGCAAACAAATTCTATTTCAATATTAGATTGATTCTTATTTAATCAAATTCCATTCTATTTACTAATTAATTTAATTAGTTCATTCATTTAATCCACCTCAAAACTTAACTTCACTCTCAAATTCATTCTCGAATTCATTTACATGATATCCAAGCCATATTCAATTTATTTACACTTAAATTGAATTTATTTGTAACTCAAGTCATTGCTACTTCAATCCAATTCCATTTTATTCGTCCACTTAATTCGCTTATAATTAAGTCAAATTTTATTTATAACTCAAGTTCCATATTTCTGTTTATTCAATTCCATTCAAACCAAGACCCATTTCAATATCTGATTCACTATTCAATTCTTCTAATTGGTTTGCTTTCATTTTAATCTCACAATTGGATTTTTATTTCAAAAATCATTCTATTTAATCCACTTGAGTTCACATTCACTTTATAAATCAAGTTTGGACTTTAATTCCTCTACCAAAAATACCAAAATATTTTTATTTTGGTTTTACCATTCCATTTTTTTCCAATTGATAAATTTTACAACTTATCTTTCTCATTTTCATAAATTCTACACTCGAGTATATTCACATTTTATTCTTAACTCAAGATCATACATTACTTTATAGCCTAAGTATATTCTTATTCTATTAATTCAAATTTTACAAGTTATACATACTCATTTATTAACAATTACATATTTTACACTTAAATCTCATTTCATTCAAAATTTTATAAATTATGGTTATATAATTACTTTACCACTCATAATTTATATTTACTTCCATTCGATATTATTTCCAATCCAATCATCTTTATTTTACCTAAATTTCAATTCCTTTTTAACCAACATTTAAAAACTATATTCGAGTTATTCATACTTAAATTAATTTCACTCTAAACAATCTTATTTTTAATTCATTCAATTTAATCAAGTAAGATTTTAATTCAAATTTCGAATTTTTCCACACTTCCTTATATTTATTTGTTCCATTCACATCATTCATATTCATATGTGTTTTTATTTAGTTAACTTCATTATATTATATTCATTTCATTTTATTTATTATAATCACTTCTTTTAATTTATTGCCTTTAACTTTTCTTAAGTTAATTCCCATTTCATTACTGCACTTCATTAATTCAATTCAAGCACAATCAATTAAATTTAATTTATTCAACTTAACTTAATCTGAATTCCATTTTAACTTTCTCAATTTAAATTAAATTCCAAACTTCAAATTCCACACTTCTATCCTTAATATCATCTTCCACAGGATTCCAGAATTTGTAATCACCCGGTATTTATTTCAAATAACCTTGAAATCATATATATATATATATATATATATATCTTTTGATTTAACAAACCATTTTCTTGGAATTACCAAATTAACTTGATTTTATCCAAACAATTTTCCCCTTGGGATTTTCAAAACAAACCTTGTTTTCAATCAAATCTCCATATTAAATTTCTATGACAGCAATCTGTCACTTAGAAACTCAAAAATGAACACTGATGATGTGGCCGTCATCATTAGAATTATTTTCCAGCGACTGAAGTGAGTTCAGTGCTTCATCACTTCTAAAATCCATTTTTAAATCCACTTTAAAGCATTTTATAATCCAAAAATAATATCACCATTATTTATTTCAAAATACCTTGGAAAACCTTTCCAATAATCTCCGAGATTTAATTTTCCAAATTCTGGTTTGTATCCATTTTAATTCCAAATTTATTTGTATAATTCATACTTACACAATCTTTGTTTTGATTATGTACAACCATTTTAATTCTTATGGTCTTGTTAGATTATAATATTATCAACCAGAAATTCCAATATACTATAATAATTTCAAAAAATTATTTCTTTCATATCAAAATATAATTTGGGTAAAATTATTTCATTTACCCGCTTCAAAACCATACTGTGTCAGTTTATCGTGTTTAAGTGTTTAGAAACTCCTATCGATTTTAGTGGCGTCCCACTACTCGACAAGAATTTATATGCCACTCAATAGATAAATCAACATAATATAAAACAATTTGTATTCACTAACAAATACGCGCTCATATCTATTAATACACTCTACTCATTCTAGGGTGCTACTGATCCTATCTCTAATGAGTAATCCCCACCCAAGCCAAGGTTCTCGCTTAAACTTCGGCTCTGATACCAAATGTAAAGGCATGTATCTCCGTACCCTTTGAGTCAACCATTATTCACATCAGTTCAACCCAAATTGAACGGATATACGAATCTTTAGGGGTAAGAAGAAGAAAGAGGTAGAAGAAAATAGAACAACAACACAGAATTTCACAAACGCAGGGGAACAAAATATAATATATAATAACAAATTTTTATACAAAAGAATCTGTAACTATTTAATATTTACAATCATCAAAGTACAACAATCAATACATCAATCTAGATAGTTATAATAACCTGTCCTGATATACATAACTCACACAGCGGAAATACACAAGTATGTGATATACGTCTGAACTCCTCCAGGTCGTCTCCTGAGCTCCATAGCATTCTAACCTAAATCTGTAATACTTGGTCTGACCTAAGTATTATAATAAAATAACACCCGAGTCAGTCTGGAAAACCAGCATGAGAAATCCAGTGATAGGAAATCCAGCGTGAAAAACAAAGGTATCTCGTAAGACCGCGTCATACATAAACAAGATGGGTTTTTCCTATACGATAACCAAAACATTTTATAGGAAATCCAGTGATATTATAGTAGTGTCTAAGTACACATACTTATTCAAATAGTCTAAATTGTTACATTACTTAATTTCCAGCATACTAGGCTCTACAAACAAAACCGTAAAGGCTTGTATTGGAGAATGGATCTGTGACGCCCCACCTCTATGCTCATAATAACAAAGAGTATTAAAGGAAATACTGTCTATTATTACGAAGAATAAGGCTGGATAGGAGCGACCATCCGTAATTGGCCTTACACTAATATTGGTTATCTCGATAGGAGTGGTACATACTTTTTATTTTTCTTCTATTATTTATTTACTCCCGTCGACACACCCAATACTTATTATAAAACGAACTACGACGGTTCATAATAGTTTAGGACATTAGATATAACAATAACACAAATAATATAAATGCGGAACACAGATAAAAACGAAAGTCTCATATATATATAACTGATGTCAGTTAATACATAGTTGACACGATACATATGATACAACTACCACTGTCGACTCTAGAAGTTATATATACAAGTACATTATCGACTAATATACATGAATACATATCGTTCTATACAATGACACGACTACTACAAAATGACATTGACAACTTCAGAAGATGTGAAAAGTCTTCATATCCTGAACAGCAACTCAAAGAAGAAAATCTACAACCTGAAATAACTCGGGTCTGACCCGAGTATTACATTCAAAAGAAAATAATACCCAGGTCAGTCTAATTCAAACCAGTTTATTAGTGCATATAGGCAGTAATAATTTAAAAAGACGACAGTCACAATAATTCCCGCCTATCCGATTCTTTAAACAAAGAAACCGGATAACGGTCAATATAACACTTAACAGTGTTTAACAAAAATCAGCAGATTTAAATCATCAACAGAGATAAATAAACAATTTATCAAATCGACTAAATCAATTTAAAACAATTGAAATTGTCACTTTAAAACCATCAAAAATTCGATTGGCTGCCGTACACGCACGCGTGTACGGCTTCGCCAATACGGCATAAAACATCAATGCATCACGACGCAAAGAAAAAGAAATATCAATTCAAAACTGTCAATTCTAGGTGGCTGCAGTGCACGCACGCGTGCACTGCCTTGCCAACTCATGTGCACCAACCAAAAGAACTAGATAACACCAAGTTCGAACCAGCAGCAGGTCAAAACAATGGATCAAACTATGGCAACAATAGACAGTGAGTCAAAGTAACATGCAAGTCGACTAGCAGTTCATATGACCTAACAAAGACCAAGCACAGTATTATCAAGAAAACAACCAGAGATTTCAAACCAATGAGCATGCAGACATACACAACAGCGAAGAGCATCTGAAGTGAATGAAGAGTGATACATGCAACAATGAAGACTACTTCAATATTGGACAAGACTCAAATTGATATAGCAGCAGTTCATATGCCAGACCAAAACAATGAAGGCCACAGCAAATTTCAGTGCCAACATGAACAAAGAAGACAATAACAATTGCTCATGACAAAGACAGAGCTCAAGGCCTTAATGATGCTACACTGGGAAAACTGAACTATAGATGTCTGGGAGTCATCAACTCTAAATGCCTAAATGCAAAATCTGGGTATAAAATCCAATATAAAGCACGACCTGTGCAAAAGCAACATGAAGCATCCTAACAACAAATGCTAGTGACTAAACATATACAAGTACAGACTACTCATAAGTGAAGACCACATGAGCTTAATGCAACCAGACATGAGACAGTAACATTCAAGTACAACTATCCAACATGAACAAAGACATAGCAGGTGAAGTGTAACAAGAACCAGACTCAAGTACATGGTACAAATGCAAAGACACAAGGTATATGAACATAATATGGACCATCAGTAACAGCAGGTCGAAAAGCACTCAGGGATGAACAAACATTGCCGAAGTCAAGTACAGACATGGTCAAAATGGAAATCGAACTACGGTTACAGAATATATGTACAGGTTGAACAAAATCAAGTGTTGTTCAGCATCAAATAAAATCACAGGAAGTTCGAACCTCAACAACAAATACAACTGCAGTTACAAAACGAATGACCAGTGGTCAAGACATGAATTGGAACCAACACAATAGCATAAGTCATATAGCAACCTGGAAACATGATTATCAATAGCATATCAATGAACTAATGAACACTACAGACCAGAGGAGAACTCGAACAAATTCAGGAAGTGCAGACCAAATTCAATCACAAGTCTCGACCAAAAAGCACCGACATTGTTAAAGCTCTAATCCAAATGTCCAGACAACAACAGATCTCAATGCAACCCAGTGGCAACCACAAGATGCAGACGTAAACAACATCAAAGAACTAAAATGCAACCTGAATCCTACCCCAAACTAAATGCCAAGCTCGGTGAAGCTCAAGAGAGTACCCAACTAATACAACATGAACGAAGATACAATGATGCATGTACACCGTTAAACAGCACAATCAAACTGCAACCCAAAGCTCACATGAGACAGAAAATCAACATATATGAATGATCAGTGAACATCGATGCATCCAGGAAATCAGATGGCCAGAGACGAAGCTCATAGGGGCCAGTAAGCCAAAGAATTAAATTACAGTAAAGTCAATAAGGAACCATACGACAAGGCCATAATTTACAGTGAAAGGCCAGCAACAAAACTCATCATAAAACCCAGTCGAAAATCAAAGGCCACAAAACAAAATAACAGACAAGTTCGAACGGTTCGAAGTAGATGTGAGTAAGGGGAATTACTCACCTTTTGTCGACGAATCGGAGCAGATGGAGTCGGTGCGAGCAAGAAAAAGACGAAGCCCTAATTTTGACGAAGAGGGACGAACGAAGTGAGAATCGCCAGACGAAGCCGATGCCCTAATTTTCAGAACGAAGAGCCAAAATACAAATCACAGAGGAACGAACTAACTGGAATCGATCGCAAGCAACAACGACCAGAATTAGATCGGCGATCAAGGTTGCGAAACCCTAATTTTTGAAGCAGGAACGAAGTCACAAATTCCATCGAGGCCGCCATTTTTAATGCTTTCGAACGTTTAGGGTTTTCAATGAGAATAAAATAAAGAGGGACGGTTTATAAGGTTATCACGGCAATCAAAAGAACAAAGGGCTAGCTTTTCTTTAAAGCCCAACAACATTTAACTCAACATCTTAAAGAATTTTACAGCCTAAAAAGTATTTCAATATGATTAAAACTGCTGATAGAAATTTGTTATCAATTTAAATCGTCTAGTGACGATAACAAACTTTTACAAAAAGGATTCCGACTCGATTAAAATCAACATTAGCAATTAACAACGATTTAATCGTCATTTAAAACTGACGCGAAAAACCGGGTTGTTACAGGATCCCATACAATGATTGGGCTACTGTGGTACCACCCATCACAGTACACCTTTAGAAAAATGTACCGAGGACCTTGCTGAGATCCCCTGCTACACAAGACCGGCCTACCCCTAACCTGGATAGAACCGAATATGTTATCACCTCGGGTGTTCCCACCCTTAAAAATCGAGCACTCTCTTTTTCATGCACAACCATATCCATAATTTATATATATTTCCAAGGATATCTAGAAAAGTGATAACATACCCTAATTGGGTGCGACCCACTTAGCCTTGCTGCATCTCCCTTGTTTTAGTCATTCCCAGTTGATGAGGCTTGAGGCTAACGTTTACCTTTCAAGAACAATTCCACTAAGAATGCTAATCGTCCTCCAATGACGATGTTCTGATAGTATTCGTCCATACAAGTTGTCCTTGGTCTGGACAAACCGAATCACCGTCTTCACTATCTTTACGATATCCATTCGTAACGTTCAAACCAGATCGAAGTGGTTTTCGAATAATTAAAATCCGATCTTGGTCTCTTCGAAACGATCAACGAATTTGACCAAAATTGATAGTCGGTTATTTAGCTATCAATAAATCATCCATAAGCAGACATTAGGCCTTATTATAATTTTTCAAAAAAAAAATTATTTCAAAATATCTTTATAAGATATATTCAAATCCCTTCCAAAATTTCCAACATTTGAAATGATTTCAAATCCTTACATCTTCAACGGAATATTCCCAAACCTTTCCAATACTCAGAATATTTTTTTCCAACTCCCATTTTATGTTCAACACTTAGGAAGTATTCCATTTATTTCCTATTTTCTCAAAATCATTTACAATTTATTTGTAAATTCTTTAACTCATTTAGAATGAATTCTATAAGTTCCGGTTTCCTTAATTAATTTCCTTTAATATTTTCCAAGTCAACACTTGTCTACAATTCCAAATATCCATTTCTAACTTCTTTTATGAAGTCTAATTCTTTTTTCGAAGTTCACTTTTATTTAACTATTTTGAAAATTTTCTTACTCCTTCCCAAATTCCATTTTTGAGAATTTCCCCTATAAATCCCATCTACTGCATAAACCCCGTTTCCACATTCTCAAGAAGATTTATAATTAAATTTCAATCATTGCAAAACTCTCTTCTATATATACGAAAATAAATAAGTATTTAAATTTTTATAACATGTCCAAGTAATTATTTAAGAATAGCGAACACTTTATATAAACATCAACAATCCATTTTTAAACAACAAATCAATTTTCAAAGCCGATTATAAAAATTAGAATTTAATTTTAATTAATATTAGATATTTAAAAAATTCACTTCCGAAGTATTCCAATACTAACTAGTTTAAAATTACATATTCAAATAAATAGAATTTCCCTTTTTAAATCAAAACTTAACCTCTTAATAAAAATAAAATTTTTAAATCCCAAAAACCAATTCAATTTATAAATCCTCTCAATTTGACACACATCGATCCCATTCCGATTTTCTAACCATCCCCACTTTTCGAAAATAGAATTCACTATTTTCCCCAAAATCTATTTTTCATATCTCGATATAAATTCACCCTGTGAAATTATATTCCAATTTATCAATTAATTTTCATTTTCCATTGTTTATAAACATCGTTTATAAATTTATAACTCCTTTGAGTTTCACTTGTTTATAAAACTAATCCCATTTATAAAATCTCATTTTATAAATCCATTTCTTAATAAATTCCATTAATTTCATAAATCTATTTAAAATATCAATTTCACTCCTTTTCATATTTTCCAGAAATATCGTTTAATAGTCCATCTTTTAAAAAAAATCTTCTATATAAATTATTTAAATTCTCTCTTTAAAATACTTTTACTAATAGTTAAATACAAACCAAAATTAATTATTTTTTTTATCCAAATCAATTTCTTTTAAAATAATCCAAACTTCGATATACATATTTTTATATTCAAAATTTCCTTTTAAATCTTTTCAAATTCCAAAAATAATACTTATGGTATTTAAAATACCAAAAGTTATGCCAGTGCTACTATAGCATCCGATAATTCACATCACAACAATAATCTATAACAGATTATTCTAACACATCATATATTATATATATGAGAAACAATCAATATAAATTTTAGGAATTCAGTTGGATCCCTCCAACCTGTTTCCCAGCATCCACAGATGTTAATAAAACATAAAAATACCAATCCCACTTCGAGGGGGATATCGCGGTAATATAGGGTCATCCGCTATTATATGGGGCATATAGGGTCTCATCCACTCCAATCGGCGGGAAATATATCCAACTACTATTATATACTATTATATATACATATCACATTCTACTGATAATAAAATTTTATCAATTCAACCAAGCATCAAATAATTAATTTTAATTATAAAAAATTAAACTAGGTAACCAAATTGAGTGAGATTTACTCACCTTGCTTTTTATTTGTAATCCGTTCCAATTCCAAATTCATTCCATTGCACAGTGTTTTGACGCTACGATCCAACGTAACTCGTTTTCGTAATTTTGGACCTCGCACGAATAATTTTTACAAATTTTATAATTTAACTATTCCAATTTGTAATTCATAAAAATAATTACAATTTAAGTTTTCTAATTACCTAGATTAACCCCAAATCATCTTCTCCCTACATACAAATGTCGCTTCCATATTATCCCCACTTCCCCATGGTCGACGCTCCATCCTCCTCCCTCACTGCTCACCTATCCTGCATCCACCTCCCAAATTATGGACCAGACTGTACCACAGTCCCTGACATATACATCCAGTTTCATGAATACAACTGAGCTACGCTCATGGCATGGAGGTTGGTTTGACCGCCACCCCAAATCCTCCACCATCGTGACCCCCTCCTTTCAAATCACGACTGCGACGAAAACCCAACTACCCGTAACAAACTGTCGAACCCTCAAGCATCGCGCCGCACCTCCACGCCACTTCCAGATTGAAGATGCACCCTCCTCTCTTTAAATCGAATTAATTTCAATTTTTTGCTTCCGCTGTATTAAACAAGAGATTCGCGTTTTTTTTAATATTGAATGAATTGATTTCGTATTCGAATAGAAGAAGATAGGGGAAGATACACGGTTATAACTAGAAGGGAATGATGTGATTGAGAAGATATGGTGGCTTGTCTAGGATGGCTAAGTTGATTTTTATAAATATAATTTATTTTATATCTAAAATATCTTGTTTTGGGTAACTAAAAATCTATAATCCCTATCGAGACATGCCGTCTGGCGTTTATAATGTTATACCGCTATTCCAAACCCAATGGAACACGTCTCGAAGCCTAATTCGATCGTATGTAGAAGATAGCTTTTTAAATCGACTATTCAAATTAAATTATTTCTAGGCATTTTTAGATCGTACGACCAAACGATAAATCCAAACGCTTCGTGTAACGCCTCGAATTTTTCACGTTCGAAAATCGACATCCGTACTTCACATTGTACTAGAATGCCGCAGATTCGACCGTTCAAATCCGATTCGCCGGAGCTTATAACACCATTAAGTATAACAACACAGCGGAATAAAGAATATATCAATATATATTACATTGATACAATGACAGATACAAAAATCTGATACAATATGATACAACAGAATGATACAACATATATCAATATACATCAGAGATATGATACAAGAAATAACAGCGGAAAGAAAAGATAACATCAGCAGCGGATAGAATATCTCCAATAGAATGCTCCAATCCATAGCTAGCGGAAAGCAAGGTCAGTCGTCCAAGGACTGACTAGCTCCAAATAATCTACTCAACCTGAATATCTGAGAAACCCAACTCTAAACTGCCCGTGTGGAAAATAGTGGGCACCCAGAGTTTAGGAAGGGAACAATAAACTTCGGATCAGTCATGGGACTGGTGTGAGCAACAAAAACAGTTTATCTTTAAACAACAACAACAACAAAGCAAGTAGAAAATATCCGCAATGCTTTTGGAAAATGAAACTACCATAAGGCCTCCCGCACGCACACACAATGCAAACGCAGAATCAGAGGAGATTTCTCCTTATGATAGTCAAACATACTTACTACGCAAATCATTGGATTATTATTATTAGTGCATAGTGCAGAAAACATTTCGAAAGTATAATATTAATCTTAGCCAACATACGACCAGTATCGTATGCCTACTATAGCTACCATCTAAACAGTGGTGACCACCATAAGTAAATGGCAGGTTCTACAACTAAAACCGTACAAGTTTCGTATTGGGAAATGGATTTCCAATAAATGGTCAGGCTAAGGAACTTCCTTTCCTACTGCCGAATGGGATCGCCTCTGGCTGGACGTCCCGAGAGACAAACCGCTCTCTGCCAACACAAGGTGATGTAGCTCAGGCCACAGACGAAATTACGCAAACCACAATTCTCCAAGGGATAAGTCGTACACGACTTATGGAAGATATAAGTCGCACACGACTTAAGACAGAAGCTATAGGTCGTCCACGACCTAAGGAGTCATGTGAGGGGAAGTGATGAGTTAATGAAGCGGCATTGAGTCGTCTACGACCTAATAGATCAGATGGAAGGGAGTTACGACTTAATGGGAGCTTAAGTCGTTCGTGGTTGATGAGTCGTATGCGATCTAACGGCGCGGCTATAAGTCATCCACGACTTATCAAGAAGCAGAAAGAAGTCCCAGCGGTTGAAGGCTTTAAGTCGGAAGCGGGTCACGACCTAGTTGAGTCGTGGGAAGATATCATTCCCTCAAGATGCCACGAATTACGACTCATGTTAAGTCGTTGAAGTCTTAAGTCGTAAGTCGTCTGCTTCTTATACTGGGTGTAATTTGTTTTTCCTTGAGTCGATGAATGTTAAGTCGTGAGTCGTGATGTCGATGAGTCGTAAGTCGTTTGTATTATAGGTCGTTACACTATCTGTTTTAGGTCGCTTGTACGTTGTAGTTGTTATCTTGTAATGCTGTTAAGTCGTTTGTATGGATAGGTCGTTGCCGACCTTAGTTAGGTCGTAAGTCGTAGTTGTTAGGTCGGAAACGACTTAAGAGTTGTTCAAATTTGTGTTGTAATTTGTAACTTCTATAAATAAGCCGGTGGTGCCATTTGTAATAGTTTAGTTGATTTGAAATAAAACTCTTGTTTTGTTAGCTTTGTGCTTTCACCAAATTGGTAGTTGAGTGTAATCTCCTATCTCCTCTTTCGGTTAATCGAGTGCGCTCGATTCAACGACTGCAGAAGTCGATTCACGGAATCTAGTGCGCTAGATCAACGTGTGAAGAATCGCAGATCTTTAAACACAGAATAGTGCGCTATCAACGTGTTTGGGATAGCTAGAATTCGGTATCTTCGGATCAACGAATTTGGGCATTTCGGTATCTTCCAATCCATCGATCGCTACTTTCATCGATCTACATTGTTTTGATTAATCCGCTGCGTCAGTTTGGTATCAGAGCTTGTTTTAGCCAATCATAGCTAAATCGAGTCTTGGAGCCGAGAGTTTGAAGTTTGAAGTGATTAGCCGAGCTTGAAGTGTTGAGCTGTGCCATTTGGTTTGAAGTTTTAAGTTGTTGTTCATCATGTTCATTGCAAATTGCAACAAAAAGGGAGTTTTCGATCCATATCATTTTGGATCTAAGTTCGAATTGTGTTTGAATTTTGAAGTGTTGAAGAGTTTGAAGAAGATTCAAAACATGCCACCGAGAAGAGCTAACCGTCATCAAAATGTTGAAGATTTGTATAAGCGGGAAGATGCCGAGCAAATGGAGCAACGTATAAGTGACAAATTCAATGAGAAGTTGGATGAAAGCATTGGGAGATTAGAGAATCTTATGACGGAGATGAATCGAAATCAAAGAAGGGTTTCACCTGAATCTAACCATGAGAGAAGTAGAGTTTCGCCACATACCAATCAAGGGAGAAGTAATGATAATGATCACAGAAGTGTGAGCCGTGACAGTTATAGAAATGTTGATGACCGAGATCGTGTTCGTAGGAATGTAGATAGAAGGGATGGTGGTAGACGTGATGGTAGTAGAGATGTTGGTGGTCATGATCGACATCGAAATACATCTGATTTTGAAGAGGAGTATGATGGTGGTAGTATTCAAGGAAGAGGTCAAGGAAGAAATTATTCAGAGTATGATCACAAGTGGGAATCGGGAATGAAGACTGAAATTCCTGAATTCAAGGGTGGTATGCAAGCTGAAGAATTTTTGGATTGGGTAGCTAATGTTGAAGAAATTTTTGATTTCAAGGAAGTTCCAGAACATCGTAGAGTGAAGTTGGTTGCTACAAGGTTGAGGGGTAGAGCTTTGGCATGGTGGCAGCAAACCAAACTTACACGTGAACGAATGGGGAAGTCAAAAGTTGAATCTTGGGAGAAGATGAAGAAATTGATGAAAGCAACATTCTTACCTTACAATTATCAATCTTTGATGTATCAACGTTTGCAGAATTTGAGGCAGGGCACGAAGACTGTTAATGATTATGCGGATGAGTTTTAGCAGCTTATTGCGAGAAATGATATTATGGAAACGGAAGAGCAGCTGACATCTAGATTCATTGGGGGATTGAGAATGCAGATTCAGGATATGGTTAATATGTTCGATCCAAGATCTGTGGCAGAAGCACATCAAAAGGCATTGGCTTGGGAGAAACAGGGACGACGAGGAGGTGGTGTGTTTACTAATTCCAACAATCAAGTGAAGGGTGTAAGTGGGAGTTCTAATGTTTCTAAACCTATCAGTAGACCAGTGGTGAAGGAGGCTGAGAAGGTGAAGGTTAACAATGGTTTCAAATGTTACAATTGTCAGGAATTGGGTCATAAAAGCAATGAGTGTCCAAAGCCAAAGAAGAGAACAATGGTTGCAGAAGTTGAGGATGTTGATGGAGATTATTCTAGTCCAGTTAAGGAGGATGAACAGGATATTGCGTCAGGAGATGAAGGTTGTAATCTAATGCTAAGGAGATCGTGTTTGACACCGAAGCAGGAAGAAGCTAGTTGGTTGAGGAGTAATATCTTTCAATCGACATGCACTATACTTGGGAAGGTGTGTAAATTTGTGATTGACGCAGGAAGCTGTGACAATATCGTTTCAACCGAGGCTGTGACAAAGTTGAAGTTGAAGACAGAGAAACATCCGAATCCATACAAGTTAGCATGGTTGAGAAAAGGAGGAGAAGTGAAAGTGGATAGACGAGTTCGTGTTTCATTCTCTATTGGGAAGAAATACAAAGACGAGATCTGGTGTGATGTAGTAGAGATGGATGTTTGCCACTTACTTTTGGGAAGACCATGGCAGTACGATCGAGCAGTACAGCATGACGGTCGGACCAATAGCTACAGTTTTATGTTTGAAGGTACGAAGATTATATTAGTTCCAAAAAAGAGACAACAAGGAGAGAGTAAGTCAGAAGAGATTGAAGAACTGAAAACTTTGTTATCTTTGGAAGAGTTTGTTAAAGAAGTTGAAGAGGAGCCTGAAGTATTTTTGTTAATTGGGCGTGAGAGAAGTGAAGAGGTTGAAATTCCAGAAGAAGTGAAACCAGTATTGAAAGAATTTGAGGATGTATTCCCAGAGGAGTTACCGAAGGAGTTACCGCCACTAAGAGACATTCAACATCAAATCGATCTTGTTCCAGGAGCAATGTTGCCACATAGACCACATTATCGAATGAGTCCGAAGGAACATGAAGAGTTGCGGATGCAGGTAGAGGAATTGCTTGAACAGGGGTGTGTGTAGGAGAGTTTAAGTCCTTGTGCTGTACCAGCTTTATTGGTACCCAAAAAGGATGGAACGTGGAGGATGTGCACAGATAGTAGAGCATTGAATAAGATCACAGTCAGATACAGATTTCCGATGCCGAGGCTTGATGATTTATTGGATCAAATCAGTGGGTCCGTAATCTTTTCTAAGATTGACTTGAAGAGCGGTTATCATCAGATTCGCATTAGACCAGGGGACGAATGGAAGACAGCATTTAAGACGAGGGAAGGATTGTATGAATGGTTGGTAATGCCGTTTGGTCTATCGAATGCACCAAGTACATTCATGAGGGTGATGAACCAGATTTTCAGACCATACATTGGGAAATTTGTGGTGGTTTATTTTGATGATATTCTGATCTACAGTGCTAGTACAGAAGAGCATGTTCAACATTTGAGAAGAGTGTTAATTATTCTTCGTGAAGAGCAATTCTATGCAGCCACAAAGAAGTGTGTATTTATGGCAAGGAGTGTTTTATTTCTGGGGTATGTTGTGTCGGAAGAAGGAATACAGGTTGACCAAAGTAAAGTCGAAGCTATCAGAGATTGGCCGCAGCCCAAAACGATAACGGAAGTTCGTAGTTTTCACGGGTTGGCTTCGTTCTATCGAAGATTCATTCCACACTTTAGTAGTGTGATGACACCTGTTACAGATTGTATGAAGGGTAAACAATTTTCATGGTCGAAGGAAGCAGGGGATGCTTTTGGGAGAATCAAGGAGTTGCTGACGTCTGCACCAATTCTAGTATTACCAGACTTTCAGTTGTTGTTTGAGCTACATACTGATGCATCCAAGGTGGGGATTGGAGGAGTGTTGAGTCAGAGGGGGCGTCCTATTGCATATTTCAGTGAGAAGTTGTTAGGAGCGAAGATGAGATACAGTACATATGATATGGAATTCTATGCTGTTGTGCAAGCTATTAAACACTGGAGACATTATCTATTTCAGAAGGAGTTTGTTCTTTACACTGATCATGAGGCGTTGAAGCATTTACAAGGACAAGACAAGATTTCAGCGAGACATGCATCATGGATTGCATATCTGCAACAGTTTACTTTTGTTGTTAAACACAAGTCAGGAGTTACGAATCGTGTGGCTGATGCTTTGAGTAGAAGGAATCATTTGCTAACAACAATGAAGGTTGAAGTGACGGGGTTTGAAATGTTGCCAGAGTTATTTGTTGAAGATTCTTACTTTATGAAGATTGTCGATAAAGTCAAGAATGGGGAGACGGATGAGTTCATGATGGTAGATGGTTTTCTGTTCAAAGGAAATCGATTGTGCATACCTGATTGTAGTTTGAGAATGAAGATTGTAAAAGAGCTACATGAAGAAGGACATGTTGGGAGAGACCGTACATTACAGTTGATTTCACAGTCTTACTTTTGGCCATCGATGAGGAAGGAGGTGGAGAGGTTTGTGGAGCGATGTCATATCTGTCAGGTTTCGAAAGGAACTGCGACTAATGCTGGTTTATATATGCCATTACCAGTACCAACTAAACCATGGGTTGATGTGAGTATGGACTTTGTGTTGGGGTTGCCGAGAACACAGCGTGGAAACGATTCCATTTATGTGGTGGTTGACCGATTTTCGAAAATGGCACATTTTATTGCTTGTAAGAAGACGGCAGATGCTGTTCATGTTGCTCAGTTGTTTTTCAAAGAAATATATCGACTTCATGGATTGCCAGAATCGATTGTGTCGGACAGGGATACTCGTTTTCTGAGTCATTTTTGGCTAAGTTTGTGGAAGATGGTGGGAACTAAGTTGAATTTTAGCAGCGCTTATCATCCGCAAACGGATGGACAGACTGAGGTCGTGAACAGATCGTTGGGAAATTTGTTGAGGTGTCTTGTGCAAGACAATCTGAAGAGTTGGGATGTGAAGTTATGTCAGGCAGAGTTTGCTCATAATCATGCTGTAAATTGAAGTACTGGGTTCAATCCATTCCAGATTGTTTATTCAAGCTTACCGAAGGGACCGTTGGATTTAACGGTAATACCCCACTCGAAAGGGACAATTAAGAAAGCTGCTAATTTTGTTGAGGGGTTGACGGAATGTCATAAAATCGTTCAGGTACGATTGGAGAAAGCGAATGAGAAGTGTAAACGCTCTGCAGACTTGAAGCGAAGAAATGTTGAGTTTAATGAAGGAGATATGGTATATGCTGTGTGAACAAAGGATCGTTTTCCAGTGGGTGCGTATAACAAGTTGAAAGCCAGAAAAATTGGTCCTGTAGAAGTTGTGAAATGGATTATTGAAAATGCTTATAAGTTGAAACTGCCGGAGGATGTGTACACTTCTGACGTGTTCAATGTTAAGCATCTCGTACCATATTATGGTGATGAACAATCTGATGTAAAAAAAATTACAAATTCGAGGATGAATTTTTCTCAACCAAGGGAGGATGATGCAGCTCAGGCCACAGACGAAATTACGCAAACCACAATTCTCCAAGGGATAAGTCGTACATGACTTATGGAAGATATAAGTCGCACACGACTTAAAACAGAAGCTATAGGTCGTCTACGACCTAAGGAGTCATGTGAGGGGAAGCGGCGAGTTAATGAAGCGGCATTGAGTCGTCTACGACCTAATAGATCAGATGGAAGGGAGTTACGACTTAATGGGAGCTTAAGTCGTTCGGGGTTGATAAGTTGTATGCGATCTAACGGCGCGGCTATAAGTCGTCCATGACTTATCAAGAAGCAGAAAGAAGTCCCAGCGGTTGAAGGCTTTAAGTCGGAAGCGGGTCACGACCTAGTTGGGTCGTGGGAAGATATCATTCCCTCAAGTTGCCACGAGTTACGACTCATGTTAAGTCGTTGAAGTCTTAAGTCGTAAGTCGTCTGCTTCTTATACTGTGTGTAATTTGTTTTTCCTTGAGTCGATGAATGTTAAGTCGTGAGTCGTGATGTCGATGAGTCGTAAGTCGTTTGTATTATAGGTCGTTACACTATCTGTTTTAGGTCGCTTGTACGTTGTAGTTGTTATCTTGTAATGCTGTTAAGTCGTTTGTATGGATAGGTCGTTGCCGACCTTAGTTAGGTCGTAAGTCATAGTTGTTAGGTCGGAAACGACTTAAGAGTTGTTCAGATTTGTGTTGTAATTTGTAACTTCTATAAATAGGCCGGTGGTGCCATTTGTAATAGTTTAGTTGATTTGAAATAAAACTCTTGTTTTGTTAGCTTTGTGCTTTCACCAAATTGGTAGTTGAGTGTAATCTCCTATCTCCTCTTTCGGTTAATCGAGTGCGCTCGATTCAACGACTGCAGAAGCCGATTCATGGAATCTAGTGCGCTAGATCAACGTGCGAAGAATCACAGATCTTTAAACACGGAATAGTGCGCTATCAACGTGTTTGGGATAGCTAGAATTCGGTATCTTCGGATCAACGAATTTGGGCATTTCGGTATCTTCCAATCCATCGATCGCTACTTTCATCGATCTACATTGTTTTGATTAATCCGCTGCATCACAAGGCCGGGTTACCCCTGTAACTAGGTAACTCACGAATATGCCATCCCCCGGTCCCTTGGGACCTTTATCCGAGCGCTCGGTAATCAACATCACACATAATAAATAGAGTGTGTCCACATGAGTAAGAATCTAGGCTCCATACCATAATACCACCCCTTTCCAGAAGGAAATGACATACCCTAAAGGGCGCGACCCTCATAACCTTGCCGCAACATTCCTGTTTCGACCATTTCCGGGTTGTGAGGCCCTGACGAAGTCTCGTCCACAAAGCTACGCTTTTCCACAAAGCCACGCTTTGATCACAAATGATCAGTAAATGATCATCACACAACAACACTCAGAATGCCACATTACCAAATTGGGAGTATATCGCTGATAACCTTCAACTACATAACCTCTGAGCTCATATGTCTTAGAGAAGGGTGTTAAGCTAAGAGAATAAATTCTCCGCCACCAACAGAAATGTATTTGAAAGAAATTTGCTTTATATCTCAAAGCGTAATGTCAGACATGTAACCATACAAGTCTGTTCCGGGTTCGAACAGAACCGAAGGCACTTCCGAAGAAGCCCTTGCAAATCCGGGTATTCACAATCCCGATCGAACTTCCCATCACTTAGGGAATCTCTATACCGGGATCTACCCAGTGCAGAGACAATCGATAGGTTATCCTATCGTTCTCGCAAATACCGGGTCTTCAACACCGGTGTTCAATTGCTATATACGACGTATCATTATTCGGAATGGGTCATGTGACACAAAGGTCCTCTCCCGGCTGAACCGAATAGTGAGCGTAATATTTAAAACATATGGATATGGGGTTTCAGTTAAGTCACAACTTATTACCCAAAACTTTTCTTCAAATGGTTTAACAAATTACCATTTTCAATCTTTAAACAAAAAGATTCATTTTAATAACCTTCAACGGTTTAAAAAATTTCCACACTTTAATCTTTTAAACAAAAGATTCATTCACAGATTTTCCAAATTAATTTCCATTTCAAATGGTTTAAACAAATCATCATTTTAAATCTGTTAAAAATAAACTGATTTAATTCATAGCTTTCAAAAAGAATTCATTCATAACTTAGAAAACCATTTTTTCAATTCAAACTTGAAATTCCTTTACTTAAATTGGAATTTCATTTCTTATATGAAAGCTTTTATCATTTGAAGAAAAACAGTTTCCATTTCGGGAATCTGATTCATTTACGAGTTAAAATCTTTGGGTTAGATTCAATTTCTTAAAACCAATACTTTTAAAATGGTTTAATTTCATATAAACACATTTATAACATCTTTAATCAAAATTTCCAATCATTGAATTCAATTCCAAATTTGAATTCAAACTCAAATTAAATTATTTAAATTGAAAGTTTTACCAAGTTATTCAAAATAACTTTTATCTTAAAAACTCCATTTCAAAAGCTTTAACATTTAACCCAAATCCATTTCCAAAATCAATTGAAACTAAAATTTCAATTTCAAAAACATTAAATTTAAATCATCTGTGACTTGACCGATTCCACGTGAAATCCATGTTTGTGTGTGTAAGAGTGTGGTCCAGGGGTTTTACACATTAGTGCAACATCATCAAACATCACAGATCAGAATACAGAAATGTAGTTGATAAGCGATATAAATTATAACGCTCATCTTTTATTCACCGATCACAGATATATAAATTACAGGTAAATAAAATACCGTACAGGTCACACACAAATCAGAATATATCACACAGCATCACAGATCAGGGAATATCAAGCAATTCACATTCAATAGAATCCAAACATCCATAAGTAAGATCAATTATTTATCTGATTAATTTAAATCAGATTTATTACTTATGAATAAATCACTAATCCTGGTTAATTAACATTAATTAATTACAAATCATTCTGATTAATTATCCTTTAATCATTTATTAATTAACCTTAAATAATAAATTAATTAACCTTTAATTATAATTCATCAACCTTTAATTATTAAATAATTAACCTTTAATTATTTAATTCACCATTTAATTAATTATCTTTAATTAATTACTTTAATTAATTATTCCTCAATTAATTATCATTCCTTAATCACCTTCGTTAATTAATTAACCTTTAATTAATAAATTATCCTTAATTAATCACATTAATTAATTAGCCCTTAATTAATTATTGCTTAATCACTTGAGTACTCAACCTTTAATCATTAAGTAATTATCTTTTAATTACTAATATTAAAAAGTCATTAGTTACCTAATTAATTTTAAGATAACACATTTTATCTTTTATTAATCACTTTATTTATCATTTAAAATCTTTACTTATAATCTTTGAAATAAATTCATCATTAACTTAAAACCTTTAAGTTAAATTAATAATTAAAAAATCTTTTAACTAAATTCAAAACTTGGGTTAACATTTACAAAAGAATCGGGTTTTAACAAAATTGTTTTCAATAAAACTTGATTTTCTTATTAAAGTTTAAAACCTACTTTGTCTTAAATCCACAGACCCGAGCCAAATGCTTGAATACTCGAGTTCTACTTCGAGTTTCACGTGAATAAACCCGAGTTCCTCACCGAGTCACCTTATATATATGTTTTTTTTTCCAAAACTTTGTTTTTATTTTAACATAAAAAAACTACTGACTTGCTAAACTCACTCAAACACACTCGAGCCAAAATGTCAAAATCCCGAGCCAAACTACAAATCTCTTGAGCCTTTCCCCGAGACCATCCTTCTTCCCCAAAGCCACAATCGAAACCCAGACCAACGCTGACACGAACGTGCACGTATGCACGTGTACGATCGCCTGATCGACTTCCGACCATCACCACGATCACCCCCAAATCACCTACAACCTCGCCAACGATCTCGATAACCCAGATTGACAAATACGCTATAGAACCAAAATCGAGCACTTCGAACAAACCCATGGACAAAGTCGATCACCCAGAAATCACTCGCGTCGCCACCACAGTTCACCGGTGGTTCTGAAACTCCGACCTTATCTTCGCCTATGCCCCTTGCTTCGTTTCCCCCTGTACCGGTCCACTACGGTCCACCATCGGCGATGCTACGCCTTCAAAAAACAACCTTGACCAAGGCTTCAGTTTAAACCCTAGATCACCTTCATCCTGACGCCTCGATCACCAGAAAATTCCCTACCCATTTTTCCAGTGATCAACTTCCCTAAAGCCATCCATGACAACGATCCCGAGCTTCGAATCGTCTTGGATCGCCGACCATCAACAAAACACCCAAAACCCATCATCTCAGATTATCTCCTCAATTCCCTATCTAAAAATTAAGATTTTTCCACCTAAATTCATGATTTTGCTCAACATATCAAATTCTAAGATCAAAAACTAAAATTTCAATGATTGATTTTTTTTCTTATTATTTAGATCTTCACTGTATTTTTTTCTTTCTTCTTTTCAAAATATTTACTCAATGTTTGCACTTGAAAATATTTTTAGAAATTGAGACACATTGTTACCATCATCTTTCATTAATAAATCATAGATTAAATTCATTTATATAAAGAGAAGTTGGATTTCCTTTGGTAAAATTAGAGTCTGCAAATAGACAGAGGTATGTATATAAGCATATAAAGATATTCATATCCAAACATCCATACAATCACTTCACCTCAAATATTAATTATTGAGATCAGGTTATAGATCAAACTAAGGCATTCAAGGTAATAGTTTGCTCGCATCCTAATTTAAATTGATTTATTATTTTATTTTTTTCTGTAAACTAAAAACAGTGGTATATTTATATCCAGAAACATGCAAATACATATACCTGGCATAACAGATTCATATATCCATTCAAAACATTTTCACAGTCATGATTTGTCACATACACAAAATATAAAGAGGATTTAGTTTAAGAAATGAAGTTTACTCACCTTCCAAATCATGGTTTTAGAAATGACAAAGCCTTTTTGTTTTGAAACCAGGCTTTTGCAAATTCAAACTGGAATCCTTCTCCTTGAATCTCTGGCTTAAGTTGATTTAAGTTGTTGTTGAATCTTTGTTTAAGTTAATAGAATAATGATGTTTATTTTCTGAAATGCTAAGTCGATGAATGAAAATGAGGTAAAAGAATGTACACATATAGGAAGAAAATGTGGACAGGTTTGTATAGTTGTTGTACAAGTTGATTGATTTTTTTTTGTTTGTACTAGGTAGATGTTTGTTTAATTCGATCAGAGATTTTTTTCTTTTGCATAAGGAGGCTGAAGTGTTTTCGAATTGACTTTGTTTATTTGTTGAGATGAAAGCTTTAAATGTTGATGTATTTTATGTTTTTATATGTTTTCTTGTTTTGTTTGACACTTGAACATATCTTTACCTTTTGTATTTTAACTGTCTTCTCATACCAGCCAACATATATACATTTATGTTTTTGTCCTTCTTTCTTGTTTTGCTGGTTTCATGTTTGCATAAGTATTTTGTTTTATTTCTTTTATTATTTTTGAATGTGTATTCTCTTTTGTTTTGTTGTGGTTATAATTTATCTAAGGTATTTATTTTGTTTTATAATTTATAGTTTTGTAATATAAATGAATATATTGTTTACTTTAACAAATTTGTTTACTATATATATTTTTCTATAATTTATCTTATTTATTTCTATCTCCATTATTTATTTCTAACTTAAAGACTAATTATATACATATTCATTTGGTAATATAAGTGAATCTCTATATTTTAATTTGTTATTAGACTTTATCCAATGTATTTACTTTATACTCTATATCTTATATAATTTCATTTTTAAACCATTTATTTACAATTTAAATCCAAATTAAATATATATACATATATTTAAAATTTCTAATTGACTCATATATACCCAAATATATATATATATATATATTCACATATATACATATATATAAAATATTTTAAATTTAAATGATTTATACAAAATTTATTTTAATTCGGGGAAACTCGCATCACCTTAATCGATTAATTTAACAAATTAAATTCAAAAAATTCAATAAATTATCAATTTAAATTTAATTAAAATTAGGGGTCGTTACAGACTTCCACCCTTAAAAGAATTTCATCCTCGAATTTGCCAAGGAGACACAAAGATAGATGAAGAATATTTCATCAAATCAAACTGAATATTTATTCTACATTTGGCTTACCAAATCAGAATATCAATAATAGATACAAGAACGAATCTGTTTTAACACTTCACAAGACACTCGGGTTATCCAGATCTACGAAATATGCAGGGGCATTGGTCAATTCAAAGGGATAACTAACCATCCGTAGAACATATCGGGACCCAAAGAATAGATAGATATATGGATACAATTTCAAAACTTTCAGTTTAGAACTAAAGTATACCTATCAACCATAGCAACCAATGCAAACAATTCATCCAAACAAACAATTTTGGTCTATCCGGAGTTTACGTCCCATATTAATACATCGAATCTCCTTCCTGGATCTACCAGGAATTACCAAAGAATTGAAAAGAAATGTTGAACAAAAGAAATTGATAGAGAAAAGATTATTTCCACTTTTGTTACAGAGCATCGACCATTTATAGTTGTATTTCCCTGTCCCCTATCTCATCCTCTTCTTGCACTCATACTTACTATCAGTGGATAGCACGAGAATTTACTGAGGCATACAGACAGATATCTTAAGGATTACTCATTCTAGGGTATACTTCACCCTATCTCTAATGAGCTACTTAATGTTTTATACTCCTGAGCTAAAGTTTTACCCTCAGCTCTGATACCAAATGTAACGCCTCGGATTTTTCGCGTTCGACATCGACATCCGTACTTCACATTGTACTAGAACGCCGCAGATTCGACCATTCAAATCCGATTCGCCGGAGCTTATAACACACTAAGTATAACAACACAATGGAAGAAAAAGAATATATCAATATATATATAACATTGATACAATGACAGATACAAAATCTGATACAACAGAATGATACAATAGATATCAATATACATCAGAGATATGATACAAGAAATAGTAGCGGAAAGAAAATAGATAACACCAGCAGCGGATAGAATAACTCCAATAGAATGCTCCAATCCACAGCTAGCGGAAAGCAAGGTCAGTCGTCCACAGACTGACTAGCTCCAGATAATCTACTAAACCTGAATATCTAAAAAACCCAACTCTAGACTGCCTTAAATTTTTTAAACTTGTAAAAAAAACATGAACCCCAGGCAACTCGAGTGAAACCCGAGCTAGATGTAGTTATACCCGAGACTCTCTTCGAGTTTTCCTAAAAATTCCCCCGCGTCATTCCCCTGTATCCTTCTTCTTCTTCTACGCATCTTTTTCTTTTTATTTTCCAGTTTAAAATTTAAGTTAACACAAGTTTTCAAAACAGACAACAGCAAGTACCCTCGCTTCTTTCTCAACCCTTCCTTTGTTTCTTCTTCAATTTTTTTTTCTTTTTAAAACTTAGTGTAACTGCTGAAAAACAACCCCTACGAACACGAACAACACACTGACACGAGACTGCCCTCGTGCACGTGCACGCCACCGCGCCAACGTTCTAGCGAACTTCAGCACGTCCAACAAGTCGCAGTACCTCCGTACATTCGCAACCCAAACTCGACTCGAACAAAATGATATGAAATCGAATTTTAGCATCTCGGGTCGAACTGTCACCCAGACACCACCACGCAAAACCCCTTCGTCAAATCTCCTCACTCCACCGGAATTGCCAGAACTTCGGCCATAGCACGTCCACACCCCAAGCCATCATCTCCCTCAGAATCCTCGAACTCGATGCGTCAGAGGTGGTGTACACACCTCGTTTCCAGACCGTATAATTTTCGAGACTAAAACCCTAATTCGAACTCGTACTCCCAATTCACGCAATAGAAAATTCTTTTAACATTTTTCCCATTTTCGTAGGTCATCAAGCTTGCTTCAAAACAAATCTCAACATTTATTATCGATTCGATTGTCAGAAATTCGAAAAAATGCAATTTTTGTTCATATACGAATTTCTCTGAGAATACTAAACTAAAAATCTAATTTTTTTTTTAAAATTCATGCCTTGTAGTATAGATTCAATGAATATTCTTGAATTAATATTTTACAACAATTTATTTTTATCAAATATTAGTTGAATGCCTGTAAATAGAGTTACAGTGGGAATAATTTACTGTATGTTTAAATAAACTTTGCTAAATCTTGTTTGAGAATTAAACATCTTGATTATAAAAAAAACAAAGCTTGTCAGTGATTAACAGCAAATGGACTTTAGCTTTGAAACAAACATAAACCCTGTATGAATTTTCAGAGAACTCAGAACATCACTATCATATTCTTTTTATACTAAAGCATGAACAAAGCAGTTTATAAATGAAGTTTGAACTATTTTAAATAAATTTAAAACATTTTAAAGACATGTTTACTCACAACATAAATAAACAACAAAATAGAGTATGTTTAGGTAGGAGTTTACTCACTTTTGAAAGAAGATGAAGAACATAGTAGCTTTTCTTTAAGTCAACCTGGGAACTGCCTGTTGAAGCTTCCTCCTTGATCTCAGGTTTGAATTGATTTAATTTGTTGTTTTTATTGAAGCTTTTTTATGTTAAAGATGAAGCTTACATCAGATGCTACTCAGTTGAATGAACGAAAAGGAATGAAGATGGTTGATATGTAGAAATGAGTTTTACTGGGTGATGTATTTGTTTGTACAAGTGATAAAATATTGTTTTGTGCAAAGTAATGTATTTTTTTTCTTCTAGTACAACATATCAGCGATATTTTTTTAGCTTTGGAAGGTTGTGGTGATGGCTTGCATTAATGGTTTGTACAAATATATTTATTTGCTTTTCTTCATTTCGGCTGAGATGATATGTAATGGCTTGCATTTATTACTTAAGTCCTTTATGTTTCAACTTTATATTTGTTGACTTGTTTTAGCTTATACTTACCCATTTGTTTTCTTTAGTCTTGTTCATACTTGTCTTGTATATAAGCTCCCATATATATATTTGTTTCCTTTGCTTTTTGACTTATACTTTGTTTACCTACTTATTTTTAGTTATGTTATATTTTATTTTTCTTCTTTAGTCTTATTATTTCATAGTATAAATAATTTATATTTTAAATATGTTATTGGAATCTAGCTAAATGTTACTTTATATTTTACATGGTTTATTAACATGTTATTTGAATTTATCTATGTATTCATTTTATTTTATTTTATCTTTCTTTTGTTATTTTGTAGTCTATTCTGTTTGTGTTGTTTGTATTTCTTCTTTTGTTTTCTTACTTACTTGTTATTATTACTTTAAAAATGTAAAGGAACTTCTATTTTAATTTATTGTTAGATTTTACTTAATGTATTTACTTTGTATTTTATAACTTATCTTTTATTTATTCATCTCTATTTATAACTCAATTATTTATTTTACTTTAATATTTATTGTCTTATATTTAATTTATAAATTCAAATTATCATCAATTCTAACATTTATTATTATCATTTATTATTAAACCATTTATTTACAATTTAAATTCAAATCAAATGCATATACATATATATTATTTATAATTTCAAATTTACTCATATATGCTCAAATACATATATATTCACATATATACAATATTTACAATATTTTTAAATTTAAATGATTTATAGCAAATTTATTTGGATTCGGGGAAACTCGAATCAATTCATCAATTAATCTTACAATTTTTTTTATTCAAAAATTAAATAAATTATCAAATTAAATTTATATAAATTTTGGGGTCGTTACACTTCGAAATTTAAAATCCGATAATAATACATTATTACGGATCCAATGGAACTAGTTTCGTTGAATTCCGAGACTGTGCCCCGGATCGCTAGTTTAATGCGTCGATTAAATCGACAATTTCAAAATTTTACGAAATTGTTTGAAATTTCAGTTTTAAAAACTTATTAACTCGATTCTAATTGAAATAGAATTTATATCAACATTAGAAATCATTTCGATTCATAATCAATTCCAATTTCAAATTATTTTAACGATTTTCAATTCAAATTCAACGATTAAATTTTATTCAATAAATCGCTATCTTTAGAACTTAAATTCATTCTAAAATTTTCAATCAACATCTTCATATTCAAAAATCAAATTACATTTCAAATCCATATTTAAAACCATTTAAATATCTCTAAATCAAACGTCAAAAAATCCGGGTCGTTACACTAGTCTCAAAGGATACACCGATATTTAGTATCGATGCATCTTAACTAGGAACATTTAATCGTTATATATCTTTCTTATTGTGATAAATTTCTCATGGTTACAACATTTTATAAATACTATCACAAAATATACCATTTATGGATTTTCTATTATAATTAAATTAATTAATTAATATAACGTATTATATCAAGTATATAATAGAAAGAAACCACCTTTTACTTTGAACAAGATTGGTTATTGAGTTAGATATATGTAACAAATTACATAATTGCATCTAGAGCTTATGCCAAACTCTCAATCTCCCACTTCCACTTCGGGTCAATTATGGAATCTTATTCCAACTTCTCCAATCAGTTTTCTCAAAACCAATTGGGTCAGTCCCTTAGTGAATGGGTGTGTTATTATGTTTTAATTATCTAGTATGTCAATCAACTCTCCTCGATGCTGATAAACTACCTTTATCATGTGAAATAATTCGGAGTATGTCACTTGACTTTCAATGAGATCTAAGTTTGTTATGAACTATATTGTGACATTGTTTTCATATAACAATGTTATGAGACTATCAACATTTGGAATCACCCTCGGCTTAGTTATAAGTTTGCGCATTTATATTTATATACATTGTTTTATTGTAGCGTTATTCATGATGTTGCACTTAACCTTTTCCATTGAATCATCCAACGTCTTTCATTTGGAACATTTCCAACTTAAAGATTCCTAACTTGAATTATTATTGACATATTATTCTCAAATATCATTTATGAAATTTGAGTATGAACAATCCTTCATAAAGGGTTTGTTGTTTATGTAAATAATTCTCTAATATTTTAAAAATACATGGGAACACCTCAAACAACCATTTAGCGACATTAATTTGGATTTGATATTTGCTTCAAGTATCAAATATATAAACAAATTATGATATATTAGACAACACAACATGTATGATAAATCCAACTTCCAGTGCATAAGGAATCCACCTTACAAGTTTTGTAATAATTCTTTTTAATAAGGTGCCCTTACATGAAGTTTGAGACATTTCCAATATCTTTTAAACTTATTATATAAGACATCATTTACAAATCCAACGTCGAGTATTTGAACAACTAAAGCTGATTTTAACACAAGTACATTAATAACAATCAGCAGTGTATTTGTAACGACCCGGATTTTTAGTCGTTTGATTTTGAACATTTAATTTATTTTAAATGTTGAATTGAAATGTAAATGGAATTTTAATAAGAAGTTATCGATCAAATAAGTGGAATAAAACTTAACTTCCAAACATAGCGATTTATTTGAGTAAATTTAATTGTTGAATTAATAATAGAAAATCTTTTAAATAATTGAATTGGAGTTAAATATGAATCAAAAATTTTTCTAATGTTGATATAAATTCTACTGGAATTATAATTGAGTTAATAAATTTTTAAAACTGAAATTTCAAATGATTTCGTCAATTTTTGAAATCGTCGATTTAATCGATGCGTTAAAATAGCGATCTGAGGCACAGTCTTGGAATTCAACGAAACTAGTTCCAATGGATCCATAATAGTGTATTATTATTCGATTTCAAATTTCATAGCATTTGGATTTACCGGTTGGTCGTGCGATCTGAAAACGCCTAGAATAATTTAATTGAATTTAATTTAAATAGTCGATTTAAAAATGCTATTTTCTGCATACGATCGAATTAGGACTCGAGACTTGTTCCATTGGGTTTGGAAGAGGAGTATAATGTTAGGAACGCCTAGTGGCATGCCTCGTTAAAAGTCTAGGATTTCAAGTTATGTGGACAAGATATTTTGAGTATAAAAATTTATAAAAGCAAATCACATATCACTTCAACGCTGACCTAGCCTGAACGAGCCACCCTTTCTCTCTTCCCTTTGAAAAACGAAAATCAATTCAGGAAAATCAATCTACAGATAAAATAAAAGAAAATAAAATACAAACTGAAATCGCGATCGAAGCTCGTGACATTGTCACCATGTTTTGGGTTCAAGTGCTGCTGGGAACACGAGCGCTCATGGAGGGTGTGGAGGCGCAGTCGAGTTTTGAGCGAGGCAGATAAGGGAGAGGAGTATCGCGTTCACGCTCACAACTAAGGGGAGGGTGACTTCGGCTATTAACGCGAGTTTTGGGTCGGGACATGCCTGTACATGGACTATGGAGGCACGCAATGTAGGAGGCGATGCGCGCAAGGGAGCCAGGTTGTAGGCATATGGTCGGAGCAAAGTCGATGCTGGTCCTCGTCGTGGAGATGGAGGAGCATTTGCACGCGAGGTCGAGGTTGTGTGAGGCCTGAGGACGTGGATTGGGGGTAAATGCGGCAGTAGCAAGGTGGAGGTTTTGGTGGCTGTAGTGGTGGCAGATTAGGGTTTGGGTCAGGGCAGTTCTTTCTAGCGTGCGACGCATTGAAGCACGCATACGTGCTGGTGGAGTGCGGCTGTGTTTGGGCGTAGTGACGTGGCTTAGCAAATTAATTAAGGTGATTAATTTAACTGAATAGTAATTTAATTGTTAATTTGTTTATAAAAATTCAAATGGTTAATAACCCGTAATATGTTCTTACGAGGTCGGAATTTCGCAATAAAATTGGAACGGACTACAAATAAAGAAAAAAAATCAAGGTGAGTAAAATCTCACTCATTTGGATTGCTAGTTTTAATTTGAAATATTAAGAATTGTTTATTGATTGGTTGGATGAATTGATAATTATTATTACCAGTTGAATGTTTATTATATATAGTAGTATATACATTAGTAATTGGATATATTTCCCGCCTATTGGAGCGGATGAGACCCTATGCGCCCTGCATAATAGCGGATGACCTTATATTACCGCGATATCCCCCTCGAAGTGGGATTGGTATTTTATGTTATCTAACATCCGTGGATGCAGGGAAACATGATGGAGGGATCAACTAGATTCCTCAAATATATATATTGATTGTTTCCATATATAGTAATATATGATGGAATTGAATAATCTGTTATAGATTGTTGTGTGGATTGAATGAATGGATGTTATAGTAGCACTGGCCTGAATTTTGGTATTTTAAATACCATAAATATTAGTTTTAAAAGTGAAGGAATTAAAAGGAGATTTTAATATGAAAATATCTATATCGGAATTCAGATTATTTAAAAGAGATTGATTTGGATAAAGCAATAATTGTTTTTAGATCGTACTTAACAATTCAGGAAAAATATATATTTTAAATAAAGATTTTAAAATAATTCACATGGAAGGTTTTAAACAATAGATTTTTAAAATGATATCCTGAAAAATATGGAAGGCGTTGAAATCAATATTAAAAATAGATTTGAAAAATAAATGGAATTTATAAAGAAATGGATTTGTAAAATGGAATTTTATAAATGAGATTAGATTTATAAAAAGTGAGACTCAGAGGAGTTATAAATTTATAAACGTTGTTTATAAATAAAGGGAAACGATATCAGATGATAATTTGGGAATATAAATTCATAGGGAAAATTATATTAGAATATGGAAATAGGGTTGAGGAAAAGAGTGGATACTATTTTGAAAAGTGGAAATAGTTAGGAGAATCGGAATGAAATCGTTGGGTTGTGAATCGAGAGGAATCTATAAATTAATTGGTTATTGAGATTTTTAAAATATATTTTATTACTAAGAAATTAAGTTTTTTTTAAAATGGAAGTTTATTTATCAAACTATGTAATTTTGAACTAGTAGAATTGAAATACATCGAAAAGTGAATTTTTCAAATACTTAATATTTATTTTAATAAATCCTAATTTTTTAAAATCATCTTTGAAAATTGATTTGCTTATCTAAAAATGAGTTATTGATGTTTATAAATAGAGTTTCGATATTTTAAATAATTACTTATACATGTTTTAAAAATAAATTATTATTATTTAAATACTTATTATATATATATAGAGTTTTGTAATGATTTAAATTTATTTATAAATCTTCTCGAGGTTTGGAAATGGGGTTTATTCAGTAGATGGGGTTTATAAGAGAAATTCTCAATATGGAATTTGGGGAAATGTAAGAAAAATTTCCGTAGTATTTAAATAAAAGTGAACTTCAAAAAATGAACTAGGATTCATAAAAGAAGTTAGAAATGCGTATTTGGAATTATAGACAAGTGTTTTGACTTTGGAAATATTAAAGGAAATTAATTAAGGAACCCCGAAACTTATAGAATTCGTTATAAACGAGTTAAGGAATTTACAATATAAATTGTGAAGGATTTTGAGAAAAGAGAAATAAATGGAACTTTCCTAAGTGTTGAGAGTAAGGGGTTTAGAAAAATACATTTTTAAATATTTTTTCAAAGTGTTGAAATAAGAGATGGTTTGAAATATCCTGATATGGATATAAGTATTTGAGTTGTCTCAAACATTAAAAAATTGGAAGGGATTTGAATATATATCTTATAAAGATATTTTGAAAATAAATTTTGGAAAATTATAATATGGGCCTAGTGATTGCTTATCGATGTACCTTTGTACTTAGACACTATTATAATATCAGATGATTTTGATATAAAAATGTTTTGGTTATTGAAAAGTAAAAACCCGTCGTGTTTATGTGTGACGTGGTCTTACGAGATACCTTTGTTTTCAAAGGATTTTGATAATAGTAATAAAATCAAATTGAGTGTGTTTTTCTCACGCTGGTTTTCCAGACTGAATCAGGTGTTATTTTATTATAATGCTCGGGTTAAACCGAGTATTACAGATTCAGGTTAGGATACTATGGAGCTCAGGAGACGAACTGGATGACAGAGATGTATACCCGTACTTGATCATATTCCGCTGTGTGTGTATACTGAATAGTCAGCACTGTTGAGGACAAGTTATAATAACTTTCCATATTGATGTATTGATTGTTGTACTCTAATGATTGTATATATATTTACAGCTACAGATTCTTTTGTATAAAAATCTGTTATTATATATTATATTTTGTTCCGTTGCGATTGTGAGATTCTGAATTGTTGTTCCATTTTCTTCTACCTCTTTCTTCTATACCCCTAGCAATCGGTATTTCCGGCACTTGAATATTCGGCATGTTATGCAGTGAACATATTGATGTCGATTTTTAAGGGTCGAAAATCCCGGTTTGCTACAGTATTGTTCACTTATGGTTTAGAAATATCTATGTACCTTTTAATATTATTTCTTATGAACACACGCTTCCTCTGCATTTTGATAGATAATCAAACAATTTGATACATCTATCAAAGTACTTGTTCAATTTGATGCTTTTTAGAATGATACTTTTGTATCCGTTCTCGGATTGTATCTGAAAAACCTACAAACTCAATATCTCACCCAGGGACATTGAGACACTTTAGTTGTTATGTGCAAATAGACTAGTCTAAATCTATATATAGAACTTTCAGTTTCAACACAAATATACCAAAATTAAGGTTATACTAGGTGCTAATTTTGTGAGTAAAATCTGAACCAACTTAAACACATCGAATGGTGAATATGTTATGTTAATTTCAACTGTTGAAATTCCCGATAATATCCTTATCAATATGACTCACTACATTCCAACTGCAGTGTCTTTCTCATAGAGACACATTAGCCGCCGATGGATCATATCCATTCGGATACAATTGTCAAAATCATATTTTTAATAATGTATTAGGAATCTATTTTTAATTTTCACATCCGACCATTTCATAGAGTCAATATTCTTAGTGGTTTAATTGAACAATTAAGGATTATTTATTCTTGACATTGATAAGAAAGTCATAGTTTCTCTTTAATGTACAAGAATACTCATTAGACGTTCTAATGTATTTGTTTTCATTATGGTTTGGTCAATTCATTTCATTTCTTGTAATCAATTTTATCATTGGATCGTATCTAAATTCATTTTTTAACAATAATTTCTTAAAGAAATTCCTTCACTATGAAGTTGGTATTTTTTGAAACAACAGTTGTTTCTCAGTGCGATGAAATGAGCATTCATAAATATTTTATAAATTACCTTATATAAAACTGACTTTGTATTAGTTCACAATATATTTATGTTCATAACATAAATTATGTAATGACCCATATCTCCTTACACTTTGAATTGTCAATAAATCACACTTGTCTAATTCAAATTGAAAAGAATTACGAAATATTAGGGTTAAAGAAGAAAATATTGAAGAGAATAGAAACAATAACACAGAATCTCACAATCGCAGCGCAACAAAATATAATATATAATAACAGATTTTATACAAAAGAATCTATAGCTGTTAATATATATATATATATATATAAAATCATCAAAGTACAACAATCAACAATCAATCTGGACAGTTATAATAACTTGTCCTTACAAATACTGAACATTCAGTTTAGCACACACAGTGGAATATAAACCAAGTACGTGATATACGTCTGAAATCCTCCAGCTCATCTCCTGAGCTCCATAGCATCCTAACTTGAATCTATAATACTCGGTCTGACCCAAGCATTATAATAAATTAACACCCGAGTCAGTCTGGAAAACTAGCATGGGAAAACACACTCAATTTGGATTTTATTATATTTCAAAAATCCTTTGGAAACAAAGGTATCTCATAAGACCATGCCACACATAAATACAAATGGTTTTTACCTTACGATGACCAAAATATTTTTTTATCAAAATCATCTGATATTATAATAGTGTCTACAGAAAGTAAATTAGAAAATAGCTTAAATGCTTGCATCTCACGTTTCAGCATACTTGGTATACAATCAAAACCGTACAGGCTCGTAGTGGATATTGGATTCCAACAATGACTGGGCTACTGGGGTACCGCCCGTCATAGTACACCTCTAGAAAAATGTACCGAGGACCTCGCATGATCCCCTGCAACACAGGACCGACCTACCCCTAACCTGGATAGTACCGAATAAGTTATCACCCCAGGTGTTCCCACCCTTATCGAGAGCTCACTTTTTCATGCACAACCATATCCATAATTTTAATGTAATATATTTGAGGGTAACTAGAAAAGTGATAACATACCCTACTTGGGTGCGACCCACTTAGCCCTACTGCATCTCCCCTGTTTTAGTCATTCCCGGTTGATGAGACTTGAGGCTACGTTTTACCTTTAGAATAGCATATCACATCATCTTTGAATGCCACATTGCCATTTCCGTTGACTACTAATTTCTTTTCACAAAAATACAACCCTTGAGCTCGTACGTCTCAAGGAAGGGTGTTAAGCTAAGAGAAGTTGCCATCTCCACAACCAAACAGATGTACATTTGTAAAAACCAATGTACGTAGTCCTTGGAAATGCACTGTCAGACATTCGTCCACACAAGTTGTCCTGGGTCTAGACAAGCCAATCTTTTCAAAAATGATCGACGAATTTGGCCAGATTTGATAGTCGGTTATTTAACTATCAAATAACATCCATAAACAGTCACTAGGCCTTATTTTATAAATCTTCAAAATATCTTTACAAAGATATATATTCATCTTTTTCAATATTTCAATATTCGAAATAATTTCAAATATTTTTATCCATAACAGGATAGTTTCAAACCATCTCAATACTTAGAAATATTTTCTTCCAATTCCATTTATAATTCAACACTTTGAAAATATTTCTATAATAATAAATCTCGTAGTTAAAATATTTCTAATCCTTCAAGTCCAATACTTAGATATATTTATAAGACTATTTTTCCTCAAAAATCATTTTTATTTCAACTACTTAGGAAAATATTCCACTTATTTCCATTTTCTCAAAATCCTTTACAAATTTTATTTGTAAATTTCTTTACTCACTTCTAACGAATTCTATGAGTTCTCGGAATTCATTTACTTACTTTCTTTTTAATTTTTCCCAAGTTGATTTCACTTGTCCATAATTCCAACTACCATCTCTAACCTCTTTTATGAATCCTAATTCATTTTTCCGAAATTCTCTTATTTATAAACATTGTTTATAAATTTATAAACTCTTTTGAGTTTCCACTTGTTTATAAAACTAATCTCATTTACAAAGTCTCATTTTATAAATCCATTTATTAATAAACCCTCTTTTATTTTTCAAATCTATTTTTAATATCAATTTCAACTCCTTTCCCATATTTTCCAGAAATATCATATAAAAATTTATTGTTAAATCCTTTATATAAATTATTTAAAAATCTAAAATTTAGACCATTCTACGAATAGTTAAGTACATACCAAAATCAAATTATTATTTATCCAAAACAATTTCCTTTAAAATAATCCAAATTTTGATATACATATATTTATATTCAAATCTCCTTTAAATTCCTTAGAATTCAAAAATAATATTTATGGTATTTAAAATACCAAAAATTCAGGCCAGCGCTACTATAGCATCCATTAATTGAAATCACGACAATAATCTATAACAGATTATCCATACACATCATATATCACTATTTATGAAAAATAAACAATATATTTGAGGAATCCAATCGGATCCCTCCAACTTGTTTCCCTGCATCCACAAATGTTAGAATACATAAAATACCAATATTGCTTCGAGGCAGGATATCGCGGTAATATAGAATCATCCGCTATTATACGGGGTGCATAGGGTCTCATCCGTTCCAATAGGCGGGAAATATATCCAACTACTAATATATACTACTATATATAATATAACATCAAAAACTGATAATAATCTTATAATTCATCCAATCATTCAATCATTAATTTTGAACAATTAAAATTAAAACAGTAATCCAAGATGAGTGAGATTTTACTCACCTTGATTTTAATTGTAATCCATTCCAATTTTAACTATATTGTTTAGATGTCGCAACTACGAATCCAACGTGATCAATCTCATAATTTGGACCTCACATGAATAAATTATACAATTTATATATATTCATTTTCATAATATGATTTATATATGTATGTATCCTAATTAATTTAATTAATATTCTAATTAACATATAAGTTAATTAATCTTTTTTTAAAATAACAGCCTTACCTTTACCAGTTCACGCTACAGACTCATGATTTGCCCTCCTTCGTTACCTTTTCGTACGAACGACCACTGCCTGCCTCGCCACCGACAATCGTCGTTGCCTCATATACATCACCAGACCACCGCCAACACCTGTAGCTCGAGCACGAGCTCCCACCAAGTCGCGACCAAGCACGAGCTCCACAACCCTAAATGACTCGAATAAAACCACATCCTCTCAGCCATCGCGGCTACCATCTCGCATGCCACTTGCTTGCCGAGCCGCCAGATATCCACAACAAATCACCGAAGTCAACCTCCCCTCAACATTCACGGCAACCATTCCCTCAATATGATTGCGCCTTACCACCTCAGAAAGTACGCGTGCGTCATCGCCCTCCCCCTTCGGCTAGCGCTCGACGACGAGAACTATCACGGCTAAGTCGCATTTTTTATTTTTTTATTTTTGCGATTTGGATTTCGTTTAGGAGAAGGTAAGGAGGAAAAAACTCGGTTTCGATTTGAACTCCAGAGAAAAAAACGGGAAAATTACACGTTTTAAAAACTAAGGAGAAACTTCCCGTGTACGAGTATTAAGGATAAGGTTTGACTTTAAATGATTTAAAATATTATTTAATTATAAAATATCCCATTTAATATAACTAAAAATCCTGAATTCCTATTGAGGCGTGCCACCTGGTGTTCCTAATGTTATACCCCTATTCTGAACCCAATGGAACAAGTTTTGGGACCTAACTCGATCGTATGTAGAAGATAGCTTTTTAAATCGACTATTTGAATTAAATTCAGTTAAATTATTTCTAGGCGTTTTTCAGATCGTACGACCAAACGGTAAATCCAAACGCTATGGAAATTTGAAATCCGATAATAATACGCTATTATGGATCCAGTGGAATTGGTTTTGTCGAATTCTAAGACTGTGTCCCGGATTGCTATTTTAATGAGTCGATAAAATCGACGATTTCAAAAATTTACTAAATCACTTAAATTTCCAATTTTAATTAAAATAGAAATCGTTTACTAAATTAAAATTTTACTAAATCACTGGAATTTATATCAACATTAGAAATCGTTTTCGATTCATATCCAACTTCAATTAAATTATTTAAATGATTTCCAACTATTAATTCAACAATTAAATTTATTCAATAAATCACTATATTTGGAATTTTAATTTTTATTCCACTTATTTGAACGATAAAATTTATATTAAAATTCCATTTACAACTCAAATTCAACATTTAAAATAAATTAAATGATCAAAATCAAACGATTGAAAATTCGGGTCGTTACATTCCTCCCCATTAAAAGAATTTCATCCCGGAAATTGCTAAGGTAGGACGAATGATGCGAACCCATTACTTTTCAAAACCCACTTAGTGAAAATTCGACATTTCACTTTTCAAAATCCTTAAGTTTAATACAAAGCATCTAGTTTCCATTTCCAAACCAAAACCCTTTTTAATCCAATTACAATTCGAAATCAAATTTTCGTTAACAAAAATTTTCCAAAAAATTCCAAAATTTTTCTAACACCATAAATTTCTAAAAATTGTTTGCAGAGTCTCCCTTGTACGGAGAGCCTTTTGCAATATGATAGAAATGATAAAAGTATATACATTGACCCACACGGTCGAAAAACACAATATATAACAATATTTATATCATTACTGTATTTAATCTGAAACCGTACATTTATTTAGCATTATTAAGCGAGTGAGCTTATCTTATATGCAATTTCACAGCCCAAATCTAGCCCAATAGCCTCCTTGTACCTGTACTTACTTAAGTTAAATACATAAGTCCCAAAAACATGAAATTTAATATCATTTCATTCATTTAACTAGTTAATCACGTAATTACCATGAACCAAACATGTTCTCTATGCTTATATAAGCAATTACAAGGTTCCAATGCTAATTTAATTATTTTCAATCGATTCATATACAAATTCTTCAATTCAAATGATTTACAACCAAATTTTACTTGCATCTAATTCATATTCACATACAATATATTTTTATCCATTCCTTTAATTCATTTCCAAGCAAATCCAATTCCATTCACAAATTTAATTTATTAGTTCATTTCTTATCATGTATAGTTGATTCCATGCATTATATCCACTGTAGTAATAGATACCCTTTCCAAGATGTGCGGAAAATATAATGAATATCAGGTCAATTAGCTACATTCTTATCAACATGTGCATAAAAATAAACAACAACATGTGCACAAAAATAAACAAAGACCTGGCTTTTAAAGTCCAAGAAACAACTGCTTGTTGACCCAGAATATCAAGGCCTAGAATCAATTATTTCTGATATATTTTCCTTAGACCATTTATAATGTAATAAGAAGTAAGCTATTATATAGCATATGTACCTTATATGTGAGATAAAATTAATACACAAGCATTGCTCACAGAATGTCAACACTACATGTATGTACCAGACATTTTGCAAAGTCGTATATACCATGACTATTTCTATGGCGTTCAATTTGACATTTATCCGGATAATGACATTTTAAAGAAGTATTACTAATAAAATAAATATAAACATGTAACTTAATAAAACAGGTATTCAAATTTCTTTCTTTGAGTTTAGATAATATAGTTATATATATCCAATATATTTTTAAAATTCAATTAATAATTCAATTCCTACCTTTTGCTTTAAATATAGCTATAACTAAATGCTTCTTTCTATAACAGCATGTATTATGTGCACATAAGATCTGATCTTGTGATTATTGAGAACTAAAGCAGCAGTGGTTTGTCATATACATACTAAGACACATCAAGAAAATGTAATATACATAAATTTGGTCTGCTGTATGTGAGATTATAGTAGCATAATATATTTATAAAGGAAAGAACATTATTCTAATACATAATTTATAAAACCATAGCTCTTACTATGCCTGCCAACATATTTTCTGATTACGTCACCTTCAGTTTATTCATATTTAATTAATTTACATTCAATACCTTCCATTACATTCAATTCATTCTACTATTAACATTCAGTTTCAATTCATATTATTTGTTCCCTCCATTTATACACATCCAATTTTCTTTCCATTTAATTAATTCATATTCCTCTTTCACCTCATTTATTATGTAGCAACCATTCCATAACAACTTAAGTTCATATTCATTTCATCTCAATCCAATTTCATTTCTCAATTTCACATTTTTCTTATCTACATCATTTCCCAAATTATAAGTTACAAACTTATTTTCAAAATTACTTATTTATCTCAACTTAAATTCAATTACATTTTGTGATTTAAATTCAGATTTTTATTCCAGAAATCACTAAATTTAACTCGACTTGAGTTAATCCCATTTAAAATTTATAACTTATAGTTATAAAATGATTTTACAACTCAAATTTTCGTATCTACTTCAATTTGATTTCATTTCAAATCAAATCCAATTTTATTTAACTTGGCCTAAGCCAAATTCCAATTCATACAATTCAATTAACTTACTTAAGTTAAAATTAAATTCAAATTCTAACTCAATTTAATTTAACTTACCTTAAGTTAAATTTTTAATCCACACAATTCTCTTTTACTAACTCGATTTATTTAACTCTACCCAAGTTAAATTTTATTTCATATAGGAATTCATCTTTCCTAAGTTATAAATCCAAAAACATATTTTCCTTTTGGATTCACAAACCATATAGTTGAGAATTTCAGAACTCAAATACCCGGTTTCAATTTAAATAATTTTGAAATCAAATATATAGCCCTTTCTTGGTTTTAAAAAAACCTTCTTTGGAATTTTCAAAACCAGTTTGGTTTTATCCAACACAAATTTCCTTTCCAAAACAATACTCAACCAAAATTCTCATATCAAATTACCATAGTAGCAACCCGTCACTTACAAACTCGAAAATGAACACCGATGATGTCGCGATCGTTATTAGAATTATTTTCCAGCGACTGCAGTGAGTTCAGTGCTATATCACTTCCAAATCCATTTCAAACCATTTTTATTTCAAAAATATTTCCAAAACAACACCAATTTCATTTCCATAATACTTCTGAAAATATTTTCCAAATCCTTCGGGATTTAAATTTTCGAATTCGAGTTTGAATCCATTTTAATTATAATTCACTTGTATAATTCATACTTATACAGATTTCATTTGGTTATATATAACCATTTCAATTTTATAATCCTATTTTCTATTATAATAATAATAACCAAACACACCAATTTACTATAATAATTTTAGAAAATTAATTTTTTCATATTAAAATATAGTTTGGGTAAAATTATTTCATTTACCCGCTTCAAAACAATACTGTGTCAGTTTACCTGGTTCAAGTGTTTAGAAACTCCTATCGATTTAGTGGCGTCCCACTACTCGACGAGAATTTATATGCCACTCAACAGATAAATCAACACAATATAAAACATTCTATATTCACTAACAAATACACGCTCATATCTATTAATACACTTAGACTCATTCTAGAGTACTACTGACTTTATCTCTAATGAGTAATCCCTACCAAAGCCAAGGTTCTCGCTTAACCTTTAGCTCTGATACCAAATGTAATGACCTGTATCTACGTACACTTTGAATTGTCAATAAATCACATTTGTCCAATTCAAATTGAACAGAAATACAAAACATTAGGGTTAAAGAAGAAAAGATAGAAGAGAATGGAAACAATAACATAGAATCTCACAATCGCAGCGGAACAAAATATAATATATAATAGCAAATTTTATACAAAATCATTTGTAGCTATTAATATATATAAAATCATCAGAGTACAACAATCAATGTAGACAATTATAATAACTTGTCCTTATAAATATTGAACATTCATTTTAGCACACACAGTGCAATATAAATCAAGTACGTGATATATGTCTGAAATCCTCTAGCTCGTCTCCTGAGCTCCATAGCATCCTAACCTAAATCTGTAATACTCGGTCTGACCCGAGCATTATAATAAAATAACACCTGAGTCAGTCTAGAAAACTAGCGTGAGAAAACACACTCAATCTGACTTTTATTATATTTCAAAAATCCTTTGAAAACAAAGGTATCTCGTAAGACCACGCCACACATAAACACGATGGGTTTTTACCTTACGATAGCCAAAACATTTTTTTTCAAAATCATCTGATATTATAATAGTGTCCATAGAAAGTAAATTAGAAAATAGCCGAAATGCTTGCATCTCATGTTTCAGCATACTTAGTATACAATCAAAACCATACAGGCTCGTACTAGATATTGGATTCCAACAATGACTAGTCTACTGGATACCGCCTATCATAGTACACCTCTAGAAAAACGTACAGAGGACCTCGCTTGGATCCCCTGCCAACACAGGACCGGCCTACCCCTTACTTGGATAGTACCGAATATGTTATCACCCCGAGTGTTCCCACCCTTATGGAGAGCTCTCTTTTTCATGCACAACCATATCCATAATTTTAATGTAATATATCCAAGGGTATCTAGAAAGGTGATAACATACCCAACCTTGGTGCAACCCACTTAGCCCTACTGCATCTCCCCTATTTTAGTCATTCCCGATTGATGAGGATTGAGGCTACGCTTTACCTTTAGAATAGCATATCACTTCATCTTTGAATGCCACATTGCCATTTCCATTGACTATTAATTTCTTTTCACAAAAAACAACCCTTGAGCTCGTACGTCTCAAGGAAGGGTGTTAAGCCAAGAGAAGTTGCCTTTTCCGCCACCAAACAGATGTACATTTGTAAAAACCAATGTACGTAATCCTTGGAAATGAATTGTTAGACATTCATCCACACAAGTTGTCCTGGGTCTAGACAAACCAATCTTTTCAAAAATCACCGTCTTTATAAGCTTCATGATATCCTAATTTGTGACGCACAAATCGGATCGAAATAGATTTTCGGATGATTAAATCTGATCCTGGTCTCTTTGAAACGATCAACGAATTTAGCCTGATTTGATAGTCGGTTATTTAACTATCAAATAACATCCATAAGCAGTCACTAGGACTTATTTTATAAATCATTAAAATATTCATTTCAAAATATCTTTACAAAGATATTCATCTTTTTCAATATTTCAGTATTCGAAACAATTTCAAATATTTTTATCCATAACAGGATAATTTCAAACCATCTCAATACATAGAAATATTTTCTTCCAATTCTATTTATAATTCAACACTCTGAAAATATTTCTATAATAATAAATCTCGTAGTTAAAATATTTCGAATCCTTCTAGTCCAATACTTAGAAATATTTATAAGTCTATTTTTCCTCAAAAATCATTTTTATTTCAAATACGTAGGATAATATTCCACTTATTTCCATTTTCTCAAAATCCTTTACAAAATTTATTTGTAAATTTCTTTACTCACGTCTAACGAATTCTATGAGTTCTCGGAATTCATTTACTTACTTTCTTTTTAATTTTTCCCAAGTTGATTTCAGTTGTCCATAATTCCAACTACCATCTCTAACCTCTTTTATGAATCCTAATTCTTTTTTGCGAAATTCTCTTATTTATAAACATTGTTTATAAATTTATAAACTCTTTCGAGTTTCCACTTGTTTATAAAACTAATCTCGTTATATAAATCCATTTATTAATAGACCCCCTTTTATTTTTCAAATCTATTTTTAATACCAATTTCAACTCCTTTCCCATATTTTCCAGAAATATCATATAAAAGTTTATTGTTAAAATCCTTTATATAAATTATTTAATAATCTCAAATTTAAACCATTCTACGAATAATTAAGTACATACTGAAATCAAATTATTATTTATCCAAAACAATTTTCTTTAAAATATTCCAAATTTTGATATAGATATTTTTATACTCAAATCTCCTTTAAATTCCTTAGAATTCAAAAATAATATTTATGGTATTTAAAATACCAAAAATTCAGGCTAGTGCTACTATAATATCAAATAATTCAAATCACGATAATAATCTATAACAGATTATCCACACACATCATATATCAATATATATGAAAAATAAACAAAATATTTGTGGAATCCAGTCGGTTCCCTCCAACCTGTTTCCCTGCATCCACAGATGTTAGACAATATGAAATAACAATCCCGATTTGAGGCTAGATATCGCGATAATATAGGATTATCCGCTATTATGTGGGGCGAATAGGGTCTCATCCGCTCCAATAGGCGGGAAATATATCCAACTACTAATATATATACTACTATATATAATATAACATCCAAAACTGATAATAATCTAATAATTCAGCCAATCATTCAATAATTAATATTCAACAATTAAAATGAAAACGATAATCCAAGATGAGAGATTTTACACACCTTGATTTTAATTGCAATCCATTCCAATTTAAACTCTATTGTTTAGATGTCGCAGCTACGAATCCAACGTGATCAATTTCGTGATTTGGACCTCGCATGAATGAATTATACAATTTATAAATATTCATTTTCATAATATGATTTTATATATATATATGTATCCTAATTATTGTAATTAATATTCTAATTAACATATAAGTTAACTAATCTTTTTTTAAAAATAACAGCCTTACCTTTACCAGTTCACGCTACAGACTCGCGATTTTCCCTCCTTCATTATCTTTTCGTATGCACGACCACTGCTTGCCTCGCCACCGACCATCAATGTCGCCTCATGTACATCACCGGACCACCGCCAACGCCTGTAGCTCGAGCACAAGCTCCCACCAAGTCGCGACCAAGCAAAAGGTCCACAACCCTAAACGACTCAAACAAAACCACCTCCTCTCAGCTATCGCGACTACCATCTCACGCACCACCTGATTGTCGAGCCTCCAGATATCCACAAGAAATCGCTGAAGTCGACCTCCCCTCAACACTCACGGAAACCATTCCCTCAATATGACCACGCCTCACCACCTCAGAAAGCACGCATTCGCTAACGCCCTCCCCGTTCGGCTCATGCTTGATGACGAGAACTATCAAGACTAAGTCGCGTTTTTTTATTTTTGCGATTTGGATTTCGTTTAGAAGAAGGTAAGGAGGAAAAACACGGTTTCAATTTGAACTCCAGAGAAAAAGAAAGGGGAAGATTACACGTTTTAAAAACTAAGGAGAAACTTCTCGTGTACGAGTATTAAGGATAAGGTTTGACTTTAAATGATTTAAAATATTATTTAATTATAAAATATCCCGTTTAATATAACTAAAAATCCCAAATTCCTATTGAGGCGCGCCGCCTTGCATTCCTAATGTTATACCCCTATTCTGAACCCAATGGAACAAGTTTCGGGACCTAACTCGATCGTATGTAGAAGATAGCTTTATAAATCGATTATTTGAATTAAATTCAATTAAATTATTTCTAGGCGTTTTCAAATCGTACGACCAAACGGTAAATACAAATGCTATGAAATTTCAAACTCGATAATGGTACACTATTGCGGATCCAATAGAACTAGTTTCGTCAAATTCCGAGAACGTGTCCCGGAATGCTATTTTAACGCGTCGATAAAATCGACGATTTCAAAAATTTACTAAATCACTTAAAATTCCAGTTTTAACAACTTATTAACTCAATCCTAATTCCACTGGAATTTATATCAACACTAGAAATCGTTTTCGATTCATATCCAACTCCAATTAAATTATTTAAATGATTTCCAAAAATTCAACAATTAAATTTATTCACTAAATCGCTATATTTGGAATTTTAAATTTTATTCCACTTATTTGGGCGATAAACTTTATATTAAAATTCCATTTACAACTCAAATTCAACATTTAAAATAAATTAAATGTTCAAAATCAACGGACTGAAAATTCGAGTCGTTACAAATTAATCATCTAATGACTTCATTCTCAAAATTCTCTTAGGACGATTTATACTAGCTCCCTTACATGTAATTATTACATGCAGTCTTTCGACTCGAATAACCTGCCAGCTACTTGACCAAGGATATATAGGGGTTTCACATAAATTCTTATCTTACATGGTTTTGTAAGTTATTCTTTGGATGATATTAATTTTAAACTTTTGTATTACTCTTAAGTACACACCTTATTGAAAGAGTTTAACTCAACTTTACTCAGCATTAATTGTGCTTTTTCTAACAAAGTTCAATAACTTCTTATTAATACATCATTATATATTGTAGGGAGGAGTGACCTTTGAGACTGAATCTTTAATCATCTTAAGTACATATGGAACTCTTTCCATATACTCACCCATTCGATCAAATTGAATCATTTCTATCAAATATTATTTTATTTACTTCCACTTAATATTCTATGAAGTTATCATAGAATTATATATATGTATCAAATACACATGTTCATGTATGTGGTAACTCATCAGTGAATATAATAAAGTATATGGAACTGTTTTGGTATTAATAGACCCATGATTACGCATATATATATATATGTATATATATGTATGTATGTATGTATGTATGTATGTAGGTATGTATGTATCAATCCAAAGAGTTCATTAACTCATATGATTCTCTCACTAAATGGGTGCATAGCCCTTAATTGTTTGAGATATAATTAACCATTATCATATGACTCGTGATCATATAATATAAATTATTTCTCAAAATTATAGCTTGGTCTATAATTCCAAAATAGTTGTAAATGATTTTAGATACTTTATTATTTTCAATGCATCGCTCTTGTATGAAAACAAATACCATATGATAGTTTTGTTTCATAACGAATATTTATAATATTCACATTGAAATATAACTATGTCTATTTTTCAATCTACATCGAAAAATAGTCATTGTTTCATAAATAATGTATAGTATACTTTATGGAAATAATTTTTTTAATTCGATGCAAACAATAAGTGTTATCTGGCATGCTCCCACTATTTCTTCCATTACTATAATTGTGTACTAAATTCGGAGGTCCATCATTCACTTAATATAGATTATTTATTTCATATGCTACAACTAGTTTATAGTGGAGACTTTTTTTATCAAATAACTTAAACTCAAAGAAACAAATCTCATATAAAATAGATGAAAATACATTTTAGAATAAAAATCATATTTCTTATTCCAATATTAAGTATCTAGTATTATTTTACAATTCTCATTAACAATGTCTCTTTGTGAAGCAGATGTGACCGTTTACTTTTTTTATTCCAACTGTACCTTAAATCACATCTACTCTTATACATTCATTATTCTTTTTGAATGTTCAAACCATTCAAAAAATCCCTTCCTATAATATCATAACGAATTCTTTACAAAATTGCACTTGATCATCCTTAACTTTGGACATCAAATATGACGCACCTTACACAAATTGATCAAAATGACATTTCAGCGATCGAGTTAATAGATCTATCTTATGGTTTTGATCTGTGTTACATTTAATACAATACAATCTTTATTGTAATTAATCAAATTGAATAATGGATCTCAGAAGATGATTTATTTTCTTATTTATGATGAACTAATTTCATCAAAATATCGACACTACGAACTATGACCATTCATTATATAACATTTGTCTGCAATTTTATATGGATCTAATATTTATACTATAGTATTGCTTTTGAGCTCGAAATTCATAGAATGCAATACATAGTCTCGACCAAATAAACATGTAAGCAACCAAATTATAAGCGTATTTAGTAGTTGTCAAATCAGGCGCTTGCATGGATTTTGAAACGTTAACATGCAATAAACATTTGTTGGTAAGTATATGATGTATTTCTATTCTTTTAATCTTCATTTTATTTAAATTATATTTCTCAATTGATAAACATTTTATCAATCATATAAAATGCATAAATTTATCTTTGTAGATTATTATAACATTACATAGCATATGTTTTTACACTACTAGAATGATTAAATATTATCATTTCATTTTTCTAGTAAGGATCCCACTAGACTTTTATGTTTCTACAAACCTCAAGATGAAACTAGCAGGTGTTAGGACCCATATACCATGGGATTTTGACCTTGAGGAAAGCTCAGCAAATCATAAGCCTACATACGATGAGTAACTGCTTATTGGTTTATCACATATAACTCCTAACCCATGGTTCCTTGATCTAATCACACCTTTAAATTGAGGAACGCTCAAAAAGTAGGGATTACTCACTCGTACCCACTATTTCACGATGGCCTAAGTTGTAACTTCCTGGAAATTTTAATAACAAATTAATTTACTAATAAGGGTAAAAATATAATTTCACATAAAAGGACAAATTAGAAAATTTCAATAAATGAAGGAATTTGGGAGATCTGACTTTTCCATTGTGTCATGTATATTTTTCTAGCCCAAATTCATATATTAGCTATTAAAAAAGATATTGTATGATGAAGAAATGAAATTTTACCATATCGCGCATTTTATGTTTTGCGCATATTTTCAAATTAAGTTTAAGAATTAATTAGAAGAATAAAGAAAACCTTATTCGTAAAAAATAAGTTAAATATGTGTGAATTATTCTTAATTGAAAATGATACGATGGTTTATGTACATTTATACGAAAAGAAGGAAAAATAATTTCATGCACAGTTTTGAAAATGCTTTAAGGTAGAAGCTATAATGATGAAATTATTGATGTAATTATTTTATAGGATATATTGAATATACTAGAGAAGGGAAGTATCGATAAATTTAACAAAAGTAAAGGCTTATTGTAATAGAAATGTAATGTAACCATATATTTGGAAAAAGAAGGTATTTAGTAAAATAAACATTACATATTTTGAAAAGAAAAGGGTAAGAGTGTATTAATGGGAGAAAATCATGTATTAAAGAAAAGGTAAGATATGTCATTTCTTATTTGTAGAGAATAAGGATAAGTTTGATTACACACACGTTTGATTATAAACTTAGGATTCTGCATAAAGGTTAGTAATTGTAACGACCTGTAAATTTTTAATGGTTTTAATAACGTAATTAGATGAAATTTTGTAAAATTTTAAATAATTGAATTAGGAAATAAAAATTTAATATTTTGAATACGTCTACTTAAACATATTAAATGGAAAATTTTCATCCGCTAATATGGAAGTTTATTTTGTTGTGTAATTTTATTTAAATTTAAATCAGTTAATATTTGATGATAATAAAATATTTTCCAAACCTGAATATTTTTATATAATAAATTTGTAAATCATCTTATGAGTGAGACGTCATATTTCGTTTCGTCAAATTTGGACTGCTATTGCTCTGTTTATCTTATTTTCGGCAAATATATAGCATTTTCGACACTGAATATCGACTTTAGATAGAATGGTTGTATAACTGATATCTGTGTACCGTTTGGATCATGCTGATCTCCGTAGTATATTCATTCGGGTGTTTCGGAATTCGGGACATGACAAAATCGGTAAACCGATCAGTCATATCGGTTCCACAATTGACCCTTTGGTTTCTGTGTCTTTTCAATTGTCAGCCATATAATATCAATAGCCATCGACCATTGGCATTCCCAATAATTCAACATTTGGAATTTTACTATTCCAACGTATTATACCTGGTCCATTTCTCTGCCCATTCATTTGCTTTTGTTTCTCTGGTATTCTGTAATAAGGTTCCTTCCATCTAAAATAAATATATATAATACTCATAAACATATATTGCGAGCTACAGTGCTAGCTTATTCCTCCTCCTCCCTTTCCGTTTTCTTCTTGGCTTTGCCTCCATGCAAACATCACCAGTGGCCGAGCTTTCACACCACTACTTTGGCCTTCCATCCTCCCCTCACCGTACCACAACCTTCATCCACCATCCCTTCTCTCCTCCTAGCGTCGACCCCATCATCTCCTCCCTATCACCCGCATGCATGCATCAGCACGCAAGTCTACCCACACGGCTCGCTCACCTAGCTTTCCTCCCCACCTATTTCCAGTTCGCCAGCCCCTCACATCTCGGCCAGCCCATGCTCTCGCCTCCCTGTGCTGAAGACACCATCACACCTCCGCCACCGTGCCTCTTCCTCCCAGGCTAGCGGCAACAGCCGAGCCCTTCCTCTTCTTGTTTAGTGGTTCACGCGTATATATATAGGTTAGTTTTATAAATTATATATATATATATTGAATTATACATATTTAGTTTATATATGTGTTTTTTTCGCATTGGGTTTTTGCAAATAGTGTGATTTATCTATTTGCAGTACATACAATTACAGTTATATATATGTTATATATATCAGTTTATATACGTAAATTATATATCTATTTGGTTTTCAATTATAGTATGGAAGTTTGTTTAAAATTTATGTTATGTTTCAAAGTATATATTTATGTTATATATACTGTTTTATAAATATTGTGTTTAGTATGGATTTTTAAAATGTAAGTATATATGTGATGTCCCTGGCAAACAGTAAGCATGACCTTTCTTATATATATATATTGATGTTTATATATAAATTATTTTTATTATAGTATGAAGTGATGGTACATATATATATATATATAGATATATAAGTCCTATATATACTTTGATATGTATGTAGTCAGATTTTCTTGGTTATAGTTTATAATAAAGGTGCTATTTGTTTATTAAAGTTTTATTACTAAATGGTATAGATATATAAATATATAGATAGTTATCTATTATATAAGTTGCATTAGTATTTTATATAATCTGAGTACATTTGATTCTGTTATTTATAATATGTTAGTACTATATTAGCCTTTATGAAGTGCATTTGGGCTAGTGCAAATTGTTGTTGTTATATATTATATATATACTTTGATTTGATATATATATATATATGTGTGTTTAACTAAAACATTGATTTGAAAATGTATAAGTGGTTTCATATAAAAAGTTGTGTAGTATGTTTTGTTTGGATATGGATATAAAACATTTGTTTACATATTTATACAAGTTATATGTAACCAGGTCTAGAATTTTATATTAGAGAATGATATATATGAATCTTAAAGTATAATATGTTGGTTTATATAAGTTTTAAAAATATTGATTTTAAGAAAACAATAATAATAGTAGTAATAGTATATATATTTTCCATCTATATCAAGCTGGTTCTAATTGTTCCATCGATTCCTTGTTATCAGTTTTGATCGTCGAATTCGTGCCAATCTTGCTTTGCTTTGGAATTCGTAGCTTGTTCTATTGGCAAACTCCTCTAACCTCGAAAGGTGAGCAATCACTCACGATTAACATTCTTATATTTATTAGATTTGATTTCATTTGAAACGACAATTGAAATATGATGTGAAATTGAACTGTTAAGCATTTGCCATATATGATATACCAGTATCTGTAACTGTTCACCTATGACATCTGACACCATGATCTGTTATTTATATTTTATCTGTTATTGATGATATATTCTTGTTATTGATATATTATATTATATTATATTCATAACTGTTCTCACTATGCAAGTTCCCTGTTAGTATAGAATTCCCTATGGGTTGAAATGATACATACCCGAACGATCTTGTAGAATAGGAGAAAATCGTTATGGGTTGAAATGATAAACCTAAGCAATTTTCATTTACTCTGAATTGGGATTGCGGGTTAAAATGATATATACCCCTATATATTTAAATTGCGGATTGAAATGATAAATATCTGTATCACTTGACCATAGGATGGAAAATTATATACATACACCGTTGGTATATATATATATTTTGAAAATGATTTCCAAGGTTTTGAAAAGAAATATATGGTTTTAATGAATATTGATTTTAAGACATTATATATAAATGTATTTTTATAAAGGTTTAAATTTTTTATTTTTAAAATTTTATGTTTAGAAAATTTTATAGTTATAAGTTAATTTGAAATTATAAATTTTAAGAATTTACTTATAATTTTACTACTTTTTAAATATATAAATAAATTTAATATAAAATAAATTTAATAATAAGATTTAATTTAATAAAATTTAATTTAATTATTATATAATATGTTTTAAGTATTTATTTAAAACTTTATTTTAAAAGATAGATTCTACAATAATTTTAATAAATTGAGGTTGGAAAGATAAATTTGAAATTGATTTGAAATTATATTTATTTAAGAATTATACTTAAATAAGATTGATTTGAAACTTATTGAATTTGAGGTTTTAAGGATATGATTTTATAACTTGATTTTGATTTAAGATGATTTAATGAATATTTTCAAATTTAAATAAATTTAAATGGGATAATTAGTTTTTATTTAAATTTGTATTTTGAAACTTTATTTAAATGATATTGTATTGGCTAGGTGAATATTTTAATATTAAATAATGGTAAAGTTGAATTTGAAATATAAATGAATTTATCAAATTGAGTTATTGTAAAGGTTTAAATATTTTAAACTTTGAAATCTATTGAAATCGAAATGGTTATTTTGTAGTTCAAATTTATATTTGAAATTGATATAAAAGGGTTTATTGAGATTTGAATTGAATTGAAATGGAAGAACTGAGATTTGATTTAAATGGGATTTTGGAATTTGAGTTAATTCGAATTGATTTTTGAACTTTGAGGAAACTATTTTTATCATGTAAAGTAATTTAAAATATATATAAATATTTTTACTTTATAAATTATTTTAATATATATACTAATTATTTTATTATATAAACTATTTTAACTTATAACTATTTTATTATACTAATTATTTTATTATATATACTACTTTAACTTATAACTACTTTATTATATATACTATTTTTAATATCTAAACTATTTAAGTGGGAAGTGTTATGATTTCAAAGTGTTATGATTTCCAAAGTGTTCTGATTTTTAAAGTGTTATAATTTCGAAAGAGTTATAATTTTGGAAAGTGCTGTGATTTTGGAAATGGATATATTTTAAGTGAGTATTGATCTCGTATTGATATGGTTTTTGAAATGGATATGATATTTTGAAATGACCACGGTGTTATAAAAACGTTTGGTTGTTAAAGAGACCAGGATCGGTTATTGTCATACTCTCTACCAATACCGAAAAACACTTTAACAACTGTGTACGTGGTGTAGATTCCAGAACGAAGTAGGATGGTTTGGTGACGATTCTATATGGTATTTATGTAGCCCTGACTGCCATGAGTCAGCTTGATGCGGCTGAAACAGGAGCTATGCCGGGCCAAGTGAGGTCATTCCTCCTATCGAACACATTTCTTCTATACCATTCTATTGCTTTTGTGATTTGATTGGGTGCACCATTTGATTTTGGGAGTGTGTCACGAGGTGGGTGGTAGTAGCTGCTATGCGTTACCACCAGTTCGGATCCGCAAAAGGTATATCTACCCTGGCATTGCCTCTAGTGCCTTGTCGCATGCCCTATCGCACCTTCTACGAGTTTGTTTTGTACCATACCTATGGAGTGCCCTCTAATAGCCCTCCAGTTTACGGGGGGAGTTACGGTACTGTATAGACTATGGGAATATATAAAATGTGTTAAGGGGGATATGGGTAATGCCTTAAAGCTATTTTAATAGTTTACTTCACTATAGACATATTATAATAGCGTATATTACTACGTAGTAGATAGTTCCACGGATCCTTAGAGGATGGAAATCCCAAGCATCATTTAAGTTACTTTTATTTCATTTGACATTTCACTTGAGTTGAATTTATTAATATAAGAATGTTAATCCTGACTCAAGTTTTTTATGTTCTGCTTTATGCTCGGGTCAAATTGAGTGTCACAGCATTTGAGACTCACCTTTAGAGTTGGAGCTTCGCTTGGAGATCCATCTACATCTATTCAGCTTTCAGTTATTCCGTTGACTCCAGTTATATTCAGATTTTGTTATTTGACTATTGTATTGAGACTTCTATGTATTCAAGACTTCAGTTGTATCTTGTTTAATTCTGTTATATATATATAGTAGCTTCATGAACTACTATTCATTTATTTCCGCTGCTTATTGTTATGTTACTCTGTATCTGTGATTCTGTGATTATTTATTTACTGTATATGCTGAATTTTGCTAAATATAAATTAACAATCTGATATTTTGAGCAATTCAAGTCCGACATGTGCGGATGCGAATGGCACGAAATACCTGGTCATTACAATAATACATATATAGGATACCAATTAATATAATTGATTTAAACTAATGAAATCGATTTTAAATTGGAGACTTTAATACCAATTAGTTGGTGAGGAGTATGGTTTCCAATTAAATAAATGCATACACATCTATATACAAATACATTATTCTCTGCTATATTCAACAATAACAAAAATGATAAACATTATCAAATACTTAGGTAAAGGAAATAATTTAAATAAATGACTTTTAATGACATTAAAGAGGAAGGATAATGATGTTACCTTCTTTGAGTAAACTAAAGAGAGATAAAATTTTCTTATACGTAAAGGAAAATAACTTGAGGATAAACAAATCTTGTTTTCTAAACCTAGTTTTCAACTATAAATACATAGCCAAACCCCATTCTTTTCATTTTAATTAGAAACCTTAGCCTCCATCATCATCTTCTACTTCCTCCTCCTCAAAAATTCTTAAAACATTTCCTATTCTCATCCCTTAAATTTTCTTAATAAAAATTAAAAAGATTATACATCAAATTAAAGAAGAGAGAATCAAAATAAAAGAGAAAGGGAGATGGAAAATAAATCAACAAGGGAGAGAGGCAGCGAAATAAAATCAAATTTAGAAGAGAAATTACTTCGAGGTGAGTGGGTATATTTCTAATAAGATGATGATGTGATGATGTGTGGTTAATTTTGATATATCCTATCTGGTTTAGGTTGTTGAAAACTAAATTGTAAATCATATTGTTTAGATATGAGATTGAATAATAAATTAAATTTATGCAAACCTGTTAAATAGGGATTGGCCTAGAATAAAACCCCTTTCTTTAATTTTTCTAATCCTATAATCTGTTAATATAATTTTTTAATATTGATGTTAGTAGTACACCCTAGACTTGAATGGTTCCTATAAATCTGTAAATTGATAAAGAATTCACATAACCCGCATTGCTTATAGTAACCATAGAATAAACTATTTTACTACAATATTGTATAGATTTGTAGATTAAAATTGATATTAACAAGTTTGGTTAATTCTAACTAGCTTACTGTATGATAATAAATTTAGGAATGACGACAATAATTAACAAAAGTGAATTAAACAATAATTAAATTGGAACAGAAATAAACAAACATTAAACTAAAATTTACACCACGACCGATCGAGTGTACTACTAGCAGCAGTCGTTTGCTCCAATAGATAGTGGTCGACCGGTTGGCATTCCAGAAGTGCAATCCGATCCTCGGCCCGAGGGCCAAGTTATAAATAAAACTATTTTAGGTTTAAATGTATGTATATAGTATATGTGTGGATGTTAGATTAGGGAGCTAGTTTCCCATGAGGCGACACTAGGACGTTGTGAAGCTGGTTAAATGCTATTTACCCAATAGGGGTCAATACTCGACTAAGGGAGATTCTATCGCAATCAGCACTCATATGATGTTCTAAAGCGGATGCGCAGCACCAACCAATGCCTAATGAAGTGTGTGGGACCAACATAATGAGAGTTCCTTGGTATTCATGAATTCAGATGCAACGTGATGATGTATTGTTGTTCGATCCCGAATCATGCAAAATGACGGAATTACGTTACCTGTAACGACCCGTATTTTTACGGATCGAAACATCGTAAAACAATTATCATTTGGTCGCATTGTTGATAAGTCATCCATAGTCTAAGTCTTAGGTCGTATAGAAGATAGGTCGTATAGTGGTTAGGTCGTAGTAGACGACCTAGGGAAGTGGAGCGGCCTATAGGAAGTTGGCGACCTAAGAAGTGGAACAACCTAAGCAGTTAGGTCGTGTGATAGTTAAGTCGTACAGGAGTTAAGTCGTATGGTGGCTTAGGTCGTGGGGTAGGATTAGGTCGGAGGAGCGACTTAAGAGGTTGGAGCGACCTAAGAGAGTTGGCGACTTATAGGAGTAGACGACTTATAGGATTGGCGACTTAAGATAGTGGTGACCTAAGAGTTAGAGACCTATAGGAGTTAGCAACCTAAGGGTTAGTAACCTACAGCATTTTGCGACCTAGTGGTGAGCGACCTATTGGTTAGCGAGTTAGCGTAGTTAGGTCGTTAGACGACCTAAGGAGTTAGGTCATGAGCTTCTGTGTTGAGTTAGGTCGTAGGCCGCGAGGAAGCGTGTGTGTTAGGTCGTAGAAGTGCGCTGATGCGCTAAGTCGTTAGGTCGTAGGTTGCATGGATGCGCATGCCTGTGTTAGGTCGTAGGTCGTATAGATGCGCTTATCTGCTAAGTCTTAAGTCGTGGGGTTTTAGGTCGTAAGATTTTATAAGTCGTAAGTCGGAGAGGTTTGTTAAGTCGTGGGTTTTAGGTCGTGAGGTTTTTAGGTCGTGGATGACCTAAGAGCGAACGACCTAAGGAAATCAGCTATAAATAGGAGAGTTTTTCTTCATTTTTGGGATCCGTATTTTGGAGCAACGAAGTGCTGCCATTTTGAGAGCTCGACTTCTTCACTTCCTTTCTCCACTCTAATCTTGTGATTCCTTTCATCCAAATCGAAGATCAAATTGAAGATCCAAGAGCTTAGATTGAAGATCTTCATCCATCGAAGAGAGATTTCATCGTTTGAAGCGGATTTGTGATAGATCGAGTTAGATCCTTCGCTGTCCAGATCTGAAGTGTGTTGCTTTTGAGTTGTTTAGGTGATTTGGTGAGTGATGATTATCTCTCACACGGATCCAAAGGAGTATATCGGATCGTTGGCTTGATTTTGTGTTAAAGTAGTGATTTCCATGCATTTTTGTAAACCTAAGTATAGATCCATATAGATCACTTGTTCATGATGATTTGACAACCATTTTACTACATGATAACTTATGCAAGTTCATTCATCAAGATTATAGAGATATTGCTCATGTTTTCCTACTTGTTAGACTTTCAACTCTTTATTTACGAAATTGCCATTATTGTTAATATTGTCTATCTAGATCCTATTTGAATGTTTGCTTACTTGGATTAATGTTGACTTGATTGATTGCTATGAATTAGATGATTGATGATTTGATTTAGACCGAAGATGATTCAAAAGCTAAGGGAAAGGCTCTTGAATTGGAAAAGCTGCTCGTGGCATATGTAGCGGATGAGGAAGCTCATATGGATAGATTTGATGATGATGTTGAGATGAGGCTTTGCTATGATGATGATGAGGCAAAGCATGATATGAGATAGCCTTGGTCTAATCCAGACGGGATTATTCCAAGCATGTTGATAACTCGGTGAAATGGTTCGAGTTGAGGATAATGGTTTGCTCGAGAGGCGCTTGAGCTAGTATGGAAATAGTCGTCGAGGAGGATGACTAGGAGGCTGAGATCTCATCGTTGTTGAAGGTTCTAGCATGCTCAAAGCAAGAGTACGTTGGGCAGATTCGATAGTCCCTGAAGGCTACTGATTGGTAGTCAAGTACTCTGGGCAGATTCGATAGTCCTAGGCACGGGTCACGATGACGTGCGGAGTTATGTCTAGAACCGGGGTTTCCATTAACCCTTGATGGACGGATGAAAGAATGAGCCGGTCATTCAATTAACGATGATATCAAAGCAATGATAACAGTGATAGCCAGAGTCATGGATGTTTGGTTGTATCGTCATTCGGTCTCAAGAGCGGTATTTTCTGGGTGCTTATCTGATCTTGGTTTTGGCCTTGGGGGTTTGTACTTGGAAAACATTGCCCTTGACTCAAGTGATAATTGCTTTACTTTAAATTGTATGCTTTGCTATGCTTGCTTCTGCTTAGTGTGTGTCTCGGGGCTATCACTGTAGAAAGAGGTGGAGTGGGAGGGTTGTATTCCTATTCCTTTTCCTTTATGCTCTTTTGGTATGTTGTTAGTTAATTTACCGCTCACTAAGACTGTTGTCTGACTCAAGGCTTTATGTTTTAACTCTTATTGCCTTGGGTTGTTCGTCCATTTTGGGACGGACAGACTAGGTAGCAGGTGACAGGTGCTGTTCTTGCTTTCCACGATGCAGATGACGAAGACGAGCTGGAGTATTGCATATTATTTCTTACTATATGTACTGGATGTTTCGCTGCTTGTATATTCTCTGAGTGATATGTAGTGAGGCTTGTTGTATTGACCATACAGATGTTTGTATTCAACTATTATGAAGTTTTATTGATAAGAATTATGTTCTGTGAAGCTTCACTATATATATATATTCTATTGTATTTTGTCCATGCGCTGTGAGTAATACGATAGATTCTGTTGTTTTAATTTACCCTGACAATCGTCCATGGTCGCCTGGCACACTTTACAGCGCACTATATCTAGGTTCAGTGCAAGGGTCGTGGGCGGTCGTCACATTTGGTATCAAAGCTTTGGTTAATCGATTTTACCCAACGCTCGCTGACGTAACTACGTATGAGAGACGTAATTGTATTTTGATGGATGATTACTATATATAATATAGTAGCTTAGAAGTATGTGAGTCCTTTATGCAGTTGTTTCTCAACATGTGCTGATCATTCCTTTTTATAGATATTGAGAATGAGTCGAAGAGGGAGACCAGCTGCTAGGGAAGGCCGTGCTACTGAAGGGGCTGCTGATTATACTGCTATGTTCGAAGCTATGATGACTTCGATCATGAGAAGGATGCCAGCTCCGGGGCCATCGGTGGATGTTGGAGTTCAAGTTCAAACTCCAAAACTGGTGGATTTTGCTAAGCTGTGTAAGGACTATATTGCTCTTGGAGGAAAGGTTTTCTTGGGGACAGAATCGACCATGAAGTCCAGAGGTGGATAGATGCTTGTAGAAGGATCTTTGGTGATTTGGGAATCGATGATGCAACTAAAAGGAAGCTTGCATCAAGACAGCTTCAAGGAAGAGCTTCTGATTGGTGGAACTCTACCACCATTGATACTCCGGAGGAGGAGATTACTTGGGAGCAATTCCAAGTCAGATTTGAAGCTAAGTTCATTTCTACAGCTCAGAAGTCTGTCCTGTTCAAGAAGTTTGTGGAGCTCAAGCAGGGTGGAAGACCAGTTCTTGAGTATGTATCGGAGTTTGAAGCTTTGTCCAAGTATGCCTGGTCGTATATTGAATCTCCTTACCAGAAGAATGAGAAGTTTGTGACAGGCTTGGACAGTTACCTTGGGAGGCAGTTGGTGGATCATTTGGACGATTCATTTGAGAAGCTTGTGGAGAAAGCTCTCAGGCACGAGAATCTGTTTCCTAAGGAAGGATCTGTTGTTGTTGCGACCAGGGAAGAGGCTAAACCTCAGCAGGGTGGAAACAAGAAGAGGAAGCAGCAGCAGCAAAAGGGTAAGGATGGCCAGAAGAAGCCAAAGGGCGAAGTGACCTGCTACAATTGTCAACAGAAGGGCCATTTCTCCAGGGACTGTAAGAATCCGAAGGTGCCGGTGAAGTGTCACAACTGTGACAAGCTGGGGCATGTTAGGAAGAATTGTCCAGAACCACGGAGGGACAAGCAGATTGTGCAAGCTTATGCTTTGGGAGCTGTTCCATCATCTTCGAAAGCTCCTACCATTGAAGAGAAAGGAAAGAGTGTAGTGGTTCAAGGTACTCTTTTCCTATGTGGTGTTCCAGTGAGAGTGCTATTTGATACTGGGGCGTCGCATTCTTTTATTTGTAATGAACTTGTAGGCCGGTTGGGTTTAGAACCGGATATGGTTGATAGGCCATTGGTTGTGACTAATCCAGTTGGGGGTTCGTCTTGTTTGTGTATGCTATGCCGTGGTCTGATTGTATCGAGTCATGATTGCCCTTTTGTTTGTGATTGTTTTGTTCTGAACTTTGCGGGGTTCGGAATCATTTTGGGTATGGACTGGCTTAGGAAGTATGCGGCAAAGGTTGATTGTGAGAGGTTGGAGGTGACAGTCGAGAATGTGGAGGGGCGAAAGATTGTGATACGATATAAGCATGAAGAAGGCGTCTTCATGAGCTTCATGTATTCGTTGGTTGTTCCACGGGATGGACTGTCATCGATGCCAATCGTTAATGGATTTGAGGATGTCTTTGACGAGGTCAAAGGGTTACCGCCGCATAGAGAGATCGAGTTTCGTATAGATCTAGTTGAGGGAGCCAGACCTGTTGTGATGCCTCTTAGGCGAATGGCGCCTAGGGAACAGCAGGAGTTGAGGGTGCAAGTCGATGATCTTTTACAGAAAGGATTCATTCGGCGTAGTGTGTCCGAATGGGGTGCACCAGTTGTGTTTGTAACCAAAGCGGATAGGTCGCTGAGGTTGTGTGTGGATTATCATGAGCTGAATAAGGTGACTAAGAAGAACAAGTATCCATTGCCGAGAATAGATGACTTGTTTGATCAGCTTCACGAAGCTAAGGTGTTTTCTCAGATGGATTTGGCAATGGGATTTCACCAGTTAAGAGTGGCTAAGGATAGTGTGCCGAAGACTGCTTTCAGGACACCATCCGGTTTCTTTGAGTGGCTGGTAATGATGTTTGGATTGACTAATGCGCCAGCATATTTTGTGGATCTTATGAATAGAGTGTTCAGAGATCAGCTGAACAAGTTCGTGCTTGTGTTTGTGGATGATATTCTGATTTATTCCAGAACTGAAGAAGAGCACAAGGCGCACTTGCGTATTGTTTTGGAAATATTGCGGAAACATCAGCTGAAGGCTAAGTTTTCGAAGTGTCACTTCTGGAAGAGTGAAGTGAGGTTCTTAGGCCATGTTATCTCTGGAAATGGAATAGCGGTTGATCCCGCCAAGGTAGCAGCAATCCAGGATTGGGGTAGACCTAAGAATGCATCTGATGTGAGAAGTTTTCTTGGATTAGCAGGATATTATCGTCGATTTATCAAGGACTTTTCCAAGGTAGCTGCACCATTAACATGATAGACAAAGAAGAACCTAGTGTTCAGATGGGAAGATAAGTGTGAGCAAGCTTTCAGAATCCTGAAAGAGCGATTGACAAGTGCTCTTGTTTTGACTATTCCAAGTGGGAATGATGAGATGGTGGTTTACACCGACGCATGTGGTACTGGACTTGGAGCAGTGCTGATGCAGAGGGATAAAGTTGTTGCGTATGTAAGTCGACAACTGAAGCCGCATGAAAGGAATTACCCGACTCATGATTTGGAGTTAGCGGCGATTGTTTTTGCTCTAAAGATGTGGAGACATTATCTATTGGGAGTTCGATTCGAGTTGTTTAAAGATCATAAGTCATTGAAGTATCTTTTCTCCCAAAAGGATTTGAATCTTCGACAGCAACGATGGTTAGAGTTTTTGGCATCATATGATTTTGGTATAGCTTATACTCCGGGAAAGGGTAACGCAGTGGCAGATGCGTTAAGTCGAAGACATGCAGGATTGGGAGCCATGTTTTCGGAATGGAAGAGTCTCGAGTATTTAGCTGGATTTGACTTCAGGCCCAGATGCGAATTGGAACCTGAGATGTTGGCAAACTTATCGATAAGACCAACTCTTGTGGAAAGGATTAGCGAGAGCCAAAAGCGAGACGATAAGCTTGTCAAGATTATCCGTGATTTGGAATCTGGATTGGACCTAGAAAAGGATAAGGGATTCGAGGTCGATCGAGAAGGTTGGCTTCGAAAGCAAGGACGACTAGTTGTTCCCGATATAGATGGATTGAGAGATGAAGTTTTGAAGGAAAGTCATCACTCGAAGTTGACAATTCATCCAGGGGGAAATAAGATGTATCGGGATATGAAGAGAACCTATTACTTGGAAGGTATGAAGAAGGATGTTGGAAATTTCATTTCCAAGTGCATGAACTGCCAGTTGGTGAAAGCCGAACAGAAGAAGCCAAGTGGATTGCTTCAGCCATTAGAAGTTCCTACATGGAAGTGGGAGCAAGTATCGATGGATTTTATTGATGGGTTACTTAGAACCAGAACGGGAAATGAAGGGATTTGGGTCATCGTAGATCGTCTGACTAAGAGTGCAAGATTCATTCCTGTTCGATCGACTAGGACTGCATCAAAGTTGGCAGAGTTGTATGTTAAATGGATAGTTCGATTCCATGGTATTTCGAAGAGTATAGTGAGCGATCGAGATCCATTGTTCACTAGTGGATTTTGGAAGAGCTTTCAGGAAGTTTTGGGAACCGAGTTATGTTTGAGTACAGCTTATCACCCTCAAACAGATGGTCAGACCGAGAGAGTCAACCGAGTTTTGGAAGATCTCCTCAGAGCTTGTGTTTTGGATTTCGGAGGATCATGGGAAGATCATCTTCATTTGGTGGAATTTTCGTATAATAACAGTTACCAATCAAGCATTGGTATGGCACCGTATGAGGCATTGTATGGGAGACCATGTAACTCTCCGACATGTTGGTTAGAGACAGGAGAGAAGCTAATACTTGGGCCAGAAATGATTCGATAGACTTCGGATTGCATAGAGATCATTCGGCAACGAATGAAGGTAGCCCAAGATCGCCAGAAAAGTTATGCTGATAAGCGTCGTAAGAATTTGGAGTTCGACGTAGGTGATATGGTTTTTGTGAAGATTTCTCCACTGAAGAATGTTATTCGATTCGGGAAGAAAGGAAAATTGACTCCGAGATTTGTTGGACCATTCTCGATTATCGAGTGCATTGGAAAGCTCGCCTAGAGATTGGAGTTACCAGAGAAGATGTCGGGTGTGCACAATGTTTTTCATGTATCGTATCTACGGAAGTATGTGCACGACTCGAATACAGTGGTTTCGGCTGATAGCTGTGAAGATTTCAAGGTTGATCCAGTCGATAAGAGACCTCGTAAGCCGCTTCGTGTTGTGGAAACCGACACGAAACAGCTTAGGAGGAAGGTAGTTAAGTTGCTCAAGGTACAATGGAGTGATGATGATAACGACTGTACGTGGGAGGTGGAAGAGAGGATGAAGGCAGCTCATCCTGAACTCTTCAAGGTATGGCCCTAAGGTGTCGTGTCATCTAACGACGTTGTAACTTGTTCTAGTTTTAGAATTCTGCATGCTAAGCTAGAATTGGATGCATGGTTTGTTGATTGCTATGGATGGTAGGCATGCAGAATAGTCTTTGATTGCTCTGGTTGTTTGGAATTTCGGGGGCGAAATTCCTAAGGGGGAGAGAATGTAACGACCCGTATTTTTACGGATCGAAACATCGTAAAACAATTATCATTTGGTCGCATTGTTGATAAGTCATCCATAGTCTAAGTCTTAGGTCGTATAGAAGATAGGTCGTATAGTGGTTAGGTCGTAGTAGACGACCTAGGGAAGTGGAGCGACCTATAGGAAGTTGGCGACCTAAGAAGTGGAACAACCTAAGCAGTTAGGTCGTGTGATAGTTAAGTCGTATGGTGGCTTAGGTATTAGGGTAGGATTAGGTCGGAGGAGCGACTTAAGAGGTTGGAGCGACCTAAGAGAGTTAGCGACTTATAGGAGTAGACGACTTATAGGATTGGCGACTTAAGATAGTGGCGACCTAAGAGTTAGCGACCTATAGAAGTTAGCGACCTAAGGGTTAGTAACATACAGTATTTTGTGACCTAGTGGTGAGCGACCTATTGGTTAGCGAGTTAGCGTAGTTAGGTCGTTAGACGACCTAAGGAGTTAGGTCGTGAGCTTTTGTGTTGAGTTAGGTCGTAGGCCGCGAGGAAGCGTGTGTGTTAGGTCGTAGAAGTGCGCTGATGCGCTAAGTCGTTAGGTCGTAGGTTGCATGGATGCGCATGCCTGTGTTAGGTCGTAGGTCGTATAGATGCGCTTATCTGCTAAGTCTTAAGTCGTGGGGTTTTAGGTCGTAAGATTTTATAAGTCATAAGTCGGAGAGGTTTGTTAAGTCGTGGGTTTTAGGTCGTGAGGTTTTTAGGTCGTGGACGACCTAAGAGCGAACGACCTAAGGAAATCAGCTATAAATAGGAGAGTTTTTCTTCATTTTTGGGATCCGGATTTTGAAGCGACGAAGTGCTGCCATTTTGAGAGCTCGACTTCTTCACTTCCTTTCTCCACTCTAATCTTGTGATTCCTTTCATCCAAATCGAAGATCAAATTGAAGATCCAAGAGCTTAGATTGAAGATCTTCATCCATCGAAGAGAGATTTCATCGTTTGAAGCGGATTTGTGATAGATCGAGTTAGATCCTTCGCTGTCCAGATCTGAAGTGTGTTGCTTTTGAGTTGTTTAGGTGATTTGGTGAGTGATGATTATCTCTCACACGGATCCAAAGGAGTATATCGGATCGTTGGCTTGATTTTGTGTTAAAGTAGTGATTTCCATGCATTTTTGTAAACCTACGTATAGATCCATATAGATCCATTGTTCATGATGATTTGACAACCATTTTACTACATGATAACTTATGCAAGTTCATTCATCAAGATTATAGAGATATTGCTCATGTTTTCCTACTTGTTAGACTTTCAACTCTTTATTTACGAAATTGCCATTATTGTTAATATTGTCTATCTAGATCCTATTTGAATGTTTGCTTACTTGGATTAATGTTGACTTGATTGATTGCTATGAATTAGATGATTGATGATTTGATTTAGACCGAAGATGATTCAAAAGCTAAGGGAAGGCTCTTGAATTGGAAAAGCTGCTCGTGGCATATGTAGCGGATGAGGAAGCTCATATGGATAGATTTGATGATGATGTTGAGATGAGGCTTTGCTATGATGATGATGAGGCGAAGCATGATATGAGATAGCCTTGGTCTAATCCAGATGGGATTATTCCAAGCATGTTGATAACTCGGTGAAATGGTTCGAGTTCAGGATAATGGTTTGCTCGAGAGGCGCTTGGCTAGTATGGAAATAGTCGTCGAGGAGGATGACTAGGAGGCTGAGATCTCATCGTTGTTGAAGGTTCTAGCATGCTCAAAGCAAGAGTACGTTGGGCAGATTCGATAGTCCCTGAAGGCTACTGATTGGTAGTCAAGTACTCTGGGCAGATTCGATAGTCCTAGGCACGGGTCACGATGACGTGCAGAGTTATGTCTAGAACCGGGGTTTCCATTAACCCTTGATGGACGGATGAAAGAATGAGCCGGTCATTCAATTAACGATGATATCAAAGCAATGATAACAGTGATAGCCAGAGTCATGGATGTTTGGTTGTATCGTCATTCGGTCTCAAGAGCGGTATTCTCTGGGTGCTTATCTGATCTTGGTTTAGGCCTTGGGGGTTTGTACTTGGAAAACATCGCCCTTGACTCAAGTGATAATTGCTTTACTTTAAATTGTATGCTTTGCTATGCTTGCTTCTGCTTAGTGTGTGTCTCGGGGCTATCACTGTAGAAAGAGGTGGAGTGGGAGGGTTGTATTCCTATTCCTTTTCCTTTATGCTCTTTTGGTATGTTGTTAGTTAATTTACCGCTCACTAAGACTGTTGTCTGACTCAAGGCTTTATGTTTTAACTCTTATTGCCTTGGGTTGTTCGTCCATTTTGGGACGGACAGACTAGGTAGCAGGTGACAGGTGCTGTTCTTGCTTTCCACGATGCAGATGACGAAGACGAGCTGGAGTATTGCATATTATTTCTTACTATATGTACTGGATGTTTCGCTGCTTGTATATTCTCTGAGTGATATGTAGTGAGGCTTGTTGTATTGACCATACAGATGTTTGTATTCAACTATTATGAAGTTTTATTGATAAGAATTATGTTCTGTGAAGCTTCACTATATATATATATTCTATTGTATTTTGTCCATGCGCTGTGAGTAATACGATAGATTCTGTTGTTTTAATTTACCCTGACAATCGTCCATGGTCGCCTGGCACACTTTACAGCGCACTATATCTAGGTTCAGTGCAAGGGTCGTGGGCGGTCGTCACATTTGGTATCAAAGCTTTGGTTAATCGATTTTACCCAACGCTCGCTGACGTAACTACGTATGAGAGACGTAATTGTATTTTGATGGATGATTACTATATATAATATAGTAGCTTAGAAGTATGTGAGTCCTTTATGCAGTTGTTTCTCAACATGTGCTGATCATTCCTTTTTATAGATATTGAGAATGAGTCGAAGAGGGAGACCAGCTGCTAGGGAAGGCCGTGCTACTGAAGGGGCTGCTGATTATACTGCTATGTTCGAAGCTATGATGACTTCGATCATGAGAAGGATGCCAGCTCCGGGGCCATCGGTGGATGTTGGAGTTCAAGTTCAAACTCCAAAACTGGTGGATTTTGCTAAGCTGTGTAAGGACTATATTGCTCTTGGAGGAAAGGTTTTCTTGGGGACAGAATCGACCATGAAGTCCAGAGGTGGATAGATGCTTGTAGAAGGATCTTTGGTGATTTGGGAATCGATGATGCAACTAAAAGGAAGCTTGCATCAAGACAGCTTCAAGGAAGAGCTTCTGATTGGTGGAACTCTACCACCATTGATACTCCGGAGGAGGAGATTACTTGGGAGCAATTCCAAGTCAGATTTGAAGCTAAGTTCATTTCTACAGCTCAGAAGTCTGTCCTGTTCAAGAAGTTTGTGGAGCTCAAGCAGGGTGGAAGACCAGTTCTTGAGTATGTATCGGAGTTTGAAGCTTTGTCCAAGTATGCCCGGTCGTATATTGAATCTCCTTACCAGAAGAATGAGAAGTTTGTGACAGGCTTGGACAGTTACCTTGGGAGGCAGTTGGTGGATCATTTGGACGATTCATTTGAGAAGCTTGTGGAGAAAGCTCTCAGGCACGAGAATCTGTTTCCTAAGGAAGGATCTGTTGTTGTTGCGACCAGGGAAGAGGCTAAACCTCAGCAGGGTGGAAACAAGAAGAGGAAGCAGCAGCAGCAAAAGGGTAAGGATGGCCAGAAGAAGCCAAAGGGCGAAGTGACCTGCTACAATTGTCAACAGAAGGGCCATTTCTCCAGGGACTGTAAGAATCCGAAGGTGCCGGTGAAGTGTCACAACTGTGACAAGCTGGGGCATGTTAGGAAGAATTGTCCAGAACCACGGAGGGACAAGCAGATTGTGCAAGCTTATTCTTTGGGAGCTGTTCCATCATCTTCGAAAGCTCCTACCATTGAAGAGAAAGGAAAGAGTGTAGTGGTTCAAGGTACTCTTTTCCTATGTGGTGTTCCAGTGAGAGTGCTATTTGATACTGGGGCGTCGCATTCTTTTATTTGTAATGAACTTGTAGGCCGGTTGGGTTTAGAACCGGATATGGTTGATAGGCCATTGGTTGTGACTAATCCAGTTGGGGGTTCGTCTTGTTTGTGTATGCTATGCCGTGGTCTGATTGTATCGAGTCATGATTGCCCTTTTGTTTGTGATTGTTTTGTTCTGAACTTTGCGGGGTTCGGAATCATTTTGGGTATGGACTGGCTTAGGAAGTATGCGGCAAAGGTTGATTGTGAGAGGTTGGAGGTGACAGTCGAGAATGTGGAGGGGCGAAAGATTGTGATACGATATAAGCATGAAGAAGGCGTCTTCATGAGCTTCATGTATTCGTTGGTTGTTCCACGGGATGGACTGTCATCGATGCCAATCGTTAATGGATTTGAGGATGTCTTTGACGAGGTCAAAGGGTTACCGCCGCATAGAGAGATCGAGTTTCGTATAGATCTAGTTGAGGGAGCCAGACCTGTTGTGATGCCTCTTAGGCGAATGGCGCCTAGGGAACAGCAGGAGTTGAGGGTGCAAGTCGATGATCTTTTACAGAAAGGATTCATTCGGCGTAGTGTGTCCGAATGGGGTGCACCAGTTGTGTTTGTAACCAAAGCGGATAGGTCGCTGAGGTTGTGTGTGGATTATCATGAGCTGAATAAGGTGACTAAGAAGAACAAGTATCCATTGCCGAGAATAGATGACTTGTTTGATCAGCTTCACGAAGCTAAGGTGTTTTCTCAGATGGATTTGGCAATGGGATTTCACCAGTTAAGAGTGGCTAAGGATAGTGTGCCGAAGACTGCTTTCAGGACACCATCCGGTTTCTTTGAGTGGCTGGTAATGATGTTTGGATTGACTAATGCGCCAGCATATTTTGTGGATCTTATGAATAGAGTGTTCAGAGATCAGCTGAACAAGTTCGTGCTTGTGTTTGTGGATGATATTCTGATTTATTCCAGAACTGAAGAAGAGCACAAGGCGCACTTGCGTATTGTTTTGGAAATATTGCGGAAACATCAGCTGAAGGCTAAGTTTTCGAAGTGTCACTTCTGGAAGAGTGAAGTGAGGTTCTTAGGCCATGTTATCTCTGGAAATGGAATAGCGGTTGATCCCGCCAAGGTAGCAGCAATCCAGGATTGGGGTAGACCTAAGAATGCATCTGATGTGAGAAGTTTTCTTGGATTAGCAGGATATTATCGTCGATTTATCAAGGACTTTTCCAAGGTAGCTGCACCATTAACATGATAGACAAAGAAGAACCTAGTGTTCAGATGGGAAGATAAGTGTGAGCAAGCTTTCAGAATCCTGAAAGAGCGATTGACAAGTGCTCTTGTTTTGACTATTCCAAGTGGGAATGATGAGATGGTGGTTTACACCGACGCATGTGGTACTGGACTTGGAGCAGTGCTGATGCAGAGGGATAAAGTTGTTGCGTATGTAAGTCGACAACTGAAGCCGCATGAAAGGAATTACCCGACTCATGATTTGGAGTTAGCGGTGATTGTTTTTGCTCTAAAGATGTGGAGACATTATCTATTGGGAGTTCGATTCGAGTTGTTTAAAGATCATAAGTCATTGAAGTATCTTTTCTCCCAAAAGGATTTGAATCTTCGACAGCAACGATGGTTAGAGTTTTTGGCATCATATGATTTTGGTATAGCTTATACTCCGGGAAAGGGTAACGCAGTGGCAGATGCGTTAAGTCGAAGACATGCAGGATTGGGAGCCATGTTTTCGGAATGGAAGAGTCTCGAGTATTTAGCTGGATTTGACTTCAGGCCCAGATGCGAATTGGAACCTGAGATGTTGGCAAACTTATCGATAAGACCAACTCTTGTGGAAAGGATTAGCGAGAGCCAAAAGCGAGACGATAAGCTTGTCAAGATTATCCGTGATTTGGAATCTGGATTGGACCTAGAAAAGGATAAGGGATTCGAGGTCGATCGAGAAGGTTGGCTTCGAAAGCAAGGACGACTAGTTGTTCCCGATATAGATGGATTGAGAGATGAAGTTTTGAAGGAAAGTCATCACTCGAAGTTGACAATTCATCCAGGGGGAAATAAGATGTATCGGGATATGAAGAGAACCTATTACTTGGAAGGTATGAAGAAGGATGTTGGAAATTTCATTTCCAAGTGCATGAACTGCCAGTTGGTGAAAGCCGAACAGAAGAAGCCAAGTGGATTGCTTCAGCCATTAGAAGTTCCTACATGGAAGTGGGAGCAAGTATCGATGGATTTTATTGATGGGTTACTTAGAACCAGAACGGGAAATGAAGGGATTTGGGTCATCGTAGATCGTCTGACTAAGAGTGCAAGATTCATTCCTGTTCGATCGACTAGGACTGCATCAAAGTTGGCAGAGTTGTATGTTAAATGGATAGTTCGATTCCATGGTATTTCGAAGAGTATAGTGAGCGATCGAGATCCATTGTTCACTAGTGGATTTTGGAAGAGCTTTCAGGAAGTTTTGGGAACCGAGTTATGTTTGAGTACAGCTTATCACCCTCAAACAGATGGTCAGACCGAGAGAGTCAACCGAGTTTTGGAAGATCTCCTCAGAGCTTGTGTTTTGGATTTCGGAGGATCATGGGAAGATCATCTTCATTTGGTGGAATTTTCGTATAATAACAGTTACCAATCAAGCATTGGTATGGCACCGTATGAGGCATTGTATGGGAGACCATGTAACTCTCCGACATGTTGGTTAGAGACAGGAGAGAAGCTAATACTTGGGCCAGAAATGATTCGATAGACTTCGGATTGCATAGAGATCATTCGGCAACGAATGAAGGTAGCCCAAGATCGCCAGAAAAGTTATGCTGATAAGCGTCGTAAGAATTTGGAGTTCGACGTAGGTGATATGGTTTTTGTGAAGATTTCTCCACTGAAGAATGTTATTCGATTCGGGAAGAAAGGAAAATTGACTCCGAGATTTGTTGGACCATTCTCGATTATCGAGTGCATTGGAAAGCTCGCCTAGAGATTGGAGTTACCAGAGAAGATGTCGGGTGTGCACAATGTTTTTCATGTATCGTATCTACGGAAGTATGTGCACGACTCGAATACAGTGGTTTCGGCTGATAGCTGTGAAGATTTCAAGGTTGATCCAGTCGATAAGAGACCTCGTAAGCCGCTTCGTGTTGTGGAAACCGACACGAAACAGCTTAGGAGGAAGGTAGTTAAGTTGCTCAAGGTACAATGGAGTGATGATGATAACGACTGTACGTGGGAGGTGGAAGAGAGGATGAAGGCAGCTCATCCTGAACTCTTCAAGGTATGGCCCTAAGGTGTCGTGTCATCTAACGACGTTGTAACTTGTTCTAGTTTTAGAATTCTGCATGCTAAGCTAGAATTGGATGCATGGTTTGTTGATTGCTATGGATGGTAGGCATGCAGAATAGTCTTTGATTGCTCTGGTTGTTTGGAATTTCGGGGGCGAAATTCCTAAGGGGGAGAGAATGTAACGACCCGTATTTTTACGGATCGAAACATCGTAAAACAATTATCATTTGGTCGCATTGTTGATAAGTCATCCATAGTCTAAGTCTTAGGTCGTATAGAAGATAGGTCGTATAGTGGTTAGGTCGTAGTAGACGACCTAGGGAAGTGGAGCGACCTATAGGAAGTTGGCGACCTAAGAAGTGGAACAACCTAAGCAGTTAGGTCGTGTGATAGTTAAGTCGTATGGTGGCTTAGGTATTAGGGTAGGATTAGGTCGGAGGAGCGACTTAAGAGGTTGGAGCGACCTAAGAGAGTTAGCGACTTATAGGAGTAGACGACTTATAGGATTGGCGACTTAAGATAGTGGCGACCTAAGAGTTAGCGACCTATAGAAGTTAGCGACCTAAGGGTTAGTAACATACAGTATTTTGTGACCTAGTGGTGAGCGACCTATTGGTTAGCGAGTTAGCGTAGTTAGGTCGTTAGACGACCTAAGGAGTTAGGTCGTGAGCTTTTGTGTTGAGTTAGGTCGTAGGCCGCGAGGAAGCGTGTGTGTTAGGTCGTAGAAGTGCGCTGATGCGCTAAGTCGTTAGGTCGTAGGTTGCATGGATGCGCATGCCTGTGTTAGGTCGTAGGTCGTATAGATGCGCTTATCTGCTAAGTCTTAAGTCGTGGGGTTTTAGGTCGTAAGATTTTATAAGTCATAAGTCGGAGAGGTTTGTTAAGTCGTGGGTTTTAGGTCGTGAGGTTTTTAGGTCGTGGACGACCTAAGAGCGAACGACCTAAGGAAATCAGCTATAAATAGGAGAGTTTTTCTTCATTTTTGGGATCCGGATTTTGAAGCGACGAAGTGCTGCCATTTTGAGAGCTCGACTTCTTCACTTCCTTTCTCCACTCTAATCTTGTGATTCCTTTCATCCAAATCGAAGATCAAATTGAAGATCCAAGAGCTTAGATTGAAGATCTTCATCCATCGAAGAGAGATTTCATCGTTTGAAGCGGATTTGTGATAGATCGAGTTAGATCCTTCGCTGTCCAGATCTGAAGTGTGTTGCTTTTGAGTTGTTTAGGTGATTTGGTGAGTGATGATTATCTCTCACACGGATCCAAAGGAGTATATCGGATCGTTGGCTTGATTTTGTGTTAAAGTAGTGATTTCCATGCATTTTTGTAAACCTACGTATAGATCCATATAGATCCATTGTTCATGATGATTTGACAACCATTTTACTACATGATAACTTATGCAAGTTCATTCATCAAGATTATAGAGATATTGCTCATGTTTTCCTACTTGTTAGACTTTCAACTCTTTATTTACGAAATTGCCATTATTGTTAATATTGTCTATCTAGATCCTATTTGAATGTTTGCTTACTTGGATTAATGTTGACTTGATTGATTGCTATGAATTAGATGATTGATGATTTGATTTAGACCGAAGATGATTCAAAAGCTAAGGGAAGGCTCTTGAATTGGAAAAGCTGCTCGTGGCATATGTAGCGGATGAGGAAGCTCATATGGATAGATTTGATGATGATGTTGAGATGAGGCTTTGCTATGATGATGATGAGGCGAAGCATGATATGAGATAGCCTTGGTCTAATCCAGATGGGATTATTCCAAGCATGTTGATAACTCGGTGAAATGGTTCGAGTTCAGGATAATGGTTTGCTCGAGAGGCGCTTGGCTAGTATGGAAATAGTCGTCGAGGAGGATGACTAGGAGGCTGAGATCTCATCGTTGTTGAAGGTTCTAGCATGCTCAAAGCAAGAGTACGTTGGGCAGATTCGATAGTCCCTGAAGGCTACTGATTGGTAGTCAAGTACTCTGGGCAGATTCGATAGTCCTAGGCACGGGTCACGATGACGTGCAGAGTTATGTCTAGAACCGGGGTTTCCATTAACCCTTGATGGACGGATGAAAGAATGAGCCGGTCATTCAATTAACGATGATATCAAAGCAATGATAACAGTGATAGCCAGAGTCATGGATGTTTGGTTGTATCGTCATTCGGTCTCAAGAGCGGTATTCTCTGGGTGCTTATCTGATCTTGGTTTAGGCCTTGGGGGTTTGTACTTGGAAAACATCGCCCTTGACTCAAGTGATAATTGCTTTACTTTAAATTGTATGCTTTGCTATGCTTGCTTCTGCTTAGTGTGTGTCTCGGGGCTATCACTGTAGAAAGAGGTGGAGTGGGAGGGTTGTATTCCTATTCCTTTTCCTTTATGCTCTTTTGGTATGTTGTTAGTTAATTTACCGCTCACTAAGACTGTTGTCTGACTCAAGGCTTTATGTTTTAACTCTTATTGCCTTGGGTTGTTCGTCCATTTTGGGACGGACAGACTAGGTAGCAGGTGACAGGTGCTGTTCTTGCTTTCCACGATGCAGATGACGAAGACGAGCTGGAGTATTGCATATTATTTCTTACTATATGTACTGGATGTTTCGCTGCTTGTATATTCTCTGAGTGATATGTAGTGAGGCTTGTTGTATTGACCATACAGATGTTTGTATTCAACTATTATGAAGTTTTATTGATAAGAATTATGTTCTGTGAAGCTTCACTATATATATATATTCTATTGTATTTTGTCCATGCGCTGTGAGTAATACGATAGATTCTGTTGTTTTAATTTACCCTGACAATCGTCCATGGTCGCCTGGCACACTTTACAGCGCACTATATCTAGGTTCAGTGCAAGGGTCGTGGGCGGTCGTCACATTACCATTGAGATGTGGGCACAGATGTAGATGGTGAGAAACATGGGCGAGTCGGCACTACGAGCTCCCACTCAATGCGTAACAAGGATATGGGTACGGGTAGTTGTAGTGGTAGGAAACTTAGTCCCATGGTAGAATGGGTAGAGTAATCCTATATATAATAGTTCTAGTAGCTATTAGTCGATTTGTATTGTCTAGAGGTTCGATCGGTTGTTCGATCCTAAGTAAGAGCCTACACAAGTAGTTAGTGTAAGTGTGTATTAAATTAAAAACACTTAAGCAAATAAACCTTGTCATCCACGAACACTTGTAGAACACCCTAGGTCACATCGCGTATTATTAAAGTCAACTGCATGTGACCATCATATATTAATGATGTACTTACTCACCAGACTTTTGTCTGACCCACTCCTTTCCCTTCTTTTTTTCCGACCATGGAATAACAGGACAATAGTTGATTTGGAACAAAGCGTGGAGAAAGGAGGTAAGGGTTGGAGTTCCACTACACTTTGTTGTTCCTTATATAGCTATTTATTGTATTAAATGTTTAGTAAACATATATTGTACTTTCGAATCAATGTAGATTAATTGAGCATTTTGAAGGTTGTTTTTTAAAATGTCTATTTTTAGTACTTATATTTTATTCCATCCCACCTAAGGTCTGAAAGTGATGAATGACTTAAATTTATCCTTATATTCTTAGTCTCTGAAAATACCAATGCCACTAAGATCGTAACTCTTAATACCAATGCGAGTCCGAAAGTCACCTTATTCTTTGGATAAGTGCTTCGGCAGTTGCGGGTTATCACGGTTGGTATCAGAGCTTAGGTTTAAGATTCCTTAAGCATTAGGTGCGTATTGAGAGAATGTACTTGAAAAGTTTTTGAAAAAAAAGAGTTTTCCAGAAAGGTTTTCAAAAAGTTTTTCAAATTGGGGTTTTGAAAGTTATATATATTCATAGATAAAAGTTTTCTAAAGATTTTATATAAAAGAATACCAAAAAATAATAATAAACCCTTCGTGTTTATTATGATTTACCTTATAAAAGGATGCTAGTAGAGGTTTCCTATACTAACTAGAATTAGCAAGTAAATTATGGATTTAAGGGTGGATGAAGAAGATTAGTACCACGGGACCCTTATAGTTAAGTGGGATGTGATAAGGCAAAAAAAAAGAACATGAAAGAAAGATGTAACAACCCGGTATTTCGTACCGATTAATTATCGTCTTTAGACGATTGCTTTTCCTAGCAAATCGCTGTTTGGAATTTTAATTTAAACAGTTGAAATTCTTCTAAAAATTTGTTTAAAGGGTTGTGGGCTTTGAAAATCGTCTTGATCCATATTCTTCTTGGTGTCGTATTTATAAAAGATAACCCGTCCCCTTTTTACTTTCATTCCTTTCGATTGTAAACCCTAAATCATACGAGCGAAAGAAAAGGAAATGGCGGCACGAATTCGTTCTCGCTCGATCGCTCTTGAGGACCACGACTTCGACTCTTCCTCAATTCGAACGTCTGCTTCAATTCGTCGAAGGGATCTCGTGCTTGGCTTCGTTCGATTTAGTGATGTCACCACTTCCACTTCGAGCTGTTCGATCGCAACAGATGGCTTAGTTCACGGCTTCTCCCCTTTGATCGAGTTCGACTCATCTTCTCGACCAGAAAAAGGTGAGTGAGTAACTCTCATTCACATCTAATTTAATCTAGTTATGTGTAAATCTTGTTGTTTGTTTTCTCGGCTATCACTGCTGTGAACTCGAGTGATTTCTTATCACTCACATTTAGTTCAATTTTAATGCTTTCCGCTTTCTTCGATTGGTATAATTTGTTGATAGTCACGGCTTTGATATTGTCGTGATACTCACTGTTTCATGTTATCACTTCTTGGTCTCTGCCTTCACCTGTGTTCATTTCAGTTGAACTGCAATTCATATTAAGTTGGGCATGTTGTATCTTGTGCTCATCTCTGACTTCATGTATGAACTGTTGCATTTTTGTTGTTGATGCGTTGACCTTGCATTTGAATCTTTGATCTTGAGTCACTGATTTTCACAATGTATTTTAATCTGATCCCTTTGTCACTTTGATACATTCATTCCAGTATGCATTGATGCTAGTTTGTTTGTTGACTATGGGCTTGATGAGTTTGTTTGTGATGTTGTCACTGTTTTGTACTGGTCTTGTTGAACTTGATTGCTTCTGCTTTGTTGTTGTTGCACATTCACCTGCTAGTCGAGCTTGCATGTTGCCTTCATAGTTTAATCACTGAGTTCTTCCTTGTTGATCTGTAGCTTCACTTGAGTTGTTGGACTGCTGCACTCATGTTGTAAGTAATTTGTGCATTTAGTTTGAGTCACTTGAACCTGTAGCCTTCACTATTGTGTTTCACTGCTTCCCTCTGTTCGTCACTTGAACTTGTTCAGTTGTGTCTGCACTTGTATCTCTTGTGCACTTCGACTCTCTTGTGCCTTTTTGAACTAGTGCACTTGACCATGTGCCAGTAGTCTTGGTTTTACAGCTTGACCATTTTGTACTTCTCTAATTTTCGTTGCCTGCACTTATATGCTTCATCATTATTTGCCATATTGGCTTCACTGCATCTCCATGTGCCTGTGGTACTCGTAGCGTAGTTGTTGCAGGGTTATCATATTCATTGATGGCATTTGGATTGTATTTGAGTTGTCACTGTTGCCTTGAACTGTTGCCATGTGGTTCACGTGCATTTTCTATTTAAGTTGCAAGCTCCAGTTCCATGTAGTTGTTATTGAGGCATGTGCAGTTTCATTTTGGTCTCTCTGTCTTTGACGTTGAAGCCATTCATACATGTTAAGTCATGTCTGCCCATTCTTGTTACTGTCTTTAGCTGTTCATGTTCCTATGCTTGTTGAAGCCTATGTTGTGGCTTCACTCGTATCTCTTGTGATATCTTTTGAGTCTGTTTACTTTCTGACCAATCTGGGTTAGATATTTTGATTTTTCGATGTATTAATTACTGATTAATACTCGGAGTTGTGGTGACTTTATATTCTGTTGTGGCGAGGCAGTGCACGCGTGCGTGCACTGCAGCCACACTGAATTGACAGATTTTAAATCGACATTTCAATTGTTTAAACTGCTTTGGATTTCTGTTTTGTGGATTAACACTGTTTAGTGTTATATCTGCCGTTATCCGGTTCTCTTATCGAGAAGTTGGGTATACGAGATTTTTGTGACTGCCGTCCATTTGATATTTGATTATTATTGCTTCCGTGCATTAATAACTGAGTTTGAATTAGACTGACCCGGGTATTATTTTCTTTTGAATTTAATACTCGGGTCAGACCGAGTATTTACAGGTTGTAGATTTTTAGCTTTGGGTTGCTGCTAGAGCCATGAAGACTTTTTATATATCATTTGAAGTGGTCTTTGTCTTGTTGTAGTAGTCAGTGTCTGTTTTAAGATGATAATGTATTCATGTATATTAGTCGATAATGTACTTGTATATATAACTTCTTGAGTCGACAGTTGTAGTTGTATCATTTGTATTGTGTCAAATGTATTATAACTGATATCAGTTATTATATATATGAGACTTTTCGTTCCATCTGTATTCCGCATTTATGTTATCTATGTTATTTTTATATCTATTGTCCTAAACTATTATAGCCACTGTGTAGTAGCTTTGAGTTTGCATCGGTATGTCGGATTTCCTCCTGAAATAGAAATGCATGTTACTCTATCTGACATATTAGTGCTCGCACAAAGCAATTACACGGATGGTCGCTCCTCCACAGCCTTATTCTCTGTGCTAGTTGACAGCACTACATCGTAGTGTTCTTGGCTGGCGTGGGTATAGAGGTGGGGCGTCACAGCTTGGTATCAGAGCCTGGGGTTTAGGACAATTATAAAACATAACTTAGATGGAACATGTGTTACAACTATTTGTCGATGTTTTATCTCTCATCTTTACATATGACTATTTTTGACCGTTAGGTATGAACTAACGCTTATGCTTGTGTTTTCGGCTTTGAATTGATTTAGCCGATGTTGATTTTGTTTTAATTTGGCAAATTAAAGCCATTTTGACTTTTGGACTTTGTTCCACTTTTGTTCTATGCTATGAGTGTCATTGTGTACCTGTTACACTGTGATGAAAAATAGCTGGACCAGTTGCAAATTGAGTGATTTTGATTTCTCATTCACATCTAGTTTGAATCTCAGCGATTTTGAACTTGATATTTTGTGTTTTCCTCATCTGGATTTCCCTTCGACTTCGGTCACTTTGTTTTTGAGAAATTGCTAATTTCTTGATTTTCAAGACTCTGATTTTGTTTACCGTTGGTTTCTTTGATAATGATGATTGATTCATTTTGTACTCGACTGCGGCTATTAATTGTTGACTTCGACATTGACTTGATTCTTACTTTTGTTGAAGTCATTTATGCATTTCTGCTCGTTTTGCTTTGTTTTTCCAGTTGATAATCGATTCTTCTTTTCTAATTAGTTGTTATCACCTTTGTCGATTTTGATAACTTCTATTTCTGGAATTTTTGGGTATTCCTACTTTGATGAATTTGGAATCGAATTCTTTGGATTTTATTCACGTCTTCGAATGTGAAATTTTAGTGAACTGACTTGGTTTCCTGATTTAATCGATTCTTGATCATTTCCCCGATTTGTTGCTATCATTTATTAGCAACTTTGATGACATTTTCTTCGGGATTTTTGTGAACATACTTTCTGATGGATTCAGTATCGATTTCTTTGGATTCCATTCACATCTTCGTATGTGAATTCTTGTGATTGATTGTTTCTACAATCATTTTTGTGATTTGTCACTTTAAAAATATAAAGGTTTTCTATACTAGCAGTAAATATTAAAATCCTTTTTTCCAAACGATTTCAAAACTATTTTACTACAAAGCTCTTTTTCTTAAACCGTTTTCCAATCTATTAGTATATACAAGCCTTTATTTCACTTGTATGAGAAATTGAATTAAACAGCCTAGTAAAACAAGTGGTATGAAACACTTGCGTTTACTTCGTCGGTTAACTCTTGGACTTGTTCGATTGAACCCTTTTCGTGACAATTTCCTAGTGAAGATTTACAGCTTGTTCGTAAATATTTAAGTTAAGCAAGTGGTTATGGGACATGAAGCTAAACTCATATATTTACTAGCTTGGTGTGATTGACACTTCTCGCTGATCATGATGATCATTTTATGATTTAGACTAGCAATTGTGCGATGTCTTTTTGTTTGCAAGGTTAGACTAGACCGCAGTAGTGTGATTCCGACTCACACATATCTCTTTGTCCGCAAGGTTAGTCTAGACCGCAGTAGTGTGATTCCGACTCACACATATCTTTTTGTTTGCAAGGTTAGTCTAGACCGCAGTAGTGTGATTCCGACTCACACATATCTTTTTGTTTGCAAGGTTAGACTAGACCGCAGTAGTGTGATTCCGACTCACACATATCTCTTTGTTTGCAAGGTTAGACTAGACCGCAGTAGTGTGATTCCGACTCACACATATCTCTTTGTTCGCAAGGTTAGTCTAGACCGCAGTAGTGTGATTCCGACTCACACATATCTTTTTGTTTGCAAGGTTAGACTAGACACCACTTGTGTGATTCCATTCACACATACCTTTTTGCTTTTTGGTTAGTCTAGACTTTAAATTTGTGTGATTCCACTCACACATATCTTTTTCTCTGCGAGGTTAGCCTAGACCTCAATCTGTGTGATTCCGACTCACACATGTGGGATAGCGACCCACGGTCTTCGGACCATTCCTGTGTGAAAATTTAATGGATGGCTTCCATGAGATAGCGTCTCGTCTTGTGATACCGGTGTTTTGGAGTTTTCATGCTCCCATTTTGTGATAGGCATTCCCCTTTTCCTTTTTATGATTTAGACTAGCAAATGTGCGATGTCTCTTTCTCTACGAGGTTAGCCTAGACCTCAATCTGTGTGATTCTGACTCACACGTGTGGGATAGCGACCCACGGTCTTCGGACCATTCCTGTGTGAAACTTTAATGGTTAGCCACCATGAGATAGCGTCTCATCTTGTGATACCGGTGTTTTGGAGTTTTCATACTCCCGTTTTTATGCTAGGCCTCCCCCCTTCTTGTGATTTCTGGATTTATTGTGATGATTTCTGGAATTTTGTGCTTCACCAATTTTCGTGATTTCTACTGATATGTTTATCAATTTTTGTGCATTGGTGAATTCATGTGTTATTGACTTGTTATGAATACAAGTTTAGGGTATGATATCCCTTTCTATCTTTGAGAAGATTCTTGTGACATTTTTGATGAATGAAAATTCATTTGGTATTATATTTCAATGCCAGTTACTTTGATGGGATTTTGACGTGTTAACTTCATTAACCGTCAATTTTAAAATGGATTTACAAGCGGTTCTTCCGCAATCCTGAATTTGTTGTTCGTTTTACTGTACTTTGAGAAGTGCAACTTCCTTATCTAAGATGCTACTGATATTGCTAATTTAATCATGTGTTTTCAAAATTCTTTATTTTTAAAAGTTGTTTCAAAAATATAAATTAAAATTGTTTTCAAAAATTTTTTTTTTTACAGTTTACATTTTCAAAAGAACGAGGAAGCGATTTAAACGTTTCAGAAAAATCGAGGACTATGACCCCTTTCTTTTACTGATTCGCTTAATTCCGGACTTGTCCGTTTGAGAATGTGAAATGTTATTTTTAAAAACACACAATTCTGCACTTTCAAGGAAACGATAAAGAGATTTAAACGATTTAGCAAAAGTAAGGAGTATGGAACCATACTTTTACTACTTCGGTTAATTCCGGACTCGTTAATTGAATATTTGTGATTATGATTATCGTTTTTGATAATCAGATATTTGTGAAATTTGATTATCGTTTGAGATAATTAAATATTTTTCGATTTGACTAATCGAATGTTTGTGATTTCTGATTATCGTTTTTGATAATCAGATATTTGTGAAATTTGATTATCGTTTGAGATAATTAAATATTTTTCGATTTGACTAATCGAATGTTTGTGTTTCTGATTATCGTTTTTGATAATCAAATATTTGTGAAATTCGATTATCGTTTTTGATGATTGAATATTTGCGATTTTGAGATTCGAGCTTCGTCTTTTTCTCTGGCGATTCAGGTGAGTAATTTGATTTACTCACATTCAATTCGTGCAGTACGTGAATTCTGCTCTGTTTTCCTTTTCTTTCAAATGCTGGAACTCGATTGTTCTTGCTTTTGTTAGTCGATGATGATGTCTGGGGTTGTTCATATAGTCATCTGATTTTGATTCCTTGATCCCCACGATTTTGATTCTTTTGATTTGAATCAGTCGAACCTTTTGATTTTAAATCTAATACCTCCCTGCTGACATTTGCTTTGCTTATGCATTCGATATTGTCATGCTCTTTTGGTTGTTACCTTTTTTCCATTTATTCCTTATGATTGCGAGGACGCAATTTCTTTAAGGAGGGAAGTCTGTAACAACCCGGTATTTCGTACCGATTAATTATCGTCTTTAGACGATTGCTTTTCCTAGCAAATCGCTGTTTGGAATTTTAATTTAAACAGTTGAAATTCTTCTAAAATTTTGTTAAAAGGGTTGTGGGCTTTGAAAATCGTCTTGATCCATATTCTTCTTGGTGCCGTATTTATAAAAGATAACCTGTCCCCTTTTTACTTTCATTCCTTTCGATTGTAAACCCTAAATCATACGAGCGAAAGAAAAGAAAATGGCGGCATGAATTCGTTCTCGCTCGATCGCTCTTGAGGACCACGGCTTCGACTCTTCCTCAATTCGAACGTCTGCTTCAATTCGTCGAAGGGATCTCGTGCTTGGCTTCGTTCGATTTAGTGATGTCACCACTTCCACTTCGAGCTGTTCGATCGCAACAGATGGCTTAGTTCGCGGCTTCTCCCCTTTGATCGAGTTCGACTCGTCTTCTCGACCAGAAAAAGGTGAGTGAGTAACTCTCATTCACATCTAATTTAATCTAGTTATGTGTAAATCTTGTTGTTTGTTTTCTCGGCTATCACTGCTGTGAACTCGAGTGATTTCTTATCACTCACATTTAGTTCAATTTTAATGCTTTCCGCTTTCTTCGATTGGTATAATTTGTTGATAGTCACGGCTTTGATATTGTCGTGATACTCACTATTTCATGTTATCACTTCTTGGTCTCTGCCTTCACCTGTGTTCATTTCAGTTGAACTGCAATTCATATTAAGTTGGGCATGTTGTATCTTGTGCTCATCTCTGACTTCATGTATGAACTGTTGCATTTTTGTTGTTGATGCGTTGACCTTGCATTTGAATCTTTGATCTTGAGTCACTGATTTTCACAATGTATTTTAATCTGATCCCTTTGTCACTTTGATGCATTCATTCCAGTATGCATTGATGCTAGTTTGTTTGTTGACTATGGGCTTGATGAGTTTGTTTGTGATGTTGTCACTGTTTTGTACTGGTCTTGTTGAACTTGATTGCTTCTGCTTTGTTGTTGTTGCACATTCACCTGCTACTCGAGCTTGCATGTTGCCTTCATAGTTTAATCACTGAGTTCTTCCCTGTTGATCTGTAGCTTCACTTGAGTTGTTGGACTGCTGCACTCATGTTGTAAGTAATTTGTGCATTTAGTTTGAGTCACTTGAAATTGTAGCCTTCACTGTTGTGCTTCACTGCTTCCCTCTGTTCGTCACTTGAACTTGTTCAGTTGTGTCTGCACTTGTATCTCTTGTGCACTTCGACTCTCTTGTGCCTTTTTGAACTAGTGCACTTGACCATGTGCCTGTAGTCTTGGTTTTACAGCTTGACCATTTTGTACTTCTCTAATTTTCGTTGCCTGCACTTATATGCTTCATCATTATTTGCCATATTGGCTTCACTGCATCTCCATGTGCCTGTGGTACTCGTAGCGTAGTTGTTGCAGGGTTATCATATTCACTGATGGCATTTGGATTGTATTTGAGTTGTCACTGTTGCCTTGAACTGTTGCCATGTGGTTCACGTGCATTTTCTATTTAAGTTGCAAGCTCCAATTCCATGTAGTTGTTATTGAGGCATGTGCAGTTTCATTTTGGTCTCTCTGTCCTTGACGTTGAGGCCATTCATACATGTTAAGTCATGTCTGCTCATTCTTGTTACTGTCTTTAGCTGTTCATGTTCCTATGCTTGTTGAAGCCTATGTTGTGGCTTCACTCGTATCTCTTGTGATATCTTTTGAGTCTGTTTACTTTCTGACCAATCTGGGTTAGATATTTTGATTTTTCGACGTATTAATTACTGATTAATACTCGGAGTTGTGGTGACTTTATATTCTGTTGTGGCGAGGCAGTGCACGCGTGCGTGCACTGCAGCCACACTGAATTGACAGATTTTAAATCGACATTTCAATTGTTTAAACTGCTTTGGATTTCTGTTTTGTGGATTAACACTTTTTAGTGTTATATCTGCCGTTATCCGGTTCTCTTATCGAGAAGTTGGGTATACGAGATTTTTGTGACTGCCGTCCATTTGATATTTGATTATTATTGCTTCCGTGCATTAATAAATGAGTTTGAATTAGACTGATCCGGGTATTATTTTCTTTTGAATTTAATACTCGGGTCAGACCGAGTATTTACAGGTTGTAGATTTTTAGCTTTGGGTTGCTGCTAGAGCCATGAAGACTTTTTATATATCATTTGAAGTGGTCTTCGTCTTGTTGTAGTAGTCAGTGTCTGTTTTAAGATGATAATGTATTCATGTATATTAGTCGATAATGTACTTGTATATATAACTTCTTGAGTCGACAGTTGTAGTTGTATCATTTGTATTGTGTCAAATGTATTGTAACTGATATCAGTTATTATATATATGAGACTTTTCGTTCCATCTGTATTCCGCATTTATATTATCTGTGTTATTTTTATATCTATTGTCCTAAACTATTATAGCCACTGTGTAGTAGCTTTGAGTTTGCATCGGTATGTCGGATTTCCTCCTGAAATAGAAATGCATGTTACTCTATCTGACATATCGGTGCTCGCACAAAGCAATTACACGGATGGTCGTTCCTCCACAGCCTTATTCTCCGTGCTAGTTGACAGCACTACATCGTAGTGTTCTTGGCTGGCGTGGGTATAGAGGTGGGGCGTCACAAAAGATTTCACAAATTTAGAGAAAATCTCCTTAGTTAAGGTGGAAACCCTATTATTATATTTGTAATAGTTGCAAAGACTCCTTTTTATTTATGTAACCAGACTGTTTCTATATTGAAGTTGGACAGTGTATTAGAAAATAGACTTGAATTAACCATTTTTGGAAAGAAGGATGAAAACCCTATGCACTTCAAGCATTATGGTATAATTGGGCATGTGTAAATTAGGTTGCTTTTATGTACTTCAATTTAAGTGATAAACCAGTGAAAATATTTTCTAAACTTTAGAAATAGTAAATGCCTGAAATTTAAAAAAAAAAAAAGTCAGTTTATGAGTTTCTTTAAAATGATCAAACAATCTATATAAAATTAATTTAAAATTTTAAATTAAAAGAATTAGACGAAAAGCAAATTTACTTTTATAAGCTTTTGCTTTTGCTTTTGCTTTTGCTTTTCGGCACATTGCTACACTTATCCTTGAAGCGTACTTTGCTTTTAAAACAAAACTTTGATAGAAAAAATAAATCAAGAAGTATATAAAACCCAGAGTACGAACCTCTTTTATAAATAACAAATGGTCAGTGCTTGAAATGTCTTTTACAAGTGTTTCTGTCATACTCTAAAAAAAGAAAAATATATATATTATGTTAAAACATCATGCCTTCTTTAAAAACACACTTTAGTGAAAATTTCATATTTATAAAGGAATTTTTTACAAAGATATGTTTTTATGCACATTTTGTTAAGTTAAGCTAAACTGCTTTTGATAATTTATAATTAAAGAAAAATGTCATGATCATTGTAAAATGGAAATGTTGGTAAAAATGAATGGAGAGTTTTACAGTTTTAAAAACTTACTAGTTTTGTGTGAATGTGTTAAAATCAAAGATTTTAACTTGGAAGGTAAATAAAGTTTATGACTATCGCTTAAACTTAAAAACGGAAGAATTAAATTAGTGTTTTACAGAGAGAATTACACAGCGTACAAGGACTAAATTGATTATGAAGTTATGAAGCATTGTAATATTTAGGAGTATAGATAGGTAGTAGCATGGAGATTAGGTGACCTATCCAATCAATGTTTGAATCAAGAAGGGTAGAGTACTAGATCAAACTTCCTATAGTAGTGAAGAATGAACACCACTTGTCTCTTCTACTTAATTATGGTTTGAATTGTAGAATCTTTATGAAAGAAAGTTTGGAAAAACATAATTTGGATAAAACATATTTCAGAGTAAAGAAAGAGTAAGTCAATTTGTTTTATTTGTACTAAATAATGCAGCTGATGCAAGAAGGTTTTCGGTTTGAAGTGTTAAAGGGCCAAGTAGGTTTACTTCAATCCATATAGGGAGTGTTAGGTAAAAAATTTGCATTTCCTTAATTACATTAGGCAATCTCAATGAGACCATAAGCATCGGCTCGGCGCTATATCAGTAAGGTTGGTACCATATAAGTGAGAATAAAATACCTATAGGCTGTTGATACACGAAGATTTTGATCAATGATAATGTACTTCAACAAAAAGGAAGAGATATATGCAAAATCAGAGGAAGATCGATGAAGACCAAAGTGTAAACATGAGTATGATTTTTATAGGTCTAAAGTCTAGATTATTTGTTAAAATCTATCCTCAAGAGATTTGCACTAACATTAAAACACATCCATAAAACTACATTGTTATGCACACATTCATTGTGCATATTTTTATAGTTCAGTCGACTGAACAGGCATGACCAGTCGACTGAAACTAGCACAGAATTATAAATATGCACAGTTTCAGTCGACTGAATTTCCTGTACAGTCGACTGAAAGCATTCCTGAAAATTTCCCTGTATATTTTCAGTCGACTGAATTTCCTGCTCAGTCGACTGAATTTGAAACTGCGAATTTTTCATGAAAGGACACCTTCTTCCTCCCAAGAGTTGCAACCATTCTCCAATGGAAATGGAAGCATCTCTTGCCTGCACCTCTAGTAAACAAATGCACCTCTTCTACAAGTATAAATACATGTTTTTAACATTTGCAAATTACCAATTCTACTTGCTTTAATCTTTCTATTTACTTGAACATACTTTCATATTCTTTTAAGTTTTCAAAAGCAATCACCAACCAATTGCTTGAATTCCTGTTTTAATTATAACACCTCTTGATTCATAGCAATTTACATTTCCTAAATCTTCACAAACACTTTGTATACTCTCGAGGATAAGATTATAGGAAAGTTGTACTAAATTTGACTCATTAGTGTTATCAAGAACACAACAAGTCAGAAATACTTTTTGTATCTAGTTGAAGTCCTCTTCAGTAGTTGAGGCAAGAAATCCCGTTCGGTTGTTCGGGTAAGTTGTAAACCTATTCCTCCGGGTTAAGTGAGGGCTGTTGGTTAGTTGAATTCCTAAGAGGAGCTTAGGGACTGAACGTAGGACAAGAGGTCCGAACCGGTATAAAGTCTTGGTGTCTACTTTACTTACTGCTTACTACTATCTATCTAAACCATTTCACTATTCCATATTATACGATCCTACTGCATAGACTCTTTCAATTGGTATCAGAGCAAGGCCGTCCTATAACCATAACACCGTTATTTGACATATTGATAATATGGAAAACAACACAAGCACAACATCTACCTATAATTCTACATTTGCGGAAGGACAATCTACTCAAAGACCCCCTCTATTCAATGGACTAAACTATAATTATTGGGCTACAAGGATGAGGATTTATATGCAAGCAACAAGTTTTGAAGCCTGGAATGCAACTCAAGCAGAACTCATTGTACCCACAACGGATTTGATGCAAGCTCAGAAAAATGAAGTTAGTGCAAATGCCAAAGCTATGAATATGCTATTTTGAGCTTTGGATAGAAATGAGTTCAATCGTGTTAGCATCTGTACTACTGCACATCAGATATGGAGTACACTTAAAACCATACATGAAGGCACAAACAAGGTCAAGCAAACAAAGATCTCCATGCTAAAGAACCAGTTCCAAAACTTTAGAATGCGACAAAATGAATCCATCAATGACATGTACTCGAGGTTTCAAGACATTCATCATGCCTTAATAGGACCAGGAGAAAAATACACAGATTTTGATATTGTATCTAAAGTTCTAAATTCACTCACTGATGAATGGGAGAGAAAAGTCCTAGCAATCGAAGAAGAAAATGATCTATCTACAATGAAACCAGAAGAATTAATTGGAAATCTTATGTCATATGAAGTAAATATGCAAGCTAAGAAGGATCAAGCACAAGAAAGAAAAAATGTAGCCTTTCATGCGGAAAAAGAAGAATCAGAGTCTGAAGATGAGGATTTAGCATATATACCCAAAAATTTCAAGAAATTTTTAAGATATAGAAAAGAAAATAAAAACGGTTTCAAAAAGAATTTCTTGAACAAACCTACATCCTCTAATATAGAATGCTTCAACTGTCACAAGAAAGGTCATATGCAAAAAGATTGTCCAGAGCAAAAGAAGGAAAATCAGAACAAAAACAAGAAAGAAAAATTCAAAAAGAAGGCATTCTCTGTAACATGGGACGATTCAGATTCATCTTCATCTGATAGTGAAAATGATAGCGACAATGAACAAGCAAATGTATGCTTTATGGCTCAGGAATCTAAGGTTAGTAATTTAACTTTCGACGATTTAATTGATGTAAACACTGAACTTTTGAGTATAATAAAAAATCTTAAAAAGAAACTTAAGGAGACACGTGAAAATCAGAACAAGGCTGAGTTTGAAAGGGATATGTTAAAAGATGAAAAGAAAATTTTAGAAGAAGAACTTGAAAAAGTTCAAGAGTCTCATTCAAATTCGGAAACTCAACTATCACTTTTAAGTCAAGAAATTGAAAATCAAAAGACAAAAAATGATATAATTGTTTCTGAAAATCATGAATTAAAAACTCAGATTAAACAAGTTAAGTTAGATAATAATAGTCTTCAAGTTAGATTAGATAACATCACTAAAAATGTTTCTAACTTTAACAAAGGAAGAGAAAATTTATCTAAGATTTTAGAAAATTCTCAATCTTCCTCAAATAAACATGGATTAGGATATAAAAAGGAGCCAAAAATTCCTAAAAAGATAAAAACAAATTTTAAGAGGAATATTGACTCTAAACAACAAGTGTTATTAAGAGAACCTATTAGAACAAAAGAAGAAACTAAGTTTGTTAAAATTTGGGTTCCAAAGACTAATAATATTTTAATTAGAAATAAATGTATTAAAACATTTATGGATAGTGTTCATAATAATAAAAATTATATTTATAAAAAGGATACTGAACCAAATTGGGTTTGGTTTCCTAAAGTTCTAACTTTTTAGGACCCTATTGAAAGGTGGGTACCAATAATTTTATATTTATTTTCAGGTCCCACACAAAAAGAAGAAATGGATATTAGACAGTGGTTGCTCAAAACACATGACCGGTGACAAAGATATGCTTACAAACATCACATACTTTGATGGTGGCTCGGTTACCTTCGGAGACAACTCAAAAGGCTATATCATTGGCAAAGGAGATGTGAGCAATTACGGTACATCAAATTTACCTTTTATTACAAATGTTTCATTAGTTAAAAATCTAAAACATAATCTACTAAGCATAAGTCAACTTTGTGACAAAGGTTTTAGAATAACGTTTTCGGAAAATAAATGTAGTATTTCGGATCAAAACCAAAATCTTGTTTTTGAGGGAAATAGAGATAGGAATATTTATGTTTTAAATATGAAAATAAATCATAATACGAATATGTGTTTACTAGCCAAAGATAATGATCCTTGGTTATGGCACAAAAGATTTTGTCATATTAATTTCAAAACTATTAGAAAACTTTCTAAAAATGAATTAGTAAGAGGATTACCTAAGATAAACTTTAAGATAAAAAAATATTTGTGATGATTGTCAAATAGGAAAATTAACAAAATCATCTTTCAAAACTAAGAAAAATATTTCAACTTTACAACCATTAGAATTACTTCATATGGATCTTTTCGGACCAACACAAGTTCAATCCATTAATCATAATCGATATGTATTTGTAATAGTTGATGATTTTTCAAGATACACATGGACCATTTTTATGAAAAATAAAAGTGATACATTTGAGAACTTTAAAACTTTTGTCAAAAGAATTCAAAACACTAAAAATTTGAAAATTAAGAATATTCGAAGTGATCATGGTGGCGAATTTGAAAATGAAGCTTTTGAATCTTTCTGTAAAAAGAAAGGAATAAATCATAACTTCTCATTTCCTAGAACTACTCAACAAAATGGAGTAGTGGAAAGAAAGAATAGAACATTACAAGAATGTGCAAGAACATTATTAAATGGAAGTTATTTACCAAAACATTGTTGGGCAGAAGCCGTAGCTACTGCATGTTATGTATTAAATCGTATTTCTGTTAGACCATTAACTAAGAATACTTCATATGAACTTTTTAACAATATAAAGCCAAATATCTCTTATTTTAAAATATTTGGATCAAAATGTTTTATTCTAAATACAAAAGACCAACTAGGAAAATTCGATCCAAAAGTTGATGAAGGAACTTTTGTAGGATACTCAGAACGAAGTAAGGCATATCGAGTTTTTAATAAACGAACAAATACAATTGAAGAAACTTTACATGTATCTTTTGATGAAAACTTAAATAAACAATTGAGCACAAAAGATGATGATGAATTTATAATAAATACAGATAATACAAATATTGAAAATATAAATAATACCGAACTTAGATCTCCACCTAAAATCTTACGAGATCACCCTGTACAAAACATAATCGGTGAACTAGATTCTCAAGTTAAAACTAGAAGTCAACTAAACCAAATGGGACATGTTGCTTTTATTTCTACAATAGAACCTAAAAATCCTAAAGAAGCATCAACAGATGACTACTGGATTGTTGCTATGCAAGAAGAATTAAATCAATTCGAACGTAACGATGTTTGGGATTTAGTTCCTCGTCCTAATAATCAATCTATTATAGGAACAAAATGGGTTTACAAAAATAAAGTAGACGAACAAGGAAATATAACTAGGAATAAAGCTAGACTAGTAGCACAAGGATATAATCAAGAAGAAGGTATTGACTTTGAAGAAACATTTGCACCCGTTGCACGACTTGAAGCAATACGTATTTTATTAGCCTTCGCGTGTTTTCATAATTTTAAACTTTATCAAATGGATGTTAAAAGTGCTTTTCTAAATGGTTTTATAAAAGAAAATGTGTACGTAGAACAACCTCCTTTATTCATACACGAAAAATATCCAGATCATGTATATAAGTTAAAGAAAGCCCTATATGGTCTTAAACAAGCACCTCGTGCTTGGTATGAAAGACTTAAAAGCTATCTACTAGATTCGGGATTTCAAATCGGAAAAGTAGATCAAACTCTATTCATTAAAAACACTACTAATGACATTCTAATAATTCAAATATATGTAGATGACATCATATTTGGTTCAACTAATGAAAACTTATGTAAAGAATTTTCAAATATAATGACAAAAGAGTTCGAAATGTCACACATGGGAGAATTATCTTATTTTCTCGGGTTACAAATTAAACAATTAACAAATGGAATTTTCCTAAATCAAGAAAAATATTGTGCTAATCTAATTAAACGTTTTGGAATGAAAAACACTTCTGAAAAGCCTACCCCTATGAGTACTACAACTCATCTCGATCGAGATGAAAATGGTAAAAGTATCGATCAAAAATTGTTTAGAAGTATGATAGGTTCCTTACTCTACTTAACCACTAGTAGACCAGACATAATGATGAGTGTATGTTTATGTGCACGGTTTCAATCTAATCCTAAAGAATCACATTTAAGAGCGGTAAAACGAATTATACGATATCTTAACAATACTAAAGATTTTGGTCTTTTCTATCCAAAAGAATGTCCATTTGAGTTAGTATCATTCAGTGATGCTGATTTTGGTGGATCTCGAACAGATAGAAAAAGTACAAGTGGTACGTGCCATTTCATTGGAAAATCACTTGTATCTTGGTTTAGTAAGAAACAAAATTGTGTCTCGCTTTCAACCTGTGAAGCAGAATATATATCAGCCGCTTTAGCTTGTACTCAAGTTATCTACATGCAACAAACACTTAAGGATTTTAATATAAATTTATCAAACTCTACAATATATTGTGATAATACAAGTACAATAAATTTATCTAAAAATCCAGTTAATCACTCTCGTACAAAACATATAGATATTCGTCATCACTTTTTACGTGATAATATCGAAAAAGGAATCATAAACTTAGAACATATTTCTACCGAAAATCAAATTGCCGATATATTTACTAAACCTCTTTTAGAAAACTCCTTTATAAAATTACGACGAGAATTAAGGATATTGTCTTTTAAAGATATCATATAAAGAAAATTAAAAGAAAAATCTACATAATTTTATCAACTAACATTATATGGGAATTTCAATTTATTCTCACATATAAAAGTTATTTACCATACATTCTTAACTAACTTATATTAACCATTAAATCATTAAGTGGTTGGAAAACGTTTAAACAATATAACCAATATATATTTAGAAAATTCCTACTATAAATATACTCCTAAACAAAATTCTTTTCAACAATTCATTTCACATATAAAAGAATTAAAATAAAAATGTCTTACGATAGCTCAAACTCTCATATCAACGTTACCTCCTCAGTCGAAAACACTCCTGCATCACCAAAACTTCCAACGCCAACACCAACACATGAACCAGTGTATAAGTGGGAAAACTATCGCACTGGTTACACACCAGAATCAAAGAAGGCAAAACGTGGTCTTTTTACCTCCCCCGATACAAAAAGAAAGATTGACGAGATTCATCATTTTCAACAACAACAAATTAATCTCCAAAGAGAATTATATTTTGAACAGAAAGTAACGGCACGACGACTAAGTTTTCTGGAGAAAATTGGTTTACATTTTTGTAGTTCAAAGAAAAATGAGGTGAGTGAACCCTTACCTCGACCAAGTAATGTGTTCGATCCATCCTCATCTTACCGTACACCAGCTGATCCCTTGAATCCTTGGACTTCCCCAAAAACTCCTCAGTATACTCCAAATTCATGGGAAATAAATTATGGAAAGAACGAAGAAAAAACTCCAAGTCCATCCCCGAAGAAATAGTCAATTTTAATATGTTATTCATAATGTTACATCTATATAATTGTAATTTGTTTTTTTATAAATTATTTACTTTTATATCAGGAGAAACAACAAAAATTCATTGTCAGTCGACTGAAACTCACTATTTAGTCGACTGAACTACAATCAGAAAACAAAATATACATAGCTCAGTCGACTGGAATCATCTGTACAGTCGACTGAATATTCAACAGAAAATTTCAGCTAGAAATTCAGTCGACTAAAAATACTGTTCAGTCGACTGAATCTAACACAGAAATATTTCGTACTTTATTTCAGTCGACTGAACAGACTATTCAGTCGACTGAACGCCAATTCCCAAACAGCTTTTTCCTTTTTATCCACCAGTTTTTTACCTATCCACTCACTTTTTTACCTTCAACTACATCTTCTTTCCCAATTAGTTTCAAAACCCAAGCTCTCAAATTACTCAATCTCACTCAAATTACATACAAATGGCTCCAAAGAGATCTAGAGCTTCTTCTTCTTCATCCTCCGAGCCAATTGACGCTCAAATAGCACAATGGCTTTACGATGGAGTAGCCGTCACTGAATGGAATAAGATGAAGAATTCCCGTATCTTCGAGCATTCTTTTGTTGATTTTCAAAGTCTTCAAACATACAATATCCAAGCATTAACAGATCAAGTAGGTCTAACTTCTCTCTTGGATTTGAAAAGAAACGACCATGCAATAAATCATGTCATGGTAAAATTATTTTATGCTAACCTTAATCTTGGCCACCAAACTCCAAGAAATCCAAATGATAGTGTTTGGAGTATGGTATGTGGAAAGAAAGTTTGGTTCTCCCTCGACCGCATTTCACACATTTTAGGTTGTCCAAACTTTGGTAGCAAGCTTGAAGAAATAGACTTTAATCCTCGTATTCGCGACAACATCAATCAATAATTTTTGGATGATAACATCAACATCGGGGATATTAAATCCACTTCCTTGCGTCCTAGAGCTAGAGTTCTCCACAAAGCTCTTATGAGAACAATCACCCCAAGAACGGGTTCATATGAACTTGTATACCCAAACAACTATCGCGCACTCTACGCACTTTGGGGTAATTATCAAGTTAATTGGGTTCAATTGATTCTTGATGAATTCCTAACATTTAATAATGGCAAAATGAGGACAATCTATTTTGGTGAGTATATCATGCGATTACTTCTCAATGTTGATACGCCATTAGCTGAGTCCGAGAATACAATGGTGCACCAAATAAACAATCGGACCATAAGCCTAATGCAACTTCCGGCAAGACCACCTCGAATCATATCTCTTGCCGAATGGGAAGATAGGAATCAAGGACGTTAACAACCTCCACAAGTTCCACATGAAGAACCTTCATATCAAGAAGAAGAAATTCGTATCATTGAGCCCGGTTATAATACCAATCAATCTTTGGGTATCTTATCAAGGAATCAACAAATTCTTGATAATCGCCTCAAGAAGGTAGATCACAAGCTTGACAAAATTAAAGGATTCTTCAACAAGCTATGGGATGCAATCTCGTGTTCAAGCACTACTATTGCTTCGACATCACGTGGAAAACGTCTGGCACCTACTTTTACATGGACGACATCCGAAGAACATACAAGTAGCAGCACAAGCGGAACTAGTAGTGGTCAAGGAGGAAGAGCCTATAGACCACAAACAGGAGGACCAGTCATTCGAGAACCTAGAGAGAGAGGGTTCTTACGATTGGGATAAAGATGAGTAATTTTTAATGGTTTGTTGTTCTATGATGATTAAAACCTTGTATCTGTTCTACTTATGCAACTTTGTTTTATTATTTGACTATCATATTCTCTGATAATCTTAGAATTCTATTGCTCAGTCATTGTGTGTATATATCTATGATTATTACTTCCTTTTTGTCGATGACAAAGGGGGAGAAATCTATGTAGCTAACTTTGTTTTGTAGGAAAGATAAGTGCATACATTCAGGGGGAGAAGATTAGTAAATACATCTCTATAAACACATTAGTGTTGTCATCAATCAAAAAGGGGGAGAATGTTGATACACGAAGATTTTGATCAATGACAATGTACTTCAACAAAAAGGAAGAGATATATGCAAAATCAGAGGAAGATCGATGAAGACCAAAGTGTAAACATGAGTATGATTTTTATAGGTCTAAAGTCTAGATTATTTGTTAAAATCTATCCTCAAGAGATTTGCACTAACTTTAAAACACATCCATAAAACTACATTGTTATGCACACATTCATTGTGCAGATTTTTATAGTTCAGTCGACTGAACAGGCATGACCAGTCGACTGAAACTGGCACAGAATTATAAATATGCACAGTTTCAGTCGACTGAATTTCCTGTACAGTCGACTGAAAGCATTCCTGAAAATTTCCCTGTATATTTTCAGTCGACTGAATTTCCTGCTCAGTCGACTGAATTTGAAACTGCGAATTTTTCATGAAAGGACACCTTCTTCCTCCCAAGAGTTGCAACCATTCTCCAATGGAAATGGAAGCATCTCTTGCTTGCACCTTTAGCAAACAAATGCACCTCTTCTACAAGTATAAATACATGTTTTTAACATTTTCAAATTACTAATTCTACTTGCTTTAATCTTTCTATTTACTTGAACATACTTTCATATTCTTTTAAGTTTTCAAAAGCAATCACCAACCAATTGCTTGAATTCCTGTTTTAATTATAACACCTCTTGATTCATAGCAATTTACATTTCCTAAATCTTCACAAACACTTTGTATACTCTCGAGGATAAGATTATAGGAAAGTTGTACTAAATTTGACTCATTAGTGTTATCAAGAACACAACAAGTCAGAAATACTTTTTGTATCTAGTTGAAGTCCTCTTCAGTAGTTGAGGCAAGAAATCCCGTTCGGTTGTTCGGGTAAGTTGTAAACCTATTCCTTCGGGTTAAGTGAGGGCTATTGGTTAGTTGAATTCCTAAGAGGAGCTTAGGGACTGGACGTAGGACAAGAGGTCCGAACCAGTATAAAGTCTTGGTGTCTACTTTACTTACTGCTTACTACTATCTATCTAAACCATTTCACTATTCCATATTATACGATCCTACTGCATAGACTCTTTCATAGGCTACAAACGTCTAGATATTATGTTGTTCCTTTGAAGACCACAGGAGGACCAGGTGGACTTAAGTGGGAAATTATATATTTTTATGTAGTATTGAATTTATATTGTTGTAGATGTGTCCTATGTATGCCTAAATGTAAATCTTGGAATTGTAGGATTAAATATTTCATATACTTGAATATGGAAAATAAAGGGGAAGTAGTCCCTAATTTTATGAGATAATTCGTTAAGGAGACTGCATGGTAATTTCAGGTTTGTTGGGTAATTGATATAGGCTAGTAAACACAAATTGGAAATTGTTATAAATTGGAGTGGGATTTAATAGTATTTTAATTCATTGGAATAAAGTGTGTAGCAATGTAAATTTCTATAAATTATCCAGTTTTAGTACAAAAGTGTATCGTTTGAAATAATAAGGATTATGCCCAAAAGAAAGAGATGTATAAATTAACATAAAAGATAATTCCTCGTAATTCCAAACATAACAAAAATCCTCTTTTAGATTATTTATGGGAAGTTGTAGAGTTCACGTTTCTTTTTAGGGAAGATGTAATTCCAATGCATTAAAAAATACAAATCTCTAAGTACAAACCAAACTATTGGTCACTATGTCTATTGGATTAAAATGGCAAGGCACCATTCCGTATTGACTTGTTTTGAGTAGTTGGAATAAAATGGTGAGAAGTTACATTTAGGAAAAAGGTACCGTTGATGGGATGACATTAAGAAATGGTAAATTAAACTGCAAAGGATATACTAGATGAAGTTGGAATTAAGGTTTTGCAAAGGATGATTAATTCAAGGATTTGGGTTTCCATAAAAAAAATTACAGTTTGCGCGCATTAAGGATGCGAAGGCGACTTTTATGGAAAATGATATTCGGAATATTTTTATAAAATTTTGAGAAGCAAAATGGTAGGATTCCTTTCAGTCATCCCTTAGATAAAAAGGAGACTATTTATTTAATAGTTTAGGTTGGGATTTAAATTAAGTTTAAGACTTCACTTAGACATAGGATTTTAATTGCTAGATTTTATAGGATAGTAAGAAATTCAAGTCATTTGATACTAGTGAGACATTGTATACTTTCAAGTTGTCTTACCTTAGTATGAATAGGATGAAGTAATAGATATACTACTGGAATGATTTAAGGTAATGTGTATGTGCATTGAGGATTGCATATGGCTACATTATGTTAAGTGCGTACTTGTGCTCAAGTTATCAGTTATGGTGCACAGTGTTATCATATCTATTTAGGTGAGTTAGTAGCAAGGACTATAGAGATTTGCCTATGCACATACATCTATAGTGGTTTAGATTGAGTTTACATGCCAGTAGTAAAGTCGATAATCTGAGATGGAAGAACGATCCAGTTGAGAGTATTTAGGAGCCCTAGGGGTAAATCCAAGCTACATATCTGTAGCTCTTTTCTAGTACGTTTCCATTTTAGTTATTATAGTTAATTAAACACTTAGTGTTTAGCTTAGTATATTCCTTAGGTACGAATATTACGATGATAGGCATAGTTGTGAATGTGTAACTAAGACATGTTTTGGATGATGGTTGTTAATGGATGTGTGTTATTAATTAGTATTGGACATATGAGCCAATGTTTCATGTTGGCCCATGGAAAACTTCACCTTATGTATATTATTTTATCAATAATATGTATATGGTTGCTGCATATGGATTGAATGGTTGCACATACAAATAGAACTACCAGTATATTTACGCAGGATGTTACATACATTTTGGATGCATAACATAAGCACTCGCATTTCAAAAGGTCGAATAGTTCAGGAGACTGCTTAATTTTGCATTAGTTATAGGTTCATGCATTCCATACCTATATGTACATGTTACATTAGAAATTTTAAACTAAGGATAATGATTGCAAGTGGTTGATAGTTTAGTAGATGGTTGTAGATATTGGTTTATATCCAAGTTACATTTTTCCATCCTTAGAGATTTTGGAGACGAAATCCTTTTAAGTGGAAGAATGTTACACCTCAGAAATTTTAATAACAAATTAAAATATTAATAATGATAAAAATATAATTTCACATAAAAGGACAAAATAGTAAATTTGTATAAATAAAATATTTTGGGGATTCTGATGTTTCCATTGTGTAAAGTAGATGTAACATCCCCAATTTGGGGGCCCTAAGCTAAGCGCTATAGATGCTTCAGTCATCCATAGTATTAACTTCCAGTGACCAAATACGGTAATGTTAATGGTATTCATAATATCAGAAGCACACGAATATGAAACAAAATCATAGATTTTATAAAACAACTTTTCTGACTACATTTTGCAAAACGCGTTTCATATTCTACTATATAATCCCATAATCGTTTCCCAGGTAAAGATCAAATATGATTATTACAAAATACGCCAAGAGTAACATATGAAGATGCCCCCTTGGTTGACCAGAGTACTATATAGTGATAACTGACTTAATACAACACAGCTGAACAAACCAAGTAAAACAGCAACCCCTAATGGCTATCCATCAGCCTTTTGCTCCTCTTCAGTAGTTTTATTTGTCATCCTAATAAAAACCTATAAACCTCAACCCTTAGCGTACTCAAATCAATTTCATTACAACATAACAACCATTTTGCAACACTTATTTTTTTTCAATTGCCAACACTTATTTGTGTGGTAGATCAGTCACAATAATAACTGTTGGTAAGCTATAAATGTGTGATCGAAAATACATATTTATAATTTTTTTATTTCCAACACATATTTTCATTGGAAAATCTGGTTAAAGTGTAGTTCAATTAAATTTGTTGGGGCAAAAATGTAAATGTGGACTGTTTTCAACCGAAGCCCAAATTCTCAACCTCTCCACGCTTTTTTTATGCCGCTTAAAAAGAAAAAATGAAACCACGCGATTTCCTTCACTTTAAAAAACAACTTTAGGTTCTCGCCAACACTTCAGGCGATTTGGCGATTTGACTTCAGGTATCTCGACTTCGGTTATAGCTTCAGGCGATTCAGGATCTTGACTTCAGGTATTGGATTTCACCCTGGTGGCTTGTTCATTTGCATTTATTTGGGTTTATTGAAGCTTTCTATTGTTGATTGCTTATGTGTTGGCGATTTGAAACATTATTGCTTGTGTGTTGTAGATTTGAAGTGTTTTGATGGTTAGTGTAATTGGATCAATTTTTTCGGGTAGTGTAATTTGAAAGTAATACACGACCATCTTGGATAAGATACAGTTTTAAATTATATGCTTACCGTTGCATTTCCTGTTATTTATAGATTCCTGTGAGCATGTTGAATTTCTCTAATGAAAGTCATCTATTTTTTCCAACTCTATGCTATAAGCTTATAGATAAAGTAGTTATACAAATTGAAATACTATAATAGTAATATAATAGTTTAGGGTGAAGGAGTGCATCGTATCATAAAATGGAATTTTTCATAAATCATAGGATATGTTGTAATAGTAACATACTTCTCTTAGCATGTTGTTGCTAAGCATGCGATATGTTTATTTTAAATTTAACATCTTTCAGCATCCTAATACTTTGTTTGAACTGGCCAAGAAGGAATCTGTGGATTATTAAACTGACTGATTTCATCCGTATGCAAATGTGATTTTGCTTAATTAATCAATGCAAGAAGTTAACCATAGGCTTGTCCTTTTCGTTTTCTTCTTAAGAGTATACTCTGGCTTTACTTAACTACTTCATCTTAATTGATTTTCTTCATTGCAATCAGTTAACCGAATCGCTCTGAACCATATGATTCTTCAAAGTAAAGATGAAAAAATTCACTTCATTCTTTATATTTTCACATACTCAATTTAATAAACAATTTCATAATTTTAACCATCAAATTATAATGTTATCTTATAGATTTTGGAAGAAATGATATGTTATTAGTATACATTTTAAGAACAATGGTTAAATTGAACTTCTTTTATCTTAAGAAACTAAAATATTTACACTTTTACCCTAAGGATTTTAATTAACATATTTGTTATCGAATATTATTAATTAACAATAGTTGTTATCGAATGTTCAAATGGTTTTCTTTAAATGTAAAGATATCAAATATATTAGTTAAAGTTTTACATTTACTAAAATAATAATACATTTAAATCAAAACATAAAACCTAACTATTAACACGGTTCCGACGATTTAATGGTTGAACCACTAAAACCTTTGACCTTGCACCAACACAGTTCGATCCATAGTTCGGTCTTAGAACCTATGTAAATATATTTCCCTATACGTTTGGTTTATCAAATCTTGTGCACTTACCACTTTATACAAAGGAGTTGTACATTAAAAATCGATGTGGATTTTTAGCAGAAGTTTGGCCTGTTAATTCTTTTGTATCATGTTCTAAAGTAATTTAGATTTGAAGTTTATTTGGGGTGCTATCAATTTTACTAAAGTTATTACATGTTTATGTACAAAGTTCTGTGGGTTTTTTTTATTTGTGTATCACAGCAGCAGAATCGTCTCACTGATTGACAGTTTCGTACATGTTAACAAATTACAAGTTGTTCTTTCTTTGCCTGGCTTTTTTCATTCTTTTACTAACCAAAACTAGTTTATGAAAATGTTTAGCTTTGGTAGCTGCAGATTGATGTTAGATTCATTGTTTCATGGTTGCACATTGAAGAATCAGTAAGGTAGTATCCTACTGCAGTCTTAGTTAGTCAACTCACTACAAAAATTAATCATATTAGAGACCATAAATTAAGAACTGAAAAATCTCTGTCTTTAATTAAAAACCAACTAATGACCGAAAAATTCAGTTTTTAAATTATAAAACTACAGACTGAATATTGGTCTGTAATCCGTTTGTAAAAATTGAAACCGTTTACATACTGAATTTCAGTCACTGCTCATTATTTAAGTAAATGCATATCTAATGGTCAGATTTTGTTTGTTTATTTTGGAATCCAATGGCCAGATTTGATGATCATCGTCGTAATCTGCGGTTCTATGGTGCCATATATTATAATAAATAATTTATTTAATACCGTTTGAAATTGCCCACTTTCTTAAATTTAAGCCTCAATCACTTCACGTATTAATTTCTTTCTCCATCCCTTTCCTCCTCATTCAGAAAGCTTTACCTCCTCTGAAAACAAAGCAATTCTTAAATACTTATCTTTATCTAATTCTTATTTATATCTTTCTTTCATTCAATGGACGTTCTTCAAAATTAATTGTCAATTCTTTCTCTTATTGCGGAAGCCCTTAATCAGAAAACTCCTTACTATCCTCCTTCCTCAAGATCCAACATGTAGAACCCAGCTCGCTGCAATTCAAAAGGTTGGACCTTTGAGTCCATCTAGATGTAACAGTTATGGTTTCTAGACTTCGAAAAAAATTGGTGTATTGCCTCAGGAAGAATGATTTGGTAAATGGATTTGGAATTTCGCTTATGAAGGATTTGCCCTATTTGAAAATATTTGAGCTGAAATCAATATGGCAATGATAGAATAATTCGAGTTGGAATGAATGATTTTGAAGTGAAGAACGTGTTAGCAGTAGTTAATTACTGGTATTGAAATGAAAATGGTTGAATAGTAATCAAGATCTTTGTTCACGTTATGCTATGAATTGGCCTAACATAAAATCAAACTCATAGAAAGCTTCATTTTCTATGTTCCTTGTAACGTTTAGTTCATTGGTTGTCATCTTAGTTGGTTATCTGTACAATTTTTTTGTTTATCACGATAGAGATATGATTAGATATCACTTGCAAACAATGTGAGTACTTATTTTTACTATGTTTGTTTGGTTTATGAAAAGATATATTGTTACTATAGTATACTGTTTCATGGATTTTGCATTATAGAGAGTTAAATTATCAATTTGCTTGATTATTGTTGACGTGCATTTTATTGGTGTCATGGTGTTACTGTATTGTATTTTGAATTGTAATATATATTAACATATACACATATTGGAATGCGTTGTATATTGTATATTAGAATGTAATGTACATACATATATTGGAATGTGTTATATATATATATATATATATATATATGAGACTGATTTAATACTGTATTTCTGTCTTTAAAATTCAGTCTGTAACAATATTTAAGACCGACCTACCGTCTTTATGATTTGAAACTGAAAATTCAGTCTCAAGTTTATTTTGGGACTTGGAATTTAATGACTGAAATTTTGGTCTTTGATCAGTTTCTAAATGTTAATTAAAGACTGTATTGTTTAATTACAAACTGAAATTTGCAGTCTTTAATTCACGTTTTTCTTGTAGTGAATGTTATCTTTATTTTGAATATTTTCCGTCTGGAAACCTGTCATTATATATAAGTTTGTTAGATTTTGTTCGTTTGTAACCAGGTATGTCCCTGATTTGGTAACCCAGTGTTTGCATGTGTTACTCTTCTGCATGCATGTCTTTTTTACATGCAATGTTTCCTAGCCTCTGCAGATGTAAGTCAGAGAGCCCTTTGGTCATAGAATAATACAACGTACATGTAAGTGGTCATATGCCTTGTTGGGTTATGTGCTTGCGTATACTTATGCATCGTGCATGTTGTGTCACACAGTTGTTATTAGTTCCCATCTATAACACAATGATTGCTTTTATTGTTTGAGATGTTCTATTTTCTATACTGCTTGGTACATACGTATGGGGCATGATGTCTTGGAGGCTGTAGTTATATGGTAGAAGGATACTACAAAGTTTTCTTTTTGTGATTGAGATGTTTTTATTACTAGCTTTGATTTGTTCTTCTTAGGTTGAAGTTAATTTATATCACTTCACTTCAATACACCCCTAACCGAAATATTATTTCAACAAATACAACAACAAATTAAAGCCTTTAGTCCTAAAAGGCTTTAATTTATTTTAGAAAATACAACAACAACAACACACCCCTTAGATACAAAGTTATGCATAGAAGAGAAGTGAAGTGAAGTGTTGTCAAAATTAGACAGAAGTGTGGTGTATAAAGTCTTTAGTCCTAAAAGGCTTTAATTTTGTTTTATATTTGTTTACGCTTAAATCGTTTTAATTATGAACAATATTTTACTTTAATAGGCCAAAGGGTAAAACTTTCTGTTTATGTCTAATTTAAGTTCAAGAGAGTGGATTAAAAGTCCACATTGAAATACTGAAGAATATAAGCAAGGCGTTCGAGACTTCATGATTTTTGTGAAGAATCACTCATCTCCCGATGCTAAAATATGCACTTGCCCTTGTACTAAGTGTAGAAACTCTAAAAAGCTCTCATTGGAAAACATTGAGAAACACTTGATTATATATGGTATGGTTAAAACATATAATAGGTGGTTTTTCCATGGAGAGATGAACACCAATAACACGGTGGTGAATCATACACAGAATCTTATTCCAGAGCCTTATATCCAAGATCATATTCAAATGGACCATTGCATAGAGGGAGCTCTTAGAAATCTCATAGATGATGCTTTTGGAGTGCATACTATGCCACAAGCTAATGGTGAAGAGGATGTTTAGTAAACAAATTTAGGTAATTCTTGTTCTTTCTATGGAGAAAAGACCCAAGAATACACAAACAAAGCAAATGAAAAACTCTATTCTTCTTGCGAAGACGGGCTTACAATGTTAGGTGTAATTGTTGAGCTTCATAACCTTAAAAAATAGTTTAATTGGTCGGGAGATAGTATGATCGAGTTGTTGAAGCGATTAAAACATTGTATTCTATAAAAAAATTACCCGACAAGTATCCCAGGATGAAGAAAATGTTAAAGGATTTCGGCATGGAGGTGAAGCACATGCATGCATGTGAAAACGATTGCATATTATTTTGGAAAGACAATGTTGATGCAAAAGAATGTCCTCAATGTCATACAACAAGGTATAAAACTAGAAAAACAGTTTCTGGAGAGGTCAAATTAACGAAGAAACCAAGAAAAGTTTTAAGATACTTTCCTATAATTCCAAGATTAACTAGATTATACACTATACCATGGATAGCTCGTAAGATGCAATGGCATAAGAAAGCTACACCCTCGTGGAATTCCATGCGACATCCTATAGATTCAGCTGAATGGAGATCAGTCAAAAGTCGGTGGCCAGAATTTGCTAGTGAAGGACGCAATATTTGGCTTGGTATTGCTATTGATGGGTTTAATCTGAATGCAGTCCTCTCCAATAGTTATAGTTGTTGGCCCGTATATTTAATACCTTATAACCTACCTCCTTCATTGTGTGTGAAATCAGAATTTCAAATGCTGAGTCTATTAATTCCCGGACCAAGAGCACCAAGTCAGACATTGATGTATACTTAGAACCTCTTATAGATGAATTGAAGCATCTTTGGGTCGAAGGAGCATTTCATCGTTGATGAAAAACCGTTAAAGTTATCTAGGGTGCAACGATCGTAGAATCGGCGATGGATACTATTTAGAATTGATATACCAGAACGAGATGAATACTATAGATTATAATTTTTTCACTTGTTTCATATACTCGTAGCATATTTAGTCAACCATATATATATTTACTACGATATTCAATTTGTAGTGCATACCACTTATCTTTAGAGGATGGTCCTCGTGGTAAAAGAGGAAAATTATCACAAAGGCAGAAGTAATAGTCCAATCTGAATTATTGATTGGCTACACAAAAAGGTGTGCAACTTATAGTCGAAAATATTATGTTTCTTATTTAACTGATGTTATTTTATTAATTTTTTTTAATTTGTAACAGTTAGTGGAAGAAAAATGCATGGACACAATGTTGTGGATGTATATCAGTGGTCCAAAGTGGGAAGCCAAAACTTATCTTAAGTATAGAGTGAATGGTTGCACATTCTCTCCTCAACATTATGACGACACAATTTCAACACAAGATAGCGACATTTGCATGAATGCGATCACTACATTTGTTGCAAGTTCAAAAGACCTAAATCCTACGGATGATGACACTACTTGGTATGGTGTTATTAAAGAGATCAAGGAGGTTGATTACTATAATTAACATCATGTAGTATTCTATTGCGACTAGGTGAATGTTGGAGATAAGACAAATGGTTGCAAGGTTTGCTCAGATGCCAATGTGTTGATGGTGAACTTGAAGAAGCCCAAGAATACAAATGGAGAATATGATGAACCTGCTATTCTCGCATCTAAAGCAAGTCAAGTATTTTACATAAAAAACATGCAAAATCCTGATTAGTCCATTGTTCGACGCTCTCCTAAGTGCATGATGGATAATATAGACGATTATGAAATACCAACAACCTTTCAATCTATTTTGGAAGAACAACCAAACTTAGAATCATTATTGAAATGTATTGAATCAAAATCAACTTGTTGATTAGAACCATTTTGCATGTATTTTGCTTATTCTCATACATGCATTAACTCTTATTGATGTAATGTATGATCGTGTTGTGTTATGAGATATTTTGCTTGTTGTAATGACATGCCTTTTTGGATAGTTTAAATCGATGATAAACCACACAGGTCAGACTCAACCCATTCGAAAGGGTAGATGGTTATGGGGTAAATAATAATAAAAACAAATACAGAATCTCGCAGCGAAATGACAAAATATAATAATCAAATAACAGTTCATGAAGCTGTTTTATAAATACATTTGATTATTCTTTTACAACACAAAATCAGAGTTACATACAGCAAGAATAAATAATAAATAAATGCAGCGGAACACATGATGTAGTGGAATAAATATAATAAAAAATAATAGTACAAATCTTCGCTTTCATCCTCCAAAAATAAGGTCTTCAACCCTAAAATGCTCAGACTGACCCAAGCGAATTGAAAAGACAAAACACTCGAGTAATAACTAAAAGATCTTACGTAGGTTAAATCAACAGTAAATAAATATGAGTGTAACGGCATCGGAGATGTTTACGGGGTTTGACATCTCCTATCCAGTGTCTAACGTGAGTGAAATAACTTAAGAGATGTTCGGGATTTCCATCTTCTAAGGATCCGTTAAAACTATCTACTATGTAGTACAATATGCTATTATAATATGTCTACAGTAAAGTAAAAGTATTAAAATAGCGTTAAGGCGTTACGTATATCCCCCTTAACACATTTTATATATTCCCATAGTCCATACAGTACCGTACGCTCCTCCGGGAGGTTTACCCAGAGGGCACTCCATAGGTATGGTACAAAATAAACTCGTAGAAGGCACGATAGGGCATGTGAACACGACACTCGAGGCAATGCCAGGGTAGATATACCAATTGCGGATCCAGACTGGTGGTAACGCATAGCAGCTACTACCGCCCACCTCGGAACACACTCCCAAATCAAATCAAGGGGTGGCCACCAAATCAATCACAAAGTAATAGAATGGTATCAAAGAAATGTGTTCGATGGGAGGAATGACTTCAATTGGCCCGGCGTGGCTCCTGTTTTAGTCACATCTAAGCTGACTCACGGGAGTCAGGGTCACGTAAATACCTCATACAGAATCGTACACCAAACCATCCTACTTCATTCCTAGAATCTCCACCACGTGCACAGTTTTTAAAGTGGTTTTCGGTATTGGAAGAGAGTATGACTGTAACGACTCGACTTTTCGTCGCTCGAAAATCGACATTAATACATTCATTGTATCAACTGCCGAGCAATCGAATGCCGGAAAAACCGAATTGTTATGGAGAAAAAGAAGAGGTAGAAGAAAACAGAAGAAAAGAGAAATAAGAAATAACAAAAACACAGAAACAGAAACAGAATCTCACATTCGCAACGGAACAACATATAATAGATAAATGAATAATCTTTAAATCAAAGAACTATATCATTTTATACATTACATCATCATCAAAGTTTACAACAACAGTATACAACACAACTGGATAGTTATATGAACTTGTCCATATACAGAATACACAGCGGAATAAATAATATCATATATAAATGCTACGCCTCGCCATCCAGCTCGCCAATGAGCTCCACAACATCTCCTGAATCCAGAATAATCTGATAACCTAACTCTAGACTGTCCGTGTGGAAAATGATGGGCACCCAGAGTTTAGGAAGGAAACAATAAACTCCAGGTCAGTCATGGTGACTGGTGTGAGAACTAAAACAGTTTATCTTTAAACAATCAACAACAAAGAAAATAAACAATTTTGCAATGCTTTTGGAAAATGAAACTACCATAAGGCCTCCCGCACACACACACACAATGCAAACGCAGAATCGGAGGAGATTTCTCCTTATGATAGTCAAAGATGCTTACTACGCAAAATCATTGGATTATTATTATTATTAGTGCATAGTACAGAAAAACATTTCGAAAGTATAATATTAATCTTAGCCAACATAGACATTCCGAACTATGCCTACTATAGCTACCATTTAAACAGTGGGGCGCCACCATAAGTAAATGGCAAGTTCTACAACTAAAACCGTACCAGGTTCGTATTATTTCTTTGGATTTTCCAACAAATGGTCAGGCTAAGGAACTTCCTTTCCTCCTGCCGAATGGGATCGCCTCTGGCTGGACGTCCCGAGAGACAAACTGCTCTCTGCCAACAAGGCCGGGTTACCCCTGTAACAGGTAACTCACGAATATGTCATCACCCGGTCCTTTGGGACCTTTATCCGAGCGCTCGGTAACCATCATCACACATAATAAATAAGTGTATCCACATGAGTAAGTATCTGGGCTCCATACCATGATACCACCCCTTTCCAGAAGGAAATGACATACCCTAAAGGGCGCGACCCTCATAACCTTGCCGCAACATTCCTGTTTCGACCATTTCCGGGTTGTTAAGGCCCTGACGAAGTCTCGTCCACAAAGCTACGCTTTTTCACAAAAGCTATGCTTTGGGTCAAACAAATGACCTATGATCACAAAGATAAATGATCAAACAAATGATCATTTCACAAATGATCAAACACTGATCATTTCACAGCAACACTCAGCATGCCACATTACCAAATTGGGAATATATCGCTGATAAATTTCAACTACATAACCTCTGAGCTCGTACGTCTCAGAGAAGGGTGTTAAGCTAAGTGAATAAATTCTCCGCCACCAACAGAAATGTATTTGAAAGAAATCGGCTTTATACCTTAAATTGTAATGTCAGACACGTAACCATACAAGTCTGTTCCGGGATCGAACAGAACCGAAGGCACTTCTCACGAAGCCCTTGCAAATCCGGATAATTTTCAATCACGTCCGGACTTCCCATCACTAAGGTGATAAAACCTCTAAATCGAAGATCAGTCGATGTAGAGTAACTCGACGGTAATCCTTCCGTTTTCAAAAATATTCGGTCTTCAACACCGGTCATCAAATGCGATTCATAACGACGTATCACATATTCGGAATGGGTTATACGACCCCATGGTCCTTTCCCGGCTAACCCGAATAGTGAGCGCTTATTCAAAAATAAGTGTGGCATTCAAATTCAAACACATCACAATAAATACCCATTTAAGGTAATTATTGATAGTCGGTTATTTAACTATCAATAAAGATGCGCAACATCATCAGATTCCAAATAATTTTCCAAATTATTTATCTTCCAAAATATCTTTACAAGATATATAATTTCCACACTTCAACTATTTGAAAACAATTTCAAATCAATTTCCACATTTGAAGATAAATCTAAAACATTTCACTTCATATTGGAAAAGCATTTCCATACTTATTTAATAATAAGTAATCCACAAATCCATTTATTTTCAACATTTGAAAATATTCAATATACTTAAATCAAAATTAAGTATATATTTCATTCTTTAAGGAAATCATTCTCTTTCACAAATTTTATTTAAGTCAAAACGAATGTTGCGTAAAACATCGTTACGATAACTCAAATCACTAGTATAGGGATTCGAAATTTAGATAGATATATAAATCCCAATACTATATAAAATATTTCCTTTCGGAAATCATTTACTATAACAACAGTGTTATAGTTCACCATTTCCTTATTCCTCAAAACGTCTATTTCAACAATAAATGTTGAAATCTATGTTTCGATACTTAACACGTTTTAAAACATCTTTTTAAAACAATTACTTCATTTCGTAATATCATTTCTCCAAAACATATCCATTTTATCTAATAATATATTCACTGTCCAAAATCATGAATATACTTTATTATCCAAATTCAACATTTCTACACATTTTATTTAAAGGATTATCCACTGTCCAAAATCGTGAATATACTTCCTTTAATAAGCTATAAAAACTTAACTTATCAAAATAAGTCGTTTCTCGGATTTACAAATCTATTTATAAATTCCATTTGTATTTTATAACAACTTTAACTTATAAAAGCACTTTATTAACCAAATCAATTTATAACTCAATTATATATCAAAACCCCATATTATAAGTTAAATACTTATAATTCATTTATTTGCAAAAATCATTCTTTTAAAACTTCACAAGTTATAAATCTTATTACTTATAAGATTTTATTTATAACCTTATTTTCAACATTAACAGAACTCCTTTCAGAATTCCATTATTTCGATTTTTAACACTTATAAAAACTCATTTTATAATTCCAGTATTCTTAATTTATAAAATATCAATTTTATAAATCTTTTATATAAATCGTTCATAATAATTCAAAAATCCCAATTTAAAATCAAACTCGTTATTTTTAAACTTCAAAAATGGATCCGATGATGCAACAGCACCAAATAGTCAATCACAGCATCCAAACATCATATACCATCATATGATAACAGAATATATAACAATATCTGTAAATAAATCACTACGGTGAGGAATCCAGTTCGATCCCTCCAACCTGTTTCTCTGCATCCAAAGATGTTAGCACAATACCAATTCCGCTCTAGTACGGAATTATCGCGGTATATGGGATTTATAAATATTATCCGCTATTATGCGGTGCAATAGGGTCTCATCCGCTATACAACGCGGGAAATCAACAAATGCAATATATACATATGCCAATATGTATATCTGTTGGAACCTGCCTTCTTCGATTTTAATGTGACAACTATATATTTCAAACTATATACTATGATAACAAATATTCTTGCAGGAATCCACAAAGAAAAGCTATTATCATATCGTCAACAAACAAAGCTCAAAGATATTGATTATTATTTCCGGTTAGATATTTTTGTACAATCTCTGATATGATGATAACATACACACACAAATAGTTTTTTGGAAAACATGTTCTACAAATATAAAATATCTTTTTATAGACATAAAAGTATTTTCAAAAGTTTCTCAAGTTCAGAATCACTAAAATAAAGAAGAGGAACAAATCAGTACAAATTCAGACATCTGTCACTTTTATTTAGCCATCTGTCATAAAAACAGACGTCTGTCACTTTAATACAGACGTCTGTTATCATAGACAGACGTCTAAATTAAATAAACAGACGTCTAAATGGCTGATTTTTTGTTTCTTCTGCCTATTTGACTGTTTAAACTTACTTAGCCATCTGTCACTTTTTCTTAGACATCTGAACTTGACGAACTGAAGCATCTCTTCATGAATATTCAAATTTTGAAGAGTTGTCTTCTTCACCAACAGTTGCACTCCTTCTAATAGTTGCAACTATTGAATTAAAACTATTCAACACTATAAATAGAGATGAAAATTCACTATTTCAACAACTAATTCTTTCTATCTATTCTGATCTTATATTGTTATAATATCAAGTGATTTTCAATTCTCTACTTCCTATCTTTTGCACATTCAAATCATCATATCAAGAAGATTATAGGAAGGGTGTACTACATTGACTATATTCGTGTTATTCAAAGAATACACAAGTCAAGAAACAATTTACCAAATTGTATTTGAAGTCCTATTCGGTTGCTTAGGCGGAAAAGTCCTATTCGGTTGCTTAGGCGGAAAAGTCCTGTTCGGTTGCTCAGGCGGTGTAATACCTGATCCTCCGGGTGAAGTGAGGGTTATTCGAGAAATTCCAGAAGCAGTCTGGGACTGGACGTAGAACGAGAAGTTCGAACCAGTATAAAAATCCCTGGTGTCATTTTTATTATTGCCATTTACTATTATTTATAATTCCGCACTTGCTAGTCGTAGTTTAACTATATTATCGATCCATATACACTTTCATTTGGTATCAAAGCCTGGGATTCTAGAGATCGTAACAACATCCTAGAATAAATGGCTACAAAGAGATCTAGTCAAGGCAATAAGAAGAGGAAAAGCAATAAAGAAGAATCAAAGGAGCAAACAAACAAATGCTTCATAGCTAAACTCAGATCACAATCGGTATGTTCAGATTCTTTATATAAAGATCTTCTGTTAGCACATGACGAATTATTAAAAGATTGTAAAACTTTGAATAAAGTTAATACAATTGCTTTAGCTAAGTTAAAAGATTGTGAGCAAGAAATTTCAAATTTAAAAGAGGAAAATAAATTTTTGGTAAAACAAACTAAATGTTTTGAAAATACCGTCGAAGAACTTGTTTTACAAAAAGATTTCCTACAAAAAGAAAATGAGCAGTTAGAAGATAAAAACAATGATCTTTTGGAGGAAATCAATGTTTTGCAAAATAAAAATATTTTTTTGGAAAATTCTTTAAATAATTCTAGTTCTTTAATTTTGTCTCTTGAAAAAGAGAATGAAACTTTAATTAAAAAGAATTTAGAATTATCTAAAGAATGTGAGATTTTAAAAGTTAATAATAATATTTTTCAAAAAAAGTTTGTGATTCTAAAGCTAATTTTGAAAGATTAAATACAAAAATCATAAATTTTAACAAAGGTAAAGATATATTATCTTCCTTAGTTACAAATTCAAAAGCTCACAATGATAAAAGTGGTTTAAGTTATAATAAAATTGATCGTAGAAATAGCACTAGATATGCTTTCATGTATAGTAAAAATGTTAGTGCTAGTACTAAATTTCGAGTAAAATCTAAATCCAATTTTTATAGAAATTCAAATACTGCTATGACCAATAATGTTTATAATTTCTCTAGAAATACAAAATCATTGACTAGAAATATGAATAAAAATTATCTAAGTATTTGGGTTCCTGTTAATTGGAAAAATAGAGAAAAATACATTAATGGTTATTTTGATATGGTAGTTAATAATGAAAATTATATTTATAAAGGTTCAACCACACCCAAATGGGTATGGTTTCCCAAGATCTAACCCCCGGACCCTAACATAATAAGTGGGTACCAAAAATGATTATTATTTTTTGCAGGTACTCAAAGAAACAAAAGGAAAAGGATAGATTTTGGAATTTTAAAGAATGTTCCATACGTTTAATAGAATTACGTGCTTACAATGAAATATGGACTTCAGCAAATATGGTAAAATCTATTTTATTTTTCCTTCATAATTAATAATGAGTTTATCTCGTTATTTACAAGATATTATACTTAGGGGTAGAAGTTATACATAGGGGGACCATTAAACATATTAATATTATTAAAAAACTAAAAATCAAACAACCAGACGTCTGATAGTTATTAACAGACGTCTGTATACCTATTTTTTGTTTGAGCCGTCTGAACATTTTGTCACAGACGTCTGTCCTCAAAAATAGACGTCTGCTACAAAAATTTAGACATCTGAATTTAGTTCAAAATGTTTTTTACTCTCTGTTTCAATTTTAGACCTCTGAGCCGTCTGAACAAATCTTTTAGACGTCTGTCATCATACTTAGCCGTCTAATATAATTTTTAGACGTCTAAATCTATTAATTTTTTCAATCTTTTTTATTTTCTACAGAACATCAAACGTCTGTTATGTGACTTGTTCTATAAGTAATTTATTCTTATGTTCTGTATCTTTTTATAAATATGTATTTCTGTCCTATATCACTATTTCTCTTTGTTTAGTATATTAAGATGTGGAACCTGTTCAAACATATGTTCGAATCTGTTTTTATACTCCAAATATTCTGACTCTTCCACAACAAAATTTTATCATTGGTATGTTCTGAACAAAGTTCATATTGCTATTCAACAATGTGTTTTATCATCACATTTCTAACAAAACCCCTTACAAATTCCTTTTTGTTAATGACAAAGGGGGAGAAATATTAATCATTCTGCTATATAATATGGTCATGTTGACAGAGGGAGCAAAAGGTATGGTTTATACTAACCGTTGAATTATATAGTTGTCATCATCAAAAAGGGGGAGAATGTTGGAACCTGCCTTCTTCGATTTTAATGTGACAACTATATATTTCAAACTATATACTATGATAACAAATATTCTTGCAGGAATCCACAAAGAAAAGCTATTATCATATCGTCAACAAACAAAGCTCAAAGATATTGATTATTATTTCCGGTTAGATATTTTTGTACAATCTCTGATATGATGATAACACACACACACAAATAGTTTTTTGGAAAACATGTTCTACAAATATAAAATATCTTTTTATAGACATAAAAGTATTTTCAAAAGTTTCTCAAGTTCAGAATCACTAAAATAAAGAAGAGGAACAAATCAGTACAAATTCAGACATCTGTCACTTTTATTTAGCCATCTGTCATAAAAACAGACGTCTGTCACTTTAATACAGACGTCTGTTATCATAGACAGACGTCTAAATTAAATAAACAGACGTCTAAATGGCTGATTTTTTGTTTCTTCTGCCTATTTGACTGTTTAAACTTACTTAGCCATCTGTCACTTTTTCTCAGACATCTGAACTTGACGAACTGAAGCATCTCTTCATGAATATTCAAATTTTGAAGAGTTGTCTTCTTCACCAACAGTTGCACTCCTTCTAATAGTTGCAACTATTGAATTAAAACTATTCAACACTATAAATAGAGATGAAAATTCACTATTTCAACAACTAATTCTTTCTATCTATTCTGATCTTATATTGTTATAATATCAAGTGATTTTCAATTCTCTACTTCCTATCTTTTGCACATTCAAATCATCATATCAAGAAGATTATAGGAAGGGTGTACTACATTGACTATATTCGTGTTATTCAAAGAACACATAAGTCCAGAAACAATTTACCAAATTGTATTTGAAGTCCTATTCGGTTGCTTAGGCGGAAAAGTCCTATTCGGTTGCTTAGGCGGAAAAGTCCTGTTCGGTTGCTCAGGCGGTGTAATACCTGTTCCTCCGGGTTAAGTGAGGGTTATTCGAGAAATTCCAGAAGCAGTCTGGGACTGGACGTAGAACGAGAAGTTCGAACCAGTATAAAAATCCCTGGTGTCATTTTTATTATTGCCATTTACTATTATTTATAATTCCGCACTTGCTAGTCGTAGTTTAACTATATTATCGATCCATATACACTTTCAATATCTTGCTATATACATATATAATACCAATTCCACTTCAATGTGAAATTATCGCGGTATATGTTTTTAATAATTAACATCCGCTTAATAACGGCGTATAATGTCTATTTATCACAATAAATAACATTCATCATTCAATCCACACAATCAATCACTATCAAAAATTTTAAATCTAACTATTTAAAATTTAAATCGAAATAAAACATTCGATTGAGTGAGGAGTTCTCATCTTGATTTCAATTCCGTTCCAGCTTTTATTTCGAATAAAATCAAACAGACGTTTAATTTCACCCGAAATTCACACTAGCTCCAAATGGCTCCAATTCAGTTCCATAGCGAAGTGCTCTACAATACGATTCCAACGCAAAAAATCTCGTCGAATTCCAACCTCGTATCAAGCAGATATGATATTTCAAAGTTTAAACAATTTAATATAAATCGATTTACATATTTCTTTTATTAACAAACCCTACACTGCATCATAGCCGCACGTTTTGAAATCATCAGATCTCGGCCGCGTGATAACTCTTCCCTCTTCCACTCGAAAACTTCCCAGGTATCGTTCGTGAAAACGAACCCATCGGCCGCCTTGCAAACCCTAACCACCGCGACCTCTACCGACATCGAGGAGTTGATCGGAGATCCTCATTTGAACGCCGCCGCCACCACATGCCGCCGCCCTGAAGGACATGACACTCGGCCCTCCACCGTGCTCGAAAAACGCGCATGAAGTTCGACCCTTTCATCAATAATTGTCGTCGATTCATTCACTTGTTTTAAATCATAGCCGTTGACCTCGTAGTACTCGCTACGATCTACAACTTTGCAGTTGAATATTTCTTGAATTGATGAGTGGATTCGAAGAAAATCGGAGGAGAAGAGAATGAATTCGTGGCCATTGATAACAAGGGTGGCGGCCATGAAATTATAAGGCTAGGGTTTCTCTTGTTACGTATATATATATATACGTATATAAATAATATAAAATTCATTTTAAACGACTTTTTCAAACGATCTCCAAAGCACACGTGCCGCCTGGCATTCATAAGGTTTACCCCGCATTCCGAACACAATGGAACGTGTTTCGGAGGCTAATTCGATCATATGTGAGAGTTACGGAAATAAACAGTCAAATTTTAATTAAACCGATTTAAACCGATTTCGATACGTTTTAGCTTGCCCCGGACAAACGGTACATCCAATTGACACGAAATTTGAAACCTTACAATAATATCACATTACGGATCCGATGAAACTGGTTTCGTCGAAATCCGACACTATTTGAAAAATGACTATTTTAACTCGTCAAATTAAAATTAAAACAATTTCAATGCGTTTCGAGCTGCCACAGTCAAACGACAACTCTGATTGCTACGAAAATTGAAATCCGATAATAACAAACTATTACGGATCCAATGGAACTAGTTTCGTATAATTCTGAGACTGTCCCAAAAATGGCTAATTTCACTAGTCGATTAAATATTAAAATATTCAATTTTCACAATTTAACTTTAAATTCAATTTTAAAAGTTCTATAACATCTCTATAACTTCAATATGATCTAATATAACTTTATAAATCATTTTCAATCACATTAAATCCAGATTTCAATTATTTCTGGAATTTCACCTATTAATTTATCGATTTAATTATCCAATTAAATCCAGATATTCGAATTTTAAATTATTCGACTTATTAATTTTACTAATTAATATTCAAAATTAATTAAATATTCAAATTTCAAATATCTGAAATTCTGGGTCGTTACAAACTTCCCCCCTTAAAAGAATTTCGTCCTCGAAATTACCAAGTAAGAAGAAGATACAAAATCTATTAACTTTCCAAAACAAACCGTTTAAATTAGATTTACAATCTCTTAAGTGTTTAACTTTTCCAAAATTCATAGTTAAACCTCTTACAAAAACTTTACTAAGTTTCCAAATCATACTTAGTTTTCAAAATTTTCCAATTTTCCCAAAAATATTCTAACGCCTTAAATTTTCAGAAAAATTCACCAGAGTCTCCTTTGCGCGGTTCGATCGTAGTAGGATCACAATTGACATAAATATGTATACATCGACCCACCCGGTCGGAAAAGCAGAAAAACAGTTCATATTTCCTATTTTTATTGCGTAGGCGTACCTTTTTAGCATTTTTTAAGCAAAGCAGTTATTAATTTAGCATTTTAACGCAACCAAATCAACCGAACGGTAGCCACCGCACTTGTACTTATTCAATTAAAACACGTAAGTGACATATATAAAAATCTATTCACATTTCACTTGTTTTCAATAATAACAAGTAGTTTTCATAAGCAATACATGTGATATTCATTCATAAGCACATATTCAAGGTTTTAACACTAGTTCCATTTGTTTGCAACCAAATGACGTACAATTCCATTCAATCCGAATAATTTCAACTCAATTTCTTACATTCAATTCATTTTCAATTAGTTTACATTCACTAATTTAAATTCAAGTTGGTTCACTTTCAATTCAAGTCAATTTCTATTTAAATCTACTTCACTTTCAATTTAAATCTAATTACATAACTTCCAATTTTTTTTCAATTTAATTTCATTAGCACTTAATGAATTTTACTACATACAATCAACCAACAATCATCTAACAATCAATGTCATCCAATACAACCAAATTTATTAATTTACATTCAATTTGGTTTAACACTTTTAATTCAATTAGTCGATATTAAATTGACTTACATTCGATTGATTAACATTCAATCCATTTATTCAATTGCTAATCTATTTAACAAATAAAGTTGAATTTTTATTTATATAGCTCAAGTTCACATTCATTTAATAAATTCACTTTATTAATTTACTTTGCTATCACAATCAACTTCATTCAATATTACTTAAGTTATTTTCTATTTCAAACATCATTTGTTTAACTTCTTAACATAAGTTTCCACTTATTAATTAAATTTAGATTCCCATTCTAAATAAATTCTATTTAACTTTTACTTAAGTCAAATTCATCACTTATTCAAATTCATATCTCATTTTGCTTAACAAAATTGTTTAACCATTTTTAACAATATGTTTTACTTACATTTTCTCACTTTTAATAAGTTATACAACTTATATATTTTAACTTCCAAATCTGATTTAATCTATTTAACTTTCTTTTAGTTAAATTTCACATCATATTTCATTATGCTACTCAAATTCATTAACTTTACCAAAGTTAAATCTATTATCTCATATTATAAGTATAAATCTTATTTCACTTATATTTATCACTTTACAACTTGGATTTTAAATCAAATTTGTTTATCACAACAAAACTTCAATTTCCAATTTACTATGGGTAGCAAATCAATCACACAGAAACTCGAAAATGATACTGATGATGCTGCAGTCATCACCGTACTATTTCCCAGCAACAATAGTGAATTCAGTGCTTTAAATTCTTTCAAAAATCTCATTTATTTATAAATCACATTACAAATCTTTTATTATAGAATTTCACTTATTATATATAAGATTATTTTACCATTGTAAATCATTTTAATTATAACTTCACACATTATAATTCATTTGCTTATACAATTCATTCTTTCACAATTTGTTGTTTTCAATTGACTTATTCAAACAACTTTTATCAACCTATATATATTTACATTTTAGCAACCAAACAATCAATTAATTGTATACACTTTAATAATTTCCGAAAATTATTTCTTTATATACAAAATATAATCGAGATAAAATTATTTCATTTACCCAAATTAAAACAATATCGTGCCGAATTGTTCTGAACAAGTGTTTAGAGATCCCTATCGATAGAGTTGTACAGACTATACCGACTAGAATCCATATACCACTCAATAAATCAATCATCACAAAATAAAACAATTTTATATTCACTAACAAATACGCGCTCATATCTATTATTACACTCAACTCATTCTAGAGTACTACTGACTCTATCTCTAATGAGTAACACCCAACAGAGCAGGGTTGTCGCTTAACCATATGCTCTGATACCAAATGTAACGACTCGACTTTTCGTCGCTCGAAAATCGACATTAATACATTCATTGTATCAACTGCCGAGCAATCGAATGCCGGAAAAACCAAATTGTTATGGAGAAAAAGAAGAGGTAGAAGAAAACAGAAGAAAAGAGAAAGAAGAGATAACAAAAACACAGAAACAAAAACAGAATCTCACATTCGCAACGGAACAACATATAATAGATAAATGAATAATCTTTAAATCAAAGAACTATATCATTTTATACATTACATCATCATCAAAGTTTACAACAACAGTATACAACACAACTGGACAGTTATATGAACTTGTCCATATACAGAATACACAGCGGAATAAATAATATCATATATAAATGCTACGCCTCGCCATCCAGCTCGCCAATGAGCACCACAGCATCTCCTGAATCCAGAATAATCTGATAACCTAACTCTAGACTGCCCGTGTGGAAAATGATGGGCACCCAGAGTTTAGGAAGGAAACAATAAACTCCAGGTCAGTCATGGTGACTGGTGTGAGAACTAAAACAGTTTATCTTTAAACAATCAACAACAAAGAAAATAAACAATTTCGCAATGCTTTTGGAAAATGAAACTACCATAAGGCCTCCCGCACACACACACACAATGCAAACGCAGAATTGGAGGAGATTTCTCCTTATGATAGTCAAAGATGCTTACTACGCAAAATCATTGGATTATTATTATTATTAGTGCATAGTGCAGAAAAATATTTCAAAAGTATAATATTAATCTTAGCCAACATAGACATTCCGAACTATGCCTACTATAGCTACCATTTAAACAGTGGGGCGCCACTATAAGTAAATGGCAGGTTCTACAACTAAAACCGTACCAGTTCGTATTGTTTCTTTGGATTTTCCAACAAATGGTCAGGCTAAGGAACTTCCTTTCCTCCTGCCGAATGGGATCGCCTCTGGCTGGACGTCCCGAGAGACAAACTGCTCTCTGCCAACAAGGCCGGGTTACCCCTGTAACAGGTAACTCCCGAATATGTCATCACCCGGTCCTTTGGGACCTTTATCCGAGCGCTCGGTAACCATCATCGCACATAATAAATAAGTGTATCCACATGAGTAAGTATCTGGGCTCCATACCATGATACCACCCCTTTCCAGAAGGAAATGACATACCCTAAAGGGCGCGACCCTCATAACCTTGGCGCAACATTCCTGTTTCGACCATTTCCGGGTAGTTGAGGCCCTGACGAAGTCTCGTCCACAAAGCTACGCTTTTTCACAAAAGCTATGCTTTGGGTCAAACAAATGATCAACCTATGATCACAAAGATAAATGATCAAACAAATGATCATATCACAAATGATCAAACACTGATCATTTCACAGCAACACTCAGCATGCCACATTACCAAATTGGGAATATATCGCTGATAAATTTCAACTACATAACCTCTGAGCTCGTACGTCTCAGAGAAGGGTGTTAAGCTAAGAGAATAAATTCTCCGCCACCAACAGAAATGTATTTGAAAGAAATAGGCTTTATACCTCAAATTGTAATGTCAGACACGTAACCATACAAGTCTGTTCCGGGATCGAACAGAACCGAAGGCACTTCTCACGAAGCCCTTGCAAATCCGGATAATTTTCAATCACGTCCGGACTTCCCATCACTAAGGTGATAAAACCTCTAAATCGAAGATCAGTCGATGTAGAGTAATTCGACGGTAATCCTTTCGTTTCCAAAAATATCCGGTCATCAAATGCGATTCATAACGACGTATCACATATTCGGAATGGGTTATACGACCCCATGGTCCTTTCCCGGCTAACCCGAATAGTGAGCGCTTATTCAAAAATAAGTGTGGCATTTAAATTCAAACACATCACAATAAATACCCATTCAAGGTAATTATTGATAGTCGGTTATTTAACTATCAATAAAGATGCGCAACATCATCAGATTCCAAATAATTTTCCAAATTATTTATCTTCCAAAATATCTTTACAAGATATATAATTTCCACACTTCAACTATTTGAAAACAATTTCAAATCAATTTCCACATTTCAATTTATCTTTGAAGATAAATCTAAAACATTTCACTTCATATTGGAAAAGCATTTCCATACTTATTTAATAATAAGTAATCCACAAATCCATTTATTTTCAACATTTGAAAATATTCAATATACTTAAATCAAAATTAAGTATATATTTCATTCTTTAAGGAAATCATTCTCTTTCACAAATTTTATTTGAGTCAAAACGAATGTTGCGTAAAACATCGTTACGACAACTCAAATCACTAGTATAGGGATTCGAAATTTAGATAGATATATAAATCCCAATACTATATAAAACATTTCCTTTCAGAAATCATTTACTATAACAACAGTGTTATAGTTCACCATTTCCTTATTCCTCAAAACGTCTATTTCAACAATAAATGTTGAAATCTATGTTTCGATACTTAACACGTTTTAAAACATCTTTTTAAAACAATTACTTCATTTCGTAATATCATTTCTCCAAAACATATCCATTTTATCTAATAATATATTCACTGTCCAAAATCGTGAATATACTTTATTATCCAAATTCAACATTTCTACACATTTTATTTAAAGGATTATCCACTGTCCAAAATCGTGAATATACTTCCTTTAATAAGCTATAAAAACTTAACTTATCAAAATAAGTCGTTTCTCGTATTTACAAATCTATTTATAAATTCCATTTGTATTTTATAACAACTTTAACTTATAAAAGCACTTTATTAACCAAATCAATTTATAACTCAATTATATATCAAAACCCCATATTATAAGTTAAATACTTATAATTCATTTATTTGCAAAAATCATTCTTTTAAAACTTCACAAGTTATAAATCTTATTACTTATAAGATTTTATTTATAACCTTATTTTCAACATTAACAGAACTCCTTTTAGAATTCCATTATTTCGATTTTTAACACTTATAAAAACTCATTTTATAATTCCAGTATTCTTAATTTATAAAATATCAATTTTATAAATCTTTTATATAAATCGTTCATAATAATTCAAAAATCCCAATTTAAAATCAAACTCGTTATTTTTAAACTTCAAAAATAGATCCGATGATGCAACAGCACCAAATAGTCAATCACAGCATCCAAACATCATATACCATCATATGATAACAGAATATATAACAATATCTGTAAATAAATCACTACGGTGAGGAATCCAGTTGGATCCCTCCAACCTGTTTCCCTGCATCCAAAGATGTTAGCACAATACCAATTCCGCTCCAGTACGGAATTATCGCGGTATATGGGATTTATAAATATTATCCGCTATTATGCGGCGCAATAGGGTCTCATCCGCTATACAACGCGGGAAATCAACAAATGCAATATATACATATGCCAATATGTATATCTTGCTATATACATATATAATACCAATTCCACTTCAATGTGAAATTATCGCGGTATATGTTTTTAATAATTAACATCCGCTTAATAACGGCGTATAATGTCTATTTATCACAATAAATAGCATTCATCATTCAATCCACACAATCAATCACAATCAACAATTTTAAATCTAACTATTTAAAATTTAAATCGAAACAAAACATTCGATTGAGTGAGGAGTTCTCACCTTGATTTCAATTCCGTTCCAGCTTTTATTTCGAATAAAATCAAACAGACGTTTAATTTCACCCGAAATTCACACTAGCTCCGAATGGCTCCAATTCAGTTCCATAGCGAAATGCTCTACAATACGATTCCAACGCAAAAAATCTCGTCGAATTCCGACCTCGTATCAAGCAGATATGATATTTCAAAGTTTAAACAATTTAATATAAATCGATTTACATATTTCTTTTATTAACAAACCCTACACTGCATCATAGCCGCACGTTTTGAAATCATCAAATCTCGGCCGCGTGATAACTCTTCCCTCTTCCACTCGAAAACTTCCCAGGTATCGTTCGTGAAAACGAACCCATCGGCCGCCTTGCAAACCCTAACCACCGCGACCTTTGCCGAGATCGAGGAGTTGATCGGAGATCCTCATTTGAACGCCGCCGCCACCACATGCCGCCGCCCTGAAGGACATGACACTCGGCCCTCCATCGTGCTCGAAAAACGCGCACGAAGTTCGACCCTTTCATCACTAATTGTCGTCGATTCATTCACTTGTTTTAAATCATAGCCGTTGACCTCGTAGTACTCGCTACGATCTACAACTTTGCAGTTGAATATTTCTTGAATTGATGAGTGGATTCGGAGAAAATCGGAGGAGAAGAAAACGAATTCGTGGCCATTGATAACAAGGGTGGCGACCACGAAATTATAAGGCTAGGGTTTCTCTTGTTACGTATATATATATACGTATATAAATAATATAAAATTCATTTTAAACGACTTTTTCAAACGATCTCCAAAGCACACGTGCCGCCTGGCGTTCGTAAGGTTTACCCCGCGTTCCGAACACAATGGAACGTGTTTCGGATGCTAATTCGATCATATGTGAGAGTTACGGAAATAAACAGTCAAATTTAAATTAAACCGATTTAAACCGATTTCGATACGTTTTGGCTTGCCCCGGACAAACGGTACATCCAATTGACACGAAATTTGAAACCTTACAATAATATCACATTACGGATCCGAAGAAACTATTTTCGTCGAAATCCGACACTATTTGAAAAATGACTATTTTAACTCGTCAAATTAAAATTAAAACAATTTCAATGCGTTTCGAGCTGTCACAGTCAAACGACAACTCTGATTGCTACAAAAATTGAAATCCGATAATAACAAACTATTACGGATCCAATGGAACTAGTTTCGTCCAATTCTGAGACTGTCCCAAAAATGGCTAATTTCACTAGTCGATTAAATATTAAAATATTCAATTTTCACAATTTAACTTTAAATTCAATTTTAAAAGTTCTATAACATCTCTATAACTCCAATATGATTTAATATAACTTTATAAATCATTTTCAATCACATTAAATCCAGATTTCAATTATTTCTGGAATTTCACCTATTAATTTATCGATTTAATTATCCAATTAAATCCAGATATTCGAATTTTAAATTATTCGACTTATTAATTTTACTAATTAATATTCAAAATTAATTAAATATTCAAATTTCAAATATCTGAAATTCTGGGTCGTTACAATGACAATATCCAATCCCGGTCTCTTTAACAACCAAGTGCTTATTTCACACCGGATGGTTCTTTTACATTTCCAAAACCATTTTATAATTAATATCAAAATATCATGTTCGATTTCAAACCATATCACTTTTGGAATCGTATTCTCTTTCAAAACCATATTCGCTTCAACTCGTCTTCACTTTCAAAATCATATTTACTCAAATATGTCATTTCATAAAAAGGTATCAATTCCAAATTCCAACTTCGGTTGTATCATCATTAAGGAATTAAATATAAATACTTCAACTTTACACAGTCTGAAATTTTAGAAAATAGTTTAGATAGTCATAAATAGTTTTAATGGTTGAAAATAATTTAAAATAGATTAAAATAGTAAAATAGTTTTAAATAGATTTAAATTTGATTAACTATATTTTTAAAATGATTTAAATAGGTTAAATATAGATTTAATTAGATGTAAAATGATTTAAATAAATTAAATATAGGTTAAATAGATTCAATTTATATTAAGTAGGTTTTAAATAGATTAAATATATTTAAAATAGATTAAATAGATTTAAAGTAGATTGAATAAATTTAATTAGTTTAAAATAGGTAAAATAGATTAAATTGTATTAATTGGGTTATAATAGATTAAAATAAATTACAATAGTTTCAATTGATTAAAAAAATAGTTTAAATTAATAAAAATGGTTTAAATTTGATTAGGATAGTTTAAATTAATTAAAATAGATTTCAAAGTTATATCCAAATGTTTCAATAACTCAGTTTCGATAAATTCATTTATATTTGACACAACAACTTTGAAATTCCAATTTAAGTCCTTTGAACAATTTCATTTAATCAAATTCCAATTTCAACATTAACGCTTGGCCTTTCGAAAATAATTCAGTTTATATAAATCAATTTACATTTCAAATTACCAGTTAACTGAATTCAAAATTTAAAGATTCAAAAATCATTTAATTTAACCAATCCGGTGTTCGTATATAATTTTCTACCCTAGGGTCAAGTGATACGGATATTTATCATTTCAATCCGCAATTTAAATTTTTACGGTTATATATCATTTCAAACTGCAATCCCAAATTAAATAAAATTCATAAAAATCACTTGGGTCTATTATTTCAACCCATAACGATTTTTCCCTAATCTATAGATCATTCAGATATGTATCATTTCAACCCATAAGGAACTTATAGTGTTATAATAATATAAAATACAACATCCAGTCATCCAATATCAAGAATCAAACATAAATCACAATTATCATCCAAATTAACCAATAAACATCAATAAATAACTGATAATCAATAACATGTATTAAATTGACAATTTAAATTCAATATTAAATTAAACGATGATTAAATGCAGTAAAAGTCAAATTTAACCAGAATGACAATTTAAACATACCAAACATCAATCAATTAATTTCTAGTCACATCGTACATTTAATATAACTAACATAAGATAGTTTAGTAATTGTGAGTGGGTTAAAACATTGACCTTTTGATTTCAAATCGATTTGAAATCCAAAATAGGGCCCAAATTTGAACAGTCTCAGAATTTGTCCAAACCAGTTTTAATTTCCGGAATTTCGATACGATCGTAGCGGAGCAAACCGCGCGTGAATCGGACCTCATATGCGAAATTTATGCATATAAAAACATTAAACGATTTAAATAAAAATATTAACAAGAAACATACACATCACCACAGCGAAACCCCTTTGGTCGAAACACACTTGAACACGATGAAACCCTAGAAGCCGCCACTCTTCACCTAATTATCGCCGCTTCCACAGGCGATTACCGCCTCATTAGAGCACGCCACTGTGCTAGGCTTGCCAAGCCGCCTCCCCAGGTCCGAGCGCGACAACCGTGCTCACGCAAAAGACAGCCGCCGCCGATTGAAAGCTCAACTCTAATTGAATGTTTCCCTTGATCGGACCATTGAATTGACTAGCAACTGGCAGCGGTAAACTCCGCTCAACGCTTTCTACAACCCAGTACTCTCCGATCGACGATCGGTCAAAGTTGATCGTGACTCGATGGACGACCGAAATTAATTCGCCCAATTCTAGCCACACAGAAACCCAAATCGAAAAAAAGACTGCAGATTTTACTTGCGCTCGTCGAGAGCTTCAAATCGATATATAATATGATATGATTTGGAGGAGTTTGATTTTTGAAATTGATTTGGAGATTGAAATTTAGGGTTTTGATTTGTCTGCCATTGGAAAGAGAAGATGAGAAGGAAATATACGTATAGAATAATGGAATAAGAAATAGAAAGGCTGCTAGGGTTAGAACAGGACAATATATACTAATGAAGCCCGCTAAGAACGAATGAACAACCGAATCGATTTGAATTGACGAATACGACCCGAAAAGCCCGTTCTACCTTCGAAACGAAAGTGGGTCATCCCATATATCAAATTAGATGTTTCGATATTTTTAAATTCAATGGAACAGGTTTCAAGTCCAAATTCCATCGTATGAAGAAGTTAGCTTAAAACCAGCTTATTTCAAAATTGATTTCAATTGAATTTAATTAAATTGATTTCTAGGCATTTCGAGTCCATATGATCAAATGACAAGTCTGATCGCTACGAAACTTAAAACCTTAGAAAAACTCACTGTTACGGATCCAATGAAACTGGTTTCGTTGAAATCCGAGACAGCGGCCAAAATGGCTATTTTCACATTAATTAAATAAATTAATATTCAATTAATTAATCACTTTTTAATTTCAAATTTGATAACCAACAATTTTCATCAATTTTGATTACTGGGCCATTTACAATAATTTAAAACAATTTTACATATCAATTCAGTGTTTAAATTTTACACTAATTACAGTGTTCAATTTCAACTGTAATTAAATCCAATTAATATAATTAAATTTCAATAAATTTATTTAATTTGGTTTCTATCTTTTAATTTAATCAATTATTTCCCTACATACATAGTTAACATTATTATATATTTTATTACATTAACCCTCTACAATTTTCATCTTAGTTTTCATTAACGTAGTGTTTAATTACATTTAATTGCAATAAATCCATTTATTATAGCTGAAATCCCCATAATATGATCAAACTTGATTTCAATTCTTATTGTTGAATCAATTATCATATTATGAATAAGATTTACATTGGTTACATCTTATTGAATTAATATTCTACGATTATCAATTTAATCTACATTAACTGCACTAATTAAGTGAATTAATTGCAATTGATTTCAAATTTAATTTAACAGGCTAAATAAATAGGTAACATATAATAATTGTCACCGTTAACTTTTAGTCACATTTGTATGTTTGTTATCTATACACAAATGATATAGTTATTCACACAACATTCATTTTTCTCCAATTTACAATTTATTACATACTATTTAATTAATACAACATTTAAATTATCAATTGCTCTTTTAATTCAGTTATCAATTAATACATTTATTATTACAATAAATTTACAATTTATAACCAATTATAACTTTTTTAATCCTTTTAATTAATTGAATTACATTTAAAGCAGTTATCAATTACCTTAAATTAATACCATTTCATTTGATTCCAGTTATATTCTTATTATTATATCACAAATTTTTATTTCTTCCAACATTAAATTACAAATTTTATTAAATTAACAATTTTTAATTATCAAAAATTATGGGTCATTACACCCTTCCCCACTCAAAACTATTCATCCTCGAAAAGGGAAAGAAGGGAAAAGAAGGAATTAAGAAATCAATATATCTTATTCAAAATATTAAATTTATAACAATTAATTTACATAATGAAATAATTTAAATAAAATATATCAATCAAAAATAATTAAATCCTTCTATAGTCAAACTAACAAAAGTTTGGAAACATTTCACAAAATTTTCTTCTAGGTCCAAAATTCACGGAAAATTTTGGCAGTGTCTTCTTTGTATGGAGAGGTCTGAGAGAAAAAATAATATCAATAGTAACAATATATATCATATTTTTCAAAATAAAATATCCAAACAACGGGAAAAACAGTAATATCGCTAGAAAACTGTAATCCTAGAACGTACCTATTTGTCAGGCAAACAACGCTTAATTTATGAAACCAAAAGCAGTAGTTATTGCTTCCTTAACATGTATTTCACTTATATAATCCAAAGAGGTTAATAATTATATAAAATAGAAATATTTAAGTTATTTCAACTAAATACGACAAAACAATCACAACATAACAATAATCATTCGCAAACATATAGTACAGACATCATTTCAACAATGAAAACAAGCATCCATCCATTGCAACCAAAACAAATGTTATGTTCAGGTTCAGAACTTCTTATCATATAAAATGATAAATAAACTATGAATTAAACCGTACACTCAACAGTCGTAGATAACTTTATAAATTATTTATACATTTCTACACAAAATAGAAGTATCCTTTCCCAACCAATCCATAAGCCTAACAACCAAAGAATTCAACACATTTTTAAGTTTACTTTATTTTTCTTTTTCACATCATTTATTGTTCTTTTTTTCATACAATGATTTTCCTTTAATTCACGTTCACTACTTACAAAATTTTAAATTTTCATTCACTCATGTAAGGCTTATTTCATTTCTTTACATTCTTTGCTTACATAAGTTATATCCATTTCAATTATTTGGATCATAAATGAATTCATTATTGAAGCATTATATACATTATATTTCAGTTTACTTCATATTTACAATTTAGTTTGATTTTCCTTTTTTTTCATTTACTTTTCTTTCCTCATTCATATAATGTTTATTTTCATTAATTTACGTTCGTTATTGCTTACAAAGGTTCATTTCTCCTTTATTCATACTGTGCCATTTTCTTTCATTTTATTACTTCACATTCATTGCTTAAATAAGTTATTTTTATTTCAATTATTGGATTATACATTATTAGGTAAGTTTCTTTACAATTTAATTCACCATTTATAGATTATTTCTTTTTCACATTCATTCTTTCATATATAGTATTACTGAATATTAAATCCATTTCTAAATCATTTCAACATTTTATGAAGTTATAATCCTTCAATTAATATAGTACTCACTTTAATTATAAATGGCTTCAACATTAACTTAAGTTTATGATCCATTACTTACAGTATTCACATATACTATTAAATCTGATTATAGGTAGCTTAAAGTGTTAACTTAAGTTTAAAATCATTTTTCTTACATTATTCACTTCTATTACATTTAATTAGTAGCATTTCAAATTATTAACTTAAGTCTATAACAATTTATAACTTCAGAAATCTTATCTAGAAGAAATTCCATTGAACATTTTCATTTACTAAAGTTTACTGCACAATATTATATTACGTATCCTATTTAACATTTCAACTTTTAATAATTTGGTAAGTTATATATATATATATATATATATATATATCTTTTGGAATGCAATTGAATATTACCCAAGTTTCTCTTATTTATTTAGTTAACAAAATGCCCAATAGTTACCATTTCTTATTTTCATTTCCTTTTTGTTTACAGTTTTCAATTTTAGTTTCTTATCTATTTCATTAATCATTTTTAACATCAAATTTCTTATTTTTATTTTAGAAGTTTATAATCATTAATATAATCATGGTTCCATTCATTACAATAATTTCATTTTCTAATTTATGGAAACTTAAGAACTAAGCAATCAGGTCCCATCTTAATTATTTTAAAATAATATATATAATCATATCTTGCATATATATTGATATCAAATCCAACTCCAGAAATAAAAATTAAGTTTCGTTTATCAAAACGAATATGCAGCAAAACTACTACGGCGGTCTTCCCTCTTTGAAACTCAAAAATAAATGTCGATGATGCATGCACTCATCACCGAAATTATTTTCCAACGACAAAGAGGGGAGTACAGAGCTTATTTCCTTTAAATATTTTCTTTTAAAACATTTCTTTCAAACCATCTTGAAATATTTATATCAGAAAATACTTCTAAATAATATTAATATTATATTCCAAAATCTTCGAAAGAAATTTTCAAAATCTCGAAACTTAAGTTCTCAAATTCCAATTTATATTTACTTTATTTGTAAGTCCTATTTTTCAATCAATATTTATAAAATTTCTCTACTTAACAAACAACATATCACATACAACTATATCATTTATAAAAATTATTATTTTATATACAAAATATATAATAGGAAAAATTATTTCGTTTACCTATATTTCAAAACAAGTATTGTGTCAGTCTGCCCTATTAAGTGTTTGGAAATCCCTATCGATGTCATAGCGTCCTAAGCACCGACCAGATTTTAAAAATACAAAACGGAACAAATTAACACAATACAAAACCCTTTTATGACACTAGCAAATATGCTCTCTCATATATATACACTCAGCGACTCATTCTATGGTATTACTACCCTATTTCTAAAGAGTCAGACCCTACAAAGCTAAGGTTATTGCGAAACCAAAGCTCTGATACCAACTGTAACGACTTGCCTTTTGGACAGTTTAAATCGACGATAAACCACACATGTCAGACTCAACCCATTCAAAAGGGTAGATTGCTATGGAGTAAATAAGAAAAAAATGGAGAGAGAAAAAAAACTAATACAGAATCTCGTAGCGGAATGAAAAATATAATAATAAAATAACAGTTCATGAAGCTGTTTTATAAATACATTTTATTATTCTTTTACAACACAAAATCAGAGTTACATACAACAAGAATAAAACATAAATAAATGCAGCGGAACACATGATGTAGTGGAATAAATATAATAAATAATAATAGTACAAATCTTCGTCTTCGTCCCCCAGAAATAAGGTCTTCAACCCTGAAATGTTCAGGCTGACCCAAGCGAATTGAAAAGACAAAACACTCGAGTCAGAACTAAAAGATCATACGTAGGCTAAATCAACAGTAAATAAGTATGAGTGTAACGGCGTCGGAGATGTTTACGGGGTTTGACATCTCCTATCCAGTGTCTAACGTGAGTGCAATAACTTAATAGATATTCAGGATTTCCATCTCCTAGGGATCCGTTAAACTATCTATTATGTAGTACAATACGCTATTATAATATGTCTACAGTAAAGTAAAAGTATTAAAATAGCATTTAAGGTGTTATCCATATCCCCATTAACACATTTTATATATTCCCATAGTCCATACAGTACCGTACGCTCCTCCGTGAGGTTTACCCAGAGGGCACTCCATAGGTATGGTACAAAACAAACTCATAGAAGGAACGAGAGAGCATGTGACCACGGAACTCGAGGCAATGCTAGGGTAGATATACCAATTGCGGATCTGGACTGGTGGTTTCACATAGCAGCTACTACCGCCACCTCAGAACACACTCCCAAATCAAATCAATGGGTGGCCACCAAATCAATTACAAAGTAATAGAATGATATCGAAGAAATGTGTCCGATATGAGGAATCACCTCACTTGGCCCGGCATGGCTCTTATTTTAGTCACATCTAAGCTGACTCACGGGAGTCGGGGTCACGTAAATACCTCATACAGAATCGTACACCAAACCATCTTACTTCATTTCTAGAATCTCTACCACGTGCACAGTTGTTAAAGTGGTTTTCGGTATTGGCAGAGAGTATGACAATGTTTTATCCCGGTCTCTTTGACAACCAAACGCTTATTTCACACCGGATGGTTCTTTAACATTTCCAAAACCATTTCATAATTAATATCAAAATATCATGTTCGATTTCAAACTATATCACTTTTGTAATCATATTCTCTTTCAAAACCATATTCGCTTCAACTCGTTTTCACTTTCAAAATCATATTTACTCAAATATGTCATTTCACAAAAAAGTATCAATTCCAAATTCCAACTTAGGTTGTATCATCATTAAGGATTTAAATATAACTTCAACTTTACACAGTCTGAAATTTTAGAAAATAGTTTAGATAGTCATAAATAGTTTTAATAGTTGAAAATAATTTAAAATAAATTAAAATAGTAAAATAGTTTTAAATAGATTTAAATTTGATTAATTAGATTTTTAAAATGATTTAAATAGGTTAAATATAGATTTAATTAGATGTAAAATGATTTAAATAAATTAAATATAGGTTAAATAGATTCAATTTATATTAAGTAGGTTTTAAATAGATTAAATATATTTAAAATATATTAAATAGATTTAAATTATATTAAATAGATTTAAAGTAGATTAAATAAATTTAATTAGTTTAAAATAGGTAAAATAGATTAAATTGTATTAATTGGGTTATAATAGATTAATATAAATTACAATAGTTTAAATTGATTAAAAAAATAGTTTAAATTAATAAAAATGGTTAAATTTGATTAAGATAGTTTAAATTAATTTAAAATTGTTTTCAAAGTTATATCCAAACATTTCAATAACTCAATTTCGATAAATTCATTTATATTTGACACAACAACTTTGAAATTCCAATTTAAGTCCTTCGAACAATTTCATTTAATCAAATTCCAATTTCAACATTTACGCTTGGCCTTTCGAAAATAATTCAGTTTATATAAATCAATTTCTATTTCAAATTACTAGTTAACTGAATTCAAAATTTAAAGATTCAAAAACCATTTAATTTAACCAATCTGGTGTCCGTATAAAATTTTCTACCCTAGGGTCAAGTGATACTGATATTTATCATTTCAATCCGCAATTTAAATTTTTATGGTTATATATCATTTCAAACCGCAATCCAGTTTTAAATAAAATTCATAAAATTCGCTTGAGTCTATTATTTCAACCCATAACGATTTTTCCCTAATTTATAGATCATTCGGTTATGTATAATTTCAACCCATAAGGAACCTGAAGTGATATAATAATATAAAATACAACATCCAGTTATCCAATATCAACAATCAAACATACATCAAAATCATCATCCAAATCAACCAATAAACATCAATAAATAATTGATAATCAATAACAGGTATTAAATTAACAATTTAAATTCAATATTAAATTAAACGATGATTAAATGCAGTAAAAGTCAAATTTAACTAGAATGACAATTTAAACATACCAAACATCAATCGATTAATTTCTAGTCATATTGTAAATTTAATCTAACTAACATAAGATAGTTTAGTAATTGTGAGTGGGTTAAAACACTCACCTTTTGATTTCAAATAGATTTGAAATCCAAAATAGGGCCCAAATTTGAACAGTCTCAGAATTCATCCAAACTAGTTTCATAATTTCCGAAATTTCGATACGATCGTAGCAAAGCAAACCACGCATGAATTGGACCTCGTATGCAAAAGTTATGCATATAAGAACATTAAACGATTTAAATAAAAATAAAATAATTAAATTAACAAGACACGTACACATTACCGCAGTGAAACCCCTCTGGCTGAAACATGCTTGAATACGATGAAACCCTAGAAGCCACCACTCTTCACTTAATTATCGCCGCTTTCACAGGCGATGACCGCCTCATCAGAGCATGCCACTGTGATAGGCTCGTCGAGCCGCCTCCCCAGGTCCGAACGCGACCACCGTGCTCACCTAAAAGACAGCCGCCGCCGGTTGAAAGCTCAACCCTAATTGAATTTTTACCCTCGATCAGACCGTTGAATTGACTAGCGACAGGCACCGGTGAACTCCGCTCAACTCTCTCTACAACCGAGTACTCTCCGATCGACGATCGGTCAAAGTTGATCGTGACTCGATGAACGACTAAAATTAATTCGCCCAATTCTGGCCACATAGAAACCCCAATCGAAAAATAGACTGTAGATTTTACTTGCGCTCGTCGAGAGCTTCAAATCGATATATAATATGATATGGTTTGGAGGAGTTTGATTTTTGAAATTGATTTGGAGATTGAAATTTAGGGTTTTGATTTGTCTGCCATTGGAAAGTGGAGATGAGAAGGAAATAAACGTACAGAATAATGGAATAAGAAATAGAAAGGCTGCTAGGGTTAGAACAGGACAATATACACCAATGAAGCCCGCTAAGAAAGAATGAACAACCGAATCGATTTGAATTGACGAATACGACTCGAAAAGCCCGTTCTGCCTCCGAAACGAAAGTGGGTCATCCCATATATCAAATCGGATGTTTCCGATATTTTTAAATTCAGTGGAACAGGTTTCAAATCCAAATTCCATCGTATGAAGAAGTTAGCTTAAAATCAGCTTATTTCAAAATTGATTTCAATTGAATTTAATTAAATTGATTTCTAGACGTTTCGAGTCCGTATGATCAAACGACAAGTCCGATCGCTACGAAACTTGAAACCTTACAATAACTCACTATTGCGGATCCGATGAAACTAGTTTCGTTGAAATCCGAGACAGTGGCCAAAATTGCTATTTTCACGTTAATTAAATAATTTATATTAAATTAATTAATCACTTTTTAATTTAAAATTTGATAACCAACAATTTTCATCAATTTTGATTACTTGGCCATTTACAACAATTTAAAACAATTTTACATATCAATTCAGTGTTTAAATATTACACTAATTACAGTGTTCAATTTCAACTGTAATTAAATCCAATTAATATAATTTAATTTCAATAAATTTATTTAATTTGGTTTCGATCTTTTAATTTAATCAATTATTTCCCTACATACATAGTTAACATTGTTATATATTTTATTACATTAACCCTCTACAATTTTCATCTTAGTTTTCATTAACGTAGTGTTTAATTACATTTAATTGCAATAAATCCATTTATTATAGCTGAAATCCCCATAATTTGATCAAACTTAATTTCAATTCTTTTGTTCAATCAATTATCATATTATGAATAAGATTTACATTGGTTACATCTTATTGAATTAATATTCTACAATTATCAATTTAATCTACATTAACTGCACTATTTAAGTGAATTAATTGCAATTGATTTCAAATTTAATTTAACAGGCTAAATAAATAGGTAACATATAATAATTGTCAGCATTAACTTTTAGTCACATTTGTATGTTTGTTATCTACACACAAATGTTATAGTTATTCACACAACATTCATTCTTCTCCAATTTACAATTTATTACATATTATTTAATTAATACAACATTTAAATTATCAACTGCTCTTTTAATTCAATTATCAATTAACACATTGATTATTACAATAAATTTACAATTTATAACCAATTATAACTTTTTTAATCCTTTTAATTAATTGAATTACATTTGAAGCAGTTATCAATTATCTTAAATTAATACCATTTCATTTGATTCCAGTTATATTCTTATTATTAAATCACAAATTTTTATTTCTTCCAACATTAAATTACAAAACTTTATTAAATTAACAATTTTTAATTATCGAAAATTACGGGTCGTAACACTTGTTTTGATTCATGTTTGTTTTAATCCATGCATTAAATATTTAGATACTCTGGACGTTATTCAACTTATGATAAAACACGACGCATGATATCCTTTTATTTGATGTCTTCCAAGTGTTATATTACATTATATTATGTTCACCTCTTTTTATATAGATTTTCATTGAAATGACAAAAAATTAAAGAACCAATGTAAATTTAAGTACAACAGAGAGTATTGGACCTCACCCACCTAAAGGTATAAAGCACTTTATAATGGTTGATGTTGAGGGTGCAAAGAGAGATGATGTGGCTAAATGGAGTTCACGTTGTGGTGATTTGATTTGTTGTCATATTCCTTTTGACTATAAAGAATGGAGGAATGTAGATGTCTTCTACAAAGATAAACTATGGAAAGGATTTTTGATATTTCACACTCTTATTTACATATTTAATCGACTTTTTTGCAGTTTTAGAAAATGGTCAAGTTTAAATTATGGTATATATTACCGTTTCATGATTTTTTTTTCCTTTCTGGTAATAGGAAGAATTTGACATGGATGTAGATCCTACCATAGCTCAACCATTATTAGAGAAAAATTTCCCACCATTTTATAGATCAATGAAGTTATCGTTACGAAAAAGTCTTCTTAGGGTTGATGGAATTATGATTCCTAAATGTGCTGCTGTTGATAGATGTCCAAAGGATATAGATAAAGTGTGGTGGGAAATGTTTCTTGATATTGAGTATAATGATGAAAAGATGGAGCAATGTAAAAGAAATGCCAAAAAGAAAGCAAAATGTCTGATCACTCATACTCTAGGAAGAAAACCTTACTATAGAGTGCACGATGAAATGGTATTGAAAATATCTTTTCTTAATAGTTGTTGATAATAAATATTAAGCTAATTATGTGTTAACTTTGATCTTTCTTGTAGGTTTTGGCAAACCTAGAAAAAAATATTTCAAGAGTGATGGTTTGGAAGGTTGGACATAAAAGAAAATCTGGAGAAGTACTACATTTGTGTCGCGGAAGCATATATAAGTGGTTTGGTTGCAACATTAAAATCTATTTTTATTTTTAAAATTAGCTATTCATCGGTTTGATGCTTGTGCAAAAGTTTTACTGAGACTGCGATGGCCTCCTTTTTACTAAGGCCGCGACGGCCTCAGTTTTACTAAGGCACTGAGGCCACTGGCCTTAGTCCTTAGTTGTAAACCTGAGGCCACTGGCCTCAGTTGCAAAACCTGAGGCCACTGGAGTGGCCTTAGTTACAAAACCTGAGGCCACTGGCCTCAGTTGCAAAACCTGAGGCTACTGGCCTTAGTTAAACTGTTTTTACCTAAGGCCACTTGCCTCAGTTTAAACGAGATCAGTGGAGCCTCAGTTCATCGTGGCATAATTGCTTGTTTATTGTCCTTTTATTGTCAATAAGTGCTTGTTCTATTTAATATCCTTTTATTGTTAAATCATGTGTTATCGCCATGATTACTATTTGTCATCATTTTTAGTATAAATATCATTTTAATATGATATTGAATGCATGTAGGCACTTATAGAAGAAGCAAAAGAAAAGAGAAAATTGGATGGTAGTTCTAATGGGAATGGTGAAGTAGAAGATCTTGAAAATGATCCAATTGTGGAAGTTTTTTTGGCTCTGATAGAAAGAAAAATTATTGTCGAGCAATTAGTTCTACTTCTTCTATGAAATAAGTAAAAATGACTCAAGTGGTGAAGCTATAGCTGGAAAAAAAGCAAGCCGTGGATTTGTCAATTTGGAAATTGGAGAAAGAAAGACAAGTAGCTAATCAAGTTAATGATGCCATCAAATCAATTACTTCAACTTTTATGAAACTTATACCTAATTTGCAAGAAAAGCATGTTGCAATTCCTGTGGTGACTCCACATACGGAAGGTGCTTCTAGTTTAGGAGACTCTCATATGAACAATAATCTAGTAGCCACTCCAACCGTCTCATGTAATGATATTCATTCATCTACAATGGAGAAAAAATATAGAATGTTATTGTCACAGCACTTAGAGATGGATGTAGCCAAAGGTTATGTTAGAACACAAATAACATGTCATTTTAGGAAGGTGATACCAAATGTAGAGAAAATTATTTGGGTGGCTGAATTTCTTGAACCGGATGCACCTGTTTACGATGGTCCTCAAAATGGAATGTGGAGGCCTCGTTATATGGCCAGAGTTTCGTATTCGGTATTTATAGATTTAACTATGAACTATGTCTTATCTTGTGTTATTTCAATTTAATATTAGTGTGGAATTGGCAAACTATATATTCGAAACTTAATTATGTATTGAATTTCTCTTTTGTTAATTAATGCTCTATTTTATTACCATGATTACGAATACTGTTTATTGATACTGATCGGGTATAATTTGCAATGGTTATAAGAGTTGATGATATTTTTCCCCAATGCTTATAAGCGTTGGGGAAAAATATGTTCCAACGCTTATAAGCTTTGGGAAAAAATATGTTCCAATGCTTATAAGCGTTGGGAAAAAATGTAATCCAACGCTTATAAGCATCGGGTGATATTTTTTCGCAGCGCATGTAAGCATTGGGTGATATTTTTTTTCAACGGTTATAAGCGTTGGGTAGTATTTTCCCCCAACACCTATAAGCGTTGGAAAAAAAATCCCTAACAGTTATAAGCGTTGGGGAAAAATATCTCCAATGCTTACAAGCGTTACAAACAAATGCCCACGCCCATATAGTGACACATATAAGTGTTACTGAATTTTTTCGCGACGCTTATACTCGTTGAGATTCCTCTGTTTCGGTGTAGTGTTTTGAGCATGCGAGAGTTTAAGGGGAAAAACATAAAATTTGAGTCAGACATAAAGCCTTGTGTGAATAACACTATACATCTCGATTATTTGATATTAAGCAAAACCACGCCGCTTAGCACAACGGGTTTCCCCTCACCAATATCCTTTTAAAACATATATTTTGCAAACCTTTATGCTACAACCAAAACTGTTAAAACTGTAAAGCATTATTATGTAAACATACATATCAAGTAACAAATGAACTATCCGTCCAAACACTATATTTTTGCTTGGCTTTCTACTAACCTTTGGCTAACTTAGGCCTAACAGAAAATATAAACAAAATAATCTAACACCTGTTAGACACTTCTCTTCTGGACGGACTGTCCCTAACTATTTGTTAAATGCTCCTCTTCTGGATGGTTTGTCCCTAACTATCTGTTAAGTGCTCCTCTTCTGGACGGTCTGTCCCTAACTTAACATCTCCCAAGATCACCTTATCCTATTGGTTTTGCGGGCTCACCAATAACCTATCTGTATACAAATATATATTCCCTTCTGTGTGTAATCATAATTTTAGTCTTACCTTTGACAAAGCCCTACGCACTAGAATTTTGGACTAAATTAGTTGGGCTAATAGCTAATGTATAAGGCACGACCCTATACTAGTCTCATTTGGTATTCTAATATCTGAGTTATTTTACTTAGGGTAATCCTCCCTTAAATTTTCCTTGAAAACCTTTTCATCTCAAATTGATTTAAAACCTTTAAACCAAACTTAAACAAGGAAAATATATACTCTATGCTTTACTCAAAATCACCTTGCCATGTTATATATATTTTACACAAATCTTGGCTGATGAAAACATTTAATCCTTTGAAAATACCCCTTCGAAAACCAAGTAAAACCCTTCTTTCCCCTAAGCCGAATGGCCAAAACATTCCTTTCGAAACCATTCATAATATTCCTTTTGAAAACATTGAAAAACCATTCATTCGAAAGCATTAAAACCTTAGACATCCTTCTTTAAAACCTTTAAACATTACCTTTCGAATACATTGGAAAACCTTTCCTTTCAAACCTTTCGAAACCATCAGAGAACCACGCCTTCGAAACCATTCTTCAAAACCTTTTGAAAGCAATAAAATATCAAACCTTTCGAAAGCCTTTGGGTTCAAGTAAAACATGTGGAAACACATTTCGCAACCATTAAAAGTTAACTCCTTCGAAACCATTTGGGTTCTACCTTCAACGGAGTAAAAAGGTCATATAACATTTAAGTCGAAAGCACTCTTTTGAAAGCATTTCCTAAGCAAAGAAGTGATGATGTTGAAACCAATCTTCTGAAAGCATTAGAGAAGCGGCTAAGTTTTAAAAGCAAAGTATACCTTTCAAAACCATTGTCATCGAAAGGTAGAAAAGCATCAGCTAAGTGGTTTCGACGACGACGAAAGCATTTACTTAAAACAAAAGGTGCAACCCATTCTAAACCATTCATTTAAAACATTTCACTCGGCCGAAAGCCAACAAAGTCGAAAGCATACACTTTGAAAGCAAAGCAGACACATTTTTTATTTAAAAGCAAAGACACGCTTCGACCCCTTTGGAACCTTTGGTCTCGACCTACTGCCTTCTGCCTTAGTCCAATTCACTCTGTACCAAGTTATTTATACTATGTGCATTGGTTTTGATGGCATGGAGGCGGTAGTACTTGGTCGGAACCCCTGTGCCGAAAGTGGCGAAACATGCTAAAAGCATGTAAAAACTGATTTTTACTTTAAAAAGAATTTCTTTTCCACTAACTTGCCTTATTTGTTAAAATATTATTGGTTGCTAATTTTCTTTTCTAAAAGTGCTGCCAATATTACAGAAATAAACAATTTAATTTACTTATAATATACCCCTTCTCCTTTTATGAATATACAAAACATTTAAGTCTCATACCTTAAATAATTTTATATACCTATCAAAAGACTTAGGAAAATTCTACAAAAATTCCAAAAAATTGTTTTTAATATGTTTTCTAGCATATATTAATTCCAGACTCAAAATATTGATTATTTAGCAGTAAATAATTTAAAACTCAAATAATCATTTTCTACATTAGAAAATTATTATAAAATCCATATTAATTCAAAAAATTCTGAAAATTTAAACACATCTCTGAAATATCATTTCTGATCTATATCTAAAATTGCAAGGCAATTGGATGTCATTAAATAGGGTTTTCCTATGCGGTCTAAGCTATCGAGAAGCATAGGCAATCACTTTACCTCTCTGCATTAACACAGTTCATAATCCAGTTCCTTACGCATCTGTATACTAATACAGGTGCATTGTTAATAAGTGTTTCAAACTTTGGAATACTTCCTCACACTTATGGGTGTAACATCCCGTATCTGGAGGCCAAAAGCTAAGCGCTACAAATGCTGCAGTCATCCATAGTATTAACTTCTAGTGATAAAATACGATAATGCTAATGGTATCTATAATATCGTAAGCACTTGAATATGAACAAAATCACAAATTTCAAAAAACAACATTTTACTGATTACATTTCAAAACGAATTCATATCCAAGTTACATAATCCCATAACGTTTCCTAGGCTTTGGATCAACTATAATTTACAATAATACGCCAAGAGCGACATATGTCGATGCCACTTTGGTTGATCAACGCAATATAGTCATATCTGACTTAATACACATAGTGGAAATAAACAGAATAAACTATAACTTCTAAATAGCTATCCATCAACCACCTGCTCATCTCCGAAAGCTTTATTCGCCAAAACAGCTAAAACCTGAAAACCTCAACCCTCGGCCTACTCAAATCAGTTTTGAGCACTTGAGAGTTTAAGGGGAAACAAAAACTTCAAGTCAGATATAAAGCCTAGTGTGCATAATACTTTACATCTCGATTTACTGATATTAAGTGAGACCACGCCGCTTAGCGGAACGGGTTTCCCCTTACTATTACCCTTTTTAAAACATATACTGCAACCAAACTGGTTAGTCAAACTGATTATAATATTAATAGCAATATCTGTTATGCTATAAACAGCTAACTAATGGAATGTCTATCCATGAGTAATAAATGGACTATTTGTCTGGGAACTGGGCTCACTGCCCGCAAACTAGACTAACTGTCCGCAAACTGGACTAACTGTCCAAATCAAAATGGACTATCTGTCCGAATCATTTCCTTATGGCTAACTACCCTTCATCTTTTTCCTTGAAAACCTTTTCAAAATGATTTAGCCTTTTAAATCAGACTAATACAAGGAAAGTATATTTTTAGCTTTATTCTAAGCTATTTTGCCATGTTTTATAATTTACTCAAAATAATGTTGATGAAATTTAATGAGGATTACGTATTCCCCAAAATAAGTTAAAACCCTTTTTAACTTAAAACACTGAGGCTATGCTGCCTAGTTAATATATTCGAAACCTTTGTTTAAAACTTTTAAACAACCCTTTCGAAACCATTGAAAGTATCTCTTTCGAATCTAAATAAAACCCTTTACTTAACCTCGGCCGAAAGGCCAAATCCTTCCTTTCAAAACCATTCAAAATCTTCCTTTCGAAAGCTTTAAATCATTAGACATCGTTCTTTAAAACTTTTAAAGCATGCCTTTTGAAAACATTGGAAAAACCTTTCCTCTTAGGCCTTTCGAAATCATTGGAAAACCACCCCTTCGAAACCTACATTTAAAACCCTTCTGAAAGCATTAAAACACTAAACTTTTCGAAAGCCTTTTGGGTTAAATTTAAAACATGTGGAAACCTTTCGAAACCATTCAAAAATTTGCCCCTTCGAAACCTTTGAAAACTGTTTCGGTCGAAACCATTTGGATAATGCCTTTAAGTAGAGCAAACGGATCATAAACCCAATAAATTTGAAAGCACTACTTTCGAAATCATTCCTAAGTAAAGAAGTGATAGAGATAAAACCATCCCTTCGAAAGCATTGGAGAAGTGGCTAAATTTTAGAAAACAAAGTAACCCCTTCGAAATCATCTGGGTCGAAAGGTTGAAAGTGGTAGCTAAAGGTTTTGACCTAGTCGAAAGCATTTATTTAGAACAAAGGTGCAACCCAATGGAAACCATTTCTTTAAAATCATTTGAACTGGTCGAAAGCCAACCTAGTCGAAAGCAAGCAGACGCATTTTCATTTAAAAGCAAAGTATCGCTTCAATCTCTTTGGAACCCTTGGTTTCGACCCCATGCCTTCCGCCTATATCCAGTTCACTACGCACCAATTGCCTGATACCATGTGCATTGGTTTCGATGGAGTCGGAGGCGAAGGTAAGGAGGCGAAAGCCTGGTGCCGAAAGTATCGAAACAGTAAAAACATTGTATATTTTTCCTTTTAAACTATTTCTTGTACCTAACCGGCCTTGTTTGTCAAACTGTGATTGGTTTCAAGTTTCTCTTATCTAAAATTACTGCCGACTTTCCAGAAATAACAAATTGAATTATTACGAAAAGCCCCTTCCCCTTTTATAAGTATATAAAACATTTAAGTCTCATACCTTAAATAATTTTATATATCCATTAAAATACTTAGGAAAATTCTACAAAAATTATAAAAATTCATTTTTAATATGTTTTCTAATATATATAAATTTCAGTCCCAAACCATTAATTATTTAACCGTAAATAATTTTTAACCCAAAATAACATTTTCTTCACTAAAAATTCATATAAAATCCACAAAAATTTATAAAATTCTAAAAATTGAAACCCATCTCTAAATTATCATTCCTGGTCTATATAAAATTCGCAAGGCATTTGGATGTCATTTAATAGAATTTTCAGCTTAAAACATATTATAAAGGTAATATGAACATATAAATCATTAACAAGTATATATGATAATTCCATCATTCAAAAACATGGCAAATCAATGCAAAATATTTCAAATTTCATCTTAAAACCAAAAAAAGAAATAGGGATGCAATCATTATTCACCTTAGCTTCTAGGATTAAGGAGTTTGAGATTTAGATGGATTTGATTTGATTTAGCTTCTTCCTTAGCTTTTTTAATCTTCTTCCTCTTTCTCTTGTTAATGGTGGCCAGGCTCTAGTTTAAAAATTTTGATAAATGAAAATGAACGTGTATGGAGCTACACGACCAAGGGTTTAAGGATATAGGAATAGATCTTTCCTATTTTACCCCTCCTCTATTTCATTTTAACTCTTATTTTAATTCATTGTTTAAGTGGCACGGCTACCCCTTAATTAAAATCAAATCTCAATCCCCTAATCATCGCATTATTTTATTTTTTTAGCTAATTAAGTATCCAAAATAATGTTACCAAAAATATGGGGTATTATAATCAGTCCACACAAACTTCACATCCTTTCGCTTTAGCTTGGTCATTAGTGCTACTATCCATGAAAAATCCTTATTGAACTTCCGATAATATCCAGCCAATCCAGGAAAACTTCTAATTTCATTCACCTTCTCTGGTCTCTTTCAATTATTAACAGCTTCAACCTTATCTGCATCGATTGACAACCCCTTCTCTAAAACCACGTGACCAAGAAACTTCACTTCCTTCTTCCAGAAGTGACACTTCGAAAACTTCGCCTTCAGCTGATTCCGCCTCAGCTTCTTAAGCACAACTCTAGGATGAACTTCATGCTCCCTTCCATCCTTAGAGTATACCAAAATATCATCTATGGAACCCAACACGAACTTATCAAGTGCTCTCAAAAAACTCGGTTCATCAAATCCACAAAGAATGCTGGCGCATTAGTTAGTCCAAACGGCATTACTAACCTTTCATACGATCCATATCTTATTTTAAACGTCGTTAAATGAATACTATCCTCTGCTAATCAAAGCTGACGAAAACTTGTGGCCAAATCCAACTGAGAAAATACCTTGGCTCTACTCACCGGTACTGATCTAGGCACCAAATCTATCCGAAACTCAACGGCTCGTTTCGATGGCAATCCTGCTACAGGCTCAAAATCATCTGCGAATTCTCTAACCACGAAAACTCGAATCAACTCGTCTTCCATCTTAACAACACCCAATAAAGCATTCACCTTACAACAAGGGTTTCCTACTGTATAAACTATTCGATCACTACAGTCAGGGTGCCTATGCGATATTTTCCTACCATGGCAAAATATCCTAACATCATACTTACTTAACCAATCCATACCCAATATAATTCCGAACCCTACAAAGTCAAACACATGCAAACTGCAAACAAATGTATGACTTAACAAATCAAACTCTAGGTTGGCACACTTCATCCCAAGTGTTGCATATCCTCCTATCGGATTTACAACCCTTAAGGAAGTAACTAAGTATGTGGGTTCTAGGTTAAGCTTATCTGCCAAACAATGAGATATAAAAGAATGCAATGCACCAGTATCAAATAGAATGCTAATAGACATACCATGAATCTGAAGCGTACCTCTCAACACTACCTTTCCTTTCTCCTGCGCTATTGGTCCTGATGTAGCAGGCTCCAATGCAAATACCTTGCCTCCTCCATCCTTAGCGGGTTCTTAGCAGTGATTCTTATAGTGGCCAATCTGATAGCACTTAAAACATCTGATGTTCTTCTTCCCGATCACTTCCTTTGCCTTTCTGGTACGACACTCATTCGCAAAATGCCCCTTCTTATCGCACTTGAAGCACATAGCCTCGGACTTTCCCTTCTTCACTGCCCCACCTTTCTAAGCACCCTTCTTATGAAAGAACTTCCTCTTCTGGCCTTTCCCAACCTGGACCTCCTTCGCCTTACTCTTCTCTAGACAGGGAAGCAACTCCTCATGTCTCAAAGCCATCTCTACAACCACATCACAAGGATCTCTGATATGAGGTAATTTAGCCCTCGCCAACTCAGGCTTCAACCCCCTTATGAACTTCTCATTCCTCTTCAACATAGTATCCACAGGTAGCATACCCATACCTAGCCAACTCCTCAAATCTTCTAGCATACTCCAAAATAGACATATCCCCCTGCTCCAACTCAGCAAACTTCCTGAGCAAAGCAGACTGCCCCATCACAGACATGAACCTCTTTTGAAACCTTCTTCTAAGCTCAACCCATGTCATCTCCTCTTCATAACTCCAGCCGTCACACTATTCCACCAAAATAAAGCTGCTCCTTGAAGTTGTCTCGAAGCAAGCCTCCTCTTCTGCTCATTATTAAGCCTTATGTCTATAAAGATCCTCCCATAATGCAATAACCAGTTCTCCACTTCTATAGCATCCTCAATTCCAATAAATGGCTTCCCTCCAAGCTTAGCATAATCTTTACTCAAGATAGCATAATGGTTGACCACCAGAGCTTCCTGAACTCCTACTCCAGCATTTCTTCCAACCATTCTAGCAGCAACACCCACCTGCATCATATTCATGAAAAACTGATACATAGCTCCCATATCCACTTGTGGGACTCTAACAGCAATATTCCCTGCTTGTGCTTAACTTTGGTTTCTCCTGGTATTTGGTATGGTATTTTCATTTGTGGTGGTGCTTCCTCCAAGATTCACTCTTCCACTTCTAGCATCCATACATGTATACAAGCCTCGTGAGAAATAGAATAATAGCCTAAGGGAGATAGGAAACTAAAATATAGCGTATACTTATATATAGCAAATAAAAGTATGTTACTATAGCGTTATCCCATACCCCAATCTTACTCTAATCCCTTTGGATTATGTTCTCAAAAATCATTTTCAGTTAAAGTTTTTCATAAACTATGCTCTAATACCAAGTTGTAACGTGAATATGAGACAATTGTTGCACTCATACATATGATTAACTTCTGGTGACCAAATACGGTAATGTTAATGGTATCCATAATATCAGAAGCACATGAATATGAAACAAAGTCATAGATTTTACAAAACAACTTTTCTGATTACATTTCACAAAACATGTTTCATATTCTATTACATAATCCCATAATCATTTTCCAGGTAAAGATCAAATATAATTATTATAAAATATACCAAGAGCGACATATGAAGATGCCCCTTTGGTTGACCAGAGTACTATATAGTCATAACTGACTTAATGCAACACAGCAGAACAAACAAAGTAAAACAGCAACTCGTAATAGCTATCCGTCGGCCTCCGACTCGTTTTCACTAGCTTTATTCGCCATCCTACTAAAACCTGTAAACCTCAACCCTCAGCCTACTCAAATCAATTTTGAGCACCCGAGAGTTTAAGGGGAAAACATAAACTTCGAGTCAGACATAAAGCCTGGTGTGAATAGCACTATACATCTCGGTTATTTGATATTAAGTGAGACCATGCAGATTAGCGGAATGGGTTTCCCCTCACTAATATCCATTTAAAACATATCTTCTACAAACCTTTATACTGCAACCAAAACTGGTTAAAACTGTAAAGCATTATTATATAAACATACATATCAGGTAACAAATGAACTAAGGGCATTTCACTAGAAGGACAAACTTTGCAGTCCAATTAGTTTCTAGGACACACATCCACATAAATTAATTTCAAGGCCAAAGTCAGTAGAATAATAACTTTTAAGGACAAAGTCAGCCATCCAATTACTTTCAAGGACATAATTTCATAGGTTTTTAGGCCTTAGAAACTAATTATTTTGCATGTTGTCCTTAAAAGTAATTATTTCAGTTGTATGTCCTAGAAACTAATTGCACTTGCTAAAGAGGCCCTTGTGGCTAATTTCCACAATGAACTATCCGTCCGAACACTATAGTTTTATTTGGTTAACGACTAACCTTTGGCTAACTCGGTCCTACCAGACAATATAATCAAAATATTCTAAAACCTGTTAGACACTCCTCTTCTGGACTCTTTATCCCTAACTATCTGTTAAATGCTTCTCTTCTGGACGGTCTTTCCTTAACTATCTATTAAGTGCTCCTCTTCTAGACGGTCTGTCCCTAACTTAAAATCTCCCAGGATCACCTGATCCTAATGGTTTTGCAGGCTCACCAATAACCTATATGTATACAAATATATATTCCCTTCTATGTGTAATCATAATTTTAGTCTTATCTGTGACAAAACCCTACACATTGGAATTTTAGGCTAAATTAACTGGGGTTAATAGCTAATGTATAGGGCACGACCATATACATGTCCTATATGGTATTCTAATACCTGAGTCATTTTACTTAGGGTAATCTTCCCTTATATTTTCCTTGAAAACCTTTTCATCTCAAACTGATTACAAACCTTTGAACCAAACTTAAACAAGGAAAATATATACTCTATGCTTTACTCAAAATCACCTTGCCATGTTATATATACTTTACTTAAATCTTTGCTGATGGAAACATTTAATCCTTTGAAAGTATCCCTTTCGAATCCATTGAAAGTACACCTTTCGAAAACAAGTAAAACCCTTCTTTCCCCTAGACCGAATGGCCAAAACATTCCTTTCAAAACCATTCATAATATTCCTTTCGAAAGATTTGAAAATCCATTCCTTCGAAAGCATTAAAACCTTAGATATCCTTTTTCAAAACCTTTAAACATTACCTTTCGAATACATTGGAAAGCCTTTCCTTTCAAACCTTTCGAAACCATCGGGGAACCACCCCTTTGAAACCATTCTTTAAAACCTTTCAAAAGCAATAAAACCTTAAACTTTTCGAAAACCATTGGGTACAAGTAAAACATGTGGAAACACCTTTTGAAACCATTAAAAATTAACTCCTTCGAAACCATTTGGGTTCTACCTTCAACAGAGCAAAAGGGTCATAAAACATTTAAGTCGAAAGCACTCTTTCGAAAGCATTTCCTAAGCAAAGAAGTGATGGTGTCAAAACCAACCTTTCGAAAGCATTGGAGAAGCGGTTAAGTTTTAAAAGCAAAGTATATCTTCCGAAACCATTGGCGTCGAAAGGTAGAAAAGCAGAAGCTAAGGCATTTTGACCCCGACGAAAGCATTTACTCAAAACAAAAGGCGCAATCTATTCAAAACCATTCCTTTAAAACATTTGACTTAGCCGAAAGCCAACCAAGTCGAAAGTATACCCTTCGAAATCAAAGTAGGTGCGTTTTTTATTGAAATGCAAAGACACGCTTCGACCCCTTCGGAACCTTTGATCTCGACCTAGTGCCTTTTGCTTTAATCCAATTCACTCTGTACCAAGTTATTGGTAATATGTGCATTGTTTCGATGGCATGGAGGTGGCAGTACTTGGTCAGAACCCCTGTGCCAAAAGTGGCAAAACATGCTCATGTAAAAACTAATTTTTGCTTTAAAAAGGATTTCTTTTCAACTAACCTGCCTTGTTTGTCAAAATATTATTGGTTGCTAATTTTCTTTTCTAATAGTACTACCAATATATCAGAAATAAAAAATTTATTTTATTAATAAAACACTCCTTCTCCTTTTATAAATATATAAAACGTTTAAGTCTCATACCTTAAATAATTTTATATACCTATCAAAACACTTAGGAAAATTATACAAAAATTCCAAAAAATCATTTTTTTAATATGTTTTCTAACATATATTAATTCCAGACCCAGAATATTAATTATTTAGCCATAAATAATTTAAAACCCAAATAATCATTTTCTACACTAGAAAATTAATATAAAATCCACATTAATTCAAAAAATTATTAAAATTAAAAAACATCTCTAAAATATCATTTTTGATCTATATCTAAAATCACAAAGCATTTAGATGTCATTAAATAGAGTTTTCACATTAAAATATATCATAAAACCTATATGATTAAGCATAAATCATCAACAAGCATATATAAGCAATTAATCATTCAAAAATATGGCATATTCATGCAAAATACTTCGAATTCATCTTAAAACCAAAAACAACTAGATAATGAGATGTAGTCATTATTCACCTTCGCTTTTGAGATTAAGGATTTGAGATTTGATCTTAACTAAGTTGCTTAAGCTTTTCCTCTTGACGTCTTCTCTTTGTTTTTCCTAATAGTGGCAGGCCTTAGTTTATATATTGTTTTTGAATTATGAATGAATGTGAGAATGAGGACTTAAGGGGTTTAGGGTATATGAATGTATCTATTCCTATATTGCCCCGTATCTATTTGCCTAAACAATTTAATTCTTTAGTTCATTGTTTACATGGCATGGCTACCCCTATTAAGCACAAATCTCAATCCCCTAATCATCACATTATGTTATTTTATTTAGTTAATTAAATATCATAAATAATGTTACTAAAAATATGGGGTGTTACAATAAATTTGGCTAGAACAAATTCATATATACATTGTTTAAAACAGATACTGTATGAAGAAGATATGAAACTTTTACTACAGTGAACATTTAGTGTTTTCATCTATTTTAAAATTAAATTTAAGAATTAATTACAAGAATAAAGAAAAACTTATTTGTTAAGAAATAAGTTGAATATGTATGAATTATTCTTAAAAGAAAAGGATGCGATGGTTTATGTGCATTTGAAAGAAAAGAATGAAAAATATTTACATGAATGGATTTGAAAACGCTTTAAGGGGAAAACATTAATGATGGAAATTATTGTTGTAATTATTTTAAAGGACATACTGAATATACTGTAGAAGGGAAGTAACGATATATTTAATAAAAGTAAGGGGTTATTGTAAAAGAAATGTAATGTAACCATATATTTGGAAAAAGAAGGTATTTAGTAAAATACACATTACATGTTTTTAAAAGAAAAGGTAAGAGTGTATTAATGGAAGAAAATCATTTATTAAAGAAATAGTAAAGTATGTCATTTCTTATTTGTAAAGAATAAGGATAGGTTTTGTTTTTGAAATTCAAAACATTAATGTAATTGATTGCTCAATTTATGGTAAATAATAAGATCACTAATTAATACACACACACATACATATATATAGTTTGAATATAGATTCGGGATTCCCTACAAAGAATAATAATACATATATATGATACTAATTAATAGAACTGATTTAAATTAATGAAATTGATTATAAATTGGAAACTTTATTACCAATTAGTTGGTAAGGAGTATGGTTTCCAATCAAATAAAGGCACATGTACTTTTGAATAAAATACATTATTCTCTGCCATATTCAATAATAATAAAGGTGCAAAATATTAACGGTAAATACTTAAGCGAAGGATTTTTTAAAATAAATGGCTATTAATGACGTTAAAGGGGAAGGATAAAAATGTTGCCTTCTTTACATAAAAGAAAGAGAGATAAATTTTTCTTATATGTAAAGGTAAGTAACTTGAGTATAAACACGTATATTTTTCTAAATCTAGTTTTCAACTATAAATACATAGCCAGACCCCATTCTTATTATTTTAGAAATCCTAGCCTCCATCATCTCTTTTTTCTTCCTTCTTAAAAATCCTTAAAATATTTCATATTCTTTTCCTCTAATTTTCTTAATAAAAATAAAAGGACTACACATCAAATAAAAGAAGTGAGAGAACCAAAATAAAAAAGAAAGGGAGAACAATAATAAAACAACAAATGAAGGATGTGATGAAGTCAAATCAAATTAGAAGAGGAATTCCTTCGAGGTGACTGATTATATTTTCAATATGATGATTATATGTGGTTAATTTTGACATATCCTATCTGATTTAGGTTGTTCAAAACTAAATTCTAAATCATATTTTTTAGATCTGAGATCGAATAATAAATTAAATTTATGCAAACCTGTTAAACAGGAATTGACCTAGAATAAAACCCATTTCTCTAATTTTCTTTTAATCTTATAATTTGTTAATGTTGATGTAAGTAGTAAACCCAAGGCTTGAATTCCTATAAATCTATAAATTGATAAAGAATTAACATAACCCGTAATGTTAATAGTATGTGTGTGATAACCCGGATTTTTGAACACTTGTTAATTGATAATTAACCGGGTTAATTAATAGAAATACTGATTTTATTTGGATTAATAAATGAAATTCTGATAATTAGAATATATCTGGATATGTAAATAGATGAATTTGAAATTATAATAAAAAGAAATTGGCTTATAAATAGCTGGATAAATATTTGAATCTCCTAATATAATTACTTAAAATTTGACAAATTATTCTTTTAAAAACAAATAATAATGTGTTGTTATATATATACATATGAGTAGATTTTTTTTTATATAATACTTGAATTTGAAATTCATGATAATGTCTTAAATAAATTTAAAACTAATATGAATAGATATTTGGTTATTAATTTGTTTATAATTATAGTTTTATATCATTTTCTTTAAGGTTACCTAAAAATATATATATATAGAAATTGAGGTATAAAATGATATTAAAAACACTTAAAACTACATGAAGATACATGTGTAAATATTTTAATATAAATATTTTTTATACCAAGACATGTGTAAGCAAATTAACATATGATATTAACAAGTGGCATATCTCTTTTCATTTGAAATTAAATGTTTGTAATCATAAAATGGAACTAGGCTGTATTCAGCTAAAAACTTTTTCACATGCATTCCTAAATCACTTCTTCTTCCATCTTTTAAAAAGAAAAGAAACAAAGCCATAAAATAAAATCAAGACCTGAGAAAATATAAACCAGAGAAGATTGTATCTAAACTACTTCAACTCAACGATGAAATTCAAAGCAAACATCACAAGCAAATTCAAAGTATCAGTTTTAAAATCAAGTGCAAATTCTCAGAGCAGGTTTCCAGAATTCAAAATTTTAAAAGCCTGGAAGTGATAAACTGCCCTGTTTTAAGGTGAGTAAGCTACACCTTTATATAGCTAGATTCTGTTTCCTCTTGTTGCATGTGATAGATATATGGAGTAATATTGTGATAGTTGTTGGCATAAATGTAAATTATGCTGCATGTAGGTAAATATAAATTTGTTGAGTGTGCATGTCTGTGTATATAGAGATGAGCCTCTGTTTTGAATTTACAGACTGGAAATAAATTCAAAAACTAAAATCTTTTACCTCATTCACTTTTTAGTTATTCTGTACAAAGGAAACTTGTTTAAAATAACAAGATCTAAGATTTAAAAATATTGTAAGGATAATCAGTTTGAGTATTTTCTAGAAAATAGGAAATTACAGTGGAAACTCTGAAATATGTAAAATTCGAACATCATGATTATGTGATTCACCTATGTAATCTAAATTCTCTTTGAAAACCATGAATTTTAAGATAAAAATCAAGATTTTTAGTTTATTAAATTTTGGGAAATCGTGAGTTGAACGGAATCAAAACTTTGCTCGATTTCTGACGATCGGCGAGTTTGGGTAAGTCATGGTCATGGCTGAAGGAAGGTAGAGGCCGGGGAAACTCGGGAAAAATGCTCGAAGCATTTATAGTTGATCGTGGTGGCTGAAAGACGATGAAGTAGGGTTTAGGGGCTGTTTTTAGTCGAGGATGTTGTCAGGCCGATTTCTTCGTCGGTAGTGATTCGAGGTGGACCGGACTTAAGGGAAACGAGACTAGGGTTCGTGGCGAAGCTTCGGGCGGAGACTCGTAATATCTGATGGTCCAAATCATCGGAGCGAGATGATTTCATCCATGATCTGTGTTCCTGGAAGTGATAGCATAGTTCGATTTTGATTTCGTGATCGTTTAGATGACCTGGTTGTTTATGGTGACCAAGGGGAGGAACGGCGACTTGGTGGTGGTCGGAGATTTGATCGAAGGTAATTGGAATTCCTGTACATGTGCACGCATGTACGAGTTTCTTCGTGTATCTAGAGTTGGGTTGTAGTTTGGGGAAGAAGCACTCTTCACGGGTCTGGCTCGAGAATATCGCGTTTGTGAGTAGAAGTAAGGTGATTTCGCGTGAGTGGCTCGCGAGTGACTCGGGGATGGACCCGAGGGATCTTCGGTTTGACTCCAAGCGGTTGTGATAAGCAGTTTTAAAATGTTTTTAAATCAATTTATTACTGAAATTTGTATCTTAAAACTTCTTTTATAAAATGATTTTTAAAGAAGTTAAGTTTGTTTACCATAAAATTTTTAAGATAAATGATTATTTATTCTAAAATTTAATTAATGATTTAATTAGGTTAAGCTAATTAAAATGTTAAAATGTTTTAAAGTCTTAATGAGAATTAAGGTATTATCTTAAGATGATTAAGGTTATAATGTCTTGGGATTAATTAGTTTAATAATAGGAATTAAGTATAATTAATTTAAATTAGTTGTTAAGGATTAATTAAGTAATTAATTAAGAGTAGTTAATTGATTTGATTAATAAATAATTAAGGATTATAAATTAATTAATTAAAGGTTAATTAATTGTAATAAAGAATTATTAATTATTAATTAATGAATAGAGATTAACTAATTGAGTAATTAAGTTGCAATTAAGAATTAATTAATTTATGGAAATAATTAATGGGTTGGTTAATTAATGTAATTAATTAAGGATCATTAATTAATGAGAGTGATTAAAGGTTAATTACTGTGAATGGTTAAGGATAATTAATTGGTGAATTAATTAAAGGCTATTTACTTAATGTAATTTAAGTATAATTAATCAAGGATGATTAATTAAGATGGATAATTAAAAGATGATTAATTAATTGGTTTGTAATTGATTAAGGTTAAGTAAAGGTAATCTAGGTGATTAAATATTTATAATTAATTCAATTAGAGATGAATTAAATTAATTTTAGAAGTGATAAATCTTGCTTAAAAATGATAAACCTGAATTGAATGCCATGGATTATTTGATATCTCTGATATGTGATTTGTGATGCTCTGTAATATGAGATGCTTTGGATGAACTGTGATAATGTAAGTTATCTATCTGAGATAGAATTGCTATGTGAATGTGATATCCTGAATTTAAATTAAATTCTTTAACTTAAAACATCTTGATTAAAGAATGACATTTGATTCGAAGAGACCGGGGTCGGGTATCAGTAAATACCCGAAACCACTTCGATTTGTAATCTATAATTCCTTATAGATTTGATTTGTAAATCGAATAGGCTGGAATGAAATTAATTAAGTAATCTGAACCATTGGAACTAAGTCAAGATACTTAGATATTATTTTGTGAAATGATTGTGGACTAAAATAAGAAAAGAACTCGTAGTGAGGTACGAGTTACCCTGGGTTTCAAGGAAACTTTACAACTCTTGTATTTCAATTTAAATGAGTTTACTCACGCTGGTTTCCAGCCTGACCCGGGTGTTACTTTGATGTAATGCTCGGGTCAGACCGAGTATTACAGATTTCAGGTAAGGAAGTTTTGGAGCTCAGGAGGCGAGCTGGATGGCAGGAACGTATGGAGTATATTTCGCTGTGATATATTATAGTTGTCTGAGACATGTTAATTCTAACTGTCTAGTACATTTGTGAATGTTGTAACTCTGATGTATTAAAATGTAATTAACAAATACAGTTTTCCTTGTATAACTGATATTATTATTTGTTATTATATTTAATCCGCTGCGAATGTGAGATGTTGTGTTCTCTGTTCTTCTTTCTTCTTTCTGTTTCTTCCTTCTATCTCTTTCTTTTTCTTCTAACTATCTGGAATTTTCGGGTTCGAAAATTCCGGGTCGTTACAGTTGGTATCAGAGCGAGGTTAAGCGAAAACCTTGGCTCTGTTGGGATTACTCGTTAAGGATAGGGTCAATGGTACCCTAGAACGAGTTGAGTGTATATATATATGAGAGCGTATTTGTTATTTTCATATATAAAGATTTCAAATGATTTTTATATAAGATTATATTTGATATATAAAGCAATATTTCTTTTAATATATTAAAGAAATTGGTGTTGAATCATTGGAATTAAATAAGATAATAAGAATTAAGTGGTAATAGAAATACAACGAAATTAAAATTGAATGAAGATAAGTTTGAAATGAATTTAAACTGAAATTAAATCTTGAATTTGTAGAAGTGTTATTAAGAATAAAGATAATAATGAATTGGTTTCCAGATATGATAATCTTGGTTATTATCATAGATGGTCGATAATGAAATGTGGTAAATGATTAAGCAAAATGAAATGTTTAGAGAAGTAAACATTTAGGTGAGTATAACTTATAAATTGGAATTGAAGATAATTTAAAATTGTGAAGTTTTAAATCTAAGTCCAGAAAACTTGAGATCATTTTAAAGAAATTTGTTTTGAAATTAAAAACCAAGAATGGTTTAAAATTTAAAGTATAACTTGGTATGTAAAGAAAATGTATATATGAGGATATACATAATATCAAGGATGATTTGAAATAACTCTTAGTGTTAAGTTTTAAATTGAAATGTGATATAAAAACCCAAAGTGATAAGTTTTTGAATTTAAATAGGAAGATTATTATTATAAGATTTAAAAATTTGAATGGGAATTCAAATTAGGTCAAGTTGACTAAATTAAATTAAATTTAACTTAAGGGAAGTTAAATGAGTTTAGAATGAACAACTTGAATTAGAAATTTCAAGATGAAATTAAAATTTAACTTGAGAAGTTAAATGGTTGGATTTGAAATGGGAGTTATGAGTGATCTCAAAATGGGTTTGAGATATGGAAATTGAAAATGGATAATAAATTAGAATCTGAAGATTAAATTGTTTTTATTTGAACTTTGTAATAAGTTAAGTAAAGATAATTTTAAAATGGAATTTTGAAATTTGAATTCAGAATTAAAAAGTTTAAAGATTTAATTTGTTAAAATTAAAAATTTAAGGAATTAAATCAATAATTAAAAATTTTAACTCGAATTTATATAATTCGAGATAGTTTTAAATTGAGATTTGAATAGAATTAGTTCAAATTGAATTTGATTTGAATTAATTAGAATTGTGATTGAAGATGTATAAGTTTAAAAATTCAAATGGTAAATTAGAATTGAAATAATTTGAATTTGGAAATTGAAGTTGGTTCAATTTGAAATAAATCCAAATTGATTTGAAATAATTTGGAATTGTGATTAAAGTTGTATAAGTTTAAAAAATCAAATGGAATTTGATTTGAATTTGGAAAGGAATTAAGATTAATTCAACTTGAATTGGGATTGAATCAAATTCAATGGAAATTGAAGTATTGAGTCAATTTAAATGGAAGTGGAAATTTAAATTGAATTGATGGGAAATTAAACAGTTTGGCTCTGGATTATTTTCAAAATAAATTGTTTTTAATACAAATATATTTTTCCAAACTATTTACTATACAATCTTTCTTCTTAAACCCCAAACTATCTTATACTTATTTTACAATTATTTTGGAACTATTTAACTATTTTGAAACTGTCTTATAAACTAATTACTATTTTTCAGTTACTTATATCTAATCACTATTTTAAAAACTATTTTGCAATTATCTAACTATTTTATACCTACTTAACTATTTTACAGCTATTTTACAAACTAGTAATTTTTATTTTATTTTTTTCAACTACTTATCTATTTTAAACTTTTCCAAGCTATTTTTAAATTTAAATTGGTCAGAGTTCAAACTGTTTATAATTGAAGTAATAACTCAAATGGGAAATGGAAGCAATTGAGAATAAGAGAATAGAATTAAAGGAATATGAATAGAAAAGAGAATTGATTTGACTAATAACCAATAAAGATAAATACGTAGGATATACGTATATTATTCTATTCGCATAGTGATTTGATCCAGATTCGAACACAGAATTTCGAGATAGTATTATCGATCCGAGTTAGGATTTTTCGCTCAATTTTCGACGGCGAACCTGGATATGGATTGTTGATTGGTTCTGGATATTCTCTATCATAGTTGTGACTATGCAAGGAGAATGACGGTTTCTGATCAGGAAACCAGATCTGAGTCCGCACTAGGAAGCCGGGTGGACAATACTAGTTCGGAAGTGAAATTGTGTGATCGATTGAGCGATCAGATTGATATAGCGTACGGATGATATGTGTACATCGTACGGGTTTGAATGAAATTGGCATTTAAAATTTGAGGATAAGAAATTTGAAATGGTTTTCGAAAATGAAAGGTACATTATGTGAAATATAATGGAATTGGGTATTTCTTTGGTTGAAATTTACTTTATGGAGATAAGTAAATGGTAAATAACTTTATAAAGAAATCAAACTTGAATATTTGATTTGGCAATAAATAAAGTTGTATTTTGTAATATGATAAACTTCCCTTATTGAATCTAGCCAGAATAAAAAGGGATTTTGGAAGTATTTGAAGTATAAAAGAGGTTTTATACAAGTTGAGGTGATCCAAAGATTTTCAAAGTTATATATATCTATATCTATATATATATAAAGGATCTTATGAGAATGATTTTGAAAAAGATTTTGGAAACCTATGAATTTGGAAAAGGCTTTTGATTTTTGGGAAAATCAATTTTGGATTTTGGAAAGCCTAGTTTGAGAATTATCGATTTTGGTAATCGATTTTGTGTAAAGGAGATTTTGATAAATCATAAAGAGTATGATTTGAAGATACTATAAGTATATAGTATAAAATGTTTTGAGTATAGCTCTGGGGAAAAAGGCGCTCCCTTGAAATGAACTTCTCAGGAGTACCACTGGGTGGTACTGCCTTGAGCCCCAAGGGGGGTTTCTAAAGTTGATCCTGTGAGGAGTCCGGAATAAACTAGTTCCTGAGGATTATTTTTGTAGCGAAAGTCGAGGGGCTGGTGCCCACAGAGGCATTTGGGTTATGCTGTGACGACAGTTTAACTCGATGTCACTGCGATCTACTGCAGACCATAGCGAAAGTCATGTGTGCCGCTGAGAGCCAACTGTCTACGTTTGATTTTATATCGGTAGACTGTGACACTATGGTAACATAGCGAAAGTCGTTTGTGCCGCTGAGAGCCAACTGTCTACGTTTGATTTTATATCGGTAGACTGCGACCTATGTGGGAGAAGTTTCATTTTGACAGCGAAATCGTGTGTGCCGCTGAGAGCCAACAGTTACATGGACTTTTGCTGTGATGGCAACGTAACCCTGGATGTAACTGCGATCTGTTGTGGGTTCCATGCTGTTATCAGTTACATGGACTTTTGCTGCGATGGCAACGTAACCCGTGATGTAACTGTGACCATGGATGGGAGTGATGATTTCCAGAGCATTCTCACCAAAGATATTTCCTCTATTTTCAAAACTGTTTTCTATATTTTCAATAAAATTATTTTCCAAAATATTTTCACTGGGTGTTGAAAATGGGTCTGCTAAGTACTTATAGATTTTCAGTCTTACGCCTGATCAACGTATGACCGAATTTCTGTGAGAACGAGAATGGACTTGTTGAAACATCGAGATATAAAAGTATTTTTATAAAAACTAATTTAGTAATATTATAAAGATTTTTAAAGTGTTTTAAAATATGTTCAAAAGAAAATTTTATCTGATAATAAGTAAATAAGTAAAGTCTGGCTTCGTTCCTTTTCGAGGACGAAAAGATTTAAAGGGGGGAGGAATGTGATAACCCGGATTTTTGAACACTTGTTAATTGATAATTAACCGGGTTAATTAATAGAAATACTGATTTTATTTGGATTAATAAATGAAATTCTGATAATTAGAATATATCTGGATATGTAAATAGATGAATTTGAAATTATAATAAAAAGAAATTGGCTTATAAATAGCTGGATAAATATTTGAATCTCCTAATATAATTACTTAAAATTTGACAAATTATTCTTTTAAAAACAAATAATAATGTGTTGTTATATATATACATATGAGTAGATTTTTTTTTATATAATACTTGAATTTGAAATTCATGATAATGTCTTAAATAAATTTAAAACTAATATGAATAGATATTTGGTTATTAATTTGTTTATAATTATAGTTTTATATCATTTTCTTTAAGGTTACCTAAAAATATATATATATAGAAATTGAGGTATAAAATGATATTAAAAACACTTAAAACTACATGAAGATACATGTGTAAATATTTTAATATAAAGATTTTTTATACCAAGACATGTGTAAGCAAATTAACATATGATATTAACAAGTGGCATATCTCTTTTCATTTGAAATTAAATGTTTGTAATCATAAAATGGAACTAGGCTGTATTCAGCTAAAAACTTTTTCACATGCATTCCTAAATCACTTCTTCTTCCATCTTTTAAAAAGAAAAGAAACAAAGCCATAAAATAAAATCAAGACCTGAGAAAATATAAACCAGAGAAGATTGTATCTAAACTACTTCAACTCAACGAAGAAATTCAAAGCAAACATCACAAGCAAATTCAAAGTATCAGTTTTAAAATCAAGTGCAAATTCTCAGAGAAGGTTTCCAGAATTCAAAATTTTAAAAGCCTGGAAGTGATAAACTGCCCTGTTTTAAGGTGAGTAAGCTACACCTTTATATAGCTAGATTCTGTTTCCTCTTGTTGCATGTGATAGATATATGGAGTAATATTGTGATAGTTGTTGGCATAAATGTAAATTATGCTGCATGTAGGTAAATATAAATTTGTTGAGTGTGCATGTCTGTGTATATAGAGATGAGCCTCTGTTTTGAATTTACAGACTGGAAATAAATTCAAAAACTAAAATCTTTTACCTCATTCACTTTTTAGTTATTCTGTACAAAGGAAACTTGTTTAAAATAACAAGATCTAAGATTTAAAAATATTGTAAGGATAATCAGTTTGAGTATTTTCTAGAAAATAGGAAATTACAGTGGAAACTCTGAAATATGTAAAATTCGAACATCATGATTATGTGATTCACCTATGTAATCTAAATTCTCTTTGAAAACCATGAATTTTAAGATAAAAATCAAGATTTTTAGTTTATTAAATTGTGGGAAATCGTGAGTTGAACGGAATCGAAACTTTGCTCGATTTCTGACGATCGGCGAGTTTGGGTAAGTCATGGTCATGGCTGAAGGAAGGTAGAGGCCGGGGAAACTCGGGAAAAATGCTCGAAGCATTTATAGTTGATCGTGGTGGCTGAAAGACGATGAAGTAGGGTTTAGGGGCTGTTTTTAGTCGAGGATGTTGTCAGGTCGATTTCTTCGTCGGTAGTGATTCGAGGTGGACCGGACTTAAGGGAAACGAGACTAGGGTTCGTGGCGAAGCTTCGGGCGGAGACTCGTAATATCTGATGGTCCAAATCATCGGAGCGAGATGATTTCATCCATGATCTGTGTTCCTGGAAGTGATAGCATAGTTCGATTTTGATTTCGTGATCGTTTAGATGACCTGGTTGTTTATGGTGACCGAGGGGAGGAACGGCGACTTGGTGGTGGTCGGAGATTTGATCGAAGGTAATTGGAATTCCTGTACATGTGCACGCATGTACGAGTTTCTTCGTGTATCTAGAGTTGGGTTGTAGTTTGGGGAAGAAGCACTCTTCACGGGTCTGGCTCGAGAATATCGCGTTTGTGAGTAGAAGTAAGGTGATTTCGCGTGAGTGGCTCGCGAGTGACTCGGGGATGGACCCGAGGGATCTTCGGTTTGACTCCAAGCGGCTGTGATAAGCAGTTTTAAAATGTTTTTAAATCAATTTATTACTGAAATTTGTATCTTAAAACTTCTTTTATAAAATGATTTTTAAAGAAGTTAAGTTTGTTTACCATAAAATTTTTAAGATAAATGATTATTTATTCTAAAATTTAATTAATGATTTAATTAGGTTAAGCTAATTAAAATGTTAAAATGTTTTAAAGTCTTAATGAGAATTAAGGTATTATCTTAAGATGATTAAGGTTATAATGTCTTGGGATTAATTAGTTTAATAATAGGAATTAAGTATAATTAATTTAAATTAGTTGTTAAGGATTAATTAAGTAATTAATTAAGAGTAGTTAATTGATTTGATTAATAAATAATTAAGGATTATAAATTAATTAATTAAAGGTTAATTAATTGTAATAAAGAATTATTAATTATTAATTAATGAATAGAGATTAACTAATTGAGTAATTAAGTTGCAATTAAGAATTAATTAATTTATGGAAATAATTAATGGGTTGGTTAATTAATGTAATTAATTAAGGATCATTAATTAATGAGAGTGATTAAAGGTTAATTACTGTGAATGGTTAAGGATAATTAATTGGTGAATTAATTAAAGGCTATTTACTTAATGTAATTTAAGTATAATTAATCAAGGATGATTAATTAAGATGGATAATTAAAAGATGATTAATTAATTGGTTTGTAATTGATTAAGGTTAAGTAAAGGTAATCTAGGTGATTAAAGATTTATAATTAATTCAATTAGAGATGAATTAAATTAATTTTAGAAGTGATAAATCTTGCTTAAAAATGATAAACCTGAATTGAATGCCATGGATTATTTGATATCTCTGATATGTGATTTGTGATGCTCTGTAATATGAGATGCTTTGGATGAACTGTGATAATGTAAGTTATCTATCTGAGATAGAATTGCTATGTGAATGTGATATCCTGAATTTAAATTAAATTCTTTAACTTAAAACATCTTGATTAAAGAATGACATTTGATTCGAAGAGACCGGGGTCGGGTATCAGTAAATACCCGAAACCACTTCGATTTGTAATCTATAATTCCTTATAGATTTGATTTGTAAATCGAATAGGCTGGAATGAAATTAATTAAGTAATCTGAACCATTGGAACTAAGTCAAGATACTTAGATATTATTTTGTGAAATGATTGTGGACTAAAATAAGAAAAGAACTCGTAGTGAGGTACGAGTTACCCTGGGTTTCAAGGAAACTTTACAACTCTTGTATTTCAATTTAAATGAGTTTACTCACGCTGGTTTCCAGCCTGACCCGGGTGTTACTTTGATGTAATGCTCGGGTCAGACCGAGTATTACAGATTTCAGGTAAGGAAGTTTTGGAGCTCAGGAGGCGAGCTGGATGGCAGGAACGTATGGAGTATATTCCGCTGTGATATATTATAGTTGTCTGAGACATGTTAATTCTAACTGTCTAGTACATTTGTGAATGTTGTAACTCTGATGTATTAAAATGTAATTAACAAATACAGTTTTCCTTGTATAACTGATATTATTATTTGTTATTATATTTAATCCGCTGCGAATGTGAGATGTTGTGTTCTCTGTTCTTCTTTCTTCTTTCTGTTTCTTCCTTCTATCTCTTTCTTTTTTCTTCTAACTATCTGGAATTTTCGGGTTCGAAAATTCCGGGTCGTTACAATGTGTGTGTGTATTGTACGTGTGTGTGTGTATGGATGTTAGAATATGGAAGCTAGTTCCCTATGAGGAAAAACTAAGGAGTTGCGGAGCTGGTTAAATGTTATTTATCAAACAAGGTCGATATTTGACTGGGGGTGATTATATCACAAACAGCACTCATAGGAGGTTATACAGTGGACGGGCAGCACTGATCGATGCCTAATGAAGTTTGTAGGCTCGGCACAAGGAGTACCTTGGTATTTATCGATTCTGATGCGACGTGATGCTATGTTGTTGTTTGATCCCAAGCATGCAATAAAAGGAAATTACATTACCATTGAGAGGTGGACACGGATGTAGACGATGAGACACTTTGGTGAGTCAGCATTGTATGCTCCTCCTCAATGCATAACGGGGTATGGGTAGCCGTAGTTATGGGAAACTTAGTCCCATGGCAGAAGCTGTAAGGTAATCCTATATAGTATATTTTCACTAGCTCTTAGCCTATCGGTGTTGTCTAGAGGTTCGATTAGTTGTTCAATCCTAAGTAAGAGCATGCACGAGTATTTATTGTAGGTGTGTATTAAATTAAAAACACTTAAGTAAAGAAACCTAGCCATCCACGGATACTTGTAAAACAACCTAGGTCACATAGAGTATTTTAAAGTCAACTGCATGTGATCACAGTATATTAATCATGTAATCATTCAACAGATTTTTGACCCACTCCTTTCCTTTTTCCCCACCATAGAATAACATGACAGTAGTTAATTTGGCATAAAGCGTGGAGAAATGAGTTAAGCGTTGGAGTTCCATTACTCTTTGTTGTTCCTTATATAGCTATTTGTTGTATTAAATGTTTAGTAAACTTATATTGTACTTTGGAAGCAATGTATATCGATCGAGCATTTTGAAGGTTGTTTTTCTGATATGTCTATTTTCAGTACTTATATTTTATTCCTTCCATTGTGATACCTAAAAGCGTAGAATGATTTATCCTTATATTCCCAGTCTTTGATAACATATAAAAAAACCCCAAAAAGAGACGCTAGTAGAGGTTTTCTATACCAACTAGTAGTTGTAAGTAAATTATGGATTTAAGGATGGATGAAGAAGATTAGTACCATGACACCCTTATAGTTAAGTGAGATGTGATAAGGAAAAAAAGGGACTGTGAAAGAAAGATTTCACAAACTTAGTGTAAATCTCCCCATTTAAGGTGGAAACTCTATTCTTATATGTATAAGTATGTCATCTCATCTATTCAATACATTAATAGTACTATACATAACGTCCCTAGCTTAAGGAAAGCTCAACAACTAAAGATTATGCAAGTAATCTATTAATATATAAATGATAGAGACCAATTTTGTATTAAAGATTCATAATCTTCAGTATATTATATTGAGTGATATCAACTTATGGAATAATGTATTTCTTATGAAATACACTCGTGATTCAAGTGTCGAACACATCGGGTAATCATGGTATATGTACATTTACATATGTATTTATTTCTTAAGTCTGTTAGGGTTCCTTAATGTTCCACATTTAATTTATACATTCAGATTATATAAATTTTATTATTATATAACTTTTATATTTCATATTACTTATAAAATAGTTTTATGTATAATATCATATTAATTAAATATTATTTAATTAATTAATATTTTAATTAATTTTATATTAGCATAATTTAACATTTATATTGAATATTTATTATATACTATAGCCTTTATAGTATAACATATATCATATATATGTGTATATTATTTAACTAATTAACCTTTTAGTAAAAAAATTAATTAAACAATTTTAAATTAAATTTATATTAATCTTGAATTTTGTTCATATACATACATGCATACTTATGATAACTTAACATTTCAAAACAACATAACATATACCATAGTATATAATACATGTATATATTTATTGATTAATTAACTTATTTAACTAACATATTTTATTAATCTTATTAATAAATTTTATAAATGTCGGAATTAATTTATATTAATTTCAAAACATTTTGAAAATTTTCATTATATTATAACATTTATAATATGTATATATTATATTTTAAATCTAACTTTTAAATTTAAAAATCTAGCATTTTCAGTATTCAAAACAATTTGAAATTTATATTATAACAAGTATAATATTGTTCTTATTTTAAATTTAACTTTTAAATTTAAAAATTTTACTTTTAATTTAAAAATAATTTTAAAACTAGCCCAAGGCCTTATTCAAATTGGGCCATTTCTATTTGGGATAACCTTTTTGGCTTACCTCATCCTTTCAGGCCCGGCTAGTAGCCAGGTAGGGCAGAGCACTTGATTGTCCAAACCTAACCTTAGACACTACTTTTCTATACACCTTAAAATATGGGTAGACTTTAATTAGTCAATCATAAGATGACTAATTTAGACCGTATATGCTATTGGACTCTGATACAATTATTGAAACTAGACCAGCCCGTAGAAGAATTTATGTGTGAATTTAAAAAAATCTCTTATTGGATCTTTATTGTGTCTATGAAGTCTAATTTATTTAGAACATTTTTAAATTTTGTTTAAATAAAGTCTTTTATTTTATTTACATTTATAAAATGATATTGTATTATTTAATTTTACATTATGTTAAATATACATGTGTATCACATACATATATATAAGTGTGTGCATGTGTAACATATCAATCTATGCAAGGTATAACATGCCCATATATAGATGTTGGGATTTATATCGCAATGAACACATTAGCTCATCCAATATGTAAATGTATTATCCAAATTATGTGTGTGTGTGTATTGCTTTTATAATAAAATATTTCTATATATATATATATATTGAAAATAATTTATATATAATTTTGTATAAACATATAAATATTTACATAGGAATACATACATATATATAACATTAAGAAAATGTATATATGTTAATGACTACATAAATATGTTTATATCATTTAAAATATAATAAATATATATTTTTTGTTGTAAAATCGAAAACGGTGTGTGTGTGTGTGTGTATAAAAACGTTAAATACTTATATGTATGTGTGTGTGTAATATATATAGTGATTAAATAATTTTTATTTAAATATATTTATTGATCTGGTCATGTGCATAGATCGAGGGTTTTTTTTAAATTTCTAAATATTGAATATATATTTATATATATATATACCTTAATAAATATATATTTACAAGACCAAAAATAATTATTTAAAAATTAGGCAAAATATTTTATTTGAATCTAAATTTAAATTCTAGACTTCCAATAAATTTTAGATGAAACTTTAAAATTTAAAATTTTAATATAAAATTTTTAAAAATTAAAATAATTAGAAAATCGAATTTAAAAAAAAATATTTTAGTTTAAATATTTAAAAATAAAGAATTCTTTTTAATTTCTACATTGAATTTAATAGTTATTAATAAGATTTTATAAAATTTATAATATATACTATAATATAGTATAAATTTATATAACTATTTATATGATAGATTGAATTAAATGTTAATTAATAATATTATATAAAAATAAAAAATTTCTTTCTACCGATAATAATGTACTCATTAATCGTCATATATAAAATTTTATTTTCATATTTTACATATTTATAATATAGTATTTAAATTATAAACTATATACATATATGTGTATATTATATTAAATTAGTTATATAATCGAAAAATGTTTTTTTTAATATGAGTCGTACTTTATAATGATGAATTATCATAATTTTGTATTTATTTTATAAGCATATATATATATATCTGCGTGTGTGTGTATAACCAAGTTATGTTGTGACAATAAACCTACATATTAGAATCATCCCTAAGTAACAACAACATATATATAATAAGCATTATGAATATAAATTAATGTTTCTAGTTAATTAAAAACATACCTTACAGCTAAAGCCCTTAAGCACACCTTGAAATGATGATGTAAGCTCTTGAAAACGATTCCCGGTCCAACAGAGTGCTAGTCCTTGAACAATCGACCACCGGCGATCAAATAGCAATTGAATTAACTTAATTTGGGCTTGACAAAATAAAGAGAGTATAGGTGTAACATCCCTAAATTTTCATAACATTATTCAGAAGATTTAATTAGATAAATTAAATAGAATAACGATGATAAGGGATTTGAGATTTAAAATAAATTATATAGGACCGTGCTTAACCATAAGAAAAATGGACTTTAAATTAGTTTATTAGTTAAATAAACTACACATGGGCATAATAGTAAATTAGCCAATTTATTATACTTGGTTATTTCTTTTTGTAATTATCCATTCACATTTCATTTTCCACTTTCACAAATGAAAAATCTAAAAACCTAAACCAAAGCCGGCCATTACCAAGGAAGAAATGAAGAAATTTATCTAAAGCTAAGGATCAAAAGCTAGAGAGGATTCATCAACAACAAATCTCAAATTCCTTATCAAGTTTAAGGTGAATAATAATCTTATACCATCTCTAATTTTATTCTATGATTATATGGTTTCAGATTTTTGATTTAAATTCGTTTTTTGTGATAAAATGGATGATGATATGCTTGAGTTATATTAGGTTGATTTATTTTAAGTCATACGCATATGAATTTGCACGGTTTTGATGTAAAACCGAGAATCTATGATATCAGATTGCCATGGAAAATTTTTATGTTAAGTAAAACATGATTTAGGAGATGGATTTTAATTTTCAGAATTTTCCAAGCTATGGAAATTTTAGTATGAATTTTTGATGAAAAACATGATGTGTTAGGGTTTAAAAATTTATTTTGAATATTTCAGGAAGAAATTGGGTCTAAAATTTTAATATGTTTGATTACATGATGAAATTGAATTTCTGTGATTTTCGGGCATTTTTTTGGTAATTGATTTACTAGGGAAAATAAATTATTTTAAAAGAAGGACTTTTTTGAAATAATTGGTTTTAGTATATGGAAGGGCTTAAACGTTACATTTTATGGTTTTGGTCTGATATAAATGCTGCAGTTTGAGATGTAAAGTATTTGAAATTATTTTATGGCAGCCGATCAATGTTTTACAAATAGGCATGTTGTTATAAAGTAATTACCAAAAGTTGCAACAATTCAGCCTTTAACCCAGAAAAAGGTGTTCCGCCTCAGATAGTAAGTACCTAGTCGAAACCTGGCCGCTATGCTACTGTAACAAACCGGGATTTGCATTACCAATTAATAAATAAAAGTTAGGATTTTATTTATTTTAATGTAGCATAAAAGGATTTGGAATAACAAAATTTATTTGAAAAAGGCTATTTTAATTAAATGGGAAATATGGGATTTTAAAATGAGGATAAAATGTTATTATTGAAAAGTTAAATATTCTAGGAGACGGTTTAAAATGGGTTTGAATAAGAAAAGTGAGTTTTATAAACATATATGAACACTTAGAAATTTTTTGAAAACATGGAAATAACTCTCTTCATATTGGGTTATAAAACCTTACCCAATAACCCACCCTAAACTTCCACTATAAATTATCGTAAACTCTCATAACCTCATTCATTCAACCCTAATCAAAACCCTAATCATTTCCTAAAGCTTTCATAACAAAAATGGCCTCTATCTTCATCTCCTTCTAGTTTTAGCTTATGCAAGTCATTCTATGCAAAGGTAATGCAAATACCCACCTCAAATCCATTTTTATATCTTTCTCATTTCTGAAATGTATTTGGTAACACATGCTTTATGTGTTTTTTTGATCTTATAGCCTCCTAATCATCTTTTGCTAACTTGGGTTGATGCTATAATAGTCTTTGTTGCTTTCAAGAGAGGTATATTGCTAAAAACCTCTTCTAATATGTGTTTAATCATCTTTTGATTTTGGTAATCAGTTAGTAACACATGTTTTATTATGTAACATGTGAATCATAGCTCTTTGATCATCTTTGCTTTCATTTTGGGGTGTGCACATAAGGTATTTGTAATATATGCTAGCTGAAATTATAATTAGTTTATTGCTGTTAGTAAATTAGACATATCTCATTCATCTTAAATCGGAATTAAGATTTTCTTGAAGTTCTGGAAAGTTTATTCTGTACCCTATAACTTTTATGTTTTGTGCTTTGCCTAATTTTGAGGTTTGAATGGTCGAAATCATGCTTGTTTGTCGCTGACCTGACAACAAACTACAGGGTTGATAAAATAAAAACCTGAAATTGATTTGGCCATAAGTTACTCGTTTCTTATCCAAATCTAATAATTTTGGATGTTCTGGAAAGATTAGATTTAGATCTAAAACTTTCATGTTTTGAGTTTCATAAAATTTCGAAGTTAATTTGGTCAAAACTGTGCATTCTTACCACTGTCCCGAGAGCACAACGATAGTGATATAAAATTTAGATCTGAGAATTGTTTTAGTCATAGAATTTTCATCTCTGGTCGGAATTTGACGATCTTGGTCATTCCGGAAAGCTTAGAAACTAAGGTACAACTTTCATTTTATTCATTTTGCCAGAATTTGAAGTTTACTATGCCAAAATTGTTGTTTTTCATCTCTGGCCAGTTAGTGCATAGCTATAGGCCTTAATCTCTTTTCTCCCGTTGTTTTCAGCGTAGAATCCCGACTTTGCGACACCATCCCGGGCTCGTCCTTTGTCGGATTTCATCATTTTTGGTCTCGTTAAAAAGATGAGATCGAGATCTTTAACCATGCAAAGTTTGGATTAGATCTGGGTGCATTAGATACTTCGTTTCTATTGCCGAAGTAGCACCCAGAAACTATTTTACAATAGTGATCATTTTCAGTTATCGTCGGACCAACTTCGAAACATTGTCGTTTCTTTGTTTCAAGTCGAAACCAAACGATTATTATTGCATATCAAAGTAGGAGTACTTTACTACGCTCCTGCAAATTTTCATCAAGATCTGAGTTCATGTGACCCTTCGACCATGTCGTCGAAGTGGGACCTTTACACTGTTTTGACAGTAAAGTTTTATGATTTTTGTCCGACTTTGGGACGACGCCGTTTCTTCGTTTCAAGTCGGAATTTCCCGATTCTTTTTGCACCTTAAAGTAGGGATGTTGGTCTACATGCTTACAAATTTTCATTACATTTGGACACAGATTGCTGGTCCAAATAAATTGCCGAACTTTGGTTCGCGTCAGTTTTTTTTGAATGTTTACAAACACTTAGAATATTTTTCAGTGATTTTCTGGTTTTATTGATTTCTTTGAGATTTGTCTCTAGATTTCGTACACGGGTTTTATGAATCATTTTCAAAAGATTTTTCACTCCTAAATGGCTTTCGAAATTATTATATAATATTATTTTTAATTATTAAATTAATTACTGCATAATAGGAAAGTTTTCAAAAGTCGTTTTAAAGTGATTTCAAAATCAATTATAAATCCGTTTCGCACCATTATTTTCTATAATAAAAACCTCACACTCACTTTTTAGCACGTCGAGCGAAGTGGAAAGGTGCTTAAACGGTTAGGAAATCTCCGGCCTATGGAACCGTGTGTATTTTCTTTCCGGTTAATCCCCAACCTATTCGATTGATCGTTTTGACCTTAGGGTCTAGTTTACCGATGATACGAGGTGGTCTTTTTATTGTTTGGAGTGTGAGCTTGCTATTGGTTAGGAAACCGTTTAGTGCGAACGTGGGGTATGGGACTCATTGTTAACACTTTACGGGTTCCTCTCCAAGAAGTTAGTGACACATTAGCCTCTGGGCGGCCAGTACTGGACCTTTGGGTCACCACGCCTCTGGGCAACCGTCTCTGGACACCTGCTCTATGGAGCAGTTTATTTTTTTGGCATGCGCCTCTGGGCCTTTATCCTTCTGGGAAGGATCTTGCCGTCTCGCGCGTTCCGCATCTGTGCGAGTGATCGATCACAACTCTACAGTACTTTGCAACAACGACTCTGGTCGGTGCACGTGCAATATTGGCATTATTTGATGATTTTACATCCATTCGAGTACCGCCATTCGGTGTTGGTTCTATGGAATCATACGATGTAAGTGCGATTACCTTGTGGATTCACAGTGTCTCTGGACACTGCTTTTCAGTGTTTTGATTTCATTGACTTTTCAGTATATCCCCATTGCTCTTTGGAGCATCGATCTTTGCTTGGGCATTGATTACGGACTCTGGTCACTCTTGGGATTATTGCCTATGGGCATCTTTTTATAGCTTTGGCTACGCCGATGATATGAGGCGATTTTATTTATTCTACACTTTGGTGTTGATTTCTCTTTGGAGATTTTTATTGTTTATTGATGATTAGGGATCGTCATTATATTCATGTGGTTCATAATATACTTCTCTTTGGATAAGTACTATTTTATTTATGTACCGCATTACTATATATCTCAGTTATTACTGATTGTTTAGCTAGCCTGACCCGAGTGTTTTCGCTCGGGTCAGACCGAGTTGTTTCAGGTTAGGTCTCTGGACTTAGCTTCTGTGCTTCCGCTTGGACATTATCTGCTATGCTGATAGATAGCGCTTTTATTTGTCCACTATTCCGCTACTCTGTTATTATTCAGACTATGATATGTACATATTTTTAACCCATATGTGTGGGCAGCGACTTTGTACCCACTTATTGTATTTGGATCTGTATTGACGATGTATTGTTCTGGGATTTTATATCTGTTATGTGATTCTGTTCTGTGATGTTTTATCATTTATTATTATGCTTTGTCCTGATAGATCTTTAGCCATTTGTAATTTCGTTATAAGTATTTACCGAATATGTCGAACCACCTGATTGAGAAAAATTTAAATAGATTCCACCCTTTCGACGTATTCGGTAGATAGTCATAGCTTGATTACAAATGGTCGCTTCCACTATACTATATTCTCTGCTTTAACAGACAGTATTACTCCCGTAATACTCTTTGTTACAGTAGGTCTCAGAGTGGGGCGTTACAGCTTGGTATCAGAGCCTGGTTTCAGGGATAAGCATAATAAACACAGAACAGATACACTTAGTACAATACATTTTAAACTAGATCCGAATTAAATCAAATCCCTTCCTTATGTTTATTGATAGATAAGTTAGGAATATGTATAGGAATTCGTTATATTCCGTAGTATTCCTTAATTAATTATCTATCATTGAATCATGTCTCGTTATGGTTCTTTTGAGTGGTTGGTCATGCCGTTCGGCTTGACGAACGCTCCGGCTTTCTTCGTCGATCTTATGAATCGAGTATTCCGGGAATACATCGATAGATTCGTTCTGGTTTTCATCGACGATATTCTTATTTATTCTAGATCCGAGGCAGAGCATGCTCATCATTTGCGGATCGTCTTGGATACTCTTCGTCAGCATCAGCTTAAGGCCAAGCTCTCCAAGTGCCATTTTTGGGAGAGCAAGGTTAGGTTCTTGGGCCATATTGTATCATCCGAGGGTATTTCTGTCGATCCTGCCAAGATCGAAGCTATTCAGAATTAGAAGCATCCTGAGAATGTTCATGATATTCGCAGCTTCCTTGGGCTGGTGGGTTATTACCGTCGGTTTATCAAGGATTTCTCTCGAGTTGCACTTCCCCTCACGACTCTGACTCGTAAGCGGGTTCGTTTTATTTGGTCTGATAAGTGTGAAGCTTCCTTTCAGCGACTGAAGGAACTTCACACCCATGCTCCTATTCTTGTGGTTCCTGAGAGTAACCAGGATCTTGTTGTTTACACCGACGCTTGTGGTAGCGGCCTCGGTGCTGTGCTTATGCAGAAAGATCGGGTAGTTGCTTACGCTTCTAGGCAGCTATGTCCGAATGAGGTTCGCTATCCGACTCATGATCTTGAGTTGGCAGTTATCGTCTTTGCTTTGAAGACGTGGCTTCACTTTCTATTAGGCGAACGCTTCACTCTTTACATCGATCACAAGTTGCTGAAGTATTTATTCAGTCAGAAGGATCTCAATATGAGGCAGCAGCGATGGCTCGAGTTTCTCGCCTCATATGACTTAGATATTCAGTATACCCTTGGCAAGGGGAATCGTGTGGCTGATGCACTCAGTCGCAAATACTCGGCAGTAGTTTCTATGATGATAGCCGAGTGGGATATTCTTGAGACTCTTTCTATGTGTGATATTCGAGATCGAGCTCCGTCTTCTGATCCTCAGATCTTGTTATTCAGCTTGGAAGCTCGACCTATTCTATTGGATCGCATTGCCCATGCTCAGCGGCAGGTTCCAGACTTGTTGCGATATATTCATCTCCTTGAGTCGGGATCCAGTGATGAGACATTATTGGATTATTCTATTGATTCTCATCGGTGTCTTCGCAGGAAGAACCGTATTTTGGTACCATCTGATTTATCACTTAGGCATGACATTCTGGACGAATGTCATCGCACTAAGTACACCATCCATCCCGGTTCGAGCAAGATGTATGCCGATATGTGTCGGGTATATTATTGGGAAGGCATGAAGAGTGATGTTGCAAGTTATGTAAGCCGTTGCATGACTTGTCAACAGATCAAAGCTGAGCACCAGCATCCATCTGGTCTTCTTCAGCCGCTAGAGATTCCATTATGGAAATGGGATCAGATATCCATGGATTTTATTGACGGTCTGCCTCGATCGAGGTCAGGCCATACTTCTATTTGGGTCATCGTCGATCGCTTGACCAAATCAGCTCATTTCATTCCTATTAGGTCCACTCGGACTGCTCCTCAGCTTGCCAAGCTATATGTGAAGGAAGTCGTTCGACTTCATGGCATTCCTAGCTCTATCGTCTGTGATCGAGACACTATCTTTACTAGACACTTCTGGAAGTGCCTACAGTCAGCTTTGGGCTCAAAGCTGAATCTCTCGACTGCTTATCATCCTCAGACCGACGGTCAGACGGAGAGGGTGAATCGTGTTTTAGAGGATCTTTCGCGCTGTTGTATTCTGGATTTCGGAGGTAGTTGGGAGGATCACTTACCGCTTGTAGAGTTCTCCTACAACAACAGCTTTTAGTCTAGTATCGGCATGGCACCTTTCGAGGCTATTTACAGAAGGCCATGTCGCTCTCCTGCTTGTTGGTTAGAATTTGGTGAGAAGCACCTTCTTGGTTCAGATTCAGTTCGAGAATCTTCCGAGAAGATTATTCTTATCTGTCAGAGAATGAAAGAGGCACAGGACCGCCAGAAATCCTACGCAGACAACCGTAGGAAGCCTCTTGAGTTCTCCATTGGTGATCATGTATTTATTCGGATATCTCCTATGAAAGGGGTTGTGCGTTTCAGCTCTACAGGGAAGTTGGCTCCTTGCTATGTTGGACCATTTCCTATTACGGAACGCATTGGCCCCGTGGCTTATCGTGTGGCTCTACCTGCTCACTTCTCTGGAATGCACGATGTGTTCCATGTTTCCCAGTTTTGCATGTGTGTCCGCGACCCTGATTCTATCATTGAGCCGCATGCTGTGCCTGATTTAGAGATCTTACTCGATTTATCATTGGAGCAGCAACCTCTTCGTGTGCTTGATTCGGAGGTTAGACGCTTTCGCAACAAAGAGGTTCCACTCGTGAAGATTCAATGGTCACCGAATCCTAAGGACTGCACTTGAGAGACCAGAGAATCTATCGAACGCTCTTATCCTGGCTTTCTCCCATCTTCTTCTGCGGGTGAGAATTCTCTATTTTATCTCTATCACTTCTTTTGGGGATGTGACGTTGTAAACGACATCTATCTTAAGGAATTGCGGGGACGCAATTTTCTTAAGGGGAGGAGTCTGTAACAAACCGGGATTTGCATTACCAATTAATAAATAAAAGTTAGGATTTTATTTATTTTAATGTAGCATAAAAGGATTTGGAATAACAAAATTTATTTGAAAAATGCTATTTTAATTAAAAGGGAAATATGGGATTTTAAAATGAGGATAAAATGTTATTATTGAAAAGTTAAATATTTTAGGAGAGGATTTAAAATGGGTTTGAATAAGAAAAGTGAGTTTTATAAACATATATGAACACTTAGAAATTTTTTGAAAACATGGAAATAACTCTCTTCATATTGGGTTATAAAACCTTACCCAATAACCCACCCTAAACTTCCACTATAAATTATCACAAACTCTCATAACCTCATTCATTCAACCCTAATCAAAACCCTAATCATTTCCTAAAGCTTTCATAACAAAAATGGCCTCTATCTTCATCTCCTTCTAGTTTTAGCTTATGCAAGTCATTCTATGCAAAGGTAATGCAAATACCCACCTCAAATCCATTTTTATATCTTTCTCATTTCTGAAATGTATTTGGTAACACATGCTTTATGTGTTTTTTTGATCTTATAGCCTCCTAATCATCTTTTGCTAACTTGGGTTGATGCTATAATAGTCTTTGTTGCTTTCAAGAGAGGTATATTGCTAAAAACCTCTTATAATATGTGTTTAATCATCTTTTGATTTTGGTAATCAGTTAGTAACACATGTTTTATTATGTAACATGTGAATCATAGCTCTTTGATCATCTTTGCTTTCATTTTGGGGTGTGCACATAAGGTATTTGTAATATATGCTAGCTGAAATTATAATTAGTTTATTGCTGTTAGTAAATTAGACATATCTCATTCATCTTAAATCGGAATTAAGATTTTCTTGAAGTTCTGGAAAGTTTATTCTGTACCCTATAACTTTTATGTTTTGTGCTTTGCCTAATTTTGAGGTTTGAATGGTCGAAATCATGCTTGTTTGTCGCTGACCTGACAACAAACTACAGGGTTGATAAAATAAAAACCTGAAATTGATTTGGCCATAAGTTACTCGTTTCTTATCCAAATCTAATAATTTTGGATGTTCTGGAAAGCTTAGATTTAGAGCTAAAACTTTCATGTTTTGAGTTTCATGAAATTTCGAAGTTAATTTGGTCAAAACTGTGCATTCTTACCACTGTCCCGAGAGCACAACGACAGTGATATAAAATTTAGATCTGAGAATTGTTTTAGTCATAGAATTTTCATCTCTGGTCGGAATTTGACGATCTTGGTCATTCCGGAAAGCTTAGAAACTAAGGTACAACTTTCATTTTATTCATTTTGCCAGAATTTGAAGTTTACTATGCCAAAATTGTGGTTTTTCATCCCTGGCCAGTTAGTGCATAGCTATAGGCCTTAGTCTCTTTTCTCCCGTTGTTTTCAGCGTAGAACCCCGACTTTGCGACACCATCCCGGGCTCGTCCTTTGTCGGATTTCATCATTTTTGGTCTCGTTAAAAAGATGAGATCGAGATCTTTAACCATGCAAAGTTTGGATTAGATCTGGGTGCATTAGATACTTCGTTTCTATTGCCGAAGTAGCACCCAGAAACTGTTTTACAATAGTGATCATTTTCAGTTATCGTCGGACCAACTTCGAAACATTGTCGTTTCTTCGTTTCAAGTCGAAACCGAACGATTATTGTTGCATATCAAAGTAGGAGTACTTTACTACGCTTCTGCAAATTTTCATCAAGATCTGAGTTCATGTGACCCTTCGACCATGTCGTCGAAGTGGGACCTTTACACTGTTTTGACACAGTAAAGTTTTATGATTTTTGTCCGACTTTGGGACGACGCCGTTTCTTCGTTTCAAGTCGGAATTTCCCGATTCTTTTTGCATCTTAAAGTAGGGATGTTGGTCTACATGCTTACAAATTTTCATTACATTTGGACATAGTTTGCTGGTCAAAATAAATTGCCGAACTTGGGTTCGCGTCAGTTTTTTTTGAATGTTTACAAACACTTAGAATATTTTTCAGTGATTTTCTGGTTTTATTGATTTCTTTGAGATTTGTCTCTAGATTTCGTACACTGGTTTTATGAATCATTTTCAAAAGATTTTTCACTCCTAAATGGCTTTCGAAATTATTATATAATATTATTTTTAATTATTAAATTAATTACTGCATAATAGGAGAGTTTTCAAAAGCCGTTTTAAAGTGATTTCAAAATCAATTATAAATCCGTTTCGCACCATTATTTTCTATAATAAAAACCTCACACTCACTTTTTAGCACGTCGAGCGAAGTGGAAAGGTGCTTAAACGGTTAGGAAATCTCCGGCCTATGGAACCGTGTGTATTTTCTTTCCGGTTAATCCCCGACCTATTCGATTGATCGTTTTGACCTTTGGGTCTAGTTTACCGATGATACGAGGTGGACTTTTTATTGTTTGGAGTGTGAGCTTGCTATTGGTTAGGAAACCGTTTAGTGCGAACGTGGGGTATGGGACTCATTGTTAACACTTTACGGGTTCCTCTCCAAGAAGTTAGTGACACATTAGCCTCTGGGCGGCCAGTACTGGACCTCTGGGTCACCACGCCTCTAGGCAACCGTCTCTGGACACCTGCTCTATGGAGCAGTTTATTTTTTCGGCATGCGCCTCTGGGCCTTTATCCTTCTGGGAAGGATCTTGCCGTCTCGCGCGTTCCGCATCTGTGCGAGTGATCGATCACAACTCTACAGTACTTGGCAACAACGACTCTGGTCGGTGCACGTGCAATATTGGTATTATTTGATGATTTTACATCCATTCGAGTACCGCCATTCGGTGTTGGTTCTATGGAATCATACGATGTAAGTGCGATTACCTTGTGGATTCACAGTGTCTCTGGACACTGCTTTTTAGTGTTTTGATTTCATTGACTTTTCAGTATATCCCCATTGCTCTTTGGAGCATCGATCTTTGCTTGGGCATTGATTACGGACTCTGGTCACTCTTGGGATTATTGCCTATGGGCATCTTTTTATAGCTTTGGCTACGCCGATGATATGAGGCGATTTTATTTATTCTACACTTTGGTGTTGATTTCTCTTTGGAGATTTTTATTGTTTATTGACGATTAGGGATCGTCATTATATTCATGTGGTTCATAATATACTTCTCTTTGGATAAGTACTATTTTATTTATGTACCGCATTACTATATATCTCAGTTATTACCGATTGTTTAGCTAGCCTGACCCGAGTGTTTTCGCTCGGGTCAGACCGAGTTGTTTCAGGTTAGGTCTCTGGACTTAGCTTCTGTGCTTCCGCTTGGACATTATCTGCTATGCTGATAGATAGCGCTTTTATTTGTCCACTATTCCGCTACTCTGTTATTATTCAGACTTTGATATGTACATATTTTTAACCCATATGTGTGGGCAGCGGCTTTGTACCCACTTATTGTATTTGGATCTGTATTGACGATGTATTGTTCTGGGATTTTATATCTGTTATGTGATTCTGTTCTGTGATGTTTTATCATTTATTATTATGCTTTGTCCTGATAGATCTTTAGCCATTTGTAATTTCGTTATAAGTATTTACCGAATATGTCGAACCACCTGATGGAGAAAAATTTAAATAGATTCCACCCTTTCGACGTATTCGGTAGATAGTCATAGCTTGATTACAAATGGTCGCTTCCACTATACTCTATTCTCTGCTTTAACAGACAGTATTACTCCCGTAATACTCTTTGTTACAGTGGGTCTCAGAGTGGGGCGTTACAGCTACCTTTCGACTGTGATGCTTTCGAAAGGTTATCTCTGTTTTAACCTAAGTTAGTCACTTCCTAATTGCTTTCGAAGGGGTTGATGGTTTCAAAGGTAATGGAGTCAAAAGGGGGTTTTGACTCTGTCCTTCGAAGTTTTGATTTTAAAGGTCTTTGATTTCGAACTAGATGGTTCTGACATCATCAATTTTCCCCATTTTATTTTTGTTGGTTTCGAAAGAGATACTATCATATATAAGCATTTTGACCCAAATGATTTTTAAAGAGTAAACTCAATTCTTTCGAAAGGGTACTTCATTTGTTTCGAAGCTATGTTTTAAAGAATGTTTCTTGATACCATCGAAAGTATCATTGGTTTCGAAAGGTATATACTTAGAGTTTTGAAAAGAGGTTTTCTATACTTTCGAAGGAGGTCATCTAGTGGTTTCGAAAGTGATGTTTTACAGTTTAAAGAAAATAACCCATTCTCATCTTTAAAAGAAAAACCAGGGCATAAAAAAAATTTTGGAAATATTATTCATATTGTTATTAACTCATAACTGTATTTTGGGGAAAATGCAGAATAACCAACTAGGTTGACCCACTAGTGAATATAACTTAACAGATGTTAAAATCTTAATTAAAGATATTGGCAGGAGCCAATAGGTTTACAGTAAGCCTATGAAAACTGTATGATATTGGCAGAGGCCAATAGGTTTATAGTCAGCCCATGAAAACTATGATTTGATACTGGCAGGGGCCAGTAGATTTGTAGTTAGCCCATGAAAACTATATCCGGATTAAGATATTGATAGTCAGTCAATAGGTTCTTAGTTAGCCCATGAAAACTAGGATAAGAGATAAGATATTGGAGTTACCAATAGGTTCTTAGTGATCCCGTGAAAACTAAGTAATTGGACAGATAGTCCATAAACATTTAACATGTAAATAGTAACCCTAGAAACTATAATTGAGAGAGATAGTCAGAATGAATGGGGATGGGTAATCCAGAAACTATAATTGAGAGAGATAGTCAGAATGAATGGGAATGGAAATACTATTTTTAACCATTGTGGATGCAGGAGCACAATATATGGTTTTATAAATGTTTTAGGATACTAATGTAGAGAAAAGCTATTCCGCTAAGCGATGTGGTCTCACTAGATATCTAAATGGTTTGAGATGGTAAATTATTATTTATACCAGGCTTTATGTCTGACTCGAAGTTTTTGTTTTCCTCTTAAACTCTCGGGTACTCAATTGAATTTGAGTAGGTTTAGAGTTAAGGTTTTCAAGTGTTCTTTTAGATGAACAAAGCTTCCAAGGACGTGCAGGAGGCAAGCTTGTTATTAGAGTTCTTTTATTTTCCACTACGTGTTTTGTTTGTAAAGGCAAATTGTTTTCTTGCCTATCTATATACTTTGATCTACCAAGGGGGCATCTTCATATGTCGCTTTTAGCGTATTTTGTAATAATTATATGTTATCTGAATGTGGTCTGCGAATTGGGATTATGCAATCAATTTGGAATATTTTGAAATGGAATGTGGAATTTGTTTGATGTTTAAAGTTTTTCCATATTCTTGTGTTTCTATGTATCAATGTATCTAATGTCACCGTATTTGGTCGCCGAGGATTAATAACTATGGATGACTGCAGCATCCGTAGCTGTTAGTTTTGGGCCTCCAAGTAGGAGGATGTTACAAGTTGGTATCAGAGCATAGGTTTATGAAACTTTAAAGGAAACTTAAACCTGAAAGATTTTACAATCATAATCCAATGAATCAGATAATAAGATTGGGGTTTGGGTTAACGTTATAGTAACATACTTGTATTTTCTATATATAATTATATATATATATAAGTACGTATCCCCCACTCTCTTAGATTGTTCTTCTGTATCTTACTAAGGCTCGTATGCAGATTTATGAGAAAGGAGATATGGAAGCAGGAAACAGAAGAAGAAATCTCGGTGGAGGAAGCACCATAACTAATGGAAATGCTTGGCCTACTACCAGGAGAAACCCGGGTCGACCGGCTAATGCTAGTAACCAAAATGCTTAAGCCAATGTGGGTGCTGGAAATCCAGTAGTAGATATGGGGGTGATATATCAGTTCTTTATTGGTTTGATGTAGGCTGGAGCTGCTACTGGTATTGCTGGAAATGTAGGAGGAGCTAATCTTGTGGCTCCAGTTGGGAATATTGCTTTGCTAAGTAAAGATTACACCAGCTTGGGTGGGAAGCCATTCTTGGGAATGGAGAGTGCCGTAGAAGTTCAGAATTGGCTGTTGTATTGTAAGCGTATATTTACTGATTTGGGTCTGAATGATGGGAAAAGAAAAGGTTGGCCTCTAGACAGTTCCAGGTGTCAGCACTACATTGGTGGAATAGTGTCACTGCTGGAGTTTTGGAAGAGCAGTTAACTTGGGCGGATTTTAAAATGAGATTTGAGCAAATGTTTGTATTTGAGTTTGCCAAGTCTGAGCTGATGAGGAAGTTTATGGATTTAGTGCAAAGAGAGATGTTAGTAGTCGAGTATGCTACTAAGTTTGAAGAGTTGTCTAGATATGGATATGCTATTATAGATACTAACATCAAAAGGAATGAGAAGTTCATTCGGGGATTGAGGCCCGAGCTTGCTAGAATGACCATGACACAAGTCCGTGATCCATGTAATATAGTGGTAGAGATGGCCATTCGCCATGCGGAGTTGCTTGCTGATTTAGCTAAAGAGAAGTCAATGGAAACTCAGGGTTCTGAGGGGAAGAAGAGGAAGTTCTTTAAGAAGAAGGGAATCCAGAAGGGAGATACTGCCAAGAAGACAAAGGCTGAGGTAGTTTGCTATAAGTGCGACAAGAAGGACCACTTTGCTAATGAATTCCGGGCAGGAAATGGGAAGAAAGCTGCAAGTAAGAAGAATGTGAAATGCTTCAATTGTGATCAAGTTAGGCATTATAATAATCGGTGTCCAGAGCCAGTTAGGGAGGACAAAGGAAAGGTCTTTGCTGTCAGATCAGCTAGGCCTACTGCGGCTGATAAAGGAAAGACTGTGATGGAAGGTACGCTTTTTATTCAGAGTATTTCAGTTAGAGTACTTTTTGATACTGGTGCATCACATTCATTTATATCTCAACATCTAGTTGATAGATTATGTTTAGAACCCACATATCTTGTTACTTCCTTAAGGGTTGTGAATCCAATAGGAGGGTATGCAACTCTAGGGTTAAGATGTGACCAGTTAGAACTTGATTTGTTGGGTCATAAATTTGCATGCAGTTTGTATGTTATTGATTTCATAGATATCAGAATCATTTTGGGTATGGATTGGTTGAGTTGGTATGGGGATAGAATACTCTGCCAGGATAGGGAAATATCACTGAGACACTCTGATAGTCATAACTAAGTGATATTCTCGGTAGGGAATACTGACCGGAGTGAAAATGCTATGCTTAATGCCATGTGTAGGAAATGAGCAAAGTCAGGTTCGGATAGCAAGAGAATTTGTAGATGTCTTTGAGCCAGTCACTAGACTACCCCCAAAAAGAGCTGTTGAGTTTAGAATAGATCTTGTGCCAGAAGCTGAACCTATAAGTAGACTACCTAGCAGGATGACACCAACCTAGATAAAGAAATTGAAGGTGCAGCTAGTGGATCTAGAAGGAAGGAGTTTTATTAGATCAAGCAGTTCGCCTTAGGGTAGATGGGTCGTTGAGGATGTGCATTAACTATCGCAAGTTAAACGAAAGGATAATTAAGAATAAATATCATTTGCCAAGAATAGATGACCTGTTTGATCAATTGAGTGGAGCCATAGTGTTTTACCAGTTGGACTTGGCGACAGGTTTCCATCAATTAAGAGTGGAGGAAGACAGTATTCCTTTGACGACATTTCAAACTAAGTATGGTTCATATGAGTGGTTGGTGATGCCATTTAGGTTGACAAATGCACCTGCTTTCTTCGTAGATTTGATGAACCGAGTTTTCCAAGAGTATTTGGATAGGTTTGTACTAGTGTTTATAGATGACGTTCTAGTATACTCTAATGATGAGAGAGAGCATGAAGTTCATCTTAGAGTGGTGCTTGAGATGCTAAGACAGAATCTTAGAGTGTCATTTTTGGAAGAAAGAGGTAAAATTTCTTGGTCACATGGTTTGAGAAAAAAGGATTGTCAGTCGATCCAGATAAGATCGAAGCCATGAATAATTGAAAGAGACTAGAGACGGTGACTGAGATCAGGAGTTTTCTTGGACTTGCTGGCTACTGCTAGAGATTCATTAAGGATTTCTCGTGGATAGCAGCGCCCTTGACTAAGCTAACCAGGAAGGGAATAAGATTTGTTTGGTCCGACAAATGTGAGGAGGCATTCCTTAAGTAAAAGCATTTGTTGACCAATGCACTCGTGTTAGTAGTTCCAGACGGAAACCAAGGATTGGTGGTGTATATTGATGCATGTGGAACTGGATTAGGAGCGGTATTGATGCAGAGTGGTAAAGTCATTGCTTACACATCTAGGCAGCTTAGACCACATGAAGTTAGATATCATACTCATGATTTGGAGTTGGTAGCAGAGTGGTGTATACTATTCAAATATTGACGTTCACAGGTCACTTTGCAGGTGGTGTGATATTTTAGCCTAATTTATTGCTTACTTGGTTTTGGTAAAATTCAATTTTACTTTGTTAAGCGTTACCCTGTTTTTGACTATTTTTTATACCAATTCTCTTCATCAAAACTATATCACTTTGGACTTATGGAATTTGGCAATGGTCAAAATTCTAGTATCGTCCATTTCAACTATATTGTCCAAACATAAAGTTATTGGTTTAAAATAACAATTATTATTAACCGAAATGCTCTGGCTTTAGACTTTGACTTTGAGTTGACTTCAGTTGACCATGATACTAACCTCATATAACTCAGGAGATGAATCCTCTCTTGAATAGTACTTCACTTCCAATACTTCCACTCGATCAAACTATAGTCATTCGATGGATGTCGTGCAATGATTTGACTATAATCAAAGCAGAGCTTTGGTACTGAAGACCGAGAGTATACTCAAGCTGAGAGAACTTTGTAAATAAGTCACATTGATATTTTATATTTGACATTAGTTATATTAACTAACAGAAAACTATCGAGTGAGTCATTCCATGGTTATCCAAAAAGTATCAGTTTGTAACACCTAGGTACCCTAGTAGTTAGGCGTAATACACTACCAAACATTTGGAGAGCGTAACATACTCTAGTCTTAACGGATGCACTGATATCTAGTCTTGAAGTATCTTAAGTTGGAACATTTAAAACGGTATATTTTTTATTGTGATAAATTATTTATGGTCACAACACTTTGTAACTATTATCACAAAACATATCATTTATGGATTTTATGTTAAATGTACTTTTAATTAAATTAATAAATTAACATAACATATTATATCAAGTATATATAATATAAAGAGCTCTATATGTGTGTGTGTGTGTGTATGTATATGTGTGTGTGTGTGTGTGTGTATGTGTGTATGTATACATATAAACATTTAATATTTGTATTTCAAATTGTCAAAGCATGATTTAAACCTTTTTTATTATTATCAAATAGTTTAAAAGTGAGGTAATAATATATACATATTATTTATTGTGTTTTGTCTATGTTATTGTGTCATAATACCTCTTGTTTGCTAATTAAATATTGTAGCAATTAAATTTGTTGAAGAGAGAAGGTGTAATCAATCAATGATGTCACATTTAATCTCTTTTCCTATTAGATTCTTATGTGATTGCACCTTGATTTGTTCTTGTTTATTCTTATACATTATCAGCAAATAATCATACTTGCTTTATGTTTTGCAATTCTGACACATAATTAAAGTACGATTATATATGAAATATTCAAAAAAAATTCATATCACACGCTTCGTTAACTTGGAATTAAATTGATAAAACTAAGACAAAATTAATAAAATAGGATTTTATTAAAACAATATTAGATTGGATCTAATAAATCTTTAGACTTCATACATCCAATAGATTCAAACTAAGAATTTTTTTGAAATTTACCTAATTTACCCGCTTCCGATTGGCCCAGTTCCAACAAATAGACTATTAAATCCCCTTATCAGGATCTGATCAGATCTCTTTCATGCAATTCTACTCTCACTAGATCCATACTATCATATCCATCGTTCCAATAGTATTCATTAGTCTTTTAATTAATGTATCAATGTTGCCCATCAAGAGATTTATATTTCATGTGAATTTAAAATTTTATTATAGTATATACCAATAACTCTCAATATTTATAATTCTCATATTATAGGTCAAACTTTAACGTGTTGGTAAAAGGTATAGGGAGACAGTCATGCACTTCACATTTTATTTAAACTTCATTCAACAACGCTTACCAAACCCGTTCAGTTTTACAATAGTCACACATAAAGAACGTTGACAGGGGATACCAGAGACATAATATACAAGCTATCAGAAATATAGCATTAAGTCTACCAAAAACATGATACTACAAATATTGAAAGTATGACATTATAGCAATCAAAATATGATTTAAAGTTACTGGAATCAAAATTATCGAAACCAAGAAGTCAACGACTATCGGTAATATGGTCTCAGATGCTATCATAGACTTGGCTTTAAAAGCTACCAAAAATACGCTTTACGTGCTATTGAAATAGGGATTTGTGATCGAAAGTGCAAATACATTCGAAGTTATTGGAAAAACGTTGCTATCGTGACAAAACCGTAAATAAGTGTGGAGCTGATTTATTAGTTATGCTTTTATTTGATCTTTACATTGACATATTCTAATTTGTGAATTTCAAAATTGTTCCAGTACAAGGCCGATTTAACTAATAGTGGTCTCTTTTAATTTCACCCAAATTATTTGAATCCTAAATTGATTCTTTAATTAGGAAAACTCATTGTCTTACTGTTTAATTCATATCAATTAGAAAATTTATGAGAAAATTCAAAAAGAAAACCATAAAATCTCATAAACGTTTTCTTCAGTTTCTAGTAAAATAATTCAGATTAAAATTGTAATTTTCTTATTTATTAACATTATTTTACAGCCAAAAACTATATATGTTCTACTTAGAAAATTCACAATAATTAATCTACATATGTGAAAATTAGAATATTAAAATAATCTTTAATTTTACATGGTAAACATTTTACCAAAATTTTAGAGCGTACGGATGTAACTAGTTTGGTTTTAAATTAAATAAATATTACTTTTGCTACATAACTTAGGATATACATTCATGATAATATATCAAAATCTCATAACTTAGTCATCGCAAACCTATCATTTACAACCAAAAAGGAGTTTATAGGGACGAAAATAAAATAGGTCGTAATATCACACACCTTGATAAAAAATTGATTAAGAACTTCTCTTTCTCTCTTGATTAATGAAATTGTATTAAATTTGCTCATTTCCTCTTCTACCAAAAATGGTGGCCAAGACATAAGAATACCTTTTTTTTTGTATATAATTAAATGAAAATGACGGAATATTTCATAGGATATAAGAGTTAATACCATTGGATTGGGGCTAAAATCCTTTGCTTGGTCTACTAATTTCTTAACCTTTTGTTATATAAAATCCCACATTGTCCATTACTTAGAAAAATACATAATGGATCAACATCGTTTTATCGTGTTTTATACTTTTCTTTTTCCTTTTTGAATCTCACAATATTTTGTTTCATCACATTTTAATTAGTTGTCCAATATTTAATTTAATTAACCATTGAAACATTATTTACTTTAATAACCAAATTATCTGTTGCGTAATCAACTTCACATTTAAAATTAAATTAGTTATTTATTTAGTTTATTCACCGTACCATTCTCATTCTTGTATTCGATTTAAGATTCTACTTAAGAGTTTTGTGGTGCTGGTTGTGATAAATTTCGAAAGTGACATTACTAATATATTCTTATATTTATTATCCAGTATTGTGAGTTTTAATTTTCCAATATGATTAGCATGTTTATGATTGAAGAAAAAAAAGTTAGAACATTAAAAACGCTTCCATTTGATAGGTTGAGAACAATCAATAAAATTAGTTAAAACCTGCAGAAAAATACTATCAAGCAAAGTTTAAAAGTTGTCACATCTTGAATTATCATCTAAAATAAACAAAATGAATTAACGCTTTCGTTGGAATTTGATGGTTTCCATCATTTATTAGTAATTTGGTGTTATCATCATGATGGACTATTCCTTGGAAGACAATAAGAAGTACGTTTGCATAAACTAATAGGTCTCAAATATTTGCAGAACAACATATAAAGGTGCAAACAAACAGAAGTAATAAGTACTTTTTTTTTGTTTCTTCGTTAATAATAATAATACGCTTTATGTACAACAGGATGAAGATGAAAGTTAGAAGACACTAATTAAATTTCTGTTGCATCGTTCGAAGACGATTCATCGCATAAACAATACTGTACTTCACTATTACCTCATTTTTAGTCGAAAAATATTGACTTGTCCATAATGTTACGTGTTAAGATTATTAAATTGCATAAATAACCCCTTGAATTTTATTTTATTTAATGGTATAAAAATAAAACAGATATTTAAAATATATTTTTTCCTTTGAGCATGTAATAATCATTTTTATAACAATACATTTTTAGTCTTATAAGTACGTTTATAAAGCATATTAATATCGGCATTGCACGGTGCTATAAACACAGTTTTACATAAATCAGTACAGGAACGTGATGACGCATCCAAGAAAGGTCTTGTTCAATTATTGTAATATAAAGAAGGAAAAAGGACAAAAAAAAAACGTGGACAATGCGGTCCATAAAATTAATTTCGGATCTTTCTTTTTCCATCTCCTGTCTAATTGCATTATATGATAGATGCTGCCTCCATGTGATTCAATATGGCTCATCTGCAGTAATTAAGTATTATCGTCAACAAATTCTATCAGACAATTGTTGCTTTCTAACGAGGAAAACGTTTTCTTTTGTTGCGCATATGCTGACAAATTTGGAATGACCACTCAAGTAATTATAATGTATTTTTCATGTGTGTAGATCCGCTCGGCCGCGTATTTGTATTTGTGTACCCACTCACTCACACTGAATTTGGACTTTAAAAGATTTTTTGAGTTGCACAATTGAAAATCAAAGACAATTATAAATACATTCTTATTCATCTCGACATAGTCTCTGTTGATTAATTAAGAAATCCATAATCTATTTAAGACAGAATTTCAAATCAACAATTAAAATAATTATTTTAGTGGTTAAAATTTGGTGAAGTTTATTTTTTGATTAATATAGATAGATGCTAAATCTACCGCGGGCTGTGTGGTAACAAGTACCCAGAAATTATTATTATTATTATTATTATTATTATTATTATTATTATTATTATTATTTTACACTGTGGTTGACGGTATTCCACCGACCGCGATGCCATAAGCACGAAACATTGTGCCTTTTAGCACCACTCCTAAAATAAATGATCATCTATGGAAGAAGAGCATTCATATAATTTTATTCTGCATTCCAAAAAAAGATACTGTCAACAAGCTTGATAACCAACGTACTCCCCTTGTGCATGAAAAATTAAATTAAAAACCTTCCCCATACCTATGACTAGAGTGTAAAGGACGCCAAAAGCAAACTAATGGATCGTACATGCAGCTTATACAACCTAAGACCATATCTACCACCAAACTAATCAAAGCGAGTCGAAGCGATACAAGACCAAACAAGGATCCATAAATGCAATAAGATCTCATAGCGTAGCAATCTAGGAACCCAATCCGAAGCCTGCAAGCAATGGGAAACAACCAATGAAAAAAGTGGTTCCACTATTCTGAGCATGACGAGGAAAGAATCCGTCTAGAATTCAAAATCCATTCTTGCCACCGGTATAACTACGCTAAAAAATAGCTTCATCAAAAGTTAGTCTAACAAACACACACACACACACACACATATATATATATATATGTATGTATGTGTGTGTGTATATATATATATATGTATGTATGTATGTGTGGGTGTGTGTATATATATATGTATGTATGTGTGTGTGTGTATATATATATGTATGTATGTGTGGGTGTGTGTATATATATGTGTGTGTGTGTATGTATGTATGTGTGTGCGTGCGTGTGTATATGTGTGTGTGTGTATGTATGTATCTGTATGTGCGAAAGCGCATGTCAATAAATAAATAAAATGGCGATAGTAAGAGCTAATAAATCTAGCAATTAAGGAGATGTAATAGGGTCAAGTTATTGCTTGTATTAGAAGTTTGAACTAGTTTAATACTCAAGGCAGTACTGCATCTCTTATTGGTATGCTTGATTTTGCTTTTTAAAATACTAATGTTACTTTTGACTTTTTATAGGAATTCTTTGAATGAAGTCTTTTTAGCCAATTTATAACTTGGATTAGTAATCTAGCTGTATGCGAAAAGCAAGATAGAATAAATCAGGTTATCAAAATGGGTTTTAACATTGTTAAACATTCTTTAATCCATTTCAAACCATATATACGAACACGCAATGGTGTATATGGTGTCAAATAAGGTCATATGATCTTTATCCCAATGAAATCTTAGAATATTCCAATAATTATCTAAATTAAAATCAGTGACGATCACCTTAAAATTAATTACGGTCCTCTTAAAATTAATTATGTAGAAGTTTATGTATACATACATATATATGTACATACACATACATACATATATAATTATTTTAACGGTTCATATTGTGTAGAAATATTTACGTAGACAAATATAAAATCAAATGAAACTTTGGACATATTTAATCTAATACTACGAACATCGTATCCGCAAAAAATAGATCATTTTGAAACTCCTAACATGTTTAAAATATTAAGTCGAATATCAACCGTTAAAACTCTTATTTTAACCATTGGTTTGAAACATGATTTCGAACATGTTAGGATTTGTTAAATTAAGCCAAATTTTGTAAAGCTGATCATGTGTTATATAAGAACATATATGTAAATTTTTGTTCAATTTCATACTATGCAAGTGAAAAAGTAAGAGGAGTGTATATAAGATGTGCAGGAGAGAGTTGTAGCGGAACCATGTGTGTGTGTGAGTGTGTGTGTGTACGTGTGTGTGTGTGAATGTATGTATGTATTTGATGAGATTGAGTTAAGTTTTAAGATCTAATGATGAGAAGTAAAGTCTCTGTTTTATGTCGGAAGTAGAGTACTTAAACTAAGCTGAAAGTAGAGAATATGAAAGTAGTAAAGAAACACTGAGATTTATAGTGGTTCAGGCTAAATTCCTAAGTCTATCTTATTTTTCTTCTTCTTTAGAGACTTATTCCAAAGCCAAAAAATTAGTTGAGTCAACTAAGTCCATCATTAATGAGTTATGAAAAAATTCTGAAATAGGAAAGTACAATTTATTCTTAGTATTTGAATTATGCCACTAGTCCAAAGATCTTTTCAGCATCGTGATCTGTGTCTATTTTAACCACTTGGAGTAGTCCAGAATCGATGACGTAGCTTGCATTATTGAACTTAGATGCTTAATTACTAACACTTGGACAAGATCCAACTTGCTCTAAATATAGTAGCAGATTGATGATGTGTACTCTGTAGGTGCCTTCACTTCAGCTATATCTTGGATATACACGTGGATGGTCGAAATTTCATAGATAATAACACTCTTGCATATTTTTTTAGGTTTAGCTTCCTTATCCTCGGGCTTATTTCTTCGGAATATTGCTCCCTTCAGCTTTTCGTTCTAACTTAGTAGTTTGATGTAACAACCCAGAATTTTGTAGTTTGATTTTGGAATATTTAATTAATCTTAAATATTGAAATATTGGTTTTAAAAGTTAAAAAACTTAAAATTCAAATATATGGATTTATTTGAATATGTGAATTTTGAACTTAATATTGGAATAAAGATTTAAATATCGGAATTTTTAATCTCATATTTATTGAACGGATTTAATGGTCATATTTAACTTCTTTTAAATTTATAAATAATAACACCTAATTCATTTTGTAAATTTATTTACAGTAATAAATGGTTCGAATAAATTATCAGGAAATTAGTTATTAATATAACGACTCGATTTTTAATGACGTATTTTACTTTAATTAATTTGATTTTTCCATAATTTTTAATTTGAAAAGTATTTAAATTAATCATTTGATGATTTATCGGTAAACGACGGTGTTTTTCTAATTTTTCGAAATCAAATAATGGGTGTATATTATTATTGTTTTGAGGTCACGTCATTGTTTTGAGCACGATTGTATTTTGATTTTATCGTTCGCATTTCGTACTAGAACAAAAATCTGTGCAGCGAAATGCTGGAAATTGATGAATATATATATATATATATATATATATATATATATATATATATATCTTAACACTGAAGAAAATCTAACATCCATTCTCATTTTTGCTCTGTTCATTGCATCCTAAAGAGAAAAAAAACAAGTAAATCCACCTCTTTCAAAATTCCAAAAAAAATAAAATAAAAATTGAAAAATTGAAAAGTTGGATCTTTGACTTTTATATGCTTAGATCTACATATAGGTGGGTTCGTAGGGTTGCATCTTCACTGTGGAGTAGTTCGATAGTGTATGGGTGCGTTAGTGAAGCTAGGGTATGGATTATTCAGAGATATAGGCAGCGATTTTCGAAATGGAGGTGAGATTTGTGGTTGCGGTGAGAAGGAGCTTCGAGTTGCAATTTTTGGTGGAGCATAGTGCTAGGTGGTGTTGCGTGTCATTATTAGGTCTTGGCCTGGAGCTTGATTGTTGCAATTTGCATGGCGATGGTGGAAAAGATAATGTGGTGTTGGGGAGATTGAGTTCTAGACGTAAGATGCGATGGCGAAGTCGGTTTGGGTTTTCGTGCATTGGAGAGGGAGAAATAGGGTGAAAAAGATGCTACCATGGGAAGAGGGGTTTTGGTTTAGGAAGGATTGAGATTTCGAGATAAAGGATTAAGGTTTTAATAGGGTAATTAGTTTAAATAAAATGTGATTAGTTGATTTAATTTTAATTTATAAATTTATAACTAATACAATGCATATCTCTCTCTAACGAGGTCCAATCGAGACGAAACCTTTTGCGTTATGCTCGTAATGGCAAAAGCTACATGATGGAGCTGGTATAGTTGAATTTGGAGTTAAAATAAATTTAGACTAAAATCGTATGTCGTTCGATTTTAGTTCAAAGCTGGAACGCTTAAGTGCCAATTGGAATTTCTGTGAGTTAAACTCACATTTTTGGTTAATCAGTTCAATATATAGTGGATGAAATTTACTATTTGCATTTGGATGAATATTGACTGATTGGTTAAAATATCCGCTTTTAAAGCGATTGACATTTAAAATTGAAATACAAGAATTTTATTGAGAAATCCAGATTTCTCAAAATTGTTACTTTTAATTTTCAGTTATTTACCTGTTGATTTATTTCAGCTATGTATCTATGATATAGATTGTTAAATCCTAAATTCGATCGTTGGCCACTTTTGATGTGACACCGACATATGTGAAAATTGAACATTTTTTAGTAGAAAAGGTAGTTACAGTACTGGTTAAGTGCTATTGTAACTATTTGGCCTTAATATAATATTTTTGAAATACTATAAATTGATTTGATTTGGTTTGAAAATGATATTTGATTTGGGAAAATGATTTTAAATCCGACTGTTTTGGAATTTCTATGATAGTTTAATTTAAAAGAGTTTTTAAACTTTTCTATTTTATTTCAACTTATTTAATTTTTCTTTTCTAATATATATATATATATATTTAAGTAAATGTTTTAATAATTATTTTTGAAAGTATTTGTTTTACTAGAAAAATTATTATAATAATTTTAGTTGTATTCAAAAGTAAATAAAAAGGGGTTATCTTTTATTTAAAAGTGATTTTTGTTTTAAAGAAGATGGAAATATTTTGAAAAATAAATATACATGAGAAATTTTTTATAAAATGTTGTAAATAAAAGAATAGATTTATAAACGGTATCTTATAAATTTAAGAAGAGTCTTATAAGTGATATTTTATAAAAAGGAAAAATATTTCCATTTGAGAAATTTGAGAAATAAATCACACTTGTGGATTTATAATAATATGTGGAATGGTCGTTCTAGAGAAAGTAGTTGGATCTATTTTGGAAATTGGAAGTGTGATAACTTTGGAGATGTATAAGTGGTGTTTTATAAATTGAAATGAATTTATAAAAGGAAACTAATATCATTTGGATAAATTGGAGTGATAAATTCCATTTGGTAATTTATTAAAATATATGGAAAGATCGTGTTATAGAAAGCATATGAGTTTCATAGTGATATTTGGAATTTGTTTGTATTTGGAGTTTGGTGTTATATTTGAAGTTTGATTTGAAAAGGGAATTTTGGTAATTTTACTTAGAAAAATTATGGAAGGAATTTTATAATTGAATTTGGAGTTTTATTAAGAGTTGCAAATAAGTTGGGGATTTATAAAATAAGTTATAAATGGTATTTTATAAAAAGAACTTTTTTTATAAAAGATTTTATGAATAACATAAAAGGAGTTTATAAAGGAGACATTAAATAAAGTTTGGAAATTTATAAAAGGAGGCTGTTATATATATTTATAAAGGAATTTGTAATTAATATTTACGAAAGAAAATTTATAAATGAATTTAGAGCTTGTACTTATAAAGGGTTTTTATAAAAGAGTTAATTTATAAAAGAAATTTGACTTCCCAAAATGACCTTCTTAATTATGGTGGTAAGGAATATTCTTTTTCATACTTAACACCGAAGGAATAGTGTTGGGGTTATTATTATCTCTATTTAAAATGACACTGTTATAACCCAAATTTAAGTGTGGATCGAAATAAAATCTTTCTTAGGAATCGTAAATGTACCTATACTGCTAAAGTAACTATATGGGAAAGTTTTCCTAAGTTTTTACAATGAAATGGTTTGGGAATATAGTTATGCAGTTGAGATAAGTATATGAATATTTTCAAAGTATGGAGAAGCGTAGAGAAGAGTTTGGGAAATATATCTTTGTAAAAGTATTTTGATACAAGTATTTATGAAGTGGTTTATATTAATGAAATAGTTAATTAAAGAGACTAATGGGTGCTTTGTGCTTAACCAATGTTATCTTCCTTAAGGAATTAAAACCTTAGGTTGTATTGTTTGTTTATTTGATTGTTAAATAACCGACTATGAAATGTTGGTGTTTTTTAATCAACGTTGTCAGTTCGGAGAAACTGGGATCGGATATATTATCCGAAAACCACTTCGAACCGGCAATAGTGCATCGAGTTGGAATATCTTGAAGAAAATCGAAGATAGAGCTCTTTGAAGTGCAAGGGCTACTTGCTACTAATCCTGAGGGTGATTCCAAAATGGATGTAGTAGAAGTAGTGCCTTCGGTTTATTCTTATCTTGAACAACTTGTATGGATGAATGCTAGCATTGTATTGTTACTTGGAGGGCAATGTTAGCATTGCAAGTGGGTTGATATTCTAAAAGGTAAAATGTAGCCTAAGGCCTCATCAACCTGGAATGACTAAAACAATGGATATTCTTAAAGGCCAAGTGGGTCGCACCCATTAGGGTATTGTCATCACCTTTTCTAGACATATATAGTTATGGATTTGTTTGTGCACGAGAGCTCTCGGAAAAGGTTGCAAAAGCAACCGAGGTGACAAAATATTTGGAATAGCCAGTAAAGGGTAGGGTCGGTCCTGATTCATAGGGGGTCCATGTGAGGCCATTGGTACGTTTCCTAGAGGTGTATTGTGGCTGGCGGTACCCCAGTGCCTTGTTATTGTATGGAATCCATTCTCCAATAAGTGCCGTATGGACTTACTTATGTCCAACTATGCTGGAATTTGAGATGCAAGCATTCCAGCCATATTCATAATTGACTTGAAATCCCAGATATTATATAATATCACAGGATTTTTTATAAAAATGTTTTGGTTATCGTAAGGTAAAAAACCATTCATGTTTATGTATGGCATGGTCTTACGTTATACCTTTATTTTGAAAGGTTTTATAACATTAAAATCCAATTGAGGTTTGTTTCTCATGCTGGTTTTCCAGACTGGTCAAGGTGTTATTTCTTATAATGCTCAGGTCAGACCGAGCATATTTTCAGATCTATTTTGGATGCTTTAGAGCTTCAGAAGATGAGCTGGATGACTCCAAGATGTATTCACATATATGTTATTTTCTGCTGCATTGGTTGTTTATATTTATCAGTAGTTGTGAGGACATGTTGTTATAACTGTCCAAGCTGATGAAAGATTAGTTTAGTCTAATTTGATGTATGTACATTATGGTTTTTCTTTTGTAAAGATTGGTTGTATATTGTATATTATTCGTCACGATGTGAGATATATTCTATCTTTTCTTTCTTTTTCCTCAACACTCTGTCTTTCTGGTACTTGAATGTTCGACACATGAATATCGTAGATATATTATTGTCGACTTTTGAGGGTCTAAAAGGCGGGTCGTAGGTTTGTACTTATAAATAAATAAACAAGACATTAAGTTATCTTGACCTTCTGATTCATGCTTCCAGTCTAGTCTTTAGAAAGTAAATCGAGTAGCTAAGCCTTAAATATCTTGATCCTTTCGGGCTACATACCTTCAGGTCTAGGTTCAATAGCTTTGTTATTATTATTTAAGGCTTCGAGGCTAGCATTTGGACCATCCCTTTTGGTTATATGTATTTTCTTTTGGGAATGAACAAGTTGTAGTCTCTTTTGTCTCGTATATTTTATATAAAACAATTACGAAAAAATATAGTATAATACATGCACCCCAAATTTCAGGACGAAGGCAAAATGGATTTTAAATTATTGGTTTTGGTAATATTCTTGATGGCTATCATTCGTGGAAGAGGTGATTTGTCTACTGTGCATTTGATGCACTATTGTAAAAATCTTTCTAGGCCTTCGCCTAGGCCCCACCTAAGTGTTAGGCGAGGCTTACTGTAATGACTCGATTTTTCGACTTCCGAAAGTCGACATCAATACGCCCACTGTATCAAATGCCGAACCATCGAATGTCGGAAAACCAAATCATTAGGGTTAAAGAAGAAAGAGGTAGAAGAAGAAAGAAGAAGAAAGAGAAACAATATCAGAATCTCACATTCGCAGTGGAACAATATATAATAGATAAATGAATAATCTTTAAACAAAAGAACTATATCAGTTCATACAATACATCATCAGAGTTTACAACAACAACACACAACACTGGCAGTTATAATTACCTGCCCATATGATTGAATACACAATGGAATGATAATAATATATGGAAGTACGTCTCGCCATCCAGCTCGTCTCTTGAGCTCCACAGCAATCCATCCAGATCCTGCTGATAACCTGACTCTAGGCTGCCCGTTTGGAAAATTATGGGCACCCAAAGTTTAGAAAGGGAACAATAAACTCCAGGTCAGTCATGGGACTGGTGTGAGATCTTAAAACAATTATTTTCACAAAGGAATAAAAAGAAATCCGCTATGCTTTTAGAAAATGAAACTACCATAAGTAAATGGCAGGTTATACAACTAAAACCGTACAGGACGCGTATTGTTTCTTTGGATTTCCAACAAATGGTCAGGCTAAGGAACTTCCTACACCACATGGGTACGCCTCTGAAGGGACGCCCCGAGAACCTAACCAGTTCTCTGCCAACACAAGGCCGAGTTACCTCACGCTTCTAGTGCAATGAAGCTGTAACTAGATAACTCCACACACGAGTATGCCATCCCTGGTCGTTACCGACCTTTATCCGAGGATCCTCAACACCAACAACCACAAAGTAATAAATTTGTAGCAACTACATAAGTTAAGTATCTGGGCTCTATACCATGATATGACCTTTTTCCAGAAGGAAATGGACATACCCTGAGGGCGCTACCCCCAAACAACCTTGCCGCATCCTTCCTATTTTGACCATTTCGGGTTGTGAGGTCCGACGAAGTCTCGTCCACAAAGCTACGCTTTTCACAAAAATCATGCTTCGATCAACAAATGATCAACAACACTTAGCATGCCACATTACCAAATTGGGAATATATCACTAGTAACAATCAACAACATAACCTGTATGCTTATACGTCTCAGAGAAGGGTGTTAAGCTAAGAGAATAAATTCTCCGCCACCAACAGAAATGTATTTGATGGAAACCATCTTTACATCTCAAAGTGTAACGTCAGACATACATCCATACAATTCCGTTCCGAGTTCGAACGGAACCGAAGCCACTTCAAAGAAGCCCTTGCAATCCGGATATTCACTAATCACGTCCGGACTCCCCATCACAAAGGGTGATAAAATCTCTATACCGGAGCAACTCGGTACAGAGACATTCGATAGGTAATCCTTTCATTTTCGAAAATACCCAGTCTTCAACACCATCTTCAAATGCAATCCCATTTCATCGTATCATTATTCGAAATGGGTTTTATGACATAAAGTCCTCTCTTGGCTTAACCGAATAATGAGCGCTTGTTTTGAAAACAAATTCAAGTGCCGTTTCAAAGGCCAATATTGATAGTCGGTTATTTAACTATCAAACAACAATTCACAACAAATCATCAAGCCTCAATAATTTCCCAATTTTTTTATACTGATAGTTGGTTATTTAACTATCAAACAATATTCACAACAATTATCAAATTTAAATAATTTTTCCCCAATTATTTATTTTCAAAATATCTTCGCAAGATATACTGTAACACTTCAACACTTTGAAAACCAATTTCAAATCACTTTTCTTTTGCGGAATAAATTTCCAAATGTCATTTATTTACTTCCACTGAAAATTTGCCGAGTCCTAATACTTCAAAATGATTTAAATCACTTATCCAAAAGTATATGTATATTTGGAAACACTTGGGATAAAAACTATTTTTAAATACTTTATCTAAAATATTAGTTATGAAAATATTGTACTAATATCTCATATAAACTTCAAGCCCAAACTAATTTAAAAAATGAAATTATTAGATAGAGTATAATGATTTAAATATCCATTTTCTAAATCAAATCTCAATTTGATCTTTAAAATAATCACTTCTATAATTAACCAAATAAATCTTTACTTTAAAGATTTAAAAACAACTTAAGAAAATAATTTCTCCAAAGTATTCTTTTTAAAACCATCCTTAAAACTTTCAATTTATATTTATCAGCTACTTTGAAAACATACTCGGCTTTCCAATGAAAATACACTTTCCATCTCAAAATGATACATTTAAATCAATTAATAAATCCTTCTTGACTTATTTCAATTTACATTCCAAATCCGTAATTTCTTTCCACACTTTTTATAATAAACCAATATTTATTTTTAAAACAAATAACCCATTCCTTTATAAATTCCAATTGTGAATTTACATTTCCAAATATCCATTGATATATAATTTTCAAATCGATTTTCAAATATTCACTTTCAAACACTAAATCAAATTCTAAATTTATTTCAAACACCAAATCAAATTCCAAATTGATTTCCAAATTGATTTCCAAAAATTTATTGCCTTTTAAAATAAATCTTTACTTTAATTTCAAAAATCCAATTATATATCCTGGTATTTTAAAATACCAGAATATATTCGGCCAAACCGTAGCCTTCAATAAATTTCAATCACCAATATAAACATTCACAGATTATCAATAATCACATCACAACATATGAAATAAATTCAATAATTTGAGGAATCCAGTTAGATCCTTCCAACCTGTTTCCCTACATCCACAGATGTTAGCACAACAATTAAATACCAATTCCACTTCGAGGTGGAATATCGCGATATATGGGATTATATAATATCATCCGCTATTATGCAGCGCATAGGGTCTCATCCGCTATATAATGCGGGAAATCAATCACTCCAAATATATATATATATATATTATCATATATACTATCATCCAACAGATAAATTATCAAATTTATCCAAGCACATCCAATAATTTAAATCAATTCATTTAAATTAACTAGACAAATTAAGTGAGTGAGAAGATCTCACCTTTGCCTTTTAATTTGTAATCCATTTCCATTTCAACTTGTTTTCTTCACAGTTCTTGACCTTGTATAAACATTTGATGATTTAATTAATATTTGAATTGGTCGAACAATTAACTACCATTTAAAAAATTTATTTAACAAATGATTAAATTTTAAACTGATAGTTTAACTTAAACTAATATTTCCTTTACTCTTTTACTCTTCATTGTTTACTTCTATATTCAGAACAAATTATATTTACTGCATGTTTATTTAATTACTGTAAATGTTTTCTGCCTATATTCATTTATATGTTTTCTCAAATCTATATATTTATTTATTAAATAAATTTAAACAAACTGTGATTACCTCATTGACTCGATAAATTCCGAGACGACCAAGCCCGACTCGAACGCCAGCGACCTACCCCTATGCGAGCGCGAACCCTAGCATCCATCGCCGCCTCGACCTCTTCGATCAACGTGCCACCACCCTAGCCATGCGACCTCGAACTCGCGCGCCTCCCCAACCTGCCATCGCGATGCTTTCCAGGCTTGATCTCGACTCTTGTCTTGCTTTGCACGGCAATTCGATTCGTGTATCAGTCGCCATTTTTTTCCGAGATGAACTGAAGAATAAGAGGAAAGGAGGAACGAGACTGTTATTTGAAAAGATATTCATTCGCATACTCTCTTTTTTTATCTATGCTCGACCGGTTGATTTCCTTTTCTAACGCGTGTCTCTTTTGAAGACACGTGCTTAAGAATTCCTATACGTGTATGCAAGGGTTTGCCACATTATCAAGTGAAATATTATATTTTAAATTCAAATTTAAATTTAAATCGTTATGATCACACAACTCACAATCTCGACCTCCTATCGAGGCGTGCCGCCAGGTGTTTATAATGTTATACCCCTATTCCGAACGCAATGGAAAAGGTTTCGAAGCCTAATCCGATCGTATGGAGAAGATAGCTTTTTGGACCAATTAAAACATTAAATTTTCAATTTAAATTTCAACGCGTTTGCTTATCGTATGATCACACGACAACTCCGAATGCTACGGAAATTGAAATCCGATAATAAAACACTATTACGGATCCAATGGAACTAGTTTCGTCGAATTCCGAGACTGTGCCTCGGAAGGCTATTTTTAAATATCAATTTAAACGATATAAATTCAAAACTGAACAAATCACTTTCAAATTCAATTTTAAAAGTTCTATTACCTCCAGTATTATAAATATAAATTTTCCAAGCCTTTAAAAATGTTTTTTAATCAGCTTAAATCTGAAGATCAAATATTTTACCCGACTTCAAAAATTAAATTTAATAATTTAATTGCCAAATAAATCCTAATATTTGAATTTCAAGTTAAACTATCTTCAAATATTTAAAATCAATTAAATATTTCAATTTCAAATGTTCAGAAATTCAGGGTCGTCACACTTACTGCCTAGCGATTCGCTTAGGCCTACCTAGATAAGGTTTACCACCTCAAGTAAGAATCTAAACATGTATATAAGCACTCGTTGGACATTATTTAAGGTTTAGTATCATGTATAAGCATCAATGTGCTAACTTTACATTTACTTGCCTCCTTATCTACTCTTAAGCACATCCAAATTCCAATATTTTAAATTTATATCAATTGTCAGTAGACATAGCGCTAAAATTTTAGCTAAAGTACATGAGTTATAAAAAATTCCTGGCTTAGATAATCATCAATTAATTTCCGCCTGAATGATTAATCCCTAGTCCACGTGTATCGTCCAGCTTCCGCCTAAACATTTTTATAAACTTGATTTGCAATAGTTGACACTTGGCATCATCTGATTGGTTTCTTTGAAAAGCAACTTCTTTTCCTATTCAAAAAATGATCTATATTATGTTGTTTGGATTTTAGAAAAAGTAATATTATTTTGTTATATTGTCCATTGAAATCGATGGTCAAGATCTGTTGACTATTATTTATTAGTTTATTTATGATGTTTAAAAGTTTCATCTCTTATTCTTCTTTATTACTTTTATTTTCGTAGCAAGTTTGATCACCATTTAAGCTCTCACAAACCTTCAAGCGCTTAGTTTTGCTTTACACATTACTACCAAATTAGTAATATTTTAGTCTCTTTTATACCTACTTTCATTATTCGTTGTGTCTGACTCAAATTTATATTTATGTTTTATTACTTATCAAATTAAGTCTACATTTTAATTCTATTACTGATTTATGTTAATTTCCTTTGGCATTCTGACAGATTTATTAATTGTTAGTTTTAATTAGGGATTATCAACGTCTTCTAGGTTTGCTCAATTTTACTTAATCTTTTGAATATATTTAAGTCTGCAGCTATTAGTTTGGTAATTTACTATGTACATCACTGATTTAAACTCATGGTTAAACATAATTTGACTCTAACTGTGATCAATATTTGATTTCATCTATTAGATTAGCGACTTAACATTAACTCTAGCCATTCGCTTTAGTTTACATTATTATGGATTAGTGATAATAATAATTTCAAAGTCAAATGGGAAGTCCAGATTTGTATTTAAAGGTAATATTTTACAATCGCACAATATGCAAAATATAGGTCGTTATAATAATTATCTATTAACTATGAGTATGTAACCGCTTATTGTCCCCAATAGCCATAAGTAATACACTTCCCAAGATTTGGAGAGAGTTACGTACTCTGGTCTTAATGGATGTATCGATATCCTTTCTCGAAAAATCTTGACCTAGAATATTTAAAGTAATATGTTATTTTATTTTGTGATAATTCTTTCATGATTGCAACTCATTTTAATTATTATCACATAATATATAATTTAAGAATTTTTTATTTAATATACTTTAAATTAATTACTTAATCAATTATATCACTACATAATAAAGTATATAATTGGAATCAAATATCTTTATTATGAATAAGATTAGTTAAAGAGTTAGATATACATAACAAATTACATAATTGCCACAAGTGCATTGTTTACACGAAAAGTGGGCAAACACTTCCAATCAATTTATAGAACTAAGAAATAGAAAATTCTAATAGAGTAAAGTACACATAGATTTATAGTGGTTCGGCCAAAACATACCAACACCCACTGTTCATTTTATGTCCTTCCTTATATTTTAGTTTTTTTTATAGAGATTGAATACAAAATACAATGATTTTTCCTTAAATATGCAATTCTGAATCTCTGTTCGATAGTTCTGATTCGATAATGTACCATGGCTCAAAACATTGTCCCATGGCTACTGAAAGCTTGGATATTTATTGAGGTGAAAAGGTAGGGGATTGGCATAATAAATTAGGTAGTTTCCCTATATAACATGCTCGGTTCAGTTATTTTCATATGTAGAAGATACAATCTAAAATTTCCTTATATTTCATGTTTTCTTTCCTTAAATAGTTGGTTCAATTCAGTTTGGTGCTAGGATGGTGGCTCGGTGGTGTTTTATTCGATGTAGAAAGGAGGTTCGGTTGTGGTTGGTTGTGCTTCTGGGCACGGCTACCCCATGTACACTGGAAAAAATTCTTGCCGGTGGCCTCTCTACTGGACAAGGAATCTTGTTTGGTTTATTTCCCACCTAACAGGACTTGTTCGATGGTGAGACTACTATACAAGAATACTTGTTCGGTATCTCTATCATCGGACCGAGCAAAATAATGTTGAACTACGGGGCCAAGCAAGGCTAGGCTGGATTAGCAGACCAAGTAAGGTAATGTTAAACTACTGGGCTATGCAAGGCTAACATGTGTTCATCTTGCTCTGACCAATCTCTCCACCTTCTTAGCTTTCATGGTGCTCTATCTCTCCCACTAGGGTTGTGCAAATAAATCATATCCTTGTTGCTCTCATACTACATCTGCCTTCATCCTAGCTTGACATGCACCACTTTGCTTCTCATGTGTAAATGCCCATAACACTTTTTCCCCAAAGTACGCTTCATAGGATACGAAGTGTGCTTAGTTTAACAACTTCCCATGGGCTTTACAACGTTGTTCACACCATCATATTTGTCCAGAAATTACCGTTAATCATGTATGCTTCGATTCGCCCCTTATTTTGGTTCGGTGTGAACCTTTGTTCGACATTCTAGGTGGTTTGACACAATTTGGGGTTTGACACTCCTTGCCCGGGGTCATCCCACCGAACAACATATTCTATTTGGCTTTATTCTATTCGGCACTAGGCGAAGCGGGCTACCTATATCTAGGCCAAACTCCCCCAAAGACTGTACATTTGCTTTAGTATTCATCGTTTTGGAAAAAGCTGCACCCCTTCGTCTCCCTTTGGCTTCTTCCTTGCCATGTTTGCTTCCAATGTCTTCAATTTGTCATACCTACCTTCCATACTAAGATTCTATCAAACTAGGTTTCCAATTACTAATCTAATCACTTTTAGAATTCCTTTAGTTCACTAGGGTTAATCCTATCAGTTTGGCATTTTTTGGAAACTAGGGTTTCGGGGTTGTTCAGCCCATATTCGTGTCTAGAAATTGACATAGTACCTTTAAATTATTAATGTTAAAACTTGCACCCCATTTGCATTTGAATCAATCAAGACTGGAGTTTTTAGGCTGTGCTTGGCTGGATTATTGTTCAATCATTATTGATTGTTGAATAGGTAAGACTGGGCTGGAGTAATTAAGCAAGAAATATGAAGTTTCCCTAGGTTGTGCAAATGGACTTATTTGGTACACCATATTCTGCTTGAGGCTAGGAGGGGACTGGTTTGATGACTGGATGGTTGTCAATTAATTATGCCGAGCATAATACTTAGGCACTTCCATAGGGTCAATGATTGCCTATAACCTGATCGTTGAAGCGTAAACTTGTGTGAAATAGAAGGATCGTAGGCTATGTTATACCAATAACCATTAAATTACATGAACTAGGGACTCCAAGCCGATGATACTCGATAGTTTATCGCATTTTCTATTGTAAACATGCACACACAATCACACGCACTCGGTGGTAATACATAAGATAGGTTGCTATATTAGACAGGTATGTTGAGTTGTCGCAACATTAGTTTGCTGAGTGCTACTAGAGACCGGGCTCCTCCTTTACTCCTCCTTAAATTGCATCGTTTGGACATCGAACTAGCCAGCCCAGCTCTGCTCGTTCTTGGTAGAGTTAGGGGTATGCCCTAAAGGCAATTATGTAACTTATTACGTATATCTAATTCGATAATCAATCTTATTTAAAATAAAAGGTGTTTTCTTTATATTATATACTTGACATAATGTGTTATATTAATTAATTTAATTAAAAATATATTTAATAGAAAATCCATAAATGGTATGTTTTGTGATAGTAGTTACAAAGCGTTGTAACCGTGAGTAGTTTATCATAATAAAAATAAATATACCATTTAAATATTCCTAGTCAAGATGTATCGAGACTGGATATTGATACATCCGTTGAGACTAGAGTATGTAATGCTCTCTAAATGTTAGATAGTGTAAAACTCATGGCTAGTGGGGGCACCAAGGGGTTACGTACTGATAGTTATTGGATAACCATGGAATGACTCATTCAATAGTTTTCTATTGGTTATTATAACTAAGGTCAAAAAGAAAATATCGATGTGACTGGTTTACATGGTTCTCTCGACTTGAGAATACAGTCGATCTTCAATTTGAAAGCTCCACTTTGATTATCATCAAATCATGGCATGGCATTCATCAAGTGACTATGTTGGGTTGAGATGAAGTATTGGAAGTAAAGCACTATTCAAGAGAGGGTTCATCTCCTCAGTTATGTGGGGTTAGTATCATGGTCAACTCAAGTCAACTCAAAGTCAAAGTCTCTATCCAGAGCATTTTGCTCAATAATAATTGTTATTATTGAACCAAGGACTTTATGTTTGGAATATAGAGTTGAATATGAACGATTTTAGAATTTTGACCATTATCAAATTCCATAAGTTCAAAGTGATATATTTTTGACGAAGAGAATTGGTTTAAATAAAAGTCACAGTCGGATAACGCTTAACAAAGTAAAATTAAATTTTACCGAAACCCAGTAAGCCATAAATTTGGTTAAAATATCACACCACCTACTAAGTGACATATGGATGTCAATATTCGAATAGTTCGTTATTAATCTATGACCAAATTTATACCTGACGAATCACACAACTAAAAGGATGAATTATCCTTTGACCAAATGATTTAATTAATTTATAATTAAATAAAATAATATCTATAAATTTTATTTTAATTTGATAAACAAATATTAAATGTATTTATATAAATTATGAATACATTAATCGATATATGATATCAATAAGCATTTTAAATTAGATTTAAAATGCAAAATATTTATTTGGAGCCTAAAAGGGTTTAAGGCCCATGATGGGAGCTGGTCATTTTGGTAGAAACCTGGGTAGAAGGCGACTACTATATGGACTGGAGAGGAGTTAAAATGGATGTCTGAGATGGAAGAAGACTGAGTAAAAGATATGATCCTAAATTCTCTCCTTTCCTTCCTCTATTTAAACATCACTTCCTCCATTTGATAACGATCTTTTTGGAGCGTCCACACCTATTGATTGCTGGTCGAAAGTCCACTCTCTCCTCTCCATCTTTCTTAAGTTCAAATCAAATCATATCAACTGCTACACGATTCAAGAACAAGCAATCTTTTAGATCGGAGATTGTTTCAAGGGGCATATACCATCATTTCAAGGTGTACTTCGAGGCATTGAAATTGAGGTATATTTCTGATCAAAATACCATTATTAATCTCAAATATAATGTTTTACTATATACATATATTTTATATTGTTAGTCAGGTGACAATTATGATATGCAAACGATATTGTCACAAAATTGTTTTGGTTGTATGTATGCATATATAAAAAATTATGCTCATACCTATAATTCACAGCTCAGAAATAAAAAATAATTTTTTTATGTTAATAATATATATATATATATATATATATATATATTATAAATACATGCTTATATATATAGTTAATAACATAATTACTACATCATACTTTATATAAACATGTTATATAAATTTTATACATAGTATATAATGCATAATATAAAATAGTAATAAAATAATTTTATTTATTTATTATTATTTAAATTATTTAACTACATAAATTAAATACATTAATATATATATTATAAAAATTATGTTTTACATTTTATAAAATTACATTAACACAAAATAAATGCTTGGCAAATAAATATTTTTTTTATTATTTAAAAATATTTTAAACATAGGCCAAAAGTAAATAATTAATTATAAAATTATTTTTGAATAATAAAATTGTGAAACAAATTTCCTAAGTACAAATATCATTCAGAAATTTACTAAAAATTTAAATTTCAAAATTCAATGCTGATATTTTATATTATTATTTTAATTCAAAATCATATAAAATCAATTAAAATATTAGTTAAAATAAAAAAATTCCCCAGTCTTGCATAAGAGCAGTTATATGTATTTTATGAAAAATTATTTTTTGGGTATTTATAAGTATTAATTTATATTTTTAATATATCATTATACATTTATAAATAAGTAATTAATTTAATATATATATATATATAAATTCATTTTAATTACATATGTATATATTTTTCTCAGTTTGATTAAAAAATTATTATTTATTTTACTTTATATATAATTGATTTAAATATATTCACATAATTGTATGTATATATATAATGCTTACATTTCATAATTATATTTATAAATATTTATTTTTTTATCTACATTTATATATTGAAAAAATAATTAAAGTTTTTTATATATATATTTAAAATATTTTATTTATGTAAATAAAAGTGTATATATACACACATTCGAACAATATATTTGCATATTGGATGAGGTAATGTATTTGTTGCGGTGTAAATCCTAACATCTCTACGCGAGTATATTATACCTTGCACGGATTGATATATTACATATGCACACACATATGTATGCGTATACGATTTGTGTGTATACAAATAAATAAATATATATACATATATATATCATTGCATAAATTAAATAAAACTAGATTAATTTATAAATTTAAATAAAATAAAATATTTTGTTTAAATAAAATTTAGGATTTTTCTAAATAAACTAGATTCATAGGCCTAATAAAGATCCAATATGATAAAATTTTTGAAATTCACCCATAACTTCCACTACAAGTTGGCCCTGTTCCGATAATGGTATGAGAGCCCAATAGCCTATGCGATATAAATTAGTTATGTTAGAGTTAACTAATTAAGCCCACAACCCAGTTAGCAGGGTGTCTAGAAAGGTAGTGTCTAGAATTGAGTTTGAGTAATCTAGTATTTTGCCCTACTTGGTTACTAGCCTGGCCTGAACGAATATATGAGCCTAAAAATTATCCTAAGTAGAAAGCCCCAATTTGAATTGGGCCTTAGGCTAGTTTTCCAAATTGTTTGAAAATTATAAATATAAGATTTTAAATTTAAAAGTTCAATTTAAAAAAAGATATACATATACTATAAAAGGTTATAATATAATAAAATAATTCAAAATGTTTGATATTTTTTTGAATGTTTAAGATTAATAAAATAAATTAATAAAATAAATTAATCAAATAGATAAATTAATAAGATTAATAAAATAAATTAATTAAAAAATAAGTTAATTAATGAAAAATATATACATGTATTATATATTTTTTGATATAAATTATGATATTTTAAAATGTTTAAGATATCATAATTATACATATATGTAAATAATATGATTTTTTGAAATTAATATAATTTAATTAAAACTATTTAATAAAATAAATTAATTAATTAAAGGTTAGTTAATTAAATAATATACACATATATATGATATATATGTTATACTATAAAGGTTACAGTATATAATAAATATTTAATATAAATGTCATATCAAGATAACATAAAATTAATTAAAATGTTAATTAATTAAATAAGATTTAATTAACGTAATATTATACATAAGACTCTTATATAAGTAATATGAAATATAAAAATTATATAATAATAAAACTTATATAATATGAATGTATAAATTAAAGGTGGAACATTAAGAAACCCTAAATAAATTTAAGGAATAAATATATGCATAAATGTACGTATACCGTGATTTTCAATATGTCTAACACTTGAATCATTAGGGTATTTCATAAAAAAAACATTATTCCATTAGTCGATATCACTTAATATAATATATTAAAGATTATGGATCTTCAATGTAATGTTTTCCTGTACCATATATATATATATATATATGTATGTATATTAATAAATTACTTGCATACTCTTTAATTGTTGAGCAACCTCAAACTAGGATGTTATGTGTAGTATTATTAATATATTGAATAGATGAGGTAAGATAACCATATGTGTTTGCTGAGAAAACTCAAGATACATATATTATACTTAGGCTATCGCAATATGGTAGGTCGGAGAAAATAATTCTGTTTTGATTTGTTGAGCAAACTCAAAGTCGAAGTGAAATTAGGACATGGTACCGTAGGTTAGAAGTTGTATATGATACAACCGATAAGGAGTTATCCATCATTCATGGAGCTATGATTTGTTGAGCAACCTCAAAGTCAAAATTCTACGATGGACGAGCCCTAACACTTAATATTGAATTCAAAAGACTTATATATTTCAATAGGGTTTGGTGAAATATAAAATATTAGTAGGAGCCTTACTAGAAAAATGTAATGATGACCTTTCTAATATTGTAAGAATATATGCTATATAATGTTATAATAATCTACACTGGTAAATTTGTGCATTTAATATGATTGATAAAACGTTTATCAATTAAGATATACAAATGAACTAAATTGATGATTGACAAATAGAAATGTAAAATATACTTACTAATAAATGCCTATTGCATGTTAATGTTTCAATACCCATGTAAGCGCCTGACTCTACAAATACTAAATACGTTTGTAATTTGGTTGTTTACGTGTTTATCTGATCAGAGTAATTTAGTTAATAATAATTGTTATTATTGGATCAAGGACTTTGTGTTTGGATTGTAGAGTTGAATGTGGACGATGTTGGAATTTTGTCCATTACCAAATTAAATAAGTCCAAAGTGATATAGTTTTGACGAAGTGAATTGGTGTAAATAATTATCACAACTGGGTAATGCTTAATAAAGTGAAATTAGATTTTTCCAAAGCTGAGTAAGCAACAAATTTGGCCATAATGGCACACCACCTACTAAGTGAAGTGTGAACGTTAACATTCGTAGTTCGATGTCGATCGCTGACCAAATTTACACCCAAGAGTCACACAACCGAAATGACGAATTCTCTTTAAACCAAATAATTTAATTAGTTTATAATTGTTATAAATTAATTAAATAAACTAATATTTTTAAAATATTAATTATAAAATTTGGATATGATTTGAGAAATAAATTTGTTGCATATATTTATAAAAATTATAAACATATTGATCGATATGAGATGTCAATAAAAAATTAAGTTAAATATAATTGTGTATATTTAATTTCGGTTAAATGGGCTCACAACCCATACATTTTGGAGTGATAAGTGACTGGTCTAGAGAGAGGAAGGGGGTGACTACAACATGTGTGATTAGGTTTTGGAGATGTGTGGAAGAGATCTAGTTATTTCTCTCTTATCTTACCGTATAAATTATGATCTCAAAACCCTAATTACATTCTAATTCATTTTTTGGAGCCACCACCTTCTTCATCATCTTCTTCTTCTTTTTATTCATCATTTTAATGGTAATAACTATTATTTAAAAATATCCCAAAATCTCAAATCCAATTCAAATTAAAACCCAAACTATTTGATAGTGAATGGTCGTTGATTCTAGACTAGCAATCTCATGCATCAAAGAGCTTTAGAGAAAGCGATCTCACTATTTCAAAGTGGACTTTAGGGCATCAGTTTTGGGTAATGTTTTTATATTTGTTAGTCATATTATTGTCAGTTTAATGTATTTTAATCATTTAATTTTATGTACGTAAATTAGATTATTGTTATTTCATTAGTTAGGTGAGATTTTTGTATGTATTGTTGTTGTCACAATGAAGATTGGATATGTGTACAAAGTTTATAGATCTAATTCATGTTTTATGTTTGTAATCTGATGTTAAACATTAAGATAAATTTTAGTTAAAATTATATATGTTACACATATATCTATATACATATTAATTTATGATTTAAATATTCACATACAATTTGAATTAAAATATATATTTTCATTTTTATTGTATACCGCTGATCTAAAATTTTTAAACATTTTTTTATGTCTATTATGAATTATAAGTGATGAAAATAATTTTTAATAATTTATTTATATATTATTATTATTTTATGATTATTTGACACAGTAAATTCATGTTAAATAATCTATATATATATATATATATATGAGCATTTGAAATTCATGACTATATGTTAATGCACATATTTGACAACATACAATACATACAAAATGAGTTAATGTGTCCGCTGCGATGTAAATCCCAACATCTATATACCGACATGTTATTCCTTGCACGGATTGCTATGTTGCACATGCACACACAAATATATATATATATATATATATGTATGTATGTATGTATGTATGTATGTATGTATATGTATATGATACATATACATATACATACATACATATATATATGTATACTTATATAAATAAATAAATCCCAAACGATAACTTATAAATTTAATAAAATCTTTATACACAATTTGTAAACTACATTTGTAAAGTTAGAATACATTTGGACATAGTAATATTTCAGGCCATGAATAAATTATTAATAATTACATTTACTAAATCAATCAATTCAAATTAAAGAGATAAAATGAAAGGTTTCTCTCTCCATTTAATGCAATTTATGCTCTCAATTAATTACTTGTTTTAGGAAAAGAAATGAAATATTTTCTTCCCTATATATTAACTCTTATAAATAATTTTTTGCTGTATTTGATGCACTATACAATTAAAATAAATTTATTTGAAACTTCCCTTTAACTAATTTAAAAAAATGATTTTATTTTAACCAAATTTAGAAAGGTTCTAAATGAAATTTAGACTTTATAAGCCCATTATAAATCCAAAACTTTCGAAATTTATCCATTTCTTCTGTTGCGGGCTGTCCCAATTCTTTCAATGGTATCAAAGCCCAATACCTATGTAACGACCCACTATTTTGGACCATTCGCATCCGCACATGTCGGACTTGAATAATTCAAAACAATAGATTGTAAATATAAATTTGGCAAAACTAAGAATATACCGTAAATAAATCACAGATCACAGACATAGAGTAATATAGTAATGCAGCAGAAGCAAAGAAATAGTAGTTCATGAAGCTACTATATATATAATAGAGTTAAACAAGATTACAGCAGAATTTATGAATACAAAGATGTCTCAATACAATAGTCAAATACAAGATCTGAATACATCACTGGAATCAACTGAATGACTGAAAGCAGAATCAATGGATGGATCCAAGCGAAGCTCCAACTCCAAAGGTGAGTCTCGAATACTGGTACAACTCAGTCTAACCCGAGCGTAAAGCAAAACACAAAACACTCGAGTCAGGACATACATACTTATACAATGTAAACCAACTCAAGTGAACTGTAATATAAAGGTACAAGTAACTTAAAGGATGCTTGGATCGCCCATCTTTTAAGGATCCGTTAAACTATCTACTATGTAGTAATATTCGCTATTATAATAATGTCTAATAGTAAAATAAACTTACTTTTAAATAGCGTTAAGGAGTACCCATATCCCCCTTAACACATAATAGTCCCAGTAGTCTATCCAGTATCAGCGTACCCCTAGATCGGGAGCTACCCTAAATACTCCAAAGGCTACGGCACAAATCCAAACTCGTAGTAAAGCTCGCTATGGTAGGTGACATGGCACAACAAGGCAATGCCAAGGTAGATATACTAATTACACATCCGAACTGGTGGTAATGCATAGCAGCCACTACCGCCCAATTCGGAACACAGTCCCAAATCAAAAATCGATGGGTGGCCACCAAATCAATCACATAGTAATAGAATAGTATCGAAGAAATGCGTCCGATCAGAGGTGCTACCTCATTGGCTCATCAATCGCTCCTATTTTAACCACCTTATGCCAACTCACGGGAGTCGGGTCCACATTCTTACCTCAATAGGATCGTCGCCACCATCCTACTTCATTCTGGAATCTCCACCGCGTACACAGTTGTTAAAGTGATTTTAGGTATCGACAAAGAGTATGTCCATATCCGATCCCGATCTCTTTAACAACCAATCGTTATTATAACCCATGATTATTTATTTCAAAATAATTTACACCTCAAACAAAATATCATATCCATTGCAAACTAGTTTATACTTCAAAACCAAATATCTTATTCAAAACTAGTTTATACTTCAAAACCAAAATATCATATTCAAAACTAGTTTTATACTCCAAAACCGAAATATCATTTGAACAAACCCAAATTTTTGATCACTGAATATTCCTTTTTAAATCATCTTAAACCAAAACCACTTTATAAAGCCATATTCTTAAATCTTAAATTGCAAATCAATATATTCAAAACAATTCTTAATTAAATATTATTTTAAATAAATTCATTTCCAAATTCATAGTACTTTCAAAGTTATAACACCTTTGAAACCAAACACTTTGAAACCATAATACTTTGAAACCACATCAATTTTAGGATGTTAGCATTTGGAAATCATAATATTTAGAAAAATCATAGCACCCTTAAAAATAATATTCATTGCCAAAGTTATAGCATTATTAAGTTCATTCGTTCAATTATACCAATTTCGAAAACATTGTATTAACTTATAAATTTCAAAAATGGTTTATATTTCACCTCAAAACATATTCATTTAAACCATTTAAATTTAATGTCAAAATCTTCCAAAATATATTCATTTCCAAAGTTCATTCATTTAATTATAAAATTTCCAAAACATTGTAATTTCAGCAAACAACTTCACTTATAAAGTGTTACGGTAGATATACTTCAAAAACATTGTCAAGTTCAGAAACAACAGCACTTACAAAGTGCTACAGTAGGTATTAGTCTTTCAAAACGGTACAGTTTAAGAAACAGCAGCACTTACCAAGTGCTACAGTAGCTATTTAGTTATTATTTCAAAACAGTTTACTTTCAGCAGCAACAACACTTACAAAGTGCTGCAGTAGCTCACTGGTATTACAAAATAGTTTATTTCCAACAACAACAACACTTACAAAGTGCTGCAGTAGCTGTTTAGTTATTTCAGAACTTTGTTAAATTTCAGAAATGGTAGCACTTAACAATTGCCATCTAAAACCACAGCATTTTGGAAATGTTAAATAAAATTCCAGATTTTATTATAACTTTTCAAAAACATTAAAACTTCAATTTTAGCCATTTTTAACTTATAAAATCATATCTCATGCTTCAGAAAATATACATTTGGATATCATTTAAATTATGATTTAATAAAATAAAATTTTATAAATAAATATCCAATTTAAACCATAATTCATTTATTAAGTCAAAATACACTATTTTACTTAACTTTTATTTTTAAACACTAACCTAACACTTTATTTTAATATACCCATTTCATAAATAAAACAAAATTTCTATTTATTTACTTAACTTAAAATTTCCATTTGAAAAATCAAATTTCCAATTATCAAGTTAGGTCATAATTAAAGTTACATTTTTCCATTTAAAAATCATAGCTACTTATTTTACAAACATAACATTTCACAAAAGAATATTTTATCATAGTTAATATAACAATCAATTCTTTTCTTTAAGATCTATTCATTTAGACATCAATTAACTATGATTTTCTAGTTAAATAAATTTTTATTACAAAATGTCCAATTAAAACTGTATTCCATTTCATCAGTTCAAAATACATGATTTATTACACAAAACATGTCCGTTTCATAAAGTAAAATTCATAACAATTACTAGGTTAGAATTTACAATTCCATATTAAGTCCAATTATATTATTAAGTTATTTAACATCAATAAATGTCTTTAAATTCTATTTAAAACCAACACATCTTTATAATTTCAAATAAATCCACTTATAGACTTTTAAAATCTTAACTTATAGAAAACCAACATCTGCTTATACTTAAATCATTAAATCAAATCTTTTAGCTCAAATCTCATATATTTAAAAATTCAAAATACTTAATAATTTTTTTTGGAAAAATATTATTTAAAAATATAACCATGGGCCTGTATAATATTTTCTTACCTAGGTCAAGTGATACGGATATGTATCATTTCAATTCGTAATTTAAAAAGAAAAATCTGGGTTCTATCATTTCAAACCCGCAATCCCAAGTAAATCAAATATAATAAAAATCGTTCAAGCCTATCATTTCAGCTCATAATGATTTTTCCTTATTCTAATGTCCGTTCAGGTATGTATCATTTCAACCCATAGTGATAGGGAACTTGCAGTGTGAGAATCAGTAAATAAATGAGCAGTAGAACATATAATCATATCAAATGATGTAACAAATATATATACAAAATTTAACATCATAAAATCATATCACAGGCATATATGAACTTATAAATATAACATATAAAATTTTACAATTCACATGCAATTGTTTCACAATTATATAAGTACGGATGTCGAGAGTGATAAACTCACCTTTTTAAAGCTGGAATCAAATTCAAAACACACATCCAGATTCTGCAAAGCACGAAAAGGCACGACAAAGCACGACTATATTTTTGAGTGGATGAAGAGTCAGATCTAAATCTTGTATGCAAACAAATATCACAACATAAGAATATGATTCAATACAAAAGATTATAAATCAAACAATGAGAAAGATAAGGATTTAAGTGACATAACCTTGCTTCCATCAACAAATGGGCTCGGCTATGATGCAAATTGGCTAGACCGCATCATGTTGTGCTCGGTCTTGTCTTGTTTGAAGCAACATAGGCTCGTTTATGGTAGGCAAGAGGCACGGCTAAGACAAAAGGAAAATGAAGAGATGGAAGTTACACATGAAGGAAGGCAAAAGGGCAAGGGTTTTGGGTCGTATTGGTTCGGCCATAAGTCAAGAATGAAATATTCTTGTATGTAATTAAGATAGGAATACGCGGCCAAAAAGGAAAGAGTGAACGACTAAAAAGAAATAAAGAGTAGGCAATTAAAAAGGCAAGCAATTAAGACAATATAACGTATGCCCTTTGATTTTATCCAAGCCATAAATAAAAGATATAAACAAGTGACAATTCAATAAATAAAATGAATGTCTAGACAAAATAAAAATAGAAAGATAAAATAGAGATGGATATAAGAAAGATATTAAATATATAAATAATAAAAGTACAGAAATTTATTGCGTGTAAAATGCTGTAATTTATCCAATTTTAAAAGTATAAATCAGAATTTGATGAAACGAAAAGCAGAACGGATATCAGCATTATATTTTGCTCCAAAGAAAAAGATTAAAAATTCAAATTTAAAATTTTAAACTGAAATTCAAAATTTGACCAAAGCTGACCAAAATATAAAATTTTCAGAAAATGTTCATTTCATTGTATTTGGAAAATAAATTACAAACAAATTCCAAACTTACATGGGAAAATTCTAAGAATTCATTTTTAATGATTTAAAAAAAATCAATGTTTTAAAGTAAAAATATTTACAAAATTATGGGTTGTTACACTCTCCCCCACTCAAAACTTTTCGTCCTCGAAAAGGAATGAGGTAGGGAAAACAAGGAAAATAAGATAAAATGAGATAGGACTAAGACAGGATGAAAGAAAATTGAAATTACACCTGATAACTGTTGTTATAGGTGAATTCAATAAGATATAGATGACCTTCCCAAGATCCTCCAATATCAAGAATACAAGCACGAAGAAGATCCTCTAGAATCTGATTCACTCTTTCCGTTTGACCGTCGGTCTATGGATGGTAAGCAGTGCTCAGATTTAGATGAGTACCAAAGATTCTTGAAGAATTTCTAAACAGACTGGTATAAGCAATACCCTTCCATTCTCTAACAAGATAGTGAGAAATAAGGACAACCGAAATGATAGAGTTATGATACGAAATCACAAAGGAAGTTGAGAAGAAAGACTTAAATTGATCACAGCGATCTTAACTGGATTAACATAAATTCCATTACTCGAAACAATATGTCCGAGAAATCGGACTTCATCCTTCCAGAAATGGTATTTCAAAATTTTATCCTTCAACTGATGATTCCTAAGAGTCTCTAGAACAGATTTCAAGTGTGACTCATGTTTTTTCCTTGACTTGGAGAAGACAAGGATTATCATCAACAAAGACTAGAATAAACTTGATAAGCACAACACGGAAACACGATTCATCAAATCAAGAAAGGAAGCAAGGACATTAGTCAACCCAAAAGGCATAACTAACCATTCATAGAACAACCATTCTCAGTACGGAAAGCAGTCTTGGGAGTACTTTCCTCAATAACACTGAGCTGGTGAAAATCAGTGGCAGGATCAAGCCGAGAGAAAAACAGTAGCTCCATAGAGCTAATCAGACATATCACAGATACGAGGCATGGGATATTTGCAACCTAGAAGAAAAATAGATTGGAAAACAAAATAAGATAATAAATTTAAAATCATGAAAATTTCAACTTACATTAATAATTAATTTCATCCATTTGATTTCACTTAAGTTAAATAAATCTTAACTATTTTTTTTAATCTCATTATCTCATCATACAATTATCTTAAACTAACAATTTTCCAAAGTCATGAATTTGAAAATCATTTATTATACTCATAATTTATTCACTAAATTTAATTCTTCTTTATTCCAAAATTATTATTAAATTTATTCCACTTAATATATCTAATCATATATATTAAGTTTATTTCACTTATTATAACTATTTCAATTTATTTATAAATTCCTTTAATATCATTATATTTTAAATTATTCAATTAACCTTTTATTCTATTTACCTTTACTAAATTTTTTTATACTAAAATTTAAGTGTATAACATTTATTATAACCACTCAAATTCTATTTATAAAAATCCTTTTATATTGTATATTATCCAATTACATAGTTAACTTCTGAATGATTACGGTAAGTTATATTAGGATGCAATTGAGTATTATACAAATAAAACTTTCTAATTCAATTATTCAAACTTAAATATTTATTCAAATTTTTGGCATCATTTTATAATTGAAATCATCCTTTAAGATAAAATTTAAGAATTAAATTTCCGGTTAACTTCAAGCTATTCTAGAGATAAATAAATATATATACAATATATATATATATATCAAATCAAATTTTGAAATCATATACTAATATATATATTATAAATCCAGTCATATTTTAGAAATTCAAATCAATTAAATTTTCCAAAACAAAACTATAGCAAGGCTACAGGATGGTCTCTTCACTTCGAAACTCGAAAATGAATGTCGATGATGCTGTAGTCATCACCGAAATTATTTTCCAGCAACAAGGAGAAGAGCACTGATTTAAACATTTAAAATTCTTTGGAAACAATTTCTATTCGAAAATACTTTAAATAATATATCCTTTTAAAACTTTAAAACCCAAAGTTTGAAATCTTAGCAAATTAAATTCTCAATTCTTGTTTTAAATTCATTTAAATTTCCAAATTAATTTATAACCATGTTTTATAGTTCAACTATTTTATATGAAACAAAAGCCAATGGTTACAAGCTATATATAAATCAAATATTATTTCTTAACAACCAATTAAATTAACTATCAAAATTCAGAAAAGTAGACATATATAAAATATAATTATATAAATTTTATCTCATTTACCAAGTTTGAAAACCATATGGTGTCAGTTTGCTATGTTCAAGTGTTTTGGAGATCCTATCGATAGCGTTGATCAGACGAATCGATCGGAAACCCAAATCAACATCAACAACCAAACAATACAATATATAATAAAAAATTTAAATATTAGTTTACAAAAATACACTTCAAGAATGATTTGAAGATAAGTTGGAAACAAAAGACAAGATGATTAAATAACAGAATAAGGGAATGAATAAGCTTATATAAATTGCGGGCAACCTTAACCGGGTCAACCGTGACTTAAAGAATAAGATCGATGTGGGGTTCTGGGGTAAATCTACATCAGATCTCAAGAGATAGAATTCAGGATAACAAGAGATAGGTAGCATTGTAAACCGAGGATACAGAAATCTTCGGTGAATCAAGGCTAATTGTAAAGGAGTTTCACCCCTTTACATATCATTCGAAGATTGGCGAGACTGCCTATTTGTTATAAAGATCATTCGAAGTGGAGTTATGGGGTACTCCAAAGTCAAAAGAAGACAAATAGGGAGAGACAAGAATGGATTTGGAACCGCAGGGAACGTTCCAAAATTCAAAGGAAATTGAGCCAAAAAGAAAGAGATTCAAGCTCGAACGAAAGTGATTCTGTAAATAAATTTACCACATATGCTAAGTTTGCCTAGAGCCAAAGCTCTGATACCAACTGTAACGACCCACTATTTTGGACCATTCGCATCCACACATATCGGATTTGAATAATTCAAAACAATTGATTGTAAATATAAATTTGGCAAAACTCAGAATATACCGTAAATAAATCACAGATCATAGACACAGAGTAATATAGTAATGCAGCGGAAGCAAAGAAATAGTAGTTCATGAAGCTACTACTATATATAACAGAGTTAAACAAGATTACAGCAGAATTTATGAATACAAAGATGTCTCAATACAATAGTCAAATACAAGATCTAAATACATCACTAGAATCAACTGAATGACTGAAAGCAGAATCAATGGATGGATCCAAGCGAAGCTCCAACTCTAAAGGTAAGTCTTGAATACTCGTACAACTCAGTTTGACCCAAGCGTAAAGCAAAACACAAAACACTCGAGTCAAGACATACATACTTATACAATGTAAACCAACTAAAGTGAACTGTAATATAAAGGTACAAGTAACTTAAACGATGCTTGGGATCGCCCATCCTTTAAGGATCTGTTAAACTATCTACTATGTAGTAATATTCGCTATTATAATAATGTCTAATAGTAAAATAAACTTACTTTTAAATAGCGTTAAGGAGTACCCATATCCCCCTTAACATATAATATGCCCAGTAGTCTATCCAGTATTAGCGTACCCCCAGATCGGGAGCTACCCTAAATACTCCACAGGCTACAGCACAAATCCAAACTCATAGTAAAGCTCGCTATGGTAGGTGACACGGCACAACGAGGCAATGCCAGGGTAGATATACCAATTACGCATCTGGACTGGTGGTAACGCATAGCAGCCACTACGGCCTACCTCGGAATACACTCCCAAATCAAAAATCGAGGGGTGGCTACCAAATCAATCACATAGTAATAGAATGGTATCGAAGTAATGCGTCCAATCAGAGGTGCTACCTCATTGGCCCGTCAATCGCTCCCGTTTTAGCCACCTTATGCCAACTCACGGGAGTCGGGTCCACGTTCATACCTCAATAGGATCGTCGCCACCATCCTACTTCATTCTGGAATCTCCACCGCTTACACAATTGTTAAAGCGGTTTTTGGTATCGACAGAGAGTATGTCCATATCCTATCCCGGTCTCTTTAACAACCAATCGTTATTGTAACCCGTGGTTATTTATTTTAAAATAATTTATACCTCAAACAAAATATCATATCCATTTCAAACTAGTTTATGCTTCAAAACCAAAATATCATATTCAAAACTAGTTTATACTTCAAAACCAAAATATCATATTCAAAACTAGTTTTATACTCCAAAACCAAAATATCATATTCAAAACTAGTTTATACTTCAAAACCAAAATATCATATTCAAAACTATTTTTATACTCCAAAACCAAAATATCATTTGAACAAACATAAATTTCCGATCACCTGAATATTCCTTTTTAAATCATCTTAAACCAAAACCACTTTATAAAGTCATATTCTTAAATCTTAAATTGCAAATCAATATATTCAAAACAATTCTTAATTAAATACTATTTCAAATAAATTCATTTCCAAAATCATAGTACTTTCAAAGTTATAACACCTTTGAAACCAAACACTTTGAAACCATAATACTTTGAAACCATATCAATTTTAAGATGTTATCATTTGGAAATCATAATATTTAAAAAAATCATAACACCCTTAAAAATAATATTCATTGCCAAAGTTATAGCATTATTAAGTTCATTCGTTCAATTATACCAATTTCGAAAACATTGTATTAACTTATAAATTTCAAAAATGGTTTATATTTCACCTCAAAACATATTCATTTAAACCATTTAAATTCAATGTCAAAATCTTCCAAAATATATTCATTTCCAAAGTTCATTCATTTAATTATAAAATTTCCAAAACATTGTAATTTTAGCTAACAAAAGCACTTATAAAGTGTTACGGTAGATATATTTCAAAAACATTGTCAAGTTCAAAAACAGCAGCACTTACAAAGTGCTACAGTAGGTATTAGTCTTTCAAAACAGTACAGTTTAAGAAACAGCAGCACTTACCAAGTGCTATAGTAGATATTTAGTTATTATTTCAAAACAGTTTACTTTCAGCAGCAACAGCACTTACAAAGTGCTGCAGTAGCTCACTGGTATGCAAAACAGTTTACTTCCAACAACAACAGCACTTACAAAGTGCAGCAGTAGCTGTTTAGTTATTTAAGAACTTAGTTAAATTTCAGAAATGGTAGCACTTAACAATTGCCATCTAAAACCACAGCATTTTGGAAATGTTGCCAATAAAATTCCAAATTTTATTGTAACTTTTCAGAAACATTAAAACTTCAATTTTAGCCATTTTTAACTTATAAAATCATATCTCATGCTTCAGAAAATATGCATTTGGATATCATTTAAATTATGATTTAATAAAATAAAATTTTATAAATAAATATCCAATTTAAACCATAATTCATCTATTAAGTCAAAATACACTATTTTACTTAACTTTTATTTTTAACACTAACCTAACACTTTATTTTAATATACCCATTTCATAAATAAAACAAAATTTCTATTTATTTACTTAACTTAAAATTTCCATTTGAAAAACCAAATTTCCAATTATCAAGTTAGGTTATAATTAAAGTTACGTTTTTCCATTTAAAAATCATAGCTACTTATTTTACAAACATAACATTTGACAAAAGAATATTTTATCATAGTTAATATAACAATCAATTCTTTTCTTTAAGATCTATTCATTTAGACATCAATTAACTATGATTTTCCAGTTAAATAAATTTTATTACAAAATGTCCAATTAAAACTGTATTCCATTTCATCAGTTCAAAATACATGATTTATTACACAAAACATGTCCGTTTCATAAAGTAAAATTCATAACAATTACTAGGTTAGAACTTAAAATTCCATATTAAGTCCAATTATATTATTAATTTATTTAACATCAATAAATGTCTTTAAATTCTATTTAAAACCAACACATCTTTATAATTTCAAATAAAGCCACTTATAGACTTATAACATCTTAACTTATAGAAAACCAACATCTGCTTATATTTAAATCATTAAATCAAATCTTTTAGCTCAAATCTCATATATTTAAAAATTCAAAATACTTAATAATTTTTTTTGGAAAAATATTATTTAAAAATATAACCATGGGCATGTATAATATTTTCTAACCTAGGTCAAGTGATACAGATATGTATCATTTCAATCCGTAATTTAAAAAGAAAAATACGGGTTCTATCATTTCAAACCCGCAATCCCAAGTAAATCAAATACAATAAAAATTAATCAAGCTTATCATTTCAGATTATAACGATTTTTCCTTATTCTAATGTCCGTTTGGGTATGTATCATTTCAACCCATGGTGATAGGGAACTTGTAGTGTGAGAATCAGTAAATAAATGAATAGTAGAATATATAATCATATCAGATGATGTAACAAATAGATATATAGAATTTAACATCATAAAATCGTATCACATGCATATATGAACTTATAAATATAACATATAAATTTTTACAATTCACATGCAATTGTTTCACAATTATACAAGTACGGATATCGAGTGTGATAAACTCACCTTTTTAAAGCTGGAATCAAATTCAAAACACACATCCAGATTCTGCAAAGCACGAAAAGGCATGACTATATTTTTGAGTGGATGAAGAGTCAGATCCAAATCTTGTATGCAAACAAATATCACAACATAAGAATATGATTCAATACAAAAGATTATAAATCAAAAAATGAGAAAGGTAAGGATTTAAGTGACATAACATTGCTTCCATCAACAAATGGGCTCGACTATGATGCAAATTGGCTAGACCACATCATGTTGTGCTCGGCCTTGTCTTGTTTGAAGCAACATAGGCTCGGTTATGGTTGGCAAGAGGCACGGCTAAGGCAAAGGGAAAATGAAGAGATGGAAGTTACACATGAAGGAAGGCAAAAGGGCAAGGGTTTTGGGTCCTATTGGTTCGCTCATAAGTCTAGAATGCTCGGCCATGGTTGGATCTAGGGTTAAGGCAACCTAAATACATGGCTAGGGAATGGTAAGGTCATGGCAAAGCAAATAGGTGGTGCTTGGAATTGGTGGCCTTGGCAATAAGAAGAGGAAAGGGGATGTATATGTGGCTCGGCTAGGCTTTCATCAAAGTTTGGTGATGGAGTTTTGCATCATGGATCACGACATGGTTTGGTGGTGGTGATGAGGTGATGGAGGTGATCATGGAGGAGGTGGAGATGAGGTTGGAAATATGGTGGAGAGGCCGAGTATAGGAGGAAGAAAAACAAAAGAAAATAAAAGAAGAAGGAGAAAAAAAAGAGGAGAAGCCATATAAAACTTACTGTAATTTTCTCCAGAAGAAAACAAATAAGGAAGTGAGATATTGGAAAGATTTTATGCGTGATTTGATGGAGGAACACACGACTAGAAAGGAAAAAAAAGAACGGCTAAGGAGTTGGGAGTAAATGCTAAGAAACGGAAAAGGCAAGAATTAAGGAGTTTTGAATGGTAAGAAAAGGAAAAGAATCTTGTATATATTTTATTCTTAAATGCAAATGTAAAAATGAGATGTTGAGATGAGAATGAAATATTCTTGTATGTAATTAAGATAGGAATACACGGCCAAAAAGGCAAGAGTGAACGGCTAAAAAGAAATAAAGAGTGGGCAATTAAAAAGGCAAGCAATTAAGACAATATAACATATGCCCTTTGATTTTTTCCAAGCCATAAATAAAAGATATAAACAAGTGACAGTTCAATAAATAAAATGAATGTCTAGACAAAATAAAAATAGAAAGATATAATAGAGATGGATATATGAAAGATATAAAATATATAAATAATAAAAGTACAGAAATTTATTGCGTGTAAAACGTTGTAATTTATCCAATTTTAAAAGTATAAATCAGAATTTGACGAAACAAAAAGCAGAATGGATATCGGCATTATATTCTGCTCCAAAGAAAAAGATTAAAAATTCAAATTTAAAATTTTAAACTGAAATTCAAAATTTGACCAAAGCTGACGAAAATATAAAATTTTCAGAAAATGTTCATTTTATTGTATTTGGAAAATAAATTACAAACAAATTCCAAGCTTACATGGGAAAATTCTAAGAATTCATTTTTAATGATTAAAAAAAAATCGAAGTTTTAAATTAAAAATATTTACAAAATTATGGGTTGTTACAACCTATATGGTCTAAATTAGTCATGTTAGAGCTAACTAATTAAGCTTGCACACTTAGTATGGTGTCAAAAAAGATGATGTCTACGATTGGAATTGGGAAATCAATTACTTTGTCATACCTGGTTACCCGCCTGGTCTGAAAGGTGAAGTGAGCGCAAAGGTTGCCCCTAATAGAAAATGCCCAATTTGAATTGGGCCTTGGGCTAATTTTCGAAATAGCTTTGAAAATTAAGACAAGATTCTAAATTTAAAAGTTAAACTTAAAATAAAAACATATTTATTATAAAAGGTTATAATACAACATAATGTTTCAAAATGTTTGAAAATGCAATAAATAGTTCATAATGGTTGAAATTATTTAAATATTAATTTTGAAATTTAAAATTTATTAATAAGATTAATAATATAAATTAATTAAATGGGTTTATTAATTAATACTTATATGCATGTGTTATATATGTTGATATATGTTATGTTATTTTAAAGTGTTTAAGATAACATAAGTATACACGTATGTATATAAAATAAATTTTCGAAATTAATATAATTTAACTAAAATTATTTAATTAAATAAATTAATTAGAGGTTAATTAATTAAATAAACATACACATATATAAGATATATGTGTTACACTATAAAGGTTACTATAGATATGTCCAATATGAAAGTTGTACTGGAATCCTAATTTAAAATTAATTAAAGAGCTAATTAATTAAAATTAATTAAATAAGATTTAAGAAGACTATTATACAAGCAATATGAAATATAAAGCTTATATAATAATAACTTTATATGATATGAATGTATAAACTAAAGGTGGAACATTAAAGAAACCCTAAATAGACTTGAGGAATAACTACATACGAAAATGTACGTATACCGTGATTTCCGATGTGTCTGGCACTTGAATTATGAGAGTATTTCATAAGAAATACATTATTTCATAAGTCGATATCGCTCAATATAATATATTGAAGAATATGAATCTTTAGTATAAAGTTGTCCTTTATCATTTATATATTAAGATTTCTTGCATACTCTTTAATTGTTGAGCTTTCCTCAAGCTATGGATGTTATATGTAGTACTATTAATATATTGAATAGGCAAGGTAAGATAACTGCACATATTTGTTGAGTTTTCTTCAAGGTATGTGCATTATACTTAAGCCGTCGCGAAATGATAGGTCTGAATGAATAGTCCACTTTGCTTGTTGAGCTTTCTTTAAGGTAAAGGAGGGATTAGGACAAGGTACCAAAGGTAAGGAGTTGTAGCGATATAAACTATAAAGATTTATCCATCATATGCAGGCCTATGATTTGTTGAGCTTTCCTCAAGGTCAGAGTCCCGAGGCATAAGAGTCCTAACACCCATTAGTGAAGCTGAAAGACTTTTATGTTTTGCTGAGGGTTTGGTGAAACATAAAAGACAAGTGGGGACCTTATTAGAAAAATGAAATAATAACATTTAACTTTTCTAATATTGTAAGAACATATGCTACATAGTGTTATAATAATCTACAAAGATAAATTTGTACATTTAAAATGATTGATAAAATGTTTATCAATTAAGATATATAAATGAGTTGAATTGAAAATTAACAAATAGAAATATGCCATATACCTACTAATAAATGATTATTTCATGTGAACGTTTCTATACCCATTCAAGTGCCTAGTTTTACAACTACTTAATACTTTCGTAATTTGATCGCATACATGTTTATTTGGTTGAGACCCTATATTGCATTCTATAAGTCTTAAGCACTAAAATCAAGACAAAACTATGGATATTTGATCCATATACAATCGCATATAAATGTTATATGGTGAACGGTCGAAATTTGTAATGTACAATGTTTCGATGAAATTAGTTCATCCAAAAATCAAATAAACCTTAGTGCGAGATCGAGTATTCAATTTAATTGATTACAAAAGGATCGTATTATGTTAAATGTAACCCTCGACCAAAACTATAATATAAATCTAAGAACTCGATAACTGAAATGTCAGTTTAATCAGTTTATGCAAAGTGCAACATATACGATGCCATTAAAAATTAAGGATAATCGAATGCCCTTTTGTTAATAGTTTGTTATAATATTGTAGTAAGGGTTTTTCTTTTGAATGGTTTGACCATTTAGAAAGATTAACCAATGTACAAGAGTAGATGTGATTTAAGGTCTATTTGGGGTGAAGAAAGTGAATGGTCACTTTGCTCCTAAAGAAACACCGAAGACAAGAATTGTAATAATAATAAAAGATACTTCACATTAGAATAAGAAACATGATTTCTATTTCGAAATGTATTTTTGTATTGAAAATTATTTTCTATGTGATTTGTTTCTATGGGTTCAAGATAGTTGATGAAAGAACTCTCCATTGTAACTAGTTACAATATCTGAAATAAATACTCTATATTAAGTGAATAATGGACCTCCAAATTAAATACGCTATTATAGCAATGGTGAAAATAGTGGGAGTATGTCATATAACACTTATTAATTGCATCAAATTATGAAAAATTGTTTTCGTGAAACGTACCAAACATTATTTATGAAAAAATGACTATTTTTCGGTATCGACTGAAAATTGACATAGCTATATTTCAATATGAATATTATGGATATTCGTTATGAAATAAAACTATAATGTGGTATTTTTTCATAACAAAAGTGATGCATTGGAAAATACAGAAGTATTTAATATTATATACAGTTATTTTAGAATTATAGACTAAGCCGTAGTTTTGAGAAATAAGTTTATTACATGATTATGAATCATATGATACTGGTTAATTATATCTCAAACAATTAAGGGATATGCACCCATTCATTGGGAGCATCATAAGAGTTGATTAACTCTTTGGATTGATACTTATAGATGTATGGAATCTTAAGTCTATTAGTACCAAAACGATTCCACATACTTAGTCATATTCATCGATGAGTTATCACCAATATGGACATGTGTATTTGGTACACATTTTGTATGTCTATGGCAAACTCATAGAGTATAAAACATAAGTAAATAAAATAACATGCGATAGAAATGATTTGATTTGATCGATTGAGTGAGTATATTAGAAAAGGTTCCAAATGTACCAAAAAATGAATAAAGATTCAATCTCAAAAGTCACTCCTCCATGTGATACATAATGATGCATCGCTAAGGAGTAATCAAACTTTGTTAGACAATGTACGATAAATTGTGAGTGAAGTTGAGTTAGTTTCTTTTTATAAGGTTATGTACTAAAGAGTAGTAAAGGAGGTTAACATTATTTCATCTGAATAATAGTTTACAAAATTACAGAAAATGAGGATTTATAAGAAAGGTTAACATATCCAAGGCCAAGGAGTTGGCAGGTTGTGCGAGTTGAAAGATTGCACATAATAATTTTTCGTAAGGGATCTTATATGAATCTCCCCAAAAGAATTTTTGGGAGACTGTCATTGGGTGACATATTTTTGTTTTGAACATAAGTTTTCGAAACTAAACCCAAATCAGCCTTATAAATAAAGAAATTCATAAAATGTTTATAAATTCCTATTCTTTTGCACTGAGAAACAATTGTTGTTTCAAGAAATACTAACTTCATTGTGAAGAAATTTCTTTGAGGGATTATTGGTAGTAAAATGGAATTGGATACGATCCATAGATAGAACTGATTAGATGAGATGAACGGAAATTAACTAACCTAAATGAACACAATACACTAGAGTGTCATAAGTATTCTCGCCATTAAAGAGAAACTATGTGTTTCTTATCAATGTCAAAAATCTATAATCCTCGATTATTTAATCAAACCATTAAGAGTATTAACTCTATGATATGGTATGATGCGCAAATCTAAATGAATTTCATGTACGCTATCAAAATATGATTTTGGTAGTCGCAACCGACGAGATGTGATCCATCGGTCGTGATTGTGTCTTTATGAGTCAGACTAATGCAGTTGGAATTAAATGAGCAATGTTGATAAGAATAATATCGCAAGTTTCAATTGTTGAAATTAGCATAATAGATTTGGTATTCAATGTGCTCAAGTTAATTCAGATCTCCTCACAAAATTACTACATAGTATGACTTTATGTTTGATACGTATATATTGAAACAAGAAAATTCTAAATGATGATTAGAGTAAACCGTTTACAAATAATAGCAAAATGTCTCGAAGTCTGTGGATATGATCCAAGAAATGATAGAAAGCATCATTTTATAAGCCTTGAAATTGAACAAATATTTTGATTATCAATCAAAATGCAGAGGAAGCGTGTGTTTATAAGAAAGAACGTTAAAAGGTATATTGATATTTCTAAACTATAAGTAAATAGCATGTTGTTGATTTTAACGATGTACTTGTATTACAATTAACCTTATTTGTTTTAATGCTTAATTTTTGGATTGCAAATGATGTCTTCTATAGTGAGTATAAAAGATATTGGAAACGTCCCAAATCAATAAGCAAAGACATCTTATTAAATTGTTTAATTTGGAACATATGAGATGAGTTCCTTATGCATTTGCAATAGGAATTATCATACATGTTATGTTGTCTACAGTATCTTGATTTTTTATTTATTTGATACACGAAGCAAATATCAAATCCAAAATGATATCACTAAATGGTTGTTTAAAGTGTTCTCGTGTATTTATGAAATACTAGAGGATTTTTTGTAGAAACAAAAACACCTTATGAATGAGTGTTCGAACTCAAACTTCATAAGTAATATTGAGTATAATATATCAACAATAAATTCAAGTTAAGGATCTTTAAGTTGGAAATGTTCCAAATGAAAGACCATGGCTGATCAATGAAAAAGGCTAAGTACATCGCCTAGAATAGCGCCGCAATAAAAGCAATATATATAAATATATAAGTGCATAAATTTATAACTGAGCTGATCCAAATGTTAAGTAACAATGTTGCGATATAGTTCATAACAGAATTTAGCGCTCAATAGAAGTCGAAAGACATACTCCAAATTGTTTCGCATGATAAACCATTTTATCATCATTGGAGAAAGTTAATTGGCAGAGTAGATAATTGAAAAATAGTAGCATACCCTTTCACAGAGAGACTGATCCATTTGGTTTTGAGAAAAACGATTAGAGTAGTTGGAATAAGATTCCATAATGGACCTCGAATGCAAGTGGGAGATTGATAGAGTTAGGGGTATACCCTAAGGGTAAATATGTGATTTGTTACATATATCTAACTCATTGACCAAAGTTGTTCGAAATAAAGGTGTTTTCATTCTATAATATACTTGATATAATGTGGTTATATTAATTAATTAATTTAATTAGAAGTATATTTAGTAGAAAATCCATGAATGGTATGTTTTGTGATAATAGTTACAAAGTGTTGTAACCGTGAGTAATTTACCATAATAAAATTAAATATACCATTTTAAACGTTCCTAGTCAAGATGCATCGAGACTGGATTCAGTGTATCCTTACAGACTAGAGTACGTAACGCTCTCCAAATATTGGACAGTCTATTACTCATAACTGCTTGGGGCACCTAGGTGTTACGTACTAATAGTTATTGGATAACTATGGAACGACTCATTCGATAGTTTTCTGTTGGTTAATATAACTAAGGTCAAACAAAAAATACCAATGTGAATAATTTACACAGTTCTTTCGACTTGAGAATACTATGAGTCTTCAATATGAAAGCTCTATTTTAATTATAGTCAAATCATGGCACAACGTCCATCGAGTGATTATTGTTGGGTCGAGTGAAAGTATTTGTAACAACCCGGGATTTGCATTACTAACTAATAAATAAAAGTTAGGATTTTTATTTATTTTAATGAAGCATAAAAGGAGTTGGAATAACAAAATATATTGGAAAAAGGCTATTTTAATTAAATGGGAAATATGGAATTTTAAAATGAGGATAAAATGTTATTTTTGGAAAGATAAATATTTTAGGAGAGATTTTAAAACGGGTTTGGATAAGAAAGATGAGTTTTATAAACATATATGAACACTTAGACTAATTTTTGGAAACATGTAAATAACTCTCTTCTTATTGGGTTACTAAACCTAGCCCAATAACCCACCCTAAACCTCCTCTATAAATTATCTCATACTCTCCAAATCTCATTCATTCATCACTAATCAAAACCCTAATCATTTCCTAAAGCTTTCTTAACAAAAATGGCCTCTATCTTCATCTCCTTCTAGTTTTAGCTTATGCAAGTCATTCTATGCAAAGGTAATGCAAATACCCACCTCAGATCCATTTTTATATCTTTCTCATTTCTGAAATTTATTTGGTAACACATGTTTTATGTGTTTTTTTGATCTTATAGCCTCCTAATCATCTTTTGCTAACTTGGGTTGATGCTATAGTGATCTTTGTTGCTTTTGTGAGAGGTATATTGCTAAAACCCTCTTCTAATATGTGTTTAATCATCTTTTGATTTGGGTAATCAGTTAGTAACACATGTTTTATTATGTAACATGTGAATCATAGCTCTTTGATCATCTTTGCTTTCATTTGGGGTGTGTACATAAGGTGCTTGTAATATATGCTAGCTAAAATTATAATTAGTTTATTGCTGTTAGTAAATTAGGCATATCTCATTCATCTTAAATTGGAATTAAGATTTTCTTGAAGTTTTGGAAAGCTTATTCTGTAGCCTATAACTTTTATGTTTTGAGCTTTGCCTAATTTTGTGGGTTGAATGGTCGAAATCACGTTTGTTTGTCGCTGACCTGACAACAAACTACAGGGTTGATAAAATAAAACCCTGAAATTGATTTGGCCATAAGTTACTCGTTTCTTATCCAAATCTAATAATTTTGGATGTTCTGGAAAACATAGATTTAGGGCTAAAACTTTCATGTTTTGAGTTTCATGAAATTTCGAAGTTAATTGGGTCAAAACTGTGCATTCTTACTACTGTCCCGAGAGCACATTGACAATGATATAGAATTTAAATCTGAGAATTGTTTTAGTCATAAAATTTTCAACCCCGATCGGAATTTGACGATCTTGGTCATTCCGAAAAGCTTAGAAACTAAGCTACAACTTTTATTTTATTCATTTTGTCAGAATTTGAAGTTTACTATGCCAAAATTGTGGTTTTTCATCTCTGGTCTGTTAGTGCATAACTATAGGCCTTAGTCTCTTTTCTCCCGTTGTTTTCAGTACAGAACCCCGAATTTGCGACGCCATCCCGGGCTCGTCCTTTGTCAGATTTCATCGATTTTGGTCTTGTTGGAAAGCTGGATTTCCGAACTCCATCTCTAGAAATCTTGATTAGTATCCGAATTCATTTGACTCTTCGAAATTGCTATCGAAGAGGGACCCGGATCTCAGCCTGAAACAGTGTATTCACTGTTTCCGGGTCCGACTTTGGAGTGTCGCTGCGACTTCGTTTCAAGTCGGAATCGAGTAGTTCTTTTTGCGTTCTGAATTAGGAATGTCGGACTACGTTCCTACCAATTTTAATGCCATTCGGATTCAGTTTGCTGGTCCGAATAATTTCCAAACTTGGGTTCGCGTCAGTTTTGGACTATTTTCCAACACTTACAATATTTTCAGTGATTTTCATGTTTTATCGATTTCTTTGAGATTTGTCTCTGGATTTCGTACACGAGCATTATAAAAAGGTTTTAAAAGGATTTTTCACTCCGAAATGGCTTTCGCAATTATTATTATATAATGTTATTTTTAATTATTAAACTATTTACTCCATAATATGAGAGTATTCAAAAGCCGTTTTAAAGTGATTTCAAAATCAATTATAAAACCGTTTTGCACCATTATTTTCTATAATAAAAATCTCACACTCACTTTTTAGCACGTCGAGCGAAGTGGAAAGGTGCTTAAACGGTTAGGAAATCTTCGGCCTATGGGACCGTGTGTATTTTCTTTCCGGTTAATCCCCGACCTATTCGATTGATCGTTTTGACCTTTGGGTCTAGTTTACCGATGATACGAGGTGGACTTTTTATTGTTTGGAGTGTGAGCTTGCTATTGGTTAGTAAACCGTTTAGTGCGAACGTGAGGTATGTGACTCATTGTTAACACTTTACGGGTTTCTCTCCAAGAAGTTTGTGACACATTAATCTCTGGGCAGCCAGTACTGGACCTCTGGGTCACCACGCCTCTGGGAAACCGTCTCTGGACACCTGTTTTATGGAGCAGTTTCTTTTTCGGCATGTGACTCTGGGCCTTTATCCTTCTGGGAAGGATCTCGCCGTCTCGCGCATTCCGCATCTGTGCGAGTGATCGATCACGACTCTACAGTACTTGGCAATAACGACTCCGGTCGGTGCACGTGCTATATTTGTATTATCTGATGATTTTTATATCCATTCGAGTACCGCCATTTGGTGTTGGTTCTATGGAACTATACGATGTAAGTGCGATTACCTTGTGGATTCACAGTGTCTCAGGACACTGCTTTTCAGTGTTTGATTTCATTGACTTTTCTGTATATCCCCATTGCTCTTTGGAGCATCGATCTTTGCTTGGGCATTGATTACAGACTCTGGTCACTCTTGGGATTATTGGCTATGGGCAACTTTTTATAGCTTTGGCTACACCGATGATATGAGGCGATTTTATTTATTCAATACTTTGGTGCTGATATTCTCTTTGGAGATTTTTACTGTTGATTGATGATTAGGGACCGTCATTATATTCATATGGTCCAAAATACTCTTCTCTTAGGAAAAGTACTATTTTATTTATGTACCGCTTTATTATATATCTCAGTTATTACTGATTGTTTAGCTAGCCTGACCCGAGTGTTTTCGCTCGGGTCAGACCGAGTTGTTTCAGGTTAGGTCTCTGGACTTAGCTTCTGTGCTTCCGCTTGGACATTATCTGCTATGCTGATAGATAGCGCTTTTATTTGTCCACTACTCCGCTACTCTGTTATTATTCAGACTTTGATATGTACATTATTTTGACTCACATGTGTGGGCAGTGGCTTTGTACCCACTTATAGTATTTGGATTTGTATTGACGATGTATTGTTCTGGGATTTTATATCTGTTATGTGATTCTGTTCTGTGATGCTATTTTATTATGTTATTATGCTTTGTCCTGATAGATCTTTAGTCATTTGTAATTTCATTATAAGTATTTACTGAATATGTCGAACCTCCTGATTGAGAAAAATTTAAATAGATTCCACCTTTCGACGTATTCGGTAGATAGTTATAGCTTGATTATAAATGGTCGCCTCCACTATACTCTATTCTCTGCTTTAACAGACAGTATTACTACCGTAATATTCTTTGTTACAGTGGGTCTCGGAGTGGGGCTTTACAGTTTGGTATCAGAGCCTGGTTTCAGGAATAAGCATAATAAACACAAAACAGATACACGTAGTACAATACGTTATAATACGATCCAAATTGAACATATCCACCTTTAGATAAATAAGTTAGGAATATGTGTAGGAATCTATTATATTCCGTAATATTCCTTAATGAATTATCTATCTTTGAATCGTGCTTAACTAAATCTACCGATCATATGTTTAAAGAGTGTCCCAAACCTCTCTATTGCACCTTCTGCAAGAAGGAGGGACATTGGATCTCCGCTTGTCCTATTACTCCAGCTAGTGCCAAGCCTGGCAGGCTTAATGCTGCCAAGGCTCCTACCACTTCTGCTCAGCCTAAAGGTACACATCCTTATGTTCTTGAAGGCTCTATTTTATTTCATGGTAGATCTGTTAGAGTTCTTTTTGATACGGGTGCCTCTCACTCATTCGTATCAAAGGAGCTAGTAGATGCTTTATCCTTGGATGTTACTTGTATGGTTTCTTCACTAAGGATTGTGAATCCCATTGGTGGATCCACGACCCTTAGCTTGCTTTGTGAGGATATAGATATCGATCTTTGTGGATTTTCTTTCCATGCGAATCTGCACTTTATGGAGTATTTGGGCTTTGACATGATTCTTGGCATGGATTGGCTCGCTCAGTACGACGCCAAAATCATTTGTTCAGAGCGGATATTATTTCTTCGTCATCCTGACTCGTCCGCTCCGTTAGCTATTGCTCTTTAGGATGTTGGGATTTCTGATATTACTTTATTTGCTCTGGATTCACGAGATGAGAATGTGGACATATCCCGTATTCCTGTTGTTCGGGATTTCCCCGATATATTCGAGCCAGTATCAGGCCTGCCGCCAAAGCGGGCCATTGAGTTCCGCATCGATCTCATTCTAGGCTCCCACCCAGTTGGGCGTCCTCCCACGAGGATGTCTACTAAAGAGAATGAGGAACTCAGGAAGCAGTTAGTAGAGCTTGAGGCGAAGCAGTTCATTCGGTCCAGTTCTTCGCCATGGGGTGCTGCTGTGGTCTTCGTTAAGAAGCCCGATGGCTCTCTTAGGTTTTGCATTGACTATCGCAAGCTTAATGAGTTGACCATCAGAAATCGTTATCCATTGCCACGAATAGACGATATGTTTGATCAGTTGAGCGGTGCGAAGGTCTTTTCCCAGCTCGACCTTGCCACCGTATTTCATCAGCTCCGAGTTGCGGAAGATAGCATTCCTCTTACCGCTTTCCGCACTCGTTATGGTTCTTTTGAGTGGTTGGTCATGCCGTTCGGCTTGACGAACGCTCCGGCTTTCTTCGTCGATCTCATGAATCGAGTATTCCGGGAATACATCGATAGATTCGTTTTGGTTTTCATCGACGATATTCTTGTTTATTCAAGATCCGAGGCAGAGCATGCTCGGCATCTGCGGATCGTCTTGGATACTCTTCGTCAGCATCAGCTTAAGGCCAAGCTCTCCAAGTGCCATTTTTGGGAGAGCAAGGTCAAGTTCTTGGGTCATATTGTATCATCTGAGGGTATTTCTGTCGATCCTTCCAAGATCGAAGCTATTCAGAATTGGAAGCAGCCCGAGAACGTTCATGATATTCGCAGTTTCCTTGGTCTGGCGGGTTATTACAGTCGATTTATCAAGGATTTCTCTCGTGTTGCACTTCCCCTCACGACTCTGACTCGTAAGGGGGTTCGTTTTATTTGGTCTGATAAGTGTGAAGTTTCTTTCCAGCGATTGAAGGACTCCTCACTCATGCCCCTATCCTTGTGGTTCCGGAGAGTAACCATGATCTTGTTGTTTACACCGATGCTTGTGGTAGCGGGCTCGGTGCTGTGCTTATGCAGAAGGATCGGGTAGTTGCTTATGCTTCTTGGCAGCTACGTCCAAATGAGGTTCGCTATCCTACTCATGATCTTGAGTTAGCAGCTATCGTCTTTGCCTTGAAGACGTGGTGTCACTTTCTACTAGGCGAACGCTTCATTCTTTACATCGATCACAAGTCGCTGAAGTATCTATTCAGTCAGAGGGATCTCAATATGAGGCAGCAACGATGGCTTGAGTTTCTCGCCTCATATGATTTAGATATTCAGTATACCCCTAGCAAGGGTAATCGTGTTGCAGATGCGCTCAGTCGCAAGCACTCGGCGGTAGTTTCTATGATGATTGCCGAGTGTGATATTCTTGAGACCCTATCTTTGTGTGATATTAGAGATCGAGCTCCATCTTCTGATTCTCCGGTCTTATTATTCAGCTTGGAAGCTCGTCCTATCTTATTGGATCTCATTGCCCATTCTCAACGGTAGGATCCAGACTTATTGCATCTTATTCATCTTCTCGAGTCGGGATCCAGTGATGAGACATTGCTGGATTATTCTCTTGATTTTCATCGGTGTCTTCGTAGGAGGAACTGTATTGTTGTACCATCTGATTTATCACTTAGGCGTGACATTCTAGACGAGTGCCATCGCTCTAAGTACACTATACATCTCGGTTCGAGTAAGAGGTATGCCGATATGTGCCGACTATATTATTAGGAGGGTTTGAAGAGAGATGTTGCAAGTTATGTGAGCGGTTGCATGACTTGTCAACAGATCAAGGCCAAGCATCAGCGTCCATCTGGTCTTCTTCAGCCTCTAGAGATTCCATTATGGAAATGGGATCAGATATCCATGGATTTTATTGACGGTCTGCCTCGATCAAGGTCAGGCCATACTTCTATTTGGGTCATCATCGATCGCTTTACCAAATCAGCTCATTTCATTCCTATTAAGTCCACTCGGACTGCTCCTCAGCTTGCTAAGCTATATGTGAAGGAAGTCATTCGACTTCATGGCATTCCTAGCTCTATCGTCTGTGATCGAGACACTATCTTTACTAGTCACTTCTGGAAGTGCCTACAGTCAGCTTTGGGCTCAAAGCTGAATTTCTCTACTGCTTATCATCCTCAGACTGACGGTAAGATGGAGAGGGTGAATCGTGTTTTGGAGGATCTTTTGCGCTGTTGTATTCTGGATTTCGGAGGTAGTTGGGAGGATCACTTACCGCTTGTAGAGTTCTCCTACAACAACAGCTTTCAGTCTAGTATTGGCATGGCTCCTTTCGAGGCTCTTTACGGAAGGCCATGTCGCTCTCCTGCTTGTTGGTTAGAATCTGGTGAGAAGCACCTTCTTGGTCCAGTTATAGTTCGGGAATCTTATGAGAAGATTATTCTTATTCGTCAGAGAATGAAAGAGGCGCATTCCCAGAGAATAAAATGCGAAGGTTGACTCACTAGCGAAGTTGGCCAGTTCCGGGGATGCACAGCTCATGGGCCTGCTTCCTGTTGAAGAATTGTCGGCCCCAAGCATCTACCAGATGGATGTCGATTGGATCTTGGAGGCCGAGTGTAAAATCGATGACTTCAATAAAGGACTATTTGCAGAGCAGAATCCTTCTGGACAGGAAGAATGAGGGATGGAAGCTCCTTCGCTAAGCTTCGAGATATATCTTTCAGCAGGGAGCACTTCATAGGAAAGGATTCTCAATCCCAACATTACGATGCATTGCCAACAATGAGGCCAAACAAGTCCTAAGAGAAGTTCATGAAAAGGCCTGCGACGACCACACTGGCGGTAAACCCTAGCGGAGTAGATTCTGCGTTATGGGTACTTCTGACCGACTGTCAACCGACATGCAGCTGATTACACCAGAAAGTGTGACATGTGCCAGAAATTTGCTAAGGTTTGAGAGCCCCACCGATAAAGATAACTTAAATGGTCAGTCCTTGGCCGTTTGCAGTTTGGGTAATAGATATTATATGTGTGTTGCGATATCTAAGGGTGGCATGAAGTCCTCCATCATTGCAGTTGATCACTTCACTAAATGGGCTGAGGAAGAGCCATTATCCACAATTACCACAAAAAAGTAATCTACTTCGTGGTCCGAAACATCATTTTTCATTTTGGAGTTCCATCAGCAATTGTTATATATAACGGGATCCAATTTGACAACACCGAGTTTAAATATTTCTACTACTAACATCGCATAGATAAGGGATTTGATGCGGTGTCACACCCCCAGGAGAATAGAAAAGTTGAAGCCATGAACAAGATTATTAAGTCTATTCATAAGAACCAATTGGAAAAGGCTAAGGGCAAGTGGGTTGATGAACTTGCATTGGCACTTTAGGCTTATCGAACAACCCATAAGTCAGGGAATGGCCACTCTTTATTCGCCCTAGCCTACAGATTAGAGGCTATGATTTATGTTGAATTAGAAGTAAGTTCTCATCGAGTGATTCACTATAATCCATGGATTAATGAGAATATTCCATTGGAGTCTCTTGATATGATCGATGAAAAGCGCAATGAAGTTGACTTGAGAGTAGCTGCACACCAAAGTCGAGTCGCCCAATATTACAACGCCAGGGTCAGGAATCGGACCTTTGAAATTAGTGACCTAGTTTTCAAACGAATCTTCCCAGGTCCTCGGAACTTAGGACAAAGTTGGGAAGGTCCGTAGGTAGTTGAGCAAAGCATGGAGATGGCACTTTAAAGCTAGCAACAGTGGACAAGATCTCACTCCCGAGGGCATGGAATAGTGAGCACTTAAGACGCTATTTCACTTAAAAATCAATTTGTGCATAACTGGTTTAAGCCATGTAATAAGATATAATTTGTCATTTCTCGTCTTTTATAAAGTGAAATGGCTTTCTGATTTCGCAACTCTGTATTTACATAGCTTAAGAATTGTGAAACATGACCAACTCGAATGAATCTGCATGTATATAATGCAGGTATGCAGGTACCCTGAGAAACGTGCTAACCAAACTTCTTGATCCATGTTAGGACCCTTGGAGTTTAACCACTCTTGGCATCTAGGGATAGATGCTTGCTGATCCTCGCCCCTGATGAAGGGGCATGAGTATAAGCCAAAAAGGCATAACTTGACCGTCCATCTGCTAACTCTTATCCTTTAATTGGGAGCAGGAGTATAAACCAAAAGGGACGTGACTTGACCGTCCATCCACTAACTCTTGCCTTTAATGCGGGGGCAGGAGTATAAACATTTAAAGGCCGAACGAGACAGTTCACCTCTATAAATCTTGCTTAGAGTTCGACAGAGTACTCACATCTTGCCTGGAGCAGGTGAGACAAAAGATCTATGTCCAAAGTTAGGCGGGATCTCTTAATAACTTCGGTCGATGCTCGGAGTAGGTGCGAACGCAAGTAAACATCCTAGATTCGGATGTCCAAGCCACTATCGGAAGTGGTTAACTCCAACCAAGGCCTAAAAGTTAGGCATGATCATGCTCAAAACATCCTAGAAATAGATGTTCAAGTTAACTTTTAGGCAAGTGGAACTCGACCAAGTTCAAAAGTGGAGCATGATCGTATGCGGATGGAAGTCCTTATGGACTCTCTTTACTCGCCTAAACAATGAATTGAGCAAAAGACTTGGTTCGGTTACCACAACGGGAAATGGATTGCAAACACATTGAATGTAAAGCGCATTTCTCAAATACTTAGGCAAATTTACACAAAGCTTGAGAAAAACAAAAATCTATATTATTCATAGTCAAATTAAGACTTAGAAGAAAAAGTACAATTGTTATTGATACTAAAAATGAAAAGAAAAACAGAGCCCGAATCTGTACAGTGCCGATTGGAAAGCAAAAGAAAAAGCTAAAAATGTGCTTAGGTACTGCTTAACCAAAAACATGAAGGAGATGGATGATCACTTCTTGATACTCTTTTTTTTTCTTTCCTCTCTTTCTTCTTTGTAGAAGACGGTGCACTGGATCCTTCCGGTTGCTTCCTTATCCTTCCCCCGCTTCCTTCACCCTTCAAAGGCATGTTGTAGGTAGCGCTTTGGTTACTATGAGTACTTGGATTTCTATGAGTGATGAGTGCACTCTTAGTGTGCCGGCCATAGGCAGCGTGAATAGAGCAAAGATGGTCTCGTCCAGTAAGGCAATGGATAACAGAGGAGGAAGATCAAATTGTTCCTGCTTAATTTCCACAGCTGACTTGAGTTGCTTTTCGAGAAGTTCGCTCATTGAAATTCCCTTACCAAGGTGGAGCGAGCCGGTGATCTCAACATCATCATCCACATATGTCTCTTAGAAATCGCCAGGCCTCTCCTCTTGCAATGCATCGACAATTCATGCATCTGAGTTGGGGGGTATACCAAAATTGGATGCTCCGACTCGTCCTGGAAATAGTTACGACCGTTTACTCAATCGTCATTGCTTGCTATCCTGGTTGGGAGCTCTCCTTTGGGAGACTTGGAATTGCAGGCTGATCTAAAATTTATGAAAGATGAAACGAGAGATTAATCACATCAATTGGCGCCATATGGACTTTCTCAAATATTGGCGAAATCAATGAGATACCTCCTTATGTTTTGGATTTAGTATGGCCCATAGTGCTGTTGGAATCCCCCCTCCAAGATGGGAGGAAGGATGGTAGACTTGTGCGTTTAGGGTTTTTTGGATTATATTCAGGGACCAAGAATGAATCGGGAGCAATTTTGGGTGAAGATGCGTGCCTAGTGGTGGCATCTTGAGGCGATGATCTGAAGCCTTCGTCTAAGTCTTTCTTCACCTGTTACAGGTCCACTTCATCGCCTTCCAAAAATTCCCACTCTTCCTTAACAACTTGCTCCCAGGCCAGAGCTAGAGCCCTGGGATAATAACTACTGAGTCATTCTAAGTTGCAGAATTAAGCACATTGGCATTGTACTTGACGATCCTCGGTTCAAACCTATCCATCATCCGCTTATCAGGGCCTCAACTTCATTCTTGATGAGAGCATCCAAATTTCTAGCATGCGCAACTGCCTCGTACCTTTCCCTACAAGCAGTAAGCAGCTCTTTACAGTACCCCCGAACTTCTTGGATAGCTTCGTCCTTTATTTTTTTCGCTCTCAAGTTTGGTTGATAGCTCATTTGCTTTCTTGGTCAAAGAATATCTCTTCGGCACTAATTCAGGATTTTGATGGTATGTAGTTTTATCTCATCATAATGCTTAGTCAACTCATTCTCAAGCACCTTGACAACATCATTGGCCCTTTTCTCAGCCACAGATTTTGATGTTTTCAAAATAGCAACCTCAGCATAGAGACGAGCAATGTTTTTTTACCTTGCACCTCTATGAGTTTCAGATTATCAATCTCGAGCTTCCTTTCCATCGAAACTTTAGAGATTTTCTCGGCCAACCGCCTCTAAACAGTATACTGGTCATAAGCATCCGCTACATTGGCAACTATTGTGCTTTTAACCTCAGGCAGAATGTCCTTTAGATTGGGCAAGAACATGATTCCATCAAAGTAGACCTCCGAGAACTGTGCCCTTAGTTCGGTCATTCGGGCATTAGGGCAAATGGTTACTCAACAGTGATGAGCGAAGCTTCAGTCGGTTTCTTGCCAGTCCTGTAGTGAGAGGTCTCAGAACTGCCTTTATAGTGCTTGCGGTCCGAAGGTCGACTAATGTGAGTCGATGTTAAGTGTTGCATGGGAATGGAAGGTGGAGATGATACACGAGAAGCATCGTCCGATGGTATTCATTGCAGTGATCAAAATGCTTATCTGAGCAGCTTGTTGGAGAAGGCCTGTACCTGGTAAGATATCTAGAAGCATAGTTGTATAGTAGATAATCTTTGTCATGACTGCCTCTATCATGACTGCCTCTGCCATGGCTAGACCGATGGCTGGACTTCGAGTCTTAGCCACCACCTTTATAGTACATGTTTGAGTAACGCCTCTACTATTGAGACACATTTTCTTCCAAAGACTAAAACATGCACTTCCTCCTCATGGATCTTGCAAATGAAACATGAACAAGTTAGCTTCAAAAAGGAAGGACCCAAAATAGGTGCAGTGTGGTGCACGTGTGTGCAAGTGTCTTAGTGTCCCCCAGATGGACCGTGCGTTGGAGCTTTGCTGATGAGAGTGCTATCTCCTACGCTGATGGAAGGCATGTCATCGTGAAAGCGGATAGAGGAATCAAGACCCTCACGACTACTATTGTCAAGGTCGAAGGATTTAATCTCGATTCGGTCCTAGAACATCGAATATGTCTTCAGAGGGGAGAGGACGAGTTTTCTCCACAGTTGTGACTAAATGGGCATGTATTGAAGTCTGTTCTTTGGAAATCCTTACAACCAACATTTTCTTCAAGACAAACTATTGGTCATCTTTGGGTTTCTCGATTAAAGGCTTGTGGCCCACATCTATATCATTATGGACGACTTTGTCACCTTCACCCCCAATTTCGCCTTCTTCGGTGTGCACTTTTTCTTTTTTAACTTTAGCCCTTAGACCTAGAATAGAGGGCACATCAGATTTCATATCGCCATCTCCTGGTGAGTTACTATCATCATCATCGTTGTCATTGGCGACCACTTGGATTTGACCGATGCTACGGTCTGCCTTTAGCAATTTATGGGCTAGGAGATTCTCGTCGGCAAGAAGAGCTCGACCTTTACTATTCTCTTCCAGAAGTGCCATGAGAGTTCTGATGGCATCTATAAATCCCGCGCCACCGGGCCTTATTGGAACATCTGAATGACAAAAAGGATACGAGTTAAGCTTGTAGAATCGCAAGGCGAGTTTATATAAAACACGTGAAGCAGGACTTACGTCCGTATAACCATCTCTATGAGAACCTAGGTGGAGAGTGAACGTAGAACTATTCACTCTTGAAATAACTCAATTTGTTCTAAGCACCCGTAACTAATCTCATTGCTTAGCTTATTCGAGATAAGTCAGAGAAGGGCTTCCTTTTCGGTTTTTGAAAATCTATCGGATTTCCTCATCACTAGGCACACAATTCAAGTATTTAGCGAAGATAATATAGGTGCCATGAAGTAAAGTGTAACTGTTGGGATGTAGTTGTGCTGGAGACAATCTCATGAAGGTCAAGATTTGAAGAATGAAAGAATTGAAAGGGTGGAACACATCTGCCATGCACATGTATCGGTTGTAGGTTGTATAACCCTCTCGAGGACGATGAGCACTCTGATGGCATGTTGCGACTAGTACATCCCCAAATGGGATTCCATGTTTATTGAAGATTCCGTAGAGTGATCCCTCTTCACTCTTTGAAGCAATAGAATCGACAGGATCATCTAAAGCAATGGTATTTTCAAGAGTGTCGGGAGTAGCTTTGACTTTAAGGCCTTCTACAAGCACTTGAGAAACCTTTGGATGAAGTTGATCGGCTTGGGGATTATTGGTTGGGGTATAGGCTATGTTGGTGTATGTTATGCAAAGGAGTCGTAGTCGAAATTAACTACGCATTTGATTCCACATATCTGAAAGTTGATGGACCTAAAGCTAAAGTGGCAAGATGCTTGGAACGTCTATGCTCCATTTCTATAAAAACTCAATATATAATCAACATCATATTAATTATAAGCTATACCCTATATGTTATAATGAACCTAGTGTAGTGTTGTGCAGTGCTGTGCAATGTAGATTTTTGATGTTGTGCAACAGTTTATTCTAAAGCTTAGAGATCATCTAAAGTGGCTGTCATCTCTGACCGTCCCAACAGACTTCATGTTGATGACCAGGCATTGGATATGCTTTGGATTTTGAGAGAAAGTGTGGCATAATTCGAATGTTTGGAAACGAAGTTTGATGAGAAGTTGGAAAATTGAAAACCCACCAATTGTTGGATCGGCACCGATCCAAACTCCTGAATGGATTTCAATCTTTTCTTCAATCTTCTCCCCCAAACCATGTCACGGCCGCTAATGTTAAGGACCCATCCACGTCCATGTCCGACACTATAACCCACTTAGACGTGTTGAGGCTTAGAGGCGATTGGCTTAAGTCCTGGGCACCGGCGGACTTTGTCAAAGATGGACGACGATGGTCCTAGGGTCGAGTAAAAGAGGAGTTTTAATTTGGAAACAAGGAAAATTAATGGCGGACCACAACTTTGGATTGGTAGCAAGGCAAAAGTGAAGATAAAGGTTGAAGAGTTAGGTTGTATACCCTAGGACCCTAATCTCTAGGAATAAGAATAAAGGACTTTTTCCAAGTCCTGGACCAGTACCGATCCAAGAACTTGAATTGATACCGAGGTTAGAAATTTTTAAAAAATAAACAACTAAAAAGAAAGGGGGATCTTTGATGGTCCATGCATAGGTGTGTATGTGCATATAACAAAATACTCAGGAACGTGTACATGTATATGTGTGCATGTACATATCCAACTCCCAATGAATGGAGTCATAGGAAATCAGATTCAAACCTGGAAAGTCCATGAAAGGGAACTAGTTCAAAAGTACTGAGGTTGGAATGATAGATCGTGAGGGCACACTTTGAATTTACAGTAATAGATGCTAGTAAAGCATCATGACGAATAGTTAGAGACATAATTCTTTAAAAAAGTGATTCAAAAAGGATGATGATCATTCAAAGCATAGAGTGGAATCCTTTAAAGCAATCCCGACTTGTCTTAGTTCAAAGGACATCATGTTGAAAATAGATGTACTTTGGGGGCAAGGTAATCCAGCCTTTTGACCTAGCAATATCTGGATAGACTGGACGAGTCGAAATTGAAAGCTATCAAGGCAGGAAACCCAAAGAGAAAGCCATAGAGTCCAAAACTAAGTGCAAATAGAGCCATGAGGCAAAGACCAAACCATCAAAACAACGAAGCACCCAAGATCCAACCATGTGTTGGATTAGTACCGATCCATCTCAAGGATCGGTACCGATCAACCATACTTCATCCATTCTTGCCGAATCTCCTCCTATTCACCATTCTTGATGAATCTCCTCCTATTCACCATTCTTGTTGCTAGAAGCCAATTAAAACTTGCATTGCATCAATTCCATGCAATCCTCTATCGCTCCTCTTGGGCACCTAAAATCAGCAACTCTATTCTTCCTCCAATCCATCATTTGGACTCAAAGACAAGCTAATGATGGGTCAAACAAGTTTGGAATCATGAAGCTAACCACGAATCAAGCCAGGCTAAAGCTTTCAAAGTGATCCATTTGTCAATCTTATAAATCGGTAATGATCCATGCTAATGGATCAGTACCGATTTACGGATATTGATGAGATGTCCCTCATTTTTCTTAGGAGAACTGGTTTGAGCGTAGAAAACAATGCAGAGATTGTATAGGCGAGTTTTCAGGCAACCTACAGCTATAAATAGAAAGGCATAGGATCATTTTGGAGGACCTTTTTGGCACTCTTACTCTAATTTCTTGTAATCATCCGCGTATTTATATTGATCCGTAAGAACTTGTAATTACAAGTCAATGATATAATAAATAAAATCATTAAGTGGACATAGGACAAGATTGGCTGAACCACTATAAAACACTATGTGTTCTTTTCTCGCTTATTTTAATTTATTTTTCTTCACTTTTTATTCTCTGCTCAATCTCTTGGGTATTTGTGCCATTTTTTGGTTCAAACACCATATAACACTTATTGATTGCATCTAGTTTCAATAATTATTTTCATAAAACATATGAAATATTATTTATTAAATAATGACTATTTTTTGGTGTCGACTAAAAATTAGACATATTTATATTTCAGCATGAATATTATGAATATTCGTTATAAAATAAAACTATAATGTAGATTTGTTTTCACAACAAAATCGATGCATTGAAAAATACTGAAGTTTCTAAAATTATTTACAACTATTTTGGTATTTGTTAATCTGCCTTTTGGTGAGGCAGCATATAGACGGATTTAACCCAATAAACTTAATGGTTATCGAAGCTGGAATATCATGGATTTGGTTCAATGGATAGGTAGATAATCAACTACGGATAAAAATACAAAGCCCGGATTAAACATAGTAGGTAGATAAATGATGAAGAGTGCTTGAATTGTGAATTTTGGCTTGAATAAAGAAGGATCGGCATGAGATGGTTTGATATAGTATGGATCGGCAAGACAAGAAGCAACATAGTTTGATCGGCATATTTGATCGGGTTGGGAAGTTATGATAAAGAAGGTTCAGCATGTTTCAATAAAAAGGGGTTGACATGGCTCGGGTTGGCAGGGCTTGGAGGAAGGTTAGGGATCGGCATAGCTCGGGTTGGCAGGACTCGGAGGGAGGCATAGCTTGGGTCGGCATAGGAATAACGGTCGGCATAGGAAGGGTTCGGCATGGTTGGAATCGGCATGGTAAAGGTCAGCATGGAAGGGGTCGGCATAGTTCAGGGCAATTGGATCGGCATAGTTCAAGGCAAGTTGGATCGGCACTCAATGGGTCGACATAGCATTCCAGGCATGATCGATCGGTAAGGTTTGGACTGGTATTGTAAGGATCGGCATGTCTTTATGGGTTAGCACAGATTGGCATTGGTTTGGTTGAAGAGGGATTGACATTTTCATGGAGGAATAGGGGTCGGCATACTTCAGGGTGGATGGATCAGTGTAGCCTGTTGGAAGGCTATGGATTAGCACGCTTCAGGGAGAGATCGACATTGAGTTAAGTGAAGGAATAACGATCGGTAGTGCAAGGCCAATCGTTATTTTTGGTCGAGTTATGCTTGACAATCGTTATGGTGGGCCCATGTAGGTGAGAAGGCCCTATAGCCGAAGTTTCACCTATAAACACAACGTGCTTGGCTTCGTAAAAAGGTCCTTCATTTTGTTTTTCTTCATCTTTTACCTAGAGGCTACTTTGCCATTTTCATTCTGGAATCTTGGATTGTAACTGTAATCAAATTACAGTATAATAAAAAGGATTGTTCTGGAGTGGTTGTAGGCCAGAGTTAGCCGAACCACTATAAATCTTGTCTCTCTTTTATTTGCTTTCATTTTAATTGGATTATTCTTTATATTATATTCTCTACATCATGATCATATACTACCTGTTATCTGTGACTGGATATTGGTTCTTTCATGTATAATTGGGTGTTGGTGGTGAATTTTGACGCCAACATTTTGGTGCTTTCACTGAGAAATCTTGCACTCAAGGATTTGGGAGTTAGGATCTTGGATTTGAAAGCTTAGGAACTTGGATTTAGGAAACAATGGCTAGGCAATCAACAAGGAGGCAGAGAACAAAGAGGAGCCATCATGAAGGAAGTCAGGAGGCTTCCTCGGGAGCTAATCAGGCTTCATTCTTCATTACCAAAGATGAGATGGAAATGATGATGGATGCTATGCAGGAAAGGATGCTGAAAAGGCAGGAGGAGATGATGTTGAACCTATTCCGACAGGTTGGACAAGTGGAAGTGCAAAACCAAGGGAATGGAGTTGCAGGGAATACTGGAAATGTGGATCGCGGAGTTGGAGCAGTAGGTGCAGAGGAAGTCCAGAATCAAGACCAAGGAAATGGAACAACCAGGAGGCCGGATAGAATGGAGCTACCGAGAGCAGCCCCTGACCAACCAGGAACGATCGGCTAAAGCAATGTCGATCGTTATAGAACGATCGATGCCAATTGTTCCACACTTTGGGGCATGCCCTCGGATCATATTAGCTTGATTCTAGGCAGGATACCAGGTGGTGTTGTGCAGTTTGGCGTTGGTCGAGATATGGGTGCTCATCCAGAAGAGCAGATTTTAGGATTCCCTTGTGGACTCAGAGGGAAGGTTGGAGACAATGGACAAAGACTACCACTTGATGACAATGACAGGTTGGCGGAAATGATCAGACAGGCCATGAGAGAAGGATTAGTAAATAGAGATTTGGAAGTGTTGGAACCTGCCTTCTTCGATTTTAATGTGACAACTATATATCTCAAACTATATACTATGATGTCAAATATTCTTGCAGGAATCTACAAAGAAAAGTTATTATCATATCGTCAACAAACTAAGCTCAAGCTCTCTAGTATACTGATTATTATTTCTGGTTAGATATTTTTGTACAATCTCTGATATGATGATAACAACAAACACACACACACAAATATACTTTTGAAAATCATGTTTTAAAATAATAAATATCTTTAATTATTTAAAGATATAAAAGTATTTTCAAAATTATACAATTTCTCAAGTTCGGAATCACTAAAATAAAGAAGAGGAACAAATCAGTACAAATTCAGACATCTGAACTTTTATTTAGCCATCTGTCATCAATGACAGACGTCTGTTAATTTAATACAGACGTCTGTTATCATAGACAGACGTCTAAATGGCTGATTTTTTGTTTCTTCTATTTTTTTGACTTTTAAACTTTATTCAGACATTTGTCACTTTTCTCTCAGACATCTGAACTTGACGAACTGAAGCATCTCTTCATGAAAATTCAAAATTTGAAGAGTTGTCTTCTTCACCAACAGTTGCACTCCTTCTAATGGTTGCAACTATTGAATTAAAACTATTCAATACTATAAATAGAGATGAAAATCCACTATTTCATGAACCAATTCTTTCTATCTATACTTGCTTTGTATTATCATAATCACAAGTGATTTTCAATCTATACTTCCTATCTTTGCACATTCAAATCATCATATCAAGAAGATTATAGGAAGGGTGTACTACATTGACTATATTCGTGTTATTCAAAGAACACACAAGTCAAGAAACAATTTACCAAATTGTATTTGAAGTCCTATTTGGTTGCTTAGGCGGAAAGTCCTGTTCGGTTGCTCAGGCGGTGTAATACCTGTTCCTCCGGGTTAAGTGAGGATTGTTAGAGAAATTCCAGAAGGAGTCTGGGACTGGACGTAGAACGGGAAAGTTCGAACCAGTATAAAAATCCCTGGTGTCATTTTTATTACTGCCATTTACTATTATTTATATTTCCGCACTTGCTAGTCGTAGTTTAACTATATTATCGATCCATATAGACTTTCATTTGGTATCAAAGCCTGGGATTCTAGAGATCATAACAACATCCTAGAATAAATGGCTACAAAGAGATCTAGTCAAGGCAATAAGAAGAGGAAAAGCAATAAAGAAGAATCAAAGGAGCAAACAAACAAATGCTTCATAGCTAAACTCAGATCACAATCGGTATGTTTAGATTCTTTATATAAAGATCTTCTGTTAGCACATGATGAATTATTAAAAGATTGTAAAACTTTGAATAAAGTTAATACAATTGCTTTAGCTAAGTTAAAAGATTGTGAGCAAGAAATTTCCAATTTAAAAGAGGAAAATAAATTTTTGGTAAAACAAACTAAATGTTTTGAAAATACCGTCGAAGAACTTGTTTTACAAAAAGATTTCCTACAAAAAGAAAATGAGCAGTTAGAAGATAAAAACAATGATCTTTTGGAGGAAATCAATGTTTTGCAAAATAAAAATATTTTTTTTGGAAAATTATTTAAATAATTCTAGTTCTTTAATTTTGTCTCTTGAAAAAGAGAATGAAGCTTTAATTAAAAAGAATTTAGAATTATCTAAAGAATGTGAGATTTTAAAAGTTAATAATAATATTTTTCAAAAAAAAGTTTGTGATTCTAAAGCTAATTTTGAAAGATTAAATTCAAAAATCATAAATTTTAACAAAGGTAAAGATATCTTATCTTCCTTAGTTACAAATTCAAAAGCTCACAATGATAAAAGTGGTTTAGGATATAATAAAATTGATCGTAGAAATAGCACTAGATATGCTTTCATGTATAGTAAAAATGTTAGTGCTAGTACTAAATTTCGAGTAAAATCTAAATCCAATTTTTATAGAAATTCAAATACTGCTATGACCAATAATGTTTATAATTTCTCTAGAAGTACAAAATCATTGACTAGAAATATGAATAAAAATTATCTAAGTATTTGGGTTCCTGTTAATTGGAAAAATAGAGAAAAATACATTGATGATTATTTTGATATGGTAGTTAATAATGAAAATTATATTTATAAAGGATCAACCACACCTAAATGGGTATGGTTTCCTAAGACCTAACCCCCCGGACCCTAACATAATAAGTGGGTACCAAAAATGATTATTATTTTTTGCAGGTACTCAAAGAAACAAAAGGAAAAGGATAGATTTTGGAATTTTAAAGAATGCTCCATACGTTTAATAGAATTACGTGCTTACAATGAAATATGGACTTCAGCAAATATGGTAAAATCTATTTTATTTTTCCTTCATAATTAATAATGAGTTTATCTCGTTATTTACAAGATATTATACTTAGGGGTAGATGTTATACATAGGGGGACCATTAAACATATTAATATTATTCAAAAACTAAAAATCAGACAAACAGACGTCTGATAGTTATTAACAGACGTCTGTATACCTATTTTTGTTTGAGCCGTCTGAACATTTTGTCACATACGTCTGTCCTCAAAAATAGACGTCTGCTACAAAAATTTAGATGTCTGAATTTAGTTCAAAATGTTTTTTACTCTCTGTTTCAAATTTAGACCTCTGAGCCGTCTAAACATAATACTTCAGACGTCTGTACTCAAATATAGACGTCTGACAACAAAAATTGAGTCGTCTGATTTTAGTCCATAAAGTCTAAAATCTCTGGTTCTTATTTAGCCGTCTGATAATATATTTTCAACAATCTAATTTCAGTCCTATATCAAACATATGTTCAAATATGTTTTTATACTCCAAATATTCTGACTCTTCCACAACAAAATTTTATCATTGTTATGTTCTGAACAATGTTCATATTTCTATTTAACAATGTGTTTTATCATCACATTTCTAACAAAACCTCTTACAAATTCCTTTTTGTTAATGACAAAGGGGGAGAATTATTAATCATTCTGCTATATAATATGGTCATGTTGACAGGGGGAGCAAAAGGTATGGTTTATACTAACCGTTGAATTATATAGTTGTCATCATCAAAAAGGGGGAGAATGTTGGAACCTGCCTTCTTCGATTTTAATGTGACAACTATATATCTCAAACTATATACTATGATGTCAAATATTCTTGCAGGAATCTACAAAGAAAAGTTATTATCATATCGTCAACAAACTAAGCTCAAGCTCTCTAGTATACTGATTATTATTTCTGGTTAGATATTTTTGTACAATCTCTGATATGATGATAACAACAAACACACACACACAAATATACTTTTGAAAATCATGTTTTAAAATAATAAATATCTTTAATTATTTAAAGATATAAAAGTATTTTCAAAATTATACAATTTCTCAAGTTCGGAATCACTAAAATAAAGAAGAGGAACAAATCAGTACAAATTCAGACATCTGAACTTTTATTTAGCCATCTGTCATCAATGACAGACGTTTGTTAATTTAATACAGACGTCTGTTATCATAGACAGACGTCTAAATTAAATAAACAGACGTCTAAATGGCTGATTTTTTGTTTCTTCTATTTTTTTGACTTTTAAACTTTATTCAGACATTTGTCACTTTTCTCTCAGACATCTGAACTTGACGAACTGAAGCATCTCTTCATGAAAATTCAAAATTTGAAGAGTTGTCTTCTTCACCAACAGTTGCACTCCTTCTAATGGTTGCAACTATTGAATTAAAACTATTCAATACTATAAATAGAGATGAAAATCCACTATTTCATGAACCAATTCTTTCTATCTATACTTGCTTTGTATTATCATAATCACAAGTGATTTTCAATCTATACTTCCTATCTTTGCACATTCAAATCATCATATCAAGAAGATTATAGGAAGGGTGTACTACATTGACTATATTCGTGTTATTCAAAGAACACACAAGTCAAGAAACAATTTACCAAATTGTATTTGAAGTCCTATTTGGTTGCTTAGGCGGAAAGTCCTGTTCGGTTGCTCAGGCGGTGTAATACCTGTTCCTCCGGGTTAAGTGAGGATTGTTAGAGAAATTCCAGAAGGAGTCTGGGACTGGACGTAGAACGGGAAAGTTCGAACCAGTATAAAAATCCCTGGTGTCATTTTTATTACTGCCATTTACTATTATTTATATTTCCGCACTTGCTAGTCGTAGTTTAACTATATTATCGATCCATATAGACTTTCAGGAAGATGTGAATAGGAGCCCTTTTTCTCCTACGGTTAGGCAAGCTAGGAATCCACCAGAATTCAAACTACCAAAGTTGGAGACATACGATGGAAGAATGGATCCCACTGTTCATCTGACAAGGTGCATGAGGCACATGGAAGTACTGGGGGCATCGGAGGAGGTCATGGCACGGTGATTCCCTTTGTATTTGACTGATATAGTAGCGCTATGGTTCAGGCAATTGGAAAGCGGCTCTATTGGTACGTGGAAAGAATTGATCGAAAGGTTTATGAGGCAGTTTAGAGTTCACATCTCGAGGCCCAAGAATGTGATGAGTTTGGCAACACTGAAATAGAGGACCAAAGAGTCTCTAAGGAGTTTCCTAACACGGTTTACTTTTGCAGCGGCATCGGAGGATCGTCCAGATCTATCCATGGTTTTGATAGCAACTGTATCTGGCATGCCGATGGTACGAAGTTCAAGGATACACTAGCATGGGATCCACCTATGGATTTAAGGGAGTTTTACCATGAAGCAGAAAGGTTCCTACGACAAGAAGATGCACGAGCGAACAAACCAGAGGTGAATGCCGTGCAAAGTGGAGGATCATCAGGAGATGTAACCAAGAACGATAAAGGAAAACAGGAAGTGAACGACGACGGTAATATTTTGAAAAGGCAATGGAGAGAACCAAAATTCTCTTCTTACATGGATTTGACTGAAACTCTAGAAAGGATTTATTTGGATAATCGATTGTGCTTCCAATATCGAAGGCCGTCAAAAAGGGAACCCTCCAAATACGAGTGGGCATCAGGAAAGCATTGCCTATTTCATGAGCTGGATGGGCATAATATGAATGACTATAGGCATTTGAAGGATATCATTGAGGAACATGTGAGGAATGGTCATTTGCAACAATATATAAGGAATCGAGCTATGGCAGTGGAACAGGAGCAGCCACTGCCCACCTCGAATGAAGACAACACTGGATCAAGGCATCATCGTCAGCTTATTATTAGCTGATTAGAATTGTGGCATGGAATAAGTAATAACGATAGAACGGCTAAGTCACTTATACATGTACAGGATCGAGGACGGTCCTTAGGCATGCTATGAGGTAACGATGAACCGTCGTGCTCGGGTTTATGAAATTTTGTTTTTTCCGTTTACTGTAAACTCTGGTTTTTATGGTACAATGATTGTTTGGTTTTCTTGGTTGTACAGGCTTTTATTTTATAATTTACAAATTAAACTCTGGAATGATTGGATTTGGATTAATGTAATAAATAACATAGGTCACGGTTACGACCCCGACTGGAGAGACGAGGCAATAACCGCAAGTTACGAGTCCCTTCATTGGAGAGCGAGAGGATGGACTCAAACACGTATTAAGTCCTCGATCGAAGAGTCGTGGCCGGAGAAGGATATTCACTAATTAAGTCCTCAGTTGGGGATCGAGGTCGGAGTAGGATACCCCACGGATTAAGTCCTCGACTGGGGATCGAGGCCGGAGTAGGATACCCCACGGATTAAGTACTTGGCTAGGGAACAAGGCCGGAGTAGGATACGCCATAGATTAAGTCCTCAATCGGATAGCCAAGGCCGGAGAAGGACAACTATGGTTAAGCCCTCGACCGAAGAGTCGAGGCCAGAGTTGGATATAGCGACCCGCAGAGGTCCCGAATTTGGATATGGACCCGGAGAGGTCTCAGATTTGGATATGGACCCGAAGAGGTCCCAGACTTGGATAAAACGATCCGGAGAGATCGGGGATTCAGTTAGTGGATTTGGAATGGATTCGAAATTGGATATCGACTTGGAATAGTCATGGATTTCGCTAATGATCCGGAGAAATCAAGGAATCAGATTGGCAATGGATTGGATTTTAGGTTGGATAATGTAACGGTTAATGGATTATGGACTTCGGATTTTGGACTTATGGAATTCAAAACATTCCTTCCTATCGCAATGCATGTTTTGGGGGGAAAAGTATTAACCCTCCTTTTGGCGAGGCAGCATACAGGCAGATTTAACCCAATAAACTTCACGGTTATCGAGGCTGGAATATCAGGGATTTGGTTCAATGGATAGATAGATAATCAACTACGGATAATAATACGAAACCCGAATTAAACATAATAGGTAGATAAACGATGAAGAGTGCTTGAATTGTGAATTTTGGCTTGAATATAGAAGGAACGGCATGAGATGGTTTGATATAATATGGATCAGCAAGACAAGAAGAAACATAGTTTGATCGACATATTTGATCGGGTTAGGAAGTTATGTTAAAGAAGGTTTGGCATGTTTCAATAAAAGGGGTTGGCATGGCTCAGGTCGGCAGGGCTTGGAGGAAGGTTAGGGATCGGCATAGCTCGGGTCGGCAGGACTCGGAGGGAGGCATAGCTTGGGTTGGCATGGGAATAACGGTCGGCATAGGAAGGGTTCGGCATAGTTTGGGTTCGGCATGGAAGGGATCGGCGAGTAAGGGAGTGGCATTGTTAGGATCGGCATAGTATAGGTCGGCATAGAAGGGGTCGGTATAGTTCAGGGCAATTGGATCGGCATAGTTCAAGGCAAGTTGGATCGGTACTCAATGGGTCGGCATAGCATTCCAGGCACGATGGATCGGCATGGTTTAGACTGGTATTGTAAGGATCGGCACGTCTTTGTGGGTTAGCACGGATCGACATTAGTTTGGTTGAAGTGGGATCGGCTTGAAGAGGGATCGGCGTTGGTTTGGTTGAAGAGGGATCGACATTGGTTTGGTTGAAGTGGGATCGGCATTGGTTTGGTTGAAGAGGTATCGGCGTTGGTTTTGTTGAAGAGTGATCGACATTGGTTTGGTTGAAGTGGGATCGGCATTGGTTTGGTTGAAGAGGGATCAACATTTTCATGAAGGAAGGGGGGTCAGCATACTTCAGGGTGGATGGATCGGTGTAGCTTGTTGGAAGGCTATGGATTGGCATGCTTTAGGGAGAGATCAGCATTGAGTTAAGTTAAGGAATAATGATCGGTAGTGCAAGCCCGATCGTTATTTTTGGTTGAGTTGGGTTTGATGATCATTATGGTGGGCCCATGTAGGTGAGAAGACCCTGTAGCCGATGTTTCACCTATAATCAAAAAAAGGACATTCATTCTGTTTCTCTTCATCTTCTACCTAGAGGCTACTCTGCCATTTTCATTCTGGAATCTTGAATTGTAACTGTAATCAAATTCCAGTATAATAAAAAGGATTGTTCTGGAGTGGTAGGCCAGAGTTAGTCGAACCACTATAAATCTTGTCTCTCTTTTATTTGCTTTCATTTTAATTGGATTATTCTTCATATTATATTCTCTACATCATATACTACCTGTGATCTGTGACTGGATATTGGTTCTTTCACGTATAATTGGGTGTTGGTGGTCAATTTTGACGCCAACAGTACTATAGGCCAAGCCATAGTTTTGAGAAATAATTTTTACTATATAATTATGAATCATATGATACTAGTTAATTAACCAATGAGTTATCATAGACATCAACATGTGTATTTGATATGCATGTATAAGTCTATGATAAGCTCATAAAATATATAACGAAAGTAAATAATATAACATAAGACAGAAATGATTCGATTTGATCGAATATGTAAGTATATTAGAAAGAGTTCTATATTTACCTAATACGAATAAAGATTCGATCTTATAGGTCACTTATTCTTATAATACATAATGATGAGTTAATAAGAAGTTATCAAACTTTGTTGAACAAAGTACAATCAATAATGAGTGAAGATGGGTTCAAATTCTTTCTATAAAGCGTGTACTTAAGAGTAGCACACAAGGTTAAAATTAATATCATCTAATGAATAGTTTACAAAACCATATAAGATAAAGGTTTATAAGAAACCCCTACATATCCTAGGCAATGGAGTTGGCAGGTTGTGTGAGTCGAAAGAGTGCATGCAAAAATTGTACGTAATGAATCTTGTATGAACCGTCCCAAGAGAATTTTGGGAGAGGCAATCATTGGACGACTAATTTATGTTGTGAACATAAATATATTATGAACTAATGCAAATTCAGTTTTATATAAGGCAATTCATAAAATGTTTATGAATGCTAGTTCCGTTGCATTGAGAAACAATTGTGGTTTCACGAAATATTAAATTCATAGCGAAGGAATTTCTTTAAGAAATTATTGATATAAAATGGATTTGGATATAATCCAAAGATAACACTGATTGGAGGGGATGAAATGAAATTGGCTGTACCTAAATGAACATAATTCATTAAAACATCTAACGAGAATTCTTGAACATTAAAGTGAAACTGTGAGTTTCTTGTCAATGTCAAAAATAAATAATCCTTGATTATTTAAATAAACCATTAAGAGTATTGACTCTTAATATGGTGCGATCCGCTAATTAGAAATAGATTCTAAGTACATTATCAAAATATGAATTTAATAGTTGTATCCAAAGGGATATAATCCATTGGCCAAAAATGTGTCTATATTACAGTTGGAATATAGTGAGCTACATTGATAATGTTGATATGCTATATTTTGATCAATGACAATGTGCTTCAACAAAAAGGAAGAGATATTTGCAAAGCTAAAGGGAGGACTATGAAGACCAAAGATACCATAAGTATGATTTAAATATAGGTCTTAGTTTAGTTTTATTGTTAAAATCTATCCTCATGAAGCTTGCACAAACACAAGAACACATTACATAACTTAATTTTTAGTTAAAGTATTCACTGTGCAGAAACTACCAGTTCAGTCGACTAAACAGGAAATTCTAGTCGACTGAACCTATTACAGAATTATAACATGCACAGTTTTAGTCGACTGAAATTCCCTGTTCAGTCGACTGAATTCGAACCTACGAATTTTTATTGAAAAGACACCTTCTTCTTCCCAAGAGTTGCAACCATTCTCCAATGGTAATGGATGCATCTCTTGCCTGAATCTTTTGCAAATAGATACACCTCTTATACACATATAAATACATGTTTCTATCATTTGCAAATCACCAGTTCTAATTGCTTTAATCTCTCTATTATCTTGAACATACTTTTAGATTTCTTAAGTTTTTCAAAAGCAATCACAAACCACTTCAATTGCTTGAATCTTTGATTTATCTTAAATACTCTTTTGATTCATAGCAATTTATATTTCCTAAATCTTCATAAACACATTTCATACTCTTGAGGATAAGATTATAGGAAAGTTGTACTCAATTAGACTCATTAGTGTTATCAAGAACACAACAAGTCAGAAATACTTTTTGTATCTAGTTGAAGTCCTCTTCAGTAGTCGAGGTAAGAAATCCCGTTCGGTTGTTCGGGTAAGTTGTAAACCTATTCCTCCGGGTTAAGTGAGGGCTGTTGGTTAGTTGAATTCCTAAGAGGAGCTTAGGGACTGGACGTAGGACAAGAGGTCCGAACCAATATAAAGTCTTGGTGTCTACTTTACTTACTGCTTATCGCTATCTACCTAGACCATTCCACTATTCCATATTATACGATCCTACCACATAGCCTCTTTCATTTGGTATCAGAGCAAGACCGTCTTATAACCATAACACCATTATTTGACATATTGATAATATGGAAAATAACACAAGCACAACATCTGCCTATAACTCTACATTTGCGGAAGGACAATCTACCCAAAGACCCCCTCTATTCAATGGACTAAACTATAATTATTGGGCTACAAGGATGAGGATTTATATGCAAGCAACAAGCTTTGAAGACTGGAATGCAACTCAAGCAGAACTCGTTGTACCCACAACTGATTATTCTACATGGACACAAAATCAGAAGAATGAAGTTAGTGCAAATGCCAAAGCTATGAATATGCTATTTTGCGCTTTGGATAAAAATGAGTTCAATCATGTTAGCATTTGTACTACTGCACATCAGATATGGAGTACACTTAAAACCATACATGAAGGCACAAACAAAGATCTCCATGCTAAAGAACCAATTCCAAAACTTTAGAATGCAACAGAATGAATCCATCAATGACATGTACTCGAGGTTTCAAGACATTCATCATGCCTTAATAGGACTAGGAGAAAAATACATGGATTTTGATATTGTATCTAAAGTTCTAAATTCACTCACTTATGAATGGGAGAGAAAAGTCTTAGCAATTGAAGAAGCAAATGATCTATCTATAATGAAACCAGAAGAATTAATTGGAAATCTTATGTCGTATGAAGTAAATATGCAAGCTAAGAAAGATCAAGCACAAGAAAGAAAAAATGTAGCTTTTCATGTGGAAAAGGAAGAATCAGAGTCTGAAGATGAGGATTTAGCATTTATAGCCAAAAATTTCAAGAAATTCTTAAGATATAGAAAAGGAAATAAAAACGAATTCAAAAAGAATTTCTTGAACAAACCTACATCCTCGAATATAGAATGTTTCAACTGTCACTAGAAAGGTTACATGCACAAAGATTGTCCAGAGCAAAAGAAGGAGAATCAGAACAAAAACAAGAAAGAAAAATTCAAAAAGAAGGCATTCTCTGTAACATGGGACGATTCAGATTCATCTTCATCTGAAAGTGAAAATGATAGCGACAATGAAAAAGCGAATGTATGCTTTATGGCTCAAGAATCTGAGGTTAGTAATTTAACTTTCGACGATTTAATTGATGTGAACACTGAACTTTTGAGTACAATAAAAAATCTTAAAAAGAAACTTAAGGAAACTCGTGAAAATCAGAACAAAGCTGAGTTTGAAAGGGATATGTTAAAAGATGAAAAGAAAATTCTAAAAGAAGAACTTGAAAAAGTTCAAGAGTCTTTTTCAAATTCGGAAACTCAATTATCACTTTTAAGTCAAGAAATTGAAACTCGAAAGACAAAAAATGATATAATTTTTCTAAAAATCATGAGTTAAAAACTAAGATTAGACAAGTTGAGTTAGAAAATAATAGTCTTCAAGTTAGATTAGATAACATCACTAAAAATGTCTCTAACTTTAACAAAGGAAGAGAAAATTTATCTAAGATTTTAGAAAATTCTCAATCTTCCTCAAATAAACATGGATTAGGATATAAAAAGGAGTCAAAAATTCCTAAAAAGAAAAATACAAATTTTAAGAGGAATATTAATTCAAAACAACAAATGTTATTAAGAAAACCTATTAGAACAAAAGAAGAAACTAAGATAGTTAAAATTTGGGTTCCAAAGACTAACAATATTTTAATTAGGAATAAATATATTAAAGCATTTATGGATAATGTTCATAATAATAAAAATTATATTTATAAAAAGGATACTGAACCAAATTGGGTTTGGTTTCCTAAGTTCTAACTTTTAGGACCCTATTGAAAGGTGGGTACCAATAATTTTGTATTTATTTTCAGGTCCCACTCAAAAAGAAAAAAATGGATACTAGACAGTGGTTGCTCAAAACACATGACCGGCGACAAAGATATGCTTACAAACATCACATACTTTGATGGTGGCTCAGTTACCTTCGGAGACAATTCAAAAGGCTATATCATTGGCAAAGGAGATGTGAGCAATTACGGTACATCGAATTTACCTTTTATTACAAATGTTTCATTAGTCGAAAATCTAAAACATAATCTACTAAGCATAAGTCAACTTTGTGACAAAGGTTTTAAAATAACGTTTTCGGAAGATAAATGTAGTATTTTTGATCAAAACCAAAATCATGTTTTTGAGGGAAATAGAGATAGGAATATTTATGTTCTAAATATGAAAATTAATCATAATACAAATATGTGTTTACTAGCCAAAGATAATGATCCTTGGTTGTGGCACAAAAGATTTTGTCATATTAATTTCAAAACTATTAGAAAACTTTCTAAAAATGAATTAGTAAGAGGTTTACCTAAGATAAACTTTAAGATAGAAAATCTTTGTGATGACTGTCAAATAGGAAAATTAACAAAATCATCTTTCAAATCTAAGAAAAATATTTCAACTTTACAACCACTAGAATTACTTCATATGGATCTTTTCGGACCAACACAAGTTCAATCCATTAATCATAATCGATATGTATTTGTAATAGTTGATGATTTCTCAAGATATACATGGACTATTTTTATGAAAAATAAAAGTGATACATTTGAGCACTTTAAAACATTTGTTAAAAAAATTCAAAACACTAAAGATTTGAAAATTAAGAATATACGAAGTGATCATGGTGGAGAATTCGAAAATGAAGCTTTTGAATCTTTCTGTAAAAAGAAAGGGATAAATCATAACTTTTCATTTCCTAGAACTCCTCAACAAAATGGAGTAGTGGAAAGAAAGAATAGAACATTACAAGAATGTGCATGAACATTATTAAATGGAAGCCTTCTACCAAAACATTTTTGGGCAGAAGCCGTAGCTACTGCATGTTATGTATTAAATCGTATTTCTATTAGACCATTAACTAAAAATACTTCATATGAACTTTTTAACAATAGAAAGCCAAATATCTCTTATTTTAAAATATTTGGATCAAAATGTTTTATTTTAAATACAAAAGACCAACTAGGAAAATTCGATCCGAAAGCTGACGAAGGAATTTTTGTAGGATACTCAGAATGAAGTAAGGCATATCGAGTTTTTAATAAACGAACAAATATAATCGAAGAAACTTTACATGTATCTTTTAATGGAAACTTTAATAAAAACTTGAGTATAAAAGAAGATGACGAATTTATAATAAATACAAACAATACAAATCTTGAAAATATGAATAATACCGAACTTAGATCTCCACCTAGAATCTTACGAGATCACCCTGTACAAAACATAATCGGTGAAATTGATTCTCAAGTTAAAACTAGAAGTCAACTAAACCAAATGGGACATGTTGCTTTTATTTCTACATTGGAACCTAAAAATCCTAAAGAAGCATCAACAGACGACTACTGGATTGTGGCTATGCAAGAAGAATTAAATCAATTCGAACGTAACGATGTTTGGGATTTAGTTCCTCGTCCTGATAATCAATCTGTTATAGGAACAAAATGGGTTTATAAAAATAAAGTAGACGAACAAGGAAATATAAGTAGGAATAAAGCTAGACTAGTAGCACAAGGATATAATCAAGAGGAAGGTATCGACTTTGAAGAAACATTTCCTCCCGTTGCAAGACTTGAAGCAATATGTATTCTATTAGCCTTCGCGTGTTTTTACAATTTTAAACTTTATCAAATGGATGTTAAAAGTGCTTTTCTAAATGGTTTTATAAAAGAAAATGTGTACGTAGAACAACCCCCTTTATTCATACATGAAAAATACCTGGATCATGTATATAAATTAAAGAAAGCATTATATGGTCTTAAACAAGCACCTCGTGCTTGGTATGAGAGACTTAAAAGCTATTTACTAGATTCAGGATTCCAAATCGGAAAAGTAGATCAAACTCTATTCATTAAAAACACTACTAAAGACATTCTAATAATTCAAATATATGTAGATGACATTATATTTGGTTCAACTAATGAAAATTTGTGTAAAGAATTTTCAAATATAATGACTAAGGAATTCGAAATGTCACACATGGGAGAATTATCTTATTTTCTCGGATTACAAATTAAACAATTAACAAATGGAATTTTCTTAAATCAAGAAAAATATTGTGCTAATCTAATTAAACTCTTTGGAATGGAAAACACTTCTGGAAAGCCTACTCCTATGAGTACCACAACTCATCTCGATCGAGATGAAAATGGCAAAAGTGTAGACCAAAAGTTGTTTAGAAGTATGATAGGCTCCTTACTATACTTAACCGCTAGTAGACCAGACATAATGATGAGTGTATGTTTATGTGCACGTTTTCAAGCTAATCCTAAAGAATCACATTTAAGAGCCGTAAAACGAATTATGCGATATCTTAATAATACTAAGGACTTTGGTCTTTTCTATCCAAAAGATTGTCCATTCGAGTTAGTGTCATTTAGTGATGCTGATTTTGGTGGATCTCGAACTGATAGAAAAAGTACAAGTGGTACGTGCCATTTCATTGGAAAATCACTTGTATCATGGTTTAGTAAGAAACAAAATTGTGTTTCACTTTCAACTTGTGAAGCGGAATATATATCTACTGCTCTAGCTTGTACCCAAGTCATATATATGCAACAAACACTTAAAGATTTTAATATAAATTTAACAAATTCTAAAATATATTGTGATAATACAAGCACAATAAATTTGTCTAAAAATCCGATAAATCACTCTCGTACAAAACATATTGATATCCGTCACCATTTTCTACGTGACAATATCGAAAAAGGAATTATCAATTTAGAGCATATTTCTACCGAAAACCAAATTGCCGATATATTTACTAAACCATTACTAGAAAACTCGTTTATAAAATTACGAAGAGAACTAGGAATAATTTCTTTCAAAGATATTTAATAGCAAATATGATAATAAACATAATATTTAAATATACTACATCTAAACAAAAGTTAAACAAAAATTGAGTTCACTTAAAGACCATTCATTTCAAAGTAAAAATGAACCAATAATATAATTTCTGTTCCTAAATCGCTATTAAAACTATACCACACATTTTTAAAACCACTAATTCTATATATACATGCTCATATGATTTCACAGAAACTAAAAATTTCAAACTTTGTAGAAAAATGTCTTCCAACAAATCAAACTCTCCAATCAACATTACCTCCTCATCAAATAACTCACCTACATCACCACATCTTCCTACTCCAACACCAAAACACGAGCCGGTTTATAAATGGGAAAATTATCAAACTGGCTATACACCGGATTCGAAGAAGGCCAAACGTGGACTATTTACCTCTCCTGATACGAAAAGAAAAATTGATGAAATTCATCATTTTCAACAGCAGCAAATTGATCTTCAACGTGAATTATATTTTGAATAAAAAGTAACTGCTTGGCGCTTGATCTTTCTTGAGCAAATTGGTTTATGATTTTGTAGCTCTAAGAAAAATGATGTGAGTGAGCCCCTACCTCGACCAGCTAGTTCGTTTGATCCATCTTCATCATATCGTACACCAAACGATCCGATAAATCCTTTGGTGTCGCCAAAAACTCCTCAATATAGCCCAAATTCCTGGGACAGGAACTATATGGCGAATGGAGGAAATAAAACACCAAAGACCATTAGTCCTTCTCCAAAGAAATGATTTTTTAAGATCAAAATAATGTGTTATATTGTAATATGTTTGTACGATTGTAATCATTTCTTTCCAATAAAATATTTGCATTCAAAAAGTTAAGAAGAACCAAAAATGCAAAATTAAGTCAAATGAATAGTTCTGCATAGTCGACTAAATATATGGCAGAAACTTTCAGCCAACAGTTCAGTCGACTGAAACTCTCTGTTCAGTCAACTGAATTTTACCCTGAAAACTTTTGGATTCCAATTCAGTCGACTGAATAGATAATTTCAGATGACTGGACGCATTAAATTGGGTGCAATTGATACTCGATGAATTTCTTTCCTTCAACAATGGTAAAATGAGAACGATATATTTTGGCGAATACATAATGAAACTTCTACTAGACGTTGATACACCACTACCGGACTCAGAAAATACAATGGTTCATCAAATCAACCATCGGACTATAAGTCTCATGCAACTACCGGTAAAGCCTCCTCGTATCATGTCTCTAGACGAATGGGAAGCACATCATCAAGAACGTCACCAACCTCAACCTCAACCACCACAACAAGAACCTCGTTATCACGATGATGAAATCCGTCTTGTTCAACCAGATTTTACTACAAATCAATCATTGGGAATTATATCAAGAAATCAACAAATTCTTGATACTCGTCTCAAAAAGGTTGATCACAAACTTGATAAGGTAAAAGGGTTCTTCACGAAACTATGGGATGTTATTTCATGCACCGGTACCACTTCTATTTCAACCTCATGCGGCAAGCGCCCAACTCCAACGTTCACGTGGACATCTTCCGAGGAGAATCCGAGCAGCAGCACTAGTGGTAACAATGATGGTCAAGGAGGAAGAGCTTCTAGACAACCAACCGGTGGTCCTGTTATTCGTGAACCAGAAGGAGATCGTGAAGGCTCTTATGATTGGGACAGGGACCTTTGATCATTATGATGGTTTGCTTTCCGAAACTCTTTATTAATTTTTAAAACTACTTCTGAATTCTGAAAAGGCTTGTATAAATAGCCATCTTTTATTTGTGATACTCTGTGGTTTGTATGATTCACACTATGGTTACATATGCATGTAGTTTCTTTTGTTGCTTGCCAATTATATATTTCTACATATCATTACTTCCTTTTTGTCGATGACAAAGGGGGAGAAATCTGTGTTACTAACTTTGTTTTGTAGGAAAGATAGTGCATATATTCAAGGGGAGGAAAGATAATTACATCTCTATAAACATTGGTATTGTCATCAATCAAAAAGGGGGAGAATGTTGATACACTATATTTTGATCAATGACAATGTGCTTCAACAAAAAGGAAGAGATATGTGCAAAGCTAAAGGGAGGACTATGAAGACCAAAGATACCATAAATATGATTTAAATATAGGTCTTAGTTTAGTTTTATTGTTAAAATCTATCCTCAAGAAGCTTGCACAAACACAAGAACACATTTCATAACTTAATTTTTAGTTAAAGTATTCACTGTGCAGAAACTACCAGTTCAGTCGACTGAACAGGAAATTCCAGTCGACTGAACCTGTTACAGAATTATAACATGCACAGTTTTAGTCGACTGAAATTCCCTATTCAGTCGACTGAATTCGAACCTGCAAATTTTTATTGAAAAGACACCTTCTTCTTCCCAAGAGTTGCAACCATTCTCCAATGGTAATGGATGCATCTCTTGCCTGAATCTTTTGCAAATAGATACACCTCTTCTACACATATAAATACATGTTTCTATCATTTGCAAATCACCAATTCTAATTGCTTTAATCTCTCTATTATCTTGAACATACTTTCAGATTTCTTAAGTTTTTCAAAAGCAATCACAAACCACTTCAATTGCTTGAATCTCTGATTTATCTTAAATACTCTTTTGATTCATAGCAATTTATATTTCCTAAATCTTCATAAACACATTTCATACTCTTGAGGATAAGATTATAGGAAAGTTGTACTCAATTAGACTCATTAGTGTTATCAAGAACACAACAAGTCAGAAATACTTTTTGTATCTAGTTGAAGTCCTCTTCAGTAGTCGAGGCAAGAAATCCTGTTCGGTTGTTCGGGTAAGTTGTAAACCTATTCCTCCGGGTTAAGTGAGGGCTGTTGGTTAGTTGAATTCCTAAGAGGAGCTTAGGGACTGGACGTAGGACAAGAGGTCTGAACCAGTATAAAGTCTTGGTGTCTACTTTACTTACTGCTTATCGCTATCTACCTAGACCATTCCACTATTCCATATTATACGATCCTACCACATAGCCTCTTTCAGATAAGAATATTACCGTGAATTTCAATTGTTGAAATTAACGTAACAGATTCACCATTCGTTGTGCTCAAGTTGGTTTGGAATTTACTCACAAAATTATCTCCTAGTATGATTTTATGTTTTTGTTTATATGTGTCGAAGCAGAAAGCTTTGAATATAGATTTAGACTAGTATTTTTGCACACAATAGCCAAAGTGTCTCGAAGTCGGAAGGAGTGATATCGAGTTTGTGGGTGTTCGGGTACAATCCAAGAACGGATACGAAAGTACCATTATGAAAAGCATCAAAATTGAACCAGTATTTTGATAGATATATCAAATAGTTTGATTACTAGTCAAAATGCAGAGGAAGTGTGCATTCGTAAGAAAGAACATTAAAAGGTACATAGTTGTTTCTAAATCATATGCAAACAACACACTACTGACTTTCAACGATGTATGTGTGTTAAAATCTATTTTAGTTGTTTTAATACTCAACGTTGGATTTGTAAACGATGTCTTTTATATTAAGTATAAAAGATTTTGGGAATGTCACAAAACGATATGCAAGGACACTTCGAGGACCAGCACTCTTTTGGACGGAAAATTATTTCAAGAGGATTATATCATCATTTCAAGGTGTACTTCGAGGCATTGGAAGTGAGGTATATTTCTGATCAAAATACCAATATTAATGCTCAAATATATTCATTTTATTATATTTTATATTATTTGTTAGGTAACGATTCTAATTTGAAAATGATATTGTCACAAAAATTATCTTGGTTGTATGTATGTATATATTAAAACAAATTTATGCTAATACCTGTGATGTCATGACTTAAAAAAGAATTGTTTATTTATAATATATATAAATTATAAATACAAGCATATATATAGTTAATAATATAATTACTCATCATACTTTATATAAACATGCGTATATAATGTATAATGCATATATTATATTCGACTGTAAAAAAATAATTTATTTACTTATTATTATTTAAATCATTTAATTACAAAAATTAAACATACTATATAAAAATTATGTTTTAGATTTTATAAAATTACACTAACACAAAATAAATCCTCAGCAAAAATAAAATAAAAAATAACAAACAATTTTTTGTATTTTTTATTTTTAAATATAGGCTGAAAGTCCATATTTAATTATAAAATTATTTTTAGATCCCAAAATTATGAAATAAATTTTCTAAGTATAAAATAATTTATTGAAAATATAAATTTCAAAGTTTTACATCGAAATTGTTTTATATTATTAATTTAAGCTAAAACCATATAAAATTAATTAAAATTTTATTTATATTTTTTTTTAAAAAATTCCCGAGTCTTGCGCAAGACCAGTTATATGTATTGTATTTAAAAAAATTTTTGGTGTATTTATAAGTATTAATTTATATTTTCAATATATTAGTATACATTTTTAAATAAGAAATTAATTATATACATATATTCATTTTATTTACATATGCATGTATTTTTCTTGATTTTATTAAAAAATATTATTTATTTTATTCCATATATAATTGATTTAAATATATTAACATGATTATATATATATATATATTGTTAACATTTCATAATTATATTTATAAATATTGTTTTTTATATTTTTATCTACATTTATAATTTTTTTAAAATTAATTAAAGTTTATATATATATTTGAAATAATTTATTTATGTAACTAAAAGTATATATATACATACATTCAAAAATATATTTGCATATTGGATGGGCTAATGTATCCGTTTCGATGTAAATCCTAACACCTATACATAAGCATGTTATACCTTGGACGGATTGATATGTCACACATTGAACACACAAATGTATGTGTATATGATATGTATGTATATATATATATACTTTCATCATAACATAAATTAAATGAAACTATATTAATCCCAATAAAGATTTATTTAAATAAAATTTAGAAATATTCTAAATAAACTAGATATCATAGGCCCAATAAAGATCCAATACGGTAAATTTTTAGAAATTCACCCATTACTTTCACGGGGGTGGCCTAGTTCCAACAATTCTTTGGTACATAAGTATGGTCCTTCATAATTGCTTGTAGATCCTATAGAATCTATAGCTCTCACTCTGTCATCAAAGCAACTAGACACTATAACAGCTACCCATAGACTTCCAAGGGGTGACATGCTTTACCTACTCCCAATCAACGGGCTCATGCCCCTCCTAAAGGATATATAGCCTACTCGTGATACCACTACATGGATGGGGCCCTACCTCCTCTTCCATAATGGATCATGGGTTTCCTATAGTATTTGAAGATCGCTCCCTTTCATTTGCATCCTAATGGGTATGCCATATTGATTAGTTTCATATAGGAATTTCAGGTTCCTTCCACTTATCTGTAGATTGGATTCCTTTAAGCGATAAAAAGTATGGTGCAAGTTTCCCTATTTATCTATCTCGAAGTGGGAAGCAAGTTTAAACTGGTGGAGGACTTGCACTCAAAGTATAGAATGTTCAAAAAGGAGAATGTTTTTTGGGATAGGTCTCTATGCTTCCCTAATAACATTCAGGCTGTAAGTTACTTTGACCATTTGCTCCTATTCATTCTTACCTTGGACGGTTTTTGTGTCAACCATTAACCCCCTCTTCTAGTCTCTTTCCTAGGTTAGGTGAGAGATACATTGGGCGACTATTTAGAGAAGATGTTGAGAGACTTGAAGAGGATTCCCATAGAACTAAAGGAGGTTTCTCGTTTGGTGATGGATAATAATCTAAGGTAGCTAGGGCTGCTAGCTGATGGGTGCTCAATTGGGAAAGGTAGAGCTCCCTCCACGTGCAAGCCTACAAAGAAAAAAAAGAAAAACCCTTGAATGTAGGTGAGACTAGCGAGGAACTATCTTCTTAGCCCTTTGCTTCCCATGTTGATTTGACATTGGTCAACCAGCGGTGCAAACAGACGCCATAGGTTCAGATCTAGATTCCTTCAGGATCGAACCCTATGTGGGTGGCCGGCTAAAGTCCATAAGGGAATGGAATGGCGATAGTGTTCATACAAAGACAATTCAGGAGGTGAGCCCTCATTCCTATGATGGTGTACCCCAGATTAGAGCAAAGCTCACTCTTCCAGGCATATTGGCCTTGAGACCCTATATAACCTGGATGTCGAGGAGGCTTTGAACCAAACTTTTGAACCCAAGGAATGATAGGAGTTTATTTCCAGCCTTCCAGGGACATCATTGTTTCCGATTATTTATAGGATCCCAAGTTAGGGAGGCGACTCTACCTCGATAGTGGAAATTCAACAATAGTTGGAGACGCACGAGGACCCAAAGGGTTCGTTTAGACTCCATGCACTTTTTACACACATAGACACATCTCTTTTTCTATATTGCATTGATGCACTTCTTGGCTATAGTTCGATTCTAATTCTTTCTCTCATTTTTGTAGGGTGTATGAGCTCAAAAGGAGGCAAGCTACAATCCAAGTTCAAGAAGCTGAAGCCGAATGTACCCATTATAGATGTTAAGAAGGCCGCCTCCTCATTTGGCCCAGGAAATCATATTGGGCACTGACCATAAAGCTTAAGGAGGTACATACCAGCCAGAGAAAAAGGTGGCCAGGACCCTCATGATGGCTCCCATAAGAGGTCCTCCTCCAATGGTAGTAAGTCGAGATCCATGACTCCCATCTATCCCTATAAATCTCCAGGGGTTACACCTTTTCCTCTCTTGAACTCAATGACTTCTAAACGACAGAAGAATATGGACAGGAGAGGATAGATTGTATTTTCTCTTATGGGTAAGAAGAAGGAGAATGAAAAAGAAGGTGTTGCTATCATCACCGACCCGAGCAATCCCAATTACGATAAGTTCCAGTAACCATATCACTTGAGGGATCCCATCGCCCATTTACTAGCTGATGCTCTTACCACTTATTTTCCTTATGTGATCGACCTTCTCAGGGATGGGTTGAGAGGCAGTAAAGGCGCTATCAGAGTTCCATGACAAAGTACTTAAGGCCAGTGAAGAAATTAGCAAAGAGAATGTCCACCAAAATCTGAAGCCTTTTGAGCTATAGAAGCAGCTGTAGGAGAAGGACATAGATCACTAAATGGTCCTAGATGTGTTAGAGAGGTCCTAGGACGAAGAGATTGAGAAACTCAAGACTACTCCTTCTGTTGGCGAGGCTGAAGAAGGAGAACACTCATGCCCTCAAGGCCGCAAAGAAGGAGTACAACTCTAAAGCCGGAAGATTGTTCGAAGACTACAAGAATGTCAAGATCAAATATTCAAAGGAACTAGACGAGATTCAGGTGGTAGCTAGTAGAATAGAACTAGGGTTTTCAAACTAAAGAAAATGGCTGAGGATTGGAAGGTTGAGAGTGCCTCTCCCTAAGCAAGGTTCGAGGCTATGACCATCAAAAAGGCGACAGGGACTAAGGTGATCCAGAAGCTACAAGTGGAATGTGATGCGATTAAAAGCCAATTAGATCAGGTGGAAGAGCTTCTAAATGAGATTTACTTCAAAAGTTCATCAAGAGGAGCTTAGCATGGATGGATGATTATCAAGAAGTTATGTCCTCCATCCACAAACCGCTAGTCAAAGATGCTAATGCAGCTAGTGAGTATGGAGGGCCACCTATTAGCCTCGAGGCCATCAAAGCTCGTTTCTTAGTGGAGGAGAAGTATTCATAAACACTTTATGAATTGCCTTATATATAAAACTAATTTGATTTTAGTTTATAATACTTATGTTCACAACATAAATTAGTCATTTAAAGACCATCGACCCCAAAATTCTGTTAGGATGATTCATACAAGATTCCTACTTACAATTATTACATACAACCTTTTGACTAGCATAACCTGCCAACTCCTTGGCCTAAGATATGTAGGGGTTTCTTTTAAACCCATATCTCGTATGGTTTTGTAAACTATTATTTGGATGATATTAATTTTAACCTTGTGTACTGCTCTTAAGTACATGACCTTATTAAAAGAAGTTAACTCAACTTCACTCATAATTAATCGTGCTTTGTCCAACAAATTTTGATTACCCCATATTGATACATCATTATGTATCATAAGGAGGGATGACATTTAAGGTTGATTCTTTATTTCTTTTTAGGTACGTTCGGAACTCTTTCCAATATACTAACTTATTCGATCAAATCGAATCATTTTATTTTATTGCATGTTATTCTATTTACTTCCGTTTTGTATTCTATGAGATTACCGTAGACATACTACATGTGTATCAACTACACATGTCCATGTTGGCGATAACTCTTCATTGAATATAATGAAGTATGTGGAACTATTTTGGTATTAACTGACCTACAATTGTCTATAATTCCAAAATAATTGTAAATAATTTTAGTTACTTCAGTATTTTCCAATGCATCATATTTTTTGTGAAAACAAATACCATGTTATAGTTTTATTTCATAGCGAATATTAATAATATTCACATTAAAATATAACTATATCTATTTTTAGTCGATACAAAAAAATAGTCATTATTTCACAAATAATGTTCGGTATGCTATATGAAAATAGTTTTCATAACCTGATGCGATCAATTAGTGCTATATGGCTTGCTTCCATTATTTCAACCATTAATATAATTACGTACTAAATTCGCAGGTCCATCATTCACTTAATATAGATTATTTATTTTATATACTGTAACTAGTTGACAACACAGAGTTCATTGATCAAATATCTTGAACTCAAAGAAATAAATTCTCATAGAAAACAATTTTCTATATGAGAATACATTTTGGAAAAGAAATCATATTTCTTATTCTAAGATTAAGTATCAGTTATTTTTTACAATTTAATTTTCGATGTTTATTTATGAATCATAAGTGATATTCATTCTCTTCATCCCAACTATACCTTTAAATCACATCTACTATTGTACATTCATTTTCTTTCTATATGGTCAAACCCTTCAAAAGAAAACCCTTACTACAATATCATAACAAACTCTTTACAAACTGCACTTGAACATCCTTCAACAAATATGTTGAACTTCGCGTAAACAAATCAAATTAACATATTAGAGATCGAGTCCTTAGATATATATTGTAGTTTTGGTCTTGTGTTACTTTTAACATAATGTGATTTTTATCATAATCAATCAAATTAAATATTTGATCTCGTACTATTTTTTATTTTCTTATTTCGAATGAATAAATTTTATCGAAGTATCGTACATTACGAACTATGACCGTTCACCATATAATACTTATATGTGATAGTATATGGATTAGATAACCATTGTTTTTGAGTTCAGAACTCATAGAATGCAATACACGGCCCAGACCAAATAAACACGTAAGAGACCAAATTATGTGTGTATTAAGTAGTTGTAAAATTATGTTCTCACATGGGTAGAAAACATTGACAAGCGAGAAGTATTTAGTTATAAGTATATATATATTATATTTCTATTTGTCAATCTTCAATTTAGTCTGTTTGTATATTTTAATTTATAAACATTTTATTAATCATACTAAATGCACAAATTTATCAATGTAGATCATTATAACATTATATAGCATATGTTCTTACAATATTAGAAAGGTTAAATGTTATCATTTCATTTTTCTAATAAGGCTTCTCCTAGTCTTTTATGTTTTGTCAAACTCTAAGTCGAAACATTGAAGCCTTTCGACTTCTCTAGTAGGTGTTAAGACTCGTCTATCTTGGAATTTTGACCTTGAGTTTGCCCAATAAGTCATAGCTCCACAGAGGATGGATAACTCCTTATCCGTTGTATCGCATACAACCCTAACCCTTTGGTACCTTGTCCTAACTCCACTTCAACTTTGAGTCTACTCAACAAATCGAGAATGAAATTGTCCACTCGTACCTACTATATCACGATGACCTAATTATATTATATGTTCCCTAAGTCTAGTCAACGAATACATATAGTTATCTTACATCGTCTATTCAGTATATCAATAATACTATGCATAACATCCTGAGCGTGAGTCCGCTCAATAACTAAGGAGTATGTAAGAAATTTATTAATATATATATATATATATATATATATATATATATATGGTAGAGAAAAACATTATATTGAAGATTCATAATCTTTAATATTTAATATTGGGTGATATCGACTATGGAATAACATAATTCTTATGAATTACTCTTATGATTCAAGTGTTGGACACATCGGAAATTATGGTATACATACAATACGTATGTATTTATCCCTTAAGTTTATTTAGGGTTTCTTTAATGTTCCACCTTTAGTTTATACATTGATATTATATAAGTTTTATTATTATATAACTTTTATATTTCATACTACTTATATAATAGTCTTATGTATAATATTATATTAATTAAATATTATTTAATTAATTAACATTTTAATTAATTTTTATATTATTTTAATATGTCATTTATATTAAATATTTAATATATACTATAACCTTTATAGCATAACAAATATATCTCATATATGTGTATTTTTATTTACATATTTATTTATTTATTTAATTAACCTTTAATTAATTAATTTAATCAATTGACCTTTAATTAATTTGTTTAATCAATTAACCTATAATTAATTTGTTTACTTAATGAACCTTTAGTCAATTATTTAATTAATTTTTTTTAATTAAATTATATTAGTTTCAAAACTCATATTATATACATACATGTATTAATATGATATTTTAAATATTTTAAAATATCATAATATATATCAAACATGTATAATATACGTATATATTTTTCATTAACTAACTTATTTTATTAATCTTATTAATAAATTTAAATTTTCAAAATCAATATTTAATATTTTCAAACATTTTGAAAATTTTATTATATTATAACTTTTATAATATATGTATATCTTATTTTAAATTTAACTTTTAAATTTAAAATCTTATATCTTAATTTTCAAACTATTTTGAAAATTAGCCCAAGGTTCGACACAAATTTAGTTCTTCTCTATTAGGGATAATCTTTGCACCGTGAGCTTAATAGTTAACCATAACATGACTAATTTGGACCGCATAGGCTAGTGGAATCTGATACTATTGTTGAAACTGGGCCAACCCTCAGTGAAAGAGATGGGTGAATTTCAAATTTTTTTCCTTATTGAATCTTTATTGGGCCTATGAAGTCTAATTTATTTAAAAGATTTCTAAATTTAATTTGAATAATATCTCTTATTACATTTAAATTTAAAAATTATAGATAGAATTTTATTTAATTTATATTCAATTAAATATAATAGTACACATATGTATCATATACATATATGTATGTGTGTGCATGTATAACATAATAATCCATTCAAGGTATAAAATACCCGTATATAAATGTTGGGATTTACATTGCAACGGACATATTAGCTCATCATATGTGTATTAAATGTTGTCCAAATATATGTATGTACATAAACTTATTATTTATATATATATTAAAAACTCTATGAAATTATATATATATATATTACTTATATATAAAATATTAATGATTTATATACAAATATTTTATAGTATTAAAATTTTAAATAATTTATATATACACATAATATATAGAAGTTTTTTAAAAATCATTTTGCATATATATATATATATGTATGTATGTATATATGTATATATGTATGTATTACAGTAACAAAATTATTATTCAATTTTTTAAAAATATACATATAATTATAAATATAGGTATATTAGTAATATTTAAATAAGTATTTGTATTTATATGTGTATATATATATATATATCCATTAATTTTGAAAATAAAATTTATATATTTTTTGAACTTTTCCAAATCGAATGCACAACATAACAAAAATTTATTCATTATTTTATTACATTATTATATATATATATATATATATATATATATATATATATATATATATATTAATTAGTTGAAATACAATAAAATAATAATAATAATAATATTTCATGTTATATTACTCAATTTTTAAATTTTCAAAAAATCAATCATTATATTTTAAGGTTAGAAAAATTTTCTAGAATTTTCTTAGTAAAATAGTTATTTTTAATAAGTTGAATATTTTCGATCGAATATTAAAATGATTTTTTAAAAATTTAAATTGATTTTAGAATTTGGATTTTTCCCCGAGAGTTTATATAAGGATAAAACAATTTTATAAAATTTAAAATTTAATTTTTGAAACATTTATAATTTTATATAAATTATTTAATTCGTACGTTGATTTAAAAATAATAAATAACAGTAAATAATTGTTAAAAAATAATTTTCACACACCAAAAATTATAATTATTACGAATATGCCTTTATAAAATATAGATCAATTATTAACATGATATGATGACATAAATATATTCGAGTCATATAACTAATATTAAATGACATATTAATGTATACATATATTAACTGATAAAATCATAATAATTAAAAATAAAATACATGTGGTTGCGCACTTCAGATCTACATAAAAATTGTATTTTTTTAATAAATACATACGTATAACCAATCTAGTCTGTGACAATATCGATACATATAAGAATCGTCACCTAACTATCAATGTGCGTGTGTGTCTATATATATATTATGAAAAATATGCTGTTATTCAGAAATTATAAATTATATAGTATAGTAAATACATACCTAATACTAATGCCTTTAAGCAACCTTGTAATGATGAATTCTCCCTCCTTCGAAATCTTCTCGATTCGGCAGATGCTAATCTTTGACTCGTAGACCTTTAGCTAACCAAGAGCAGTCGTCTTTTGAATTGATTTTAGATGAATTTTTGGAGCACCTTGTTGATGAGGTTAGCTAATAATGATGGGGAAATGGTAGCCAAAAATTCCTTTTTTCATTAGGGTTGAGGGTTCTTTAACAGTGGAAGAAACAGAGAGAAATATAGATCACATCTCATACCATTTCTCAACAAATCTCAACCATCCATCTCCAAGCGCCCCTAGCCTTTTTAGCTGCCTCCTACATGCCTTATTGTTAAAAAATAACATATTAACTTCATGGGTCGACAACGTATTTAAGCCCAAATAAATATTATTAATTAAATCTAATTTAATTGCTTGTCGATATCGCATTCGATCAATATATTTGTAGCTATTATAAATATATGCAATAATATTTGTTCCTCAAATCATATTCAAAATTTTATAGTTAATATTTCATAAATATTAATTAATTAAATTAATTATAACAGTTATAAACTAATTAAATCTTTTGGTCTAAAGAGAATTCATCATTCCGGTTGTGTGACTCATCAGGTGTAAATTCGGTCAGCGATTAACATCAAACTATTCGAATGTTAATATTCACATGTCACTTAGCAGGCGTTTAACATTTTGGCCAAATTTATCGCTTACTTGGTTTCGGTAAAATACAATTTTATTATTAAGCGTTACCCAGTTGCGACATTTATTTACACTAATACTCTTTGGCAAAACTATATCACTTTGGACTTATGGAATTTGGTAATGATCAAAATTCCAATATCATCCATATTCAACTTTAAGTCCAAACACAAAGTCCTTGATTCAATAATAGCAATTATTATTAATCAATATGCTTTGGTTAAAGACTTTGACTTTGAGTTGACTTGAGTTGACTTGAGTTGACTATGATACTAACCCCATACGGCCGAGGAGACGAATCTCTCTTGAATAGTGCTTCACTTCTGATACTTCCACTCGACCCAACTGTAGTCACTTAATGGACATCATGCTATGATTTGACTATAATTAAAGTCGAGCTTTCATACTGAAGATCCACAGTATTCTCAAGTCGAGAGAACTGTGTAAATTAGTCGCATTGATATTTTTTTGACCTTAGTTATATTAATTAATAAAAATAGTCATGTGATTCATTCAATAGTAAAGCAATAATTATCACTATGTAACTCCTAGGTTCCCCCAGTATTCATAAGTAATACACGGCCCAACATTCGAAGAGTCTTACGTACTCTAGTCTCAACGTATACATCAATATATAGTCTCGATGGATCTTGACTAGGATCATTTAAAATGGTGTATTTGTTTTCATTGTGATAAATTACTTACAGTTACAACACTTTGTAACTACTATCACAAAACTTACAATCTATGGATTTTCTATTAAATATACTTTTAACTAAATTAATTAATTAATTAATATAATACATTATATCATGCCAAGTAGTTAATATCGGTATCACATACGTATTGGTTATGTACCGATGTAAGATATTTTCAAATATCGTGATAATGTCGAATAATATCGGTAAAATATCAAACATGTGTAGAACATGCTATAAATGATATTGTACTATATTATAATGTTTTATTGATGTTAAGTATTTAAATATTTGGATAAAAAATCCCTAATTACTATCAAAGATTGATTGCATGTAGTTTATAGATTATAATCAGTTTACTGAGATATCCAATTTAATATAAATAATAATATAGGCTTGTAAAAACCAAAAAATTCGTATAATGTACATCTTTATATTATATTCATTATTTCTTCAGTCATCTAATAATCTAAATTAATTTCCCAAATTTTCGGTATTTATAGTTTAGTCGTTTTCATTTTCACTCAATTTATCGAATAAGAAACATTGATTTTGTACCAGTTACTACTTTAGCTCGTTCCTTATCGATATGTCAAATATATGACTTTACTGCTCTTCAAATTTTAGTTCTAGGCGCATGATAATAACTAATAAAATGAATTTTCATAAGTTAACTTACCAATTAGAAATGATGCACAAAAAATAACTAAAAAGAGAAGTATCCCTTTCATGATCTTGTCTTTAGTGGCAAAGTCATCAAGATAATAAAACATATAAAATAGCAGAAAAGTTGACTTTTCTTTATTGAAAGACTAATGAAGAAGTCTAAAACTGTATAGTTAAAACTAAAAAAATTAGTGCATTAGGATTTCTACTATGGTCTACAAATTATCATTCACCATATACAAAAAACAAGTATTGAGAATGTGAAGGTATTTATTTGTAACGCTATTTTCTCTAGCGCATATAATAGTGAAAGGTATTCTTAAAAAATATCGGGTATTTTACACTAAATATCAAAGCGATATATCGATAAATATCGGGCAATATATCGATAATGATATTCTAAAATATATGTTGAAAAAATATCGACTTAGGAGTGATATGAGATATATCAGTGATATGTCAACAACATTATTCGATATTGACTACATAGATATCAAGTACATAATAGAAAGAAAACACTTTTATTTCGAATAAGATTGTTCAACGAGTTAGATATATGTAATGAATCATATAATTGCCCCTAGGGCATACTTCTTACTCTATCAGGCCACCTTTTAGCCTCGAGGCCATCAAAGCTCGTTTCTCAGCGCAGGGAGGGAAGCTATCCGCTATGGTTATATAAAGGTGGATGTTGATGAGAAAGCCCAGAAGGAGCAAAAGGAAGTGACGAAGAGCGGTAGTTCAACTTCAGGGGCTACTACTCAAGGTCAGGCCTCAAAACTAGTTATTTTTGCCCCATGCATGACGTTCCTCTAACCATTTTTCACATTTCTTCAGATATGCTAGTTCGAAGCATGCCTCAAAACTTTCCCTAGCCTCGAGATGATGCTCAGCACCAGGATGCCACTCCATCTTCTCCTAAAGGAGGTACGATTCTTCTATATAGCCTATGGGCCACTGCTCAGGACATTCGACCCGCTTAGGCAAAGCCATACTTGGAAATTCTTATCATTCCCATACAGATGACATAGCCATGACAAATCCTCTGGAGTTATGGTTTCTTCTAAAGCCCCATCGCCAGGGACTGTGCTCTCAAGTCCTTTAGATTTCACGGTTGAAGAGAACCGTGATTAGATATCTGCTCTCAAGGATGTTGTTGATATTGAGATTACGGGCTTCACTGAATCTACAAAGGACTTTGATAGCGAGGAAATTCCTACGGAAAATGTCATGACTACGTTCGCGGGGGAGTTAGCCACGGTTAAGATGGAGGCAATAGAGGAGCTGAAGTTTTTAAAGGAAAAAGAAACTAAGCTTGATGAGGCCGTTGCATCCAAGTCAATTGAGGACAAGAAATGAATAGAGCTTGTTGGATCTAAACCATCCCAGAAGAGCCACTCATCCAAGTCTAAGTCCAAATGATAGCTATGGTCGTACATTTTCTATCTAGGAGTAGTTTGTCTTATGTTCTTGCTGTACCAAACATTTTAACCATGTTCACCCAATTTTGATAATTTTTGTGAGGGTGTGCATATATTATTTTTGACAGTTGCAAATTTTCACTATAGATATTTGGATATTTGATGGTGTTTGAATGTATTTTCTATCGCATATCCTGCTTTCCTGCTATATTTTCGTTTTTCCAGTTTACTTGTCTTCATATGTGCATTCCATGCGTACTTTATACAAGATGGTACTAGTATTGATAGGCTAGTGGTCATTCTTTGATATTTCTAGGTTGATCGCCTGCATTGAGTCATTTGATCGATGGTTATCAGTGCCATCATTTCATAAGAGTCTCAATTACATAATAGCAGTATAATTAGAAAGTCAATAGAGATTAAGCAAAGTAAAGATGAAGATCCTCCTCGTTCCAAGCTTTTCTGAACACAACCCCATCTACGATGCTGAGGATTAAGGCTCCATTGCTTAAGTCCTTATGGATGACAAACGATTCCTCCCAGGTTGATTTGAGTAACCCGGTCTAGTGAATATTCGCTTTAGCACTAAATCTTGCTCCTTGAGAGGGCAGTGTCTGACCTTAGAGTTGTACTGCTTGGCTACCCTTTGCTTATGCGCCTCGGCTTTTAATACAGTTTCATCGTGCCTTTCACCAATAAAATTCAATGACATATTCACTAAATCCTCATTTTCATTTTGGTCATAACGAATCCTCCTGTACGATGGCATTGTTGTCTTTACCAGTAACATCGCTACTGACCCATAAGCCAACAAGAAGGGAGTATGTCTCGTCGCAATCTTGAAAGAATTGTTGGACCATTGTGCTAAAGGAAGCTCATTCTCCCATGCTCCTTTTGCCTTTTCAAACTACTTCTTTATGAGGTTCTTTAGAACCATGTTGACCACTTCCACCTGTTCGTTGGCCTATGGGTATGCCATTGCAAAAAACTCTTCATTATTCCATGCCATCGGAAAAAGTTGATAAACTCTGTTATCAAATAGTAGTCGGTCATTCGAGATGATTTGATAGGGAATTTGTACTTGCATATCACATTTCTAACCAAAAAATTACAAGCTTGGTTGTTTATACATTAGTAAGTGGTTCAGCTCCAGTCCACTTAGTAAAGTAGTTGACTGCCATTATAGCATGCTTAGCTCCAACCATGGCCATGGGTACTTCGCCGCTCGGATCTATTCCCTATGCTGCAAAGTGCCAAGGGCTAACATTGTGCATCAGCTCGGTCGGATGCAATTTGGGATCTTCACAAATCATTGTCATTTGTTGCACTTTTTCGCGTATTCCATCGCATCAAGATTTAATGTCGACCAAAATTACCCATACCATAACACCCACTTTGCTAGAGTTTACCCCTAGTACGATCTTCGCAACTTCCATGATGTATATTCTCCAGCACTTCCTCGGTTTCTCTTCCGGCTATGCACCTTAAAAGTGGGTTAGAAAATACCCTTCGATACAACATACCATCTTTAATGCTGAAGCGAGGCGCCTTCCGTAAGATCTTCATAGTTTCATTCCTGTTGTTCGATAAGCCCCATAACCCAAATACCCTATAATCGACGTCATCTAGCATCCAGGTTTCTTTGAAATTGATAGTTGCAATCATGTTCACATCCTCAATGCTAAGGCAAAGTAGGGTCGCAAATGGTATTGAACTTAAGAAAGGCCCATCTCATGTACTTGCCATTTTTGCCAACTCATCTGCATCCTGATTTTCTTCCTATAGAATGTGTCTGATCACATAATGCTCCGTCTCATTAATAAAAGTTTTTCCTTTCTTAGATGGGATGTAAAACATTCCCTTTAGCCTAGAACTCCCCGAGCACCTGATTTTCAACCAATTGAGAGTCGTTATGTGCACATTGTTACTTTATTTCCAATTCTTTAGCTATCCCCAATCCTGCTATCAATGCCTCATTTTTGACCTCATTATTGGTTGCCTTGAACCCTAAGCACACTGCATAGCGTAACTTCCTTCCCCCAGGTGTTAACAGTACTACTCCTACACCAAAGTCATGCTCGTTCAAAGCTTCTTTTACATACATCTTCCATTTAAGATCTTCTTCCTCCTAGGATTCAACTTCCTCATCCCTAATAGTAAACTTGGCAATGAATTCTGCTAGGGCCTGTCTCTTAATCGCCATTCAAGGATGATAGATAATCTCGTATTGGCTCAGCTCATTGCTCCACTTCGTCAGTCATCCTAAGGTGTCGGGCCGGTATAGGACCTATCTCAATTGCTGCTCTATCAATACTCGAAAGGGATGCGACTAAAATAGATCTTTAGCTTTTAGGATGCTATTAGCAAATAGTACATTAATTTTTATAATTTAGGATATCTAGATTCTGGTCCGGTGAAGCATTTACTCATATAATATACCGGTCATTGCACCCTATCTTCTTTTCGAACCAGCGTTGCACTCAAGGCAAGGGTTGAGTCTACTAAGTACAAATATAAATCTTTCCATTCCACTAGCGTAGAAAGAACGGGTGGCTTTTGTAGGTGCTTTAGTAAGTTAGGAATATAGCCAAGCATTCATCTATCCACAAAAATTGCCTTTCTTCTTCTTCTGTGCTTCAAAGAATGGAACACACTCATCAGTCACTTTAGATATGAACCTACTTAGTGCCGCCACCTTTCCAATCAGGCTTTGCTTTTCCTTTCATTTTTTAGGGATTTTGATGTCCTTTAAAGCTTGGAACTATTCTTGGTTATCTTAGATTACCATGGTGTGCATGACAAATCATAAGAATTTTCAGATGAAACCCCAAAAGAAATTTTTTTAGCAGATTCAACTTCATCCCTAACTCCCATAAGATTTAAAACATCCCATCCAGGTTAGAAATGTGGTCTCGGCCTTTTTTGATTTCACTAACATGTCATCAACATATACCTTCATAGTCCTTCCAATTTTATAGGCGAACATCTTATTAACTAAGAGTTGATATTTTGCTCCTGCATCCTTGAGCCCAAATGGCATGACTTTGTAACAATGGAGTCCTAAGTCAATATTAAAACTAGTGTGCATTATGGGTTTGGAATATACATAATGATTTTGTTGTACCCAGAGAATGCATCCATAAAAAGTAAAAGCTCTTGTCCTGTAGTTCCATCTACTAGTTGATCGATTCTAGGGAGTGGGAAATAATCCTTAGGACATGTCCTTTAGGTTAGAAAAATCAATACACGTCCACCATTTTATATTTAGTTTCCTCACCAGAACTAGGTTTTCTATCAATTTCGGGTATCCAAATTCCCCGATTAACCCTTTTGCTAATAAAATTTCCACCTCTTCGTTATGGGCCGTTGACTGCTTAAGGCCTATACTTCTTTACTTTTGTTTCACTAGGGGTTTTCTTAGGTCGATATTTAAGGCCTAACATGCAATTGAGTGAGAGATTCCACACATATATGCATGGGACCAAGTGAACACATCTTGATAATATAATAGGAATACTATTAACTGTATCTTTAGATCCCACTCCAGCCTAGATTCTTTCTTTATAAGCTTCATTAGGTCGTTGTTATCTACCTCCACAAACTCTACCGCCTCTTCGTGCTCCGTTGTGGTCCCCTCTCCTCCATCTCTTGTGTTAAGTTCATTAGAAGGATAACTTGTAAACCCATGCATGGGCCCTCCTTTATTTGCTATGCGATCATGTTTTGGCCAAAGTGCGACCTCTGCGCCTTTCCTTTTTTCCAAGTATTTATTTTCCGAAGCTCTGCCACATAACACTCCCTAGATGCGTTCCTGCTTCCCTCCACTACCCTTAATCCATGAGTTGTAGTAAATTCCATGGTCAAGCACCATTGGGCCAGCACCATGTGTAAATCTGATAGCGAAAGTCGCCCCAAGAAGGCATTATATGTAGAGAATCAATCCACCTAAATGAAATTTTGTTATCATATGCTGATCTGGGATAGATTCTTAGCTCAACAACTAGATCCAGCCTTCCCAAAGGCATTTTGCCTTCTCCTATGAAGCCATACAGTTGATAGTTGCATGATGTGACATCCTTCAAGGACAATCCCATTCTATCAAATGCATCTTTGAATAGTATATTTACCAAACTCCTACCGTCTATCAAAATCCGATGCACTTCTACTAGGCCGAGCATTGTCGAAATCATCATGGGGTCCATATGCGGGCACTGCTCATCTTGCAAGTCACTATCTTTGAAAATTATCTCATCATGCTGTCGATGAGAGGCCTTAGCCTTACACTCCTTACCAATGATATATACAAAAACTTCCATATTCTTTAGATACTTTGTGTATCTTTCCATCGTAGCCCAACTTTTGTTTGCTACATGGGGTCCTCCTGTTATAGTATTAACCACCAATCTCCCATCCTTCTCACAATTAGCACTAGCTCCTTCCCTTCGATTCCCCAATGGTGGTTGCTTTAAGACCTACCATAGAAGGACAGGGAGAGCGTTAGGGTTCCTGATGTACCACTCCAACTTCTTTTTTCTAAATCTCTCCTCTACAATGTCTCGTAGATGTCGACATCCATTAGTATCATGCCTACGAGATTCATGAAATCTACAATATTTTCCTATATTTATGTCTACTTCTATTTCCTTTCTCGGTTGAGGTCTATTATACTTAAGCTTCGCTTGTGTGTGAGGTAGATGTTCCATGGTATAGTTCAGTGCTATGTGAGCTTTGAATCTTGGTTCAGGTCTAAACCTTCTTCGATCCACTTTCTTTATGCCAAAAGTTCTTTGATTGTTATCCTTCTTCTTAATAAAACCACCTCAATGATCTTTAGCCGTAGCGTTCACACTATTAGATGCCTTTGATGACTTGATAATCACTCTACACAACAAAAAAATACCATATTTACAACGAACGATGCCCGTTGTAATAGGTGTTTTACAATTGACTTGCAACCATCGTAATATGCAGAGTTGTCATAGACCGATGAGATTGTACAACCGTTCGTGACCATTGTAAATGCTTGTTGCAATAAAGTTTTTTTATATCTGTCAAAAGTCGTTGCAATAGGGTATTTTACAATTGTAACTGCCAGTTGTAAATCTGTAACATTTCTCTAAAAAGCATGATATTGCAAATGTTATTGAAAGTTGTAGTAGCATAGAATACAATTGGCTTGTCCGGTTGTAATACGCCTTAACTACAAGAGGCCAGGACCGTCCTAATATACAAAATTAGCTGCAAATTTTATACTACAATGCACATGTACCAATATTTAATAATTTAATGAGTAATAAATATTATCATACAACAACCAAAATCACACATTCCAAAGGACTAAATAAATTTACATTAAAAAAGTTCTAACACACATTCCAAAAAGCAAGATAAAGTTACATTCATAAAGTTATAACATAGTACAACACATAATCCATAAATACATACCCAAGAAAAAATTCCAAAAAGCTAAATAGTTCCAAAATACATATCAAGTTCTAAAATAGAGTATTAATACATAACCCATAAAACAAAAATGTACATACATATTGGACCAAGGAGATGAAGTCTTTGTGCCACGCGACAGTTAACCAAGTGAACCATTAAATAGTGTACATGCTAGTTCCTTGACAATTCAAGTAGACACACTTGCTTCTTCAAGCAACTGCTTCACTTTAGTGATGTAGTCACCCATCCCTTCTTCCTTGCTCTTTGCTTTTCAAACCCAAATATGTTTTAATCAAATTATAAGAAACCATTATGTACAATTGCATATTTAAAAATCGGTTGTAACATATTACTTTTTAAATAAAATTGTATATTAATTATTAAATACTAATTATGATGTACGTATTTTAAATTATTAATAAGGGCATTTCACCAGAAGGACAAACTTTTCAGTCCAATTAGTTTCTAGGACACATATTCAAAGAAATTACTTTCAAGGCCAAAGTCAGCAGAATAATTACTTTCAAGGACAAAGTTAGCAATCCAATTACTTTCAAGGACATAATTTAATAGGTTTTTAGGCCCTAGAAACTAATTATTTTATGTTTTGTCCTTGAAAGTAATTATTTCAGTTGTGTGTCCTAGAAACTAATTCCACTTGCTAAAGATGCCCTTGTGGCTAATTTCCACTTATTAATAATTATTACTTGCTCATACTGGAAATGCACGAACCAAGATCAAACACTTCTATAAAAAATTGATCGTGTAATACTTTGTTGCCTGTTTACTTATTTATAGAATCTGAATCTCTTGTTTGTTTGCCGTATAACTAGAAGTATACATAATAGGATGACCTGTAATGGGCTTGAGATTCATCGATTAAATAATAGGATGACCTATATAATATACCTTTAAAAGGTAGAATATAAATGAAAATTTAATTTATATGCGTTAGCACTAGGATAAACACATATTGTAACGACCCAGAATTTTGAACAAATTAAATTGAGAATATTTAATTAATTTTAAATATTTGAATGATGACTTAATTTGAATCCCCGATATAACTTTGAATTTGGTGATTAAATTATAAAAATTTAATCTATTGTAAGTTGAATAAAATTGGTATCTTCAATTGTAGGCCGAAGAAAAATATTTCGAAAGCTTTTAAAATTCGTATTGATAATACTGAAGATAACAGAAGCTTCAGAATTGAGTTTGGAAACAATTTGATCAGTTTTGAAATTAATTGTTTGAACCGATATTTAAAAATAGTCATTTTTCAAATAGTCTCGGAATTTGACGAAACCAGTTCCATTGGGTCCGTAACGTTGAATTATCATCGGATTTCAAATTTCGTAATAATTGGAATTGTGGTTTGAGCGTATGATATATAAACGCGTTGGACTTTGTTTTGAAACGAATTGAATCTAAATAAAATAGGGTTGCTTTTCTTTTATCCGACCATAAGTACAATTCGCCTCCCTTTTGTCTCGTTCGTACCCTCCCTCCTTTTGATAAAATACACGAAAGAAATCGTGATAACCATGCCGTCTTCAATTTCAAATATCTCGTCCTTCCTTAGTTCAAATCATTCGAGATCTGTTCGTTCAAATCAAGACAATGGCGACCGAGTTCTCGTTCAAAGCATTTCAAACATAGATCCCCTCTTTAAACATTCATTCACGAAATAAAAAAAATCAGTTGGCCGAAGCCTCTTTAAAAAAAATCAAAATCGATTTCGCGCATAACGAAGAGGAGGCGCAGCGACTCGTTCGATCGCGAGGCAGCTGGGGCTCGTCGATTTTTCGCCTTGGACTCGTCAATTTGGAGTTCGAATAAGTGAAATTTGGAGCTCGAACTCGGAGGTGACGTCTTTGTCGAGTGGCGTGACGTATTCGAACGCGAGCGTGTGGGTTCTCGAGCACCTGGGAGCGACTTCGAGGTTGGTCACGAGGCATGGTCGAGCAGGCGATGTCGGAGGCCGTGGAGTTCGCGAGAGAGCTAGGGTACGAGCTGAAGGTCGCGATGTCGCGTAGGGTTCTCGCGACTCGATTGAGTGGAGGCAGTTGTTCGATTTCGACAATTTTGGTCTGAGGAGTCGCGATCTCGTGGGTACTGGAAGCTCGGGGCAGTTGGGTTCGCATGCGATTATGGGAAGTCAGGCACTTGCGATGGCAGGAAAGGATGTCGCGAATTCGAGCAGCGACTGAGCGGTGGTGAGTTGCCGTTGTCAGTGAGGGGAAGCAAGGGCTTCGCGAGCAGGTCGTGATTTCAAGAATCGAGAGCAATAAGGTATAAATTCTATTCGATTTAATATATGTTAAAGTTCAGTGTAAACTGAAGAAAGTCTATATGCAGTAATATATGACCTTAGTTTTGATTTTTTTTTGTATGATAATATGTTAAAACTAGAAAAAATAGGTATATAATAATTGCAGTAAGATAAAGTATGCTGTTATCACTTATATACAGTGAAGGAGAAATTGGTTAGTTAAAAATTTAAATTGTTTGATTTAGTAAAATTTTTAAAAGAATGTATGCAGAAGAAGAGAATTTAAACAAGTAAAATTATTTTATTGAGTTATATACATTTATATATAAATAGTTAAGGGAATGGAAAAATCTGTATAAAGGAGAAATAGTCTAAATTAAATTTATTTTTTTTTAAAATGAAATCACCAATGAATCAAAATTTTAAAATAAAAATTTAAATTTTTCGATTGGGTTCGAATGTTAATTTATTTGTATAATGTCTATACAAGCACTACGCCATAGATTGCATACTGCAACACCAAAGAAGTGATGCAGGAAGTGCCAAAAAATGTTGCTGTAGGCTAAAAAAGGGCAAAGGCAACACTTTCTCGGTGTTGCATTTTGCCGCGTTGCCGCAGACCTCAAAGGCAACATTTTGACTATCTAAGGCAACATAAGAAATATTGTTGCAATAGAACCCTATTTGGGTCTATAGCAACATCCATAGGTGTCTGTACCAACGTTCCAAAATGTTGCTATAGATATTAACTTTCTGAATTTGTGGGGCCCACAATGTAGAGCATATTTGATTTTTTAATAGAAATAAATATTTATTTAATAAAATGCTACCGCACAGAATTTGATATTCAAACAGTAATTTATTTAAATAAATATTTTATTTCAACATTTAAAATAGTACAAATTCCTGACTCCACTATTTTACAATTCAATGATATATAACACTAATATTCACATATACAGATATTCCTCACTACATCACTCAGTTCACTCATTACATATGCAGTTTCAATTTATACAGACACCGACACCGACAAACATATGACGAGCTGAGTGCCGAGCCGAAGGCGAGCCGAGTGCCGAGCCGAAGGCGAGCCGAGAAGCGGGTCCGGGCGCAGCGCCGGCGGGGGTCCGGGGCACCGCAGTCTCAGCAACTTCATCACCCATCGGATTTCGGAAGATCGAGCCTTCTTTGAAACGACGTAAAATGATGCACAAATGAAGACTGAACTTAGCAAACCCCATCCTCAGCAACTTCATCACCCATCGGAACTACTGCCCATCTACCACTTACCTGAAACACAATTGCCTGAAACACTGACCATCTACCAAACACTGACCACACTCCCAACCTCTTTCACAAAACACCCACTCACTGCCTCATCAAATTACATCATCAACACATAGGCAGCCTATCAAGCAAAAACAGTGAATGCATCAGGCATGTACACGAGAAACATAGACAGTAATATGATATACAAAGGACTTGGAGCAGTTCATGTTAAAGAACAAGGTTAGCATGGTACCAGTTCAGTCCAGACCAAATATATAAGGTTAGCATGACTTGGAGCACCAGTTCATGTTAACAAACGAAAGTCTTACATCAACCTTAGGAATCGCTTCCAGATTCAAGACATCAGGCTATCAACTATGGCAAGCATTGAACTACACAATCGATTTCAGCATCAGCAGCAAGAGATCATCATCACGACAGTGCTCAACACATCAGCAATCACCAATAAGACCAAAATCTGGACAGTGGGCAATTAGCACACAACCTTCTCCACGTTTAAGACCAACACCATTGCAATCCAAAGTTTGGCAAACCATTGTCTGAACACCAACACTTTCAAGTTCAACCCTAAGTGTCAAAGAACCACAAACATCATCAATAGAGCCGCAGTCAGAGCACGAACACTGACAAAAACGCAAGCTGAGGAAACGTCTTCAATTCAAGCGAAGTCAGAGGCAAAAACTTCATTGCGATTTAAGCGACTCCATCAGAACAACGAGGCATCGCGTTTCTTCAAGGCGACTGCATCAAACAACGACGAACTTCTGCTTAGATCCAGATCCAACAGCGAGCAAAGATCAAATGGGCGGCAGTAAACAACAAAACTCATCAGGCATTAGGTGGAATCAGCAACTACAAGATTCAGGCATAGGAAATTTAGATCTGACCTAGCATTGAAGGCAGCTTCTAGTTACAGTGCCTTTTTTATTTTGTTAGCTACAGCGAATTGGAAGTATGAATTTGCTGGATTTCGTGAATTTGTTTTTTGATTTGGGGATTTCATGAATTTGCTGGAAGTATGAATTTGGGGATTTCGTGAATATGGTAAACTGAAAGGGGATCTACACTAACATAAGCGGGAAAACGAAAATTTGGTAAAAAGTGCAGCGGTGATCCATTTTAACAGTCGGATTAAATGTAGACCGTTGGATCGTATTCACGCGGATTGCTAATTTTATTAATTTTTTAATTTGTATACATCTATAGCTACTGCAACATCTTGTTGATACCTATGCTAACACCTTGAAGCGAGTGTTGTAATAGACAAAAATCAGCATACCTATCGTTACATTATAGCTAGCAACACCATGTAATTTCGTTGCAGTAGGCCATCTATGGCGTAGTGAAGGTTTAAAATTGTGGAATCGAGAAAACAAGTCAAGATTGAAAATGGGATGGCAAAATGAAAAGCTAAGGTGAGATTTTTCTCACTCAAAATGAAAGTGGAATTTTCAGGTATTTATTGATTGATGATTTGATTGTTATTGGATGTGATATTAGATATAGTAGGATATATCTATATATGTAGCAATATATACATATTGGCATATGTATATATTGGATTGATTGATTTCCCGCTTCGTATAGCGGATGAGACCCTATTGCGCCGTTAGTAAGCGGATATTTTTATAAAAACCCATATACCGCGATATTCCACCTCGAAGTGGAATTGGTATTGTGCTAACGTCTGTGGATGCAGGGAAACAGGTTGGAGGGATCCAACTGGATTCCTCACCAGTAATTATTTATTTACAAATATTGATGTATATTCTGTTATCATATTGATATATGATGTTTGTTGTTGTCATTGACGAATTGATGCGTTGCATCATCGGATTCAGTTTTGAAGTTTAAAAATAACGACTTTTACTTTAAAAGGATTTTAAAGTAATTTTTGAAAGTAGACGTTTTATTGAATTGTTGAATTGATTTATTTTAAATAAATAAACGTCTAAAATTTTAAAGTTATAAAAGTTAAGATTTTTGTGGAATAAAAATCAAAGTGTGATTTTTGAAATAAAAGTTAAGAAATTTATGAAATGGTTTAAATTGGGATTTCTAAAGTATTATAAACGGTTTATTTAAAAGATGTACAAAAATGGATATTTATAAATTTGAAAAATTGGGATTATAAGACAAGTTTCTATAAGTGTTAAAATGAATTATAAATTGGGATTTCATAAGTTAATGGAATCTGAAAGTTTTAAATTTTGTGAAGTTTAAAAGAACGATTTCTTTTAAAATAAATGGATTGTAAGTTATTAACTTATAAGATGGACCTTTGGTATATACATTGAGTTATAAATTGAATAGGTCATTAAAGAAGATTTATAAATCAAATTGTTAATAAAGGAGATTTATTAAATTGAAGTTGTTAGAAAATAGAAATAGAATTTATAAACGTTGTTTTATAAACTCGAAATCAATTGGATTTGATGGATTAAATATAGAAGGTTGTTAAAGGAGATATATTCGCGATTTTGGATAGCGAATTATTATTGAAATAAATGTGTAGAAAAGATTGAAATGTGGTTAGTGAAGTATATTCACGATTTTGGACAGTGAATATATTGTTAAGCAAAATGGATGTGTTTTGAGAAAATGAATATTTTAAAATGAAGTAAACATTTTAAAGATGTTTTTAAAATGTGGGAAATATCGAAACCATAGATTTCAACATTTTATTGTGGAAATAGACGTTTTCGAGAAATAAGGAAATGATGGACTATAACACTGTTGTTATAGTAAATGATTTTCGAAAGAAAATGTTTTATGTAGTATTGGGATTTACATATATCTATCTTAAAAATCCGAATCCCTATACTAGTGATTTTGAGTCGTCGTAACGATGTTTTACGTAACATTCGTTTTGACTCAAATAAATGTTGTCAAAGAAAATGATTTCCTTAAAGAATGAAATATATACTTAACATTTATTTAAGTATATCGAATATTTTCAATTGTTGAAAATAAATAGATTTGTGAATTACTTATTTTTAAATAAGTATGGAATTGCTTTTCCAAAAATGAAATGAAATGTTTTTGAGAATTTATCTTCTTAAAGATAAATCGAAAGTGAATATGTGAAATCGATTGAAAATCGTATATCAGTAGATATTTTGAAAGATATAAATTCAATATGGAATTTATAAAAGAAAAGGGAATCCGTTTAAAAATAAATATTGATTTATTTTTGAAGTGGAAATTTTATATCTAGTAAAGATATTTTTGAAGATGAAATAATTTGGAAAATTATTTGGAATCTGATGATGTTGCACATCTTTATTGATAGTTAAATAACCGACTATCAATAATTACCTTGAATGGTATTTGTTGTGAATTGGATGAATTTGAATGCCACACTTATTTTTGAATAAGCGCTCACTATTCGGGTTAGCCGGGAAAGGACCTTGGAGTCGTATAACCCATTCCGAATATGTGATACGTCGTTATGAATTGCATTCGAAGACAGGTGTTGAAGACCGGATATTTTTGAAAACGGAAGGATTACCGTCGAGTTACTCTACATCGGCTGATCTCCGATTTTGAGGTTTTATCACCCTTAGTGACGGGAAGTCCGGACGTGATTAGAAAATTATCCGGATATGCAAGGGCTTCGTGAGAAGTGCCTTCGGTTCTGTTCGATCCCGGAACAGACTTGTATGGATTGTATGTCTAACGTTACAAATTGAGATATTGAGCTGATTTCTTTCAAATACATATATGTTGGTGGCGGAGAATTTATTCTCTTAGCTTAACACCCTTCTCTGAGACGTACGAGCTCAGAGGTTATGTAGTTGAAATTTATCAGCGATATATTCCCAATTTGGTAACGTGGCATACTGAGTGTTGCTGTGAAATGATCAGTGTTTGATCATTTGCGATATGATCATTTGTTTGATCTTATATCTTTGTGATCATAGGTTGATCATTTGTTTGACCTGAAGCATGGCTTTGTAGAAAGCGTAGCTTTGTGGACGAGACTTCGTCGAGCCTCACACCCCGGAAATGGTCAAAACAGGAAGGATGCAGCAAGGTTCTAGGGAGTAGCGCCCCTTAGTGTATGTCATTTCTTCTGGATAGAGGTGGTATCATGGTATGGAGCCCAGATACTTAACCTATGTGGTTGGTGCATTGTTATTACTATGTGGTTTGTTGGAAATCGGGGATCCTCGGGAAGATCGGTTACGATCGGGGAATGACATACGCGTGTCAGTAGTTACCTATTTTTGCAGAGGTAACCCGGCCTTGTGTTGGCAGAGATCTAACCGTAATGTTAGGTTATTTCTCGGGTCGTCTATTCCAGGGACGTACCCATCGTGGCATAGGAAGTTCCTTAGCCTGACCATTTGTTGGAAATCCAAAGAAACAATACGAGACTTGTACGGTTTTAGTTGTAGAACCTATCATTCACTTATGGTGGTCACCACTGTTTGGATGGTAGCTATAGTAGGCATAAGTGCGGAATGCCTATGCTGGCTAAGATTAATATTATACTTTTGAAATGATTTCTACACTATGCACTAATAATAATATCAAAAAGAAATTGATTTTGCGTAGTAAGCATCTTTGACTATCATAAGAAGAAATCTCCTCCAATTCTGCGTTTGCATTGTGTGTGTGGTGGGAGGTCTTATGGTAGTTTCATTTTCCAAAAGCATTGCGAATTTGTTTTATTTTCTTTGTGAAAAATAACTGTTTTACGATCTCACACCAGTCACCATGACTGACTCGGAGTTTATTGTTCCCTTCTAAACTCTGGGTGCCCATCAATTTCCACACGGGCATCCTAGAGTTATGTATATCAGGATATTCTGGAGCTTTGGAGATAAGCTGGATGACGAGACGTAGTATTTGTATCTGATATTATTTATTCCGCTGTGTATTCTGTATGAGGACAAGTTTATATAACTGTCCATTGATGTGTTGTGTTGTATTGAGTCGTATATTGACTCTGATTAATGTATGTATAAACTGATATAGTTCTTTGTTTTAAAAGACTAGTAATCATCTATTGTATATTGTTCCGCTGCGATATGTGAGATTCTGATATTGTTTCTGTATCTGATGTTGTTCTCTCTTTCTTCTTTCTTTTTTCCTCTGTTCCTTCTTCTTCTGTTTTCTTCTATCTTTTCTGCCTTTTTCTTCTTTCTTAAACCCTCACTATTGGAGTTTCCGGCACTCGATTGCTCGACAGTCGATAAAGGGAGTATCGATGTCGAATTTTCGAAAGTCGAAAATTTTGGTACGTGACACATATAATAGTTTAAACAGAAAAGGTATATGCAATATTTATGTATAGTTCATTATTTAATAAAAGTTGTATTGTATTAGAAAACAGACAAATGGTTAATTGAACAAATGGATGGTATACTCATAAAAAAACATGACTACAACAAAATATGATATTAATAACGCTATTTAATAATGCGTTATTCTGAAGCGTTATTATTGACCCTTAATTATCTAGTTATCGGTTGATTTGTGTTCTCCCTATAGGTGTAACGCGGGCATCTCCCTTCCCCTTCACGTGTAACGCTGCCCCAAAACATCTCCCTCCAACTTCCCAAATATTTTCCCTCTCCCTCCAAAACCATTCCACCTCCCTCCAAAACGCGCGCATCTCCCTCCTCCAAATTACGTTAGCAATTCGAAGAAAGCATAAACCCTCTCAAGTTTCTTACCAAATATTTAATTTCTTACATTAAGACACTTATTTCCTTACTCTCGTTCTTCAGCCAAAATCAAGTAAAACCCTAATTCGCTTTTTGTTCAAAATCATAGATCGAGCGAGCTAGAGTCGAGCAGGGCTGCGAATCGAGGCTAGGGTAGCTCGCGAGTGCTGATGGCGGGTGGCGACAAAGCAGGTGGAGCGATGCTTGCAGGTTGACGTGACGAAGGTTCGTGCTCAGGCGAGCTAGTTGATGGTTGGGTATTTTTCCATTTTACCAATTTTCCGTCATTATCCTTCCATTTATTTTTGTGTTTTTCGTGTACTTCCATTAAAATTAGCTCAAAAAGAATTCCTTTCGGCTGAGAAATTCTCTCCTCATTTAAAGCACTGCAATTTCAATTATTTTGCTTGTTTTTGTCCTTTTGCTTTAGATTTGTTTAATTGATGATGCTTTGGTTATCTATAATGTCTAAAACCTGATATATTAATAATGATTTGGTTATCTATACTGTTTTAAAAGGTCAAATTGCAAGCCGAGTTGCAAAACATCATTATTGAAGCATGAAGATTGAAGAACGAAAATGAAAATGGAGAGGGCATGTGCCTAGGACCGAGAAAGTTAGACCTGTAAACATTTGATGGTGCGTTGGTATTTTATTGTGCCTGTTCTATTTTTATTTCTTGATCTCTCATATTTGTATTAAAATCATATTTTTAAACCCCAAGGATGGACCTTAATTGTTATTCTGATTTTGTCAGTAAATATAATGTAGTTCAACAAGGTGAGGTGGATATATTTCTCCATTGATGTCATTATATTAGACTGCATAATATATCTTTTATTGAATTCATAATCAAATAATGTGGACATAAGAATTGATTTGTCCATTACTATGGTATACATGTTTTTCATCAGGACACACATTCTTATAGACTTGAATATTTCATTGTTTTATGCACACAAATTGATCAGTTGCCTAGTTGAATGGAAATCTAGTCATGGATTCCTGATGCATCCATCTTCCCTATATTTAGCAAATTATTAAAATTGAAAACCCAGAAAGAAAGTGGGTATGCAACATGTGAAGCCACTTACCATTAACAACAGTCAACCAAACATTAGAAAGCCACATCATTACAGTTGTAGCTTGCAATGAAAAATTAAATTTGTTGGTAAATACTGGTTGAAAACATGTTGTAGTTAAAGTTAAGTGCAACTTGAAATAGTTTGTTTGAGCAATTATTTAGAAACTCCATTGGCAGTACCGGTAGATTGATTGAAAAATATCATAATGAAAAATACCCTAATAATACAAATTGAATTTGTAGGCATCGATTGATAGGTGAGAATCAGGAGGCAGAAGAACCTGCAATAAAAAAAATTGTATGGAAGATTCAGAAATTTTCAAGATTGAACGCAAGAAAACACTATTCAGAAGTATTTTCTATAGGAGATTATAAATGGTACACCATTTTTTTCCGGTATGTTGAATTTTAATTTGTGGGTGTTAGAAATAAATGTTAATCTTGTTATATTTAACATGCAAGTGCTGATTTTGCCTAAAGGAAATAATGTAGATAGCTTGTCCTTGTATCTATATGTTGCTGATGCAGTAGAATTGCCTTTTGGCTGGAATAGATTTGCACAGTTTAGTTTGTCAGTCATCAACCAAGCGAATAGCTCATATACCGTGAGGAAAGGTATGTATTTTTCAGAAGTAAAGAGTTATTAGGAAACTCAATGAATTATTTAACTAGCTTGAGGCACATGGATGACAAGAAGTTTATGACACAAATAACTTCTCCTTAATAACTTGCAATACTCAAATTTCGTTTTCCACTGAACACTTGAACTAGAATATCATGAGGTCTAGCATTCAGTTTGATTCTTGTTCCGAGCATTTGCATAGATAATTAATACATATCTGATTCCGTAGGTCATCCACAATTTATTTTCTACAGACCATGCTGAACTTTAATTTTGACCATAATAATACCAAGTTATACCTTTGCTGTTCAATCATTTTTATGTTAATTGAGGGAAGGTGAAGAATCTTCAAAAATGTGACTGAAGCGTAGATGTTTATCAAAATATAAGCTGCCTGTCTAAGTCACATGAGATTGCTTCACGAGTTTTGGGCCCAAACAACCTTGTAGTTAATAACTATTAATCGTAAGTATCCTTTTCCTCTGTTTCTATATTTTTTTCTTTAGATTCCATGATGATTTGATTTTAGTAATTCTCCTTTTTCAAATATAATTTATGCTATACATTCAAAACCATATCCGATATATTTTTACCACATCATTCTTCTTCTAATATCATCAATCTATTTTAACATAATTCAAAAGCATCAAAGTTGAATAAAATATGAGTCTAATACAAGAAAGTTAACCAAAATGATTGTCACTGGTCAAGAACGATTTGAATCAACCAAATTTGAACGAGATCACTAACTGATATCAACTTGATCTTTTACTACTACTATTATTTTGAATACTTCTGTAATGGATTTGAATATGATTCCAAGGTACAAAATTAAAGTTCTATAATGGATTAGAATATGGATTTGAATACTTCTGTAATTAATACATATCTTTTACTACTACTAATATTTTGAATACTTCTGTAATGTACTTCAATTTATTATCTGATTCCGTCGTAATATGCGAAGTTGTAATAGAGTGGGTAGATTTTACAACTATTTTTGACCGTTGGAAACAAACTTTGTAATAGATGTTTATTACAACTATTTTTGTCCATTGCAATAGAGTCTTTTACAACTATTTTTTGCCAGTTGTTAAAAAATTCAAATAAGAAAAAAAAAAATATCACTGTAGTGCACTTGAAAATTTAAAATTAATTTGCAGTTGAAACCAAAATATTGTACTAATAACAACTGAAATCACTCGTAATTACTAAAAATAACACGAGATGTTCACACTCTAAAAAGCCTAAATGAATCATACATTCACATAATATAAACAAAATTTAAAGAAAACATTAACAAAAAAGTTGTACATTTATAGGCAGGATGATTACCTGACAATGGAAACTGATGCATGCACTTTTATTATTAGCTCAAAACACAAGAAAAAAATTCAACACAAGTGACTCAATGGGAAAAGGTCAGTTTCAAAACAGTAAAAAACAAACATCTAAGACCATCGGTCTAAACCAAGCAATTTCTCACTAATCTCCCACAGCTTGCTTGCCTACTCTAAATCACTAGCCTCCTACAGCAGCTGTTTTTCAAAAGACACAGAGTTCTTGTTCCAGATCCAGTACACTCCTGATTTTGTCAAGCTCGGGTCGCTTACTACCTATAATTCCATATCATATAACGTAAAAAGTCTTCAACAGTAAAGAAATTACTTATATCAATTTGATATAAATGTTATTTCAGTTTCACATTATTATCAAGAGGTGAAAGCAGAATATATATACTCGAAAATTAAATTATAGGCTTCCCTATAAGTTAGTTGTAGTGAAATATTGGTTTTGGTTGTTGAAAATAGGAACCTAGTCTAGTTATAGTTTAATTAATTTGTCGAAGTATACGCTTCAAAACTAGTTTAATCCAAGTCTGGATTTTTTTAATAAAATTAATAGTTTTCCTACTGCAAAATTAAGTACTGCATATTAAGGCACTGATCCTGTGGGTATTTATTAAATTCATACATCAAACCATGGTCTGAAGTATGAATTTAGCAGATAGTAGTCAGAAACAAACTCTAGTCATTATTTTTAAATAAGTAGAAAAGAGATGAACAAAGTTTACCATTTTTATGAAAGAGGGTTGTATAATAGTTATTTCAGCTATTGAACACACTGCAACAAAATAAATTTCATTAGTATGATTCAGTAAAGTTGGACAAGTGTAATTTATATTTGTTTTGACAAATACTTCTACTAATCAAGTGCAATAATGCACGATTGATCTGGAAGGCAAATAAACCACAATCCTTTGGCAGCTTGCAGAACATTAGCGGATGAGCTCACTGAACATAGATTTCCTGCTCCACGCATCCTTGCTTTCAAAGTAATTCACTTCCCTTCTTTTTATAATTTTCCTTTGACTTTGTCATGTTTCCAGTTTCCATGGTTTATTTGATTGTACAAAACAAAAAAAAAACTTGGGTATTGGGGATGCATGTTTTTTTAGCTTTTGACTAATCAATTTTGTGGCACCTGTTACTTTGCTGAATCATGTTGAACATACCATAGGTATATAATCATATGTTTTTCTTACAAGATAAACATTTAAGAATAGCTTAAATGCAAGAAATACTTGTGTTTATAGGTTCTACACGCTCTTTTGTTCCTATGTATCAATGAAGATTTTTTTTCTTTTGCAAATTATATGTATAAAAAACCATCTTTGTTTGGTTATTATGCTTGCTTTACATGTTTGAGACATGCTTCTACTGAAATCCAATAAACATTTATGAGAGTTCATATTAGAAATCTGTTAATTCAAATATCCAGTAATATCTCTTATAATTTTATCATTTTATTTTTGCAGGAAGGAAGCTCTCAAGCAAGATACTTTGTTTCGCGGTTAATTCCAGCTCATAAAGATCCTCCTTATGAACAGGTAATAAACTCATACAACAACATTTCTTGAATCTTTTTTTGCACCACAGACAACTATGATACAATATAAATACATATGGATTGAAGTTAAGCAAACGAGATCAGTTGGCATCTCTTCTTGAAGGAATCGGATTAACCATTACTAAAGTTATATAATATTTCTTGAAAGCTTTTTCTACAAGTACAACAATGGTTTTTGATGTGTTTTATGGTTTTATTTAATTCTAATATGTTTTTGAAAATAGGCATACTCTATGTTCAATTAAAATTGTAGTGTGCACCAAAACTGATTTGGATGTTCAATATTTCTATGTAGTTGCGGTGATAACAAAACTGATCTTTTACCCCTTGTCGATAAAATCATAAAATTTTGTTAATCTGTTGATAAATAATGGAGTTATGAAATTACTGAGTTTGGGTTTGTGTTTGCTGCGAGATACACAAAAAAGGAGCACAAAAACTCTGGCGGTTGTCATTGCAGAGCTTAAGGTCAAGGTATTTTTTACTGTATAAGTAATGTTTCACTTAACTTTCTGTCTAAAATTGGTTTCGATTATTGCATTGCATAAAAACCTATTTAACAGTCTTGTTCTATGTTTTTTCATCCCTTGCCAGGGAATTAATGAAACACTAGATGCTGAGATAAGAAATTGGGCTGCTAGCAAAAAAGGCAACTTGCGAGCTCTGCTCTTAACTTTACAATATGTAGGGTCAAAGTATTTTTGCATCTTTTATGTTAAGGATGACATGCATGAAGAAAGGCTTTGAGCAGTTCAAGTTCTTAGTGATGCATTTGGTACTTGTAGACGTTAACTTTGAACTATGTTGTCTTTTGTTATCAAGAATATGTTTTGAATTTGGTAACTCATGTATTGAACTTATTTTTTGTTAGTTAATACTATATTTTTTTATCATGAATATGCGTTACATTTGCTGATTATTATATTTCTTTCGTTCATACATTGTTCAAATTGTTATCTATTTAAAGCAGATTCAATTTGATTGTTATTATTAAAATGTAATAGTGGGGGCATCAAATATATAGTAAAATAAAGCATAGCTCCTAAAAAGCGTTATAACTATATGACATAAGTGCTATAAAAAGATAATGCAATGTATGAGGTTACTGTCAAAGGATAGCAGCAAATAGGCGTTATTGTATCTACACATTTTATAGCAGTATATATATGCTATGAAATCATGCTCTTTTATAGCGGTTTTTTTGTGTTATAAATGTGCAATTATTTTTTATAACACGTCGATATACAGCGTTTATCAAACTGCTATAGTTGTGTTTAATAGTGGCTATATGCCGCTATAAAAGACTGTTTTTCTTGTAGAGTTGACCACTTCCACCTATTCGTTGGCCTATGGGTATGCCATTGCAAAAAACTCTTCATTATTCCATGCTATTGGAAAAAGTTGATAAACTCTATTATCAAATAATAGTCTGTCATTTGAGATGATTTGACAGGGAATTTGTACTTGCATATCACATTTATAACCAAAAAATTACAAGCTTGGTTGATTATACATTAGTAAGTGGTTCAGCTCCAGTCCACTTAGTAAAGTAGTTGACTGTCATTATAGCATGCTTAGCTCCAACCCTGGCCATGGGTAGTTCGCCGCTCGGATTTATTCCCTATGCTGCAAAGTGCCAAGGGCTAACATTGTGCGTCAGCTCGGTTGGATGCAATTTGGGATCTTCACAAATCATTGTCATTTGTTGCACTTTTTCGCGTATTCCATCGCATCAAGATTTAATGTCGACCAAAATTACCCATACCATAACACCCACTTTGCTAGAGTTTACCCCTAGTACGATCTTCGCAACTTCCTTGATGTATATTCTCCAGCACTTCCTCGGTTTCTCTTCCGGCTGTGCACCTTAAAAGTGGGTTAGAAAATCCCCTTCGATACAACATACCATCTTTAATGCAAAAGCGAGGCGCCTTTCGTAAGATCTTCATAGTTTCATTCCTGTTGTTCGATAAGCCCCATAACCCAAATACCCTATAATCGACGTCATCTAGCATCCAGGTTTCTTTGAAATTGATAGTTGCAATCATGTTCACGTCCTCAATGCTAAGGCAAAGTAGGGTCACAAATGGTATTGAACTTAACAAAGGCCCATCACCTGTACTTGCCATTTTTGCTAACTCATCTACATCCTGATTTTCTTCCTATGGAATGTGTCTAATCACATAATGCTCCGTCTCATTAAGATTTTTTTTACCTTTCTTAGGTGGGATGTAAAACATTCCCTTTAGCCTAGAACTCCCCGAGCACCTGATTTTCAACCAATTGAGAGTCGTTATGTGCACATTGTTACTTTATTTCCAATTCTTTAGCTATCCCCAATCCTGCTATCAATGCCTCATTTTTGACCTCATTATTGGTTGCCTTGAACCCTAAGCACACTGCATAGCGTAACTTCCTTCCCCCAGCCGTTAACAGTACTACTCCTACACCAAAGTCATGCTCGTTCAAAGCTTCTTTTACATACATCTGCCATTTAAGATCTTCTTCCTCCTAGGATTCAACTTCCTCATCCCTAATAGTAAACTTGGCAATGAATTCTACTAGGGCCTGTCTCTTGATTGCCATTCAAGGATGATAGATAATCTCGTATTGGCTCAGCTCATTGCTCCACTTCGTCAGTCATCCTGAGGTGTCGGGCCGGTATAGGACCTATCTCAATTACTGCTCTATCAATACTCGAATGGGATGCGACTAAAATAGATCTTTAGCTTTTAGGATGCTATTAGCAGATAGTACATTAATTTTTATAATTTAGGATATCTAGATTCTGGTCCGGTGAAGCATTTACTCATATAATATACCGGTCATTGCACCCTATCTTCTTTTCGAACCAGTGTTGCACTCAAGGCAAGGGTTGAGTCTGCTAAGTGCAAATATAAATCTTTCCATTCCACTAGCGTAGAAAGAACGGGTGGCTTCTGTAGGTGCTTTAGTAAGTTAGGAATATAGCCAGGCATTCATCTGTCCACAAAAATTGCCTTTCTCCTTCTTCTATGCTTCAAAGAATGGAACACACTCATCAGTCACTTTAGATATGAACCTACTTAATGCCGCCACCTTTCCAATTAGGCTTTGCTTTTCCTTTCATGTTTTAGGGATTTTGATGTCCTTTAAAGCTTGGAACTGTTCTTGGTTAGCTTAGATTACCATGGTGTGCATGACAAATCATAAGAATTTTCAGATGAAACCCCAAAAGAAATTTTTTAGCGGATTCAACTTCATCCCAAACTCTCATAAGATTTAAAACATCCCATCCAGGTTAGAAATGTGGTCTCGGCCTTCTTTGATTTCACTAACATGTCATCAACATATACCTTCATAGTCCTTCCAATTTTATAGGCGAACATCTTATTAACTAAGAGTTGATATTTTGCTCCTGCATTCTTGAGCCCAAATGGCATGACTTTGTAACAATAGAGTCCTAAGTCGATATTAAAACTAGTGTGCTCTTGGTTTGGAATATACATAATGATTTCGTTGTACCCAGAGAATGCATCCATAAAAGGTAAAAGCTCTTGTCCTGTAGTTCCATCTACTAGCTGATCGATTCTAGGGAGTGGGAAATAATCCTTAGGACGTGTCCTTTAGGTTAGAATAATCAATACACGTCCACCATTTTATATTTAGTTTCCTCACCAGAACTAGGTTTTCTATCAATTTTGGGTATCCAATTTACCCAATGAACCCATTTGCTAATAAAATTTCCACCTCTTCGTTAAGGGCCGTTGACTGCTTAGGGCCTATACTTCTTTACTTTTGTTTCACCAGGGATTTTCTTAGGTCGATATTTAAGGCCTAACATGGAATTGAGTGAGAGATTCCACACATATATGCATGGGACCAGATGAACACATCTTGATAATATAATATGAATACTATTAACTGTATCTTTAGATCCCACTCCAGCCTAGATTCTTTCTTTATAAGCTTCATTAGGTCGTTGTTATCTACCTCCAAAAACTCTACCGCCTCTTCGTGCTCCGTTGCGGTCCCCTCTCCTCCATCTCTTGTGTTAAGTTCATTAGAAGGATAACTTGTAAACCCATGCATGGGCCCTCCTTTATTTGCTATGCGATCATGTTTTGGCCAAAGTGCGACCTCTGCGCCTTTCCCTTTTTCCAAGTATTTATTTTCTGAAGCTCTACCACATAACACTCCCTAGATGCGTTCCTGCTTCCCTTCACTACCCTTAATCCACGAGTTGTAGTAAATTCCATGGTCAAGCACCATTGGGCCAGCACCATGTGTAAATCTGATAGTGAGAGTCGCCCCAAGAAGGCATTATATGTAGAGAATCAATCCAACTAAATGAAATTTTGTTATCATATGCTGATCTAGGATAGATTCTTAGCTCAACAAATAGATCCAACCTTCCCAAAGGCATTTTGCCTTCTCCTATGAAGCCATATAGTTGATAGTTGCATGATGTGACATCCTTCAAGGACAATCCCATTTTATCAAATGCATCTTTGAATAGGATATTTACCAAACTCCTACCGTCTATCAAAATCCGATGCACTTCTACTAGGCCGAGCATTGTCAAAATCATCATGGGGTCCATATGCGGGTACTGCTCATCTTGCAAGTCACTATCTTTGAAAATTATCTCATCATTCTGTCGATGAGAGGCCTTAGCCTTACACTCCTTACCAATGATATATACAAAAACTTCCATATTCTTTAGAGACTTTGTGTATCTTTCCATCGTAGCCCAACTTTTATTTGCTACATGGGGTCCTCCTGTTATGGTATTAATCACCAATCTCCCATCCTTCTCACAATTAGCACTGGCTCCTTCCCTTCCATTCCCCAATGGTGGTTGCTTTAAGACCTACCATAGAAGGACAGGGAGAGCTTTAGGGTTCCTGATGTACCACTCCAACTTCTTTTTACTAAATCACTCCTCTACAATGTCTCGTAGATGTCGACATCCATTAGTATCATGCCTACGAGATTCATGAAATCTACAATATTTTCCTATATTTATGTCTACTTCTATTTCCTTTCTCGGTTGAGGTCCATTATACTTAAGCTCCGCTTGTGCTGTGAGGTAGATGTTTTCCACAGTATAGTTTAGTGCTATGTAAGCTTTGAATCTTGGTTCAGGTCTAAACCTTCTTCGATCCACTTTCTTTATGCCAAAAGTTCTTTGATTGTTATCCTTCTTCTCAATAAAACCACCTCAACGATCTTTAGCCGTAGCGTTCACACTATTAGATGCCTTTGATGACTTGATAATCACTCTACACAACAAAAAAATACCATATTTACAACGAACGATGCCCGTTGTAATAGGTGTTTTACAATGGACTTGCAACCATCGTAATATGCAGAGTTGTCATAGACCGATGAGATTGTACAACCGTTCGTGACCATTGTAAATGCTTGTTGCAATAAAGTTTTTTTATATCTGTCAAAAGTCATTGCAATAGGGTATTTTACAATTGTAACTGCCAGTTGTAAATCTGTAACATTTCTCTAAAAAGCATGATATTGCAAATGTTATTGAAAGTTGTAGTAGCCTAGAATACAATTGGCTTGTCCGGTTGTAATACGCCTCAACTACAAGAGTCCAAGACCGTTCTAATATACAAAATTAGCTGCAAATTTTATACTACAATGCACATGTACCAATATTTAATAATTTATTGAGTAATAAATATTACCATACAACAACCAAAATCACACATCCAAAAGGACTAAATAAATTTACATTAAAAAAGTTCTAACACACATTCCAAAAAGCTAGATAAAGTTACATTCATAAAGTTATAACATAGTACAACACATAATCCATAAATACATACCCAAGAAAAAATTCCAAAAAGCTAAATAGTTCCAAAATACATATCAAGTTCTAAAGTAGAGTATTAACACATAACCCATAAAACAAAAATGTACATACATATTGGACCAAGGAGATGAAGTCTTTGTGCCACGCGACAGTTAACCAAGTGAACCATTAAATAGTGTACATGCTAGTTCCTTGACAATTCAAATAGACACACTTGCTTCTTCAAGCAACTGCTTCACTTTAGTGATGTAGTCACCCATCCCTTCTTCCTTGCTCTTTGCTTTTCAAACCCAAATATGTTTTAATCAAATTATAAGAAAGCATTATGTATAATTGCATATGTAAAAATCGGTTGTAACATATTACTTTTTAAATAAAATTGTATATTAATTATTAAATACTAATTATGATGTACGTATTTTAAATTATTAATAAGGGTATTTCACCAGAAGGACAAACTTTTCAGTCCAATTAGTTTCTAGGACACACATTCAAAGAAATTACTTTCAAGGCCAAAGTCAGCAGAATAATTACTTTCAAGGACAAAGTCAGCAATCCAATTACTTTCAAGGACATAATTTCATAGGTTTTTAGGCCCTAGAAACTAATTATTTTACATTTTGTCCTTGAAAGTAATTATTTCAGTTGTGTGTCTTAGAAACTAATTCCACTTGCTAAAGATGCCCTTGTGGCTAATTTCCACTTATTAATAATTATTACTTGCTCATACTGGAAATGCACGAACCAAGATCAAACACTTCTATAAAAAATTGATCGTGTAATACTTTGTTGCCTGTTTACTTATTTATAGAATCTTAATCTCTTGTTTGTTTGTCGTATAACTAGAAGTTTACATAATAGGATGACCTGTAATGGGCTTGAGATTCATCGATTAAATAATAGGATGACCTATATAATATACCTTTAAAAGGTAGAATATAAATGAAAATTTAATTTATATGCGTTAGCACTAGGATAAACACATATAATAGTTTAAACAGAAAAGGTATATGCAATATTTATGTATAGTTCATTATTTAATAAAAGTTGTATTGTATTAGAAAACAGACAAATGGTTAATTGAACAAATGGATGGTATACTCATAAAAAACATGGCAATCGGCTAGTAAAAAGAAAAACCTTACTTTTGCGGTGAAAGTAAGGTGAACTATCTCTTATCTATTTATATTCTGGAGACCATTTCTTTGAGATGTAATTGCCAATACCTCAGATAATGATTTTGATAACAATAACCATATAAATATTACTGCTAACATTTATCCGAATTGTGCATTACTTTTAAATATATTATGGAGACATTTATAGAGATAAACAAGAACTCAGTAGATGCAGATGAATTATATATGAAGGTTAATCAAAGCAAATGGAAGAACAAAACTTATTGAAGGAGAAATGCAAATATTAAAACAATAGAGATATTTGAATTGATGATTAGTTGGTTGAACCTTAAAATCATCTGTTAAAGACCCTGTGGCAAATATACTTGAAGATCAACCTCCATTGTCCTCAACCAAATCACAAAAATCCACAAATATGAGGTACTTTTGAAATATGAAAATCTACAACACTTATTAGTGTTGCTGTTCCTTTTTGTAATAATATATGTCGACATATCCTCTGCACGTATGACGACATACATGCCATTTTCCATATTTTCAAATTTCAAATGAAGAGACATTTCCTGCCACCTCTTCACCAAATGACATGTCCCTTCAACCACTATATAAAGGCCCTGGAAAATAATTTTTTTACACAACTTTCTCTTCTTTCTCTTACCCTTTCATATCTAAACATTTGTGAGAGAAATCATTGCATATTCTTTTTTTCTCTTTGCAAATCCATACTATTTCAATCCAATTCTTCAAGGATTTGCAAACCATACAATATCAGAGAGGTTGTACTTGAGCTCATATCATTCTCTCTCTGATTTCATCTTATTCCTCAAAGAATTCAAAGATATATTACCACTGGAGGTCAATAGAATCATGGTACCGAATTTGCAATAATCTATATTTAAGATATGACTACATGCCTTAGTTTATTATTGTTTGTATAGATAAGAGGGTGTTCTTGTAGCCCGTAAATCAAGAGGGTTCATCTTATAGCTCGTGAAATCAAGATTATATAGGTATTCTTTCCATACGTGGAAAGCAAGCGGTGATAGTGAAATTATGTACAATGTAGTATAGGACTAGATGTAGGATTTGTCGATGCGAACTAGTATAAAAATTCCTAACGTTATTCACTTTATTGCATTTTGCTTTATTACTTATTTGTTCTATGATTATTTGTTTATATTTTCAATTTGAGTAGATAGAGTTTTAAATTCATAAGTAAGTTTTAAATATTTCAAATACACACTTCACTACTTCTAGTGTTTAAATAGCCTTAAGATCCATTCCGCATTGTGTTGTAGACACTACATTCATCCACATTTGGTATCAGAGCACTGGTTTTCAAAAATACTTAACTTGATTTTTGAAAAGTATAAAATACTAATAGCAATAGTAACACTTTTATAGAACGACAATCTACTACTAGACACCCTTTATTTGATGGTAGTAATTATGCATAGTGGGCCCGTAGTTTAAAAATTTATTTATAGTCTAATGTTTTAGATATTTGGAATATTACACAAAGTGAGTACACTGAACCCACATTGAGTACTCATCTTGAACACCGGACCAAAAGACACGAGCACTTATTAACTCAAAGGCTATGAATATTTAATTTTGTGCCTAAGATGAAAATGAATTTAATCGAGTTTCCATTTGTAAGTCTGCATATGAAATTTGGAGAACATTGCAAGTCACACATGAGGGCACTAATAAAGCAAAACAAACTAAGATATTTTATGCTAACCAACCAGTTTCAGCTTTTTAAAATGAAATTAAATAAGTCTATCTCTGGTATGTATTCTAGATTTCAGGATATATTATATGCATTAATATTGTTAGGAAAGAATGTCACTGAAAAGGACTAAGTTAGAAAGATCTTGAATTCACTTTCTAGTGATTGGGATCAAAAGACTGGCAATTGAAGAAGAAAATGATATTAGTACTATAAAAATAGAAGATTTAATTGATAATCTAATGTCCTATGAAATAAAGTTGAGGTTAGAAAAGAGAATAAAGCAAATGACAAGGAATCACTGGCACTCAATGCAACAAACGACAATCTTGAACCGGATGAGGACCTTCAAGAAATACTTGAAATATAGGAAGATGGACAAATTTCGAAAAACTAATAACTTGGATTCCAGAAATGGAAATGTTGTTAAGTGTTTTGAATGTGATCAACCCAGTCATTTGAAACGAGACAGTCCAAATCTGAAGAAATCAAAGTTCTCTTCAAACACTTTCAATAAGAAGAGAACACAACTTTCAATACAACATGGGATGATTCAGATACACCATCAAGTGATAGTGATTCAAAAACTGAAAATGCCAACATTTGCTTCATGGTGAAGGATGACTAGGTATGCATGTATAATGAAGGAATTATAGTTGTTTTAAATGATATGTATAAGGGATATAAAATGCTTATAAAAGAGTACAAGACTAGTTTAGCAAAGATTATTAAAAATGTTTAATGAAATGTTAATCGAAGAAAAACAATGTCTAGAAGATAAAATTGAAAGACTTAATGGACATAATGATGAAAAGGATTTAACACTTGAAATTTTTGAAAACGAAAAAGGAAAATGAATCCTTAAAATAAGAAAATCTTTCAATAAAGTCAGAGATCACTGATCTAAATGACAAAATAACATTTCTAGACAATGATATTCTTAACTGTAGTAAGGATTTTAATAATATGAAAACTGATATTGATAAATTTAACAAAGGGAAGGATAATCTTGAAAATTTATTATCTACATCTAACCCACTTGTAATAAACATGGACGTGGATACACCCCTAAGCCCAAATCAAAGAAAAATAGTACTCAAAGTACTAAATTTGTTAAGGCTACCAAGTTCAAACCAAAACCTAGAAAATTAAAGTTAAAACCTTCAAATAAGTTCACTAATTTTTGGGTTCCTAAATGGTTAGATAATATTGAGAAAGAAACATAAATTGATAATTTTATTAATTAAGTTCATTTATCTAATGATTATATTTTGAAAGGGCATTCAAACTCTTCATGGGTTTGGCTTCCCAAAACATTACCCCATGGACCCCTAAATAAAATATGGTACTAGTGCGCATATCTTATATTTTTCAGGTACCGAACAATGGACACCAAATAGCAGATGTTCAAAGCATATGATTAGAAATCCATAAATACCGAGTGATATAATATATAAGGATGACGGAATTGTAAATTTTGAATATAATTCGAAAGCATCTGTTATTGGTATCGGTAACGTCGGTAACTCTAAAACTCCTCTTATTTTAACTATTTTACTTTATGTTTTGTTATTGATTTTGGTTCCTCTCATGAGTTCTTTTATTTACATTTATATATACCTCTATATACAAACTCAATACATATTGTCTAGTTGTGCTTAAGCAATTCTTTTTCACCCTTTCTGTTGATGACAAAGGAGAAGAAAATGTATAAATATACCAGGCAAAATGATATTATATTTTATCTCTTCAATATTTATATGGTTGTTATCATCAAAAACAGGGAGATTGTTAATACCTTAGATATTGATTTTGACGACAACCACAATATAAATATTACTGCTCATATTTCTCCGAGTTGTGCAGCACTTTCATATATTTTATGGATACATTTACAGAGATAAACAAGAACCAGTAGAAGAAAATTAATTATATATGAAGATTAATCAAAGCAAGTGAAAGAACAAAACTGATTGAAGGAGAAATACAAATGCTAAAATGGTAGAGGTATTTGAAGTGATAATTAGTTAGTTGAAACTTAGAATCATTTGTTAAAGACCCCGTGGCAGTTATGCTTGAAGAGCATCAACCATTAACCAAAATCGAATCACAAAAATCCATAAATATGAGGTGCTTTTAAAATCTGAAAATCTGCAACACTTATTGGTGTCGTCGTTCCTTTTTGTAACAACATATGTCAACATATCCTTCGTATGTATGTCGACATACATGCCATTTTCCAGATTTTTAAATTTCAAATGAAGAGACATTTCCAGCACCTCTTCACCAAAAGACATGTCTCTTCAACCACTATATAAAGGCCCTGGAAAACGAATTTTTAACACTTCTTTCTCTTACCCTTCCAAATCTAAACATTTGTGGGAGAAACGCATTGCATATCCTTTCATTTTCTTTGCAAATCCATCTATTTCAATCCAATTCTTCAAGGATATGCAAATCACATAATATCAGAAAGGTTGTACTTGAATTCATATCATTCTCTCTCTGATTCCATCCTATTCCTCTAAGAATTCAAAGATATATTGCCATTGGAGGTCTATAGGATCATTGTACTGAATCTACAAGAATCTACATTGAAGATACGACTACTTTCCATAGTCTATTATTGTTAGTATAGAGAATAAGGTGTTCTTATAGCCTATAAAACAAGAGGGTGCATCTTGTAGCCCATGAAATGAAGATTGTATAGGTGTTCTTGTCACCCGTGAAAAGCAAGCGGTAATAGTGAAATTCTGTACGCTGTGGTATAGGACTGGATGTAGGATTGGTCTATCCGAACTAGTACAAAAATTCCTGTGTTATTTACTTTACTGCATTTTGCTTTATTACTTAACTTGTTTTGTGATTATTGGTTTCTATTTGCAGTTTGAGTAAATAGATTTTTAAATTCATAAGTAAGTTTTAAATATTTAAAATACACACGACACTACTTCTAATGTATAAATAGCCTTAAAATCCATTCTGCAATGTGTTGTAGACACTCCATTCATCCATAGTAATTTGAATATCTTATGGGGCTGTAATTTGTAATAAAACTCCAAATAGTAGCATTAACTATAGCTGTGGTAAAAATAAAAAAAAGGGTGTAAAATATGTTTGGCAAAGACAGAAGCTCTTATTTTACAGCTGGTTCAGACAATTTGTATTATTCCTACATCACACATTTTATAAAACCAACAATTAAGGCAAAAAATAATTTTGCAAGAGTTCCTGAAAGTGTTCTAAAGTGCAATCAAAAGAACGAGATCTTTGAAACCAATGATTTTCAACTTTCTAACAAATAAAAAATAAGGTATCTAAGTAATTATATAAGAATGTGACTAGCTTTTAGTAGGAAATCAGACATAAATGGCATTTAGTGTTTCCAACTATATGACTAAATTCAATTAAAATTATGAATACATAGGAGACAATGTGAATTTTATTCTCAGCACCTAATATGTTGCAACCGTCAACATACAAACAAAATATTTTCAGTATACAAACATCAACATACCAACATCAAAACAATAATAATCAAGAATATTTTCAGTATACTAAGATTAATATTAAACCACTTTTTAGCCAAAGCAGATTTCAACCGAACTTATATGAAGCAAAGGAATACCTCATAGTAGTTTCATCCTAAAATACACTAACTACACAAGTCGGTTCCGACTTGTTTATGTCAGGGATGAGTTGTTTTTACCCAATATTCCTCCGCTCCAACTCATAGAGTTATTATCTATCTTTCCTATATGTGTCCGAGTGATTTCCAATGATTTTTGATGACCTATTTCAAGAGTTGACGAGTTAACGGCTAGAATGGCAGAATAAACCAAGCAATAAAGGAACAATCATCAAAATCAACTAATAATCAATGGAAACAACATGCGATGCCGCAAAAAGAAGTAAGATAAAGGATGCAAGAAAGTTCGAAGTGATTTGAACTAAGAAAACATGTTTAAGTCGATACCAACATGTTCTTGTGGTGTTGTACAATTTTACAAGTGTCTTTGAGCTGATTTATGGACTCTACTCCAGGTGGACTTCTGATCCAACACGACTATTTCTTTATAAATACCAACCTACCTGCAACCAAACCGAGATCTCTCTTCCTCGAACTTCAGCTCTTCACTCTAGATCTAATCTCTCTACCATTGGAGACTTCTCTCTCTTCTGCACTCTTATCATCTACCACCCAAACACTCTCGAAACTCCATTGTAAATCCGAGATTCACTAGATTGTGGCTAGATCTGATATAATACATTGTAATCCAGAGAGAAGACTACGAATAACAAACTATAAAGTGGACGTTAGCCATGTCTAACCACTATGAAATTTTTTGTGCGTTCTTTACTTTTCTGCTATTTTTACTTGCTTTATCTGGGATTTCTACTGTTTTTACATCTATTTTAGAAGAACTGGTGCTTTCAATTGATTGTTTGGGTGTTGATCCATTTTTTGGGCTAACATTTTGGTGTTTTCATTGAGAACAAAAGAACTAGACCTGAAGACTTGAAGCTTCAATTTGAGATTTGGAAAAGATGAAGAGACCTAACACTAGATCGAAGGCAGAAACAAGCCAACCAGAGCATGAGGTGGGTAGGAAATGTTCTTAAATTCTCATCAATCCATTTATGTAGCAAAAGAATAAATGGAGAAAATGATGAAAGAGATGTAAGATTGATTATGGTTCGACAACATGAAATTATTGAATGATTTTTCCAACGAATGGGATGACAACAAATAGCTAGAGCTGCAGGTGTTACACACTTTCTTACCACGAACTATAGTGAAGGAAAATGGGCTAGGACTTGGAGTCAGGAAAGCCACCCTTTTGTGAAGAAGGTTGAAGGAAATGAAGAAGGATGTGAATCAATCAATTTCGTATTGAACAGGGAACCAACTTGAAGTCACAACACCTAACCCGACCCAAGCCCTGCAACCAAGGGAATTGCAACAAGAGATACACACTACACACATTAGGAAACAGGGGTAGGTCACAATGGTCGTATCTAAACTCAAAGGCAAAAGTGAAATACCGAGCCAAGGCATAGGAAGCAGTACATGATATACTGAATTGATCGTACTTATAAAGTTCACACTGTTGGAATCTCGATTTTACTTCTTTTGGTTGTGACAAACTATATAAATAAATATTTGTGTGTACTAATCAATTATGTGGGAAATTCGTTGCAGATTCACATTCAGAATATTTTGAAGCTGATAGTTCTTTATCTAGAGTCTTTATATTATTTAGAAATATGTTAAAATCTCTCCTGAAATGATATACATATAAAAACATATGCACACATGCACTACCCTACACAAAAGGCTGAAACAGCCAGCTGAATGGATTCATTCAGCCGTCTGATTGCTGAAACAAATTTATGGTTTCACAATATTCAGCCGGCTGTTTTAGGCCAAAAATTGCCTATTTCCCTGTTGATTACGATTTTATCAAATTCAGAAGGCTAAAAAAATAATTTCAACCGGCTGAATATTTTCAGCAGCAATTTTTATGAAAAGACACTTCTCTTCATCGAAGAGAAACATCTTCAAATCAACAGTTGCACCTGTTTCTTTTCAATGTTATCTTTCATGAATGGTTGCAAGTTTTTAATCTCTATAAATAGATTTCAGAATTCAACAAACAAAAACAATAACTGATTTTAATATTCTTGAATTCTTATCTCTCAATCTAATTTCAATTTGCACTCTAACTATATACAAACTTTGATCATTGGTCACTCTATCTTCCACAATTTTCAAGCACATTACACTATATATCATAAAGGAGAAGATTATAGGAAGATTGTACATTATTGACTTATCAGTGTTATTCAAGAGCATACTCAGTCAGAAACAACTTTACTATTTGTATTGGAAGTCCTATTCGTTTGCTCAGATAGTAGAAGTCCTATTCGGTTGCTTAGGCGGTAGAAGTCATGTTCGGTTGCTCAGGCGGTGTAAACCTATTCCTCCGGGTTAAGTGAGGGTTGCTAGTTTAATTCCAGAAGGAGTCTTGGACTAGACATAGAACGGGAGTTCGAACTAGTATAAAATTCTCTGGTGTCATTTACTTTACTGCTTTATTTATTTACTTACTTAGTTTATATTCCGCACAAGTAGTTTATCCATATTACTCGATCCTATAGCATAGTCACTTTCATTTGGCATCAGAGCAAGGGCATTATATAACCGTAACATAATTATCTAATATTGTTTTAATATGGAAAACAACACTAGCACTGTTTCTAACACTACCTTTTTAGAAGGTCAATCTATTACACGACCACCTCTATTTAATGGAATGAACTATAACTATTGGGCTACTAGAATGAGAATCTATATACAAGCAAGTAGTTATGAAACCTAGAATATTATGCAATCTGAATATATTATTCCTACTACTGAATATTCAACATGGTCTAACACACAAAAATTAGATGCTACTGCAAATGCTAAAGCTATGAATATGTTATATTATGCATTAGACAAAAATGAGTTTAATAGAATAAGCATGTGTAAAACTGCTCATGAAATTTGGCGTACACTTAAAGTTACACATGCAGGAACTAACAAAGTCAAATAAAGTAAAATTTCTATGCTCAAAAATCAGTTCTAAAATTTTAAAATGAAGCAAGATGAGACTATAAATGAAATGTACTCTAGATTTCAAGATATATATCATTCTTTGATAGCATTAGGAGAAACTTACATAGATTTTGATATTGTTTCAAAAATCCTGAACTTACTAACGGATGAGCAGGAACGAAAAGTCTTAGAAATCGAAGAAGCTACACGACATTTCGACCATAAAACTAGAAGAGTTGATAGGAAATCTAATGTCTTAGGAAGTTAATCTCCAGGCAAAACGAGTACAGGCTCAAGATAAGAAAAATATAGCATTCCAGGCAGAAAAAGATGAATCAGATTCAGATGAGGAAGATATGGCGTTCATTGCTAAAAATTTCAATTTTTTTTTGAAATTTAGAAAGAGCAACAAATTTAGAAATAACAAGAACATCTCCAGCAACAATAACAACACCTACAAACCATCATCATCTACTCTAGAATGTTATGAATGTCACAAGAAAGGTCACATCAAGAAAGACTAACCTGAGAAAAAGAAAGACAGATTCAAGAAGAAAGCCTACTCTATCACATGGGACGATACAGAATCATCTTCATCATCAGAAATTGACTCAGACAGTGATTCAGAACAAGCCAACATTTGCTTTATGGCCACAACAGACGAGGTAAGTGATCTAACTTTTAATGATCTTTTGGAAATCAATTAAGAATTACTTGACAAACTAAAAGGCAAAAATAGAAAGTACAAAGAAACTCTTAAAAAATTGAATAGAACTAAAATCAAAGTACATATGCTAAGAGATGAAAAGAAAATTTAGAAGAAGAACTCCAAGTTACTCAAGGATCTTGTTCTAATATGACATCTCAACTTTTTCTGCTAAGTCAAGAGATAGAAACTCAGAAAGAAAAGAATGATGCTTTATTAATTGAAAATCATGACCTTAAAGCAAATATCAAGATTTTAGAGTTAGATAACTCTAGCTTTAAAACAAAGTTAGAAGACATTACTAAAAATGTTTCTAATTTTAATAAAGGTAGAGAAAATCTTTCCAAAATTATATAAAATTCTCAAACTGTTTCAAATAAAAGAGGGCTAGGATATAAACAATCCTCTAAAATTATTCCAAAGAAAAAGAATTCTTCATATAAAAGGAATAATAAAGTTGAAAAACCTAGTTCTAAAATTTCCAATTCTACATCAATTAAAATTTGGGTTCTTAAAACAAATAATTCTTCAACTAGAAATAAGTATATAAAATCTTTTATAATAACTGATTTTAATATTCTTGAATTCTTATCTCTCAATATACTTTCAATTTGCACTCTAACTGCATACAAACTTTGATCGTTGATCACTCTATCATCCACAATTCTCAAGCACATTACACTATATATCATAAAGGAGGATATTATGGGAAGATTATACTTAATTGACTTATCATTGCTATTTAAAGAGCATACAACAGTCGATACTTTTGTTTATTTGTAAAGAAGTCATGTTCGGTTGCTCAGGCTGTAGAAGTCCTATTCGGTTGCTTAGGCTGTAGAAGTCCTGTTTTCTGAAAACAAGTGTAGCATTTTTGATCCAAATAAAAATCTTATTTTTGAAGGTTTTAGAGATAAAAATATTTATGTTTTAAATATGAATATAAATCATAATACAAATATGTGTTTAATAGCCAAAGAAAATAATCCTTGGTTATGGCACAAAAGATATTATCATATTAATTTCAAAACTATAAATAAATTATCTAAAAATAATTTAGTAAAAGGTTTACCAAAAATGAACTTTACAGTAAACAATATTTGTGATGCTTGTCAATTAGGAAAATTACCAAAATCATCCTTTAAATCAAAAAAAAATATTTCTACTATACAACCACTAGAACTATTACATTTAGATCTCTTTGGTCCAACTCAAATTCAATCTATAAATCATAGTAAATATGTGTTTGTTACAGTAGATGATTTCTCAAGATATACTTGGACTATTTTCTTACAAAATAAAAGTGATACTTTTGAAAATTTCAAGAATTTTGCAAAGAGAATTTAAAATCTCAAAAAATTAAAAATTAAAAATATTAGAAGTGATCATGGAGGTGAATTTGAAAATGAAGCATTTGAACATTTTTGTAATAAAAAGGAAATTTACCATAATTTTTCTTTTCCTAGAACACCACAACAAAATGGAGTTGTAGAAAGGAAAAATAGAACGTTACATGAATGTGCAAGAACTTTGTTAAATGGAAACACATTACCAAAACATTTCTGGGCAGAAGCTGTAGCAACTGCTTGCTATGTTTTAAATCGTGTTTCCATCCGACCTTTAACAAAACACACTCCATATGAACTTTTTCATCAAAGAAAACCAAACATTTCATATTTTAAAACTTTTGGTTCAAAATGTTTTATCTTAAACACAAAAGATCAGCTTGGAAAATTCGATCCAAAATCCGATGAAAGAATCTTCATAGGATATTCAAAACGAAGCAAAGCTTATCGAATTTTCAATAAAAGAACAAAACCAATCGAAGAAACACTTCATGTTTCATTCGACAAAAATTTCATAGTTAATAAAAAATTTGTGGATAATGAAGATATACCTAAGATGGTCACAAATACGGTTACTCAAAATAATTTTAAAGAAGATGAAAACATTATTTATAATTTTGAGGAAAATGAAAACACTGTTCATAATGAAAATGAATTATGATCTCCTCCTAGGATTTTACGAGATCACCCAGTAGAAAATGTCTTAGGAGAAATTGATTAACTTGTTAAAACTAGAAATTAATTTAATCAAATGGGCCATGTAGCTTTTCTTTCTAAAATCAAACCTAAAAATGCAAAAGAAGCATCTACTGATGACTATTGGATTATGGCTATGCAAGAAGAGCTAAAACAATTCGAACGAAATGAAGTTTGGGAACTAGTTCCTAGAACAAGTGATCAAACAGTCATTGGTACTAAATGGGTCTTCAAAACTAAAGCAGATGAACAAGGTAATATAACTAGGAATAAATCTAGATTAATTGCATAAGGATATAATCAAGAAGAAGGAATTGACTATGAAGAAACATTTGCTCCAGTTGCACGACTTGAAGCAATACGTATCTTACTGGCCTTTGCATGTTTTTATAATTTCAAACTTTATCAAATGGATGTTAAAAGTGCTTTCTTAAATGGTTATATAAAAGAAAATGTTTTTGTTGAACAACCTCTGTTATTCACACATGAAAAATTTCCAGACCACGTCAATAAACTTATGAAAGCCTTATACGGTCTAAAACAAGCACCCCGTGCTTGGTATAAACGTCTTAAGAGCTATCTAATATATTCTGGTTTGAAATTGGAAAGGTTGATCAAACTCTTTTTATTAAAAGAACTAAAAAGGATATTTTAATTATTCAAATTTATGTAGATGATATTATTTTTGGCTCTACAAATGAAAATTATGTCAGGAATTTTCAAAAATAACGATCAAAGAATTTGAAATGTCACATATGGGAAAATTATCTTATTTTCTCGGATTACAGATTAAACAAATAGAAAATGGAATTTTTATTAATCAAGAAAAATATTGTAATAATCTAATTAAACGCTTTAATATGGAAAATACTTCTGCTAAACCAACTCCAATGAGTACAATAGTTCATCTCGATAGAGATGAAAGTGGCAAAAGTGTTGACCAAAAATTATATCGAAGTATAATTGGATCATTACTTTATCTAACTGCTAGTAGACCTGACATAATAATGAGCGTTTGTTTATGTGCTCGATTCCAAGCAAATCCTAAAGAATCACATATGCGAGCAGTAAAACGCATATTGCGTTATCTAAGCAAAACCAAAGATTTTGGACTTTTCTATCCAAAATAATGTCCTTTCGAGTTAGTTTCATATAGTGACGCTGACTTTGGAGGATGTCGGATGGATCGGAAAAGTACTAGTGGGACTTGTCACTACATTGGACAATCCTTAGTCTCTTGGTTTAGCAAGAAACAAAATTGTGTTTCACTTTCAACTTGTGAGGCAGAATATATTTTTACTGCCTTAGCTTGTGCTCAAGTCATTTATATGCAACAAACACTTCAAGATTTTTGTGTTAATTTATCTAAATCAACAATTTTTGTGATAATACTAGTGCTATAAACTTATCCAAAAATCCTGTCAATCACTCGCGAACTAAACATATTGACATACGTCACCATTTTCTTCCTGATAATATTGAAAAGGATTTAGTCAGACTGGAACTTTTATCCTCTGAAAATCAATTGGCAGATACATTTACAAAACCTTTAAATGAAAATATCTTCATAAAATTAAGAAGAGAAATAGGAATTGTATCCATAAAGATTTATAATTTTTTAATAATTTTTTTTCAAGACTTGAACTCGGGATCTCTTACTTGGAAATCTGGTGCTCTACCACTACACCACTCTTTTCTTTTCAACTAATTTTGGTGTACATTCTATTTTTATTGTTTATTTTTTTACCTTACATTTTTATTTACAATCAATTTTTTTCTCTGGTTCTTAACAACCTAACCACCAATCTTGTTTCTATTTATATGAGTCTTTACCTATAAATACCTCTACTCCTTTTCTTTCTTTTGCAATCAATTTTAAAAAAAATAGTTTCAACTCTCTTCGTCAAAAATGTCTTCTCGGCATAATTCTGAATCCTCTACACTATCATATTCTTCTCCTAGTTCGGGATCAGTGAATTTACCTACTCCAACACCGATTTATGAACCAGTACCAATCGTTCCTCCTTCTACTCTTACAGGTTACACTCCACCTGGTAAAAGAACAAGATGGTCTCTATTTTTTGGTTCACCATCTACCAAAGAAAAGATAGATGACATTCATCACTACCAAAGGAAAATGTTGGAATTATGGTTCCTCATCCAAAAGCACGATTCATTAACCGTCTCCTGTTTGTTCTCCATCCCGACGTAATTCTTGGGAACTATCGCCGCAGCGTCCACCAATATCTCCAAATTCATGTGAACGCGGCAATAGATGGTCACCACTAAGGCCATTTCAAGAGAACACAAAATAGAACCGGATGAATATCACACTCCAAGCTCCTCTTCCAAATCTGTTTAAAAGTTTTTGTTAATATGTAATCTTGTTTGTTTATTCAAAAATATTCACATTGTTCTTTTAATAATAATATTTTTTATAAAAGTAAAGGCAGCCATATGTTTTCATAAAATTTAGCCGGCTGTCAGTACTCAAACAGACGATTGAATATTATCCATGAATAATTTTTTTCTAGATTCAAACGGCTGGATCACTTCAAATAGCCGTTTGAATCAGTTCAAAAATGAACTATTTTCTTGCAGGAAGAAATTCAGATGGCTGTTTACAGTGAAACAGCCGGCCGAATTCTTCCAGAGGCATTTTTTTAAAATAGGTCCTACACTTTTTCTTCCAACCTTACCCTTACTTTTCACCAACCTATATATTCTTTTTTTCACTTTTTACCCATTCACTTCAGAACCCTAGCACAACTTTTTCACATTTTCATTTTTTACTCTTCATTTTTTGACCTTTAAATGGCTCCTAGATCAAAACGCACAAGGGAATCCACCTCCGGTCCTTCCAAAGATCAGATTCGTCGATGGCTTTGGAATGATGTTGTAGTCTCTCGCTTCAATTCCATGAAAAATTCCAACATCTTTGAAGGGGCTTTCATGAAGTTCCTGTATTTCGCGGCTTACCGAAATAGAGAATTGGTCGAGCAATTCCACTTTAATAATCTCATAGGGTATGCTCCCAATAATGTTAAAATTAATCATCTTTTAATCAAACTTTTTCTTGCAAATCTGAATCTAGACCACCATAATTCTCAAAATCGACAAGATTGTGTTTGGTCAATAGTTTTTGGCACTAAAATCTTTTTGCCTTTACAAAGATTAAGCAATATTTTAAATTGTCCATTTCAAGGTGTTGATATAGATGATATTGAAGTTTATATGGATCATAGAGACGAAGTTTCACATCGTTTCTTGTCCGATCACCTTACCGATTTAAGTGCATTAAAATCTTGCACCTTAAGGCCACAAGCACGCCTTATTCATCATGCTTTCATTCGCTCCTTACAACCTCGAACGGGGAGTTATGAAAAAGTTTACAAAAGAGATTTTCAAGCCCTCTATACAATCTACTCCAACCAACAAGTGAATTGGGGCAAAATCATTTTAGATTAATTTCAAGACATCGCAATCCGATGAAAATATAAGACCATTCATTATGGTGCTTATATTATGCGTATAGTTCTCAACTTTGGCATTCCAATGCCCGACTCCGAGTTTTCAAGCATTAGTGAGTTAAGCGCAAAAAACCTTAGGATTGATGGGTCTTCCTCACCGGCCTCCTCCACAACAAATCATTTCTTTTCAACAATGGTCTCATAATGTTCAACAAGGTGTTCCACAACCTCGTGACACTAGTATTGCCTCCTCCTCGCATACCCAACATGAAGAAGAAGAAGAGGACGATGACTCCATTCAAGTTGTTGGCCCGAAAAATTCCTCCAGACAAGCTATCAACACCCTCTTCCGAAATCAATCAAAACTTCATCAGGACATTAAAACTCTTGAAAAGAAGACGGAGAAGAAATTCAACTCCATAAAAGGATTTCTAAATAGTATATGGGATAAAATTTCTTGTTCCGGTTCTACCTCCCCCGAAGCTTACAACCCATCTCCCTTTCAATGGTCATCTTCGAGTTCGGATTCTGATGATGATGAGCCTTCTGTCTCTATCTAGTTTTATTTTTTGGTTTTTGCTTCAATTTGTAATTTTTTAAAATTCTTTGGTTCTCTATCTAATTATTTAAAATGTTGTATGAATATTGTTATTCTCTTTCGATAATGACATCTCGAGTATGGGTATTAGTCTTTTCTTTAAAATGTTTCTGTGCATTTATTTCTTTCGTTTTGTCAATGGAAAAGGGGGAGAAAGTTAGCTTAAATTATTGTGCATATTGACAGGGGCAGTAGCAATGTTAATGTAAATATTTATGTAAATATATTATTTATACTTATATAGTTGTCATCATCAAAAAGGGGAGAATGTTGGAATCTCGATTTTACATCGTTTTGATTGTGACAAACTATATAAATAAATATTTGTGTGTACTAATCAATTATGCAGTAAATTCATTGCAGATTCAAATTTTCAGAATATTTTGAAGCTGATAGTTCTTTATCTAGAGTCTTTATATTATTTAGAAATATGTTAAAATCTCTCCTGAAATGATATATATATATATATAAACATATGCACAAAAGCACTACCCTGCACAAAAGGCTGAAACAGCCGGCTGAATGGATTCATTCAGCCGTTTGATTGCTGAAACAAATTTATGGTTTCACAATATTCAGCCAGCTGAATGAGTTTATTCAGCCGGCTGTTTTAGGCTCAAAATTGCCTATTTCCTTGCTGGTTGCGATTTTATCAAATTCAAAAGGCTGAATAAATAGGTTCAGCCTACTGAATATTTTCAACATCTATTTTTATGAAAAGACAGTTCTCTTCATCGAAGAGAAACATCTTCAAATCAACAATTTCACCTGTTTCTTTTCAATATTATCTTTCATGAATTGTTGCAACTTTTTAATTTCTATAAATAGATTTCAGAATTTAACAAACAAAAACAATAACTGATTTTAATATTCTTGAATTCTTATCTCTCAATCTATTTTCAATTTGCACTCTAACTGCATACAAACTTTGATCGTTGATCACTCTATCTTCCACAATTTTCAAGCACATTACACTATATATCATAAAGGAGAAGGTTATAGGAAGATTGTACATTATTGACTTATCAGTGCTATTCAAGAGCATACTCAATCAGAGACAACTTTACTATTTGTATTGGAAGTCCTGTTCGGTTGCTCAGGCGGTAGAAGTCCTATTCGGTTGCTTAGGCGGTAGAAGTCCTGTTCAGTTGCTCAGGTGGTGTAAACCTACTCCTCCGGGTTAAGTGGGGGTTGCTAGTATAATTCCAAAAGGAGTCTTGGATTGGATGTAGAACAAGAGTTCGAACCAGTATAAAATCTCTGGTGTCATTTACTTTACTGCTTTAATTATTTACTTACTTAGTTTATATTCCGCACAAGTAGTTTATACATATTACTCGATCCTATAGCACAGTCACTTTCACACACTTTGTCAATACCTGTAGGAATAGGTCTGCACCAGCACATATCCGGGGCAACCTAGGCAGCGCCACATGGGATCAATAGCACTCCAAAAGGGTGGTACATAGGGCTATGTAGGATGCACTTCAACGTAGAACCATATTCACAGGTAAACGATAAATAGGAAGCTTCTCCTCTTTTTCATTAGCAATCCAAGCATACTTGCAAAGAGGGTGACTCAAACTACACCCAGCTCAAATCACAAATAGCCTCAAGAACATTCCAGGCATATGCCAAGTCAATTCATAGAGCAAAATGGGGAAGTGTTGTCCCATTCCGACCCAATAAGATGTCAAGTCAAGCAAAGACGATAAAGGTATTAGCAGGACCGTATGACCTAGGCACCAAGTGATATTCACCTGTTAGCCTCTTCGTATGTATCAACAACATATTAGAACCTCAAGGCAGTCCCCTACCATTCCTCCTAAGATAGTTTCCATTACATGAGAGAAGAGGCTGACCTGTAAAGGCTTGGTCTTCCCGCCCAATTTTTCAGGCATTTCGTTTCAAATTTCCAATATTCCCACAAGTTTCCTGGTTTCCCACTAAAGACTCGTCATCAATTTAGGACAACAGTCTGGCATTGTAGATGGATGACAAGTGGCAAAATCTAAGGGTAGAGATTGAAGCAAAGAATCAAGAGTGATCGCAATAAACAACAATGCACTTTTCATACTATAAAAGGAGACACTAGAGGAAAGAGAAAAGGATCTTTTTCTTTAGCTTCTTTTTCTTTCCAGAAAGAAAAAGTCTAAATAAGGAATATTGTATATTTTTGGGCAATTGTATTCATCTGTACCAAAATAGCAAATATATAGTGGATTACCTCATGGACATAGGATTAACAATAATCTCAACCACATAAAATTTCTATGTCCATTACTTTTATTATTATGTCCTCTGATTTTGAATTTTTATTCTTTTGTAAAACCATTTCGACATTTCAATAAACAGTTGGAGTGCGACTATGGGGCTATGTAAGTACTCAGCGACATAATCAACTCTTAAAGCAGGTTCAATGCAACTGAAATTTGTTGATTCAATAATCATGAAAGTGATCGACCACTATATTTCTTCACGACACAGTCGAGTGTAGTGAAGACCAAAAACTTCCTAACATTTATGGCGGTAGAAAAAGGGCCTGAATCCCCGTTCCCTTTCTAACGTCTCTGAAAACTCTGTCAATTCCTCCTCCTTTGAAACGTCAGTCTTGGTCTCAATTACATGGGCCAAGAAGATCACTCACATAATACTAGAGCTTCTCAAATTCAGACAGGACTTTGGAGGAAGACATCTCAGGAGCCATAATAGAAAGGAAAGATGGAACTTGTGCGTTTCTCCCTACTTTCTCTATTAAAGCAGATATAGAAAATTCAAGCATGGTGAATCTACCTGTACTGGGAGTAGAATCACCCCACAAGGAAGAATCATTCAGCCCAGTTGGTGTGGAAATAGGAGGAGGAGGAATGCCTACATTAGAAAGAGGCCGAATATCTGATGGAGGAAGAAAAATGTTTAATCTTCTTGAAGCAATATGAGAATCATCAAATGCTTCAGGCTTCCTCTTCGAGCCCTTCTCCTTGTTGAAAGAATCATGAAGCTTAGTAGTAGCTTTAGCATTCATCGTACCTGCAAAAGGAGAGAAATAACAAGATTAAAATAAAAGGTATGATAATTTCCAAAATATTAGCAAGCAACTTATATACTAATATTAGGTTGTGGAAGAATCGGGCTTAAATCAGCCTCAAGAAAATATATGATGAGTATGCAGTAGACGGTGCTCGATCAGTTTCGGTTCATTAAAAAACTTGTTTACCTTCTTGTACTTTTTCATAAATCCTAAAATCTACCATCTATGAGAATTGTATATAACTATTCATTTTCCCTTGATGAGATGGTATGAACAAAATAGCGGCGAGAGAAAGAGGGAAATTGTCCAAATTCAAAAGAAATAAATAGAACTCGGCCCATTTTCGGTATTACTTGGGACATCAGGAAAAATTGATTTAGCAACTTGGACGTAAAAGAAGCCATTGCTCCCCTTTACATGGCTCTTTCTAATTTCAAAAAGAAATAAAGGTTCCTCACTAGTGAGGTTGATGCCTTTTTCAGCATAAAGATTGAAGGTGGCTAGGGCAAGAGTATATGAATGAGGGGAAAGTTTGACTGGAGCAAGATCTAAGGAACCAAGCTACTGACGAATAGTCGAATGCATAGGAAGATAAAGGCCATACCAGATATGTTTGAGAGTGATGGAGATATACCCCTCCGATGGGACAATAATACGTTCATGAAGTTTAGGAACCTTAACCGCATAGCCAGAAAACCCAAATTACCTAAGAACACCGATAGCATCTTCCAACCTTGTGATGTTAAAAGGAAGAAGCGTAAAGGAAGATGAAGAGGTATCCATGTCAAAGTTCTAAAGATTACTTCTAAGAAGGGGTGAACGAGGATCGAAACAATTTCTCCTATTGTCAATCTATCGAAATACCCCCAAATTTGGAAATTAACCAAGTAGCGGTTCTTTCCAAACAAAAGGATAATTTTTTTTGGGAAAGATAAAGAAAGAACATACATACCTTAATTTGAATAATGGCCGCACGACTGAAGTGATTAAAGATTTTTATGGAACGTGGATTCACTCCTAAAATAATAAGTGCAAAGATTGACAAAATTTGCCTAAAAAAATGAAAAGTCAGATTGAACAGCTGTTTGAAAATGAGCCAGTGAGGGAATGATACGTGTACAAGAGCATTAAATGCGAGTATAGTTGAAAATACTTTTCCCAACATCAAAAAGATAGACTAGAAAGAACTGACTAGATGTGCAGACCGGCTGCTTAAGACAACAAGTCTACCTCGACATATAGTCACCATAGACTTGGGGAGCAAGTGTTGTACCCATTCTTACCACGAACTATAGTAAAGGAAAATTGGATATGACATGAAGTCGGGAAAGCTACCCTCATGTGAAGAAGGTTGAAGGAAAATAAGAAGGAAGTGAATCAATCAATTTCATACCGAACATGGAAATAACTTGAAGTCATAACACCTAACCCGACCCAAGCCCTCCAACTAAGGGAACCACGATAAGAGATAAACACTGTATGCATTTAGAAACAAGGGTAGGTCACAGTGGTTGTATCTAAAATCAAAGGCAAATGAGAATTACCGAGCCAAGGCATAGGAAGTAGTACATGATATACTAAGTTGATCGTACCTAAAATGCACACACTTTCTTAGTACCTATAGGAATAGGTCTGCACCAACACATACCATGGGCAACCTAGGTAGCATCGTATAGGGTCAAAAGCACTCCAAAGTGGCCATATGCAGGGCCACTCAGCATATGCTTCAATGCAGAACCATACACATTGGTAAACAAAAACTGGGAAACTCCTCATCTCTCTCATCAGCAATCCAAGCATATTTGCAAAGAGGGTAAATCAAACTGCACCTAGTTCAAATCACAAATAGCCTCAAGTACATTCCATGCATACGCTAAGTATTCATGGAGAAAAATGGGGAAGTGCTGCTCCATTCCGACCCGATATGATATAAGGTCAAGGAAAGTCGACAAAGGTATTAGCAGGGCAATACAACCTAAGCACCAAGCAATATTCACCACTACACCTCTTTGTATGGATCAACAATATACCAAAACCTTAAGCCAGTCCCCTACCATTTCTCCAACGATAGTTGCCATTTCGAGATGGAAGAGGCCAACCTGTATTGGCTTGGGCTTCCCACCCAATTATTTCAAGCATCCTGCTTCAAATTTCCAAGGTTCCTGCCAGTTTAATAGTTTCACGCCAAAGACCCGTCATTAGTTCAGGCACAACAAATAGACATTGTAGATGGATAATAAGTGGCGAAACTGAAGGTAGAGATTGATGAAAAGAATCAAGGGCGACCACAACAAATAACAATGCACTTTTCAAACCATAAAAGGAGACACTAAAGGACAAAGAAAAGGATCTTTTTCTTCGGCTTCTTCTCCTTCCCAAAAAGGAAAAGTCTAAAATAGGAATATTGTATACTTGCATAATGGTATTCATCTGTACCAAAATAACAAATATATAGTAGATTATCCCGTGGACATAGGATTAACAATAATCTGAACCATGTAAAAAAATATGTCCTTTACTTTTATTATTCTATCCTTTGATTTTGGATTGCTATTCTTTTGTAAAACCATTTCAACATTTCAATAAATAGTTGGAGTGTGACTATGAGGCTATGTAAGCACTCAATGGCATAGTCACGTCTTAAAGCCATGTCCAATACGAACTAAATTTGCCGACTCAAAAATTGTGAAAGTCATCGACCTCTAGATTTCTTCACGACTCAGTTGAGTGTAATGAATAAGAAAAACTTCACCAACAACAGTAATTCAGAACCAAGTGCTAGGAGCTAATGCAGGAACATCTAAAGTTGGAGCGGAGCAAACTAGAACGATACCCTAACCAATAGTGCAACTCAGTAACGACCCGAGTCAACTCAGTACCGAGACAATTATACCCGAAGGAAACATTGGTGTGAATGGAATTTGCTGGAATGCCACGAGCAAAAGATGTTGGAGCAAGAAATGCAAACCAAAATATGAACGAGAAATGACCAAAAGAGTATGTGCTAGAACCCCTTCTTGGGAACGGAGGATAGAATGAAACCAGAGTAGCAGTTATAATGCTAATGTGCAACAAGAGGAGTACATGCTAGAGTATGTGCCAGATTTCCCCTATAGGAGAGAAGCAGTTATAATGCTAATGTGCAACAAGAGTAGTACATGCTAGAGTATGTTTCAGACTTCCCTTACAAGAACAGGGGAAAAAACATCGCTTTTGGACGATGACCTTCTTTGGATGGTGAAAATCGGGCTGCTGAATTGGTAAAGAAAATAATTAGAGGTGGACCCCCAGACTAGAGTTTGGAGGATGTAAACAGGAATCCATTCACTTCTAATATCCAAGACACGGGAAATCCTCCGCTTTTCAAGCTTTCGATGTTGGAAATGTATAATGGAAAGTCGAATTTGATGGTTTAGTTGATTAGATACATCAGTCATATGGAGGTGTTGGGTGCTTCTGAGGAGGTAATAGGGCGATGCTTTCCATTATACCTAACAAACTTAGCGACAATATAGTTCAGACAACTGGAGAATGAGTTAATTAGCACGTGGACCAACTTGTGAGTAAATTCTTAAGACAGTTTAAAGTTCACGTCTCACGATCGAAGAATGTGATGATGCTATCAAGCATGAAACGAAGGCCCAGAAAAACCTTGAGAAGCTATTTGACAAGGTTTAATGCAGCAGCAATCGTAGTTGATAAGCAGGACCCATCAATAATCTTAATGGATGCAGTACCTGGAGTTGCAAGCAAGGTCGACTTCAAAGTTGCACTAAAAGCTGAGAGATATTTGCATTAGATTGACACCGAAGCCGAGGATGCTAAAATCAATGTTGTGGATGGAAGTGGGCTATCTGGAATGAGAAACGGAAAATACAAAGGGAAAGGAAGAGTAGATGATGACTTCAGGGAACCGAAACGATAAAGGAGGGAGCCAAATATCTCTCCTACGCTGATTTAACAGAGATCCGAAAGAGCATATAGCTAGACGTTACGGGCTAGATCCTCTATCGAAAGCCAGCTAGGAGTGAGCCTACTGATCAGGAGAAAAGATATGGAAACTTTTTCATCTTCCATGAGCTAGATGGGCATGAAACGAATGAGTGCCGCCACCTCCTTGATCTGATAGAAGAAATGGTTCGGAGCAACTAACTGCAATGGCACGGCCAGATCTGCCATGATCTATAGCAAATACGTTAAGGAACAACTACAGATCTGGTTCGAGACTCAAAATCCCATGATCAGGTTGGTCGAGAGTCAAGTTTGATTCCCTCGCTCTTTTTTTGCTTTGGATAGTTAAGACAATAACAACCTCAAACCGCTTACATGTGTACGAGGTCTAGATTGGTCTCCAGACACGTCCTTAGTTAGATGTCTAGGATGACTACTTAGGAAAATTATAACCTCGGATCATTTACACGTGTACAGGACCTAGATTAGTCCCTAGGTATGCTCTGAGTCGAATGTCTAGGGTGGATAATTATGGTTTTTGCTTGTTTGCTTGGATTTGGATATTTGACTTTTGAAAGATCCACATTAAATGTGATGATTGATATTGATTTCTTTAAGTCTCGTTTGGAGAGATTGGACCAGAGTTCAGGGTGCAATTCCCCTCGCCAGAGAGCGAGCGTATGGACTTGTACGATATTGATCACATTAAGGCCCATTCGGAGAGACAAGACTAGAGTGTTGGGTGCAAGTGCCCTTGCTGGAGAGCGACCAAACAGGCTTGTATGATATTGATTGCTTTAAGTCCCATCTAGAGAGACGGGTCTTGAGTGCAGGGTGGAAGCTCCCTTATCGGAGAACGAGTGGATGGGCTTGTACAAAAAGTAAGTCCTCTCATTGGAGAGTGAGAAAATGGGCTAGCTTGGTCGTTGAGTTCCTATGTCGGAGAGCAAGTGGATTTAGCAAGGATCAGGAGAGATCGAAACCCTAAATAGAATGCCAAATGATCAGAGAGATCGACTCCTAACTAGAATGTTAAATGATCCAGAGAGATCGTCCACTTAACTTAAACGATAAATGATTTGGAGAGATCGCATGTTAAATTGAATATAACATGATCCAGATAGATCGAACCTTGGAAAGGAAACATATTTGATAAAAGGATTTGAGTGCCTTGTAATTAGAGTAAAACTGATAAATCCTCGATGAACACGGGACGATTTTGATATGTGATGTACAAACTTTGAACGAAATCTGAATGATTATGATGTATAAATAACATTTAAGCAGAGACTAGAGTGTTTAGCTATAACAGGTTCGGAATGACATGTAATTTGCAAGAGAATCCGAAGAAACTAGATGATTCATCGAGATTAAGATCAACGGATAGCCGCAGAGATCAACTATTAAAGACATATCACTGGAACTTGTTCTTGAGCAAAGCACACCTTACATTCAAAAGGCATACTTTGGAGGGCAGATGTTAACCCTCTTTTGAGCCAAAGCAGATTTCAACTGAACTTATAAGATCAAAAACCAAGAAAAAACGATTTTAAAGTTGGCACGACAGTTAGATGAAGCAAAGGAATAACTCATAGAAGTTTCATCCCAAAATACATTAACTACACAAGTCGGTGCCCACTTGTTCATGTCGGTGACGACATGATTTTGCCCGATATTCCTCCACTCCAACTCCATATGAGTTATTATCTATCTCTCCTAAATGTGTCCGAGTGATTTTCAAGGATTTTTAAAGACTTATTTCAAGAGCTAAAGAGTTACCAATTAGAAGGTATAATAAACCAAGAAATGAGTGAACGATCATCAAAATCAACTAATAATCGATGGAAACAATATGAGACACCAGAAAACGAAGATAGAAGAAGGATGCAAGAAAGTTTGAAGTGATTTGAACTAAGGAAACATGTTGGCACCGACATGTTTAATTCGGTATTAACATGTTTGGTTAACTCGTTGTGCTCTACAATTTTACAAGTGACTTCAAGCCGATCTATAGACTCTGCTCCTAGTGGACTTCTGGTCCAACATGACTGTTTCTCTATAAATACCAACCTACCTGCAACAGAATAGGATCTCCCTTCTTTGACCTTCAGCTCTTCCCTCTGTATCTGATCTCTCTGCCATTGGAGACTTATCTCTCTTCTTCACTCCTATCCTCTACCTCTCTAACACTCTAGAAACTCCATTGTAAATTTGAGATCTACTAGATTGTGGCCAGAACTAATATAATCAAGTATAATCAAGAGAGAAGACAACGAATAACAAACTATAAAATAGACGTAGGCCAGAGATTGTCGAACCACTATACAAATTCTTGTGCATTCTTTACTTCTCTTCTATTTTTACTTGCTTGAGCTGGGATTTCTATTGCTGTTACATCCATTTTAGAAGTACTGGTGCTTTCAGCTGATTTTCTATGTGTTAATCCATTTTTTGGATTAACAATCAACAAGTCAAACTCATGTTTGTAATCGATTCTAAAATAACAAAATGGAAACATAGATTGAAGAAACAAACTAGGTAACCATCGTTTATGATTCAATAAACACCATGGATGGAGGAGGTAGAATCAGATCCCAATCCAATGGCCAAGGCGATCCCACTTCAACCACCGATGACAAATTGGACTCACATCATACCTCAACCTTCCACTTCAACGAATGACGACAAATTGGACTCACATCATACAACATCCAATGGCCGAGGCAACACCTTACATCATAATTTTATAAGTTGGTTGATCTAATGGTTTAAATCATATGGTTTCATTGATGATAATGTGTAAGATCAAAGTTCTATTGCAAATTGTAAAGCTGTATGGAAACAACTTATTTTGAAAGTCAGGCATAGCCTTAATTTTGCCTAACTCTATAAACTGCTCATTTAGTCATTTTCTTTATTTCACGATCAACTTTCTAACTGCAATTTTCGTCATTTAGATTGTTCCCAACCAACCTTGAGCTACAAAAAACATATAATCAGATCAATTATTTTACCAGAACTTTGTTTGAAACGAGACCAATTTAGTCATGTTTTTCCAGAGGAATTTCACTCAAAAAATATAAAGGCACAACCAACAATGGCTTGTTTAGTTGCTAAATAAGCCACGAAGCAACCATGTGTGGTTTGTTCTCTTCGTCGTGGCTAGTTGGTGCCTAGTTAGAGCTGTTCTTGTGGCTGGTTGAGTGAACGGATGTTGTTTATTATAACGGCGGAGTCTTTGCCATTATACGTTTATAATGGCAAAGACTCTGTCATTATAAACGTATAATAGCGAAGACTTCGCCATTATAAAACATAGACATTGCCTTGCAATGGCTATATTCCAACGTTCTACTTATCTCATATATATTCCCTCACTCTTCTCCTCCTTCCACATAACCTAATCATTTACTTCTTCATCCTCTAATTCTGAAAATTTCTTCTTCAATCATACGTTCTGGAAAAAAGTTGTTAGCAAGAAACCCATCTCCAATCTACATTCCACCGAATTTTCCAACCAACGCCCACCATATCAGCAGCAAACCCTTCGTCCATCACATGAGTATGGATATTTGCCGTATTCAAACTTCTCTTATAGCCAGCCTTACCAACCGCTCGCTCCTCCTAACTTTCCTCCCATTCAATCTACTGCCCCGCAACAATATTACCAACAACGTCTTACATTAGGCGCATACGATGATCATTCATCGTACATGTCTTTGATGATGCAGAACGATCAAATGAAACATCATCATCTTAATGCGCAATAGTCAGAGATTCATGACTGTGAAGCAATGCAGAATCTACAAAGACAATATTCTTATGCACGCAAGGCTCCTGCTAACGAAGAAACTGTTAGTAGTTCGGAGGAGGAGGAGGAAGACAAAAACCAAGAAGCAGATGCAATAAATACTAAAGAATGCAATGAAGAAGCCGTTGCAGAGATGCTTGCGCCCCAAGCCCAAAATATAACAAGAAGAAGAAGTGGAAATCCTTAAGTGGCATTTTCGAAAGACGGTGTAGAGATTCAGTTGCAATGGAGACAGAAGTTGGCATAGAAGACATTAAGGAGGAAAATGTCAAAGAGGAAGGAGTGGCAACTGACGATAGAAAAAAGCAAGTTAAATTTACTTCTGAGCAGTATATTTCACTTGCTAAATCATGAACATGCATTTTGCAAGGTAGTATTTCTGGCAATAATATGAAAGGCCAGAAATTTTGGGAAGGAGTTGCGGATTTTTACAACACCTTGGAACCATTTAAGAGAACATGGGGATCGCTCAAAGGAGGTTATCGGGTTATGAACTCCGCATGCCAAAACTATTTGGCAATACTTACCAAATTGCATAGTAGGAAGCAAAGCGGCGCTGCTACTTATGACATTGTAAGTAAAATATTGTTTTAAATTTCTTTGATATTGTAATGTGTTTGACTAGTTTTGTATATTCATACACTTTTGGATTTGTTCTACAGATTGAAGAATCATGTAAATCCTATCAGCTAATGTACGGTCAACCATTCAAATTCCAAGAGTGGTTTGAGCTTCTCTCTAGTTTACCAAAATGGAAGAATCCTAACAACTTCATGTTTGAGCAACAAAACAAAGCCAATAGAATGAACTACTCCGATTCAAGTCCAGGAAGTGATCCAAGTTCGTAGGAAAGATCTCCACTATATGGAAGCAGTGACGGACGACCTCTAGGTAGAAACAAGTCAATTCAGTTGGAGCAGTGCAGTGTGGAATTTTCTAGATCTGTAGAAACTTTAGAGACTTCTGTTAGAGAAACAAGGGAGCATAGAGCCAACTTTTCAGCACAAAGAACCCGCAACGAAATGGAGTTTTAGAAGGCTATTATGGACGATTAAGAGTTCAGGAGATGAGCCCATGAGAAGAAGAAAGATTTGATGCAGGAGAAGAATTATATCAAACTGATGACTTGTGATTTCAGTAAGCTTTCTCCTTTACAGCAAGAACTAGTAACCGAGCAGTTGGAAACTTATAAGAAAGTTAGAGACAATGGAAGTAGAAGCGAAAGTGGCACGTATAGGGATGAGTTTTAGATGTGTGGTATCATTGTAATGGTTGGTGTGTATTTGTGTTGAATCTATGTTTTATCTCTAAATATCGTTTGGTTCATGTGTGTATTTTGTTTGTACTTGATATAATTTTATTATACCATTCATTATTTTGAACTAAGGTCGTACATCATTTTATTAAACAAGTTCCATAACAATATTACGTAATGGTCGACATACAAACCTTAAAACATAATACAGTAAACAAACTAGCAAACATAAAACCTCATCAACATAATACAGTAACAAAATAGCAAACACAAAACGAACTAGTAATATTGCAAAAACAGCTACTATAAGCATGACTAAGGGTTCCTACTATTCCTTCCTCTGTGTGCCCACAAATGGTCCACCAATTGGTCATGCAATTGAAAGTGTGCAGCTTGATCTTCAATATGTTGTACCATGGAAACATATTCCTCCATTGAGTTTATGTTTCTATCGGGTCTTTTGTTAGAACCCATAAACATGTCCGGGTAATTAGTCTTTTGATTTTTATACCCACCTCTTTCGGACTCTACAATCATATTATGAATTATTATACAAGCATACATAATTTTAGATAGAACTCTTGCGTCATGAAATCGAGCAGGATTTCGTAAAATCTAAAACCTTGCTTGTAAGACATTGAACATACGTTTGATGTCCTTTCTATAGCTTGCCTCTTTTTCAGTGAAATAGCTCTCTTTAACATTTGTTGGTAATCTAGAGCCTTGTGTTATAGTTCTCCACTTTGGGTAAATTCCATCGACAAGGTAAAACCCAGTTTGATGCTCGACATTACCAACTTTATATGTAACGTCCGTTGAAATTCCTTTAGACAGTTTAGAGAATTGGTATGACTGTTTTAAAACATTTATATCATTTAACGAACCAGGTACTCCAAAGAAAGCATGCCAAACCTATAAATCATCGGTTGCAACCGCTTCAAGGATCATTGTTGGCATCTTTTTGTGTCCTATGAACATTCCTTTCCGACCCATTGGACAGTTTTTCCATGCCCAATGCATGTAATCCAAAGTTCCAAGCATATCTGAAAAACTTCTAGCTTCTCCTCTAGCTAGTATTCTACTTACATCATTCGATCCCGATGTTCGTAAGTATTCCTCACAAAACTATTCAATCACTGTTTTACAGAATTCGTTCATGCACTCTATTGCTATTGATGATGCGATTCTAAAATATTTATCCATATGATCACCAGCTGCTCCATTGCTTAACATACGTAAAGCAGCCGAGATTTTGATGTGGGGAGAATGTCCAGGTTCTAGTGCTCCATTTAGCCTATAAGTGAAATATGGGTTGTTTTCATGAAGTTTAAGATAAATTTTAGAGAAAACATCTAGGCTCATCCAAAATCGACGACGGAACAAATTTATATCGTAGGTTGGATTGTCAATGAAGTAGTCCCTCATCAGCCTTTCATGTCCATCCTTATAGTCCCTCTTATATCGTCGGTCAATCCGTCCACGTATACTACCACGATAGTTGCTCGTAGATCCTTCACCAAGTAAGAATATCCGACTGTTGTTTGTTGAATTTGAAACTCTGTCGTTTCGTCATCCATTTCTTGTTCATTGTTGTAGCTTTGGTTCATGTCTTGGTTGTACTGGTAGTATAGGTTAGGATCCATGGTTGTCGAGCAGTAAGTAATTTGAGTTATTAGTTTGTTTTAGTTTTCTGTAATGGTGTGTTGGAGTAGATCAGAATGCACGTATATATAAGTGTAGGAAGCAATAGATATGGAATACATAAAAAACAATGACAGCATGGCTACAGTGTTGAGATATGGAATGACAATATGGCTAAAGTGTTGGGTTATGGAATACGTAAAAAACAATGACAGTATGGCTAAAGTGTTAGGATATGGAATACATAATAAACAAATACAGTATGGCTAAAGTGTTGGGATATGGAATATAAAATAGAATGAAAGTATGGCTACAGCAAAGGGATATGGAATACAGGCTATAATGATAGTATGGCTACAACAAAGAGATATGGAGTACATGAAATAATGACGCTATGACATGACATGACAATATGGCTACAATGATAGTATGACAGTATAGCTGCAGGCTATAATGACAGTATAACATGACAGTACAGGCTATAATGACAGTATGGCTACAAAAATGAGATATGGAGTACATGCTATAATGACATGACATGATAGTGTACGTTTGCAGAGGCAATAATGGCTACAGTGTAGCTACATTGTTGGAAATGACATGACAGTAATGGGTACAGTGTACGTTTGTAGTGGCCATAATGGCTACAGTGTACCTACACTGTTGGAAATGACATGACAGTAATGGCTACGATGTACGTTTGCAGGGGCAATAATGGCTACAATGTTGGAAATGACATGACAATAATGGGTATAGTGTATATTTGCAGAGGCCATAATAGCTACAGTGCTCGTTTGCAGAGGCCATTGATTGGTTTTGGTTAACTCCACGTCGATACAATTACAATCCCATGATTACTATTTATACACTAAATATTGACATGGGAGTTTCATAGGATTCCAAATGGAAAATCAGACATGTACTCCCCATGATTATTTGGTGTAGATTAAAGCCTATATTCAGGCTGATACAAGACACATGGAAGAGGAGGTCGATGAAGATTTTTGGATCACCGTCAATGAAGCTTACAAAAAATATCCAGAATGTAGGCTGAAAAGACGAAATTTGGATACTAGAAGTACATTTGTTACATTTACTAGAGCTTTCAGGAGGTATCGGAGAATTATAACCGAGGTAGAACGAGACAATGTTTTTCAAATGACCCGATCAACTTTTGACTCCCTGTATTTTATGGATCATCAAACACACTTTGTTTGGCATGCTACGTACGATTTGTGGGTAAATTATATTAGACAGTTTGAGTGAGTACTATATCAACGAACAATGTATGTCTATGTATTTGTCCAACTGTTTTAGGTCTGCTTATGTCCATGAGTATTAGTTTGGGTAACTTTTATTCTATGATTTGTATTAGTTTAATGCATGTCCACCTGTAGTAATATGAGTTGTGTATGTTCGATGTAATTTGGAGACTAAATTCTATAATTAAACGCACAACAACATACAACATACTTCAACATACTTGAACATATCGCAACATAATTAAACATACAACAAAATACATACTTAAACGAACGATAGACTCAAACATACCACATCATACGACATACTTCAACATACTACAACATACCACAACATACTTAAATATACAACGAAAACATAGTACATACTTCAGCATGTTAGTTATGCCCACCACCACGCTGAAATTCCAATGCACTCAGCCTGTCACGTAGCACGGCTAGTTCTTATTCCAGTTAGTTTGCATATTCCACTGCTCAACGAGGGAATGGATCATCAATCCATTTCCATAAACCACAACCAATTGGAAAGTTATGGCATCTGTAATGGCGTCGTCCAATGTTGTTTCCGCTTCGCATGACGGAATACGTAACTGACACTCCGCAAACACAATAGAGTAATGGAGGAGAGTTAACTTCCTGCTCCATCTGAATCCGTTCAGTACAGACTTCTCGACATTCATATGGATGTTGTACCACCTGTTGTCCATATGCAGGTTGAACGTCCTCCTGGAGTCTTAGTTGGCTAAGATCTGGGAACTCGGTTCGAATGTCCTCGTAGTGCTGCTCTTGATACTCGATAAGCCAATCCTCATCGGTTTGTGGACTTTCTAAAGGCACTTAGCCTCCTATATCAGAGTCAATAATAGAAGGCCAGAATGGCATCGGTGTGAGATGTAAATGAATGTGAGGAAGATGTAGATAGTACTGAAGATGGAGTAGAAGATTGTGAAGAAGTAGATGTGTAACGACCCTGAATTTCGAACAAATTAAATTGGAAATATTTAATTAATTTTAAATATTTAAACGATGATTTAATTTGTATTCCGGATATAATTTTGAAATCGGCGATTAAATTATAAAAATTAATCGATTAAAGTTAAATAAAAATTTGTATCTTCAATTTAAGGTTGGAGAAAAATATTGCAAATACTTCTAAAATTTATATTGATAACACTGAAGATAATAGAAGCTTCAGAATCAAAGTTTAAACTGTTTTGCTCAGTTTTGAATTTAATTGTTTGAACCGATATTTAAAAATAGTCATTTTTCAAACAGTCTCGGAATTCGACGAAACCAGTTCCATTGGGTCCGTAATATCGAATTATTGTCGGATTTCAATTTTCGTATTTTTCGGAATTTATATGTGAGCAAACGGTAAGTAAACGTGTTGAGATTTAACCGAATTCAATTTAAAATGAAAATTTAAATTAGTCAACATCAGTTCTTTGCCTTTCCATCAAAATACTGTGGCAAAGTTAAGGCAAGCACGTTCTCTTGTCTCCTTCGTACCATTCCTTCTCATTCCTTCTCCTGTTAAAATACACGAACAAAACACTCTCGTTCAAAAAACATCAAAACGAAAAGAGAAATGGCCACTTGTTATTTTCCCTTATTCTTCCCAGTCCATTCGAACGAAGTCTCGTTCAAAATTTTCAAAAACAAAAATCAACAGAAAATCCCTTTCCTCGTTCGAAAAATCACGAGTCCCCTGACACCCTTCCATCGTTGCAAACCCAGTTCGAAAAAAAAAAGGGGGAGAAAGGAATCATGCATGCACAGGCACGAGGCAGGGGAGGCATCGCGTGAGTGTTGGCGTGGCGTTCGATTAGGGGCGGCGGCGTTCAGGCGAAGCTCGCGAGCAAGGCGAGGGGATTCGCGGCATGTCGCGACCTGGTGGCATTCGAGATTTTGGGGTTTTGGTCGAATTCGAGAATGACAGTGGGGCTCGAGTGAGGCAGCGCGAGTTGAGTTCGAGGACGCGAGGGCTGAATTACGATCTGGAGTTTCAAGGCAATGGGGATGGAAGCTTTGCTCGTTCGAGAGGCAGAGGTCATTGTGGCATGCGGCACATCGAGTGGGGGCAGTCGCGACTGGTTTCGAGATGGGTTTCGGCCTTGAATGTTCGTCGACGAGGTGATGTATCTGCTCTATTTTAAATTTAATTCAATTTATATATATAAACCTAAATTTGAATTTTTCAGTAAGAAAGAAATGTGTGTGCAGTAATATATGACCTTAATTTTGATTTTTTTTAGTATGTTAATATACAAGTAAAACAGTGAAGACTATTTATACAGTGAAGTTGTTTTGCTTATTTACTTAATAGTAATTGTTTTTAAAACTAGAGAAGGTTTGTATAAAGAAAAAAAAAATTAATATTTGGAAATTGAAATATATTTATACAGTTTACATGTAATTCAAAAGAAAAAAAATGCATCTATATATTTTGATTTACTAAGTTATGTAAAAATAATGGACTATGGTGATTAACTCTATTTAAGAAGAATGAGTTTAAAAATGAAATTTTTAGTTACATAAAATTATTTAAAAGAAATTGGTAAAAAATAAAATTCGTTGAACAATTAAAATTGCCAAGCGAAAATTTATTATTCAAAATTTTCGAATATTAACGAATTGTATAAATTTTTTTTTACAAGGTTAAAAATCAAGAAGAAATGGAAATGGATTGCAAAATAAAAGCTAAGGTGAGATCTTCTCACTCAGATTTAATTTTGTATTGCAGTTATTTAGTTGACTGATTGCTTGCTATTTGGATGTGATATTAGATATGATAGGATATATCTATATATATAGCAATATATACATATTGGCATATGTATATATTGGATTGATGATTTCCCGCCTCGTATAGCGGATGAGACCCTATTGCGCCGTTAGTAAGCGGATTTATAAAAACCTATATACCGCGATAATTCCGTACTGGAGCGGAATTGGTATTGTGCTAACATCTTTGGATGCAGGGAAACAGGTTGGAGGGATCCAACTGGACCCCTCACATTGATTGAATTTATTTCTACTGTGATGTGATAATCTGTGAATGATTATTGTTGTTATTGAATTGATATCTGGAAATTGTTTGAAAAGCTAAAATTTAGCTGAATGGATGTTTTGACATCGTTGGATTCCAAAAATAAACGAAATTGAATTTTGAAATCAAAGTAGAAATTTCTAAGTGAATCAATCTTTGAAATTGAATAAATTTTGAAGAAAGAAAATTTTAAAGGTATAAAAGTTGATTTTTATAATCTTATCGAATTAATTCCAGAATCAAGTGAAAATGTTAAATAAATGGATTTCGTAAAATAGTGATTATAAATTGAAGAATTTAATTTAAGAATTTGGATTTTTAAATAGACTGAAAGAAACAATTGGAATATATTTTCTTTGAAAGGAATTTATTTAAAAGTAGATAAGTTGGAAATCCAATTAGAAATTTAATTGGTAAGTTGAAACGATTTGGGAAATCAATGTAAAATGATTTCAATTTAAAGAATCCATTTAAAAACAGGATGTTGAGTAATTTGAGAAAAATAAGGAATTTATTTAGTAGTGATAAATAAAATTAGAAATCAATCTGTAATTGATTTAGTATTTGGAGAAGAACTTTGAGAAATCAGTATGGAATCTTTTATTTAAAGTTGAAAATAAATTTAGAAATCAATATTGAGATTGGTTTGGTATTGAAGTTTTAATAAATGGAATTGGAATTTATAAAAGTTGGTTATAAATCCGAAATCACTTATTTTGATAAGTAGAATATAGAAGTTGATAAAAAGAAGATTTATAAGTCGAAGTGTTATTAAAATAGAAGTAGAATTTATAACCGTGTTTATAACTTCGAAAACGATGGAATTTGATGAATTAAATATAGAAGATTATCAGAGTAGATATATTCACGATTTTGGACAGTGAATATATTTTTAAGTAAAAATGGTTATGTTTGGGAAAGCGATATTATAAATGAAGTTAATTGTTTTAAAAGATGTTTTAAAACGTGTTAAATATCGAAATCATAGATTTCAACATTCATTGTTGAAATAGACGTTTTCGAGAAGTAGAAGGAAATGGTGGACTATAACACTGTTGTTATAGTAAATGATTTCCGAAGGGAAATGTTTTATCTAGTATTGGGATTTATATATCTATCTTAATTTTCGAATCCCTATACTAGTGATTTTGAGTCGTCGTAGCGATGTTTTACGTAACATTCGTTTTGACTCAAATGAATGTTGTTATAATAAATGATTTCCTTAAAGAATGAATATATACTTAATTTGATTTAAGTATATCGGATATTTTTTCCAAGCGTTGAAAATAAAAGATTTGTGAAATACTTATTATTAGATAAGTATGGAAATGTTTTCCAAAATGAAATGAAACGTTTTGAGATTTTATCTTTTTTAAGATAAAATGAAGTTGAATATTGAAATCGATTTGAAAATCGTATATCAGTAGATATTTTGAAAATATAAATTCACTATGGAATTTATAAAAGGAAAGGGAAACTGTTTAGAAAAATAAACGTTGATTTTTTTTTTAAAAAGTGTGGAAAGAATATATCTACTAAAGATATTTTTGAAGATAAAATAATTTGGAAAATTATTTGGAATCTGATGATGTTGCGCATCTTTATTGATAGTTAAATAACCGACTATCAATAATTACCTTGATATGGTATTTGTTGTGAATTGAATGAAATTGAATGCCACACTTATTTTTGAATAATCGCTCACTATTCGGGTTAGCCGGGAAAGGACCATGGGGTCGTATAACCCATTCCGAATATGTGATACGTCGTTATAATTGCATTCGAAGACCGGTGTTGAAGACCGGATATTTTTGAAAACGGAAGGATTACCGTCGAGTTACTCTACATCGGCTGATCTCCGGTTTAGAGGTTTTATCACCCTTAGTGACGGGAAGTCCTGACGTGATTGAAAATTATCCGGATGTGCAAGGGCTTCGTGAGAAGTGCCTTCGGTTCTGTTCGATCCCGGAACAGACTTATATGGATTGTGTGTCTGACGTTACAATTTGAGATATAAAGCTGATTTCTTTCAAATACATTTCTGTTGGTGGCGGAGAATTTATTCTCTTAGCTTAACACCCTTTTCTGAGACGTACGAGCTCAGAGGTTATGTAGTTGAAATTCATCAGCGATATATCCCAATTTGGTAACGTGGCATACCGAGTGTTGCTGTGAAATGATCAGTGTTTGATCATTTGTGATATGATCATTTGTTTGATCTTATATCTTAATGATCATAGGTTGATCATTTTGTTTGACCCGAAGCAGGGCTTTTTGAGAAAGCGTAGCTTTGTGGACGAGACTTCGTCGAGCCTCACACCCCGGAAATGGTCGAAACAGGAATGTTGCGGCAAGGTTATGAGGGTCGCGCCCTTTAGGGTATGTCATTTCCTTCTGGAAAGGGGTGGTATCATGGTATGGAGCCCAGATACTTACTCATGTGGATACACTTTCTTTATGATGTGTGATGTTGGATATCGAGCGCTCGGATAAAGGTCCCAAAGGACCGGGTGATGACATATTCGTGAGTTACCTGTTACAGGGGTAACCCGGCCTTGTTTGGCAGAGAGCAGTTTGTCTCTCGGGACGTCCAGCCAGAGGCGATCCTATTCGGCAGGAGGAAAGGAAGTTCCTTAGCCTGACCATTTGTTGGAAAATCCAAAGAAACAATACGAACCTGGTACGGTTTTGGTTGTATTACCTGCTATGGAATGTGGCGGTAACCTGCTATTGAACATACACTACAACAAAAATACCCTATTACAACGTCCTTTTTACAACGGGCATTTTCTGCCCGTTGTAATAGAAGGCTATTACAACGGTCCATTCAGGACCGTTGTAATAGATACCCTATACAACACCCTTTTTACAACGGGCATTCGCTGCCCGTTGTAATAGAAGACTATTACAACGGTCCACTCAGGACCGTTGTAATAGATGCCCTATACACCGTTCTTTTTACAACGGGTATTTGCTGCCCGTTGTAATAGAAGGCTATTACAACGGTCCATTCAGGACCGTTGTAATAGATGCCCTATTTTCTTCTTTTGATTTAGCAGCCACTTTTGCTCCCTTGCCTTCCCAAACTTTCATTTCCCGCTTTCCCTTTTTGTTAACCCTAAATTTCAATTTCCATGGCATTGAGTTCCTCCTCTCGTCCTCCTAAATCTCATATTTCTTCTACTGTTAAAATATTCATTGCTCCACTTAAACTTCTCTCTGTTTTTTTTCTGATACAAGAAATCGATTCTCTTCAAATTCGATTTCCAGTTCAATCGCTCAGACTAATTTCCCAAAACCGCAATCAATCTCTCCAAAATCACTTTCCCAAAATCAAAATTCCAAATCAAATTCGGAAAGCATGAATTGTTGAGTTCAATTATGGTTTGATTCGGCGATGAGGTTTGGTGTTGGAGTGCTATTCGAGGTTGGGTTGGCAAGTGTTGCCGTTTCTTGGGTTCGCGATGGTTGCAGAGGTGGGTTGTTGGTGGTTCGCGATGGTCACGGTGACGAACAATTTGAAGGAGATTGATTGTGTCAGGTGATGAATTTGGTCTCTATCTCTCTGTTTTTTTGGTTCTGCGGATTTGATTTGGCTGTTGATGCTTGTGATGGAGGCAATTTCAAGCGATAGTGGTTGATGGTGATTGAATGGCAATGATATGTATTAGAGCAGGTGGTGGTAGTACAATGTTGTATGGAGGTAGTGTTGTTGGATGGTCTGGATGTTGTTTGGATATGCAATCGTTTGAAGATGGTTGACTTTGTGAGTGGATGGTGATGAAGTTTTGATGCAAGTGTTTGTTTGCTATGTTGGAGTTGCAGTAAAGCAGATGGTTGTTGAAGGCAGTGAAGTGATGAGATGCTGTGTATTGGTTTGTGGCAGAAACGGATGTTGTAGGAGCAGAGGTTGGTGAGGCTGTTGTTACAGGTTGGTTGTGGTGTAGTGGATGCTGTTTGCAGTGGAATAAGAAGATAGTGGAGGACGATTAAGGGAGAGGATTGTTGTATTGATATTTGAATGATGTGTGCAGCACTATGAGGATGGTGGTGGTAGTTTGGTATTTGAATGATGGTATTTGGTGGTGGTGGAATGATGGGGGTTGTGAATTATATTTGTTAAGGTTGCTGCAGTAGGGAGTGAAGGATGTAGTAGGTTGATTGTTTGAATGTGGATGATGACCTGGGAAGTGATGGAGGCAGTGCTGTTGATGGTGATTGTGAACTTAACTTGCAATAAGGAGGTACGGAGAAGCAGAAAAAAACACTCAGTGGAGATTCGGTGCACCTCCACAATATGATGTTGTTAACAGGTTATTCGAGCAAGGCAGAACCCAGGTACATATACCTTCATCTTTTTCTATCTAGACTTTCGTATTGAGAAAAACAAAATTTAACTCATTAATAGGTTAGATTTGCCCGTTCCCTGCAAAATTTTTGGTGTGAGCGCCGTTCTCTCAATAGAGTTTGTTAAAAGAAAGATTAGTGGTTAGGGATTTGTTAGCAGTTATCTATGTGATTATGTTAGCAGTTAGCACTTAATTTTACAACGAACGCAGCACTTCACTATTAACTGGAAAAAAAAAGTGATTAAATTAACTTTTAGCTCATCACAGTTTCACAAGTTTTGATCATGATTTACACCTTCATTGATGAACAGAGCATACCAGAATCAGTAACCGCAAGATTAGTGAACGTGGTGACACTAGACGTACAGTCAAATCAACTAAAGGTATTGCCAAACTCCATGGGTTGCCTTACCAAGCTCAAGCTCCTTAACGTTTCCGGGAACCTCTTGCAGTCTCTACCAAGAGCTATCGAAAACTGCAGGTATATTATCACCTTTATATCTTCTCAATTATTGCCTTGTTTATTTGATTGAATCTTTTAATATTTATTAGGCAAATTTCCATGATAATCATGTGTTTCTTCTATAGCATACGTGTTAAAGATGAGACATTTGAACTGCAAATAAAATAGATGGTTAATGGTATTTTATACCTTTCTAGGATTGGATGTTTTAAATATTTTGACCTTTGATATTTTTTTTCAAGCAAGATTATAATAGGTAATTTCTACTGTCATATTTTTTATATTTAGTTTTGTACATTATGGCTTCTTTCATTAGCATTATGAGCACAACACTATATAACGAATACATTAGTTAGATAAACCTTATGTCAAATCACATTATTTTATTCTATGCAGATCATTGAGCCCGTAGCCCATTCATATTTATGTGGTTTGTTCATGCATTTGATTTTAAAATTTACCAAATGTGATTGTTGTCGCTACTAGGATGTCAAATCAAACTATAATGGCCGTGATTCAAAAAAAAGTTCAATGGGAGTAAAATATGCCTTATACTTTGGTTCTTAAATTTGCATTATAGTTTTTTTACCCTATTGAAAATTTGTTAGTAGATCAATAGTTGATTTATCAGTACGTTTTATCAGAATTACCAGTATCATACAGTTAACCATGAACTGAGGGAATATGTAGATTCTCTTTATCATGAAGCAAAATCCATAAATTAAGGGAACAAAATGGATTTTTCTTGTAATGGCCCTTTATTATTACAGTTCTCATTTGATGAACCAAGAAAGGTCTTTGAAAATTGATTTTTACCAAGATCCCTTTTTGACACAGTTCTCGGTCGATAAACCAAGAAAGATTTTCAAAAATTGAATTTGATAAAGATCCTTTCTTGGTAGGGTTCTCAACTGATAAACTAAGAAGGGTTTTAAAACTGAATAACATCAAGATCCTTTCTTGGCATGTTCTCAGCTGATAAACAAAGAAAGGTTTCAAAAAATTAAATTTGATAAGGATCTTTCCTTGGTTGGTTCCAACTAATAAACTAAGAAATGTTTTTGTAAAAACCACATAATTGAAAAGTAAATCTTACATAAAGAGACTCAATAATCATGGTTCATGAACTAACGGTTGATGAGCTCTGTCTTGCATATTAGATTATGTCTTAGAATAAAATCTCACACTTTGTAGACGTGAATCACTGCATGGTTTTGGATGTAATGTAGGCTACACTTACAAAAACTTTTTGTTCTTTTAAATAATTGTAAGCAGCAGTACTCATCCTAGTAGATCAATTTGCTGTTTTGCATTGTTTTTCAAAGCACAATTTACAAAACTGAGCTATGCTTGTAAAATTAGAGAAGGAAGAGTTTGTCCCAAACACACGTTTATGTACATCGTGAATTAAATGGTGCTTGCAAGAGTCCCATGACATCACCAACATCATTACCATCTATGAAGGCAATTTGAATATATTATATTATTCAGTTAAATCATTGATATTTTGTAATAATGTAAATGTATAATTTGGTATTTAACTAATTGCAGTGATGCTGTTAGGACAAGAGAAACCCTTAAAATAATGCAAGAACATGCAATTGGGTTTTCAGAAGAAAAGGTCTACTTTGTGCCAAGTTTCTATTCTATTGCAGCAATGGATGGCCAAACTACATATCACCTTCAAAAGATAATTTGTGAATATTCTAGTGATGAAATCCAAACTGTAATGTAAGTTTCACAATATAAATTCTGCTACAATATTTATTTTTTCCAGAAAAGATTAGAAAAATAAAAAATACAAACATTAATTTGTCTGCAATCTAGAAAAAATTAATGGCATTTTCAGGTGCATGGGGCACAATAGAGGTTGGGAGGACAATAGAAGAGATGTACTGTGGAGGACAGGAGTGCGATCAAAAGATCCAGCAAATTACCCGAACTCACAAGCTATTATTCTACGATATGACAGAAGACTCATGATATATAACCAGAAGATATGGTCTCTGCCCGTTCCTATTTCTCTACCTATTGCTACATCTTAGGCTCTGATAAGCATTGTGAGCAGTGAGTGCTGGGTGTTTTGTTTCTTTTATGCATGCATGTGTGTAATGAATAATCTTTAGAAACTGAAATGCACACTTCAGTTTTTATTCGTTTCCTTCTTTGAATGAACACTTCATCTTTAGAAACTAAAATTTACACGTGCATTGTAGTAGTTTTAATTTTTTTCTCATTTGAATCTTTTTAACAACGGGCAAAAACAGTTGCAATATCATGTATTACAACGGGCATTGCCCGTTGTAAAAAGGTATGTTACAACGGGCATTGCCCGTTGTAAAAAGGTGTGTTACAATGGGCATTGCCCGTTGTAAAAAGATTTATTACAACGGGCATTGCCCGTTGTAAAATATGGTTAACCTATTACAACATCGCCTATTACAACGGTCGGCTGCCCGTTGTGGAACACATATTACAACGGGCATTGCCCGTTGTAAAAAGCCTGTTTTGTTGTAGTGATAGTAGCTATAGTAGGCATACGATACTGGTCGTATGTTGGCTAAGATTAATATTATACTTTCGAAATGTTTTCTACACTATGCACTAATAATAATATCAAAAATGATTTGGGTTTTGCGTAGTAAGCATATTTGACTATCATAAGAAGAAATCTCCTCCAATTCTGCGTTTGCATTGTGTGTGTGGCGGGAGGTCTTATGGTAGTTTCATTTTTCAAAAGCATTGCGAATTTGATTTATTTTCTTTGTGAAAAATAACTGTTTTACGATCTCACACCAGTCACCATGACTGACTCGGAGTTTATTGTTTCCCTTCTAAACTCTGGGTGCCCACCAATTTCCACACGGGCAGTCTAGAGTTAGATTATCAGGATATTCTGGATATTCTGGAGCTTTGGAGATAAGCTGGAGGACGAGACGTAGTATTTGTATCTGATAGTATTTATTCCGCTGTGTATTCTGTATGAGGACAAGTTTATATAACTGTCCATTGTTGTATATTGACTCTGATTGATGTATGTATAAAAAGATATAGTTCTTTGTTTTAAAAGACTTGTGATTATCTATTATATATTGTTCCGCTGCGATATGTGAGATTCTGATATTGTTTCTGTTCTGATATTGTTTTGTTGTTCTTCTTTTCTTTTTCTTCTATCTTTTCTTCTACCTCTTCTTTTAAAACCCTAATGGTTTGGTTTTTCGTTCACCTTGAGTAAATCGATGGAGATTAGTGTCGATTAAAAAGGGTACGGAAAAGCGGATTATTACAAGATGTAAACCGTTATGTGTATATATAGAAGGGAAGCGGAAAATGGCAAGCTGGTAATTATGAGAAGAAGAGAGCAAGGTTATGGTAATTATAGAAAGTGGTATGCTTGCTGCCAATGAATGTAATTGTTTGTACTATTAGTTTATGGTTATCTATGCTTTTAGGAAAATATCTGTACGTTTGCCAACAACACATAAACATGAAAAATAATGACATCAATGCATAAACTGAATATAACAGATATATCATACATCACAGCACATGAATAATAACACCAACGACATAGAAACATGAATGATAATAACATCGGTACATAAACCAAATATAATAGGTATATCATACATCAAAACAAAAGAATAAGTATATAAAGAACATAGAAACATAAATGAAATACAATACATAAGATCATCCATCTGTACGTGGACGTGTATGACGTCGACGACGTCTCTCATCATCATCATCTCCACCACCGCTCGGACCAGCTAAATTCTCATAGTACATCTGCATGTCAGAAAATCTCTTACGTTCTTCCTCCAGCTGTGCCTGCAGTCATGCTGCTGCCTCTGCCTGCCGATGTAGCTCACAATCATAGTAGTCTAGGCTACGGCTATGCTCTACATATCTTGTATGTCTGATCCCCATCTGCATTTCGTATAGATCAGCATAGGATATCTGGTTCGGATCTGGGTACAGATCGTGCGCTGGAGGATGTAACATATCAACATAACGGTCTGGTCCAATGGTAGGAACTGCCATGGTCCATCCGAAGTGAGAAATAGCCGCCACGTGATTGGGTCAACGGTAACCCTGACTGGGCTGGGTAAAATCCTCAACAATAGGGGGATGTATGCCTTGTCATATAGCAGACGGACCGACTAAATCTATCTCCATTGCATGGGTAATGGTATCGGTGGACCCATTGTAAAATCTACGCCAGAAGTCAACGTATGATGGACCTATAATAACAAAGGCATCGGCCGGCCACCAACCTCTTGCCCTCGCCAGGTTTAGCTGCTCTGAAGGGTAAATCATACAGCGATAGGTATGAGGGTGTGGATCATCGGAAATAGCATCAAAGTCGTATAACTGTCTCCAACGCCTCTCACTAAGATACCAATATGCACCAAACACCGAGGGATAAGATAGGAGTGGAAATCTCCGCCCGGCAAGCATCCTAGCAATCTCTATAAAATCAAGGCCAGTCGATATACTATCATTAAATGGATGCCATATAATCTGGTGTCTATACATCCGCAAATCGATTTGGTCGTGGGTAACCAAATAAACATGACGGAATTTATTATCCCTGGGCCCCCTATTGTCCGCGCACCAAAATGACAGATGAGGGAAAAAAGTAGACGCGTCTGAAGTCAAAGTGACAAAATGAAAATTCCTGGAATACTCAAAATACCGGTACTGTAATAGCTCCCAGAAGCCAAATAATGAAACCTGTGCATCTTAAATGGTGCACTGTACGTCGAGACATCTGTACAAGTACGTAAGGATAGGCGTATCCCAGTCATATAGAATAGCACCGCTAAAATCCAAATGAGATACGACCTCGATAAACCTAACAGCCAAACTACTGCTCGATGTGCTGAAAAACAAGTTACCAATGAGGTATAGAACAAATAATCGTGCAAGCTCCAGATCATCATAAGGAGAGTAATGACTGAGTATGTTGTCCATGGCGGCACGAATAGCGCTGACTCTAATAGCGCCTCCGGCCTGATATGATGCAGCGGAAGCGTCGAAGTGAGGTAGAAGATCATGAACACATTCAGGATCACGCCATCAAGCATCAATTGTACGGAAGCGATGGAAAAGCAGCTACTCCAATGCTAATGCCGGCAAGCATAAAGAAATCAAGCGGTGTAATTCCTAGCTCACCGCAAGGAAAGTGGAACGTGTGAGTGGTCTTATACCACCGTAAAGCAATAGCCGCGAACAATTGCACATCACCTTTTATATCATCGTTGATTCCTAAAATTGTAGAGTACATAACAAGTTAAATTACGGAGTGATAAATTAACTGGTTTTTTAAGTAAATTTTTCATTAGATTACCTAAGAAACGGTGGAATCCAAGCCGTGTAATAGTGCTACGACTCTATCCTTATTTTCCAAATATGCATGAAAATATCTAAGCATGTTCGCTAAAGAACCCCGTGAACGGATATTCCGTGACTGTTAAAGTTAAATAAAATCATACTATATATTCAAACTAACAACAAATTGCAATTATTATGATCATATAAAGAAATACTTACAGCCAAACTTGTCTGTGTGCTGACATGTACTTCGCCTTTTAGAAGTGCGCGAAAGTTGGAAAGCGTAGACAATTTCGAAGCGCTAAGGTTCGGATCCCGAAATCCGTCAAGCTCGACGACTCTAGCGGAAATCTAACCTACACCCATGCGCATCCTGGCCGCTTGACCACCCCTGCGGCCTCCGCAACCGCGGTGACCACCTTTTTCTTCGCCTTTGCCCTAATTATCAAGATTTTCAACGGCTTCTAGCAGATCTTCTATTCCTTGCTCGTGCCCATACAGTATAATATTCTGTTCTTCATCGCTCCTTCCGGCGCCTACGGCGCTGCTGCTACTGCCTTCTTTGTGCATGAACTTTTTGGCGAAACTTTTTAGTAATCTAGACATCTCTTCGAGTGTGGATCCCAAAAAAAAGTTTTAATTTGGATATAAACCAACGGATTGGGATTGTTTGAGGCAGAAATTGGTGATTTGGGGGTTTATTGGAAATTGCTCTCGGTTGAAAAATGAAAGGAGGAAGAAGAGGAGTGGCAACTGGCTCTCAGGTTGGTTAGGGTATAAGTTTATAACGGCGAAGTCTTCGCCGTTATAGACTTATAATGGCAAAAAATTCACCGCTATAAACCATTCTCCAACCAACCCGTGGCTACTCGCTACCTTACTAGACGTGCCGCTCGTTCGCTCAGTTGCAAATCAAGAGAGAGAGAACAGTAAACAGAACAGATTGTTGGTAATGGTCTAAGTAGATTTTCATAGAAGCACCTTTTTTGTTAGAGGTCATCAATGTCTTGTTATTTCATTATATATGAAATTTCACTTGGCAATCAATTAGATCTCAACATATATATACCTAATAAAGATATCTATTTAATTTTGATTTACATGCACTCCATTTGTCATTCATTACTAACCTGTATTGTTGTATACCATCACGCTTTTGCACTTCTGTTTACTAATAAGGAAAATGTGGAGGATGAATAATTTGCAAAGCTTATTTCATCAAGTTAATTAAAACTAAAACCTTTTGAGCTAATAAAACTGTAGGTGATAGTTTAATCTTATCACAGCAAAAAAATAGTCTTTTTACAACGGGCAATGCCCTTTGTAATATGTGTTTCACAACGGGCATGCGCCCGTCGTATTAGGCCTCGTTGTAATAGGTCCACTGTATTTTAGAACGGGCAATAAACGTTGTAAAGAACCATTGTAATACACCTTTTTACAATGGTCATTGGCCCTTGCAATAGACTCTTTGACAACAATTAATACCCGTTGTAAATATGCAACATTTCTTTGAAACTTGCAACGGGTTTTGGCCGTTTCAATAGCCTATAATACAAGTGCCAAAGACCGTTGTAATAGACTATAACACAATTGGCATATCCCGTTGTAATACATGGTATTGGAACGATTTCTGACCGTTGTAGCATACAACAATACAAGTAGCATAGCCTGCCTGACAACATGCATTGACCATTGTGAAATCCCTTTTGACAACATGCATGGACCGTTGTAAAAAGCTCGTATAACAACATGCTCTGACCATTGCAAAATAAATGCAAATTAAAAAAAACAACAGCAGCATCCATGCAGTACATCCATACCAATAATGAATAATTTAATGAGTAATAAATATTATCATAAAACAACCAAAATCACATACAAATAGACTAAATAAAGCTAGAATCATAAAATTCCAACACATTCCAAAAAGTTAGATAAGTTTACATTGACATAGTTCTAACGTACACATGACAACTGGTTACATAACAGCCAAATACATAAAGCATTAACACATAACAGCCAACCACAAATATCATGTTCTAAGTACTATCATACTAGACCAAGGAGATGAAGTCTTTGTGCCACGCGACGGTTAATCCAACGGCCTCTTTGATAGTGGACATCTATGAATTTGGCCTAAATAAAAAAGCTTCCGGATCCACCGCTACATTCACTGATTCATCCATACCTTCCAATCATATGCTCCAATCTTTACAAAATGTACAGAAGCATCAGGATCAGTGCTTGCTATCATCCCCTCTGCAACTACGTTCTTCACCAACCCAATAGCTTGCACTTTTTTTCACCAAATGTACAGTAACCCGATCTTGCTGATCTTGAACCTGCATATCGTTACTCTCGCGGTGTGATTGCAAGAAAAAAAAGTTGACTTAGTTCTGCATTACACTACATTATTAAAGTTAATCCAGAAGGATCAAAATTCATAAATGAATTTCTACCTAAAATACATCTAATTGTTGTTGCCTGAAATACAAAATCAAGTGGCATTATCAAATGTAAGCAAATTTAGAAAATTGGTGTTAACTTATTCTTGTAGTAGGTGGAATATATATTCTCACATTGAAGAGGCCACACATGCTCACTACACTCACACCCGCACACATTTTTAATCACGCATGCACTACACAGCCAACACTCCACACTATACCATGCACCTATAAAATTGTACTCAAAATACACACCAGTTACATATTACATATAAATACCCACACCCTGTACACATATATACACAAACAGATGTACACTTAAATGCATCATACACCCTCTATAACTGCCACCTCATTAAATTACCCACGGCCTTCATGCATTGCATTCTTAATACAGACAGACATCACACTATCACAACTAACAACTGCTCCCTCACACAAGGACAGACAAATATGTACACACGGTACAGCATGCATATAGACAGAACCATGGGAACTCATGCATGCATAGAAAATATACATCATATAGCAGAGGAAAACCCACACATACACATAAACGCACTCACGTAGGACAACATAAGGCACAAGTTAAACTGGGCAAGTAATATTGAAGAGCTCAGGTAAATGGAATACTATGTTGGTGCAATATATTATGGGTAGAAGGCCTCCATATGATCAGTTTAAGCACTTCGTATAAAAGGTTCTCTATCTCTTTTAGGTTTGAAGTTTATTACCTACAACCATGCACTTATTAACTTGCACACACTCACTGTCAGAGGTGCACACGAACACTTGCCTCACTCAAAACCACTCATTCACTTATAAACACACACCTATAGCTCTCCTCTATAAGCAAGTACACACACAAAGGACATTATGAGGCACAAAACATACACGCACACTCCAAAAAATGCACACACACCTTATTGTACAACACACACTTCACACATATAATAACAGTACTCATACTAGAACACTCCCATACATAAACACAGAATCATTCACATCCATATATAAACACACTTGTAGCAATCATACACTAAACTGAGTATAGATACTTGTTCCACATACCCAAGTATATAATTATCCCGGCAAGACATTCATCTAACCATGCAGCTAATATGTAAGGTACAACATGAACAATTTGTCAAATTTAATCCATATAAGAGTAAAAATTATTGGCATTTATGTACAACGTTTGTATAAAATGTGAGTATGTATATCCTGTAAAACACTAGGAGATAGATAATTATGGTCAAGTAAGAGTTTGTTTGCAGAAGATTTCAGTGTACAATATTCATTAGAGGTGCTAATGTAGAAACTAAAGACTTGGGGTTATACAAAGCCATTGTTGTACCCTCACAAAATCTCGTAGATAATAGATATCAAAAGCACGAGATGTACAAAAATTAACCATGCATACACAGAGTGGCATGAAAATACACACATAAAGACTATCACGCATACGCTAAAACACAAACTCGAACATCACAAGCATAGTTTAGAACATAAATATGTGAGCTGGAGACTCACTAGAAAGTTGCGTGTGCTTTAGGAAAACCAATAAGGATGGATAATACAATTTCAAAGGAAATCAAACTTAATTTTGCCCAAGTTTTAGTTAACTATGAATTATTCACAAAATTTGCAGGTTTGGTGCCTATTGCATGTCCTGACAATTTCAGTGACCATACTCCACTATTGTTATGAAATCATCACATCTGATTGCAAGTGGTAGTTAGGGTGGACAAATTGTATGAAAATGTTGTTTTGAGTTAGCTGAATTTTTAAGACCACAAAAATTTCTAACTTAGCACATGTTAAAAAATATACTTATTTAGGATTATTTATATATTCTAACCTGAGATGTACGAGCCTGAGGAATCTCCATATCCGCCACATTATCATTTCTTCTTTGTAAAAGTACAAGAGATGACTTGGTAAATCTTAAGCACATATCATATATTTGTTAACAATAGCTAATTAACTATAAACTTACTGTCATGATCAAATTAGTCAGCTCGTCTACTCTAGCCGCCAAATGAGTTACTTGATTTTCAAATGTAATCACCTTTTTTTAATTACTTGAATAAACACCAAATTGAGATGGTACTACATCAAAACCTAGTCCTCTCACCCTTCCCCTATATTCATTTCCAAAAACTTGTGACACTCCATCTCCACTTACCGATGTTGTTCCATGAGAGCTTTGAGCATTACTGTGCTTTTTTATCTTAGCCTACAAATTAAAATAGACCATGTCAACCATAATAAAACACATAATTTCAAGTGTAGTACATCATGTTGTATAAAATATTGAAAATCAGTTAACAAATAATGTTTCAAGAAAATGATGTGTTTGTTTTTCAAAATAGCTCTATTATGTGTACATTATGATAATAATAAAAAAAACTTACGATGCAATCGACAACAACGGAATTCGGTGGGTCTCCTTTTTTCTTTATATGGGCTTTGCACCATAGCTCGTCTCTGCTAATATATGATATTCCAGTTTCCTTTTTCTACAAATAATAATAGTCAGAAGAAGAACCAAAGAAAAAAATAGTATTGATGTAATCGTACATGCATTTCTTACCATATCTTCTGCTAATCTCGCATAACCCTTTCTACTCATTGTATGTGGAATTTTATTTTTATCTCTCAGTGCTTTGAATTTTTTGCTAGTCTCCTACATAGGAGAAATTCTTTAATAAACTATAATTTACCTTTTAATTTATAATGAATAAAATACAACTTATTACCCAAATTTCTCTGACGGCTTTTCCTTAACAAAGTCGTTCAACTCTTGAACATTTTTTGTAGTATCTGGTTTTAGCATCGCTAATCTAGAGGAAGAGTCGGGACAAGTAGAAACTACTTTAATAGCGGTAATTAATCTTGACTTTGCCTCTCTCCATCATACTCCCAGCATCTTAAGTAACAAATCCTTGTATGCCTCATCCACCATGAATCTTGACTGCACAAGAAAAATAACTTCTAATGTATATTAAAGCTGGTACCAAAGCTATAAAAGTTTTGGTAATAACCTAATGCATGAGATATAGGACTAGGTTTTGAATCAACTACACCACGAAAATTTATGCTCTGATTCTAATGATATATTTTCTTACGATGATTGGGACTAGGTTATTTTCTACAATAAAATATACGTTTCTTTCATCTCTGTTTAATATAGTGTAGTAGAAACTATTGCTGAATGAAACTATGCAAGCTGCTTGTTGTTTGCAATCTGAGTTCTAGTTTAGCTCTCATGCCTAATCTAGGCTTGTTATTGTTCATGAAAAATGTGTAGTTCTTCCTGTTTGATAAACCAATAATATCCTACTATTCTTAGTAATTGGTCACTGTATCAATGTTGTAGCAGCTATGTGAATTTAAATCACGGAAATCTTCAATTATTTTAAGTTTTGAGCATTGTTAGGTATATGAAAGGTGGGGTTTTATTGTTATGTTTTGTCATTGAGTTTGACAATTTTAATGTGTGCTAAAAGGTAGTTTTAATAACCTTAAAATTTGTAGGCTACAAACCAACTTTGTCTTTAGTGTGGAAGAAGAAAATAGCTGTGGGGTTTCGATGAACATACGGTTGTCCCGGGTTTCCAGCTTATGATTTCCTTTATTTTTATTAAATAACGTCACAGATCAAATTCTAGCAAGATGGTTTCATGGTGTAGTTGGCTATCATGTCAGTCTAACACATTGTACATTAGAATCAAGGATAAAACATATATACATTAAAAAGATATAGGACATTAGTTTAGAATCAACTAGGTTATGAGTAACACAGATCTAATGCTAACACACTTAATCGATGCCGATGATTTGTTTGTGTTCTCAAAAGCAGCAGTTGAAAGTACAAACACTTTCAAAAAAAATGCTAAATGATATAATATATATCCAGATCTAACTGTTAACATCTCCGAAAAAAGATATTTTTGGGAAATGTGTAGCGGTTAAGGACCAAATACCACAACTACTTGGAGTACAAACTGGTAATCTACTCATTAAATATCTAGGAATTCCCCTATGAGCTAACAAACTAAAGATGACTAATTTTTGAGCATTACTAGATAAGATTAATGGTATACTCGATTCGTGGAGTAGTAGATTTCTAAATACTAGTGGTAGATTTGAGCTTTTAAAGAGTACTAAGTCATCCAATTCTGAATTCAAATCTATCAAATCCCAAAAATAATCTTACACAAAATAGAGTAGCAATGCTTTGACTTTCGATGGCACAGGAAACATCATAAGATAAATTGTTCAACAGTTTGTAAACCAACTTCAGAGGGAGGCTTATGTTTGAGAAATCTGGAAGATCTAAAAAAAGCATATGCAATAAAACTGGTTTGGAACTACCTAAATAAAAACTCAGTATGGGCTAAATGGATATATAATAGATATTGTATAAGAAGAAATTTCTAGATAGCCAAATTAGATAGCAATGCTTCATTCACTTTGAAACTTATGATATAGGAAAATTGCAGATGACATAAACACTAGTTTGTGGTTCAATCCACGGGTAAAGTGGAATTCATAAGAAACCACATTAGAATGGTCATATATGGCGTTGTTTAACTCTCAAAGTCGATCTGTAAGCTGCATCATCAACCAAGGAGCATGTGACTTCTTTAATGTAAACTTGATGCGTGTAATAACAAATAAAAATTCATGACCAAAATTGACACAGCACCGGGAACATGGCATCAAAGCTGGTACCTAACATTGAAATAAATGCATGTTTATAGCTCCAACCTAATGAGGATTACTCCTTGTTTCAAAAGACTTGGACTAGAAGCTGCAGTTGTTGGATAAAATTATAATTAAAAAAAGTTCTCAGCATATTTCATACCTGAATACAAGTCTATAAATCTTTCTTTAAGTCTGCGTTGACTTTTTTCCACTCTAAAATGATCAAAGGTACCATCTCCCTTGCTAAGGTACCAAGATATGGTGATAAGTGTTTAGAGTTGGAGCCTATCGGTTGACCTCGATCGTTGAATTCAACTTCAGCCTACTCATTCGGCGTCAAAGAAAAGGTTTTCATCATCGTCTTCCCTCTTTTTTTCCTTGCCATCTCTTGTTGAATACCATCATTAGAATCTGGGTTGTTCAAGGCAACCATGGCGTTTTGTGGGTTTATGTTTATGAGAGTGATATTTGGAGATCCGGTTGAATTAGGGCCAAGATTGAGATTTGGAGACTGAATTTTATCGGGTGGAGGCTGCATTTCAGTACGCTTCCAAGGGGATCTTCTAACATTACTGTTTAAACATTGAAGAGGATGAGCTACATCAACACGTCTTGTTTCATTGATTTTTATACCAGTAGTCTTATCTTTTGCATGTAAAGCTGCAACTTTAGCTAGAGATTGCCTCTTTGAATATCTCGTTGCTACCTTTGATATCTGAAATTAGCAGACACAGTCAAAATGAATTCTAGTACAGTCTAATAATCAGCAATGAAACTGTATTAAATGCAAAAATTAAATTAAACGTGAAAGCATAAAAAATTAAATTGTGAAAGTGATACTATATCTTGCTAATTAATCAGAATATATGTTGTAGGATCAGAGCATGCCGAATTTATGATTTCCATTTGTTTTGATTTTTGAATATAAGTTGATGACACATACTTAAACTTAGCTTACAGGTTCTCCTTTACCAAATTATGGGTTCACTGATTAGTAACCGATGTACCTATGTCAACATATCATGTGGTGTCAACAAAATCAAACTTCACATGAAATTCAATACATTTTTATTTCACAAGCCATCTCATTTAATTTAGTTTCAGTGGTTAAGACTTAAGATTGAAAGAGATACATGAAGACTATGGGAAGAGGTAAACAAACTGAAATTCCTACCCGTGCTGCACATATAAATTCATGAATTAAGGTACAACTCCTATTTTATAGTAAATTAGATATATTCATGCCACCTGCCAATATATTCAATATAAGGTAGCACTAATATTGAGATACTTAGTGCCTGAAATATTACATATGATTCTCACATCATGACTGTTGTATTACTTCAAATTTGGCAATGGGACCTCTATTATTACAGGTGCAAAGGAAGCATATGTAATAAGATCATCGAACCACGATGACAATGATTACACAATGACATTTTATAAATTACAAATGATGATGGGTGACCTAGATTAGAAATAATAGGTGAAATATCCCACCAAAAAGTTTATATCTAACTAGATAAACAACTTCTACTTAAATGTACTTTCTTAGCCTCCTCTTTTTGATGTAGTAATAATTAGATGGATAATCGATTATGTGGATATTGATATAAACATAACATACAACATCATAAATCGATATCACTGAAATTATCCACATATATGTGAGTGCGCTTGTGTATAAATAGATATTTAATACAATTAAGTGAAACTATACACATGCCATTTTTCATAGATAATAGAAAAGAGTATTTAGGCTGAAAGCATATGGTTTCAATCATAAGCATGCACTCAGGATATTGGGAAGCAAATATATATGTGTCACTATATTAAGCAAGCATTAATCATATTGAATTAAAATTAATGTACCAGACATAAGCCTGCACTACAAATGTATATGACATAAGCATATACTAATGGAGATTCTCAAAAGTTTGAAGTGGATCTGGATTTTAAGAGATTTAGTAAAGCTTCTTACGGCCAACTAGTGCTCATTGAAGTACCCATGGAACTCACTGTATCACAATTTAGTTCCCATGAAAAAGTAGATCTTTTTTACTTTATAAATATTGGTGTTGTTCTCCAACTCATAACTCATAAGTTTGTCTTTCTCTTGATATAATAATATTCTTTTGGTACAATGGTACATGTTTCATAAGTTTGTCTTTCTCTCGATATGTGAAGGCGACTGTTTATATGATTACATGTTTCATATGTAAAGGCAACACTACCATTCAGTAATGAACAATATACATAGCATGGTATATTAAATGCAATTTTGGGATAGTTATATTTTACCTCTCCTTGATCTTGCTCCATTTTACCCATTGATGCTTCAAGTACAACTATCTTCTGTTAAGGGAGAAACCTAGAAAAAAAATCATAATATATATAAATAATTAGAACATCATAATAATTAGTCATTATTGTAAAATATGAAAATCCTAATATACAATGGCAATACTTTGCAAAAGAATGATTATTTTTTACCTAAGTTTACAAATCAAAATTCATGGTTAATAATTCATGGTTAATTAATATATCTATGGATAAAACTATGTATAATTACACTCTTTACGAATATAACTATGTGTAACACAAATATCAATAAAGGATGCTTATATCATACCAAAATACCATCACAATCCTTCATTATATAACTTTCATCCCCATCATCGACATCTTTATCATCAAGTAGTGACTCATCTACCAGTTTGCTAGTTGACTCATCCTCCTTATCATAGCTTTCCAACTCATGAAAACCTCTAGGGGGTGCTCTTAGTAGAACATACCAATTTGAAAAATTACTTTCTCTACAAAAAAACACTTGTATGGCTTGCATTGCCAAGATGAAAGGGTCGCTTGAAATTGATTTTGGAATTGATGTAAATTGACTAATGTAAATCCATCTTCGACCTTAACTCCACGATCAATATTTTTCCAATCACACTTAAACAAGGCAATTTGAAACTGGCGATAGTCAAACAACAAAATCTCATGCAAAACACCATAATATATTACTTTCTCAATGGATCCATCTATACGAACAATACTTCCTCAATGGAAACACCACTATTTTGTATAGATTTATCATTGTCTTTAGTATGAAAACGACGACCATTAATTATATAGTCAGTATAAGAAATTACTTGATGGCTAGGTCCATATGAAAGCCAATTTATTAGTTCACTAAAATCGGATGTTTTTCTATCATCTTTAACCTGGAAAAGCATAATTTTATATATAAAGACTAATCACAATAACATATACTTCTATGTCGAACTTATCCATCTTAAAAGATATAACGCTGTCAACCCTTTTTCTAAACCAATGACTAAAAGTCTCTAAATGCAGCTTTGAAAGTTCCAAATTATCTTGTGAAAGCCGGGGATGCAAACGTTTCAGCTCCTCATTGCGCATCCTATATACGTAAACATACAAGTCAAAATCTAATTTATTTCACACAAAATAATTGAATTGAACTTATGCTTACTTTATATAAGGCTTCACTTCCTCGGTATTAAACAACACATACCAATGAGCAGCATCAATCACCTCCTTAGCGACTACCATAGGTTTTCATTTGGATATAGGACACCCCTCGAGTATGGAATAACTTTGTTCCACTTCATTTCTATTTTCTTTTGTCCAATTTCTAATGCACCATTAATATATCCAACACAATACTTCATGCATTCATCAGTAGAATAGCGTTCAACTATGTACCCTTTAGGCCGTACTTGATTTTTAACATACCCTTTAGTGTTCTCGTGTATCTATAATCAAGATGCATAAGTAAAATATTTTCATAAGCACATATATTATTAACTACTATAAGTACTAATGCCAAATTTTACCTCTCAAATTTATACATCCACCGATATTGTACTGGCCCACAAATTCTTGATTTCCTCGCTAAATGTATTGTCAGATGAATCATGATGTTAAAAAATGAAGGAGTAAAAAATCTCTCAAGATCGCATAGTGTTAATGCGACCTGATTCTCGATGGATTCAAATTTATCATTATCAAGCACTGTTTGGCAAATGTCATTGTAAAAAGAACATAGTCGTAGTAATGCATTCCTTGTCCCTTTAGGTAAAAGTCATCTTAGAGATACAGATAACAGTTGTTGCATCAAAACATGATAATCATGGGACTTCAGACTTGAAATTTTGTTTTGTTTTGCAAAACAATTTCCAATATTTGAGCTATACCTACCGGGTACTTTCAAATTCCTCATTCTATTGTAAAAGATCTCCTATTCTGGATCAGTTAAGGTGCTTGGGCGGCTGGAAGTAATGCTTTGCTTCCCATGTCTGTAGGATGTAACTTTTTCCTAATAGGCAATTAATACTTCTAGATCTTTACATGAATTAATGCCATCTTTTGATTTTCCTTTAATATCAAGTAACGTACCAAGAATAGTTTCACCAATATTTTTTTCAACATGCATTACATCTAGATTGTGACGCAAAGGAAGTACCTAAAAAAATCAAAAATAGACTATAACTAATTGATAATAAAGTATTGATTACATAGATTGAAAAGAAGAAGCAATTTTGTTTCTAATTAAACTTTACCTGCCAATAAAGCAAATCAAAGAAAATAGACTTCTTCTTCCACATTGACTTCCTTTTTTCTTCTCATCTCCCCTTTTTCTTTTCCTTTTTTATTTCTCTTTCTTTTTATCTTTCCCTTCCTCCTTTGGTTTTTTCCCCGATCATTGTAAATATCTTTAACAATATCAAAGACTTGAGCACCGATTTGTATTGGAGGCCTTTATCTATTCTTTATGGTTCCACCAAACAAGTTTATTCTTTGGCGATATTCATGATTAGGATCAAGGAATCACATATGACCTAAATATGCGCACTTCTTACTAAATGGTAATCATATCGAGCATGTATTCACGCCACAAATTGGACATGCCCTCTTACACTTTACGGTGCAACCTGCTAAATTTTCATAACTTGGAAAATCATTTATCGTCCATATTAGAACTGCATTTAATCTAAATTCATTGCGAGTGTATGCATCATACGCCTTCACCCCTTTATTTCATAATTTTTTCAAATCTTCAATAAGTGGTTGTAGATACACATCAATATCATTTCCTGGTTGTCGTGGTTCAGGAATTAATAAAGATAACATCATATTATCTTTGTGCATACAAAGCCACGGAGCAAAGTTGTACGCAACAAGAAATACTGGCCAACAACAACATGTACAGTTCCAATCCCCAAAGGGATTAAAGCCATCACTTGCAAGACCAAGCCTTAAATTTCGTGGATCAGATGCAAAGGAAGGATACATCCTATCAATTGTAGCCCCACTGAGAAGAATCTACTGGATGACGTAATTTTCCATCTTCACTCTTGTTATTGTTATGCCATCTTAATTACTCTAATGTTTCTGAGGACATAAACATTCTTTTTAGTCTTGGTATTATTAGAAAGTATCTCCAGATCTTTGCAGGCACTTTGGTTTGTTTTCCATTTTCCTTCATCTTGTTTGTTTTTTCAACTAGATTTTCCACATTTTGGACAAAAATCACTATGTGCAAGCTCTTTCCTAAAAAGGCAACAATCATTTACACATGCTTGTATCTGTCTATAGCCTAAACTAAATGATTTAAGCAGTTTCTTTGTTGCATACGTCGAATCAGGAAGCGTGTTTTCCATAGGCAGCATATCTTTGATAAGTTTAAGAAGTTCCATAAATGTTGTGTCTGATACACCATTTCGACCCTTGTGCTTGTAAAGAAGTATTGTAGCTGACAACTTTTTGTGTCTTGCACAATCAGGGTATAGAGGAATTTCAAAATTTTCTATCATCTCCTTAATCTCTACCCCATGTCTTACATTAGCATGATATTCCATCTCGTCATTACATATTTGTGTGTCTAAATACGTTATATATGTATTTTTCACTTCATTGCCTTCATTTTCTAAAGGGCGTGCTTCCCCGTGAAAAATCCATACATCATATGTTGGGTCAATTCCAAAACAAACCAAGTGTGATACAACATCCCTTAACGGCTGGCGGATAAGATTCCTACATTTTAAACAAGGGCAAATAATTTTTTCTGGATTTTCCTTCCTTTCTTATGCCCATATACAAAATTCCGAACAGCTTGCTGTATTCTACAGACATTCTATGACACATAAAGAGATCAATAATCATCCCTAATAATTACAAGTATAAAATTGATAATCAAAATTGACAAAACCTTAGTAGGTGGATCCATGCTTTGTCCATCTTGATAATCCTCTGATTTTAGAACCTAATGAAAAAACGTTATGCCCAACAAAATATGAGTTTTTCTCATGACGGAATATCGCTTTAGGCATCCCACCAACTCTTACACTTGTTAGGAGTCGCCGATGCTTTACGAAATTAACAACATTATAATTGTGATGAAGATAGAATTATATAATACAAATAAACATAGAATTATATAATACAAATAAACATAGAACATATTGTCAACTTATTCGTATACTAATAAATAACTAAAAATGTCTACATGTTTTTATACGGGATCATTATTGTCGGTGCTATTATAAGCTTTGCTTTTGCTGCCAACGTTGGAGTTTTTTAATCGAAACCACCGCTATGAAAATAACTTATATACATTTTTTAAATTATTTTATGTTAGATGCTTGATGGGTTTTATGCAGCTCATCTTTCAATGTTGTTACAGTAATCAACCTATAATTAAGCGTCAACTATTTTAAAACTACGAAATGCTTACAGGGGCTGACATTTAAAAGTAAATATAGGTCGTTGTAGCTCTAAATATAAACTGTGATTGTCCAACCAGCTTTTAAATTTCATGAACCACCAGTAGGGTTGGGAAAAGTTGGAAGGGAAGCCTTAGGTTAATAACTAGCATCCTTTAAGTTTAATACCACTTGTTAGTTTAATTTGAGTATAACTATAACCAAGGGTTGGGATATTCTCTTTTTTCTTTCAATAATAACAAGTACTAAAAATCATCACAAAGGCACATGCACATGTCAACGAAACCAGGCAAAATAATATATTTTGATGATTCATTGCTTGTCTAAACTCTTGAACCTTTTCGGACCACAAAGTCAGGAATTCAGCAATTAACTATAGTATTTCATCATTAGGTCCATAATGACTGACAATATATCACATAATTAGACATAGAATCTTCATATCATTAGATTGTTTACTGCCATTAATCATTAGTTTAAGCAAAGCATAACCTTGGTAGAAGCAACCATTATTCAGTTTCGTTTAATTACGGAATTACACCAGCACAAAGCACATTTCCAAACTATTAGATTGTCTGCACACATCCATGAATAATCCCACACATGGATATACACACACAAATAACAATTTAGACATTTTTATATATTATGAGAAAATCAAAAGGGAAAAGAGTATCATCTAAAATGCTACATATTCGCTTTTCACCCGATTTTGACCCCTAAATTCCACCGATTTTGTCGATTTCACCTTGGAGTTCGTTCACAAGCTTTTCGGTTGGATTGGACTACGATCTGGAGAGAAGTCGACGACAAACTGGGGAGAAGTCGACTGGGACGAACTGGAGAATCGTTTGCCCTAGATTTCGTTTGCCCTAGATTTTGTGGGGAGAGCGATTGAAATTTTCTCATTTGCAAATGAAAACAGGAGAATACGAGGCGGAACTAAGCGGCAACGAAATTTTTGATGAAGTATAAAGTAAAAAATTTCACGAACTGGTACGTATCTCAAACTGTACTAAGCGGCTATTTAATTGTTTGTAACCCTTTTCTTTAACAAGCTCATATATTGAAAAATACTTCTGAATATAAAAAATAGTTAAGTAAAAACTTTAATAAATATATTATCCTATTAAATAAAATTACTACGGTGATATCAAACAAAACTGCTAAAATTATTACGTAAACACGTGTTTAACATAACACAAATTTTTCAATTTTGATTTTTTATATATAATATGTTAGTTTTAACAAGATTAATTGTTAAAACATTCTCTTTATATTTTATTTCGAAAAGCTTTGTATATAGTTACGTACTAATAACTGAAAAGTAAAACTAAGTCTATTAAAATACTGGTCGATACTCCTATGACGTCTAGAACAATCAAAGATGATGATAATCGGTTAAGAGTTGTCAAAAATTGGTATTTATTACAACTGGTAAACTATAAATATTATAAAATATAACTTTACAACTAGCAAAAAAAGTTGTAATAGTTGACATCTAGTACAACGGGCTGAAGAAAGTAGTTGTAATAAGCATATAGTACAATGGGCGGGTAGGAATGGAAATTGGTTTTGAGTGCCGGCATTTCTTAGTGTTTGTGGGCTTTAACGTTATTCTTACCTCATTTTTGTTTGGATAAAATTAATATTAGTCCTAATTAATTATTACTTATTAAGTATTAATTAATTAACACCATAATGAAACTATTAATTAAAGAAAAATTTACGACTAATGAAAATAATCGTGAAAATTAATTATTTAATCTAATTATAAATTAGTAAAAATTAATTATTAAATGCTACTTCATATTTATTAATTATAATTTAATGTTAATTATTAACTGTTAATAATTATTATGTATATATTATTAATTATTAATTATTAATATTAATTATTAATTTTTAATAGTAATTATTAATCATGAATTATTAATATTTATTATTAATTATAAATTATTATATATTTAATATTAATTACTCGATATTACTTACTAATAACTGGAAAGTAAAATTAAGCCTGTTGGAATACTGATTATGTATAATAATTAGTAATTATTGATTATTTATTAATAATCATTAATTATTATAAGTTATAAATGATTAATATAATATTACTAATGATTAATTATTAAATATTAATAAATAATATAATATTATTAATGATTAGTAATTAGTAATATAATATTATAATATAATATTATTAATGATTAGTAATTAGTAATATAATATTATAATTAGTAATATATGATTAATATAATATTATTAATGATTAATTATTAAATATTAATAAATAATAAATATTAATTTTAAGAAAGCATTGTAATTATTAATTATTGATTGTCGAAAATTGGCAACAGACATTTATTACAACGGGCATTTTATGACCGTTGTAAATTGGTACCTATTACAACGGGTGTTATTAGCGTTGTAAAATTAGCACCTCTTACAATGGATATTCTATGACCGTTGTAAAATTGACATCTATTACAATGAGCATTTTGTGAATAGTGTAAAATTGTCATCTATTACAACGGGTATGAAAGGACCGTTCTAATAGCATCCTATTACAACGGACAGTCATTGCCCATTGTAAAAAGGGCGTTGTATAAGACATATATTACAACGGATCTGAATTGACCGTTGTAATAGCATTCAATTATTTTTGTTGTAGTGTATGTTGTTTCAAATCTTATATGGAAATTATTATTACAGTATTTAGCATCGGTGTGTGAGAAATATATGCAAGTAATAAGCTTACGTCCCTTCTATGCTTGGAAGCCAATGGTGAGAAATATATGCAGGTAATAAGCTTACGTCTCTTTTAGCTGACAAGCCAATGGTGAGAAATATATGCAGGCAATATATGCAGGTAATAAGCTTACGCCCCTTTTATGCTTAGAAGCCAATGGTGAAAAATATATGTAGGTAATAAGCTTACGTCCCTCCTATTAAAGTAACAAGCATTGGTGTGTCAGCAGCAATCCAATGTCAATCTAGAAGCATGCATAGAAGTCAAAGCTTGTTACCAAATTTTATTCCAAAAGTGAAAGAAAAAATAAATCTGGAAGTGTTATTGAAGAACTTATGCGTTGGATTGCTTGCACTGATCTATAGATCAGTAACAAGAGAGTTCAATTAAATCTGTAAAAATGATTACATATAAGAAAAAAAATTAATTGCAAATTAAAATAACAAGTATTTATTAAAAAACTAAATAAGAAGCTTCAAATTAGGTAATGTTGAAGCTAGAAATGATGAAGAGAAATGGAAAGTGGGTGTCTTGTAAATAGGCAATTTTCACAAAATAAAGAGAAGCGTATAATAAACAATGGAAAGGAGCGGTTTTCTTTAATTTAAGCTATAGTTGTTGCTAGATTATGGTATGGTAAGATGGTGATATGTATTGATATTGACAAATAAGTGCACACAAACATACCAAGAAGTTTGTAATGGCAATAAAATACCCGAGTGCTTGATCCCACAAGAATAAATATTAGAAATTTAGAAGCACTACTGACCTTGCCAGTGGCAATATGCTCAAGAAACTGGCCTTCAAATTCACGGCAAAGTTCTAAAGCAATTGCTCCAGTCCCTTCTATGCTTTGCACCATTTGTTCACCTAGTCTTGATAATTCATCCCCTACCATCTGAGACATACTCCGCAACCTACAAGAGTTTAAGAGATAAAAAGGTCTTACTATAATTGTATGTAAAAAGGCTTGACATAGACATATTAATCATAGACTCCTCATTCTTTGACAAAATCTTTATTCAGTAGCTCTATATTCTATTGCATTAACTAGAAACTATATATTATATTGCTTTAACTCGTAACTCCTCATTCACAACTCATATAAGATAACTTGAATAATAATTGTGGCATCTTTGGGATTAAAGGCTACTGGTATATGTGTCAGGATTTCAACGTAATTTAGGATTATTTAACCATGAAACACTAGATTTGAATAGACGATTCATATTGATTTGGCTTAAAAGAAATCAGATGAAGTTAAATAAATTAACAGAAATCGTACCTGAATCGACAGTTGCTGATTGAAAGAGTAGAAGAATTGGGTTGATCTTCCAAATAGACACAAACCCTAGATCTAATTTATTTCCATAAAAGAGATAAAGATATTAAATATAGCTTGTGTAATTTGGGGACTATAACCCGTTATTTATAATATTAACATTTTCTAATTTGGTCCTTCAACAAATCAGAATTGCATCGGTATTTACACATTAATACTATGACAATTATACTCTTAAGCCTTTTAACTTCAATTCATAATTTGAACACTTTAGTTGGGCTTTACATTAAAATAGTACAACATGTTTTATTTTATATATAAAGCCCACATGTTGGAATTTTCTAACAATCTCCCTTTCGACCATATGTGTGATAACCCTATAAACGTGTACAACTTTATAAGATCCGAAATTTGTTATTTATAACATTAGGTGTTTCCGAAATAATCTCGTCCTTTAACTATGCCGGCAAAGGATCAAAGCGGCTTTCGTTACTTCTAGCGTAGCGAAACCCATCGGTGGTCACATTCTGCAACGCAATCAAACGACGTAGATCAATCATGCATGTGTAGCATGGAAATTACATGAGATGTGTTTTATACATGTCTATTTTCAACTGGTCCTACCAAGGTTTTAAATCTCCCCGAGATCAGCCGAGATGAAAATCCGAGATATTAGCCAAAATCCGAGATTTGGCAGCTTGGTTAGTTATAAGTCTTTTAAATATCGCCCGAGACAGCCGAGATATTTGCCCGAGATATTGGCCAAAATCCGAGATTTGAAACCTTGGGTCCTACTTTAGTGAGATCGAAACATTCAATATTTGAACAAACTAGAGTGCAAACAAAACTTTATTACTTTATTTTTGATCAAAAAAAAGAACTTGATATATGTCTGTGATCGAAGTATAGAGCAATGTGTCATATGACGGTACCGAATACAAACTCCCCATTAATCAAAATATCCTTACATAAAAGTTATACCAATTGAGCAACATGCTTATGAAAGACCTTGGATGATAATCATTTCATAAGTGGATCCGCCAAGATGGAGTTTGTCACAACATGCTCTATAAATTACAATTTATTTTGCACTCTTCCCTTATTGGAAAATAATATGTTGTTTATTGTCACAATACTATTTTGGTGCTCTTTCAATTCTTTTTTTAGTATTCCATAACTTTGTGGCAAAATTTTGCAATTATTTTCCTACGTTCGACGCCCCATAACAAAGAATAAATGCTAGTTCCAAAATAGAGGAGGCTATAAGTGTTCGTACGACAACTTTCCTTATATAGCTCTACCAAAATAATTATCATTGTTACCTAAAGTGGATCTCTTATACACTTGGCATCCAAAATATTCATATTGTAATGCTTTATTATCTCCAACCAATCCGATCTTTTATCTGTGAGCATTAATCTTTTTTTCCTCAAAGATATCTCATGACCATTTTGGTTACTAATCATTGGTCCACTTTCACTGTCAGTAAGATATCTGCCAAATAATACACGCAATATCCATATGTTTATATGTCTTAGCATGCATTAGACTCCACAACGCAAATGCATAAGGAATCTTTTTCATTTTCTTAGTTTCAAGGATGTTCTTATATTACTAAGTAAGACAACATTTGTCTCTTTTGACAAAAGAGAATCAATTGATTCACAGTTTGCATATCAAACCTTTTTAAGCACTCATCTGCCTACACTACAACAAAAAGGACCCTATTACAACTGTATTTTTACGATGGTCAAAAATTGCAAGTTGTAATAAATGTTTTTTACAACTCTTTTTTCATAAAGTTGTAATAAACATACTTTCAACAACTCTTTTATTTTGTCAGTTGTAATAGATGACTATTACAACTTTTTATTTGCCAGTTGTAATAGATGCATAATTTTAACAACTGTTCTTTTTTGCCAGTTGTAATAGATGCCTATTACAACCTTTTTTTGCTAGCTGTAATAGATGCCTATTTTAACAACTCTTCTTTTTTACAGTTATAATATATGCCTACAACTTTTTTGTTTGTCCGTTGTAATAATTAGTTAATAATTATAATGAAATAATAATACTTAATAATTAATAGTTAAATAATTAATAAGAAAATCGGTAATAAATAATAATTATTATTAAATAACAACAATTAATAATTAAGTTGAAATATGAAATAATTAATTATATAATTATTATTCAATATAATTAATATTAACAATTAATATAATAACTAATAATTAATAATTATTAAATAAAAATAATTAACAAATAAGAATTAATTTTTAATAATTAATAATTAACATTAAAAATAAACTACAATAAAAAGACCTATTCATATTTTTACAACGATCATAATATGACAGTTGTAATCAAGATTTTTTACACTGTTTTGTTATAAAATGTTGTAATAAATTTATTTTCAACACCTATTTTTTGTGTGCTGTAAAAGTCCATATGACTATTACACCTATTTTATTTTGCCAGTCGTAATAAATGCCCATTTTCAACAACTCTTTTTTTGTGCTAGTTGTACTTGATACTTATTAGAACTTTTTTGGTTTTCCTATTATAAGAAAATAGTTAATAACTAACAATTACAATTAAATAATAATAATTAATAATTAATAAAAAATTAATAATAAAAAATTAATATATAATAATTAATAACTACTTTTAAATAATAATGAACATTAATAACTTGAAATATGATTAACAATTAATTTGTAATTAATAATTAATAAATTAATAATCAATAAATAAACGATAAATAAATAATTAATAATTAATAATTTATAACCAATAATTACTATTAAATAATAGTAACTAATAATCAATAATAAATTTTTTATAATAAATTATAATTAAATAACAATAACGAAACGTTAAAAATTAATATTATATAATAATAATAATTAAAATTAGATAATAATAATTCATAATTAATAAAAAATTAAAAATATTTAGTATTTACTTTTTAGTAACTAATGATTGATAAGATACAGTTTTGAAAAGGGAAATTCTACTTGAATAAAATATACATGCAAAATGGAATAAAAAAGACCTTGTTATTAAATCTACCTCTTACGTGTAAAGACAAATGAATACAATGGTCTATGTTTATTGTCATATTTTGTGTTTAATTTTACAACTCTCCTCAATTAAAATTTTATAGCCCCGCCTCAACCAAGATTTTAAAGCCCGCCACAACTTGCCGCCAAACACTTTATTTTTCCCTAAAACCCTAACTCCCCAATCGTTCATCCCAATTTCAATAAATCCAGTAAAATTCTAAAGGCTTCCCAAACCGTTCATCCCAACAAGAACAATATCCAATGCCTCCTTCATCTCCCCTTTTGGCCCCGGATACAAGCAGCTCACCACGTTCTTATCCCTAAGCAACACCTACCCAAACATCAGCATCGAAAGCACCGCGTGCACGAAATCCACCACCCTCATCTTCTTCATCGCCAAATCCGACAATTTGACGCCTCTCGAAAAGTCGAAGACGAAGATCCCACGCCTCCCGACGAATCCATAGTAGACGCTGCCATCCTGGATGAAGCCGTCGGTGAAGCAAGCGAGCAAGGCGAAGAAAGCCAGTGGCAATATGCTCAAGAAACTGGCCTTCAAATTCACGGCAAAGTTCTAAAGCAATTGCTCCAGTCCCTTCTATGCTTTGCACCATTTGTTCACCTAGTCTTGCCAATTCATCCCCTACCATCTGAGACATACTCCGCAACCTACAAGAGTTTAATAGATAAAAAGGTCTTACTATAATTGTATGTAAAAAGGCTTGACATAGACATATTAATCATAGACTCCTCATTCTTTGACAAAATCTTTATTCAGTAGCTCTATATTCTATTGCATTAACTAGAAACTATATATTATATTGCTTTAACTCGTAACTCCTCATTCACAACTCATATAAGATAACTTGAATAATAATTGTGGCATCTTTGGGATTAAAGGCTACTGGTATATGTGTCAGGATTTCAACGTAATTTAGGATTATTTAACCATGAAACACTAGATTTGAATAGACGATTCATATTGATTTGGCTTAAAAGAAATCAGATGAAGTTAAATAAATTAACAGAAATCGTACCTGAATCGACAGTTGCTGATTGAAAGAGTAGAAGAATTGGGTTGATCTTCCAAATAGACACAAACCCTAGATCTAATTTATTTCCATAAAAGAGATAAAGATATTAAATATAGCTTGTGTAATTTGGGGACTATAACCCATTATTTATAGTTTTAACATTTTCTAATTTGGTCCTTCAACAAATCAGAATTGCATCGGTATTTACACATTAATACTATGACAATTATACTCTTAAGCCTTTTAACTTCAATTCATAATTTGAACACTTTAGTTGGGCTTTACATCAAAATAGTACAACATATTTTATTTTATATATAAAGCCCACATGTTGGAATTTTCTAACAATCTCCCCTTCGACCATATGTGTGATAACCATATAAACGTGTACAACTTTATAAGATCCGAAATTTGTTATTTATAACATTAGGTGTTTCCGAAATAATCTCGTCCTTTAACTATGCCGGCAAAGGATCAAAGCGGCTTTCGTTACTTCTAGCGTAGCGAAACCCATCGGTTGTCACATTCTGCAACGCAATCAAACGACGTAGATCAATCATGCATGTGTAGCATGGAAATTACATGAGATGTGTTTTATACATGTCTATTTTCAACTGGTCCTACTTTAGTGAGATCGAAACATTCAATATTCGAACAAACTAGAGTGCAAACAAAACTTTATTACTTTATTTTTGATCAAAAAAAAGAACTTGATATATGTCTGTGATCGAAGTATAGAGCAATGTGTCATATGACGGTACCGAATACAAACTCCCCATTAATCAAAATATCCTTACATAAAAGTTATACCAATTGAGCAACATGCTTATGAAAGACCTTGGATGATAATCATTTCATAAGTGGATCCGCCAAGATGGAGTTTGTCACAACATGCTCTATAAATTACAATTTATTTTGCACTCTCCCCTTATTGGAAAATAATATGTTGTTTATTGTCACAATACTATTTTGGTGCTCTTTCAATTCTTTTTTTAGTATTCCATAACTTTGTGGCAAAATTTTGCAATTATTTTCCTACGTTCGACGCCCCATAATAAAGAATAAATGCTAGTTCCAAAATAGAGGAGGCTATAAGTGTTTGTACGACAACTTTCCTTATATAGCTCTACCAAAATAATTATCATTGTTACCTAAAGTGGATCTCTTATACACTTGGCATCCAAAATATTCATATTGTAATGCTTTATTATCTCCAACCAATCCGATCTTTTATCTGTGAGCATTAATCTTTTTTTCCTCAAAGATATCTCATGACCATTTTGGTTACTAATCATTGATCCACTTTCACTGTCAGTAAGATATCTGCCAAATAATACACGCAATATCCATATGTTTATATGTCTTAGCATGCATTAGACTCCACAACGCAAATGCATAAGGAATCTTTTTCATTTTCTTAGTTTCAAGGATGTTCTTATATTACTAAGTAAGACAACATTTGTCTCCTTTGACAAAAGAGAATCAATTGATTCGCAGTTTGCATATCAAACCTTTTTAAGCACTCATCTGCCTACACTACAACAAAAAGGACACTATTACAACTGTATTTTTACGATGGTCAGAAATTGCAAGTTGTAATAAAGGTTTTTTACAACTCTTTTTTCAGAAAGTTGTAATAAACATACTTTCAACAACTCTTTTATTTTGCCAGTTGTAATAGATGACTATTACAACTTTTTATTTGCCAGTTGTAATAGATGCATAATTTTAACAACTGTTCTTTTTTGCCAGTTGTAATAGATGCCTATTACAACCTTTTTTTGCTAGCTGTAATAGATGCCTATTTTAACAACTCTTCTTTTTTACAGTTATAATATATGCCTACAACTTTTTTGTTTGTCCGTTGTAATAATTAGTTAATAATTATAATGAAATAATAATACTTAATAATTAATAGTTAAATAATTAATAAGAAAATCGGTAATAAATAATAATTATTATTAAATAACAACAATTAATAATTAAGTTGAAATATGAAATAATTAATTATATAATTATTATTCAATATAATTAATATTAATAATTAATATAATAACTAATAATTAATAATTATTAAATAAAAATAATTAACAAATAAGAATTAATTTTTAATAATTAATAATTAACATTAAAAATAAACTACAATAAAAAGACCTATTCATATTTTTACAACGATCATAATATGACAGTTGTAATCAAGATTTTTTACACTGTTTTGTTATAAAATGTTGTAATAAATTTATTTTCAACACCTATTTTTTGTGTGCTGTAAAAGTCCATATGACTATTACACCTATTTTATTTTGCCAGTCGTAATAAATGCCCATTTTCAACAACTCTTTTTTTGTGCTAGTTGTACTTGATACTTATTAGAACTTTTTTGGTTTTCCTATTATAAGAAAATAGTTAATAACTAACAATTACAATTAAATAATAATAATTAATAATTAATAAAAAATTAATAATAAAAAATTAATATATAATAATTAATAACTACTTTTAAATAATAATGAACATTAATAACTTAAAATATGATTAATAATTAATTTGTAATTAATAATTAATAAATCAATAATCAATAATCAATAAATAAACGATAAATAAATAATTAATAATTAATAATTTATAACCAATAATTACTATTAAATAATAGTAACTAATAATCAATAATAAATTTTTTATAATAAATTATAATTAAATAACAATAACGAAACGTTAAAAATTAATATTATATAATAATAATAATTAATAATTAAAATTAGATAATAATAATTCATAATTAATAAAAAATTAAAAATATTTAGTATTTACTTTTTAGTAACTAATGATTGATAAGATACAGTTTTGAAAAGGGAAATTCTACTTGAATAAAATATACATGCAAAATGAATAAAAAAGACCTTGTTATTAAATCTACCTCTTACGTGTAAAGACAAATGAATACAATGGTCTATGTTTATTGTCATATTTTGTGTTTAATTTTACAACTGTCCTCAATTAAAATTTTATAGCCCCGCCTCAACCAAGATTTTAAAGCCCGCCACAACTTGCCGCCAAACACTTTATTTTTCCCTAAAACCCTAACTCCCCAAATCGTTCATCCCAATTTCAATAAATCCAGTAAAATTTTAAAGGCATCCCAAACCGTTCATCCCAACAAGAACAATATCCAATGCCTCCTTCATCTCCCCTTTTGGCCCCGGATACAAGCAGCTCACCACGTTCTTATCCCTAAGCGCCACCTACCCAAACATCAGCATCGAAAGCACCGCGTGCACGAAATCCACCACCCTCATCTTCTTCATCGCCAAATCCGACAATTTGATGCCTCTCGGAAAGTCGAAGACGAAGATCCCACGCCTCACGGCGAATCCATAGTAGACGCTGCCATCCTAGATGAAGCTGTCGGTGAAGCAAGCGAGCAAGGCGAAGAAAGCGAGTACGATGAGTAGGATCTATTCTAGGAGACGTGAGGTGCTATCACAGAGTTGTTGGTGCATCATAGCACTAACATTTTAAAGCAAGAAGTGTGCCAGTTAGTAACAGGTTGGCCATGTTCACGGTTGTGTTTAAGGCTCGAGAGAGCGGTTTTGGAGTTGCAGTGATCAGAGTCGTTGGAGGTTTTTCTTGGTCTATAGGTACTGAATTAGTGGAAAGTTTTTCTATTTGGTTGTTCTTTGCGACATTTTGATTGCTGTGGAAATGGAATGAGGAATATTGATGCAGTGTATTGTGATTGATATGTATCATGTATGTATATGTAAGGTTGGATAGAATTGTTTGGTTTTGGATTTTGACATGAATGTCAATTTGGTGAACAACTTCTTTGACTTTGCTTTCATTTATTGCTAATCCTAATCCAGAAAAACAACAATTGCTCACGAGATTGATAAAGTATAGAATTACTTATATGAAAAATAATGTAAGACATTATGACAAATAAGACTAACTTTAGAAATTAGAAGAGATTTTAAAATAATCACTTACCTAAGTCTTCATTTATTTATTTTAATCAGCTCATTATGCTCATTGGTAAAAATGTGTACATTATATTTTGAGTGTATGTGTCAACTGGGTTGTATAGATATTTTTTTTGTTGCTTCTAATTCTATGTTCAAGAAAACTGTACCAGTATGTTGTTTCATTATTGATTTTCTACATCAAGAACAAATCAACAATATATAAGAACAGTGAGAAATGTGTTTATTGCTACTGTTATTTAGATAGTTAACTGAATTATGTATAAAAAATAATTATTTGTTATTGTTTAGCTTTTTATTTTTTATTTTTAGATAGTATAGTTGGAGTACATGTGGATGATACTAAACATAAAAATTGGAAAAACTATAGTCTATAGTTATTTTTTATAGAAATCTTTTCTCAAATTTGATACAGAGAACGTAGTGTTTAATCATATCAAATTTAAAGGCACGTCTACTTACAGCGTGTTCAGTATCGGCAAATACGGCAGCAAGCTCATAAACGTCGCAGCAAGTGATGAATTACCGCCTCCAAAGCCATTGTTAATTGCATGTCCGATCGAGGAAGGAGAGTATCCAGTATTGATATTGCTTCATGGCTACCTTCTTAATAATACTTTCTACTCTCAGCTCATTCAATATGTCACTTCTCATAGATTCACCGTTATTGCGCCTCAGGTTAGTTTGTTTTAAAATTGTTTAACCGCTTTTTAATCGATGATATACTGAAGCCGACTGTTTTCTTAAAATTGGTTAACTGCTTTAAAATTGGGTTATTTGACTTAATTATTCAATAATACTCTTTTTATACACTTGCTCTTCTTTATATCCTAATTTTTCTAATAATGTATACCAAAACAAGATAAACCAATGAAACATTTATGGTAATTATCATGGGCCAAAGAAGTGGCTAACAAAATAAACATTGTTTCTTTTTAGATTCAAGGATTGCATCCACATAATTGACTAATCTGATGCTGGAGTGAACTAATCTGATGATGACGCAATTTCCTCATTTATTTCTATGCTTTCAGTTTGTGATCCACTCTCTTGTATTTGCTCTACAGTATTTGTTTCTCCAGTTGTATTTTCATGTTGATTGTTATGAACTAATATGATGAATAAACCTTTGTTTACTAATGTGTGTATGGTATGTTCTTCATGTTGTCAGGCTCGCAAAAAGAAATCCCGTCATCCAGCATTCCTACCAAGAAAACATGCATTTGAGGTGGAACGGATGCTATCTTGGAAGCCAAACTGCTATATCAACTCTAACAGTATAAGTATCAACTAGTTTCTATATACCAATCTTCAATTAAATCCCATCACAGATACTAAGGGTCCTCTTCAATCCAAACTGCTTGCCATACCAAAGGTAGAAACCCAAGCTGCTCATTCTCACATCAAATAGAGGCCTGAAACGTGTATGTATATCACAGATATCTATAAATTGTCTACAAATTTTTCATACAAATTTTCTATCTTTATACAGCTTCCTTCCTTTTTGTTTTTTGCTTACTTGTTTATACAGAAGATTATTAAAGTTTGTGCTTTTTTGTTTGCAGTCAGATCAAAATAACATTGCCACAATGGTAATATAAAAGCTCAGAATCAATCTAGAAAGTGCAAATTATTGGGTAGACAAAGGAATGTTTGTTAGAATGCGGATTAAGGATCTTAAGGCTAGAATTAACACTAGAGGGGGGGGGGGTGAATAGTGTTTTAAGAAATTTGTTAATCTTTTTGAGTTTATCTTAATTTGTTAACAATGTATACACTAATCAGACACAGATATGAACACAGAATCAAACACAGATGCAAATATAAAGTAAAAGCAGTAAAGGAAAGAACACACCAGATTTTATACTGGTTCGGAGTTACCCTACATCCAGTCCCGCAACACAAGTACGGATTTCCTTTCAAAAACAATTCTTACAAATACAACTCTCGGTTTCAAGGCTACGAGGTACACCCTCCAGAATCACAATCCTCTGGGTAGAGATACTTGATTTTCGGGGCAACAAGTTCACCCAATTGATTTCCAAGGCTACAATCACACCTTCTCTCGCTCAATTGATTACAAAAATTCTATAACTCAGATTAGCACTTGGATCTTGTAAAGATAGTAGAGAGAATCAAAACCAGAAATTATCTAGTTAGATTCGATATTGATTTCGGCAGAGTAATTGTGTAATTTGTAAATAAGAAAGTGGAGAAGAAGAAGAGAAGTAATCAGAGAAAAAGTAAGTAAAATTCGTTGAAAACACCCTTTATTTATAGTAGATCAATAGCCATGTCCATTGGTGAAGGGATGTGGCGAATAGACACTTCTTTTAAAAAACAATTTAATTGTCACCATGTCGACAGGGGTACATGTGACCATGTCGACATGCCCTTGTATTTTTTGGTGATTTGTTTTTCTTTGAAAATAATTTCTATATTATATTATACTTATATTTAAACTTTATAAATATACTTATATATAGTTATAATACATAAATAACTATAGAGAACAATATTAAAATATATATAATAATTTTCTATACTTTTATATTTAAATCTTAAGTATAAATATATAAAACAGCTAAATATATTAATATCAAAATTGTAGTTTAAAAACTTAGGGTAATAATTTAAAATCAAAAATATTTAAAATTAAGGATATTTAAAACAAAGGATATTTTTGAGGCTAAAATATATTGAAAAACCAGGACAGATGATTTTGGTTTTTAAACAGGAATATTTAAAATCATTTTGAAAAACAAGCTATATATTTTGAAAATCATTTTGAAATAAAAGTAAGTGGCTACAAAAAGATGTTCCACTAGATTTTTCGTAGGTTCCATCCTACTTAGGGTTCCATCCCTTTAACGAGTACGAAGTGGATTCCATTCCATGAATAAAATAGATTTTAAGATGTCAGTGTCTTTCTATGAGTTTTAACAATATTCCTAACTATATAACTTATCTTGGAAACTTGAACTCTTGAAATTCTTGATACTCATGAGTATTGAATCTTGATATCTTCAATCTTTGATCTTGAATCTTTATACTATACAGTTCTTCATTCTTTAGTACCTGCAAACATATCTATATATATCTATACAATAATGTTAGTATTATATATTTTATAATCTAATTCTAAGTAAGGTTGTTGTCATCAAAACCAACTCCTCAGGGACTAACAATCTCCCCCTTTTTGATGATGACAACCTTTGTTTATAAAATATCACTTCTATCCTAATACTTCTAATAACTCCCCCTTAATCTATGCCTAACTGTCCTATTTTATAATTCTCCCCCTTTGTCATCAACAAAAAACCATATAACTCCATAATTATAATTCTATATAACTCTATATAACTCTATATAACTCCCTCTGAAACTAAGACTACATTATATAATGTTATATTTATATGTGTGTAAACTATGTAAACAAATATACATGTGTTTTTAATATAAACAACTATATATACAACGATACGAAAGAAAGAAAGAAATAACACTAAGGAGTATTCTTGACAATAGGAGACCTATGAATCGAACAATTAGGATAGTGGAGACAGAAGTTTCCACGCTGTTCGACAAGGTTTCCATCCTTATCAAAACATACTTCACCAACACAAACTACGGTGTCGTCATTTTCAACTTGCACTTCATGAAAAGGTGCGTCCTCTTCTTCCAAGGGTGCTTCTTCCTCTTCCATTGGCTCTTCTTCGCTGTCCTCTTGTGTATGGTCACTAGAAGACTCTTCTTCGATCAAGATCAGGTTCGTTTGGTTATCCATTAGGAACTTCTGCAAATTTCTAAGGATTCGACCTTGCTTCTCCTGTTCTTTACTCATCCGAATTTGTTTGACTTAAATCTCAGTCACCATTTGCAGAATGTCCTTCGTAGTATCCTCTAATTTTATCACATGAGCGTGAATGGAGCGTTGAAGAGGGCCGGGAGTAGGAGAGTGAAATGAGAAAGTCGAGTTTATTTTTGAATTCGATGGAGAAGCCATTATTTTCTTTGTTTCGGAAGTTAAACCAGAAGAAAATGAGAGAGAATGAAGAGAAAGTCAAAATATGGAAGAATATATAACCAACTTTTCAAATTTTGGTGGGAATTTTAATTTTCAAAAAATATCGTTATATGTCGACATGGTGGGATATGGGGTTGTCGACAGGGGTATTTTAATTTTGGCTTCTAATTTATTTTTAATTTATTTAATTATACTTGTTATATATTTATGTTTTATATTTTAGTTATTGAACAAATACCTAATTCTCTTCTTAATTTAGTAAATATAGATTCATTTAATGGTTTTGTTAAGATATCAGCAGTTTGATTCTCAGAGTTTATATATTCGAGAGTAATTACTTCTTTAGTTATATTATCTATAAGAAAATGATATCGAATATCAATATGTTTAGTTCGAGCATGATGAGTAGGATTTTTCGATAAATTTATTGCACTAGTATTATCACAATAAATTAGCGATTTTGAGATATTTAATCCAAAATCTCTTAAGGTTTGTTGCATATATATTACTTGAGAACAAGCCAAAGCAGCAGAAATATACTCTGCTTCAGTTGTTGATAGAGAAACTGTATTTTGCTTTTTACTAAACCAGGAAACCAGAGAATGTCCCAAAAAGTGACAAGTTCCACTTGTACTTTTCGGTCTGATTTACATCCAGCATAGTCAGCATCACAGTATGATATTAAATCAAATGAATCATTTTTAGGATAAAATAAGCCATAATTAGAGGTGTGTTTAATATATCTTATGATACGTTTTACAGCTTTTAAGTGAGTTTCTTTAGGATGAGATTGATATCTTGCACAGAGACATACACTATGCATGATATCAGGTCTACTAGCAGTGATATAGAACAATGATCCGATCATTCCTCTATACAACTTTTGATCTACATCTTTCGAGAGATCTTCTTTACTTAGATATTCATTGGTTGCCATGGGAGTAGGTTTTCCACTCGCAGTAGTCAAACCAAATTTATTAACTATTTCTTTAGCATATTTTTCTTGACTAATAAAAATACCATTATCTAACTGTTTTATTTGCAATCCTAGAAAGAAGTTTAATTCACCCATATGACTCATCTCAAACTCTTTTGTCATTATTTCAGAAAATTGTTTATTCATTTCGAAGTTAGTTGAACCAAAAATGATATCATCTACGTATACTTGAACTAGTTGGATATCATTTTTATTTCTTTTAATAAAAAGAGTATTATCTATTTTACCAATTTCAAAATTTGATTGTAATAAATAAGATCTTAGTCTATCATACCAGGCTCTAGGAGCTTGTTTTAGACCATATAAAGCTTTCTTAAGTTTGTACACATGGTTTGGTAAATTTTCATCTTCAAAAAGTGGTGGTTGTTCAACATATACTTCTTCTTTTACAAATCCATTTAAAAATGCACTTTTAACATCCATTTGAAATAATTTGAAATTATTATGATTTGCGAAAGCAAGTAGAATCCTAATGGCTTCTAATCTTGCTACAGGAGCAAAGGTTTCATCACAATCTATACCTTCTTCTTGACAATAACCTTGGGCGACTAATCGTGCTTTATTTCTAACGACCTCACCTTGTTCATTCATTTTATTTTTATAGACCCATTTAGTTCCAATTATAGTTTTATCTTCAGGTCTAGGAACAAGTTCCCAAACTTCATTTCTAGTGAATTGATTTATTTCTTCTTGCATAGCCAAAATCCATGAATCATCAGTTGATGCTTCTTTAGGATTTTTGGGTTCAATAGATGATATAAATGCTACATTACTCATTTTACTTAGTTGATTTCTAGTTGAAACAATAGATTGCATATCTCCTATTATATTTTCAATAGGATGATCTTTTAAAAGTTTAATCCTTTTATTAGGATGATTAATTTCATTATTAATTTCGGTTGATTCCTGATTTTGAGTAATTAAATCTTCTTCATCATTTGTAATTTCAAAATCTTTTAAATTTTCATCAAACGAAACATGCATTGTTTCTTCGATTGTGTTAGATCTTAAATTAAAAACTCTATAAGCTTTACTTCTATTAGAATATCTGATAACGATTCCTTTGTCGGATTTAGGATCAAATTTATCCAAATTATCTTTTGTATTTAAAATAAAGCATTTACTTCCAAAAATTCTGAAGTATGATACCTTAGGTTTCTTTCCATGAAGAAGTTCATAAGGTGTCTTATCAGTTAAAGGTCTAATTAAAATTCTATTCAAAATATAACAGGCAGTAGCAACAGCTTCTGCCCAAAAGTGTTTTGGTAAATTACTATCTGAAAGCATAGTTCTCGCACACTCTTGTATCGTTCTATTTTTACGTTCAACTACTCCGTTTTGTTGTGGAGTTCTTGGAAATGATAAATTGTGAGTTATTCCCTTCTTATTACAGAATTCCTCAAACTTTTCATTTTCAAATTCACCACCGTGATCACTACGAATAGTTATAATTAATAAAGATAATTGATTTTGAATCCTTTTTGTAAAGTTCTTAAAACATTCAAAAGTATCACTTTTATGTTTCAAAAATATTTTCCATGTAAATCTAGAATAATCATATACAATTACAAAAACATATTTACTATGATTTATTGACTGAATTTGAGATGGACCAAATAAATCAAGATGAAGTAACTCAAGGGGTTTTGAAGTTGAAATCATATCTTTTAATTTAAAGGAACTTTTTCTAAGCTTTCCTAATTGACATGCATCACATAAACTATCTACTTTAAAATTCATTTAGGGAGACCTTTTACTAGATCATGTTTTGACAGTCTAGTTAAGAGTTTGAAATTCAAATGTCCAAATCTCTTATGCCAAATCCAAGGGTCACTTGTATTTGCCAAAAGACATAGGTTATCATTTGAAACTTTCATACTAAGAATATAAATATTCTTTTTCCTAGTTCCCTCAAATATTATGGTTGAGTTATTATCTTCAATATGACATTTATCTTTTTCAAATTTAATTTTATATCCTTTATCACATAGTTGACTTATACTTAGCAGATTGTGTTTCAAATTCTTAACTAGCAAAACATTAGTAATAATAGTAGTTTCAGAGTTATCGACATTGCCGATGCCAATCACGTATCCTTTCGAGTTGTCTCCAAAGTTAACCAGTCCTACGTCTTTGTATATAATATTATTCAGCATATCCGGATTACCAGTCATGTGTCTAGAGCAGCCACTATCAAGTATCCACTTATTCCTTTTGATCTGCACAGATTGTCCATTGTGGATTGATTCCTTAATACCCATAAAGCATCTTTCCTGCATTTTATAAAATTTGGGTGGACAACTAGAATTTGAATAACATTCATATGCAGACTCATGGAACAATGATGATTTAAACAATTCTAAACTAGTTTTAACTTTTTTTTCAAAAATATCCATTTTAAAACTTTTCAAAATTCAGATTATGAAACTTTTGAAAACAAAGCTCTGATACCAATTGTTAGAATGCGGATTAAGGATCTTAATGCTAGAATTAACACTAGATGGGGGGTGAATAGTGTTTTAAGAAATTTGTTAATCTTTTTGAGTTTATCTTAATTTGTTAACCATGTATACACTAATCAGACACATATATGAATACAAAATCAAACACAGATGCAAATATAAAGTAAAAGCAGTAAAGGAAAGAGCACACTGGATTTTATACTGGTTCGGAGTTACCCTACATCCAGTCCTGCAACACAAGTACAGATTTCCTTTCAAAAACAATTCTTACAAATACAACCCTTGATTTCAAGGCTATGAGGTACACCCTCCAGAATCACAATCCTCTGGGTAGAGATACTTGATTTACGGGGCAACAAGTTCACCCAATTGATTTCCAGGGCTACAATCACACCTTCTCTCGCTCAATTGATTACAAAAAGTCTATAACTCAGATTAGCACTTGGATGTTGTAGAGATAGTGGAGAGAATCAAAACCAGAAATTATCTAGTTAGATTCGATATTGATTTCGGTAGAGTAATGGTGTAATTTGTAAATAAGAAAGTGGAGAAGAAGAAGAGAAGTTAAATCAGAGAAAAAGTAAGTAAAATTCGTTGAAAACACCCTTTATTTATAGTAGATCAATAGCCATGTCCATTGGTGAAGGGATGTGGCGAATAAACACTTCTTTTAAAAAATAATTTAACTGTCACCATGTCGACAGGGGTACATGTGACCATGTCGACATGCCCTTGTATTTTTTGGTGATTTGTTTTTCTTTGAAAATAATTTCTATATTATATTGTACTTATATTTAAACTTTATAAATATACTTATATATAGTTATAATACATAAATAACTATAGAGAACAATATTAAAATATATATAATAATTTTCTATACTTTTATATTTAAATATTAAGTATAAATATATAAAACAGCTAAATATATTAATATCAAAATTGTAGTTTAAAAACTTAGGGTAATAATTTAAAATCAAAAATATTTAAAATTAAGGATATTTAAAACAAAGGATATTTTTGAGGCTAAAATATATTGAAAAACTAGGACAGATGATTTTGGTTTTTAAACAGGAATATTTAAAATCATTTTGAAAAACAAGCTATATATTTTGAAAATCATTTTGAAATAAAATTAAGTGGCTACAAAAAGATGTTCCACTAGATTTTTCGTAGGTTCCATCCTACTTAGGGTTCCATCCCTTTAACGAGTACGAAGTGGATTCCATTCCACGAATAAAATAGATTTTAATATGTCAGTGCCTTTCTATGAGTTTTAACAATATTCCTAACTATATAACTTATCTTGGAAACTTGAACTCTTGAAATTCTTGATACTCATGAGTCTTGAATCTTGATATCTTCAATCTTTGATCTTGAATCTTTATACTGTACAGTTCTTCATTCTTTAGTATTTGCAAAAATATCTATATATCTACACAATAATGTTAGTATTATATATTTTATAATCTAATTCTACGTAAGGTTGTTGTCATCAAAACCAACTCCTCAAGGACTAACAATGTTGTCGTTGAAGCAACAATTGCATCTACTGATCCCGCTGTTTTATGCACCACGTACCACTAGGAGCAGATTCTTGGAAGGTTTGGGTCGATTCGATGGTGGATCCTGAAGCTATTCCATATAGGCCTACTTCAGACGTCTATACTATTGGATAGGCAGTTAGGACGATTTTTGCTTGGCATAAGGAATTTATCTCTTTTGATTAGTACGTATCTGTATTTATATTAACGTATATTATGGATTTAGTTATGTCTTTTAATAGGGTTATGAATTCACAAATGCTGTAAACTTGAATTGTTTTGGCTTTTATTGAATGTGAATGATTCATGTTGTTTCAAGTAATGTGAATGATTGTATGTATTATTAGTGAAATATCAGTTTTAATTATAATGTTGTGAAACTTGTGGTTAATAGTAGTTGTGGGAAGATGAATTACAATTTTTAGTAGTAGTTGTAAAAAGATTTATTGCAATAGTCGAAAGCAGTTACAAAATATAATATTGCAACTGCTATTAGCAGTTGCAAAAGAGACTTATAACAATAGTCAATGGAACAGTTGCGATAGACTTTACCGCAATTGCCAAAAGCAGTTGTAAAAATATTATTACAACTGCTTCCGCAACTGTTGGCGACAGTTGAAAAAATCTCCGACTCTATTACAACTTTGGATATTAGGACTGGCGGGTGCCCGTTGTAATAGACCTATTACAACTGTTTTTGGCAGTTGCGAAAATGTATTTTTTTTGTAGTGCTAGTTCTTGTAGGGTAATACAAATATCACCACATGAATAATAATGGTGTATTTGAATCCCTAATACAAAAGAGTAAAACATAAGTGGGTTCTTTAAGTTGTTTCATCAATTTCTCCATTAAGAAGCACGACTTTAATATCCATCAGATATTGCTTAAATTACAATATGCAACATATCCCAAAGTGTTTCTAAAGAGTCTTTCATTAAAACCAAAGAGTAAGTTTCTTTTAAAAAAAATATTTTCCTTTTAAGAACGGTCTTTTCTATAAAAGAGCCTTATACCTTTCCATATTACCCACTTGATCCCTTTTGGTTTTGAATAATTATTCATAACCAATGATCTTGTTGCTTAAGTTAGAGGAAAAAAAATCTCAAACTTTATTATCCTTATAGATTTACACTATATATTCATACCCTAAATCCACATTTCAAATTAGTACCTTGTATGGAATGGTGTAAGTACATAGAATCATTTTAGCTAATCCACTATTTATCTTTATAGAGAAATACTACATAGTCATCCGGAATAGTATTTCAACCTTTTCAAGTGGATTTTCTTAATGGCATTGCATTTTGAGGCTGTTGAGTTTGTTTTTCTGAAACAGTAACCTTAACTTGAAGAAAATATTGTTTGACATTGTCTTATTATGGTTCTTAATTTACTTCTATTTAATGAAAGGAAACAAATTATATACATTATTCGAAGAAGTAACTGTAGTTGAATCAAAGATAATAGTTCTCCTTAAAGACAACGATACATACCTTAAAATTTTGTTTAACATTGTCTTATCATGCTTCATAATTAACTTCCTATTAATGAAAGGAAACAAATCTTGTACATTATCCAAAGAAGCAACTGTACTTGAATCGAATATAATGATTTTTCTTAAAGACAATGATCCATACTTTATTTCTCCCCCAAATTCAACATCCTCAATTATGGCATTTCCCATCTTAAATTTTTTTCTTAGTGTGGGTTTATAAAACTAGTAGCTTCTAAGTAGCTTAGAATATCAATAAAGTATTTGCTATCTTTAGTGCCACAATCTAGAATTATTTTAGTAATTTGAAACAAATAATTGTATTAATCATCAAATCAAAATTTGAGATTTCATTATAAAAGGTGTTTAGTATAAGTAGATATAAGCTATATTTTAAACATTAGGTGTTTTAATTCCAATAATGTTTGAATTTATTCATAAATTAATTTTATTATTTCTAAAGTAACAATAATAACCAAATTTGTTCATACCAAAATTAGAATCTGAAATCTGTCTAGTGACAGTATAACAACAATATCAAACAAATCCAAAATAATATGCATATCTTTTAAGACATGACATGTGTGATATCTAGTAAAATTCTTTTTATATGTTCATAGATTTCATAAAAGAAACTGCTATAAATATATCCTTATGTCATTTCTTTTGTTTAGGTCCTTAGCGACTTCTTGATCCTTATTTATACATTTATTTACTATGTACGATAAATATGTACTTTCTATCTTATCATGTTTCAATCTCTCTTTTTCTTACCACAATGTGAAATAAGCTCAATAAGAGGTCATTTTATTCTTAGAAAAATTAATAATAACCTTAAAATGGTTATATTGTGAATAAAGAGAGTACCAAAAATAAATAACAATAACTTGAGTGCTTTTAGCTTTTGAAACAATATTTTCCATATAGTACTTATTTATGTTTCCTCTACTTTGACTTTATAGAATCAAGCAATATAAAACGTGCTTGTTTCTCCTTACAATTTTGACAAAACACTTTTCATTCTCAGTTAAGAACTCTTTATAATTGGTTATCCCTATGGATACCGCATCCTTGAAAGCTTCTAAATATTTTTGCTTTATGATATATTAACTCTTTCTTTCTGAATTATCCCACCTTTGAGTTTTCTTCATAACATTAAAAGAACATTCAACCATAATATGGGTGGGTGTGACCCTCCTAATTGCAAGAGCTAGATCCATAAAGTTAAGAACAAACAACATGTTCTCTTAATAATCCTTAGAGTTAATCCCAAACAAGATGAGAACATTAAATTTGGAAGACACTTTGGTCAAATTAGTTGAAAATTGAACAAAAATTAAAGATTAACCGTACATGCTCATATCCAAATATCAACTACAGTAAATTCAAATAATTGGTAAGTGTCTTCTCAAGATACCTAGCATAAAACTAATATCAAATCTTTGGACAGTAATATTAACTGTATGTAACGACCCGTAAATTTTAACTGTTTTAATAACGTAATTAGTTGAAATTTTGTGAAATTTTAAACAATAAAATTTTGAAATAAAAATTTAATATTTGAAATGCATCTAGTTAAACATAGCAACTGGTAAATTTTTATCCAAAAATATGAAAGTTTATTTCGTGTCTAATTTTATTTCAATTTAATCAGCTAGAAATTAATGAAAATAAAATATTTTCGAAACCTGAATATTTTTATATAGAAAAATTCTAAATCATCTTCTGGGTAAGACGTCATTTTTTATTTTTCCAAATTCGGACTTCTATAGCTCCGTCGATCTTATTCTTCTGCGTTTTTGCTGCATTTTCCGTTAGTAGAAAATTCGAATTTTTATAATTCAATCGTACCACTGATATCTGTGTACCATTCGATTCGTCTTGTCGTGCTGATCTCCGTGGTATATTCAATTGTCCATTTCGATGTCCGGTGCATGTCGGAATCCGCGAAACAATTACCGTATCGGTACCCGATTCACGTCCTTTTGGTTTTCTTGACCATTTGTTCCCTCCATGGGATAACCAACGGTCACTAGCTCTTTGGAATTCACAGAACTTATTTACTGACGTTTGGCTATCCAATACTTCATTTTTTCTGATCCATTTCTTTTTCAATGCCATACGTTGAAAGATGTTCTCACAGCATATAACCCAGAAAAAAGTTGAGATATATATTTATATCAGCCTGTACGTTTGCCTCTTCCTCTCTCACATGTTTATTCTTCTTTCTAAATGCAAAACTCTTCTTTTTATGACTATCCTCCTCATCTACCCTCATTTTCTTTCAGCTCCTTCCCCTCCCTCTCGCATGAAGCTGACCTACATCCATCACGCCGAGCACCACCACACGCCTAGCAGCCTACCACTGCCTCGGCCCAAACAACTGGACCCCACGCCCTCACAGCCTGGTCGTAGCCTTGGCACAGCGCACCCGCCTCATTCCTCCACAGCTCGACCTCCTTTGTCGAGCTCTTCCTACTAAGCTTCAGCTGAATGTAAATTTGGTGAGGTATGTAGTTGTGTGCCTGTTTGTATATATTGGTATATATATCTATTAGCTTTAATGAATCAGATCTGTCAAGTTTTTTTTTGTAGATATGTTACTTGCAGTATATTTATGTAAAGGATTTTCTACTACTTGCTTTACATATTTTGATTTGTAGAGTTATGTATAGTAATATATATATATATATATAGTATATAGTATATATTAAGGTTTCAATCCTGTTTTGATTTTATTTATATGTGTTGCATGTCGATATTCGGCCTTATAGTGTACTGTAATTGTATTTTGTTGTTGTTTTGTCTGAGAAGTTTTTCAAACAATATTATTTATATACTGTTAAGTATGCACGTATAATTCATATTCAGTCAGTTTATATATGTAAAATCTTATTTGGTCTAATATTGTTTTGTGTACAAAGGCAGGTCTGCATATTCTATTAAGCATGTATTGGTTCTCATTCAATCAGCATGTTTTAATATGGACTGTTATTGGTTTCCCTTAATTTTTATTTTTTTTACATTACTTATATACAGCATTTTAAAAATTGGTCAGTATGTATATGTTTGTTACAAAGCTTTTATATTTATAGTTACATTTCTTTTATATATATTACGATGCTTGTATGTAAATATATTTGTAAATATACATGCTTCATATGTGTTCTTTCAACCTCTCTTCCTTGCAAGTTTCAGCAACTCACATTGTTGGTATATCCTTGTTCATATAGGCGAGCTTGTCTCGGATTAGAAAAAAAATAGTATATACATTACCTAACTTCAGTATAAATGTTATAAGTTTGTAAGTTAGTTGTATATATATTTAGTTGTCTGCATTTGCGTTTGTACATGTCAGTATAGTTTAGCTATTTGTACTTGGGTATGGGTTTGCATTTCACCATGGTCTGATTATTTGCACAAGTATATAGTGATTTACTGTTGTACATTTTATATAATAAATTGGTATATGAAATATATGGTTTAATAATCATAGATTTTAAGATATTATATGAATATATTAAGTACATACATATAACAGTTCCGTTACATTTGTAGTAGATATATGTTTTAATATAGAAGTTTATTGTTTTACGAAAGTGTTATTTTTGTATATTATCTATACAGTTTTATATAAATATAAACTATGAATGGGTTTGGTTTTTGTATGTATACCAAAATTTTGACATTTTTAAAGTTTGAGTATATATGTTTTCAAAAGTTTTGTTCCCCAAAAAAAAAGAAATATATATATATGAGTTCGATTTAATAATGATTTGAAAGTTATATTATTTTAATGTTTGTCTTGAATTGAAATATAGAAATAAATAACTAATATAATAATAATGTACATATTTTCAGTTTATATCAAAATGATTCTGATTGATTCTGATCATCGATTCCCATTTTATTAGCTTTTGGTCTGTCGTGCCCGTCTCTTCATCAAATTCATACCCATCTCACTGTGCTTGGACTCGTAATCCAATTTCAGTGTCCGTATCAGTATGCGTATCCGTGTCATCTTCTGTTCTATCTAGCCTCGAAAGGTGAGCAATCACTCACGATTAATGCTCTTTTATTTATTAAATTTGATTTCAATTGAGACGACAATTGAAATATGCTGCTGTTAGCTATTGACACTGTTATATATGCTATTACCTGAATCAGTTCACATGTGACATCTGACACCATTATCTGTTATTTATGAAATGATAATCCAGTTTGGTTGATAAATGATTGATTGTTTGATGTTTACATTGGACGTTAAATTGCTAATGTAGTAAGTGATAAATAATTTGAAATTGAAATTGACGTAGGATAGTTAGATTTGATATATGTTAAATTTGATTAGATGACATTTGCACAATATGACCCTTTAAATGTTGAATTAATTGACACGTAGAAAATTTGGTAAAATACACCTTGAACCATTTAAATGTTTGTTGTTTAAGTTAATGTTGTATGAAATTGAATAATAGATATCCAGTGAAAACTGTATAAATATTAGCGTAATAATCTTTAATCTACATGAAATGATAGTGTAAGTTCTAGAAATAATTATATAAATTTGCATTTACAACAAATGTAAATTAATACGATTATTTCGGGATTATTTGAATTAACTATTAGATTGTTATTGATTGTTACTATTGCTTGTTTATTTACTTTGACACCATCCTAGTTATCACACTGCAAGTTCCCTTTGCTATGCTTTGATTTTGAATTGAATTGGAATCAGGTTGAAATGATAAATACCCAAATTAAACTTTGACCTAGGATAGAGAATTAAATAAAAACTGATTGGTCAATAAACTGATTTAAATAAAATAAAGATTTTATTGAATAAATAATAAGATTTTGAAACGAAGTTGGAATTTGAATTTTAATGAAAGGAAATGTTAATATTTAATAAACTGAATCAAAATATTAACATAGTAGTTGATGAAAGAACGTTGTTTTAAATTTGGAATTATTAATAATTAAGTTTGAAATTATTTAATAACTAAGTTTTGAAATTATTTAATAATTAAATAAGATTGAATTATTTAATAATTAAATAAAATTGAATTCTTTATTAAGTGAAGTTGAACTTTTTGAATAAGTGAAATTAAGTTTCTTTATTAATTGAGTTTTGAAATTGTAACTAAGTAAATAACTAAGTGAATTGAATTTCTCTAACAAGAAATAAAATGTGTTTTATTGAAATTAATGTAAGATTTGAAATGTAAAGAATTTGATTTGATGAATTTAATTTAATGCAATTTGTAAGTTTTGATATAATGGAGTTGAACTTAAGTAATTGATTTAATAAATTGGAAGTTAAATAGAAATTGTTTTGAAGGATGAATTTACTTAACGAATTTTGAATGAAATCGAAATGAACTTAAATTGATTTGAATGTAAATTAAATCATTTCAAATGATTTTGGAATGAAACTTATATACGAATTTAAATGAATATTGGAATGGTTTTCAATAAAAAAATTGAAATTGTATTATAAGATTTTGAAATGGTGATCTGGAAGTTTTGAAACATAAATTATGGAAATTGTTTAGGAAGACAAATGCAATGTTGATTTTTAATTAAATTCTAATTGAGATTGAATTTGATTTGGTTTTGAAATATATTAAACGACCAATCGGTGTAAAAATTACGAAAGTTATTAAAGAGACCGGAATCGGTTAGGGACATACTCACTGTCTAAACCGAAAACCACTTTAATAACTACACGCGGAGTGTGATCCAGAATGAAGTGGTTGGAATGATGTACGTGATGACTGAAGAAAGAGAACGATAATGGATAGCCTTAACACTTGTGTCAAAATTGGAAATGACTAAAACAGGAGCCGTGCCGGGCCAAATGGGGTCAGCTACCTCGAGCGAACACACTTCTTCGAAAACTACTCATTACTTGTTGTTGATTGGTGCACCCTTGATTTGGGAGTGTTGTTTCGCGATGTTGCGATCGCTGCGGCGATGCGTTCTCACCAGTCCGGATCAGGCAAACGGTAGTTTCCCTACCTTGGGTATTGCCTCATGTGCCTTGTCATACTTGTATCCCTCTATACGCGACCACTACAATTTGTTTTGTGTTATACCTATGGAGTACTCCCTGATATCCCACTAGTTTACGGTGGAGTTTACAGTGCTGTATAGTCTAAGACGCTTATATAAAAATGTGTTAAGGGAAATAACGGTAACGCCTTAACACTATTTTGATACTTTATATTACTGATAGGCATTATCTATTTACCGTACACTACTACATAGTAGATAGTTTAACGGATCCTTAAAGGATGGTTATTCCAAACATCCTTTGAGTTACTTGTATTTCAATTGCTATTTAACTTGAGTTGGATTTATTGATATAAGAATGTTCATCCTGACTCGAGTGTTTTATGTTTTGCTTTACGCTCGGGTCAGACTGAGTGTACCAGTATTCGAGACTCACCTTTGGAGGTTGAGCTTCGCTTGGAGATCCAGCTATCTATCCAGCTTTCAGATATCCAGTTGATTCCAGTGATTGTATTCTGATTCTTGTATTTGATTATTGTATTCGAGACATCTGGTGTACCTTATTTAACTCTGATATGTATATAGTAGCTTCATGAACTACTATCTTTTGTTTCCGTTGCATTTATTACTCTGTGTCTGTGATCTGTGTTCTATTTATTTACTGTATATGTTCAGTTTTGCCAAATTTTAATTAACAATTCGGTATTTTGAATTATTCAAGTCCGACATGTGCGGATGCGAATGGTCCAAAATAGCGGGTCGTTACAGTTGGTATCAGAGCTTTGGTAGCTCTAGGCAAAACTTAGCATATGGTGTAAATGTATTTACAGAATCACTTTCATTCGAGTTGAATCTCTTCCTTTTGACTCGATTCCTTTGAATTTTGGAACATTCCCTGCGGTTCCGAAATTCATTCTTGTCCCTCACTTTTCGTATTCTTCTGGATTCTGGAGTATCACATAACTCCACTTCGAATCATCTTTATAATGAGTTGGCGGTTCCGCCAATCTCAAATTTATTTGTAAAGGGGTAAAACTCTTTTACGATAGCATCGATTCACAGGAGATTTATATATCCTCGGTTTAGATGCTGACATCTTTGGTTATGCAAAATTCTATCTCTTGAGATCGAATGTCGATTTGCCTCGAAATTCTGTATTTATCTTATTCTTGAAGTCACGGTCGACCTGGTTAAGGTTGCCACCGATTTATATAAACTTATCAATCTTCCTACTTTGTTATTTAATCATCATATCTTTGTTTCGAACTTATCTTCGAATCAAAATTCTCTTTGATTTGAGTCCATCAAAATTTGAATCCCTATACTTATTTTGAAATCCATCCTTGTATCGTCGAGCGAGGTAGTGCATTTGTTATTAATATAAAAATGTTTCTTTATTGTGTTGTTTGAGTTGTTGATGTTGATTTGGGTTTTCGATCGATTCGTCTGATCAACGCTATCGATAGGATTTCCAAAACACTTGAACAGAGCAAACTGACACGATAGTATTTTCAAAATTGGTAAATAAAATAATCTTGTATGATTATATTATATATAAGTATAAATTTTCTGAAATTGAATAGTTAACTGAATTGGTTGTCAGAAAGGTAATATTTGATTTTCACTATTTGTTTTGTAAATCATTGATTATTCCAACATAAAAATAAATGGAATTATTAAGGTTGGTTTATAGATTTATTTAGAAATTTAAATGAATTTAAAGTAAGAATTTGAGAATTTAATTTCCTAAAATTTCAAGCTTTGGTTTTAAAATTTTAAAATGTATATTATTGAACGTATTTTCAAATAGAAACTATTTTCAAAGAATTTTAAAATATTGAAATCAGTGCTCTTCTCTTTGTCGCTGGAAAATAATCTCGGTGATGGCGGCCGCATCATCGACATTCATTTTCGAGTTTCGAAGTGGAGAAACCATTCTGTAGCTTTGCTACGGTTTTGTTTGGAAAAATATTTTAATTTGAATTTCTTAAGTATGACTTGATTTATATATATATGGGTATATTATTTAAATTTAATCTGATTTAACATATATAGTATATACATAATTATCTCTAAAGGGTTTGAAATTAAACGGAAATTTAATTCTTAAAAATTATGTTAAAGGATGTTTCCAATTATAAATAAAGCTAAATTTTGGATAAATATTTAAACTTGAAAAAAATTGAATTTGAAAATTTTATTTGTATAGTACTAAATTGCATTTCAATATAACTTACCTAAATTATTCAGAAGTTAAAATGTAATTGGATAATATACAATATATAATGATTTTATAAATAAAATTTGAGAGTTTATAATAAATGTTATACACTTAAGATTTTAATTATAAAAAAAATGCTAATAAAGATGATAGAATAATAAGTTGATTGAATGAGATGAATATAATAAATTTTGTTCTGAAAGAATTAACAAATTGTAGTTAGATCAACTTATGGAAATACCTTAAATTTAAACCAATTATTGAATATAAATTAATTTAAAATGAAATTTATATGGTTTAAATTAATTTATATGGTTTAAATATATGTAATAAGATATATTAAGTGGAATAAACTTAATCATAATTTGGAATAAAGAATTAAATTTGTTGAATAAAATATGAGTACAATAAATGATTATACAAATGGATGATTTAGAAATTGTTAATTTATGATGACTAGATAATAAGATAATGAATTTAGAAATAGATAGATTGATTTAACTTAACTGAACTCAAAGGGATTTAACCAAATTGTTAAATATTAATTAGTTTAAATTGAAAATTTATATGGTTTAAATTAATTGTTTTACTTGTATTCCAATCTATTTTCTTCTGGTTGTTTCTATCCTTCTACATCCTTCCTTTTCAGGGACGAAAAGTTTTGAGTGGGGGAGAGTGTAACGACCCGTAAATTTTAACTGTTTTAATAACGTAATTAGTTGAAATTTTGTGAAATTTTAAACGATAAAATTTTGAAATAAAAATTTAATATTTGAAATGCGTCAAGTTAAACATAGCAACTAGTAAATTTTCATCCAAAAATATGAAAGTTTATTTCGTGTGTAATTTTATTTCAATTTAATCAGTTAGAAATTAATGAAAATAAAATATTTTCAAAACCTGAATATTTTTATATAGAATAATTCTAAATCATCTTCTAGGCAAGACGTCATTTTTTATTTTTTCAAATTCGGACTTCTATAGCTCCGTCGATCTTATTCTTCTGCGTTTTTTTATGCATTTTCCGTTAGTAGAAAATTCGAATTTTTATAATTCAATCGTACCACTGATATCTGTGTACCATTCGATTCGTCTTGTCGTGCTGATCTCCGCAGTATATTCAATTGTCCATTTCGATGTCCGGTGCATGTCGGAATCCGCGAAACAATTACCGTATCGGTACCCGATTCACGTCCTTTTGGTTTTCTTGACCATTTGTTTCCTTCATGGGATAACCAACGGTCACTAGCTCTTTGGAATTCACAGAACTTATTTACTGACGTTTGGCTATCCAATACTTCATTTCTTCTGATCCATTTCTTTTTCAATGCCATACGTTGAAAGATGTTCTCACAGCATATAACCCTGAAAAAAGTTGAGATATATATTTATATCAGCCTATACGTTTGCCTCTTCCCCTCTCATATGTTTATTCTTCTTTCTAATTGCAAAACTCTTCTTTTTATGACTATCCTCCTCATCTACCCTCATTTTCTTTCAGCTCCTTCCCCTCCCTCTCACATGAAGCTGACCTACATCCATCACATCGAGCACCACCACACGCCTAGCAGCCTACCACTGCCTCGGCCCAAACAACTGAACCCCACGCCCTCACAGCCTGGTCGTAGCCTAGGCACAGCGCACCCGCCTCATTCCTCCACAGCTCGACCTCCTTTGCCGAGCTCTTCCTACTAAGCTTCAGCTGAATGTAAATTTGGTAAGGTATGTAGTTGTGTGCCTGTTCGTATATATTGGTATATATATCTATTAGCTTTAATGAATCAGATCTGTCAAGTTTTTTTTTTGTAGATATATTACTTGCAGTATATTTATGTAAAAGATTTTCTACTACTTGCTTTACATATTTTGATTTGTAGAGTTATGTAGAGTAATATATATATATATATTAAGGTTTTAATTCGGTTTTGATTTTTGTTTTATATATGTATTGCATGTCGATATTCGGCCTTATGGTGTACTGTAATTGTATTTTTTTGTTGTTTTGTCTGAGAAGTTTTTCAAACAATATTATTTATATACTGTTAAGTATGCACGTATAATTCATATTCAGTCAGTTTATATATGTAAAATCTTATTTGGTCTAATATTGTCTTGTGTACAAAGGCAGGTCTGCATATTCTATTAAGCATGTATTGGTACTCATTCAATCAGCATGTTTTAATATAGACTGTTATTGGTTTCCCTTAATTTTTATTTTTTTATATTACTTATATACAGCATTTTAAAAATTGGTCAGTATGTATATGTTTGTTACAAAGCTTTTATATTTATACTTACATTTCTTTTATATATATTACGATGCTTGTATGTATATATATTTGTAAATATACATGCTGCATATGTGTTCTTTCAACCTCTCTTCCTTGCAAGTTTCAGCAACTCACATTGTTGGTATATCCTTGTTCATATAGGCGAGCTTGTCTCGGATTAGAAAAAAAATAGTATATACATTACCTAACTTCAGTATACATGTTATAAGTTTGTAAGTTAGTTGTATATATATTTAGTTGTCTGCATTTGCGTTTGTACATGTCAGTATAGTTTAGCTTTTGTACTTGGGTATGGGTTTGCATTTCACCATGGTCTGATTATTTGCACAAGTATATAGTGATTTACTGTTGTACATTTTATATAATAAATTGGTATATGAAATATTTGGTTTAATAATCATAGATTTTAAGATATTATATGAATATATTAAGTACATACATATAACAGTTCCATTACATTTGTAGTAGATATATGTTTTAATATAGAAGTTTATTGTTTTACGGAAGTGTTATTTTTGTATATTATCTATACAGTTTTATATATATATATATATAAACTATGAATGGGTTTGGTTTTTGTATGTATACCAAAATTTCGACATTTTTAAAGTTTGAGTATATATGTTTTCAAAAGTTTTGTTCCCCAAAAAAAAAGAAATATATATATGAGTTCGATTTAATAATGATTTGAAAGTTATATTATTTTAATGTTTGTCTTGAATTGAAATATAGAAATAAATAACTAGTATAATAATAATGTACATATTTTCAGTTTATATCAAAATGATTCTGATTGATTCTGATCATCGATTCCCATTTTATTAGCTTTTGGTCTGTCGTGCCCGTCTCTTCATCAAATTCATACCCATCTCACTGTGCTTGGACTCGTAATCCAATTTCAGTGTCCATATCAGTATGCGTATCTGTGTCATCTTCTGTTCTATCTAGCCTCGAAAGGTGAACAATCACTCACGATTAATGTTCTTTTATTTATTAAATTTGATTTCAATTGAGACGAGAATTGAAATATGCTGTTGTTAGTTATTGACACTGTTATATATGCTATTACCTGAATCAGTTCACCTGTGACATCTGACACCATTATCTGTTATTTATGAAATGATAATCCAGTTTGGTTCATAAATGATTGATTGTTTGATGTTGACATTGGACGTTAAATTGCTAATGTAGTAAGTGATAAATAATTTGAAATTGAAATTGACGTAGGATAGTTAGATTTGATATATGTTAAATTTGATTAGATGACATTTGCACAATATAACCCTTTAAATGTTGAATTAATTGACACGTAGAAAATTTGGTAAAATACACCTTGAACCATTTAAATGTTTGTTGTTTAAGTTAATGTTGTATGAAATTGAATAATAGATATCAAGTGAAAACAGTATAAATATTAGCATAATAATCTTTAATCTACATGAAATGATAGTGTAGGTTCTAGAAATAAGTATATAAATTTGCATTTACAACAAATGTAAATTAATACGATTATTTCGGGATTATTTGAATTAACTATTGGATTGTTATTGATTGTTGTTATTGCTTGTTTATTTACTTTGACACCATCCTAGTTATCACACTGCAAGTTCCCTTTACTATGCTTTGATTTTGAATTGAATTGGAATCGGGTTGAAATGATAAATACCCAAATTAAACTTTGACCTAAGATAGAGAATTAAATAAAAACTGATTGGTCAATAAACTGATTTAAATAAAATAAAGATTTTATTTGAATAAATAATAAGATTTTGAAACGAAGTTGGAATTTGAATTTTAATGAAAGGAAATGTTAATATTTAATAATCTGAATCAAAATATTAACATAGTAGTTGATGAAAGAACGTTGTTTTAAATTTGGAATTATTAATAATTAAGTTTGAAATTATTTAATAACTAAGTTTTGAAATTATTTAATAATTAAATAAGATTGAATTATTTAATAATTAAATAAAATTGAATTCTTTATTAAGTGAAGTTGAACTTCTTGAATAAGTGAAATTAAGTTTCTTTATTAATTGAGTTTTGAAATTGTAACTAAGTAAATAAATAAGTGAATTGAATTTCTCTAACAAGAAATAAAATGTGTTTTATTGAAATTAATGTAAGATTTGAAATGTAAAGAATTTGATTTGATGAATTTAATTTAATGCAATTTGTAAGTTTTGATATAATGGAGTTGAACTTAAGTAATTGATTTAATAAATTGGAAGTTAAATAGAAATTGTTTTGAAGGATGAATTTACTTAACGAATTTTGAATGAAATCGAAATGAACTTAAATTGATTTGAATGTAAATTAAATCATTTCAAATGATTTTGGAATGAAACTTATATACGAATTTAAATGAATATTGGAATGGTTTTCAATAAAAAAATTGAAATTGTATTATAAGATTTTGAAATGGTGATCTGGAAGTTTTGAAACATAAATTATGGAAATTGTTTAGGAAGACAAATGCAATGTTGATTTTTAATTAAATTCTAATTGAGATTGAATTTGATTTGGTTTTGAAATATATTAAACGACCAATCGGTGTAAAAATTACGAAAGTTATTAAAGAGATCGGAATCGGTTAGGGACATACTCACTGTCTAAACCGAAAACCACTTTAATAACTACACGCGGAGTGTGATCCAGAATGAAGTGGTTGGAATGATGTACGTGATGACTGAAGAAAGAGAACGATAATGGATAGCCTTGACACTTGTGTCAAAATTGGAAATGACTAAAACAGGAGCCGTGCCGGGCCAAATGGGGTCAGCTACCTCGAGCGAACACACTTCTTCGAAAACTACTCATTACTTGTTTCCGATTGGTGCACCCATGATTTGGGAGTGTTGTTTCGCGGTGTTGCGATTGCTGCGGCGATGCGTTCTCACCAGTCCGGATCAGGCAAACGGTAGTTTCACTACCTTGGGTATTGCCTCATGTGCCTTGTCATACTTGTATCCCTTTATACGCGACCACTACGATTTGTTTTGTGTTATACCTATGGAGTACTCCCTGATATCCCACTAGTTTACGGTGGAGTTTACAGTGTTGTATAGTCTATGACGCTTATATAAAAATGTGTTAAGGGGAATAATGGTAACGCCTTAACACTATTTTGATACTTTATATTACTGATAGGCATTATCTATTTACTGTACACTACTACATAGTAGATAGTTTAACGGATCCTTAAAGGATCGTTATTCCAAACATCCTTTGAGTTACTTGTATTTCAATTGCTATTTCACTTGAGTTGGATTTATTGATATAAGAATGTTAATCCTGACTCGAGTGTTTTATGTTTTGCTTTACGCTCGGGTCAGACTGAGTGTACCAGTATTCGAGACTCACCTTTGGAGTTGGAGCTTCGCTTGGAGATCCAGCTATCTATCCAGCTTTCAGATATCCAGTTGATTCCAGTGATTGTATTCTGATTCTTGTATTTGATTATTGTATTCGAGACATATGTTGTACCTTATTTAACTCTGATATGTATATAGTAGCTTCATAAACTACTATCTTTTGTTTCCTCTGCATTTATTACTCTGTGTCTATGATCTGTGTTCTATTTATTTACTATATATGTTCAGTTTTTCCAAATTTAAATTAATAATTCGGTATTTTGAATTATTCAAGTCTGACATATGCGGATGCGAATGGTCCAAAATAGCGGGTCGTTACATTGTAAGTGGTATTCTTATCGTAAACATGCAACACTGACAATAAATTTAAGTCGAATAACCATCTTCATTTGGGCTGATTAGTTATTCACTTGTAAAATCTTATGTTTGTCACATATTTATCATCACACATGTGTAAGTTATTCGGCCAAATGTTAGTCTTCTTTTGGACCGACTAACATCTGCATGAATAAATACACACAAATATCAAACATTTTCATGAACAACTAAAATAAGAGAGACCACTTTGATGAAATGTTATATCAATTAGCCAACTTGGAATGTAGGATATTTACAATTAGTTCGCAAAGTGACACCAAAAATATATTTGAATTTTTTATTAGTGTATGTACAATATTTTGAGTGTTATAAAACACTCACAAAAGTACTTTAAGTCTATATGACACTTGGAAATCTTAAAATTATAAGTATGACACAACATGTTTTAATCATAGCTGTTATAATCTTTTACTACATGGTTACATTCATGACATTTCCTAAATAAATATGATTCAAGGCATCATAAATAAATCACATAACAAACATCATGGATGAATGCCAGAACTAAATGCCACATGACATAGTAAATGTCATGCTAAATAACATGAATGAACGTAGTAGCTATAATGTATATTCGAACCATAATATGGCTATATGGAATGATACTGTGTCGCTCTATCTTTAGTTTATTATTTGAATACTTATTTAAGATCATTAACCATACATTTTGGCAAAATATGAAAATTGCTACACCTTTTATTTTATGATAACCAAAGCATGAAAGTGAAACTTAAGTGAAATCTAATGACTTCTAAATGAAATTTAATTTAGAACTTACTCATAATTAAAAAAAATTAACCAATGAAATCAATGATGGGTGGCTCCGATACCACTTATTAAGATTTCAACATACTTTAGGACTGTTTAATAATGAAACCCTAGATTTGAATAGGTGATCCATATTGATTTGATTGAGAAGAAATCAGGGGAAGTTAAATAAATTAGTAGAAGTCGTACCTGAATCCATAGGTGCTGATTGGAAGAGAAAAATAATTGGTTTAATCTTTTAAATTGACACAAACTCTAGATCTAATTTATTTCCATAGAAGACATTAGGAGAATAAATATAGCTTTTATAATTCGAGGACTATAACTCCTTATTTTTAATATTGGCATTTTCTAATTTGGCCCTTCAACAAATTAAAATTGCCTTGGTATCTGCACATTAATGTCATGACAATTATATCTTTAAGCCTTTTAACTTCAATTCATAATTTGACCACTTTAGTTAGGCTTTACACCAACATAGCACAACACATTTTATTTTACATATGTGACCCACATGTTGGAATTTTCCAACAATATGATTTATGAATACCAAACATTCACTTTTAACAACACCATCCAAAACTAACCTTATTCATGAAATCATATCCGTGAAAGCATTCGTTTCAAACATTCACTTCAGTTCGTACCCAAAAATGATAGAATAATGTACCTAAAGTTTTCTTCACATATTCGTGAAAGCATTCAACTTTTATGCCTAGTTTTTCTACTCTTTCCATAATGTTGAAGCATATATCAATTCTTGCTTGTAGGTAACATCCTTGAAAAAAACAAAAAAGAACAAGAAAATATAAATGAGTTGGAAGTCAAGATTAAACTAATTATACAAATAGGAAATGAATGAATACCTTATTTGAACTGTTTCAATAACACGATGACTTTCACTCTAGAGGAGTGGAGGCTGGCAACATTAAGGCGTTGTTGAAGTACCCAAAAGTAATCATCGTTGAAGGCAAGCTACAAGGAATAGATGAGGAAGATTTTGCTTAATTAATTTGGATTTTAGTTTTTTGTTGAGTTTTTAGAGTTTAGAGTGAAGGATGAGAAAGGGGGAAGGGACGATATGTAATTTGAGTGGGTGGGCTCATTTATTTTAGGGACTGAAGAGAGGAGTTTTAGCAAGACTTGAAAAAATTAGAGGGAAATATCAATTACATCTTAATTATTAAGCGGGACAGGAGAGTGGCTTTGGAGTTTACAGGAAAATTATTAAATATTAATTACTTTTTAATTATTATTAGAGGAAAATTAGTGGAAAATACTAATTAGAGGAGTTTAAGCGGGACAAAAGAGAGGTTTTGGAGTTTAAGGGGAAAATATTACTTCTCAAGTATTAAATATTAAATACTTATTAATTATTACTTATTAAATATTAGTCTTAATGATTAATTGTTAAATATTGCTTCATATTTATTAATTATTAATTAACAATTGTAACTTTTTACTTGTTATTTATAATCGAATATTAATTATAATATGCATATTATTAATTATTATTACTTGCTAGTACTAGAAATGCAAACTAAGATCAAATGCACTTATTAATCATTAAATGTTAGATAGTAGATAATAAATATTACTTATTAATCATTAAAGATTACTTATTACTTATTCATTATTTAATATTGATTATTAATTATTCAATAGCAATTATTGATTATTAGTTACTACTTCTTATTTATTAGTTAATAATTATTCATATTACTTCTTAATTATAATTGAATATTAATTATAAATTATTTAATTTTAATTATTTAATAGTAAACATACAATATTAATTATTAATTATTGAATGTAATTAATAAATATTAAATATAATTTACTAATTATTAATGATTAATTATAATAAATTGTTAAATATAAAAGATAATTATTGATTGTAGATAATAATTAGTAATTATAAATTATTTATCAATAATCATTTATTATAAATTATAAATAATTACCTATGTAAGTTTTCATTTATAAATAACTAATTATAAACTAGCACTTATAAATTAGGGTACTTTTGACACAGGTCCTTATTAAGGTTCAAAATACACGAAAAGTCCTTCACTAAATTTCGGTGTAAATTAGGTCCCTGTTTTTTATTCACGGTTATTGTAGAGCATGATGCAACTTTTCATAAAAGTTGCTGACATTTCCGCAACTTTTCTGTACACTGTGAACATAGTGTATGAAAGTTGCTGAAATATCAGCACTTATTTATAAAAGTTGCTGACATTTCAGCAACATTAATGTACATTGTGAACACACACTACGCCATAGATTGCATACTGCAACACCAAGAAGTGATGCAGAAAGTGCCAAAAAATGTTGCTGTAGGCTAAAAAAGGGCAAAGGCAACACTTTCTCGGTGATGCATTTTGCCGCGTTGCCTCATACCTCAAAGGCAACATTTTGACTATCTAAGGCAACATAAGAAATATTATTGCAATAGAACCCTATTTGGGTCTATAGCAACATCCATAGGTGTATGTAGCAACATTCCAAAATGTTGCTATAGATATTAACTTTCTGAATTTGTGGGGCCCACAATGTAGAGCATATTTGATTTTTTAATAGAAATAAATATTTATTTAATAAAATGCTATTGCACAGAATTTGATATTCAAACAGTAATTTATTTAAATAAATATTTTATTTCAAAATTTGAAATAGTACAAATTCCTGACTCTACTATTTTACAATTCAATGATATATAACACTGATATTCACATATACAGATATTCCTCACTACATCACTCAGTTACTCATTACATATGCAGTTTCAATTTATACAGACACCGACACTGACAAATATATGACGAGCCGAGTGCCGAGCCGAAGGCGAGCCGAGTAGCGGGTCCGGGTGTAGTCCCGGCCGGGGTCCGGGGCCCCGCAGTCCCGCGGTTAGGTCGAACAAGTGGGCACCACCCGATTCATCCGATTTCGGAAGATCGAGCCTTCTTTGATACGACGTAAAATGATGCACAAATGAAGACTGAACTTAGCAAACCCGCAAACCCCATCCTTAGCAACTTCATCACCCATCGGAACTACTGCCCATCTACCACTAACCTAAAACACGATTGCCTGAAACACTGACCATCTACCAAACACTGACCACACTCCCAACCTCTTTCAAAAAACACCCACTCACTGCCTCATCAAATTACATCATCAACAACACCGCCTGGAAGCATCATCGGCATACCAACCTCCATCACCGACAATCATCGCCTTATCCAAACCACAGTTCACTCATCCAAACTTCCTACTAGACATCTACTCCTTCTACTTGAACACTACCAAACTTCAACCTCTACACTGCCACCATCCACTCCCCAAACTGCTGCAACATACATCCCTTACAACCCTTAACCTATGCCAAAACACTCACCAAACCTCATTACCAACCCGCTGCCACTGCCAACTAAAATCTCACAGTTCCAAATCTTCACCCAAACCCACACATACTTCTAAACCACCAGCCTCCATCCTCTAATTGCGTCACCAACAAACTATTTCAGTTGCCAAATTCGACTTCAGGTTGCCAAATCGCTGATTACCCATTCCGACAACCCAAACATCATCAAACTTTCACACTACAAATTCGCAACAAAATCATCAAACCCAAATCCGAACCCCGAACCACCTCCAAAGCACAACTGAAATCACCTGCAAACACTATGCCATAGATGACCTTCTGCAACATTTTTGCAAGGTGTTGCCAGCTAAAATGTTGCGATAGATATAAAATTTTGGTCCTACTGTAACGTTGTATTTAGGGTGTTACCTTAGCCATAAAAATGTGTTGCTCTAGCTAAAAAAGTGTAACACGATGCAACATTTTTATATAGTGTTGCTATAGATGTATTCAAATTAAAAAATTAATAAAATTAGCAATCCGCGTGAATACGATCCAACGGTCTACATTTAATCTGATTGTTAAACTGGATCACCGCTACAATTTGCCCCAAATTTTCGTTTTCCCGCTTTACTTTTCATATCATTTTCGTTCTCACCCCCAATTTCCAAATCCCTAATTTCCAAATCATATTTTTGTTTCTTTTTTTTCTTCCAAAAACAAAATCTCGTCCTTTTTTCAAAGTTTGGTAGTGATCTCAAACAAGCTTCGTTCCCATTTCGTTCTCACCTCCAATTTCACTGCTGTTTGCCTACATGTCGAGCGCCGTTTGCTTTGTTGCCGAGATCTGGAAATGTCTATTTGGGTTGTCGGAATGGGTAACCAGCGATTGTGATTAGGTGATTAGGCGATTTGGCGATTTGAAGTCGAATTTGGCAACTGAAATAGTTTGTTGGTGAGGCAATTAGAGGATGGAGGCAGGTGGTTTAGAAGTATATGTGGGTTTGGGTGAAGATTTGGAACTGTGAGATTTTAGTTGGCAGTGGCAGCGGCAGCGGGTTGGTAATGAGGTTTGGTGAGTGTTTTGGCATAGGTTAAGGGCTGTAGGGGATGTAAGTTGCAGCAGTTTGGGGAGTGGATGGTGGCAGTGTAGAGGTTCGTGCTGCCGAAGTCCGTGAGCTCATTCAGAAGCTTTCTCGTGATTCCAATTCAGAAGGGTAATGTATTACTTATTAACACGCAACATGTTCGATGAAATGTCAATTTTTATTTATCATGGTTTCAGGTCTTTTACCAAGGCAGAGCTAAAAGCAAGGTTATTTCAGTTTTCATTGAACAATTTGCTAAGAATGATGGCTGGAAAAAGGTCGGATGATTCAGAAGAAGCCATGAAAGAGTTGCAAAAGTCAATCGAGGAGGTGTTCAAATTCGCAGGAGGTGTTCATAGTGTTGAACTTAGGAGCTCCAAGTTCAGTTTTATAATCTAGTGCACGTTTTCATGTAGTACTACTGTTTGATGGTGAATTGATGATTACAATGTTCAGGTTGTGAGTGGCAGAGGTGATTGTTGGTAGAAGTTTTATTGTGGTGCTGTGAGTGTTCGGCAGGGGTTGTTGACGGTTTGAAGGTGGCTGTTGGTCCAGTTATTACAGTTGCCTCATTTATTGTTGTAGTGCTTGCAATTACCATTTGTGCATCATTTTACGTCGTTTCAAAGAACGCTCGATCTTCCGAAATCGGATGAATCGGCTCGGCACTCGGCTCGTCATATATTTGTCAGTGTCGGTGTCTGTATAAATTGAAACTGCATATGTAATGAGTGAACTGAGTGATGTAGTGAGGAATATCTGTATATGTGAATATCAGTGTTATATATCATTGAATTGTAAAATAGTGGAGTCGGGAATTTGTATTATTTCAAATGTTGAAATAAAATATTTATTTAAATAAATTACTGTTCCAATATCAAATTCTGTGCAATAGCATTTTATTAAATAAATATTTATTTTTATTAAAAAATCAAATATGCTCTACATTGTGGGCCCCACAAATTCAGAAAGTTAATATCTATAGCAACATTTTGGAATGTTGCTACAGGTACCTATGGGTGTTGCCATAGACCCAAATAGGGTTCTATTGCAACAATATTACTTATGTTGCCTTAGATAGTTAAAATGTTGCCTTTGAGGTCTAAGGTAACGGCAAAAATTGCATCATCCTAAAAGTGTTGCCATAGACCTGTGACAACATTTTTCGGGCCTGAGCCAACATTTTTTTGTGTTGTAGAAGGTCATCTATGGCGTAGTGAAACTGCCGTATCTCCTCTATACACAAATCGACAAATCCTCACTCAATTTCCTATCTCAGCAAACCCGAATCTCCTCTATACACAAACGCAATCTCTGGCAACAGTTGTCTCGCTCACCTCAGTAGACGACAGACATTTCCAGATCTCGGCAATAAAGCAAACGATGCTCGACATGTAGGCAAACAGCAGATGACAAAAAAGGATGAGATTTTGTATTTCATCAACTCTAGACGAAGCTAAAGACGCAGTGGTGATTGGCAGTGTATTTCTGATTTGAAAAAAGGACGAGATTTTGTTTTTGGAAGCAAAAAGAAGTGAACGAAGCTTGTCTGAGATCTAAAAAAGGGAACGAAGCTTGTTTGAGATCTAAAAAAAGGAACGATTCTTGAATTATTGGTGAATGAAAATTAGGAATTTGGAAATTGGGGGTGAGAATGAAATGATATGAATAGTAAAGTGGGAAAACGAAAATTTGGGGCAAATTGTAGTGGTGATCCATTTTAACAATCAGATTAAATGTAGATCGTTGGATCGTATTCACGCGGTTTGCTAATTTTATTAATTTTTTAATTTGAATACATCTATAGCTACTGCAACATCTTGTTGATACCTATGCTAACACCTTGAAGCGAGTTTTGTAATAGACAAAAATCAGCATACCTATCGTTATATTATAGCTAGCAACACCATGTAATTTCGTTGCAGTATGTCATCTATGGCGTAGTGACAGTGTATGAAAGTTGCTGAAATATCAGCACTTATTTATAAAAGTTGCTGACATTTCAGCAATAATTTTTCTTTGTTTCTAGAAAATAGGGACCGGATTTACAATGAAACTTTGACAGGGAAAGTTGCTGAAATATCAACACTTATTTATAAAAGTTGCTGACATTTCAGCAATAATTTTTCTTTGTTTCTAGAAAATAGGAACCGGATTTACAATTAAACTTTGACAGGGACCCGCTTTACAATATGAAAGTATGATAAGGATGCCTCTCTAATTTCCACTATAAATTATTTAAGTATTAAATATTTATTATTAATTATAAATTATTAATTATTGTAATATTTTAAGAAATACTAAACTTATTCAAAAAACTCAACATTAATTTATGAGTAAAACTACTTTTAAAAAAGTTGTAGTTAATTAATATCTAGTTTTAAAAACAATGATTTTACAACCTTTTAAAACTATCGTTAAAAGGGTATTGTAACAACATTTACAAAATCATGGTAAAAAAGTAGTTTGTTACAACGTTTCTTACGTTGTAAGAAGTCATGTTTTACAACGTTTTCTGTAAAAATGTTGTAAAAAAGATTTTTCTACAATGTTTTTTTAGAAAATGTTGCAAAAAGGTTTTTTTTACAACGTTTTAAATACGTACGTTGTAAAACTAACGTTATCATAAGCCATATTTGTTGTAGTGTCAGTTTGTCGCCCGACTACGGCTTCCTCCAATTGCATATACTTTGCTTGCTCATATATGAAATCCTGCAAAGCGGCTAGCTTCTCCTTAGTTAATCTTCGGGCCATCTTTATATCCGGATGCACGCACCCACACAACGCCATAAGCATTAGTCATTCATTGGCATTTTGAACACTAGCCGCTGCGGCGTTGAAACGAGTTAAGTATTAGCGTAGTGTTTTATCTTCTCTTCATTTCACGTCTAATAATGACTATGGATCATCAGGTTGCTCCAAGTATACCTAGAATTGGCTGATCAGCTTATCCTTTAACATTGCCCCTAAATGGATTGAGCCAAGAGTAAGACGAAAAGACCACTTTTTTGCTATACCTACTAGAAATATGGAAAAACACTTGCGCAGGACATCCTCTGTTGCCTCACTCATTAGCATGTGTTGCGTATACCATTGTAGATGTACTGTTGGATCATTCAAACCATAATAAGGATCTGTAGTGGGTTTTCGGAAGCTTCTAGGGTTTTGGGTGGTTTCTATCTCCATAGAGAATGAGCTACCAACCGTCGCCCTAACTCTTTATTTTACTTGTTCGCGCACACATTCTCTTATAATCCATACCACGCGGTCCTATGGTCCAGGCAATAAGCAGAGCTAGGTCAACCTCTCCCTCTGGGGTGAAAGACTTATTTTGCTTCTTATGTGATGACTTGTCCCGTGATCCCGACCTCGATCTCAGTTTCAAGATTGTTCACGGTGGTAAATTCACATATCGCCTATTGCTACCTCCGCTAAGGTAGGGAGCATCGCCTAGATCGCAAAGGTTCGACCACGGTCTGCCCTAGCTCAATGCCTCCCCTAGTCGATTTGGCATCGAACCATACCATAGGCATGACTTTGGGCTGAATCCTTGCTCGATCTGCTTCTTCAATGTTCACTCGTCCTGCTCCTCGATTTTCTTGGTTAGATCCACTAACAAAATATGACCTCCTAGACCCCCTAGACTGGGATCGGCCACTCACTTCAGTGTTGTATGCTGCATGTTGCACCTTCCCTAAGCATGCCATGATCTGGTTCATAATATCTTACCGCTGAGAAGCGAACCATGTATCGAGTTCCATCATGACCCTATCCAAGTCGCATCTAGTGATAGTGTCAGGTCCCGGAGTGCTAGATGAATGGTTGCCTTGATTGGTTGTTGTCTGATTAGAATTCCAATTGGTGGCACCAACCTAGCTCCTAGAATTAGGATGCATGTTGAGAACCAAGTTATCAGTGAAAGCACTAAAAAATTTGCACGAAAAGTGAACAAACACCTCCAATCTATTTATAGCAGTAAGAAATAGAAAATGCTAATAAAATAAAGTACACATGGATTTATAGTGGTTATACCAAAACATGCCTGCGTCCACTATTCATTTTTATTTTCTTTCTTATATTTCAGGTTTTTACAGAGATTGAATACAAAATACGATAATTTTTCCTCAAATTTGTAATTCTCAAGGTATGTTCGGTCGTTCTAGTTCGGCAGCCTACTATGGCTTTAAATTTTTATCCCTATAGCTGTTGGAAGCATGGATATTTATAGGAGCGAAGAGGTAGGTGGATTGGTCCAATAAATCGTGTAGTTTTCCTGTAAAACATGCTCGGTTCAGTTAATTTCATATATAGAAGAGTTTCCTTATATTTTAGATTTCCTTTTCTTAAATAACTGATTTAGTTCGGTGCAAGGATGGCGACTCATTGATGCTTTATTCGATGTAAAAGGGAGGTTCGATGGTGGATTGGTTGTGCTTTTGGGCATGTCTACCCCATGTGCACCAAACAAGAATTATTGTTTAGTAGCCTCTCTACCGGACAAGAAATCATGTCTGGTTTACTTCCTACTAAAAAGGAATTCATGTTAAGTAGTGAGATTACCGACACAAACCACTGTAAATCTTGGTTTCGGTACTTTCTACACTTTTACCTTCGGCACTATTTTTTAAACTTACTCTCGGACCATTCGGTATATACTCCTCTTGGTATCACCTATAAAGCTTAACTTAACATCCAACAATCATCAAAAACCTTTAGTAACCAGCCTATGGAAGTGCCTATAAAAGAAATTGAACGAAGCTTGCTCTTCGATTTTGGGATGTCATGTTTGATGAAAAATCCCACCAACAATCATTAAGTGATATATCCTTTTAGTTTAGTATGTGAAGTTTGCTAGCATTTGATGTTTCATGTGAGCCTACTGAAGAAAACTAATAACATGTGTATCTCTATAATGGCTTCGCCAGATGAGAGGTAGGATTAAACCATTTAGGAACATGGATACTATCAAGTAATTTACAAAGCACAAATTAAACACAAATTCTCTTCCTATAAGCGCTTATTTCGATGTGCTATGTTTTTAAAATTAATGATTTTTTTCTAATTTGAAGCTGCTCACATGTCTAATTATGTTTAATGATATGGATGGTACAAAGTAGTCATGGTAGATAGCAAGGAGCATGTTTGGACATGTTGGAATCAAAATTTGAATCTGCTGTAACCTCTTCTTTATGTGGACTCAAAATGCTTATAGTTTTGTCAAGGACAAACTAGACAATTAATTAGACACAAGGAGTATTTTTATGAAATTTACATCATGCTAATGCTAAGTTGACTCGTGTGCGAACTAAGGGCTAGGTCGCGTGCGAGTTAAGGAGGGGTTGTCAGTGGGTTAAAGCTTAGGTCGTATGGAAGTTAACCCGTGCAGAGTGCTTAGGTCGGTGGGGCGACCTAGTGGGGCGACCGACCTAAGAAGGTGAGCGTGTTAAGGGAAGACCGACTTAACAGTGTGGCCGAGTTAAAGTAGTCAGCCGACTTAAGAGTTGATGACTCATAGGAAGGGACGACCTAGAGTTAGCTTGTGTGTGGGTTTAGGTCGGTGGGGCGACTCAGTGGAATGACCGACCTATAGGAATGACCGACTTAAGAGATTATGACTTAAGGACTGGGACGAGTTAGCGGGTTAGTAGTGAATGACTTAGTGCTAGGACTTAAGTCGTAAGCAACTTAAGTATGGTTAGGTCATGGGACCCTGTTGTGAGTCGGTAGGTAGTTGAGTCGGCAGCGTGTGTTGAGTTGTGAGTCGGTAGGTAGTTGAGTCGGCAACGTGTGTTGAGTTGTGAGTCGGTAGGTAGTTGAATCGGCAGCGTGTGTTGAGTTGTGAGTCGGTAGGTCGTAAGTCGGCAGAGGGTTAGGTCGGCAACGACTTATAGGGGCGGACGACTTAAAAATCTGCCTATAAATAGAAGGGTTTGGCTCACTTTTTGGCACCGGTTTTTGAAGCGACGAAGTGCTGCCATTTTGAGAGCTCGACATCTACACTTCTTCACTTCTTTTCTCCACTCTAATCTAGTGCTTCCATCCATCCAAATCGAAGATCAAGATTGAAGATTCAAGAGCTTAGATTGAAGATCTTCATCTTTTCAAGAGAGATTTCTTCATTTGAAGCGGATTTGTGATAGATCAAGCTTGATCCTTTGCTGTCCAGATCTGAAGCGTGTTGATTTGGGTTTGTTTAGGTGATTTGGTGAGTGGTGATTATCTCTCACACGGATCCAAAGGAGTATATCGGATTGTTGGCCCAATTTGGTGTTAAAATAGTGATTTCCATGCATTTTCTTCATCCTAAGTGTAGATCCATATAGATTCATTGTTCATGATGATGTTACATCCATTTTATCATATGTTAACCTATGCAAGTTCATTCATCAAGTTTGTAGAGATAAAATCCATGTTTTCATGCTTATTGGACTTTCAACTCTTTAATTACGAAAATGCCATTATTGTTATAATTGTCTACTTAGATCATATTTGAATGCTTGATTGTTTGGATTGATGTTTGATTTGATTGATTGTTATGAACTAGGTGATTGATGATTAGATTTAGATCGAAGAGGATTCAAAAGCTAAGGGAAAGGCTCTTGAATTGGAAAAGCTGCTCGTGGCATATGTAGCGGGATGATGAAGCTCTTATGCATAGATTTGATGATGTGATGATGAGATGAGGCTTTGCGAGGATGTAATGAAGCGAGGCAATTATGTGATGAAGACTTGGTCTAATCCAGACGGGATCATTCCAAGCATGTTGATAACTCGGTGATATGATTCGAGTTGAGGATAATGAATGGATATGAGAATAGTCGTCGAGGAGGATGACTAGGAGGCTTGGATAGCATCGTTGTTAAAGGTTCTAGCATGCTCTAAGCAAGAGTACGTTTGGGCAGATTCGATAGTCCCAACGGCCAACTGTTGATGGTCGAGTACTCTGGGCAGATTCGATAGTCCTAGGCACGGGCTGCGACGACGTGCGGGAGTTATGTCTAGAACCGGGGTTTTCATTAGCCCTTGACGGACGGCTGAAAGAATGTGCCGGTCATTCAATTAACGGTGATATCGAAGCAATGATAACAGTGATAGCCAGAGTCATGGATGTTTGGTTGTATCGTCATTCGGACTCAAGAGCGGTATTTTCTGGGTGCTTATCTGATTTAGGCCTTGGTACTTGGAAAACATCGCCCTTGACTCGAGTGATAGTAGTTTTACTTTAAATTGTATGCTCTGCTATGTTTGCTTCTGCTTAGTGTGTGTCTGGGGGCTATCACTGTAGAATGAGGTTGGGGTGGGAGGGTTGTATTCCTATTCCTTTTCCTTTATGCTCTTTTGGTATGTTGTTAGTTAATTTACTGCTCACTAAGACTGTTGTCTGACTCAAGGCTTTATGTTTTAATTCTTATTGCCTTGGGATGTTCGTCCATTTTGGGACGGGCAGACTAGGTAGCAGGTGACAGGTGCTGTTCTCTTCTCACGATGCTGATATCGAAGACGAGCTAGTGGGTTGCATATTATCGTCTTATATGTACTGGATGTTCCGCTGTTTTGTATTCTCTGAGAGATATGTAGTGAGGCTTGATGTATTGACTATTTGGATGCTTGATTCAACTATTGTGAAGTTTTATATGATGTCATTTTGTTATGAAAAGCTTCATTATACATATGTTCTATTGTATTTTGTCCATGCGCTGTGAGTAATACGATAGATTCTGTTGTTTTAAATCTTACCTTGATAATCGTCCATGGTCGCCTGGCACACTTTACAGCGCTCTATCTCTAGAATCGGTGCAGGGGTCATGGGCGGTCGTCACATTTGGTATCAGAGCATTGGTTAAACGATTTTACCCAACGCTCGCCGTCGTAACTACGTATGAGAGACGTAATTGTATTTTGATGGATGCATACTATATATAATATAGTAGTTTAGTTGAGTTTGAGTCCTTTATGCAGTTGTTTCTCTAGATGTTCTAATCATTCCTTTTTATAGATATTGAGAATGAGTCGAAGAGGGAGACCAGCTGCTAGGGAAGGCCGTGCTACTGAAGAGACTGCTGATTATGCAGCCATGTTCGAAGCTATGATGACTTCGATCATGAGAAGGATACCAGTTCCGGGGGCAGCGGTTGATGTTGGAGTTCAAGTCCAAACTCCGAAACCAGTGGATTTTGCTAAGTTGTGCAAGGATTATACTGCTCTTGGAGGGAAGGTTTTCTTGGGAACAGAATCTACCATTGAGGTCCAGAGGTGGATAGATGCTTGTAGAAGGATCTTTGTTGATTTGGGAATTGATGATGCAACTAAGAGGAAGTTGGCATCAAGGCAGCTTCAAGGAAGAGCCTCTGATTGGTGGAACTCTATTACCATCACTACTCCGGAAGAAGAGATTACTTGGGAGCAATTCCCGGTCAGATTTGAAGCTAAGTTCATTTCTACAGCTCAGAAGTCTGTTCTGTTCAAGAAGTTTATAGAGCTCAAGCAGGGTGGAAGATCTGTTCTTGAGTATGTTTCTGAGTTTGAAGCTTTGTCCAAGTATGCCCGGTCATATATTGAATCCGCTTATCAGAAGAATGAGAAGTTTGTGACAGGCTTGGACAGTTATCTTGGGAGACAGTTGGTGGATCATTTGGACGATTCATTTGAGAAGCTTGTGGAGAAAGCTCTTAGGCATGAGAGTCTGTTTCCTAAGGAAGGACCTGTTGTTGCTGTTACCAAGGGAGAATCTAAACCACAGCAGGGTGGAAACCAGAAGAGGAAGCAGCAGCAGCAGAAGGGTAAGGATGGCCAGAAGAAGCCGAAAGGCGAGGTGACTTGCTACAATTGTCAGCAGAAGGGCCATTTCTCTAAGGATTGTAAGAATCCGAAGGCACCGATGAAGTGTCACAACTGTGACAAGCCGGGACATTTCAGGAAGAATTGTCCAGAACCAAGGAAGGACAGGCAGATTGTGCAAGCCTATGCTTTAGGAGCTGTTCCGTCGTCTTCGAAAGCTCCTACTGCTGAAGAGAAGGGAAAGAGTGTGGTGGTTCAAGGTACTCTTTTCCTATGTGGTATTCCAGTTAGAGTTTTGTTTGATACTGGAGCATCGCATTCGTTTGTTTGTAATGAACTAGTAGGCCGGTTAGGTTTGGAACCGGATATTGTTGATAGGCCATTGGTTGTGACTAATCCAGTTGGGGGTTCGTCTTGTTTGTGTATGTTATGCCGTGGTCTAGTTGTGTCGAGTCATGGTTGCTCTTTTGTTTGTGATTGCTTTGTTCTGAACTTTGCGGGGTTCGGAATTATTTTGGGTATGGACTGGCTTAGGAAGTATGCGGCAAAGGTTGATTGCGAAAGGTTGGAAGTGACAGTCGAGAATGTGGAGGGGCGAAAGATTGTGATACGATGTAAGCATGAAGAAGGCGTCTTCATGAGCTTCATGTATTCGCTAGTTGTTCCACGGGATGGACTGTCATCAGTGTCGATCGCTAATGGATTCGAGGATGTCTTTGACGAAGTCAAAGGGTTGCCGCCGCATAGAGAGATCGAGTTTCGTATAGATCTAGTTGAAGGAGCCAGACCTGTTGTGATGCCTCTTAGGCGGATGGCGCCTAGGGAACAGCAGGAGTTGAGGGTGCAAGTTGATGATCTTTTACAGAAAGGATTCATTCGGCGTAGTGTGTCCGAGTGGGGTGCACCAGTTGTGTTTGCAACCAAGGCAGATGGGTCGTTGAGATTGTGTGTGGATTATCGTGAGCTGAATAAGGTGACTAAGAAGAACAAGTATCCATTGCCGAGAATAGATGACTTGTTTGACCAGCTTCACGAAGCAAAGGTGTTTTCTCAGATGGATTTGGCAACGGGATTTCACCAGTTGAGGGTAGCTAAGGATAGTGTGCCGAAGACTGCTTTTAGGACACCATCCGGTTTCTTTGAGTGGCTGGTAATGCCGTTTGGATTGACTAACGCGCCAGCATATTTTGTGGATCTTATGAATAGAGTGTTCAGAGATCAGTTGAACAAGTTCGTACTTGTGTTCGTGGATGATATTCTGATTTATTCCAGAACGGAAGAAGAGCACAAGACGCACTTGCGTATTGTTTTGGAAATCTTGCGGAAACATCAGCTGAAGGCTAAGTTTTCGAAGTGTCACTTCTGGAAGAGTGAAGTGAGGTTCTTAGGCCATGTGATTTCTGGAAATGGAGTAGCGGTTGATCCCGCTAAGGTGGCAGCAATCCAGGATTGGGTTAGACCTAAGAATGCATCTGTTGTGAGAAGTTTTCTTGGATTAGCAGGATATTATCGACGGTTTATCAAAGACTTCTCCAAGGTAGCTGCACCATTAACAGGATTGACGAAGAAGAACCAAGTGTTCAGTTGGGATGCTAAGTGTGAGCAAGCTTTCGGAATCCTGAAAGAGAGATTGATGAGTGCTCCTGTTTTGACTATTCCAAGTGGGAATGATGAGATGGTGGTTTACACCGACGCATGTGGTACTGGACTTGGAGCAGTGCTGATGCAGAGGGATAAAGTTGTTGCGTATGCTAGTCGACAACTAAAGCCGCATGAAAGGAATTACCCAACTCATGATTTGGAGTTAGCGGCGATTGTATTTGCTCTGAAGATGTGGAGACATTATCTATTGGGAGTTCGATTCGAGTTGTTTACGGATCATAAGTCGCTGAAGTATCTTTTCTCCCAAAAGGATTTGAATCTTCGGCAGCAACGTTGGCTAGAGTTTTTGGCATCATATGATTTTGGTATAACTTATACTCCGGGAAAAGGTAACGCAGTGGCGGATGCGTTAAGTCGAAGACATGCAGGATTGGGAGCCATGTTTTCAGAATGGAAGAGTCTCGAGTATTTAGCTGGATTTGACTTCAGGCCTAGATGTGAATTGGAACCTGAGATGTTGGCAAACTTATCGATAAGACCCACTCTTGTGGAAAGGATTGGCGAGAGCCAAAAGCGAGATGATAAGCTTGTCAAGATTATCCGTGATTTGGAATCTGGATTGGATCCAGAAAAGGATAAAGGATTCGAGGTCGATCGAGAGGGTTGGCTTTGGAAGCAAGGACGACTAGTTGTTCCCGATATAGATGAATTGAGGAGTGAGATTCTGAAGGAAAGTCATCACTCGAAGTTGACAATTCATCCAGGTGGAAATAAGATGTATCGGGATATGAAGAGGACCTACTACTGGGAAGGTATGAAGAAGGATGTTGGAAATTTTATTTCCAAATGTATGAACTGCCAGTTGGTAAAAGCCGAACAGAAGAAGCCAAGTGGATTGCTTCAGCCATTAGAAGTTCCTACATGGAAGTGGGAACAAGTGTCGATGGATTTTATCGATGGATTGCCTAGAACCAGAACGGGAAATGAAGGGATTTGGGTCATCGTAGATCGTCTGACTAAGAGTGCACGATTCATTCCTGTTCGATCGACTAGGACTGCATCAAAGTTGGCTGAGTTGTATGTTATGTGGATAGTCCGATTCCATGGTATTCCAAAGAGTATAGTGAGCGATCGAGACCCATTGTTCACTAGTGGATTTTGGAAGAGCTTCCAGGAAGTTTTGGGAACCGAGTTGTGTTTGAGTACAGCTTACCACCCTCAAACAGATGGTCAGACTGAGAGAGTCAACCGAGTTTTGGAAGATCTCCTCAGAGCTTGTGTTTTGGATTTCGGAGGATCATGGGAAGATCACCTTCATTTGGTGGAGTTTGCATACAACAACAGTTACCAGTCAAGCATTGGAATGGCACCGTATGAGGCATTGTATGGAAGGCCGTGTAACTCTCCGGCATGTTGGTTGGAAACTGGAGAAAAGCTGATACTTGGGCCAGAGATGATCCGGCAGATTTCAGATTGTATAGAGGTCATTCGGCAACGAATGAAGGCAGCCCAAGACCGTCAGAAGAGTTATGCCGATAAACGTCGAAAGGATTTGGAATTCGACGTAGGAGATATGGTTTTTGTGAAGATTTCTCCATTGAAGAATGTTATTCGATTCGGGAAGAAAGGAAAATTGACTCCGAGATTTGTTGGACCATTCCCGATCATCGAGCGAATTGGAAAGCTCGCTTATAGATTGGAGTTACCGGAGAAGATGTCGGGTGTGCACAATGTTTTTCACGTATCATATCTACGGAAGTATGTGCACGACTCGAATACCGTGGTTTTTGTTGATAACTATGAAGATTTCGAAGTTGATCCAGTTGATAGAAGACCTCGTAAGCCGCTTCGTGTTGTTGAAACCGACACGAAACAGCTTAGGAGGAAGGTAGTTAAGTTGCTCAAGGTACAATGGAGTGATGATGATAACGATTGTACGTGGGAGGTGGAAGAGAGGATGAAGGCAGCTCATCCTGAACTCTTCAAGGTATGGCCCTAAGGTGTCGTGTCATCTCGCGATATTGTAACTTGTTCTAATTTTAGAATTCTGTACGCTAAGCTAGAATTGGATGCATGGTTTGTTGATTGCTATGGATGGTAGGCGTACAGAATAGTTTTGATTGCTTGGAATTTCGGGGGCGAAATTCCTAAGGGGGAGAGAATGTAACGACCCGTATTTTTACGGATCGAAAAGTTCGTTCAAATCTGGAATTTTCAACATTTTAGGTTGTTTCAGATTTTGGCAAGAATTTTGGTTAAGTCCTAAGTCGTAGCCGACTTGTGGGTTTGGACGAGTTAGTGATGAGTCTGGGCGAGTTAAGGACTTAAGGGGTGAGTCGGCGACGACCTAAGGAGATAAGTCGTAGCCTAGTTGAGTCGTCTGAAGTTGACTCGTGTGCGAACTAAGGGCTAGGTCGCGTGCGAGTTAAGGAGGGGTTGTCAGTGGGTTAAAGCTTAGGTCGTATGGAAGTTAACCCGTGCAGAGTGCTTAGGTCGGTGGGGCGACCTAGTGGGGTGACCGACCTAAGAAGGTGAGCGTGTTAAGGGAAGACCGACTTAACAGTGTGGCCGAGTTAAAGTAGTCAGCCGACTTAAGAGTTGATGACTCATAGGAAGGGACGACCTAGAGTTAGCTTGTGTGTGGGTTTAGGTCGGTGGGGCGACTCAGTGGAATGACCGACCTATAGGAATGACCGACTTAAGAGATTATGACTTAAGGACTGGGACGAGTTAGCGGGTTAGTAGTGAATGACTTAGTGCTAGGACTTAAGTCGTAAGCAACTTAAGTATGGTTAGGTCGTGGGACCCTGTTGTGAGTCGGTAGGTAGTTGAGTCGGCAGCGTGTGTTGAGTTGTGAGTCGGTAGGTAGTTGAGTCGGCAGCATGTGTTGAGTTGTGAGTCGGTAGGTAGTTGAGTCGGCAGCGTGTGTTGAGTTGTGAGTCGGTAGGTCGTAAGTCGGCAGAGGGTTAGGTCGGCAACGACTTATAGGGGCGGACGGGTTAAAAATCTGCCTATAAATAGAAGGGTTTGGCTCACTTTTTGGCACCGGTTTTTGAAGCGACGAAGTGCTGCCATTTTGAGAGCTCGACATCTACACTTCTTCACTTCTTTTCTCCACTCTAATCTAGTGCTTCCATCCATCCAAATCGAAGATCAAGATTGAAGATTCAAGAGCTTAGATTGAAGATCTTCATCTTTTCAAGAGAGATTTCTTCATTTGAAGCGGATTTGTGATAGATCAAGCTTGATCCTTTGCTGTCCAGATCTGAAGCGTGTTGATTTGGGTTTGTTTAGGTGATTTGGTGAGTGGTGATTATCTCTCACACGGATCCAAAGGAGTATATCGGATTGTTGGCCCGATTTGGTGTTAAAATAGTGATTTCCATGCATTTTCTTCATCCTAAGTGTAGATCCATATAGATTCATTGTTCATGATGATGTTACATCCATTTTATCATATGTTAACCTATGCAAGTTCATTCATCAAGTTTGTAGAGATAAAATCCATGTTTTCATGCTTATTGGACTTTCAACTCTTTAATTACGAAAATGCCATTATTGTTATAATTGTCTACTTAGATCATATTTGAATGCTTGATTGTTTGGATTGATGTTTGATTTGATTGATTGTTATGAACTAGGTGATTGATGATTAGATTTAGATCGAAGAGGATTCAAAAGCTAAGGGAAAGGCTCTTGAATTGGAAAAGCTGCTCGTGGCATATGTAGCGGGATGATGAAGCTCTTATGCATAGATTTGATGATGTGATGATGAGATGAGGCTTTGCGAGGATGTAATGAAGCGAGGCAATTATGTGATGAAGACTTGGTCTAATCCAGACGGGATCATTCCAAGCATGTTGATAACTCGGTGATATGATTTGAGTTGAGGATAATGAATGGATATGAGAATAGTCGTCGAGGAGGATGACTAGGAGGCTTGGATAGCATCGTTGTTGAAGGTTCTAGCATGCTCTAAGCAAGAGTACGTTTGGGCAGATTCGATAGTCCCAACGGCCAACTGTTGATGGTCGAGTACTCTGGGCAGATTCGATAGTCCTAGGCACGGGCTGCGACGACGTGCGGGAGTTATGTCTAGAACCGGGGTTTTCATTAGCCCTTGACGGACGGCTGAAAGAATGTGCCGGTCATTCAATTAACGGTGATATCGAAGCAATGATAACAGTGATAGCCAGAGTCATGGATGTTTGGTTGTATCGTCATTCGGACTCAAGAGCGGTATTTTCTGGGTGCTTATCTGATTTAGGCCTTGGTACTTGGAAAACATCGCCCTTGACTCGAGTGATAGTAGTTTTACTTTAAATTGTATGCTCTGCTATGTTTGCTTCTGCTTAGTGTGTGTCTGGGGGCTATCACTGTAGAATGAGGTTGGGGTGGGAGGGTTGTATTCCTATTCCTTTTCCTTTATGCTCTTTTGGTATGTTGTTAGTTAATTTACTGCTCACTAAGACTGTTGTCTGACTCAAGGCTTTATGTTTTAATTCTTATTGCCTTGGGCTGTTCGTCCATTTTGGGACGGGCAGACTAGGTAGCAGGTGACAGGTGCTGTTCTCTTCTTACGATGCTGATATCGAAGACGAGCTAGAGGGTTGCATATTATCGTCTTATATGTACTGGATGTTCCGCTGTTTTGTATTCTCTGAGAGATATGTAGTGAGGCTTGATGTATTGACTATTTGGATGCTTGATTCAACTATTGTGAAGTTTTATATGATGTCATTTTGTTATGAAAAGCTTCATTATACATATGTTCTATTGTATTTTGTCCATGCGCTGTGAGTAATACGATAGATTCTGTTGTTTTAAATCTTACCTTGATAATCGTCCATGGTCGCCTGGCACACTTTACAGCGCTCTATCTCTAGAATCGGTGCAGGGGTCATGGGCGGTCGTCACATTTTTCCTTGGATATATATTTAGTTTCATGTTAAATGAAATTACAGTATGAAATTTCTTTATTGTCGCTAACAATATAATGTTGGTCGTTGTAAATATGATTTAACTTCTATATCTTTTTTTTCGTGTATACACACACTTATATGAAAATATGGTTCCTACTTCTATGAATAATTTAAGGATTGATAGAAGATTCATTTTTCATAATTTGAAATTGAATAGACTGCAATTCATTCTCATGAATTCAGTCTTTAGGAATATTTATGACGGAAATTTAGTCTTTAAATTTTAAGATTCAGTCTTAAGTTATTTTTCCTAATATGGCTCCTGATATTTGTATAGGTTGTCATTCATTTGGCCACTTTGACGACTCTTGCAAACTCTTAGACTCGTCCTCGGAGGCTCCTACTTTGCCTAAGATTCTGTTTCCTTATTCCCCTGTGCGGAAGTGGGTTCCTAAGGTTAGGAATTTCTCTTTCGGGGCTACAGACCAGTCTGTTTCTCTTTCTGACGTTTCTATTTCAGAACCTACTACTGTTCCTCCTATGATAGTGTCTGGTCCTGCGTCCCCTACTGCTAAAGGTATTTATTCCCCTGTGATTATCCTTTCTAATGCAACTGTTGATTATATGTCTTCTAGTGCCACCCAGGCTTTTGTTATCGAGTAGAATTCTTTAGAGAAAGCTTGGATTTATGAGCCATTTGAGATGAGTTATGACCCAATTCATAATGAATTTCATATGTTTGTTAGTGAAGTTGTAGGTGGAACCAGACGTCTTTATTACTCGGTAGATGGGGAAGGTCTTGTTCTTTTGGTTGACGGTGAACTTGAAGCTAGAAATATGGCTAATCTAGTAGATGATAGGTTGGATATAAAATATATCTATTGCAAGGAATATTAGGTTAAGATCCGAAAATTGTGTCTCTTTTCGCAAGCCATGTGATTGGCTCTCCCCCTTGGAATGATGGAAGTGGTTCCTCCTCTTCTAAGGAGGACTAGCTTTTGTCTCATATTGTAGCTTAGGCAATTTATGTCTAAATCCGTTTTGTATTTTCTTTTACTTTTTTAGTAGTCGAGGCATGTTACCTCGCTCTTGTATTAACTACCGATTTGTTGGCAATAAAAGTGGACGGTCCACTAAAAAAACCACTTCGTCTTGCCAAAAAAATATTCTATGATTGAAATTTTATTTTTAAATCGGTTTAAAACATTTATCTAAATAAAGAATTTATTAATTAGAGACCGAAATCATCCGTCTCTAATTCAATTATTTTTTGTAGCATCGTAAGCATAGTTTTGAAGACCAACTCCTGGATAGAAATTTTGATATAGAGTTTGCCATTCCAATGGTTTAACTGTTGGAATTCCTTAAAGTTGAATGAAATATAAAGTCCCAAATCTCCAAATTGTGAGAGCTATAATGGTTTAAATATAATTTTCTCATGAGGAGGTTGGGGGCCTGGGGCTCCCAAATGTATGCTCCGTTGTGAGGAGGGAGATCATGCATCCCCACCACACACACGTGCGCGCGCCGCCGCCGTCCGTCCGACCGACCGAACCGAACCGGGCCGGGTACGGGTCTAATATGATACTCATATTTTTACTGCAAACTGGACCGGGCTTTCTGACAGTTGCAGGCCAGACGAACATATGCGGATCTATTCGGGAACGGACGCGGGTTGAACGGGTGCGACCCGACACGACTTCTGAAGTGAAGCGCGCGCAAACGAACGGTTTCGGAAGCGGACGCGGGCGAAACTGTACCAGGCGCAAACGAGTGGGTACGGAAGCGGACGCGGGCGAAACAGTGAGCGGGTGCGAAACAGATCAGTTAGAGGGCATAGCAGACAGATGTGACTGTACGAAGAGGAACGGACGCAACTGCTTGAGCGAACGGGTGCAGACACGACCGTTCGGAAGGGATACAGACCACTATAAATAAGGAGGAAAACTGATCACTTTCCTCACTCATTTTTCAATCCGAATCTCTCTCTTCTCCTCTGATAAATGCTGTTTAAAATCACAGAGTGATATACTCATTACAATTTCAAGCAGAATTCGTCTGTTGTATCTTGGAAGAATTTTTGAAATAAAATTCTTAAGGAAATCGTTACGACGAGCCTCAGACATATTCCGGTTAGAACTCTAGTCTGTTTGTATATTTATATACATTATTCTACATTCTATCCTTTAATTTTGTTATACAATTTATTCAAAAAAAAGTATAATGCTGTTGTTGTAATTTATTTACAACATTCATATTGTTATAATAATTAATACAGAATTCCAGTGTAGTGGAAATCTGTGCTATAAACTTGTGCGACGAGTTTATATTTGATTATTCTCTGTTTTGGTATACTAGACGTATAACATCTTAAGAATTTTACTGTTTTCACTAAAACAGAGATGGCAACAGTAGAGCTCTCAACAAAGGCTACTACACACAACAGACCTGATCCTTTTAAAGGAGATAGTGATGACTTTTTAACATGGCAGAATCAGATGTTATTTTACCTCACCACACTCGGTCTACAACGGTATCTCGAGGAGGAGGAACCGATTTCTCCACCAGGCAAGGAAGTAGATGTTGCTACATGGAAACATTCTGATTTCCTATGCAGAAACTATATTCTGAATTGTCTCGACAAGGTGCTATACAAAGTATATCAACATCTAAAGACAGCAAAAGCACTCTGGAATGCACTTGCCACGAAGTATAAGACGCAGAATATCAGTCTTAAGAAATTCATTGTAGAAAAATTCATGGACTACAAGATGGTTGACTCCAAACCGGTGACTGCTCAACTACATGAACTACAAATCATTATTCATGAACTCGAAGCGGAAGGTCATAAGGTTGGAGAATCGTTTTTGGTTGAAGCCATCACGGGAAAACTACCACCGTCGTGGAGAGATTACCGCAATTATCTAAAGCATAAAAAGAAGGAAATCTCTTTACAGGATCTCATAGTCCGATTGAAAATTGAGGCAGATAACCGTGGAATTACAAAACAAAGCGAGAAGGCATTTGTGGCTGAAGATTCAAAGACAAAAAACAAAAAGAAGAATTTCCAGAAGAAAAGGAAAGCTCAAGACAACAAACCAAAAGACAACAAACGAATCAAAATGTTTAATGGTGAATGTTGGGTTTGTGGAAAGGTTGGACATGCCGCTAGAGATTGCAGACTCAAGAAGGACCGCAACAAAGAGGCAAATTTAGTAGACAACATGGAAGTGGATGAGTCCAACTTCTCGGTAGTTGTATTTGAATGTAATATGGTTCAGAATCCTAACCAATGGTGGGTGGACACAGGCGCTGCTCGTCATGTCTGCTCTGACAAATCCATGTTCTCTACATACAAGAAATTCGATCATAAAGAGAAACTCTATATGGGTAATTCTGCAGTATCTATGATCGAAGGCAGTGGAACAGTAATCCTCAAGTTTACTTCAGGAAAAACTGTCAAGTTGAATGACGTGCTCCACGTTCCAGACATACGCTAGAATCTCATCTCTGGTGCAGTATTATCAAAGAAAGGATTCAGAATGGTGTTCGAGTCAGACAAGATGGTTCTGTCCAAAGCTGGAATGTATATCGGAAGGGGATATTTATGTGATGACCTATTTAAGGCAAATGTAGCCGTTATCGGCAATAAAACTATGTATTCTGATTGTGCTATTAATAAAATTGAAGTTTCTTACTTGCTTGAGCATGAAATTTTACTATGGCATGATAGATTAGGACACATAAATTTTTGAAAAATGAAAATATTATCAAACTTGGGATTAATTCCAAAATTCCAAGTAGATAAGAACTACAAATGTGAGACATGTGTAGAGGCAAAAATGGTTAAAAAACCATTTCAATCTGTTGATAGAAGCACCGAACCATTAGATTTGGTTCATACATATTTATGTGATTTTAAATCATTACCTACGAGAAATGGGAAAAAGTACTTTATTACGTTTATTGACGATTATAAGAGATATTGCTATGTATATCTTTTGAATAGTAAAGATGAAGCAATTACATCATTTATAAAGTACAAAGCTGAGGTAGAAAATAAGTTAAATAAAAAGATCAAGATATTGAGATCTGATCGAGGTGGAGAATATGAATCACCATTTGAACAGTTCTATGCCGAAAATGGTATAATTCATCAAACAACAGCTCCATATTCACCACAACAAAATGGTGTAGCCGAGAGGAAGAACGGAACGTTAAAAGACATGATTAATGTCATGCTTTTAACCTCTGGTCTACCGACGAACTTGTGGGGGGAAGCCTTAAATATGTCTAATCACATATTAAACAAAGTCCCTCATAATAAAACAGGAACAATTCCATATGAGATATGGAAAGGACACAAACCAAGTTTTAAATACCTCAAAGTGTGGGGGTGCTTGGCAAAAGTTCCAGTTCCGCCTCCCAAGAAAGTCAAACTTGGACCAAAAACAGTAGATTGCTACTATCTAGGGCCAGCCCAAAATAGCAGTGCCTATAGATTTTTGGTATTGAAGTCTGATATAGCTGATATTCATGTAAATACAATCATGGAATCAAGAGATGCCTCATTCTTTGAAGACGTGTTTCCGCACAAAAGGAATGAAAGAAATAATGTCCCAAAAAGGACAAGGGAAGAATCAAAAGATTCGCATGAAGATGAAACTCATCATGAAATTGAGGATGCAGAACCAAGAAGAAGCGTAAGGGCTAGAACTTCCAAAACATTTGGTTCGGACTTTTTTACATATGTATTAGAGCACGAACCTCAAACGTACAAGGAAGCAATGTCATCTTCTGAATCCTCATGTTGGAAAGAAGCAATCAAAAGTGAGATTGATTCAATTCTAAGTAATAAAACTTGGGAAATTATTGATATTCCACCTGGAATAAAACCTATTGGCTGCAAATGGATTTTCAAGAAGAAAATGAAAGTAGATGGTTCTATCGACAAGTATAAAGCCAGATTAGTAGCCAAAGGATATCGTCAAAAAGAAGGAGTAGACTTCTTTGATACATATTCGCCAGTAACACGAATAACCTCTATAAGAATGCTAATAGCAATTGCATCAATTTATGGTCTAGAAATTCATCAAATGGATGTAAAGACAGCATTCTTAAATGGAGATCTCGATGAGGAAATCTACATGGAGCAACCTAAAGGTTTTATTTCCAAAGGAAATGAAAACAAAGTCTGTAGATTAGTAAAATCATTATACGGACTAAAACAAGCTCCAAAACAATGGCACGCAAAATTTGATAGTGTCATGATGAGAAATGGTTTTCGTATAAATGAATGCGATAAGTGTGTTTATTATAAACAAATTGGACAATCATACGTGATGATTTGTTTATATGTAGACGATATGTTAATATTTGGTCCAAATACTCAGGTAATAGAGACCATAAAGAAGATGTTAACTAGCAATTTCGATATGAAAGATTTAGGAGTTGCAGACGTTATTTTGGGAATCAAAATAATAAGAACTCCTAATGGAATTGAATTGTCTCAGTCACACTATGTAGACAAAGTGATTGAAAAATTCCAAGACTATGGAATTAAAGGAGTGAGAACACCTTTTATTCCATCCAAAGTACTGCATAAAAACACTAATAAGAGTGTAATGCAACTGGAATACTCTCGAGTAATAGGATGTCTCATGTATCTCATGAATTGCACAAGACCAGATATAGCTTATGAAGTAAGTCGGCTGAGCAGGTATACAAGCAATCCAGGAAAGGAACACTGAAAAGCACTAATGAGAGTGCTTGGATATTTAAAAAATACCATAAATTATTCCTTACATTATGGAAAATATCCTGCCGTCTTAGAAGGATATAGTGATGCAAATTGGATTGCTGATTCAGAGGAATCAAAATCAAGGAGTGGTTATGTCTTTACCTTAGCAGGGGCAGAAGTGTCATGGAAATCTACTAAACAAACATGCATAGCTCGATCCACTATGGAATCAGAGTTCATCGCTTTAGATAAAGCAGGCGAAGAAGCAGAATGGCTTCGTCACTTTTTAGAAGATATTCCATTTTGGCCTAAACCTGTACCGGCCATATGCATACACTGTGATAACCAAGCAGCGCTAAGCAGAGCGCACAACTTTGTGTATAATGGAAAGTCACGACATATTCGTCGACGCCATAACACAGTTAGGCAGTTACTCTCAAATGGAACTATTTCCATAGATTATGTGAGAACAAATGATAACCTAGCGGATCCATTTACTAAAGGTTTATCAAGAGAGAAAATTTACTGCGCATCGAGGGGAATGGGTATAAAAGCCTAAACCACCAAGAGTTATCTTATACGGAAACCTATCCAAGCGACTGGAGATCCCACGGACTAGGATCAATAGGCAAACCAGTTCTGAATAACTCAAGACGTAATGCATTTGCGTGGACATAGTCCAACTCCATTTCTATGGTGCACAATATAAATGCATGTCTACAGAAGTATTTAAAGGCTAAAACTATGTTTTTTAATGATGACCATATCTTGGAAATAACAAGTGGGGTATATGTAGGATACTCTTAATGGTTGCGATCACCTATGTAAATGTGAGCTAGGTCGGCTCTATGGGAATTTTACAAGGCTTTAAATTCTCTATAACACTCGCAGAACCAAGTACTGTTCAGGACCAAAATGAACAAAACCAAGAAATTGGATGAGAAGGGAATCAATGCTTCATAAAACTTATTGTCTGGATATACAATAAAGGCTGACGGTTCAAGATGAAATATTTCACCGATTAGCCAAGTAAATCCGATAAGTTTTAACTAGGGAAAGTTCAAAGTGAAATATCTACTTATCCACGATAAAGCATTAATTCCATATATACTCTGTGATATTTCACTTTGTGCGGGGGATATATGTATATTATCATTCATGTGGGGAATTGTTAGAATTCCTTAAAGTTGAATGAAATATAAAGTCCCACATCTCCAAATTGTGAGAGCTATATTGGTTTAGATATAGTTTTCTCATGAGGAGGTTGGGGGCCTGGGCTCCCAAATATATGCTCCGTTGTGAGGAGGGAGATCATGCATCCCCACCACACACACACACGCGCGCCGCCGCCGTCCGACCGACCGAACCGAACCGAACCCGGGTCTAATATGATACTCATATTTTTACTGCAAACTGGACCGGGCTTTCTGACAGTTGCAGGCCAGACGAACAGATGCGGATCTGTTCGGGAACGGACGCGGGTTGAACGGGTGCGACCCGACACGACTTCTGAAGTGAAGCGCGCGCAAACGAACGGGTGCGGAAGCAGACGCGGGCGAAACTGTACCAGGCGCAAACGAACGGGTACGGAAGCGGACGCATAGCAGACAGATGTGACTGTACGAAGAGGAACGGACGCAACTGCTTGAGCGAACGGGTGCAGACACGACCGTTCGGAAAGGATACAGACCACTATAAATAAGGAGGAAAACTGATCACTTTCCTCACTCATTTTTCAATCTGAATCTCTCTCTTCTCCTCTGATAAATGCTGTTTAAAATCACAGAGTGATACTCATTACAATTTCAAGCAGAATTCGTCTGTTGTATCTTGGGAGAATTTTTGAAATAAAATTCTTAAGGAAATCGTTATGACGAGCCTCAGACATATTCCGGTTAGAACTCTAGTCTGTTTGTATATTTATATACATTATTCTACATTCTATCCTTTAATTTTGTTATACTATTTATTCAAAAAAAAGTATAACGCTGTTGTTGTAATTTATTTACAACATTCATATTGTTATAGTAATTAATACAGAATTCCAGTGTAGTGGAAATCTGTGCTATAAACTTGTACGACGAGTTTATATTTGATTATTCTCTGTTTTGGTATACTAGACGTATAACATTAACAAGTCGTACCGTCAGAACTACAATGATCATAACGTTTGATTTTCTTAATTTAAATGTGAATTTATTTCATTTGTTGTTAGAATTTAGTAACTTAATTAATATATTGTTGAAATAAATTATTTTTGAACATTTATAGCAAATAAAATAATTCAATTATTTTTATAACGTGTTTTTTTAGTGCAAATTTGTTAAATTTCTAACATTTAAGATAACAGAAACTTGGTTCAATCAGCAGTTCGTAAATTATATCTTGATAATGTCAAACATCATCAATGTTGATAAGATAGTTCAACGGTCGGCATGAAGGATAAGGTTAATGAATAATTTTATTAAATTGATTATGTGTGAAAATAAAGAATGAATAAATAATGAAATACATTTTTTTTTACAATTAGAGACATGCACGGTTTGAAAAGATCGATGTAGAAATTATTTCAGAGTTTCCATGTTTAAACTAGTGTATGTGCAAGGTTATTTTATTTTTTAAGCTGCAGCGTTTTAACATCAAAGTTAATCATGATGGATCGGCAATGGCAAACCCAAAATATTGAGAGATAACCCAACACGTGAAAAAGAAAAATAATTTAACAAACCAATCGGTACACATATCGCATCCAATCCGAATATCTTATAACGATGTATGCTGGAAACAAATATAGCCAGTAGTTACACACACCCTTATCCGCTGTTGCAAGTATAAATAGAGGACATTTATACAATGAAATCACAAACAACCAAATACGAAAGAACAAAGAAAAGAATGGGCAGCACTCCATCTCCTAAACTAATGAGCATAACCACTGTAGCCACCATCCTAACCATTTTGGCATCCACATGCATGGCCAGGAACATACTGTTGAACGGTGAAGGACTGTACGCAGGCCAATCCCTAGTCATAGAACAGTACACTTTTATAATGCAGGATGACTGCAACCTTGTACTCTACGAATACAGCACCCCAATCTGGGCCTCAAACACGGGCATCACTGGCAAAAATGGGTGCAGGGCCGTGATGCAGGCGGATGGCAACTTTGTCGTCTACGATTTTAAGGGGCGTGCCGTCTGGGCCAGTAACAGCAGAAGAGGGAACGGAAACTACATCCTGGTGCTTCAGGAGGACAGGAACGTTGTTATATATGGATCTGATATTTGGTCTACTGGTACGTACCGGAAAAAAGTGGGTGGAACTGTTGTTATGGCTATGAATGGTACTGTCGATGGAGGCTCAGTGATTGGACCAGTAACAGTGAATCAGAATGTCACTGCCGTCCGAAAGGTTGCTGCTGCTGCATGAATTTGGAGATGAGTTCCATGTTTTGAGTATGGACAATAAATTGTGTGTGACAGTGATGCACCCTATGTATGTTATTGTTATCTTCTATTATGTTAAAATGCAATTTGACGAACCATCAGAAGTATAAACTCGTTTGGTGGTGATGATACATGGCAACCTTATCTACCTGAACATTTCTTAGAACAAGCTAGAAATCGAAACAGCATCCTTACATTAACCATAGCACACACTGTCGATATTATTACGTAAGAACTTGTAGGCTGATTGACATTAGCTGAAGCTTTCATTGTCAGCACAGGCAAATTAACGGCCACAATCAATCAATTCCAATGATTATTTTTACTATGAACATGCGCGCCACAACACGTTAGTTGGTAAGTTAATGTGGAGAAATGTGCCCATGAGAGCTTAATTTACAAGCGTTACGGTACGCCACACGGAGCACTCGTCGCATGAATTATTTTTTAAAAAATCAATATATGCTTAATACACTAAAGAGAAAATGATTTACATAAATATTTTATTATATTTTACGTAGTTAGTTTGAATTTTTATTCCTAAATTTCAACATCTAAATTTTTGTTTGCCTGAATTTTTATTTGTATTATTGATTAATGAAGAATAGACTTGTGAACGAAGTTTATTTGTTAGATCATATTTTTAAGTGATATTATGATTTGTCAATATTTTTAGAAAGAAGTTTTGAATTCGTAAATAATGTTTAATTGGTAGATCCTAATTTTAAATGATATTAGGATTTGATAATATTTACAAAGGGACGTTTTTGGTAGTTCACATTTACACCAAAAAAGTGTGACATTAAAGATATTACAACTATATTATTAAGAAGTATGTAAACAAATGGAACAAATTCCGATTCGAGAAGTACCCAATGTTAAACAGCTACTAAGAAACCGACGACTTAATATTTGGTCCTCAGTATTAAATATGGTTAGGCGTCTATTAGGGTCTAAACATAAACGTTTATTAAATATGCATCCAAACGTCTATTTGAAAGACGTCCAAGATCAAACGTCCTAGGTTTTAACGCCTAAAATATGTTATATGTCTAGTATACCAAAACAGAGAATAATCAAATATAAACTCGTCGCACAAGTTTATAACTCAGATTTCCACTACACTGGAATTCTGTATTAATTATAATAACAATATAATGTTGTAAATAAATTACAACAACAGCGTTATACTATTTTGAATAAATAGTATAACAAAATTAAAGGGTAGAATGTAGAATAACAGTTCTAACCCGATTTTGTCTGAGGCTCGTCGTAACGATTTCCTTAAGAATTTTATTTCAAAATTATGCCAAGATACAACAGACGTAATCTGCACGAGATTGTGATATGTATGATCTTCTGTGTGATAGGACTGAATATGATTTAAGAGATGAAGAGATAGAAGAGATAATTCGGTTTGAAAAATGAGTGAGGAAAGTGATCAGGTTTCCTCCTTATTTATAGCCGAATTCCCAATGGCTGCATCCGTTGAGAAAAGTCGCACCTCTTCATTTGCAACGTCAAAAAAGCGTTACTGTTCGCAACAGTCACTTCCTTTCATTTGCAACGCTTCAGAACTGTTGCTGTTTGCAACAGTTGCGTCCGTTCAGTTGCAACACTCCAGAACCGTTGCTGTTTGCAACAGTCGCGTCCGTTCAGTTGCAACGCTTCAGAACTGTTGCTGTTTGCAACAGTCGCATCCGTTCAGTTGCAACACTTCAGAACCGTTGCTGTTTGCAACAGTCGCGTCCGTTCAGTTGCAACGCTTCAAAACCGTTGCTGTTTAAAACGTCGCGTCTCTTCATCGTTCAAATTTGAAAATCCGCATGAAGAGATATCTCATTCACCATCTAAAAAGGAATTCCAACAATTCCCCACATGAATGATGATATATCTCTCCCCCACACAAAGTGTAATATCATACAGTTCATATGAAAATAATGTTATATCGAGAATAAGTAGATATTTCACTTTGAACTTTCCCTAGTTAAAACTTATCGGATATACTTGGCTAATCAGTGAATTATTTCATCTTGAACCGTCAGCCGTTATTGTATAACCAGACAATAAGCTTTACAAAGCATTATTTCCCTTCACATCCAATCTCTTGGTTGTGTTCATTTTGGTCCTGAACTAATTTGTTTGGTTCTGCGAGTGTTTATAGAAAATATAAGCCTTTAATATTCTCACTGAGCCGACCTAGCTCACACTAACATAGGTGATCGCAACCATTAAGAGTATCCTACATATACTCCACTTGTTATATTCAAGATATGGTCATCATTAAAAAACATAGTTTTAACCTTTAAATACTTCTGTAGGCATGCATTTATATTGTGCACCATAGGAATGGAGTTGGACTATGTCCAAGCAAATGCATTACGTCTTGAGTTACTCAGAACTGGTTTGCCTATTGATCCTAGTCCGTGGGATCTCCAGTCGCTAGGATAGGTTTCCGTATAAGATAACTCTTTTTGGTTTAGGCTTTTAAACCCATTCCCCTCGATGCGCAGTCAATTTTCTCTCTTGATAAACCTTTAGTAAATGGATCCGCTAGGTTATCATTTGTTCTCACGTAATCTATGGAAATAGTTCCATTTGAGAGTAACTGCCTAACTGTGTTATGGCGTCGACGAATATGTCGTGACTTTCCATTATACACAAAGTTGTGCGCTCTGCTTAGCGCAGCTTGGTTATCACAGTGTATGCATATGGCCGGTACAGGTTTAGGCCAAAATGGAATATCTTCTAAAAAGTGACGAAGCCATTCTGCTTCTTCGCCTGCTTTATCTAAAGCGATGAACTCCGATTCCATAGTGGATCGAGCTATGCATGTTTGTTTAGTAGATTTCCATGACACTGCCGCCCCTGCTAAGGTAAAGACATAACCACTCATTGATTTTGATTCCTCTGAATCAGTAATCCAGTTTGCATCACTATATCCTTCTAAGACGGCAGGATATTTTTCATAATGTAAGGAATAATTTGTGGTATTTTTTAAATTTCCAAGCACTCTCATTAGTGCTTTCCAGTGTTCCTTTCCTGGATTGCTTGTATACCTGCTCAGTCGACTTACTGCATAAGCTATATCTGGTCTTGTGCAATTCATGAGATACATGAGACATCCTATTACACGAGAGTATTCCAGTTGCATTACACTCTCATTAGTGTTTTTATGCAGTACTTCTGATGGATTAAAAGGTGTTCTCACTCCTTTAATTCCAAAGTATTGGAATTTTTTAATCACTTTGTCTACATAGTGTGACTGAGATAATTCAATTCCATTAGGAGTTCTTATTATTTTGATTTCCAAAATAACGTCTGCAACTCCTAAATCTTTCATATCGAAATTGTTAGTTAACATCTTCTTTATGGTCTCTATTACCTGAGTATTTGGACCAAATATTAACATATCGTCTACATATAAACAAATCATCACATATGATTGTCACACTTATCACATTCATTTATACGAAAACCATTTCTCATCATGACACTATCAAATTTTGCGTGCCATTGTTTTGGAGCTTGTTTTAGTCCGTATAATGATTTTACTGATCTACAGACTTTGTTTTCATTTCCTTTGGAAACAAAACCTTCAGGTTGCTCCCTGTAGATCTCCTCATCGAGATCTCCATTTAAGAACGCTGTCTTTACATCCATTTGATGAATCTCTAGATTATAGATGGATGCAATTGCTATTAACATTCTTATAGAGGTTATTCGTGTTACCGGCGAATATGTATCAAAGAAGTCTACTCCTTTTTGACGATATCCTTTGGCTACTAATCTGGCTTTATACTTGTCGATAGAGCCATCTGCTTTCATTTTCTTCTTGAAAATCCATTTGCAGCCAATAGGTTTTATTCCAGGTGGAATATCAACAATTTCCCAAGTTTTATTACTTAGAATTGAATCAATCTCACTTTGGATTGCTTCTTTCCAACATGAAAATTCAAAAGATGACATTGCTTCCTTGTACGTTTGAGGTTCATGTTCTAACACATATGTGAAAAAATCCGAACCAAATATCTTGGAAGTCCTAGCCCTTACGCTTCTTCTTGGTTTAACTTCCTCAATCTCATGATGAGTTTCATATTCATGTGAATTGCTTGATTCTTCTCTTGTCCTTTTAGGGACATTACTCCCTTCATTCCTTTTGTGCGGAAACACATCTTCAAAGAATGAGGCATCTCTAGATTCAATGATTGTATTTACATGAATATCAGCTATATCAGACTTGAATACCAAAAATCTATAGGCACTACTATTTTGGGCTGGCCCTAAATAGTAACAATCTATTGTTTTTGGTCCAAGTTTGACTTTCTAGGGAGGCGGAACTGGAACTTTTGCCAAGCACCCCCACATTTTGAGGTATTTAAAGCTTGGTTTGTGTCCTTTCCATAACTCATATGGAATTGTTCCTGTTTTATTGTGAGGGACTTTATTTAATATGTGATTAGACATATTTAAGGCTTCCCCCCACAAGTTCGTCGGTAGACCAAAAGTTAAAAGCATGGCATTAATCATGTCTTTTAATGTTCTGTTCTTCCTCTCGGCTACACCATTTTGTTGTGGTGAATATGGAGCTGTTGTTTGATGAATTATACCATTTTCGGCACAGAACTGTTCAAATGGTGATTCATATTTCCACCTCGATCAGATCTCAATATCTTGATCTTTTTATTTAACTGATTTTCTACCTCAGCTTTGTATTTTATAAATGATGTAATTGCTTCATCTTTACTATTCAAAAGATATACATAGCAATATCGCGTATAATCATCAATAAACGTGATAAAGTACTTTTTCCCACTTCTTGTAGGTAATGATTTAAAATCACATAAATCTGTATGAACCAAACCTAGTGGTTCGGTGCTTCTATCAACAGATTGAAATGGTTTTTTAATCATTTTTGCTTCTACATATGTCTCACATTTGTAGTTCTTATCTACTTGGAATTTCGGAATTAATCCCAAGTTTGATCATGTTTTCATTTTTTGAAAGTTTACGTGTCCTAATCTATCATGCCATAGTAAAATTTCATGCTCAAGCAAGTAAGAAACTTCAATTCTATTAATAGCACAATCAGAATACATAGTTTTATGGCCGATAACGACTACATTTGCCTTAAATAGGCCATCACATAAATATCCCCTTTCGATATACATTCCAGCTTTGGACAGAACCATCTTGTCTGACTCGAACACCATTCTGAATCCTTTCTTTGATAATACTGCACCAGAGATGAGATTCTTGCGTATGTCTGGAACGTGGAGCACGTCATTCAACTTAACAATTTTTCCCAAAGTAAACTTGAGGATTACTGTGCCACTGCCTTCGATCATAGATACTGCAGAATTACCCATATAGAGTTTTTCTTCATGATCGAATTTCTTGTATGTAGAAAACATGGATTTGTCAGAGCAGACATGACGAGTAGCGCCTGTGTCCACCTACCATTGGTTAGGATTCTGAACCATATTGCATTCAGATACAACTGCCGAGAAGTTGGACTCATCCACTTCCATGTTGTCTACTAAATTTGCCTCTTTGTTGCGGTCCTTTTTGAGTCTGCAATCTCTAGCAACATGTCCAACCTTTCCACAAACCCAATATTCACCATTAAACTTTTTGGTTCATTTGTTGTCTTTTGGTTTGTTGTCTGGAGCTTTCCTTTTCTTCTGGAAATTCTTCTTTTTGTTTTTGGTCTTTGAACCTTCAGTCACAAATGCCTCCTCGCTTTGTTTTGTAATTCCACGGTTATCTGCCTCAATTTTTAGTCGGACTATGAGATCCTGTAAAGAGATTTCCTTCTTCTTATGCTTTAGATAATTGCGGTAATCTCTCCATGACGGCGGTAGTTTTCCCGTGATGGCTTCAACCAAAAACGATTCTCCAACCTTATGACCTTCCGCTTCGAGTTCATGAATAATGATTTGTAGTTCATGCAGTTGAGCAGTCACCGGTTTGGAGTCGACCATCTTGTAGTCCATGAATTTGTCTACAATGAATTTCTTAAGACTGATATTCTGCGTCTTATACTTCATGGCAAGTGCATTCCGAAGTGCATTTGTTGTCTTTAGAGGTTGATATACTTTGTATAGCACCTTGTCGAGACAATTCAGAATATAGTTTCTGCATAGGAAATCGGAATGTTTCCATGTAGCAACATCTGCTTCCTTGCCTGGTGTAGAAATCGGTTCCTCCTCCTCGAGATACCGTTGCAGACCGAGTGTGGTAAGGTAAAATAACATCTGATTCTTCCATGTTAAAAAATCGTCACCATCTCCCTTGAACGGTTCAGGTCTGTTGTGAGTAGTAGTCTTTGAAAATTCTACTGTTGCCATCTCTGATTTTAGTAAGAAAATAGTAAAATTCTTAAGATGTTATATGTCTAGTATACCAAAACAGAGAATAATCAAATATAAACTCGTCGCACTAGTTTATAACTCAGATTTCCACTACACTGGAATTCTGTATTAATTATAATAACAATATGAATGTTGTAAATAAATTACAACAACAGCGTTATACTATTTTGAATAAATAGTATAACAAAATTAAAGGGTAGAATGTAGAATAACAGTTCTAACCCGATTTTGTCTGAGGCTAGTCGTAACGATTTCCTTAAGAATTTTATTTCAAAATTCTCCCAAGATACAACAGACGTAATCTGCACGAGATTGTGATGTGTATGATCTTCTGTGTGATAGGACTGAATATGATTTAAGAGATGAAGAGATAGAAGAGATAATTCGGTTTGAAAAATGAGTGAGGAAAGTGATCAGATTTCCTCCTTATTTATAGCCGAATTCCCAATGGCTGCATCCGTTGAGAAAAGTCGCACCTCTTCATTTGCAACGTCAAAAAAGCGTTACTGTTCGCAACAGTCACTTCCTTTCATTTGCAACGCTTCAGAACTGTTGCTGTTTGCAACAATTGCGTCCGTTCAGTTGCAACACTCCAGAACCGTTGCTGCTTGCAACAGTCGCGTCCGTTCAGTTGCAACGCTTCAGAACTGTTGCTGTTTGCAACAGTCGCATCCGTTCAGTTGCAACACTTCAGAACCGTTGCTGTTTGCAACAGTCGCGTCCGTTCAGTTGCAATGCTTCAGAACCGTTGCTGTTTAAAACGTCGCGTCTCTTCATCGTTCAAATTTGAAAATCCGCATGAAGAGATATCTCATTCACCATCTAAAAAGGAATTCCAACGAAATAAACGTCTAATATTATACAACTATTTAATAGCTGTACAAATGTTAACATCTATTTAACCTATTTAATATAATCGTCTGACATCAAACGCTTATTAAATAGATGATTGAGACCAGTTTATGATTCTAAATTAGTCCATGAATATGCTCTGTCGGGAAACTACTTCCTCTGTCTATGTAAACTGGATAATGCACCATCGGAGATACTCCAATAACCAAGCATTCACACTATTCAAATGTATCCCAAAATTTTTGACTTTCTTTATTTCCACTTGAGAGCTCCACTTTCAAAGTCAAGTCGGCGCTCCGCTAGTCGGACTCTTCAACACCTTCCTCTGTCGAAGTAGTATCGAGTTTTGTCAATATCATTTAATGGAAAAAAATTCATTACCAAACTCGTATTTACACTATCCCTCCTTTTATATTTTTATAATGTTGGACAATTCACTACAACCGATGTTTAATATCAATTTACAATACGAGACTCCTCAACCAATCTCCGTCTTCGATGATACCAATTTACACTACAAGGGAGGCAGCGCTTTCCAACGGCTCTAAGCCGTTGGCGGCCGTTGGAAAGCCGTTGGAAGCCGTTGGAAAGGCCGTTGGAATACACTTCAACGCCTTCCAATGCCTTCCAACGCCTCCAACGGAGTTATACCAACGTTTACCAACGGCTCATCTGGCCACGTGGCAAGCTTCGTTGACCAACTTGCCGTTGGTATGCCGTTGGAAAACGATGATATTGCTGTTGGTAGCCGTTGGAAGCCGTTGCCTATGAATGACCAAATGGCCGTTGGTATCCGTTGGAAGCCGTTGGAAATCTGAAACTTTTTTTTTGCCCAACAGCTCCTGCTCACCTCCGGCCACACACAATATCATAAATATCAAAACTGCTCCATTTTGAGCGTATTTCCAATAACAATCACATATATATAACCAAACACAATATAATAATCAAATCATACACATAAACAACCAAACCATCAAAACAAACTAAATTCTACATCCATCAAATTAGTTTCTACATCAAAACCAAACGTCATCCAAACCAACTATCATCATATATACAAACAAAACACATAAAAAGCCATCACCAATCGTCATCCAAACCATCACCAAATGTTTAAGACATCCAAACACATCACCAAATGCCTAACACATCCAAACCATCACCAAATGTCTAACACCATACAACAATATATACAAACCATCACCACTCCACACATAAGAAAATATCTCAAACATACCTCAACTCACTCGCCAGCAGAACCACCGGAGGAAGGAAACCGCCCGTATTGCTCCATGAACTCCGCCACTTTATTGTTTAGCTGCTCCATTTGTTCTTCACGGCGGCGATCGCGGTCTTGAAGCGTGGCGATCTGGGCTCGTAGCTGTGCGATCTCCTCCTTATCTTGAGCCCTCTGGTAGTTCTTCTGCACTACGTCAACCTGTAAATATTAGTAAATATGTGTAAATATATGTGTAAATATGTATAAATATTTACTCTAGCTAAGCTCACATCTAAAGTGTTTATATATATGATATCGAAATGAACATGCTTCATAAAAATTATTTAAAATTTAAATTAAATTACCGATTGGCTTCCAAATCCAAAGCGCCTCCCGTGGGTCGCTGGATCCATGACAGACTCAAATATTGCGTTCTCCTCATCAATGGTCAACTCTGCTCTTCCAGTGTCCTGGAGCATTAATGTCCGTGCGTCCTGAAACTTTTCCTAGTATGCAAAATAAAATTGAATTTAGATAATGTTATTTTAATAGACTTAAAACTTTTAGTTCATTATCTTATACTTACATATGCGGCCCTTGCTTTGTCATTACTTTCCCAGGCGTACGAATATGAGCCTGAATCGTCAATCTGAGTCACCGCATGCGTATGCGCAAATACATCCCAACGACTGACAGGACCACCGCGCTGTCTTTCCTGAAATATGCACATATAAATATATATATTAAATATTTTTATATAAATGTTTATCTTAATTAATAAATATACCAAGTCCTCGCGGTGATGCTGGAATGACTTAGAACCACCGCGATGTGTGACGGGGTTCTTGCTCCTGTTAGCAGAATTCCTAGTTGACTCTTTCTGCAAATTTAAGTTGAAAAAAAAATTGTTTTATAGTTTTAATTTAAATAGTATTTGCGTAGAACAATTTAAATTAAATATATGCTAAATTTACCTGAAATTCCTCATTGTCCCACCAGCTGACAAACTGTTCCCACACAACAGCGCTCATCCAATTTGGCTTGCTTCCACTTGATTTCACAGCATTTAAAGTCTCCTTGTAGTTCTTTGCAATCTTACTCTGCCAATGACGCTGTACAACAGAAAGATCTGCATCCTGGATGTCCACATGGGCCTGCACGTTTGATTACATAAGAGTTATATAGTTTTTATGCGTAGTTTAAACATGATTAGATATTTAAACCTAACAAGTAATATCACTCATACCAAAAAGTCCTGCCAAATAGCTTCCTTCACGTTCTCTGGAATCAAGGACCATTTGGGCCAACATTCATTCATCCGACTCTAGTATGCACGCTTAGATAATGAAAGAACTATATTTGATGGCTCTAACGTAAAACCACTGTGTTTAACAGGAAAAAAAAGCATTTACTATTTTATGACTACTATACTTATAATAGACTGTACGAGAATAAAATTTAATTTTGAAACTTAATACTTACCCAGATCTGTCGGCTTTTGGCTTTAGCCAAATTGTAGTGCGTGGCATCTCCTCTGATGGACCACCGCGATCATGATCTGCAGGACGAATAGTCCCTCTCTGTGAAGAGGAGGGAGACCCAGAATGTGTAGACCCAGATCGTCTACGTGAAGACATATCTATATAACGTGTTACAGACAAACATTATATGAGAACATTAAATGACTATATGTAAAACATACATTATGGCATAACATAAGAAGAGTACGTGACACATATCATACATTAGCATAACATTTTTAATGAAAACATTATAATGTTAAATATAATTACCTTCAAAATGTAGATTATTGATCAGTCCTCGTCAGTTTCGGTTTCAGACTCTGTTTTGTACTCTATATTTTGTTCCTCTATACTCTCAAATGCTTCAATTAATGCATTTGAATCATCGTTTAGAGGTCTAAAATCTGTTTGATCATCTGTTATTATTATTCCTCTACTTTCCTCGATATCTGCTTGGTAAGCTTGTTCATCGGGAATGTTCCGTCCATCAAATGTAAATCTTGCCTTTGTTTTAAAAACAGCCGACCAATTTACTTTATCTCTTCTTAGAGATGGGTAAGAAGCATAATAAACTTGAAGAGCTTGTTTGGCAAGTACAAAAGGATCGTAGTTATGATAATGCGAAGTATGTTTTATTTCTATAAGATTATATTTTGGATGCACGTTTATTCCAGAACCTGGAACGTTGTTGAACCAGTTGCATTTAAACAAAAATACTTCTTCTGCAGGTCGTGTGAAATATGACAATTGCAAAACTTGGGTTAGCACGCCATAAAAATCATGTATATGATCATTTGGATCATCACTACCTTTAACAAATACACCAGTATTGTTAGTTAATTTTTCAGTACCGTATTCTTTGGTACTAAATTTATATCCATTCACAAAGAATATTGGATAGGTCTTGACTATCCTTTTTGGTCCCAAAGCTAAATGTTTCAATCCTTCGTCTACAACACCATTTGTCGTATCAAAAACGTACTTAGAAAACCATTTAGAGAATTCTTTGCTGATATCTTCGTTCGAATGTTGTGATTTGTAAATACTGCAATTATACAAGAAATGTTATATTTTGATTAAGATACATGTGTGCATATTTGTATATTTATTAATTAAGATACAAGAAATGTTACATATATAAGTATATTACCTAACAAATGGTGCAACTTCAGCACAGTTGAGAAGAATATATGTGTGTGCTACGTGATAATCTCTGTCATCCAACCATACTTCCACACATTTACCAGAAGGCCGACCATGCTTTTTAAAAATAGATATAGTCGATTGACAATCATCTTGATCAATGCCTTCATCATTACGCGGAGCACTTTCAAATGATATGTTCACATGGTCACTAAAATAATGAGAGAAAAAAAATGAAGCTTCTTCTTCAATGTATGATTTGCAAATCGAGCCTTCAACGAGCTTTCTGCCTCACTTTTTTCTTTAGATGATTTAAATATCTATTTCAAATTATTTTAAATCGATTTTTTTATACATATAATTAAACCAATATTTAATGAACTAAATATGAATATACCTTTCAAATGGATACATCCATCCATATTGCACAGGCCCTCGAAGACGTGCTTCAAATGGAAGATGAATAGGTAAATGCTCCATAACATTGAAAAAACCAGGAGGAAATATTTTTTCCAATTTGCATAGCAATATCGGGATTTCTTCCTCAAGTTTACGTAGACGATCAACTTTTAATGTAGTAGAACAAATCTCTTTATAAAACAGACTAAGTTCTGTTAGAACAGTCCAAACTTTTACGGGCAATAGTTCTTTAAAAGCGACGGGTAATAAATTTTCCATCATAACATGACAATCATGACTTTTCATCCCGCTAAGTTTATTGTTCTTATAGTCCACACATCTACGAAGATTAGAAGATATACCATCCGGGAATCTTAATCCTTCCACCCATTTAAAAAATATTTTAACTTGATTATTGTCTAGCTTATAGCACGCTTTTGGCTTTTTTGTTTCATTTGGTTTCATATGAAGCTCAGGACGATTACATAATACTTCGATATCACGCCTTGATTTCAAATCATCTTTCGTCTTCCCCTTGATATTCAAAACTGTATTAAACACATTATCAAACACGTTTTTCTCATTGTGCATCACGTCAATATTATGACGAATCAGGAGATTTTTCCAATAAGGCAACTCCCAAAATATGCTTTGTTTGCACCAGTTATGAATCGATGATTTACCTTGAATTTCAATTTGCTTTCCGGTTTCATGTATTTTTGGATAATCCTTTACAAGTTCATAAATATCTTCGCTTGACCAAACCGTAGTTGTGCTTAAAGTTTCAACTCTATTAGTTGTAAAGTTTTTCTTATCTCTTCTAAATGGATGATTAACATGAAGAAAACATCGATGACAGTCAAACCATGAAATTTTTTTTCCATGAGGTAAAGAAAATGCTCTTGTTTCTTCCATGCAGTAAGGACAAGCTAGGCGACCAGCCGTACTCCAACCTGAAAGCATTGCATACGCAGGAAAATCGCTGATTGTCCATAACAAAGAAGCATACATGCGAAAGTTTTTTTTTAGAAATATCATATGTTTCTACTCCTTCGTACCACAATGTTTTTAATTCTTCAATCAAAGGTTGTAAATAAACATCGATTCCTTATGTCGGATCATCAGGACCAGGAACAACAACTGTAAGAAACATGTATGGAGTTTTCATACACATCCAAGAAGGTAAATTATAAGGTGTGACAATTATAGGCCAGGACGAATATTTAGAACCAAATTGAGAAAATGGTGAAAATCCATCTGTACATAAACCAAGTCTAACATTACGACTCTCGGATGAAAAATCAGGATATTTCTGGTCAAAATGCTTCCATGCTTCCCCATCAGCTGGGTGTGTTAACGTACCTTCCTCTCGTATTCTCATACTGTGCCATCTCATATGTTGCGCATATCTCGATAATGCTTATACGGGACTTCCTTTCCCTTTTTCTTTCTTGGTTTGTACCTTTCCTGATTACATATTTTACAATGTCTAAGATTGATATCTTCCTTCCAAAACAGCATGCAACCGTTTAGACATGTATCTATTTTTTGATATGGTAAACCAAAAGCCGACATTAGTTTTTTTACTTCATAATGATTTTCGCACATTAAATTATTGGGAGGCATATGCCGTTTCGCAGCTTGTACAACAGCTGTAAATCCAGATCCTATGAGGTTGTATTTAGATTTCATCGCAATGTACTCAGCAGTCACTGACAATTGGGTTCCGCTTGTGCAACCTTCCCAAATGGGTTTCTTCGCCGCTTCTAATAAATCATATATTTTTTTTGCACCAATATTTGGTTCGTCTTCAGTATTACCATCGTCATCGGTTAATTGAGAAATAGGGAACAATGAACGTGCAGCATCTTCAACCATATGTTCTACGAGATTTGTCGTATCAATTTCATTACTCAATACCTCCTCAGCTTCAACAAGATTAGATGCTAACGGTTCTCCATGACGGTCCCAAACCAAATAGTTCAACACGAAATCGTACTGACGCAAATGAACTCTTACCATTTCTGGTACCAAATGCTTTAACAATTTGCATTTAGTACATGGACAACGGATTTCTTTGTCGTTTCCGTTATTACTTAAAGCGAAATCAATAAATACGCGAACACCATTATTAAAATGTCACTAATTGATGTTCCACTTTCAACTCTTCGTTTTTTGTACATCCAGCTCCGATAAGTAAAATAATTGTCCATTAACCTACGTATATAGTTAAAAAGTACGATATTAATTTGCATTGACATATTATTAAAACAGTTTACAGGTGAATTTTATAATAACTGATCATTGACTCTATGGTGATGGGTCGTCCTACCTCCCATTACAAATACAATAACGTAATTAAATCGCGTAAATTATTTCAATTTAAATGATTCAACAAAATTTCGGCAGCGCTTCGCTTTAGTTCCCTGAACAGTACACATTTGCGTGTACACAGGGAACATAAACGAAGCACTTTCAAAATTTTGTGAACCATTTAAAATAAAATAATTTACGCGATTTAATTACGTTATTGTATTCGTAACTTGTCCAATACAGGGACAAATCCAACAAATACTATATAAGATGAATACAGATGTCCGTTCTGTTAAAAAAACGAATATCCACATAACGATCATATACAATACTTATCAGACGGGGCCGAAAAACATTCTAAGGGTTTTCGAATATATTACATATTCTGTAACATATTATATTTATAAAAAAATTTGACGTTCGATACTATACTTACTGTCATTTTCGATATTTTTTAACCGTACATTATAAAATTAATACACTATATTACTTATTAAAAAAAATCAAAGTAACCGTATGTTATAAAATTAAATATCATTTTCGATATTTTCTAATCTAATGTCATCATTCAACTTATTGCACTATATTTTCATACAAGCAGCATTCTACACTACGCTATACACACAATACACTATACACCATACATACAATATACTATAATATACAATTAACTTACAATACATAGGTTAATAATAAAAATTAAGCATCAATAAACTAAACTACACATACAATAGTCAATACAAACATATAAATTGCAAATCTAACACTAAATTACCTAATGGAATAAAAAAGGGGATTAGGGTTTATACCTTGATTGGAGAGGATTAGGGGTTGGAGAGGGCTTCTAGATGCTGCCGAGTGACGTTGGAAGTTGGAATGGAAGTGGGTGGCGAATTGGGGAGGAGGATGGAGGGTTTTGGGTTAGATTTAGGAAAAAAACGAAATGGGGGAGAAGGAGCTGCGACTGTGAATTTTGGTTCGGGTTTCCAACGGCTACCAACGGCCGCAAACGGCATTTTCCAACGGCGTCCAACGGCTAACTTTTTTACCTCTTGATAATAATCCGGAAAATACTTGCCGTTGGAAGCCATTGGAAGCCGTTGGTCAATGCCGTTGGCGGCCGTTGCCCTCCTCCGTTGGAATAAACAGTAATCCTTGTAGTGTTATGCATCATTTGTTATGCCAACTTTGATGCTAGTAGCATATCGAGACATGATCATGGGTCATTGTCCAAACCTTCACTTTATGTCACTACTTAAACTTATACTTCTAAACAGCATGATTTACAAATCCTTTGTACACTATTACTTATCAGCCATTACCATCGACTCTGATACTAAGTTGAGCCATATTTTTAAACAATTGGGTTAATATTGCATCATGTTGATCCTTAAAACCATCAACTCCATTGCTTTGATACCCATCCATACATTGCTCCATCCAAGAATATAGAGTTTTATCAATATATTTCAACAAAAGTATTCCTTTGTCATTTCATACAACAAAACTTATATATATATATATATATATATATGTGTGTGTGTGTGTGTGCGCGCGCGCGCGCGTGTGTGTATTTGTGTGTGTATGTGTGTACACATATATGGATAGACCCCACTTCAAATTTTGTATTTTTCATGATGTGAAACTATTATTTCCAACCTGCACCTAATGCTCACAATCATATACAATCCAAGATACTCCAACACATATGGCATTTATTATACATTATTTTGAAGCTAAGTGTCCTGTTAGTTAATGAAATATCTATTGTATTAATATAAATAGGTATTTATAGAAGTTATAATATATTTGGCTAAACTGGGTTTGATATACAGCATACAAAGGTTTTATCTTGTTTTATTTTTCATTTTAAACAAGTTCTTACACTGGAGATAAAACATGTTATCTCTACTTTTATTTTCATCATATAAAAGGAAAAGGGGGCAGTACATGTTTATTTTTCCTTCGTTGAAATTGGTGCTATATTTGATCATTGAAGAATTATGAAATGTTGTTATGGATCAAATACTGTTAAGCCAGTAGGTAATATGTAAACATTTAAGCGACAAAGAAGGGAACAGTAATAAATACAAAAGTGTAGTTTGTGCTAAATAAATCAATATCCAAACAATATTTTACCATATTATCAACGCTCTTCCATAGATGATACATTCGTTTACGCATGATCAATATTATTTAATACAGTGTAAGCCTTAATCATTGCTTAAAACAAAAGGTTAATAATGGTTTAGATTTAGGTGGGCACATAGGACAGGGAAAATGAAGCATTTCTCTCATAGAGGAGATGAATTCCTTTATATCGATTTTCCAGTCTCCATGTGCCTAACTTCATCCACACTATTCATTTTTGCATAATTAATATTGTTTATGATATCGAGCCTTAATCATTGATCAAACATTGAAATCAATGGCTTTAGGTGGGCACATGAGAACTTGAAAAAAGTGTAAAGAGAATTTTGTCATGTGGAGGGGATGAATTCCTCTATCCTTGGTTCTTCCATCCCCATGTACCCAACTTCATCTACATGATTCAGTTATGCATGATCAATATTGTTTGTGACATTATGAGCCTCAATCATTGATCCAAACAATGAAATCGATAGCTTAGATTCAAAAGGGCATATGGGATGGGGTAAATGGGCATGGAGCATTTCATCACATATAGAAGATGACTTCTTCTGTCCCCATTTCCTCCATCCCCATGTGGTTAACTTCAACAACATTGTTCATTTATGCATGATCAAAATTTTTTATGATAGTGTGAGTCTCGGTTAATGATCAGAATAATGAAATTAATGGCTTGGATTTTAGTGTACACTTTGGACATGGAAAATAGGTAGAGAGTACTTAGGCGTTGGATTCGACATATCTCAAAATGGTTATACCTATGGCTTGAGCAGCCAAACGTTTGAAAAGCCTCTAATCCATTTCTATAAAAAAAAACTTGACAGTTAGAAGATTAATTGAAAGATGTGCCTCATACACTAAAGTGTATTCTAGTACAGTGTCGTGCAGTGATGTGCGGTTCAAGTTTTCGATATTATTTAACAGTTTGTTTTTAAATTCTAGACTTCACTCGACATGATCGTCATCGTTAACTGTCCCGATAAGTTTTACATCATTAGCCATGCTTTAGAAAGGGTTCAAGACCAAGAAGAGGTCACTAGTTCACAAGGAAAAATTCTTTTATGTACCAAAAGTTCAGAAAATTGCCTAAGTGTTGGAGTTGTGCAACTCCATCACTTAGAAAATTACACCTTCCTTCTCTATCTTGTTAAACTCCCAAATCACGGCCCATTGTAGCAACTTCCTCCACAACCATCGACGACAACCTTATCTGTGTCATTGTCCAAGTCCAACATCTACCTATAAATGGCTAAGTGACGAGCTCAACTCAAGATTTAAAGCGAAGTGAGGTGATGGTTCAGGTAGGGTTTGAATGACATCGGCGAAGAGTTTGAAAGATGGCGTGGGGAGATAAAGTCGTAGGCAAAGAGGGTTTAATGGTGTCACAAGCTTGGGTTGATGGAAGGAATGCAAGTGAGAAAGGAGATGAGATGAAATGGGTTTATAACCCATGCTTGGACCTAAAGTTTGGGCAACGGGGCTTGGGAAATCTCCCAAGTCAGGAGTCGGTACCGACCCTAGGGCTATGGGTCGGTACTGAGTCCCAGATTCTCTTAAAAACATATGTAAGTATATTTATCTGTATACATGTGTGTGGATTTATGCCTAATCATATGCATGTGATGGACAATATACCTATACTCATCCACTCAAGAGCATGCACATGAATGTGTGCGTGTGTATCTAATACCCAATGACTAGAACCAAAGGGAAATCAGATTCAAACCAGAGAGATCCATGGATGGAATAGGTTTAAAATCTTCAAACTTGAAATGATGGATCATGAGAATATGTTCCAGATTTATAATCCTAAATGCTGGTAAAGCATCGCGATGGATGATAATGGACATAACTTTTCATGGTAACGATTCACAAGAAGGATAACGACTATTCGAAACATAGAGGGGGATCCTTCATGGCAACTCTGACTTATCTCGATTCAAAGCATGTCACGTTTGAAATTAGATGTACTTTAGGGGGAAAGTGTTATCCAATCTTTTGACCAAGAAATATTCGAACAGACCGGATGAATCGAACTTGGAGTTATCAAGGCACAAAGCCCAAAGAGATAGCCCAAGATTCCAGAAACCAAGCATGAACAGAGTCACAAGGCCAATGCACAGCCAACCCAAAACAACAAGACCTGGGAACCATCTGAGTTAGGGGTCGGTACCTACCCATGCCTACGGGTCGGAACCGATCCCACTTTCCTCCTCCTATGGATCTCATCTTCTACCTGCCCCATTGATTCAATGCCAAAAGTCTACTTCGAATGTCATTTTGTTGACCCAATGCAATTCTCCATCAATTCCACGTGCACCTGTAGCTGCAACTTTATTCTTCCACAACTCCAACATTTGGACTTAGAAATGAGCTAATATTGGTGCAAACAACTATGGAATCCCGAAGCTAACGACAAGATGAGCCAGCATAAAGAGTTGAAGGCATCCATATTGGCCATCTTATGGGTCAGTACCGACCCCTAACCTAGGAGTTGTACAAACCCATACAAACTGATGAGGTGACACCTACTTTCTTGGAAGAATTGATCTAAATCATTAGTAATGGGTTGAAGATATTTTTGTTCGAGATGTTCGAGATTTTAGACCCTATCTCTATAAATAGGAAAGTATGGCTTGTAACAACGCTTGAGTTTTAATAACGAAATAAAATGTTAAAAATGTAAATTTACATAAAATGATGAAATAGTAAATTTTCACAAATAAATGAATTTGGGAATTTTGACTTTTCCATTGTATTAAGTAAATTTTTCTAGCCCAAATTCACATATATAAATTGTCAGTAATGGATACCGTATAAAGATAATACAGAGCATTTAATGTAGCTCGCATTTTGCGTCTATTTTGAAAATAAGGGATTAATGCTAGAGTAAAGAAAAACTTATTTGTTAAGAAATAAGTTAAATGTGTATGAATTACAGTAATAAAGGAAAAGGAAGAAAAAGGGGTACGATGAGATATGTGCATTTAAAATAGAAGAATGGAAAGATATTCATGTGCGCAAATGTAAGAGTTTATTTTGAAAAAGGAGCATTTCAGAAAAGTTACACAATTGTAAGTTTGAAAAATAAATGTATAAGAAAGTAGCAATTATCTTAAAAGAAGTATGTAAACATGGATACTAAATAATAGGGACATTTATTACCAAACATAGAAAGTTCAGGTTTGAATGGAGATATGTCAATATATTTAAATAAGGGTGCATGACACGTTATAAGAAGGAACAAAATAAATTAAGGTAGTGAAATGTTAATCAAAGAAAAGGAAGATATTAATGCATATTTGAAAAGAATAACAGTTTATGCAAGAGGAAAAGGTTTATTATAAAATCCGGCATTTAATAAAAGTTAAACATTTTGTAAGATATGTTTTAAAATTATATGTTTGGATAATAAATTGTTTTAAGGGAAATATAGAGAAAAGATGTTAGTTGACAAAATATGGAATGGAAATTAAGAGTATTAATTTAGATTAGAATCATAATTGACTGACCTAAGTGGTAAATTAGTTGCACTGATTTGGGCAATGTAATTGTTGATAAAGGAAAAGGGTTTATTTATACAAATAAAGGGACACAAATAAAGAAATTATTTTTGGTATAAATAAATCTTCACTGAAGTTCTTCAATAAGTAAAGAGGAAACCAACATGTGTGTGTGTATGTGTATGTGTCTACACACACACAAATATATATATATATATATATATATGTATGTATGTATGTATGTATGTATATATGAATATACTTCTGAATCAAATACATGGTACACTGCCATATTTAATTTTATTAGTAAAATGTAAAATGTGAATAAGTCTTATGGACTAAATTTGTATAAATGATATAATTAGCCTAAAATAAATAATGGTAATGGGAAGATTTTATTTAGAAAGGAAAGTAAATAAAAATTTATTTATTGATTTATGGATTGATCGATGTTATAGGCATGTACACATATTGTTAACCTTAGAAGGAGATTTGACGTATTATTTAAAAACGTGTCTAGGTTCATTGGATTAAATCTAATGGTCTAGGTTTAATAAGATAGGATTAATTGGAAATAAAGCAATCAATCAATGGTTAGGATTAATATGGATCTCCTACGAATTAAACCATTAACCTAACCTAACTCTTCACTCTTCTCTCTAATCCTAGTTGTAGTCATCTTCTTACCTCTCCTCCATTATTTCTTATATTTACATATAAATAAACAAAAAAATCAAAATAAAAGAAAGAGATTAAAGAAGATCTCGCGATTTGAGAGAAGACTAAGCAGATCTAGAAAGGAAAATAGTGGGATTAGGAACAGATCTAAGGGAAATACACTATCTAGAGATTGAAATTAAAGCTAAGGATTTAAGCAAGGGGAATTAATCTCAATCAAATCTCAATGTCCTTATCCTAATCAAGGTGAATAATAATCTAAATCATCTCTATTTTGTTTTATAATAATTTGTTTTCGGGTTTAAGATTAAATCCAATATTAAGATTATTTTTTGATTGATGGTATGCTTGGATTTTGGTATGTTTGATTTAAACAAAATATTAGATAATCATTTTACATGGTTTTAAGGGTAAAATCGATTATAATTGATTTCGAATGCCATGAGAAAATTTTATGTCATGTAAAATATGATTTTGGAGATGGGTTTCAATTTTTGTAATTTTTCAAGCTATGGAATATCTAATATGAATTTTCAAAGGAAAATTTGAATGCATTGGGTTCAAAAATTTATTTCGGTTATTTTATAAGGAAATTGGGTCTGTAAATTTTGTATGTTAGACAACATATTGAAAGTAAATTTCAGTAATTTTTGGGGATTTTTCCTAAGTGATTTACTATGGAAATTAAATTATTTTAGAAGGAAGACTTTATTGCTTTATTGGTTTTACTTAATGAAAGGACTTATTTGTTAAATTAATCTTTGATTTAGATCTGAAATTATGCGGCGGTTATTTGGAAAAGAATTTGAAAAGTTTATGGCAACCAATTAAATATTTACAAATAGGCAGGTTAGTTATAAAGTAATTGCTTTAAATAGTATTAAATAAGATTTTATTTAGAAAAACAGGTTCCGCCTCTTTCAGAAGCCCCTTCCGACCCATTACTTCCGCTGCGACTCAGTGGAAACCAACTGTGTCAAAACAAACAAAGCCTAAACTAATACATAAGGTACCACAAGGATGGTACGTAGTGGATCAGAGAAGGGCGGAAGGCATGGTGTCGAAACATAGCTTTCGATGGGGTCGAAACCTTTGTTTACTTTCAAAAGATATGGGCTTGCCTTGTTTTCAAAAGAATGCTTTCCACCGAGTCAAAACCTTTTTAATCTTTCAAAGATGTTACTTTCGAATCTATTGCCGACTCTCTGTTTAAATGGATATTTCGAATGAGTTCCTCTGTTTATAAATCAATGCTTTTGAACAGGGTGGTTTCGACTTAGTCGAAACCTTGCTACCAATCTTAAGCCTTTCGAAGGTATTGAAGTCATCAATGCTTTCAGAAGGTAGCTTTTGTTTTATAATTTTACTAAGCCACTTCCTAAAAGATTTCGAAAGGGTTAAAGGATATTAAACCACCGGTGTTGGTATTATTATGTTATTATGTTTACTTCCTCAATATATATATATATTTGTTCACATTGTAATGGACCCATAAATGTATTTTGGGGAAGGGCAGAATAACCAGCTAGGTTGACCCAGTAATGAATATAAATTAAGTTAACTCCTGAATGTGTCGAATTGCATCAAGGAGGTCAGATAGACCAGAATGTAGAATGCTAGAATATTGACTAAAGAAGTTGTCAGGTAGACAAGTTCATAGTAACCCATGAAAACTATGTTAAGGAAAAGTTATTGGCAGGGGCCAATAGGTTAATAGTAAACCCATGAAAACTATGATTAGATTGAGTTATTGGCAAGTGTTAGCGTCAAAATTGACCACTAACACCCAATTGTACGTCAAAGCATCAAATTCTCAAAACAATATCCAAATAGAAAGACAAATACGCACATCATAGAATGATCAATATTAGATAAAGTAAAGGAACACGAATTTTTATAGTGGTTCGGCTAACTCTGGCCTACGTCCACTCTAGAACAATCCTTTTTGTTATACTGAAGTTTGATTACAGTTACAATCCAAAATTTCAGAATAAAAATGGCAGAGTTTCCCCCAGGTAGATAATGTAGAGACACAGAATGAAGGTCCTCTTTCTGAAGCCATGCCTGCTGTATTTATTGGTGAAACTTCGGCTACATGGCCTTCTCATAGATATGGACCCACCATAACGATCGGCATGTCCAATTCATCCATAAATAACGATCCGCCTTGTCACTATCGATCGTTCTTCCTTCATCCAATCCAAGGTCGAGCATTTTGAAGAGTCCTGCATGTTGATCCCTCCCTTTCCATGTTGCTACGCCGATCCATCTCTTTCCAATATTCTATAACGATCCATCCTCCACGAAGCATGATGATCCTCCTCCTTCATGACGATACACCGATTCTTCCTGATGTCACCTAGAAAGTACACCTATCCCTCTAGCTTTATATGTGCATACTGACTCATCTTGCTTAGGGTGTTATGCCGATCCATAATGCGCCGATCCATATTATGCCGATCCATATTATGCCGAAACTTCCCATCCAATCCATACTCATTCATACATAGCCCTTAACTTGACATGCTGATCCCTTTAGCGCCAGAGACATATGCTGAACCCCTCATATCCTAAATTTTATACCGATCCAAACTTTGCAAATCCATGCTATGCCGATCCTTCCCATGCCGATCCTTAATATGCCGCTCCAAACTATGCCGATCCTTTTCTACGCCGATCCATACTATGCTAATCCAATCTATGCCAATCCATATTATGCCAATCCATATCACACCGATCAAAGTTATGCCGATCCTTCCTTCTCAAGCATATATATCCATATTTTAAGCATTCTGCATCGTTTTTCTACCAACAAAGTTTAATCCTGACTTCATGTTATTATCTATAGTTGACTTCCGGGCCCTACAATCATCACTCTACACTCGATAATTGTGAAGTCTGTTGGGTTAAATCTGCCTGTATACTGCCTTGATAAAAGGCGGGTTAACAATTTGCCCCCCAAAACATGCCTTGTGATAGAAAGGCATGTTTTAAATTGCCTAAAATCCAAAATCCAAAGTCCGTAATCCATTGATCGCCATAGTTTCCAATCCTGAATCCAATCCATTGCCGATCTAATTCCTTGATCTCTCTGGATCATTAGCGAAATCCATGACTGTTCTGAGTCGTTATCCAATTCTGAATCCATCCCAAATCCATTAACCAAACCCACGATCTCTCCGAATCGGTTTATCCAAATCCGGGACTGCTCAGGGTCCAAATCCAAATCCTTAGACCTCTTCGTGTCGTTTTATTCAAATCCGGGACTGCTCCAGGTCCATATCCAAATCCTTAGACCTCTCTAGGTCGTTTTATCCAAATCCAAGACCGCTACGGGTCCATATCCAAATCCTTAGACCTCTCTGGGTTGTTTTATCCAAATCTGGGATAGCTCCGGGTCCATATCCTAATCCTTAGACCTCTTCGTGTCATTTTATCCAAATCCAGGACCGCTACGAGTACATATCCAAATCCTTAGACCTCTCCGGGTCGTTCTCGAGCACAATCCGTACTCAACGATCTGAGTAGGCCAATCCTCTCGCTCTCCACTGAAGCAGCCTACTCCTTACCAGGTAAAGTCCATACCCAACGATCTGTTGTGCTCCATTCTCCGGCCTCGACTCTTTGGTCAAGGGCTTAATCCATGGGGTATCCTACTTTGGCCTCGATCCCTGGTCAAGGACTTGATCTGTAGGGTATCCTACTCCATCCTCGACTCTACGGTCGAGGAAATATCCATGTTCGAGTCCATCCTGTCTCTCTTCGACGAAGGGACTCATAACTCGCGGTTATTGTCCCGTCTTTCTGGTAAGGGTCATAACCATAACCTATGTTATTTATTACATTAATCCAGATTTAATCAATCCAAAGTCCACTCGGTAAAATATAAAATAAAAGTCCGTATAACCAAAAAACTAAATAGCCATAGTATCAGAAAAACCGGAGTTCGTAGTAAATAGGAAAAAACAAAATTTCACAGACCCGATTGCGACGGCTCATCGTCATCTCAGAGCATGCATAAGGACCATCCTCGATCCCGTACATGTGTAAGTGACTTAGCCATATTACTACGGGATTTATTACTTATTCCATGCCATAAATCTAATCAATTAATTATAAGTTAACGATGATGACTTGATCCAGTGCCATCTTCATTCGAGGTGAGCGGTGGTAGCTCATGTTCCACCGCCACAGCCCGAGTCCTTATATATTGTTGTAACTGACCATTCCTCACATGTTCCTTAATGATAACCTTCAAATGCCTGCAGTCATTTGTATTGTGCCCATCTAGCTCATGGAATAGGCAATGCTTTCCTGATGCCCGCTCGTATTCGGAGGGTTCCTTTTTCGCCGGCCTTCAATAATGAAGGCGTCCTCAAGTATCCAAATAAATCCTTTCCAAAGGTTCGGTCAAATCCATGTAAGGAGAGAATTTTGTTTCTCTCCATTGCCTTCTCGATATATTACTACCATCATTCATTTTCCGTTTGCCTTTATCATTCTTGTTTACATCTCCTGATGATCTTCCACTTTGCACAACATAGACCTCCAGTTTGTTTGCTCGTGTATCTTCCTATCGCAGGAACCTTTCTTCTTCATGGTAAAACTTCCCTAGATCCATAGGTGGATCCCGTGCTAACGAATCCTTGAACTCCGTGCCACCAACAATTCCAAATACATCTGCCATCAAAACTATAGATGGATCTGGACGATCTACCGATGTCGCTGCAGCATTAAACCGTGTTAGAAAACTCTTCAGAGACTCTCCGGTCCTCTGTTTCAGTTTTTCCAAACTCACCATATTTTTGGTTCTCGAGATGTGAACCCTAAATTGCCTCATAAACCTTTCGATCAATTTGGTCCATGTGCCAATAGAGCCACTTTCCAACTGTCTGAACCATAGCGCAGCTACATCCATCAAGTACAAGGGGAAACATGGTGCCATGATTTACTCCGATGCCCCTAGTACTTCAATTTGTCTCATGTATCTTGTCAAATGAACGGCTGGATCTATTTCTCCATCATATGCCTCGAGCGTTGGCAGTTTAAATTCTAGTGGATTCCTAGCTTGCCTGATCCTAGGGGCGAAATGGCTCCTATTCACATCTTCCAAATCCCTATTTCCTAATCCTCCTCTCATAGCCCGTCTAATCATTTCTGCCAACCTATCATTGTCAACAAGTGGTAGTCTTCGATCATTGTCTCCGACCTGCTACCTGAGTCTACGAGGAAATCCTGAAATTTGCTCTCCTGGATGAACATCCATACTCCGATCAACGCCATACTGCACAGCATCGCCTGGTATCTTGCCTAGGATCGAGCCAACATAACCCGGGAGCATGCCCCCGAGTGTGGGACGATCGACACCGATCATTCTATAACGATCGGCTATAGTCGTTGATCGTTCTTGATCGGTCAGTGGCTGCTCCTGGTGGTTCCACTCCATCCTGCATCTTGTTTGCTTCGTTTCTTTGGTTCTGATTTTGGATTTCCTCAGCTCCTACTGTTCCAACTCCATGATCCATATTTCCAGTAGTCCCTGCTACTCCATTTCCTTGGTTTAGCACTACGGCTTGTCCACACCGTCAGAGTAGGTTTTGCATCATTTCCTCCTGTCTCTTCAGCAACCTCTCCTGCATTGCATCCATCATTGTCTAAATCTCATCTCTGGAATGAAGATTGAGGTTTGATTAGCTCCCAAGGAAGCCTCCTGACTCCCTTTATGATGGCTCCTTTCTGTTTTTTGTTTCCTTGTTGATTGTGTAGCCATTGCTTCCTAGATCCAAGTATCCAAGCCTCTAAATCTGAGATCTTAGTTTCCAAATCCATGAGAGCAAGCATTCTCAGTGAAAGCACTAAAATGTTAGCGTCAAAATTGACCACCAACGCTCAGTTATACGTAAAAGTACCAAATTCCTAAAATAATATCCAAATAGAAAGACAAACACGCAGATCACAGAATCAATAGCAAAAAAATTGAGGAACAAGCAAGTTTTATAGTGGTTCGGCTAACTCTGGCCTACGTCCACTCCAGAACAATCCTTTTTATTATACTGAAGTTTGATTACAGTTACAATCCAAAATTTCAGAATAAAAATGGCAGAGTATCCCTTAGGTAGAAGATGTAGAAAAACAGAATGAATGTCCTCTTTCTGAAGCTATGCATGTTGTATTTATAGGTGAAACTTTGGCTACAGGGCCTTCTCATATATATGGGCCCACCATAACGATTGACATGTCCAATTCATCCATAAATAACGATCGGCCTTATCACTATCGATCGTTCTTCCTTCATCCAATCCAAGGTCGAGCAACTTTGAAGAGTCCTTCATGCCGATCCCTTCCTTTCCATGTTGCTATGTCGATGCATCTCCTTCCAATATCCTATACTATTCCATCCTCCACGAAGCATGTCGATCTTCCTCCTTCATGGGGATACATCGATTCTTCCTGATGTCGCCTGGAATGTACATTGGTCCCTCTAGCTTTATAGGTGCATACCGACCCCTCTTGCTTAGGGTGTTATGCTAATCCATTATGCACCAATCCATATTGTGCTAATCCATATTATATCGAACCTTCCCATCCAATCCATACTCGTTCGTACGTATCCCTTAACTTGACATGCCGATCCCTTTAGCGCCAAAGACATATGACGAACCCCCCATATCCTATATGTTATATCGATCCAAACTTTGCCAATCCATGTTATGCTGATCCTTACGATGCCACTCCAAACTATGTCGATCCTTTCCTATGCCGATTCATACTATGCTAATCCAATCTATGTCGATCCATATTATGCCGATCCATATTACGTCGATCCAAGTTATGCCGATCCTTCCTTCTCAAGCATATATCCATATTTCAAGCACTCTGCATTGTTTTTCTACCAACTATATTTAATCCTGGCTTCATGTTATTGTCTATAGCTGACTTTCGGACCCCACAATCATCACTCTGCACTCAATAATTGTGAAGTTTGTTGGGTTAAATCCGTCTATATACTGCCTCGATAAAAGGTGGGTTAACAGCAGGGGCCAATAGGTTTGTAGTGAACCCATGAAAACTATATTCGAATTAAGTTGTTGACAGAAGTTAATAGGTTCTTGGTCAACCCATGAAAACTAGGATAAGAGGGAAATTATTGGATTACCAATAGGTTCAGGAAGAACCCATGAAACAAATAAGTTATTTGTAAGGCCAACAGGTTCTTAGTGATCCCATGAAAACTATGAAACCAGAAGAGGTTATTAGTCAGCCCATGAAAACTAATAGGCTAATAGTGATCCTAGAAACTATAAATGAGATAGTTAGTCAAATTGAATAGGGATGGGAAATCCAGAATTAATTTACTTGTTTGCATATCATCATATTATTTTATATTTCTATGTTTTAACTATTGTGGATGTAGGAGCACGGTATATGGTTTTATAAAGTTTTAGGATACTAGTGAGGAGAAAACCTATTCCGCTAAGCGGCTTAGTCTTACTAGATATCTAAATGGCTTGAGATGGTAGATTATTATTCATACCAGGTTTTATGTCTAACTCGAAGTTTATGTTTTTACCCTTAAACTCTCGAGTGCTCAGTTAATTTTAAGTAGTTTGAGAGTTGAGGATTTCAGGTTCTTCTTAGACGAATAAGCTTCCTGAGACGTGTAGGATGCAATCTAGCTAGTAGGGGTTCCTTTCTATTTTTGATTCCGTTGTGTTTTTGGTTGTGAAGGCGAATTTGTTTTATTGCCTAGCTATATACTCTGATCATCCAAGAGGGAATCTTCATATGTCGCTCTTGGCGTATGTTATAATAATTATATTTTAACTGAATGTGGTTCTCGTGTTGGGATTATCTAATGAACTTGAAATGTTTTGAAATGGAATGTAAAATTTATTTGATGACTTTAATTTTTTTACATATCCATGTGTTTCTATTATATCAATGTATCTAACATTACCGTATTTGGTCACCATAGATTAATAACGATGGATGACTACACTATCCGTAGCCGTTAGTTTTGGGCCTCCAAGTGGGGGATGTTACAAGTTGGTATCAGAGCATATGTTTATGAAAACTTAAAAGAAATTAAAATTAAAAGATTTTTCATAACATAATCCAATGAATAAGCAAATAAGATCGAGGTTTAGGGTTCCCTAGGATTTAAGCACGTATTGAGAGAACATACTTGAAAAAAGGCTTTTCAAGATGTATTCAAAAATGGGTTTCGGAAATGTGTGTGTGTATATGTCGTGATTTCTTCTATTTGTGCCTATACTCTCGTAGGGGAAATGTTGAATGAGAATAAGTTTTGAGAGATAAGATGAACCCTTCCTATTTATTCTGTTAGGAATGCTAATAGAGGTTTCTCATACTGACTAGCAGTGACAAAGAAATTATGGGTTTAACAGTGAATAAAGAGTAGCACCATGTGACTTTTATAACTAGAATAAGATGGAGATAAAGCTTAAGAATATAAAAAAGGGATTTATGACCTTAAGGAAAACTACTAATCAAAATAGAAACCCTATTGGTAGTAGAAGTTTGCTTAAAGGAATAGCTAAAGCATTTCAAATTCAAGTTAAGCACCGTATTTGGAAGCAAAAATTTAATTTGACTACCATTAGAAAGAAGAGTGGAACATTTTGTGCATTTAAGGCATTGATGGGTAGAAGTGGGCCTAACTAGTAAGGTTCCTATCGTCTACTCCAATTTAAAAGATAAACTAGTAGAATTGTTTTCTAAAAATTTGAAATGGTATATATCTAACATTCTAAACTAAAAAGAAGTGTTTTACAATCTTATGTAAAAAATGGTCAGATAAATTTTCTGGTATTAAAGAATTTGGTAAAGTTATTTTTCAATAACTATTGTAAAGTTTTTGTTGTTTTAAACACATTGTCGTATTCAATGGAATTTTGGTTGAAAGAGAGGAATTAAAAGAATTTGAAAAAAAAGTGGTCGGTTTGTGATTTTATGTAAATGATTAAAAAATTTATAAGGAATTTGTGTAAGAAGTAAAAGTAGAAGAATGAGTGAAACAATTGTTTTTCAAATAATTGTTTTAAAGCTTCTATTTTGACTTTTATGTGCGTTATCACACTTAACCGTAATGTAAATTTTGCTTTTAAAAATGGAACTTGTGAAAATTTTAGAAAAGCTTGTAAAATACTGCTTTTGAACTCTTTTTGTGATTAAGTAATAAGCATATATTTGAGGATATTATTAGAAATGTTTTGTCACATTCTAAATAATGTATTTACTTATATTTTTACTAAGTTAAGTTAATTATTTTTGATGATTTGATTTAAGAAAATATTATGGTCTTAGTAAAAAGGAAACGTCTCTTAAAAATTGAAAAAAAGCTTTACGGTTTTAAAACTTTTCTATTTTTGTGCGGAAGAAAGCTAAAAACAGAAAGATTTTTAACAAAAAAAAAGTCAACTTACTAGTTTTCTATGGAAAGAGTAAAAAAAATCAATAGTTTTGATTTAAACTGTAAAAAAATTGAAACAAAGGTGGACTTTACAGTTTTAAATACCTGTTAACTTTGAGATATTATGTTAAAATAAAATGATCTTTGTTAAGAAGACAAAGTAAAAATATTTTATTATCACTTTAAAAAAGAGAAATAGATTTGGAGTTAGGTAAATATGATTAAGTAGCCCACTAGGATAAGATTGACTATGGGATTTGAGTAGCATTTTAGTTCATTGGAATGGAATATGTAGCAATGTAAGTTTTCATAAATCATCTAGATTCAATATAAAAGTGTACCGTTTGAAATAACAAAGAATATACCCCAAAAGAAAGAGATGTACAAAATAGGGATGGTCACCATATTTTGTATTGTCTATTTCAAAAATAAGTAAAGAAAAGATAATTCCTTGTAATACCAAACATGACACAAATCCTATATTAAATAACTTATGGAAAGTTGAAGCATCACATTTCCTCCTAGAAAAAAAAGATGTAGTTCCAATGCATTGAAATGTAAAAAGTTCTAAGTATGAACCTAAATGGTTGACAAGATGGAAAACATGGTTTTTGAGAATTCAAAATGCAAAAAGGATATCCAAAAACGATAATTAAGTCAAGATTTTTAGAATGGTTGGTTAATTCAAGAATTTGGGATTTCAGTTACGAAAAGGTACTGTTGTTACATGCGAAGGAATTTTTCACGATCTTGAACTATAACTCTAATGAATTTTAGATGCTTATGGAAGTGTCTATATGGGGTAGTTACCCTAGTCAAACCGTTTTAGATAGAAAAGCTTAGATTATCCTTGAACTTAGAATGTAGGTGATATACCATTTAGGCAGAGATTTTTGGATGATAGGAATGATTGTAAACATGCCAATAGGACATGTTATGGATATTGGATGCCAATGGACGCTAATGGATGCTTATGGATGCGAATGGTTGCATTTCACATGCTAGAGTAGGCACATGTTAGGATGATCGACCAAGTAGGAATACACACTCACATCTTATGCATATGGTTATCTATTTTCTGCCTTTTTATTATTATCCATGGATGTTATATATGTGGTTGTTATGCATATGGATATTGCATATGATTGCATGATGGAGCATACATGTAGAATTATCAATTATCATTAGGATTTTGCATATATTTGGATGCATAGCATAAGCATACCTACATAAACAGGAGGTCGACTAGATCAGTAGACCGACTACCCTTTTTCATTAAATAGGTTCATAAGCATTTCATGTTGCATAAAAACATAACTGCATTAGAAATTATTAAGGGTAATGGTTGCTATGGATATGAATGAGCAAATGGATATAGACTTTGGATGCTCTTGTAAATTACATTCTTCTATCCTTAAAGATTTCGGGGATGAAATCCTTTAAGGAGGGGAGAAAGTAACATCCCGTGAGTTTTAATAATGAATTAAAATGTTAAAAATGTAAATTTACATAAAAGGACGAAATAGTAGATTTTCACAAATAAATGAATTTGGGAATTTTGACTTTTTCATTGTATTAAGTAGATTTTTCTAGCCCAAATTCATATATATAAATTGTCAGAAATGGATACCGTATAAAGAGGGTACGGAGCATTTATTGTAGCTCGCATTTTGCATTTTTCATCAATTTTGAAAATAAGAAATTAATGCTAGAGTAAAGAAAAACTTATATGTTAAGGAATAAGTTAAATGTGTATGAATTATATTAATAAAGGAAAAGGAAGAAAAAGGGGTACGATGATGTATGTGCATTTAAAATAGAAGAATGAAAAGATATTCATGTGCGCAAATGTAAGAGTTTATTTTGAAAAGGGAGCATTTCGGAAAAGTTACACAATTGTAAGTTTGAAAAATAAATGTATAAGAAAGTAACAATTATCTTAAAAGAAGTATGTAAACATGGATACTAAATAATAGGGACATTTATTACCAAACATAGAAAGTTCGGGTTTGAATGGAGATATGTCAAGATGTTTAAATAAGGGTGCATGCCACGTTATAAGAAGGAACAAAATAAATTAAGGTAGTGAAATGTTAATCAAAGAATAGGAAGATATTAATGCATGTTCGAAAAGAATAACAGTTTATGCAAGATGAAAAGGTTTATTTTTAAAATCCGGCATTTAATAAAAGTTAAACATTTTGAAAGATATGTTTAAAAATTATATATTTGGTTAATAAATTGTTTTAAGGGAAATATAGAGAAAAGACTTTAGTTAACAAAATATGGAATGGAAACTAAGAGTATTAATTAAGATTAGAATCTTAATTGACTGGCCTAAGTGGTAAATTTTTTGCACTGATTTGGGCAATGTAATTGCTGGAAAATGAAAAGGGTTTATTTATACAAATAAAGGGACACGAATGAAGAAATGATTTTTGGTATAAACAAATCTTTAATGGAGTTCTTCAATAAGTAAAGAGGAAAAAACATGTGTGTATGTATATGTATGTGGGTGTGTGTGTATATATATATATATATATGAATATATTTCTGAATTAAATACATGGTACTTTGTCATATTTAATTTTAGTAATAATGTAAAATGTGAACAAGTATTATAAACTAAAATGGTATAAATGAATTAATTAGCATAACAAAAATGATGGTAATGGAAGATTTTATTTAGAAAGGAAAGTAAACAAAAATTGATTTGTTGATTTATAGATTGAACGATGTTATAGGCATATACACATATGTCAACCTTAGAAGGAGATTTGACATATTATTTAAAAACGTGTCTAGGTTCATTGGATTAAATCTAATGGTCTAGGTTTAATAAGATAGGATTAATTGGAAATAAAGCAATCAATCAATGGTTAGGATTAATATGGATCTCCTATGAATTAAACCATTAACCTAACCTAACTCTTCACTCTTCTCTCTAATCCTAGTTGTAGTCATCTTCTTACCTCTCCTCCATTATTTCTTATATTTACATATAAATAAACAAAAAAAATCAAAAAAAAAGAAAGAGATTAAAGAAGATCTAGCGATTTGAGAGAAGACTAAGCGGATCTAGGAAGGAAAATAGTGGGATTGGGAACAGATCTAAGGGAAATACACTATCTAGAGATTGAAATTAAAGCTAAGGATTTAAGCAAGGGGAATTAATCTTGATCAAATCTCAATGTCCTTATCCTAATTAAGGTGAATAATAATCTAAATCATCTCTATTTTGTTTTATAATAATTTGTTTTTGGGTTTAAGATTAAATCCAATATTAAGATTATTTTTTGATTGATGGTATGCTTGGATTTTGGTATGTTTGATTTAAGCAAAATATTAGATAATCATATTACACGGTTTTAAGGGTAAAATCGATTATAATTGATTTCGAATGCCATGAGAAAATTTTATGTCATGTAAAATATGATTTTGGAGATGGGTTTCAATTTTTGTAATTTTTCAAGCTGTGGAATATCTAATATGAATTTTCATAGGAAAATTTGAATGAATTGGGTTCAAAAATTTATTTCGGTTATTTTATAAGGAAATTGGGTCTGGAAATTTTGTATGTTAGACAACATATTGAAAGTAAATTTCAGTAATTTTTGGGGATTTTTCCTAAGTGATTTACTATGGAAATTAAATAATTTTGGAAGGAAGAATTTATTGGTTTTGCTTAATGAAAGGGCTTATTTGTTAAATTAATCTTTGATTTAAATCTGAAATTATGTGGCAGTTATTTAGGAAAGAATTTGAAAAGTTTATGGCGACCACTTAAATGTTTACAAATAGGCAGGTTAGTTATAAAGTAATTGATTTAAATAGTATTAAATCAGATTTTATTCAGAAAAACAGGTTCCGCCTCTTTCAGAAGCCCCTTCCGACCCATTACTTCTGCTACGACTCAATCGAAACCAATGGTGTCGAAATAAACAAAGACGAAACCTATGCACAAGGTATCACAAGGATGGTACGTAGTGGATTGGAGAAGGGCGGAACGCATGGTGTCGAAACATAGCTTTCGATGGGGTCAAAGGCTTTGTTTACTTTCAAAAGATATGCGCTTGCCTTGTTTTAAAAAGAAAGCTTTCGACCAAGTCAACCTTTTTAATCTTTCGATGATGTTGCTTTCGAATCTGTTGTCGCCTCTTTGTTTAAATGGAGCTTTCAAATGAGTTCCTTTGTTTATAAATCAATGCTTTCGAAAAGACTGGTTTCGACTTAGTCGAAACCTTGTTGCCAATCTTATGCCTTTCGAAGGTATTGAAGTCATCAATGCTTTCGAAAGGTAGCTTTTGTTTTAAAATTGTACTAAGCCACTTCCTAAAAGCTTTCAAAAGGGTTCAAGGATATTAAACCGCAGGTGTTGGTATTATTATGTTATTATGTTTACATCTTCATATATATATATATATATATATATAATATATTCACATTGTAATGGACCCATAATTGTATTTTGGGGAAGGGCAGAATAACCAGCTAGGTTTATTCAGTAGTGAATATAAATTAAGTTAACTCCTGAATGTGTAGAATTGCATCCAGGAGGTCAGATAGACCACAATGTTGGATGCCAGAATATTGACTAAAGAAGTAGTCAGGTAGACAGGTTCATAGTAAACCCATGAAAACTATGTTTAGGAAAAGTTATTGGCAGGGTCCAATAGGTTCATAGTCTACCCATGAAAACTATGATTAGATTGAGTTTTTGGCAGGGGCCATTAGTTTGTAGTGAACCCTTGAAAAGTGTATCTGGATTAAGTTATTGACAAAAGTCAATAGGTTCCTAGTCAACCCATGAAAACTAGAATAAGAGGGAAGTTATTGGAGTTACCAATAAGTTCGTGGAGAACCCATGAAACAAATAAGTTATTGGCAGGGGCCAATAGGTTCTTAGTTATCCTATGAAAACATTAAAACTAGACAGGGTGTCCATAAGTATTAAATAGGTTATTAGTCAGCCCATGAAAACTAATAGGTTAATAGTGATCCTAGAAACTATAAATGAGACAGTTAGTCAAATTGAATAGGGATGGGAAATCCAGAATCAATTTACTTATTTGCATATAATCACATTATTGTATATTGCTATGTTTTAACCATTTTGGATGCAGGAGCATAGTATATGGTTTTATAAAGTTTTATGATACTAGTGAGGGAAAAACCCATTCCGCTAAGCGGCATGGTCTCACTAGATATCTAAATGGTTTGAGATGCTAGATTATTATTCATACCAGGTTTTATGTCCAACTCGAAGTTTATGTTTTCCCCGTAAACTCTCGGTTTCTTAATTGATTTTGAGTAGTTTGAGAGTTGAGGATTTCGGGTTCTTCTTAGATGAATAAGCTTCTTGAGATGTGCAGGAGGCAATCTAGCTAGTAGGAGTTCCATTCTATTTTTGATTCCGTTGTGTTTTTGGTTATGAAGGCGAATTTGTTTTATTGCCTAGCTATATACCCTGATCATCCAAGCGGGCATCTTCATATGTCGCTCTTGGTGTATGTTGTAATAATAATATTTTATCTGAACGTGGTTCTCGTGCTGGGATTATGTAGTGAACTTGAAATGTTTTGAAATGGAAAGTAATAGTTATTTGATGATTTTAAGTTTTTTACATGTCCATGTGTTTATGTTATACAATGTATCTAACATTACCATATTTAGTCACTAATGATTAATAACTATGGATGACTGCAGCATCCGTAGCCGTTAGTTTTGGGCCTCCAAGTGGGGGATGTTACATGGCTCATTTTTTAGGGCCTTTTGGCTTTAGTTCTTCCCTAATCTATATTCTTATAATTTTGAAAATCTTAATATCGGAGTAGTACCGACCCCTAAGAACTTCTTCTACCAAGTTAGATATAAGCAATAAAATATTAGAGTGGACGTAGGCCTTGCTTTTTCGAAACACTGTGAATGATTGTGTCTTGTTTGTTTCTCATTTTCATTTTCATTTCTTCGTATTTTATTCTCTACATAAACTTTGGGGTGTTTGTGCCCTTTTGGTTCAAACATTAGTAAAACTTCTTTTATCTAATAAATTTCAACAATCGTTTACTACTTCCATTACTAGTCATTTTTTCTTTTTCAATACTTCAAAAGGTATTCATATACTTCTCTCAAATGATATAAGTATATTCACAAATCTTTTAACAAGATTTCTCAATTTAAACCTTTACTTTTTCTATGCTTTTCCTAAAAGATTTCATAGTTATTATTACTTTTGAATTATACATTTAAAATGTTTAGTTACTCTCACAAATCTATTTCAAAGGATTTAAATCAAATGTCACTCAAATATTGTCACAACAACTCAAAACCACTTCACTTATAACTATCTTTAGAACAATCATTTGAATATCTAATTATATTCTAAGTATAGTCATAAAGGGTTAAAGACTAATGTTGTTAACATATTGTCATAACAAACCCAAAACCATTACGTACTTATCATTATTTTTAAAATGTTCTATTTAAAGTTTTAAGTATATCTACATAATATACTTTTAATTAACTTCACAAAATCATTTATTATAACGTAAGTGTTATAATCCAAAACTTCTTTTATACTTTTATAAAATACTTAACTTACTTTTCAAAACTTATATATACTTTAAAAATACGTATACATAGCTTTTAAATATCCATGTAAAATATTACTCAAAAATAACTAATTTAGAATCAGACGAAAATCTATAAAAATTTATATTATAAAACCCCTTTACTTTAAAAATTCTTAAATAATTATTAAAAATATATCGAAACTTCACACCAACTTTAATATATTGTAAAATATGTTAGAAAACAACTCTAAAAAGATTATGGAAAACTACCTAATTTAAATATCATTTTAACACACTCAAAACTTCAAGCAATCAACTTCGGTATTTATAAATACTGCTAAAATTTCCTAACAAATAGCAATATCTAAAAGCATGAACTTTACGACTAGTTTTCACCACTTAAATTAGTGGTTGAAGACATGAAATTCTTACGATAAGTACTATATTTAAGGTACTTAAAACCATGAAAGAAACCCCTAAGGAAATCTTCCAATTTATTTAAAAAAATTCCAAAAACAAGGTATTTACTAAGGTGTTCGTTTAGCGACCTTTTTACTCCAACTATAGCCATTTTGTTTGACTAGTTCTAAATTCGACACACAATCCAAAAGATGTGTTTTGAGTGTCTAAATTAGATATAGTACTTTACTTGGTTCTAAATTTGATAGGAATGATGTTATATATTATAAAGTTGCCATTTTCATTCAAAAGCAAGAGGGTCCAAAGTTATAACTCTACTTGGTTCATACTTAACTATAAATTTATATTTCATTCAAGCACACATATGTACACAATATATATAATCAAACGGTGAATTTACTCACTCAAATGTAAGCCAAACAGAAGCTCAATCACACACACGAACTCAAGAACACCTCCTACCATATCCAAACACCCAAAAATCCAAGCTTAAGCACACACAAGTCAAGCCTTTCTTCCTAAGTTTTTCTAAGCTTTAGCACACCTAAGAACACCCCCTTCCTCTTCATTGCTAATGGCCCAAATGGCTATTTCCATTTCCTCTCCACCTTTTCCACTTTTGACTTTAGATCCTTTCTTCTTAAGGGTTTCTAAGGTGTTGGTGAAATTTTAGTGGAGTTTGGAGAAGATTTTAACTAATTAGAGAAAGATTAGTGAAGAATAAAATAGATTAGTGTTAATCCACTTTCACCATTTTTGATCGTTTTATTTTATTTTAAGCTTTTGAATTTGTGAAGTGTAAATTGACCCTTATCTCCCTTCTTTACCCTCCTTTGGCCGACCATAAACTCCCCCTACTATATTACCTCTCCTCCTTCTAGAAGCTTCCTAAGAGATTTAGTGCAAAATATTTTTATTTCTTGTTATTAATTCCTAAATATTTTAGTGTATGTAAAAAAAATTTGAACAACTTCAGTCGAATAAAAAGCTGTTTATCGATAAAACAATTTTCTATCACAATGTCGATAGTTATTCAAAGTATTTATTTCTGTAAACATTTTTCTAAAACAAGTTTACCATCATTAGTTATTACTTAAATGGGGTTGAAAAGGTTATTAAATCAATTTTATCACGTTTTATCCAAGGTTCAAATGTTTAAATAATTTTAGATATTTAAATACGAAGTGTTCAAAATTCTGGGTCTTTACATTCTCCCCTACTTAAAACATTTCATCCTCGAAATTCCAACATGAGCAACAAAAGGAAACAATCATATAGCAATACTCAACAGCGTTCATAGTTACTAGCAAACGTAGCTCACGGATTGCCCCAGTTCAAAAACTCTCTCATCGCACAAGGATGATAAACAACCTAATAAGCATACCTTATGCTCAACAGCCTCAACTCATTACTTAGTCGATCATTCATACTATCTCAGAAAAAATCAAATAGTCATTCCCTTAAACTCTCCGTAAGCCAACAAAACATAGCATACATATACTTTAGCGCGCACAATGTACATGGATCATCCGTACGCAATATCTGATCTGATCACTTACTTGATCACATAAATTTCACTTCTACACTAGTATAGATTACTTAACCTCTCTAATGCAAACTCTGGTCAGGTTCCTTGATTAAAACCTCTGTTCTCCTTACAAAGCCATATACTATAATAGAAAACTTCAGGATCATATCAAGGATCTGTACCAAGTGCTCACCGTCGAAAATCAAGTGGGAAATCCTTGTTCGGACTGATGTAAACCACCTCATTCTATGTACTCGAATCCTAGATCAAGAATAGTCGTGCGAATAAAATAATCTACATACAACTTACGTATTTTATCTTATTGGTTTCTTCAACTCTACCAATTTCTTTTTAATCACATTCTTTTATCCAAAATGTATTTCATTCAATAAATAAATTATTTACGAACCATTTCATAAAACATAATTTCAAGTTTATAAACATTTTATAACTTAAGTTCATACTCGTTTAATACTCTACTACATCCTAAGGGTATATATATAGCATCAAATTCATTTTACCTAACATGGATGTTCAAAAAAATTAAACTTATTTTAACTTACTACCTTCTCAATTCAAGGGTTATAAAAACTCAACTTTTATATTTTTACAAAAACACTTAGCTTCAAGTTCTATAACGATTCATAAGTTTCTGACTGTCCAAAATCATTAAAAATCCCATTTCATTTTAACAAATGAAAATGACCAAACAACATATCATAACGTCATGCACATACCATGTTGTCATACTACATAGGATATATGTGTCCAATAAAATAACTTAACAAAGTTCCAATTTCTTTAAAGAAAAACTTTAGAACTAAACTCCTAGGTTTCACTCCAAATTATTTTGAAATAACAACATATAAATATACCTTTCATGTATCAAATCATATTTCAGGATTAAATCAAAATCTGGTTTATTAAAACAGCTTTGTAGAAAATTACTATGGTAGCATCCCCTACTTTGAAACCCGAAAATGAACGCTGATGATGCTACAATCATCACTAAAATTATTTCCAAGTGATAGAAGTGAGTTTAGTACATACAATTCTTACTTTTTGGACTTAACCAGAATTAATTTCAAAGCGGTATCAAATACTTTGTATAATAGTACTAAGTATCATGAGCTCAATTTCAAAAACTAATTTCTCAAATATTTAATTTCAAATAATACTATTATTATTTTCATCAAAAATCTTGAAAACAAATTTCACAGACACCGGGATTTAAATTCTCAAAATACCAGTTTAAATCCTCTTTGTTTATAAACTATATTCCATAAACCATACTTATATAAAGTTACTTTCTTATAAAATAACTTTTCACAAATTTTTATTTACAAAGTATGTAACAACCCCGAAAATTAAACGGAAATTCAATAAGAAAACTAAATTTAAATAAATAAAGAACTTAAATGTACTTTTCATAAACATTCAAATTTGGCTATGTACTTTTCATAAACTTAAATGTACTCATGACCATGAAGGGTCGACCATTTATGTTAAAAATCATGAGTTTTGGAGCATCGTGTGAATGACTGAAATTGACCAAATTATTTTTCCTTCGTGCCCAAGTTTTGATGTGCGTACGAGATGTAAACCAAGATACTTGAAAGCAGATCTAATGCTCTAAATTGATTCCTAACCACCGTACATTAACTCCTAGGTTAACCCTAAGTTCATTAGAAAATTTACAGTCCGCCAGAATTCTGCCAAAATTTCTTCTCTCCGCCTATAACTTTCTTCAAAAACAAATAAAATAAAAAAAAGAGCATGCTAGCAATCAGATCTATGAGGAGACATGCTAATGGATGTCGATTCACAAGGAACGAAGTTAGAGCTTGGATCTAAGATGAGTGGGAATATATATGATAAGATGATTTATTACAATTAAATTTAATCTATTATACTTGATCTAGGGTGTTAGTAATTTAAATAGTAAATTGAAACCCTAATCGTATAACCTGAAATATGGATTAGAAATTAAAGTTACTATAAATTGATAAACTTGTAAACCCATTTGAACTGAAACCCTAAAAGTTTGTTAAGTTTGTTGGAACCCTAAAACGATGAATACTAAACCATTAAAATAGGGTATTGGTCACTGTAATTGATAGGGTTTACTATAAAATGTTGAAATTAATAAAATTAACAGTAATTAAAAATCGAAAACCAAAAGTAAACAAACCTATTTTTTATAACATAGCTGGTTGACCGCAAGCGGTCGATCGATAAGGTGTAGCAGTCAATTGGTTATCAACTAAAAAGCAAAACCTGAACCTTGTCCTAAGGCCTAGGTTAGTAATAAAAATAAAAATAAATGATAATCGTTATGGTGCCTACTTAGAGTTATTTGTATGCATGTTAGGAGCTGTAAGGAAGCTAGTTCTCAATAAGATGGCACTCACAGGAAGTTATATGGTGGACGCACAACATCGATTGATGCCAGATGAAGTGTGGCCCGATACAATGGGAGTATTGGTATGCATAGATACAGATGCGGCATGGTACAGTTCAAACGTTAGATCTCGGAGCATGTAGTAAGAGATGTATACTATGTTCGAGTGGTAGACACGGATGCAGACGATGGGACACACCGGCGAGTCGTCATTGCGGGTTCCCCCTCAATGCATAATTGAGTTACTTGTAGTCGTAGTTACGGGAAAGACATCCCAGTAGCCTAGTGGTGGTGATAGTAGTGAGAATGTATTTCCATAATAACTTAGTGGCAGTGTTTCGATAGTTAGTAGCCAATGGGCGGTGTTTACATATAGAGTAGCTCTAAGAGTGATGGTGGACCATTAATTATTGAGGTTTGGTCCACTGCTCGATTCTTGTCGTAGCCTATACAAGTTGTAGTGTAGGTGTGTGTTGGACAAAAACCCTTAAGTTTTGACCCTAGGAAGTACATGGACACTTGTAGAACACCCTAGGTTACATAGGGTAGATATAAAGTTAACTGCACGTGATCACCATATATTAAACTTATACTCATTTACTAGACTTTTATCTAAAGCGCCGTCTTCTTTTCACTTTCCCCCACCATAGGATGACAGATCCGCAGTTGATTGGGAATGGTACATGAAGAAAGGATCTACATATTGGGGTTCTCCTATTCTTTATTGTTCATTATGTAGTTACATATTGTATTAAAAGCCTGTAAAATTTATATTGTACTTCAGGAACAATGTATATGGCTATAGGTATTTTGGAGACTATTTTTTGAAATGTCTATTTTTTTATACTTATACTTTAGTTCCTTCCGCTGTGAGTTTTGAAAGTGTAGAATGTCTTAGAATTTACCTTTATAATTATGCTAGGGAAATGTTATAAAAACCCAACAGCTCATATTCCTCGGCATGTCGCAAGTCCGAAGTCAACCTAATCTTTGGATTGGGGTGTCGGGAAGTGCAAGTTGTTGCATTTGGTATCAGAGCTTAGGTTTAAGATCCCCTAGGATTTAGGCACGTATTGAGAGGATATATTTGAAAAGTTTTTGGAAAAAAAATAGTTTTCCATAATGGTTTTCAAAAAGGTTTCTCAAAATGGACTTTTGAAAAGGTGTATGTATATATGTATAGACAAAAGTTTTAAAAGGTTTTACGTGTGTGTAAATATCTATATAGCAAGAAAGAATACTATCACTTATTCTACTTAGTACTATCTATTGGAAAATTGAAAATAATTCTCAAACACTGATAGTGAGAATGAGCAATTTTTACAGGAATGGCTCGGGTAATGCAGCTAAGATTCTGGGAGGGAACGTCCCTAAATGGTTACGCCGGTATCTAAAAGCGAGAAGACAAGATGAGCCTAACCAGACTAAGGAAGTGTAATTATAATTTTCTGATATGTGTATTAATACACAACACCCTGTAGATTTTGACTCATAAGGTAGTTATTGGCTTAATCCTTATATAAGCAGACAATTACAGGTCAAAGTAAAGGTTAAGGTTATAAAATTTAAGGGAAAATATAAACTTTTCACATTTATTGGGGTTTTGGAAAACACCTAATTTTAGTTTAACATTATTCACGATATTTGATTTGATAAATTAAATAGAATAATGTAAATGATTAAGAAAGAATGAGATTAGTTATTAATAAGGTTGTGCCTTAATAAATTAAGCAGTGAGATTGTTTTAAATAACTTAACCTATAGGAGAATATATGAGAGGGGCAAAATAGGTAGATCCATCTTTTGGTCCTTTAAGCCTCCCCCTTTATTATCATCCTTATTTTTTCATAAGATCAAGGCAATAAAAAAGAAGAGAGAGGCCGACCATTAAACAAGGGGTTAGAAGAGGAAAGTAATGCGAATCAAAGAAAAGACTTAGGGGTTTAAGAGCTATATCAAATCTCAACTCCAACGTTAACTCTAATGTCAATAATACATGAACCATCTTTTTTACTTGTGTTTATATTCGGTTATGAATAGTATCCAAATTATTATTGTTTTTTTACTATAATATGGTTGTATAATCATTATTTGGATAGAATAATGATTTATGGAATTTTTATGAAATTATTTAAGTAGTTTTTAAGGGTAAAACCTAAGGTTTTAGTCTCTAATAAATTTGATTTTTGGATATGTGACGTAAAACGTTAATTTGGAGATGGGTTTTTAATTTCATAATTTTCCAAATTATATTATATATTTTATGAATTTCTAAGGAGGAAATAGCTTTATTTCAGGTTTGTTTAAAATAACTAAATATTATTTTTGGCCCCAAAATTTATATACGGTAAAGAAAATATTATTTTTGAATTTCTGTGATTTTTGGGGATTTTTTCCAAGTGATTTAGAATTATGATGGATTTATTTTGCTAGAGAAGCACTTAGGTTAATAATTAACAAAGATCCTTAAGTAATTGGGTTGACAAATGATTTTGGAACTTTAAACTTGGGTGTATTTAGAGAAAAAATTGTGTAAAGTAGTTTGACGTCCAATACAAAATGGACAAGAGATTGGATTTGGCGAAAAGTATCCGCCTTTAGTAGTAACAGTACAGTTTGTATAAAATTTACGATGATGTCACTGATGTGGAACAACACATGGGATACTTAGTATTATAAGTATGTGATGCGTTGCGCCATGCATGTGGCAACAACGCCGCATACCAACAATGTCGCCAAGCATTATGACAATGCTTGTTATAGTGACCTTAGATCCAGTTCAACCAATCTAATAACATTTCAAGATGTTATATCGTCATCCTAATCAATTTCAACAACCACCAATTTCAACAATCCAAAACAGCATAAATAAAATTTTATTTGCTATCAAACATTACCGATTAACCAAATGAGTGAGTTTAACTCACCTTGAGTTTTCAATTCGCCAAACGTTCCAAATTTTAAATTAAATCGAACGATGTTCGATTTAACCTAAAATTTTAGCTATTTCCAATTGTCTCCAAACTAGTTCCATAATGCAATGCTCATCACCACAATTACATCGCTACTTGTTTTGTCTCAATCGGACCTCGTATGTGCAAGATATGCATTTTATAAGAATTCACGAATTTATAATATAAATAAATTTACAAATTTTCTTTTTTTTAAACCTTAACGCATCCTGGCCGTACGTTTCTCCCAAGTTCAGATCCAGGCCGCCCATCTACTCCTCTCCCACATTCGAGTAACCCAGCCAAAACGAACCCATCATCGCCGTTAACAACATGATCGTCCGCCTCCTCACGCCGTCGTACCACGATCGACTACCACCATTCAAACGCCCTCCACGACTAGCACCAACGCCCAAGATCTGGTCAAGCTCGGTCTCACCAACGACTCAAAAATCACGCACGAACTGAGCATAAACGGAATGAAATTTCGGCCTCCACGTCGCTCCGTTTCAGATCACCACCGTTAGATGTCTTTAGCTCGTCACGCTCTTCAACTTTCTAGTTGATGATGAAGCCTGATATTGCTTGGGTTGAGAGGATTCGAAGGAGAAAGTTTGATGATTTTTAGCCATTGAAAGGTGGAGGCGGCTGCGTTCTATTTGGTTAGGGTTTTGGCTGAATACGCGAGTATATATATATATATAGGTGTATACGTATATTATATTATTATTTTCACTGTTCACGTACTTTTCTGGACGAACTCCAAACAAGGCGTGCCTCCTGGCGTTTATAATGTTTTACTACCATTACGAATACAATGGAATATGTTTCGAGGCCTAATTCCATCATATGTGGAAGATAGCTTTTCGAATCGAATTATAATATTAAACTTCCAATATTAATTTCAACGCGTTTCTATCCCGTACGACCAAACGGTAACTCCAATCGCTATGAAATTTGAAATCCGATAATAATACACTATTACGGATCTAATGGAACTAGTTTCGTTGAATTCCAAGACTGTTCCCCGAATGGTTATTTTATCTTGTCGATTAAATCGAGTGATTTTCAAAATCGATGAAATTGTTTGAAATCCAAATTCTAAAAACTTATCAACTCAATTATAATTCAAATAGAATTTATATCCATATTAGAAACCATTCTGATTCATATTAAATCACAAATTCAATTATTTACACTATTCCAAATACTAAATTTCACTATTAAATAAATATATATATATATATATATATATATAATTTTCAAATTTTTATTTATCGACTTTTAATCCCATTCAAAAGTTCACTATCATCACTCTACTTCAAATAGAGTTTAAATCAACTTAAGAAATCATTTCCATTCACATTTAACTCCAAATTCACATATTTACCCAATTTCAAATATTATATTTACTATTCACCAAATCCATTTAATCGCTACATTTGAAATTTCAAATCATTTCACAAATTTCACTAAAATCTCTATATTCAAAATCAATTAATATTTCGAATTCAACATTTAAAAAAAATAAACGTTCAAAACCAAACGACCAAAATTCCGGGTCGTTACATTCCCCCCCCCTAAAAGAACTTCGTCCCCGAAATTACCAAGGTAGGAAAAATGATCCAAACCCATTTCTTTACAAAACCCATTTGGTTAAAATTCTATTATTACCATTTCCTAAGTCTTTTAGTCCCACCCAAATCTACTAATTCCTATTTATTCATCGAATTCCATTATTCCAAGCTATAATTTCAAATCAAATTTAGTTAACAAAATTTTCCAAAATTTTTCTAACACTCTAAATTTTCGAAATTTTTTGACAGAGTCTCCCCTATACGGAGAGCCTTTTACAATATCTCAAATATGATAAATATAATATACATCGACCCACACGGTCAGAAACACAATATATATCAATATTTGTCTCATTTTCGCTTTTAATGCATAACCGTACCTTATATTAGCGTTATTAAGTGAGTTAGCTTAATTTATATGCAATTACGCAACCCAAAATCTATCCAAACAGCTTCATGCACCTGTACTTACACAAAATAAGCACATAAGTTTCATAACCATTAAATTTTTATAACATTCCTTTAACGAACTTAAACACATGTTTTTCTTAAAACAAACATATTATAACATGTATATTTCGAATGCGTAAACAAGTACAAGGTTCAAACATTCAATTATCCATTTCCAATCAATGTATATTCAATTTCAAATTGATTCACAATCAATTCATTTGCATTCCATTCATATACACATTCATTATATTCAAATCCATTTTATTAATCTCTGAATCATTCCTTGTAAATCGATTCTTGAACAACTTAGCTCAGGTTCATGCATTTGCATTCATATTGATTTCACTTCCAACTTATATTACACCTTTTCCATTCACTTTCATTCAATTCACATAGTGTTATTCACTTCATTTTATAGTGAACGACATTTCATTCCATGCTAATTTATTTATAAACCATTTCATAAAATTATTTCTAAGGTTTATTATAAACATTCCATACCATTACTTAAGTTCATATTCAGCTTTATAACTTAAGTTCATACCTAATCTTATCCAATCCATACTCCAAAATCATATACAATTCATTTACTTTTGAATTAAATTCATTTCTTGTTATCAAATACTTAACCATTTTAACTTGGTCATACTTTACCACTTTCTCAGTTTAATAAGTTATACGAACTTATTTATTCACAATTCCATGAATTTCCACTTAATTTTACTCACATTTAATATTTATAACATATAGTTATATAATCACTTCACAATTCATGTTTATATTCAATTTACTCAATTCCAATACACCCTCCATTTAAAATTTCAAAATTTTGAATTTCCATTCCTTTATCATAATATCAAACCATTTTCATTTTGGTTTTACCATTTCATTTCTCAATTCATAAATTTAAGGACTTATTTACTTAAAATCTCATATTGCTTACTTGAGTCCATTCACATCTTATAATCATAACTCTGCATTATATATATATCACTTTATAGCATAAGTGTATCCATTCCATTCAATAATCATAACTTATAGTTATACAATCATTTTACATTTCAAACTTTATATTAAATTCAATTCAAATCCAATTCAACTATATTTAACCTATCTTAGGTTAAATTTCAACCTATATTATTCATTTTAACTTACTCAAGTTAAACTTTAATTCAAGGATTAAAATTCACACTTTCCTTTCTTATTTATATCAACTCCAATTTATAAGTTCAATAACTGATTTTCTCCTGACTTCACAAATCATTTAAATGGAAATCCTAGAATTCAATCATCCGGTTTTATTTCAAATCATTTTGAAATCATAAATATACATATATCCACTTTTGTATATCAAATCATACTTTCGGAATATTAAAACAACTTGGTTTTGCCCAAAAAAAATCCCTTTTGAAATATCTAAAACAAAACTCGTTTACCAAACAAGTCTAAAACAAATAATCATAGCCAATCACTATGGTAGCAATATGTCACTTAGAAACTCGAAAATGAAGTCTGATGATGCGGCCGTCATCTCTAGAATTATTTTCCAACGACTGAAGTGAGTTCAGTCCTTCCTTACTTCCAAACCCATTCAAAACATTTCCATCCAGATATATGTCCAAAATAATATCACCATTCTTCCTTTCAAACACTTTGGAAAACATATCCAAAATCTTCAAGATTTAAAAATCCCCAAATTGTTAGTTCAAATCCATTTAAAACATTTCCCAAAATTTTCGAGACTAAAAATTTCCAAATTCTGGTTTGAATCCACTTTTAGTTACAAATCATATGTATAATCATAGTTATACAATTTCTATTTGGTTATATAAACCATTTTAATTTTTATAATCTTGTTTTATTATAATATTAACAACCAAACATTCCAATTATACTGTAATAATTTCATAAAATTATTTCCTTTATATCAAAATATAGTTTGTGTAAAATTATTTCATTTACCCTCTACAAAACAATAATGTGTCAGTTTACCTTGTTTAAGAGTTTAAAAACCCCTATCGATATGGTTGTACTTCCCGTACCGACCAGAATTCATAAACACTCAACCGATATGTCAACACAATATAAAACATTTTATATTCACTAACAAATACGCGCTCATATCTATTAAACACTCAAACTCATTCTAGGGTGCTACTGACCCTATCTCTAATGAGTAATCCCCACCAAAGCCTAGATATATCGCCAACCTAAGCTCAGATACCACGTGTGACGACCCGAATTTTCGACCCTCGAAAATCGGCATTAATATGTTCACTATATAGCATGTCGAACAATCGAGTGTCGAAAAGACGGATTGTTAGGGGAAAAGAAAGAAGGTAGAAGAAAGAAAAAACTAAACAAATATAGAATCTCACAGCGGACTGAATATTATATAATATCAATAGCTCTTTACACAAATCAAAACTGTAATATACATATCTCAAATTAAGGTACATAAATCAATAATTACCAGCCTGGACAGTTATAACAGCCTATCCTCACAATTGCTGATAATTCAAACAAACACTGCAGCGGAATAAACAAGTACGAGAATATGTTTCAGTCTCCAGCTTGTCTCTTAGGCTCCAAAGCAATCCAAATCTATATCTGCAATATGCTCGACCTGACCCGAGCATTATTATAAAATAATAACACACGGATCAGTCTAGTAAACCAGCGTGAGAAAACACACTCAATTTGATTTATTAAATTATAAACCTTTCCAAAATAAAGGTATCGTAAGACCACGCCACACATAAACACGGACGGATTTTTACCTTACGATCACTAAACCATTACTATAGAAAATCCAGCGATATTATAATAATGTCTAAGTGACAAAATAGTAATAATCAAGTAGTTGTGATGCTCGTGCTGTGTACATCACAACAATACTAGTATAAAATCAAAACTCGATAAGGCTCGTTCGCTAATTGTGTAGGATTTCCATGGAGGTGCCCTCGGTACTTTGAGAATGGTCCTTCTGCACAAGGATCAGAGTTATCCTTCCGAAGCATCATACCCGTCTAGCCAGGGTATTATAGGAAAAACATAACTGGTCTTGCTAAGACCGAGTGCTCGCTCTGGCATGCCAAAAACAACTGAAGGTATCGGTATTGCTAGAAAAGGAGCAGAGTACACCCTATGGGTTTGCCAACCCTACTGGCCATGCCTCCTATCTTTGGTTTTAGTCATTTTCGCTGGTGAGGCTACGTTTGGCATTTCAGCTTACACACCGTTTCAAAAATAGATCCCGGAATCCCATATGGACATCCACACCTTAACAGGTCATGGACACACCTGAATTCCACATCTCAATAGATCTTGGAATCTCACATAGATTCCCACACTCCAACAAGTCACGGAACCACATATGGATTTCAACATCCTAAAATACAATGCATCTCCTCCATTTAATAGTATATGGTTTTGGAGTAGGTCATGGGTTCTAAGTCATCAATACGAGTACACTCCCCATTTCTTGGGTGCTCCAAAAATAATCGTCGATTTCTGGAATGGTCAAGACCGGTTCTTTAGGAAATAATCAGAAAATACGTAAGAGCGGGGATCACCCCCAAACCGTTTAAGTGGACGGATCTCCTTATCATTTATCCCAGAAGAACAATGAGTTTATACGTACAATATAGCACCTCGAACGGTTATTGTACTATATAATTCCCGTGTTTCCCCTAGACATTTCCAGAGTTAAAATCCATTGGTGTTAAGTAGGAAATCGTTTCCTACAACCAAAATTAAGAAGGACTGCATATTTGGGCCAAGATTTGATAGTCGGTTATTTAACTATCAAATAAACAAACATTCAACCAAGATTACATTTCCCACTGAAATCACTAAGCCTCGTTTAGTCTAATTTCGAAAAATCTAAATTCCTTTATTTAAACATCCATTTACTTATTTCATTAGAATAAGTATATTCACAAATCATTCCTTTCAAATATTTGAAACTATATTATAAAAATAAATGTGGAAGTGTCATTCGGTATCGACCATGGATCGCAGCTCGATGATTGCGTCTTTATTCTAGAAAAACCAAACTTAACTTAGGCAATCTCTGCCCCTTGATTTCCGCCATGCAATCAATCATAGATCACAGTTTGCACAATGGTTACGTTGCTATCCCAACGAAAACATTCCAAACTGTAGGCAATCTTTTCCCCTCGAATTATGCTATGAAAATATACCACTTCTTCCCAAAAAAATCATTTGAAAATAAATTTCCAAAATTCGTTTGTAACTACAAATATTTGCATGATACTAACTTCTGAACTTTCTAATTTTGAATAGCACCATTAAATTACAAATGGCTTTAACAATAACTAACTTTAAAACAAAAATTTACTTTTAAAAATAGATTTTAATAAAGGACTTTGAAAATGATTAAGGAAGAATTTAAAGCAATTGAGATATCGATAATAATATCATTTGGAACCTTTTACAGAATCATTTAATAATATATTATAATAACTTCCAAAACCAACTTTTAACATATACTTCAGTAACTATTTTAAACAATATTTTTCAAATAAAGTAATTGGTATTTAAATAATCATTTATTAATCAATTATATTACCATAAATAAATAATCCGACTTTCAAATCTCGAAATAATTTTGAAGGAAAAACATTTAAGTGAAATAACTAACATTACTATAGGAATCATTTACAAAACATTTGCAAATGATAAATTTTAAACAAAACCTTTGTATATATTTACTAATAAAACATTTCACTTCAAATTATACAAATCTGAAGTTAAACCAAAAACCCGTAACTTTCCAATGTTATACTGAGGCTTAGAAATCCCAATGGTACTTATCAACTACCATTCAATTCAATTTAACTATCAAAGTTAAATTACAAGCATTTACATAATAGTCATATATGTAAATCAAATCAACACTTAACAATGATTTGTTAAAATATCAATTATTCAATATAAATCAACTAGCATTTGAACAAAGTCCGAATTAATCAATTAGCAGAATAAAAATTGATTCTGCTAACCAATTATCATTCACAACCAAACTCTTCCATTTATTATTCACCGATGTTTATTTGGCCAAATAGATAACACCAACCTATTTAAATTCAGCTTATGTTATAATTTAACAACGTAAATTTTAAAATAATCCATTTATCAATTCCTGACACACATGATTCAATACTGGAAATAAACTTAAAAATAAACATAAACAGTTTAATAGCAATTCGAGATGCTATATCGTGACCCTAGATCCAGTTCAACCAATCTAATAGTATTTCAAGATGCTATATCATCATCCTAATCAATTTCAACAATCCAAAACATCATAAATAAAATTTTATTTGTTATAAAACATTACTGATTAACCAAATGAGTGAGTTTAACTAACCTTGAGTTTTCAATTCGCCAAACGTTCCAAATTTTAAATAAATCGGACGGTGTTTGATTTAACTTGAAATTTTAGCTATTTCCAATCGTCTCCAAATCAGTTCCATAATGTCGTGCTCGTCGCCACGATTCCGTCGCTGCTTGTTTCATCTCAATCAGACCTCGTATGTGCAAGATATGCATTTTATAAGAATTCACGAATTTATAATATAAATAAATTTACATTTTTTTAAAACTTAACACATCCTGGCCGTATGTTCCTCCCAAGATCAGATCTAGGCCGCCCATCTACTCTTCGCCCACATTCGAGTAACCCAGCCAAAACGAACCCATCATCGCCGTTAACAACATGATCGCCGCGCCTCCTCATGCTGTCGTACCACGATCGACTACGACCATTCAAACGCCCTCCACGACTAGTACCAACGCCCCAGATCTAGTCAAGCTCGGTCTCACCAACGACTCGAAAATCGCCCACGAACTGAGCATGAACGGAACGAAATTCCGGCCTCCACGTCACTCCGTTTCAGATCACCACCATTGGATGTCTTTAGCACGTCACGCTCTTCAACTTTCCAGTTGATGACGAAGCTTGATATTGCTTGGATTGAGAGGATTCGAGGGAGAAAGTTTGATGATTTTAGGCCATTGAAAGGTGGAGGCGGCCGCGTTCTATTTGGTTAGGGTTTTGGCTGAATACGTGCGTATATATAGGTGTATACATATATTATATTATTATTTTCACTGTTCACGTACTTTTCTAGACGAATTCCAAACGAGGCATGCCGCTTGGCGTTTATAATGTTTTACCCTATTCCAAACATAGTGCAATATGTTTCGAGGCCTAATTCAATCATTTGTGGAAGATAACTTTTCGAATTGAACTATAATATTAAATTTCCAATATTAATTTCAGCGTGTTTCTATCCCGTACGACTAAACGGTAACTCCAATCGCTACGAAATTTGAAATCCGATAATAATACACTATTACGGATCTAATGGAACTAGTTTCGTTGAATTTCAAGACTGTGCCCCGAATGGTTATTTTATCGTGTCGATCAAATCGAGCGATTTTCAAAATCGACGAAATTGTTTGAAATCCAAATTCTAAAAACTTATCAACTCAATTATAATTCAAATAGAATTATATCCATATTAAAAACCATTCCGATTCATATTAAATCACAAATTCAATTATTTACACTATTCCAAATACTAAATTTCAGTATTAAATATATATATATATATATATATATATATAATTTTCAAATTTTTATTTATCGACTTTTAATCCCATTCAAAAGTCCACTATCATCACTCTACTTCAAATAGAGTTTAAATGAACTTAAGAAATCATTTTCATCCACATTTAACTCTAGATTCACATATTTACCCAATTTCAAATATTATATTTACTATTCACCAAATCCATTTAATCTCTATAGTTGAAATTTTAAACCATTTCAATAATTTAACCAAAATCTCCATATTCAAAATCCATTAATATTTCAAATTCAACATTTAAAAATAAATTAAACGTTCAAAACCAAACGACCAAAATTACGGGTCGTTACATTCTTAGTCTCCGCGTATGTTTTGAACATAGCACGGTCATAACAGACATGACGTGTAGCACCAGTATCTACCCACTAACCATTTGATCCCCCAACAAGGTGAATCTCATCAGTAATCATAGCCGTTAGAGGCTACTCAGTCAGGTTAGCCTACGGTGCAGGGCCTGGTCTGTTCCTACACTTGCGTGCCATATGACCTGATTTTCCACAGTTGTAGCAAATAAATAACTGTCTAGAGTCATTCTTTTGGGGTGGTTTCTATTTGTTGCGGTTCTGACTAAGCTTGCGTCTTGATTCTTAAAAATTTTAAGATTTGATTTCAGAAGTGCAGCTTTCTTAGTGTTGTCTGTAACAGCAAGCACTTCTTCCTTCATATCTTGTTTACGTGATTCCTCCTTAATACGGAGGCGAGTTATCAAGCTTTCCAAAGAAAATTCTTTTGTTTTATGTCTCAGATTATTCTTAAAATCCTTCCAACTATGGGGTAGTTTATCTATCAAAATAGCAACTTGGAATTGTTCATCAATAACCATACCTTCGGAGACTATCTCATGAGCTATTTTCTGAAGTTCATGAGACTGTGTCTCTACTGACCTATCATCCGTCATCTGAAATTTGAGGTAGTGGCCGACGACATATTTCTTTGCTCCAGCTTCTTCTGTATCATGCTTCTTTTACAGCAGAAGTCATTGTTGTCTGTAACGTCTTCAAATTGTTGGGAACAATGAACTTCGGCTGAGTCGTGTACGTTGTCACTTTCTCAAAAACGTTTCGACGTTCTGCTCGAAGGTGCAAAGCAGTTCTAAAAAACAAACGTCACCGCCTCTAGAATAAAACAATCTCTCTAATCTGAAAAAATATCAACTTATTTTTGCTGACAAAGTCGATTCTGATTTGCACTCTGAAATACTGCTCCAGATGTTTAGTTTTGTTGAAGGAAGAAGAAAAAGAAAAATGTCTGTTATTCTTACCATTTCTCTTTTGTCTATCTATCATTTAAATAGGCAGAATGAAAATTGTATATGTTACTAAAGTGATGGAATGTTAATGGATTTTAATTTATTCTCATTTAAAATAATATTGTAATACCTTTAGCTTTTATAACACCTCAATAATAATGTCATATAAATATATTACCGTTATAAACTTACAACGGCTCAATTATAATAACGATTCATAAATATATTAGTGTTATAAACTTGCAATGGCTCAATTGTAATAATGGTTCATAAATAAATTACCATTAACCTATTTTTTATTTAATTTTTTAATAAATTCACTTCATAAACAAAAACATTTCCAACAATTTATATTACCTCCATTCAAACTAAATAATCCATTATCTAACCAATTATCTAATCAACTAACTAATTCAATATTCAAAATACGATTTTGCAATAAACATGCAATTATAAATATAACAATATCTAGAAAAAAGAGGAGGAGGATGCGTCGAGAGGAAGTGTTGATGGTGTTAGATGATGCTTGAAATAGGATGGAGGAAGCAACGACTATAGGCGAATGCTTAATCGATGGAGGGAGGTGACGACGCATATTAGTCGATGCTTGGTCGATGGAGGGAGGTAGTGATGCCTACTAGTAAATGCTCGATCGAGGGAGGGAAGATGTGGTGATTGCCAATCGACGCTCCACCGATGGATGGTGGAGGTGATGAGTTTTTTAGTTTAGAGATTCAGGATTTTTATGATTATGGTGGAGGTGATGCTTTTTATTTTTATATAATTTTCAGGTTATTAGTTATTAATTTAACTAATATTCTAATTCAATTTAGTTATATAAGTTTATTTAATATCAATATATAGTAGTATAATTTAAATGATACTGAACTTTAAGTCTGAAAATTATTATAGTTTTATTTCTTTATAAAATATTATTTGAATTTTATAATATTTAACTTTAGTTATAATAAATATTACTAGACGATATACATTTAAATGATATTAAAATTTAACTTTAATTTTAATTTACTTTAATTATTTAAATTTCATAACAGCGTATTATTTATTGTAGTTAATTTTAGTTTATACATTTACTTTATTTTTTGATGAAAGAGTGATCCTTAAATTTAGAAGAGCGCTCAATTTTAATTGTTATTATATAAAGCGAAAGGCTACCAACAAGTTAGTTTATGCATTTCAATAAATATTAGTATTTAAATGTTAATTAAAATGACACATTTTATTTCTAAGCATTTTGGACAACATTACGATTTTGTATGCTTGAATTACGAGAATTCCAAACGTGAACAGAACTATTAGTTCAAACTATCTTTTCGATTGTTAGAATTCTATCGAAATGATTAACTAGTTTGAACCGCTAATAATTCGATTTACATTCTCAATTTTCAAAATCCGAACAAAAAATTTGTCTATTAATGTAAATTACATGAAAAGTTTAAAACAAATATACATAACATTAAAAACTATTATAACTGAATAATGTAAAATTAATGACAATTATAAATATTATAAGCAGGAGGTTACTTCCACACAAGAAAATATGATAAATAGGAGGCTACTTCTAGTCTTCTACAAAAGAGAATAATTTTTCTCAATTCCTAATATTGTTCAAAGTTCATTTATAAACTTTGTAAAATCTCAAATCGGACTTCAATGCCCGTTTAGAGCAAATTATATTCGATAGATTAATTAAAGAGGGAATTAGGCAAAAGGACAAACTTTGAAAAAAATTTAGGCAGAATTTTGTCTGTATTGTAAATTCTTCTTAGCCTTCAAAAGTAAATCAATCTTATAGCTCTAATCTTTCAGTGATTAATAAAATCTTCTCTCTTCAAGTGGACGTACACTGCCTCGCGGTAGTGGAACCACTATAAATACTGGTGTTATTTATTTTTCTACATTGTATTGATCTGTGACTGTCTGTTCTGGTGTTTATCTCTGTTTGTTTCGTCTCACTACAATCACGATCCAGTTGTTTTACGCTGCGTTGAGTTTTTTTATTCCCTTAGACCGATTATCTGAAGGGATTTTCTCCAACATCAACAAAATTTTATACGATCGTACAGTAATCGTTAATCTAATGAATTCTATAAGAGTGATTAACAAATAGTACTAATACTTAATAGGCATAAAGTTCTTAGTATTCTTGTTACTCCACATCCATGGTTTAATTAGCCAAACTCATTAAGTACAAGCAGCTTCGTCGTTGATCATAAAATTGATCTCCGACTATCATTTGATATTAAACGAAATGAACGACTGTCTTCGTTGGAATTTTATATTTTGCATGTATTTCAATGTTTAGATGAACCAATACTTCGGAAGATAATAATAATAATAATTAGGTACATTTATGTAAAATGACAAATTTATAACCAAAAGGTACAGCAAAATAGTTTAGATAAATTTACAACCTGAAGGTACGACAGAAGTTAGAAATCTGAAATTTTCTAGTACGTTTTCTAGAGACGATTCATCGCATAAATATCACTGTATTTTACTTGTTCCCCATCGTTAGTCTTATTTTCCATGCATTTGAAAAAGCATATCGATGTCATCTTTGTATCGTACTGTATACTAAAGACAGCGCATATAAAAGACTAATAATGTGGATCCTAAAATGGTCCTGTTCGATTATTGCAACGACGTGAAACACGAGGCCCGTGAGATTAATTTTGGATCGTTCGTTTTTATTTCTTGTCTGTTTTGAATGATATAATTAATTTTGGATCGTTCTTTTTTTATCTCTCGTCTGTTTGGAATGATATAATATAATTAATGGTGTAAATACGCTGCTTGCCTCCATGTGATTTTTGATATATTGCACATCAGCATTTGTACGGTCGCAGCAACGTAATCCAAAATGGCCCAACCGAACTTCAAACAAAAGGACCTAATTAATTTGATTCTTTCTTTATTTTTTTGTTAAATCTACGTGGTTTGATTCTTTGTACTTGTTATTTTCAAAAGCAACTACGGCAGATTTTCACTTTTTAACATCTCACTGAATTGCTTTGAGTTGACTTCACCCTTTCTCAAAGTATCTTTGTTCTTTTGTTCTTTAAACCAGTGTTTTGGAAACTGGACCCAGCCGCGGTCGGACCGTGAAAAACCGCGGGCCGTGGAGCCAGCCATTCCGGAATTCAATTGGACCGTTTATATGCCTGAACCTTCGGTTGAACCAGAAAAACAAGATCGAACCGCGTGAAAGAAAATCATCCGACCGCTTTCATCTCTTTCATTTCTCAATCGTGTATTTTTTTTTTCTCGGATCAAAGTAAAAATGGAAGAACCCTAAATCGATCAAAACCTGAAGCTTCTCCACTGCCGCAAGCTGATGCCTCTACTTCAATCGCAATCTGTTGCCTCCAATTCCATTGCAACCCACTGCATCGGCCTCCATCATAACATGCTTTGCTGACGAAATTAGATAATTGGGTGTTTTTAGTTGCTTTGATTTTTGAAGTAGGTCAGTGATTTCTGAAAATGATTTGAAAATTGGTTATCGATTATTATAAAAACTTAGATGTAAGGCTTTTCTCCAAAGTGCAAATGTGGGAATATCGAATAGAAAAATATGACAAATTTTGATGGGAGAAAAATATATACAGAGCCGACCCTTAGTGAAACAGCAAGGGACTTCATGAGTGATTTACTGGTTTATAGATGACGTTATGTTTAGAACTTTAGAGTCATACAGATCACAAGTGTTCCCACATAGAAAACTTTACCATAGAAATCATACCTAAATCTGATGTGAACACCATAGAAAACTTGCAATAGAATTAATAAAGATGTACTAAGTTTTGAATACATAGTTGATTGCAGTTCTGTAAATATGCTCCAACACACTGAATGCATAGTTTATTTGTATACACAAATCTTAGAATATAAATGTCATCAAAATTCATAATTTATTTAATTTATGCAGTTCTGTAAATATGCTCACACTGAATGCATAGTTTATTCAAATACACATTGAATGCAGATTTGTGTATGTTTATTCAAATACACAAATCTTAGAATATAAACATCATCAAAATTCAAGCTTATGTAATTGAATATGTTCAGCTTTCAAGTTAATATAGGTTGGATTTCGAAGGCAGTAAATCCTAACTGGATATATAACCTTGAATGCACAGTTGAATGTTCGTATATTTAACATATGTGAAACTTGTCCACATTTAAAATATATAATTTCACATTTAATCCTATATAGACAAACTACTGTATTGCAGCAGTTAGCAACTACTATTTTTTTATAAACTTTTACTTGTTACATGATACTGTGAATGATAAATAACGATCTTTCATTTTTAGTGATAACAGAATGACATCAAATCCACATTCTGGAGAAGCGTCAAATCCTAGTATCGAAACCACTGATCGTCAATCAAATAGACCTAAGACGGATCTAGCATGGCAATATTGCACCGAGACAATAATCAATGGAAATTCAGAGATAAAATGTATGTTTTGCAACAAAACATTCAAAGGCGGCAGGATTCGCCGCTTCAAATATCACCTTCCCGGTTTAAATGGAGGTGGATGTGCGACTTGTTTGCGCGTAAAAGATGAAGTCAAACATGCTATGAAATTGAACATTGAAAGCGGGGAAGTTCTAAAAAAGAATACTGTGATAAAAAAGTCTAAAATTTGTGTTTTGGAAAACGAAGCAGAAGATGGTTTACTTCATAATTATAGAAAGAGATCTGCGTCTACTAGCTTACAACCTACTGGTTCTACCGATCTTTTGAGTCCTATTTTTATGCCGAGAACCACCGTCGATACTCAACCAACTATAAAAAGTGTATACCAAGGCCAAGCAGTCAAGGATGCGGTGGACATGACCGTTGCAAAGTGCTTCTATGATGCGTCAATTCCTTTCAATGCGGTAAATTCTGTATTGTATCAATCGATGATTAATGCAATTGCTAGTTACAGAAAAGGATACTAAGGACCAAACCTCTATGCATTGCATGGCAAGTTATTGAAGAACTGTGTTGCACAAGTGGATGATGAAGTCAAAAAACACCGTGATTCATGGAAGGAAACTGGTTGTACGTTAATGGATGGTCGGATCCGAATGGTAGAAGTTTGATTAACTTCTTGATTTATTCTCCTAAAGGTACACTGATTTTTATTATGACTTCCATGTTTTTTGCGAACCAAATACTATAATATGCTGTCAAACGACAAACACAACTTTAAGCGTTGCATGTTTTACAAACCTGATTATTAGTAAAGTAAGAAGAAAAAATGAGTTTCAGTTTACTTTTTTGTAGCAATTCCATATACTTTAAAACATGTTTTAATTATTTACCTTATCTACTATGATATAGGTACATTATTCTTGAAATCCGTTGATGCTTCAGCTGCTTCTAAAATCACCGTAATGCTTTTTTGCCTATTTAAAGAAGTTATTTTGTTAGTAGGAGCTAAAAATATTATGCAAGTAGTAACCGACAATGCGGAAAACTACGTAGCTGCTGGAAGATTAATTGAGAAGGAATTTCCTACTATTTCATGGTCCTCATGTGCCGCACATTGCTTGAATTTAATGTTTAGTGATATTGGGAAACTTGAGCGAGTCTCCAATGTTGTAGATCAAGCTTCGAAGATAAAAAAGTTTATTTATAATCATTGTTCCGTTTTATCTCTAATGCGAAGATTCACAAATGGGAGAAATTTACTTCGTCCGGCTCCGACTAGATTTGCTACAAACTTTGTTGCTTTACAAAGTATTTTAAGTCACAAAGATGAACTTTGGCCATGGTGACTAGTCAAGATTGGAAAGCATCATCATATGCAAAAGATATAAAGGGGAAACAGTTTGTTAATCATGTTTTTGATCCGACATTTTGGAAGGAATGCTCTTTGATTGTTAGTATTACCGAACCACTTATTCGTGTTCTTAGACTCGTCGATAGTGAGGAGAGACCCGCAATGGGTTATTTGTATGCTGCAATCCACAATGCAAGAGAAGATGTGATAAAAAGATTTTCCCGGAACAAAAAGATTATAGAGCCTTTTATCAATATAATGGAAAGTCGATGGGATAAACAATTGCATAAAAGTCTACATTCTGCCGGTTTCTGGTTTAATCCTCAATATCAATATAATGTGGCGATGATGGAGAAACACTATTCTTGTCATTCGGCTATTTTAGATGTAATTGAGAAATATTCCAACGAGGATTCAGATTTGACTAGAAGTCTTACAAAAGAGATAAAATTTTACAAGAATGCAGAAGGTGATTTTGGAAGGAACTCTGCTATAAATAATCGTCATCTAATGCTTCCAGGTGAACATCTAAATTTCAAAGCAAATTATTATTTAAATTTATAAGCCATAATTATTATGTGATTCAAATGTAGATGAATGGTGGTCAATTTACGGAATCAGCACGCCAAATCTAAGAAAGTTGGCTATTCGAGTGTTAAGCCAAACTTGTAGCTCCTCGAGATGTGATAGGAATTGGAGTGTTTTTGAACAAATCCATTCAAAAAAAGGAATCGACTAGAGCATCAAAGACTGAATGATTTGGTGTTCATTCACTACAATCTTCGACTTGGACAAAAGTAAGTTGTTCATTTAATCATTATACTTCAGTTTTCTCTAGCATTGTATGTACATGATCTACTGTATCCTCAAATTTCAGTGGAACAATGTTTGCTTTTGTACATTTTCTTTGGCATTTATAACTTACATTGCCAGACAATGTATTTGATAGTGCACATCACAGTTTGATAGTGCACAGTGCATTTATAACTTGCATTGCTATTTAGGAATGTCAATACAAAGCATTACTTGTCAGCCAATGACAGTGCACAATTTGATAGTGCACAGTACAGTGCATGCGACTTTAACCAAGTTGAAATTATAGTGCACAGTTTGAGCTCCATATAATCAATTCTCTTTATTAAATTTGGTACCACTTTTGTGTTGGTTCTGCTTTATTACTAGGAAGCAAAACAGTTAATAATTGCACATAATATAAATCGTAGTTTATATTATGAGTTGAAGTGCTAGTTAAGACATTTGTTTGATTCAGATTCTTGTGTACAGTTTATATTATTATCATTCCATTTAGCATATCAATTTTTAAAATTATCTTTCTCATTACTCTTGATTCAAAGTGTTAGCTGGCATTATTTTCCATGCAATATCTTTGCTATTTTATCATAAACTCATGCTTTGTCTAATTTATTACGTTCTTTTAGACGTGAATTGAAGGGGCGAAACTATGATCCTATTAGTTTCCTTGAATTTGACGAAAACAACACATGGGTGGTGGAGGAGGAACCACCCCACCATTATTGACAGTTGATGAGATTAATGCTTTGTATAACAGTGAAGGTTACAATTTTTTCATTTTGAATTATCTATTTTATGTATTTTAACATAGAGGTTGATTGTTCTATATTTGTGTTATTTTGATAGATGCCAATTGCTTTGAAAATGTAGAATTAGATAATACTGACTTAGAGCAACTTTAAGTTGATGAAGACATTGATGGGGTTAAGAATGATGATGCTGAAATTGGCACTGATGATATTATTGGCAATGAAGTAGGCTTACAAGGAATACACAATGGTGTGGAAACATTTAATTTTGATACATCAATTTCATATACGGCAATGTTACATGAAGCCGAAGAAGGTGCTACGAGTAATAGACATACATCATTATGGACCATGAATATATTACCAAGCTTTGTAGTGTTTGAGTGTGAGATGTAGTTTGAAAACTTCTTGTAGTTTTTGGGTTGTTATTTTGGAGTTTATATGTATCCTCCCTGTCAGCTATTATATGATAATTTTATGTATGTTAAGTTTAAAACAAAACTGTAGTGTGTTTGAACATTTATATCTTTTGCAACAAAACCAAACTTTTATGTATTTTTTGCATATGAGTGAGTTTAATTGCTATGTGTTTAATTCAAGGTTCAAAAGCATCACCATATGAGTGAATATCATCATACATTATTAAACTTGTTCTATAATCTACATTTTAAATGTATAAATTATTAAAAAATAAAAATGCATGGTTCCGATGGTCCGACCGGTTCAACCTTCGAAACCCTGAACCTTGGAGCGTCACGGTCTAAATTGCGGTCCGGTTCTTAAAACATTGCTTTAAACTATCACTTATGTAAAGGTAACATGCGATATGTAAAATAAGAAGTGTCAAAAGTATGTGCCAAATACCATTACTAATGCCACAAGGCTTATGCAGTTAAAGTACTCAACGGTACTATGCGGTGTAGATGGAAAAAGTTATAGCGGAAAATAACGGAGGTATGATGTCCGTTTTTAAATCCGTTTTCCGTTCATTATATATAAACAAGGCTGTTAATTTTGTACGAGTGTCCGATGTCCATTCGTGTCTGTGGCCGAAATACGCCCTTCCGAGTTCGTTCAATTTTCAGTTAGGACACGAGGTAGGACTACAAAATTTGTATGAGCAAAAATCTCGTCCGGTCCGTGTTCGTTCGAATTTGTCCGAATTTCTTATAATTCAGTATATCTTCTATGTTTCTCAAAACATAAATGACAACTATTTGGTCAGCTAATTGAGTAAGGATTCATAAAATGCTTATACTTCAACACACATTGATAAAAATAATATAGCTGATGGAAATTCTATTAAACAACATAAAATTTGATGTAAATAGCAATGTTCATCCGTGTCCGTTCGATTCCATGTCCGAAAAACGTATGTACATGTCCATCCAATTTCATTTAGGACACGAGCTAGGACAACAAAAATTGTACGAATATAAATCTCGTCCGGTCCGTGTCCATTTCAATTTTATTTAAGACAGAAACTGAACACACCTTCGTCCGGTCTGGTCCGATCGATTTACACCCTTATATATAAAACCAAATATTTAAAGTTAATTTATTCTCGTTCTCACATTATTGGTGTAGGAAAAAGAAATATTCTAACTTATATTGAGCACTTATGTCTTAAAATTAGGTTTTTAACCCAACTTTATTGATTTAATATAAAAGAAAATCACTCAAATCAATGTATGTTAATGTTGCTAAAGGTGTGATGCCCCACATCTATACTCATACTAGTAATTCCATCGACTAGTACGAAGAATAAGGCTGTTGAGGAGCGACCATCTGTGTAATAGATTTGTGCGAGTACCGATATGCCAGATAGAATGATCGTGCATTTCATTTCAAGAGGAAATCTGACATATCAAATACAAACTCAAAGCTACTACATAGTGGCTATGTAGCCTTCGAAAACAAATATAAAATAAGCATAACACAAATCAGTAACAGATATTCATATCACTAAGGCGGAAACAAATATGAATATAACACATAGAAGTGTACATCAAAGTAGTGGTCATACAAGATCCACTACATCACAAAAGAATAGGTACAAGTGCTAGACAAAAGAATATGTATACATCAAGGAGTCTCTATCTCGAATGTATAAAAACAAAAACTACTGAGCTAAAGTAGTTAGCCAAAAGTCAGATGACGATCCCTGATAAGAAGTCAAGTGGAAGCACCTGAAACACCTCGGTCTGACCCGAGTATTATTTAAGAAGAAAAATAATAAATGGATCAGTCTAGCTATAATTATCATGTGAGATGAGATAGAATAAGAGATATAACAAATATATATGATAACAGTAAAAATCATATAATATCCCAAGTTTTCTCAAATACCAAAAAAGAATGTCATATTCTTTAGCTTATTCACCAAATCAAAAATATTGATAAAGCTTATCAATGCAAATCACAAAAATTGGTGAAACACATATTCTAGAAATCAATAATTAGAAATCCAGAAAACACAAAGGGGGAGGCCTATCATAAACGGGAGCATGAAAACTCACCAATACGTGTATCACAAACGGGATGCTATCCCATGAGTCGCTAACCCATAGAGCCGGTGCAACGACGTAGTACAGCGATACCCCCAAGGAACCTGAAACTCAAACAAGCCGGAACAACGACGTAGTACAGCGATACACCCGATGAACTTAAAACTCAAATAAGCCGAAACAACGACGTAGTACAGCGATACGCCCGATGAACCTAAAACTCTATAAAATGGTTAAAACACCATGGGTCGTTAGCCCATAAAAATGAGACGAAGCGCTATAAATGATCATCATTGATCAATAAGTGTAAATTACACTAAGCTAGTAAATAGATGAGTTTAGCTTCATGTCCCATAACCACTGGCTTAACTTAAATATTTACGAACAAATTGTAGATTTTCACTCGAAAATTGTCACAAGATTTCAATCGAACAAAACTAAGAATTAATCGATGAAGTAAACGCAAGTGTTTCATACCACTTGTTTTGCTAAGTCGTTTAATTGGATTTCTCATACGAATGAGTTAAAGGTTTGTATATACTGATAGATTGGAAAACGGATTTAAAAACGAGCTTTGTACTAAAAGTAAATGTTGAAATCATTTATTTGAAAGAGTTTGAGTATTTACTACTAGTATAGAAACCTTTGTATTTTAAAGTGACAAATCACAGAAATGATTGTAAAAACAATCTATCACCAAAAATTCACATTCGACGACGTAAATCAAAACCATAGAAATCGAAATCAAATCCATCAAATGGATATTCCTAAAAATCTAAAAAAGAAGTCATCAAAGTCGATAATAAATGACAACCAATCAGATTAACAAAAATCGATAAAATGGAAATCCATTGAAAAATAGGCGAATTGGCTGAATTAAACAGCACCAGACGTCTAGTGGTTTTCCTAGACGTCTGAGCTGAGAATCTGGAAATTTTCTTCCAGATCGCCCAGACGTCTGGGAATAACCTCAGACGTTTGAGCTGGAAATCAGGAATTTTTATTCCGTTGCCTCAGACGTTTGAACATTTTACCAAACGTCCGAGCTGAAGCTCAGGGCATAATTTACCTAGGCCATTGATGGCCAAATTATCTCGGAAGCGATCGAATGAGCAACGTGGAAAGGGATTTATGCCCTATAGGCTCTTCAATACACTCCACACAATATGTCCAAACATCCATAGTAGGATTTTCATAGATTTTGACTTCAAAATACCCAAAATTGGAAAATTCACTAAACCAATTCAATTCAAAAGCAATTGGACATGAAATAGATGTTAGGAATTCGTACCTAACAACAATGAAAGCTATAGACATAGATGTGAGTTCAAGAACTCACCTTTAAATTCAAAAACATGGAATGAGAAGCTCTAAAACAAAGCAAGATCAATCTCTCTTCAACTTCACTTCAAGGACCTTCAAACTATGATCAAATGCAAAGTTTTTCCTAAGTTAGGTTATAGGAAAAATCAAGAATTAAAGAGGAATTGAGATGGAGAAGATGAAGAGCATGCTTACCTAAGCTTCTCCTTGATTTTGTAACTTGGATTTGGATTTCCTAAGAATCTAGGGCTTAGGAATTTTGATTTCCCCTCTCTTCCTCCATTTTTCCCTTAGGGCTTGAGTGTTAGGAATAATGAGTAGAATGAATGAAGAGGAGAGGAGTTAGGGTATTTCATAGAGAAGTTTGAGTTCTCTTATTGGGTTAGTGGGCTAGAACCAAACCCAAAGTCCAAATGAAAATACCAAAATCCTAATCAACTCCAAACATATCAATGTTTATACTAAAAAAAGTTGTAAACGTCGTTTTGAACTCAATGGAAGTGGTCTCGAGTCTGGATTCGACTGTTTACAAAAAATCATTGTTCGGACTTTAAATTCAACAAACGATGCTATATTTAAATAAAACATTTAAATATATAATTGTAAAATATGCGGGTTGTTACAGACTCCCCTCCTTAAAGAAATTGCGTCCTCGCAATACTTAAGAAGAAAATAAAGAGTAACAACCACTCTAAGGCATAACAACACAAAAGAAAATTTTGAAGTGAGAAGTTCACGGTAAGGAGCACGAGAGAGTAAGTCCGGATGTGTTCGCTTGATGAATTCTCTAGATTCCCAAGAACAATCCTTAGGATTTGCGGACCATTGAACTTTCACAAGTGGGACATTTTTATTTCGAAGGCATTTAACCTCCGTAGCAATGATACGAATAGGATGTTGCTCATAAGTCAAATTAGGTGAAACTTTAATTTCTTCAATAACACCAGGCTCAAAAATAGAATCGTAATCTCTAAGACATTTCCGTAGTTGAGAAATGTGGAATACGTCATGAATAACAGAAAATTGAGTCTGTAATAAAAGGCGATAAGCCACGGAACCAATGCGTTTGGTGATGGGAAATGGGACAATATATCGAGGAGGTAACTTTCCCGATCGAATGAAACGCACAACACCCTTCATAGGTGAAACACGAATGAATATCAAATCTCCCACCGAAAATTCCAATTTCCTTCTTCGGTTATCGGCATAGGATTTTTGTCTACTTTGAGCTTCTTTCATCCCATGACGAATAAGGTCAATCTTTTCTGTGGAGTCACGAATAAATTATGTACCTAAAACCAGCTTCTCATGGCTTCAAGCCAACATGAAGGAGATCGGCCTGGCCTTCCGTAGAGTGCCTCGAAAGGTGCTATACCTGTACTAGATTGGAAGCTATTATTATAAGAAAACTCAACAAGAGAAATATGATCTTCCCAACTTCCACCAAAATCAAGAACACATGCACGAAGGAGATATTCAAGAGTTTGATTCACATGCTCCGTTTTTCCATCGGACTGAGGATGATAAGCGGTGCTAAAATTAAGCTTCGTTCCCAAAGCTTTTTGAAGACCCTTCCAAAATCCACTAGTAAATAATGGATCACGATCATCGATCGCTAACAATAGAAGTAGGAACTCCATGCAATTTAACAATTTTTTTAACATAGAGTTTGGCCAAAAGAGGTACGGTCCGATTGGACCGAACGAGAATAAAATGGGCGGATTTTGTATGTCTATCCACATCACCCATAGACTGTCATGACCCGAACGAGAACGGGGAAGACCGTTAATAAAGTCCATGGAAATTTGATCCCTTTTCCAAACGGGAATGTATAAAGGTTGCAATAACTCACTGGCCCTTTGATGCTCGGCCTTAACAAGTTGGCAAGTCATGCAACGCTTAATGAAGTTAGTAATATCAGATTTCATTCCATCCCAATAATAAAGTCGCTTCATGTTCGCGTACATTTTACTACTACCGGGATGAATGGTAAATTTAGAACGATGATAATCTTCTAAAATGTCTTTACAAAGATCACTAATATTTGGCACAATAAGTCTACCAAATTTTCGAATGCCTCCACGAGCATCGATTACGAAGTCTTTTAGACCATCAATATTATTTTTATCCCTACAACTTTGGCTAAGATGAGCCAATTCAGGATCTTGCTTTTGAGCTTTAAGAATGCGGTCTAAAAGAGAAGGATGAGCCTCAAGGCTACATAAAACAAGAGATGAACATGAATTGGATTCATGATCTCGAATCTCACAAGTGGACAAAGTCTCTAGATCATTCCATTCAGATATCATCATGGAAAAAACTGCTTGTTGCTTTCGGCTAAGGGCATCGGCAACACGATTTCCCTTTCCGGGAGTATAAAGAATATCAAGATAATAAGATGCAAGGAATTCGAGCCAACATTGTTGACGCAAATTAAGTTCATTTCGAGAGAACAAATACTTTAAAGATTTATGATTGGTGTAGAGAACAAATTTCTCTCCCAAAAGATAATGATGCCAAATTCTAAGGGCGAAAACAATAGCCGCGAGCTCTAAATCATGAGTGGCATATCGAGTCTCGGCGGGCTTTAATTGCCTAGAAGCATAAGCAATAACACATTCCCTTTGCATGAGAACGGCTCCCAAACCAACACGACTAGCATCGGTATAAACAATCAAGTCTTGGTTCCCTTCGGGAATTACAAGGATAAGAGCATCGGAAAGGAGTTCTTTTAACTTCTGAAAAACAGCTTCACATTTGTCTGACCAAATGTACTTAACTCCCTTCTTTGTCAAACTAGTAAGAGGTACAGAAATTTTAGAAAAGTCTTTTATGAAACGACGGTAATAGCCCATCGATCCAAGAAAACAACGGATTTCCATCACACTCTCCGGTTTCTACAAATTTTGAATCGCCTCAATCTTTGAAGGATCCATGGAAATTCCGGATTCAGAAATGATATGTCCTAAAAATTTCACACGGGATTGCCAAAAGTGGCACTTAGAAAATTTTGCTTTCAATTAATTGCTCCTAAGAGTTTCCAACACAATCCGAAGATGTTTTCGTGCTCTTCCTCGGTTTTGGAATAAACAATAATATCATCTATAAAGATGAGAACAAATCGATCGAGGAACTTCTTGAAAATTCGGTTCATAAGGTCAATGAAATAAGCTGGAGCATTCGTTAAACCAAATGGCATAACAAGTCATTCATAAGATCCATAACGAGTACGGAACGATGTCAAAGGAATGTTATCCTCTGCAATACGAAGCTGATGAAATCTGGTTGCTAAGTCTAACTGTGAAAAGACTCTAGCACCACTAAGTTGATTGAATAGATCATCAATCCGAGGTAAGGGATATTTTTTCTTGATAGTGAGATCATTATGCTTGCGGTAGTCAACGCAAAGCCTAAGTGTACCATCAGATTTCTTCACAAAGATAGCTGAAGCTCCCCATAGAGAGGAACTAGAACAAATAAACTATTTTGCTTCCAATTCGGATAATTGTTTACGCATCTCCTCATTTTCCTTATTGGACATACGATAAGGAGGACGAGTGATAGGTAGAGCTCCAGGAATTAGATTAATTCTGAACTCAATTGCTCACTTAGGTAGTAATCCTAAAACGGGCTCAAAGATGTCGGGAAATTCACAAACAACGTGAATGAGGGAAATGGCATCTTCCTCATCATCATTATTGTCATCATGTGGATTTAAAGAATATAAGGATGCCACTGAATTGGAATCTAAATCTTTAAGAACAATAGAAATTTGCTTAACATATTGAGGATGTCAAAGTTGGATAGTCCTCTCGGGACATAGGATGTGGGCTTCATAACGGTTAAGCCAATCCATTACCAAAATCTTTCTGAAACCTAAGTAACGCATAACATGCAAATCGGCTCGGAAAGCATAATCACATAAAATAATCTCGACATCTTTACAAAATAAACTGAGTATTACGGATCGACCAACCAGATTCACAATTCTCAATGAAGTCATCAAGCCCATAACATTTAAAGACAAAGTATCAACAAGTCCCTTTGATATAAAAGAGTGAGATGCATTCGTAGCAAAAAGAACTCGAATAGGATGATCACGAAACATAATAATTCCATCAAGGACAGAATGAGAAATACCTTGACCAAGAGAAGTGTTACTAGGGGCTTGCACAACATTCATCTTTCCCTCTTTCCTACTTTGAAGTATGGAACATGAAGATATAAGATGACCCGGACTTTTGAAATAGCGATAATAAAGGGGTTTCAAACACCATTTGCATAATGGTCCTTAGAACCACAACTGTAGCATTCTCCACGACTAGAGGTAGGAGTCTTTGCTACCGAAGTTGCTTGCTTCCCTTTCTTGTTGGGGTTAGGGACTTTGAACTTACTATTGAATTGTCTCTTCTTGTTGTTGTTGAAGTTCTGTTTGGCACCGACTACTTCAACATCACTTTCTTTGTCGGCCTCTTCCAGTCGAAGAGCGATACCTACAAGCTGATCGAAAGGAACTTATAGTTTCAGAAGTAAAGGCTTTTTGAGGTTTTTATTCAACCCATATATAAACCTTTGATTTTTCTTCAATGGGGTATTAATATACTCGACCCCATATTTAGAGAGGGATTCAAAATATGCGACGTACTCTGTCACAGAAGATTCACCTTGAACAAGGTCAATAAAGCGTCGGGCTAAAGTTACTTTTTTTGCTTCGGGCATAAACTTTAACTCGAACCTTTCCTGGAATTGCTCCCAAGTAAGATCCACTTCAATAATTTCCGAAATCAAAAGCTCATACCAATCTAATGCTCTCCCCTGGAGCATGCTAGAAGCCACTTGGACTCGATATAGATCAATAAGATTCATGCGAGAAAAGATGCGATCACATGTTCTAAGCCAAGCTTGGGCTTCTATGACGCTTTTAGAACCTTTGAATGACCTTCCACCCAAATTGGTATAATAACTGCACAAGCGTGCAAACCCGGATTTAGGATGAGTAGGCTCAGGAATGGGTCCGACAGCTTGGGCATTCTTTACAAGATCCAAAAGTTGTTGGGCAAGCATGAATACGCCATCCTGAGGAGTAGCACTGGATTGACCGGCACTGGGACGGCCAGGTCTAACCATTTCTCTTCTTTAAGAAAGAAAGAAAGAAGAGGAAAAAAAGTTATTCTCAGAATGAATATCAAACAAACTTGATTGATAAAAAAAGACATCATAAAAGAAAATAGGATAGGAAGGGTCCTAAGACTCGAATTAAATCCTAAGGCACGATTCCTAAGAGAGACTTAGGACAATGATCCTTGCTAGATTATTCCACATTGTTCTGAAGTTTGGCTCTGATACCAATCTAGGACTCCCTACCTCTATACTCATACTAGCCAAGGAAACTATGGAGTAATGCCGTCGACTAGTACAAAGAATAAGGCTGTTGAGGAGCGACCATCTGTGTAATAGATTTGTGCGAGTACCGATATGCCAGATAGAATGACCGTGTATTTCATTTCAAGAGGAAATCTGACATATCAAATACAAACTCAAAGCTACTACACAGTGGCTATGCGGCCTTTGAAAAAAAAATATAAAATAAGCATAACACAAATCAGTCACAGATATTCATATCACTAAGGCAGAAAAAGATATGAATATAACACATAGAAGTGTACATCATAGTAGTGGTCATACAAGATCCACTACATCACAAAAGAATATATATACATGAAGGAGTCTCTATCTCGAATGTATAAAAATAAAAACTACTAAGCTAAAGTAGTTAGCCAAAAGTCAGATGACGATCCCTGATAAGAAGTCAAGTGGAAGCACATGAAATACCTCGGTCTGACCCCGAGTATTATTTAAGAAGAAAAATAATAAACAGATCAGTCTAGCTTTATTTATCATGTAAGATGAGATAAAATAAGAGATATAACAAATATATATGATAACCGTAAAAATCATATAATATCCCAAGTTTTCTCAAATACCCAAAAAGAATGTCATATTCTTTAGCTTATTCACCAAATCAAAAATATTGATAGAGCTTAATAATGCAAATCACAAAAATTGGTGAAATGCAAATTCTAGAAATCAATAATTAGAAATCCAGAAAACACAAAAGGGGAGGCCTATCATAAACGAGAGCATGAAAACTCACCAACACGTGTATCACAAACGGGATGTTATCCCATGAGTCGCTAACCCATAGAGCCGGTGCAACGACGTAGTACAGCGATACCCTCGAGGAACCTGAAACTCAAACAAGCCGGAACAACGACGTAGTACAGCGATACGCCCGATGAACCTAAAACTCAAATAAGCTGGAACAACGACGTAGTACAGCGATACGCCCGATGAACCTAAAACTCCATAAAATGGGTAAAAGATCATGGCTCGTTAGCCCATAAAAATGAGACGAATCTCTATAAATGATCATCATTGATCAATAAGTGTAAATTACACTAAGCTAGTAAATAGATGAGTTTAGCTTCATGTCCCATAACCACTGGCTTAACCTAAATATTTACGAACAAATTGTAGATTTCCACTCAAAAATTGTCATAAGATTTCAATCGAACAAGTCTAAGAATTAATCAATGAAGTAAACGCAAGCGTTTCATACCACTTGTTTTGCTAAGTCATTAAATTGGATTTCTCATACAAATGAGGTAAATGTTTGTATATACTAATAGATTGGAAAATGGATTTAAAAACAAGCTTTGTACTAAAAGTAAATGTTGAAATCGTTTATTTGAAAGAGTTTGAGTATTTACTACTAGTATAGAAACCTTTGTATTTTAAAGTGACAAATCACAAAAATGATTGTAAAAACAATCTATCACCGAAAATTCACATTCGACGACGTGAATCAAAACCATAGAAATCGATATCAAATCCATCAAATGTATATTCCTAAAAATCTAGAGAAGAAGTCATCAAAGTCGATAATAAATGACAACAAACAACCGGATCAACAAAAATCGATAAAACGGAAATCCACTGAAAAATAGGAGAATTGGCTGATAGCACTAGACGTTTGGTGGTTTTCCTAAACGTCTGAGCTGAGATTCTGGAAATTTTCTTCCAAATCGCCCAGACGTCTGGGAATAACCTCAGACGTCTGAGTTGGAAATCTAGAATTTTTATTCCGTTGCCTCAGACGTTTGAGCATTTTACTAGACGTCCGAGCTGAAGCTCAGGGCATAATTTACCTAGGCCATTGATGGCCAAATTATCTCGAAAGTGATCGAATGAGCGACGGAGGCTAGGGATTTATGCTAAGCGACAACCCAACCCTATAGGCTCTTCAATACACTCCACACAACATGTCCAAACATCCATAGTAGGATTTTCATATATTGACTTCAAAACACTCAAAATTGGAAAATTCACCAAATCAATTCAATTCAAAAGCAATTGGACATGAAACAGATGTTAGAAATTCATACCTAACAACAATGAAAGCTATAGACATAGATGTGAGTTCAAGAACTCACCTTTAAATTCAAAAACAAGGAATGAGAAGCTCTAAAACTGTAACGACCCTAGATTTTAATTTAATTTAAATTGATAATTAAATGAATTTTTGAATAAAAATTTGTAAAATTAATTATCAATGAAAGCGAGTTTCCCCGAATTTGAATAAATTCTGTATAAATCATAAAAATTTAAATATTGTAAAAATTTGTATATATGTGAATATATATATAGTTTTATAAAAAATAAAGTAATATGTAAAGTTTGTGTAAGCAAGAAAATAAGGAAACAAAATATCTACAAACAAACCAAAGAAGTACATATAAAATAAAGATACAAGTATGTAGGGTGTAAATAAAAATGGGAAGTAGGACAAAGGCAATCAATGCAAAGTGTATCTTCGGCCACCAAGCAAAACAAAAGTATGTACACCTGCAAAATAAAAATAAAATATAGCAAAGTAAGACACATGCATTTAATACCCATCTTCTATTTGCACAAACAAATCACCTCAGCCATACTTATTGAATAAACAAAGACATCACTCTGTACAACTACTTCTTTCTATATATCTACACCATTCCAGTTCATTTTCGTCCTTCAAGCTAAAAGAAAATCTGAAGTAAACCTCAGTTTAAATTTAAAACAAAACTTCAATTAAAACAAATCAAGACAACCAGAGATCAAAAGGGCAGAGCAACTCAAAGAAAAGATCAGTTTTCAAATGCAAAGCCTGAGTCTCCTCTGTTTCAAAACTTTTCGGGTGAGCAAACCACTTTTATTTAATCTGTTAATCTCTGATGATATATTTATACTTGAAGTTATTTTGAGTATATAATGCCTGCATGCCTGTGTGTATGTATCTATGTAATTTTGAAATGCATGCTTGTATATATGTATAGACTTATTTCTGTTTAGTAACAGATTAACAAAAATTTTAAGAAAAAAATCATATCTTTCTCTCTAAAAAAAAATTAAGCTTCAATTTCTAAAGGGAAATTGTTTATAACATCATGAATTCACTTTTAAAAATAATTTCAGAGAAAAAAAAAGTGAATACTGTGAAAATAATTACTTACAGTAAAATCATCATAAATCAGAAAATTCGAGAATTTTAATTCTACAATCTGGTTATATAATTGTGTTCGTATTACAAAATAATGATTTTAGGTGAAGAAATTATGATTTTCAAGTTTATAAATGATGAGGAATCGCGAGTTGAACAGAGTAGACATTTTCGTCAAAACCCGATGATCAACGATGATTCGAAGGTCGTGATTCTGGGAGAAGGTAGTTTGAGCATCGTAGATGATAGGAAAAATGATTGTAGATTTTCTTATCAATCATGGTGGTCAGTCGAAGACATTTTAGGGTTTATGTACAAGGTTTTGGCACTTGTCTGTAACATGGCGTGTTTGTCCTCTAGGCTCGATCGAGTTGCACGAGATTATGGAGAAGGGTTGTTTAATGCATTATCATGGGGTGGCCGAAGGTTGAGGCTCGTCGGTGATCTATGCGGCGGTGGCGAGACGTTTTCGTTGATGGGTCGTTTTGCGGTTTTTTTCGAGCAGAAGACCAAATTTTGATTTGTCAATTTTGAGAGCGAATCGAGTTTCGATTTCGCTTGTTGGAGTGGTTTGCGACTTGCCGGAATCGGGGATGTTGACCGGAGCGCCGCCGCATCATTGTGCACGTGCACGTGATGGGTTCGTGTATTTGGGAATAATGACGTTTGGGGAAGAAGGGTTGGTCTCGGGAAATTTTGTGGGAAACTCAGGTTATTCATATGCTCGACTCGAAGCAAAAGGGGGAAGGCTGGGGTAAATGTTTGTTCCAGGTTTTAAAACCTGAACTTGTTGGTTTTGTTTTAAACAGAACTTGAATTCAAATAGATTTTTATATAAGTTTAAAAATCAGATTTTGGAAGATGGAATTCAAATTTACTTTTGAAGTAAATGAAGTTTTATAAAATTTAAAGTATTCAAACAACTTTAAAATGTTCAAGTATGCTTTATACAGTGATTTGAATTTAAATAATTGGGTTCAAACTCTTATAAATTTCTTTTATAAGACTAATATTATTTAACATATGAAGTTTATATAATTTGATTTAAACTTAAATTCAAATTTGAATTAAATTGTAAGTTCAAAAGTAAATGTTTAAAAATATGTACGTTAATGTTAATTAAGTCATTAATAAAGAAATGGGTTATCTTAGAGATAATTAAGGTAATTAAAATGATTTAATTAATAAGGTAATTAAAGAATGATTATTTAATTTATAAATAAATAAAATTTAGATTAATTTTATAATTAGAAATGATTAATAATGAATTAATCTAAGATAATTTCTTAAGAAAGTAATTTAAGAAATGTTATTAGTTAATGAAGATAATTAACTAGAAATTATTAAGTAATTAAACTAATGTGATTAAATTTGATAATTAATCGGATTTATTAATTAAGATAATCAATTGTAAATTATTAATTACTTAATGAAAGCAATTAAGGGGTTAATGAATTATGTAATTGGTTCAAGGTTAATTAATTAATATGATTTATTAATTAAGGTAATTAATTTGAGGATAATTAATTAATTAAAGGTTAATTAATAAATGATTAAAGGTTAATAAATTAAAATGGTTTATAATTAATTAATGATTAATCAACCAAGATTTGTAGTTTATTCATAAGTAATCAATCTAATTTGAATAAATCAGATATTGATTGATCTTACTTATAAATGTTTGGATTCTATTGAATGATTTGATTGTTTGATATCCCTAATTTGTGATGCTTTGTGATACATCCTGATTTATGTTGTGATCTGTAATTTACTTATCTGTGATATATATCTATGGTCTGTGAATGAACGATAAGCGTGATAGTTAATACCGCTTATCAACTATATTTCTGTATTCTGATCTGTGATGATTGAATGATATTGCACTACTGTGTGAAACCCATGGACTACACCTTTACACACACAAAAAATGGATTTCACGTGGAAATCGGTTAAGTCACATATAATTTAAATTTGATGTTTTTAAAATTGAAATTTTAATTTCAATTGATTTTGAAATTAGAAATTTGGGTTTAAAGTGAAAAGCTTTTGAAATGGAATTTCAAAGATAAAAGTTATTTTGAATAACTTAATCGAGTTTTGAAAATTTAAATAATTTGATTTAAATTTGAATTCAAGTTTGAAATTGAATCCTATGATTTGAAACTAGGGATTAAAGATGCTGTACAAGTTATATATGGGTTAAACCATTTTAAAAATTTTGATTTGAGAATTTGAATTTAATTCAAGGGTTTTAACTCGTGTAAATATAACTGGATTTTTCCAAAACGAAAACTACTTGTTTTCAAATAATAATAGCTTTCATATAAGAAATGAATTTCCAAATTGTGTTGAAAGGTTTCAAGTTTGAAATAAAATTGAAATGTTTTGAAAACTATGAAATGAGTCTTTGATTTAAAGACCGAATGAGTCAATCCAACTTGAAATAAAATTGTTTTGAAAGGCTATGAATGAATCTTTGGAAACGTATTTTGTGACGCCCCACCTCTATGCTCATAATAACAAAGAGTATTAAAAGAAATACTGTCTATTATTATGAAGAATAAGGCTGGATAGGAGCGACCATCCGTAATTGGCCTTACACTAATATTGGTTATCTCGATAGGAGTGGTATATACTTTTTATTTTTCATCTATTATTTATTTACTCCCATCGACATATCCAATTATCAGTATAAAACAAACTACGATAGTTCATAATAGTTTAGGACATTAGATATAACAATAACATAGATAATATAAACGCGAAACACAGATTAACAAAAATCTCATATATATATAACCGATGTCAGTTACAATATATTTGACACGATACATATGATACAACTACAACTGTCGACTCTAGAAGTTATATATACAAGTACATTATCGACTAATATACATGAATTCATATCGTTCTATACAATGACACGACTACTAGAAATTGACACTGACAACTTCAAAAGATGTGAAAAGTCTTCAAATCCCGAACAGCAACTCAAAGAAGGAAATCTACAACCTGAAATAACTCGGGTCTGACCCGAGTATTACATTCAAAAGAAAATAATACACGGGTCAGTCTAATTCAAACTCAGTTATTAGTGCATAGCAGCAATAATAATCGGATAGTCAATAGACGACAGTCATAGAAATCACATATATCCAACTCTCGATACGAGAATTGGATAACGGCGTATATAGCACTAAACAGTGTAAATCATCAAATCAAAATCTCAAAATGATCAAACACATCAAATTTCTGTGTGGCTGCAGCACACGCACGCGTGCACTGCCTCGCCACACAGTACGTGAAATCATCACGATGGTGAAAACTAACAGCAATCAAAACGGTAGAAGTCAACATAATTAACTTACAGGGTCAAACCCGGGTCTTTGAGACCGGATTCAACTCGCTGTAAAATCTCAAAAAAAATCAAACTCAATCACAAAGGTTACAACAACAGGTGAAAGTCACTCATGCCACAGAGATGCACAGAAGTGACCGAAATCAAAGTACCAGAGAATTCAAATCCGTTAAATCATGAAATTGCAAGATCAACATCAAGATAAATGTCGGGTCAACAACATATAGAACAATTTTGACTAGATTGCATGTGCTTATACATATGCCATTTTGCACTGATAGGTTCACAGTACCTTTATACATAACTTGTATAACTTGTTAGGTAATTTTGCTGTCTACTTAGGTACGTCAGGTGTACTTTGGGACTTTCGTTGAGATTTGGGATTACTTTGGACTTTAAATCTGTAGCATACATGTTGTCACCCTTTGTAAAGCAGTTTCATATATTTTGTTACAGCCATCTCATTGTTGATATTTCATTGGGATGGCATTGTGTTGTTTGGTTGACTCTTGCATTTGCTTACTCATGCTAGTCCATTTGTGGATTGACTTGATTTTGACGATTTTGATTTTTGTCGCTTGAAACCCGCTGTGGATCTTTTGGCTTTGCCTTTGGTCTTGAGATAATCAAATTCTTTGTTGAATTTGAAATTTGATTATCGTTTGTGATAATCGAATATTGGTTGATTTGAGAAATTTGATTATCATTTGTGATAATCGAATATTTGTTGATTTGAGAAATTTGATTATCGTTTTTGATAATTGAATATTTATTGATTTGAAATTTGATCATCGATTTTGATAATCGAATCTTTATTGATTTGAAATTTGATTATCGTCTTGATAAGTAGATAAGTAAATATTTGATTTGTTTTCCGATTATCGTTTGAGATAAAGTTGTATCATTTAGACAACTGCAATTCAGAAATCACAAAATAGCAATATCTAATTACCGATACGATAATTAGAGAACAACAAAATCCAATTATCCACAAAGATAATTATAAAACACAATCGCAATTCGCAAAACTGACAATATCCAGTTATTCAACAATTAACTGGAAAACACAAATTTCATCAATACAACAAATATTTAATTATCTAAAGCGATAATTAAAGCGTCATTTTGTCGATAATTAAAATTTACAAAAATCCCAGTTGTTACATATTTTGAAAGCTATAAGTTAAATCTTGACTTAAAGATTAACGAGTTAATTCAATTGAAATAGAAATTGTTTTGAAATCCTTAAATGGATCTTTGTGAATGTGGTTAACTTTGTGAAATGAATCTTTTTGTTTAAAGATTAATGGTAATTTGTTTAACTATTTAAAATAAAGGTTTTGGGTAATAAGTTGTGACTTAATTGAAATCCCATATCCATATGTTTTAAATATTGCGCTCACTATTCGGGTTAGCCGGGAAAGGACCTTTGGGTCGTATAACCCATTCTGAATATGTGATACGTCGTAATGGATTGCATTTGATGACCGGTGTTGAAGACCGGATATTTTTGAAAACGGAAGGATTACCGTCGAGTTACTCTACATCGGCTGATCTTCGATATAGAGGTTTTATCACCCTTAGTGACGGGAAGTCCGGACGTGATTTGAAAATTATTCGGATTTGCAAGGGCTTCGTGAGAAGTACCTTCGGTTCTGTTCGATCCCGGAACAGACTTGTATGGTTGTATGTCTGACGTTACAAATTGAGATATAAAGCTGATTTCTTTCAAATACATATCTGTTGGTGGCGGAGAATTTATTATCTTAGCTTAACACCCTTCTTTGAGACGTACGAGCTCAGAGGTTATGTAGTTGAAGGTTATTAGTGATATACTCCCAATTTGGTAACGTGGCATGCTGAGTGTTGCTGTGTAATGATCATTTGTGATATGATCATTTGTTTGATCATTTATCTTTGTGATCATTACTTTGATCATTTGTTGACCCAAAACATGGCTTTGTGACAAAGCGTAGTTTTGTGGACGAGACTTCGTCGGACCTCACACCCCGGAATGGTCAAAACAAGAAGGATGCAGCAAGGTTATTAGGGGATCGCGCCCCCTTAGTGTATGTCATTCATTCTGGATAGAGGTGGTATCATGGTATGGAGCCCAGATATTTAACCTATGTTGTTGCTGCAAATTTATTACTTTGTGGTTGTTGGAAATCGAGGATCCTCGGGAAGATCGGTTACGATCGGGGGATGACATATTCGTGTCAGTAGTTACCCAGTTAGGGGTAACCCGGCCTTGTGTTGGCAGAGATCCGGTTTGGTTCTCGGTCGTCTTTCCAGAGGCGTACCTATGTGGCAATAGGAAGTTCCTTGGCCTGACCATTTGTTGGAAATCCAAACTCCAATACGAACTTTGTACGATTTTAGTTGTAGAACCTATCATTCACTTATGGTGGTCACCACTGTTTGGATGGTAGCTATAGTAGGCATAAGTGCGGAATGCCTATGCTGGCTAAGATTTATATTCTACTTTCGAAATATTTCTACACTATGCACTAATAATAATATCAAAAATGATTTGATTTTGCGTAGTAAGCATCTTTGACTATCATAAGAAGAAATCTCCTCCAATTCTGCGTTTGCATTGTGTGTGTGGCGGGAGGTCTTATGGTAGATTCATTTTCTAAAAGCATTGCGAATTGACTTTAAAATTCTCTACTATTTGTTTTTAAAAGATAAACTGTTTTTGTTGCTCACACCAGTCCCATGACTGATCCAGAGTTTATTGTTTCTTTCCTAAACTCTGGGTGCTCAAAATTTTTCCACACGGGCAGTCTAGAGTTGGGTTTTTCAGATAGTCAGGTTCAGTAGATTATCTGGAGCTAGTTCAGTCTTTGGATATGGACTGCACTTGCTTATCTTTGAGTATCGTTATTGGGAGTTCGAGCTATTTCTGGATTGGTGCTTTGGAGATGGAGATTATCCGCTGCTGGTGTTATCTATTTTCTTTCCGCTGCTATTTGTTGTATCATATCTCTGATGTATATTGATATTCATTTTATCACTCTGTTGTATCAGATATTGTATCAGATATTGTATATCAATGTATTATTCTGTTACTTTCGCTGTGTTATTTACTTAATTGTGTTATAAGCTCCGGCGACTCGGATTTGAACGCTCGAATCTACGGCATTCGAGTACGATGTAAAGTATGGATGTCGATTTTCGAGCGCGCAAACTTCGCGTTCGTTACAAAAACAAAGCAAGATCAATCTCTCTTTAACTTCACTTCAAGGACCTTCAATCTATGATCAAATGCAAAGTTTTTCCTAAGTTAGGTTATAGGAAAAATCAATAATTGAAGAGGAATTGAGATGGAGAAGATGAAGAGCATGCTTACCTAAGCTTCTCCTTGATTTGGGAACTTGGATTTGAATTTCCTAAGAATCTAGGGCTGAGGAATTTTGATTTCCCCTCTCTTCCCCCATTTTCCCTTAGGGCTTGAGTGTTAGGAATAATGAGTAGAATGAATGAAGAGGAGAGGAGTTAGGGTATTTGGTAGAGAAGTTTGGGTTCTCTTATTGGGTTAGTGGGCTAGAACCAAACCCAAAGTCCAAATGAAAATACCAAAATCCTAATCAACTCCAAACATATCAATGTTTATACTCAAAAAAGTTGTAAACATCATTTTGAACTCAATGGAAGTGGTCTCGAGTCCGGATTCGACTGTTTACAAAAAGTCACATTTCGGACTTTAAATTCATCAAATGATGCTATATTTAAATAAAATATTTGAATATATAATCGTAAAATATGCGGGTTATTACAAAAGGGGTGCTAAAAAGCCTTTATTTAGCGGGTGTAGCGGTAAATACCGGGGCTTAAAGCTGATCTACCATTTGATAGCGCTAAATTGAAATAGTGTAGTGGCTGGAGAGTGTTATGCGCTATAGAGGGGATTTTGCAGGGCTTTAGTGGGGCTTTAACTGCACAGCTACAAGGTAATATGCGAGAAACGATACTGCATTTGCGATGGTCAATCCATAGAAAAATATATGGGCTTGGCTTGTGGCAGCGCCATATACCTTGTGGTCATTTTCCTGGCCATTTAACAATGTTTGTTGATGTTTATTCTTGTAATGACCCATAAATTTTTAATAATTTTTATTTGTTTTATTTATATATTTAATAGAAATTTCAAATAATGAAATTTTGAAATAAAAATTTAATATTTGGAATGTATCTATTTAAACATAGTAAATGATAAATTTTCATCAAATAATATTGAAGTAAATTTTATTGTGTAATTTCATTTCAATTTAAATCAGATAATAATTGGTGATAATAAAACATTTTCCAAACTTGAATATTTTTACATAATAAATTTGTAAACCATCTTCTGAGTGAGACATCATATTTCGTTTCGTCAAATTTGGACATCTATTGCTCCATTCATCTTATTTTTGACAGTTTAGCAGCATTTTCGGTACCGATTATCGACTTTTGATACGATGGTCGTACCACTGATATCTTTGTACTGTTTTGATCGTCTTGTCGTGCTGACTATTGCGGTATATTCAATTCTGTGTTTTGAAATCCGAAACGCAGTAGAATATACGAGAAACAATTTCGTATCGGTACCGGTTTTAAAACCTTTTGGTTTCCATCTGTCTTTCCATCTACCTACCCGTTCAAAAACTAACAGCCATTTGATTTATTGTTTACTGAATTCAACAATGACCTTCTACATTCTAAACATTTCAACATATATTGTTTTTTTTTCAATATGTCCAATTGCTATTTGTTTTGAAAAAAAAAATGAATAGCCTGTTGAAACAGATGTGTTTCTTCTTATCCTTCTCTTCTCTCTTGCTTGCCAGCCGATCTCCTCATAACCGGCCTCCCCTCACCGAAATTCAAGCATCCAAACAAAGCCTATTCTTCTTCGCTTCCAACCCTCAAGCACCCAGACCCTCTACCGCAACAGCCATAATCACCCAATACATCCGCCTTTTCCTTACGGGTAGTGCATGACCGAGCAACACTCGCAGCCCTCTAGATCCATCACACCCGATCCAACTCCGAGCTGCCGACCTCTGCAACACACATCATTTCGCTCCCCTGCCCATTGTCGAGCCTTTTCCACAGCCTACCCTCCTTTCGACCGCCTTCACCTCATCAATCTCCTCTGTTGTGAAGCCTTTCCTTCTAGCCTCTTCTTTCTCTTCCTTATATATATAAGATGGAAGATATATGTATTAGTATGGTAAGTATATAGAGTTGTAAACTGCATATTTTATTTTGCTTGGTTAGTTATAATAATATGTTATGCATATATATATATATATGTGTGTGTGTGTGTGTGTGTGTGTTAACGTAAAATACAAATTTTATAAAAGTACAATTTAAAAGTATATTTGTTTATATAGTTGTCTACATTTAGTGTTAGAAAGCACACACAGATAAATATGTTTGTTTTGTATATATTTGGTCATAGTTTGATTTAGGGACATAATTATATTATGGAGTTTGTCCACCTGTATTTTGATCTGTCATATGGCTTTCTAGTTCTTTTTTTTCTTGTTGACATATATATTGCCGAAGTCGTATTTTATGACTGCATACACAAAATCCTATATGTTGGTATGCAAAAACTCACTTATGTGCTGATGCATATATATGTGTATATTTCGGCAGTGAGGTTATGCATATTTCTAGTGTATATGTTACACTCAGAACATTTATTTGTTTGTATATATGCGTGTTGCATATAAATAGTGTTCCTTCAAATATGAACCTGCTTTGTGCCTCAATATCTTTTGTTGCATATATTGCTAGTATCTTTAAAACATATATATATATATATATATATAATTTTATATAGTTAGTTTATATTATAGATTACTGATATTTTGGGTCACCAACTCTTCTTTGTCGAAAATTGATTTGAAACCATACTTTGTTATAGCTTTAAAATACATATGTACATATATACAGTTAATGGTATATGTATATAAATTATTTAAATTATTTACTTTAGTTATGTTAATATCTTTAAAGTTGGATGTTGTGATAGCTTTAATTTATGTTCATACCTTTTAAAATAGATTTCGAATACTAGCCTATTTATACTTGTTTTATACACTATAAATTTATACTTGTCAAAAGTAAATATTTGTATACATATTTATACATACATTCTTACATGCATATATACATATACATATACATATACATATACATATACATATACATATACATATACATATACATATACATATATATTATAATGTAGAATAACTTTAAATATTAATATAAATAATCTAGAATTTAGATTCAAATTCTAAATTTCAAATCAAGATCTATATAAAATATATACTATTTTCAAGCTCAAATGAATTAGTAATATTCTAAATATGTGTGTGTGTATTATATATTTCTGAAATTGGAAAATTTTAGTTTATTTTTTTCATAAATTACATATACATATAATCTTATACACATATTAAATTAACTTTAAAGTTTAATATAAAATAAACATATATACATTTATTTAATGTTAAAAATAGTTATATATATAAACTAACATACACATGCATGTACACACACACAGATACACACACACACACAGATATATATATATATATATATATATATTTGACCTAATTATATTTAACAAAATAAATAATTTATTTTATTAAAATCCATGCGATTTTAAAATTATTATTTTTTGTTTTTTATAGATAAAATATTTTCGTATAGAAACCATAAATAATTCATTTTTTTCGAAAACAAATACAAAACATATATACATAATTTTAAATATTTGTATGTATGTTTTATAATCATATATACACACCTGTACATACTATGTAAAGGTTAGATTTTATATTTAAAATAAATATACATATATACGTTATTTAATTTAAATATATTTATAAAAATTATTATTTTTACAATGCATTATATATACAAATTAACAAAATTATTTTATACACTAATTTACATATGCATATTTATAATCAAATTGTTTTTATTGTTTTAAAATTATAATTAATTTTAAAAATTAAAAATAAGTGTCTTTTGCTGGTCGAATAATATATGTATGTATGTACATGTAAACATATAAAAAAAATTTAACACGTATAAATATATACATCCTATGTTGACAGCATAGACGTATGTCTATTCGTGATATTGCATAAATAAATTGAAGCAGTAGAATGGTATTATATATATATGATACAAATTGAATTGTTGCATATCTATTACTTTGAAGTAACATTTGGAACATTGAATCATTTAACTCCTCGATTCTGTATTCAAATCTTTAGAGAGAACTACCAGACTGAAAGCAGCAATAGCTGATGTACTAATTTGTATTTACTTTGTGTTTTAGAAGCTTGAAAATTAAATGGAGAATGGGGTTGGGGGGAAGGGGGGTCGAACAGAATGAGATGAGAGGGGACAAAAAATCAAGTGGTAAAATGAAGGGGTTATAAGTGTTCTAAATAACAAAAGAGGATGAGAGTTAAAAGTGGATCTAGATCTATGTATCTCTCTTGCTATTTCAAAACTCACTTTAATTATTTAACCTCTCCTTTCTACCTAATTGTGGCCATCCATGCTTGCCCATATATGGGCCTCCAAATTTCATCAAGCCCGATCAAATAAATATTCTTTTAAATTCAATTCAAATGAAAACTAATATCGTATATCGATATGTGTGTCTATAACTATTATATACACACCACTTAATATTAATCAAGACAAATTGAATAAAATTTTATAATTAATATTTCATAAATATTAATTAATTTATAGCAACTATAATTAACTAAATCAGATGGTAGTATGAATATTCAACAGTTTCGGTTGTGTGACCCTTAGGTGTAAATCTGGTCAGCGATTAATATCAAACAATTCGAATATTAATGTTTACACTTCACTTAGCAGGTGGTGTTATATTATGACTAAATTTATTGCTTACATAGCTTTGGTAAAATCTAATTTTAATTATTTAATCATTACCCAGTAGTGATAATTATTTACACCAATTCTTTTTGTTAAAACTACATCACATTAGGACTTATAGAATTTGATAATGTTCAATATTCAAATATAGTCCATATTCAACATTATAGTCCCAACACAAAGTCCTTAGTTCAATAATAATAATTATCATTAACCAAACTACCTCAGCCATAGATTTTGACTTTGGATTGACTTCAGTTGACCGTGATACTAACCTCATATGACCGAGGAGATGAATCCTCTATTGAATAGTTTTTTACTTTCAATGCTACCAATTAATCCAACTTTAGCCATTCTATGGGCGTCGTGTCATGCTTTAACTATAATAAAAGTGGAGCTTCCACATTAAACATCAATAGTATTCTCACGTAAAGAGAACTGTGTAATATAGTCGCATCGATATTTACTATTTGGCCTTAGTTATATTAACCAACAGAAAGCTATCAAGTGAGTCATTCCATAGTTATCCAATAATTATCAGTACATAACCTCTAGTTGTCCCCAACAGCCATGGTAATACACTGCCTAAAATTTTAAGAGTGTTACCTGCTCTAGTCTCGGTATATGCATCGATATCCAATCTCGATACAACTTGACTAGGAATATTTAAAATAATGCCTTTATTAAACTATGATAAAATGCCCATAATTACAATAATTTTAATTACTATCACAAAATACACCATTTATGGATTTTCTATTAAATATACTTAAATTAAATAAGTAATTAATCATAACAGATTACAACAAGTGTATTACAAAAAGAAAAACACCTTTTGTTACGAACAATATTTTATTACAAAGATAATAATTTACAATAAATTACAGAATTGCACCAAAGGCATACCCCAAACTCTATCAGTTTGATGGTGTTTTTTGTACTTTGTATGATGTCAAACATGTGCCTGATTTGAGGCATAGTTTGATATCTATTGGGGCATTGTGTAGTCTTGGCTTAAAGTGCGAAATAGAAAAGGATTCATTGAAATTTGCAAATGGCTCATTGATAGTAATGAATGGGGTAAATGGTGGAAATCTTAATTTGTTGAACGGTACCGCTATTGCTGTGGAGTCTTCTTCTATTGTTGATTCTATTAATTCTAATTCTACCAGATTATGACTTTTTGGTATCAGATACATTAGAGAGCCGCAATTTGGAGGTGTTGAAAAAGCGAGGTTTGATCGATGGCATTCATCATTTAAATCTTAGCTATTGTGAGGGATGCGTACTTGGAAAGCAGACGAAGATTTCGTCCAACATTGCAAAAAATAAGTCCAAAGAGGTTTTGGAGTATGTTCATATTGATGTTTGGAGCCTCACACCATGCCTATCTATTTGAGGAGCCAGATATTTTGTTTCATTTATTGAGGATTTTTTTAGAAAAGTATGGTTTTACTTTATGAAGTCTAAGGGTGAAACATTTGATAAGTTTCATAGTTGGAAATCTTTAGTTGAGAAGTAGTCTAGGAAGAAAGTCAAGGTTCTTCATTTAGATAATGGTGGTGAATTCACTTATCAAAAATTCACCAAATTTTGTGAATTCGCGGGAAACAGAAGGCACTACACCACATCACATGACCCTTAGTCAAATGGAGATGCAAAGAGGATAAATCTAACATTGTTAGAAAGAATTCGTTGCTTATGTTTGACTACTGAATTGAACAAGTGATTTTGGGTAGATGCATTATCTATGGCATTTTTTTTCATCAACCTTAGACCTTCTACTGCCATAGATATGAAGGTTCCAAAAGAAGTATGGAAGGGAGAGCTTGTTTCATATTCCTTTCTCAAAGTGTTTGGTTTATCGGCTTCTGTGCATAAGAGCAAATGGAAATTGGTCCTAGATCGAGGAAGTGTATTTTTCTTGGCTATAGGAGAGGAGTTAAGGGTTATAGGTTGTGGTGTCATACTACCTAGGGATTGTTACTAGCAAGCATATTAATTTTGATGAGAAGGCTATGTTGAAGGTGGAGCCTTCTCCTTCAGTTAATGATGATGTTGAAAGGGAAAATTTAGAGTACCTATAACAACCTGCCTTGAAACAAACCTAAATTCCAACCAGAAAAGGCCCATCAAAACTTAGACCCATTCCAAAGCTTGCTGTTGGTTAGTAAAAAGAAAAACAATACAGAGCTATCTATCTATTCTTCCAGAATTCATAGCAGAAGAAACAGAATATAATAGCAATAAGGTACCCATTTTATTTTTAAATATGTTATCATAACACATAACATAATGTCAATCAACAAACTTTACATCTTTTTGTTCAAAATACATTTTTGTGGGTACAACAAAAAATAACAGGAATAGATAAATAATAATAACTGCCACAAGATCCATTCTCGCCATTTTCAAGCATCATCATCATCAACTCGTTCCCTAACCTGTATTGTAATAAGGAGGTAGTCAAAACAATAAGTGTTCGCTGAATAAAAACCTCGAGCTTTACTATTTCAGTACTTAGGATGTATATTTTAAAATAAGAATATGTCTTACGTATTTAAAACCATTTAATACTTCATATAAGGAAAGGTGCCAGGTCCTCAAACAACCACTTAACACCTTACATTCCCGAAGCAAGTTTCCTAATCCCGTAACCCAAAACTAACATCATAAATGTCTAATAATGTGAGAGATAAAACACAAGTCACTTAATATCTTTTAATGGAAAATAGGCAGACTCTAACCATTTAGACCTCCACTGTGGTAGGCCCCATCGATTTAATAACTATTCCTAAGCCGGACTCCATATAGATATCTATTTAGCTAACATCGTATGGAAATCTCATCACACACTTAATGCTTCCTACTGAAGTGGACCTTTTCGAGATATCCTTAACCGTGCCTAAACCCAATCACGACCATTTAATACTTCATGTGGGGAAAAGAGGCACATCCTCAAACAACCTCTTAATACCTTCAAAACCCCAAAATAGAACATACATCTTATAACCTAGCTCAACTATTCGTAGGTATTGGTAGCCTGATTAGCTGGGAAGATTTACCCTACATAATTTGGGACTAACCTCGCGTTATCGTAGTTACTTATCATAGATGATGTTTCACATCATCCCCAAAGTCATACTGCTATTGCCAAATTAGCTGGGCAGACTTCCACATGTCTTTTGATTGACCTAGCATCACTATGACTTAGTCATATTTATAACATTCTTAATATATTATTGTTAATAATTTCTTCGTTAACCCGAAATGTGAAGAATAAGAAAAAATTGGTTAGGAATTGGCTAAAGAAGCCTCATGACCATTTTGTAGATGGTGTATGCATCCCATGATGAAACTATAGTCATGTCATATGTATGAGAGTCCAACATAAATTAAAAGTCAAGCCTGTTTATTGATATGCTATGCAATTGTTAATTCTACAAGGCCTTATTTGCAAAAAGGTTACAAGATTACAATAGGAACTAAAATCCCCAAATTTATTTAGGGTTCCAAACTTTAAAACAATGTAAGAGAGAGAGAGGAGAATGAATTGCTCTCTTTACAATGCCCTTGGATCTGTAGGGTGGAGGTGTGCGGCATAATTGTCACATGTCCTTCTAAAAGCCTGATATTTGGCATCATTCATCATGTTCATGGCACGCAACATCCCTTGCTATATTTTTGTGCTACAATATCCAGTAAGGATTGGTAGTTGCGATATCCACTGAGAGGTTGGTGATTCATAATATTACTCATATAGCATCCCTTTACTCATTGCTGTTTTTCGATAACACCTATAATGTTGTTGATATGCAGCATTATGCTTGAGCAGGGATTCATGACATCCACTCTTGCTTTGATAATGTGCAACATCCATATTGCGTTAATGACTTATGAAATCTTTCTTTATATTGTTGCCTTTCGATATCTTTTTACTTGCTTGCCTCCGACATCTCTTATGCAGCATTGGTGTCATATAATACAATTTTCAACTGCAAGCTTTCGACATCCTTTCTTTCTATGCCACATGAAATCCTTTGTCTTGTAATGAAAGCTTGTGAGAGTTTAGTTTGTATCAAACATTTGATGTGCCCCTACTGCATTGCAACATCCTTTGTCGTTTGCTCCCTTGCTTTATTTTCGACATTCTTGACTTCGACATGCTATGTCCTTGCTTTCGACATCAGACATCTCCTCTCGTATGCTTTCTTGCCACCTTTTCAACATCCTTATTTTTGACATGCTTTCATATTTTCCGTATCATGGTTTGCAGTAACATTTGCCCCCTTAGTGTAGAGAAATTATTGACTTTTCAAGTCAATTCCTCGATATTGGTGCCTGCCGCTTTAATTTATATAGTGCCGCCTATTGGCATTCATTATACATCTGGGCCGTTTATTGGATTTAGATTGATGACTCCTATGCTTCCTCTTCCTTTCTATAAATACTCATCTTTCTTCCCTATTCTCTCTTTTACCTGCAACTTAAAATTTAAGAAAAAGTTTTTAAATTCTCAAATTTACTCAAAAACCTTTAATCTTTCGGCATCTAAGCTTTAATTGAGGTATGATTTTTATCTTAACCAATTTAATCAAGAGATTAGATTAAGTATTATTGAATTTAATTTATAGCTAGGGTTTTATTTGGGCATTTTTGATTCTGAATCGACATTAGGGTTTAATAGTTGGGTTTTGATTTTTGATCTTCGAATTATGAGTTAGATTATAGATTTATTATGATTATGGGTGAATTTAACTAGCGAATTATCGATCGTTAGGGCCTTTATTGATTGACTAAAGATTTTCGATATTAAATTAAAAAAATCTGGGAGCTTCTGGTTTAGCTAAAAAATGGATTGTTTAAGAGGAACCCGAAACCCGCTACAGAATTCACCGACTCGCTTGATTCGAAGTTATTGCCTTACAGAATTAATTATTTAACCTGATGTTCAACATCAAAAAGGCTCTTTCATTTAACCATTATTTTGACTATTAATTCAAAGCCTTAAAACTATTAAAATATGAGATCCTTATAATGTCGGCTACCAACTAGCAGTGCGGTAACTGTTCAGGAATTCGGCATGTATTTTAAAGGGTTGTCATATAGATCCGATAACTTTATAGTGTGTTGTTGTCCCTTTTCGACAGCTACTTAAAGTGTTGATAATTCTATATGCTTGTTCAAGTCTTATACGACATCATTAGTTTGCTACATATTTATCGTATATCAAAATTATAAATTACTTGTATATTCGATATCTTTATGAGTTTAAAAATTGGTTAGAGTATTTTTAAATCATCTGACATTATTTACTGATTTCGACTATTTCCTAATACGATATTAGATCATTGTGTCGATATCTCATTATAGTTTTCATAAGAGGTTATTATTCGACTTCCCATGAATTTGATATTAAATTATTGATTTGAAATTCCATCTAAAATGCCATTAACATAATATTTAAATCGAATCTTTTTTAACTAGTTGTGAACTTACCATTTCACAGTGGATTTAACAGTTGTTTACATACACTTAATTGCTTATAAATTTCCCAAGTATTTTATCAATTCAACATGAGCTATTAATGGGTTGTTGACTTGTTGCAAGTGTAATAGCTATTTAAGAATTTTAACACTTTATTGCTAGGACTTAGGTAATTTCTAATTAATTAACTACCATTTTTTTAGGCATTAAATTATATATTTTGCATATATAAGCATTCTAAAATGTTTAGTGCTTCCCTGACTTCATTTAATATCACTTGGTAGGCAAATGGAAAGCAAGAAATCAAGTAAGAGCTCTAAACTAATCCTTCTACAAAGAAAAGGGACTTCCGACTTAACCAATCTTACATTGTTGCTCAGGAGGAAGTAGATATGATTCTCTAAAAATTTGGGATTACAGACATAGAGGCCATGCCTGCCTGTCTCTCTGGTAGGATAGATAACCCTCCAGAGGAGGTCTTTGCCTATACTCTTATCAATATCTAGTATATCTTCCTTTTTCAGATTTCCTCTTGCATTTCCTGAAACATTTGAACATTACCCCGATCTAACTAACCCCCAATTCATACACTTATCCAAGCTGCCTAGAAGTCCTTGCTACGGAGACTGAACTCCCTTCTCTGAGCGTCGAGACTCTTCATATTTTGGCAAATCCTATGAGGATTAGCAAACAACTAGATAGTCCATTGTACTGTCTTCGTCTTTTCCCGAAAAGCATAATTACTTATCCCATTAACAAGACAAAGGAATGGTAGAACCTTTTTCTATGTCAAGTGCCACTCCCCTAAGATCAGGGTAACCTTCTTTGTAATATTTAAGTTTCTGTTTTCCATAACTTATGTTATATCTGTCATTCTCTTACGATGAATGATTACTTTTGCTCCCAAACAAATAAGCTCTTTTGTCGATGATACCATTAAGTCCCTGACTCGAGCATCTAAGAGTATGGCTGATAGGCTTACACTCTTGACAGAAGCAAATCTCCATGATTATTCTCTGATTTTGGATCACCATAAGATATTGGGAGAACCCCGATGATAAAAGGGAATGCTCAAGGAAAATGATAATTGGTCGTTGGTAACCAGAAGGCTTTCTCTATCTCCTCTCTTGTCCAACTTGAACCTCCAGGTAAGTTTTCATTACAACTTAAATGGAATTTCTTATGTTGTTATCTAATAAAATTTATCATTTTGATTTAGGTTCATTTGTAATCGCTATTGCTTCCAAGGAGAAGGAGGCCAAATATCATGTTCTTGCCTTGAATAAACTAACTAAACCTACTCATGTTAAGTATTCTATTGCTAAGGCGGTTGATGAGCTAAAAGGTAAGTGAGAACTAGTGCTCTAGTTGATATTTCAGTTCGTTCCCTAAGTAAAAAGCCTAAGCTTGGGGGTGATCAAACTTATGTTGTCGTTGTTGAGGAATCAGATGTAAATGTTGATCTGGCGGCTCAAAATCCCGATGTAATAAATTTAGAGTCTCCCAGACTTAAGCTCAAAAGAAAACCGAGGAGAATCATTCTCCTGATTCCTTCCTTAATATTTCCCTTCCTACTTCCCCAATGTCCATCCATCGCTTATATGATGAGCTTGGTCAGTCTCCTTTTCCAAATGATCCCCATCCTTCAGAGGTTCAAGCTCAGCCTCCTATTGTGAGCTTTGATGATTTTCTTTGTCTGGCTGCTTAATCTTCTATTTTGGCCTCTCTCACGCCTTCACAGCCTTTGATTTATTCAAAGGACCATCTTTACATTATTTTTCAACATCTTCTACTGGTATGCATTCTTTCTTATTTGGTTAATCTAGGCCTTTAGCTTTGTACATCCTGATTTGACTTATGTTCATTATACGTTTCGGGTAGCCAAGCACATGTTTTTTCTGCAATAGGCTTCTCAAGGTCCTTCTAGTGAAGTAGTCGAGATTAAGGTGCAAGTTTTATTACGTACAAATAGCGTGATTGATACTACTACAACAAGAGATGAAGCCATTACTAAAAAGAAGAAACTTGCTCCCTCTCTTGATGAGGAGAAAAAGGCTAAACAATTACTGAAGGAGGAAGTGAAAATGTTAAGAACAAATCTTGAGAAGGCCAACAAAGAGAAGGCTAAATTTGCTAATAAGAAGAGATCTCTAAAGGATAAGTAGAAAACCAAAGGCGTCATCCTGACTTGTGCAAACAACAACATCAACGATGCTAAGAAGAAAGTTTTCTTTCTCCTCGATCATGCTCTAACCACAATTATTGAAAAATGGTATGAAAATACCTTATTTATTGCATATGGTGATAATATCCAAAAATGCTCAGATTTAGATTTTCCTTCTTTCCCAGCTTTAAATGAAAAGTTAAAAAAAAAGTTTAGTCTTATTTTAAGAAGAGCCCAGGGGTCTGTTCAAGAGGAGTTCCCTGATAAGGAAGAGGTCGACCCTAAGAAGTTGTCGTCCTTCGATGATCCCCCGCTCGATAAGGATAAAGATTCAAATGAGGAGGAAGATAATAATGATGGCAATGATGATGATGATACAGACAATAATGGTCATGGAGGTGATGGTAATGACAAGGGTCCTGATGGATCAAGAGATGGGGTTGACGGATCGGGCAATAACAACTTAGATTCATCTACCCATGATGCTGATCTTTCTGACTTTCTTGATCTTCATGATGATGAATTGGAAAATATTCCTCCAAAAGATGTTGCTTCCCCCAATCAACAGCTGAAAGAGATGGCTCAAGTTCCAACCTCTCAGGTTCTAGGTATGTAGGTATGTAATTTATTTAAATGCTTAAAATTATCTAGTGGCCTTTAGTTAATAAGTTTGTCACTTTAGTTAGGGAAAAGATCCAAATATTAGTATGAGACTCTTTATGAAAAGAGTGAAAGAGAGGTGCATCGGTTGAACAGAGATATAAATAGGCTAGTCAAAGAGCATAACAAATAATCTAAAAAGTACAGGCACCTTGGCCTTCATGCCAAACAATTAATAAACTTCAAGGAGAAAGGAATTGGCTGACTCTTAAAAGGATCTCCCCTTCATAAAGAAAGAGTTTTGAGAGAAAATGCAGAGTTGACCACACTCTTCTGGATGCTTATCGAGGACAGGGATGCCTAAGTAGAATTTCTTTACAAAGTTTACTGTAGAAGTCCCATCGTTGATTTTTCTTTCTTGATGGAGAAGAGTGGAGGTTTGATTAGACGTCTCCATAAGAGATACCTTGATGACCAAGGATATGACTCCTATCATGGGGCATGTTGGAATCTTTCCAGGGTTGCGACTATTCCCCTTACCCCAAACACTCTTCCCCATGAGAAAGTTAAATTCAACAAGGGGACATTTATTTTTGAATTTTACAAAGGATCAATATTGTATGAACCCTAGTGATTTTGTCTTTAATGTGTAGTTCAAATAGTTTTTATAATTTCAGTATTTTCATTCCTTTTTTTTGTAACTTAATTTATTTCTTATAAATCATATAGATTAAGGAACCACCGAGTAGTCCTGTTCCCATAGAAATCTTGAGTAAATTCATCAAATTTAAGAGGGATTTTAAAGAGAAATGATTAACTCTTAAAATCTCCCGGCTAGCGAAATATTACTTCCTTAGAGATCTTCAGGAAGTTTACACACGGTTTCCGCACTTTCGCTTTGATTTCTTGGGTGATGAAAAGGATAAATTGCTTAGTGAGATACATACCACTCGTGCTAAATTGTTATGTGGTGAGATCAACTCTTCGGCCAGAAAATGGGATTATCATCAACTCTCTCCCATTCATACCCCTTAAGGGTTTAATGTTTCTTTTGACTCTACCTCTCTTTGTCTGCTGGATCACTTAAGAGGCTCAAACTGCCGTCCTTAAACTTTAAGAGTTAAACACATAAAACTTGTGTTGTTGTTGTATTTTGAATTTACTTGTGCTTGTAATCCTTTTCATTGTTAATTAAGGAAGCATTTCCTTCTTTTCTCATTTACTTATATTTATTTAGGAAAAATAATTAACTCTCGTGTCTTGTGGTTTGGAACTCCTCGATCGATTGGGCATCATTAAAGATAAGTTCAGGTTAGAATTCGAGAAGAAGTTTTCTTCTTGATATACTTCAACTTTGTCATTTCCAGATAATCCAATGCACAGAAATGGTATGACATGTGTTATCAATTGGGATCCACACTCAGTAGTTTAAAGGAGATGACCTAAAACTCAAAGGAACAAATCAAAGAGAAGAGTAAAGGAATCCAAGAGCTAAGAGAGAAGATGGATGCAATTGGTCAATCTAGACCTTCTTCCCAAGGAATTGAAGCTAATACAGAAATTGCTAAATTATATCAACAGATAATTAACGTTGAAGTGGACATGCTGTAAAGTCAAGTATCTTGTCAATCTTGGAGCTCATCGCAAGTGGAAGCGAATTCAACCTTCCTATTTTTACTCCTAAGAGAATGACTAGATCTCAATCTTTAGCTGGCGAGGAGGCATTCCCTTCTTTGTTAAACCCTCCTCCAGGTTTGGACCATGGAACAATTTCTAGATGGTTCCAAAGTGTTAAATATGAATGTTTCAAGGGTTTTAAAGGAAAATGGGATGAGAAAGTATAACAACGTCTCAATAATTATTAAGGTCGGACCAAAGAACTGGGTCGTGCTAAATTTGCTCTCGAGTAAAAGATTAAAAATCTTTAGAGTAAAGTTAAAACTCTCAAAGGAGCTAATAAGACACTTAATCGTGCGCTGGAGATTGAGATCAGTTCTATTGATGATACATACATTTTTCGAAGAAGGAAAAGAAGCTTAAAGAGCTTCTAGATGTAGCAATTCATCACATCATTGAACCTTCTTCGGCAGTTGATATTCTAAAAGGAAAAGTGCAGGACCTCGAATCTCAACTGAAAGTAACCGAGGTGATATCCTTTGAAAATTCTCGACCATACTCTCTTGTTTGTTATATGCTCGAAGTAATTGTTGCTTTTGGACTAGAGATTGACTTCTCCTTTTTGGGCCCAAGCATGAACCAAAGGCTGAGCAAAGAAGTGGAAGCGGGATATCGACGATCCCAACATTTCTTGTTGTACGGATGTGCTGATCACCTTAAAGATATTGGGTGCCCTCCATGTCTACTTAGAAATGGTCCCTCCTTAAGTGGAGGTCATCATTGCCCACTTAAGGTTGAGGGAAAAGGAAATGAGAAAGTGTACCAATATAACCCACTTCCTTAACCTCCTCCTCCTTTTTTGGAGGGTTTGATTAGTCTTCTTTTGATATTTGCAACTTTTGTGCATAAAGTGTAAATATTGTAATTAAATTTGTACTCGAATGGCTGACATGTTGATTTAACTTTTCATTTCTTTAATTAGTTTTGCCTTGAATTATTTGAGACATGCTCCTTGTTTTACAAAGCTTTAATTTGAAGCAATTCGACGTGCAACCTTTGATTGAGCATCGATTGGTCTTCTTAATATAAACTTTGTCATTAAAACCTGAAATCAGTTTTGGTCAAGAGATTATTAACTTATTTAATCAAAAATTTGGAAGAATCCTCCCTTTTGTTAATTGGGAATTAGTAACAAAGATTCTTATTATTGGAAAATTAGATCTCCATTCTGGGGTGATTGAATGATGCTTTTAATAACTTTATCCTTTGACTTCATCACTTAGAGCTTTGGAGTTTGACACTTGTAATTTTAGCCTCAAAGAAGCATATATCTGTAAATCTGTCTAATAATCATTGAAGACCTAAAATTCTTTGGCCAAATTGTTATCCAAATAAGAGGCCAGAAAATCATCTGATAAAAATTTTGAATGAAAAGATCATGAAATCAACGAGCAAAGATATTTGTTGAATAGAAAACCAGAATGTCATCCAACAATTATCTGCCAATAACTTGAATAGAAGATCGGAAAATTATCTATTCGCAACTAGTAGGAAACTAGAATTTTGAATAATAATAAAGATTCCTGTTATCAGATAATTTGAATTATTTAAATTTCCGCTTCTGCATGATAGATAGCTTTCGATCCTTCTTGTGAAGATTGCCTCAACTTTGACTTGGTGCAGAACTAAATGTGTTTGACTAATCTTCCTCTAGAAGATTGCCTCGATCCTTCTTTAGGATAGAGTTTGATTTTCCTTTGTACTCGATTGATCTTCCTCTAGAAGATTTCCTCTTACCATTCTTCGGATAGTGATTTACGCTTTGATCGAACCCTGTATCACCATCTTAGGTGATGATTTAGGTTTTGGTCGGTGTATTTGGTTAGATATCTTGAGCTGACCCAAAGTCATCCCCATCCTCCCTCTAGAGGGTGCTTCGACCAAGCCTTATAGGCGGAACCAAAGGTCAGTTCAGTGCTTTGTCCAGGCCATCTTAGGCAGTACTAAAGGCTTACTCCATACCACTCTAGGAGGCGCTTCGGATAGGCCTTATAGGTAGGGCTGAAGGCTAGTCGGTGCTCTGGCCAGGCCATCTTTGGCAAGACCAAAGGCTTACTCCATCCTCCCTTTAGGAGAAGCTTCGGCTAGGCCACGTAGGCGGGATCGAAGGCTTGCAGTGCTTTGGCTAAGCCTTATAGGCGGGACTAGAGGCTTATCCTGACCTCCCTCTATAAGATGCTTTGATCATGCCATATTAAACCAAGAGTGGATCCAAGGATTCTTAAGGTATGATGCCTTATGCTCCCATTTAACTTTCTTGTAGCACTGGATTGTCATATTAGGATCATTCATAATCTTTCTCTTCTGAGCTTTGATTGGTGCGGGAGGATGATCTATTATTCTTTTCCATCTCTGGGAAAATTTATATAAATCGTTTATGATTTCCTTTTCAAAGATCGTCCCCTTTGACTAGTATTGTACTGCCCTTCTTATTTTTAATGAATAACTATTTTTCTTTTGGCTCTCTTTTCCAAAGAAAAGATTGGAGTTAGTCCTACATGGAGTGGATACATGCTCTAGGTGCCACCTATTTCTTTTCTTCTATAATTTGCAAATTCAATATCCTTAGCATTTGTTCCTCATGAAACCAGGGGTCAAAAGTGACTTGATAAATCGGCCTACTTGCTTGAGGTTTAGAAGATCCTTGTTTATAAACAGCCATATTGTAGTCCAATGGGCTAGTTGGATTCAAAAAGTCCTTTGTATTCCTTATATGCAAGTTAGGGGAAAGTCCTTTATATGCAACGTAAGGCAAGGAAGGTCAAATATGGAATATGTGGGATTTTAGAGGTTCGAGCTCTCCTTCTAGCGCCAAAATGTTAACAAATTTCTTTGTTAACCCCAAGTGTGAAGAATAAGAAAAACTTGGTTAGGAATGGGCTAAAGAAGCCTCATGACCATTTTGTAGGAGGTGTGTGCATCCCATGATGAAAATAAAGTCATGTCATATGTATGAGAGTCCAACATAAATCAAAAGTCAAGCCTCTTTATTGATATGTTATGCAATTGTTAATTGTGCAAGCCCTGGTTTTCCAAAAGGCTACAAGATTACAATAGCCACTAAAATCCCCAAATTGTTTTAAGGTTACAAACTTTAAAAAATGTAAGAGAGAGAAGAGAATGAATCGCTCTCTTTACAATGCCCTTGGATCTGTATTTATAGAGGTGGAGGTGTGCGGCATAGTTGCCACGTGTCCTTCAAAATGCATGACATCCAACTTCATTCATTATGTTGATGGCATGCAGCATCCCTTGATGTATTGTAGTGCTACGATATCCATATAGGATCGATAGTTGTGATATCAACTGAGAGGTTAGTGATTAATGATATTACTCATACAACATTCCTTTACTCACTATTGTTTTTCGATAATCCCATAATGCTATTGATATGTGGCATTATGCTTGATCAATGATTCATGACATCAACTCTTGCTTTGATGATGTGCAACATCTATATTGCATTAGTGACTTATGACATCTTCTTTATATTGCCACCTCTCGATATCCTCTTACTTGCTTGCCTCCGGCATCTCTTTTTATATTGATGAAGTATGGCATTATTGTCATACGATATCATTGTCAGCTGCAAGCTTTCGACGTCCTTTCTTTCTATGCCATACAAAATCCCTTATCTCGCAATGAAAGCTTGTGAGAGTTTGGTGGGTATCAGACATTTGATGTACCCCTAAGGCATTGCGACTTCCTTTGTCGTATGCCCTCTTGCCTTATTTTTGATATTCTTGACTTCGGCATGTTGTGTTCATGCTTTCGACATCAGACATTTCCTCTTGTATGCTTTCCTGCCTCCTTTTCAATATCCTTGTTATCAACATACTTTCATATTTTCAACATCATGGTTTGTAGTAACAATCATCACACACCTCCCCGTGTCCATTAATTAGGCTGTATAAGAATTCCTTCTTATTTCGCCTTAACAACTCAACTACCTTCCTAAGGGGGATTTATTGATAATTACGGCCTAATTAAAAACACAATTAATATGCTATAATTGTACGTTATGTACGGTAATTAATAAATAAGCATTTATTATTTTCTATGCATGTGGAGATTACGCCTTAACTAACATTAATTGTAAATTTCTTTTTAACAACAATAATACAAGTCCTTTTCCATATTATTGATGATGCTAAAATTCCAATATCCATAACAAGGGATTCTAATATCCATAACAAAGGATTCAATACTCATATCCAAAACTTGCAATAAATAGACTTGTATATAAAAAATCTAAACTCAATTTATTGCATCAAACCAATGGAATACCTTAACAACAGAAATTCCAATTCTAATTTCATCTTCTATTCAACTCCTCTTTTACAAAGAATTTAACAAGGGAATTTTTATTTAATTTTTATGGAATAAGTGGTGCAAACTATGAATAAGGTCCATACTATACACTCTTATCATCAAAATTTCATAATCAAATCAAAGAATAATGAGGAGAGGAATAGACATTGAAATCAGTAAAAACTGCAAAAACTATATAATTCCAACAATTCAATGTAAACAATTGAGAATTCCAATAAAATTGACATTTCAAATTAAAGGAGTTTTGGGAGGTTTTATAATGTTTTTTCGCAATCCCAAAACCCCTAAGGCATATTAAAATCCACAATATAATAACCAATCACTGAAATAAAAATTCAAATATTTCCACTCATAGTTGGTCCTTAGTTTCGCTTCTCTTTGGATTTGAAATGACCATTATAATCTCCTTCAAATATCTTCTTATTGATGTATACAACATGGGATTTGTACATATATTAGATTCAAAAACGTGGGAGGAGAAGAGGTTTAGAAATTAAATAACAAATAAAGATAGGTATATAGGATTTATTACCTGAAACACTAATGGATTTTTCTGAATCTAAGAAGAGATGAACTGACAGAGCTTTGTCGGTGTTCCTAAAATAATTGTGAACAAAAGTGGAGAGGGTAGGGCCCTATTTATAGATATTGAAACACACCAGAACCATAGAGAAAGTAGGTTAAAAATAGAAAAATCTGATACGTTCACAACCTCAAAACCCTATCCGCCACTTCTGGGCAACGCTTAACCGCTCATATACACTACACCGGTCGACCACTAGGGGTCTGATGTGTACGTAAATGTGCACATATATATATATATATATATATATATACATCCATATTTTATCTATTTTATTTAAATAAATGCCATATTTGGGCATTTTAACATGTTTAAACCAAAATTCAATTATTGTCAATTCATCATATATTCATCTTCATTCAGGGGAAAAATGGTCATTTTTGTGCATGTGTTAATTTGAGAATTTTTACTTGGACATTTTTTTTAATGATTTTTATAGGAATTTGGATGCCTATGGAAGAGGCTTTTGTGAAGATACATGCATGCACAAATGAATACAAAGGAATGAAGAGGGAAATAATTCAAGCTCATGATCATGGAGGACCCCACCCACTTACTTAAATCTACAATTAGAAGCTAATGGAAAACTAAGTGGAGGTTAAAGCTTCATGCACATTTAATGATGGATTAATTAGTGGCTAATGGATACTTGGTGGCCACACTTCCTAAAGGGCATTTTGGGAAGCACCCTAAAAATTGAATTGGGGTTTTATGCATGTATAAATAGCCCTCTTATGCACATGTAAATGGATCTTCTACCTTTCATTTTACTTAGAAAATTAAGCAAGCAAATTGTAAGCTCAATGTTACATGAAATAAAAATGGCTTCCTAGCGTCTTTCTCTTTTCTTTTCTACATGCTTTTATTTACTTTTATGCTCATTTTTATTCTTATGCTCTCTTTCATTTAATGTTCATAGTTTAGATTTACATTTATGCACTAGTTTAGTTCATTTCCTTCTAGTAGTTAATCTTCTTTTTCTTTGTTTATTCTCTACTTTATTTTATTTTCAATGTTGAAATCTCTATGTGTTGAAATGGTAACACAAATGAGAGGCTAAATCCCTATAATTTAGGGGTAATGAAGCTTTCTTTTATCATGTAGATTCAACATAAATTTTCTATGTTTGATCTCTTTTGTGCTTCTTGAGAAAATGGATGTTTATGTTTGTTTGTGTTTTATGTTGAATTTGATAGCCTACCTTGTTCATAACAAATACGTTATGCTTATCTCATTAATCACAAATTTCCTCTTCATCTAAATATGATCATGGCAATAAAGTGAAGTTTTAATCAAAATTTGATGATCTATGTTACTAATTAATAGTAAATAGATCATGCTTAAACTAGATTTTAGTTTCATTTTCTATGCCATGTTTCATGAGATTTGAAAACATAAGACTAGAGTTGTATTATAGTTTGATGGTTGATTTGTGTTAATTAATAACTCAAATAGGCCATGCTTATGATAAATACATCACTAATCCTACTTATGTTAAAAAGAGATCATTATTTGATTTTATGTTGATTTATGTGAAAAGTATAAGAAAGTGGATTTGCCTCTAAATTGAATTTTAATCACATAGTTTTTAATCTCAACATTTACTTAGCTTTCTAGTTTTCAAAACAATCTCCACTTTTGGTTTAATTTGATTGATTAGAAATTTAAAATCTAACAATTCCTTGCAGATTGACCCGTACTCGCCACGTACTAACTTTTGTACGCCATGTGCTTGCAGTTAAATTTTAATTTGAAATTTATCGACGATTTTCTAATCTGATAGAAAACTCGTCGTTAAACAAGTTTTTGGCGCCGTTGCCGGGGAATAGTTTTGATTTTAGTTTTCTTTTCATTTTATTGTGTGTTTTTTTGTGTATTGAGTGCATTTAAAAAAAATTGTGTTTGATTTGTGCTTCTATTTTGTTTGTGTGTTTATTTTCTACTTCTAATTGCATTTGCATTTCTATTAAAAAAATACACAAATTCCAATCTAAAAAAACACTTTTATTTCCATTTTCCTTTTCTTTTTCAATTTCTTTTAACAATCCCATTTTCCATTTTTTTAATATATATAATTTTTACATTTACACTTGCATGTGCACTGTCATTCTCTGTTCACTCATGTGCACCCTCATACAAACAACAACTCTAGCTCATCTATTCACTACATTCCCCTGATCATCTTGCAGCATAACCACCAAGTCACCCTACTGCCTCATCCATTCACTTATGACCATCATCATCCTGTTGCTTCAAACCAAACCATACACCACTCAACATACTTCGACAGCCAATTCACTACCATAGCCATCACAGCATTTCAGTCTCCATTTCTACTTCAAACAACTGCACAATGCACTTCACTCCTGACCATCCCCTTCTGCCGTGCACCAGAAACTGTCACTTCACTGCTGCCCTCCTCTATAATTCCTCTTCACACACTATGCTCAAACAAATAATACAAACCATTCGCACAATATCACCTATGCTCACAATTCTTATACAACCATCAAACAATTTTCTGATTCCACAATCACCACATCGACTTCACCATAATCTCCTTTACTCACTTCACTTCCATCAAAAAAAGCAATTCCAACAGTCATCAGCCCCACTCCTTTGCCACAACCGCCAACATAATTCCTCAGTCACCATTCACCAACCATACATACTTGCCCTCAAATTTGACCTATTTCATTTCAAGAGCGGCTCCTACGGTTCACAACACTTCAATTCTGACACAGCAGTCTTCAACTTCAACCACCAAAGAACATCAGCCTCCTCTGCCAACCAATCTCCATCACCACATACCACAGTGTGTACTAACAACACACTACATCATCCAAAACCATAGTCATCTAATCCTTGCCGACCTCTACAAATTCTTCAACTAACAATAACAACAGCAGATCACCAACCGTGCCAGACAACTTCATCAAACCATTTGCCAAAACTTCCTCTGCACAGTTACATCTCGACAGTATTGACCAAATCCTCTGTCCAACGCATCACCCAACCTTCATTCAGTGCCATCATCACCTATCACCACCCAAAACAACAACTTCCTTCCCCTGTTTACTTCACTGACTTACCATCAACATAACCGAATCTATTGCCATATTCTCCCATCATCTGCATCGCAACCCCAAAATCGCTTCAACCGCGACCACTGCCCACGCGACTGTTGCCTCTACAGCAATTCGCAACCAACCGCAACTGTAAAACCACAACAGCGTCGTTGTAACCCAAACCGGAATCCTCCTCCACAATCTTACCACGACCAAATCTCCAAACTGTCCCTCAATTCGACCTCTAACCAACTGTCACCTCAAACAAACCTTCAAATCTGAATCAAAAAAAGTTGGTTATCGTGACTTCCTGGTTCGGTTGTTGCCAAAGTTCAATTTGAGAAGTCTGGTTTTAAAAAGAAAAAAGGGAAAAGAGGAAGTTGAATTCACATATACAGAAGAGAAAGGGGGATTTGTGTCTACAGTTTCTTTTTTTTAATTTTTTTTATTGCAATTTTTTTTTACATAGGGACGGGTTACAATTTGTTGGGCTATGTAGAATTCAATTGTAGGCCTATACAATTTTTTAAATTTTATTTGCTTTCATTTGATTTTGTAGGCTAGGGAGTATAAAGTTAAGTGTTTTGATTTGTTTTTGTTTTAATTTTTTTTATTCCATCCTTATTTGGAAATAGAAGAAGAAAAAAACGAGTTTAAATTTGTTTTTGGTTTGAATTTGTTTTAAGTTACATCCTTAATTTTTTTTTGTATATATCTTGTTTTTATTTCAGGTTGCCAAAGCAGAAAATTGCAAGGAAAATAAGTGCTTGCTAAAATAATCGCCTTGCTTGCTTGCTTAAAAATTTGACGCTAAAAAAATAAATAAATTGCTAATAATCTGCACGCTCTCGTATCGTGTTTTCATCTCTAATTTTTATTTGAATTGCATTGTTGGTTGCTTACATTTGTATTTATATATTTTTTTAAATATTTCAAAATCCAAAAAAAACAAAAACATAATTCATTTTAGTTGCATTGTAAATTCACATTTAATTTTTGCTTTGCATTCATCTCATCTTATTTTTATTTTCTAAGGGCAATACCTCAATTCACATAAGGTGAGGGATTTCATCAACCTTTCCTTAGCTCACAATCGCATTTCATTGTAAAATTTGACTAATAATAAAGGTTAGACATTCAACTTAAGGATGTCGCGAGCTCACCTAGGGCTTAATTGTATCTTCACAATTGTTTTCTTTGAACAATTTTATTTCTTGCTGTCTAGGCTAAGGTAGAGTAATAACCATTTATAAATATTACGGTGATTCGTAAATATTATAGTGGTTGTTCCTTTGAAGGTACTTAAACCTTCGGTTGCATTGCTACGGTGATTCGTGGTGCACCAATAACTCCTGCCCGTTACCTGGTTGAGAAATTTTTTTGTTGATTTAAGACAAAGTTTGATTATACAATATTGGGTAAAGTTATTTCATTTACCCTATTTTAAAACAATACTGTGTCTGTTCATCTTGTTTAAGAGTTTAGAAACTCTTATCGGCACAGTTAGCTAGACTGTATCGACCAGAATCTATAAACAATCAACCGATAAGTCAACACAATACAAAACAATTTTTATATTCACTAACAAATACACGCTCATATCTATTATTACACTCACACTCATTCTAGAGTACTACTGACTCTATCTCTAATGAGTAACACCCAACAGAGCCAGGGTTGCCGCTTAACCAATGGCTCTGATACCACTTGTAACGATTGCGATCTTTCGACGCTTGAAAGTCAACATTAATACGTCCACTGTATCAAATGCCGCACAATCGAATGCCGGAAAACCGAACCATTAGGTTAAAAAGAAGAGGTAGAAGGAGACAGAAGAAAATTAAAGAAGAAGAAACAGAAACAACAACAGAATCTCACATTCGCAGCGGAACAATATATAATAGATGAATCAATAATCTTTAAAACAAAGACTATATCAATTTATACATTACATCATATCATCAGAGTTTACAACCACACAACACTGGACAATTATATAACCTGTCCACATACATAATACACAACGGAATAAATAAATAAGTACGAGTGTACGTCTCGCCATCCAGCTCGTCTTCAAAGCTCCAGAATATCCAGAATATCCTGATAACATAAATCTAGGCTGCCCGTGTGGAAAATTATGGGCACCCAGAGTTTAGAAAGGGAACAATAAACTCCGAGTCAGTCATGGTGACTGGTGTGAGATCGTAAAACAGTTATTTTCACAAAGAAAATAAAATTAATTCGCAATGCTTTTGGAAAATGAAACTACCATAAGGCCTCCCGCCACACACACAATGCAAACGCAGAATTGGAGGAGATTTCTCCTTATGATAGTCAAAGATGCTTACTACGAAAGATCAGTTGATATTATTATTAATGTCTAGTGTGGAAAACATTTCGAAAGTATAATATTAATCTTTTTCAGCATAGACATTTCGAACTATCCTACTATAGCTACCATCTAAACAGTGGTGATCACCATAAGTAAATGGCAGGTTCTACAACTAAAACCGTACAAGGTTGGTATTCGGAATTGGATTTCCAACAAATGGTCAGGCTAAGGAACTTCCTACTGTCAATGGGTACGCCTCTGGATGGACGTCCCGAGAACCTACCCGGATCTCTGCCAACACAAGGCCGGGTTACCTCTCTACTAGGTAACTACTACTCGAGTATGCCACCCCCAAGTCCTTTGGGACCTTTATCTGAAGGCCCTCGATCACAAAGCAACAATCACATAGTAAATGAGACTGGAGCAACCACACAGGTAAATATCTGGGCTCCATACCATGATATCACCTTTTTCCAGAAGGAAATGACATACCCTAAAGGGAGTGACCCTCATAACCTTGCCTTATTTTCCTATTTCGACCCATTTCCGGGTTATGAGGTCCGATGAGGTCTCGTCCACAAAGCTACGCTTTTTCACAAAGCCATGCTTTGATCAACAAATGACCATCAACACAGAGCAACACTCAGTATGCCACACTACCAAATTGGGAGTATATCACTGATAACCTTCAATTACATAACCTCTGAGCTCGTACGTCTCAGAGAAGGGTGTTAAGCTAAGAGAATAAATTCTCCGCCACCAAACAGAAATGTATTTGAAAGAAATCAGCTTTATGTCTCAAAGTGTAATGTCAGACATACAACCATACAAGTCTGTTACGGGTTTGAACAGAACCGAAGGCACTTCCGAAGAAGCCCTTGTAATCCGGGTATTCACAATCCCGATCGGACTTCCCATCACAAGAAGAGTGATATAAATCTCTATACCAGAGCAACTTGGTGCAGAGACATTCGACAGGTTGTCCTTTCATTTTTGAAAATACCCGGTCTTCACACCGGTCTTTAAATGTTATCCATTCATGTCGTATCATTATTCGGAATGGGTTATATGACACAAAGTCCTCTCCCGGCTAAACCAAATAATGAGTGTTTGTTTGAAAAACAAATTCAAGTGCCATTTCAAAGGCAAATATTGATAGTCGGTTATTTATTTATCTATCAAACAACATTCACAACAATCAACCAATTTAAATAATTTTCCCAAATTATTTATTTTCAAAATACCTTCGCAAGATATATATTTTTTCCACACTTCTTCACTTTGAAAACAAATTTCAAATCATTTTCACTCTTGGAATAAAAATTCCCGATATTATTTATTTCCCTTTTTCTTTATAAATTCCATTGTGAATTTAAATTTCCAAATATTCACTTATATATGATTTTCAAATCGTTTTCCAAATATTCACTTTCAAACACCAAATCAACTTTCAAATGGATTTCCAAAATTTACTTCAACACTAAATCAATTACAAATTGATTTCAAAATTCATTTCAACAAAAATCAAAATTTTCCATTCAAACACCAAATCAATTTTCATATTGATTTACCAAAGATTTATTTTCAAATACTAAATCAATTATCAATTGGATTTCAAACAAATTTATCACCTTTTTAAATAAACCCCTTTACTCTTTCCAAATTATTTAAAATTCCATTTTCAATGAAATTCTTCAACTTTTAAACAATATTACTTAAAATCCTTTTATTAAAATCCTTTCCCATAATTTGGAAATAATTCGATAAGATTACAAAAATCAACTTTATGCTTTTAAATTCCTTCTCTTAAATTCACCTAATTCTTTCAAAAGAGATTTACTTCAAATTTCCTACTTTAATTTCAAAAATCCAATTTTATTTATTTCTGGTATCCAACGATACCAAAAATACATTCGGCTAAATTATAGCCTTTAACAAATTCAATCACAAATATAATCATTCACAGATTATAAATAAATTATCACACAGCATATGAAACAAATTCATACAATATATGAAACAAATTCATAAAATTTGAGGAATCCAGTTGGATCCCTCCAACCTATTTCCCTGCATCCACAGACGTTAGCACAATACCAATTCCACTTCGAGGTGGAATATCGCGGTATATGAGATTTATAAAATATCATCCGCTATTATGCGGCGCATAGGGTCTCATCCGCTATATAATGCGGGAAATCAACAACTCTAATATATATATATATATTCTAATATATATATATATTCTAATATATATATATATATTCTAATATATATATATATATTCTAATATATATATATATTCTAATATATATATATTGCTATATACTACTATATATACTATCACAATCAGGCAATCAATCAATAACTGCAATTCAATTTTAAGTTGAGTGAGAAGATCTCACCTTTGCTTTTAAATTTGCAATCCATTTTCCATTCCAGTTTGTTTTCTTTGCAATTTTGACCTTGTATAAACATTTATACAATTCATTAATATTCGAAATAATCGAATTACCAATTATCGTTTAATAGTTTTAATTCAACTAATAATTTAATTTTAAACTAATAAATTTTCCTTTTAATAATTTCCTAGTGGCTAAAATAACTAAATAAGTTAATTTAACAAATTAATCACCATTATTTTAAAATTAGACTAGTAAATGAAAATAGGAATATATATATATATATATATATATATTTTAAACTACATATACTAAGGAACAAGCTATATACATTTTTTAAAAATCTACTTTTTATAAACTCTTATCTATATAAAATAATTTATATATATATTTAAAAACTATTTTCTTTTTCCAGTAAACACAATAGTAATAATTTTTTCTATATATAAATATTTACACATATATAAATTTAGCAGAATTCTCTTTTAAACCTTACTGTAATTTTTCTGCATATACATACTTATACATATATATATATATATATATATATTTAAGATGACCATAGTAATTTCTCTATCGTATATAGATATTCAAATTTATTTTCATATTTAAATTGAATTAAATAAATCATAAATACCTTACTACCGAACGCCTACCCATCGACTTGACCTTCCAGAGCTTCGACGTCGCGATCCCCAGAACCAAATCACCTCGAGCTCGAACAATTGGAAGCAGCTGCGACTTCGAGTCGCCACCGTACCTCGACCTTCGACATCGCCTACGCGCGCTCTAGCTTCTATGCCCACACCTCACCGATTCAAGCGAGATCGCGAATCGTGCCCTAACTTCAGCTATTCCACTCGACAAACCACACTGTCTCGAGCTCGAGCAAGACACCCAATACGCGACAACCCGCAGCGTCGGCCTCACGAGTTGGAAAGGAGGGATGCCCTTCGATCGATTTCGGGAATCGAATGGAGAACGAAACGATCTCGTCTTCGATTTGAGTTGCCATTTTATTTTTTTATTTTTCTTTTCGCTTTCGTTCTGATGATTTTTCATTCTTTCGATTTAGAGTTGAAAAAGAGAAGGGCCCGGCTTTTCCCTTATTTTCTTTTTCGTTTGATTTTTGGCTTTCGAGATAAGGCAAAGGGTACATGATTAAGCAAAGAGTAGGTCGGCTTGCTCAGGAATAGGGTAGCTAAGAATAAAGAAATCTCAACTGCTGACAGATATTTAAATATATATTAATTAAATTCAAATTCAAACATTCTCGAAAATGCAACTCAAAATCTTGACCTCCTATCGAGGCGTGCCGCTAGGCGTTCATAATGTTATACACTTATTCCGAACACAATGGAAAAGGTTTCGAGTCCAAATTCAATCGTATGGAAAAGATAGCTTTTTGGACCAGTTATTAAATTGAATTTTGATATAATTTTCAGTGCGTTTGCTTATCGTACGCTCACACAACTCCAAACACTACAAAAATTGAAATTCGATAATAATACAATATTACGGATCTAATGGAACTGGTTTCGTCGAATTCCGAGAGTGTCCTAGAAAGCTATTTTTAAATATCGATTTAAACAATATATTTTTAAAACTAAACAACACAGTTTCCAAATCCAATTCTGAAGCCTTAATTATCTTCAGTATAATCCATATGAATTTTCTAAGCCATCAAATCATTTTTAACAGGCTTAAAATTGAAGATTCAAATTTTTACCCAGATTTAACGATTAAATTCAATAATTTAAATTGCCAAATTCATTCTGATATTTGAATTTCAAATTAAACTAACTTCCAGATATTTAAAATCAATTAAATATTCTGATTTTCAATGTCAAAAATTCAGGGTCGTTACATCACGCTTCAATTCGCTGATCGTTCCATTAATTTTATTTTCTTTTAATAACTCAAAAACTTTATATAACCTTGTTTATTAACTTGGTATTTTTCCGATATCAACTTCACTTAAGAATTCCACATTTATTTCTTAAGTTCAACGCAAGTATTTATATACACTCCTTGTATTTAATTTCACTTCATTACTGAAGTCGAGTTATTGTCCAATATTTACTTAAGTTATTTCAACTCAAAATTCAATTATAGTTTCCTTGTAAACAATTTCTAATTTAAACCTTTGATTTGATTTTTTTTCATTTATCAAATCCATTCCATCGACTAATTTAATTCAATTAGTATATTCACTTATTCTTTTTAAATTTTCGAATTTCCATATTAAATTCATCTCGAATTTACTTCATTAATAACAAGAAAATTTCAATTTTTTTTCTACTACTTGAATTTATATGCAAATTCAAACCATTTTATTCACCTCACAATTCAACTTTAATTTAACTAATTCAACTTCCAATTCATTATTTCATGAATTAATAAATTATCAAGTTAATTTACTTGAATTCAATCCATTTTATTTTATTTTCCAAGTTTGGATTTTTATTCAACTTGATTCAAATCAAATCTCATTTCATTAATGAATTTATTTTCAAATATTTCTTTGGAATTCTATTTCAAATTATAAATCACATTTACAATTTATATTTACAAATCCCATTCGTATAGGAATTCATTTCCTTATACTATCAATTAATATTTATAAATTTCATTTGTTAAATGAATTTATCTTCAAATCTTTGGTTATACCATTATTTCTTATTCAATTTCCATATAACAATGATAATAATTCAATATTATCACTTTCTAACAACCAAGCAACCATATACTATAATAATTCATGGAAAATGATTTCTTTCCTATACAAAATAGTTTGGGTAAAGTTATTTAATTTACCCTATTTTAAAACAATACTGTGTCTGTTCATCTTGTTTAAGAGTTTAGAAACTCCTATCAGCACAGTTAGCTAGACTGTATCGACCAGAATCTATAAACAATCAACCGATAAGTCAACACAATAAAAAACAATTTTTATATTCACTAACAAATACGCGCTCATATCTATTATTACACTTACACTCATTCTAGAGTACTACTGACTCTATCTCTAATGAGTAACACCTAACAGAGCCAGGGTTGCCGCTTAACCAATGGCTCTGATGCCACTTGTAACGATTGCGATCTTTCGACGCTCGAAAGTCGACATTAATACGTCCACTGTATCAAATGCCGCACAATCGAATGCTAGAAAACCGAACCATTAGGTTAAAAAGAAGAGGTAGAAGGAGACAGCAGAAAAATAAAGAAGAAGAAATAGAAACAACAACAAAATCTCACATTCGCAGCGGAACAATATATAATAGATGAATTAATAATCTTTAAAACAAAGACTATATCAATTTATACATTACATCATATCATCAGAGTTTACAACCACACAACACTGGACAGTTATATCACCTGTCCACATACATAATACACAGCAGAATAAATAAATAAGTACGAGTGTACGTCTCGCCATCCAGCTCTTCTCCAAAGCTCTAGAATATCCTGATAACATAACTCTAGGCTGCCCGTGTGGAAAATTATGGGCACCCAGAGTTTAGAAAGGGAACAATAAACTCCGAGTCAGTCATGATGATTGGTGTGAGATCGTAAAACAGTTATTTTCACAAAGAAAATAAAATTAATTCGCAATGCTTTTGGAAAATGAAACTACCATAAGGCCTCCCGCCACACACACAATGCAAACGCAGAATTGGAGGAGATTTCTCCTTATGATAGTCAAAGATGCTTACTATGAAAGATCAGTTGATATTATTATTAATGTCTAGTGTGGAAAACATTTCGAAAGTATAATATTAATCTTAGCCAGCATAGACATTTCGAACTATGCCTACTATAGCTACCATCTAAACAGTGGTGACCACCATAAGTAAATGGCAGGTTCTACAACTAAAACCATACAAGGTTCGTATTGGGAAATGGATTTCCAACAAATGGTCAGGCTAAGGAACTTCCTATTGTCAATGGGTACGCCTTTGGATGGACTTGTTAGACGATGGAAATTCTATTGGTTTAGAAAACCGTCGAACGAATTTTGAAATAAAATAACCGCAAGCGCACGGTGTACTATTGAAGTACGTGGCGAGTACGGGTCGATCCGCAGGGAATTAATGATTTTAAAAATCTATTCAATCAAATTAAACCAAAGTCGAGTGAAAGTTAAGTTAGAGAATTAGAAAATTAGCTAACTAACTAAAAGAAAAGAGATGCAAATATAAGAGTTAAATGACAATTTAGAGAATAAATCCACTCTCTAGATCATGTAGTTCAGCACATATGAAATCATAATCTCTCTTTTATGGTCTTTAGTGCTTTAGCTGATGTGTTTATCATAAGTATGGCATATTTGTGCTATTAATTAGCCAACATAAGCCATCAAACTATAACACACCCCTTAAACCACTTACTAACTTTCATGAAATTTGACAATGAAAATGAAATCTATTTTAAGTATGGCCTATTAACTATTGATTAGAAATATAGACCATCAAATTTTAATTTCAAATCACTTTCTTTTGCCATAATCATATTTTGATGAAGAGGCAATTAGTGTTAGTGATTGTTTAAGCATAGCCTATTTTATGTAAACAATATAGGCTATCAAATTCAAAGCAAAAACAACTAGTAAACAATTTCTATCATCATCATTAAGCACAAAAAGAGAGCATGAATTAACAAATAGTTGAAGCTACATAATTAGAGAGCTTCATTACCCCTAAATTGAAGGGGTTTAGCCTCTCATATTTGTCATTTGATTAACAAATGTGTGATAACCCGAATATTTGGGCATCTGTTAATTGGAAATTAACATAATTAAATTTATTAAAATACTTATTTGTAAATTGAACAAATGAAATTCTGAGATATATCTAAAAATATCAAATTGATTTTTAAGATTTATTTTAAAAATTTTATTTAAAAAAATGGTTTGAACTTATATTGGGATTTCAAAGAGATGATATATATATCTTAATATATATTTTGGATTTAGAAGTATGTATAAATGATTTTTATGTAAATATAGTTTGTCTTATTCTATTTCTTTAAAAATATTTTTCATTTATATAAATAAAATATATATTTAGTTATTAGGAAATTAATTAATAAAAGCTTTATCCATTTATAAATTCATTTTTGCATGTAAAATCATATGTGTAAATTAGTAAAACCATCTAAGCACATGTGTTAACATGTTAATATAGGGAGATGACAAATGTCAAGAATTTGTTTTTCTTTTAATTTTTAAATTTATCATTTTAGCCATTTTAAATACATATGTTTTCTCCTCTTCATTTCTTTCTTCCCTAATCAAAACTAAAGAAAACTTCAGCCTGTAACAAAACTCAAACAAATTCTCTAACAAACCGTAATCAACTCATCACAAACCTGAAATCAAATTCAATAGCCTATAATATCATTTTCAAAATTCAAAAACCCAAGCTTGCAAACTTTTTCTTCAACCTGGAATCAAAAGCCTACAAGTTCTCTTCAACCTGAATCAAAGTCTACATTCTTCAAATCTGAGACAAGCAACCCAAGTTTTTAAAACAACAAGCATTCCAGTTTTAAAACAAAGAAGCAATTCAAGTTTTTAACTCAAGCAGCTTCAGCAATTCAAATTTTAAAAGTTTCAAAAGCTGTTTCCAAAACAAAAGAAGGCTCTGTTCTTCATCATAAACCAGGTGAGTAAATATTTGTTTTAAAAGCTAAGTAAATTAAATGTTTGTGCATGTGTGTTTCTGGAATGTATTTATGCCTGCATGTATATGTATTTACCAGTATAGGTCAGTATGTTGTTATATTTGAACTTTTCATATCTGTGCCTCTCTGTTTCAAAAATACAGAGTTTAAAAGTAAGAAAAATTCAATATTCTTGATCTGTTCATTTCTGGGTTGTGGAATTCAAACATAATAAGATGTTTACATATAGATTAACATTTAAATTTCGTATTCAAGCAAAATAGTTTTGGAAATCTACAGTTCTTAAGTAAATACAGCAAGAACTTTAAAATGTGGAAAATTAATTTATTTAATTTATAGGTTCAAGTATAGAACTTAAATCATCTCTGAAAAATTGGATTTTTAAAACGAAAATCACGAATTTTAGTTGGAATTTGAGGGAGTATTCTGGTGATGACTAGAATATGAATTCGAAGCAAATTCAGGCGATGGGTTTATCTCTGGTGGTCGGGGTTTTGATCGGAGCTTGGTTGATGGTCAGAGATGTTGAGAAAAATGCCTGATGATTTTATCATCCTTTGTGGCGATGGTGATTGAACAAACTAGGGTTTAACACCCTTGTTCTTGTCGTGATGGAAACGAGATGACTGGAGTGTCTACGGTGAATCGAGTGGCACCGGAGCGATGGGGATGGATGCGTGAAGGGCTTGGAAAGTTGTTGCCGGAGTTTCAGGTGGTACGAAGGTCAGAGGCGAGGTGGCGAGACGTTCGTCCCAGGTGATGTCGAACTGCTGTTCGAATTGATGTCTCGTTTTCAATTTAGGCTAGATGGTTGCAAATTGATGCTAGAAGTTGAATGGCGAGTTGATTTACGATTTGCCAGAGATGAGTGAGTTCGCCGGAGTTGGCTGGAATCGCCGTGCACGTGCACCACGGTGAGGTGCGTGTCAGGAATGATGGATGCGTGGGCGACTCGAAGAAGTCTCGGATTTTTAGATGGCCAGGCTCGAAGTAGCTCTCGTGTGCGAGTAGTGTATTTCTAGCAGTTTTGTTTTTTAAAAGAAAACGAGTTAGGAGAAGATGCTACGAGGAACTCGAAGACGATCTCGAGTGAATACGTAGGAAACTCGGAGCAAGAATCAGAGAAGTGTAGCACGTTTTAAAAAGTTTTAAAAATAATAAAAGCTTGGAATTTTAAAATGTTTCTATGTTTAAACTTTTCTAGACTTCTTTTTAATTGCTTTTAAACTCTATTTTATTGGTAGGTTTGTTAAATTTAAGTTTGTTAAAACTTAAATAAAATGTTTTAAAACTAAATCATTTTATAGTTATAATTAAATGTTAATTAAAGGTTAAACTTAATAATGTGATTAAGTAATTAACAAAAGAAAATGATTTGTTAAAGATATTTAAGAGTTTGATAATTTAATAAAGAGTAATTAATTAATTTTAATTATTAATTAAATAATAATAAATCAATAGTTAAAGATTATAATTAATTAGAGTTTAATTAATTTGTAATTAAGAATTATTAATCAGATAATTAAAGTTAATTAATTAATAATTAGTAGTTATTAATTAAGAAATTAATTAAGAAATTAATTGGTAATTAGTAGTTAATTAATTAATTTTTAAGGGTTAATAAATCAAGTATTAAGAATTAATTAAATTGTGATTAATTAATTAAGTAATTAATTGATAATTAATAATTAATTAATCTTTGATTAAGGATTACTTAATTTAAAATTAAGTTTTATTAATTAATAATTTAGGTTTATTAATTAATAGTTAAAGGATAATTAATCTCTGATCAAGGTTAATTAATTTACTTATAAAAGTAATTAAGGTATGATTAATTAATTAAATGATTGTAATTAATTAATAATTGATTAAGCAGGATAAGTGATTAGTTCTTAAGTAATTAATTTAATTTAAGATAATCAAATTAATTATAATATGGATTAATAAATTCTGTTTGGATGATTGTTGGAGTAGGATGTCCGAATTGATTGATATCTATTGGGTGATATTCTGTGATACTCTGTGATAAGTTTTGGATATATCTGTGATGGATGTATGGATTATCTAAGATAAATGCTATGTGAATTCAAAGTGTTAAATTGAATTGTTCAACTTTTAAATAACTTGACCTTTAAGATGACATTGGTTTCGAAGAGACCGGGGTCGGGTATTAATAAATATCCAAAACCACTTCGATTTGAAATCATCTAAAAAACTTTATAGATTGATATGTGAAACCAATAGGCTGGTTGGGATAAAATGGACCATTTAAACTAAGTTGGATACTTAGATATTGTTTTGTGAAAATAGGTGTTGACTATATAAGTTGTTTACTTGTAATAATGTACGAGTTACCCCGGGTTTTAAATAAGTTCTATAGATTGGAATTTCTTGTTAGATGGGTTTACTCACGCTGGTTTCCAGCCTGACCCGGGTGTTACTTTGATGTAATGCTCGGGTCAGACCGAGTATTACAGATTTCCAGGTAAGGACGTTCTGGAGCTCAGGAGGCGAGCTGGATGGCAGGAACGTATGGAGTGTGATATATTGTTATTTATTGGGACGAGTTATTTTAACTGTCCAGTGATTAAGAAATGTTGTAACTCTGATATATAAAAATGTAATTAACTGATACAGTTTTTCTTTGTATAACTGATATTATTATTTGCTATTGTAATTTGATCCGCTGCGAATGTGAGAATCTGTGTCTTTTTCTGTTTCTTTCTTCTATCTCTTTCTTTTTCTTCTAACTATCTGGAATTTTCGGATTCGAAATTTCCGGGTCGTCACAAAATGTAGCTTACAACATGAAAGCAAAAAGAAAGCAAAATGAAAGCTAAATGAAAGAAAACTATTCTAAATGCATAAAAGAAAATCTACACTACTAGCATGAAAGGAAATGAACATATAATTAAAAGGAAACACTAATTACATTGCATAAAAAAAGTTACATAAGAGAAGAAATGGCTAAGTAGCTATGAAAAGAAAGAGAGCTTTGATTTATTTTCTAAGCTAAAAACTAACTAAAAGAGACTAAGAGAGTTACATGAAACATAAGGGGTATATATACATGTGTTAAACCCTAATTCATATTTTGGGGAATGCCCAAATTGCCCTTGAGGTAGTGTGGTGGCCACTTAATCATTAACTTCAATAATCCCCCACTTAAATGTACATGAAGCTATAATGGCCTTTTAGCATGTGCATTAGCTCCAAATTGAAAATCAAGGTAAGTGGGTGGGGTCCTCCATGTTCTTCACTTTGAATTATTTCCATCTTCATTCTTTTATATCTTCTTTGTGCATGCATATTCCTTCATGAAACCACTTGTAATTGAGTTTAAATTCCTACAAAATAATATAGAAATTTCGAATTAAATTTTCTCAAGTTAATTTATGCACAAAAATGACTATTTTTCCCTTAGATGAAGATGAATATGTGAAAATTTGGAATTAATATGGATTTTGGTTAAAACAAGTTAAAATACCCAATATGATAATTTATTTAAATTAATTAGAATAAATATGGTGGTAAAAATATGCACATTTACGTGTACATCAGGACGTCCCGAGAACCTACCCGGATCTATGCCAACACAAGGCCGGGTTACCTCTCCACTAGGTAACTACTACTCGAGTATTCCACCCCCCAATCCTTTGGGACCTTTATTTGAGGGCCCTCGATCACAAAGCAACAATCACACAGTAAATGAGACTGGAGCAACCACACAGGTAAATATCTGGGCTCTATACCATGATATCACCTTTTTCCAGAAGGAAATGATATACCCTAAAGGGAGCAACCCTCATAACCTTGCCGCATTTTCCTGTTTCGACCCATTTCCGGGTTGTGAGGTGCGATGTGGTCTCGTCCACAAAGCTACGCTTTTTCACAAAGCCATGCTTTGATCAACAAATGATCAGCAAATGACCATCAACACACAGCAACACTCAGTATGTCGCACTACCAAATTGGGAGTATTCAGTGATAACCTTCAACTACATAACCTCTGAGCTTGTACGTCTCAGAGAAGGGTGTTAAGCTAAAAGAATAAATTCTCCGCCACCAAACAGAAATGTATTTGAAAGAAATTAGCTTTATGTCTCAAAATGTAATGTCAGACATACAACCTACAAGTCTGTTCCGGGTTCGAACAGAACCGAAGGCACTTCTGAAGAAGCCCTTGTAAACCGGGTATTCACAATCCCGATCGGACTTCCCATCACAAGAAGAGTGATATAAATCTCTATACCGGAGCAACTCGGTGCAGAGACATTCGACAGGTTGTCCTTTCATTTTTGGAAATACCCGGTCTTCACACCGGTCTTTAAATGTTATCCATTCACGTCGTATCATTATTCGAAATGGGTTATATGACACAAAGTCCTCTCCCGGCTAAACCGAATAATGAGCGTTTGTTATAAAAACAAATTAAAGTGCCATTTCAAAGGAAAATATTGATAGTCGGTTATTTATCTATCAAACAACATTCACAACAATCAACTAATTTAAATAATTTTCCCAAATTATTTATTTTCAAAATACCTTCGCAAGATATATATATTTTCCATACTTTATCACTTTGAAAACAAATTTCAAATCATTTTTCACTCTTGGAATAAAAATTCCCGATATTATTTATTTCCCTTTTTCTTTATAAATTCCATTATGAATTTAAATTTCCAAATATTTACTTATATATGATTTTCAAATCGTTTTCCAAATATTCACTTTCAAACACCAAATCAACTTTCAAATGGATTTCCAAAATTTACTTCAACACCAAATCAATTACAAATTGATTTCAAAATTCATTTCAACACAAATCAAAATTTTCCATTCAAACACCAAATCAATTTTCATATTGATTTCCTAAAGTTTTATTTTCAAATACTAAATCAATTATCAATTGGATTTCAAACAAATTTATCACCTTTTTAAATAAACCCCTTTACTCTTTCCAAATTATTTAAAATTCCATTTTCAATGAAATTCTTCAACTTTTAAACAATATTACTTAAAATCCTTTCCCATAATTTGGAAATAATTCGATAAGATTACAAAAATCAACTTTATGCTTTTAAATTCCTTCTCTTAAATTCACCCAATTCTTTCAAAAGAGATTTACTTCAAATTTCCTACTTTAATTTCAAAAATCCAATTTTATTTATTTCTGGTATCCAACGATACCAAAAATACATTCGGCTAAATTATAGCCTTTAACAAATTCAATCACAAATATAATCATTCACAAATTATAAATAAATTATCACACAGCATATGAAACAAATTCATACAATATATGAAACAAATTCATAAAATTTAAGGAATCCAGTTGGATCCCTCCAACCTGTTTCCCTGCATCCACAGACGTTAGCACAATACCAATTCCACTTCGAGGTGGAATATCGCGGTATATGGGATTTATAAAATATCATCCGCTATTATGCGGCGCATAGGGTCTCATCTGCTATATAATGCGGGAAATCAACAACTCCAATATATATTTATTCCAATATATATATATTGCTATATACTATTATATATACTATCACAATCAGGCAATCAATCAATAACTGCAATTCAATTTTAATTTAAGTGAGAAGATCTCACCTTTGCTTTTAAATTTGCAATCCATTTTCCATTCCAGTTTGTTTTCTTTGCAATTTTTACCTTGTATAAACATTTATACAATTCATTAATATTCGAAATAATCGAATTACCAATTACCGTTTAATAGTTTTAATCAACTAATAATTTAATTTTAAACTAATTAATTTTCCTTTTAATAATTTCCTAGTAGCTAAAATAACTAAATAAGTTAATTTAACAAATTAATAACCATTATTTTAAAATTAGACTAGTAAATGAAAATAGGTATATATATATATATATTTTAAACTACATATACTAAGGAACAAGCTATATACATTTTTTAAAAATCTACTTTTTATAAACTCTTATCTATATAAAATAATTTATATATATATTTAAAAACTGTTTTCTTTTTCCAGTAAACACAATAGTAATAATTTTTTCTATATATAAATATTTACACACATATAAATTTAGCAGAATTCTCTTTTAAACTTTACTGTTATTTTTCTGCATATACATACTTATATATATATATATTTAAGATGACCATAGTAATTTCTCTATCGTATATAGATATTCAAATTTATTTTCAGATTTAAATTGAATTAAATAAATCGTAAATACCTTACTGCCGAACGCCTACCCATCGACTTGACCTTCTAGAGCTTCGACGTCGCGATCCCCAGAACCAAATCACCTCGAGCTCGAACAATTGGAAGCAGCTGCGACTTTGAGTCGCCACCGTACCTCAACCTTCGACATCGCCTACGCGCGCTCTAGCTTCTACGCCCACACCTCACCGATTCAATCGAGATCGCGGACCGTGCCCTAACTTCAGCTATTCCACTCGACAAACCACACTATCTCGAGCTCGAGCAAGACACCCAATATGCGACAACCCAGCAGCGTCGGCCTCGCGAGTTGGAAAGGAGGGATGCCCTTCGATCGATCTCGGAAATCAAATGGAGAACGAAACGATCTCGTCTTCGATTTGAGTTGCCATTTTATTATTATTTTTTTCTTTTCGCTTTCGTTCTGATGATTTTTCTTTCTTTCGATTTAGAGTTGAAAAAGAGAAGGGCACGGCTTTTTTCTTATTTTCTTTTTCGTTTGATTTTTGGCTTTCGAGATAAGGCAAAGGGTACGTGATTAAGCAGAGAGTAGGTCGGCTTGCTTAGGAATAGGGTAGCTGAGAAGAAAGAAATCTCAACTGTTGACAGATATTTAAATATATAATAATTAAATTCAAATTCAAACTGTCTCGAAAATGCAACTCAAAATCTTGATCTCCTATCGAGGCGTGCCGCAATGCGTTCGTAATGTTATACGCCTATTCCGAACATAATGGAAAAGGTTTCGAGTCCAAATTCAATCGTATGGAAAAGATAGCTTTTTGGACCAGTTATTAAATTGAATTTCGATATAATTTTCAGCGCGTTTGCTTATCGTACGCTCACACAACAACTCCAAACACTACGAAAATTGAAATCCGATAATAATACAGTATTACGGATCCAATGGAACTGGTTTCGTCAAATTCTGAGACTGTGTCCCGGAAAGCTATTTTTAAATATTGATTTAAACAATATATTTTTAAAACTGAACAAAACAGTTTCCAAATCCAATTCTGAAGCCTTAATTATCTTCAGTATAATCCATATGAATTTTCTAAGCCATCAAATCATTTTTAACAGGCTTAAAATTGAAGATTCAAATTTTTACCCAGATTTAACGATTAAATTCAATAATTTAAATTGCCAAATTCATTCTGATATTTGAATTTCAAATTAAACTAACTTCCAGATATTTAAAATCAATTAAATATTCTGATTTTCAATGTCAAAAATTCAGGGTCGTTACATCACGCTTCAATTCGCTGATCGTTCCATTAAGAAGCCCGTGGGAGAAATTGAGGACATGCTCATTCGAGTAGGGCAATTCATATTCCCCATTGACTTTATTGTTCTCGAAACACAACCCGTGAAAAATCCCGCGAGTCAAATTCCATCGATTTTAGGCCGACCATTCTTAGCCATCTCAAATGCCTTAATCAGTTGTCGTAACGGTTCGATGAAAATCACTTTTTGAAACATGACTTTGGATCTCAACATTTTCAATCTTGAAAGCCAATCAAATGAACCTCGCGACCAAACATTGGAAGTTAGTGCCATTCATGAAAATTTCTAAAATGATACACTTGATCTTAATGATGAATGCGAAGCTAAGTATGAAAAATTGTTTCATGAAATACTCAATGAGATTGAATACACTCTTCCTTTTGAATCACTTCCAGTTGAGTCCGAATCTCAACCCAATTATTTGATCGTGAAACTCCCGAAGTTGGACCTCAAACCACTTCCTGATCACCTTAAGTACACATACTTAGGTCATAACGAAACGTTGCCCGTCATAATTTCCACAACTCTCTCTCTCTCTCTTAATCAAGAAACCTCCTTACTCTCTATTCTTTCAAAAAACAGAGAAGCAATTGGGTGGTCCATTACTGATATTAAGGGAATTAGCCCTGCTATTATCCAACATAACATTCACTTAATTGACGAAGCCAAACCCACTCGTGATGCACAACGGAGGCTTAACCCAAAAACAAAAGATGCGGTTCGCGATGAAATTCTTAAGCTCCTCGATAACGGTATCATATACCCCATCTCCGATAGCCCATGGGTTAGCCCAATTCATGCCGTGCCTAAAAAGTCTGGACTTACCATTATAACAAAGGATGCTAACAACCTCATTCCTACTCGGACTCAAACTGGTTGGCGTGTTTGCATTGACCATCGAAAACTAAATGCCGCAACACATAAAGATCACTTCCCTCTTCCTTTCATTGACCAAATGCTCGAACGTTTAGCCGGCCATGAATTCTATTGCTTCCTTGATGGTTATTCCAGCTATAACCAAATTCCAATCACTCCTAAAGATCAAGAGAAACAAATTTCACGTGTCCATTTGGTACCTTTGCTTATCGACGTATGCCATTCGGACTTTGTAACGCTCCTGTTACTTTCCAACGATGCATGGTTGGCATTTTTTTCGACATGATTGAACACTTTCTAGAAGTTTTTATGGACGATTTCTCTATCTTTGGTGATTCTTTTTCCCAATGTTTACATCATCTCGAGTTGGTTTTAAATCGATGTAAAGAAAAACATTTGACTTTGAATTGGGAGAAATGCCACTTTATGGTCAAACAAGGCATAGTCCTTGGACATATCATCTCAAAAAAAGGCATTGAGGTAGATAAAGCGAAAGTTGACGTAATTGCAAACCTACCCATTCCCAAATCTATTAAGGACATTCGATCATTTCTAGGACACGCTGGCTTTTATCGACGCTTTGTGAAAGACTTTAGCAAAATCGCTCGTCCTTTGACGACTCTCCTTGGAAAAGACGTTCCATTCGATTTCAACTCTGAGTGTATCTGTTCTTTTGAACGTCTTAAAAAAGAACTCATTTCAGCTCCAATCATTTGCGCACCCAATTAGGATCTCCCATTTGAAATAATATGTGATGCTTCGAACTTTGCAGTTGGTGCTGTCTTAGGACAACGCATCAACAAGATCCTTCACGTTATCTACTACACTAGCATGACTCTGAACGACACTCAACTTAAATACACAACCACTCAAAAAGAGCTTCTAGCAGTAGTTTTTGCTCTCGAAAAATTCCAACAATACTTGATTGGGTCACACATTACTGTGTACACGGACCATTCTGCGCTTGATATCTCTTCGCTAAAAAGGACGCTAAATCTCGGTTGATTCGTTGGATCCTTTTACTACAAAAGTTTGATCTTAGAATCAAGGACAAAAAAGGATCCGATAATGTCATAGCCAATCATTTATCTTGTCTTCCGAACGCACTATCTTCTTTGCCAATCAATGAAAACTTCCCCGATGAACAACTTCTTTCAATTTCTATCGATCCATGGTACGTTGATATAGTGAACTACTTAGTCACTAAAGAAACTCCCTCATCTTGGTCTAAACAGGACAAATATAAATTCAGGTCCCAAGTGAAATATTTCTATTGGGACGATCCATACTTGTTCAAACATTACCCCATCAAATCATCCGACGTTGCTTTCCGGATAATGAGATCAGGAGTGTTCTTTCGTTTTGCCGCGATCAAGCGTGCGGTGGACATTTAAGTCCTCTAAAAACTGAGGAAAAAGTGCTTCAGTGTGGTTTCTATTGGCCTTCTCTTTTCAAAGACTCATTTGAATTTGGTAAAATTTGCGATCGATGTCAAATGCTTGGACGAATTTCTCAACGAAATATGATGCCTCTAAACCACATTCTTACGATCGAAATCTTTGATGTTTGGGGTATCGACTTTATGGGACCTTTTCCCAATTTTTTTGGAAACTTGTATATCCTTCTCGCTATCGATTACGTCTCAAAATGGGTCGAAGCCCTTCCTTGCAAAACCAACGACCATAGAATTGTTGTGAAATTTCTCAATGAAAACATCTTTTCGAGGTTCGGCACACCTCGCACAATAATCAGTGATAACAGAACCCATTTTTGCAATCGATCTTTTAAAACATTAATGAAGAAATACTCGATAACCCACAAGTTATCCACTCCATATAATCCTCAAACTTGTGGGCAAGTTGAAGTTTCAAATCGTCAAATAAAACAAATCTTGGAGAAAACTAACAACAAAAATCGAAAAGATTGGTGTTAGAAATTAACCGACGCGCTTTGGGCCTTACCGTACTGCTTTTAAAACTAACCTTGGGATGTCCCCATTTCGTTTAGTTTACGGTAAAGCTTGCCATTTACCCATTGAAATCGAACACAAAGCGTTATGGGCAATAAAGAACTTAAACTTTGATCTTGAGAAAGCTGGCGAAAACCGAAAACTACAACTCAATGAACTAGAAGAACTTAGGAACGACGCGTATGAAAATGAGAAAATTTACAAAGAAAGAACCCAAGTTTTTCATGGCAAGTCAATCCTAAGGAAAACGTTTTCGCCTAACCAAAAAGTTCTTTTATACGACTCAAGACTTCATTTATTCCCTGAGAAACTTAAATCAAGATGGACCGGACCATTTGTGGTACAAATTGTTTTTCCACATGGTGCCATAGAAATAGAAAACCCCAGGGATGGATCGATTTTCAAAGTCAACGGTCATCGTTTGAAGCCTTTCTTGGAATTTCCCTGTAACCAAGAGGAAGAGCTCATGATTCTTCATGAGCCAAGCTACGTCTAGTAAGAATGTTAACCCTCTTTTATAAATATGTAAATATTTTTCTCCGTTACACTCATTATATCGTGCATCGACTGTGGGGACACAGTTAAAAATTAAGTGTGGGGGGAGTCTCATTTTCATTTTTTTTTAAATTTTTCATGGAATTTTCAAATTTTCATTTTCTTTTAACTCAAAAAAAAAATCTCAAAATTTCTAAATCTCAAAAACATTTTCTTTTTAGCATTTTGATTTGTTTTTCAAGAAACACTATAGGATAAGTATAAGTTTTGGTTAATAAATTGAAATTTTTGAAAATTCATTTGTCTTAACAAAAATAAAAATGAAGTTTGATTACAAATAACATTGGTTTAACTAGTATATAGGAAGGTTCATATGTGTTAATTATGAAGTATATTCTAATTGAAAATCTTTGTTTAAAAAAAGTGGTAAATTTAAAGTAAAGGATATAACATTTTTATCCTCCAGGCTAAATGGTGCTAAGATGATTTTGCAAAACTCTCTCTTTCTAAAATAAATAGAAAAAAAACAAAAAAAAATATATAAGTCCAAAAAAAACATTTGTATATATGTATATATTTTTAACACCTAGAGTCATGTGTTCACAGTCGTGTGTTCACTCGCCATGCTCTGTACCCTTCTCACGTAAGCCCAAAATGCAGTGCACGATCGGTATATCTGGCCTCAGTTTATCTGAGTTAGGTGTTTGTATATAAAAATTCTTTTTAATAACGTCTACAGTCGATAAGTGTTCACACTTGTGTGTTCACTCGTCACGCTTTATATTCCTCTCACATCAGTCCGCAAGGCAGTGCACGGGTAATATATCTGGCCTCAGTTTACTTGAATTAGGCATATGTAAATATTGTTAATATCAATAAAATTTTCAAATAAGAGAGAGTAAGCAATTAAAATCTAAGCACTATTTTTACTTGTTTGATTTAACTTGTTATTGAAAAGAAATGAGAATACCACTTTGACAAACTTTGATAATCAACTAAGGATCCATTTCAAAATTACATTGTGTTTCATTTGATGATCTATGTTACTAATTAATAGTAAATAGATCATGCTTAAACTAGATTTTGGTTTCATTTTCTATGCCATGTTTCATGAGATTTGAAAAACGAGGACTAGAGTTGTATTATAGTTTGATGGTTGATTTGTGTTAATTAATAACTCAAATAGGCCATGCTTATGATAAATACATCACCAATCCTACTTAGATTAAAAAGAGATCATCATTTGATTTTATGTTGATTTATGTGAAAAATATAAGAAAATGGATTTGCCGCTAAATTGAATTTTAATCACATAGTTTTTAATCTCAACATTTTCTTAGCTTTCTAGTTTTCAAAACAATCTCCACTTTTGGTTTAATTTAATTTATTAGAAATTTAAAATCTAACAATTCCCTGCGGATCGACCCGTACTCGCCACGTACTAACTTTTGTACGCCGTGCGATTACGGTTAAATTTTAATTTGAAATATATCGACGGTTTTCTAATCCGATAGAAAACTCATCATTAAACAGGGTCGACTAATTTGGTCTCACTAGTCGACCGCTCCCTTATATTTAATAACGTTTGTTTGTTTATCGTTGTAAATTAATTTTATTCCTTAATTACTTTTTAATGTTAATGTTAACCTTAACGTTTACTTAACCTCCAAATCTAATCTCAATCAATTTTTAAGTTTCAAATTTGAGAATTAATTAATTGTTTGAATTTGAATTCTATTTAAATTATTTTAAACTCAAAAACATCAAACGCTCACAACTTCTTCGTTCAAGCTCCGTTTTCAGCATATTATATATGGAAATTGATCAGAATTTCGCCATGAAAGCACCTGTAAAAATTTCAGGGCAAATTCAACCTTTCACAAAATTTTAATTTTTTACCCTACCTTATTTAACTTAATATATTCACTTTATTTACTTGTTTACTTATTTACTTATGGTAAATTTTACGAGGTGTTACGTTCTCCCTCCTTAAAAGGATTTCATCTCGAAATCATTTCAAGAGGCGAACGATCAATAACATCCATGTTATACAACCAAGTTATCTACATAACCATTTACTAAATCAAAGTGCAATGTTATTATGTACTGTAGAGATGCGATAAATGAGCACAACCCTAGCATGAATTTGTGATCGTGTCATGTAAGTATGTATGCAAATACCTAAAATGCATAAAACTTCTACATATGTGTAGGTGATTGCGAAAAAGTGCAGCAACCATTTCCTACATCCGATCTAACAACCACAATGCAACGAAAATCCTAATTTTGGAGAGAAAAGTTTACAAGAGTAAAGCTAAAGAAGAGAAGTCCTCATGCCTTCAACCGGATTTCTCCCTTTTGTACTCGAAGCAATCTAATTTCTAATTTACTGGGCTTCCCAGTTTCATACTCCACAATGCATGCAGTGGCATGAGACACTATTGGCTCTGTCTTAGTATCCCCCAATTGATTAGGCCTACCACTATTGCTATGCTATGAATGTATTTTCTCAAATGAAAAACATTGAAAATGTCATGGACTCCGACCAACTTATATGTTTTCTTATTTTTTCCAATAATGGGAAAGACCCAATAGACCTTGGTGCCATTCCAATTTTCCAAACCTTAGGACCTTCACATGCTGCCTAACCAACTCTAACTTTTCGAAGTCTCTTAATTTTTATCTGGTCCGAGTAGAATTTTGTTGGTGGTCTCTCACCCACAATTTGGCGATTTGTATAACCTCCAATAAGGTGCTTCAAGGATGCCGAACAAATCATCTATTGATGACTATTATTATATGTGAATTCTATTAAGGGTAAGTGCCGCTCTGATGTCCTCCAACCTCCATGATACAAGCTCTCAACAAATCCTCTAAGTTTCCATTCACTCCTTCTGTTTGTCCGTGAGTTTGCGGTGATAAGCACTGCTCAGATTTAACGAAGTTTCTAAAGCTGTCAGCAAACTCTTCCAAAATTTACTAGTAATTAAGGGGTTCCTATTACTAATGATACTAATCCAAAATTCCGTAAAGTCGAATCGCCTTCTTGATATGAATCTGCGTTAGAGACGCCGTGGTCCTATTGCCCAAATGGGAATAAAAGGATCTCTTTCTTCTAGTGACAAATTTTTTTTCCATCCTTGTCTAATAGAAAATTCTCTTCACATGTCTATATATTTTATCTCTTTGTTGAATGGTGATATTCTGTTAGCTAAATCTTATTTCTCCCAAAATTCTAAGGTTTTTGGGATTGAAACATTTCTTTAGGTTGCTAACCTAATTTCCTCATTAACTTCTAGTCTTACTTATGGTTTATCGCTAATCAAGTGTCCCTATAAAATTTCCTCACATTACTTCTCAATTTGTGTATATTTATTAAGTGGTTTAATCCCATTCCTAAAATCAATACAGGAATAAAATTGGGATATATCTTATGCACATCATTCACTTTTCCAATAACCAAGGGAGGCAACTAGTGATTGCAACCCAAAAACCCTAAAAGAAAATTTTGCTGGAAGCAGCGATTTATTATCATGTGGTATAAATGGCATTGATGTTCTAACACTGCTTACTAAATTATGATGGTATTTCTAATATGTCATTCCATTGTTACACATTTCCTTTAATTTTCCTTTTTGGTTTCTAATTAATATGGTCCATCCATTGCTTATATTCATAGCAGTTAATCATTACTATCAAAATTGGACCATTCTCAATTAATCCTTATCTGATCCCTTTAACCTTCTTTAGGTTTCAAAATCTATCAATTACTTTCATCCAGTTCTTCCATAAATGCCATATTAAGTTTCCTTAATCAATCTCCATTTAATTCCTCTTTCCTCCCATTAATTACAAATTTATTGCCCGTTAAATTTGTATTTAATGTCCATAAATCCTAATTCGTTAATTATTCATTAATATGCATATAGTCATGATTTATACTATTATATATATTCCTATTTTTAGTCGTTAAGCATGGTTATACATGTATAATAATTTCTAAACTATAATGCTTATCTCCACATTTTAATTTGTTAGAGCTATCCTTAAAACGGACTATCATTACAATCTCCTATAAATTAACCATCAATGAAATTTTTGCTGTATTTGAAATTGATAAAGAATCATTTCTTCTCTTTTATTGAAAGAGACAGTGTAAATAAATAGAAATGATATCCATATTCTACACATCTCTTTTTCTTTTTGGTACAATATCTTTTGTTAATTCAAACAACGTGCTTTTACATATATTCTGGAACATGGGAATTTATAGAGATTACACAGAAACGTCTTCAAATGAATTAAAACATAAAAAGTTACATTCTAAGCTATCTAGGGAAACCTAATTTATAACCCAATTATAGATCTTGAATATCTTTACACTTTACGAACTTCATCAAGAAGAGGTTTGGGACTGATTTTAAATTTCTATATCAGCATATACACGCCATTCCTATTTTATCTATATCCTAAAAACCACAGTTTATTCGACCTAGGTAGTGTTCTATCCACTCCATAAAAATTTGGTTTTAATTATTCTTTATGAAACCAGAATTTTAGCAACATACAAAATAATTTTAAATAAACTATTTTATACAAATAAACTTATTTCATCGAATTCAAAATTAGCATTTATTACCCCATTTCTTGTAAAACTTAAAATTTCACAAACATAGAGTACTAAATCCAAAATCTCCCTATTTGAATATACGAACTTAGAAACCTTCGTCAAGAATTCAAAATTGCTTAGTTCCAAGAAGGAGCAAAATAATTTCTCTTCTTTTTTAGAACTTTCTTCATCAAAGACTTATTCTTTTAAAAGTTAGCCTGTTAATTCATAGTATTCAAAAATTGCTTGGTTTTCATAAAGGAACTATGGATAACTTCCATTTTCAATGACTTACTATAATGATGACTTACTACTTTTGAAAATAGGAACTTTAGCACAAAATATTGAAAACTCAATTATCATTCTAGAATAATATACTAGACATTATTTCAAAGATATTTCTGGTTAGAAGACAGTTTTATTTTTTTAAAATATACAACAGCATCTGTTGCTTTATTACTCCAAATATACTGTCATTAACCAAATACTTTTTATAAATTTTTTCAAAACTCTTAAAATCTTTCACAATCCCTTTCTTGTCAATTCCAATAATATTATTATTCAAAAAGTTCTAAATTTGAATAGGAAAAACATGTATATATATAATTCTCATCTTTAAATACGTGCTTTTCCTTATATACAAAATATCCAACTCATTTATTAATTACCATCCAAATCCATTCAATTGTCAAAGATACCTTTTTAAAACTTTAAATGATGGAAAAATAGAGTAGACAAAGATAACTTCTTTCTTATTCATATTACTCCTCTCCTATATTATTTATCGTTGGATTAAAATTTCCAATTCTATTACTACCTAAATTTCAACTATTATTCTCTGTATTTTCTTATAGTGGAACGTCCCTCCTACCTATCTTATCGAACATTGTTATCCTTTTATTTTCTATTTCCATATTCCACTCAGGTCTCATTTCCGTTTATTGACCCTTTAAAAAGAATTTTAAAGAAAAGAATAACAAAATTTACAAAGTAGAAAAAATCATAGAAAAATAGAAGAATCCAAGAATGGAGAATCCAAAAGTTGAAATCTTTTAATTTAACAAATTTTAAATTGAGAAATTAATGAATAAAAACCTTCTCTTTTTTTCCACTTTTCAGGTGGTTGGATTTGCGAATTTCTTTCATAAAAATCATCTGCCACTTTGTTTTTTAAAATTACATTTTTTTTTCAAACTTTTCACAGAACAATTGGTAACATATTTCCAAAGCCGTCTAAAATCACTTTCTTTCAAAATAAATTTTAGCATATAATACATAACATCTTCACCAAATAATCTTTTGAAAATCTCTTTCAAAATATTCAAGGAGTTTTCAAAAACATTTTTATCAAATTCTTTTTCATAGGGTAGAGTTTAAAATTTGGCTTTAATTGTTCTCTCCTACTCTATCCTCTTAAAAAAATCTAGTAATCTTCTTATGATGATTAATGCAAACCTTCTTACGAAAGCTTGTTTCATTCCTTCTTTATACCCTACTTCCAATTTTTTACCAATATTCTGCCTTATACTATTTAATTAATACTTAACATTTTATTCATTACCTCCATAAATGTCACTTTGTCCACATTAAATGGTTGTTATCTTAACGGACATTTCCTAAAGACATTTCCTTGCTTATTCAAATTTCACCTATTTAACTTCTTCCTTATCTTCCTATAATTACCTTAATGGTCTCATTAATCTATTTAATTTCTTGCAACTCCTCACTTTTTGCACATTCATTGTCTATTAAATTTTTATAATTACAACCTTTCCTACTATGTTTTATATACCTATTATTTGTAACGCTGATAGGATTCACAATTATAAGGAAATCAACATCAAATAAAGGAGTCAAGTAATATTCAGCTTCTAGGGTGCTTTCCTATGTCGTGGTCATGCTCCACTCAGTCCACACCTATGATACAATCTCTGCTCCGTAAGTAATCAGAGTAGGAGTATAATTTAACTCTTTTTATTTTTTTTCCAACTATAGTCACTTCACCCATCCTTTTGGAATATGGTCGCAACTACTTCTATAGTCGAAAATAATAGAGTTAGGCGAAATTCAATATGTTTATACTAAAACCTTTTGAAAGAGCTTTTCAAACATAATAAGTATGCCACTAATACATATATTTTCCCCATTAATCGGTTTCCCTATTGATCAGATAACCTAAGCTTTGACACCAAATGTAATAACTTGTCCTCAAACAGATCTAAATTTCGATCGGAAAAAATCCATCGAAATTTAAACCCATTCCAAAGTTGGTTGTTGGTTGGTAAAAAGATAAACAATACAAAGCTATCTATCTATTCTTTCAGAACTCATAGTGGAAGGAACAAAATATAATAGCAAAAAGACACCTATTTTATTTTCAAATCAATTATCATAACACATAACATAATGTCAATCAACAAACGTTACATCATTTTGTTCAAAATACATTTTTATGGGTGCAGTAAAAAATAACACAAATAGATACATAATAATAACCGCCACATGCTCCACTTTCGCTATCTTTAAGCATCATAATCGTCAACTCCTTTCCTAACCTATATTGTAACAAAGAGGGAGTTAGAACAATAAGTTTTTGGTGAATAAAAACCTCGAGTCTTTCTATTTTAGTACTTGGGCAGTATATTTCAAAATAAAAATATGTCCTATGTATTTAAAACCATTTAATACTTCATATAAGGAAAGGAGACGGACCCTCAAAAAACTACTTAATACCTCCATCCCGAAGCAGCTTTCCCAATCACATAACCCATAACCAACATCATAAATGTCTAACAATGCAAGAGAAAGAACCCAAGCTACTTAATACCTTTGAATAGAAAATATGCAAACTCTAACCATTTAAGATCTTAATTGAGGTATGCCTCATCATTTAATACTTATTCCCAAGGTGGACCCCACATAGGTATATATCTAGCTGACATTGCATGGAAATCTCTTCAAACATTTAATACGTCCTATTGAAGTGGACCTTCCCGGGATATCCTTATCCGTGAATAAACCCAATCCCGACCATTTAATACTTCATTTAGGGAAGGATCCTCGGACAACCACTTAATACCTCCAAAACCCCGAAGCAGATCCTACGCCTTATGACCCGCGTCCCATGGTGATGTCTTCCATTAGTCCAACTACTCGCAGGTACTGGTAGCCAAATTAGCTAGGAAGATTTACCCTATAGAATTTAGGACTAACCTCGCGTCATCGTAGTTACTTACCATAGGTGACGTCTTATATCAGCCCCAAAGTCATACTGTTAGTAGCCAGATTAGCTTAGCAGATTTCCATGTGTCTTTTGACTGACCTCGCATCACTATGACTTAGTCATATTTATAACACTCTTAATATATTATCACACACCTCACCGTGTCCATTAATCAGGCCGTATAAGAATTCCTTCTTATTTTTTCGTAACAACTCAATTATCTTCCTAAGGGGGATTTAATGATAATTATTACCAAATTAACTATGCAATTAATATGTTCTAATTGCACAGTATTTACGGTAATTAATATATAAATAAATACACACCTATTATTTTCTATGCGTGCGGAGATTATGCCCTAACTAACGTTAAATGTCAATTCCTTTTTAATAACAATAATACAAGTCCTTTTCCACATGATCAATGATGCCAAAATTCCCATATCCATAACGAGGGATACTGGTATCCATCATAAAGGATTCAATACTCATATCCAAAAATTGCAATAAATAAACTTATATAAAACATAAACTCAATCTATTACATCAAACCAATGGAATAACCTTAACAGTAGAAATTGCAATTCTAGTTTCATTTTCTATACAACTCCTCTTTTACAAAGAAATAACAAGGGAATTTCTATTTTATTTTTTATGGAATAAGTCATGCAAACTACGAGTAAGATTCATACTTTAAACCTTTATTTTACCATCAAAATTTCATAATCAAATCAAAGAATATGGAAGAGTGGAATCGACTTTGAAATCACCAAAAACTGCAAAAATTATATAATTCTAATAACTTAATGTAAACAGTTAAGCATTCCAACAAGAATTGACCTTTCTAATTAAAGGAGTTTTTGGGGGTTTTATAGGGTTTTTTTTGCAATCCCAAAAATCCTAAGGCATATTCAAAACCATAATATACTAATTAATCACTGAAATGAAAATGCTAAGATTTGCATCATTAGTTAGTCCTTAACTTTGCTTCTCTTTGGATTTGAAACGCCCATTATAATCTCCTTCAGATCCCTTCTTAGTGATATATACAACAAAGGATTTGTTTATATACTAGATTCAGAAAGGTTGAAGGAGAAGAGGTTTAGAAATTAAATAATAAACAAAGATAGGTGTATTAAATTTCTTACCTGAAACCAGAATGGAGTTTTTTGAGTCTAAGAAGAGATGGACTAATAGAGCTTCATCGATGTTCCCAAAAATTTTGTGAATAAAAGTGGAGAGGTAGGTTTCTATCTATAGAGGTTGAAATGCACCAGAACCATAGGTTGAAAGTTGGTTAAAAAAGGAAAATCTAGTATGTTCATCACCTAATGACCCTAGCCGCCACCCATAGGTAGCAGGTGACCTCCCATATGCACTGGTCGACCGCTATGGGTCGATTGGTTGGATTTCACTGGTCGACCACTCCCTTATATTTGTGAATGTTTATTTGTTTACTGTTGTAAATTAATTTTGTTCTTTAAACCTACCATATGCACTGGTCGACCGCTAGGGTTGACTGGTTGGGTCTCACTGGTCGACCACTCCCTTATATTTAGGAATGTTTATTTGTTTACCGTTGTAAATTAATTTTATTCTTTAATTACTTTTTCACATTAATGTTAACTTTAACCTTCACTTAATCCCCCATTTTAATCTTCGTTAGTTTTTAAATTTCAAATTTGAGAATTATGTATTTATTTTAATTTGAATTCTATTTAAATAATTTTAAACCCAAAAAGTTCAAACATTCATAACTTCTTCGTTCGAGCTCCCTTTTCAGCATATTATGTATGGAGATTGATCAGAATTTTGCCACGAACACAACATTATAACTTTTATGGTCAAATTTCAACTTTTAAAAAAATTCCATTTTTACTCCTACCTTATTTAATCTAATTTGTTCACTTTATTTACTTGTTTACTTATTCACTTATGGTAAATTTTACCAGGTGTTATAGTACCAACCACTAAGTGGATCATCAAACTTCCATACAAGTACAAATGGTTTTTCCGATGACACTGTGGTTGATGAGGAGAGGACAAAGGATCAATCTCAAAGTGGAACTCAAATCCAAACTTAGTCAATCAAAGAGTAGAAAAAATCTTGATGGCTTAATGGTTTTATGGGACTGAGCATTAAAGACACTGACTTTAGTGACATGACATCTTATGCATTAAGCATAGTTCATGATGAGCCCATAGACAATAGAGATGTCACTAGTTCTGTTGATAGTTCTAGTTGGTTAGTAGCCATAGAGGAGGAAATTGAGTTTCTGCAACAAAATCAGACTTGAGATTTAGTGCCACTTCCTTCAGGCATGAAAGCAATTCAATGTAAGTGGATTTATAAGCTGAAAGATGGTGGCAATAGTAAATTGAGGTATATGGTGGGATTATGGAAAAGGGTTTTACTCAAAGGAAAGATGTGGAGTTACATGATATTTTTAGCTCGAGTTGTCAGATACACTTTCATTTGCATTCTTTTAACGTTAGTGTACTTCAATATGGAGTTGAAGCAACTAGATGTAAAGACAACATTCTTGTATGGTGACCTTGAGGAGGACAATTATCTACAATAGCCAAAGGGGTTCATTGATAGTAGCAGTCTTGGTTTTATTTGTATGCTTAACAAATTCTTCATGGTTTAATACCATCCTCTAGATAATGGTATAATAAATTTTATTATTTTATGATCTCACATGATTACTCTAGAAGCTTTTAGGGGCAACGAATATATTTTTAGAAGTGTGATGAAGATATCATTTATGTATTGCTTTATATTGATGATTTGCTGATAGCTTCTAAGAGCATGACTAGAGTTTCTAAGTTAAAGATGGAGCTTAGAAGAAGTATGATATGAAAGATTTGGGAAAGGCATGGAGAATTTAGGAGATGTAGATTTAGAGGGATAGAGAGCAAAGAGTTTTGAGGCTCACTCAAACTCGGTATATCGACAGAGTCCTATCTCGATCTGGTATGGAGAAAGCTAAATTGGTGGCTACACCTTTAGGCTCTCAATTTTAACTATCTACAGATTTATGCCCCATATCTGATGAAGACAAAAGGGATATGACAAAGCGTTGTGGGTGTTTTTACCCACAAATTCAAAGCTAGATAGAAGCCAGTAGAGAGCATGGATAGAAGGCAAGGAAGCAGGGAGAACTTTCCACCATCTTCTCCTATGCTCGATACCCTTACGAACCGACCAGGTTTCTTAAGTCGGTACCCCATAGGTACTGACCAAGATTCTTGGGTCGGTATCTATCGGTACCGACCAAGATTCTTGGGCTGGTACCCAATGGTACCGACCATGTTACTTTGGTAGGTGCATCACGTACTCAGACCCATGCCACCTTGGCTTGAATAAGGAAATGCCAAGCCGTTCCAATCGTACACCTGACCCATGAACCAAGAGGACCAAGCCAAATAATAAAGCAACCAAACTTGGACAACATCCCATCCAAGCCGAAACAACACCCCTCGAACCGAGTTCTTAACCGGGCCCAACATTGCGAATATGGAAGCAAATCAGCATATATTTGGAAGAATATCAAGCATATTATGGATTCTTAAGAAATTTTTTTCATTGAGATATAAATGGAAAATATCATAATTTACACATTAAACACACCTCAAATCTATCCCTACAAATATCCAAGCATTCATCATTTACATGGAGGACTTTTTAAGATCTAGAAGCTCCGTGCAACATCATTAAACAATCGGAGCATCCGAATCATCTTTTTATCTTAGAAATCATTGTACTTGTAATCAGTTTATTGTAAAAGGCCAATTTTAAAGAGAAGGAGTAGAATATGAATAGTGGACGCAGGCTATTTACGGTTGAACCACTATAATCTGGTGTACTTTAACTTTCCTGCTTATTAGTCTTCAGTTAATCTTTCATGAATAATATATTGGAGGTGTTTGCTTATTTTTTATGTAAACATTTTTGCTGCTTTTATCGAGAGCTGAAAAATTTCCCAACTTTCCTCATAAATCCAAAAGCAAGGCTGGCAGCGCCAGTAGGAATGTCAATCTGGTTACAAACAATGAAGACAATAGATCGTCCAGCAAACCATGATTAGATACTATCACCAAGGATGATTTGGACAAAGTTGTGGTGGATCTTGACACCCACTTCGCTGCCCAGTAGTAAGCTATCATGGATCAAATCATGACATGCTTGGGCAGATGCAGCCAACCGCACACAACATTGAGACTAGAGGGAGAGTCCAGTCCCAAGGGAGTAGAAAACTGAGAAGATCACATTCTAGAGAATCAGACCACGAGGATCAAGGAGTTGGGCGAATGACAGGTAACTAGGAATTTAACCATGAGCCATACCCAAAGAATGGTTTGGTGACGAACTAGGCAGGGGAGGCATCGAACCAGAGGTAGCCGCAGTTGGACCTCCCCGACTAAGGCAGTGTTCCCTAGTCCTAGCAAAAATAGAAACCGGTGGAAGGCAAACCTATCACCGAGAGTGGTCCTAGACTATGGAACGAAGTCAGGATCATTGACCTAGTCATCATAGAAAGAATGAAAGAAACCTCTCACCTCGACGGAGGAGGTCAACTCAACTCCGCTCATCTCCCGAGCAGGAAGCAGATCACCTGGAGCGGCTTATAAGAGAATGTGTTTGCCATGAGCAAAATTGAGCGGAGAATAGGAGCAAGGGTTAGAATCCCGTTTACTGTTGAGATAGATACCGCTTAGAATCCCAGAAACTTTAAGATGCCCACTAAGAATCCATATTAGGGTTTGACCGATCCTATAGTGTACCTGCAGTGATATACATAACATATGCTGATGAGTGGGGGTGATAGAGGAAGTAATGTGCAAGTGTTTCCCCATCTTCTTGATAGACTTGGTGACTATGTGGTTCTGTTGCCTACCTAATAGCATGATCCATTCATGGGAGATGTTGAAGGAAAAGTTCATTAGCCAATTTCGGGTTCATATAGAGCAACCTAAGGACCTTACTCCTTGTCAGAAGTTATACAAGGTTAGGGTGAGACTTTGCGGCAGTTCCAACCCGTTTCAATGCGGCAGCGGCCGACATACAAAAAGCGGATGAATGACTCACTCTTATAGCTTTGTGTGGTGATGTTCACACAGACATGAAAATGCCTTAGAGGTTAACAAAGGAAAAACCAGCTACTCTTCATGACTTATTTTATGAAGCTGCAAAGTACATGCGCTTGGAGGAGATCGTAGTACGGTGGCAAGCTGGGATAAATGCCAAACCGTTCGAGGCTTCTAACAGTGTAAATGCCATGATAATGAATAATGATGGTGGCGATATGGAAAAAAAGAAGAACAATAACCTTAACAATTCCAGTGGTAGGAGAATGGATCAAGGAAGATTCAAACCCGACATGAGATTCGACACCTACAAGGACTTGAATGAAACTATGGAGAACATTTACCTGACTTCTTAAGTGGAGCTTAAATACAACAGACCTGCTCCGAAGAAGGAAACGAAGGCTGAAAGAAAGTCTGAGGAGTACTGCAGGTTTCATGAGTCCCATGAACACTAACGAATGTCGCCATTTGTGGGACCTAATTGAGGAACACATCAAAAAGAGGAAGCTGGAGCATTACGCTAAGAGCTCGAAGGCACTTCCCTCTCCCGAGAAGCAGGCTTCAAGAGAACCCCCGCCAAGGAATGAAGGTGAAGGATCTAGTGCCGACAATGGAAAAGACTGGAGACTTGCGATCAATACCATAACAGGGGGATCCCACATGGTAGATAAAAGTTGGGGAGAAATGGAGAGGTACGCGAAGTCTTTAAAAACAGAGATGCCAATGTATGCACTATAGGTGAGCAACATAAAACTAAGACTCCCAGACGGGAGCAGGAAGTGACAGCTTTTGACGACAGTGAATTGCAGGGAAAATAGTACCCCCATATAGACCCGATGGTTATTACAGCTTTGCTTGGCTCCGTAGAATTGCATAAAATTTTGGTAGACCATAGAAGTTCGGTGAAAATTATGTTCAAGGAAGCATTCGACAAGATGGGTTTGTCCATGGAAGATATTACGCCTTGCAATCAATGACTACATGGTTTTATTGGAGAAGGCGGCATACCCTTACAAAGGTTGGATTTTTTATTAAGATAGGAGTTCGTCCCTGATCAACCATACGAAAGAAACTTTCGTACCCGTGGATGGATTCTCAGCGAACAACGCCATCCTAGAACAACCAGCCTTGTCCGACTTCTGCGCAGTAATGGCATCCTGGTGTTTGACAATGAAATTCTTGACAGCTAACGGGATAGGAGTGGTAAAAGGAAACCAGGACACATCCAGGGAGTGCTATGTTGCGGAACTTCGGGAGAATAAATGGAGAGAGAAAGGAAAGAGTGTAACAACGTGCACCTTAATGGGCCTAAATTTTTACAAAAATCAAAACCAAAGTCCATCAAAGCACAGATCGTTGGATTTGGTACATGCAAATAAGCATGAGCTTTATCAAAGGTTGATAGAAATCTAAACTCACAGCGGAAACAATTATGGGATAAGAATACTGACTATGACTACTACCTTGGAATTAATGGTATTCCTTCGATAGCAGATTGTCACATCGGCATCGAGCATGAGTGAAAAGAAGATTTCACTAACAACAAAGCACATTGTAATATCCTGTATCTGGAGGCCAATAGCTAAGCGCTACAGAAGCTGCAGTCATCCATAGTATTAACTTCTGGTGACAAAATACGGTAATGATAATGGTATCCATAATACCAGAAGCACATGAATATGAACAAAATCATAGATTTTAAAAAAACAACATTTTGCTGATTACATTTCAAAACAATAATTTATATCCATGTTACATAATCCCTTAACGTTTCCCAGGCAAAGATAAAATATATCACTACAAAATACGCCAAGAGCGACATATGACGATGCCCCCTTGGTTGATCGAAGTAATATTGCAATATCCTACTTAATATCTGTCAGCCACCTGCTCGTCTCTGGATGCTTTATTCACCAAAAGATTAAAACCTAAAAACCTCAACCCTCAGCCTACTCAAATCAATTTTGAGTACCCAAGAGTTTAAGGGGAAACAAGAAATTCGAGTCAGACATAAACCCTGGTGTGAATAATTCTATTGCATCTCGGTTTACTGATATTAAGTGAGACCATGCCACTTGGCGAAATGAGTTTACCCTCACTAATTTCCTCTTTAAAACATATATTTTGCAAATCCTTTCCTATAACCAAACTGGTTAATCAAACTGATTATATCAAAACAACAATATCCTTTATGCTAATAAATGGACTATCTGTCCTTAAAACAAGTAATATGTGAGCTATCTGCCCACAATATAATAGCAAGGTCCATTATACTACAAATGGGCTATCTGTCCATACAACTGGGCTGATTGCCCGCAAACTGGACTAACTGTCCGAGATCTAGGTTGGCTGCCTGCAAAATGGACTAACTGTCCGAATTATTTTCTTAGGGTTAACCACCCTTTAAATTTACCATGAAAAACCTTTTCAAAATGATTTAGTCCTTCAAATCATATATATACAAGGAAAATATATCTTTAGCTTTACTCTAAGCCATTTTGCCATGTTATATATACTTTACTCAAAATAATGTTGATGGGATTTAATAAGGATTAACTATCATTCCAAAACAAGTTAAAACCCTTTTTAACTTAAAAATACTTAGGCTACATTGCCTATTTAATCCTTTTGAAACCTTTGTTTAAAACCGTTAAACAACCCTTTCGAAAACATAGAAGGTAACCCCTTCGAAATCATTGAAAGACCATTTCGAAACCATTAAATATTGCCTTTCGAAAACATTGGAAAAACCTTTTCTTTCTTTTCTCCGAAAGCTTCAAAATACCAGACATCCTCCTTTAAAACCTTTTAAATATTGCCTTTCGAAATCATTGGAAAAACCATTCCTTTCTATCCTTTCGAAACCCTGGTGAACCACCCCTTTTGAAACCATTCATCAAAACCTTTCGAAATAGTCAAACTCAATCATTTCGAAAGCACTTTGGGTTTAATTTAAAACAAGTGGAAACCTTTCGAAACCATTGAAAAACGACTCGGTCAAAACCATTTGGATTCAACCTTCAAGTAGAGTAAAAGGATCAGAAACCCATTAAAGTCGAAAGCATCAGTTTTGAAACCTTTTAAAACTTTCTCTTTCGAAACAATTTGGGTTTTACTTTACTTATAGAAAAAAGATCCTTAAATCATTTAAGTCGAAACCTACTGCGTCAAAACCATTTCCTAAGTAATGAACTGATGGTGTCGAAACCATCCCTTCGAAAGCATTGGAGAGGCGGCCAGGTTTTAGAAAACAAAACAATCCTTTTTCAAACCAACTGGGTCGAAAGGTAAAAAGACGACAACAAAAAGGTCTCGACTTAGTCAAAAGCAATTACTTACAAATAGAGGCGCAACCCAATGAAAGCCATTTCCTTTAAATCATTTGACTTGGCCGAAAGCTACTTAGTCAAAAGCCATATAGTCGAAAGCAAGCAGGCGTATTTCTTCAATTTATAAACAAAGGACTGCCTCAACCCCTTCGAAACCCCTACCATCCGCCATCATCCAATTCACTACATACTAGTAAACTGATACCATGTGCATTAGTTTCAACTGTGTCAGAAGCAAAGATGAGGAGGCGGAACCTGGTGTCGACGATGTCGAAACAATGAAAAACATGAAGCAAATAGTTCTTTTCACCTAACCTGCCTTAGGTGTCTAATTGTGGTTGATTGCCTCTTTCTTTACCAATAAAAAGTACTGCACTTTGTTAAAAGTGCTGCTGACTTTTCCAGATTTTATAATTTAAATCTTTTTACAAAAATCCTATTCTCCTCTTTTAATTATATAAAACATTTAAGTCCCATACCTTAAATAATTTTATATAACCATTAATACACTTAGAAAAATTCTAGAAATATTCCAAGAAATCACATTATATATGTTTTCTAACATATAAAAATTTCAGACCCAAATAATTAATTATTTACCTGTAATTAATTTATAACCCAAAATACCATTTTCTATACTAGAAAATTCATATTAATTCCACGTAAATTCAGAAAAATTTGAAAATTGAAACCCATCTCGAAATTAATATTTATGATCTTCAAAAAAATTCACAAGGCAATTGGATGTTATTTTTATAGGGTTTTCACCTTAAAACATATCATAAATTCAATTTGAATAACCATAATTCATCAACAAGTATATATATTCATTCCATCATTCAAAAACATGGCAAATTATTGCAAAATATTCGGAATTCATATTAAAACTGAAAACATAATAAAAAATGAGATATAAACATTATTCACCTTAGCTTTAGAGATTATAGAGATTGAGATGTGAATAGATTTGATTTGAATTAGCTTCTTCCTAGCTTTTCTTCTTCTCTTCCTTGTTAATGGTGGCCGGCCCCTTAATTTAAAATTTTGAAAATGAAATAAACATGTAAAATTTTACACGGTCAAGGTTTTGAGGATATAGGAATGGCCTCTTTCCTATTTTACCCCTCATCTATCTCAAGTTAACTGTTATTTTAATTCATGGTTAAATGGCACGGCTACACCTTAATTAAAAATCAAATCTCAATCCCCTGATCAGCACATTATTTTATTTAATTTAAATAATTAAATATCCTAAATAATATTACCAAAAATCAAGGGTGTTACAGACTCCCCTCCTTAAAGAATTTCGTCCTTGAAATTATGGTAAGGTACACAAAAATCAAACAAAGAGGTAAAACATACCATCAAACAAGTAAGGATAAGTATCTCTAATCCTGCTCTCAATCTTCCAAGTACAGTCTTTGTCATCGTCGCTTCATTGGACTTTGACTAATCTGACCGTCTTGGTTCTAAGCCTCTTCTCATCTCTCGCAACTATGCAAACAGGCTTCCTCACTATGGTTAAATCCGGCTCTACCGCTAAATCATCTAGCACTGTCGGTGCAATAGCAGTCTCCGGGTCACTAACACACTTCCTGAGACGAGAAACATGAAAAACATCGTGGACTCCTGCCAAACTGCTCGGTAACTCAACTCTATATGCAAGTTTCCCGATCCTCTCAATAATAGGAAAAGGCCCAACGAACCTCGGAGCTATCTTCCCCGATTTTCCAAATCTAATTACACCCTTCATCGGTGACACTTTGACGAAAACTTGGTTTCCAACTGAGAACTCTAGATCTTTCCATCTCTTATCTGCATAACTTTTCTGTCTAGACCGAGCCTCCTTCATTCTAGCCCGAATGACCTGAATCTTTTATGCAGCTTCTCTGACTAAATCTGGACCAAGAACCAACCTATCCTCAGTCTCTAGCCAATAAAGGGGAGATTTGCATAGCCTTCCATACAAAGCTTCAAACGGTGCCATCCCAATACTATTCTGATAAACCGTTGTTATAGAAAACTCGACTAAATGCAGATGATCTTCCCATGATCCCCCATAATCCAAGACACAAGCTCTCAACAAATCTTCTAAGATCTTTTTAACTCTTTTCGTTTGCCCATCCATCTGCGGATGGTAAGCGGTACTCATCTTGAGCTTGGTTCCCAAAACTTCCTATAGACCCTTCCAGAACTCGCTAGTGAACAAAGGATCTCTATCACTAACTATGCTACTAGGAACTCCATGCAGTTTAGCTACATTCTTCAGGAATAACATCGCTAAAACAGGTGCCGTTCTGATTGACCTAACTGAAATGAAATGGGCACTCTTGGTCAATCTATCCACTATGACCCATATACTATCATTTCCCTTGTTCGACTTTGGCAACCCATTAATAAATTCCATGGAGATAGAATCTCACTTCCATACTGGAATATCCAATGGCTGAAGCAACACACTTGGTTTCTGGTGTTCGGCCTTTGCCAGTTGGCAAACCATACACTACTTCACACACAACCCAATATCTCGCTTTATACCTTCCTAGAAAAAACTCCTCTTCATATCCTGATACATCTTAGTACCTCCTGGGTGAATAGAGAACTTCGAATGATGGGATTCTTCTAGGATTTCTTTCCTTATGTTTCCTACACTCGGAACACGTAATCTTTCTTTCTTTCTCAATCTCCCATCATGGTCAAGACTGAAATCTTTTAAGTCATCACTCTTAGTTCCATCTCTTAACTTCCTGATCTGTTCGGCTAATACCGGATCCTCTTTCTATTTAGAAGCAATCCTTTCGATCATCAATGGTCGAACTTCCAAACAAGTTAATACAACTGTATCTCTACTATACCCAGCCTCGGATTTCCACTACAATCTGCAAATGCTTCTAAATTCTTCCACTAAGCAATCATCGCTAATACTGCATTCTGATGTTTCCTGCTAAGTGCATCTACAACCTTATTACTTTTCCCTAGGGTGTACTCAATCTCAAAATCATAAGCAGTGATAAACTCTAACCGCCTGTGTTGTCTCATGTTCAACTCCTTCTGAGAGAACAAATACTTCAACGACTTATGATCTGTATATAGCTCAAACCTTTCTCCCAAAAGGTAATGTCTCCACACCTTTGAAGTAAAAATCACTGCAGCAAATTCCAAATCATATGTCGAATATCTGACCTCATGCGGTCTAAGCTGTCTAAAAGCGTAGGCAATCACTTTACCTATCTGCATCAGCACAGCTCCTAGTCCTGTTCCACATGCATCGGTGTAAACCACCAAATCCTAATTCCCTTCCAGAACAACTAACACCGATGCATGGGTCAATAAGTATTTCAAACTCTAGAATGGTTCCTCACACTTATCTGTCCACACAAACTTTACATTCTTTCTTGTCATCTTGGTCATCGGTGCCGCTATCTACGAAAAATCCTTAATAAATCTCTGATAATAACCAACCAACCCAAAGAAACTCTTTATCTTTGTCACTGTCTCGGGTCTCTTCCAACTATTTACTGCCTCAATCTTAGTCGGATCTACTGATAACCCTTCCTCTGAGACTACATGACCAAGAAACTTCACTTCTTTCTTCCAGAAATGATAGTTCGAAAACTTTGCCTTCAGCTGATGTTGCCACAGCGTCTCAAGCACCACTCTAAGATGAACCTCATGCTGTCTTTCATCCTTAGAGTAAATCAAGATATCATCTATGAAAACCAACATGAGCCTATCCATGTGCTCTCGGAAAACCCGGTTCATCAAATCTACAAAGAAAGCCGGCGCAGTAGTCAATCCAAACGGCATAAGCAACCATTCGTACGACCCGCACCTGGTCCTAAACATCGTCAAAGGTATATTATCCTCTACTACCCTGAGCTGATGGAAACTTGTCGCTAAATCCAACTGCGAGAATACCTTGGCTCCACTTAACTGGTCGAATAAATCGTCAATCCTCGGCAATGGATATCGATTCTTTATCGTTCTCTCATTCAACCTACAATAACCGAGACATAGCCTTAACAATCCATCCGGCTTCTTAGCAAACACTACAGCGGTTCCCCATGGCGAACTACTAAGCCTGATAAAATTCTTGCCTTCTAAATCCACCAACTGCACCTTTAACTCCCTCATTTCTAAAGGGGTCATCCTGCTTGGCGGTCTACTTACTGGTTCTGCTCCCGGAACCAGATCTATTTGAAACTCAATGGCTCGTTTCGGTGGCAATCCAACTACAGGCTCAAAAACATCTGCGAATTCTCTAACCACAAAAGCTCGACTTAACTCATCATCCAATTCCATAGCACCCAACAAAGCATACATCTCGCCATAAGAACCTTCTACGACATAAACTATTCGATCACTACAATCTAGGTGTCTAAGCGATATTTTCTTATCCTGGCAAAATATCCTAGCATCATACTCAATTAACCAATCCATCCCAAGAATAATCCTGAGCCCCACAAAATCAAATACATGCAAACTGCAAACAAAAGTATGACCTAACAGGTCAAACTCTAACTGATCACATCTCATCCCTAGGTTGCATACCCTCCTATTGGATTCGCAACCTGTAAGGAAGTAACTAAATAAGTGGGTTCTAGGTTAAGCTTATCTATCAAACATCTAGATATAAAAGAATGTGATGCACCAGTATAAAATAGAACGCTAATAGTCATACCATGAATTTAAAGCGTACCTCCCAAGATCGCCTTTCCTTTTTCCTGAGCTGTTGGCTTAGAAGCTACAGGCTCCAATGCATACACCTTGCCCTTTCCATCCTTAGCGGGTTCCTTGCACTAGCTCTTATAATGGCCAATCTGGTTACAGTTGCAGCACCTGTCATTCTTCCTCCCAGCCACTTCCTTAGCCTTCCTGGAACGACACTCATTAGCATAGTGCCCATTCTTATCACACTTGAAACAGACAATCTCAGACTTCCCCTTCTTAGCTGATCCACCCTTCTAAACACCTTTCTTAGGAAAGAACTTCCGCTTCTGATTATGCCCGACCTGGACTTCTTTTGCTTTACTCTTCTCTAGAGAATCAAGCAACTCCTCATGCCTCAAGGCCATCTCTATAACAAAGTCAGAAGAATCTCTGATATGAGGTAATGTGGCCCTAGCTAACTCAAGCTTCATCCCCCTGATAATCTTCTCGTTCCTTTTCATGACTGCATCCACTGAAGCATACCCATATCAAGCCAACTCCTCAAACTTTCTAGCATACTCCAGAATTGACATTTCCTCCTTTTCTAACTTAGCGAACTTCCTGATCAGAGCTGACTGTGCCATTGTTGACATAAACCTCTTCTGGACCATTCCCTTGAAATCTTCCCAGGTCATGGTTTCCTCATCCACCGCTGCAATCACACTATTCCACCAAAACAGAGCTGCTCCCTGAAGCTGCCTAGATGCCGACCTCCTCCTATACTCATCATTGAGCCCCAGATATTCTTTCGCAGTGCAACAACAAATTCTCTACATCAATGGCATCTTCCGTTTCCACAAACGACTTCCCTCCAAGCTTGGTGTAATCCCCACTCAACTTAGCATAATAATCAACTATCGGAACCTCCAAAACCCCTGCTCATGCAGCATTTCCTCCTAACACTCTAGTTGCAACTCCCGACTGCACCATATTACTGAAAAACTGATACATAGCTTCCATTCCAACCCGTGGGACTTCGGCACCCACATTCTCTGTTTGTGCCTAACCTTGACCTCTTCTCACATTAGGCCTGGCATTCCCTTTGGTGCCCTCCCCACCTTGGTTAACTCTTCCTCTTCTACCTTCCATATCTGTATCCAAACCTCATGAGATACAAAAAAATATCCTAACAAAGATAGGAGACTAGAGATAAAGTGTATACTTATATATATCAAATACTAGTATGTTACTATAGCGTTATCCCATTCCCCCATCTTACTCTAATTCCTTAGAATTATGTTTTAAAATCATTTTTAGTTTAAAGTTTTTCATAAACCATACTTTGATACCAAGTTGTAACATCCCGTATCTGGAGGTCAAAAGTTAAGCGCTACAGATGATGCAGTTATCCATAGTATTAACTTCTGGTGATAAAATACAGTAATAATAATGGCATCCATAATATCAGAAGCACATGAATATGAACAAAATCACAGATTTCAAGAAAACAACATTTCGCTGATTACATTTCAAAACAATAATTCATATCTATGTTACATAATCCCTTAGCATTTCCCAAGCAATGATTAAATATATCATTACAAAATACGCCAAGAGCGACATTTGACGATGCCCTTTTGGTTGATCAAAGTAATATAGTCATATCAGACTTAATATACGTATCGGAATCAAAACAAAATGAAATTACAATCCTAATTCGCTATCCGTCAGGCACCTGCTCATCTCCGGATGCTTTATTTGCTAAAAGACTAAAACTTGAAAACCTCAACCCTCAGCCTACTCAAATCAATTTTGAGTACCCGAGAGTTTAAGGGGAAACAAAAACTTCGAGTCTGAGCTAAAGCCTGGTATGAATAATTCTGTTACATCTCGGTTTACTGATATTAAGTGGGACCACGCCTGAGACCACACCGCTTAGCGGAATGGTTTTCCCCTCACTTATATCCTCTTTAAAACATATAATTTGCAAATCCTTTCCTGCAACCAAACTGGTTAATCAAACTGATTATATCAAAATAACAATATCCTTTATGCCAATAAATGGACTATCTGTCCGTAAAACAAGTTATATGTGAGCTATTTGCCCACAATATAATAGCAAGGTCCGTTATGCTACAAATGGACTATCTGTGCATACAACTGGGCTGAATGCCTACTAACTAGACTAACTGTTCGAAATCTAGGCTGACTGCTTGTAAAATGGACTAACTGTCCGAATTATTTTCATAGGGTTAACTACCCTTTAAATTTTCCTTGAAAAACCTTTTCAAAACGATTTAGTCCTTCAAATCATATATATACAAGGGAAATATGTCTTTAAGTTTACTCTAAGCCATTTTGCCATGTTATATATACTATACTCAAAATAATGTTGATGAGATTTAATAAGTATTAACTATCCTTCCAAAACAAGTTAAAACCCTTTTTAACTTAAAATACTAAGGCTACATTGCCTATTTAATCCTTTTGAAACCTTTGTTTAAAACCGTTAAACAACCCTTTGGAAACCATAAAAGGTAACCCCTTCGAAATCATTAAAAGACCCTTTCGAAACCATTAAATATTGCCTTTTGTAAACATTAGTAAAACCTTTCCTTTCTTTTCTCCAAAAGCTTCAAAATAAAAGACATCCTCCTTTAAAACCTTTTAAATACTGCCTTTCGAAAACATTGGAAAAACCTTTCCTTTCTATCCTTTCGAAACCTTTGGGAACCACCCTTTTCGAAACCATTCATTAAAACCTTTCGGAACAGTCAAACTCAATCCTTTCGAAAGCACTTTGGGTTCAATTTAAAACATGTGGAAACCTTTCGAAACCATTATGTCTTGGTCGAAACCATTTGGATTCTGCCATCAAGTAGAGTAAAAGGATTAGAAACCCATTGAAGTCGAAAACATCAGTTTTGAAACCTCTTAAAACTATCTCTTTTGAAACTATTTGGGTTTTACTTTACTTATAGAAAACGGGTCCTTAAATCATTTAAGTCGAAAGCTACTGCTTCGAAACCATTTCCTAAGTAATGAAGTGATGGTGTCGAAACCATCCCTTCGCAAGCATTAGAGAGGCGGCCAGGTTTTAGAAAACAAAACAATCCTTTCGATATCAACTGGGTCTAAGGGTAAAAAGGCGACAGCAAAAAGTTCTCGACTTAGTCGAAAGCAATTATTTAAAAACAGAGGCGCAACCTAATCAAAGCCGTTTCATAAAAATCATTTGACTTGGTCAAAAGCTACTTAGTCGAAAGCCATATAGTCGAAAGCAAGTAGGTGTATTTCTTCAATTTAAAAACAAAGGACTGCCTCAACCCTTCGAAACCCCTGGTTTCGACTTCCTGCCTGCCGCCATCATCCAATTCACTACGTACCAATAAACTGATACCATTTGCATTGGTTTTGACTGTGTCGGAAGCGAAGATGAGGAGGCGGAACCTGGTGTCGACGGTGTCGATACAGTGAAAAACATGTTACAAATAGTTCTTTTCACCTAACTTGCCTTACATGTCTAATTGTGATTGGTTGCCTCTTTCTTTACCTATAAAAAGTACCGCACTTTGTCAAAAGTGTTGCCGACTTTTCCAGATATTATAATTTAAATCTTTTTACAAAGAGCCCCTTCTCCTCTTTTAATTATATAAAACATTTAAGTCTCATACCTTAAATAATTTTATATTACCATTAAAATACTTAGGAATGTTCTAGAAAAATTCTAGGAAATCAGATTATATATGTTTCTTAACATATGAAAATTTCAGACCCAAATAATTAAATATTTACCCATAATTAATTTATAACCCAAAATAACATTTTCTTTAATAGAAAATTCATATTGATTCCATGGAAATTGTGAAAAATCTGAAAATTGAAACCCAACTTGAAAATAATATTTATGATCTTCATAAAAATTTGCAAGGCAATTGGATGTAATATTATAGGGTTTTCACTTTAAAACATATCATAAATTCAATATGAGTAACCATAATTCATCAACAAGTATATATATTCATTCCATTATTCGAAAACATGGCAAATCATTGCAAAATATTCGGAATTCATATTAAAACCTAAAACATAATCAAAAATGAATTGTAATCATTATTCACCTTAGCTTTAGAGATTATAGAGATCGAGATGTGAATAGATTTGATTCGAATTAGCTTCTTCCTAGCTTTTCTTCTTCTCTTCCTTGTTAATGGTGGCCGGTCCCTTAATTTAAAATTTTGAAAATGAAATGAACGTGTCAAATTTTACACGGCCAAGGTTTGGTGGATATAGGAATGGCATCTTTCCTATTTTACCCCTCATCTATCTCAAGTTAACTGTTATTTTAATTCATGGTTAAATGGCATGGCTACACCTTAATTAAAAATCAAATCTCAATCCCCTAATCAACACATTATTTTATTTTATTTAACGAATCAAATATCCTAAATAATGTTACCAAAAATTTGGGGTGTTACACACATATAGCTCCAGTGAACTATTCCTCTAAATCTATCCTGTGGGCTGTAATGAGGAGGGAATCGGAATAACATTTTGGTGACTTGAAAATATATAAACTGTCCATAACATAAATTTATACCGACTGGTGCCCATTTAATAGTTATGTCTATTAAGGTTAGAAAATTCTAATCTGAACTTGCATTGCACACATGATTACTTACTCACTTCTTCCCAAGGTGCAAAATACTGATAGAGCCTTATCCACCACCCAATACTTTCAAACCCATTTGCCATTTAATACTTCTAAATATGAAGCAGGCTTCATAATGCTTTCGAAAGAGAAATAGGCAGACTCTGCCATTTAGGACCATAATCAAAGTAGATTCCATCATTTAAGACCTAATTCAAGGTCGACCACATCATTTAAGACTTATTCCAAAGGTGGTTTCCTAACAATGTTGTCAACGGTCAGTGGGTCCTAGCTACAAAGACCTCTAACCACTATTTAATGCTTTCGACATTTAGTGTCCAACTATTACCGAATCTATCGCCGATATAATCGTAGACATATAATAGATAGAACCCAAGCCACTTAATACATTTTATTGGAAAATAGGAAGACTTTGGTTATTTGATACCTTAATTAAGGATGACCCCATCATGTAATACCTATTTCCAAGGCATGCTTTTCAATCGTACTATCGTTATTACAGCCTTAGCAATGTGAGAGACTGTACCCAATCCACTTAATACATCATTAATAAGGACTAGGCAGACCCCTGACCATTTAACACTGATTTGTAGGTAGGCCTTTGTCATTTAATACCTAACCCCATGGCGGACTCCTCACTAGCACTATCTAGCTGACATTGCTTGAAAATCTCATTGGGCTACTTAATACTTCTTTTATAGGAAATAGGCAGACCCTACAGTCACTTAATATCATAAACCTGAAGCAAACTCTTACCGAGATATTCACTATCACTCTTAATTATAAATATGGAACCTCATTAGGTTACTTATTTCGGTAGGGAGAGAGCCCTACAACCACTTAATACCTCAACACTGAAGTAAACCCTTTAAGAGATATCCTTATTTATTTGAATCTCACAAGGTTACTTAATACTTCCATTTAGGAAAGAGGCGGACCCTATAGCCAATTTATACCTTAAACCAGAAGCAAACCCCTAGGAGATATCCCTCGCCGCTCCTAATTCCAAATTTGGACTATTTCATACTTTCTAATTAAGAAAGCGGACCCAATCTCTTAGGTCATCACAGGTCCTAGGTTAGTGATATCTCACATAAGTAGCAAGTGCACCCGACTACTAGTAGCCACAAAGTGAAGGGCAGTCTTCCATCGAGTGACTCTACTGACCTTGCATCACTAACCTACTAAGTCCAATTAATCATACTAAGTCTTTACTTATATTATCTTAGATAGACATTGGACTTAGCTTACTAATTCCCTTTTTATTTAAGGCAATAAGATTTACCTTAAATACCTGTTTACCCATAAATCCCCTTTTAATGCTCATAAATGTCAATTTGTCCATAAAATCCTAATGGACATTTTCTAAGACATTTATGTATGATTAATAATTTCAAATTAGTAACCTTTTATATCTATTCCATTTTTATCAGTCTCATTAATCCATTTACCCTATCAAATTATTGCAACTCCTATATTTATAACCATTTATCTGCCATTTATTGGAGTAACACCATTTTAAATTCCTTTTTCATTAATTAATTAACTTAAGCACGAATATCACGTGTAAGCATCGTTATTAGCTAAGTTTTATTTTAATTATTATTAGCGCAGTAAATTAGGTACAAATATATACTTTTATCATATATACTCTAGTTATATATCTTCACTATAATTTTCTTTTCCATGTTAAATTGTTGGAATCATATCTAAAAGGATTATCCGCTATAACTTCCATAAGTTAGTCCAAAACAAAAGATTTAACTTTAAAAGATTACTTTATTTGAAATTACAAGGAACAGTTGTTTCTTTTTATTACTGAATAGACCGTGTAAACTACAATGAATTCATACTTTACACATCCTTCCTCTTTTTATTTGCATTTATTCCTTGTTAGATCAAACGTTGTATTTTTCTAAAGGGAAAGAAATCAAACTAATTTACAAATGTTAAATGGATCTAAATTCCAACAATTCCAAACATAGAAAAGTTTACATTTCTATAAGATTAGGGTAATAATCTAAATTCATAACTTTATTATACAACTTATTTTCAGATCTGGAATAAATTTCATTCAAATCAATATTCTAAATTCATACTTTTGGGACTACTTTAAGATCATGTTGAAAACAATTCTAAATAAAATGACTAATAAGAATATGTAGAAAATATTTATTATATTCAGATCATATTCAATTAGTTGCCTACAACTTATATGCAATTATTCAGTTAGTCATAAAAATCAAATAAACCCCAAAGGGACAATTTTTATATTATAAGAATATATAAAATTTCCCACTCACCTTTTAAAGGCAATCCAAATCTCCAGATTTGAAGTAAAACTTTTGATTCATCTCCAAACCCTTTTAATCCAAGAGATATGTATAAATGGATATATATATATATACATACATTAGAATTACATATCTAAGAAGAGATTTAGGATTGAGAGAGAAAATAGATACAAATATATAAATTACCTCAAATACGCGTATAGTTGATTCTCTTCTCCTCTCCATTTTATTTGATTTCTGTTCTTTTTCGATTTGAATGAATATAGATATAAATATCTTATTTTTATAATTTAGAATGAAAGTGGAAAAGGAGAAATGACAGAGCTTCGCTACTGCCTCCAGAAAAATATGAGAAGAGAAGAGAGGGTTAGACCTGAATTTATAGGCGTACGGATCAACCTCAACCGTACGATTTAAAATATTAAATCTGGGCCGTATATGGTTTAGGTATACTAGAGCTGCCATAATTGAAGCGGTCGACCACCGCTAATCGATCGTTAAAATATGCGGGTCGACCTATGGGCCTCAGCTTATTAATTGAAAACGTTAATTTTTCTTATTTATTTTCATTCCGAATTCGTTTTTCATCCATAACTTCTTTGTTTGGACTTCGATCGCAAAAATCCAAATATGAAAGTTGTTCATAACTTCGCCAACAACGCAATAATGCAAGTTTCATTTTCAAATTTCAATGTTCGCACAAATTTAACTTTAGAAGCCTAATTAATTAACTAACAAATTAAATAACTAATGTCAAATTATAGGATTACATTCTTTCCCCTTAAAAAGAATTTTGTCTCCAAAATTTCACCAATGACTAAGTCAAGGTTTTGGCTCCTAATTATCCTAAACTACACAACCAATGAGTATACAACAAGTTTTGTAACCAAACGTGCATAAATGCGTAGTGTATTACTGTATCACCGCACAGAAAATATGTATTCAGGATGATTCTAAATTAGACCTTCTATATGAATGCATTTCTTTTGAAAACATTTTTAGAAACATGATGTAGACAACCTACATATATACTGGTAGTTCTATATGTATACAACTTTCTGAAAAATCTTTTCAACAGAAACCCTCCATACTCCAATGAATAGAAGTATGAAGCAACCAATTTTGCATCCACTTCCTACCATCCAATAATCCAGCGCATCAAAAAATTGCTTCCTACACTATACTCCTATGCCCAAAAAAGGAATTTAGATGAAGACTCTAGCATTATTACCACTTTATAATCTTTCTATTCCCGTAGCATGGTGGAAATTTCCTCCATGTCCCGGATTTACTCAGACCATGCACAAAACGCATAAGGAGGATTATTTTCAAGCTCTAAAATTGAATTAAGTCTAAAAATAGACTCGCGTGCGTCGTGGACAAGATATGGAAATAGAAATTGCAAGGCTAAAACAGCTTTTCTCTTGTTATCGCTTGCATTTATCTCATCGTCCCTAATGCACCGCTAAATCCGCAAATTCTAACTCTATTTTCCTTTCCTACACCTAACATGTGGCCTTCCAAATTAAAGATTTCACAAAATCTTTCTCACTTTTCAAATTTGTACATCATTTGGAAATTAAAATCCTAAATTATTTAGAAGCACATTTTCCTTTGAAATCAAATTTTGAACATAAACTTTAAAAATAATTTAAGAGTAAAAAATAACTAAAACACAGAACTTTTTTATATAGAAAGTTAACTTTTCAAATCAATGGGAAAATTTTCAAAATATTTCCTTGTCCAAAATTTTGATAAACCAATCCACAATTTCAGCGTAGTCGGAAGTTGTTTATGTGCTAAAAGCATAAACCAAATTTTAAAATTCAACAACATTTACCCAAAAACTTGACATTTTACATAAAGGAAAATGTCAATACATTTATTATTCAAAACTTTTAGCTTTTAAGGAACATGAGCAATGACCCACGATATCAAAACAACTTTATCATGTCATTCTCTAAAATTTCCAACTATTATAAACTTCTAGTTTTATATTGCATTTACTGTTAGTCAAGTGTCTATATGAGATTCCCATATTTATACTGCTTCTTTACTATGCATATAGAGGAGCGGTTTGCAAATCCAGAAATAATAATACAGTAAATAAATAGAAACTCATAATACCATGTGTACCTTTTACAAGAGACAACTAACAGTTACAACCCAAAAAACCTAAAAGAAAAGAACAAATGCCGGAAGGGAAAAGACAACAATACCATAAATTCGAAAATAATGCCTACAGACTACGAGATGCCTTGCTCCGCGGCTGGACCTCGATCCATTGCTACGACCCTTGAATGGTCTTAGCATAGCGGCTATACACCCAATCTTGTACTGCTTGCACTTCTAGTGTCGCTGACGACTTCATAATTGCCATCTTCCTAAGGTAGGATCTAATGATGGTAGAAGGTGTAGAAAATGCGGATTACAGATCTTAAGGCAGAATTAACATTAGGGGGGTGAATAATGTTTAATTAATTTTACGAATCTTTTTAAAATCTTTTCAAATTAAACCCAAACAGATGCAATTCACAAACACAGAGACAATCACAGAACCAGACACAGGTGCAAATAGTAAATAAAAGCAGTAAAGGAGAGAACACACTAGAATTTTATACTAGTTCGAAGTTACCCTACATCCAGTCCCATATAATTTCTTATGCATATTTCTTTTCAAATATAATGTCGATATTACAACCTCGATTTTAAGGCCACGAGATACACCCTCCTGTCTTCGAGTTCTGGGCAAACTCTCTTGATTTAACCAGGCTACAAGATCACCTAATTGATTTACGGGCTACAATCATAACTGATCGATTTATGGGCCACAATCACACCTTTTCCAATCACACTTTGATAGAGAGAGACTCGATACACTACGATCTTTTGATCTTTGATTTTAAATGATCCTATAACTCTGAATAGCACTGAGATCTTTGAGAGAGAGTGGTAGAGAATCAAACTAGAGACGATCGAGTTTGATTCACTTAGGATTTCGACAGAGTTTTGTTAAGAATGTTCGAAAATAAGAATGGAAGAGAAAGAGGAGAGAAAATAAAGAAATCTTATGTGAAAATTCGTTGAAAACTACTGGTATATATATAGGAGAATAACGTTCATGTCCATTCGTGAAAGGTTATGACGAATAGACACTTCTCTTGAAAATTTGAATTTTAAAATCTACGGCTACCATGTCGACACGGGGGGTATAGGCAAGTCGACATCCCCTAGTATTTTTTGAAAATTGATTTTTGTTTTAAAAGAGATTTTCTTTCCAAAGTTTGTCAAAACAATCTTAGAACTTTGTAAACTATTTTGAATATACTTTATGATTATAAAAACCTTTGGAAAGTGATCTTACGAAATATAAAAGCAATAAAAACTAAATATATAAATATTTTGAGATTAAAGCTAAAACATTAAAACCAGGAGATAGTTTAAAAATAAGAAATGATTTTGAAATTAATATGATTAAAAATAGTTTTTGAATTAAGGCTAAAATATTTAAATTGAGAGAGAGATATGTCTTTTTAAAAAGATGGTTTTGAAAAAATCTAAAAATAAGTCATTTTGAAAATTTCATGGATTCCATTCCACTAGAGAAGGTCGTGGGTTCCATCCCACTAAAGAGGTCGTGGGTTCCATCCCACTATTAAAGAGAGAAGGTGGATTCCGTTCCATAATTAAAATCAGAATAAAGATTTCAGTGCTATTATGAAGTTTTATCATAAATCTAGACTCTACTACTTATCTTGATATCTTGGACTCTTGATAATCTTGATACTCATGAGTCTTCAGTCTTGATTTCTACAATCTTGAATTTGTCGGTCTTGAATCTCTATACTGTATAGTCTTCATTCTTAGTACCTGCATATATATACCCTACATATACATATATATCTAGACAAGAATATTAGTATTTATATTTTATAATAAGTCCTAAGGTTGTTGTCATCAAAACTATCATCTCGGGAACTAACAATCTCCCTCTTATTCGAACAACTCCCCCTTAATCTACTAACTCCCCCTTAATCTAAGCCTAACTATCCTATTTTATAATTCTCCCCCTTTGTCATCGACAAAAACTAAGCCTAAACTACACAACTAACCCTTAAACTAATACTATGGGAAAATAACGAAGTATAATAAGAGAAACATAAATCTAATTTTATTATATATGATGTTACATTACACATATATATGAAACATAGACAAATATATACAAGTACACAAAATATAAGAACATTAATATAATAACAATCTAACGAGAGTCCTTGACAATTGGTGACTTACGAATCAAACAATTAGGGTAATGGAGACAAAAGTTTCCATGTTGTTCGACCAAATTATCATTTTTGTCAAAACAGACTTCTCCAACGCAAACAACATTATCGTCCTCGTCCATTTGCGCTTCTTCCTTTTTTTCTTCTTCTTCGTCGTCCTCTAATGGATTATGAATATGTATGTTAGAGGAATCATCTTCAATCACAATAAGGTCTACATGATTATTCATTAGAAATTTTTGCAAATTTCTAAGAATCTTGCCTTGTTTCTCTTGTTCCTTTGCCATCCTTATTTGCATGACTTGAAATTCAGTTAGCATTTGCAAAGAATTCTTCATAATTTCCTCGATCTTCATTACTCGAGCCAATGTAGTACGTTGGAATGGACCAAAATTAGGAGAAGGGAAGGAAATGGTTGCATTTTGGTTTGATTTAGAAGAGGAGACCATTACTTTGTATTTTCAGAAATTTATTACAAAGAAAATGAAGTGAGAAGATAGATGAATTCGAAATATTGGGGTTATATAACTACCAAACTGATTTTAGAGGAAAAATCAAAATTTCAAATCTGACCGTTTATATCGACATGGGGGTAGGGGCATGTCAACCTCCCTTTGAAAATTTTGACAATATTGTTTTTCTCTATTTGTTTAAATATATATGTTACTATATCTATATTCTATATCTCAGTTATAGAACAAATACCAAGTTCTCTTCTTAATTTAGTAAAGGTTGAGTGATTCAAGGGTTTGTTCAGAATATCAGCTATTTGATTTTCAGTGTTGATAAATTCAAGAGAAATAATCTCTTTACTTACTTTGAGAAAATGATGTCTGATATCAATATGTTTGGTTCTAGCATGATGAGTAGGATTTTTGGATAAATTTATTGCACTTGTACTGTCACGATATATTGGTGTTTTGAAATATTTAATCCAAAATCCTTTAGGGTCTGTTGTATATAGATAACTTGAGAACAAGCTAAAGCAGCAGAAATATATTCTACTTCAGTTGTTGATAGTGAGACAGTATTTTGCTTTTTACTAAACCAGGAAACCAGAGTGTACTAAAAAGTAACAAGTTCCACTTGTACTTTATTGGTCTGATTTACAACCAGCATAGTCAGCATCACAATATGAGATTAAATCAAACGAATCATTTTTAGGGTAAAATAGGCTAAGTCTAAAGTGTTTTTAACATATCTTAGGATACGTTTAACAGCTTTTAAATGGGTTTCTTTGGGTTGAGATTGGTTTTTTGCACAGAGACAGTCATTATGCATGATATCAGGCCTACTCGTAGTTATATAGAGTAGCGATCCAATCATTCCCCTGTATAGTTTTTGATCAACATCTTTTGACATGTCTTCTTTATTCAAGGCTTCATTGGTTGCCATAGGAGTGGGTTTTCCACTCGCAGTGGTCATACCAAACTTACTAACTAGATCCCTAGCATACTTTTCTTGACTAATGAAAATACCACTATCTAATTGTTTTATTTGCAATCCTAAAAAGAATGTAAGTTCACCCATATGACTCATCTAAAACTCTTTTGTCATTATTTCAGAAAACTCTTTGTTTATTTCATTGTTTGTTAATCCAAAAATGATATCATCTACATAAATCTGTACTAATTGGATATCATTTTTGTTTCTTTTAATAAAAAGAGTGTATCTACTCTACCAATTCGAATTTTGATTGTAATAGGTAAGATCTTAGTTTGTTATACCAGGCTCTAGGAGCTTGTTTCAGACCATATAAAGCTTTCTTTAATTTGTAAACACGATTTGGAAAATTTTCTTCTTCAAAAAGTGGTGGTTGTTCAACATAAACATCCTCTTTAACAAAACATTTAAAAATGCACTTTTGACATCCATTTGGCAAAGGATTCATCAAAGTCTATTCCTTCTTCTTGAAAATAACCTTGCACGACTAACTGAGCTTTATTTCTAACGACCTCACCTTGTTCATTCATTTTATTTTTATATACCCATTTAGTTTCTATTATAGTTTTGTCCTCGGGTCAAGGAATAAGTTCCCATACATCATTTCTGGTGAATTGATTTAGTTCTTCTTGCATAGCAAGAATCCATGAATCGTCAAATGATGCTTCCTTTGGATTTTTGGGTTCAATAGTTGATATAAAAGCTACATTATTCATCTTGTTTAGTTGATTTCTAGTTCTAACATCAAATTCAGTACTTCCTAGTATATTTTTTATAGGATAATCTTTTAAATGTTTGATCCTTTTATTAGGATGAACAATTTCACAATTTGTTTCATTTGATTCATTATTTAAAGTAAAAAAATCATCTTCATCATTTAGTTGAACAAAATCTTTGAAATTTTTATCAAAAGATACATGCATTGTTTCTTCAATGATGTTAGTTTTTAAATTGAAAACTCTGTATACTTTACTTCTATTAGAATATCCGATAAAGGTTCCTTTGTTGGATTTAGGATCAAATTTATCCAAATTGTCCTTTGTATTTAGAATAAAGCATTTACTTACAAGAAAAATTATGAGTTATTCCTTTTTTTATTACAGAAATTCTCAAAATTTTCATTTTCAAATTCTCCACCATGATCACTATGAATAGTTTTGATTTTTAAAGAAAGTTGATTTTGAATTCTTTTTTCAAAATTTTTAATTAAATCAAAAGCATCACTTTTATGTTTCAGAAAAATTATCAATGTAAATCTAGAATAATCATCTACAATTACAAAAACATATTTACTGTGGTTTATTGACTGAATTTGAGATGGACCAAACAGATCTAAATGAAGTAACTCAAGAGGTTTTGAAGCTGAAATTATATCTTTCAATTTGAATGAACTCTTCCTAAGTTTTCCTAATTGACAAGCATCACATATACTATCTACTTTAAAATCCATTATATGAAGACCTCTTACTAGATCAAGTTTTGAAAGTCTAGATAAGATTTTGAAATTCAAATGCCCAAATCTTTTATGCCAAATCCAAGGGTCACTTTTATTAGCCAAAAGACATAGGTTATCATTTGAGATTTTCATACTGAGAATATAAATATTTTTCTTCCTAATTCCTTCAATGATAATATTTGATTTATTATCTTCGATGCGAAATCCTTTTCAAATTTGATTTTGTAGCCCTTGTCACATAGTTGACTTATGCTAAGTAAGTTGTGTTTTAGATTCCTAACTAACAGAATATCAGAAATAGTAGGAGTTTTAGAGGGACATTGCCGATGCCAATCACATATCCTTTTGAATTGTCTCCAAAGTTGACCGTCCTTCATCTTCATAAATTATGTCATTTAGTTTCTCCGGATTACCAGTCATGTGTCTTGAACATCCATTATAAAGTATCTATTTGTTTTTCTTGGTTTGCACCATTTGTCCATTGAGTGTTGATTCTTCAAAAGCCATATAACACATCTGTTCCTGCACAACATACCAATTCGGTAGATAACATGATTTTCTATAATAACAATATGCAGACTTATGAGACAATGATGATTTGGATAGTTTTGAACTAATGTTAACAGAATCTCCAAAAATTACCATCTTCAACTTTTTCAAAATTCAGATTATGATAAATTTGAAAACCAATGCTCTGATACAAAATGTAGGAAATGCGGAATACGGAACTTAAGGCAGAAATAACACTAGAGGGGGGGAGAATAGTGTTTAATTAATTTTATGAACATTTTTGAAATCTTTTCAAATTAAACCGAAACAGATGCAATTCACAAACACAGAGACAATCACAAAACCAGACACAGATGCAAATAGTAAATAAAAGTAGTAAAGGAAAGAAAATACCGGAATTTTATACTGGTTCAGAGTTACCCTACATCCAGTCCCACACAATTTCTTGTGCAGATTTCTTTTCAAATATAATGTCAATATTACAACCTCGATTTCAAGTCCATGAGATACACCCTACTATCTCCGAGTCCAATGCAAACTCTCTTGATTTAACCCGGCTACAAGATCACCTAATTGATTTACGGGCTACAATCACACCCAATCGATTTACGGGCCATAATCGCACTGTTTCCAATCACACTTGGATAGAGAGAGACTCGATACACTTCGATCTTTCAATCTTTGATTACAAATGATCCTATAACTCTGAATAGCACTGAGATCTTTGAGAGAGAGTGGCAGAGAATCAAATTAGAGACGACCGAGTTTGATTCACTTAGGATTTCGGTGGATTTTTGTTAAGAATGTTTGAAAATAAGAATGAAAGAGAAAGAGGAGAGAAAAAAAAATCTTAAGTGAAAATTCATTGAAAACTACTGGTATATATAGGAGAATAACGGTCATGTCCATTAGTGAAAGGTTATGATGAATAGACACTTCTGTTGAAAATTCGAATTTTGAAATCTAAGGCTACCATGTCGACATAGGGGGTATAGGCATGTCGACATCCCCTAGTATTTGTTGAAAATTGATTTTTGTTTTAAAAGAGATTTTCTTTCTAAAGTTTGTCGAAATAATCTTATAACTTTGTAAACTATTTTGAATATACTTTATGATTATAAAAGCCTTTGGAAAGTGATCTTACGAAATATAAAAGTAATAAAAACTAAATATATAAATATTTTGAGATTAAAGCTAAAACATTAAAACAAGGAGATAGTTTAAAAACAAGAAGTGATTTTGAAATTAATATGATTAAAAATAGTTTTTGAATTAAGGCTAAAATATTTAAATCGAGAGAGAGAGAGATGTCTTTTTAAAAAGATAGTTTTGAAAAAATCTAAAAATAAGCCATTTCGAAAATTTCGTGGATTCCATTCCACTAGAGAAGGTCGTGGGTTCCATCCCACTAAAGAGGTCGTAGGTTCCATCCCACTGTTAAAGTGAGAAGGTGGATTCCATTCCATAATTAAAATCAAAATAAAGATTTTAGTGCTATTATGAAGTTTTAACATAAATCTAGACTCTATTACTTATCTTGATATCTTTAACTCTTGAACTGTTGATAATCTTGATACTCATGAGTCTTCAGACTTGATTTCTACAATCTTGAATTCATCAGTCTTGAATCTCTATACTATACAGTCTTCATTCTCAATACCTGCATATATATATATATATATATATATATATATATATCTTGCATATACATATATATCTAGACAAGAAAATTAGTATTTATATTTTATAACAAGTCCTAAGGTTGTTGTCATCAAAACCATCATCTCAGGAACTAACAGAAGGAACATTCTACTAAACTGCCTCTCCATGGAGGTTCACTTGTATTACCAAAAGACGAGAGTGGATAGGTGAAAATATGAGAAGTGACTTTATGAAGTGCAAATCCTTGATCAACAAATTGAATTAAAAAGGTGCGGGTCCAATTAATGACGATGCCCTCAATACTAGCATAGGTGTCTTCTTCACCATGGGATAAATCTGGTTGTAACTTCCCATCTTAGGGATGATGTTATGCTTAATGATGCACAGAATCAGTCGGGCAGTCGAACGTAGATAATCCATCTTCCAAACATCGACATTTAGGGAAAGATCTACTGTAAAATCTTTGAGTTGGTCACTTTAAAATCATCAAGTCCATATCCTTTGGAGAGGCCTCCATAATCTTAGCGATATCATTATTAGTCAGCTCAATCAAGACACCCTTCACCTCCGAATGAATCAAACTATTGCCTCCATTGAAAAGACAGATGCAGCGCAGGTAACATTCTCGCTCAAAAGTCTCGAAGCAGAGGATCAGTGCAAATCCTACCGCGACGAATAGCTCTCCTAGACTAAAAGTGATGAAACCTTATGCTTATTCCGGTCCAACCAAATAGCCTCTTGAGGGTTGAGACCATAATGGTGCGAGAAAAAATCGACAGTGCAAAAAGGTGTCTTGGGCTAAGAAGTGGTCGGAGGGAGGAAATAGAGTTTAGATCTGGAGTTGTGGTGGGGCGAGATCTAACTTGCAAAACCACCACAAGGGGGAGGCGAGGCTGCTGCTCCTACGAAAAAATGGCATCACCTAGGGAGGAACGAAAGAAAGCGGCCAATACTTGGAGGTGGAGGAGGATGGAGATTGGGTTTGGCTTGTTGAGGAAGGAGGAACGAAAGAAGGCAACTGGGGATATTCGGACGCGATTATTATTGTCCCATTTTAAGTTTCAAGTTGTGCCAAAACTCATTTACTGGTAGACCACTCTAGGTCTACCATTACGTGGTCAACCGCTAGATGGGCTTTGGACGTTAATTGTGTTGAGACTTTGTTTTGATTCATGACACGAAGCTATCACTACAACATACAGATTCGATGAATGTTACGACAAAAAGAGACAATACATCAAAATCGGTGCATCAACTTTTATATTATTTTGTTTTGAGTCTTAGGCCAATATTGTTAAGATCTCTCCTCGTTTATATATATATATTATAATATTTTTTAAAGTTAGAATCATTATATAATATATATATAGTATTATACCTGTGTAAACTGTACAAATTGCACAGAAATTACCAGGTCAGTCGACTGACCCAGAGGCTCAATAGACTGACCCAGAAATTTCTGTGCAGCATGCATAGGTGCACAAGTATAATAATATATATATTTAAATTCGTTTGAATATTTTGTCGACTGACCTAGAGGCTCAATCGATTGAATTTCTACAACAGCTATTTTCTGAAAAGACACGACAATTGTGAAGAGTTATGAACCTCTATGAAAAGATTTTGATGCAACACTTCAATCGAAACTCTTTATCAACAGTCGCTGCTTTTTAACATCTATAAATACATACTCTGACTTGATTCCAAACTACTGAATTTTCTAATCTATCTTATCTAACACTCTGGAATCTACTTGCAACTATACTTTCAAATATTCTGCATTGAAGCAATTTTATACCTTTCTATTCTTCATAAACTTCATATATATATATATATATATATATATATATATATATATTTGTACTCGAGGAGAAGATTATATGAAGGGTGTACTACAAGTGAAAAATCCGTGTTATTAGAACACACAAAGTCAAAACCATCTTTTGTATTTGTTGAAGTCCTGTTCTGCTGCTCAGGCATGTGAAGTCCTCTTCGGCTGCTGAGGCGAAATCTTGTTCCACTGCTCAGGTTCTTTTTCGGCTGCTCAAGGGTTGTATAGACCTGTTCCTCCGGGTTAAGTGAGGCTTATTGTTTTAGTGAAATTACAGAAGGAGTTTGGGACTGGACGTAGGACGGTGCTCCGAACCAGTATAAAAATCTCTGGTGTCATTTTTATTATACTGCTTTTATATTCCGCACTATTTACTGTATAGCTATCATCACTATACTCTGTATTATTATATATCCATATTACCCGATCCATAGCAAACTTTCATTTGGTATCAGAGCAAGGTCATCATATAACCATAACATAGTTATCTGATAATCTAATAATATGGAAACTAACACTAGCACTAGCATTAACACTAGCTTCATTGAAGGACAATCCACTACATGTCCACCACTATTTAATGGCATAAATTATAACTATTGGGCCATACGAATGAGAATATATATGCAAGCAAATGGTTTTGATTCATGGAATATAACTCAGACAGAATATATTATTCCTACTGAAGAGTATTCTACTTGGTCAAATACACAAAAACTAGATGCCACAGCTAACGCACAAGCCATGAATATGTTGTTATGTGCCTTAGATAAAAATGAGTTTAACCGTGTTAGCATGTGCAACACTGCATATGAAATAAGGAGTACACTAAAGATTACACACGAAGGAACTAACAAGGTCAAACAAAGCAAGATATCCATGCTTAAAAGTCAATTTCAAAACTTTAGAATGAAAGACAATGAATCTATAAACGATATGTATTCAAGATTTAAGGATATCTATCATTCATTAGTAGGACTAGGAGAAAAATATTCAGACTTTGATATCGTGTCCAAAATTCTTAACTCTTTCATGGATGAATGGGAAAGAAAAGTTTTCGCAATTGAAGAAGCAAATGATATTTCCAAAATAACTCTGGAAGAGTTAATAGGAAATCTAATGTCCTATGAAGTGAATTTGCAGGCTAAACGAGTTCAACCTCAAGATAAAAAGAATATAGCATTCCATGCAGAACAAGAAGAATCAGATTCAGACAAAGACGACCTAGCCTTTATTGCAAAAAATTTCAAGAAATTCTTGAAATATAGAAAAGGAAACATAAATAATGACAAGAGAAGCTCAAACAGCAATAAACCACCGTCTTCATCAGTATTGGAGTGCTTTAACTATCACAAAAAGGGCATATACAAAAGGATTGTCCGGATCAAAAGAAAGAATATCGCAATAAAAGGAAGGACAAGTTCAGAAGGAAAGCTTTCTCAGTTACATGGGATGATCCAAACTCCTCTTCCTCATCAGAAAGCGAGAGTAACTGCGATAATGAACAGGCCAATGTATGCTTTATGGCCAAAGATAACGAGGTTAGTGATTTAACTTTTGATGATATGATAGAGATAAACTCAGAATTATTAGATACTTTAAAAAATCTCAAAAGAAAATATAAAGAGGCTGTTGAAAATAAGAACAAGGTAGAATTTGAAAGAGATATGCTTAAAGACGAGAAGAAAATTTTGGAAGAAGAACTTGAGAAAACTCAAGAATCACTTTCAAATGTTAATTCTCAACTAATATTATTAAGTCAAGAAATTGAAACTCAAAAAGAAAAGAATGATGTTCTTGTTTCTAAAAATCATGATCTGAATACTAATATCAAAATGGTAGAACTAGAAAACTCGAGCCTAAAGACCAAACTAGAAGGAATCACCAAAACTGTCTCGAATTTTAATAAAGGTAGAGAAAATTTATCTAGAATTATTGAAAATTCACAACCGGATAACAATAAAAACGGACTAGGCTATAAGAAAGTCAAGAATTCACAATCCAGTAATTTAAACAATGTTAGTCTAAATCTTCAAAAAGATTAGCTTCTAAAACTATAAATATATAGGTACCTAAAACAAATAACAAGTTAATGAGGAAAAAGTATATTAGATCATTCATAGAAACCGTTCATAATAATAATTATTATATTTATAAAAGGGATACTAAATCCACTTGGGTTTGGTTTCCTAAGATCTAACTCTTAGGACCCTATTAAAAAGGTGGGTACCAACGTCATCTCATTTTTTTGCAGGTCCCACTCAAGAAAAGAGGAAAATGGATACTCGACAATGGTTGCTCAAAACACATGACAGGAGACAAAAATATGCTGACTAACATTACATACTCGGATGGAGGTTCTGTCACTTTTGGAGATAATTCTAAGGGATATATTATTGGCAAAGGCGATGTGAGCAATTACGGTACATCTAATTTACCTCTTATTACAAACGTTTTATTAGTTAAGAATCTAAAACATAATCTATTAAGTATAAGTCAATAATGTGATAAAGGAATTAAGATATCTTTCTTTGAGAATAAATGTAGTATGTTCGATCAAAATCAGAATCCTATTTTCGAAGGAAATAGAGATAGTAACATTTACGTTTTAAATATGAAAGTTAATCATAACTCGGACATGTGTTTAATAGCCAAAGAGAATGATCCTTGGCTACGGCACAAACGATTTTGTCATATCAATTTCAAAACTATAAATAAAATTTCTAAAAATAATCTTGTAAAAGGTTTACCAAAGATGAGTTTTAAAGTTAATAATATATGTGACTCATGTCAACTAGGTAAATTAACTAAATCTTCGTTTAAATCTAAAAAGGTCATTTCAACAATACAACCACTTGAATTACTTCATATGGATTTATTTGGACCAACCCAAGTTCAATCCATAAACCACAATAAATACGTGTTTGTAATAGTTGATGATATTTCTAGATATACGTGCACTATCTTTATGATAAATAAAAGTGATACTTTTGGGAATTTCAAAACATTTGTTAAACGAATTCAAAATTGAAAAGGTACTAAAATTAAGAATATTAGAAGTGATCACGGAGGAGAATTTTAAAATGAACTATTTGATAACTATTGTAAATAGAAAGGGATATTTCATAACTTTTCGTTTCCTAGAACTCCACAACAAAATGGAGTTGTAGAACGAAAGAATCGGACTCTACAAGAATGTGCTATAACCTTACTAAACGAAAGCACGTTACCAAAACATTTCTGGGCAGAAGCTGTTGCAACTGCCTGTTATGTATTAAATCGTGTATCTATTAGACCCCACATTAGGAATACATCTTATGAACTTTTTAACGGTAGAAAACCAAACATATTTTATTTTAAAGTATTTGGATCAAAATGTTTTGTGTTAAATACAAAAGATCATCTTGGTAAATTCGATTCAAAATGTGATGAAGGAATATTTCTTGGATATTCGGATCGAAGCAATGCTTATAGAATTTTCAATAAACGAACTAATACTATTGAAGAAACACTTCACATTTCTTTTGATGAAAATTTTACACATATTTCAAGTTTTAATGATGACGATGATTTACTAAATGATAACGCGAATATGGAAACTAATAATTTAAGAGAAAATGAAAACATTATTCATAATTCTAGAGAAGATGAAAACAATATTCATAATTCAGAAAATAATATCACCAATACAATAAGATCTTCACCAAGAATCTTATGAAATCATCCTACCGAAAATATAATTGGAGAAATAAATTCAAATGTTCGAACTAGAAGTCAACTAAATTTAACAGGTCATGTAGCTTTTCTTTCTACTATAGAACCTAAGAATACAAAGGAAGCATCATCCGATGAAAATTGAATTATTTCTATGCAAGAAGAACTAAATCAGTTTGAACGAAATGAAGTTTGGGAACTAGTACCCAGACCGACCGATCAAACTGTTATAGGGACTAAATGGGTTTATAAAAACAAAGCAGATGAATTAGAATATAACTCGAAACAAAGCCAGATTAGTAGCACAAGGGTATAATCAAGAGGAAGTAATAGACTACAAAGAAACATTTGCTCCGGTTGCTAGATTAGAAGCAATACAAATCTTACTGGCTTACGCGTGTTTTAATAACTTTAAACTCTATCAAATGGATGTTAAAAGTGCATTTTTAAATGGTTATATTAAAGAAAATGTTTTTGTTGAACAACCACCTTTATTTGTTTATGAAAAATATCCAGATCATGTCTATAAACTTAAGAAAGCTTTTTACGGTTTAAAACAAGCACCACGTGCTTGGTATGAACATCTTAAAAGCTATTTAATTGAATCAGGATTCGAAATAGGAAAAGTAGATCAGACTCTATTTATAAATCACTCTAAAAATGATATTTTAATAGTTCAAATATATATAGATGACATTATATTTGGTTCAACTAATAATAAATTATGTAAAGAATTTTCTGAAATAATGACTAGAGAATTCGAAATGTCCCATATGGGAGAATTATCGTATTTTCTCGGTCTTCAAATAAAACAAGTTTCAAATGGAATATTTATAAATCAAGAAAAATACTGTAATAATCTTATTAAGCGATTCGGAATGGAAAACACTTCTGCTAAACCAACGCCTATGAGCACAACAACACATCTTGATAAAGATGAAAACAGCAAGAGTGTAGACCAAAAACTTTATCGTAGTATGATAGGATCATTATTATACCTAACAACTAGTTAACCAGATATAATGATGAGTGTATGTCTATGTGCGAGATTTCAAGCTGACCCAAAAGAATCACACTTACGAGCTGTAAAACGTATACTACGTTATCTTAGTAATTCTAAAAATTTCGGACTTTTCTATCCAAAAGATTGCTCATTCGAGTTAGTGTCATATAGCGATGCTGATTTCGGAGGATCACGAACAGATAGAAAAAGTACAAGCATTACATGTCACTTCATTGGTAAATCATTAATATCATGGTTTAGCAAGAAACAAAACTGTGTCTCACTATCAACTTGTGAAGCAAAATATATTTCTGCGGCACTAGCTTGCGCACCAGTAATCTATATGCAACAGACACTTAAAGATTTCGGAGTTAATTTATCAAAATCAACAATTTACTGCGATAATTCCAGTGCAATAAATCTATCCAAAAATTCAGTAAATCACTCTAGAACTAAACACATAGATATTAGACATCACTTTCTACATGACAATATAGTAAAAGGTGTGATAAATTTAGACTACGTTCCATCTGAAAATCAATTAGCTAATATTTTTACTAAACCATTGTTAGAAAACACTTTTATAAAACTACGTCGAGAACTCGGTATAATGTCAATAAAAGATATATAAATAGTTCTACTGAGATAAAATAAATAATTTTAGACCAAAACTCAAGTATAATTTTTTTTTCTGACCTTGCTGAGACTTGAACCTATGACCTGTTGTGAATAGCCCAGATGTCTTAACCACCTGAGCTTTTGATTCTTTTCATTGCAGTTCAGGTCAGGGACTCAATTATATGGTGACAACTATACACTAAATTATGTATAACATTTACCTTATAAATATACTTTCTGCATATTAGTTTTACATTGTCAAATCATAATAACTGAAAACCAACAAAATAACAACTAACATTCCTAACTAACAATCTTTTTATAGCTAAATTCAAGACAAACCATTCACTTCATCCTTCTTTGTCTCAAAAATTAGTCTATAAATAGATATATTTATTCTACGTTATTCATCCAAACAAACAGAAAAACAAACTAACTATCAATATGTCAACCTCTTTATCTACTGACTCCATTGAAATTCTTGCCTCTACCGAATCACCAAAAACTCCTGTCCATCATACTACACCACCTTCTACCCGTCATAATCATACCGGATATACTCCGGAGAAAAAGAAAGGGAAGAAGATGATGCTTGATGTCTCTCCAAACACCAAACAAAAGATAGATGATTTGCATCACTATCAACAAGAATCACTAATGCTTCAACGTGAAATATATTACGAGCAAAAGATCAACTCGAGGCGTCTAGGAATTATAGAACACATCGCTATGAAATTTTGCGGTGCTTCATCACATCCAATAGACGAACACGCCATTTCGCCCATTCGACGACCTTCTACCTCATCACCGCCATGACCACCTGTTTCACCAAATTCATGGGATCAAAATGAAGCATCGAATGTTCGTCGCAAACAACTACAGGGCTACAAAACTCCTAGCCCTTCGAAATAAGAGTAGTTGTTATTATATTACATTTCTTTTTCAAATAATTTAATATATCGTGTACAATTTTTTGTCTATTTAATTAATTCTTTATCTTCATTTTTTTAATAATAGTTCTAAGTATTTTTTTTTGAGATCATGGAAAACCTTAAGATCATGGTATTCATTGATACTCACTTAAGTAAACCACGCCGTGTGTCTACCCCGCTTTTATTTAGTCATCGCACACGGATGCTTAACGTTGAAACTCCCACTGATGGTTTGGCGCTGGGATTCGAACCTGCCCGGACACAGTCCTTTGGTTCCCATCTCCCAGCTCCCAAACCAACCGAGCTACGAACGGTAAATAAATTTAAAATTATCAAAAGTATTGATATATAAAGAAATATACAACACACTACACAACAACGGGCTTATTGGGAAACTTTCCACAGGTCAGTTGACTAAATCAGGAAGTCAGTCGACTGACACTGAACTCGAAAATTTTATTTCTCCAGATTCAGTCGACTGAACCAGTAGGTCAGTCGACTGAACCATAAGACAAATTATACCTACCGCAGATTCAGTCAACTAAACCAGGTTTTCAGTCAACTGAACCAGTAGCACGAAAAATATTCATATTCAGTATTCAGTCGACTAAACCACTGATTCAGTCGACTGATTCGTGGATCTGAGTAAAATTACCGCTCCTACCCACTCACCTTTTAACCTTCACTTTCCCCTTCTCTACTCACTTTCATCCTAGATTTTCAACTTCTCTAAAACCCTAGATTTTCAAAAACTCAATTTTTACCTCCAAACAATCAAATTAAATGGCTCCAAAGAGAAAAGGACAAGCATCTTCATCCTCCCAACCTCCTTCCAATGAGAAAATCCAACAACGGCTCTTCGATGATACCGCGATTAGAAGATGGAGGAGAATGCAAGATTCCCGCATCTTTGAAGGTTCGTTTGTAAAATTTGCCGATTTCTCTCCATACCATATACATGAATCATCTCGTAGAAGCAATTTGGTGTCTTTGTTCAACATTGATGAAAATAAGCATAAAATTAACCAAATTATGGTCAAACTATTCTATACTAATCTTATCTTAGGTCACCAAAACATTCAAAACCGAGACAATTGTGTATGGAGCTTAGTTTGGGGGAAACTTGTGTTTTTCTCGCTAGATCGAATGGCTCATATTTTAAATTATGAACATGATGGAATTGAGCTAAGTAATGTTGAGTGTGATTTGGTGGTTCGTGATCGAATAAGTCATTTATTTTTGGAAGATGATATGCGTCAACTAAAGTCTATGTCCTTAAGATCAAAAGCTAGAATTTTACACCGTGCATTAATGAAAATCATAACTCCACGAACCGGGAGTTATGAACTCGTTTATGAACAAAACTTCAAAGCCTTATATGCCATCTTCGGAAATATCAAAGTTAATTGGCTACGTTTAATTCTTGATGAATTCTTAAGCTTTAACAATGGTCGAATGAATGTCATCTACTATGGTGAGTATATTATGTGATTGCTAAAAGCATGTGAGATTCCGGAACCTAACTCATCGATTTCTACTGTCTGGTATTTAAACTCTTGCACTTTAGCATTAATGAAGCTACCAGTTACTCGACCTCCTACTATCATTACTTTTGAAGAATGGACTCAACGACAATTATCTCAAGATCAACCACAACAAGGCGAAGCATCTCACCGCCAAAGATCAACTATTCGTCAATAAGACGAGATTCTGATTCCTAATCTGGGCCTTCCTCCACATGAATCGATTTCCATGATATGCCGGAACCAACAAATTCTTCAATCCCATATCAATAAGGTTGACAAGAAGCTTGACAAAGTTAAAGGATTTTTACCAAATTATGGCAATCTATCTCATGTTCATCCGGCACTTCCACGGCTACAATAGGTGATCCGGGTAAACAACCCGTCTTCACTTGGTCTTCCTCTTCTGATAATCAAGCAAGTAGGAGCGACAACGGCGGAAATGGAGGAAATGGTGGTGGTCAAAGTTCACATGGTAATGTGGGTAAACATGTAGTATAGTAAGATGTTACCTTTCTTATTTCTAGAAACACTAGTCTATTATTTCAAAACATTATGGCTTGTACTAAATAGCCATTGTTTTCCTTTCGTCTTATTTCAAAAACACTTGATTGTGATATTGTACTGTATGACTGTACATTTCCTTTTCAATATCCAGGAATACATCATGCTATTATGCTCTTTATTCCTTTTTGTCGATGACAAAGGGGGAGAAATCTTATCACTAACTTTGAGAATGCAAGACATAGATCGTCAAAGTTTCAGCGGGAGATATAGATCATCAAAGTTTCATATTATACAGTCAAAATCTATATTTATTATACAGGTTGTCATCAATCAAAAAGGGGGAGAATGTTGAGACTTGATTTTGATTCATGACATGAAGCTATCACTACAACATACAGATTCGATGAATGTTACGACAAAAAGAGACAAGACATCAAAATCGGTGCATCAACTTTTATATTATTTTGTTTTGAGTCTTAGGCCAATATTATTAAGATCTCTCCTCATTTATATATATATATATATATATATATATTATAATAGTTTTTAAAGTTAGAATCGTTATATAATATATATATATATAGTATTATACCTGTGTAAACTGTGCAAATTGCATAGAAATTACCAGGTCGGTCGACTGACCCAAAGGCTCAATCGACTGACCCAAAGGCTCAGTCGACTGACCCAGAAATTTCTGTGCAGCATGCACAGGTGCACAAGTATAATAATATATATATTTAAATTCGTTTGAATATTTAGTCGACTGACCTAGAGGCTTAGTCGACTAAATTTCTACAACAGCTATTTTCTGAAAAGACACGACTATTTGTGAAGAGTTATGAACCTCTATAAAAAAAATTTGGACGCAACACTTCAATCAAAACTCTTTATCAACAGTCGCTGCTTTTTAACATCTATAAATACATACTCTAACTTGATTCCAAACTACCGAATTTTCTTATCTATCTTATCTAACACTCTGGAATCTACTTGCAACTATACTTTCAAATATTCTGCATTGAAGCAATTTTATACCTTTCTATTCTTCATAAACTTCATATATATATATATATATTTATTTATACTCGAGGGGAAGATTATAGGAAGGGTGTACTACAAGTGACAAATCCGTGTTATTAGAACACACAAAGTCAAAACCATCTTTTGTATTTGTTGAAGTCTTGTTATGCTGCTCATGCATGCGAAGTCCTCTTCGGATGTTGAGGCGAAATCCTGTTCCGCTGCTCAGGTCCTTGTTCGGCTGCTCAAGGGTTGTATAGACATGTTCCTCCGAGTTAAGTGAGGGTTATAGTTTTAGTGAAATTCCAGAAGGAGTCTGGGACTAGACGTAGGACGGTGCTCCGAACCAGTATAAAAATCTCTCGTGTCATTTTTATTATACTGCTTTTATATTCCGCACTATTTATTGTATAGTTATCATCACTATACTATGTATTATCATATATCCATATTACACGATCCATAGCACACTTTCAAATTGAACCCTGACCCAATTATGGTTAGATTAAATAATAATAATTGTTTTGCGCTGTCTTCTTAGAGTCGACATGATCCGAAAAATTCCTATCCTCATCACGACCGTGTCAAGTCCTACCGCCTAGTACCGAACCATGCTCTAGCAAATCACAGTAGTGCAAACAAAACTGCTACGACCAACATCAATTCCAAAAATCTAAAAATATTCCAACTGCTATTTCCTGCCTATTTTGTATAGAAATATTTCTTCCAATAGCTGGTGGGTATAACAACACTTCAAACTACATACCCCAATAGAATTGAATGTCATTCCTATTTTGTCTGTACCTTAAAGACAGAAAATATAAAATCTTGATTTTATGAACCGAAAAATCAATGAGCTAAGTATATACACCTTTGTACTTGTTTTTAAATAATAAAAACCATTTCATACCAAAACTTCCCTTTAAAAGTCAAATTTATATATCTATTTTAGGGTTTCCAAAAACTTTTTTAAAAACACAAATTTCCCAAGTTGGAAAATTATTTCCTTGTCAAAAATCAAAATCAAGCCTTTACTGGTATTGTAACGATCCAGAATTTTGAACAAATTAAATTGAGAATATTTAATTAATTTTGAATATTTGAACGATGATTTAATTTGAATCCCCGATATAACTTTGAAACTGACGATTAAATTATAAAATTTAATCTATTGAATGCTGAATAAAAATTTAAATCTTCAATTTAAAGTTGAAGAAAAATATTTCAAAAGCTTTTAAAATTCGTATTGATAATTCTGAAGATAATAGAAGCTTCATAATCTAATTTCGAATTGATTTGATCAGTTTTGAAATTAAAATCGTTCGAACCGATATTTAAAAATAGCCGTCCGAGGCACAGTCTCGGAATTCGACGGAACCAGTTCCATTGGGTCCGTAATATTGAATTATTGTCGGATTTCAATTTTCGTATTTTTCGGTGTTGATACGTGAGCACGCGACACATTAACGCGTTGAAATTTTTAAACGAATTCAACTTAAATTTAAATTTTAAAATCTAGTCAACGTCAGCCCATTTTCTCCCCTTAAAACACGCCCCGTTGTTCACGCTGAAGACCACGAAATTATCGTGCAACCCATCCCCTCTCTTTTTAAATACTCACATCCTCTCCCTCTCAGATTCGTAATCAAAATCGAAAGAAAATAATGGCTACTGCCTTCAAAATTTCAACAGCGAATTTTCCCCCTTTCCTCGAAATTAAATCCATTCCCTCTCCTATTCAAACCCAGATCGAAACAAAAAGGGAGCGTCAATTCGCGAGTTCGATGTCGCGCAATGGAGGCAGGAGGTTCGTCGAGTTTGTGGTGGCGAGGGCGACGAGGCGGGTGGTTCAGCGATTCGAATCGCGATTGAAGGGAGCGAGTTTGTGGGCATTCTCTCGTGTGAATTGCGACTGGCGGCGACTCGATGGGAAGAAGGGTTGTCGAAGTGGAGGCGATCGAAGTGATGCAGTGGTCGAAGCGCGACTGTTAGAGGGCACGTAAAGCCATGGCTTGAGGGGCATGGGTACTCGATGATGGCGATGGTTCACATTCGCATGGGGTTGCGGCAGTTAGGATTTCTCGATGTCGAAGTCGAGGCCGGAGACGAGTTCGTCTAAGTGGTGGAATCTGCGATTGTCTGTGAGGTATCGTTTTATTTATCCAAATTTAAATAAATAGATATACACATACAGGAAAAAAAATACTAAGATAAACAGAAATATATATGTGGTTCAAGCAGGAAATTTTATATAAATAAGATTTTGGGTAAAGTGGGAATTTTTAAAAAAATGTTTAAACCTGTATAGATTATTTTATATGAAGTATGAAAGTGAAAATAAAATATATATACATATTTTAAATTGCTAGTTTATTTTAAATAATGGGTTTGGTGAAGAAAAATGGTTTAACTAACTTATTTAATTATCTTAATTACTAAAAGATATTTTTAAAGGGGAAATTGGTTTAAACCAAATTTTTTGTTAATTAAATCTACTAAATAAAAATGGATTGTTCGATTGATTCGAATATTTATAAATTGTCTATACAAGGTTAATACAATGAAGCAATGATCAAAATGGAAATGGATGGCAAATTAAAAAGCTAAGGTGAGATTTTTCTCACTCGAATGGAAAATTTGAATTTACAGTTATTAATTTGATTTGATTGACTGTTTGGATGTGATATTAGATATAGTAGGATATATCTATATATATATATAGCAATATATACATATTGGCATATGTATATATTGGATTGATTGATTTCCCGCCTCGTATAGCGGATGAGACCCAATTGCGCCGTTAGTAAGCGGATTATTTTTATAAAACCCATATACCGCGATATTCCACCTCGAAGTGGAATTGGTATTGTGCTAACGTCTGTGGATGCAGGGAAACAGGTTGGAGGGATCCAACTGGATTCCTCACCAGTATTTATTTATTTACAGATATTGATGTATATTTTGTTATCATATGTTGATATATGATGTTTGATGTTGTGATTGACTAATTGGTGTTGTTGCATCATCGGATTCAAGTTTTAAAGTTTAAAAATAACGACTTTTACTTTAAAAGGATTTTAAAGTGATTTTTGAAAATATACGTTTTATGGAATTTTTGAATTGATTTATAAACGCTAAGATTTTAAAGTTATAAAAGTTAAGATTTGTGAATTATAACCAAAAGGTAATTTCTTTTGAAATAAATAGTTAAGAAATTTATAAAATGGTTTTAAATGGGAATTTTTGAATTATTAAAAACGATGTATGTAAAAGATGTACAAGATTGATATTTTAAACTTTAAAATGTTGGTATTATAAAACAAGTTTTTATAAGCGTTAAAATGAATTTTTAAGAATTTATAAATAAATGAAATTTATAAATTATGAACTTATAAATGGAAATGATTTTGTAAGATAAAGGAATTATAAGTATTTAACTTATAATATGGATTGTTGGTATAAGATTTGAGTTATGAATCGAATTGTTAATAAAGGAGATTTATTAAATTGAAGTTGTTAGACAATAGAAATAGAATTTATAAACGTTGTTTTATAAATTCGAAATCAATTGGATTTGATAAATTAAATATAGAAGGTTGTTAAAGGAGATATATTCGCGATTTTGGATAGCGAATTATTATTGAAATAAAATGTGTAGAAAATATTGAAATGTGGTTAGTGAAGTATATTCACGATTTTGGACAGTGAATATATTGTTAAGTAAAATGGATTTATTTTTGAAGAAGTGATATTAAAAATGAAGTTAAACATTTTAAAGATGTTTTAAAATGTGTTAAATATCGAAATCATAGATTTCAACATTTATTGTTGAAATAGACGTTTTCGAGAAATAAGGAAATGGTGGACTATAACACTGTTGTTATAGTAAATGATTTCCAAAAGGAAATGTTTTATATAGTATTGGGATTTATATATCTATCTAAATTTCGAATCCCTATACTAGTGATTTTGAGTCGTCGTAACGTTGTTTTACGTAACATTCGTTTTGACTCAAATAAATGTTGTTATAGTAAATGATTTCCTGAAAGAATGAATTTATACTTAAATTTGATTTAAGTATATTGAATATTTTCAAATGTTGAAAATAAATGATTTGTGAATTACTTATTTTTAAATAAGTATGGAAATGCTTTTCCAATATGAAATGAACTGTTTTGAGATTTTATCTTCAAAGATAAAATGAAATGTGGAAATTGATTTGAAAATTGTTTTCAAATGGTGAAGTGTGGAAATTTTATATCTAGTAAAGATATTTTGGAAGATAAAATAATTGGGAAAATTATTTGGAATCTGATGATGTTGCGCATCTTTATTGATAGTTAAATAACCGACTATCAATAATTACCTTGAATAGGTATTTGTTGTGAATTGGATGAATTTGAATGCCACACTTATTTTTGAATAAGCGCTCACTATTCGGGTTAGCCGGGAAAGGACCATGGGGTCGTATAACCCATTCCGAATATGTGATACGTCGTTATGAATTGCATTCGAAGACCGGTGTTGAAGACCGGATATTTTTGAAAACGGAAGGATTACCGTCGAGTTACTCTACATCGGCTGATCTCCGATTTAGAGGTTTTTATCACCCTTAGTGACGGGAAGTCCGGACGTGATTAGAAAATTATCCGGATGTGCAAGGGCTTCGTGAGAAGTGCCTTCGGTTCTGTTCGATCCCGGAACAGACTTGTATGGATTGTGTGTCTGACTGTACAAATTGAGATATAAAGCTGATTTCTTTCAAATACATTTCTGTTGGTGGCGGAGAATTTATTCTCTTAGCTTAACACCCTTCTCTGAGACGTACGAGCTCAGAGGTTATGTAGTTGAAATTTATCAGCGATATACTCCCAATTTGGTAACGTGGCATACTGAGTGTTGCTGTGAAATGATCAGTGTTTGATCATTTGCGATATGATCATTTGTTTGATATTATATCTTTGTGATCATAGGTTGATCATTTGTTTGACCCGAAGCATGGCTTTTTGAGAAGCGTAGCTTTGTGGACGAGACTTCATCGAGCCTCACACCCCGGAAATGGTGAAAACAGGAAGCATGCAGCAAGGTTCTAGGGAGTAGCGCCCCTTAGTGTATGTCATTCCTTCTGGATAGAGGTGGTATCATGGTATGGAGCCCAGATACTTAACCTATGTTGATACTGCTTATTATGTGGCTTGTTGCGAATCGGGGATCCTCGGGAAGATCGGTTACGATCAGGGGATGACATACGCGTGTCAGTAGTTACCTATTTTTGCAGAGGTAACCCGGCCTTGTGTTGGCAGAGATCCGGTTAGGTTCTCGGGTCGTCTTTTCCAGGGGCGTACCCATCGTGGCATAGGAAGTTCCTTAGCCTGACCATTTGTTGGAAATCCAAAGAAACAATACGTGACGTGTACGGTTTTAGTTGTATTACCTGCTATGGAATGTGGCGGTAACCTGCTATTGAACATAGTAGCTATAGTAGGCATACGATACTGGTCGTATGCTGGCTAAGATTTATATTATACTTTCGAAATGTTTTCTACACTATGCACTAATAATAATATCAAAAATGATTTGATTTTGCGTAGTAAGCATCTTTGACTATCATAAGAAGAAATCTCCTCCAATTCTGCATTTGCATTGTGTGTGTGGCGGGAGGTCTTATGGTAGTTTCATTTTCCAAAAGCATTGCGAATCTATTTTATTTTCTTTGTGAAAAATAACTGTTTTACGATCTCACACCAGTCACCATGACTGACTTGGAGTTTATTATTTCCCTTCTAAACTCTGGGTGCCCACCAATTTCCACACGGGCAGTCTAGAGTTATGTTATCAGGATATTCTGGATATTCTGGAGCTTTGGAAGCAAGTTGGATGGCGAGACGTAGTATTTGTATCTGATATTATTTATTCCGCTGTGTATTCTGTATGAGGACAAGTTTATATAACTGTCCATTGTTGTATATTGACTCTGATGATTGATGTATGTATAAACTGATATAGCTCTTTGTTTTAAAAGACTAGTGTTTATTTATTATATATTGTTCCGCTGCGATGTGTAAGATTCTGATATTGTTTTCTGTTCTGATGTTGTTCTGTTCTTCTTCTTTCTTCTTCTTCTTCTTCTTCTATCTTTTCTTCTGTTTTCTTCTTTCTAAAACCCTAAGAATTCGGTTTTCCGGCATTCGTTGCTCGGCAGTTGATATAGTGGACGTATCGATGTTTGTTTTCGGAAGTCGAAGAATCGGGCTCTTACAACGTGGTACCAGAGCATATGGTTAAGCGACAACCCTGCTCTGTTGGATGTTACTCATTAGAGATAGAGTCAGTAGTACTCTAGAATGAGTTTGAGTGTAATAATAGATATGAGCGCGTATTTGTTAGTTAATATAAAATTGTTTTGTATTGTGATGATTGGTTTATTGAGTGGCATATGAACCTTCATCGGCACAGTCTGCAAAACTGGATCGAAGGGGTTTCTAAACACTTGAATAGAACAATTCGGCAAAATATTGTTTTTTTTAAATAGGGTGAATGAAATAATTTAACCCAAAACTATTTTTGTATAGAAAAGGAATGTTTTTCTATAAATTATTATAGTATATGGTTGCATGGATGTTAGAAGTGATAGTATTAAATTATTATCATTGTTATATAAAAAAGTGAATAAGAAATTGAAATCGTAACTCCAAAGTTAAGAAATAAATTCATATACGAATGAAATTTGTAAGTATAAATTGTAAGTGAACTTATAATTGGAAAGTTTAATTCCTTTTTGGTTTGAAAATGATTTTCAAGGGTTTTGAAAAATGTTTTGAAGGAATGAAAAGCTCTAAACTCTTTTCGATCGCTGGAAAATAACTTCGATGATGACCGCGGCATCGTTGGTGTTCATTTTCGGGTTTCCGGGGGAGGAATTGCTGCCAACTTGTTTTAAATAAAAGTTGTTTGGAAAAAAATTTGGGTTTTGGTTTTGAAATTCAAAGGATAATTGGAATGGTTTTCAAAAAAAAATGGTTTTGAAAAGATTTAAAAGACTCTGGAATGCTATATAAAGATATTTATGAAATATTACTAAGTGGATAGCTTATACAATTTGAATTTTGATAGAATAAATTTAACTTAAAGAATGAAGTTAAAACAAAGTAAGTATAAGTGAATTAGTGAATGAAACTAATATAAAGAGTGATATGAATTGTAAATGTGATTTATAAATGAAAATGTAATTCCAGATAGATATTGGAAAATTTAAAATTCATTAATGAATTTGTAATATGAATATATAAGTGATTATATAAATCGAAATGTAAATAAGTTGATAACTTATAAAACATTTGAAATTTGATTGGAATGAGAGATCAAATTGGAATGAAAAGAATATATGTAACTTCAATAGTAAATGTATAAGAAGTATATACTGAAAAATTGTATAATGAAATGTGCAAAATGGTTTGAATATATGCAACTAGATATTATGGCTAGTAGGATATACAGGTGTTGTAAAAGGAATTGGAATTTTGGATTTCAAAGATAATTTGAATTGCTCGAAAAAAGGTAAGTATTTGAATTATAATATGAGTTTTTGATGATTTCTTGTCTAGCCGCTTGGCTTTTTCTTTTTCTTTTTGAAATCTGAGAGTCCGTAGGGACGTTTTGTAGTAGTGCCGTATTAGCCGCGCAAAGGAGACGCTGGCGAAATTTTTCGGAAATTTAGGGCGCTAGAAAATTTTTGAGAAATTTTGAAAGTTTAAAATTTGAATTTGAATTTAAATTTGAATTATTAAGTAAACGATGTTGTTTTGAAACTTAGAGTTGAAGTTGAAATTTAGTTGAATTAATAATGAATCTTTAGTAGGAAGATTTGTTTTGATAAATTGATAAAACTATTGGATGTTGAAAAATAGTAGACGAGATAAGGACTTTTTTTTCCTAACTTGTAATTTCGGGACGAAATTCTTTTAAGGAGGGAAGTTTGTAACGATCCAGAATTTTGAACAAATTAAATTGAGAATATTTAATTAATTTTGAATATTTGAACGATGATTTAATTTGAATCCTCGATATAACTTTGAAACTGACGATTAAATTATAAAATTTTATCTATTGAATGCTGAATAAAAATTTAAATCTTCAATTTAAAGTTGAAGAAAAATATTTCAAAAGCTTTTAAAATTCGTATTGATAATTCTGAAGATAATAGAAGCTTCAGAATCTAATTTCGAATTGATTTGATCAGTTTTGAAATTAAAATCGTTCGAACCGATATTTAAAAATAGCCGTCCGAGGCACAGTCTCGGAATTCGACAAAACCAGTTCCATTGGGTCCGTAATATTGAATTATTGTCGGATTTCAATTTTCATATTTTTCGGTGTTGATACGTGCGCACACGACACATTAACGCGTTGAAATTTTTAAACGAATTCAACTTAAATTTAAATTTTAAAATCTAGTCAACGTCAGCCCATTTTCTCCCCTTAAAACACGCCCCGTTGTTCACGCTGAAGACCACGAAATTATCGTGCAACCCATCCCCTCTCTTTTTAAATACTCACATCCTCTCCCTCTCAGATTCGTAATCAAAATCGAAAGAAAATAATGGCTACTGCATTCAAAATTTCAACAGCGAATTTTCCCCCTTTCCTCGAAATCAAATCCATTCCCTCTCCTATTCAAACCCAGATCGAAACAAATGGGGAGCGTCAATTCACGAGTTCGATGTCGCGCGATGGAGGCAGGAGGTTCGTCGAGTTCGTGGTGGCGAGGGCGACGAGGCGGGTGGTTCAGCGATTCGAATCGCGATTGAAGGGAGCGAGTTTGTGGGCATTCTCTCATGTGAATTGCGACTGGCGGCGACTCGATGGGAAGAAGGGTTGTCGAAGTGGAGGCGATCGAAGTGATGCAGTGGTTGAAGCGCGACTGTCAGAGGGCACGTAAAGCCTGGCTTGAGGGGCGTGGGTACTCGATGATGGCGATGGTTCACATTCGCGTGGGGTTGCGGCAGTTAGGATTTCTCGATGTCGAAGTCGAGGCCGGAGACGAGTTCGTCTAAGTGGTGGAATCTGCGATTGTCTGTGAGGTATCGTTTTATTTATCCAAATTTAAATAAATATATATACACATACAGGAAAAAAAAATACTAAGATAAACAGAAATATATATGTGGTTCAAGCAGGAAATTTTATATAAATAAGATTTTGGGTAAAGTGGGAATTTTTAAAAAAATGTTTAGACCTGTATAGATTATTTTATATGAAGTATGAAAGTGAAAATAAAATATATATACATATTTTAAATTGCTAGTTTATTTTAAATAATGGGTTTGGTGAAGAAAAATGGTTTAACTAACTTATTTAATTATCTTAATTACTAAAAGATATTTTTAAAGGGGAAATTGGTTTAAACCAAATTTTTTGTTAATTAAATCTACTAAATAAAAATGGATTGTTCGATTGATTCGAATATTTATAAATTGTATAAATTGTCTATACAAGGTTAATACAATGAAGCAATGATCAAAATGGAAATGGATGGCAAATTAAAAAGCTAAGGTGAGATTTTTCTCACTCGAATGGAAAATTTGATTTTACAGTTATTAATTTGATTTGATTGACTGTTTGGATGTGATATTAGATATAGTAGGATATATCTATATATATAGCAATATATACATATTGGCATATGTATATATTGGATTGATTGATTTCCCGCCTCGTATAGCGGATGAGACCCTATTGCGCCGTTAGTAAGCGGATTATTTTTATAAAACCCATATACCGCGATATTCCACCTCGAAGTGGAATTGGTATTGTGCTAACGTCTGTGGATGCAGGGAAACAGGTTGGAGGGATCCAACTGGATTCCTCACCAGTATTTATTTATTTACAGATATTGATGTATATTCTGTTATCATATGTTGATATATGATGTTTGATGTTGTGATTGACTAATTGGTGCTGTTGCATCATCGGATTCAAGTTTTGAAGTTTAAAAATAACGACTTTTACTTTAAAAGGATTTTAAAGTGATTTTTGAAAATATACGTTTTATGGAATTTTTGAATTGATTTATAAACGTTAAGATTTTAAAGTTATAAAAGTTAAGATTTGTGAATTATAACCAAAAGGTAATATCTTTTGAAATAAATAGTTAAGAAATTTATAAAATGGTTTTAAATGGGAATTTTTGAATTATTAAAAATGATGTATGTAAAAGATGTACAAGATTGATATTTTAAACTTTAAAATGTTGGTATTATAAAACAAGTTTTTATAAGCGTTAAAATGAATTTTTAAGAATTTATAAATAAATGAAATTTATAAATTGTGAACTTATAAATGGAAATGATTTTGTAAGATAAAGGAATTATAAGTATTTAACTTATAATATGGATTGTTGGTATAAGATTTGAGTTATGAATCGAATTGTTAATAAAGGAGATTTATTAAATTGAAGTTGTTAGACAATAGAAATAGAATTTATAAACGTTGTTTTATAAATTCGAAATCAATTGGATTTGATAAATTAAATATAGAAGGTTGTTAAAGGAGATATATTCGCGATTTTGGATAGCGAATTATTATTGAAATAAAATGTGTAGAAAATATTGAAATGTGGTTAGTGAAGTATATTCACGATTTTGGACAGTGAATATATTGTTAAGTAAAATGGATTTATTTTTGAAGAAGTGATATTAAAAATGAAGTTAAACATTTTAAAGATGTTTTAAAATGTGTTAAATATCGAAATCATAGATTTCAACATTTATTGTTGAAATAGACGTTTTCGAGAAATAAGGAAATGGTGGACTATAACACTGTTGTTATAGTAAATGATTTCCAAAAGGAAATGTTTTATATAGTATTGGGATTTATATATCTATCTAAATTTCGAATCCCTATACTAGTGATTTTGAGTCGTCGTAACGATGTTTTACGTAACATTCGTTTTGACTCAAATAAATGTTGTTATAGTAAATGATTTCCTGAAAGAATGAATTTATACTTAAATTTGATCTAAGTATATTGAATATTTTCAAATGTTGAAAATAAATGATTTGTGAATTACTTATTTTTAAATAAGTATGGAAATGCTTTTCCAATATGAAATGAACTGTTTTGAGATTTTATCTTCAAAGATAAAATGAAATGTGGAAATTGATTTGAAAATTGTTTTCAAATGGTGAAGTGTGGAAATTTTATATCTAGTAAAGATATTTTGGAAGATAAAATAATTGGGAAAATTATTTGGAATCTGATGATGTTGCGCATCTTTATTGATAGTTAAATAACCGACTATCAATAATTACCTTGAATAGGTATTTGTTGTGAATTGGATGAATTTGAATGCCACACTTATTTTTGAATAAGCGCTCACTATTCGGGTTAGCCGGGAAAGGACCATGGGGTCGTATAACCCATTCCGAATATGTGATACGTCGTTATGAATTGCATTCGAAGACCGGTGTTGAAGACCGGATATTTTTGAAAACGGAAGGATTACCGTCGAGTTACTCTACATCGGCTGATCTCCGATTTAGAGGTTTTTATCACCCTTAGTGACGGGAAGTCCGGACGTGATTAGAAAATTATCCGGATGTGCAAGGGCTTCGTGAGAAGTGCCTTCGGTTCTGTTCGATCCCGGAACAGACTTGTATGGATTGTGTGTCTGACGTTACAAATTGAGATATAAAGCTGATTTCTTTCAAATACATTTCTGTTGGTGGCGGAGAATTTATTCTCTTAGCTTAACACCCTTCTCTGAGACGTACGAGCTTAGAGGTTATGTAGTTGAAATTTATCAGCGATATACTCCCAATTTGGTAACGTGGCATACTGAGTGTTGCTGTGAAATGATCAGTGTTTGATCATTTGCGATATGATCATTTGTTTGATCTTATATCTTTGTGATCATAGGTTGATCATTTGTTTGACCCGAAGCATGGCTTTTTGAGAAGCGTAGCTTTGTGGACGAGACTTCATCGAGCCTCACACCCCGGAAATGGTGAAAACAGGAAGGATGCAGCAAGGTTCTAGGGAGTAGCGCCCCTTAGTGTATGTCATTCCTTCTAGATAGAGGTGGTATCATGGTATGGAGCCCAGATACTTAACCTATGTTGTTACTGCTTATTATGTGGTTTGTTGCGAATCGGGGATCCTCGGGAAGATCGGTTACGATCGGGGGATGACATACGCGTGTCAGTAGTTACCTATTTTTGCAGAGGTAACCCGGCCTTGTGTTGGCAGAGATCCGGTTAGGTTCTCGGGTCGTCTTTTCCAGGGGCGTACCCATCATGGCATAGGAAGTTCCTTAGCCTGACCATTTGTTGGAAATCCAAAGAAACAATACGTGACGTGTACGGTTTTAGTTGTATTACCTGCTTTGGAATGTGGCGGTAACCTGCTATTGAACATAGTAGCTATAGTAGGCATACGATACTTGTCGTATGCTGGCTAAGATTTATATTATACTTTCGAAATGTTTTCTACACTATGCACTAATAATAATATCAAAAATGATTTGATTTTGCGTAGTAAGCATCTTTGACTATCATAAGAAGAAATCTCCTCCAATTCTGCATTTGCATTGTGTGTGTGGCGGGAGGTCTTATGGTAGTTTCATTTTCCAAAAGCATTGCGAATCTATTTTATTTTCTTTGTGAAAAATAACTGTTTTACGATCTCACACCAGTCACAATGACTGACTCGGAGTTTATTGTTTCCCTTCTAAACTCTGGGTGCCCACCAATTTCCACACGGGCAGTCTAGAGTTATGTTATCAGGATATTCTGGATATTCTGGAGCTTTGGAAGCAAGCTGGATGGCGAGACGTAGTATTTGTATCTGATATTATTTATTCCGCTGTGTATTCTGTATGAGGACAAGTTTATATAACTGTCCATTGTTGTATATTGACTCTGATGATTGATGTATGTATAAACTGATATAGCTCTTTGTTTTAAAAGACTAGTGTTTATTTATTATATATTGTTCCGCTGCGATGTGTAAGATTCTGATATTGTTTTCTGTTCTGATGTTGTTCTGTTCTTCTTCTTTCTTCTTCTTCTTCTTCTATCTTTTCTTCTGTTTTCTTCTTTCTAAAACCCTAAGAATTCGGTTTTCCGGCATTCGTTGCTCGGTAGTTGAAAAGTGGACGTATCGATGTCGGTTTTCGGAAGTCGAAGAATCGGGCTCTTACAGGTATATATAAATATTTGAGGATTTTAATAATTAATCTTTTATAAACTAAAAATTTCTTAATACGCCCAACTTAGTGGTATGCGTGTTTTTTTGAAATTTAAAATTTGAAATCTTTCCCAAAACAAAATTTCCAAAATAAATCCTTGAGAAAATAAATCCTTTGAAAACCCTTTTTCCAAACTCTAAGGTATTTCCTAAATATACTTTATAAAATTCTCTCTCAGGTTTTAGCCTAAGGATTTGACATTAATTATCCAAATAAAAATCTGGTTTGCCATCAAAGAGGTGATCAATGGATGCACCCTAGCAAAAACTTGCTTCCGGTCAATTGCGACATACTGGCTCTAATTTCCCACCCATCTAGAATAAATGTATGTCTTTGATTGAAACTCATCATCAAAATCCAAAATCACATGGTAGCTGGAATCTCAATCACCAACTTAAACACCTCCAGTCTCTGGGATTTTTCCATGTGCCATACTCATGCTCTTTATCAACAGCGCTTGACACATCGCCAGCCCTCCATGGGTACTTCGGAGTCGGTGTGAAATTCCTAACTCTAAAGATATTTCCAACCCATAGTTGCTTTGCTCATTCCCTCGGAGTGGAACTACAACTACTTCTAACTCTTAGAATCTAGCGTAAAAATATAATATTAATAGATAAGAAACTATGAATACATTCTCTCAGTTTATCCTAATTCCTCCGATCTACTAACCTAGGCTCTGATACCAAATGTAACAACCCATACCTTAACGGGCCAAAATTTTGACAAAAATCAAAACCCAAGTCCATCAAAGAATAGAACGTTGGATTTGGTACCCGTAAATAAGCATGAGCATAATCGTAAATTGATAGAAATCTAAACTCATAGTGGAAACAATAATAGGATAATAATACCGAGTACGACTACTACCTTGGAATTAATGGTATTCCTTGGTAGCAAATTGTCACATCAGCATTGAGTATGAGAGAAAAGAAGACTTCTCCAACAACAAAGCACATCCAACTCCAATGACCTATTCCTCTAAATCTATCCCATTGTTATAATGAGGAGGAGGTCAGAACAACGTTCTGGTGAATAGAAAATATATAAACTATCCTTAACATAAATTTATATCGATTGGTTTCCATTTAATAGTTATGTCCATCAAGGTTAGCAATTCTAATTTAACCTTGCAATGCACACACAATTGCTTACGTACCCCTTCCCAAGGTACAAAATATTGATGAAGCCTTATTCATCATCCAATACTTTCAAACCCATTTTCCACTTAATACTTCTAAATATGACGCAGGCTTCTACAATACTTGAAAAGGAGAAATAGGTAGACTCTGCCATTTAAGACCTCAATCAAGGGAGACCCCGTCATTTAAGACCTAAATCATGGTAGATCCCATCATTTAAGACCTATTCCCAAGGTGGTTTCCTAACGATGTTGTTAATGGTCGGTAGGTCCTGGCTACAAAGACCTCTAACCACTATTTAAGTCTTTCGACATTTAATGTCCAACTATTACCATAGTATCCAAGCCACTTAATACCTTTTATTGGGAAATAGGTAGACTCTGGTCATTTAATACCTTATTTAAGGCAAACCCCATCATTTTATACCTACTTCCAAGGAGTGCTCCTCAATGGTACTATCGTTATTAAGGCCTCAGCACTGTGAGAGACTGTACCCAAGCCACTTAATACCTCATTAATAAGGACTACGTAGACCCCAGACCATTTAACACCTATTTATAGGTAGGCCTTCTTCATTTAATACCTAACCCTAAGGCGGACTCCTCACTGGTACTATCTAGCCGACATTGCTTGAAAATCTCATTGGGCTACTTAATACTTCTTTTATAGGAAGGAGGCGGACGCTACAATCTCTTAATACCCCAAAGCTAAAGCGAACCCTTCCTAAGATATCCACTATCACCTTTAATTATAAATGTGGAATCTCATTAGGTTACTTCTTTCGGCAGGGAGGCAGGCCCTACAGCCACTTAATATCCCAACACTGAAGTAAACTCTTTTAGAGACATCCTTAGTTATTTGGAATCCCACTAGGTTACTTAATACTTCCATTTAGGAGAGAGGCGGACCCTACAGCCACTTAATATCTCAAATGAGAAGCGGATCTCTATGGAGATATCCATTACCGCTCCTAATTCCAAATTTGGACCATACAATACTTTCCAATTAAGAAAGTAGGCCCAATCTTTCACGTCGTCATGGGTTCTAGGATTAGTGATATCTCATATCAGTAGAAAGTGCATCCAACTGCTGGTAGCCTCAAAATGAAGGGCAGTCTTTCGTCAAGTGACTCTACTAACCTCGCACCACTAACCTACTAAGTACAATTAACCATCCTAGGAATTTACTTATATTATCTTAGGTAGACATTGGACTTAGCTTACTAATTCCCTTTTTACTTAAGGCAATAAGATTTACCTTAAATACTTATCAACCATATATCCTCTTTTAATGCTTATAAATGTCAATTTGTCCATAAAATCCTAACGGACATTTCCTAAGACATTTATATATGATTACTAATTTCAAATAAGTAACCCTTTATATCTATTCCATTTTTACCAGTCCCATTAATCGATTTACCATATAAATCTATTGTAACTCCCATAAATATTACCATTTATTTCCCATTTATTAGAGTTACACCCTTTTAAATTCCTTTCTCATTAATTAATTACCCTAAACGCGAATATTACATGTAAGCATCGTTATTACATGAAGATATCTATTTTTATCTAAGTTTTATCTAAGTTTTATTTTAATTACTATAAGCGCAGTAAATTACATACATATATATACTTTTATCAAATATATTCTAATTATATATCTTCACTAGAATATTTTTATCCATGTTAAATTGTTGGAATCATATCTAAAAAGATTATCCACTATAACTTCCATAAATTAGTCCAAAATAAAATATTTAACTTTAAATGATTACATTATTTGAAATTACAAGGAATAATCATTTCATTTTATTACTGAAATAGATAGTGTAAACTACAATGAATTCATACTTTAAACATCTCTTCCTCTTTTTATTTGCATCTATTCCTTATTAGATCAAAAGCTATATTTTTTCTAAAATGGAAAGAAATCAAACTAATTTACAAATATTAAACGGATCTAAATTTTAATAATTCCAAACATAGAAAAGTTTACATTACAACAAGATTAGGGTAATATTCGAATTCATAACATTATTATACAACCTATTTTCAGATCTGGAATAATTTCATTCAAATCAATATTCTAAATTCATACTTTTGGGACTGACTTCCAAATCAGGTAGGAAATAATTCTAAATCAATTCATAAATAAGAATATGTAAGTAATATTTATTATATTCGGATCGTATTCAATTTTTTGCCTATAATTCATATAAAATTATCCACTAGGCATAAAAATCAAATAAACACCAAGGGGATAATTTTTATATTATAACAATCTATAAGATTTACCACTCACCTTTTAATAGCAATTCAAATCTCCAGATCTGACGTAGAACCTATGATTCATTTCCAAATCCTTTTTAATCCTAGAGATATGAATAAAATGGTATATACATACAATAGAATTACAGATCTGAGAAGAGATTTAGGTTTGGGAGAGAAAATAGATACAAATAATTAAATTACCTCAAATACGCATATAGTCGATTCTCTTCCCCTCTCCTTTTTATTAGATTTCTATTCTTCTCCAATTTGTATGAATACATATATAAATATCTTGTTTTTATAATTTGAAAAGAAAATGGAGAAGAAGAAATGGCAAAGTTTTGCTACTGCCTTCAGAAAAATATGAGAAAAGAAGGGAGGGTTAGGCCCAAATTTATAGGCGTAAGAATCAACCTCAACCGTACGATTTAAAATACTAAATCCGAACTGTACATGGCCTAGGTTTACTGGAGCCGCCACACATAAAGCGGTCGACTACCCCCTTCCAAGGGGCCGACCTCCCCTGTTCAATCGCTCCAATATGCGGGTCGACCTGTGGGCCCTAGCTAATTAATTAAAAACATTAATTTTTTTTATTTTTTTATTTTCGTTCCGAATTCATTTTTCATCCATAACTTCTTCGTTTGGACTCCGATCGCAAAACCCAAATATTAAAGTTGTTTAGAATTTCACCACGAATTAGTTTTCTATAGGAAATCTAGGATGTGTTCGCTTGATCCCATGCAGACATGTGCGGGATTCCTCTCTCAATTTATTGTCATGCCCTGAATGTTAATCCAAAATAGCGTATTGCGAAGCAAAAGAAAAGGAGTATGGGCCCAAACGGTCGACTGCATGGAACGAAGAAGTAAAAAACTTATTGGTAAATGATTTCTTTCAAGAAGCATTGTACCTAGAATGGATAGCGAACCCGGTTCTCCTTAAGAAGTCTAACTGAAAATGGCAGACCCGTATAGAATTTTTTGACCTGAACGATGCATGTCCTAAAGATTTCTTTCCGCTCCCGAGGATTGATCAGTTAGTAGATGGAACGGCTCGACATGAACACCTATCCTTTTGAATGCTTACTCTGGAATTTGGATACAACCAAATCGCGATGCACGTTCCTAGCCAGGAGCAAACCAGTTTTATCACCGACTTGGGGCTCTACTGCTACAAGGTTATTACACTTGGGCTGAAAAACACAGGGGAACATATCAATGCCTGGTAAACAAGATGTTCGTCAAGCAGCTTGGTAAAACCATAGATATATACGTTGACGACATGTTGGTAAAGTCAAGAAAGACTGTGGATCATATCTCGCACTTGGATGAAATGTTTTGAATTTTACAATGGTACGGAATGAAATTGAACCTGCTGAAATGCTATTTTGGAGTGGCTTCTGCAAATTTCTTGGGCTTTATCATACATGCAAGGGGGATACATGCTAACCCACAATAGGTTCGGGCCTTCTAAGATATAAAAATTCTCGAAACCCGGAAGGAGATGCAGAGTTCACTACAAGAAAATCGGCCTTTGGTTGCAATATTTGGTAGCGTTTGATCGGTAAGCGCAACTAATAGTACTTCACCCTATATTATAAATGTAACCAAATCTATCCCTCCTGGTAAATAATTCACGGCCTAAAAAAATTCTCCTCTGGTTTCTATAGCTTTGGAGGATATAAAAATTAGGCAGTCACATTTATTCTGGTAAAATTTATTTCTTTTGCACACTTTTACTAACCTTTTGTTTTCTCTTTAAATTTTCTCCTTCCTTCCCAACTTTCTCCACTTTTCAAAAATCTTGTAAAATTACAAAATGCAAATTTTTTCTGCTCCACCTCAGATTTTCCATATCGATTTTAATTTTCTACTCTAATTGGGGTTACTGTTCATCTCCATTTCCATCTTTCGAATAAACTATGTCCGCTTTAGTATTAATTTCTAGCAACCTCCTACCACCGTCCTTCACCCAATATGGAAAATCTGAGTTTAGCTTTCCCTTGTTAGGATTTTGATTTTTTGCATAGGAAGCAAAGATGGTAAGGGAGTTACTAACATGTGAAAACAGATCTTTCAGCCATTTAAGCATGCATCGCTTTATTCACTTTATGAAATCTTTAGTTACACCGCTTAAGGCATCATCGCTTTAAGCTTGTTTATAACTAAACAAAAGGATGTCAAACCCGCACCCGAAGCTCAATGACCTTTGCATTGATCACTGGAGAGTTACCGAGTTGAAATTGGAAATTTGAAGCCATGTCCTAAAACTAAGTGGTAAAAAGGAGGAACTTGTGATGTGTTTTGCTAGCACTCTTTGGGAACTACCAGATGACGGGAATACATATGTTGGAGTAGACCCTGGTGACAATTCTAAAGCTGTCAAAGTTGATTGAGGTGAATCAGTCGAAGCTGTTGAACCTACTGAAGCTGACAAAGTACATGTAGAGAACAATACACACTGGAAAAAGTAGAAATTAGCGTTGAACCTATTCAAGTTAATGTTGGGCAATCTTCACAAACTGTATTTTAAAATAGTGTTGAGATTGATAAAGCTGATAGAGCATTACATCGTGTTAAAGATAAGGTTGATCAAAATGATATTACCATGGTTGATAATATTGATCAAGAGGTGAAAGAAAGACAAGGAATTGGTTTTGATGCAAAGAATGATAGTGGCGCTAATATTAAACTTTGTCTTGATGAAAATGTAACTTACGTAAGGATTAAGGACTCAAAATCTTCCATTGAAGATAAAAAAAATTGCAACCTACCTGAAAGTCAAGTTGGCATCGAAAAAAATTCAGAACTAACATCAAAGAAAATCCAGAGACTGGAGTAAAGAACAAGTATATAATGCCTTCAATATAGGATATACAGATAACAATAGAAGATCAGCTCAATCAGGTATCTATTGAGGTTAGCTTAGATTTAGCTTTACAAGTAAAATCTAAGCAATTACTACTATTAGTACTAGTGATAATGGGTTAACAATGTCAATTTGAATGCTAACAATGTCAATTTAGAATTAGAAGTTGTTAATAAAAGAAAGTTTGAAAATGTAATTATTTTCTTTTATTCAGTAATAGAATTCATAGTCAGTACAACATATCTCTCTGTTGTATTTATACAAGACTAACAGGCTAATGGAAATAAAAGATAAGATGGGCTGCGGTGCAAGGCCCATTAACACAGAACAAAGGCAAATAAGCTTATATCCTCTAAAGTAATACAAGTCGAGTCTTATTATGCCCCCTCAAATAAAACTAGGGTTTCAGTCTCTCTTCGTCTTTCATGGCGGCGGAGAAAACTTTGAGCTCCTCTCTAAACCGATCAAATTTTTTTCTCGAAATTGCTTTAGTAAAGACATCAGCTCATTGATAATATGCCGGAATGTGTTGGATCTGGAGTTTTCCACTTCCCGTTCGTTCGCGAACGAAGTGGAGGTCCACTTCCAAGTGCTTCGTTCTTGAGTGTTGGGTAGGATTCATAGATAGAGAGATAGCACTTAAATTGTCAACCCAGATGGTCGGCTTTCGATTCAGTGTGAACCCTAATTCTTGAAGGAGGGTTTCAGTCCAAATGACCTCTGCAGTGGTGCTGGCGATGGCCCTGTACTCAGCTTCAGTGCTCGATCTCGAGATGGTGGCTTGCTTTTTCGTGCACCACGAAATGGGATTGTTGCCGAGGTAAACACAATATCCAGTGATGGATTTCCTATCATCCAAATCGTTTGCCCAGTCGGAATCACTGTAAGCTTGTAGATGTAAGTTTTTGTTTGAAGTGAATTTCAATCCATGGTTGATCGTCCCCTTTAGAAATCGTAGAATACGTTTTACTGCACACCAGTGTTCATTTGTAGGAGCTTGCATATATTGACAGACTCTGTTTACACTAAAACATATGTTCGGTCTTGTAATAGTAGCATACTGAAGTGCCCCAACTATGCTCATGTACTGTTTGACATTCTCGATGGGTTCACCCTTTTCTTTAGATAGGCTGAGATTGCTTGTCATGGGAGTAGGTAGAGACTTAGCTTTATCCATGTTTGACCTAACAAGAATGTCAGATATGTATTGTTTTTGAGATAAAATGATGTTTGAATCTGCATCCCTTTGAATGTGTATGCCAAGGAAGAAATCTACTTCACCAATGTCTTTTATTGCAAATTCCTTATCCAAGTGTTTCATGATTAGTTCGACTTCATGTTGATTGTCTCCTGTGATCAGTATATCATCTACATAAACTAATATGTAAATACTGTTGTCCCCTGTCCTTTTTATATAAAAAGAACAATCTGACTTGGTGGCAGTGAATCCTAGTTTAATCAGGACACCTTTTAATTTATCATACCAAGCCCTTGAGGCTTGCTTTAGACCATAAATTGCTTTATGTAGTTTGCATACTTGGCTGATGCTTGCTTCAGAACTATAACCCTCTGGTTGTTGCATATACACTTCTTCTGTTATTTCTCCATTTAAAAAAGCATTATGCACATCTAATTGCCTTATTCTCCAGTTTTTATGCAAGGCAATGGTCAGGATTATCCTTACTGTTGCTGGTTTGATAACTGGAGAGAAAGTTTCATTAAAGTCAAAACCAAACTGCTGGGTATAACCCTTTGCCACAAGTCTGGCTTTATGTTTGATGATCTTACCATCAGCATTTCTTTTAATTTTGTATGTCCATTTGCTTCCCACAATGTTTTTATGCCTTGGTAAATCGACAAGTGTCCATGTATTGTTTTTAACTAGAGCTTTATATTCTTCATCCATGGCTTTTCTCCATCTTATGTCTTTTATTGCCTGCTCATATGATGTTGGTTCCACTTCGTTGAATTGAGTGTTAAATACTTTGGGTTTATAAATCCCACTTTTTGATCTAGTAATCATAGGATGCTGAATAGTAGTTGACTGTGGTTCACAGTGGACATCATTTTGCTCATCAGATGTTTCATTTGTAGATTCAGTGTTGGATTCTTGCTATGTGTTTGATTCTTGCTGCTCATTATGTTGAGGACTGCCTGTTATTATTTGCTCAGAATCATCTCTAATTTCGTTCCTTGTTGGTTCTCTATTTGATTGAACCTCAGTATTTATCCACTCTGATAAGTCTGGCATGTGAATAGCCCTAGCTTTGTTTGCATTAGTTCCTTGCATGTGCTTTTCCTTCTCTACAAAAGGAAAAACATTTTCATTAAAAACAACATGCCTTGAAATGTAAACTCTGCCTTGACTGTCTAGACATATGTACCCCTTTTGATTATGTGCATATCCTAAAAAAGTACATTGACTAGACCTAAGGCTTAGTTTATGTTTATTGTATGGTCTAAGGCAGGGAAAACACAAGCACCCAAAATTTCTTAAATGTTCATAGTTTGGTTTAAAACCAAATAATATCTCAAAAGGACACACATGGTTTAACACTTTGGTTGGCATTCTATTAATGAGATATACTGCTGTGGCAAATGCCTCTCTCCAATATCTCATTGGTAGACCTGCCTGAGACAAGAGTGTTAACCCTGTTTCTACAATGTGCCTGTGTTTTCTCTCAACTAGACCATTTTGTTCAGATGTATGGGGACATGTAGTTCTATGCACAATCCCTTTTATGCTGAAAAACTCCTTTAGGGTTTTGAACTCTCCCCCACCATCTGTTTGAACAATCTTCACACAGTTATTATATTGTTTTTCAGCACTAGTGATGAAGTGCTTCATAGCATTACATGTATCTGATTTTGCCTTTAAAAAATATATCCAAGTATATCTAGTATGTGCATCAACAATGGATAGATAATACCTGTCCCCTTTTGATGAGTTGTGTGGATATGGTCCCCACAAATCAGCTGCCACAAGCTCAAGTGGTCTTTTATAAGTAGTTTCAGAAAACTGAAAAGGTAATTTGTGACTTTTGCCAATTTGGCAGTGTGTGCATAATGATAAATTGTGTAAAGGTGAGAAAGAAATTTTATTCTCATTCAACACTTGCTTTACTACATCATAACTAGGATGTCCCAATTTACAATGCCACATATGAAAAGTATTGTCACATTTGACTTGATTCAAACTAGTGTTATTACAACAGACAACATTATTATTACAGATGTTCTTTGTTCTCATATGGCTGAACTTGTACAAACCCTGATCCAGTTTACCCTGTAATAATATATCTTTACTCAGCATATCTCTGACTAGACAGAATTTAGGGTGAAACTCAAAATATACATGATTTTCTTTAGCATGTGAGACACTTATTAAATTCTTTTTGATACTTGGCACTCTTAATAAATTATTAAGGTAGAGTAGCCTTGTACCTTGTATAGTGCTTGTTCCCACATGTGATATATTAACAGTTTCACCATTACCCATAGATACAGAATTCTTACCATTGTAGCTTTTGTTTCCCAAGTTGAGGTTTTGTAAGTTGTTGGTAATGTGGTTTGTAGCTCCTGAGTCTGGAAACCAATCTTCTGTGTTGATGTCATCTGTCTTGGTTGTATCATCTGTTGAGTTATCTGAATTATTTCTTGAATGGTGATTAGTTTGTGCCATATTTGCTGTTGGTTGCCTGCTTGACTGTGTCTGTTGAGATGGATTGTAATCCTCCTTGAATCTGAAGTAGCATTTATTTGCCATGTGACCAAATTTTTCACAAATTTGGCATTTGACCCTGTTGTTGCTTGATGACCTTCCTCTGCCCCTGCCCTTTTGATTATAACCACCTCTCGGGTTCTGGTTGTTCTGATTGTTTTTCTGACCTTTATTCTTTGTGGTTGAAACATAATTCGCTGAATATTCTTCTTGCATAAGTCTTCTCTGTTCTACTCTGCCTTCATGTGCAAGGAGAGCTGAGTTGACATAGTCAAGATCGGGTAGGGTTGGTTGTGTGGCAATGAAAGTCACCAGAGATTCATATTCTTGGTCTAGGCCATTGGTAATGATGAGAATCTGCTCACTGTTCGAGATATTATGGCCGACAGCCTTTAGTCTGTCACACAGATTCTTGATTTTGGCAAGGTATTCTCTCATGTTCATGTCATTCTTTCTTGTATTTTGTAGTTCTCTTCTATAGTGCATGATTCTTGCCGATGACTGTGAGTTAAAAATTCTTTCGATAGATGACCATATCTCATATGATGTGTAGCAACCAACTAGTTGGGACAATAGGGTCTGACTAATGGATGATAGGAGCCAAGATGCAAGCAAGTTATCTTGTTTCTGGTACAAAGTATATTCTGGGTTGCTAACAGTGTTTCCTGTATCATCAGTGATGTTAACTGGTGGAATCTCTTTGGTTCCTTTTACAAAATCTTGTAGATCATACCCTCTCAAAGCAATTTCTGTTTGATATTTCCATGTGATATAGTTGTCTTCATCTAAAGGTGTGTTTATTGCTTGATTCTTAGGTCTGATCAAGACAGAATCTGATTTCTGATTGTCTTTGGATCTGTTGCCAGTATTTGCTGAAGTGACATCTTCTTCTTCAATAGCCATGGTGGATCAAGAATATGGATAATCAAGTTTCTTGATCAAGAAACTGGTTTTGGTGGCCAAGAAATGTCCCAAAATGCAACAAAAAAAGAGGGTGCAGGGAGAAAATTGCTATATGTATTACTGTTTTATTGAAAAACAGTAATATGTATACAGAATTGTTTGTACCTTCAGATGCCTGAATCGGAAATGTGCAACCAGAGATGGAAATGATGATCTTGAATCTGATCTGCCTCTTGGATGGCACCGTGGGTTGAGAACAGGTGAACACGATAGCTTGCAGTGATCCTGAGAAGGGTATCCTCCCCTATGATGATAATATTATGAGGGGAGAATCAATTCCTCAAAGGAAAATATGCCGTTTGGCAATGTGGCTCTGATACCATAAAAGAAAGTTTGAAAATGTAATTGTTTTCTTTTATTCAGTAATAGAATTCATAGTCAGTACAACATATCTCTCTGCTGTATTTATACAAGACTAACAGGCTAATGGAAATAAAAGATAAGATGGGCTGCGGTGCAAGGCCCATTAACACAGAACAAAGGCAAATAAGCTTATATCCTCTAAAGTAATACAAGCCGAGTCTTATTAGTTAAGATGGAGATGGTGCAACCATCATTTAGCAAGGTCAGCTATGCTATGGATGTTGAACTTTGCAGGAAGATTGAGGATGTTGAGGAGGGATCTCCTAAAAAATGAATTTAGATAGAATTTCCAGTGATGAGTTTATACAAGATAGTTTGGAAAATAAGCCGACCAAACCATATAAGAATTTTGAGAAAGAAGAGGACTCTAGAAAACTAATTGATGCTTTGGTTAATGGGATCTATTAGAGCAACTGAAATCTCTGTATAGAATATTGTATATAACAAGTTAGATATGTTGCAGGATGTAAGATGGGGGTTGTAAATATAAGCCCAAAGCCCACAAATACTATTATTACAATTCGCTATTATAAATAGAGCCACATCTCCTTCTATCAATATCAATTCATTACAAATATAATAAAATACTAAGCTATTTCATCCTCTTTCGTGGTTTTAGAGTAAAACCTATCTAGCGACTAATCAATTGCCTTGCTATTACCCCATCGGTTCTCCATTCATCGCTTGGAGTAGGCTACAGCTGTTGCAGTTCATTTGAGGAATCTCTCATCATCTGAAACTGCTAAGTTTTTTTATCCTAAACCCTCGTTTTCTTGTTCAAATTTTGAAATCTTTTACCTATATTCATCATTAAGCCTTGCCAGAAAACAGTCAAAAGTGTGTCATCTTTTTTTTCTAGCTGCTTTTAGAATTTATGTGTATAATTTGAGTTCTTGCATTTGAGTAATCTACTTTCTTGAATTTCATATCAAGAAACCTTGTTGTATCATTCACTGAAGCCTGTTATCTCAAAATTCACCCGTGGCAGAAGGTGACATTGACAATAACTCATCCTCTTCACCAAATTCAAGACCTAATCTTGCATAATAAACCACAACTGGAAATATATCCAGAATCATACTTAGCCCACAAAGTCAGCTGATACAACACAACTAGATGAAACCTTTTTTACAAGACTTTTACATAAAACAAATTTAAACATTTAGTTGGAAACAAATTACTTTTCTTAAAAGCTATTTAATTTAAACTTGTTTAAAAACATTCAGATTTAAAAACTGATTTAAATTTCCAGATTTGGATTCAAAGTAAACTTGAATCCATTAAATTAAACATTTATTTTAAACCTTTGATTTAAATCTTAGATTTAAAACCTTGATTTTATATTCTTGATTTAAAAATCCAAATTCATTTTAAAACCTTATGATTCAAAAGTTTCATTTGAATCTATAGTTTTAAACTTTGAATTTAAACCACTGTTTCTGTTTTCAGATTTTAAATTAAATTTTAAAATCTAAAAAACTGCAGGTTTAAAAACCTGAACCCATATTTAATTATTTAAAACTTTAAGATTCAAAGTTTATTTGAATCTATACTTCATACTAGATTTATACTTTATTTACATCTAGCTTACAAATTTAAATTCATTTAAATTTGCTTAAATTTAAATTTCAGACAGTTTTAATAAACCTGTAACAAACAAGCTAACCCGAGGCAACTAAAACTACTTCGAGTCAAAAAGCTACCTACTTCGAGTAAAATACTCGAACAACCCGAGACAACCTGAGCTCTATTTCTCTGCACAAACAAAGATCATCAGAAAAATCAAATGGAACTGTGCACATGCACCATGGCTCGGGCCATCTCCGGCCACCACCCTGGCCTCCAACACATCGCCGATCACTCTCAGTCTCGATCACGATCACCAGAATCCATCACAACAACTCAAATCAAAATCGAGCAGCTAAATCAAAACCTGGAGCTAAACTGGAACCAACAGACCAAAACCTGGAATTTCGCCTTTCCCCAAATTCCGACCACTTGAGGGCCACCACCACCGGCCACAGCCTCGCCTACCTGCCATCTACCAAACCCCAAAAGCACGTGACACTCGATCGAACGGTGACGTCGAACGAAACGAAAAAACCACGGCACCTCAAAACTAGGTTTAAAAACTTTAAACCTTCACCGCCGCCACCACTGCGGTCTATCCACCACCGCGCCATTTTTCCGAGCTTCCCCGATCACTCCTCCACCTCCAGGAGGAAACTCGACACCTCCAGTCGACGAGATCACCCACGGCAACCCCAAATGCACAATAAAAGTCGAACCCGAACTGCTCTCTATCCTTAACTCTAAAAATTATGATTTTTGTTTTGAAAATCATGTTTAAGTATATAGATTCACTTTACATACCTGAATTCTTAAATTAAGAAATTTGTTTTAAACTTATTTAAAGTTGTACTCAGCTTTCTTGATTGCCAGAGACAATTACATGTTGTTTCAACTTTAATAAATTTTTAACACTTAGATTATAACCAAACAAACAACATTTGTTTACATCCTAAGTTCAAATAGTTATTAGATCAAGTGATGAAGGTTTGTTTACACATCTGTCTAAAAAAAGTAAACAACAGGTTAACAGAGTATCAAAGGGTACAGGTATACACAGATTTTCACAATCACATATATACACAATACATATTATCACAGAGAACAACATGCTGCCATATTAACTTAAGTTATATTTAAAAAAAAATGTTACTCACCGTGGTTAAAAGAAAGGACAGAGCCTTCCTTTATATTGAAACAGCCTTATGAAAAATGTAAACTAAAGTCCTTTTCTTTGGTCCCTGATTTGTTTTGATAGGTGTTGTTTATGTTGAAGTTTAAGATGATATTTACTTTAGTTTCTCTCAGTCTGGAATGAACGAACTGTGATGAATATGATTGATATATGGAAATAAGTTTACTGGGTGATGATATTACTTTGTACAGGGTAATGTATTTTTTTCTTTCTAGTACAAATATTTGTACTATAGGCAGAGATATTTCGTGTTTGGTGGCTGATATACATCTTACTTTGGTGGCTGAAGATACATGGCATTAATTGCCTTTGTACAAATATATGTTTATTTATCTATATGCTAGTATCTTCTACTACAAGCTAATGTATACATATTTATTTTTGTTCGCTTTTTCAACTCAATACATTTTTTCTTGCCGTGTTTCATTCTTGAATGTATATTAGTGGTTCCTTTTGTAAGCTAATTCATGTATATTTATTTTCTTTTTGCTTTGTCTTTATAATATTACTTTATAAGATAAATGAATTTCTAATTTATTTTGTCGTTAGATTTTATTTAAGTGTATTTACTTTTATATTTTATACATAGTTTATCTTTTATATTTTTATTTCTATTTTTATTTATTCCTTATTATTTTGTAACATAGATAATTTCTATTTTTAATTAGTTGTTAAAATTTAGCTAATTCGTTTACTTTATATTTTTATAAACTCAAATTATTATTAAACCATTTACTTGAGATTTTAAACTCAAATTCAATATATATATATATATATAATTTCAAATTTTACTCATATATTACATATACATACATATATTCACATATATATACAATATTTAAATTTAAATGATTTATACAGAATATATTCGAATTCGGGGAAACTCAAATCAGTTTATCGATTAATTTCACAATTTTTTATTCAAAAACTAAATTAATCATCAATTTAAATATATATAAAATCCGGGGTCGTTACAACGTTTCTTTTATAGATTCATTCTCTAGATATACTTGGATATATTTTCTCAAATCAAAGGCAGAAACTAAAGATACAATGATGCAATTCATCACTCAAGCTGAGAAACAGACAAACAATGAACTAAAGGTGATTCAGACAGATGGAGGAGCAGAGTTTAAACCTTTGAAGGACTTCTTTATCAAAAAGGAATAATACATAGGATTACCTGTCCATATACATCTGAACAGAATGGTCTGGCTGAAAAGAAGCACAGGCACATAGTTGATACTAACCTGACTCTTCTAGCACACGCTTTAAAGCCACTGAAATTTTGGCCAGAGGCATTTAACTCTGCAGTTTTTCTTATAAACAGAATGCCAACAAAGGTTCTGGAAAACAAAACACCACTTGAGAAATTATTTAACATATCTCCAGATTATACATTACTTAAAACTTTTGGTTGCATGTGTTATCCATATTTAAGACCCTATAATTCTCACAAGTTAAGTTTTAGATCTTTACCATGTACTTTTATTGGATATCCCACCAACCAGAAGGGATACAAATGTCTTTCCAGCAATGGCAAGATAGTGATTTCAAGACATGTTGCTTTCAATGAACATGTTTTTCCCTTCTCTATAAGTAAGTTGAAAACTACTCATAAGGTTTATGATGCTAAATCATCTATACAGTCTGTTCCAACTTACTCAATTGAGCAGGTAAGAAAGACTCAGACTGATCATCTGATAAACACTGGACACTCACATAACACATCAGATGATCAGCCTGACCTTACTGAATCGGAAAATCCAAACAACCACTATCAAGATAAGGAATCATCAGACTCTAGTATGGACACTTCATCAAGTATGGACACTTCCATAAGTCCAGATCAAATCAATGATTCTAACATCAATAGATCTCCATCACTTGCAAGAGAGGGACATCATATGATAACAAGGTCAAAGCATGGCATCTTCAAGCCAAAAATCTATTCTACTGTACTAAAGCAAGATGAACCAGCCAATTATGTAGAAGCACTCACTGATAGTAACTGGAAGACTGCTATGGATGATGGATACAATTCCATAATTAAAAATAAAACTTGGAGCATCGTGCGAGCACCAAAGGACAAAAATATCATTGGATGCAGGTGGACTTACAAACCCAAAAGTTCAGCAGATGGGAAAGCAGCTAGATATAAGGCAAGGCTGGTAGCTAAGGGATACTCATAGCAGTGTGGATTTGACTTTACTGAAACCTTTTCACCAGTAGTTAAACCAACTACAATTAGAGTAATTCTTACAATTGCACTATACAATGAATGGGACATCAGACAGCTAGATGTTAACAATGCTTTCCTACATAATGAACTACAACAAGAAGTATACATGCAACAACCACCAGGATATGTTAAAGGCAATGACAAGAAAATGGTATGCAAATTACACAAAGCTATCTATGGACTGAAGCAAGCTCCAAGAGTGTGGTATGAAAAACTAAAAACTACTTTGATCAGTCTAGAATTCAAGCCAACCAGGTCTGACAACTCACTTTACATCAAAATAAATAATATTAGTACTACTTATATTCTTGTGTATGTAGATGATCTTATAATTACAAGTAACAGCAATGATGAGATTAGGAATGTTACTAGTTATTTACATAGAACTTTTTCTATCAAGGACCTAGGCAATTTGAGTTATTTTTTAGGAATTGAAGTTCACAGAAAATCACAAAATGAATTAATACTGTCTCAAAGTAAATATATTTCTGAGATTCTTGATAGGGCAAAGATGAATGATGCAAAGCCTATGCCAACACCCATGGTTAGTAACTTGCATTTATCTAAACATAAAGGTGAGCATATAGAGAACATAAAACAGTACAGAAGTATAGTAGGTGCCTTACAATATGTCACCATTACTAGACCAGATATTTCAATCAGTGTAAATAAAGTCTGTCGATTTATGTAGGAACCTCTAGACCATCACTGGAAGGCAGTGAAGAGGATCCTGAGATACTTGCAAGGCACAATAAAATATGGAATAAACATAAAAGCAAGCAATTCACTAAACATTCAAGGATACGTAGATGCAGATTGGGAATCAGACTCAGATGACCGAAGATCTACAACTGGACACTGTATCTATTTGGGTGGTAATCCTATATCATGGTGCTCCAAAAAGCAGCCAACTGTTTCTCGCACAAGTACAGAAGTAGAATACCGCAGTGTTGCAAGCGCCATGGCTGAAATAATGTGGCTGGAATCGCTCATCCAAGAAATAGGAATTACCAGTACTATAAAACCCACAATATGGTGCGACAATCTGAGTACTGTATTGCTATCTGCAAACCTAATTCTTCACTCACGAACTAAGCATATGGAAATTGACCTCTATTTCGTTCATGAGCAAGTCATCAATGGAAAGCTTAACATAAATCATCTTCCAGCTACTCATCAGAAGGTAGACATACTTACAAAACCCCTCTCCAAGAGCAATTTTGCAAGGCTGCGGTCAGAGTTGAGAGTCGAGGAAGCTCCAGAAAGTCAGAAAGATAAGAACATCACACATCAGCCATCAAAGACTCATTCCAACCTGAATACTTAGACAAAACCACATGAGACATGTAATTTTTCTTGAGATCAGTCGTCCAGCTCTTTCAAGCGAGATTCACACGTTTGTTTGGGAAATTTCTCGAGCTATTCATGTGACTAAACTTATTGAAGAAAAAGATCAGATTTGGAAAGCGAGAAGTCAGAATCTGTTTGGGAGAAGAGGAAAGTGAAATGGAAACCCTAGTCGACATTGTCGGGGGGAATTAAGTGAAATGGGAATGTGAAAATTAGATCTGCAGCCGACTTTATAAATTGTCACATAGGGTTACAGGGGCATTTTTGTAACTTCCCAAATAGATACACTTGTATTATAAATATCTGACTGTATCAGTTTGTATCACTACCAAAAGATAACACAATACTTTCTTTCTCTTTCGTTTCACGCAGAAATATTAAAATTCAATTTCTATTTGTTCATGAACCAAGACATTATTACAATGCATTAAACCGAATCATTTAAAACACACACAGAATTAGTAAATCAATTGAACCCGAAACAAAATCAGTGAGTCAATCCATTTATGTATAGTGATGTTATTATAGATGGTTTTTTCTTCATCTGCAACTGTTTATGGCTGACTAGAAAAAAAATTTGATGTGTTGATTGTTTTGATCTGAAGGCTATGAACCCTTATGGTCGGACAGAGGTAACTAACACAATGTTTTACATTGGTTACTTCACCATTAAAAGTGAGAATTTGTGAAAATGACATTGCAAATTTTTGATGATTTAGCTTTTCCTTGAAGAAATAGCTAGAGATATTCAAAAGGCAGATCCGGAATTGGGAAGAATTGGGAATAACTCTGTTAAGGAATTTCAGTCCAGTTGGAGCTTATGAAAGTGGTCACATTATGAAGATCCAAAAGGAATTCCTAATAATTTGATGCCTTATATCCAACAAGTGGCAGCAGGCAGATTGCCTGAGCTGAATGTGTATGGAGATGACTACCCGACAAAGGATGACAGTGCAGTAAGAACTTAATTATTGCATTTATTTACATACCTTAGGAATTATGCTTTTATTTTCTCTGCGTTGTAAATTTAAAAAAAAAAGATTTGAGATTATGTTTATGTAATGGACTTAGCTGATGGCTATGTAGCAGCTCTGGGAAAGCTTTTCACAATAGAAAATATAGGTTCTTTTACTTTACAATCTTTCTTCTTTCCATAATTGGAGTTTTATTATGGAGCTCTTAAGGGGTTAACATTTTTCAGGTTGTGTTGCTTACAATTCAGGTACTAGATGTGGCACATCCATGCTTGAAATGGTTGCTGCCTTTGAAAAGGCATCTGGGAAGGTGAGCAAGCTATTTATGTATGTCGATTTTAACTGAAAATGAGGCTAATATTACTGCTGCCCAATCAATGGGCTATCAAAAGGTGCTGATATCTCGCCTCTCTTTAAAGTCTGGAAAGGTATAGAACTATATTCATTTGAGTTGTGGCTGCATGCTTCTGGGAGCTAAAAATTAATGCACTTAATTACATGTTCTATATTAATAAAACTGAAATGATATTTGGCTTAAAAGTATCAACGAAACAAAGAATGTGTTACAAAAATCAATACTCGTGTTGCTTGTTTTTGTTGCAGGTTGTTCGGGTGATGCAGGCAGTAGTGGGTGTGAGTTTGTGGTGAGGTGTTGGTTGTAAATAATGGTGCTGGTTTTGGATGATGGTTTCAGGCAGTGGGTGCTGATTTCTGGTTTGCTGGGGAAGTGTGCTGGAGGTTGGTGATAAAGGCAGGGAGATGGAGTTTGGTGGTTCAGTTGTGCAGGTTGGTTAATTTGTAGTTTTATGCTATGGAGGGGAAGGATGATTCAGGGAGGAAGTGTGGATATCATTGCTGGTGCAAGTTCAAGTTGTGGAAGTATTTACTGTGACGTTGTTTGTTCAGATGATGTGCAGATTATTGAGATGGTTTGAGATTGGCACGACTGGGCTGAATGGTTCCGAATGTGACATAAACACGCTGACATGAAAGAGGAACTGGCTAAAGCATATAACATGCTCTGAATGATGTCACTTGAGTTGAAAAGAGTACTTAAACAGGTCTATTCTGAACTGAAGTATTGCTATTTCTTGAAGCATGGATAGGATCTAGACTAAAAACATGCACAAAATCTGAAATATTAAACTGCAATGGACTGGCAAGGCATGAAATTGATCTGAAAATGTTGTCCTGTACTTTTGGTGCTTGGGTTTGGCACATGCAAGGTTTTAAGTATGAGTAGTGCATGATTATGGTGCTTCAAAGCATTTACTTATTCGTTTAAACAGTGTAAAGAGAATTATCGTATTTTGTATGGAATTGTTTGTATATCGTATTTCATGAAAAATACATTTAAAAAGCCAACAACTAGGTTTATTATATTTTGTATCGAATTGTTTGTATATCATATTTCATTATGTTATTAATGTGTTTTCCGGTTGTTTGAATGTGATAATTATGAGTGATTGTTGGTTTCATACCGAAATATGTTAATTAGTACTATATAATATATATACGTTGTGAAAAAAATATGAAATGGACACTGAATACCATAGCGAGGGAATCTTCACAAAAAACCAACAATTTTTGGCAGTGTTTAACAAACGCTACCAAAATATATATGGTTGAAGATATAAAACGCCACTATAATATTTTTGTAATAGCATCAATAATACTTTCTGGTAATGTTTATGTACAACGCTACGATAAAAAATTTGGTTGTGTAACAAAATGCTGCAATATGTTGCTTTTCGGGCGTTCATGAAAATGCAACAAGAAATCCTCGATTTTGAGTTGCATGTTTTTTAGCGACATTCTCTAAAATGCTATCGTAAGTTATAGTAGCATTTTTTGTACGCCTCCAAAAATACTTTTTGGTATAGTGGTTTGAATGAGAAGGTAGCATCCATGAGTAGGTCATATCCAAAGCCACCGACAAGTGTTCCCCATTCTTTGAGGCGCTCAAGAAGGAAAAAGGCAAGTTCGTATGGATATATGAATGCCTGGCCACATTCCTAAATTTATTGAGACATCTACAGAAGCCACCGGTCTTGTCTACTCCAATTGAGAGGGAAGATCTTTATATCTACTTAGCAGTGTCACATTATGCTTTGAGTGCAGCTTTGGTTAGGGAGGAAGACCAGGTGCAATGTCACTGTATATTACATCAGCAAATGCTTCACTGGGGCCAGAGACCCGGTACACCAAACTAAAAAATTTGGCATATTGCCTACTGATTGCATCCAGGAAGCCGAAGCACTACTTTTAGTCACATCCTATCCGGGAACTCATAGACCAGCTGCTGCGGCAGGTTCTACACCGACCGGACACTTTAGAAAGACTTACCAAATGGAGCATTGAGTTGAGTCGGTATGAGATAACCTACCACCCACGGTATGCAATCAAGGGGCAAGCATTGGCGGATTTCCTTGCTGAGTTTGCTATTCCAGACGATGAGGTGAAGCCACTAGAAGAGGAAGCCCTCAAGTGGCGAGTGTATATTGATGGAGCATCTAATGATCATAACTCTGGTGTAGGGGTAGTCTTCTAACCCTCGAAGGAAGAAAGTTTTAGATTGAGATTTAGAGCAACGAGGTGGAATATAAAGCTTTGATAGCCGAACTGGAGTTTGATTATGAGCTAGGGATCAGAATGCTATGCATTCACATGGACTCTCTAGTCTCTACCGGTGGAGAATCAAGTACTTAGGGAATTCTAGGACAAAGGAGAACATTTGAAATCTTATCTGGGAAAGGTGAAGGGTCTATTTACCAGAATGGAATAATACGTGGTTAAATATATCCCTAAGGAGGAGAATCAAGATGTAGGCGGTTTGGCAAAGTTGGATAGTTCAAGAGATGTGTCTCCGTTGGTACCGGTGCCTATCACCACCCTACACTGGCCCAGTTTCGAGGAAGTAAATGTGATTGCAACTGTGGGTGATGCGGGGACGTGAATTACCCTGTTGATAAAGTATTTGAGTGAACGGACATTACCCGATAGCCAGAATGAGGCCAGGAAGACCTTGTGGAAGGCGACCCGCTTCATCATCCAAGATGGACTACTATATCAGAGAGGATATTCAAACCCACTACTAAGATGCATTCCCGGATAGGAAGTCGAGCAGATACTCAAAGACACACATCAAGGAAGTTGTAGAGACCATACCAAGTGGCAGATCCTGGCAAAGAAAGTGTTGCAATATGGATACTATTGGCCAACGTCGAACCATGATGCAATGGAATACGCGAGGAAGGGTGAAAGGTGCCAGCGGTTCACGAAGATTCCTAGGTTGCCCCCAAATGAGTTGACTCACATAGTTAGCCACTTGCTCTTTGCGGTCTAGGGAATAGATTTAACCAGAGAACTTCTAATGGCATGGGGTAGAGCTAGGTACGCAATAGTGGCAGTTGGCTACTTTGCTAAGTGGTGGAAGCTAAAGCCCTTTACTAAGGTGTCAACCGCCAAGGTCATAAACTTTTTAATAAGGAATGTAATATGCAGGTACGGAATACTCTTTAGATCACCTCAGACAATGGTCTGCTGTAACGAACTGGGGTTTTTGACTCTCAAAAATCGACATCAATACGTCCACTGTATAACATGCCGAGCAATCGAGTACCGAAAACACCAGTTCATTAAGGGTGAAGAAGAAAAGGGTAGAAGAAGAGACAGAACAACAACACAGAGTCTCACAATCACAGTGGAACAAAATATAACATATAATAATAGATTTTTATGCAAAAGAATCTGTAACTGTTTTATACTTACAATCATCAGAGTACAACAATCAATACATCAAACGGGACAGTTATAATAACTTGTCCTCATACAGCGGAATATAAATCAAGTATGGAAATACGTCTCTGTCATCCAGCCTGTCTCCTGAGCTCCATAACATTCTATCATGAATCTGTAATACTCGGTCTGACCTGAGCATTATAATAAAATAACACTCGAGTCAGTCTGGAAAACCAACGTGAAAAAACACACTCAATTTGAATTATTAACTTTTATCACAATCCTTTGAAAACAAAGGTATCTCGTAAGGCCACGTCACACATAAACACGACGGGTTTTTACATTACAATAACCAAAACAATTTTTATTAAAATCATATAATATTATAATAGTGTCTATAGAAAGTAAATAGAAAATAGCTGAAATGCTTGCATCTCACGTTTCAGCATAGTTGGGCGCAATCAAAACCGTATGACACTCATTGGAGAATGGATTCCATACAATGACTAGGCACTGGGGTACCACTTATCACAGTACACCTCTAGAAAAATGTACCGAGGACCTCGTCAGGATCCCCTACAACACAAGACCGAGCCTATCCCTAACCTGCATAGAGCCGAATATGTTATCATCCCGGGTGTTCCCACCCTTAAAATCGAGTGCTCACTTTTCCATGCACAACCATATCCGTAATTTTAATATATCTGAGGGCACCTAGAAAGGTGATAACATAACCTAATTGGATGCGACCCACTTAGCCTTGCTGCACCACCCCTGATTTTCAGTCATTTCAGTTGATGAGGCTTGAGGCTACGATTACGTTTCAAGAACAATTTCACTTAAAATGCTCATCGTCCTCAAATGACGATGTTCTGATAGCATTCGTCCATACAAGTTGTCCTGGGTCTGGAAAAACCGAATCACCGTCTTCACTATCTTCACGATATCCATTCGTAACGTTCAAACCGGATCGAAGTGGTTTTCGGAAAATTAAATCTGATCCTGGTCTCTTCGAAACGATTAACGAAATTGGCCAATATTGATAGTCGGTTATTTAACTATCAATAAAACATCCATAAGCAGTCACTAGGCCTGTATTATAAATTTTCCCAAAATTTATTTTCAAAATATCTTTATAAGATATATATTCAATTCCCTTCCAAATTTTCAATATTTGAGAACTCAAATAATCATATCCATATCGGGATATTCCAAACTATCTCTTATCTCAACATTTAGAAAAAATATATATTTTTCTAACTCCTCACTTCTCAACACTTAGGAAATTCCATTAATTTCTCTTTCTCAAAATCCTTTACAATTTATATTGTAAATTCCTTAACTCGTTTATAACGACTTCTATAAGTTACGGTTTCCTTAATTAATTTCCTTTAATATTTCCTAGTCAAACACTTATCTAAAATTCCAAATATCCATTTCTAGCTTCCTTTATGAATATTAATTCATTTTTCGAAGTTCACTTTTATTTAACTATTCCGGAAATTTTCTCACTTCTTCCCAAATTCCATTTTTGAGAATTTCTCCTACAAATTCCATCTACTGAATAAACCCCGTTTCCAAATCTCAAGAAGATTTATAAATGATTTTAAATCCTTACAAAACTATATATATAAAATAAGTATTTAAAGAATAATAATTTTTTTAAAACATGTTTAAGTAATTATTTAAAATATCGAAACACTTTGTATAAACATCAATAACTCATTTTTAGATAAACAAATCGATTTACAAGCCGATTTTTTTTTTAAAATAGAATTTAATTTCAATTAATATTAGATATTTGAAAAATGCCATTCTGAAATACTTCAATAATAAATAGCTTTTAATTACACATTTTAAATAAATAAAATTTCACTTTAAAACAAAACTTAGTTTCTTAATAAAAAATATATATTTTTCTTTAAAAATCCCAATAACCAATTTAATTCATAATTTCCCCTCGATTCACAAAACATCAATTCCATTCCGATTCCCTAACCATTTCCACTTTTCAAAATAGAATCCACTATTTTTCCCAACCCTGTTTCCACATTCTAATATAAATTCACCCTATGAATTTATATTCCCAAGCTATCACCTGATATCGGTTTTCTTTAATTATAAACACCGTTTATAAATTTATAACTCCTTTTAATTTAGCTTGTTTATAAAAACAAATCTTATTTATATAGTTTTATTTTATAAATCCATTTCCTTATAAATTCCATTTATCCTACCAATATAAGTTTTTTATATCGATTCCAACTCCTTTTTATATTTTTTCGGATATAATTTGAAAATCCTTTATATAGATTATTTCTAAAATTTCTATTTAAAAAATTTATGGATTAGTTAAGTTCAACCAAATCAAATTTATTATTTATCCAATCAATTTCTTTTTAAAATAGGCCAAATTTTGATATAACTATTTTTATATTCAAAATCTCCTTTTAGTTCCTTTAAAATTTAAAAATAATATTTACGGTATTTAAAATACCAAGGCCAGTGCTACTATAGCATCCAAAATTCAATCACAACAAATCTATGATAGATTATACTAACACATCAATATTATTATATATGAAAAACAATCAATATAATTTGAGGAATCCAGTTAGATCCCTCCAACTTGTTTCCTTACATTCACAGATCTTAATACAACATAAAAATACCAATCCCACTTCGAGGGGAATATCGCGATATATAGGGTCATCCGCTATTATGCGGGCGCATAGGGTCTCATCCGCTCCAATAGGTGGGAAAATATATCCTTCTACTAATATATATACTACTATATATACAATATAACATCCAACTGATAATAATAATTATCCATCCATCCAATCGTTCAATAATTAAATTTCAACAATTTAAATTAAACAGTAATCCAAGTTGAGTGAGATTTACTCACCTTGATTTTTAATTTGCAATCCATTCTAGTTTTGAATTAAACTGAACATTGTTCAATTTAATTTAAAATTCCACTGCGTAGATTTCACAACTACGAACCTAAACTCAACTCTTTTCATGATTTTGGATGTTGTATGCATATTTTATAAAATTTTATTAGCTATCTAAATTTAAATTCCTAATAACTAAACAAATTATATAATTAGTTTCTAATTAAAATACCTCTTCCTTTCAAACAAGCTACAGTTCCAGGCCGAAACAACTCCCATGGCTGATCCTCCTTCTTGATTTAACCATCAAAACACGATCACCTAGAACTCATGACTAAAATCGACCGCCACTCCCTTCGACCAACATCGCCTAAACCTCCAGCCATCCACTGTCGTGTGTGCGAGCGCCCTGCCCCTACAGTCGCCGCCATCGTGATTCCCAAATAACCGATGCCCCAGGTCGAGCTCAAACAGTCGCGATCTTTTTTTTCGAATTGATTTACTTTGCGATTTTTTTATAAACAAATTTATTCGTTCGAACTGAAAGAAAGAACAGGAAGCACGCGTGTTATAAAAGCTAGGGAAGGCGTGCTTCAGAAGGGTGGCATGTTTGAATGATTTTGAATTGAACTGATTTGAAGGAAAAAAGACGTGATTAAACGTGAACAGGCGGTTGTGATTTTTCCCTTAACTTGATTATATTTTTATTTCAAATATCTCACAACACTTACCGTGAAATCTCGACCTCCTATTGAGGCGTGCCATTAGGCGTTCATAATGTTATACCCCTATTCCGAACGTAATAGAACAAGTTTTGAGTTCTAATTCGATCGTAGGGAGAAGATAGCTTTTTGGACCCAATTATTATACTAAATTTTCAATATTAAATTCAACGCATTTATATCCCATACGCCCAAATGATAACTCCAAATGCTAGGAAATTTAATATCCGATAATAACACACTATTACGGATCCAATGGAACTGGTTTTGTCGAATTCCGAGACTGTGCCCCAAATTGCTATTTAAATCGTTGATTAGATCGACGATTTTCTGTTTTTACGAAATCGCTTAAAATTTCAGTTTTAAAAACTTACTAACTCAATTATAATTCCAGTAGAATTTATATAAACATTAGAAATCATTTTCGATTCACTACTACAATTCAATTATTTAAACGATTTCCTATTATTAATTCAACAATTAAATTCATCCAATAAATCGCTATATTTGGAACTTAAGTTTTATTCCACTTATTTGATCGTTAAATTCCATATTAAAATTCTATTCACATTTCATAACTCAATATTTAAAATAAAATAAATATTCAAAATCAACGACCAAAAATTCGGGTCGTTACAACTACAGTGTGATACTGCAGTGTTAGCTGATTTCTACTAGTAACACGTAATGAAGAAAAGCATCTCCACAATAGCATACTCCTAGGCTAAAGACCACATTCATAGCTTAATGGTGTTGCGATCAAAGCTATTGGATATATCGAATTGCGTGTGGAGTTGAGAGAAGATGACCGCAGGAGACTACAGATTTTACCATTTGTTGTCATGGATGTTGACTCCCATACAATGCTCTTATGGGCTCGACTAGCCCTAGCTGAATTCTGAGCAGCTCTTGCCCCATGGTGTTTGACTTTGAAGTTCCCAACTGATAACGGTATTGGAGTTATGCATGGTGATCAGGCTACCAGACATGCCTGCTATGTAGCTGAATTGAGAGACGCTCAATGAAAGGAGAAAGGTAAGGGTGTAGACAAGTCTCTCCGCATCCAAATTGCCGAGGATTGACAACCAACGCCTGGGCCTTGGCTTGGGCACCACAGTCGGTTCTATAAAGACATAGATCCGAGGGATGATGAGGAGGAGCCCAAAGAGACCAAGATTGCATCGGCTGAGCTGACAATTGACATCGTGATCAGCCACGATGACCCATCACAGGTCCTAAAGATTGGATCATAGCTCAGCCCCCCAATAATGAAAGAACTTGCTGGTTTTCTCGAAGCGGATCCTGACATGTTCGCTTGGACTCATTCTGACATGTGTGGGATCTCGCCTACCATTATGATCCACGCATTAAACATCGACCAGAGGCATGTCTTGATGAAACAGAAAAGCATGACATGGATCCGGAGAGATCTGCTGCCCTTAAAGAGGAGGTGGATAGACTCAAAGGTAATGGGTTTGTTTTCGATGCCCTCTACATAAATGGGTATCTAGTCTTGTACTTGTGAGAAAGGCGAATGGAAAATGGCAGACATGCATCGATTACTTGGACTTGAACAAGGCGTGCTGAAAAGAAAGTTTTCCCATTCCAAGGATCGACTAGTTGGTAGACTCAACAGCAGGACATGAACTGCTATCTTTCATGGATGCATATTGAGGATATAACCAAATCCCGATGCACATTCCCGATCAGGAGCACACCAGTTTCATTGCCAATGTTGGATTGTACTGCTATGTGGTAATGCCATTTGGATTAAAGAATGCTGGAGCGACCTATCAGCGCCCAGTCAATAGAATGTTTAAAGAACAGATTGGAAAGATGATGGAGGTGTACGTGGATGATATGCTCATATAGTCATGACGATCAAGTGACCACAGTAGAGAATTGCCAGAAAATGTTTGATATCCTCCAATATTACAAGATGAAGATCAATCCTCTGAAGTGTTCTTTTAGCATTGCATCAGGAAAGTTCTTGGGTTTCATCGTCAATGCCCATGGAATCGAAGCTAATCACAAGAAGATTCAAGCAATTCGCAACATCCAAGTGCCGAAGACCATTAAGCAAGAACAGAGCCTAAATGGGAAGATTGCTGCCCTAAGTCGATTTATTTCTAGAGTTACCGATAAATGCATTCCTTTATTTGACTTGATTAGAGGAGGGAAAAGGAACTTTGAATGGACGCAGGATTGTGAAAACGCTTTGGTGAACCATTTAGAGAGACTTCCCATCTTGTCAAAGCTAGTAGATCATGAAGATTTGTATATCTACATGGTCGTGTCAGTATATGTTATAAGTGTCACACTGCTTTGCGAGGAGAATCAGATTCAAAGACCAGTCTATTTTGTTAGCAAGCGATTAACAGGAGCTGAAAGGAACTATTCGAAGATAGATAAATTAGTGTACTGCTTGTTGATTGCTTCAAAAAAGCTCCACCCCTTTTTCCAGGCTCATCCCATCGATGTTTACACCAATCAACCATTACAATAGGTCCTACAATGACCTGAGACATTAGGAATGTTACTCAAGTGGAGCATTGAACTAAGCCAATTTGACATTACTTATCTTCCTTGGAGACCCATTCAAGGACAGACATTGACGAACTTTATAGCAGAATTCACTACATAAGATGATCTACCAGATAGCGGTGGAGCCCCTACCATTCGGTAGAAAATATATATAGATGAAGCACAAACGATCATTGTACTGGAGCCGGAATCTTGTTAGTAACTCCGGAAGATCGATCAATTTGCTATGCTTTGAAGCTTGGCTTCCCTACAACAAACAACAAAGCTGAGTATGAAGCTCTAATTGCTGGACTCAAAATTGCCAGAGAACTGGTAATAACATCTCTTGAAATCTTTTGCGACTCACAGTTGGTAGTGTACCAAGTTAGGGGAGATTAACAAACTAAAGGACAATGACTCGCTACGTACCTTATCCATGTCCAAGAGCTATTGACTGGCTTTGAGTATTATGACATTACGCATATTCCCTGGGATTAAAACAAAGAGGCCGACTCATTAGCAAAGTTTGCTAGCACTAGGGATGCACAACAAATGGGTTTTGGTCCCGGTTGAAGTACTAGATGCTCCAAGCATAAATCAGATAGAAATTGACTGGGTACTAGAGACGGAGCCTGAGAAGGAGTCGTGGATGACTTTGATTAAAGACTATTTACTACAGGGAGTCCTTACCAAACGGAGGAATAAAAGGCAATAAGTCCTTCGCAAAGCTTTGCCATATATCACGCAGGAAGGAGTCATGTATAGAAAAGGTTTTCCCATTCCCCCGCTTTGGTGTATTGCTCATGATGAAATAAAATGATTTTTAAAGGAAGTTCATGAAGGGAAATGTGGCGATCACACTAGGGGGCAAACCCTAACAGAGAAAATACTCTGTTATAGGTATTATTGGCCGACTGTCAATCGAGATGATGTCGATTACGCTAGGCGATGCAACAAGTGCTAGATTTATGCCAAAGTTTCAAGAGCTCCACCGACGAAAATCACACAAATAGTTAGCACATGGCCATTTGCCATATAGAGCATAAATATTATCGGTTACTTACCGATCTCTAAAGGTGGTGCGAAGTACGCCATCTTAGCAGTTGTACTTAAACAAATGGGCCGAAGCGGAGCCTTTAGCCATGATCACAACAAAGGAAGTAATCAACTTTATTGTTCGAAACATCATATATCATTTTGTCCTTGAATGGACCATAGTGATTGACAATGGAACCCAATTTGGCAGTGTTGAATTCAAAGACTTCTGTCATCGGCATCATACTGAGAAGGTACTTGTGGCAGTTGCTCACCCTCAAGCAAATGGACAAGTTGAACCTGTGAACAAAATCATAAAGTCCACTCTGAAGAAGGGCTTGGAAAATGCTAGAGACAAGTGGCTGGATGAACTCTCGGCAGTGTTATGGGCTTATAGAACTACTCACAAGTCCGTGACTAACCATGCTCCATTCGGCCTGGCTTACAGCTCCGAAGCCGTCATTCCTATTGAACTCGAAGTCTCATCTCATCGAGTGACTTGCTATGATCCCAGAACGAATAGGGATCTCCTCTTGAAATATCTAAACTTTATAGATGAGAAGTGCGAGGAAGCTGATTTAAGGGCAGCTGCACATCGACAATGAGTTTCCTAATACTATAACATTAAAGTCCGATCTAGAACCTTTGAAATTGATGATCTCGTCTTGAAATGGGTTTTTCCTGGCCCATCGCACATGAATCCTATTTTGGAAGGACCATATGTCATTGAACAGAGGCTTGGAGAAGGAACTTTCAAGCTAGCGACTGTAGATGGTGTCATACTCCCAAGAACGTGGAATAGCAAGCATTTACGATGCTATTTCACGTAGTTTATTCTTTTTCATTCAGTTGTATTCAATTTTTGAACTTGCCTTGCCGTTTGATTTTCCATAAATGCAATAAGACAAATTATGTCATTTCTTTCCATTTGGAAAATAAAGTTTGAAATTTACTTCATATCTGTGATTATTGTAACATTATACATTAGTTACGATACCCGACTAACTAATATTGATATGTCTGAGTAGGTTCATAGAGTTTGGAGCTAGCCAATTACATAAGTTCACGATTGAACTAAACAAAATGAATGTGGTCCGACCATTCATTCGAGGATCCTCTCTCACAACCCGATGGATGAAATATCTAACGAGGATTGGATGTGACTTGACCATCCGATAATCAAATTAATCCCACATAGAGATGAGATAGGCGAGTCAAAAGCGATCGTGATACGACTGACTACTCGCTAAGTTAAACCTTGGATTTAGGAGTAAATCAAGCAATTAAGGAAAGTATGATCTGACTATTTTTCGTAATAAATCTAAGTCCCCAGAGTGTGGGCTGGAGTATAAACACAAGTTGGGTGCGATTTGACCCTCCGCCAACTAATTCTTATTCCCAAAGTGCAGATATGAGTATAAACAAATAGATGAGCATGGTTCGAGCACTCATTACTCCATAGACTGCAACCTGAAACCGATAGGAGGAGTATAAACTCGCTAAGGATGGAGTTTAACCAACTCCGCTAACCCGAGACTGGGGGCAGGAGTATAATCACTAAAACTGCTGAATTCGACGATGTATCACTAGGGCTCAAGCCCAGTGTTTGATACAACTTGAGGCCACAACCACATGGAGGCCTTGAGTGAAAATTAATAGACGATTATCTGAATTAACGAGCATCGAATTACAAGTAAATTGATTGAAAAAGTAATAGCTTGACTACTTAGACAAAATCCACATAAGAGTTCGACAAAAAACATAGAGCTTTTATTTCATATTAAACATGAAAATTGTGATACAAGTTTATTCAAAAGCGGGGGCCGTACCCGCACAATCACGACCAACAAAAAGAGAAAAACAGTTGTAAAAGTTATATACAAACAAAACAGAAGTGACGACTAGTTCTTTTGCCCTTTTTCTCTTTTGGATTTATTGGGAGTGGCTCCACGAGCTTTCACCTGTTCTTCTTTTTGATCCTTTGCCACCCTTGGCATGAGTGCTTTCAAAAGTTGAAGGGAGTTCTTCGAGAACCGACCCACCTAGTGGAATGACTTGTAGTGGGACGAGATTTGGATCATCGATGTCCATGTCAACGGGTTCGACCTTAGCTTTTTTCTTCAACAACTCCTCTCTCTCGATGAGCTCTTTTAAGCTGAGTTCATCGGTATGTTCGGTGGCACCAGTGATCACAATGTCATCTGATTCATCTAGCAAAGGCTGGTCATCGGTTTTCATTAACAAGTGCTCCGATAACTTGAGTGTTTGGCCTTAGAATGTCGGAGGCTGTCGGAATTTATGTAGATGTCGATTGTTGCTCCACTACGGCACCGTTTCCTGGAGTTTGGCTGGATCTCGAAAGACTTGCAGATTCATGGAAACAAGAAAATAATCCTATGACTATTGGGCATGAGGAACAAAATCTCTTGAATAATGGAGAATAAAGCAGGATTCCTTTGTCTGGCTGACTTTTAGTTGTCGCTGGAGTGCTCCCCTCTAGAATAGGATTTGGAACCTTTGATTGATAGCCGGGTCTATCCAGATCATAGCTCAGATCCTGTCCCAGGCCTAGTGAAATTAACGCTTCGTCTGCTTTAAGTGAAGGGGGGCCTTTAAGATAAGACTTCAAAGACTCGACAGTGTTTTTCCCTTTGCCAGAGGGTGCTAAAATATAAAAGTATCGGAGTCTCGTAGTAGCAAGGTCTAAAGGTTTATCCCCATGAAGAATCTCCTATACTAGCTTCTCTTCATCTAAATTTGCTTCATCGAGGGAACATCTTCATTTCAACAATTTAATCCCAAGCCTTAGCAAGCAATACTAGATGACCCTCTCTAAGAAAACTCAGATCACGATGGATAAGGACTTTAGCATCATATTCAATGATTAGAGGATCGAACATGTCCTTAATTTCATTTCGACCAGCTTCTTTGGCATCTTCTAACCGGGCCTCGATCTGCTCTCTAATCCCATTGTGGCTTGCTTCCCTTCCCACTTCCTTGAGGACTTTAATTTGAGCGAGTTACTCGCCAGGCTTAATTTTCTGTCTCCGGGCTTCGATGGCCTCGTCGTAATATCTTTGAGACTCCTCCTATGCTTCAATTTTCTCTTTCTTCTCTTTTTTAAGGAGTTCTTCATCTTCCTCAATGCATTGAGCCTGAATATTTTTCTCTTTCTATAGTGTACCTTTTCCAAAGCAAGCACGCCGCTGTGGTTGAGGGCAACATCCAGTTCATTTTTCTGAGCCGCTTCTAGACGACTAACCGCCTCAGATGTTTCTTATACACTCTTTTCTACCGCAGTTAGCTTTGCTTTCAACTCCGAGATCTCATTTTCTTGTTTTTTATTTATGTATTTGTCATGGATCGCCTCTAGCTTGATACGATCAATATCACATTGTCTCTCGATAGATACCTCGAAGATTTTTTCGGCTAGATGCTGGAATGCTTCGTGTTGCAAAAAAGGTCATTGACGTGTGCAAGGGAACTCGCTTTAGGGCTCCCTAGAATTGTATGAATTAAAGGAACTTAAGCCCATCAAAGCAAATTTTTGGGAAATTAACCTTAAGTTTGGCCAATTTTTCTATTGTGGAAGCCTCAAGAGCTGCAGTAGGTAAAGACGATCAGAAGTAATAATTGGTTGTTTGCTCGACCTATGGTTACAGGACTGTGTGGAACTAGATGAACCAGAATATTGCTCAGGCAGCACAGCAATTTAAGGAGCATGGAAAGAAGTCTTATCGCCGCTGTGTCCAGTAAGATTGGATTGAACTTCCTAATGAGACGATTGATATTGGAACTTATGTTTAGAAGATGAAGACCCCCTTGAACGATGACTTCTATCATGACTGTTAGCTCTCTCTCTACGCCTACCCAATTATGGACCGCGACTAGATCCATATTGTGTTGATGAGCTCCTCAAGTGATTGAAGGCATGGGAATGGGGCATTACACTTGAAAACCAATCAAGAATGTATAAGTGGATGTCAAATAAAAGGTAGGCAAAAATTGTGCAGTGATGTGCGCGTGATTGTGAGTGTCTTAGTGTCCCCCCGATGGACAGGTTGCTGCAGCCTTGGTCTTAGGAGTTTTCTCCCCTTTTCTAGTGGTAGGAATGTCGTCACTACTCCTGGTGGGAGAATTGAGCCCTCCAATACTAATATTGGGGAAATCATAAGTCATGATATCATCGGGGATCGAGAGATTCGAGAACCCTTCCATCGAACTTTCTAGATGTTAAGAGGAAGACTCTTTGTCAATAGAGGTGATTATAAACTCAGGCTCTTTAACAGTTTTTCTCCTACGGAGTTTATATTTGAGCTACTTTCCTCTCCTTGTTGGCATGTGGGATTATGCACCTTGTGATGGTTCGACCATGGGAACTTTACCCGGACCTGCATCAGCGTCACCAGGCTTGTTGGTTTTGACATCTCTAATTTCGCCCTCTTCGGCGTCGTCCTAAATTCCCTCGATTGGGGGCACGACAGGACTATTAGCGCTGCCTTCTTGTTCCACCATGTTCCTTGATGGTGCAGCGCTTCCTTGAAGCCCGTTGCTGCGACCTTATTCTAGCAGCCCAAATAGAAATAACCATTTATCGATTATACGGGATCTGATGTCCTTGTCCTCAACTGGGGTGGCACGAATTGTGTAAACCGCCCTTGAGAACTATTGCCTTCTGGACGTGGATGGACACTTGTAAATTTTCCAAGTTTTATTAAGTTCAGAATATGACTTGGACTAAAGAATTAGAGAATAAATTAAATATAGCACTCACATCCTTCCAACCATTGCCTTGTAAAGCCAAGCGGACAATGAATGTGAAACCATTCATGTTTAAAGATGTTGAGCTTGTTCCAAGCGCCAGTTAGAACTTAACAGTTGGGCGAAGGCTCGAGGAAAGTGTAAGAGAGGCTCCCTATAAGTTGTTTGAAATCGCAAAATGAACCCGATGTCCTCAGAAGATGGTGGGCGGAATAGAACATCCATAAATAGTTAGAAGGTGCTATAAAGGAAAGCATAGCTATTCGTATGCAACTGAGCGGGAGTTATACCTAAATAATTCAGCATCTCTTGGATAAAAGAAATGAAAAGCGGCATGCATCCGGCCCAGCAGATGAATTTGTTGCATGCCGTATATCCCTAAGGGGGCAAATGAGCCATGTCATTCACTGAAGGGACAAGCACATCTCCAAATGGAACCCCATGTTTGGAGCATAGTCTGCGGAGAGCGGCCTCGCCAATTCTCGAGGCTTTGGAATCCGTCGGGTTATCTAGAAATATCGCACTTTCTATGGTGTCAGGGGCAGGACTTATATCTTCTGTCAGAAGGACGGGAACATCAGAGAAAAGGTCAGCTGACGGGCGAAAACCTCAGGTTGCTCAATTTGACGGTTATGGGAAAGTTTGCCAAAAACAGTTGCAGAACTTGACTCGGCTCTGGGAATTCTAAGTTGAGAAGGTTGTCCAGAAGGCATTGCAACTAGGTGCTCTAAATGTCTAGAGCCCATATCAACTAAACTCAGTAGATAATTGAGATTAGCAAAATTTATCTGTCCCCCATGCTAAGTGTAAGCTAGTGTGGTGCAGTGTTGTGCGGTGCAGATATAAACAGTTCAAAATTAAGAGCAAAAGTAAATGATGGAATTTTGGATTCCAACCCGAGTGACTGTCATCGCTAACCGTCTCAACTGACGATTAGATTGATCGATTGTGTAAGCTTTGGGATCGACCATCGGCATATTGATGTGTGAAGTCCATTATTAAAGTCCATATGTTAAGTTTTAGTTCATGTTCTAAGTCCTAGGAGTTTGGTCATTCAATTTCGAGTTCGATATTAGATATGCTAGTCCTGTTGCTCGTTATCATCGTATGTTCAAATTTATTGAGATGGGATTGGTTCTAATTGTTCATGCAAGTGAATATGGATCTATTTTCAAGTTAAATTCAAAGCATAGGATCGTCCAAGTACCCATAGTCGATCCCTATATCAAAAAATTAACTGATCCGTATTTATGCCGATCCCTTTCCCTTATAACAACTAATCCCTCTCGATAAGCCTATGATCGATCCCTTCGTCCACAAACACACCACTGTCATTCCCTAAACTTAGCTACATTTACACTCCTCCCTCTTGCGAAATAGATATCTGATTCCTCTATGCTCCACAAATGACCAATCTCTCCGCTCAACAATGTAACCGAACCCTTCTCCTTAAGTTCCAATGTTAAATCCTTTCCTCCAACGTTCTCGTGCTTCCCTCAAACATTCCAACCGATCCCTTCATGCTTTCCACATATTGCATGACTGATCCCTATGCTTTCTTCATCCTTCCCCCTTTTCCTTTCTCCTCCTTTACTACTTCGCCGCACTCTGCATCATCATCATCCATCTCATCTCTTCCTTAACCTACGATTAACACGAACAAAACCCATTATCTCGTCATGGACCAAAGAAAATACAAGGAACTCACCTGTTTAAAATACAAGTTAATGCTGGATTTCAAATTTTAGTTGAGGATGGAGAAGAAGTCTAGAGCAAGATGAGAATGGAAAATTCAAAGAAGCAGGCAATATTTGATTCGAGAAGATGGGATTGGGTTTTCAAGTTGAAGGAGGAGGGTTCGGAAGCGAGCTTGATGAAAATAAGATAAGTAAAGCAAAATGAAATGTGGTGAATTAAGGGTTAAGGAAGGGAGAGTGTTGGCTTATATATGACGGTTGACGGTTTGGCTTGCCTTTTTATTCTCCATGAAGCCGAAAGAGTTGAGTTCCCAACATGAGGAGGGATCGCGTACAATCCCTTGACTTTAGGATCCATCCGATCCCTATCAACACAGTAAAAAAATAGAAGAATGGGGGATCGACTATAAGAATGCTGATCCCTATATATATATATATATAAAAAGAGAAGAGAGAAAAGGGGAGATTGGCTAAAAGAATGTTGATCCCTACAAACATAAAGAAAAAGGGCCCATATGTGCATGCAAACATAGACATGAAAATTATATTAAGTACATATATAAAAAATGTAATGAAATTGCATCTCTTTCAGTGGAAATTAACAACGACCCGTGAGCATACAAACGCGTTCGAGAGCTAATGACAGGAACGTGTACCTGAACGTGCATGTGTTTAGTCTAAAAGTTCAATTTTTGAAATCGATAGAAATTGAATTCAACTTGAAGCTTACAAGGTCCAGACCGGATTGGATAGCCAAAGTTTACTAGTCTCGTAGAAGTGGACATAGATATCAACTGACAGTATATAACCCTGAATTTATATTGTTGGAAATTGACCAAGCGTCATGACGATCAAAGAGAGATACAACACTTTGGGAAAATAATTCGATGGAAGGATAATGACTATTAAGGAAACTAGATGGATTTCTTTCCGACGACTCTAACTTGCTTCGATTCAAAGCACGTCATGTTCAGCACAAGACATACTTTGGGGGGAAAGTATTATCCGGCATTTTGACCCGGCTATATTCAAACTGATTGGGCAAGTTAGATTTGACTACCATCATAGCCGATAATTCCAGAATGATGACTATGGGAGACAAAAGTCAAGTACATATGGTAATATGAAGCCATGGTTGAATAGAATTGAGAGATATGCAATGCAGAATGTTCAAAGTAAGGAATATAGTTCAACGAAGAGGAGGGATCGGCTATAATCATTCTCCAACATAGGGATCGGCATATTTCAACCAAGCAAATGTTTGTCGATAGAAAACAATCAATTTCTCAAGATCTATAAGTCCAATGCATATGAAATTTTATAAGCACTATGTAAGGCCCCTAGAGAGCCTACCTTAGGGATCGTACCTCAAAAAAATGAAGCAGGAGGGATCGGCCCTCTTCCCTCATTATTGATTGGCTAAAATCAGAAAACAACTCACATTAAAGCAAAGGTCGAGCAATAACTCAAATTCTATTAATCTAATTGGCTTGAAACTTGGAGGCTAAGCATATTATAGCATGGGAAAGCTCCCATAAGGATCACACCCTCAAATTCCTCCAAAATAGGGACCGACACCGATCCTTATTCCTTGGGATTTGGTCCATGCAATCTCTCTTATGGGTCGATATTGTTTTGGAGATCCTTCTATCGAATTTTCAAGGAGATATTTTGCCATCTTTGTCTATAAATACAGGCTTTGTTGTTCATTTTTGGGATCTTTATGCTGCAAGTTGCTTTGTACTCTATTGTAACTAATGATTTTCATCCGATTCTTATTATACTCAGTTTACAAAGTGATAAATAAAGTTATCTAATTAAAGTGGACGTAAGCAAACAACGCTGAACCACTATAAATCGTTGTGTTCGTGTTGTTGCTTTGTTTTATTGCTATTTCATTACTATTTCCTCTGTTTTCATTTTATATTCTTCATTTATTTTTCTTCAAAATTTCTAATGGATGTTTGTGCCAACATTTGGTGCAAACAAACACAATAATCAACTTTGTATGCATAGCAGGTTCGACGTAAGCCCAAAAAGGGAAGATGCAGGTGAGAAACAGATATGATTATCCCTTCGACCTAGATTTGGTCAACCCAGACTTCAAAATGGTTTTCTTGGAGTGACGCTTTGGTTCCTTTTGCTCATGCGAGCTCTTACGCTCACCCTCCTTTTTTACTTCCTTCCTTCTTTTGTCTTAGTAGTGGCTGCGGCATCAATTTCAGCTTATTTCTTCTTCATAAGCGCCAACTCCTCTATAGCTTTGAGCTTCACTTTGGCTAAATCCACAGGAAATTTTGCCAAGACTTATTATTTCAAAACTTTATTTCTATCAAACTCCTCTACATGATCAATATCACCCATGAACTCGATGTCGGCATCTTCTTGTAAGGCAATGATCATCTCACCATGGGCCTTGTCAACTAGAGGGCCACCGAGGCCCAAGGGCACGGTACCTAAGGAAGAGTGTCAGAAGTGACTAGAGCACATGCATGGTAAGTCACGTGCACATGACCTACAAGGAATTGAGGAAGACCATTAGACAAAGGCTTATTTAAACAAATCCTAACATATTGAGCAGTGACTCACGGACTGTAAAGAAAATTTCTACCTTCCTCTAGAAGCTTAGGAGCATCACCCAGGATCTGCGTACGAGTCATAGGGGAAGAAACATTCAGGTGCCTGCTCCTTGCAGGGGATATGAAGAAATGTGGAAAACAATTAGAGGGACATCATGCTTAGGGGCATAAAATCACCGGTTTATGGGCCTGACCTTGTGTTGTGATTTTGGAAGTACAACCACAATTTTTCTCTTTCATCCCCTCTTCCTCTCACTTCTTCTCAGCCTCAAGCAGTTTGATGTAACCTAAGCAAATGACCTCCATCTCTTCCATTGAAAAACGGGAATTGACGGCTTTGAGAATGAATGGCGCACCACCTTGTTCGCTGGCAAACTTTGCCTCCCTAATTACTGCCTATGGATGGTGATCATGACTTCCTAGTAGGTGTCCATCCATGCCAAGCTCTTTTCTGTAAACATTCTGTGATAAATCACCTGTATGAGCCACTCTACATGATCTAGCCGGCTTTTCAATTCATCATTCAATATTTAAAATCATCAATGGATAAATTTTTAAAATATTATATAAGTTTCTTTTCAATTTAATTCACGGTTATTTACTTATATAACTTGATTTCCATTTATTATTAGTATTCATTAATGAATCATTTCATACTTAAGTTCCTCTATTCTTTGATTCATATTTACTCCTTCATGTATATTATCATTTAATATTTAATCTATTTATGAATCATTTCAACATTTCCATAAGTTTATAATCATTTATTTAAATAGTATTCACCTTTTCTATTAAATTTAATTATTAAGAATTTCAAAATATTAACTTATGTTTATACACTTCTTGTACTCTTAGTTCTTCATTTTAAACATATGTTCATTTTGAAGCATTTATGTTATTAAGCTTTTACTTGTCTAATATTTTATTACATATTCATATTAACATTTCAACTCTTTAAACATCTCTGATAAGTTTTATATATGTTTTTAGAAAGTAATTGTGTGTTGCACAAATTTACCTTATTCATTTTAGTTGATAAAAATGTTCAATAGTTTACATCTTCTAAATTCTCATTATCTTTTAATTTTCAGGTTACAAACTTCAATTTTATATTTCATTAAACATCTAGCTTTTAATTTCAGATTTTAATTTGGAAGTTTCCGACCATTAAAATAGTCAAGCTTCCATTTTTATTTCAATAATTGAAATCACTAATTAATAGAAAACTTAAGAAATAAATATCGGATTTCATTTCAAATCATCTTGAAATAATATATACTTATATCCTTTGTATATCAAATCATACTTAGGAAAAAAATTAAAATTTTTTTATCAAAACAAATGTATAGCAAAGCTACTGCAGTGATCTTCCCACTTTGAAACTCGAAAATGAATGTCGATGATGCCGCGCGGTCATCATCGAAATTATTTTCTGACGATTGAAGAGGGGAGTACAAAACTTATTTTCTTTAAAATTCTCTTAAAACATTTCTTTCAAATTCCATTGAAAACATTTCTATCTGAAAATACTTCCAAATAATACTAATATTATTTTCCAAAGTCTTTGGAAACCAATTTCAAAACTCCGAAACTTAAGTTCTCAAATTTCCATTTAAATTCATTTTATTTGTAAATCATAATTTATAAACCTTATTTATAAAATTACAATTTACTATAACATACAATAGTCAATAGTTTTAAGGGCCTTGACTATCCAAACAATAAATGACAATAATTAAACATTTCCATTTACTAGCAACCAACACAACAAAATTAACAAAATCGATTTATGAAAAATTATATATACATTTATATTTTTATGTAAATAAAATATAATTACTAGGTAAAATTATTTCATTTACCTATTTCAAAAACTATATTATGTCCGTCTAACTTGTTCAAGTGTTTAGAAATGTAACGTATCCGGTTTTGCCCGCTCGAAAATCAACATCCGTACTTCACATTGTACTAGAATGCCGCAGATTCGACCGTTCAAATCCGATTCGCCAGAGCTATAACACAATTAAGTAAATAACACAGCGGAAAAAATGAATAATACATTGATATATAATATCTGGTACAACAGAGTGATACAATGAATATCAATATACATCAGAGATGATACAACAAATATCAGAGATACAAGAAATAGCAGCAGAAAAGAAAACGATAACAACAGCAGCGGAACAATATCAATAGAAGTGATAACTCCAAAATGATCTTCAGACAAGAATGAATCCACAACTCCAAGATAAGCAACTTCGATGAATGAACTAGCTCCAGATAATCTACTAAACCTGAATATCTGAAAAGAAACCCAACTCTAGACTGCCCGTGTGGAAAATAGTGGGCACCCAGAGTTTAGGAAGGGAACAATAAACTCCGGATCAGTCATGGGACTGGTGTGAGCAACAAAAACAGTTCATCTTTAAACAAACACAAAAGGGTTTAAACATTGAAATCCGCAATGCTTTTTAGAAAATGAAACTACCATAAGACCTCCCGCCACACACACAATGCAAACGCAGAATTGGAGGAGATTTCTTCTTATGATAGTCAAAGATGCTTACTACGCAAAATCAATTGGATATTATTATTAGTGCATAGTGGAAAACAATTTGAAAGTATAATATTAATCTTAGCCAGCATAGGTACCATTATACTATGCCTACTATAGCTACCATATTAGATGGCAGGTTCTACAACTAAAATCGTACAAGGTTCGTATTGGAGAAATGGATTTCCAACAAATGGTCAGGCTAAGGAACTTCCTTCCGTCGCATGGGATCGCCTCTGGCGAGACGTCCCGAGAGACAAACTGCTCTCTGCTAACAAGGCCGGGTTACCCCTGTAACAGGTAACTCACGAATATGCCACCTCCCGGTCCTTTGGGACCTTTATCCGAGCTCGGTATCCAACATCACACATCATAAAGAAAGTGTATCCACATGAGTAAGTATCTGGGCTCCATACCATGATACCACCCCTTTCCAGAAGGAAATGACATACCCTAAAGGGCGCGACCCTCATAACCTTGCCGCAACGATCCTGTTTCGACCATTTCCGGGTTGTGAGGTCCTGACGAAGTCTCGTCCACAAAGCTACGCTTTGTCACAAAGCCATGCTTTGGGTCAACAGATGATCAACCTATGATCACAAAGATAAATGATCAAACAAATGATCATATCACAAATGATCAAACGATGATCATCACACAGCTACACTCAGCATGCCACATTACCAAATTGGGATATATCGCTGATAAATTTCAACTACATAACCTCTGAGCTCGTACGTCTCAGAGAAGGGTGTTAAGCTAAGAGAATAAATTCTCCGCCACCAACAGAAATGTATTTGAAAGAAATCTGCTTTATATCTCAAAGTGTAATGTTAGACATGTATCCATACAAGTCTGTTCCGGGTTCGAACAGAACCGAAGGCACTTCTCACGAAGCCCTTGCAATTCCGGATAATTTCCAATCACGTCCGGACTTCCCATCACAAAGGGTGAAAAAATCTCTATACCGGGGACCAGTCGATGCAGAGACATTCGACGAGTTGTCCTTTCGTTTTCGTGAATATCCGGTCTTCAACACCGGTCTTCAAATGCTATCTATATACGACGTATCATTATTCGGAATGGGTTATATGACACAAATGTCTTTTCCCGGCTAACCCGAATAACGAGCGCAATATTCAAAAACATATGGATATGTGATTTCAATTAAGTCACAACTTAATAATTCAAACCCTTCTTCCAAAATAGTTTAAACCAATCATCATTTCAAATCTTTAAATAAAAAGATTTATTTCACACCGTTCACTCCGTTTTCACAAAGATTCATTCACAGTTTTTTTCAAAACAATTTCTGTTTCAATTGGATTAACTCGTTAAATCTTTAAAATAAAGATTCAACTTATAGCTTTCAAAACAATTTCATTTCGAATGGTTTAAACAAAATCATCATTTTAAATCTGTTAAAAATAAACAGATTCTATTCATAGCTTTCAAAAAACATTTCAATTTCATTTTAAATTTGAAACCTTTCAACACAAATTGGAAGTTCACTTCTTATATGAGAGCTGTTATTATTTGAAAACAAATAGTTTTCGTTTCAGAAAAATCCAATTATATTTGCTCGAGTTAAAGCCTTTGGATTTAAATTCAACTTCCCAAATCAATACTTTTTAAAATAGTTTAACCCATATATAACTGGTATGACATCTTTAATCCCTATTTCAAATCATAGAATTTAATTTCAAATCTTGAATTCAAATTTAAATCAAATTATTTAAATTATCCAAAATTTTATTAAGTTATCCAAAATAACTTTTATCTTTGAGATTCCATTCCAAAAGCTTTTCGCATTTAAACCGAAATTTCCAATTTCTAAAATCAATTGAAATTAAAATTTCAATTTCAAAAATATCAAATTTAAATTAGCTGTGACTTAATCGATTTCCACGTGAAATTCATATTTGTGTGTGTAACAGTGTGGTCTAGGGTTTTACACACAATAGTGCAACATCAATCATCCTAGATATATCGATAAGCGGTATAATCGATAACGCTTATCTTCATTCGTAGATTCATAGATAAAGGAAATTTATCGGTCACAAAGATTCACTATTACAATTCGATGTGGGTTTCGGATAACCAACTGGAATCCGACTCCCTGTCGCATCGAAATTCAAGTACCGTTTTACGGGCCAAGGGTTTCATATTCACATAGTAATATATCACAGAAACAGATATATATATATATATATATATATATATATATATATATATATCGCAGATAATCAATTACATTCATTACAGATCACAACACAAATCAGGGTGTATCACAAAGCATTACAAATCAGGGATATCAAACAATTCAACATTCACTAGAATCCAAACATTCATAAGTAAGGTCAGTTAATATCTCAATTACTTATGAATAAACTACAAGTCTTGGTTAATTAATCATAAATTAATTGTAAACCATTTCAATTAATTATCTTTTAATCAATTTATTATCCTCGAATGAATTACCTTAATTAATAAATCATATTAATTAATTACCATTTAATTAGCCTTTAATTAATTATTAATTAACCCTTAACCAATTAATTAACTTTTAATTAATTACTCTTAGGTAATTACATTTATTAATTAATCACTTTAATTAATTAACCCTATTAATTAATTAGGCTTTAATTAAACACTTTGATCATAAATTAATTACTTTAAATTAAGTAATTATTCTTAATAAATTAATCTCCTTTAATTAATAAACCCCTTTAATTCCTTTCATTATGTAATTACCTTCAATTATTAAATAATTAATCTTAATTAATCACATTAATAAATTAACTCTTAATTACTAACTAAATAATTAAATCTCTAATTACCCAAACCCTTAATTTACTTAAGATAATCTACTTATCTTAATCACATACTTAATCACATTCATCAAATCACTTTGGAAATCACTTAGAGATTCTAATTAAACAATTATCCCAAAAAAAATTATTTTAAAAAAAAACAAAACAATTTCAAAATATTAGCTGTAAAATTTAAACTTACTTTTAAAACTTGTTATGATTTCCTTTTATCTTTAAACCTGTACCAAGTTTACTTTTAAAATTTTAAAACCTGGAAAACAGGTTTCTTTTTTTTTTACAGTTTGAAACCTGGTGACCACAATATAAAACCCGAACCCCTAATAAATTTTACTCGAGCCAAACATCATCACCCCCGAGTACGACTTCGAGACAACCTCCTTTGAGTATTCTCCTTCTTCCTCAACCACTTCAAACAACCAGATACGAACTACCACGCGTGCACGTGCACGAGGCGGCGCCGGAGCTCTGGCGAACTCCATCATCATAGGCGAGTCACAATTCTCCTCCAGATTCGAATTCAAACTTGGTTCAACACAACAAAACTCGAAATAAGATTTCACCCATTCGTTCGAACTGCAGCTCGAACACACCCAATAACATTTGCTTCGTTCTCATCACATAGTCCACCAGAAAATTCGCGACTCCTCCCATAGCACGTCAACACCCCAAGCCATCATCCCCCAAGTTCTCGTGAAGCTCGGTCAATTCGTGACGATGAAACTACCACGTTTCCAGACCGTATACCTTCGAGTTTAAAACCCTACTTCGATCTCGAACTCCCAATTCACGAAATGGAAAAATTCTTTGATAATTTTCAGGAAGTCTATGATGTTCAAGCTTGCTACAAACCAGATTTTAGCATTTATAATAGAATCGATTGTTATAAATTCATAAAAGTTCAATTTTTATTCAAATACAGACCACTCTTAAAATAACCAACTAAAATTCTTCATTTTTGTTTTAAAAACCATCGATTAAAGTATAGATTCAATAAATATTCTTGAACTCGTAATTTACAACAATTTATTTTTGTCGAATATTGATTTGAAACCTGTAACCGAGTTTACAGTGGAAATATAATTTACTGTATGTTCAAACAACTTTGGGAAAATATTATTTGAGATTAACATCTTGGTTTAAGGCTTAAGTATAAATAAAGATTTGACCAAGAAAGATTGGTTCAAAATTTAATTTAAAACCTGGAAAACTAAAACAGCCTAGTTACAGAGGCTACAACATGTACACAGCAGATATCATATAATTCATATTTGTTTTTAGATTAAATAGTATGCAAACAGATTTTCCTACTTAATTTTCTTAAAAAGTGAAGTTACTCACAGATAAATAAGAAAAATTGCTCACCTTGATTTCTGGAAATGGACAGAGACTTTAAATTTGAACAAGTGTGAGAAATGCAAGCTTCCATTTTGATTTTCAGTTTGAATTGGTTCAAGTTGTTTGCTTGCTTTGCTTCAGATTTCTCAGCTTTGAAGATGGACGAAATAAAATGATGAAGATAATATAAAAGGAAAAGTTGTACAGGCTGATATAAAGGAGAGAGTGTACAGGGTGTATATTTGTACAAGGTGATATTGCATTGTACAGGGTTATAATATGTTTTGTACAAAAGAATCAGAGATTTTTCTTGCTTTACCTTCATTTCGGCTGATGGGTATGAGGAGTGTACTTGAGAAGATATTAATAAATGTATGTCTTCTAACTTGTTTACAAGCTCTTGTTATTGTATTATGTATGTACTTATTGCTTTCATTTATTTTATTTTTACTTTGTCTATGTTCTTTCACTTTCCTTTGTTTGTAGGCTGATGAGAGAAAGTTTGGGTGCTGCATTAATTGCTTTGTACAAATATATATTTATCTATACGCATATCTTCATTTGCAAGCCATTTCACTTATTTCATTCATTTACATATACTTGCTTACTTGTTCACATACTCTCCTTTCTTCCTTCTTTTGTGGCTGAGCAGATGTTGTTGTGTACTAAGGGATATGGCATTTAATGCCTTGGTCCTTTTATGTTTACAAATATCATTTCTAGCTTTTTAAATCTATTTAGTACATCCTGCATATACACATTTTATGTTTCTTATACCTTGCTTCACGGCAGGTACATATATGAGTTCCTAAAGACTATGTACTCTATACTTTTCTTAAGTTCATTTATGTATTTTGCTTTTACAAAAAGGTGCAGCCTGGCCTTTAAATTTGTGAGCACATATATATAGTTTGTCTTGTTTAAAAGCTTATTTATTTATTACTTATAAATGTGCATTAATATATCACTTGACTAAGACATGTATTTTACATATTTATTATTTTTTTTATTTTTATTTTTATTCTCAACATAACTACCAAATACTTAAGTTAATTATTGATAAGATATGTTTTATTTTATATTTCACTTAACTATAATTTATCTTTAAACCATTTATTAAAATTTAATTCAAATTCAATGTATATATATATATACATTTACAAATTTACTCGTATATTACATATACATTCATATGTACACATATATACACAATATACAATATTTTTAATTTAAATGATTGATATAGAATATATTTGAATCCGGGGAAACTCGCAATCTATTTACCGTTTTATTTCACTATTTTAATTCAAAAATTCATTTAATTATTAATTTAAATCTATATAAAATCCGGGGTCGTTACAGACTTCCCCCCTTAAAAGAATTTCGTCCTCGAAATTACCAAGGAGACAAAAAGATAGATGAAGAATGTTTCATCAAATCAAACTGAACATTTATTCTGCATTTGGTTTACCAAATCAGAATATCGATAACAGATACAAGAACGAATCTGTTTGACACTTCACAAGATACTCGGGTTATCCATATCTACGAAATATGCAATGGCATCGATTAGTTCAAAGGGATAACTAACAATTCGTAGAATATATTCGGAACCCAAAGAATAGACAGATATATGGATACGATTTCAAAAAATTTTAGTTTAAAACTAAAGTATACCTATCAACCATAGCAATCAAAGCAACCAATACATCCAAACAAACAAGTCTGGCCTATCTGGAGTTTATGTCCCATATTAATATATCGAATCTTCTTTTCTGGATCTACCAGAAATTATCGAAGAATTGAGAAAAGATGCTGAACAAAAGAGATCGATAGAGAAAAGATTGCTTCCTTGTTGTTACAGGATATTGACCAATTATAGTCGTATTCCTCTGTCCCCTATCTCATCCTCTTCTTGCACTCATACTCACTATCAGTAGATAGTAAGAGAATTTACTGAGGCATTCGAACGGATATCTGAGAATTACTCATTCTAGAGTTTACTTCACTATATCTCTAATGAGCTACTTAACGTGTTATACTCCTGAGCTAAAGTTCAACCTTAGCTCTGATACCACATGTAACGTATCCGGTTTTGCCCGCTCGAAAATCAACATCCGTACTTCACATTGTACTAGAATGCCGCAGATTCGACCGTTCAAATCCGATTCGCCGGAGCTATAACACAATTAAGTAAATAACACAGCGGAAAAAATGAATAATACATTGATATATAATATCTGGTACAACAGAGTGATACAATGAATATCAATATACATCAGAGATGATACAACAAATATCAGAGATACAAGAAATAGCAGCAGAAAAGAAAACGATAACAACAGCAGCGGAACAATATCAATAGAAGTGATAACTCCAAAATGATCTTCAGACAAGAATGAATCCACAACTCCAAGATAAGCAACTTCGATGAATGAACTAGCTCCAGATAATCTACTAAACCTGAATATCTGAAAAGAAACCCAACTCTAGACTGCCCGTGTGGAAAATAGTGGGCACCCAGAGTTTAGGAAGGGAACAATAAACTCCGGATCAGTCATGGGACTGGTGTGAGCAACAAAAACAGTTCATCTTTAAACAAACACAAAAGGGTTTAAACATTGAAATCTGCAATGCTTTTTAGAAAATGAAACTACCATAAGACCTCCCGCCACACACATAATGCAAACGCAGAATTGGAGGAGATTTCTTCTTATGATAGTCAAAGATGCTTACTACGCAAAATCAATTGGATATTATTATTAGTGCATAGTGGAAAACAATTTGAAAGTATAATATTAATCTTAGCCAGCATAGGTACCATTATACTATGCCTACTATAGCTACCATATTAGATGGCAGGTTCTACAACTAAAATCGTACAAGGTTCGTATTGGAGAAATGGATTTCCAACAAATGGTCAGGCTAAGGAACTTCCTTCCGTCGCATGGGATCGCCTCTGGCGGGACGTCCCGAGAGACAAACTGCTCTCTGCTAACAAGGCCGGGTTACCCCTGTAACAGGTAACTCACGAATATGCCACCTCCCGGTCCTTTGGGACCTTTATCCGAGCTCCGTATCCAACATCACACATCATAAAGAAAGTGTATCCACATGAGTAAGTATCTGGGCTCCATACCATGATACCACCCCTTTCCAGAAGGAAATGACATACCCTAAAGGGCGCGACCCTCATAACCTTGCCGCAACGATCCTGTTTCGACCATTTCCGGGTTGTGAGGTCCTGACGAAGTCTCGTCCACAAAGCTACGCTTTGTCACAAAGCCATGCTTTGGGTCAACAGATGATCAACCTATGATCACAAAGATAAATGATCAAACAAATGATCATATCACAAATGATCAAACGATGATCATCACACAGCTACACTCAGCATGCCACATTACCAAATTGGGATATATCGCTGATAAATTTCAACTACATAACCTCTGAGCTCGTACGTCTCAGAGAAGGGTGTTAAGCTAAGAGAATAAATTCTCCGCCACCAACAGAAATGTATTTGAAAGAAATCTGCTTTATATCTCAAAGTGTAATGTCAGACATGTATCCATACAAGTCTGTTCCGGGTTCGAACAGAACCGAAGGCACTTCTCACGAAGCCCTTGCAATTCCGGATAATTTCCAATCACGTCCGGACTTCCCATCACAAAGGGTGAAAAAATCTCTATACCGGGGACCAGTCGATGCAGAGACATTCGACGAGTTGTCCTTTCGTTTTCGTGAATATCCGATCTTCAACACCGGTCTTCAAATGCTATCCATATACGACGTATCATTATTCGGAATGGGTTATATGACACAAATGTCTTTTCCCGGCTAACCCGAATAACGAGCGCAATATTCAAAAACATATGGATATGTGATTTCAATTAAGTCACAACTTAATAATTCAAACCCTTCTTCCAAAATAGTTTAAACCAATCATCATTTCAAATCTTTAAATAAAAAGATTTATTTCACACCGTTCACTCCGTTTTCACAAAGATTCATTCACAGTTTTTTTCAAAACAATTTCTGTTTCAATTGGATTAACTCGTTAAATCTTTAAAATAAAGATTCAACTTATAGCTTTCAAAACAATTTCATTTCGAATGGTTTAAACAAAATCATCATTTTAAATCTGTTAAAAATAAACAGATTCTATTCATAGCTTTCAAAAAACATTTCAATTTCATTTTAAATTTGAAACCTTTCAACACAAATTGGAAGTTCACTTCTTATATGAGAGCTGTTATTATTTGAAAACAAATAGTTTTCGTTTCAGAAAAATCCAATTATATTTGCTCGAGTTAAAGCCTTTGGATTTAAATTCAACTTCCCAAATCAATACTTTTTAAAATAGTTTAACCCATATATAACTGGTATGACATCTTTAATCCCTATTTCAAATCATAGAATTCAATTTCAAATCTTGAATTCAAATTTAAATCAAATTATTTAAATTATCCAAAATTTTATTAAGTTATCCAAAATAACTTTTATCTTTGAGATTCCATTCCAAAAGCTTTTCGCATTTAAACCGAAATTTCCAATTTCTAAAATCAATTGAAATTAAAATTTCAATTTCAAAAATATCAAATTTAAATTAGCTGTGACTTAATCGATTTCCACGTGAAATTCATATTTGTGTGTGTAACAGTGTGGTCTAGGGTTTTACACACAATAGTGCAACATCAATCATCCTAGATATATCGATAAGCGGTATAATCGATAACGCTTATCTTCATTCGCAGATTCATAGATAAAGGAAATTTATCGGTCACAAAGATTCACTATTACAATTCGATGTGGGTTTCGGATAACCAACTGGAATCCGACTCCCTGTCGCATCGAAATTCAAGTGCCGTTTTACGGGCCAAGGGTTTCATATTCACATAGTAATATATCACAGAAACAGATATATATATATATATATCGCAGATAATCAATTACATTCATTACAGATCACAACACAAATCAGGGTGTATCACAAAGCATTACAAATCAGGGATTTCAAACAATTCAACATTCACTAGAATCCAAACATTCATAAGTAAGGTCAGTTAATATCTCAATTACTTATGAATAAACTACAAGTCTTGGTTAATTAATCATAAATTAATTGTAAACCATTTCAATTAATTATCTTTTAATCAATTTATTATCCTCGAATGAATTACCTTAATTAATAAATCATATTAATTAATTACCATTTAATTAGCCTTTAATTAATTATTAATTAACCCTTAACCAATTAATTAACTTTTAATTAATTACTCTTAGGTAATTACATTTATTAATTAATCACTTTAATTAATTAACCCTATTAATTAATTAGGCTTTAATTAAACACTTTGATCATAAATTAATTACTTTAAATTAAGTAATTATTCTTAATAAATTAATCTCCTTTAATTAATAAACCCCTTTAATTCCTTTCATTATGTAATTACCTTCAATTATTAAATAATTAATCTTAATTAATCACATTAATAAATTAACTCTTAATTACTAACTAAATAATTAAATCTCTAATTACCCAAACCCTTAATTTACTTAAGATAATCTACTTATCTTAATCACATACTTAATCACATTCATCAAATCACTTTGGAAATCACTTAGAGATTCTAATTAAACAATTATCCCAAAAAAAATTATTTTAAAAAAAAAACAAAACAATTTCAAAATATTAGCTGTAAAATTTAAACTTACTTTTAAAACTTGTTATGATTTCCTTTTATCTTTAAACCTGTACCAAGTTTACTTTTAAAATTTTAAAACCTGGAAAACAGGTTTCTTTTTTTTTTCACAGTTTGAAACCTGGTGACCACAATATAAAACCCGAACCCCTAATAAATTTTACTCGAGCCAAACATCATCACCCCCGAGTACGACTTCGAGACAACCTCCTTTGAGTATTCTCCTTCTTCCTCAACCACTTCAAACAACCAGATACGAACTACCACGCGTGCACGTGCACGAGGCGGCGCCGGAGCTCTGGCGAACTCCATCATCACAGGCGAGTCACAATTCTCCTCCAGATTCGAATTCAAACTTGGTTCAACACAACAAAACTCGAAATAAGATTTCACCCATTCGTTCGAACTGCAGCTCGAACACACCCAATAACATTTGCTTCGTTCTCATCACATAGTCCACCAGAAAATTCGCGACTCCTCCCATAGCACGTCAACACCCCAAGCCATCATCCCCCAAGTTCTCGTGAAGCTCGGTCAATTCGTGACGATGAAACTACCACGTTTCCAGACCGTATACCTTCGAGTTTAAAACCCTACTTCGATCTCGAACTCCCAATTCACGAAATGGAAAAATTCTTTGATAATTTTCAGGAAGTCTATGATGTTCAAGCTTGCTACAAACTAGATTTTAGCATTTATAATAGAATCGATTGTTATAAATTCATAAAAGTTCAATTTTTATTCAAATACAGACCACTCTTAAAATAACCAACTAAAATTCTTCATTTTTGTTTTAAAAACCATCGATTAAAGTATAGATTCAATAAATATTCTTGAACTCGTAATTTACAACAATTTATTTTTGTCGAATATTGATTTGAAACCTGTAACCGAGTTTACAGTGGAAATATAATTTACTGTATGTTCAAACAACTTTGGGAAAATATTATTTGAGATTAACATCTTGGTTTAAGGCTTAAGTATAAATAAAGATTTGACCAAGAAAGATTGGTTCAAAATTTAATTTAAAACCTGGAAAACTAAAACAGCCTAGTTACAGAGGCTACAACATGTACACAGCAGATATCATATAATTCATATTTGTTTTTAGATTAAATAGTATGCAAACAGATTTTCCTACTTAATTTTCTTAAAAAGTGAAGTTACTCACAGATAAATAAGAAAAATTGCTCACCTTGATTTCTGGAAATGGACAGAGACTTTAAATTTGAACAAGTGTGAGAAATGCAAGCTTCCATTTTGATTTTCAGTTTGAATTGGTTCAAGTTGTTTGCTTGCTTTGCTTCAGATTTCTCAGCTTTGAAGATGGACGAAATAAAATGATGAAGATAATATAAAAGGAAAAGTTGTACAGGCTGATATAAAGGAGAGAGTGTACAGGGTGTATATTTGTACAAGGTGATATTGCATTGTACAGGGTTATAATATGTTTTGTACAAAAGAATCAGAGATTTTTCTTGCTTTACCTTCATTTCGGCTGATGGGTATGAGGAGTGTACTTGAGAAGATATTAATAAATGTATGTCTTCTAACTTGTTTACAAGCTCTTGTTATTGTATTATGTATGTACTTATTGCTTTCATTTATTTTATTTTTACTTTGTCTATGTTCTTTCACTTTCCTTTGTTTGTAGGCTGATGAGAGAAAGTTTGGGTGCTGCATTAATTGCTTTGTACAAATATATATTTATCTATACGCATATCTTCATTTGCAAGCCATTTCACTTATTTCATTCATTTACATATACTTGCTTACTTGTTCACATACTCTCCTTTCTTCCTTCTTTTGTGGCTGAGCAGATGTTGTTGTGTACTAAGGGATATGGCATTTAATGCCTTGGTCCTTTTATGTTTACAAATATCATTTCTAGCTTTTTAAATCTATTTAGTACATCCTGCATATACACATTTTATGTTTCTTATACCTTGCTTCACGGCAGGTACATATATGAGTTCCTAAAGACTATGTACTCTATACTTTTCTTAAGTTCATTTATGTATTTTGCTTTTACAAAAAGGTGCAGCCTGGCCTTTAAATTTGTGAGCACATATATATAGTTTGTCTTGTTTAAAAGCTTATTTATTTATTACTTATAAATGTGCATTAATATATCACTTGACTAAGACATGTATTTTACATATTTATTATTTTTTTTATTTTTATTTTTATTCTCAACATAACTACCAAATACTTAAGTTAATTATTGATAAGATATGTTTTATTTTATATTTCACTTAACTATAATTTATCTTTAAACCATTTATTAAAATTTAATTCAAATTCAATGTATATATATATACATTTACAAATTTACTCGTATATTACATATACATTCATATGTACACATATATACACAATATACAATATTTTTAATTTAAATGATTGATATAGAATATATTTGAATCCGGGGAAACTCGCAATCTATTTACCGTTTTATTTCACTATTTTAATTCAAAAATTCATTTAATTATTAATTTAAATCTATATAAAATCCGGGGTCGTTACAAGTAACACCTATCGATACCATAGCATCCTATGTACCGACCAGAATTTATAAATACTCAACAGAACAAATTAACACAATACAAAACATTTTTATAGCACTAACAAATACACTCTCTCGTATATATATACACTTAGACTCATTCTAGGGTATTAGTAACCCTATCTCTAATGAGTTTAAACCCCAACGGGCTATGTTACCTCTAAACCAAAGCTCTGGTACCAACTATGGCGACCCACCTTTTTGGACGAGTTAAATCGACAATAAACCACACATGTCTAACTCAAACCATTCAAAAAGGAGGATTGTAAAAGGGGTTTAATAAGAAAAAAAGAAAAAAAAAATAGAATCTCACAGCGGAATGTCAAAATATAATAATTAAATAAACAGTTCATGAAGCTGTTTTACAATATACATTTGATTACAAATTTTATACAAAAATCAAAGTACAAACAACAACATACCAATCATGATGCAGCGGAATAATACTAATAATATAATATACCAAACTCTGTCTTCATCCTCCAAAGATAATATCTTCAACCACTGAAAATCTCAGGCTAACCCGAGCATAATGAAAAGACAAAACACTCGATTCAGAACTAAAAGTTCTTATGTAAGTTTAATTAAGAACACATAATAATGGGTGTAATAACTTCAGAGATGTTTACGGGGTTTTGACATCTCCTATCCAGTGTATAACGTGCGTGCAATAACATAAGAGATGTTAAGGGATTTTCCATCTCTTAAGGATTCGTTAAACTATCTATATGTAGTAAGATACACTATATATGTAGTGTCTAATCAGTAAAGTAAATATTTTCTTAGCGTTAAGGCTTTACATTAGTCCCTCTTAACACATTTTTAAGCAGGTAGTCTATGTAGGTCCTATAAAACAACCAGTAATGTCAGTAGCCAGTGAGTCTCCCATAGGTACCATACTAAAACAAAATCTTAGTAGGTGCGTATAAGGATAAATAGTATGACAAGGCACGTGAGGCAATGCCCAAGGTAGGATACTACCAGTTCGGGTCGTAGGACTGGTGGTAACGCATCGTAGCTACGACCGCCCACCGCGTCCAACACTCCCAAATTAAAATCAAGGTGCACCGATCAAGCCAACATCAATATAGTAATACAAAGAGGTGTGTCCGCTAGGGGTAGCTAACCCACTTGGCCTTGACAAGCCATCCTGTTTTAGTCATTTCAAATTGGCGCAAGTGCCCGGGTCATCCATCATCATTCTCTTTCTTCAAATCCAGCAAACATTTACCAAATCTAACCACTTCATTTTGGATCATCCACCACGTACACAGTTGTTAAAGTGGTTCCAATATTGATAGAGGATATGCCAATAAAAGGCCCCGGTCTCTTTAACAACAAAACGTCATTTTTCACACCAGTTGTTCTTTTACATTTCGAAACCGATTTATATTTGATATCAAAATACCATATTCACTTCAAAAATATCACTTCATTTCAAAATACCATATTTACTCAAAATATGTCATTTTCACTTGAAAATATCATTTCAAATTCCAACTTAGGTTATAACTTCATTTAACCACATTCGCATTTAAATCAACGATTTAAATATAAACATTCCAACTTTTAAATCAAACTGTTTCTTTCTATTTCAACGAATCTAAACCCATGTCCAAGTTTCAAATCAACAAAACTCACTTTCCAATCTTTCAATTCAATTGACTCAATTTCGATTTAGTTTCAAATCAACTTGATTTTAATTTCATTTTGAATTAACTTCAATTTCCAAAACATTCATTTTAACTTCAAATTTGATTCAACAATTCAATTCGATGATTTAAAATTTCAATTCAATTCTTATTTTAAATCATTTCAATTTATATCAATTTCAACTCCAATTTCAATTAACTAATTTAAATCACTTAAATCAAATTAAACCTCATTATTCAATTTTAAGTTCCAAATCTTAAAATAATTCAATTTCCAAAGTTAAAGTCATATCTCAATTATAACTTAGTATTTCCAATTCAATTCTTTAAAACAATTTCTTTTAACCAATTTCAACATTTCAAAGCTTGAATTAGAAAATAATTTAATTCATATAAATCCACAATTTATTACCTTTTAAAAACAATTTCATTTAACCAAAATACAAAAATCAATATTTTTAAAACCATTGAATTTAACCAATTCGATGTTCGTATGTAACTTTCTACCCTATAGCCAAGTGATCAGTTATTTCAATTTTAATTATAAGGATGGATATATATCATTTCAATCCAAATCAAAGTGTCATAAGTATATACCATTTCAACCTATTTCTTAATTTATTCAAAAAAATTTAAATAATAGTTTATATGCTTTCAATTAATATACAAAGTGATAACATGGATAAAAATAAATAAATAGACATCCAATCATCTAATATGTCAACAAATAGACATCCATCATAATCAACATCCAAATCAGCCAATAATTCACAACAATTTACTGGTTATCAATATCAAGTATTTAACTAGCAATTCAATTCCAATCTCAATTTAATTGGCAATTTAATTCAATAAAATTCAATTTCAATTAAAATGTCAAATTAAACTACCAAATAGCAACCAATAAAATTCTTATCACATCATAAATTTAATTCAACTAACATAAGAAGGTTTAGTGTTGCATGAGTGGGCTAAATCACTCACCTTTGATTTTAGTCCATAAAAATCCAAATAGAAGCGCAAAATCTCAATAGTCTCCAAATTCAACCAAATCAGTTTCATGTTGTCCGAAATATAAATATGAATCCAATAGAAGAAATCGCACATGAATCGAAGTTTATATGCAAAAGATATTCATGTTATAAGAAATATTATTAAAATAATAATTGGTACACACGTTTAATATAAAAAAAATAAAGAAAGTTTAATAATTACGTTTATCTCAAGATGAGGCTTCAAGCAAAGATGGAAGAACAAACTAAGATGTGGGCAGGACGTGTAGGAAAAATGAAAAATAAAACTCATGTTTCATAAAAGAAAGCTTTTGAATTTGCAAAAATGAGAGCTTTTGAATTTGCAAGCTCACATTAAAATGATTCGGGGATAGGAAGATTTGAAATGGTGATCTAAACATAGGAAATGAAGCGGCGACAAGAAAAAAAATGAAGGGCCAAGTTTAAAAATGTAAACAATTTGCTGATGAGAATATAGCTTCAGAAAAGAATAATTTGAACTAAATGAATATGAGGTGTCATGAGAAATAAAACGTAAAAGAATAAATAAAGTGGCAGGTTATTTAATAATAAGGAAATGAAGGTGGAGAGACAAAAAAGAATGTCACGTTTCTAAAATGAAGGCTTTAGGAAATATAGGCTACCAAAATAAAAACAATAATATGAGGTTGTGGAAGGAAGCTACATGAAAACAAAATTAAAAGAAACGAAGTGGCTATAGAAATATGAAATGAGGTGGAGAAAACAACGAACTCACAATTTTTTTTTACTTTAGGAATAAGAGGTAGGACATGGTGTAAAGAAGTGAAGAAAGGTTAAATTAAAAAATATATATACATATAAAATGATACTTATGTTTGAGAAGATGTAGCTTCAAGGAAAAGAGGAAGGAAATAAACGAAAATGAAGAAACAACAAAAATGAGGAAAGAAATGTGGTATGTATTAAATAATGACGAAAGAATGCATGGACCAAATGTACACTACTAATAAACCTTTGGAATTCAAATTTCAAACTTATGTCTCCTCTTTATTACTTTCCTAAACTCCCATAAACTCAAAGTTACACCCATTTACATTAACACACTATGAATGAAAATAAATTCTCTACACACATTTGTGTAATTAATTAAGGCAATATACAACATTAAGAACCTTTCATTTCTCTGTGTGTGATTAAATTGGGAATTTAAACAAACATGTTAACATTTCGATTAAACATTTTACTAGGAATGCATTAACATACATTCAAAAATATGACAGCATAAATGAGGTAATATAAATATGTGTATAAATATACACACACGTATTTTTTTATCGCCACTTGTAGTTTACATTCATAAATAAAAAATATGAAAATAATCCACATAAGGAGGCAATGAATGTTAGAGTAAATTAAAAGAGTGAAAATGGAAAGTTATATTATGTTGCAATTAAAATCTAATCATGTCTAAGTGAAATGGAAATAGTCAAGAGTAAATCTATTTTACCTCCTTTATAATCACCTATTAAACATTTAATTTAATACCGTATAAGGTTTCAAACCTAATTAATTCATTTTTTTTATGATTCAATTGGATCTGAAACATAACTTTATATTTAGGTGTAAACATATATGCAATAAACTAAAATTAAAAATTTAAAACATGAACTGAATTAGTTGGAAATAAATCACCCAATTTAAATTTATTTCAATATATGTTTACGATTAACGTCTTCCCTCTTTTTAATTAAAAGATTCTAATTAGAGATAAACATTCATTTTATTCTTTACAACTTTAACATTTGCAATTTCAAATCTTATTGTTAATATGCAACCCAACATTGTTTCACATTCAATTAATTTGGGTTATCATCTTTTAAATTATTGAAATTTGTTATTTAAATTTTTTATCTTAGATTATAGAAAATTCAAAATATTGTTTATCCCATTCTTTATTAACATTTATTATTCTAATCGATGGAATTTACATTCAAACGGCTTTTAATTATACTCAAATCAATATCATTAAATTATATTCTAATATGCATTACCATCATTTCCTCATTGAAATTTGTCGTTTTAGAATTCATTTAAGATCAAGTTATATATTCTTACAAAATTTTTTTTTACATTAATCAATCATAAATTTTATTTTTTGACAAAATTAGATCCCAAAAATCTTATTAATTTTGATATTTTTAATTATCAAAATTCGGGTCATTACAACACCTAATGGCTGCAAACATCGCATAAAAGCCATACAAACTTAGTAAATAAAAATACTTAAGTTGAATATCTTCTTAAATTATATACAAATCATTTAATACTTATTCAAAACTTCATATACACTTCAACTTATATATGGGGGTGTGTGTGTGTATATATATGTATGTATGTATAGCCTTGTATCTTTATTTGTAAACTCCTTACCCAAAGTATACACTATGATTATAAAATCACTTTATAAATTCCCTATATAATATTCACTTTCTGAAAGTAATAGGTTTTTAAGGTACTAAACAAAAATTCATTTTAACACGTAAAAAACACAAACAAATACTCACACTATACATCTGAACATCACTTTTTTTAGGTACTAAACAAAAATTTTCTCAAAATATTAGTAAAAGAACTTTTACTTAATATATCTTCACTACAAGTACGCTTATACACACACCTAGATAAATACACATATATAACATACCCCAATGATCGACCCTTCGATCATTTAACAACTCGTGCATCATATGTGAGAGTCGAACAAAAATGGAAAAAAACATCCTAAGTCTTACTCCTCTAAGGCCAAAAATATGTCTCTATCTCTGCATTATCCTAACTTGTGCTCTGATACCATTGTTGTAATGCCCCAGTTCAATTCCCTGCTATAAGAGGGAGTCAACCGTTCAGAAGCATTGAGTAAGGAAAATAATAGGAGTGATCCTTCATATACACTCCCTTAGGTCAATAATAGATACGTTTAAAAATAATAATATAACTCAGTAATACGTCTATTAAAATCAAAAATGGATCAACACTCGATATAGAGTTATTGGGAGCCTGTGTGACCTAGATCTAGCAGGTAGCAATAACATAAAAAAGAAAATAAACATAAATAGGAAAGAGAAACATAAGATTTTATAGAGGTTCGACAATCTATGACCTATGTCCACTTTATACTTTGTTGCTTGTTGATTTGATATAGTTTGCTTGAGATCACAAGGGGTTTGAGAGAGAGAAAGTTACAAGTACAGGGGTTAGACAAGTTCTAAGTTCACCGAGAGTAGCTGCCTTGGTGACTATGCTTTAGAGGAAAGAGTTGAAGAACAGATAGAGCTCCTTCATAGTGATAGCAGAATCCAGATCCTCTTTTGGTTGCTCTATGATTTGTATTTATAGGGTAGTAGTCGTATTAGGCCAGAAGAAGAGTTTGAGCAGAGTCCAGAGGTTGGCCCGAAGGAGTACAAACAATCGTAGGACCCACAGACTTGTTGAGACATGTCAGTGCCGATATGTTTTTGTTGGTCAAATGTGATCCAACTCTTTTTCACTCTTCGTGCTACTTGATTTTGAGTTGTACTATGTTGTTTCCATAGATCGTTGGTTAATTTTAATGATTATTCCTTCATCACTAGGTTTGTTCTTCCATTTCAACTGTTTAACTCTTCAACTCTTGAAATAGGATGCCTAAAGCTCTCGGAAATCACTTAGACACATATGGAACATGCAGATAATAACTCATGTGAAGTTGGAGTGGAGGTATTTAGAGAAAAAACTTGTCATCATAAAACATGTTGTCAAACCATATCGTCATAAGACATGTCATCATAAACATGTCATCGTAAAACATGTCGGTATGAAACATGTCATCGTAAAACATGTCGATATGAAACATGTCGTCGTAAAACATGTCACTATAAAACATGTCATTGCCAACATGTTCCTTTTGTGTATTTTTGGTTAATTTTTTTTGACTATTTCCTTGCTTCATCTAAGTGTGCTTGCCAATTTTCAATTAGTTTTGTCTCTGTCTCAACGTTCTAACTTATGTTGACTTCTACTTGGTTAAAAATCTAGTTAACATTTGCCCTGCAGAGTATGCATTCATTGAAAACAAAGTGTACTCTGGATCAAGACAAGTTCTGAATTTCATCCTGTGAATTCTAGTTGATCATTTGGATGCCATCTTGAGACATTGCTTTTACTAGGTTTATTGTTCGTTAACTGTTCGTTTTAGTTGCGTTTGAGATTTCATTCCTTTATGTTGACGACTTGATCTGCACTCCAAAGATTACGTTGCACTTTGGGTTGGTATAGGAACACTTCGTGATGATTTCGATATTATGGAAATTACAAAAGGAGATGGTTGAATTTTGGATTGTACTTGGCTGGTGGTGAAGCTATGTTTTGCCTCGGTTGAATGCATGCTGATTCGAAGCCAAGTCCTGTTCTCTAGCTTCAACTATATCTTTTTGATCATTTGGCTAAGTTTCTATTACCGTTTGAATTCAAGTGCGATGATTTATTCCAAAATCGGACATAGTGGATGATTCCATCGTATCGCTTTTCTCATTTTTGCACTTGAAGTGATCCCAAAATGAAAAGCTTTCCACATCGTTCCGGACAGCAGCTCGGTTATCGATTTCTCATCGATAACGGGTAATTCCCAAAAAAGATGATCTTAAAGTACAATGTGACTCGGTTTTCTAACACGAGCGGGCTAACTACACAGTATGGTCTGTTTGTGGTGTTTGGGACACTGGACTCACTTTGCATATATAACACACTCTCGGTCAACGCTTAGAATTCGAATGGTCAACTTACTCGACTTCCCTTGGATTTCTAGCATTGGTCATACGGGAATATTATTCAAAGTAAAACATACCTGATAGTGTTGAACGTCAAGTTTTATTGTTTAGAATGACTTTCCGGTCATCCTATCTTTTACTCTGGCAAACCTCCAGAAGCTGGACCTTTCACAGCTTAGGCTTTGTCTTTTATTCCTATCATACCGAGACAATTGATTATAGCTAATTACAAGGCACATTTGCTCTTTTAGAGCTATTGTTAAATCCATATCCTCCTCTAAATGAGTAAATAGTCTTAAGAGTCTTGGAAGAAGTGGGAGAAGCAAGCGGGGATTCCCCAAAGCTTGTTGGCCTGCTGGTCATCTTTTTAGTTGTGCTGAAGCGAGAGTAGCCTCCGCTGTCTTGCAACTTTGTGTAGATAAACAAAATCCTAGCAATTTATCTGGTTATATTCATTTACTTGGCCATGCATACAATTTCCAATATGCTATGCTTGACGAAATAGGGACGTCGTTTAACTAACTTCATATTTTTTTCTATTTGTGCTCGGTCGTGTTCCTTTCAAACAAATATCATTGTAAATAGTACAAGCTCTACCTTGATCCCTACTGCCAGGGAACATTATCCATAATATTTACTCCTCAGTCATATGTTTCTGTTGTGAACTGCATCCTATTGATAGGGTTCTTCTGCTACGAGTCCAGCCATTAGCTTGAGCTAAACACGAGGGCAAATTATCTGATTGCCTCTATCTAATTGAGCTTCCCCAATCCCGACCTTGGATCGGGGAAAAGTCCAACAGTATTTTTTTTTAGTTTTTTGCTACTATCTTCGCCTATCATCTACTGAGAATGTCCTACTTAGTTAGCAGCTTCGTCTTTGATGTTTGGTCAGACATGGTTTCAATCTTCGAAAACTAGAGCATGAGTTATTTGATTCTGATTATCCTTCCTTGAAGTTGCCTATTTCTGGAGAATAATGAAATTTGTGAAGGCTAATGATTACACCTTTGTAATGTTGCCAATTTCTAGGTAACGGCAGATTCCTTTAGGTTGTGGCTAAAATTGCAATAGTGCATCAGTTTCCATCTCCAGAAACTAGCACATCAGTGACTCAATTCTGAGCCTTTCAGTACCGAGAGGTTCCTTTCAGTATTGAGAACTTTTGGCTCACTGCTTCCACTTGTATGTTTGCCTTTTCCCACCATGTTTATGGCAAGGGGTTTCACTTCACCATCGACAGTCGATTGCAAGGATATCATATTTTGCTCCTCTCCTCGCCACCGGGTGCACATCGATAATGTGGATTCCCCTTCCTTTGCGATTTCAAAAATCCAGTTTGTACGCCAGTCTTTGTCTCTAGGGACTAGTGGTTTAATTGCTTGATTTTGAGCATTGCTTTTTCTTGCTGCTGCACTTTTGTGTTCTTATGTAGCATATTCATTTACCATGACTTTGTATATGTAACTAATACTCCTACAGTCATTTTGGCATATTCTACTACATAACTCTGTTCAAAACTATTATGTAGCTAGGTTTAGAAAATTCCATGGTTGTTCATGTTTAGGCTTGGTTGAGTTTATTTCGACTAAGTGTTGGTGTATATGCCCCAGTCCATAGGGTTGATCACTCTGAATACTAAGTCTCGGGAGACTAGGTTTCCTAAGAACTACGTTTGGCTGCCCTCAACCTAATTCACACGATGGTTCCTATCTCTGAGAACTAGCGACTATGCTATTTGATTCCAAGATCTAAGCTATTAATGCTGTTAATTTCTTTGACTACAATAGAATTCTTCTGAGTTAACATCATGAGCCAATGCCATTCTGGATGTATGTATTAGAAAGATGCATCATCATCACCTTTTATAATAGTAAATTCTTCCAAGCCCAGTATTGAGATCATGATTATGCATCCGTTTATATCTCCGGAAACTTGTGTACAAATGACTCAACTCTATAGATTTTTCCTCGATGTCATGAATTTTCGTGCGATGTCAAATTCCTGAACATTAAGACTTTCACTTCCTTGGGTTGTATATTGTCACCAAAATGCTCTTTTTGTGAAATAGAGTTGATATTTAACTATCACTTCACTTATTCATGTTTGGACTTGGTGAGATTCCCTTCGACCTGGTATATGTGTGCCTATCCCTGTTTGTGGGACTAGCTATTTCGAACACCTGTATTCGCGTGTTTGTGAGAGATGGAAAGGTGTGGGGAAAATGATTCAATTGCCGCCAGTCTGGATCTCATTCCTACTCTAGGATTGAGGAAGTTCAATGATTTAATTTTTGACTTTCCATGATTTCCCCGCTTGTCCTTAGCTCTGCATACCTTGCTTAACTGCTAATCTCGTCACGGAAGTCGTGATCATCTGTCAGTTCCTATCTTTGAGAACTAGTGACTTAGCTTCTTAATTCCAAGTAACCTTTTCTCGAGATTGCCTATCTCTGGGCTGCATCAAAATTCTTTCTAAGTTGAATACTCAAAATTCGATTATGAACTAGGTACTATCTCTGGAAACTAGCACAGGGGCCATTCGATCTTGGGGATTTCCCTTCGGCGCCACCTTATCTCTAAGCAGTGGCTGATTCCTGTAATAAATGGCCGAACCATTCGACTAACATATGAAAGGTTAAGTCTTCCCATTGTCACCTATCTTCGGGTAATAGTAGTTTTTTGAAGATAAGAGTAGAAACTCATTTGACCACCAACTTCTATCTTCGGAAGCTAGTGCATCGATGGTTTACTGCTATGAGTGTGTCTCATAGACCATGTAGTTTGAAGTTTTCCTGGCTTTGCCAAGGCAACATCCATACTTAGAAAGTTATATAGTTTTCTGGCATTGCCATGGCAACAATGGTAATTAGAAAATAGAAAGTTTCCCGACGTTGCTGGGGCAACGCCGGTACTTAGAAAATAGAAAGTTTCCCAGCATTGCCTGGGCAACACCGGTACTTAGAAAATAGAATGTTTCCTAGCTTTGATAGGGGAACATCGGTACTTAGGAAATGAGAGAGTGTATCGGCGTTACTGAGGTAACACCGATACTTAGGAGGTTGGGATTGATTTTCCCATCGATCTGGCGGTTTAAGTAAATTTTCCCCATCGGCTCGGCGGTGTTGTATTTTAGTTGGTTACTAGTTTCAATATTCACAAACCAGCACTTTGATGATTGAATCGTAAGAGACTTTTCTTAGTGATGCCAGTCTCTGGGTAGTGATAAAGTCCTTTCAGTTGGGATTGAATCATTCATTCGATCCTGTATAGTTGGGTAGATTCCTTTGACCCATATAGCTACTTTCTCGACGTTGCCTAACTTCGAGCTACACCAAATTCTAGAAAGATAGAGTCTCTGGCATTTCCCTTACCTAGCTTTGTTTATAACCATCAAGTGCTCTCTTTGGTGATGCAAGGTCGTTTCTTAACCAATTCCATCGTTATTCTTATTTTTAAGGGTCGAATTTCCTCCGATCGATATTTGTTGCAATCTGACTTCCATTTGTAGTACTCGTTATTCCCAAGTGCCAAACTCTAGGCACTTATAGAAAATTAGACACGGTAGAGAGAGTCATTACATTGCCCCCAGTACGACCGCGCTCTTCCCATCCTAATTACTGATAAGTAGAGTTCGGTAACGCTTGTCTTGAATCTATGACACTTAACCTTTATTGTTCTGGGCCATATGTATTCTACTGGGTTGTTAGCATTGTTACAGATATCAGCTTTATTCGTTGGTTCCAATCTTTGAGAATTGGTGGTTTAGTTTCTCAATTTCGAGCGCTCTTCTTATCGTTATCTGTCTCAGAACAGCAACTGGTTTTCCGTAAGCAGGAGTCGAAGTACTTGATCAATCTTTGCATGGCTAATTATTCAAAGCATGGCTAAGGTCTAGGCCGCGATGAATTTATGACGGTCAGGGGTTATCCTTCTTGATGTTGCTAGTCTCTAAGCGGCATCAGATTCTTAGAAGACAAGTTATTTCCCTCAAATGTTGTCGGTCTTTAGGCTACACTGGCTGCTTACAAGTTAGAGTTTGAGAACTCAGTCGAAAACCTACTTCTATCTTCGAAAACTGGTGCGTCGATGATTTGATCTTGGAAATGCCTTCCATCATCGCTATCTCTGGACAATGGTAGGTTCTTATAGTTATCGCCAACCATTGGGTGATAGTAAGTCCTTCCTATTATCGCCTATCTCAAGGCAATGCCAAATTCTACGGTTTTCGATTCTCTTAACGATGTGACGGTCTGGACTCCTCGATGTTTCCGGGGAAATATCGTTGCCTAGGAGGCTGAACTAATTTTCCTTCCGATTCTGTAGTTGAAAGATCTCCCGGTGTTGTTGGGAAAACACCATTACTTTGTAACATCGGATCATTGCCCAGTGTTGTCAGGGCAACATTGGTACCTGAGAGTAGGAGAATTTCTTGGCATTGCTAGGGCAACATCGATACTTAAGAAGTTAGGTTGCCCATCAATCCAACGGCTTTGAGTACGCATTCCTTGTCCGGAGACAGAGGAGTGTTTCCTTGTGTGTGTAGCTTATGGTATGTGCATGAAAATGCTATTTCCAAGAACATGGTTCCATTTGTTCTTGAAACTTCGTGTAGCTTATGGTGTGCACATGTCAATGATTGTTTTCTTGAATGCGGTTCCATCAGCCCAAGAAACTTCGTACGGCTTATGGTATGCGCATGACAATTATTGCTTTTTTGAACGTAGTTCCATCGGTTCAAGAAGCGACATGGGGCTTATTGGTGGTGTATAGGGAGATAGGCCTTCCTAACGTTGCCAAAGCAACACTAGTTCTCAGAAAGCGTGGATCAATTTTCGCGGTCGATCCGGCGGTTTGGGTCGATTTTTCCCGTCGACTCGACGGTTTTGGACCTTCCCGATGTTGCCTAAGCAACACCTATTCTCAAAAGGTTTTGATCAATTTTCCCCATCGATCTGATAGTTTGAGTCAATTTTCCCCATTGACTCTGCAGTTTTGCTTACAAGAACGTTGTTCCATTGGTTAAAGAACCTAGATTTATTTATAAATGTAAGGTAAGGCAAGTCCTGTGCAATTTCATGCTGTGCTAGCTTTGACGGGGCAACAACAATACTTTGAGAAATAATAGTGCTTCCTGATGTAGATGGATCAACATTAAGGCTTTGGGAGTGGAGAAGTATTCTTAACGTTGCCGAGGCAACACCGATACTTAGGAAGATAGAAAGTTTTCTAATTTCGTCGGAGCAACACCGAGGCTTTTGAGGAATAGAAAGTTTGAGATGTTGTCGGAGCAATACCGAGGCTTTTGGAAATAGTAAGTTTCCTGATGTTGTTGAAGCAACACCGAGGCTTTAGGAAATAGTGATTTTCCTGATGTTGCCTGAGCAACACCGAGGCTTCAGGAAATAGAAAGTTTCTCGATGTTGCCAGAGCAACACCAAGTCTTTAGAGATTGTAAGCCTTCCCGATGTTGTCGGAGCAACACCAATTCTCAGAAGGTAGGGATCGATTTTCCCCATTGATCCAGCGGTTTGAGTCAATTTTCCCATCGACTCGGCAATTTTGCTTACAAGAACCCGATTCCTTTGGTTTAAGAAGTTGTATTTTCCGATAAAATAGAAAGAGAGGCAAGTCCTTCCTATTTACAATGCCCCCAGTATCCATGGGTGGCTTATTTATGAAAATAGGAAATATATAGATAAAGCTGAGCAAGGTTGCATCGTGTTTTGGTGCTGCTTAATAATCAATCTTCCATCAGTTGGCTGAGATCTCTCTTTGCTGGGATTAGGAAATTTCCATTCAGTAGTTGGACCCTGGGTTCTCATAGCTCCATCGTCGTTCTATGGTTTCTTCACATACTGTTGGAGTTTGTTGTTCTTTATCAACTCCTCAATCATGTCCTTCACATGTCGGCATTCATTAGTATTATGCCCGTGTGTCTCATGAAAGCACTAGTACTTCCCCAATTGCTTCTACCGCTCGGATGTTTCCTTCCTAGGTGGTTTGTTGTAGTGCTCAATTCCCTAAGTAGCACGATAGATATTCTCTAGACTGTCATTCAACGGTGTATAGTCCTCTAGTCCAAAGTTTCTTAAGCGTTTCCATTCACGTTACACCCATCGCTAGAGTTTTGTCTCCTCCTCCTTTGAATTGCATTCATCCCTACATTTCTTATAGTAGCTCTAGAGTTGTTTCCATCATGCTTGATCACAACATTACTTTGAACCACGTCCTTATGTTGTTCAATAGGGGTCTTGCCTTCCATTGCATCAGTCTCCTTTAATCTCTTATGTTGGCTCACCTTTCAATTAAATTCCTCCATGGTAGTTGGGTACTTCATCTTAATCCATCTACCAAAGCCTGTATCCAGATGAATGGCTTGGAACAATGCCATATACATCACATCTTCTTTCGGGTTGCTTACTTTAGTAACCGCGGTGTTAAACTGGTTTATGAAAGCCCTTAGTGACTCATTAGGACCCTTGAGAACAGCTAGATAAGGACATCACATCCTTTAGTCGTGTAGTATGGAGTCTAAACTGTTCTAGAAATATCCTTGCCAATTTGTCAAAGGTAAAGTTAAACTTTGTGCGAGTCTTGTAAACCACATGGAAGTGACCCTTCCAAGAAAATAGGGAAACATCTACGGCGAACAACATCCGTTGCTCAAGCTCCATCCATATATCATTTGTATTTGTACAAGTGCTATTTAGGGTCCATCGTTCCATTGTATAATTGAATAGTGGGCATAGTGGGCATAGTGAACTTCTTAGGATATTCTTTTCTTAGAATGTTTTCAGTGAATGGAGTTTGGCTTGGCGCAGGCCCCAGTCTTCAAAATTCGTGCCCCTACTCTCCTTTACCAACTATTTGACCATGTAAGTGATTTACTCCTCGGTGGCATGGTAGTCCATAGGTCAAGCGTCAAGGGCTACACCGAGTGTTTGACTCCGCAAACTGTCTCGGTTTGCCAGTTGAAGCCTAGGTTCTCCATTCTCCGGGAGAACTATCCTGTGGAGTTCCGTTAACGCACGGTTGGTCTTATTTTGGCAGTTTGAACTTCATTTCTTGCATTTTTCCTGTTTATATTAGTGTTCAGTTCCAATCCATTACCTTTAAGTTGCATGTCGTCTTCAGAATCATAGACAAGCATTGCAATATTCTCTTGGTGAGTGTTCACTCTAGGATTTGGGTTTACAGCAGGTTGCCTTTCGATAGGAGGAGCACATCCATTGCCTCCTATAAAAATTCTTGTAGCTCCACAAACTACTTCTTTCTAGTTTTGTTTGCCATCCTTCCTGTTTAAGCCTAAAATAGAGAAATTCTCCTATTCTACAGCAGTCGCAGTTTCTTGCCTAACTCTCGGAGCACTTGGTGGCTGCAGTGCTAGCAAAACATCAATCTTATCCATGAGAGCCTTTTGGCTATCATCCATTTTTTGGTTAAGCTCATTAATCATCTGGTTAAGCTCTCCTTTAGTTATAACTTCTTGTTGAGTGGAGGATCATGGTGCTAGATTTCCAGTATTAACCTTCGTTTGTTGATTGTTAATATTGTTAACTTTAGTTTGTTGAGGTTTGCTTCATCACCACCAACTATTGTTCTTGTAGATCTCCCAGAAGTAGATTTATGTTTCTATATGCCATTGATTTTCAATAGAAATCCCACAAATCCTCTAACTAAATTCCTTGAATCTAACATCCGGATTTCTTCTAATCCAAAATAGAATGCTAGATCTAAGCTGTATTCAATTCTCAGTGAAAGCACCAAAATATTAACACTAAAAATGGATCAACACCCAAGATATAGTTGTAGGGAACCTATGTGACCTAAATCTAGCAGGTAGCAATAATAGTAAAAAGAAAATAAACAAAAATAGGAAAGAAGGTCACATGATTTTATATTCGGCAATCTATGACCTACGTCCACTTTATAGCTTTGTTTCTTGTTGATTTGGTATAGTTTGATTGAGATTACAAGGGGTTTGAGAGAGAAGAAGTCACAAGTATAGGGGTTAGATAAATTTTAAGTCCTAGAATTGCCTAGAGTAGTTGCCTGGTGTCTATGGTGTAGAGGAAAGATTTGAAGAAGAGATAGAGCTCATGCGTAGTGATAGCAGAATCCAGATTCTCTTCTGGTTGCTCTATGGTTTGTATTTATAGGGGTAGCAATCGTATTAGGCCAAAAGAAGAGTGCGAGCAGAGTCCAGAGGTCGACCCGAAGGAGTACGAAGAATCATGCGACTCACCGACTTGTTGAGACATGTCGATACCGAACATGATCATGTCGATGTCGACTTGTTTGTGTTGGTCAAATGAGATCCAACTCTTTTTCACTCTTCATGCTACTTGATTTTTAGTTGTCCCATGTTGCTTCCATGGATCGTTGATTGATTTTGATTATCATTCCTTCATCACTAGGTTTGTTCTGCTGTTTAAGCTTTCTAACTCTTCAACTCTTCAAACTCTTGAAATAGGTTGTCCAAAACTCTTGGAAATCATTTAGGCACATGTGGAATAGGCAGATAATAACTCATGTGAAGTTGGATTGGAGGGATGTGGTGCAAAAACATGTCGTCATAAAACATGTCGTCATAAACATGTCGTTATAAAACATGTTGGTATGAAAGATGTCATCGTAAAACATGTCGGTATGAAACATTTCGGGGCCAATATGTTTCCTTTGAGTATTTTTGGTTGAAATATTTCTAATCTATTTCCTTTCATCTAAGTGTGCTTTTCAATTTTCAAGTCGTTTGTCTCTATCTCGACGTTCCAACTTCTATTGGCTTCTGCTTGGTCAAAAATCTGGTTAACAACGTCTCTCCTCTCAGCACAAAATAATGTACATGAATAGTTTTAGCATAGAATAATGGAGAAATAGCACACATATAAAAACATTCTAGATTAAAATGTCGTAATTGATCAAAAAGTAATGTATACATAACTGACGTCAAAGTATATGAATATCACAAAATATACACATCATGTCTATTAAAAAAGATATACATATAATCGATTATAAGTGCATCAAATATACATATTATCATCACAGATAATAACATGAAGAACAAAACCCTAGGAACACCATTGTCCACATCACTATCACCAAAATGAATCGTAAAAAGAGGTGTAAAACCATAGCAAAATATCCTGTCAAAACAACCTCAGTTTGAACCGAGGTTGTAAAACAAATAACAAACCCCACATCAGGCTGGAATCTAACTATGACTGTAATAGTGTACATGTAACAATAATAGAGAGTGATATGTAGGATAGGTCTCGTACTATCCAGAATGAATGTCATATACACTTAATATTAACTCCAATCCTATTATATAACGTACATAATGTCATAATATGTGAGACATATCTCCATTTAATGTGACCACAATCGCAATTGTACTTAATTGTGATTCACTCCTAATTATAGTTACTGAGTGTCACATATAGCGACGTCTAGTAGTTATGAATTGATTATAGATTATATAACTCATTTAGGGCAGAATACACTCCTCCAAATGCTGATTGAGCTAAGACACTGCCTTTTTCATCCGTATATTCATCAACCAGAATTGTGAATGCACCCACACGGCCTATTTGCTATACTATTCTCTACTGTATAGATATCATCGTTCCCATAAAATATACAATGTGTTCATCATCATTTTTGAACTCATGTGGTAGGTTGTTGGGTGTGTGACAAATGGACCAGAAAATCACTCGATCTAACCTAGGATGGATCTAGCCTGTCTAGTATCTCTTCTCGTTTGATCAGTTCATTTTATTTTACTTGTTCTTATTGCGATAATAAACCCCACCCTAACTATCATTTAACCCAATGTTATTAAGGGTTTTGACATGATTCAACATTCACAAAACATCATATATTGTACATACCTTCAAAATAATAGATGGGGTATACATATAGTATTATCATGAAGATATTAAACATGACTTATTTATATATTGTATAATATCTCTCTTGGTATGGCTTAGCCGTAGCGTACAAATATGCGCAATATATGACCTTATAACAGTGAATTATATGTGATGAATCATTTAGCCACAACTTAAACCTTACTCATCCGTGTGTACTTCATCCATGCATACTTCATCCACACAATAGCATGATTTTCTATTAAGTTTTATTAATAAATAATTAATTCCGAAAAGGAAAAAAATTATTTAAAATAAACAGTTCTAAAACTTAAAATCTTCAAAATATCTCTTTATGTAAACTTCTAACTCATGTACATATATTAATAACCTATTTTTGACTTTTAATTAAGTAACATCAAATCATATTGACCCAAGTAAGTAATTAGAAAGGCGTACAAAACCACTTAGATACAAAGAAAATTTTGAATCAATTTAATCATCAAAAACATATAAATCTACACTTATACGCTTCTGGAAATGAAGGATTTGACCCATCAAAACACAATATTTTTCAATATAATTTTCAACGAATATTAATATCTGAGTTGAGAACTACATATCAAAATCACAACATTTTAGGATTTCTTTTTGAACTTTTTATGAATTTCTGATTAATTATCATTTTCATATGTGCGTTATTCTCTTTTGGCACTTAGTTAAAGTTCGATCTACCATGCCAAAAATCATTATTTTCGCCCGAAATTTTGAGAGAAGAAACTTAGATGGATCGATAATAAAATATCTAAATTTTGGAATTTTTGAACATTTACTTTATTTTACATGAATTTATAAGTAAGGGGGTTGTTGCTTAGGATTTTGATGTAGTTGCCATTATTGAGGTCTTTTGAGCTTTAAAACGTTATTTGAGGAATAAAAATAAAGGAGATAATATCCCTTCGGTTGGCCTTAAGAAAGAGATTGGCTTTGGACTTTAAATTATAATTAATAAGGCCCATTTCACTAGAATATTGCAATTTCTTTTCATACAATTATTACTAATACTTTTAATCACATTTTGCTTCATTTTAACTATGTACATGACTTCCAAGTCATAAAATTCTTTTCCCAAATTTAATTTAGCATTCAAATAATTTTTCCAATGGTCAAATTGCATTTTTACCCCTTGGAAAATATTTTTCTAATTACTTAAAGTCCGTTTGGTTTGTCATTTTTAGTTATGTTTTTTGTCCAAAAAATGTACACGTGACGCATGTATATTTGAAAAACAATCAATTTTGAAAATGACACTAACATATAAAATGGAAAAAAATTATTTTGATTTTCATGGTTTGGGAAATAATGAAAGAATGAAAAATATTCCATCCCCTCAGCCATTCCTCCATACCTTTCATCATCCTTCCATCGTCATCGTAATGGTTTGAAATTTTAAAATTTTCTTTCCTTATACTCATGTTTTGTTATGAATGTTGAAAACGAAAAACAGAAAATATAAAATGAAACCAAACAAGCCCTTATTTATTCATCAAAAATATTTTGTATTTTTATTTATCAAATATGAATTTTAATTTAATCCTAATCCACAAAACATATTTTTATCTTCTAAAATGAAATCCAATTCTATATTTGGTATTTAATAAAATATTTAATTAGTTTCTCACAAAACAATTTAAAATTGCTATTTAACCAAACTTATTTCAAACAAAATCTCAAAATAGTATTTTCAACCTCATTATTTCGCCCTTTACTATAATTAAATTATTTTATTGTAAAACAACAAATATTATCAAAATCTAAATTTTATTTTCAAAAGTCCATATCTTTAATTGAAAATTTTAATTTACCCTCGAAATGTTTTTAATTATATCTATTTTATCATGCTCCTAAATGAGTTGTTACAGTTTGTTCCCAATTACAATATATTAGTTATTTGTGTATCTATTTTGTGATTATACATCACTTATACCGGGCATTTTTTTGACTCCATTATTTGCATCGCTTCTTTCTATCTCATGTACTCAAAAATGAGTAGATTGAGAGACAAATATGTAACATCTCTTTACTTAAAGGCCCAAAACTAACGGCTATGGATGTTGCAGTCATCCATAGTTATTAATCTTCAGCGACCAAATACGGTGGTATTAGATGCATTGATACACAGATCACAAGAACATGGAAAAATCATGACAATTCAAAAACATATTTCCACATTCAGATTAAAACATTTCATATTCATTACATAAACCCAAAATACGTTAAACATGTTCAGCAAAATATAATTATTACAAATACGCTAAGAGCGCCATATGAAGATGCCCTCTTAGTTGATCAGAGTATATAGTAAGACTAATAAATCTGCCTTTACAACAAATCACACATCAGAAAAGAAAAACTCTAACAACTATCTTCCTCCTGCACGACTCCGAAAGATTTATTCATCAAAGAAGAAAACCTGAGAACCTTAAATCTCAGACTACTCAAAATCAATTGAGTATCCGAGAGTTTAAGGGGAAAACAAAAACTTCGAGTCAGACCTAAAGCCTGGTATGAATAATAATCTAACATCTCATTCCTTTTAGATATCCAGTGAGACCACGCCACTTAGCGGAATGGGTTTTTCCCTCACTAATATCCCAAAACTTTTATAAAACCATATTCTATACTCCTGCATACACAAGGGTTAAAACATACATTTTCAAAATATTTTGATGATATGCATACTTGCAAACATTTAGGATTTCCCCATCACCTATTAGATTTTAATTTGCCTCAAAGAGGGACTATCCATCCTATATTCATTTTACTTAAGCGGATGTGGACTATCCATCTCACATCTCATAGTTTTCCTAGGATGACCATAACCCTTCATTAAACATATGAAGACTATCCATCCCCAACATGATGTTGACTATCCATCAACCATCCTATAGTTTTTCAAGGTTTACTATGAACTCTTCTTCAATCATGTGGAGACTATCCATCTCCAACTTGAGGTTGACTATCCATCATACATCCCATAGTTTTCCAAGGATTACTATGACCCATTCACTTGGTTATTTAACTCATGCTATCCACATGAATTTAATTATCTCATGCTATCCACATGATAAACCTATTGCCATTAGTATCCCTAATTTAGGTTGTAACCAATTATAATTTTCATTAGCATCCCCCATGATTGTCAAAACATATACGTGCTGATATCCCCAACTATTGTGTTGAACTCATTAAGCCCACCCCGATATCCCCAAGGTTAAACAACATTTATTTTATAAGGTTAAAAGAAAACAATTTTTCAACCCCTTCGAAAGTATCCCCTTCGAAAGCTTTGCTTTCGACCCTTTCGAAAGCAACCTTTCGACCCCTTCGAAAGTATAAACCATAAATTTTAAAACAATAGGTTCCAGCCTTTATACTACTTCAAAACCCCTCCTTCGAAAAATTTCAACTTAGTTGAAGTATCATTAAGTAAGAGTGTAAGCTTAAATTCCTAACCATCCATAAGTAAACCTTTCAAAACCATTGGAAATCAAACCTTTCGAAACCATTGGACTCAAACCTTTCGAAACCATTCACCTTTTAAAACATAGACCTTTCGAAAGCTTACTGGGTTCAATTTAAAACTTGTGGAAAATCTTCTTTTAAAAACATTTCGACTTCATTGGAAGCTACCGTTCAACTTTGTCGAAAGCTCTGCTTCGAAAGCTTTGGGTTATACTTCAATTAGAAAGGTATGGCAAAACTTCTAAGTCAAAAGCTTAGATACCTTTCGAAAGCATTGGAAAACCTTTCGAAACCATAAATATTCAAACCTTTCGAAAGCATTAGAAAACTTTTCAAAACCATTTAAATTCAAACCTTTCAAAAGCATTGGAGAAGCGGCTGGTTTTAAAACAAGTAAACCTTTCGACTTTGTCGAAAGCAACGACTTCGAAAGGTTGGAAATAGCAGCAATAACCTTTCGACTGTGTTGGAAGGTTCAAAACAAAAAAATAATAAAGCGGCAGTAACCTTTCGACCATGTCGGAAGATTTAAAACCTTTATTTTAGATAATTGACCTGGTCAAAAGAAACCAATTCGAAAGCTCTTATTCGAAAGCAAAGCAGGCGACTCTTTTGGTTTATAAAACAAACATACTCCAACCTCTTTGGCAACCAACCTTTCGACTAAGTACCCTTTGATCTTGTTCAATTTATTACGTACCAAGTAACTTGATACCATATGCATTGGTTTGACCTTATTGAAAGCTATAACCTTTCGACTATGTCGGAAGGTCTGGGTTGGAAGGTTTGATGCCTAAAATGGCTGAAACATGCTAAAAGCGTGATTTTCTTGTTTTTAACCTAAAGAATATAACTTTTCAACTAACCTGCCTTTGTTTGTCATATTCTCGTTGGTTAACAATTACTTTTCAAAAAAATGTTGCCACTAATTTCAGAATTAAATTATAATTTTATTTTATAAAATGCCTCTTCTTCTAAATTAAATATATAAAACATTTAAGTCTCATACCTTAAATAATTTTATATATTCATCAAGTCACTTAGGAAAAATCTGGGAAAATCCCAGAAAATCTATTTTAATATATTTTCCAACATATAAAAATTTCAAAACCAAATAATAATTATTTTAGCCGTGAATAATTTATAACCCAATAAATCATTTTCTTCACTAGAAAATTAATATAAAATCCACATTAATTCAGAAAATTATAGAAATTGAAACCCATTTCCAAAATCATGTTTTCTATGACATAAAATTTTTCCATACCATTTAAAAATCATTTCATCTCGGTTTTACCCTAAAACCGTATATATCTCCTTTTTAGCAAACTTGTTTAATCCATATAAAGCATGATTCAAGCATATCATCATTCAATATATCATAAAAACAGATTTACACTAAAATCTGAAACCATATGATCATAAAACTAAAATAGAGATGTAGAAATTATTATTCACCTTAGATTAGATAAGGAAATTGAAGTTTGTTTGAGATTGATTTCTTCTAACTTGAATTCTAAGCTTTAGGTTGATTTTCTCTTCTCTTCCTTCTTCCTATTGACCGGCCTTGCTTCCTTACGGTTATAAAAAAAAATTTGATAAAATGAACGTGTATGACTAAGGGAGATAGTATAAGGGTGGGAAATATGGATGGCTATTTACCCTAATGTCCTTATGTTTCTTATCTTAACCATTTATAAGTTCATTTGGTTAGATAAGCATGACCACTAAATTCATTAAGCAAACTTAATCTCCTTATCTACTTTATTCTATTTAATTTATTCTAATTAAATCTTCTGAATAATGTTAATAAAATTAGGGGTGTTACAGGCTCCCGTTCTTAAAGAATTCGTCCTCGAAATTCAGCATGGACTAACTTGCAAACATAGCAATCATTTGTAACATTTCCTAACAACCCTACTAGCCTACCAGTCTAGCAACAATCTATATAAATCTAATAGACATACCATTAAAGCAGATTAGGAAACCCTCTCGAAACATGTCTTCTGTCTCCCAAGTACAGTCTTTCTCATTGTCGTTGCACTGAACTTTCACTAACTTGACTGTCTTGGTCCTAAATCTCTTCTCATCCCTTGCTACAATCCGAACTGGATGTCTAACAAAAGTCAAATCATCCTCCACTACCAAATCCTCCAACTCTGTCTGAGGAATAGTGGACTCTAGATCATGCACATACTTACAAAGATGAGACACATGGAATACATTATGAACACCTACCAAACTGCTTGGCAACTCTACTCTGTATGCGAGCTTTATAATCCTTTCTATAATCTGGAATGGTCCAACATATCTTGGGGCCAGCTTTCCCGACATTCCAAATCGTACCACACCCTTCATTGGTGATATTTTAATGAAAGCCCTGCCTCCCACTAAAAATTCTAGGTCTTTACGCCTCTTATCTGCGTAACTCTTCTGCCTGGATTGAGCTTCCTTCATCTGTCCTCGTATTAACTCAATCTTTTCTGACGCCTCTCTAACCAAATCTGGACCTAAGACCAATCTGTCTCCAGTCTCCAACCAACGTACTGGCAATTTGCATGGTCTTCCATACAAAGCTTCAAAAGGCACCATTCCTATACTAGTCTGATAACTATTATTATAGGAAAACTCAGTCAAATGTAGGTGATCTTTCCAAGATCCACCAAAGTTTAATACACAAGCCCTAAATAAATCTTCGAGTACCTTATTGACTCTCTCTGTCTGCCCATCCGTTTGTGGGTGATATGATGTACTCATCTTGAGCTTGGTACCTAATACCTCTAGTAGACCTCTAAAATTCGCTAGTGAATAATGCGTCTCTGCCATTGACTATGCTAATAGGAATCCCATGAAGTCTAACTATGTTCTTCATGAACAACTTGGTCAAAATAGGTGTCGTTCTGGTTGACTTTACCAGAATGAAATGGGCACTCTTGGTCAGCCTGTCCACATTAACCCATATGCTTATATTTCCTCTCCTTGACCTTGGAAACCCATCTATAAAATCCATCGATATCGAATCCCATTTCCAGACTGAAATATCTAAAGGCTGAAGTAACCCACTTGGCTTATGATGTTCATCTGTCATTTATTGATAGTTAACACACTACCTAACCCACAAGCCAACATCCCTCTTCTTGCCTTCCCAATAGAAGCTCCTCTTCATATCTTGATACATCTTGGTCCCTCTAGTATGAATCGTAAACTTCGATCGATGACATTCCTCTAGAACTCCCGTCCTTAAGTTCTCTATATTCGGAACACGGAGCCATCCCTTCTTTTTCAACCATCCTCTTTGGTCCAGACTAAAATCCTTTAGGTTATCAATCTCTGATCCTTCCTCAAGCCTTCTAATCTTCTCGGCTAAACTGGATCTTCTCTTTGCTTAGAAGCTATCCTCTCAATCAGCACTGAGCGAACTTCTAAACAAGATAACATGGCAGTACTCTGACTAGAACTAGCAGTAGACCTCAACTGCACACCACAACTGGCTAAAACTTCTATATCCTTCCATTCTGCCAACATCTCTAACACCACATTCTGATGTTTTCTACTGAGAGCATCTACCACCTTATTTCCCTTTCCAGGAGTATACTCTATACCGAAATCATAAGCAGCCAAAAACTCCTGCCACCTCTGCTGCCTCATATTCAACTCCTTCTGAGAGAATAAATACTTTAATGACTTATGATCGGTAAATAACTCAAATCTCTCTCCCAAATGATAATGCCTCCAAATCTTCAAAGCAAAGATCACCGTAGCTAACTCCAATTCATGAGTAGGATATCTAATTTCGTGCGGTCTAAGCTGCCTAGATGCATAAGCAATAACTTTTTCCCTTTTCATCAACACTGATCCCAATCCAGTGCCGCATGCATTAGTGTATACTACAATCCCTTGGTTACCATCTGGAACTACTAACACCGGCGCATTGGTTAACAAATGCTTTAACTTAAGGAATGCTTCCTCATATTTGTCGAACCAAACAAACTTCACATCTTTCCTGCTCAACTTAGTCAAAGGCGCTGCTATCCGTGAGAAATCCTTAATGAATCTCCGGTAATAGCCAGCGAGTCCAAGAAAACTCCTGATCTCAATTATTGCCTCTGGCCTTTTCCAATTATTGATAGCTTCGATCTTAACTGGATCGATTGCCAATCCCTCCTCTGAAACCACATGACTAAGAAACTTAACCTCTTTCTTCCAAAAGTGACACTTGGAAAATTTCGCCTTTAGCTAATTCTGCCTCAGCGTCTCCAACACTACTCTAAGTTGAACCTCATGCTCCCTTTCATCTTTAGAGTACACCAAAATGTCATCTATAAATACCAACACGAACCTATCCAAGTGTTCTTGAAAAACTCGGTTCATCAAATCAACAAAGAAAGTAGGCGCATTAGTCAATCCAAATGGCATCATCAACCATTCATACGATCCATATCTAGTCCAAAATGCCGTCAAAGGAATGCTATCCTCCGCCACTCTCAACTGATGGAACCCCATCACCAAATCTAATTGGGAAAATACTCTAGCTTCACTCAACTGATCAAATAGATCATCTATCCTTGTCAGAGGGTACCTATTCTTGATCGTCCGTTCGTTTAAATTACGATAATCGATGCACATTCTTAACAACCCGTCAGGTTTCTTCACAAACACTGCGGATCCTCCCCAAGGAGAACTAGTTGGCTTATAAAATTCCTTCCCTCAAGATCCACTAGCTGCATCTTCAATTCCTTCCTCTCTGTCGGTGTCATCCTGCTAGGTTGTCTACCGACAGGTTCAGCTCCCGGTACAAGGTCTATCCGAAACTCAACTGCTCATTTCAGGGGTAATCCAGTAACCGACTCAAATACATCTGCAAATTCTCTCGTTACACGAACCTGACTAAGCTCATCTCCAACCTCCATGGTACTCAACAAAGCACAAACACTTCTACTGGAATTCTCCACTGATAAGATGATTCTGTTATGACTATCTGGGTGCCCCAATGATATTTCTTGATCCTGGCAAAATATCCTAGCCTCATACTTACCCAACCAATTCATACCCAAAATGATTTCGAAATCTATGAAATCAAAGACATACAAGCTGCATGTAAACTTATGACCTAACAAATCAAGTTCTAACTTATCACATCTCATCCCAAGAGTTGCATACCCTCCTATTGGATTTGCAACCCTTAAAGAAGTAACAAGGTATGTGGGTTCTATACATAACCTAACAACCAAATACTGAGATATAAATGAATGCGATGCTCCAGTATCAAACAGTACCCTAACTGGTATGCTATGAATGAAAAGCATACCTTCCATCACAGACTTTCCTTTCTCAGCAGTAGTTGGTTTAGAAGATGATGGTTCCAAAGCAAAGACCTTTCCTTTTCCTGCCTTGGCAGCTTCAGGACACTTGTTATTATAATGCCCCATTTGGTTGCAATTATAGCATTACACATTCTGCTTCCCCACAACCAACCTTCCATCTCCCAAACAACACTCATTTGCATAGTGACCCTTTTTATCACACTTGTAGCAAACTATATCTGATTTCCATTTCTTGGTCGCTCTACCTTTTTTAAGCGCCCTTCTTCTTGAAGAACTTCCTCTTCTTCCCCTAAGGGCCCTGGGATTCAATTGGCTTCTCTCTAGCTGAAATAGCAAGCATTTCCTCATGGTGAATAGCCATCTCCACCACCACATTAGAAGGATCTCAGATATGGGCCATAGTCATTCTACCTAGCTCTCGCCTTAATCCTCTAATGAATCTTTCATTCCTTTTGACATCTGTGTCAACCAAAGCGTAACCATATCGAGATAGCTCATCAAACTTAGCAGCATACTCGATCATAGACATATCTCCTTTGACAAGACCCATAAACTTCCTCATTAATGCTGATTTGGCAACCTCAGATAAGAACCTCTGCTCAAACCTTCTCCTGAAATCAGCCCATGTAAGCTCTTCTTCCGGAATTCTAGCTGTCACATTGTTCTACCAATGAAGCGCTAACCCTTGCAACTGTCTAGAGGCTAGCCTTCTCTTCTCTCCATCCCCCAAGCCTAAATCAGTAAAGATCCTTTCACAGTTCAACAGCCAGTTCTCAACTTCAACTACATCTTCTGTTCCAACAAACGGCTTCCCACCAAGACCGATGTAGTCCCGGCTTAGCTTAGCATAGTTATATCTAACTGGAACTACAGGATTAGCTCCTCTAACATTACTAGCAGATCCTACTTGCAAAAGATTACCCAACAACTAAAACACCATCCCCGCATACACTGGCGGATTTCAAGCACCTATGGCCTCAGCATTTTGGTTAGCATTAGCCTGTCGACCTTGGTTCCTCCACGTATTAGGTCGAGCATTTCCGTTGGTTGTGGTGCTTCCTCCACCTAGATTTCCTCTTCCGTTTCCTGCCTCCATATCCTCTTTCTCGTATATTTTTATATGAGCCTTAGTAAGATACAGAAGAACGGTCTAAGAGAGAGGGGAATGCGTACTTAGATATATACCTATATATCAAATACAAGTACGTTACTATAGCGTTAACCCAAACCCCGATCTTATTTTTAAATTTTTTGGATTATGTTTCAAAAAGCTTTTAGATTTAACTTTTCTTTTAAAGTTTCATAAACCTATGCTCTGATACCAACTTGTAACATCCCCTACTTGGAGGCCCAAAACTAACGGCTATGGATGTTGCAGTCATCCATAGTTATTAATCTTCGGCGACCAAATACGACGGTGTTCGATGCATTGATACACAGATCACAAGAATATGAAAAAAGCTTGACAGTTCAAAAACATATTTCCACATTCAGATTAAAACACTTCATGTTCATTACATAAACCCAAAATACGTTAACCACATTTAGGAAAATATAATTATTACAAATATGCTAAGAGCGCCATATGAAGATGCCATCTTGGTTGATCAGAGTATATAGTAAGACTAATAAATCTGCCTTTACAACAAATCACACATCGGAAAAGAAAAACTCTAATAACTATCTTCCTCATACAAGCCTCCGGAAGCTTTATTCGTCAAAGAAGAAAACCTGAGATCCTTAAATCTCAGACTAATCAAAATCAATTAAGTACCTGAGAGTTTAAGGGAAAAACAAAAACTTCGAGTCAGACCTAAAGCCTGGTATGAATAATAATCTAACATCTCATTCCTTTTAGATATCTAGTGAAACCACGCCGCTTAGCGGAACGGGTTTCCCCCTCACTAATATCCCAAAACTTTTATAAAACCATATTCTGTACTCCTACATCCACAAGGGTTAAACCATATATTTTCAAAACATTTTGATGATATGCATACTAGCAAACATTTAGGATTTCCCAATCCCCTATTAGATTGTAATTTGCCTCAAAAAGGGACTATCCATCCTATATTCATTTTACTTAAGCGGATGTGGACTATCCATCTCAAATCTCATAGTTTTCCTAGGATGACCATAACCCTTCATTAAACATATGGAGACTATCCATCCTCAACATGATGTTGACTATCCATCAACCATCCCATAGTTTTCCAAGGATTACTGTGAACCCTTATTCAATCATGTAGAGACTATCCATCTCCAACTTGATGTTGACTATCCATCATACATCCCATAGTTTTCAAAGGATTACTATAAACCCTTCACTTGGTCATTTAACTCATGCTATCCACATGAATCTAATTATCTCATGCTATTCACATGATTAATCTATTGCTATTAGTATCCCTAATTTAGGTTGTAACCATTTATAATTTTCATTAGTATCCCCATGATTGTAAAAACATATAAGTGTTGATATCCCCAACTATTGTGTTGAACTCATTAAGCCCACCCCGGTATCCCCAAGGTTAAAGAAAAATTATTTTATAAGGTTAAAAGAAAACAATTTTTCAACCCCTTCGAAAGTATCCCCTTCGAAAGCTTTGTTTTCGAACCTTTCAAAAGCAACCTTTCAACCCCTTCGAAAGCATAAAACATAAATTTTAAAACAATAGGTTCCAATCTTTATACTACTTTAAAACCCCTCCTTCGAAACCTTTCAACTTAGTTGAAATATCATTAAGTAAGAATGGAAGCATAACTTCCTAACCATTCGTAAGTAAACCTTTAGAAACCATTGGAAATCAAACATTTCGAAACCATTGGATTCAAACCTTTCGAAACCATTCAACCTTTTAAAACATAGACCTTTCGAAAGCTTATTGGGTTCAATTCAAAACATGTGGAAAATCTTCTTTAAAAACCTTTCGACTTCATTGGAAGCTACCTTTGGACTTTGTCGAAAGCTCTACTTCGAAAGCTTTGGGTTATACTTCAATTAGAAAAGCAAGGTAAAACATCTAAGTCAAAAGCTTAGATACCTTTCGAAAGCATTGGAAAAACTTTCGAAACCATTAAAATTCAAACCTTTTGAAAGCATTGGAGAAGATGCTGATTTTAAAACAAGTAAACCTTTCGACTTTGTCAAAAGCAACGACTTTGAAAGGTTGGATAAAGCGGCAATAACCTTTCGACTATGTCTGAAGGTTCAAAACAAAACAATGATAAAGCGGCAATAAACTTTCGACTGTGTCGGAAGGTTTAAAACCTTTATTTTAGATAATTGACCTGGTCGAAAGCAACCAAGTCGAAAGCTCTTATTCGAAAACAATGTAGGCGACTCTTTTGGTTTATAAAACAAACATACTCCAAGCACTTTGGCAATCACCCTTTCGACTAAGTACCCTTCGACCTTGTTCAATTCATTACATACCAAGTAACTTGATACCATATGCATTGGTTTGACTTGTCAAAAGCTATAACCTTTCGACTGTGTCGGAAGGTCTGGATCGGAAGGTTTGATGCCTAAAATGGCCGAAACATGCTAAAAGCATGATTTTCTTATTTTTAGCTTAAAGAAGATAACTTTTCAACTAACCTGCATTTGTTTATCAAATTCTCATTGATTAACAATTATTTTTCAAAAAAATGCTACCACTAATTTCAGAATTAAATTATAATTTTATTTTATAAAATGCCCCTTCTTCTTAATTAAATATATAAAACAATTAAGTCTCATACCTTAAATAATTTTATATATTAATCAAATCACTTAGGAAAAATCCAAAAAATCTATTTTAATATGTTTTCCAACATATAAAATTTTTAAGCCCAAATAATAATTATTTTAGCCGAAAATAATTTATTACCCAATAAATCATTTTCTTCACTAGAAAATTGATATAAAATCCACATTAATTCAAAAAATTATGAAAATTGAAACCCATCTCCAAAATCATGTTTTCTACAACATAAAATTTTCCCATGGCATTTAAAAATCATTTCATCTTGGTTTTACCATAAAACCGTGTATATCTCCTTTTTAGCAAACTTGTTAATCCATATAAATCATGATTCAAGCATATCATCATTCAATATATCATAATAATAGATTTACACTAAAATCTAAAACCATATGATCATAAAACTAAAATAGAGATGTAGAAACTATTATTCACCTTAGATTAGATAAGTAAATTGAAGCTTGTTTGAGATTGATTTCTTCTAGCTTGAATCCTAAGCTTTAGGTTGATTTTATCTTCTCTTCCTTCTTCCTAATGGCCGGCCTTGCTTCCTTACGGTTATAAATTTTTGTTTTGATAAAATGAACATGTATGACTAAGGGAGATAGTATAAGCATGGGAAATATGAGCTTCTATTTACCCTAATGCCCTTATGTTTAGTATCTTAACCATTTATAAGTTCATTTGGTTAGATAAGCATGGCCACTTAATTCATTAACCAACCTCAATCTCCTTATTTACATTATTCTATTTAATTTATTCTAATTAAATCTTCTGAATAATGTTAATAAAATTAGGGGTGTTACAAAATATGAGATTGCATGTAGAGCTATGTTGAGGATGAGCAGGAGTATAATGCTTTTTTAAAGACCCATTTGTTCAACTCCGAGAAATCAACACTAATGTATCCTCAGTATTCACGTGCCATAAATCCAAGTGTTAGAGAAGCGGATCATTAAGGGTAAGAAAGAAAATAAAGAAAGAACAGAATCTCACATATATTATTTCAAACAAATAATATTTATAACGGGAATTAAAATACATTTATCAGAGTTAAAAACATGGACATTTACAAATTTGCGGAATACTATAGTACAGAATATGGTGGAAATAGACCAAATCTTCAGAAAATCTTCAGACTCCATGCTTCGAGCTCCATCCAACTTTCTTCTAAACTAAACCTGACTACTAGGCTGCCCGAGGAAAATTAGTGCACCTAGAGTTTAAGGAAAAGGAAAATAAACTCTGGGTTAGTCATGGGACAGGTGTGAGAACTCAAAATGCACATTTTCAAAAACAAAAAGGTATCTCATAAGACCACGCCACACATAAATACGGAACTTGTTTTTACCTTATGATAACCAAAACATTCTACGTCAAAATACTTGATATTATTTTTAATGACATATCTTTGAAAACATTTGCAAGTAAACATATTAATTTTAGCCAAAATTGTTACCATTAATAAATTCCAACATACTAGGCCCTACAAACAAACTGGCAGGCACTTATTGGAGAATGGATTCCATACAAATGACCAGGTGAAGGGACTACCTTCCGGCAATACATCTTTAGAGGAATGTACTGAGGCCCAACAGATGGTCCTCTACCAACACAAGACTGGCATACCTTTCCTTAGGTATAACCGAATATGCCATCACCCCGGTCGTTACCGACCTATCCGAGCATGCTCTAGCTTACATTCACATTAATTTACATCCCGAATGTCATAACGGGAAGAAATATATCTAGAAGGGGATGATCATACCCTAATGGTTGCGAACCACATAGCCTAGCCACATCCAACCCTTTTTCCGTCATTTACGGGTGTTAGGCCCTTTTCACATAGCACATCATCTTTCTTTGAATGCCACACTACCATTCTATCGATCACTTATTTATAATAGTTTTTCTTTAATTCATTTATTCGAACTTTCATCAATAAGCTAGAAAACCTCCAAATCATTATTAAAACCATTAATTATCCATTTGAAAACATTTATAAAGGATTTGTAAAAGAATTGTTAAGTTTCAAACTCTATTTCAAAAGTTGTAGAAAAGAGCTGCGAAATAATATTGCGGAAAGTGTCATTTAAGCTATATTGATGAAAATGACTTTTTATTATTTGAAAATCCATTTTATTACTCAAATCACTTTTAAAACATTTTAAATGATTTATAAGATTTATTCCACATTTTTGGAACATCATTTGTAAAGAAATCCAGTTTTGGATTCAGAACTGCAAATTCAGGATTTTTCAAAAACTTTTTTTACTCATATTTCAAATTTTACTTATCGAAATCTCGAATTTTCTTTCTTTGTTGGAAAACTATGGATATAATAGTTTGGAAAATTCTTATCTCGAAGAATTCTGAGCTATATTCCAACTTTTACACTTGTTTGACTTTTATAGCGCGAAATCGCGAACTGCTGTTACGCGACCCGCTTACTTTCGACAAAAATTTCTATTTCTTTTCAAACTTTACCAAAACACTTTTAAATGTTCATAAAGCATTTCAAATACATTTTAAACCTTTTTTAGGAGGTTTGACAATTCCGTACACACCATTTCATCATTTCAAGGAAAGTGATTTCCTTTGTGCTTATCGACGTGTATATTCGTGACTTGCATATATATTCAACAATAACATTAAACAACCAGACTTGATGACCAAAGCATATTAAACATCTATTTGCAAAAATTATATCATCATCCAACATACAATATAATAAATTAGGAGTTTTGACCATAATCAAACCAAACTTCCTACCAACGTTCAAATCACCATAACACTTCATCTAAATCATTGCTAAACTTCACCAATACATCACTAAACAATTCAACCATGCTTCCAAAGTGCTTGGCCACCATTTCTACCTCCTCCTTGCTCACGGCCCATGCTCCCATCACCTCCAATCTCTCGGCCTCCACCACCCAAGCACCATCACTCACGGCCAAGTGCTAGTAAAGAAGAGAAAAGAAAGAAGTAGATTAAGAAGAAGTTAGAGAGTAATTAGCGGATTGGTGCTTAAGCACTCCACTATTTTTTAACCCTCCTACATCTCTTAAAAAGAAGACGCCATTAGAGAGCATTTAAGAAGCTCAATAATGGTGAAGAAGAAGAAAAATGAATTTGTGAAGAATGAAGGAGGATATGGGTAGGTATTTATTAAAAAAAGAGGAGTATAAAGGAAGATATGCTTACTCCACTTTTTCCAAGCTTCTCCAACACACTACTCCTTTAAAATACACAGCCATAACCCTTCCCTCATGTGCACATCATTTCCATCTACTCATGTATGCATATGCTGACTTGTTTAAGCTTAAGGAAGAAGCTTTATACAAAATATCTATGTATTTGTAAGTGTATAAGTATATATGTATGTATACATATGTTAATGTGTATTTTAGTGGATGAATTTGTATGTTATATATGTGTACATGAGATATAACCAACTTTGCATTGATTTCGAACAACTTTCGTTCGATAAACCGTTACCGATCGAAGAACCGATTATCGGTCACATTTTTACTTATACTTTAACGTACATATATTTGTAAAAAAAATTGAAAATAAATTTCTTATCATTTTAAATGAATTAAAATGATCGCATTTGATTTATAAAACCATATAAATTTATATTAACAATTATTTACAAAAATTGATATTATACCGATAAAGCGATATCGATTTTTCTTTATATTTTCGAATCAAATATATATATATATAACTATTATAAATAATTTATTACCATTTTATAACTATTCAAAATGAATTATAACCTTTTAAAAATTATTAATTGAATAATTATAATAATTATTTAACCATTAAATCTCAATTTAAATTAAATAAATCAATTATCATATTTAAGGGCATTATTACTAATGTTATAAACACATTTTATTTTCAAAAACAATCTGATTGATTTTATTTCATATTCTCGTTTAATTCTAAAAATAAGTGTATGTATCCAGCTCCGTGCACGACGTTTTACGATTATAGGGTTGGTTATTGATAAAACAATTTTCAGCCATTTTATCAATTTAGATTTCGAGGAAAATATTTTTGTAATTATCTATTCAAAATAAGATTATTATTACTTATTATCACTCAAAACAATATTATTTTTATTATCAGCCTTTTATTTAAAATAAATATAATGTATCATAGTGATAAGTTCACGGGTCGTTACAGACTTCCCCCTTAAAAGAATTTCGTCCCCGAAATTAACCAAAACAAAAACCCAAAGGTTTGCCCAAAATATTTATTTTTAACTTATACTCGTACGATGTATATTGATCATCCGTTCACAATATATGATTCGATCTTCTATTCGAATTCACAACTTTACTTCCAAACTAGCATTGATCCCCTAATCCTTTAGTGCGGACTCTGACAATGCTTTCTGATTAGAAGTTTAGTTCTCCTTGCATAGCTCTCAACTATGATAGAAAACTCAAACATCCAACCACAAACCCTCATCAATGTTCATCGTCGAGAATCGAGTGATAAATCCTCTTTTGGATAAATGTCAAACACGTCAAAGTTCTATACTCGAATCTTAGATTAAATTGTGCGATGAAACAATCCATATACTTTATATGTATTTAATAACCTTCCCAAAATTCTTATGAAATTATTTCATAAAACTTTCATCTTTAACTTTTATAAAGATACTTCTTTATAAATAACCATTTTATCCTTTTTTTTCTTTCAAATATTTATTCATAAAAATATTTCTAACTTTTTTCCAAAAAAAATCGATTATCCTTTATTTGGAGTAATACCATTATAATTCCTGTTTCCAAATTCCTTTGAAATTTCTTTATTAATAAATCTCCTTACAAATTTAATTCCAAACTTATTTTATATTACATAACTTTCCCATTTATACTTTATCAAAACATTAGGATATTCATCTTTCTCGACATCATTTTATTTTTACTAATAACACTTTCTTTTACTAATATACTTTTATAAAATATATTCTTAATTTAAACGCTTTTTATAAATATACTTCTTTATATTACATAATCTTTTTATTATAATACATCTCTAAACACATCTTAATGGTTTCTGGAAACTCATTTTCAAAATAATTCATTAAATCGATAAATTACCATAAACTTTCTTTAACTAGTATCAAATGTGAAAACATTCTTCATTTAGTTAAAACTTCCTTTATCAATTAACACTCCTTTATCAATTAAACTTCCTTTATTCATATATATTCTCTTTACTTTTACGGTTTCAATATATGAAATTATTCATATACTTATTCAGTTGCTTTAAGTACATTCATAATTTACTTAACAATTTTTATTTTCTTATCTTTTCAAAGAGATTAAAACAATTAGTACCAAAACATTGTTATAGTGAACTGCTTTTCTTTTATTAAATAAACGTTTAACATTTACTATCTTTTTCTTAAAAGATTCCAATACTTGTTATTATCTTTAAAATCCTATTATTAAAGATCTAAATATACTTATAAAATTTCTTTCAAAGTGTCATTCAAGGGTTTAAAAACAAATATTGCTAAAACATCATTTACGACGAACTCAAATCCATTCATTATTAACTTTAACCATTTCTTTTAAAGATCAAAGCATATTCATGCTTATTAATTAAGATAATACATTTCGATAAAAATTAACAACCATTAATTTGGCAATCACTGACTCACATTATCCATTTTAACTTCAAAAAATTATATTAATCGAGTAACTCAAAAAATGATACCAAGGAACTGGGTACTACCATTAGTATCACATATTTCCTTAACAAGAAGGGGAATACTTAAGAGAAGCGTTTACCATCTGAACACATCTCCTGCCCATTTTTAAAATCAACTAATCATAAGATTGTTTTTTTTTCCAAAATCACATTCTTGAAATAATACTATTATTATTATTCCATTTCCCAAATCATTTGAATTTCATTTCAAAAATACTGAAATTTAAATTCTCAATTTTTTTTTCATAAAACACGTTTTATATATCCAGTTTATAAAATCACGTATATGAAACGTATTCATAAGATTTATTTATCTTAAATAAATTCCTTTAATAACATTCATTATTTATTGAATACCCCATAGTCAAATATTGAATTTGAATTCACAAGGTGTTCGTACTTAAACTTTTAAATTAACAACTATTCGATTTATGATAATAACTGAGTATTATCCTTTCCTTAATTAAATAACTATATTACTTGAAATATATTCTTTATATTCAAAATATAATCGTTGGTAAAATTATTTCATTTACCAATTTTCAAATCCAATATCATTTGGATCTTATGGGGATAATCTTCCTCGATCGAAAACCCACCATTTCTAGGCGGATATTCTGGCTGTTCCTCTTCGTCGCTAGAGAGAAGTATGAGGCTATTCTCCTCACCCCAATTCAATCTAGAGGACTCCCGTTTCACATAACTTCCCCCATATGGTTTATACAAGGCAAACAATCATTCTTTCAGACACAAGCAGTAGGTAATTGCTAGCGTATTCTTAGGTAGAGAGGTTTGGTCAATACTCAGAAAATGTTTCGAGATGTCTTTCTAAAGATAGCTTTTAAAATTCTTTGTATAAGGTATTTTATTTATATAAAAAACTCTTTGAAAATTTTACAAAAATATTCTTTTATTTTCAAATACATACACACACACACACATATTTATATATTTTTAGGTAAAATGATTTCATATAAAACCAAATTCATTTGCATATTTTATTAACAAATACGCGCTCATATATAATACTCTCAAACTCATTCTAGGGTGTTACTAACCCTATCTCTAATGAGTTACTCATCCTAGGACATTACTAAGAAATTACACGCATGCGCACGCATGCACACACACACAGATATATATATATATATATCATTTATTTGATTCATTTATGGTTGGAATATATATATATATAGACATACACACACACACATATCATGAAGCTTGATATACATGTGGTGTAAATCTAGAATATGTACATACATAAACATATTGTTATTACAAATAATTTTTATGCAAATATATATGAATATATGCTTTCGGATAGTTTATTTTAAAAATCAAACTAAAAATAATTCAGAATGGGATTTTAATCAAAATTTGATTTTTAAATGATATAAACATATGTATATAATATATATAAATTTAATGTTAATTAATATACACACACACATATATTATTTCAAAAATAAAAAAAATTGTACATGGATATACATACATATAATTAATTATAATATATTAAAAATACATACATATTTTTTTTAATATACATAAAATATATATACATCGTAAACTTATGTTCTCAATTTTTTTTAATTATTTCTATATGTTATTAATTTTCAATTTAAAAAATACAATAACGAAACTTTTATGGATTTATGAAAAAAATTATTTTTCCAAAAATAATTTGGCCGAAATAATACACACAAATATATATATATATATAGACATACATAATTTAGATACTTAATTATATAACATCATTTAAATGATTTTAAATATTAATTTTAATACATAAATAAACATATATGTATATATTTACATTTAAAAAAAATTATATACATAAATGTATATATTAATTAAATATAATTTATTTATGATGTTAGATTTCAAAGTTGAAATTAAAAGATATTTTCACGTCTAGATCTTGTTTTAAAATTTGAAATTTAAAATTAGAATTAGAATTTGTAATTATCTATATTAATATTTATAAGTAATTATTTTATCTATATACATATGTTCATATTAAAAAATATAATTTTACATTATTATACGTATTTATATTTATCCAAATACGAATATAATTTTATTTCACATTAATACACACATACACAAATATATATATATATATATATATATATATATATATCCTAGATAACAAATATGTATATGGAGGGACTGACATATCCATTGCGGTGTAAATTCCAACACTTAATACTGACATATTCAACGATGCACGTACATGTGTATATGATACACATGTACACATTATATAATATAACTATAATATCAAACTAATTCATTATTAACAAAATAAAATAAAATAATGAACTTATTTAAAATAAATTTAGATCAGATCTAAATCAATTTAGCCTTCATATGCCTAATAAGATCCAAAATGGTAAAAAAAATTGAAATTCACTCATTTATCACACTGCTTGCTGGTCCAAATCTAGCAAAATGTTTGATAAAAATTTGTATATTTGACATGGTAAACAGATTTTGGTCACTTATTGATTTTAAAACTATTTGCATATCATTTGGAAGTTAGTAAATAAAGAAGTTGATTTTTGTAAATTAAGCCTGCCTTGAAATAATTTTAAAAGAAAAAAATTAGTTTTAATATTAACATACTAAGAGAAAATTAATGATATTGGAAAAAAAAATCATTGTAAAATAATGTTTTTTTAGTTGTTAGAGAAAAAGAATTGCAAATAGGCTTTGAAATAGGCTAGATTTAAGTTAGTAATATACGCACGAATGTATATTCAAATAGAAGATATTCAAATCAATAAGCAAGAAAGTATGTGATTAATGACCATTAGACAAAGATAAGAAAGGAAAGTAATCTACTTGTGAAGTCTAGACGGTATTCACCATCAATATGTTGGTTTTGAGATAACTGTGCATGTGTATATGTGTAATGAAAGATGTATGTATGCGCATGTGTGCATAGAGTAGCGCCCTACAGCACCCCATTTTGCAGCACCCCTCATGGTCCCTTGATTTCCACCACACATCCCCATATATATAATAGTACTTTCTCTCACCCACTAACTATATTATTTAAATGCGGATGTGTGGTGAAAATCAGGGGGCACGAGGGGTGCTCCAAAATGGAGGGTGCTATTGAATGTTGTTATATATATGTATGTGTGTATATGTGTGTGTGTGAGTGTGTGTGTATTGGTTTTGCGGTGGATTAACTATTGATTTAGATGTAAAATTCCTTTAGTAAGCTTGTTAATATAAAGTTATATGCATGTAAATGTATATTGATTAATTCATATAAGTGCAGTTGCATGCGTGTATGCATATAAAACTAGTAAACGACCTTAACAAACAAGCTCCTAAACACCACTAAACTAACGCAACTAAATGGAAGTCGATAGTAGTGGTAGGATGTTATATGGAGACCCCTCATGTGGAACAAGTCACACAGTGAGGAACAGAGATGATGTGGTGTTAACAATATAGGTTTCTTAATTAGGGCACTCTGTCTAAGAAATACTTAAATCGGTTGCTAGTTTAGGTACAATGTGTCATCCTGTTTTGGGCAGAAATGCTCAATGAACCTAATATCGAGTATTTTTACCTATAACGAATGCAAATTGCAACCAAAACTTCTACGAAGAGACTTGATGGCACCTAAGACTAATTGAATTTGCTTGAAGATGAAGCACAGCGATGTGAAAGGCAATTTGTACTAGTTTAAGCAAGAAGCATGAGTTGAGACTTGTGTGATTCACATGGAGAGATTACTATCATAGGTTATTTTTTATGTTAGTATGTACACCATATTAGGTGAGATATATAAGGCTTAGGTAGGCTTATCTTTAAGCCATTAGAAAGCATTATGGCACAAGTTTTATTCCATAGTCCATAGATTTGTTTGGGCAACACTGGAATTGTTATCCATCATACCAAGAGAGAATGCGCGAACTACATATGTGATATTAGAGTAGGATCTATAGAGAATGGGATGCCTATCTATATTAGGTTGTATACTGCCTATAGCACAATTAGAAGTTGAGGAGAGACCTATATGAGTATAAAATTCGAAGATGCTAACTCACAATAGATAGTACTTGGAATATGCGATCTATTTTGTTTATCCTTTAATAGGTAACAGATGGAGTACGTGTCACATGGATATCCATGTAGGATTTAAATTATCAATATTTAAACTTATTGTTTGTATATGATTAGTAGTTGGATATGGGGTGTGGATACTAGCATAAAACATGATTGTATTATTATGACTTACTTCACATTTCGCGTTGGGCCTAGATTAGGAAAATTGCAATGTAGTGTAATATTACCCCTACACTCATTTATCAGTGTTGTTAGTAGCATAGCTTGTTATAGTATGCATACCGTTTTAATAGTAGTACCGCTATTATGTACCATTGTCACTTGTTGGGTGCATAAACAGAGTGGGAAAATCTATGCAAGTAGTAAAACCATATACACTCTTACTCAAGTTTGTTAAATATGTATCTTTGTTAATGTATAAATATACCGAGGCAAGTCCCTTTATTAGATTTATGCTTGACCCTTATTTCTCATTTACTATTTCCCTTTTTGCAACATTGGTAATTCTTTTGAGTAGACCAAGAGTCAGGTCCTTCTAAGTATGCTGCTTGGATAGGTGGATTTTTGGGGGCAAGTATGACGATGTTATATATTTGTATTCCAGGTTTATGCATGCCAAACTTAATTATTTATATACGAGACTAGATGTTGTATATATCCTATATTTGTAAGTATGGAGTTGAAGTACCCTGATTGTCTATATCTACGACTTTATCAGTTGTTCACTCATATGGTCTCATTTATAATGTCCCTTTTATGTATATTTTATATATTTATATTAGCATTCCATTGTGAGATTTTACCAATATGTCATGTTGATTTTTTTTATATACTATACGTACCCACTTTATTAATTTAATAAACCACAATCCATTATTATTATTATAATATATATATACACACACACACACATGTATGTATGTATGTATGTATATGTATATGTATATTTGCGTGCGCAGGGAGGTGGGAGGGAGGAGGGTAGGGAGCGTGTGTGTAATTAATTAATCTTTGTAGAAATATATAAATCAAAAATAAAAATTATATATTTGGATAGTGATAACTTTAGCTTATAATTAATTTATCTTTGTAAATTTACCCTCTAGTTGTGTAAATTTACCCAATAGTTGTTAAAAATATAAATTGTATTTATACAACATTACTATGTACACATTGTACGGTAGTACATCAACCATCGCACCACTAGCTTGTCAAATTTGAGAACCATAACAAAGGCTCTAAAGAAAAAGAACGCAAAACAAAATTATTTTATTGTTATAGTTATCTTTAAAATAAAAGGTACATTTTCTCAAAGACCCACAAAGTTTCAAGGTTTACTTCCATTTCCTCTCAAAATAAATCTCACGAACACCCATGTCAAATTTTCCAATGAAAATATGTTGTTTAACCTTCATATATTTACAGCCAGAATTGCAAAAATTTGAAGCCAGCTATGATGGATGTGTAAGCTTAGATGACAGAGGGTTCTTACGTTGTGATCAGTGGCGAAAATTTGACTCTTACCCCTACACGACGCATAAATGAAGGTTGGTTAAAAAGTCGAGAGGCTGACCGTAAACCCATTATAGGAGGTACCGACAGTGAATACAGTGGGGTTAGACGTGAAAAACACTATTATAATTTTGGTATCAGAGCTGGTTGCAGTGTGTATCATGATGGGGGTTCTCACAGTGTGACCAACAAGCTTGTAAAACTCACTAGGCGGTTAGTGCAGACTAGGGTTTAACCGAGGTTTAATCGGAGCTAGGAATTTTCGATAACTCGTGTATTTTGGATAAAATTTAAGTTTTTTGTTTAGTGTAGATTAATATAAATTAAAATTTTAGGATTTTGAATGTATTTAGGAGTAGCCAAGGAGGCAATACTGCCTAAAACTAGCAAAGTTGTTTATGTGTGGTATTGAATCTTAAATGATGCATAACCAGTGTCTAAATATAGTTTTGATTCTTACATGAGACGGTAAACTTTTTCTAGGCGGGCCAAGAAAAATCGCTGGATGGTAAGCCATGCCTAGTGCCTGGGTGAAGTCTAGATGGAGGCCTAGAAGGATTTTTATAAAAATTGATGATCAACAGCGAAACTTTGACTCTTACCCATATATGTTCTAGGAGGGGTTTTCTGACTGTCAAGAAGCAGCATGTAAAGCCAGTATGTGTGGTACCGGTAATTGTCACAATGGAGTTTAGGTTGGAAAGACATTATAATTTTGGTAAATATTTGCAATTTCAATTGCATATTTTTATATAATGAAAAATTTACAGTCCACACTACAAGAATGTGCATTCTACACTTTAAATATTTGCATAGTCCACACCATAAATTTTTATTTTACAAAAATATGCGTCTAGATCTGCAAATATTTGAATTTTAAACTGCAAATATATGAAGTTTAAAAGCCATATTTTTTTAGAAACATTGATTCATGAAACTTGTTTTCCAAAAGGGTTTTCAGGTATATGTTTTAAAATAAGGATGAATCATAATTTCAACAAAATAAAAATCACTAACTCATGATAGAGTCCTATTGGCGACTAATCCTATTTCCTATACCTCATTGTTAGGGGTGGCAACTAGACTCAAGCCAATGAATTTGTATCTGACTCGGCGGGTCTCGGTTCTAAGTGTGACGGGTTTTGTTGGTTCAAACTATACATTTTAAAATATAGACTTAACCCAAGTTTTGGTTCGGATCAGATCGAATCGATTCTGGTCGGATAGATTTGGGTACAGTTGGTTAATAACACTCAAATGTATGTATGTATATGTTTTTTGGTCGTATTTTTCGAATCGAGTTTGATCGGGTCTTTATTGTATTTTTCATCACACAGACCTGAATCGAAATACAACGGATTCGGAATTTCTTGGATCAAATTAGTTTGGATGTATGGTTCTAGGTTTTAATTATTGCCTGTATCAAATTTATCCCTTTCACTCTACTAACTTGTCATACGGTAGGACCGCAAAAAAGAACCCCCTAAATTCTAGTGCTACCTTTATCCTTTTTTTTTCCTCCCCTTCCCACTTTTGCGCTTTTGATTTTGGACACCGACCAAGTTACATCATATACGCAAACCCAAACCACATCCAATCTACCTTCCACTTATATATATCCCAAACCCTAAAAATCCCAAATTCCATCTCCAAAAATGTCAAGTAAATCGACTTCAGACCCGGATGTAGAAGAAACAACAACGGCAAGTACTCAAGAGCATGGACCAAACGTATGGGTTCAACTTGAGCAAGGATGTGTAATCTTGTTACTTACCCTGGCAACCATTACGCTGATAGCATTCGTTGCAACGATGGCATATGATATCACAGTTGAGAAGCACAAGCCAAAGCCACCTTACGTTGAGGTAACTCATGCCCACCTGCTCAAACTCGACTACAACAATTACGATGGCAGCGTCAACACCAAAATCAACCTCACCGTCATAGCCAGGAACGATGACCCAAACTCCATCTTCGAAACTATACAGTTCCTTCTTTGGTTACCCATTGCAGTTGTAGCAGATCTGAAGGTCCATGCTCCCAATAGCTCTCTCCCACACCACTACGTCTTGGATTCTCAGGATGCTTCTGTACGTAATTTGCGTGTTGATATGATGGATGATGCTTTGAAGGAAGGTAATGTGCCATTTTTAATGACGGTGATTACAACTTTTAAATGGAGTTTTGGCTCTCGCCACTTCGATTCAGTGCATCGGGATGTACTTCCCTTGCACGTCGCTTTGCCCTATGGACTTCAGTAGTTAGTTATGTGGGAGTTTGTCAGGTTGTTAAGCTCTATTCTATTACGTTGCTTATTATAGTCTCCACTTGGTATGACTGCACTGTAGTTCTCTAACTATGCTTATATATTATATAATTAATAGATATGTGTTGAAAGTTTGGTGCATTTACTGTTGAATAATGACGTGAAGTTTCATCTTTTCTTTCTTTCTTTCTTTTTTCGTCTTAACTTGAACTGTATTACACTATTACGTCTGAAATAAGCGAAAGGAAAGTTCATGTGTGAAAGAATTTGTAGTTAGGCTGTGGGTTTCCGTACGACTGTGTTGGTATGTTCACAAGTCTGGGAAGAAAATGAAATTGCGCAGCTCCGTTTTTGCTGCACTTATGCTTGTGTGGGTAAAACGTTCTTCGCTGTTTAAATTTTAAATATTAGAAAACCAAGGAATAATATGTACAATTCCGTATAAAATATGTTATTCTGAATGAGGAAATAGATTTTCGCAGTCATGTTGCTGATAAACTTGAGCTGGCATAGCAGAATTTGGTAGCTAGCACCATAGTTTTTATGGTCGTGTCGTGCCTTGAACCATGATGATTGAAGATTTAAAGTTTTGATGGTTCAACTAGTCGAATTGTCGAAACCGTGATTTATTTTTTCAAAAAATTTGCACATTTAACTGCAAACTATACACAAAAATATTGAAATAATAATGCTATGTACAAAAACTGTAGATGATCTTCAAGGTCTGCAATAGAAGTTGTATGTTGTTGCAGTGCACAACTACAGCTTTGTATATAGCAGAGTATCACAACGATAGAAGTTTAATGACAACAAACTTGACGAATCTTACAGTGATATTAGAGGAGTTTGCAGCAGTGAAGAACAAATTGATGAAGTTACCGGTTTAGATTTTGTAACATTTATGATTTTTAAAACATATATATTTCTTTATTTTATTAAGCAATGCAAAAGATGAAAATGAGAGAGAATTATTCGATGAGAAAGTAGAAAAAAAAACAAAAGAACCGTGGTTCAGCCGGATAAAATTGACGGCTGGACCGTTGGTTTGAAGGTCCGACCATGGTTCATGGATGAATGAGATCCGATTGAGTTCCGGACTGTGGTGGTCCAAGGTTCAGGGTTATTCGAGGTCGGACCGAGGCAGGATATGGTCATGAAAACAATGGCTAGCACGGTTGCTGTTATTGTTTAACATCTTTATTCAAACTGATGGATAGCTATTTAAATGGCACGTGTAATTGAAATTAGAAAATTTGAGATATAATAAAAATGAGGTGTAGTCAATTCTTGCATGCAGGGCCGGTCCTATGAGTTTTGGTACCTAAAGCCAAAAGTGAAAACAAAGCCCCTATACAGAAATTGATATTATGACCTGTAACGATCTGATATTTTCAACCATTCGCATCCGCACATGTCGGACTTGAATTGCTCAAAATATCAGATTGTAAATATATATTTGGCAAAACTCAGCATATACAGTAAATAAATAATCATAGATCACAAACACAGAGTAATATAACAATAATGCAGCGGAAACAAAGAATAGTAGTTCATGAGGCTACTATATATATAACAGAGTTAAACAAAATACAACAATGGATATGGTATCGAAGAAGTGTGTCCGCTAGAGGTGGCGAACCTCAATGGCCCGGCGCGGCTTCTGTTTTAGTCATGTCAGGGGTCATCCAAAATCGTTCTCTTTCTTCAGTCAACGCGTTCATCAAACCATCCACTTCGTTCTGGATCAACACTCCGCGTATATTAGTAATTAAAGTGGTTTCGGTATCGACAGAGAGTATGTCCATATCCGATCCCGGTCTCTTTAATAACTACGTATTATTACACCGATGGTCATTTAATAAACTTTCAAAATATTTATATTTCCAAACCGACATATCATTGCTATTTCAAAACCATATCTATACGATATCACTTTCACTTCAAATAAATCCATTTCCAAAATCATATCACTTTCCAAAGTTATAACGCTTCCGAAATCATAGTCTTTTTTTTAAAAAAAAAATCAAAACATTTTGGAAATCACAGCATTTTGGAAATCATAACACTTTGAAATTATAGCATTTTGGAAATCATAACACCTTTCTTTTAACGGTTTAGATATTAAAATTAGTATATATAATAAAATAGTTTATAAATAAAATAATTTATATTAAAATGATTTATATTAAAATAGTTTATAATAAATAATTTATAAAGTAGAATATCAATAGTTTAAATATAATTTAAAATTACTTTATAAAATAAAATAGTTTCCTCGAATTTCACAAATCGATTCAAATTAACTCGAATTCCAAAATTTTAATTTAATCAAATCTCAAATCATCAATTTCAATTCTATTCAGTTTCTAAATAATCATTCCAATCTATCGATTTCAAATTCATATTTAGACCATAAAATAAGCCATTTCAATTTCAATATATTTCAAAGCTTTAAATATTCAACACTTCAATAACATCTAATACAACTTCAATTCATAAATTTTAAATAAACAAAATATCCCATTTAAATTTATATAAATTTGAAATATTCATTAAAGTCACTTTTAATCAAATTCAAGTTAAAACATATCTTTAGAATTTCAAATTTAATAAATTTCAAATCAAACTTATTTAAGTATAATTTCTTAAATAAATATAATTTCAAATAAATTTCAAATCATTATAAACTCTATATTTGAAATTATAGATATTAAATAAATACTTAAACATATTATTGATCAACTTTATTAAATCAACTTTAATGAATCTTTAAAATCAATATTTATCAAAACCATATATTTCTTTTCAAAACCATATATTTCTTTTCAAAACCATAGAAATCATTTTCAAAATATTTATATGTAGACTAACGGTGTCTGTATAAAATTTTCTACCATATGGTCAAGTGGTACGGATATTTATCATTTCAATCCGCAATTTAAATATATACGGGTATATATCTTTCCAACCCGCAATCCCAAATTCAAATAAATTGGAAATCGCTTGGGTTTATCATTTCAACCCATAATGATTTTCTCATATTCTACAGATCGTTCAGGTATGTATCATTTCAACCCATAGTGAATTCTATACTAACAGGGAACTTGCAGAGTGATAACAGATATGATAATAATATAACAACGGTAACAGGCATATATCATTAGTATAAATAACAGATAATGTGTCAGATGTCACAGGTGAACAGATACAGATGATGGCATATATATCAATATATATAATAGATAATGGTGTCAGGTGTCACAGGTGAACAGATACAGATGATGGCATATATCAATATATATAACAGATAATGGTGTCAGGTGTCACAGGTGAACAGATACAGATGATGGCGTAGATATAGCAAGATAAATAACTAACAGCAGCATATTTCAATTGTCGTTTCAATTGAAATCAAATTTAATAAATATAAGAACGTTAATCGTGAGTGATTTCTCACCTTTCAAGGCTAGAGAATTTGACAACAAAGCAACCTACGAATTCCAAAGCATAGTGAGATGGGCACGAATTCGACGGCCAAAGCTGATCGATAAGGAATTGATGAAATAAATCAGAATCATTTAGATAGAAACAGAATATATATATATATATACACACACATATATTTAATTTCAAATCAATATTAATTTAAACACATGTTAAATTAAACATATATATCAAAATCATTGTTTTTAAATAAACCCATAAAATAAAACTAACACATCTACATACTGTAGTTTGAAATAAGTACACATATATATACAAACAAAAAAAATGCAAATATTTGCAAACAAGTTATTACAACTCACATATAAAATATGTGACTATCTCATAATATAAAGCTCTAAATAATATAATTTCAATACAACAGAATATACATCTTATACAACAGATCCTATATAACTATATATATACTTTACATAAATAAACTAATATAAATCATGTGCTACTTTACAATACTGACATTATAAGCTTCCAGACCATACATATCTCATATTACCCAATATATATACAACTCAGACATTGGACAAAAGACATGTAAAACATGTATACCTCTAACTCGAATCATAAACTAGATATATGCAGACAAAATTTCTGGAAAACCGAGTATATATGTATATTAGTAATTTATTACAAAATCTGTTCAATGTTAATAAAAATATAAATAAGCAACCTGATGTATATAGAACTAGTATATATCTTACAGAACGTATCACATACAAAAATTTTATTATCAAAGCACGAAACATTATAATACAATATACCTATATAATACTGCAACTTTATATATATAACACTTTGAATACAAATATATACCAATATAAATTTTGAAATCAAGTTCCTATATATATTAATAAACGTACACAAACTTACATACCGGTAAAATATGGCTTATATACTTATGTACCTAGCAACATATTGTATACAAAAATTCCTATCACTTTATATAAATATGTAAAGTTATTTCAACCTCTATTTTAAAGTATTAACATACATTCCAAATAAATACTTTACCATATAATATACTTACCCAGACATATTATAAACTTATAAAAGAGAAGAAAAAAAGAAAAAAAGAAGAAAAAAAACTTGGCTGACAACTTCTTAGATAATATATAAATAAACAAGAGGCTAAACTTCCAATATATACAATACTTAAATCAATATGAATATACCAACATAACTTATACTTACTGCCTGCTGCAAAATATACACTAGCAAATACATATATAACTCTATATAACATATTATATATATATACAAGCACTGCTGAAAGTAGAAAAAAAAACATATACTGACATATATGTAAATAGGCGACTACCATATACTAGATATAGGTATACATATGTGCAAACTTCATATACAAGCACACATACTTATGTGATATTCTAGAAATCTGAGCTTATATAATATATAACACATACTAATGTATATATATAGCAAGTATACAAAGGCCTAACTATATGTATAAGTATATAACAAAATGAACATATAGGAAACCATGCTTACAAGAGAACGGCAGAGGGAGAAGAGCTGCCGACCGAACAGAGGAGAAGGGTGAGGTCGCAGAGGTGGCGGAAGGCTCGGCAATTGGTGCAGGCATGGGTCGCGTGAGGGAGGAAGTGGACGGTGGTGGGAGGCACAGGCGTTGTCAGGTGTGGGTATTCGGCCTTGTGGTGGTGCTCGGCGTGGAGGAGGGGTTGGGTTGTTGAAGTGATCGGCCTGGGGTGAGGAGGAGCGTCAAATAATGGTGGGTTTCACGGCAGGTTGGCGAGGTCGAGGTGGCTTGTGTGGTGGCACTTGCTGGTGGAAGTGGATGAGTTGGCGTGGTGGTTGCTGCCGCATTGGAGGCGGGTCAGGGTCGGGATGGAATGAAGGAGTGGTGGGTTAAACTAAATATGAACTAGATATGTTTATATCTTAAAAGAATTTTATATTGTTCTCTGGCCAGTACAATAGAAAAATAGAAAGAAAAAGAGTGGAAGGGATGGTTGCGTGGAGAGAAGGAGAAGTAGGGAAAAGTTGAAGTGAAAGAAAGTGAACAGGCTTTATAATATACAACCATATTATATAATATATTTTGGTTTATATGCACAAAATGAAAAGACAAAAGTAGAAAGAAACGAACCAAACTGAAATGAACCAGCGAATGTTATAAAGTGCACAGTAAATATTAAGTCACGAGCGAAAATTTCAGAAAATATTAAATGCAAACAGCTGTTGGATGTGAGCAGGTAAAAAGATGAAAAGATAGATGGAAACAAAAGGTTTTTAAAACGGCTACCGATACGGTTCGACGTTTTACAGATTCTGCTGCGTACCGGACTTCAATACATAGAATGGAATATACCACAGAGATCAGCACGACGAGACGATCAAACGGTATATAGATATCAGTGATACTTCCGAACTATCAAAAGTCAATATCGGTACCAAAAATGCTGCAAATCTTATCGAAAATAAGATAAATGAAGCAATAGCAGTTCAAATTTGAAGAAACGAAATATGAAGTCTCACTCAGAAGATGGTTTACAAATTTATTATAAAAAAATATTCAGGTTTGGAAAACATTTTTATCATCACTTTTTAACTGATTTGAATTGAAATAAAATTACACCAGAAAATAAACTTCCATATTATCAGATGAAAATTTACCATTTGCTATGTTTAGATAGACGTATTTCAAATATCAAATTTTTATTTCCAAATTCAATTATTTAAAATTTCACAAAATTCAGTTAATTTCGATATTAAAACCATTAAAATTTACGGGTTGTTACACTCTCCCCCACTCAAAACTTTTCGTCCCCCAAAAGGAAGAAGGTAGGAGAATAGAAACAACCAGAAAGAAAAATAGATTACAAATATAAAATACTAGATACAACCATTAATTCCAAACTATATAAATTTCCTTTATTTTCAAATTGGTCTATATTCAATTAGTTGATTTTAATTCATTTTCTTTAATCAATCAGATTCATTGTGTTTACATTGGATTAGTTTCATCTCCATATATTTTTATTCAATTTATTTGTTTCCCATTTATTAACAGTTATTATGAAATTTTCACTACCAAATTTGTTTTATTTTACTCATTTATTAAATCTAATTGATCAATCATAGTTAATTTCACCTCAACATTCAACTTTAACTATTCAAAATCATATAGATTTCAATTTGAAATAAATTAATATTCAAAAATTTGGTTTAATCCATTTTATTCAACTAATAAATAGTCATTCAATTTAAAATTTGATTTTCTTTCATTTTATCAACATTTCTTTCAAACAAATTTATTTTTAACTTAACTCATTTATTTTATCCATTTATTTTCAGCTAAGTTGATTCCACTAAAACTCAAATTCACTATTCTTAAGTCCATATTAATTTGTTTAACTATCATTCCCCTTTATTTATTGAATGAATAGCACTTGATATATATATTTGCAACATATATTACGTGTATAAACATTCCTTATAACCATATTATTCAACAAATAATTTTTTCATTTTATTATCCAATTTATTATTAGTAAATTTCCTTATCAAAATATAATTTTGATAGCCTATTACTTATCATAGTGTATACTATCCAATTACATTCTAATTACATTTAAACTTTTCTATGTAAGTTATATTAATGTTTTCTGAGTGCAATTAAACACTACACAAATTTTCTTTTATTTTCAACATTTATATTAAGCCAGAGTTCAGTTTGAACAATTTATTTCTTAAGTTTCTTCTTGTACAACCCTATTATATCCTACCTTTTTAACTTTTTGAACATTTTAGGCAAGTTATATATATTAGAATGCAATTCAGGGTTATACAAATAAGTTTGTTCAAATTCATTATTTCAAGTTGGTTTGATTTCATTGATCATTTTAGATATTCCAATTATTCAAAACTTCACTTTATTTCAATAATTGAAACCATTTCTTAATATAAAAATTAAGATTCAAATTTTCGATTTCACTTCAAATTATTTTGAAATTTATAAATTAAATCATATTCAAGAATTTCAAATCAAATCCATTTTCCAAACAAAAGTGTAGCAAAGCTACTAAATGGCCTCTCCACTTCGAGACTCGAAAATAAATGTCGATGATGCATCAGTCATCACCGAAATTATTTTCCAGCGACAAAACGAAGAGGGTACAAACTTAATTCCTTTGAAATTATCCTTTTGAAACAATTTCCATTCGAAAACACTTCCAAATAATATATATATTAAAACTTTGAAAACCAAAATTTGAAAAGTACCGGAAATTAAATTCTCAAATTCATAATTTAAATATATTATATTTTCAAATCAAATAAACCATGTTTATAAAATTTGAACACCTTATAACATAAAACAATAGACAAAATAGTAATGATAATCTAGTATTATCATTCCTAACAACCAATTCCTTTAGTTATCAAATTTCAAAAAACTATACTCTTGTAGATAAAATATAATCATACAAAATTTACAAATTTTAGAAACAATATTGTGTCAATTTGCTCTGTTCAAGTGTTTTGGAATTCCTATCGATATCGTTAGCTAGACGCATCGATCAAAACCCAAAATTCAAACTTAACAACTCAAACAACACAATATAAAACATTTTATATACATACAAATACACTCCCTCGCTCAATGATTATAGAATAGTTTTCAAAACGGGGATAGAGGTCCTAATTAGAGGAACCCAAATCAAAGAGAATTCAAGCTAAGAAGATAGGCTCAAAAGGGAGATAAGACAATCAAATTACAAAATAGAAAGATGGATATACTAATGTTAATCGCGGGTGACCTTAACCGGGTCAACCGAGACTTCAGAAATAAGATTGATGAAGAATTCTGATGCAAATCGGCATCCGATCACAAGAGAATTACCCTGGTCGTCTATTAAAGAACATTCGGGTATAGCAAGAGATAGCAGCATCTAAACTGATGATATAAAAATCTTCGGTGAATCAAAGACGGCTGTAAAGGAGATTCACCCCTTTACAAATCATTCAGTGGAGCTATGAGATGCTCTAAAATCAAGGAAACACGATTTGGGAGAAACAAGGATGGATTTCAGAACAAAGGGGAGGTTTCCAGAGTTCGAAAGAAATCCAAATCAAGGAGGAAGAAATTCAAGCTCGAACGAAGGTGATTCTATTATTAAATTTACTCTATATGCTAAGTTTTGCCTAAACCAGAGCTCTGATACCACTTGTAACGACCTGATATTTTCAACCATTCGCATCCGCACATGTCGGACTTGAATTGCTCAAAATATCAGATTGTAAATATATATTTGGCAAAACTCAGCATATACAGTAAATAAATAATCACAGATCACAAACACAGAGTAATATAACAATAATGCAGCGGAAACAAAGAATAGTAGTTCATGAGGCTACTATATATATAACAGAGTTAAACAAGATACAACAGAAGTCTCGAATACAAAGATATCTCAATACAAAAGTCAAATACAAGATCTGAATACATCACTAGAATCAACTAAATAACAGATAGTAGAATCGATAGATAGTTGGATCTCCAAGCGAAGCTCCAACTCCAAAGGTGAGTCTCGAATACTGGTACACTCAGTCTGACCCGAGCGTAAAGAAAATACAAAACACTCGAGTCAGGATTAACATTCTTATATCAATAAATCCAACCCAAGTGAAATATCAACTGAAATACAAGTAACTCAAAGGATGTTTGGGATAACCATCCTCTAAGGATCCGTTAAACTATCTACTATGTAGTAGTGTACGCTAAGTAGATAATGTCTAATCAGTAAGGTACGATATCAAAATAGCGTTAAGTCATGGCCCATTCCACCCTTAACACATTTTTTTATTCCCAAGAGCATATACAAGACCGTAGTTTCCCCAAAACCGGAAGTCACCAGAGGGCAATCCATATACTAAAGGTACAAACCAAAACGTAGTGGTTGCGAATAGGATAATCAGTATAACAAGGTACATGAGGCGATACCAACTAGGATACTAGTAGTTGCATGATCCGGACTGATGTTGAGCATAGCAGCTACTACCTCAACACCGCGAAACAACACTCCCAAATCAAAGGGTGCACCCAAATCGAATCACATAAGTAATAGATATGGTATCGAAGAAGTGTGTCCGCTAGAGGTGGCAAACCTCAATGGCCCGGCGCGGCTCCTGTTTTAGTCATGTCAGGGGTCATCCAAAATCGTTCTCTTTCTTCAGTCAACGCCTTCATCAAACCATCCACTTCGTTCTGGATCAACACTCCACGTATATTAGTTATTAAAGTGGTTTCGGTATCGACAGAGAGTATGTCCATATCCGATCCCGGTCTCTTTAATAACTACGTATTATTACACCGATGGTCATTTAATAAACTTTCAAAATATTTATATTTCCAAACCGACATATCATTGCTATTTCAAAACCATATCAATACGATATCACTTTCACTTCAAATAAATCCATTTCCAAAATCATATCACTTTCCAAAGTTATAACGCTTCCGAAATCATAGTCTTTTTTTAAAAAAAAAAATCAAAACATTTTGGAAATCACAGCATTTTGGAAATCATAACACTTTGAAATTATAGCATTTTGGAAATCATAACACCTTTCTTTTAACGGTTTAGATATTAAAATTAGTATATATAATAAAATAGTTTATAAATAAAATAATTTATATTAAAATGATTTATATTAAAATGATTTATATTAAAATAGTTTATAATAAATAATTTATAAAGTAGAATATCAATAGTTTAAATATAATTTAAACTTACTTTATAAAATAAAATAGTTTCCTCAAATTTCACAAATCGATTCAAATTAACTCGAATTCCAAAATTTTAATTTAATCAAATCTCAAATCATCAATTTCAATTCTATTCAGTTTCTAAATAACCATTCCAATCTATCGATTTCAAATTCATATTTAGACCATAAAATAAGCCATTTCAATTTCAATATATTTCAAAGCTTTAAATATTCAACACTTCAATAACATCTAATACAACTTCAATTCACAAATTTTAAATAAACAAAATATCCCATTTAAATTTATATAAATTTGAAATATTCATTAAAGTCACTTTTAATCAAATTCAAGTTAAAACATATCTTTAGAATTTCAAATTTAATAAATTTCAAATCAAACTTATTTAAGTATAATTTCTTAAATAAATATAATTTCAAATAAATTTCAAATCATTATAAACTCTATATTTGAAATTATAGATATTAAATAAATACTTAAACATATTATTGATCAACTTTATTAAATCAACTTTAATGAATCTTTAAAATCAATATTTATCAAAACCATATATTTCTTTTCAAAACCATAGAAATCATGTTCAAAATATTTATATATAGACTAACGGTGTCTGTATAAAATTTTCTACCATATGGTCAAGTGGTACGGATATTTATCATTTCAATCCGCAATTTAAATATATACGGGTATATATCTTTCCAACCCGCAATCCCAAATTCAAATAAATTGGAAATCGCTTGGGTTTATCATTTCAACCCATAACGATTTTCTCCTATTCTACAGATCGTTCGGGTATGTATCATTTCAACCCGTAGTGAATTCTATACTAACAGGGAACTTGCAGAGTGATAACAGATATGATAATAATATAACAACGGTAACAGGCATATATCATCAGTATAAATAACAGATAAGGTGTCAGATGTCACAGGTGAACAGATACAGATGATGGCATATATATCAATATATATAACAGATAATGGTGTCAGGTGTCACAGGTGAACAGATACAGATGATGGCATATATCAATATATATAAAAGATAATGGTGTCAGGTGTCACAGGTGAACAGATACAGATGATGGCATAGATATAGCAAGATAAATAACTAACAGTAGCATATTTCAATTGTCGTTTCAATTGTAATCAAATTTAATAAATATAAGAACGTTAATCGTGAGTGATTTCTCACCTTTCAAGGCTAGAGAATTTGACAACAAAGCAACCTACGAATTCCAAAGCACAGTGAGATGGGCACGAATTCGACGGACAAAGCTGATCGATAAGGAATTAATGAAATAAATCAGAATCATTTAGATAGAAACAGAATATATATATATATATACACACACATATATATTTAATTTTAAATCAATATTAATTTAAACACATGTTAAATTAAATATATATATCAAAATCATTGTTTTTAAATAAACCCATAAAATAAAACTAACACATCTACATACTGTAGTTTGAAATAAGTACACATATATATACAAACAAACAAAAATGCAAATATTTGCAAACAAGTTATTACAACTCACATATAAAATATGTGACTATCTCATAATATAAAGCTCTAAATAATATAATTTCAATACAACAGAATATACATCTTATACAACAGATCCTATATAACTATATATATACTTTACATAAATAAACTAATATAAATCATGTGCTACTTTACAATACTGACATTATAAGCTTCCAGACCATACATATCTCATATTACCCAATATATATACAACTCAGACATTGGACAAAAGACATGTAAAACATGTATAACTCTAACTCGAATCATGAACTAGATATATGCAGACAAAATTTCTGGAAAACCGAGTATATATGTATATTAGTAATTTATTACAAAATCTGTTCAATGTTAATAAAAATATAAATAAGCAACCTGATGTACATAGAACTAGTATATATCTTACAGAACGTATCACATACAAAATTTTTATTATCAAAGCACGAAACATTATAATACAATATACCTATATAATACTGCAACTTTATATATATAACACTTTGAATACAAATATATACCAATATAAATTTGGAAATCAAGTTCCTATATATATTAATAAATGTACACAAACTTACATACCGGTAAAATATGGCTTATATACTTATGTACCTAGCAACATATTGTATACAAAAATTCTTATCACTTTATATAAATATGTAAAGTTATTTCAACCTCTATTTTAAAGTATTAACATACATTCCAAATAAATACTTTACCATATAATATACTTACCCAGACATATTATAAACTTATAAAAGAGAAGAAAAAAAGAAAAAAAGAAGAAAAAAACAAATTGGCTGACAACTTCTCAGATAATATATATATAAACAAGAGGCCAAACTTCTAATATATACAATACTTAAATCAATATGAATATACCAACATAACTTATACTTACTGCCCTGCTGCAAAATATACACTAGCAAATACATATATAACTCTGTATAACATATTATATATATATACAAGCACTGCCGAAAGTAGAAAAAAAAACATATACTAACATATATGTAAATAGGTGACTACCATATACTAGATATAGGTATACATATGTGCAAACTTCATATACAAGCACACATACTCATGTGATATTCTAGAAATCTGAGCTTATATAATATATAACACATACTAATGCATATATATAGCAAGTATACAAAGGCCTAACTATATATATAAGTATATAACAAAATGAACATATAGGAAACCATGCTTACAAAAGAACGGCAGAGGGAGAAGAGCTGCCGACCGAACAGAGGAGAAGGGTGAGGTCGCGGAGGTGGGTGGAAGGCTCGGCAATTGGTGCAGGCATGGGTCGCGTGAGGGAGGAAGTGGACGGTGGTGGGAGGCACAGGCGTTGTCAGGTGTGGGTATTCGGCCTTGTGGTGGTGCTCGGCGTGGAGGAGGGGTCGGGTTGTTGAAGTGATCGGCCTTGGGTGAGGAGGAGCGTCAAATAATGGTGGGTTTCACGGCAGGTTGGCGAGGTCGAGGTGGCTTGTGTGGTGGCACTTGCTAGTGGAAGTGGATGAGTTGGCGTGGTGGTTGCTGCCGCATTGGAGGCGGGTCAGGGTCGGGATGGAATGAAGGAATAGTGGGTTAAACTAAATATGAACTAGATATGTTTATATCTTACAAAATTTTTATATTGTTCTCTGGCCAGTACAATAGAAAAATAGAAAGAAAAAGAGTGGAAGGGATGGTTGTGTGGAGACAAGGAGAAGCAGGGAAAAGTTGAAGTGAAAGAAAGTGAACAGGCTTTATAATATACAACCATATTATATAATATATTTTGGTTTATATGCACAAAATGAAAAGACAAAAGTAGAAAGAAACGAACCAAACTTAAATGAACCAGCGAATGTTATAAAGTGCACAGTAAATATTAAGTCACGAGCAAAAATTTCAGAAAATATTAAATGCAAACAGCTGTTGGATGTGAGCAGGTAAAAAGATGAAAAGATAGAATGAAACAAAAGGTTTTTAAAACGGCTACCGATACGGTCCGACGTTTTACAGATTCTGCTGTGTACCGGACTTCAAAACATAGAATGGAATATACCACAGAGATCAGCACGACGAGACGATCAAACGGTATACAGATATCAGTGATACGACCGAACTATCAAAAGTCGATATCGGTACCGAAAATGCTGGAAATCTTATCGAAAATAAGATAAACGAAGCAATAGCGGTTCAAATTTGTAGAAACGAAATATGACGTCTCACTCAGAAGATGGTTTACAAATTTATTATAAAAAAATATTCAGGTTTGGAAAACATTTTTATCATCACTTTTTAACTGATTTGAATTCACTACAAGAAATTTTATTTTTTGTAGCGCTCAAAAAACGCTACAAAAACTTTTGGTGGCGTTTTGATAATCGTTACGAGAAAACATGCCACTAAAAATCCATGATTTTTTGTTGCATTTATTTTAACGCCACTATAAATGCATTTTTGGCAGCGTTTTTCAAACGCCACCATAAATCCTTTTGTAGCGTTTAAAAAACGCCACCAAAAGATTTTTTGGCGCTACTAATAGAATTTCCAACTTTACCCCTATTTTACGGTTGCATTTACTCAACGCCACTATATATATTTCGATAGTGTTTTTGAAACGCTACTAAAAGTTGTTTATTATTTTACACCATTTTTTCATGCTATTATTTTCTGTTAATGGTCTATTTTGGTTCTATTATATCAATCAACAATCACTCACATAATCATCATATTCAAATAAGTTAAAAAACACATTAACCATATAATCAAATAAAATATCCATAACCATTCTAATACAATAGTTTTTCGACAAAATGACCTAACTCACATACAATAACCATTTGTATACAAATTTACACATCGAGTACTAATAAATGTTATATCTAACTAGTGCTAACAAAACGTTTGATTACCCATAATTCTTTGTTGCATACACAAGTGAAAGCTAGCATCATCAAGTCCAAATTTGCTCTCTTCAAAAGTCCGATGCCTACACAAGTGAAAGCACAACAGATAGTCAAACAATTACATTAACTCGTAAGACTTCAAATATGAGATCAAACATATAAAACATTATACAAGTATATCTTACTATAAATGATGTCATATAAATTATCAAAGTTATAAAAAAAATGAAATAAAGTCCTTTCTTGAGTTTAAATAGTAGGAATCAATTTTGCATACTTACGAACCCTCCTTTGATAGAATGGTGAATCCAACAACCTGAGCAAGAAAAAATGACAATGTAAGCACCTAAAACGATCTGAAAAACAAGCCACTAAAACGAGCAACTAATCAACAAAAATCAGATATGGTCTGCTGGAAAGGAAACTCTTACCAAAGCCAATATTGATACAAGCTGCATTTTTTGTTTCTATTTTATTTTTTTTGTTTTCAGCACCTCCTTTCTTGTGAAGCAATGAAGACTTCAGATCAGATTGGCAGTTGCATTGAAATAGTTTGTCACTGTTCGGTTAGGAGTTATGAATGAATAGGTCTAACTATAATGATGGTTAACTAAAAGATTCTGTTTGTAATTATTTTATAGCTAACATGCATTTATAATAATAATTCAACATATTAATTATGTTTTCTCACCCAAACAAGCAGGGCCCGTAGCCCATATCAGACCTGCATCCAATTCTCAGCACAACAGAAAGCAGCTTTCCCCCTTACTCTTGCAATTGTCTACATTAATTAGGACTTGTTTGCAAATTCAAGTTAAACAAATAGTAGCTCAACCCTTATAGTTCGCATGCACCACTTGTAAATATCACGCGCTAGAATAGCCTCCTACAGCCAGCAACCTCGTTTGCAACATCCGGTGTTTTTCCCCTTTCCTCCACATTCACGCATCCTCATGACACATGTGCTTGAACCCAAGCTCGCACTGTCTCCTTCCCAAGCTTTAACGTCTTCCCAAGCTTTGTGAATGCCTTGCATAAATCAGTTTTGTAATTAGTCCGATCTTCTAGAATGGCAAGTAGCACCGACAAAATTGCTGATTTGAAAGATAAAAATATATTATTCGAAAGAAAAAAAATGTAAAAGGTAAATTGGCAATGATATATGTAATATTGCATAGATGTCTATATTAAAAGATCAATGAAGGCACAATTTTTAAAGTCACTGGTAAATCGGAGACTGAAATCCCAAAGAGATGCTGACATTAATTTTTGATGTAGGAAAACGGCATCCTACCGATGCAAAATACTATATCATTTACATGCACATGTATCCTACCATATATATAATATTTATAAGACAGCATCAAAATAAGTATTACCATATCCTCCCAGTAAGAAAAAGAAAAAAGTAACAAATTCAAGTATCGGATATACTTGGTGACAATTGCATAACAAACAATATGAACACAAAAATAGATTTGCATTGGATAATCCAAATAATATGGCAGATTCCTAGCTCGGAAGCAGCATACAACTACTAAGCCATCAATTTACAATAGGCATGTCTTAATTATTTACTTAACATACGAAATTTTACATAGGAATATAAACATCAATATGCTCTACTAATAAAACTAAAGAGTAACAACTGACGCTAGTATTAAAGTTCAACACGGATTACTTTTAGCATGCATAAGATATAATTACCTGACAAAGAAGATATCCGTTCATGGATTTTTTTCCGACCTAACCGCCTAGCATTCAACTCCCCACGTAGATTAAAAGGTAGCAACTTGATATCTCTTGTCTGCTTAGCAACGTGTGAGAATATAATTTAAGTTATTAGGCAATGTACACTACAAGAAAATCAGCTTTTTGTTGCAAAAATTGGTAGCGTTTTAATGTAAATGCAACTAATAATATTTCCCCTTATTATATAAATGCAACAAAAAATATTTCACTTCCCGCCTTTATAAAAAAAATTCCGCGTTTGCCCAAATAAATGTAACCAAAAGATTACCGCCTTGTTATTCCTATGCTCCTTAGAAAATTTCAATTATTTCCCCCAAAATAAGCTAACCCTAAATCAAATTCATTCTCCAATCCAAATTTGTAATGCTCAGTTGTTCTAATCCTTGATAAGTTGCTATCGCGATCTTTATCCGCTTCGATATACAAACTTATTGAAAATCAAATTGATATTCACATACGTACTTTGATACTTAAAGATCAATAGAACATACAGATATGGCGTTAATGGCGGTGCTGGAGTCAGATCTACGAGCCTTATCTTCCGAAGCAAGAAGAAGATATCCAGCCGTCAAGGACGCTGCCGAACACGCCATTTTGAAAGTACGTTTTCTATTATTATCAACTCAGATCTATGATTACACATCTTGAATTCGTTTAATCTTCGATTTAGCATGTTTATTAGTTGCTGAAGTTGATATCGAATCAGTTCTCCCCTCCAGTTATTAGGTTATCATTGTTAAATACTAACACCGACTGCTTAGGTCTTCAATCAGAGTTTTGATTAATATACTGCGATTATACTTGAGTTTCTGCGTCATTGCAGCTGCGTTCTCTGTCAAGTCCGAATGAAATAACCCACAATGTGGAAATTGTGCGGATATTTTTAATGGCGTGTGATGTTAAATCAGTAAAACTGAGCGTTATTGGCCTTTCTTGTTTGCAAAAGCTCATATCACATGATGCTGTTGCACAGTCTGCTTTGAAGGAGATACTTTCCACATTGAAAGATGTAAGAATTCAATTTTTTTGTTAGTCTTTAGATGTTCGAATTACAAGTTCCGCGCTCTTATTTTATGACAATGATACAACAGATTAGATGTTGATTTGATTTTTGTATTTCTCCATGATCATGAGCAAGATCTCCTAATTAGGCTGTCTTTGTTTTGCATCTCAAGTCCATTTGCCGAATGCTGATTATTTTTTTGGTTTACAATCAAAAGTTTATGCTTGGTGTAGCAAGCGCTAAAAGCTTCAATAAACTCTACAATTGTGCTTCATGTTTAATAGTATAGTCAATAAAAAACCTTTCATTACAAAATGCTTAATGGCATTAAATACTTTTTAATGCAAAATAAAGAAGTTAGTTATTGTTAATCAGAAACTAACTTCTTTTTTATGCTTAGTTGTTTGAGATCCCCTAAGGACAATATTTTTCTACTCGAACTGGTCCAAGATAAACCCAATATCTGGTGAAATATTGGGCTCAAAACCAATGCTAAACCACATCATAGATATCTACTATTAAATGATCAAAACTTTTCAGTTTCAGTTGTCACTGAGAGTTTCACAGTGTTCACAATTTCAAAAATATCTTTCATCAGCCGTTATGTATATAACCAAAACAAAGACACGTAACAAGAATGAAATTGCTTAGAAAAAAAACAACTGAAAAAAATTATATCACTACCTAGGTCCTTTTCTCCCAGCCTTCCTGCAAGTGCTGTCAGTTGGGTTGGTGACGCATGCATATGTAGACATCACAAAATAAGTGGGAGACAATTTATTAACATATGCTAAAGTATCATGCATAGTAGAAATTTTAATAAATAATTTATAGGATTTAAATGCAATGGATGGTAATCATACTCTCAAAAATGCATTGTTTGATGTTAGCTATTTTAAAACATTATAATGGGCATATCTCTAATAAAGTAACCAAACAGTAGAATTTCAACTGCCCATATCTAGAGGCAAGTGGCGTATGATTGAAATCGTGTGCAAGTATATTTTGACTTACAACATGCATTTTATGATGGGTAATGAGGTGTGTTGTTGCATATCTAATTTTGTTTCATCTGTAACTTTGGTTTGTATAGATCTTATGTTGTTTTAATTTTTGGACTTTCCAAATGAAATTGTTTTGAGATAAGAAAAACAGGAAAGAAGATTGTCAGGTTCATTTGGTCATATTTCTCATTAATTTTGATTTGGGTATGCTTAGTGAATTGTAGAATATATTACATATTCTCACATAAGAAACAAGGATCCTGTTTTCAAAAAAGAAGATATAGCAACCTTAATATTAAAAAATGCTAATAATTTTCCTTAATATGGTGTATAACTAGTTTCCAAATTCTAGACTTTCTACTGGCTAGGAAAAACATAGAAGCAAGAATATTAAGTTTATTTTGGTTTTGTTTAGATAAATAATTATTTGTTCCCTAGTAACCTTAACTGTTTAACATCAGAGATAAACAGATTTTGTTACCATACTGAGTGAGTTACCCATATAAGTACAAATATGAAATTTACTAATCTACTACTGCATTAGATATTAAAGGATATATTTGTTCCCTTTGGAAACCTGTTGCAACACCACGTTGGAGGGAAATATTTGAGGACTGCACGCTGCACTAATGGTGGATGCTGGATGTGTCTGTGAACACTAATCCTGCTAAAAATTGCACTCGGTATTGCAAAACTGAATTTGCACTTGGCAATTGAGTTCATATTCAGTTTTGCTACTGTGTTCAAACTCAGTTTTGCAACTGAATTCAACTAAATTTGCAAACTCAGTTTGCAAAAGTGAGTTTGTCGACTCGTTTGCAAAACTAAGTGTGTCAGCTCAGTTGTGCAAACTGAGCCTACAAAACCAGTTTTGCAAAACTGACCCTGTCGATTCAGTTTGAAAAATTGAGTGTCCATGCTTAGTGCCTTAGTTTTTGCAAACTGTGTTTGAACAGAGTTCTAGTTTACAACAATGTCTTCTATTGTTCATAAATGTTCCTATTCCTGTCCACAATTTGGAACATGTATGCAACCAAAGTTCAAAAAAATGCATAAGTTATAACCTACAAGTTAGTTAGAGCAAGTTGTCAGGAACAAGCCGATTTAGATAGAATTTGTGAACATAGCATTAGGCCCCTCCTAGAAGTTGACACGCTCATAACAAATAACTTCACGGAACCTTATCAGTCAGCATTTTGATCTTGCCATTTTCTTATGTTTTAAATATGTTTTATGTCCAAACATTGCATTGATCATTCATGCAGCATTTGTGTTCCTGTTTTTGTAATGTCATTGTAATATTATCTGTTATTTAGGTTTTGATGTCTGCTTGTATATTTGCTTACAGTGAACTCGTTTGATTAAATGTAATTAGTCTATTATCTTGCCTATCCGTATATACACCATATTCTAGTAAAAGTATAGGAGTAAGATCGATGTTCATACAATTTGTATGTATGTATGTTGAGTTACAAGTGTACTTGCTATTTTAATTTTATCTTGCTTATTCGTATATATATTTGTCACTGTGCTTTTGTGTGAGACTGGGTGCTTGATATATATGTGTTAGGTAGTGAAGAGTGTATGTGTTCTCTGGTAGTGGAGCTCCCTGAGCTTGCTTGTCTGATGTAGTGCTGCTTTGTGTTCATCAGTGGGTGATTTTGTATATGAGTGTGTGCTGCCTTGTATGATTTACTGCTGCGTTCTAGGAGGGCGAGTAAGCATGTTTGTGTGAGTATGTGAACATTTTTGTGTGTGCCTACAGGTGTGATATGAGATGGATCTGGTCATACAATGAAGGCATACATGATCTGGATAGGGATGTGCACATGCAAGGCAGTAGTAGCATGTGATGATCTGGATAGGTCTGTTGCTTTGCGATTTTTCATTTGATAATGATCCATAGGTACTTCATTTGGACTATTACTTCAATGTTCTGTTGGCTTTTCTACTGCTAAGTGATGGCTAGTGAACATAGGCGCTAAAATTTTATGTTATATACACAAATATCAAGTTATAGTTGTAAAATGAGAAGCATAACATGCACCGGTGACTACTTTAGCTCTAAAATGGTTCGTTTGGTATAACATTTTACATTACGTAAATATTTGTTATACATGTACACAAATATTCTCAAACTCCAATCATATAATTTGTGCATCTATACATGTATGGCAATTACAATTACCATTCAATATAGTTTAGTTTTTGTGGTTTAATCGGGTACTGTCTGTAGTTTTGTTCTAACTTTATCATTCTATTTAGTGGAAGTTTGTTTAGATTGCTTCAAAGAAACATGACAAAATTGGGCTGGAGAAGCCGTGTACAGATGGCATTAGATATTGTGAGTATTGTTTCTGTTTTGTTATTACGTGCATATGTCTTCATGTGAAACTTCATATAAGATTGAAATTAGTTGTAATTTTATATAAAGTTACACATTTGTGCTGCTTCATATCATATGATTTTTTTCTTCTTCTTTTTTTCAATTTAAACAAAAGAGATGTTGGTTGGTTCCAAAGGTCAGGGTGCACAAATTGTAAATTTCGATAAAAACACATCACAACGAAAGAATAATTTAGCAGGTGCAATGAACCAGGGGAGCAGTATTGAGCAGCCTCAAGCATCTCCAACTTAGATACTCCCTTTTTTAACAATTCATTTTACCTTAATATATGTATTTCTTTAGCTTACCTTATTCGTTTTAATAATCTGCTTTTATATTCTCTTCGTTACATAATAACGCACATGCGTTTGTTTCCTCCAACATGTTAAATGTCATTGTTTTATACCACATTTTCATGTGGAATTTCAAATCTCATTTATTATATTCAATGCTTCAAATGGTGCAATCATTTGCTTTACTTACTAACCACAAATCAGACATCGACCCTTTCTCAGTCGTACGTTAGAGTGGTTCGATGATACATCACACTGTAGCACCAACTCAATACCAATACCGGTGACTTTATTTCATTTTTTTATAACTTTGATAATTTATATGACATCATTTATAGTAGGATATGCTTGTATAATGTTGTAGATGTTTGATCTCATATTTGAAGTCCTAGGAGTTAACGTAATTGTTTGACTATCTGTTGTGCTTTGACTTGTGTAGGCATCGGACTTTTGAAGAGAGCGAAGTTGGACTTGATGATGCTAGCTTTCACTTGTGTATGCAACAAAGAACTATGGGTAATCAAACGTTTTGTTAGCACTAGTTAGATATAACATATATTAGTACCCGATGTGTAAATTTGTATACAAATGGTTATTGTATGTGAGTTAGGTCATTTTGTCGAAAAACTATTGTATTGGAATGGTTATGGATATTTTATTTGATTATATGGTTAATGTGTTTTTTAACTTATTTGAATATGATGATTATGTAAGTGATTGTTGATTGATATAATAGAACCAAAATAGACCATTAACAGGAAATAATAACATGAAAAAATGGTGTAAAATAATAAACAACTTTTAGTAGCGTTTCAAAAACGCTACCGAAATATATATAGTGGCGTTGAGTAAATGCAACCGTAAAACAGGGGTAAAATTGGAAATTCTATTAGTAGCGCCAAAAAATCTTTTGGTGATGTTTTTTAAACGCTACAAAAAGATTTATGGTGGCGTTTTAAAAACGCTGCCAAAAATGCATTTATAGTGGCGTTAAAATAAATGCAACAAAAAATCATGGATTTTTAGTGGCATGTTTTCTCGTAACGATTATCAAAACGCCACCAAAAGTTTTTGTAGCGTTTTTTGAGCGCTACAAAAAATAAAATTTCTTGTAGTGGTATCTATAGTAAACATTGGCTAAATGTTATAATAACAACAAATCACAACTCACCTCCCAACACCACAGACAAGATTCAGATTCGTCCTCTAAAACATCTACATCTTCTATGGCAACACCATATATCATTCTCTGCCCAACAGATAACACTGTGCTACGCACATAAGCCAGCGTAACTCCTTCTTTCCCATTCATCTTGTCATAAATTGCATCCACTAATTTAGAAAATGCAATGCTACTCTCTTCCAGCAAGCATGCAATTAACGAGTTATTGGAACAGTAAGTGCTATCATTAAAAATTATTCTTTTACCCGATAACTCCTTGTAATACTCGAGTAAACTATCTATCTCTTTATTGCATTCAACAATAATAGTTTCCTTATCTTTGTTTTGAAATAATCCATTTACAGAAGTCCTTTTTCGTTTTAGGTTCTTCTCGTTTGCCTTCACATTGATCTTTATCTCAACTCCATCAGAATTTTTAACTTCGTCCCCTTTAGATCCGGCTACGTCGGTATTAGGGCTATCAACATCCATCTTTTCCATATTGTCTGCAGAAAAATAAAATGACCGAACTGCAGCGATGGAAATTATCAAATAAGCAATAAAGATGGATTTTTTCCTCTGATAACTGTTCAATTTCTCGACAGGAAATAATCAAATTTAAGCAATAAATTCGAAATCTCTAGGGATTGTAACTGATGAAAAGGCGACGAAATCCAAAATTTCCTAATCTAGGGTTTAAACCCCTGCTTACCTGAAAAATAAATGATTGCAGTTCCTTTCAAATCAATGGAAATATGAGTTACTCGGATGAATCGCCTCTAGATCTGAATAAGAAAAGACGAGCTCTTGATTCAAATTCGAACAAAATGATAATTTTAGTTCGATTTATTTTTATTCTTATTTTTTCCTTTCACTTCCGTTTGACAGTGGTAGGAGGAGAATTGAAGAAAAGACACAGGGGAAGGAAAACGTGACAGTAAATAAAAAAAAATTGCGAAATATTTTTTACTTTACGCGGGTGCAAAGCGGGAACGTGAAATCTTTTTAGCCGCATTTATATTTTTTAGGGAAATATTTTTTTGTTGCATTTAGAAAGAAACGCCACCAATTTTTGCAACTATAAATGGTTTTTCTTGTAGTGATTGAAATAAAATTACACCAGAAAATAAACTTCCATATTATCAGATAAAAATTTACCATTTGCTATGTTTAGATAGACGTATTTCAAAAATCAAATTTTTATTTCCAAATTCAATTATTTAAAATTTCACAAAATTCAGTTAATTTCGATATTAAAACCATTAAAATTTACGGGTTGTTACATGACCATTAATTAAATCATTAAAATTTATATTATTCATAAATAATGAGCAGAGAAAAAAAGAAAATAACTTTATCCGTGATAATAATTCAAGTTGTACACCAAAATTAATATCAACTATAGATGAATATTTTTCTAGCCTTCTGACTTGCAAAATTACTTATAATATTATCATATTCAAGTTCATTGACCATATCTTGTTCAATCGACAAAAGTGCCAAACCGTTTAATCTTTCTTGTGACATAGTGAAGCGAAGATAAGACTTTATCAACTTTAGCTTTGAAAAACTTCTTTCGGCTGAGGCAACTATAACTGGTATGGTCAAAATTATTCTATATGCTATCCAAGCATTAGGAAAATTTAACTCTCTCGAACAAGAATTTATGAAATTCAGCAGCTCAATTCCTTTTGTTCTTTCCTTTGGCAAGATAACTTTCAATACTTTTAACTCTGAAAATAACTCTCTTCCATCAATATCAGAGTGGAAATCATGTGTCAAATATTCCTCAAGTTTTAAACAATGACTTTTCAGTTTCTCATCATCTATAGAAGTGAATTTTTTTAAATCAAATAAGAAGCCAAACTTATCATCATATTCTTTGAATTGCTCAAATCGAGTCAAATTGAATTATGGTATTGTAAATTGAATTGAATTTGTACTGTAAATTATTAAATTGAATTATCAAATAATCAAAACCTACTATGGTACTATAGTCTATCATACTATTACTGTCTACTGATTACGGCATAACAAAAATAATTATCAAATTAAGTTAATTAACATTACTAATTGAATTTATATATACCGTAAGTATGTAAAGTGTAATACTGTGAACTTCAAAATTGTAAAATCAAAATGGCACCTTTTCTTTTGAAGCTTCAAAATTGTAATGTGTGAGCAGTGAAAGGCTGAAAGCACAGAGTCTGAGAGCCAGAGACTGGTAACTGGACTGGAGTCGCCGCCCCGTCGTGTCGTGCCGTTGGAGCTATCGATGATAGCATGTCGACGTCGTGCCACTGCCGGCTGGAGCCGCCCCTTTCCGAACTCGAGATCGACGACGACAACTTGTCAAATCGAGAAGCCCTAGCCGACGAGCCCCTAATTCTTTAACTTTGAATCGCCGTGCCGGCTGCTGGAGCTTGGAGGAGCCAATCCGCTTGGACGAATCGCGATTGATAATTTGAGATCCGCTTTTTTTTTGCGTATGTTATACTCGTCGAAAAATTTTGGTGCCCCAAAAGAACCGGTGCCCTAAGCGGTCGCTTCCCCCGCTTTGGGGAAGAGCCGGGCCTGCTTGCATGCATATGTAGTGAACCATAAACAGTTGCAACACTCCTATAGCCACTTGTTATTCACCTCATACTGCTAATTCTTCCTCCCCTCAAATCATTATTTAAATAGATACTTCTAACTGAAAATAAAGCACGATTGGGATGTCCCGAACAGAGGTGCCATGAAATGCTCCTTATACACATACACACGCCAAGAGTCGGCTACCACTCATTTTTATTAATTTGGAATAAAATAATAGAGTGAAGTGGCAAATGAGAGAAAATATACATAATTCGAAATTTGTGTCTGACATTCAAAGAGATTTGATGTGTAGCATAAATGAGCCGTCGCTAGCCGTCGCTATACGCAATATACAGGTTTCTTTCCGGGAGCAGTTTTTTCATTTTCTTTTCCCCCAAATTAAACCCCCTTTCCCCAATCCGCCGCCCCCGTCATCGCAGCCGCCGCCCCGCCTTCCGACTCCTTCAAATCACCCAAATTCGCCTTGGTATACTTCTAATCTCTATTTTGAATTAGGATTTGTTGTTAAATTAGGTATTAGTAGTGTTGTTAAATTAGGTATTACTAGTGTTGTATGTTGATTTGGTAGATTAATTAGTTTATTATCATAAAGTTAAATTAGGTATTAGATTAATTAGTTTATCATGAAGTTGAATAAATGGTTAATGTAGATAATTAGTGTTGGGGATTAACATGGTTAGTTGTGTTTAGTAAAAAATTAGTGTATATTAATGATTAACTTGGTTATTGATAAATTTACATGAAAGTATTTCATAGTTTATAAAATTGATAAATTACAAATTTAAGTTGTTAAGTGAATTTAAATTGATAAATTTTTATTTAATAATTAGATTTTTATTGTTTTCTAATTATCTTCATTGATAATTCTTCTATTTATCTTGTTGATTTAGCGACGGCTAGCGACGGCCATTTTAATAATTTTAGCGATGGCTAGCGACGGCTAGCGATGGCCAAAATGCAAAAGGTTGTATATATTGTACAAAAATAAAGTTTATACAAAAAATTAAAAAATGAATATGAGAACATTAAAAATTCGGCAAATATCTAATTTTTTTATAAAAATTAGGAAATGACTTTAAAAACAACTGATATTGTACTAAAATCGATTTTGTAAAGAAATTAAGAAATGAATATAATAACAACAAATATTCCGCTAAAATCTATGTCGTAAAAAAATAAAGAAATGAATATAGAACTAAAATTATTAATTGAATGTTGAACTAAAATTTAAATATACAAATTTATGAAATAAAATTTAAATAGTTGAAACATTGTCAAAATTTGAAAAAACAACAATATTTGATGAAATTTAAAGAATTTTTTTTATCCCTTAGATCGGCTTTGGCCCCGTCTAGCAAGTGTTGTATATGATCGTTATATGGATGTTCGTTTTGGTAACGGAACGGACATTTATATTCATCTGATACAATATTTGTCGGATTTGTCCCTGTATTGGACAAGTTAAAAACACAATAAAGTAATTATATATTATAAATCATTTCATTTTAAACGGTTACAAAATTTCGACAGCGCTTCCTTTACGTTCCCTGTGTACACGCATTTGTGTACGATACAGGGAACAGAAGGGAAGTGCTGCCGAAATTTTGTTGAACCGTTTAATCTGAAATGATTTATAAAATGTAATTACATTATTGTGTTTGTAATGGGAAGTAGGATGACTGACCATCGAAGTGAAAACCAAAATACTAAAAAATAAAAATAAAAAGTGAAGTTTTTATTTTGAATTTTCTACAACGATGAACTGTTTACAATGGAGAATAATTAAAAATTAATGATTTAAATTGTCTAACATACATTTTCAAATCAGGAAAAATGTTCAATTATTTTCTCGACCGTACTTGGATGTATGAAGTCAGATCTGGAAAGAAGGGATCAATAAAGCAACATTTCTACAACGGTGTACACGAATTTATTAGATTTGCTAAATCTAATAACCGAAACAACACAGAAATTCGTTGCCCGTATAGTAAGTGCCAACATTTGAAGCATTGGAAACCAGATATAATTGAAGTACATTTGTATCAATATGGTTTCGTGCCTGATTTGATGCATTGGAAACCAGATATTGATGTAGGGCCTTTGAATGATGAATCGAACGTCTTATTTGATGCATTCGAAAGTATCGAAGAAAATGAGATAGAATACGAGACTGAGTCTGAATCAGAAAACGATGAAGACTGGTCGTTCTGTGATGATCATTTAGTTAATTTTTATCCATGTTTTGTACTAGTAAATTTTTATAATTGTTCTGTGAAAGTGATTGAAACATGCTAAGTGAATTTCTATTATTGTTCTATGATGATCATTTATTTAATTTTTATCCATGTTTTGTACTAGTAAATTTTTATAATTGTTTCTGTGAAAGTGATTGAAAAATGCTATGTAGTAGTGAATTTCTATAATTGTTCTGTGATGATATTGTATTTCTATAGTAGATATGTTTGGCAGGAGACGAAGTATGACAGGCATGCCATCCCCATCTCCCGGTCCAGGTGGTAGTGGCACTGCACCGGACTTATGTCCGATGGCAGAAGTTGTTCCAAAAAGTGCCGGGTAAGTATCAATTTTATTTAAAGTGTAAGTTTTAAAATCCACTAAACATGTATATCATAACTTTTGCAGGGGCTTTGAGGTGGAGCCATCAGATTATATTCTACAAGTTTCGAGGAAGGCTTTTCAGAGCCGAATGGATGGTTGTTGGCCTCGCTGGGATGACATCCCTCCTCATGTCAAGAACGCAATACAGGCTGATTTACCTGTAAGTAGTAGTTTGAATTTCAGTTGTAAATTAATATAATATATATAACTTAAAATAATTTCAATTTACAGGCTGCAGTCCGCGTTGACCCTGACGACATGGACGTTTTCTTAAATCATTGGAATAAAAGAATGAGGAAAAATTATAGGGATACATTGTCCAAGGCTAAGAATTCAGGCAAAAAGCCGAACTGGATGGGTGACGGTGTATGGACTGATCTTCTTCGGCTTTGGGACACTCCGGCAGCAAAAGTAAGTAATATATGTTTGCTTTGTTATTTAAATCAAATATAAACCTCGCAAGATATATACATGATAATTTATCTTAATTTGTAGGAATTATCTGCGCGGAACCGGGCTAACAGGAATAAAAATCCTACATTGCACCGTGGTGGCTCCAAATCCTCCTAGAAGCATAAGAGAGAGCTAGTAATTAAATTTATAAACTGTGTTTACATTTTATTAAAATATTGTATATTCAGATTAGCAATAATATTTATATATTATCAAGCTGCGAGATACAACCGCGAGCCTACTATGACCGAGTTGTTCATGGTGACACATGCCGTGGAGAGGACTGATGAAGAAGGCAATGTTTCATACGAGTGGACTCATGACAAATCCCAATCCGTAATGGTAAACTTATTTATTGTTAAAAACAATATTTTGTTTTATTTTATTTTCAAAAACTTGAAATTCGGTTTTTATCGTGTAAAACAATTGTTTGTAATCACAGAAGAGGTACGAAGCTGAGCGGACTCGGGTAGCACAGTCCACTAGTCGGAAAGAGCTTACGCTAGAGGAGGCGAACAATATTTGGGATGCTATTATTGACCCGTCTTTTCGGACCAATGTGCGGTATAGCTATGGAAATCTGGTGGTAAATTTTGACATGTACTAATATATAAATTTACACGTGTATATGAATAGTTAAATAATTTAAATAATATTATATATATACTAATATATAAATAATTATGAACTATTTTACAGGCGATGAGATCGCAGAGTGCATACAGGAGGTCCCAGCAAGAAGATGAGATCGCTCAGTTGAAGAAAACAGTGGATGAAATAAATGATTGGAGGAAGAGTTTTTTCGAGCAACAGCTGGATGAGCGGATTGCAGGTTATTTGCAACAGTATGGGAGGATGCCTGGAGAGGATGACAGCGATGGCGAGGAATAGGTATGCTTGTTTGCTCATTCCTTAGTTTGATATATACACATTTTGGTTGGTTTGGTGTGTATATATTTCGGGATATTATGTACATATTTTGATGGTTTGTAGTTGTGGTTAGAAAACTATGTACACATTTTGGTTGGGAAACTATGTACATATTTTGATGACTTGTATTGGTTGACATGATATGTATTGTTGTTGGGATTGTATATGATTTTGTTTGGTTTTGTTGGATTTTATATTGTTTGAATGTATAGTGATGTTATATGATGGATATATGATGGTTATAGTTGATGAATATAGTGTATATTGCTGTGATGATGGTATTTGATGGTTATTGTTTGAAGTGTATATGGGCTGTGCAAGTGCACAAAATTTTGGTTCAGTATAGCGACGGCTAGCGATGGCCTGTTTGTTTCAGATTAGCGACGGCTAGCGACGACTAAAGTGCAAAAGTTTTGTGTCGCGTAGCGACGGCTAGTGACGCCATTTAGTCGTTGGAAAATTTCCACGTGGCACATTTACAGTCGCGAGTCGTCGCTATTTAGGTGACGGAGCCGTCGCTAAAGCCGTCGCGATACTATTGGGCGACGAGGTAAATAGCGACGGCATTTAGCGACGGCTAAAAGCCGTCGCTATCTGGTGTCGTCCTTGTAGTGTACATTTTAGTACTACAAGTCTTAAAGTAGTATACAATATATTACATGTCAATATATGTTCGAAACACGCTACATAAATTTTGAACTTGTGACCTCTAACATCAAAGTCCAATTGGCTAACCACTAGGACAGTGCTACTGGTCCACTGTTAGGAACCACAGGTTTATACTTAACATCATTTATTTAGCATCAATATATATGCTAGAATAAATAGCCCGCTTCGTTTAGCATTATTTGTAACCCTAAGGTCCTACAAGTTTATATTTAAATACTTAATCAATGTAACAAAAGAGAAAATGAACAAATATCTAAATAAAAATACGTGGCTAACATCAGAGACTACAAATGATGCTAAATATGGAAATTCATTTATTCTTGTTATTTTTAGTTAATCTCTGAATTGTAATTACAATAGAATTAATTGTGGAAATTCATTAAAAAAATACTATAATATCCGATAAGAAATATAATTAGTAGTTGTATTCGTCATTTGTCTAAACCATCACTATCGTCCGTCCTCTGAACTCAGCACTCTTCCCACAACCTGTAGCAAACTATCTAAATCTCACAAAGTGCGTTTCAATATGCCACGTTTAATTTATTTTCAAGTTGGGATTCAGTATAATCAAGGCATAATTGACTGCCAAAAACCATAGTAACTCACGTGTAACATTGGTTAATATATACCTTCCGCGGTGTAACAAATTCATGCAAACGTCAACAAATGTCTATACCCGCACTGGAATCCAGTTTGCAATGGACCACGATGACTCTAGGCACAGCACTTTTAAAAAAGAAAGTAACAAAATGAATAAAAATAACTCTCAAATAATATGTAGATCGGTACAGAGATATCAAACGCGAATATGTAAAAAGAAAAATTATCTCAAATTCAGATCAGTCGAACTGAAAAAAAATAGTTGAATTATCGGATTGTAGGGTTTGGTGATTGAAGAGAAGAGTTTTGAAATGTTTACAAACAAAAGAGGGGAAGGAGGAGACACCTTGAGCCTAGAAATTAATACTAGCATCAAATTGATAGTACATACATCTAATTAATATACACATATAAAATTACAATTTAAATTGAATTTGTCCGTTTCTTTTTTATTCTAATTTATTTATCTTCATTAATCTTCTTTTTTAATATTTAATTCAAATCATTAATCAATGGAGAAATGAAATTTATCTACATATGAAATTTCAAATGAAAAACAAACAAAGTCAATTCTTATTCAAAAAACTATTCCTAACATAGATTTTATTCAAAAAAACAATTAGATTTTTTTTTTCTTTTTTAATTTCTACAGTTTTATAGGTAGGGTTTAATGTGTATGTCAAAAAGAAAAATCAATGTATAGCCAATATTAAGATAAAGTTCGGAAGGGGATGATCGAAATGAATAATTTAATTAATTCGACAGCTCCTTGATATTTAATTTTTTTTTTATTTCAATGGCCTATTATCGATATTCTGGTTTTAATCTGGCATACACCATCGAATTTCATACATTTTTTTAACAGGAAAATAAGTACAAGGATAAACTTAGAAAAAAATTTAGGCTGAACGACAATACTAGTTATAACTAGCATTTTGTATAGTGTAAAACTGAATATAATGCTAGATATAACTAGCATTTTGTATAGTGTAAAAGTTGAATATAATGCTAATTATAACTAGCATTTGTCTTTCAACCTAAAAATAAAACTTCATGTCCTTCCGTCTAATTTTTTTTCAAAGTTTGTTATTTTCCGTAATTCCCTCTTTTTTTGAATTAAAATTTAGTTTAAATTTAGTTTTTCATTAGAACTTTTGGTTCCCATCATTTTTTCTCCAAGAAGGGGAAAATAGTTACTTTGGATGTTTACTTTTTAGTGTAAGGTTTTGAAATTTGAACCAAGGGCAAAAGAGGAAAATATGTTAACTTTGATTAAAGGCTCTATACCCCTCGTACCAATTTTATTAAACATAGAGTGCTCATATAATCGTATCTAAAATTGGAGTATCAATAACAATACCCTAAATTAATCTACTTTCTTCAAACCATTTAAAATATCCTTCTCTTCCATACACGTCCTCTAAGAAAAGTAGTAATCCGACTTTTAAAAAGCGAGATAAAAAATAAAAGTGCATTCTTCCTAAAAAAATTTCTAAACATTTCTAAAATAACAAAAATTGAAAAATATTAAATTCCATCTCTATTAGCTCGAAAACTAGAGATTTGATAAAAGCTTTAAACTTAGAATTTGGTCTATAACTAGGTTTTCAGAGGTTTGAATATCAATGTATTTGGGTTTTATGCATTTTTAGATCATAGAGGTAATTATAAAAGGCACTTATGTAGTAAAAAATTGATGAGCGGAAACTATTTAATCAAGATCTAGTATTGCATATTTAAATACCAATGCAAACTCAAAATCAACTTAATATCATATATAAAAAATTGCAAAAAGAAAAGAGACACAGAAGATTTAACATGGTTCGGATTTGTATTCTACGTCCACGGAGCCCCAATAACCCTTTATTATTTCTTCACATCGAGAGAGAGTACAACATGAGAAAAATATGAATCACCCAATAAATTTCATTCTCCCCTAAAAAAATATAGAAATAGAGATCTTATTGAGGATTTTGGTGGAGAACACTCTTGTTAGTTTTTGATAAAAAGATGAACAAATGTCTTCATTTATATAGGTGCAAGGACGAGGACTGCATGGAGATAAGGATGAAATCTTTTTAGATTTACTTGATTTGATTTCAACACAAATTTATCATATTGGTGTTTATTTCCACATATATTTCTTTATTTGATTGATTCCTCAAATCAGTTAATATTTCTTCTGATATTAATTGATTATCTTTCCTATTTGCTTTCCGTATTAGATTGATTGCGGAAATCAATTAATATCTTCTCCCTTTTAAATTTGGAATAGATTTAAATCGTTCAAATTTTACATTCTATTTCGATTTAAATATATTCATCAATCAACAAAAACTAGTTGTTGGGTCAGTGTTCCATGGTGCTCAAGCAATTGAAATCAAACCGATCAAGTTTGACCAATGCTCAAACTTGTCCTTAGGAAGTGACTTTGTCATCATATCTGAAGGATTATCCTTAGTACTCACCTTCACCAACTTTTTCTTGCTTCGTTCTTCATCAAGCATAAGAAAGAAACCACTAACATCAATGTGCTTCGTACAAGAACTATAAACTTGATTCTCTACAAGATAAATCACACCCTGATTGTTTAAAAGTAGCTCTACTGTCCACTGCGCCATAGAAAGATCATCTAATAGTTGAAGTAAATAAAATCCCTCCTTAGTCGCTTTCACAATCGATATCAACTCGGCCTCGGTAGTCGACAAAGCTATTATAGACTGCAACTTTGATCCCTATGAAATCGAGCCTTTGCCAAGTGTAAAAACATCACCCGACACTGACTTCCATGCGTCTATATCCCCAACATAATCTAAATCACACTAACCTCTAAGAGAAATGTCGCCACCTACTCCATCATATAACAAGCCGATTGAAGAAGTGCCACAGAGATATTTGAGTATCCACTTCACTGCTTGTCAATGCTCTTTGCCTGGGTTAGACATATATCAACTCACAACACCCGTTGCATGTGCCAAATCTTGTCTCGTGCACACCATATCATACATGAGACTACCAGTAGCACTCGAATAAGGTATATCAGCTATATACCTCTTGTCTTCATCCGATGAAGGAGATAAGTCTTTAGACAATTTAAAATGAGAGTCTAATGAAGTGCCACCGGTTTAGCTTTCTCCATACCAAATCGAACGAGAAACTTTTCGATATACTGCGAGTGAGTCTTAACTCTCTTCATTTCCTATCTCTGAATATCTCTATTTTCAAAATTCTTTGTGTTTTTCCCAAATCCTTCATATCAAACTCTTTACCATAATTCGCTTTCAACTCCATAATCCTGACCATACTCCGAGATGCAATCAACATATCATCAACATGTAACAAAAGATATATCGTATCTCCATCACACCTCCTGAAATAAACACGTTGGTCTTTGAAGCTTTTAGAGTATCCTTGTGAAAGCATAAACTTATCAAATCTCTTAAGCCATAGACTAAGAGATTGCTTTAGTCCATATAGAGATTTATTAAGTTTACAAATATAATTTGGTCTGTTACTATCAATGAACTCCTCCAACTGCCTCAAATAAATTTCCACATCTAGATCACCATGCAAGAATGCAGTTTGACATCTAGTTGCTCAAGTTCCATATCAGAATGAGCAACTAATGCCAAAATAATAGAAATGGATGTATGCCTAACTATTGGAGCAAAGATATTGTGATACTCTACCCCTTTCTTCTGAACATATCCCTTTGCTACTAACCTTATTTTGTATCCAAGATCACCATTTATGTCGTCATATAGATCCACTTACATCCAATAGCTCTCTTGTTAGTGGGAAGATGCACCAAATACCAAGTATGGTTTTTCTTCAAAGATTCAATCTCCTCCTCCAAAGCAACTAACCAACTAGCATTGTCAACTGATGCAATAGCTTCTCTATAATCACTGGGCTCATCATGGACAACATCTAATGCATATGTTGTCATGTCATCGAAGTCAATGTCTTCGATGCTCAATCCAACAAAATCCTCAAGCCACTTAGGCTTCCTTCTCTCATGCCTAGTCTTTGACTGAGCTCCACCTTGAGTCTGATTCTCTGTACCAACATATATACTATTCTCATCAACCATGGTGCCATTGGAAACACTATATGTACCTCAAATGAAAGAATCTGAAGATGACTTGTTCTGTGTTTGGTATTCTAAATCTGTCCTCACACTATCATTGGATAAAGAAGGCTCCACCTTCAACATAGCCTTCTCATCAAAAGTTGCATGCCTGCTGATAGGACACCACAACCTATATTCCTTCACTCCTCTTCTATTACCTAGAAAGATACACATGTGAGCTCTAGGTTTCATCTCTCCTCTGCTCTAATATGAGTTGGTCATCCAAACACTCCGAGCAATGAATAGCTAATAGGCTCTTCTTTCTATACTTTTTCAAGAATCTTCATATCTATGGTAGTATAAGGTGTGCGATTGATGAGAAAAGCCGCCATAGATAAAGCTTCTGTCCAAAATCCCTTCTTCAACTTAAAAGTCAATTTGAGGCAACGAGTTCTCTCTAACAATGTCTTATTCATTCTTTCAGCAACTCCCTTAGACCGAGGGTCGCCAGGTGTGCTGTAATGCCTCATAATGCCTTTGGACTGACAAATGTTGATGAATTCCTATGATACAAATTCTCCGCCATTATTCGAATGGAGAACTTTCAACTTCTTCCCTCACTGCTTTTCAACCATAGATTTCCTCTTTCGAAACCTGGCAAAGATTTCACCCTTAGACACTATAAAGTATACCCAAACTTTACGAGAGAAATCATCTATAAATGAAACAAAATGCTGGCTCCACTAAAGGATTGGTAAGGAGAGGGTTCCCAAACATATGTGTAAACATACTCTTAAACACCTTTGCTTTATGCTCACTAGTGCGAAAAGAAATCTTTGTTTGCTTTTCAAGAATACACTCTTCATAAAAGCCCAACTTTGAATGCTGAATACTATCAATCAAACCTCGCTTTCTTAACTCATCCACATCGCGTTCACCAATATGTCACATCCTAAAGTGCCACAATCTAAAAGAATCTAAATCAATAGAAGTAGCAAAAGATGATTCACCAACTACAATAGTGCCCTTCAATAAATAAAGATTTTCTACCCTCTCGCTTTTTATAACAATTATGGAACCTTTCAATATCTTCATCTTTTCTCCCTCAACTACAATCTTCAACCCAAGCCTACTCCAAGCCCGAATAGAAATCAAGCTCCTTCTCAAATTAGGTACATGTCTAACATCAATAATAGTACGAATAACACCGGTAACATTCTGACCTTCACACTACAAACACTAACCATACGGCAAAAAGCATCATTGCCTATTAGAACTTCTCCTCCATCAATCTCACAGCATGTAAAGAAATAGTTCCTATCAGCTGTCATATGATAAGATGCGCTAGAATCAATAAGCCGTAAGTTGCCCTTCCCAAAAAAGCCAGAAGCTGTAAGCACATCGGTATCACTCTCTGTATCTCATTCCTCCACAGTAGATGCTAAAGATTGCTTTGGGTATTTTATTCTTCCTTCGAGCTTGGGATATTGAGTTATAAAGTGCCCTACGTTCTTACAATAATGGCATATCATCGCTTATGTCCTTTAGACTGAGACCTTGAATTATATCTATCTCCATCATTCTTTGACTTGCTTTGGCTTCTACCTATTTGAAAAGATAAGCCCTTTGAATCACTATCTAAATTAGTGCTCGGCAATCTTTCTCTCAACACTTCATTATGAAGACCAGCATTAACATCAGATAGATTAATCTTACTATGACCATATATAATGGAATTAACAAATGCAGCATACTCCTTAGGCAAGGAACATAGCAAGGAACATAAGAGGATCACCGCCAGAGCCTCATCGGTAATATCAACATCTATTGCCTTCACGTTCATAATTAAAGTGGTCAAAGCATCTATATGCTCCATAAGGTCGACATCCGGCTTCATCTTAAATGAATAGAGTTGTTGGTGAAGAATAATTCTGTGATGACCCGGGATTTTGGACATATAAATTTAATAATCTTTATTAATAATTAAATTGATTTGGTAATTTTCCTTTATAATTTTAATTTAAATTGGTAATTTAATCTATTGATAATTTATATATGTATGAATTGTGATTTAAAGCTTTGTTTTAAAAATTAATATTTTTCAAAGGTTAGTTTAGATTAATTCAATTGTTTTCAAAATATAAGATAATTGTTTATTTTAAATATGATAGTTTAAATAAAGTTTTATTTAAAAATAAGATTTGTTTTGTATTATTCTCTTTAAAGAAATATATTTATAGAAAGGGAAGAGTATTTATTTAATAGGAATAAATACAAAAGCTTTTAAATTAGCATTTAAAAATGAGCTTAAAATATTTTATATGATTTTTATTTAAATCAGAATTGGTTTATATTCTATTTTCTTTAAAGATTGTATTTATGTAAATTAAGAAAAGCATTTATAAATTTAGGAATGTATTTATTAATTAGGAAAATTTAATAATAAAAGCTTTTAAATCTATTTAAAATAATATAAATATATTTTTGCATGTAGTATTACAAGTGTTGAATTATAAACATCTTTAAAATAACATGTGTTAACATATTAATCAAAGTTGAGACAAGTGTCATCTTTTTATTTTCATTTTCTTTAATTTTAATAAATCCTAAATTTACACTATATAAACTCCTACCTTCTTCCTTATTTTCTTTTTCTTATCCTTTCATTTTCAAAGAAAATAAACTCAAGCCTGTAATCAATTCATTTCTCAAATCCTCTAACCAGAAATTCAAGCAAATAAACAAACACTGTAAATATTCTCAAAATCAAAACCTGTAATGCAATCTCCAGATCAAACTAAAACCCTGTAACCTTCTCAAACTAAAGCCTGTGATAAAGGGTTATTTCCAAATACAACCTGAAATCAAAAGTTTAAAGCATTCAAGTTCCAGTAAAGCAAGAATCAAACTCCAGTTCTAATCAACTTCAGATTCGAATTCAAAGCATCAGTATATCAGTTTTCAAATTCCAGTTTTAAAGAGATCAAAGTCTTAAATCATCTCTGCAATTCAAATTTTTCAAGTTTCCAGTTTTTCAAGTTTCTGCTTCAAACTTCAAAACTGATTAAAGCAAATCAAAGAAATTCAGTTTTCTGGAATCAAAAACAAATGCATGAAAATCTCATTCCAGTTTCAAAGATCTCAGCATTTCAGTCTTTCTCCAAAAGTTCAAAGCTATTTCAAACCTTATCTGCATTTTCTAAGGTGAGTAAATCTAATTTTAAAAACAGTTTTAAAATCTGTTATTATGTCTTGATATACCTGATAAATGTCACAGTAAAATGATATGCAATGTTTTCTTGAATATTGGGTATGAATGGATGTTTACATAAGAGTTGTTATGCATATGAATGTTCATTATTCTCTGTTAATTTCTAGTAAGTAAACTATCAAAAGCTTTAGTATATAACTTGGTGTTTGTGAGAAATATTTGAAGTATGCTGTGAATAATGTTTGTATAGATGTAAATAGGCCTGTATACATATATATATGTAAATGTTTACATGTGCATGTCTGTGTTTACCCAGATACATATCTCTGTTTTTAGATCATAAGGGGAATAACAAGTTTAAAGATCGATTCCTTTCTCTCTAAACCTTTTTAGGCTATGATCTCTAAAGAGGAAATGATGGTAAAACTGTAACATCATTTTTAAAAATAATTTCAAGTGAAATTATTGAGTTAATATTTCGAAAATGGGAAATTACAGTATAATCTTTTCAAATCAGAAAATTTGATCATCTTAATTTCTAGTTTTGATTATAGAAACAAATTCGTATAGAAGAATGATGTTTTTAGATAATGATTTCATGATTTTTAAGATTGGGATTATTGGGAATTTCTAAGTTGATCAGAATTCAAACTTTGCTCGTTTTCTGGGCGATCGGCGATGGAGGAGGGTTACGCTTGGGTCTGAAGGTAGTATGAAGGTCGGGGATTGCAGGAAAAATAATCGATAAATTTATCAATGGTCGTGGCGATCTATCAGAGGTGAAGTAGGGTTTAGTGACAGGATTTTGTTGTGAGAGATGTCGAGCTTTGTTCGACAACGATAGATCATCAGACTCGATCGCATATGGGGGATTAGCAGCGTGGCGATGTGGGGGTTCTCTGGAATGATGTCGTGGATTCCAATCGTTCTGATCGTCGGCGGCGAGGTCTTTTGTATCGATGGGTTTTGGGTTCTTTGGTGTCGTTTGGGTCGATTTCGAATGGATGTCGTTTCCGGTGATCTGGAGTCGCGTATGGGTTCGCGAGCTTGAAGATGATTGTCGAGTGTCACCACGATGGACTCTGGTGGTCGGAGTTGGTGGTGTACGTGCACCACGTGCACGTTTGTGTCATCTGTTCGATTGGGTTGGGAAGACGATGATTTGTTCGGGGAGGTCTCGTGAGAATTGAAGTATGACTCGAAGCAGAAGATGTACGAGAGTTTCCTCGCGTGGGCTCAGGATGGACTCGGGGAATTTGGGGTAGGGCTCGGGTTTGGAATTGTTTCGAGCCTGGTTTTGAAAATTTAAAGAAAACAAGTACAAGTTTTAAAAATTTGAACTAAAATCAAATACCAAGTTTGAATATATTTAAGAATTTAATAAGTTTAAAAAAAAGAAATTGATAAATTTCATGAATAAGTATTTGATTAATTTATTCAAACAAGTTTTGAACAAGTTTCAAAGATTTAAAATGTTAAAATTAAATGTTAAATTTGTTTTGTTTTAAAGTAAATTTTATTTTCTTAATTATGAAATTTGAGAATTCCAAAGTTAAATAATTGTTTATTTAATTTAAATCAAACATGTTTGAAAGGTTATTCAAAGATTTTAAGTGTATTAAAATTAAGTGTTTGGATTGTTTTGTTTAAAAGTAAAATCATATTTCAAAAATTGATTTTTAAATGGGTTTTAATAAAGTAAATAATTTTAGTTTAATTAAGGATAATTAATAATTAAATTAAAGCTTAATTACTATTTGTAATTAAGGATAATTACTTAATGAAGTAATTAGTGGAAATAAGTGTAATTAATAAATAAATTAATTAAAGATTAAGTGATGATTAATTGAGTAATTAATTAATGTAATTAATTTTAGGTTAATTAATTAGTCTAATTAATTAAAGATAAATTACTTATTGATTAATTGAATATAATTACTTAGTCAAGTAAATAATGGATAATTACTAATGTAATTAATAAAAGAGAAATTACTTATGGAAGTAATTTAATGGAAGTGATTAAAAGGGTTAATCACTTGATGTTATTAATTAAAGGATAATTAATATAATTGATTTGAAGTTAATTAATTAAAGAGTAATTAATTAATTAAAGGATTAAGGTTAATTAATAATGTGATTAATTACTAGTTAAGGTAATTAATTAAAAGAGAGTAATTAATTAAGGATCATTAATTATTGTAATTAAATGATAGTAATTAAAGGTTAATTACTGTATATGGTTAAGGATAATTACTTGAATGAAATTAAAGTATAATTAATCAAAGGAGATTAATTAAGGAAGATCATTAAGATGTTTAATTAATTAATTTGTAATTAATTAATGATAATAAGCAGGATTAAGATAATCCAAGTAATTAAAGGATAGTAATTAATTTAATTAAAGGCTAATTAAATTGATTAGAGTTAATCAATTCTGTTTAGATAATTGATTAATACTGGATATTTGATATTGGGTGATTGGTTGATATTGGATGATTTGTATATCTCTGATATATATATGATATATGCTGCTTTGTGAAGATGAATGTTGATATGAATTATCAATTGTGATAATATGATTTATCTATCTGTTTATATCATCCTGAATAAGTTTAAATGTTTAAACCTTTAAACAACTTGGCCTTAAAAGATACGTTTTGGATTTCGATGAGACCGGGATCGGGTTTCCGTATAGCGGTATTCCAGGTCTGGAGACCTGAATACCACATCGATCCAAATTAACGATAGGTCGTGAATCTCAAGTGAAGATGAAGATTCAGAGTGCAAGGGTTATTGTCGTTAACTCTGAGGGTGATTCCAAAACGAGTGTAACGAGATAATGCCTTCGGTTTCGTTCGAACCCGGAACGAACTTGTATGGATTGAATGCTTTCAGCACATCGTCAGGCGGACGATGAGCATTCTAAGTGATATGTTCTGATTAAAGGTAATCGTAACCTCAAGCCTCATCAACCGGGAATGGCTAAAACAGGGGAGGTGCAGCAAGGTTTCGTGGGTAGCACCCACTGAGAGCAAGATAGATCCCTGTCTAGAGGTCCCTTTTCTTTTATTCGGCTTAGTGTGTGGTTGGTCGCGCCAACTACGGGATTATCTTGTTCGGAATTATCCAGTAAGGGATGGTTCCGGCTTTGTGTTGCAGGGGAGTGGGCGTACTCCTCGGTACGGTGATCTAGGCCACGTACTGTGACGGGCGGTACCCCAGTAGCCCTGCCATTGTATGGAATCCAAACTCCAATAAGTGCCGTACGTATTAGTTGTGCCCAACTATGTTGGAATGTGAGATGTAAGCATTTCAGCTATTTCTATATTTTACTTGAAAACCCTAGACCCTATTATAATAAAATCAGATTTCCTATCAAATGTTTTGGTTAGCGTAAGGTAAAAACTTACCCATGTTTATTTGTGGAGAGTCTTACGTGATACTTTTTCTTTCAAAAGGTTTTGAAGTTAAGCAAGTTTAACTTGTTACTCACACCAGACCCATGTCTGACCCAAGTGTTTATTTTCTGTTTTATTAAACTCTTGGGTACTCAATATTGTATTGAGTAGTCGAGGGATTCAGGTTAGCTTTGACGAATTCTGGAGGAAATTTGGAGCAGGAGGCTTCACCGTGTAGATATATGATGATTCCGCTGTGTATATGTTGTGTCTGTATTTGTGATACTTGAGTTGTATAAGTTAGACAGATGTTTATAACTTTCTAATATGTGTTGTATAAGTTGGACAGGTAAGTGTAAGCTGTTCTGATTGGTAAAGAGAGAGCAGTTTCTTTGGAAATAGGCTGGGTTGATCGCAAAAGTGACTTGCGATTGTTGAGTATTCTTTTGGGGTGTCAGAATTTTCCAAGATGTCTTTAGGAAGTCAGAAGTTGGTCTGCATCTGGAGATTGAGTTTTCTTATCGACTGGATTCCAGGAGTGGTACCGTGGTTCAGCATAGTGGAAGGATAGTTCCTTGAGATAGAGTTTGGTGAAGCAGCTCAAGTTTTGATGGAGTATCTGAGTTTTCTTTATGGATCCGTTGAACCATATTTCTGGGATGAGTTGTCGAGTCTATGCTTATGTTCTTCATCAGCATTTTCATTCTACTTCAGATCAGAGTTGTGCAGCAGAAGCAATTTGGAAGTGCATCTCTGGATAGGAGAAGTAAGTTCAGTCTTCTGATGTTTGAGGAGTAAAGTTGTGGATCTCTTTTTTTGTTTTGATTTGGATAAGTATTTGGTCTTCAGGATTGAATTGTCTGTTTGGACAACTGGAATTCGTTGTGTTTTACGTATCTCTGAGGGAGTACGAGTTTGATCTATCATTGGTTTTGGAATCAGCAGTTCAGAAGATTTGGTTGTTGAGTCAGACTCGTCTGTAGTCTGATATCCTGTCTAGTTGTGTAGATCTGGTTGAGTAGGAGTTCTATAGCTTCGTAGTTTAGATTGTTTGTAGAGCGAGTGTCCCGGTGTATATATATATACTTGGGGAAACTCGAAGAAATTCTATCTAGAATTTTGTCTGGATAGTTAGAATTGTTTGTTTGGATGATTGGTTGCTATGGTTGTTAGCATATGGATGATAGTATATGCTTGTTATTTAAAATTAAATCTTAAGTAGATTATTAAATTACCTTTGTTTTAAATTTCGGGGACGAAATTATTTTAAGAGGGGAGGAATGTGATATCCCGAGATTTTGGACAATATCAATTTAATGATCTATATTTTAAAATTAAATTGATTTGATGATCTTTGTTAATAAATTTGAAGTAATTTAATAATCTAACTAAATAAATATTTAATTAGTGATTTATCTTTTAAAAAGTTAATAAAATGATTTATATTTATAATGCATATATATAATTGTATATATATTGTAAATAGATGAGCTTTGGTTTTGAAATGGAATAAATAAATAAATCTTGTTTTCTAATATATTTTGGGTAATTTGGAAATCATGATTTAATTTAATATTAAGCTTTTTAATAAATAACTATGTGGTTTTAAATACATAAGATAAATGTTTAATTGTTTAAAAATAGATTTTTAGCTTAAGTTCAAATTTAAATAAAAGGTATATTTTATTTCTTTTTAAATATTATTTGATATATATGATTTAAACATAGAAGTTTAAATACAATTTACATATGGTATTAATTCATTGAATAATATAAGTAATTTACAATCTCTTTTATAAATTATTTAAAATAGTAAAATTTGATATTTTCAATACTTTGTTTTTATAAATATAAATAGACTTTGATAAAATAGAATTATTATTTTAAATTAAATGGTAGTTATACATGCATATATATAACTTGATTATAAATTGGATTTTTAAATTTAATTTGAATTTGAATTTGGATTATTTTTCAAAAGATAAAAATTTAAAATGTTTTGTATAAACTTTTATTTATAAATAATAATTGGTTTTATTTCTTTAAAATTATCTATACATATAAATAAGAACTTATTAAATAATTAATTAAGTATAAGCTTATATTAAACTTTAAAAATAAATACAAATTAACTTAAAAAGACAAGTGTTAATTTCTTAAAGTCTCATTTTAACAAGTGTTAATTGATAAGTGAATATGATGACAAATGTCATCTTTAATTTTATTTTTCTTTTATTTTGATAAATCACATTTTCACTTATATAAACATCGCTTCAACCCTTCCTTTCTTTTTCTATTTCTTTTGCCAAAACTAAGAAAAAGTTTCAGCTGTATAAAATCTCAAAACAGATCTGTAATTCATTTCTTTCCTATCTTTTCCAATTCAAAGCCAAGAATAACTCAAACCAAAATCTGATAATCATATTTCCTCAAACAAATTCCTCAAAACAACAAATCTAGAAATCAATACTTCCAAACCAGAAATAAATTCTATAATCTGTAATTTACCTCCTCCTCAAACAAATATCTATTCAAATTTTCATTAGCCTGTAATCTTCTTCAACTCTGAAATTGTCTGAAGCTCTCTTCAAAAATCAGTAACCTGAAAAGCAATTTCTGCAAACATGCAACAGCACTTCATCCATGCCTGCATTTTTCACCTGGAAACATGAAAGCAAATTGTAGAATCTGAAAGCAAATTCAAAAGCTTGCAAGCATCTTTCCAGTAATTCAAGTTTAAGATTTTCAAAAGCAAAAGGCAATGCAAGTTTTAAAATTCAAGAAAAATTCAAGCAACTCAGTTTTAAGTTTGAAACTGTTTTTAAATCAACTGCTCTGTTCTTCATCCTCAAAACAGGTGAGTAACTTCACTTTCAAACTTAAAAGTAAGTTTAGGTTGCATGTTCTTACTGTGATCGATATGGTATTATGAAGTATGTTTGTGAATTTATTATGTATAATGGATGTATGCCTGTAACTCCTCTGTTGTTTTCCTGTGAGTAAACTACCCTATTGAACTTAAATCTGTTCATATGTATTGATGTTAGTGATTGATTCTTGGGTAGGTTATGAATAATATTTGTATAAATATGAATATACCTGTATATGTATGTATATAGGTAGATGGTTGATGCATGCATAACTGTATATGGTTATATACATATCTCTGTTAAGTTATAGGCTCAAAGCCACTAAATAAAAATTCAATTGCTCTTCATCTAGTCTAATTTAGGCTAAGATCCTTAAATGAAAAATGAGTATAACAATGTAATATCAATTTCAGAAATAGTTTCAAGAGTTTAAAGTTAGTATTTATTTCGAGATCAGGAAGTTACAGTAACAAACAAATATATGTCAAAGATCAATGTTCATAATTCTATGATTCGATTGCATAAACAGTTTTATATTGTAAATTGATGAATTTTAGTAATCAAATCATGATTTTTAAGCAAGCGATTCGAGAGCAGTTGTGGTTGATCGGAAATGGGTTTTTGGTCAATTCGAGATGGCCGGAGGCGCTAGGGAGGCCGGGTTTTCGTGAGAGGGTAGAGGAGCTTGAGGGGTATCTAGGAAAAATGGCACGGAGATCTGAAGATGGTCGTGGCGGCGGTGGGTAGCGAATGAAGTGGGGAAACCTAGTTTTTGGCCCACTGTCTTTATGCGATTCATTCAACCCCTACAGGTGATCGGGCGACGCGTGGTCCTGGGAGAAGGAGGCTGGGTGGATGACGAACCATCAGCCGGAGTTAGGGAGTTTCAGATGGTCGAGGCGTTCAGTTCGAGGTCGTGAATGGTGACTGGGTTAGTTTGTGTTGAAGGTGGGGATGCTCGATTTCGTTCCTTTATCGATTTCGAAATCGCGTGAAGGGAGATGGCATGAGGAGATCATCGGTGACGTGTGGGGAACCTCGGTGATGGTCGGCGTTCGTTTCATCGACCGTGCACGTGCACGTATATGTCTGGGTATCTGGGTGTTTTGGGGAAGAAGAGACTCGAAGCGGTACTCGTGAATTCTGGGTGGAGACTCGAAGTAGCTCTCGTGGTTTTGAAGGGGTGTCTCAAGTTAGATATTGTACAGGTTTTACCAGAGACCTGTTTCGAGTTTTTAAATTTTAAAATAAATTTAAAAACTGAGTTTAAGTATAAAAGCAAAATTCAAAATAAGTTTTAAATCTAGTTTTAAATCTGGAGTAAGTTTTAAATCTCAGTTTTCAAACAAGATAATGTTTTTAAAATTTGAATTGATTTAACTATTTTAAAAGGGGTTAAGAAGTTTGAATTTTTAAAATAAAGTTTAAATTGTAAATAGGTTTCTAAATGTAAAGGTTTATCTGGAATCAAGTTAATATGCATTTCAATTTTGAAATGAAAAGAATTTTTTTTTTAAATTTAAAAATATTGAATGTTAAAGTATATTTTAAATTGATTGAATTTAAAATGAATTTAGTTTAAATTTCTTTTAATTAAATAATATTTCTTTAACATGTGATTTAAAAGGATGTTTTTAAAACTTTGTTAAAGTTAAATTGTCTTCATTTTAAATCTTAATATAAAATGAAATTTTAAATGTAAATTTAAAGGTAAATTGGTTTAAATACTTTATTAATGATATTTTAATCATTAATAGGAAAAAAGTGTTATCTTAAAGATAATTAAGATTTAATGATATAAAATAAATTAGTAAGGTAATTAAAAGTTAATTAATCAATTTAATTATGATTTGGATTTATAAATTAGTAATTAAGGGTTAAATTGATTAATTAAGATATAATTAAATTAATTAAAGGGTAATTAATTTGAAATTAAGAATCATTAATTGATAAGTTAAGAATTGTTAATTAATAGTTAGGAATAAATTATTTAAGTAATTAAAGATTAATTAAGTTATTGTTAGGTACTTAATTAATTAAGTAATGAAAGATTAATTTATTGGTAATTGGAATTAATTAAATTGTAATCAATAATGGTTAATTAATGTTTAATTATTTAAGAAAGATAATTAAAGAATAATTAATAGTTAATGTATATCATTAACTTGGGATTAAATAAGTAATTAATTAATGTGATTAATTTTGATAATTAAATAGATTAATTAATTAAGGTTAAACATTTGTGAAATTGTTTAATTAAATATAATTACTTAATGGAAGTAATTAAGATGTTAATTACTCATTGTAATTAATTAAGTTTCTTTTGATTAGTTAAGTTAATTAACTAAGTTTAATTAATTTAAGATAATCATTTAATGATTTGTGAAGTATAATTACTTAATGTAATTTAATAAGGTATAATTACTTAGGAAGTAATTAATGGATAATTACTGATGTAATTAAAAAGTAATTAAAGGTAGTTAATTACTTAATGGAATTAATCAAGAGATTAATTAAGAAATTAATTAAGGAATAATTAATTTATTTTAAGAAGTAATTAAGGATAGTTAATTACTGAATGTGATTAATCAATAGTGATTAATAATTATGGTTTAATTAATTTAAATAAATTAATTAATTAAAATGTAATTAAGGATCATTAGTTAATAATTGATGATATAATTAAGAATTGATTAATTTAGGGATAATTAATAAAGGAAGTGATTAATTAATGTAATTAAGGAGTAAGATAATTAATTATAGTTAATTAATAAATGTAGTAATTAAAGGTTAATTACTATAATTAATTAAGAATAATTAATTTGTGAATTAATTTAATGTTAATTACTTGAATGTAATTAAATGTAATTAATCGAGGATGATTAATTAAAATGAATAATTGGATGGTGAATGATTAATTAATTGATAATTAATTAATAGTGACTTAAGTAAGATTGTTAATGATGGAAGTAATTAATTTAATTCATTTTAAATTAATTATAGATGGTAATTAATAAATCATGGCTTAAGGATATTGAATGATACTGATTTACCTTGAATGGTTTCTCAGAGATGAGATAATTGATACTGTATGATTTGGATGCTTTGATTGCATAATGATGATGATATGGATTATCTGCTTTTGATAATGTTGATTATCTATTGTGAATCTGTGAATTATCTATCTGTGTGTAAATAGATAGTAGAATTGAATTGTTTTAACTTTAAAACAACTTGGCCTTAAAAAAATACGTTTTGGATTTCGATGAGACCGGGATCGGGTTTCCAGATTTGGATATCCGAATACCACATCGATCCAAAGTAACGTTAGGTCGTTAATCCAAGTGGAGCAAGTGAAGACTCGAGGTGTAAGAACTATTCTTTGTCAGTATAACTCTGTGGGTGATTCCGTAATGAGTTTGACGGAGATAGTACTTATAGGTTCGAGATGAAGATTCAGAGTGCAAGGGTTATTGTCGTTAACTCTGAGGGTGATTCCAAAATGAGTGTAATGAGATAATGCCTTCGGTTTCGTTCGAACCCGGAACGAACTTGTATGGATTGAATGCTTTCAACACATCGTCAGGTGGACGATGAGCATTCTAAGTGATTGTGTTCTGATTAAAGGTAATCGTAGCCTCAAGCCTCATAAACCGGGAATGGCTAAAACAGGGGAGGTGCAGCAAGGTTAGTGGGTAGCACCCAAGTAGGACAAGATTATCCCTGTCTAGAGGTCCCTTCTTATTATTCGATTGAGTGGGCAGTTGATTGCAACAACTGCTGGGATATCTTGTGCGGGAATTATCCAGTAAGGGATGTTCCGGCCTTGTGTTGCAGGGGATTGGGAGTGATCCTCGGTACGGTGATCTAGACCACGTACTGTGACGGGCGGTACCCCGGTAGCCCTGCCATTGTATGGAATCCAAAATCCAATAAGTGACGTACGATTTAGTTGTGCCCAACTATGTTGGAACGTGAGATGTAAGCATTCCAGCTATTTCTGTATTTTACTTGAAAACCCTAGACCCTATTATAATATAACTGGATTTTCTATCAAATGTTTTGGTTATCGTAAGGTAAAAACTTTTCCGTGTTTATGTGCGGGAAGTCTTACGAGATACCTTTTCTTTCCAAATGGTTTTGAAGTTAAGCAAGTTTAACCTGTTACTCACACCAGACCCATGTCTGACCCAAGTGTTTATTTCTGTTTTATAAACTCTTGGGTACCCAAATTTTTACGAGTAGCCAAGGGATTCAGGTTTAGCTTTGACGAATATTCTGGAGGAGCAATGGAGCAGGAGGCTTCGGCGTTCGTAGATATAGTATTCCGCTGTGTAGATCTCTGTGATAGTGTTTGTATTGTATTTGAGTTGTAATGTCTAGACAGATGTTTATAACTGTCTAGTATGTGATGTATATGTTGTGTAACTCTGATAAGTGTTGTATATTATGTAATACTATTGTTATTAATATAATTTATTCGTTCCGCTGTTGAGATTCTGTTGTTGTTCTTCTTCTTCTCTTTCTTTTCTACTTTCTCACCTCTTTCTTTTCTTCAAAACGATGCGTCTTCCTGGACGTAGGATGGCGGGTCGTGACAGTGGTATCAGAGCGAGGTTTTACACAACTTATACAACACATATTAGACAGTTATAAACATCTGTCTAACTTATACAACTCAAGTATCACAGATACAGACACAACATATACACAGCGGAATCATCATATATCTACACGGTGAAGCCTCCTGCTCCAAATTTCTAAAATACTGACAGGTTTAAAAATCTGTAACCAAACTCGAGCCTATACTCAACAACTTCCAGTCCATTCTTCCATTACTTCGAGCAACTCACGTAAGAAACTCGAGACCGACCCGAGCACAATGCTTCTTCTCCACTTAACAAAACCAGATACACGATCGACCACCGTGCACATGCACCCACGACGCCGCCGCCTCCGACCATCAGCGTTGATCCTCACAAGTCGGCGATCACAACCTCAGACGAACTAAACCCAAACTTCATCGATTCTCACTCGAATTCGAATTCGAGCATTCAACCCAACCTGGAACAAGAATGTAAAGCCTGGAACAACTTCATCCTTTCTCCTCCGACCACCGGAGTTGTTGAGCTTCCGGCCTCGCCTTCAATAACACCCATGCTATCATTTCCCAGAATCCCATATAGCTCGATTCACTATAGATGTCGTGGTAACTCATATTTTAATCTAGTCTAAATCTAGGTTTACAAACTAAATCTGATCACCGTCACCTCCACAATGCTTAGATCATCATTCTGACAATTTTCCCAAACTTCCCTATCACTCCTCTTCCACCAGTGAGAACCCCGTCCTCGCCGAGCAACTAGATCACCAGGGGCAACCCAAAACACCCCATACTGATCAACTAGAACTGCTCCTCAGATTCAATACTAAAAACTATGATTTTAGTTTTAAAATTCATATTTTTACATGATGTTTCAGATCCTAACCCTGAAACAATAATTTATGAAGTTTAAATTTTCACTTATTTTTAGATTTGATCAGTTATTTAATTTCCAGAGTCATTTAAATGTTTCCTTTAACTTAAGTATAAATTTTAAACTAAAGTTTGGAATGAATCAAACAAGTTTGATTTGAAACTCAAGTTTAACAGAGACCAAAATCAATAGGTTTTGCATTTATATCAAACAAGAACCAAAACTAGAAACAGAGAAGTATACATATATTCAAATGCATACATACATCATACTTCAGCAATTCAATAATATAAATACACAAAAATACTTCACAATACAATATTGAACACAGCAATGACATGCAACCAAAATTTACTTAAAGTTTTAAAAGTGAAGTTACTCACCTTATAATAAGAACAAAGAACAAAGAACAAAGCAGAGCACTGTTTTGTTACTTCCAGGCTTTGATCTGGAAACTGCTAATTTAAATTGCTATGTTGTTGAAATCTGAATTCTTGCATGCTTGTTAATTTTGATGATTTAAACTGCTGCTGATCTTCCTTTGAAATGCAGGTTTGAAATTGCAGATTTGATTTAGTTGCTTCCATGATCTCAGGTTGAAACAGTTTGATTTACTTGTTGAGTTTGATTTTTGTTATAGTTTTTTGATTTTTCTTTTGAATTTAGAAAAGATGGAAAGAAAAGAAGATGGAGGAAGAAGATTTCGAACTGAGAAAATAAGTTTTGAACTGAAATCAAATGTTCAGTTTTCTCTATACATATGTTATTTAAGATAATTTAGTTTTCTAAATTTTTAAATGAATTAAATGAAGGCCACTTGTTAACTTTATAAATTAGACAAATGTCCAAGTTTGTTCTAAAAGTTTATAAGTGTTAAAAGCTTAGAGTATTATGTTTAAATCCTTATTGATAAAAAGTATTTATGATTTTCTTATATTTATGTAAATATGGATTTATATTAATTCATGTTTTATTTATATGTAAACTATTTTACTTTAAGTATCAACATTTTATTTATGAAAATGTGAATTTTATTAACTTATGTTATATATTTTTTTTTTTACAAACTATTTAACTTAAAGAGATATTAAAAAGAAAGCTTATTTAAAACTATATATATTTAATCATTTTAGATTAAGTACTTATTAAAAGGAAACAAGATAAAAATAAATCTTATATTAAATCTTATTTAAACTATCATTTTTTTTTAAAATAAGAAATTATCTTATATTTTGAAACAAATGAATTAATCTTTAACTTTTGAAAGATATTAAATTTAAAACAAAGCTTTTAAAATTACAATATCCATTCATACATCAATTATCAAAAATATCAAATTATAACATATACATACATATATATTACAATTTGAAAATACATCTTTTATTTAAACAAAAGATTCTCTATTCACAATATATTTCAATATATACATTATAAATAGAATCTATTTTTATTAGCTTTGAAAGATAAATTTTATCCATTTTAAATTGTTAGAAATTATATAAATAAATATTACTAAATTAAATATTGCCAGATTAAATATTGATTATCCTTTAAAGATTAAATTACCAATTTAAACTAAAATTATAAAGAAAATTTATCAAATTAATTAAATTATTACTACAGATTATTAAATTTATATTGCCCAAAAACCTGGGATATCACATTCCTCCCCCCTTAAAATAATTTCGTCCCCGAAATTAAAAGCAAAGTTAATTTAATAATCCAGCAAAGATTTTAATTTTAAACAGCAACCACATACATATCATCCAATTCCTAACAACCAAAGCAACCAATCAAACAATCAAACAAACCTAACTAACTATCCTAATACAAATCAGGATAGATCTCATAATACTATCTCGAGTTTCCCCGAGTATAAATCACCGGGAGACTCGCTCTACAGAAGCTAAACAAACTACACCACCATAATCCAGAGCTCCTCTCTTCTCTAGATTCACTAATCTGAACAAAATATCAGATCACACCCAAGTCCAGTTCAACTTTCAAGTCCAACTGAACTGCAGATTCCACAACCAGCGATGAATCATATACGTATTTCCTCAGATATACGTGAAATACAATGAATTCCAGATATCCAACTGGCCATTCAATCCTGTAGACAAAAGAACTACTCCTCTCGAGAACACAGGAAAATCCAAAATACTTCAGTGCTAGCTTCCAGACTTACCAATCTTATAGCTTTATAATCGGAGAAAACTTAGCAAGTTTCCAATCTACAACTCCGAATTCCAAACTCTGCCTCATATCTACATAACTCACCAAACAATCTTGGACTACCCCATCTCTTCCTGATCAGCTTAACCTTCGCTGATGCTTCTTGAAATAAATTCGAACCAAGAACAAAATGATCTCTAGATCCTATTCAACAATATGAACTTCCAAAATCCGTTGAAATCCAAACTTGAAAACTAGATCTGACCAATCCATTTCCAAAAATTCCTGAGCTGCTACACCAATTCTTCTTTCTCTAAGAACCATCCTACTACCAGACTAACCATCGGTATCGCTTCTGGAATCAAGTCGATATGGAACTCAAACTCTAAATGCAGACAAACTTTTACTTCCTCGAAGACATCCGGAAAAATCGCTGACTACTTTAGTAGCTCCTACTTCCACATGAGAAACCTCAATCTCAAACAAAAGATTACCCAAGATGAATTCCCAAACTAATCGCAAGTCACTTTTGCGTTACTACCTAGTTCGGATTCCAAAGAAATTGTTCTCTCTTTACTAATTAAAAAGAGTCTTAAGTTTTTCCAAACAAGGTTAACCCTTCAAGAAAACTTCACCATCTACCCGGACTGCTGAAAGAAGAACCACAAAAATTCCCGAACCATCGGAGAAACGGACCACACTGCTGCATCCAAACTCTATCTCTATCTTTAGGACACTGCTAAGCCAGAAAAATCTTCTTGTTGGCACACAAACATCTCCGAGCTGCACTGCTATCACAGCTAACCAAAGACTTCTAATCCAAAGGCTCCTTAAAACTAAAACCATCAACAAACCTCACAATGAACCTCCGAGATGGCAGACATCCCAAAAGAAACTCGGGACTCCAAACCAAACACCAAATAACTTACTCTTCTTAAGGAATAATGAGACCATGTCCGAAGAACAACTAATCGACCTTAGTCCCATACTTCAAAATAGACAAAACTCTCTTACTCGATATCAGAGAATTCCTATACAGCCGAGTCTTTCCTGCGGTAGACATCAACTGTTCCTCAATATCTTCTTAATCTTGTTCCAAAAAGAAAATCTCCTTCGGGAACATCCATAGATACTGCGTCTTATCACACAACTGCTCCTTCCTGAAGTCGCCAAGCTACCATCACTTACTTCTGCACAACTGATAGATTCAACTCTAGAAAATCTGCTCACCCGAGCTCAACCAATCTTACATTCCAATAATGGACTCCGAATCTTGAAAAGGATTTTCTTCAGAGATCCGAGACATCCTTACTCCATACTGCCAACTTACTCGAGACGATATTGGGTTACAGTCTCGATATATACTTCCAACCTCAAATATTCAAACTCCAACTATTGGTAATTGTGTTACACACACTACCACCTTATCTACCTTTATAACTTATATTGGAAAACCCGAACAGGTAACCCAATAAATAGGTAGAAATACATAAATATATATATTTAAAATGATATATATTTTTTTATATAGAAATTATTTCTGGGTAAAATTATTTCATCTACCTTTTTAAAACAATATTGTGTCCGTTGGCCTGGTTCAAGTGTTTAGAGATCCCTATCAATAACGTTAGCTACTCGTATTGACCAGAATCCATATACCACTCAACCGATCAATTAACGCAATATAAAACCATTTTATATAACTAACAAATACGCGCTCTCGAATATATATACACTCAGACTCAAACAGGTTGCTACAGATCCTATCTCTAATGAACAATCCTTCCGAACCTAGGTATTCACTCAACCTAGTGTTCTGATATTCACTTAATCAAAAGCTTAGGCATTCGCTCAACCTATGCTCTGATACCACTGTAACGACCATGACTTTCTCTCCACAGAAAGTCGCATCGTTAATAAGAAAGAAAGGGGTAGAAAATAGAAAAGAAGAGAAGAAAGAAAGAAACAACAACAACGATCTCACAGCGGAACGAATAAATTATATTAATAACATAAACTATTACATAGTATACAACACTTATCAGAGTTTACACAACTATACAACACATACTAGACAGCTATAAACATCTGTCTAGATATTACAACTCAAATACAATACAAGATTCTAACACAGATATCAACACAGCGGAATACTATATCTACGAACGCCGAAGCCTCCTGCTCCATTGCTCCTCCACAATTCGTCAAAGCTAAACCTGAATCCCTTGGCTACTCGTAAAAATTTGAGTACCCAAGAGTTTATAAAACAGAAATAAACACTTGGGTCAGACATGGGTCTGGTGTGAGTAACAGGTTAAACTTGCTTAACTTCAAAAACCTTTACAAAGAAAAAGTATCACGTAAGACTCCCCACAAATAAACATGGGTAAGTTTTTACCTTACGCTAACCAAAAACATTTGATAGGAAATCCAGTTATATTATAATAGGGTCTAGGGTTTTCAAGTAAAATATAGAAATAGCTGAAATGCTTACATCTCACATTCCAACATAGTTGGGCACAACTAATACGTACGGCACTTATTGGAGTTTGGATTCCATACAATGGCAGGGCTACTGGGGTACCGCCCGTCATAGTACGTGGCCTAGATCACCGTACCGAGGAGTACGCCCGCTCCCCTGCAACACAAAGCCGGAACCATCCCTTACTGGATAATCCCGAACAAGACAATCCCGTAGTTGGCGCGACCAACCACACACTAAGCCGAATAAAAGAAAAGGGACCTCTAGACAGGGATCTATCTTGCTCTCAGTGGGTGCTACCCACGAAACCTTGCTGCACCTCCCCTGTTTTAGCCATTCCCGGTTGATGAGGCTTGAGGTTACGATTACCTTTAATCAGAACATATCACTTAGAATGCTCATCGTCCGCCTGACGATGTGCTGAAAGCATTCAATCCATACAAGTTCGTTCCGGGTTCGAACGAAACCGAAGGCATTATCTCGTTACACTCGTTTTGGAATCACCCTCAGAGTTAACGACAATAACCCTTGCACTCTGAATCTTCATCTTCACTTGAGATTCACGACCTATCGTAAATTTGGATCGATGTGGTATTCGGGTCTCCAGACCTGGAATTCCGGTATACGGAAACCCGATCCCGGTCTCATCGAAATCCAAAACGTATCTTTTAAGGCCAAGTTGTTTTAAGGTTAAAACATTTCAATTCTTATCTATATACACAAAGATAGATAATTCAATAGATAATCTACATTATCATCCCAAACAGATAATTCACATTATCATTATAATTCAACCAAACATCCATATCATATATCAATCATATCTCATCAGAGATATTAAACAATGAAATACATTCAATACTACTCATCCATCATAAGTAATGATTTATATCATCTCTAACTAATTTAAAGTGAATTAAACTAATTACTTCATTCTATAAATCATGCTTACTTAATCATTAATTAAACCAATTAATTAATCATTACTCTAAGTATCAATCTTAATTAATCATTCCTGATTAATTACCCTTTAATTACTTTAAGTAATTAATACTTAATTAATTTCACAAATTAATTATCTTAAACCATTCAGTAATTAATCTTTAATTACTTCATTAATTAATTAACTATATTTAATTACATTAATCCTTAATTAATTACAATTAATTAATTACTTTAATCACTTATTATTTATTAATTAATCTAATTAATCAATCCTTAATTACATCATTAATTTTATTAATCAATGATCCTTAATTACTCTTAAATTATCCTATTACATTTAATAATTAATCTTTAATTAGTCACATTTATTAATCACCTTTGATTTATCTTATTTAGTAATTAACTACCCTTAATTACTTCTTTAAATAAATTAATTACTCCTTAATTAATTTCTTAATTAATCCCCTGATTAATTCCATTAAGTAATTAACTACCCTTAATTACTCCATTAATTACATCAGTAATTATCTATTAATTACTTTCCTAAGTAATTATACTTCATTAAATTACATTAAGTAATTATCTTCACAAATCATTAAGTGATTATCTTAAATTAATTAAACTTAATTAATTAACTTAACTAATCAAATTAAACTCATTTAATTACAATGAGTGATTTATTTCTTAATTACTTCCATTAAGTAATTACATTTAAACAATTTTCACAAATGATTATCTTTAAATTAATTAATCTAATTAATTATTAAAATTAATCACATTAATTAATTATTTATTAAACCCAAATTAATGATCTACATTAACGATTAATTATTCTTTAATTATTTTTCTTAAATAATTTAAACTTTAATTAAACATTATTAATTACAAATTAATTAATTCTAATTACCCATAAATTAATTTCTAATTACTTAATTTATTTATTCCTAACCATTAATTAATAATCTTAACTTATCAAATCTTATCTAATTAATAGTCCTTGATTTCAAATTAAATTATCTTTAAATTAATTTAATTAAACCTTAATTACTTTTTAAATCTCTTATTAATTAATGAATTACAAATCACTAATCTTAATTTACTTAAGATAAAAACTTTATTCTTATTAACAACTAAATTATCATTTACAAGTCATTTGAAACCTTTTTCTTTTAAATTTACCTTTAAATTTCATTACAAATTTTACTTTAAACCTTAACTTGTTTAAATACTTGATTTTATAAAACTTTAATTTATCTCAAAACTAGGATACAAATTTCAAATTTGAGTCCATACTTAAACTTGATTTAAAAACTTGTTTTAAATCTGCTTTCAAAATTTTAATACCATTTTCAAATTTCTAAAATACTGACAGGTTTAAAAATCTGTAACCAAACTCGAGCCTATACTCAACAACTTCCAGTCCATTCTTCCATTACTTCGAGCAACTCACGTAAGAAACTCGAGACCGACCCGAGCACAATGCTTCTTCTCCACTTAACAAAACCAGATACACGATCGACCACCGTGCACATGCACCCACGACGCCGCCGCCTCCGACCATCAGCGTTGATCCTCACAAGTCGGCGATCACAACCTCAGACGAACTAAACCCAAACTTCATCGATTCTCACTCAAATTCGAATTCGAGCATTCAACCCAACCTGGAACAAGAATGTAAAGCCTGGAACAACTTCATCCTTTCTCCTCCGACCACCGGAGTTGTTGAGCTTTCGGCCTCGCCTTCAATAACACCCATGCTATCATTTCCCAGAATCCCATATAGCTCGATTCACTATAGATGTCGTGGTAACTCATATTTTAATCTAGTCTAAATCTAGGTTTACAAACTAAATCTGATCACCGTCACCTCCACAATGCTTAGATCATCATTCTGACAATTTTCCCAAACTTCCCTATCACTCCTCTTCCACCAGTGAGAACCCCGTCCTCGCCGAGCAACTAGATCACCAGGGGCAACCCAAAACACCCCATACTGATCAACTAGAACTGCTCCTCAGATTCAATACTAAAAACTATGATTTTAGTTTTAAAATTCATATTTTTACATGATGTTTCAGATCCTAACCCTGAAACAATAATTTATGAAGTTTAAATTTTCACTTATTTTTAGATTTGATCAGTTATTTAATTTCCAGAGTCATTTAAATGTTTCCTTTAACTTAAGTATAAATTTTAAACTAAAGTTTGGAATGAATCAAACAAGTTTGATTTGAAACTCAAGTTTAACAGAGACCAAAATCAATAGGTTTTGCATTTATATCAAACAAGAACCAAAACTAGAAACAGAGAAGTATACATATATTCAAATGCATACATACATCATACTTCAGCAATTCAATAATATAAATACACAAAAATACTTCACAATACAATATTGAACACAGCAATGACATGCAACCAAAATTTACTTAAAGTTTTAAAAGTGAAGTTACTCACCTTATAATAAGAACAAAGAACAAAGAACAAAGCAGAGCACTGTTTTGTTACTTCCAGGCTTTGATCTGGAAACTGCTAATTTAAATTGCTATGTTGTTGAAATCTGAATTCTTGCATGCTTGTTAATTTTGATGATTTAAACTGCTGCTGATCTTCCTTTGAAATGCAGGTTTGAAATTGCAGATTTGATTTAGTTGCTTCCATGATCTCAGGTTGAAACAGTTTGATTTACTTGTTGAGTTTGATTTTTGTTATAGTTTTTTGATTTTTCTTTTGAATTTAGAAAAGATGGAAAGAAAAGAAGATGGAGGAAGAAATTAAATTAATAAATTAACTTTGTTTTAATTTCGGGGATGAAATTATTTTAAGGGGGGAGGAATGTGATGACCCGGGATTTTGGACATATAAATTTAATAATCTTTATTAATAATTAAATTGATTTGGTAATTTTCCTTTATAATTTTAATTTAAATTGGTAATTTAATCTATTGATAATTTATATATGTATGAATTGTGATTTAAAGCTTTGTTTTAAAAATTAATATTTTTCAAAGGTTAGTTTAGATTAATTCAATTGTTTTCAAAATATAAGATAATTGTTTATTTTAAATATGATAGTTTAAATAAAGTTTTATTTAAAAATAAGATTTGTTTTGTATTATTCTCTTTAAAGAAATATATTTATAGAAAGGGAAGAGTATTTATTTAATAGGAATAAATACAAAAGCTTTTAAATTAGCATTTAAAAATGAGCTTAAAATATTTTATATGATTTTTATTTAAATCAGAATTGGTTTATATTCTATTTTCTTTAAAGATTGTATTTATGTAAATTAAGAAAAGCATTTATAAATTTAGGAATGTATTTATTAATTAGGAAAATTTAATAATAAAAGCTTTTAAATCTATTTAAAATAATATAAATATATTTATGCATGTAGTATTACAAGTGTTGAATTATAAACATCTTTAAAATAACATGTGTTAACATATTAATCAAAGTTGAGACAAGTGTCATCTTTTTATTTTCATTTTCTTTAATTTTAATAAATCCTAAATTTACACTATATAAACTCCTACCTTCTTCCTTATTTTCTTTTTCTTATCCTTTCATTTTCAAAGAAAATAAACTCAAGCCTGTAATCAATTCATTTCTCAAATCCTCTAACCAGAAATTCAAGCAAATAAACAAACACTGTAAATATTCTCAAAATCAAAACCTGTAATGCAATCTCCAGATCAAACTAAAACCCTGTAACCTTCTCAAACTAAAGCCTGTGATAAAGGGTTATTTCCAAATACAACCTGAAATCAAAAGTTTAAAGCATTCAAGTTCCAGTAAAGCAAGAATCAAACTCCAGTTCTAATCAACTTCAGATTCGAATTCAAAGCATCAGTATATCAGTTTTCAAATTCCAGTTTTAAAGAGATCAAAGTCTTAAATCATCTCTGCAATTCAAATTTTTCAAGTTTCCAGTTTTTCAAGTTTCTGCTTCAAACTTCAAAACTGATTAAAGCAAATCAAAGAAATTCAGTTTTCTGGAATCAAAAACAAATGCATGCAAATCTCATTCCAGTTTCAAAGATCTCAGCATTTCAGTCTTTCTCCAAAAGTTCAAAGCTATTTCAAACCTTATCTGCATTTTCTAAGGTGAGTAAATCTAATTTTAAAAACAGTTTTAAAATCTGTTATTATGTCTTGATATACCTGATAAATGTCACAGTAAAATGATATGCAATGTTTTCTTGAATATTGGGTATGAATGGATGTTTACATAAGAGTTGTTATGCATATGAATGTTCATTATTCTCTGTTAATTTCCAGTAAGTAAACTATCAAAAGCTTTAGTATATAACTTGGTGTTTGTGAGAAATATTTGAAGTATGCTGTGAATAATGTTTGTATAGATGTAAATAGGCCTGTATACATATATATATATGTAAATGTTTACATGTGCATGTCTGTGTTTACCCAGATACATATCTCTGTTTTTAGATCATAAGGGGAATAACAAGTTTAAAGATCGATTCCTTTCTCTCTAAACCTTTTTAGGCTATGATCTCTAAAGAGGAAATGATGGTAAAACTGTAACATCATTTTTAAAAATAATTTCAAGTGAAATTATTGAGTTAATATTTCGAAAATGGGAAATTACAGTATAATCTTTTCAAATCAGAAAATTTGATCATCTTAATTTCTAGTTTTGATTATAGAAACAAATTCGTATAGAAGAATGATGTTTTTAGATAATGATTTCATGATTTTTAAGATTGGGATTATTGGGAATTTCTAAGTTGATCAGAATTCAAACTTTGCTCGTTTTCTGGGCGATCGGCGATGGAGGAGGGTTACGCTTGGGTCTGAAGGTAGTATGAAGGTCGGGGATTGCAGGAAAAATAATCGATAAATTTATCAATGGTCGTGGCGATCTATCATAGGTGAAGTAGGGTTTAGTGACAGGATTTTGTTGTGAGAGATGTCGAGCTTTGTTCGACAACGATGGATCATCAGACTCGATCGCATATGGGGGATTAGCAGCGTGGCGATGTGGGGGTTCTCTGGAATGATGTCGTGGATTCCAATCGTTCTGATCGTCGGCGGCGAGGTCTTTTGTATCGATGGGTTTTGGGTTCTTTGGTGTCGTTTGGGTCGATTTCGAATGGATGTCGTTTCCGGTGATCTGGAGTCGCGTATGGGTTCGCGAGCTTGAAGATGATTGTCGAGTGTCACCACGATGGACTCTGGTGGTCGGAGTTGGTGGTGTACGTGCACCACGTGCACGTTTGTGTCATCTGTTCGATTGGGTTGGGAAGACGATGATTTGTTCGGGGAGGTCTCGTGAGAATTGAAGTATGACTCGAAGCAGAAGATGTACGAGAGTTTCCTCGCGTGGGCTCAGGATGGACTCGGGGAATTTGGGGTAGGGCTCGGGTTTGGAATTGTTTCGAGCCTGGTTTTGAAAATTTAAAGAAAACAAGTACAAGTTTTAAAAATTTGAACTAAAATCAAATACCAAGTTTGAATATATTTAAGAATTTAATAAGTTTAAAAAAAAGAAATTGATAAATTTCATGAATAAGTATTTGATTAATTTATTCAAACAAGTTTTGAACAAGTTTCAAAGATTTAAAATGTTAAAATTAAATGTTAAATTTGTTTTGTTTTAAAGTAAATTTTATTTTCTTAATTATGAAATTTGAGAATTCCAAAGTTAAATAATTGTTTATTTAATTTAAATCAAACATGTTTGAAAGGTTATTCAAAGATTTTAAGTGTATTAAAATTAAGTGTTTGGATTGTTTTGTTTAAAAGTAAAATCATATTTCAAAAATTGATTTTTAAATGGGTTTTAATAAAGTAAATAATTTTAGTTTAATTAAGGATAATTAATAATTAAATTAAAGCTTAATTACTATTTGTAATTAAGGATAATTACTTAATGAAGTAATTAGTGGAAATAAGTGTAATTAATAAATAAATAAATTAAAGATTAAGTGATGATTAATTGAGTAATTAATTAATGTAATTAATTTTAGGTTAATTAATTAGTCTAATTAATTAAAGATAAATTACTTATTGATTAATTGAATATAATTACTTAGTCAAGTAATTAATGGATAATTACTAATGTAATTAATAAAAGAGAAATTACTTATGGAAGTAATTTAATGGAAGTGATTAAAAGGGTTAATCACTTGATGTTATTAATTAAAGGATAATTAATATAATTGATTTGAAGTTAATTAATTAAAGAGTAATTAATTAATTAAAGGATTAAGGTTAATTAATAATGTGATTAATTACTAGTTAAGGTAATTAATTAAAAGAGAGTAATTAATTAAGGATCATTAATTATTGTAATTAAATGATAGTAATTAAAGGTTAATTACTGTATATGGTTAAGGATAATTACTTGAATGAAATTAAAGTATAATTAATCAAAGGAGATTAATTAAGGAAGATCATTAAGATGTTTAATTAATTAATTTGTAATTAATTAATGATAATAAGCAGGATTAAGATAATCCAAGTAATTAAAGGATAGTAATTAATTTAATTAAAGGCTAATTAAATTGATTAGAGTTAATCAATTCTGTTTAGATAATTGATTAATACTGGATATTTGATATTGGGTGATTGGTTGATATTGGATGATTTGAATATCTCTGATATATATATGATATATGCTGCTTTGTGAAGATGAATGTTGATATGAATTATCAATTGTGATAATATGATTTATCTATCTGTTTATATCATCCTGAATAAGTTTAAATGTTTAAACCTTTAAACAACTTGGCCTTAAAAGATACGTTTTGGATTTCGATGAGACCGGGATCGGGTTTCCGTATACCGGTATTCCAGGTGTGGAGACCCGAATACCACATCGATCCAAATTAACGATAGGTCGTGAATCTCAAGTGAAGATGAAGATTTAGAGTGCAAGGGTTATTGTCGTTAACTCTGAGGGTGATTCCAAAACGAGTGTAACGAGATAATGCCTTCGGTTTCGTTCGAACCCGGAACGAACTTGTATGGATTGAATGCTTTCAGCACATCGTCAGGCGGACGATGAGCATTCTAAGTGATATGTTCTGATTAAAGGTAATCGTAACCTCAAGCCTCATCAACCGGGAATGGCTAAAACAGGGGAGGTGTAGCAAGGTTTCGTGGGTAGCACCCACTGAGAGCAAGATAGATCCCTGTCTAGAGGTCCCTTTTCTTTTATTCGGCTTAGTGTGTGGTTGGTCGCGCCAACTACGGGATTATCTTGTTCGGAATTATCCAGTAAGGGATGGTTCCGGCTTTGTGTTGCAGGGGAGTGGGCGTACTCCTCGGTACGGTGATCTAGGCCACGTACTGTGACGGGCGGTACCCCAGTAGCCCTGCCATTGTATGGAATCCAAACTCCAATAAGTGCCGTACGTATTAGTTGTGCCCAACTATGTTGGAATGTGAGATGTAAGCATTTCAGCTATTTCTATATTTTACTTGAAAACCCTAGACCCTATTATAATAAAATCAGATTTCCTATCAAATGTTTTGGTTAGCGTAAGGTAAAAACTTACCCATGTTTATTTGTGGGGAGTCTTACGTGATACTTTTTCTTTCAAAAGGTTTTGAAGTTAAGCAAGTTTAACTTGTTACTCACACCAGACCCATGTCTGACCCAAGTGTTTATTTTCTGTTTTATTAAACTCTTGGGTACTCAATATTGTATTGAGTAGTCGAGGGATTCAGGTTAGCTTTGACGAATTCTGGAGGAAATTTGGAGCAGGAGGCTTCACCGTGTAGATATATGATGATTCCGCTGTGTATATGTTGTGTCTGTATCTGTGATACTTGAGTTGTATAAGTTAGACAGATGTTTATAACTGTCTAATATGTGTTGTATAAGTTGTGTAACTCTGATGTATATGATACTATGTAATATTTTATATGATATATTATATTTCATTCGTTCCGCTGTGAGTTTCTGATGTTGTTGTTCTTTCTTCTTTTCTTTCTTTTCTTCTTCTATCCCTTTCTTTCTTAATTCACGATACGTCTTTCTGGGCATAGAAAGCCGGGTCGTGACAAATTCGATTCGTGAGAGACTTGTCTTGATATGCATCAGATAACGCATCCCATAATTCCTTCGACGTCTTCGTTTGAGAGAATTCTCTAAGAACTTCATCTAAAAGACACAATTGGATTGTTATAAGAGCTTCATCTTCCACCTCTTCCAAAACATCCGCTTTAATGTCCTTCAATTTATCAGGCGTAGAAATAACCTTAAAAGTCTTCTCCTCTCTTCAACACTGCCTTAATCTTCATCTTCCAGATTCAAAATTCTTCCTTTCCATCAAAGCATGTAATGGTATAATTTACATCAGATCTACCAATAAACTTTTCAGAAGTAGCCATTAATATCCAAATAGAACTAGAACACTAGCAATGATACCAAACTGTAGTAAAAAGATGATGAGCGGAAGCAATTTAATCAGGATTTAATTTATTTCTATTTGAATACCAATGCAACTTAAAATCAAATATGATATCACATAATATAAACAATAGATAGAAGAGAGATATAGAAGATTTAACGTGGTTCAGATTTGTATCCTACATCTACGGAGACCCAACAACCCTTTATTATTTCTTCATATCGAGAAATAGACAACATTAGAAAAGTATGAATCACTCATTAAATTTCATTCGTCCTAGAAATATAGAAATAGAGATCTTATTGAGGATATTTTGGTTGAGAACACTCTTGTTGGTTTTGTGATGAAAAGGTGAACAAATGTCATCATTTATATAGGTGCAAGGATGAAGACTGCATGGAGATAAGGATGGAATATTTTCAGATTTACTTGATTTGATTTTAACAAAAATTTAGCATGTTGGTGTTTGTTTCCACATATATTTCTTTATTTGATTGATTCCTCAAATCAATTAATATATCTTCTGATATTAGTTGATTGTCTTTCCTATTTGTTTTCCACATTTAAATGATTGTGGAAATTAATTAATATCTTCTACCTTTTAAATTTTGAATAGATTTAAATTGTCCAAATTTAATAACTTAATATGTTGAAAGTGCAAGAAAAAAAATCAAACATAATTTGTGCAGTGGTTTGGCCTAGCAGATACATTTGTCCACTTTTATTTATTACCTTTTTTTTATAGATTTCATGTACACTGTTGGAGCACAAAATACATGATCTATGTATTAAAAGAAAAGAAAGTTTAGCTACTACTAAATAGTTCGATAGTAGATAAAACTGTTCTATTTGTATCTTTGTGAGTAGAAAATCAAACTCAATTACTATGCGTTTATGGGCATATTTATGGGTAGCATCTGGCTAAAATAAGCTCGACATTTCCTAGAAAATGGCTATAGATTTCATAAGTAGCATTGAGAATGGTCATACTTGAATCTAATCGGTGGATTTTGGGAAGGAGATTCTATTCTTAACCCATTGGATATGTAGAACATGGTGAAGCAATGTTTCAAAGCTCTATAGTAAAAATCCTATTAACCATCAACCGAGGCGCTAGGCTCTAGGAAAGGTTTACCATTTCAATTTTCACTTATGTCTGCCTAGCCTAGTTTACTTCCTTATCTGAGCATCTAATTAGCTTTTTATACATTATTTACAAGCCTTGATACCTTGTAGAAGCATCTATGCACTATTTTTATATGGTTTTGCCTCCTTGGTACCTCCTAAGCTACTCAAAACCTCAAATATACAATTTGGATTGATTAAAATTATACCAAATACAAAATGTCTATCAAATACATGAATTTATCAAAAACGCCTACCTTAACTTAATTTCTAGTTAATCCATGCCTAGAAGATTAATCTTTGGTCTATACTCATATCATAGCATCTACCTGACTATTTATATAACTTTGGTTCTAATAGAGGAGAAGGTGGAATTTAGCTAAGTGTCGTCTACCAAACCTTTCACAGTTCGATACTGTTCTAGTCAGTAGCAGATTGTAAAAATGATTAAATACATGAAACTTAGTTAAATTTTCATGAGTTGCTACATGATAGTTCAAGCTAAGGAACAAGAGAAATAAGATAAGAAACAAGCAAAGCTTTAACTATCGAACCAATTGTATAGCTTCGTGGAAACCTGCTTGGCACTAGATAAGTGAATTCCCGGAACAATTTTCAAATTTACAGCCAAATTTTCTGCTTTTTCCTCATTTCAACTAGCCATTTTTCAAACTGCTCATTTCTTCGTCTCACCTGTTCGATTATTTCTTACTAATCTCATTGTGACTCTTCATGACATCTATTTATCTCTCATGCCACACCATCTTCAAACTATCCTGGATGAAAAGACCCATGGCACTTTCCCTTTGAAGTGCACACTTATGAATAAAAGTGTGCATTGTTCCTCTCATAAAGCGTAACGTACTTTCAGAAGTAATAGTTGGTGAATCAACAATGGTCATGTCGTCTCTCTCCACCTAATGTAAATCCAGTATTCCTTTTGACATGAAATGTTGAGTCATTTTGAAAAAGAAATTTCCATATCGTCATATTGAAAGTCCAAGAGTCTAGTGTCCGATGGTAGAAATGTCGTTTAAATTTTGAAGAAGAATATTTCACTATATGGTGATTTAAATTTAATAATAAAGTTTAAAATAATTAAATGGGTTTAAATTATAAATTATTTGGGATTTGAGATAGTTTGAAAATATGAGAAACTGGTTGGGATTTTAATGATGAAGTATTTTTGTAAAGTAGGAAACTTTAATAATAAAGTACCTATGGTTTAGATTTGAGAAAAAGAAATTAATTGATGGTAGTTTATCATATTGGATGAAATTGTTTGTTAAAGATATTATTAAATGAATTATGTTGATTTTTTTTAAAGCAATGAATTATTAATAATGATACATTTGAGGCCTTTTTGAAGTGATATTGGTATTTATAAACTGGAAATGGTTTTTAAAGTATAATAAAAATAGAATATATTTTGTAAAGTTAAATAATAAAATAATTTTTGAATTTATTATAGTGAAGATGGATTTTTATTTAATTATTTAGGCTAATGAATGATTTTTATTAAAATTGGTCAAATATTGCAATTTTGGGATAATTAATTTTATGATGAGAAATATTATGACATATAAGCCTCATAAAAGTATATAATGTTTGGTAAATAATAGTAGGAGGAAAATATAATTTTTGTTTGATATTTGGAGTTATTTTGGTTAAGTGAAAATTTTGTTTTGCAAACGAAAGAAGAGAAATAATTGAAGGAGCAATTAGTTTAAAAATCAAAATCAATCAAATAAGTTAAAATGAATGGTATTTAAAGCACAAGCAAGTAGTCATCAGTAAGCTAAGAAAAACAAACTTAACAACTAGAACATATACCATTTGGCGTAGTAGGATCAAAAATGTAAACAAAGGCTGAATGAGAAAAATGATGGTATGTTTGTAGAAAGTTGTATTTGCGCAACAAGTGTCCAACAAAGAGATGAAAACCTTTTGAGCATCCTCACCAAGTTTTGTTGCAGTTCTCTTTGAGCAATAAATAATTTCCTCTCTGTTTGTGAAAAATTGGGCGACAACTAAAGGAGAAGGATGATGTAAGTAAATAAAAAGAATCTTCATAAAGAATAGAAACGCTAAGGGCAGTAACAATATCTTGAAATGAAGGAATGAGACCGTCCACAGTAGAAACATGGAAAAATTGATTAGCCAACCTCTTAGTCTTACGAGGTGAAATAGTAAAGAGAGATTTCATAGCTTGGATATAATGAAACACATCACATCCCGAGGAACTACTTTTGCAAACATAGTAAAGGAAAGCAAGCTCACAACGGAAATGGGAGAATCAAGATGTTTAATGTAACAACCCGCATATTTTACGATTGAATATTTAAATATTTTATTTAAATATAGAATCGTTAATCGGATTGAAGTCCGAAAAACTACTTTTTGCAAACACTCGAATTGGGACTCGAGACCACTTCCATTGAGTCCAAAATGGCATTTGAGACTTTTTTGAGTATAAGCTTCGATATGTTTGGAGTAAGTTGAATTTTGCTATTTTTTGTTGGGCTTTTTGGGTTTGGGTTTCAACCCTACTTATTACTCTAACTCAGCCCTCTCCTCTTCATTCACTCTCATTTTCCTAACATCCAAGCTTCAACAAAAATGGGGAGGGAAATGGGAAACTAAAATCCCAAGCCCTAGTTTTCTTTTGCAAATTCAATTCTTGCTCCAAAATCAAAGAGAAGCTTAGGTAAGCCTTCTCTTCATCTTCTCCATTCCATTTCCTCTTCAATTTCAGAAATGTTCTAAACCCTAACTTAGGAAATATTTTCTTTTGAGCTTAGATTGAAGCTCCTTGGGTTGAAATTAAAGAGTGATTGTTCTAGCCTTGCTTGGTAGCTTCTCTCTTGTGTTTTTGGGATTAAAGGTGAGTTCTTTAACTCACATCTACGTCTATAACTTTCATTGTTGTTAGGTATGAATTCCTAACGCTTGTTCATGTTCATTTGCTTTTGATTTGAGTTGATTTGGTGAATTTTTCAATTTTGGTGTTTTGGAAGTCAAAATCTTTAAAAATCCTATCTTGGATGTTTTGACATGTTTTGGTGGTGTTTCGGAGAGCCTATAAGGCTGGGTTGTCGCTTGGCATAAATCCCTAGTCTCCGTTGCTCATCCGATCGCTTCCGGTTTGGATTTTCGCCCATTTTAGGCAAGGTTGATTTTTGCCTAGCAGGCAATTTCAGACGTCTGGAACAAAATCCAGACGTCTGGTTTCAAATTCAGACGTATGGAATTGGTCCCTAGAAAACGCAAAAAGGCAGAGGAAAAATCCAGACGTTTGGAAATCCAACCAGACGTCAAGCAGACGTCTGGTTGGAATTTCAGACGTTTGAAATGTGCAGTTTTGCCTATTTTGGGACAGAACCTAGGGCCAAACGTCTGGATCAACCCCCCAGACGTCTAGAACTGTTCACTTTGCCTATTTTAGGCTGTTTCGAGTTGATTTCCAATATTTATCGATTTTTGTTGATCCGATTAGTTGCTATCACTTTTATCGACTTTGATGACTTCTTTTCGGGATTTTTGAGAACATCCATTTTGATGGATTCGGTATCGATTTCTTTGGATTTAATTCACGTCTTCGTATGCGAATTTTTGATGATTGATGGTTTCTACAATTATTTCTGTGATTTGTCACTTTAAAATACAAAGGTTTCTATACTAGTAGTAAATGTTCAAACTCTTTTACAAAGATGATTTCAACTCTATTTTTAATACAAAGCTCGTTTATAAAACCGTTTTCCAATCTGTTAGTATATACAAACCTTTACCTCATTTGTATGAGAAATCTAATTAAACGGCTTAGCAAAACAAGTGATATGAAACGCTTGCGTTTACTTTGTCGGTTAATTCTTAGACTTGTTCGATTGAACTCTTGTGACAATTTTCAAGTGGAAATCTACAATTTGTTCGTGAATATTTGAGTTAAGCAAGTGGTTATGGGACATGAAGCTAAACTCTTATATTCACTAGCTTAGTGTAATCAACACTTCTTGATGATCGATGATGATCATTTTATGGTTTAGACTAGCAATGTGCGATGTCTCTTCGTCCACGTGGGGGACAGTACCTCGTTCTAATGAGCTTCATCTCATTTTTATGGGCTAGCGACCCATGGTCTTTGGATTGTTCGTGGAGCAATCGGCTCAATAAGTCGGAGCATGGGGCGTATCTTTCTAGGTGCGTCGATGTTCATCTATGCATGGGGCGTATCTTTCTAGGTGCATCAATGTTCAACTATGTATAGGGCGTATCTTTCTAAGTGCGTCGATGTTAGACTTTACATGGGGCGAATCTTTCTAGGTGCGTCGATGTTTATTTATACATGGGGCGTATCTTTCTAGGTGCGTCGATGTTAGACTTTACATGGGGCATCTCTTTCTAGGTGCGTCGATGTTTATTTATACATGGGGCGTATCTTTCTACGTACGTCGATGTTCGACTGTGCATGGGGCGTATCTTTCTAGGTGCGTCGATGCTTAGTTTATGGGATAGCGTCTCGTTTGTGATACACGTGTTGGGAGTTTTCATGCTCCCGTTTGTAATAGGCCTTTCCTTGTGATTTCTGTATTTCTAATTGATGATTTCTGGAATTTATGTTTCACCAATTTTTGCGATTGGCAATGATATGTTTGTCAATGTTCGTGGCTTGGTGAATAAAATAATGAATATGACATTCTTTTTGATGTTATGAGATTTTTGAAGATAATTGTATGACTTTTCTTTGTTGTTAAATGTATACTTGTCATGGTATGACATTTTTGGTTATCGTACGTTTTTGTTATATCTCTTATCCTATCTCATTTTATCTGATATTTATAGCTAGACTGATCCGTTTATTATTTTCTTCTTAAATAATACTCTGGTCAGACCGAGAGGTTACAGGTGCTTCCGCTTGACTTCCTATCAGGGATTATCATCTGATTTTTTTGGCTAACTACTTTAGATTAGTAGTTTTAGTTATTATACATTTTGAGATATAGACTCCTTGATGTATAATTATTCTTTTGTCTAGCACATGTATCTATTCTTATGTGTTGTAGTGGATCTTCTTTGACCACTATTTTGATGTACACTTTTATGTGTTATATTCATATCTGATTCCGCCTTTGTGATATGGATATCTGTGACTGATTTGTGTTATGTTTATTTCTACGTTTGTTTTCGAAGTCCACTTAGCCACTGTGTGGTAGCTTTGAGTCTGTATTTGATATGTCAGATTTCCTCTTGAAATGAAATGTAAGTTATATTTTCTGACATATCGGTACTCGCACAAAGCAATTACACAGATGGTCGCTCCTCAACAGCCTTATTCTTCATGCTAGTCGACGACATTACCCCGTAGTGTCCTTGGCTAGCGTGAGTACAGAGGTGGGGCGTCACAGCATGGTATCAGAGCCAAACTTCGAAACAATGTAGAATAATCTAGCAAGGATCATTGTCCTAAGTCTTTCTTTGGAATCGTGCCATAGGATTTAATTCGAGTCTCCGTACCGTTCTATCCTATATTCTTTATGATGCCTTGTTTTATCAATCAAAATTTGTTTGATATTCATTTTGAGAATAACCTTTTTCCTCTTTTCTTTCTTTCTTAAAGAAGAGAAATGGTTAGACCTGGCCGTCCCAGCGTCGGTCAATCTAGTGCTACTCCTCAGGATGGAGTATTTATGTCAGCTTAACAACTTTTAGATCTTGTGAACAATGCCCGAGCTGTCGGACCCGTTCCAGCGCCGACTCACCCTAAATTCGGGTTTGCAGGCTTGTGCAGAGACTATACCGCTTTGGGTGGAAGGCCATTCAAGGGATCCGAAAACATTATAGAAATCCAAGCTTGGCTTAGATCATGCGATCGCATCTTTTCCCGCATGGATCTTATTGATTCACTTCGAGTCCAAGTGGCTTCTAGCATGCTCCAAGAAAGAGCATTAGATTGGTATGAGCTTTTGATTTCTTAAATTATCGAAGCGGATCTTACTTGGGAGCAATTCCGGGAAAGATTCGAATTGAAGTTTGTGCCGGAGGCTGAAAAAGTAACTTTAGCCCGACGCTTTATTGACCTTGTTCAAGGTGAATCTTCTATGATGGATTACGTCACATCTTTTGAATCTCTCTCTAAATATGGGGTCGAGTATATTAATACCCCATTGAAGAAAAATCAGAGGTTCGTCTATGGGTTGTATAAGAACCTTAAAAATCCTTTGCTTCTGAAACTGGAAGTTTCTTTTGATCAGCTTATTGATATCGCTCTTCGATTTGAAGAGGCCGATAAAGAAAGTAATGTTGAAGTTGTGGATGCCAAACAGAACTTCAACAATAACATGAAGAGACCTATTAAGTTCAAAGGCCCCAATCCCCACAAGAAAGGGAAGCAAGAAACTTCTGTAGCAAAGACTCCTACCACTAGTCGTGGACGATGCTACAATTGTGATTCTATGGACCACTATGCAAATGAGTGTCCGAAACCCCTCTATTGTCGCTATTGCAAAAGTTTGAGTCATCATATATCTGCGTGTCCCATACTTCAAGCAAGAAGGAGGGAAAGCTAAATGTCGTGCAAGCCTCTACTAGCACTTCCCTTAGTCAAGGTATTTCTCATTCTATCCTTGACGATATTTGTTTTGTGATTATCTTATTCGAGTTCCTTTTGATTTGGGTTCATCTCATTATTTTATATCAAAAGAACTTGTTGATTCTTTTTCTTTAAGTATTATGGTCTTGATGATTCCACTGAGAATTGCGAATCCGGTTGATGGATCCGCAACACTCAGTTTTCTTTGTGAAAAATGTCGAGGTTATTTTATGTGTTTATTCTTTTCGAGCCGATTTGCATGTTATGCGTTACTTAGGCTTCAAAATTGATTTTTGGGAAAGGAGTGGCTTGATCATTATGAAGCCATATCCTATGTACCGAGTGGACTATTGATCTTCAACATTTTCAATCTGTTAAGTAGGTTTCTATTTTTCTCTGTGATTTCGATTCCAATTCGGTGGCATCATTTTCTTTAAGCCCACATGATGAGGAAAGTGTTATTTCTCTCATTCAAATGGTTTGTGAATTTTCCCGTATTTTTGAGCTTGTCTTAGGATTATCACTTAAGCAATCTTTTGAGTGGTGTTAAGGTCTTTTTTTTAGCTCAACCTTACCACCGGTTTTCATTAGCTACGAGTTGCGGAAGTTAGCATTCTACTTATCGCATTCTGCACTCGTTTTGATTCTTATGAATGACTTATTATGTCATTCGGTTTGTCCAGCTTATTTCATCCAGTTTATAAATCGAGTATTCTATGAATATCTCGATGACTTCATTCTTGTATTTATTGATTTTGGATGAAAACAGCAATTTAAAATTTTGCAAATCTTTTTAAGAAGATATTTTTTAAGTATAATTGAATTTTGCTCTTGAAACAAGCAAAACTTTTAAGAGATATTTTTTTTCATATAGAAGATGATTTTGTGATTGTATTGCCCATTTAGTGCTTTAAGAATTCTGGTCGATGCGCTTGATCAACGTTATCGATAGGAATCTCCTAAACGCTATGATGAGACAGTCAAACACAGTAAATTCTTGTAAAAAAGTTAATTTTTCTAAAAAGATGTATATATATAAACTTAATTATAATTTTGAAAGTCTTAGCTTTTCGGGAAAGAGAATCGATTAAAGGAGCTCTTTTCCGATGCTTTTACTCTTGCGGTTCCCGAAGGGAACCAAGACTTATTGTTTGTACCGATACTAGTCGTATTGGTTTTGGTGTCATTCTCTTGCAAATGGGAGTGTGTTGTCGCATTTGCTTCTTGACAATTAAAGCTTCTCGAGACTAGATATCCTATTCATGATCTGGTGCTCGCGGCTATTGTTGTCCCTCTTAGAATTTGGTTCATTATCTTTTGGGAGAGAAATTTGTTCTCTACTCCGATCATAAATCTTTGAAGTATTTATTTTCTCAAAGGAACTCAATTTGTGTCAACAGCGTTGGCTCGAGTTACTTGCATCTTATGATCTTGATCTTCTTTGTACTCTGGAAAAGGGTAATCGTGTTGCCGATGCCCTTAAGCCAAGAGCAACAAGCGGATGTTTCTTTATTGATATCCGAATGGAGTGATCTCAAGACTTTATCCACTTGTGAGATTCGAGATCGTGAATTCAATTCATGTTCCTCTCTTGTTTTGTGTAGCCTTGAGGCTCGTCCTTCTCTTTTGGACTATACCTCTTTTGGCTGAACTCTATGTCCTGTTTTATTGCATGGAGTTCCTACTTCTATTGTTAGCAATCATGATCCATTATTTTACTAGTGGATTTTGATAAGGTCTTTAAAATCTTTGGGAACAAAGCTTAATTTTTAGCATCGCTTATCGTCTTTAATCCGATGGATAAACTGAGTGTGTGAATCAAACTCTTGAATATCTCTTTTGTGCACGTGTTCTTGTTTTTGGTGGAAGTTGGGAAGATCATATTTCTCTTGTTGAGTTTTCTTCCTATAATAGCTTCCAATCTTGTATTGGTATGGCACCATTCGAGGTACTCTATGGAAGGCCATGCCGATTTCTTTCGTGTTGGCTTGAAGCCGGTGAGAAGCTGGTTTTAGGTCCATATTTTAATGGTATTCATTTGTGTTTCACCTATGATGGGTGTTGTGCATTTCAATTGATCAGGAAAGTTAGCACCTCGATATGTTGGTCCATTTCCCATCACCGAACGTATTTGTTCTGTGGCTTATCGCCTTTTGTTACCGGCTCAATTTTCTACTATTCGTGACGTTTTTCATGTCTCTCAACTACGGAAATACCTTAGGGATTCCGATTCTATTCTTGAGCCCGGTGTAATTGAAGAAGTTGAAGTTTCACCAAATTTGACTTATGAGCAATATTCTATTCATATCATTACTTCGGAGGTTGAATGCCTTCGAAATAAAGATGTTCTTCTTATGAAAGTTCAATGGTCCTCAAATCCTAAGGATTTCCCTTGGGAATCTTGAGAATTCATTGAGCAAACACACCCAGACCTACTCTTTCGTGCTCTTTATGGTGAACTTCTTATTTTAAAATTTCTTTTGTGTTGATATGCTTTTATGGTTGTTACTCTTTATTTTCCTCTTAATTATTGCGAGGACGCAATTTCTTTAAGGAGGGGAGTCTGTAACAACCCGCATATTTTACGATTGAATATTTAAATATTTTATTTAAATATAGAATCGTTAATCGGATTGAAGTCCGAAAAGCTACTTTTTACAAACAGTCGAATTGGGACTCGAGACCACTTCCATTGAGTCCAAAATGGCGTTTGCGACTTTTTTGAGTATAAGCTTCGATATGTTTGGAGTAAGTTGAATTTTGCTATTTTCTGTTGGGCTTTTTGGGTTTGGGTTTCAACCCTACTTATTACTCTAACTCAGCCCTCTCCTCTTTATTCACTCTCATTTTCCTAACATCCAAGCTTCAGCAAAAATGGGGAGGGGAATGGAAAACTAAAATCCCAAGCCCTAGTTTTCTTTTGCAAATTCAATTCTTGCTCCAAAATCAAAGAGAAGCTTAGGTAAGCCTTCTCTTAATCTTCTCCATTCCATTTCCTCTTGAATTTCAGAAATGTTCTAAACCCTAACTTAGGAAATGTTTTCTTTTGAGCTTAGATTAAAGCTCCTTGGGTTGAAATTGAAGAGTGATTGTTCTAGCCTTGCTTGGTAGCTTCTCTCTTGTGTTTTTGGGATTAAAGGTGAGTTCTTTAACTCACATCTACGTCTATAACTTTCATTGTTGTTAGGTATGAATTCCTAATGCTTGTTCATGTTCACTTGCTTTTGATTTGAGTTGATTTGGTGAATTTTCCAATTTTGGTGTTTTGGAAGTCAAAATCTTTAAAAATCCTATCTTGGATGTTTTGACATGTTTTGGTGGTCTTTCAGAGAGCCTATAAGGCTGGGTTGTCGCTTGGCATAAATCCCTAGTCTCCGTTGCTCATCCGATCGCTTCCGGTTTGGATTTTCGCCCATTTTGGGCAAGGCTGATTTTTGCCTAGTAGGCAATTTTAGACGTCTGGAACAAAATCCAAACGTCTGGTTTCAAATTCAGACGTCTGGTTGAAAAATCCAGATGTATGGAATTGGTCCCTGGAAAACGCAAAAAGGCAGAGGAAAAATCCAGACGTCTGGTTGGAATTTCAGACGTCTGAAATGTGCAGTTTTGCCTATTTTGGGCCAGAACCTAGGGCCAGACGTTTGGATCAACCCCCCAGACGTTTGGAACTGTTCACTTTGCCTATTTTAGGCTGTTTTGCGTTGATTTCCAATGTTTATCGATTTTTTTTATCCGATTAGTTGCTATCACTTTTATCGACTTTGATGACTTCTTTTCGGGATTTTTGAGAACATCCATTTTGATGGATTCGGTATCGATTTCTTTGGATTTGATTCACGTCTTTGTATGTGAATTTTTGATGATTGATTGTTTCTACAATCATTTCTGTGATTTGTCACTTTAAAATACAAAGGTTTCTATACTAGTAGTAAATATTCAAACGCTTTTACATAGATGATTTCAACTCTATTTTAATACAAAGCTCATTTATAAAATCGTTTTCCAATCTATTAGTATATACAAACCTTTACCTCATTCGTATGAGAAATCTAATTTAACCGCTTAGCAAAATAAGTGTTATGAAATGCTTGCGTTTACTTTGTCGGTTAATTATTGGACTTGTTTGATTGAACTCTTGTGACAATTTTCGAGTGGAAATCTACAATCTGTTCGTGAATATTTGAGTTAAGCAAGTGGTTATGGGACATGAAGCTAAACTCTTATATTCACTAGCTTAGTGTAATCAACACTTCTTGATGATCGATGATGATCATTTTATGGTTTATGCTAGATATGTGTGATGTCTCTTCGTCCACGTGGGGGACAGTACCTCGTCCTAATGAGCTTCATCTCATTTTTATGGGCTAGCGACCCATGGTCTTTGGATCGTTCGTGGAGCAATCAGCTCAATAAGTCGGAGCATGGGGCGTATCTTTCTAGGTGCGTCGATGTTCGTCTATCCATGGGGCGTATCTTTCTAGGTGCGTCAATGTTCGACTTTGCATAGGGCCCATCTTTCTAGGTGCGTCGATGTTAGACTTTACATAGGGCGTATCTTTCTAGGTGCGTCGATGTTTATTTATACATGGGGCGTATCTTTCTAGGTGCATCGATGTTAGACTTTACATGGGGCGTATCTTTCTAGGTGCCTCGATGTTTATTTATACATGGGGCGTATCTTTCTTGGTGCATCGATGTTCGACTGTGCATGGGGCGTATATTTCTAGGTGCGTCAATGCTCAGTTTATGGGATAGCGTCTCGTTTGTGATACACGTGTTGGGAGTTTTCATGCTCCCGTTTGTAATAGGCCTCGCCCTTGTGATTTCTGTATTTCTAATTGATGATTTCTGGAATTTATGTTTCACCAATTTTTGCGATTGGCAACGATATGTTTGTCAATGTTCGTGGCTTGGTGAATAAAATAAAGAATATGACATTCTTTTTGATGTTATGAGATTTTTGAAGATAATTGTATGACTTTTCTTTGTTGTTAAATGTATACTTGTCATGGTATGACATTTTTGGTTATCGTACATTGTTGTTATATCTCTTATCCTATCTCATTTTATCTGATATTTATAGCTAGACTGATCCGTTTATTATTTTCTTCTTAAATAATAATCGGGTCAGACCGAGAGGTTACAGGTGCTTCCGCTTGACTTCCTATCAGGGATTATCATCTGATTTTTTTGGCTAACTACTTTAGATTAGTAGTTTTAGTTATTATACATTTTGAGATATAGACTCCTTGATGTATAATTATTCTTTTGTCTAGCACATGTATCTATTCTTATGTGTTGTAGTGGATCTTCTTTGACCACTATTTTGATGTACACTTTTATGTGTTATATTCATATCTGATTCCGCCTTTGTGATATGGATATCTGTGACTGATTTGTGTTATGTTTATTTCTACGTTTGTTTCTGAAGTCCACTTAGCCACTGTGTGGTAGCTTTGAGTCTGTATTTGATATGTCGGATTTCCTCTTGAAATGAAATGTAAGTTATATTTTCTGACATATAGGTACTCGCACAAAGCAATTACACAGATGGTCGCTCCTTAACAGCCTTATTCTTTGTGCTAGTCGACGACATTACCCTGTAGTGTCCTTGGTTAGCGTGAGTATAGAGGTGGGGAATCACATTTAATGTATGGTATGTTTGTGTAAGTCAGAAGAAACTACGATATTGGGGCAAGCTATATGGGATAAATCCTCATAGTAGCTAGCCACTTCATAGTAAGAGATGAAGAGGCAAATACAAGCCTCACCTAATGTGCTCTGAGGTTAAAGAAATATAACCCTCAAGAGCAAATGTATGTGTACAAAAGGGGTTGGAATCCAAAAATCATGGTCAGTAATCCCAAAGTGGGTTGAATAAACTTGGCTCGACTATTATCAAAAATAGTTGACATCAAGTCATAGAAAGAAGAAAACTCTTTGACGGAGGAACAAAGTGTAACAACCTACACCTCAGTGGGTCCGATTTTTTGACTAAATTGAAAATCCAAGTCCATTAGTGTATGGATTATTGGTGGTGGTAACCTATAATAAACATAAATATATCAAAGAGCTATCTATACAAACTCACAATTGAATAGTAAAGTATAATAAAACATATATAGTGACTAAGACTACAACCTTGGATATCTAATCATCTTGTCAATGCAGAGCATGAATGGGAAGACATGTCCATCTACTATTCTTGTCTTGTACCAGTATCACATCCCTCTAAATCTATCATGTGGGTTGTAATGAAGAGGGGGTTAGAATAAAATTCTGGTGATTGGTAAATTACATACTTTATTCATAACACTAGTTTATGCCGATTGATTTTCATTTAAGTGTTATGTATACTATTCACGGATTATTCATTTAATTCTATATGCATGTACGATATATCCAACCTAGTCCGAGGTACCACTATGGGAAAAAATGAATCAAATGACAGATGTGCTCCATTGTCTGATTGCATACCTATCTGTCGTTAAATCTCATGCCCTCCCATTGCACATCAGAGCACAGAGATGCCCCGTCGTCCGATATGCACCAGCACAACAACAAAAACCATATATTGTCTGATGTTATAGTATCTTTTCTAGAAATTCCTATTGGACAACATATAAATGTTGACTAATATGAATAATTGTTTATAGAATGAATTCAAATAATTTATTTAAACAAATTTTTTATTTCAAATCACATTCAAATACAATACTACTTTCACTATCACTCTATTTACATTTTCAAATACAAATTTCACTATCACTCCCATATATACAACATTTCTCTACTCTCATATACAATAATTTTTTTTACTCACACTCACACGAGTTTGTCTTTGATGTTGATCTTGATTTGCTTGCTCCAGTTTATGTCCAACCATCTCCTATACCTGTCAAATAAATAACACAGTAAAATAGAAAAGGAAAAAAACCTAAATTGCAAAAATAAAATTGAATTGAATATTAATATTGCCTCAATTTATGGGTTTGTTTTCTCATGTTTCAGACAGGGACAAATATATATATATATATATATATATATATATATGCGCATAGAGAACTTATGATATGCATAGTTAATCACTGTGAATATCACAAGGCCGGACATCGATTAAATCTCACGGACAACAAACCAAACATAAGCATAACGAGAAACAGACTCAAGGCACATTCACGTGAAAAACAAAATGAGGTTCAGCCAACAATGCACTGGAACAATATGGAACAAAATCAGTTTCAGGCAGCAAACTTAAGAAGTATTAGTTTCAGGAAAAACAACAAGTGCCGAATCTCTTATATGTGAGCAAAAAGTGCACATACAAGTTCAGAGATTCAACCAATATCAAGCTTCAGGGAGTCAATCAAAACAAACGAGGCACATATACAAGTACAAGTACAAGCAAACCAAATAGCAAGCTTCAAAGCTCAAATAATATACATATATACACATATGTATATACATGTATATATGCACATACACAAAATGGTTCAAGCTCAAGTACATACAAGTATATATGAGAACTGAACATAAATAGATTTGCAATTGAAAGTGTAATAAGAAATCGTAGTGCATATAAAAAAGCTCAAGGAAAACAACAAGTGTTGTAGCAACACATATGTACACTGATTTATATACATGTATACATGCAACACAAGTTCAGAGATTCAACCAACATCAAGCATCAGGGAGTCAATCAAAACAAACCAGGCACATATACAAGCACAAGCAAACCAAATAGCAAGCTTCAGAGCTCAAGTAATATACGTATATACACATATGTATATACATGTATGTATGCACATGCTTAAAATGGTTCAAGCTCAACTAATTCAGAATTGGTTCAGCTCAAAAGTATCAAATGTATCTCAACACTGCCTTGAACCAGGCAACAAACCCAAGCACACACATTGACTCAAATGCAATTCAAAATGGTTCAGAACTGAAAACAATTTCAACTAAACCTCAAAATGGTTCAAACATGGAAGTTCATACATTAAAACAACAAATTTAAAGTGTAACAAGAAATCAATGTGCAAAAGCAAGTGCCACAAACTAAAACATATATATGCAAATATAAGAACATTCCCAAATATATACATGCATATGTATGTATATACATAGAAGTTGACACATATATACACAAATATGTAGCGATATATAAATATGTAGTGATATGTAGATATAAACATATACATACATATATACACATAGGTATATACAAGTGTTAGTGCAAATGTAGTAAATAAGGGACAGTTTCGACATAACCAAGCACACACATTTCGACATAACCAGGCACACTAATATGAATATATACACATATGTATATACATGTATACATGTACATAATGAGTGGAAAGGCAACTTAATGACATGTATGGATGAACCAAGACAGCAAAAGCAAAATGGACCATCAAAGTGCACCAAGATGAACAAGAAAATTAAAATAGCAAAGAAATCCACAACCGAGAAGGATCCTATAATTATACCCAAACAACAACCAACATAAGCATAAATATAATTAAATGTACTCACACACAAGCAAGCTCCAAGAAAATCGAATTCAACACAGTAAACAACTCAAACAACAACCAACATAAGCATTAAAGGAAGAACAAACCAATCTGCCTTCATTATCAACTAAGCATGAAATACAACATTGTGCAGCAAGTACAAGCAACACACACGAGTATGGACATGGAACAACAGAAATCAAAGCATGAAATTTTTGAAACCGAAAATATAGGGAATAAAACCCTATAAATATACCCAAACCATCATTGGCTTTAGACATAGAAGTGGAGAAGAATATAAATCGAAAGGGGCAGAAATCATGCCAATTTAAATCGAAGAACCCTCGACAAGAAGCAATTGCAACCATAAATTACCTACTAATCGATGAAGGCGGGCATCGATTAAAGGAAAAGGCGATTCATTTTAACAATTTCAAAGTGGGTGTTTCAAATAAGAAACCCTAAATCAAAGCACGCAATTAACTTAGTAATGAGCCCGCAAAGAAAGGTGATTGAAGAAGAAAAGCGATTGAAGGACCAAGACGATTCAAACGAATTTCAAAGCGGTCGAATTTTTTATATGGAGTGAAAGAAAGATACGAGTAAACAATAGAACATAAAGAAAGGGGGAACAAAAATATACATGGGGGAAACAAAATAAAAAGAGCGGCCACGAAATAATTGAGAGGGAAAAGACGGAGCCAAAAATAATTTTTTTTATAACTTAAATGAGACGACATATAAAATGTTGTCTTAATAATAAGCTTGTTTATGGAGATTTCAAGGGCTGTTCAGACAATAAATGAAAGATTTTGTGGCTCTTCAGACAACAAATGGTTTTGCCATGTATTATGTGAAAAAGTGGGATAACGGAAATTCTACCTTATGTCGTGTGATCACTGTTATCTGATTCACTTTGTGGCATAGTGTGTAAGTATATATGCGTATGCTTACTTATACATACATGCATATATATACCTAGATACATATATACATGCATACATATATACACACACGCATGCGCGCACACACACATATATATAAGCATCGTTTAACTTCTTAAAAAGAAACCCTGGCCACTTAATACTTCTTAAATAGAAAAGAGGCAGACCCAACGGCCATTTAAAATCTAATCCCAAAGCGGGCCCTTCATAATGGTTATTTAATACTTCTTAAATAGGAAGAAGGAAAACCCAATGACCATTTAATACCTGAAAACCCGAAGAAGGCCTCTTTGTAACGTAATCGATGGTCAACTGGCATTGACTAGATGGTCAATGACTTCTAGATATGACTTTATAATTTGATTAGCTGTATTACTAACGCATCTCAAAGACTTATCTAAGGGTTGACTAGCCCCCCTCCAACCAAACAAATAAGAAACCAAAATTTAAGATCTATGCATATCCCGTACGAACTCTACACTAATAGAAAGTGTAATCCATCAGGGTGTAACCCAAATCTTTGCTAATGACCGCTGAGGATTGTTGGTACCCAGCCCCACTCCAAAAATACCAGTTTACCAGTAATGCTGACATAACATCGACCTCCGAACCAAATTCTATTTATACTTGCCTGATAGAAGTAAAGGAAAATGCCCACTCTCTCGATTACTTAACGTCTAGTTTAGATATGAAGCAGACCCTACTTTCCTAATTAGACATTGTCATAGGTTATTTAAGACTTCTTAAATAGGGAAGAGGCAGACCCAATGGCTATTTAATACATCAACCCCGAAGTAAACCCCTTGACCACCCTAAAGGTACTTAGCCATTTAACACTTCAACTCAGAGGTGAACCCTTGGTATATTTTCCCTCATAATGATTCGCGAATTTATATCCCCATGGGTCCCATAGTTGGAAATGTCCCGCATTATTAGTACGTATACACAACTGGTGGTAGTCCCTTCCAATGGGCAGACTTCAACTGTGTAACTCTACTGATCTCGCATCCTAACCCATATTAAACCAAGTTATTTATAATTAACCCAAATATTAGGCTAGCCCCACTAATTCACAACTATCGCAAACGTGTTATTGAGGCCATATAATTTCAACTATGGAAATTGTTATGCCTTCTAAGTGCATTTATTAGTATTTATTTACTTACTTGCTATGAACTTCTTTTTATTTTATACGTTTACTATCTTTAACTTCTATCCTCTTTTATGTTATTAAATGTCATTTACTACTTCCTTTACTCCCAATGAATGTCCCTCAAATATGAACTTTTATATTCAAATTAGACAATTATTAATGAAATTTATTTATCCGTTCAAGAATCAATCTATCATGCTTATTTAATTTGCTTCATAAGTGTCATAATTATTTTTGCAGTTAAATCTGTTAAACGGATTTATGTCCATGTTTGTTTACTGTAAATTCCTATTAACTACGTAATTAATGCCTATTAACATTGTGACCCCATATATCCTTGATTATTATGTTGTTCATATGTTAAAGTTTTATGCATAATTAATATGATAACCATAAATATTTGTTTCTCAAACTTATACTTTATTATATGTATATTTGGTCGATGTTATTATAATGAGTTATTTATATCCTTTTTATTGTAACTTTTTAGTTTATGCATTTAGGGATTTATGAATATACACTAATGTGTAAATACCACTAAAAATATTTATTTCTACATTTTAATGTATTGGAACAACATCTTTTTCAAAAAGGAAATGTTATCATTGCAACTTTCCATAAACCACCAAAACGGGATTGTGATACGTTTGTAATTACAAGAAATTATCTTTTTTATTGAAATAGACCGTGCAAATTACGGAAAAACGTCCATACTTTGTGTATCTCTTTTCTTTAGATGTATGAATATTCCTTGTTATTTCAAACGATGCACTTTTCATATATAACTATAAAGTTGGATAGTTTATGGAAATTCATTTGAAGGTCAATACAAGTAGATTTTGCATTCTACAATTCCAATGAATTAACATATGTAAAAATTAAATCGCATATAAAATTAAAACATTCTAATTGAATAATTAACAAATTTCATAGTTTGCAATCCAAATAAAAAAATTGGAAATAAATACACAATTCTATAAATATCATATTTCATAAATTTTAGGGACTATGCTCCCTAAATTCCAGATATATGGTGTATATGTCATTCCTTCAAAGTTGAATAAAAAATTTCTGAATATGTAGACAGGGGTTTCAATTCAAATTCTATTCATACACCAAAATTAGCTTTACATATATCAATTTTTTTTACCAAAATCATATCCACCGACTTTTACTTAATATGCGTCACAAATACTACAAAACTAACCTCACTTTAAAACAAAACTAAAGTCTTGTTTTACTTCACTAACTTTCTCTCTCACGCATTTATCAATCTAAAGAACCTCGATTCTTAAATTCCAAACCCAATTTTGTAAATTTCAAATCTGAATTTCAAAAACTATGAATAGAATTTTAATTTATTTAATTGTTTATATACAAAAAATTGAATTGAACTTTTGAATATCAAATTGTTAAGCTATTTAAATTCTGATATATGTTAAAGTTCAAGTTACTGGATTTACGTTAACATACAAAAGAATTTAATACTCTATGGGTCATGTTAATTTTAATATTAAATTTTTATGTATAGTTTGACTTTAAAAATTTCAAAATTGATTGTTTATGAATGCAACTTGAAACTATGTGTGTAGAATTTGATAACTAAATAGAATTTAAATTTAATTTAATTGATGATGTATATAGATTTTAATTACATTATAAAAGGAATTATATTGACTAATACAATGTGGACATAGAAGATTTTATACTATGATGTTTTTCATTTTTTACTATTGGTTTAAATTTTTTGTTGAATATGGATGTTATTTTCTTTAAGTTTTATTAAAAAATTCAATTGTGTATTTAAAGTAATTTATGTTGTATGAATAGAATTAACTTCAAATTTATTCAATTAAGCTACAATTCAATGGTTTTCACATAGGTATAATATCAAAAATAGAATTCCAATGATATAAATTTAGTATTATGTAAATTACGTAATTTTCCACTCAGCTTATGGCTTTCAAATCTTAAGATCCAAACTCGTTCTTCTTTCTTAACTCATTTTCTTTTAAACAAAAATTATGTATTTTAAAGTGTATGCATACCCATTAGAATTTAAGATCTTAAAGGAAATTTAAGTTTAAGTGGAAATCTAAATTTATAATTTCTAAACTTACATCTTTCATAGAATCGATTCGCTCCTTCTCTTCTTCTCCTATATTTTCTTCCCTTCTCTAATATATATATAAAATATTTCTAGTAGTCGTGGAGAAATAGAAATGGCAGAGCTTCGCTGTTCAGTTCAAAATTACAAGAAGAAAGGTGAGGAGCTAGGCCTGTATTTATAGGTGCTCGAATCAATTATATTCGTCCGATTAAATTTATTAAATTCGGACCGTTCGGCTAAAGTTCAAGGCATGACGACCCTAAACTGACCGGTCGACTGGTAGTATAAAGCGGTCCACCATTAGCGGTCCACCGGCTTCACCATGGTGTTGACTGGTGAGGATGGAACTAATGGCATTATTATTTTTTGTTATTAACATTTATTATTATTTTTAACCCATTTAAATTATTTTCGATCCTGAAACTTCAGTCTCATCGCAAAGCTTTATATATAAAAGTTGATTAGAAGAGCGCCAAGAACGCAATGGTGCAAGTTTCATGGTCAAATTTTGACGTTTGCTCAAATTCCCTTTTTAAGCCTTATGCAATATTTATTAGTTCTTTCTTATTAATTATTGTTAATTTTATGGTGTGTTACATTCTTCTCCCTTAAAAGATTTTCATTCCTGAAATTCTTTAAGGACTAAATTATGTAATATAGCACGCAACCATTCTAAACTATTCAACCAATTTGTATACAATCAATTTTACAGCCAATCATGTACTAATGCACAGTGTATCACAGCCCATACGATATGTATGCTAAATCGACAACTCCTATATAAATGCATTCTTTAAAACAACTTTATACATGGTGCAAGCAACCTATATATACTGGTAGTTATATATGTATGCAATCTTTCAAAAATCAAAATCCTTTGTTTTCACACATCAATTTCCACACTCCTAAGAATAGGAGTATGGTTCAATCAATTTTGCATGCAACCCTACAATCCCATATCTAACCACTGTTTCTAACATCCAAAATTTTGAAAATTTAGTTTTCATTAATCCTAACACTTATAATGGAAAAGAAATTTAGATGGAGAATTCCATATTCCCACCTTTCATTTACTTACCAATCCTATTGTACCTTGGAACCTTCTCTTTTACCCCCAAATCTTTTCCAACTTTTCCAAGTACAATTCGCATAAGGATGTTTATTTTAAAATTCTAAAACATAATTATTTTAAAACAAGTTTTGTTTATTATCAACAAGGTATGAAAATAGAAATTTCAAAGCTAAAATAGCTGGTTTTTCCTTGTTATTATCTGTGTTTTATATACTGTCACACTTATTGAACAGTAAAATTCATATTCGCCAACACGTCAACCCTCCCTACGCTAAGCATGTGTCACTTGAAAATCAGAAATTTTATCATTTTTCGTTAAAAAATTTTCCCTTTCAATAAAATTTGTAATATAGTTTTAAATTTTTAAAACATCTGTTTTAGAACATAATTTTTCAAAAGCATTTGCCTTTGCATCTTCAAAACAAATCAAACCACGTCTTAACGTAATCAAGATTGAACCAGTGAGTTAGTACATATGATTGAACCTAGCATTACACAGTTAATATTAATTTTTTTAAACCCTTTTCTTTTATTTCATAACAACAAACAAGTATGTTTATAAATTTTAGCTTTTAAGGCACATGAATAATGACCTGTGCATTTCACAACAACATTTCATTGTCCTCCGCTTGCTAAAATTTATTTTTCATCAAATTCTAAAGTTTTTGGATTTAGGCATTCTTTTTTTAGTTGCTGATTTAATTAATTTCCTAATTTATTTTAAAAACTTCCAATCTTGCTTTACGTTCATCACTACTTAAGTTTCCTTATGAAATTTCCTTATTTACACTATTTTTCAATATATATCACAGTCAAGGCTCAGCCAGAAAATCAATAAAGTAATAAAATAGGAACATATCTCATATCATATCGTACACATTTTCAGTATATGAAAAGATGCAATTAGCGATTACAACCCAAATAACTTAAAATAAGCAATTGCTGCAAGTTTTATTCCAACATCAATTGGTATTAATGATGTTGTTGTCCTATTACTTCTTACTTAAATAAAATAGACACTTTTATTATGCTATTTTACTATAACCCACATATCTTTACTTACCTTTTTGGCTTCTAATAAATAAGATCCATCTATTACTTCAATTATTATGACCAACATATAAACTATGCATTTCTACACTACAATGGGTAAGGAATATAAAATATGCATGTTAGAATAACTCATCAGAAAATTGGTTTAGCGGTATAACTTTCCTATCACCTATCTTGCCTTCCTTACATGAGTCAACCAACATCCTTTAAGTGTATTTTCCATCTCATTACCCTCATCACCAATTATATTACTATCTTTTTTAATCAATTTCTCTTAATAGTACTCCCAAAATTTGGCATTTATTTCTTTATCTTTGATCTTTCATGCGAGTATACTCTAAAACTCGTAAAAGTGCATTTTGATATCACTCCCCATTCATTTGTGGGTTCTTCTTATGACTTTCACACATCTCTAATAAAAATTTCTACGTCCATACCAATATTCCTTATATTCAATAGGGTTATTTATTGCTACTCTATGAGCGTTCGTAGCTATTTTATTCATAACTTTAATGTTTACCATGTCTTCCCTAGTCAGTCATCCATATCTATTCCATATCAAATTTGGTTTGGTTTTTACCACTCTCTATAAAATTATTAAACTTCATAGTCAAAAATTACTTAATCCAATTCTTTATACTTGAAAATATAAACTAGAAACCTTTTTATTGAATTCAACAATTGCTTAGTTTCCAAAAGGAGCCTTGAAAAACTCCTCATTTTAGCCAACTTTTAATGTAGGTGTGATACCTTTTAAATTATAATTTAGGACTTATGAAGTAAATTTATTTATTAAGTTCAGAAGTCAATGTTAGCAATCTAATTTAAAATGATCATTTCCTTTAAACAACATTATTTCCTTTTTTTTAAATAGTAAGAGTCAAGTTTTTTTTGCATGAAAAGCCATTAAATCAACTCTCCCTTTAAGAACTTTTTACAACATAGATTTTCTTCTAAAAAGGGAGGACTTTTAACTCAAATCATTTATTAAGTTTTGCATTCAAAAACTTAGTTTTTATACCAAACCATTTTTCAAAAATGCACTGTTATAGTATTTTTACGACATCTGTTATAACTTTAAACAATACCGAAGTAGAAAAGGACAACTTTCATTCTATTATTCTTCTATTACTCATGCTATTTCCACTTTCAGCCTTAGTGGAGACTCTAATAGCCTAAGAGGGAGAGTTTTAAAACATATATGCAATTACTACACATATTTATAGAAATTGTCTATTTTTCCTCTATTTTGTCCTATATTATTTCTAATTAGATTACTAACATTATTTTAATGTATAAATTCCTAACATTGTTTCTATTTAAATTTTCTAATGTTGCTACTATTTAAATTTCTTCTACATAAATTGCTCTTATTTTAAATGACTTTTCCTTATATAGCTCTTTTTCTTAACTAACATGAAACTATTTAGTTTTGTGTATAAATATATTTCAGTTGTTTTTCTCCATATTTTCTTAATACGCGAGTCTTCTTCCTATTTTACTATCGGGTGTTCTTATCCTTCCATTCTCTTTACCCAATTTAAATAAAGTACCATTTTTATTTATCTGCTCCTTAAAAAGAATTTTAAAATTTTTAAGTTTATGTAAACATAAAAATCACTGAGCCATATGTAACGTTCTATTTTCCACTTATTGCAAGGAAGGAAAGGCTCCTTTATCAAAAACACTTTGATTGGAATTTTAGTCCAGTCAGTTTAAGTTTTACCTAGAAATAGCATATTTAATTAAAAATTTCCTAAACATTATAATTTTTGAAGAATCTATTTTATAAAGATATTTTATATGGTGAAAATTTTAGTATTTACTTACTTTTATAAAATAACTACTTTTTAGTGATACAGTCCCTTTTATTTTAAATAGATTCATTTAAAACTACTTCAAATATTTTCAAAAAATTTAAAGTCTTTTATTAAATTCTTTTACATAGGACCAGACTCAGAAATGGATTTTAATTGTTATTTCTTTTGGATTTTCTTCATTTCCACTCATTCTTGACTTATCTTCATTAAGAATATATTAAGAATTTGGCTACCTTTCTGAGGTGATTATTACCCACTTTCTTGCGGGAACTTGCTCAATCCTTTGTATACCCTACTTTTGGATGCTTACAACATATAGGCTCCTGCTTCCCATCTTTCTGGATGAAATGTATGTCATCAATCGGTAATTTAGCGAAATCCACAATATTGGCCAGTCTAGCCTAACAAAAGGAGTCAAGTACATCTAGCTTTAGGAACCCTTCTATATGTCGTGCTTATGCTCTTCTTAAGTAAAAATCTTACGGTACAGTTTACGTCTTATCTATCTTTTTAGAATATGGTCGCAATTATTCCTATAGTCGAAATTTTTAGAGTTTTGTGTGCAATATATATATATATATATATATATATATATATATTATAGCTAAAAATACAAATATGTTCACTCAGCGTATCCAAATTCTTACGATCGACTAACCTCATTTTGATACCAAATGTAGTAACCCGCACCTTAATAGGCTCGATTGATCGACTAAATTGAAAACTCCAAGTCTATTAGGGTATAGATTGTTGGAGTTGGTAAGTTGTAATAAACATAAGTATATTAAAGAGCTATCTGTATGAACACATAGGGGAATAGTAAAATATAATAAAACATATATATTGACTAAAATTACTACCTTGGATATCTAATTGCCTTGTCAATGCAGAGTATGCATAAGAAGACTTGTCCACCTACCATTTTTGTCTCATACTAGTATCTCATCACTCTAAATCTAACTTGTGGGATTTAATGAGGATGGGGTTAGAGCAATGTTTTGGTGACTAGTAAATTACATACTTTATACAAAACACTAGTTTATACTGATTGATTTCCATCTAAGTGTTATATCTACTATTTACGAATTATTCATTTAATTACATATGCACGTACGATATATCCAACCTACTCCACGGGATAATTATATATGCATATGCATACATATGTGTATGTATATATAAGCATCATTGTACTACCTAGAAAGAAACTCCGACCACTTAATACTTCTTAAATAAGGAAGAGGTGGACCCAACGATAGTTTAAAATATTAATCCTGAAATTGGCCCTCTGTAACGTCTATTTAATACTTCTTAAATTGGGAGGAGGCAGACCCAACGACTATTAAATACCTTGACCCCAAAGTAGGCCTTATAGTAATGTAATCGATGGTCAACCAGCCCTAACTACAAAGGCCGATGACTCCTAGATATGACATTATAATTAAATTAGGTATATCGCTAACGCATCTCAAAAACTTATCTAAGTTGCTAACTAGCTCACCTCCAACCATACAAATAAGCAACCAAAATATGAGGTTTATGCGTATTCCATATGGACTCTACAATAGTAGGAGGTGTAATCCATCAGGTCATAACCCAAGTCTTTGCTAACGACCACTCAAAACCATAAGCGGTCAGACCTATGCCCATCCTTATTCCATAAATACCAGTTTACCAACAATCCCGACATAACATCGATCTATGGACAAAATTCCATTTAGACTTGCCTGATACAATGTGACGCCCCACCTCTATACCCATGCTAGCCAAGGACACTACGTGGTAATAACGTCGACTAGCGCGGAGAATAAGGCTGTTGAGGAGCGACCATCCATGTAATTGCTTTGTGCGAGTACCGATATGCCAGATAAAAATATAACTTTTCATCTCAAGAGGAAATCCGACATACCGATACAAACTCAAAGCTACTACACGGTGGCTATGTATATATACTTCGGAAAAAATATAGAAATAAACATAACACAAATCAGTCACAGACAATTCATATCATAAAGGAAGAAATAGATATGAATATAACACATGAAAGTGTACATCAGAGTAGTGGTCAAACAAGATTCACAATATCAAAAAGAATAGATACAAGTGCTAGACAACAGAATATGTATACATCAATGAGTCAATATATCGAATGTATTCAACCAAAAACTACAATGCTAAAGTAGTTAGCCAAAAGTCAGATGATAGTCCCAGATAAGAAGTCATGAGGAAGCACCTGTAAAATCTCAGTCTGACCCGAGTATTATTTAAGAAGAAAATAATAAACGGATCAGTCTAGCTATAAATATTAGACAAAGTGATATAGAATAAGAGATATGACAAAAACGTGTGATAACCATAAAGCCATACTGTGATAAGTATCTAATCTAAAATCAATCTAGAGATTAATCAATATCACAAGAATCTTCTCAAAGATTAAAAAGAATGTCATATTCTTAATTTAATTCACCAAGCCACAAATAACGACATACATTTCAATGCCAATTTGTAAAAGTTAGTGAAGCATAAATTCCAGAAATCAACCATTAGAAATCCAGAAATCAAATAATTCGAAGCAACGACGTCGTACAACGAAATGTCCGGTGCTCCAGAATCACAATAAATCGGAACAACGACGTAGTACAGCGAAACGCCCGATGAACCAAAAATCCAATAATATGGAACAATGACATAGTACAACGAAACGCCCGATGAACCAAAAATCCAATAATATGGAACAACGACGTAGTACAGCGAAACGCCCGATGAACCAAAAATCCAATAATATGGAACAACGACGTAGTACAGCGAAACGCCCGATGAACCAAAAACAAAGAGACATCGCGCATTGCTAGTCTAAACCATAAAATGATCATCATCGATCATCAAGAAGTGTCAATTACAATAAGCTAGTAAATATATGAGTTTAGCTTCATGTCCCATAACCACTAGCTTAACTTAAATATTTGCGAACAAATTGTAGATCTCCACTAGAAAATTGTCACAAGAGTTTCAATCGAACAAGTCCATAAATTAACCGGCGAAGTAAACGCAAGCATTTCATACCACTTGTTTTGCTAAGCCGTTTAATTAGATTTTCTCATACGAATGAGGTAAAGGTTTGTCTATACTAATAGATTGGAAAACGGTTTTGAAAATAAGCTTTATATTTAAAAATAGAGTTGAAATCATCTTTGTCAAAGAGTTTGAATATTTACTACTAGTATAGAAAACCTTTATATTTTAAAGTGACAAAGCACAGAAATGATTGTAGAAACAATCAACCATCAAAAATTCACATACGAAGGCGTGAATCAAATCCAAGTAAATCGATACCGAATCCATCAAAATGGATATCCACAAAAATCCCGAAAAAGAAGTCATCAAAATCATAATAAATGATAACGACACATAGGATCATCACGAATCGATTTAAATTGGAAATACAATCCCAAAAAGGCAAATTGGGCAGAAACAACAAATTCAGTCGACTGACTCAGAGATTTCAGTCGACTGACTCAGGTCTTGGAAACTTTCTGTTTCCAGGTTCAGTCGACTGCAGAGATTTCAGTCGACTGAATCATGCCTGGGAACTTTCGAGTTCCAAGTTCAGTCGACTGAACAGAGATTTCAGTCGACTGATACTGGCCCAGGAAATTTCCTGGCTTCAGCTCAGTCGACTGAACGCTCTGAGTCAGTCGACTAAACTAGGATTTCCCAGTATTTTCAGCCTAAAAATGAAGAGGCAATCTCTTCGCAAATGCAACCGGATGAGCAATGGGTGCTAGGGGTTTATGCCAATCGACGACCCGGCCCTATAAGCTCTTCGATGCATTACCAAACCATGATCAAACATCCATAAAAGGATTTACACACAAATTTGACTTCAAAAACCAAAAATTGAAATATTCACAAAACCAATCCAAATCAAGAGCAAATGCACATGAACAAGTGTTAGGAATTCATACCTAACAACCAAAGATAATTATAAACATAGATGTGAGACAAAAATCTCACCTTTAAACCCAAAACAAATGAAGAAGAAGCTATAGAGCAATGGCAAGAACAATCACTCTTCAATTCCAACCTAATAAGCTTGAATCTAAGCTTAAAAGAGAAACATTTCCTAAGTTAGGTTTAGGAATTTCTAAAATTTATAAGAGAATGAGTTGGAGAAGAAGAAGAGAAGGCTTACCAAAGCTTCTTCTTTGAATTTGGAGCAAGAGCATGAATTTGCAAATGAAATTAGGGCTTAGGAATTTCCATTTCCCATCTCTCCCACCATTGTTGATGAAGCTTGAATGTATTAGGAAATTATGAAGTAATGAAGAGGAGAGGGGGTGGAGTAATGATATAACCAGATTTGGGCAAGTGGGCTGAACCCAAACCCAAAGCCCTAAGTGAAAAATGTCAAAATTCCACTCAGCTCCAAACATATCGAAGTTTATACTCAAAAAGGTCGCAAACGGCATTTTGAACTCAATGGAAGGGGTCTCGAGTCCTAATTCGATTGTTTGCAAAAAGTAGCTTTTCGGACTAAAATCCGATTAACGACGCTATATTTAAATAAAATATTTAAATATACAATCGTAAAATTAGGCATTGTAATAAGGAAAATGCCCACTCTCTCAATTACTTGACCTCTAGTTTATAATTAAAGCGTACCCCACTTTCCCAATTAGGCACTGTAATAAGTTATTTAAGACTTTTTAAAAGGGAAGAGGTAGACCCAATGGCTATTTAATGCCTCCACCCCAAAATAAACCCCTTGACCACCCTAAAGGCAGTAAGCCATTTAATACTTCAACTCTAAGGCGAACCCCTAGTATGTTTTCCCCAAACCTATATGCAAATGTACATTTCCCAGGTCCTATAGTTGGAGATGTCCCACATCAGTAGTATGTATAAACAACTGCTAGTAGCCCATTGTAGATGGCATACATCCGTTATGCAACTCCTTTGACTCCACATCCCAACCTATATTAAACCAAGTCATTTATAATTAACCTAAATATTGGGCTAGGCCCAATAATTCACACCCATCGAAAATGTATTATCAAGACTATATAATTTCAACTGTGAAAATTATTACGTCTTCTAAGTTCATTTATCAGTATTCATTTATTTATTTGCCATGAACTTCTTTTTATTTCATACGTTTACTATCTTTAACTTCTATCATCATTAATGTTATTAAATATCATCTACTACTTCCTTTACCCTCAATAAACGTCCCTCATAAATGATCTTTCGTATTCAAATTGAATAATTATTTATCCCACTACTAGAAATGGCCAAAATAGTAATGGATAGTTCCGATGGCTACCTACTGTCCAGTTAAGACATTTTTGATGGTTTTTGACGGTCGGCTATTTTAACTTATTCAATTTATCACATTATTATAATTTATTAATTATAGAAATTTGAATTTTTTTTTAAAATTACTAAATTAATTTCTAAAAATTAAAGAATATATTTTTATTCAACTCTTCAATTTTATGATAGTTTATGATTAATTAGTATTTTTGATAATCTTTTATTGTATAATTTGATATTTAACTTTATTGAAAATCGAACTCAAATGATCAATCTATGTGACTTTCAGTCCGTCCATTATACTACTTTGGTGAAATATATGATGCATAACAATTTTATGAATTTAAATATATTTTTAACATTGTGTAACTAATTATGAATTTTTAAATGTATTTAACATTATAAATTCGTATAAAAGAAAATATTCGACAAAAAAATAAATTTTTTGTATCTTATGTCGATTCGTAATATTTTTGACCAACCTCCAAAATATGATAAAAAGTAAATAAATTTAGGATACCGATCTTGATTCTCAAATTTATAGTCATTCGTCAACATTTGAACTAAAAATCTTTCATTCGAACCCCAAACGATCTTCAAACGAGACGAAGTTCATATCACATATACTTTATATTGTATTTATCCAATTTGTATGGCTAGAATAAAAAAAGAATGAAAGGAAAGAAATTAGACTCAATATATCATTTTCTAAGGAGTTGTATAATACTTGGTATATATTATTAAGACAACTTTATGAAAATGAACTGTTTGAAGTCTAAATTTTTTTCTAACTATTTTTTAAATCCAAAAATACATATTGAATAAATACATAATATAGTATATATGGTTTGAATTTCTTCTTGTTTGAAGATTGTTTGACATTCGAACAAAAGGTTTAATTCTAAATGTCGACGAACGGCTATAAATTTATGACCGATATCTTAAACCTATTTATTTTCCTTTTATATTTTGATCACATGCTCAAAATACCTTGGATCGACATAAGATTCAACAATTTAATTTTTTTACAAAATATTTTATTTTAAATGAATTTATTATCTTAAATACATTTAAAATTCACAAGTAATTATCAAATCGTTAAATAAGTATAGTATCATGAATAAAAATAACCTTTTTAATATTTAGAAACAAAAATAGGTAGTTGTAAACTTTTTTAAAATTTTTATAACAAACTAAATTTTTAAAGAAAATTAAATTAAACTAAATTTATTTTAAATAGTGAGAAAATTTATTTTAAAATTTTAAATAACCGTCGAAAGCCGTCGAAAATTTGTTGTCGACGGCCATCGATAGCCTCGGGATATCACGAATATGACTTCAACCGAGCCCATTTCGTCTTAATTTCTCATTATCCCTAAACCCTCAAACCCAATTCCTAAACCCCAAATCTGCCAAAATCCATCCCTAGCCGCCAAAATTTGTTGTAGTCTTTATCAAATTGGATTCGCTAAGCTTCTACACCTTCAATCTATCAAAATTCAGGTATACTCTTATATTAAACTAATTATTTCAAATTGTAGTAAAATTAATGCTAATATGTGCTTACAGTGCAATAAAATATATCTTTAATGGCATAGCTGTATAGCGTTGTAGCACGAGCTGCTAAGAATTGGACAAAGGCTTGTTGATTTTTACTAAGGCGGGTTAATTTTTACTTTAACCGCCTTATTTTTCCCCACTTCTGAAACCTTCCTTATACCAAAACAAATGAACAAAATCCCTAGTCCTTTTATTAAATTGATTTATATTTACAAGAAAAGAGTCACAAGTCCCTGTTTTTTATGTTGTTGTACAAAAAGTCCCTGTAGAAATGAATTTGTAAATTTGGTCCCTATTTTTCAAAATAAAAAAAACGCAAAGTGTCTTGCACTTTTCTGATAGAAAATGCAAGATAACTTGCACTTTTCTAATTTTGAAATATTTTTCGAAATTTTCGAAAATTTTAAAAAGCGCAAGTTAACTTGCACTTTCTATTAGGAAAATGCAAGCTAGTTTGCGCTTTCTAATTTTGAAATATTTTTTGAAAATTTTAAAATTTTTGAAATTTTTGAAAAGCGCAAGATAACTTGCGATTTCTAATTTTGAAACTTTTTTTGAAAATTTTAAAAATTTTAAAAAGCGCAAGCTAGTTTGCGCTTTCTGATTTTGAAAATTTTGAAATTAAAAAAAGCGCAAGCTAACTTGCGTTTTCTGATTTAGAAAAAACAGGGACTTAATTTACATACTTATTTCTACAGGGACATTTCTTGTAACACCATCAGAAATAGGGACCTTTCGTGCAAAGCCCCTTATATTTATCCTCTTCAATTCCGTCTTCATTTTACACTCGATTCATTTTCTTCTAGAAAACCCTAAACCTAAATCTCATCGAATTCTGCTTTGATGAAGATGACAACTTTCAGAATCGATTGAGTTGCTTTCACAAATTTGTATTGGATTACACTTAAGAAAAGTGATGGCAGCGATAACCTGGATTAAAGCGATTACCTCTACCTTAGTGGTTGCTCTATTCCTTCCATATTTAAGGCGCGGACCCCTCACTCTTTGATTTAAAGGTACAGTTTTTCAAGTTTAGCCATAATAAAGCAGTAAATTAGTGAATTAGAAACTAAGACTTGAGTATTATTAGCATACTCATAGCAATAATAATAAAAACTAATCAACAAGACGTATCAACATAAACTAATATATATAATTTACATAAACTTGACATAGCAAGTTTTTATGCTTGATTTTAGTAAATAAGATTTCATTGGTTCTTGATCCTTAATATGTATCTATATACTAACTCGAATATGTGAAGATTGAATGCTTCCAATTTAACAGAATGAATTCATGTAGAGAAAACCATCGGATTTTAAATTAGGTTGAGACTGATCAGATCATCGCTTTTGTCAGCAGTTTTCGGTCACCTAGTTTGTGTTGTTGGTTTATGTTCATGAATTTTTATTAACATTTTGGTTATAACAAAGTGTTTATGGGATAAATTTATGCACTGATTGTTAGTTATAAATTGGTTATTACTATGCATGAGTACTGTATAATTTATATAAATGTAAACTGTGGGTTTTTCATGTCAATCAATATAACAGTTGGTGGTTCTTTGGAATCTTTATTTAATGTTATTATCTTCTTTTCTACCTTTGTCGTAGTAATGCCTTTTCCACTTTGTATTTTTGTTTAAACAACGCGTAGATATGTACTGTGTTCTGCAAGGCTTGGTTGCGATGGTTCATATGTTTGGGGGTGAATTATCTTTTATTTTGAGCTATCAATTAGGAGTTTACAACTACAGTGATGAGTACTAATTTCTTATTCTTTACCATTTCTTCTTAGGTTGAAATAAGAATCTCTTGGTTTCAAGTTGGTTTTTAAACTTCTTTCCTTTATTTAATTTAAATTACAGTCATGAAATTAATTTATATGCATACATAGATATGTACATACATGGTAAATTTATATATCTTGATGTTATGAAGTACATGTTAGAAGAAAATGAATGATTTCAATTTTTTTCCAAACATTGGCTAGGAAACTTAAAATTATGTAGCTTGTGAAGGCCACTGATACCCATAGGAGAATTTTACTACAATCTCTTAAAATATATCATCAATCTATTTCTTGCAGATGTCGACATACTCAACACCTCAAGGCTGCAGGAAGGATTATTGAAGCTGGGATTATAATAACAGGTTCCAAATTTAGATTGAGAGGGAAGATCGAAATTGGAAAATTAAATTTAGGGTTTTGGTTTTATTTTTAATGTTATATTGCATTTTTAATGTTCTTTTGCAACTTAATCTTGTATTGTAATCATCAACTAGTAATTTTTGTATTTTCTATTTCCTAATCATCTAGCACACCTACTACAAGTGTTAACGACAATTGCAATACATGTTTGGGAGCCTTATTAGTCATTTTTAATGATTTTAAAGTGATGTAAGGCTGCCAGATTGAGACTATTATGTGAAATTTTTGCTATTGAATGTTTCTTGTTCGCAACACATGGCCTCTGTTTTTTCATGTGACTAAGTATATAATTTTGTTGTACTTTACAGGCTTCTGGCTACTTTCAACTAACATTGTGGTTCTTTTCTCTCTCTTTTCAGGACATTAATATTGATATATTGGGTGATGAGGATGAAAAGGACAAAGTTAATGATGTAGCTTTCTTGGCTCTCCTCAACTTAAAGGTAGAACATTGTTTGTGTACATCTTACTTGCTGTTTGGAAGCAAGGTATTCTAAACAGGTAAATCGTACTGTCCAAACATTAAAACAAATCTGGATTTCAGTTCTGAATTATAGATTTAATAGATTATTATTTTAATAAATTATATGTACTTGCATGCTATAAATATCGGGAAGTAAGATCAAATAGTCAAATGTAAAGCGAAAAGTGTACAATTCTTACTTCATTTTTAACCTAAACTCATTCATCCCATTATGTTATATGGAATAGCTACACATGTTGCTAATATAGTATGCTAAACTGCAAAATCAAATTTTTGCCAAATCTTTAAAATTTTAGACTCACTAGCGTATAACTTTTAACTGGATTAATAAAATAGTTTAACAAAGAGATGTGTGCATGCCTGCTTGCTAAGAAGTGGCTATTATCAGTCCTTATAAAATTGTAGAAAGACCAAGTAGCATTCAATATAGAGCAAGTAACAATCAATATCTAATGAATGGCATTTCGTGATTCAATAGAGAAAAATTCCTATGTAATTACCATTAAATAGATCTTCCGGCTTTATGTCATTTTTAATGTTTTCCCATGGTAAGACAATAGTGGCGTCAGTATCTTTTACATTTATTTTTATTATCCATTATTGTGTAGATGCAAAGAGGCTTGTTTTAAGGCGATTCAATGACTCATAAGTCCAAAGTGACATGAAACTATGGCCATTCAAAGTAATTGCAAGCCTAGGGGACAAACACAAGATCGCTGTTCAGTATAAAAGTGAAGGATGAGATGGTTGACTATAGCATTTCTCTTGAGCATGTTGCTTCCCAAATGGATCGGAGCCATTAAGTTAAACGTTGTTTAGGTTAGTAACTTCTTTCACAAACCACACAAAGGAGTATATATTGTTATATATGATATGAATCTGATCTTGTTTTGATCGTGTAAATACATATTGAATTTGGTGTGTGAGAAAGCACTAATTACGTAAAGGAGATGCCGTCGAAATTTTATGAGATCTTATACGTCCATAAAAATTAAGGAAATTTAATAGAAATTTAACTAAGTTGAATTTTTATAAAATTAAATAAGTTTACAAAAATTAATAAACTTTTACAAAAAATAAATATGTTAAGCAAGTTTTATGAAAATCAACCACATTTGTAAAAATTAAACACACTTATAAAAACTAATGTTTTATACAATTTAACTAAGTTGGAAAAAAGTTTATAAATATAAACTAAATTTATTAAATTAACCAAGTTAACTAAGTTTATAAAAATTAACAAAGTTAACAAACTTTTATAAAAATTGAATAATTATCTAAAAATTAAGTAAGTTTATAAAATTTAAATAATTTTATAAAAATTAACTAAATTATGTAAAAATTTAACTAAGCTAACCAAGTTTTATAAAAATTAAATAATTTTCTAAATATTAATTTTTTATAAAAGTAAATAAATTTATAAAAATTAACTATGATTTGTATAAATGTAAATAATTTAACTAAATTTTATAAAAATTAACTAAATCTACAAAAATTAACCTAATTTATAAAAATTAACTAATTTTATAAGATTTAACTAATTTTTATAAAAGTTAAATAAGTTTGTAAAAAGAATCAAGTTTTTAAAAATAACTAAGTTTATAAAAAGGGGCTGCTATTGAGACACAAAATCCGACACAACAAATATGGATCGTTAGATCTTTTTATCTTTACATGGGAGGTGGAAACCAGATAACAATCTAATGGTTGAGATTTATCATGTCACAATTGTGTCTAAAATTTGTGTTCCAATAAAAATTTTCTTAACAAAATTAATTAAGTTTTAAAATAATAATTAAGCTTATAAAAATAAATAAGTTGTTAAAATTAACCAAGTTTTATAAACATTTGACTAAATAAACTAAGTTTGCAAAATTTAACTAAGTTTTACAAAAATTAACCGAGTTATATAAAATAAACGAGTTATAAAAGTTAGCTATGTTTAACAGAAATTTAACTATATATTAACTAAGTTTCTAAAGAATTCATTAAGTTTCATACATATTTATCTATGTTAACTAATTTTCTAAAAATTTACTAGTTTAATAAAAATAAATAAGTTCATAAAAATTAATAGTATTAGGAATAATAAAAATAATAATAATATCTATAAGAAAATTGTATATTCATTATTAAAACAAATACAATATTGACTAAGTTTACAGTATTAACTAATTTTTACAAAAAGTAACTCAACAAGTTTTATAAAAATTACACACATTTGTCAAATAAACATATTTATAATAACTAATCAAGTCTCACAAATTTTAACTAAGTTAACTAATGTATCAGTAGTTTTACAAAAAATTACTGATTCATTATGACAGTTGATATTCAATAATGTATCCGTAGTTTTACATGCTATAACCTTGTAAATTATAAATTATGCACTTATAAATATACCTAACAACTTGGCCTTTTACATGCCCTGACCTCCAATCGTTGACAATTGAGTAGTTTGAGTGATCGTATCCATTTTTGTGTACCTAGCTAAATATTGTCAAATTCTATAAATTAGAACTTGGTTACATTCAGATTCAATACAGTAAGGTACTGAAAGAGAAGATGGAATTAATGTACTTACATGTACATAGATCACTCTGATGCTAGCAACAAAAGTAAGCAATACTCTAAATAAACATACATATATAACACATCCCATAATTATCTTGCTTTCATATCAGTCTAAGATACCATACTTTTAGAGGATGGTGGACTTACTTTTGTCTTCAAAGGACCTACACAAAAATGATTTACGTAAGCACAAATTACTTTTTGAACATTTGTTGCAATTTGCATTTACTTGGCTTTGTAATTTCAGACTGAGCTGTACAGAGGTGTGAAGTTTTAATGTAGTTTGAGTTTGTTTGTAAATATAATTCATCATTCATAGTTTTATTTATGGTAAGTTAAAGAATGTATAACTAAAGAACTTTTAGTTTACAGGTGGATAAATATCTTTGGTGTAAAAGTAGTAACATGCCGCAACAAGTTATGGATTCAATGTTACTTTTGATGCCATAACTACATTTTGGTTTGTATATATGTATTACTATATTTGGTCACTAGCTGCTATTTGTTCTACATTATGAAATATTATGGACGTGTTTTACTATGATCAAGGTTCTAGCCTTTCAAATTTGTATTTACCGTATTTATGATTTATTTGAACTTACTTTACAGGTAGATGGATATTTTTAATGCAAAAATGTAGCAACATGCCGCAACAAGTTGTCGATTCTAGTTATTTTGGATGTCAGAATTAAATTTTGGTTTAGTTTGTATGTATTACTACTTTTGGTTACTAGCTACTACTTGTTCTACATTGTTTAATGAAATATTGTGGACGTATTATATATGCTTTGATGTATGAATATTGTGTATGTTGATTATATAATGTTACATGTAGATTATGAGATGTGTGATTAATATAACGAAATGTGTGGATAATGTATAATGTGTTGATTTTAGTTGAGTTATATATTTTGCTTATAAATTGTCATCGATGCGTATAGAAATGGAATCTATCCGTGGGGAAATGCAGATACTCTAAACAACAACGTTTTAAAAATGCCGTGTTAACTTTCAACAGTTGTTACGGAGTGCTATAGAAAAGAGTTCATAATAGAGGAAAAACGCTGTAGAAGAATTTACAGCATCGATTAAATGCTATAAAAAGTTATCTAAGCAAAGCAAAACCGCTATTAAATCCATTTAACAACAGAGGTGGAACGCTACGAAAAGTGTTTCAGCTCATTAGCATAAACGCCATAAATAATATTAATGACATCACCAAAACGTTGTTAGAAACACACTTTTATAGCGTTTTCACTATTGCCATGGTATGTTCTGTACCTATAATGGCATGTCGTTATACAGCGTAGTTAAAAACGCTGTTAAAACCTTTTATAGCGGTTTTTGAAAGCTGTTAAACGTCCAGTTTGTTGTAGTGTTAGATTTATTAATAATATCCTATTGATTGGTTATAATTATATGCTGATTGATTTGAAAATTTTAATTAGGGTTATTAGTGTTTAAATCAGAAAATTAATGTATAATTAGGGCTAATTTTGGTTGACTAGTGTATGTAGTTATTCGTGTAATATAATTTAGTGTTAATTAGCGTACGTGTTAGCTAAAATGTCGACAAAAACAATTTATCTACATAATCGCTTTATTAGTTTATATTGATAATTATATATAAATTTAGTTTATGTAACACCCCGTAATTTGGCTTAGTTATTTAATTAGTTAGTTAGTTAATTAATTAGGCTTCAAAAATGGATTTTGTTCATGGAATTTGACTATGAAATTTACATCATTGCGGTCGTGGTGAAATTCTGAGCAACTTTCATATTTGGAGTTTTGCGATCGGAGTCCAAACGAAGAAGTTACGGACGAAAAACGAATTCGAAACAGAAATAATTCGATTAAATTTAACATTTTATATTAATTAATCTGGGCCCACAGGTCGACCCGTTATGATGAGCAGTCTGCCACTAAGTAAGGGGCGGTCGACCGCTCCCTATGTGGCGGCTAGGGTTATCCAGGCCCAACGACCCGGGTTTAATATATTTCAATCTGACAGTTGAGGTGATTCTTTCGCCTATGAATTTAGGCCTAACCCTCCCTTCTCATCTTATATTATTCTAAAGGCAGTAGCGAAGCTCTATCATTTCTTTTTCTCTGCTTTCTTTCTAAATTATAAAAATAAGATATTTATATCTATATTCATACAAATTGGAGAAGAATAGAAATCTAATATAAAAGAGAAGAGAAGAGAATCAACTATCCGCATATTTGAGGTAATTTATATATATTTGTATATTTATAGAAATCTAATTCTAATGCATATATACCCTTTTTATACATATTTCATGGATTATAAATGATCTAGAGATGAATTTAAGATTCTACTTCAGATCTGGATATTTGGATTGCTTTTAAAAGGTAAGTGGAAAATTTTATATATTGTTTATGATTTTAAATCTATTATGTTGGCATACGTTTGAGTTTTATGTCTAAATAATTTTATTTGTGAATTGTAGGCTTAAATTAAGTAGAAAACTATTACTTACATATTCTTGTTTTAGATGTACTTTGAAATATGTGTACACCTGGATTTGAAAATCAGTCCCAAAGATTTTAGTATTTGAATGATGTATATTTTTATTTCGGATCTGTACTTAGGTGTAAAATAGGGTTTTTGGATTATTGCCCAATTTGTGCTACATTGTAGAATCTCTTTAGTTTAATTTATGGGAAGAACATCCGTTCAATTTTTATAAATCTGATTACTTTTTCACTTTTCATTCAAAGGACGACATTTGGTTTAACAAAGAATATCCAAATTATCTATTCCTTGTAATTTCAAATGGAGTCAACCTTTTCTCTTTGTGTTGAACTAATTTATGGAAATCATAACGGAAAATCTTCTTAAGGAATTTAAGTCTTGTAAATTAAATATGAAAAGCATATTCTAGTTGCATATTTATGACTAGAATATATTTGGTTACGAATAAGTAGTTGTATTATGTAGTTTATATGTATTTATTGTGTTAATAGATAAGAACATCATTTATTCATCCGTTATCTGTGTATAACATTCGTTAGTTATTATTATATTTAGGGAAGCGAATAGGTAGAATTAGGAAATGTAGTATTTCGTACTAGTGGGTAATAAATTAGGAGTTGCCAATAATTAATAGAAACTAAAATATTGTAAGCCCAATTAATAGAAAATAAATGGGAAATAATTGATACGATTAGATTAAGGGTTACAATTGGTTAGTATGGAAATTAAAGACCGTAACTCCAATTAATGGGCAATTAATGAAAATGAATTTAGGAGTTACAATTAATAGAGACAAATGGATTAATAGGACTAATAAAAATGGAATAGATATAAAAATGTTACTAATTTGAAATTAGTAATCATACATAAATGTCTTAAGAATTGTCCATTTACCAACTGACATTTATGAGCATAAAAAGCGGACTTATGGGTAGATAATTATTTAAGGTAAATCTTATTACCTTAAATAAAAAGGGAATTAGTAAGCTAAGTCCAATGTCTACCTAAGATAATAAAAGTAATGACTTAGGATATAGGATGGCTAATTGGACTTAGTAGGTTAGTGATGCAAGGTCAGTAGAGTCACTCAATGGAAGACTACCCTTCACTTTGAGGCTACCAACAACTGGGTGCACTTACTACTGATGTAAGATATCACTATTCCTATGAATCGTGACGGCATGAGATATCGAACCTGCTTTCTTAATTTAAAAGTATTAAATGGACCAAATTTGGAATTAGGAGTGGTGAGGGAATATCTTTATAAGGGTTCACTTCTGGTTTGAGGTATTAAGTGGCTGTAGCATCCGCCTCTCTCCTAAAAGGAAGTATTAAGTAATCTTGCGAGATCCCAAATAAATAAGTATATATCTAAAAAGGTTCACTTCGCTGTTGAGGTATTAAGTGACTTTTGCAAGGCCCACCTCCCTATCGAAAGAAGTAACCTATTGAGATTCCATATTTATAATCAAGAGTCATGATGGATATCTCAAGAAGTGTTCACTTCAGGTTTGAGGTACTAAGTGACTAATCTAGGGTTTACCTCTCTCCTATAAAAGAAGTACCATGTAAATTAATGAGATTTCCAAGCAATGTAAGCTAGATAGTACTAGTGAGAAGTCCGCCTTGGGGTTAGGTATTAAATGACAAGGTCTGCCTACAAATAGGTGTTAAATGATCAAAGGCCTGCCTTGTCCTTGTTGATGAGGTATTAAGTGGCTTGGGTACAGTCTCTCGCATTTTTAAGACTTTAATAATGATAGATGTGCTAGTAGTATGACTATTATAAATTATAAGGCCATAGATAGTGGTCAAAGGTCTTTGTAGCTAGAACCAATAGACCAATAATGATGACGCTAGAAGTCCACCTTGGGAATAGATCTTAAATGATGGATATACCTCGATTGAGGTCTTAAATGGCAGAGTCAGCCTATTTCTCTTTTAAAAATATTATGTGGCAAATGGCTATGGAAGTATTGGACGGTTAATAAGGCTTCGTCGGTATTTCGTACCTTGGGAATGGGTAGGTAAGTAATCAATGTGCAATGTAGGGTTAGGTTAGAATTGCTAAACTTAATAAACATAACAATTAATGGAAACCAATCAGTATAAATTTATGTTATGGACAGTTTATAGATTTTTCAGTTAGTAGAACGTTGTTCAGGCCCCTCTTCATTACAACCCACATGATAGACTTAGAGGAACAGGTCACTAGAGCTGGACGTGTTTAGTTGTTAAAGAATCTCCTTTTCTCTCATGCTTGATGCGGATGTGACAATCAACTATCTAAGGAATGCCATTAATTCCTAGGTAGTAGTCATAATCAGTCTTTTTATTCTATTATTATTTCCGTTGTGAGTTTAGATATCTATCAATCTCTGATAATGCTCATGCTTGTTTGTAGGTACCAAATCCAACGATCTGTGCTTTGATGGACTTGGGTTTTGATTTTTATCAAAATTTAGGCCAATAAAGGTATGGGTTGTTACAGTTTATGTCTATGTGGTAAAATAAAATACTTAGTGTATAATGTTAAATTTTTTATTATTGTATAATAAATTCAATTTAGTGTTAGCTAAAATGTTTAAAATACAATTTTTGTTAGTTTTAATTATTAACGAATTCAAATAATTAATAAGTGTATAAAGTTAATACAAATAAATTAGTGTATAATGTACTTTATTTTTTAGATCCCTTAGATTTTTTGGTCGTGTCTAACAAGTATTGTATATGATCATTATATTGATATTCGTTTTTACTACGAAACGGACATCAACATTCATCTGATATAACATTTGTTGGATTTATCCCTGTATTAGACAAGTTACAAACACAATAAAATAATTACATTTCTTTAATTATGTCATGTGATACGGTTCACAAAATTTTGACAGCACTTCCTTTTTGTTCCCAGCATATGTGCATTTGTGTACGATACGGGGAACAAAGGACAAGTGTTTTAGAAATTATATTTAATTGTTTATGATGAAATGATTTATGAAATGTAGGTATTATTGTGTTTGTAATGCGAAATAGGATGGTTAACCATCAAAAGTAAAAAAAACAATAATGTGAAAAACATGATCTAATATTTATAATTTATTAAAATTGAAATAAGATTTTATAAAAAAGTAAATAGAAAAATATATGGCATAATTAATAAAACATTAAAATGTATAAATGAATTGTAAAATAAAATGTCAATCCAAAAAAATCATAATTTTCGAATCTTACTTTAGTTTTTAAATTTCTCTCATATTTTTTGAAGTAGAAGAAAAATAGTGAATTATTTTGTCGACAGGAGGAGGTGGATGTATGAACAAAAAGAAATGAAAGGCTCAATAAAGGAACATTTATAATGGTCTGCATGAATTTTTTAAATTCACTTTAAGTAATAATGGAAATGATGAAGAAGTTTGTTGCCCTTGTAGTAACTGTAAAAATTTGAAGCATTGAAAACCATATATGGTTATAGTAAATTTGTGTCAAAATGGTTTTGTGCTATTATGTGTGGGATCGTTATAGAGAACTTGTTGCACCTAATCCTATTGTGTCAAATGAGGAGGTGGATAATGACAATATTACGGTGAATCCTATAGAAGATATGACTGAAGATGCAACATGATCAATGTTCCCTACAGTTCAAGTTGATGATGAAGATTAACGTCGAAGAAGAACCAAACATTGGAGCAAAGACAATATAGGATTTATTGGATGCTGCTAAGAAACCCCTTTGGATTGCTATAAAAGCGGCACTCGATTATCAGTAACTGCCAAATACATTACTATGAAATCTAAATTCAACTTCACATAAACCGAATTTACAACAGTTGTACAATCTACAAAACGACATATGCCACTCGATAATCTAGTATGTGAAAATCAATGTTAAGTGACAAAACTTATATCTGCTTTCGGTTTGCCGTACCAAAAGATAGATACATGTTCAAATGGTTGCATGCTGTTTTGGAAAGAGGACATCAATCTTTGGAAGCATAGAGTATGTAATGAGGAATGATACATACCTAGAGAAAAGAAAGGAAAGAAATGTTAGACTTCAAAACTTTAAAAGTTATATGCATCTTCTGTTACCGCATCTCATATGAGATGGCGTAGTGTGAGAATACAGAAAGAAGGTACCATAATACATCCAACTGATGGAGAAGCATAGAAACATTTTGATAAGACATACCCTGCTTTTGCTGTAGAGAGCCGTAATGTTAGACTTGGTTTGTGTATGGATGGATTCTCACCATTCTCTCGATTTGGTTCTAAATATTCTTCTTGGCTTATTATCGTTACACCTTATAATTTGACTTCGTGGATGTGTATGAAAACTCCATATATATTTCTCACTATTGTTGTCCCCGAGATCCAATATAAGGAATCAATGTTTATTTACAACCATTGATTGAAGAGTTGAAAACACTATGGCATGAAGGAGTTTAAACATACGACATTTTGAAAAAAAAAATTCATATGTTTGTTTCTTTGTTATGGACTATTGGTGATTTTCCTGCTTATGCAATGCTTTGAGGTTCGAGTATGGTTGGTTGTCTAGCTTATCCTTATTGCATAGGTGAAACATGAGAATTTCTTAGCCGCATGGGAAGAAAATTTCATAGTTTGATTATCAAGGGTGTTTTCTCTATGTTAATCATACTTTTAAAAGAGATAAAAAAAACTTACTAGCTAATAAATTAAAGACTAAACAACCACCAATGATTTGTTCAAGCGAAGAAATATATGAACTTGTAAAGGAATATATAGAGATACATGAAACTGGAGAAATTCCAGGTAAATTGATGGTTCATAATTGGTGCAAACAAAGTATATTTTGGAAGTTGCGTTATATGAAAGATCTCATACTTCGTTATAATATTGACATGATGCACAATAAAAAACGTGTTTAATAATGTGTTTGATACAACTTTAAATGTTAAGGGGAAGACTAAGGATGATGTGAAATCAAGGCGTGATATAGAAGAATTATGTAAGTGTCCCAAGCTTCATATCAAGCCAAATGACAATAAAAGGCCTAAAGCATGCTATGAGTTAGATAAAAACCAAGTAAAACTTGTGTTAAAATTGGTGAAAGGATTAAGATTTCGTGATGGGATTTCTTTTATGTGTCAACATTAAAGGCAATAAACTAAGTGGGATGAAAATTCACGATTGCCATGTAATGATGGAAAATTTGTTCCTTGTAGTTTTTAAAGAATTGTTACCCGTAAAAGTTTGGAGTGTCATAACGGAACTAAGTTTGTTTTATAAAAAGTTTTTTTCCTACTACGTTAAAAGTTGAATATTTATGTAAAATTGAAGTAGATATTTTTATACTACTTTGTAAACCGGAGAAAATGAGAAATATGGATGGATGTGCCCATTTGAGAGGTAATAATATTGAGCATGTTAAATATTAAATTAATTTCAAATTAGAAACGACATAAGTAAATTTAATTAGAAATAATTTTATAATAGTTACTTAAATCATCTGAAGAAAAAAGTTAGACAAAAAGCACAAGTTAGAGGTTCGATTTGCAAATCATGTACCGAAGAAGAAGCTTTATTCTTTTCTCTCATTATTTCAGTGACCATGTGAACTTATTATTTGAAACTGTTTTCGTGTAATGATTAAGGCATTGAACATGATTCTACTTAAGTAATGTTATCTATTTTTGGACAACATGGTCGACCTGCAGAAAAATATACGGAAACATGGTTAGACTATAGAGATTACCATGCAAAAAAAACATATGTACTTCTTAATTTTGAATTGAAGTTGCACCATTTGATAGGTCTTATTACTTAATAATTCTTGATATGTGAATTTTTAAATTTATATTTATTTCAATCATTCTTAAAGAATATGTGCAATATATAATATTTGCAGTATTTATGAATCACAACATACATGCGACGCAACGATCTCAGTAAAGAATTTGCTAACTGGTTTTCAATCTATGTTTATGATCCGAGAAACCGTGTAGTTGACGAAGGATTGAAACATCTTGCGATGGGACCAAAAAGAAATGTCAAGGCATATCCAATAGTTTTCGTCAATAGATTTAAATTCAACACCAAAGAATATGGTGCCAAGAAATTAACAAACAATACAAGTGTATTTGTTAAAAGTAGTGATGATCCAGATGAATATATAAAAGATTTTTAGGACATCTTAACCTAGGTTTTGGAATTGATACATTTTATACGACCTATAGAGAAAGTTTTTTATTTAGATGCAATTGGTCCGGCAATGTTCTAGGTTCTGGAATCAACATGCACTAAGAGTATAATCTTATTGAAATTAAACAAAACTCATTACCATAAGTACGATCCTTTTGTATTAGCCAAACATGCACAACAAGTTTATTTTGCTCCATATCTATCCCTAAAAAGAGATAAACAGATTGGTTGGAAATTTTCAAAACAGAGGAAAGATTTACATTTAATGGAAATAATATTCCAAACGTACAAGATTATCTAGCAGATCTTGAGAAAAATAATGAAATAATAATAGCTGATGATCATACATATTTTGGGCCTATGAACGATGAATCAAAGGTTTTAGTAGAAGCATTTAAGACTACGGAGGAAAATAATATAAAGTACAAGACCAAGTCTGAATCATAAAATGACGAAGACTGATTATATATGTATGTTTTGATAGAAGGTAATTTATATGATTATTAATGTTATATGGTTTTTGAAAAAAATTACATGTTTTCCTACAATAAAATAATATGTTCGTCCATAATAAAATTATATGTCCATGACAGATATTATATTTCCATGTCAGCGATCTTCCCATTCATCATATTCCTCCTCTTTTAGTCAGAGAGGGACTGCCATAGGAAGCGATTGTGGCGGCCCATCATATGTAGATCGTCCTATAGTTAGATTAGCAAATAAAGCAAGTGGATAAGTATCAAATTTATTGCAATATTTGTGTATGACATATTATTCATGATTTATTAAATGTCTATATCATAATTAATGCAGAGGTTTTGACTAGAGCCCTTAGATATTGTGCTTGATATTTTTATGGCTCTCTACCAGAGCAGAATGACTTCTTGCTACCTTATGTGAGAGAATATCCCACCCAATATTATAGAGTGTATTTGGTAGGATTTTTACATAAGTGTGAATGTGTATTTCATTTTACATATAACCAATGCCATTTGTTAACTAAGTATAAATGTATAACTCATTTTAATTTCAATATGTAGGAGGCGGTAGATTTACAAAAAACCGATTTGCCCCTTTATAGAAATTATTGGATCAAAAAAATGCGGAAAAATTACTATGATACAATGTCAAGCATTAAAAAAGGGATAAAAAAGCATGAATGCATGAGTGCAACCGTATGGGAAGCTTTAAATGCTTACTGGAAAAGTTCAGAAGTGATTGTAAGTTTACTAGTCTCGTATATTTATTAAAAATTCAGTAGAAGTTAATATAATAGTTGCATCAATTTACAAATGTATAATACAATGTTTATGTCAAATTTATAGGCAGAATCTGAGCCGAATTCTACAAATAGAAATGCAAATCCTGTCACACATCATGGGGGGTTCAAAGTCGTTCAATCATTACCATCAAGAATTGTAAAATTTTTAGATTACGATAATAAATTTTTGTAACATTGTATAATCTTATATATACATATATACAATAATAATACATTTTAATTATTTCAGAAAAGTGAGTGTGGTCATCCAATCTCTTACTTGGAAGATTTTACTCGTATTCACGCCATCGAGTAATGCAATGAAGATAGCTAAAAGACATACACATGGCATGACACAAAATCACTAAAGTCCATGGTAAACGTATTTTAAATTATATCTTATTAACAATCACTTTAAATTATAAGTTATAAATAATTAAAATAATATAATATGAATTATAAATGTAATTCTATTTTTAATCGCATGATAAATTCATGAAAGAATGAGACAAACTGCTTAAGGGAATAGGTTGACACTGGCTGACCACTAATGAGAACAACATGATTTTTAATGCTATTATGGAACCTCCAATGCAAGAAAGGCGCTATGGTTTTGGAAACCAAGAGGTAATGTTTATGTATAATATATTTATGAATAACGTATACCAAATTGATTTTATTAATCACACTATATGAAACTCATACACTTTGGTAAAAAAATATTATAGACTAGACTAAGGCAAGCTAGCTATAGAAGAGCTCGGGATGATCGGGAGATCACAAACTTAAGAGCTCAGATTGCTGATCTCGAGGATCGAGATAGGCGTCGGACTGTGGAAATATACCAGATGCAGTATGAGCGAATTGCTACGTATATGCAATAGCATGGTAGATTTCCTTCATCAATGGGATCGGGACGTGATCAGGAGTAGGTATGATTTTATTTATTTATGTTGAGATATTGTTTATATATGCACTTTGATGTTGTGAGGTGGTATGAGAGTAATATATACTTTGAGATGAGTGAGGTTGATCTAATGTAATATATGATACTTTTGAGATGTTGACGGATGTTTGAGATTTGTGATATACTGATGGATGTTTGAGGTTAGTTTATTACAAATATTGATGTTTTTTATTATTGATGTAATATATTTTGTGATATGTGTGATTTAGGCTTTAATATGTATGATTTATATGTGTGAAATTGGGTTGCAATATATATTGTTATATATGTGTTGTTTGAGGCATGAATCGCTGCTGTAATATTAAGAAAAAGTTCTATATTTTCGACGACTAGCGACGGCTTTCGACGGTTAATTGGCCAAAGCCTGACACTCTCCATGATTGCCATATGTACTCGACAAAGTGACAAAAATCGTCGAACAACCTAATGAAGACTATCGAAAAGTAGTCGACGAAGCCATCGAAAAGTCTGTCGATGAGCAGTTACTCGACGGATGTTGTCTTAATGACAAAGGCTATTGGCCGTTGAAATAATTGTTCTCTCTTATTGTATCCATTTCAGAATTAATTTATCATGCCTATTTAATTTCCTTAATACATGTCATATTTAATTGTAGAACTAAATCCATTAAAGGAATTCACATATATATTTGCTTACTGTAACTTTCCATTCACTGTGTAATTGATGCTTATTAACTTTATGACCTCATAACTCCTTGATTATTACGTTATTCGTATTTTAACAGTTTATGCGTAATTAATATAATATTTTTATTTATTTATTTCCTAAACTTATACTTTAGTATATATACACACACACTTTACTATATATATATATGATTAATGTTATTGTAACATGTTATTTATATCTTTTTTTATTGTAATTTTTTAGTTTCTACATTTAGGGATTTCTGAATATACACTTGTGTGTAAATTCTACCAAAAGTATTTATTTCTTCATTTAAATACATTGGAGCTCTATATGTTTCAAAAAGGAAATGTTACTGTTGGAACATTCCATAAATTACCAAAAAATTGAGTTATGATACATTTGTAGTTATATGAAATTATCTCTTTCTTTTTTATTGAAATAGACAGTGCAAACTATGGAAAAACAACTTCCCTTTGTACATCTTTTTCTTTCGATATATTAATATTCCTTGTTCTTTCAAACGATGCACTTTTCATATATAACCGTGAGGTTGGGCAATTTATGGACATTTACCAGGAGGTCAATACATCAAGATTTTGCATTCTACAATTCTAATGAATTAAAATATAGAAAGTTTAAATCCAAAATCAAATTAAAACATTCCAATTAAATGGTTAACAGTTTACAACCCAATTAACAAAAATCTGGAAATAACTAAGCAATTCTATGAACATCATATTTCATAAGTTTTAGACATTATTCTCCATAAATTTTAGACCTAGGTTGTATATGCCATTCCTTCAAAGTTAAATATATTTTTTGAATAGGTAGGCAAGGGTTTCAATTTAGATTTATTCAATTAAGCCTACAATTCAATGGTTTTCACATAGGCATAATTACAAAAATAGAATTCTAATGATATAAGTTTAGTATTATGCAACTTACGTAATTTTCCACTCACCTTATGGCTTTCAAATCTGCAGATCCAAACTCATTCTTCTTACTTAACTCCTCTTCTTTTCAATGAGAAATATTTATTTAAAAGTATATACAGACCCACTAGAATTTAATATCAAAGAGGATATTTGAGTTTAAGTGAAAATCTAAATTTATAATTTCTAAACTTATCTCTTTCACAGAATTGATTCACTGGTTCTCTTATTCTCTTTTAGTTTCTGCCCTTCTATAGTATGTATGTTTATATAGCATATTTAATATTTCTAAAATTAGTGGAGATGGAGAAATAGCAGAGCTCCGTTGCTTAATTTAGAAAATATGAAATGAAACATGAGGGGCTAGGCCTGTATTTATAGGCACTCGAATCAATCTTCCATTTTTCCGATTAAAATTTACTAAATCCGAGCCGTTCGACCAAGATTCATGGCTTGTCGGCCCTACCAATCGATCAGCTGGTGGTATATGGCAGTCGACCGGCTTCGCAAGGGGTCGACCGATGGGAATGGAATCAGTGGCATTATTTATTTTGTCGTTATTAATTTTGTGTTATTATTTTAAACCCGTTTGAATTATTTTCGATCTAAAAACTTTAAATGCTTATAAATTCTTCGTTTGAACTGCGTTCACGAAGCTTATATATGAAAGTTGATTAAGAGAGTACCAAGAATGCAATGGTGTAAGTTTAGTGGCTAAATTCCAATGTTTGCTCACATTCCATTTTGAGCTTTATGAATTATTTATTAATTCTTTTTAATTAATTATTGTTAATTTTAGGGGTGTTACACAAAGGATATCACCAACGTCCGTAATCAACTAAATAGAAAATGTGTTTATCGTGACTAGTTAAAATCAAAAGAAAAAAGGGAGGAATGGTGTGTACGTCAAAAATTCGTAAAATAAAAAAAAATAAAAAAAGAAGAAGAAGCAATAAAGTCAAAATAAGCATTTAGTCTAGCAACTTAAAGTCATACATATGTATAGAAAAAAGGGGAAGAAGAAGAAATTTCATATATGCCTATAAAAAATAAAGAGATAGAGGATCTAACTACAAAAGATGATTTTGTTTTTCAAAAGATAATGAAAAATCGGCAAAAAACGAAGGCAAATCTTAGAAGACGATATAGTCTAAAAGAGATTCTAAATCAAGTAAAAGAAGAAAAAAGAATGAATTGAGAATATATATAGGCTTCCAAAGAAGATCCTAAATAAATAATCTTAACGACATATTCACGAAAAATAAGGTAGATTTTCTGAATCACAAAGCAATTTACCTGACAACGGTCAGAAAAAGCAACCAACCCTATCATGCCACATGTAAGCAACATAAATATGAAAGCCAACTGATAAGATAATTTAAAACATATGTGTAAAATAATAATAAAAGGTAGGAGCGAAGTGACAAGTCTACCTTGATATACATCAGCGCTGACTTAGGGCAAATGTTACACTTATTTGTTGTTGTTCTTACAACATGTCGATTGCATGGTCAAACAAACGAAATCAGCAACACCCTAAGATAGTGAGGGAGTTAAGCGAACTGCTTTCACACTGAAAGGAACCGTGTACGATCCACAATATAATACACAATGTCCAACAAAAAAAACCTTGCCCAAAATGTGCAGCCTGTAAATTTTTGCGTAATAATCTATGCCCTTAAGTTCATAGTGAAGAGATAATGCGACGACTTGGATTTTTGGACCAATCAAAATCGCCAAAAACCCATTTGTTCATTACAAACAAATGAAAACAGCCAATTTAATACACATTTTCATCTGATAAATATACAACACTACTAAATGTATACGATACAATTTTAATAATACAACTTATCAGAGTAATCATTTATTCTACAAGGTGTACTTTAATTCATACCAAAACTCAATTACTATAAATCTATCGCTGCACAAATCTGATGTGAGAGACAACTATAGTCATTTCTGCAAACTCAATAAACATGTCAATGTGAATAAAATGGTAAGCTTGAAAGAAATATCAACACACTATAAATAGCAAATATTGAACAAGGAAAATGGTATATTATTATTGGGGCTACATCACTACCACTTGCGATTGTCTAAGTAACCCTATCTAATTAGGTACCCAATAGATAAAGTAACCCTATCTAATTAGGTACCCAATTAGATACAGGATCAAGCCAACGTAATTATCCTACCACAAATAGGACTAAAGGATTCCACAGTGCACAAATGAACATGCAATTCCCAAACTACATAGCATAATACATGCAAATGTAGTATCCAAATCTACCCACTTAGGCATTTAGTCCTTTTCAAAAGATAATTTACAACTAAATACCCTGGTTTTTCTATTAAAAATATATTTGTCAAAACTCTTTCCATAAAGGAATATATCAAAATTATTTCCATTAATGACTAGGAGGGTGCACCTCCCTTTCCGAGCAAGGTATAACTCTAAACAAATAATGGAGCCTTCAGCGGTATTCTGTCCTTAACACAATAGAGTAAACAAATATATCTAATGAGTCCCAAAATAGGGAAACTCCAAATCACCTTTGGTTTTAATCATTCACCGCAATAAATAAAAATACTTTTTAAAGCACTTTGCAAATATTTATTGGAATGCATTCTAAACTATTATCAAAATAATAATATTTCTCAAATACTATTATTATTTCTTTCCAAAATCATTTCGAAATTTTTTTCAAAACGATTTAAAAACCACTGGGATTTAAGTTCAAACAAAAGATAGTTTTATAATATCTTTTAAACAAAACATTTCAATTAATATTTATAAACCATAGTCTATAAAATCATACATTATAAAAATCAACTCAAATTCCATAATTGGAATATTAACAAAATCTTTTCCATAAACTTTTCATAACAAATCGTTTTATAATAACTCTTTTTCAAACAACTTCATTAAACTGAAGTTCAAACTTTAATGTTAATTATTATAATTAATAATAATAATTTAATAAACTAATATTATCGCTAAAACACCTTATAGTCAAATTGTAAAATAAATCGCAAAGTGTTAAGCCTATAATTGTTTCTACCTAACCAATGTCAAATAAAAATAGTTAATTAATCGCTCTTAAACTAGCCGAGCATAATCCAAAAACCAAACAAACAATAGTAACACCCACAATATTACCAATAATTAACAATCAATAGCTAACACTTCATAAATCCAGTATTAATTAAGCTACAAATTAATTAACTGCAGAAATAATCTCTTTTTACTTTACAAGCACAGAACGAGGATTTATCCCGCTAAAAGATGTCACCAACGAATTATAACAATTTATCACTAAATTATACTTCATCAAATGTGTCGATAAACTGCACTAGAATGTTCTACTCGTTTGTATGAATCTAGTGTCGAAGACCGCGGGTTAAACGAACTTCCTATAGGGAAGTTAAACCTTTTTAAAGTTAAACTTTTTAATAACTAAAATCAAAACAGCTAAGTTAGTTAAACTATCTCACCCCGACCTCATAGGCCCATGTACGGCCAAACTTACCAAACCCGCATAAGAACAACACCTCTGCCCTTCTTCCAATGCCTACACACATCCACCCGCTACTATTCCTCTCTCCCAACAAAAAGAATGCACCCGCTTCCAAAATGGGCACACTCACACACAAGCATAACACAATACACAGCAAAGCCCAAAGCCTATGTAACGACCCGGAATTTTGGTCGTTTAGTTTGAACATTTAATTTATTTTAAACGTTGAATTTGAATTAGTAATTGATTTTGAATATGGAATAATCGGTGAAATGGTTTATAATTTCAAATATAGCGATTAACATATTCAGTAGATGGTAATTTAATATTTGAAAATTGGGGAAAGAGTGAATTCGGAGTTAAATGTGAGTGGAAAATGATTTCTAAAGTTGATTTAAATTCTATTTGGATTAGAATTATAATATTGGACTTTTGAATGGAATTAAAAGTCGATAAGTTAGAAATTGGAAAATTTATATATTAATTTAATAGTGGAAATTAATAATATGGTAATAGTGTAAATAATTAAACTTTGATTTAAAATGGATCAGAATGATTTCTAATATGAATATAAATTCTATTTGAATTATAATTGAGTTGGTAAGCTTTACAAATGGAGATTTCAAGCAATTTTGTCAATTTCAAAAATCGCTCGATTTAATCGACGAGTTAAAATAGCCTTCCGGGTCATAGTCTCGGAATTCAACAAACCAATTCCATTGGATCCGTAATAGTGTGTTATTATCGGGTTTCAAATTTCATAGTATTTGGAGTTACCGTTTGGTCGTACGGGATAGAAACGCGTTGAAATAAATATAGAAAATTTAATATTTTAATTCGATTCAAAAAGCGATCTTCCACATACGATTGAATTAGGCTACGAAACATGTTCCATTTCGGTATAGGGGTAAAATATTATAAACGCTAGGCGGCACGTCTAGTTTGGAGTTCGTCCGAAAAATCAAGTAATTTGTGAAAATAATATTAAAATAATTCACTTATACGTATATATATATATATATATATATACGTTGCATACAGTAAACCCTAGACATTTCGTAGCCGCCGCCATTCTTTGTTCTAATGGCCGAAAAACACTCACCTTCCTCCTCAAATTTCTTCCAATCTAGCCACTTTCACCAAAAACTTTCTAAACGAAAAGCATAGAGGGGAGCGAGGTCTACATGATGACCGGTGGTGATCTTATATCGTGGCCGTGTTTGGTCAGAACGTGCTCGTGAAGGTCGTGCGTTCGAGCTTGATTTGCGAGGCCATCAAGTAGCCAAGCTTGGCCATATTCCGGCCATGGGTGGAGGCATCGATAGGCTTCGGACTGGTAGGTCCGGATCGTGTCCAAGTGGGTCGGGGGAGGAGCGGTCGTTGGTCAAAGCAACGCGATGTTGGGTTCAAAGGAGGTCTATAAGCCTGGAACGTGATGGAGAGGAAAGGGAATAGGCGGCTTGGATTTTCGCATCTGTAACCAATGACTGATCTAGGTTGTGTTAATAAAAAAAAGAGAAATTTATTTATAAATCTATATTGAAACTTATAAAATGCATATCTTTTCTATACGAGGTCAGAATCGGACGAAACAAGCGGAGCCGGAATTGCAGCGACGAGCACTACACGCTGGAGCTGATCTGGAGTCGATCGGAGCTACTGAAAATTTTAGGTTAAATCTGTGCAGTTAAAGCGCTTGGCAGATTCAATGCGGTGGAGGTGCAAAAAGTCATAACGGAGATACAGCGAGGATATAGCGGGATATAGCGGATGACTCTAAAATAGCATATAAAACTCGTACATAATGTTTTTAAAAATATATAAATGGTAATTAAATAAAAAATTAACATTTAATTGAATTATAAATAATACATAAATAATTTTAAATAAAAACATGTGCGATTATATTATAAATAAACGTAAAACTATTATATAACATAATTGAATTTAGTAGAATATTAGAGTATTTTCATTTTTGAAAATATATTAAAAATTCAATAAATAAATAAATTTCATAATTTTTATAATGTATAAATGTTTATTTTTAATTCATTTCTTTTAAAGAAAATATAGCGGAAATGGCGGAATATAGCGGGAATAATGGGATATAGCGAAAATAGCGGGTCTTAAAGCGAAAAGGCTATATTTGGGGCTATATGGAAAAATCGTAGCGGTAGAAATCCTCTATGAGATATAGCAGGGTTATAGCAAGGTAATAGCGGGGCATTAACTCCATAGGGTTAAATTGAACGTGTTCGGTTTAATTAGAAATTTGAGCGTTTGGCGAATTAAAAATCAAAGTGAGTTAATCTCACTCAATTTTGGACCGCTGGCTTTAATTTTAAATAGTTAAAATTAATAAATGATTGATTGGTTAAATTGATGCATTTTTATCAGTTGGATGTGATATTATATATAGTAGTATATATAAATTGGAGTGATTGATATTCTCACATTTATATCGGGGATGAGACCCTATGCGCCCCGCATAATAGCAGATGACCCTATATACCGCGATATTCCGCCTCGAAGCGGACTTGGTATTTTTATGTTGTGCTAACATCTGTGGATGGAGGGAAACAGGTTGGAGGGATCCAACTGGATTCCTCAAAAATGTTAAATTTAATTTCATATATAGTGATATATGTTTTTGTTTGAATAATCTGTGGTAGGTTATTGTGTGATTTAAATCAATTGAATGGTATGACAGTTTTAGTTGGATTTTGGTATTTTTAAATGCCAATAAAATATGATATTTGAATTGGTGAAGAATTGTAAAATAGGGACTTTGAAGTTAAAAGTTATATAGAGTTTTAGATAATTCAATTGGGTAAAATAAAGGTTTTGGAATTTGTACTTAACAAATTCGGGTTATTATAAACAGGGATTTTTGGAACAAAAGTATATAAAAGGATTTTTAAAATAATAAATCCTTAAATGGTACTTGTTTAAAATATAAAAGGTTTAAAAATCGAGATTTTAAATAATTTGAAGGATAGAAATAATTGGAGGTAAGTATAAAATTGATTATACTAGAGTTAAAGTAAGATTTCCAAATTTACGAAGTGAAATTGGAATTGAGAAATTGGACTCGTTTTGAAAAGAGGATTTTAATTATTAACTCGGAAATTTTAAAAACGTTGAAATATTCTAGAAATTAGTTGTTTAATTATTTTAAATTTTTTAAAATCTATTTAATTATTAATTAGTTACCTTATAATGATTTTTTTAAAAGATTTATTATTATTTAAGAACTAATCGGCACTCTTGTTTTTAAAAAGATAAATTATTAAATATTAATATGGCTTTGTATAATAACTTTTACCTAAGCATTTTTGCCTAGATTAAACTTGAAATTTATTTTAGAAAATTTTAAGCCTTATTTTGAGATAAGTTTCAAATTAAGTTTCGGAGAGTAATGGTATACTCGCATGGCATAAATCGGAGGCAGTGAGTGCCTGCAGTTAAGTCTTGGATTTTTTGGGATAGAGATGTAACCATTAAGCTATGATCCATGGTTTGATACCGCAGTGGTACTTTCCATATTATTTTAAAAGGGTTTTCAAATATTTTTGAAAAGGATAATTTATGAATATACTGAATTCGATAAGGTAAGTACATGACCTTTGATAAAGAGATTTAATTTATTTTAAATTTAAATTTAATAAGACTTGGTGTTTTTTTAGTGAAATGAAGTATTCGGTTGAATTGATTGTTTATTTGATAGTTAAATAACCGACTATCAAATCTGGACCTAAATACAACTTTGGAAATATCTAGAAGAAGCATGGGAATTATATGGTACAGTTACCGTTCGAGGTGCTATACTGTACGTATAAACTTGTTTCATTCTTCTGGGATGATGTTAAGGAAATCCGTCCACTAACGGTTAGGAGGTGATCTCTGATCTTACTTCGTCTGTTTATTTCCTAAAGAACTAGAGTTGAGTTTACCGGAAATAGCGAACGTTGTTTCAAAGAGACCGGGATCAGATTTGTTATTCGAAAACCACTTCGATCCAACGAGTACGTTTTCAAAATGAAGACAAGAGCATGGAGTCGAAGATGGAGCAGTGAAGTGCAAGAGCTAATCACTACTAATCCTGAGGGTGATTCCAAAATGGATGTAGTAGGAATAGTGCCTTCGGTTCCTTTCAGACCGGAACGGATTTGTATGGAAGAATGCTATCAAAACATTGTCATTGGAGGACAATGAGCATTCTAAGTGAAAATTCCTTAAAAAGGTAATCGTAGCGTCTAGCCTCATCAACCGGGAATGACTGAAAAGCAGGGGAGATGCAGCAAGGCTAAGTGGGTAGCACCCAATTAGGGTATGTTTATCACCTTTCTAGATACCCTCGGATATTATTATTACTATGATTTATGGAAGGAGCTCGATAAAGGGTGGGAACACCTGGGGTGATAGCATATTCGGTCTATCCAGGTCAGGGATAGTCCGGTCTTGTGTAGCAGGGGATCCCGACATGGTCCTCGGCAAAGTGTTTCTAGACATGTACTGTGACAAGCGATACCCTAATGCTTAGTCATTCAATTGGAACCCATTCTCCAATAAACGACGTACGGTTTTGATTGTGTCCAACTATGCTGAAACGTGAGATGCAAGCATTTCAGCTATTTGAATAAGTATTTGCACTTAGACACTATTATAATATCAGATGATTTTGATATGAAATGGTTTGGTTATCGTAAGGTAAAAACCCGTCGTGTTTATATGTGGTGCGGTCTTACGAGATACCTTTGATTTTCAAAGGATCTTTGAAAACTTTAATAATCCAAATTGAGTGTGTTTTCTCACGCTGGTTTTCCAGACTGACTCGGGTTTTATTATATTATAATGCTCGGGTCAGACCGAGTATTACAGGTTCAGGTTATGATGCTATGGAGCAGGAGACGAGCTAGAGACCGAGAAGTAAATCTCGTATTTGTTTTTATTCTACTGCAGTGTTTTCTTTGAAATTACAAGCAATTGTGAGGGCAGGTTGTTATAACTGTCCAGGCTGGTAATTATTGATTTGTGTACTCTGATGTGAATTATGTATATTACAGATTTGATTTGTGTAAAGAGCTATTGATATTATATATTATTCAGTCCACTGTGAGATTCTGTTTTGTTTTTAGTTTCTTCTTTCTTCTACCTACTTTCTTTTCCCTCAACAATCTGTCTTTCTGGCGCTCGAGCGTTCGGCATGTTATACAATGAGCGTATTTATGTCGATTTTCGAGGGTCGTGAAAGGGCGGGCCGTCATAGCCTAAGACTCCATCACCCAATTCTTCTTGCCTACACACGTTCACTGCCATACACACACTTAAGAAACACACACACTTACACGCAATCTCGCTCACGCACACACACTTGCATGCAATCTCACTCACATGCATAAATATACACTGCTGCAAGTCCAATATGGGATATATCCTCCACGGTGCCTCCATATAAAGTGGAATGTAAACAAAAGATGAAGCTACCCTCCCCCTCTACAACTTTAATGTTTGACATTTCAGCTAAATCTTTGTATATAAGGAGTTATTGGAATTAATAAAATGAAAGGTGAAGAAATGGGTTCTATTTTCATTTACCAGGAAAAGAAAAATAAGAGCAAAGAGCAAGAAATGGTCCATGCGTGTCCTACTTTTTTGTGTGAATGTAAACACACATATATATTCTTACTTCATAGCAAAGCAACCAAAGTCAACATCAAGGACAAGCAAAGATGCTTGCATCTATAAGTTGTGTTGCATGTGTATGTTGTATTGCATGGTTTTATTGTGTTGTTTTGAAAGTTTGATTTAACATTTTTGCGGTACACAGCCACATAATATCATGTTCGCCTACGAGCCGCCAACGATAGAAATAAAAATATGACCGCGCACAATAATCCGATGCAATCACAAAACACCAGTAAAATACACTGGTTAATTTAGTCTCTGAAGTTTAAAAAATAACGACGTTTGCCGCAAAATGCGTCTAACGACAATTTAATTATTTTCAAAATTAAAATTATAGAAAAATCCTATAAATTAAATAAAAAATACGTAACCAAAAATCAGGCAGTTATTTGAAACATATACTTTAAATCCAAATTCAAATATTTAAATAAATTAAATATTCAAATTCGAAGACTAAAAAATTACGGGTCTTTACATTCTTCCTCATATAAAAGAATTCATCCCCGAAATTCCATGGATGGAATAATATAACGAAAGTTAAACAGTCAGCAAAAGTTAAGCACACCAAAAATAATATCACTCATAACCCTAGTCGGAAGTACGGTGCCTGGTCCTATACATTTTTATTTATCAAATTAAGGTAGTATAATTTAAAATTCCTAGGTTGATTTACTAAACTATACAAATTTACTTAGGCACTAAGCTAAGTTCCGATACCATCTGCGACGACCCGGATTTTTGGACCAGTTAAAATCACTGAAAACCTGTATGTTAATAACAAACAAATGGCAACTACTAATGTATTACACATTTTTATCTAATAAATATACAATACTACTAAATGTATACGATATAATTTTAATAAAACAAATTATCAGAGTAATCATTTATTCTACATGTGCACTTTAATACATACCAAAACTTAATTACTATAAATCTACCACTGCACAACTTTGATGTGAGAGACATCAATAGTCATTCCTGCAAACTCAATAAAAATTTAAATGTGAAATAAAATGGTAAGTAGGAAAGAAACATCAGTACACTATAAATAGCAAACATCGAACAAAGAAAATGTTATATTATTACTGGGGCTGCACCACTACCACTTGTGATTGTCTACGTATCCCTATCTAATTGGATACCCGTAGATAAAGGATCAACCCAATGTAGTTGTCCTACTATAAATAGGACTAAAAGAGCCTACGATGCGCAAATAAACATGCAATTCCCAAACTACATAGCACATGCAAATGTACTATTCAAATCTACCCTCTTAGGCTTAATCGTTTAATTCTTTTAAAAAGATAATTTAGAACTAAATACCCGAGTTTTTCTTTTCAAAATATTTTTTTCAAAACTCTTTCCAGAAAGAAATGTATCAAAATTATTTCCAACAATGACTAAGAGGGTGTACCCCCTTTCCAAGCGTGGTATAACTCTAAACAAAAAATGTATCCTCCGGTAGTATTCTGGTACCTCCTAAACACAATAAAGTAAAAAAGTATACCAAGCGAGTCCCAAAATGAAGAAACTTCCAATCACCTCTGATTTTAGTCTTACACCACAACAAATAAAAATATTTGTAAAATACTTTGCAAATATTTATTGAAACGTATTTTAAACTCTTATCGAAATTATAATATTTCTCAAAGACTTCAAATCATACTATTATTATTTCTTTCCAAAATCATTTCGAAAAGGCTTTTCAAAACCATCGGGATTTAAGTTCAAATAAAATATAGTTTCATAATATCATTTTAACAAAAAATTTCAATTAATATTTTATAAATCATAGTTTGTAAAACCACACTTTATATAAATCAACTCAAATTCCATAATTGGAATATTTAAAAAATCTTTTGTAAACAATTTCTTTTCCATAAAAATTTCATAACAAATCCACTTATGAAAACCTTTTTTCAAAACAACTTCATTAAATTAAAGCTCAAACTTAAATGTCAAATTATTATAATTAATCATAATAATTTAATCAACCAATATTATCGCTAAGCACCTTATAGTCAAATTATGAAATAAATCACAAGATGTTAGCCTACAATTGTGTTTTACCCAACCCATGCCGAATAAAAATAGGTAATTAGTTGCTCATAAATCAACCGAGCACAATCCAAACAACCAAACAAACGGTAATAACACCCATAATATTATCAACAATTAACAATTATAGTTAACACTTCATTAACCCAATATTAGTTAACCTACAAATTAATTGACTACAGAAATAATCTCTTTTTACTTTACAAGCACATAATAGAGATTTATTATGCTCAAAGATGTCACCAACGAAGTATAACAATTTAACTACATAAATTGTAATTAAATTATATCACTATTAGTTTGTCACTACGGTACACTTCATCAAATGTGTCGATAAATTGTACTAGAGTGTTCTACTCGTTTATATGAATCTAGTGTCGAAGATTGCAGGTTAAATGGACTTCGTATGGGAAAGTTAAACCTTTTTAAAGTTAAACTTTTTAATAACTAAAATCAAAGCAACTAAATTAATTAAACTAACTCACCCCAACATCATAGGCCCACGCATGGCCAACTTACCAAACCCACATAAGAACATCACCACTCCCCTCCTTCTAATGCCTGAACACATCCACCCACTGTTGTTCCTCTCTCCCAACAAAAAGAATGCATCTGCTTCTAAAATGAACACGCTCACACGCAGGCTTAACACACTACACAGAAAAACCCAAAGCCCACGAACTCCATCACCCAACTCTTCTTGCCTGCACCTGTGATGACCCACCTTTTTGGACGGTTTAAATCGACAATAACCCACACATGTCTAACTCAAACCTCTTTAGGTCCAGATTTGATAGTCGGTTATTTAACTATCAAATAAGAATCATTCAACCAAATATTTTCATTTCCACTGAAAAACACCAAGTCTTATCACATTTAAAATTTCAAATAAGTTAAATCTCTTAATTCCAAAAGTATGTACTTTTCTTATCGAATTCAGTATATTCCCAATTTATCCCTTTCAAAAATATTTGAAAAACCTTTTTAAAATAATATGGAAAGTACCACTGTGGTATCAAACCATGGATTCACAGCTCAATGGTTACGTCTCTATCCCAGAGAAATCCAAGACTTAACTCCAGGCACTCACTGCCTCTGATTACGCCATGCAGGTATACCATTACTTCCTAAAAACTTTATTTAATAATTATCTCAAAATAATGTTTATAAGTTTCTAAAATAAATTTCCGAGTTAAATCTAGGTAAATATACTTAAGCAAAAGTTATTATGCAAAGCCATATTAATATTTAGCGATTTATCTTTTAAACAACAATGCTGACTAATTTCTTTAATAATAAATAATAATAAATCTTTAACAATCTTTATAAGGTAACTAATTAATATTTAAATATGCTTTAAAAAATTTAAAATAATTAAATAACTAATTTCCAGAATATTTTCAACAATTTTAAAGTTACTTAGTTAATAATTAAAAATCTCCTTTTAAAACAAGTCCAATTTCTCGATTTTAATTTCACTTCGTAAATCTGGAAACCTTACTTAAACTCTAGTATAACCAATTTTATACTTATTTCCAAATTTCACTTCTATCCTTCCAGTCTATTAAAAATCTCAATTTTAAAATTTCCTTTATTTTTAAACAAGTGCCACTTAAGAATTTATTATCTAAAAATCCTTTTATATACTTTTATCCCAAAATCTCTTTTTTACAATATCCCAAATTAGTTAAAAACAATTCCAAAGCCCTTTATTTTATCAGATCAATTAACCAACTTTCCAGGTAAATATTTTACTTCAAAAATCCCTTTATAATTCTTTTCTAGTTCAAAACATGTATAACTGGTATTTAAAGATACCAAAATCTAGGTCAAACCTACCATAGCATCCAAACAATCCAATTCACATGATAATCTATCATAGAATTATTCGAACAAACATATATCACTATATATGAAACTAAATTCAACGTTTTTAAGGAATCCAGTTGGATATCTCTAACATGTTTCCATGCATCCACAGATGTAAGCACAACATAAAAATACTAATTCCGCTTCGAGGCGGAATATCATGGTATATAGGGTCATCCGTTATTATGCGGGGCGTATAGGGTCTCATCCGCTATATATATGCGGGAATATCAATCACTCCAATATATATATACTACTATATATAATATCACATTCAACTAACAAAAATTTATCAATTCAACCAATCAATCATCTATTAATTTTAACTTTTTAAAATTAATACCAGCAGTCCAAAATTGAGTGAGATTAACTCACCTTGAGTTTTAATTCGCCAACGTTAAAATTTTAAATTAAATCGAACACGTTCGATTTAACCTAAAATTTTAACTCATCCCAAACATCTCTAGATCTATTCCAGTGCGTAGTGGTCATCGCCACGATTCCGACGCCGCTTGTTTCGTTCGATTCCGACCTCGTATGACAAAGATACAGATTTTTAAAGATTGGAATATAATTTATAATAATAATTTTTTTATACCATCAGAAAATCTCGGCCGTTCATTTCAGAACCCAAGATCGAGGCTGCTCTTGCTTTTCTTCTTCCCCCTTCAGTCGTTCGAACGAACCCACCATCGCCTTGCTTCTTTGAATTTCCGCTCCTCCCCTAGTGATCGAGACGACGATCCAATGCCTCCACGACGAAGTCCATCGCAAACCCTACCTACGGCCGAAGACCGCAACCCCAAAGCCCCACCATCTTCTCAAAAAACATGCACGAACACGGCCAAAACGCGACCCAATTTCTCTTCCATCGCTGCGCCATTCCAGATCATAGTCATCCACCTCGTAGATCTCGACGTGCTCTTTGACTTTCATGTTGGAACTTTTCGAAATAAACGAGTGGATCGAGAGATAAACGAGAAAGAACCTGGGATGTTTTCGGCCATTAAACAAATGGAGGCGGCTGGGAGAATGTTAATTAGGTTTTACTGTTTACGAGCTATATATACACGTGCATATATAATATTTTATTATTATTTTCACAAATTACATGCTTTTCCCAACGAATTCCAATCGAGACATGCCGCCTGGCGTTTATAATGTTTTACCCCTATTCCGAACACAATGAAACATGTTTCGGGGCCTAATTCAATCGTATGTGGAAGATAGCTTTTTGAATCAAATTAAAATATTAAATTTTCGATTTCTATTTCAACGCGTTTCTATCCCGTACGACCAAACGGTAACTCCAAACACTACAAAATTTGAAATCTGATAATAATACACTATTGCGGATCCAATGGTACTGGTTTCGTCGAATTCCGAGACTGTTCCCCGAAAGGCTATTTAACGCGTCAATTAAATCGAGCAATTTTTTTAAAATTGAAAAAATTGCTTGAAATCTCCATTTTTAAAACTTACCAACTCAATTATAATTCAAATATAATTTATATTCGTATTATAAATCATTTTGAATCATATTAAATCAAATTTCAATTATTCACACTATTTCCATAAATTGAATTTCACTATTAAATTAATATATAAAATTCCAATTTTAAATTTGTCGAATTTTAATCCCATTCAAAGTCTATTACCATCACTCTAATTCAAATAGAATTTAAAACAACTTAGAAATCATTCCTATTCATACCTAACTCCAGATTCCCATTTTTACCCAATTTCAAATATTAAATTTACTATTTACCAAATCCAATTAGTTGCTATATTTGAAACTTTAAACTATTTCACTGATTCTTCCATATTCAAAATCAATTAATAATTCAAATATAATATTTAAAAATGAATTAATCGTTCAAATCTAAATGACCAAAATTCCAGGTCGTTACATTCCTCCCCCTTTATAAGAATTTTGTTCCCAAAATTGCTAAGGTAGGAAAAATGCTCCTAAACCCATTTACTTATCCAAAAGCTCACTTAACAAAAATCCTATATTCACTTCCCTACCCCTTATTGTTTTATCCAAAACAATTTATCTCCATCTCTAACTCGAAAGCCTTGATTTCTAATACGGTTCAAAAAAATCACCTTTTCTAGTTTCCAAAAATATAAAAAAAAATTTCTGACACCCTAAATTTCCGAATTTTTTTGACAGAGTCTCCTTTGTATGGAGAGCCTTTTACAATATGACAAGAGAGATAAAAATATATACATCGACCCACACGGTCGGAAAACAAAATATATATCAATATATTATCATTTCTTTATTTTATTGCCTAGGCGTATCTCATATTAGCATTTTTAAGCGAGCGGCTTATTTTATATGCATTTACGCAACCCAAATCTAGCCCAATAGCCTCTTGTACCTGTACATACTCAAAATAGGCACATAAGTTTTCATAAACATGAAATTTTAATAACATTTCATTTATTTACTGGCCAAACACATAAACTTCATAACCCGAACATGCCAATCATATATTACAAGCAATTAAAAGGTTCCAACACTAATTTAATTTTCTTTCCATGGACCCGTATATCATTTCATTCAATTTGAAATGATTTACACCCAAATTTATTACATTCAATTCATATTTACAACAAACAAACTCATATTTATTCCAAATTGATTTCTATGTGCTTTACTTGCATAAATTTACTTCTATTTAATTTCAAATTGATTCACAATCAATTTATTTGCATTCCATTTGTATTCACTTCCATTATATGCAAATCCTTTTCATTAAGCTTTCATACACAAACATGCCATATCATGTGTTTTAGAATGCATATGAAATTTATAGGGTTCAAAAACTCAATTATACACTACCAATTTGATTTCCATACCATTTATTCAATTTTAACTTGATTCACAATCCATTCAATTTCATTCTATTCACATTCGCACCTATTATATTCATATCCATCTTACTAAGCTTCAATTGATCCATTTAAATTGATTTTAAATCAATTCATCTATTTTCCATTGCAGCTCAGTTCTAATTCATTTTAAATTGATCTCATTCAATTTATACACTTCCATTTACTTAGTATATCAAATTTATACTATCACTAGGGAATTATTTCACATAATCAATTTTCGAACAATTCATTGTATCATAACATGATTCCTACACTTGCATTTCTATTAACTTTACTTCCAACTTATATTACATCTTTTCCATTCACTTTCATTTAATTCACAAAGTGTTATCCACTTCATTTTATAGTGAACAACATTTCATTTTATGCTATTTTATTTATAACCCATTTCACAAAATTATTTCTAAGGTTTACTATAAACATTCCATATCGCTGCTTAAGTTATATTCAACTTATAACTTAAGTTCATACCCCATCTTTACCCCAAAATCATATTTCAATTCATTTACTCTTAATTTGAATTCATTTCTTGTTATCAAATTCTTAACTATTTTAACTTGGTTGTACTTTTCCACTTCCTCAGTTTAATAAGTTATACAACTTATTTATTTACAATTCCTTGAATTTCCACTTAAGTTTACTCACATTCAATATCTATAACAAATAGTTATATAAACTCTTCACAATTCATGTTTATATTTTAATTTACTCAATTTTAGTTCACCCTTCATTTTAAAATTCAGTTTTTTTTTAAATTTCCATTCTTTACCATAATATCAAACCATCTTCATTTTGGTTAACTACTCTATTTCTCAACTCATAAGTTCAAAAACTTATTTACTTAAAAATCCATTTTACTTACTTAAGTCCATTTACATCTTATAATCATAACTCTGGATTATATACATCACTTTATAACTTAAGTTTATCCATTCCATTCAATAATTATAACTTATAATTATATAATTATTCTACATTTCAACTTAATATCCAATTCAATCCAAATCCAATTTTAATTTTATTTAACTTATCTTAAGTTAAATTCCAACCTATCTTGTTCACGTTAATTTACTCAAGTTAAATTTTAATTCCAGGATTAAAAATTACATTTCCTTTCTTATCTATAACAACTCCAAATTATATGTTCAATACTGATTTTATCCTGACTTCACAGATCATTTAGTTGGAAATCCCAGAATTCAACCACCCGGTTTTATTTCAAATCATTTTGAAATCATAATATACATATATCACTTTGGGTATATCAAATCTAGTTTAGAATTTTTTTAAAATAACTTGGGGTTTTACCCAAAACAATTTCCTTTTGGAATTTCTAAAACAAAACTTGTTTACCAAAAAAGTCCAAACAAATAATCACAGCCAATCACTACGGTAGCAATCCGTCACTTAGAAACCCGAAAATGAACACTGATGATGTGGCCATCATCACTAGAATTATTTTCCAGCGATTGAAGTGAGTTCGATGGTTCCTTACTTCCAAAATTCATTTAAAAACAATTTATATTCCAAAAAAAATTTCAAATAATATTCCATTATTTCTTTCAAACACCTTGGAAAACATTTCGAAAAAGCCTCAAGATTTTAAAAAAATTCCAAACATTTAGTTCAAATTCATTTAAAACATTTCCCAAAATTTCCGGGATTTAAATTCTGGTTAAATCAAATTTTAGTTATAGCTCCTTTGTATAAATCATTCTTATACAATTTCTATTTGGTTATATATAAAACCATTTCAAATTTTATAATCTTATTTCGATTATAATATTATCAACCAACATTCCATGCATATACACTATAGTAATTTCAAAGAATTATTTTCTATTATATCAAAATATAATTTTGGGTAAAATTATTTCATTTACCCACTTTAAAACAATACTATGTCGGTTGTTATCCCGCCTTTTGGTAAGGCCGTGACACCAAGGAAGTGACTAAAAACCAAGGACAGTTCGTCCCGAAGATCGATTATACACAGGTTCACTATGGATGTTGATAAATTTTATCCGAGTCTGGATCGGCTACAATTGATGTGACACAACAAGCAAATCTACGAAAGACAACGTTCCAAATTTCAAGTCAACCCGAGTTCGTATGCTCAAGATATGATCGATGCAAACCAAGGTAATCAATTCGTTCGTATCCATCTGTTCGCATCCATCTGTTTGCCTCCTTCTATTCGTATCCATCGAGTATCCTCCTTCTGTTCGTATCCATCGAGTATCCTTCTGTTTGTATCCATCGAGTATCCATTTATTCGTATCCATCGCGTACACCTAACTTCGTGTCCATCAAAGCCAGACTACTTCGTACCCATGGAGAGTTGTCGTTTCGTATCGATCATATTTGCTCCATTTTGTATCCATTAACAAACAACACTTCGCATCGATCTCGTTCATACGTGATTCGTACCGGTCCCTCCAACAACTCAGTTCGTATCGATCGGCCATTGATCGATACGAAGCACACCACTAAAAGCAATCGGTACGAAACAATCGATGCGAAGTAGTAGCACACCATCGATATGAAATGACATGCAAGTATCGATACGAAGAAAGCCTTAGTCGATCGATATGAAGGATACACACCGTCATCCATTCAAAGGACATAGCGCTCAATGGATACGAAGAGGGAAGCAGTTAACTCGGCATGAAAAGTGGATCGATCCGAGGAGTTAGCACCACGTCAACTTGCAAGCACGTGCCCATAGAGAGATACAAATTAATCGATACGAAGGCTATCGATACGAACGATGCAGCCTAGAGAAAACACAAGTTTGCATCGATCATAGCTCGCAATCTACAAATCCATATGCTACAAAATTTTCACAGAAGCTTGCGTACATCCTTAGCAACACTCACAATCGATCCCGACCCAATTGGATGAACTTTCGATCGATACGAATCTTGTTCGAATCGATCCCAGATCACGTGCAAATCATGTGGGATCGATTGTGTGGGCCCACTCACGTGCTAGAAGAGGTCTCCCGAGATCTGAGCGAGATATTTGCAGCCTACGCCTATAAATAGCAGCCCAGAACCTATAGAAAAGAGATCTTTTGGCTCTTTGACGTCCAGACTCTGCCGAATTCACCATTGTATTCGAATTTCACTCTTGTATTTGAGATTTACTGTTGTAATCCGTTGTAAACAGTAGAGAAGGGTTAATAAAAGTCAATCATTTCATAGTGGACATAGGCAACACGCCGAACCACTCTAAATCCCTGTGTTTCTACATACTTTCTTGTTTGTTTTTGAAGTGTTTGTTAGATAATCCTCTTTTTCCATTTAACTTCTTCATTTTATCTCTTCAAATACTTCCGAAGAGTGTTGTGCCCAATTTTGGTACAAACACTTTGGTGCTTTTCACTGAGAAAACACAGTTTTTCTCCTGCTCGTTGGATCTACTATCAATATCGGATTGCACAAATCTAAGAAGAAGATCCAGATCTCAAAGACTAGAGTTCTTCCATCCTATTCAGATTTACATCAAGTTTAGGAAAGAGCTTCACTACTCATCATGGTTAATACAAGGGCTACTTCTACAGCTGCAGATCCAGAAGGGCGGGATAGACAGAATCCCATACAACCACTTTCAGCAGATCAGAATGCCGCCGGACCATCAGATCTGCAAGGCCCTGTCACCAGGGAAGAATTTCAGATGTTAATGCAATAATTGACCCAAAGCCGCCAGCAGCTCACTCAACAGTTCTGTGCTAATGCGGAACTAACCAACCAACTGAACCGTCAACGACGAAGGAGATCCAAAAGGGATCAGGCTTCCTATTCATCCACTGAAAGTTCAGCCTCTTCTGATTATCATCACAGATCCACGCGCCCACGACTGGACAGAAGTTACACACAGGCCACTAGGCACCAGTATAAATTGAATGTTGGGCAACTAAGAGTTGGCCCATCAACCAGCCATCAGACTGGACCCTCCTTCCAAGGAGGCGCTACCCCACACCATATTATTGATAACCGTACTGCAACATCTACTAATTTGGGCGTTGAGACCCAAAATCGGATAGATCCGAACCATCACCAGCATGAATACCATCCTGAGCCTTACGTCCCCGAAGACATAGAACCAAGGAGGCGAGACATGGACCGTCGATAGTGACCGGCCCCGCCTCGCATTGTGGAACCCGACCACACCTTGGCCCAACATGCTCAAAATGTCCAGATGCCCGACCTGCCAACAATGATCTGTCAAATGATCCGTGAAAGTCAAGTTCTTACTAATGACGACTGGGAATCTCCCAGAGTCATACTCCTTTTACTGATGAAATACTTTATGCTGAACTACCTCGGCAATTCAGGATGCCGCTTTACCCGTTTATGAAGGGAGCTCAGATCCTAATCAACATATCTTAAAATATGAGTGGTTGATGAATGTTGCACGAGCTAATGACGCAGTTAAGTGCCGAAGCTTCCCGATCTCTCTTGGGGGCATAGCGACTATGTGGTTTACCCGACTTCCACCTCGATCTATCTCATGCTTTGATCAGTTGGCAACAAAGTTTATTGAACATTTCTATATGCATGTCGCAAGACCGAAGGATGTTAGTACTTTATCTAGTGTCACTCAAGCTCCTGGAGAGACACTCAGGCGTTATTTAGAAAGATTTCATGTTGCATGTACTGAGATCAGCAACCTAAATGATAACTCTATCCTTATGGCACTGACTAAGGGGATTGAGCCCGATTCTGAGTTTGGCAACTGGTTGGCCGGAAAACCCACTACATCATTGGACCATTTCTATTCCAAAGCAGCCCAATTCTTGAGAAGGGAGGATGCAAAACAGTCTAGGAAGAAGGATGATGCGGGGCCTAGTGTGGAAGGAATTCAGAGTAATATTTTTGTTAAACAATCCGGGCCGATCTCCGAGTTAGTGCAATTGAATATTCAGAATAAACAAGATCAGCAAAAAGGCAATGGTAACCAAAATAGAAAATGGGATCAGAACCGTGGTCCACAAAGTAGAGCTCCAATGTTTGATAATTATACTCCTCTGAATACGTCGCTGGAGAACGTATATAACAAACCTGTAATACCATTCAGTACAAGAAGCTCGCTCCAAAATAGTCATCAGAGAAGCAAATTAAGACGGGGAAGTTTTGTAGATTCCACGAAAGCTACGGCCATAACACAAATGAATGCCATCACTTGTAGGATCTCATCGAAAAATTGATAAGAGAGAGAAAGTTAGAACAGTTTGTGCGGGAGCCGCAGTCTGAAGGTGCATGCCCATCGAATCAAAATCATGTACCGAATCTGGCTAGACGAGAAGAACCCGCTCATACTGGCGGAAGGTTGGTGATAAACACTGTTAGTGGTGGTCCTCATCCAGCAGACCGAAGATAGAAGGAAATGGAGTCGTATGCCAGCTCTATTAGGCATGCAGACTTTGAATGTTGTAGTAATTCCAAAGATGGGGCTTCGGCCAAGCAGCAAAAATCGATGGCAGATGACATCATATTTCGAGGTCGGGATGCCGACAGGATCGAAGCCCCCACTATTGATCCACTTGTTATATCAGCTCAAGTAGGTCCTGCTTGGATGAAGAGGATCTTGGTAGATAGCAGAAGTTTTGTGAACATCTTGTTTAAATGAGCCTATGACCAGATGAGAATGGAGACTAAAGACTTGAAGTCATGTCAGTCTCGTATTCATGGCTTCAACGGGAGTGCAACTATACCCACAGGAGTGATGGAATTGCCAATGGAGTTAGGAATTGGTTAGCGCCGGAGAGTCCGGATACTGCAGTTTGTTGTTTGGATATAAACTCCCCATATAATGCTTTCTTGGGCCGACCAGCCCTAACTGAGTTCAGGGCTACCATCGCCCCATGGTGTTTGACTTTGAAATTCACTACCGACAATGGTGTCAGAGTTGTTCAAGGGGATCAGGCCGAAGGACGAACCTGTTATGTTGTTGAGCTGCGCGAGGCATAGCGAAAAGAAAAATGGAAGGGCCTCGCTTGTTAACTCGGGGCGGATATGAACTGACCATCCGCGATCCTGATAGATTCCTCGTTCCCAGAGTGCGAACGAAATCCTAAAGCCCGAATAGATGTGACCGACCATCTGTCGGCCAACTCCAAGTTCCCGGAGCGTGAACTGGAGTATAAACATTAACTAACTTCGGATTCCCAGAGTGTGAACCAGAGTATCAACATAAACACCGACTCCAAATTCCCAGAGCGCGAATTGGACTATAAACGTTGACTCAAAATCCCCAGAGAGTGGATTGGAGTTTAACACGAACCGGGTTGGGATCGACCGTCCGTAAAACAACTCTAAGTCCCCGGGGCATGGTTAGAGTCTAAATGCAAATCGGGTGTGACTGACCACTCGCGAATCCATCTAATGTCCCCAGAGTGTGGACACCGTTACAAACATTAAACGGGTGTGATAACCACCCGTGAAAATAACTTAAGTCCCCGGAGTGTGGACGCATCATTGAAACTCAAGCAGGCATGCCCGACCACCGACATACTAATGGAAATCCCTAGAGTGTGGATGCTATCGACGATAAATGAGCAAGTGCGATTCGACAACTCAAGTTTCTTTAGTCCAGCATCAGTTCGACGACGTTACGCTCGATGAGCTGAAAGTGGAGTGCGATTGCCACTTGGTTTTACAATTTGCCTCTGAAACAGGGAGAAAAACTTAAGCATCGATCACCGATTGAGATAATGCAGCATCAGAGTCCAGTTCAACATTCAATCATCACTCATAGTCATGATTTCAGGAATTAACATCTAAACTTGGAAACAATACAAAGTTTGAAACTCAACAAGAACACTAGACTGGAGTTCAAGTGCTGGAACACTTAAGCAAATAAACGAAAGTCGAAACTAAAGACAAAATGGAATTTCATTTCAACTGTTTGTAGAAGGAAACTAAGTACAAGTTTATCCAAAAAATTTCTACTAGCAGGGGCTGAACCCGCATCTATACACGGCCAACAAAAAAACAAAAGAAATTCCTATCTACTCAAATATTTCACCAAAGAAGCATGTCTATTCTTTTTTCTTCTTCGGTTTTCCCTTTGGTGTGGACCCGCCGGAGCTTTCGCTTAGTTTTCTCTTTGAGCCTTTGCCTTTTGGCGGCTGGTCTCCAACATGGGGCATTATATCAACATCCTCCTCCGAACTCAAATGTATTAGAACACTTCCTGCAGGTGGAGTCGGAGGGACAGGATCAACAGAAGGAGGTAGGGCAGGCGCGCTCGTCTCAATAACTGTTCCTCTTGGAGATATCATCCGCAAAGGAGCTGGACTAGGTCCAGCCATTCCACCGCCAAAACCACTGCCCCGCGCGGCTGCCTCCATTTCGGCATTGATTTCAGCTATGATTTCCTCCTCATGAAGCGTTGGTGCATCGTCAGGAACTCCCGCAGTTGGAGCTGAAGAACTTTTCATCGGTGCACTTCCACCCATAACGAATGGTAAATCTGCAAAAGGATCGCTGTGATGACCGAGGAGTTCCTCCATTATCTGCTCATCGAAAATGAGCGTGCTCCCCTGCGCTCCATCAGTTGGCGCCGTGGTTATTGTGGTGGTTGCTTCAATTATAATGGCCTCCTACATATGATGTGATTCTTGAGTGGCAGGAGGCATTACCGGTGTAGCATCAATCACTGAACAAAAACAAAAGAAGAACTGTTAATAATTACTTCAAGTAACGCTTTCGATTTCGAATAAGCGTAGAGAATGTTCAGAGTACCTTCCTCAATTTGACTTGTGGGCAGGTGAACGGCCTCAGAGATTTGCTCGCTAGCTTGGGATAACTACGGCTGATCCGGGTTGTAAGCAGGAACAGATTAAGAATCAGCCATGGAACTCGGTTCACACTGGGTCGGCACGAGAGTATCGAGACATGCATCGCGGTGCTCGACGCCGGAACCTTCTCCAACTTCCAAATGCTGAGCGCAGAGCTTCTCCTTCTCATGAGAAATCATTGCATCGTGGAGAACTTTTCGCTCGTCTTCATTCAACATTCGGTTTTCAAGCTCAAATTCATCAATTGATTCGGCTTGGTGGGCGGCCTTTTCATCCTCCACCAATCGACCCCAGGCGTTGTGTAGATGTGTCGGATAATTGTCGAGCCAGGCTAGATTTCTATGCTTCAAGACGTTAGCATTATAAACGATGAGGAGATCTTTAATACCAACTTCTAGCCTAGACTCCGCCAGTCGGATTTTCTCCTCGACTTCAGTCTCCACCACCAGGACCTTAGCCGTCGTCGCATCCCGTTCGCCCCAAAGCACTACGACCTGTTCACAAGCCTCTTGGGCAGCTCTATTTGCATCATCTTTTTCCTTGATGATTTCAAAAAATTTGGCTTTGAGCTCAGCAAGTTCTTTCAAAGCTGCATCCCGTTCAGCTGTGATAGTGGTGTTTCGGTGTCCCATCTGCTCCACCAAGGCAAAGTGTGTCTGCCTCATCCTCTCCATGGCCAAGTTCGCCTCATCGGCCTTTTTGGTGGCCTCTATCTCTGATTTCTGAGAGGACTCGGCTTCATTATTAAGCACTTGGACGATGCGGTCCTTCTGGGCGAGATCAGATTCTAACTTTTCAATTATTTTAGCCCGCTCGAAGGCCACCTTCGATGCTTTCTCTATAGCCTTCGCCCACTCTTTATACTGGGTATAGATGTCGTGAATGTAATCGTGCATTGTGTTCTACGCCTCCGACGGGATTCTCTTTAAATGAGGAGGGAAAATGTAGCCGTCAAAGCATATATTTGGAAAATCTTTCTTTAGCTGAGCAATTCTAATAGCCCCTTCCCCAGTGGGCTCAGTGATAGCTTGCTTAGCGACGATTGGAAGCTCAACCTCAGTTCTATGGCGTTGCGACTCGGACCTTGGAGCATGAGAAGATGGTTTTTGGCGAGGAGGCTCCAGGGATGTGTACCATGAGTAGAAGGTTGTGTAGGGAGTCGAGGGGGTGGAAAACGTGATCGAGATCGATATTTCTGTTCTCTGTAATCCCTATCTCTCTCCCTCTCGTAGCGTTTCTGACTAGAATAACCGCGATCACAGTTTCTGTCATTCTCCCTCTGACGGGACTCTTAATAGGAGCCTAACGACTCGCATGTTGAACAAAGTCTACTGAGCATAAAATATCGCTTGTTTATCGTATATGTAAAGTAGAAGAAAAATAGAGTTAGAGAGTTCTTGAAACAGGCAATTTAAGGCTGGAAACCGTGCGGTGTCGTGAAGTGTATATGTGTGTGCAACCCCCCGACCAAACAGTAATGTCGGTCGCACTGATGGGTAGAGACTCGCTCAAATCTAGAGCATTTTGAAGCTCCTCCAATTCGGTATCATGTGGAAGTAATACAAAGTCTGGAATCATAATATCGGCAAGCCCTTCAAAAGGACTCTCTATTGGCGAGGGAGGAGCCACTGAGATTTTAATGCCGGAGGCGGGCAAAGAAACCACAACTGATTTCCACCTCGAAGACTTAGGGCGTTTGTGAGAAGCGGCTTTGCCTTTTCTCCTTCCTTCTGTCTCTTGAAATCCGAAAGAAGGCCCAGCGATGAGTTCATCATCCGTAGGCTTTCTTCCTTCATCACCTTCCTCAGCAATTACGACCCCGGGTGCTTTGCGCTTTACCCGCTTCGTCGGGACCGCTCTTAGCGTTCCTTCAAGCCTTATGCTCTGGTTTCGCTCAATAAGCACAACGGTTCTCAAGTTTCAGTCTGTTAGCACCGAGTCTATGTCTCTCATTTCGCTTGGCACTTCTTGAAGGACCCACACAATTTCTTTAAAATGCACACCCTCAGGTCATGGAATTGCGGCTGCAAAAGAAAGAGAGTATTAGTCCCAATACCAGTTGCAATTAATTTGTCGACTAGCAGAAAAGATGAAGCGCTTACATCTGGCTAACCATCGGCTAGGATATTCTGGAGGGCATCAGACATAGAACCATTCGGTTTTAAAGTAACTCAGTCTGGTCCAGGAGCCGGTCACAACTTGAAAATTTCTGACTGCCTCTAGGAAAGTGAACAAGGGACTATCTCCCCGGCTCTTAACATTAAATAAATATCTAATCTCGATCAGGATCGGTTGTCGGAAAAGATGCTCCATAAATAGAATGAACAGAATGTTGAGCAGAGCGTATCCGTTCGGATGTAACTGTGATGGGGCGATTCTGAGGAAAGACAACACTTCCCTAATGTACTGGTTAAACGGAGGAAGCGCTCCTGCTGTACATGCATGGCGATTAAAGGTCGTAAACCCCTTTAGGGGAGCGTGCGGTCTATCATTCGGTCCTGATAATAATACATCGTCCAAAGGTAGACCGTGCCTTAGACATATTTGTCCCCGCATATCTTCGGAAACGTTAGACGGCACAGAATCCTATGGATTCATGATAAAGGTGGCACCAGGCAGCTCCTCCAGAGCTAGGTCTATAACTTCGACCGCGATGGCCGGTATCTCTAGGACAAAAGGGGATGAACTCTGAAGCTCCTGCTGTTGTGAACTTGTGGATTCCATAGCTAATCAACTTATTAAAAACCATCATTAGATGATAATAAGCCTGTGCGTTCCCCAGTGTGAAGTGCGTAAGTGTGCTGTGTCGTGCAGTGCTACATATTACTTGAGAAATTCTACAGAGTTTGAGAAAATATTTAAATGACGAGACTTCAGAATTTAATCGGAGTGACCGTCATTGCTGACCGTCACAACCATGCCATCCAGACTTTAGAGACCGATCCGAGTTAAAGTCCGTAAAGATTTTGTTGAGTTACAGTTCCATCGACGAGCTTCAAAGGGCAGTCAAATATGCAGTCCAACGGTCAAGTCTAATTATGCCAGATTGAAGCTCGTCGGAGTCAGGTGTTCAAATGTGCAAGAATTTTCAAGATTCATCAAGGTTCAACTCGTAATCGATCACCAAAGTTCTAGCTCATATCGGTCAAAGAAGCTATTTGTATCCATCGAGATATGAAATTTGTATCGATCATTTAAGCTACCTTCGTATCGATCTCCTGGCGCGTAGTTTGTATCGAGAACATTGGATTTCGTGTCAATCAAATGCAAGCTCTTCGTATCCATCATCAAGTCTGAAGCCTTCACATCGATCATCTCGAGTCGATACGAAACTCCATCATCAGTCGATACGAAGACCTCCACTTCACCATCTCGAAGTCCTGTTATCCATATCGATTCCAACGACCCATCATCCCTTCATCATCGATACGAAAGCAGAGCTCAACTGTTTTTACACAGAACTTTCGTATCCTGGACCTCTTCTTCCCCAAGTCCATTCAAGAGTCATCTCCTCCTTCTCTGAACCCATTACGACCATCCGCGACTATCACCACGCCGGAATCGGTCATGGGAACGGCTAGGGTGGCAAAATATTTCAAGTCTCATCATTCTAGAAGGGATTATTAAAGTTAATTACCTAACTTAAACAATTGATTCGAGAGATTAAGGTTTCATTTGATTTAGAGACAAAGGGTAGTTTTCTTCTTAGCCTTTGGATCGATACGAATACAGTCTGTATAAATGAAAGCAAGTGGAAATTTGGTTAAGTCCTAAGCATATTTATATAGACTTGAACGTAAAAGAGAAAACAATTCGTATCCCGGTGGTAATGAATTGGTCGAAACGGTCAGAGACGAGACGTTATGAAAGAGCCTTCTTCGTATCCATCTACGGTCAATTATGGGAGAAGCTTTTCGAATCCATCAATTCCTCGATGCGAAACAGTCATTTCGTATCCATTAGTGAAGATTCCATCGGTGCGAAGAAGCCTTCTTCATATCCTTCCATCACACCTCTAATGCAACAGTCGTTCGTATCCATTGGTTCCCATCGATACGAAAGCCACCACCAAGTCATGTTTGGAATGCCCAATTCCACCGATGCAAAACTCCCATTTCGTATCCATCATTTTGAAGACCGCCTGAATTCATATCCCAAATTTTCCAACTTTTGCATCGATCCAGGAGATGATCGATACGAAGGGACATTTCACAAAAACCATCGAGCGTTGTTACGAATCGAATTTCACATTGATTCAGGAGAGGGTCGATACGAAATTCAATACAAAAGAAAACTGACAATGACTCGTGAACATACAAACGTTAACGGGAGTCAGGTTAACGTACGTACGTGTATGACGGACTAACATCCAATTTTCAAAGTTCGCAGGAATTGAATACTCGTTTGGTGACAACTACATTAACTAATCACTATCATAGAATATTTGGTTACAACTGTACACAACACAACAATTGGCAGTCAAAAATTCATGTTACCGAAGATCAGTCAAAGGTTATATTTTCTGGAAAAGAGATAACAATCGTTCAATGAGTCAGATGGAACTTTTCAGAATAAAGATGACAACTTTTCAAAGCACGTCATGTTCTCACAAGATGTACTTTGGGGGGAAAATGTTATCCCGCCTTTTGGTAAGGCCGTGACACCAAGGAAGTGACTAAAAACCAAGGACAGTTCGTCCCGGAGATCGATTATACACAGGTTCACTATGGATGTTGATAAATTTTATCCGAGTCCGGATCGAGCTACAATTGATGTGACACGACAAGCAAAGCTACGAAAGACAACGTTTCAAATTTCAAGTCAATCCGAGTTCGTATGCTCAAGATATGATTGATGCAAACCAAAGGAATCAATTTGTTCGTATCCATCTGTTCGCATCCATCTGTTCACCTCCTTCTGTTCGTACCCATCGAGTATCCTCCTTCTGTTCGTATCCATCGAGTATCCTTCTGTTCGTATCCATCGAGTATCCATCGCGCACACCTAACTTCGTGTCCATCAAAGCCAGACTACTTCGTACCCATGGAGAGTTGTCGTTTCTTATCGATCATATTTGCTCCATTTCGTTTCCATCAACAAACAACACTTCACATCGATTTCGTTCATACGTGATTCGTACCGATCCCTCCAACAACTCAGTTCGTATCGATCGACCATTGATCGATACGAAGCACACCACTAAAAACAATTGGTACGAAACAATCGATGCGAAGTAGCAGCACACCATCGATACGAAATGACCTGCAAGTATCGATACAAAGAAATCCTTAGTCAATCGATACAAAGGAAACGCGCCGGCATCGATTCGAAGGACATAGCGCTCAATGGATACGAAGAGGGAAGCAGTCAACTCGGCATGAAAAGTGGATCGATCCGAGGAGTTAGCACCACGTCAACTTGCAAGCACGTGCCCATAGAGCGATACGAATTAGTCGATACGAAGGGTATCGATACGAACGACGCAGCCTAGAGAAAACACAAGTTTACATCGATCATAGCTCGCAATCTACAAATCCAAATGCTACGAAATTTTCATAGAAGCTTGCGTACATCCTCAGCAACACTCACAATCGATCCCGACCCAATTGGATGAACTTTATCGATACGAATCTCATTCGAATTGAACCCAAATCACGTGAAAATCACGTGGGATCGATCGCGTGGGCCCACTCACAAGCCAGAAGAGGTCTATTGAGATCTGAGCAAGATATTTGCAGCCTACGCCTATAAATAACAGCCCAGAATATACAGAAAAGAGATCTTTCGGCTCTTTGATGTCCAGACACTGCCGAATTCACCATTGTATTCGAATTTAACTGTTGTATTCGAGATTTACTGTTGTAATCCGTTGTAACCAGCAGAGAAGAGTTAATAAAAGTCAATCATTTCATAATGGACGTAGGCAACACGCCGAACAAGTCTAAATCCCTGTGTTTCTGTGTATTTTCTTGTTTGTTTTTGAAGTGTTCGTTAAATAATCCTCTTTTTCCATTTAACTTCTTCATTTTATCTCTTCAAATACTTCCAAAGAGTGTTGTGCCCAATTTTAGTACAAGCATCGGTTTACCTTGTTTAAGAGTTTAAAAACCCCTATCGATACGGTTGTACTTCCTGTATCGACCAGAATTCATAAACACTCAAACGATAAGTCAACACAATATAAAAAAATTTATATTCACTAACAATTACGCACTCATATCTATTAATACACTCAAACTCATTCTAGAGTGCTACTGACTCTATCTCTAATGAGTAATCCCTACCAAAGCCTAGGTGTTAACCTAAGCTCTGATACCAACTATGACGGTCTAGGCTTTTCAACCATCGACAGCGGCCACTCTCCACCGTGGCATACACTAGTACCTCGAATTTGCTTTTATGGCCAGCCTCTTAACTGCAACCAACCACTCTGGGACATGTAGGGGTAAGAGTCTCCTGATCGCCACCAAACACGAAGCGAGAACCCCCTATCATGCTGCAATGAAACAAATCTGATCCCGGTCTCTTCGAAACAACGTTCGATATTTCCAAGTAAACTCAACCCCAGTTCTTTAGGAAATAAATAGATGAAATAAGATCGGAGATCACCTCCTAACCGTTTAGTGGACGGATTTCCTTATCATCGTCCTAGAAGAATTAAACGAGTTTATACGTACAATATAGCACCTCAAACGGTAACTATACCATATAATCCTCGTGCTTCTTCTAGATATTTCCAAAGTAATCTTTATGTCCAGATTTGATAGTCGGTTATTTAACTATCAAATAACAACCATTCAACCAAATATTTTCATTTCCACTGAAAAACACCAAGTCTTATCTAATTTAAAATTTCAAATAAGTTAAATCTCTTAATTCCAAAAGTATGTACTTATCATATCGAATTCAGTATATTCCCAATTTATCCCTTTCAAAAAATATTTGAAAAAACTTTTTAAGATAATATGGAAAGTACCACTGTGGTATCAAACCATGGATTCACAGCTCAATGGTTATGTCTCTATCCCAGAGAAATCCAAGACTTAACTGCAGGCACTCACTGCCTCCGATTATGCCATGCTGGTATACCATTACTTCATGATTAAGCAAAAGTTAATATGCAAAGCCATATTAATATTTAACGATTTATCTTTTAAACAACAATGCTGACTAATTTCTTTAAAAATAAATAATAATAAATCTTTAACAATCTTTATAAGGTAACTAATTAATATTTAAATATGCATTAAACAATTTAAAATAATTATAAAACTAATTTCAAGAATATTTTTCAACAATTTTAAAGTTACTTAGTTAATAATTAAAAATCTCCTTTTAAAACAAGCCTAATTTCTCGATTTTAATTTCACTTCGTAAATCTGGAAACCTTATTTGAACTCTAGTATAACCAATTTTATACTTATTTCCAAATTTCACTTCTATCCTTCCAATCTATTAAAAATCTCGATTTAAAAATCTCCTTTATTTTTAAACAAGTGACACTTAAGAATTTATTATTTAAGAATCCTTTTATATACTTTTATCCCAAAATCTCTTTTATACAATATCCCAAATTAGTTAAAAACAATTCCAAAAACCTTTATTTTATCAGATCAATTAACCAACTTTCCAAGTAAATATTTTACTTCAAAAATCCCTTTAAAATTCTATTCTAGTTCAAAACATGTATAACTGGTATTTAGAGATACCAAAATCTAGGTCAAACCTACCATAGCATCCAAACAGTCCAATTCATATGATAACCTTTCAAGAATTATCCAAACAAATATATATCACGATATATGAAATTAAATTCAAAAATTTTGAGGAATCCAGTTGGATCCCTCCAACTTGTTTCCCTGCATCCACAGATGTTAGCACAACATAAAAATACCAATTCTGCTTTGAGGCGGAATATCGCGGTATATAGGGCCATCCGCTATTATGCGGGGCGCATAGGGTCTCATCCGCTATATATATGCGGGAATATCAATCACTCCAATATATATATACATTACTATATATAATATCACATTCAACTGACAAAAATTTATCAATTCAACCAATCAATCATCTATTAATTTTAACTTTTTAAAATTAATACCAGCAGTCCAAAATTGAGTGAGATTAACTCACCTTGAGTTTTAATTCACCAACGTTAAAATTTTAAATTAAATCCAACATGTTCGATTTAATCTAAAATTTTAACTCATCCCAAACATCTCCAGATCCATTCCAGAGCGTAGTGCTTATCGCCACGATTCCGACGCCGCTTGTTTCGTCCAATTCCGACCTCGTATGACAAAGATACTGATTTTTAAAGATTGGAATATAATTTATAATAATAAAAATTTTTATACCATCAGAAAATCTTGGCCTTTCATTTCAAAACCCCAAATCGTGGCCGCTCTTGCTTTTCTTCTTCCCCCTTCACTCGTTCGAACGAACCCACCATCACCTTGCTTCTTTGGATTTCCGCTCCTCCCTTGGTGATCGAGACGACGATCCAATGCCTCCATGACGAAGTCCATCGCAACCCTACCTACGGCTAAAGACTGCAACCCCAAAGCCCCAGCATCTTCTCGAAAAACGTGCTCGAACATGGCCAAAATGCGACCCAATTTCTCTCCCATCGCTGTGCCATTCCAAATCATAGCCGTCCACCTCGTAGATCTCGACGTGCTCTTTGACTTTCATGTTGGAACTTTTCGAAATAAACGAGTGGATCGAGAGATAAACGAGAAAGAACCTAGGATGTTTTCGGCCATTAAACGAATTAAGGTAGGTGGGAGAATGTAAGTTAGGTTTTACTGTTCACGAGCTATATATACACGTGCATATATAATATTTTATTATTATTTTCACAAATTACATGCTTTTCCCAACGAATTCCAATCGCGACGTGCCACCTGGATTTTAAAATGTTTTACCCTTATTCCGAACACAATGGAACTTATTTCGGGGCCTAATTCAACCATATGTGGAAGATAGCTTTTCGAATCAAATTAAAATATTAAAATTTCGATTTCTATTTCAACGCGTTTATATCCCGTACGACCAAACGGTAACTCCAAACGCTACAAAATTTAAAATCCGATAATAATACACTATTATAGATCCAATAGAACTGGTTTCGTCGAATTTTGCGACTGTGTCCCGAAAGGCTATTTTAACGCGTCGATTAAATCGAGCGATTTTTTTAAAATTGACAAAATTGCTTGAAATCTCCATTTTTAAAACTTACCAACTCAATTATAATTCAAATAGAATTTATATTCATATTAGAAATCTTTTCGAATCATATTCAATCAAATTTCAATTTTCACACTATTTCCATAAATTGAATTTCACTACTAAATTAATATATAAAATTCCAATTTTAAATTTATCGGATTTTAATCCCATTCAAAGTCTATTACCATCACTCTAATTCAAATAGAGTTTAAAACAACTTAGAAATCATTCCTATTCACATCTAACTCCAGATTCCCATTTTTACCCAATTTCAAATATTAAATTTACTATTTACCAAATCCAATTAATCGCTATATTTGAAACTTTAAACTATTTCACCGATTCTTCCATATTAAAAATCAATTAATAATTCAAATTCAACATTTAAAAATGAATTAAACGTTCAAATCTAAACGACCAAAATTCCGGGTCGTTACAATTCAGAAGGGAGGATTGTCAATGGGGTAAATAAGAAAATAAGAGAAAAGAAGGGAAAACAAAACACAGAATCTCGTAATGGAATTGACAAAATATAATTACCAAATAAACAGTTCATGAAGCTATTTTATAGTATACATTTGATTACACAAATTTTACACAAAAACCAGAGTACAAACAACAACGTACCAATAATGATGCAGCGGAATAATACTAATAATATAATACCAAACCCCGTCTTCGTCCTCCAGAAATAATGACTTCAACACTGAAAAGATAAGGTGACCCGAGCGTGATGAAAAGGCAGAACACTCGAATCAGAATTAAAATACTTATATAAGTTAAATCAACAGCAAATAAATATGAGTGTAATAGCTTCATAGATGTTTACGGGTTTCACATCTCATATCCAGTATATAACGTGCGTGCAATAACTTAAGAGATGTTACGAGATTTTCCATCTCCTAAGGATCCGTTAAACTATCTATATATAGTAAAATACGCTATATATATGTAGTGTCTATCAGTAATGTAAAGTATTAAAATAGCATTAAGGTGTTACCACTATCCCCCTTAACACATTTTTATATTAGCATCGTAATCTATACAGTACTGTAAACTCTACTGTAAACTGATGGGATATCAGGGAGCACTCCATAGGTACAACACAAACCAAAGTCGTAGTGGGCTTGATCAAGATAAATATGACAATGCACACGAGGCAATACCCAGGGTAGGATTTTACCGTTTTGCCCTCCCGGACAGGTGGTAACGCATAGCTGCAGCTGCCACCCACCTCGAAACAACACTCCCATAATCAAGGGTGGCCACCAAAAAATCACAAAGTAAAAGATATGATTTTGAAGAAGCGTGTTCGATAGGGGGAGCGACCCACTTGGCCCGGTATAGCTCCTGTTTTAGTCATTTTAATTATGACTCGAAAGTCAAGGCTACCCATCATCGTTCTCTTACTTCATTCCATCAAACGCCTCCAATTCAACCTCTACATTTTAGATAACATCCACCACGTACACAGTTGTTAAAGTGGTTCCAATATTGATAAAGAGTATGCCAATAAGAGGCCCCAGTCTCTTTAACAACCAAACGTCATTTTTCACACCTGTTGGTTCTTTGCATTCCTAAACGGATTCATATTTGATATCAAAATACCTTATTCAATTCAAAATATCCTCCATTTCAAAACCATCATATTTACTTAAAATATGTCATTTCACTGGAAAATATCATTTCAAATTCCAACATAGGTTATAACCTCATTTAACCACATTCACATTTAAATTGACGACTTAAATATAAACATTCCAACCTTGCACAGATTGAAATTTTAGAAAATAGTTTGAATTGTTTAAAATAGTTATATATTTTAATTAGTTGGATATGAAAATGGTTTGAGTATTGAAAATGATTTATATAGTAAAATAGTTTGGAAAAATATAAATAATTTGAATATTAAAAGGATAGATTTTTAAACACTGTATATTAAATAATTTATTTTGAAATTAGTATCAAATCAAACTGTTTCTTCTCATTTCAACCAATCTGGGCCCATCTCCAAATTTCAAATTAACAAAACTCAGTGTCCAATCTTCCAATTCAATTGACCTAATTTCAGTTTAGTTTCAAATCAACTTGATTTCAATTTCAACTCGAATTAACTTCAATTTTCGAACATTCATTTAACTTCAAATTCGATTCAACAAATCCAATTTCATGGTTTAATTTCAATTCAATTCTTATTTTAAACCATTTCAATTTATATCAATTTCATGTCCAATTTCCATTTATCGATTTAAATCGCTTAAATCAAATTAAACCTTGTTATTCAATTTTAAGATCCAACTTTAAAATAATTCAATTTTTCGAATTAAAGTGAAATAACAATTATAACTTCACATTTCCACTTCAATTCTTAAAACAATTTCTTTTAACCAATTTCAATTTCAACATTTCAAAGCTTGAATAAGAAAATAATTCAATTTATATAAATCCAAAATTTATTTCCTTAAAACAATATCATTTACCCAAAAATCCATATTCAAGATTTTTAAAACCATTTAATTTAACCAATTCGATGTCCGTATATAATTTTATACCCTATAGCCAAGTGATCAGTTATTTAAGTTTTATTTATAGGAATGGATATATATCTTTCAATCCAAATCGAAATGTCATAGGTATATATCATTTCAACATATTTCTTAATTTATTCAAAATAATTCAAATAACAGTTTATATGCTGTCACTTAATATACAGGATGATAACAGAGATATATAAAAATAAATAAACATCCAATATCCAAAATATCAACAAATAAACATCCATCACAATCAACATCCAAACCAGCAAATAAATCACAACAATTAACTGATTATCAATATCTGGTATTTAACTAGCAATTCAATTTCAATGTTAATTTAAATGGCAATTTAATTCAATGAAATTCAATTTCAAATTAAAATGTCAACTTAAACTACCAAACAGCAATCAATAAAATTCTTATCACTTCATAAATTTAATTCAATAAACATAAGAAGATTTAGTATTGCATGAGTGGGTTAAATCACTCACCTTTAATTTATAGTGGATTTGAAATCCAATAAAAGCCCAAAATTTGAATAGTCTCCAAATTCAACCAAACAAGTTCCATGTTCCAGAATTTTGATATGATCCCAACGAAAGAAACCGCGTCCTAATTCGAATTCGTATGCAAAAGTTATTGAGGTTAGAACATTTAAAATTTAAATTTAAAATAAAATAAAATAGAAGGGCATTTGGTAATTTAACCATCTCTTACCCTAACCTTATGCGAACAGATCACACAAACCTTAGCATCACCTATCTCAGCTGCTATGTTCAACGTCTGCCGCCGCCTCTTATAAGCGCATATGCGTCGATCCGACCACAGCGCCACTCTCCCCTCGCCAAGCCACTCCCAGCGCACCCCACGCCGTCCTCTCCGTCGCCACTATCGAGCAACCATTGCGGCACGTTATATTTGCCAATTCTAGCGATTTTGAGCCGCCTTATGATGAACGGCCACCATAGATGCACTCCACTCGACCTCCTTTACGCTACAGTACTCGCCGATCGCTCCGAAGTTGAAGATTCATCGTTGATCTACAAACCCTACAACGAACGACCGAGACTTCTTCGCTGAATTATGGAAAAACGGAGCCTCCAATAAAAAATGAATTACAGACGCAGATTATGTCCGTCGAGAGCTTCACAACGATATATTATATGATAGGGTTTGAGGAGTTTGGATTTTCGATTTGATTTGGAATTAGGAATTAGGGTTTTGAAATGTCTGCCACTAAGAAGGAACAAACAATTGAAAAGACAGATAAAAATTGTACGTACAGAAATGAAAATAAGAAGCTGCTAGTGTTTATGACAGCCTATATATAGACAGAGATTGATAAGAATGGATAGAACAGATCAGATTGGGTCGAAATAGTAACAACGACCCAAAAATCCGTTTTGCTCCCGAAACGAAAATAGATCATCCAATATATTGAAATATATGTTTTCGATATTTTTAAACTCAATGGAACTAGTTTCAAACCCTAATTCTACTATATATAGAAGTTAGCTTTTAAAATCAAATTATATTTATTTAAATTCTATTAATTGATTTCTACGCATTTGAGCTCGCACGATCAAATGATAAGTCCGATTGCTATGAAACTTGAAATCTTTCAATAATTTGCTATAACGAATCCAATGGAACTAGTTTCGTCGAAATCCGAGACAGTGGCCAAAACACTAATTTTACATGTTAATTAAATGAATTATTATTTAAAAATTATTTTAATCACTTTTAAATTCAAAATTTAAAAGTTAACATTTTTCATCATTCCTGATTAAATAGGAATTTAATAATCTCTTAAAATACAATTTTCCTTGTTAATTCCAATATTTGCATTACATAATTTCAACGTTTAATTACAACTGTAATAAAATCCTAATTTATTATAATTTAAATTCCAACAATTTCTTTTATTTTGATTTAAGTTCTTATTATTAAATCATCCGATACCTTATGAATATTTTAACATAAGTTTCCACCTTATTATCCTCATAATTCTACAGTTAACGTCTTTTACCATATTAACTGCAATATTTCAATTACATTAATTTTATTAATTTTAGCTGATTTAATAAGTTAGATGATAATAAATCAATTGTTACAACTTATTAATTCAAACCTATTAATTTATTGGTTATAGACAAGGATTATAAATTACTTACCAATATCTGATTTCCTATTCAATATTAGAACCAATTTTAATTAATAACCTATGATTTCTCCATTTAATACAACATTTATTTTATTCCTAATTAACTTTCATTATTACCATTAATTGAAATAACAGTAAATAGTTGTCAATTTTATTCAATCAACAATATTAAATTTTATTCTAATTATTTTTTTCTCATTTATAAATCATAAATTTCAATTCCTCATAATATTAAATTCCAAAAATCTTATTAAATTTAATATTTTTCGTTATAAAAAATACGAGTCATTAAATCTCCCCCACTCAAAAAAATTTCGTCCCCGAAAAGAAACAAGAAAGAATCAAGAGGTTTGATATACTTTTATTCAAAATAATCAATTTATAAACAATTAACTTACATATTTAGGTTTATATAAAAATTTGAAAATAACACAACTTCTATAAAAAATTTCTAAGTCCTACATTCACGAAAAATTTCGGTAGAGTCTCCTTTGCGCGGTTAGGTCTGAAAAATAATAATATCAATAGTTACCATATGTATATCATATTTTAATAATAAAACATCTCAAACCATGGGAAAAACAATAAAATATCGTTACAAAAATCGTAATCCGAAAACGTACCTATTTGTCGGGCAAACAAACTCTATTTATGAAACCAAAAGCAACAGTTATTGCTTCCATAAACCTGTATTTTACTTTTATAATCCAAAAGAGTTAAAATTATGTAGAAGAGCAATATATTAATTGTTTAAATTAATAGTACTAACTACACACAATATATAATTATATGCAAACAAAAACTTACAACCATTATCTGCAATAAAAGAAACTATCAAAAATCATAGCAATCAAACTAATAGTTTGTCCAGGTTCAGAAACTTTTCATCGTACAACGATGGTAAATAAACTACCAAGTGTACCTTATGCTCAATAGCCTTAGATAATTACTTAATAGATTATTCATACAACCTTGAACAATTTGAAGTATCATTTTCCAAACTTTCCACCAGCCACAACATCAGTAATGTCGAATTGACGAAGGATGGTGTTGACCTCCTCTTGAGAAGTGATAAGAGACAGATCGAGTTTGTTGTCACCTTTCTCGGAAGTAGGAGAAGGTTTGGAGCCCTTACTAGGTTTTTTACCAACCATTTATCTATCAAAGGGTATTACCAAAGATTAAGGAAGTATTGTATATTTTATAAAAGTTTGAAATACTAATAGATGCTAAAATAAGCACGTGAATGCTTAATTAATGAGTACTTGATTAAGTAAAAACAATCTTGTTCATGGTGGTGGAATATCAAGACCAAGGCTAGCTATAAAACTTATGACAAGGTAATAATCCATTGAAAGTCCATTCCTAGATGTTGAACTTCTAATAAGATGTTGAATCTGTAGAATATTCGAGAAATTTACAACCAATTGGAAACTTATTAACAACCTTTAGATTTATGATTGGATGTCAAGTTCGTAAATGGACAATAAGGTTTAATTAAAATAACATACTAATAATAACATCTTATAGAAATAGGATGTCAAATTAGTAAATTGATGTCGCATTTATAAGATTGTCGAATTCATAAACAATAAATGAGGTTAGATTTATTCAGAAATTCTTTAACCATTTAACGAATTTATAAAGTGTCGAAAACATAAGTAGGTTATGAGCATAAGATAAAATTTAATAAATTCTTAAAACTAAGCAAGTTATCGAATGTCAAGTTTTTAACAACTAATCGTAATTGGGTGTCGATTTTTTCATAATCAAGACTCCAAAAAACTTTCAATGTGTAATAACAGCTATCTAACTTTAATTAATCGTCAAAAAAAATACCATAATCCACATTGGAATTCAAATACTGAGCATGGCGCTTCAATTGAACCTCGGACAATTCATAAAAACACCCAATTAAACCATAATTTAAAAATCGAAAGCCCTCCTTAATCTTCTGTCTAAATCAATTAAAAATAAAAATCGAACCTTGACATCAAGCTTAAGTGCTGGAAAAGACCGAAGTTTCTTGAGTCAAACTAGAAATTAATTTTTTTTTGTCTCGAGTTTAATTTGCAGGTAAAAAGTAAGAAGATGAAGAATGAGTATTTATAGAAGGAAAGGGGACGACAAGTGTCGTAGATCTAAATTTAAATGTACATATGAGATTAGAGTGGAATGCCAATAGGCGGCGATGCGGCTATCAAGGCGGCAAGTGCCAATATCAATATGTTAATTTGAAAAGTCAAAATTTCTTCTACACAAGGGAGGGAGGCAAATATTACCACAAATAATGATGTCGAACATGAAAAGAGAATATATCGTGATTCAAGATGCCGAACATGAAAAGAGAATATATCGTGATTCAAGATGCCGAACATGTAGAAGGAAAGTAGTCACACAATCAGGAAGGGGTAAAAGGCTTCAGAATAAGTCGAACTTCTATAAAAATTTGTCATGTACCTAAGAGAAGCTGATGGGATTATAAGAGTGTCGAAATCCAAGCAATTCATCGACCCAGAAGATGTTGTACATGAACATATAGTCACAAAGCAAGTATATCGGTACTTTGTATATATCGGGTCTTTACAACTATAACAGTTGTAAAGCAAGCGACAAGAGGTCACGGGCATTTACAAACGGCGGGGATGCCGGACTTCAAAGAATAAAATGGATATCAAATATCTATAATTATGGATGATGCCTAAAGTCAACAATGTGAATTAGAATGTCGTATGTTATCAATGTAACGAGCAATGTCAGGAATTATCAATCTAGGAAGGATGTCAAATATCAACAATATAGTGGAATGTCGAATATTGACAATACAAAGAAAGTTGTCGTATTTCACGACTGTAACAAACGATGCCGTAAATCATCAATATGACAAAAATGCCATAAACCATCAATAAAGGAGGATGCCGCAATTCATCGGTGTAAGTAGGGTTGCTGCATATCAACAGCACAGTGAATGATGCCGAGAATCAAGGATGTCGAAGGACACGTGGCCGTTAGGTCGCTTACTTCAATCCCTATAAATATGGACCCATAGCTTCATGGAAGGGGCGAATTCTTCCTATCGCTTTTCTTACATTTTCAAATTTGTATACCCTATATCGAATTGGGGATTTAAAGTGTAGTGTAAATTTGTGACATTTTGCAAATAAGAACTTGTATAATCAACTTTGCATAGCATACAACATGTGAATAAAGATTCTTGACTATGATATGACCTATGACTTGTATATGAACTTATGTCCTATTGCTTATGGCATGTACATGACTTTTCTATTGAACATGCATACTTTTTGCGAGTTGGCATAAGGCTTATCAAATCTATCTTTAATCAAGCTTTATCTACCTAGCACATTTTGGGGTAACAAAGAAATTTGTTAACACTTTATGAAATAGATAATGCGAGTTTGAGGATACTTCAAAATGCAATACTATACACGATAATTCATATGGTAGGAGAGTCATTCAGAAGTAAATTGCTTATTCATTTGTGTTTTGATTCCAAAAAAGTGATTTTAGAAAAGGTGCGAGTCAAAGTAATTCAATGAACTGTCAAAAGGTGAAATTTGCAGTGGTTGCTTTTAAAAATGAATGTAGGCACACACAATCCTCAAGTTAGGTAGATTTCAGAAAGGAAAAAAGAATCAAAGAGAGTCCTTTAGTTTCATCTTACGTATAAATGGGAAATAGATTGAGCTGTACAATGAAAAGAGCAAAACCATTTTGGGTCATATTATTGTGACTTCTCTGGTGTAATGAGTCATGAACGAATCACATTGAAGCCGCATTGTGCAATATCATGTATAATGCAAGCAGACAAGACATAAAGAACGGTCCAAGCTTATTTCATGAGCAGAATTATTGACGTTTTATGTCCTTTTCTTTCTTTATTAGAGCAATTGAACATGGCTTTTTAGGATACTCCATTATGCATGTGCATTGGTGGTGTAAAATCAAATTCTACTTTGCGTTAAAATTAAGTTCATAGCACGATACAAAGCCGACCATTTATATGCTTTAAAAATGTACATGTGATAGGGCTAAAAGTTGGCACCTGGTGAAATACACTGATGTTTATGCAGTGGATCGTCTCCGGAAAAGACAACAGATGTATATTTTACTGCCGGGGAAGAAACAAATAATGAAGTACAAATTTCTTTTTGATTTTACCTTAGGTTATAAATATGTCAAATAAGCACGTTTCTATGACTTCTCATTTTATATAAATATATTTATTAATGTCTTCTAAGGCATTACTAGCCCGTCTAAGAACATTGAAACACCAACCAAATAAAAGTGAGGCAAAGTATTAAACTCCAATGAAGATAATGGTCCTAAAGTTAGTTTCAAATGATTGATAGAAGGCGACCATAACCAACGAGCTGTTCTGTTCACTCCTCTCTCTCTCATCGACAGCAACCGAGCGAACGTGCGGCACAACCAGGAGGGATAAACAAGCCACAGACTAGTTTGAGAAATAGTTTATAACGGCAAACTTACAACAGCAAAGTCTTTGCCGTTATAAACTCTTAACCCTAATCCAGCCGCCACATTTTCACTTTCATCTTCTATCCGTCCTTCATTTTTACAGCAACCCGAGAGCACGAAAACCATCATCCCCAACCCCAATTTCCACCACCAAAGCCGCAAATCCGACCATTTTTTGCCAAAATAAAGGCAGTTTTTGAGATACACGCTCGAAAAGATGTCCAGATTGCTTAAAAACTTTGTCAAAAAGTTCATGCGCGGAGAAGGCAGCAGCAACGATGCCGGTGGCGCAAGCAGGAGCGGCGAGGAGCAGAGTGTCGTCTTATATGGGCAGGATCCGGATCAGCCAGGAATAGAAGATTTGCTATTAGCCGCCGAAAATCTCGAGAATCAGGACAGGGGCACAGAGGAAGGCGGTCATCGGGTTTGCGGCGGTCGTAGGGGTGGTCGAGCAGCCAAGACGCGCGGGGGTGTTGTGCAGATTTCTACCAGACTAGCCGACCTTGACGGATTTCAAGATCCGAACCTTAGCACGACAAAATTATCTATGTTTTCCAACTTTCGCGCACTTTTAGATGGCGAAGTACACGTCAGCACGCAGACGAGTTTGGCTGTAAGTATTTCTTTATATGGTTTAAATAACTGCAATACGTTGTTAGTTTAAATATATAGTATGACTTTATTTAAATTTAACAGTCGCGAAATATCCATTTTCGGGGTTTGTTAGCGAACACACTTAAATATTTTCATGAACATTTGGAAAATAAAGATAGAGTCATAGCACTACTACACGGGCTTGGATTCCACCATTTCTTAGGTAATCGAACGAACCAACTTTTTAAAAACTAGTTAATTTATCCCTCCGTAATTTAACTTGATATATACTGTACAATTCTAGGACTCAATAATGTTATAAAATGTGATGTTCAGTTGTGCGCGACTATTGCTTTACGATGGAATAAAACCATCCATACTTTCCACTTTCCTTGCGGGAAGTTGGGAATTACACCACTTGATTTCTCCATGCTCACCGGCATTAGCATTGGAGTAGCTGCTTTTCCACTGCTTCCTTTCGATGATGCTCGATGGCGTGATCCCGAGCGCGTTCATGATCTTCTACCTCATTTTGACGCCTCTGATACGTCATATCATGTAGGAGGAGCTATTAGAGTCAGCACTATTCGTGCTGCCATGGACAGCATTCTCGCTCATTACTCACCTGATGATGATCTTGAGCTTGCTCGATTATTTGTCCTGTACCTCATGGGTAACCTGTTTTTCAGCACATCGAGCAGTAGTTTGGTGGTTGGGTTTATTGAGGTCGCATCTGAGTAGGATTACAGCGGTGCTATTTTATATGACTGGGGTACGCCTATTCTTGCGTACCTGTACAGATGCCTCGACATACAGTGCACCATTTCAGACGCACAAGTTTCATTTTTTAGTTTCTGGGAGTTGTTACAGTATTGATAATTTGAGTGCTACAGGAATTTTCATTTCATCACTCTTACTTCTGATGCTTCTACTTTTTTACCCCGTTTGTCATTTTGGTACGCGGATAACAGGGACCCAGGGATAATGAATCCCGCCATGTGTATTTTGTTTCCCACAACCAGATTGATTTGAGGATGTATAGACACCAGATTATATGGCATCCATTTCACGATAGTGTATCCTTTGGCATTGATTTTATAGAGATCGCTAGGATGCTAGCCGGGAGGAGATTTCCACTCCTATCTTATCCCTCGACGTTTGGTGCATATTGGTTTCTGGATGAGAGGTGCAGGAGATAGTTGTATGACTTTGATGCTATTCCCGATGATCCACACCCTCATACCTATCGTTGTATGATTTACCCATCAAAGCAGCTAGACTTGGCGAGGGCAGGTGGTTGGTGGCCGACTGAGGGATTTGTTATTACCGGTCAGTCATACGTTGACTTTTGGCGTATATTTTATACCGGTTCCACTGATACCATTACACATGCAGCGGCGATAGATTTGGTTGGTGTGTCCGCTATACGGCACGACATACATCCCCCAATTGTCGAGGATCTCACTCAGCCCAGCCAGAGTTACCGTGCACCCGATCATGCGACGGCTGCTTCTCACTTTGGATGGACCATGAGAGTTCCTACCATTGGACCAGACCGCTATGTTGACATATATCATCTTCTAATGCACGATCATTACCCCGATCCTACCCAGATATCCTACCATGATCTATAAGGCATGCAGATGGAGATTAGACATACATGATACATGGAGCATAGGCGTAACATGGACTACTACGACGGTGAGCTACGTCGGCAGGCAGAGGAAGCAGCACGACTGCAGGCACAACTGGAGGAAGAGTGCAAGAGATTTGCGGACATGCAGATGTACTATCAGCATTTAGCTGGTCCGAGCGGTGTTGGAGATGATGAGGAGGAGAGGTGCCGACGACGTCATAGACGTCCACGTACAGATGGATGATCTTGTGTATTGTAGTTCATTTCTGTTTCTATGCACTTTATGTATTTATTCTTTTGGTCTGATGTATTATATACCTACGATATTTGGTCTGTGTATCAATGTTGTTATTATTCATGTTTCTGTGTAGTTTTTGTTATTGTTCATGTACTGGGCTGTATGATATATCCGTTGTATTCAGTTTATGCATTGACATCATTGTTTTTTATGATTATGTGTTGTTGGCAAATGTGAATTACTGAAACTGTATTCAAATGATATCAAGCTGTGACGCCCCACCCTGAGACCTTATTTTGCAGTGAATTTTTGTAGAGACAAAGTATAACATGTAATCAATCATCTGAAAGAAGTCCGGCAATATTTCGTTACCGGAATCTATAGATACAAGCCTCCAAACAAGCACTACAGAGCAGCTTTGAACAAAAAGAAAAAAAGTTTATAAATTTATCTACTGAAGCAAATATATTCACATATTTACACTATACAATAAAACAAAGTCATTTTCTTTTCAATTTTTCAACCAAACAAAATATGTAAATTTACATACTCATGAAATAATTTATTTTAACAACATTTAAAATCATGTTATTTGACTAACACTGTAAATGTATTCATATAATGAATAGATAATGGAAAAAATGTATTTATACAGGACAGATGGATTTATATAGGCAGTTAATATTTAACTTTATAAAAGCAGTTAGTGTTCCATGGTTATATAATAAATAGCTACTGGACAAAATGTAATTATATAGGAAGTTATTTTTTATGTTTATTTTTTACCATGTTTTTCTGTGCTAATTTTAGGCTATTTCCTTTGCTCTCTTCTTATCATAATCACCAGTTTGCCATTTCCCTCTTCCCTTCTATATATACACATACCAGTACACATAAGCTTCTTCACAATCATCTACTCCTTTACTACTATCTACATCTTCCTCACATTCATTTACATCTCACAAAGATGCCATCTTGGCCTTCTTCTATTGAGTCTGATATCGGAGGCTATGTACCTTTAGAAAGCCCAAGAATCGATGAGGATTATCAAGAATAGCACTACAAGGACATTCGAACCGAGTTCCTAGATCTTAGCCAACTAAGACTTCAGGATGATGTTCAACTTGCATATGAACAACAGTTAGGGCTCCAACCATATGAAGCGGAGATCGGAGTTCCTGCTAACACCCAGCAACGTCGAGAAGTTTGTAATGAACGATTTCAGATGGAGCAGGAAGTTAACTCTCCTCCATTACTATATTGTGTTTGCGGGGTTTCGGTTACGTATTCCGTCATCCGAAGTGGAAACGACATTGGTCGGCGCCATTACAGATGCCATAACTTTCCAATTGGTTATGGTTTGTGGGAATGGATTGATGATCCGTTCCCTCGTCGAGCGGTGGAATAAGCAAATGAACTGGAACAAGAAATAGCCATGCTACATGGCATGCTAGGTGCATTGGAATTTCAGCATGGTGCTGGGCGTAACTAACATGATGAAGCATGTACTTTTTTTTCATTGTATCTTTAAGTATGTTGTTCGATTAAGTTAGTCTTTTTTGTATGTCCAAGTATGTTGCGGTATGTTCAAGTATGTTTAAGTATGTTGTATGTTGTTGTGCGTTTAAGTACATAATTCAGTCTCCAAATTACATCGAACATACACAACTCATATTACTACTAATGGACATGCATTAAACTAATACAAATCATAGAATTCAATTTCCATTAAACTAATACTTCAACATAAGCAGACCTAATACAGTTGGACAAACACATAGGCATATATCGTTCGTGGACACATCACTCATTCAAACTGTCTAACATAATTTACCCACAACTCGTAAGCATCATGACCAACAAAGTGTGTTTGATGATCCATAAAATACAGGGAGCCAAAGGTTGATCGGGTCATTTGAAAAACATTGTCGCATTCTACCTTGGTCACAATTCTCCGATACCTCCTCCAAGCTCTAGTGAATGTAACGAATGTACTTCTAGTATCTAAATTGCGTATTCTTAGCCTACACTCTGGATGGTTGTTGTAAGCATCATTGACGGTGATTCAAAAATCTTCATCGACCTCCTCTTCCATGTGCCTTGTATCCATCAGAATATAAGCTCTGATCAACACCAAATAATCATAGGGAGACCATGTTTGATTTTCCATTTGCACTCTTACGAACCAACCACAAAACTTAGGGTATAAGTAGTATGGGCATACTAATTGTAGCCGTTACTGTCATGTCATTTCCATCAGTGCACTCATAAATAGCCGTTGGACTGTCCTGTCATTTCGAACAGTACCAAGAAGTAGCCGTTGTTGTCCTGTCATTTCCAACTGTCATATCATGCCATTATGGCCTCTGCAACCGTACAAAAAAGCAGTCACTGTCATGTCATTTCTACTGTAGCCATATAGCATTTGCCAAGACATTATATCACTGACATATAGCATCTGCCAAGACATTATATCACTGTTGTCCTGTCACTTCCATAATGTAGTTTGGTGTCATAGTGCAGTATAGTGTAGCTTTCCATAATGCAGTATAGTGTAGTGATTTTCCCCATAGCCATAATGCAGTTTGATGTCAGAGGAGTGAATTTTTTTTGTACTATAGCTTGCATTATGAAGCACTAGCAATACATGTCATTATTTTGTCATGTAGTGATTTGCCATTTCATTTTTTGTCTCGTAGCCATAATACATGCATTACTTTATCAATTATTTTGTCATGTAGTGAATTGCCATTTCATTGTACCATGTTACGTAGCATGTGCTGGAGAGAAAAATAAAGGCTAACTTTAATGTTCGTCCCGTAGCCATAATGCATGCTTTCATTTATGCATTCGTGCTCATATAAATACATTCGTTCTTGATTGAATGAAACACAACATTGCAGAAATCTTCACAACCTCATAACTCAAAATACATACTCCTTGACAATCATGGATCCCAACATGTACTACCAGTACTACCAAGACATAAACCAAAGTTACGACAATAAGCAAGAAATGGATGATCTCAGACGATAGAGTTACAAAATCAACAAGCAGCAGCCGAGTATTCTTATTTTTTTGGTGAAGGATCTACGAGCAACCGTCATGGTAGTATACCTGGAAGGATTGACTGAAGATACAAGAGGGACTATAAGGATGGACATGAAAGGCTGATGAAGGACTACTTCATTGATAATCCAACTTACAATATTACTTTGTTCCTCCATCGATTTCGAATGAGCCCAGATGTATTATCTAAAATTTATCTTAAACTTAAGGAAAAAAAACCAATATTTCACTTATAGGCTAAAAGGAGCACAAGAACCCGGACATTCTCCCCACATCAAAATCTTGGCTGCTTTACGTATTTAAGCTATGGAACCGCCGGTGATCATATGGATGAATATTTCAAAGTCGTAGCATCAACTGCAATTGAGTGCATGAAGGAATTTTGTAAAATAGTTATTGAACAATTCGACGAGGAATACCTACGAACGCCGGGACTAAATGATGTAAGTAGGGTACTAGCCAGAGGAGAAGCTAGAGGTTTTCCAGGTATGCTTGGAATTTTGGATTTCATACATTGGGCATGGAAAAGCTGTCCAACGGGTTGGAAAGGAATGTTCACAGAACACAATAAGATGCCGACAATGATCCTTGAAGCGGTTTCCACTGATGATTTATGGGTTTGGCATGCTATCTTTAGCGTACCAGGTCCTTTGAACGATATAAATGTTTTGAAACATTCATACCTAATGTTTGAACTGTCTAACGGAATTTCAATGAATGTTACATATAAAGTTGGTAACGTCGAGCATCATACTGGGTATTACCTGGTAGATAGCATTTACCCAAAGTGGAGAACTTTAATACAAGGCTTTAGAGTACCAACAAATGACAAAGAGAGCTATTTCACTGAAAAGGTAGCAAGCTACAGAAAGGACATCGAACGAACGTTTGGTATCCTGCAAGCAAGGTTCAAGATATTACGAAATCCTACTCGATTTCATGATGCAAGAGTTCTATCTGAAATTATGTATGCTTGTGTAATAATTCATAATATGATAGTAGAGTCCGAGAGAGGCGGGTATAAAAATCAAAAGACTAATTACCCTGACTTGTTTAAGGGTTCTAACAAAAAACCCGATAGAAACATAAACTCGATGGAGGAATATGTTTCTATGGTACAACATATTGAAGACCAAACTGCAGAGTTCCAATTGCGTGACCAGCTGATGGACCATTTGTGGGCAAAAAGAGGCCGGAATAGTAGGAATTCTTAAGCATTGATTACAACAGTTTTTTCTGCACTATTAATGATTTGTTTTTTGTTTGCTACTTCGTTTACTATATTGTGTTGTTAAGGTTTTATATTTGCTCTTTTGTTTAATGTATTATGTTTTATAATTTGTATAATGACCATTATGTAATATTATTATGGAACTTATTTAATAAAGTAATGTCCGACCTTGATTCAAAATACATTAACGTTGCAATATAATTATATCAAGTACATAAACTCATAGACCAAAAGATAATTAGACATACTACAGAGATTCAACACAAGTACAAAGCAACCATGACAATGCAACAAAACATCTAAAACTCATCCCTAAACGAGCCACTACGGCTTCTGCTACCACTCCCACTACCTCTGACTTTCTTATATGTTTCTAGTTGCTCAGTTACTAGTTCCTGTTGTAAAGGAGAAAGCTTATTGAAATCACAAGTCACTAGTTTGATGTAATTCTTCTCTCGCATCAAAGCTTTCTTCTCTTCATGCGCACGTCTCCTGAACTCTCGATCGTCCATGATAGCCTTCTGGAATTCAGCTTCACTCCGGGTTCTTTGAGCTGAAAAGTTGGCTTTGTACACTCTTGTTTCTCTGGCAGAGGTCTTTAAAGTTCCTACAAATTTAGAGAACTCCACATTGCGCTGCTCCATCTGAATTGACTTGTTTCGTCCAAGAGGTCGGCCATCACTGCTTCCGTACAGTGGAGATCTTTCCTGCGAACTTGGATCGCTACCCGGACTTGAATCGGAGTAGTTCATTTTTCTAGCTTTGTTTTGTTGCTCGAAAAGGAAGTTGTTCGGATTCTTCCATTTCGGTAAACTGGACAGAAGATCAAAGCACTCTTGAAATTTGAACGGTTGGCCGTACTGCAGCTGATAGACCTTGCGCGATTCTTCAATCTGTAAGACAGATCCAAAAGTGTATGGATTTAAAAAACTACTCATACACGTTACATCATCAAAGAAATTTAAAACATTACTGTACTTACAATGTCGTAGGGAGCGACACCACTTTGCTTCCTATTCTGCAATTTGGTGAGTATTGCCAAATAGTTTTGGCATGCGGCGTTCATAACCCGATAACCTCATTTTAGCGATCCCCATGTTCTCTTCTTCGGTTCCAATGAGTTCTAAACTCCGCAACTCTTTCCCAAAATTTCCGCCCTTTCATATTATTTCCAGTAATGCTATCTTACGAAATGCGTGTCCATGATTTAGCAAGTGAAACATACTGCTCGGTAGTAAACTTACATTGCTTTTTTCTACCGTCAGCTGTCGTTCCTTCCTGTTCGACATTTTCGTCCTCAATGTCTTCTATGCCTTGTTCTGTTTCCATTGCAGCTGAATCTTTGCGTCGCCTTTCAAGAATGCCACTTAAGGATTTCTACTTCTTCTTCTTGTTATATTCCAGGCTAGGTGGCCAAACAAACCCTGCAGCTATTTCTTCTTGGAATTCTTCGACATTAGCTGCATCCTCTTCTTGGTTTTCTTCCTCCTCCTCCTCCTCGTCCTCCGCCTTCGAACTCTCAATAGTTTCTTCGTGGGTTGGAGCATTGCGTGCATAAGTAAATTGCCTTTGTAGCTTCTTCATTGCTTCACAGTCATGACTCTCTGACGGTTGTGCATTAAGATGTTGAGGTTGCATTTGATCGTTCTGCATCATCAAAGACATGTACGACGAATGATCATCGTATGCGCCATATGGAGGAAGTTGTTGGTAATATTGTTGTGGGGCAGTAGAATGCATGGGAGGAAAGTTAGGAGGAGCTAGTGGTTGATAAGGTTGGCTGTATCAAAGCTTGAATACAGCGAATATCCGTACTCGTGTGAAGGACGAAGCATTTTCTGCTGGTATGATGGACGTTGGTTGGAAAATCCAGAGGAATGCAAATTGGACGTGGGTTTCTTGCCGATAACTTTCTTCCCAGTTCGTTTGGAAGATGAAGACATTTTCAAAAGTAAAGAATGAAGAAGTAGATATTTGTTTGTTTGTAAGGAGGAGATGGTGGAATGAATGAAGATATAGGGTGAGTTTTGACCGTTGGAAGGAGCCGTTGCACTAGCCGTTGGTGTGCTAAGGTATGTTATTATAACGACAAAGACTTTGCCGTTATAATAACCAGCCTTTCTTCACCCAACCAGCCAAGAGGACAGCTCCAACTAGCCACGAACTGGCCACAGCGAAGTGAACAAGCCACATATGGTTGCTCCGTGGCTTGTTTAGTAACTGAACAAGCCATTGTTGGTTGTGCCCTTAGGATCAACGCTGTAACTACTACTGTAAAACGATTTTGGCAAATGCATGGAAGTGGAGCAGTTGTTACACAAGGAAACCTCTGATTATTAAGTAAGCATAATGCCAAAAAATGTAGATTTGCTTACAATACTTAATAATAGCTTTAGTGATACTGGGCTTATCAATGCTTATCAAAATCAATTAAAAATTCATAAATATTAACTAATAAAATGAAAAATACAACGTTTGTCAGCTTTAGAACAAAAAAGGGATGTGGGATGTCAGATTAGCGTTGGAATGTTGTCTATTACAAAAAATAACATCTGTTTTGCATCATGAAAAGAGTTTTCCAACACCCTTCTAATGTCATGAAAATGCCTTACAACTTACTCCTTCATGACTGAAAGCCCTATTTCCTCTTCTCACTCACAACATTCTAAATGTGAACAAACTCAATGACAGTGAAGAGAAAATCCAGATCCTTGCCCTCCGGCACCGCAAGCATCAGCAACAGCCTTGCCATCGTCGAAGCCCTCCAGCATCGCAAGCATCGACAAATCCCTTCTAAGCATTACCTAAGCCCTCCAGCGTCGCAAGCATCGTCGAGCCCTCCTAAGCCATGCCAAAGACCTAGCCCTAAGCAAGCATAACATGCATTATCGTTGGGTATATTTTAAATTGAAATTGAAATTGTTTTGTATGTTTTAAATTAGTATGTTTGATGTTGTTAAATTGGCGTTGGTAATTCGAATTCTTGAAATTGACATCGTATGTTTGACATTTCTAAAAGTGACATTTGTATATTTGACATTCTTGGCAAACTAAATATTATCCATGACTCATACACTATTAGAAAATAAACAATTTATCTACAAAGGTTACCATAGACATATCAATGACATAAGACGGTATCGAAGGTAAGTCATCGATAAATGGTCAAAAGAAAAAAGTCATTAGTAAGTCGTCAATATTTCTGACGATATACTTGCGATCAAATAAAATGCCTTTCCCATGTCTCGTCGAAAATTTCGACAACTTACCGACATCTTATTCCCACTAGTACATAACAAAACCCAAAATTCACATTTTATTTCCTCCAAATCAAAGCTCATGAATCAAAATCCCAGACCCTTGCTCTGTCGCCGCTAGACCAAAACCCACCTCCATTGTCCCTAGACCCTTGCTCGCCCACTTCTAGACCCTTGCTCCGCCGCCTCCATAACTGAACTCTCCTCCTTCACCGTGCTTCACCAAATCCTCACCCTTACCCTCCAGACTCGAAATCCCCCATTGCCAAAGCCCCCTCTCCAAAAGTACTCCGCCACATCTCCGCTGCTACTCCAAATCCTTCTTTTTCGATGACGTTTTTTCCATAGGCCCCTCCATCAATGCTGTTCCAAGCCCCCAATCCACCATCAATGTTGTTCTAAGCCACTAAGCCTCCTTCGGCCTCCAAAGCTTCAAAGGTGTGGTTCTTTCAATCCAAACACTACTTGTATTTTCTCATTTTCAATTTTCATTCTCATTGATTTACTGTTGAAGTTTTTGTATTGTATATTGGAATTACTTTTTTATTTCTTTTATCGCTTGCACACATTGGGGGGAGGGGTTGGTGGAGGGGGATATTCCCTCCCTTGTTGTGGCTATTTCTTTTTTACTAAAATATGGAGTTATTCTTTTTTGTCGTATCATCATCTTAGGTTAGCAATTGGCATTTGGATTTTCGTTCAAAACAATTGGCCTATTTTATAATCAATTCAAATAGTGATTTCTAGACCTCATCAAATTTAGAAGCATTTTTCTTAACTTGTCATTTTCAATCGTTAATTGGAGTGTACCAAAATTTCATCTTTCATCTTCCATTTTTGATTGCCTTGATTTTTGTTTGAAACTCCATTTATTTAAAACTTATAGTAATGCCTTTTTAATGTCTAACTGATGTTATAGGAGAATTCCATGATTTGGCTAAGGCATAACTCTTTTATGATTTCTTTATACCCTTTATGCGTTACACCATGTGTTTTGGAAGCTATAAGTTTTGGTTTTTCGTTTTTTGATTATGAGCAACTAGCCAAATCATATTGATCACTTCATACAAGTATGGAATGTTTTTGGTCCATTCAAGATTGGTTAAAATTCCTTTTATTTTTTGTTGTAGTATTATTTTCCTAGTCCTAGACTCTATAAGTATCCATAACCTCAAATTGGGTTGTGTTAATCCTAACTTTATTATGAAATCATTGGACTCGTGTACTTTACTTTTGCGAAGAGGCTTACCTTTTAGTTTTCGTTTCACCATACGCACACCATTTATATTCACCTATTACCATTTAATAAATTTGGCCTCCTATTTCATGTTGTTCTATATAATTCTCTCATGTTGTTGAGGACCACTAATATGTGGCAATGCTTTAAATTGTGAACCTAAAGTTTCCTAGATCGAATCTCTTAACACCATTTACCAACTTTCAAAAGTGTTTGCGCCAAAATTGGTCACAAACCCCGAATGTTGTGAAAGCACCAGTGTATGAATATAAATCAACAATATTCACACACAAATCCCAAATCTAAGCAAACAGAGTATCACAATTCAGAAATAATGAACAGAAACACGAGATTTATAGTGGTTCGGCGATCTTGCCTACGTCCACTCTGAAGTTGATGATTTTATTGATGTTCACTCGATGATTACAATCTCTTCTAATGTAGTACAACTGAAATTATATGCTAAGTCTCAATCTAAGGTAGCGGTGGTGTTCTAGAGTAAATCTGGCAGAATCTGGGCGCTCTTTAGTACTTAGAATTATCCGACCTCTTTTCTGAATGACTAGGGGCTCTATTTATAGGTGTAGGAGGCTGATATTTCGCCTAAAATGAGGGGAGACCAGTTCTGGTATGTCAGGGGGCCCTCATGGCCGAAATCTGGAGATCCGGGCCCACTTTGGGATCGATTCGACCCTTGGTTCGAATCGATTAAGAAATCATCCAATCGAGTTGAAATTTGGTGCGAACATTCTTCATCATGTGCTTAAGCTTCTGTTAAAATTTCATGACATTTGGACTTGTAGAACTCGAGTTACGATCGGTTCAAGTTGAAGATTTTTGCTTTCTGGAGTCGCTCGAATCGATCCATTCGAATCGATTCGTTCGAATCGATTCTCCTTCACGTGAAGACAACGGCGTGGTGCGCATACTTCGTATCGATCCGCTTCTCACTCCGGATTAACTGGGTCGACTCCATGTTCCTCGCCGCTTTGACTGGGTGGATTCGTGGTAGTGGATTCGAAGACATCCCTCTTCGAATCGAATGAGCGAAGGTCTTCTTCGAATCGATCTAGGTACGTTAAAGTTGATCGATTCGAAGTTGCCTCAAACAGTGTGGATTCGAAGGTCTTCAACATGGTTGATACGAAGTGAAACAAACCCGTGGACTCGAAGCATTCTGTCTTGATGGATTCAAAATCACTCATGGGATGGAGTCGAATTGAGTCCAGTTCGTGGATTCGAACGTTGAGGGTGTTTTGATGGAGTCGAAGCAATGGACCTGAAGGCAATCATAAGATGGAATCGAAGCTTCTTTCATTTCATCGATTCGAAGGTCTTCTACTTCGTTCGATTCGAAGTGAAAGCATGTTTGATGGAGTCGAAGGCTAAAGCACTTCTCAGGGATTCGAAGCAATCAGGGGAATTTCGTTGGAGTCGAGCTTGATGGATTCGACCTTTAGGGGATTCGAACCATATGGAAACGAATTCAAGGCCATGTCCTTCACTTGCGTCGATGATATCTTGAGCGTACGATCTCAGATTGTCTTGAAATTTGGAATGCTGGCTTTCATGGCTTTGCTTGATATGTATTATCAATTGTAGCCCGATCCGGACTCGGACAAAATTCATCGATATCCATGGTGAACTTGTGATGTAACTGTCCTACAGGATGAACTGTCATTGAGTTCTAGTCAGTTTTTTGATGTCATGGCCTTGCCAAAAGGCGGGATAACATTTGCCCCCCAAAACATGCCTTGCGATAGGAAGGTGTGTTTTGTAATGCCATAAGCTGGATGTTCATATCCTGTTGATGCCCTGCAAAGAAATTGATAGTTTTATCTGATCACAAATGACGATCGTTTGGGATCGCATGTCATTCGAGGCGATATGGGACCTTTCGAGGTCGAAGGTCGTTCACGGCAAATAAAGAAATGGGACCGTTCGCGGTCGGACGCCGTTCGCGACAAATAAAGAAATGGGACCGTTCGCGGTCGGATGCCGTTCGCGGCAAATAAAGAAATGGGACCGTCCGCGGTCGGATGTCATTCTAGACGAGTTGCGACCATTTGTGATCGTGTGTCGTTCTAGGCAAACTATGACCGTTCGCAGTCAGGTGACGTGGAAAGAGGAATGTGATCGTTCGCGATCGCGTGCCGTACGGGGCAAAAATGTGATCGTTCGCGATCGAATGTCATATTAGGTGAATTGTGACCGTTCGTGGTCGAGTGCCGTACGAGGCAGAGTGTGATCGTTCGTGATCGAATGTTATACTAGATGAAGTGTGACCGTTCGCGGTCGGGTGACGTTCGAGGCAAACGGTGACCGTTCGAGGTCGGGTGTCGTTCGAGGCTAATGGTGACCGTTCGAGGTCGGGTGCCGTTCGAGGCGAATGAGTGTGCCCGGGAGGGGGACATAGTATTATCAATGTCAGGTTTACGTTCGGGTGAACTTCTGAATCAGCGATCGTGGCGGTTCGTCGCCATACAAGGTGTGCTTGTGGACCGTTCGCGATCCAAAGCATACGCAAGTAACTTCCTCTACAGAATTGAAAATATCAAATTAACGTTCACAGAAATATTCAAACAAACAAAGTCTAAATGTTCAAATCAACATGAAACAAAAGCAAAGCAAGGATGTCGAAGTGTAAATCCTCACTACGAGATGATCAACAATCATTCAGAGCATGCCTGTGGATCGTTCGTGATCTCATACATGTGTAAATGGTTTGATGTTGTTAGTGAGAAGTTTACGACTTGTTCATCGTTTATTCAAATCAATTGATAACCAAACGGTGTCCTGGTTCATGATCACCCCTAGCTGATGTAGATGGTGGTCGCTCTGGTTCCACCGTTGGAGTTCTCCTCCTCACATACTGAAGTAGCCTGCCGTTCCTGATATGCCCTTCTACTTCATCCTTCAGATGTCTACAATCATTTGTGCTATGCCCATTCAGCTCGTGGAATAAGCAATATTTGTCTGATTTTCTCTCGTTAGTAGTTGGATCCCATCGTATTGGTCTACGATAGGCAACTTGCTCTCGGGTGTCTTGGTAGATTCGCTCCAAACCCTCGTTGAGTTCTGAATAAGTGGTAAATCGCGGCTCCCTCCGTTGCCGCTTTGACCTGTCATCATTTTCTTCAGCCTTTCATTTTCCTTTATCCTGGCCTAAATCCTTTTCAAAAGGTTTTTTGTCTTTAAGTGCATAAACTTCTATTCCCTCTCCTTCTTCGCTTTCAGCATTAGCGTCTTCCAATCGTAAAAACATTTCTGCCTCGTGATAGAATTCTCCTAGATCCATAGGTGGATCCTTAGTTAATGAATTTTTGAATTCCGTGCCGTCAGCTATCCCGGACACAGCTGCCATCATAACCATGGATGGATCTGGCCGATACACCGATGCTGCTGCCGCATTAAACCGCGTCAGGAAATTCCTCAAAGACTCTCCAGCTTTCTGTTTTAGCGTTGCCAAACTCATCAGATTCTTTGGTCTTGAAATATGAACCCTGAATTGCCTCATAAATTTCTCAATCAAATCGGTCCATGTCCCAATGGAGCCGCTCTCTAGCTGTCTGAACCATAAAGCTGCTATATTTGTCAAATACAATAGGAAGCACCGGGCCATGACTTCCTGTGATGCCCCCAGCACTTCCATGTGCCTTATGTACCTCGTTAGATGGACCGCAGGGTCCGTCCTCCCATCATACCTCTCTACTGTTGGTAGTTTGAATTCTGGTGGGTTCCTAGCCAATCTAATCGCAGGAGAAAAGGGACTCTTGTTCACGTCTTCAAGATCTCTGTTTACTAATCCGCCTCTCATGGCTTGCCTGACCATCTCTGCCAATCTATCATTATCTCCAAGCTATAGTCCTTGTTCACTACCTTCGATCTGCCCCCCGAGTCCGTGTGAGCTTTCGGGTGTCTGCCCCCCTGGCTGAGCATTCATCCCTCTAACGCCGCCAGGTTGCTCGGATGTCCTTGTCTCTCTTCCCAGGTTCGGATCAACATGTCCTAAGTGTGTGCCCCCCAGCTCCGGCGCTGCGTTAGATGGTCCTGCTCCGTTCTGGATTCTGGTTGCTCCTTGATTTTGTGCTCCAAGTTGTCCCATCTGTTGAAGCAAATTCTGGATCATTTCCTCTTGTCTCTTCATAATTGTCTCCATCTCTTCCCTAGTGATGAAAATTGAAACTTGGTTCGCTCCTGATGAAGCCTCTTGACTCCCTTCGTGCTGACTTCGCTCTGGCCTTTGCCTTTTACTTGCTTGTCTTGTCATGATTCTTCGGATCTGAATCCCTTAGCCTTCTGTTTCAACTTTCAAATGATAGAACTCCTGAGTTCAGTTCTCAGTGAAAGCACCAAAGTGTTTGCGCCAAAATTGGTCACAAACCCCGAATGTTGTGAAAGCACCAGTGTAAGAATATAAATCAACAATATTCACACACAAATCCCAAATCTAAGCAAACAGAGTATCACAATTCAGAAATAATGAACAGAAACACGAGATTTATAGTGGTTCGGCGATCTTGCCTACGTCCACTCTGAAGTTGATGATTTTATTGATGTTCCTCGATGATTACAATCTCTTCTAATGTAGTACAACTGAAATTATATGCTAAGTCTCAATCTAAGGAAGTGGTGGTGTTCTAGAGTAAATCTGGCAGAATCTGGGCGCTCTTTAGTACTTAGAATTATCCGACCTCTTTTCTGAATGACTAGGGGCTCTATTTATAGGTATAGGAGGCTGATATTTCGCCTAAAATGAGGGGAGACCAGTTCTGGTACGTCAGGGGGCCCTCATGGCCGAAATATGGAGATCCGGGCCCACTTTGGGATCGATTCGACCCTTGGTTCGAATCGATCAAGAAATCATCCAATCGAGCTGAAATTTGGTGCAAACATTCTTCATCATGTGCTTAAGCTTCTGTTAAAATTTCATGACATTTGGACTTGTAGAACTCGAGTTACGATCGGTTCAAGTTGAAGATTTTCGCTTTCTGGAGTCGCTCGAATCGATCCATTCGAATCGATTCGTTCGAATCGATTCTCCTTCACGTGAAGACAACGGCGTGGTGTGCATACTTCGTATCGATCCGCTTCTCACTCCGGATTAACTGGGTCGACTCCATGTTCCTCGCCGCTTTGACTGGGTGGATTCGTGGTAGTGGATTCGAAGACATCCCTCTTCGAATCGAATGAGCGAAGGTCTTCTTCGAATCGATCTAGGTACGTTAAAGTTGATCGATTTGAAGTTGCCTCAAACAGTGTGGATTCGAAGGTCTTCAACATGGTTGATACGAAGTGAAACAAACCCGTGGACTCGAAGCATTCTGTCTTGATGGATTCAAAATCACTCATGGGATGGAGTCGAATTGAGTCCAGTTCGTGGATTCGAACGTTGAGGGTGTTTTGATGGAGTCGAAGCAATGGACCTGAAGGCAATCATAAGATGGAATCGAAGCTTCTTTCATTTCATCGATTCGAAGGTCTTCTACTTCGTTCGATTCGAAGTGAAAGCATGTTTGATGGAGTCGAAGGCTAAAGCACTTCTCAGGGATTCGAAGCAATCAGGGGAATTTCGTTGGAGTCGAGCTTGATGGATTCGACCTTTAGGGGATTCGAACCATATGGAAACGAATTCAAGGCCATGTCCTTCACTTGCGTCGATGATATCTTGAGCGTACGATCTCAGATTGTCTTGAAATTTGGAATGTTGGCTTTCATGGCTTTGCTTGATATGTCTTATCAATTGTAGCCCGATCCGGACTCGGACAAAATTCATCGATTTCCATGGTGAACTTGTGATGTAACTGTCCTACAGGATGAACTGTCATTGAGTTCTAGTCAGTTTTTTGATGTCACGGCCTTGCCAAAAGGCGGGATAACAAAAAGAAAAGTAAATAATTCTCTCTTATGTACATTAAAGCTAGCTACATTTACGAAAATGAATGTGTATTGATTTTGAGTTGAGTATATATGTTTTTCTAAGATGCTAGTAATATTTGACTTTCTCATTTCCTTTAGTCATATGAGGTAAGATTAAAATGAGTATTAGCTGCAGTCTAGTTGGTAGTTGAAGATGGTTGTAAAACCTATTAAGGTTGACCGGTGTCATTCATTGTTGTTGATGGAGTAACGTCTCCCTTTTCTAAGATTAACCAGTTTCAACAGTAAATTAATATATTGTCTTTATATTAATAATAAAATTGATTTTGAATGATTCCATTGCACTTGAAGTTTTAGATGGTTATTCACCATATAATACAATGATATTTTTTCTGATGATGGACATTATCCTTTTTTTTTGCAGATTCTACTAATATTTCAACCATATTCATCTGATGATAGTATGGATATGATTGAAAGATTGATAGAGTCTACAAAAAAGGAGCAACATCTATCATCAGAAAAAACTATCATTGTATTAGATAGTAAGGAAACAAAGACGGTCTAAAGCTATATCACATGTATATGGTATTAATTTATTTTTTGAATAAAATTGTAGTTCATTAGCCATATGCTCGAAATTAATCTGTTTGTCTGGTTAGTTTATTGTTCGCTCTAATATTTTGCAAGTTTTTGAGCAACATGTATTTGGTATGAAGCCAGGTTGCCTGGTAGTAGCGTTGTTATAACAGGTGATGGTGGATGGGAACGTGCTGGGGGGGATGGTGTTAGCATTGGAGTCATTGGCTGTTGGTGATGGTGGTTGGTAGCAGTATCGCCACTAGTACTTTCCTATCAACCATCATCAGTTATCACAAAAATACCACACATGTCTCTAGTCATTGCCTCGGTTGCATGTCATTGCAACGTGGTAGTATTAATAGAGGAGATGCTTGGATATACGTGGTAGTGTTGTTATAACTGGTGGTGGTTGGTTGGGATTGTAACGACCCTGAATTTTTGACATTGGAAATAAGGATATTTAATTGATTTTAAATATCTGGATTTTGGTTTAATTTGAAATTCAAATATCAGAATGAATTTGGCAATTAAATTATTGAATTTAATTTATTGAAGTTGGGTAAAAATTTGAATTTTCAGTTTTAAGCTGATTTAAAATATTTTTAAGGCTTAGAAAATTCATATTGATAATACTGAAGATGATGGAACTTTCAGAATTGAATTTGAAACTGTTTTGTTCAGTTTTGAAATTTTATCGTTTAAATCGATATTTAAAAATAGCGTTCCGAGGCACAGTCTTGAAATTCGACGAAACCAGTTCCATTGGATCCGTAATATTGTATTATTATCGGATTTCAAATTTCAGAGCGTTTGGAGTTGTTGTGTGGCCGTACGATAAGTAAATGCGTTGAAAATTTAATTGAAATTTAAATGAATAACTGGTTCAAAAAGCTATCTTCTCCATACGATCGAATTTGGACTCGAAACCATTTCCATTACGTTCGGAATAGGCATATAACATTACAAACGCCTAGCGGCACGTCTCGATAGGATATCGAAATTTTGAGTTACATTTTCGAGACAATTTGAATTTAAAATTTAAATTAAATAATATATTTATATACTTAGTCAACCCAGCTGAGATTCTTTTCCATCAGCCTGCTTCCTTTCTCCATCGTAACTTTTTCTCCTCAGCAGCTTTTATCTCCTCTACTTCACGAAAAAGAAAAAAAATCTTCTCTACGCAAACATCATTTCCCTTTATTTCATTTTATAACCGAAGCTTTCAAGGAAAAAAAATGGTAGAACAAAGAATTGATAATCGAAATACAAACGATTTCCTACTCTTCCTCAAAAATCAAAACCCCACCTCCAAGTTTTCCCTCTTTCGATCAAAATTAATTTCGATCGATTCGACGTCGTCGTGGAGGAATCGAGCAGCGCGCACGCGCGATGCCAAGAAGCACGTGAGGCATGAGCGACGAGTCTAGGGATGCCACGATGTCAAATGACGTTGAGTTCAGGCATGGCGTTCGAGTGGGCATTCACGTGACAGAGGCGGAGTCGCAGGCGCTCGTGCACGCGTGGCCAGGAGAAGAGTGTCGACCGATTTAAGGGGGGGGGAGGTTGATTCGATGGATGATTGCTATCGCCTGTCGTCTAGGATACCGTGGTGGCACAATGGGAAACGAAGTCTAGATTGTCGCAGCAGCAAGCATCGGGGGGGGGGGGCTGGAATTCGTGGTGGTCGCACGCGTAAGGGAGCCGACTAGGGTTCTGTTCAATCGAGATCGGGCAGCAAGGTATACGCAAGATTTTCAATTCAATTTTAATTGAAAATTAATTCAAACCTATACAGATTATTCTGAAATGAATAAGATATATATATACATGCATGTTTGAAATATATATGTAGTTTACAGTAGAAGGAAAGTTATTTTGAAATTAAAATGCTTAGTTAAATAAATTTATTTAAAAGAAATTTGTTTAAAATAAATTCGTTGGATAATAAAAAAAATTACCAAGCGAAAATTTGTTATTTGATTAATTCAAATATTAATAGATTGTATAAATTGTTTATACAAGGTTAAAAAATGGAGAAATGGTCGAAATGGAAATGGATCGCATGCATTGTTAAACGTGAGATCTTCTCACTCAAATTAAAATTGAATTGCAGTTATTAATTGATTGCCTGATTGTGATAGTATATATAGTAGTATATAGCAATATATATATATATATTGGAATATATATATATATATATATATATTGGAGTTGTTGATTTCCCGCATTATATAGCGGATGAGACCCTATGCGCCGCATAATAGCAGATGATATTTTATAAATCCCATATACCGCGATATTCCACCTCGAAGTGGAATGGGTATTTAATTGTTGTGCTAACATCTGTGGATGCATGGAAACAGGTTGGAGGGATCCAACTGGATTCCTAAAATTATATGAATTTGTTTCATATGCTGTGTGAAAATTTATTTATAATCTGTGAATGATTATATTGACGATTTGAATTTTTTGAAGGCTATAATTTAGCCGAATATATTTTTGGTATCGTTGGATACCAGAAATAAATAAAATTGGATTTTTGAAATTAAAGTAGGAAATTTGAAGTAAAACTCATTTTGAAAGAATTGGTTGAATTTCAAAGAAGGAATTTAAAAGCATAAAGTTGATTTTTGAAATCTTATCGAATTATTTCCAAAATATGGGAAAAGATTTTTATAAATGGATTTTGAATAGTATTATTCAAAAGTTGGGAAATTTATGTAAAATGGAATTTTAGATGGTTTGGAAGAGATAAAGGAATTTATTTTAAAAGGTGATAAGTTTCTAGAAATTTAATTGATAATTGATTTGGTATTTGAAAATAAATCTTTGAGAAATCGATGTGAAAATTTATTTGATGTTGAATGAAAAATTGATTTGTGTTGAAATAAACTTAGAAATCGATTTGTAAAATGATTTGGTAATTGGAAATAAATTTAGAAATCGATTTGCAAATAATTTGGGATTTGAAATAAACTTAGAAATCGATTTGTAAAATGATTTGGTGTTGAAATAATTTAGAAATCAATTTGGAATTTGATTTAGTGTTTGAAAGTGAATATTTGGAAAACGATTTGAAAATAGTGTACAAGTGAATATTTGGAAATTTAAATTCACAATGGAATTTATAAAGAAAAAGGGAAATAAATAATATCGGGAATTTTTATTCCAAGAGTGAAAAATGATTTGTTAATTTGGGAAAATTATTTAAATTGGTTGATTGTTGTGAATGTTGTTTGATAGTTAAATAACCGAATATCAATATTTGCCTTTGAAATGGCACTTGAATTTGTTTTTAAAACAAACGCTCATTATTCGGTTAAGCCGGGAGAGGACTTTGTGTCATATAACCTATTCCGAATAGTGATACGTCGTGAATGGACATCATTTAAAGACCGGTGTGAAGATCGGGTATTTTCAAAAATGAAAGGACAACCTGTCGAATGTCTCTGCACCGAGTTGCTCCAGTATAGAGATTTATATCACTCTTCTTATGATGGGAAGTCCAATCGGGATTATGAATACCTGGATTGCAAGGGCTTCTTTGGAAGTGCCTTCGGTTCTGTTCGAACCCAGAACAGACTTGTATGGTTGTATGTCTGACATTACACTTTGAGATATAAAGCTGATTTCTTTCAAATAAATTTCTGTTGTGGGCGGAAAATTTATTCTCTTAGCTTAACACCCTTCTCTGAGACGTACGAGCTCAGAGGTTATGTAGTTGAAGGTTATCAGTAATATACTCCCAATGTGGTAGTTTGGCATGCTAAGTGTTGCTGTGTGTTGATGATCATTCGTTGATCATTTGTGATCAAAGCATGGCTTTGTGAAAAAGCGTAGCTTTGTGAAAAAGCGTAGCTTTGTGGACGAGACCTCATCGGACCTCACAACCCGGAAATGGGTCAAAACAGGAAAATGCGGCAAGGTTATGAGGGTCGCTCCTTTTAGGGTATGTCATTTCCTTCTGGAAAAAGGTGATATTATGGTATGGAGCCCAGATATTTACCTGTGTGGTTTCTCCAATCTCATTTACTGTGTGATTATTGCTGTGTGATCGAGGGCCCTCGGATAAAGGTCCCAAAGGACCGGGGGGTGGCATACTCTTGTAGTAGTTACCTAGTGATAGAGGTAACCCGGCCTTGTGTTGGCAGAGATCCGGGTAGGTTCTCAGGACGTCCTTCCAGATGCGTACCCATTGACAGTGGGAAGTTTCTTAGCCTGACCATTTGTTGGAAATCCAATTCCCAATACGAACCTAGTACGGTTTTAGTTGTAGAACCTGCTATTTAACATAGTAGCTATAGTAGGCATAGTATAATGGTACATATGCTGGATAAGATTAATATTATACTTTCGAAATGTTTTCCACACTAGACATTAATAATAATATCAACTGATCTTTCGTAGTAAGCATCTTTGACTATCATAAGGAGAAATCTCCTCCAATTCTGCGTTTGCATTGTGTGTGTGGCGGGAGGCCTTATGGTAGTTTCATTTTCCAAAAGCATTGCGAATTTGTTTTATTTTCTTTGTGAAAATAACTGTTTTACGATATCACACCAGTCACCATGACTGACTCGGAGTTTATTGTTCCCTTTCTAAACTCTAGGTGCCCATAAATTTTCCACACGGGCAGCCTAGAGTTATGTTATCAGGATATTATGGATATTCTGGAGCTTTGGAGGCGAGCAGTATGGCGAGACGTACACCCGTACTTGTTTATTTATTCCGCTGTGTATTCTGTGTGAGGACAAGTTTATATAACTGTCCATTGTTGTATTGAGTTGTATATTGACTCTGATTGATGTATGTATAAACTGATATTGTTCTTTGTTTTAAAGGTTAGTTATTCATCTATTGTATATTGTTCCGCTGTGAATGTAAGATTCTGATATTGTTTCTGTTTCTGTTTTCTGTTCTTTCTTTTCTTCTGTCTTCTTCTACCTCTTCTTTTTAACCCTAATGGTTCGGTTTTCCGGCATTCGATTGCGCGACATTTGATACAGTTGTTGTATTGATGTCGACTTTGGAGCGTCGAAAGATCCTACCGTTACAAGTGGTATCAGAGCAATTGGTTAAGCGACAACCCTGGCTCTGTTGGGTGTTACTCATTAGAGATAGAGTCAGTAGTACTCTAGAATGAGTGTGAGTGTAATAATAGATATGAGTGCATATTTGTTAGTGAATACAAAAATTTGTTTTATATTATGTTGACTTATCGGTTGACTGTTTATAGATTCTGGTCGATACAGTCTAGCTAACTGTAATCGATAGTGGTTTCTAAACTCTTAAACAAAATAAACTGACACAGTATTGTTTTTAAATAGGGTAAATGAAATAATTTTACCCAAAACTATTTTTGTGTAGAAAATAAATCATTTCCCATAAATTATTATAGTATATGGATGCTTGGTTGTTAGGAAGAGATAATATTGAATTATATCATTGTTATATGGAAATTGAATAAGAAATAATGGTATAACCAAAGATTTGGAGATAAATTCATTTAACAAATGAAATTTATGAATATGAATTGAAAGTATAAGGAAATAAAGTTCATATACGAATGAGATTTGTAAATATAAATTATAAATGTGATTTATAATTGGAAATAGAATTCCAGGGAAATATTTGGAAATAAAATTCATTTATGGAATGAAATTGGTAATATGAAGTTTATAAATGAGTTTTATAAATTGAAATGAGATGCCAGAGTAATTGTTAAAAGACTATGGAATTTCTTTAAAATGTTATGGAATGTAAATAAGTTGATGACTTTTAAAATATTTAAAATTTGATTGAAATAAGATTCAAATTGAAAGGGAATGAATTTGTGAATGAACAAATGAGGTTACATTTGTAAATAAATTGGAATTGAATAATGAAATGAGATTGATTTGAATCAAGTTGGAGAAAAATAAAATAAAATGGATTGAATTCAAGTAAACTAACTTGATAATTTATTAATTCATAAAATAATGAACTGGAAGTTGAATTAGTTAAATTAAAGTTCAATTGTGAGCTGAATAAAAAAAATGGTTTGAATTTGCATATAAATTCAAGTAAGTAGTAAAAATAAATTGAAAATTTCCTTGTTATTGATAAAGTAAATTCAGGATGAATTGAATATGGAAATGTGAAATTTAAAATGGATGAGTGAATATACTAATTTAATTAAATTAGTAGATGGAATGGATTTGATAAATGAAAAACCAAATCAAAGATATAAATTGGAAATTGTTTACAAGGAAACTATAACTTGAATTTTGAGTTGAAATAACTTAAGTAATATTTGGATAAAAGCCCAACTTAAGAAGAAAATTGTGAAATGGTTGTTGTCGAATTTTGTTGAATGGTTTTCAATGAAATTTGTTTGATTAATGGGATGCAAATTAAATTGAATGGAAATTGTATGTGAATTGGTCGTAAGAAATTTAATTTGTATTGAAACTTGATAAATTTCTAATGGAAAGAATTTTGAATGTATTGCTTATGAAATCTATGTATTTGCTATTGAAATTAAGTGAAATGTAAACAAATTTCCTATATATGTCACTTACATATTTAAACTGAGTAAGCATAGGTTTTTGGAAGTCGTTTGGCTGCATTTTGGGTTGCGCAAATGCTAATAAATAAGCCGCTTTGCTTAAAATGCTAATAAAGGTACGCCTACGCAATACAAAATAGGAAATATGAACTGTTTTTGCTTTTCCGACCTTGTGGGTCGATGTATATATATTTATATCTTTTGTCAAATTGCAAAAGCTCCTCCGTACAAAGGAGACTCCACCAAAATTTTCTGAAAATTTTGGAAGTTAGAATTTTTTTTGAAAGATTTGGAAAATTTTTGTTAATGGAAAATTGATTTTCAGATTGTAATGGAAACGTAGGAATTGAACTAGAAAATGAAAACCATTGTTTTGGTCGAAGTTAAAAGTCTTGGAAAAAGTGAACATCGAGTTTTCACTAAATGAATTTTTGGTGTTTAAAGATAAAATGAATTCAAATAGAATTGAAATTGTAAATTGAATTCAAATGGAATTGAAAATGCAAAGTTGAATGGAAATGAATATATAACTTTGTTAGTAAAGTGAAAATAAATATAAGAAGTATGTAAATACTTATATTGAACTTAAGAAATGAATGGAGAAAATTCTTAAGTAAATTTGGTATTGGGAATCCAATAAGTGAAATTGGACATTGTTGTTAAGTAAAGTATACAGGGATTATAAAGGCTACAGGAAAAGGGAATTAGATTTTGATTTCGAAGGTAAATTTGTATTTCTCAACAAAAGGTATGTATTTGAATTTCAGTATGAAAATTGATTGGGTTTTTTATTTTGCCACTTGGCATTTTGTTTTCTATTGGAATTTCGGAGTCCGTATGGACAATTTGTAGTTGTTCCAAGCTAGCCGCGCAAAGGAGTCGCTGGCGAAATTTTTCGAAAATTTCGAGAGTTAGAGAATTTTTGAGAAATTTTGGATAATTTAAAATTTGAATTTGAAATTTAAATTTGAATTGTGAAGTAAAATAAAGTTGTTTGAAAAATATGAAAGTGTTTAGAAAGTTAGTTGATGTGATAATAGATCTTTAATAAAGGATTATTTTGAGAATTTGATAAAACTGTTTGGTTTTGGGAAAATGATAACCGGGGATTGGATCATTCTTCTTAACTTGTAATTTCGGGGACGAAATTCTTTTAAGGGGGGAAGATTGTAACGACCCTGAATTTTTGACATTGGAAATCAGGATATTTAATTGATTTTAAATATCTGGATTTTGGTTTAATTTGAAATTCAAATATCAGAATGAATTTGACAATTAAATTATTGAATTTAATTTATTAAAGTTGGGTAAAATTTGAATTTTTAGTTTTAAGCTGATTTAAAATATTTTTAAGGCTTAGAAAATTCATATTGATAATACTGAAGATGATGGAACTTTCAGAATTGAATTTGAAACTGTTTTGTTCTGTTTTGAAATTTTATCGTTTAAATCGATATTTAAAAATAGCGTTCCGAGGAACAGTCTTGAAATTCGACGAAACTAGTTCCATTGGATCCGTAATATTGTATTATTATAGGATTTCAAATTTGGGAGTGTTTGGAGTTGTTGTGTGGTCGTACGATAAGTAAATGCGTTGAAAATTTAATTGAAATTTAAATGAATAACTGGTTCAAAAAGCTATCTTCTCCATACGATCGAATTTGGACTCGAAACCTTTTTCATTGCGTTCGGAATAGGCATATAACATTACAAACGCCTAGCGGCATGTCTCGATAGGATATTGAAATTTTGAGTTACATTTTTGAGACAATTTGAATTTAAAATTTAAATTAAATAATATATTTATATACTTAGTCAACCCAGTTGAGATTCTCTTCCATCAGCCTGCTTCCTTTCTCCATCGTAAATTTTTCTCCTCAGTAGCTTTTGTCTCCTCTGCTTCACGAAAAAGAAAAAAAATCTTCTCTACACAAACATCATTTCCCTTTATTTCATTTTATAGCCGAAGCTTTCAAGGAAAAAAAATGGCAGAACAAAGAATTGATAATCGAAATACAAACGATTTCCTCCTCTTCCTCAAAAATCAAAACCCGACCTCCCAGTTTTCCCTCTTTTGATCAAAATGAATTTCGATCGATTCGACTTCGTCGTGGAGGAATCGAGCAGCGCGCACGCGCGATGCCAAGAAGCACGTAAGGCATGAGCGACTTGTCTGGGGATGCCGCGATGTCAAATGACGTTGAGTTTAGGCATGGCGTTCGAGTGGGCGTTCACGTGACAAAGGCCGAGTCGTAGGCGCTCGCGCACGCGTGGCCAGGCGAAGAGTGTCGACCGATTTGGGGGGTTGATTCGATGGACGATTGCTATCGCCTGTCGTCTAGGATACCACGGTGGCACAATGGGAAACGAAGTCTAGATTGTCGCAGCAGCAAGCATCGCGGGGGGCTGGATTCGTGGTGGTTGCACGCGTAAGGGAGCCGACTAGGGTTCTGTTCAATCGAGATCGGGCAGCAAGGTATATGCAAGATTTTCAATTCAATTTTAATTGAAAATGAATTCAAACACTATACAGATTATTCTGAAATGAATAAGATATATATATACATGCATGTTTGAAATATATATGTAGTTTACAGTAGAAGGAAAGTTATTTTGAAATTAAAATGCTTAGTTAAACAAATTTATTTAAAAGAAATTTGTTTAAAATAAATTCGTTGGATAATAAAAAAAATTACCAAGCGAAAATTTGTTATTTGATTAATTCAAATATTAATAGATTGTATAAATTGTTTATACAAGGTTAAAAAATGGAGAAATGGTCGAAATGGAAATGGATCGCATGCATTGTTAAAGGTGAGATCTTCACACTCAAATTAAAATTGAATTGTAGTTATTGATTGATTGCCTGATTGTGATAGTATATATAGTAGTATATAGCAATATATATATATATATATATTGAAGTTGTTGATTTCCCGCATTATATAGCGGATGAGACCCTATGCGCCGCATAATAGCGGATAATATTTTATAAATCCCATATACCACGATATTCCACCTCGAAGTGGAATGGTATTTAATTGTTGTGATAACATCTGTGGATGCAGGGAAACAGGTTGGAGGGATCCAACTGGATTCCTCAAATTATATGAATTTGTTTCATATGCTGTGTGATAATTTATTTATAATCTGTGAATGATTATATTGACGATTTGAATTTGTTGAAGGCTATAATTTAGCCGAATATATTTTTGGTATCGTTGGATACCAGAAATAAATAAAATTGGATTTTTGAAATTAAAGTAGGAAATTTAAAGTAAATCTCTTTTGAAAGAATTGGTTGAATTTAAAAGAAGGAATTTAAAAGCATAAAGTTGATTTTTGAAATCTTATCGAATTATTTCCAAAATATGGGAAAAGATTTTTATAAATGGATTTTGAATAGTATTATTCGAAAGTTGGAAAATTTATTTAAAATGGAATTTTAGATGGTTTGGAAGAGATAAAAGAATTTATTTTAAAAGGTGATAAGTTTCTAGAAATCAAATTGATAATTGATTTGGTATTTGAAAATAAATCTGTAATATCCCGGAAATTTTAACAATATCAATTTAATAATCTGTTGAATAATTAAATTGATATGGATGATCTTTGATAATAAAATTTGAATTTAATTTAATAATCTGATTAAATTAGTATTAATTGGTAAATTTTATCTTTTAAAAGTTAATAAGATATTTTCTATTTGAATATATACATATTTATTTGTATATATTGTAAATAGAAGCTTTGGGAAAATTGGAAATTTAGATTTAATTTAATATGACTTTTCAAAGTTATTTAAATAAATAATCTTATAGTTTTAAATTACTTTAAGTAAATATTTTAATGGTTTAAGATATATTTTTACTTAAGTTTATATAAAGAAGATTTAACAAAAATGGTTTGTTTTATTTCTTTTTAAATATTACTTGATAATATAATCTCTTGTTTAAATTATAAAATATGTTATTTTCAAATAATAAGTATAATGTATTATTTTTATAAATATGAATGGATTTTAAAGAATATGGAATTGTTATTTTTAAATTGATAAGTAGTTGTATATATGTATAACATAACTTTTTAAGTTGAATCTTAGAATTTAATTTGATTTGAATTTGAGTTTAAAGTTTAAAATTCAAAAGAATAAATATTTAAATTGTTTTGGATTCTAGAATGTTTGTATAACTTTTATTTATAAATATAATTAGTTTTTTTCTTTAAAAAGTGATTTATATATATAGATAAGTATTTTAATAAATAAGAAAAGACTTTTATATACTTTTAAACTAAATAAAAATAAGATAAATTACTTAAAAGACATGTGTTATTTCCTAAGGCATTTGTTTTAACAAGTGTAATTAAATGATGAACTCAAATGACAAGTGTCTTTATTTTTCATTTTTCTTTTATTTTTATAAAATCATAAATTTACTTACATATATAAACATATGCATTCCCTTTACTTGATTCTTTCTATTTCTTTCTTTTCAAAAACAAGATAAACTCAGATTTATCTCTAATTCAAATCTGAATCAAGTCAGTAATCTATTGCCTCAAACTAAAATTCATACCATTCTCAAACCAATTCTCTAATCTAAAATCTATAATCAGTAATTAAACACCTCAAACCAAATCAAAGATCTGTAACCATTCCTCAAACCAGAGATTATCAAAATCAAATCTCTGTAAACCATTTTCCAATCTGGAATCATTTTAAAGCCCTGCTGCATTCTATTCAAATCTAGAAACAACTCAGTTCAAACTGTCTGCATTCTTCTCAAAACTGGAAGCAAGCATGCAATTTTAAATCAAAGCTTTGGATTTCGAAATTCTTCAAACTGGGAGCAACATGCATGTAGTTTAGATCAGTAAAGCTCCATCAATTCAAGCTTTTAAATCAATGAGGCATTCCAGTTTAAGATTCCCAGTTTCAAAAAGCTTTTCAAAATAAGGCTCTGCCTCTGTTTCATCTTTAATCTGGTGAGTAAACATTCTTTTAAAAACAGTTTTGAATTTGTTCATGTGTTTGTTCTGTGTGATGAATGTTGTAGTAACATGATATAAAATGTTTACATGTATGATTTGAATATGAATGCATATAAATATAGTAGTATGTCTGTAAATTCCTGTAGATATGAAGATATATGATTCTCTGTTCTTATTCCAGGCTTTAGATTTATTAGGAGAATTCCTGTTTACCCATACAATTGATTTTAGGCTTCAATCTTTAAATAAATATTGATTGTAAGATATAACTTCATTTTTAAAATAAAATCACGAATTTATATTAGGTAATTAGTTAGAAAAATAGAAGATACAGTGAAAATCAAATCAAGACAGAAAATGTATTGCTTAAATTTCTATGTTTGATTATATAAACAGATTCGCAGTTGGAAATAATGATTTTTGGTAATGAAATCATAATTTTTAAGATTGAAATTCGTGGGGAATGGTGAGTTGAACGGAAATTTTATTTTGGTCAAATTCTAGTGATCCACGGCAAACTGTAGGTCGTGATTGTGGGTGAAGCTAGCTGGAGCTTCGGTGAACTTGAGAAAAATATGAATTTAATTTATATAATGCTGTGGCGTTAGAAATTTGTCAAACTAGGGTTCGATGTTGGTTTTTGGTTGATGGGATTCTCGAAGAATCTTCGTGTTCGTCATGGATTTTTGATCGATCGCGAGGATGGGGAAAGATGCATCGGAGCTTAGGGTAGCTTCTGGTAGGTTAGCTTGTGTTCTAATGGTCGGAGATGGTGGCCGGTGGAGTTCTTGTCCGATCAGGTTGCTCCAGTTTTGATTCGTAAGGCTCGATTTTGATTTTGAGGCGTTTCAGTTGATCTGGGTTATCATGAGTGAAGGTTAGGCTGTCGATGACGGGTCGATGGTCAGAGTGGAGGTCGGAGTGGCGTTGGATGATCGTGCACGTGCACGTGCACGTTTGAATATATCTGGGATTTGAGGACTTTGGGGAAGAAGGAAGCAACTTGGTGAAGTCTTCGTGCATTTGGAAATGCGACTCGAAGCAGAGATGAACGCGAGGGGTTTTGAGTTTTGTTCGGGGAAGGCTCGTGATTTTGTGGGGTTTACTCGGGAAAAACGTGTTTGGCTCGGGTTGTTTAATTCAAGTAACCAGGTTTTGGAATTTTTAAAGCAAATCATATCTGAGTTTTTAAAATTAAAGCATGGACAAGTTTTTAAGTGTTTAAACAAGTTTTAAATAAATGAATGTTTAATTTGATTAAACATGTTGAAATGGTTTTCAAAGATATTGAAATTAAATGTTTGTATAGTTTTGTTTAAAATAAATTTTATTTCAAAATTGATTTCTAAATTTGCTTTTAATGAAGTAATGATTTGAGTAAATATTTAATATAAATGTAAAATTTATTCTTAATTAGTTAAGTAGAGATTAATTAAGAACAATTAATTAATAAAATAAATTTAAGCTTAATTACTTATTTGTAATTAAGAATAATTACTTAATAAAGAAATTAGTGGATAGTTAATGAATGAAATTTAAAGATCATTAACTAGCAATTATGAGTTGATTAATTAATGTAATTAAATTAAGATAATTGGTTTAATTTATTAAGGATAGTTAATTACTTAATTAATTAAGGGTTAATTGATCTAAGTAATTAAAGGTAATTAATTAAAGAATAATTAATTAATGGAAGTAATTGAGGAATTAATTACTTAATGTAATTAATTAAGTTTAAATGTAATTTGTTTAAGTTAATTAATTAAGTTTAATTAATTTAAACACTTGATGATTTGATAAATAATTACTTAATTTAATTAATGGACTGTAATTACTTAGTAAAGTAATTAATGGTAATTATTAGATGTAATTAATTAAAGGAGATTTATTAATGGAAGTAATTTGAGTTTAATTAATTTTTGTAATTAATCAAGGGATTAATTAAAGATAATTAATTAAGGAGTAATTAATTTATTTAAAGAAGTAATTAAGGGTAGTTAATTACTAAATGAGATTAATCAAAGGTGATTAATAAATATGGTTTAATTAAAGATTAAATGTAATTAATTTAAATAGGATAATTAATTAAGAGTAATTAAGGATCATTAATTAATATAATTAATGATATAATTAAAGATTGATTAATTAATTAATCAATAGTAAGTAATTAAAGAGTAATTAATTAATGTAATTAATTAAGGACTAATGTAATTAATTATAGTTAATTAGCTTATGAAGTAATTAAAGATTAATTACTATAATGGTTAAGTATAAATTGTGAAATTAATTAAGGGCTAATTACTTGAATGTAATTAAAAGATAATTAATCAAGGATGATTAATTGAAATGAATAATTAGAGGATAATTAATTAACTCATTTATAATGGTTAAGTAAGCAGGATTTATAATAAAGTAATTAATTTAATTTATGTTAAATTAATTAGAGATAGTATAAATCATTACTTATGGATGGTTGAATAATATTGAATGCTTTGCATTGTTTGATATCTCTGATGAGAAATGTGATGATCTATGATATGGATGTTTTGGTTGAATTGTGATGATAATATAAATTATCTATTTGTGATAATAGTGTAGATTATCTATCGTGATATTGTGAATTATCTATCTGTGTGTACTTAGATAATTGAATTGAATTGTTTTAACCTTTAAAACAACTTGGCCTTAAAAGATACGTTTTGGATTTCGATGAGACCGGGATCGGGTTTCCGTATACCGGATTTCTAGGTCTGGAGACCCGAATACCACATCGATCCAAATTAACGATAGGTCGTGAATCAAGTGAAGATGAAGATTCAGAGTGCAAGGGTTATTGTCGTTAACTCTGAGGGTGATTCCAAAACGAGTGTAACGAGATAATGCCTTCGGTTTCGTTCGAACCCGGAACAAACTTGTATGGATTGAATGCTTTCAGCACATCGTCAGGTGGACGATGAGCATTCTAAGTGATGTGTTCTTTTTTTAAAGGTAATCGTGACCTCAAGCCTCACAAACCGGGAATGGCTAAAACAGGGGAGGTGCAGCAAGGTTAGTGGGTAGCACCCAAGTAGGACAAGATTACCTCTGTCTAGAAGTCCCTTCTTATTTCGGCTTAGTGTGTGCGGTTGCTGATCCCAACCGTGAGGTATCTTGTGCGGGAATTATCCAGTAAGGGATGTTCCGACCTTGTGTTGCAGGGGATTGGGAGTGATCCTCGATACGGTGATCTAGGCCACGTACTGTGACGGGCGGTACCCCAGTAGCCCTGCCATTGTATGGAATCCAAACTCCAATAAGTGCCGTACGTATTAGTTGTGCCCAACTATGTTGGAATGTGAGATGTAAGCATTTCAGCTATTTCTATATTTTACTTGAAAACCCTAGACCCTATTATAATAAAATCAGATTTCCTATCAAATGTTTTGGTTAGCGTAAGGTAAAAACTTACCCATGTTTATTTGTGGGGAGTCTTACGTGATACCTTTTCTTTCTAAAGGTTTTGAAGTTAAGCAAGTTTAACCTGTTACTCACACCAGACCCATGTCTGACTCAAGTGTTTATTTCTGTTTTATAAACTCTTGGGTACTCAAATTTTTACGAGTAGCCAAGGGATTCAGGTTTAGCTTTGACGAATATTCTGGAGGAGCAATGGAGCAGGAGGCTTCGGCGTTCGTAGATATAGTATTCCGCTGTGTTGATATCTGTGATAGTGTCTTGTCTTGTATTTGAGTTGTAATGTCTAGACAGATGTTTATAACTGTCTAGTAAGTGATGTATATGCTGTGTAACTCTGTAAAGTGTTGTATACTATGTAATAGTTTATGTTATTAATATAATTTATTCGTTCCGCTGTGAGATCGTTGTTGTTGTTTCTTTCTTTCTTCTCTTCTTTTCTATTTTCTACCCCTTTCTTTCTTATTAGCGATACGACTTTCTATGGAGAGAAAGTCGTGGTCGTTACAGTGGTATCAGAGCATAGGTTGAGCGAATGCCTAAGCTTTTGGTTAAGTGAATATCAGAACACTAGGTTGAGTGAATACCTAGGTTCGGAAGGGTTGTTCATTAGAGATAGGATCTGTAGCAACCTGTTTGAGTGTATATATATATACGAGAGCGCGTATTTGTTAGTTATATAAAATGGTTTTATATTGTGTTAATTGATCGGTTGAGTGGTATATGGATTCTGGTCAATACGAGTAGCTAACGTTATTGATAGGGATCTCTAAACACTTGAACCAGGCCAACGGACACAATATTGTTTTAAAGAGGTAGATGAAATAATTTTACCCAGAAATAATTTCTATTTAAAAAAAAATATCATTTTAAATATATATATTTATGTATTTCTACCTATTTCTTGGGTTACCTGTTCGGGTTTTCCAATATAAGTTATAAAGGTAGATAAGATGGTAGTGTGTGTAACACAATTACCAATAGTTGGAGTTTGAATGTTTGAGGTTGGAAGTATATATCGAGATTGTAAACCCAATACCGTCTCGAGTAAGCTTTGCTATGGTAAAGGATTTCATCGATCTCTGAAGGAAACCTTTTAAAGGTTCGGAGTTTATCTTTGAAGTTTGGATGAGTAAAGTTGGATCTGTCGGTTGAACAGAAGCGAGTGATGGTACCTCGATATCTCAGGTAATAGTAGCTGTATGATGAGATACAGTGACGATGGATGTTCTCGAAGATGTTTTCTTTGGAACAAGATTAAGGAAGTGTGTCTGCTTCGGTGTTGTGGCTGAGTTCAGCATGGTGTTTCTGTTTGGTTTGGAGTTCGAGTTTCTCGAAGAGCTTTGGTTGGAAGTCCTTGGCATCAGTGTCAGCAGTGCAGCTCGGAGTATTCTGTGATGGCAGGAAGTTTTCTGGATGAGCAGTTTTTCTGGAAGTGAAGTTCAGAAGCAGCAGAGTGGATCCATTTCTTCAATAAATTGGATAAATAAGTGTAAGCTGTTCTGATTGGTAAAGAGAGAACAGTCTGTTTGGAATTAGGATGGGTTGATCGCAAAAGTGACTTGCGATTGTCTGAGTGTTCTCTTGGGTTGTCAGAGTTTTTCTGGATGTCTTCAGAAAAGTCAGAAGTTTGTCCGCATCTGAAGGTTGAGTTTTCTTATCGATTGGATTCCAAGAATGATACCGGTGGTTCAGTCTTGTGGAAGGATGTTTTCCTAGAGATAGAGTTGGTGAAGCAACTCAAGTTTTGCTGGAATATCTGAGTTTTCTTTTATGGATCAGTGAACCTTATTTCTAGAAATGAGTTGTCCAGTCTGTGTTTGTGTCCTACCTCAGATCAGAGTTGAGCAGCGGAAGCAGTTTGGAGTGTATCTCTGGATGGGAGAAGTAAGTTTGGAATCTACTGATAGTTGTGAAGTAGAGTTATGTTTGGATCTCGTCTGTGTTCTGATTTGGATAAGTATTTGGACTTCTGAATTGAATTGTCAGTTTGGATAACTGGAATTCGATGTGTTTTACGTATCTCTGAGGGAATACGTGTTTGATCTATCTTTGGTTTTGGAATCTGCAGTTCTGGAGGTTTGATTGTTGAGTCAGACTCGTCTGTAGTCTGATATTCTGTTTAGTTCTGTAGATCTAGATGAGTAGGAGATCTATAGCTTAGTAGTATTGATTGTTTAGATTGTTTGTAGAGCGAGTATCCCGGTATATATATATACTTGGGGAAACTCGAGGAATTCTATCCAGACTTTTGTCTGAATAATTAGAATTGATTGTTTGGATGAATTGGTTGCTATGGTTGTTAGCATATGGATGATAGTATATGCTTGTGTTTTAAATTAAAATCTTTAATAAGATTATTAAATTACCTTTGTTTAAATTTCGGGGACGAAATTATTTTAAGGGGGGAGGAATGTAATATCCCGGAAATTTTAACAATATCAATTTAATAATCTGTTGAATAATTAAATTGATATGGATGATCTTTAATAATAAAATTTGAATTTAATTTAATAATCTGATTAAATTAGTATTAATTGGTAAATTTTATCTTTTAAAAGTTAATAAGATATTTTCTATTTGAATATATACATATTTATTTGTATATATTGTAAATAGAAGCTTTGGGAAAATTGAAAATTTAGATTTAATTTAATATGACTTTTCAAAGTTATTTAAATAAATAATCTTATAGTTTTAAATTACTTTAAGTAAATATTTTAATGGTTTAAGATATATTTTTACTTAAGTTTATATAAAGAAGATTTAACAAAAATGGTTTGTTTTATTTCTTTTTAAATATTACTTGATAATATAATCTCTTGTTTAAATTATAAAATATGTTATTTTCAAATAATAAGTATAATGTATTATTTTTATAAATACGAATGGATTTTAAAGAATATGGAATTGTTATTTTTAAATTGATAAGTAGTTGTATATATGTATAACATAACTTTTTAAGTTGAATCTTAGAATTTAATTTGATTTGAATTTGAGTTTAAAGTTTAAAATTCAAAAGAATAAATATTTAAATTGTTTTGGATTCTAGAATGTTTGTATAACTTTTATTTATAAATATAATTAGTTTGTTTCTTTAAAAAGTGATTTATATATATAGATAAGTATTTTAATAAATAAGAAAAGACTTTTATATACTTTTAAACTAAATAAAAATAAGATAAATTACTTAAAAGACATGTGTTATTTCCTAAGGCATTTGTTTTAACAAGTGTAATTAAATGATGAACTCAAATGACAAGTGTCTTTATTTTTCATTTTTCTTTTATTTTATAAAATCATAAATTTACTTACATATATAAACATATGCATTCCCTTTACTTGATTCTTTCTATTTCTTTCTTTTCAAAAACAAGATAAACTCAAATTTATCTCTAATTCAAATCTGAATCAAGTCAGTAATCTATTGCCTCAAACTAAAATTCATACCCTTCTCAAACCAATTCTCTAATCTAAAATCTATAATCAGTAATTAAACACCTCAAACCAAATCAAAGATCTGTAACCATTCCTCAAACCAGAGATTATCAAAATCAAATCTCTGTAAACCATTTTCCAATCTGGAATCATTTTAAAGCCCTGCTGCATTCTATTCAAATCTAGAAACAACTCAGTTCAAACTGTCTGCATTCTTCTCAAAACTGGAAGCAAGCATGCAATTTTAAATCAAAGCTTTGGATTTCGAAATTCTTCAAACTGGGAGCAACATGCATGTAGTTTAGATCAGTAAAGCTCCATCAATTCAAGCTTTTAAATCAATGAGGCATTCCAGTTTAAGATTCCCAGTTTCAAAAAGCTTTTCAAAATAAGGCTCTGCCTCTGTTTCATCTTTAATCTGGTGAGTAAACATTCTTTTAAAAACAGTTTTGAATTTGTTCATGTGTTTGTTCTGTGTGATGAATGTTGTAGTAACATGATATAAAATGTTTACATGTATGATTTGAATATGAATGCATATAAATATAGTAGTATGTCTGTAAATTCCTGTAGATATGAAGATATATGATTCTCTGTTCTTATTCCAGGCTTTAGATTTATTAGGAGAATTCCTGTTTACCCATACAATTGATTTTAGGCTTCAATCTTTAAATAAATATTGATTGTAAGATATAACTTCATTTTTAAAATAAAATCACGAATTTATATTAGGTAATTAGTTAGAAAAATAGAAGATACAGTGAAAATCAAATCAAGACAGAAAATGTATTGCTTAAATTTCTATGTTTGATTATATAAACAGATTCGCAGTTGGAAATAATGATTTTTGGTAATGAAATCATAATTTTTAAGATTGAAATTCGTGGGGAATGGTGAGTTGAACGGAAATTTTATTTTGGTCAAATTCTAGTGATCCACGGCAAACTGTAGGTCGTGATTGTGGGTGAAGCTAGCTGGAGCTTCGGTGAACTTGAGAAAAATATGAATTTAATTTATATAATGCTGTGGCGTTAGAAATTTGTCAAACTAGGGTTCGATGTTGGTTTTTGGTTGATGGGATTCTCGAAGAATCTTCGTGTTCGTCATGGATTTTTGATCGATCGCGAGGATGGGGAAAGATGCATCGGAGCTTAGGGTAGCTTCTGGTAGGTTAGCTTGTGTTCTAATGGTCGGAGATGGTGGCCGGTGGAGTTCTTGTCCGATCAGGTTGCTCCAGTTTTGATTCGTAAGGCTCGATTTTGATTTTGAGGCGTTTCAGTTGATCTGGGTTGTAACGCCCCACCTCTATACCCACGCTAGCCAAGAACACTACGGAGTAGTGCTGTCAACTAGCACGGAGAATAAGGCTGTTGAGAAGCGACCATCCATGTAATTGCCTTGTGCGAGCACCGATATGTCAGATAGAATAACATGCATTTCATCTTTTAGAGGAAATCCGACATACCGTTACAAACTCAAAGCTACTACACAGTGGCTATAATAGTTTAGGACAATAAATATAAAAATAACACAGATAACATAAATGCGGAATACAGATGGAACGAAAAGTCTCATATATACAATAACTGATATCAGTTACAATACATTTGACACAATACAAATGATACAACTACAACCGTCGACTCAAGAAGTTATATATACAAGTACATTATCGACTAATATACATGAATACATTATCATCTTAAAACAGACACACTGACTACTACAACAAGGCGAAGACCACTTCAACTGATATAAAAAGTCTTCATAGCTCTAGCAGCAACCCAAAGCTAAAAATCTACAACTTGTAAATACTCGGTCTGACCCGAGTATTACATTCAAAAGAAAATAATACCCGGATCAGTCTAATTCAAACCAGTTTATTAGTGCATATAGGCAGTAATAATCAATCTCAATATAGATGACAGTCACAGAAATCTCGTATATCCAACTCTCGATACGAGAATTGGATAACGGCAGATATAACACTAAACAGTGTTAATCCACAAAACAGAAATCCCAAGGCAGATTAAGCAATTGAAATGTCAATTTAAAAATATCAATGCTAATTGGCTGCAGTACACGCTATCGTGTACTGCCTCGCCAATACAGCCTACGAATTACGCAACAGGTCGATGAATTAAGAATAAAAGAAAATATCGATTAAAATCTGTCAATTCTGTGTAGCTGCAGTGCACGCACGCGTGCACTGCCTCGCCACAACAGAGTATAAAGTCACCACAAGGGACAAGGGTAAAACTGCTACGAAAATGCAGCAGGTCAGCAAGTGCTCAGGGATGAACAGATGCAAGCGAAAATGACACATGGATATGCAAAAGTGAACATACATCTGAATACATACTTGAAAGTATGTATACAAATGGTCAAGAGAATCAGAAGGCAATAGAACAACTACAAATTCAAGTAGCAGCAATAATGCAATCTAGAATGCCACAGCAACAAGACACATGCGTGTACAAGTTCAACAAGGCAAGTACAAACTGGACAACATCAAAAGCTACCAAGCAGGCAATCTCGAGTGATAGAGCCTGTCACATTATACTGCAACAACGACAGTTCAAGTAAAACTGGAATCATACAGGCTATACGAACGAATGAAGTCAAGTCCAAAGTTTGGCAGAACTTATATACAGCAGCTACAACAGTGAAACAGGCATGAACCAGAGATGTGCCATGACAACAAATGCAACAGGTCAGGGAAGTACCAAGTGATACAAATGAAGTGCATAAGCACAACCGGGTCCAAACAGTAATTTCATAAGGAGATAGACCAGATCAGTACATATGCAATATGGATACGTAAGCCTACACTTTTAACATGTACAGCTTCAATGAGATGATCTAAAACAACTAAGAAAGTTCTCTAAGTCAATGGTAATACACTGAGATGCAGACCAGTCTGGAAATCACTCAGAAATGAACACAAAAATAGTCAGACTCGAGGACACAATGTCTACAGTCATAAGTGATACTAAGTGCAACAAGCAGTAGCATGCAAGAGCAGACCACCGAGGCAAAGCCTTAACATCAGATCTGAAACAAAGTTAGTGAATGAACATAGATAAACCAAGCAGTGACAGTGCCAGAATCATAGAGTCAAAATTCAAATCCAGGCAATACTAAGTTCGAACAAAGGCTAAGTCATAAAGTATGTTCAGTTCAAAAATCAATGTTGAAGCTACAAAGAAAAAGGGTCAATTTCAGGTATCAAAGCAGCTGATCATACATGTACACGTGAATGGCAAAAGAATTACACAATTAAGCATGAATGCTACAGGGAACAAGATGAAGACTACACAAATAAGCTCAGCTAACACATCAAACCAAGGTCAAACCCAAGTCTCAAAATAGGTTCAACTCAAGGCCAATGAACATCAAAAGTTCAACCGGAATGGTATCACAAATAAAAGAAATTGAAGTCGACTAAACAGTTTCAAATCAAGGCCGAGACCAATTCAAGCAAAGGTTCAAGTTATAAAAATATACAAAACTATTTGCAAACTGAATCTGGCCAGAAGTTCTAGACAGTGAACTGAAGTGTAGGCAAGAGTGTGCTCGTGACAACTAGACTCGAGTTTGCACACGTACAGATTGTAATGGAATGGATATGGGAAAGTAAGCATATGGACTTCATTCAGTATGCTACAGAAAGGTGAAGCCGTGAACATCACAAGACCAGAAATTCCCAAAATCAAAGTCATAGCAATCACGAAAACGAACCAAGTCGTAAACAACATCACATTAACAAAGTTATAAATGATCGAAGCCAAAGTCGAACAGGTCAGAGCAAGGAATTCACGGAGCAACATTATCAAAGCCGTGGTCATCACGGCAAAGCAATTTAACAAAAATCAAAACGAAAGAACTGGAGCTGGAATTATATGTGAGATAAACTCACCTTTGCCATGGAAGCGAAGACGTTGCTGAGGCGGTGAGGACGACGAACGAAGTTAAGCCAAGGCTTTAGCATGCGAAGCGAAGACGAGCTCGGCAAACACTTTTTAAGCGGCGTCGATTCGAGGTCTCGAAACCCTAAATCGCCAGGGGGATGAAGATACGAGACCGCCATTTTAATGTTTTTCTTCGATTTTGGGCTTAGGGTTTTTGAATGGATGAAGGGGAATGGGGATGGGTTGTTTGGGTGTTGAGTGAAGTCACGGTTTCAAAACAAAAATCATGGGCCGAGATTATTGTTTAAACCCAAACGACACTTAACGAATCTTTCTAAAGCTCGTTTAACATTTAGAACGGCTTTAAAAATTCCAAATAGCGAATAACAAAAAATTTTATCCCTGAATTTCAATTTGATTAAAATGCCAGAAGCTATTCGTTCCCAGATTAAATCGTCAAGAGACGATAAGAAAATGGGTACGGAATGCCGGGTTGTTACATGGGTTATCATGAGTGAAGGTGAGGCTGTCGATGACGGGTCGATGGTCAGAGTGGAGGTCGGAGTGGCGTTGGATGATCGTGCACGTGCACGTGCACGTTTGAATATATCTGGGATTTGAGGACTTTGGGGAAGAAGGAAGCAACTTGGTGAAGTCTTCGTGCATTTGGAAATGCGACTCGAAGCAGAGATGAACGCGAGGGGTTTTGAGTTTTGTTCGGGGAAGGCTCGTGATTTTGTGGGGTTTACTCGGGAAAAACGTGTTTGGCTCGGGTTGTTTAATTCAAGTAACCAGGTTTTGGAATTTTTAAAGCAAATCATATCTGAGTTTTTAAAATTAAAGCATGGACAAGTTTTTAAGTGTTTAAACAAGTTTTAAATAAATGAATGTTTAATTTGATTAAACATGTTGAAATGGTTTTCAAAGATATTGAAATTAAATGTTTGTATAGTTTTGTTTAAAATAAATTTTATTTCAAAATTGATTTCTAAATTTGCTTTTAATGAAGTAATGATTTGAGTAAATATTTAATATAAATGTAAAATTTATTCTTAATTAGTTAAGTAGAGATTAATTAAGAACAATTAATTAATAAAATAAATTTAAGCTTAATTACTTATTTGTAATTAAGAATAATTACTTAATAAAGAAATTAGTGGATAGTTAATGAATGAAATTTAAAGATCATTAACTAGCAATTATGAGTTGATTAATTAATGTAATTAAATTAAGATAATTGGTTTAATTTATTAAGGATAGTTAATTACTTAATTAATTAAGGGTTAATTGATCTAAGTAATTAAAGGTAATTAATTAAAGAATAATTAATTAATGGAAGTAATTGAGGAATTAATTACTTAATGTAATTAATTAAGTTTAAATGTAATTTGTTTAAGTTAATTAATTAAGTTTAATTAATTTAAACACTTGATGATTTGATAAATAATTACTTAATTTAATTAATGGACTGTAATTACTTAGTAAAGTAATTAATGGTAATTATTGGATGTAATTAATTAAAGGAGATTTATTAATGGAAGTAATTTGAGTTTAATTAATTTTTGTAATTAATCAAGGGATTAATTAAAGATAATTAATTAAGGAGTAATTAATTTATTTAAAGAAGTAATTAAGGGTAGTTAATTACTAAATGAGATTAATCAAAGGTGATTAATAAATATGGTTTAATTAAAGATTAAATGTAATTAATTTAAATAGGATAATTAATTAAGAGTAATTAAGGATCATTAATTAATATAATTAATGATATAATTAAAGATTGATTAATTAATTAATCAATAGTAAGTAATTAAAGAGTAATTAATTAATGTAATTAATTAAGGACTAATGTAATTAATTATAGTTAATTAGCTTATGAAGTAATTAAAGATTAATTACTATAATGGTTAAGTATAAATTGTGAAATTAATTAAGGGCTAATTACTTGAATGTAATTAAAAGATAATTAATCAAGGATGATTAATTGAAATGAATAATTAGAGGATAATTAATTAACTCATTTATAATGGTTAAGTAAGCAGGATTTATAATAAAGTAATTAATTTAATTTATGTTAAATTAATTAGAGATAGTATAAATCATTACTTATGGATGGTTGAATAATATTGAATGCTTTGCATTGTTTGATATCTCTGATGAGAAATGTGATGATCTATGATATGGATGTTTTGGTTGAATTGTGATGATAATATAAATTATCTATTTGTGATAATAGTGTAGATTATCTATCGTGATATTGTGAATTATCTATCTGTGTGTACTTAGATAATTGAATTGAATTGTTTTAACCTTTAAAACAACTTGGCCTTAAAAGATACGTTTTGGATTTCGATGAGACCGGGATCGGGTTTCCGTATACCGGATTTCTAGGTCTGGAGACCCGAATACCACATCGATCCAAATTAACGATAGGTCGTGAATCAAGTGAAGATGAAGATTCAGAGTGCAAGGGTTATTGTCGTTAACTCTGAGGGTGATTCCAAAACGAGTGTAACGAGATAATGCCTTCGGTTTCGTTCGAACCCGGAACGAACTTGTATGGATTGAATGCTTTCAGCACATCGTCAGGTGGACGATGAGCATTCTAAGTGATGTGTTCTTTTTTTAAAGGTAATCGTGACCTCAAGCCTCACAAACCGGGAATGGCTAAAACAGGGGAGGTGCAGCAAGGTTAGTGGGTAGCACCCAAGTAGGACAAGATTACCTCTGTCTAGAAGTCCCTTCTTATTTCGGCTTAGTGTGTGCGGTTGCTGATCCCAACCGTGAGGTATCTTGTGCGGGAATTATCCAGTAAGGGATGTTCCGACCTTGTGTTGCAGGGGATTGGGAGTGATCCTCGATACGGTGATCTAGGCCACGTACTGTGACGGGCGGTACCCCAGTAGCCCTGTAACATCCCGAAAATTTTCGACTTTCGAAAATTCAACATCGATACTCACTTTATCGACTGCTGAGCCATCGAATGCCGGAAACCCGAAAGGTTATGGTTTAAGAAAGAAGAAACAGGTAGAAGAAGAAGAAAAGAAAGAGAAAAGAAGAACAACACAGAACAACAACAGAAAATAATATCAGAATCTCACATTCGCAACGGAACAATATACAATAGATAATTACTAGTCTTTTAAAACAAAGAACTATATCATTTTATACATACATCAATCATTAGAGTCAATATACAACAATGGACAGTTATATAAACTTGTCCTCATACAGAATACACAGCGGAATAAATACTATCAGATACACATACTACGTCTCGTCATTCAGCTTGCTTCCAAAGCTCCAGAATATCCAGAATATCCTGATAATCTAACTCTAGACTGCCCGTGTGGAAATTGGTGGGCACCCAGAGTTTAGAAGGGAACAATAAACTCCGAGTCAGTCATGGTGACTGGTGTGAGATCGTAAAACAGTTATTCTTTAAAATAAACAACAGGAAAATTTTAAAGTCAATTCGAAATGCTTTTGGAAAATGAAACTACCATAAGACCTCCCGCCACACACACAATGCAAACGCAGACTTGGAGGAGATTTCTTCTTATGATAGTCAAAGATGCTTACTACGCAAAATCAAATCCTTTTTTGATATTATTATTAGTGCATAGTGTAGAAAACATTTCGAAAGTAGAATATAAATCTTAGCCAGCATAGGTACCATTATATTATGCTTGCTATAGCTACCATATTAAATGGCAGGTTCTACAACTAAAACCGTACAAGTCACGTATTGTTTCTTTGGATTTCCAACAAATGGTCAGGCTAAGGAACTTCCTATCCACGATGGGTACGTCCCTGGAATAGACGACCCGAGAACCTAACCGGATCTCTGCCAACACAAGGCCGGGTTACCTCTGCAAAAATAGGTAACTACTGACACGCGTATGCCATCCCCCGATCGTCACCGATCTTCCCGAGGATCCCCGATTCGCAACAAACCACATAGATAATAATAATGCAGTAACCACAGAGGTTAAGTATCTGGGCTCCATACCATGATACCACCTTTATCCAGAAGGAATGACATACACTAAGGGGCGCTACTCCCTAGAACCTTGCTGCATTCGTCCTGTTTCGACCATTTCCGGGGTGTGAGGCTCGATGAAGTCTCGTCCACAAAGCTACGCTTTCTATAAAAAGCCCTGCTTCGGGTCAAACAAAATGATCAACCTATGATCACAAAGATATAAGATCAAACAAATGATCATATCACAAATGATCAAACACTGATCATTCCACAGCAACACTCAGTATGCCACGTTACCAAATTGGGAATATATTGCTGATAAATTTCAACTACATAACCTCTGAGCTCGTACGTCTCAGAGAAGGGTGTTAAGCTAAGAGAATAAATTCTCCGCCACCAACAGATATGTATTTGAAAGAAATCAGCTTTATATCTCAAATTGTAACGTCAGACACACAATCCATACAAGTCTGTTCCGGGATCGAACAGAACCGAAGGCACTTCTCACGAAGCCCTTGCATTTCCGGATAATTTTCTAATCACGTCCGGACTTCCCGTCACTAAGGGTGATAAAACCTCTAAATCGAAGATCAGTCGATGTAGAGTAACTCGACGGTAATCCTTCCGTTTTCAAAAATATTCGGTCTTCAACACCGGTCTTCAAATGCAATTCATAACGACGTATCACATATTCGGAATGGGTTATACGACCCCGTGGTCCTTTCCCGGCTAACCCGAATAGTGAGCGTAAATTCAAAAATAAGTGTGGCATTCAAATTCATCCAATTCACAACAAATACCTATCTAAAGGTAATTATTGATAGTCGGTTATTTAACTATCAATAAAGATGCGCAACATCATCAGATTCCAAATAATTTTCCAAAATTATTTATTTTCCAAATATATCTTTACTAGATATATATTATTTCCACACTTAACCGTTTGAAAAAAAATTCAAATCAATTTCCACATTTCAATTTATCTTTAAAAGATAACATCTCAAAACAGTTCATTTCATATTGGAAAAGCATTTCCATACTTATTAAATAATAAGTATTTCACCATCATTTATTTTCAACACTTGGAAAATATTCGATATACTTAAATCAAATTAAGTATATATTTCATTCTTTAAGGAAATCTATTTTCTATAACAACATCAATTTGAGTCAAAACGAATGTTACGTAAAACATCGTTACGACGACTCAAAAATCACTAGTATAGGGATTCGAAATTTAAAATAGACATGTAAATCCCAATACTAGATAAAAACATTTCTTTTCGGAAATCATTTACTATAACAACAGTGTTATAGTCCACCATTTCCTTATTTCTCGAAAACGTCTATTTCAACAATAAATGTTGAAATCTATGCTTTCGATTCATAACACATTTTAAAACACCTTTAAAATGTTTAACTTCATTTTTAAAATATTACTTCTTCAAAAATGAATCCATTTTACTTAACAATATATTCACGGTCCAAAATCGTGAATAAAATTTACTTAACCCCATTTCAATCATTCCTACATATTTTTATTTCAATAAAAATTCGCTATTCAAAATCGTGAATATATCTTCTTAAATAATCTTCTATATTAAATTTATCACATTCAATCTATTTTCGAATTTATAAGCACGTTTATAAATTCTATTTCTCTTTTAATAACGACTTCGACTTATAAACCTTCTTTTATCAACTTCTATATTTAACTTATCAAAATAAGTGACTTCGGATCTATAACCAACTTTTATAAATTCCAATTCCATTCATAAAAACTTCAATACGAAATCAATTTCAATATTGATTTCTAAATTTATTTTCAACTTTAAAATAAAATTTCCATACTGATTTCTCAAAAATCCATTTCTAAATATTAAATCAATTTCAGATTGATTTCTAATTTTATTTATCCTTACTAAAATAAATTCTTATTTTCCTTCAAATTTTTTTCAATATCCTGTTTTTAAATGGATTCTTTAAATTGAAGTCATTTTACGTTGACTTCTCAAATCATTTCAATTTACCAAGTAAATTTCTAGTCGGATTTCCAACTTATCTTCTTTTAAATAAATTCCTTTTTAAGAAAATAAATTTCAAACGTTTCTTTCAATCTATTTAAAAATCCAGATTTTAAATTAATTTCCTCAATTTAAAGTCACTATTATACGAAATTCATTTATTTAACATTTTCACTTTATTCTGGAAATAAATTCGATAAGATTATAAAAATTAACTTTTTATACTTTAAAATTCCTTTCTTCGAATTTATTAAATTTCTAAAATTAAATTCACTTAGAAATTTCTATTTTGATTTCCAAAATTCAATTTCGTTTATCTTTGGAATCCAATGATGTCAAACATCCATTCAGCTAAATTTTTAGCTTTCAAACAATTTCCAGATATCAATATGATTAATAGCATCACTATAATCATTCACAGATTCATATCACAATAGAAATAAATTCAATCAATGTGAGGGGTCCAGTTGGATCCCTCCAACCTGTTTCCCTGCATCCAAAGATGTTAGCACAATACCAATTCCGCTCCAGTACGGAATTATCGCGGTATATAGGTTTTTATAAATCCGCTTACTAACGGCGCAATAGGGTCTCATCCGCTATACGAGGCGGGAAATCAATCAATCCAATATATACATATGCCAATATGTATATACTGCTATATATATAGATATATATCCTATCATATCTAATATCACATCACAATAGCAATCATCAATAACTGCAAAAAAATTCCACATTTCAATCGAGTGAGAAAAATCTCACCTTCGCTTTTAATTTGTAATCCAATTTCCATTCCAGTCATTTCTTTTTCTTCGTTGTATTCGACCTTGTATAACAATTATACAATTCATTAATATTCGAATAGGTCGAACAATTAAATCTGCCATTTTACAATTTTTTATTTAACTAAGATTTTTAGTTAAACTAACAATTAAATTTGAACTATTTTCCCATTAGATAGATTTTAAAAAAATCGAATCCTTATGTAATTTATCATTATCAAATTTTACCCATGTAAACTACTCTTTCGTTCACTGTAAATTTCTAAAATTCTATGTATTACTTTACTGTTCAAACTAGATCTTCATTTGATAACTTTACATGGATTCAAAGACCAAATTAAATCGAACTGTAAATCCCTTACCACATAACAAACCCAGGCCGAGATCACTGAACCCCCACGTGAAGTCCTCCCCCTCGCTCGCCGTTCGAGCACACTCGTCTGCCATACCAGACAACCCAGCAGCACGTGCGAACGCCTTCGCTCGTTCGACCTCGAACTTCAAACTCTAGCTCAATCGGCACCTCATTGCCATGCGCGCGCGACGCCTCTATCGATGAACTCGATCTCGCCTTACTCCAAAAATGCGTCGCCGCTTCCCCTGAATCGTGACACCCCAGATGAAACCGCCTGCAACTGCTTCGCGACCTCGCGAACGAAGTCCATCGCCTAGATCGTCGCCTCCAGCCTTGCCTCGACGCCGCACCTCCTTCCCGGAATAAATCGCGACTCCACACCGCCCCTGTGTTCGACCCTCTTGATCGACTCATGGAAGAAACACGCAGTGATTCAATTGAACGAGAAGTGTTTTAATTTCTTATACGAACGAATTCGTTTTTAGGTAGATCTCGATTCGGTTTTAAACAAAGGAAGTGGCCATTTTATTTTTACTGAACGAGATTGTGGGGAACGAAGATTTTTTTTCTTTCGTTTGATTTGAACTGAGGTATGGAGAAAGGAAGGGAGCAGACGTGATTAAAACAGAAGGAAATGGCGAAACTTTAGGCGTGATTCCAGGCGCGTGTTTGAAGGAGGAAAAATAGCTGATGTGTTGACTAATTTAAAGTTTAAATTTAAATTGAAACCGATATAAATTTCAATGCGTTTACACGCCGTATGTTCACACCACAACTCCAAAAAATACGAAATTGGAAATCCGGTAATAATTAAATATTACGGACCCAATGGAACCGGTTTCGTTGAATTCCGAGACTGTTTGAAAATTGACTATTTTATAATATCGGTTCGAGTGATTATTTCCAAAACTGAACAAAACAGTTCGAAATTAAATTCTGAAGCTTCTATCATCTTCAGTATTATCAATACGAATTTTAAAAGCTTCCGAAATATTTTTCTTCGGCTTAAAATTAAAGATTCAAATTTTTATTTGACTATCAACAGATTAAATTTTAAAATTTAATCGCCGATTTAAAGTTATATTCGGGATTCAAATTAAATCATCGTTCAAATATTTAAAATTAATTAAATATTCTCAATTTAATTTGGTCAAAATTCAGGGTCGTTACAGACTTCCCTCCTTAAAAGAATTTCGTCCTCGAAATTACAAGTTAGGAAAAAATTGTAACAACCCGCAAATTCGTAGCATTTAATTATCGCCATTAGGTGATTAAATCGTTCGTAAATTTTTATTGAAATTAAAAATCAATTTGAAATTCTTTTATAAAATGGTTGGTGGAGTTTCTATATCGACTAGAAATTCTTTTAATAAAATTTCGTAATTATGGAAACGGGCTTTAAAGAGAACTATTGTGGCCCATACTCATTGTTGCCGTGATATTTATCTAACCGATCCCCCCTTTTTTCAATTTTTTCATTCGTTCATTAGACCCGTTCCCCCTTTATCAATTTCAATAACCTAAATCGAAACGAGAAAGAAATAAAAATGGCGACATCGTTCGTCCCTTTTCCCCCCTCCATTTCCAATCGTTCCAAGCCTTAACAAACATTCGAAAAGGAAGAACAAATGGAGGCAGCTCGTCTTTCGTTCTTTCCTCGCCACCGAAAATTAGGGCTTCGATCTTCTTTCTTTTTGCTGGCGAATCTGGAATTTTGGGGCTTTGGCTCGTTCCCCTCTGTGAGATAATTGCGATGCTGTTCCGATGTTGATTCGAGCTTTTGCCTTTGTGATTGTGAGATTATCAAGCGACTTCGTTCTCGTCGCCGCTTCGAAGCAAGGTGAGAAATTTCTCACATCTAATTCAATCTGTCTCGTGGCTATCTTGATTTTGATCGTGTGTTCGATTTTCGTGACCTGTTCACCTTTTTGCTTCGAACCCTTTTATTTTGTCACATAGTTATGGCTTCGGTCGTGAATTGGAACCAATTCGAGGCTTTTGATTTTGCTGTTTATGTCGACTCTGATTTTGTCTACTGGTCTAGTTTCAGTTTGCATATATTTGTGAGTAACATCACTTAACAACAATTTAAACCTATAATTCTGATGCATATACGTATGTGAATATGTGTGTTTATATCTTGGTACATGAATGCTCCGTAAATGATAACATTTAAGTGCAGGCTGTTTATCATATACCCCCTGTTTTGAGTTTTCCCAATGCAAAGTTTTGATTTAAAAGTCATTCTCTATTGTTACACTGATTTGTTATGAGCTTAGTGTTAAAACAATATTGATTGTTATATCCAAAACTAAAGATTAAACATATATTTAAGTTAAAACAGTTAGCCAATAACTCTGGAAATTTAAGAACTGTTTTAAATAGATTTAAAATCAGGTTTGACTTGAGTTTCTAAAACAAAGTTTAAAATATAAATACAAGTCCATGTTATACTTAAGTCACTACTCTACTGGTCCATTGCATAGCTTGAAGTCTGATCAGTTGGTTGTGAAGTTGTCATTGATTTAAGTCCATCCTGTTTTGTTTCATTTTCTGGCATCATCGGTTGTATTGATGTGCACTGTGTAGCCACATGATCATATATGTGACTGGGTATACTTGTGTGCTGGTCTTTATTTGCATTGTGTAGTTGCTTGAGTGTAGATTTGAGTCTGCTGTGCATTCATACTGTGTAGCCAAGTGTTCACTGACCTGAGTTTGTTGTGTTGGTTATCTCCACTTGACTTTGTTAAGCCTGTCCCCTGTTTATTTGCTTTGATAATGAAGTGAGTAAACAAGAATTTTCACTGTTATGAACCCTGACTTCATGAAATAAAACCTGAACTTAATTTAGGATAATAGATTGAACTGTGCATGTTATTTAAACTGTTGCTCTGTGTCCCTGATATTGTGATGTTGAGTTACTGACACCCTTGTCTTGTTGAACTGTAACTGTGCCTTTGTATCAACTTGAATATGTTGCATTTGTAATAGTTTGGTCTCTACCGAGCTTCACTTGACACCATACATGTGATATTTGTAGACTTGTACATGATACTTTTGACTATTACTTGAGTACTGCATTCGTTGATTCATCATTGTTGCCAGATAGATTGTTGTCTGCATTTCACTGTAGATTCTTTTGAGTCGTGTTGTATCTGTCTTGATCATATTGACCAACTTGATTTTGTGATGGCTGTTTCGTTAAGCTTGTGTTGTCACTGCATGTTGTCTGATGTTGTTCTTTGGTTGGTCTGACCTTGTCTTGTTCGACATGTGTGTTAAGCCTGTATACATATCACTGCGCATGCTTACTTGAGGCTTTGATATAATATAACCTGTCTGGAGTACATTTTGGTTTGTGAGTTGCATATGCTAGTTTGAGTTCTGTTGCCTCTTGTACATGCTTTTTGATACATGTTTGAACTGATCGAGTTCATTGCTGTATTGTTGTTTTAATGGTGCACTTGCTTGGCCATTTTGTACTTCTGGTCTGCTGTTGTATTATTTGTGTTCATCCTCGTTTTCATTGTTGCAGTTGCTATTCTTCATACCTGAACTGGTATTGTTGTACTTGATGTGCATGTGTGGGCTGCCTTTGTGTATCACCATACACGTGTGTCATAGTTGCAGTCTTTAACTTGTACCATTCGAGGCAGTTTGCTTAATTGTTGTGCACTGGCTTCACTTTGACATTTGAACTTGTTTACTTGATGTCTGGAGCACATATGGTGGTGGCGAGGCAGTGCACGCGTGCGTGCACTGCAGCCACCCAGAATTGACAGATTTTAATCGATATTTCTTTTATCTTTAATTCATCGACCTGTTGCGTAATTCGTAGGCTGTATTGGCAAGGCAGTACACGTTAGCGTGTACTGCAGCCAATTAGCATTGATATTTTTAAATTGACATTTCAATTGCTTAAACTGCTTTGGATTTCTGTTTCGTGGATTAACACTGTTTAGTGTTATATCTGCCGTTATCCAATTCTCGTATCGAGAGTTGGATATGCGAAATTATTGTGACTGTCGTCTATTTAAATTATTACTGCCTATATGCACTAATAAACTGGTTTGAATTAGACTGATCCGGGTATTATTTTCTTTTGAATGTAATACTCGGGTCAGACCAAGTATTTACAGGTTGTAGATTTTTAGCTTTGGGTTGCTGCTAGAGCTATGAAGACTTTTTATATCATTTGAAGTGGTCTTCGTCCTTTTGAAGTAGTCAGTGTGTCTGTTTTAAGATGATAATGTATTCATGTATATTAGTCGATAATGTACTTGTATATATAACTTCTTGAGTCGACAATTGTAGTTGTATCATTTGTATTGTGTCAAATGTATTGTAACTGATATCAGTTATTGTACATATGAGACTTTTCGTTCCATCTTTATTCCGCATTTATGTTATCTGTGTTATTTTTATATCTATTGTCCTAAACTATTATAGCCACTGTGTAGTAGCTTTGAGTTTGTATCGGTATGTCGGGTTTCCTCAAAAAAAAATGAAATGCAATGTTTTATTATCTAACATATCGGTGCTCGCACAAGGCAATTACATAGAGGGTCGCTCCTCAACAGCCTTATTCTCCGTGCTAGTTGACAGCACTACACCGTAGTGTTCTTGGCTAGCGTGGGTATAGAGGTGGGGCGTCACAGCTTGGTATCAGAGCCTGGGGTTTAGGACAATTATAAAACATAACTTAGATGGAACATGTGTTACAACTATTTGTCGATGTTTTATCTCTCATCTTTACATATGACTATTTTTGACCGTTAGGTATGAATTCCTAACGCTTATTCTTGTGTTTTCGGCTTTGAATTGATTTAGCCGATGTTGATTTTGTTTTAATTTGGCAAATTAAAGCCGTTTTGACTTTTGGACTTTGTTCCACTTTTGTCTATGCTATGAGTGTCATTGTGTACCTGTTACACTGTGATGAAAAATAGCTGGACCAGTTGCAAATTAAGTGATTTTGATTTCTCATTCACATCTAGTTTGAATCTCAGCGATTTTGAACTCGATATTTTGTTTTTCCAGTTGATAATCGATTCTTCTTCTTTTATTAGTTGTTATCACCTTTATTGATTTTGATAACTTCTATTTCTGGAATTTTTGGTATTCCTACTTTGATGAATTTGGAATCGAATTCTTTGGATTCTATTCACATCTTCGTATGTGAATTCTTGTGATTGATTGTTTCTACAATCATTTTTGTGATTTGTCACTTTAAAAATATAAAGGTTTTCTATACTAGTAGTAAAAATTAAAATCCCTTTTTCCAAACGATTTCAAAACTATTTTACTACAAAGTTCTTTTTCTTGAACCGTTTTCCAATCTATTAGTATATACAAGCCTTTATTTCACTCGTATGAGAAATTGAATTAAACGGCTTAGTAAAACAAGTGATATGAAACGCTTGCGTTTACTTCGTCGGTTAACTCTTGGACTTGTTCGATTGAACCCCTTTCGTGACAATTTCCTAGTGAAGATTTACAGCTTGTTCGTAAATATTTAAGTTAAGCAAGTGGTTATGGGACATGAAGCTAAACTCATATATTTACTAGCTTGGTGTGATTGACACTTCTCGCTGATCATGATGATCATTTTATGATTTAGACTAGCAATTGTGCGATGTCTCTTTGTTTGCAAGGTAAGACTAGACCGCAGTAGTGTGATTCCGACTCACACACATCTCTTTGTCCGCAAGGTTAGTCTAGGCCGCAGTAGTGTGATTCCGACTCACACAAATCTTTTTTGTTTGCGAGGTTAGACTAGACACCACTTGTGTGATTCCATTCACACATACCTTTTTGCTTTTTGGTTAGTCTGAACCTTAATTAGTGTGATTCCGACTCACACATATCTTTTTGTTTGCAAGGTTAGACTAGACACCACTTGTGTGATTCCATTCACACATACCTTTTTGCTTTTTGGTTAGTCTGGACCTTAATTTGTGTGATTCCACTCACCCATGTCTTTTTCTCTGCGAGGTTAGCCTAGACCTCAATCTGTGTGATTCCGACTCACACGCGTGGGATAGCGACCCACGGTCTTCGGACCATTCCCGTGCGAAACTTTAATGGATGGCTTCCATGAGATAGCTTCTCGTCTTGTGATACCGGTATTTTGGAATTTTCATGCTCCCATTTTGTGATAGGCATTTCCCTTTTCCTTTTTATGGTTTAGACTAGCAAATGTGCGATGTCTCTTTCTCTGCGAGGTTAGCCTAGACCTCAATCTGTGTGATTCCGACTCACACGCGTGGGATAGCGACCCACGGTCTTCGGACCATTCCTGTGCGAAACTTTAATGGTTAGCCACCATGAGATAGCTTCTCGTCTTGTGAAACCGGTGTTTTGGAGTTTTCATACTCCCGTTTTCTGATAGGCTTTTTTCCCCCTCTTTGTGATTTCTGGATTTCTTGTGATGATTTCTAGAATTTGTGCTTCACCAATTTTCGTGATTTCTATTGACAAGTTTTGTCAATTTTTGTGTATTGGTGAATTCATGTGTTATTAACTTGTTATGAATACAAGTTTAGGGTATGATATCCCTTTCTATCTTTGAGAAGATTCTTGTGACATTTTGATGAATGAAAATTCATTTGGTATTATATTTTGATGCCAGTTATTTTAATGAGACTTTGACGTGTTAACTTCGGTAACCGTCAATTTTGAAATGGATTTACAAGCGGTTCTCCCGCAACACTGATATTGCTAATTTAATCACGCGTTTTCAAAATTCTTTATTTTTAAAAGTTGTTTCAAAAATATAAATTAAAATTGTTTTCAAATTTTTACAGCTTACATTTTCAAAAGAACGAGGAAGCGATTTAAACATTTCAGAAAAATCGAGGACTATGACCCCTTTCTTTTACTGATTCGCTTAATTCCGGACTTGTCCGTTTGAGAATGTGAAATGTTATTTTTAAAACACACAATTCTGCACTTTCAAGGAAACGATAAAGAGATTTAAACGATTTAGCAAAAGTACGGACTATGAAACCATACTTTTACTACTTCGGTTAATTCCGGACTCGTTAATTGAATATTTATGACTTCTGATTATCGTTTTTGATAATCAGATGTTTGTGATTTCTGATTATCGTTTTTGATAATCAGATATTTGTGAAATTTAATTATCATTTGAGATCATTAAATATTTTTCGATTTGATAATCGAATCTTTGTGATTTCTGATTATCGTTTTTGATAATCAGATATTTGTGAAATTTGATTATCATTTGAGATAATTAAATATTTTTCGATTTGATTAATCGAATATTTGTGTTTCTGATTATCGTTTTTGATAATCAGATATTTGTGAAATTTAATTATCGTTTGAGATTATTAAATATTTTTCGATTTGATAATCGAATATTTGTGTTTCTGATTATCGTTTTTGATAATCAGATCTTTGTGAAATTTGATTATCATTTGAGATAATTAAATATTTTTCGATTTGATTAATCGAATATTTGTGTTTCTGATTATCGTTTTTGATAATCAGATATTTGTGAAATTTAATTATCGTTTGAGATAATTAAATATTTTTCGATTTGATAATCGAATATTTGTGTTTCTGATTATCGTTTTTGATAATCAGATCTTTGTGAAATTTGATTATCGTTTGAGGTAATTAAATATTTTTCGATTTGATAATCGAATATTTGTGATTTCTGATTATCGTTTTTGATAATCAAATATTTGTAAAATTTAATTATCGTTTGAGATAATTAAATATTTTTCGATTTGATTAATCGAATGTTTATGTTTCTGATTTTCGTTTTTTGATAATTAGATATTCGTGAAATTCGATTATCATTTTTGATGATTGAATATTTGCGATTTTGAGATTTGAGCTTCGTCTTTTCTCTGACGATTCAGGTGAGTAATTTGATTTACTCACATTCAATTCGTGCAGTACGTGATTTCTGCTCTGATTCCTTTTCTTTCAAATGCTGGAACTCGATTGATTCTTGCTTTTGATAGTCGTCTGATTTTGATTTCTTGATCCCCATGATGTTGATTCTTTTGATTTGAATCAGTCGAACCTTTTGATTTCATATCTAATATTTTCCCGGCTGGCATTTGCTTTGCTTATGCATTCGACATTGTTATGCTCTTATGGTTGTTACCTTTTATCCATTTATTCCCTATGATTGCGTGGACGCAATTTCTTTAAGGAGGGGAGTCTGTAACAACCCGCAAATTCGTAGCATTTAATTATCGCCATTAGGTGATTAAATCGTTCGTAAATTATTATTGAAATTAAAAATCAATTTGAAATTCTTTTATAAAATGGTTGGTGGAGTTTCTATATCGACTAGAAATTCTTTTAATAAAATTTCGTAATTATGGAAACGGGCTTTAAAGAGAACTATTGTGGCCCATACTCATTGTTGCCGTGATATTTATCTAACCGATCCCCCCTTTTTTCAATTTTTTCATTCGTTCATTAGACCCGTTCCCCCTTTATCAATTTCAATAACCTAAATCGAAACGAGAAAGAAATAAAAATGGCGACATCGTTCGTCCCTTTTCCCCCCTCCATTTCCAATCGTTCCAAGCCTTAACAAACATTCGAAAAGGAAGAACAAATGGAGGCAGCTCGTCTTTCGTTCTTTCCTCGCCACCGAAAATTAGGGCTTCGATCTTCTTTCTTTTTGCTGGCGAATCTGGAATTTTGGGGCTTTGGCTCGTTCCCCTCTGTGAGATAATTGCGATGCTGTTCCGATGTTGATTCGAGCTTTTGCCTTTGTGATTGTGAGATTATCAAGCGACTTCGTTCTCGTCGCCGCTTCGAAGCAAGGTGAGAAATTTCTCACATCTAATTCAATCTGTCTCGTGGCTATCTTGATTTTGATCGTGTGTTCGATTTTCGTGACCTGTTCACCTTTTTGCTTCGAACCCTTTTATTTTGTCACATAGTTATGGCTTCGGTCGTGAATTGGAACCAATTCGAGGCTTTTGATTTTGCTGTTTATGTCGACTCTGATTTTGTCTACTGGTCTAGTTTCAGTTTGCATATATTTGTGAGTAACATCACTTAACAACAATTTAAACCTATAATTCTGATGCATATACGTATGTGAATATGTGTGTTTATATCTTGGTACATGAATGCTCCGTAAATGATAACATTTAAGTGCAGGCTGTTTATCATATACCCCCTGTTTTGAGTTTTCCCAATGCAAAGTTTTGATTTAAAAGTCATTCTCTATTGTTACACTGATTTGTTATGAGCTTAGTGTTAAAACAATATTGATTGTTATATCCAAAACTAAAGATTAAACATATATTTAAGTTAAAACAGTTAGCCAATAACTCTGGAAATTTAAGAACTGTTTTAAATAGATTTAAAATCAGGTTTGACTTGAGTTTCTAAAACAAAGTTTAAAATATAAATACAAGTCCATGTTATACTTAAGTCACTACTCTACTGGTCCATTGCATAGCTTGAAGTCTGATCAGTTGGTTGTGAAGTTGTCATTGATTTAAGTCCATCCTGTTTTGTTTCATTTTCTGGCATCATCGGTTGTATTGATGTGCACTGTGTAGCCACATGATCATATATGTGACTGGGTATACTTGTGTGCTGGTCTTTATTTGCATTGTGTAGTTGCTTGAGTGTAGATTTGAGTCTGCTGTGCATTCATACTGTGTAGCCAAGTGTTCACTGACCTGAGTTTGTTGTGTTGGTTATCTCCACTTGACTTTGTTAAGCCTGTCCCCTGTTTATTTGCTTTGATAATGAAGTGAGTAAACAAGAATTTTCACTGTTATGAACCCTGACTTCATGAAATAAAACCTGAACTTAATTTAGGATAATAGATTGAACTGTGCATGTTATTTAAACTGTTGCTCTGTGTCCCTGATATTGTGATGTTGAGTTACTGACACCCTTGTCTTGTTGAACTGTAACTGTGCCTTTGTATCAACTTGAATATGTTGCATTTGTAATAGTTTGGTCTCTACCGAGCTTCACTTGACACCATACATGTGATATTTGTAGACTTGTACATGATACTTTTGACTATTACTTGAGTACTGCATTCGTTGATTCATCATTGTTGCCAGATAGATTGTTGTCTGCATTTCACTGTAGATTCTTTTGAGTCGTGTTGTATCTGTCTTGATCATATTGACCAACTTGATTTTGTGATGGCTGTTTCGTTAAGCTTGTGTTGTCACTGCATGTTGTCTGATGTTGTTCTTTGGTTGGTCTGACCTTGTCTTGTTCGACATGTGTGTTAAGCCTGTATACATATCACTGCGCATGCTTACTTGAGGCTTTGATATAATATAACCTGTCTGGAGTACATTTTGGTTTGTGAGTTGCATATGCTAGTTTGAGTTCTGTTGCCTCTTGTACATGCTTTTTGATACATGTTTGAACTGATCGAGTTCATTGCTGTATTGTTGTTTTAATGGTGCACTTGCTTGGCCATTTTGTACTTCTGGTCTGCTGTTGTATTATTTGTGTTCATCCTCGTTTTCATTGTTGCAGTTGCTATTCTTCATACCTGAACTGGTATTGTTGTACTTGATGTGCATGTGTGGGCTGCCTTTGTGTATCACCATACACGTGTGTCATAGTTGCAGTCTTTAACTTGTACCATTCGAGGCAGTTTGCTTAATTGTTGTGCACTGGCTTCACTTTGACATTTGAACTTGTTTACTTGATGTCTGGAGCACATATGGTGGTGGCGAGGCAGTGCACGCGTGCGTGCACTGCAGCCACCCAGAATTGACAGATTTTAATCGATATTTCTTTTATCTTTAATTCATCGACCTGTTGCGTAATTCGTAAGCTGTATTGGCGAGGCAGTACACGTTAGCGTGTACTGCAGCCAATTAGCATTGATATTTTTAAATTGACATTTCAATTGCTTAAACTGCTTTGGATTTCTGTTTCGTGGATTAACACTGTTTAGTGTTATATCTGCCGTTATCCAATTCTCGTATCGAGAGTTGGATATGCGAAATTATTGTGACTGTCGTCTATTTAAATTATTACTGCCTATATGCACTAATAAACTGGTTTGAATTAGACTGATCCGGGTATTATTTTCTTTTGAATGTAATACTCGGGTCAGACCAAGTATTTACAGGTTGTAGATTTTTAGCTTTGGGTTGCTGCTAGAGCTATGAAGACTTTTTATATCATTTGAAGTGGTCTTCGTCCTTTTGAAGTAGTCAGTGTGTCTGTTTTAAGATGATAATGTATTCATGTATATTAGTCGATAATGTACTTGTATATATAACTTCTTGAGTCGACAATTGTAGTTGTATCATTTGTATTGTGTCAAATGTATTGTAACTGATATCAGTTATTGTACATATGAGACTTTTCGTTCCATCTTTATTCCGCATTTATGTTATCTGTGTTATTTTTATATCTATTGTCCTAAACTATTATAGCCACTGTGTAGTAGCTTTGAGTTTGTATCGGTATGTCGGGTTTCCTCAAAAAAAAATGAAATGCAATGTTTTATTATCTAACATATCGGTGCTCGCACAAGGCAATTACATAGAGGGTCGCTCCTCAACAGCCTTATTCTCCGTGCTAGTTGACAGCACTACACCGTAGTGTTCTTGGCTAGCGTGGGTATAGAGGTGGGGCGTCACAAAAATGATCCTTAACTCGTCCACTCTTTTTCAACATCCAAATAGTTTTATCAAATTATCAAAACAAATCTTCCTACTAAAGATTCGTTATCAATTCAACTAACTTTTCAACTTCAATTACCGATTTCAAACAACATTGTTTTCTTAACAATTCAAATTTAAGTTTAAATTCAAATTTAAACTTCCAAATTTTCTCAAAAATTTTCTAACACCCGAAATTTTCGAAAAATTTCGCCAGCGTCTCCTTTGCGCGGCTAGTACGGTACGACTACAAAACGTCCCTACGGACTCTCAGATTTCAAAAAGAAAAAGAAAAAGCCAAGCGGCTAGAGAGAAATCGTCAAAAACTCATATTATAATTCAAATACATACCTTTTGTCGAGCAATTCAAATTCATCTTTGAAGATCAAATCCAATTTATAACACCTGTATATCTACAAGCCATGATATCTACTTACAACATTCAACTATTTTGCACATTCAATTACAAAATTTTCAATATATGCTTATATATTTACGGTTGAAGTTACATTCGTTTTTAAACAAAATGAATTCATATCCATTCTAGTTTATAACTAATTCAAATTGATACCAATTCAATTTATTTTAATTCTACTTCATTTGCAATTGATTCCATTCAATTTAATTTGCATTTCATATTTTCATTCGGTTTATTCTATTAACCAAACAACTTTCATTCATAATTGCTCTTTTAGCTTAGTTTCAATTACTAACTCATTACAAATTCCAATTCACTTACAATTTCAAATTTGTCTTCAATTTCATTTACAATTGCAAATTATTCATTCATTTTCAATTTGAATCTCATTTCTATCAAATTACCAAATATTCTGTAAGTTATTAACTTATTTACATTCCATTATGAATTTTAATTCATCTTTCAATTCACATTATTCAATTCAATTCATTTGCTTATAAATTCGAAATGAATTTCACTTTCAATTTCATCTAATTGATTCACTTGTACTCACTTTAATTTAACTTCATTCTTTAAGTTAAAATTATTTTATCAAAATTCAAATTGTATAAATTATCAACTTATTTCTTATTTCATAAATATTTTAAATAGGATTCCAGAGTCTTTTCAACTTTTCAAACCCATTTTGAAAACAATTCAAATTTATCTTCTGAATTTCAAAAACCAAACCCAAATTTTCCAAACAACTTCCATTTAAAATAATTTGGCAGCGATTCCTCTTTTGGAAACCCGAAAATGAACACCGGTGATGCCGCGGTCATCATCGAAGTTATTTTCCAGCGACCGAAAAGAGTTTAGAGCTTTCATCTCTCTAAAACAATTTTCCACAATATCAAATCTTTTGAAAAATCATTTTCAAACCAAAAAGGAATTTAAACTTTCCAAATCTCCAAAATTTTCAAATTCCTTTCAAAACATTTCCAAAACTTCTCTGGAATTCCGTTTTAAATTACAAATCACATTTATAACTTACATTCTTTAGTTTCATTTGTATACGAATTCATTTCTTATCTTTGGAGTTTATAATTTCAATTTCTCATTTAATTTCAGTGATGATAATTCACTATTATTACTTCCTAACATCCATGCAACCATATACTATAGTAATTCATAGAAAAACATTCTTTTCTATACAAAAATAGTTTGGGCAAAATTATCTCATTCACCCTATTCAAAAACAATACTGTGCCGAACTGTTCTATTCGAGTGTTTAGAGATCCCTATCAATGATCGTTAATTACTCGTATTGACCAGAATCCATATACCACTCAACAAATCAATCATCACAATATAAAACAATTTTATATTCACTAACAAATACGCGCTCGTATCTATTATTACACTCAACTCATTCTAGAGTACTACTGACTCTATCTCTAATGAGTAACACCCAACAGAGCAGGGTTGTCGCTTAACCATATGCTCTGATACCAAATGTAACATCCCGAAAATTTTCGACTTTCGAAAATTCAACATCGATACTCACTTTATCGACTGCTGAGCCATCGAATGCCGGAAACCCGAAAGGTTATGGTTTTAAGAAAGAAGAAACAGGTAGAAGAAGAAGAAAAGAAAGAGAAAAGAAGAACAACACAGAACAGCAACAGAAAATAATATCAGAATCTCACATTCGCAACGGAACAATATACAATAGATAATTACTAGTCTTTTAAAACAAAGAACTATATCATTTTATACATACATCAATCATTAGAGTCAATATACAACAATGGACAGTTATATAAACTTGTCCTCATACAGAATACACAGCGGAATAAATACTATCAGATACACATACTACGTCTCGTCATTCAGCTTGCTTCCAAAGCTCCAGAATATCTAGAATATCCTGATAATCTAACTCTAGACTGCCCGTGTGGAAATTGGTGGGCACCTAGAGTTTAGAAGGGAACAATAAACTCCGAGTCAGTCATGGTGACTGGTGTGAGATCGTAAAACAGTTATTCTTTAAAATAAACAACAGGAAAATTTTAAAGTCAATTCGAAATGCTTTTGGAAAATGAAACTACCATAAGACCTCCCGCCACACACACAATGCAAACGCAGACTTGGAGGAGATTTCTTCTTATGATAGTCAAAGATGCTTACTACGCAAAATCAAATCCTTTTTTGATATTATTATTAGTGCATAGTGTAGAAAACATTTCGAAAGTAGAATATAAATCTTAGCCAGCATAGGTACCATTATATTATGCTTGCTATAGCTACCATATTAAATGGCAGGTTCTACAACTAAAACCGTACAAGTCACGTATTGTTTCTTTGGATTTCCAACAAATGGTCAGGCTAAGGAACTTCCTATCCACGATGGGTACGTCCCTGGAATAGACGACCCGAGAACCTAACCGGATCTCTGCCAACACAAGGCCGGGTTACCTCTGCAAAAATAGGTAACTACTGACACGCGTATGCCATCCCCCGATCGTCACCGATCTTCCCGAGGATCCCCGATTCGCAACAAACCACATAGATAATAATAATGCAGTAACCACAGAGGTTAAGTATCTGGGCTCCATACCATGATACCACCTTTATCCAGAAGGAATGACATACACTAAGGGGCGCTACTCCCTAGAACCTTGCTGCATTCGTCCTGTTTCGACCATTTCCGGGGTGTGAGGCTCGATGAAGTCTCGTCCACAAAGCTACGCTTTCTATAAAAAGCCCTGCTTCGGGTCAAACAAAATGATCAACCTATGATCACAAAGATATAAGATCAAACAAATGATCATATCACAAATGATCAAACACTGATCATTCCACAGCAACACTCAGTATGCCACGTTACCAAATTGGGAATATATTGCTGATAAATTTCAACTACATAACCTCTGAGCTCGTACGTCTCAGAGAAGGGTGTTAAGCTAAGAGAATAAATTCTCCGCCACCAACAGATATGTATTTGAAAGAAATCAGCTTTATATCTCAAATTGTAACGTCAGACACACAATCCATACAAGTCTGTTCCGGGATCGAACAGAACCGAAGGCACTTCTCACGAAGCCCTTGCATTTCCGGATAATTTTCCAATCACGTCCGGACTTCCCGTCACTAAGGGTGATAAAACCTCTAAATCGAAGATCAGTCGATGTAGAGTAACTCGACGGTAATCCTTCCGTTTTCAAAAATATTCGGTCTTCAACACCGGTCTTCAAATGCAATTCATAACGACGTATCACATATTCGGAATGGGTTATACGACCCCGTGGTCCTTTCCCGGCTAACCCGAATAGTGAGCGTAAATTCAAAAATAAGTGTGGCATTCAAATTCATCCAATTCACAACAAATACCTATCTAAAGGTAATTATTGATAGTCGGTTATTTAACTATCAATAAAGATGCGCAACATCATCAGATTCCAAATAATTTTCCAAAATTATTTATTTTCCAAATATATCTTTACTAGATATATATTATTTCCACACTTAACCGTTTGAAAACAAATTCAAATCAATTTCCACATTTCAATTTATCTTTAAAAGATAACATCTCAAAACAGTTCATTTCATATTGGAAAAGCATTTCCATACTTATTAAATAATAAGTATTTCACCATCATTTATTTTCAACACTTGGAAAATATTCGATATACTTAAATCAAATTAAGTATATATTTCATTCTTTAAGGAAATCTATTTTCTATAACAACATCAATTTGAGTCAAAACGAATGTTACGTAAAACATCGTTACGACGACTCAAAAATCACTAGTATAGGGATTCGAAATTTAAAATAGACATGTAAATCCCAATACTAGATAAAAACATTTCTTTTCGGAAATCATTTACTATAACAACAGTGTTATAGTCCACCATTTCCTTATTTCTCGAAAACGTCTATTTCAACAATAAATGTTGAAATCTATGCTTTCGATTCATAACACATTTTAAAACACCTTTAAAATGTTTAACTTCATTTTTAAAATATTACTTCTTCAAAAATGAATCCATTTTACTTAACAATATATTCACGGTCCAAAATCGTGAATAAAATTTACTTAACCCCATTTCAATCATTCCTACATATTTTTATTTCAATAAAAATTCGCTATTCAAAATCGTGAATATATCTTCTTAAATAATCTTCTATATTAAATTTATCACATTCAATCTATTTTCGAATTTATAAGCACGTTTATAAATTCTATTTCTCTTTTAATAACGACTTCGACTTATAAACCTTCTTTTATCAACTTCTATATTTAACTTATCAAAATAAGTGACTTCGGATCTATAACCAACTTTTATAAATTCCAATTCCATTCATAAAAACTTCAATACGAAATCAATTTCAATATTGATTTCTAAATTTATTTTCAACTTTAAAATAAAATTTCCATACTGATTTCTCAAAAATCCATTTCTAAATATTAAATCAATTTCAGATTGATTTCTAATTTTATTTATCCCTACTAAAATAAATTCTTATTTTCCTTCAAATTTTTTTCAATATCCTGTTTTTAAATGGATTCTTTAAATTGAAGTCATTTTACGTTGACTTCTCAAATCATTTCAATTTACCAAGTAAATTTCTAGTCGGATTTCCAACTTATCTTCTTTTAAATAAATTCCTTTTTAAGAAAATAAATTTCAATCGTTTCTTTCAATCTATTTAAAAATCCAGATTTTAAATTAATTTCCTCAATTTAAAGTCACTATTATACGAAATTCATTTATTTAACATTTTCACTTTATTCTGGAAATAAATTCGATAAGATTATAAAAATTAACTTTTTATACTTTAAAATTCCTTTCTTCGAATTTATTAAATTTCTAAAATTAAATTCACTTAAAAATTTCTATTTTGATTTCCAAAAATTCAATTTCGTTTATCTTTGGAATCCAATGATGTCAAACATCCATTCAGCTAAATTTTTAGCTTTCAAACAATTTCCAGATATCAATATGATTAATAGCATCACTATAATCATTCACAGATTCATATCACAATAGAAATAAATTCAATCAATGTGAGGGGTCCAGTTGGATCCCTCCAACCTGTTTCCCTGCATCCAAAGATGTTAGCACAATACCAATTCCGCTCCAGTACGGAATTATCGCGGTATATAGGTTTTTATAAATCCGCTTACTAACGGCGCAATAGGGTCTCATCCGCTATACGAGGCGGGAAATCAATCAATCCAATATATACATATGCCAATATGTATATACTGCTATATATATAGATATATATCCTATCATATCTAATATCACATCACAATAGCAATCATCAATAACTGCAAAAAAAATTCCACATTTCAATCGAGTGAGAAAAATCTCACCTTCGCTTTTAATTTGTAATCCAATTTCCATTCCAGTCATTTCTTTTTCTTCGTTGTATTCGACCTTGTATAACAATTATACAATTCATTAATATTCGAATAGGTCGAACAATTAAATCTGCCATTTTACAATTTTTTATTTAACTAAGATTTTTAGTTAAACTAACAATTAAATTTGAACTATTTTCCCATTAGATAGATTTTAAAAAAATCGAATCCTTATGTAATTTATCATTATCAAATTTTACCCATGTAAACTACTCTTTCGTTCACTGTAAATTTCTAAAATTCTATGTATTACTTTACTGTTCAAACTAGATCTTCATTTGATAACTTTACATGGATTCAAAGACCAAATTAAATCGAACTGTAAATCCCTTACCACATAACAAACCCAGGCCGAGATCACTGAACCCCCACGTGAAGTCCTCCCCCTCGCTCGCCGTTCGAGCACACTCGTCTGCCATACCAGACAACCCAGCAGCACGTGCGAACGCCTTCGCTCGTTCGACCTCGAACTTCAAACTCTAGCTCAATCGGCACCTCATTGCCATGCGCGCGCGACGCCTCTATCGATGAACTCGATCTCGCCTTACTCCAAAAATGCGTCGCCGCTTCCCCTGAATCGTGACACCCCAGATGAAACCGCCTGCAACTGCTTCGCGACCTCGCGAACGAAGCCCATCGCCTAGATCGTCGCCTCCAGCCTTGCCTCGACGCCGCACCTCCTTCCCGGAATAAATCGCGACTCCACACCGCCCCTGTGTTCGACCCTCTTGATCGACTCATGGAAGAAACACGCAGTGATTCAATTGAACGAGAAGTGTTTTAATTTCTTATACGAACGAATTCGTTTTTAGGTAGATCTCGATTCGGTTTTAAACAAAGGAAGTGGCCATTTTATTTTTACTAAACGAGATTGTGGGGAACGAAGATTTTTTTTCTTTCGTTTGATTTGAACTGAGGTATGGAGAAAGGAAGGGAGCAGACGTGATTAAAACAGAAGGAAATGGCGAAACTTTAGGCGTGATTCCAGGCGCGTGTTTGAAGGAGGAAAAATAGATGATGTGTTGACTAATTTAAAGTTTAAATTTAAATTGAAACCGATATAAATTTCAATGCGTTTACACGCCGTATGTTCACACCACAACTCCAAAAAATACGAAATTGGAAATCCGGTAATAATTAAATATTACGGACCCAATGGAACCGGTTTCGTTGAATTCCGAGACTGTTTGAAAATTGACTATTTTATAATATCGGTTCGAGTGATTATTTCCAAAACTGAACAAAACAGTTCGAAATTAAATTCTGAAGCTTCTATCATCTTCAGTATTATCAATACGAATTTTAAAAGCTTCCGAAATATTTTTCTTCGGCTTAAAATTAAAGATTCAAATTTTTATTTGACTATCAACAGATTAAATTTTAAAATTTAATCGCCGATTTAAAGTTATATTCGGGATTCAAATTAAATCATCGTTCAAATATTTAAAATTAATTAAATATTCTCAATTTAATTTGGTCAAAATTCAGGGTCGTTACAAGCCCTGCCATTGTATGGAATCCAAACTCCAATAAGTGCCGTACGTATTAGTTGTGCCCAACTATGTTGGAATGTGAGATGTAAGCATTTCAGCTATTTCTATATTTTACTTGAAAACCCTAGACCCTATTATAATAAAATCAGATTTCCTATCAAATGTTTTGGTTAGCGTAAGGTAAAAACTTACCCATGTTTATTTGTGGGGAGTCTTACGTGATACCTTTTCTTTCTAAAGGTTTTGAAGTTAAGCAAGTTTAACCTGTTACTCACACCAGACCCATGTCTGACCCAAGTGTTTATTTCTGTTTTATAAACTCTTGGGTACTCAAATTTTTATGAGTAGCCAAGGGATTCAGGTTTAGCTTTGACGAATATTCTGGAGGAGCAATGGAGCAGGAGGCTTCGGCGTTCGTAGATATAGTATTCCGCTGTGTTGATATCTGTGATAGTGTCTTGTCTTGTATTTGAGTTGTAATGTCTAGACATATGTTTATAACTGTCTAGTAAGTGATGTATATGCTGTGTAACTCTGTAAAGTGTTGTATACTATGTAATAGTTTATGTTATTAATATAATTTATTCGTTCCGCTGTGAGATCGTTGTTGTTGTTTCTTTCTTTCTTCTCTTCTTTTCTATTTTCTACCCCTTTCTTTCTTATTAGCGATACGACTTTCTATGGAGAGAAAGTCGTGGTCGTTACAAAATCTTTGAGAAATCGATGTGAAAATTTATTTGATGTTGAATGAAAAATTGATTTGTGTTGAAATAAACTTAGAAATCGATTTGTAAAATGATTTGGTAATTGGAAATAAATTTAGAAATCGATTTGCAAATAATTTGGGATTTGAAATAAACTTAGAAATCGATTTGTAAAATGATTTGGTGTTGAAATTAATTTAGAAATCAATTTGGAATTTGATTTGGTGTTTGAAAGTGAATATTTGGAAAACGATTTGAAAATAGTGTATAAGTGAATATTTGGAAATTTAAATTCACAATGGAATTTATAAAGAAAAAGGGAAATAAATAATATCGGGAATTTTTATTCCAAGAGTGAAAAATGATTTGAATTTTTTTTTCAAAGTGATGAAGTGTGGAAAATATATATCTTACGAAGATATTTGAAATTTAATAATTTGGGAAAATTATTTAAACTGGTTGATTGTTGTGAATGTTGTTTGATAGTTAAATAACCGACTATCAATATTTGCCTTTGAAATGGTACTTGAATTTGTTTTTAAAACAAACGCTCATTATTCGGTTAAGTCGGGAGAGGACTTTGTGTCATATAACCCATTCCGAATAGTGTCGTGAATGGACATCATTTAAAGACCGGTGTGAAGACCGGGTATTTTTAAAAATGAAAGGATAACATGTCAAATGTCTCTGCACCGAGTTGCTCCGGTATAGAGATTTATGTCACTCTTCTTGTGATGGGAAGTCCGATCGGGATTGTGAATACCCGGATCGCAAGGGCTTCTTTGGAAGTGCCTTCGGTTCTGTTCGAACCCGGAACAGACTTGTATGGTTGTATGTCTGACATTACACTTTGAGATATAAAGCTGATTTCTTTCAAATATATTTCTGTTGGTGGCGGAGAATTTATTCTCTTATCTTAACACACTTCTCTGAGACGTACGAGCTCAGAGGTTATGTAGTTGAAGGTTATCAGTAATATACTCCCAATGTGGTAGTGTGGCATGCTAAGTGTTGCTGTGTGTTGATGATCATTCGTTGATCATTTATGATCAAAGCATGGCTTTGTGAAAAAGCATAGCTTTGTGGATGAGACCTCATCGGACCTCACAACCCGGAAATGGGTCAAAACAGGAAAATGCGGCAAGGTTATGAGGGTCGCTCCCTTTAGGGTATGTCATTTCCTTCTGGAAAAAGGTGATATTATGGTATGGAGCCCAGATATTTACCTGTGTGGTTGCTCCAATCTCATTTACTGTGTGATTGTTGCTGTGTGATCGAGGGCCCTCGGATAAAGGTCCTAAAGGACCGGGGAGTGGCATACTTGAGTAGTAGTTACCTAGTGACAGAGGTAACCCGACCTTGTGTTGGCAGAGATCCGGGTAGGTTCTCGGGACGTCCATCCAGAGGCGTACCCATTGACAGTAGGAAGTTCCTTAGCCTGACCATTTGTTGGAAATCCAATTCCCAATATGAACCTAGTATGATTTTAGTTGTAGAACCTGCTATTTAACATAGCAGCTATAGTAGGCATAGTATAATGGTACCTATGCTGGCTAAGATTAATATTATACTTTCGAAATGTTTTCCACACTAGACATTAATAATAATATCAACTGATCTTTCGTAGTAAGCATCTTTGACTATCATAAAGAGAAATCTCCTCCAATTCTGCGTTTGCATTGTGTGTGTGGCGGGAGGCCTTATGGTAGTTTCATTTTCCAAAAGCATTACGAATTTGTTTTATTTTCTTTGTGAAAATAACTGTTTTACGATCTCACACCAGTCACCATGACTGACTCGGAGTTTATTGTTCCCTTTCTAAACTCTAGGTGCCCATAAATTTTCCACACGGGCAACCTAGTGTTATGTTATCAGGATATTCTAGAGCTTTGGAGGCGAGCAGGATGGCGAGACGTACACCTGTACTTGTTTATTTATTCTATGTGTATTCTGTGTGAGGACAAGTTTATATAACTATCCATTGTTGTATTGAGTTGTATATTGACTCCAATTGATATATGTATAAACTGATATAGTTCTTTGTTTTAAAGATTAGTCATTCATCTATTGTATATTGTTCCGCTACGAATGTAAGATTCTGATATTGTTTCTGTTTCTATTTTCTGTTCTTTCTTTTCTTCTGTCTTCTTCTACCTCTTCTTTTTAACCCTAATGGTTCGATTTTCCGGCATTCGATTGCGCGGCATTTGATACAGTGGTTGTATTGATGTCGACTTTCGAGCGTCGAAAATCCTACCGGTAAAGGGATAGTGCTGGAAGGGGTACTGTTAACACTGGAGTCGTTGACTGTTAATGATGGTAGTTGCCGCCCCCAGTGGTAATAGTATGCCACCAGCACCATCCCAACCACCACAACCAACTATAACGGTACTATGTATGTCTTCAGGCACCTCCTTCTCTCAATATTACCACACCGCTGTGCATGCAACCAGCGTGGATGTTTGAGTTCTTAGGAATGGAACATCTAGGAGTGAGCTGGAGGAGATGAAAGGATTGATTTACATCGTCAGTCCAGTAAGAGAGGCTCCTCCTACAATGCTACCCAAATTCAGATGCAGACCTAGGATGAGTTGGAGGAGATGACAAGAAAGCATGTAGAGCTACTTCAAAAGCATTAGGAGGAGATGTTGGCACAAAGGGAGATAACAAGGAGGCATAAGGAAGAGATGGCCGAGCAGAGGAAGCAAGTCAAAAGCCTAGTACCAAATGTTCGTTGAACAATTGAAAATGTGCCACCGCTACCACCATCGCCACAATCATGAATTTTTTTTGCATGGACATGATGTATGATATATATATTTATAATGGTTTTTACTTACATCTTGTGGTATGGATTGTTGTTTATGGACATGTATGTCTCTTGTTTATGTAAATTTTATAGTGTTGTTTTACATTTTTCTATGATTTTTTTTATTTTTTTGGTTTTATATATATTTGGATATGATATTGTGTTGGTTTATTGTTATATTTTCCTATGGGACATTGCTGGAATGTTTTTTGTGTGTAGTGGTTTGAGAGAAAAAAAGGCAATTGAAATGTTGAAAATTTGGTTTCAGCAAGTCACCGACAAGTCATCGAAAAATCTTGATTTTATATTTTGAGTGAGGCGTCTATAAGTCATCGACTGAATAGTCTTCGGCAAGTTGTCAAAAATAAAGTCATCGCCAAGTCATCGATATTATGCTCATGCTTGTCGTCGGCATGTCATCGATGACTATTTTTCCACGAGGTTTATATCAATGACCATCAAGTCATCGATAAGTCATCGGTAAAGGGTTCACTGACGACTTGCCAACAACTTTTTGACGTCGGTATAACCATGTATTTCTAGTAGTGGTTTAATTTTGAATGATATTGACATTGGTACAATGGATATATTTTTGATTATTTGTGAATTCCATTTTCATTCTAAATGATTGTGAAACCCTGTAGATGTTTATTTTGGCTCCATTTGACAAATGTCGTATATGATCTTTATATAGGTATTCAAATTTAACTAAAATGGAAATCTATATTCACCTTATATGGTATTTGTCGAATCTACCACAATATTGGACAAATTATAAACGCAATAATATTCAAGCTTAGTAAAACATTTCAAATCGAACAGTTCACAAAATTTCAGCAGTACTTTTTTTCCATGTATGCTCTTTTGCAAATGATACAGAGAATACTGGGAAGTGTTGTTGAAATATTTCTAGATCGCTTAAGTTGAAATGGTTTATAAAAGGTAAATATTATTGTGCCTTTAACCATTAATATAATTTTGACATTATTTGTAAAGTCCTTTGTTGTGAATTACTTGTGAAATTAAGTATTATCAAATTATTCATTGTGAACTATAAAATATAGCACATCTAATTCAAAACAACGAATGGTGTTAATAATAAAGAATGGTATTATATTATTAAAAATAATAATATTTCATAGAATTGATAAAATAATAATAATGCGTGGTATTATTTATATTAAATAAATAAAAATATGGTATTTAGAATAAAAAATAATAATGTATGGTGTTATTTATTAAAATTAATAACATACGGTGTTAATAATAAAAATTATAATATATTGCATTACTAATAATAATAATAATATATGGTATTATTAATAAAGAAGAATAATATAAGGTTATTGTTAGTAAAGAATAATAAATTATTAGTTTTAGTAAAATATATGTAGTATTAAAAAGAAAATTTAGGGTTTTATGAATTAGATCATAGTAATATACGATATTATTAATAATATTTGGTTTTGTTAAAAAAGAATAATATAGCGTTGCATAAAGAAATCGAATGACACTATTGCACTTTAGGAATGGTGTTGACACAGTAATTTATAAAAATGGTGTCTTGTGATAATACAAACCTAAAAGAAGTCCGATGTCCATATTCAAAATGTTATTGCCTGAAACTTCTACAGTACGATGTTGTAATGTTAAATTTTCATAAACTTGGTTTATTACAAAACTACCATGTATGGAGATGTCATGAAGAAGAGAAGACAGACATTGTTAAAGAAGATACCATAAACATAGATTGGATTCTGGTGAAACTATTGAAGAAAATACAATGATTAAAAGGTTTATGATGTCATTGGTCTAAGTATATAGACAATTGAACTAGATCTAAAAGAGAAACTTGACATAGAAGCGAAAAAATTTCGACTTGATAGAGGCATCAAAACAACAACTTAGTAAAGGCCATACAATGACACACACGTCGGTAACATCAAGATTAATCGCTGTAAAATATGAATACAACGCGTTGGAAAATCTAATGAATGCAATTCTTAGACTATGTAAATAAATGCTTCCACCGGACAATGTGTTGGAAGAGAAATGGTACCTAATAAAAAAGAAATCTCTTCCTTCAATTTGCTACATGAAAAAGAAGGCAGGTGTCCGAGTGGATGCATGATCTATTGTAAGGAAAGTAAAAAATTTATGCTGTTAAATTCTATGAAGAATAAATATATAAGTCGATAAAATGCGATGGTAAAGGTGTTTCATTACCAGAGTTCCTTATTTTCTGGTTACACCAAGATTGCAAAGATTATATGTGAGGACCCGCACCTCCCGACACACCGATTCAAAGCCTAGGATAACTTTCAGACTCGTGTCGTTGTTGAGAAACACAAGCTGTTGGGGTACTTAAAACATTACAGAGACTATATGATAAACGGATATGATCTAAGATATACTACACTTTCAGATCTCGCAGCAGAGGGAACTAAAATATAAGCACTGAAAATAGATATTTCAGAAAAACAGTCTCTAAAATACTTAATTGTCATATACAATATTTCCAAAGTACAATATAAGTTTTGACGGACATTTAATACAATAAATAACTACATGAGGAACAATGAAGAATATGAGAACACCAACATATAGCTCCTTTCTTCACATACTATGCCCAATCACTGTAAACCTGTCATCCTGTGGTAGGGGAAACTAATGAAAAAAGGGAAAGGGTCAAACAAAAGTCCGGTGAGTGAGTTCATGTTTATTATATTGTAATCATATATAGTTAACTTTAATTCTACCCTATATGACCTAGGGTGCTCTACAAGTGTCTGTGTATTCCATGGTCCTTAACTTAAGAGTTTTTACTTGATAAACACCTATACTAACAAATTATGCAGGATCCTACAAGTATCGAACTACGAATCGAACCTTAATAATTAACAATCGACTAACAGCTGCTGGAGCTTCTCCACATAGAACTTTCCCACAATTCCTTTTATCAGACTACTTTTCTCACATTACGCCTAGCATAATTATTTTGCATAGATTTCCCAATAATTTTCTACATAGGAAATAAATTTCCCACAATTAAGACTACACATCGAGGGGGAGCCCGCAATGCCGACTAACCGAAGTGTCTCATCATCCGCATCCATGACCACTTCTCGAATTGTAGTATACGCCTGTTACTGCACGCGTCGGGATCCATTAACGCCACAGTATCACGTCGTGTTAGAATCCGTGAATACTAGGAAGTCCCATTATGCCGGGCCCATACACTTCATCAGACACCAGTCAGTGTTGCACATCCACCGTAAAACCTCCTGTGAGTGCCATTTGCGATAGAATCGCCCATAGTCGAGTAATTGACCCTCATTGGGTAAAGAGCATTTACTCAAGCCCGCAATGTCCTTGTGTCATCTCATAGGAAACTAACTTCCCTGCTACTTCTAGCACTCATTTATACATTTTTAATATATAAACAATTAGCACTCATTTATACATTTTAGAATGCCTACCGGTCGACCGTTATGTGCTGGGGCCTTTGACCGCTCGCGGTGAAAAATTAAGGTTAACGCTATATTTTAATTCGATTTCAATTTATTTTTAACTCTGTTCATTCTATGATTTCAAAAGCAAACCTTATACTTGCAGTCATTTGGTTTTACAATTTTTTTGTAAATCCAAGGTTATAATTGTCCATTTCCAAAATCAGTATAATCTAGGTTAATATCAATATAATTAGATTATCGTGTTATGTTAATAGGTTCAGGGAAATTTCTATTTTATTAGAGTTGGTTTAACCTAGAATAACATACATCTTCTAATAAATTTATACCCATTTAATTCACAGATTCAACTTAGTTTTTTGGTTCAATTCATACTAACGGATTATAAGAATTTCTACTTGATTACAAAGGGTTTTATCTAGATTAACCTCTATATTAAAAAATTTATATCAACCTAATTTATAATTCAATTCCAAATTTAAATAATATAGTTTTCTGGTTTAATTTTTAACAACCTAGATTAGATAGTGTATATTAAAATTAACTACAAATAATCATCGTATTAAAATGTTCCCAGTCGCCTTAGATCCAAGCTTGCTCCTACTCTGTGCTCGGAAACCTATACACAGTTACTATTCTCTTCTCCAATCCGACCTTCTTGAATTCCTTTGTTTTACTTTTATTTTATTTTGGAGAATTTTAGGTTTGCAGAGGAGGAGTAATTGATAGAGTTTTGGTATACTGATTAATCTTGTAGTGAATTAAGGTTTAGGATAGGCGTATATTTATATGGTATTTGAATTAATTATAACTGTTGATTAACCATTGGAGTATTTTTGTTTTCATCATATATGCTAATCAATTTTTTCATCCCTAAGTAAAGGGGTTTTGGACCAAAGGTCCCTATTCTCAAAGCCCATGCACAAAAAGTCCCTATTAATAAACTCATGTAAATTAGGTCCCTATTTTGTTATTTTTTACCAAATTGTCTCCTTCTAGAAAATCGACTCATCATTGAAATCAGGGGCAAAAGTGGCATAAATTAGTCAAAAACTAAAAATAGGGACCAAATTTTCATAACTTTTTTGGGAGGGACTTTTCTTCCATCATCTTCCAATTCTAGGGACTTAGCAGCCGTTCCTTGCTAAGTAAAAATATTTGATTAAATCTGGATCATTGGATTAATATATTAAATCCGGATGGTTATTTAGTTTATGCTTCCTTAATCGTTAAGTTTTACATATTTAAAGTTTCTTTAAGATTAAGTAATCTATAAATGTTCTCTTTACCGTTAACGTTATTTAATTAATATTTATTTCATTTACTCCTTTCCTTTTACTATGTTAAAAATAATGTTTACATCATACTAATTAATGTCATCATAATTCCAATCAATATCATTGACTTATATATATATATATGTATACATATATTATTAACCATTGTAGGGAATCTTAAGCATATATATATATATATATATATATATATATATATATAGACACAACACACGTACATGTACATATCTTGACAATTATTAAGAACTTTACATTTTTTTCAATAATTAACTATTATTTATATTTTCAAATCTAGAAAATTAAATTTCCCTCTATTCCTTACAAAGAATAAGATAACATACCTATTTAACAATAAATTCATTACTCTAGTAATCGATGATTTCCCTAAGAAGTGGTTTTAAGTTAGTACATGTGTATATGTGTGTGTAATTATTTACAATAAATTAAAAAACTTATTCTCCACCACTCAATTGCACAATCAATTTTTAATTGATTGATATTTTATTCTGAGTTCACATTGGATTTACCATTTTTATTTATTTTTTTACTATTAAGGGGGTTGTGTATTTTACCTTCTTCTTAAAATAATGATTTATTTCCACATCTTGTTATCTTTATTTCTACAATGTTACATGCATCCTTGTTCTCCTTAAAATATTATTGTCTCTCGCTTCTAGCATAATCAACATATATTTAGTAATAAATTCCACCATTAATCCTGTTATATCCTTACCTCTGTGCATGTAAATACATTTACTTTAAATAACATTTTACTTCCATGTATATTAATTTTTCAAACATATAACTTTAGATATTATTCTTTTTTCTTTTAAATTATTTTGTTACATTCTCTTTCTAACACATGTAACATATATTTTCATTAATTACAACAATATATTCCATAAAATGGTAATTAACGCTCTCTCTTGGCATTAAATATCTTCTTCGTTTTCTTTTAATGTTCATTAACAAAATTGTATTCTTTTTAAATTTATTGCTATATTTTTTTAGTATATTCAACCTATTAAGTACAAGAATAATTTCATTATTAATGCTTTTCCCTTGAAGCATTTTCACATTTGTGCACATAAATAATTTTCCTTCTTTTCTTTTAAATGCACATACATCATTGTACCCTCACTCTTTTCTTTTCTTAGAGTAATTCATACATATTCAACTTATTTATTAACAAATAAGTTGTTCTTTATTCTTGCATTACTTATTAAACTAAATTTCAAAACAGGAAATTTTCCTCAAGGACACTTTTTAGGGCTTTTTTTGGATGAAGGGCGGCCCGCTAATATTTTTCTCCAAGGACAAATTATCGTTCTTCCCTTTCTAGCCCAATTTCGCGCGCTTATTCTTCTTATTTCTTTCGATCAAAATTTTTAGTTGCAATCAAATATCTTTCTCCCAATTATAATATCGATCAACTTCGTTCGTTTATTTCAATTCCGTCCTTCTGAAAATTGTATTTCATCGATCATTTTTTTTCTTACGTGCGTTTGTTGATCTCGTTCTTTTAATTTCATATTTGTACTGTGATCTTGTTCTTCTTAGGTATGCTTATATTATTCTGTTTTTTGTTGTTTTTCTATTCGAGTTAAAAAAATTGTCTGTTCTTTCTATTTGTGTTCATTTTTATGAATGATATGCAGTGTTGTTCTTCTCATTGTTTGTTCGTTCGTCGATGGAAAATTGTGGAAGTAGCAGCAGGTTTTTTATTATTATATTCGTTTCTTTATGCAGTGTTGTATTCTAGTTAGCTTTTTATTTAATTTATCTTGCATTTTCTTGCATTGATGTTGGGATGATTGGAAAAGTATCGTTGCTTGGGTTGTATATAAAGTTGTGATAGAGTGGAAAACTATCGTATTTTAGGTTCAGTTTCTGGGTATCATTTTTATTTTTTCTTAGTATCATTTTTTTATTATCAGTAACTAGGTATCAGTTTTGTATACGGTAGGTATCAGTTTTATGAAATTGAATAATTAATGTTCTAAATTGAATGTATTTTTACTAATGTTTATTTTTTATTTCTTTTGAAAGTGGGGATAACAGTCTTCTTTGTCTGTTTGTGTTGAATAATAACACTTTTAGCACTCGATTGTCTATTGATTGCTCTTTGTATGATTTGAAGAATGAGATATGTCGATGTTGGTCTTAATTAACTCCTTCTTCTATTCAGATTTCTTATGTACTTGAGGACAAAGTTATTATGGTTTACACTGATTCTGATATTCAGAGTATAATTTGTTTTTAGTTATACAAGAAAAGTTCTTTCTTTTGGTTTTACTGTTAAGGTTAAGGGTTCTGAATTGGAACATGTTGATGGTGCTTCTATTTCAAGTTCATCCGTTGTTCGTGCTTCTTCATCTTCTACTGTATCTGTCTGTTCAAATGTTGTTGTTAATGGTAAAAGTTATTTAAAAGATATGTTGAGGAGAGGGTCGACATTAAGCATTTCCAATTTTGTTGGTTTTTGTTTTGGAGGAGCTGAACATTTTAGAGAGTTTTTGATGGAATATCAAATTCAAAAGGGGTATGAATTAGTATTTTTAAAGAATTGTGCTACAAGAGTTACTGTGATTTGCTCTTCATATAAGGATGGTTGTCTTTTCAAAGTCCATGGTTCCTGTGATTCTGGAGAATTGAAAAGGTTCTTTATGAGAAATTTGGTTCCTGATCATTCTTGTGGGGCTAGTCTTAGACATGTGAATAATCCATATATATCTAGTTCGTTTGTTAAATCGATGATTATTGATGAGATCCGCGATTGTCCAAGTAAAAAGCCTAAGGATATTATACTTGATTTTAAAAGAGAATACAATTTTCAGTTGTCTTATGGTTATGCTTATCATGGGAAACAACTTGCATTGATGGAGTGCACGGTAATGATGCTTTGTCTTATAACAATTTAAGTTGGTATTTGGAAGCAGTGAAGAAATCTAATCCAGATAGTTATGTTGATATGGATGTTGATCCTTGTGGTAATGAATTTGAAAGGGTGGTTATTGCTTTTGGCGCTTGTTTACTTGGTTTCAAGTCTTGTCATCCTATGATATTCTTAGATGCTACTCACTTGAAGGGACGTCCTGGTGTGTTGATGGGTGCTACTGCAAATAATGGTGATCAAGGTATGTCTTTGTTTTCAGATTTGAGTTATTTGTATTGAGATCATAATACTTGGCATAATCATTAATATACATTTTTTATCATAATTTGTATTTTGTTGGTACCAGTTTTAAGAAATGTAGTTTATAAGTAGCAAGTTTCTAGTATTAGAATTTTCATTGTATTGAATTGTAAGTTTGTATTTGGTATAATAATTTCATACTGTTAAACAAGAGATTAGTATCAGTTTGTGTATAATCTTAGTATCAGTTTCAAGTAAGTTCATATATGGTATCATTTATGGTTATGTAGTATTGAAATTTCCTTTGTATCATAATATATGTCAATTTTTGTTTCTTTGTTGTTTTAGAATGAAGATTAATGTGCATAATGTTGTGGTTATCAATATTTTTATAATGGTCATATCAGGTTTTAGGTATCAGTTTTATTACTGTTAGTATCAGTTTTATGAATTTTTTTATTTATGGTCGTAATTACTTTTAGGTTTTTTTTACTAATTATTTTTGCATTTGCAGGTTTCTTCTCTTTAGCTATGAGTGTAGTTTCTATAGAAAATGTGTATAACTGGACATGGTTTTGAACCATTTAAAACAAATGCTTCAAGAAGAGCGTACTTTAGTTTTTATGTCAGATCGCCATCAAGGTTTGCTTTCAGGTATTCGTGATGTTTTTCCTTTAGATTATCACAGTTATTGCTATTTGCATATGGAACAAAATCTTCTTTCAGCAGTGAAAGCCAAAAATGCAAATGTGTCTATTGTTGATCTATTCAAAATGTGTTCTAGAGCTTCAAATCTATATGAATTTGAAGGAGCATATTCTAAGTTTTGTCAAATTGGTGGTGTTGCTGGTGTTAATTTTTTAAAGGATAAGCCATTTGATAAGTGGGTGGATTTATTTTTTCTAGGGAAACGTTATGGTGCATATAGTTCCAATGTTGCAGAAAGTTTTAACAGTTGGATTTTAAATGAACGAGCATTGCCTATTACTTTGTGTTTAGATGGTATTCGTGTTAAGATTATGGAACAAATGGCTAGAAGAAGAGAAGAATGTTGTTTGTGGAGAACAAGTCTATGTCCTTCTATGGGGTTACGTTTAGATGAATTGATTGAAGAAGGATTTGGATGGGATGTATATAAATCTTCTGATTTTGCTTTTGAAGTGAAATCTCCAAACTCTCATTGTGTTGATTTGAAGGAGCGGGTTTGTAGTTGCAACCAATGGAAAATTATGGGATTTCCTTGTGCTCATGCTATAAAGTGTATGAGTCTAAGTTGTCTGTATATGATTTTGTCGAGAAGTATTTCACTGTTGATGCTTATCGATGTTCTTATGCCAATGCTATAAATCCTATTCCAAATTATGATAGGCCTATTGTTGATGGTAGCATTCAAGATGTTATCAAGCCACCAAAGGAGAATCGTGGTGCTGGTAGACCATCAATCAAGCGCAATGGAAGATTTTCATATTTTCAGAACAAGCAAAATAGATGTGGCGAGTGCAAGCAGTTTGGTCATAATAAACGGAATTGTCAAGCTTCAAAGAGGATTTGATTTTACATTTTGAATTTTTTTAGATTAATAAGTGGTTGTGTGACTTGTTTTGGTGGTTTACTGTAATTGAACCTTGTTATTAATTTGTGTTCAGTATAGCATATTATCAACTTGATTTTAATTTCAGCTATGTAGTATCAGTTTTAGTATTAGTTATATGTTTTTACAGTATCAGTTTTGGTGTTTATTTATTTATTTATTTCAAACATTTGTTTTGATATTTGTTGCATACTATTAGTATTAGTTGTTTAGTATCATGTTACGCATTCTGTTGGTATAAATTATGGTATCATTTTTTCTTTGTGTTATATCAGTTTTGTTTAATTTTGTATATTTTAGTTATTTATAATAAAGTAGATATTATAGTATATGGGATATGATAATCATTGTGTAATTGATTGAAGAAGATGATTGAATTGATACATGCTTTCTTTTGGTCGGAGATAATGTTTGTTTGATTGGATATAAGGACTTTAGTATCAGTTTTGGTTAGTTTTTAGTATCAGTTTCATGTATTATAATACATTCTACAATAGACATTAGTACTAATTAATAATTATAATGATATCTTGTGTTAGCAAAAACTGACACTGGCATTAATTGTTGTTTCATAAAGTATGTTGAGTGTCAGTTTGAGCAAAACTGATACTATTAGTTATTAAAACCGATACCCAGTTACTGTTTGCTATTGATATATGATATGAAATCTTATAATATTATTATACAATCGGTAGTTGAATCATAAAACTGATAATATTATGTAGGATCAATAGTTGCATGATAGAACATTCACTGTATAATCTTGTTATAATATAAACTTCAGGTAAAGAAATGAAAATCAATTACAGCAAATCATTCCACCAGATCATCATTGTTTTTACAAGTAGTATCAACATTGTTTTAAGAACAGAACATCATTACTTCTCAAGTACCAAATTGCAATAGAGCATCATTACTTCATAAGTATCAAATCTAATTGTGAAACAATACAATGATTTACTTTAACACATAAAATTCTCAATTTCTGCAGCTTCTTCTTTGCTTGACAGGTTATCAGTTATATTCCAACCGTGCTTGCTATTTGTCAATACGTCTACTGCTAGTTTTTCTCTAGTTTTGATAACAGTGTGTTGTTGGATCTTTTTTGGAATCATGTTTCTGTTCAGTGATGCAATGTAAATTATGACATATATTCCATAGTCAACTCTGTAAAAACAAAATATGTTAACAAAATATAAACTATGATATAAGGTAATGAAATCTATTTTTTACATCACCAGAAATATATTCATAATTTGTACAACAAATTGTACTAATATCAAGCATTGATTGTACCAACATTAAAACAGAAATTAAATTCAACTACATATAACAAAATATCTAAAATGTACATCAGGTCATGTGAAAATAGTAGCACTTTTTGCAAGTTGTTTGATTTGTTCATTTATCTTTCTTCTTCCAAACTTGACATGAATTTGGCTAAGCTCCAGCAGTGCTCTTTGTCAGTTAAAATCTGATGTGCAATTCTTGCTCTTGATTTCAGCATTTGTTCAGGGGCTATTTTGAGTGGTATTTGACTTTTGTTCATTGATATGATGAATATCATCACGTATATACCACAGTCAAGTCTGTTTAAAAGAATATTAGCAATATCAGTTTTGTGTATCTAGGTATTCATTTTTGTCTGTAATTTCCAGTATAGCTTAACAGTCACTAAGTATAATTTTGTGTATATAGGTATTAATTTTTTCTGTAATTTTTAGTTTCTAGGTATCAGTTTAGAAGTCAGTAGTTTTTTTGTGAGTAGCTTGAGTATCAGTTTTTGTTTGTAATTTGCAGTATCTAAGTATTAGTTTAAAAGAAAAGTTAGAGTGTCAGTTTAACTGTCAGTAGGTATCATTTTAAACAACATAAACAACTTACGTGTCTGATCCTTGTTGTGCACATGGTATCTGATGCATTTTATTTGCCTTCACCTCCTTATCCTGTATATTTTTCTTTTTCCAAAGTTCTTTCAGTATTTCTTCAATTTTATTTCTCTATTGAAGACAAAACAATACAAAGTTAGCTAATGTTCGATTTGTTTAATTAAATTATTTTGTTTCATAATAAAAATATATCATACCAATATCATTGCCTGCTTTAGACCGGGGTTGTTTCTTTCATTAGAATTTCTTCTAGGACGTCTAGAATCTAGATGACTCCATTGCATTGTTGGGTATGTCAAAGTTACTAGTGTCCAATGGTATTCACAATGCAATGGGAAATATATAGCATTTGTGTATTCATCATCCATAATTTGTTCAAGGAAAGGCAGCACTAAAGATTTTATAACTCCTTGTACATTGAAAACTATAGATTGCTGTTAAATAAAAAAATAAGTTAGAATCCAATATATATGTAGCATTTATGATATTATTGCATATTAAAGTTTTATTTACCATCATTATTGTTGTGAATGCATAGTTGTGCTCTTTCATCCCACATTTAGATAAATACCAGTCAATTATCTATATTAACAAAAATAAAATGTAAGTTTTTGTTATTGGTGAGGCAATGTTCAAAAATAATTAGTACCTTTTATTATAATTGTGGTAATATATATTACAAATTACAAGAATAACTAGGCATGAAATATGATGAAACAGCTTCTGGGTATCATTTTTGCACTGCTGTAGTATCATTTTTGAACATTCTATTAAATCAATTGCTACTAGAAAAAAAGTATTAATTGATATCAACCAGTACTAGGAATTAGTTTTGCACTATTTTGGTATTTATTTTGTCATACATGACAATTAATACATAATTCAACTAATAGACCACCACTTTGTAATAAATAGTAATTAGGTATCATTTTTGGCTATAAATAGGTATCAGTTTTGGTACAAATAGTAGTGGACATAGCTATTACACATTATTTTTTGTAGGAAATTATTGTCAAGGACAAAATTTCTCAGCATTTTAGTCTCAAGGACAGGCCTTTAATATTTTATCCTGAAGGACAACTTTTTTTAGGTATCAGTTTTTAGTCATTGATAGCAGTTTTTAGGTATCAGTTTTTAAGTATCAGTTTTTAACTTGGTAGCATTTTGGTTGTCCTTATAAATAATTTTGGAAAATGTTTGTCCTTATGAATAATTTTTAGGAGAATGTTTGTCCTTGTGGTAAAAATATTGAGGTTGTGTCCTTGAGGCAAAAAATATACAAATCTTTGTCCTTTAAATTAATTCCCCCTATTTTTTGTACTTATTTTTATTGGTAGCAGTATTATTAAACAAAAAAAAGTTTGTACCGATCCATGCGTGGCATTTTCTTCAAGAAGTTCTTGTAGTACTTTTTTTGTTATTGTACATCCTCCTCTAATTGTGTCTTTATCTGTCCATGCTACATCTCTGTTGTAAGAAAATAAGGCACATATCAATTATACAATGTTATTTTAACCAGCAAAATTAGTATATATGTTTGTATACTTACTCTTTTGATGATGTCATAGCAAAGAAATTTTTGATTGTATTTTGTTGTTCTATATTCAAGTATGCCAAAGTTTTGCTGCAATGTCGTAGTCCTAAATTTGAAAGTGTTGGCTCTATTACTTTAATTGGCATTGGGATTGACTCTTCTGCACTTTCTTTTTCATCATTTTCTTCCAGTTTTTCATCATTTTCATTTGCTTCAGGTTTTTGTTTTTTTGCTGTTTTTTTTCATTCTCTGACCATATTCAAAGTTGGGGCTTTCTTTTTTTTCCTTTCTCTTATTTTTATTCTTTTCACATAAGAAGATGGCTTATGAACTATTTGTTTCCTTTTCCGACCAGGAGGTTTTGCTGGTTCGTTTTCTTTGTCCTATTCTGTTATTCCCTCTTGCAACTGTTGTGTGATATTGAGATTGAAAGATGGAGGTGTTAGGTCTTGTACTACATCACTGTATTGTGCAACTTTGCTCTCTTTATTGATATCCTCTTCAAATTTTTGAGCCTCTTTTATATCTTTTTTCATTGTTTTATCTTCATTTGTTTCCAACACTGTTTCATTTGTTTTGTTCAACACTGTTTCAGTCTCCATGCATGTACTTTCTTTTTCAGTTGTTTGATGGACTTGTTCTGTATTAGTGTCAATAGTTGTGTCTTCAACTTCTTCTACATTTTTTTCAGTTGAGAATCTGTATTAACAATAAGAAGCTGTCAGTTTTTGTTATTGGTGAATGAATATAATATTATTAGTATGAATAATTTTAATAGTGGCGGTTTATGGGTATCATTTTTGCATAGATATCAGTTTTTCAAACACAAAGTAAGTATCAGTTTTTCATACATATAGGTATCAGTTTTGATTTATTTCATAGTGAAAATTGTCTGTAAAATAACCAACCATCAGTTATAATCAAACAACTGATACATATAAATTGTGCATTATTTTGGTATTAGTTTTCTACTAAATGATGGTCAATATAAATAGTTCAATTTACATACCATTAAGTTATAAGCAATGGAACGTAGGTATCATTTTTTAATACATTTAGGTATCAGTTTATTTTAACTTATACTCAGAATTATTTATAATATTTATAATATAAGTAAGCATGAATTTGAATCAAAAAGTGTTATTTTCAATAGTAAAAAATCATGTACCTGTCCATTTGTGTTATTTTTGCTTGACACTTTGTAGGTTCTTGTTGACACTCTGGATTTTCTTCTTCAATATTTTCAGCTATGAATGTTTTTTCTTCATTTTGGGCTTCTATATTTAAACATTCATCTTCATTTATTTTAGTTGCTGTGTTAACTTTTTCCACAAGAGGCTCAACATTTTTGTCTTCATTCTCTTCTTCATTGCTTTCAGTCGTGGATTTCTTTTCTCTGTTTTCTATTTTTGTTTCTACATGTGCATGTCATTTAGAATGTTGTCAGGTTCATCTTCCATGTGCTTACTCTCTAGTTTAACTTTTGAATTTTTCTTTTCATTTTCTTCTATTCTTGATTTGAGTTCTTTCAATTGTTCTTTCAATTTCAAATTTTCTTTTTCAACCTTTATCCTCAACTTCTTTTCTTTGTCTAATTGCTTCTTTGTCTTCTTACATTATTCTTCCAAATCTTTAATGTGCGTTTGCAAAACATTAAGGCTTACAAAATCTTCAAAAGATCGAGCACTCTGTTCGGCTTCTTCAATTTTTCTTTTTTTTCGTTGGTTTTCTTTTCTTTTGTCACTTGATTCTTCTTTTGTCGATCCTGTTTGGAGTAGCTTCTATTCATGTGGAAGAATATTGCTTATTTCTTTTACCTGTGTAATTGAAATAGTAATTTTGTTTTAAAATTTAAATGAAAATGTTTTATGCTAATATGTTGTAACTTATAAGTTATAGCTGACATTAATAAGTGATTAGTTTAATAGAAGAAAATAGAATAGTAATGAAATTGATACTATGTATACTTACTAATTGATTGTGTGCAGTGTTAAAAATGATACCAAGTATTATTGTATATTATAATTGATATTGTGCAAAATGACAAGATGTACTATGCTGAGGAAAAATTGATACTATGGAAACAAAAATTTAAGGCTACAAATTGAAACTGATACTAATCAAAAGCTAAAGTGATACTGCAAAGAGACATATGTGATACTATGCAGAGACAAATAAGTATTCTAAGTGTTGAAACTGATACTACAGATAGAGAGAACATAAAATGTACACTGATAATCACTACCGTAAGTAAGAATTAACTTTAACTTACATTGCCAACTTTTATATCATTCAACAATTGTTTCACAACAATGTCTTTAAGTTTTCTTACATCCCATCGTGCAAATCTGGGTAAATCTTCAGCAAGTTGCTTTTTGGTTGAATAAGGTTCATTTTTTCACAGATGCAAAACTATAAAAATTTAAAGATATAATTAGATAAGAATGTTGAATATAACAATTTGTTTCAATTAATAATATTTTGCATAGCACATCTTACCAATGGAAGCATGGAACATCCAGACATGTTTCTTGGCTTAGAGATAAACTTTTTGACAAATTTACTAAAATTTTTCTCTATTGTTTGTGGCCATGAGATAGTTTGCATTGTTTCACTGTCAATCAAATAAGGTAGAATTCCCTATCTCAGTTTTTGTTGGTTGTTGGGAAAGAAAAATGTCAATAGTATTTGCATTATTATTAACAAAGTGAGATCTTCTTCATTTTCTTTTTTTCTTTTTGATATTTCTTGTTTTATTTTTCTTTCCACAACATTTCTTGTTATGTAAGTATTTGTGCCAAAGTTTCTAGTTGCAAATTATTTGCAGTCTGGTGGAATGGTTCTGCTCGTCAATTTTTTTGTTGGTTCTATGTTTATTCCTTTTAATGGCAGACCAAACAGCAAGCTTATATCTCTGGCAGTTACCTTCATTTTGTCTTCTCCTAAGATGAATGTATCAGTTTCCATACAGTAGTAATTGTATAAAGCATCCAAGTTTTGCTGATGCTTTTTGCACTCTTTCATTGTTATTTTTTCTTCGTAGATGACTTTGAAGAAGTTGTAAAATGGTGTCTTCTTTAAGATGTCAAATTGTTTTTGGTCAATCCATTTTTTTCTTTGACCAGTTTTAATATCTTGAAGATAGCTTGTAAGCCACATCTATAAGCAGTTTCTGGCTTAACATGTTCCGATTTTGCTATCTGTTTTGTTGTTTGTTCTGATGTTGCATGCATACTTTTACGACATGGATTGACAAAATCATCATCGTCCTATTTCATGAAAATGTGGCATTAAGTTGTTAGTGAAACAAACAACATTGAAACAAAACAATATATAACATGATATAGCGGTTTCAGTTTCTATAAACATGAGATAAAACATGGTATTTTTATCTAACTAAAATTTGATATCATTTTTGCTAAATGTAGGTATCAATTTTTTAATAATTATGGTTGAAATACTTCTAAAATTGGTACATAATAACTTCAAAAGAAACATACTGCATGTATAATTTTTAGCTTATATTTGTGTTATCTTTGTTGCAAATTACAATGAAAGTAATTTGTATAATTAAAAGTATAAAGTTTACAAAAGATAAAGTGAGTAGCATGTTTATAAGGTGTATGCATCAGTTTGGTTCTAACAAACAGTATATCAATTTTAAGATATGATGTCCATAAAAACAGATAGTAGGTATCAGTTTTGCATTTCATTGATTTCAATCTTTATATTTGTGATAGTGGGTATTGTTTTATGAATATACCTATATCAGTTTTGTTATAATTTTTTTTTTTTAAATTATGAAGTTTTTTCTTCAGTTAAACAAACAATAGGTTCATTTTTTGAAATATAGGTATCAGTTTGTTATACAGTGGGTATCATTTTGTGAATTATAGGTAACATTGTCATATGAACTAAAACATTTTATACAGTGGGTACCATTTTGTAAGAATTTAGTTTTAGTTCTACTAGAAAAAAGATGGTGAAATAATTTGTAAACTAAAATGAGTCAGCTACACACAATTTGACAATAGGTATCACTATTGCAGTATGTTGGTATAAGTTTTTATTTGTGTGCTTAATTTAATTTTCCTAAATACAAAGTATCACATTAATTCTAACAGATGTTTGGTATCATATTTTCAATATATTAGTATCAGTTTTGTAACAAATAGCAATAAAATCTATTTTTAAACCAACTAAGCTTTGTCTTCTACCAAACAAACTATAACTATCACTTTTTGAACATGAAAATCTTTATTACTGATCTGGCTTGTACATTTACCGTGTTGGCTTGTTCGTCTTCAAATTGCTCAACAGCTATTTGTTTTGCCTTATTTGTTTCCGCTTTTTCCTATTAAACATATTAACAATATTAAAGTACATCTAAAGATTTAATAGTATCAGTTTTATAACTTAATGGTATTAATTGCCTGTTGAAGTTGCTGCTGAATTATTTTCTCATTTTTTTCTTCGACCTTAATTCTCTTTTTGCATTTGTTGTACAGTTGATTTGTCACCAGGTGTTTTTTCCTGCATGGTTTCTTCATTCTTCTGTAAAATAAGTTCAATAGTATCATAATCAATGTAGAATGGTTTTGTTATGCTTCATTTAATAATATCATTTACCTTTTCTTCTGTTCTGTTGTCTTCATGTTTCCTTTTTGTTCTTCTTTCCCTTTGTTGATGTATATCTTCTTCCATTAGCCTTTTTGATAGTTTTAACTTTGTTGATTTCTGCTGCGTCTCAACTGCTAGGTTTTCAATTTCGGCTCGATTCTTAGATTTAGTTTTTTTGTTTCCAGATTCGAGCTGATAATCAAAATGAGGCGCTAGGGTATTAGGTTTTTATCTAATATCATATTGAGGGGATAAGGTATCAAATTCATTCTCAAACTCTGCTTGTTCTTTATTTTCTGACGAATGCGATTGAGATGGAGGTAGCGATCTTGCTGTGGTTTCGTTTGCCATTTTTTCTTAATTTTAATTTTGTATCGTGAAGATGAGTGTGGATTTGAAAATTGCACTGGAAGACGAATGAACGAAATGGAAAAATGTTTTGATGCGTGAATGTGCTTTGGGCCTGTCCTTTGGAAGAAATTTTTTTGTGCCTGTCCTTATGAATAATTTTTTTAAATTATTTGTCCTTTAAAAAAAATTTCCCATTTCAAAATAGGCATAAAGAATGAAATGCACGCTATGGTAAACAATCTGTATCTTCTTCATACGATATCTATTTCTAACAACTTATATATGAATTTGGGCTATAAAAATCTACTTAATACAGTGGAAAAGTCATATTCTTCAAATTTCTTCATATATAAAAATTTACTATTTCATTCTTTTATGTGAAATATATCTTTACGTTTATTAATATTTTAATTTATCATTAAAATTCTTAGGGAGTAACACTATAAGTATCTATTGCGAAGCATATATGTTGGGATAGTGAATGACTTATATACTAACGGTTTAGCCAATTGCTTTGTTCGGTAAACCTTATTCGGTGTGGTCAGTTATTCTAACACCTTAAAATTCATCTCGGTGAATGTATATGAAGAATATATACATTTTTAACTGTAATTGTTCCTTGAACTAAAAATCCAAAAAAAGATAAACGTGTACTTGCATCCTTTAGTTGATGAGTTGAAACAACAAATGACAGAGTATTACGTAAGACGTATCAAAGAAAAAATTAGAATGTTTGCCTATTTAGTGACAATAAGCAATTTTTCAGTGTAAGGGATGTTTTCTAATGGAGTGCTAGTGGAAAATTCTCTTGTGCTATTTGCATGAATTCAAAAGAATCATTTCTACTAAACCATGGGATGGGGCATTGGTGTTGGGATCACCATCATCATTTTTTGCATGTAGACGATCGTTTTAGAGTTGATAAGAATTTTTTTTATAGACAAAATACAGCTATTAGTTAGAGCCACTTACTACTTTGAGTAGTTAACAAGTGTGTGGGCTCGTGCAAGATTATCCAAAATACACAAGATATCAAATAAATGACACTAGCTTTTTACAATTAATCTTAACATAATGGGGATTCAGTCAATGAGTTAATGCATGTGATTGACACTAGCATTGCACAATTAATATTAGGTTTGAAAACCTTTCCTTTTATGTCAAAACAACAAACAACACACAACACATTTATAAATTTTAGCTTTTAGGGCATACGGATAGTGATAAGTGATTTCACAATAACCCTTCCCTGTCCTTCGCTTGCTAAATTTTTTTTCTTCAGAATTCTAAAGTTTTTGGAATTTAAGCATTCTTTATTTTTAGTTGTGAATTTAATTAATCTCCTAGTTTATTTTATAAACTTCTAGCCTTACCTTACATTCATTGCTAGTTAAGTGTCTTTATGAGACTTCCTTATTTACAATATTTTCTAATATGCAGTGGTCAAAGATCATCCGAAAAATCAACACAGTAATAAAACAGGAACATATCTCATATCATAACATATGCTCTTTCAATATCCGAAAAGAGATAACTAGAAATTACAATCCAAATAACCTAAAAGAAACAATTATGAGAATCCGCCCTTCAACATCAACTGTTATTAATGATATTGTGGTGAAATCACTTCTTACTCGATTAAAATGGATATTCTGGTATGCCATTCTACTATAACCCACATGACTTAACTCATCTTTTTGGCTTCCAATAAATAAGGTCCACCCTTTACTTCATTTATTACAACTGATTATGGTATAAACTCTGCAATCCCACATTATAGTGAATAAGAAATATAAACTTTGCACATTCAAGATAACTCATTGAAAAAATGGCTTGGCGGAATAAATTTCCTACCACCTATTTTGTCTTCTTTAATCCTGAGTCAACCAACTTCCCCTATGTGTGTTTTTCATCTCATTATCCTCTTCTCTAATTATATTACTATCTTCTTATAATCCAAATCTCTTGATAATATTCAAATTTTGATATTTATTTTATTTATCTTTGATGTTTCCTGGGAGTATACTCTAAAACTTGCAAAAGTGTACTTTGATATCATTCATCATTCCTTTGCGGGTCCTTATGGCTTTCACACAAGATAAATAAAAAAATCCTAGGTTCATACTAATATTCCTTATATTCTACAGGGGTTCCTTGTTGATACTCTATGAGCATTCATAGCTATTATATTCATAGCCTTAACTTTTACCCCGTCTTACTTAGACAATCATGCATATCTACTCCATATCAAAATTAGTTTAGTTTTCACTACTCTTTATAAAATTAAAACTTCATAGTCATTAAGTACTTAACCGAAAAATTTTATCTTTGAAAATATAGACATAGATTATTAAATTCAAAAGTTGCTTGGTTTCCAAGAGGAGCCATGAAAAATATCTCATTTTAACCAACTTTAACTGTAGGTGTCATAACTTTTAATACTATAATTTAGGACTTAAGAAGTAAGTTTATTTATTAAGTTCAAAAGCCATTGTTAGCAATTTAAAGAGATCCTTTCCTTAAAACAATGCATTGGTTCATTCTTTTCAACTAGTAAGAGCCAAGCTTTTATTACATGAATAATTATTAAATCAATTTTTTCTTTTTTTAGGACTTTATACAATGGATATTTACTTCCTCAAAAGTAGGATTTTTAACTCAAAATATTTATTATGTTTGCATCCAAAAATTTAATTATCATACCAAATCATTTAAAAAAAATCTTCTATAACTTTAAACTATGAAAACTTGAGTAGAAAAGGATTACTTTCATCCTATTATTTTCCTACTACTCATGTTATTTTCACTTTCAACCTCAGTGGAGATTCTAGTAGCATATGGGAGGAGCTTTTAAATGACTAGTGCAATTACTACACCTATTTATGGGAATTATCCATTTTTCCTTTTATACTTTCCCATATTATTTTTAATTAGATTACTAACCTTATTCTAATATAAATCCCTGACATTGTTCCTATTTTAATTTAACTAAGTTTCTTTTATTTTAAATTTCTTCTCCCTATATAGCTCTTTTTCTCTTTAATTGTTTTCATTATTAGATCATCGCAATTCGCTTGCCTACCGCTTTAGCCGTTGGGCTTTTCTTCATGAATATGAAAAGAGATACCTAATGTATAAATCTATTTCAGTTTTTTCTTTTTATTTTCCTTATACAGGAGTATTCTTCCAATTTTAATTATCGTATATTTTTACCCTTCCATTCTCTTCACTCGTTTAAATCAAGTACCATATCCATTAATATATCCCTTAGGAAGAATTTTAAAACTTTTGATTTACAAAAATAGGAAAAATCATCGAGTCAAACATACGCTTTCTTATCCATTCATTTCAAAAAGGAAAAGTCTCTTTACCAAAAACATTCAAATTGAAATTGTTTAACCCAACCAGTTTTAAACTTCACAAGTAATCTCTAAATAGCTCCTTAACTTAAAATTTCCAAATTTTTTGGCTTTTTCAAAACAATAAATTTCTAGTGATAGAGTCCTTCTTTTTTTAGGTAGATTTTTTTTAAACTACTTTAAATATTTCCAAAAAATTTAATATATTTTATTAACTTCTTTCACACGGGGTCAGACTCAAAAATGGATTTTCATTCTCCTTTATTTTGGACTATTATTCTTTTCCCTTTATTCTTAACCTCTTCTTATTAAGAATGTACATTAAAAATCTATCTATCACCTTGTGGTGGTTAATGCACACCTCCTTGTGGGAACTTGCTCGACTCTTTTATACTTTACCTCTGGATATTTGTAACATATAGGTTCTTGCTTTCCATCTATTTGGATGAAATGTATACGATCAATTGGCAATCCAATGAAATCCACAATCATAGGGTCTAGCTCGGCAAGGTGTCCAGTAACATCCAGCTTCAGGGATCCTTCTATATGTCGTGCTCATGCTCTTCTTGGTCAATGCTTTACAGTACGACCTACACTTTGGTGGGTAATCGGGGTATGCACATAAATTTAACTTATTTACTATTCTGGCTCATAATTTCCCTATCCATATTTTTAGGATATGATCGCACTACTTTTATGGTCAGAATTCATAAAGTGTAGCATATTATGTGTATGTGTATGTGTGTGTGTGTGTAATTATAGGTGAAAATAGAAATATGTTCACTCGTCGTATCATAATTTCTTTGATCGACTAACCTAAGCTTTGATACTAAATGCAATAACCCGCAACTAAGTGGGCCCGATTTTCGATTAAATTGAAAACCCAAGTCCACTAGGGTACGGATCGTTTGTGTTTGTAACTTAAAATAAACATAAGTATATCAGAGAGCTATCTACATAAACTCATAGTAGATTAGGAAAATATAATAGAGTATAAATGTCGACTAAGGCTTCTACCTTGGAATCAATATCATTCCTTGGATGTCTAGTTGCTTTCTTAGTGTTGAGGATGAATGAGAAGACCTCTCCATCTACCATTTCATTCTTGCACCAGTTGTTTGTCACTCTAACTCTATCTTATGGGTTGTAATGAGGAGGGAGTCAAAATAACATTCTTGTGACTGGTAAATTACATACTTTATCCATAACACTGGTTTATACTGATTGATTTATATTTAAGTATTATGTCTACTATCCATGGGATAATCCATTTAATTCCATTTGCACGTACGCTATGTCCAACCTTTCTCTAAAGGTATAACAATATATATGCATATATATATATATAATCATTGAAATACCCAAAAGGAAACCCCCGACCACTTGATACTTCTTAAATAGGAAAGAGGGAGACCTAACTACCATCTAATACCTCAACTCCAAAGCAGGCCCCCTGTAACATAATCGATAGTCAACCGGCACTAGCTATGAAGGTCGATGCCCCTTGGATATGGCTTTGTAATTTAATTAGTCATATTACTGATGCATCTCAATGACTTATATAAGGATTTACTAGTCCACCTCTGACCAACAAACAATTAATTAAACTATGAGGTCCTTGCATATCCCATATAGATTCTACACTAGTAGGAAGCGAAATCCATTTGGAAATAACCCAAGTCTTTGCTAACGACCGCTCAAGACCATTGGTAGTCAAAGCCTATATGCTAGCCCTACTTCAAAATAACGATCTATCAACCACACTGACATAGCCTGTCGACCCCCACAGCGAAAATCCCATTTAGAATTAGCTAATATAAGTCAAGGAAATGTCCACTCCGGTAACTTAATACCTCTCGTTTCGAAATGACATGGACCCTGTTTCCAAATTATGCACCATCATAGGTTATTAAGACATTTCAAATAAGAGATGGCAAACCCAACAGCCGTTTAATACCTCAATCCTCGAGATAAACCACTTGACATCTCGAAAGGTACCGAACCATTTAATACTTCAAATCCAAGGCGAACCCTTGGTATATTTTCTCTAAACCTATACATGCATGTATATTCCCCTAACAAGTCCTATAGTTGGAGATTTCCTACATCAGTAGTACATGTACACAACTGTTGGTAGCCTCTAGGTGAAGGGCAGACTTTTGTTGTGTAACTTTAGTTACCTTGCATCCCAACCCACACTGAACAAAGCCATTTATAATTAACCTATATATTGGGCTAGACCACTAATTCACACTCGTCATAACGTATTATTGAGGCCATATAATTTACACTATGGAAATTATAATGCCTCTTAAGTTCATTTATTTATTTACATACTATGAACTTATTCTAATCCTATATGCTTATTCCTTATTTCCTAAATGTCATTTATTTCTTCACTTCCACTTAATTATCCTTTATAAATGGTCATCATTATTCAAATTGGACAATCACTAATGACATTTATTTATTCATTTCAAATCTAAATTATAAAGCCTATTCAGTTTTCTCCATAAATGTCATGTTTAATCCTATAATTAATCTCACTAAACACATTTATTCCTCCATTTGATTTCTGTAACTCCCTATTAGCTGTGCATTTATTGCTCATTATTATCGAAATCCTATTTTCATAAATGTTGGAGTTATTACTTCTTTTTCCATTACAACCACCTAACCCTTTTATTTATTACGTTATCAATATTTAAACGTCCTAATTGTAACTAATATGAGTACTAACGTATATTTATTTATTACGCTTTATCATTTACCTTTTGTGTGTGTGTGTGTGTATAATTAGCAGAAGTGGTTATACGTATATTATTTCTATTTTTAACTCTTTAATTTCTACGTTTTGGAATCTCAGAATATATACTTATGTGTAAATTCTACAAAGAATATTTGTCTGTACATTTTAACATACTTGAGCTATCTTTCCTAAAAGGAGAATATTACCATTATAGCTTTCCATAAACTACCTTAAAGTGGATCTTTTGTTCTGTTTGAAATTATAAAGAATTATTTCTTTTCATTTCTATTAATATGGACATTGCATTCTACGGAGAAGGACATCTGTACTTTACACATCTCTTTCATTTAGGTATATTCCTAGTTATTCCAAACGATGCATTTTTTATACATAGTTGTGAAGTTAGACGTTTATGGAAATTTACATGGAAATAGATACAACAAATTTGTACATTCAGCTCTCCCAATAAATTAAAAATATAAGTATTTACATTCCAACTCAAACTAAGGCATTCTTAATGAATGCTAAACAATTTACAACCCAATTAATGTAAATCTGGAATAAACTTCACAATCCTATCAACATCATACTTTTCAATTTTAATGGACTAATTTTACAAAATTTCCAAATTAGGGTGTGTATGTTATTCCATCATAATTACACAACTTATAAGATTTGTAGGCGAGATTTCAATTAGATATATTCATTTAAAACCTACAATTTAGTGGATCTTGCATAGGCATAATAATCAAATAAAATTCAACGATATAAATTCATTCCTTTAATTGACTCATCTTTCTTTTCTAACCCAAAAATATGTATAAAAAGACATATACATACGTATTAGAATTACAAATCTTAAAGGAGATTTGAATTAAGCAAAAATTTAGATTTGTAAGTATACATTTTACCTTTTCAGCATAATTGATGGACTCCATCTCTTCTTCTCTTTTATTTTTTGCCCTTCTCCAATATATATATATATATATATAATATAGTATTTTTATAATTTTTAGAATAATGGAAATAGAAAAATAGCAAAGCTCCGCTGCTCTATTCAGAAAATATGAGAAGAAAAGTGAGGGCTAAGCCTTTATTTATGGGTGCACGAATCAATTATGTCCGTCCGATTATATTTTATGAAGTATTATAAATCTGGGCCATTCCCTTATTGTCGGCTGGTGGATTCAAGGTGTTAATTATTATTTATTTCCTTTAGTAATTTGATTTTGAATTCCTTTTTAATTATTTTTGATCCAAAAACTTCTAACGCTTATAACTTCTTTGTTTGAACTCCGATTGCAAAACTTTATATATGAAAGTTTCTCAGAGAATTGCCATAAACATAATGCTGAATGTTTTGTGGCCAAATTCAAACCTTTGCTCAAACTCCATTTTTGAGCTAAATTTAATTATTTACTGTTTATTTTTCGGGGTGTTACAATAAATGCTTGGATACGTTTTATATTGCTTTGTAATGATGTATGGATGTTGTGTGTCACTTGTATATGATCATTTGGTGTATTTTTGGTTCGATTTAGTGTAATTAGAGAGTGGTCATCGTTGAGTAAAATCGACGAGCAAAAGTATTCGAAATTGCATGTGATTGAGTTTAGGTGTAGATGATAGAATAGAGAGCCTATTTTTTTTGCATGGGGTTTTCATGAGAAATGATGGAGTATGGGTGGGTTTCGAGTTAGGTCGGTTGTAGGAATTCAAAACCACTCGGTGGTGATTGTTTTGAGCGAATTGGAGCATGGCTTCAGGATCTTTTGTGCACAACTTTGGGATTTAGGTTAGGAAGCTTCAAGGTAGCCATGGTTGAAAGGTTGTGGATTTGGGCAAAATTTGCGACATTGCAAGACCTGGCAGCACCGAGAGGTATCTGGTAGTTCGCTTTGGGACTTGGCAGCAAGGAATTTGGAATGCGCAAGGGAAAACTCCAAGCAAAGTGGCAAGTGGAGAGAGGTTTTAATCACTTAGCCAAATTGGTTAAATGTTGAACCAAAGTGGTCATAAACGACCGCTCTTTAGTGGTCTGGACCAATCACTCTTGTTGGTCGTGGATTCTATGCAGTTAAAGCCCCACTATAGCCTGTAGCGCTCTTCGACCGCTACATCTTTTCAGTTTAGCACTATTAAACAATACATCCGCTTTAAGCCCCGCTATTTTCCACTGCACGTGCTGAATCAAGTCCTTTTAGCACCCGCTTTAGTAACATTAATATAAATAGGTTGATTTGACTAATTCTCCTTTAAACCAAAACAAAAAACTTAGTGTAATTTTAAGGAACAAGTGATTTATATAAGTTAATATCTATTGTATTCACCGAATCTAGACTACATAAATCATGGTATTCGTCGATTTTGTTATATAAGATTAAACAATATGTTTTTCGATATAAATAATATGAGAAACTTTAGATATTTAATTTTATATCTAATAAATCTTTTTGCACATCCCCTATTTTCCGCTACTATAGAATTGCTAAGCGATTTAACTGCACAGCGGTGGAATCACACCATTTTTTGTGTGCGAGATGGCGGTGCTTTAGGGAGCTTGTCGAGGTGGTTCATTCGTTTGTTTGATGTTTAATTTTAATGTTGTGGTTCTACGATGAGCGGTCTTGACAGTGAAACAAATGACATGACGCTTCAACATGATAACTTTGGGACTTTGGCAAGAGGACTCTACAACTAGATTGGGTGTCTAAAGATGTTCCGATGACGACGACTCGATGATTAGAGTTGTGATGATGATCCACAAGGACAAGTTCGAGGAAGATGAACTTGTGGGTAGAACAATGATGATTGTTTCTACTATGGAAACTAGTATAAATCGCACGTATGTGCATCCGATAGCTTTGGTGGTCACAACATTTTTATCTCAAAAAGTTACGTTGATGGTTCGGATGCAAATTTATAGTGAAATTATGTTTAAGAGTGTTAGGAAAGGGGACGGTGGTGGAGGTTGTAAACGGACGGTAAGATTCCGTTGGTAGACAAAGGGAATTTTTGAAATTTCAAAAAGACGCGGTTGAAATTTTATTCATCGAATTCTCATTATTAATAGTAGAGATGAATGAAGTGGAATGGTAATATTTTTGACTATGGAGACACATGCAAATGGACTATTAATACTTTGCGGTTTCGAAGTGTGCTCATAAAGAGAGGGTATGTAAGGACGTCCACATGGACTAGGTGATACAATGTCTCGAATTTAATGCTATCTCAAATCTAACTTAAATGTTATCACACTTCTAACTTAATTTCTATCACACTTCTAAGGTAGTTATCACATGTTCAATTTTTAATGCTATCGTAAATCTAACTTTAAAACCATTGCATGTCTGACTATAGTGCTATCGCATGTCTATAATAGCTATCATTGATCTAACTTACTTAACTGTTGAATGGCTAACATAGGCTATAACATATTTTAAATGGCAAATTGGCAGTTAAGTAGAAAAATAATATTTTCCTTAGCAAAATAGCCAATTTTTGACTAATTCTTTACACATATCTTACGTTCATTTGTTACTTTGATCTTTCGACACAAATCTATGATTATAATTGAATATTTCTTTAGTTATGCATTAATTAATTACTTTCTCTATTTATTTCATTAGTTAAGAATATTTTATTACTTACTAATTAATTCATATTAATTCGAGCAATCATGGGAAAATTCCAATGAAATCACAAAAAATTGAAAACATCTTATTTAACCTTTAATAAAAATTTAAGATTAATATATTAAATTATAGTATTTTTAAATTTTAATCTATAGCCATTACTGCACATTTTCATATTAGAAAAATCATAATAATTTTTCCCTCATCTGAAATATTATAAAAATTAAAACCCATCTATATTCTAATGATAAAAGCATCATATTAAAATTTCAAAGCATTTAGGGAAGATTAATTCACATTTTATTCTTTAACATATAAAAAAACAATGATATTAAACTTTCGAAAATGTATAGAATCATTCTCTTACCATCAAAACATGATTAACATCATTTAAAATAGCAAAACCAAGTTAAATTTTTATTTAAGTTGATAGGGATAAGAAATATAGTAACTATTACTTACCTAGATTATTAGTTTGACTAGAAATCTCGTGTTCTCCTAAAAATGAAGCTTGAATCCTTTATTAAGCTTTCCCTCTTAATCCACTTAGAAAATGATGGCATAAGGTTGTTTATCTCCTTTGTTTTTGTTTTAATGAATTGAAATATGAATGAAGGGAATTATATGATTAGGGGTATAAGAGTTAATAATTTGGGCTTGGGATAAAATCTCTTCTTGCCTAATCATATTGATTTCCCTTAATATAAAATCTCCTTGATTAAAACATTCAATTATATTTTATTTTGATGGTCGAATTTATTTTTCACTAATTATCCACGGTTCACTCAATTAACCTTTTTAAGTGTCCCACACTTCATTGTCAAATTCCCCTTGAATAATTTCTTTAAATTAAATTCTCTTAATTATCATTTAATAAGTTCTTATTATTAATTAAACTTTGTATTATGGAATTCCAAAATATAGGGTGTTAGCCCAGCATAATTAGTTATAAAAATTGAAAGATGGAAAGGCCTGGCTGCCCATTGTCCTAAAAATGACATTTTGATAGCTTGATGGGTCTCGGCCTAAAACCCAACCTATTATCTTCTTTCTTAAGGGGGATGTTTAGTAATTTATTAGCTTAGTCTTTTCATGGCAAGCTCGGTTCATTTCAACATCGATCTATATGCGTCGACCCATTAAAGTGGAATTACTAACGTCGTCTTTTGACTAGCTATGGTCTAAACCCTTACATGATGGAGGAAAATAGGAATGAAAAGGGGAACACGTAAGAATTTTGACTTAAAACATAATTTTTTTGATAAAATCAAGAAGCAATTGCAAGAAACGGAGAAGAAAGGAGTGAAAGAGAATAAGAGATACTCACTATTGATAAGATCAAAGTTGGTAAAGGAGTTAGAGAGCTTGGAATTCTCTAATGGAAGATTCAATTGCAAAGGTTCAGTGAAGAAAGCAAATAAGATATCGCCTTCCATTTAAAGGTTTTGACCTCCTAGCTCGACCATTGAATGGAATGAATAGCTAATGATATGGATTGTCGAATTCTAATCGGGTGCGTCGTTACATAAAATGTCATGTTTTTGAAATCGTATTGAGAAACAAACTGTTACTACCAATGAAAACATGAAACTTGTCTGCACATTAATTATGAATAAGACAAATCCTTCCCTACTCGTAAAGGCAAGCGTGAGGCAAAATGATGTGTGTTTTTCTTAGTCTACAAGAACGTCAAGTCCAAAGCCCAATAGCAAAGATCCGCATAACACTTCTCGGCCATTGTCTCCTCTATCTCAATAGCCTATCTGAGTATCACACCTCAACCTGCAAGGTCTAATCACCCCACTATCCTTGTTGAAATGTTGCCCGCTATTCTTCCAACCATAACAAAGAGTCTCAAGCCTCATGGACAACATCTTCTATCCATTATGATATCTCTTAACTTCGCTCTGTGGCAGCCCATGCCATAAGACAATAAGACAACCTATCCATAAATGGGTCCCATTCATACCACTCTTAGTCATTAAAGGTTCCTTTTTGACCAACATTAATATCTATTCTAGTTTGCGTGACTAGCCAGGCATCTAACAAACTTCCCATTCGCTTATGTAAGAAGAAGCGGCAATCCCATATTGTTTCTCTAATTATGATGCCTTCTCGACATTTTTAATCTAACAATAACGTTACCATGGCATAACCACTCTCTAATTTTCTACCTACTTGGAAAAAGCATCGTTATATAATAACAGATAGAGTTATGGGTATGTTGTAGGGGAAATTCAGTAATTTATTGTAAATTAATTAACTTTATAATCAGTTCTCTTTCGTAATAAAGGTTTTCTTTCTTTCTTATATATATTTTTTATAACGTCTTATAAATAATTAAATGTTTAATTAAAATATATTTAATAAAAATCCATAAATCGTGTGTTTTGTGATAGTAATTATAAATAGTTGTAATCATGAGTATTGTAAATATAATAAACACTTCATTTTAAATATTTCCAGTCAAGATGCATCGAGACTGGGTATTGATGCATCCATGGAGACTAGAGTACGTAACACTCTCTAAATTTTAGGTAGTGTATTACACATGACTACTGGAGGCACCAAGGGATTACGAACTGATAATTATTGGATAACTATGGAATGACTCACTCGATATTTTTTCTGTTGGTTAATATAACTAACGTCAAACAAAAAATATCAATGTGACTAATTTACATAATTCTCTCGACTTCTTTAATATGAATGCTCCACTTTGATTATAGTCAAATCATGGCATGACATCCATCAAATGATTATAGCAGGGCTGAGTGAAAGTATTGGAACCAAAATACAATTCAAGAAAGAATTTACCTCCTTAGTTATATGAGGTAGTATCATGGTCAACTGAAGTCAACTCAAAGTCAAAATCTCTGGCCAGGGTAAATCAATTAATAATAATTGTTATTTTGAGCCAAGGATTTTATGTTTGGACTATAGAATTGAATACGAATGATATTGGAATTTTGACTATTACCAAATTCCATAAATTCAAAGTATTAACGAAGAGAATTAGTATACATATTTGTCACTATCGAGTAATGTTTAAATAAAGTGAAATTAGATTTCACCGAAACCGAGAAAGCGATAAATTTGCCATAATGTCACACTACCTATTGAGTGATGTGTGAACATTAATATTCAAATTGTTTGGTATTAATTACTGACCAAATTTACATCTAAGAGTCACAAAACCAAAATAATGAATACTCCTTTTATCACCTGATTTCATTAATTTGTAGTTGTTATGAAATAATAATTACAAAATTTTGTATTTGATGTGTTAAACAATGTTAAAAATTTATTTATGATAGCTATAAATAAATTAATCAATATGTGATATCGATATATGTTTAAATTTATATTTAAATGCAACATACATTATTCAAGCTAGAATTGGTTTTGAGGCCCATATAGGGCATGACCAAAATTACTTGGATAAGCTAGCCAAATGTTGGCAAAAGATGGAAGCTTTTGAATGGTTTAAAAGAGCGGAACTGGTAAGAGAGAAATAAAAATAAGGTCCACTTTTCTCTCTATTTGACCTACTATTTATATGCCATCCCTACATCATTCCTTTTGGATAATTTTTCTCTCTCCCTCTAAAAATTTCGGCCACAAATTCCCTATATCAAACCCTAAAATATCCAAGCACAAATCACATCAAAACTCTTCTATTCGACCGTCGATGGTAAAGTGTTCGGGAGCAAGCAACTATAGAACTTGGAATTCGATTCAAGGAGCCATTTCATCATTTCAAAGTGAGATCTCTAGGCCTTAGTGAATGGTATTTAACTTGTTTGCTGATTTATTTAATATTATTATTTATTATTGTATTATATTGTAGGTTATTGATTATATTACAAATCTAGTGTATCGATGTTCCGTCAAATATTATATGGTTGAATATATTGGTGCACCTATATATTAAAAAAATATTTTGTATGTTTGCTGATACTAAACTCTAATTAAATAACATTATATATGATTTTATTGATTAATTAATTATATTCTAAAGATTAAAATCATAAAAGAATCATTTTAAAATTTCTAAAGAAATTTTTGAACAAAAATAATTGGGTAGCAAATTTTACATTATTTTAATATATATTTATACTTATTATATATTTGAATTTTAATTCAACTGTTTATTTAACTAGAAACTGATTATATATATATATATATATATATTTAATTTCATTTAAAATTAAGTGTAAAATTATATTTAATAACATTACAAAATTTTCAAATATCAAAAATGTTTTTTTAATAATTTCAATAATTAGCATTGATCGATTTTAAACTATTTTATAATTTTTTATTTAAAAATTATTTTATAAATCAGAAAAAATTATTTTTTAGTATTGGGAGCTCCAAGTCAGCTTGCATCAATTTTATAATATATATATATATATATATATGCACATGTATTTGTATATTTATTATTATTTATTTTTAGCTAAAAAAATTAATTTGTTCTTGGTATGCAGCAGCAATTAATAATATTAAATTATTTTGTATTAATTATTAAATGAATTTATTGTTTAATATAAATGAACATTTGTACAAATACAACTTAAATATTTTACAAATTATTACAATGATTATTTCCACATATTTATATAAATATGTGATTGTACTTTGAAAATGTATAATTCTATATGTATGTATGTATATATATATAACATTTGATGCGTGCACACACACACAGATATATATATATATTCATTTGGACAACACATAAAATACTAGATGGGCTAACATGTCCGTTGTAGTGTAAATCACAACATCTATACACAGGCATGTCAAACCATGCACAGTTTATTATGTTGCACGTATATATACATATGTGTCTATTATATACATATTCAACCATAATACAAAATAATATAAAGTAAAATTTTATTTATAAAATTAAAAAAATAACGATTTTATTGATAAGAAATTAAGAAAAGTTCTCAATGAATTAGACTTTATAGGTCCAATAAAGATCGAAATAGGTAAAAACAAAATGGATCCAATGCGGGATGACCCAATTTTAACAATAGTATCGGAGCCCTATAGCGTATGCAGTGTAAATTAGTCATGTTAGGGTTAACTAACTAAGCTCGCAACCAGATAGTAGGGTGTTTAGATAGGTAGTGTCAAAGGATTGACTTTGGGAAATCAAGTACCCTACCCTACTTGGCTAACGGCCTAACCTGAACCAATATGTGAGCCCCAAGGTTGCCCTTACTAGAAAAGGCCTAAATTGAATTGGGCCTTAAGCTATTTTTCAAAATTATTTGAAAATTAAAAATATAGATTTTAAAATTAAAAGTTAAATTTTAAATAAGATATATATATATTATAAAAGTTATGATGTAATAAAAAATTTCAAAATGTTTCAAAATAAATATATATTAATTTCGAAAATAAATTTTATTAATAAGATGAGTAAAAGAAATAAATTAAATAAATAATTTATTTAAATAAAATATATATATTTATATATAATATATAATATATATTGACATATTTTATGTTGTCTTGAAATATTTAAAACATTATAAGTATATATGTATGTATATATAAAATAATTTTCAAAATTAAAAAATTTAATTAAATAAATTAACTAAAAGTTAATTAATAAATTAAAATACATACATAAATACATATATATGATAGAAGTATATTACTCTAAGGGTTATAATATATAAATATTTAATATAACATTTTACAATTAAATAATAAACAATTAATTAAAGGGTTTATTAATTATAATTAAATATGATTTAATTAATATAGTGTTATACATGAGATTATTATATATGATAATTAAAATATAAAAGTTATATAATAGTGAAACTTGTATAATATGATTGTATAAACTAAAGGTGAACATTATAAAAAACCTAAGTGGATTTATGGAATAAATACATATGTAAATGTACGTATACCGTGATTTTTGATGCGTTCGACACTTGAATCATAAGAGTATTTCATAAGAAGTGCATTATTCCATATGTTGATATCACTTGATATAATATATCCAAGGTTACAAATCTTTAATAAATGTTATCCTCTACCATTTATACATTAATAAATTACTTGCATACTTGTTGAGCTTTCCTCAAGCTAGGGATATTATGTGTAGTATTATTAATGTATATACTAGACGAGGGGAGATAATTATACATTTTGGTTGAGCTTTCCTCAAGGTATGTATAATATACTTAGGCCGATTCGAAATGGTGGGTATGAGTGAATAATCTTTCTTGCTTGTTGAGCTTTCCTTAAGAAAAAATGAGATTGGATAAGGAACTACGGGTTAGGAGTTGTATATGACACAGTCGATAAGGAGTGATCCATCATATATGGGAGTATGATTTGTTGAGCTATCCTCAAGGTCAGAATCTAAGATATACGATTCCTAACACCAATCAATGAAGTCGAAAGACTTCTATGTTTCAATCTAGGGTTTGGAAAAACATAAAAGACTAGTGGGAGTTTATTAGGAAAATGAAACATAAAGTTTAACCTTACTAATATTATAAGAACATCTACTATGATAATACCCTAATAATATACCAATTAAAACTTATTGAAAATGTCAACTCCAAAACTATTTTTTGAAAGTGACAAGCTGACTAGACTTAACTATATTTAATGGCTAAGAGCGATTAAGATAGCATTGACTTACAAGCGCCTTTGGTCATTTATTACATGCGAAACTAAAGAACAACTTGTTGATGATGCAGACCCCAAACTTAGACTTGCTTATGAGAAATGGGTTTAGACCTAGAGATCGCCCAAGTTTTCATGCTGTCTACATTAGATAAGCCATTGCAGAGGAAGCATGAAAACATGTCTATCCATAAGATATTTAATATTCTCAAGGCTATGTTTGGTGAAAAATCATGTTTTGCAAGGTATGAGCTTACGAATAAGCTATTTAGTACTAAAATTACTAAACGACAGAAAGTGGGCGATTACATGCTAATGACGAAGGGCTATATTGATAGGCTTTCACAATTAGACGTACAAATAAGCAATGAGCTACAATTTTTGATTTGAGCCTTGATTCTCTTACACCTCTATATGAACCGTTCATACTAAACTATAATATGAACCAATTGAATGTGAATCTCGTGGAGCTTCTTAATATGTTGAGGTAGGCCTAGTCTGCATATAAGGATCATGGGGTTGTGCTTGCTGTAAAGGGTGGTGCATCATCTTCAAAAAGTTTGAAGAAGTGGAAAGGAGAAGGTAAGAGGAAAATGAAAAGTAAGAAGACCGATGATAAAGGTGAATGTCACCACTACCACAAGAATGGTCATTGGTAAAGGAACAATCCTTATTGCATAAAGATTGTTAGAGAAAGATAGAAGACCAATTTGACATCTCCATCAGGTACATTTATGATTCAAAATTGATTTTTAATCAATAAAATATCTTAGGTTTTAGATACCCGATCTAGAACTCATATATGTAATTCGTTACAGGGACTAAGGAATTGACAACCCATAGCAAAAGGAGAGATAATGCTCCAAGTTGCTGATGGATCTACCGTAGATGCAACGGTGGTAGGAGATTATTATTTATATTTTCCTAATGGAGTAGTATTGATATTAAATAATGGCTATTTTGTAAAGACTTTATTTGTGGAATTGTGTATGCTTCTAGATTGTCTTAGACTGGGTATCTATTTCATTATGCAAATAACATTTTGAACATTATTTTGAATGAAAATAATGTCTGTGATTGTCATCTTCAAAGTGGAATTTACGTGATCTATACTAATTATGTATGTTCTATGAATAGTTCTTTTAACAATATAAATGATAGTTGTTTTTGGAATTGTAGACTAGGTCATATAAGTGAGAAATGTCTACACAAATTGAAAATCGAAGGTTTTCCCCCATCACTTGATTTTGAATCATTTGACACGTGTGAGTCATTTCCCAAAGGTAAAATGGCCAAGCACCCTTTCAGTGGGAGCAATGAAAGAGTTGATGCACTCTTATGGTTAGTACATAGTGATGCATATGGCTCAATGCCTGTAGTCACCAAAGAAAATATTTCTCACTTTGTTACGTTTACTGATGATTTCTCGAGACTAGGATATGTGTATCTTATGAAAAACAATTCCGTTGTTTGAGAGAAATTTTTTGAATATAAAAATGAGGACGAATATCAGACGAACCGAAAGATAATGGGATTATCTCTCAGGTTACTCTATCCTATTCTCTACAACACAATGGTGTGTTGGAGTGAAGGAATAGAACCATATTAGATATGGTTCGTTCCGTGATGAGTAAGGCTGAGTAAACTCTATTCTATTGGGTATGTGCCCTGAAAAACGCAGCGCATGTGACGACCCGGAATTTTGAGCAATATCAATTTAATAATTTATATTAAATATTAAATTGATTTGATATATTTTTGAATTATAAACTTGAATTGATATTTTCTGCTGATAAATATCGTATTGGTAGTTTTATCTTTTAAAACTAATAAATGTTTTTTCTGTTTATAACGGATATACGGGTATATATCGTAGATAGGTAAGTTCTGTTTTAATTTTAATTGATAAATTTTGTTTTCAAATTTCTTATATATATATTCTAGAGATTTGGAAATTATTATTTATTTAAAAATGAGTTTTTTCAAAGCTATTAAATTCATAAATATAGTGTTTTAAATATTTTAGATAAATGTTTAAATTGTCTAGAACTATTTCTGACTTTGGTTTAAATTTATATTTATTAACAAAAGGGTTTTGTTCTATTTTCTTTTCTTTTAAAATATTGCTTGTTAAAAATTTTAGTTTAAAATGTATATATGTTATAAATTCAATTTTTGTCAAATGATATTCTAGTGTATATTATAAAATAGGTAATGTGAATGAAAGAATAATTTCTTTGTTTAATTTTTTTTTTAAATTTGATAAGTGAACTTTTATAATATAAATAAATAAAATGTTCAAAATAGGGATACGATATGATAATACGCATAACAAAAACACATGTTAAAATAACAATAAAACAAATATACCAAGTAATCAAACAACATCCATTACACTTTATAAATATACTAGAGTAACATTTTAAATTGTTAAAATGTAAAACAAGCCTGCATAGTCAATTGAACCAAGAAAAATATAACTAAAGTTGTACAGGATAACATCAAAACAAATGGAGGGTTCGAATATAAACATGCCTGCAATACTTAAGGAAAACAAAAGCAAATGTAAAAGAAAGAGGAAACATACCTGTAGCTTGAGAAAGAAGTCTCCGGCAAGTTATAAAATATAGATAAGTATGGTAATGGAAGCATCATGGTACAAAGCAATTAATGCTAGTCATGAAAACATCTCCTCTAGCTCACAATATGTATTCGCAGCCTCCATTCTTTACAAAAATCTCTGACAATAGAAAAGAAAGAAAAAAAAATATACAAACCCTGTTTAAACTTCAGCCTGTAAACAACTTTCCTCTATCACCTTTTCATTTCCATTCGAGCAAAGTGAAAACTGAAATGAAGCTTCCATTTTAAAAAAAAAAAGCTAAACAACATTCTACCATCAAGCAACTACAACTAATTCAAAAAGCAAGACAGTTGAAGATCAAGGGTAGAAACACTTTTCAGTTTCCAGTTTCCTCAAAGAATTCCAAAACTGTTTGCAAACGAGTTCTGTTCTTTTATCAACCTGGTGAGTAACATATATTTTAAATCTATATCTTAGTTATTATGAAGTGCTTTCCTTTGTGATGTATCTGACATATGTGGGTAAGTGCAAATATCTGGATGCCTGAGTGTTTATGCTCTGTTCTTGTTCCAGTTTTAAAAGAAAATTTGAAATCTCACAATAGAATTTATATTTGACTTTGATATATAAACGAAAGTTGTTTGTTAGGATGTGAAGATACTTTTAAAAATGGTTTGAAGATTTTTAATTTAACAATTAATTTTTAAATTGGAAAATAACAGTAAACACTGATACATGACAAAATTTAACATCTTTAATTTCTGTTTTGGGTTGTATAGATGGATTCGTAGTTAAAAATTATGATTTTTAAAATGCATTTCCAGATTTTTAAGTTGATATTTGTTCGGGAAATTTGAGATGAACGGTATCAGAAATTTGGTGAATTGCCGATGATCCATTTAGTGTTTGAAGTTGAAATCTGGGTAGTAGCTTGCTTGTGGGTTGTAGATGAAGGGAAAAATGTTGTAGAATTTTTCCTATGATCGATTTGCTCGAAATCGAAGAAGTTAGGGTTTTAGTTGGTTGCTGGTTGGGTTGAACTGTCGTGGCATTCGCGACTTAGTTATAGGACCGGAGGCGTTCGCTTTTGGGAAGAAGGTGGCTCATGGTCGTGGGGTTCGATGGTGGGGACGGCGAGGTTCATCGGCGTGAGGTTGGCCGGTGGCGATGGGTTTGTGGTTCGTGCTTTTGCAGTTATTCGAGCTGGAGGTTCGAATTTCGATCGAACGTGTTTCGTACGATCTGGGTTGAGGAACGAGTCGACGAGGTCGAGTGTGACTGGTCGGCGATCAGTTGGATGATCGGAGGGAAGAGGGTAGGTTGTGCATGTGCACAGTGATCTCTCGTGTGCACTGGAAGTTCGAGTTGGGGAAGACGAGTTCGATCTCGGGATTACATTCGAGTAAATGGAGCTACGACTCGAAGCAGGGGTGTACGCGAGTTTCTCGCGAGAAAACTCGGAGCAGGCACGTGGTTTTTGAGGGGTTTACTCGGGGTGCTTTGTTTAAGTAACCTGGTTTGAAATTTTAAAACAATTCATATCTCAGTTTTAAAAATTTAAAGCAAGGACAAGTTTTTAAGTATTTAAAGCATGTTGTAAATTTATAATTATTTAATTTGATTTAATATGTTTAGAAATGTTTTTTTCAAAGATTTAAATCTATAAAATTAAATGTGAATTGTTTTGTTTAAATAAGTTATATTTCAAAATTTATTTCTAAATGGGTTTTAATGAAGTAAATGGTAGGAGCAAGTATTTAATAAAAATACAAGTATTTTTAATTAGTTAATTTTTAATTAGATATGTTGAGATTAATTAAGGATAATTAATCAATAGATTAAAAAAAATTAAAGGTTAATTACATTTTGTAATTAAGGATGGATTATTAAATGGAGTAATTAGTGGAATGAATGAAATTAAGAAATAAATGAAGTAAAGATTATGTGATGATTAATGGAGTGATTTATTTATGAAATTAAAGATAATCACTTATAATTAATCGAGTAAAATCGCTTAGTGAAGTAGTTAATATAATATTAAAGTCACAAACGAGACTTAACTTAATTTATAAATGATAAGTTTAAACTTATTAATAATTGATAAGTTAATTACTTAGAATAGTGATTAAATAAAATGTTAATGAAGGTCATTATCTGAATTATTTTATAATTAATTAACGTAATTAATTTAATAAATTGATTGGATAAATTGATGTATTAATCAACATTTTAATTGTTTAAGTGTAAATAATAAATAAGAAGTAATTAAGGAGTAATGACTCATTTAATTAATTAAGTAATTTGATTTATTTGGGTTAATTAATTTATTTTAATTAATTTGGGTAAATCAATTGATGATGTGATAAGTATGATTACTTAGAGAAGTAATTGATGTTTAATTACAGGATGTAATTAATGGGATGATGTTTTGTTAATAAAGTAATTCGAGTAAAATTACTTTGTAAAATTAATCAAAGGATTAATTTGAGATAATTAATTATGGAATAATTAATTTATTAGTAATTAAAGGAGTTAATTACTGATTGCGATTAATCAAAGGTGATTAATATTTTGGATTAATTTAAGGATAAATTACTTTGATGTAATTAATTTAAATTGTAATTATAATTTGAGATCATTAATTTTTATAATTAATGTTGAATTTAAAATGGATTTATCTGGAATATAATTGATAAATGAAGAGATTTATTAAAATAAATAATTAAGCAAGTAATTAACTCTGGTTAATTAATAAATGAAGTAATGTAGGGATTTACTTCTATATTTGGTTAAAGAAATTAATCTGTGGAATAATTTGAAGATAATTACTTAAATGTAATTAAAGATGGTTAATCGGGATGATTAATTAAAAGGAAAAATGGGATGATGATTGATTAATTGATTTATAATTAATAGTAGTATAAGCAAGTTTAATAATGATGAAGTAATTAATTTAATTTACTTTAAATTAATTAAAGGATAAGGTAATCAGTTTAATTCATTTTAAATTAATTATCAATGATGTGATTATTAATCCTTGCTTATGTATGATGATTGATATTGATATCCCATTGATTGATTGTGATCTCAGATATGAGATGAGTAATATTGTTGTGATATGGATGCTTTGTTTGAAGTGTGATGATATAGATTATCCATTTATGCTGATATGTGATCATCTATCTGTGATATTGTGATTTATCTATCTGTGTTGATATATAGATAATTGAATTGATTTGTTTTAAACCTTTAAAACAACTTGGCCTTAAAAGACACGTTTTGGATTTCGATGAGACCGGGATCGGGTTTCCGTATACCGGGATTCCAGGTCTGGAGACCCGAATACCACATCGATCCAAAATAACGTTAGGTCGTGAAATCCAAGTGGAGTAAGTGAAGACTCGAGGTATAAGAACTATACGTCAGTATAACTCTGTGGGTGATTCCGTAATGAGTTTGACGAAGATAGTACTTATAGATTCGAGATGGTGATTCAGAATGCAAGGGTTATTGTCGTTAACTCTGAGGGTGATTCCAATACGAGTGTAACGAGATAATGCCTTCGGTTTCGTTCGAACCCGGAACGAACTTGTATGGATCGAATGCTTTCAGAACATCGTCAGGTGGGCGATGAGCATTCTAAGTGATGAGTTCTATTCAGGTAATCGTGACCTCAAGCCTCATCAACCGGGAATGGCTAAAACAGGGGAGGTGCAGCAAGGCTTCGTGGGTAGCCCCCACTTGAGAGTAAGGTTTACCCCTGTCTAGATGTCCCTATTTATTTCGGTTTAGTGTACGGTTGGTCGCGCCAATCGTGGGGTGATCTTATTTGGAACTGTTCAGTAAGGAATGGTTCCGGCCTTGTGTTGCAGGGGACTTAGGGTGGGTCCTCGGTACGGTGATCTAGGCCACGTACTGTGATGGGCGGTACCCAAGTAGCCCAGCCATTGTATGGAATCCAAAATCCAATAAGTGCCAACGGATTTGATTGTAAACCTAGTATGCTGGAATTTAATGAATGTAACAATTTCGACTATTTCTTATTTACTTGAAAACCCTAGACACTATTATAATATCACTGGATTTCCTAAAAATGTTTTGGTTAGCGTAAGGTAAAAGCTTTTCCATGTTTATGTGTGGGAAGTCTTACGTGATACCTTTTGTTTTCAAATGATTTTTTTAAAGTTAAACAACTTTAACCTGTTACTCATACCAGACCCATGTCTGACCCGAAGTTTATTTCTGTTTTTCATAAACTCTCGGGTACCCAAATTTTTACGGGTAGCCAAGGGATTCAGGTTAGCTTTGACGAATTCTGGAGGAGCAATGGAGCAGGAGGCTTCAGCGTTTAGATATATAGTGGTTCCGCTGTGTTAGTGTTATTCTGTATTTCCGCTGTGTTGTATCTCTGTGATGTGTGAGTTCTATTAACTAGACAGGTGTTTATAACTGTCTAGTATGTCTAGTATGTGATGTATTATATGTGTACTCTAATGTATATGATATTATGTATTGTTTTATGTGATATATTATATTTTATTCGTTCCACTGTTGAGATTCTGATGTTGTTTCTTCTTCTTCTCTTTCTTTCTACTTTCTCACCTCTTTCTTTTCTTCAAAACGATACGACTTTCTAGGCGTAGAAAGTCGGGTCGTGACAGTTGGTATCGGAGCACTAGGTTGAGCGAATACCTAGGCTCTTAAGTGACTTCTTTCCTGAGAGAGCGTATTTGTTAGTGAATATAAAATTGTTTTATATTGTGTTGACTTATCGGTTAGGTGTTTATAGATTTTGATCGGTGTGTGGGACGCCACAATATCGATAGGAATTTCTAAACTCTTAACAAGATAAACCGACAGAATATTGTTTTAAAATAGGGTAAATGAAATAATTTTACCCAAATTATTTTTGTATATAAAAGAAATGATTTTCCGAAAATTTTTATAGTTATGTATGGTTGCTTGATTGTTAGGAAATGATAATATTGAACGATTATCATTGTCATTTGGGAAAATTTAATAAGAATTGGAATTTAGTCAATAGTCAAGAAATAAATTCATATAACCAAATGGAATTTTGTAAATGTGAATTATAAATGTGATTTGCAATTGAAATTGAAATAAAATTCCAGGGTAATGTTTGAATAGAAATTGGATGGATTTGGAATTTTGAGAAAATTAAATTCTTTTGGATTTGGAAGTGTTTTCAAAGGTTCTGGAAAAAAAATATGGTATTATTTCAAGGATATTTTTGAGTTGGATTTGAAATCTGGAAAGATTTAAAATTTAAAAATATTTGAGATGTTTAAAAGAAATAAAAGCATTTGAACTCTTTCGGTTGTTAGAAAATAACGTCGGTGATGACTGCAGCATCATCGATGTTCATTTTCGAATTTCCGAGAGAGAAAAGTTTGCTATCAAATTATTTCAAATTGGAATTGTTTGTGAACTGGGTTTGGTTTTGAAATTCAAAAGAATATTTGAATTGCCAAAGAATTTTGGATATAGTTGATTTCAAAGGTGGTTTTGTACTTTGGAAATTGCTTAAACTCTGGAAGTAAATTTAAAATGTTGTGGAATAAATAGGGTTTGGAAAACTTAAAGTTTGAATTAAATTGGAATGTAACTAAATCATGTCAAATGAAAGTGAAGTGTAGAATTAGTTAAAGTGGACTGGAAGTAATAAGTGTTGGGAAACAAAATTTATTTATTGAAAACTAAATTTATGAATAAACAAACAAATTTATAATTGAGTGGTAATGAATGGAAGTCAGTGTTTTGTTAACATCTGGAGATTTAGTTTGGTATCGACTGTATTCCAGGAATGATACCGATGGTTTAACTTAGTAGTAGGATGGTTTTTGGAGGAACTTCTGAGTTTATTTTGGATCTGTTGAACCATATTTTCGGAATAGTTGGGAGGCTTACCAGTTGTGATTGTTGACTGATGGTTGCAAAGCCTAGGTCTATCACAGTTGGTATCAGTGGGGGTTTGTGCTTGTGTGAATCATCTATATTTCCATCTACTCTCATATCAGAGTTGTGCAGCGGAAGCAGTTGGGAGTGCGTCTGTTTTTCTTTCCTGGGGAAGGAGAAGTTGTTTTCTACGGGTGATGGCAGGGTTTGTGTTCTTGATTTTGGCTGATAGGGAGAAGATCGTCTACTGGATTGTTTTTAGATTCAGATTGTTCTGGAAGGCATCAGCAGAGGTTTAGCTGATTGATAGTGATGAAGCAGATTTGAATCGTCCGAAAGGTTTGGTGGATAGGGGACGAAGGAATTTGGATTTCAGAATCGGGAAGTTGATTTTGAATGAGTTTTCTCTGATTGAAGGAGTTGTATAGTTTGGTAATTCTGGGAAATTAGCTCCGAGGTGTTCTAGATTTTTCTCTGTGTTCTGAAAAGGTTTAGTGTTTGTTCTCCTGGAGTGAATTGCCAGTTTGGATAGCTGGGATTCGTTGTGTTTCACGTGTCTCTGAGGGAGTATGTGTAAGACTCTATTTCTGGTTTTGGAACCAGCAGTTCAGGTAGTTTTGGTTGTGAGTCTGACTTGTCTGTAGTCTGATATCCTATCTTGTCTTATAATGTAGATCTAGATGAGTAGGAGCTCCGTAGCTTAGTGATATTGACTGTTTGGATTTTATAGAGCGAGTAACCCGGTACTTATATTCAGGGAAACTCGAGAGAATCCTATTCGGAATTTTTGTCTGGATAGGTACATTGTTTGATTGGATGCTATGGTTGTTAGCATTAATTGATATATGCATGTGTTTTAAATTAAAATTTTAAATAAATTATTAAATTACCTTTGTTTAAATTTCGGGGACGAAATTCTTTTAAGGGGGGAGGAATGTGACGACCCGGAATTTCGAGCAATATCAATTTAATAATTTATATTAAATATTAAATTGATTTGATATATTTTTGAATTATAAACTTGAATTGATATTTTCTGCTGATAAATATCGTATTGGTGAGTTTTATCTTTTAAAACTAATAAATGTTTTTTCTGTTTATAACGGATATACGGGTATATATCGTAGATAGGTAAGTTCTGTTTTAATTTTAATTGATAAATTTTGTTTTCAAATTTCTTATATATATATTCTAGAGATTTGGAAATTATTATTTATTTAAAAATGAGTTTTTTCAAAGCTATTAAATTCATAAATATAGTGTTTTAAATATTTTAGATAAATGTTTAAATTGTCTAGAACTATTTCTGACTTTGGTTTAAATTTATATTTATTAACAAAAGGGTTTTGTTCTATTTTCTTTTCTTTTAAAATATTGCTTGTTAAAAATTTTAGTTTAAAATGTATATATGTTATAAATTCAATTTTTGTCAAATGATATTCTAGTTTATATTATAAAATAGGTAATGTGAATGAAAGAATAATTTCTTTGTTTAATTTTTTTTTTAAATTTGATAAGTGAACTTTTATAATATAAATAAATAAAATGTTCAAAATAGGGATACGATATGATAATACGCATAACAAAAACACATGTTAAAATAACAATAAAACAAATATACCAAGTAATCAAACAACATCCATTACACTTTATAAATATACTAGAGTAACATTTTAAATTGTTAAAATGTAAAACAAGCCTGCATAGTCAATTGAACCAAGAAAAATATAACTAAAGTTCTACAGGATAACAGCAAAACAAATGGAGGGTTCGAATATAAACATGCCTGCAATACTTAAGGAAAACAAAAGAAAATGTAAAAGAAAGAGGAAACATACCTGTAGCTTGAGAAAGAAGTCTCAGGCAAGTTATAAAATATAGATAAGTATGGTAATGGAAGCATCATGGTACAAAGCAATTAATGCTAGTCATGCAAACATCTCCTCTAGCTCACAATATGTATTCGCAGCCTCCATTCTTTACAAAAATCTCTGACAATAGAAAAGAAAGAAAAAAATAATATACAAACCCTGTTTAAACTTCAGCCTGTAAACAACTTTCCTCTATCACCTTTTCATTTCCATTCGAGCAAAGTGAAAACTGAAATGAAGCTTCCATTTAAAAAAAAAAAAGCTAAACAACATTCTACCATCAAGCAACTACAACTAATTCAAAAAGCAAGACAGTTGAAGATCAAGGGTAGAAACACTTTTCAGTTTCCAGTTTCCTCAAAGAATTCCAAAACTGTTTGCAAACGAGTTCTGTTCTTTTATCAACCTCGTGAGTAACATATATTTTAAATCTATATCTTAGTTATTATGAAGTGCTTTCCTTTGTGATGTATCTGACATATGTGGGTAAGTGCAAATATCTGGATGCCTGAGTGTTTATGCTCTGTTCTTGTTCCAGTTTTAAAAGAAAATTTGAAATCTCACAATAGAATTTATATTTGACTTTGATATATAAACGAAAGTTGTTTGTTAGGATGTGAAGATACTTTTAAAAATGGTTTGAAGATTTTTAATTTAACAATTAATTTTTAAATTGGAAAATAACAGTAAACACTGATACATGACAAAATTTAACATCTTTAATTTCTGTTTTGGGTTGTATAGATGGATTCGTAGTTAAAAATTATGATTTTTAAAATGCATTTCCAGATTTTTAAGTTGATATTTGTTCGGGAAATTTGAGATGAACGGTATCAGAAATTTGGTGAATTGCCGATGATCCATTTAGTGTTTGAAGTTGAAATCTGGGTAGTAGCTTGCTTGTGGGTTGTAGATGAAGGGAAAAATGTTGTAGAATTTTTCCTATGATCGATTTGCTCGAAATCGAAGAAGTTAGGGTTTTAGTTGGTTGCTGGTTGGGTTGAACTGTCGTGGCATTCGCGACTTGGTTATAGGACCGGAGGCGTTCGCTTTTGGGAAGAAGGTGGCTCATGGTCGTGGGGTTCGATGGTGGGGACGGCGAGGTTCATCGGCGTGAGGTTGGCCGGTGGCGATGGGTTTGTGGTTCGTGCTTTTGCAGTTATTCGAGCTGGAGGTTCGAATTTCGATCGAACGTGTTTCGTACGATCTGGGTTGAGGAACGAGTCGACGAGGTCGAGTGTGACTGGTCGGCGATCAGTTGGATGATCGGAGGGAAGAGGGTAGGTTGTGCATGTGCACGGTGATCTCTCGTGTGCACTGGAAGTTCGAGTTGGGGAAGACGAGTTCGATCTCAGGATTACATTCGAGTAAATGGAGCTACGACTCGAAGCAGGGGTGTACGCGAGTTTCTCGCGAGAAAACTCGGAGCAGGCACGTGGTTTTTGAGGGGTTTACTCGGGGTGCTTTGTTTAAGTAACCTGGTTTGAAATTTTAAAACAAATCATATCTCAGTTTTAAAAATTTAAAGCAAGGACAAGTTTTTAAGTATTTAAAGCATGTTGTAAATTTATAATTATTTAATTTGATTTAATATGTTTAGAAATGTTTTTTTCAAAGATTTAAATCTATAAAATTAAATGTGAATTGTTTTGTTTAAATAAGTTATATTTCAAAATTTGTTTCTAAATGGGTTTTAATGAAGTAAATGGTAGGAGCAAGTATTTAATAAAAATACAAGTATTTTTAATTAGTTAATTTTTAATTAGATATGTTGAGATTAATTAAGGATAATTAATCAATAGATTAAAAAAAAATTAAAGGTTAATTACATTTTGTAATTAAGGATGGATTATTAAATGGAGTAATTAGTGGAATGAATGAAATTAAGAAATAAATGAAGTAAAGATTATGTGATGATTAATGGAGTGATTTATTTATGAAATTAAAGATAATCACTTATAATTAATCGAGTAAAATCGCTTAGTGAAGTAGTTAATATAATATTAAAGTCACAAACGAGACTTAACTTAATTTATAAATGATAAGTTTAAACTTATTAATAATTGATAAGTTAATTACTTAGAATAGTGATTAAATAAAATGTTAATGAAGGTCATTATCTGAATTATTTTATAATTAATTAACGTAATTAATTTAATAAATTGATTGGATAAATTGATGTATTAATCAACATTTTAATTGTTTAAGTGTAAATAATAAATAAGAAGTAATTAAGGAGTAATGACTCATTTTAATTAATTAAGTAATTTGATTTATTTGGGTTAATTAATTTATTTTAATTAATTTGGGTAAATCAATTGATGATGTGATAAGTATGATTACTTAGAGAAGTAATTGATGTTTAATTACAGGATGTAATTAATGGGATGATGTTTTGTTAATAAAGTAATTCGAGTAAAATTACTTTGTAAAATTAATCAAAGGATTAATTTGAGATAATTAATTATGGAGTAATTAATTTATTAGTAATTAAAGGAGTTAATTACTGATTGCGATTAATCAAAGGTGATTAATATTTTGGATTAATTTAAGGATAAATTACTTTGATGTAATTAATTTAAATTGTAATTATAATTTGAGATCATTAATTTTTATAATTAATGTTGAATTTAAAATGGATTTATCTGGAATATAATTGATAAATGAAGAGATTTATTAAAATAAATAATTAAGCAAGTAATTAACTCTGGTTAATTAATAAATGAAGTAATGTAGGGATTTACTTCTATATTTGGTTAAAGAAATTAATCTGTGGAATAATTTGAAGATAATTACTTAAATGTAATTAAAGATGGTTAATCGGGATGATTAATTAAAAGGAAAAATGGGATGATGATTGATTAATTGATTTATAATTAATAGTAGTATAAGCAAGTTTAATAATGATGACGTAATTAATTTAATTTACTTTAAATTAATTAAAGGATAAGGTAATCAGTTTAATTCATTTTAAATTAATTATCAATGATGTGATTATTAATCCTTGCTTATGTATGATGATTGATATTGATATCCCATTGATTGATTGTGATCTCAGATATGAGATGAGTAATATTGTTGTGATATGGATGCTTTGTTTGAAGTGTGATGATATAGATTATCCATTTATGCTGATATGTGATCATCTATCTGTGATATTGTGATTTATCTATCTGTGTTGATATATAGATAATTGAATTGATTTGTTTTAAACCTTTAAAACAACTTGGCCTTAAAAGACACATTTTGGATTTCGATGAGACCGGGATCGGGTTTCCGTATACCGGGATTCCAGGTCTGGAGACCCGAATACCACATCGATCCAAAATAACGTTAGGTCGTGAAATCCAAGTGGAGCAAGTGAAGACTCGAGGTATAAGAACTATACGTCAGTATAACTCTGTGGGTGATTCCGTAATGAGTTTGACGAAGATAGTACTTATAGATTCGAGATGGTGATTCAGAATGCAAGGGTTATTGTCGTTAACTCTGAGGGTGATTCCAATACGAGTGTAACGAGATAATGCCTTCGGTTTCGTTCGAACCCGGAACGAACTTGTATGGATCGAATGCTTTCAGAACATCGTCAGGTGGGCGATGAGCATTCTAAGTGATGAGTTCTATTCAGGTAATCGTGACCTCAAGCCTCATCAACCGGGAATGGCTAAAGCAGGGGAGGTGCAGCAAGGCTTCGTGGGTAGCCCCCACTTGAGAGTAAGGTTTACCCCTGTCTAGATGTCCCTATTTATTTCGGTTTAGTGTACGGTTGGTCGCGCCAACCGTGGGGTGATCTTATTTGGAACTGTTCAGTAAGGAATGGTTCCGGCCTTGTGTTGCAGGGGACTTAGGGTGGGTCCTCGGTAAGGTGATCTAGGCCACGTACTGTGATGGGCGGTACCCCAGTAGCCCAGCCATTGTATGGAATCCAAAATCCAATAAGTGCCAACGGATTTGATTGTAAACCTAGTATGCTGGAATTTAATGAATGTAACAATTTCGGCTATTTCTTATTTACTTGAAAACCCTAGACACTATTATAATATCACTGGATTTCCTAAAAATGTTTTGGTTAGCGTAAGGTAAAAGCTTTTCCATGTTTATGTGTGGGAAGTCTTACGTGATACCTTTTGTTTTCAAATGATTTTTTTAAAGTTAAACAACTTTAACCTGTTACTCATACCAGACCCATGTCTGACCCGAAGTTTATTTCTGTTTTTCATAAACTCTCGGGTACCCAAATTTTTACGGGTAGCCAAGGGATTCAGGTTAGCTTTGACGAATTCTGGAGGAGCAATGGAGCAGGAGGCTTCAGCGTTTAGATATATAGTGGTTCCGCTGTGTTAGTGTTATTCTGTATTTCCGCTGTGTTGTATCTCTGTGATGTGTGAGTTCTATTAACTAGACAGGTGTTTATAACTGTCTCGTATGTCTAGTATGTGATGTATTATATGTGTACTCTAATGTATATGATATTATGTATTGTTTTATGTGATATATTATATTTTATTCGTTCCGCTGTTGAGATTCTGATGTTGTTTCTTCTTCTTCTCTTTCTTTCTACTTTCTCACCTCTTTCTTTTCTTCAAAACGATACGACTTTCTAGGCGTAGAAAGTCGGGTCGTGACAGCGCATATGTTGAATTTTTTACCCACTAAATCTACACCAAAGATGATATATGAGATATGGCATGGGATGAAACCCCACTTCAACTATTTGAAGGTATGGGGTTGTCTGGCCTAGGTTAAGAATGTTGGCCCTAACAAACTTGAGCCAAGATCAGCCTTGTGTGAATTTATAGGATATCTCAAGAATTCTAGATGATATATTTTCTACAACATGAACAAATAAAAAGCGATTATTTCTGCACATGCTGTCTTTCTAGAAAAGGAATTTCTATCAAAAGAAATTAACAACGAGTTTGTAGACTTGTATGAGATCCGAGAAACTGACACTGAGGCTAAACCGGTGGGAGAACCATGTTCACCCTATATGAAAACAGGCAACCTATTAGACGGTTTAGTAGGAAACCTTTCACACCAAAGAGTATTACTGTTTTCTCATGGATGGCGAGAAGGAGGACTATGTCTTAAATGACAACACTCCTCTATCTTTCCAAAAAACGCTATAGAGTAAAGATTCTGCACTCTCGCTTGGAGCAATAAAATCCGAGATGGACTCCATGTATGAAAACAAAGTATGGACTTTGTCGGACGTACCCAAAGGGATAAAACCCATCAACTACAAATGAATTTTTAGAAAAAGCTAAATGAAGATGGGGAAGTAGAGATTTATAAGGCTAGGCTAGTTGCCAAAGGATTTCGTCAAATTCAAGGTATTGATTATGATGAGACCTTTTTGCATGTAGCTATGCTTAAGTCCATTTGGATTATGCTAGCCATAGCTGCATTCTATGACTATGAAATATGGCAAATGGATGTAAACGGTTTTTAAATGGTGATTTAGAAGAAACCATCTATATGTTGTATCGCGAGGGTTTTGTGGTCAGTGACACTGAAGGAAAGGTTTGTAAGTTATTAAACTCCATTTATGGACTAAAACAAGTTTCAAGGGGTTGGAACAAGTGTTTTGATAAGGTAACCAAATAGTTTGGTTTTTATCAGAACAAACAGAAAATGTCCGATTTTTCAAAACTCTTCCATACGAACTACAACTTATAAGTGTTGTATATGAAAATTATCCAAAACAAATCGCTAAAAATGCAATGCAATGGTAGCCAAATTCGGACGTTTGTGGAAATTCTTTTTAGTCCTTGTTTTTATTCAATTTACTTTTCTTATTAAATTTCCATTTAAATTTCATTAAATTCTTGTTAAATTTTACGTATATTTTCTGGGGTGTTACAATAACCTTATTGATATGGTTCGTTCCACGATGAGTAAGGCTATATTAACACCATCCTATTGGGGATATGCACTGGAAACCGCAGCGCATATCTTGAATGTGTTACCCACTAAATCGGCGCCTAAGATGTCAAATAAGATATGGAATTGGAAGGAACCCACTTCAATTATTTGAAGGTATTGAGTTGTCCGGCCTACGTTAAGAAATTTTTCCCTAACAAACTTGAGGAAAGATCAGCCTTGTATAAATTTACAGGATATCCCAGGAATTCTAGGGGATATATTTTCTACAACATAGAGGAACAAAAAGTGATTATTTCCACACATACTGTTTTTGTAGAAAAGGAATTTCTATCAAAAAGAATTACCAATGAATTTGTAGACTTGGATGAGCTTTGAGAAACTAGCACTTAGGCTGAACTAGTGGGAGAACCAAGTTTACCACCATACAAAAACATGCAACCCATTAGAAGGTCTAGTAGGAAATCTCGTGCACCAGAGAGATACTACGGTTCTCTCATAGATGACAAGGAGGACTATGTCTTAGATGATGACACTCCTCTATCTTTCCAACAAGCACTGCAGAGTAAACACTCTACACTCTCGCTGGAAGCAATGAAATCCAAGATGGATTCCATGGATGAAAACAAAGTATGGACTTTGTCAGATGTTCCCGAAGAGATTAAACTCATTGGCTGGTAATGGATATTTTTAAAAAAGCTAAATGCTGATGGGGAAGTAGAGAATTATAAGGCTTGGCTATTTGCGAAAGGATTTCGGCAAATTCAAGCTATTGATTATGACAAGACCTTTTCGCCCATAGCCATGCTCAAGTCCATTCAGATTATACTAGCCGTAGCTGCATTCTATCATTGCAAAATATGGCAATTGGATGAAATAACAGCTTTTTCATATCGTGATTTAGAGGAAACCATCTATATGTCGCAAACGGAGGGTTTTGTTATCAATGGAAGTGAGGGCAAGGCTAAGTTATTAAAGACCATTTATGGACTTAAACAAGCTTCAAGGAGTTAGAACAAGTGTTTGATAAGGTAATCAAACAGTTTGGTTTTTATTAGAACACAAAGGAAGTGTATGTATACAGAAAGGAATAGGGCAATGCTATCGTATTCTTAATGCAATATGTCGATGATCTTCTACTGTTGGCAATGACATTTCGTTGTTGCAATCAACAAAAGCATAGCTTTCGAAGAACTTCTCCATGAAGGATTTGGGAGATGCAGCTTATACACTAGGTATAAAGATCTATAGAGATAGATCTAAGAGGTTGTTGGGATTATCCCAATCCATGTACATGGATACCATACTAAATATGGAGAATTCCAAATGGGGAAATGTTCCAAGCAGACCGAAATCATCCTTTCCAAGAAGGATGCTTCTTAAATGGATGAAGAGAAAGAACGTATGAAGAGGATCCCATATGCTTCAGCTGTAGGATCCATAATGTATGCTATATTATGTACTAGATTGGATGTGGTATACACATTAGGATGCATGAGCCGATATAAGTCTAATCCTGGGGAAAGGCATTGGACGACCATAAAATGTACATTGAAGTATTTACGAAATACTCAGGACTTATTCCTCATTGACAGGAATGGTGACCTCCTTGTGAAAGAGTATATGGATTCAAGCATCCAAAGTGACTTAGTTATAGTAAATCAATGTTTTATTATGCCTTTACACCTAACAACAAGCCGTCAGTTAGAAAAGTTCCAAATAAGAGATAGTGGCTGATTTGATGATAGAGGCCGAGTACATCACCCTCAATGAAGAACCTAAAGAGGCAGTATGGATGCATAAGTTTTTGAGTGAGCTTGGTGTGTTTCCTGGTACTAAGAATCCTATGACACTATTTTGTGATAACAATGTGGCGATTTAGATTGCAATGGAGCCTAGAGTGCATAAAAAGTCATTCATATTCTTTGGAAGTTCCACCTCATTAGAGAATTCATTAAGAAAAAGGAGACGGTGATACAAAGGTATATACCATGGACAACATAACTGATCCATTCACTAAGGGTCTAGCTTAGTCTGCTCTTAAGAAGTTGGTTGAAGGGATGGGATTGAAATTCCATAATTGGCCTCCGAATGCAAGTGGGAGATTGATAGTGTTAGGGATATACCCTAGGAGCAATTCTGTAATTTATTATAAATTAATTAACTCTGTAATCAATTCTTGTTCATGTGTTTTACTTTATGTTATATATTTGTTATAATGTGTTATAAATAATGAAATATTTAATTAAAATATATTTAACAAAAAATCCATAAATGGTGTGTTTGTGATAGTTATTACAAATAGGTGTAATCATGAGTATTGTATCATAATATAATAAACACATCATTTTAAGTATTCCTAGTCAAGATGCATCGAGACTGGATTCGTGCATACGTTGAGACTAGAGTACTTAATGCTCTCCACATGTTGGGTAGTCTATTAATCATGACTACCAGGAGCACCAAGAGGTTATGAATTGATAGTTATTAGGTAACTATGGAATGACTCACTTGATGGTTTTTTGTTGGTTAATGTAACTAAAGTCAAAAAATATTGATGTGACTAATTTACAGAGTTCTCTGGACTTGAGAATAATGTTGATCATCAATATGAATGCTCTGCTTTGATTAAAGTGAAATCATGGCACGACGTCCATTGAATAACTATAGTTGGGTCGAGTGGAAGAAACGGAAGTGAAACACTACTCAAGAGAGAATTCATCTCCTCGGTTACACGGGGTTAGTGCCACGATTAACTGAAGTCAACTTATAGTCAAAATCTCTAGCCAGGGTAATTCGGTTAGTAATTACTTTTATTATTTAACTAAGGATTTGGTGTTTGCACTACAGTGTTGAATATTAATGATATTAGAATTTTGACCATTACCAAATTCCACAAATTCAAAGTGATGTAGTTTTAACGAAGAGAATTGGTGTAAATATTTTTCACTACCGGATAATGCTTAATTAAAGTGAGATTCGATTTCGGCAAAAATAGGTAAGCAATAAATTTGGCCATAATGGCACACTACCTACTAAGTGACGTGTGAATATTAAAATTTAAATTGTTCGGTATTAATCGCTGATCAAATCTACACCAAAGTGTCACACAACCAAACGGTGAATACTCCTTTTATCATCTTGTTTAATTATAAATTAATTAATATATGTGGAATATTAATTATTAAATTTTGTATTTGATGTGTTGAACAATGTTAAATTTTTTATTTATAATAGCTATAAATATATTAATCAATATATGATATCAGAACGCGTTTTAATTTAGATTTAACTGCAACGAACATTGCTCTGGTTGAAATTAGTTTTGAGGCTCATATGGGGCATGAAAATTTCAGCCAAAATAGAATGTATAGGCCAGCTAAATGTTGGCAAGAGAGGGAGGCATTCAAATGGCTCAAAAGAGTAGAATTGTTGAGAGATATATAAGGATAAGATTCGCTTTTTCTCCATTTGGGTTCCTATTTATATGTCACTCTCTTTACCATTCTTTTTGGATAATTTTTCTCTCCTCTCCCTTTGAAAATTTTGACCAAAAATACCCCATATCAAACCCCAAAACATCCAAGTTCAAATCACATCAAAAATCTTAGATTCAATCATCAGTGGTAAAGCAGTTCAGGAGCAAGCAACTCTAAAACTTGGAATTCGATTCAAGGAGCTATTCATCATTTCAAATTGAGATCTATATGGCTTGGCGAAAGTTATTCAACTTGTTTACTGGTTCATTTAATATATTTTTTATTATTGTATTATTTTGTAGGTTGTTAGTGATAGAGTTTGGGGTATGCCTTAGGGAGAATTATGTAATTTGTTGCATATATTTAAGTCGATAACCAATCTTGTTCCAAATAAAAGGTGTTTTTTCTATTATATACTTGATATAATGTGTTGTATTAACTAATTAATATAACTAAAAATATATTTAAAAGAAAATCGATAAATATTATGTTTTGTGATAGTAGTTACAAAGTGTTGTAACCGCGAGTAATTTATCACGATGAAAGTATATATACCGTTTTAAATATGCCAAGTCAAGATGTATCGAGATTGGATATCGATACATCCATTGAAACAAGAGTACATAATGCTCTCCAAATGTTGGTAGTGTATTACTCATGGCTTTTTGGGGCACCAAGGGGTTACGTACTGATAGTTATTGGATAAATATGGAATAACTCATTCTATACTTTTATGTTGGCTAATATAACTAAGGCCAAAAAATATAGATGTGACAAAATTACACAATTCTCTTGACTTGATAATATTGTTGATCTTCAATGTGGAAGCTAATCTTTGAATATAGTAAATTTGTGGTAGATGTTCATCGAACGACTATAGTTGGGCCGAGTGGAAGCATTGGAACTGAAACACTATTCAAGAGAGGATTTGTCTCCTCAGTTATGTGAGGTTAGTATCATGGTCACCTACAGTCAACTCAAGCTCTCTAGCTACAGTATTTCGGTTAATAATAATTATTATTAAACCAAGAACATTTTGTTTAGACTTTAGAGTTGAATGTGGTCGATATTGGAATTTTGACCATTATCAAATTCCATACGTCCAAAGTGATATAGTTTTGATAAAGAAAATTTGTATAAATAATAGTCACAGCCGGGTAAATCTTAATAAGGTTAAATTGGATTTTATCGAAAACTAAGTAAGCGAAAATTTTGGCCAAAATATCAAACCACATGCTAAGTGACATGTTAATGTTAGTATTCAAATAGATCGATATTAATTGTTGACCAAATATACACCTAACGAGTTATACGAATGAAATGATGAATTCTCTATTGACCAAATGATTTATTTAATTTTTAATTGTTATAAATTAATTAATATTTATGAAATATTAATTATAAAATTTTAGTTCGATTTGATGAACCAATATTATTTAATATATTTATAATAGCTGTAAATATATTAATCGATATACGATATCGATAAGCATTAAATTAGATTTAATTGCAAATTAATTGTTCGGTCTTTAAAATAGTTTAAAGCCCATATAGGGGCTGATCATGTTTGGCCATAATGAAGGGTAGGTGTGGCCATAAGATGATGCAACAAAGGCTTTGAGATGGAGGGCTAAAATGGAAGAGTATACGAATTCGAGCTTTCAAAGTGACATTGATGATAGGTAAATCAGTATTTGGTTAAGTCTTTACGCTTAATAGCGAAGCCATCAATTGGAAAAGTTTCAAACAAGAGACAGTGGCTGATTCGACGATGGAGCCTGAGTACGTCGCACTCAATGAAGCAGCTAAAGAGGCAGTATAGATGCATAAGTTTTTAGTGAGCTCGTAGTGATTCTTGATACTGAGAATCCTATGACATTGTTCTGTGATAAAAATACAACGATTCATATCGCAGAGGAGCCCATAGTACATAAAAAGTCACAACATATTCTTTGGAAGTTCCACCTTATTAGAGAATTCGTTGAGAAAATGGAGGCCATGATACAAAGGGTAAATACCAAGAATAACGTAGCGGATCCATTCACTAAGGGTCTAGCTTGGTCAGCTCTAGAGAAGCTAATTGAAGGGATGGGATTGAGATTCCATAATTGGCTCCAAGTGCAAGTGGAAGATTGATAGTGTTAGGGGTATGCCCTAGTGGGCAATTCTGTAATTTATTGTAAATTAGTTAACTCTGTAATCAATTGTCGTTCATAATAAAGGTGTTTTACTTTCTATTATATATTCATTATAATGTGTTATAAATAATTAAATGTTTGACTAAAATATATTTAATAGAAAATCCATAAATAATGTGTTTGTGATAGTAATTACAAATAGTTGTAACCATGAGTATTGTATCGTAATGTAATAAACACATCGTTTTAAGTATTCCTTGTCAATATGCATCGAGATTGGATATCGATGCATTCGTTAAGACTAGAGCGCGTAACGTTCTCCAAATGTTGGTGTAACGACCCACTATTTTGGACCATTCAAATCGACAATAAAATCACACATGTCGGACTTGAATAATACAAAACAATAGATTATAATAAATTTGGAGCAAATAAAACCAATCACAGATACAGAATATCAGAATAACTCGTAGCGGAAAATAAAATAAATAGTGGTTTATGAAGCCACTACAATACATAGTCTCAAAATAGATACAACAAAAGTCTGAATACATAAGTATAGTAGAAATCCCAAATCCATATGTCTCTAATACAAAGCTGACATAGAAATACTGAATGGAAATAGATAGCAACTAAATAAAAGATGATCTCCAGCAGTCCTAGCTCTAGAAGGTGAAATCCAAAGCTGATACTCAGGCTGACTCGAGCGTAAATAAAACAAAAACACTATAGTTAGGACATACATACTTATACAATGTAAACCAACTCAAGTGAACTGTAATAGAAATGCACAAGTAAATCAAAAGGATGCTTGGGACCGCCCATCCTCTAAGGATCCGTTAAACAATTTGCTATGTAGTAATATTCGTTATTATAGTAATGTCTAATAGTAAAATAAGCTTACTTTAAAATAGCATTAAGGAGTGACCCAATATTTCCCTTAACACGTAATAGTCCCAGTAGTCTATCCAGTATCAGCATACCCCCGGATCGGGAGCTACCCTCAATACTCCACAGGCTACGGCACAAAACCAAACTCGTAGTAAAGCTCGCTAGGGTAGGTGACACGGCACAACTAGGCAATGCCAGGGTAGATATACCAATTATGCATCCGGGCTGGTGGAAAAGCATAGCAGCCACTACCGCCCACCTCGAGCCACACTCCCAAAATCAAGGGGTGCACCCAATCAATCACAAAAGTAATAGAATGGTATTGAAGAAGTGTGTCCGATCAGAGGTGCTACCTCATTGGCCCGTTAATCGCTCCTGTTTTAGCCACCTTATGCCAACTCACGGGAGTTGGGTCCACGTAAATATACCTTTAGGATCGTCGCCACCATCCTACTTCATTCTGGAATCTCCACCGCGTACACAGTTGTTAAAATAGTTTTCGGTATCGACAAAGAGTATGTCCATATCCGATCCCGGTCTCTTTAACAACCAATCGTTATTATAACCCGTTGTTATTCTTTTCAAAATGGTTTAAATTCCCAATCAAAATAATTCATTTAAACCATTTAAAAATAAAGTCATTATTCTTTCAAATCAAATATTCAATTCCCAAAACTTTAGCATTTTTGAAGCTCGTTTATTTAGTTAAATACTTCAAAACATTGAAATTTCAGCATTCGCGGCACTTAGAAAATGCTGCGGTAAGTTATATTTGAAAACAGTTCAATTCAGAAAAGACAGCATTTAAAACTGCTGTAGTAGTTCAGTGTTCATTTGAAAATCTCTTCATTTCAACAAACAGCAGCACTTATCAAGTGCTACAGTAGCCCTTTAGTTAATTTCTAGTTTTAGTTTTCTTTCAACAACCACGGCACTTACCAAGTGCTCCAATATCATTTACTTCAGATTTTTCATTAGTTTCAGCAACGACAGCATTTCTGAAGTGCTACAAATTCTAATTCCAGATTTATTATAAAATTTCAGACAAATAAACTTCTATTTTTACCATTTAATCTTATAAAATCTATTTTTTTCCACTTCAAAAAATGGTCATTTGGATAACCTTTTACTTATGATTTTATAAAATAAATTTCATTAATAAATATTCAAATTTTAACAATAATTTACTTATTAAATACAAGTGCACTATTTTCTTATTCTTTGTATTTTTAACAATTAACTTAACAATTTATTTTAAAATACCATTTCATAAATAAAACTTAATTTCCATTTATTTACTTAACTTAAACTTCCATTTCAAACCAAATCTCAAATTTTCAAGTTAAGTTACAATTTCAAATTATAATTTAACCATTTATTTACTTACACATTTAAACTCATAGAAAAATCACTACACTTTATTTAAATAAAAAAATCCAAATTTAAGTAAAAAATATCATATTTTACATTTAAAAAATACTTCAAAATTTTCCAGAAAATATATATATAATAACCACGGGTCTGTATAATATTTTCTAACCTAAGTCAAGTTATACGGATAATATATCATTTCAATCCGTAATTTACAAAGAAAAATCCGGGTTCTATCATTTCAAACCCGCAATCCCAAGTCAATAAAAATAAATAAATAAAATCACTCGAGCCTATCATTTCAGTCCATAATGATTTTCCTTATTCTAAAGTCCATTCGGGTATGTATCATTTCAACCCATAGTGATTCTATTCTACAGGGAACTTGCAGTGTGAGAAGCAATAATTAAATGAACAGTAAAACATATAAAATAATAATGGATGATGTAACAGGTATAAAACAGCATTTATCATCATATAAATATATCATAAACAAGTATGAATATCATATCAATTTATACAGCTTCACTTGCCATCATTACACAAAAATATAAGTACATATGTCCAGAGTGATAAAATTCAGCCTTTTGAAGCTAAAGATCAAATCAAACACAAAACAAACAACTCTAGAAAGCACGATAAAGCACGAATCAAATACGAGTGGATGGAGAGCCAAGGTCCGGATCTTGTAACAACCAAAATAAAAAACATACATAAGAATAAAATTTACAAAAGAATATAAACCAAAAAAATGAACAAATCTAGATCAAAAGAAAAATCATTGGCTTAACCAATGCAAGAGGCTCGCATACAACCTAAAGTGGCTTGACTACGATCTAGTAGTGCTCGGCATGGTTCAGATCTGAGGTAAATGGTTCAGCCTAGGTAAGAATATGAAGAGAGGTGGAGTTACAAGGCAAGTGAATACAAAGAGTCAAGGCAAAAGAGGAGTTTGGTTGCACCTAGGCTCGGTCCTATGTCAAGTATGGCTCGGCCATGCTCAACTACAGGTCAGATCTGGTCAAGTGGTGGCCAAAGTTCGGTGATGAGGTCAGTCACGTGCTGGAGAAGGTGGTGGAAAGGTGGAGGCCGAGGTGAACAAAAGGAAGTGGTGATGGAATTAAGGTTTCGGCTATGGTTTGCTTGGAGTTTTTGTGGTGGAAGTTCAACATGGTGGCCACGGCAATGGTCTGGCCAGTGGAGATGGTGATGGAGGCCGGTCATGGGTGGTGAGGAAGTGGTGGTGATGGTCGATGGAGGAGGAGGATGGTAGAGGCCGAGCCTTGCTTTGAGACAAAGTGAAAACAAAATGAAAAAGAGAATAAGAAAGGAAGAAGCCATGAAAAAAAAATTACATTTTTTCTCAAGAATGGAAATGAACGTGAGAATTACATGTGGGAATTTTTGGTACGTGGAATGATAATTATTAGAGGAGTTTTTTTTTCTTTTCTCACGGCTAATCAAGTGGAAGAAACGGTCAAGCAATCAATGTTTTAAACGGCAAGAAAAATGAACGGATTTAATTCCTATTTAATAAAAAGAACAAATGGAAAATGGGAACTCTTTTTTTTCACGTGAATTGAGGATATGAACTGCTAAGGTAGGAAATAAATAGATAGGTAAATAAAGAGGTAGGAAATAAAGAAAAGTAACATATGCCAATTTAAAGCAAAGTAACATATGTCAATTTGATTCGTTTCTTTACCATTAATTAAAAGGTATATACAAAGAAACATTCAATAAATAAAATAAATTTTATACAACACAATAGAAAAATAAAATAAGGAGATGGATGTAGAAACATATATAAAATAAAACGCAGAAATAAATTGCTTTTAAAACACTGTATGTTATCCAATTTACAAAGTATAAATTAGAATTTAATGAAACGAAAAGCATAAAGGATATTAGAATTTTATACAGCTTCAAAAATAAAAATATTAGAATTGTAAAAATTTAAATTTCAAAATTTCAAATAAAATCAAAATTTGACAAAAATATAAATTTTTCAGAAATTGTTTATTTTAAATATATTTGGAAATAAAAATGGAAAAAAAATCCAAATACATTGGAAAAAAATTACAATTTTCAATTTAAAATGATTCTAAAATCAAAGTTTCCAAATAAAAATAAATTTACAAATATTTACAAAAATTTTGGGTTGTTACACTCTCCCCCACTCAAAACTTTTCGTCCTCGAAAAGGAACGAAACAAAGAAAACAAAGGAAAGATCAGGTAGAAAAGAAAATGTACCTGAAATAAACAATTCCGGATTCGAAGCACGAATGCTCTCCTCCGTCTCCCAGGTACAATCTCGGTCATCAGTACTCCATTGCACTTTGACCAAGTTGACAGATTTCCTTCTCAGCTGCTTCGTACTCAATCGACAATACGAAGTGGCTTCCTCTCAACAGTCAGATTTGGCTCAATATCCAAACTGTCAAGAGCAAAAGGCTGGACAATAAAGGATGGAACATGAAGATAGCAACGAAGATGAGAAACGTGGAATACATTATGCACTCCAGAAAACTTCTCAGGCAAATCCAGACGATAAGCTAAAGAACCAATTCTTTCCACAATGCGGAAAGGACCAATGAACCTAGGAGCAAGTTTCCCTCTACGACCAAACTGAATCACATTCCTTAAGGGAGAGACCTTAAGGAAAACCAAATTACCAACAGAAAACTCCAAACTCCTCCTACGACGATCAACATACTTCTTCTGCCTATCCTGAGCAATCCCCGTCTTCCTCTTAATCTCCTCCACCTTCTCCGAAGCTTCCAAAATCATATCAAGACCAAGAACCAAACGATTACCGGATTCAATCCAGCAAGATGGGGATCTACAAGATCGTCCGTAAAGAGCAGCAAACGGTGACATTTTAATACTAGTCTGAATTCAAATATAGAAATGAGATAGATAAAAGATTAAGACAAGATTCAATATAAAAGAGGGAGATTATACCTGATAACTATTGTTATAGGTAAATTCGACAAGATGGAGATGATCTTCCCAATATCCTCCATAATCAAGCACACAAGCATGAAGAAGATCCTCTAGAATCTAATTCACCCTTTCCGTTTGACCGTCGGTCTGTGGATGGTAAGCAGTGCTCAGATACAGATGAGTACCCAAAGATTCCTGAAATGCTTTCCAAAACTGACTAGTAAAGATAGGATCACGATCACAAACAATACTGATAGGGACACCATGGAGATGAACAATCTCTCTCATATAGATCTCAGACAAACTAGAGGCAGAACGGGTAGACTTGACTGGAATGAAATGAGCTGACTTGGTCAATCTATCCACAATAACCCAAATACTCTCATTACCCCTCCTAGTCCTTGGTAATCCATCAATAAAATCCATAGAAACTTGTTCCCACTTCAAATTGGGAATCCAAGGGGCTGCAACAAACCAGGGGTCTTCTGATGATCTGCCTTGACTTGCTAACAAGTCGCACACCTACTAACAAAGATGGAGATATCACGCCTCATACCTCTCCACCAATACAACTTCTTCATATCCTGATACATCTTCGTCACACTCGGATGAATGGAAAGTTTGGATCGATGATTTTCCCGAAGCAACTCTTGTCTCAATCCATCAACATTTGGGACACAAATCCGATTATTAATTCTCAAAATACCTCTATCATCGATCCGAGCACCACTGCCATCCAGACTACTACTACCAACCCTACTACGAACATTCTCCTTCATCAATCTAAGCATCTCATCCTCATCCTGCTTAGCCATGATACGATCAAAAAGAGGAGAAGAAACAACCAGCCGACACAACATAGCCTTCTTCCAACTCAAAGCATCTGCCACAACATTAGCTTTCCCAGGGGTATAGTTGATGTCGAGGTCATAAGAAGCAAGGAACTATAACCACCTAACTTGTCTCTGGTTCAAGTCTTTCTGGGTGAAAATATACTTCAAAGACTGATGATCCATAAAAAGCTCAAATTTAGCTCCCAAAAGATGATGCCTCCAAAGTTTCAAAGCAAAAACCACAGCAAGCAATTCCAAATCATGGGCAGCATAATTGGCTTCATGGGTCTTCAACTGAAAACTAGCATAAGCAATGACCTTTCCATCCTACATCAGAACCACTCCCAAACCTTCACGACAAGCATCAGTGTATACCGTTAATCCCTTATTTCCATTTGGAACGGTAAGAACTGGTGCAGAAGTAAGTTTGTTCTTTAACTCATCCAGCCTTACACTCATCACTCCTAATAAACTTAGCATTCTTTCGAGACAAAGCGGTGAGAAGTGCAGCAATCCGAGAAAAATTCTCAATGAATCTTCAATAATAACCGGCAAGGCCCAGAAAACTACGAATATCAGTTGGAGTCCTAGGAGTTTCCCAATGCTGCACAGAATAGGGATGAATAAGGGCAACCGAAAAGATAGAATAAATTAGCAAAGAGAGAAGAGATAAAGGCTTACATTGATCGCAGCGATCTTGACTGGATGAATATAAACTCCATTAACAGAAACAATATGTCCGAGGAATCGGACTTCATCCTTCTAGAAATGGTATTTAGAAAATTTAGCCTTCAACTGATGACTTCTAAGAGTCTCAAGAACAGATTTCAAATGTGACTCATGTTCTTCCTCAAACTAAGAGAAAATGAGAATATCATCAACAAAGACTATAACAAATTTATTAAGCACATCACCAAAAACACGATTCATCAAATCAACAAAGAAAGCAGGAGCATTAGTCAAACCGAAAGGCATGGCTAACCATTCATAGAACCCATTCTCAGTACGGAAAGCAGTCTTGGGAATACTTTCCTCAACAACTCTGAGCTGGTGAAAACCGGTGGCAAGATCAAGCTAAGAGAAAATAGTAGCACCATAAAGCTGATCGAACAAATCATTGATGCGAGGCATTGGTTATCTGTTTTTCATAGTGAGCTTATTCAGCTCCCTATAATCAACACACATCCTCAAAGATCCATAGGACTTGGTGACGAAAACCACCACTGCTCCTCATTCGGAGTGGCTAGGTCTGATCAGACCCTTGGAGAACAAGTCCTCAATTTGCTTCCTCAACTCAACCTTCTCACAGGGTGCCATTCTTCTAGGAGGAAGAATTACAGGTCGAGCTCCAAGAATAAGATCAATATAGAAATCGATTTCCCGCTTAGGGGGTAAACGGTGACTTCACCAAATACATCGGGATAAAGTTTGACCACACGAGTCAACTGAAGATCAACAAGAGAAGAATCCAGAGAATAAATAAAGCTGCCAGCATAATCATGAGGCATACGATACGAATAACCAAAGGATTTCCCCGATCATCCATAAGAGAAACAATTCAAGATTTACAAGAGATATGAGCATCATGCCTCTTAAGCCAATAACCTCCAAGCAACAAATCAAAAGCATCGAAACCAAGAACATAGAAATCACTAGAAAATTTATGGCCAGAATAGAAGAGTCTCACTTGCTTACAAATCCTATTAAGGATTGCGGGACCACCAATAGGATTTTTAACACACAAAGATTCAACAGCATACATAGGAGAAAGAAGATGCTCGAACTTATCACAAAGATCCACAGAAAAAAATCTATGCGAAGCTCCAGTATCAAATAAAACACGAATAGGATGATTAAATAAATAAAAGGTGCCTTGAAGAGTAACTTGATTATCACTAGGAGCAGGAGCAGGTGGAGGTGGAGCAGGTGAAGAAGCGGAGGTAACAGCAAAAATACCAGATGGCTTGCCCTTCTGATACAAAGGACAATCATTCTTGAAATGACCAGGCTGGAGAAAGACATGACAGAGGTTGTTCCTGGTATTCTGAGGTGGAGGAGTAGCAGCACCAACTGAATTAGGGCAACTATCAGCATAGTGTCCCCTCTGATCACACTTGAAACAGGTGATGGTAGATAGATTGATAGGCTGCCTCTGAGAAGGAGAAGATGAAGATCCCAAACCCAGATTCTTAAGCCAATTCTTCTTCTGCTGATGGAAATTTGGCTTTCTCTTCTTAGAGTTAGCAGAGGAAGACTGAGATGAAGGAGCACTAGCAAAAGCACAATCCTTAGAAGTAGGTTCTCATAACGAATAGCCATATCCATAAGCTCAGTGAAAGTGCCATGAACATGAGAAATGAGACGATCATAGAACTCCGGGCGAGCTCCAGCTATGAACTTCTCATTCTTCTTAAGTTGGTGTCAATAAAGCCAGGACCAAACTTAGAAAGTTCATTGAACTTCCGCTAATATTCATAAAAGGACATGGTACCCTGCTTGAGATCCATAAACTCAGGATAAAGCTGAGATTTCCCAACTTCGGGCATCCATTTTTCCACAAAAACCTCCCTGGAAAAGATAAATAAGCTTAAGATAGATTTTAAAGAGAAAAGCTGAACCGAACACAAGTCAACACCAGAAGATACCTAAACTGGTCCCAAGAAATATTTGCCTCCACAATCTGAGTTGTGACAGACTCCCACCAATCCAAAGCTGCCTCCTTTAACTGCCAAGCTGCCAACTGACGCTTCTGCGCATCAGTAATCTCCAAACCAGTAAAAATCCTCTCAAGACTCCTCAACCACTGCTGAGCCTCTATGATGCTCTCAGATCCAGTAAACTTGGTACCACCAAGTTGTGTGAATTCCTGATGGGTGCAACAGGCTCGGGAACTGGGGAAATACCACGACCCATACCTCTGCATTCCTACGATTCATCCTGAAAATCAAGAATGAATTTTAGGACAAAGGTAAAACAGAAAGACACAGATAAGATTCAACTAGAAATGGAGGTCCTAATCAAAGAATTCAAATAAGCAAGGCGGATTCGAAAAAGAATGAAGTTAAGAAAATGAGATTTAAAATAAGAAAATTTTTATATCGAAAATAATCTTTAAAAATCCTTTTAAATCATTTGAAAAGCATTTATGCTTAAAAATATGTTCTCTCATAAAGAAATGATTCTAAGATTGATTTCACTCATTCTAGGGTATTTCTACCCTATCTCTAATGAGTTTTTGCTCCATAGGCTAAGGTTTGCCTAAAACATGGTTCCGATACCAAATGTAACGACCCACTATTTTGGACCATTCAAATCGACAATAAAACCACACATGTCGGACTTGAATAATACAAAACAATAGATTATAATAAATTTGGAGCAAATAAAACCAATCACAGAATCACAGACACATAATATCATAATAACTCACAGCGGAAAATAAAATAAATAGTGGTTCATGAAGCCACTACAATACATAGTCTCAAAACAGATACAACAGAAGTCTGAATACATAAGTATAGTAGAAATCCCAAATACATATGTCTCTAATACAAAGCTGACATAGAAATACTGAATGGAAATAGATAGCAACTAAATAAAAGATGATCTCCAGCAGTCCTAGCTCTAGAAGGTGAAATCCAAAGCTGATACTCAGGCTGACCCGAGCATAAATAAAACACAAACACTCGAGTCAAGATATACATACTTATACAATGTAAACCAACTCAAGTGAACTGTAAGAGAAATGCACAAGTAACTTAAAGGATGCTTGGGACCGCTCATCCTCTAAGGATCCGTTAAACTATTTACTATGTAGTAATATTCGTTATTATAGTAATGTCTAATAGTAAAATAAGCTTACTTTAAAATAGCATTAAGGAGTGACCCAATATTCCCCTTAACACGTAATAGTCCCAGTAGTCTATCCAGTATCAGCATACCCCCAGATCGGGAGCTACCCTTAATACTCCACAGGCTATGGCACAAAACCAAACTCGTAGTAAAGCTTGCTAGGGTACGTGACACGGTACAACTAGGCAATGCCAGGATAGATATACCAATTACGCATCCGGGCTGGTGGAAACGTATAGCAGCCACTACCGCCCACCTCGAGCCACACTCTCAAAATCAAGGGCTGCACCCAATCAATCACAAAAGTAATAGAATGGTATCGAAGAAGTGTGTCCGATCAGAGGTGCTACCTCATTGGCCCGTCAATCGCTCCTGTTTTAGCCACCTTATGCCAACTCACAGGAGTTGGGTCCACGTAAATATACCTTTAGGATCGTCGTCGCCATCCTACTTCATTCTAGAATCTCCACCGCGTACACAGTTGTTAAAGTGGTTTTCGGTATTAACAGAGAGTATGTCCATATTCGATTCCGGTCTCTTTAACAACCAATCGTTATTATAACCCGTTGTTATTCTTTTCAAAATGGTTTATATTCCCAATCAAAATAATTCATTTAAACCATTTAAAAATAAAGCCATTATTCTTTCAAATCAAATATTCAATTCCCAAAAATTTAGCATTTTTGAAGCTCGTTTATTTAGTTAAATACTTCAAAACATTGAAATTTCAGCATTCGCGGCACTTACCAAGTGCTGCAGTATCATTTACTTCAGATTTTCGTTAGTTTCAGCAACGACAGCATTTCTGAAGTGCTACAAATTCTAATTCCAGATTTATTATAAAATTACAAAAACAAATAAACTTCTATTTTTACCATTTAATCTTATAAAATCTATTTTTTTCCACTTTAAAAAATGGTCATTTGGATAACCTTTTACTTATGATTTATAAAATAAATTTCATTAATAAATATTCAATTTTTAACAATAATTCACTTATTAAATACAAGTGCACTATTTTCTTATTCTTTGTATTTTTAACAATTAACTTAACAATTTATTTTAAATACCATTTCATAAATAAAACTTAATTTCCATTTATTTACTTAACTTAAACTTCCATTTCAAACCAAATCTCAAATTTTCAAGTTAAGTTACAATTTCAAATTATAATTTTACCGTTTACTTACTTACACATTTTAACTCATAGAAAAATCACTACACTTTATTTAAATAAAAAAAATCCAAATTTAAGTCAAAAATATCATATTTTACATTTAAAAAATACTTCAAAATTTTCCAGAAAATATATATATAATAACCACGGGTCTGTATAATATTTTCTAACCTAAGTCAAGTTATAAGGATAATATATCATTTCAATCCATAATTTACAAAGTAAAATCCGGGTTCTATCATTTCAAATGCGCAATCCCAAGTCAATAAAATAAAATAAAAAAATCAGTCGAGCCTATCATTTCAGCCCATAATGATTTTTCCTTATTCTAAAGTCCGTTCGGGTATGTATCATTTCAACCCATAGTGATTCTATTCTACAGAGAACTTGTAGTGTGAGAAGCAATAATTAAATGAACAATAAAACATATAAAATAATAACGGATGATGTAACAGGTATAAAACAGCATTTATCATTATATAAATATATCATAGGCAAGTATGAATATCATATCAATTTATACAGCTTCACTTACCATCATTTCACAAAAATATAAGTACATATGTCTAGAGTGATAAAACTCACCCTTTTGAAGCTAAAGATCAAATCAAAAACAAGATAAACAACTCCAGAAAGCACGATAAAGCACGAATCAAATACGAGTGGATGGAGAGCCAAGGTCCGGATCTTGTAAAAACGAAAATAAATAACATACATAAGAATAAAATTTACAAAAGAGTATAAACCAAAAAAAATGAACAAATCTAGATCAAAAGAATAATCATTGGCTTAACCAATGCAAGAGGCTCGGCTACAACCCAAAGTGGCTTGACCAAGGTCTAGTAGTGCTCGGCATGGTTCAGATCTGAGGTAAATGGTTCGGCCTAGGTAAGAATATGAAGAGAGGTGGAGTTACAAGGCAAGTGAATACAAAGAGTTAAGGCAAAAGAGGAGTTTGGTTGCACCTAGGCTCGGTCCTATGTCAAGTATGGCTCGGCCATGTTCAACTACAGGTCAGATCTGGTCAAGTGGTGGCCAAAGGTCAGTGATGAGGTCAGTCACGTGCTGGAGAAGGTGGTGGCAAGGTGGAGGCCGAGGTGAACAAAAGGAAGTGGTGATGGAATTAAGGGTTCGGCTATGGTTTGCTTGGAATTTTTGTAGTGGAAGTTCAACATGGTGGCCACGGTAATAGTCTGGCCAGTGGAGATGGTGATGGAGGCCGGTCATGGGTAGTGAGTAAATGGTGGTGATGGTTGGTGGAGGAGGAGAATGGGTAGAGGCCGAGCCTTGCTTTGAGACAAAGTGAAAACAAAATGAAGAAGAGAATAAGAATGAAAGAAGCCATGAAAAAAAAAACTTACATTTTTTCTCAAGAATGGAAATGAACGTGAGAATGAGATGTGGGAAGTTTTTGTATGTGGAATGATAATTATTAGAGGAGTTTTTTTTCTTTTCTCACGGCTAATCAAGTGGAAGAAACGGCCAAGCAATCAATGTTTTAAACGGCAAGAAAAATAAAGGGATTTAATTCCTATTTAATAAAAAGAACAAATGCAAAATGAGAACTTTTCTTTTTTTCATGTGAATTGAGGATATGAATGGCTAAGGTAGGAAATAAATAGATAGGTAAATAAAAAGGTGGAAATAAAGCAAAGTAACGTATGCCAATTTAAAGCAAAGTAACATATGTCAATTTGATTCGTTTCTTTGCCATTAATTAAAAGGTATATACAAAGAAACGTTCAATAAATAAAATAAAGTTTATACAACATAATAGAAAATTAAAATAAGAAGATGGATGTAGAAACATATATAAAATAAAACGCAGAAATAAATTGCTTTTAAAACACTGTATGTTATCCAATTTACAAAGTATAAATCAGAATTTAATGAAACGAAAAGCATAACGGATATTAGAAATTTTTACAGCTTCAAATATAAAATGATTAGAATTGTAAAAATTTAAATTTCAAAATTTCAAATAAAATCAAAATTTGACAAAAATATAAATTTTTCAGAAATTGTTTATTTTAAATATATTTGGAAATAAAAATGGAAACAAAAATCCAAATACATTGGAAAAAAATTACAATTTTCAATTTAAAATGATTTTAAAATCAAAGTTTCCAAATAAAAATAAATTTTAAAATATTTACAAAAATTTTGGGTTGTTACAGTTGGGCAATGTATTACTCATGATAGCTGGGGCACCAAGGGGTTACAAACTGATAGTTATTTGATAGTGAATATTAGGCTCAGGTCCCTAATAAGTTTGAAAATACAAAAAAACCCCAGTAAAAAAAAGTATGTAAATTAGGTCCTTAGAATTAAGTTACTAAGTAATTGCATATAGTAATGCAATTGTTCACTGAATAATTGCAGACATTTATGCAATTATATCTAAAAGTTGCATAAATATATGCAATTTTTTCGGTGAATAATTGCGGAAATTTCTGTAATTTTTTTGGTGAATAATTGCGGAAATGTCTGCAATTTTTTGATATAATTGCATAAATGTCTGCAATTATTCAATGAATAATTCCATAAGTGTATGCCATTATTTGGTAACCTAATTCTAGGGACCTAATTTATAAACCTTTTTTTAGTGGGGTTTTTGTGTATTTTGAAACTTATTAGGAACTTGTGCCAAACTGTCCCTATTGGATAACCATGGAATGGCTCACTCGATAGTTTTTCTGTTGGTTAATAAAACTAAGGTCAAACAAAATATATCGATGTGACTAATTTTCACAGTTCCTTTGACTTGAGAATACTATTGATCTTCAATATGAATGCTCCTCCTTGATTATATTCAAATCATGGCATGACGTCAATTTAATGACTATAGTTGGGTCGAGTGGAAGTATTGGAAGTGAAACACTATTCGGGAGAGAATTCGTCTCCTCAAATATATGGGGTCAATATCATGGTCAACTGAAGTCAATTCAAATTCAAAATCTCCGACTAGGATAATTTGGTTAATAATTAATATTATTATTGAACAAAAGATTTTATGTATGAACTATAAAGTTGAATATGAATGATATTAGAATTTTGACCGCTATCAAATTCCATAAATTCAAAGTGATATAGTCTTGACGAAGGGTATTGGTGTCAATATTTGTCACTACCTAGTAACACATAATTAAAGTGAAATTGGATTTCACCGAAATAAAGTAAGCAATAAATTTGGCCATAATGTCACACTGCCTACTAAGTGATGTGTGAGTGTTAATAGTCGAATCGTTCGATATTAATGGCTAACCAAATTTTACACCGAAGAGTCGCACAACCGAAACGATAAATACTCCTTTTATCACCATATTTAATTAATTTGTAATTGTTATAAATTGTAACACCCCGCGCTTTAATGACAAATAAAATCAATTGAATTAACATAATTGCAAAATAGTGAAAAATATAAATTTCAAATATACGCATTTAAAAATTCAGAGGTTACATAGGTATATGTAACCAATGAGTGTGTGATTAATTGACGCATTAATCAATTAAAAGAGGAATTAATTAAGAGACGTAGAGGCGTCAATTAGTCAGAGAATATGTTACTTTTATCACATTAATTAATTAAGGGATCTTCTAATAAAGGGAAATGTATGTGGGGAATAAATTAAATGATAACATAGATATATTAATTTATAATTGACGCAATCAATTAATTGAGAAATTAATTAAAAACATTAAGTACGCATCAATTAATAAAAAAAGGGAAACTTATATGTCAATTAATTGGGTAATGAATTGGCGGTTTTAATATGTACAACTAATAAATGTGTGATTGAGTGATGCATAGGAATTAATTTGGATATCGATTAAAATGGGAAAACATGTAAATTAATTAATTGGCAATTAGTTGAGCGTTTTAAAAAGGGTGTCAATTAATCAAAGAATATACCATCTTTACAATAGCTAATAAAGTAAATTAATTAGCTAGAAGAAAACGCCATTTATAGGATTATTTGTTTCCAAGTTAAAAAAATGGAACATGTGCAAAAATCAAACAAAGTAATTAGGTTTATGATGTAGGTAAATTAATAAGAATAAATTAGAAAGTATAACTTTTATATGCATTCAATTAATAGAGGTATTAATTGACGTGTTCAAATAGGTAAGAAATTATAATGTATAAGAATCAATTAATATGGGATATATATATATATATATATGATCTAATTAATGGGATAATTAATGAGAGAATCTTATTTAAATGGAAACGTGAATTAATAGGGTCATATAACAAAGGAACAAATGAATAACGTTGGTGAGTTATACGTCATAATCTAACGTAAACAAATCAAGTTCTGATGGTGAGGATTGTTTTTAGGGTTAATCGATTGGTTCCTTGTTGTCCACTACACCTATAAATTGAATGTAACTTAACCTAACCCACACTATTTTCTCTGAATCAGCTGCCGTCATTTATAGCAAACTCCTCTTCTCTTCTCCCTCTTCCTTTCTCCTCTGTTAATCAAATCTTTCCCCAAACCAAAAATAAAATTAAGCAAGGAAATACATACAACCAAATCAGAGAGTTGCGCAAACAAATCAAAGAATTTACAGCGAATCAAAAGGGGAAAAAAGCGGAGAAAAGCATAGCAAATTAAAAGGGATAGAGATTGAAGCAAAGGACGACATGTGAGTGGATTTAATTATATATCTTTCACGTTTATGATATATTATCGTTAGATTCCCATTACAAAATTTTATTTAGTATTTATTTCAGTAATTAATTCATTTAATTAGTTATGCTGAGACTGTAAATTGTATAAGAGAGCTTATATTTAATTAATATTAGGCTTGATAGTTAGAGAAAGACATAAGCCTAAAAATAAGAAGTTACAGTTGATTACATCTATTTTAAAGTAGAAATTAAGCCTGTAAATGTTTGCTTCTTTTTATTCCTTTTTACGCGAATAAAATAGTAAAGTGAAGAATTTACAAATACGAACTAAAATAGAAGAATACTAGATTTACAAAAATTAGATGTAAAATAAGAAAAGCTGAAATTAAAAGAGAAAGATAGAAATTTACAGTAATTATGCTAAAACGGGAGTAATAACTCAAAGAAAAATTTAATAATTTGATTTGGAAGTACGTGATAGATCAATTGGTTGGTTTAGAAAATAGAATACATTTCTATATTTTAATATTTAAAATGACAACGATAAACGTAATTGCAAGAATAAAAGAAAGAAAAAGGGAATTAGTGTAAAATAGAGAAACCACTGTATTTTGCACTATCCAAAAAGTAAAGAGATAATAAAAGAAATATCTTGTAGTTACGGATTATTGTTTATAGTATTATTTAGTATTAAAATATGGAAATGAATTTTTAGCACAGTTTTCGTAACCAACCAAATAGAATAGAACTACTTCCTATAATATAAGAAGATAAAACAAAGAATTGAAGGAATCAAGTTAATTATAAGATAAGATTAGAAGCTATAAACAGAAATGTACATAGATCTGCATTTACTGCGCAGACAATAGAATAAAAGTAAAGTAGTTATTATGATAAGTAAATTTGTAACAAGCGGACGTAGTCCAAAGCTAAGCTTGTCATATAATATAAGAGAATTAAAGAGAATTCAACATCATAATAAAAGAAGGCAGACTAGAATAGAAAAGAGACGCTTGTAATTATATTTATAATGTACAGATTATAAAAGAATAGAAAAGAGACGCTTGTAATTATATTTATAATGTACAGATTATAAAAGAATATAAAAGCGACAATTACAAGTGAAATTATAACATAGGTTATAATTAAGTAGAAAGAACAGAAGAGGCTTATTTTAATAAACTTAAGACTTAAATTAAGTTAATAAGCAAGATAATAGAAGTGGCCCATACCAACAGAATTCCCTTTCAGTCAGGAACTGATAGTCTCACAACAGTTAGGTGAGGCTGGGACAAGATTATGCTAATTAGGGTAAACAAGTAGCCAACAGAATAGAAAAGTAAACTAAAATCAAATTAAAAGATTAGACTTAGGGTATAATGAAAGAGTGAGATGCGTTTGGAGTAGCCCAAAGGATGAAGAGCCTAACGAAGCAGTTCATCACAGAAGAAGCACGTCCAACTTAGTTATTTTGGGCTAGAAGGAAGTACGAGACTTCAACGGGAGGTGAGTGTACTCTAGTATGGCCCTCTAGGGTAGGCGTAGTGAAGCAGTCCTCTAGAGGCAGGTCTGTAGGTGTTCCATCAAAACAGTATGCCTTGACTGATTTTTGCATGGCAGGACCATTGTAGGCAGTCAAAAGGGGTTGATGTTTGGAGTAGGATATTCGTATGTCCTAGTACTTGCAAGTAAGTTTAGTGGGCATGACCCAAAAGTATAGTTGCATGCAGATATTGGGCCAACATCAAAACCAAGATCGAGTTTGGGAAATACTAGAGTTAAACCAATAGTCTAATGATAGTTTCACTATCGAGACATTAGATGAGGGGCGCAGCCAATTGGATGTTTAGATTTTTGCAGTAGGGCACAACCACTTAGCACTTTAGAAGTCTTTCGATTAGTTGAGGGGTAGCTGCGTGTGGCCATAGCCACGATAGGAAAAGAGACAGACCGAATATAATATATGTATTGTAGGCCTAACGAGACACTCTTTTATAGAAATAGAATATCTATATTGTAGGCCTAACGAGGCAGTCCATTATAAAAATAGAAAATTCCCGACTGAATTCCCTACAAGGTAGACCTTGTTAAGCGGTATTTAGGTAGTAGAAGAACGATTACGTATAGTCCTTAAGGTATGCACTGGGTGGTACATTGAGGATGTCCGAGCATTAGTACAGACTAATGCGGATGCCGTTTTACGTTTTCATAGTGGACGATGGAACATTTGTATTGTAGGCCTTATAAGGCAGTCCTTTATAGATGTAGTCACAGAATGCCATGGAAGCAAGACGATGGAGTCCTTTGCGAGGAGGATATGAAAGGTACTATGGGTAGTACCTAAGACGAATTCGGTCATTGGGCATATAGCTACATATATATATATATATATATATATATATATATATCAGTTATTAGGTTTTAATCTACTAGGGAGTAGATGTGCATGATTCACGCACAGAGGCGTGAGTATTATAAACCCAATGAACCTAACATAACAGTAAATGGAAATAAAACGGTATATGTAGAATTAAGCTTAGAAGTGTATAATTTGTCCATTCACCAGAACTTTAGTTCTGAACCCCTCCTCATAACATTCTACAGGTTAGGTAGATGGCATAGACTTTCCAGCTTTGAGACACTTGTTTAGAAAGTGTTATTTTATTGGTGAGTGTTTACTTACTATTATATTTTAGTCAGTTCCGCTACGAGATATTTGTCTGAGCTCTGATATATTTTTCTTTGCCTATTTGCAGGATACCAGATACCCAACTCGAGCTTCAGTAGGCTTGGGTTTTAGCATTTTTTGTGAAAAATCCAGACCCACTGGAACTTGGGTTGTTACATTTGTTATCAGAGCCTAGGTTTAGGATTCCTAGGTAGATAGTGAGTGAACGTATTTGTATTTTTGAATAAAATATAAATATATTATGTACTAAAATCCAAATAGTCCCCAATTATAGATTTTAACATAAGGAAAGTTTTTAGAAGTATATTTGTGCTTAGTTTGCTAGTTGGGTTTTGGATGACCTAAGTATGTTGAGCCCTTGTTATTATCGATTTATAGCATACAAATAAACCATATTTGGAGAGAAAATTTGTATCCATATGTTATAGGAAGTAGGGAAGTCACCTAGGGATAGCAGGGAGAGTGTTTTTATTTTGGAAGGAATAAGAGGTTTTAGTAAAAAGAAAATCCACTTTATGTCTAACCCAATAAAATGAAACTTTTGAATTGAAAATTTGAAAAATATAATTGTTAATATATTTGAGGAAGTAAATATTGGGTTTTTGAAAAAATAAGTGGTATGAAATTTAAATTGGTTTTTATTTGATGTAAATTTTGTTAAAAGTGAAATTCTTTTTGAAGAATTATAGAGCATGTATAGCTCGCTAGTTTCTTTGTAGGTAAATAAAGATTTTAAATATAAAAACCTGGAGTGTGTTAAGCATCGAAAACGTAGGTTACAACATTTATTGTTGTAATAAATGTTTTTCAGTAAAAATAAAGGAAGCATAGACTATGACACTATTGTTATAGTAGGTGACTCCCAAAGTAAATGTTTTTAAATAGCATACGGGATTTATTAATATTTATTTTAATTGAATCCATATATTAGTATTTTTGGGTTGTAGTAACGGTGTTTTACGCAACACCTGTTTTGACCCAAATGAGCTTTGGAGATAATCTCTAAAGTGGTTTATATGTACACTTATTATTTAAATAAGTATATGAAAATATTTTCTAGTTATAAAGAAGTTTTAAAAATGAGTTCTTTTGAAAAATAACGTACGATAAATTAATGAATTTAGTAGGAAATGTCTTATGTAAGTACATATAGAGTAAACATACCTTAATCTATTGAAATGAAATGAATAATGATATAATTTTCTATGAATCACAAATAAAGATGTTTCGTGCAAGTTATAAGGAATACGTGAAAGAGATGTACAAGATATGAAAAGCACCACATTTTGTATAGCCTATTTCGATAAAATATAAAATAAATTCCTTATAATTTCACATAAACATGAAATCCTCCTTTAAAGGATTCATAGAAGGTTTTAGCGTTAATGGTTTCTCATAAAAGAAAGTAATTCCAATAAATTAAGGTATAGAACCATTAAGTGTAGTAAGTTATTAACTCTTTCAAGGTTAAGTAATTGGAAGAGTAGGAAAGTTAAGAGATTTTTGATAAAATAATTGTTCTTATTTATTCCAGTTTTAGTAAATTTGAAAATCTATATAAAAAAAGAAGGGTATTTTGAAAATATGTGAAGACATTTTTTTTTAAAAGTCAAGAAAAAAGAAAAATGTTTTAAGAACAAGCAAGACATGTTTAAAAAAAATGGTTTGGTGGAAAAGTAAATAAGTTTTTGAAAAGATAAAATTTAAAAGCTTTAATTTTTGAAGTAAAACGATAAATACCAAACTAAACCAGACTTTTTAATATGGAGTAGATATGAATCATTTCCTAGGTTTAACGGGAAAGTATAAGGCTATAGCAGTAATTACTCCTAGTAGTGATAATGAAAGTTCCCGTAAGGTGTATATGACATAAGTGAAAACCTAGAAACGTTGCTTCATGTGTGTAGACTATAGAAGAAAAGTGAAATGATATTAGTAAGATGATAAGACACATGTGGTTGGGATAGGTAGACCTTAGTTGGGGAAAGATGAAAGCTAAAGAGAGAATTTCCCCAAGCTTAGTTGTCTTTTTAGATAGAGACTGCATAGATTGAAATCCTTATCCATTGCAGTAAATGGGACTTAATTATTCCTTTTTGAGCAAGGAATAAAACAGATGAATAGATCTTATTCTTCATGAGTAATACAGCGTAAGTTGGTAACAAGTAATAGACGGTAAGAGGAGCATATGAGTTACTTGGATTCTTAGAGTAGGACCTTTTCTGTGTCAGAGTGGACATGGTCCTAGACCTCCTTGCCCTAGATGATAGCTGTGTTTAGTTGCTGTATTAAAAGAAGAGTAAAAGCAAATATAAGGTAACTAAAAGAAAAACAGTAAGATCTAAAGAAAGCAACAGAAACGTCAACAGAAACGGATTGTTGCAAAATTGGTTATACACTAAATGGTTGCTAGTGTAGAATGGATGCATGAAGGTTTACATGATTGAACTCTTAACAAATTTCGGGGACAAAATTTCCTAAGGAGGGAGAATGCAACACCTTGCGCTTTAATGATAAATAAAATCAATTGAATTAACATAATTGCAAAACAGTGAAAAATATAAATGTCAAATATACGCCTTTAAAAATTAAGAGGTTACATAGGTATATGCAACCAATGAGTGTGTGATTAATTGGCGCATCAATCAATTAAAATAAGAATTAATTAAGAGATGTAGAGGCGTCAATTAGTCAAAGAATATGTCACTTTTATAACATTAATTAATTAAGGGATCTTCTAATAAAGGGAAATGTATGTGGGGAATAAATTAAATGATAACATAGATATATTAATTTATAACTAACGCAATCAATTAATTGAGAAATTAATTAAAGACATTAAGTAAGCGTCGATTAATAAAAGAGGGAAACTTATATGTCAATTAATTGGGTAATGAATTGGCGGTTTAAATATGTACAACTAATAAATGTGTGATTTAGTGACGCATATGAATTAATTTGGATATCGATTAAAATGGGAAAACATGTCAATTAATTAATTGGCAATTAGTTGAGCATTTTAAAAAGGGTGTCAGTTAATCAAAGAGTATGCCATCTTTACAATAGCTAATAATGTAAATTAATTAGCTAGAAGAAAACATCAGTTATAGGATTATTTGTTTCCAAGTTAAAAAAAATTGGAACGCGTACAAAAATCAAACAAAGTAATTAGGTTTATGATGTATGTAAATTAATAAGAATAAATTAAAAAGTATAACTTTTATATGCATTTAATTAATAGAGGTATTAATTGACGTGTTCAAATAGGTAAGAAATTATAACATATAAGAATCAATTAATATGATATATATATATATATATATGATCTAATTAATTGGATAATTAATGGGAGGTTCTTATTTAAAAGGAAACGCGAGTTAATAGGATCATATAATAAAGGAACAAATGAATAACGTTGGAGAGTTATACGTTATAAGCTAACGTAAACAAATCAAGTTCTGATGGTGATGATTGTTTTTAGGGTTAATCGGATGGTTCCTCATTGTTCACTGCACCTATAAATTGAACGTAACTTAACCCTAGCCCATATTTTTTCTCTGAATCTGATGTCGTCGTTTATAGCAAACTCCTCTTCTCTTCTCCCTCTTCCTTTCTCCTCTGTTTATCAAATCTTTCACCAAACCAAAAATAAAATTAAGCAAGGAAATACATACAAATAAATCAGAGAATTGCACAAACAAATCAAAGAATTTATAGCGAATCAAAAAGGGGAAAAAGCGGAGAAAAGCATAGCAAATTAAAAGGGATAGAGATTGAAGCTAAGGACGACATGTGCGTGGATTTAATTATATATCTTTTAGGTTTATGATATATTATCGTTAGATTCCCATTAAATAATTTTATTTAGTATTTATTTCAGTAATTAATTCAGTTAATTATTTATGCTGAGACTGTAATTGTATTAGAAAGCTTATATTTAATTAATATTAGGCTTGATAGTTAGAGAAAGACGTAAGCCTAAAAGTAAGAAGTTTACAGTTTATTACATCTATTTTAAACTAGAAATTCAGCCTGTAAATGTTAGCTTCTTTTTATTCCGTTTTACGCGAATAAAATAGTAAAGAGAAGAATTTCCAAATACTGACTAAAATAGAAGAATACTAGATTACAGAAATTAGATGTAAAAAAAGAAAAGCTGAAATAAAAAGAGAAAGATAGAAATTTACAGTAATTATGCTAAAACGGAAGTAATAACTTAAATAAAAATCTAATAACTTGATTTGGAAGTACGTGATAGATTAATTGGTTTGTTTAGAAAATAGAATACATTTCTATAATATTTAAAAAGATAACGATAAACATAATTGCAAGAATAAAAGAAAGAAAAAGGGAATGAGTGTAAAATAGAGGAACCACTGTATTTTGCACTATCCAAAAAGTAAAGAGATAATAAAAGAATGTCTTGCAGTTTACAGATTCTTGTTTATAGCATTATTTAGTATTAAAATATGGAAATGAATTTTTAGTACAGTTTTCGTAACCAACCAAATAGAATAGAACTACTTCCTATAATATAAGAAGATAAAGCAAAGAATTGAAGGAATCAAGTTAATTATTAGATAAGACTAGAAGCTATAAATAGAAATGTACCTAGATCTACATTTACTACGTAGACAATAGAATACAAGGAAAGTAGTTATTATGATAAGTAAATTTGTGACAAGCCGGCGTAGTCCAAAGCTAAGCTTGTCATATAATATAAGAGAATTCAGCATCATAATAAAAGAAGACAGACTATAATAGAAAAGAGACACTTGTAATTATATTAATAATGTACAGATTATAAAAGAAAATAAAAGCGACAATTACAAGTGAAATTATAACATAGGTTATAATTAAATAGAAAGAACAAAAGATTCTTATTTTAATAAACTTAAGATTTAAATTAAGTTAATAAGCAAGATAATAGAAGTGGCCCATACCAATAGCATTCCCTTTCAGTCAGAAACTGATAGTCTCACAATAGATAGGTGAGGCTGGGACAAGATTATGCTAATTAGGGTAAATAAGTAGCTAACAGAATAAGAAAAGTAAACTAAAAGAAAATTAAAAGATTAGACTTAGGGTCTAATGAAAGAGTGAGATGTGTTTGGAGCAGCCCAAAGGATGAAGAGCCTAACGAAGCAGTTCATCACAGAAGAAGCACGTCCAACTTAGTTATTTTGGGCAAGAAGGAAGTACGAGACTTCAACGGGACGTGAGGGTACTCTAGGATGGCCCTTTGGGGTAGGCGTAGTGAAGCAGTCCTCCAGAGGCAGGTCTGTAGGTGTTCCATCAAAAGAGTATGCCTTAACTGCTTTTTGCATTGCAGGACCATTGTAGGCAGTCAAAAGGGGTTGATGTTTGGAGTAGGATATTCGTATGTCCCAGTACTTGTAAGTAAGTTTAGTGGGCAGGACCTAAAAGGATAGTCGCATTCGGATATCGGGCCAGCATCAAAACCAAGTGCGAGTTTGGGAAAGACTGGAGTTAAACCAATAGTCCAATGATACTTTCACTATCGAGACATTGGACGAGGGGCGCAGCCAATTGGATGTTTAGATTGTTTGTAGTAGGGCACAACCACTTTGCTCTTTAGAAGTCTTTTGATTAGTTGAGGGGTGGATGCATGGGGCCATAGCCACGATAAGAAAAGAGACAGACCAAATAGAATATCTATATTGTAGGCCTAACGAGGTAGTCCTTTATAGAAATAGAATATCTATATCGTAGGCCTAACGAGGCAGTCCATTACAAAAATAGAAAATCCCCGACTGAATTCCGTACAAGGTAGCACTTGTTAAGCGGGATTCAGGGAGTAGATAGAACGATTACATATAGTCCTCAAGGTACGCACTGGGTGGTACATTGAGGATGTCCGAGCATTATTATAGACTAGTGCAAACGTCGTTTTATGTTTTCATAGTAGATGACAGAACATCTGTATTGTAGGCCTTATGAGGCAGTCCTTTATGGATGTAGTCATAGAACGCCATGGAAGCAAGATGATGGAGTCCTTTGCGAGGAGGATACGGAAGGTACTATGGGTAGTACCTAGGACCAATGCTGTCATTGGGCATATAGCTACATATATAAACCCAATGAACTTAACATAATAGTAAATGGAAATAAAACGGTATACGTAGAATTAAGCTTAGAAGTGTATAATTTGTCCATTCACCAGAACTTTAGTTCTGACCCCCTCCTCATAACATCCTACAGGTTAGGTAGATGGCAGAGACTTCCCAGCTTTGAGACACTTGTTTAGAAAGTGTTATTTTATTGGTGATTATTTACTTACTATTATATATTAGTCAGTTCCACTATGAGATATTTATTTGAGCTCTAATATATTTGTCTTTGTCTATTTGCAGGATACGAGATACCCAACTCGGGCTCTAGTGAGCTTGGGTTTTAGCATTTTTTGCGAAAAATCTGGACCCACTGGAACTTGGGTTGTTACATAAATTAATTAAATAAATTAATATTTATGAAATATTAGTTACAAAAATTTGCATTTGATACGTTGAACAATGTTAAAAATGTATTTATAATTGTTATAAATTAATTAATCGATATATTATCAATACGCGTCTAAATTTAGATTTAAATGCAACGGACATTGTTCGGGTTAGAATTAGTTTTAAGGCCCATATGGGGCATGCAAATTTCTGATGAAATAGCTGGATATGGCAGCTAAATGTTGGCAAAAGTGGGACCTTTTGAATGGCTTAATAGAATGGAATTAGTAAGAGAGAGATAAGGATAAGATTGTTTTTTTCCTCCATTTGACTTCCTATTTATATGCCTCTCTTTACACCATTCTTCTTGGATAATTTCTCTCTCCTCTATATCTAAAAATTTAGCCAAAAATATCCAATGTCAATCCCTATAAACCATATAAAAAAACTTCGATTCGATCGTTAGTGGTAATGTAGTTCTGGAGTAACCAACTCTAGAACTTGGAATTCAATTCAAGGACTCATTTCTCCATTTAAAAGTGAATCTCCAAGCCCTGGTGAAAGATATTCAACTTGTTTACTGATTCATTTAATATTATTATTTATTTTTGTATTATTTTTAAGGTTGTCAGATTATATTACGAATTTAGTATATCGATATTCTGTCATATATTAGATCGTGGAATATATTAATGCATCTATATATTAAAAAAAATATTATTTCTATTTGTTGGTACTATGCTCATGGCCTAAAAATAAAAAATAAAAAACACTTTTAGATTAAATAATATTATTAATGATTTTACTAATTAATAAATTATATCGTATATATTAAAATCATAAAATATTCATTTAAAATTTCTATTTTTTTGCATAACAGTTATTCAACGGCAAATTTTACTTTATTTTAATATATATTTATATTTATTATATATTCAAATATTGTTATGACTATTTATTTAACTAGACATTGATTATATATATAAATAAATATGCATTTAATATAATTTGAAACTAAGTATAAAATTTTATTTAATGATATTATATAATTTTCTGATTTTGTAAATGTTTTCCAATAATTCTAATAATTAATTTTGATCGGTTTTAAATTATTTCATAATTGTTTATTATTTTATAAGTCTAAAAAAATTATTTTGTAGCACCGTTTGCTCCAAGTCGGCTTGCATCAATTTTATATAATATATATATATATATATATGTACATGCACAGGTGTTTGGATATTTATAATTATTTATTATTAATTAAAAAAATTAATTTTGTACTTGGATTTCCAGATGCAAACAAAAATAATTTTATATTAATTATTAAATGATTTTGTTATTTAGCATAAATGAACATTTGTACAAATACATCTTAAATATTTTATATAAATTATTACAATTTTTATTTCTGCATATTTGTATAAATATATGACTGTAATTTATATATACATACTTTTATATGTGTGTGTATATAACATTTGATTCGCGCACAAACAGATATATGTGTGTGTATATATATATATATATATATTCAATTAGACAGCATATAGAATACTAGAGGGGCTAACATGTCCGTTGTAGTCTAATTCCTAACACCTATATAAGGGCATGTCATGCACACTATATTATGTTGCACATGCATGTACACATGTATGTGTACATGATACACATACTCAAACATAATACAAAATAATACAAAGTGAAATTTTATTTATAAAATCAAATAAAACAACGATTTTATTCAAAAGAAATTTAGTAAATTTCTAAATGAATTAGACTTCATAGACCCAATAAAGATCCAAAATGGTAAAAAAATTGAAATTCACTCATTAATTCTGCTGTAGGTTGGCCCAGTTCCAACAATGGAATTAAGGCCTAGTAGCTTATACGATCTAAATTAGTCATGTTAGGATTAACTAATTAAGCTCACACCCTAAATTATAGATTCTCTAGAATGGTAATGTCATAGGATTGACTTTGGGTAATCAAGTACTCTACCCTACTTGGCTACCGGCCTGACCCGAACAAATATATGTGCTCGAAGTTTACCCCTAATAGAAAAGGCCAATTTAAATTGGATATTGGGCTAATTTTCAAAATTGTTTGAAATTAAAACATATATTTTAAATTTAAAAGTTAAATTTAAAATAGGATATATATATATAATATAAAAGTTATATTATCATGAAAAAATTTCAAAATGTTTGAAAATAAATATATATTAATTTGGAAAATAAATTTTATTAATAATATTAATAAAAGAAGTAAATTAAATAAATAAGTTAATTAAATAAAATATATTTGCATGTATAATATATATTAACATACGTTATGTTGTCTTGAAATGTTTAACACAATATAAGTATACATTTATGTATATATAAAGTAAGTTTCAATATTGATAAATTTTAATTAAATAGTTTGATTAAATAAATTAATTAAAAGTTAATTAATATATTAATATATACATATAAATGATATATGTATATTTCTATAAATGTTATATAAATATTCAATATAACAAGATAAAATTGAATATTAAACAATTAATTTAAGGGTTAAATAATTACAATTAAATATGATTTAATTTATATAATGTTATACATGAGAGTATTAAATAAGCTAATTAAAATATAAAAGTTATATAATAATGAAACTATAATATGAATGTATAAACTAAAGGTGAAACATTATGGAAACCCTAAATAGATTTATGGAATAAATACATGTGCAAATGTATGTATATCATGATTTCTGATGCGTCAGACACTTGAATAACGATGGTATTTCATAGAAAATGCATTATTTCATAAGTCGATATCACTCGATATAATATATTGATGATTATGGATCTTTAATATAATGTTGTCCTCTACCATTTATACATTAATAAACTGCTTGCATACTCTCTAGTTGTTGAGATTTCCCCAAACTAGAGATGTTTTGTTTAGTATTATTAATGTATAGACAAGATGATATAAGGTAATTATACATATTTGTTGAGCTTTTCCCATGGTATGTATAGTATACTCTAGCCATTGCAAAATGGTGGGTATGAGTGAATAATATTTTTTAAATGTTGAGCTTTCCTCAAGGTAAAAATGAGATTAGGATAAGGAACCACGGGTTAGGAGTTGTATATGATACGACTGATAAAAAGTTATCCATCAAACTTGGAAGTATTATTTGTTGAGCGTTCCTCAAGGTCGGAATCTAAAGATATACGAGTCCTAACACCCACTAGTGAAGTCGAAAGATTTACATGTTTCGACCTATTGTTGGCGAAACATAAAAGACTAACGAGAGCTTATTAGTAAAATGAAACATAAAGTTTAACCTTACCGATATTATAAGAACATCTACAATGATATTGTCCTAATAATCTACCAATTAAAACCTGCAGAAAATTTCAACTCTAAAACTTTTTTATGAAGTTGACAAGTTGATCGGACCTAACTATATCGATTGGCTAAGAGCGATGAAGATAGCGTTGACATACGAGCATCTTTAGTCGTCTACTAAATGTGAACCTAAAGAACAACCCACTGATGATGTGGACCCCAAACTTAGACTGTAACAACCCTATATTTTGTGATTATTTTAATTATTTATTTTGGTTATTTTAATTGATTTCCTGATTTAAAAACGTTATTTTATTTATTAAAATGAATAAATTTTGTTATTTTAAATATAAATTTTGATTTTGATGTGAATTAGAATTCCAAACATGACTAAAAAGGATATTTTCCAGAAAAGTGAATTTTGGTCAATATGGTCAAACTTTGACTTTTAATTTAGAAATTTTAAAGTTTGAAAATTTGAATTTTATCTTTTATTATGAAAGTAAATAAAATTTTAAGAATAATGCTTTTCGTTTCGTTAAAATCTGATTTATAATGTGAAAGTTATACCCTTTTAAATATTGTGTGTAATTTGTTGTATTTAACAAAATTATTTATTTTAAATTATAAAAAAATAATATTTTATTTGGTCATGTAATATTATAATTTATATTTATATGGGTAAAATAACATGTTATGTATATACTTTGGTTTTAAAACATTTTAAAGATATAATTGGCATTTTCCAGTGTTAGCTGTATTTTGTTTAAAATTCTAATTTCCAGTTTCAATTAATTAAAGTAATTCTTTATTTGTTTTTCTATTTTTTTATTAAAATCTTATTTTATTCTCATTCCCACTTTATTTTGTTCCTCATTTATTTTATTTATTTGACCTTTTATTTGTTTAAAGTGAAATAGAAATTTTATAAGGCTAGTGATATTTATTTGTAATTTTCATGTCTTATTTCCAATTTTTAAACATTTTTCTTTAGGTTTTTTCTATTTTTTCTAAATTAAATTATTTATTTCACTTTGAAAATACTTTAGAAATTATTTTATTTCAAAATTTTTCTTTAGAATATTTTTAAAATGAAGTAGATAATTTTCCAAAGACAATCGTGATTTATTTGTAATTTCTGGACCCTGTTTTCAATTTTTAAGCAATTTCTTATATTCTTTTTCCATTTTCTTTAAAATTAATTATTTATTTCTATTTATAATATTTTGTTTCAGTTGTTTGAGCTTATTTCTGAGTTTATTTTTGTTTTATTGGAATTAAAAAGAAAAAGAAATATGAAGGGTTTAAAATTGCTTAGAAACCGATGTCCTTTCACCTCCTTAAGTCTTTTCAATTGCCATAACCCCTCCTTTATGCTTTGGCCATGACTTTTACTTTTGTTTTCACGTGAAAACTCTCATTTTTCATTTCACCATTCGACCACTTCAGATCTGAAGCAAAAGCTTTTGGTAATGGTTTCATTTTTCTTCTTTTCTCCTTATTTTTCTATGAAAATTGCCTTGTTTTCTCTTGTTTTTGGATAGGCCTCTCCTCCACATCCATGGCCACAAACTCCTACACCATTTCCCTGCCATCAACACCAGCTACTCCTCTGGTCTTGACCAAGGCCGAGCCACCATGATGCCAAAACTCCACAAAAATTGCAAAACAAGCCATAAAAACATGATTGTTTACCACTATTGCTTCACCACTCCATTTTCCACCACCACCACCACCTTAGGCCGCCTCCACCACCTCTGGCCAGACCACCACACACCTTTCCTTCCACTGACCTGATCCATACCCCTCTGACCTGACCACACAAGCCCATGGCCGAGCCATTTTTGTGAACAAAACCCACTTATTTTGCCTTAAACTCTTCATATTCCTTTGTATAAACTTCCTCCTCATATTCTACTACCTAGGCCATGCATACACATGACCAAACCTGAGCCAAACTTGTTCAAACCAGAGCCAAAACCATCCCTAGGCCATGAAAAAAAGAATAGAGAAAGCATGGCAAAAGATTTGGCATTCGTATCTCTCTTTATTTAAAAGTTATTTCATTTCTAGTGTATTGAAATTTATGGTTTGCTTTGATTTTTGTTTGGGTTGTAACACAAGATCTATATCATTGGATTTGCTCTCCACACTCAAATTGTATTAGAGTTGTCGTGCCTTCGTAATCTTTGTGTTGTGTGCTTGTTGGCAAATCTCCAGCTTAACAGGTGAGTTATTCTCACCAGACAATCTGTACCTATATAACTGATAAACCGACACCACTTGAATCTGTAAATGTATTGCATCCTGTTATAACTGCTATGTTATGATTATATGATGTTCACCCATGCTTAAACACCTGTTATATCATATGTTACTGTTATATTATGTTGTTCTTTTATTTTTATCAGTTTATCACACTGCAAGTTCCCTTTAGATTAGAATCACTATGGGTTGAAATGATACATACCCGAACGGACTTTAGAATAGGAGAAAATCGTTATGGGCTGAAATGATATGCCTGAATGATTTTCAATTATTTTCAGTTACTTGGGATTGCGGGTTTGAAATGATCAAACCCAGGTATCTTTGTAAATTACGGGTTGAAATGATAAATTACCCGTATCACTTTACCTAGGCTAGAAAATGAAATATAGACCCGTTGTTAAAATATGTTTTATATTTTTTTTAATATTTTAGAAATGTAAATATTATAATATTTTGATTTAAACTAAATAAAAATGATTTTTGTAAAGCATTATTGATTTTCTGAAAATTTATAAGTGAAATAAATTAATGGTAAAATTAGAAAATTTGAAATGTAAGTTATTTTGGGAAATTTTAATTTGGTGATAATTGGAATTTAAATTAAATATGAAATGTGATAAATTCATGATAATTTGGATTAAAGTGAATTTAAATGATTTTATAATATATTAATGTTTTTTTTGAATAAAGTTAAAATGTGAAATGAATGAATATTTAAGTTGAAATTTTGAAATATGTCTAAAATTGGAAATTTGTGAATTTGGCATAAAAGTGAATTTTTAAGTTAAGTAAATAAAAATGGAATTAAGTTATATTTGAAAATTTAAACTTAAGTGTTAAGTTAATTTAATTTAATGAATTTATAACTTAATATTGGAATTTAATAAGTGAATTATTATTAAATTTTGATATTGAATGGAGTTTTAACTTTATAAAATCATGAATATAAGGGTATTTGAATAATTGTTTTAAAAGTGAAATTATATGATTTTATAAGTAAAAAAAAAGATTTATATAAAAATATAATTGTTTGTGAAATTATACTGAATATTTGAAGTTAGTTAACTGCATTTCTGAAACGCTATTAAATTCTAATGTAAATGATAATACAACATTTGTAAATGTTGTAGTTGATAATAATGAACCAAATGGCTAAATTTAATTAAAGGCTATTATAGAATTTTTGTAAATGTTATAATGGTTGAATTTAACTAAGTTTATTTGAAACTAATGTAACCATATTACAGAATTTTAAATGCTGTCTTTTGTTAAATTGAACTATTTTAAATATGACTTTCCGTAGCATTTTCTAAATGCTGCGAAAGTTGAAATTTCATTGTTTTAATTAATTTAAGTGAACGAATGAACTTTGAAAAGTTAAATTTTTGGAAATTTAAAATTTTAATTATTAAATATACTAACTTCATTTTTATGATTTAAAATGAAGTAATTTGTTTCGAAATATAAATTATTTTGAAATATGATATTTTGATATTTTGAAATGGATTTTATAAGGATATTGAATTTTGAAATGATATTTGATTTCGAAGTATAAAATACCATTTTGAAATTTTAACCACGGGATGTATTTAATTTATAGTTTAACTGATCCTTAAAGGATGGGCGATCCCAAGCATCCTTTGAGTTATTGTGCATTTCTACTATAGTTCACTTGAGTTGGTTTACATTATATAAGTTTATATTGTCTTGACTCGAGTGTTTTGTGTTTTACTTTACGCTCGGGTCAGCCTGAGTATTTACAGCTTAGCTTTGGATTTCTTTCTGGAGCTAGGAATCGCTGAAGATTCTGCTTGCCTAGTTATCTGTTCCTTTCAGTTCAGTTGTTCTATTTCAGTTTTGGTATTCATAAACTTCTATTTATTTGAGATGTCTATTGTATATGTTTTCAAGCAGATATTATGTATTATGTTTTGAGAGTTTGTTATAGTAGCTTCATGAACTACTATGGTTTTTTATATTCCGCTGCGAGTTATTCTGATATGTTCTGTGTCTGTGATTTTGTGTATTTGATTTCATTTGCTCCAAATTTATTTACAATCTGTTATTTTGAATTATTCAAGCCAGACATGTGTGGATTATTGTCGATTTGAATGGTCCAAAATACTGGGTCGTTACAGTTGGTATCAGAGCTTTGGTTTTAGGCAAACCTTAGCCTGCGGAGCAAAAACTCATTAGAGATAGGGTAGAAATACCCTAGAATAAGTGAAATCAATCTCAGAATCATTTCTTTGTGAGAGAACGTATTTTCGAAGTATAAAATGATTTTCAAATGATTTTTAAAGAATTTTCAAAGATTATTTTGATATAAATTTCCTTGCTTTAAAAGTAAAATATTTCTTAAACTTCATTCCTTTCGTATCCACCTTGTTAGTAATTTCTTTGATTAGGATCCTCTAAAATTTTGAACTTCTCTCTTGATTGATCTAGATCCTTTGTTGATAGGAATCTATTTTGGGTATGGCAAAATCAGTAGTTTGTTAGGATGCTTTGAGTAAACTCTGTTGTATCCTTTTCTTAGCTAAAGTTGTCCAACTAAAGATATTTATGCTTCTGTTTTCGTATGTTATGAATTCGAGTCTTTCCAAATTTTGAATGGGAATTTTTCTGTATCGATATAGGTTATATTTCTCTAATCTTCGTTTGGATTCTTATCGAATAAGATTCCTTTGAATTTTGGAATGCTCACTTGTTCTGAAATCCATTCCTATCTCCCCTAATTGTATTCTTTTGATTTTGGAGCATTGCATCACTCCACTTTGTATGACCTTTATAGGGTGGCGATTCCGCCAATCTATGAATGATTATAATTAGCATTGATTCACCGGAGATTTCTGTATCCTCGGTTTACGATGTTTTCTATCTTCTGTTATATTTAGATTCTATCTCTGACAATCGAAGGTCGATTTTCCATAGATTTTCGCATCGATTATATTCCTGAAATCACGGTTGACCGGTTAAGGTCGCCCGCGATTCATATAGGCTTATCCATCTTGTATTTGGTAATTTAATTATCTTATCTTCGTTTGAGCCTATCTTTGAATTAGCATTCTATTTGATTAGAGTCCTTCTAAATTTGAATCTCTGTTTTGCTTTGAAATCCATCCTTGAATCGTCCCTTGAAAAGTTTGTGGTTGATTGTCTTTTAAAATTTTTGTATTCATCGTAGTTTTATTTTGATAAGGATGACCATATTTTTATATAAAGATGAAATGTTTTTGATAAGGAGTATATACCTTTTAAAAAAAATGAGAATTTGAAGTTTTGAAAGGATTTGAAATTGTGAAAATTTTATAAGAAATGGTTTCATATAAAATGATTTATAACTGAAGGTTTTGAATCTGAATTTAAGTGATTGAACTCCGGCATTTTGGAACTGGTTTTAAGATTTTGAAATAATAAATAATATGATTGAAATTATTTTTCCGAATAAGTAATGTTTCAATGATTTTAATGGGTTTTAATGATTTTGAAGGAATTTCAAAGAAGTTTTCAAAGTAAATGGAAGTCCAGAACTCACTTGTGTCGCTGGAAAATAATTTCGGTGATGAGTGCACGCATCATCGACATTGATTTTCGAGTTTCTGAGTGAGGGAGAGGCCACTTCGGTAGCATTGCTATGCGATTGATTTGTGAAACCAATTTAGATTTCAAATTCCGAAGTGTGATGTGATATTCGAAAGATATATGTATATATATTTGTAAAATTTGAAATGAGCCGGTGTTCAGTCCTTGAGTTTTGGATTTGATTTGATATAACCCTATTTTTGGAATGGATTTACTGATTTAATTGTGATTTCCAACTCTTGGATTGAAATATGATTTCTTCAACTATTTTAAAGGTTCGAGCACTTCCAAATCAAGGTTAACTTTTCAAAGCTAAGAAATTTTGAAAAGTAATTTGATAAAGTATATAAGTTTGTTTTGAATGTTTAAGTATGAAGTAATATGATTTAAATAAGTTGAAACTGTTTGGTTAAGTAAATGAATAAAGCAATTTTAAAATTTTCTAATATGAAATTTAGATTTGAAATGTTTTGAAAAGAATTTGGTATTCAAAATATTTTGAATAAAATTTAGTTTAAATGTTTTAACTTAGTAACATCTTTATGAAACTATATATTTAACAAGTTGAAATAAATATATAAGTTGTACGTATGCTGTTTTATTCGCATAATTAATTTGATCCAAGTTTGAGTACACAAGTTCGAGGTGGATTACACCATTTCGTGTTAGGATTTTTCATTCGATTCTTGATGGCGAATATTTGATATGGATTTTGGGCTTCATTCCAGAATTCTCTATCATAGTATATGGCTATGCAAGGAGACTGATGGCTTCTAGTCGAGAAACCATATCGAAGTCCGCATTAGGGAAATCGAATGGACAATACTAGTTCGAAAGCGAACTTGTGTGATTGAGCGAGCGATCAAATGTGATTTTGCGAAATGATGACATGTGTACATCTTATATTCTAATATCAGTGATATATTTTGACGCTGAAATTGAAAGCTGTCGGGTTAGAATATCTTTGCTTACTTTTCCAATTTAAATTACAAAGATATATAACCTATAAAAGCAAAGATATTCAAATCCCATATGGCTCTTCATACAGCGAAATTTATTTTGGAAAATTTGATCCTTATATAAGACGGACCTTACGTAAGTATAAGATGATTTTGAAAACATTTGATTTTGGAAATGAATTGGTTGACTTAAATTATATTGATTTGGAAATTTGGATTTATTTTCAAAAATCTATTATTTTGGAAACTTTGAAACTAAAGATATTTAATTTGAGAAGAAAATAATTTGGTGAAATTGTATATGATTTTGAAATTGAACTGATATTGAAACAAATTTAAATTTGAGAACCTTATGTTACTAAACACTTGATTTGGGAGTTGTCGAACTTATATAAAATTGATTTGTATGAGTATGAAATTGATTCGAAAACTATAGATTTGAAAAGGTACTCAATTTGAAAGTGAAATCTTATATAATTGAAGTCTATATAAGTATGATTTGATATACTATTGATTTTGGAAAGTATTTGATTTGAAAATTAAATCTTATATATAATGGATTTTATATAAGTACGATATTTGAAAGTGATTTGAAAAGGTACTATATGATACATATTTTCGAAGTAAAGATATGTAAAGTGCCTTCTGCTTGATATCCGATTTGTGGCCACATCTTGGATTCATTCTATCGATATTATTCTCTCTGATTTTTGGTTTTCCGGATATGATACTCGAGTGTCCTTCGAATTCCATGGCGTTACCCATGGTCTTACGATCGTGACTGCATAGCGCAACTGCCTGGCTGAGTCTTGCCTAGGGGTACGGATTGTTTCCTGGGGGATCCAGGCGTAACCATTGTGTATCCTGCAATCTGTGTAGGTCGCGAATAGTAGCGCAAATGCTTGGCTGAGTCTTGCCTGGGGGTACGGATTGTTTCCTGGGGGATCCAGGCGTAACCATTGTGTATCCTGCTGTAACGACCCGTATTTTACGGATCGAAAAGTTTGTCAAAATCTGGGATTTTCAGCATTTTTCTAGTTGTTTCAGATTTTGGTTGCATTTTTGATAAGTCGTTCAGGATTTTTCTAAGTCCTAAGTCGGTTTGGACGAGTTAATAGAAGTTTGGGTCGAGTTGCCGACTTAAGGGATTAACCGAGTTAAGGAAGTGTGGTTGACCGACCTAAGACAGTGACCGACCTAAGTGATGAGTCGTGACCGACTTAGGAGGTTTAGGCGACCTAAGTATTCTGGGGTAGGTCGTGGGGTGGAGTTAGGTCGGCAACGACCTAAGGAAACTGTTGTGAGCGACCTAAGTGTGGTATGGGATAGTTAGGTCGGCTAGACGACTTAGTAGATAGGTCGTATCCCAGTTTGTTCGCGACTTATGTTAGGTCGCGTAGATGTTTAAGGGTTTAGGTCGTAGACGACCTAAGAGATAGGAGACTTAAGAAGATTAAGGCGAGTTAAGGTTTCGAGCGACCTATAGGATGTAGTGTATGGTTAGGTCGGCAACGACCTAGAGGAGCTGGGTTTTGCCTAAGTACTAGGTCGCGTGAGTTGTTAGGTCGCGTATTGGTATAAGTCGTTAGGTCGTATAGGCTGGTTAACTCGGCATAGCAGTAAGTCGTAAGTCGTCTAACCAGTTAAGGCACGTGCACATTAAGTCGTAGACAGGGTTCGTATATGCGCATGTGTTGAGTCGGAGGTTGCTAGGTCGGCAGAGGCTTAAGTGTTAAGTCGGCAGCGACTTAAGAAGATAGCCGAGTTACGACTTAGGGTATTTTCTGCTATAAATAGGAGAGCTTCTCTTCATTTTTGGAATCTGGATTTTGAAGCGACGAAGTGCTGCCATTTTGAGAGCTCGACTTCTACACTTCTTCACTTCTTTTCTCCACTCTAATCTAGTGCTTCCATCCATCCAAATCGAAGATCAAGATTGAAGATTCAAGAGCTTAAGTTGAAGATCTTCATCTTTTCAAGAGAGATTTCTTCATTTGAAGCGGATTTGTGATAGATCAAGCTTGATCCTTCGCTGTCCAGATCTGAAGCATATTGATTTGGGTTTGTTTAGGTGATTTGGTGAGTGGTGATTATCTCTCACACGGATCCAAAGGAGTATATCGGATTGTTGGCTCGATTTGGTGTTAAAATAGTGATTTCCATGCATTTTCTTCATCCTAAGTGTAGATCCATATAGATCCCTTGTTCATGATGATGTTACATCCATTTTATCATATGTTAACCTATGCAAGTTCATTCATCAAGTTTGTAGAGATATAATCCATGTTTTCATGCTTATTGGACTTTCAACTCTTTAATTACGAAAATGCCATTATTGTTATAATTGTCTACTTAGATCATTTTTGAATGCTTGATTGCTTGGATTGATGTTTGATTTGATTGATTGTTATGAATTAGATGATTGATGATTAGATTTAGACCGAAGGTGATTCAAAAGCTAAGGGAAAGGCTCTTGAATTGGAAAAGCTGCTCGTGGCATATGTAGCGGGATGATGAAGCTCTTATGCATAGATTTGATGATGTGAAGTTGAGATGAGGCTTTGCGAGGATGTAATGAAGCGAGGCATCATATGATGAAGACTTGGTCTAATCCAGGCGGGATCATTCCAAGCATGTTGATAACTCGGTGATATGATTCGAGTTGAGGATAATGAATGGATATGAGAATAGTCGTCAAGGAGGATGACTAGGAGGCTTGGATAACATCGTTGTTGAAGGTTCTAGCATGCTCTAAGCAAGAGTACGTTTGGGCAGATTCGATAGTCCCAACGGCCAACTGTTGATGGTCGAGTACTCTGGGCAGATTCGATAGTCCTAGGCACGGGCTGCGACGACGTGCGGGAGTTATGTCTAGAACCGGGGTTTCCATTAGCCCTTGACGGATGGCTGAAAGAATGTGCCGGTCATTCAATTAACGGTGATATCGAAGCAATGATAACAGTGATAGCCAGAGTCATGGATGTTTGGTTGTATCGTCATTCGGACTCAAGAGCGGTATTTTCTGGGTGCTTATCTGATTTAGGCCTTGGTACTTGGAAAACATCGCCCTTGACTTGAGTGATAGTAGCTTTACTTTAAATTGTATGCTCTGCTATGTTTGCTTCTGCTTAGTGTGTGTCTGGGGGCTATCACTGTAGAATGAGGTTGGAGTGGGAGGGTTGTATTCCTATTCCTTTTCCTTTATATTCTTTTGGTATGTTGTTAGTTAATTTACTGCTCACTAAGACTGTTGTCTGACTCAAGGCTTTATGTTTTAATTCTTATTGCCTTGGGCTGTTCGTCCATTTTGGGACGGGCAGACTAGGTAGCAGGTGATAGGTGCTGTTCTCTTCTCACGATGCTGATATCGAAGACGAGCTGGAGGGTTGCATATTATCTTCTTATTATATGTACTGGATATTCCGCTGTTTTGTATTCTCTGAGAGATATGTAGTGAGGCTAGATGTATTGACTATGTGGATGCTTGTATTCAACTATTATGGAGTTTTATATGATGTCATTTTGTTCTGTAAAGCTTCACTATACATATGTTCTATTGTATTTTGTCCATGCGCTGTGAGTAATACGATAGATTCTGTTGTGTTTATCTTACCCTGAAAATCGTCCATGGTCGCCTGGCACACTTTACAGCGCACTATCTCTAGATTCGGTGCAGGGGTCATGGGCGGTCGTCACATTTGGTATCAGAGCGAGGTTAATCGATTTTACCCAACGCTCGCCGTCGTAACTACGTATGAGAGACGTAATTGTATTTTGATGGATGAATACTATAGATAATATAGTAGTTTAGTAGAGTTGAGTCCTTTATGCAGTTGTTTCTCTAGATGTTCTAATCATTCCTTTTTATAGATATTGAGAATGAGTCGAAGAGGGAGACCAGCTGCTAGGGAAGGCCGTGCTACTGAAGAGACTGCTGATTATGCAGCCATGTTCGAAGCTATGATTACTTCGATCATGAGAAGGATACCAGTTCCGGGGGCAGCAGTAGATGTTGGAGTTCAAGTCCAAGCTCCGAAACCAGTGGATTTTGCTAAGTTGTGCAAGGATTATACTGCTCTTGGAGGGAAGGTTTTCTTGGGAACAGAATCTACCATTGAGGTCCAGAGGTGGATAGATGCTTGTAGAAGGATCTTTGGTGATTTGGGAATTGATGATGCAACTAAGAGGAAGTTGGCATCAAGGCAGCTTCAAGGGAGAGCTTCTGATTGGTGGAACTCTATTACCATCACTACTCCGGAAGAAGAGATTACTTGGGAGCAATTCCAAGTCAGATTTGAAGCTAAGTTCATTTCTACAGCTCAGAAGTCTGTTCTGTTCAAGAAGTTTGTAGAGCTCAAGCAGGGTGGAAGATCTGTTCTTGAGTATGTTTCTGAGTTTGAAGCTTTGTCCAAGTATGCCCGGTCATATATTGAATCTGCTTATCAGAAGAATGAGAAGTTTGTGACCGGCTTGGATAGTTATCTTGGGAGACAGTTGGTGGATCATTTGGATGATTCATTTGAGAAGCTTGTGGAGAAAGCTCTTAGGCATGAGAGTCTGTTTCCTAAGGAAGGATCTGTTGTTGCTGTGACCAAGGGAGAATCTAAACCACAGCAGGGTGGAAACCAGAAGAGGAAGCAGCAGCAGCAGAAGGGTAAGGATGGCTAGAAGAAGCCGAAAGGCGAGGTGACTTGCTACAATTGTCAGCAGAAGGGCCATTTCTCTAAGGATTGTAAGAATCCGAAGGCACCGATGAAGTGTCACAACTGTGACAAGCCGGGGCATTTCAGGAAGAATTGTCCAGAACCGAGGAAGGATAGGCAGATTGTGCAAGCCTATGCTTTGGGAGCTGTTCCGTCGTCTTCGAAAGCTCCTACTGCTGAAGAGAAAGGAAAGAGTGTGGTTGTTCAAGGTACTCTTTTCCTATGTGGTGTTCCAGTTAGAGTTCTGTTTGATACTGGAGCGTCGCATTCGTTTGTTTGTAATGAACTCGTAGGCCGGTTAGGTTTGGCACCGGATATTGTTGATAGGCCATTGGTTGTGACTAATCCAGTTGGGGGTTCGTCTTGTTTGTGTATGTTATGCCGTGGTCTAGTTGTATCGAGTCATGGTTGCTCTTTTGTTTGTGATTGTTTTGTTCTGAACTTTGCGGGGTTCGGAATTATTTTGGGTATGGACTGGCTTAGGAAGTATGCGGCTAAGGTTGATTGCGAAAGGTTGGAAGTGACAATCGAGAATGTGGAGGGGCGAAAGATTGTGATACGATGTAAGCATGAAGAAGGCGTCTTCATGAGCTTCATGTATTCGCTAGTTGTTCCACGGGATGGACTGTCATCAATGCCGATCGCTAATGGATTCGAGGATGTCTTTGACGAAGTCAAAGGGTTGCCGCCGCATAGAGAGATCGAGTTTCGTATAGATCTAGTTGAAGGAGCCAGACCTGTTGTGATGCCTCTTAGGCGGATGGCGCCTAGGGAACAGCAGGAGTTGAGGGTGCAAGTTGATAATCTTTTGCAGAAAGGATTCATTCGGCGTAGCGTGTCCGAGTGGGGTGCACCAGTTGTGTTTGCAACCAAGGCAGATGGGTCGTTGAGATTGTGTGTGGATTATCGTGAGCTGAATAAGGTGACTAAGAAGAACAAGTATCCATTGCCGAGAATAGATGACTTGTTTGATCAGCTTCACGAAGCTAAGGTGTTTTCTCAGATGGATTTGGCAACGGGATTTCACCAGTTGAGAGTGGCTAAAGATAGTGTGCCGAAGACTGCTTTTCGGACACCATCTGGTTTCTTTGAGTGGCTGGTAATGCCGTTTGGATTGACTAACGCGCCAGCATATTTTGTGGATCTTATGAATAGAGTGTTCAGAGATCAGTTGAACAAGTTCGTACTTGTGTTCGTGGATGATATTCTGATTTATTCCAGAACGGAAGAAGAGCACAAGACACACTTGCGTATTGTTTTGGAGATCTTACGGAAACATCAGCTGAAGGCTAAGTTTTCGAAGTGTCACTTCTGGAAGAGTGAAGTGAGGTTCTTAGGCCATGTGATTTCTGGAAGTGGAATAGCGGTTGATCCCGCTAAGGTGGCAGCAATCCAGGATTGGGTTAGACCTAAGAATGCATCTGATGTGAGAAGTTTTCTTGGATTAGCAGGATATTATCGACGGTTTATCAAAGACTTCTCCAAGATAGCTGCACCACTAACAGGATTGACGAAGAAGAACCAAGTGTTCAGTTGGGATGCTAAGTGTGAGCAAGCTTTCGGAATCCTGAAAGAGAGATTGACGAGTGCTCCTGTTTTGACTATTCCAAGTGGGAATGATGAGATGGTGGTTTACACCGACGCATGTGGTACTGGACTTGGAGCAGTGCTGATGCAGAAGGATAAAGTTGTTGCATATGCCAGTCGACAGCTGAAGCCGCATGAAAGGAATTACCCAACTCATGATTTGGAATTAGCGGCGATTGTATTTGCTCTGAAGATGTGGAGGCATTATTTGTTGGGAGTTCGATTCGAGTTGTTTACGGATCACAAGTCGTTGAAGTATCTTTTCTCCCAAAAGGATTTGAATCTTCGGCAGCAACGTTGGCTAGAGTTTTTAGCATCATATGATTTTGGTATAGCTTATACTCCGGGAAAAGGTAACGCAGTGGCAGATGCGTTAAGTCGAAGACATGCAGGATTGGGAGCCATGTTTTCAGAATGGAAGAGTCTCGAGTATTTAGTTGGATTCGACTTCAGGCCTAGATGTGAATTGGAACCCGAAATGTTGGCAAACTTATCGATAAAACCCACTCTTGTGGAAAGGATTGGCGAGGGCCAAAAGCGAGATGATAAGCTTGTCAAGATTATCCGTGAATTGGAATCTGGATTGGATCCAGAAAAGGATAAAGGATTCGAGGTCGATCGAGAAGGTTGGCTTCGGAAGCAAGGACGGCTAGTTGTTCCCGATATAGATGAATTGAGGAGTGAAGTCCTGAAGGAAAGTCATCACTCGAAACTGACAATTCATCCAGGTGGAAATAAGATGTATCGGGATATGAAGAGAACCTACTACTGGGAAGGTATGAAGAAGGATGTTGGAAATTTTATTTCCAAGTGTATGAACTGCCAGTTGGTCAAAGCCGAACAGAAGAAGCCAAGTGGATTGCTTCAGCCATTAGAAGTTCCTACATGGAAGTGGGAACAAGTGTCGATGGATTTTATTGATGGATTACCTAGAACCAGAACGGGAAATGAAGGAATTTGGGTCATTGTGGATCGTCTGACCAAGAGTGCAAGATTCATTCCTGTTCGATCGACTAGGACTGCATCAAAGTTGGCTGAGTTGTATGTTAAGTGGGTAGTTCGATTCCATGGTATTCCGAAGAGTATAGTGAGCGATCGAGATCCATTGTTCACTAGTGGATTTTGGAAGAGCTTCCAGGAAGTTTTGGGAACCGAGTTGTGTTTGAGTACAGCTTATCACCCTCAAACAGATGGTCAGACTGAGAGAGTCAACCGAGTTTTGGAAGATCTCCTCAGAGCTTGTGTTTTGGATTTCGGAGGATCATGGGAAGATCACCTTCATTTGGTGGAGTTTGCGTACAACAACAGTTACCAGTCAAGCATTGGTATGGCACCGTATGAGGCATTGTATGGAAGACCGTGTAACTCTCCGACATGTTGGTTGGAAACTGGAGAAAAGCTGATGCTTGGGCCAGAGATGATTCGACAGACTTCGGATTGCATAGAGATCATTCGGCAACGAATGAAGGCAGCCCAAGACCGTCAAAAGAGTTATGCTGATAAGCATCGAAAGGATTTGGAATTCGACGTAGGAGATATGGTTTTTGTGAAGATTTCTCCACTAAAGAATGTTATTCGATTCGGGAAGAAAGGAAAATTGACTCCGAGATTTGTTGGACCATTCCCGATCATCGAGCGAATTGGAAAGCTCGCCTATAGGTTGGAGTTACCTGAGAAGATGTCGGGTGTGCATAATGTTTTTCATGTATCATATCTACGGAAGTATGTGCACGACTCAAATGCAGTAGTTTCTGCTGATAGCTGTGAAGATTTCGAAGTTGATCCAGTTGATAGAAGACCTCGTAAGCCGCTTCGTGTTGTTGAAACCGACACGAAACAGCTTAGGAGGAAGGTAGTTAAGTTGCTCAAGATACAATGGAGTGATGATGATAACGACTGTACGTGGGAGGTGGAAGAGAGGATGAAGGCAGCTCATCCTGAACTCTTCAAGGTATGGCCCTAAGGTGTCGTCTCATCTCGCGATATTGTAACTTGTTCTAAGTCTTAGAATTCTGTACGCTAAGCTAGAATTGGATGCATGGTTTGTTGATTGCTATGGATGGTAGGCGTACAGAATAGTCTTTGATTGCTATGATTGCTTGGAATTTCGGGGGCGAAATTCCTAAGGGGGAGAGAATGTAACGACCCATATTTTACGGATCGAAAAGTTTGTCAAAATCTGGGATTTTCAGCATTTTTCTAGTTGTTTCAGATTTTGGTTGCATTTTTGATAAGTCGTTCAGGATTTTTCTAAGTCCTAAGTCGGTTTGGACGAGTTAATAGAAGTCTGGGTCGAGTTGCCGACTTAAGGGATTAACCGAGTTAAGGAAGTGTGGTTGACCGACCTAAGACAGTGACCGACCTAAGTGATGAGTCGTGACCGACTTAGGAGGTTTAGGCGACCTAAGTATTCTGGGGTAGGTCGTGGGGTGGAGTTAGGTCGGCAACGACCTATGGAAACTGTTGTGAGCGACCTAAGTGTGGTATGGGATAGTTAGGTCGGCTAGACGACTTAGTAGATAGGTCGTATCCCAGTTTGTTCGTGACTTATGTTAGGTCGCGTAGATGTTTAAGGGTTTAGGTCGTAGACAACCTAAGAGATAGGAGACTTAAGAAGATTAAGGCGAGTTAAGGTTTCGAGCGACCTATAGGATGTAGTGTATGGTTAGGTCGGCAACGACCTAGAGGAGCTGGGTTTTGCCTAAGTACTAGGTCGCGTGAGTTGTTAGGTCGCGTATTGGTATAAGTCGTTAGGTCGTATAGGCTGGTTAACTCGGCATAGCAGTAAGTCGTAAGTCGTCTAACCAGTTAAGGCGCGTGCGCATTAAGTCATAGACAGGGTTCGTATATGCGCATGTGTTAAGTCGGAGGTTGCTAGGTCGGCAGAGGCTTAAGTGTTAAGTCGGCAGCGACTTAAGAAGATAGCCGAGTTACGACTTAGGGTATTTTCTGCTATAAATAGGAGAGCTTCTCTTCATTTTTGGGATCCGGATTTTGAAGCGACGAAGTGCTGCCATTTTGAGAGCTCGACTTCTACACTTCTTCACTTCTTTTCTCCACTCTAATCTAGTGCTTCCATCCATCCAAATCGAAGATCAAGATTGAAGATTCAAGAGCTTAAGTTGAAGATCTTCATCTTTTCAAGAGAGATTTCTTCATTTGAAGCGGATTTGTGATAGATCAAGCTTGATCCTTCGCTGTCTAGATCTGAAGCATATTGATTTGGGTTTGTTTAGGTGATTTGGTGAGTGGTGATTATCTCTCACACGGATCCAAAGGAGTATATCGGATTGTTGGCTCGATTTGGTGTTAAAATAGTGATTTCCATGCATTTTCTTCATCCTAAGTGTAGATCCATATAGATCCCTTGTTCATGATGATGTTACATCCATTTTATCATATGTTAACCTATGCAAGTTCATTCATCAAGTTTGTAGAGATATAATCCATGTTTTCATGCTTATTGGACTTTCAACTCTTTAATTACGAAAATGCCATTATTGTTATAATTGTCTACTTAGATCATTTTTGAATGCTTGATTGCTTGGATTGATGTTTGATTTGATTGATTGTTATGAATTAGATGATTGATGATTAGATTTAGACCGAAGGTGATTCAAAAGCTAAGGGAAAGGCTCTTGAATTGGAAAAGCTGCTCGTGGCATATGTAGCGGGATGATGAAGCTCTTATGCATAGATTTGATGATGTGAAGTTGAGATGAGGCTTTGCGAGGATGTAATGAAGCGAGGCATCATATGATGAAGACTTGGTCTAATCCAGGCGGGATCATTCCAAGCATGTTGATAACTCGGTGATATGATTCGAGTTGAGGATAATGAATGGATATGAGAATAGTCGTCAAGGAGGATGACTAGGAGGCTTGGATAACATCGTTGTTGAAGGTTCTAGCATGCTCTAAGCAAGAGTACGTTTGGGCAGATTCGATAGTCCCAACGGCCAACTGTTGATGGTCGAGTACTCTGGGCAGATTCGATAGTCCTAGGCACGGGCTGCGACGACGTGCGGGAGTTATGTCTAGAACCGGGGTTTCCATTAGCCCTTGACGGACGGCTGAAAGAATGTGCCGGTCATTCAATTAACGGTGATATCGAAGCAATGATAACAGTGATAGCCAGAGTCATGGATGTTTGGTTGTATCGTCATTCGGACTCAAGAGCGGTATTTTCTGGGTGCTTATCTGATTTAGGCCTTGGTACTTGGAAAACATCGCCCTTGACTTGAGTGATAGTAGCTTTACTTTAAATTGTATGCTCCGCTATGTTTGCTTCTGCTTAGTGTGTGTCTGGGGGCTATCACTGTAGAATGAGGTTGGAGTGGGAGGGTTGTATTCCTATTCCTTTTCCTTTATATTCTTTTGGTATGTTGTTAGTTAATTTACTGCTCACTAAGACTGTTGTCTGACTCAAGGCTTTATGTTTTAATTCTTATTGCCTTGGGCTGTTCGTCCATTTTGGGACGGGCAGACTAGGTAGCAGGTGACAGGTGCTGTTCTCTTCTCACGATGCTGATATCGAAGACGAGCTGGAGGGTTGCATATTATCTTCTTATTATATGTACTGGATATTCCGCTGTTTTGTATTCTCTGAGAGATATGTAGTGAGGCTAGATGTATTGACTATGTGGATGCTTGTATTCAACTATTATGGAGTTTTATATGATGTCATTTTGTTCTGTAAAGCTTCACTATACATATGTTCTATTGTATTTTGTCCATGCGCTGTGAGTAATACGATAGATTCTGTTGTGTTTATCTTACCCTGACAATCGTCCATGGTCGCCTGGCACACTTTACAGCGCACTATCTCTAGATTCGGTGCAGGGGTCATGGGCGGTCGTCACACCTGCATTCTACTAGTCATCATGGCGTAACTCGCAGGGCTGAGAAAGCTTATGGATATGGATTGTTTCCTGGGGGATCCAGGCGTAACCATTGTGTATCTGCGAACCATGGTTAGACAAAGGTTTTGTTTGTTTTTGTTTGGATTGTACTTTCCATATCTGTTTTTAAAAGTTTTTCCAGTATTTTCACTGGGTGTTGAAACAAGTCTACTAAGTACCTGGAGAATTCTAGTTTTGCGCCTGATCAACGCACTACCAGAGTCTACAGGAACAAGGATAAACTTGTTAAGACATCGAGTTATAAAAGTATTTTGATAAAATATTATATAAATGATACTTTGATTAGTTATTTCCTTTTTAAACGATTTTAAAGTGTTTTAAATATTTTACCTCTTCAACCAACAATTTTAAATTAATGGCTCATCCTTGTCTTTCGTCCTATTTTCCCTTCTAGCTATTCCTATTCTCCACCTTATTAAACTTACCCATAACAATAGTTATCAGGTATAATTTTAATCTTCTTGTCATCTTGTCTTAATCCTATTCCATTTTATCTTTTCTGTGTTTTCCGTACCTCATTCCTTTTCGAGGATGAAAAGATTTGAGTGGGGGAGAGTGTAACAACCCTGTATTTTGTGATTATTTTAATTATTTATTTTAGTTATTTTAATTGATTTCCTGATTTAAAAACGTTATTTTATTTATTAAAATGAATAAATTTTGTTATTTTAAATATAAATTTTGATTTTGATGTGAATTAGAATTCCAAACATGACTAAAAAGGATATTTTCCAGAAAAGTGAATTTTGGTCAATATGGTCAAACTTTGACTTTTAATTTAGAAATTTTAAAGTTTGAAAATTTGAATTTTATCTTTTATTATGAAAGTAAATAAAATTTTAAGAATAATGCTTTTCGTTTCGTTAAAATCTGATTTATAATGTGAAAGTTATACCCTTTTAAATATTGTGTGTAATTTGTTGTATTTAACAAAATTATTTATTTTAAATTATAAAAAAATAATATTTTATTTGGTCATGTAATATTATAATTTATATTTATATGGGTAAAATAACATGTTATGTATATACTTTGGTTTTAAAACATTTTAAAGATATAATTGGCATTTTCCAGTGTTAGCTGTATTTTGTTTAAAATTCTAATTTCCAGTTTCAATTAATTAAAGTAATTCTTTATTTGTTTTTCTATTTTTTTCTTAAAATCTTATTTTATTCTCATTCCCACTTTATTTTGTTCCTCATTTATTTTATTTATTTGACCTTTTATTTGTTTAAAGTGAAATAGAAATTTTATAAGGCTAGTGATATTTATTTGTAATTTTCATGTCTTATTTCCAATTTTTAAACATTTTTCTTTAGGTTTTTTCTATTTTTTCTAAATTAAATTATTTATTTCACTTTGAAAATACTTTAGAAATTATTTTATTTCAAAATTTTTCTTTAGAATATTTTTAAAATGAAGTAGATAATTTTCCAAAGACAATCGTGATTTATTTGTAATTTCTGGACCCTGTTTTCAATTTTTAAGCAATTTCTTATATTCTTTTTCCATTTTCTTTAAAATTAATTATTTATTTCTATTTATAATATTTTTTTTCAGTTGTTAGAGCTTATTTCTGAGTTTATTTTTGTTTTATTGGAATTAAAAAGAAAAAGAAATATGAAGGGTTTAAAATTGCTTAGAAACCGATGTCCTTTCACCTCCTTAAGTCTTTTCAATTGCCATAACCCCTCCTTTATGCTTTGGCCATGACTTTTACTTTTGTTTTCACGTGAAAACTCTCATTTTTCATTTCACCATTCGACCACTTCAGATCTGAAGCAAAAGCTTTTGGTAATGGTTTCATTTTTCTTCTTTTCTCCTTATTTTTCTATGAAAATTGCCTTGTTTTCTCTTGTTTTTGGATAGGCCTCTCCTCCACATCCATTGCCACAAACTCCTACATCGTTTCCCTGCCATCAACACCAGCTACTCCTCTGGTCTTGACCAAGGTCGAGCCACCATGATGCCAAAACTCCACAAAAATTGCAAAACAAGCCATAAAAACATGATTGTTTACCACTATTGCTTCACCACTCCATTTTCCACCACCACCACCACCTTAGGCCGCCTCCACCACCTCTGGCCAGACCACCACACACCTTTCCTTCCACTGACCTGATCCATACCCCTCTGACCTGACCACACAAGCCCATGGCCGAGCCATTTTTGTGAACAAAACCCACTTATTTTGCCTTAAACTCTTCATATTCCTTTGTATAAACTTCCTCCTCATATTCTACTACCTAGGCCATGCATACACATGACCAAACCTGAGCCAAACTTGTTCAAACCAGAGCCAAAACCATCCCTAGGCCATGAAAAAAAGAATAGAGAAAGCATGGCAAAAGATTTGGCATTCGTATCTCTCTTTATTTAAAAGTTATTTCATTTCTAGTGTATTGAAATTTATGGTTTGCTTTGATTTTTGTTTGGGTTGTAACACAAGATCTATATCATTGGATTTGCTCTCCACACTCAAATTGTATTAGAGTTGTCGTGCCTTCGTAATCTTTGTGTTGTGTGCTTGTTGGCAAATCTCCAGCTTAACAGGTGAGTTATTCTCACCAGACAATCTGTACCTATATAACTGATAAACCGACACCACTTGAATCTGTAAATGTATTGCATCCTGTTATAACTGCTATGTTATGATTATATGATGTTCACCCATGCTTAAACACCTGTTATATCATATGTTACTGTTATATTATGTTGTTCTTTTATTTTTATCAGTTTATCATACTGCAAGTTCCCTTTAGATTAGAATCACTATGGGTTGAAATGATACATACCCGAACGGACTTTAGAATAGGAGAAAATCGTTATGGGCTGAAATGATATGCCTGAATGATTTTCAATTATTTTCATTTACTTGGGATTGCGGGTTTGAAATGATCAAACCCGGGTATCTTTGTAAATTACGGGTTGAAATGATAAATTACCCGTATCACTTTACCTAGGCTAGAAAATGAAATATAGACCCGTTGTTAAAATATGTTTTATATTTTTTTTAATATTTTAGAAATGTAAATATTATAATATTTTGATTTAAACTAAATAAAAATGATTTTTGTAAAGCATTATTGATTTTTTGAAAATTTATAAGTGAAATAAATTAATGGTAAAATTAGAAAATTTGAAATGTAAGTTATTTTGGGAAATTTTAATTTGGTGATAATTGGAATTTAAATTAAATATGAAATGTGATAAATTCATGATAATTTGGATTAAAGTGAATTTAAATGATTTTATAATATATTAATGTTTTTTTTGAATAAAGTTAAAATGTGAAATGAATGAATATTTAAGTTGAAATTTTGAAATATGTCTAAAATTGGAAATTTGTGAATTTGGCATAAAAGTGAATTTTTAAGTTAAGTAAATAAAAATGGAATTAAGTTATATTTGAAAATTTAAACTTAAGTGTTAAGTTAATTTAATTTAATGAATTTATAACTTAATATTGGAATTTAATAAGTGAATTATTATTAAATTTTGATATTGAATGGAGTTTTAACTTTATAAAATCATGAATATAAGGGTATTTGAATAATTGTTTTAAAAGTGAAATTATATGATTTTATAAGTAAAAAAAAGATTTATATAAAAATATAATTGTTTGTGAAATTATACTGAATATTTGAAGTTAGTTAACTGCATTTCTGAAACGCTATTAAATTCTAATGTAAATGATAATACAACATTTGTAAATGTTGTAGTTGATAATAATGAACCAAATGGCTAAATTTAATTAAAGGCTATTATAGAATTTTTGTAAATGTTATAATGGTTGAATTTAACTAAGTTTATTTGAAACTAATGTAACCATATTACAGAATTTTAAATGCTGTCTTTTGTTAAATTGAACTATTTTAAATGTGACTTTCCGTAGCATTTTCTAAATGCTGCGAAAGTTGAAATTTCATTGTTTTAATTAATTTAAGTGAACGAATGAACTTTGAAAAGTTAAATTTTTGGAAATTTAAAATTTTAATTATTAAATATACTAACTTCATTTTTATGATTTAAAATGAAGTAATTTGTTTCGAAATATAAATTATTTTGAAATATGATATTTTGATATTTTGAAATGGATTTTATAAGGATATTGAATTTTGAAATGATATTTGATTTCGAAGTATAAAATACCATTTTGAAATTTTAACCACGGGATGTATTTAATTTATAGTTTAACTGATCCTTAAAGGATGGGCGATCCCAAGCATCCTTTGAGTTATTGTGCATTTCTACTATAGTTCACTTGAGTTGGTTTACATTATATAAGTTTATATTGTCTTGACTCGAGTGTTTTGTGTTTTACTTTACGCTCTGGTCAGCCTGAGTATTTACAGCTTAGCTTTGGATTTCTTTCTGGAGCTAGGAATCGCTGGAGATTCTGCTTGTCTAGTTATCTGTTCCTTTCAGTTCAGTTGTTCTATTTCAGTTTTGGTATTCATAAACTTCTATTTATTTGAGATGTCTATTGTATATGTTTTCAAGCAGATATTATGTATTATGTTTTGAGAGTTTGTTATAGTAGCTTCATGAACTACTATGGTTTTTTATATTCCGCTGCGAGTTATTCTGATATGTTCTGTGTCTGTGATTTTGTGTATTTGATTTCATTTGCTCCAAATTTATTTACAATCTGTTATTTTGAATTATTCAAGCCAGACATGTGTGGATTATTGTCGATTTGAATGGTCCAAAATACTGGGTCGTTACAGTTGGTATCAGAGCTTTGGTTTTAGGCAAACCTTAGCCTGCGGAGCAAAAACTCATTAGAGATAGGGTAGAAATACCCTAGAATAAGTGAAATCAATCTCAGAATCATTTCTTTGTGAGAGAACGTATTTTCGAAGTATAAAATGATTTTCAAATGATTTTTAAAGAATTTTCAAAGATTATTTTGATATAAATTTCCTTGCTTTAAAAGTAAAATATTTCTTAAACTTCATTCCTTTCGTATCCACCTTGTTAGTAATTTCTTTGATTAGGATCCTCTAAAATTTTGAACTTCTCTCTTGATTGATCTAGATCCTTTGTTGATAGGAATCTATTTTGGGTATGGCAAAATCAGTAGTTTGTTAGGATGCTTTGAGTAAACTCTGTTGTATCCTTTTCTTAGCTAAAGTTGTCCAACTAAAGATATTTATGCTTCTGTTTTCGTATGTTATGAATTCGAGTCTTTCCAAATTTTGAATGGGAATTTTTCTGTATCGATATAGGTTATATTTCTCTAATCTTCGTTTGGATTCTTATCGAATAAGATTCCTTTGAATTTTGGAATGCTCACTTGTTCTGAAATCCATTCCTATCTCCCCTAATTGTATTCTTTTGATTTTGGAGCATTGCATCACTCCACTTTGTATGACCTTTATAGGGTGGCGATTCAGCCAATCTATGAATGATTATAATTAGCATTGATTCACCGGAGATTTCTGTATCCTCGGTTTACGATGTTTTCTATCTTCTGTTATATTTAGATTCTATCTCTGACAATCGAAGATCGATTTTCCATAGATTTTCGCATCGATTATATTCCTGAAATCACGGTTGACCGGTTAAGGTCGCCCGCGATTCATATAGGCTTATCCATCTTGTATTTGGTAATTTAATTATCTTATCTTCGTTTGAGCCTATCTTTGAATTAGCATTCTATTTGATTAAAGTCCTTCTAAATTTGAATCTCTGTTTTGCTTTGAAATCCATCCTTGAATCGTCCCTTGGAAAGTTTGTGGTTGATTGTCTTTTAAAATTTTTGTATTCATCGTAGTTTTATTTTGATAAGGATGACCATATTTTTATATAAAGATGAAATGTTTTTGATAAGGAGTATATACCTTTTAAAAAAAATGAGAATTTGAAGTTTTGAAAGGATTTGAAATTGTGAAAATTTTATAAGAAATGGTTTCATATAAAATGATTTATAACTGAAGGTTTTGAATCTGAATTTAAGTGATTGAACTCCGGCATTTTGGAACTGGTTTTAAGATTTTGAAATAATAAATAATATGATTGAAATTATTTTTCCGAATAAGTAATGTTTCAATGATTTTAATGGGTTTTAATGATTTTGAAGGAATTTCAAAGAAGTTTTCAAAGTAAATGGAAGTCCAGAACTCACTTGTGTCGCTGGAAAATAATTTCGGTGATGAGTGCACGCATCATCGACATTGATTTTCGAGTTTCTGAGTGAGGGAGAGGCCACTTCGGTAGCATTGCTATGCGATTGATTTGTGAAACCAATTTAGATTTCAAATTCCGAAGTGTGATGTGATATTCGAAAGATATATGTATATATATTTGTAAAATTTGAAATGAGCCGGTGTTCAGTCCTTGAGTTTTGGATTTAATTTGATATAACCCTATTTTTGGAATGGATTTACTGATTTAATTGTGATTTCCAACTCTTGGATTGAAATATGATTTCTTCAACTATTTTAAAGGTTCGAGCACTTCCAAATCAAGGTTAACTTTTCAAAGCTAAGAAATTTTGAAAAGTAATTTGATAAAGTATATAAGTTTGTTTTGAATGTTTAAGTATGAAGTAATATGATTTAAATAAGTTGAAACTGTTTGGTTAAGTAAATGAATAAAGCAATTTTAAAATTTTCTAATATGAAATTTAGATTTGAAATGTTTTGAAAAGAATTTGGTATTCAAAATATTTTGAATAAAATTTAGTTTAAATGTTTTAACTTAGTAACATCTTTATGAAACTATATATTTAACAAGTTGAAATAAATATATAAGTTGTACGTATGCTGTTTTATTCGCATAATTAATTTGATCCAAGTTTGAGTACACAAGTTCGAGGTGGATTACACCATTTCGTGTTAGGATTTTTCATTCGATTCTTGATGGCGAATATTTGATATGGATTTTGGGCTTGATTCCAGAATTCTCTATCATAGTATATGGCTATGCAAGGAGACTGATGGCTTCTAGTCGAGAAACCATATCGAAGTCCGCATTAGGGAAATCGAATGGACAATACTAGTTCGAAAGCGAACTTGTGTGATCGAGCGAGCGATCAAATGTGATTTTGCGAAATGATGACGTGTGTACATCTTATATTCTAATATCAGTGATATATTTTGACGCTGAAATTGAAAGCTGTCGGGTTAGAATATCTTTGCTTACTTTTCCAATTTAAATTACAAAGATATATAACCTATAAAAGCAAAGATATTCAAATCCCATATGGCTCTTCATACAGCGAAATTTATTTTGGAAAATTTGATCCTTATATAAGACGGACCTTACGTAAGTATAAGATGATTTTGAAAACATTTGATTTTGGAAATGAATTGGTTGACTTAAATTATATTGATTTGGAAATTTGGATTTATTTTCAAAAATCTATTATTTTGGAAACTTTGAAACTAAAGATATTTAATTTGAGAAGAAAATAATTTGGTGAAATTGTATATGATTTTGAAATTGAACTGATATTGAAACAAATTTAAATTTGAGAACCTTATGTTACTAAACACTTGATTTGGGAGTTGTCGAACTTATATAAAATTGATTTGTATGAGTATGAAATTGATTCGAAAACTATAGATTTGAAAAGGTACTCAATTTGAAAGTGAAATCTTATATAATTGAAGTCTATATAAGTATGATTTGATATACTATTGATTTTGGAAAGTATTTGATTTGAAAATTAAATCTTATATATAATGGATTTTATTTAAGTACGATATTTGAAAGTGATTTGAAAATATAATCTTATATATAATGTCCTTTGCGAGGAGGATACGGAAGGTACTATGGGTAGTACCTAGGACCAATGCTGTCATTGGGCATATAGCTACATATATAAACCCAGTCAATTAATTAATGTATGTGGGGAATAAATTAAATGATAACATAGATATATTAATTTATAACTAACGCAATCAATTAATTGAGAAATTAATTAAAGACATTAAGTAAGCGTCGATTAATAAAAGAGGGAAACTTATATGTCAATTAATTGGGTAATGAATTGGCGGTTTAAATATGTACAACTAATAAATGTGTGATTTAGTGACGCATATGAATTAATTTGGATATCGATTAAAATGGGAAAACATGTCAATTAATTAATTGGCAATTAGTTGAGCATTTTAAAAAGGGTGTCAGTTAATCAAAGAGTATGCCATCTTTACAATAGCTAATAATGTAAATTAATTAGCTAGAAGAAAACATCAGTTATAGGATTATTTGTTTCCAAGTTAAAAAAAATTGGAACGCGTACAAAAATCAAACAAAGTAATTAGGTTTATGATGTATGTAAATTAATAAGAATAAATTAAAAAGTATAACTTTTATATGCATTTAATTAATAGAGGTATTAATTGACGTGTTCAAATAGGTAAGAAATTATAACATATAAGAATCAATTAATATGATATATATATATATATATGATCTAATTAATTGGATAATTAATGGAAGGTTCTTATTTAAAAGGAAACGCGAGTTAATAGGATCATATAATAAAGGAACAAATGAATAACGTTGGAGAGTTATACGTTATAAGCTAACGTAAACAAATCAAGTTCTGATGGTGATGATTGTTTTTAGGGTTAATCGGATGGTTTCTCATTGTTCACTGCACCTATAAATTGAACGTAACTTAACCCTAGCCCATATTTTTTCTCTGAATCTGATGTCGTCGTTTATAGCAAACTCCTCTTCTCTTCTCCCTCTTCCTTTCTCCTCTGTTTATCAAATCTTTCACCAAACCAAAAATAAAATTAAGCAAGGAAATACATACAAATAAATCAGAGAATTGCACAAACAAATCAAAGAATTTATAGCGAATCAAAAAGGGGAAAAAGCGGAGAAAAGCATAGCAAATTAAAAGGGATAGAGATTGAAGCTAAGGACGACATGTGCGTGGATTTAATTATATATCTTTTAGGTTTATGATATATTATCGTTAGATTCCCATTAAATAATTTTATTTAGTATTTATTTCAGTAATTAATTCAGTTAATTATTTATGCTGAGACTGTAATTGTATTAGAAAGCTTATATTTAATTAATATTAGGCTTGATAGTTAGAGAAAGACGTAAGCCTAAAAGTAAGAAGTTTACAGTTTATTACATCTATTTTAAACTAGAAATTCAGCCTGTAAATGTTAGCTTCTTTTTATTCCGTTTTACGCGAATAAAATAGTAAAGAGAAGAATTTCCAAATACTGACTAAAATAGAAGAATACTAGATTACAGAAATTAGATGTAAAAAAAGAAAAGCTGAAATAAAAAGAGAAAGATAGAAATTTACAGTAATTATGCTAAAACGGAAGTAATAACTTAAATAAAAATCTAATAACTTGATTTGGAAGTACGTGATAGATTAATTGGTTTGTTTAGAAAATAGAATACATTTCTATAATATTTAAAAAGATAACGATAAACATAATTGCAAGAATAAAAGAAAGAAAAAGGGAATGAGTGTAAAATAGAGGAACCACTGTATTTTGCACTATCCAAAAAGTAAAGAGATAATAAAAGAATGTCTTGCAGTTTACAGATTCTTGTTTATAGCATTATTTAGTATTAAAATATGGAAATGAATTTTTAGTACAGTTTTCGTAACCAACCAAATAGAATAGAACTACTTCCTATAATATAAGAAGATAAAGCAAAGAATTGAAGGAATCAAGTTAATTATTAGATAAGACTAGAAGCTATAAATAGAAATGTACCTAGATCTACATTTACTACGTAGACAATAGAATACAAGGAAAGTAGTTATTATGATAAGTAAATTTGTGACAAGCCGGCGTAGTCCAAAGCTAAGCTTGTCATATAATATAAGAGAATTCAGCATCATAATAAAAGAAGACAGACTATAATAGAAAAGAGACACTTGTAATTATATTAATAATGTACAGATTATAAAAGAAAATAAAAGCGACAATTACAAGTGAAATTATAACATAGGTTATAATTAAATAGAAAGAACAAAAGATTCTTATTTTAATAAACTTAAGATTTAAATTAAGTTAATAAGCAAGATAATAGAAGTGGCCCATACCAATAGCATTCCCTTTCAGTCAGAAACTGATAGTCTCACAATAGATAGGTGAGGCTGGGACAAGATTATGCTAATTAGGGTAAATAAGTAGCTAACAGAATAAGAAAAGTAAACTAAAAGAAAATTAAAAGATTAGACTTAGGGTCTAATGAAAGAGTGAGATGTGTTTGGAGCAGCCCAAAGGATGAAGAGCCTAACGAAGCAGTTCATCACAGAAGAAGCACGTCCAACTTAGTTATTTTGGGCAAGAAGGAAGTACGAGACTTCAACGGGACGTGAGGGTACTCTAGGATGGCCCTTTGGGGTAGGCGTAGTGAAGCAGTCCTCCAGAGGCAGGTCTGTAGGTGTTCCATCAAAAGAGTATGCCTTAACTGCTTTTTGCATTGCAGGACCATTGTAGGCAGTCAAAAGGGGTTGATGTTTGGAGTAGGATATTCGTATGTCCCAGTACTTGTAAGTAAGTTTAGTGGGCAGGACCTAAAAGGATAGTCGCATTCGGATATCGGGCCAGCATCAAAACCAAGTGCGAGTTTGGGAAAGACTGGAGTTAAACCAATAGTCCAATGATACTTTCACTATCGAGACATTGGACGAGGGGCGCAGCCAATTGGATGTTTAGATTGTTTGCAGTAGGGCACAGCCACTTTGCTCTTTAGAAGTCTTTTGATTAGTTGAGGGGTGGATGCATGGGGCCATAGCCACGATAAGAAAAGAGACAGACCAAATAGAATATCTATATTGTAGGCCTAACGAGGTAGTCCTTTATAGAAATAGAATATCTATATCGTAGGCCTAACGAGGCAGTCCATTACAAAAATAGAAAATCCCCGACTGAATTCCGTACAAGGTAGCACTTGTTAAGCGGGATTCAAGGAGTAGATAGAACGATTACATATAGTCCTCAAGGTACGCACTGGGTGGTACATTGAGGATGTCCGAGCATTATTATAGACTAGTGCAAACGTCGTTTTATGTTTTCATAGTAGATGACAGAACATCTGTATTGTAGGCCTTATGAGGCCGTCCTTTATGGATGTAGTCATAGAACGCCATGGAAGCAAGATGATGGAGTCCTTTGCGAGGAGGATACGGAAGGTACTATGGGTAGTACCTAGGACCAATGCTGTCATTGGGCATATAGCTACATATATAAACCCAATGAACCTAACATAATAGTAAATGGAAATAAAACGGTATACGTAGAATTAAGCTTAGAAGTGTATAATTTGTCCATTCACCAGAACTTTAGTTCTGACCCCCTCCTCATAACATCCTACAGGTTAGGTAGATGGCAGAGACTTCCCAGCTTTGAGACACTTGTTTAGAAAGTGTTATTTTATTGGTGATTATTTACTTACTATTATATTTTAGTCAGTTCCACTGTGAGATATTTATTTGAGCTCTAATATATTTGTCTTTGTCTATTTGCAGGATACGAGATACCCAACTCGGGCTCTAGTGAGCTTGGGTTTTAGCATTTTTTGCGAAAAATCTGGACCCACTGGAACTTGGGTTGTTACATAAATTAATTAAATAAATTAATATTTATGAAATATTAGTTACAAAAATTTGCATTTGATACGTTGAACAATGTTAAAAATGTATTTATAATTGTTATAAATTAATTAATCGATATATTATCAATACGCGTCTAAATTTAGATTTAAATGCAACGGACATTGTTCGGGTTAGAATTAGTTTTAAGGCCCATATGGGGCATGCAAATTTCTGATGAAATAGCTGGATATGGCAGCTAAATGTTGGCAAAAGTGGGACCTTTTGAATGGCTTAATAGAATGGAATTAGTAAGAGAGAGATAAGGATAAGATTGTTTTTTTCCTCCATTTGACTTCCTATTTATATGCCTCTCTTTACACCATTCTTCTTGGATAATTTCTCTCTCCTCTATATCTAAAAATTTAGCCAAAAATATCCAATGTCAATCCCTATAAACCATATAAAAAAACTTCGATTCGATCGTTAGTGGTAATGTAGTTCTGGAGTAACCAACTCTAGAACTTGGAATTCAATTCAAGGACTCATTTCTCCATTTAAAAGTGAATCTCCAAGCCCTGGTGAAAGATATTCAACTTGTTTACTGATTCATTTAATATTATTATTTATTTTTGTATTATTTTTAAGGTTGTCAGATTATATTACGAATTTAGTATATCGATATTCTGTCATATATTAGATCGTGGAATATATTAATGCATCTATATATTAAAAAAAATATTATTTCTATTTGTTGGTACTATGCTCATGGCCTAAAAATAAAAAATAAAAAACACTTTTAGATTAAATAATATTATTAATGATTTTACTAATTAATAAATTATATCGTATATATTAAAATCATAAAATATTCATTTAAAATTTCTATTTTTTTGCATAACAGTTATTCAACGGCAAATTTTACTTTATTTTAATATATATTTATATTTATTATATATTCAAATATTGTTATGACTATTTATTTAACTAGACATTGATTATATATATAAATAAATATGCATTTAATATAATTTGAAACTAAGTATAAAATTTTATTTAATGATATTATATAATTTTCTGATTTTGTAAATGTTTTCCAATAATTATAATAATTAATTTTGATCGGTTTTAAATTATTTCATAATTGTTTATTATTTTATAAGTCTAAAAAAATTATTTTGTAGCACCGTTTGCTCCAAGTCGGCTTGCATCAATTTTATATAATATATATATATATATATATATATATATATGTACATGCACAGGTGTTTGGATATTTATAATTATTTATTATTAATTAAAAAAATTAATTTTGTACTTGGATTTCCAGATGCAAACAAAATAATTTTATATTAATTATTAAATGATTTTGTTATTTAGCATAAATGAACATTTGTACAAATACATCTTAAATATTTTATATAAATTATTACAATTTTTATTTCTGCATATTTGTATAAATATATGACTGTAATTTATATATACATACTTTTATATGTGTGTGTATATAACATTTGATTCGCGCACAAACAGATATATGTGTGTGTATATATATATATATATTCAATTAGACAGCATATAGAATACTAGAGGGGCTAACATGTCCGTTGTAGTCTAATTCCTAACACCTATATAAGGGCATGTCATGCACACTATATTATGTTGCACATGCATGTACACATGTATGTGTACATGATACACATACTCAAACATAATACAAAATAATACAAAGTGAAATTTTATTTATAAAATCAAATAAAACAACGATTTTATTCAAAAGAAATTTAGTAAATTTCTAAATGAATTAGACTTCATAGACCCAATAAAGATCCAAAATGGTAAAAAAATTGAAATTCACTCATTAATTCTGCTGTAGGTTGGCCCAGTTCCAACAATGGAATTAAGGCCTAGTAGCTTATACGATCTAAATTAGTCATGTTAGGATTAACTAATTAAGCTCACACCCTAAATTATAGATTCTCTAGAATGGTAATGTCATAGGATTGACTTTGGGTAATCAAGTACTCTACCCTACTTGGCTACCGGCCTGACCCGAACAAATATATGTGCTCGAAGTTTACCCCTAATAGAAAAGGCCAATTTAAATTGGATATTGGGCTAATTTTCAAAATTGTTTGAAATTAAAACATATATTTTAAATTTAAAAGTTAAATTTAAAATAGGATATATATATATATAATATAAAAGTTATATTATCATGAAAAAATTTCAAAATGTTTGAAAATAAATATATATTAATTTGGAAAATAAATTTTATTAATAATATTAATAAAAGAAGTAAATTAAATAAATAAGTTAATTAAATAAAATATATTTGCATGTATAATATATATTAACATACGTTATGTTGTCTTGAAATGTTTAACACAATATAAGTATACATTTATGTATATATAAAGTAAGTTTCAATATTGATAAATTTTAATTAAATAGTTTGATTAAATAAATTAATTAAAAGTTAATTAATATATTAATATATACATATAAATGATATATGTATATTTCTATAAATGTTATATAAATATTCAATATAACAAGATAAAATTGAATATTAAACAATTAATTTAAGGGTTAAATAATTACAATTAAATATGATTTAATTTATATAATGTTATACATGAGAGTATTAAATAAGCTAATTAAAATATAAAAGTTATTTAATAATGAAACTATAATATGAATGTATAAACTAAAGGTGAAACATTATGGAAACCCTAAATAGATTTATGGAATAAATACATGTGCAAATGTACGTATATCATGATTTCTGATGCGTCAGACACTTGAATAACGATGGTATTTCATAGAAAATGCATTATTTCATAAGTCGATATCACTCGATATAATATATTGATGATTATGGATCTTTAATATAATGTTGTCCTCTACCATTTATACATTAATAAACTGCTTGCATACTCTCTAGTTGTTGAGATTTCCCCAAACTAGAGATGTTTTGTTTAGTATTATTAATGTATAGACAAGATGATATAAGGTAATTATACATATTTGTTGAGCTTTTCCCATGGTATGTATAGTATACTCTAGCCATTGCAAAATGGTGGGTATGAGTGAATAATATTTTTTAAATGTTGAGCTTTCCTCAAGGTAAAAATGAGATTAGGATAAGGAACCACGGGTTAGGAGTTGTATATGATACGACTGATAAAAAGTTATCCATCAAACTTGGAAGTATTATTTGTTGAGCGTTCCTCAAGGTCGGAATCTAAAGATATACGAGTCCTAACACCCACTAGTGAAGTCGAAAGATTTACATGTTTCGACCTATTGTTGGCGAAACATAAAAGACTAATGAGAGCTTATTAGTAAAATGAAACATAAAGTTTAACCTTACCGATATTATAAGAACATCTACAATGATATTGTCCTAATAATCTACCAATTAAAACCTGCAGAAAATTTCAACTCTAAAACTGTTTTATGAAGTTGACAAGTTGATCGGACCTAACTATATCGATTGGCTAAGAGCGATGAAGATAGCGTTGACATACGAGCATCTTTAGTCGTCTACTAAATGTGAACCTAAAGAACAACCCACTGATGATGTGGACCCCAAACTTAGACTTACTTATGAGAAATGGGTTTTAGACCTAAATATCGCCCAAGTTTTCGTATTGTCTAGCCATTGAAGTGGCAGCACGAAAACATGTCTGTCCATGAGATATTTGATAGTCTCAAGGCCCTATTTGGTGAACAATCATGTTTCACAAGTTCAATACCAAAATGACTAAAGGATTGAAAGTGGAAGATTACATACTAATGATGTAGGGCTATATTGATTTGCTTTCACAATTGGACGTACAGATAAGCAATAAACTACAAGTTGATTTGATCCTTCATTCTCTTACACCTCGGTATGAACCGTTCATACTGAATCATAATATGGATTAGTTGAATCCGGTGGAGCTCCTCAATATTTTGAGGTCGGCTGAGTCAGCATCTATGGATCAAGGGGTTATGCTTGCTATAAAGGGTGGTGCATCATCTTTGAAAGGTTCAAAGAAGCGGAAAAGAGAAGGTATGAAGAATAAGAAAAGTAAGAAGACCGATGAAAAGGGTGAATGTCACCACTGCCACAAGAAAGGTCACTGGAAAAGGAACTATCCTAATTACCTAGAGATTGTTAAATTAAGAAAGCAGAATGGTTATGTAGCTCCGTAGGCACATTTATGATTTAAAAAAAAATTAGTCAATAAAATTCTCGGGTTTTAGATACTTTGTCTAAGACTCGTATATGTAATTCATTACATGGGCTTAGGAACTGGTGCCGCATGGAAAAAGGATAGATGTGACTCCAAGTTGCTGATGGATATATTGTAGATGCAATGACAGTAGGAGATCATTGACTATGTTTGCCTAGTGGAGTAGCATTGATATTAAATAATTTGTTTTTGTAAAAGACTTTATTTGTGGAATTATGTCCGTCTGTTTCTAGATTGCCTGAGATTGGATATATTTTTCATTTTGCGAATAATGTTATGAACATTAGTTTGAATGGAAATAAAGTATGCAATGGTGTTCTTGAAAATGGCATTTATGTAATCAACACTAATTATGTATGTTGTGTCAGTAGTTCTTCTAACAATATAAATGATAGTTGTCTTTGCATCGTAGGCTAAGGCATATAAGTGATAAATGACTACACAAATTGGAAACTGAAGGTTTTCTCCTGTCAATTGATTGTGAATCATTTGACATGTGTGAGTCATCTCTCAAAGGTAAAATGATCAAGCACCCTTTCAATGGGAGCAATGAAAGAGTTGATGAAATCTTAGGGTTAGTACATAGTGATGCATGTGGCTCGATGCCTATAGTCATGAAAGATAATATTTATTACTTTGTTATCTTTACTAATGATTTCTCAAGAGTAAGATACGTGTATTTATGAAAAACAAATCTGTTGTCAGTGAGAAATTTGTTGAATATAAAAATAAGGTCGAAAATCTTACAACCGAAAGATAAAACTTCTTCGATTCAATCAAGGAGGTGATTATTTTGGACAAGAACTCCAACAATACTTAAAAGATAATGGGATTATCTTTCAGGTTACTCCACCCTATACTCCACAAAAAAGGGTGTGTTGGAGCGAAGGAATATAACTTTAACGACCCGAACTTCCCTATACACCGATCCAAAGCCTAGTGTGATTTTCGGACTCGCGTCATACCAAAAAATATGAGCTGTTAGGTTTTAAAACATTACAGAGCATAATTATAAGGGTAAGTTCTAAAACATTCTACACTTTCAGTTCTCATAATGGAAGGAATTAAAATATAAATGAGAAAATAGACATTTCAGAAAAACAATCTTTTAAAATACTTGATTTACATAGACATTTCAGAAAAATAATCTTTTAAAATACTTGATTTACATATACACTGTTTCCAAGTTACAATACAAGTTTTATAGACTTCTAATGCAATAAATGACTAAAGAGAAATAATGTATAATATGAGAACTCCATCTTTAAGCTCCTTTCTTCATATACTATGTCTAATCAACTACTAATGTCAACCTGTGGTAGGGAAAAATGAAAAGGAGGGAGTGGGTTAGACAAAAGTCTGGTGAATGAGTACAAGTTTAATATGTGATGATCATGCATAGTTACTTCAATACTAATTTAGAGTATATAGGGTGTGATACAAGTATCCATAAATTCATAAGGTCTGTTACCTAAAGGTTCTTGTTTAATACATTCCTACACTATAATTTGTGTAGCCTAATCAATGAATCGAACTAAGGATCACATCTTATGTCTAATGATCGACTACCGCTCCTAGAGCTACTCAATGTAAACAATGCTACTAGGCTATTAAGCATGTGAACATCGCCACAACACTACTAAACGTGGAAATACTACCCCTTCGCTACTAAACATGAAACACCTCCACTAGGCTAATGACTAACTTCCCACTATGATCATCGTCGCAAGGCTACTGTGGACATAAATTTCCACTACTATCAGCGCTACTAGGCTACTAGAAATGTTCCCCCTATTACGCCCAGAGAGGAAAAACCCAAAATTCAGACTCAGCGGAAAGTCTCATCATTTGCATGTGCTTTTGCCTCTCGATCGTAGTGTTGGCCTGCTATTGCACGTTTCGGGTCCTCTTCTCTAATTATATCACGTGCATCATCAGTTTGCGAATACTAAGACCTCAGGTTGTGCCGGACCCACTCCATCAAGCATCCGCGCCAGCTGCATGACCACTAATGGAAACTGTTGTGGGTGCTTTTCGCGAAAATATCGCCTCAAACCAATTACTATTCTAAATTGGATAAACAATATTTACCCAACACCGGTACTAACTAGCGCCGCTCCTAGGGAACTAGCTTCCCTACAAGTCCTTACACGCACTCAGTTGCCCTTAAATAGGCCCATAACTATTCATGTTTTATATAATTTTTAATTACAAATTGGACCTTAGGCCGAGGTTCAAATTGCCAGCTTTCACTACGAACGGTCGATCGGTTATACCCTTCGGTCGCCCATAATCGGTCGATCGCTAAGGTTTCCAGGTCGACCATTAACAAATAAATTTTATGGTTTCTTCCCGTTCCATTTTCGGTTATTTACGTGCTTAAGTCAGGTTGTTAATAATATTTGATTTATCCTAATTACAGTATAAGCACCAACTTACAACTAAGTTTAGGGTTTGCAAATTCGATAGTAGAATATGTACCTAGACAATTAATTAGATTAGCAAGTTACTATAATTTCGATTCTAGGGTTTTAGATTCAAATCTAGGGTTTATCACTTACTCACAAGGGGTTATGCTAGCGTCAAGTTAGATTTAGCAATTATAGTAATTTCAATTTCTATCTAGGCTACAAGTTTCAATTTAGGGTTTCCAACATTATCCTAGATCATAGAGAATAGATCAATTTTAACCATAATCAAGCACCTAATTAAAGTTGTTCCCATCACCTTAAGCTTAATCTTTTCCTATTTCTTTGCCGGAGAATTGTTTCTTCTTACGCTTGCCCTGCTTGCTCCATCTAGATCCAATTGACTTTGTCCTTTTAGTTTGATTTTATTTGATTTTTGAAGAGTTTTAGATGTAGAGGAGAGGTTGGATTTTCACAGAGTTTTATTACAGTTAATGTTGCATTAGTTTTAGGGTTAGGTTCTACTTGAATTTATAGAGTTTTGCAATGTGTTTATGTCATTGGATTTAGTTTAGGGAATATCTAGGGTCATTAGCTCCAATTATCAATACCTAGCAATGAAGGATCAAATCGAAGCCGTCCGCTGAATCGCTTTAGGTTACTTTCAAGTTATAAGGTCGACCCAGTAAAGTCTATGGTTGACCACTATAGGATAACCATTCAAGGGTAGGAGTCGTGTAACACCAAGTAAAATCAACCGTTAGTAAATTGAGTGCATTTAATTAAATAAGATAGGGTTAAAAATGGAAATTTATAAAATTTGGTATTTGACTATGAAAATTATTCCGTTGTGTTCATGATGAAATTCTGATCTATTTCCATATATAATATGATTAAAACGAGCTCAAACGAAGAAGTTATGAGCATTTGAACTTTTCGAATTTAAACTAATTTAGTTTAAATTCAAATTCGAATATGTATTTAAATTTAGGATTTGAATTTAAAAAATTAACTGTAGGTTTACTTAGGGGTTAAGTAACCATTAAGTTAAAAAATTAATGTTAAAAGTTAATTAGGGAATAAAATAAACGAGCAAGAGAAACAAATCAGTGCACCCCAAATAAGACTAGAGGTCGACCCCAAGCGGTTAACCCCTAGTGGTCGATCAGTCTATGTGAGGCGGTCGGCCCCTACTCAGGTGGCAGATAGGGTTTTTTCCATGTTAAAGGCTCTAGATTTATCCCTTTTTCAACTAACTTCATCCTATGGTTCTGGTGCATTTCAACTCGTATAAATAGAACCCTATCTTCTTCACTTTTTATTCATAAATATTTGGGAAATACCTCGAACCTCTGTCATTTTCTCTCTTTAGTTAGATTCAAAAATTTAAATAGAAATTCAAGTAAGGATTCTAATCCTTTTCAAATTATTCTTTTAATCTATTTTCTTCTCCTTCAACCTCTCTGAATCTAACAAAATTATAGATACATACCTATCCTTCATTGTGTGAATCTAACAAAATTATATATATATATATATATATATATATTCATACCTATCCTTCGCTATGTATAAATATCAAAAGAAAGAGATCTGGATAAGAGTTGCTTTGGCATTGCAAATCCATACAAGAGAAGCTAAGGATAATCTGTGAGTGGAAACCTTAGTATTTATAACAACCCGTATTTTTAGGCTGCTCTGAATATTTATATTTTGAATATTTAAATATTTAATTGGTTTATTTTATCGATGAGCTGGAAAACTCGATTTTTGGGGATGGACTTTTTAGGACTCAGGATTATTTCCATTGGGTCCGGATGGTCCGGGCAAGCCAAAATGAGTATAAACATCGATATATTTCGACTGTTTGGGTTCAAGTTTAATGGTCAAGTTCAGTTCGTAAATGGAGCGAATCGAAAAGTTAACTTTTGTATTTGTTGGAATTAGGTCCTCTAAATAGTTCCATTGTGTCCGGAATAGAAGTATTTGGCTAGGAATGCTAGTAAGCACCCTTTGATTGGAGTTTGATATTTTTTGGGATGAATAGTGTCGGAGAGAATCTCTACAAGGACCCACACCCTTCATTCATTTGCCCAAACTGGTATTTTAAACCTAGCCGCCAATTTTATAATCCATCATTCAACAGCCATGGTCAATCACGATCACCAGAGACCGAATTAGCCCTCGACCTCAACTAGAAAGTTGTTCGGCTAGGGGAGTGGAGTAGTTTGGACAGTTGGATCGCCGAATAGAGGAGCGAGGCGGCGATAATCTCAATTCAATGGCGGCAAGATTTTGTGCTTCATTCTCGGCGGAGGGGGCATTTTAGGCATCGAGGCTGTTGGCTGAGGGTAACTCATGGACGAGGCGAGCTAGGGCTGGAGAGGCAGCGTGGCTACGGCGACGAGTAGTAGAACGGAGCGGCCTGGGTTATTTCGAACATGGATTAAGGTCTCATGATTAGTGGCTGTGATTTGCTGAGAGAGGATTAAGGTTATTTGAGGATTAGTGATGCACTTAAGGAATTAATATTATTATTTAATTCGTAAACCTTACTGAACCCATATCTTGTTCATATGAGGTCCAAATCGAACGCGGTCTATTGCGTTGGATTCGTAATGACGTTAACTACATCTTGGAATTTGTTTGGTTAAAATTGGAGGTAGAATTTTTCACCAAAATCGAACGCTCTTCGATTTTAGATGGAAGTAGAATGCAGAAGTGATAACTGGATATTTTGGTGAGTTAAACCCACCTGTTTGGATAAATTAGTATATTATATAATAGATACAATATTACTGTTTGTGTTTGGTTGAAATTATTGGCTGATTGGTTAAAATACCCGCTTTGAAAGAAATTAGTATTTAAAACTTAAATACAAGAAAATTTATAGAGAAATCCGAATTTCTCGAAATTGTGATTGTTAATTTGTAGTTATATTCCTATTGTTTTATTTCAGTTATATTCCTGTTTAATAGATTGTTAAATTCTAAAATTTCACTCTATAGTCATATTGAATGTGACACTAACACTTGGGAAAAGTTAAACCTTTTAAGTGAAAAAGGAAGTAATAGCATTTGTTAAGTGCTATAGTATCTATTGGCCTCAATATGCTATTTTTTAAATAATGTTAAGTGATGTCTGATTTGGAAATGGTTTCCGATTTGGAAAATGATTTAGAATTGATTTTAGGGTTTTCTATGATATTTTATTTGAAATGGATTTTGAACTCCTCAATTTTAGTCCATACTTTTGTTAGTCTTTCATTATTATTTAATATTGTTTGATGTTGTTTAACTATTGTTTTAAAATGTTTAAGAAGTTGTTTATTTATATCTAACATTGTTTAAAGGTTGTTTATTTATATATAATATTGTGAAAAGTTATTTATTTAAATAACTAATATTTTTTTAAAGAATTAATAATTATTATTTATCAATGATGTTTTGGAATTAATAAGTACTATTTATTAATAAAGATTAAAAATTAATCATTACTGTTTCATTAATAATGTTTTGATTCTCCTATTTTATTATTCAGTTTGGAAGCTCGACCCAGCTTATTGTATCGTATTGCTGATGCTCAACGGCGTGATCCCGATCTTGTGCACCTTATCCAAATTTGTGAGTCTGAGTCCTGTGACGAGGAGTTGAGGGATTTCAGCATTGATTCTCATGGGTGTCTTCGCAAGAAGAACCGTCTTGTTGTGCCTTCTGATTCTGCACTTAGGCATGACATTCTCGATGATTGTCATCGTTCTAAGTATATCATTCATCCTGGCAGTAGTAAATGTAAGCCGATATGCATCGCCTTTATTATTGGGAAGGCATGAAGCGCGATGTGGCGAGTTATGTTAGTAATTGCATGACTTGCCAATGTATCAAAGCCAAACATCAGTGCCCTTCTGGTCTCCTTCAGCCTCTAGAGATTCCATTGTGGAAATGGAATCAGATTTTGATGGATTTCATTGACGGCCTACCTCGTTCGAGATTGGGCCATTCTAGCATTTGGGTTATTGTTGATTGCTTCACCAAATCAGCTCATTTCATTCCTATTAAGTCTAATTGTGATATCCTAGAATTTCAAGGAATTTAAAATGCGATAATCTCTTAATTAAATTATTTAAAATTGATAAAATTGTTATTTTCAAATAATAATAACCAATTAATTAATAATGTGATGTTTTAAATTAAGATTATAGATTAATTTTAAATAAGAATAATTAGATACAAATTTAATTTGTGTTATTTTATAAATAGATTTAAATAGTTCTATTATTTCTAATTTAATAAGTGTTATTTAAATGTGTATATATATGTGTGTAGTTTAGAAGAAAAATTATAATTTGAGAATTTAAAATAAAAGTGTTCCAATATAATTACAATAAAAATATATCTTAAATTTAAAGTAAAGCTCTACTTATTCACTTTTGATCTATATATATATTTGATGAAATTTTGCTAATAATGTTTAAATTGAAATAAATCTTGTCAATATTAAATATAAATATAAAACAAATATATGGTCATAAATGTAAGTATTAATATATATAAACATATTTAACATAAGTGAAAATAAATAAATAAATAAATAAATATAAATAAAGTGTTGGTAGTTAAGTTTAAAATAGAAACAATAAATAAAAATAAGAAGTTAAGTTAGAAATAGAAATAAATACATATAGGTAAAATATATGGTTGTGTAAGAGAATAAGTAAAACACATTACCTAAATTCTAACAACATGTTAACTATAGAAACTTATGTTTGCAAGGCTGTAAGACTTAGGGGAAAATATATATTCATGTTTGTACACTTGAAAGGAAAGAAAAATATATATATACAATCATAAGTACATACGAATTAATATAAGATAAGTATTTGTAAACATGATAAGGAACAAGGCATTTAATGCCATCCTCTCTAGCAATGAAGATTTGCAGGCAAAGGAGATTATATAGTACATATGAAATTTAAAAAAAAATGGATAAGTGTACAAAAATCATTTCAGCCTCTCTTTATAAAAAGAAATAGATCTCTGATCAAAATCTTGTACCAGTTAAGATTGTTTTTTTTGTACCAATACAACTATCAGCCTGTATTTGTTTTCTATATATCAAAGCTCCTTTTCATTTTCGTTCATTTAAAACTTGGCATACTCAAGTTCAAAAGCCAAATTCACCTCTGTTTCAAACCTTTTCAAAAGCCTGTAAGCATTTTTCTACTTTCCTAAAATCAAACCCTATGATCAAAAGCCTGGAATCAAGTCTGGAGTTATCATCATCATTTTGTTCCAGTTAAACTTTCAAGTTTCCAGTTCAAAGCACTTCAGTCTTAATGTTTCAAAGCTTCTTCAGTTTTAAGGAAATCAAGCAATGCAAATATTTTCAGTTTTTAAGTTTCAAATGTTCAAAGCTTTTCAAGTTTCCAGTTTTGGCAATCCAGTTTTAAAATCTCTCCGCCTTTTCAAAAACAGGTGAGTATACACAATACTTAAGAACTTAAGTAAACCAAGATATGTGCTAGTGATTCTTGAATTAATTGTGCTTACATATGTATTTTTGAAGTATGTATATCTGTGTATAAATATGATTGTTCTATGCATGTTTAGTATACCTGATCTTCTCTGTTATCATGGTTACAGAGTTAAAAAAATAAACAAAATTTCAATATATCTTCATCTAGTCTTTGTTAGGCTTAGAGTTTAAACAAAACTAGTTTGTTTAAACATAAATCAAGATCTTAGAGTAGTTTTAAACATAATGGTGATATATTGCCTTTGGAAAATCAGTTTTACAAAGGGAAATTTAAAATGTGTTAAATTTGAATGTTGTAAACCTTTGATTTAGTTATATAACCTGAATCATCTTTAGAAAATAGGATTTTTAAGATGAAATTTGAGATTTTTAGTTTAGTATTGGGATTGCTTTTTGGAAATGATCAGTTTTTGGTTTTCGAGTAATTTCCGGCGACTGGAGTAGTTTGGGTGGTCGGGTTTTCAACTGGAGGTAGGGGAAAGTTCGACGAACTCGACAAAAATGCCAGGAAAAGTTCCTGATCGCCATGGAGTCGGTGATGGTTGAAACTAGGGTTTAACACCCTTGTTTGTTGTGGTCGGAAACGAGATGACTGGGTCATCATTGGTGGATCGAGCTTCACGAATTTCAAGGGAACGGTAGTGAGGAGGCTAACGGAGTTGTAGCTGGAGTTTCAAAGTTTCTGGTGGTTTGTATCGCCTGAACGAGGAGGAAGTTGGTCGGAGCAGTGTTTTGATCTGAACCTCGAACTTTCATTTCTCGTTCACGAGTTCCATCAAAGTTTGGGGTTGTTGAGATCAAGTAAGTGAACAATTGTCGACCTATTGGCGATCGACTCAGGTGATGGAAGTTCGCCGTGGCACTGTGCACGTGCACGACGATGGCGATGATGATTGCGTGTCTGAGTTTGAATCGAGATCGACTCGAAGTGGTTCTCGAGTAAGCGGTCGATTGGCTCGAGTTAGGACTCGTGTTCGCGAGAGTTTTCATCGTAGCAGTTTTGTTAAAACTTAAAATAAACTTAGTTAAAGAATGTAGAAGAAGGGGGAGACTGGAGACAGAGACGAGTAAAAAAAGCAAGTTCACTCGAAGCAGGTTTCGAGCAAGACACGGGTAGGACCCGAAGTAGTCTCTAAAACCCAGTTTTAAAGGTTTTTAAATCACAGTTTTGTAATTTAAATAAATTCAGTTTAAGACTTTTCTTAAAGTAAAATTCAATTGTAAATATATTCTTTAAACATTTGATTTAAGAAGTTATGTAATTGGTTAACATAAATATGTTAAGTTAAAATTATTTTATGTTAATATTTAAAACTTAATTTAGTAATATAATAAAATGTAAATCAAGGTAAGATGTTAAATCTAGATGATACTGATAATTAAGAAATTAATGGGATAAATAATTGATCTTAAAGTAATTTAGTTTAAATGATTTAAGATTTAATTAATTAATTAATAAGATAATTAAAGAGTAAATAAATAAATAATTTAATTAATTTATGATTAAGGATTGTTAATTTGATGTTTAGGAATGTTTAATTAAGTAATTAATTTGTTATTAAGTTTTATTAATTAATAATTAAGGTTTATTAATTAATAATTAAAGGAAAATTAATCTAAAGTTAAGATTAATAAATTTGTTTTAAGTTAATTAAGGAATGAATTACCCAATTGTAATTAATCAAATGAATGTGATTAATTCAAGATAATTAATTGTTAATTAATTAAAGATAATCATTTGATGTTGATTAAGTATAAATACTTAATGAAATTTAATAGTGTAATTACTCAACGAAGTAATTAATGTATAATTACTGGATGTAATTAATTAAAGGGGATTACTTAATGGGAAGTAATTAAAGTATAATTACTTGGAAGAAGTAATTAAAGATTTATTACTTAGTGTAATTAATCAAAGGATTTATATAATTAATTAAGAAGTTAATTAATTAAGGTAAGTAATTTTAGGATGGAAAATACTGTTATGATTAAGGTTGATTAATGAAAGTGATTAATTAAAGTTAATTAATTAATGTAATTAATTAAGGATTAATGTAATTAATTATAGTTAATTAATTAATGGAAGTAATTTATTAAGGATCATTAATTAATGTAATTAATGAGATAATTAATGGTTAATTATTGTAAATGGTTAAGGATAATTAATTTGTGTAATTAATTAAAAGCTAATTACTTAAAGAATAACTAATCAAGATGACTAATTAAGATGGATAAGTAGATGATAATTGATTAATTGATTTGTAATTAATAATGGTTAAGTAAGCAAGATTTTTGTGATAAAAGTAATTAATATAATTTATTTAAATAAATTAGAGATGGAAGTAATTAATTTAATTCACTTTAAATTAATTACAGATGGTGATTAATAAATCTGTGCTTATGGATGTTGAATGATATCGATTGTCTTGAATGGTTAGAGATCTCAGATATGAGATAAGTGATGTTGTGTGATATGGATGTTTTGGTTGAATATGATGATAATGTGAATTATCTGTTTTGTGATGATAATGTGAATTATCTATTGTGATGATATGAATTATTTATCTCTGTATATATAGATAATAAAATTGAATTGTTTTAACTTTAAAACAACATGGACCTAAAAGATGGCGATTTGGATTTCGATGAGATCGGGATCGGGTTTCCGGATTTGGATATCCGAAAACCACATCGATCCAAATTAACGATAGGTCGTGAATCTCAAGTGAAGATGAAGATTCAGAGTGCAAGGGTTATTGTCGTTAACTCTGAGGATGATTCCAACATGAGTGTAACGAGATAATGACTTCGGTTTCGTTCGAACCCGGAACGAACTTGTATGGATTGAATGCTTTCAGAACATCGTCAGGTGGACGATGAGCATTCTAAGAGATGTGTTCTCTAAAGGTAATCGTAACCTCAAGCCTTATCAACCGGGAATGGCTAAAATAGGGGAGGTGCAGCAAGGCTTCGTGGGTCGCACCCACTTGAGAGTAAAGTCATCCCTGTCTAGATGTCCCTTTTTATTTCGGCTTAGTGGTGTGGTTGCTGATCACAACCGTAGGGTGATTTTATTCGGAATTATCCAGTAAGGGATGGTTCCGGCTTTGTGTTGTAGGGGATTGGGAGTAATCCTCGGTACGCTGATCTAGGCCAGGTACTGTGATGGGCGGTACCCCAGTAGCCCTGCCATTGTATGGAATCCAAACTCCAATAAGCGCCGTACGATTTAGTTGTGCCCAACTATGTTGGAACGTGAGATGTAAGCATTCCAGCTATTTCTGTATTTTACTTGAAAACCCTAGACCCTATTATAATATAACTGGATTTCCTATCAAATGTTTGGTTAGCGTAAGGTAAAAACATACCCATGTTTATGTGTGGGAAGTCTTACGTGATACCCTTTGTTTTCAAAGGCTTTATAAAGTTAAGCAACTTTAACCGTTTACTCATACCAGACCCATGTCTGACCCGGAATTTATTTCTATTTTTCTTAAACTCTCGGGTACTCAAATTTTTACGAGTAGCCAAGGGATTCAGATTTTGCTTTGACAAATTCTGGAGGAGCAATGGAGCAGGAGGCTTCAACGTATAGTTATATATTGGTTCCGCTGTGTTAGTGTTTATGTGTATTTCCGCTGTGTTGTATCTCTGTGATTTTTTGAGTTGTATGAAAGACAGGTGTTTATAACTGTCTAATTTGTGATGTATAAGCTGTGTATCTCTGATGTATATGATACTATGTAATAGTTATGTGATGTATTATATTTTGTTCCGTTTCCGCTGTGAGATTCTGATGTTGTTTAGTTCTTTCTTCTCTATCTTTTCTCTTTTCTATCCCTTTCTTTCTTAAAGATGATGCATCTTTCTGTGTATAGAAAGGCGGGTCATTACACTAATAGGAGTGATTCTCATTTGGCCAAGTTATATATCAAGGAAATCGCGAGACTTCATGGAGTTCCTAGTTCAATTGTGTGTTACCGTGATCCGCTTTTCACGAGTCATTTCTGGCAGAGTGTTCAACAAACTTTGGGAACAAAGTTTAATTTTAGCACAGCATATCATCCATAGTCTGATGGACAGACTGAACGGGTGAATCGTATTCTCGAGGATATTCTCCATACTTGCATTCTAGATTTCAGTGGTAGTTGGGAGGATCACCTACCTCTTGTGGAGTTCTCCTACAACAATAGTTTTCAGTCTAGTATCGGTATGGCTCTTTTCGAAGCCTTATACGGAAGGCCATGTCGATCACCTTCAAGTTGGTTGGAATCCGGGGAGAAGCTTATTCTATGCCCCGATTCTGTTCGTGATTCTTTTGAGAAGATTGATCTTATTCGTCAGAGAATGAAAGAGGCACAAAGCCACCAGAAATCCTACGCGGACAACCGTAGGAAGCCTCACGAGTTCTCTATTGGTGATCTCATTTTTATTCGTGTTTCTCCTTTGAAGGGGGTTATGCATTTTAGTACGACTGGGAAATTGGCTCCTCGCTTTATAGGACCATTTCCTATTACTGAACGTATTGGCCTTGTGGCTTATAGAGTTTCACTTCCAGCTCATCTATCTGGCATTCATGACGTGTTTCACGTCTCTCAGCTTCGGAAGTGTCTTCGAGAGTCGGATTTTGTTATCGATTCTCCTGATTTGCAAGAGCTTGAGATCTCACCAGACCTATCTGTTGTGCAGCAGCCTATTCGCGTACTTGCTTCGAAGGTGAGACGCCTTTGAAACAAGGACATGCCGCTCGTTAAAATTCAACGGTCTGCTAATCCCAATGATTGCACTTGGGAAACCAGAGAGCTTATCGAGTGAGCATATCCCAGTTTTCAACCTTCGCATAGCAATGGTGAGAATATTTTTAACTCAAGCTTGTCTTTTTATTTTGAACTGATGAAATAATTGTGTCGAATACAAACTCTTCTCTAGAAATTGCGAGGACGCAATTTTGTTAAGGAGGGGAGTCTGTAAAAATCCTGGTTTTTTAGATTACCTATAAATATTAAATTACAATGGTAGTTATGATTTAATATCGTGAACTAAAAATTAAAATTAGAGATTTTAAATTGCTTATTTGGAATAAACAATGAATTTTGAAAATAAAATGTGAAAATAAAGTTTAAAAGCTTTATTTTATTTGTTTGGGTTAATAATGAATGAAAAATAATTTTTATTTGGAGAAAATGCAATAATTTTAGTAATTATTGCCAATTACTTCTTTTAATAATTTTTAAAGGAAGTATTTGATTTTTAAAGGTTGTTTAATCAAATAAAAAGGTGGAAATTAGTTTTAATTATAAATTTGCATTTAGAATGGTTAATAATATTTTTATAAGCAGGAAAAATATTTTTGTGGAATTTTAGAAGTTAAAAATAAGATTTTGCGCCTTTATTTGTGAAAATTGTGTATTTTTGTAAAATAAAGGATTTTAATAATAAAAATGTTTTAAAAATTAAAATTAATATTTTTATATAGTATAAAATATGTTATTTCATAAGTATGTAAATTTATATACTTTGTTGTGTGAAAATTTGAAAGAAAATGACATTTGTTTATTTACGTAGTGTAAATATGTATGCATTTTTAATTAAGTCTTGATTATTTAACCAATAGGCCATTTTATTTTTTTCAACTAATGGATCCATGGCCCATTAGTGCTTAACCAGGTAAGAAATGAGAAACTAATTAGTTGTACGTTCATTTCTAATACTTCTTCTTCCTCCTCCAGCCTGAAAAGAAAATACAGTAAACCTCTTTCTCAAAAATTAAAAACCAAGCCAATTTCTTCATAAAAATTCAACAAATTAAAGTCTTTTTACAATCTAGAGTTAAATCAAAGGTAATCTAACTCCAAAACACTTAGTTTCATCAAAATCTTTGATTTGTGGAAAGATTTCATATTTACAGTAAATTGTTGTTTGCATGTTATTTTCTCTTCTTCTACAGGTTCATAAAAGCGTCAATCTTGCCAAAAGGCTTCAACTTTGCTGCAAAATCCGAGCTTTTTCATCTAATCAGCAAGGTGAGTTACAAAACTCACAAAAAATAGCTGAGCCAAGCTCAAAATCGTCAAAAATTTGCTTTGTAATTTGTTTTACTTTCAATTTTGTTTCTGCGTCAAAACATTCTCTGGTTGGTACTTTGCATGCTATTATCTTTTGATTCCGACGACGAAATGCTGCTGGATTTCTTGAATTTGGTAGCTTGCATGTTGAACTTCAATTCTGAAAATTTTGGTTGAAAAATATTGTCATTTGGATGTTCAAATCAGTGGTAGAATATCAACTCGAAAGCAAATTCTGAGTTGTTGCAAACATGGCCTGAGTCCATGTTTGAGATAGCATAACTCTTTTACTTCTTATTGAAATTGCGTGATTCTATTTTTGTTTGAAAGATAAAGTTTTGTACTATAAGCCTACAAAATTTCAGGTCATTTCAACCTATATAGCTTATAGAAATATGCTGCAGAACTTTGATCCGGAGCATGTGTTTGCCAAGATTTTTACAGTGAAAACACTGCCTAGGTTCAACTTTGAGACATCATAACTTCCTCTTACTTTATTCAAATTGCACGATTCTTTTTTGGTTTGAAAGAAAAAGTCTTCTAATATATGCATACAAATTTTGAGCTCAATTCTATGCCGTTTGGTACTATGTTTTATGCCTGAAAGTTGAACCCAGAATGGATTTTTAGGCCTGGGCACATTCCTGTAGAACTGTTACAAACATGGTCTGAGTCCATGTTTGAGAAAGCGTAACTTTTTCATTTTCTGTCGGAATTCCTTGATTCTTTTTTGTTTTAAAGATGAAGTTTTCTACTTTTTTCACACCAATTCTTAGTTCAATCAAAGGTCGTTCAACCACCTGTTTTATGTCCGAATGTTAAACCCAGAGAAGATTTCAGGCCATGGTATTATTTTGCCCAAGTGTTTTTATGTTCGTTTTCCGTCCGATTTTTGACTTTTATTTCATGTTTTTGTGATATTTCTGAAATGATATGAGGGCTATGATGTCTATCAATAGGCTAGCCAAGTTTTGATGAATTTGAAATTCAAATTTGAATTGAATTTGAAATGAATTTAAATGACAGTTTTGTGTGATTTCTTTGATTTCGAGCACAGATTTTTTCAAACAATTTTGAAATAATTTTAAAAATAAATTGGCATTTAAAATAATTATTATGTAATATTTTTAAATTATTTTAAGCTATAAAATCTATTATTCTCTATAATAAGGGAATTTTCAAATATCACGTTCAAAATTGATTTCGGAAAATGGTTTTAAAAGCTTGTTTTCTCAAATAAATTATTTTATATATATAATACACGTTTTTGCACTATTTGAGCAAATGAGAAGGAGAATTAAACGGTTTAATAAAACACATGGTATGGGACACGTGCGTTTATCTTATCGGTTAATTCATGACTTGTCTGTTTGATCGTTTTGACCTTCGGGTCGAGTTTACCGATGAGATGAGGTAAACTTTTTACTCCTTTGAGCGTGAAATTTACTGGCGATTAGTAAACCGTTTAGTGGGAATGTGTGGTATGGGACGCATGTTAACACTATTCGGGTTCCTATTCGAGAGTGTGTGACACATTTGCCATTGCGGCGTGCCAGTACTGGACCTTCGGGTCATTGCCATTGCGGCATTTGCCATTGCAGTGTATTTGTATTTGAGACGTTTGCCATTGCAGCGTATTTGCCATCGCGGCGTATTTGCCATTGCAGCCTATTTGTCATTGTGACATTTTGCCTTCGGGTGAGGTACCTATTTGAGATAACAGTACTTGGCAAGGCTTCGGCCACATGCACGTGCAAACACTTTTGAGATGGTTTCTTTCACTATTTTCCCTAGTGTATCGCCCTTTTCGAAATTGGTCCTTTGAGCCATTCGATATATATTTATTGTGATTACCTTTCGGGAATTTGAACACTTGGAAGTTCTATTTTTGAGATTTGAATTGCCTACACTGGCGTTATATGAGATTTGCCTTTTGGTGTTTACTTGAGATTTTATTCTCCTCTTTGGAGATATATTTGCCTTATGGCATGTTTGAGATGAGATCTCTTTATGCATGTTTTGGGTTTGCCAAGATGGCGGGTTTAGGTTTTCCCCTAAACCATATTTGATGTTTTATGAATGCCGATGATATGAGGCTCGCTACTTTTATCGTTTTATGGGTTATTTTATCTCTTTTGAGATTATATGTTTGTGTAGTGATACCATATTATCACTAGATGTAATCATACACTTTAGCTGTCCCTTCTCACTCGATAATATTATCACATTATCCTTATGCTCATATTATTGCTTATCCTTGTAAACTGATTTGTTTAGCTAGACTGACCCGTGTATTTTATACTCGGGTCAGACTGAGGTGTTTCAGGTTAGGTACATTTGGACTTAGCCTATTCTGCTTCTGCATGGACTATTCTGCTAGCTCCTTTTGTTATAGCTTTTTGTGTAGTCCTTTTGGTTGCAACTCTGTATGTATATTCTTTTGACTCGCTTATATATTATGGTTGCTATACCACTTGACATGTATCATTTTGTATACTCTGTGATGTATTTGTATAAGTATATATGTATGTGATGATCTATTGTTCTGTGATGTGTTTTGCATTCGAGTTGTTGTATTTTGTTCTGGTAGATCCTATAGCCACCTATGGCTTTGTATTAAGTATTTATTGGATATGTCGATCCACTTGAGATAGAAAAAAAATATGGCATTTATCGACGTATTTAATAGATATTTAAGACAAGGCTATAGATGGTCGCTCCTATCCAGCCCCATTCTCTACATTAGCAGACAGTATTACTCAGTAATACTCTTTGTTAATGTAGGTCTCGGGGTGGGGCGTCACATATGATGTCTAAAGTTAATGAATTTATCTGATTGATTGTAATTATGAATAATGAATTGATTTATAAAAGGAATCTCATTTAATAAAAGAGTTTACACATCAAAATGGGGTCTTGGATTTATAAAGGTTTTTAAAAAGGCTTTATAAAGGATTTTTATAATGGGCTTCTATAAAGGAAAAGAGTTTTATAAATTATTTTAGAGATTTATAATAGAATTTTATAAATGTTTGGATATTTATAAAAGAAGTTTTATAAATGAATTTGGATACTTATAAAAGAGTTTTATAAATAAACTTGGAGATTTATTAAGAGTTTTATAAATGGATTTTGGAATTTTAGTAAAGGAGATGTTCATAAATGAAAGAGATTTATTAAGAAAGATTTATTTAAGGAATTTATAAAAGGAATGGAGATTGCAAATGAACCTTCTTAATTTTGATTGTGTGGACTTTCGTTCCATGCTTAACACTGGGTTTTTCCTTATCTCGATTTCTTTTAAAACAAAATTTGTTTAATCCCTTTGATATGGTTTTGGAATAAAAAATCTTTCACAATTTTCTGAGAATATACTTATACCGTTGAAATATGTATATGAATACATATTCTAAGTAGTAAAAGTGTAGTGTTTTTGTGAATATACTTATACCATTGAGATAAGTATATGGGTATTTTTCCAAGTATTAAAAGGAGTTTATTGGGTTTGCGAATATATCTTTGTAAAAGTAATTTGATAAAAGTATTTACAAAGTGATTTTAATTAATGAAAGAATTAATTGAAGAGGTTAGTGGTTGCTTATATGCTTAACTAATGTTGGCTTCCCTATGGAAATAAATCCTTGAGTTGGTTGTTGTTTTTATTTAATAGTTAAATAACCGATTATCAAACTTAGCCGGTTTTTAAACTATCGTTATCAGTTCGGGAAACCGGGATCAGATAGTATCGGTAAACCACTTCGAACCGACACAAGCATTCGAATAGATGACATTTTGAAGATGATGTTTTCGAAGACGGAGTTTTTTGAAGTGCAAGGGAAACTTGCTAATAATCCCGAGAGTGATTCCAAAATGGATGTAGTAGAAGTAGAGATTGAGATTTCAGTACATTGAAGCAAGGGCTAGCTTGCTGCTTTTGGTTTCATGAGAAGAATTGTTGCCGAACAAATAAGTATGTAGTAGATTTAGAGTTTGAGATTTGTACGGTGATTTTATGCCCCAGATATGGAAGGCCACTTTTGAGCTTTTGTTTTCTTTGTTGGTTTAGGGCCAGTTGTGGTTTTTCGGATGACCGTGCAAAGGAGGTTCTGCCGAAATTTTCCGAAAACTTAGATTAAAGTTGGAAGAAAAGTTAGTGCAAGGATTTTTAGATATGATTGATAATTGTAAAAATCAGTGGCAGAGATTTTTGGAATAGCCCTAAGTGACTAGGGAATTTTAGTGATGATATGGAACGTTGTCAGAGTGATGCTATTGTTGTTGCTTATTCGTTTTGAGTACTTATAACTCGATTCGGTAAGAGTGCCATGTTGGTTGACATGTGCACGTGTGGGTAGGATAATGTCCGGGATAGATTAGTATGGAGTTTGCTGATTTGGCATAAGTTGAAGATGATTTTTGTATCATTAAATATGGATGGGTGTTGGGGTTTGTTGCTTAGTCCTTTAGGATTTCAGGGATGAAATCTTTTTAAGAGGGGAGAGTGCAACAACCCATAATTTTAGGCTGCTTTGAATATTTAAATTTTGGATATTTAAATATTTAATTGGTTTATTATCAATAAGCTGGAAAACTCAATTTCTGTAGACAGACTTTTTAGGGCTCGGGATTATTTCCATTAGGTTCAGATGGTCCGAGCAAGGCATAATGCGTATAAGCATCGATATATTTTGAATGTTTGGGTTCGAGTTTGAAGGTCGAGTTCGGTTCGTAAATCGAGTGACTCAGAAAGTTAACTTTTGTATATGTTGGAATTAGGTCTTTGAAATAGTTTCATTGAGTTCGAAATAGGGGTATTTGGATAGGAACGCCAATAAGCACACCTCGATTGGAGTTCAAATTTTTTTGGGATGAATAGTGTTGGAGAGAATCTCTTTACAAGGATCCACACCCTTCATTCATTTACCCAAACTAGAATTTTAACCCTAACCGCCATTTTTATACTCGATTATCCAATGGCCACGATCAATCATGACCACTAAAGACCGAATTAGCCCTCGACCTCAACTACAAAGTTGTTTGGCTAAGGGAATGGAGTAGTTTTGACGGTTGGATCGTCGAATGGAGGAGCAAGACGGCGACAATCTCAGTTTGATGGCGGTAAGCTTTTGTGCCTCATTCTCTATGGAGGTAACGTTTTAGGTGGTGAGGCTGGTGGCTAGGGGTAGCTCGTGGACGGGGTGAGCTAGGGCTGGAGTGTGGCGGCCGAAGAGGCAGCGCGACGGCGGTGACAAGCGGTAGAACGGAGCAGCCTGGATTATTTTGAACGTGGATTATGGCCTTGCGATTAGCGACCATGATTTGCTGAGAGGGGATTAAGGTTAATTTAAGGATTAGTGATGTAATTAAGGAATTAATTTTATTATTTAATTCGTAAACCTTACTAAACCCATATCTTATTCAACATGGTCCAAATCGAACATGGTCAGTTGCGTTGAATTCATAATGACGTTAACTACATCATGGAATTGGTTTAGTTAAGATTGGAGCTATTAGAATTTTGCACTAAAATCGAAAGTTGTTCGATTTTAGAAGGAACCAGAACGCAAAAGCGATAACTGGAAAGTTGGTGAGTTAAACTCACCTCTTTGGATAAATAAGTATATTATATAACAAATAAAATATTACTGTTTATGTTTGGTTGAAATTATTGGCCGATTTGTTAAAATATCCGCTTTGAAAAGAAATTAGTATTTAAAATTTAAATATAGGAAAATTTGTAGAGAAATCCAGATTTCTCGAAATTGTGATTATTAATTTCAATTATATTCTGATGTTTTATTTCAGTTATATTCCTATTTAATAGTGTTAAATACTGAAATTTGACTGTATGGCCTTATTAGATGTGACACTAACACTTGTGAAAAGTTAAACCATTTTAGTGAAAAAGGAAGTAATAGCATTTCTTAAGTGCTATAGTAACTATTGGCCTCGATATGGTATTTTTGAAATACCGTTAAGTGATGTTTGATTTGGTAATGGTTGTTAATTTGGAAAATGATTTAAAACTGATGTTGGAGTTTTCAATGATATTTTATTTGAAATGGACTTTGAGCTCCTCTATTTTACTCTAACCTTTTGTTAGTCTTTCATTATTATTTAATAATGTTTAAAGTTGTTTAACTATTGTTTAAAAATGTTATAGAAGTTGTTTATATATATCTAATATTATTTGATGGTTATTTATTTATATTTAATACTATGAAAATTTATTTATTTACATAATTAATATTGTTTGAGATAATTAATAATTATTATTTATTAATTATGTTTTGGAATTAATAATTATTATTTATTAATAATGTTTTGAAATTAATAATTATTATTTATTATAATAATGATTAAAGATCAACTATTATTTTTTTATTAATAATGTTTGAAATTATTAACTATTATATTTATTATGTTTTGAAGTTATGAACTATTATAGTAATAAAGTGTTTTGGAGTAAAATATTTATTTTGTTAATGATGTTCTAAAGGAAAATTGATTAAGTTACAAGTGTTGTTGAAAAATTAATTTATCGTTTATTTATGATGTTTAAAGTTAAATCAACTTAACCGACTGATTGTAATTATAAATAATGAATTGATTTATAAAAGGATCTCATTTAATAAAACAGTTTACAAATGAAAATGGGGTATTGGATTTATAAAGGATTTAAAAAGGCTTTATAAAGGATTTTTATAATGGAGTTCTACAAAGGAAAAGAGTTTTATAAATTGTTTCAGAGATTTATAAAAGGGTTCTATAAACGATTTTGGATATTTAATAAATGATTTTGGATATTTATAAAAGAGTTTTATAATAAACTTGGAGATTTATTAAGAGTTTTACAAATGGATTTTTGAAAGAGATTTATTAAGAAGGATTTATTGAAGAAATTTATAAAAGAAATTGAGATTAGATGTCCCCAAATTGACCTTCTTAATTTTGGTGGTATGGACTTTCGTTCCATGCTTAACACCGAAGGAATAGTGTTTAGGTTTATCCTTATCTCCATTTCTTCTTAAACAATTTTTGTTTTAATCCTTTTGATATGATTTTGTTATAAGAAATCTTTCATAATGTTTCAGGAACACTCTTATACTGTTGAGATAGGTATATGAATACATTTTCTAAGTGGTGAAAGTATAGTGTTTTGTGAATATACTTATACCGTTAAGATGAGTATATGGATATTTTTCAAGTATTAAATGGAAAGGGTTTGTGAATATATCTTTGTAAAAGTAATTTGATACAATTATTTACAAAGTGATTTTAATTAATGAAAGAATTAATTAAAGAGGTTAGTGGTTGCTTATGTGCTTAATCAATGTTGGTTTCCCTATGGAAATAAATCCCTTATTTGATTGTTATTTTTATTTAATAGTTTAATAACCGACTATAAAACTTGGCCAGATTTTGATCTATCGTTGTCGGTTCGGGGTGATCTGGATAGGATATGTTATCCAAAACCACTTCGAACCAACATAAGCGTTCGAATGGATGACATCTTGAAGATTATGTTTTCAAAGATGGATTTTTTTTGAAGTGCAAGGGCTACTTGCTACTAATCCTAAGGGTGATTCCAAAATTGATGTAGTAGAAGTAGTGCCTTCGGTTTAGTTTAGACTCAAAACGAACTTGTATGGATGAATGCTGGTGTTGATTTTTTCCTGAAGGGCAGTGTTAGCATTCCAAGTGGGAATTGCTAAGAAGATGATTTTGAAGATGATGTTTTTGAAGATGGAGTTTTTTGAAGTGCAAGGGCTACTTGCTACTAACCCTGAGAGTGATTCCAGAATGAATGTAATAGAATTATTGTCTTCGGTTTCGTTCAGACCCAGAACTAACTTGTATGGATGAATGTTGGCATTGCATTTCTGCTAGGAGGGCAGTGCTAGCATTCCAAGTGGGAATTGCAAAGAGGAATAAGGTAATCGTTACCTCACGAGCCTCGCACATGGTAAATTACTAAAGCAGGGACATGCGGCAGCGCTATGTAGGTCACTCCCAATATGGTATGATCTATGCCTAATCTAGAGCGATATCTATGATTTTATGTATGCTTCGGGCCGGGTATGGTTCTTTGGTCACAACCATGGGGTGATCATATTCGTCGCTATTCAGTAAGGGGTAAGGCCGGTCCTGAGTAGCTGAGATGCAACGTGTTGTAGCCTCCAGTATATTTTATCTAGAGGTGTACTGATTTGGTGGGTAGATCCTTACCCTTTCATAGTTGGAATCCACTTTCCAATACGAGCCTTCGGACTTAATTGTATACCTATTACGCTGGAATTTAATTCATGTAACAATTTCGGCTATATTCAATATTTATTTTAAACCCTAGACAAATTGTAATATCAGAAAATTTCCTATGAAATGTTTTGGTATCGTAAGGTAAAAACCCGTCTGTGTTTATATGCGGTGTGGTCTTACGGGATGACTTTAATTTCAAAAGATTTTTATAACACTAAAATTCAATTGAGGTGTATTTCTCATGGTAGTTTACCAGACTGATCCGGGGGTTATCTTTTTATAATGCTCGGGTCAGACTGAGCATATTTTTGGACTTAGTTCTGGATGCTTTGGAGCTTCAAGAGATGAGCTGGATGCCGCTAGATGTATTTGCGTATCTTTTTATTTCCACTACATTGTATGACTTTATATTTATCAGTGATTGTAAGGACAGACCGTTATAACTGTCCAGGATGATGATAGATTAGTACTCTGATTGATGTATATATTTATATTATAGTTTTCTTTGTAAAGATCATTGTGTATATTATAGTTTACTCGTTATGATGTGAGGTTATATTCTATATTTTATTTTGTTTCAACCTAACATTTTGTTTTTTGGCACTTGGATTCTCGGCACACGAATACCGTGGATATATTAGTGTCGACTTTTGAGGGTCGAAAAGGTGGGTCATTATAGTTGGTATCAGAGCTTAGGTTGAGGGACCACCTAGGTCTTAATGTGGTAAAACTCATTATAGATAGGGTTAGTAATGCCCTAGAATGAGTAAACTCATTAGAGATATGGTCAGCAGCACCCTATAATGAGTTGAGTGTATTATCTATAAGAGTGCGTATTTGTTAGTGCTATAAAATATTTTGTATTGTGTTGATTTATCTGTTGAGTAATTTATAAGTTCTAGTCAAGATGTAGGATGCCACGATATTGATAGGGATTTCTAAACACTTGAACAAGGCAAACCGATACAGTATTATTTTAAAATTGGTAAATGGAATAATTTTGCCTAGGATTATAATTTATATGTAAAGGAATAATTTATATAAAATTGATATAGATGTTTTTGATGTGTTGGTTGTTTAGAATTGAAAATATCCAATTATTATAATTTATTAGTTGATTAGTCATGCTCACCCCATTAGAAGCATTGGCTATTGTTACTGATTGAGTAGTTGTGCCCGACTAGTTTATGGGCATTGACTATTGTCGTTGATTAGCAGTTTTATCCTTTTTACTGCATGGACCGGGTAAATAGTAATTATGAGAACATTGATACAAATATCTTGTGAATTCAATTTTATAATTTGACTATAAGGCGTTCGGTGATAATATTGGGTTAAAATTTAACTTTAATAAAATTGTTTATTATAATCTAAAACAAAGATATACATTTGTGAAATGGTTTTATATAAGAAAGTGAAAATTATATAAATATGATTTATAAATGTAGTTTATAAATAAAAAGTATTTAAGCTAAGAATTTGAGATTTTAAATACCGATGTTTTTGGAAATGGTTTTTCAAAGTTTTGAAATAAATAATAACAGTATTATTTGGAAATATATTTCTGATAAAAATATATGTAAAAGGATTTTAAAGGAGATAGAAAGCACTGAACTCACTTCGGTCGCTGAAAAATAATTCCGGTGATGACAATAGCATTAACGGTATTCGTTTTCAAGTTTCTATGTGGGGAAAATGCTACCATAGTAATTTTGCTTCATAGTTGTTGAGTAAAACAAGTTTAGATTTGAATTCAGAAGTATGATTTGATATACAAAAAGTGATTGGTATATTATTATTATTTCAAAATGATTAGAAATAAAACCGGGTGTTTAATTCTGAAGTTTTCGGTTAAGTTATTTTATGGATTCATGTACCCTATGCATTAAAGTAGTTTGGTTTTACATCTTATTTTGTTATGTTGTTTGGTGGTTTTTCATTTATTGAAATGAAATGGAATTTTCAACAATTTTGGAAAGTCGGAACTTCCAAATTAGATATAGAAATTTAAGTTATGTGTTTTTGGTTAGAAAATTCAGAAGTTGATTTTTTGTAACTCTTAAGTTGGGAAAAAGATAAGTTAATACAAATTTGAAATTATTCAACATCCTGGATAAGTAAAGCAAAATCTGATATTGTATATATACTCTAAGGATGTAGAAGAGTGTTGCATGAATATGAACTTAAGTTTAAGTGATTAATAAACATGAGTTGTGTTTTAGAAAGTGTTATAAACTTAAGTAATGATTTTGTGAAATGGTTTGTAAAGGAATTTTAGTATTAAATTTAATAATTATTTGTGTAATTAAAGGTGATTTAAAATGAAAGGCAATTGGTATGGTTAAGAAACCAATTAGAATAAATACGTAGGATGTACGTAGACCATTTTATCTACACGAAAATTCTTTATCCAAATTCGGGCACATGACTTCGAGGTGACTTACATCGGTCCGAACAAAGGATTTTTCACTTGATTCTTGACGGTGAACACTAGATATGGATTTTTGATATGATCTTGAAGTTCTCTATCATAATATATGGCTATGCAAGGAGAACGATGGTTTCTAATTAAGGTACCGGATAGGAGTCTGCACTAGAGAAGTCGAGTGAGCGATACTGGTTTGGAAGTGAAATTTGTGTGATCGAGCAAGTGATCAAATTTGATATTGCATTTGGATGACATATGTACATCTTACATACTTTAATGTAATTGTAGACTTTTTCTTTGAAATACAAGTTGAACGACATGATATAGCATGTTTGTGTGAGATGATTGTTATTTATCGTTTGGCTTGCTTAGGTTCATGTTATATGATGAATGGGTAGTTGTATGGTTTCATTATCATGTTTAACTCTCTTTGGGTTAGGTAAGTGAGTTTCTGGTACATTGAAGCAAAGGCTAGCTTGCTGCTTTTGGTTTCATGAGTAGGGTTATTGCCCGACAATTAGGTATGTAGTAGATTTAGAGTTTGAGATTTGTTTGGTGATTTTATGCCCCAAATATAGAAGGCCACTTTTAAGCTTTTGTTCTCTTTGTTGGTTTTGGACTAGTTGTGGCGATTTGTGGTTTTACAGATCGGTCCACGCAAAGGAGGTGCTACCGAATTTTTTTGAAAACTTAGACCAAAGTTGAAAGAAAAGTTAGCGCGATGATTTTTAGATATTACCGATAGTTGTAATAATCTGGGGCATAGATTATTGGAATAGCCCTAAGTGACTAGGGAATTTTAGTGATGTAATGGAATGTTGTCACTATATATGCAGTTGCTATTGCTTATTCGTTTTGAGTATTTATAACTCAATTCAGGTAAGAGTGCCATGTTGGCTGACATGTGCATGTGTGGGTGGGATAATGTCCAGGATAGATTAGTGTGGAGTTTGCTGATTTGGCATAAGTTGAAGATGATTTTTATATCATCAAATATGCTTAGGTGTTGGGGTTTGTTGCTTAGTCCTTTAGGATTTCAAGGACGAAATCTTTTTAAAGGGGGAAAGTGTAACAACCCATATTTTTAGGCTGCTCTGAATATTTAAATTTTGGATATTTAAATATTTAATTGGTTTATTGATGAACTGGAAAACTCAATTTATGTAGATGGACATTTTAGGATTCGAGATTATTTCCATTGGGTCCGGATGGTCCGAGCGAACCAAAATGAGTATAAGCATTGATATATTTCGGTTGTTTGGGTTCGAGTTTGAAGGTTGAGTTCAATTCGTAAATCGAGCAACCCAAAAAGTTAACTTTTGTATATTTTGGAATTAGGTCCAGGAAATAGTTCCATTGAGTTTGGAATAGGGGTATTTGACTAGAAATGCCAGTAAGAACGCGCCGATTGGAATTCAATTTTTTTTGGGATGAATAGTGTTGGAGAAAATCTCCATATACGGACCCATACCCTTCATTCATTTGCCCAAACTAGAATTCTAAACCTAGTTGCTATTTTTATACTCTATCATCCAATGTCCACGGTCAATCACGACCACCAGAGACCGTATTAGCCCTTGACCTCAACTAGAAAGTTGTTCGGCTAAGGGTGGAGTAGTTTGGATAGTTGGATCGTCGAATGGAGAAGCGAGGCGGCGACAATCTTAGTTCGATGGCACAAGGCGTTTATGCTCAATCTTGGCAGAGGCGGTGTTTTAGGCGGCAAGGCTAGTGGCTGAGGGTAGTTCGTGGACGGGGCGGGCTAGGGCCAGATGCGGTAGTTGGAGGGGCAGCGCTGCGGTGGCGACGAGCAGTAGAACATAGTAGCCTGGGTTGTTTCAAACATGGATTATGGTCTCGAGATTAGCGCCCGTGATTCGGAGAGAGGGGATTAAGGTTATTTGAGGATTAGTGATGTAATTAAGGAATTAATTTTATTGTTTAATTTTTAAACCTTATTAAACCCATATCTTCTTCATATAAGATCCAAATCAAACGTGATCAGTTGCGTTGGATTCATAATGATGTTAACTACATCTTGGAAATAGATTGGTCGAGATTGGAGCTATAGAAATTTTGCACTAAAATCGAACATTAGATGGAACCAGAACGTAGAAGCGATAACTGGAAATTTGGTGAGTTAAACTCACCTCTTTGGATAAATCAGTATATTATATAATAGATAATATATTACTGTTTGTGTTTGGTTGAAATTATTGGCTGATTTGTTAAAATATCCGCTTTGAAAAGAAATTAGTCTTTAAATTTTAAATACAAATTTTTTTATAGAGAAATCCGAATTTCTAGAAATTATGATTATTAATTTCCAGTAAGTATTCCTATTGTTTTATTTCAGTTATATTACTGTTAAATAGATTGTTAAATGCTGAAATTTGACTATGTGGCCATTTTGGATATGATACTAACACTTGGAAAAGTTAAACCTTCTTGGTGAAAAACAATGTAATAGCATTTGTTAAGTGCTATAGTAACTATTGGCCTCGATATGGTATTTTAAAAATATTGTTAAGTGTTGTTTGATTTGGAAAAGGTTTTCGATTTGGAAAATGATTTAAAATTGATATTGGGGTTTTCTATGATATTTTATTTGAAATGGAATTTTAACTCCTCTATTTTACTCCAACCTTTTGTTAGTCTTTCAATATTATTTAATAATGTTTAAAGTTGTTTAACTATTGTTTAAAAATGTTATAGAATTTTTTTTATAGATTTTATATTGTTTAAAGGTTATTTATTTATATCTAATATTATGAAAAATTATTTATTTAAATAATTAATATTGTTTAAGAAAATTAATAATAATTATTTATTAATAATATTTTGGAATTAATAATAAATATTTATTAATAATGTTTTGGAGTTAATAATAATTATTTATTAATAATGTTTTGGAAGTAAATTATTATTTATTATAGTAATGATTAAAGATTATTTATTATTATTTATTACTAATGTTTGAAATTATTAATTATTATATTTATAATGTTTTGAAGTTATGAATTATTATATTAATAAAGTGTTTTGGAGTAAAATATTTATTTTATTAATGAAGTTCTAAAGGAAAATTGATTATGTTACCAGTGTTGTTGAAAAACTAATTTATTTTTTATTTATGATGTTTAATGTTAATCAATTTATCTAATTGATTGTAATTATAAATAATAAATTTATTTATAAAATGAATCTCATTTAATAAAAGGGTTTACAAATGAAAATGGGGTTTTGGATTTATAAAGGATTTTTATAATGGAATTCTATAAAGGAAAAAAGTTTTAGAAATTATTTTAGAAATTTATGAAAGAGTTTTATAAATAATTTTTGATATTTATAAAAGATATTTTATAAATGATTTTGGATATTTATAAAAGAGTTTTATAAATAAAGTTGGAGATTTATTAAGAGTTCTATAAATGGATTTTGGAATTTTAGTAAAGGAGATGTTCATAAATGAAAGAGATTTATCAAGAAGGATTTATTGAAGAAATTTATAAAAGGAATTGAGATTGGATTTCCCTAAATTGACCTTCTTAACTTTGGTGGTGTGAACTTTCGTTCCATGCTTAACACCAAAGGAATAGTGTATGGGTTTGTCCTTATCTCTGTTTCTTTTATAACAATATTTGTTTTAATCCTTTTGATATGATTTTGAAATAACAAATCTTTCATAATGTTTAGAGAATATATTTATACCACTGAGATAGGTATATGAATACTTTTCTAAGTAGTGAAAGTGTAGTGTTTTGTGAATATACTTATACCATTGAGATAAGTATATGGATATTTTTCCAAGTATTGAAAGGAGTTTAATGGGTTTGTGAATATATCTTTGTAAAAGTAATTTGGTAGAAGCATTTACAAAGTGATTTTAATTAATGAAAGGATTAATTAAAGAGGTTAGTGGTTGCTTATATGCTTAACCAATGTTGGTTTCCCAATGGAAATAAATCCTGATTTGATTGTTGTTTTTATTTGATAGTTAAATAACCTACTTTCAAATGTGGCCAGTTTTTAAACTATCATTTTCAGTTCGGGGTGATCTGGATAGGATATGTTATCCAAAACCACTTTGAACCAGCATAAGCGTTCGAATGGATGACATCTTGAAGATGATGTTTTCAAAGACGGAGTTTTTTTGAAGTGCAAGGGCTACTTGCTACTAATCCTAAGGGTGATTCCAAAATTGATGTAGTAGAAGTAGTGCCTTCGGTTTAGTTTAGACTCAAAACGAACTTGTATGGATGAATGCTGGTGTTTATTTTTTCCTGAAGGGCAGTGTTAGCATTCCAAGTGGGAATTGCTAAGAGGAATAAGGTAATCATTACCTCACGAGCCTCACAGCTGATAAATGACTAAAGCAGGGACATGCGACGGGGCTATGTGGGTCGCTCCCATTAAGGTATGGTCATCGCCTAATCTAGAGCAATATCTATGATTTTATGTATGCTTTAGGCCCGGTATGTTTGTTTGGTCGCAACCAAGGGGTGATCATATTCGGCGCTATCCAGTAGGGGGTAGTGTTGGTCCTGAGTAGTTGAGGTGCAACGTATTGTAGCCGCTAGTACATTTTATCTAGAGGTATACTGATTCGGTGGAAGGATCCTTATCCTTTCATATTTGGAATCCATTTTCCAATATGAGCCTTCGGACTTGATTGTATACCTATTATTCTGCAATTTAATTAATGTAACAATTTCGGCTATATTCAATATTTATTTTAAACTCTGGACATTATTATAATATGAGAAGATTTCCTATGAAATGTTTTGGTTATCATATGGTAAAAATCATCCGTGTTTATGTGTAGCATGGTCTTACGAGATACCTTTATTTTCAAAAGATTTTTATAACATCAAAATTCAATTGAGGTGTGTTTCTCATGCTGGTTTACCGGACTGATCCAGGCATTATTTTTATTATAATGCTTGGGTTTGACTAAGCATATTTTCAAATTTAGTTCCGGATGATTTGGAGCTTGAGGAGACGGGTTGGATTCCCCAAGACGTATTTGTGTATCTTTATATATCTACTACATTATCTAATTTTGTATTTATCAATAACTGTAAGGACAGGCTGTTATAACTGTCCTGGCTAATGATAGATTATTACTTTGATTGATGTGTATATTTATTACAGTTTTCTATGTAAAGATCATTGTGTATATTATAGTTTACTCGTTACTATGTGAGATTCTGTTTTTCCTTTTATTTTCTTTCACTCCAAGAATCTATTTTTGCAGCACTTAGATCTCGGCACACGAATACCATGGATGTATTAGTGTCGACTTTTGGGGGTCGAAAAGGCAGGTTGTTATAGTATTCTTATTTCGGTAATTGATTAGTATGTATCGATGGGTTTGAATATGCCTTAGGGATTTTAGGATTGCGAAAACAAAATAGGTAAAATTCCCAAAAATTCCTTTTATCTCGAAATGTCAATTCTATATGGAGATTCTAAATTATTTATGTTAATTTGATAGGATTTAAATTGTTCTACAATTTCTGATATTTTCATAGTCTATTCCGCTTCTCCTCCTTCTTTAATTCAAATTCTGAGTTTTCAGTAATAAAATAAGGGTTTAAAGTAATTTTATTTGTATTTTACACCACTTATTCCATATAAAATTCCTTAGTTTATTTCTTGTAAAAGAGGAGTTAAATAGAATATGAAGTTAGGATTGCAATTCTTATTGTGTAGGATATTTCATTAGATTGATGTAATACATTGGGTTTCTATTTTACAAGTCTATTATTGTAGTTTTGGATATGAATATTAAATCCCTTTTATAGATATTGAAATCTTGGGAATTTGAGGGAAAAGGACTCGTATTAGTATTGTGGTTAAAAGAATTGACATTTAACACTAGTTTAGGGCGTATAAACCACAACTAGAATTGATTAGGCTCGAATATATATATATATATATATATTTAGCATAATAAATGTATAATTATGGTGTATAATTACAAAGTTAATTAGGTAGTAATCATCATTAGTTTCCCCCTTTAGGAAGGTAATTGATATTTTAAGGCGTAATAAGGAAGATTCCTTATAAGGCCTTAATTATGGAACAATTGGATGAGTATTATATATGGAGAGTATTTAAATCAACAAGTCGAAGACTGTATTGCGCACACCAGATATACTCTATGGGTGGGAAGTGATGTCTTTTGGATTAACGAATGCCCTAGCATACTTTGTTGATTTGATGAGTGGGGTATTTAGGGGGCAACTCAATAAATGCGTCGTTGTGTTCGCAGATGATATTTTGGTTTTCTCCAAGAGCGAAGAGGAGCATGAGGATCACCTAAGAGGGGTATTAGGAACCTTAAGAAGGCACCGACTTAAGGCCAAATTTGCTAAATACCACTTTTGGAGAAAACAAGTTTGATTTCTTGGGCATATTATTTTTTAGCAAGGATTGGCGGTAGACCCTGCCAAAGTGGAAGCTGTTCAAGAATGAAAGACTCCTAGGAATGCATCGGAGGTTAGAAGTTTTCTTCGGTTGGCAGGCTTTTATAGAAAGTTCATTAAGAACTTTGAAAGAATAGCAGCCACTTTAATCCAATTGACTAAGAAGAACCTGCTCTTTTCTTGGAACGATAGATGCACTAAGGCATTTGAGAAGCTTAAGGAGTTATTGACTAGTGCACATTTGCTCACTATTCCAGATGGATCCAAACCATTTATGGCTTTCACAGATGCTTGTGGCACAGGTTTAGGAGTAGTTTTAATGCAAGAATGAAAAGTAGTTGCCTATGCTAGTAGGCAATTAAAGGATCATGATAAGAGATATCCAGTTGATGACTTGGAGTCAGCAACGATCGTCTTTGCCTTGAAGATATGGATGCATTATCTTTTGGGATAAAGATTTGGGTTATTCACTGACCATAAATCACTCAAATAGCTGCTTTCCCAAAAAGATTTAAATCTTAGGCACCAGAGATGGATGTAATATATAGCATCGTTTGACTTTAGTATTCAGTATATCCTTGGAAAATGGAACACAGTCGTCGATGCCCATAGTCGAAGGCACGCTACACTAGGTGCTATATATGAATGGAGGAAATTGGAGTTCCTCTCAAATTTTAAATTCCAATCACCAACAGAACCTATCTAAGGCTTCTTAGCAATCATGGAGATTAGACCAGCTTTGGTGGACCGCATAAGGTTTGATCAAGCAAAGGACGAAAAGTTAGTAAAGATTTTAGAGTAGCTAAGGAGAGGAAAGCACTTTTCCCATGCTAGTAGGTATTCATTCGATGAGAAGGGATGTTTAAGAAGGGATGAGCGCCTTTGTGTCCCTATGGTTAGTAGTTTATTGAGAGAGGTGCTTATGGAGTGTCACCACCTGAAGATGACCATCACCCGGAGGAGATATGATGTACAAGGATATGAAGCGGATTTTCTTTTGGCATGGAGTGAAGAAGAGTGTAGCTGAGTTTGTTGCTAAGTGCTTAACATATCAGAGAGTAAAAGCTGAGCAAGGGAAGCCTAGTGGATTACTATTGCCTTTGGAAATTCCGACCTGGAAGTGGGAACACATTTTGATGGATTTTGTGGAAGGATTGCCTAGAAGTCAGAGGGGTAATGAAGCTATTTGGGTATTTATGGATAGACTCACTAAAGTGATCATTTATCAAGGTTAGGAACAATAGAACTGCCACTTCTCTCTCGCCAATCTACGCCAAGGAGGTAGTTCTGTTGCATGGAATTCCTATGAGTATAGTTAGTGATAGAGACCCTCTAGTTTACTAGTTAGTTTTGGAGGATCCTACAGGCAACTTTGGGAACTTTTTTGAATCTCAGCACTGCATATAACCCACAGACTGATGGTCAAACAGAAAGGGTGAATAGGATTTTGGAAGGCTTATTAAGGGCTTGTGTTTTGGATTTCGGAGGACACTGGGAGCAACATCGTATAATAATAGCTATCAAGCAACGACTGGTATGGCCCATTTTGAAGCACTTTATTGGAGGCCATGCAAATCGCCAAGCCGTTGGCGGGAAACCACCGATAAAGTATTATTCGAACCCGATTTGATGCATGATACCATGGAAAAAGTAGAAATGATCAGACAACAAATGAAAGCAGTGCAAGACCATTAGAAATCTTATGTGGATTGAAAAAGGAAAGAGCTTGAGTTTGAGTTTGGAGATATGATATTTTTCAAAGTCCCCCCTCTTAGAAAAGTGGTTAGGTTTGGCAAATCTGGAAAATTGGCACCTAGATTCATTGGGCCATTTATAGTTTTGGAAAGGATAGGAAAACTTTCTTATTGCATGGAGCTTCCTAACAGATTGGCAAGAGTCCATAATGTTTTTCACATTTCACACCTTAGTAAATGCCTTCATGACACCGCTATTAGAGTTGAGTTTGATCAGTTGGGGGAATTAGAGGCAGAACCAACAGTACCCCATGCCACTGCACGTATTGTGGAGCATGGAACTAGGAGACTCCACAACAAAATAATTAGGTTGGTCCAAGTACGATAAGGAGACAACCTGGTGGAAAGCACATGAAAACTGAGGAAAAGATCAAGATCACTCATCCAGAGCTTTTCATCGATAAATTTTCTCTCCAAAATTAGGATTTTGGTTGCATCGTGGTTGCTAGATTGGATGGTAGGAGATGGTTGCCACACTTTTTTACAATCACTTTACGCTCATGTAGAAATTTTATGTATGTTTAGGGTATTTTCATACATATTTACATGACACGGTTATACACTCATGCTAGGTTGAGCTCATTTTAGTATGTCTGTAGTACATAATCACATTAACTTTGGTTGAGTAGATGGTTGTGTAAATAATTTTTTCGTGTAACATGGATGCTATTGGCGTTACACTGTTCACCCCTTGAAAGATCTCGGGACGAAATACCTTTTAAGGAGGGGAGAATGTAACGCCCCGTAAAATCAACCATAAGTAAATTAAGTGAATTGAATTAAATAAGGTAGGATTGAAAATAGAAATTTTATAAAAGTTGTAATTTGATCATGAAAGTTACTCCTTTTGTGTTCGTGGTGAAATTCTGATCTATTTCCATATATAATATGCTGAAAACGGAGCTAAAACAAAAACATTATGAGCATTTGAAGTTTTCATATTTAAATTAATTTAGTTTGAATTCAAATTCAAATGAGTATTTAAATTTACGGTTTGAATTTCAAAATTTAACTATAGGTTAACTTGAGGGTTAAGTAATCATTAAGTTAGACAATTAAAGTTAAAAGTTAATTAGGGAATAAAATAATTGAGCTACGGAAACAAATCAGCGCACCCCAAATAGGAGTAGAGGTCGACACCTCCGACCCCAAGTGGTCGACCCCTAGCGGTCGACTAGTCAATGTAGGACGTTCGACCCCTATTGAGGTTGTGGCTAGGGTTTTTTCAGCGTTAAACGCTCCAGATTTATCCCTTTTTCACCTAACTTCATCCTACGATTCTGGTGTGTTTCAACTCCTACAAATAAGACCTTATCCTCTCCACTTTTTATTCATAAATATTTGGAAAATACCTCGAACCTCTGCCATTTTCTCTCTTCGGTTATATTCATAAATTCGATTAGAAATTCAGATAAAGATTATAATTCTTTTCTAATTATTCTTTTAATCTATTTACTTCTCCTCCAACCTCTCTGAATCTAACAAAATTATATATATAACTATCCTTCGCTGTGTATATATATATATCAAAAGAAGGAGATCTAGAAAAGAGTTGATTTGGCGTTGTAGATATGTACAAGAGAAGCTTAGGATAACCTGTGAGTGGAAACCTTATTATTTTTATTTCAGTAATTGATTAGTATATATTTATGGGTTTGAATATGCCTTAGCAATTTTAGGTTGCGAAAACAAAATAGATAAAATCCCCTAAAATCCCTTTTATCTCGAAATGTTAATTCTAGATGGAAATTCCCAATTATTTATGTTAATTTGATGGGATTTATATTATTCTGCAATTTCTGATAATTTCATAGTCTATTCCACTTCTCATCATTCTTTGATTCAAATTGTGAGTTTCTAGTGATAAAATAAGAGTTTAAAGTAAAATTTCTATTCGTAGCTTACACCGTATTCCATCAAACATCCTTCATTTATTTCTATGTAAAAGAGGAGTTGAATTGAATATGAAGTTAGGATTACAATTCCTATTGTTTAGGATATTTCATTAGATTGATGTAATAAATTGAGTTTCTATTTTCATAAGTCTATGTGTTGTGGTTTTAGATATGAATATTTAATCCCTTGTTATAGATATTGAAATCTTGGGAATTTGAAGGATAAGGACTTGTATTAGTATTATGGTTAAAAGAATTGACATCTAGTGCTAGTTTAGGGCGTATAAACCGCATACTAGAATTGATTAGGCGTGAATATAAATATTTATTTCTATAGCATAATAAATGTATAATTATGATGTATAATTGCATAGTTAATTAAGTATTAATCATCATTAATTTCCCCTTTTAGGAAGTTAATTGATATTTTAAGGCATAATAAGGAAGATTCCTTGTATGGCCTTAATTATGAAACGCTAAGATGAGTATTATATATGGAGAGTATTTAAATTATAGCTAAGTCATAGGGATGCGAGGTCAATAGAATTGTATGATAGAAGTCTGCCCTTCACTTTGAGGCTACCAGCAGTTGTGTACACTTCCTATTGATGTGAGACGTCTCCTATGATAAATATTTGTGATGACGCGAGGTTAGTCCCAAATTCTGTAGGGTAAATCTGCCCAATTAATCTGGTTCCAAGTTCCTACGATTAGTCGGACTAATGTGAGACATCATTATGGGTATGGGCCATATTACGAAGGGCTTACTTTGGGGTTTTATGGTATTAAGTGGTTGTTTGAGGGCCCACCTCTTCCCCCAAATGAAGTATTAAATGGCCAAGGGGCTAGTTATTAGGCACGGTAGGTGGTATCTCGATAAGTTCCCACTTACGGATAAGGTATTAAGTAACCAATTTAGGGTCCGCCTTTCCATAAAAAAGTATTAAGTGGCTCAAGAGATTCCATGCGATGTCGGCTCTATAGTCACCTTTGAGGGGACCGCCTTGGGAAATAGATATTAAATGATGGAGTCTGCCTTAATTGAGGTCTTAAATGGCTAGAGTATATCTATTTTCCAATAAAAGGTATTAAGTGACTTGGATACTATCTCTTGCATTGTTAGACATTTATGACGTGGAATTTGGGTTATGGGATTTAGAAACCTGCTTAGGGAAAGGAAGGTATTAAGTGGTTGATTGTGGACCCGCCTCCATTCCTTATAAGAAGTATTAAATTGTTTTATGTATGTAGACATATTCTTATTTTGAGATATACTACCAAAGTACTGAAATGGTAAGACTCGAGATTTTTATTTACCAGACATTTGTTGTTCTGACTCCCTCTTCATTACAACGCAGGTTATGGACGGAGTGATGACAATGACGATGCTCGAAGGTGGAATGGATTAAGCTTGTGGCAGTTATTATATTTTATGATATTTTTATGATGTACCCATGTATTTGCGCAAATGATGTAATGGATCTTATGTGATAGTTTTATGATGTTTTGTATTATGACATTTCAAATGGTTTTTGAAATAAATGGGTACAATTTGATATTATAATTATTCCATATGGTGTGAGTTCTGAAAGAATAGTTATTGCTTTGTACTATTAATTGTTTTCCAACTAATAGCTAGCCTTAGAATAGATCTATGTTTCGATGGGAATTTTCTAGGTCGAAATTTAGGCATGTTATAAGTGGGTTATTACAAGTCGAACCTTGAACACATTTTTTATTATTTTGTTTTTCAATTTTTCAAATGCCCGTAACTCTTCCATACGAACTCCGATTTCGAAGTATTATATATGAAAATTGTCTAGAAAATTGCTACAAACTCAATGGTGCCAGTTCCGTAGCCAAATTAGGGTGTCTGTGGAAATTTTCTTTTTAGTTCTTTTTTTAATTCAATTTACGTTTCCTCTTAAATTTCTGTTAAATTATTGTAAAATGTTACGTAAATTTTCTGGGATATTACATTTCCCCACGTCCTTGAAATCTTAAGGGACGGAAAAATGTAACTTATACACAAATAATCAATAGTTACAACTATCTACTCATCCATCATCCACGGTAATCATTGTCTTTAGAAACTTTCGAAGTCAATATGTATACAAAGTGAAATGCATATGAACTTATCCTAATGCAAAAAGTAGGCAGTCTACTGATCCATTCGACCTCTTGTTATGCAAGTGCTCATGCCATGTATCCAAAACATATGCAACATCCTAAATAAGTATACTTGTAATTCTTCATGTATGTACAACTATTTTACCCATATGCAACATCCATATGCATGATAAATAATCAATCAAGCATCCATATGTACCATATAAAACATGCTAGACAATAATAAGGGATAATGTGAATGTGTGTGTACTAACTGAGGATATGTTGTCCTAAATGTGTATAACAAACAATCCAAATAATACACCCATTAGCATCCACCATCCAAACCACGTCTTATTGACATGTTTACAACCATTCCTACCATCCAATGGTCTCTACCTAAGCTAGAACCTATTTATAAAAATAGTCTCTTCCCACTAAAGTGGAAATGTGCCAGAACAGAGTTTGGGATGGGTAGCGTGGACTTCCTCCTCAAGCTCCCATGTACTCTCAATCGGATCATCTCCCTACTGGGCTCTACCCAGTTTAATTATCCCATTACAAAGTCGATTGTCTCATACCCAAAAATACAAGTAGGTGCATAGCGATCAAGGGACTCATCTATCCTTTTTAACTTGATCTTGGTAACTACATCTTATACACACTTCTATAAGTACCTAACGACCGCTTCACAATATTTAAGCCGTATCCTTTCTTGCCTTGGGGATTTTCTACTTATCCACTTTCCAATTGTGGACTCAGCTCCACTGACTACCCCATTTGTCTCCTATCAGTACATGCTTTACTACCTACCTTGGGCAATCCTTGTCCCTCTATGAAATAAATCTATCCACAATTTCCAACTGCACTTCTCATCCTTTACCACTGACATAAACCTTTATTCTGGATGTATGTGCATAGGTAATTCTTTGAAATACTTGCTATTAACTTCAATGGTGTCGTCATGCACCATACAAAATAACTTGAGCATAAGTATGCTCCTACCAAATTGTAGCTCTCTGGAATCCTCAACTCATAACATACTGCCTTAACTCATCCAGTGGTATACCTAATCACTTCAACTTCTAGATACCAAGTGAGACAACTCAAATATGGGCGGTGTCTCCTTTTACGGTACTTCCTATTTAGCTCATTGCTATTTCTTCACTTTACCTAAAGATATCCAACTTGGTGATTTTTTAAATTGTTGAAAATAACAAAACTCCTTTTCCAGTTCGGTCTAGAGGGATATATGCTAAATTCTATAGGTGAAAGTTTGGTCTACCTTCCTATTCAACTTTAAAAATAAAATGTCCTAAAATTAATTGAAGTGATAACATAGAATCACTATAACATTGGTAATAATCACTTAAGTGGTACTTTATTTGCGTGTGACTGTTATGCACACAACTATGTATTCTAAATTAGTCTTCCATGGATTTCCTTAAGTAAATAGTCTTCTTCAATTCCAAGGGATGATTGAGAAAAATCATTTGCAAAATTTTTTTACTACTACCTTATTTGGGATATTTTTGTGGTTTGAACTTCCAAAACTTTACCATCTGTTTATGTCCTTCCATAGATAAGACCACTTTACTAGACAAAATCTCTTATCACTTTATTCCAATTATTTCACGGTTAAGATAACTCAATATGGACAAATGCCTTGTCATCTTATCCCAATAGACATGATGACCAATACTTTGGTTTATACTTAGGAATTTCTATATTTTAATGCATCGGAACTACATTTCTCCCAAAGGAAAGATTGACGGTGTAAATTTCAATGTCTTATCACAAAAGGAGAATTTGTGTTACGTTTAGAATTACAAGGAATTATCTTTTTAATAATTATTGAAATAGATGGTACAAAATACGATGACCATCCCTATTTTGTACATCTCTTTCATTTGGGTATATTCCTTGCCATTTCAAATGATACACCTTTATTTATAAATCTAAACTTGATAATCTGTTGGAATTTACACTACAACCCTTTATATTCCAATGAATTAAAATACTACTTAAATCCCATTTCCAATTTATCACTACTACCCATATCAATTCCAACAAAATCTAGGACCACCTAAATCTCAACAATTTACCATAACAACTATATTTACATTTTACTTACACACGTCCTTAAAATTTACAAATCCTGAACTATCGCATAATCTATAAGTTCAGGGACTACTATTACCCAACATTTTCTAGATTCAAATGTGTGAAAATTTCTAACCATACAATTCCAATGTTTACTTAGGCATACTTGGAACACATCTACAATGGTAGACCTCAATAGGGTAACCCCGCTCGTAGGCTACTATGGGAACCAATTTCCACCAATACCACCGCATAATGCTACTATGGGGCTACTCTCCCACTAATATGACTTCCCACTTATGTCAACCTGGCCCGCTTGTAGCCTCCAATGAAACAACATAATACCTGGACCTTTCGTAACATATAGGTATCCTATCTTCATCTACGTGGAACCGACGAATACTCAGACCACCCTTTTGTCACTTAACTTACTATATAAGAATTGAAGTAGATCCTACTTGGCCATTTTTGCACTTCAAATTGCACAAAACTCTTTGCATATATTGCATCCCTTGATAACAACCATCTTGGCTTACTATTTCCATATTCGAAAATATATTTTATTCAAATCAAACTTTCCAAACTTTTCGACACAAATATCATACGATTCAAAGCATACTTAGGTAAAAATTATCATACGATTAAAATTGAAAAGATTATTATATCCCCATGTTTCCCTTTTTACCTCTGGCCCAACCATCTCAAGGCTTCTGAATTCCATTGTCGATTTTGTCCTAGTAGGCTATTTAATCATATTTGTCTAAGTCCAATCTATTTATTTTCTTTCAAAATATTTTCACTTTACCTTTTTTAACCAAAACCTTTAATTTTTTTTGACATTATTTCGATAAAATTAGTAATTTTTAAAACTATAAAATCCTCCCTATTATTTTTAACCATGGTTTTCCTCTTACCAAGATCCTGACATTTTCTTTAATTAAGTTATCAACAAGGTTAAAGCTTTATTTAAAAAGTATACTTAAAACACACCATTTTAACATTTTCCTTTATAAATAAGAAATTTTCACAAAAGTGTAAAAGATAATGTGGTATTTTTAACTTACTATTATTTTAGAGTTAGACAAAATGTTGATAAAAGACGTTTCAATACTAATCATTTCTTATTTATAAAAAGAGTTCAAAAATCAGATCTTACATACTTCTCAATTTTTATTTTTATTTTTATTTTAAAAATGTTCTATTATTAAAAGCAAAGTGCACATTGAGGGTAAGTGTAACAGTGTGCCTAAAAGACAAAAATGCTTTAAACGCAGTTATAGATAAATCAATTTTTATCAAATTCTCAAATTTTACTGATTATTTTATAAAAAATCATGAATCAACTTATTTTCTTTTTAAATGTCAGACATATACAGTTTCTAACTTTTTTAAAAGCATTTTCTTTGGTTGATTACTTAAATTGGAGTAGAAAATAGCAATCTAATTACCTATGCCCACTATACCAAACAATACTTCAAGTGCATAAGGTTTCCATTCTTCGTTTCAAAGGTGGTTAACTCAATTTTCTTTTCCAATATAGTGTCTGATTCCTTTAAGGAAATATTCCGTGTTACAATCTCATTATCTGATATTTTGATAGTGACAACTACACAAGAATATATTGTTTATATAATTAACTTTTGCAGGAAATTATATCAACTATCGAAGAGATATACACAACAGAGACAAGACGAAGATGATGTACAATGTAGTATAAGTCATAGATTTGATTATACTTATGTTAAAATCTCTTCAAATTGGTATATATACACACACACATAAAAGTCATTATTGAAAACATTTTTTAAAGCAGAGAAAATGTTTTCAAAGGAAATTTAAAATAAAAAAAGAAGGCAAAGAAACATACACTTAAAATGTGTATTTTAGCCGTTTGAAATTGAATTTTAGATGTTTGAAATAAGTTTCAGCCTTTTGAAATACAATTTCAAATGTCTGAAATAACTATTTTTTGAATTGGTTTGTTTTTTCCTTTTTCTTTATATTTTCAGCCATCTAAATTTTAAAACCAATGAGTTGACCTGTACGAGAAGAAGTGTCTCTTCATAGAAATTTAAATTTTAGGGAGTCACCTTCTTCCCCAAAGGTTGCAATCCTTCTAATGGCTATACCCTTTCAACTAGAACTATTCACCACTATAAATAGAATTGAAATCTATGCTTTTTACCAACCAATTCTTCTTGCTTTCTTATTCTATTTCTTGTTGAATACTCTCTTTCATTCAAAAGATTCATATTGTGAACTATTGATCACTTGTACATTCAAGTTACATTTCTAGAATGATCATATACTTCTAATTCTTCACAAATAGATGTTATACCATTTACGAAGAAGATTATAGAAAGGTTGTACTATTCCGACTCATCCGTGCTATTCAGAACATAAGAGGTCAAAACACTTTACTACTCTTTGTATTTAAAGTCCCGCCGGAGAACTTCAGGCACGAAGTCTAGTTCGACAACATAGACAGTTTGTAATATAGAAGTCCTATTCAACGACTCAGGCAGTTTGTAATATGCATGTTCCTCTAGGTTAAATCAAAGAGTTGTTCAAATCCAAAACGAGTTTGGGATTGGACGTAAAACGGGAAGTTCAAACCAGTATAAAAATATCTGTGTCATCGTTTTTACTTTCTTTATTCCACTACTTATCCACTAGTGATTAGATATATAGACTTTATTTAAGCTATTGGTATAGAAGTCTCAGATTAGTAAAATACTTTATATTACGCGATCCATAGCAACTTTCCTTTGTTATAGGCCGTCATATAACCGTCATAAGATTCTGATATTCAAGTAATATGAATAACACTACTACGGATTTTGTTGAAGGATAATCTACTATATGACCACCAATATTTAATGGATTAAACTATACTTATTGGTAAACTAGGATGAGAATATATATGCAAGCTAATGGGTATGACACCTAGAACATTACACAACAGGAATACACTATTCCTACTACTAACTATACACAATGGTCAAACACCTAAAAACTAGATGCTACTAGTAACACTAAAGCTATGAACATGCTATTTTTCTCGCTGGAAAAAAATGAATTTAATAGAGCTAGTATGTGTACATCTGCTTATGAAATATGATGCAGCTTATACACATAAAGGTACAAACAAGATTAAAAAAGCAAGATCTTTATGCTTAAAAATCAATTTCAAAATTTTAGAATGAAGTAAGATGAGAGTATTAATATGTACTCTAGATTTAAAGATATCTATATTCACTTCTTGCATTAGGATAAAAATATACAGATTTTGATGTTGTGTTAAAAATCCTCAACTCTTTCACTGTTGACTGGTAACGAAAGGTCTTAGCTATCGAAGAAGCTAATCTCATTTCAACCATAAAACCAGAAGAGTTAATAGGAAATCTCATGTACTTTGAAGTGAATTTACAGGCCAAATGAGTACAAGCTCAAGACAGAAAGATAATCTTATTTCAAGCAGAGAAGAAGAATCTGATATAGATGATGATAGTTTTGCATTTCTAGCCAAAAAATTTAAGAAAATTTTTAAATATAAGAGAACTAAAAAGTTTGGTAATAGCAATAATGATACGTCATCTTCATCGCTCAAAGGCTATGAATGTGATAAGATAGATCATATTAAAAAAGATTGCCCGAACATCAAGAAGGAGAAAAATAGCTTCAAGAACAAAAAGAGAAATTTTACAAATAGAAGAAATAAGAATTTGCAGTCACATAGGATGACTCAGACTCATCTTCTTCCTCGGGTAGCAAGAGTGCTTAATGAATAAGGCAAACGTATGTTTCATACCTACTAATAACAATAATGATGTAAGTGATTTTTCTTTCAATGATCTAGTAGAAATAAATTCCAAGTTAATAGATAGACTAAAAGATCTAAAAAGAAAATATAATGACCCTTTAGGATAGTTAAATAGAAGTGAATCAGAAGTTAACATGTTGAAGGATGAAAAGAAAATATTAGAAAAAGAATTATTGAAATCTCAAGAATCATGTGTAATTCTAACATCTCAAATCATTATATTAAGTAGTGAAATAGAAGTTCAGAAAACTAAAAATGTTAAATTAACAAAAGAAAATTGTGATTTAAATTCTAGTGTTAATATAGTAGGTATAGAAGTAACATACATTAAAAAAAAGTTAGAAAGTATTTCTTAAAATGATTCAAATTTTAATAAAGGTAGAGAAAACCTATCTAGAATTATTAACAATTCATAATCTTCATTTAATAAGAAAGGTTTGGGTTATAATTAAACTAGTAAGGAAGTAAAATCTAGTCCTAGAAAACACAGCTCAATATATAGGGTTTCAAAAAAAGGATGATAGTCAAAATAAATCTATAAACAAGCCTAACTCTAAAAAGATATGGGTTCCAAAGACTAACAACCATCTCATAAGACATAAATATATAGAGACATTTATATCCAGTGTACAAAAAATTCTGATTTTACTTTCAAAGGGAACACCAAATCCTCTTGGGCATAGCTTCCTAAGACCTAAGCCATGGACCCTAACGTAGGAAGTGGGTACCATAATATATTGTTTTTTACAGGTACACCACATACGGAGGGGGAGATATATTCCAAATTTTCTATTGCTTATGGAAATGGAGCTACAAATGAAGGAAAATCAAAAAAATTAGTAATCTTATCTTCGAATATATTTTTAAGAATTCATATTTAAAAAATAATTATATTCTCTACAAATTAAATTCTTATATATCTCTAATTGATATATATTTTCTTTCTGTCAATGGAAAATGGGGAGAGAACTATATGGCCATATTGATAGAGGGATAACAAAGTTAGTTTTATATAATCTTAACTTGTATAGTTGTCATCATAAAAAAGTGGGAGAATGTTAGAACTTCGTAATTTGATATTTTGATAGTGATAACTATAAAAGAATATATTATGTATATCATCAACTTTTGCAGGAAATTATATAAACTATTGAAGAGATATACACTACGGAGATAAGACGAAGATGACGTACAATGTATTATTAGTCATAGAATGTCATGTCTAGAATATACATATGTTAAAATCTCTTCAAAATGGTATTCACAAACAAGACATTAACAAAAACAATTTTAAAGAACAGAAAATGTTTTTAAAGTCAATTTAAAAATAAAAAGGAGGCAAAGATACATACACTTAAAAAGTGTATTCCAGCCATTTGAAATTGAATTTCAGATGTCTAAAATAAGGTTCAGCTATCTGAAATATAACTTCAGACGTATGAAATAACTATTTTTTGAAGTGGTTTTGTTTCTACATTTCTCTATATATTTTCAGCCAGCGGACCTGTACGAGAAGAAGTGTCTTCATAGAAATTCGAATTCTGGAGAGTCACCTTCTTCCCCAAAGGTTGCAACCCTTCTAATGGTTGTAACCTTTCAACTATTCACCACCATAAATAGAGTTGAAATTTATTCTTTTTACTAACCAACTCTTCTTGCTTTCTTATTCTATTTCTTGTTAAATTCTCTCTTGCATTCAATAGACTTATGTTACAAAATATTGATCACTTGTACATTTTAGTTACATTTCTAGAGTGATCATATACTTCCAATTCTTCATAACCACACGCTATACCATTTACGAAGAAGATTATAGGAAGGTTGTACTATATCGAATCAACTATGTTATGCAGAACACAAGAAGTCAAAACACTTTACTACTCTTTGTAGTCGAAGTCCTGTAAGAGATCTTCAGGCATGAAGTCCTGTTCGGTAGCTTATGCGGTTTGTAATATAGAAGTTATGTTATGTGGCTCAAAAGGTTTGTAATATACCTGTTCCCCAGGTAAAGTGAAGGTGTTGTTTAAATCTAGAAAGAGTCTAGGACTGGACATAGAATAGAAAGTTCAAACCAGTATAAAAATCCCTGGTGTGATCGTTTTTTCTTTCTTTACTCTAATCTGTTGCTAGTATAATAGTGATTAGATATATACTTTATTTAACCTATCGGAAAACAAGTCTCAATTTAGTAAAATATTTCATATTATTCAATCCATAGCGACTATCATTCCAGCCATACCTTTAAAAAAATATGAGTCCTTATGACCATTACTAATATAAGAATAGGTTTTCTACTCTAATTAGGAAATCCACCTTTAATTTATAAAGTCCTCCTTATGCTGTAAATACCAAATTCTTATTGTAAGGGTCTCGTGGGACTAATCTTTTCCATTCACCCTTAAGTCCATAATTTACTTGCCACTTCTAGTCTTTCTTAATGAGGTATACTCCAATAAATGTAATAAGTTTATTTTTCACCTCAACTATTATAACCTTAACACTCATTCTAACCCACAATCGTCTGCTTCTATAAGGGATGAGCCAATAATCACCTTATAAGCCAAAATATATAGGTTGTTGTATGTTAATACACATATCAAAAAATTATAATTACACTCTCTTAGTTGGGTTAGGCTCATTTTGTCTCCTTGCTTTAGATACCGATGGAACCATATGGGGATGTTCACGCTCGGAATCTTAGCTGCCTTTCTAAATCCATTCCTTTAAGATTTGTTCTCATTCTCACTGCCTTGCGATTGGGAATAAATTTCAACTTTTCCAAAGATAATACTTGGCAAGATTACTTGATATTATTCTTTCTTGTTATACTTATATATATATGTAAAACCTTTGAAACCTTTTCATCTACACATCTTTCGAAAGTCCATTTTGAAAAACCTTTTGAAAACCTTTTTGAAGAAACCATTTTTAAAAAAACTTTTCAAGTACGTTCTATCAATATGTGCCTAAATCCTAGGGAATCTTAAATCTAAGCTCTGTTACCAAATGCAACGACCCAAACTTCCAAACACACCGATCCAAAGCGTAGTGTGACTTTCAAACTCACGTCATGCCAAGAAATACAAGCCATCAAGTTCTAAAACATTATAGAGCAGAGTTATAAGGGTAAGTTCTAAGACGTTCTACACTTTCAGATATCACATTGAAAGGAATTAAGATATAAATACAGAAAATAGACATTTAAGAAAAACAATCTCTCAAATACTTAATTTACATATACACTGTTTCCAAGTTACAATACAAGTGTTATAGACTTCTAATACAATAAATGACTACAAGAGATATAATGTATAATATGAGAACTCCATCGTTGAGCTCCTTTCACCACGTACTATGCCCAATCAACTGCTAACCTGTCATCCCGTGGTGGAGAAAAATGGAAAGGAGGAAGTAGGTTAGACAAAAGTCTGGTGAATGGATACAAGTTTAATATGTGATAATCATGCATGGTTACGTACTTATCTGGATGATATAGGGTGTGATACAAGTATCTGTGAATTCTTAAAGTTTATTACCTAATAGTTCTTGTCTAATACATTCCTACACTATAATTTGTGTAGGCTAATACAATGGATCGAACTAAAATCGCATCTCATGTCTAACGATCGACCACTGCTCCAAGAGCTGCTCAATGTAAGTAATGTCGTTGGGCTACTAGACATATAACACTGCCACACCGCTACTAAACATGGAAACACCACCCCCTTGGCTAATAAACATGAAACATCGCCACTAGGCTACTGTGGGACTAAATTCCCACTACTATCACCGCTGTTAGGTTATTGCGGACATAAACTTCCACTAATGTCACTGCCATTAGGCTATTGGGAATGTTTCCCGCACCATGCCTAGAGAGGAAGAACCTAAAATGCTGACTCAGCAGAAAATCTCATCGTTTGCATTCGCGTCCACCCCTCGATCATAGTGTTGGCCTCTTATTGCACACTCTAGGTCCTTCTTTTCTAATTGTATCACATGCGTCAGGAATTTGTAAATATTGGGACCTTCCATTATGCCAGACCCGCTCCATCAAGCATCCATGCGAGCTGCATGCCCACAGTTGGAACCTTCTGTGAGTGCTTTTCGTGAAAATACATCGTGTCAAACCAATTCGTTAGAATGCGGATTAAGGATCTTAAGGCTAGAATTAACACTAGAGGGGGGTGAATAGTGTTTTAAGAAATTTGTTAATCTTTTTGAGTTTATCTTAATTTGTTAATAATGTATACACTAATCAGACACAGATATGAACACAAAATCAAATACAGATGCAAATATAAAGTAAAAGCAGTAAAGGAAAGAACATACCGGATTTTATACTGGTTTGGAGTTACCCTACATCCAGTCCTGCAACACAAGTACGGATTTCCTTTCAAAAACAATTCTTACAAATACAACCCTCGATTTCAAGGCTACGAGGTACACCGCTCCAGATTCACAATCCTTTGGGTAGAGATACTTGATTTACCGGGCAACAAGTTCACCCAATTGATTTCCAGGGCTACAATCACACCTTCTCTCGCTCAATTGATTACAAAAAGTCTATAACTCAGATTAGCACTTGGATCTTGTAGAGATAGTGGAGAGAATCAAAACCAGAAATTATCTAGTTAGATTCGATATTGATTTCGGTAGAGTAATGGTGTAATTTGTAAATAAGAAAGTGGAGAAGAAGAGGAGAAGTTAAATCAGAGAAAAAAGTAATTAAAATTCGTTGAAAACACCCTTTATTTATAGTAGATCAATAGCCATGTCCATTGGTGAAGGGATGTGGCGAATAGACACTTCTTTTAAAAAACAATTTAACTGTCACCATGTCGACAGGGGTACATGTGACCATGTCGACATGCCCTTGTATTTTTTGGTGATTTGTTTTTCTTTGAAAATAATTTCTATATTATATTATACTTATATTTAAACTTTAAAATATACTTATATATAGTTATAATACATAAATAACTATAGAGAACAATATTAAAATATATATAATAATTTTTTATACTTTTATATTTAAATCTTAAGTATAAATATATAAAACAGCTAAATATATTAATATCAGAATTATAGTTTAAAAACTTAGGATAATAATTTAAAATCAAAGATATTTAAAATTAAGGATATTTAAAACCAAGGATATTTTTTAGGCTAAAATATATTGAAAAACCAGGACAGATGATTTTGGTTTTTAAACAGGAATATTTAAAATCATTTTGAAAAACAAGCTATATATTTTGAAAATCATTTTGAAATAAAAGTAGGTGGATACAAAAAGATGTTCCACTAGATTTTTCGTAGGTTCCATCCTACTTAGGGTTCCATCCCTTTAACGAGCATGAAGTGGATTCCATTCCACGAATAAAATAGATTTTAAGATGTCAATGCCTTTCTATGAGTTTTAACAATATTCCTAACTATATAACTTATCTTGGAAAGTTGAACTCTTGAAATTCTTGATAATCATGAGTCTTGAATCTTGATATCTTCAATCTTTGATCTTGAATCTTTATACTGTACAGTTCTTCATTCTTTAGTACCTACAAACATATCTATATATATCTACACAATAATGTTAGTATTATATATTTTATAATCTAATTCTAAGTAAGGTTGTTGTCATCAAAACCAACTCCTCAGGGACTAACACAATTACTATTCTAGATTGGGTAAACAATATTACCCAACACCGCCGCTAACTAGCATTCGTTCCTATGGAATTAGCCTCCCTACAAGTCCTAACATGCACCCAACTGCCCTTAAATAGGCCTACAATAATTCACATTTTATATAATTCTTATTTATAAATATAGGCCTTAGGCTGAGGTTCAAATTGCCAGTTTTCATTACGAACGGTCGAACGCTTATACCCTTCGGTCGACCACTACAGGTAGACTGATAGGGTTTTCATATCGACCGTTAATGAACAAATTTTGGGGTTTATTCCTGTTCTATCGTCGATTATTTATGCGCTTAAGTCAGGTTGTTAACAATGTCTGATTTACCGTAGTTACAGTCTAAGATAAACGTAGATGGCGAAGTAGAGACATAAAAGGCTAGCCTAGTTGTGAAAGGATTTCATCTAATTCAAGCTGTTGATTATGACGAGATCTTTTGGCTCGTAGCCATGCTTAAGAACATTTGGATTATTCTAGCCATAGCTGCATTCTATGACTATGAAATATTACAAATGGATGAAAAAATGGCTCTTTTAAACCATGTTTTAGAGGAAACCATCTATATTTTGCAAACTGAGGGTTTTGTTGTCAATGGGAGTAAGGTAAAGGCTTGCAAGTTATTAAGTCCATTTATGGACTTAAACAAGCTTCAAGGAGTTGGAACAAGTGTTTTGATAAGGTAATCGAACAGTTTAGTTTTTATCATAACATAAAGGAAGTGTGCGTATAGAGAAAGTAATAGTGTAATGACCCGTAATTTTAACTATTTTAAAATATTAAATTTAATATATTTTTTAATTAAAATGGTTAAAAATAAAGTTTAATGATTTATTAATGTAATTTATTGGTTATGAACTTAAATAAAATTTTGAATAACAAAATTCGACATGAATGTATAAACTTCATAATGGAAAATTTTCAAACTTTTGACTATTCATATATATATATATATACACACATATATATTGGTATATGTTATAAAAATAATGCATACGGAAAATATAAATATCTATATATATGAAGAAAAAAACATGTGTATATCTAAAAATATGTATATGTATATGTAGATATGATATAAGTATATATATAAGTATATGTATATGTATATATGTTATATTAAATAGTGAATATGTAAATATATGTAAATATGTAAGTATGTGAATATATATGGTAACAATAGTGTAAATGTATGCATATATATATATACATATAAATATATATAAAAACATAAGGAAACATCATCATGGCAAAACATCAATTCAAGCACAAACATTAAATCAACTTAAGATCAAATCAAATCCATATGAAATCACATTAGCTCATAAAATCAAATAAAGAAGAAAATAAAAATAAAAAGAAAGAAAGAAAAGATAAAATGAAAAGGGTACTGTATATGAGAAAAGCCTTCAGCTTTTGTCCAACCTGTTCCCTCTCTATAAATACACTGTCTTGGTTTGTTCATGTTTAACATTTAAGCACATATAATGTGACGCCCCACCTCCATACCCACGCTGGCCAAGAACACTACTAGGTAATGTCGTCGACTAGCGTGGAGAATGAGGCTGTTGAGGAGCGACCATCTGTGCAATTGCCTTGTGCGAGTACCGATATGTCAGATAGTATAACATGCATTTCATTTTCAAGAGGAAATCCGACATACCGATGCAAACTCAAAGCTACCACACAGTGGCTAGGTGGACCTCGGAAACAAGTATAGAAATAAACATAACACAAAACAGTCATGGACATTCATATCACAAAGGTGGAAACAAATATGAATATATAACACAAAGAAGTGTACATCAGAGTAGTGGTCAAATAAGATCCACAATATCACAAAAGAATAGATACAAGTGCTAGACAAAAGAATATGTATACATCATAGAGTCTCTATCTCAATGTATATCAACAAAAACTACTAATCTAATGTAGTTAGGCAAAAGTCAGAAGATGATCCCAAATAAGGAGTCAAGCAGAAGCACCTGTAACATCTCGGTCTGACCCGAGTATTATTTAATAAGAAAATAATAAACGGATCAGTCAAGCTATAAATATCAGATAAAGGAATGAGATATAAGCAGAGATGATATAAGAACGTATGATAATAATAATTTCATACTAGAACAAATATGATTTAAACAACAACAAAATTATACAATATCTCAAAAATCTCAATGCACCAAAAAGAATGTCATATTCTGTATTTTATTCACCAAACCACAAATATTGACAAATATATTAATGCCAATCGTATAAAGAGGTGAAACACAAATTCTAGAAATCACAACGAGAAATCCAGAAATCACAAAAGGGGGGAGGCCTATCATAAACGGGAGCATGAAAACACACCAACACGTGTATCACAAATGGAACGCTCTTCCATAGTCGCTAACCATAAAAATTGAGCCGAAGCTCCATAAACGGTCCGAAGACCACGGGTCGCTACCCCGCCAAATTGAACCGAAGTTCCACAGAAACGGGGTTTAGTCTCCCTCGTAGACAAATAGACATAGCACATCGCTAGTCTAAATCACAAAATGATCATCATCGATCAATAAAAAGTGTGAATTACACTAAGCTAGTAAATATATGAGTTTAGCTTCATGTCCCATAACCACTAGCTTAACTTAAATATTTACGAACAAATTGTAGATTTCCACTCAAAAATTGTCACGAGAGTTTCAATCGAACAAGTCCAAAAATTAACCGACGAAGTAAACGCAAGCGTTTCATACCACTTGTTTTGCTAAGCCGTTTAATTATATTTTCTCATACGAATGAGGTAAAGGTTTGTATATACTAATAGATTGGAAAACGGTTGTGGAAACAAGCTTTATGTTTAAAAATAGAGTTGAAATCATCTTTGTAAGAGTTTGAATATTTACTACTAGTATAGAAAACCTTTATATTTAAAGTGACAAATCATAGAAATGATTGTAGAAACAATCAATCACCAAAATCCACGTTCGAAGACGTGAATCAAATCCAAAGAAATCGATACCAATTACATTAAAATGGACATTCTCAAAAATCCCAAAAAAGAAGTCATCAAAGTCAATAATAAATGATAACAATAAATCGGATAATCACGAATCGATAAAAGTTGGAATCTCAAGTTAAATAAGCAAAATAGGCAAAATGAAGCAGGTCAGTCGACTGGCCTTCTGCAGTCAGTCGACTGAACCAGAACCCGAAAGTTTTCTTGGCCTGCCGTCAGTCGACTGGCTGTAGCTGAAACTGATTTTCAGCTTAACAAATGGAGGAGAAAACTCACACCATTTGCAACCGGTCGAGCAATGGACTTTAGGGGCTTTTGCCAATCGACACCCCAGCCCTATAGGCTCTCCGAAACACCACCAAAAGCATGTTCATAAATCAAAGCTAGGATTTTCAAAGTTTTAACTTCAAACACCAAAAATTGAAATGTTCACCAAACCAATCCAAACAAAAATCAAATGAACATGTAAAGATGTTAGGAGTTCATACCTAACAATCAAGGATAGTTATAGACATAGATGTGAGATAAAAATCTCACCTTTTTACACAAAAACAGGGAAGGAGAAGCTTGAAAACAAAGGACGATCAACCACTCTTCAATCCCAACTCAAGAAGCTTGAATTCAAGCTTAAAAGAGAAACATTTCCTAAGTTAGGTTTAGGAATTTCTGAAATTGAAAGGAGAACGAGTTAGGGAAGAAGAAGAGAAGGCTTACCAAAGCTTCTTCTTGAATTTGGAGCTAGAACTTGATTTGCAAATTGGAAACTAGGGCTTAGGAATTCTAATTCTTTTTTCTCTTCCTCCATTTTTATCTAAAGCGTGAGTTTTATTAGGAAAATGAAATGAATGAAGAGAAGAGAGGGTGAAGCTTGGGTCTAATGGGCTGAAACTAGACCAAAGCCCTAAGTGAAAAAGTATCGAAATTTCACTAACTCCAAACATATCAATGTTTATAATCAAAAAGGTCGCAAACGTCATTTTGAACTCAATGGGGGTGGTCTCGAGTCCCAATTCGACTGTTTGCAAAAAGTGGCTTTTCGGACTAAAATCCGACTAACGATACCATATTTAAATAAAATATTTAAATAGATAATTGTAAAATATGCAGGTTGTTACAGACTCTCCTCCTTAAAGAAATTGCATCTTCGCAATCATAAGAAATATTTGAACAAAAAGTAACAACCATAAAAGCATATCAACACAAAAGAAGAAATTTGAAATAAGAAGTTCACCTCAAAGAGCTCAAGAGAGTAAGTCCGGATGTGTTCGCTCGATGAATTCTCTAGATTCCCAAGAGAAATCCTTAGGATTTGAGGACCATTGAACTTTCACAAGCGGGACATCTTTATTTCGAAGGCGTTTAACCTCCGAAGCAATAACACGAATAGGATGTTGCTCATATGTTAAATTAGGCGAAACTTCAATTTCTTCAACAACACCAGGCTCAAGAATAGTGTCGGAATCTCGAAAGTATTTCCGTAGTTGAGAGACGTGAAACACTTCATGAATAGCAGAAAATTGAGCCGGTAACGAAAGGCGATAAGCCACGGAACCAATGCGTTCGGTGATGGGAAATGGGCCAATATATCGAGATGCTAATTTTCCCGATCGACTGAAACGCACAACACCCTTCATGGGTGAAACACGAATGAACACAAATTCTGCCATAAAAAATTCTAATTTTCTTCTTCTATTATCGGCATAAGATTTTTTTCTACTTTGAGCTTCTTTCATCCTATGACGAATAAGGTCAATCTTCTCTGTGGCATCACGAATAAAATCTGGACCTAAAACCAGCTTTTCACCGGCTTCAAGCCAACACGAAGGAGATCGGCATGGCCTTCCGTAAAGTGCCTCGAAAGATGCCGTACCAATACTAGATTGGAAGCTATTGTTATAGGAAAATTCAACAAGAGAAATATGATCTTCCCAACTTCCACCAAAATCAAGAACACATGCACGAAGAAGATCTTCAAGAGTTTGATTCACACGCTCGGTTTATCCATCGGACTAAGGGTGATAAGCGGTGATAAAATTAAGCTTCGTTCCCAAAGATTTTTGAAGACCTTTCCAAAATCCACTAGCAAACAATGGATCACGATCGCTAACGATAGAAGTAGGAACTCCATGCAATTTAACAATTTCCTTGACAAAGAGTTTAGCCAAAATAGGTACGGTCCGATTGGACTGAACGGGAATAAAATGGGCGAATTTTGTAAGTCTATCTACTATCACCTATAGGCTATCATGTCCCGAATGGGAATGGGGAAGACCATCAATAAAATCCATGGAAATTTGATCCCACTTCCATATTGGAATTTCCAACGGTTGCAATAACCCACCGGGCCTTTGATGCTCGGCCTTAACGAGTTGGCAAGTCTTGCAACGCTTAACAAAGTTAGCAATATCAGATTTCATTCCCTCCCAATAATAAAGTCGGTTCATATCTGCGTACATTTTACTATTACCGGGATGAATGGTAAATTTAGATCGATGAGAATCTTCTAAAATATCTTTACGAAGATCAATAATATTTAGCACAATAAGTCTAACAAGTTTTCGAATACCGCCACGAGCATCAATATCAAAGTCTTTCAAACCTTCAATATCAATTTTATCCCTACAACTTTGGCTAAGAAGAACCAATTCAGGATCATGCTTTTGAGCTTCAAGAATGCGGTCTAAAAGAGAAGAATGGGCTTCAAGGATACACAAAACCAGAGATGAACATAAATCGGATTCACGATCTCGGATCTCACAAGTGGACAAAGTCTCGAGATCATTCCACTCGGATATCATCATAGAAACAACCGCTTGTTGCTTACGACTAAGGGCATCAGCAACAAGATTTCCTTTTCCGGGAGTGTAAAGAATATCAAGATCATAAGATGCAAGGAACTCGAGCCAACGTTGTTGACGCAAATTGAGTTCCTTTTGAGAAAATAAATACTTCAAAGATTTATGATCGGTGTAGAGAACAAATTTCTCACCCAAAAGATAATGACGCCAAATTCTAAGGGCGAAAATAATAGCCGCAAGCTATAAATCATGAGTGGCATATCTAGTCTCGGCAGGCTTTAATTGCCTAGATGCATAAGCGATAACACGTTCCCGCTGCATGAGAACGGCACCCAAACCAACACGACTCGCATCGGTATAAACAATAAAATCTTGGTTCCCATCGGGAATCACAAGAATAGGAGCATCGGAAAGAAGTTCTTTTAATTTTTGAAATGAAGCTTCACATTTTTCTGACCAAATGTATTTAACTCCCTTCTTTGTCAAACTAGTAAGAGGTACAGAAATCTTAGAAAAGTCTTTTATGAACCGACGGTAATAGCCCGCCAATCCGAGAAAGCTACGAATTTCCGTCACACTTTCTGGTCTCTTCCAATTTTGAATCGCTTCAATCTTTGAAGGATCCATAGAAATTCTGGATTCAGAAACAATATAGCCCAAAAATTTCACACGAGATTGCCAAAAGTGGCATTTAGAAAATTTTGCTTTCAATTGGTTGCTCCTAAGAGTTTCCAACACAACCCGAAGATGATTTTCATGCTCCTCCTCCGTTTTAGAATAAATAAGAATATCATCTATAAAGATGAGAACAAATCGATCGAGGAAGTCTTTGAAAACTCGATTCATAAGGTCGACGAAATAAGCTGGAGCATTCGTCAAACCAAATGGCATAATAAGCCATTCATAAGATCCATAACGAGTACGGAACGATGTCAAAGGAATGCTATCCTCTGCAATACGAAGCTGATGAAAACCGGTAGCTAAGTCTAACTGTGAAAAGACTTTAGCACCACTAAGTTGATCGAATAAATCATCAATCCGAGGTAAGGGATATTTATTCTTGATGGTGAGATCATTAAGTTTGCGGTAGTCAACGCAAAGCCTAAGTGTACCATCAGATTTCTTCACAAAAATAGCTGAAGTTCCCCATGGAGAGGAACTAGATTGAATAAATTACTTCGCTTCCAATTCGGATAATTGTTTGCGCATCTCCTCATTTTCATTATTGGACATACGATAAGGAGGACAAGTAATAGGTAGAGCTCCAGGGACTAGATTAATTCGGAACTCAATTGCTTGCTTAGGTGGTAATCCTAGAACGGGCTCAAATATGTCGGGAAATTCATGAACAATGTGAATGAGAGAAATGACATCTTCCTCATCATCATTATCGTCATCATGAGGATTTAGAGAATACAAGGATGCTTTAGAATTGGAATCTGAATCTTTAAGAACGAGAGAAATCTGCTTAACAGATTGAGGATGCCGAAGATATATAGTCCGCTCAGGACATAGGATATGGGCTACATAACGGTTAAGCCAATCCATTCCCAAAATCATTCCGAAACCAAGGTAAGGCATAACATGCAAATCGGCACGGAAAGAGTAATCACATAAAATAATTTTGACATCTTTACACAATAAACTGAGTGTTGCGGATCCACCAACCGAATTCGTAATCCTTAAAGAAGTCATCAAGCCAATAACATCCAAAGACAAAGCATCAACAAATTCTTTTGATATAAAAGAGTGAGATGCACCCATATCAAAAAGAACTCGAATATGAAGATCACGAAATATAATAATACCATCAAGGATAGAATGTGAAATACCTTGAGCACGAGAAGTGTTAGAAGGGGCTTGTACAACATTTAGCTTGCCCTCCTTCTTGCCTTGAAGTTTGGGACACAAAGATAAAGTATGACCTGAACTCTTGCAATATCGGCAGAAAAGAGGCTTCGGGCACTTTTTTGCATAATGGTCCTTAGAACCACAATTGTAACATTCTCCACGACGAGTGTTAGGAGTATTTGCTACCGAAGTTGTTTGCTTCCCCTTTTGTTGGGATTAGGCTGGGATCTAAAAGGTCTCTTCTTATTGATATTTTGTTTAACCTCAACATCACTTTCTTTATCAGCCTCCTCGAGTCGAAGAGAAATATCAACAAGTTGGTCAAAAGAAACTTCTAATTTTAGAAGTAATGGCTTTTTGAGGCTCTTGTTAAAGCCATACACAAATCTCTGATTTTTCTTCAATGGGGTATTAATGTACTCGACCCCATATTTGGAGAGAGATTCGAAAGAAGCGACGTAGTCGGTCATGAAAGATTCACCTTGAACAAGGTCAATGAAGCGTCGAGCTAGAGATACTTTTTCAGCTTTCGGCATGAATTTCAACTCGAACCTTTCCCGGAATTGCTCCCAAGTAAGGTCTACCTCAATAATTCGGAGATAAGAAGCTCGTACTAGTCTAATGCTCTTTCTTAGAGCATACTAGAAGCCACTTGGACTCGATGAAGATCGATAAGATTCATGTGAGAAAAAATGCGGTCGCATGTTCGAAGCCAAGCCTGGACTTCTATAACGCTGTCGGAACCTTTGAATGGCTTTCCACCCAAATTAGTGTAGTCACTGCACAAGCGTGCAAACCCAGACTTAGGATGTGTGGGCTCAGGAATAGGTCCGACAGCTTGAGCATTTCTTACTAGATCAAGAAGTTGCTGAGCAGACATAAATACTCCATCCTGGGGAGTAGCACTAGATTGACCAGCGTTGGGACGGCCAGGTCTAACCATTTCTTTTCTTTAAGAAAGAAAGAAAAGAGAAAAAGATTAATCTCAGAATGAATATCGAACAAACTTGATTGATAAAACAAGGTATCATAAAAAGGAATAGGATAGAACGGGTTGAATAACTCGAATTAAATCCTATGGCACGATTCCTAAGAAAGACTTAGGACAATGATCCTTGCTAGATTATTCTACATTGTTCCGAAGTTTGGCTCTGATACCATGCTATGACGCCCCATCTCTATACCCACACTGGCCAAGAACACTACTAGGTAATGTCGTCGACTAGCGCGGAGAATGAGGCTGTTGAGGAGCGACCTTCTGTGCAATTGCATTGTGCGAGTACCGATATGTCAGATAGTATAACATGCATTTCGTTTTCAAGAGGAAATCCGACATACCGATGCAAACTCAAAGCTACCACACAGTGGCTAGGTGGACCTCGGAAACAAGTATAGAAATAAACATAACACAAATCAGTCACGGACATTCATATCACAAAGGCGGAAACATATATGAATATATAACACAAAGAAGTGTACATCAGAGTAGTGGTCAAATAAGATCCACAATATCACAAAAGAATAGATACAAGTGCTAGACAAAAGAATATGTATACATCATAGAGTCTCTATCTCAATGTATATCAACAAAAACTACTAATCTAATGTAGTTAGGCAAAAGTCAGAAGATGATCCCAAATAAGGAGTCAAGCAGAAGCACCTGTAACATCTCGGTCTGACCCGAGTATTATTTAATAAGAAAATAATAAACGGATCAGTTAAGCTATAAATATCAGATAAAGGAATGAGATATAAGCAGAGATGATATAAGAACGTATGATAACAATAATTTCATACTAGAACAAATATGATTTAAACAACAACAAAATCATACAATATCTCAAAAATCTCAATGCACCAAAAAGAATGTCATATTCTTTATTTTATTCTTCAAACCACAAATATTGACAAATATATTAATGCCAATCGCATAAAGAGGTGAAACACAAATTCTAGAAATCACAACGAGAAATCCAGAAATCACAAAAGGGGGGAGGCCTATCATAAACGGGAGCATAAAAACTCACCAACACGTGTATCACAAATGGAACGCAATTCCATGGTCGCTAACCATAAAAATTGAGTCGAAGCTCCATAAACGGTCCGAAGACCACGGGTCGCTACCCCGCCAAATTGAACCGAAGTTCCACAGAAACGGGGTTTAGTCTCCCACGCAGACAAATAGACATCGCACATCGCTAGTCTAAATCACAAAATGATCATCATCGATCAATAAAAAGTGTGAATTACACTAAGCTAGTAAATATATGAGTTTAGCTTCATGTCCCATAACCACTAGCTTAACTTAAATATTTACGAACAAATTGTAGATTTCCACTCAAAAATTGTCACGAGAGTTTCAATCGAACAAGTCCAAAAATTAATCGACGAAGTAAACGCAAGCGTTTATACCACTTGTTTTGCTAAGCCGTTTAATTATATTTTCTCATACGAATGAGGTAAAGGTTTGTATATACTAATAGATTGGAAAACGATTGTGGAAACAAGCTTTATGTTTAAAAATAGAGTTGAAATCATCTTTGTAAGAGTTTGAATATTTACTACTAGTATAGAAAACCTTTATATTTAAAGTGACAAATTATAGAAATGATTGTAGAAACAATCAATCGCCAAAATCCGCGTTCGAAGACGTGAATCAAATCCAAAGAAATCGATACCAATTCCATTAAAATGGACATTCTCAAAAATCCCGAAAAAGAAGTCATCAAAGTCAATAATAAATGATAACAATAAATCGGATAATCACGAATCGATAAAAGTTGGAATCTCAAGTTAAATAAGAAAAATAGGCAAAATGAAGCAGGTCAGTCGACTGGCCTTCTGCAATCAGTCGACTGAACCAGAACCCGAAAGTTTTCTGGGCCTGCAATCAGTCGACTGACTGCAGGAGGTCAGTCGACTGGCTGTAGTTGAAACTGTTTTTCAGCCTAACAAATGGAGGAGAAAACTCACACCATTTGCAACCGGTCGAGCAATGGACTTTAGGGGCTTTTGCCAATCGACACCCCAGCCCTATAGGCTCTCCGAAACACCACCAAAAGCATGTTCATAAATCAAAGCTAGGATTTTCAAAGTTTTAACTTCAAACACCAAAAATTGAAATGTTCACCAAATCAATCCAAACCAAAATCAAATGAACATGTAAAGATGTTAGGAGTTCATACCTAACAATCAAGGATAGTTATAGACATAGATGTGAGATGAAAATCTCACCTTTTTACACAAAAACAAGGAAGGAGAAGCTTGAAAACAAAGGAGGATCAACCACTCTTCAATCCCAACTCAAGAAGCTTGATTTCAAGCTTAAAAGAGAAACATTTCCTAAGTTAGGTTTAGGAATTTCTGAAATTGAAAGGAGAACGAGTTGGGGAAGAAGAAGAGAAGGCTTACCAAAGCTTCTTCTTGAATTTGGAGCCAGAACTTGATTTGCAAATTGGAAACTAGGGCTTAGGAATTCTAATTCTTTTTCTCTTCCTCCATTTTTATCTAAAGCTTGAGTTGTATTAGGAAAATGAAATGAATGAAGAGAAGAGAGGGTGAAGCTTGGGTCTAATGGGCTGAAACTAGACTAAAGCCCTAAGTGAAAAAGTATCAAAATTTCACTAACTCCAAACATATCAATGTTTATACTCAAAAAGGTCGCAAACATCATTTTGAACTCAATGGTGGTGGTCTCGAGTCCCAATTCGACTGTTTGCAAAAAGTAGCTTTTCGGACTAAAATCCGACTAACGATACCATATTTAAATAAAATATTTAAATAGATAATTGTAAAATATGCGGGTTGTTACATATAAAAAAGAGAAGAAAACTTCCATTAAAACCTTAAGGAACTAAGTGCTCAAAAGCTCCAGGAAGGAAAATAAACAAAACAGCAGTGTTTCATTTTTCATCAAAACTATGAGTAAAACTAAATCTTTACTTACTGGAAAACTATGTATGCTTCTATATGCTTGAAAAGTTGAATGAACACTTTTATTTTGTCAAGTATTCATGAGTTAACAAGTTTATATGTTGTATATATGTGTGGTTAGACATGTTGAACACCCTGTAACTCAAAGAGGCATGAATAACACCTCTGTTCTTTTGAAAAAGTTAATATCTTGTAACTTTAAAAATCATTATCTCTTAATCTAGTTAGTTTTAGTCCATAATTCCAAAAGGAAAATTGGTTGTTTTCAAGTGTAGTTCATTCTAAAATTAGTTTCGTTTGATATTATGTAGCGTAGAGGAAGAAAAGCTTATTTTACAATAAGCAACTTAAAAATGAACGAAATTCGAATATCATAATTTAATCTTTTGATTACATGAATGTGTTTGTTATCGAAAATGATGATTTTTGAAAGTGAATTGGAAATTTTTAGTTATGTATTCGGTGAGATAAAGGGAGATGACCGAAAATGGGTTTTGGTCGATTTCCAACGGCCGAGGCGATGGGTTGGCTTGTCGTTGGTTGTGGAGGTGGTTTGGGTGTTGGGGAACCAACGAAGAATGGCGTATGATTTTTCTATTGGGTGGTTTGTCTGGTCAAGGCAGTTGTAGGGTTTTGAGTGAGTTTGTTTTGGGCTTGGTTCGTGTGCAAATGGTGACATGGAGGAGGTGAAGTAGGGGTGTGGTCCAAGGGGGAAAGGAGGAGGAGGTCGTGGCGATGAGGTTGGCGTAATTTGATGGTGGCCGGTGGTATGTGGTGGCGCGGCGAGGTGTTTAAGGGTCGAGGTTTTCATTTGATTTTGGGTTGAGGTATGCAAATTTACATTGAGGGTTTTGGCGATGCTTCATATGGTGGAACACGTGGTGGTGGTCGATTGTGGTTTGCGTGGATGGTCGGCGACTAGGGATACGTGCACATGTGCATGCACGTTCATGCTTTAGTCGTATGAAATAAAAGAGAAGAGGGGGAAAGAACTGGAAGAAGAAGAAGTATAGGAAGGTTTCGGCCTTGATTGTTTTTTGGGCCGTGCGTTTTTGGGTTGGGCTGCGACATTGTTTTGAAAAGAAAAAGCAATTTAATGAATATTTATGTTTTAAAAATCTTCCAATTTTAAAAACATTATTTCCCCTTTCATTTAAGATCCAATCCGCATGAAAATTTTGCGTCGTAATCATGTCACCCAGTATTTTAATCTGAATTAAATTTTATAATTTTTCTGTAATATAAAACTTAATTATTTATAAGAATTTAAGTGAGTTAATAATTAAATTCTTAATTGATTAAATCTTATGTTAATCAATATATTAGTTATTAAATGAATTGTTTGATTTTAGTTAACTAATAATAAATCGTTTTATAATTTCTCAGATTTATAAATAATTTGGATTAAAAATATAAATGGATTCAGTTAATTGAAGTTAATTAAATTATGAGTTGTAAATTAATTTAATATTGATTACTAAATTATCGATCGAGTTAATAATCTATGTTTGGCTGATATCGTTTTAAATTATCTATTGTCTGAACCATTAAGTAGCTAAACAAATTAAAGTAGTTAGGATAAGATGTTGTCGAGTTTTAGTGAAAGTAAATCGACTCGTACTGACCATTATTTCAATTTCAGAAGAATGATACGATTACAAGTAAATTAATGTCGATGGGCCGATCATGATAGAGTAAACATATGGAATGAATTTCCATATGTAAATATTAACACCCTTATTGTGAAATTTTTATTGAAATAACTTGGACCATTAAAACTTATCATTTAGATTTGAAGAGGCCAGGATCAGATATCATCGTTATCCGAAACCACTTCAATCTAATAATCAGCACGAACCTTTTCGGTTTTGATTATAGAGTCTAATATGTTGGAATTTAACAAACTTGGCTACTTTAAATAAGTATTTATACTTTGACACTATTATAATATCACGGAATTTTCTATAAAAGTGTTTTTGGTTATCATAAGGTAAAAACCCGTCGTGTTTAGTGTGACGCGGTCTTACGAGATTCCCTTGTTTTCGAAGGATTTTGATTACTTAAGTATTTCAAATTAAGTGTGTTTACTCACGCTGGTTTCCAGCCTAACTCAGGTGTTACTTTATTGTAATGCTCGGGTTAAACCGATTATTACAGATTCAGGTTAGGATGCTTTGGAGCTCAGGAGACGAGCTAGATGGCAAAGACGTATTACGCATACTTGATTATATTCCGCTGTGTATTGTAGGCTTTATATTCAGCATTTGTGAGGATAAGTTATTATAACTATCCAGATTTCTATGTTGATGGTTGTACTCTGATAATCTGTATGTATATAAACAGTTATAGTTTTCTTGTATAAAAACCTGTTATTGTATATTATATTTTGTTCTGCTGCGATTGTGAGATTCCGTGTTTTTTTTCTATTTCTATTTCTTCTATCTTTTCTTCTTTAACCCTAACAATCTGGAATTTCCGGCACTCGATTGCTCGACATTCTATACAGCGAACGTATTAGTATCGATTTTCGAGGGTCGAAAATCCATGGCCGTTACAAATAGGTCAATGCTATCGTATTCTTAGTTTTATATCTCGACGACCTTCTGCTGATGGTAATGACATTTCATTGTTGCAACCGGTGAAAGCTTGGTTTTCCAATAACTTCTCCATGAAGGATTTGGAAGAAGCAGCCTATATACTATGTATAAAGATCTATAAAGACATATCTAAGAGGCTATTGGGATTATCCCAATCCACGTACATAAATACCATACTAAAGAGGTTCAGTATAGAGAATTCCAAACGAGGAAATGTTCCAAGCAGTTTGGAATCGTCCTTTCCAAGAAGGACGCTCCTCAAATGGATGAGGAGAAAGAACATATAAAGAGGATCCCCTATGCTTCAGCCATATGATCCATAATGTATGCTATGCTATGTACTAGACTGGATGTGGCATACACATTAGGATGCGTGAGCCGATATCAGTCTAATCCTATATAAAAGCATTGGACGGCTGTAAAATGTATACAGAAGTATTTAAGAAATACTTGGGACTTAATCCTTATTTACGGGAATGGTGACCTCCTTATGAAGGAGTATACGGATTTAAGCATTCAAAGTGACTTAGTGATAGTAAAACAATGTCTAATTATGCTTTTACACATAATGGCAAAGCCGTTAGTTAGAAAAGTTCAAAATAAGAGACATTGGCGAATTCGACAATGGAGGCCGAGTACATCATCCTCAATGAAGCAACTAAAGAGGTAGTATTGATGCATAAGTTTTTGAGTGAGCTCGGAGTGATTCGTGATACCTAGAATCCCATGACACTGTTTTGTGATAACAATGCGGCGATTCATATTGCAACAGAGCCTAGAGTACATAAATAGTCATGCATATTCTTCAAAATTTCCACCATATTAGAGAATCAGTTGAGAAAAATGAGATCATGATACAAAGGGAGATACCATGGACAACTAGCAAATCCATTCACTAAGGGTCTAGTTCAGTTTGCTCTTAAGAAGTTGATTGAAAGATGGGATTAAGATTCCATAATTGGCCCCCAAATGCAAGTGGGAGCTTGATAGTGTTAGGGGTATGCCCTAGGAGCAATTCTGTAATTTATTATAAATTAATTAACTTTGTAATAAATTCTCGTATGTGTTTTTTTCTATTATATAGTTGTTATAATGTGTTATAAATAATAAATGTTTAATTAAAATATATTTAACAAAGAATCCATAAATGGTGCCATTGTGATAGTTATACAAATAGGTGTAATCATGAGTATTGCATCACAATATAATAAACACATCATTTTAAGTATTCCTAGTCAAGATGTATCGAGATTGGATTCGATGCATACGTTGAGACTAGAGTACGTAATTCTCTTCAAATATCGGGCAGTCTATTACTCATGCCTACTGGGAGCACCAAGGGATTAAAAACTAATAGTTATTAGATCACTATGGAATGACTTACTTGATATCTTTTTGTTGGTTAATATAACTAAAGGAAAAAAATTATCGATGTGACTAATTTACATAGTTCTCTTGACTTAAGAATACTATTGGTTATCAATATGAATGCTCTGCTTTGATTATAGTCAAATCAAGGCACAACGTCCATTGAATGACTATAATTGGGCCGAGTGGAAGAATTGGAAGTGAAACACTATTCAAGAGAGAATTCTTTCCTCAGTTATACGGGGTTAGGGCCACGGTCAACTGAAGTCCACTCAAAGTCAAAAATTTTGGCCAGGGTAATTCAGTTAATAATTATTTTTATTATTAAACCAAGGATTTTGTGTTTGCACTGTAGAGTTGAATATAAATGAAACTGGAATTTTGACCATATAGTTTTGACGAAGAGAATTGGTGTAAATATTTTTCACTACTGAGTAATGCTTAATTAAAGTGAAATTTGATTTCAGCAAAAACAAGTAAGCAATAAATTTGGCCATATTGTCAGACTACCTACTAAGTGACGTGTAAACATTAATATTTAAATTGTTCAGTATTGATCGTTGATCAAATTTACACCTAAGAGTCACACAACCAAAATTATGAATGTTCCTTTTATCATCTGATTTAATTAATTTATAATTATTATAAATTAATTACATTAATTAATATTTATGAAATATTAATTATAAAATTTTGTATTTGATGTGTTGAACAGTGTTAAAAATTTATCTATAATAGTTATAAATATATTAATCAATTTATGATATCGAAACACGTTTGAACTTAGATTTAAATGCAATAGACATTGTTTGGGCTGGAACTGGTTTTGAGTCCTATATGGGGAATGCAAATTTCGGCCAAAATAGGTTGTATATGCCAGTCAAATATTGGCAAAAGAGGGAGGCATTCGAATGGTTTAAAAGTGTGGAATTGTTGAGAGAGACATAAGGACAAGATTCGCTTTTTCTCCATTTGAGTTCCTATTTATATGCCACCCTCTATAACATTCTTTTTGGATAATTTCTCTTTCCTCTCCCTTTTAAAATTTCCACCAGAAATATCCTATATCTAACCCCAAAATATCCAAGCACAAATCACATCAAAACTCTTTGATTCAATCATCGGTGGTAAAGCAGTTCAGGAGCAAGCAACTCTAGTGCTTGGAATTCGATTCAAGGAGCCATTTCATCATTTCAAGGTGAGATGTGTTGGCCTTGGCGAAAGGTATTCAACTTGTTTACTGATTTATTTAATATTATTATCTATTATTGTATTATATTATAGGTTTTTAGTGATAGAGTTAGGGGTATGTCCTAGGGGTAATTATGTAATTTGTTACATATATCTAACTCGATAACCAATCTTGTTCGAATTGAAAGATGTTTTCTTTTTATTATGTACTTTATATAATGTGTTATGTTAACTAATTAATTTAAATAAAGGTATATTTAATAGAAAATACATAACCGTTATGTTTTGTGATAGTAGTTACAAAGTGTTGTAACTATGAGTAATTTATTACGATGAAAAAATATACCAATTTAAATATTCCTAGTCAAGATGCATCAAGACTGGATATCGATACATCCATTGAGACAAGAGTACATAACGCTCTCAAAATGTTGGGTAGTGTATTGCTCATGGCTTTTGGCAGCACCAAGGGGTTACCTACTGATAGTTATTGGATAACTATGGAACGACTCATTCGATAGTTTTCTATGGGCTAATATAACTAAGATCAAACAAAGAATATCGATCTGACAAAATGGCATAGTTCTCTTAACTTGAAAATAACGTTGATCTTCAACGTGGAAGCTTCTCTTTAAATATAGTTAAATCGTGGCACGATGTCCATCGAATGACTATAGTTGGGCCGAGTGGAAGTAGTGGAACTAAAATAATATTCAAGAGAGGATTCATCTCCTTAGTTATATGAGGTTAGTATCATGGTCAACTGCAGTCAACTCAAAGTCTTTGGCTATAACATTTCAGTTAATTATTATTATTATTACTATTAAACCAAGAACATTTTGTTTGGACTTTAGAGTTGAATGTGGACGATATTGGAATTTTAATCGTTGCTAACTTCCATAAATCCAAAGTGATATAGTTTTGATATAGAGAATTAATGTAAATAAAAGTCACAAACGGGTAACGCTTAATAAGGTTAGATTGGATTTTACCGAAAACCAAGTAAAGGATAAATTTGGCCAAAATGTCAAACCACATGTTAAGTGATGTGTGAGTGTTAATATTCGAATAGTTTGATATTAATCGTTGACCCAATTTACACCTAACGAGTCATATGAATGAAACAATGAATTCTCCATTGACCAAATGATTTAGTTTTAAATTAATTAAATTAATTAATATTTATGAAATATTAATTATATAATTTTATTATTTAATATATTTATAATAGCTATAAATATATTAACCGATATATGATATCGATAAGCATTCAATTACATTTAATTACAAATTATTTATTCAGGCTTTATAAGAGTTTAAAGCCCATATATGGCATGATCATGTTTGGCCACAATGAAGGGTAGGTGCGGCCATAAGATGATGAAACAAAGGCTTTGAGATGGAGGGCTAAGATGGAAGAGAATAGGTAATAGATGATGTAGGATATTTATCCTAAGATATCTCCAACTTCTCCTCTATATAAGAATCTCTCTAACCACTCTATTTGGAGATCTTTTATAGCCTCCATATTCCCTCTAGATCTGACCGAACTTTCCCCCTCCGCCCCTCTAATTTCCTAAGTTCAAATCAAATCAAATCAACTGCTATTCTACAGTCGATGGTCGTCAGTTCTAGGACTAGCATCTACTGGATTGAAGTCAGTTCAAGGAGCAAATTTCATCTTTCCAAGGTGTACTATAATGGCCCGTAATTTTTAAGTACTCGAATTTGAATATTTAATTTATTTGAATATTCAAATTTGATTCAAATATAGTGAATGATAAGAATTTTTTTTGATAAAACGTCTTGATTTTTAATGACTAATTTTTAAATTAATTTATGGAATTTTTCCATAATTTTTAATTTGGAAAATAATTAAATTTTTGTTTGATGCATTTTGCGGTAAACGTCGGTATTTTTGAATTTCTCAGAATAAGGTAACTAGTGTATTTTATTGTTTTTATGATCGTGTCGCATTGTTATGCGCGATCGTATTTTTATTTCTGTCATTCGCGGCTCGTACGCGAATGTGATATTATGTAGTGCCATACCGTAAAAACTTTCTTTTATAAAATATACACAAATATGGACACACAAACAATATGCCTTGTCTCTTGCCTTGTTTTAGGGACCTGTTTTATGCCTTGTATTGTGGAAAGTTGTTTTAAAAACTAATCAATTTTTTTCAATTAGGTTATAAAAGAAGCAAATTTGGACACATTTTCACATAGCAAAATATGGGCATATTTACATTATTTCCTTTTCTTCTCTGCATGCAAAAATTTACATAGCAACATTTTTCTCCTTTTCTACTTTTAATTATTTCGAGAGCTATGGTTAACGAAATCCGACGATTCCGGATCCGTTGGCTTCAAAGAGGCAAGGGCTTCGCTTTGGTGTGTGTCATTGGATCTGCAGCATTGTTTTAGGGGTGCATCATTTTTCTGGCCATGGGTAAGGAGTTACAAGTCGTGACTAGAATAATGGAGGCGAGCTCTAGGTCATGGTGTTCGATGCATAGAGGTCGTGACGTGTAACTAGTTGGTGAAGACGATTCATGTTTTCATCAAGCGAAGAGTGAGTTATGGAGGATGGAAGCGGCGGCAATGGTTTGTGCAGGTATACACTGTGCATGACATTGGGAAGGGAACAAGAATGGAGTTGTTTTGGATGTTAATTTTGGGTTGTGGGGTGTTGGGCTATTGGGCCTTATTGAGTGGGATTTGATTAGTTTATTAATTTAGTTAATTAAAGATTTAACTTTGAAAAAATCATAACTCACCCATACAAAATCCAATTAACCCGCGTATTTCTGCATTAGACTCGTATTAACGAGTGCAACATTATGGTATAACTTTTTGATAGTTTTAATGAGGTATAAATTCATGATTAAAATGTAATTATATAGATTTAAATAATAATGTAGTTAAATAAATCATATTTCGTTTATGATATCTGTTTAGCAAAATAAAACACTATTCTGATATAATTAAATTGAATAGATTATTATGGACATCTATTGAGCAGAATAAATCCTCATTGTGTGCTTGCAAAGTAAAAATATTATTTTTAAAGTTAATTAATATGTGGATTAATTAATAAATGATATGTTAGCTATTGATTACTAATTGTTGATAATGATGTGTTTGTTATTATTATTTGTTTGGTTGTTTGAACTTTGCTCGGTCGGTTTATGAGAAATTAATTTCCATATGCATGGGTTGGGTAGATATGAACACTTTGTGATTAGAATTTCACAGTTTGACTACAAGTGTTCGATGAAAATATTTGTAAAGGAATGGTTATAATTAAAGATGTTTATTATAATTTTAAAGGGAAAAGATACTTTCTTTTGAAAAGAAATGTTTTCTTTTTAATAAATAGAAATGTTTGGAAATAAATATTGTTGGAAGTGATTTTATATAGAAGTGATTATATAAAGATATTTATAAAAATGTGTTTTATAAATGAAAAAAGAATTTCGAGGACTAAAATCCCAGTGGTTTTAAGATGGTTTTCCAAAGATTTTAAGGAAGTAAACAATACCGTGTTTGAAAGTATTTATGATTATTAGTGCAAAATGATTTGTCGCTTTGGAAAATAAAATGATTTATTATGTTAACGATGATTCGGGTAACCCATAACTAAAAAGTGAGCAAAGGGTTTGGTAACCCTTAGTATAGTCTACTCTTGGATAGGGGAATATGCTTATTTATTTTGGTAAGGCTGGGACTCGGTTGTCTTGTTTATGGGAGAAATATCCCAACCTAGTTGCATATATTTTGATATGCTTTTATAGTAAAGTATTTGGGATTTTCAATAAATATATCAAATACAACATTGTATTATACAGAGTATTTGATACCATTTTCAAAAGTGATTTGTTTTAGATCCCAAAAAAAGTATGATTTGATACAATATATATAATATAATATTTCAAAAGGATTTGAAATGAAATCAGGAATTTAGTTTGAAGATATTATTTTCAAAAAAGATTATATTTTGAAAATAATAAAGATAATTAGATTTCAGATATCTAAATGTGAAGATTAAGCCTAAGTGGGCAGTTTGGGAATTGCATCTTTGTTTATGCACCATAGGCTCCTTGAGTCCTATTTATGGTAGGAGAACTATGTTGGTTTGATCCTGTGTCTAATTATCTAATTAGATACCCAATTAGATACGGGTACGTAGGCAACCACAATTGTAGTGATGCAACCTCAATAATAATATAACCTTTTCATGTTTAGTGTTTGTTATTTATCGTGTGTTGATGTTTATTTCTTGTTAATCATTTCATTACGCATTGACATGCTTTTAAATTTGCAGTTATGATTATTGTTATCTCTCACATCAGAGATATGCTGCGGTAGATTTATAGTATTTGAGTTTGATATGTATTAAAGCATAACTTGTAGAATAAATGATTACTTTGATAAGCTGCATTATTGAAATTGTATCATATACATTTAATAGTGTTGTATGTTTATTAGATTATGATCTGTCTTTTGATAGTTTTACTTTGTTTCGAAAGGACGAGTTTTTGGCGATTTTGACTGGTCCAAAAATTTGGGTCGTTACATGTACTTTCAAGCATTGGGAATAAGGTACATTTCTAACCAATATATGATTATTAATATCTAAAAATAATATATGTGTGTGTGTGTGTGTCTGTATATATATATATATATATATATATATATATATATATTTGTGTGTGTGTGTGTGTCTGTGTTGTTAGTTAGGTGACAATTTAGATATACATATGTATTGTCACAATTGGATTGGTTGTATGTTCACATATAATTGTATATTAATAAAAAAACTTTAAGACATTTATATGCCTACATGTAGTGGGGCTAATAATAAAAAACAGTTTTCTTATTTTAAATAACTTAAATATATAATATTTAAATATTAATACAAAGTGTAAAATTTAATAGTACATCATACTTATATAAAATATAGTTATGTAATTTTATATATAAAGTTTTAAAGGTATTTTAGTTTCAGTAAAAAAATTAATTAAATGTATATTATTTTAAAATATTATTTAAATCAATACATATATATATCTTAAAATTATTTTTAATATTTTATAAAATTAAGTTATTATCTAACTTACCCTCCGCAAAAAATTAAAATAATAATAATATTATTTAAACATAGACCAAAATTAAAATCTAGATTTAAAATTAATTTTAAATCCTAATATTATATATTCATATTTAAAATTACAAAATTTATTTTAGAATGTTAACATAAATTTAAAAGTCAAAATAAGTTTTGAAAAACAATTTTTTATTAATTTCTTTCATAACGGATATTTATTTAAATATATTTTAAATTTAAAAAATATTATCATGCACGTGACCTGGTATATGATATCTAAAGAATATATTTCGTAAAAAATTAACTATTTATATATATATATATATTATAATATTATTTATGCATTAACATATAATTACTTAATACACACACACACACACACACATATATATATATATATATAAATTAATTATATACATATACATTAATATATTATTTTCAACTTTAAAAAAGTAGTATTTTAAATTATAGTAAATGTAATTTATAAATGATTTTAATTTCTCACATATGTATATAAACATATACATATACATATATATTTGCATAAAATTATTTAAACAAAATATGATTGATATACGTACGTACATACATACATACATACATATATATATGTATTATTTTGTAAATATATAAATTAAAAATATGTAAAAACATACATTTTTACAATATATATGTATATAGGATGAGCTAAAGTGTCTATTGTGGTGTACATCCCAGCACTTATACACAGGCACGTTATACCTTACACGGATTTATAAGTTACACATGCACACACGTTTATACGCATATCATATACACGTATATATAACACAATACTAATCAAATAATATAAAATCATTTTATAAATTTAAATAAAATAAAGATTTTATTTGAAAAATAATTAGAAATGTTTTAAATAAATTAGATTTCATAGGCCTAACAAAGATCCAAAATGGTAAAATTTTTGAAATTCACCCATTACTTCCACAGCGGCCTGGCCCAGTTCCAATAATGGTATCAGATCCCAATAGCCAATGTGGTCTAAATTAGCAATGTTACGGTTAACCAATTAATCTCACAACCTAGTTAGCAGGGTGCCTAAAAAAGGTACTGTCAAAGAATTGGGCTTGGGTAATCAAATACTCTGCCCAACCTAGCTACTGGCCAGGCCCAAACAGATATGCGAGCCCAAAAGGTTGCCTCTAATAGAAGAGGCCAAATTTAGATTGGGCATTGGCTAATTTTCAAAAATGTTTGAAAATTAAAAATATAAGATTTTAAATTTAAAATTTGAATTTAAAATAAGATATACATATATTATAAAAGATATAATATAATAAAAAAAATTCCAAAATGTTTGAATATTAATATAAATTAATTTCGAAACTTTTAAATTTATTAATAAGATTAATAAAATAGATAAATTAATTAAATGAGTTAACTAATGAAAAATTTATAAATGTTTTATATATTTTGATATATGTTATATTGTTTTTAAAATTTTAAAATAACATAAGTATACATATATGTATATAAATGGATTTCACAATTAATATAATTCAATACAAAAATTTAATTAAATAAATAAATTAAAAGGTTAGTTAATTGTATAATAAACATATATATATATATATATGATATATCTCTTGTACTATAAAGGTTATAGTATATAATAAATATTTAATATAAAAGTTATCTTACGAAAATATAAAATCAATTATAATGTTAATTGCTTAAAATTAATTGAATAATATTTTGTTAATATAATATTATACATAAGATTATTATATATGTAATATGAAATATAAAAGTTATATAATAATAAAAATTATACAATATAAATGTATAAATTAAAGGTGGAACATTAAGAATCGCTAAACTGACTTAAGGAATAAACATATATGTAAATGCATGTATGCTATGATTTTCGATGTGTTAGACACTTGAATCACAAGGGTATTTCATAAAATATACATTATTCCATAAGTCAATATCACTTAATATAATATATTGAAGATTATGAATTCAATATAATGTTGTCCTCTACCATATATACATTAATAAATTACTTGCATACTCCTTAATTGTTGAGCAAACTCAAGCTAGTGATGTTATGTGTAATATTATTGATATATTGAATAGACGTGGTAAGATAACTCTATGTATTTGTTGATCAAACTCAAGGTATATATAATATACTTAGGTAGTCGCGATATGGTAGGTACGAGTGAATAATTTTGTTTCGATTTTGTTAAACAAACTCAAGGTCGAAGTGAGATTAGGAAAAGGTACCAAGGTTAGGAGTTGTATATGATACAACCAATAAGGAGTTATCCATCGTTTATGAGGCTATGACTTGTTGAGAAAACTCAATGTTGGAATCCCAAGACAAACGAGTCCTAACACCTACTAGTGAAGTCGACAATCTTCTATGTTTCATCTTAGGGTTTGGAGAAACATAAAAGACTAGTAGGAGCCTTATTAGAAAAATGAAATGATTACATTTGACCTTTCTAATATTTTAAGAACATATGCTATATAATGTTATAATAATTTACATTGATAAATTTATGCATTTGATATGATTGATAAAATGTTTATCAATCAAGGTATATAATTGAACTGAATTTAAGATTGGCAAATAGAAATATAACATGTACTTGCATGTTAATGTATCTATGCCAATTCAAGTACTTAATTTTATAACTACCTAATATGTTCGTAATTTGGTCGCTTACGTGTTTATTTGGTCGAGATCGTATATTGCATTCTCTGAGTTCCGAACTCAAAAGTAATACAAGGCTGTGGATATTTGATCCATATAAAATCGCTTATAAATGTTATATGGTAAACAGTCATAGTTTGCAATGTACAATATTTCGATGAAGTTAGTTAATTTGAAATAAGAAAATAAACTATAATGCAAGATCAAGTATTTGATCTAATTGTTTATAGTAAAGATCATATTGTGTCAAATGTAATGCAAGACTAAAACTACAATATAAATCTAGGAACTTGATTGTTGAAATGTCAGTTTTTTTAGTTTACGCAAGGAACAACATATTTGATGTCCTTAAATTTTAAGGACGATCAAATGCATTTTTGTAAAGAGTTCATTATTATATTGTGGTAAGGGATTTCTTTTGAATGGTCTGACCATTTAGAAAGACAAACAAATGTACAAGAATAGATGTGATTTAAGATTCAATTGGATGAAGAAAGTGAATAGTCACTTCTGCTTCATAAAGAAACATCGGAAATGAGAATTGTAATAATAATAATAATAATTGATACTTGACATTGGAATAAAAATATAATTTCTATTCCGAAATGTGTTTTCGTATAGAAAGTTGTTTTCTATGAGGTTTATTTCTTTGAATTTAAGATATTTGATTAAAGAACTCTCCACTGTAAATTAGTTAAAGTATATGACATAAATAATCTATATTAAGTAAATCACGGACCTTCGAATTCAGTACGCTTTTATAGTAATAGCGAGAATAGTAGGAGAGTGCCATGTAACACTTATTGATTACATCAAGTTACGAAAACTGTTTTCGTAAAACCAACTACACATTATTTATGAAATAATAACTATTTTTGGTGTCAACTGAAAAAATGACATAGTTATATTTCGATGTGAATATTATGAATATTCATTATGAATAAACCTATAATGTGGTATTTGTTTTTGCAACAAAAGTGATGCATTGAAAATACTGAAGTATCCAAAGTTATTTACAATTATTTTGGAATTATAGAATAAGCCATAGTTTTGAGAAATAATTTGTTTTGTATGAATATGAATCATATGATACTAGTTGATTATATCTCAAACAATTAAAGGCTATGCACTCATTTAGTGGGAGTGCCATAAGAGTTGATGAACTCTTCGGATTGATATATATAGCTATATGCAATCGTAAGTCTATTAATACCATAGCGGTTCCACATTTCACCGTTGAGTTATCATAGACAAGAAAATGTGTATTTGATACGCATGTATAAGTTCATGATAAGCTCATAGAATATAAAACGAAAGTAAATAATATAAAATGTGATAGAAATGATTCGATTTGATGGAATGGGTGAGTATATTAGAAATAATTCTGTGTACCTAATATGATTAAAGATTCGGTCCCAAAGGTCACTCTTCTCTATAATACATAATGATGTGTTGATATGGAGTAATCAAACTTTGTTGGACCATAAACGATTAATGATGAGTGAAGTTGAGTTAAATTCTTTCCATAAAGTGTGTATATAAGAGAAGTACATGAGGTTAAATTAATATCATCCAAACAGTAGTTTACAAAAACATACGAGATATGGGTTTATAAGAAACCCTTGAATATCTTAGGACAAGGTGTTGACAAGTTGTGTGAATCGAAAGACTACACGTAATAATTGTATGTAAAGGAACTTGTATGAATCGTAATAAGAGAATTTTAGAACAATAGTCATTAGATAATTAATTTATGTTGTGAATATAAAATATTGTGAACTAACCAAAATTTCGGTGTTTTATAAGACAATTTTAAAATGATTATGAATGTTTGTTTCGTTGCACTGACAAACAACTGTTGTTTCAAGAAATATCAACTTCGCAGCAAAGGAATTTCTTTAAGAAATTATTGGTATAAAATGAATTTGGATATAATCCAATTGTAAAACTGATTATAAGGGATGAAAAGAAATTGACCAACCTAAATGAACACAATACATTAGAACGTTTAATGAGTATTCTTGTCATTAAAGAGAAACTGTGAGTTTCTTGTCAATGTTTAGAATAAATAATACTTTATTATTTAATTAAACCATTAAGGGTATCGACTCTATGATATGGTATGATGTGCTTATCTGAAATACAAGTACATGATCAAAATATTATTTTGACAGTTATATCCGAAGGGATATGATCCATTAGTCGCAAATGTGTCTTTATGGGAAAGATAAATGTAGATATAGTGAGCCACATTGATAAGAATATTATCGTGAATTTCAATTGTTGAAATTAACGTAAGAGATTCACCATTCGATATGCTCGAGTTGGTTTGGATTTTACTCACAAAAATATCGCTTAGTATGACTTTATATTTTTTTATATTGAAATAGAAAGATTTGAATATAGATTTAGACTAGTCCTTTTGTAAGTAACAACTAAAGTATCTCAAATTCAGTGGGAGCGATATTGAGTGTGTTGGTTTTCGGATATGATCCGAGAACGGATACGAAAATATCATTCTAAAAAGCATCAAAATTGAATAGGCATTTTGATAGATGTATCAAATAGTTTGATTATCCGTCAAATTGCAGAGGAAGCGTGTGTTCATAAGAAAAAACGTTAAAAAGGTACATAAATATCTCTAAATCATAAGTAAACAACACAATGCTGATTGTTAACGATGTACTTGTGTTAAAATCAGTTTTAGTTGTTTTAATACTCAATGTTGGATTTGTAAATGATGTCTTCTATAGTAAGCACAAAAGATATTAGGAATCTCCCAAACAATATGCAAGGACACCTTATTAAAATGTTTAATACGTAACATATAAGTTGGATTCCTTATGCATTAGCAGTAGGAATTATCATACATGTTATGTTGTCTATGATATCGTGGTTTGTTTATGTATTTGATACATGAAGAAAATATCAAATCTAAATTGATATCATAAAATGGTTGTTCGAGGTGTTTTTCAGTGTTTATGAAATACTAGAGAATTGTTTACAAAAACAACAAACTCCATATGTGTAACGACCCAAAATTTATATTAATTAAAATTCGAATACTTAATTGATTTTAAATATTAATAAGTGGATTTAATAAGTCGAATAATTTAAGATTCGAATGATTGGATTTAATTGGGTAATTTAATCGATAATTTAATAGTTGAAATTCCAGAAATAATTGAAATCTGGATTAAATGTGTTAAAAATGATTTATAAAGTTATATTAAATCATATTGAAGTTATAGTAATGTTATAGAACTTTTAAAATTGAATTAAAAGTTAATCTGTAAAAATTGAATATTTTAATATTTAATTATCGATTGAAAAATAACCAATTTTCGAACAGTCTTAGAATTGGACGAAACTAGTTCCATTAGATCCGTAATAGTTTGTTATTATCGGATTTCAATTTTTGTAGCAATGGGAGTTGTCGTTTGACCGTGGCAGCTCGAAACGCATCGAAATTGTTTTAATATTAATTTGGCGTGTTAAAATAGTCATTTTTCAAAAAGTCTCGGATTTCAACGAAACCAGTTTCATCGGATCCGTAATGTGATATTATTGTAAGATTTCAAATTTTAAGTCAATCGGAGTTATCGTTTGTCCGGGGAAAACCAAAACGCCTCGAAATCGATTTAAATCGGTTTAATTTAAATTGATCGTTTATTGTCATATCTCACACATACAATAGAATTAGCTTTCGAAACCTATTCCATTGTGTCCGAAACACGGGATAAACCCCAGAAACGCCAGTCACTGCGTGTAAATCGGAGTTCGGAAAACCGGGATGAATAGTGTTCGTTTTATTCTCTATAAATACCCCCATTTATTCACAAATTAGAAAATTAAAAACCCTAACCCTAGAAACAAGCCAGCCGCCGCCTGTTACAAATCAATGGTCGAAATTGTCCCAAACTTCTCCTCTCAACCATTTCAAATCCATCCACTTATAGCTGAAATCGTCAACTAATAAAATGAAGAGCATCGCGTAAGCTTTAAATCTATACGGCTGTGATCGTCATAGGCGCGACGATGGAGGCACAGGAGAGCTGCGTTTGGTGGCCGTTCGGCCTCGTCGTGCGTGTTGGGGGCATGACCGAGTGGGGTCGGTCTGAGGCAGAAGGGAGCTCTTGTCGTGGCGCGTTGAACCGTGGTCTCTGATCGAAGTGGAAGTCGTCCGGGTTGTCACGTTAATTAGGGTTATAGGGCGGTCGATGGGTTGATGTTGCGTATGAAGACCTGGGAGGATGAAGTTGCGTTCGATGGCTCTGATCTAGGGTTCTAAAGCAACGGCCCAGATCGAATAGGTTTAAATTTATAAAAGAAAATTGTAAATATTTATAATATAAATTTGTATTAACTTCAAAATGTTGTAACTCTTTCGCACGAGATCGAAAATTGACGAAACCAGTGGCGTTGGCTTTGTTTTGTCGAGCTCTTCGCGATGCAACTGAATTGGAGTCGTTTGGAGTTAACGAAAAATTTCGTGTAAAATTAAACGCATGTTTAATTTTATTCGAAATAAAACACTGCAACGGAATTGAACCCAAGGTGAGAATTTCTCACTCAATCGAACAGTTTCGATTTATATTTTAAATAGTTAGATTTAAAATTGTTGATTGTATGCCTGGATGATATATTATTATCTGTTGTTGATTGAAATAGACATTATACGCCGTTATTAAGCGGAGGTTAATTATTAAGAACATATACCGCGAATATTTCACCTTTGTGTGAAATTGGTATTATATATATATATAGCAATATATACATATTGGCATATGTATATATTGGAGTTGTTGATTTTCCCGTATTGTGTAGCGGATGAGACCCTATTGCGCCGCATAATAGCGAATAATATTTATTAATCCTATATACCGCGATAATTCCGTACTGGAGCGGAATTGGTATTGTGCTAACATCTTTGGATGCAGAGGGACGGGTTGGAGGGATCCGGCTAGATTCCTCACCGTATTGATTTATTTACAGATATTGTTATATATTCTGTTGTCATATGATGATATATGATGTTTTGATTGTTGTGATTGATGATTGGTGCTGTAGCATCATCGGATCCATTTTTGAAGTTTAAAAATAACGATTTCTAATTTACAAAGGGTTTTAAAGTGATTTTTGAAAATATACGTTTTATTGAATTTTGGAATCGATTCATTTTAAATAAATAAATGTTATAATTTTCGTGTTATGAAAATTATGAGATTGTGAAATATAAGCGAAAAGTGATTTTTGAAATAAATAATTGATAAACTTATGAAATAGTTTAAATTGGAATTTTTGAAGTATTATAAACGGTTTATATTAAAAGATTTATAAAATTGATATTTATAAATTAAAAACATTGGAATTATAAAACAAGCTTTTATAAGTGTTATAAATAAAATAGAAAAATGGATTTTATAAGCAGATTGAAATTTATAAATTTATGAATTGTGAAGTTATAAAATAAATAGATTTTGTAAAATAAAAGTTTATAAGTAATTGACTTATAAACTAGATTTTTGATATGAAATCGAGTTATGAATTAAATTTGTTGATTCAGGGATTTTTTATAAATCGAAGTTTATAAATAGGGAAAGAAGTTATAGACATTGTTTATAATTCGAAATCAATGGAATTTGATAAATTGAATATAGAAAATTATTAAAGGAAGTATATTCGTGATTTTGGATAGCGAATTATTATTGAAATAAATTGTGTAGAAATTGTTAAAATTGGGATAGTGATTATATTCACGATTTTGGACAGTGAATATATATTATTGAATAAAATCAATATATTTTGGGAAAAGGAATATTGTTAAAAGAAGTAATTGTTTTAAAAGATGTTTTAAAACGTGTTAAGTATCGAAAACATAGATTTCAACATTCATTGTTGAAATAGACGTTTCGAGAAAATAAGGAAATGATGGATTATAACACTGTTGTTATAGTAAATGGTTTCCGAAAGGAAATAATTTGTGTAGTATTGGGATTTATATATCTATCTAAATTTCGAATCCCTATACTAGTGATTTTGAGTTGTCGTAACGATGTTTTACGTAACATTCGTTTTGACTCAAATTAAATTATGAAAGAGAATGTTTTCCTTAAAAAAAATGAAATATATACTTAATTATGATTTAAGTATATTGAATATTTTCCAAGTGTTGAAAATAAATGATTTGTGAATTACTTATTATTAAATAAGTATGGAAATGCTTTTCCAATATGAAATGAAAGGTTTGAAATTTTATCTTTTAAAGATAAATTGAAAAGTGAATATTTGAAATTAGTTTCAAATGGTTAAGTGTGGAAAATTTTATATCTTGTAAAGATATTTTTGATGGATAAATAATTTGGGAAAATTATTTGGAACCTGATGATGTTGCGCATCTTTATTGATAGTTAAATAACCGACTATCAATATTTACCTTTGAATGGGTATTTGTTGTGATTTGTTTGAATTTGAATGCCACACTTATTTTTGAATAAGCGCTCACTATTCGGGTTAGCCGGGAAAGGACCATGGGGTCGTATAACCCATTCCGAATATGTGATATGTCATTATGAATTGCATTTGATGACCGGCATTGAAGACCGAATATTTTTGAAAACGGAAGGATTACCGTCGAGTTACTCTACATCGGTTGATCTCCGATTTAGAGGTTTTATCACCCTTAGTGATGGGAAGTCCGAACGTGATTGAAAATTATCCGGATTTGCAAGGGCTTCGTGAGAAGTGCCTTTAGTTCTGTTCGATCCTGGAACAGACTTGTATGGATTGTATGTTTGACATTACAAATTGAGATATAAAGCTGATTTCTTTCATATACATTTCTGTTGGTGGCGGAGAATTTATTCTCTTAGCTTAACACCCTTCTCTGAGACGTACGAGCTCAGAGGTTATGTAGTTGAAATTAATCAGCAATATATTCCCAATTTGGTAATGTGACATGCTGAGTGTTGCTGTGTGATGATCAGTGTTTGATCATTTGTGATATGATCATTTGTTTGATCATTTATCTTTGTGATCATAGGTTGATCATTTGTTGACCCAAGGCATGGCTTTGTGAACAAAGCGTAGCTTTGTGGACGAGACTTCGTCGAGCCTCACACCCCGGAAATGGTCAAAACAGGAAGGATGCGGCAAGGTTCTAGGGAGTAGCTCCCCTTAGTGTATGTCATTCCTTTTAGATAAAGGTGGTATCATGGTATGGAGCCCAGATACTTAACCTATATAGATGCTGCGAGTTTATTACTTTGTGGTAGGTGGAAATCGAGGATCCTCGGGAAGATCGGTTACGATCGGGGGATGGCATACACGTGTCAGTAGTTACCTATTTTTGCAGAGGTAACCCGGCCTTGTGTTGGCAGAGATCCGGTTAGGTTCTCGGGACGTCATTCCAGAGGCGTTCCTTCGTGGCATAGGAAGTTCCTTAGCCTGACCATTTGTTGGAAATCCAAAGAAACAATACGTGACGTGTACGGTTTTAGTTGTATTACCTGCTATGGAATGTGGCGGTAACCTACTATTGAACATAGTAGCTATAGTAGGCATACGATACTGGTCGTATGTTGGCTAAGATTAATATTATACTTTCAAAATGATTTTTTCTACACTATGCACTAATAATAATATCAAAAAGAATTTGATTTTGCATAGTAGCATCTTTGACTATCATAAGGAGAAATCTCCTCCGATTCTGCGTTTGCATTGTGTGTGTGTGCGGGAGGCCTTATGGTAGTCTCATTTTCCAAAAGCATTGCGAAATTGACTTTAAAATCTTCCTGTTGTTTGTTTTAAAGATAAACTGTTTTAAGTTCTCACACCAGTCACCATGACTGACCTGGAGTTTATTGTTTCCTTCCTAAACTCTAGGTGCCCACCAATTTCCACACGGGCAGTCTAGAGTTAGGTTATCAGGTCATTCTGGATTCGGGATGCTGTGGAGCTTAGTGGCGAGCTGGATGACGAGACGTACCACTTGTATATGACATTATTTATTCCGCTGTGTTTTCTGTATGAGGACAAGTTTATATAACTGTCCATTGATGTATTGTATTGTTGTTGTAAACTATGATGATGATGTAATGTATAAAATGGTATAGTTCTTTGATTTAAAGATTATTCATTTATCTATTATATGTTGTTCCGCTGCGAATGTGAGATTCTGATATTGTTTCTGTTCTGATGTTGTTCTGTTGTTCTTCTTTTCTTCTTCTTCTACCTTTTTCTTCTTTTTAAAACCATAACATTTTGGGTTTTCGGTATTCGATTGCTCGGCAGTCGATAAAGTGAGTATCGATGTCGAATTTTCGAAAGTCGAAATTTTTCGGGACGTTACATTTGGTATCAGAGCATATGGTTAAGCGACAACCCTGCTCTGTTGGGTGTTACTCATTAGAGATAGAGTCAGTAGTGCTCTAGAATGAGTTTGAGTGTAATAATAGATACGAGCGCGTATTTGTTAGTGAATATAAAATTGTTGTATATTGTGATGATTGATTTGTTGAGTGGTATATGGATTCTGGTCGGTATTGTCCATACAACTCTATCGATAGGGATCTCTAAACACTTGTATAGAACAATTCGGCACGATATTGTTTAAAATTGGGTAAATGAAATAATTTTACCTCGATTATATTTTATATATAAAGAAATAATTTTTCAGAAATTATTAAAGTGTATATAATTGATTGTTTGGTTGTTGAAAAATAAGAATATATATAAGAATAAATTATACTATATGAAGTTATAATTAATATGTACAATTGTGAAATGATCTTATATGTAAGAACTGAAATTATATGAAAAAGGATTTATAAATGTGATTTATAAATAAAAAGAACTTAAAGCACTGAATTCACTATTGTTGCTGGGAAATAATAAGGGTGATGACTGCAGCATCATCAGTATCATTTTCAAGTTTCTATGTGAAGGATTTGCTACCCATAGTAAATTGGAAATTGAAGTTTTGTTGTGATAAACAGATTTGAAATTAAATCCAAAGTTATAATTGATAATTATAAGTGAAATGAGTTTTATACTTATAATATGATTTGGAAATTTAACTAAAGGAAAGTTAAATAAATTGAATTGGATTTATAAGTGGAAACTTAAGTTAATTTGAACAAATGATGTTTGAAATGGAAAATAACTTAAGTGATGTTGAACGAAGTTGATTTTGATATCAAAGTAAATTAATAAAGTGAATTTATTAAATGAATGTGAACTTGAGTTATATAAATGAAATTCAATTTTATTTGTTAAAATGAATTAGCAATTAAATGAATTAATGGATTGAATGGTAATCAATTAAATGTAAATAATTGATATGAAACAATGAATATAAGTGTAAATTCATTAAAGCTAATATTATTGGAAGTTAATTAAATAAATTGAATGGAAGTCAATTTAATTTAAAGTGTTGAACCAAATCGAATGTAAATAATTTGGTTGTGTTGAATGTACATTGGTTGTTATATGGGTGTTAGTTGATTGTGTATAAATTCATTAAGTATTAATGAAATTGAATTAGCAAATTGGAAAGCTATGTGATTAAATTCAAATTGGAAGTGAAGTAAATTTAAACAAAATTGAATTCGATTTGAATTGAAAATGAATGAATGTTGGTAAAATTCCAACGTTAATGAATTCAACATGAATTAAATTGAAAACTAAATTCAATGAATATTAATGAGAATATGAATGAATATTGAAATTGTTGGATGATTGTAGATGGTTGCATTTGTTGTTTTGTTGCATTTGCTATATTGACATATGTAGTTATGTTGCTATATGATGTATATTGACTATATTTTCATATCTACATGTTCTCATTTGTTTGATTTAGTGTTTAGTAGGTGCGGATAGCGTTTGCTTCGCATTTGGAGCTCGCTTTCGCGCTATATTAGTCGTATATGCTCGCTAATAATATATAAGGTACATATCTCGGATTAAATATCGTACTTTTACACTTTTTTCCCTACGGGATGCCTCATCTCTTGATGAGATGTATATTTGTGATATATATACACCGTCATTTTTTTTCGGATCGAGCCGCGCTAAGGAGGCTATGGCGAAATTTTTCGAAAATTTAAGGCGTTAGAATATTTTTGAGAAATTTGAAAATTTTGAAAACTAAGTATGATTTGGAAAACTTAGTAAATATTTTGTAAGAAGTTTAACTAAGGATTTTGGGAAAGTTAAACACTTAACGGATTTGTAAATCTAATTTGAACGGTTTGTTTGGAAAGTTAACGGATTTTGTATCTTCTTCTTACTTGGTAATTTCGAGGACGAAATTCTTTTAAGGGGGGAAGTTTGTAACGACCCAAAATTTATATTAATTAAAATTCGAATACTTAATTGATTTTAAATATTAATAAGTGGAATTAATAAGTCGAATAATTTAAGATTCGAATGATTGGATTTAATTGGGTAATTTAATCGATAATTTAATAGTTGAAATTCCAGAAATAATTGAAATCTAGATTAAATGTGTTAAAAATGATTTATAAAGTTATATTAAATCATATTGAAGTTATAGTAATGTTATAGAACTTTTAAAATTGAATTAAAAGTTAATCTGTAAAAATTGAATATTTTAATATTTAATTATCGACTGAAAAATAACCAATTTTCGAACAGTCTCAGAATTGGACGAAACTTGTTCCATTGGATCCGTAATAGTTTGTTATTATCGGATTTCAATTTTTGTAGCAATCGGAGTTGTCGTTTGACCGTGGCAGCTCGAAACGCATCGAAATTGTTTTAATATTAATTTGGCGTGTTAAAATTGTCATTTTTCAAAAAGTCTCGGATTTCGACGAAACCAGTTTCATCGGATCCGTAATGTGATATTATTGTAAGATTTCAAATTTTAAGTCAATCGGAGTTATCGTTTGTCCGGGGCAAACCAAAACGCCTCGAAATCGATTTAAATCGGTTTAATTTAAATTGATCGTTTATTGTCATATCTCACACATACAATAGAATTAGCTTTCGAAACCTATTCCATTGTGTCCGAAACGCGGGATAAACCCCAGAAACGCCAGTCACTGCGTGTAAATCGGAGTTCGGAAAACCGGGATGAATACTGTTCGTTTTATTCTCTATAAATACCCCCATTTATTCACAAATTAGAAAATTAAAAACCCTAACCCTAGAAACAAGCCAGCTGCCGCCTGTTACAAATCAATGGCCGAAATTGTCCCAAACTTCTCCTCTCAACCATTTCAAATCCATCCACTTATAGCTGAAATCGTCAACTAATAAAATGAAGAGCATCGCGTAAGCTTTAAATCTATACGGCTGTGATCGTCATAGGCGCGACGATGGAGGCACAGGAGAGCCGCGTTTGGTGGCCGTTCGGCCTCGTCGTGCATGCTGGGCGCGTGACCGAGTGGGGCCGGTCTGAGGCAGAAGGGAGCTCTTGTCGTGGCGCGTTGAACCGTGGTCTCTGATCGAAGTGGAAGTCGTCCGGGTGGTCACGTTAATTAGGGTTATAGGGCGGCCGATGGGTTGATGTTGCGTATGAAGACCTGGGAGGATGAAGTTGCATTCGATGGCTCTGATCTAGGGTTCTAAAGCAACGGCCCAGATCGAATAGGTTTAAATTTATAAAAGAAAATTGTAAATATTTATAATATAAATTTGTATTAACTTCAAAATGTTGTAACTCTTTCGCACGAGATCGAAAATTGACGAAACAAGCGGCGTTGGCTTTGTTTTGTCGAGCTCTTCGCGATGCAACTGAATTGGAGTCGTTTGGAGTTAACGAAAAATTTCGTGTAAAATTAAACGCATGTTTAATTTTATTCGAAATAAAACACTGCAACGGAATTGAACCCAAGGTGAGAATTTCTCACTCAATCGAACAGTTTCGATTTATATTTTAAATAGTTAGATTTAAAATTGTTGATTATATGCCTGGATGATATATTATTATCTGTTGTTGATTGAAATAGACATTATACGCCGTTATTAAGCGGAGGTTAATTATTAAGAACATATACCGCGAATATTTCACCTTTGTGTGAAATTGGTATTATATATATATAGCAATATATACATATTGGCATATGTATATATTGGAGTTGTTGATTTTCCCGCATTGTATAGCGGATGAGACCCTATTGCGCCGCATAATAGCGAATAATATTTATTAATCCTATATACCGCGATAATTCCGTACTGGAGCGGAATTGGTATTGTGCTAACATCTTTGGATGCAGGGGGACGATTTGGAGGGATCCGACTGGATTCCTCACCGTATTGATTTATTTACAGATATTGTTATATATTCTGTTGTCATATGATGATATATGATGTTTTGATTGTTGTGATTGATGATTGGTGTTGTAGCATCATCGGATCCATTTTTGAAGTTTAAAAATAACGATTTCTAATTTACAAAGGGTTTTAAAGTGATTTTTGAAAATATACGTTTTATTGAATTTTGGAATCGATTCATTTTAAATAAATAAATGTTATAATTTTCGTGTTATGAAAATTATGAGATTGTGAAATATAAGCGAAAAGTGATTTTTGAAATAAATAATTGATAAACTTATGAAATAGTTTAAATTGGAATTTTTGAAGTATTATAAACGGTTTATATTAAAAGATTTATAAAATTGATATTTATAAATTAAAAACATTGGAATTATAAAACAAGCTTTTATAAGCGTTGTAAATAAAATAGAAAAATGGATTTTATAAGCAAATTGAAATTTATAAATTTATGAATTGTGAAGTTATAAAATAAATAGATTTTGTAAAATAAAAGTTTATAAGTAATTGACTTATAAACTAGATTTTTGATATGAAATCGAGTTATGAATTAAATTTGTTGATTCAGGGATTTTTTATAAATCGAATTTTATAAATAGGGAAAGCAGTTATAGACATTGTTTATAAATTCGAAATCAGTGGAATTTGATAAATTGAATATAGAAAATTATTAAAGGAAGTATATTCGCGATTTTGGATAGCGAATTATTATTGAAATAAATTGTGTAGAAATTGTTAAAATTGGGATAGTGATTATATTCACGATTTTGGACAGTGAATATATATTATTGAATAAAATCAATATATTTTGGGAAAAGGAATATTGTTAAAAGAAGTAATTGTTTTAAAAGATGTTTTAAAACGTGTTAAGTATCGAAAACATAGATTTCAACATTCATTGTTGAAATAGACGTTTCGAGAAAATAAGGAAATGATGGACTATAACACTGTTGTTATAGTAAATGGTTTCCGAAAGGAAATAATTTGTGTAGTATTGGGATTTATATATCTATCTAAATTTCGAATCCCTATACTAGTGATTTTGAGTTGTCGTAACGATGTTTTACGTAACATTCGTTTTGACTCAAATTAAATTATGAAAGAGAATGATTTCCTTAAAAAAAATGAAATATATACTTAATTATGATTTAAGTATATTGAATATTTTCCAAGTGTTGAAAATAAATGATTTGTGAATTACTTATTATTAAATAAGTATGGAAATGCTTTTCCAATATGAAATGAAAGGTTTGAAATTTTATCTTTTAAAGATAAATTGAAAAGTGAATATTTGAAATTAGTTTCAAATGGTTAAGTGTGGAAAATTTTATATCTTGTAAAGATATTTTTGAAGGATAAATAATTTGGGAAAATTATTTGGAACCTGATGATGTTGCGCATCTTTATTGATAGTTAAATAACCGACTATCAATATTTACCTTTGAATGGGTATTTGTTGTGATTTGTTTGAATTTGAATGCCACACTTATTTTTGAATAAGCGCTCACTATTCGGGTTAGCCGGGAAAGGACCATAGGGTCGTATAACCCATTCCGAATATGTGATACGTCGTTATGAATTGCATTTGATGACCGGCGTTGAAGATCGAATATTTTTGAAAACGGAAGGATTACCGTCGAGTTACTCTACATCGGCTGATCTCCGATTTAGAGGTTTTATCACCCTTAGTGACGGGAAGTCCGGACGTGATTGAAAATTATCCGGATTTGCAAGGGCTTCGTGAGAAGTGCCTTTGGTTCTGTTCGATCCCGGAACAGACTTGTATGGATTGTATGTTTGACATTACAAATTGAGATATAAAGCTGATTTCTTTCAAATACATTTCTGTTGGTGGCGGAGAATTTATTCTCTTAGCTTAACACCCTTCTCTAAGATGTACGAGCTCAGAGGTTATGTAGTTGAAATTAATCAGCAATATATTCCCAATTTGGTAATGTGACATGCTGAGTGTTGATGTGTGATGATCAGTGTTTGATCATTTGTGATATGATCATTTGTTTGATCATTTATCTTTGTGATCATAGGTTGATCATTTGTTGACCCAAGGCATGGCTTTGTGAACAAAGCGTAGCTTTGTGGACGAGACTTCGTCAAGCCTCACACCCCGGAAATGGTCAAAACAGGAAGGATGCGGCAAGGTTCTAGGGAGTACCGCCGCTTAGTGTATGTCATTCCTTTTGGATAAAGGTGGTATCATGGTATGGAGCCCAGATACTTAACCTATATAGATGCTGCGAGTTTATTACTTTGTGGTAGTTGGAAATCGAGGATCCTCAGGAAGATCGGTTACGATCGGGGGATGGCATACGCGGGTCAGTAGTTACCTATTTTTGCAGAGGTAACCCGGCCTTGTGTTGGCAGAGATCCGGTTAGGTTCTCGGGACGTCATTCCAGAGGCGTTCCTTCGTGGCATAGGAAGTTCCTTAGCCTGACCATTTGTTGGAAATCCAAAGAAACAATACGTGACGTGTACGGTTTTAGTTGTATTACCTGCTATGGAATGTGGCGGTAACCTGCTATTGAACATAGTAGCTATAGTAGGCATACGATACTGGTCGTATGTTGGCTAAGATTAATATTATACTTTCAAAATGATTTTTTCTACACTATGCACTAATAATAATATCAAAAAGAATTTGATTTTGCATAGTAGCATCTTTGACTATCATAAGGAGAAATCTCCTCCGATTCTGCGTTTGCATTGTGTGTGTGTGCGGGAGGCCTTATGGTAGTCTCATTTTCCAAAAGCATTGCGAAATTGACTTTAAAATCTTCCTGTTGTTTGTTTTAAAGATAAACTGTTTTAAGTTCTCACACCAGTCACCATGACTGACCTGGAGTTTATTGTTTCCTTCCTAAACTCTAGGTGCCCACCAATTTCCACACGGGCAGTCTAGAGTTAGGTTATCAGGTCATTCTGGATTCGGGATGCTGTGGAGCTTAGTGGCGAGCTGGATGACGAGACGTACCACTTGTATATGACATTATTTATTCCGCTGTGTATTCTGTATGAGGACAAGTTTATATAACTGTCCATTGATGTATTGTATTGTTGTTGTAAACTATGATGATGATGTAATGTATAAAATGATATAGTTCTTTGATTTAAAGATTATTCATTTATCTATTATATGTTGTTCCGCTACGAATGTGAGATTCTGATATTGTTTCTGTTCTGATGTTGTTCTGTTGTTCTTCTTTTCTTCTTCTTCTACCTTTTTCTTCTTTTTAAAACCATAACATTTCGGGTTTCCGGCATTCGATTGCTCGGCAGTCGATAAAGTGAGTATCGATGTTGAATTTTCGAAAGTCGAAAATTTTCGGGACGTTACATTATGAAGGAGTGTATGGACTCAAACTTTCATAACTGATATTGAGTATAATATGTCAATAATAAATTCAAGTTAAGAACCTTTAAGTTGGAAATGTTCCAAATGAAAGACTCTGGCTGATTCAGTGAAGAAGGCTAAGTACATCGCCTTAAATAGTGCTACAATAAAAGCAATGTATATAAATATAAATATAAATGCATAAATTTATAACTTAGCCGAGGGAGATTTTAAATGTTGAGAATCCTATAACATTGTTATATGATAACAATGTCACGACATAATTCAAAATAGGACTTAGAGCTCACTGGATATCGAAAGACATACTTCGAATTGTTCTACATGATAAAACTTGTTTATCAATGTCAGAGAATGTTGATTAACAAAGTGGATAATTGAAACATAATAATATATTCGTTCACTAAGGGACTAGCCTAATTGGTTTTGAGGAAACTGATTGGAGAAGTTGGAATAAAATTCCATAATTGACATTAAGTGCAAGTGGGAGATTGACAGAGTTAGAAGTGTTTGCGCCAAAAATGGTCACAAACACCCAATTACAGATGAAAGCACCAAATCACAGTCACAGATCACAGATAGATTGTATGTAATAGCATTAAATATGAAGAACACTCAAAAAATTAAAAGGAAAACAGAAGAAAGACAAGATTTATAGTGGTTCGACGTTGTAGCCTACGTCCACTTTGAAGAGTTGCTGTTTCATTGATGATTCTCTATTGATTTACATGAGTACAATTGATAGTATCTGAATTACAATGGAGTTCAGCAAAGTAACGACGTAAAAGAGCCAAAGATCCCTTTTCTAAAGCCCATGGACTGCTATTTATAGGTGTAGGCTGGAAATATCTGTCTCAAACTTTGGAAGACTCCTTCCATCACGTGGGTGGGCCCACGTGATCGATCCCTGGTCATTTCGACTCGATCCATGATCGATACGAATGAGATTCGTATCGATCCAAATCTTGTCCAATCGAGCCGAGATCGATCATGAACATTCCTAAGGTCGTACGCAAGCTCTTGTGAAAATTTGGTAGCATTTGGACTTGTAGATTTTGAGTAATGACCGATGCAAGTTTGAATTTGTTGAAGGCTGTCGAGTTCGCATCGCTTCTAGGCACGTGATGACTGATGACGTGGCTCCAACTTTTAGGATCGATCCACTTTTCATGCCGAGCGACCGAGTCTTTCACTTGAACGTGCTCTTTTTGTATCGATCTAGGCAATGCTTTTCGTATCGATGTTCCGTGCTCTACTTCGTATCGATGTTATTGGTTTCATTTTCGTATCGATATTTGGTATAGCCTGACTCTTTTCAATCGATCATCGAGTAGTTATGTTTTTAGGTGTTGTTTCGTATCGAAGCGATACGAAACATCTTCATATGATGGATATGAAACAGAGCGGACGTGATGGATACGAAGTGGAACTAGTACGATGGATATGAACCGATGTATACCTAATGGATTCGAATGAAACCAACATGAGGGAGGTGGAATGATGGATACAAATGAGAGCTTTGCTAGATTTGAATCGATCATATCTTGAGCATACGAAATATGATTGACTTGAAATTTGGAAAGTTGGCTTGCATAGCTTTGATCGTCGTGTCATGTTAATTGTAGCTCGATCCGGACTCGGACAAAATTTACCAGCATCCATAGTGAACTTTGTAGGTAATCGGTCGTCGGGACTGATTATCTTCCATTTTCAGTCAATTCTTTGGTGTCACAGCCTTGCCAAAAGGCGGGATAACACTTGCCCTCCAAAACATGCCTTGCGATAGGAAGGTGTGTTTTGTAGTTCGATAAGCTGGATGTTCGTATCCTGATAATGTCCTGTAAAGAGGTTGATAATCTTACCTGACTGTGAATAGTGATCGTTCGTGATCGTATGCCATTCGGGGCAGTATGTGACCGTTCGAGATCGGATGCCAATCGAGGTGAGTTGTGATTGTTCGTGGTCGGGGTGCCGTTCATGGCGAATGGTGACCGTTCACGGTCAGGTGCGATTCGAGGCGAATCATGACCATTCGCGGTCGGGTGCTGTTCGTGGTGAGTTGTGTGTGCCCGGGGGGGACTTAGTATCATTAATGTAGGATTTGATGTTTGAGTGAGTTTCTGAATTGTTTGTTATGGCGGTTTATCGCCATCTCAAAGCATGCCTATGGACCGTTCGTGATCCCGTAAATGTGTAAGTGACTTAGCCGTTATGGAATTATAAATACCAGATATACATTCAAAATGAGTCTTACAGCCAAAATGTTCAACCAAATCAAGTCCAGATGCAAAGAATAGAAACAAAAGCAAAGCAGAGACGTCAAAGTGTAGACACCTACACTAATGTTGTTGATAGTCGTCTCAGAGCACGCCTAAGGACCGTTCGTGATCATGTACATGTGTAATCAACTTAACCGCACTAGTGTGGAGCTTACGACTTATTCGTCATTATTTCAATCAGTTGATGACAAGCTGGTGCCTCGATCCTGAGCCGTCCCCAGTTGATGCAGATGGTGGTCGTTCTTGCTCCATCATTGCTGCTCGCCTTCTCACATACTGTGATAGCATGCCGTTCCAGATATACCCTTCTATCTCATCCCTCAAGTGCCTGCAATCATTTGTACTATGGCCGCTTAGCTCGTGGAATAAGCAGTACTTGTCTGATTTCCTCTTATTGTTGGTCGGATCTCTCCTTATTGGCCTCCGATAGGGAACCTGCCCCCTATTGTCTTGGTAGATTCGCTCTAATGTCTCGCTCAGCTCTGAATAAGAGGTGAATCTCGGCTCCTTTCGCGGCCACTTTGGCTCATCACAATTGTCCTATGCTTTCCATTTCCCTTTCTCCTTGCCTGAATCCTTTCCGTGCGGATCTTCGCTTTTGACTGCATAAACATCAACCCCCTATCCTTCCTCTCTCTCAGCATTTGCATCCTCTTGTCACAGAAACCTTTCTACCTCATGGTAAAACTCTCCTAAGTCCATAGGTGGATCCCTCTTCAGCAAATTCTTGAATTCTGAGCCATTAGCTATGCCAGATACAACTGCCATCAGAACCATGGATGGATCTGGCCGATCCACTGATGTCGCTGCTGCATTGAATCGTGTTAAGAAGTTCCTTAAAGTCGGTCTTCTACTTCAGTGTCGTCGGACTCATCACATTCTTGGGCCACGGGATGTGAACCCTGAACTGCCTTATAAACTTTTCAGTCAACTCGGTCCACATTCTAATCGAACTGCTCTCCAATTGTCTAAACCATAATGCTGCTATGTTCGCCAGATACAGTGGGAAACATTAGGCCATGACCTCCTCTGATGCCCCCAGTACATCCATATACCGCATATACCTCGTCAGATGAACAACAGGTCTGTCCTTCCATCATACATCTCCAATGTCGGTAGCTTAGATTTTGGTGGATTCCTAGCCTACCTAATTGCGGGAGCGAAGGGGCTCCTGTTACATCTTCCAGATCTCTATTCACTAATCCGCCTCTCATGGCTCGTCTGACCATCTTCGCCAATGTGTCACTATCGTCGAGCTGTAGTCCTTGACTGTTGCCTCCGATCTGCCCCCCGAGTTCGTGAGGGAATCCTGGAATCTGCTCTCCTGGACGGGCATCCATTCCTCTATCAACGCCATGTTGAACAGCTCCGCCTGGTATCCTACCTGAGGTTTGATCAACATGCTCCTGAGGAGTGCCCCCCAGCTCATGGGCTGCTCCTGATGGTCCTGCTCTATTCTGAATCCTAGTTGTTCCATGCTCCTAATCCCTATCTCCAGCACATCTTGCAGTTGCGTTCTCTTGATTCTGCACTCTAGCTTGTCCAAATTGCTGGAGTAGGTTCTGCATCATCTCTTCTTGCCTTTTCAGCATTCCCTCCTGCATAGCTTCCATCATCATCTCCATCTGATCTCGGGTGATGAAGACCGAGACCCGATTCACTCCTAAGGAAGCCTTCTGACTTCCTTCATGCTGGCTCCTTTTTGCTCTTGGTCTCCTTGCTGATTGCCTCATCATAGCTTTCCAGATCCAAGTCTTTAAGCTTTCAGATCCAAAGTCCAAGTTATAGGATCCCTGAATGCTAGCCTTCTTAGTGAAAGCACCAAAATGTTTGTGCCAAAAATGGTCACAAACACCCAATTACATATGAAAGCACCAAATCACAGTCACGGTTCATTGATAGATTGTATATAATAGAATTAAATATGAAGAACACTCAAAAAATTAAAAGGAAAGCAGCAGAAAGACAAGATTTATAGTGGTTTGGCGTTGTAGCCTACGTCCACTTTGAAGAGTTGATGTTTTATTGATGATTCTCTACTGATTTACAAGAGTACAATTGATAGTATCTGAAATACAACGGAGTTCAACAGAGTAATGGCGTATAAGAGCCAAAGATCCCTTTTCTGATGCTCTTGGACTGCTATTTATAGGTGTAGGCTGGAAATATTTGTCTCAAACTTCGGAAGACTCCTTCCATCACGTGGGTGGGCCCACGTGATCGATCCCTGGTCGTTTTGAGTCGATCCATGATCGATACGAATGAGATTCGTATCGATCCAAATCTTGCCCAATCGAGCTGAGATCGATCATGAACATTCCTGAGGTCATACGCAAGCTCTTGTGAAACTTTGGTAGCATTTGGACTTGTAGATTTTGAGTTTTGACCGATGCAAGTTTGAATTTGTTGAAGGCAGTCGAGTTCGCATCGCTTCTAGTCACGTGATAATTGATGACGTGGTGCCAACTTTTAGGATCGATCCACTTTTCATGTCGAGCGACCGAGTCTTTCACTTGAATGTGCTCTCTTCGTATCGATCTAGGCAACGCTTTTCGTATCGATGTTCCATGCTCTACTTCGTATCGATGTTATTGGTTTCATTTCGTATCGATATTTGGTATAGCCTGACTCTCTTCGTATCGATCATCGAGTAGTTATGTTTTTAGGTGTTGTTTCATATCGAAGAGATACGAAACATCTTCAGATGATGGATACGAAACAGAGCGGACGTGATGGATACGAAGTGGAACTAGTACGATGGATACGAATCGATGTATACCTGATGGATTCGAATGAAACCGATACGAGGGAGGTGGAATGATGGATACAAATGAGAGCATTGCTAGATTTGCATCGATCATTTCTTAAGCATACGAACTCCGATTGACTTGAAATTTGTAACGTTGGCTTTCATAGCTTTGATTGTTGTGTCATGTTAATTGTATCTCGATCCGGACTCGGACAAAATTTACCAGCATCCGTAGTGAACTTTGTAGGTAATCGGTCGTCGGGGCTGATTATCTTCCGTTTTCAGTCAATTCTTTGGTGTCACGATCTTGCCAAAAGGCGGGATAACAAGATGTATGACCTTGGTGCAATTACATAATTAGTTACATATATATAACAAGAAGTATGACCTAGGCGTTAATTCTATTCTAATCCATACGCGAAGAAGAAGAAGGAGGAATAAAACAAAACTAAAAATAGAAGGAAATCCAAGGCGTAAGAAGAAGATGTAAATAACGCATAAATAACAGTAAATAAACTAAAATATTGTAAATAAACTGTAATAAATGGAAAAGCTAGAAATAAACTAAAATTAACTGAAAATAATTCTAAAAACTGTAAATAAATTACTAAAAAGGTTGCTCCAAAAATCGTAGTAAAACTACAACTATTGGAAACCATATTATTTTAAATTACCTAAAGAAATTTAAAATAATTACAGTCACTCACCTCTAGTCCTTAGCTCTTTCCTTTAGGCCTTCACGGATCAACTTAGGGTTGTTAAATATTTTTGTTTAAAACGATTTCCTCCTTGGAAAATTATTCCGCTTAGGGCCCTTCCCGAATAGGTGAACCCAATTGGAGAAAATCTTAGAGTGAGAAAAAGTGTTAGGCCTAGGGTTCTATTTATATGGGTAGAAGTGGATCTCAGACCATTAGATTTGGGGATTGAATAGGATGCAACCACATTATAAGCTGAATAAGGGCCATCGGATGTAGAAACGGAAGGACCAGATCGAGTTGAAGAATGCAAAATACATCACTAACGTTCGTTCATTCGCTAAAAAAACAAGGCGGGTCGACCGCCCTTGTGCCCAGGTCGATCGGCCTGTCGACCTGGCCTATATATATATATATATATATATATATATATATATATATTCCTCTTATTTTGTTTAATTCATATCTCGTTCATTTTAGCTCGGATTCTGACGTTCTATATAAGAAAATTGACCAGAAAATTACCACGAACACAATGGTGCAACTCCCGTGGCTCAATTCTGATAATTTCACAAAGTTATTTTATTATTTAATTAATTAACGAATTAGTTATCTTGGGTTAAAATTTTGGGTTGTTGCATTCTCCCCTCCTTAAAGGATTTCGTCCCCGAAATCTCTAAGGATAGAAGCATGAAATAAAAGTTTTCATCCAAGTTCTACAACCAACTACTCAATCATCACCCATTACATCCATTGTCCTAAAGTTTTTCTAATGCGATTTATGATACTTATGTAATTAGTGTAGTGTCAATGTCCCTAACTAATGCAAAAGATTAGGCAGTCCATTGATTCAGTTGACTTCCTTTTATGCAATCATGTCCGTGCCATGTATCCAAATGAATGCGAAAATTTCCTAATGATAACTGATAATTCTATATGCATGCTACAAACATCATCCAAATGCAAAAACCATGTGAAAATCATTCATTTATAGCAATCATGGAAAATAGAATAAAATGCACGCACATCCATATGCATATGCTCGAGTGTCCTAGTTATGTTGATCCCTAAAGAATAATAGTGCCTAGTGTACATATATGCATCCATTAGTATCCACTAGCAAACACTTGCAATCACTAGCATACATCATTCATAGCATGTTCTATTAACATGTTTACATCAAATCCTACCATCCATAGGTTAAATCCTAAGTTCTACCCTTCCAAAGGATAATAAAGGAAAGAACCTATTCAAAACTAAAGATAGAAATATGAAATTCGAAATTTACTTTCAAAGAGATATGTGGATAAGAAGTACGCATTTTCTCCTAATCAATTTAATCTTCTTCGAAGTCTTTTTAACCTCTGTAGACTCTATCCACCATGAAAGCGACTTGCGCGGTCTTCCATAAAGGCTTCAGAAGGTGCCTTTCAAATACTAGCTTGAGAACTACTATCTTATGCGAATTCCACAAAAGGAAGATGATTTACCCAAGTTCTTCCATAATCAGGAATATCCATTCTCAACCATGCGTGTCTTACAATTTTACTAACTCCATTTTACTGTTCTTCTTTAGTCTGCTCACATGAATCAACATTCATAGGTTCTCACTAGGGTCCTATACAATTTTCGGAAACTCTATTATTACTTCCAAAAGTAATTACTGCTGTCTCCTTTGTAGCCTTACCCCTTTTCCGTTACACCTAGGAAATGATTCCTATCTACTTCACATTTAGGAGTTTGGTTCAGTGTTTATAGTTCCATTTTAAAAATTAAGGTTTCTAAATTTTTAAAGCATCAAATCCCAAAATCTTTGTCTTTAAAAATGTTATTTTTGAGTTTCTATTAAATTCAAAAATACTTGGTTACTTAACACTATTTCCCAACTTAAAGGGGAAAACTTTCAAATTCTAAGTCCAAAACTTATTCCTCGTTTTCTTTTAAAGACCTTTTCAGTTTTCTATAAAAATTTGAATTTTCAAATTCTACTTTTATTAAGTTTTTCATTTCCAAAAACTTATTTACTTTTTCACCAAACCATTTTCTTTTAAAATATCTTTAAACTGTTTCTATGTGTTTCAAAACATCTTCCTATTATACCTCACAGTCTCATACCTTAATGTATTGGGATTACTTTCTCAAATGAGAAATTATTTACGCTAAAATCTTCTATGAACCTTTTAAAAGAGAATTTCATGTTTATGTGAAATTACAAGGAACTTATTTTATATTTTTAGAAATAGGCTATACAAAATATGGTGCCTTTCATACCTTGTATATCTCTTTCATGTATTCCTTGCAACTTGCACAAATTTCTTTTATTGGTTTTATAGAAAATCATACCATTATTCTTTTCATTCCAATAGATTAAAGTATGTTTAATTTATATTCTTCCCTGATAAATATTTTCTAATATCTAACTTACACATTTTCCTTTCAGAAATACTCATCTTCAAAACTGTTTTAATATTTCCATAATTGCAAAAACACTACCTTATACTTATTAAAAATAATAAGTGTACTTTACAAACCATTTTGTCTCTATACTTAGAAATTACCTTTTAAAATACATTTTTATTTGGGTTAAAATGGATGTTGCGTAAAACACCGTTACTACAACCCAAAAATACTAGTGTATGAATTCAATTAAATAAATACCAATAAATCTCATATACCTATGTAAAAATATTTCTCTTAAGAGTCACTTACTATAACAGTAGTGTTATAGCCTATGCTCCTCTTATTTTTCACGAAAATATTTATATAACAATAAAAGTTGTAATCTATGTTTTCGATACTTGATACACTCTAGGTTTTTATATTTAAAATCTTTGTTTACTTACAAAGAAACTAGTGAGTTATACACACACACACAAAACAACAACAACAACTAAGCCATTATTCACAAACAAGTTAGGGTCGGCTAGAGATGAAACCCAAAACTAAAATACACACACACTCCATAATTCTTCAAAAAGAATTCTAATTTTTCATTATATAAAAACCAACATAAATTTCATACCATTCTTCAAAAACCCCATATTTATTTTCTAAAAGAAAATACTAACAATGAAAATTTTCAATTCCAACAAATTTTTTTTTCAACTTTTTAAATTTCGAATATTTCATTTTATTGGGCTTGGCATAAAGTGGATTTTGTCCTAACTAACCTAGGAGTACTTTTCTGAAACCTTGGAAATCCTATTTCCCTATTAAAGTCTTTTGTTAGATTTATTCTAAGGTACTACCGTTAAATCAACTTATATGAAACAATTATAATTTCTGTAATTATCCACACGTGGTTTTTCTCCTTTTCTATTGTACATCTCCAATCCTTACCTACCTCTCTTTGGATTTCCACAGTCTGAACCTAAATGTACAAAACTGTTTATCAAACTTATTCTATGTGTAGACATTCACTATAACCCAAGAAACACGCTTCCTTATGCCAAAAGTGATACTTCAAGAACTTTGCTCTCAACTGACGAACACGAAGCGTACAAAGAACCTCCTTTTGACAAATAACATGCTCTCCCATACTTCTTGGAAAACACCAAAATGTCGACCATGAATACCACCACGAACTTTATTTTAGGACATCTCTAAAAACATGGTTCATCAAATCTATAGAATAGGCTGGGATATTGGTTAGCCCAAAAGACATGACTAACCACTCAAAGAATCCGTTTGGTGTTCTAAATGCAGTCTTATCTATGTTGTCATCAGCGACCCTTAGCTGATGGAATCCAGTGGCTAAATCAAGCTGGGAAAATACTAAAGAGCCAACTAACTGGCCGAAAAGATCATCTATCCTAGAGAGTGGATAATGGTTCTTCTTTGTGAGCTTATTCAATTCTTTATAGTCAATGCAATGTCGAAGAGAACCACCTGCTTTGGTAGCGAAGACGACTGGTGCTCCCTATTCCGATATGTTTCTTCTTATGAAACCCTTCTCCAAAAGTTCACTTACTTGTTTGCTCAACTCTTTCCTCTTCCTAGGTGCTATGTGCCTCACAGGTAACGCCACTTGCTTAACATTCTCGGTCAAATAAATTCTGAAGTAAATTTCTCTTTTAGGGGGCAGTCCCCTAACCTCCTCAAAGACGTAGAGAAAATCTCTGATGACAGGAACCGAATCAAACTCTACTGAAGATGAATCGAGGGAATAGAGAAAGCTCAACATGACTGACCCTTGCGGGTCACAAAATACCTCGAGAGTCATACCACTGCAAGTCTCCAATCTAACGACTCTCCTCTCACAGTCTAAAATAGCTCCATATGTGGATAGCCAATCCATACCAAAGATCATCCCATACCCCGAGAATCCCAAAACATAGTGTCGTAGTCAAATTCTACTCCTAGGATATAAATTTTCAAACCCCTACAAACCATAGACAACTGTGCCGATCCACCTATGGGGTTTGAAACAACGATGGGGCCCACTACTAAAGAAATGTCTAAGTGCAAACAACCCACAAGAGAACTAGAAATAAAAGAGTGTGATGCTCCAGAATCGAATAATGTCTGAATGGGACAATCAAATATAGAAATCAAACCTTCAACTGTGACTTTCCTACCTCTATCCGGAATGTTACTGGAACGTGTCGCATCTAACGCCTGAATCTATGCGACTGGTGCACTCGCTCCTTGGCTAGCTCTCTAGGGATAACTCCTACTCATATGACCAGGCTGCCCATAATTGAAGCACTTTCCCTTCATCTTTTCCCTTTTCCAATCCTTGGCGATATGTCCAACAATCCCACAGCTATTGCACTTCGATCCCTTCTTAATCTGCTTATGATGGCCATCATCTTTCTTCTTCTCCTTGTTGTTTTTCCACCACTTCTTCTTTGGACCTTCTGACTTAACCACTTTCTTTAGATTCTCCTTCCTTGACCGCATCCGATATAAGCGCCATCTCAACCAAAGATTCATAAGTAGCTCCCATCGGTACGTGAGCCAACAATAATCCCTGAAGGGGTTGATTCAATCCCTTTGCAAACTTTATAGCTTTCTTATGTGGTGTGTTCACTAATTCCATACCAAACTGCGATAGCTCATTGAAGTGATTGATGTATTCCTTGATGGACAAACTCCCTTGCTTCAAATTGATAAACCTCTCCAGCAGAACACTCTCTTCCGCTTGAGACAGAAACTTCCTCTCAAACCTCTGCCTAAACCCATTCCAACAGACTACTCTTCCTTCCAACTAAACAACCTCCCACCAGTAAGAAGTCTCCTCTTTCAGCTGCCAAGAGGCTAGCTGAACCTGCTACTCCAATCCTAAAAACCAAATATCCTCTCGGTGTCCCTAAGCCAAGCTCTCGCCTCCACAAAAGTCTCCTTGCCAGAAAAATTCTTTTCGCCCAAACTCGCAAATTCCTTACAAAGCTTAGAGAAATTGATGGCCGTAGGTGGGTTGATGGTGTTCCCACCCGCTGGTGTAGGATTGGGCGCTGGTCCGTGCACCTCTGGAGTCGTGGCTTGTAAACACCTACGAAATTAGGCTGGTACTGGAATGCCCTCGGGAAGGTTCAGGGCATCAGCCATTCTACGAAAAGAAAGAGATAGTTTAGGAAAGAGTCAAAGGGAGATTGAACTGGACTTATGGAGAGATTTTTATAAAAACTCTTTTATTCTTAAAAACATTTCTAAGAGTTCTTTTCTGAAATGTACTTTTTAAGACAAGTTATTTCAGAAAAAACTTTTATTTTTAAAATAAATTTTTAGGAATCCTGTAAACTTAGGCTCTGATACCAAGTGAAACACCCCCACACCCCTTAATATTCCCAAAAGGACACATTAAAAGGCGTGGTGCATTGTAGGTATAACTGAAACTAATAGAGACTATGATTCACAAGACAAAATTAGGCAAAAACAGCAGAAATTAAAATAATAACTTATTCAAAATAAAAACTTCATAATTGCTTCATAAACCAAATAAGTCAAATACAACATACATGTCTCAAAATCCAATATATCTCATGAAATAAAAACTCGTAGTCTCAACAAAAACCAGAGTAGAAATATCCTTCTCAAGGGCCAGTACAAAGGAAGAAAACCGAAAATAAAAGTGGGGAAATACATAACAGAATCTTCTCCAAGAAACTTCCAAGCAACTGCAATCTACTGCCCTCTCCCTTGATTGCCTATGGGGGAAAAGGGGAAAATAGAGGAGTGGGTCAGACTAAAAGTTTGATGAATAATAGTAACTACTAGAATCTTTAAGAAAAGTAAAAGTAATAGAATCTTCAATAGTTCTAGTATATACTAAAGGAAACAAAGGAAATAGGAAAGAGATAAACTGGAAAATACGATTAAACCATTACAATTGATAAGATAAGTCAACTTTGATTGTTTGCACTTGTCTTCGTTAGCTGCTTGACTAGGCTGAATTCCTAATCCTATAATTAGGGTGAAATCCTAATTCTACCATTTGATCGGCCTGCTACTCTATAGACCTTACTGCGGACTAGACGCTAAATAAATCCCTACACAGCAGCCAATGGTAACTACGAAAGATACACAAGGCACCCACTGTGGACTAGACGATACATAGCTCGCTACAAAGAAGGCAATGGTGTCTACGAAAGACACACATACTAAGCGCTTGGCACTCATAGCGATTAATGAGCACCGAAATGGAAGTCGCACACGTAACTGCCACCATGCTTATGCTACCTGTTGCTCCACCTATTGGGTCGTATTATTACCTCGACTCAGCATAAGCTTGCCCCTCGTCTCACTTCAGGATTATATGAAACACCGTGTCCATAGAAAATATAGGGGAATGCTGCCGGTACTGGCCCGTCATCCAAACAATATCTAATAGCACTCTAATCCAAATCCCCCGTGATTTGGACATCTTTATATTGAACGATTACTACCACTACTAGCAATAGCGTGACCCTCGTCTCACTTCAGGTCTATATGAAACACCGTACCCATAGAAAATAATAGGGGAATGCTATTTGATACAGGTCCAACTTTAATTCTTTGCTTATTAACTTAGATAAATTATTTAAATAAGCCTTTACACTTGTTCTTACTATCTGTGCTTATTAATTTATCATAAGTCTTAAAATAAGCCTTATTATGTTCTATTTCTTATTATAACCTATGTTATAATCATGCTTATTACTTAACCTAAGGTCTAAGTGTGAAAATAAGCTTCTTTTCTTCTTTTATTCTTTTTAGTTATAATTCTAAGTTATAACTAGGCCAATCTTTTTAATTCAGTCCAATTAATATCCTAATTAGGCATAATTTCAGTCCAATTCCATTTATATTATAGTATTTATAATTTACATCTTGTATTCTTCTTATAATTTAATCCAATTTCGCATTAATTCTATTCTAATCCATACGCGAAGAAGGAGGAGGAATAAAAGAAAATTGAAAATAGAAGGAAATCCAAGGCGTAAGAAGAAGATGTAAATAACTCATAAATAACAGTAAATAAACTAAAATACTGTAAATAAACTATAAATAAATAGAAAAGCTAGAAATTAACTGAAAATAATTCTAAAACTGTAAATAAATTACTAAAAAGGTTGCTCCAAAAATCGTAGTAAAACTACAACTATTGGAAACCCTTTTTTTAAAAATTACTTAAAGAAATTTAAAATAATTACAATCACTCACCTCTGGTCCTTAACACTTCCCTTTAGGCCTTCACGGATCCATTTGGGGTTGTTAAATATTTTTATTAAAACGATTTCCTTCTTCGAAAATTATTCCGCTTAGGGTCCTTCCTGAATATGTGAACCCAATTAGAGAAAATCTTAGAATGAGAAAAAGTGTTAGGCCTAGGGTTCTATTTATAGGGGTAGAAGTGGATCTCAAACCGTTGGATTTAGGAATTGAATAGGATGCAACCACATCATAGGCTGAATAGGGGCCATCGAATGCAGAAACGGAAGGACTAGATCGAGTTGAAGAATGCAAAATACGTCAATAACGTTCGAACGAACGAACGTTCGTTCGTTCACTAAAAAAACAAGGTGGGTCGACCGTGCGGTCGACCACCCTTGTGCCCCGGTCAACCGGCCAGTCGACCTGGCCTACATATATATATATATCCGCTTGTTTTGTTTAATTCATATCTTGTTCATTTTAGCTCGGATTCTGACGTTCTATATATGGAAATTGACCAGAAAATTACCACGGATACAATGGTGCAACTCCCATGGCTCAATTCTAATAATTCACAAATTTATTTTATTATTTAATTAATTAACGAATTAATTATCGTGGGCTAAAATTTTGGGTTGTTACAAACCTGGACGGTTATAATAACCTATCCTCACAAATGCTGATATGTATAATATAGTAGTGCAGCGGATATAAGATTACTATGGTAAGTGAAACATCCGGCTCGTCTTCTCGAGCTCCGATTAACATCAACAAAAACCAGCCTTTCTCAAACTACTCCAAAAAGCATGTGAGGAATCCAGGGAAAACAAAAACCAAGCGTCGGATATAAGTCTAGTATGAGAAACTCAAGAAATATGTGATCAATATATAACAAAACTTTTAAGATCACATGGAATGCCATAGCGGTTATCCCCTCAAAAGAACCATTATCTAATAGGTACAAAAGGTGATATAATATATAATGTCTAGGGTGTAGAATACAAATATTATAACATAGCTGGAATGGTTACATTCAACAGCATATTAGAGAGTACAACCAAAATCGATAAACGTTTGCATAATGGATTTTCCATGGAGATTTCTTCGGAGAAGCCGAATCCGAACTCTATGCACAAGGATCAGAAAACTCCTTCCGAGCGTCGTATATCTCTGAATAAAATATACCATAAGGTAAATACAACTGGCCAACGCCTGAATGAGTGAAATCGTACCATATGGAACTAAGTATCACAATCCCACACGCAAAAATCATAAGCATATTCTAGATCTGGTGTTGACATACTCCATCACGGGACTGCAAAAAGCTAGATTATGCATCCTACTCTATCTTTAGCTATTTCCGATGTCGAGGTCACGTTCGGCATCTCTCACACAAGTCTTCATCACTTGAACAAAACATGAATCCCAAGTTGGACTCCCACATCTCGAACAAATCACGAAACAACGAATGAATTTCCATATCTCAACTGATTTTGGAATCAAATATGGATCCCTACATCGTGAATAGATCACGAACAACTACATGTGTTCGAGCATCTTAAACGGATCTTGAATCTCCAAATAGATTCCTGCATTTTGAGCCAATCAACTTCCAAAAAAGGAACATGTATCTCAACTTGAAGTGGTTTTCGGTAAGTAAAACACTTATCAATCCCGGTCTCTCTAAGACTAAATCGATGAATTTGGTCATTCAATGATAATAAGAGCGATTGCATATGGAAACCAAGTCTCGTATACTTATCACGTTTTCGATATTTTCATCTCACACTATCCCGCGATCAAGAGTGAAGCCGATAGGTTAGAGCTCTATTGCTCATATCCCTACTCGAAAATTGGTCTTAATTCCCAAAGATAGAGAAGCCTACTTCATCGGCTTTTAGTGTTAAGGTTATGACTAAATGTTTTCCATAAATGAGTAAACATACAAAGCACGATTGTAACGACCCGGAATTTCACCACATCAATTTCCGAATATTTAATTAACTTTAAATATTAAAATAATAGGTTTTATAATTAAAATAAAAACTCTTTTACATAATAAATATTAAAGATAAAATATTTTTCAATTAATTTACAAAAAAAAATTAGTTCAAAGAAAAATCGAAAATGTGATCGGAAACCATTTTCCGAATTTTCGACATTTCATCGTATAAAAGTTGTTTGAAATGTTATGAGCCTTGTTTATAGTTGAAACAATAAATGGTTAAGAATGTAAATTATTTCGTACATATTGGTATATACATAGGTATATATACTTAAGTATATACATGTTTATACTAAAAGACGCCTTAAGAGACATGATTTGACACTTTGGCGATTCGAGTACAAAACATGTCATCTTTGACATGATGACGGGGGGACGAGGTTGAGGATAAAATGGCATGTGTCATGGAGGGTATTGAGGTGGAAAAATAATGTGGATGGTAAAGGATAGGGGTGTTTAGGTAATTTACATTTTCACTTGCTTATAAATAGCCTTTCATCTCTCTAAATTTTCTTCTTCCACCGATCAGATCTCTCTCATATCTTGTCCAAATGAAGTTTTTTCCTTTTTTCAAATCATATCAAATTTCAATGGATAATACTTTTGTCTTGTTTACTTCTTCAAATTTTGAGTATAGCTATGGCAAAATATCAATTGTTTACAGAGCATTTTTTGACCCAAAATGTTAATTCCGAAAATGGTCCTTCTTCTTTTGACCATATCTTCTTCAAAAATATTCGAAACCTAGGAAATTTTTTTAAACTATAAAGAAAATAATTTTATAAAAGTTTCCTCTATACCACTTTTACAAAATCAAAGAGCAAATAGTCCAAAAACCAGTTGGAAAATGACCTATTTTCGGGTTCATTTTTGAGAGTTCGATGATTATCCAAAGTCACTCCACCTTACCAAAACAAGTTTCACTTCCTTTTTCTTACAAGATAGATCCTACTTAGTGCATTAAGGGTCCAAGACTCCATCTTATGCTTAGGAATGGAAGTGCTAGGTCATACCCTAAGTTAGCGAGGGTTTGGATAGCTTTCGGTGAGTAAAACTACGCCTTCTTAAACCAAGTTTATACAGTGTCAATGTTCATGTTAATAGCCTATGAATGCTTGTTGTATATGTGAAGTGATGGTTTGGTTGTTTTTTTGTTTCATGCTTTGAAAAGTTGTTGCATTTGAAAGTTAGTAAGCATGTGGTTAGCTATATGCAAAGTTGGTGGTTAAAGTTAATATAATTGTTAGTAAATACTTATTACGAGTTGTATCATCATGATTTACCTTGTGTAATGCTTAAACCATTGCTATGTGATGTTTGATTGTATGGCTAATGTCATAAGTTTGTTTGCCGAACTGCTTGTATGGCGATAGTCGCTATATCGGCACTTTCAGAAGATCACCTTTTATCGAAATTGTTTGGTTTCGTCTTCGTGCTTGGAATTGTTTTACAAGTTAAGCAAGATTTTGATTAACGATGTTTTCAAAAGTAATTAACCATTTTAATATTGATTATTTAATTTAATTAATTACTTAATTAATAAGGATTAAGGTTAACTAATTACTAAGTTAATGATGTGTTTTAAATTTAACTAATTACCTGGTTAATGATTGTTTAAATTAATTAATCATTTTATTTAATGATGTTTAAATTTAATTAATTATTTTACTTAATGATGTTCAAGGATAATTAATCATTCAATAATGATGGATTAAAGTTAACTAATCAATTTTCTAATGATGCTTTTAAATTAACAAATCTTTTTTATAAATGATTTTTAAAATTTATCCACTTGTTTTAACTCTAATTAATCTTTCCTTTATTGATGTTTATAATTAATAAATCATTTTTGAACAATGAGAATTAATTATTTATTTATTTAATTTAATTATTATATTTAAATTAATTAATTAATTGAATTAATGATGTTCTCAAGGTGATTTATCCTTTTCAATTAAAGGTTATTGGAGTTAATTAATCAACTTAATTTATGAAGTTTCAAAGTGAATTTATCAAAGTAACCAGGAAGTTTTGACTTTGTTATTCATTTTAAATAATGATAATTAATTATTCATTAATTTAATTACTTATATTTTACTAATTAATTGGATTAATAAGGTTTAAAGTGGTTTACCCTTTTTATTATTTAAAGACATTTGAAGTTCGAAAACAAATTGCCTGATCAAGTTTAAAGTTAATTAATAAATGTAATAAAGATATTTTAAGTTATTAAATCCTTTTTAAATTGATGTTTTGAAGCTAGTAAACTCTTTTAACAAAGTGTTTTAAAGCTAATACTTGTAATGTGAGGCCATGCAAGAATTCAGGTTTTTAAAAGAAAATAGTTTGATTCGTTTATGAAAATGAATTAATTTCCGTAAAGTGATTTACTTATATGAGAGCGATTTACTTGTATACTTAGCACTAAATGTCGAAGAAGTAGACTTTTCGCTATTTGGAAAGTTAAGAATAATCGTGAGACATGACTTTGAGGTAACACTACTTTGACTTGCCCGATATTATTATTAACAAGAAATAGTACAAGTTGGAATTCGATGAGTGGTGATAATTATACAAGACTTAATTTCCATATACGATCGTTTTATTTCCTCGATAGTTAGTTTCTCAACTATCGGTTACTTTAGCTTCTTTATTATCGTCATTCTAAGACGATGTGTTGCTCCGTTGAGCTTTGATATCCTTTGTCGGAATGACTAAAACCAAAGAGCGGGTAGGGGCCAAGCTATGTGGGGTTGCTCCCATTATGGTATTTTCACATCCACACTAGATTGGATCTGGTGTTGCGCATTGAGATGTGAAGTACTTGAATTCTTGGTAATAGTTGGCGGGGTACGGCTTGGAGGTTACAGAGAGCCATCGGAGTTCTCAAGTATATTTCTAGAGGTATACTTTTGTTAAGGAGGTGCACCCTCCTAGTCATTATTGGAAAATTTCCTTTCCTTATTTGATTCAAACCTTCGAATTGTTTTTCTGTAATTGCAACGGGAAGAGTCAAGCACTCTTCACGATGATTAGTTTTAGGTTTTGTCCATTCTATCAAGTTTGGACTATTATATTGTTTTATCCATTCTATCTAATTTGGATTTTATTCAGACTATTTCCATTCTTTCAAGTTTGAATGTTATACTAATTGTACCCATCATCGCTATTCCACGTTAGTGGCGTGGTCCGACATATTATTGTTTAAATACACTTCCTTTTATTTCAGAGTTTTACTCATACCCGATATTTTGTCTGACCCAAGTTGTTTATTTTCCCTAAACTCCCGGGTACTCAATTATGTTTGGGTAGTCCGAGAATAGTAGGTTTTCTTAGGAGCTCTTTGAAGACGGTGATCAAGTAGGCGGCTCCTTAGTTATCTAGTTATTTATTTCCGCTGTATGATTATGTTGATATATTTAGTATCTGGAAAATGTTAGGTCGGAATGTATAGCTGCAAATCTATTAGATGTAGCACTTTTGTTTAACTCTAATAGCTCCATGTAAGGAGTAACCTTTTTACTATATCATTTTGTATTATATGTAACCATTCCGTTGTGAGGTATTTCTATTCTGTTCTTTCTGCTATTTATTTTATCCAAGACAACTTATCTTTCGGATGCTAAGGCAACTACACATGAATACCAAGGATGTATTAAGTGTTGTTCCAGGGGTCAGAAAGGTGGGTCGTCATAGATGGTACCAGAGCTTAGGTTTAGCGAACCCCTTAGCCCTGGTGGGGTAAACTCTCTAAGGATAGGGTTAGTAATATCCTAGGATAAGTCTGAAAGTATAAGTATATATTGAGTACGTATTTGTTAGTGTTATAAAAATGTTTTATATTGTATTGTTTGATCCATTGAGCGATATATGAATTATGGTGATGCGTCTGATCAGCGTTATTAATAGGGATTCCTAAACACCTTAACAGATCTACCAATGCAGTATTGTTTTAAAATGATACAACAACAACAACTAAGCCATTATTCCCAAACAAGTTGGGGTCGGCTAGAGATGGAACCCAAAACTAAATAAAAAAATCAATTTAAAAGTTATAATAATAACAATAGCAATAATAAAATAAAGTCAAATAAGTAAATTAATAATAATAGCTAAGTAAAGTAAAATAAAATAAAAATATATATGTATATATATAGTATATATAAGAGGAATGATAATAATAATACTAATAGCGATAATGATATTAATAGTAATATTGGTCAAAGACCAAACCTACGTCTCAGGCTCATGTTTTCTAGTCCTATAGTCTAAGACTTATAAAACTCAACGCTCATGGTTCTGGTATGTGAATCGCTAACTTCCACTCGCTCCGATCTGTCACCAACTATTTGGATATACCCCAATCCTTCAAATCTCTTTTTACTACTTCCTCCCATGTCAACCTTGGTCGACCTCTACCTCTCTTTGGGCATTCAACACGGCCTATAATTCCAACACGCACAGGTGCCTCGGGCGGCCTTCGTTGAAGATGTCCAAACCATCTTAAGCGATGTTGAATTAGTTTCTCCTCAATTGATGCTACTCTAAGTTTATCGCGTATATCATCATTTCTAATTCGGTCTCTTCTTGCATGACCACAGCTCCATCGTAGCATACGCATCTCTGCTACGCTTATCTTTTGGACGTGTTGGCTTTTAGTAGGCCAACATTCTGCACCATACAACATCGCAGGCCTGATTGCTGTTTTATAGAACTTTCCTTTAAGCTTTTGTGGGACCTTCCTGTCACAGAGAATCCCAGACGCTTGTCGCCATTTCACTCATCCCGCTCGAATTCTAAAACTAACATCTTCATCAATCTCACCATTATACTACAACATTGATCCTAGACATCGAAATGATTCCTTCTTGGGAACTATTTGTCCAGCCAGAGTGACATCTCCATCTTCCGACCTGACACCGCTGAACCCGCACTTCATATACTCTGTTTTAGTTCTGCTAAGCCTAAAACCCTTTGATTCTAAAGTCTGTCTCCACAGCTCCAGTTGTCTATCAACCCCAATCCTACTTTCATCAATTAGCACAACATCATCAACAAATAGCATACACTAAGGAATCTCATCTTGTATACCCTTCGTAACCTCATCCATCACTAGAGCAAAAATGTAGGGGCTCAAAGCTGACCCTTGATGTAATCCTATGTTAATGGGAAAGTCACCGGTTTAACCATCGCATGCTCTGACACTAGTCACAACATCATCGTACATATCCTTGATAAGTGTAATGTACTTTGTTGGGACTCTCTTCTTTTCCAGGGCCCACCACATCACCTTTCGCGGTACCTTGTCATAAGCTTTCTCTAAATCGATAAATACCATGTGTAGATCCTTCTTTTGCTCCCTAAACCTCTCCATAAGTTGTCTTATCAAGAAAATCGCCTCTGTGGTCGACCTCCCGGGCATGAAGCCAAATTGGTTTTTTGAAACACTTGTCATTCTCCTTAGTCGGATATCTCCTTTATTCTTAAAAATTGGAACTAGTATGCTTTTCCTCCACTCATCTGGCATCTTGTTTGATTTGAAAATATTATTGAACAACTTAGTTAGCCATGCTATCCCTGCATCTCCAAGGCACCTCCACACTTCAATGGGGATGTCATCTGGCCCCAATGCCTTGCCTGCTTTCATCCGTTTTAGTGCCTCCTTTACCTCGGATTCTTGAATTCTCCGAACAAAATGTCTGCAAGTGTCATCAGAAGAGTCGTCTATCTCGATCGTAGTGCTATTACCTTCTTCATTAAATAGTTTGTCGAAATAATCTCTCCATCTATTTTTTATCTCCTCGTCCTTCACCAAAAGTCTATTATTGTCATCTTTGATGCATTTAACTTGGTTGAAGTCTCTTGTCTTCCTCTCGCGGAGCTTAGCTATCCTATAGACGTTTTTTTCACCCTCTTTCGTACTTAGGTTATGATATAGATCTTCATACGCCCGGCCTCTTGCTTCACTTACTGCTCTCTTTGCGTTCTTCTTTACCATTTTGTACTTTTGCATGTTGTCCTCGCTCCTATGATGATGTAAGCACTTATAGCATTCCTTCTTCTCTTTGATAGCCTTTTGCACATCACTGTTCCACCACCAAGAATCTTTAGGTTCGCGTTTATTTCCTTTCGCTATCCCAAACACCTCAGTAGCCACTTTCCGAATGCGTCTTGCCATCTCATCCCACATGTGATTTGCTTCTCCTTCCATATTCCATGCCCCTTCTACCATCACTCTATCCTTAAACACCCGTGAGGCGTCTCCTTTGAGCTTCCACCATTTCGTTCGACTAGTCTTGGCTCCTTTACCCTGTTGAACACGTATTCGAAGACGAAACTCGGATATCAAAAGCTGATGCTGTGAGACGACACATTCTCCAGGTATGACTTTGCAATCTACACAAGCTCGTTTGTCGTCTCTTCTAGTAAGTACAAAGTCAATCTGGCTAAAGTGTTGACCACTCCTAAAAGTAATTAAGTGTGACTGTCTCTTCCTAAAGAAGGTATTAGCTATCATGAGGTCATAAGCAATAGCAAAATTCAATATTTCTTCTCCTTCTTAGTTTCTATCGCCATATCCAAAACCACCATGCACTCTCTCAAACCCCCCACTAGTTGTACCAACATGGCCATTGAAATCTCCTCCTATGAAAAGTTTTTCGCTACTAGGCACATCCCTAACCATGAAATCTAGCTCTTTCCAGAAATTCCTCTTGACGGCTTCACTTAGACCTACTTGTGGGGCATAAGCACTGATGACGTTCAGAATCATATCACCCACTACCAGCTTAACTAGGATGATCCTATCCCCTTGTCTCCTAACGTCGACCACTCCGTTTCTAAGGTTCTTGTCAATTAAAATACCTACCCCGTTCTTTTTATGATCTTTTCCCGTGTACCATAACTTGAAGCCTGTGTTCTCCACCCCCTTCGCCTTTTGGCTCGTCCATTTGGTCTCCTGAATGCATAAGATATTTACACGTCTCCTAATCATAGTATCAACTATCTCTCTTAGCTTTCCTATTAATGATCCTACATTCCAACTACCTAACCGAATCCTACTTTAATCGACTAGCTTCCTTGCCCTTCGCACCCGCCGAGTAAAGTGCGAAGACCCTTGCTCATTTATCACTAGATCGGGGCGTCGATGCAGTGCGCCACTAAGGGATTGACGACCCAGCCCTTGCATATTTTTCACCATACCCGAGCCTCGATATGGCGCGCCACTAAGGGAGTGGCGACCCAGCCCTTGCTCAGTTTTCACCATACCCGAGCCTCGATATGGCGCGTCGCTAAGAGGGTTACGCCCCAACGAAATATAATTAGGTTCCATTTCCATAAGAGAGGCTGGGGTTTTTATGTTGGCTCGCCAAGCCTATCATAACCCTCCTCCTTTATCCTGGCTTGGGACAGGCTGCATAGAAAACTACACGGGCGGAGTTTGTTTTAAAATGGTAAATGAAATAATTTTACCTAGGAATATATTTTATATATACAAGAATGATTTTCAAAATTAATATAATTGTATGGTTGAGTTGATTATTTAGAAATGATGATATTTTATTGTTACCATTTAGGATTTGATTAGTTATGCTCGTCCAGTTATAGCATTAACTATTGTTGAATAGTGCATAAGGAATATTCCTTAGTAATATATAGGTCGGGTAGATAGGAATTAAGTAATCTTGGAATGAACCCCTTGTGAATTAAGTTTCACAGTTTGACTATAATGTGTTCAGCGAAAGGTTAAGTAAAAAATCAACTTTTAATAATGTTATACTAAAAATTAAATTTAGTAAAAATTTATTTAATATAATCTAAATAGTAGGATAATACAATTAGAGGATAAATATATGAGAAAATTTAGTTATAATAAAGAAAAATTATTTAAATATGAGTTAACCCACACCCAAATTTACTATATCATATATGTGATGCTATAAACTATTGTTGATTTCTTGGATGATATTTAGATTTGTTTGATTGATTAATTGAAATTAATTTGGATATTCCATTTAAACCGTTTAAGTGTCGTTATAGCAATTTCCACTATACCATCATTTATTAAATATCATCCCTTAAACCCTTTTGTGCCGTTTGAACTTCAGCTTGTGCTTTCCCAAAATTAGATGTTTAAATTTCATTAATCATTTTGATAAATGATATTTTAAATTAATTAATCATTTTAACTAATGATGTTTAAAATTAATTAATCTTTTTGATTAATAAGATTTGAATTTAATTAATCATTTTAAGTAATGATATTTGAATTTAATTAGTTCTTTTAATTAATGATATTTAAAAGTAATTATTCATTTTAATTAATGATTATTTGAATTTAATAAATCGTTTGATAAATAATATTTTAAGTTGGTTAATTAATTTAAAAAGTGAGTTTAAAATAAATAAATTGATTTGTTGAAAGTGTTTTGGAAGTAATTAGCTATTTTATTAAAGATAATTGATTTTTTTATTAAAGAAAATTGTAAATTTGATTAATTATCTTTTTGGATAGTTAATATTGTTTTAGCTTTATAAAAGATACTATAAATGTGATTTATTATCTTTTAGAATAATTAATGTTATTTTAAATTTAATAAAAGATTTAAAATTTGATTTATTTTCCTAGAGAAAATTTATGTGGTTATAAATTTTTAACAAGAATTTTATAAATCATCCCGAGGACGATTAATATTGTTTTAAATTTATAAATGATGTTTATAAATGAGAAAATCCTTTAAAAGGAATTGTTTAAAATAAAGCTTAGTGTAAATTGTTTTGGGTTTATGGTTTAAAATGATATTCGGTTTTTGACCCTTGTTTTAATACATATAGAAATATAATTTTCTCTTTTAAAAGAACATTTTAAAAAGTTTTTGAAAAAGTTAGAACTCAGAATTGTTTGAAATAATTTCAAAAGATTTTGAGAATAAGTAATAGTGATATTATTTGGAAATATTTCTAAGTATAAATATTTTGAAAACTTTCTTTGGGGTAATTCGAGGGAAAACATTTTGATTAGTTTTGTGGTAATTTGAATAATTTTCTAAGTAACGATCGAATGTTTGCTTAGACAAATATTATGGAGTATTTAGTAAATTATTCTCTTTATCATTGTGCGATTGACGAAAATTCAAATTCGAATGAACCCAAAGTGAGTTTTAGCAGATAAAAACTGTTTAAAGTTATTTTATAAAGAAAAAGTAAGGAGTAAACTTTCAAAGACGAATTTTGAAACTAAAAACCGAGTATTCAATTTTTAAGTTCCCTAAATGGGAATTGATTTCCAAAATAAAAAGTATTTTTGATAAGAGATTGTTTTGATAAATGAAGTTTACCCTTAAATAATATGCGAGGTATTTTCACACTGATTAAAATGGCTTAGATTGGATATGAAAGTTTTGATAGCGTTATTTTATCAAAACGATAGATATTATTTAAGTATCTAAGTGGTGTAAACTAAGTATAACACCTTAATGTGAAAATTTTGAAAGGTTTTAATAGACATTATTTTATTAAAACCATAGCTTTTCTTTAAAACATGTAACTAGTGTAAACTATTTGTATTTTGAGTCAATCCATAAACATTGTCCATCTTAACACTCTAAGTTAAAGAGGTCGAGAGGTTGATTAGTTTTAAAAGAACCAAATTTTGATTTGATCTTCACCTAAATTGTGAAAAGAAAAATAAATTTTGTGTTTTGTATATACTTTTAAGATTTAGAAGGGTATTATACAAGTAAATAAAGTGGAATAAGTTATTATTTGGCGTTTTATAAAGAAATGACTCTATAAAATATTTTTAAACTTAGATGAATATGTATGAAACAATTTTGGAATTGAATAACATATTAAATGCAAAATTAAGTGATTTAGAAAGATTGGCAAAAATTTTAGAGTATAACTTTCAATTTTTTCCTAGTAAGTTTGGATAATCTTCTAAGCAATAACCAAAGACTAATGAGCAAAGAATGGTACGCTTAGATAATTACCTATATTTTGGGCAATCAAGAAATTTTTGAACCTTAGTTAGGAGTTTGTTGTTAATCTTTTGACATTTTAAATAACATTGAGTGTTAGACTTTTTCCTTATGGAATTTGAATGATTGATATTGTTAGTGTATTCCTTTATGGAATTTGATTGATTTGACTTAATTGAATTTGATTGATTGGTTGTGTGGTCTTATAGACCATAGTTTATAATGTCAAAAAAATATTATAAACCAAGGTTTTTGAATTATTATTTACTAGGACTTAAATCCTGGTGATTTTGAAAATGTGATTTTGAAAAAAAAAATTGGGAAAAGGATAATAATTATTCACTCTAGTTGTTGTATTTGGAGAAACCGGAATACCACTGGATGCTTCAAGTTGTTTTGATTCTAGAGTTTTACATGGTTTGCTAGGAGGACCCCCTCCTAGTTATTTTTTATTTTGGTTTAATACATTTCTTTTTGAAGAAATTGGAAAATAAATTTTTGAATATAAGAGCCCGGGCATTTGGTTCTAAATTTACCTTTTGATATGATTAGATGCGCAGTATTTTATTTCAGGGTGTTCTCCGGATTTGGTTGCATATAGATTTATGTCATACTAGTTTTTGTTGGATAAGTTACATCTGATTAATGTGTTAGGTATTTCTAGGATAGTCTTTATTCGAGTATAGGATTGTGGTAAATTTCGGGGATGAAATTCTTTCAAGGGGGAAGACTGTAACGACCCGGAATTTCACCATATTAATTTTCGAATATTTAATTAACTTTAAATATTCAAATAATAGGTTTTATAATTAAAATAAAAAATCTTTTAAATAATAAATATTGAAGATAAAATAGTTTTCAAAATTAGTTTACAAAAATTTTTAGTTCGAAGAAAATAAAAAATGTGACCGGAAACCGTTTTTCGAATTTTCGACGTTTCATCTTACAAAAGTTATTTGAAATGTTGTGAGCCTTGTTTATACTTGAAACTGCATTTAAATGGTTAAGAATGTAAATTAGTTAGTACATATTGGTATATACATAGGTATATATACTTAAGTATATACATGTATATACTAAAAGATGCCTTAAGAGACATGATTTGACACTTTGGTGACTCGAGTACAACACATTTAAACATGTTTCTTTGACATGATGAGGGGGGACAAGGTGGAGGCTGATATGGCATGTGTGGTGGAGGGTGTTAGGGTGGCAAAACAATGTGGAGGGTAAAGGATAAGGGGTGTTTAGGTAATTTACACTTTCACTTGCTTAAAAATAGCCTTTCATCTCTCTAAATTTTCCTCTTATTCCACCGATCAGATCTCCCTCATATCTTATCCATTTGAAGTTTTACTTTTCTTTCAAATTATGTCAAATTCCAGTGGCTACAAGTTTTTTTTATCACTTCTTCAAATTTCGAGCGTAGCTATGCCAAAATATCAATTGTTACAGAGTGTTTTTGGACCCAGAATTTTAAGTCTGAAAATGGTCCTTCTTCTTTTGACTATATCTTCTTCAAAAATAATCGAAATTTAGTGATTCTTTTTTTTAAACTGTTGAGAAAATAATTTTATAAAATTTTCCTATTTACCACTTTAACAAAATCAAAGAGAAAATAATCCAAAACCAGTTGGAAAATAACCTATTTTCTGGTTCTTTTTTGAGAGTTCGATGATTATCCAAAGTCACTCCACCTTACCAAAACAAGTTTCACTTCATTCTTCTTTCAAGGTCGAGCATACCTAGTGCATTAAGGGTCCAAGACTCCATCTTTTGCTTAGGAACGGAAGTGTTAGGTCATACCCTAAGTTAGCGAGGGTTTGGATAGCTTTCAGTGAGTAAAACTACGCATTCTTAAACCAAGTTTATACAGTGTTAATGTTCATGTTAATAGCCTATGAATGCTTGTTGTATATGTGAAATGATGGTTTGGTTGTTTGTTTGTTTCATGCTTTGAAAATTTGTCGCATTTGAAAGTTAGTAAGCATGTGGTTAGCTATATGAAAAGTTGGTAATTAAAGTTAATATAATTGTAAGTAAATACTTATTACATATTGTATCATCATTATTTACCTTATGTTGTACTTAAACCATTGCTATGTGATGTTTGGTTGTATGGATAACATCATAAGTTTGTTTGCCGAACTGCCCATATGGCAATAGTCGCCATATCGACACTTTCGGAAAATCACCTTTTATCGAAACCGTTTGGTTTCATCTTCGTGCTTGGAATTTTTTTATAAGTTAAACAAGATTTTGATTAATGATGTTTTCGAAAGTAATTAACCATTTTAATATTGATTATTTAATTTAATTAATTACTTGATTACTAAGGATTAAGGTTAACTAATTACTAAGTTAATGATGTGTTTTAATTTAACTAATTACCTGGTTAATGATTGTTTAAATTAATTAATTATTTTATTTAATAATGTTTAAATTTAATTAATCATTTTACTTAATGATGTTGAAGGATAATTAATCATTCAATAAGGATGGATTAAAGTTAATTAATCAATTTGCTAATGATTCTTTTAAATTAAGAAATCTTTTTAATAAATGATTTTTAAAATTTATCAACTTGTTTTAACTCTTATTAATCTTTCCTTTATTGGTGTTTATAATTAATAAATCATTTTTGAATAATGAGAATTAATTATTTATTTTAATTAATTATATTTAGATTTATTAATTAATTGAATTAATGATGTTTTAAAGGTGATTTATCCTTTTTAATTAAAGGTTATTGGAGTTAATTAATCAACTTAATTTATTAAGTTTCAAAGTGAATTTATCAAAGTAACCAGGATGTTTTGACTTTATTATTCATTTTAAATAATGATAATTAATTATTCATTAATTTAATTAATTATATTCTACTAATTAATTGGATTAACAAGGTTTAAAGTGGTTTACCCCTTTTATTATTTAAAGACATTTGAAGTTCAAAAATCAAATTTCCTGATGAAGTTAATTAATCAATATTATAAGGATGTGTTAAGGTATTAAATCCTTTTTAAATTGATGTATTGAAGTTAGTAACCTCTTTTAACAAAGTGTTTTAAAGCTAATACTTGCAATATGAGGCCAAGAACGAATTCAGGTTTTTAAAGGAAAAAAGTTTGATTCGTTTATGGAAATGAATTAATTTCCGTAAAGCGATTCACTTATATGGGAGTGATTTATTTGTATACTTAGCACTAAACGTTGAAGAAGTAGACATGTCACTATTTCCAAAGTTAAGAATAATCGTGAGACACGACTTTGAGGTAACACTACCTTGACTTGCCCGATATTATTGTTAACCAAGAAATAGTACAAGTTGGAATTCGATGAGTGGTGATAAGCATACAAGACTTAATTTCCATATACGATCATTTTATGTCCTCGATAGTTGGTTTTTCAGCTATCGGTTACTTCAAATTCATTATTATTGTCAGTCTAAGATGATGTGTTGCTCCATTGAGCGTTGATATCCTCTATCGGAAATGACTAAAACCAAAGAGCGAGCGGGTGCCAAGCTATGTGGGATTGCTCCCATTAGGGTATTTTCACATCTACTCTAGATTGGATTCGGTGTTGCGCATTGAGATGTGAAGTACTCGGATTCTCAATAACAGTTGGCGGGGTCTGGCTTGGAGGTTTCAAAGAGCCATCGGATTTCTCAAGTATTTTTTAGACGTATACTTTCGATAGAGCGCGCACCCTCCTAGTCATTGTTGGAAAATTTTCTTTCCTTATTTGATTCAAACCTTCGAATTATTTTTCTATAATTGCAACGAAAAGAGTCAACCACTCTTCACAATGATTAGTTATAGGTTTTGTCCATTCTATCAAGTTTGGATTGTTATCTTGTTTTATCCATTCTGCCCAATTTGAATTTTATTCAGACTATTTCCATTCTTTCAAGTCTGAATGTTATACTAATTGTACCCATCATCTATGTTTGGATTTGCTCCCTATTGTTCATTTCCATTTTTGTTATGTTTGTTTGTTGTTTATGTGGGAGAAAACCCGTTCCGCATTAGCAGTGTGATCCCACATATTATTGTTTAAGTACACTTCCTTTTGTTTTAGAGTTTTACTCATACCAGACATTTTGTTTGACCCGAGTTGTTTATTTTTCCTAAACTCTTGGGTACTTAATTATATTTAGGTGTTCCGAGAATAGCTGGTTTTCTTAGGATCTCTTTGAAGTTGGTGATTAAGCAGGGACTCCTTAGTTATCTAGTTATTTATTTCCACTGTATGATTATGTTGGCATATTTGGTATCTAAAAAATGTAAAGTCGGAATGTATAGCTGCAAATCTATTAGATATAGTACTTTTGTTTAACTCTGATAGCTTCATGTAAGGAGTAATCTTTTTAGTATATCATTTATTATATGTAACCATTCTATTGTGAGGTATTTCTATTCTGTTCTTTCTGTTTTTTATTTTACCCCAAGGTAACTTATCTTTCGGATGCTTGGGCAACTGCACACAAATACCGAGGATGTATTAAGTGTCGTTCCCAGGGGTTACAAAGGAGGGTCTTCAGAACAATCAAGTCATACAAAGCATGATCATGTCACATAAGTGACTTCTAATTCCCTTTTATTCAATTAATCTTTTATTAATTAAAACCTCTTTTATTATTAAAACTTCTTTTATCTGACAAAACATCATTTATCAATTTCTACTATTCATTTGTACTCTTTCAATACTTCAAGAAGTATTTATGTACTTATCTCAAATGGTATAAGTATATTCATAAATCATTAACAAGATTTCTTAAAACCTTTACTCTTTCTATACTTCAAAAAGTATTCATATACTTATAATTTTCTTTAAAATATCTATATTAAGGATATAAGTACTTTCACTAATCCATTCAAAAGGTTTAAGACTAATGTTACTTAAACATTGTCACTACAAACCCAAAACCATTTCACTTATGCTTATCTTTAAAACATTCTTTTAAAGATCTATTTAAATTCATAGGTATAATAAAAAAATGTTAAAGATGAATTTTATTTACACATTGTCACAACAAACCCAAAACCATTCGATACTTATTTTATCTTTAAACATCCTTTTTAAAGATCTAAGTTTTACAATAGGTTAATTTCGATAGTCGACTAATCAATTATCTAGTCAAAATAATTGCTTATACAAATCATTGTTCCTATACTTAACTCGTTTCCGACATTCTTGACATAACTACTCCTCCTTCAAAAGGGAAACCGGCAGGTTAGAGCTCTATTGCTCCATCCCTATCGACATCAATCCTCAACTCTCAGAAATAGATAAACTTACTTCGTTGGCTTTTAGTGTTAAGTGCAGTACTAATAATTTCCATAAACAAGTAACAAAGAACCTTGTTAACACGTTTCTAACATTCCTGACTTAACTATTTCTCATTCAAGAGGGAAACCGATAGGTTAGAGCTCTATTGCTCTGTCCCTACTCAACGTTAATCTTTAACTCTCATAAATAGATAAACCTACTTCGTCGGCTTTTAGCGTTAAGCAAAGTTAATACCTTTTTAAATAAGTAAGTAAACAATAAGATTAACACGTTTCCAACATTTCAACTTATTATGTTCCTCGTTCAAGAGTGAATCCAGGTAAGCTAGAGCACTGGTTGCATCAAAGCCTTACCTAGACACTTCATTCTTGAATCTCACAAACATATAAGTTTACTCATCTACTTTTAGTGTTAAGCCTAGTCAATCACCTCTGTCAAAACTTATATATATAAATTAATACTTTAGAAACACTTGTAAATAAGTTTTAAATACGCATGTAAAATATTACTTGAAAATAACTAATTTAGAAGTTTGATTAGAAATCAACAAAAACATATTTTACATTTTGCAACACTTGCCTTTCAAAATTCATAAATAATCATTAAAACTATATATAAACTTCTATTCTTTTTTTCATACTCAAATACATTTTATGAGAAATTTCGTAAAAAGATTTTATAGAGAAATTTAAAAACCATATAAATCATGAAAAACTAGCTAAAACATCTCGTTTTAAACACTTAAAACAATAAGCGACTTACTACAACATTTATAAATGTTGTTAAAAGTCCTTATTAAAACAACATTGAAAAGCACCATCTTTGCGACTAGTTTTAACCACTTAAATAAATGATTTAAGACTTGAAATTTTATAGTAAGTACTATCATTAGGGTACTTCAAAATTATGGAAAGAAATCCCTTAGAATATCTTTTCATTTATTTATAAAAATTCCCGAAAATAAGGGATTTGAAAGTGAGTTAATAACTATTATTCTTGTTTCAACCACTTTCAGACTTTCTTCAATTTAACCAACAAGTTAAACAACCATTTAAACATCAAGTTAAGGCCATGTCATATGTTTAACAGGGTAATAGGAGTGAGGTTATACAATATAAACTTATCATTTGATTTTAAAAGCAAGAGGGGTCTAAAGTTTATAACTTTAATTAGTTATTGTCACTTTAACTTTATAATTCAAACACAACATATTTAAACACAATATATACTTAAGAGATAATAAGATAACTCACTTAGATCAATGCCAAACCCAAGCACAAAGCCACATGAACTAAAGAACCACCTCCTTCCATTAACACAAGCATAAAGGTCCAACCTTTAGCACTTCCAAACCAAAGCCACATCTCCTCCTCCTCCTTCCATGCTCCCTCTCTTTCTCTCGCCTCCTCCCATTTCTTACTTGCTAACCATGATTCCCATGATTTCTTAGGACCAAATCCAAAGTTTAAAAGAGATTTGAGAATATTTGGTTAACTTTTGAAAAAGTTAGAGAGTAATAAGTGGATTAGTGCTTAAGCACTTCCACCATTTTCAACCCTCCTACTTCATCTCAAGCTTAGGAATTTTGTGATTATGTCCTAAGGGTATGCCTCTCCTTACATAGGATTTTACAAGAGATCAAAATCACCTCTTACCTTCCATGAAAGGTTACAAAGGAGCCTCTTTTACACATGTTAACTTTACACCTTTCTTATTTTGCTTAAATGTTAATTATTACCGTAAAAGCTCATTTCCTAAATATCTTCACTTATCTCATGCATGACATCATCCATAAAGTTTATTTCCATAAATGGAAAAATATTTTTATTTCATTTTCTTTAATTCCTAACCAAATAAGTGTGTGCAAAAAAAATTTGAACAACTTCTAACGGTTAAAAAAACTATTTATTGATAAAATGATTTTCGGCCACATTATCGATATTTTTTCAAAGTATATAGATTTGTAAACATTTCGAAAATAAGTTTATCATCACTACATATGATTTAAAAGGATGTTAAAACCTTTTTAAATCATTTTAATAACATTTAATCCAAGGTTCAAATATTTAAATAGTTCGGATATTTAAGTACGAAGTGTCCGCAATTCCGGTTGTTGTAGTAATGTTAAAGGATTAGGTTTGAGTAATCAATTGCTATACCCTCCTTGGCTACCAGCCTAGCCCGAACATATATGTGAGCCCAAAAGATTGCCCTTAATAGAAGAGGCCCAATATAAATTGGGCCTTGGGCTAATTTTCAAAAATGTTTGCAAATTAAAAATATAAGATTTTTAATTTAAAAGTTAAATTTTTTTTTGCAAAGCTAGCCGGCTTTAACGTGGGTCTGCCACTATGAATATAAATAAGGAACAGGTGCTTTGTACATGCACAGAACAGCTAAAATCTGGTTTTATAGTGGCAAGACCACTTAACGCAAAAACAGAGGAAAACATGAGCTAAACAATGAGTCTAGACTACTAGGAAGGGCACAAGTCCCCCTATCATTATTGATATCTGCATCAGTACCAAGACTTATAACATGCTGAACAGTAGAAAAGTACGTAGCCAGATTCGGATCATAAGACCTTGAGAGAGAAGAGTAGAGATAAATCCAGTCCCATGTAGGATCTAAGAATTGCCACCAATTTCTTGCACCATCAATACCAGTGGTCGTCAGAGAAAGACCCTCACCCTCAACATGATACACTAGCCTCCTAGTCTCGTCAGGACCACCTAAGAACATGTGATAACTATGCATCTGCGGGTCATACCTCATTTCTGTGACCTCGTGTACCCAAGAACTCTCATCAGGTTCCCAGACAATAGCCCTATCATCAGAAACGCTAATTGCTTGTGATTCTATTTCTGATTCCACTACGAGGGAATAAAAAATAACCGGATCAAAGACAAGTGAGATTCTAACCTTGGGAACCCATTTCATTTCCGTCCTAAGGAGGGGGGTTTTGTCGCCAGGAGGAATAAGAGTACTCCTAGAACACTTCTCCACAGATTGTCTAAATGACTAACAGAGTGTACGAATAAAGGGTTGCCAGCTGTAATTAACATTTATCTCCACTTCGTGACCTTCCAAGGTTCTTATTTTCAATATCGTCGGGAGTGGATTAGTTGGGGTTATTTAACTCAATGCTCTAGCGAATACTAAATTCTTACGAGCGACGGTATTAGCATCAAAGCATTTGAATTCACCAATAAGGCTTGTAAGCCAGTTAAGACCAATCAGTGGCTGGAGGACAGACGGAATGTTAGAGAAAGTGGCCCAAACTGGAATCGAGAGAATTTGCTCTCTTGCTCTATCAATTCCAATGCTCCAAGGATTCGCAGTAAAAGGTTTCCCCTCAATAATTGGAGGGCTAGTCTCAAGAGCTACTAGTCTGTCTTTGCTGTTTCCAAATTTAAAGTAGAAAAAGGAATTTATATATTGGACATGAAGAGTACCTTTCAGTTTCCATGCGTGCCTACATTGCTCATGAACAACCGAATAAGATGATGAAGCATCTAGAAAAAAACCAACCAGGTGATCAGACCTGAAAATTAATATAATAAAATATACATATATTTAAATTAAAAGTTAAATTTAAAATAAGGTATACATATATTATAAAAGTTATAATATAAAAAAAATTCAAAAATGTTTGAAAATTAATATAAATTAATTTCTAAAATTTTAAATTTATTAATAAAATAGATAAATTAATTACATGAGTTGATTAATGAAAAATGTATACGTGTATTATATATTTTGATATATCTTATGTTTTTTTAAAATTTTAAAATAATATAAGTATACATGTATGTATATAAATGGATTTCAAAATTACTATGATTTAACTAAATTTTTTTAATTAAATAAAATAATTAAAAGGTTAATTAATTATATAATAAACACACACACATATATATATATGATATATCTATTATACTATAAATTTTATAGTATATAATAAATATATAATATAAAAGTTATATTAAGATAATATAAAATTAATTAAAATGTTAATTGTTTAAAATTAATTAAATAAGATTTGATCAATATAATATAATACATAAGACTATTATATAAGTAATATGTAATATAAAAGTTATATAATAATAAAAATTATACAATATAAATGTATAAATTAAAGGTGGAACATTAATAAACCATAAACAAACTTAAGGAATAAATACATATGTAGATGTATGTATATCGCGATTTTCGATATGTTAAACACTTGAATCATGAGGTTATTTCATAAGAAATACTTTATTCCATAAGTTGATATCACTTAATATAATATAGTGAACATTATGAATCTTCAAAAATAATGTTGTCCTCTACCATATATATATATATATATATATTAATAAATTAACTACATACTCCTTAGTTGTTGAGTAAACCCAAGATAGGGATGTTATGAGTAGTATTATTAATATAATGAATAGACGAGGTAAGGTAACCATATGTATTTGTTGAGCAAACTCAATACTTAGGTCGTTGCGATATGGTAAGTACTAGTGATTAATTTCGTTCGATTTGTTGAGAAAACTCAAGGTTGAAGTGAAATTATGACGAGGTACCAAGGGTTAGGAGTTGTATAAAATACAACTTATAGGGAGTTATCCTTCGTTTGTAGGGCTATGACTTGTTGAGCACACTCAAGGTCAGAATCCTAAGTCAGACAAGTCCTAATAGCCACTAGTAAGGTCGAAAGACTTTTATGTTTCATCGTACGGCTTGCTGAAATGTAAAAGACTAGTGAGAGCCTTAATAGAAAAATGAAATTATAACTTTTAACCCTTCTAATATTTTCTAAACATATGCTATATAATGTTATAATAATCTATATTGATAAATTTATCCATTTAATATGATTGATAAAATGTTTATCAATCAAGATATACAATTGAACTGAATTGAAGATTTACAAATAGAAATATAACATATAGTTGCATGTTAATGTTTCTATACCCATACAAGTACCTAATTTTACAACTACTTAATATGTTCGTAATTTGGTTGCTTACGTGTTTATTTGATCGAGACTGTGTATTGCATTCTATAAGTTCCAAACTCAAAAGCAATACAAGACTATGGATATTTGATCCATATAAAATCACATATAAATGTTATATGGAGAACAGTCGCAGTTTGTAATGTACAATATTTCGATAAAATTAGCTCATTTGAAATAAGCAAATAAACTATAGTGCAAGATCGGATATTTGATTTGATTGATTACAATAAAGATCATAGTGTGTTAAATGTCACACAAGACCAAAACTACAAAATAAATCTAAGAACTCGATCGCTGAAATATCAGTTTGATCATTTTACGTAAGGTGCAACATATTTGATGTTATTAAATGTTAAGAATGATGGAATGCATTTTTGTAAAGAGTTAGTTATGATATTGTGGTAAGGGATTTCTTTGAATGGTTCAACCATTTAGAAAGAAAATGAATATACAAGAATAGATGTGATTTAAGATACAGTTGGGACGAAGAGAGTGAATAGTCACTTCTGCTTCACAAACAAATATCAAAAATGAAAATTTTAATAATAATAATTGATACTTAACATTGGAATAAGAAATGTGATTTCTATTTCAAGATTTATTTTCGTATAGAAAGTTGTTTTCTATTAGATTTATTTCTTTAAGTTTTGGATATTTGATTAAAGAACTCTCCACTACGGGCAAGTACCAAGATAAAGATTTTATTTAAAAGATATTTAGAAATATTATAAATAAATTAGACTTCATAGACCCAATAAAGATCCAAAATGGTAAATTTTTTGAAATTCATCCACTAATTCTGCTGTGGACTGGCCCAGTTCCAATAGTTAGATTGTATCATGAGTATAGTGTATAGATGTTCTATCACATATTCAATGGTTGAATATATTGGTGAATCTATATATTAAATTTCTTTTGGATGTTTTCTAATACTAAACTCAATGCCTAAAAATAAAAAATAAAAAAACATTTTTTTATTGAATAATATTGTATATGATTTTATTAATAATAAAATTATATCCTAAAGATTAAAATCCTATAATAATCATATTAAAATTTCTAAAATTTTGCTTTTGCACAATAATAATTTGACAACAAATTTTACTTTAGTTTAATATATATTTATATTTAATATATATTTCATTATTAATGTAACTATTTATTTAACTAGAAATTGATTATATACAAATAAATATACATATATGTTTAATATACTTTGGAATTAAGTAAAAAAATTTATTTAATACATTACATAATTTTAAGAATTGGAAAATGATTTATTAATAATTTTAATACTTAATTTTGATCAGTTTTAAATTATTTTATAATTTTTTATCTAAAAATTATTTTATAAATCCAAATTTTTTTATTACCGTAAGCTCGAAGTCAGGTTACAACAATTTTATAAATTATATATATATATATATATTTGTATATATGTATGTATATATAAATATATGTATATATATATATATGTATGTGTATATATATATATATATATGTATATGTATATGCACATGTGTTTGTATATTTATAATTATTTATTATTAATTAAAAAATTAATTTTGTTCTTGGGTTTTCAACAGCAATAAAAAATTTAAAATTATTTTATATTATTTTTTAAATGATTTTGATATTTAATATAAATGGACATTTGTACAAATACATCTTAAATATTACATATAAATTATTACAATTATTATTTCCACATATTTATATAAATATACGATTGTATTTTATAAATGTATAATTTTATGTATGTATATGTGTGTATAACATCTGATGTGCATGCACGCGCGCGCGCACACACACACACTCATGTGCGCACGCGCACGCGCGCACACACACACATAAATATATATATATATATATATATATATATATATATTCATTTATACAACACATAGAATGCTAGAAGGGCTAACATGTCTGTTGTAGTATAAATCTCAACACATATACACAGACATATCTAACTATGCACACTTTATTATGTTGCAAGTGCACGTACACGCATACGTGTATATGATACACATATTCAAACATAATATAAAGTAATGTACAGTAAAATTTTATTTGTAAAAGAAAATAAAATAATGATTTTATTTAAAAGAAATTTAGAAAAATTCTAAGTGAACTAGATTTCATACACCCAATAAAGATCCAAAATGGTAAAAATTTTTGGAATTCACTCATTTCTTACACTATGGGCTGACTAAGTTCTAACAATAACCATGCCTTAAGTCATGTTGGTCACCTTACACTAGCATTCTGAGATACAACCTGCCAACTGGTATGCATTTGCACCATTCCAACCACATGTAATCCAAGCTCGTCGTATCTAGACTACTTGTTATAATCAGCCGCTGCCATCATTTAAGGCGCAAATCTCATTCCTTCTAACCTTGACCTCTACAACTACAAATAGAGGTTTCCATGCACTTGTTAGTTAGAAGATTTTTGCTCTATAATGTTGCTACTTCTTTAAATGTTGGAATATAATAGAATGGGTCTTCAAGTTTGGTTATTTTGGGTTTGTTTACTTTCAACCAATAACACAGGTCCTTTCGCTTAGAATCAGCATTATTTTTAAGTAAGTACAACTCAAACTATCTCTTCTTATTGTTTAAGAAAATGCAAATGATAATAAGATTGATCTTACTAAATAAAATGCTACCACTAAAGCTTTAAAGTGAGATAAAAAAGAGGAGAATGAAGTTGATACGATGAAATAATATTGTAATACAACTCATGTTTCAAATGTTGACCTTAAATTTTCCCACATCAGATGATGTAGAAGTCTAATATAGAAAATTAAAAAAAAATTGTTCCTTCAAAGTTCTTCATGTCTTTACCTTGAATTGATAATTAGTTGAATATTAATTGTAAGTGGAAAAGCTCAAAATCATGAATCCAAATATTTTACTACTTTATGTTAACTACCAAAATTTTGCTTCATCATTATCGTAATCATAAAATCTATGATCGTTTTTTATATCAATTGTTTGAACATTTATATATTTAGAAAAATTGCCAAAACACATAGTTGGACTGCTATTTTTTTATTATATGTGGTTTTCTCCAAAATATGAATAGATATCAACATTTAAAATTTGATTATTTTTTTAATTTTCAAACGACTTCTATGCATATAGTATGGATGCACAAAAGTTAGGTTGGGTTAGGTTGGACCTAAAACTTCACCCAACCTATATATGTATGAGTTAAAGATAGTTCAACCTGTATCCATCCCCATATGTGGGTATGGATTGGGTTGAAGTATGGGTTAAGTCAGGTTAAGTAAGGTTGGGTTGGATTACATAAACCAGAAATAAAAAATAAAAATTTGTAAGAAAAAAATTATATTAAAATATCAAAATATTTGACTTACAATAGTAGATTTTAGCTAGCACAATGTATTAAATATAACTGATTCACTATAATACATTTCTTAGAATTTAATTATATGAGATATCATATAACATTGATTCGCTACATGTTAGGGTTAGATTTTCATTCCAAAATATATTAAAATGCTTTTAGAATATTGCTTAAAATCTCTCAGTCAATCTTATGTCTTTTGACAGCATTAATTTTACTTTAACTGACATCGAATATGGTTTTACTTTAATTGCTTAAAATATAAATATAGTATGTACTTAGTTTTAATTGTTATGTATCCCTAATTTTGATTATCTTATCTGTATATAGTATGAAACCCTAACTCGAGTAAAGTAATATGAATATAATTCTAATAGAAGAGTTTTAAAGGTTTTATGTACATGATTTTTGAGCTGAAAATTAACTGTTTTAATTGATCTATGTTGAAAGTTTTATGTACACAAGTTATATAAACATGTGATGTGCTACTTATTCGTTCCTTTTTTCACCTACAAGCCAAATAGAAACTTTTTCCCAATTTTGGCAAGAAGTAGAAATATTTTTATCATGATGTCAAAATATTATTTATAGTAGTACTAATATTATAGGTTGAAGATAATAAATGTGATGTGGTAGGGTTAGTGGAGGGGATGCAATTAGATTGGGGTTGTATTTCTACTTATGTGAAGTGACCCACTTCTTTTAGCATTTGTCTTAGTGATTTTTAGTGAGTTTTTTTTTGTGGTCACCTCTTTAATTCATTTCCTTAAGATCCATGTTTTACCAATATAAAAATATCAGTATTTCAATTCAATCATGTCATTTATATATATGAAGATATATAAATGTTTCTTTGCCTATCAGAGTAATTAAATTAGCAAAGAAATTCAATCACACAATGTTTCTCATATTCAAGAGATTTTGTGTCACATAGCCATCTCTTTTTTTATTATTTAATTCTGTTATAACCATTTTTTTCAATCTTGTTCTATTTCTCAAATCAATTATTTAATTGATTTACTTCACAACTTGTTTCATGGCCCAATAATTTAATTTCTGGATTAAATATACTCATGCTTTTTGTGTCTAGGAATCTATGAGTTTGTTGCTTATTGTCTTTACTTTGAATTTAGGCAAAGTACTAAAAACAAATCTAGTTTGAGAATTTATCCCGGGGTGCTTATTGCTTACTTAAACAATGTTTGTGTCAAGTAACTATACTCATGTCTTAAAATATTGGTAATGATCTTTTGAACATTTGGTGATAAGTTGTTATAGACCAGGCAGAAGAAAAACTACAGGCAAGCAAAATGCTAACTTAATCTAGCATACCAGATATGGACTTGCATGAATATAAAAACATAATGATTGGAGCAATATCAAAATCAGCCTAATGTAAACTTTCAGATGAACATTTTGAGAAGGGTACTGATAGGTTCTCAGATTATAAATCAATTGAAAGTGATCAATCAAACAGTGGGATTTTTAGCATGTTTAACATCTAGGTAGACTACATAGCAATGCATCTATTTTTTCAACAGACTTGTTAAAGACAAGACTCCCTTGTCTTAAACCAAATAGATGGTTAGCTAATCTCAGTTCAATACAGTTGCATTTCAGATTATAAGTACAAAACATATATTTCATTTTTACTATACAATACAATGCAAATTCTTTACTGGAAAATCAAATGTTTCAAGAAGAATTAACAGGTTAAGATTTCAAGCTTCTCATGATCTTATATCAGTTATAAGTCATGATCAAGTTCTTCTGGTTAGCCAATGCCAGATTCAATTATCACTTAACAATATTTTTTTTATCTACCTACTTATCCATGAACTACTGCCCCTTTTTCTATTGAAAATTTAACAAACTTGATACAGAAAGCATGTCCACATATTAAATTATATGGCATAATTTTCTCTATCATAACCCACCAGAAATCATCAAAATTAGTTACTTAGATCAATAGCTCAAGACACATATAATACTTAAGTTTTGCAAATTCTTTTCAAATGAACAAAGCCACTACAATACTGAAAGGTCTGCATAGACTTAAGAAAGTTTGCCTAGCTATCTTTATTACAATGAACTACTGCATTATATAAACTCAAGTAAGTCTTCTAATTTTCCAAGCAAGCAATCTACTCATGCATCTCTACCTGCAACAATATTTTGAGCTGCCTCAATAAAATGAGACACCCTAAATATTGCAAGGGCAATAAATAGGGTCAGAATAAAATTCTGGTATGAGTGAAATCATTATTAAAACAACTTATAAATTCTTAAAACTGTGCGGAGAACATATATATTTAACATTGTTTAATTTCATGTTAAACCTGAGTATATGTACATTTAAATTTATTTAACAAACATGCACCCAGCATTCATCCATTCAAACCATTCAGTTGTATATGTACAAACTCCTATGGATTTAAGCTTCCTAAAAATCCATAGCATAACCTTTCAATCCCATTTTATATTTTATATGGTCTAAACTCTTGCCCTTGAACACAAAGTGTGCATTGCAAAGGACTCAATTCTGTTAACCTTTGCACAGAGGCCTTCAGGACTTGAAGAAGTCATGCACATACCCATCATCCACCTGAGGATGAGTAGATCAAGGCACCTCTCCTAAATTACTTTGTAATTTAGAGACCGTGTTTGTATATTCATTTGAGGAATTTTCCTTTTAATTCTAGGAATACTTTTGTATTCCTTTCTTCATTTCATAAGTCAGGAATTTTATTTTCCTTAAAAAGCATATCCAAACATTCATACAAAATTTCACAACCCATTTCAAAGTCATTTCTGCTAGATCATCTTTTTTTTTTCTAAAACTTGCTAGTATAATGGTTTTTAGAAATTTTATTTGCTTATATGAATCTACTGAAATTATAAGAAATACCATATTTGTTTTACTGTGAACATAGGATATGGTTTTTGAGAAAAACCCATAAACATATTGGATTTTGATCTGAACAACTTAGCACATTTTCATAATATTACTTTGTTCATAACAAATTTTTAAATGATCTAGACATGAGCATAAACCTCTTTGTTCATACTGCCTAACCCATTTTTATTTAATACCCTATTTCTCAGTAAATTAATCAAATTATTCTCTTATAAAAACTAAGTCATAAACTCAGTTCTGTAATTAGGTTGTATGATTGATTAAACAAATTTCAAAACAAAAATAGTCAATACCAAAAACAAATCAAAACAGCAACCAAAAATTCAACCAAAATGCCATTCATGATCATCATATATTTATTCAGAGAAATACAGATTTAACAGAAATCATAATATGATTTTCATATAAATAATTGGCTGCCCTTACTTGGGTCTTAATGCCTTAAGTCTCATAAGTGATTGTCATTCACCTTTCTCTTCTCTTCCCCGAGAATGCCTGAGCTTGAAAACAATGTGAGCTCTCCTTTCTATTTTTTTTTTCAATGCGTTTCTGTTTTTCCATCAGAGAAAACCTCTGCTTTCCCTCTTGATTTAAATCATTTTACTACGGTTTTACTAAAGGAAAAACCCATTTTAACCTTGCATTACTCAGAGAATTAGGTGTGTGCAGTTGTGGCTAAATATGCCATTTTCTTTTGATTTCTATTTCTGGTTAAACGGTTTGTTTTCCTCTTTTCTGAATGCATGCTATTTGCATGATTTTTACCTGCACATTGTTTTCCTATGACTCAACTTGACAATGTATTCTTATTATACCCGAGTTATTTTTCATGTTTCTTTTTATAAGTTTAATTTTTAGTTAACCTATTTTATCATTTATTTCTTTCTTAATTTACTTCAAAAATACATTCTCACTCATAAATATTTCTTGACTGATTTCTATGCATTTTAATTATAAAGAGGATTTTTATTTTACCATCCCATACTTCTCTGATCATATGTATATATGCTTTCTAAACAATATTCACACCTACTCAAGTCATGTGAATTTTTGAATTCATTTTATACTTAATCATTTTCCTCTCATCACTTTATAAAAATAATTATTCCTTGCATAATTTCTTCACTCACTTCTGATATTTATTTTCAAGCTATTTTTTATTCTTTGGTTATTTATATAATGCATATATATATATTCACAATATGTGAATATAATGCTCCTTTTTACTCAGCTATTTTTCTCCCCATTCTTATTTTCTCTAACTATCATTCTCCCACTTATTTACTTTATTCATTCTTGGTATTTATTTTCCATTTCTTGTTTTTATTTTTAAAGTAATTTTTATTCTCAAAAATTTTGGGTCTTCACATTATGCTATAACTGGGAGTGATAAAAGTATAAGTTGAACATGAAAACTACAAGGTAGTTAGCTATGATTGTCATAATTGTTTCTTAACAAAATATAAAATTCATTTAAAGTCAATGTTTGGTTGCAAGCAGTTGTTTTCCAATAAATGGTTGGTGCAACAAACGAGCTACAAAGCTTGCAGTTGCAGTTATGCTTGTAGTGGGTGTCTTTCTGACTACTAGTCTGAGATACCATATTACTATAGAAAAATGCATGGTTTCACAGTTGCATTAAACCAATCATTGTTGCAACCTTTGTATTTGAGCAAAATATAACATTTTTCTTAGTCTTAACCAAACCAACTTAGTTAAACGGTTAACCAAAAATTTTAACCGATGGGGTTTGTTAACCAACCTTGTCCACCCCTAAGCTTATAGATGTATAGCATGTTCCTAATGCACTTCCATTCATCGAGTTTGGTTAGGGTGTTCCTAATGCGCAATAGTATGGATACATCATTTCCAAATTACAAATACAAAAATACAAATGTGATTATCTAAACAAAAATGCTAACATTTTCTAACGAATAATTGCAACAAATAATTCATTTCTTATGTTATCTGATACCATCGGCCTCTGCGCATAAACAGTTAGCTTGTAGAAGAACAATGAGTTCCTAATGCACATTCATCCGTCGAGTTTACTTACGTTAACTAAGTATATAATCATTCCCAACAATCACGTTGTCAATGTCCTCACTTTTCACCAGTTTCATTTGAACAGGTCCACCTCTACACCAATATAGAAAGAATTTAGTCATAGAACCGGCTAAGAAAGATCTTGAATTGATAAAATGACAATGAGGTAACTGTTTCATCCGTCCAAATCCAAAGAGTAAAGCACTTGTCATTTTATTTTTCATGCTCTTCCTAAGAAAAAACACCTCCCCTCTCCATTTTTCAGTCAAACCTGCACGATACTAATACACACGCTTTGTTTCTTTGGAGTCTACCAATCCAGTTATCTGTCACGTACCGAAATTTTTGACTTTCGAAAATACGACATCGATACTCACTTTATCGACTGCCGAGAAATCGAGTGCCGGAAACTCCAATAGTGAGGGTTTTAAAAAGAAGAAAAAGGCAGAAGAAAAAGAAGATAGAAGAAAAAGAGAAGAAAGAAAATAGAGAAGAACAACAGAACAACATCAGAATCTCACATTCGCAGCGGAACAATATATAATAAATAATTACTAGTCTTTTAAAACAAATAACTATATCAGTTTATACATACATCAATCATCAGAGTCAATATACAACAATGGACAGTTATATAACTTGTCCTTATACAGAATACACAGCGGAATAAATAATATCATATACAAATACTACGTCTTGTCATCCAGCTTATCTCCAAAGCTCCAGAATATCCTGATAACATAACTCTAGGCTGCCCGTGTGGAAATTGGTGGGCACCCAGAGTTTAGAAGGGAACAATAAACTCCGAGTCAGTCATGGTGACTGGTGTGAGATCGTAAAACAGTTATTCTTTAAAATAAACAACAGGAAAACTTTAATGTCAATTCGCAATGCTTTTGGAAAATGAAACTACCATAAGACCACCCGCCACACACACAATGCAAACGCAGAATTGGAGGAGATTTCTTCTTATGATAGTCAAAGATGCTTACTACGCAAAATCAAATTCTTTTTGATATTATTATTAGTGCATAGTGTAGAAAACATTTCGAAAGTATAATATTAATCTTAGCCAGCATAGGCATTCCGCACTTATGCCTACTATAGCTACCATCCAAACAGTGGTGACCACCATAAGTGAATGATAGGTTCTACAACTAAAACCGTACAAGATCGTATTGTTTCTTTGGATTTCCAACAAATGGTCAGGCTAAGGAACTTCCTATCCACGATGGGTACGTCCCTGGAATAGACGACCCGAGAACCTAACCGGATCTCTGCCAACACAAGGCCGGGTTACCTCTGCAAAAATAGGTAACTACTGACACGCGTATGCCATCCCCCGATCGTAACCAATCTTCCCGAGGATCCCCGATTTCCAACAAACCACATAGATAATAATGCAGCAACCACATAGGTTAAGTATCTGGGCTCCATACCATGATACCACCTCTATCCAAAAGGAATGACATACACTAAGGGGCGCTACTCCCTAGAACCTTGCTGCATCCTTCCTGTTTCGACCATTTCCGGGGTGTGAGGCTCGACGAAGTCTCGTCCACGAAGCTACGCTTTCTACAAAGCCCTGCTTCGGGTCAAACAAAATGATCAACCTATGATCACAAAGATATAAGATCAAACAAATGATCATATCACAAATGATCAAACACTGATCATTTCACAGCAACACTCAGTATGTCACGTTACCAAATTGGGAGTATATCGCTGATAAATTTCAACTACATAACCTCTGAGCTCGTACGTCTCAGAGAAGGGTGTTAAGTTAAGAGAATAAATTCTCCGCCACCAACAGGAATGTATTTGAAAGAAATCAGCTTTATATCTCAAATTGTAACGTCAGACACACAATCCATACAAGTCTGTTCCGGGATCGAACAGAACCGAAGGCACTTCTCACGAAGCCCTTGCATTTCCGGATAAATTTCTAATCACGTCCGGACTTCCCGTCACTAAGGGTGATAAAACCTCTAAATCGGAGATCAGCCGATGTAGAGTAACTCGACGGTAATCCTTCCGTTTTCAAAAACATCCGGTCTTCAACACCGGTCTTCAAATGCAATTCATAACGACGTATCACATATTCGGAATGGGTTATACGACCCCATGGTCCTTTCCCGGCTAACCCGAATAGTGAGCGTTTATTCAAAAATAAGTGTGGCATTCAAATTCATCCAAATTCACAACAAATACCTATCTAAAGGTAATTATTGATAGTCGGTTATTTAACTATCAATAAAGATGCGCGACATCATCAGATTCCAAATAATCTTCCCAAATTATTTATTTTCCAAAAATATCTTTAATAGATATAAAATTTCCACTTCAAAAATAAATCAACGTTTATTTTTCTAAACAGTTTCCCTTTCCTTTATAAATTCCATATTGAATTTACATTTTTCGAATATCTACTAATATTCGATTTTCAATCGTTTTCAAATATTCAATTTCAATTTATCTTTTAAGAAGATAAAAATCTCAAAACGTTTCATTTCATTTTGGAAAACATTCCATACTTATTCAATAATAAGTGTTTCACAAATCTTTTATTTTCAACATTTGAAAATATTCGATATACTTAAATCAATATTAAGTACATATTCATTCTTTAAGGAAATCATTCTTTTTAACAACATCTATTTGAGTCAAAATGAATGTTACGTAACACATCGTTACGACGACTCAAAATCACTAGTATAGGGATTCGAATTTTTTAGATAGATATATAAATCCCAATACTATATAAACATTTCCTTTCGGAAATCATTTACTATAACAACAGTGTTATAGTCCATGATTTCCTTATTCCTCGAAAACGTCTATTTCAACAATGGATGTCGAAATCTATGATTTTGATATTTAACACGTTTTAAAACATCTTTTAAAACAATTACTTCATTTCATATATCACTTTTTCCAAAACCATATCCATTTTACTTAATAATATATTCACTGTCCAAAATCGTGAATATCCTTCACTAATTACATTTCACTATTTTCTACACGTTTTATTTCAATAATAATTCGCTATCCAAAATCGCGAATATATCTCCTTTAATAATCTTCTATATTTAATTTATCAAATCCCATTGATTTCGAATTTATAAACTATGTCTATAAATTCTTTCCCTATTTATAAACTTCGATTTATAAAAATTCCCTGAATTAACAAATTTAATTCATAACTCAAATCTTATACCAACAATCCATATTATAAGTCAAATACTTATAATTCCTTTATTTTACAAAATCATCTCCATTTATAAGTTCACAATTTATAAATTCCATTTATTTATAAATTCTTAAAAATTCATTTTAACGCTTATAAAAACTCGTTTTATAATACCAACATTTTAATTTATAAAGTGTCAACTTTATAACCCTTTTAAGTGAACCGTTTATAATATTTTAAAAATCTCAACTTAAACCATTTTATAAATCAATCAACTGTTTATTCCAAAAATCACTTTTCGGTTATATTTCACAAAGGTCTTAACTTTTATAACTTTAAAATTTGAACGTTTATTTATTTAAAATAAATCAATTCAACAATTCAATAAAACGTATAATTTCAACGATCACTTTAAAAATCCTTTTAGAGTAAAAGTCGTTATCTTTAAAACTTGAATCCGATGATGCAACAGCACCAATTAGTCAATCACAACAACAACATCTTATATCAACATATGATAACAGAATATACATCAATCTCTGTAAATAAATAACTACTGGTGAGGAATCCAGTTGGATCCCTCCAACCTGTTTCCCTGCATCCACAAACGTTAGCACAATACCAATTCCGCTCCAGTACGGAATTATCGTGGTATATGGGTTTTATAAAAATCCGCTTACTAACGGCGCAATAGGATCTCATCCGCTATACGAGGCGGGAAATCAATCAATCCAATATATACATATGCCAATATGTATATATTGCTATATATAGATATATATCCTACTATATCTAATATCACATCCAGTAGCAATCAAATAAATAACTGAAAATTCCACTTTTCAATTCTTGAGTGAGAAGATCTCACCGTGATTTTCCGATAGAATTTTGTAGCGTTTATTTCGATGAAATTAAACGTGCGTTTAATTTCACTCAAAATTTTCACTGACCCCGATCGCTTCCAATCCAGTTGCATCGCGTAGTATTCGACGACACGATTCCAACGCACTTCGTTTCGTAATTTTCTGATAACGTATGACAAAGTTATCGCATTTAAAAGTTTGTATAAATTAAAATACAATTAATTTACAATTAAATTTTACATTTCCCATCCAGTTCATCACAGCCGTTCATTTCAAAGCCCTACATCCCTGCCCTTGCACGCGAAGCCTTCTTCCTGGTTCCTCCTTCGTTCGCGTGAACTCACGTATCGAACCCAAACTCACGTTCGTCTTCAACAAGGTCGCGCCCATCCATCGTCGACGAAAAATGGATCAGGGACCTTCATTCGAAAGCGGCAACCCCCCTCCACCTTCGACCAGAACCATGGTGCACTCGGCTCTCCCCTTGCCTCGTAAAACGCGCACGAAGTTCGACCCTTTGATCACTAATTGTCGTCGATTCATTCACTTGTTTTAAATCATAGCCGTTGACCTCGTAGAACTCGCTACAATCTACAATTTTGCAGTTGAATATTTCTTGAATTGATGCGTGGATATGAAGAAATCGAGGGAAGAAGCTAAGAAGATTTCAGCCATTGATAGCTTGAACTGGCGGCTACGTTCAAAACCCTAGGGTTGTCTTTGCTTTGCAAAAGTGAAGATAACATGTCCTTTTATAGAAAATTGCCCAATTTACTATTCATCGAAATTTTCCGAACTCCGAATCGAACGTGTCGGCTGACGTTTCTAAGGTTTACCCCACGTTCCGAATGAAATGGAATGTGTTTCGGAAGCTAATTCGATCGTATGTGTGAGATATGACAATAAACGATCAATTTAAATTAAACCGATTTAAATCGATTTCAAGGCGTTTTAATTCGTACCGGACAAACGATAAATCCAATCGACTTGAAATTTGAAACCTTACAATAATTTCACATTACGGATCCGATGAAACTGGTTTCATCGAAATCCAAGACTGTTTGAAAAATGACTATTTTAACTAGCCGAATTAATATTAAAACGATATCGATGCGTTTGGAGCTGCCACAGTCAAACGACAACTCCGATTGCTACGAAAATTGAAATTCGATAATAACTAACTATTACGGATCCAATGGAACTGGTTTCGTCGAAATCTGAGACTGTTCGAAAATTGGCTATTTTTACAGTCGATAATTAAATATTAAAATATTCAACTTTCACAGATTAACTCCAAATTCAGTTTTAAAAGTTCTAAAACATTTCTATAACTCCAGTATGATTAAATAAATTTTTCCAAATCAATTTCAATCATTTTAAACTCGATTTACAATTATCGCTGGAATTTCAATCATTAAATTATCGATTTAATTGACCAAATTAAATCCAATATCCTTTAAATAAATTACTCGACTTATTAAATTCATTTATTTATATTCAAAATCAATTGAATATTCGAATTTTAATTATCAAAAATTCTGGGTCGTTACAAACTTCCCCCCTTAAAAGAATTTCGTCCTCGAAATTACCAAGTAAGGAAAAGATACAAAATCCGTTAATTTCTCAAAATAAACCGTTCAAATTAGATTTTCAAATTTCTAGTGTTTAACTTTCTCAAAATCCTTAGTTAAACTTTTTACAATAACTTCACTAAGTTTTCAAATCATACTTAGTTTTCAAAATTTTCCAATTTTTCCAATTTTCTCAAAAATATTCTAACGCCTTAAATTTTCGAAAAATTTCGCTAGCGTCTCCTTTGCGCGGCTAACACAGCACGACTACAAAACGTCCCTACGGACTCTCAGATTTCAAAAAGAAAAGAAAAAGCCAAGCGGCTAGAGAAATAAGTCATCAAATCTCATATTTAAATTTAAATACATACCTTTTTCGAGCAAATTCAAATTATCTTTGAAATCAAAATTCCAATCCCTTTATACACCTGTACATCCTACTAGCCATTATATCTAGTTACATATATTCAAACCATTTCGTACATTCAATTACACAATTTTCAATATAACTGCTTATATCATCTTTAAGTTCGTTATTGAAGTTATATGTATTCATTTTCTTTCAATTTTACATTTCACATTCATTTGAATTTAATTCACAATTTCAATCTTATTTAAATTCAATTTACTTTTCTTTTATAATCATTGAATTTAATTCGTTCAATACCTTATCCATTTGGTCAATATTCAATTAGCTTCACTTACTCATTTTAGTTTAATACTTCACTTCATTTTCCATAATCAAATTCAATTCTAGTTTTATTCACTTACAAATTCAAAATGAATTTTTAACATTCAATTTCATTTCCTTGCACATGCAATTGCCAATTTATTTGTTCATTCCCTAATTCATTCGTTTTCAATTTGAATCTCATTCCAATCAGATTTTCAAATATTCTATAAGTTATCAACTTATTTACATCTTGATTTATACAATCATTTATACATTCCCATTCACAATTCCATTTTATTAAGGAATTTTATTTTCATTTATAAATTCATTTACAATTTATATTCACCATTTTATTCATATATGAATTCGTTTCCTTATGCTTCCAATTCATATTTAAAATTTCATTCGTTAAATGGATTTTTATTTAAACTTTAAACTTTACAAGCTATCAACTTCATAATATTTCATAAATATTTTTTTATAGTATTCCAGAGTCTTTTCAACATTTCAAAAACCATTTTTGAAAACAGTTCAAATTATCCTTTGAATTTTCTAAACAAAACCCAAATTTCCAAACAACTCCATTTAAAATAATTTGGCAGCAATTCCTCTTTTAGAAACCCGAAAATGAACACCGGTGATGCCGCGGTCATCATCGAAGTTATTTTCCAGCGACCGAAAAGAGTTTAGAGCTTTTCATCTCTTCAAAATACTTTTCAAACCTTCGAAATCCATTTTCAAATCAAAAAGATTTAAACTTTCCAATTCTCCAAAATTTCCAATTCTTTTCAAAACATTTCCAAAAACTTCTCTGGAATTCCATTTTAAATTACAAATTACTTTTATAATTTACATTCTTTAATTTCATTTGTACATGGATTTATCTCTTAACTTTGGAGTTATGATTTCAATTTCTTATTCAATTTTAGTGATGATAATTCACTATTATTACTTCCTAACAACCAAACATCCATATATTATGATAATTTACAGAAAAATCATTTCTTTTATATCCAAAAATAGTTTTGGGCAAAATTATTTCATTTACCCAATTTTAAAACAATATTGTGCCGAATTGTTCTATACAAGTGTTTAGAGATCCCTATCGATAGAGTTGTACGGACAATACCGACCAGAATCCATATACCACTCAACAAACCAATCATCACAATATAAAACAATTTTATATTCACTAACAAATACGCACTCGTATCTATTATTACACTCAACTCATTCTAGAGTACTACTGATTCTATCTCTAATGAGTAACACCCAACAGAGCAGGGTTGTCGCTTAACCATATGCTCTGATACCACGCTGTCACGTACCGAAATTTTCAACTTTCGAAAATTCGACATCGATACTCACTTTATCGACTGCCGAGAAATCGAGTGCCGGAAACTCCAATAGTGAGGGTTTTAAAAAGAAGAAAAAGGCAGAAGAAAAAGAAGATAGAAGAAAAAGAGAAGAAAGAAAATAGAGAAGAACAACAGAACAACATCAGAATCTCACATTCGCAGCGGAACAATATATAATAAATAATTACTAGTCTTTTAAAACAAATAACTATATCAGTTTATACATACATCAATCATCAGAGTCAATATACAACAATGGACAGTTATATAACTTGTCCTTATACAGAATACACAGCGGAATAAATAATATCAGATACAAATACTACGTCTTGTCATCCAGCTTATCTCCAAAGCTCCAGAATATCCTGATAACATAACTCTAGGCTGCCCGTGTGGAAATTGGTGGGCACCCAGAGTTTAGAAGGGAACAATAAACTCCGAGTCAGTCATGGTGACTGGTGTGAGATCGTAAAACAGTTATTCTTTAAAATAAACAACAGGAAAACTTTAATGTCAATTCGCAATGCTTTTGGAAAATGAAACTACCATAAGACCTCCCGCCACACACACAATGCAAACGCAGAATTGGAGGAGATTTCTTCTTATGATAGTCAAAGATGCTTACTACGCAAAATCAAATTCTTTTTGATATTATTATTAGTGCATAGTGTAGAAAACATTTCGAAAGTATAATATTAATCTTAGCCAGCATAGGCATTCCGCACTTATGCCTACTATAGCTACCATCCAAACAGTGGTGACCACCATAAGTGAATGATAGGTTCTACAACTAAAACCATACAAGATCGTATTGTTTCTTTGGATTTCCAACAAATGGTCAGGCTAAGGAACTTCCTATCCACGATGGGTACGTCCCTGGAATAGACGACCCGAGAACCTAACCGGATCTCTGCCAACACAAGGCCGGGTTACCTCTGCAAAAATAGGTAACTACTGACACGCGTATGCCATCCCCCGATCGTAACCGATCTTCCCGAGGATCCCCGATTTCCAACAAACCACATAGATAATAATGCAGCAACCACATAGGTTAAGTATCTGGGCTCCATACCATGATACCACCTCTATCCAGAAGGAATGACATACACTAAGGGGCGCTACTCCCTAGAACCTTGCTGCATCCTTCCTGTTTCGACCATTTCCGGGGTGTGAGGCTCGACGAAGTCTCGTCCACGAAGCTACGCTTTCTACAAAGCCCTGCTTCGGGTCAAACAAAATGATCAACCTATGATCACAAAGATATAAGATCAAACAAATGATCATATCACAAATGATCAAACACTGATCATTTCACAGCAACACTCAGTATGCCACGTTACCAAATTGGGAGTATATCGCTGATAAATTTCAACTACATAACCTCTGAGCTCGTACGTCTCAGAGAAGGGTGTTAAGTTAAGAGAATAAATTCTCCGCCACCAACAGGAATGTATTTGAAAGAAATCAGCTTTATATCTCAAATTGTAACGTCAGACACACAATCCATACAAGTCTGTTCCGGGATCGAACAGAACCGAAGGCACTTCTCACGAAGCCCTTGCATTTCCGGATAAATTTCTAATCACGTCCAGACTTCCCGTCACTAAGGGTGATAAAACCTCTAAATCGGAGATCAGCCGATGTAGAGTAACTCGACGGTAATCCTTCCGTTTTCAAAAACATCCGGTCTTCAACACCGGTCTTCAAATGCAATTCATAACGACGTATCACATATTCGGAATGGGTTATACGACCCCATGGTCCTTTCCCGGCTAACCCGAATAGTGAGCGTTTATTCAAAAATAAGTGTGGCATTCAAATTCATCCAAATTCACAACAAATACCTATCTAAAGGTAATTATTGATAGTCGGTTATTTAACTATCAATAAAGATGCGCGACATCATCAGATTCCAAATAATCTTCCCAAATTAATTATTTTCCAAAAATATCTTTAATAGATATAAAATTTCCACTTCAAAAATAAATCAACGTTTATTTTTCTAAACAGTTTCCCTTTCCTTTATAAATTCCATATTGAATTTACATTTTTCGAATATCTACTAATATTCGATTTTCAATCGTTTTCAAATATTCAATTTCAATTTATCTTTTAAGAAGATAAAAATCTCAAAACGTTTCATTTCATTTTGGAAAACATTCCATACTTATTCAATAATAAGTGTTTCACAAATCTTTTATTTTCAACATTTGAAAATATTCGATATACTTAAATCAATATTAAGTACATATTCATTCTTTAAGGAAATCATTCTTTTTAACAACATCTATTTGAGTCAAAACGAATGTTACGTAAAACATCGTTACGACGACTCAAAATCACTAGTATAGGGATTCGAATTTTTTAGATAGATATATAAATCCCAATACTATATAAACATTTCCTTTCGGAAATCATTTACTATAACAACAGTGTTATAGTCCATCATTTCCTTATTCCTCGAAAACGTCTATTTCAACAATGGATGTTGAAATCTATGATTTCGATATTTAACACGTTTTAAAACATCTTTTAAAACAATTACTTCATTTCATATATCACTTTTTTCCAAAACCATATCCATTTTACTTAATAATATATTCACTGTCCAAAATCGTGAATATCCTTCACTAATTACATTTCACTATTTTCTACACGTTTTATTTCAATAATAATTCGCTATCCAAAATCGCGAATATATCTCCTTTAATAATCTTCTATATTTAATTTATCAAATCCCATTGATTTCGAATTTATAAACTATGTCTATAAATTCTTTCCCTATTTATAAACTTCGATTTATAAAAATTCCCTGAATTAACAAATTTAATTCATAACTCCAATCTTATACCAACAATCCATATTATAAGTCAAATACTTATAATTCCTTTATTTTACAAAATCATCTCCATTTATAAGTTCACAATTTGTAAATTCCATTTATTTATAAATTCTTAAAAATTCATTTTAACGCTTATAAAAACTCGTTTTATAATACCAACATTTTAATTTATAAAGTGTCAACTTTATAACCCTTTTAAGTAAACCGTTTATAATATTTTAAAAATCTCAACTTAAACCATTTTATAAATCAATCAACTGTTTATTCCAAAAATCACTTTTCGGTTATATTTCACAAAGGTCTTAACTTTTATAACTTTAAAATTTGAACGTTTATTTATTTAAAATAAATCAATTCAACAATTCAATAAAACGTATAATTTCAAAGATCACTTTAAAAATCCTTTTAGAGTAAAAGTCGTTATCTTTAAAACTTGAATCCGATGATGCAACAGCACCAATTAGTCAATCACAACAACAACATCATATATCAACATATGATAACAGAATATACATCAATCTTTGTAAATAAATAACTACTGGTGAGGAATCCAGTTGGATCCCTCCAACCTGTTTCCCTGCATCCACAGACGTTAGCACAATACCAATTCCGCTCCAATACGGAATTATCGCGGTATATGGGTTTTATAAAAATCCGCTTACTAACGGCGCAATAGGGTCTCATCCGCTATACGAGGCGGGAAATCAATCAATCCAATATATACATATGCCAATATGTATATATTGCTATATATAGATATATATCCTACTATATCTAATATCACATCCAGTAGCAATCAAATAAATAACTGAAAATTCCACTTTTCAATTCTTGAGTGAGAAGATCTCACCGTGATTTTCCGATAGAATTTTGTAGCGTTTATTTCGAATGAAATTAAACGTGCGTTTAATTTCACTCAAAATTTTCACTGACCCCGATCGCTTCCAATCCAGTTGCATCGCGTAGTATTCGACGACACGATTCCAACGCACTTCGTTTCGTAATTTTCTGATAACGTATGACAAAGTTATCGCATTTAGAAGTTTGTATAAATTAAAATACAATTAATTTACAATTAAATTTTACATTTCCCATCCAGTTCATCACAGCCGTTCATTTCAAAGCCCTACATCCCTGCCCTTGCACGCGAAGCCTTCTTCCTGGTTCCTCCTTCGTTCGCGTGAACTCACGTATCGAACCCAAACTCACGTTCGTCTTCAACAAGGTCGCGCCCATCCATCGTCGACGAAAAATGGATCAGGGACCTTCATTCGAAAGCGGCAACCCCCCTCCACCTTCGACCAGAACCATGGCGCACTCGGCTCTCCCCTTGCCTCGTAAAACGCGCACGAAGTTCGACCCTTTGATCACTAATTGTCATCGATTCATTCACTTGTTTTAAATCATAGCCGTTGACCTCGTAGAACTCGCTACAATCTACAATTTTGCAGTTGAATATTTCTTGAATTGATGCGTGGATATGAAGAAATCGAGGGAAGAAGCTAAGAAGATTTCAGCCATTGATAGCTTGAACTGGCGGCTACGTTCAAAACCCTAGGGTTGTCTTTGCTTTGCAAAAGTGAAGATAACATGTCCTTTTATAGAAAATTGCCCAATTTACTATTCATCGAAATTTTTCGAACTCCTAATCGAACGTGCCGGCTGACGTTTCTAAGGTTTACCCCGCGTTCCGAACGCAATGGAACGTGTTTCGGAAGCTATTTCGATCGTATGTGTGAGATATGACAATAAACGATCAATTTAAATTAAACCGATTTAAATCGATTTCAAGGCGTTTTAATTCGTACCGGACAAACGATAAATCCAATCGACTTGAAATTTGAAACCTTACAATAATTTCACATTACGGATCCGATGAAACTGGTTTCATCGGAATCCAAGACTGTTTAAAAAATGACTATTTTAACTAGCCGAATTAATATTAAAACGATATCGATGCGTTTGGAGCTGCCACAGTCAAACGACAACTCCGATTGCTACGAAAATTGAAATCCGATAATAACTAACTATTACGGATCCAATGGAACTGGTTTCGTCGAAATCTGAGACTGTTCGAAAATTGGCTATTTTTACAGTCGATAATTAAATATTAAAATATTCAACTTTCACAGATTAACTCCAAATTCAGTTTTAAAAGTTCTAAAACATTTCTATAACTCCAGTATGATTAAATAAAATTTTCCAAATCAATTTCAATCATTTTAAACTCGATTTACAATTATCGCTGGAATTTCAATCATTAAATTATCGATTTAATTGACCAAATTAAATCCAATATCCTTTAAATAAATTACTCGACTTATTAAATTCATTTATTTATATTCAAAATCAATTGAATATTAGAATTTTAATTATCAAAAATTCTGGGTCGTTACATTATCAATCTGCATGATATCTTCATCAATCATTAAAGTGCACACGAGGCATTCATCTGCGATACATGAACAAACACATTTGTGTTTTTTTGGAGCCAACCAATCCATGTATCAATCTACGTGATGTTTTCATCAACTATTAGAGTGTACATGTGGCATTATCGAAACAAACACAATAGTGTATGTTTGTGGCATACAAGATATATATAAGTAGTGAGGTGCTAAGGGCACCTTTATTTCTCTTAGTAATATCACTATAATTTAATTACAATATATTAAATTTTTGATCTTCCTAATACCACACATATTCTTTTTTTATTTTAATAATTAATCATAAAACATGATATAAAAATGCAAATCAAATCTTAATTTTTGTTGAACAGAGAAACATCATGATGAGGTTCAACATTGTTTGCTATAATAGTGTCACCGTTCAATAGTTTCCATCTATTTATTTAAAAATTTAAAAAACAAATTCTAAATATGCTAAAAAAGGTGGGTTTAGTTGGTAGATAGTTCGGAGTACGAGATTAAAGGTCACAAGTTCAATCCTCAAGATCGATACTTGTTGGCATTAATGAACCATGTTCAAAAAAAATCTATATAACTATTAATTAAGTCCAGCATCTTTGTTACAATATATTTTTGAAAACTGCTAATTTTTGTAAATATGATTTTAGTCTTTTTGAATTCTAAAAAGTTTTGAATGGAAAAAATATTTTTTTTACAACAATACATAAGGTTTGGGGGTTGTTTCGAAGATCATATTCAAGATCATATTATTAACAAAAAAAATTTATGGTCCAACACATTATGTGTGTGTGTATGCATGTATGTATGTGTGTGTGTATGTGTGTGCGTGTGTTTTATGAATTTTTGATAAAATTTGGTAAGTATTAGTAGCTCCTAGATTATTAATGGTATTATGAAGTATAGTTGGCAAATTTACTATTTTTTATTAAGAAATGGTATTAGAAAGAGGAGATCATGGTTCCCTTAGTTAGGCACCATAACTAAACCTTAACATGTTAGTTTTACATAAAATGGATTCTTACAATCATTACTATCAAATGATGGAAGAAATGATTGACGAAGAAGATAATAAATTATCAAAGAGTTGAATTTAGTGTTCAAAAGTTTATGCATTGTATTCTTATTTCTTTGGCGAAGAATCATCCATCAACATCGAGGTAGCATTCATTGTAGAATTGACTATAGATACAAGTAAGATTACGTAAAAGAACATGAAAGGCCAATGACAAACTACTTCGTTGAGAACCTCATGTACGACATTTCATTATTTCATGGATTATTTTGCATGAGCCCATATATATTCAGCAAGAATTATTTAAATCATATCCAAAGAATCCATATTTTACTTACAGACCAAACCAGACACACAAACCAGGAATTTTCCCACATATTAAAATTTCAACAACATTACGAATGTTAAGCTATGGTACATCTAAAGACCAATTAGATGAATATTTCATGGTTGTGTCATCAATGGCCATAGAATACCTTTTCAATAAAAATTTATAACAATACACTTATTTCCTTTCTCTCAATTATTTTAAAAGCATTTAAAATCTAGATTAAAATAAAATATAAATGTTTTTTCTTAATGTAGTTAAATTATAAAGTACTTTAGATTTGAATAGTTTATCAAATGGCAACCAAAATACATCATCAAATGATAAGGAAGAACAAACATATAGTATTCATAATAGTATTAATTTTTATCATACATCAAACACTATTCAAATATAATGAAAAAATATCCACTCATAACTTCATTGATAAAATGCAGTAAAAAAATACTTCGACAACAACAATCAGTTATGTACATCAAAAATTCTTTGTGCATCAACTTCACAAAGTTTCATACCAACACATATTATCCAAACTATACTATCCGTTAGCATTTTGTAGAATAACTTATTGAAAAATAAGTAATAAAGTGCTTCATTCCTTCAACTCGTTACTAACTTCAGAAATGCACCAAATTTTTAGATAATAAATAAGCATACTGTACAATAACCCACTTCTACCCAATGTAACATCTTGTGACATTTCTTTCTGAATTTCACCAAATTTAACTTTATTAAACATGAACCTCGTAACATATAAAGCACGGTCATAACTATAGGTAGAAACAAAAATTTTTAAACAACAACTAAATAAATTATCAAATATATATACATATATAATATTTGAACAAGAATATTACCTATTTTTTTACCGAGGACATTTGCAAATTCAAGACATGTTGCATCTTTTAAGCTGCATAAATATATTTTTCTCCTTTGCCTTTCTTTTATATAGGTTTAATAAAAAAAATCTACAAACCAACAAACACAAGAATAGTTAAAATATTAATAATTAATTCCAGTACACTCTAAATAAAAATATTTGAATTTAGTTACATTAAACTTACATAATAATATAAAACCATACAATTCACTATTTGTATTTATCTGCATTACATTTAAGCGGTTAAATTTCATCGATAAAACAATACATTTCACTGTCACATTTAACTATATTAGACTTACGCGGTTAAAACTCATTTACAAACTATACGGTTCACTATTTGTATTTAACTACACACTTATGCAGTTAAATTTCACCTGTAAAACCATATAGTTCACCATTTACATATAACTACGTTAGACTTACGTAGTTAAAATTCACCCACAAACTAAACAGTTCAGTGTTATTATACTTAATTACATTAAACATATGCATTTAAAATCGCTTATAAAATATACTATTCACTATTTATATTTAACAGTATTAGACTTATGCAGTTAAATTTTTAAATAAACTTAATTAAAATATATTTGTACAATTATTCAGTAAATTAACAACATATGAAAGATCATATTAAATAAAAACAATTCATAATATACTTACAATCTTGATTGTTGAGTCTTCATGAATTCCATGAGATAGTCGTTTTAAAGAATTGTAAAATATCCACTTTCCAATAGCATTGTCAAAAATTAACAATGTAAAGTGCTTAGAATTCATAATAGGAGAAAACATACTATGAATTTCAATTCAAGGATCAATAGCTTCAGTCCAATCTTCAACATATGTTTTAATATAAATCTTTGCATTAAAACACCATACTATTAAAAAGAAATTAATTAATACTTGTAATAAATAAGAAAAAATAACTAATTAAATATATACAATCATATCGTTGCATCAGTTTGAAAAAAATATGTCCATCAAACTTTCTCCAAGATATTTACCACACCAATCAATAATCTGCAAAAAAAACAAATTTCATATAAAAATATAAGTAAATATAACTATATTATGAAAATGCATCTAATTATAAAAATAATAAATTGTGCTTATAACATAAGTAAAATTAATACATAAAAAAACTGCATAATACAAATGCAGCAAATAATTAAATATACAAACATCAACCAAATGCAACTATAAAAAAAATTAAAAATCAAATGCAATTATAAACATGTTAGAAAAATAATGGAACACTAAAGAAAATACTTAGTGCAGAATTTATATATGGATTACAATTAAACAATTCTTTCACTTGATTTCTATAATTGAGATAAAACCATCATCACTTTGCCAAACAACTTCCCAATAAAATATAAAGATGAATATAAATAACTATATAAACTGCATAAATAGACTGCACAAAGATGAATATAAATAATGTTGTGCAAAAATGGTAGCGCTTTGCGGAAGCTTATATCAACGGATCTTTGTCACCCAAATCACAAAGAGATAACTTGGATTGAAAATAAGAAGGAATTGAAATCAAAACACAATAACACAGGATATTCCACCCAACCACCCACTTTATTGATTTACCAAAAATTTTGTTTACAATTAATAGAACAAAGCTAAAATAAAAAAAATACCATTAAATCAATAACCAAATTGAGAAAGGGAGCAAATATCTATATGGCTAAAATTGTTGGAGAAGAAGAAAAAAAATGAAGAAGAGAAAATTAGCAAATAGATTTTCCACCATACTTTTACCCTCTCTTCTAGTCTCTATTTATATAATCAATTACTTAATGCCTAAGTTAACATTAGATGGCAAAAAATAATTTGATTAGCCAATTAGAAAAAGAAATAAACATAGTCAATATGCCTATTAATTAGGGGAAACAAAATCTTCTCTTTCTTTCTTTTGCATATTTCTTTCCCTCTATTTGTGATTTTGTTTCACCAAAATTTAACACTCCACCTTGATGTAAAATCACATATCTCCAACATATCGAGCATACCATATCTAGATCTATCACAAATCCCCATATCTCAACCACACTAAATTACAAACCTCAACCACCGTCTGCAAGTGATGCATCTCCTATATGAGGTGCACCACACAAATCCGGTCTCAAAAATGTTTGTAATACCACAAAGATCTCTGTCTTGTCTTTGTGGATTTTACTACTCGACACCCGTCTATCACTCGATCTGACCTCATTACTTGATCAGTACTATCAATCCCTCGAGCATCATCAACATGAAGACACCTATCTAAAATATGATCCTCAATGCTAGAATCATAAGCAGTGACCACATTAACCTCTCCACCTTGCTGTGGACTAGGTCATTCAACCGTCACTTGCTTTCCATTTTCGACTACAAAACCAACCAAGCTATAAAGGTTTCCTTCTTCCAATACTCCTCTCATCCTTACACGACCACCTTTCTTCACTCTCAAAACTCTACCTTGAGTCTCATAAGTGCAACCACAGCGATCCAATTGACCGAGAGAAATCAGATTATGCAAACAAGTGGGTACATGTCTGACTCTAGAGACTTCTCTAACCACACCGTCATGCATACGAAATCAAATAGATCCAATACCATAAATCGGTAGCTCTTCTCCATTGGCTATCCTAATCATGCCGACACTCTTCTCATAAGAAGAAAAATAATTTACATCTCTACAAATGTGAAAACTGGCCTCCGAATCCATCTTCCAAGCCTTATTTTCACTAAAGAGGACATCATAAGAAGCATCACTATCGGTACCTTCAGCAAAACCTGCATGTGCATCACTACTAGTATCACCATGCGCAGCCTTTTTCTGATCTCTTTTATAAGCATAACACTTGCTACGTATGTGACCTTTCTTATTACAATAATGACAAGTGATAACACATTTACCATTAGCATCCTTCTTCTTCCAAATTGTATCTTTCTTCGAGTCCCTTGCCACCATAGCCTCACTTTGAATTGATTTCATACCTGACCCTTTTCTTCTAAGCTCATCATTCAAAAGACTGCTTCGAACGGTTTCCAAAGAGATAGTTCCATTAGCATTGGAATTACTCAATGAAACAACCAAAGTTTCCTAACTTTCTGAAAGCGAACTCATCAATTAAAGAGCTTGTAACTCATCATCAAAATTGACCTTCATATTTGCCAATTGATTTATTACATCCTGAAATTCATTCAAATGCTCTGCAACAGACTTCTCTTCATATAATCTCAGTTGTACCAACTTTCGAACCAGAAAAGCCTTACTAGTAGCACTCTTTGACTCATACAAAGATACCAATGTAACGACCCGTAAATTTAACTAGTTTTAATAACGGTTATTAATTGGAATTTTGTGGAATTTTAAAAATAAAATATTGAAATAAAAATTTAATATTTGAAACGCGTCTAGTTAAACATAGCAACCGGTAAATTTTCATCCAAAAATATGAAAGTTTATTTTCGTGTGTAATTTTATTTCAATTTAATCAGTTAGTAATTGATGAAAATAAATTATTTTCGAAACCTGAATATTTTTACATAGAAAAATTCTAAATCATATTCTGATCAAGACGTAATTTTTCGTTTTTCAAAATTCGGATTTCTTTAGCTCCGTCGATCTTATTTTTCTGCGTTTTTGCTGCATTTTTTGCTAGTATAAAATTCAAATTCTTATAATTCAATCGCACCACAATTATCTGGATACCATTGGAAGCGCCTCATCGCGGTGATCAAAACGGTATATACAATTGTGCGAATCGGAGTCCGACGTAAACTGTTGCGTTAATTTAACCGTTTCGGACGGGCCGGTTAAACCGTACTCAGCCAAAATAAATTCACAGCCCCTACCCATTCAAAATTTGAAAATTGCTGGATGCATTCAGCATTTACTAAGGGGGTTGGTAGTTGGCAACTGTAACTTGAAAATTGGAATGGCATTTTGGAATTCGAGGTAAGTACTGACTGGAAATTTTAAATTTAAAAGAAACGCAAACTTTACTCATCTTCTATCCATTCACTTCTGTAGCTACAGCTAAGAAACACTTCTCTCCTCTTTCTTCTTCACCTTTATTCTTCATTTTTACATTTCTTCACTGTTAAAATTTTTCCAAAAATAAAATATGCACAGCATCCCCTCCAACTGCATGCGCACGACCCATTTCCAACGTCCAGCACCATTCCTGAAATGACCCTCATATGTATATTTCTAAAGCCTAGAGTCATTTTTTTTCTTTTTATCTATACAACATATCCAGGATCATAATTTTTACCAATATAAATATATTAGTACATTCACAAAGACATGCACATACATGTGAAGATGTATATGCCTCTCTTGTTTGAATCAGAGTTCTGGAAAACAAGAGGATATTTGATTGATTAAATTTAATCAATCCACACATAGTTCAGTTCAAATATATATAATAGAATTTTCATCCCTATGTGTATCTATATATATATATATATATATATATATATATATTTAGACCCTTGATTCCTTGCTAAATTCTCTATGGAGTATAAATCCTAGAAACCAGATAATTGTAATATGATTGTCTATAAGTTAATGGTTTGGTGCTTGTGCTCTGGGAAAATGATATATGTTCCTATCATTATCTATGTTTGGTTTTCTTATAAAATCTGTTTAGAGCACTAACTATTTTCTGGAATATTTTTGGGTGAGATATCATATTTCAAAGGCTTAATTCTTTGATGCTCCAATGCTAAACTAAATGAAATGCACACTTAAATGGGTTTCCTGTAACCATGGGTATCCAGAGCATGGTTCAACCAGGCTCTTTGTTCTGGTGTAACCCATATGGTCTTAAAAATGCATTTTGATCAAAGCCTGAGTGAAAAGGAATTCTGATTCAAGTTAAAAATACAAAGGTAACAGGTGTGTTAATATCTGTACAGAACATGTTTAAATGCTTATATATATACAACTATTAAGACCTTGCTTTCAACTCCCCTATTACAGATTCTTCCTTTATTTAAAAACAAGGTATAAAACATTTGGTAAAACAAGTTGAATTATGGAAACTTTATAGACACACAATACATTCTCCCTATGCTTATCATTTCTTGTATTCATATGTCATGATAGAAAAATAAAACCATTTAATTTTCTGAAGTTCAACTATCCAGATTTCCTAAAACTTAACCCTTTTCAGAGACTCAAGATTGACTAATACATTTATAAAATGTAACCACCCTATTTATCATAGTGTTCTTGCTAAATCCACTTACAAGATTTTGATTAACTTCTCTAACATATCAGATATTAACTAGATTTATAGATTCCAGATACAAGTCAATTTCTTAGCACAATACTTAGCAAAATATCCATCCAATATTCAATACTCAATACAAGTAGCAATTTAAATTATCAATACATGCAGATTTCATCATTCAGGCTCTTATCTAACTAAGTTTAGCATGCTATAATCTTCTTCTCAAAGCCTTGCTCCTACTCCTACTTAGTTGCTTCTGTCCCTGAAAAAGCATTTGAAGCTGCCCCATATTAAATGAGACACCCCATATGCCATTAGCACACTAGGGTCAGACACATGTCTGGTATGAGAAAATCCACTAAAACAATTTGTAAATCAAGTTAAAGTTAAAACATGGATATATGTATATAAATCCGCCTTTAGAAAACAAGTAATTCATGTGTGCATGTTCTGTGTCAGTGTGCAGGTGCACACTTAAGTCTGCCTTTCCAGAAAACCTCAAGAAGACATGGTATATTCATACATTCATATAATTCAATCATGAATCAAATAAACATCCATACAAACAAGGAAATCACCCAAAATGAATTAAATCATTTATTCACTATCCAAATTTCATTCCAGGAAAACTCTTTATATCAAATTCTTTTACATTGATATATTTATCTACCTTGGTCTCATCTGCAATTAATTGAATCAATGGACACACTGTAATGGACTAATTCACTCCATTACACAAAGATCTCAGGACTTAAACAAGCCATGTGTCAACTTGTATTACTCAAGAAAACAAGTCATTCCTGTAGTGCTCTTGACCCTCATTTCCTAATCAGATTTAAGTTAATAATAACTCTTTTGATTTTTCATGACTAAACCATTCAGTGATTCATTTCACTAGCTTAAACATCCATGTCATGGCATCTCATATTGTTCATAACCAAACAGAGACAAACAGGCAAGCAACCATTGGTGTCTAATTAAATAAGATTCTGCATATATATATATATATATATATATATATATATATATATATATTCTGGTATTTTAAAAGGGGTATAGGAAACTAACATTGGCTTATGGATTTTGAGAGAGTTTTTCCTTTTGCAACCATCTGTGCTTGAGTTAAACTCAGAATGACCAATTTTCACTAAATCACAAAATTTGTTTACTGTGTATATGAATATTTATTGAATCAGGAGCATCAGCACATAGGCAACCCTATTGCACCCCTAATTCCTTTTTGTCTCAAGCCTCAGCACTTATACATGAGTATATTGCAGCTCAACATTGTTTACATTTTTCTGGGTTGAGCCAAAACCAATACTACTTGCCTATTTTCAACATTTTATTTTCTGGGTATTTGTTTATGTTCCTAAACATTAACATATCAGAGAGATCTGGGTTTATAAAACATATATGTATACTAATAATACTTAAAACTTTCATATAATAAAACAAGTAGAACAACCACAAAGAATCAAAACATTTTCAGCTCAAAAATCACAGATAGGCAATCACATATGAAAATACATTTTCAAGAAAATTAACTTATAACTGGTTGCCTACATTAGGACTTATTGCCTTAGATTTTGAGTGAGTTTTCTCACCTAGCTCTCTTTTACTTCCTAGTTGATTGGTAAGCTTCTGACTTCAATCCCTTTTTCTTTACTTGTATTATATTTATATAATATCTATATATTTTTCTCAAGAGCTATCCGGGAAGAAGAAGGTTTTTCATCTCACTGTCTATTTATGCAGGGTTTTTCTTAGGGTTTAAGATGTTGGCTAAAGTCATTTTTGCCCATCAGAAATCATGCCATTTGCATTTAGTTTTTAAACCCAAAATCTCACTCTCCCCGGCTTGAGTTTGTGGAAAGAAAAGTGGTTATATTCTTTTGGTTATTTTCAGAGATTTTCTTTTCCAGAAAATACTTTTCCTTTTGTCTACTATCATGCTAAAAGTGTGACTTGATTTTATCATTTGTCAAATATTCTTCCTAATTCTGCCTATACAAAACATTTCTCTGTTTTATGTTATTTTTCTATTTTTAGCTTTCATTTAAATAGTATGTACTTCCTTTATTTATTTATAAGAGGATTTCTCCTTTTTTATATCTTCATTCTTTTTCTTTCTGCCTATAATTTAAAATATGTTTGTACATTTTATTTTTGCTGATTTGAACTCTAGTATCTTGTTAACATATTTATATATATGTATATAGGTCTTACTAAATTAATTAGTACACTCATATATACATTTATACATTATTTTGTACTGAAACACATGCACATGTACACTCAACAATACTCTGTAGCATCCATACATATATTTATTTATGTATATAGCTTTTAAGGATTTTTATCTATATATATATATATTTATATATATATATAATATCTCCATACACATCAATCATGTGTTCATTCTTAGCATTCAGGAATTAAGCTTTAGTTCATGTGTATCTCCTGTGCACACATGTACACACATACAGATACACCATATCAAGCTATATCAATTCCCCTTCAGAATTGATTTTAAAAATTATTTTAAACTTATTTATATTTTTCAAAATAAATTCTTAAAATCTTGGGTCATTACATACACCCCACCTTTTTAGAAATTGTGTCCCACAATTTTCCTAAGTTTGAATCAATTTTAAGCTTAATTCAGAGAACAATTATATTCTCAACCAAATAGATTTTTAGTTCTACCATAATAACTAAAAATACATACATCTAAAAAGAAAGCAAATTAAAAATCAAAATTACCTTTTATCTGAAAATAGCTTAGGATAATTCATCCTAACTTTGTCTTCTAATTCCCATGTGCAATCACTAGGATTAAGACTCCACTGTACCTTCACAAGTTTCAGAGATTTATTCCTCAACTTCTTCACATCTTTTTCCAAAATTCTCACTGGATCCTTTTCATAAATCAAATTAGGATTTATCTGCACTTGGGTTGGGGTCTCAAGAATTTCTGTCTTGTCATGAACCCACCTTCTCAATTGTGATACATGGAAAACATCATGCATCCCTTGCATGTTTTCTGGTAATTCCAACTTATATGCCAAGGAACCAATTCTTTCTAGAATTTTGTATGGCCCAATATATCTTGGGGTTAATTTGCCTTGTTTCCCAAATCTCAGTACATTTTTCATAGGTGATATTTTAATGAAAATAAAATTTCCTACTTCATATTCCACCTGCTTCCTTTTCATGTCTACAAATTTCTTTTGCCTATCTTGAGCTGTTGCCATTCTTCTCCTTACCAACTCTATTTTCTCTTTAGTTTCTTGTATGTACTCAGGCCCTAAAATAGCTCTTTCCCCTGCTTCTACCCAACATACAGGTGACAAGCATGGCTTGCCATATAAGGCTTCAAATGGAGCCATTCCTATGGTGCTTTGATAGCTGTTATTGTATGTAAATTCAGCTAAATGGAGATAGTCTTCCCAGTTACCTCCAAAATCCAGTGCACATGCCCTTAACAAGTCCTCTAAAACCTTGTTCACCACCTCAGTCTGCCCATCTGATTGTGGATGGTAGGCAGTGCTTAAGCACAATTCACTTCCCATGGCTTCTTGAAAACTTCTCTAGAATCTTGAGGTGAAGATGGGATCCCTATCACTCACAATAGTTTTGGGAATGCCATGCAACCTTACCACCTCTTTCACAAATACTTGTGCTAACTTTGGTGCATTCCTTTCTGATTTAACTGGGATGAAATGTGCCACTTTAGTTATCCTATCAACTATCACCCATATGCTTGTGTTTCCTCTTTTAGATCTAGGCAGTCCATCTATGAAATCCATAGATATATCTTCCCACTTCCACTGTGGTATGCTAAGAGGTTGCAATAACCCTGATGGTTTTTGTATTTCAGCCTTGACTTGTTGGCAAGTCATACACTTTGCAATATATTTGGCTACATCAGATTTCATTCCCTTCCACCAGAAATCTCTTTTTAAGTTTTGATACATCTTTGTACTGCCTGGGTGTATGGAGTATTTACTTCTATGATATTCATTTAATATTTCTGTAACGACCCTGAATTTTGAACAATTTAATTTGAGAATATTTAATTAATTTTAAATATTTGAACGATGATTTGACTTGAATTTCAAATTATCAGAATGAATTGGCGATTAAATTTTTGAATTTAATCTATTGAAAGTTGAATAAAATTTGAATCTTCAATATTAAGCCGGTTAAAAATAATTTAAAGGCTTAGAAAATTCATATTGATATTACTGAAGATAATAGAAGCTTCAGAATTGAATTTGAAAGCGATTTGTTCAGTTCTGAAATTGTATCGTTTGAAATTGAATTTAAAAATAGTCTTCTGAGGCACAGTCTCGGAATTTGACGAAACGAGTTTCATTGGGTCCGTAATATTGAATTATTACTGGATTTCAATTTTCGTATTTATCAGAATTGTTTTGTGAATATACGGCGTATAAACGCGTATAAAATTTAATTCAATTTGAATTTCTATAACAACCTGGATTTTCGCCCGAATTATAATCATCGATAAACGATCTACGTTGACAGTTAAATTTCTGTTGTTGTTGGAAATTTTATAACAATAAAATTTTCGTAAATTAGTGATATAAATTGGTTGTTGATTTTTATTGGAAATTGTAAATCAATTGAAATTCTTTTGTAAAATTTAATTAATACAAAATAAATGAATAAATACACATAGTTTAAAATTTTAGCAACAAGATTTAAACAAAACAAATTAAAGAAAATAATTACCAAAAACAAAATTAGATTTTAAAGAGAGAAAAAAATAAATAAAATAAAAGAAAAAAATTAATACCATACCCTTAACCCATGCCTATACCACGTTCGGCCCATACCCTTATCTCTGCACAAATACGAACCCGATCCCCATTTCTTCCCATTCATTTACAAACCCTAAAAAGGAAAATGAACGAAGATAAAAAATGGCGGCCACGAGGTTCTTCTTCGTCCCCAAAAGAATTAGCCTTGGCGTCGTCTCGATTCTATGGCGGCTTCGTTCTTCAATCTAGAAACGTAGGGCTTCAGAAAAAGGTGGGGCTTTCGTTCGTTCTCCTCCACAAAGAAAATTAGGGCTTCGAGTATGAGATCGCCGCTTTGCCAAATCGAACGCGATGGCGCTTCAATTCCCCTCAGAAATCGTGGCTCCTTCGACCTGCTCCAATTCGTTCTAAGGTGAGTAGTTCCCCCCTACTCACATCTATTTCATGCCTACTATGATGATCGGCAAATTTGATTTGATTTTGTGATGATTCTTTGGGGTTGAATTTATATGAACTTCGAGACTTTCCTATTTCTCGATCTCCTGATATTGTGACAACTTGATTCCCACGGTTTTGGATATGTTTTTATTCGCATGCCCTGTACCTTCGAATCTGGATCTCGAATTGCTGTTACATTTGGAGTTTTAGTTATTGATTTCTTGGTACTTGAACACATTTGTTGTCCAGTCTGCATTCATGTATAAGTATGGTTTGAGTCATGTAGTTCATTTTGATATTTAAATTTGTTGCCTCCCCACTAGAATTTGTTTCACTGATGCATCTGTGTCATGCTTGCATCTGATTGTGATTTATAGTCTTTGTTGTTCTTCTTTGTGGGTCTGCATCCAGGGTGATATCTGAAACTTGTGTAGTCTTGTGCAGTTTGATTGTGTGAGTAACATCACTTAAAAATAATTTAAAAGTATGATTCTGATGCATATATGTATGTGAATATGTGTTTTTTTACATGAATGCTCTGTGAATGACAACATTTAAGTGCAGGCTCATAAGCATATACATCTTTTGTTTGAGTTCCTCAATACAAATGTTTGATTTCAAATCAATTTCTCTGGATATAATTAATTGTTTTGAGCTTAGTGTTAAGCCAATATAGGTTGTTATTTTCTAAACCAAAGATAAAACATATATTTGAGTTAAAACACCTAGTTTATATCTCTGAAAAAAAAAAAAGAATCAAAGAAACTAATTGAAATTGTTTAAACCCAGGTTGACCTGAGTTTTCCAAAGCAAGTCCAAAATATAACTCCAAGTTCCCATTATATTGAAGTCACTATTTACTGATTAAGCAAGTCCAAATACAACAGACATGAGGGCCGATCAGTTGGTTGTAAAGTTGTCACTGATTTTGTGTCCACCCTGTTTTGTTTCATTGTCTTGTACCATTGATTCCACTTGCTGTCACACTAACCAGTGCATTTCCTTCATATGTTGTCTGTGCACCCTTTAATGTAGCACTCGAGTCTTGTTCAAGCCTTCATGTATTGTCCACTGATCATTTAGTATATATGACGTTCAATGTGTCTGGATTGAGACTGTCTGCACCCAGTTGCATTCTAGTCTTCAAACATATGTATGCAGTGATGTATGTATATACATTAAATTGATATGTATATATGTATGTTCGAACTGCATTTTATTTTTCTCTTGGGATGATTGACTGTATTTTGGGATTGAATTACGACTTGGTGGAGTTGCTGTCATTACTATTGGCACTGACTTCATCTTGTTGCACTTTGATGGTCTAGTTGCCTTGTGCACTGGGTCAAATTCGAGTTGAGTTGCTTTGCAGTTGTGTTGAGGCAGTTCGTATAGGAATAGGCTGTCTTGACCACTGGGTTATACTTGCATTTGTGTTGTCTGGCTATTTGTGTTCTGACCATATTCATTTGCATTGTGTAGTTGACCATGTTGCACTGTACATTTCTGCACTTGACAGTGTAGTCTTCATATAGGTGCATGCTGTTGTGTTGCCATACTGATGTGCTTTGTTGACATTTGAACTTGTAGCTTGAGTCTGCACATTCCTATGCTCTGGTCTCCATAACCTTTGCCTGATCATGGTTGCAGTTGTATTCCATTTCTATTTCATCTATGCTGCATGCTGTTTGTTGTACATATATGTGCTCAGTTGCCTGTAGTCTTTACTTGAATATGGTCTTGTACTTGTGAAATTTTGAACTGGTGCACTTGTGACCATTCACTGCTGCACTCAGGTCTGCGACACCCGTAACCTGTATATTCATGTTGGAGTTGTTCATTGAAGTTCATTCTTTGCATTGTTGAGTCAGTTACCATTTTATGTATATATGTGCTATTCATGTTGAAGCTTGCAGCTGGTTACATTGCTTGTGATCTTGGTTGAGTCTTGACATTTCAGTTGCTTTCACCTGTGTGTACTGCTATATCATGATTCCTTGTTCATTGGGTATTGTTTATGTGTTCACTCTTGTAGCACATTCAAATTCTTGTTTGGGTTCACTACACTTCTAGTTGGACATGTTGAATCATTCACTGTTGCACTTCACTTCTGAATTGAGTTTCACTTATGGTTCCAGTATAGCCGAAACATGATGTTTACTTTGCTCACTTGTGAGTCAGTTTGATACTATTTGGGCACTGTGTTGTATTGGTCTCGAGTCTCACTGTTGCATGTTGCACCTTTATCTATGCACACGAGTTGGCGGGGCGGTGCACACGGGTACGAATACACACGTGTGCACTGCAGCCACCACGAAATCGACAGTTTTGAATTGATATTTCTTTGCGTCGTGATGCATTGATCTTTTATGTCGTATTGGCGAGGCCGTGCACGCGTGCGTGTACGGCAGTCAATAACACTGTTTATCTCTGTTGATGATTTAAATCTGCTGATTTATCGTTTAACACTGTTTAGTGTTATATATTTTCGTTATCCGGTTTCTTTGTTTAAAGAGTCGGATAGACGGGAATTATTGTGACTATCGTCTATTTAAATTATTACTGCCTATATGCACTAATAAACTGGTTTGAATTAGACTGACCTGTGTATTATTTTCTTTTGAATATAATACTCGGGTCAGACCGAGTATTTTTACAGCTTGAAGATTTTCGAGCAGCGAAGTTAGAGGGAGAGTAAAGAATCATTTTTAAATTCAGTAGAAAATTGTATTTTATGATATTCCGCTGTATCTGTATAAAATTGTATAAACTCTGATGTATATATAAAAGATTTATAGTAATGAAATAAATTCTCATTTGTTTTAATTCATTGTTATTATTCTGTGTTTCTGTGGCTGATTCTGTTTAAACCTTATAAACTAAATAACAATTCGTCTTTTTGAACGTTTCGAGTTGGTTTAATTACCGACTGGAGGCGGTCAAAAGGGGGAATGTTACAGAGTGGTATCAGAGCTTTGGTTTACACAAAGCTTAGTTTATGATGTTTAATATGAATAGTTACTAGAAACACTTTAAAAGAGAACGTTTTTCAAATCTAAAGAAGTATAAAATTGTTTTTGAAAATAAAGATTTTTAACTTAAGAAAAGTTAAATCGAATTGAATTAGTATTAATAAATATATGGATTTGAAATTTAACTAAAGGAAAGTTAAATAAATCGAACTTGATTTGATAAATTGTTGAGATGGAAAGTTTAAACTTGAAAGATAAGTGATTATATGATATGAATTGGGAAGTTTAAATTAATAAGTTGTATAACTTGTAAAATGAGAAAGTTTAAGAAAACCAGTTTTTAAATGGTTAAACAGTTTTGTTAAGTAAAACAAAATCTGAATTTTGAATGTGATATGAATTTGACTTTAGTAAAGTTAAATAAAATAGAATTTCAAATAAATTTGAGGCGAACTTAAGTTGTATAGTGAAGATAAATGAAATATAGCTTAAGTAATGTTGAATGATGTTGAATTTGATATCAAAATGAATTGATAAAGTGAAGAATGAATATGAATTTGAGTTATAAAAAGGAAATTCAACTTTAATTGTAAAAGTGAATTTGTGAATATGGTGAGTATAAGAATTCAATCTGAATTGGAATATAAACCAATTGAAATTAAGTATGTTGAACCAGATTGAATGTAAGCAAATTGAATAAATTTGGTTTTGCTAGTTGATTGTATGGAAAATTCATTAAGTATTAATGAAATTTGAAAGTTAAGAAATTGAATTCAAATTGAAAGATAAGTAAATCTTAATAGAATCAAATTTGATTTGAACTGAAAGTAAACTAACTTGAATATGAATTAGTGAATGTGAACTAATTGAATATGAATGAATGTTAGTAAAATCCAATGTGAATGAATCAAATGCGGTTAAATTGAAAACCAAGTCGATGAATGATTTACTAAAGAACTAGTAGATTATTTTGGAAATGGAAAACTGATAAATTTATATAATAGTTTAAAGTGGAAATTTTGAATTATTATAAACGGCTTAAATTGAAGATTTGAAAGTGTTAATAAAATGAATTTGTATAAGTGTTAAAAGTGAAATATTTAATGGATTTCATAAGTGAATGAAAATTACAGAATTGATAATGTGAAGTTATAAAAATGAATCGATGTTGCGAAATAAAAGAATTTATAAGTAATTTACTTATAAATTAAATTCTGATATAAAACTGAGTTATAAAGGAATGAGTTAATAAAGCAATTTTTATAAATTGAAGTCTTTATAAATAGGAATAGAATTTATAAACGTTGTTTATAAATTCGAAACTGACTTATTTTGATAAGTAAAATTCTGTATAGTTTGTTAAAAGATGTATATTCACAATTTTGGACCGTGAATATAATATTGAATAAAATGGACATGTTTAGGAAAGTGATATTTTAAAACGAAGTAATTGTTTTAAAAAGATGTTTTCAAAGCATTGAATATCGAAACCATAGATTTCAACATTCATTGTTGAAATAGACGTTTTCGAATATAAGGAAATGGTGGACTATAACACTGTTGTTATAGTAAATGATTTCCGAAAGGAAATGTTTTGTTTAGTATTGGGATTTATACATCTATCTAAATTTCGAATCCCTATACTAGTGATTTTGAGTTGTCGTAACGATGTTTTACGTAACATTCGTTTTAACTCAAATGAATATGTGAAAGAGAATGATTTCCTTAAAGATGAAATATATACTTGATTTTGATTTGAGTATATCGAATATTTTCAAATGTTGAAAATAAATTAGATTTGTGAATTACTTATTTTTAAATAAGTATGGAAATGTTTTTTCCAAATATGAAATGTTGTGAATATATTCCGTAAGGGATAAATGATTTGAAATTCATTTTTGAAGTCGAAGTTGAAAAGTTAAGTGAGAATTTGAACAATTTGTTCAATTTGAAATTTTTCAAAAAGATTGAATCGTTAAGTTAAAATTGAGTTTAACTTCGACATCAAAGACAATATAAGTTGAGCTTTGAATTTCAGATGATGATTTGGATTGTATGTCTCACACTGTGAATTGATGACATAGCAATTGATCTCTATTAAATATATATCTGTTGGTGGCGGAGAATTTATTCTCTTAGCTTAATACCCTTCTCTGAGACGTACGAGCTCAGAGGTTATATATCGATAGACATCAATTCTGTGTTGAGAATTGACGATGTAAACGTGTAATTCAAATCGAATGTGAAAGTCGATAATAAAATGGAATTATGAATATGAATTAGGTTTGAGATAACCTTAAATTTCCAAATCGACTTAGAGGAAAATTTTGAAATCCTCTATTTTGTTATGAATATGGAATATGTAAGTTTTTAGAACTTATATATATGAATGCGGTGAATTGAAAACCGTTAGTTTAGAAAGGACATTGTTATGGGAATCTTATGTATGTTTACATAGATGTTATATGTACGAAATGTGAAATGAAAGTACTACATATATGATATTATGTTTTCTAAACTGAGGATGTGGAAAAGTACCTTCCATTTATTATTAAAGAAGGTATTGGAACTCGTGAAGAGTATCCATTTGAAATTCGTAGCTACGTAGAATTTTAGTCAGAGTGACTATTTGAATCGGAAATCCTTCGCGATAGTTCATCGCGATGAGATTAGATTTGATTGATGATGTTAGCGTAATTTGAGGGGCGAGATGCCCACAGTTACGAGCGATTCCACTGGGATAGTGGCGTAACCGCCGAGTAAACTGCAATCTAATGCCAGGCGAAATTTGAGGGGCGTGATGCCTACAGACACGAGCGATTCTACTGGGATAGTAGCGTAACCGCCGTGTGTACTGCAATCTATGGCGACAACCATGGCGAAATTTAAGAGATGAGAAATCTACAGCCACAAGCGACTCTACTGGGATAGTAGCGTAACCGCCGGGTGGAACTGTAATCCATGGGGGAACGTGCTTTCCATATCCATTTTTAAAAGAATTTTTAAAAGTATTTTCACTGGGAATTGAAGCAAGTATATTTAGTACTTGGAGATTTTTAGACCTGCGCCTGGCCAGCGTATGCCTAATGTCTGTGAGAACGAAGATGGACTTGTTAAATTTCGAGTTAGCAAGTATTTTCAAACAGTAAATAGTGAATCAATGAACTGAAGTAGAATTACAAAAATTCCAACTTAATGAACTAAGGAAGAGGATCTTTGTAATGTTTTGAAAGTTCACAGCTTTGGAAGATATATATTATGTAAATCTCTAACGTGAAGAATTTTAAGTTTGAATCTGAGTGTGGTAAATTAAAAATTTAGTAAAAGACTTTTGAGTGTTGATTTTAGAAATCAATGATTGTAGAAATCAATGAACAAAAGAGAAGATAAACAAAACTAGTGAGATTAAACTATTGAAATGAATCCTATATTCATTTATTTGTAATAAGTTTTAAGTTTAGTAAAATTTTTTACTAGAGTATAAATATCGATGAAATTTTAACGACTTTCCCTTTTCGTGGACGAAAAGTTTTTAAGGAGGAGAGTTTGTAACGACCCTGAATTTTGAACAATTTAATTTGAGAATATTTAATTAATTTTAAATATTTGAACGATGATTTGACTTGAATTTCAAATTATCAGAATGAATTGGCGATTAAATTTTTGAATTTAATCTATTGAAAGTTGAATAAAATTTGAATCTTCAATATTAAGCCGGTTAAAAATAATTTAAAGGCTTAGAAAATTCATATTGATATTACTGAAGATAATAGAAGCTTCAGAATTGAATTTGAAAGCGATTTGTTCAGTTCTGAAATTGTATCGTTTGAAATTGAATTTAAAAATAGTCTTCTGAGGCACAGTCTCGGAATTTGACGAAACGAGTTTCATTGGGTCCGTAATATTGAATTATTACTGGATTTCAATTTTCGTATTTATCAGAATTGTTTTGTGAATATACGGCGTATAAACGCGTATAAAATTTAATTCAATTTGAATTTCTATAACAACCTGGATTTTCGCCCGAATTATAATCATCGATAAACGATCTACGTTGACAGTTAAATTTCTGTTGTTGTTGGAAATTTTATAACAATAAAATTTTCGTAAATTAGTGATATAAATTGGTTGTTGATTTTTATTGGAAATTGTAAATCAATTGAAATTCTTTTGTAAAATTTAATTAATACAAAATAAATGAATAAATACACATAGTTTAAAATTTTAGCAACAAGATTTAAACAAAACAAATTAAAGAAAATAATTACCAAAAACAAAATTAGATTTTAAAGAGAGAAAAAAATAAATAAAATAAAAGAAAAAAATTAATACCATACCCTTAACCCATGCCTATACCACGTTCGGCCCATACCCTTATCTCTGCACAAATACGAACCCGATCCCCATTTCTTCCCATTCATTTACAAACCCTAAAAAGGAAAATGAACGAAGATAAAAAATGGCGGCCACGAGGTTCTTCTTCGTCCCCAAAAGAATTAGCCTTGGCGTCGTCTCGATTCTATGGCGGCTTCGTTCTTCAATCTAGAAACGTAGGGCTTCAGAAAAAGGTGGGGCTTTCGTTCGTTCTCCTCCACAAAGAAAATTAGGGCTTCGAGTATGAGATCGCCGCTTTGCCAAATCGAACGCGATGGCGCTTCAATTCCCCTCAGAAATCGTGGCTCCTTCGACCTGCTCCAATTCGTTCTAAGGTGAGTAGTTCCCCCCTACTCACATCTATTTCATGCCTACTATGATGATCGGCAAATTTGATTTGATTTTGTGATGATTCTTTGGGGTTGAATTTATATGAACTTCGAGACTTTCCTATTTCTCGATCTCCTGATATTGTGACAACTTGATTCCCACGGTTTTGGATATGTTTTTATTCGCATGCCCTGTACCTTCGAATCTGGATCTCGAATTGCTGTTACATTTGGAGTTTTAGTTATTGATTTCTTGGTACTTGAACACATTTGTTGTCCAGTCTGCATTCATGTATAAGTATGGTTTGAGTCATGTAGTTCATTTTGATATTTAAATTTGTTGCCTCCCCACTAGAATTTGTTTCACTGATGCATCTGTGTCATGCTTGCATCTGATTGTGATTTATAGTCTTTGTTGTTCTTCTTTGTGGGTCTGCATCCAGGGTGATATCTGAAACTTGTGTAGTCTTGTGCAGTTTGATTGTGTGAGTAACATCACTTAAAAATAATTTAAAAGTATGATTCTGATGCATATATGTATGTGAATATGTGTTTTTTTACATGAATGCTCTGTGAATGACAACATTTAAGTGCAGGCTCATAAGCATATACATCTTTTGTTTGAGTTCCTCAATACAAATGTTTGATTTCAAATCAATTTCTCTGGATATAATTAATTGTTTTGAGCTTAGTGTTAAGCCAATATAGGTTGTTATTTTCTAAACCAAAGATAAAACATATATTTGAGTTAAAACACCTAGTTTATATCTCTGAAAAAAAAAAAAAGAATCAAAGAAACTAATTGAAATTGTTTAAACCCAGGTTGACCTGAGTTTTCCAAAGCAAGTCCAAAATATAACTCCAAGTTCCCATTATATTGAAGTCACTATTTACTGATTAAGCAAGTCCAAATACAACAGACATGAGGGCCGATCAGTTGGTTGTAAAGTTGTCACTGATTTTGTGTCCACCCTGTTTTGTTTCATTGTCTTGTACCATTGATTCCACTTGCTGTCACACTAACCAGTGCATTTCCTTCATATGTTGTCTGTGCACCCTTTAATGTAGCACTCGAGTCTTGTTCAAGCCTTCATGTATTGTCCACTGATCATTTAGTATATATGACGTTCAATGTGTCTGGATTGAGACTGTCTGCACCCAGTTGCATTCTAGTCTTCAAACATATGTATGCAGTGATGTATGTATATACATTAAATTGATATGTATATATGTATGTTCGAACTGCATTTTATTTTTCTCTTGGGATGATTGACTGTATTTTGGGATTGAATTACGACTTGGTGGAGTTGCTGTCATTACTATTGGCACTGACTTCATCTTGTTGCACTTTGATGGTCTAGTTGCCTTGTGCACTGGGTCAAATTCGAGTTGAGTTGCTTTGCAGTTGTGTTGAGGCAGTTCGTATAGGAATAGGCTGTCTTGACCACTGGGTTATACTTGCATTTGTGTTGTCTGGCTATTTGTGTTCTGACCATATTCATTTGCATTGTGTAGTTGACCATGTTGCACTGTACATTTCTGCACTTGACAGTGTAGTCTTCATATAGGTGCATGCTGTTGTGTTGCCATACTGATGTGCTTTGTTGACATTTGAACTTGTAGCTTGAGTCTGCACATTCCTATGCTCTGGTCTCCATAACCTTTGCCTGATCATGGTTGCAGTTGTATTCCATTTCTATTTCATCTATGCTGCATGCTGTTTGTTGTACATATATGTGCTCAGTTGCCTGTAGTCTTTACTTGAATATGGTCTTGTACTTGTGAAATTTTGAACTGGTGCACTTGTGACCATTCACTGCTGCACTCAGGTCTGCGACACCCGTAACCTGTATATTCATGTTGGAGTTGTTCATTGAAGTTCATTCTTTGCATTGTTGAGTCAGTTACCATTTTATGTATATATGTGCTATTCATGTTGAAGCTTGCAGCTGGTTACATTGCTTGTGATCTTGGTTGAGTCTTGACATTTCAGTTGCTTTCACCTGTGTGTACTGCTATATCATGATTCCTTGTTCATTGGGTATTGTTTATGTGTTCACTCTTGTAGCACATTCAAATTCTTGTTTGGGTTCACTACACTTCTAGTTGGACATGTTGAATCATTCACTGTTGCACTTCACTTCTGAATTGAGTTTCACTTATGGTTCCAGTATAGCCGAAACATGATGTTTACTTTGCTCACTTGTGAGTCAGTTTGATACTGTTTGGGCACTGTGTTGTATTGGTCTCGAGTCTCACTGTTGCATGTTGCACCTTTATCTATGCACACGAGTTGGCGGGGCGGTGCACACGGGTACGAATACACACGTGTGCACTGCAGCCACCACGAAATCGACAGTTTTGAATTGATATTTCTTTGCGTCGTGATGCATTGATCTTTTATGTCGTATTGGCGAGGCCGTGCACGCGTGCGTGTACGGCAGTCAATAACACTGTTTATCTCTGTTGATGATTTAAATCTGCTGATTTATCGTTTAACACTGTTTAGTGTTATATATTTTCGTTATCCGGTTTCTTTGTTTAAAGAGTCGGATAGACGGGAATTATTGTGACTATCGTCTATTTAAATTATTACTGCCTATATGCACTAATAAACTGGTTTGAATTAGACTGACCTGTGTATTATTTTCTTTTGAATATAATACTCGGGTCAGACCGAGTATTTTTACAGCTTGAAGATTTTCGAGCAGCGAAGTTAGAGGGAGAGTAAAGAATCATTTTTAAATTCAGTAGAAAATTGTATTTTATGATATTCCGCTGTATCTGTATAAAATTGTATAAACTCTGATGTATATATAAAAGATTTATAGTAATGAAATAAATTCTCATTTGTTTTAATTCATTGTTATTATTCTGTGTTTCTGTGGCTGATTCTGTTTAAACCTTATAAACTAAATAACAATTCGTCTTTTTGAACGTTTCGAGTTGGTTTAATTACCGACTGGAGGCGGTCAAAAGGGGGAATGTTACAATTTCCTCCTTCAACTCCATGTTTTCTAGCACACATATTCTATTCTGGTTTCTTAAATAACCATTTTTGTCAATATGGTAATTTGTCACCTCTTCCCCTTTTGATATGAGAATTTTCTTCTCAACTATAATAGGGTCTTGGTCTTGCATTTTATTTACCTTCAAAATTAATTCAGATTGAAGTGTTATCAAGCTCAACTTCCCTCTATTTGCTTGTGCACCATGCACATGTACATCCATGTGCACACAGTCATTCTCCCCAATTTCTAACTCAGCAAGCAAGGACAAGTCCTTAAATTCTTCTACCATCATCATAGCTAATTTAGCATGTTGTCTACTTAGAGCATCAACAACTTTGTTTGCTTTACCTAGTGTATAGAGTATGTCCAAGTCATAAGCAGCTAAGAACTCCACCCATCTATGTTGCCTCATATTTAAATCTTTTTGTGAAAATAAATACTTTAAAGACTTGTGGTCAGTGTAAAGTTCAAACTTAGTTCCTAACAAATAATGTCTCCAAAGTTTCAAAGCATAGATCACAGCTGCTAATTCAAGATCATGTGTGGCATACTTTACTTCATGGGGTTTAAGTTGTCTAGATGCATATGCAATGACTTGGCCTTGTTGCATCAACACTGCACCCAAGCCAAATCCACTAGCATCAGTATATACAACTAATTCTTTATTTCCCTGGGGTACTTTCAAGATTGGAGCATTCACCAAAGCCTCCTTCAACTGTTCAAAAGACTTCTCACACTTCTCTGACCAAACAAAAGCTTGGTTCTTCCTAGTTAGGTTAGTAAGTGGTGTAGAAATTTTTGAAAAATCTTTTATAAATCTCCTATAATATCCTGCCATCCTCATAAATGATCTCACTTCACTCACTGTGCTAGGCCTCTTCCATGCTTGAATAGCTACTACTTTATTGGGGTTTATAGAAATCCCTTTGGCATAAATGACATGGCCAAGGAAATGTACTTCCTCTTTCCAAAATACACATTTTGAAAATTTTGCCTTTAAATCTTTTTCCCTTAATCTAGACAAAACCAAGTGCAAATGATTTTTATGTTCTTCCACTGTTTTGGAATAAATTAAAATGTCATCTATAAAAATCAGCACAAACTTGTCTAAATATTATCTAAAAGTTCTATTCATTAAATCCACAAAGTATGATGGTGCATTAGTCAGACTAAATGGCATAACCAAAAATTCATACAACCCATACCTAGTGTTAAAGGCAGTTTACTTAACACTTGACTCCTCCACCTTCATTTGATGAAAACCAGATGCTAAATCTAGTCTAGAGAACACTCTTGCCCCAACTAATTGATCAAAAAGATCATCTATTCTTGGCAATGGGTATTTATTTTTAATAGTTACTTTGTTTAATTCTCTATAATCTATACAGAGTCTTAAGGAACCATCTTGTTTCTTAACAAATACCACTGGTGCTCCCCAGCAAGAATTACTTGGTCTTATAAAACCCTTTTCTTCCAATTCCTCTAATTGTTTCTTTAATTTTTTTAGTTCATTTGGCCCTATTCTAGTTGGCTTTTTAATCATTGGGCTTGCTCCTGGGACTAGATTGATTTGAAACTCTACTGGTCTATGGTGTGGAACACCCTTAACCTCCCCAAACACATCCAAATATTCATTGACTATAGGAATTTCTTCAATGGTTAGTTCACTGAAATCTTTTTCTGAGTCAACTAAATGATATAACTTTCCTTCCTTAGCTACTTCACATAAAACTGTAATCCTCTGGCCCCTAAGATTTTGCAATGATATGGTGGATGAGTCTAAATTAATTATGGCTTTAAATTGCCTTAACCAGTCTACCCCAAATATAACACCTATATTTGGGTAATTCAAAACATATAAATTGGAAATAAAAATATTTCCTCCTATGTTTAATTCCACATCCACACAAATCATATTTAAAACACAAGAACTCCCCAGAGGACTTTGTATATGCAATGGGGTTTCAACCAATATGCAATTCAATTTTAGCATTTTAACTAGTTCATAAGAAATCAAAGAATGAGTTGCCCCAGTATCATATACTGCTGCTATGGGTATAGTACAAATAAATAATGTACCTTCCACTTGGCTATGGTTTTCTGCATTAATCTCCTCTGTGGATTTGCCTTTGCCTTCCAAATTTGACAATTTTCCTTGCTGTTTATACTCAGGACAATTCCTCTTCATATGCCCCTCTTTCCCACATAGATAGCACTTGAAAGCTCCTCCTTTCAATTCTGGACACCTTGGCTTGATATGTCCTTCCTTTCCACATTGACGACACACAATTTTCTTCTTGGTTTCCTTAGCTTTGACATCTCCAGTGCCTTTGTTACTGGCTTCTTCCTTCTTCTTATCATAAGGGTGATATCTCCCCTTACCCTTCTTAGTGTTATTGTTCTTAAAATTTCTGAACTTTTCCCTTTCCTTGTCATGCTGCTCTAACCTCAAAGCCAATTCTATTACTTGATCAAATGTCCTGTAAGCATAAGGTAACATGGCTCTGCTAAGTCCTGGGTTCAAACCTTTAATGTATCTATCATTTTTGGATGCTTCATCTGCCACAAGCATTGCTCCATATATGGAAAGCCCCTCAAACTTTTGAGTGTATTCAGTGACACTCAAAGTTCCTTGCCCAAGTCTAATAAATTCTTCTAGTCAGGTGGTCTTAGCTGATGCTGGTACAAATCTTGCTTCCAACATCTCCTTGAATTGATTCCAAGTGATTTCGTTCCGATCTCTCCCTGTAATGATTACTTCCCACCAGCTTAAAGCTGCTCCTTTCAGCTATCTTGAAGCCACTTGCCTCTTCCTTTGATCATCAAGCTGCATGTCATTGAAAATCCTATCCAATGTTCTCAACCATGCTTGAATTTCCATAATACTTTCTGTCCCTTCAAAGCTTTTGCCTCCTAAATGAGTATAAGTCTTGAGTAATTTGGAGAGCTCTTCATGAGGATTTTCTTGCCTTTGTCCTGCCCCATCCCTAAATGCTCTCACCAAATCTTGCAGATTGACCATTGGTGGTGCATTGGAGGATCCTGCTCCCTGATTTGGTAGTCTTCCTACCATAGTTGGCTAATAATAATTTACATAGCTAGTTAGTTTTATATTATTTTTTTTAGAAGGATTTGATTTTAATTTTTCAACTATGTTTTAGTAACATAGCTCTGATACCAAATGAAATGACCCTCATATATATATTTCTGAAGCCTAGAGTCATTTTTTTCTTTTTATCTATACAACATATCCAGGATCATAATTTTTACCAATATAAATATATTAGTACATTCACAAAGACATGCACATACATGTGAAGATGTATATGCCTCTCTTGTTTAAATCAGAGTTTTGGAAAAAAAGAGGATATTTGATTGATTAAATTTAATCAATCCACACATAGTTCAGTTCAAATATATACAATAGAATTTTCATCCCTGTGTGTATCTATCTATCTATATATATATATATATTTTAGACCCTTGATTCCTTGCTAAATTCTCTATGGAGTGTAAATCCTAGAAACCAGATAATTGTAATATGATTGTCTATAAGTTAATGGTTTGGTGCTTGTGCTCTGGGAAAAATGATATATGTTCCTATCATTATATATGTTTGGTTTTCTAATAAAATCTATTTAGAGCACTAACTCTTTTCTGGAATATTTTTGGGTGAGATATCATATTTCAAAGGCTTAATTCTTTGATGCTCCAATGCTAAACTAAATGAAATGCAAACTTAAATGGGTTTCCTGTAACCATGGGTATCCAGAGCATGGTTCAACCAGGCTCTTTGTTCTGGTGTAACCCATATGGTCTTAAAAATGCATTTTGATCAAAGCCTGAGTGAAAAGGAATTCTGATTCAAGTTAAAAATACAAAGGTAACAGGTGTGTTAATATCTGTACAGAACATGTTTAAATGCTTATATATATACAACTATTAAGACCTTGCTTTCAACTCCCCTATTACAGAATCTTCCTTTATTTAAAAAGAAGGTATAAAACATTTGGTAAAACAAGTTGAATTATGGAAACTTTACAGACACACAATACATTCTCCCTATGCTTATCATTTCTTGTATTCATATGTCATGATAGAAAAATAAAACCATTTAATTTTCTGAAGTTCAACTATCCAGATTTCCCAAAACTTAACCCTTTTCAGAGACTCAAGATTGACTAATACATTTATAAAATGTAACCACCCTATTTATCATAGTGTTCTTGCTAAATCCACTTACAAGATTTTGATTAACTTCTCTAACATATCAGATATTAACTAGATTTATAGATTCCAGATACAAGTCAATTTCTTAGCACAATACTTAGCAAAATATCCATCCAATATTCAATACTCAATACAAGTAGCAATTTAAATTATCAATACATGCAGATTTCATCATTCAGGCTCTTATCTAACTAAGTTTAGCATGCTATAATCTTCTTCTCAAAGCCTTGCTCCTACTCCTACTTAGTTGCTGCAGTCCTTGAAAATGCATTTGAAGCTGCCCCATATTAAATGAGACACCCCATATGCCATTAGCACACTAGGGTCAGACATATGTCTAATATGAGAAAATCCACTAAAACAATTTGTAAATCAAGTTAAAGTTAAAACATGGACATATGTATATAAATCCGCCTTTAGAAAACAAGTAATTCATGTGTGCATGTTCTGTGTCAGTGTGCAGGTGCACACTTAAGTCTGCCTTTCCAGGAAACCTCAAGAAGACATGGTATATTCATACATTCATATAATTCAATCATGAATCAAATAAACATCCATACAAACAAGGAAATCACCCAAAATGAATTAAATCATTTATTCACTATCCAGATTTCATTCCAGGAAAACTCTTTATATCAAATTCTTTTACATTGATATATTTATCTACCTTGGTCTCATCTGCAATTAATTGAATCAATGGACACACTATAATGGACTAATTCACTCCATTACACAAAGATCTCAGGACTTAAACAAGCCATGTGTCAACTTGTATTACTCAAGAAAACAATTCATTCCTATAGTGCTCTTGACCCTCATTTCCTAATCAGATTTAAGTTAATAATAACTCTTTTGATTTTTCATGACTAAACCATTCAGTGATTCATTTCACTAGCTAAAACATCCATGTCATGGCATCTCATATTGTTCATAACCAAACAGAGACAAACAGGCAAGCAACCATTGGTGTCTAATTAAATAAGATTCTGCATATATATATATATATATATATATATATATATATATATATATATTGGTATTTTAAAAGGGGTATAGGCAACTAACATTGGCTTATGGCTTTTGAGAGAGTTTCTCCTTTTGCAACCATCTATGCTTGAGTTAAACTCAGAATGACCAAGTTTCACTAAATCACAAAATTTGTTTACTGTGTATATGAATATTTATTGAATCAGGAGCATCAGCACATAAGCAACCCTATTGCACCCCTAATTCCTTTTTGTCTCAAGCCTCAGCACTTATACATGAGTTTATTGCAGCTCAACATTGTTTACATTTTTCTGGGTTGAGCCAAAACCAATACTACTTGCCTATTTTCAACATTTTATTTTCTGGGTATTTGTTTATGTTCCTAAACATTAACATATCAGAGAGATCTGGGTTTATAAAACATATATGTATACTAATAATACTTAAAACTTTCATATAATAAAACAAGTAGAACAACCACAAAGAATCAAAACATTTTCAGCTCTAAAATCACAGATAGGAAATCACATATGAAAATACATTTTCAAGAAAATTAACTTATAACTGGCTGCCTACATTAGGACTTATTGCCTTAGATTTTGAGTGAGTTTTCTCACCTAGCTCTCTTTTACTTCCTAGTTGATTGGTAAGCTTCTGCCTTCAATCCCTTTTTCTTTACTTGTATTATATTTATATAATATCTATATATTTTTCTCAAGAGCTATCCGGGAAGAAGAAGGTTTTTCATCTCACTGTCTATTTATGCAGGGTTTTTCTTAGGGTTTAAGATGTTGGATAAAGTCATTTTTGCCCATCAGAAATCATGCCATTTGCATTTAGTTTTTAAACCCAAAATCTCACCCTCCCCGGCTTGAGTTTGTGGAAAGAAAAGTGGTTATATTCTTTTGGTTATTTTCAGAGATTTTCTTTTCCAGAAAATACTTTTCCTTTTGTCTACTATCATGCTAAAAGTGTGAATTGATTTTATCATTTGTCAAATATTCTTCCTAATTCTGCCTATACAAAACATTTCTCTATTTTATGTTATTTTTCTTTTTTTAGCTTTCATTTAAAAAGTATGTACTTCCTTTATTTATTTATAAGAGGATTTCTCCTTTTTTATATCTTCATGCTTTTTCTTTCTGCCTATAATTTAAAATATGTTTGTATATTTTATTTTTGCTAATTTGAACTCTAGTATCTTATTAACATATCTATATATATATGTATATAATTCTTACTGAATTAATTAGTACACTCATATATACATTTATACATTATTTTGTACTGAAACACATGCACATGTATACTCAACAATACTCTGTAGCATCCATACATATATTTATTTATGTATATAGCTTTTAAGGATTTTTATCTATATATATATATATATATATATTTATATATATAATATCTCCATACACATCAATCATGTGTTCATTCTGAGCATTCAGGAATTAAGCTTTAGTTCATGTGTATCTCCTGTGCATACATGTACACACATACAGATACACCATATCAAGCTATATCAACTCCCCTTCAGAATTGATTTTAAAAATTATTTTAAACTTATTTATATTTTTCAAAATAAATTCTTAAAATTTTGGGTCATTACATATTCCTCCCCTCCGCGTGCCGCCATTTACCATCCACCTGAACATGACTCTCCACCGGCCATCAGAGACGCGCGCACGTGCACCTACCTTCCTCAGCGACACACACGTCACCTCCACAACCATAGCGCCCATCACTTCGCCTGCCACCTCCGAGTTCAACTAACGCCGACCTGACAGCGTCGCAATCCACCTCCGGTTCCCGTGCCTCCACGCCATACACCGCCTCCTCACTACTCACAGCATTTAGCACAGCTGCCTCTTCAATTCACCCACCAGATCCAACCTGGTCGAGCACATCAGTAGCTAGTATCTCCTCGGCAATAACCACTGGCCGCTCTACCATGCTCCGAGCCTCTGTGCTCACTGAACCTACCTGCAACTCTACAACCACAAAGATGTGTCGCTTCCCTTTATCTCCTCTCTGTTATATAAGTGTAGCTTATATAGATTTATGCATTGGTAAGCCCAGTTGTCTGTTGCCTGTTGTCTACTATGCATTAGCTTGGGAGAGTATAAAGGTGTATACATATATAAGTTGGGTTCATACGTATTCAGGCTTGTGCTAGTGATGATATATGTGTTTAAGAACATATATTATGTTAGTAGAAAAAAAAATTAAATATATATACATTTAACGTGTATTTTATATATAGGTTATACATGGTTTATAGAGTATGTAAAATATAGTATGTGTTGTACATACAATATATAGTATACTTTCAATATGGGTTAGATATATTATTGACAGTCTATGTTTTATAAATTTTTTTATGTTTATAAGTACAAGTTTGGTTATGGTTATTATTAATTAAAAGTTTTATAAATTGTGTCTGTCACTTTTGATACCGGATAGTTACTAGTCTACTTTTGCTGCCGGGTAGTGTATATGTGTTCTAGTGCAACCAATGATTTTTGAAAATTTTATATATATAATATAAAAATGGGTTTGAATTTAAAATATGACTTTATATATATATATATAGTTATATGTGTTCACTTATACCAATTTTCTTCATCGATCTCGTTCTGATGTGTTCTATCGATTTCTGTTATCAGCTTTGATCGTTGTATTCGTGCCGGTTGCTTTGCTTGGATTCGTAACTCAAATTCTATATCTGTATCAGTGTGTGTATCCATGTCATCTTCTTGTGCATCTCTAGCCTCGAAATGTGAGCAATCACTCACGATTAATGTTCTTTTATTTATTAAATTTGATTTCAATTGAAACGACAATTGAAATATGCTACTGTTAGTTATTTACACTGTTATTTATACTATTAACTGTACCAGTTCACCTGTGACATCTGACACCATTATCTGTTAATTATACGATGATAATCCCGTTTGGTTGATAAGTGATTGATTGTTTGTTGTTTATATTGGATGTTAAATTGTAATGTATAAAGTGATAAATAGTATGCAATTGAATTTGATGAAGGATAGTTAAAAATTTGAATCGACATATGTGTTGAGTTTGATTTGTTAAATTTGTATAATATGATCCCCTAAATGTTTAATTATTTGACACGTAGAAAAATAGTTAATTACCCTTGAACCATTTGAATTTATGTTGTATTAATTGATGATGTATGAAATTGAATAATTGATGTCAAGTGTAGAATTGCATAGAATAATTAGTATAATAATCTTTAATCTACATGAAATGATAGTGTAGATTCTAGAAATAATTATATTAATTTGCACAAACAACAATGTAAATTAATACGATTATTTCGGGATTATTTGAATTTATTTATTGGATTGTTATTGATGTTTGCTATTGCTTGTTTATTTACTTTGACACCATCCCAATCATCACACTGCAAGTTCCCTTTGCTATGCTTTGAATTTTGAATTGAATTGGAATCGGGTTGAAATGATAAATACCCAAATTAAACTTTGACTTAGGATAGAGAATTAAATAAAACCCGATTGGTCAATAATTTGATTTAAAAATAAAATGAAGATTTTATTTGGATAAATAATACGGTTTTGAAACGAAGTTGGAATTTGAATTTTAATGAAAGGAAATGTTAATATTTAATAATCTGAATCAAAATATTAACATAGTAGTTGATGAAAGAACGTTGTTTTAAAATTCGGAATTATTAATAATTAAGTTTGAAATTATTTAATAATTAAGTTTTGAAATTATTTAATAATTAAATAAGATTGAATTATTTAATAATTAAATAAAATTGAATTCTTTGTTAAGTGAAATTGAACTTCTTGAATAAAGTGAAATTAAGTTTCTTTATTAATTGAGTTTTGAAATTGTAACTAAGTAAATAAATAAGTGAAATTGAATTTCTCTAACAAGAAATAAAATGTGTTTTATTGAAATTAATGTAAGACTTGAAATGTAAAGAATTTGATTTGATGAATTTAATTTAATGCAATTTGTAAGTTTTGATACAATGGAGTTGAACTTAAATAATTGTTTTAATAAATTGGAAGTTAAATAGAAATTGTTTTGAAGGATAAATTTACTTAACGAATATTGAATGAAATCGATAAATGAACTTAAATTGATTTGAATGTAGATTAAATCATTTTAAATGATTTCGGAATGGAACTTATATACGAATTTAAATGAATACTTGAATTGTCTTAAATCAAATATTTAATTTGAATTATAAGATTTTGAAATGGTAATTTGGAAGTTTTGAAACGTAAGTTATGGAAATTGTTTTAGAAAGACAAATGGAATGTTGGTTTACAAATTCTAATTGGAATTGAAATTGATTTGGTTTTGAAATATATTAATCGACCAATCAGTGAAATAATTTCGAAGGTTATTAAAGAGACCGGAATCGGTTAGGGACATACTCACTGTCTAAACCGAAAACCACTTCAATAACTATATGCGGAGTGTGATCCAGAATGAAGTGGTTGGAATGATGTACGTGATGGCTGAAGAAAGAGAACGATAATGGATAGCCTTGACACTTGTGTCAAATTGGAAATGACTAAAACAGGAGCCGTGCCGGGCCAAATGGGGTTAGCTGCCTCGAGCGAACACACTTCTTCGAAAACTACTCATTACTTGTTATCGATTGGTGCACCCTCGAAATTTTGGGAGTGTTGTTTCGCGGTGTTGCGATCGCTGCGGCAATGCGTTCTCACCAGTCCGGATCAGGAAAACGGTAGTTTCACTACCTTGGGTATTGCCTCATGTGCCTTGTCATACTTGTATCCCTATATACGCGACCACTACGATTTGTTTTGTGTTATACCTATGGAGTACTCCCTGATATCCCACTAGTTTACGGTGGAGTTTATAGTGCTGTATAGACTATAACGCTTATATAAAATGTGTTAAGGGGGATAATGGTAACGCCTTAACACTATTTTGATACTTTATATTACTGATAGGCATTATCTATTTACCGTACACTACTACATAGTAGATAGTTTAATGGATTCTTAAAGGATGGTTATTCCAAACATCCTTTGAGTTACTTGTATTTCAGTTGCTATTTCACTTGAGTTGGATTTATTGATATAAGAATGTTAATCCTGACTCGAGTGTTTTGTGTTTTGCTTTACGCTCGGGTCAGACTGAGTGTACCAGTATTCGAGACTCACCTTTGGAGTTGGAGCTTCGCTTGGAGATCCAGTTATCTATCCAGTTTCAGATATCCAGTTGATTCTTGTTATGTATTCTGATTCTTGTATTTGACTATTGTATTCGAGACATCTGCTGCACCTTACTTAACTCTGATATGTATATAGTAGCTTCATGAGCTACTATCTTTTGTTTCCACTGCATTTATTACTCTGTGTCTGTGATCTGTGATTATTTATTTACTGTATATGCTGAGTTTTGCCAAATTTAAATTAACAATTCGGTATTTTGAATTATTCAAGTCCAACATGTGCGGATGCGAATGGTCCAAAATAGCGGGTTTCGTTACAGTTGGTATCAGAGCTTTGGTAGCTCTAGGCAAAACTTAGAATATAGGGTAAATGTATTTACAGAATCACTTTCATTCGAGTTGAATCTCTTCCTTTTGACTCGATTCCTTTGAATTTTGGAACGTTCCCTGCGGTTCCAAAAATTCATTCGTGTCCCTCACTATTCATTTTCTTTCAATTCTGGAGCATCACATAACTCCACTTCGAATGACCCTTATAATGAATCGGCGGTCTCGCCAAACTTCGAATGATTTGTAAAGGGGTGAAACTCCTTTACAATAGGCATTGATTTACCGGAGATTTCTGTATCCTCGGTTTACGATGCTATCTATCTCCCGCTATACCTGAATTATATTTCTTGAGATCGAATGTAGATTTGCCTCGGAATTCTGCATTGATCTTATGCTTGTAGTCACGGTTGATCCGGTTAAGGTTACCCGCGATTTATATGAACTTATCCATCTTCCTATTTTGTTATTTAATCATCTTATCTTCGTTTCGAACCTATCTTCGAATCAGAATTCTTTTTGATTTGAGTGCATCAAATTTGACTCTACATACTTATTTTGAAATCCGTCCTTGTATCGTCGAGCGAGGTAGTGCATTTGTTATTAATATAAATATGTTTTCTTTATTGTGTTGTTTGAGTTGTTGATGTTGATTTGGGTTTTCGATCGATTCGTCTGATCAACGCTATCGATAGGATTTCCAAAACACTTGAACAGAGCAAACTGACATAATAGTATTTTCAAAATTGGTAAATAAAATAATCTTGTATGATTATATTATATATAAGTATAAATTTTCTGTAATTGAATTGTTAACTGAATTGGTTGTCAGAAAGGTAATATTTGATTTTCACTATTTGTTTTGTAAATCATTGATTATTCCAACATAAAAATAAATGGAATTATAAAAGTTGGTTTATAGATTTATTTAGAAATTTATATGAATTTAAAGTAAGGATTTGACAATTTAATTTCCTAAAATTTCAAGCTTTGGTTTTTAAAATTTTAAAATGTATATTATTGAATGTATTTTCAAATAGAAACCATTTTCAAAGAATTTTAAAATATTAAAATCAGTGCTCTTCTCTTTGTCGTTGGAAAATAATTTCGGTGATGGCGGCCGCATCATCGACATTCATTTTCGAGTTTCGAAGTGGAGAAACCATTCTGTAGCTTTGCTACGGTTTTGTTTGGGAAATATTTTAATTTGAATTTCTTAAGTATGACTTGATTTATATATATATATATATGGGAATATAATTTTAAATTTAATTTGATTTAATATATAGTATATACATAATTATCTCTAAAGGGTTTGAAATTAAACGGAAATTTAATTCTTAAAATTATGTTAAGGGATGTTTTCAATTATAAATAAAGCTAAATTTTAGATAAATATTTAAACTTGAAATAATTGAATTCGAAAATATTATTTGTATAGTACTAAATTGCATTTTAATATAACTTACCTAAATTATTCAGAAGTTCAAATGTAATTGGATAATATACACTATAAAATGATTTTATAAATAAAAATTTGAGTGTTTATAATAAATATTATACACTTAGATTTTAATTATAAAAAATGCTAATAAAGATGATAGAATAATAAGTTAATTGAATGAGATGAATATAATAATTTTGTTCTGAAAGAATTAACAAATTGAAATTAGATCAACTTATGGAAATACCTTAAATTTAAACCAATTATTGAATATAAATTAATTTAAATTGAAATTTATATGGTTAAATTAATTTATATGGTTTAAATATATGTAATAAGATATATTAAGTGGAATAAACTTAATAATAATTTGGAATAAAAGAATTAACTTTGTTGAATAAAATATGATTGTAATAAATGACTATTCAAGTTTATGATTTTAGAAATTGTTAATAAAGGATAATTGGATAGTAAAACAATGAATAAATGAGATAAATAAAATAAAATTTTGTTTGAAGAAATCTTTTGGTATCAAATATTAATAAATTGAAATTAAATCAACTTATTGAAATACCTTGAATTTTAATTCAAATATTGAGTATTAATTAAGGTAAATTGAAATTTATACGGTTTAAACTAATTGTTTTATTTTGTTTCAACCTGTTTTTCTTTCTGGTCATTTCTGTTCTCTTACCTCCTTCCTTTTCGGGGACAAAAAGCTTTGAGTGGGGGAGGGTGTAACGACCCGTAAATTTAACTAGTTTTAATAATGGTTATTAATTGGAATTTTGTGGAATTTTAAAAATAAAATATTGAAATAAAAATTTAATATTTGAAACACGTCTAGTTAAACATAGCAACCGGTAAATTTTCATCCAAAAATATGAAAGTTTATTTTCGTGTGTAATTTTATTTCAATTTAATCAGTTAGTAATTGATGAAAATAAATTATTTTCGAAACCTGAATATTTTTACATAGAAAAATTCTAAATCATCTTCTAATCAAGACGTAAGTTTTCGTTTTTTAAAATTCGAATTTCTTTAGCTCCCTCGATCTTATTTTTCTGCGTTTTTACTGCTTTTTTCGCTAGTATAAAATTCGAATTCTTATAATTCAATCGCACCACAATTATTTGGGTACCGTTGGAAGCGCCTCGTCGCGCTGATCAAAATGGTATATCCAATTGTGCGAATTGGAGTCCGACGTAAACTGTTGCGTTAATTTAACCGTTTCGGATGGGCCGGTTAAACCGTACTCAACCCAAATAAATTCACAGCCCCTACCCATTCAAAATTTGAAAATTGCTGGATGCATTTAGCATTTACTAAGGGGGTTGGTAGTTGGCAGCTTTGACTTGAAAATTTGAATGTCATTTTGGAATTCGAGGTAAGTACTGACTGGAAATTTTAAATTTAAAAGAAACGCAAACTTTACTCTTCTTCTATCCATTCACTTCTGTAGCTACAGCTAAGAAACACTTCTCTCCTCTTTCTTCTTCACCTTTATTCTTCCTTTTTACATTTCTTCACTGTTAAAATTTTTCCAAAAATAAAATAAGCACAGCATCCCCTCCAACTGCATGCGCACGACCCATTTCCAACGTCCAGCACCATTCCTCCCCTCCGCGTGCCGCCATTTACCATCCACCTGAACATGACTCTCCACCGGCCATCAGAGACGCGCGCACGTGCACCTACCTTCCTCAGCGACACACACGTCACCTCCACAACCATAGCGCCCATCACTTCGCCTGCCACCTCCGAGTTCAACTAACGCCGACCTGACAGCGTCGCAATCCACCTCCGGTTCCCGTGCCTCCACGCCATACACCGCCTCCTCACTACTCACAGCATTTAGCACAGCTGCCTCTTCAATTCACCCACCAGATCCAACCTGGTCGAGCACATCAGTAGCTAGTATCTCCTCGGCAATAACCACTGGCCGCTCTACCATGCTCCGAGCCTCTGTGCTCACTGAACCTACCTGCAACTCTACAGCCACAAAGATGTGTCGCTTCCCTTTATCTCCTCTCTGTTATATAAGTGTAGCTTATATAGATTTATGCATTGGTAAGCCCAGTTGTCTGTTGCCTGTTGTCTACTATGCATTAGCTTGGGAGAGTATAAAGGTGTAAACATATATAAGTTGGGTTCATACGTATTCAGGCTTGTGCTAGTGATGATATATGTGTTTAATAACATATATTATGTTAGTAGAAAAAAAAATTAAATATATATACATTTAACGTGTATTTTATATATAGGTTATACAAGGTTTATAGAGTATGTAAATATAGTATGTGCTGTACATATAATATATAGTATACCTTCAATATGGTTTGATATATTATTGACAGTCTATGTTTTATAAAAAAAATTATGTTTATAAGTACAAGTTTGGTTATGGTTATTATAAATTAAAAGTTTTATAAATTGCGTCTGTCACTTTTGATACCGGATAGTTACTAGTGTACTTTTGCTGCCGGGTAGTGTATATTTGTTCTAGTGCAACCAATGACTTTTGAAATTTTTTTATTTATATAATATAAAAATGGGTTTGAATTCAAAATATGACTTTATATATATAGTTATATGTGTTCACTTATACCAATTTTCTTCATCGATCTCGTTCTGATGTGTTCTATCGATTTCTGTTATCATCTTTGATCGTTGTATTCGTGCCGGTTGCTTTTCTTGGATTCGTAACTCAAATTCTATATCCGTATCAGTGTGCGTATCCATGTCATCTTCTCGCGCATCTCTAGCCTCGAAAGATGAGCAATCACTCACGATTAATGTTCTTTTATTTATTAAATTTAATATCAATTGAAACGATAATTGAAATATGCTACTGTTAGTTATTTACACTGTTATTTATACTATTAGCTGTACCGGTTCACCTGTCACATCTGACACAATTATCTGTTAATTATACGATGATAATCTCGTTTGGTTTATAAGTGATTGATTGTTTGTTGTTTATATTGGATGTTAAACTGTAATGTATAAAGTGATAAATAGTATGCAATTAAATTTGATGAAAGATAGTTTAAAATTTGAATCGACATATGTGTTGAGTTTGATTTGTTAAATTTGTATAATACGATCCCCTGAATGTTTAATTATTTGACACGTAGAAAAATAGTTAATTACTGTAACGCCCCACCTCTATGCTCATAATAACAAAGAGTATTAAAAGAAATACTGTCTATTATTACGAAGAATAAGGCTGGATAGGAGCGACCATCCGTAATTGGTCTTACGCTAATATTGGTTATCTCGATAGGAGTGGTATATACTTTTTATTTTTCATCTTATTTATTTACTCCCATCGACACACCCAATTATCAGTATAAAACAAACTACGATGGTTCATAATAGTTTAGGACATTAGATATAACGAAAACACAGATAATATAAATGCGGAACACAGATAAAAACAAAAGTCTCATATATATATAACTGATGTCAGTTAATACATAGTTGACACAATACATATGATACAACTACAACTGTCGACTCTAGAAGTTATATATACAAGTACATTATCGACTAATATACATGAATACATATCGTTCTATACAATGACACGACTACTACAAAAAGACGCTGACAACTTCAGACGATGTGAAAGGTCTTCATATCCTGAACAGCAACTCAAAGAAGAAAATCTACAACCTGAAATAACTCGGGTCTGACCCGAGTATTACATTCAAAAGAAAATAATACCCAGGTCAGTCTAATTCAAACCAGTTTATTAGTGCATATAGGCAGTAATAATCAAATATCACATAGACGACAGTCACAGAAATCTCGTATACCCAACTTCTCGATAAGAGAACCGGATAACGGCAGATATAACACTAAACAGTGTTAATCCACAAAACAGAAATCCAAAGCAATTTAAACAATTGAAACGTCAATTTAAAACTGTCAAATCTGATAGGGCTGCAGTACACGCACGCGTGCACTGCCTCGCCACTATCATAGGGGATACACAAAAGTTCAGTGAAAGTCACAACTGATCACAAGGTCAAACCCCGAAATCGGGTTCAACTCAAGGAGGTTCGAAAACAAATCCAAATATCTCAAGTGGTCGAGACCGCTAATTTATATACAAGCTATCTCGCACCATTGTAAAGAGAAGATCACAAGACAAAGCTTCAGTATCAAAACAGAGATGAGGCCATGTACGAGTCGATGGCAGCCTCGACCAGGTGACTCAGTGAATGAATACAAGTGCAGTGCAAATCAAGGAAGGCACATGAACACAATTGCAAACTAATTGCCACTATGTGAATATGATAACACTGCAAAAACTCATATGGATAGCAGCTACAACCCCTCAATTGGAATGGTCCTGCATATGTTAGTGAACTGCAACTGCCGGAGTGGCGACATAGTATGCAGTGATACTTGAGAACTAAGGCCAGGGCTAGTAAACTATAAAATACAAGTTCACTAACAATGGAGACTCCAAGAAACTCAACAAAGAACTCAAGTCCAGCTGCTCAAGTGTAACTGCAAATGACATCAACCCAAAGAGAAATGACCAGTTGTAATCATGTGAAGATTAAAGACAGAGAGCTACATGGACAGAGGGAAGAAAACAGTAAACAGTGAATGACCCAAATGATCAAGCTACTCTGACAACTAACTGAACTCGATGCAACACAGTGGCAACCGCAGGATGCAGACATAAACAACCTCAAAGAAACCAAAAGTATAACCAGGATTCTACCCCAAACCTATGCACTAAGCAAATGAACAGTCAGTTCAAACATGTATCAAAGAGCAAGGGATAATATATACAAGTGCACTGTACAGGGTGAAGCAACTCAAACTCCATAAGACCAAGTCGAAATAAATGTCGAACTATTTTAAACAGTTCACGGCAACTATGGCCTAAGTCAAAATATTATTACAAAATCGAAGTCGAAGTTGAACAAGTCATAAGTCGATATTGTGGTGGCCAGCAAAACCAAAAATCGAAGCAATGTTAAATTGCAACAAAATCAAATGGTCAAGACTGCTCAAGTGAAACACTGCAACGTGCCACAGAAAGAATCAATACAACGTTGAACTAACTTGAAACCACAGTATCAAAGCATCAGAGTCAAATACATTATCAAGTCAGAACATAAGCAAATGATAAAGTCGAAGTCAACCAAACAAACGAAACAATGCAAGCCTTCAAGTACAGGATCGGGTGCAACCAATCGATGTAAGTACTAAGTAGTATTGAATTGCTTACACGCTCAAATCATGGAACATCAATTTCTTATTTTTATGAAAGCCAGAATCAGGTGACGAAAACAAGTTGAAGCAGAAAATAACATTATCACCCAACCATAAACCCACTCGCAAGTGAACTTGAACCTAGTCGAGAATGCCAGAGGGACAATACAAAATCAACAGTCATGAAAATGCCAAGAACAACAGTCCAAAACCAAACAATTGCCTAAGTCATAATAAAAACAGTTCAATGTCAAGACCAATGCCAACCGAGAAACGCACGGAGCAAGTTAGAACTCATCAAAACAGTGATAGCCAAGAAGAAATGGCCAAAGCAAAAGGTTGGACAAATTCGAGAATATAAATTCAAAATCGTCAAAACAGGGGTAGTCAAAACAGAAAATAAATAGATCGCAGTGGCAAAGAAACCGAACAAGTTAGAAATCGACACCATTCCATTCGAGTAATTCGAATAAGTCAGAGGTCAATCCCAAGCATAAAATGGCCAAGAAAAATCAAAACGACTCAAACATTCGTATACAACGAAAAACCCACGAATCCAAAGCAGTGAGAATCACAAGTCATAGGTAGGAGTTCTTTGAATTAGATGTGAGTAACAACAATTACTCACCTTTGCTTCGATGTAGAAGAGACTGCCGCAGCAATTATCGTCGACTCAACTGGGTTAAATCGGAAGCCCTAGTTATTGAATTGAAGGACGAGTGAAGGACGAGCAGCCTTTATTTTTGAAACCCTAGTTTTCCAGAGGGACGAAGAAGAGAACGAGCGCCACCATTTTTTTTTCTTTTTCTCTCGTTCGATTTTATTTTGATTAAGGGTTTTTCGAAAGTGAGGAAAAATGAACGAAAAGGGGAAAACGATCGAATATTATCATCTCGGCCTTAGAACAACGAATGAAAACGTGGGCTACCAATTCCACTTTAAAGCCCACCTACATATTTAACAATTTTCAAGAGAATTACCAGATTTAAATTCCAATAACAATTTGCAACCGGTTTGATCGTCATTTTTGACGATGATTAAAGATTTTAAAATCCCCGGTTGTTACAGACTCCCCTCCTTATAAAAATTGCGTCCTCGCAATCATAAGGAATAAATGGACAAAAAGGTAACAACCCAAAGAGCATGGCCATATCGAATGCATAAGCAAAGCAAATGTCAGCAGGGAAGTATTAGATAAGAAATCGAAAGGTTCGACCGCTTCAAATCAAAAGAATCAACCTCTGGGAATCAGGGATCAAAATCAGACGACTAACTAAAGCAAGAACAATCGAGTTCCAGCAACTAAAAGAGAAGGAAAAACATAGCAGAAATCCCATACAGAGCACGAATTGAATGTGAGTAAATCAAATTACTCACCTGAATCGCCAGAGAAAAAGACGAAGCTCAAATCTCAAAAATCGTAAATATTTAATTATCTAAAGCGATAATTAAATCTCAAATCAGCAAATATTTAATTATCTAAAGCGATAATTAAATTCGAAATTAGCAAATATTTAATTATCTAAAACGATAATTAAATCTCAAAGCAACAAATATTTAATTATCTAAAGCGATAATTAAATCTCAATTCAGCAAATATTTAATTATCTAAAGCGATAATTAAATTCGAAATTAACAAATATTTAATTATCTAAAGCGATAATTAAATCTCAAATCAGCAAATATTTAATTATCTAAAGTGATAATTAAATCTCAAAGCAACAAATATTTAATTATCTAAAGCGATAATTAGAAACAACAAATATCTGATTATCAAAAACGATAATCAGAACTCATATCAACAAATATCTAATTATCACAAGCGATAATTAGAAACAACAAATATCTGATTATCAAAAACGATAATCAGAACTCATATCAACAAATATCTAATTATCACAAGCGATAATTAGAAACAACAATTATCTGATTATCAAAAACGATAATCAGAACTCATATCAACAAATATCTAATTATCACAAGCGATAATTAGAAACAACAAATATCTGATTATCAAAAACGATAATCAGAACTCATATCAACAAATATCTAATTATCACAAGCGATAATTAGAAACAACAAATATCTAATTATCGATACGATAATTAAATCTCATAACATCAGATATCTAATTACCTGCAGATAATTAGAAACAACAAATATCTAGAAATCAATTAAGAAGACTAGAAAATCAACATAAAAGCTTGGATCGATCCCATCAGATGGCGAGTTTTTAATTCGCCGCACGTGCATCTCAGAGTGGCCGAAGCCTACCAAGTACTCAACATAATTTTTGGCGCCCATCAGATTGACCCGGAGGTCCGCAGAGTGACCCGAAGGTCTAGTACTGGTATTTGACCCGAAGGTCCGCAGAGTGGCCCGAAAGCCCAACAAATGACCCGAAGGTCCTCATAGTGGCTCGAAAGCACACGAAAGCATCAAAATGTTTCAATTAACGAGTCCGGAATTAACCGAAATAGCAAACGCACATGTCCCATACCACGTGTTTTACTAAATCGTTTGATTCTCTTCATCGTTTTCTTGAAAGTGTGAAATTCATCAAAATCATCAAAACAACAGATATTCAATTAACGAGTCCGGAATTAACCGAAAAAGTAAAAGTGTGGTTCCATACTCCGCACTTTTGCTAAATCGTTTAAATCTCTTCATCGTTTCCTTGAAAGTGCAAAATTGTGTATTTTATAAAAATACACTTTACATTCTCAAACGGACAAGTCCGGAATTAAGCGAATCAGTAAAAGAAAGGGGTCATAGTCCTCGATTTTGCTGAAACGTTTAAATCGCTTCCTCATTCTTTTGAAAGCGCAAACTGTTAAAATTCTTGAAAACAATTTTATTTATTTTGTAAAAATAACAATTTATATTCTCAACTGGACAAGTCCGGAGTTAAGCGAAACAGTAAAAGAAAGGGGTCATAATCCTCGATTTTTCTGAATCGTTTAAGTCACTTTCTCATCCTTTTGAAAACGCAAATCGTTAAAAATTTATAAAACAATTTTCGTTTTTAAAACGATTTTCCATTCACGTGATTAAAACAGCAAATCAGTAACAATTTCGATAAGGAAATTGTACTTCTCAAAATACCGTAAAAACGGTTACACATCAGTATTGCGGAATAACCGCTTGAAAATCCACTTTTTTTTTAAAAAAAAAAATTGGTTGTTACTGAAGTCAAAGCGACAGAAATTTTAAAACGTCAAATATCTCATCAAAAGAATTCACATCAAAATGTGACATCAGTGAATTTTCATTCATTAAAATTGTCAACAAAACACCGTGCCTCAAAAATTCAGCATTGGTGTAAAAAGTCCGTTATAAAAATAACGGCAACAAAATACGTATCCTAACCAAGCATCGGTTCAACGTAAAATAAATGCAATAACGTGCAATTCAAATTTTTGCACGTACTACAAAATGAACAAAGAAATCATTCAAATGTATCTTCAATGAAGATATTTCAAAACAGCAAAAATCTAATCACTAGATGATTAGTACAAAAGAAAGCCAGCGGAAATTTCAACAAAATCACATATCTGCAATTTCTTCGAATCCTCGATTCGGATTCGAAATTCTCAAAGAAACAAAATAATTACAGGTATGTGAACAACAAATGAAATTCATATCAATTTCGTATTTTGATTCTTAAATCAAAAAGATTATCAGTTGTACTCAGCGAAGACAGTTTCCGCTGCGCACTCTGATAAACAGAACACAATTCAATCAAATCAACAAAACTCAGTTTCACTTTTATTTTTAAATAAAGTTATTTAAAAATTTCATCCAAATTTCAAAACTTTAGTTTTGACTCAAAGTACAAATAAAACACCGACCAATAGTTGTAACATATGTTCCTTCCGAGTTAAGTTTTATATTATGTCCATAAACCCCAAGCTCTGATACCAACTGTAACGCCCCACCTCTATGCTCATAATAACAAAGAGTATTAAAAGAAATACTGTCTATTATTACGAAGAATAAGGCTGGATAGGAGCGACCATCCGTAATTGGTCTTACGCTAATATTGGTTATCTCGATAGGAGTGGTATATACTTTTTATTTTTCATCTTATTTATTTACTCCCATCGACACACCCAATTATCAGTATAAAACAAACTACGATGGTTCATAATAGTTTAGGACATTAGATATAACGAAAACACAGATAATATAAATGCGGAACACAGATAAAAACAAAAGTCTCATATATATATAACTTATGTCAGTTAATACATAGTTGACACAATACATATGATACAACTACAACTGTCGACTCTAGAAGTTATATATACAAGTACATTATCGACTAATATACATGAATACATATCGTTCTATACAATGACACGACTACTACAAAAAGACGCTGACAACTTCAGACGATGTGAAAGGTCTTCATATCCTGAACAGCAACTCAAAGAAGAAAATCTACAACCTGAAATAACTCGGGTCTGACCCGAGTATTACATTCAAAAGAAAATAATACCCAGGTCAGTCTAATTCAAACCAGTTTATTAGTGCATATAGGCAGTAATAATCAAATATCACATAGACGACAGTCACAGAAATCTCGTATACCCAACTTCTCGATAAGAGAACCGGATAACGGCAGATATAACACTAAACAGTGTTAATCCACAAAACAGAAATCCAAAGCAATTTAAACAATTGAAACGTCAATTTAAAACTGTCAAATCTGATAGGGCTGCAGTACACGCACGCGTGCACTGCCTCGCCACTATCATAGGGGATACACAAAAGTTCAGTGAAAGTCACAACTGATCACAAGGTCAAACCCCGAAATCGGGTTCAACTCAAGGAGGTTCGAAAACAAATCCAAATATCTCAAGTGGTCGAGACCGCTAATTTATATACAAGCTATCTCGCACCATTGTAAAGAGAAGATCACAAGACAAAGCTTCAGTATCAAAACAGAGATGAGGCCATGTACGAGTCGATGGCAGCCTCGACCAGGTGACTCAGTGAATGAATACAAGTGCAGTGCAAATCAAGGAAGGCACATGAACACAATTGCAAACTAATTGCCACTATGTGAATATGATAACACTGCAAAAACTCATATGGATAGCAGCTACAACCCCTCAATTGGAATGGTCCTGCATATGTTAGTGAACTGCAACTGCCGGAGTGGCGACATAGTATGCAGTGATACTTGAGAACTAAGGCCAGGGCTAGTAAACTATAAAATACAAGTTCACTAACAATGGAGACTCCAAGAAACTCAACAAAGAACTCAAGTCCAGCTGCTCAAGTGTAACTGCAAATGACATCAACCCAAAGAGAAATGACCAGTTGTAATCATGTGAAGATTAAAGACAGAGAGCTACATGGACAGAGGGAAGAAAACAGTAAACAGTGAATGACCCAAATGATCAAGCTACTCTGACAACTAACTGAACTCGATGCAACACAGTGGCAACCGCAGGATGCAGACATAAACAACCTCAAAGAAACCAAAAGTATAACCAGGATTCTACCCCAAACCTATGCACTAAGCAAATGAACAGTCAGTTCAAACATGTATCAAAGAGCAAGGGATAATATATACAAGTGCACTGTACAGGGTGAAGCAACTCAAACTCCATAAGACCAAGTCGAAATAAATGTCGAACTATTTTAAACAGTTCACGGCAACTATGGCCTAAGTCAAAATATTATTACAAAATCGAAGTCGAAGTTGAACAAGTCATAAGTCGATATTGTGGTGGCCAGCAAAACCAAAAATCGAAGCAATGTTAAATTGCAACAAAATCAAATGGTCAAGACTGCTCAAGTGAAACACTGCAACGTGCCACAGAAAGAATCAATACAACGTTGAACTAACTTGAAACCACAGTATCAAAGCATCAGAGTCAAATACATTATCAAGTCAGAACATAAGCAAATGATAAAGTCGAAGTCAACCAAACAAACGAAACAATGCAAGCCTTCAAGTACAGGATCGGGTGCAACCAATCGATGTAAGTACTAAGTAGTATTGAATTGCTTACACGCTCAAATCATGGAACATCAATTTCTTATTTTTATGAAAGCCAGAATCAGGTGACGAAAACAAGTTGAAGCAGAAAATAACATTATCACCCAACCATAAACCCACTCGCAAGTGAACTTGAACCTAGTCGAGAATGCCAGAGGGACAATACAAAATCAACAGTCATGAAAATGCCAAGAAAAACAGTCCAAAACCAAACAATTGCCTAAGTCATAATAAAAACAGTTCAATGTCAAGACCAATGCCAACCGAGAAACGCACGGAGCAAGTTAGAACTCATCAAAACAGTGATAGCCAAGAAGAAATGGCCAAAGCAAAAGGTTGGACAAATTCGAGAATATAAATTCAAAATCGTCAAAACAGGGGTAGTCAAAACAGAAAATAAATAGATCGCAGTGGCAAAGAAACCGAACAAGTTAGAAATCGACACCATTCCATTCGAGTAATTCGAATAAGTCAGAGGTCAATCCCAAGCATAAAATGGCCAAGAAAAATCAAAACGACTCAAACATTCGTATACAACGAAAAACCCACGAATCCAAAGCAGTGAGAATCACAAGTCATAGGTAGGAGTTCTTTGAATTAGATGTGAGTAACAACAATTACTCACCTTTGCTTCGATGTAGAAGAGACTGCCGCAGCAATTATCGTCGACTCAACTGGGTTAAATCGGAAGCCCTAGTTATTGAATTGAAGGACGAGGGAAGGACGAGCAGCCTTTATTTTTGAAACCCTAGTTTTCCAGAGGGACGAAGAAGAGAACGAGCGCCACCATTTTTTTTTCTTTTTCTCTCGTTCGATTTTATTTTGATTAAGGGTTTTTCGAAAGTGAGGAAAAATGAACGAAAAGGGGAAAACGATCGAATATTATCATCTCGGCCTTAGAACAACGAATGAAAACGTGGGCTACCAATTCCACTTTAAAGCCCACCTACATATTTAACAATTTTCAAGAGAATTACCAGATTTAAATTCCAATAACAATTTGCAACCGGTTTGATCGTCATTTTTGACGATGATTAAAGATTTTAAAATCCCCGGTTGTTACAATTACCCTTGAACCATTTGAATTTATGTTGTATTAATTGATGAAGTATGAAATTGAATAATTGATGTCAAGTGTAGAATTGCATAGAATAATTAGCATAATAATCTTTAATCTACATGAAATGATAGTGTAGATTCTAGAAATAATTATATTAATTTGCACAAACAACAATGTAAATTAATACGATTATTTTGGGATTATTTGAATTTATTTATTAGATTGTTATTGATGTTTGATATTGCTTGTTTATTTACTTTGACACCATCCCAGTCATCACACTGCAAGTTCCCTTTGCTATGCTTTGATTTTTGAATTGAATGGGAATCGGGTTGAAATGATAAATACCCAAATTAAACTTTGAATTAGGATAGAGAATTAAATAAAACCCGATTGGTCAATAATTTGATTTAAAAATAAAATGAAGATTTTATTTGGATAAATAATAAGATTTTGAAACAAAGTTGGAATTTGAATTTTAATGAAAGAAAATGTTAATATTTAATAATCTGAATCAAAATATTAACATAGTAGTTGATGAAAGAACGTTGTTTTAAAATTCGGAATTATTAATAATTAAGTTTGAAATTATTTAATAATTAAGTTTTGAAATTATTTAATAATTAAATAAGATTGAATTATTTAATAATTAAATAAAATTGAATTCTTTGTTAAGTGAAATTGAACTTCTTGAATAAAGTGAAATTAAGTTTCTTTATTAATTGAGTTTTGAAATTGTAACTAAGTAAATAAATAAGTGAAATTGAATTTCTCTAACAAGAAATAAAATGTGTTTTATTGAAATTAATGTAAGACTTGAAATGTAAAGAATTTGATTTAATGAATTTAATTTAATGCAATTTGTAAGTTTTGATACAATGGAGTTGAACTTAAATAATTGTTTTAATAAATTGGAAGTTAAATAGAAATTGTTTTGAAGGATAAATTTACTTAACGAATATTGAATGAAATCGATAAATGAACTTAAATTGATTTGAATGTAGATTAAATCATTTTAAATGATTTCAGAATGGAACTTATATACGAATTTAAATGAATACTTGAATTGTCTTAAATCAAATATTTAATTTGAATTATAAGATTTTGAAATGGTAATTTAGAAGTTTTGAAACGTAAGTTATGGAAATTGTTTTAGAAAGACAAATGGAATGTTGGTTTACAAACTCTAATTGGAATTGAAATTGATTTGGTTTTGAAATATATTAATCGACCAATCGGTGAAATAATTTCGAAGGTTATTAAAGAGACCGGAATCGGTTAGGGACATACTCACTGTCTAAACCGAAAACCACTTTAATAACTATACGCGGAGTGTGATCCAGAATGAAGTGGTTGGAATGATGTACATGATGACTGAAGAAAGAGAAAAATAATGGATAGCCTTGACACTTGTGTCAAATTGGAAATGACTAAAACAGGAGCCGTGCCGGGCCAAATGGGGTTAGCTGCCTCGAGCGAACACACTTCTTCAAAAACTACTCATTACTTGTTATCGATTGGTGCACCCTCGAACTTTTGGGAGTGTTGTTTCGCGGTGTTGCGATCGCTGCAGCGATGCGTTCTCACCAGTCCGGATCAGGCAAACGGTAGTTTCACTACCTTGGGTATTGCCTCATGTCCCTTGTCATACTTGTATCCCTATATACGCGACCACTACGATTTGTTTTGTGTTATACCTATGGAGTACTCCATGATATCCCACTATTTTACGATGGAGTTTACAGTGCTGTATAGACTATAACGCTTATATAAAATGTGTTAAGGGGGATAATGGTAACGCCTTAACACTATTTTGATACTTTATATTACTGATAGGCATTATCTATTTACCGTACACTACTACATAGTAGATAGTTTAACGGATCCTTAAAGGATGGTTATTCCAAACATCCTTTGAGTTACTTGTATTTCAGTTGCTATTTCACTTTAGTTGGATTTATTGATATAAGAATGTTAATCCTGACTCGAGTGTTTTGTGTTTTGCTTTACGCTCGGGTCAGACTGAGTGTACCAGTATTTGAGACTCACCTTTGGAGTTGGAGCTTTGCTTGGAGATCCAGTTTCAGATATCCAATTAATTCTAGTGATGTATTCTGATTCTTTTATTTGACTATTGTATTCGAGACATCTACTGCACCTTACTTAACTCTGATATGTATATAGTAGCTTCATGAGCTACTATCTTTTGTTTCCACTGCATTTATTACTCTGTGTCTGTGATCTGTGATTATTTATTTACTGTATATGCTGAGTTTTGCCAAATTTAAATTAACAATTCGGTATTTTGAATTATTCAAGTTCGACATGTGCGAATGCGAATGGTCCAAAATAGCGGGTCGTTACAACCAACTTGTCCCACAAAGCCTTAGCGGATTCACAACTATCCACATGATTCAAAGCAATCGCCTTCTTATCCATCTTCTTCCATTTTCCCTCATCTACATCAGAGGGCTTCTGTCGATCTCCATCAATCGGGTCATGAAGATCATTGAGGTACAGAACATCCTCCATCTTAGGCTTCCAAATACCCCAATTTTTCCCATCCAAAATAGCCATCTTCGAAAATGAAATCATTTCCGACATCAATAATTTTTCAATTCGAAATTACTCTAAGCTTTGCGATGATCTGTGCTCTGATACCAAACTATTGTGCAAAATTGGTAGCGCTTTGCGGAAGCTTATATCAATGGATCTTTGTCACCCAAATCACAAAGAGATAACTTGGATTGAAACTAAGACGGAATTGAAATCAAAACAATATAACACAGGATATTCCACCCAACCTCCCACTTTATTGATTTACCAAAAATTTTGTTTACAATTAATAGAACAAAGCTAAAATAAACAAAATACCATTAAATCAATAACCAAATTGAGAAAGGGAGCAAATATCTATATGGCTAAAATTGTTGGAGAAGAAGAACAAAAATGAAGAAGAGAAAATTAGCAAATAGATTTTCCACCATACTTTTACCCTCTCTTCTAGTCTCTATTTATATAATCAATTACTTAATGCCCAAGTTAACATTAGATGGAAAAAAATAATTTGATTAGCCAATTAGAAAAAGAAATAAACATAGTCAATATGCCTATTAATTAGGGGAAATAAAATATTCTCTTTCTTTCTTTTGCATATTTCTTTCCCTCTATTTGTGATTTTGTATCACCAAAATTTAACAAATAACTATATAAATAAAATGCAGTTAAAACTGCATTATTCAACTACACAGTTTATAGGATCATTCAATTAATTTAAAAAAAATTAATATAAAGAATATTAAATTAAAATAAATGAACTTACGAACAACATTCCAAGTGAAGATAAGTATCAACAACTATTCTCATATAATTAGGATGAAGTACAATTAAAGTATTCTTCGACAAATGAGTCATAGAGTTCTTTGCACTTTGTGATAATGTCTCAACAATATTCTGATCAGATTTTTAAATAAGTTATATTTTCTTTTCTTGTACAATCTTCTTTTCTTTTGCAACTTTCTTTTTCCTATTATTTTGATGATTATCATCATACTCAAAAACTAGATCAATTTTCCTTTTCTTATCTTGTTCTTTAACCAATTTAACAAGTGAATATCTTTCAATATTCTTTCAGCCCAAATTTTCCCCCACCATATTGTTTTTATTTTTCTCTTCATATTTAACTTTTCTAATGTCAGAAATCACATTTTCATTTTCTCCAACAACATTTTCTATGATATTAGATATACCAAGACTAAAATTTGGTGGTGCCATTATTGAATTTGTCTTGTTCTCCAATTCTATTATCGGTTTACCCCTTTCTTCTATAACAACTTTAAGTCTAATTTCATAATCTTCCTTCAATTTATCTTTCTTCTTATTCTCTTTTATAAGTTCTTCAACAACATCTTTCAATCTCAAAATTTCATACTCACAATCATCTTTCTTTTGTTACAAATCAACAATATCCTGGTATAAATTCTTATTTTTATTTTCAATTAAAATCTTCTTCTTTTGCTTTGCATTTTTTATTTCCAAGTCTTGGATTTATTGATTAAGAATTTTTTTTTCTTTCAAAAATTTATTTCTCTTTTGAGTCTAAAATTTTCAATATCTTCAATCTTTTCTTTCTTAGAATCTTGAGCTTTATAAATAATTTTCTATAAAAAATAAAAATAACACATTAATACAATATTTGAATCAATAAAACAAAAATTTACAGATTGAATTTTATAATTCATACCTTTTCCAACCATTCATTCTTTTTTTCAGATCCAAAATCACATTGTTTAGACAATCTTTTTCCTTTTCAATTTCTTTGACTTTGTCATTGGTAATTGAAAAACTTTCATTTGAAGAAATAAACTACAAAATTCCAAATTAAATTAACATTATAAATTTTAACACCTAATTTTAAATAATTAGATTACTATAAAACATATTAAATTATTAATGTTAATACCAATCTAAACCTGCATGTAACTTATACAATAAAAAATTATTCCAAATCAATTATAAAAGTATATATGAAATGCATTTTCAACTTCCTAACCCAAATTCAATTAATAATATGTCCAACTATAACATAGTAAGCATATATAAATAAGATGCCTTTTAAATGCATTCTCTATTGATTATTACAAATGCAGTTCAACTCTATCGCTCATATATAGATAAATAAAATGCAGAATTCAAATGCAGCATAAGATTTCTAATTATTCCTAATCAACTATAAAGCATTATAAATTCCTTTTCAATTGTATAATTGAAATGCGGTTAAAATTATATTTCATATAAAAATTAAATGCACTACTCAAATACATTTTTAACTCCAAATCATATATAGTTTTAGCAACATATCACACGCATTTTAAACTACATTTCACATAAATCCATTACTCAAATGAAACATGATATAGAACTCAACTGCATTATAACTCAAATCTTGATGCTGAACTTATGTATAATTGTAATTACATAACTTAAAAGTAGTTAAAATATATTTCATATTCATACCAATCCAATACGCAGTTATTAATTTTAAATCTAAAATTATATGCAGTTTTAACTACCTTTAACAAATAATTTTAAACAAAAATTCATATTCATTAAAAATTTATAACTTACATTTAAAAATATAAATTATTTGAAAATGTATTTTTACCTTTCCAATTCTTTATTCTTTTTCTTCAACTCTTCCCATTCCTACTCAACTTCCTTAACTGTATCATTAATATCCAAAATATTACCAGTTTGTATTTCATCAATACCTTTGTCTATTTCTCCTCCTGAAGACTTTTGTTTTAAAGAAATAATCTACAAAAACCAATATTAACATAAATCGTCATATAAGTAATGATGACAAACAATAACTTTTAAGCTACTCTACGCATATCACAATACTCAGCTAAATGAATATAACTCGTATAACTTACAAATACAACTCATATGCATTTTTAAATACATCACCCAAGTGCACTTATAAATGCACAACTCAAATGCAGTTATAAAATATAATAAATGTATAACTACATTTATAAAATAGGATTTTAAATCTTTTTAAGGTAATGTATATAAACTCATTATAAATAGAATTTTCACTTAATACAAACAAAACGATATCTAACTAATGATAAATAAATAAATAATATAATTAAAACGTATCAAATTGCATTCATATCTTATCAATTTTTTCAACGATAAGTATACCACTAAACTTCTTGTGGATTTCCACTAAATTCCACTATTCAGCTTCAGGGAGACCATCTTCATATTATATCCTTGGCTCAATTATATTAAACTAGTATGAACACGTACGCACATTATGTTTACTATTTAATTTAATTTAATTCCAATACAATTTAAATGTATTTAGTTATTTGAAAACAATGAATATTTTTTATGGATTATAAATTTTTTTAGATTGGTCTTATTAAAATACTATTGTCAAAAGTCTGTTGTTAAACTTCTTTGTAATGCAAAAGGCATAAAGCGTTAAGGATAATAGATCTTTTTAAAGCATAATAGCTTTATACAACTAGTACTGCCATTGAACTCCAAGTATTTCTGACTTGGTAATCATTACATCATTGAGCTTGCACATTAATTTTCAAATATATGAAATGCATGGTTCGACATGGTTTTATCCTATATTTAACATATAAAAATACGTGTAGTTTTTTATGGTAGTAATGTTCAAAACCTTATTATGAATTATGCAAGGAGTGAATTAGTGGTTCAAATTTATTTTGAACAAAATATTCCAACATTTGCATCGGTCCATTTTTTACATTATCTAATTTTAATAGAATTTGAAAATACTTGAACAACTTTGAAGCATTATATTTACAAATATCATTATATTATGGGACAAAACTACATAAATATTAACATTATGAAGTCTAATTTTTGGAACAACCAAACAATTTTATACTTTACTTTAAATATTCATATGAATGTAATAATTGAAATAATACAATAACTAACATAATTCAATGTTAAATATGTAATCACCATGACATAAAATACTAGTTGATACATATAAAAATAATCAGGATGACATATTATGAATGATGACAATAAGAGGGCATAGCATAAGAGAATGTAGTCAACAAAGTGAACTATGAAAAATTGATTATTATAGTTATTAGAATGAAATTGTTGTGGATTAAAATAATAGCAAGTCCAACAATTCCTATACATATTGATTGAATAAAGTAATAAACTAAATTCATATTATTGAGAATAAAAAACATTTATTAAATATGTAACTATGCAAAAAGTAACAAATATTTAGTTTAAAAAAGTGAACTAAAATTTTCAGCGAAAGTTAGTTCATTTATTATGAACTAAAATTCATAGCAACCATAAATTACCCCGTGATAGGTTATATATTTTTTACATAGAAGGCAAAGAAAAATACTTGTCTATCAATTATGTTCAGTAAAAATCTTCCTTATCTCCCTAAAAGTTCTTAAAAATAATAACATGATGGAAAAATCTCTCGCATCGCCTCATCTTTCAAAAAATAGACACCATTATATTTTCATTTTATTCATACCCAACTCTACGTTTTTAACTTAAATTCACCCCTTTGTTCAATAATATCCCACTTTCTTCTTATCCTTTTTTCATGTAATCAACATTCACTACTTTATAGTAGTCACATAACATTATAGCATCAAACACTGACCATGAAATATCTCTAGAGTATCAAACGATTGTATACTATGAATTTTATCAGGGTATAAATCCAACATTATTACAAATATTTACAATATTTTATATTTATATATCTAGCACACCACAACAAAATAACCTTTTTACGACGGGCAAAACCTGTTGTAATAGGTGTTTCACAATGGGCCAGCGCCCGTCTTATTATGCAACGTTGTAATAAATGCATAAGATTTTACAATGGGCATAAACCGTTGTTGTGGACCGCTGTAGCAGAGTATAATACAACGGACCCAACCCATTGTAATAGGTCTCAACTACAACATCCGCTGCCCGTTGTCATATGAGTAAATTTGTTTGAGAAACATGATACTGCAACCAGCATGGACCATTATAGTAGAGTATAAAACAACGGACTCAGCCCATTGTAATAGATCTTAACTACAACATTGACAGTCTGTTGTTATTAGCCCCACCTACAAATTCCATAGCCCGTTGTAATTAGTCTCATCTACAACATCCAGAGCCCGTTGTCGTTTATATCTTTTGCAACTATTTTGGCCCGTTGCTAAATAAATACAATATAAAAAATAATAATTAGCTGCAAGGTCCATACAGTACGCCTGTAGCAATATTTAATAATTAATAAATATCATAAAACAACCAAAATCACACATAATATAAGACTATAAAGCTACATTCACAAAGTTTCAACACATTCCAAAAGGAGTATATAAGTTTTACGTTCACAATGGTCTAACACATAACTAGTTACAAAATACATAATAACTAGTTACAAAATACATATCAAGTTCTAAGTACTAACCAACATAACCCATCAAACCAAAATGCGCATACATACTAGGCCAAGGAGTTGAAATCTTTGGGCCATGCGACGGTTGATCCAACAGCCTCTTTAATAGTGGACAACTCTGAATTTGATTTGAATAAAAAAGCTTCCAGTTCCACCGCTACATTCACCCATACCTTCCACGCATCAGGTCCAAGCTGAATGAAGTGTACCGAAGAATTAGGATTTACGCTTGCTATGGTTCCTTCTGCAACTACATTCTTCTGCCAACTCCATATCTTGCACTTTCTTTTGACCAAATTTTTGGGAGTATCGTGATCATGAATCTGCAAATTGTTCCTATCACGGTGTGACTACAAGCAAACAAAAAATGGTTAACACTTGTGATATGGCATAGGCAATAGTGCTTAGTATTATAAATCTCAAAGTACATAGCGAAAGAGGTGTTTGTAGCAGGCGAAGTTTGCAATAGACTATACGCACTCTAGAATACACTCCAATTTAAATACACACACTACAGATATAACTATAATTATAAAGTACATAGAAACAAAAGGTAATACAGAGACCAAACAACAACAGAGTAAAACAATACACACCTCAACACCTTCGCTCACAATAATATCCCAAGGCTCTGAACACACACTTACTTAAACACATATATATTCAAGCACATATATTGACGGAGACATATATACACTAATAACCACACAGCTATTGCAATTACACATTTATTTAGGTACATAGGTACACACACCTACAAAAAATTAAACATCACAGATGCACACAGTCAAGGATACACACTATACATACCGATGAACGCACATTGTTATATGGACACACACCACACAAAAGTAACCATCCACAAACACACATAGCACCAGTACATGCATGCAACACACACATGCACATGAATATATACACACGTACAAGAAAACATGGTAGCAGCAAATGCACCAACTCAAGCACAAAAACACTACTGCCCAGTAAATATATACATATAGGGATATACGACTACCTTTCCTGCTGTTGAGCCTCTCTTTCTTAGTTTAAGCTGATGTTTGCCATGTGATATTATGGTCTAAGTGCACATCTGGTATGATGTAATTTTAGTTTAATAATGTTTTTTAGGCTGTTAGTTAGTAAATAAGCTTTATAAATAAAGCATGCGTTCTATAAAGAATTATATGACCAAAAGCAACGAAGATTTACTTATTCATTATCTATATTATTTTTTCAACAATTATTACTCCAGTTCCAGTATTGAGTTTCAATTTTCAAAAAATGGAAGAGACCATAAAGATCTGAACCCATCCAAACCAAAACCTGAGAATACCATAATATGATGGGTTTCAATTAGTTAAATCTAGATGAAAAATATACAAAGATCCTATCAAATCCAATCCACCAAAGCAATCCAATTTAAAACACCGGAGCATAGACATAAAAATATATACATATTTTTAATGTTAAAGCGATGCGAACCGAATTTTCGGGAGCACACAAACACCAGAACTGAGCAGCAACTTAATAGCAATTTTTGTGTAAACGTAGGTACACCACTATCGTTCCTGCTTTCAACTAGCATCCATCTTATCATTTGTGTTTCCCAAAACCAATAAGAAGTAAGTTGTTTATAACTGGTAAATTTATTAAAATACAAAATACTGACATAAATAACAATACATGAATATCAATATTTATATTTCTATTGATTTTAGCGCCTTATGTGAACTGAATGAGATCTAAAAGTCAATATATATTGTGTTGCATTTTTTTTCCTGACAGCAACGCTAATTTCTAAATTTACTAATTAATACTTATACTAGGTTTCATATAAGAAGGGAACAAAAAGATGAAGCTAGTTAGATTTGAACTACCATTAAAGAGCAAAATCATAGTCACTAAACCACTATTTAGAGCTATTCATGTTAATGGATATTCGGTGTCAGTAGATAATAATTATTGTAAGAAAATTTTAACTCATGCTTAATGTTCTACTGTATGCTCACTTACTTTAAGGAAGAAAAAAATGTATTTGGTGACAGATGATTCCATCAACCCAACTTTTTTAAAATGCATTGAACTAACACTCTTGTATTTACCGCCATTTTTTAATGTGATGCTTCCTAAATGGTCTTAGTAACATATCAAATGTACAGCTACTATACCATATGAATGTCATTTATAAGTCTAGAAAACTTATTCTAACCTGAGGCGTATGAGCATGAGGAGTCTCCATATCTGCCACATTATTATTTTCCTATCCATTAAATCTCTATAAAAAGTACAAGACATGCACTTAGTAATTCATAAGCATATATCATTATATTTTCACTTATATTTGCGCTATTGGCACTTAAAATCAAACAGCTACTGGCACTTATATTTGCGCAAAATTAAGCAATTAGACAATAGCTAATTAAATATAAACTTACCATCATCAGCAGTTAAGTCACCTCATCGAGTCTAGCCTATAAGCGAGTTACTTGGTTTCCAATGCATTCGCTTTTTTGAATTACTTGAATAAATAGCAATTTGAGATGGTGCAATACCAAAGCCTAGGCCTCTCACTCTTCCCTTATGTTCGTTGCCAAAAAGCGTTGACACTCCATCTCTACTTATCGATGTTGTTCCCTAAGAGTTCTGAGCATTACTATTGTGCGCTTTGATCTTGGTCTATAAATTAAAATAGATCTAATATTAAGAAATAAAAAAAGGAATACAGGCAGTATACATGAAACTTTGCCAGATTATAATTTCTGATATTTTTTCAAATATTTGTTCTCAGACTATGTCGGTATACAGATAGTATACTGCCAGATTTCAATCTATGTATACAATTTCTAATGACAATAACTTCAAAAAAGAAAAAACTATGACGGTATACAAACAGTAAAGGGCACCAAGTTGGTAATGCACCCTTTATTTTGATTTGGTTCAGCCATAAAAATAATTAATTTTGGTACACCATCCATGTTAAAGTTGTAGTGCTAGTATAGTATATTAATACTTCTATCCGAAAAGTTTCAAGAATTCATGACAGTGATGACACATAAAGAGCATTTTTGACTATTTTTATGTTTAGTAGCAACTGGATTAGCAACAAGAATTTCAGTCTTTTACAATGTGTCGAAAATACAAGTTTAACTAGCTAATCAAGAAATAAAAAAACCCTTATAAAGCATCAGCAATGACAGAATTCGGTGGGTCTCCATTCTTTTTGGTGTGTGCTTTGACCCACAGCTCGTCTCTACTAATATCCAATATTCCACTTTCCTTTTTCTACAAATAATAATAATAAGAAGAAGAAGAACCAAAGAAAAAAACATATAATCGATGTAAACAGACATGCATTTCTTACCATATCTTTGGCTAATCTTACGTAATCCTTCCTACTCATTATGTGTGGAATTTTATTCTTCTCTCAATTCTCTGAATCTTTTGCTAGTTTCTTACATAGGAGAAATTCATTAATAAACTATAATTTACCTTCTAATATATAATGAATAAAATACAATTTATTACCTCAAATTTCTCCGATAGTTTTTCTTACACAAAGTCATTCCACTCTTGAACATTTTCTACATTTTCCGGTCTAGGCACAGCTAATCTAGAGGAAATGTCGGGACAAGTGGACGCTACTTTAACAGCGGAAACCAATTTTGACTTCGATTCTCTCCATCGTACTCCCACCATCTTAAGCAACAAATTCTTGTATGCTTCATCCACCATGAATTTTGACTCCACAAAGTGGCAGTTATACACAGTGTAGAGGACATCTATAATGGCAGTTTTAAAGTAAATTAGATTACATTTTTCAAGTGAACTATAAAGAAAAAGTTTCCCTTGAGGACTCGGCTATAATCTTAGTAGTATTTTTCAAGTGAATACTACTAAGATCAACCAAGTTTGAGCACAGAACAATATTGGATAGGATTGAGTAACACCAAAATACTATTAAGATACAAGTAAGTAGTCATATAGCGTTTATAAGTAGTTATATGTGTTGTATACCTATAAGGCTATACAAGCTCACAAACATGCCATATATACCAAATCATATTGTATTTCATTTCACATATATGTATATTCTTTAAAAAAATGGTAGTATAAGGCAAAAAAAATTAGTATACCACAACTTTACTTTTTGCTAATGATCTATCTGGTAGATCAGAGATAAGGAAATGCATTGCATGCATTAAGGCTAAATAGAGACAGAATTAAAGTAAGGCTTGCTACGTACATATAGAAATTTTCTAAAGCAAGGATGTAACAGTAGGGGTCTATTGTCCACTATTGCTCAAGTAGTTATAACAATAGGGAAACATGAATAAGTAAAATTTGAAAATTCAAAGACTATAATATCTCTATTTCTCACTAATGTTAATGGACATGGGCACTTTTTTTGGCCTCATACCTTAGTAATTGGTCTTGTTCTGGTTGGAAGCATTTAAAAGCGTTAATATTTACAACCGATCTTATCTATTCATTGCTAAAATTTCACACTCATTTTTCAAGGGATGATTTATATTGATATATTATTTAATGAAGATGGTGTCTTGAATAAAACACATATATTATTTATATTGATATATTGATATTCATACTTGAATACAAGTCCATAAATCTTTCTTTAATTCCTTATTGACTTTTTTCCACTCGGGAATAGTCACAGGTAACATCTCCCTTACTAAGGTACCAAGATAAGATGACAAGTGTTTAGAATTGGAACCTATTGGTTGACCTCGATCGTTGAATTCAACTTCGGCCTTCTCATTTGGCATCGAAGAAAACGTTTTCATCGTCGTCTTTCCTCTTTTTTCTTGACTGGCTCTAGTCAAAAATCATTATTAGGTAAATATTAAGAGTTGTTCAGGGCATCCATGGAGTTGAGTGATTCTAAGTTGATGGGAGTAATATTTGGGGAGTGAACAACATTTGAAGGCTGATTTTTGTCGGGTGGAGGCAGCATTTCAGTAGTGTTTAAACTCTGTAGAGTATGCTTCCAAGGAGATCTTCTAATAGTACGGATTAAATCCTGAAGAGTACGAGCGACTTCAACTTTAGCATCTCTCATTTCATTGTTTTATACATCGCCAGTCTTATCTTTTGCACATAAAGTTGCAAGTGCAACTAAAGGTAGCCTCTTTGAGTGTCCCGTTGCTGCCTTTGATATCTGAAATTAGCTAATAGTTGTTAGTGAAATTAGCTAAAGTTCTCATGTTATATTTGCATGATGGTTTAACATGAAATAGAAGCATGTATGCTTGTATTATTTAAATCATAGAAATATAAAGTTCTCATGTTATATTTGCATTGTGGTTCAACATGAAATAGAAGTATGTATGCTTGAATTCTAGCTAGAGTGTGTATAAATCAGGTGATCAACATGCATCAAATTAGTAAAAAGTGATGAATGAATTGGGATAGTTATATTTTGTCAATTTTTTTAACAGTTGAACTGATGTATGTCTTAATGCTAAAGAGCAAGCATATTTCATCCGACCGGGATCGAAATAAAAATATTTTAAGAACATAGATATTTAAAGAAAATACTAAATTGAAACTAATTGAAGTAAAGTTATCTTGAGTAAGCTATTTATACACAACAGTTTATCTTGCAAGCCTGACTTCAATTTTAAGGGATATAATCGATAGATATATGTAGCTTGAATACAAATATACATTAGAATATATTGAATATTTTTATTGAATCATTTTTTAAAAACTACTGATATATCCATATTGGATCTATTTAATTAAAGTCAAGCTATGTATATTCATTAGAATCGTACTCATCTTCTATATTTGTACTCATCTGCTCGGTTTCATGGTTTTTATAGGTTCACTAAGAACCTATTGGTATCTACCAGTAACTTCATCCAATTATAGTTTTCATGGTCTCACTATAAACCTATTGGGTTCTCCAATAACTTCTCTTCTATCATAGTTTTCATGGTTTAACTATGAACTTATTGATACATGTCAACAACTTAATCGAATATAGTTTTCATGAGATTACTAAGAACCTATTGGCCCTTACCAATAACAGTTTCCATACATAGTTTCATGGGCTCACTATAAACCTGTCTAAACTAACAACTCTTTGATCAGTCTTTGGGTAGCCTATGTTCTGGTCTACCTGACCTCCTAGATGCAACTCTATTCGTACAGGAGTTAACTCGATATATATTCACTATTGAGTTAACCTAATTGGTTATTCTGCCCTTAACGCCCTAAATTGCAGTCATGGGTTAATTATAAGTGAATATGTTTATAGGAGAAGCACACGTGATAACTAATTATAACATAATATATCAAACATATATGGTTTAATATCCTTGTAATTCTTTTCAACTGAAACAAGGTTAATACCTTTAACCTATTATATTTATCAAGGAAAGCTTCTTCAAAAACTTCAAAGTTAAATGCCATTTCAAAGCTCATTCATATTATCATGGGTTTATCTTAAAAATTGAGATTGGGTTCCTTGTTTTGAAAACTAAAGCCTTCGAAACCTTGGGCCTTTTCTTCGAAACCATTAAAACTTACTTTTTGAAAGTATTCAAACCTTCCTTTCAAAACACTTAAAGATATACCTTTCGAAACACTCAGAACATTCCTTTCGAAAGCATTGAAATCTTCCTTTCAAAATCATTAAAACATTCCTTTCGAAAGTATTAAATCTTATATTTCAAAACCACTTAGTTCAAGTAGAATTTATAGAAGCATGGCTTCAAAACTATATGAAAGTATCTCTTTCAAAATCATTGGGTTCAACCTTAAATATAACTTCTGGGTCAAAGTGAAAATAAGCGAAAGCAACCCTTTCGGAAACATTAATCTCTAAGTAAAAGAATTTGGGGAACAGATGGCTTCAAAACCACCCTTTTTGAAAGCAATGATCTTTAAGTAAAATAATTGGGGGAAAAGGATAGCTTCGAAACGACCTTTCGACGCCGTTGATTACGAAACTTTTAGTATAAATGACTACAGGGACCCTTTCGAAAGCATTGGGATGTGGCTTTAATATTAATAAAACAAAAGCTTCCCTTTCGAACCCATTGTTATAAGGCTATAAGAAAAGGCGGCCTTTAACCAATTTGAAAGGTATAAAGATGGCAGCAAGGTTTCGACTAGGTTCAAAATCAACTACCCTTCCAAAAGCTCCTTTTCCAAACTAAATAAGCGACAACTCATTCGAAAGCTCTTTTATAAAAAAGGGTAGGTTAATTGATTCGAAAGCTCTTATAGTTAGCTTCACCCCTTCGAAAGCATCATTTACAAACAGAAGTAATTCAAAGTTGATAAGAATAGCTTCTACCCCTTCGAAAGCTAGGTTTCGACACTGTCCTTTCCGCCTTTCTCCAATCCACTACATATCAATGGCTTGATGCAATGTGTTTTGGTTTCAAATGGGTTCGTAAGCGGAGGTATGGTGTCGAAAGCCATCAGATAGAAGTGGCGAAGTAGTAAATCCAAAGAAAACTGGTTTTTTAGCCTTTAAAAGAAAGTTCTTTTCACATGCTTGCCTTATTTGTCAAAATTTGGTTTGTTGCCAAATCCTTTACCAAAATCTTTTTCTAAAATTGCTACCGAATTCATCAATTAATAATTCAAAAATATTTTTGCAATGAAGCCCTTCCCCTTAACAAAACAATTAAGACATTTAAGTCCTCAATCTTAATTAATTTAATTTCCATAGTAACACTTAGGAAAAATACCAAAAAATCATCTTAATTCACTTTTGATATGTTTTCTAACATATATAAATTTCAGACCCAAGATCCTTTATATAATTGCCGTAATTAATTTTTAAACCTAATTTATCCTTTTCTTCCATTCAAAATTCATAATAAATTATCCATGGCTTAGAATATTATGGAAATTTAAACCCATCTCCAAAATAATGCTTTACATAACATACTCAATCCTTATGGCATTCGAACCCCATTTTACACGTTTTAACCTTAAAATCGAATCAAACCTTTTACAAACATACTTGTTTAGATCAAACATGGCATATAATCAAAGCATATCATCATGCAAATAATCCAAATGGTTTTAAAACCTTAAACTTGAAATTAAGATGTTCATAAAAACATATATAAGATGGTTCAGATTATTATTCGCCTTGTTTGAATAAGAAACTTGAGATTTTCTCTTGTTTTAATCTCCCTAACTTGAGTATTTGCTTCTAATGATTTTTGAACTCCTTTTCTCTTAGGGTTATGGCCGGCCTTGGTTTCCTTTGTTTTTTGTTTTATGAAAGTATGATAATGAGAATGACGTAAGGATTTAGGGGTTATGGGGTTATATACGGCTATTCCCATAATACCTTTGCCTTATTCTCTTGAGTAGTTAACTTATAAAGCCATTTAATAAACTCATTCTCATGATTTCATTTAGTTAAGGCACGACCTCTATTTTGTTTTCAAATCCCAATCCCCTTATCACTCAACCCTTTACGTTATTCTATTTAATTTATCTAATTAAATATCCTAAATAATGTTACTTAAAGTTAAGGGTGTTACAGGCTGAGAACTAATACTAAACATAGCAATAATCTATAACATCTCCTAACTACCATACTAGCCTACCTAACTAGAAAAGAGTCTATATAAAGCAAATATAGAACATACCCTTACAACAGATCAGGATAAGTATCTCTAATCCAGTCTTTTGTCTCCCAAGTATTGTCCTTCTAGTTGTCCCTCAACTGAACTTTCACCAACTTGACTATCTTGTTCCCTAACTTCTTCGCATCTCTTGCTACAACCCGTACTGGATGTTTAACAAAATCAAATTCGGTTCTATTATCAAATCTTCCAACGCAGTCAGAGGAATAGTAGTCTCTTGATCATGCACATACTTACGAAGATGAGACACATGAAACACATTATGGACACCTGCCAAACTGCTCGGCAACTCTACTCTGTATGCGAGCTTTCCGATCCTCTCTATGACTGGGAACGGTCCAACATATCTCGGTGCCAGTTTCCCTAACTTTCCGAATCATACCATACCTTTCATCGGTGATACTTTAATGAAAACCTTATATCCAACTGAGTACACTAGATCCTTATGCCTCCTATCTGCATAACTCTTCTATCTAGACTGAGCTTACCTCATCCTACCTCGAATCAACTCAATCTTCTATATTGCCTCTCTTACCAGATCTGGTCCTAAGACTAAGCTGTCTTCATTTTCCAACCAACATGCTGGTGATTTGCATGGCCTTCTATACAAAGCTTTGAAAGGCGCCATTCCTGTACTAGTATGATAACTGTTATTATAGAAAAACTCAACTAAGTGTAGGTGATCTTTCCAAGATCCACCAAAGTCTAGCACACAAGCTCTTAACAAATCCTCGAGTACCTTGATGACTCTCTCTATCTGCTTGTCTGTCTGAGGGTGATAAGCAGTACTCATCTTGAGCTTGGTACCTAACACATCCTGTAGACTCCCTAGAACTCGCTTGTAAACATGGTATCTCTATCACTTACTATATTACTAGGAATTCCATGCAGTCTAACTATGTCCTTCATAAACAATTTAGCTAATGACGTCCTGGTTGACTTGACTAGAATGAAATGGGCACTCTTGGTTAACCTGTCCACTATGACCCATATACTTTCATTTCCTCGACTCCACCTTGGCAACCCGTCTATAGAATCCATGGATATCGAATTCCATTTCCAAACTGGTATCTCCAAAGGTTGAAGCAATCCACTCGACTTCTAATGCTTGGCCTTAACTTGTTGACAGTTCACACACTGCCTTACCCACAAGCCAACATCCTTCTTTATACCTTCCCATTAGAAACTCCTCTTTATATCTTGATACATCTTGGTTCCCCTAGAATGAATCATAAATTTGGATCGATGACAATCTCTAAGGACTTCTCTCCTTATGTCCCCAACATTCGGAACACACAGTTGTCCCTTCCTTCTCAATCATCCCCTTGGGTTAAGACTAAAATCTTTTAGATTATCAATCTCTGAATCAAACTCAAGCCTTCTTATCTTCTCAGCTAACAGTGGATCCTCTTTCTGCTTAGAAGTAATCCTTTCGATTGGTACTGGTTGAACTTCCAAGCAATATACCATGGCAGAGTACTGACTAGAACTAGCAGTCGATCCTAACTACATACTACAAGTAGTCAAAGCCTCTAAATCCCTCTATTCCATTAACATTGATAACACCACATTCTGTTGTTTTCTGCTAAGAGCAAACGCTACCTTATTTCCCTTTCCAGGTGTATACTCTATACCAAAATCATAAGCCGCTAAAAACTCCATCCATCTCTGCTGTCTCATATTCATCTCCTTCTGAGAGAATAAATACCTTAAGAACTTATGATCTGTGTATAACTCAAATCTCCCCTAAGAGATACTGTCTCCATACTTTCAATGCAAAGATCACTACTGCCAACTCTAAATCATGAGTAGGATATCTCACTTCATGCGGTCTAAGATGTCGTGAAGCATAGGCAATAATTTTACCTTTTTGCATCAACACATCCCCTAATTTGGTTCCATATGCATCGGTATACACTACTAATTCTTTGTTTCCGTTTGGAACTACTAACACAGGTGCATTGGTTAACAAATGCTTTAACTTAAGGAATGCTTTCTCACATTTGTTAAACAAAATAAACTTCACGTCCTTCCTAGTTAGCTTAGTCAAAGGCGCTGCTATCCATGAGAAATCCTTAATGAATCTCCGGTAATAGCCAGCGAGTCCAAGAAAACTTCTAATCTGAGTCGTCGTCTCTGGTCTCTTCCAATTATTAACAGCTTCAACCTTATCTGGATCCACTGACAAACCCTTTTCTGAAACCACATGACCAAAAAATTTAACCTCTTTCTTCCAGAAATGACACTTTGAAAACTTCGCTTTCAGCTGATGCTGCCTTAGCATCTCAAGCACTATTCTAAGATGAACTTCATGCTCTTTTTCATCCTTAGAATATATTAAAATGTCATCTATGAATACCAATACAAACCTATCCAAGTGCTCTCGGAAAATTCGGTTCATCAAATCCACATAGAAAGTTGGCTCATTTGTTAATCCGAATGGCATTACTAACCACTCGTACGAACCATACCTAGTCCGAAATGCCGTCAACGGAATACTGTCCTCTGCCACTCTTAGCTGATGGAAACCTGTTGCCAAATCCAATTGGGAAAATTCTTTGGCTCCACACAACTGATCAAATAAATCATCAATTCTCGGCAAAGGATACTTATTCTTGATCGTCTTTTCGTTCAATTTATGATAGTCAATACAGATCCTTAACGACCCATCCAGTTTCTTCACGAACACGATAGCCTCTCCCCAAGGCAAACTACTTAGTCTAATGAAATTCTTCCTCTCTAAATCCACAAGCTGCACCTTCAATTCCTTCATCTCGGTCGGTGTCATCCTGCTAGGTGGTCTACTTACAGGTTTTGCTCTTGGCATAAGATCTATCCGAAACTCATCGGCTCGTTTCGGTGGTAGTTATGTGACTGGCTCAAAGACATCTGCAAACTCTCTTACTACCAAAACCTGGTTCAACTCTTCTTCTACTTCCATTGCATCCAGCGAAGCACACGCACTTGAGTCAAACTTAATTTTCCATCGAATATATAATTCTGTTATGACTGTTAAGGTGTATTAGCGATATTTCCCTATTTTGGCAAAATATCCTAGCATCATATTTATCTAACCAATCCATACCCAAAATGATTCTGAAGCCTACGAAATCAAAAACATACAAACTGCGTGCAAACTTATGACCTAACAAATCAAGTTCTAACTGGTCACATCTCATCCCCAGAGTTGCATACCCTCCTAGATTCTGTAACGACTCGTAAATTTTAACTGTTTTAATATCGTAATTAGTTGAAATTTTGTGAAATTTTAAACGATAAAATTTTGAAATATAAATTTGATATTCGGAGTGCGTCTAGTTAAACATAGTAACTGGTAAATTTTCGTCCAAAAATAGGAAAGTTTATTTCGCGCCTAAATTTACTTCAATTTAAATCAGTTAAAAAGCGATGAAAATAAAACGTTTTCGAAACTTGAATATTTTTTCATAGAAAATTCTAAATCGTCTTCTGAGCAAGACATCATTTTTTCATTTTTCCAAATTCGGACATCTTTGGCTCCGTCGATCTTAATTTTCTGCGATTTTTGCGCATTCTCCGTTGTAGAAAATTCGAATTTTATAAATTCAATCTTATCACTGATATCCATATGCCGTTTTGATCGCCTCGTCGTGATGATCTCTACGATATATTTAAATTTTAATTTCCAAGTCCAGAATGCGATACAATTCGGCGAAAACGATTCTGTATCGGTGCCGAATTTTCAGCTTTTACCCTTTCCTTCAGCTTCAAACTGAAATTTGCAACCCAAAAAAAAATTTAAAAGCTTTAAATTCAGTTGTCGCCCTTCCATAATCGTTTTGAAATTTTAAAAATATATAAATTTGTGTGCGTCCCAATTAATTATTTTGAACGGTCATCGTCACTTATATTACCAAAGTTGTGACCATTGCTTTACCAATGCAGAATGTGGCTTTTGTTTTTCCAAGTTGCAAAACAGTATATATAATAAATAAAATATAAAAAAACGTATAATAACATAGCATAAGTATATTTTATACGTTGCTTCTAGCTGTCATCCCTTTTTCAAACGTTGCATATTTATTTCAATTTTTGAGCTCTTCGTTCCTTCACTGTTCTTCTTCTTAATATTTTATGCTCTATAACATTACAAGCATATGCTCCTGTAACTTGTTTCTCTGCCTACATATTTCTATGGCCACGAAAAGCTTCATCTTCCAGTCATTTTCCGCCCTCTTTATTATCTCCTTCCTCGTTCTTCCCCGTGTGGCCTCCTCTCTCTCTCGACCATCGGTACAAGCATCTCCTGTACACGGCCCGAACCCAGCGACCCACCCTCTAAAGCACGAACAGCCGAAGCCGCAGATCCACCAACGCAGCCCTCCACTATCAAAACCGAACCCATCAACCAAGACCCAACCTCCATCACCTAACTACGACCATGAGTGCGCCACCTCTTTCGCCTGCACCTGGCATACACGTCGAACGTTGTCAGCCTCCTCTCCCCTTCAGTCCGACCATCTTGTCGCCTAACTCCACCATGTTCGCACTCCGCAACCCAGGTTCCCTGCTGCTCTACTCGTCTTCCACCCTCAAGCGCCACCAACTAGCCTCGGCCTGCTCACCCACTTCACCGAGCTGTGCCTGAGCATCGGCGATGCTACGGCCTCTCCCTCTGCACCTGCCGAGCTCACCACCTGATTCGACGATGCTACGTCCAACTCGACTCAGCCTCCAAGATGCTGAACTCCAGCCTTGTTTCCTTAGCCTTCATCGTGCGCAAGCAAGCTTTCTAAAAAAAAGAGTTTTATACATTATACAAAACTTGTATTGATTTTGCCTGTAGCTGTTCACATCAGTCTCTTTTGCTTTTGATCTATCTCCCTTCTGTTCTATTGAATGTATATATTAGTAATATATATATGGTGTTTATGTATAATATATGTTGTACAGTGTTGGGTTTTGTTATATATTCTATGACATATACATTAGTTTATAAATAGTACATGGTTTTGAAATTTCGGGCTGTCTTGTTTGTTTTTTTTTTCATAAAAGTTACAGATCTATATTGTAAATATATCGATATGTATTGCGTTTATTCACCTGACAATTTCGGTTACTTTGTTTAAAAAAAAAGTAAGTAAGTTTAAAAAAATAAATTTATAAGTTGGTTATATATTTGTTGTCTATGTTTAAAGTTGTCCGATAGTTATATATTTGTTTAAAATTGAAGTTTATAATATAAGAGGCACGCGTATTCTCTTTGCCAGTTTTCGAGTCTGCATACATTTGGCTTCATGTAGATTTGATCTAGTTATCTATTTATATAGTTTATATACATATAGTCAGTTTTATGAGTTACTATTATATGTATTAAGTTTACTTAAGATTTTTTTAATACATGTATGAATTGTTATGATTTATATATTAGTTTATATACGTTGTATTCATGTGTTTATATTATTTATATTTATATAGTGAATACGTCAGTGTATAATCTTATGTATGGCTGCGTGCACCTTTATGAGTCTACAGACTATTATGTTACAAGTTTTGTTTACTTTTCTTTTATATTTATTTATTTCTAACGCATATGGGTATATAAGTTTATTTAACCTGTTTGGTTATAGAAACATATATTTACGCAACGATATTTATACAATGCATACGTGATGTTTATATAAATCCTAGTTTACCAAAGCTTATATTAGTCATATATATAAGTATACTTATATCAATTATCCGCATCAAACCAGTCTGATTTGATTTCGTCTATCCCTTATCTATCAGTTTTGTTCGTTGATTTGTGCCAATCTTATCTTGCTTTGGTAGTCGTGCTCGGATTCACAACTCGTTTCATTTGTCAAAACTCCTCTAGCCTCGAAAGGTGAGCAATCACTCACGATTAACATTCTTTTATTTATTAAATTTGATTTCAATTGAAACGACAATTGAAATATGCTGCAGTTAGTCATTTACACTGTTTATTTGCTATTACCTGTATCAGTTCACTTGTGACATCTGACACCATTATCTGTTAATTATTTATGCGATGATAATACAGTTTGGCTGATAATTGATTGATTGTTGATGTTTATATTGGACGTTAAATTGTTAATGTTAAAATGATAAATAGTATGCAATTGAACTTGATATAGGTTAGTTAAATGTTAAATTTGATTAAATGACGTTTGTATAATATGACCCATCTAACTGTCAAATTTATTGACACGTATGATTTGTTTAATTACATCTTGAACCACTGAATGTATGTTGTTAAATTGATGATGGATGAAATTGTAATAGATGACAAGTGAAAACCGTAATGTAATAATCTTTAATCTACATGAAATGATAGTGTAGATTCTAGAAATAATTATATTAATTTGCACAAATAACAATGTGAATTAATACGATTATTTCGGGATTATTTGAATTGATTATTGGATTGATATTGATTGTTGTTATTGCTTGTTTATTTACTTTGACACCATCCCAGTTATCACACTGCAAGTTCCCTTTGCTATGCTTTGATTTTGAATTGAATTGGAATCGGGTTGAAATGATAAATACCCAAAATTTAACTTTGACTTAGGGTAGAGAATTAAATAAAACCCGATTGGTCAATAATTTGATTTGAAAAAAGAATGAAGATTTCATTTGAATAAATAATATGGTTTTGAAACGAAGTTGGAAATTGAATTTTTGATGAAATTTAAATGTGAATATTTAATAATCTGAAATAAAATATTAATAAGAAATTGATGAAAGAATGTTGTTTAATTTAAGAAATGATTGAATTAAGTTTTGAAATTATTTAATAATTTAATGAGATTGAATTATTTAATAATTGAATAAAATTGAATCCTTTGATAATTAAAATTTAACTTTTTAATTAGTGAAATTTAGTTCTTTATTAATTGAGCTTTGAAATTGTAACTAAGTAAATAAATATGTGAAATTGAATTTCTTTATCAAGAAATGCAAATGTGATTTTTGAAATTAATGTAAGACTTGTAATTGAAAGAATTTGATTTGATGAATTTAATTTAATTCAATTTGTAAGTTTTGATATAATGTAGTTGAATTTAAATAATGGATTTAATGAATTGGAAATTTAATAAAAATTGTTTTTGAATGGCGAAATTTACTTAATGAATATTGAATGAAATCGATAAATGGATTTATATTGATTTGAATGTTAAATTAAATTAATTTAAATGATTTCGGAATGAAACTTATATACGAACTTGAATCCAAATTTGAATTGTTTTAAATAAAGATTGAATTTGAATTATAAGATTTCGAAATGGTAATTTGGAAGTTTTGAAATGTAAATTATGGAAATTGGTTTAGAAAGACGAATGAAATGTTGGTTTGCAAATTCTAAATTGGAATTGAAATTGATTTGGTTTTGAAATATATTAACGACCAATCGGTGTAATAATTACGGAAGTTATTAAAGAGATCAGAATCGGTTATGGATATACTCTCTATCTAAACCGAAAACCACTTTAATAACTATACGCGCGGAGTGTGATCCAGAATGAAGTGGTTGGATTGACGAACGCGATGATTGAAGAAAGAGAACGATAATGGATAGCCTTGACACTTGTGTCAAATTGGAAATGACTAAAGCAGGAGCCGTGCCGGGCCAATGGAGGTCAGCTACCTCAAGCGAACACACTTCTTCGAAAATTACTCATTACTTGATGTCGATTGGTGCACCCTTGATTTTGGGAGTGTTGTTTCGCGGTGTTGCGGTCGCTGCGGTGATGCGTTCTCACCAGTCCGGATCAGGCGAACGGTAGTTTCACTACCTTGGGTATTGCCTCATGTGCCTTGTCATACTTGTATCCCTTTATACGCGACCACTACGAATTTGTTTTGTGTTATACCTATGGAGTACTCCCTGATAGCCCACTAGTTTACGGTGGAGTTTACAGTGATGTATAGTCTATAACGCTTATATAAAATGTGTTAAGGGGGATAATGGTAACGCCTTAACACTATTTTGATATCTTATATTACTGATAGACATTATCTACTTATCGTACACTACTACATAGTAGATAGTTTAACGGATCCTTAAAGGATGGTTATTCCAAACATCCTTTGAGTTACTTGTATTTCAATTGCTATTTCACTTGAGTTGGATTTATTGATATAAGAATGTTAATCCTGACTCGAGTGTTTTGTGTTTTGCTTTATGCTCGGGTCAGACTGAGTGTACCAGTATTCAAGACTCACCTTTGAAGTTGGAGCTTGCTTGAAGATCCAGCCATCTATTCTGCTTTCAGTATTCGATGATTCCAGTGATGTATTCTGATTTGTATATAATGTATCGTATTACTCTTCCATTGTATCTGGTTTAACTCTGATGTAACTTATATATTTATATGGTAGCTTCATGAACTACTATCTCTTTTATTTCCGCTGCATTTATTACTCTGTGTTTGTGATCTGTGATTATTTATTTACTGTATATGTTCAGTTTTGCCAAATTTAAATTAACAACGCGGTATTTTGAGCAATTCAATTCCGGCATGAGTGTCTATCTATACACTTATAATGGAGGCGAATGGTTCAAAATAGCGGGTCATTACAGTTGGTATCAGAGCTTTGGTAGCTCTAGGCAAAACTCAACATATAGGGTAAATGTATTTACAGAATCACTCTCATTCGAGTTTCAATCTCTTCCTTTTGACTCGATTCCTTTGAATTTTGGAACGTTCCCTGCGGTTCCAAAAAAATTCATTCGTGTCCCTCACTGTTCGTCTTCTTTCAATTCTGGAGCACCCCATAACTCCATTTTGAATGATATCTATAATAGATCGGCGGTCTCGCCAATCTTCGAATGATTTGTAAAGGGGTGAAACTCCTTTACAATAGGCATTGATTTACCGGAGATTTTTGTATCCTCGGTTTACGATGCTATCTATCTCCTGCTATACCTGAATTCTAATTCTTGAGATCGAATGTCGATTTACCTCGGAATTCTACACCGAACTTATTTTTCAAGTTACGGTCGATCCGGTTAAGGTTGCCCGCGATTTATATACACTTATCCATCGCCTTATTTTGTTATTTAATTATCTCGTCTTTGTTCAAACCTATCTTCGAATCGAAATTCTCTTTGATTTGAGTCTATCAAAAATTTGAATCCCTATCCTTGCTTTGAAATCCATTATTGTATCGTTAAGTGAGGAAGTGTATTGTAAATTAATTTTAAAATGTTTTTATATTGTGTTGTTTGAGTTGTTGATGTTGATTTGGGTTTTCGATCGATTTGTCTGATCAACGCTATCGATAGGATTTCCAAAACGCTTGAACAGAGCAAACTGACACAATATTATTTTTAAATTTGGTAAATGAAATAAATTTTGAATAATTATATTATATATACAAGTATGATTTTCTGAATTTTGATAGTTAATTGAATTGTTGTTAATAAATAATATTAGATTTTAAATATGTCACCTAAACCATTGGCTTTTGTCTCATATATAAATAATTGAAATAAAAACATGGTTTATAATTTATTTGAAAACTTTAATGAATTTAAATCAAGAAACTACGAATTTAAATTTCCGGTGATTTCAAACTTTGATTTGAAAGTTTTAAAGTGTATAGTATTTAAATATTTCGAATAGGAATCGTTTGCAAAGAACTTTAAAGATTTAAATTAGTGCTCTTCTCTTTTGTCGCTGGAAAATAATTTCGGTGATGACGGCCGCATCATCGACATTCATTTTCGAGTTTCGAAAGGACGAGACCAATTCGTAGCTTTGCTACAGTTTTGTTTTGGAAATAAAATCGATTTAAATTTCTTAAGTATGATTGATTTATGTATATATGGGTATATTATTTAAATTTAATTTGATTTGATATATATATATATATATAGTATATACATAATTATCTCTAAATTGTTGAAGTTTATCGGAAATTTAATTCTTAAAATTTAGGGTAAAAGATGATTTCAATTATAAATGAAACCAAATTTTGAATTAATATTTAAACTTGAGAGAATTGAATATAAAAAAAAATTACTTACGTAATACTCAATGGCATTATATATAACTTACCTAAATTACTCAAAAGTTAACTATGTAATTGAATATTATACAGTAGAAAATGATATCAAAAGAATTTTAAATAAATTTGAGTAGTTATAATAAATGTAAATATACTTAATATATATGTGATAAGATATATTAAGTAGAAAAATATATTAAAAATTTGGAACAAAGAAGAATAAAATTTGTCGAATAAAATAATATTAATAATGGACTATTCAATTTGTGATTTTAGAAATTGTTAATTTAAGAAAATTGGATAATATATGATATGAATTGTCTTTATAAATAAATGTGAGTGCGTATAATAAATGTTATTCACTTAAAATTAAATTACAAAATGTTTATAGAGATAAATGGAATAATAAGTTAAATAAACAATAGGTATGATTAATAGAGGAAAATTGTTTTGGAAGTTAATAAATTAAATAAAATCAACTTAATAAATTTGTTTAAGGACAAGTGTTCAATATATATTAATTTAAATTAAATTTATATGGTTTGAACTAATTATTTTATTTTGTTTCAGTCTATTTTCTTTCTGGTTGTTTCTATTCTCCTACCTCCTTCCTTTTCGGGGATGAAAAGTTTTGAGTGGGGGAGAGTGTAACGACCCGTAAATTTTAACTGTTTTAATATCGTAATTAGTTGAAATTTTGTGAAATTTTAAATGATAAAATTTTGAAATATAAATTTGATATTCGGAGTGCGTCTAGTTAAACATAGCAACTGGTAAATTTTCGTCCGAAAATAGGAAAGTTTATTTCGCGCCTAAATTTACTTCAATTTAAATCAGTTAAAAAGCGATGAAAATAAAACGTTTTCGAAACTTGAATATTTTTTCATAGAAAATTCTAAATCGTCTTCTGAGCAAGACGTCATTTTTTCATTTTTCCAAATTCGGACATCTTTGGCTCCGTCGATCTTAATTTTCTGCGATTTTTGCGCATTCTCCGTTGTAGAAAATTCGAATTTTATAAATTCAATCTTATCACTGATATCTGTATGCCATTTTGATCGCCTCGTCGTGCTGATCTCTACGATATATTTAAATTTTAGTTTCCAAGTCCAGAATGCGATACAATTCGGCGAAAACGATTCCGTATCGGTACCGAATTTTCAGCTTTAACCCTTTCCTTCAGCTTCAAACTGAAATTTGCAACCCAAAAAAAAAATTTAAATGCTTTAAATTCAGTTGTCGCCCTTCCATAATCGTTTTGAAATTTTAAAAATATATAAATTTGTGTGCGTCCCTATTAATTATTTTGAATGGTCATCGTCACTTATATTACCAAAGTTGTGACCATTGCTTTACCAATGCAGAACGTGGCTTTTGTTTTTCCAAGTTGCAAAACAGTATATATAATAAATAAAATATAAAAAAAACGTATAATAACATAGCATAAGTATATTTTATACGTTGCTTCCAGCTGTCATCCCTTTTTCGAAACATTGCATATTTATTTCAATTTTTGAGCTCTTCATTCCTTCACTGTTCTTCTTCTTAATATTTTATGCTCTATAACATTACAAGCATATGCTCCTATAACTTGTTTCTCTGCCTACATATTTCCATGGCCACGAAAAGCTTCATCTTCCAGTCATTTTCCGCCCTCTTCATTATCTCCTTCCTCGTTCTTCCCCGTATGGCCTCCTCTCTCTCTCGACCATCGGTACAAGCATCTCCTGTTCATGGCCCGAACCCAGCGACCCACCCTCTAAAGCACGAGCAGCCGAAGCCGCAGATCCACCAACGCAGCCCTCCACTATCAAAACCGAACCCATCAACCAAGACCCAACCTCCATCATCTAACTACGACCAAGAGTGCGCCACCTCTTCCGCCTGCACCTGGCATACACGCCGAACGTTGTCAGCCTCCTCTCCCCTTCAATCCGACCATCTTGTCGCCTAACTCCACCATGTTCGCACTCCGGAACCCAGGTTCCCTGCTGCTTTGCTCGTCTTCCACCCTCAAGCGCCACCAACTAGCCTCGGCCTGCTCGCCCACTTCACCGAGCTGTGCCTGAGAATCGGTGATGCTACGGCCTCTCCCTCTACACCTGCCGAGCTCACCACCTGGTTCGACGGTGCTACGTCCAACTCGACTCAGCCTCCAAGATGCTGAACTCCAGCCCTGTTTCCTTAGCCTTCATCGTGCGCAGGCAAGCTTTCTCAAAAAAAAAGAGTTTTATACATTATACAAAACTTGTATTGATTTTGCCTGTAGCTGTTTACATCAATCTCTTTTGCTTTGGATCTATCTCCCCTCTGTTCTATTGAATGTATATATTAGTAATATATATATATATATATGGTGTTTATGTATAATATATGTTGTACAGTGTTAGGTTTTGTTATATATTCTATGACATATACATTAGTTTATAAATAGTACATGGTTTTGAAATTTAGGGCTGTCTTGTTTGTTTGTTTTTTTCATAAAAGTTACATATCTATATTGTAAATATATCGATATGTATTGCGTTTATTCACCTGACAGTTTCGGTTCCTTTGTTTAAAAAAAAGTAAGTAAGTTTAAAAAAATAAATTTATAAGTTGGTTATATATTTGCTGTCTATGTTTAAAGTTGTCCGATAGTTATATATTTGTTTAAAATTGAAGTTTATAATATAAGTGGCACGCGTATTCTCTTTGCCAGTTTTCGAGTCTGCATACATTTGGCTTCATGTAAATTTGATCTAGTTATCTATTTATATAGTTTATATACATATAGTCAGTTTTATGAGTTACTATTATATGTATTAAGTTTACTTAAGATTTTTTTTAATACATGTATGAATTGTTATGATTTATATATTAGTTTATATACGTTGTATTCATGTGTTTATATTATTTATATTTATATAGTGAATACGTCAGTGTATAATCTTATGTATGGCTGCGTGCACCTTTATGAGTCTACAGACTATTATGTTACAAGTTTTGTTTACTTTTCTTTTATATTTATTTATTTCTAACGCATATGGGTATATAAGTTTATTTAACCTGTTTGGTTATAGAAACATATATTTACGCAACGATATTTATACAATGCATACGTGATGTTTATATAAATCCTAGTTTACCAAAGCTTATATTAGTCATATATATAAGTATACTTATATCAATTATCTGCATCAAACCAGTCTGATTTGATTTCGTCTATCCCTTATCTATCAGTTTTGTTCGTTGATTTGTGCCAATCTTATCTTGCTTTGGAAGCCGTGCTCGGATTCACAACTCGTTTCATTTGTCAAAACTCCTCTAGCCTCGAAAGGTGAGAAATCACTCACGATTAACGTTCTTTTATTTATTAAATTTGATTTCAATTGAAACGACAATTGAAATATGCTGCAGTTAATCATTTACACTGTTTATATGCTATTACCTATATCAGTTCACTTGTGACATCTGACACCATTATCTGTTAATTATTTATGCGATGATAATACAGTTTGGCTGATAATTGATTGATTGTTGATGTTTATATTGGACGTTAAATTGTTAATGTTAAAATGATAAATAGTATGCAATTGAACTTGATATAGGTTAGTTAAATGTTAAATTTGATTAAATGACGTTTGTATAATATGACCCATCTAACTGTCAAATTTATTGACACGTAGGATTTGTTTAATTACATCTTGAACCACTGAATGTATGTTGTTAAATTGATGATGGATGAAACTGTAATAGATGACAAGTGAAAACCGTAATGTAATAATCTTTAATCTACATGAAATGATAGTGTAGATTCTAGAAATAATTATATTAATTTGCACAAATAACAATGTGAATTAATACGATTATTTCGGGATTTTTGAATTGATTATTGGATTGATATTGATTGTTGTCATTGCTTGTTTATTTACTTTGACACCATCCCAGTTATCACACTGCAAGTTCCCTTTGCTATGCTTTGATTTTGAATTGAATTAGAATCGGGTTGAAATGATAAATACCCAAAATTTAACTTTGACTTAGGGTAGAGAATTAAATAAAACCCGATTGGTCAATAATTTGATTTGAAAAAAAATGAAGATTTCATTTGAATAAATAATATGGTTTTGAAACGAAGTTGGAAATTGAATTTTTGATGAAATTTAAATGTGAATATTTAATAATCTGAAATAAAATATTAATAAGAAATTGATAAAAGAATGTTGTTTAATTTAAGAAATGATTGAATTAAGTTTTGAAATTATTTAATAATTTAATGAGATTGAATTATTTAATAATTGAATAAAATTGAATCCTTTGATAATTAAAATTTAACTTTTTAATTAGTGAAATTTAGTTCTTTATTAATTGAGCTTTGAAATTGTAACTAAGTAAATAAATATGTGAAATTGAATTTCTTTATCAAGAAATGCAAATGTGATTTTTGAAATTAATGTAAGACTTGTAATTGAAAGAATTTGATTTGATGAATTTAATTTAATTCAATTTGTAAGTTTTGATATAATGAAGTTGAATTTAAATAATGGATTTAATGAAATGGAAATTTAATAAAAATTGTTTTTGAATGGTGAAATTTACCTAATGAATATGAATGAAATCGATAAATGGATTTATATTGCTTTGAATGTTAAATTAAATTAATTTAAATGATTTTGGAATGAAACTTATATACGAACTTGAATCCAAATTTGAATTGTTTTAAATAAAGATTGAATTTGAATTATAAGATTCCGAAATGGTAATTTGGAAGTTTTGAAATGTAAATTATGGAAATTGGTTTAGAAAGACGAATGAAATGTTGGTTTGCGAATTCTAAATTGGAATTGAAATTGATTTGGTTTTGAAATATATTAACGACCAATCGGTGTAATAATTACAGAAGTTATTAAAGAGACCGGAATCGGTTATGGATATACTCTCTATCTAAACCGAAAACCACTTTAATAACTATACGCGCGGAGTGTGATCCAGAATGAAGTGGTTGGATTGACGAACGCGATGATTGAAGAAAGAGAACGATAATGGATAGCCTTGACACTTGTGTCAAATTGGAAATTACTAAAACAGGAGCCATGCCGGGCCAATGGAGGTCAGCTACCTCAAGCGAACACACTTCTTCGAAAATTACTCATTACTTGATGTCGATTGGTGCACCCTTGATTTTGGGAGTGTTGTTTCGCGGTGTTGCGGTCGCTGCGGCGATGCGTTCTCACCAGTCCGGATCAGGCGAACGGTAGTTTCACTACCTTGGGTATTGCCTCATGTGCCTTGTCATACTTGTATCCCTTTATACGCGACCACTACGAATTTGTTTTGTGTTATACCTATGGAGTACTCCCTGATAGCCCACTAGTTTACGGTGGAGTTTACAGTGCTGTATAGTCTATAACGCTTATATAAAATGTGTTAAGGGGGATAATGGTAACGCCTTAACACTATTTTGATATCTTATATTACTGATAGACATTATCTACTTATCGTACACTACTACATAGTAGATAGTTTAACGGATCCTTAAAGGATGGTTATTCCAAACATCCTTTGAGTTACTTGTATTTCAATTGCTATTTCACTTGAGTTGGATTTATTGATATAAGAATGTTAATCCTGACTCGAGTGTTTTGTGTTTTGCTTTACGCTCGGGTCAGATTGAGTGTACCAGTATTCGAGACTCACCTTTGAAGTTGGAGCTTGCTTGAAGATCCAGCCATCTATTCTGCTTTCAGTATTCGATGATTCCAGTGATGTATTCTGATTTGTATCTAATGTATCGTATTACTCTTTCGTTGTATCTGGTTTAACTCTGATGTAACTTATATATTTATATGGTAGCTTCATGAACTACTATCTCTTTTATTTCCGCTGCATTTATTACTCTGTGTCTGTGATCTGTGATTATTTATTTACTGTATATGTTCAGTTTTGCCAAATTTAAATTAACAATGCGGTATTTTGAGCAATTCAATTCCGGCATGAGTGTCTACCTATACACTTATAATGGAGGCGAATGGTCCATAATAGCGGGTCGTTACAGATTCACAGCCCTTAAGGAAGTAACAAGGTATAAGGGTTCCGAACTTAACCTATCGACCAAACACTGAGATATAAATGAATGCAACGCACTGGTATCAAATAGTACCCTAACTGGAATACTTTGAATTAAAAGCATACCTTCCATCACAGTCTTTCCTTTCTCAGGAGCAGTTAGTCTAGTGAATGATGGTCCTAAAGCAAAGACCTTTCCCTTATCCGCTTTGACCGGTTTTGGATACTGATTCTTGTAATTCCCAATCTGGTCGCAGTTGAAGCACTTCACTCCCTTCTTTTCTGCAACCTTCTTCCCTTTTCCAGTTCGACATTCTTGAGCATATTGTCCCTTCATATCACACGTAGAGCATACTAAATTAGCCTTCGACTTCTTAGCAGCTTCTCCCTTTTGGGTTCCTTTCTTCTTAAAGAATTTCCATTTCTTGCCGTGATAAACCTGGGTTTCAACCTGCTTCTCCTTCCTATAAGTAGAAAGCATCTCTTCATTCCAGATTGCCGTCTCCACTACAATTGTACTTGGATCATGGAGACGTGGCATTGTCGCCTTTGCAATCTCGGGTCTTAACGCTCGAATAAAGTTCTCGTTTTTTTAATGATGGTGTCATTGATAGCATATCTGTATCTGGACAACTCATCAAACTTCATAGCATACTCAATCACCGACATCTCTCCCTGCACTAAGTCCATGAACTTTCTCAAAAATATTGACTTGGCAACTTTATACAAAAACCTCTCTTCAAATCTCCTTCAAAATTCCACCAAAGTAAACTCCTCCTCGGGAACTATTATTGTAACACTATTGCAACTACCCAGAGGCAAGTCTCCTATTCTACTCATCATTTAATCCCAAGTCAACAAAGATCCTTTCACAATGCAAAAGCCAATTCTCTACCTCTATAGCATCCTCTATTCCCAAAAACGGCTTCCCACAAAGGCTGGTATAATCCCTGCTCAGGTTAGTATAGTTATTGCCAACTGGGACCACGGGATTAGCTCCTCCAACATTCGCAGTATTTCCCCTAGCTATTCCTGCAACTACTCTATCTTGCATCAGATTGAAAAAGAACCGATACATCATCCTCATATCTACTAGTGGGATTCTAGCACCTTCATTGGTATTTGCATTTGGATTAGAATTTGCTTGTTGACCCGAGTTCCTCCTGGTATTGGGTCGAGCATATCCATTAGTTGTGGTACTTCCTCCACCTAGATTTCCTCTTTTGTTTCCTGCCTCCATATCTTCCTTTCTCATATATCTCCATACGAGCCTTAGTAAGATACAGAAGAATGACCTAAGAGAGAGGGGAGTACGTACTCATAAATATAACAAATACAAGTACGTTACTATAGCATTAACCCAAAACTTCGATCTTATTTTTTGGTTCATTAGATTATGTTTTGAAAATATTTTAGGTTTAATTTTTTTTAAGTTTATATAAACCTATGCTCTGATACCAACTTGTAACATCCTCCATCTGAAGGCCCAAAACTAACCGCTAAAGACGCTGTAGTCATCTATAGTTATTAATTCTCAATGACCAAATGCGGTAATGGTAGATTCATTGATATACCAGAAACACGTGGATATGCAAAAAATTTAAAATTATAAAATAGATTTCTCATTCAACTTCAAATTGCATATCAGATTCATTACATAATCCCATATCGTAAACCACGTTCAGAGAAATATAATTATTACAAAATACACTAAGAGCAGCATATGAAGATGCTCCCTTGGTTGATCAGAGTCTAAATATAGGCAACTAAACAACTTTGCCGTTACAACCAAAACACAGCGGAATTAAATAGAAAAGAACTCCTAATAGCTAGATTGCCTCTTGCACGTCTTTGAAAGCTTATTCATCTGAAGGAGAACCTGAAAACCTTAACTCTCAAACTACTCAAAATCAATTGAGCACCTAAGAGTTTAAGGGGAAAACATAAACTTTTAGTCAAACAAAAAGCCTGGTGTGAATAATGACCTACCATCTCGAACCATATAGATATCTAGTTAGGACATGCCACTTACGGAATGGGTTTTCCCCTCAGTAGTATCTTAAGTCAATTTTATAATAACCATATACTGTGCACCTGCGTCCATAATGGTTAAAACACAACATAATAAAATGTATCATGATGATATGCAAACATGCAATATATCCTGGATTTCTCATCCTCATTCATTTGACTATCTGTCTCGGTTATAGTTTCTAGGGTCACTATTAACCTATCAGTTTTCATGGGCTGACTAATAACCTATTCAAAGCTTACGGACTATATGCTTGGTTTCATAGTTTTCATGGGTTCACTAAGAACCTATTGGTATCTACCAATAACTTCATCAAATTATATTTTTCATGGGCTCACTATGAACCTATTGGGTTCTCCAATAACTTCTCTCCTATCATAGTTTTCATTGTTAACTATGAACCTATTGATATTTGTCAATAACTTAATCCGGATATAGTTTTCATGGGATCACTAAGAACCTATTGGCTCCTACCAATAAAAATTTCCATACATAGTTTTCATAGGCTCACTATGAACCTATCTAAACTAACAACTCCTTGATCAGTCTTTGGGCATCCTATGTTCTGATCTACCTGACCTCCTGGATGCAATTCTACTCATACAGGAGTTAACTCAATATATATTAATTACTAGGTCAACCTAATTGGTTATTCTGCCCTTAACACCCTAAATTCTAGTCATGGGTTAATTATAAGTAAACATGTTTATAGGAGAAGCACACATAATAACTGATCATTATATAATAAGACAAACATCTATGGTTTAATAACCTTGTAATCCTTTTCAACTGAAACATAGTTAATACTTTTAACCTATTATTTTTATCAAGGAAAGCTTCTTTAAAAATTTCAAAGTTAAATGCCATTTCAAAGCTCTTTCATATTGTCATGGTTTTATCTTAAAAATTGAGATTACGTTCCTTATTTTGAAAACTAAAGCCTTCGAAACCTTGGGCCTTTTCTTTCGAAACCATTAAAACTTACCTTTTGAAAATATTCAAACCTTCCTTTCAAAACACTTAAAGATATACCTTTTGAAACACTCGGAACATTTCTTTCGAAAGCATTGAAATCTTCCTTTCGAAATCATTAAAACATTCCATTCGAAAGTATTAAGGCTTATCTTTCAAAACCACTTAGTTCAAGTAGAATTTATAGAAGCATGGCTTCACAACCATATGAAAGTATCTCTTTCAAAAACATTGGTTTTAACCTTAAATATAACTTCTGGGTCAAAGTGAACATAAGAAAAAGCAACCCTTGCGAAAACATTAATCTCCAAGTAAAAGAATTTAGGGAACAAATGGCTTCGAAACCACCCTTTTTGAAAGCAATGATCTTTAAGTAAAGTAATTTAAGTAAAGTAATTGAGGGAAAATGATAGCTTCGAAACGACCTTTCAATCCCATTGCCTTCAAAACCTTTAAAAAAAGTGACTGTAGGGACCCTTTAGAAAGCATTGGAATGTGGCTTCAATATTAATAAAACAAAAGCTTCCCTTCTGAACTCATTGTTATAAGGCTATAAAGAAAAGCGGCCTTTAACCAATTCGAAGGTATAGACGACAACTAGGTTTCGACTAGGTTCAAAAGCAACTATCCTTCTAAAATCTCCTATTCAAAACTAAATAAGCGGCAACTCATTCGAAAGCTCTTTTCTAAAACAAAGGCAGGTTAACTGATTCGAAAGCTATTATAGGTGGCTTCAACCCCTTTGAAAGCATTGTTTATAAACAGAAGTAATTCAAAGTTAATAAGAATAGCTTCTACCCCTTCAAAAGCTAGGTTTCGACATTGTCCTTTCCGCCTTTCTCCAATCCACTATGTATCAATGGCTTGATACCATGTGTTTTGGTTTCGAATGGGTTCGTAAGCAGCGATATGGTGTTGAAAGCCATCAGATATAAGTGGCGAAGTAGTAAATCCAAAGAAAATTGGTTTTTTAGCCTTTAGAAGAAATTTCTTTTCATCCACTTGCCTTATTTGTCAACTTTTGGTTGGTTGTCAAATCCTTTACCAAAATATTTTTCTAAAAAGGCTGTCGAATTCATCAATCAATAATCAAAAATATGTTAGCAATGAAGCCCTTCCCCTTAACAAAACAATTAAGACATTTAAGTTATTAATTTTAATTAATTTAATTTCCATAGTAAATCCCTTAGGAAAAATCCCCAAAAATCATCTTGATTCACTTTTGATATGTTTTTTAACATATATAAATTTCGGACCCAATATCCTTTATATAATTGCTGTAAATTAATTTTTAAACCCAAATTATCTATTTCTTCCATTCAAAGTTCATAATAAATTATCTATGGCTTGGAATATTATGAAAATTTAAACCCATCTCCAAAATAATGCTTTACATAACATACTCAATCCTCATGGCATTCGAAACCCATTTTACACGGTTTTAACCGTAAAATCGAATCATACCTTTTACAAACATACTTGTCTAAATCAAACATGTCATATAATCAAAGCATATCATCATTCAAATCATCCAAACAGTTTTAAAACCTTAAACCCAAAATTAAGATGTTCATAAAAACATATATGAGATGGTTTAGATTATTATTCACCTTTTTTGGATAAAGAACTTGGGATTTGCTCTTGTTTTAATCTCCCTAACTTAAATCTTTGCTTCTAATGATAGTTGAACTCCTTTTCTCTTAGGGTTATGGCCTGCTTTGGTCTCCTTTATTTTTTGTTTTATGAAAGTATGATAATGAGAATGAGGTAAGGGTTTATGGGATATAGGGTTATATATGGTTATTTCCATAATACCCTTGCATTATTCTCTTGAGTATTTAACTTATAAAGCCATTTTATAAACCCATTCTCATGATTTCATTTAGTTAAGGCACGACCTCTATTTAGTTTTCAAATCTCAATCCCCCTATCACTGTAGTCTTTACATTATTCTATTTAATTTATTTAATTAAATCTCCTGAATAATGTTATTTAAAATTAGGGGTGTTACACATTCACTATAATAAGAAATGAGGTATAGGAAATGTATTACAGAAAGTTCACTGTAAATTAGGAACCCACTCAATATTACATGGATGCTCAATCTTAATGTAGTTCTCTAATGTTCTAAATAAACATTCATGAAAATTTAATATGCCTCACTTTATACATGTACTAGATGTTATTAATAATTGAAAATAAAATTCTAAAACTGTAAGACATGATTAAACTATTTTCAGTTCAAGTCTTAAATGGTAAACAGTAAAAAGTGATGAAATATTTCAGTATTAGGATAGTTATATTTTACCTCTCCTTAATCTTGCTGCTTTTTACCTATTGATGCTTCGAGTTCAAATGTCTTCTGCTAAGTGAGAAACTTGGAAAAAATCATAATATATAAATAATTAGGACATCATACTAATTAGTCATTAACGTAAAATATTAAAATCCTAATATAAAATGGTAGTACTTTGAAAAAGAATGGTTATTACTTTTTCTCAATTTTAGTAATTGGAATTGACGGTTAATTAATATAACTATGCATAAAACTAGGTATATTTACACTCTTTACGAATATAACAATGTATAAAACAAATATCAATAAAGGATGCTTATATCATACCAAAATACCCTCACAATCCTTCCTTATATTACTTTCATCCCTATAGTTGACATCTCTATCATCAAGTAGTGACTCATCTGCTGGTTTGCTAGTTGACTCATTTGCCTCGTCATAGTTTTCCCACTCTTGAAAACCTCTATGGGTGCTCTTAGCACAACATACCAATTTGAAGAACTACTTTTTCTACAAAAAAAACACTTGTACAGCTTGCGTTGGTAAAATGAAAAGATCGCTTGCAAATTGATTTTGGAACTGATGTAAATTGACTAAAGTAAATCCATCTTCGACCTTCACTCCACGATCAATATTTGCCCAATCACACTTAAATAAGGTAATTTGAAACTGGCAGTAGTCTGACAACAAAATGTCATGCAAACCCCATAATATATTACTTTCTCAATGGACCCATCTACGCGAACAATACTTGCCTCAATGGAAACATCACTATTTTGTGTAGATTTCCACCACTATTTTGTGTAGACCTCTCATTGTCTTTTGTATGAAAATGTCGGCCATTAATAATATAACCAGTATAAGAAATTACTTGAAGGTGAGGTTCATATGCAAGCCAATTTATTAGTTCGCTAACATTAGATATCTTTCTATCATCTTTAACCTGGGAAAGCATAATATTATATATAAAGATTGATCACTATTTTGTGTAGACTTCTATATCAAACTTATCCATCTTAAAATAAAATATAATGCTATCAAACTTTTGTTTAAACCAATGACTAAAAGTCTCCGAATGTAGCTTTGAAAGTTCCACAACATCTCATGAAAGCTGGGGATGCAAAAGTTTCGGCTCCTTATTATGCATCCTATATACATAAATATACAAGTCAAAATCTAATTTACTTCACACATAATAGTTGAATTGAACTTATATGTAACAACCCGCCTTTTTGTGCGCTTTAAGCAGACACACATGTCGACTCAAACCATACAGAAGGGCGGATTGTTATTGGGGTGAATAAGAAAAAGCAGAGAAAGAAACAAAACAAAATAAAATCTCGCAGCGGAATGACAAAATATAATAATTAAATAACAGTTCATGAAGCTGTATACAAAACATTTGATTATACTTATACAATACAAAATCAGAGTTACACATATCAGAGATAAATATATAACATTGCAGCGGAACAGTATGATGCAGTGGAATAATATAATAAATAATAATAATACAATCTTCGTCTTCGTCCTTTGGAAATAAGGTCTTCAAATCCTGAAATGCTCAGGTTGACCAGAGCGAATTGAAAAGACAAAATACTCGAGTCAGAACTAAAGATCTTATATAAGTTAAATAACCGATAAATAAATATGAGTGTAAACGGCGTCGAAGATGTTTACGGGGTTTGACATCTCTTATCCAGTGTCTAACGTGAGTGCAGTAACTTAAGAGATGTTCGGGATTCACATCTCCTAAGGATCCGTTAAACTATCTACTATGTAGTAAAATACGCTATTATAATATGTCTACAGTAAAGTATTAAAATAGCGTTAAGGCGTTACCCATATCCCCCTTAACACATTTTTATAATTCCAATAGTCTATACAGTACCATAACTCCCCGTAAACTGGGGTCGCCAGAGGATAACCCATAGGTACGACATAAAACAAACTTGTAAAAGGCGCGCTAGGGTAGGTGATATGGCACAACTAGGCAATACCAAGGTAGATATACCAATTACACTTCTGGACCGGTGGTAACGCATAGCAACTACTACCGCCCACCTCGGAACTCACTCCCGAATCAAAAAAATCGAGGGTGGCCACCAAATAAATCGCAAAGTCAGAATATAGTATCGATTGAATGTGTCCGATCGGAGGAATGACCTCACTTAGCCCGTCGATTGCACCTGTTTTAGCCACCTTAAGCCAACTCACGGGAGTCGGGTGCATGTATATACCTTGTAGGATCGTTGTCACCATCCTACTACATTCTGGAATCTCCACCGCGTACACAGTTATCAAAGTGGTTTTCGGTATCGACAGAGAGTATGCCCATATCCGATCCTGGTCTCTTTAACAACCAAACGCTTATATCACGGATGGTTCTTTTACATTTCCAAAATCCTTTCATAATTGATATCAAAATATCATATTCAATTCAAATCATATCATTTTCGAAATCATTACTTACTTCCGAAATTATATCACATTGAAATCACAGTTCGAAATTATATTTCCTTTCAAAATTTGTAACAACCCGCATGTTTAACAATTTTATATTTAAATGTTTAATTTAAATGTAGCGTCGTTAGTCGGATTTTAGGGTCCGAAATGTTACTTTTTGCAAACGGCCGAATTGGAGCTCGAAAATATTTCCATTGAGTTCAAAATGGCGTTTGCGATCTTTTTGAGTATAATCTTCGATATGTTTGGAGTAAGATGACTTTTGCCACTTTTTTCTATTTGGGCTTGGGTTTGGGTTCAGCCCTTAACCCCACTTAACCCCCTAGCTCTCTAACTCTTCATCCATTCACTCCCATTTCATTTCATTTCCTCAGGCAAACTGAAAATGGTGGAGAGGAAGAGGAATTAGAAATTACAAAACCCTAGTTTCTTCTTGCAACTTGAAATCTTGCTCCAAAAATCAAAGAGAAGGATAGGTAAGCCTCCTCTTCATCTTCTCCAACTCTTCTCCTCTTCAATTTCAAAAATTTCCTAACCCTAATTTGGGAAATATGTGTTTATTCTTAGATTGAAGTTTTTAGAGTTGAAGTGGAGTGTGGTTGGTTGTTTCTTTGCATTTGAGCTCCTTCTTCTTCTTAGTTTTGTGTAAAAAGGTGAGATTTTATCTCACATCTATGACTATAATCATCTTTGAGTGATGGGTATGGATTCCTATTACTTGTTCATATGCATTTGATCTTTGTTTGGATTGGTTTTATGTACATTCCAATTCTTGGGTTTCAAAGTCTAATTTTTTTATGAACATTCCTTTATGGATGTTTTGATCTTGTTTTGGTAATGAATCGATGTGCTTATAGGACCGGGTAGCCGTTAGGCATGAACCCTTAGCGTCCGTGCTCGACCGATTGAAAGTTGGGAGAGTTTGATCATCATTTGAATAGGCTGGAAACAGCCCAGGTTCAGGTCCGGCCGACCGACCTGCTACCTGAGCTATTCCCTGCCTCTGTTTTGGAAGTGCAGGAATTCAGGCTCCGGCTGATCGACCCAGGAAGTCCGGTCGACCGACCTGCTTCCCGAGAATTTTCCAGAACAGTGTCCAGCCGACCGAGCACTGTAGCCGGCCGACCGACCTGCTCCTGTTTTGCCTATTTTTGTTCGTTTTGTTTGATTTTACAAATTTTATCGATTCAAGTTGGTTCTTAGTGTTTGTTATTGCATCTTTGGCTATTGATAACTTACTTTTGACTTCAATTCATGGTTCTTATAAATAATCCCTCTAAATCATATTAAAAGCTCCCTTCTTCGCTTTATAAATTTCTATTTAAACACACACAATTTTACACTTCGAACGAAGTGGAAAGGAGATTAAATGGTTAGGTAAAACACGGACCATGAATCCGCGCGTTCACCTTTCCGATTAATCCTCGACCTATTCGATTGATCGTTTTGACCTTTGTGTCTGGTTTACCGATGAGATGAGGTAAACATTGTAATGCTTTGAGTGTGAAATTGGCTAATGGATAGTAAACCGTTTAGTGCGAACGAGTGGTTATGGGACTCGCGTTAACACTTTTCGGGTTCCTTTTCAAGAGTTGTGACACATTCCGCCAGTTAGTGGTGTCCAGTACTGGGCCTCCGGACCTTCACCACTATGGTTTGTTGCCTTTGGGATAATGTCTTTGGACTGTCTCCCTAGGTTTGTTGCCTTCGGGTATGTTGCCTTCGGGTTTGTGCCTTCGGGTTTGTGCCTTCGGGTTTGTTGCCCTATAGTATCGCTTCCGATGTTGGTCTTTTTGAGCCGCATGGGTGATATTAGGTTTGGAGCCTTCAGGCTTATGGATCCTTGTTATACAGTACTGAGCTCGAGCATCTTTTGTTGTTTTGATTGATATGTATATTCCCTAGTGCATTGCCTTTCGGTGTTGGTCTTTTTGAGCCGCATGATATGTAGCGATCATCTAGTGGAACTTGTGTACCTTCATTGGTATTTGTTATTTGCCTTTTGGCTTGATTTGGGATATGATATCCTTTGCTTGTTGAGATGTCGGTGATATGAGGCTTGTTTTGTTATGATTCATCTTATGTTAGATGATTGAGTTATCTCCTTTAGAGATATTTGCTATACTATATAACCTTGCAGGTTTATTGTTGTTCAGTTTATCTAACTGATTTGTTTAGCTAGACTGACCCGTGTATTTTATACTCGGGTCAGACCGAGATGTTTCAGGTTAGGTGCTTTTGGACTTAGCCTATTTTGCTTCCGCATGGACTACTCCGCTAGCTTCTTTTTATCATAGCTTTTTGCGTAGTCCTATTTTGCTGTAACTCTGATATGTATTTTTTTGGAATCGTTTGTATATTGTGGTTTGCCATACCACTTGACATGTATTATTTTGTATACTCTGTTATGTATCAGTATATGTGTTTATGATGATCCACTGTTCTGTGATGTTTATTACATTTGAGTTGTTATATTCTGTTCTGATAGATCCTCTAGCCACCTATGGTTTTGTTTTAAGTATTCATTGGATATGTAGATCTGCTAGGTAAGGCAATTATCGATGTATTCAATAGATAGTTAAAGCAAGGCTATAGATGGTCGCTCCTATCCAGCTTTATTCTCCGCATTAGTAGACGGTGTTACCTTGTAATACTCTTTGCTAATGTGGGTCTCGGAGTGGGGCGTCACAAAAGTCATATTTCCAAAATAGGTTAAACTCTCATTTCAAAATTATCATATTAAACCAAATATGTTATTTAAATCCCAACTTAGGTTATAACATCATTAACCATATTCACTTTAGAAATCGAGAATTTGAATATAAACCCATCAATTTTACTTAGTTTAGAATTTAGAAGAAAATAGTTTTAAATAGTTATAATTAGTTAATATAGATTTAAAATAGATTAAATATAATTAAAATAGATTAAATATCTTTAAAATAGATAAATTAGATTTAAAATAAGTTAAAACAGGTTAATTAGTTTAAATAAATTAAATGGTTTAAAATAGGTTAAAGTGATTTAATAAAATTAATACATGTTAAAATAGTTTAATACTTTGAAATCTTAATAATTAGAAATTTTGAAATAATATATTTTTAAAACAGTTTATATTAAAACATGAATTTGGAATTAATATCAAATTAAACTATTCATTTCATTTCAACACATTTGGACCATTTTCAATTTCCGAGTCAACAAACCAAATTCCAAATCTTTCAATTTAACGTTTCAATAAACTATTGAATTTCATATTGTTTCAATCTATGTTCAAATATCAATTTGGATTACTTCAATTTCAAAATATTTCAAAGTATTTTCATACAACTTCAATAACTTAATTTCGATAGAATTTCATTTATACTTAAAGGTTTAACTTTAAACTTCCAATTTAATTTCTTAAAGCAATTCCTTTTAAACCAATTCACATCTCAACACAAAACCTGATTTTTCAATAATACTTCAATTTATATAAATCAAATTTTATTTCAAAATATCATCTAATTGAATTCGAAAATTAAGGATTTTAAAATCATTTAATTTAACCAATTCGGTGTCTGTATATAATTCTCTACCCTTGGGTCAAGTGATACAGATATTTATCATTTCAATCCGCAATTTAAAATTTTATATTTACAGATATATATCATTTCAATCCGCAATCCCAAAAATATTTAAAATCCATAAAATCGCTTAAGTGTATCATTTCGACCCATAACGATTTTTCCTTAATCTATTGATCATTCGGGTATGTATCGTTTCAACCCATAGTGAATTTGCAGTTTATAACGATATAAAATAAAACATCCATTCATCCAATATCAACAATCAACATCCAATACAATCATCATCCAAATCAATCAATAAATATCAATATAGAACTAATAATCAATAACAGGTATTTAACTGGCAATTTATATTCAATAATAAATTAAATAACGATTTAATTCAATAAATTCAATTTAACTGAGATGATGATTTAAAATATACCAAACAGTCATAAATAAATATCTTATCACATCATAAATTTAACTTAACAAACATAAGGAATTTTAGAAGTTGTGAGTGGGTTAAAACACTCACCTTTGAATTTAAATCGAATTTAAATCCAATTTAAACCCAAAATTTGAACAATCTTAGAATTCGTCCAAACCAGCGTTAAAATCTCGAAATTTCGATACGATCCCAGGGGATCAAACCACGCGTGAATTTGACCTCGTATGTGAAAATTATTGCGATCTGAACAATTAAACGATTTAAATTAAAATAAATAAAATAAATAACCAAATATACACGTTACCAAATCAGAGCACCACGTCGCCTAAAGACATCACAGCGAAACCCTAGCAACTACAGGAATCATCGTTCAAGATAGTAGCTGCCGCCGCTATCATACACGATCTCTCCCTGGCCTCGGTCTGCACGCGGCCCCACCAAGGCGCGTCTTCCCTCAACTATGGCGACCCCTCGGTGACCACCTCAATCGCTTAAAAGGTGACAGCCATCGTGCCCTTCGTTAAGCCCTAGGCAAATTTCTGACGATGATCCAGCCGTCGAAGCAACGAACAAGGCACGCCGATGAACTACGCTCGTCGATCTCCACCCAACTGTACCATTGATTTGACGATCCATCGAAGTTGATCGTCGCGTGATGAACGACCGAAACTAATTCGTTGATTCCTAGAAAACCGATAATTAGATTCAAGAAATGAGTTGAAAATCTAGGTTACGCTCGTCGAGAGTTTCAAATCGATATATGATTTGATATATATTGAGGAGTTTGAATTTTGAAGTTCAATTTTGAAAATTTAGGGTTTTCAGCCATTGAGAAAGAGGAGCAACAAAAATTTCTGTACGTACAGAAATGAGAACAAGAAAGGCTGCTAGGGTTTATAATCGGATATATATAGCTAGATCGGTAATAGGAACAAATGGATCTAATCGGTTTGAAAGTTGAACTATAAATGACCCGAAAAGCCCGTTCTGTCTCCGGAACGAAATTGGGTCTACCCATATATCAGAATAGATGTTTTCAAATATTTTAAACTCAATAGAACAGGTTTCAAGTCCTAATTCCATCGTATGAAGAAGTTATGCTAAAATCATCTTATTTCAAATTGATTTCAATTGATTTTAATTAAATTGATTTCTAGGCATTTCGAGTCCGTACGATCAACGACAAGTCCGATCATTACGAAACTTGAAATCTTACAATAATTCACTATTACGGATCCGATGAAACTGGTTTTGTCGAAATCTGAGTCAGTGGCCAGAATGGCTATATTTCAGTTAATTAAATAAATTAATATTAAATTAATTAAGTCACATTTTCAGTTTAAATTTTAATAATTTAAAACTTCTATCATTTTTGATTTCTTAATCACTTACAATAATTTAAACAAATTTAGATTGTCAATTTATTGTTGATTAATCCACAATTTCAGTGTTTAATTTCAATTTCATTAAATTCAGAAATTATAAATTAAATTTTCAATAATTCCATTTAATTGACCTTTCATCCTATTATTCAATCCATTATTATCAAATGGATGAAATTAACATTGGTTCATGATCTATTACATTAATATTCTCAAATTTCATCTTAATCTTTATTAACGTAATATTTAAATATTTAATTTCATTTATTTGCAATTAATCCAATTAATATAATTTAAATTCTAATAAATTAATAAATCTTGACTTCCATTCTTTTTATTCAACCAATTGTCTTATTATGAATAAAATTAACATTATTTCCTAATATTAACTTAATTTACATTAATATAATATTTAATTACATTTATTGAAATTTATTTCCAATTTAAATTAACATGCTAAATAGATAGGTAACATACAATAGTTTGCCATAGTTAACCTTTAGTCACATTAATAAGCTTTTATTACTTACAAACCAATGTTACCATTTATTTTCATAATACTAATTTCATTCAATTTCCATTAACTATCTATTATTTCCTTGGTAAATCCAATATTTCATTTATTCACTTATATTCAATTTATAACCAAGTATAGCATTTTTATTATTTCAATTAATTGGAATTTCATTCAATTTATCAAAAATTTACTTTAATTAACATTGTTACATTTCATTTTAGTATTCATTTCATTATTACATTACAACTTTTTATTTCTTCCAATATTAAATAACAAGATTCATTAAATTAACAAATTAAATTATCGAAAATTTACGGGTCGTTACACTCTTCCCCACTCAAAACTTTTCGTCCCCGAAAAGGAAAAATGAGGGAAAAGAAAAAATTTGTAATCAATATATCTTATTAAAAATATTACATTTTATAAAAAAATAAATTTACAAAATTAATTAATTTAAATAAAATATATCAATTTATAACCATTAAATCCTTTTATACTCAAAGTAATAAAGTTTGGAAAACATTTCTCAAAATTTTCTACGTCCAAAATTCACGAAAAATTTCGGCAGAGTCTCCTTTGTATGGAGAGGCTCGAGAGAAATAATAATATCAATAATAACAATATATCATATATTTTCAAAATAATATATATCCTAACAGCGGGAAAACAATATAATATCGCTAGAAAACCGTAATCCGAGAACGTACCTATTTGTCGGACCAACAACGCTTAATTACGAAACCAAAAGCAGTGGCAATTGCTTCCATAACCTGTATTTCACTTATATAATCTAAAAGAGTTAATAATTATATAAAATGAAATATTTAAAGTTGTTTCAACCACTAACAATCAATCAATATGAAACAACAATCACTTATAACCACAACATACAATCATCATATGAAATTAATACAAATCAATTTATCCATCCATAGCAAACAAACAAATGGTTTGTTTGGGTTCATAAATTTTTAACTACTTAGAATGACAAATAAACTACTGAGTGCACCATTTACTCAACAGTCTTAGATGAACTCAATATATTATTCATACATCTTAAACAATTAGAAGTATCATATCCCAAATAACCCATAAACCAAAACAAACAATAATTTACAATGTACTTGAGTTATTCTTATTAAATTTCTTTCACAACATTTTACAGTTTTTATTTTTCTTTTCATTCATACAAGGATTATTTCTTTAACTTACATTTATCTCTTCCAAATTTTATTCCCATTCATTCATTCGGTGTTTATTTCATATATTTTTTCCTTTATTACTTACAAAAAAATTCATTTTCATTTATTCATATCATGTCAATTTCTTTTATTGCATTACATTCATTTTATTATTTACTTTAATTATAAATAGTTTCAATATTAACTTAAGTTCAAAATCCTTTACTTACGGTACTCATTTTCTATTTTATTTAATTAGTAGTATTACAATTTTAACTCAAGTATATAACTATTTTCATATCAAATTTCTTATTTATAAAAGTAAATTTCACTGAACACTTCCATTACATAAGTTTTACTTGTAAAAATTTCCATTACATATTCTTTTAACATTTCAACATTTTATAATTGGTAAGTTAGATACATACATATACATATATATATATATATACATATATATATACATATATATATATACATATATATATATATGTCTTTAAGAATGCAATTTAAAGTTACACAAGTTTGACTTACTTATTTTAATTAACTTAAGGTTCAATAATTATCATTTCTTATTTTCATATTCTTTTCGTTTACAAGTTACAAATTCCAAATTCCTTGTATATTTCAGTTATAACTTAGCATATAATTTCTTATTTTCATTTAGAAGTTTCAATTATTAAATAGTTAAAATTTTTATTCCATTTCAATAATTGAAATCTCTAATTTATAGAAATTTAAGAACTAAATGGCGTGTTCAATTTCCAATCATAATATATATATATACACACACACATAACTTTTATATCCAATCATATTTAATCTTTAAAAAATTTATTTGTTTATTAAAATAGATCTATAGTAAAACTACTAAAATGGCCTTCCCACTCTGAAACTCGAAAATGAATGTTGATGATGCATGCACTCATCACCGAAATTATTTTCCAACGAAAGAGAGGGAAGTACAGAACTTATTTCTTTCAAAAATTTCTTTAAAACAATTCTTTCAAATCATATTGAAATATTAATATCAGAAAATACTTCTAATAATATTATAATTATATCCCAAGATCATTCGAAAGAAATTTTCAAAAACCCCGGAACTTAATTTCTAAATTTCTAAATTTCATTTATTTTATTTTCAAATCTTATTTGCAACCAATATTTATAAATTTCACTACCTAACAACCAACATATTACAACCAAATATATATCATTTATAAATCATTATTTTCTATATAAAAATATACGATAGGTAAAATTATTTTGTTTACCTATATTTCAAAACAAATATTATGTCGGCCTGTCCTATTAAGTGTTTAGAAGTCCCTACCAATGTCATAGCGTCCTATGCACCAACCAGAATTTATAAATACAAAACGGAACAAATTAACACAATATAAAACATTTTATAATACTAACAAATACGCTCTCTCATATATATACTCTCAATGACTCATTCTAGGGTATTAATACCCTATTTTTAAAGAGTCAGACCCCACAAAGCTAAGGTTATCGCTAAACCGAAGCTCTGATACCAACTGTAACATCCTGCCTTTTTGTACGCTTTAAGCAGACACACATGCCGACTCAAACCATACAGAAGGGCGGATTATTATTGGCGTGAATAAGAAAAAGCAGAGAAAGAAAAAAAAACAGAATCTCACAGCGGAATGACAAAATATAATAATAAAATAACAGTTTATGAAGCTGTATACAAAACATTTGATTATACTTATACAATACAAAAACAGTTACACATATCAGAGATAAATACATAACATTGCAGTGGAATAGTATGATGTAGTGGAATAATATAATAAATAATAATAATACAATTTTCGTCTTCGTCCTCCGGAAATAAGGTCTTCAAATCCTGAAATGCTCAGGCTAACCCGAGCGAATTGAAAAGATAAAACACTCGAGTCAGAACTAAAGATCTTATATAAGTTAAATCAACGGTAAATAAATATGAGTGTAAACGGCGTCGGAGATGTTTACAGGGTTTGACATCTCTTATCCAGTGTCTAACATGAGTGCAGTAACTTAAGAGATATTCGGGATTCACATCTCCTAAGGATCTGTTAAACTATCTACTATGTAGTACAATACGCTATTATAATATGTCTACAGTAAAGTAAAAGTATTAAAATAGCGTTATGGCGTTACCCATATCCCCTTTAACACATTTTTATAATGCCAATAGTCTATACAGTACCGTAACTCCCCATAAACTAGGGCCGCCAAAGGATACCCCATAGGTACGACATAAAACAAACTCGTAAAAGGCACGCTAGGGTAGGTGACACGACACAACTAGGCAATGCCAGGGTAGATATACCAATTACACTTCCGGACCGGTAGTAACGCATGGCAGCTACTACCGCCCACCTCGGAACACACTCCCGAATCAAAAAAATCGAGGGTGGCCATCAAATAAATCGCAAAGTCGGAATATAGTATCGATGGAATGTGCCCGATCGGAGGAATGACCTCACTTAGCCCGTCGATTACTCCTGTTTTAGCTACCTTTAGCCAACTCACGGGAATCGGGTCCACGTATATACCTTATAGGATCGTCGCCACCATCCTACTTCATTCTGGAATCTCCACCGCGTACACAGTTGTCAAAGTGGTTTTCGGTACCGACAGAGAGTATGCCCATATCCGATCCCGGTCTCTTAACAACGAAAGGCTTATTTCACACCGGATGGTTCTTTTACATTTCCAAAATCCTTTCATAATTGATATCAAAATATCATATTCAATTCAAATCATATCATTTTCGAAATCATTACTTACTTCCAAAATTATATCACATTGAAATCACAGTTCGAAATTATATTTCCTTTCAAAAGTCATATTTTGAAAATAGGTTAAACTCTCATTTCAAAATTATCATATTAAACCAAATATGTTATTTAAATCCCAACTTAGGTTATAACATCATTAACCATATTCACTTTAAAAATCGAGAATTTGAATATAAACCCATCAATTTTACTGTTTAGAATTTAGAAGAAAATAGTTATAATTAGTTAATATAGATTTAAAATAGATTAAATATAATTAAAATAGATTAAATAGCTTTAAAATAGATAAATTAGATTTAAAATAAGTTAAAACAGGTTAATTAGTTTAAATAAATTAAATAGTTTAAAATAGGTTAAAATGATTTAATAAAATTAATACATGTTAAAATAGTTTAATACTTTGAAATCTTAATAATTAGAAATTTTGAAATAATATATTTTTGAAACAGTTTATATTAAAACATGAATTTGGAATTAATATCAAATTAAACTATTCATTTCATTTCAACACATTTGGACCATTTTCAATTTTCGAGTCAACAAACCAAATTCCAAATCTTTCAATTTAACGTTTCAATAAACTATTGAATTTCATATTGTTTCAATCTATGTTCAAATATCAATTTGGATTACTTCAATTTCAAAATATTTTAAAGTATTTTCAGACAACTTCAATAACTTAATTTCGATAGAATTTCATTTATACTTAAAGGTTTAACTTTAAACTTCCAATTTAATTTCTTAAAGCAATTCCTTTTAAACCAATTCACATCTCAACACAAAACTTGATTTTCCAATAATACTTCAATTTACATAAATCAAATTTTATTCCAAAATATCATTTAATTAAATTCGAAAATTAAGGATTTTAAAATCATTTAATTTAACCAATCCGGTGTCCGTATATAATTCTCTACCCTAGGGTCAAGTGATACGGATATTTATCATTTCAATCCGCAATTTAAAATTTTATATTTACGGATATATATCATTTCAATCCGCAATCCCGAAAATATTTAAAATCCATAAAATCGCTCAAGTCTATCATTTTAACACATAACGATTTTCTCTTAATCTATGATCATTCGAGTATGTATCATTTCAACCCATAGTTAACTTGAAGTTTATAACGATATAAAATAAAACATCCATTCATCCAATATCAACAATCAATATCCAATACAATCATCATCCAAATCAATCAATAAATATCAATATAGAACTGATAATTAATAACAGGTATTTAACTGGCGATTTATATTCAATAATAAATTAAATAATGATTTAATTCAAATAAATTCAATTTAACTGAGATGATGATTTAAATATACCGAACAGTCATAAATAAATTTCTAATCACATCATAAATTTAATTTAACAAACATAAGGAGTTTGAGAAGTTGTGAGTGGGTTAAAACACTCACCTTTGAATTTAAATCGAATTTAAATCAAATTTAAATCCAATTTAAACCCAAAATTTGAACAGTCTTAGAATTCATCCAAACCAGCATCAAAATCTCTGAAATTTCGATACAATCCCAGCGGATCAAACTGCGCGTGAATTGGACCTCGTATGTGAAAATTATTGCGATCAGAACAATTAAACGATTTAAATTAAAAAAATAAAATAAATAACCAAATATACACGTTACCTAATCAGAGCGCCACATCACCTCAAGACATCACAGTGAAACCCTAGCAGCTACATGAATCATCATTCGAGATAGTAGCCGCCGCCGCTATCTTACGCGATCTCCCTCTGGCCTCGGTCTACACGCGGCCCCACCAAGGCGCGTCTTCCCTCAACTGTGGCGACCCCTCGGCGACCACCTCGATCGCAAAAGGTGACAGCCGCCGTGCCCTTCGTTAAGCCCAAGGCAAATTTCTGACGATGATCCAGCCGTCGAAGCAACGAACAAGGCACGCCAATGAACTACGCTCGTCGATCTTCACCCAACTGTACCATTGATTTGACGATCCATCGAAGTTAATCGTCACGTGATGAACGGCCGTAACTAATTCGTTGGTTCCTGGGAAACCGATAATACGATTCGAGAAATGAGTTGTAAATCTAGGTAATGCTCGTCAGGAGCTTCAAATCGATATATGATTCGATATATATTGAGGAGTTTGAATTTTGAAGTTGAATTTTGTATTGAAATTGAATTGGGAAATTTAGGGTTTTCAGCCATTGAGAAAGAGGAGCAACGGAAATTTCTGTACGTATAGAAATGAGAAATAGAAAGGCTGCTAGGGTTTATAATCGGATATATATAGGCAGATCGGTAATAGGAACAAATGGATTGAATCGGTTTGAAAGTTGAACTATAAACGACCCGAAAAGCCCGTTCTGTCCCCAGAACGAAATTGGGTCTACCCATATATCAAAATAGATGTTTTCAAATATTTTAAACTCAATGGAACAGGTTTCAAGTCCTTATTCCATCGTATGAAGAAGTTATGCCAAAATCATCTTATTTCAAATTGATTTCAATTGATTTTAATTAAATTTATTTCTAGGCGTTTCGAGTCCGTACGATCAACGACAAGTCCGATCGTTACGAAACTTGAAATCTTACAATAATTCACTGTTACGGATTCGATGAAACTAGTTTTGTCAAAATCTGAGTCAGTGGCCAGAATGGCTATATCTCAGTTAATTAAATAAATTAATATTAAATTAATTAAGTCACATTTTCAGTTTAAATTTTAATAATTTACAACTTCTATCATTTTTGATTTCTTAATCACTTACAATAATTTAAACAAATTTAGATTGTCAATTTATTGTTGATTAATCCATAATTTCAGTGTTTAATTTCAATTCATTAAATTCAGAAATTATAAATTAAATTTTCAATAATTCCATTTAATTGACCTTTCATCCTATTATTCAATCCATTATTATCAAATGGATGAAATTAACATTGGTTCATGATCTATTACATTAATATTCTCAAATTTCATCTTAATCTCTATTAACGTAATATTTAAATATTTAATTTCATTTATTTGCAATTAATCCAATTATTATAATTTAAATTCCAATAAATTAATAAATCTTGACTTCCATTCTTTTTATTCAACCAATTGTCTTATTATGAATAAAATTAACATTATTTCCAAATATTAACTTAATTTACATTAATATAATATTTAATTACATTTAGTCAAATTTATTTCCAGTTTAAATTAATAGTCTAAATAGAGAGGTAACATACAATAGTTTGCCACAGTTAACCTTTAGTCACATTAATAAGCTTTTATTACGTACAAACCAATGTTACCATTTATTTTCATCATACTAATTTCATTCAATTTCCATTAACTATCTATTATTTCCTTGGTAAATCCAATATTTCATTTATTCACTTATATTCAATTTATAACCAAGTATAGCATTTTTATTATTTCAATTAATTGGAATTTCATTCAATTTATCAAAAATTTACTTTAATTGACATTGTTACATTTCATTTTAGTATTCATTTCATTATTACATTACAACTTTTTATTTCTTCCAATATTAAATAACAAGATTCATTAAATTAACAAATTAAATTATCGAAATTTACGGGTCGTTACATTATACTTACTTTATATAAGGCTCCACTTCCTCGGTATTAAACAACACATACCGATGAGCAACATCAATCACCTCCTTAGTGACTACCATAGGTTTTCCTTTGGTACTAGAACGCCCCTCACTTTGTTCCACTTTATTTCTATTTTTTCTTTGCCTAATTTCTATTGCATCTTTAATATATCTAGCACAACAATTCATGCATTCATCAGCTGAATAGCGCTCAGCTATGCACCCTTCAAGTCGTGCTTGATTTTTAACATACACCTTCGGTTTTTTCATATATCTATCATCAAGATACATCATATATCTATAATCAAGATACATACATAAATTACTTTCATAAGCACATATACTATTAAGTACTTTAAGTACTCCTGCCAAATTTTACCTCTCAAATGGATACATCCATCGATGTTGTACTGGCCCGCAAATTATTACTTCCCTTCCTAAATGCATTGTCAAGTGAATCATGATATCAAAAAAGGAAGGAGGAAAGAATCTCTTAAGATTGCATGGTGTTAATGCGACCTGATTCTCGATGGATTCTAATTTATCTTTATCAAGCACCCTTTGGAAAATGTCATTATAAAACGAACATAGCCATAGTAATGCATTCATTGTCCCTTTAGGTAGAAGTCCTCTCAGTGATATAAACAACAGTTGTTGCATCAAAACATAATAATCATGGGACTTAAGACTTAAAATTTTGTTTTGTTTTGCAAAATAATTTCCAATATTCGAGCTATGCCCATCAGGTACTTTCAAATTCCTCATTCTATTGTAAAATATTTCCTTTTCTTGGTTAGTTAAGGTGCATGGCACAGCTGGAAGTAATACTTTGCTTCCCATGTCTATAAGATGTAACTTTTTCCTAATACCCAATACTTCTAGATCTTTGCATGAATTAATGCCATCTTTTGATTTTCCTTTAATGTTAAGTAACCTACCAAGAATACTTTCACCAATATTTTTTTCAACATGCATTACGTCTAGATTATGACGCAAAGGAAGTACCTAAGAAAATCAAAAATGGAGTATAATTAATTAATAATAAAGTGTTAATTACATAGATAGAAAACAAGAGGCAATTTTGTTTCTAATTAAATTTTACCTGCCAATATGGCAAATCAAAGAAAATAGATTTCTTTTTCCACATTTGACTTCCTTTATTCTTACCATCTTCCCTTTTCCTTTTCCTTTTCTTGTTTTCTTTCTCTTTATCGTCCTCAATTGGGTTTTTCCCCATTTATTACAAATATCTTTAAAAATATCATAGATTTTAGAACCGGTTTGTACTAGAGGCTTTTGTCTATTCTCTATGGTTCCATCGAACAAGTTTTTTCATTGACGATATTCATGGTTAGGTTCAAGGAATCACCTATGACATAAGTATGCACACTTCTTACTAAATGGTAACCATATTGAGCATGTATTAACGCCATAAACAGGACATGCCCTCTTACCCTTTCCAGTGCAACCTGCTAAATTTCCATAAGCTGGAAAATCATTTGTCATCAACATCAAAATAGCATTTAATCTGTATTCGCTGCGAGTGTATGCATCATACACCTTCACCTCTTTATTGTAGGATCTAGATTAACCCTAGAGGGGGGGTGAATAGGGTTATAGCTAATTTTCACAAATTTACTGAATTAAACACGAAAACAAACTGCAAAGAAGTAAATATGCTGAAAAGTAAATCACACACAAAATTTACCCAGCTTCGGCAACCCCTGCCTACTGCTGCATTCCCAGATTTCTATTAGAATTAAACAGTCTCCCGCTTACAAACACTCTAACAGACTCGCACACCCTGCTCCCGCCTATAGAGTTTTGCAAACTCGCAAACCCTACTCACAGAATTAATCCTAACTAGACAATCTGACACAACCTAAACTCTAGGTGGTGATTTACCAAAGTTTAGACTTTAAAAACAAAAACAGGAAATAAAAAACCAATATAAATTTAAAACACTAATTTTTAAAACTTAAACAAAACAACTTGACCTAAATTATTATCACTTAAAAAATGCGGCCCTGTTTTAAATTTGTTGAGTCTCCTTTTCCTTTATTCGGCCCGATTCTTTTCTTGAGAAAAATGGTGGCTTGCTGTTGCTTATCTTCATTCGTTCCTCTTCCTTCAAAATTAGGGCTTTCTAAAATTGAAGCCGTCGACTTGTTGATCGATCAGGCGGGTTGTTCTTGTGATTGCTTACGATTGATTGCTTCTTCGTCTAGCACACGGCTGCTCCTCGATGATCGAATTTGACTCCTGACTTCGGTATGTAATTTATGCCCTTTACTGGATTGAATAATTGAATTCGATGATTAAAATGCCAGTGATGATTGGGTTATATAGGAGTCTAATTCCTATAATTTCGTTCGTATAAAATTTATTTGAATTTGTCAATTCTTTTTCTCGGCCGCTTGATAATGCTTGAACGATTGTGATATTTGTGACTTAGTCAAGTACGTATATTTTTGACTTGATTCACACGCTTTTGATTTCGAAGCGTTCGATCTTTTCCTTGATCGATACGGTAGAAACTTTCCTCTTTTATTTGGATGACACGGTTTTGATTTTAACTTCGTGATGACCATGGCTTTGATTTTATTGCTCCGTGAATTTCTTGCTTTAACTTGATCGACTCACGACTTCGATCATATTTTGACTTTGTCCATTTTTGATTTTGTGATTTTCTTACTTCCTGTTGCTCACGGCTTCGACTCTCTGACACTTGATTGCTCACATATATGTATATATGTTCTATCATCTTGTACATCTCTTTGAGTTGTTCTGCATATACTCTTGTAGTTGTGTTGTTGTTAGCAGACCTGAGTTGTATTTGTGAACATCGTTGAGTCTGGTTGTATTTGCATCGAACCATGCTGCGTCGAACTTGTACCACTCTGGTCATGCTTTGTACTTGGCTCTGAAATATTCCGACCTGATGCATTTGGACTTGAGCATATATGTGTTTTTCTCCATTTTGCATACTGCTACTTGTTGTTTCCAGTTGTACTTGGTCATTTTGTATCTGCACCCTCAGTTGAGTAATTGCCACTATTTGTTTGCCATATTTGATTTCTTGACCAAATCTTCTGATTTGTTTTCTCTGTTGTACATGTATGCTTTTTGCTACCTTGTTGTCATATTGACTTCATGTGTAAAAAAAATGTTGCTAGTTGTCCTGTATCTGGTCATGTACATTTGGGTTATGTATTGCTTCATCATGTCACTTGATCTGTTTCATTTGAGTTGTAGCTTGATAATCATATCTGCATTCTTGCTTTCATATGCATTGAACTCTTATCCTTAGCTGTTCATCTGATTCATTGTAATGCATTGGATATTGAACTGTTTCATGCTTCACTGTAGCCTTCATGTATTTTGTTGACTACACTCGATCTCTAAACTTAATATTGACTCTGGTTATACATTGCGTACCCAGACATCTCTGTAGCACTGTTCCTTGTCATTGGATGCATAACATTGGATATTGTTCACTATTTCATTGTTGTAGTCTTTGTACTGTTGTTTGCACTGACCATGTTGTCCAGACCTTTGCATATGCTCTCTGTAGCATGTATTGCTGTTGGGTTGCTTTGTGTAGCTGGTATCTTTACTTGGATTGCATTTAGCTTGGTGGTTGTTACTGCATTCATGTTGTATTGAGTTGAGTCTTGATAGCAGTGACTTGACCTCTATTGCCCTGTGTTGAATCCAATTTAAACATAAATGATGACGAACAACCCAAATAACCGAGGCAAATATTATTTTCAAAATTCATATTTTGTTTTATACTGCAAAAATATTTTATCTTCAATTTTACTGCGTCAATGTATATTTCTGCAGATTGCTCAGATGCTGGATTCACATTGGAATGAAGTTGAAGATAAATACGAGTGTGAGTGATATGTAGTGAGGAACTGAGTGAGTCATATGTAGTGAGGAACTGATGTAACTATGAAATTGTGATGTAATTGTATTGTGACTGAAATTGTATAGTTATAGTGAGAGCTTGAAATTGTACTATCAAAATTGTAATAAATATTTGTTTGAATAAAATATTCGTTTGAATTCCAATTCTGTGTTATTTATTTTATTCAACAAATATTTATTTTATCTATGAAAAATAAAATAGTACAATATCAAATACATTTAAATGAATGTATATATGTTTATTATCATCAAACAAAAATCATATACATGCATATTCAACAATCTCCCCCTTTTGATGATAACAAACATATATTTAAGATTTTGACTATTTTAAATGTATTTGATTATTCAATTTGCTCCCCCTATTTAAATGCTCTCTTTCTACACAATACTCCCCCTACATATATGCATGAGAATAAAAAATTCAAATGAGCCTTCATACAATTAGAAAATCTTTGACTTTTAAATTCAAAATCTTAACTTTTCTCTCCCCCTTTTGTTATCAGCAAAAGAATAATAGGAATAGAAAAATAGAGATATAGTGATAGACCTTAATACAATATTAAAGCTCAATCGAGTGTAAATATTAATTTCAATAAGAAAATCAAACAAAAAATCATAAATACTTTAATTGACGCATATTCCACTTTAGAATGATAGGATGATATCATCAAATAAAACCATATAGTTGTGTCTATTTGTGGTATATTTATTTCAGGAAATTTGAATATCTACTAACTATGCATAACCGTTATGACTTTTAAATGAGATTAGTAGTATTCTAAATTTTTATTTTTATTTTAAAAATGAATTCAAGTATCTTCTAACCACGCATAACCGTGAGGACTTTTAAATGGGATTAGAATCAACTTGTCTATTTAATAAATTAATTTTGATATGCGTTCCATACATGCATAACCGTGAGGACTTTTAAATGAGCATGGAAACACATAATCAAAAATCCAAGTAATTCACCCATGCATAACCGTGAGGACTTTTAAATGAGAGTGAATATTTTGGATATTATTATTTATTGTTAGAAATATAATAAAATTGAAGCACAAATGATTTCCCGTTTAAACTACCACATATTGACATACTATATTGACTTTTGATGAGTGATGGTCGATAGAAAAATGATAGAAATAGAAATGATCATGGAATATTTATCAACAAAAAGTTTTTATAACTCTTGTTTAAATTTCTAAAGAAATTTTCTAATTATACTTTCTCAAGTCATAATATATGATTAATATCAACACTCATCTTATTTTCAATCACTATCTATCTTTTTAGATAATTATTAGGGGGTCAGATCAGTTAACATAGTTATTTAAAATCAATTTCAAAAATAGTTATAAAATCAAATTTTCTTAAATAACTAATATGATACAAGGTCAACAGAAATTATTTTCTAGAAGGGGTTTTTAAGAAAAATTTCTGCTAAAATAGAAATTATTTCAAGTGAAAAATATGCAGATATTTTCTTTGAAAAATGATGCAGCAAATGAATGTCTCGAAATATAATCATGTTCCACTAGTAATTTTTCTATCAACTATATTACCAGTGTGATCTACATCTGACTTTAAATTTCACTCAATATTCACTCGTTGGATGTCATAGACCAAATTGTGAAATTTCAACAAACTATCTCAGAATTATTTTCAACAATTTTTAAACGAAATTTTCTTGACTTTGAATTAAAGTCGTGTTAACCATCAAACAAATATCATAGTGTCAGATTTAGAAGCCGTAGGATCAACAGTCATTAAACCATCATCATTATTTCAACAATTTCTTTAAAAAACCTTTTTATAGCATGAGTAATCAGTAATCAATCAACATCATAATTTGACCAAACAGATTAAATTCAATGATGAAAAAAATGGTTGGTCAACTTTTAAGCACAAATCAAAGTCATAGATAAGAACAAGTCATGTAAGATCATATCAAGTTAGTTAGAATTTGTCAACCATCATAATTACTTCAAGTAATTCTATTTAAAGATGATTGGTTAAAAAAATCGGAATTAACATCATCAATCATTTCACATAACTGGCTGATTTAATTTAGATTATGGTGCAGATTTTCACATTTTATATATCGTTTGAAAAAAAATACAATTACCTATTTTACCTGTATGATAATATTTCGTTGTTTGCCTATTGTGAATCCGTCACCTTTATACTAGGCTAAGGAACGTTGATTTGTTGCCCGTTGTGTGTCTGGAACAGCCAAATTCCAGATAACACTAATGTTGTTCCTTAGCCTGCCACCACACCTACATGGTAAAAGATTTTTGTGACCTATTTGTTTTTATAGGTCCATGGTTGTTAGTGGCAGAATAATTTGATGAATATGTTTGAGTAGACCCAAAACTATTAATATATGTTCCTTTTGACACCCAAACTTGTTTTGTCCTTTTATTCTTGTTCCAATAGACATGAAATTAGTTTGTAGAATTCTTAGGAGCCTAAACTTGTATAAATTTTGTGTTCTTGTTCCTATGACTACAATTTTCAACACGATGACCAATTATTTCACATCTAGCAAAGACACTCTTACCTTTTGCATTATCATCAACTTGTGTTTTCCCAAAGCCTAGTCCTTTTCTGTTGTTAGCAAAAAGTTGGTTTCCCGATAACATGTTGAATGATTTTTCTTCTCTTGAAAAGTTATTCAGAGTTTTCTCAAGATTTTGGACTTTGGTTTTTAGTGTTGTGTTTTCAGTCACAAGTGAGGTGCATCTATTTATAAAATCCTTTTTCCTAGTGTCAATGGTTTCCTTAAGACTCAAGTTTTCTTTTTCAAGATTCTTAAAGCTATTCTTAAGTTTTGATAATTCTGAATCTAAAATTTTGCATTTTTTACAGTCTAGGTTTTGAATATTTTCAAGTTCAGTTTCTAACCTAGTATTTTCATGGACAAGTTCTCTCCTATTAGATTTCAGTTTTTCAATTTTAGAATCAAGAGTATCAATTGTTTTAGTAAGATCACAACACATCAAAACAAGTTCTTTATAAGAATAGTCACTTACCTCACTAGATTCCTCCGAGCTTGCTTCTGAATCTGATTTTGTCATAAGACACAAATTAGCCTCCTCTGAGCTATTATACGAAACTTCCTCTCCTTCTTCATCATCCCAAGTCGTTGCAAAGGCCTTCTTCTTCTTTTTTTTTCCTTTGTTTTTTTTGAGAAGTGGACAGTTTTGTTTGAAGTGGCCAGGCTTATTGCAGTTATAGCAAGTCAATTCATTATCGGAATTGTCAGAATCTTTTGACCTATTACCATTTGTTTTCTTCTTGCGTGGCCCGAATCTTGACCATTTTCTAAGATTATTGACAGCCATTGCAAGCTCTTCAATTGGATCTTCTTCATCGCTCTCTTCTTTTCTCTTTAAGGCAATCGTCTTCTTCTTTGATTCAGAGTTGTTGCGTTCCTCCTTTGTTTTTAGTTCAAGCTCATATGTCATCAAGTTGTCGATCAACTCCTCTATGCTTAGTTTACTCAGATCTTTCGATTCTTGTATTGCCGTGACTTTTGCCTCAAAGCTCATCGGTAAGACTCGTAGCACCTTCCTCACAAGCTCTACCACAGTGAATACCTTCCCAAGCGCTCTAGCATTGTACACCAAAGTTGGAAAATAATCCAAACATGTCATTTATGCTCTCGCCTTTGTCCATCACAAAGTTCTCGTATTCATTGCTGAATAGGGCTAGACGAGACTCCTTGACTTGAGAAGTTCCTTCATGTGTCACCTCCAAGGTATGCCAAATTTCCTGCGCAGTTTTACAATGAGAAATTTTATTAAATTCATTCTTATCAAGAGCACAGATCAAAGCATTCATGGCTTTAGCATTTGTATTTTTAATTTCTTATCGTTAGCGTCCCATCTATCCTTAGGTTTAGGAATCTCAGTATCACCAACAGTTATAGTGGGAGATTTATAGCCAGTTTCAATAATGTCCCAAACATCATAATCAACAGAACTAAGATAAATACCCATCCTAACTTTTCAATAAGCATAATCATTCCCATTAAACATGGGTGGCCTAGCAATAGATTGCCCCTCAGAAAAAGCATTATTTGGTGGATTCATGACTCTAGAGTTAAAGAAAAAATAACGGGCTCTAATACCACTTGTAGGATCTAGATTAACCCTAGAGGGGGTGAATAGGGTTATAGCAAATTTTCACAAATTTACTTAATTAAACACGAAAACAAACTGCAGAGAAGTAAATATGCTAAAAAGTAAATCACACACAAAATTTACCCAGCTTTGGCAACCCCTGCCTACTGCTGCATTCCCAGATTTCTATTAGAATTAAACAGTCTCCCGCTTACAAACACTCTAACAGACTCGCACACCCTGCTCCCGCCTATAGAGTTTTGCAAACTCGCAAACCCTGCTCACTGAACTAATCCTAACTAGACAATCTGACACAACCTAAACTCTAGGTGGTGATTTACCAAAGTTTAGACTTTAAAAACAAAAACAGGAAATAAAAAACCAATATAAATTTAAAACCCTAATTTTTAAAACTTAAACAAAACAACTTGACCCAAATTATTATCACTTAAAAAATGTGGCCTTGTTTTAAATTTGTTGAGTCTCCTTTTCCTTTATTCGGCCCGATTCTTTTCTTGAGAAAAATGGTGGCTTGCTGTTGCTTATCTTCGTTCGTTCCTCTTCCTTCAAAAATAGGGCTTTCTAAAATTGAAGTCGCCGACTTGTTGATCGATCAGGTGGGTTGTTCTCGTGATTGCTTACGATCGGTTGCTTCTTCGTCTAGCACACGGCTGCTCCTCAATGATCGAATTTGACTCCTGACTTCGGTATGTAATTTATGCCTTTTACTGGATTGAATACTTGAATTCGATGATTAAAATGCCAGTGATGATTGGGTTATATAGGAGTCTAATTCCTATAATTTCGTTCGTATAAAATTTATTTGAATTTATCAATTCTTTTTCTCGGCCGCTTGATAATGCTTGAACGATTGTGATATTTGTGACTTAGTCAAGTACGTATATTTTTGACTTGATTCACACGCTTTTGATTTCGAAGCGTTCGATCTTTTCCTTGATCGATACGGTAGAAACTTTCCTCTTTCCTCTTTTATTTGGATGACACGGTTTTGATTTTAACTTCGTGATGACCATGGCTTTGATTTTATTGCTCCGTGAATTTCTTGCTTTAACTTGATCGACTCACGACTTCGATCATATTTTGACTTTGTCCATTTTTGATTTTGTGATTTTCTTGCTTCTTGTTGCTCACGGCTTCGACTCTTTGACACTTGATTGCTCACATATATGTATATATGTTCTATCATCTTGTACATCTCTTTGAGTTGTTCTGCATATACTCTTGTAGTTGTGTTGTTGTTACCAGACCTGAGTTGTATTTGTGAACATCGTTGAGTCTGGTTGTATTTGCATCGAACCATGCTGCGTCGAACTTGTACCACTCTGGTCATGCTTTGTACTTGGCTCTGAAATATTCCGACCTGATGCATTTGGACTTGAGCATATATGTGTTTTTCTCCATTTTGCATACTGCTACTTGTTGTTTCCAGTTGTACTTGGTCATTTTGTATCTGCACCCTCAGTTGAGTAATTGCCACTATTTGTTTGCCATATTTGATTTCTTGACCAAATCTTCTAATTTGTTTTCTCTGTTGTACATGTATGCTTTTTGCTACCTTGTTGTCATATTGACTTCATGTGTAAAAAAAATGTTAGTTGCCCTGTATCTGGTCATGTACATTTGGGTTATGTATTGCTTCATCATGTCACTTGATCTGTTTCATTTGAGTTGTAGCTTGATAATTATATCTGCATTCTTGCTTTCATATGCATTGAACTCTTACCCTTAGCTGTTCATCTGATTCATTGAAGTGCATTGGATATTGAACTGTTTCATGCTTCACTGTAACCTTCATGTATTTTGTTGACTGCACTCGATCTCTAAACTTAATATTGACTCTGGTTATACATTGCGTACCCATACATCTCTATAGCATTGTTCCTTGTCATTGGATGCATAGCATTGGATATTGTTCACTATTTCATTGTTGTAGTCTTTGTACTGTTGTTTGCACTGACCATGATGTCCAGACCTTTGCATATGCTCTCTGTAGCATGTATTTCTGTTGGGTTGCTTTGTGTAGCTGGTATCTTTACTTGGATTGCATTTAGCTTGGTGGTTGTTACTGCATTCATGTTGTATTGAGTTGAGTCATGATAGCAGTGACTTGACCTCTATTGCCCTGTGTTGAATCTAGCTTAAACGCTCGGGTTTGACCTTGTGCTTGTGATGTGACTTTATTTATTTTGCACTTGAGTTGAACCCGATTTTTGGTTTGGGTTTGACATGTGCTCACCTGTCCCTGTTACTATATCAAGTGTATATACATATATCGGTGTGCACTGCCTTGTGGCATGTACAGTGATACACTGTGCATGTCACAAGCTATTCGTGTATGATGAATTCAAACATAAATGATGACGAACAACCCAAATAACCGAGGCAAATATTATTTTCAAAATTCATATTTTGTTTTATACTGCAAAAATATTTTATCTTCAATTTTACTGCGTCAATGTATATTTCTGCAGATTGCTCAGATGCTGGATTCACATTGGAATGAAGTTGAAGATAAATACGAGTGTGAGTGATATGTAGTGAGGAACTGAGTGAGTCATATGTAGTGAGGAACTGATGTAACTATGAAATTGTGATGTAATTGTATTGTGACTGAAATTGTATAGTTATAGTGAGAGATTGAAATTGTACTATCAAAATTGTAATAAATATTTGTTTGAATAAAATATTCATTTGAATTCCAATTCTGTGTTATTTATTTTATTCAGCAAATATTTATTTTATCTGTGAAAAATAAAATAGTACAATATCAAATACATTTAAATGAATGTATATATGTTTATTATCATCAAACAAAAATCATATACATGCATATTCAACATTTATCCCACAATATTTTCAAATCTTTAATAAGTGGTTGTAGATACACATCGATATCATTCCCTGGTTGTCATGGCCTAGGAATTAATAAAGATAACATCATATTATTTTTGTGCATACAAAACTATGTAGGGAAGTTGTAAGCAACATGAAACACTGGCCAACAACTATGCACAGTTCCAATCACCAAAGGGATTTAGGCCATCACATGCAAGGCCAAGCCTTAAATTTCATGGATCGGATGCAAAGGAAGGATACATTCTATCAATTGTAGCCTATTGAGAAGAATCTACTTGATGATGTAATTTACCATCTTCACTCTTATGATTGCTATGCCTCTTAATTGCTCTGATGTTTCTGAGGACATAAACGTTCTTTTCAGTCTTGGTATTATTAGAATGTATCTCAAGACCTTTGCTGGTATTTTGACTTGCTTTCCATCTTCCATTGACTTGTTCTTTATCCAATAAGATTTGCCATATTTTGGACAAAAATCACTATGCGCAAGCACTTTTCTAAATAGACAACAATCATTTACACATGCATGTATTTGTTTATAGCCTAAACCAAATGATTTAAGCAGCTTTTTGTTGCATATGTTGAATCAGGAAGCGTGTTTTCCATAGGCAGCATATCCATGAGAAATTGAAGAGGTTCCGTAAATTTTGTGTCAAATACACCATTTCGAGCCTTGTGCTTGTAAAGAAGTATTATAGCTGACAACTTTGTGTGGGTTGCACAACTAGGGTACAAAGTAATTTCAACATTCTCCATTATCTCCTTAATCCCTATCCCATGTCTTACATTAGCATGATCTTCCATCTCCTCATTACATATTTGTGTGTCCAAGTACATTCTATACGTATCCATCACTTCGTCACCTTCATTTTTTGAAGGGCAAGCTTCCCCATGAAAAATCCATACATCATATGTTGGGTCAATTCCAGAACAAACCAAGTGTGATGCAACATCACTTGGCGAGATTCCTACATTCTGAGCAAGGGCAAATAATTTTTTATGGGTTTCCCTTCCTTTCTGTGTGCCCATATACAAAATTCCAAATGGCTTGCCTGTATTCTTCTGTCATTCTATGAAACATGCAAAGATTATAACCCATCCTAAGTAATAAAAAGTATGAAACTAATAATCAAAATTGACGAAACCTTGGTAGGTGGATCCATGCTTTATCCATTTTGATAATCCTCTAATGTTACAATCTAATGAAAAGACATTATTCCCAACAAAAATATGAGTCTTTCTCATGATGAAATATCTCTTTAGGCATTCCTGCAAGCATATGTATTTATGAATGGTACACTTAGTGAACTATTATTACCATCAAGGTAACAAAAATAACAATAAGGCATTTGTCAGCTATTAACCGATTTTCACGTTCTTATGAAATTGAGTGTTATTATATTATTATCGGTGCCGGCGCAGGAGCATTGCAACTTACTACACCTCGAAAGCCTCAAGTTTCTCGGTCCATGTCAGTTATATTCGATAAATTAAATTTTGGTATTGTTTCGTTCTTAATTTTGGTCATGATGATATCAATGCAAATCCTTTAATCTCCATCCAACCTAATCAAAATTCAATGTTCAGTTTAACAGGCATGGAAGGAGGTTTCGATTTGGCAAAGAATTTCCCTAAATTAATTATTTAGAGCTTATCATAGATTTCTTTTGCAGACTTTGGTTAGGATTTTGCAAACTGATTCCTTATATTATTTATATTTTTCTTTAATTTGTTGTAATCAGCTAAATTCATCACTTTGTGCCACAAAATATTTGTAGTGGGTTAGACAGACTTAGGACATATGTGAACGTGACGCAAGGTTGTAATTTGGTAGTTACTACGAATTAATTGATGTAGTTAAGGTTTCCTAACATTTTTTTAAAAGAATTCAAATTCTATTTAAACCATAAAATTCGCTGAGTGCATCCCAAAACATGTTAAAATAATCTCACCCCTAAAATTGTTAAGTTAACCAAAATGAAAATGTAAAACTCACTCTCTACTTGTACACACTCTTTTCATACAACAAAACACTTTCACCTCCTTTTCAAAGCTAAATGACTAATCCACTAAACCAAACACAAATAATGGTTGAATGTCATTGTATATATAATGTATTTTAGGAAATTGAAGCCTCTTAAATTCTGAGACCCTATGCCACCGCCTTTTCTGCCTTGGCCTACTAACCAATTTTTTTTCTTACGTATGCAGGTCTGTTCACAATATGAATATTATGATTATTTTTCATGGCCACATATTTGGTCATTTAGTCATTTCTATGTCTAATTGGACTCTGTAAAGGATTAAAAAAATGTTTACAATTTGTGAACTGTTATACTTGAAATATATTCATTAAAAATATACAAGCCATATATTATTTGTTTAAGGAACCATGGGCACTCATAAAGTAAGCTTTTTTTGCAACGTATAATTTCTTAAAGCTCATGATGTATATCATCATATCAAATAAGTATTAACAATGCATCACAAAGCATATATAATGAACCAATTAGTACAAAACCAACACAATGTATATTAACATCTTTTTGGTTGATCTGAGTGGCAGTTCTGTTGGTGATTATTTATTGTAATTTAGTGAGTTTTTGCCAAAAGAAACAATGCAATAACATGGAACTGATAAAGTAATTTTCTTTAAGGCCCATATAATGATATTTATCCTCACCGCTATTCAATCAAAATAAGTGAGTAGAGTAAAAAAAGTGAGCAGAGTAATGTACCGTCTCTAATTTTCAATCATCAAAAAATTTACATGGAAATGTCAACCACATGCGTTCCTAATTTATCGATTCCAATCATAACAATTAAAATGAATATCCTTGAATTAACTTATGTTTAAATCAGGTATCAAAGGCACCTTGATTTTCAATATGGAAACAAAGGCACAGATACAAAATCAACTTGTCTTAACCGATTTTTTTGTTATATTTTGAGAAAAACTATGAAGATAAGCAGATCTATAATGTTAACTAGATGGACTATAACAATATCAAAATGCTAGAATGTACAATATTACTCCAATAAACAAAAAATTATTGCTTAAAATAAGCAAATGCTGCATTTTCTAAAAAAGATATTTACATAATTGTACATAGGGTTCCTTAATATGGAGTTTAGTTCATTCCCAGGAAAGTTGATTAAACATTGTTGCAGCTCTTTTTTTCCTCATAAACATGTACATAAACATGTATTACCAAAATAATTTTAAATATTTACTCAAAAGTTCTATATTACTAAAGAAAGCCGATCATATTTTATAATCTTAAAGCATAATTTTAACCAAATAATCAAACAATAGTTGTGAATTCATACCAATAGCTCAACGTAGAAGTAGATGTCATTGTAGATTGAAGTCAAACAACTCGTCGATTTTTCTTAAACTCAAAGCACATAGAAAAGAAGAAGGCTAAAGATCCGGAATCGTCACTGGAAATTGTGCTTTGAAATTGAAGAAGCTTGAATTGTCCTCTTGAAATTGAAACTGAATTGAAGTCGAAATTCTCTGCTAGCTTGAAATCGAAGTGGGTTGAAGTCATAGAAATCGAAAGAACATCGGTAGATGGAGTTTTGGAGAAAGAAGCGTTCTTTTTTTGTGAATTAGGTCTTATGAATTGTGAAATGTGGCGGCAATTGAACTATGGGTTATTAGATTTAGGGCTTTCTATAAAGATGGGTATGATGTTGATGTTGCAAATCTAATGGCTGAAAATAATCTATGGCTTTATGATTATTTAAATTTGATTTATAATTGTTTAAAGTTTAAGAATTAAGTATAATTTGAAAATAAAAATGGATATTTAATACCATAGCGGATGGATATTTTTCAAATACAAGTAGTGTTATATCCGCATTCGTATCAAAAATGTTTTCGCATATTGGATATCTGTATCTACATTTCGGATATCGGATATTTTTTGCCTTTTCGGATACGAATATGGATGGATTTCGGATTTTTCGAGTACTCATTAATAGTCCTAATTATAGCAGGCAGATAGAGCTGAAAACTGATATCTATTACAACAGACCAAAAATCATTGTAATAGAACTATATTACAACGGACCGAAAACCGTTGTAAAAGATCCATATTACAACGGGCCGAAAACAGTTGTAATAGACCTATATTACTACTGGCGAAAACCATTGTAATAGAGCTGAGAATTGGAATCTATTACAACAGGTCGGAAACTGTTGTTATAGGACCATATTACCATAGGCCAGTTGACAACCTTGTAATAGTATAATTGAAGATGAAAAATTGCACCTATTACAACGGGCTTAAGAAAACCGTTGTAAAAGGTTTCTTTACAGCGGTTTTTTTAGCCCGTTGTAAAACATGCGTTGTAAAAGGATAGTTTTGTTGTAGCAGCACTAGCTAAATGTAATACTTATAATCAATTACGATTATTCTGCATGTTAGACAAAAATTATAATTATATTGTACAATGTTGCCTCTGTATTATATTAAAAGCATAAATAAAGATTACCCTAATATGATTCTTATATGACAAACGAATAAAATTATACACACACGCGCATTTATATACTTGGTTATGTTATTTTGTGCTAATCTTGTTAAACAAAAGCAAAGTATTTGCTAAAAACATATAGTGAATCCCTAATCTTCTACTTGGGGATATAATTTTTTACAATACGAAAGCTTTCATGAAATAAACTTGCATGTTTGCTCATAAAGTTGAAAATTATAGTGCATATGAAATATTTGTTGCACAATATTTTTCTAACAAATTAAAATAAAATAAAAATCAAATGTGATTAACTCTTTTATTAAATTAATTCTAATAAAAAAATAATTAACTACAATTAGACCTTTAATTGTTTTATGTTAAAATTAAAAAGTTAATAACACTTAATTCATTTAAGTTAATTCCTATTATTGGTTGCACAATAATATTGTATTCCTTATAATCCTCTCTATTTACAATTACGTACAAATATTAAGAATAACAACAATTTCGGTCTATATTCATTTATAGAAATATCCAGACTGTAAAAAATTTAATGCAGCATAATATGAAACAACATTTGAAAAACAAGTCTTATTGCGTAAGGTTCCTAAGTATTCGGTAGTAGCCATGCATACAAATGGAAAAATCCATTTTGCTTACAAATATTTCATAGTCTATTAATAACACCATTGAAAAATGTCTTATAGCCTATATTAATTGAGGTACATAACATCACATTTTACAAAAAGTAAGTTTAATTTGATAAGAATGCATAAAGTATTTCAAAAATAAATTAGTTACAAAAAAAATATTGATGATTCCAAATGTTATAACCACATCATTTTTGAAAGGAGAGAGTTAAAAAGATAAAAATTGATGGGTCAAAATATGAAAGAAAAAAAATGCTAGAATTAAACATGGATGGACATTTGAATTGAAATTGAATGAGAATAGGAAAAAAATGTCATTGAATTTCTTACATAATAGAATTATAATTAAGATTAAATGAGATATAATAAATAATATTAATTTATTGAATTATATATATGAAATTGAATAGATGAGGATGACAAAAAAGCATGAATGAGATTGATAGTAACCTTAACGGGTAGGAGAAAAAGATTTAGGAATGGTAATGTTTCAACATCAATTGGTGAATTTATTCTAGATCGGAATAGGGGTGTACAGGGAAAAATTAAAGGGCCAAAATATGAAGAAAAAAAAAGATGCTTGAATTAAGGAGAGATGAGCATTTGGATTGATAAAACTCAAATTCCAATATATAGTTAAGTCTAGTTAGTTCCAATTAATTCCAGCTTGTATCTTTTTTATTTTATTTCAACTTTTAAATTAGAGAATTAATTATATATTAATACTCAAGTTAATTCTCTTTGATGCTAGTTAAATCAATACCTGATCTTTAATAGGTATATTCATTTATTTGCAATAAAAACCGAAAATATGACCATATTCATTTATTACATTAACCGTTAAACAAGAAGATAAACATGTCATCAAATTAACAAAATTATGCATTTACTTTTCTGAATTTACAAAAAGTAATCATTTTAAGCTAAGAATTTATTTTTAAAAGTAAAAGTACAAAAGAACTCAATCTATCATTTTTTAAATAAAATTAAAAACATAGGTGAAAATCAATAGTCTCACCACTCAACCTTCTAAAGTTGTAGCTAGTATGTTATGTAAGTTTGTAAATCATATAATAAGTTAAGTAAACTAATAATTATATATATAGTATGCATTGCATCATTTTTACTACATTGGATTCCCATAGATCTAGACTCTTTAATTATGCATCTTTTAACTTCGAAGATTCCTACTATTTAAAAACGATCCTTGTCAAAAAATGCACAAATAATATGAATAAGGACTACATAACATGATTTAATAAAGGTATGTTTGATAATATGTTTTAAATAAAACTAAGAATCAATCTTAATCTATCATAGAATAAAATGTGATATTGAGCTCAAGGTGGACTCAAATTTATTAGCACTAAAGAAAATTAATCATAATTAATTCTATGAATCCAAATTAAATGAAATTGATATAAAATAATTACTTTTATTAGTTGCACGATAGTATTATTTCATATATAATACTTTCTATAAACTTCTCCAAGTTACAAAAAATAAAAATAACATAATTTCTAATAAACTTTATGAAAAATCATTGATAATTACATCAATGCTCAATAAGGTCCTAAAAAGATGATTGAAAAACACCATTGGAAGATGTAGCAAGATCTAGATTGACAAATATGGTTAATATAAGATTTTATAAAAATAAGTTTAGGCCTTGTAAGACAACGTAACATATTCGAATAACAAAGATTGAATGAACATGTATTTAGAATTAAAATTTTAATAACATTTCAAAGTTATCTGCTATAGCTAAATTAAAAGTAAACAATATACAAAATCATACTAAATATACATAAATCAAATGAAAATAAAATTTGAAATGAAACTTTAGAATAAAACAACAAGTTCAACTTTACATGTAATAGATTTTATAAATCAACATGAAATTTCGTGCTATCAATATATTTTCAAATTTATTAACTACGGCTAGACAAATGAAGGTGTAATGGCCTGACTTTATGACCCTCGAATGTCGATACTAAATACATACAGGTATTCATGTGCTGAGCACCCAAGTACCAGAAAGACAAAAGGTTAGGGTAAAAAAAGAATAAAACAAGAAAAGAAGAACACAACATCAGAATCTCATAACAGAACGATAACATATAATATCAAAGGAATAGTACAAAGGATTACTCTAAATACAGAAATATCAGAGTACTAAAACCTAAGTACTACTAACAGCCTAGACAGTTAACTTTCTGTCCTCATAATGCTGATATATACAATACAGAAATGCAGCGGAAATAAGAATATTACAGAAGATAATCATCCAACTCTTCTCCATAAGCTCCAAAGCATCCGTAGCTAAATCTGGAACATACATGGGGCTCACCTGAGCATTAAAAAAATAATACCCGGATCAATTTGATAAACCAACTTCAGAAAGCTCATGAAACTTGAAACATGTAATAGTAACCATTAATACCATATGGATTCCCATAACGGTTTTCCCCTCAAAGAAACCAACCATTCATTAAGTTTAACATATAGTGATATGATAGATAATGTCTAGGGTGTAGCACATAAATCATATCAAATAGTTGTTGTGTGAACACCACAACAATAATATGTATACAATTATACCGCTAAGGCGCATTCGCACAATGGATTTTTCCATGGAGACCTCCTCGGTTTGATTGCATCCGAACTCCATGACAAGGATCATAAACTACCTTCTGAGCATCGTATATCTCTAGATCGGATTTACTCTAAGGTAAAAAAAACTGGACCACCCTCTGTATGTGTTCCGAGCCATATAACCTCCCGGTACCAACATATCGATAAGAATCCCTAGTTATGTAGTTGATATACCCTTGAGGTTTTCTAAACCTCCCTGGCCATGCCCCTTCTATATTTTCAGTTATTTTCCCGATGTTGAGGTTATGTTCGGCATCTTTCACACGAGTCTTCAACACTAAAACAGAACACGAATTCCCAGATGAATTCCATCATCTCGAACAGATCACGATTCACTACATGGATTCGAGCATCTCGAATAGATCTCGAACCTCCACATAGGTTCTTCGCATAAGTCCTTCGATGAATGCTAATGCTGTCCTCTCTCTTGGAATACTCCTCAAGATTGATAGTCCTACAAAATACCATCGTTTGAAATGTTAACGCTGACCTTTCCCTTAGACTTAACCTTAGGATAGACAGTTCAACTCTATAGCATTCCTCTTCACAACCACTTCCAGAACATAGATCGTGTATATGGTTTTGAAGTGATTGTGTGTCTGATTCATCTCATATAAGTACACTCTTCCCGCTTACCGGACTCTCCAAAACCAATCAATGAATTCCCAGTTAAGTCAATTTCGGTTCTCTCAGAAGTAAGCGAAAGCTAGAGATGTTTCATACCAATACTCCTTCCCATGGGTTCTCGTTGGTATGAAATCATGAAGTCTTTTGATAACTTGTTAAGTCAATAATTGGTCAAGTTCAATAATCGACTAATCGATTATCTAGTTAAAATAATTGTCTATAGAAATCACGATTCGTACGCTTAACTCATTTCAGACATTCCAACTTAACTATTCCTCGTCCAAGAGTAAAGCCAATTAAGTTAGAGCACTGGTTGAATCAAGGCCTCGTCTAGACATGTGACGCCCCACCTCTATACTCACGCTAGCCAAGAACACTACAGTGTAATGCTGTCAACTAGCACGGAGAATAAGGCTGTTGAGGAGCGACCATCCGTGTAACTTCTTTGTGCGAGCACCGATATGTCAGATGGTATAGAATGCATATCATTTAAGGAGGAAATCCGACATACCGATACAAACTCAAAGCTATCACACAGTGGCTATATATATAATCTTCGGAAACAAATATAGAAATAAACATAACACAAATCAGTCACAGACAATTCATATCACAAAGGCGGAAATAGATATGAATATTACACAAAGAAGTGTATATCAGAGTAGTGGTCAAATAAGATCCACAATAACACAAAAGAATAGAAACAAGTGCTAGGTAAAAGAATATGTATACATTAAGGAGTCTAATCTCAAATGTATACAACAAAAACTACTAAACTAGAGTAGTTAGCCCAAAAGTCAGAGGATGGCTCCAGATAAGAAGTCATGAGGAAGCACCTGTAAAATCTCAGTCTGACCCGAGTATTATTTAAGAAGAAAATAATAAACGGATCATTCTAGCTATAATTATCAGATAAAATGAGATATAAGAAGAGATATAATAAAAACGTATGATAACCAAAAAGATGTCATACTATGATAAGTATACATTAGAAAATCAACAAAAGAAAATCATGCAAATATCTCACAAATCTCATAGCATAAAAAGAATGTCATATTCTTTATTTAATTCACCAAGCCACAATAATGACATACATATTAATGCCAATTGTAAAGGTGGTGAAACATAAATTCCAGAAATCATCAATTAGAAATCCAGAAATCACAATAAAAGGATGGCCAATCCCAAACAGGAGCATGAAAGCCGGAACATTGACGCAGTGCAAACGGTACGTCCAATGAACCGGAAAGCCGAGACATCGATGTAGTACAAACGGTACATCAGATGAATCAAACATTGACGCAGTGCAAATGGTACATCCAATGAATTGAACATTGACTTAGTGCAAACGGTACGTCCAATGAACTGGAAATCCGAGACATCGATGTAGTACAAACGGTACATCAGATGAATCAAACATTGACGCAGTGCAAACGGTACGTCCAATGAATTGAACATTGACGTAGTGCAAACGGTACGTCCAATGAACTAGAAAGCCGAGACATCGATGTAGTACAAGCGGTACATCAGATGAATCAAACATTGACGCAGTGCAAACGGTACGTCCAATGAATTAAACATTGACGTAGTGCAAACAGTACGTCCAATGAACTGGAAAGCCGAGACATCGATGTAGTACAAACGGTACATCAGATGAATCGAATATTGACGCAGTGCAAATGGTACGTCCAATGAATTGATCATTGACGTAGTGCAAACGGTACGTCCAATGAATCGGAAAGACAATACAATTCAGAACATTAACGCAGTGCAAACGGTACGTCCAATGAATCGGAAGGCCGAGACATCGATGTAGTGCAAACGGTACATCAGATGAATCGAAACACATTAAAAGTACTTGGGTTGCCAGCCCATAAAGAAATGAGACGGAGCTCAATAAAATGAAGTACAGTCCTACACATGGACAAAGAGACATCGCACATTGCTAGTCTAAACCATAAAATGATCATCATCGATCATAAGGAAGTGTCGATTACACTAAGCTAGTAAATATAAGAGTTTAGCTTCATGTCCCATAACCACTTGCTTAACTCAAATATTTACGAACAGATTGTAGATCTCCACTAGAAAATTGTCATAAGAGTTTCAATCGAACAAGTCCATACATTAACCGACGAAGTAAACGCAAGCGTTTCATACCACTTGTTTTGCTAAGCCGTTTAATTATATTTTCTCATACGAATGAGGTAAAGGTTTGTATATACTAATAGATTGGAAAACGGTTTTAAGGAACGAGCTTTGATATTGAAAATAGAGTTGAAATCATTTTGATGAAGAGTTTTGATATTTAATACTAGTATAGAAAACCTTTATATTTTGAAGTGACAAATCATAGAGGTGATTGTAGAAACAATCAATCATAAAAATTCACATTCGAAGACGTGAAAAAAATCCAAAGGAATCGATATCAAATCCATCAAAGTAGAAATTCTGATAAATGTTTTTCAGATAAGATCCCCAACACAGAGGGATACGGGGTTCGACCTAAGTGAAGACAAGCGACCAAACATGATATGGCAAGACTGGGAATTTCCAGACGTTTGAGGGGTTGGTCCAGACGTCTGGATTTAGTCTCTAGAAATGTTCCAGAAAACAATCCAGACGTCTGAAACCTAGAATCAGACATCTGAAGGCATTCAGACGTCCGGGGAAAAGTCCAGACGTCTGGATTTGGTTTTTGGAAATATCTCAGAAAACCAACCAGACGTCTGAAAACATAAATCAGACGTCTGACATCTTTTCAGACGTCTGGAACAATAGTTCAAACGTCTGAAATTAGTCACTGCCCTATATATTTTTCTGCCGTATGTTATTTTTCACCAGGAGGGAAAACCAGACGTCTGGCATTGACCTCCAGACGTCTGAACACCCAATCTGGGCAGAAATTTGCCTAGGCCAAGGTGGCCAAAATGTTCTCGGAAGCGATCGAGCAAGCAATGACAACTAAGGATTTACGTCAAGCGACAACCCGGTCTTATAGGCGCTTTGATACACCCCAACAACATATCCAAACATCCATTGAAGGATTTTCACAAGAATTGGACTTCAAAAACCAAGAAATAAGGATATTCACCAATTCAATCACAAACAAAAGGAATTGTACATAAATAAGTGTGTTAGGAATTCATATCCAATCACAAAGATAGATATAGACAAAGATGTGAGATAAAAATCTCACCTTTTACACAAAAACAATGAAGGGGAAGCTATAGAGCAAGGCAAGGACAAACACTCTTCAATTCCAACTCAACAAGCTTGAATCTAAGATTAAAAGAGAAACATTTCCTAAATTAGGTTTAGAAAATTTCTGAAATTGAAAGGAGAAAGAGTTGGAGAAGAAGATGGAGATGCATACCTATGGGTTCTCTTTGAATTTGGAGCTAGAACTTGATTTGCAAATGGAAACTAGGGCTTGGGAATTCTAATTTCCCATTCCACTCACCATTGTTGCTCAAGAACAGAAATGAGGAGGAAGTGAGGGAGAATGGGGAGGAGTGGTTCAGATTTGGGGGTTAAGTTGGCAAAGGGGCTGAACCGAAACCCAAAGTGCAAATGGTCAAATTTTTGGCTAGCTCCAAACATATCAAAGTTTATATTCAAAAAGGTCGCAAACGGCATTTTGGACTCAATGGAGGTGGTCTCGAGTCCTAATTCGACCGTATGCAAAAAGTAGCTTTTCGGACTAACATCCAACTAACGATTAAATATTTAAATATAAAATCGATAAATATGCGGGTTGTTACAAGACACTTCATTCTTGAATCTCACAAAGAGATAAATCTACCTCGTCGGCTTTAGTGTTAAGTATAGTATTAATGATTTCCATAAACAAGAAGAAATCAACACGATTAACATGTTTCTGACATTTTCCAACTTACTATTCCTCGATCAAGAGGGAAACCATTAGATTAGAGATCTATTGCTCCATCCCTACTTGGCATTAATCTTAACTCTCATGAATAGATAAGCCTTACTTTATTGGTTTTAGTGTCCAGCATAGTTAATTAATTTTCAAGCAAGTAATTAAACAATCAACTATTTGGCCATTTGGAAATTATAACCCCTTTTCAAAAACATTTGAATACACTTTTAAAATACTTGTAATAAGTTTTAAAACATTTATCCAAAGTATTACTTGTAAATAACAATTTTCCTCAAAACTTGAAAAGAACATGTTTTTAACAAAATTTCACTTCTTTAAAAAGTCACAACTAATTCTTAAAAATTCATAAATATCTCAAACCACTTTTGAAATACTCTAATATGAGTTAGTAAACCCTTGTAAAAAGAATGAAACAAAATTCTTAAATTTAAATATCTTTTCAAACCTTCTAAAGTCCAAAATCAAGGCTAAATGGGGTAGTTTTGCACAAGTGAAGTTTTGGCCACTTTTCGAGATCTTACTTAACTTCTTAATATTCAAGCTTTTAATAGCACTAAATATATATAATAAATTACAAATGTAGTAATAAACCCCTAAGGATCTCTTTATAAAGTTCCACAGAAATTGTCGAATAGTAGACAATTCCAAACTGCATCTGTAGCGACTATCACTATAAGTGCACCTTCAAATCCAAGTCCAATCTAAACCAAAGTCCATCTATAACCTTTGTACTAGGTCCAAGGTCTCTTCATATGTCATACAAGTCCATCCCAAGTTCGTTCAAGTCCATATACATGGATTATATGTGTCACTTACTTTCAAAGCAAGAATTCAAACCAATGTTTTAATATATGTCAACAACAATTCAAAAAACATAGACACAATCAAACCAATGTTTTAACATATGTCAACAACAATTCAAAAAATGTAAACACAATCGTACAAGTCTGAAAAAGGATTTCTCACTTGATTCTTGTCAACGAACACTTGATTCAAATTCTTGATATGATACTAAGATTTTTTATCATAGTATATGGCGATATAAGGAGAACAGAGGTTTCTAATCAAGGAACCAGATCGGAGTCCGCACTAGGGAGGTCAGGTGAGAGATACTAGTTTGGAAGTAAAGTTTATGTACCCAAGCAAATGGTCGAATCAGATATTACGTATGGATGATTTTTGTACATCATACAGGCTTAAGTATATTAATATGCTTGGCTGTGTGGCATAAGAAAGTTTGGGGAGTGACTTTCAAGTTTGTTTGAGGGAGCTTAGATAATCTTCTAATAAATAACCAAAGATTGATGAGCGTAATGGTACGCTTAGGAAATTATCTATATCCATGAATGATTGAAAAAGTAATGAACCTAAGAAAAATTATAAATCTTGTTTGTTAATCATTTAACATTTTAAATAATGTTAAGTGTTAGTTTATTCCTTTATGGAATTTGATTTGATTGATAGTGTGATTTTATATACTATGGTTTATAAAGCCTGAATTTATAAGCAAAGGATTTTAAAAATTGTTGTTTATTGGAACTTAAATCCTAGTGCTTTTAAAAAAGTGATTTCGAAAGAATTTGTGAAAAAACTAATAATATTATTATTCTGAAAACTTCGATGAAGTGTTATATGTTTTAAATATTTGAAAAGGGTTTTTATGAAGTGATTTTTCAAATATTTTTGTTCTGACTAAAGTTGGGAAGTTGGAGGTTTCACGATTTGGAAGACTCCCCAGGTATATTTATTTACTCTACCTATTGTTTTAGGAGGAACCGGAATACCACTGGATGCTCCGTGCTGCTTTGATTCTAGAGTTATACTATGCTTCGGTAGGAGGAGCCCCCTCCTTATCATAATTACCTTTTGTTTTGATATATTTCTCTTTGGAGGAATTTGTATATAAAAACCCAACCATTTAGTTCTAAATTTATCATTTGAAATATTGGTTACATCATTATTATCAATTGCATATGGTTGGTACATTATTTATGTTGCTTGAGCTTATGATAGAATAACTGTGTACAGGCTTTTAAATCTCCCCGAGATGGCCGAGATGAAAAATCCGAGATATCAGCCAAAATCCGAGATTTGGCAGCCTATTTAGTTATAAGTGTTTTAAATATTGCCCGAGATAGCCGAGATATTTTCCCGAGATATTGACCAAAATCCGAGATTTAAAACACTGACTGTGTATTGCTCTTTTGTTAGCATGGTTCTGTTTTGGATTATGTAAGTACAAGGTAGGTAAAGGAAAGTAAGAGATTACTAGTTGATTTCTTGTGCACCTGTATTCGCATCGAGATAGTAAGTTGCTTGTAGAAAATTAAAATCAAATGCAAAAAAAGTATGTTGTAGATTTAGAGATTGGTAATTAATTGATGATTTTATGCCTCAAATATAGGAGGCCACTTATGGAGTTTATTTTTGTTGATTTGGGCCAGTTGTTGCGAGTTGTATTTTTTTTCGGATCCAGCCGTGCAATGGAGGTATTGCCGAAATTTTCCATAACCTAAAAGACTTCAAAAGTTGAATAACTCATTTCAATTAATAGTTTTAAACCTTAAGTGTTTGGAGACATTTTCTTCCTATGGGAATTTCAGGGACGATATTCTTTTAAGAAAGGAAAATTTAACATCCTGAAATTTTATTGTTTCGATTTTAAATATTTAATTAATTTTAAATATTTAAATAATTGGATTTTAAAATATAAATAAATTATACTCAAATATATGGATTATTTAAATATTTGAATTATGAATTAAGTATTAATTAAATGGATTTAATAGCCTTATTTAACTCCTTCTAATTAATAAATAATAATGGTTGATTCATTTTGTAAATTTATTTACAATCATAAATAGTTCGAATAAATAATAAGAAAATCAATTGTTAATAAAACGACTTGATATTTATTTATGTATTTTTTTAATCTATTGGATTTTTTCATAAATTTTAATTTGGAAAATATTTAAACCTTCATTTGATGTATTTTTCAGTAAACGATGATATTTTTCAAATTTCACAAAATAAGATAACTAGTGCATTTTATTATTGTTTTGTGATCATATCGCATTTCTGTATGCGATCGTATTTTTTTGTCCTTTGCGGTTCGTACGTAAACGAAATTCCGTGTAGCGAAGTGCCAGAAATTACAAAATAAAACTAACTTCAAACCAAGATTATTCAACAGTTCGACTTTTCTCTTCCTCTTTCTCTTTGCTATTTTTCCTTCTCGATAAACAAAGAAAATCAAAACCCTCTTACTTTTAAATTCAAATCAAAACAAATACTCAGCGAAAAATTATAAAGTAGGGTTCTTTGTGTTTGTATTGGTGAGATCTTTATATCTAGGTGAAGGTTGATGGGTGCGGCCATCGTTGATAGTAATGGATGTGAATAGGGTTAAACTAAAGCTAATGTTTTTGGTAGATTTAGGCGATGTTAGGCTTCGGGGATGGTTGCATTAGTTTTCTCGTGTGGAGGAGCTCGGATGCCGACGATTTGGTGGGTCACCATCGAGTTTAGGGTGGTGTGACAGTTTTGTACAGTGAACGATGGTCTTCAGGTCGCGATTGGTAAGGCTTGATTGAGCTCGGAATTATTGTGTGGGATATGTAGCTCTTGCAAATAGAAAGTCGTAGGCGAAGACGGTCCATGGTTCTGTGGTCCATGGAGGGAGATAGAAGGAGAGAAGGAGTGTTGGTGAAGAGTGTGTATGCATATCTATGATATGCATGTACATGGATGTGATTTGTGTTTGGGGGAGAAGGATTACGTGATTAATTTTGTTATTAGTGAATTAATTAATGATTAATTAACCTCAAAATCTTATAAAATCCATATCTTTCTCATACGAGGTCCAATCGAGATGCGGTCTTTTGCGTTGTGCTCATAAGAGCGATATGGAGTTAGATTCGTTAAATTTAGAGCTAGTAGAATTTTAAGCCATAATCGAATGCCATTCGATTTTCGATCAAACCAAAATGCAAAAGCAACAATTGGAATTTTGATGAGTTTACTCACCTTTAAATAAACTATAGGATATCTGTGTTGTTATAGATTATTGTTGAATGCTTTGATGATAGTTTATATATTGTTGTTTGATTGTTTATCTGGATTTGATTCTTGTTTGGAAGCGGATGGCACAAATAACCATTGTGTTGCAAGGAACAAAAGTAATATGAAGTCGAAGTGTAGGTAGTTAATAGGTCGCTATAGGACCGAAATACAAATACATATGTGTGATTTACCACAGACTTTTATAGAGAGCCCATAAAGGGTTCCTCGCCAATATTGATTTACTTATATTCATATGTTGCTTATATTGATGTTTGGTTGAAATATTTATGACATAATTTTGATTTGTGTACGTATCATTATAGGGATTATCACTATACCGATACTTATTAAATATCATCTCCTTAAAACTTTGTGTGTGTGTTGAACTTATGCTTGTATTTTTACAAAATAAATGTTTGGTCATGGTTTTGCATTTTGAAAGTTGTTTAAACTATATTTTCAAGTGTCCTTGAGAATTTTGAAATAAATGTATAACTAAATTGTTATTTTTCAACTGTAAGCACTATATGTATTATATGTTTTCTTTCCGCTATGAGAATCTGTTTTCCCGATTCTTTTTCTTTTTACCCTAACAATCTGCCTTTCCGACACTTGGATGCTCGGCATTTAAATACCATGGATGTATTAAGTGCTGACTTTCGAGAGTCGAAAAGGCGAATTGTTACATTTGGTTTCAGAGCTAAAGGTTAAGTGAGAACCTTGGCTTTGGTGCGGTAAACTCCTTTGAGATAGGGTAAGTAACAACCTAGAATGATTCGAGAGTATTATATATATGAGAGCATATTTGTTATTGCTGCAAAAACATATCATGTCAATTGGTCTATTAAGTTTGAATTTTTAATTTTGGTCGAGACGTGGAATGCCACTGTGTCGATAGGGATTTCAAAACATTTGAACAAGGCAAACAGACTCGGTATTGGTTCTGTAAAAGTAGCAAATGAAATATTTTACCTAGGATTATATATTTTATATATATATATAAAGGAATAATTTTCAAATTTGTACGGTTATTCAAGGTGTGTTTGTTTGTAAATGATAATATCTTTTTTTTTATTATTCGATTTGTCATGCTTAAATAGTTTATGAGCATTGACTGTTATTTGTTGTTTGCTAATTATTTATGCTTAGCTTATTTATGAGCGTTTATTTCTTTGATATAAAAACGAACCCCTTGTGAAATAAGTTTCATGGTATGACTATAAGATGTTTGGTAATAATGTTAAGTTAAAAGTCGTATTTTAATAAAATTGTTTGATTTAATCTAAATGGGAAGATAAGACATTTAGAGGATAAAAATTTATGAAAAGTATATTATAATGAAGGGTAGTTATTATGATATAAGATAATTTTTAAAAGGTACATTTTACATGAGTATGGTATATAAAACGATTAATATGATGTATAAAGGGTGTTCTATAAGTAAAAGGAGTTTCCGAGAAATTAAATCCTAGTATTGCTTGAAATGATTTCGAAAAGGATTTGAAGAAATGTAATATTAGTATTACTTGGAAGTATTTAGAAGTATAGATCTTTTAGGTGAAATTCATTTTCTTTGGATAGTTCGGGAAAAGCACGTCTCGATTAGTTTTGTGGTAATCTGAATAATCTTCTAGGTGACAATTAAATGTTGATTAGGCTAACGTTGTAGTGCACTTAGTAAATTATTCTTTTTATCAGTTTGCGATCGAAATGAGTTCAAATCCGAACGAACCCAAAGTGAGTGTTATTAAATAAATTGGTAAAGTTATTTTATATAGAGAAATATATGTAGTATGATTTCGAAAAGGGTTTTGAAATAAAAACCGGGTATTTAGTTCTTAAGTTTCCTTAAAGGAAACTAATTTAAAATAAACGGTATTTTGATGAAAATATGTTTTGATAAATGAAATTTGTAACTCTTGGATGGAAAAAAGATAACTTAAATCAAGTTTTTGAATGGGTTAAATTGAATAGTAAGGTTTTAATAAGCATTTTTTTATTAAACTGTTGTCTTTGTTTAAAACCTAAGTTGTGTAAAATATTTGATCTTATTGGGCCAATCCATAAACATCTTTTCTTATAACACTCTAAGGTAAAGAGGTTGAATGGTTGATTCGGTTTTAAGACCCTTATTATGTTTGGGCCACCATTTGAATTGTAAAAATAAATAAATAATAAATAAAATAAAAGTGACATTTTGTATATACTTTTAGAATGTAGAAGAGTATTATACAACTAAATAAGGGTATAGTAAGTTTTTAATTTAATGTTTTATAAAGTTGTGTCTTTATAAAATGTTTATAAACTTAAGTGAAAATTTATGGAAAAATTCATAAATAATTTTAGTATTGAATGAAATACTTTAAATAAAAATGAAAGTGATTTTGAAAAAGATTGGTGTAGTTAAGAAATCTATTGGATTAAGTACATAATTTATACGTAGATCATTTTATTCGCACGGTTCTTGATCTAGAATTCGAGTACATAACTTCGGGGTGATTCACACCAATCCGAAAAAGGATTCTCACTTGATTATTGTCATCGAACACTTGATTCAGATTCTTGATATGATATTGAGGTTTTCTATTATAGTATATAGCTATGTAAGGAGAATAGAAGTTTCTAATCAAGAAACCCGATTGAAGTCTGCACTAGGGAGGTCGAGTAAGAGATACTAGTTCGAAAGTAAAGTTTATGTACCCAAGCAAGTGATCGGATTAGATATTGTGTACGGATGGTTTATATACATCATATAGGCTTAAGTATATAAATATGCTTGGTTGTGTGGCTTAGAAAAAATTATGAAGCGGCTTTCAATTTTGTTTAAAGGAGCTTAGATAATCTCCTAAGTAATAACCGAAGGCTGATAAGCGTAATGGTACACTTAGGAAATTATCTATATCCTTGAACGATCGAAAAAGTTGTGAACCTAAGAAAAATTCTAAATTTTGTTTGTTAGTTATTTAACATTTTAAATAATGTTAAGTGTTAGTTTATTTCTTTTTAGAATTTGATTTGATTGATAGTGTGATTTTATATACTATGGTTTATAAAGCCTGAATTTATAAGCAAAGGATTTTAAAACTTGTTGTTATTAGGACCTAAATCCCAATGCTTTTGAAAAAGTGATTCAAAAGAATTTGTGAAAGAAATATTATTTTTGTTATTTTGAAAACTTTGATTAAGTGTTATTTTTTTAAAATATTTGAAAATGGTTTTTATGAAGCGATTTTTCAAATAAAAATTTGACTAAAGTTGGGCAATTGGGGGTTTTCCAATTTGGAAGACTCACTACGTATATTTATTTACTCTAGCTATTGTTTTAGGAGGAACCGGAATACCATCGAATACTTTGTGCTATTTTGATTCTAGAGTTATACCATGCTAGGTAGGAGGAGCCCATTCTTGTCATAATTACTTTGGTTTTGATATATTTCTCGGAATTTGAAAATATATTTTAAATATAAAAACCCAGGAATTTAGTTCTAAATTTATCTTTTGAAAAGATTGGTTGCATCATTATTATCGGTTGCATATAGTTGGTACATTGTTTATGTTGCTTGATCTTATGATAGAAATAATTGTGTATTGCTCTTTTGTCAGCACGGTTCTGTTTTGGAATATGTAAGCACAAGGTAGGAATAGGGAAGTAAGAGATTACTATTTGATTTCTTGCGCACCTGTATTCACATCGAGATAGTAAGTTGCTTGCAAAAAAATAAAAATCAAATGCAAAAGATGTATGTAGTAGATTTATAGATTGGTGATTGATGATGGTTTTATGCCTCAGATATGGAAGGCCACTTTTAGGATTTTGTTGATTGGGCCAGTTGTGGCAAGTTGTAGATTTTTTGGACCTAGCCGCGCAATGGAGGTGCTGCCGAAATTTTCCATAACATAAAGGACTTTAAAATTTGAATAACTCATTTTAATTAATAGTTTTTAAGCCTAAAGGGTTTGGAGACATTTTCTTTCTTTGGGAATTTCGAGGACGGTATTCTTTTAAGGAGGGAGAATGTAACATCCCAAAATTTTATCTTTTTAATTTTGAATATTTAATTAATATTGAATATTTAAATAATTAATTTTTAAAATATAAATAACTTATATTCAAATATATAGATTATTTAAATATTAGAATCGTGAATTAAGTATTAATTAAATGGATTTAATAGCCTTATTTAACTTCTTTTAATTAATAAATAGTAATTGTGGATTCATTTTTTAAAATTTATTTACAATAATAAATTGTTCGAATAAATTACAAGATAATCAATTATTAATAAAACGGTTTGGTTTTTATTAACGTATTTTAGTTTAATTTATTGGATTTTTCCATAATTTTTAGTTTGGAAAATATTTAAATTTTTATTTGACATATTTCTCTGCAAATAATGGTATTTTTCAAATTTCACAAAATAAGAAAAACGGTGTATTTTATTGTTATTTTGTGATCATATTGCATTTCTGTATGCGATCATATTTTTATTTTGTCGATTCGTACACGAACGAAATTCCGTGTAGCGAAGTGCTGGAATTACAAATTAAAACTAACTTCAAACCAAGATTATTCAACACATTGACTTTTCTCTTCCTCTTTCTCTTTTTTTTATCATTCTCTTGTAACATCCCTAATTTTTGATAACATTATTCAGAAGATTTAATTAGATAGATTAAATAGAATAATGATGATAAGGAGATTGAGATTTGATTAAATTATATTTATAGGGCTGTTCTTATTAATAAAATAAATGGACTTAAAATTAGTTTATGTGATAAATAACTTACATAAGGCCTTATTAGTAAAAATAGCCACACTTTAAATTTACGGCTATACATTTTCCTTTGTCTTTTCACATTCATTTTATTTCTCAAATCAAAATAAATGCTAGAACCCTAATAGAGACGGCCATTAACAAAGGAGAAGAGGAATTTTAATCTAAAGCTAATGATCAAAAGCTAGGGAGGATTAATCAACAACAAATCTCAAATTCCTTATCAAGTTTAAGGTGAATAATAATCTTCTACCATCTCTTTTTTTATTCTATGATTATATGATTTCGAATTTATGATTTAAATTCGTTTTTGTGATGATATGGATAATGATATGCTTGAGTTATATTATGATGATTTTTTTAATTCATAAGCACATGAATTTGTACGGTTTTGACATGAAACTGAGAGTATACGATTTCAGATTGCCATGGAAAATTTTTAGTAAAACATGATTTTGGAGATGGTTTTAATTTTCAAAATTTTCTAAGTTATAGAAATTTTATTATGAATTTTTAATGAAAGATATGATATAATTGGGTTTAAAATTTATTTCGAGAATTTCAGGAAAAAATTGGGTCTAAAATTTTAATATATTTGATTACATGATGAAATCAATTTTCTGTGATTTTTACCAGTTGATTTATTTGGCAAAATAAATTATTTTAAAAGATGGGCTTTTTTGTAAATTCTCGGTTTTTAGTTATATGGAAAGGTTTTAAAGTTAAAATCCTTTGATATTGGATCTAAATAAATGCAGCTGTTTTAGATGTAAAGTAATTGAAAATTTTTATGGCAGCCAATCAGTGTTTTACAAATAGGCGAGTTGTTAAAGGGAAATTACTAAAAGTTGCTATAATTCGGCCTTTAAATCAGAAAACGGTGTTATGCCTCTGTTAGTAAGTACCTTCCGACTCCATTGACTCCGCCTCGTCCCAGTCGAAACCCACACAGTCAAAACCACCATAGTCGAAGCCAATACACAAGATATCACTTAGATGGTATACAGTGGATTGGAAACTTAGATGGTATGCAGCGGATTGGAAGGAAGGTGAAAGACCTGGTGTCGAAAGGGTAGCTTCTGATGGGTCGAAACCCTGCTTTGTTTTCATAAATTAAAGTCTTGCCTAGTTTTACCTAAAGCTTTCGACACAGTCAAAAGTCATGCTTTTGAAATGGTTTTATAATTAGCTTTCGAAGAAGGTTGTTATGTTGTGTTAAAGTGTTTGCTTTCGAAGGAGTACCTTTTTCCTTTAAATAATTGCTTTCGAAATGGTAGATTTCATCTCAGTTGAAACCAAGCCGCTAATCCCCCTTTCGACTGCATTGAAGTCATCTATGTTGTCGAAGGGGTTACTTTTGTTTTACTTAAGCCTTTTTCTTAATTGCTTTCGAAAGGGTTGAGGATTTCGAAGATGATAGAGTCGGAAGGGGTTTCGACTCTTTCCTTCAAAGTTTTGTTTTAAAGGTTTTGCTTTCGACTAAGATGGTTTCGACACCATCAATTTTTCCCCAAACAAATTTTTGTTGGTTTTGAAAGAGATACTTTCGTATATAACCAACTTGACCCAAATGATGTTTTTAAAAGTAAACCCAATGCCTTCAAAAGAGGTACTTTCATTTGTTTTGAAGCTCTATATTTTATAAAGGTGATTTGATACCATCGAAAGGTAAAATAGGTTTCGAAAGAGAGTATTTACTAAGAGCTTCAAAAGGTATGTATACAATGTTTTTAAAAGAGGTCTTTGCTTTCGAAGGAGGCTATCCAGAGGTTTCGAAAGAGATGTTTTTATAGTTTCAAAACATAAACCCAATCTCAATTTAAAGTATAACCATGGCATACATAAAGATTTTGGAAATATTATTCACATTGTTATTAACCCATAACTGTATTTTGGGAAAATGGTAGAATAACCGGTTAGGTTGACCCAGTAGTGAATATAACTTAACAGATGTTAAATTTTTAATTAAAGATATTGGTAGGGGCCAATAGGTTTACAGTAAGCCCATGAAAACTGTATGATATTGGCAATGGCCAATAGGTTCATAGTCAGCCCATGAAAACTATGACTTGATATTGGCAAGGGCTAGTAGATTTGTAGTTAGCCCATGAAAACTATATCTGGATTAAGATATTGGAAGTCAGCTAATAGGTTCCTAGTTAGACCATGAAAACTAGGATAAGAAATAAGTTATTGGAGTTACCAATAGATTCCTAGTGATCCTATGAAAACTAAATAATTGGACAGATAATCCTTAACATTTTAATAGGTTAATTGTAACCCTAGAAACTATAACTGAGACAGATAGTCGGAATGAATGGGGATGGGTAATCCAGAATTGATTTATTTGTTTTGCATATCATCATAATGTTTTGAAATACTATGTTTTAACCATTGTGGATGAAGAAACATAATATATGGTTTTATAAATGTTTTAGGATACTAGTGAGGGGAAAACTCCTTCCGCTAAGCGGTGTGGTCTCGCTAGTTATCCAAATGGTTTGAGATGGTAAATTATTATTCATACCAGGCTTTATGTTTGACTCGAAGTTTCTGTTTTCCCCTTAAACCCTCGGGTACTCAATTGATTTTGAGTAGTTTGAGAGTTAAGGTTTCCAGGTGTTCTTTTAGCCGAATAAAGCTTCCGAGGACGTGCAAGAGGCAAACTTGTTATTAGAGTTCTTTTTATTTCCGCTGTGTGTTTTGTTTGTAAAGGAAAATTGTTTTCTTGCCTATCTATATACTCTGATCTACCTAGGGGCCATCTTCATATGTCGATCTTGGCGTATTTTGTTAAATTATATGTTATCTGAACGTGGTCTATGAATTGGGACTATGTTATCAATTTGGAATATTTTGAAATGGAATGTGGAATTTGTTTTGTTGTTTAAATTGTTTCCATATTCTTATGCTTTTATGTATCAATGTATCTAATATCGCCGTGTTTGGTCGCCGAGGATTAATAACTATGGATGACTACAACATCTGTAGTCGTTAGTTTTCAGCCTCCAAATAGGGGGATGTTACAAGTTGGTATCTAAGCATAGCTTTATGAAACTTTAAAAGAAACTTAAACCTAAAAGATTTTTCAAACATAATCCAATTTATTAGATAATAAGATTGGGGTTTGGGTTAACGCTATAGTAACTTACTTGTATTTTCTATATATAGTTATACATATAACTATGTATCCCTCGTTCTCTTAGACCATTCTTCTATATCTTACTAAGGCTCGTATGCAGATTTACGAGAATGGAGATATGGAAGTAGGAAACGGAAGAGGAAATCTCGGTGGAGGAAGCACCACAACTAATGGAAATACTCGACCCACTACCAGGAGAAACCCGGGTCAACCGGCTAATGCTAGTAATCAAAATGCAGAAGCCAATGTGGATGTTGGAAATCCACCAGTAGATATGGGGGCGATGTATCAGTTCTTAGATGTTTTGATGGAAGCAGGAGCTGATGTTGGAGTTGCTGGAAATGGAGGAGGAGCTAATCTTGTGGCTCCAGTTGGAAATATTGCTTTGCTGAGTAGAGATTACACCAGTTTGGGTGGGAAGCCATTCTTAGGAATAGAGAGTGCCGTAGAAGTTTAGAATTGACTGTTGCATTGTGAGCGTATATTTACTGATTTGGTTCTAAATGATGGACAAAAGAGGAGGTCGGCCTCTAGACAGTTGTAGGGGTCAACATTACATTGGTGGAATAGTGTCACAGCCGGAGTGCCGGAAGAGTAGTTAACTTGGAATTATTTTAAGACGAGATTTGAGCAGAAGTTTGTATCGGAGTTTGCTAGGTCTGAGCTGATGAGGAAGTTTATGGATTTAGTTCAGGGAGAGATGTCAGTAGTTGAGTATGCTGCTAAGTTTGAAGAGCTATCTAGATATGGATATGCTATTATAGATACTAACATAAAAAGGAATGAGAAGTTCATTCGGGGACTGAGGCCCGAGCTTGCTAGGATGACCATGACACATGTTTGTGATCCTTGAAATATAGTAGTGGATATGGCTATTCTCCATGAGGAGTTGCTTGCCGATTTAGATAAAGAGAAGTTAGTGGAAACTCAGGGTTCTTAGGGGAAGAGAAGGAAGTTCTTTAAGAAGAAGGGAACCCAAAAGGGAGATGCAGCTAAGAAGTCAAAGGCTGAGGTAGTTTGCCATAAGTATGACAAGAAAGGTCACTTTACTAATCAATGCCGGTCAGCAAATGGGAAGAAAGATGCAGTTAAGAAGAATGTGAATTGCTTCAAATGTAATCAAGTTGGGGATTACAAGAATCAGTGTCCAGAGCCAGTTAGGGAGGGCAAAGGAAAAGTTTTTGCTATAGGACCAGCTAGGCCTACTGTAGCAGATAAGGGAAAGACTGTGATGGAATGTACACTTTTGATTCAGAGTATTTCAGTTAGAGTACTTTTTGATACTGGTGCATCACATTCATTTATACCTCAGTGTTTGGTTGATGTATTGTGTCCAGAACCCACCTACCTTGTTACTTCATTAAGGGTTGCGAATCCAATAGGAGGGTATGCAACTCTAGGATTAAGATGTGATCAGTTAGAACTTGACTTGTTAGGTCATAAGTTTGCATGTAGTTTGAATGTTATTGATTTTGTAGATTTCGGGATCATTTTGGGTATGGATTGGTTGGGTAAGTATGAGGATAGAATATTTTGCCAGGATAGAGAAATATCACTAAGAAACCCTTATAGTCATAATCGAGTGATATTCTTAGTAGAGAATACTGACCGGAGTGTTAGTGCCATGTTTAATGCTATGGAGGTAGGAAATGAGTTAAGTCAGGTTCAGGTAGAAAGAGAATTTGCAGATGTTTTTGAACCAGTCACTGGACTACCCCCGAAAAGAGCTGTTGAGTTTAGAATAGATCTTGTGCCAGGAGCAGAACTTGTAAGTAAACCATCTAACAGGATGACACCAACTGAGATGAAGGAACTGAAGGTGCGGCTAGTGGATCTAGAAGGAATAAATTTTATTAAACCAAGCAGTTCGCCTTAGGGAGCGGCCGCGGTGTTGGTGATGCCATTTGGATTGACGAATGCACATGCTTTCTTCGTAGATTTGATGAACCGAGTTTTCCAAGAGTACTTGGATAGGTTTGTACTAGTGTTTATAGATGACATTTTAGTATACTCTAAGGATGAGAGAGAGCATGAAGTTCATCTTAGAGTGGTGCTTGAGATGCTGAGGTAGAATTAGCTAAAGGCGAAGTTTACCAAGTGTCATTTTTGGAAGAAAGAGGTAGAATTTCTTGGTCACATGGTTTCCGAGAAAGGGTTGTCAGTCGATCCAAATAAGATTGAAGCTGTGAATAATCGGAAGAGACCTAAGATAGTGACTGAGATCGGGAGTTTTCTTGGACTTGCTGGCTACTACCGTAGATTCATTAAGGATTTCTCATGGATAGCAGAAATCTTGACTAAGCTAACCAGAAATGAAGCGAGGTATGTTTGGTCCGACAAATGTGAGGAGGCATGTAACGACCCAGAATTTTGAACAAATTTAATTGAAAATATTTAATTAATTTTAAATATTTGAACGATGATTTAATTTGAATTCCCAATGTAACTTTGAAATTTGGCGATTAAATTATAAAATTTAATCGATTGGAAGTTGAATAAAAATTTGAATCTTCAAATTTAGGCCGATTAAAAATATTTCAAACGCTTGAAAAATTTATATTGATAACACTAAAGATAACAGCAGCTTCAAAATTGAATTTAAAACTGTTTTGTTCGGTTTTGAATTTAATTGTTTGAACCGATATTTAAAAATAGCCGTCCGAGGGACAGTCTCAGAATTCGACGAAACCAGTCTCATTGGATCCGTAATATTATATTATTACCGGATTTCAAATTTCGTATTTATCGGAGTTATGGTGTGAACACACGGCGTGTAAACGCATTAAAAATCTTTATCGAATTAAATTTGAATTTAAATTTAAAATGGTCAACATCACCACACGTTATCTCCTTTAAACGCGCCTAAGATCGGGAAAGAAATCGTGCAGGCACGACTCTTCTTTGATAAATCACGTTCCTCCTTCTATTCACTAACAAAAACAAAATCTCGAGCAGTTAAAAAAAAATGGTTGTTTCCCTTATTTATTTCGAATTCGATTCCTCCCTTTCATAACAATTCTCGTTCGTTCCCCTCTCTTTTCCAATTCAAACATCGAATCCCCCTATTCAATTTCAGAAAGAAAAGGGTTTCGTCGAGCTCGATTTCGACTGGGCGAAGTGGGTCGCGAGCATTCGTGAGGGTGATTGGGGTCTGTCGAGTTAGCAGGTGGAGTCGCGACATAGCGCGATGGGACGGAGTCGAGGCGAAGTCGTGAGTTGCGAAGCTAGGGCACGGCGTGCGATGTCGCGTGGCGTTCGCGTGCGAGTGAGGAATCGTGATTTGTTCACCGATTTCGAGGTGACTGGGATGTCAGTAGGCGAAGAGATGATGGCGATCGATTGAAGGCCGCAGGGGTGAGTCGATGGATTCGAAGATGAAGGTGGGGTCACGGCAGTCAGAGTCGAGGCCGTAGTCGAGCTCGCGTGGCAGTTGGCTGGCAACTCAAGGAAGCATGGGCATCGCGACTGTTCGTGGTAGCTCGAGCGTGGTGATGGTTTGAGGTATCTGCAGTCTGTTTCTTTGTTTTTGTTTTCTTGTTTTCTTTTAATTTAAAAAAAATATAGTTACATACAGATTTACTTATTTCAATTTAACTTGATAGTATATGTATGGATATTAGCAGAAAGAAATAAGTATATGTCAAAAGAAAGGTTTCATAGAAAAACAGACTGCTGCTTTGTTAATTTCAAACAACCTTGTTTTTAAATTTAATTTATAATGTGTAAGTATAAATTTTTATATCCACATGCATGTCTTAATTTAAAACAGAAAATACACATATATATATATATATATTTTCAAAAAGGGAGATAAATCTGTCTAATTTACTTGTTTGATTTATTTTAGAAATGATTAAAGAGAGACTTGTTTAAAAAGTAAAGTATCAGTTAAATTTAATTTTTATGGTAAGTGATTATTCAATTAGTTCAAATATTTTGTTAAAGAAAAAAAAATTGTTTAGAAATTTAATCACTAGTTAAAGAAATTTAAATTATTAGTTGAATTAAAAGTATAAAACGGTAATTGAACTGTTCGATTTATTTCGAATATTAATAAAACCTTATAATGTCTGTTACAAGGTCTATAAATTGAGAAAACAAACTGGAATGGGATTGGATTGCAAATTTAAAAGCGAAGGTGAGATCTTCTCACTCAAAATGAATTGCAGTTTTTGATTGATTGATATGTTTGTTATTGGATGTGATATTAGATATGATAGGATATATCTATATATGTAGCAATATATACATATTGGCATATGTATATATTGGATTGATTGATTTTCCCGCCTCGTATAGCGGATGAGACCCTATTGCGCCGTTAGTAAGCGGATTTTTATAAAACCCATATACCGCGATAATTCCGTACTGGAGCGGAATTGGTATTGTGCTAACGTCTTTGGATGCAGGGAAACAGGTTGGAGGGATCCAACTGGACCCCTCATATTGATTGAATTTATTTATACTGTGATATAAATCTGTGAATGATTATATTGATGTTATTAATCATATTGATATCTGGAAATTGTTTGAAAGCAAAAATTTAACCGAGTGGATGTTTGATATCACTGGATTCCAAAAATAAATGAAATTGAATTTTTGAAATCAAAATAGAAATTTTTAAGTAAATAAATTTTTAGAAATTGAATAAATTCGAAGAAAAGAATTTAAAAGTATAAAAGTTGATTTTTATAATCTTATTGAATAAATTCCAGAATAAAGTGAAAATGCTAAATAAATGGATTTCATAAAACAGTGATTATAAATTGAAGAATTTAATTTAAATCTGGATTTTTAAATAGATTGAAAGAGATAAAGAAATTTCTTTTCTTTAAAAAGGAATTTATTTAAAAAGAAATAAGTGGGAAGTCCAATTAGAAATATAATTGGCAAATTTGAAACGAATTTCGAAAATCAATATGAAATTTATAGAATTATAAATTGTGAAGTTCAAATGAATGAAATTTATAGATGTATAAAGTGTGAAGTTATATAATGAATGAAATTTTAAAATAAAAGATTTATAAGAAGTTTAATTATAAATCGGATTTTTGCCTTTAAATGGAATATTTATCGAATTGATTTATAAAGGAGATTTATAAGTCAAAGTAGTTATAAAAGAGAAATAGAATTTATGAACGTGTTTGTAAATTCGAAATAGATTGAATTGGATAAATTAAATATAGAAGATTCTTAAAGAAGATATATTCGCGATTTTGGATAGCGAATCCCTATTGAAATTAAAATGTGTAGAAATGATTGAAATTGGGTTAAGTGAATTATATTCACGATTTTGGACAGTGAATATATTGTTAAGTAAAATGGATTTAATTTTGAAGAAGTGATATAAAAAAATGAAGTTAAACATTTTAAAGATGTTTTAAAATGTACTATGAATCGAAAGCATAGATTTCAACACTTGTTATTGAAATAGATGTTTTCGAGAAATTTAAGGAAATGGTGGACTATAACACTGTTGTTATAGTAAATGATTTCCGAAAGGAAATATTTTTTTATGTAGTATTGGGATTATATATCTATTTTAATTTCGAATCCCTATACTAGTGATTTTGAGTCGTCGTAACGATGTTTTACGTAACATTCGCTTTGACTCAAATAAATGTTGTTATAGTAAATGGTTTCCTTAAAGAATGAATATATACTTAATTTGATTTAAGTATATCGAATATTTTCAAATGTTGAGAATAAATATATTTGTGAATTACTTATTACAAAATAAGTATGGAAATGCTTTTCCAATATGAAACGAAGGGTTTGAAACTTTATCTTTTAAAGATAAATTGAAAAGTGAATATTTGAAATTTGTTTTCAAACGGTTAAGTGTGGAAATTTTATATCTTGTAAAGATATTTTTGGGAAATAAATAACTTGGAAAATTATTTGGAATCTGATGATGTTGCGCATCTTTATTGATAGTTAAATAACCGACTATCAATAATTACCTTGAATGGTATTTGTTGTGAATTGGATGAATTTGAATGCCACACTTATTTTTGAATAATCGCTCACTATTCGGGTTAGCCGGGAAAGGACCATGGGGTCGTATAACTCATTCCGAATATGTGATACGTCGTTATGAATCGCATTTGAAGACCGGTGTTGAAGACCGGATATTTTTGAAAACGGAAGGATTACTGTCGAGTTACTCTACATCGGTTGATCTCCGGTTTAGAGGTTTTATCACCCTTAGTGACGGGAAGTCCTGACGTGATTGAAAATTATCCGGATATGCAAGGGCTTCGTGAGAAGTGCCTTCGGTTCTGTTCGATCCCGGAACAGACTTGTATGGATTGTATGTCTGACGTTACAATTTGAGATATAAAGCGGATTTCTTTCAAATACATTTCTGTTGGTGGCGGAGAATTTATTCTCTTAGCTTAACACCCTTCTCTGAGACGTACGAGCTCAGAGGTTATGTAGTTGAAATTTATCAGCGATATACTTCCAATTTGGTAACGTGGCATACTGAGTGTTGCTGTGAAATGATCAGTGTTTGATCATTTGCGATATGATCATTTGTTTGATCTTATATCTTTGTGATCATAGGTTGATCATTTTGTTTGACCCGAAGCATGGGTTTGTAGAAAGCGTAGCTTTGTGGACGAGACTTCGTCGAGCCTCACACCCCGGAAATGGTCAAAACAGGAAGGATGCGGCAAGGTTCTAGGGAGTAGCGCCCCTTAGTGTATGTCATTCCTTCTGGATAGAGGTGGTATCATGGTATGGAGCCTAGATACTTAACCTATGTGGTTGCTGCATTTTTATCTATGTGGTTTGTTGGAAATCGGGGATCCTCGGGAAGATCGGTTACGATCGGGGGATGGCATACGCGTGTCAGTAGTTACCTATTTTTGCAGAGGTAACCCGGCCTTGTGTTGGCAGAGATCTAACCGTAATGTTAGGTTATTTCTCGGGTCGTCTATTCCAGGGACGTACCAATCGTGGAAAGGAAGTTCCTTAGCCTGACCATTTGTTGGAAATCCAAAGAAACAATACGAGCCTTGTACGGTTTTAGTTGTAGAACCTATCATTCACTTATGGTGGCGCCCCACTGTTTGGATGGTAGCTATAGTAGGCATAGTTCGAAATGTCTATGCTGACTAAGATTTATATTATACTTTCGAAATGTTTTCTACACTATGCACTAATAATAATATCAAAAAGAATTGATTTTGCGTACTAAGCATCTTTGACTATCATAAGAATAAATCTCCTCCAATTCTGCGTTTGCATTGTGTGTGTGGCGGGAGGTCTTATGGTAGTTTCATTTTCCAAAAGCATTGCGAATTTGTTTTATTTTCTTTGTGAAAAATAACTGTTTTACGATCTCACACCAGTCACCATGACTGACTCGGAGTTTATTGTTCCCTTCTAAACTCTGGGTGCCCATCAATTTCCACACGGGCAGCCTAGAGTTATATTATCAGGGTATTCTGGAGCTTGGAGATAAGCTGGAGGACGAGACGTAGTATTTGTATCTAATAATATTTATTCCGCTGTGTATTCTGTATGAGGACAAGTTTATAAAACTGTCCATTGTTGTATATTGACTCTGATGATTGATGTATGTATAAACTGATATAGCTCTTTGTTTTAAAAGACTAGTGTTTATTTATTATATATTGTTCCGCTGCGATGTGTAAGATTCTGATATTGTTTCTGTATCTGATGTTGTTCTGTTGTTCTTCTTCTTTCTTTCTCCTCTTTTTCTTCTATCTTCTTCTTCTTCTTCTGTCTATTTCTTTTTCTTAAAAACCCTCACTATTGGAGTTTCCGGCACTCGATTGCTCGACAGTCGATAAAGTGAGTATCGATGTCGAATTTTTGAAAGTCGAAAATTTCGGTATGTGACAAGGCATTCCTTAAGTTAAAGCATTTGTTGACCAATGCACCAGTGTTAGTAGTTCCAGACGGAAACTAAGGATTGGTGGTGTATACTGATGCATGTGGAACTGGATTAGGAACGGTGTTAATGCAGAGTCGTAAAGTCATTGCTTACGCATCTAGGCAGCTTAGACCGTATGAAGTTAGATATCCTTCTCATGATTAGGAGTTGGCAGCTATGATCTTCGCATTGAAGATTTGGAAATGAGACAGCAGTGAATGCTGGACATCAGAAACCACCAATAAAATGGCATCACCAACACCGCGGCCGCTCCCCAAGGCGAAAGTGAAAGCTGTAACAACTGAGGATATGAAAAGGAGCTTCTATTGGGAAGGCATGAAGAGGGATGTTGGCTTGTGGGTTAGAAAGTGTGCAAACTGTCAATAAGTGAAAGCTAAACATCAGAAACCAAGTGGGTTACTACAGCCTTTAGAGATCCTAGTTTGGAAATGGGATTCGATATCCATGGATTTTATAGACGGGTTGCCAAGGTCAAATAGAGGTAATGAAAGTATATGGGTTATAGTGGACAGATTGACCAAGAGTGCCCATTTCATTCCAGTTAAGTCAACCAAAACGGCACATGTTTTAGCTAAGTTGTTCTTGAAGAACATAGTTAGACTACATGGAGTTCCTAGTAGTATAGTTAATGATAGAGATGCATTGTTTACTAGTGAATTCTGGAAGAGTCTACCAGAAGTAATGGGTACCAAGCTTAATATGTGGCGCAGCGGATATTACAAAAATGATGTAGATCGTTGAATGTAGCAGTCGATGGATTGATGAATGCTGAATTGCCCGAATTCGTTGATCCGAAGATACCGAACTCTAGCTATCCCGAACTCGTTGATCGCGCACGATACCGGGTTCAAAGATCTTCAATTCTTCAAGCGTTGATCAAGCGCACTTGATTCCGCGAATCGGCTTCTACAATCGTTGAATCGAGCGCACTCGATTAACCGAAAGAGGAGATAGGAGATTACACTCAACTACCAATTTGGAATTAAAGCACAAAGCAATCAAAAGAGAATTTTATTCAAAAATCAACAACCTTTACAAAATGACACCCCTTTCCTATTTATAGGCTACAACTCAACACAACAGAAAATTTCAAAAATATTACAAGTCCTAAGTCGGTTCCGACTTATCAAAGTCTCCGACTCAACATAAGTCGTACACGACTTACAACCCAACAGAAGACAGACGACTTACGACTTAAAAACATAATACAGATGAAAACAGACGACTTATTACAAACAGACAACCACTTGAGTCGTTGCCGACTTAACACCTTCTCACGACTTATCAAAACAGTGACTTCATCATCAACGGTCCAGATTTAAGCGGCAGCGAAAACAACGGTAACAGCTACTACGACTTAAAACATGCGCATCAGAAACTTCGACTTAAAGGAACCAATGGTGGAGATTAACTCGGCAGATCATCCAACGGCATTCAGGCTTCCGCGACTTAAGAACATCACGAGTCAAACTTCAGCGGCTTAAGATAAGTCTTCTTTGGGTCGTAACTCGTCTCCGACTTATCACTTGGCTCGTTAACTCGCACACGACCTGTCACTTCACCAACTTGTTCTGCCTTTTCACTGCGTAATCCAGTAGGTCGTCCAGGCGACTTAAGAGACTCGTTAACTCGCCAGTCTTCGCTAAGTCGTTGCCGAGTTATACTAAGTCGGTCGCGACTTATCATTTCATTAGGTCGGTTACGAGTTAGGGCTTCTTCCCAGTTGAGTCGTATCTCCTTTTCATCTGCCCTGTTAGATCGAAGACGACTCATAGCTCCTTTCTTAAGTCGGTCACGACTTATGCCTTTGCTTTTCTTGAGTCGGTCTCGACTCATGCCTTCCCCATTGTTAAGTCGGTCACGACTTAAGTCCCTCATCATGTTAAGCCGGTTACGACTTACGCTTATGCCTCCTATTTCCTTGAGTCGGTCACGACTCATAGCTCCTTCCATAAGTCGCATACGACTTATGCCTTCATCCCTGGCCTGAGCTACATCATCCTCCCCAGGTTGAGAGAAATTCGACCTCGAATTTGTAATTTCTGCATCCACAACAAACTCTTCTCCATGATATGGTATGATATGCTTAACGTTGAATACGTCCGACGTGTACACATCATTTGGCAGCTTCAATTTATAAGCATTTTCATTGATCTTCTTTAAAATTTCAACTGGACCAATCTTTCGTGCTTTCAATTTATTATACGTTCCCACCGGAAAACGATCTTTCGTCAACACTGCATAAACCAAATCACCTTCATGAAATTCAACATTCCTTCGTTTCAAATCTGCAGAACGCTTATACTTCTCATTTGCTTTCTTTAATCGTTCTTGAACGATTTTATGACATTCCGTCAGTCCTTCAACAAAATCAGCAGCTTTCTTAACTGTCTTCTTTGATTGTGGCACTACCGTTAAATCCAACGGATCCTTCGGTAAGCTTGAATATACTATCTGAAATGGACTGAACCCAGTACTTCGATTCACTGCATGATTATGGGCAAACTCTGCCTGGCATAACTTCACATCCCAACTCTTCAAATTGTCTTGAACAAGACACCTCAACAAATTTCCCAATGATCTATTAACCACCTCTGTTTGTCCATCAGTTTGCGGATGATAAGCACTACTAAATTTCAGCTTCGTTCCCACCATTTTCCACAAACTTAACCAAAAGTGACTCAGAAATCGAGTATCTCTATCTGACACAATAGATTCTGGTAATCCATGAAGTCGATAGATCTCCTTGAAAAACAACTGAGCAACATGAACAGCATCCGCCGTTTTCTTACAAGCAATAAAATGTGCCATTTTCGAAAATCGGTCAACCACCACATAAATGGAATCATTACCACGCTGCGTTCTCGGTAATCCCAACACGAAGTCCATACTCACATCAACCCATGGTTTATTTGGTACAGGTAATGGCATATATAAACCGGCATTAGTCGCAGTTCCTTTCGAAACCTGACAAATATGACAACGCTCCACAAACCTTTCCACCTCTTTCCTCATTGATGGCCAAAAGTAGGACTGTGAAATCAACTGCAAGGTACGGTCTCTCCCAACATGTCCCTCTTCGTGTAACTCCTTGATAATCTTCATTCTCAGACTACCCTCCGGTATGCACAATCGACTTCCTTTAAAAAGAAAACCATCTACCATCAAAAACTCATCCGTCTTTCCCTCCTTAACTTTATCAACAAACTTCATGAAGTAAGGATCTTCAACAAATAATTCCGGCAACATTTCAAACCCCGTCACTTCAACCTTCAGTGTAGTCAACAAATGACTCCTCCTACTCAAAGCATCAGCCACACGATTTGTCACCCCTGACTTGTGTTTAACAACAAAAGTAAACTGTTGCAGATATGCAATCCACGATGCATGTCTTGCTGAAATCTTGTCTTGCCCTTGCAAATGCTTCAATGCTTCATGATCAGTGTAAAGAACGAACTCCTTCTGAAATAGATAGTGTCTCCAGTGTTTAATAGATTGTACAACAGCATAAAACTCCACATCATATGTACTGTATTGCATCTTCGCTCCTGTCAACTTCTCACTGAAATATGCAATAGGACGCCCCTTCTGACTCAACACCCCTCCAATCCCAACCTTGGATACATCAGTATGTAGTTCAAACACCAACTGAAAATCAGGTAGCACTAGAATTGGTGCAGATGTCAGCAATTCCTTGATCTTCCCAAAAGCACTCCCTGCTTCCTCTGTCCATGCAAACTGTTTACCTTTCATGCAATCTGTAACAGGTGCCATCACACTACTAAAGTGTGGTATAAACCTTCGATAGAATGAAGCCAACCCGTGAAAACTACGAACTTCCGTTATCGTCTTGGGCTGTGGCCAATCTCTGATTGCCTCAACTTTACTTTGGTCAACCTGTATTCCTTTCTCTGAAACAACATACCCCAGAAATAAAACACTATGCGTCATGAACACGCATTTCTTCGTTGCAGCATAGAATTGTTCTTGTCGCAATACCATCAGCACTTCTCTAAGATGATTCAAATGTTCCTCTGGACTCCCACTGTAAATAAGAATATCATCGAAATACACCACCATGAATTTCCCAATGAACGGTCGAAAAATCTGATTCATTACCCTCATGAAAGTACTTGGTGCATTGGATAAACCAAATGGCATGACCAACCATTCGTATAGACCCTCCCTGGTTTTAAAAGCAGTCTTCCACTCATCTCCTGGTCTGATACGAATTTGATGATATCCGCTCTTCAAATCTATCTTCGAAAATATATTAGCTCCGCTTATTTGATCTAACAAGTCATCCAACCTCGGCATTGGAAATCTATATCTCACGGTAATCTTATTCAATGCTCGACTGTCAGTGCACATCCTCCACGTCCCATCCTTCTTGGGTACCAATAAAGCTGGTACAGCACAAGGACTCAGACTCTCCTGCACACGTCCCTGCTCAAGCAATTCCTCTACTTGCCTCCGCAACTCTTCATGTTCCTTCGGACTCATTCGATAATGTGGTCTGTGCGGCAATACAGCACCTGGAACAAGATCTATCTGATGTTGTATATCTCTCAACGGTGGCAACTCCGTTGGTAATTCCTCTGGAAATACATCGTCAAATTCTTTCAAAACTGGTTTAACTTCTTCTGGAATTTCAACTTCTTCACTGCTCTCACGCCCAACCAACAGAAACACTTCAGGTTCCTCTTCAACTTCTTTAACAAACTCCTTCAAAGTCAATAAAGTTTTCAGCTCTTCAATTTCTTCTGACTTACTTTCTTCTTGTGATCTCTTCTTCGAAACTAAGATAATCTTCGTGCCTTTAAACATAAAACTGTAGCTATTGGTCCGACCGTCATGTAGTACTGCTCGATCATATTGCCATGGTCTTCCCAATAATAAGTGGCAAACATCCATCTCTACTACATCACACCATATTTCATCTTTGTATTTCTTCCCAATAGAGAATGGAACACGAACTCGTCTATCCACTTTCACTTCTCCTCCTTTTCTCAACCATGCTAACTTGTATGGACTCGGATGTTTCTCTGTTTTCAATTTCAACTTTGTCACAGCCTCGGTTGAAATAATATTATCACAGCTTCCTGCGTCAATCACAAACTTACACACCTTTCCCAGAATAGTACATGTTGATTGAAAGATATTACTCCTCAACCAACTATCTTCCTCCTGCTTCGGTGTTAAACACGATCTCCTCAGCATTAGATTACAACCTTCGTCTCCTGACGCAATATCCTGTTCATCCTCCTCAGCTGGATTAGAACAATCTCCATCAACATCCTCATCATCAACTTCCACAATCATGGTTCTCTTCTTTGGCTTTGGACACTCACTGCTTTTATGACCCAATTCCTGACAATTGTAACATTTGAACCCATTGTTAACCCTTGTCTTCTCGACCTCTTTCACCACTGGTCTACTGATAGGTTTAGAAACATTAGAACTTCCTCCAACACCCTTCGCTTGATTGTTAGAATTAGTAAACACACCACTTCCTTGTCTCCCTTGTTTTTCCCAAGCCAACGCTTTCTGATGTGCTTCTGCCACAGATCTTGGATCGAACATATTAACCATATCCTGAATCTGCATTCTCAATCCCCCAATGAATCTAGATGTCAGCTGCTCTTCTGTTTCCATAATATCATTCCTCGCAATCAGTTGGTAAAATTCATCAGCATAGTCATTAACTGTCTTTGTGCCCTGCCTCAAGTTTTGCAAACGTTGATACATCAAAGATTGATAATTGCAAGGTAAGAACGTTCTTTCATCAATTTCTTCATCTTCTCCCAAGATTCGACTTTTGACTTTCCCATCCGATCACGTGTAAGTTTGGTCTGCTGCCACCATGCCAAAGCTCTACCCCTCAGCCTCGTAGCTACCAACTTCACTCTACGATGTTCTGGAACTTCTTTAAAGTCAAAAATCTCCTCAACATTAGCCACCCAATCTAGAAATTCCTCTGCTTGCATACCACCTTTGAATTCAGGAATTTCAGTCTTCATCCCCGACTCCCACTTGTGATCATACTCAGAGTAATTTCTTCCTTGACCTCTTCCTTGATTACTACCACCATCATACTCTTCTTCAAAATCAGATGCATAACGATGTCGATTCTGACCACCAACATCTCTACTACCTTCACGCCTACCACCATCCCTTCTACCTACATTCCTTCGTTCACAATCATTCACGTTCCTCCCACGCCCTTGATCATTTTCAACACTTCTGTCTCGATTGGAATGTGGCGAGACTCTACTACCCCCATGGTTAGATTCTGGTGAAACCCTTCTCCGATTTTGATTCATCTCTGTCATAATCTTCTCTAATCGACCAATTCCTTCATTAAGCTTCTCACTAAAATTCTCATTGATTCTTTGCTCCATCTCATCAGCCTCTTCTCTTCGATATAAAGCTGCTACGTTTTGGTGGCGATTAGCTCTTCTTGGCGGCATACTCAAAAACTTCACAAATTCTTCAACACTTCAAATTCAAACACTTTCCGGATTTTGATCCAAAATGAAACGGATCGAAAACTTCCACTTTGTAGCAAATCGCGATGAACACGATGGACAAAGTTTCGGCCTCCAATGCAAATCCGATCAAACAACTTCGAACAATGATGAACACTTCTTCCTCTTACTCTCGGCCGTGATAAACACAAACCCAAACCTTCCCTTCAAGCTCGGCAAATCTCTTCAAACTTCAAATGAATAGGCTCCAAGTCTCGATCTAGCTATGATTGGCTAGAACAAGCTCTGATACCAAAACTGGCGCAGCGGATATTACAAAAATGATGTAGATCGTTGAATGTAGCAGTCGATGGATTGATGAATGCTGAATTGCCCGAATTCGTTGATCCGAAGATACCGAACTCTAGCTATCCCGAACTCGTTGATCGCGCACGATACCGGGTTCAAAGATCTTCAATTCTTCAAGCGTTGATCAAGCGCACTTGATTCCGCGAATCGGCTTCTACAATCGTTGAATCGAGCGCACTCGATTAACCGAAAGAGGAGATAGGAGATTACACTCAACTACCAATTTGGAATGAAAGCACAAAGCAATCAAAAGAGAATTTTATTCAAAAATCAACAACCTTTACAAAATGACACCCCTTGCCTATTTATAGGCTACAACTCAACACAACAGAAAATTTCAAAAATATTACAAGTCCTAAGTCGGTTCCGACTTATCAAAGTCTCCGACTCAACATAAGTCGTACACGACTTACAACCCAACAGAAGACAGACGACTTACGACTTAAAAACATAATACAGATGAAAACAGACGACTTATTACAAACAGACAACCACTTGAGTCGTTGCCGACTTAACACCTTCTCACGACTTATCAAAACAGTGACTTCATCATCAACGGTCCAGATTTAAGCGGCAGCGAAAACAACGGTAACAGCTACTACGACTTAAAACATGCGCATCAGAAACTTCGACTTAAAGGAACCAATGGTGGAGATTAACTCGGTAGATCATCCAACGGCATTCAGGCTTCCGCGACTTAAGAACATCACGAGTCAAACTTCAGCGGCTTAAGATAAGTCTTCTTTGGGTCGTAACTCGTCTCCGACTTATCACTTGGCTCGTTAACTCGCACACGACCTGTCACTTCACCAACTTGTTCTGCCTTTTCACTGCGTAATCCAGTAGGTCGTCCAGGCGACTTAAGAGACTCGTTAACTCGCCAGTCTTCGCTAAGTCGTTGCCGAGTTATACTAAGTCGGTCGCGACTTATCATTTCATTAGGTCGGTTACGAGTTAGGGCTTCTTCCCAGTTGAGTCGTATCTCCTTTTCATCTGCCCTGTTAGATCGAAGACGACTCATAGCTCCTTTCTTAAGTCGGTCGCGACTTATGCCTTTGCTTTTCTTGAGTCGGTCTCGACTCATGCCTTCCCCATTGTTAAGTCGGTCACGACTTAAGTCCCTCATCATGTTAAGCCGGTTACGACTTACGCTTATGCCTCCTGTTTCCTTGAGTCGGTCACGACTCATAGCTCCTTCCATAAGTCGCGTACGACTTATGCCTTTATCCCTGGCCTGAGCTACATCAATATGAGTACTACATATCACCCTCAGACAAATGGGAAAACAGAGAGAGTCAATAAGGTACTCTAAGATTTATTGAGAGCTTGTGTGTTAGACTTTTTTGGATCTTGGGAAGATCGCCTACATTTGGTTGAGATTTCCTACAATAATAGTTATCGGACTAGTATAGGAATGTCGTAGTTTGAAGCTTTGTATGGAAGGTCATGAAAATCACTAGCATGTTGGTTGGAGATAAGAGAAAGATTAGTCTTAGGTCCAGATTTAGTTAGAGAGGTGTCAGAGAAGATTGAGTTAATCCGAAGAAGGATGAAGGAAGCTCTGTCCAGACATAAGAGTTATGCAGATAAGAGGTGTAAGGACCTAGAATTCTCAGTTGGAGATAAGGTTTTCATTAAGGTATCACCTATGAAGAGTGTGGTACGATTTGGAAAGTCGGGGAAGTTAGCCCCAAGATATGTAGGTCCATTCCAGATTATAGAGAGGATTGGAAAGCTCGCATACAGAATAGAGTTGTCGAGTAGTTTAGCAGGTGTCCATAATGTATTTCATGTATCTCATCTTTGCAAGTATGTGCATGATCAGAGACTACTATTCCTTCGACAGGGTTGGATGAGTTAGTGGTAGAGCCTAATTTGAATTTTGTTAGACAACTAGTTCGGGTTGTAGCTAGAGATGAGAAAAGATTAAGGAACAAGACAGTCAGGTTGGTGAAAGTTCAGTGGAGCGACAACGAGAAGGACTGTACTTGGGAGACAGAGGATAGGATTAGAGATGCTTATCCTGATCTGCTTTGAGGGTACGTCTATATTAGATTTATATAGATAGTTGCTAGTCAGTTAGACTAGTATGGTTGTTAGGAGTTGTTACAGATGATTGTTATGTTTAGTATTTAGTCCTTACTGAATTTCGAGGACGAAATTCTTTAAGGGGGGAGCCTGTAACATCCCTAATTTTTGATAACATTATTCAGAATATTTAATTAGATAAATTAAATAGAATAATGATGATAAGGAGATTGAGATTTGAATAATTATATTTATAGGGCCGTGTTTATTAATAAAATAAATGGGCTTAAAATTGGTTTATGAGATAATTAACTTACATAAGGCCATATTAGTAAAAATAGCCACACTTTATATTCACTGCTATACATTTGCCTTTGTCTTTTCACATTCATTTTATTTCTCAAATTAAAACAAACGCTAGAACCCTAATAGAGCCAGCCATTAAGAAAGGAGAAGAGGAATTTTAATCTAATGCTAAGGATCATAAGCTAGGGAGGATTAATCAACAACAAATCTCAAATTCCTTATCAAGTTTAAGATGAATAATAATCTTCTACCATCTCTAATTTTATTCTATGATTATATGGTTTCGAATTTATGATTTAAATTCATTTTTGTGATAATATGGATAATGATATGCTTGAGTTATATTATGATGATTTGTTTTAATTCATAAGCACATGAATTTGTACGGTTTTAACATGAAACCGAGAGTATACGATTTCAGATTGCCATGGAAAAATTTTATGTTAAGTAAAACATGATTTTGGAGATGGATTTTAATTTTCAGAATTTTCCAAGTTATGGAAATTTTATTATGAATTTTTAATGAAAGATATGAATGGGGAAATTTTCAGAATAGTCCTTAACATTTTAACAAGTTAATAATAACCCTAGAAACCATAACTGAGACAAATAGTCTGAATGAATGGGAATGGGTAATCCAGAATTGGTTTATTTGATGTTTTGAAATACTATGTTTTAAACATTGTGGATAAAGAAGCATAGTATATGGTTTTATTAATGTTTTAGGATACTAGTGAGGGGAAAACTCCTTCCGGTAAGCGGCGTGGTCTCACTAGATATCCAAATGGTTTGAGATGGTAAATTATTATTCATACCAGGCTTTATGTCTGACTCGAAGTTTCTGTTTTCCCCTTAAACCCTCGGGTACTCAATTGATTTTGAGTAGGTTGAGAGTTAAGGTTTCCAGGTGTTCTTTTAGCCGAATAAAGCTTCCGAGGACGTGCAAGTGGCAAACTTGTTATTATGGTTCTTTTTATTTTCGCTGTGTGTTTTGTTTGTAAAGGAAAATTGTTTTCTTGCCTATCTATATACTCTGATCTACCTAGGGGCATCTTCATATGTCGCTCTTGGCGTATTTTCTAATTATTATATGTTATCTGAACGTGGTTTGCGAATTGGGATTATGTAATCAATTTGGAATATTTTGAAATGGAATGTGGAATTTGTTTTGCTATTTAAATTTTTTTCATATTCTTGTGTTTTTGTGTATCAATGTATCTAATATCGTCGTGTTTGGTCACCGAGGATTAATAACTATGGATGACTGCAGCATCCATAGTCGTTAGTTTTAGATCTCCAAATAGGGGGATGTTACATCTTTGTAAATAAAGAAAATCAAAACCCTCTTCCTTTTAAATTCAAAATCAAATCAAATACTCATCGAAAAATTATAAGGTTAGGTTCTTTGAGTTTGTATTGGTGAGATCTTCAAATCTTGGTGAAGTTTGATGGGTGCAGCCATTGTTGATAGTGATGGACGTGAATAGGCTTATACTAGGGTTAAGGTTTTTTGTAGATTTAGGCGACGTAAGGCTTCGGGGATGGTTGCATTGGTTTTCTCGTGTGGAGGATCTTAGATGTCGACGATTTGGTGGGCCACAATCGTGTTTAGGGTGGTGCGACCGTTTTGTATAGTGAACGATGGTCTTCAGGTTGCGATTGGTAAGGCTTAACCAAGCTCGAAGTTACTATGTTGTATGCGTAGCTCCTGCGAAGAGAAAGTTGTAGGCGAAGATGGTGCATGATTCCGTGGTCCGTGGAGGATGATAGGAGTAGAGAGGGAGGCTCGATGATGGGTGCATTTTCGTATCTGTGATACACATCTACACGGATGTGATTTGTGTTTGGTGGAGAAGGATTACGCGATTAATTTTATGATTAGTGAATTAATTAATACTATTTAATCTCAAAATCTTATAAAATCCATATCTTTCTCATATGAGGTCCAATCGAGACGCGATCTTTTGCCTTGTGCTCATAGAGGCGATATAGAGTTGGATTCGTTGAATTTGAAGCTAATAGAATTTTGAGCCAAAATTGAATGCCATTTGATTTTCTATCAAACCGAAACATGAAGGAATCATTGGAATTTTGGTGAGTTTACTCACCTTTAGATAAACTATATGATATCTATGTTGCTATAGATTATTGTTGAATTCTTAGATGATAGTTCATATATTGGTGTTTGATTGTTTGTTTGGATTTGATTTCCGTTTGGAAGAGGATAGCACAAATAACCATTGTGTTGTAGGGAACAAAAGCAAGAGGAAGTCGAATTGCGTGTAGTGAATAGGTTGCTATGGAACACTTCGAAAATACACATACATATGTGTGATTTATAGGGTACTTTTGTTTAGAGACCCTAAGGGGTTTCTCGCCAATATTGATTTACTTATATTCTTATGTTGCTTATATTGATGTTTGGTTGAAATATTTGTGACATACTTTTGATTTGTGTAAGTGTCGTTATGGCGATTATCGCTATACCAGTACTTATGATATATCATCTCCTTAAACATTTGTGTGTGTGTTGATCTTGTGCTTGTATTTTTATAAAATAAATGTTTGGTCGCGTTTTTGCACTTTGAAAGTTGTTTAAACTATATTTTCAAGTGTTTTTGGGAATTTTGAAATAAAGGATAAGTGTTTTTAAAATATATAAAAGGAGTTATAAATTTGACTGATTATCTTTCGGGATAATTAATGTTGTTTTAAATTTATAAAAAGTTTATAAATTTATTTAATTATCTTTCGGGATAATTATCGTGTCTTTAAATTTTAAAAACATCATAAATTGATTAATTATCCTTCGGTATAATTAATGTTGTTTTTTAATTTATAAAAAGAAGTGATAAATTTGATTAATTATCTTTCGGAATAATTAATGTTATTTTAAATATAAAAAAAATTTATAAATTTTATTAATATTCTTTAGGATAATTAATGTGGTTTTAAATTTATAAAAGAGTGATATCAATTGTCATTTGGGATGATTGACATTGTTTTAAATTTATAAATGCATTCTAAATTGATTTATTACTCCTGGGATAATAAATGTTATTTTAAAGTTATAAATGATAGCTTATAAGTAAAAAATCTTTAAAAAGGAATGTTTGAAAATAAAGCTAAATGTAAATTATTTTGGGTTTATAGTACACAATGTTTTAATTACATTTGTTTATGACCCTACCTTTTAATACACTTAGAAATATAATTTTCTCTTTAAAAAGAATATTTTGAAGAGATTTTTTTAAGTGTTTTAAAAATATTTGTGATGTGACAATCAAGCACAAGTTTGAGTCAAATGTTTAAAAGTTTAATTTGTTTATTGAAAATATTTAGTCTTACACTTAGCACTAGACGTTGAAGGAACTCTTGCTATTCTTAAAGTTAAGAATGTTGTCATGATAAAGTGGGAAGCAACACTGCCCTTACTTGTCCGGCTTCATTGTTTTCCCTGAGGTAGTACTAGTTTGAGATCGAAAAGTGGTGATAAGTGTAAGAGATTTATTTTCTATAAGTGATATCGCTTATATGGAAATGATTTAGGCATATACTTAACACTAAACGTCGAGGTATGTAAATTCATCTCTATTTCGAAAGATAAGAATGTCATCCAGGCAAAATCTTAGTGTCAACAATACATTAACTTGTCCGGCTTCATTGGTAATCAAGGGATAATACAATTTTGAAATCAGTGAGTGATGATAAGGATATGATAAGTAATTTCCATATGCGACCATTTTTTTATTCCCGATAGTCGATTTATTTATTATTAATTCTGATATCTTCTTTGAGTTTTGTCAATTTAAGATGATTTGTTGCTCATTTGAGTGTTGATATCCTTCGCCGAAAATGACTAAAACCAGAAAGTGAGTGGATGTCAAGCTATGTGGGGTTGCTCCCATTAGGGTATCTTCACATCTACTCTAGACTGGATTCGGTTGTATGCACGTGAAGGTGTGAAATACTCGGATTCTCGGTAAGGTTGGTGGGGTCTGGCTTGTACATTTCCAAGAGAGTCACAGAGTAAATGACATTCTCAATTATATTTTCTAGAGCTATACTTTTGGTAAGTAGGGTGAACCCTCCTAGTCATTATTGGAAAATTTTCTTTCCTTATTTATGATTTAAACCTCTAAATTAATTCATTCTTAGTTACATTGGGAAGTGTCTTGCAATCTTCATGATGTTTAATTATTTATGTCCATTCTTTAAGTTTGGATTTGGATCCTGTTGATGATCATTCTTTCAAGTTTGGGTTTTGTTCTAATTTGTTTCCTTTCTTTCATGTATGGATGTTGTTTTTATAAGGTAAAACATGTTCTGTGTTTAGCAGTGTGGTCTCATAGATTATTATATGTTCACCATATTTCTTGAGTTTTCTTATGCTAGTTTTTCAGACTGATCCGGATGTAATTTTATTATAATGCTCGGTTCAGACCGAGCTTTTCCAAGTTGTTGTTGGTAGGACTTGGAGCTCGTGGAGTAGAGTTAGACGTTCACCTATCATAGTATTTTTATTTTCTACTGTATTATTATTATGTATACCCATCAGCAATTATAAGGTCGGGAAGTTATAACCATCTTGGCTGATGAGGTTTGTTATTAACTCTGATATACCATGTATCTTAGAGTGACAGCTTTTACTATCTTTGTTATCTTATATGTTATCATTCCGCTGTGAGATTCTTTTTTCATTTTACCCTAACAATCTACCTTTCCAGCACTTGGATGCTCGGCATTTGAATACCGTGGATGTATTAAGTGCCGACGTTCTAAGGTTTAAAAGGCGGGTCGTTACAAAATAGGAACCCGAGAGTAAATTTCTATTTGAGAAATATAAGAAATATACTTCTCCTTTTTGTTTGTTCTAGAGTCAATAACAATTGCTTTTCTGTCCCATTGCTTGTACTGCTTCTACACAGAATAACCTTAGCCATAGTTTCCTTACTCCATTCATTCAAAATTTGCTGCCAATTTGTGAATTTCATTTGTGTTTGCTCCATAAAATGCATATTAATGCAAAACTAGTTCTCAAATACTAGTATTTTTGTATTGGTATTCTGTACATTAGTTTAGTGAGTTGCAAACTTTAAAGATTTCAATCATGTTTAGTATTAATCTTATAACTATGGTAATATATTTGATAAATTTTATTAAAATAATGTCGAAATGACATATAGATAGGGAAGTCAGTTACAATGTTGATGAAACACAAAAAAGAGCTTAGTTGTAGCAACATGTCACACTGATTCAGAGGCAATATTAGGAGCTTCGATGGATTTTTCCTTCTTGGTTCAGTGATGAATCCGGTCTAAGCCTAAAAAATGATCCAAGCCAACATCAAGATGGTTGATGCTATTTATACGTAAGCACTATATATATGTAGTGTTGAGATGGACGAGTATTATGTTGATATAGTATTGAGATATTGTTTATGCACTGTTTGAATACGATATCACTATATGATGGATGTTTGAAAGACATGTGATATTAAGATGATTTGGTTGTCGATGATATGTATTGTGTTTAATCGTTATTTTATTGTATTTAAATGTGGAATTATTATGTTTTAATATGATATATACTATTATAATTGCATGTTTGGCATTGCCGGAAAGGCCATATATGATATTATTGTGATTGAAGGAAAGAACAGCAAAAATTCTTAAAAATCTTCTAAAATGTCATCTCAAAGTCGTGACTAAGTCGTTGGAAAACCTGAAAATTACACATTGAAAATGTCATCGAAAAGTTGTCCCAAAGTCGTCGAAAAAAAGCAGTTATTATGGAGTCGTCGCTATGTCGTCGGAAATAAAAAGTCGTTGAAAAGTCATTAGGAAAAACTCTACCAATGTCGACACAATGTTGTTGGAACTTTTTTCCCCACGAGCATTTTAGAGACTCCAATTTGTCATTGGAAAGTCAAAAAAAAAAGTTTTCCACGATATTCTAACGATAATTTGACGTCGAAATTTCAGCATTTTTTATTATAAAATAAAATTATCAATTTAATTAATTAATTTGATTTAATTAATTTAAAGTTTTATAATTTAAAGTACATTATTATAAACTCATGCATATAAGATGCACATGTGCAATATATCAATAAGAGAACATAATGGATGTGTGTGTGTGTTGGAATTTACATCGTTCATCATTTATATGCACATTAAATGTCTCTAACATTAATTAAATATCCATATAAAAATTTATATAATTTCAAATTTTATTTTTATATATTAAATAAAATAAACTATTAAAACATTTTTTAAGATTTGACCATGTCAATTAAATTCAAAATCAGATTTAATATCCAAAATATCTAAATTTGACTAAGTAAACTATTTTAAAATTCAAATTCAGATCTTTGAAATCAATCAAAATATATTTTACTTTTTAAAATAAATTTATATGTATTTACATAGAAATTCATTGCTGTCAAAATAAATAAATAAATATTTTTTAGATGCACGCTATTTGAAACCATAAAATAATATAAGTACATATTTCATAATTAATTAATTAAAATTTATTTCATTTTAGGCTATATAAGAAATAATTTTTTTAATTTTGCAAAAAAAATCAAAACCAATTTTAATAATTAGTGTATAATTACATATTTTATATTCATATATTAACATAAACTATGTTTAACATTATTAAAATAAATATAATATATATATGTATATATTCAGTAATTGGTTCTTTTAGTATAAAATGGGTTGTAACATGTTTATACATATATTAATTTTTATAAATAATTTTAAATACTTAAAATTTATATGTTATTTCAAAATTAGTAAATAGCCTTTTTATCATTAAAAATTTATTTTAATATTTGAAAAATAATATTTAAAATATATAATGCATGGATGAATTGAAATATTTTTATTTTATTTTATACAATGACTAAAAGCAGTAATATCAAATAATGTAAATAGATCAATGTGATTTATTAACTTATAAGTATGGGAGATAATAGATGCATATATAAAATTGTTATATAATATATCTATCACATGATATAAATAATATAAATTATAAAAAGAATTATACCTTAAAGAGGTAGCCCTTGAATGCAGTTGTGATCAAGTGTACCACTGAATTTTCTGTTACTTAATGTGTTATTGCTTTTGGAATTTCAACAATGGGTTAGGGATATGATATATATGGCTATGCTAGAAGGTGACGAAGCTCGAGAGAAAATACTGAGGATATAGCTTTGTTTATGTAGAGAGAGAGAGAATTCTCCTTCTTTTACTCTTTCTCCCTTTATCAAATCTATACCTAGGAGTAGAATTCAAAACACTCTCTCCCTCTCTTTATGGCTGACCACAATATAGGCCTGCATGGGCTAATAAAATCACAACCTGTTAATGCCATTTAAATCGTATTTAAATGTACATTGGTATCGGTACATATATTACTTTTATATATACACCTGATTAATTATTAATAGCACCTAGAAAATTACCAATGGTACCCAGTACATCAAATAAATAATAATAATTCATAAATATTGATTAATTTAATTAATTTATAACAATTATAAATCAACTAAATCATTCGATATTTTAGAGAATTCGCTAATACGGTTGTGCGACTCATAGGGGTAAATTCACTCAACAATTAATATCGAACTACTCAAATATTAACATTCACTCATCACCTTAGCTAGTGGAGTGATAGTTTGGCCAAATTTATTGCTTATACATCTTCATTGGTAAAATCCAATTTTACAATTTAAGCAATACCTTTTAGTATATATTACTTCAATTCTCTTCGTCCACACTATATCACGTTAGGACTTAGGAAATTTGATTCTGGTTAAAATTCCAATATCATCCTTACTCAACTCGGTTAGTCTATAAAATAAAGTCCTTGGTTCAATAATAACATTTATTATTAACTTCACTACTTTAGCCATTGAATTTGATTTTGAGTCAACTAGAGTTGATTGTGATACTAACCTCATATAACCAAGGAGATGAATTGTAGCATCCCCCACTTCGAGACTCAAAGATGAACACTGATTATGCTATAGTCATCACCAGAATTATCTTCCAGCAACGTCAGTGAGTTTGGTATATTAAAAAACAGACAAAGTAACTAGAGCATTTAAATATTTTCATTGTAGAGAAATATTTTTAATATTCAATGCATACATTTTCCATCAAAAATAACCCCAAAGTCATGCCCACCCAGGGGTCAAATAACAATACAAAATAACATAGAAAAGAGTCAGTTCAACATATGAGGATGTGGCTTGAGCTCCTTTGTAACGACTTGAAATTGTTAACATTTCGAATGAGAATATTTAAATATTCAAATTTGATTCAAATATAATACATAATAAGAACATCAATTGCTAATAAAAATGACTTGATTTTTAATGATGTACAGTTAAATGAATTTATAGGATATTTCCATAATTTTTAATTTAGAAAAATGTATTTTTCGACGAACGTTGGTATTTTTGAAGTTTCACAGAATAAGATAACCGGTGTATATTATTATTGTTTTAGGATCATGTCGCATTATTATGCGCGATTGTATTTTTATTTCTATCGTTCGCGATTTGATATTGTGTAGCGAAGCGCCGAAAATTATAACTTAAAATAAACCCCACACTTCACTTTTCTTTCTCACATTCTCATTTTTCTCTCTTTCTCTTCTCTCTATTTTTGCTTGTCGCCTTTCTTACTACCAAACATTATACTTAATACATCCTTGGTATTCGTGTGCCGAACATTTAGTCATCCAAAAGGTAGGTCACTACGGATGAAAGAAAGATAAGATAGAAGAGAAGAAACTAACAATACAGAATCTCAAACACAGCGGAACAATATATATTACTCAACATAATATATTACAAAGTCATTTCAAAAATGTTACATCAGAGTCATACTAATATAAATTCTACCTAGGACAGTTATAACAGCCTGTCCCTGCCTAACTAATAAAATATATATAAAATACAGTAGAAACAAGAAAAATAACTAGCTATGGATGAAGCCACCTGCTCCAAGCTCCTCCAAGGTAAATCTATGGAAAAACCTGAACTACTTGGCTGTCCATTCAAATTTGAGCACCCAAGAGTTAAGGAAAAAGGGAAAATAAACTCCAAGTCAAACATGGGTCTGGTGTGAGTAAAGTTTAAGTCTTTAAATTTATAAAAACCTTTAAATCAAAGGCATCTCGTAAGACCATGTCGCACATAAACACAGACGGTTTTTTACCTTACGATAACCAAAACATTTTCTATATAAAATCCAGTGATATTATAATAATGTCTAGGGACCAAAGTAAAATATGAATATAGCCGAAATGCTTGCATCTCACATTTCAACATAGTTGGGCACAACTAAGCCCATACGGCGCTTATTGGAGAATGGGTTCCTTACAATGACTAGGCTATTGGAGTACCGCCCGTCATGGTGCATCTCTAGATAAAATAACACCGAGGACCTCGCTAGGATCCCCTGCCAACACACAATCGGCCTACCACTTGACTAGTAGTACCGAATATGATCACCCCTTGGTTAATGGGCCATAAAGCATACAAATGAGAGATAATACCGACTGTAGATAGGGATGATCATATCCTAATGGGAGCGACCCACTTAGTCATGTTGCATCTCTCCGATTTTAGTCATTCCTAGTTGATGAGGCTTGACACTACATTTTACCTTTTATACAGCACTTCCCACTTAGAATGCTAACGCTGCTCTCCAGAGAGTAATGTAATGCCAGCATTCATCCATACAAGTTGCCCAAGATACGAACAAACCAAAGGCACAACTTCTACTACATCCATTTTGGAATCACCCTTAGGATTAGTAGCAAGTAGCCCTTGCACTTCATAAATCTCTGTCTTCAATTCCATCATCTTCAAGATGTCTTCACTTCGAAACGATTGAGCTGGATCGAAGTGTTTTTCAGATAACATATCTGATCCCGGTCTCTTCGAAACAACATTCGATGGTTTTCGATAAACTTAACCTTGGTTCTTTCAGAAATAAACAGTCAAAGATAAGAGTGGAGATCACCTCATAACCGTTAGTGGATGAATTTCCTTATCATTTGACCTAGGAGAACAAAACGAGATTTATACACACAATACAACATCATTGGAGACGATTGTGCCATATAACTCACGTATTTCTCCTAGATATTTCCAAAGTTACATTTTGGGTCCATATTTGATAGTTAGTTATTTAACTATCAAATAAACAAACAACAACCAATTCCATTTGAGATTTATTTATCCATAGCAACCATTAAGCCTCAAAACAAAACTATATTTAATAAAGGGGCATTTCACCAGAAGGAAAAACTTTGCAGTCCAATTAGTTTCTAGGACACACATTCAAAGAAATTACTTTCCAGGCCAAAATCAGCAGAATAATTACTTTCAAGGACAAAGTCAGCAGTCCAATTACTTTCAAGGACATAATTTCATAGGTTTTTAGGCACTAGAAACTAATTATTTTACATTTTGTCCTCGAAAGTAATTATTTCAGTTGTGTGTCCTAGAAACTAATTCCACTTGCTAAAGAGGCCCTTGTGGCTAATTTCCACATTAATAAATCTCCTTTCAAAACGATTGTCTAAAACATTCATATACTTATCTCTCTGACATAAGTATATACACAAAACATTTGTGAATAACTTCTTACTTCCAAATCATGTTAAAAAGGATTAAACAAATTTTATTTAAATTGGAGGTAAGGACAACCCTTAACACTATTCCCTTGGTGTTAAATGTGGAACGGATGTTCCATACCATCATTTTTAAAGGGTCGGTTTAGAGAAAATAGATCTCAAATTCTTTTTATATTTTTTTCGATAAATCCTTTTTAATTAAATATATTTCATTCATGAAATCTCTTTTTTCAAATCCAATCCATTTCAAAATGCTTTCCAACTTCCCAAATTCATTTATAAAACCCTTTTGTAAATATTCAAAATCATTTATAATAATTGATTTTATAAATATCTAAACTTTTTATATAAATTTCTTATAAATAGCCAAACCTTTTTATAAACTCCCTTTATGAATATCCAAGTCATTTTCTAAACTTCTTTCATAAATACCCCAAAATCATTTATAAAACTTCTTTATAAGCCCTTCCTGTTTATACAACTTCCTAAATAACCTTAAACCAAATTAGCTTCCTTTAATAAGCAAATCCATTTTGTAAATCTCCCTTATTTATGAATTCTTCTTTGCTTAAAAACTCAAATACATTTGCCCAAAACACCTTATAAATTTTCAAATTCCTTTATAAAACTCTTTATAAAAACTTCTTTTTATAACATGGAAAACAATTCCTATTAGTTAAAAACACATTTAGTAAAACCCTTTGTTAAATCATTCTTTAAATATTTCGTTCAAATTGAAATAGTTTTGAACTCATTTCAAAAAGAAAATGGAATATTTACCTTTACAAAATCAAATGGAGGTTTAGCGACCATAATGGTGTTTTAATTCTATTTTTCTTATCCAGTTTAACATGGCATCACACAACAATGGGCATAAAAGAGATCAACATATAACAATCAATCAACTTAAGTAAATGTCCAAGTTAATTGTAATAATAGAATGGTGTTTTGTTCTGCTAATAGATGTTATTTAGCTTTCCTCATCATATGGGGTTACTTAAGGGTAAGCGACACAGAAATATCTTGATTTAAAACAAACTTAAAAAGAAAACAGTTTAAAACAAAACTGCTTTTTTAAACCCAAAGCTATTTTAAAATAAATTAAAACCCTTGTAAATAAGAATCAAATCCTTGTTAAATAGTAATTAAGCTCTAATTAAAAGTAATTAAACTTTAATTAAACCTTATTAAAACATAATTAACTTTAATCAAAAATTATTTGAATAAAACCCCTTTTTAAAATAATAATTAATTAAAAATTATCTTAAATAATAATTAATTAATCCTTAATTAATAATTAAATAAAAAATAACTTTAATTAAGTAACAAATCATGATTAACTTAATTGATTAACATTTAAGTTTAAAAACCATTATTAACAAATGATTAAGTACTAATTACCTTTATTAGGTAATTGATTAATTAAATAACCATTAAATACACAAATAAATAAATAATTAAATAATTGTACTCTCATTGCTAAATTAAAGTTAGAAAACAATTTCTAAAAAGATTTTAAGTTAAAACAAGTTTGGATTATAAAAATAGTTAGATTTTTCGAACTGCGCATATAGCACTATCGCTATACGGACCCGTAATTTCAAAACTTGAAATTTCACCTTTTCTAAATTTCAAAGCTTCCCCCTTTTAAACTCTTATTACTTTTAAAACATAACATAAATGTAAACTTTTGAAACTAAACAGATTTAACTTTGAAATTTAAACCATTTTAAAACCAATTTCAAAACTTCGAAAAAAGGGATTTCAAAGGTTGCTTTAAGTTAGCAAATCGCTAACTTTTATAGCATGAACAACATACCCATTCTAATGTCATCTCCAACATCCCAATTATATCATAAGCAACACATAATGATAGCATATACATCAAGATTCCAACTTGCAACAATTATGATATATTAACTATCATATTTAAGTTATATGCCAACTAACTAAGCATAACAACATTCAACCAAAACACATACATTTCTAGTACAATCACATATAATAAACCCAACTTCCATATTACATATCCAAGCATCATAATCACCAACAATTATACACTTTTATGAGCAATATATTTATGATCAAAATAGTTAAGCTTTACTCATCGAAAGTTATGAAACTAAACTAATCTCCCACCCAAAATCTAATACAACATCACCTTACCTTGGAAATATGGAACTTTTGTATGCTTTAAGGGGTCAAATAGGCTTGGCCCTGGGTCTATGGGGCTCGACCTAGGTTGTTTGGAGATGATGGAGCTTGTTTTGGAGAGGAGTGATATTCGAAGTGAAGTAGGAAGGTTTTAAACTTGATTTTAGAAGTGCATACACAAAATTTTAACTTAAGAATTGTTTTAAGTGGCCATGGAAGTATGGATGAGTATATGAAGAGTGTTAAGAATTTTAGAGATGGAAGTAAAGAAGTGAGAATGAAAAGTGAAAAATGTGAAGAGAAGGTGGTATTTATAAGCATAGAAATACAAAATTACCGAACTACCTACCCTCTACTCGAAAAAATAACACATGTCCACCCTACCCAATCCATTTCTAACTTTGGTTATGGCCCTCCATACCCCTAAATCAAGGAGCTACCATGATGTGTACTTAAGGTAAGGTATGGCATGATGTGTGTGTGTGTGTGTGTGTTTTCTTATAAACTAAGGTATAAATGGTCACATCAAGTATTAATTTAAACTAAGCATGATTATTTAGCACTAACACATTTATAATCATATCATGGCATGTTCATATATGTGTGCATGCATACGCTAGTGTGCATAACGTTTTCCGAAATCTTTTCGATACCGAAAAGTCGTAATTTAGAAAAACGTTCTTCGGTCACATTTTCTATTTTTATTTAAACTATCTATATTGGTAAACAAATTTTGAAAACTATTTTATCATCATTATTAAATAATTAAAATAGGTTTATTTGCTAATAAAAATCCATTTATTGATTACGTAAAATATATTTAAATTGCCCATTTCAAAGTGGCAAAATCCTGGTTGTTACAAATCTATTTTACCATCATTTGTTATTGTTTAAAAGAGTCATATTTTAATTATAAAACCTATTATTTTAATATTTAAAATTTATTAAATATTTGCAAATCAAGACCGTAAAATTTCGAGTCGTTACATTGCCTGTAGCAAATAAACCTAGCCACCTCTAGTAAAAATCAAAATCAAGTGACTCGGTTAATGATAAATTAAGAAACTGGATCCGTTGAGTACGTATGAGTGCAAGCTTCAAATCCATATGCATTAGTCAAGTGCGGTGATGATTGGGTGGGTGGCCATGTGTAGTCCGAACTAGGGCTGGGGTTTTACGATGACTTATGTGGAGTTAGGCGAGGAGGAGAGCACGGTTGTATTTCTCTTGGCTGCATGCACCCGTATACAAGACACCAACGACCGGAGCTCCGATGCGGTAAGCAAAAATGTGACTTTTGCCTATGCATGAGAGATGGAGCAGGTCGAATTTTGGAGTGCTTGATCGAACTCAACTTGATGGGATGCTTTGTGGAGAGGAGGTGGAGAGAAGATCAACAACGAAGTCAGATTGAAGATTCGTGGACTGGGGAGGGGGGTTTAGGCATGCGTGCATGGTTGTGTGAGCGTGCATGTACATGGTAAAGGAGTTGGGGAAGAAGATGAACTAAGGGGGGTGATTAGTTTAAGTGAATAGTTGAAGTAATTAATTGTTTTAATTAATTCAAAAACTTATAAAATCAATAACTTCTTCATACGAGGTCCAATTGAGACGCGGTCTTTTGCGTTGTGCTCATATGAGCGTTATCTATGCACTGGAATTGATTTTGTCAAGTTTGGAGCACGTGTATTTTGAGCTAAACTCAAATGTCATTCTATTTTAGATCAAATAGGAATTTTTAAGCATCAGTTGGAATTTCGGTTAGATAACTCACCTTTGGATGAATGTTATGATATATGGTAGATATTAATTATTGTTTCGTGCTTGAATAATTTATTAGTTTAGCTTGGTTGAATTTCCCGCTTTGGAAAGAGGATGAAATATGAAATGAAATACAAGTAATATAGAGAATTTTGTAAAGGAAATCTAATTCCTCGCCATTGTTAATTTTAAATTTTAGTTATATACTTGTTGTATAAATTGTTAAATGTCAAAACTTAGTGGCTTGGCCTTATTAGATACGACTATGATCTGTTGAAAAGTTGAACTTTTTTAGTTATAGATTAGATATATATAAGTATTTGTTAAGTGCTATGGTAGGTCTATGCCTCATTATAGTATTTTGAAAATACCATTATTTTCTATTTTCATTTGAAAATGATTTTGATTCGGGAGATGAATTTAAATGTTATCTTTGACATTTTCTATGGCATTTTATTTGGAAATGGTTTTGGGACTTCTCTATTTCACTTCAACCTTTTTATTAGTCTTTTCTAACATATATCGAAATATTTTAAAAGTATTTTGGAAGTATTTACTTTAAAAAATGTTAATATATTGTTTATTATGAAGAAAAAAGGGGTTTTACCCGTTGAATAATAAAGTGATTCTGTTTTTAAAGAAGATAGAAACATTTTAGAACAAATATTTGTGGAACGCTTTATATAAAATGTTGTATGGAAAAAGAGATTTACAAATGGTATTTTTTAAATAAGGGAATAGATTAATAATTGATATTTCATAAAAGGAAATGATATCATTTTGATAAATTGAAAAAAGTAAATCACATTTATGAGTTTATAGTGATATATGGAGTGATCCTTATAGAAAGCATTTATTCCTATCTTGATACTAAAGATTTGTGAAAAGTATATGAGAAATAAATTTGGAGATCTATAATTAAAAGAAAATTTATAAATAAATTTGGAGTTTTATAAAAGAAGTTTGATAAATAAATTTGGAGTTTTATAAATATAAAGAAGATTTATAAAAGGAGTTTATAAATATAAAAGAGATTTATAAGAAGTAGCTTTTATATAATTAATGAGATTTGATTTCCATAAATGATCTTTCCAACTTATGGTGGTATGGAAGGTATTCTTTTCATGTTTAGCACCAAATTCTAAGGTATGTAAACTCATCTCTATCTGTGAGAATTAAGGATGCATGTCGAGGCAAGGATAGCTTTCTAACTTGTCCGACTTCATTGTTAATCGATGGATACTACAATCTTGAAATCGGAAAGTGGTGGTAAGTATATTTGATCTAATCTCCCTACGATCCATTTACTAAACTAGAAAATGAGTTTGGGTTTCTAGTAAACAATATTTTAAGTGACATTTGTTTTTGACTCATTTAAGTTTGTTTTTGAGATATGAAATCTTTCTTAAGATCTATGAATATACATTGATATAAGTATATAGAGACATTTTCTAAGTATTGAAACTGAAATGGTTTGTGAATATACTTATACCATTGAGATAAGTATATGAATATTTTTCAAGTATCGAAAAGAGTAGAGAGGGTTGTGAATGTATCTTTTGAATAAGGTTTTTTAATACAAATATTTGAAAAGAAAATTTAATTAATGAAAGGAAATTAAATATGCTTAGTGGTTGCTTACGTGCTTAATCGAGCTTGGTTTTCATATGAAATTAAATCACTGATTTGTTTGTTTGTATGATAACTAAATAACCCACTACCAAACCTTGGCCGATTTTGAAACTATTGATTATTGGTTCGGAGAGACCGGGATCGGATCTGGTTGGTGAGGTTCACGCATGATTAAGGGTTCTCGCTTTATGAACTGTGACAAAGCTTAGACTCTTACCCTTACATGTCCCTTTACGAGTTGGTTATAGGTCGAGAGGCTAATCATAAAATCCAATTTGAGGTTACCATGTGTAGTCATCACTTGTTAGGGTGGACTTCGGTCGTTACACGTGGTATCAGAGCCAGGTTGAGAGAACACCTAGGCCTTGGTGCGGTAAACTCATTAGAGATAGGTTAGCACCACCCTAGAATGAATTTGAGTGTGTGTGTGTGTGTATGAGAGCGCATATTTGTTAATGCTATAAAAATGTTTTATATTGTGTTAATTGGTCGATTGAGTGGTTTATGAATTCTGGTCGTTACAGAAGGTACAACTGTATCGATAGAGATTTCTAAACACTTAAATAAGGAAAATAGACATGGTATTGTTTTTAAAATTGGTAAATGAAATAATTTTACCTAGAGTTTATATTTTATATTAAAAAGAATAATTTTCAAAAAATTGATATGGTTATTTATGATGTGTTTGTTTGTTAGAAAATGATAATATTCGATTATTATCATTTGTTGGTTGATTAGTTTTGCTCGACCAGTTTATGAGCATTGACCATTGTTTGTTGATTATTACTTTATGCTCGACCAATTTAATTATGTATAGTTTACCTTTTTCAACATTAGTTGGATAGATATTAACTTGTAGGGACACTGAAACCAACACCTTGTGAATTAAGTTTCACAATTTTACTGTAAGGCATTTGGTGATAATGTTGGGTTAAAAATTTAATATTTAATTTTTAAAAAAGTTGTTTATTATAATCCAAACAAAGATAAACATTTATGAAATGTTTTTATATAAGAAAATGAAATTATATGTATGGTTAATAAATAAAAAGGATTTAAAATTGAGAATTTGAGAACTTAAATCTAGGTATTTTAAAAATTATTTTTCGAAGGTTCTAGGGAAAATAATAATAGTAATATTTGAAAGTATTATGGATAAAAATATTTTAAAAGGATTTTAAAGAAGATAGAAAGCACTGAACTCACTTCTGTTGCTGGAAAATAGTTCTAGTGATGACTGCAGCATTATCGACGTTTATTTTCAAGTTTTTAAGTGGGGATGCTACTACGGTAGTATTGCTATAGCGTTGTTTTGGTAAAAAAATCTTGATTCAAAAATCCTAAAGGTACGATTTGATATAAAAAAGGAGATATGTATATTATTATTTTTTCAAAATGATTTGAAATAAAACCCAGTGTTTAGTTCTTAAGTTATCAGTTAAGTTATTTTATGCACGCATTTATCCTATGCATTAAGGTAATTTGGTTTGTGCATCTCATTATGATATGTTGTTTGGTAGTTTTCATTTGTTGAAATGAAATGGGATTTTGTAACAACCCGCATATTCTTCGATTGCAAATTTAAATATTTTATTTAAATATAGAATCGTTAATCGGATTGAGGTCCAGAAAGCTACTTTTTGCAAACAGTCGAATTAGGACTCGAGACCACTTCCATTGAGTTCAAAACGTCGTTTGCGACCTTTTTGAGTATAAACTTCGATATGTTTGGAGTTAGTGGAATTTTGCTACTTTTTCACTTAGGGCTTTGGGTTTGGGTTTGGGTTCAGCCCACTTGCCCAAATCTGGTTATATCATTACTCCACCCCCTCTCCTCTTCATTACTTCACTTTCATTTCCTAACACTCAAGCTTCATCAAAAATGGAGGAAGAGAAAAAGAATTAGGAAATTCCTTAGCCCTAGTTCCATTGCAAATCCAAGTTCTAGCTCCAAATTCAAGAAGAAGCTTTGGTAAGCCTCCTCTTCTTCTTCCCCAACTCCTTCTCTTATCAATTTCAGAAATTCATAAACCTAACTTAGGAAATATTTCTCTTTTAAGCTTAGATTCAAGCTTCTTGAGTTGAGATTGAAGAGGAATTGGTCTATCCATTGTTTCAAAGCTTCTCTCTTGTGTTTTCGTGTATAAAGGTGAGATTTTTAACTCACATCTATGACTATAATTATCTTTGGTTGTTTGGTATGAATTTCTAACACTTCTTCATGTGCATTTGCCCTTGATTTGGATTGGTTTTGTGAATATTCCAATTTTTGGGTTTTTAAGTCAAATTTGTGTGAAAATCCTTTTATGGATGTTTGATCATGCTTTTGGTGATGCACCGAGGAGCATATATGGCCGGGTTGCTGATTGGCATAAACCCTAAGAGCTAATGTTCGTCCGGTTGCATTTTGGAAGAGTTTGCTCTTCATTTGGATAGGTTGAAAAACAGCCCAGGCATGATTCAGTCGATTGAAATCTCTGTTCAGTCGACTGAATCTGAAACCCGAAAGTTTCCAGGAAAGATTCAGTCGACTAAAATCTCTGTTCAGTCGACTGAACCTGGAAACAGAAAGTTTCCAGGCAATATTCAGTCGACTGAAATCTCTGTTCAGTCGACTGAACCTGGAAACAGAAAGTTTCCAGGCAGAATTCAGTCAACTGAAAATCTCTGTTCAGTCAACTGAATTTGTTGTTTCTGCCCACTTTGCCTTTTGGGATTGAATTTCCAATTTGAATCAATTCGTGATGATCCTATTTGTTGTTATCATTTATTATGACTTTGATGACTCCTTTTTCGGGATTTTTGAATATCCATTTCGATGGATTCTTTATCGGTTTAATTGGATTTGATTCACGTCTTTGAATGTGAATTTTAATGATTGATTGTTTCTACAATCATTTCTATGACTTGTCACTTTAAAAATACAAAGGTTTCTATACTAGTAGTAAATATTCAAACTCTTTTAAAATGATTTCAACTCTATTTTTAATACAAAGTTCGTTTATAAAACCGTTTTCTAATCTATTAGTATATACAAACCTTTACCTCATTCGTATGAGAAAATCTAATTAAACGGCTTAGCAAAACAAGTGGTATGAAACGCTTGCGTTTACTTCGTCGGTTAATTTATGGACTTGTTCGATTGAAATCCTTATGACAATTTTCTAGTGGAGGTTTACAATTTGTTCGTAAATATTTAAGTTAAGCTAGTGGTTATGGGACATGAAGCTAAACTCATATATTTACTAGCTTAGTGTAATTGACACTTCTTGATGATCAATGATGATCATTTTATGGTTTAGACTAGCAATGCGCGATGTCTCTTTATTTTGGTTCATCGGACGTTTCGCTGTACGACGTCGATGTTTCGTATTATTTGTGTTCTGGTTCATCGGGCGTTCGCTGTACTATGTCGTTGTTCCGGATTTATTTGTGTTCTGGTTCATCGGGCGTTCGCTGTACTACGTCATTGTTCCGGATTTATTTGTGTTCTGGTTCATCGGGCGTTCGCTGTACTACGTCGTTGTTCCGGATTTATTTGTGTTCTGGTTCATCGGGCGTTCGCTGTACTACGTCGTTGTTCCGGATTTATTTGTGTTCTGGTTCATCGGGCGTTCGTTGTACTACGTCGTTGTTCCGGATTTATTTGTGTTCAGGTTCATCGGGCGTTCGCTGTACAACGTCGTTATGCTTGAATTATTTGAGTTTGGTTCATCGGGCGTTTCGCTGTACTACGTCGTTGTTCCATGTTATTGAATTTTTGGTTCATCGGGCGTTTCGCTGCACGACGTCGTTGTTCCGGTTTATTGTGTTTTGGTTCATCGGACGTTACGCTGTACGACGTCGTTGTTCCGATTTATTATGATTCTGGAGCACCGAACGTTTCGTTGTACGACGTCGTTGCTTCGAATTATTTGATTTCTGGATTTCTAATGATTGATTTCTAGAATTTATGCTTCACCAACTTTTACAAATTGGCATTGAAATGTATGTCGTTATTTGTAGCTTGGTGAATTAAATTAAGAATATGATATTCTTTTTAATCTTTGAGAATACTCTTGTGATATTGATTAATCTCTGGATTGATTTTCGATTAGATACTTATCACAGTATGGCTTTATGGTTATCATACGTTTTTGTCATATCCCTTATTCTATATCACTTTATCTGATATTTATAGCTAGACTGATCCGTTTATTATTTTCTTCTTAAATAATACTCGGGTCAGACTGAGATTTTTCAGGTACTTCCTCATGACTTCTTATCAGGGACTATCATCTGATTCTTTTGGCTAACTACTTTAGATTAGTAGTTTTTGTTATTATACATTTGAGATATGGACTCGTTGATGTATAAATATTATGTTGCCTAGCACTTGTATCTATTCTTTTTGATATTGTGGATCTTGTTTGACCACTACTCTGATGTACACTTTCATGTGTTATATTCATATCTATTTCCGCCTTTGTGATATGAATGCCTGTGACTGATTTGTGGTATGTTTATTTCTATATTTGTTTCCGAAGATATTATAGCCACTGTGTAGTAGCTTTGAGTTTTGTATCGGTATGTCGGATTCCCTCTTGAAATAAATTGCATGTTATACTATCTGACATATCGGTGCTCGGACAAAGCAATTACACGGATGGTCGCTCCTCAACAGCCTTATTCTCCGTGCTATTTGATGGCATTACTCCATAGTGTCCTTGGCTAGTTTGGGTATAGAGGTGGGGCGTCACAGATTTTCGATGATTTTGGACAGTCGAAAACTTTCGAATTAGTTGAGAACTTAAAATTAAGTGTTTGTAACTATATAAAAGTATAGTTTTGGAACTCTAGAATGGAAAGAGAATAAGTTAAAATGGGATTTAAATTTGTTGGACATTCATGTTAAGTAAAACAAATATGATGTCTTGTATATACTCTTAGGATGTAGAAGAGTATTATATTAATATGAACTTGAGTTATAAAATGTTAATAGATTTAAGTAATGGTTTTATGAAATGGTTCATAAATGACTTTAGTATTAAAGGAAATATACTATAAGTAAAAATGAATATGATTTAAAGTAAAAAAACGAATTGGTATGGTTAAGAAACCAATGAAATAAATATGTAGGTATACGTAGATCATTTTATTCACATAACTATTCTTGATCCATATTCTAGTACGTGATTTCGAAGTGATTTACACGTGTTCGAACAAGGATTTTTCCCTTGATTCTTGACGGCGAACACTTGATATAGATTCTTGAAATGATTATAAGGTTTTCTATCATAGTATATAGCTATGAAAGGAGAACGGAGGTTTTTAATCAAGAAACCTGATTGAAGTTCGCACTAAGGAAGTCGACTGAGCGATACTAGTTCAGATGTGAAATTTGTGTGATCGAGCAAGTAATCGAATTGGATATTGCGTACAGATGACATATGTACATCGTACGGGCTTTAGTTTAATTGTATGCTTCTTACATTAGAAATGCAATTTATATGGTTTGAGATGGCATGTTGATGTAAGATGATTGCTATATATGATTTAGCAGCTTAGATTCAAGAAATGTGGTGGATGAGTTATTGTATTGTTTTATTTGTTGTGTTTAACTCTTTTTTTGGGCTATGTAACTGAAATTCAGGTATATGGTAGCAAAGGCTAGTTTGGTGCTTTTGGTTTCATGAATAGAGCTAGATTGCTCGACAAATGGTACATGTATATGCTTAACGGTGTATTTACTATCTGTCATACGCACTCTATATGGTATATCATAATTATATACTATTGTTGTGTTGTCCTCAGATATGGGAGGTCCTAGATACGGACTTATATTGATATTATGATTTTTTTCAGACCTAGCTGCACAAAGGAAGTGCTACCGAAATTATCTATAACATATGGGACTTTAAAAGCTTAATAACTTATTTTAATTAATTGATTTTGTAAGTCTATGGGTGTGAAGACATTTCTCTTCCTTTGGAAATTTCGAGGACGAAATTCTTTTAAGGGGGAAAGAAATTAACGACCCGAAATTTTTTACGTTTCGAATGGGAATATTTAATGTATTTAATTATTCAAATTTGATTCAAAGATTCAAATATAATAAAAAATAAGAAAAGTAATTGTTAATAAAACGACTTGATTTGTAATGATGTAGTTTTAAACGAATTTATAGAATTTTTCCACAAATTTTAATTTGAATTTAAATTATCGTTTTTGGCAAATGTTGGTATTTTTGAAATTTCATAGAATAAGATAACCATCGTATTTTATTATTGTTTTAAGATATTGTCGCATTGTTGTTCAGTGTTTTTATTTCTGTTGTTCATGGTTAGTATGCAAACGTAATATTGTACAGCGAAGCGCCGGAAATTATAACTTAAAATAGACCCCACACTTCACTTTTCTTTCTCACTCTCTCATTTTCCCCTCTTTATCTTCTTTTTAGTTTTGCCTGTAGAAAATAAGCCTAGCCACCTCCATTAAAAATCAAAATCAAGTGATAACGATAAATAAGGAAACTGGATCCGTTAAGTTCGTATGGGTGCAAGCTTCAAATTCATATGCATTTAGTCGAGTGCGGTGATGATTGGGTGGGTGGCCATGTGTAGTAGCCGAAGTAGGGTTGGGGTTTCAGGGTGATTTAGGAGGAGTTAGGCGAGGAGGAGAGCGCAATTGTATTTCTCTTGGCGGCATGCACCTGAAGACACCAAGGACTGGAGCTCGGACTTGGCGAGGCAAAACGCGACTTTTGCCTATGTGTGAGGAATGGATCAGGTCGTATTTTGGAGGGCTTGATCGAGCTAAACTTGATGGGATGCGTTGTGCAGAGGAGGTGGAAAGAAGATCAACGGCGAAGTCGGATTGAAGATTCGTGGACTGGAGAGGGTGATTTTGGTGTGCGTGCACGGTTGGGTGAGCGTGTGTGTATAGGGTAAGGGAGTTAGGGGAAGAAGATGGATTAAGGGTGGGTGATTAGTTTAAGTGAATAGTTAAAGTAATTAATTATTTTAATTAATTCAAAAACTTATAAAATCAATAACTCCTTCATACAGGGTCCAATCGAGACGCGGTCTTTTGCATTGTGCTCGTATGAGCGTTATTCTATGCACTAGAATTGATTTTGTCAAGTTTGGAGCAAGTGTAATTTTGAGTTAAAATCAAACCTCATTCGATTTTTGATCGAATATGAATGCTTAATCGTCGTTGGAATTTCGGTGAGTTGACTCACCTTTGAATGAATATTATGACATGGTAGATATGAATTATTGTTTTCATGCTTGAATGATTTATTGGTTTGGCTTGGTTTAATTTCCAGCTTTGGAAAGAGAATGACATATGAAATGAAATACAAGTAATATAGAAAATTTTAAAGAGGAACTCTAATTCCTTCCCATCGTTAATTTTAAATTTTAGTTATATACTTGTTGTATAAATTGTTGAATGTCAAAACTAAATTGCTTGGCCTTATTGGATAAGACTCTGATATGTTGAAAAATTAAACTCTTTTTATTTATAGACCTATGGAATTATTTGTTAAGTGCTATGGTAGCTTTATGCCTCATTATAGTATTTTGAAAATACTATTGATTTCTGTTTTGTTATCCCAACTTTTGGCAAAGCCGAGATACCCAAAGATTAACTAAAAAGCAATGATTATTAGTCGTGAACATCGATTGTGCATCGCAGGTTCACCATGGATATCGATGAATTTTTTCTGAGTCCGAATCGGGCTACAATTGATAAGGCACGTCAAGCAAAGCCGTGGGAACCAACGATCCAAGTTTCAAGTCAATCCGAGTTCGTGTGCTCAAGATATCATCGACAAAAGATGGAGTAGACCGTCCTTAGTTCGAATCCATAGGCGAAGCCTATGTTCGAATCCATCAGACGTGCATTGCTTCGAATCCATGAGGAGTACCCCTGCTTCGATTCCATCGAACTTTCCCTGCTTCGAATCCGTAGAAAGAAGGTGCCTCGAATCCATGGAGCATAGCCTTGCTTCGAATCCGGGAAGAGTACCTTAGCTTCGACTCCGTTAGCACAGAAGCCCTAAGGTCGAATCCATCGTCCCTGCATTCCTTTCGAATCCACAAAGGGTAGTCACTTCAACTCCATCCAATGACTGCCTTCGAGTCCACCCTATTGAAGTGAATACGAATCGATTAATAGTAGCATACCCTGATCGATTCGAACTAACGATGGTCCAACCGGTTCGAAGGAAGCACGTCTTCGAATCGATCACCTCGAATCCACCACGTCTACATAGCTAAAACCCCGGCCACGACTCAGTAAAACTCGGAGATAAAAGAGGGTTGACCCGAGGCATGCGCACCACGCCATAGTCTTCGCGTGCAGGAAAATCGATTCGAACGAATCGATTCGAGCATATTGATCCGAACGACTCCAGGAAGCGAAAAACACCTACTCGAATCGATCATAACTCAAGTTCTACAAGTCCAAACGCCATGGAATTTTCACAGAAGCTCAAACACATAATGAAGGATGTTCACACCAAATTTCAGCTCGATTGGATGATTTCTTGATCGATTCGAACCAAGGGTCGAATCGATCCTAAAGTGGGCCCGGATCTCCAGATTTCGGCCATGTGGGCCCCCTCACGAGCCAGAACTGGTCTCCTCGAATTTTAGGCGAAATATCAGCCTCCTACACCTATAAATAGAGCCCCTGGTCATTCAGAAAAGGGGTCGGACAATTTTGAGAGAGAAAGAGCGCCCAGACTCCGCCAGATTTACTCCAGATCACCATTGATGCCTTAGATTCAGACTTAGCTCAGCAAATCAGTTGTAATACAACACACGAAATTGTAATCTTCAAGCATCGAGCAATAAAAAGATAAAAACTTTGAAGTGGACGTAGGCCGGAGATAGCCGAACCACTATAAATTGCGTGTCACTGTTCATTATTTCTGGATTGTTGCTTGTTATTTGCTTAGATCTGTGATTTGTGTGTGAATACTGTTGATTTGTATTCATACGATGGTGCTTTCACTACACTTGGGGTTTGTGACCATTTTTGGCGCAAACATGTTTTGATTTGAAAATGGTTTTGATTTGGGAGACGATTTTAAATGTTATTTTTGAAATTTTCTATGGCATTTTATTTGGAAATGGTTTTGGAACTTCTCTATTTCACTTCAACCATTTTATTAGTCTTTTCTAACATATATGGAAATGTTTTAAAAGTAATTTGGAAAGTATTTATTTTATAGAAAAGTTAATATAATGTTTATTATGAAGAAAAAAGGGGTTTTATCTGTTGAATAATAAAGTGATTCTGTTGTTAAAGAAGATAGAAATATTTTGGAACGAATATTTGTGGAACGCTTTATACAAAATATTGTATGGAAAGAAAGATTTATAAATGGTATTTTATAAATAAAAGAATAGATTTATAAATAATATTTTATAAAAGGAAATGATATCATTTTGATAAATTGGAAAAAAAATCACATTTGTGAGTTTATAGTGATATTGGAATGATCGTTATGGAAAGCATTTAGTCCTATCTCAAAATCGAAGATTTTTAAAAAGAATATGAGAAATAAATGTGGAGATTTATAAAAGAAATTTTATAAATAAATTTGGAGTTTTATAAAAGAAGCTTTATAAATATAAAGGAAATTTATAAAAGGAGTTTTATAAATATAAAAGAGATTTGTAAAAAGCGGTTTTATTCAAGAACGAGATTTGGTTTTCATAATTGGTCTTTCTAACTTATGGTGGTATGAAAGGTATTCTTTTCATACTTAGCACCATATTGTGAGGTATGGAAAGTCATCTCTATCTATGAGAAGTAAGAATGTATGTCGAGGCAAGGATAGCTTTCTAACTTGTTTGAATTCATTGTTAATCGATGGATAGTACATGTTTGAAATCAGAAAGTGGCGGTAAGTATATTTAGTCTAATTTCCCGACGATGCATTTACTTACACCAGATAATGAGTTTGGGTTTATAGTAAATAATGTTTTAAGTGACATTTGTTTTTGACTCATTTAAGTATGCTTTCGAGATACGAAATCTTTCTTAAGATCGTGAATATACTTATATCGTTGATATATGCATATGCAGACGTTTTCTACGTATTGAAAGTGAATGGTTTGTGAATATACTTATACCATCAAGATAAGTATATGAATATTTTTTAAGTATTGAAAAGAGTAGAGAGGGTTGTGAATATATTTTTTGAAAAATGTATTTTAATACGAATATTTGAAAAGAGATTTTAATTAATGAAAGGAAATTAAAGAGGCTTAGTGGTTGCTAATGTGCTTAATTATACTTGGTTTCCATATGAAATTAAATCGCCAATTTGATTGTTTTTTTAGTTAAATAACCGATTATCAAATCTTGACCAATTTTGAATGTATCGATTGTTGGTTCAATGAGACTGGGATGGGGTAAGCATGGGTTATCTGAAAACCACTTCAAACCAACATAGACGTTCGAATTGAAGACATCTTGAAGATGATGGAATTGAAGACGGAATTCTTTGAAGTGCAAGGGCTACTTGCCACTAATCCTAAGAATGATTTCGAAATGGATGTAGTAGAAGTAGTGCCTTCAGTTCCTAAACAACTTGTATGGATGAATGTTGGCATTGCATTGTTTCCTAGAGGGCGGTGTGACATTCCAAGTTGGGTTTGCCGGAAAGGTAGAACGTAGCCTCAAGCCTCATACCCGGTAATGACTAGAACAGAGGATATGCCACAAGGCTATGTGGTTCACTACCATTAGGGTATGGTCATTACTTGTATCTAGATCGTTATTTATTGATGGATTATGTATGTTGGGCCCATGGAAATGGTTTTCCAAGTTGGTAGCCGGGGTGATGATCATATTCGGTACTATCCAGGAAGGGGTAGGCTAGTGTTGCCATGTAGGGGTTATAAGGTTTGTAACCTCGGTTATAAATTTTATCTAGTAATGTATTGTGACAGGCAGTACCCCAGTAGCCCTGTCATTGATGGAATCTATTTTCCAATACGTGCCTTAAGGACTAAGTTGTATACCGAATATATTGGAATGTAAGATTCAAGCGTTTCAGCTATGTTATATATTTATTTTAAACCCAAGACGTTATTATAATATCACTGGATTTTCTAATAAAAATGATTTGGTTATCGTAAGATAAAAACCCATTCGTGGCGTGGTCTTACAAGATACCTTTATTTTTGAAAGGTTTTATAAAATTAAAAATCTATATGATTCGAGTTTCTCATGCTGGTTTATCAGACTGATCCAGGCGTTATTTTCATATAATGCTCGGGTCAGCTCGAACTTATTTCCAGATTTAGTTATGGATGCTTTGAAGCTTCAAGAGACGAGCTTGATGCCTCCAAGATGTGTTCACGTAGCTTAATTTACACTGCATTTGTTGTTTTGTATTTATCAGCATTTGTGAGAACAAATTGTTATAAATGTATAGCCTGATGATATGTTAGTGTACTCTGATTGATGTATGTACACAACAGTTTTCTTTTGCAAAGATCATTTGTATATTATATATTACTCGTCATGATATGAGATTATGTTTTGTCTTTTCTTTCTTTCACCCCAACAATATGTCTTTATTGCACTTGGATGCTCGACATGTGAATACCATGGAGGTATTAGTGTCGACTTTTGAGGGTTGAAAAGACGGATCATTACATCCTTTAACGGTGAAAACAGTAACTTTGATAGCTAACCAAGCCTCATGCACCAACTTTATCTACGTATCGCTGCTCCTATTATTAACCTTCCCAATCTCGTACTCAGCCTACTCAAATGAGCATCCGTAAGTTTATGGAGAAAACAATAATAAAACACAGGTCAAACATATAGTCTAGTGTGAATAATACTTACCCAAAATAAACCTATAGTGAGATTCAGCCATACTGCACGGAATGGGTTCCCCTTACCTTCCAAACCATTATACGAGAAATAATCATAGTTGCTGGACAAATAGTTTTTATTTACTATTGCTCCTTTACGTGTTCTTAAATGGTTCACTTTTACTATTGCGCCCCCAGCATAGTCCCAACTTAGTTCCCATTTTTAGATTATTCTTTAATCTACAGTTCCCATCTACTAGTACTCCCCCGATGCATTCCCTACTTGACATCCCATTTAGGTTCGTCTTTTAGCTGATATTGCCTGGAACCAGCCCCCTCTGCAGTATCCCTTTTTAATTAATTCTTTAGTTTAGACTACATAGACTCAGCCCTTGCAGTATTCTTTAGAATCATTCATTGGTTCAAACTGCATAATCCTAGTCTCCCACGGTATTTAACTATTTATTAATTAAGACTGGAACATAAAGAAACAACCACATGCAGTCCCTCTATACTTATTTACTTAAGTTTTAGACCACTGTGAAACAACCACCCCCAGTTCCATTTATTTACTTAGACTCTGAATTACTGTGTAATGGCCACCCATGGTCCTTAAACATTTGTTTAATTTGAAACTGCTTGGAATCACCTATTGTAGTCTCTGGAAGTTGAATGCCTCTCCTCACCTTCCTAAAGTGTGCATTCGAGTGAGCATCCCCACCCCGACGTCAATAGCCCTTCCAACCTTACCTCCAGTGCAGGAGTTCTTTCCTTTACTATCCCTGGGCTCTCCTCGAGTCCTATCTAGTTTTATTTTATAAGGTTTAATCCACACCCTCCCTTGGCGCAATACAACCTTGCCCTCAACCTGTGTGCATAGTTTACTCTTTATTATCAAGTGAATACTTCCAAATTGTGGCGATGTATCTCTTTTGCATATTACGACATAGTTCAGTCTCTTTCGTCTTTATTTTATTGCGAGGTTGTATGTTCCTCTAAAAATTGCGTGCAGTTCTACTTTCCCCTAAAAGTCACTAGATCCATTTGGCTAATCTCTACCTCTTCCCTTCATATGCAAGTTTTCCATAAAACGTTAGGCCACCGCATCAACTCTGTACTAGAAAAAATCTAACATATATGACAATACCTTTACACGTGTCGCCATTTAATACGTTGGCATTTCACTTTTTGTTATTTGCAGTGACCTTTATATTTTTTTTAGCATTTTATTTAGATCTGGTTTCCTATTTACCTAACATCTGTTTTCTCTTATCCATCTGTTTTTATATTATCGGGGCCCCCGTAAATCCCTTTTTTCCCAGTGTAGTACCTAACGTGCATTAGCTTAGTTTCTACATAGAAACCTTCAATAAAATTTCCAGAGAATTAGTGAACGCTTTTTCTAATATGTTCTATCCTTTATTTTAATTCTAGGGCAATTTCCTTATTTATTTTTCTGGGCATACTCCTAAAATAAATCATAATAAATTATTTTTGGCATTAGAAATTTCTTAAATTGAAAACTCATTTCTATAATCATGGTTAGAACATCATATATAATCTTCATAATATTTCAAAATCATTAAGGTAGGAAAATACATCTAAACATTCATGTTCATCTATTTCTCCCAAAACATTCGTTAAATACTTTACGTGTTAATGCAAATTCATATGAAACTTCATCATTTATAATAGTTTACAAGATCTTACCGAAACCATATATTTAGGTACGGTAAAAATAGGTTTAGTATTACCCACCTAAATCTTTGGAATGTCTTGTTTTATTCTTCTAAATCTCTTCATTAGCTTACGTTTTTCTTATCTTCACTTTATTTGTTCTTATTAAGACACCACCTATTAACCCGCCTTCTATCAAGGCCATAAACAGACGGATTCAACCTAAACAACTTCACGACTATCGAGGCTGAAATGTGATGGATTCGGTTTAGAGGGTTGAAGTTCACCTGGATGTGTCGCTCGGCATTGTGGTGAGGCTATGTCGCTCGGCGTTGTGGTGAGGCTATGTCGCTCGGCGTTAAGGCGAGGTTATGCCGCTCGGCATTATGGCTATGCCGCTCGGCATTGTGGTGAGGCTATGCCGCTCGGCATTGCGGCAAGATTGGGGTCGCTCGGCATTGGTGGGTGGCTCGACATTGGTGAGGTGGATCAGGATTGGTGAGACGGCTCGGCATTGGTGAGGTCAGGGTCGCTCGGCATTGGTGAGACGACTCGGCATTGGTGAGGTTAGGGTCGCTCGGCATTGGTGAGACGGCTCGGCATTGGTGAGGTCAGGGTCGCTCGGCATTGGTGAGACGGCTCGGCATTTGTGAGGTTAGGGTCGCTCGGCATTGGTGAGGTCAGGGTCGCTTGGCATTGGTGAGACGGCTCGGCATTGGTGAGGTCAGGGTCGCTCGACATTGGTGAGACGGCTCGGCATAGGTGAGGTCAGGGATGCTCGGTATTGGTGAGGTCAGGGTCGCTCGGCATTGGTGAGACGGCTCGGCATTGTGGTGAGGCCGGTGTGGCTCGGGGTTATGGAGGTATATAGCTCGGTGGAAGGTCTTGATGGGCTTATACCGTTCAAAAAGCCCAACAACTCAGGATTTGCCTATAAATACAGCATGCGGGGGTTCAGAAAAGGGATCTTCTTCTTTCTGCTCTCTGACTTTCTATTTTCTAAGGCTAAGGCTACTCTATCAGTTTGTAACTGTAATTGATTCTGACATCAATAAGAAAGGAAATTTCTGGAGTGGACGTAGGCCGGAGTTAGCCGAACCACTATAAATTCTGTGTTTTTACTGCTTTCTTTTTAATTTTGAATATTCTTCACATTTTTACTCTCTACATACATTTTATCTGTGAGATGCGATTGGAATTTGGTGCTTTCATCTGGATTTGGGTGTTAGCGACCAATTTTGGCGCTAACATTTTGGTGCTTTCATTGAGAGTTGAACTCATGAACTTTGGAGCATGGAACTTGGATTTTAGGAAGCAATGGCTAGGCCATCAGCAAGGAAGAAGTAACAGAAAGAAGTCAGCATGAAGGAAGTCAAGAGGCTTCCTATGGTGCTAATCAGGCCTCAATCTATATCGCTAGAGACGAGATGGAGATGATGTTGAAAAGGCAGGAGGACATGATACAGAACCTACTTCGACAGGTTGGACAAGTTGGAACACAAGGTCAAGGGAATGGACCAACCGCGGCTACTGGCAATGTAGAACCAGGAACCAGAGCTGTAGAAGTTTCTGAAGGTCAAAACCAGAACCAGACTGGAGAGGTTGGAGGAAATCAGCCAAGGCCTGGGGGCAGAGCTCCAGGATTGGATACTGGGAGAGCGGTGAATGAAGCTCAGCAAGCAGGGACCAACGTGAACGTAAATGACCAACATGAAGATGAGATGACCCACTTTTTATATGAAGTTTTTTTTTTACCAATATAATTAGTGATCATCTGTTCAAGAGAACATCTTTTCTCTACTATCCAGGATCTTTTCACCAATATAAAAATATTGTTATAATCAAGTCACCTAACTTACATTCAAGAAATCATGTATAAATGATACTTTAAAGTTTTTCCCTTTCTTTTATCAGAGTAAAAGAATTTTGGATACAAAGAGTTTTATTTGGGATTTTCTATGAAATTTCTCATGGCACAAATAATTTCCAGAAAGCTTTTCTACCTTACATAATTTTTTTCACAAATTCTAGATGTTATTCTTCTAGTTGTAAAGTTAGTTTAGATCTCCAAGAATTTAGATCTACTGAATGCTCAGTTATCCCTTGTGCAAGTGTGTGTATATGTATTCTGGGTGCATGTGTGCATCTGTATTCTGTGTACATGTGTGTGTATGTGATCTGTGTGCATGTGTGTATTTGTGTCATTTCAGGTAACCTATTTTCTCAATACAACCATCCTGATTTACTAGTTTGCTACACTTGTTATCTTTTTCTAACCAGTAAGTTTTGGATATTAGACTGGTTGAACTCAGACTTGGCAAAATTGGTCAAGTTAACCCGAGTTCTTTTGCTACTTTGCACAAAAATCATACTAGTTAATCTGGGTTTCTGGGTGTTCCTATATTCTTTACATCCTATCTTTATTTTCAAAAGTTCTTACAGAGGATGTCAAGCTAATCTTTCAATATTTTCTAGTTTACAAACCATCCCAGACTATCCTTAGCATTGTACATTTTTGTCAAGCATCTCAGAAGTTAACACTAGAAACTGTATCACTAGATCCACATTCTTACAAGCATATCACAAAGTTTTAACAGAAATCTCAGAAGTAGTTCAATACTTGCAAACAAATAACATTACATCAGTTTTCTTCCAAACAACTTAACTTAACATCTCATCACATAAGTCCAATTTTTTTTTAACATAGGTTTAATATCCTTGAGTCTGTAATTTCTATATCCAATTCCTTAGCAGCTAAATCATCCAATTCTTGCTCAAGAAATTGCCTATTTACCTGCACAATCACCACTAGCTGCCTCATAAAAAGATGAGACACCCAATGGTATACAAACACACAAAGGGTCAGACTAAATTGTCTGGTATGAATAATCTTACTAAAAATTTAAATAGCTTTTAAAACAGAAAGAGTAAGCACTGTTTCTCTTGTATATATTCCTCTACCACCTGTGCATACTTATTAATGCAAAGCATAGACATACATGACTTAATAGATTATTTCAGAGAGCACAAACATATACTCTCTACAGGATACTTTAAATCAACCAACATGATTATCATTTTAATTATTTTCCTTACCTATAATCTTTCTGGCTATCAGGGATTTTCTTTTACCCAAACCTACCTGTGAACCATTCTTAAAATTCAATCTCAGGTATTTTATGATGGACTTTAGCTACTTTCTTTCTATTAAAACACACACTGTCTGGGACATATTCACTGTTAACCCAGCACACTCAGGCCCCTGGGTATAATCATACCATGTGTGAGCTTGCAATATTTCCCTTGCCAAGCCTTGCTTTGTAGCCCTAAGATCCAAATCCTTAGTTATTTTACTAAGTGTTTATTTTCCCTCTTTCCCTCATTCATGCTAATCCCTTCTGCATCTCATACATCAACCAGAGAAAATAAATAACTCAACCATCATGCATATGTTCAAAGGATAACAGATCATTTTTCCATAATCATATATTTATTCACACAAGTTAGTTTGATTTCTCAGTGTACATATTATTTAAATCATGGGGTTTTTCTTTTGAGGAATTATGCCTATAAATATATGGTCTTATTCAGTTTGCCTTGCTATATCCATTGCCTCTGGCTTAATCAGACACTCACAGATTCATAAGATCTGACCAAACCACAAGCTTCTAATCTTATTTGGATTTATTTGTGATCATAGAAGTTCAGCACAAGTATAACTTTGCACTTCTATGTTACCCCATTTATTCCTGAGACATAAGCAGCAGCCTCTTTATGCTACAGTCTCATTTGTTTTCCATTTTTAGACCATAGACTTATATCATATATTTCTGGAATCCTCATGAATTAATTTATATGCAGCAATCACATAATCAATAAAACATTTCATTTCAAAAATAATTCATGATAACATAATTATTCAAGCAAGAAGTCACCAATATATTTTCTGGACATTTCACACACAATATTTAAACAGATCATCAACATTTTAATCTTATGAAACAACATAGATTAATCAAAAACATAAACCATTTAGGCTGCCTCAATATTCAGGACTTAATGCCAATTTTTAGTGAGATTACTCACCTTAATCCTTCTTTTCCTTTGATCTGCTACCTCCTACTTGTCTCCTTTTGCTAACTGCCTATATATATATATATTTTTCTGTATATTATTTTTTTTTAGAAAAATGGTAACAGATCCTCTCACCCTTAATCCTCTTTTATACAAGACCTTGGCTGCCTCTAGGGTTTTAAGATTTTACCCAATGTCAATTTTACCCTACTACTTATGATCAGCCTTTCTTTCTATTTTCAAGAGTAGATGGGTAAATGGTCCCTATTTTTATTAACAGAAATTATATCTTACCCCGGTCACCTTATTTGCATGATTTCTGTTTTTCTTTTTAAAAAGCTAGGAAAATTGCTAAAAGTGGATAAAGTATATATTCAACAACTCATACTATTTTCATGCAACTTCTAATAATTTTCCTCAGCCAACATTTTGTTTAAAGTACCTTTTTAATACCCATGTTTATATTTCTGCCTAAGCCTTTATTTCCCTTACTCTAGACTTGTTTCAGTGGCACATTTATATCATGTCATATTCATGTAATTATAGTTTATTCCAGCTTACAAACAAACTTTCTGCTTCTAAAAATTTTCAGAGATGTATGTACATGTGTATCATACCATCTTACATACATTTCAATACTTACTTAATGCATTTATGTCAACTTATCATATATACTTTTCCTAGGCAACCAAAATAATTCAAACAAGTATATTAAATTATAAACTTGTTCATAAAATCAGGGTTACCACATATACCCTTCCTTTTAGGAATTGTGTCTCACAATTCTTTTATACCTAATTCAGACATTTTCAATTCAGCAATCAATCATTCCTAGTTCAATCATTAATTAAACTCCTATGCATAACAAAGCATTCAATCAAACCATTCATTAGTATATTTATGTATATATATATATATATATATATATTTTTACCTTTTTCAGTCAATTAGCTGTGGATAATCACTTCTGATTTTATCTTCCACCTCCCATGTGCAATCATTTGGGTCAAGACTCCATTGCACTTTCACCAATTTTATTTCTTTGTTCCTCAATTTCTTAATCTCCTTTGCAACTATGCCTACAGGCTTCTTCTCATACACCATTCTGGGGTCAATCTGCACTTTCTCAGGAGATTTTAAAATTGTTTCTTCATCATGAACCCATTTCCTTAACTGGGAAACATGAAAGACATTATGCATGGCTTTCATCTCCTCGGGTAATGCTAGCTTGTAGGCTACCTTCCCAATTCTTTCCAGAATTTTATATGGTCCTATATACCTTGGAATTAACTTTCCTTGTTTTCCAAATCTCAAAATCTTTTTCATGGGTGATATTTTAATAAATACATAATTCCCCACATCATACTGCACTTCTTTCCTCTTTTGATTAGCATATTTCTTTTGCCTATCTTGGGCAGAAGCAATCCTTTTCCTAATCAAGGCTATCTTCTCAGAGGTCTCTTTTACATTTTCTGGTCCTAAGACCACTTTCTCCCCAGACTCCATCCAACTTGAAGGTGATAAACAGGCTCTACCATACAGTGCTTCAAAGGGTGCCATGCCTATGCTACTGTGATGGCTGTTGTTATATGCAAATTCTGCCAGAAATATGTGATCTTCCCAACTTCCTCCCCAATCCAATATACATGCCCACAACATGTCTTCAAGCAATTTGTTCACAATTTCTGTTTGGCCATCAGATTGAGGGGGATATGCTGTGCTCAAGCACAAATCAGTCCCCATTGCCTTGTGAAAACTTTGCCAGAATTTTGAAGTGAAGATGGTATCTCTATCACTTACTATAGTTTTTGGTATCCCATGCAATCTAATTATTTCTTTGATGAATAACTGAGCTAAGGTGCATGCATTCCTAACTGATTTTACAGGTATAAAATGAGCTGTTTTGGTTAACCTATCAACCACAACCCAAATACTATCATTTCCTCTCCTAGTTTTAGGCAAACCATCAATGAAGTCCATTGATATGTCTTCCCATTTCCATTGTGGTATGGGTAAAGGTTGCAACATCCCTGAGGGTCTTTGGTATTCAGCCTTTACCTGTTGACAAACCATGCACTTAGACACATATAATGCCACTGCACTCTTCATCCCACTCCACCAATAATCTCTTTTTAGGTTGTGATACATTCTGGTACTTCCTGGTTGTATAGTATACTTGCTTCTGTGATAAGCATCCAAAATTTCTTGCTTCAATTCTTCAATGGCAGGAACACATATTCTCTTTCCCTTCACTAAATGACCTTGTTTATTCAATTGAAATCCTTCCACTATCTCACCATTTAATATATGAACTTTATTCTCAAGTAAAAATGGATCTTGGTCTTGTAGCTTCATAATTTTATTTTTCAATTCAGATCCCAAAGTAACAAAACTTAACTTCCCTACTTCTTCCTTCTCACTGCACACTCTCATACTTTCTTCACTGTCTCTTTTTACTTCTGAGTCAATCAGTAATGACAAAGTATTAAATTCTTCTATCATCAATCTAGCTACATTGGCATGCTGTCTACTTAAAGCATCTGCCACTTTATTAGCTTTGCCAGGTGTATATAGTATTTCAAAATCATATGAGGCTAAAAGTTCAATCCATCTTTGTTGCCTCATGTTCAATTCTTTTTGTGAGAACAAATATTTAAGTGACTTATGATCTGTATAGACTTCAAATTTAGCTCCTAACAAATAATGTCTCCATAATTTAAGAGCATACACTATAGCAGACAGTTCGAGATCATGTGTAGCATACCTTACCTCACTGGGCTTCAACTGTCTAGAGGCATAAGCTATTACCTGATGTTGTTGCATCAACACTGCCCCAAGTCCCTGTCCACTTGCATCAGTATATATCACCAAGTTCTCATTCCCTTCAGGCACCTTTAGTATTGGAGCTTGTATCAATGCTTCTTTTAATCTCTTGAAGGCTTTCTCACACTCCTCAGTCCAAACAAAAGCCTGATTCTTTCTAGTCAATTTAGTTAATGGAATTGAAATTTTTGCAAAATCCTTTATAAACCTTCTATAATAACCAGCCATTCCCATAAATGACCTAACTTCTGTGACACTGGTAGGCCTTTTCCATGTTTGAATTGCCATCACCTTATTGGGATCTACAGATAAGCCTTTTTCTGATACTACATGCCCTAAAAATTTTACTTCATTTTGCCAAAAAGTACACTTTGAAAATTTTGCCTTCAAATTTTCTTGCCTTAATTTCTGCAGTACTATATGCAAATGATTCTCATGCTCTTCAATTGTTTTAGAATAAATTAGTATATCATCAATGAATATCAATACAAATTTATCTAAATATTTTCTAAAAATTCTATTCATCAAATCAACAAAGTAAGAGGGGGCATTAGTCAAGCCAAAGGGCATCACCAAAAATTCATAAAGCCCATACCTAGTATTAAAAGCAGTATACTTGAGCTCTCCTCCTCTACTTTCATTTGATGAAATCCTGAAGCTAAGTCAAGCCTAGAAAATATTTTTGCACCACTTAATTGATCAAAAAGATCATCAATTCTTGGCAAAGGGTATTTATTTTTAATTGTAATTTTATTTAACTCTCTATAATCAATACATAACCTGAGAGATCCATCTTGTTTCTTAACAAATACCACTGGTGCTCCTCATGATGAGCTACTAGGTCTAATGAATCCTTTTTCCTCTAGTTCAACTAATTGCTTTTTCAGTTCTGTTAATTCCTTAGGCCCCATTCTAGTTGGCCTCTTAACCACTGGATTAGCTCCTGGAATTAGTTTGATAGAAAATTCTACTGGTCTATGGTTAACAATTCCCTTAACCTCACCAAACACATCAGCATACTGATTTACTACAGGGATTTCTTCCAATGCAGGCATGTGCTTCTCACCAGTCAAATTGTCAAGGGTGGCTATGCTTCTGTTCTTATCTGCTTCACAAAGAACAACTACCCTTTTTCCATCAGAAGTTTTCAATGATAAGGTGGAGGTCTCCATGTTTATAACTGCCTTATATCTTTTTAACCAATCAACTCCTAGAATAATTCCCATGCCTGGGTATTGTAACACATATAAGTCTGCACCAAACATATGCCCCCCTATATTCAGTTCTAATTGTTTACATATTATACCAAACATACAGGAGCTACCTAAAGGACTTTTAATAAGCAAGGGCTTATCTACAAGCATACAATTTAATTTTAGCTGTTGTACAATGTCATGGGAAATTAATGAGTGTGTAGCCCCAGTATCATACACTACTGCAAAAGGTATTGAGTGAATAAGCAAAGTACCTTCAACTTGGCCATGATTTTCAACATTGGGACTTCCAGTTACTTTGCTTTTCCCTTCCAACATTCCCATCTTTCCTTGCCTCAACTCTGGACAGTTCCTTCTTATGTGCCCTTCCTTCCCACACAGATGACATTTGAAAGATGCTGGTTTGGGATTTGTACACCTATTCTTCATGTGTCCCTCTTGTCCACAATTATAGCAAGTGACCTTCTTTTTAACCTCAGCAGTTTTGACCTCTTCTGATTGCTTGGTGGAAACTACATCCATTTTCTTTTTATCATAAGGGTGGAACTTACCCTTTCCTTTCTTGTTTTGGTTATTTTTAAATGCTCTGAAATTTTCTCTGGATTTATCATGTTGTTCAAGGCTCAAAGTCAGATCTAAAACTTGATCAAAGGTCCTATCCTTATATGGCAACATGGCTCTACTGAGACTGGCATTCAATCCTTGGATGTATCTGCCATTTTTAGCTTCCTTAGTTGTGATGAGCACTGCACCATACTTTGCTAGAGATTCAAACTTCTGGGTATACTCAGTAACACTCATAGTTCCCTGTCTTAATTTAATGAATTCCTCCAGCAGAGACTCTTTAGCTGATGCAGGTACAAATCTACCTTCCAACATTTCTTTAAACTGGTTCCATGTCACTTCTCCTTCAGGTCTTCCAGCTATAATAACTTCCCACCAGTCCAAAGCTGCTCCTCTCAATTGTCTTGATGCTATTAGCCTCTTCTTTTGGTCTTCAACTTGCATATCAGCAAATATTCTATCCAAAATTCTGAGCCAATTTTGAATTCCCATTATTCCTTCTGTTCCATCAAAAGTCTTGCCTCCAAGATTGGTAAAAGTCTTGAGTAGTTTAGAAAGCTCCTCATGTGGATTGTCTTGCCTATTGCCTACCCCATCCCTTATAGCTCTCATGAAATCTTGCATATTCACCATGGGTGGTTCACTTGGTCCTACCCCTTGTTGTCTGGGTCTTACCATAGTTCTATGGATACAACACTTGAGTTAGTCCATTTCATCTAATTTTTATATAAGCCAACCTATTTCAATTCATTATCATTCAACTATAACAGATATTATTAATATAAGTATATAAAGACAAGGCATCCAAGACAGTCAATACTTTCATACATTCAAAACAATCAAGTTCATTCAAAAAAATTTACTATGTTATTTGTCAACATAGCTCTGATACCAAATTGAGATGACCCACTTTTTATATGAAGTTTTTTTTTTACCAATATAATTAGTGATCATCTATTCAAGAGAACATCTTTTCTCTACTATCCAGGATCTTTTCACCAATATAAAAATATTGTTATAATCAAGTCACCTAACTTACATTCAAGAAATCATGTATAAATGATACTTTAAAGTTTTTCCCTTTCTTTTATCAGAGTAAAAGAATTTTGGATGCAGAGAGTTTTATTTGGGATTTTCTATGAAATTTCTCATGGCACAAATAATTTCCAGAAAGCTTTTCTACCTTACATAATTTTTTTCACAAATTCTAGATGTTATTCTTCTAGTTGTAAAGTTAGTTTAGATCTCCAAGAATTTAGATCTACTGAATGCTCAGTTATCCCTTGTGCAAGTGTGTGTATATGTATTCTGGGTGCATGTGTGCATCTGTGTTCTGTGTACATGTGTGTGTATGTGATCTGTGTGCATGTGTGTATTTGTGTCATTTCAGGTAACCTATTTTCTCAATACAACCATCCTGATTTATTAGTTTGCTACACTTGTTATCTTTTTCTAACCAGTAAGTTTTGGATATTAGACTGGTTGAACTCAGACTTGGCAAAATTGGTCAAGTTAACCCGAGTTCTTTTGCTACTTTGCACAAAAATCATACTAGTTAATCTGGGTTTTTGGGTGTTCCTATATTCTTTACATCCTATCTTTATTTTCAAAAGTTCTTACAGAGGATGTCAAGCTAATCTTTCAATATTTTCTAGTTTACAAACCATCCCAGACTATCCTTAGCATTGTACATTTTTGTCAAGCATCTCAGAAGTTAACACTAGAAACTGTATCACTAGATCCACATTCTTACAAGCATATCACAAAGTTTTAACAGAAATCTCAGAAGTAGTTCAATACTTGCAAACAAATAACATTACATCAGTTTTCTTCCAAACAACTTAACTTAACATCTCATCACATAAGTCCAATTTTTTTTTTAACATAGGTTTAATATCCTTGAGTCTGTAATTTCTATATCCAATTCCTTAGCAGCTAAATCATCCAATTCTTGCTCAAGAAATTGCCTAATTACCTGCACAATCACCACTAGCTGCCTCATAAAAAGATGAGACACCCAATGGTATACAAACACACAAAGGGTCAGACTAAATTGTCTGGTATGAATAATCTTACTAAAAATTTAAATAGCTTTTAAAACAGAAAGAGTAAGCACTGTTTCTCTTGTATATATTCCTCTACCACCTGTGCATACTTATTAATGCAAAGCATAGACATACATGACTTAATAGATTATTTCAGAGAGCACAAACATATACTCTCTACAGGATACTTTAAATCAACCAACATGATTATCATTTTAATTATTTTCCTTACCTATAATCTTTCTGGCTATCAGGGATTTTCTTTTACCCAAACCTACCTGTGAACCATTCTTAAAATTCAATCTCAGGTATTTTATGATGGACTTTAGCTACTTTCTTTCTATTAAAACACACACTGTCTGGGACATATTCACTGTTAACCCAGCACACTCAGGCCCTTGGGTATAATCATACCATGTGTGAGCTTGCAATATTTCCCTTGCCAAGCCTTGCTTTGTAGCCCTAAGATCCAAATCCTTAGTTATTTTACTAAGTGTTTATTTTCCCTCTTTCCCTCATTCATGCTAATCCCTTCTGCATCTCATACATCAACCAGAGAAAATAAATAACTCAACCATCATGCATATGTTCAAAGGATAACAGATCATTTTTCCATAATCATATATTTATTCACACAAGTTAGTTTGATTTCTCAGTGTACATATTATTTAAATCATGGGGTTTTTCTTTTGAGGAATTATGCCTATAAATATATGGTCTTATTCAGTTTGCCTTGCTATATCCATTGCCTCTGGCTTAATCAAACACTCACAGATTCATAAGATCTGACCAAACCACAAGCTTCTAATCTTATTTGGATTTATTTGTGATCATAGAAGTTCAGCACAAGTATAACTTTGCACTTCTATGTTACCCCATTTATTCCTGAGACATAAGCAGCAGCCTCTTTATGCTACAGTCTCATTTGTTTTCCATTTTTAGACCATAGACTTATATCATATATTTCTGGAATCCTCATGAATTAATTTATATGCAGCAATCACATAATCAATAAAACATTTCATTTCAAAAATAATTCATGATAACATAATTATTCAAGCAAGAAGTCACCAATATATTTTCTGGACATTTCACACACAATATTTAAACAGATCATCAACATTTTAATCTTATGAAACAACATAGATTAATCAAAAACATAAACCATTTAGGCTGCCTCAATATTCAGGACTTAATGCCAATTTTTAGTGAGATTACTCACCTTAATCCTTCTTTTCCTTTGATCTGCTACCTCCTACTTGTCTCCTTTTGCTAACTGCCTATATATATATTTTTTTCTGTATATTATTTTTTTTTAGAAAAATGGTAACAGATCCTCTCACCCTTAATCCTCTTTTATACAAGACCTTGGCTGCCTCTAGGGTTTTAAGATTTTACCCAATGTCAATTTTACCCTACTACTTATGATCAGCCTTTCTTTCTATTTTCAAGAGTAGATTGGTAAATGGTCCCTGTTTTTATTAACAGAAATTATATCTTACCCCGGTCACCTTATTTGCATGATTTCTGTTTTTCTTTTTAAAAAGCTAGGAAAATTGCTAAAAGTGGATAAAGTATATATTCAACAACTCATACTATTTTCATGCAACTTCTAATAATTTTCCTCAGCCAACATTTTATTTAAAGTACCTTTTTAATACCCATGTTTATATTTCTACCTAAGCCTTTATTTCCCTTACTCTAGACTTGTTTCAGTGGCACATTTATATCATGTCATATTCATGTAATTATAGTTTATTCCAGCTTACAAACAAACTTTCTGCTTCTAAAAATTTTCAGAGATGTATGTACATGTGTATCATACCATCTTACATACATTTCAATACTTACTTAATGCATTTATGTCAACTTATCATATATACTTTTCCTAGGCAACCAAAATAATTCAAACAAGTATATTTAATTATAAACTTGTTCATAAAATCAGGGTTACCACAGAAGAGTACTACCCGGAGTACCCCCTTGGACATGGGGGGCAAGGTAGAGATGCAGACAGGGGACTACCATCGGATGGAGACAAGCGGATGGCTGGACTAATAAGAAGGATTATGAGAGGAGGACTGTCGAGTAGAGGCTTGGACGAGGTCAGTCGAAGTCCATTCACTCTGGAAATCAGGAATGCAAGGAACCCTCCAGAATTCAAACTACCAACACTGGAGGCCTATGATGGAAAAACAGATCCAACTATGCATGTAACCAGATACATCAGACATATGGAAGTGTTGGGAGCATCTGAGGAGGTAATGGGAAGATGTTTCCCTTTATAATTGACGAATTTGGCTGCACTTTGGTTCAGGCAGCTGGAGAACGGATTGATCAGGACATGGAGCGAACTAGTGGAACGCTTCATGAGACAGTTCAGGGTCCATGTGATGCGACCCAAGAGTGTAATGACACTGGCATCGATGAAGCAGAGGTCAGGAGAGTCCATGAGAGGTTTTCTTATGTGATTTAATGCAGCTGTGGCCTCGGTAGATCGCCCGGATCCATCAATGATTTTGATGGCGGTAGTGGCAGGGATTGCAGAAGGCACGGAACTCAAGGATTCATTAGCACGGGATCCACCGCAGGATCTTGGAGAATTCTATCATGAGGTTGAGAGATTCATTTGGTTGGAAGATTCACGCACCGAGAGGCAGGAAATAAATGTCGTGCAAGGCGAAGGAACCTCCCAGGAATAGTCTAGAATAGAGAAAGGAAAGCAGAAGCAGGATGACAGATACGATGGTCCTGACAAACGGAAGAAATTCCGAGAATCCAGATTCAAACAATACGCTGACTTGACATCAAACCTGGAACGGATTTTCACGGAGACTCGGGGGCAGCTCTCCTATCGGAAACCACCCAAGAGAGATCCCACGGAACGGGAACGTAGAAGTGGAAAGTACTGCCTATTCCATAAGCTAGAAGGGCATGCTACTGATGAGTGCCGCCATTTGAAGGATGAGGTGGAAGAGCATGTTAGAAGTGGTAGATTGCCACAATACGTGAGAAATCGGACAACGGCCGTAGGACCTGAGCAACTACCGCCTGCACCCAACAGAACTAATCATGGATCGGGATCACGACTCATCATCAATTGATCGTAATGGCACGGGCCAAGTTCAGGACTTGAACTTTGGTCGGTTACCTAAAATTCTTAGGTTTGATTTCAAAATAAAATGGCTATTCCACTTACACATGTAAGGGAACCGGAGAGATCCCCAGGCATGCTCTGAGATGGTAATAGACCTCTCTGCCCAGGGTGGTAGTATCTAGATTTTTCCTTTGTTTGTGATTGAACACTTGAAAGTTTAAATTAATAAATAAACTTGAATTTCATAAAATAAACCTTTGACCGGAGAGTTAAAGGATGAATATTGGAAGTCAATTTGAAATTAATCGCTTTACGACCTTACCTAGAGAGACGGGGTCCGGAGTGCAAGAAGTGAGTTGCTTCGCCAGAGAGCGACAGGATCAACTCACTTAACGTCGTTCCCCATTCACCGGTGAGTGATTCGATCGGGGTTCGATAAGAGCCCGAAGTGGCTATAACCGGCCTAGGATTTAGGCCATGACATCGCTTAATGTTCAGGGACACTGAACCGGAGTGTAGGGAGTGACGCTGCTTTGTCGAAGAGCGACAGAATCGGCTCACTCAACGTTGTTTCCCCTTCACCGGAGAGTGACATGATGGGATCCAGTAAGAGCCTGGAGAGGCTGACATCGGTCCATGAGGATCATGACATCGCTTAATGTTCAGGGACACTGAACCGGAGTGTAGGGTGTGACGCTGCTTCGCCGAAGAGCGACAAGATCGGCTCACTCAATGTTGTTTCCCCTTTACTGGAGAGTGACAGGATGGGATACAGTAAGAGCCTGGAAAGGCTGACACTGGTCCAGGAGGATCAGGGGATCGCTTAATGTTCAGGGACGCTGAACCGGAGCGCAAGGGATAGGTTGCTTCGTCGAAGCGCGACATGATCTGCCTATTCAATCATTAAGTTTGGATCGAGCTTAGCAAGGGTCCGAAGAGGCCGTCAATGGTCTGGAAAGATCAAAGGATTCGATTGCTGACTTCCAAGAGGCGAATTCGGAATTGGATAATGACTTGGAACGGTCGCGGAATAAACTATCAGATTCGGATGAAATCGTTTGATAACGAATATAGCATGGACCTTGGATATCGGGATAGAGACTATTCAAAACACACCTTCCAATAGCAAGGCATGTTTTAGGGGGCAAATGTTAACCCGTCTTTTATCAAGGCCATAAACAGACAGATTCAACCTAAACAACTTCACGACTATCGAGGCTAAAATGTGATGGATTCGGTTTAGAGGGATGAAGTTCACCTGGATGTGCCGCTCGACATTGAGATGAGGTTATGTCGCTCGGCGTTGTGGTGAGGCTATGCCGCTCGGCGTTGAGGTGAGGTTATTCCGCTCGGCATTGTGGTGAGGTTATGCCGCTCGGCATTGTGGCAAGGCTATGCCGCTCGGCATTGCGGTGAGGTTATGCCGCTCGGCATTGGGTGAGGCTATGTGTAACGATACGGATTTTCGACGCTCGAAAATCGACATTAATACGTCCACTATATCAAATGCCGCGCAATCGAATGCCGGAAAACCGAACCATTAGGGTTAAATGAAGAGGTAGAAGAAGACAGAAGAAGAAAATGAACAGAAAAACAGAAACAACAACAGAATCTCACATTCGCAGCGGAACAATATATAATAGATAATCACTAGTCTTTTTAAAACAAAGAACTATATCAGTTTATACATACATCAATCAGAGTCAATATACAACTCAATACAATAATGGACAGTTATATAAACCTGTCCTCATACAGAATACACAGTGGAATAAAATAAACAAGTACGAGAGTACATCTCGCCATCCAGCTCATCCCCAAAGCACCAGAATATCCAGAATATCTTGATAAAAATAACTCTAGGCTGCCCGTGTGGAAAATTATGGGCACCCAGAGTTTAGAAGGGAACAATAAACTCCGAGTCAGTCATGGTGACTGGTGTGAGATCGTAAAACAGTTATTTTCACAAAGAAAATAAAACAGATTCGCAATGCTTTTGGAAAATGAAACTACCATAAGACCTCCCGCCACACACACAATGCAAATGCGGAATTGGAGGAGATTTCTTCTTATGATAGTCAAAGATGCTTACTACGCCAATCATTGGATTATTATTATTAATGTCTACTGTGGAAAACATTTCGAAAGTATAATATTAATCTTAGCCAGCATAGACATTTCGAACTATGCCTACTATAGCTACCATCTAAACAGTGGTGACCACCATAAGTAAATGGCAGGTTCTACAACTAAAACCGTACAATTTCGTATTGGGAAATGGATTTCCAACAAATGGTCAGGCTAAGGAACTTCCTTTCCTCCTACCGAATGGGATCGCCTCTGGCTGGACGTCCCGAGAGACAAACTGCTCTCTGCCAAACAAGGCCGGGTTACCCCTGTAACAGGTAACTCATGAATATGTCATCACCCGGTCCTTTGGGACCTTTATCCGAGCGCTCGGTAACCATCATCACACATAATAAATAAGTGTATCCACATGAGTAAGTATCTGGGCTCCATACCATGATACCACCCCTTTCCAGAAGGAAATGACATACCCTAAAGGGCGCGACCCTCATAACCTTGCCGCAACATTCCTGTTTCGACCATTTCCGGGTTGTGAGGCCTGACGAAGTCTCGTCCACAAAGCTACGCTTTTTCACAAAGCCACGCTTTGATCACAAATGATCAAATAAATGATCATCGTCACAGCAACACTCAGCATGCCACATTACCAAATTGGGAATATATTGCTGATAAATTTCAACTACATAACCCCTGAGCTCGTACGTCTCAGAGAAGGGTGTTAAGCTAAGAGAATAAATTCTCCGCCACCAACAGAAATGTATTTGAAAGAAATCAGCTCTATATCTCAAAATGTAATGTCAGACACGTAACCATACAAGTCTGTTCTGGGTTCGAACAGAACCGAAGGCACTTCCAAAGAAGCCCTTGCAAATCCGGATATTCACAATCCCGATAAAACTTCCCATCACAAAGGAAATCTCAATACCGTAGCTAACGGTGCAGAGACAATCGATAGGTCATCCTATCGTTTTCATAAACACCCGGTCTTCACCACCGATCTTCAATACGATCCATATCGTCGTATTATTATTCGGAATGGGTTATCTGACACAAAAGTCCTTTCCCGGCTAAACCGAATAATAAGCGTTTGTTTTAAAAACAAATTCAAGTGCCATTTCAAAGGCAATATTGATAGTCGGTGATTTAACTATCAATAATATTTATAACAATCATCAGATTCAAATAATTTTCCCAAATTATTAAATTTCAAATATCTTCCCGATATATGGTTTATGCTTCAACCATTTGAAAACAATTTCCAAATCATGTTCATTTAAATCACTTAAATAAATCCTTATCGATTTATTTTAAATTTACATCCCAATCAGTAAATTTATTTCCACACTTCATCACTTTGAAAATAAATTTCAAATCACTTTTCCTTACACGGAATATATTTTCAAATATATCTTTTCAAAAACCAGCTTTAGAACCTTTAAATTTTATTTTAAAAAGCTACTTTGGAAAATATACTCAGCTTTATAGTGAAAATACAATTTCACTTCAAAATGGTCCATTTAAACCAATCTAATAAATCCTTATCGATTTATCTCAAATTTACGTTCCAAATCCATAAATTTACTTTCACACTTTAAAATAAATCAACGTTCATTTTTAAAACAAATTCCCTTTCATTTATAAATTCCAATTTGAATTTACATTTCCAAATACCCACTTTTACACCATTTTTAAATTGTTTTCCAAATATTCATTTTCAACACCAAATCAACTTTCAAATTGATTTCTAAATTTATTTCAAACCCCAAATCATTTTCCAAATTGATTTCTAAATTTACTTCAACACCGAATCAAATTTCAAATTGATTCTAATTTTAATCCCAAATACCAAATCATTTTACAAATCGATTTACACATTTATTCTCAACACCAAAAATCGATTTTCATTCAAACACCAAATAGATTTTTATATCGATTTCCCAAAAATTTATTTCTTCAATACAAAATCAATTATCAATTGGATTTTAACAAATTTATCACTTTTAAAATAAATTCCTTTATATTTTCCAAATCATTTAAAATTCCATTTCAAATAAATTTTCCAATCTTCCGAATAATACTATTCAAAATTCATTTATAAAAATCTTTTCCCATATCTTGGAATTTATTCAATAAGATTTCGAGAATCCATTTTAATACTTTAAAATTCCTTCTTTCAAATAAATTCCATTTTTAAAAATAAATTCATTTAAAGTTTTCCACTTTAATGTCAAAAATCCAATTTATATTCATTTCTGGTATCCAACGATACCAAAAATACATTCGGCTAAATTTTAGCCTTCACAATTACAATTATCAATAAATCATCCACAGATTATCAATAATCACATCATTCACATATGAAATAATATTCAAACAATTTGAGGAATCCAGTTGGATCCCTCCAACCTGTTTCCCTGCATCCACAGATGTTAGCACAATACCAATTTCACTTCGAGGTGGAATATCGCGGTATATGGGATTTATAAATATATCATCCGCTTACTAACGGCGCAATAGGGTCTCATCCGCTATACAAGGCGGGAAATCAATCAATCCAATATATACATATGCCAATATGTATATATTGCTATATATATAGATATATCGTACTATATCTAATAGCACATCCAAATAGCAATCAATAACTGCAATTCAAATTTAAATCTGAGTGAGAAGATCTCACCTTAGCTTTTATTTCCGTTTGCTATTCACTTTAATCCTGATTTGGTTTTCCCGGTTTGACCTTGTATAAATAATTTATACAATTCATTAACATTTGAATTAAATCGAACACTTAAATTATCGCTCCATAAATTTACCTATGATTTTTATTTTAACTAAAAATTTAAAATTCGAACTGATTTCCTTTGGATAAATCTATCCAACCAAGATTTTACTTTTAAATTAATATCTTTAATTTAAATCCATTATTTTTAAATAAATTCGTTCAACTAAATTTTCTTTTTCCCTTAATAATTTATTTAACTAAACAAATTAAATTTAAAACTAAACTTCTTTTAAATAAATTTATTTAACTAAGGTTTTTAGTTTAAAATCAAATTTTCTTCTTTATTCATTTCTAACAAAAAATTAAATAAGTATATTAAACAAATAAATCACTCATTCCTTTAAAACACTTCTGCCTAATAACAAAAACTATCGCAGTAACATTTTTTTTTCTTTCAAATAAAAATAAAATAAAATAAAAAGAAACTGCAGTATACCTTACTGCTCTCGAATTCAAACTTGATCCCTAAAAGCATCGAGCCCCACTTCCCCAGAACTCGAAGTCGCCGACCATAACCTACAGCCATGCGAGTGCCGCCGTACACCCCTATGCGCCCTTGACCTCCCGGCATCGCGCACCTCCACGCGAAAGCGCCTTTGCAAATCGATCGCGAAACCCCAGTCGTCCTGTCGCCATTGCACGTCTGCCTCGCGCGCCACTATCCCAAGCCCTAGCTGCTCGATTGCCTCGCGACTCCAACCTGCCGCCCTTTGCTCCACCGTATCGCGATGCCCATCGCGAAATTCCTTCGATTTGAGGATTGAACGAGTCGACTTCGGCCATGGATTTGTTTCTGAGGCATTTTGATTTCCGATTTTTTTTTATCTTTCACGGCCATTGATATTTCACTGTTAACAATTTGAAGCCTCTGTTTAAATTTTTGAACGAAGAATATGTTGTTCGGCCATTGTTTTATATTTTATTTCTTTCGTTTGTTTTGAACGAGATAGTTTTTTCTTTTGAACGAAGAAATTGTTTTAACTGAGGAACAAGAGATAAGATTTTCTTTGTTTCTGCTTGCGTGATAAAAGGAAAAGAAGGGGACACGAGAACGTGATTGTTGCAGAGAAAAAGTAAGTCGGTATTGAAAAGTTAATTAAAAATTTATATTTTTATATTCAAAAATATCCGTTATATTATATCAGCGCGTTTGCTTATCGTACGATCACACGATAACTCTGAACGCTACGAAAATTGAAACCCGGTAACAATTCAATATTACGGATCCAATGGAACTGGTTTCGTCGAATTCCGAGACTGTGCCCCGAACCGCTATTTTTTAAATTCAATTTAAACAACAGAATTTCAAAACTGAATAAAACAGTTTCAAATTAAATTTCGAAACTTTTATTATCTTCAGTATAATCAATATGAATTTTCAAAGTCTTCGGATTATTTTTAATCAGCTTAAAACTAAAGATTCAAATTTTTACCCAATTGCAACAATTAAATTTACAAATTAAATTGCCAATTTCAGATTTACATTTGGAATTCAATTTAAATCAACATTCAAATATTTAAATTCAACTAAATATTCTATTTCAAATGTTCAAAAAATTTCTGGGTCGTTACACTTTGCCACTCGGCATTGCGGCTAGATTGGGGTCGCACGGCATTAGTGGGTGGCTCGGCATTGGTGAGGTGGATCGGCATTGGTGAGATAGCTGGTGAGGTCAGGGTCACTCGGCATTGGTGAGACGGCTCGGCATTGGTGAGGTCAGGGTCGCTCGGCATTGGTGAGGTCAGGGTCGCTCGGCATTGGTGAGACGGCTCGACATTGGTGAGGTCAGGGTCGCTCGGCATTGGTGAGGTCAGGGTCGCTCAGCATTGGTGAGACGGCTCGGCATTGGTGAGGTCAGGGTCGCTCGGCATTGGTGAGGTCAGAGTCGCTCGGCATTGGTGAGACGGCTCGGCATTGGTGAGGTCAGGGTCACTCGGCATTGGTGAGACGGCTCGGCATTGTAGTGAGGCCAGTGTGGCTCGGCATTATGGTGAGGCCGGTGTGGCTCGGCGTTATGGAGGTATGTAGCTTGGTGGAAGGTCTTGATGGGCCTATACCGTTTAGAAAACCGAACAACTCAGGATTTTCCTATAAATACAGCATGCGGAGGTTCAGAAAAGGGATCTTCTTCTTTCTGCTCTCTGACTTTCTATTTTCTAAGGCTAAGGCTACTCTATCAGTTTGTAACTGTAATTGATTCTGACATCAATAAGAAAGGAAATTTCTGGAGTGGACGTAGGCCGGAGTTAGCCAAACCACTATAAATTCTGTGTTTTTACTGCTTTTTTTTAATTTTGAATGTTCTTCACATTTATACTCTCTACATACATTCTATCTGTGAGCTGTGACTGGTATTTGGTGCTTTCATCTGGATTTGGGTGTTAGTGACCAATTTTGGCGCTAACACCACCATTAAAGTTTCTCTCAAGCTTTTATTTATTTTTAGTAGAATGAAATGAATGAATCGAAAAGAGTAATGCTTATTGTCCCACAATAATTTGGGCTTGGGCCCTCATGCTCTTTTTCATTAATTCACTACCCCCTTCCTTCTTATATAACTTATTTCGGCTTTTTAATTAATTAATTAAATTAATTTCAAAATTATGGGTTGTTACATTGATTCCTTATTCAATAATGTTTCACTTTCAATACTTCAGCTTAGACCCAACTACAGTCGCTCGATAGTCGTTATGTCATAAATTAACTATTATCAAAGTGGAATATCTACATTAAAGCTCAATAATATTCTCAAGTTGAGACAGCTGTGTAACATCATCACTCCGAGATTTCTTGTTTAACCTAGTTGTTATTAACCAATTGAAAACTCTCAGATGAGTCATTCTGTATTTATCCAATAAATATCAATATATAACCCCTTGATGCCCCTAGCTGTCATGAGTAATACATTGCCTAACATTTAGAGAGCGTTGCATACTCTGGTCATAATAGATGTATCGATAGCTTTTCTCGAAACATCTTGACCAGGAATATTTAGAATAATATGTTATTTTATATTGTCATAATTTTCTTAGGATTACAACTCCTTGTAATTATTATCACATAATATATCATTTAGTGATTTTTTATTTAATATACTTTAAATAAATTACTTAATTAATTATATCATAATATACGAAGTACATAATACAAATTAAATACCTTTTACAAAAAAGACAAGTTATAGAGTTTGATATATATAACAAATTACATATTTGTCCATTGGACATACCCTTAACTCTCTTAGGCATAACCACTCCTTACACTTCACTACATACTTTGAAAAAGATTCATTGTACAACAACTATTCACTAAACCATGTTGTTCTCCATAGACAAGCACGTCAAAATACGGCCTACCAGCTAGTATGCATTTGAATCATTCAGAACATGCGCAATCCAAGCTCGCTGTATCCATACCACTGATCATAATTAATAGCTTTCATCAAATTAGCATCTAAGGCACTAACCTCGGTCCATCTAGGCATGAACTCTATAATTATAAATGAAGGTTCTCATGCACTTGTACAACGATCGATTTTTCTACATTAAAAAGAGATATATTTGATTCCTCTAAACCCTTGTAATAGGCATTAAAACACTACAAGAACAAGGGAAATTTTCGACGGCTCGTGGCCGTCGCGAGCCATCGGAAATGCTGTCAGAATACGGACCACGCATTTCGTCCACTTCCATCAGATTCGACAAAGGAATTGCGACGGCTAACAATGGCATTTCTGACGGCATTTCTGACGGCAAAGACGACCACGTGGCATGAAAATTTTCCATTAAACATTCGAAGATTGGCGAGACCGTCAATTTATTATAGAGATTATTCGAAGTGGAGTTATGGGATACTCCAGAATCAAGAAGACACGAATAGGGGAGACAAAATGGACTTTGGAACCGAAGTGAACTTTCCAAAAATTCAAAAGAAAACCGAGTCAAAGAAGAAGGAATTCAAGCTCGAACGAAAGTTATTCCGTAGTTAAATTTACTGCATATGCTGATTTTTGCCTAAAACCTGGCTCTAATACCACATGTAACAACCCGGTATTTTGGACCATTCAAATCGACAATAAATCCACACATGTCAGACTTGAATAATTCAAAACAATGGGCTGTAAATAAAATTTGGCAAAACTCAGCATATACAGTAAATAAAATAATCACAGACACAGAATAATATAACAATAATGCAGCGGAAACAAAAGGATAGTAGTTCATGAAGCTACTATATATATATATATATATAACAGAGTTAAACAAGATACAACATAAGTCACGAGTACATAGATGTCTCAATACAATAATCAAATACAAGATCTGAATACATCACTGGAATCAACTGAATAACTTAAAGCGGGATCGATAGATAGCTGGATCTCCAAGCGTAGCTCCAACTCCAAAGGTGAGTCTCAAATGCTGTATCACTCAGTCTGACCCGAGCGTATAACAAAACACAAAGCACTCAAGTCAGGATTAACATTCTTATATCAATAAATCCAACTCAAGTGAAATATCAACTAAAATACAAGTAACTCAAAGGATGTTTGGGATAACCATCCTCTAAGGATCCGTTAAACTATCTACTATGTAGTAATATTCGCTAATATAATAATGTCTAATATCAAATAAACATACTTTTTAATAGCATTAAGGAGTGATCCAATATTCCCCTTAACACGTAATAGTCCCAGTAGTCTATCCAGTATTAGCATACTCCCAAAAATGGGGGCTACCCTCGATACTCCACAGGCTACGGGAGAAATCACAACTCGTAGTAAAGCTCGATATGGTAGGTGACACGGCACACAAGGCAATGCCAGGGTAGATATACCAATTACGCACACGGACTGATGGAAACGCATAGCAGCCACTACCGCTCCACCTCGAACAACACTCCCAAATCAAGGAGTGCACCCAAACAATCACAAAGTAATAGAATGGTATCGAAGAAGTGCGTCTGATAAGAGGTGCTACCTCACTGGTCCGAGATTGCTCCTGTTTTAGCCACCTTACGCCAACTCACGGGAGTTGGGTCCACGTATATACCTTAGGATCGTCGCCACCATCCTACTTCATTCTAGAACTCCACCGCGTACACAGTTGTCAAAGTGTTTTTCGGTATCGACAGAGAGTATGTCCATATCTGATCCCGGTCTCTTTAATAACTAATCGTTATTATAACACCGTGGTCATTTCAAAATAGTTTATACTTCAAAACCAAAATATCATTTCCATTTCAAAAACCAAATCAATACGATATCATTTCCACTTCAAATTTATTCATTTCCAAAAATCATATCACTTTCCAAAGTTATAACGCTTTCGAAATCATAGTCCTTAAAAATCAAAACACTTTGGAAATCACAGCATTGAAATCATATAATTTTGGGAATCATAACACTTCCCTATTAAACCGTTTAGATATTAAAATTAGTATATATAATAAAATAATTTATAAAATAAAATAGTTTATATAAATAGTTATAAGTTAAAATAGTTTATAATAAAATAATTTATATTAAAAAGAATTTATATTAAAATAGTTTATATTAAAATAATTTATAAAGTAAAATATCAATAGTTTTAAATAAAATTTAAAATTACTTTATAAAATAAAAAAGTTTCCTCGACTTTCATAAATCGATTCAAATCAATTCGAATTCCAAATTCAAATTTAATCAAATCTAAATCATCAATTTCAATTCCAATTCAATTAAACATTTTCAAGTTATATCGATTTCAAATACCGATTTGAACCATAAATAAACCATTTCAATTTCAATATATTTCAAAACTTCAAGTATTCCACATTTCAAAACTAAATTCTATAATTATATATATATATATATATCAATTCACTTTTCTATTGTTTAGTTTTGAAATATTTACTTAATTATTTCAATATCATTTGAATACAACTTTAATTTACAAAATATCCCATTTACATTTATATAAGTTTGAAATATCCATTTAAGTCACCTTTAATCAAATTTCAAGTTGTAAAACACTTCTTTAAAATTTCAAATTCAATAAATTTCAAATCAAACTTATTTAAGTATAATTCTTAAATAAATAAAATTTCAAATCATTATAAACTCTATATTTGAAAATATATATATTAAATAAATACTTAAACATACTATTTATCAACTTTATTAAATCATCTTTAATAAATCTTTAAAATCAATATTTATCAGAACCATATATTTCTTTTCAAAACCATAGAAATCATTTTAAAAAAAATATTTGTATATATAGACCAACGGTGTCTGTATATAATTTTCTACCCTATGGTCAAGTGATACAGATATTTATCATTTCAATCCGCAATTTAAATGTATACGGGTATATATCTTTTCAACCCGCAATCCCAAATTCAATTCAATGAAAATCGCTTGGGTTTATCATTTCAACCCATAACGATTTTCTCCTATTCTACAAATCGTTCGGGTATGTATCATTTCAACCCATAGTGAATTCTATACTAATAGGGAACTTGCAGAGTGATAACATATATGATAATAACATAACAGGCATATATCATCAATATAAATAACAGATAATGGTGTCAGATATCACAGGTGAATAGATACAGATAACGGCATATATATAGAAATGTAAATAACTAGCAGTAGTATATTTCAATTGACGTTTCAATTGAAATCAAATTTAATAAATAAAAGAACATTAATCGTGAGTGATTGCTCACCTTTCGAGGCTAGAGAATTAGACGATGAGATTGAGTTACGAAATCCAGGCATGAATCTTAAAGCAAAGTAAGATAGAACTCGAATTGACGAACGACGATGATAATAGGGAATTGAAGAAAAATGAATCAGAACCAACTTGATATAGATTTGAAACAAAATGCATGTTATAATCTTCTCTAAAACCACATTTTAAACATATATTCGAATTCAAAATAAGATATATATGTATATTTCAAATTACTAAGTTAACTTTTAACCCCAATAAAAAAAATCTATATACATATTTAAAATCCAAACTCAGGTGAACTAGTGTATATGTAATAAAATATTTGTATAAATGTACAAACAGAAATTAAAAGTCTATAACAACTCCTTTAACATTCATGTAGCAGAATGTATAAACTATAAATATATACATAATACTAAAATTGTATACAACATAAAATATACATACTAATGTGGGCCTGCACATACATATCCAATAAGATTTACAATAGATAATATAATGAAATCATAAGCCTGTTCATATAAACAAAGTCGTATACAATTTAAAATATAATATAACTAGTATACAAACTTATCTATAAAAGAAGAACAAACATATAATATTGTACCTTTATATGAAATATATATTAGCAACAATACTTATAACAACAAACAAACCCAACTATAACATATATAGGCTGTCGCATTAAACCATATATTCCCCTTTCCAAAACTTTGAAATCATTTTTTTTAAATATAAAATTTGAAACCCAGACTCAAGTACACTTAGAATATAATATAATATAGGACATTCTGAAATCTATAATATAGTTCTAACATATATATATATACCTACAGACAAATATATATATATATATACACGTATAAATATATACTTTATAAAACAGCTTTAAGAAGAACCAAACATATACATTAAAAATTAAAAAAAAATCACTGCAACTTGCTTTATAATAATAACTATAAAAGTCCAACAGTATATATATACGAACTAGCTTTATATACTTCAAAAATAATATACAATACACAAATCATTTCTTCAAGCCAAAACATATCTATACTAACACATATACAATTACACGTATAACCATACTACAGGCAAACATTTTATATACATACCTACGATATATATCACTTCTTACTTTACATATACAAATAAACCAACAGAAGCAAAGAGCTGCAGACTAGATATACACGCCAGAAACCATTATAATAAAAGCAATATATACATTGTCTTTTTAAACCAGTCTTGCTAAAATTATATAACAGCTGCAATGAAAAAATGAAAAAATGTAATATATATAATTTAACTATATATAAACTAATATATATATATATAAGTTTAAAACTAACGTATAAAATAAAATGCAGCAGACCTTTATAAACACAGATATACATACCGTAACAAAAAAATATAAATTATAAAACTAGATACATAACTTAACATGTGTTTATATGTATATAATGGCTATGATATATATATAACTTACAGTTATGAATATGCAACAGGAACGATGAAAGATAGAAGCAAGGAGGGAGACCGTGGCCACTCGCACGTAGAGGAAGATGGAAGGGCGCAGCTTGTGTCCGACATCTCGGTTGCAAAGGATGGTGAAGGATCACAGGCCGAGGTGGTTAGCAGGCTGGGGCGGAGCAAGGGAAAGGAAGGGAAGGTGGCAAGATCTGTGGGTCAGGTTCAAGGAGGTGCGGCCATGGCTTCAGGTCGGAGGAAGAAGCGGATCTGGGCTCGGGTTGCTCGGTCTCGGCCGTAGCGGTTGATGGACGGGCTGTGATTTGTGGCGCGAGAGATGGAGGTGAGGTGAGGTGCGGTGAAGAAAGGAGGAGGTGGCAATGGAGAAATCGCGTGGATAAGGTGGAGTGAGAGGCCGAAAGGAGGTGCTGGGTGGATGGTAATAGTGCAACAATAATAGAAGAGGAGATGAACAGGGAAGAAGAGCAAGTTTGATCTCAAAAAAATATATATTGGAAAAGTGAAAGGAAAAGGCAGAGGAAACGTACAATTGTAAACTAATGGGAGAAACGAAGGTGAAGTGACAATTCTGAAAATAATAAAACCGGGTGACTATTCATTTCAGCCGTTTGAAAATTGAATTGTCACAGAAAAATAAAAGCTCCAAAATGGGTACCGATATGGTCATCCGTTTGACGTGTTCCGCTGTGTACCGGACTTTAAAACACAGAATTGAATATACTGCAGAGATCAGCACGACGAAACGATCAAAACGGTATACAGATATCAGTGGTACGACCATCCTATCAAAAGTCGATAATCGGTACCGATAAACGTTGTTATTTTGTACGGAAAAATCCAAACGGAGCTAGAAACGTTCGAGTTTCGCGAAATGAATTTCGCTGTCTGATTCAGAGTGTTCTAAATAAATTTTCTCATGTTGACATATTTAGGTTTTGGAACACTTTTATTATCATCAATTTTTAACTGATATAAATTTGAATAAAATTACACTAGAAAATAAACTTCCAAATTATTTAATGAAAATTTACCAGTTGCTATGTTAAAACAGACGTATTTCAAATATCAAATTTAAATTTCAAAATTTTATTGTTTAAAGTTTTCACAAAATTTCAATTAAATATATAAATAAACAAATAAAATTATCTAAAATTTTACGGGTCGTTACAGCGTAGCACTTTCAAAAGATAAGTTCACATGGTCACTGAAATAATAAGAGAAAAAGAACGAAGCTTCTTCTTCGATATATGATTTGCATATCGAACCTTCAACTCGTGCTTTTTGTATCACTTTTTTCTATAGATGATTTAAGTACCTGTTAAGAATAATTATAATTAAATTTTATCACATGTGGTTAAACTAAAATTTAGCAACTCAATATTAATACCTTTCAAACGGTTACATTCATCCATATTGCACAGGCCTCGAAGACGTGCTTCAAACGGAAGATGAACGGGTAAATGCTCCATTACATTAAAGAAACCAGAAGGAAATATTTTCTCCAGATTGCAAAGAAGTATAGGAATTTCTTCCTCAAGTTTACGTAGACGATCAACTTTTAAGATAGTTGAACAAAGCTCCTTATAAAACAAACTAAGTTCTGCTACAACCGTCCAAACTTTTGTAGGCAACAGTTCTTTGAAAGCAACGGGTAACAAATGTTCCATCATTACATGACAATCATGACTTTTCATCCCACTCAGTTTACCATTCTTATAGTCGACACATCTACGAAGATTAGAGGAAATCTCATTAGGAAATCTTAATCCTTCCACCCACTTTAGCAGTACTTTAACTTGGTTACTGTCTAGCTCGTAGAATGCTTTGGGTTTTTTGTGTCATTTGGCTTCATATGAAGTTCAGGACGATTGCATATTGCTTCTATATCAAGTCTTGATTTCAAATCGTCTTTAGCCTTTCCTTTAACATTCAGAACTGTGTTAAACACATTATTGAACACATTTTTCTCGTTGTGCATCACGTCGATATTATGACGAATTAGAAGATTTTTCCAATAAGGAAACTCCCAAAATATACTTTATTTTCACCAATTATGAATCGTCGATTTACCTTGAATTTCAATTTTTTTTGCCGATTTCATGTATCTTTGGATAATCTTTTACAAGCTCATAAATATCTTTGCTTGACCAAATCATTGGTGGTCGCAAAGTCTCAACTCTATTACTTGTAAAGTTTTTTCTATCTTTTCTAAAAGGATGATTAATATGGAGAAAACGCCGATGACAGTTAAACCATGAAATTTTCTTCCCATACGGCAAAGAAAATGCTCGTGTTTCTTCCATGTGATAAGGGCAAGCAGAAGACCAGCCATACTCCAACCCGATAGCATTGCATACGTAGGAAAATTGCTTATAGTCCACAGTAGAGAAGCGAACATACGAATTTTTTTTTTTGAAATGTCATATGTTTCAACACCTTCATACCACAATGTTTTCAACTCTTCAATCAACAGTTGTAAATATACGTCGATTCCTTATGTCAGACCATCATGGCCAGGAATGATAATAGTGAGAAACATATACAAAGTTTTCATACACATCCACGGAGGTAAATTGTAAGGTGTAACGATTATAGGCCAAGATGAATATTTTGAACCAAATTGAGAGAACAGTGAAAATCCATCCGTACATAAACCAAGTCTAACATTACGGCTCTCCACTGTGAAAGCAGAGTATGTTTAATCAAAATGCTTCCATGCTTCTCCATTAGCTTTGTACGTTAACGTACTTTCTTCCTGTGTTCTCACACAGTGCCATCTTATATCACGCGCGGTTAAAGAAGATGCATATAACCTTTGAAGCCTAGGAGTGACGGGTAAGTAATGCATACACTTGTATGGAACTTTCTTTCTCTTCTTTTTTCTTGATTTGTATCTTTCCTAATTACATATTTTACAATTCCTAAGACTGATGTCTTCATTCCGAAACAACATGCAACCATTTAAACATGTATCTATTTTTTAATACGGCAAACCAAAAGCAGACAGAAGTTTTTTCACTTAATAATGATTTTCGCACATTAAATTATCGGATGGCATATGCCGTTTTGCAGCTTGTACTATAGCTGTAAACCCGGCTTCTGTGAAGTTGTATTTTAATTTCATCGCAATTTATTCTATAGTTAGTGATAGTTGAGTACCGCTTGTACAACCATCCCAAAGGGGTTTCTTAGGATCCTCCAATAAATTATAAATTTTTTTTGCTCCAATATTTGGTTCTTCTTCGACATTAACATCGTTACCATCAACTTCAACAGTAAGACAATGAACGTGCTGCATCTTCAACTATATCTTCTATGAGATTCATCGTAACAAGTTCATTATCGACCTCCTCCTTCGAATGTATGGGATTAGGTGCTATAAGTTCTCCATGACGATCCCACACCAAATAATTCGGCACGAAACCATATTGGCGCAAATGAATTATTACCATATCCGGTATCAAATGCTTCAATAGTTTACACCTACTACATGGACAACAAATTTGTTCGTCGTTTCCATTATTACGTAAAATGAATTCAATAAAGACGTGTACACCATTTTGAAAATGTTCACCTATTGAGCCTTCAATTTCTCTTCTTTGTTGGTACATCCAGCTCCGATCGATAAAATAATTGACCATTTTTCCTACTTTAAAACATAAAAACGCATTAATCATTTACGTGTTGACAATTTTTTTTCCAAATAAATCGTACATTTAAATTTTCGCAAATATATAATATTATTCTATTTAATTTTATTTTCAAACGGATTTACACAAATTATTATATGGTATAATCTACAATTTTTAGTTTATTGTTTTACACTTTGATGATTGGTCATCCTGCTTCTCATTACAAACACAGTAGTAATTATATTTTGCAAATCATTTTATTTAAAACGATCCAACAAAATTTCAGCAGCACTTCCCCTTTGTTCCCTGTATCGTACACATACGTGTGCACACAGGGAACAAAAAGAAATTGTTGTCGAAATTTTGTGTGAACTGTTTAAAATAAAATGATTTATAAATTACCGTGTTTGTAACTTGTCCAATACAGGGACAAATCCGACAAATATTGTATCAGATTAATATAAATGTCCGTTCTATGATAAAAACAAATATTCATACAACGATCATATATATACAATATTTGTCAGACGGTGGCAAAAACTCTCTAAGAGATTTATAAAAAGTAAAGCGTATTATACAACAACTTTTACAATAATTTATTTACATTATAAGAAACGCATACACCAAATCATCGTTTTCGTCATCTTGAAAACACATACACCAAATTCTAAGCATCGGCTCTAATTAATCCAAAGTAGCGCTAATGCGTGTATGCACTAGTTAATCAACGCATATACACCAATTATCGCACATATAAACTAAACAAAAAAAATTCTCAACATTTCAATGATAAACAATTATAATAACAACCTAATTAGCATTTAATAAGGTATACCAAACAATCAATGGGGTATTATACAATTATAACAACAAATTAACCATAATTTAACAAATCAAAATTATTTAGGATTTAGGAATAAAACATGGTTGGAGACTGATGAAGGGACTAGGCTTGTTGAGAGTGAAGAATGATGAAGTTGGAGAAGCTCGGGGAGGCACAGTGGCTGGCTGACGACGGGGAGAAGGTGGTGGTGGTAGGGCTTTGGTTGAAATTGAGGGAATGAAAATAATGAATCGGCTCTCGATTAGGAGGCCTGCATACACGATAATTTTCGATGGCTAGCGACGGCCGTTACGGCTTCGTTATTTCGATTTTCAACGGCTAGTTGCTAGTATATTTTATTTACGAAAACGCTACGGAGTTCGACAGCCGTTGCAAATGACCGCCAGCGGCCGTCGGAACGCTCCGTCGTTATTTACTATTGTTCTAGCACTGAAAGTTCCTCTTGTAACCAAAAGCTCCAAATAATAAGAAAATCAACAATAGTTGATGTAGTTATCTATTAATATCGAACCACTCTATATCTTTTGTCTTTTCCTTTAGTTAAACATGTAACCATAAAAATATGATCATTTTTTATATCAATGGTGAACATGTTGTGTATCTTGGAAAAAAATGCCAAAGAGCTATATCCGGATTGTTGTATTTTTGTTGTTAGGTGGTTTTATCATTTACGTTGTTAAGCATATTGACTTGATCCATCCTTACAGTAAAGTTTTCTAATCTGCGCAATTGCAATAATTTTCTAGTTTTGTCAAGCATTGTATATACTCATATTTATAAAATTAATTATCCTTACAACATGGTTAACTTTGAATTTTCAATGGTGGAGTCAGACTAGGACTGTTATGATAATGGTTACCGTTACCATTTTGAAAATATCGTTACCGTACCGTTTTTACTGGTAAACTAAAATTGTTTATCGTTATCGTTACCGATTGATTGGTATACCGATGACTGGTAACCGTTACACTGCTAATGGTAAATTACCGTTTGTCTAGAAAAATAATAAGTTGATATATTTTTACACAGAATGATGATTCATTATATATCTCATTGGGTCACTTAATAAAGAACATAGAAAAGAAGTGTATTTATCATCATTTGAGTTAAATTACTGAAATAAATTGAATTGTTTTTTTGCTTCTAAATGTCTTTAATACAATATCTTACATGAATATCAACGTATATGAATGGACTGGTAAATTACCGTTACCGTTTATTTTGAAAAAATATTACCGATATTTTATCGTAAAAAATGATAAATTTACCGTTACCGTACCGATTATGCTGCTACATCGACTTTATTTTAAAATGGTAACCGACTGACTGGTAATGATATGGTAATGATAAATTTACCGTTATCATAATATCCCTAAGTCTGACCCTTAATTAGGATCATAAAAACGTGTTTTGCACAGTATTAATAGATATCAACATTTAAGGTCTAACTATTTTTTAATTTTCTAACGATGCGTATGCGTGCAGTATGTTTTGAGTGTTGAAAAATCCTGTATGTGTTGCATGGATTTATACTATAACAAGAGATATAAGAAAATGCTAAACACAAATAGGAAAAAATAAAATAAAATTAAACGTCTACTGATGGTAACGGGGCTGGAAAAAAAATCTGAAAATCCTACCCAAGTATACTTAACTAATGTCCAGTTAGCAGTGTTCAAAAATGCGTCTAAAAGGAAAAGTAACGAAGAACAACGGAGTACAGCTTAAAAGAAAACTAAAGCAACCCACATCAAAGAAAATAGCTAAGTCGTTTCTTCACGACTCTCGACTTTTAACACCTACGGAGTTGCATCATAAACCCCAAACCCGAATTACACAGAATTCACCATCTACTATATATATTCCAGACCCTAAAATCCCGGATTTCATCTTTAGAAATGGGGAGCAAAATAACTCCAATTACAGCCATAGGCAGCGAAGTGCAGGAAACTTCAACGGCAAGGGAAGAGCACGGAGGAGGAATATGTTTCGTAGCCATGATATTTATTGTCGCGTCAATTATCCCGGTTGCATGCTTTTTAACAATAGGTTTGAATACGATATTCACAGCTCATGTCTACAGGCCAAATTCCCCTTACGTTGAAATAACCGATGCCCGACTAGACAAACTACACTACAACAATCTTACCCACCACGTCATGGCCAAAATCAACCTCACTGTCGACGTCATAGCCAGAAACGATGACGCAACTTCCTCCTTTGATTCTTTGCTCATCCTTCTTCAATTTCATAATAGGGTTATAGCGGATTTAAGGGTCCATGCTCCCAAAAGCTCTCTTTCACAAAACTACACGTTGAATTCCTGGAATAACGCTACTTTACATGATGATGATGATGATGATGATATTCATGCGATGACTGATGCTTTGAAGGAAGGTAAAGTGCCGTTTTATTTGTCTGTGATTACTGATGTTAAGTGGAGAGTTGGTGATTCTCAGCACTTGGATTCCAAGGGCCTGCATGTTCGTTACTTGGAGCTACCTCTGCCCATGGAGTTCAGTAACTCAGTATTTTGATACTAGTTTGATAATATATATTAACCATAGATTCTATATTTATGCAAGTATGGTGATAGTATTTATTATAGTTTTAGTACTGATGTTACCCACTTATCCTGTCCTAAATTATATTTACAGATTGTCCATCATGTCTACTGGAAAAAAGATCCGTTAATTCCCTGGTGTAAGGAAGATAATCATTTTGTAATCATAACATAATCTTTCTTAGATATCAACAAAGTTATGTGATGGTTATCTGGATTGTCAATATTAAAAATGAAGTTCATTTTTATTCTCTCTTCCAATTCAGTCTTAGCTCATACCCTAGTCTCTCTTTAGTTCACTTTAGTTCAAGAATTATACTGCACTCTTCAGTTCAAGTATTATTTATATCTCAATAAACCACTTATTCGGTGCCTAAAGAAATCTCAAGCAGCCAACATCTTTTATTTCTTTAATTAATTAAATCTGAAATGACACAATTATATCTTAACTACAAATGAAAATAAATATCGTTTTAATTACAGGTACATTGATGAATAGTCTTTTGTATCCGTTTAAATTATGAGTAGGAATATATGAGTGAAACATCCCACAAATATCACAGGTTAGATATTAAAAGCCAAAAGGAAAGGAGTCCAATCAAAATTGTATTTGCATACATGGGATACGCATAAAAAAAGATAAATCTAGTCATGGGGTATTGCATAAATGGGTAGCTTATAGACATGGTTTCGAAGACCGAACCATGAGTCGACCCATTTGGTGTAAGGTTAAATGTTCTAGTGGCTCAACCGGTCAAACCGTTAGAACATTGTTGATTGTTATTTTCTATTTTTCCGTTTTAATTGTAAAATTATTTCAATTAATATTAAAATTTAACCAATTATAATTAATGTATTAACTTTTAAAACAATTATTTTTGAACATTTGATAACAAATACTAATTAAAATAATTCTATAACAATTTTTTCAGCGCAAAATTGTAAATTTTTTTATTTTTAAAGATAAAAAAGGTTTAGTTCAACAATAATTTGAAAAATGTACAATAGTGTATCCCATCATACAAAATTAATAAGATAATCCAATAATTTAGTAGCTAAGATTATAAATTATTTGTTAAATTGGTTATGTGAAAAAATGAAAAGTGAAATGATAGATTCTCCTCAAATTTGAAGAATGGTGTGGTTCAAAAAAGTCGGTTCGGAGGTTTTTTCAGGGTTTTGAGAGTAAACCATGGATTAATGCACATGCAAGGTCATTTCATTTTCAAAGCCGTTCCAAGATCGAACTGTGGTCGAACCGTGGTAATTAGATCGGGTCTTTAAAACACTGCTTATAGATGTATAGCATGTTTCCTAATGCACTTCCATTCATCGAGTTTGCTTAGGTTCAATGAATCCAAAGTGTTTGCGACCAAATGAATCAGCATTTGAAAAGGGTATGAAGGGTACAAGAGGAGAAAGGAGAATATGTTGTGTTTTGAAAAAGGAATAAAAAGGATTTGAAAGAGTCGATCCATTTGGTGTAAGGTTTAATGTTCTTGTGGCTCAACCGGTCAGACTGTTAGTACAGTGTTGATTGTTATTTTCTAGTTTTCCGTTTTAATTGTAAAATTATTTCAATTAATATTAAAATTAAACCAATTATAATTAATGTATTAACTTTTAAAACAATTATTTTTGAACATTTGATAAAAGGTATTAATTAAAATAATTCTATAACAATTTTTTTAGCGCAAAATTGTAAATTTTTTTATTTTTAAAGATAAAAAAAGTTTAGTTGAACAATAATTTGAAAATTGTAAAATAATGTATCCTATCGCACAAAATTAATAAAATAGTCCAATAATTTGATGGCTAAGATTATAAAAATATTTGTTAAATTGATTATGTGAAAAAATGAAAAATGAAATGATATTTTCTCCTCAAATTTGAAGAATGGTGTGGTTCAAAAAAGTCGGTCCGGAGGTTTTTTTGGGGTTTTGAGAGTAAACCGTGGATTAATGCACACGCAAGGTCATTTCATTTTCAAATCCGTTTCAAGATCGAACTGTGGTCGAACCGTGGTATTTAGATCGGGTCTTTAAAACATTGCTTATAGATGTATAGTATGTTTCCTAATGCACTTCCATTCACTACACCATAAATGATATTTTGATACGGCTAAAAGCCGTATCTAACCCTGTTAGATACGGCTCAAAGCCGTATCAAAATATGCCGTCGTTATCGTTTAGATACGGCTGTTAGCCGTATCTAATGTGTCATTTAGATACGGCCGTTAGCCGTATCTAAATGAAAGATTAGATACGGCTAAAAACCGTACCTAAGTGTTCTATTAGATACGGCTTTTAGCCGTATCTAATTGAACAATGAACTGCTGTTTATTTGTCAACTAGATACGGCTTATGGCCGTGTCTAACTAGTCATTTAGATACGGCTTTTAGCCGTACCTAATGGATCAATTACCTGCTCAGATACTGCACATATACCATGGACATACAGCAGTAGTTCATATCCAATACCACATATATAATCATTCCGAGACATCAAAACAAATAATATTATAGACAGTGCACATTCAAATGATTCAATAATCCGCATTGCAATGCGTAATAACTTAACAATATCATTACATAATACGGATACTTGATACTAGCATTTAGCACATTAGTACATTGCAGTATAATACAAATACTACATACTACATAGCTCATAGCACTACCACTAAGTACGTTATAGTTGTTCATACTTAATAATTAATAACATTACATAATACAAATGCGAGGCAGCAGTGCAGCAATTCAACTCAGCAGTGCACATGTCATCAGGAAGATCACCTGCAGCTAGATTTGTGATAGAAAACAAGGTTAGAAACCGAAATCGAACAATACACATGGTTCAGGTACAAGTACCAAGTATCAGGGTACAAAGTTCTTGCTGTCAAGAGCTCACAGGCAACCAAGAGCTCATAGGCAATACAAAACAACTCACCTATTTACATAATGTTCTTGCTGTCAGTGAAGATACATTTTTTATGCAGATACAAAACAGGCATCTCTACTTTTTTAATGCAAACACAAAGTTTCTAAAAGTTCATATTTAGAATAAATGAAGATACATTTTTTATGCAGATACAAAAATTCAAAAAGTTCACATTGAACCGATAATAGATGATGGTATAATTCTTTTAGTGCTACTGCTTATGTAAAATTCTTGTGATGTCCATTCTCAAATCAATAAACTATAATGGAAGAAGCGTCTTTCCACTACTAACCCATGAAAACATCTTTACTAACCATAAAACTGAATAATTCATATCAAATGAAATTTTCACCATTATTTTTCTACATTAACAAAATAATGTAAACTGACACATCATCATTTTTTAATGGAAAATGAACCAGTATGTGAATATAGGAAAAAAAATCTCAACTTGGGAACTTGGAAAAGTATTTCCTAAAGTAAAACTTCAAAAGCTCATCTAGACATGAAATCACACAACACTATGTGCAGAGAACATTCCTACTACATAGAGCAAGAAATTTCCAAGTCATAATTTATTTTTATACTGAATGTAATATTGTAAATTTTTTACTTTATTGTAAAATAATTTATTGTTTCGTGACTGTGGTTTCTAGTCTTTTATGGAATTGATTTACCAACACTTTTAAAGAGGGAGATTGATAATCTCGGCTACTGGTAAATATAGAACAATTCATGTGTATCCTTACATTAGCATAATGAAACTGAAATAAAAAAATAAACAGTAATGCATAGCAGGTATTAAGAATGGAATAGAACTAAAACACAAGTATATATTATTTTTTTGTAAAGGTTATCCATGTCATCATTGTAAACATTGACTTCAACACTGCAGCGGATCTATAAGCAGGTAGGTGCCACTTTATAGTTTATTTGAATTGACATTAAGACATTAAGATGTAATCTTTGATTCTCATTACAAATTTGAATTAATAAAGAAAACATAATGGACTTAGAGTTAGATCATCATAATACCGAACCACTTTGGAAATCTTTATGCTGATTTTCTCACGACCTTATTTTATATTTCTTTCTATCACATTCATTGTTTAATTAAACAATCCTCTTACTTTATGTTTTGCGGAAAAATGTATATCAAAAGTTTAACTAAGGGGAAAAAATGAAAAGTCAATTGAAATCAATTTAAAAATTATGGATGTTCTCGTTATCAGCTTGTAAAATAATCGTGACACGTACTATCGAGCAAAATTATTTTACAATAAAGTACAAGTGAAAGGGTACAAGTGAAAGGGTGCAAACTTTATGATTCCATATTTAAAGCACACTGTACTGCATATAAAAAATATTTTACTATACATACTCAAAAAATAAGATGTCAAACTGATAAATGTAGATTATACATCAAACACTGAGGTTCTAAAAGAGACTCGTGCATCCCAAAAATGTGCAAAATACTGTTCGAAAATCAGGTCCAAGGAAACAAATTTGGTGCAACATGCTAAAGATGTTATAAGACTGGAACTTGGTGCAACATGTTATAAGACTAATTTACCGAATTTGGTGCAACATGCTAAAGATTTTCAAAAAACAATACATAATAAAATATTAACATAAACAGAAAATATACCTGCTCCAACGTCTAAAGATATCGAATAATACACTTCGGATGGCACATATATCCACCCACTCCAACATCAGCAAAGGTCTCTGCAAATTGATGATTTATTTTGCTGGTTCTCTCATCTGGTAGCAGTATATTGTCCAACACCAATTTTTCATGTGTGGATGGTATAGATTTCCTGCAAACAAAAATATTTACTTACCACCAATTCGTTCGAAACGTTGTCCTTGTATATTCCGGGTACTTTATCCCAACTTATATATGATATCGGCACATGAGCTCTTACTAGTTTACCAAGCATAGTAGCGATTTTTTCAGCGTTATCTGAGACCGGAATACCAAGTAAGTTTTGATCAACTTTCTTCGCCTCTGAACATGACGAATGTGAAGATGTTGGATTTTCTGACATAGTTTCCTGCAAAATATAATATTACTAACTATTTTATTAGTACACAGTACAACTACAGATTATTATATACAAAAAGAAAGAAATACCAACGGTGCATATATCAATCTAAATACAGGGTTCATGCATTGTCATTAATCAAACTAAATAATGGCATTTAAAAAATAAATTAAGTGGAAATCCTTTTCAACGCATGAAGTATTATCTTCTTCTCAAAAGCAAGCTCAAACATAGAACATGTTACCAAATCACTGCATAACATGTATAGATTATCATTTCTCTGTACACTATTCAAATAAGTTATAAAGCTAAAAATCGAATCACAAAGCAAACACAACAACTAACTGTGTAGTGAATTACCCAACATGCTACTGAATTATATAATGAACTTGAGTGCCTTCTCTAAGTTTCGCAAAACTAATTGCTCTCTCTCAGTTTTGCAGAACCGAGTGATCTCTCACAGTTTTGCAAAAACTGAGTGCATGCAAGCTAAGTTGCATCAATGTGCACTCTCAGTTACGCGATATAAGAGGAGCAAAATATAGTATAGATATGTAACATCCCGGAAATTTTGGCAATATCAATTTAATAATCTGTGTTAAAAATTAAATTGATATGATAATAATTGTTAATAAGATTTGAATTGATTTAATAATTTTCTTTTAAATAAATATTTAACTGATAATTTATCTTTTAAAAGCTAATAAATTGTTATCTATTTATTTATATATATATTTGTATATATTGTAAATAGACAAGGTCTGTTTTAAATTTTGATAAATAAGGATATGTTTTCAAATTCTAATTTTTTTGGTAATTACAATTTGGAAATTTGATTAAATTTAATATTAAATAAATAACCATTAGCTTTAAAATATACTCAAGGTAAAGTCAAAATTTGTTTAGAATGATTTTAGCTTAAAATTTAATAAAAAGGTTTGTTTTGTTTTAAACATAGCTTGATAGTATAAGTAATTTATTAAATAAGAGACTAATCTCTTTTATAAATTATTTTAATTTAATAATGAGCTTTATTAATAATATAATGTCTTTACAAGTAGATTTTTAATATAAATAGAAATTGTTATATATATTTTAGAAGAAATTATGGTTTTAAAATTTAAATAAATCTTTCAAAAAATATATATAATAAAATATACCTTATATATATTTAAAATAAGTAAAAAATAAAATAATAATAGGTAATTAAATATTTGATAGTTTAAGTTTTAAAATAAAAATAAACACACTCATGTTAGAAATAGAATTAAATGCTTAGGTTAAAATTTATAACAAATAACTATAGCAACTTTATATTTATATACATAAAGTATATATGTGCATAAAATAGGATATAACATACCCAGGCAAGTAAAAATAAAATAAGCTAAGTAGAGAACACAAAGTACTCCAACATTTAATGCAAGCAAGTAAAGTCATTTAAATTTGTTTTAAAGATCAACTCAGCCCCCATTAGTAAAGCAATCACTGATCAAAAAATGAATACTTGTACCTGAATTTGCTTAACTCAGAACATCACTCCCTGTACAACTCCTTTATATCTATACTTATTCTCATTCGTTTAGCATAACAAACCTAAAGTAATAACAAATACTTCCATCTCTACAAACTTAAATAATGTTTTCTTTACAACAACAAGCAAGAAGATGGTGGGAGGAAAATCAAAGAAACCATATTCTAGTTTTTAAGTTCAAGCTGTTTCAATACAAAAATACTCTGTTCATTTTCAAAACAAGTGAGTAACTTCATATTTTAAATAACCTAAGTTTTAAATCTAGTTGTATGATGAATATCTGAGATTTTGTTTGTGTGAATATATATGCACTGTACTGTATTTTGGTGAAATAATGCCTACATATTGTTATCTGGATATACCTCTGTTTATAGATTTCAAAACTCTGGGTTAGTTCAAAAATCATTACTGCTTAATCTATTGATTGTTAGGACAAAGTATATAAACAAAATATGTTTGTTCGATCATAAAGTAAATTTTAGTTGAATTCAAGTTAAACAAAGTAGGTCTGCTCTGAAAACCTTAAAGAACAATTAAAGTTTAATATAAATGATATTTTTAAATATCTTGGATTATCAATTCAAGTTTATAAACTGAATCCCTAAGCAAAATCCTGATTTTTAAAAATTGAATCGCATTTTTTAGTAATGATTTGAGTTTGCATTTCTGGTTTGATCGATTCGAGGATTTTGGGTTGCCTCGGGCAATACCGTTGATCGGAGTGGTTGAGGTTCGTTCTGGAGGTAGATGAGTGATCAAAGAGGCCAGGAAAAATGGCTGATGGTGATGGAATTCATCGAGGAGGTTGCCGTAGTGGATTTTTGTTTAGAACCCTAGTTTAACTAGGCTATGTTGTTCGATCAACCATGGGTTTTACAGTGGATCGAGTGCTACCAATTTTGGGAAATGGAGGTGGAAGTGTTGACGAAGGTGTAGCCGGAGCTGCCGACCTTCAGGTGGTCGGAGCGGCGAGGGTGAAGCGTTGACAGGTTCGAGAGGGGGAACCTGATCGTGTTCCCGGTTTGAGATGGTGAGCTCGATTTCGATTAGAGCGAGTGGGGTGGCTTTGGATGGTCGTGTCGACGTCAGGTGATGGTCGCTGATGTGTGGAAGCCTAGGTGGATGGCCGGAGATGGCCAGAGCCATGGTGCACATGCACCGTGTCGTTGAAGTGTTGAGGAATTTTGAGGGTGTGCAGGGTTTTTACTCGGGTTTTACTCGGGTTTTACTCGGGTCTTTGGAGTGTTTACTCAAAGCAGAGGGAGGGATGACTCGTAGTAATTTTGGTCTGGCTCGAGTCTGTTGTTTGTTCCAGGCTTTGTAGAACCTGATAGCAAAGTTTGTTTTTAGTTTTTAAAACAAATTTAAATGAAAACTTAGATTTGTATACCATACTTAAATCAGAGTTTAAATCCAGTTGAAGTATGAATTCAAATTTATTTTTGAATTCAAAAATCTGAAATGAAGTAAAAGTTTTAATTCATTTAAATATAGTTTCAGTTTTTTTAATTAAATTAAAATTTTGAAACCAGAATTTAAATAGTGGTTTAAATTCAAAGATAAAGTATAGTTTCAAATGAAACTTATGAATCTTAAAATAAAATTTGGATTTTTTAAAGCAAGATTTAAAATCAAGGCTTCAAAACAAAGTTTGAAACCAATGTTTAAAACTAATGGATTCAAGTTTACTTTGAATCCAAATCTGAAAATTTAAATCAATTTTAAATATGAATGTTTTAAAAATAAGTTTAAATAAAATTGTCTTAAAAAGTAAATTTGTTTCAAACAAATGTTTAACTTGATTTTGAGAAATTCTTTTACGGTTTTTGAATGGAAAGTAAATGAATTTGCAAGTTAAATAATTAATGTATTTTAAAGATTGATTTTGCATAGTAATTTAGTTTAAAAGCCTTTTTCTTATATAAATTTCATATGTAAGTAATAAATGTTATTTACATTTATTTAAAAGATTTTAAATTGAATTTAAATTGGGTTAATGTTTAAACACTAATCAATTTGAACCTTAAATTCAAAATGGAATTTGAATTTAAATTTAAAATGTAATGTTCTAATACACTTTAATATTAAGGGAGTCATTAATAAAGAAATAAATTATCTTAGAAATAATTAAGATATTAAAATGATTTAATGAATAAGTTAAATTAAGAATGACTTCTTTATTTAATTAATAATTTAGAATTAATGATTAATTAAGGGAGTAATTAAGGAATTGTTTTTAATTAATGAAGAAATTAACTAACGATTATTTAAAATAATTAATTAATGTGATTAATTTTGATAATAAATTAGATTAATTAATTTAGATAATCTATTGTAAATTGTTAAATGTAATTACTTGATAAAAGTAATCAAGAGATTTATTACTTATGGTAATTAATTTTGATGATATGATTAATTTAAGTTAATTAATTTAGTTTAATTAATTTAAGATAGTCATTTGATAAATTGAAAGTGAAATTACTTAGTGTAATTAATGGAGCATAATTACTTAGGGAAGTAATTAGATGATAATTACTTGATGTAATTAATACAAGATGATTTATAAGTGAAGTAATTTGGGTAATTACTTTTGTAATTAATCAAAGGATTAATTAATGGAGATAATTAATTATGGGATAATTAATTTATTTAATAAGTAATTAAGGATAGTTAATTACTGGTTTGTTATTAATCAAGGGGGATTAATAATTGTGTTTAATTAAAGATTAAATTACTTAATGTAATTAACTTAAATGAAGTAATTTAATTTAAATATAAATTAGAGATCATTAATTAATATAATTAATGATGTAATTATGAATTGTTTAATTAAGGAATAATTAATAATGAGGTGATTAATTAATTAAGGATAAATGTAATTAATTATATTTAATTAATAAATGAAGTAATTAAATGTTAATTACTATAAATGATTTAGGATAATAAATTTGTGGAATTAATTTAGGACTAAATTACTTATTGTAATTAGAGAATGATTAATCAAAGGATAATTAATCAAGGATGATTAATTAAGATGGAAATTAGAGAATGATTAATTAATTGATTTGTAATTAATTAATGGTTATGTAAGCAAGATTTATAATGATGAAGTAATTAATTTAATTTACTTTAAATTAATTAGAAATAAGGTAATTAATTTAATTCATTTTAAATTAATTATAAATGGTGTGATTATTAATCCTTGTTTATATATGGATGGATGATATTGATTTCCTTGAATGGTTTGAAATCTCAGATATGAGATAAATAATGCTGTGTGATATGGATGCTTGGGTTGAAGTGAATTATCTGCTGTAATGATAATGTAGATTATCTATCTATGATATTGTGAATTATTTATCTGTGTGTATATGGATAATTGAATTGAATTGTTTTAACTTTAAAACAACTTGGCCTTAAAAGATACGTTTTGGATTTCGATGAGACCGGGATCGGGTTTCCAGATTTGGATATCCGAAAACCACATCGATCCAAATTAAAGATAGGTCGTGAATCTCAAGTGAAGAGGAAGATTCAAAGTGCAAGGGTTATTGTCGTTAACTCTGAGGGTGATTCCAAAATGAGTGTAACGAGATAATGCCTTCGGTTTCGTTCGAACCCGGAATGAACTTATATGGATTGAATGCTTTCAAAACATCGTCAGGTGGACGATGAGCATTCTAAGAGATGTGTTCTCTAAAGGTAATCGTAGCCTCAAGCCTCATCAACCGGGAATAGCTAAAACAGGGGAGGTGCAGCAAGGTTAGTGGGTAGCACCCAAGTAGGACAAGATTTCCCCTGTCTAGAGGTCCCTTCTTATTATTTCGGCTATGTGGGCAGTTGATTGCAACAACTGCTAGGGTCTCTTGTTCGGGAATTATCCAGTAAGGGATGGTTCCGGCTTTGTGTTGCAGGGGAGCGGACATACTCCTCGGTATGGTGATCTAGGCCACGTACTATGATGGGCGGTACCCCAGTAGCCCTGCCGTTGTATGGAATCCAATCTCCAATAAGTACCATCGGATTTGATTGTATTACCCACTTGTTGGCTAATATGCTGGAATTTAATAGATGTAACAATTTCAGCTATTTCTTATTTACTTGAAAACCCTAGACCTATTATAATATCATAGAATTTCCTATCAAATGTTTGGTTAGCGTAAGGTAAAAACTTTTCCATGTTTATGTGTGGGAAGTCTTACGTGATACCTTTTGTTTTCAAAGGATTTTCAAAGTTAAGCAACTTTAACCTGTTACTCACACCAGACCCATGTCTGACCCGGAGTTTATCTTCTGTTTTTCTTAAACTCTTGGGTACTCAAATTTTTACGAGTAGTCAAGGGATTCAGGTTAGCTTTGACGAATTGTGGAGGAGCAATGGAGCAGGAGGCTTCAGCGTTATAGATAAATAGTTTTCCGCTGTGTTGGTATCTCTGTGTTGTGTTTGAGTTGTAATAACTAGACAGGTGTTTATAACTGTTTAGTATGTGATGTATAATCTGTTTAACTCTGATTGATGTTGTATATTATGTAATACTTATGTGATTAATATAATTTATTCATTCCGCTGTTGAGATTCTGATGTTGTTTCTTCTTTCTTCTCTATCTTTTCTCGTTTCTATCCCTTTCTTTCTTCATCATGATACGACTTTCTGGTGATAGAAAGTCGGGTCGTGACAAGATACCACAAATACAAATGACATGCCAAAAAATATGCAATTACCAACGTTCAGTAGATACCAACAAGTACAAATCAACAAAATAGAAAGTGAAATGCAATAAATTCTTAAGCTCTTACTTATTAAGCAAACGGTTTTGGAGCCATGAATACTTTAAAATAACAATTGCCATATAAGATGCATCTGTTAATTACCAGTAGCAAATTAACCTTTACAGACTCAAAATTGAAGCAAAAGTCAAATGACACAAGCTTTGTTGCTTCAAAGAGTGATACCACCAAACAAAAGCTACCCGTAAAAGAACTATAAAGCAGCATAGCTTTCGATCTTGCATGGAAGAAAAACAAAAAAAAGAAGGCAAATTGAAGAAACTGTAGATATGAGCAAGAATGGGGCATTTAATATATGCAATAATGCACATTTACCACTTTTATCTGCTCGAAAAAACTCACTCATATTTTATATAGTCTTAATTTTTTGTACATTAACAACTCTTGTTATTTTGGAATATGCATAGGTGATATATATATATATATGGGGTATGATCATTCATGTGTGAATCATAGTAAGAGAACTTGTCCATTCATGCAGTATATAAATGCAAGATAAAATAGTTGGACACGTATATGCATACACCATACTCAAAAGCATGAGTTCATTCTGGTATCATAACTTTAAAAACTAAATTTCAAATAGGGAGTACAATGTATATTATTTGTATGTAATTCTCCTTTAAGGAGTATAGTATTAATCAATGCATATTTTAGAACACTAGAAAATGTAATAATGACTTTGTATTTTCACAAATAAATGAGAGTGCTTCATCGCACTCTCTTAAACTCTGCAATATGGATATTAAAGGATAGAATAGTTCTTATAATTTAGACCAAGTACCATAAAAAAGATAAGATAAGATGATAAGATAAATAAAAATAGTAAACGTGCATAATTCAAACCTACTTAGTTGGCTTTATCATCATAATTCATGTATGCATAGTTGCCTTTTAACTAGGCGCGGATGCTGCAATGGGTACCAAACTCTCCATAAAACCGGTTACCATGTATATGCGCGGATGCGGATCTCTGTACATGTTTTAAGCATACATTTTTGATCGCACTGCAGGTATTATCATTAAAAAAAGAAAGTTGGATGTCTAAAGTTTACGTGGCCTTGGGGCGAAATTCTATATTGGCTCTAAGCATTAAATTATGAAGAATACATTTTAGCAAAAAAATAACCGTATAATATATTCTAAAGATTCAAACCTGTAGCATGTTAAATGGTATCTACATCAATGTCAACCTTTAGATGAATGAAAACATACAATGTTTACATAGAAAAGGCCACAAATAATGGGCTCTTATTTGGGATTGGGCTTTAGTAGAACGTCCAAAAGTGATCCATGCCCACAGTGGGCCTTGCTAGATCAGATTCAGGATTCAATGAGGACAATGCTTTGTCTCACAGCCACGGCTTATGAATTCATTTCTATTCATATGGATCATTTTTTGTTTTGAAATGAGGATTTGTAGTTAATTATTCTAAAGTTTTTATTGCCTATAAATTTTAGTTAGTTATGTCCCATAGTCACAAATATTTACCACAAACATCATTAACAGTTGGCTAGAATTCAAAGCACGTAAACCATCATTACATTGGTTTTCGAACATATAGGATGGGCTAAATTTTAAGATGAGGTAACCAAGTATTGGACGCACTTATCCATAAATTTATTTCAAACTTAAATTTTGTATGCGATTTGTGAATTACAGCGAAAAAATTATATATGGATTGTTCTAAAGTCAAATTGTAAATAAAAACTTGCATTATTTTCTTGAAGCCAAAGGCACTTTAAGCAGCACTATGCAACATAATGCCCAACCTATACATATTGATTAACATATGAAATTACTTTATCGAATATATAACGAACAACCTATTAACAAAAAGAAGAAGCAAATTGTATATAAGTAAATAGTTTCCAGTCATAAGTTCAAAAAGTACTTTAACATTGGCAATATCCGAATACCTGGATTAAATCATGTTATAACTGAAGTCCCTATTTAGATATGGACTGAAATTATAGAATTACTTAGGAAAATAACAAAGGTTTTCTTTTAGAAAATGGCCTATTGTAGTCTCTGTAAGTTGAATGCCTCTCCTTACCTTCCCAAAGTGTGTATTCGAGTGATCATCCCCATCCCGACGTCAATAGCCCTTCCAACCTTACCTCCAGTGCAGGAGTTCTTTCCTTTACTATCCCTGGGCTCTCCTCGAGTCCTATCTAGTTTTCTTTTATAAGGTTTAATCCACACCCTCCCTTGGTGCAATACAACCTTTCCCTCAACCTCTGTGCATAGTTTACTCTTTATTATCAAGTGAATACTTCCAAATTGTGGCGATGTATCTCTTTTGCATATTACGACACAGTTCAGTCTCTTTCGTCTTTATATTATTGTGGCGTTGTATGTTCCTCTAAAAATTGCGGTGTTGTTCTACTTTCCCATAAAAGTCACTAGATCCCTTTGACTAATCTCTACCTCTTCCCTTCGTATGCAGTTTTTCCATAAAACGTTAGGCCACCGCCTCAACTCTGTACTAAAAAAAATCTGACACAAATGACAATACCTTTACACTTGTCGCCATTTAATACGTTGTCTTTTTAGTTTTCGTTATTTGCAGTGGCCTTTATATTTTTTTCAGCATTTTATTTAGATCTGGTTTCCTATTTACCTGACATCTGTTTTCTCTTGTCCATCTGTTTTTATATTACCCGCGTCCCCGTAAATTCCTCTTTTCCCAGTGTAGTACCTAACGTGCATTAGCTTAGTTTCCACATAGAAAACTTCAATAAAATTTCCAGAGAATTAGTGAACGCTTGTTCTAATATGTTCTATCCTTTATTTTAATTCTAGGGTGATTTCCTTATTTATTTTTCTGGGCATACTCCTAAAATAAATCATAATAAATTATTTTTGGCATGAGAAATTTCTTAAATTGAAAACACATTTCTATAATCATGGTTAGAACATCATATATAATCTTCATAATATTTCGAAATCATTAAGGTAGGAAAATACATCTAAACATCTCATGTTCATCTATTTCTTCCAAAACATTCGTTAAATAATTTACGTGTTAATGCAAATTCATATGAAACTTCATCATATATAATAGCTTACAAGATCTTACCGAAACCATATTTAGGTACGGTAAAAATGGGTTTAGTATTACCCACCTAAATCTTTGGAATGTCTTGTTCTATTCTTCTAAATCTCTCCATTAGCTTACGTTTTGCTTATCTTCACTTTATTTGTTCTTATTAAGACACCACCATTAAAGTTTCTCTCAAGCTTTTGTTTTATTTTTAGTAGAATGAAATGAATGAATCGAAAAGAGTACTGCTTATTGTCCCACAATAATTTGGGCTTGGACCCTTATGCTCTTTTTCATTAATTCACTACACATTTCCTTCTTATATAACTTATTTCGGCTCTTTAATTAATTAATTAAATTAATTTCAAAATTATGGGCTGTTACATGAATTCCTTATTCAATTATGTTTCACTTTCAATGCTTCAGCTTAGACCCAACTACGGTCGCTCGATAGTCGTTATGTCATAAATTAACTATTAGCAAAGTGGAATACCTACATTGAAGATCAATAATATTCTCAAGTTGAGACAACTGTGTAACATCGTCACTCCGAGATTTCTTGTTTAACCTAGTTGTTATTAACCAATTGAAAACTCTCGGATGAGTCATCTGTATTTATCCAATAAATATCAATATATAACCCCTTGATGCCCCTAGCTATCCTAAGTAATGCATTACCTAACATTTAGAGAGCGTTGCATACTCTGGTCATAATAGATGTATCGATATCTTTTCTCGAAACATCTTGACCGGGAATATTTAGAATAATATGTTATTTTATATTGTGATAATTTTCTTAGGATTACAACTCCTTGTAATTATTATCACATAATATATCATTTAGTGATTTTGTATTTAATATACTTTAAATAAATTACTTAATTAATTATATCATAATATACGAAGTACATAATACAAATCAAATACCATTTACCAAAAAGACAAGTTATAGAGTTTGATATATATAACAAATTACATATTTGTCCATTGGACATACCCTTAACTCTCTTAGGCATAACCACTCCTTGCACTTCACTACATACTTTGAAAAAGATTCATTGTACAACAACCATTCACTAAGCCATGTTGTTCTCCAGAGACAAGCTCGTCGAAATACGACCTACCAGCTAATATGCATTTGGACCGTTCAGAACATGCGCAATCCAAGCTCACTGTATCCATACCACTGATCATAATTAATGGCTTTCATCAAATTAGCATCTAAGGCACTAACCTCGGTCCATCTAGGAATGAACTCTATAATTATAAATGAAGGTTCTCATGCACTTGTACAACGATCGATTTTTCCACATTCAAAAGAGATATATTTGATTCCTCTAAACCCTTGTAATAGGCATTAAAACACAACAAGAACAAGGGAAATTTCCGATGGCTCGTGGTCGTCGCGAGCCGTCAGAAATGCCGTCGGAATACGGACCACGCATTTCGTCCACTTCCGACGGCTTCGACGAAGGAATTGTGACGGCTACCGATGGCGTTTCCGACGGCATTTCCGACGGCAACGATGACCATGTGGCATGAAAATTTTCCATTAAGCTGTCGCAATTCTCATCCAGACAACCGTCGAAAACCGTCGCTCGCCGCCGAAAAAATTGGCCAATAGGCCGCCGGAAGTCATCGAAAGCCGTCGGAAATCTGGGTATTTTTTTTTGCTGCAGCATAGCATCACTTCCATACCAATATATAACACAACCCATCAAAATCAATATATAAGTCAAATATATAAGCTGAAATCAATGTCAATATCAATATAAAACTCAAACAGTATCACATCAAACGCAAACATATTCAATCAATACAAAACAAACCTTCCATCATCAGTCTCACCCATCCAACTCCAATATTTACATCCAACATCAGTGCACAATATATACATCCAACATCAAACTCCACATATCAACTCCACAAATCGACCACCAAATCAACCACACAAATCAATGTCAAACACCACATGTCCATAAATTAACCTCACCATCACTCAATGTTTATGTACACCAGTTTCAAAAAAAACTGCAAATCGTACCTCATGACTCATCATCAGCTCCGGAACCACCAAACGAAGGGAATGCTCAATGACGCTCCACATACTCGGCCAAAAGCTGGTTGAGTTGCTCCATTTGCACTACTCAAAAGCGGTCCTGCTGCTGCAGCTGTGCAATCTGCTGTCGAAGCTCATTAATCTCCACGTTGTCCTGAGCCCTTCGGTAAGCCGTTTGTGATGTCTAAGCCTACAAAACAAGTCGAAATATGTTTAAGTTATTACGTAACTTCTATAAAAGTTAAGCAAATTTTACAACGTAGTTAATTTTTATAAATTACCGATTGATTACCGTAGCGCCTGTTTCTCTGGATCGGGTCCATAACAGAGTCAAAGATCGTGTTCTCCTCGTCAATGGTCAACTGCTCCCGTCCGGAATGCTCAAGCATCTGCGCATGTGCCTGCATAAATTTTTCCTACAACGCAAAATTAAATACAAATAAATATTACATGACATTTTATAATATTTTATAACTAATTAATTAAAATGATCATTATTAATAACTTATAACTTAAAATATATTTACATGTGCGGCGTACGCTCTATCATCCTCATGTCAGGCATACGACACTGATCCCTCGTCATCTGTCTGCCTAACGGCATGGGTATGCTCAAACACGTCCATATACGAGACAGGACCCCCACGCGCTCTTTCCTGCAATAATTGGTGTATATTGTTGTTTCTACAAATTTATACTAAAAATGTAATAATTGTTCGTAATTGCAATTAATTAATTTACTAGGTCTTCGCGATGGTGCTGAAATGATTATGAGCCACCATGGTGTGTGACTGGATTTTTTTGCCTGTTCGTAGAGTTCCTATCCGACTCCGCCTACAAATTAAAAATTAAGATTATATTTTACAGGTATAAATTATGTATTCTGTACTGAATAAATTAAGGTGATATCTGATAGACTTACCTTGAATTCGTCGCTACTCCACCATGCGACCCAAGCATCCCAGACGCTGGTGCCCATCCATTGTGGCTTCTTCCCAGATTTTCTTATGGTAGACATCGTATCCCTATAATTCTTTGCCACTTTTGAGTCCCAATGGCGCTGGCAAAGAGACACGTCCTCCTCTTGTAAGTCTACCGCCCCCTATATATATGTTGAAAAAATATAAGCTATACATTTATACTTAGTTAGTAAATTGTAAAGTGATTATATATAATGGTATATAATTTTACACTTACCAGGAAGTCCTGCCATATGCTCTCCCGTACATGGTCTGGGATCCTGCTCCACTTTGGCGAGCATGTAGTCATACGGCTCATGTATGCCTGCTTCGATATTCTGAGCATAGTGTTAGAAGGCTCAAGCTCAATACCCTTGCATTAAATGTGATATAGAAAAATCCTGACTATTATATCTTATAAACTATTTACAATATTGAAGTAAATTTAATACTTACGAGCCATCAGCTTTTGGTAGCAATCTAACTACCATGCGTGGCACCTCCTGCGAAGTGCCGCTACCATCACCACCGCTGCGACCTGTCCCTCTCTGAGACCGAAAGGGGGAACCGGACTGTGAAGAACTCCGCCGCCTAAAGAAGGACATCTGTAATACCTATCACATACATATTATTTTATTATGGTAGAATATATCATCCAATTATGAGTAAACATATCAAGATTTAACATCAATAATCGCATGTAACATACAAAAAAGTGTAACATCAATACTCTCATAAATTACCTTTTTTCAACTTGTATACTATTAAATTAGTCCTCGTCATTTTCTGATTCAGACTCTGTCTCGTACTCTATATTGTTTTCCTCTGTGGTCTTAAATGCTTCTACTAATATATTTGATTCATCATTTAGAGGTCCTAAATCGATTTGATCATCTGTTATTGCAAATTTTCCATTTTTCTCGATATCCGCTTGGTATGCTTGTTCGTTTGGAATATTCTTTCCATCAAACGTAAATCTTGCCTTCATTTTAAAAATCGCCGACCAATCTGCTTTATCTCTTTTTATAGATGGATAAGGAGCATAATAAACTTGTAGGGCATGTTTTGCTAGTATAAACGGATCATACTTATGATAACGTGATGTATACTTTATTTCAATAATATTATAATTTTGGTGCACGTTGATTCCAGAACCTGGAACATTACTGAACGAGTTGCATCTAAACAAATAAACTTCTTTCATAGGTCTGGTGAAATATGTTAATTGCAAAACCTGAGTTAACACGCTGTAAAAATCATTTATGTGATCATTTGGATCATCACTACCTTTAACATATATACCGGTATTGTTAGTTAATTTTTCAGCCATATATTCTTTGGTGTTGAATTTGTATCCATTGACAAAGAATATTGCATATGTCTTGACTTTTCATTTTGATCCCATTGCAAGGTGTTTCAACCCTTCATCGACCACACAAGTTACCGGATCATATACGTGGTTCGAAAAGCAAGTACCAATTTTTTTACTGATATCCCCGCTTGGATGCTGTGATTCATAAATACTACATATACAGATAATATATTGCATTATAATTAATACACACATGTATTATTCAAGTAAATAATTTTAGATGTGTTATTCATTAGTGCCTAACAAATGGTGCAACTTCTGCACGGTTAAGAAGAACATATATGTGGGCTACATGGTAATCTCTGTCGTCTAACTATACTTCCACACATTTTCTAGCAGGGCGTCCCTGCTGTCTAAAAATAGATAGCATTTGTTCAAAAGAATCTTATTCAATGCCCTCATTATTTCGCGTAGCACTTTCAAAAGATAAGTTCACATGGTCACTGAAATAATAAGAGAAAAAGTACGAAGCTTCTTCTTCAATATATGATTTGCATATTGAACCTTCAACTCGTGCTTTTTGTCTCACTTTTTTCTTTAGATGATTTAAGTACCTCTTAAGAATAATTATAATTAAATTTTATTACATGTGGTTAAACTAAAATTTAGCAACTCAATATTAATACCTTTCAAACGGTTACATCCATCCATATTGCACAGGCCTCGAAGACGTGCTTCAAACGGAAGATGAACAGGTAAATGCTCCATTACATTAAAGAAACTAGAAGGAAATATTTTCTCCAGTTTGCAAAGCAGTATAGGAATTTCTTCCTCCAGTTTACGTAGACGATCAACTTTTAAGGTAGTTGAACAAATCTCCTTATAAAACAAACTAAGTTCTGCTACAACCGTCCAAAATTTTGTAGGCAGCAGTTCTTTGAAAGTGACGGGTAACAAATGTTCCATCATTACATGACAATCATGACTTTTCATCCCACTCAATTTACCGTTCTTATAGTCGATACATCTACGAAGATTAGAGGAAATCCCATCAGGAAATCTTAATCCTTCCACCCACTTTAGTAGTACTTTAACTTGGTTACTATCTAGCTCGTAGCATGCTTTGGTTTTTTGTGTCATTTGGCTTCATATTAAGTTCAGGACGATTGCATATTGCTTCTATATCAAGTCTTGATTTCAAATCGTCTTTAGTCTTTCCTTTAACATTCAGAACTGTGTTAAACACATTATCGAACACATTTTTCTCGTTGTGCATCACGTCGATATTATGACGAATTAGGAGATTTTTCCAATAAGGCAACTCCTAAAATATACTTTATTTGCACCAATTATGAATCGTCGATTTACCTTGAATTTCAATTTTTTCGCCGGTTTCATGTATCTTTGGATAATCTTTTACAAGCTCATAAATATCTTTGCTTGACCAAATCGTTGGTGGTTGCAAGGTCTCAACTCTATTACTTGTAAAGTTTTTTCTATCTTTTCTAAAAGGATGATTAATATGGAGAAAACACCGATGACAGTTAAACCATGAAATTTTCTTCCCAAACGGTAAAGAAAATGCTCGTGTTTCTTCCATGTAATAAGGGCAAGCTAGACGACTAGCCATACTCCAACCCGATAGCATTACATACGTAGGAAAATCGCTTATAGTCCACAGTAGAGAAGCGAACATACGAATTTTTTTTTGAAATGTCATATGTTTCAACACCTTCATACCACGGTGTTTTCAACTCTTCAATCAACAGTTGTAAATATACGTCGATTCCTTGTGTCGACCATCATGGTCAGGGATGACGATAGTGAGAAATATATACGAAGTTTTCATACACATCCACGGAGGTAAATTGTAAGGTGTAACGATTATAGACCAAGATGAATATTTTGAACCAAATTGAGAGAACGGTGAAAATCCATCCGTACATAAACCAAGTCTAACATTACGGCTCTCCGCTGCGAAAGCAGGGTATGTCTAATCAAAATGCTTCCATGCTTCTCCATTAGCTGGGTGTGTTAACGTACTTTCTTCCTGTGTTCTCACACAGTGCCATCTCATATGATGCGCGGTTACAGAAGATGCATATAACCTTTGAAGCCTAGGAGTGACGGGTAAGTAATGCATACGTTTGTACAGAACTTTCTTTCTCTTCTTTTTTCTTGATTTGTATCTTTCCTGATTACATATTTTACAATTCCTAAGACTGATGTCTTCTTTCCGAAACAACATGCAACCATTTAAACATGTATCTATTTTTTGATACGGCAAACCAAAAACAGACATAAGTTTTTTCACTTAATAATTATTTTCGCATATTAAATTATCGGTTGGCATATGCCGTTTTGCAGCTTGTACTATAGCGGTAAACCCGGCTTCTGTGAAATTGTATTTTAATTTCATCGCAATGCATTCTACAGTTAGTGATAGTTGAGTACCGCTTGTACAACCATCCCAAAGGGGTTTCTTAGGATCCTCCAATAAATCATAAAAAAAATTTGCTCCAATACTTGGTTCTTCTTCGACATTAACATCGTTACCATCAACTTCAACGGTAGGACATTGAACGTGCTGCATCTTCAACTATATCTTCTATGAGATTCGTCGGAACAAGTTCATTATCAACCTCCTCCTCCGAATGTATGGGATTATGTGCTATAAGTTCTTCATGACGATCCCGCACCAAATAATTCGGCACGAAACCATATTGGTGCAAATGAACTATTACCATATCCGGTATCAAATGTTTCAATAGTTTGCACCTACTACATGGACAGCAAATTTATTTGTCGTTTCCATTATTACGTAGAGCGAATTCAACAAAGACGTGTACACCATTTTGAAGATGTTCACTTATTGAGCCTCCAATTTCTCTTCTCTGTTGGTACATCCAGCTCCGATCGATAAAATAATTGACCGTTTTTCCTACATTAAAACATAAAAACGCATTAATAATTTAAGTGTTGACATTTTTTTTCCAAATAAATCATACATTTAAATTTTCGCAAATATATAATATTATTCTATTTAATTTTATTTTCAAACGGATTTACACAAATTATTATATGAATATAATCTACAATTTTTAGGTTATTGTTTTACACTTTGATGATTGGTCATGCTACTTCCCATTACAAACACAGTAGTAATTATATTTTGAAAATTATTTTATTTTAAATGATCCAACAAATTTTGGCAGCACTTCCCCTATGTTCCCTGTATCGTACACATATGTGTGTACACAGGAAACAAAAAGAAAGTGTTGTCGAAATTTTGTGAACTGTTTAAAATAAAATGATTTATAAAATATAATTACTACTGTGTTTGTAACTTGTCCAATACAGGAACAAATCCGACAAATATTGTATCAGATTAATATAAATGTCTGTTCTATGATAAAAACGAATATTCATACAACGATCATATATATACAATATTTGTCAGACGGTGGCAAAACTCTCTAAGAGATTTATAAAAAGTAAAGCGTATTATACAACAACTTTTACAATAATTTATTTACATTATAAGAAACGCATACACCAAATCATCGTTTTCGTCATCTTGAAAACACATACACCAAATTCTGAGCATCGGCTCTAATTAATCCAAAGTAGCGCTAATGCATATGCGTGTATGCACTAGTTAATCAACGCATATACACCAATTAACGCACATATAAACTAAACAAAAAAAATTCTCAACATTTCAATGATAAACAATTATAATAACAACCTAATTAGCATTTAATAAGGTATACCAAACAATCAATGGGGTATTATACAATTATAACAACAAATTAACCATAATTTAACAAATCAAAATTATTTAGGATTTAGGAATAAAACATGGTGGAGACTGATGAAGGGACTAGGCTTGTTGAGAGTGGAGAATGATAAAGTTGGAGAAGCTCGGGGAGGCACAGTGGCTGGCTGACGACGGGGAGAAGGTGGTGGTGGTAGGGCTTTGGCTGAAATTGAGGGAATGAAAATAATGAATCGGCTCTCGATTAGGAGGCCTGCATACACGATAATTTTCGATGGCTAACGACGGCCGTTACGGCTTTGTTATTTCGATTTTCAACGGCTAGTTGCTAGTATATTTTATTTACGAAAACGCTACGGAGTTCGACAGCCGTTGAAAACGACCGTCAGCGGCCGTCGGAACGCTCCGTCGTTATTTACTATTGTTCTAGCACTGAAAGTTCCTCTTGTAACCAAAAGCTCCAAATAATAAGAAAATCAACAATAGTTGATGTAGTTATCTATTAATATCGAACCACTCTATATCTTTTGTCTTTTCCTTTAGTTAAACATGTAACCATAAAAATATGATCATTTTTTATATCAATGGTGAACATGTTGTGTATCTTGGAAAAAAATGCCAAAGAGCTATATCCGGATTGTTGTATTTTTGTTGTTAGGTGGTTTTATCATTTACGTTGTTAAGCATATTGACTTGATCCATCCTTACAGTAAAGTTTTCTAATCTGCGCAACTGCAATAATTTTCTAGTTTTGTTAAGTATTGTACATACTCATATTTATAAAATTAATTATCCTTACAACATGGTTAACTTTGAATTTTCAATTGCGGAGTCAGATTAGGGATGTTATGGTAATGGTTATCGTTACCATTTTGTAAATACCATTACCGTACCGTTTTTACTGGTAAACTAAAATTGTTTATCGTTATCGTTGCCGATTTGGTGGTATACCGATGACTGGTAACCGTTACACTGCTAATGGTAAATTACCGTTTGTCTAGAAAAATAATAAGTTGATATATTTTTACACTGAATGATGATTCATTATATATCTAATTAGGTCACTTAATAAAGGATATAGAAAAGAAGTGTATTTATCATCATTTGAGTTAAATTACTGAAATAAATTAAATTGTTTTTTTGCTTCTAAATGTCTTTAATACAATATCTTACATGAATATCAATGTATTATGAATGGACTGGTAAATTACCGTTACCGTTTATTTTGAAAAAATATTACCGATATTTTATCGTAAAAAATGATAAATTTACCGTTACCGTACCGATTATGCTGCTACATCGACTTTATTTTAAAATGGTAACCGACTGACTGGTAATGATATGGTAATGATAAATTTACCGTTATCATAATAGCCCTAAGTCTGACCCTTAATTAGGATCATAAAAACGTGTTTTGCACAGTATTAATAGATATCAACCTTTAAGGTCTAACTATTTTTTAATTTTCTAACGATGCGTATGTGTGCAGTATGTTTTGAGTGTAGAAAAATCCTGTATGTGTTGCATGGATTTATACTATAACAAGAGATATAAGAAAATGCTAAACACAAATAGGAAAAAATAAATAAAATTAAACGTCTACTGATGGTAACGGGGCTGGAAAAAAAAATCTGAAAATCCTACCCAAGTACACTTAACTGATGTCCAGTTAGCAGCGTTCAAAAATGCGTCTAAAAGGAAAAGCAATGAAGAACAACAGAGTGCAGCTTAAAAGAAAACTAAAGCAACCCACATCAAAGAAAATAGCTAAGTCGTTTCTTCACGACTCTCGACTTTTAACACCTACGGAGTTGCATCATAAACCCCAAACCCGAATTACACAGAATTCACCATCCACTATATATATTCCAGACCCTAAAATCCCGGATTTCATCTTTAGAAATGGGGAGCAAAATAACTCCAATTACAGCCATAGGCAGCGAAGTGCAGGAAACTTCAACGGCAAGGGAAGAGCACGGAGGAGGAATATGTTTCGTAGCCATGATATTTGTTGTCGCGTCAATTATCCCGGTTGCATGCTTTTTAACAATAGGTTTGAATACGATATTCACAGCTCATGTCTACAGGCCGAATTCCCCTTACGTTGAAATAACCGATGCCCGACTAGACAAACTACACTACAACAATCTTACCCACCACGTCATGGCCAAAATCAACCTCACTGTCGACGTCATAGCCAGAAACGATGACGCAACTTCCTCCTTTGATTCTTTGCTCATCCTTCTTCGATTTCATAATAGGGTTATAGCGGATTTAAAGGTCCATGCTCCCAATAGCTCTCTTTCACAAAACTACGCGTTGAATTCCTGGAATAACGCTACTTTACATGATGATGATGATATTCATGCGATGACTGATGCTTTGAAGGAAGGTAAAGTGCCGTTTTATTTGTCTGTGATTACTGATGTTAAGTGGAGAGTTGGTGATTCTCAGCACTTGGATTCCAAGGGCCTGCATGTTCGTTACTTGGAGCTACCTCTGCCCAATGGAGTTCAGTAACTCGGTATTTTGATATTAATTGGATAATATGTATTAACCATAGATTCTATATTTATGCAAGTATGGTGATAGTATTTATTATAGTTTTAGTACTGATGTTACCCACTTATCCTGTCCTAAATTATATTTACAGATTGTCCATCATGTTTATTGGAAAAAAGATCCGTTAATTCCCTGGTGTAAGGAAGATAATCATTTTGTAAACATAACATAATCTTTCTTAGATATCAACAAAGTTATGTGATGGTTATCTGGATTGTAAATATTAAAAATGAAGTTCATTTTTATTCTCTCTTCCAATTTAGTCTTAGCTCATACCCTAGTCTCTCTTTAGTTCACTTTAGTTCAAGAATTATACTGCACTCTTCAGTTCAAGAATTATTTATATCTCAATAAACCACTTATTCGGTGCCTAAAGAAATCTCAAGCAGCCAACATCTTTTATTTCTTTAATTAATTAAATCTGAAATGACACAATTATATCTTAACTACAAATGAAAATAAATATCGTTTTAATTACAGGTACATTGATGAATAGTCTTTTGTATCCGTTTAAATTATGAGTAGGAATATATGAGTGAAACATCCCACAAATATCACAGGTTAGATATTAAAAGCCAAAAGGAAAGGAGTCCAATCAAAATTGTATTTGCATACATGGGATACGCATAAAAGAAGATAAATCTAGTCATGGGGTATTGCATAAATGGGTAGCTTATAGACATGGTTTCGAAGACCGAATCATGAGTCGACCCATTTGGTGTAAGGTTAAATGTTCTAGTGGCTCAACCGGTCAGACCGTTAGAACATTGTTGATTGTTATTTTCTATTTTTCCGTTTTAATTGTAAAATTATTTCAATTAATATTAAAATTTAACCAATTATAATTAATGTATTAACTTTTAAAACAATTATTTTTGAACATTTGATAACAAATACTAATTAAAATAATTCTATAACAATTTTTTCAGCGCAAAATTGTAAATTTTTTTATTTTTAAAGATAAAAAAGGTTTAGTTCAACAATAATTTGAAAAATGTACAATAGTGTATCCCATCATACAAAATTAATAAGATAATCCAATAATTTAGTAGCTAAGATTATAAATTATTTGTTAAATTGGTTATGTGAAAAAATGAAAAGTGAAATGATAGATTCTCCTCAAATTTGAAGAATGGTGTGGTTCAAAAAAGTCGGTTCGGAGGGTTTTTCAGGGTTTTGAGAGTAAACCGTGGATTAATGCACACGCAAGGTCATTTCATTTTCAAAGTCGTTCCAAGATCGAATTGTGGTCGAACCGTGGTAATTAAATCGGGTCTTTAAAACACTGCTTATAGATGTATAGCATGTTTCCTAATGCACTTCCATTCATCGAGTTTGCTTAGGTTCAATGAATCCAAAGTGTTTGCGACCAAATGAATTAGCATTTGAAAAGGGTATGAAGGGTACAAGAGGAGAAAGGAGAATATGTTGTGTTTTGAAAAAGGAATAAAAAGGATTTGAAAGAGTTATTTAATTGTTTTATTATTCATAACTATTATTATTCTAAATTTGACTTTTTTTAATGTAACTAAATTTAATTTGATAATAAATTAATGTAAATATTTGTTAAAAAAATTAATATGATAGTTTAGAATAACAAATATAATGGTACGGATACAACAATTTCGAATTACAAATACAATACGATAGTTTAAACATGGATATAAACATTTTCTAATGAAGTACTTCATCAACTAGTTCATTTCTTATGTTAGCTCGTATGGTCGGTATGGAATTCCTAACATTTCTTTGAATTGGATCATTCTCTCTTTCACCGGACACGAGATATTCTTGTAACGACTCATGTTCTAATGCACTTTTAATCAGGTCGACCATATTAACTCCAATGATTAATAGGACGATGTTATAGTTAGTTAATATGGGTTAGACTATTAAGTTTAAGCTAAGAAAAACTAATTACAAGTGAGATAAATAATTAATAGTTATTGAATTGAGAATAAAATGAACGATTGTGTGCGAATGTGATTTGATTCTATGGGACTATATGCTTGCTGAAGCCCATGAAGCCATGTGCATGTACCATTTTTCTACTACTTTCACAATTCATTATTCTTATTAGCACAAAATCAAAACAGAGCTGGAAAAACTCAATAATGTCATCCTTATAATTTTTGATCAAAATTAAGTGAAGAAGACAAAAGAAAGCAACTTTAGGAGGGCAAAAGTTAGGAGAGCTTAAAAAAACGTTCATCTTTGTGTTTAAGTAATATTATCTCAACACAAATTTACTGCTTAAACAAATCGATTTTGACTACGAACGGTAATTGTAAGTGTTTTCTATAATGGGTTTGTACACTCAAATGGCATTAGATGGGTTATGCTTGTATAAATGACGGAGAAAGGGAGATGAACCTCTAAATCATGGTTTGAGATTTGAACGCTTGTGCCGAATTTTAAATGGTGAAATTTGATTTTTTTAAAGGTAGATTTCCATGAGAAAATTGGTATGTGTAAACTTTAAGAATTTATATGGATTTTAAAAGGAAAGATATGATTTTTTATTTTTTAACGAAGCTAGCCGGCATTTATTATCGGTTGTTCACATGTATAAATGAATATGCAAACAGATGTTCATTTATAGCGAAATGAAAAAAAATAAAGCATAAGATTATAGCGAAAGTACCGAACTACTAACCAACAAAAATCTAAGCTAGTCTCCCTCCGAGGAGGAATGATATGATGTTTTTAAAGGAAGAATGAAATTAAAGATACCACCTTTTTTCCCAAACCTGATTTGTTTTGGAGGGAGAATGTTTTCGTGAATTTATTAGAATTTTCTAGGAATTTATTAATATGATTTAATTTTACAAAGAAAAATTGTTTCAACTAAAAATCTTTAGGCAAGGTCGGGAGTATTAATTAAACGGGAGTTCTAATTAAATATTATGCAGCTAAAAAGGGGAAAAGAAAGCCTACTCGACACACTTTTACTAAGTTTAAATACAAACGATAAGTATATGAACTATTGATATTATGACATATAGCAAGTGTAGTACATAATATGGAAAACCTTGTAAGAGCATAGATCTTAAAATAAATGATTAATTAAAATCATCGAGTGCTTGTTGTCTTTACCAAACACCGAACCCCGAAGGTCAAGAGGACTAGGGGACGTGCGAGTAAAGAGGCTAAACGATGAGGGCTGTGTGCTTTGGATAAAACTGAAACCGTGATCACTTGGTTTATGTTGAAGCAGTAATTGCTCATTTAAGTGGTGCTACCGCCTTCCTGGACATAAATGACAATGAAGGTAAACATTCTACTTTTTAGCCTTTTCATCTAATGGGTTTGGTATTCTACGGTAAAACTACCAAGAAATCATACTACCAGTTAACTCTCATGGTGATTCTCTCTCTGTGTTATAACCTGTAGGTGGTATCCAAGCAAACTCCATGTTATAATTTCTCAAGTTAATACAATGTTAAATTACATACCCTTTTTAAATTAAATGAAAACTGATTTCATCCTTGGTTTATGCTCAGTGATCTGCAATTAGAACTAAATTTGTCGTTGCGATTTATTCTGCACTTGTCATACTTGACCATAATTTCATCAATAGGCTACTCTAGGTTCATATCTTTTACTGATAGAAAACAATAATTACTTACACGTGCCATTAATAAGCAACCAAAAAAATATGACTCAGACAAATTAAAATATAGTGGTTGCATATGCATATATATAGTTACCATATAATAACTAAGTTTTACAAAAAATTAACTAAGTTAACCAATTTTTATAAAAATTAAATGAGTTTACAAAAATTAACTAAATTTTTTAAATTTTTAACTAAGTTAACCAAGTTTTATAAAAAATAACTAAGTTTATAAAATTTAAGCAAGGTTTATAAAATATTTAATAAGTTAACTAAATTTATAAAAATTAACTAAGTTTCCTAAGTTTTATATAAATTAACTTAGCGAACCATGTTTTATAAAAATAAAGAAGTTTCTAAAAATTAGCTAATCTTTATAAAAGTTAACTAAGTTTTCAACAATAAACTAAGTTAATTAAGTTTCATAAAAGTTAACTAAGTTTTATAATAAATAAATAAATTTAAAAAAATAATTAAGTTTTAATGTTTTATAAAAATTTAACTAAATTGACATATTTAAAAAAATTTAACTAAATTTATAAAAATCAACAAAGTTAACCAAGTTTAATGAAAAGTTAATATGTTTATAAAAATAACTAAGTTTATAAATTTAATTAAGTTTTAAAAAAATTGACCAAGTTTATAAAATTGACTAATTTAATTAAGTTTCATAAAAGTTAACTAAGTTTTATAATAAATAAATAAATTTAAAAAAATTAATTAAGTTTTAATGTTTTATAAAAAAATTGACCAAGTTTAAAAAAATTGACCAACTTTATAAAATTGACTAAGAACTATGTTTTAAATAAATCAAATAAATTAATAAAAATTAGATTAATTCATAAAAAATTAAGTTAATAAAAATTATTAAGTATATAAAAATTATTATAAAATTATAAGTTTATAAAAGTTAATCAAGTTATTAACAAATTAATTAAGTTTATAAAAATAACCAAGTGTACAAAATTAGACTTCGTTTTGAAAAAGTTAACTAAGTTCATAAAAACTAATTAAGTTTAAAAAAATGACTAAGTTTATAAAATTATTATAAAAATTACTAAGTTTATAAAAATTATTTAAGTTATAAAAAGATTAATTAATTTTATAAAAATAACTATGTTATAAAATTATCTTCATTTTATAAAAGTTAACTAAGTTCATAAAAACTAATTAAGTTTAAAAAATGACTAAGTTTATAAAATTATTATAAAAATTACTAAGTTTATAAAAATTATTTAAGTTATAAAAAGATTAATTAATTTTATAAAAATAACTATGTTATAAAATTATCTTCATTTTATAAAAGTTAACTAAGTTTTATAAACATCTAATTAGGTTAACCAAGTTTGTAAAATTTAACTTTGTTTATAAAAATTGACAAAGTTAATTAAGTTCTATAAAAATTAAATAAGTTCATAAAATGAACTATGTTATACAAATTTTTTATTAAGCTAACTAAGCTTCTGAAAATTTTCTATGTTTTATAGATATTTAATTAAGTTAATCAAGTAAACGAACTCCCTAAAAATTAATCAAATTTTATAAAATTTAAATAAATTCATAAAACTCAACGGTATAAATATTAATAGTAGTAGTAATACTATTACTAATAATGATAATTTGATTTCTTAATTAGTTTGTTAGCTTCTACTTATGTCACTGTTCCGGATTTTTTTTGTAGGACATGGACTGTTAAAGAGGGCATGATCTGATTCCTCGGTTGGGTAAGATTCTTCGTTCTATCTTGTTCCTTGCTTTCTGGGCAGTGGTTTCCTGATTTCTTAATAGGATAAGGTGGTAGATTCTCACAACAATAAGAAATCGGATCAAAACTGGAAACGATTCTAAATGAAAGCATGAAAATGTTTAATTCAGAAATTGGCAAATGCCGAAAAAACGATTACTACATGGCCAAGATCTTGATGATCCTAGATTCAGATTTCGATCCTTGTAAGGATCATCATTAAATGATTTATATTCAATAGTTTTAAAATTGGGACTATAAGCAATATATGAACAATTCAATATAATGTGGAGAAAAATAAAACATAAAAGGAAAAAACACAATAATTTTTATGGTGGTTCAATCATTAGTTTGATCTATGTCCATTTTATGTTTTCATTGCTAATTTCACTATATTTGAATTGATTACAATGAAATACCATCAAATACAATGAAATATGTTGGTTCCATATCCAGAAGAGCTCCCTTAATGATCTAATGGGTTTTCTTAACAGGAAGTTATTTAATATTTATAGTCCAGTTAAGAAACTTAAAGGTTGTCTTTTGGGTAGAAAATATCTTCTTTTGTTGTTAGAACTCGGGTTGAATCAAATCTTCGAGGAGGAGTGAGAATCGATCTTCATTGATCGATTATGCTTTGTTGGATAGTGGCTTAGGTAGGTTAGTTGGAGTGCTTCGGGTAGTGTTTTAAGAGGCTAGGTAAGAGAATGCATAAGACTAGGTAAGCGAGGTGGAGTTAAGAAGGATCTGCTAGACCTTAAAGTTGTGCAGTTAAAGCCCCCCTCTTTAGCTCCCGCAAAATCTCAGGGATAACGCATAACGCTCTTTGACCGCTATGTTTTTCAATATAGCACTATTAAACAACAGTCCGCTTTAAACCCCGCTGTTTTTCGCTACACTCGCTAAATCAAGGTTTTTAAGCACACTGTTTAGCAACGTTGATATAAAAATGTTGATTTGACTAGTTCTTTTTTAAATCAAATCAACAAAATTAGCATAAAGACCTAATTTTAAGGCATAAATGCTCAATCTAAGTTAGAAATCTATCATAGTCACCAAATTTGGACACATAAATTTAAATATTCAGTTTCGTTATATAAGATTAAACAATGTTTTTTTTCACATGATGTGAGAATGAGAATAAATAAAATTTAAATATTTGGTTTCATAACTAATGAAGCTTTTTGAACCTCGCTATTTTCCGCTATATCACCGCTTTATCCCCGCTATAACTTTTTGCATCTCCACTCTCATAGAACAGTTAAGCGCTTTAACTGCACAGCCTTAAAGTGTGTGGATCGACTAGCCTTGTGGATCAGCTTTCCGACATGGTTCAGAAGACCCTTAGTGGGTCACCCAAGGCTTAATTAAACCGATCCATAATTTTGGGTCATCTAGTTGGTGAGCATCTAGTCGAGCCAATAATTCACGCAACCCTTGTGTTAACCCAAAAAATGGATCAACATCCTTGATTGAATGTAAAAGCACCAGCCTTATTCTTACAGAGCAATAATATAGAAAATAAATGTAAAAAGATCAAAAATAGTAAAAAGAAAAAAGGATTTTTATAGTGGTTCGGCTGTTAATGAAGCCTACATCAACTTTATAACTTTCTATTAACTGACTGTTGTTACAAGTTGAATCGGATTACAATATGATTGAATCTTCTAAGTTAGATCAAGTCACAAATACAAGAGTTCACTGGAGAATCACAGTGAACCCCTAGATGACTATTATGTAGGAGGAGAAGAGTGAAGAATAATCTCTACAGAGTTCCAGCAGCCAATCCCGAAGACCCTCTTTATGTTGCAGGTAGGGTTGTATTTATAGACACGGAAGAGCAATTGGGCTAGGCCACTTTGCCAGAAGCCTACACTCGATGATACAAAAGTGCTTTGAAAATTTCATAACGATCCACCATAATCCTATGGATTGCCAGCGATCCATAGGCTGATCCATATACTTAGGGGATTTTTGGAGTTCTTCCTTTGGGGTGTACTCTTTGTCTTATGTACGTGCTCTCCATGTGATTTCGTAGCTAGTTGCCTTGTTTTGACGATGATTCATACACAAATTAGATTGATCTATGACTAGAATCAGATAGGTCTTCGCTTCTCTAACTAGGTTGCTTGGAAGGCTTTGAAACTTGGAAAACTTATTTAGAAAAGGCAATGAATCAAGATGCAAGAGGTTATGATGACTCGTGAAGCGTCACTATGGATGCTAGCGATCCATCTCCTTAGATTATTTTTAGCCGATTTTCCTTAAGTGCTATTGGTTTGTACTTTAGATGCCCTGTTCAAGTTTCAAGTCATTCTGGCATAGTGTGGATGTTCTAACTCCCATTGAATTCGTTGGGTTATAAACCCAATTAACATTTGCTCCCCAGGGTATGCTTTCATTGGAAATAAAGTGTGCTCTGGAACAAGACAAGTTTCAGATAACTATTCTGTGAAATTTAGTGAATCGTCAGAGTCCATCTCAAGATGTTGTTTTCAATTGACTGACTTCTGATAGCTGTTCGTTTTTTGATTTTGATCTGAATTTCAATTCCTAGTATTAACAATGCAATCTTTGCTCCGTAGTTTACATAAGGGTTTAGGTCGGTAAATGGGTGCACGAGGTAGGTTTGGAGTCGACCTATATAGTTTTAACTCGACCGGCGGTGAAGTTGTTTTGTCTCGAACGATTGTACGTCGTTCTGGAGCGAAGTCTTGCTCTTTGTCTTTAATTGTTCCTTTTGGAGGACTTGGTTATGTTCCTGTCACCGTTTTAAATTCTAAGACGACGATTTATTCCAAAATCGGATATAATGGATGATTCAATCGTATTGCTCTTCCCGTTTCTGTACTCCAATGATCCTGAAAAGAAAAGCTTCCCGCGTCGCTTCGGACAGCGGCTCCGTTATCGATTGTTGATCGATAACGGGTAAGTGTGGAAAAGATAATTTCAAAGGACAATATGGATTGTTTTTCAAATGTAAGCAAGTTATCTACACTAGATTGTTCATTTGCAGTATTTTGGATACTGGACTCTTCTCATGTAGATAACACACTGCATCTACCCCGGTTAACGCTCAGAAACCGACTGGTCAACATACGCTGACTTCCCTTAGATTTCGAGTGTCGGTTGTATGAGGATATTATTTAAAGTAAAACATACCCGACAGGGTTGAATGCTCATCCAATCTTTAGTTTGGTGGAGGGACTTCCACTCCCCCGAAAGTTGGGTCTTTCCAACTTAGGCTTCGCTTATTATTCCAGTCATATTGGGATGATTGATTACAGTTAAATTACAAGGCACAACTTCTTTTGTAGAGTTGTAGTTGAAGTTCTATTAGGCACAGTTTCAGTCTTCGGAAACTAGCACATGACTTGTTTGATTGTGATTATCCTTCCTTTGCATTTTTCGGAATTCAACCTGCACACCAACCTCTGTCTTCGGGGACTATTGGTTTTATTGCTCGATTCCGATCATTGCTTTTTCTCGCTGTTACACCTCTTATGTTCCTGTGCAGCATACTCGTTTACTGTAATTTTATACATGTAAGTAATACTTCTGCGGTCATTTCGATATATTCTATTTCGTAGCTTTGTTCAGAACTATGAGGTAGCTTGGTTTAGCCAGTTCTATAGCTAATCCTTACTTATGCTCAATTGAGTTCGTTTCAACAAATTGCTGGTGTATCTGCCCTAGTCCATAGGTCCAATTTCTTTGAATACTAAGTCTATATGTTTTCGGGAGACTGTCTCCTAGGCAATATGTTCGGTTACCCCAGTTTGATTAACACGATAGCTCCTACCTCTAGGAACTAGGGACTTTTCTGCTTAATTCCAAGCTCTGATTTTTTCAATGATGTATGTATCCTGAGTGTAATTGAATTCTTCCAAGTTGACATCGTCATCCAATATCATTCTGGGTATATGTGCTGGAAAGACGCATCGCCGTCATCTTCTGCTAGAGTGAATTCTTCTAAGTCTAGTGTTGAGACCCTAATCAAGTATCAGTTTCTATCTTCGGAAACTCGTGTACGGATGATTCAACTCTATGGATTTTTCCTTGATGTTGTGAATCTTCATATAACATGAGATGCCAGAAGATAAGGCTGAAGATTCAATCAAACTCTTGCTTCTGTTTTCGAAAGCTAATGTATCGATAGTTTCATTCTGGGTTTCTTCTTAGCATCACCAAACTTCAGATAATGGCATATTCTTGCAAGTTGGAACCAAATGATCTAGTTAGGCTGTAAGTAGGTCATCGATCCTTCTCGCCATCGCCAGTTGCGAGCGACGATTGATTTTTGAATGTTAAATCCTTCATTTCCTTTGTTCGTGATTTTATTTCCAGAATGCTCTGTTTTACGATACATAACTATTATCTAACCAACCTCGTGGTTATTCATGTTTGAACTTTGCAACATTTCTTTCAATCAAGTATTTGTGCGTCTATCCCAGCTCGAGGGACTACCTATTTTAAACGCATGTATTTGGGTGATTATGAGAGATGGAGAGGTTTGGGACAAATGAATCGATAGCCCCTGGTCTGGCTCTCAATTCTATTCTAGGATTGACGGAGTCCGATGGTTTTGTGAGGAATGCGGATTACGGATCTTAAGGCTAGGAATAACACTCGAGGGGGGTGAATAGTGTTTATAAGAAATTACTAAATCTTTTTGAGTTTATGTTAATTTGAACACAAATATATGTAATATTCAGACACAGATATAATCACAGAAACAAACACAGATGCAGAAATAAAGTAAATGCAGTAAAGGAAAGAACACACCGGATTTTATACTGGTTCGGAGTTACCCTACATCCAGTCTCGCACAACTAAGTACGGATTTCCTTTCAAAAGCAATTCAACAATTACAACCCTCGGTTTCAAGGCTACGAGGTACACCCTCCAGAATCACAATCCTCTGGGTAGAAATACTTGATTTCCGGAGCAACAAGTTCACCCAATTGATTTCCAAGGCTACAATCACACCTTTTCTCGCTAGATAGATTACAAAGAAGCCTATAACTCTGAATAGCACTGGAATCTTGTTGAGATAGTGATAGAGAATCAAACCAGGGATGATCTAGTTAGATTCAATGTTGATTTCGGCAGAGTGATGATAGGATTTTGAATAAGAAAATGTAGAAGAAGAAGAGAAATGAAAAACCAGAAAATCTGATCTTAAATTCGTTGAAACTAACCCCTATTTATAGAAGAACAACAGCCATGCCCATTCGTGAAAGGTTATGGTGAATAGACACTTCTTTTAAAATTCAAATTTTTGAATCTAACTGTCACTATGTCGACATGGGGTACTAGGGCATGTCGACATCCCAAAGCATTTTTTGATGATTTGATTTTCTTTGAAAATAACCTTTATCTTATATTAAAAACTATTTAAACTTTATAAATATACTTGACTATAGATAAAATACATAGATAAGGATAGAGAATAATATATATAAAATTTTACTATAATTTTATATTTAAATCTAATAAATATATTATAATTAAAAGATAGTTTAAAACAAACGAAGTTTAAAAACAAGAGTTTATTTAAAAACAAAAACAAAGAATATTTTAAGGCTATTTGAAAATCATTTGAAAAGATAATTTTTAAGGCTAAAACATTTTGAAAAGCAGTTTTGAAAATCATTCTGAAGTAGTTTTGAAAATCATTTTGAAGTAGTTTTGCAAGCTTCTTCCTGCAGAATATCTCATCATATCAGGACTCGAGAACTTTTACAAAACCAGGATGTCCGTGGGTTTGTAAGCCATTTGTCGTAGGTTTGCAAGCTACTTGTCGTGGGTTTGTAAGCCACTAAAAAGGTAGAAATGGGTTCCATCCCAAAAGAAAAATGGAGTGACGATTTCAGTGCTATTGTGAAGTTTTAAGAAAATTCTAGACTCAATACTTATCTTGAAATCTTGAACTTTTGATAATGTTGATATTCTTGATACTCATGAGTCTTCAATCTTGATATCTTGAATCTCTATACTGTACAGTCTTCATTCTTGGTATCTGCATGGTTAAATCCTGCATATACATATATATCTAAACTATAATGTTAGTATTTATATTTTATAATCTTATTCTAAGGTTGTTGTCATCAAAACCATCAACTCATGGACTAACAATCTCCCCATTTTTGATGATAACAACCTTTGTTTATAAAATATTACTTCTATCCTAATAACTTCCCCTAAATCTAATAACTCCCCCTTAATCTATGCCTAACTACCCTATTTTATATTTCTCCCCTTTTATCATCAACAAAAACAAACTCTAAACTATATAACTCCCCCTCATTCTTGTACTCAAGTACCTACATTAATAAACTATATAATAGAGTATATTAAGAAATTACTATACTTATAGACATGATATTCAATCAACGATTATAAATATATCAATGTATATTTATACATTCATCAATCCACACCAAGTGTCAATCAAATCAATCAAAACAAACAATTTCAATCAAAGCAATCAATTCAAACAAAGTAAGTAATCAAATTAAACATTACGAGGAACTTCCACCCATCCTTCTTCTCCGAAAATAGGGTCTGCTTTGATGACATCCCAATTTTCATTGTCATTTGTGAGAGAGACAGGAGGATGTGCTTCGGTATCATCCTTGTGCAATGAAGAAATCATCCATCGAATTGCCTCGAAATGCCTTTCTTGCTCCTTGATCATCTGTATTTGACTCAATTCTAAGTGTCGCTGGTTACGAAGAATGAACGAGAGAATATTCTTGAATGAATTAAGAGTTTCTTCAAGATTCTCGGATAAGTTATGAATTGGATTAGCCATTTTGAAATTGTGAGAAGAATGAGAGATAGAATAGATAAGAAATAATATTCAGTAATGAATTCTGGAAGAAATGGGTATATATAGGTGTAGAAATTCATTTGAAATGAATAGACACATGGTAGTTATTCAAATTTCAAATTCAAAATGAAGTGTCATTTCTGACCAGTACATGTCGACATGGTCAAGGGAGTATGTCGACATAAGGCAGTGAAATTTGATGGTAATTTTGATTTTGTGAATAATTGTATATATATATATATATATATATATTTTTATATAATATACTAACATTTATTCAAGAGATAAGATAAGCTAGATAACAGAAAGGAAATTCAATTTCATTGCATATAATATACTAACATTTATTCAAGAGATAAGATAAGCTATATAATATCTTCCGGAGGTAGTTCTCTTTCTTCCTTGTGCCATTGATTCTTAATAGCAAATCTTCTAAGCAGAGATTGAGTATCTAACTTCTGAACCTATCTGATCCAAAATAGATAGCTAGATCTAAGCCTGAGTTGGGTTCTTAGTGAAAAACACCAAAATGTTAACTCAAAAAATGAATCAACACCCTGTTTTGAGTGTGAAAGCACCATCCCAGTTCTTACAGAGGAATAATATAGAAAATAAATGTAAAAAGAACAGAAATGGTAAAAAGACAAGAAAGTTTTATAGTGGTTCGGCTGTTAATGAAGCCTACGTCCATTTTATAACTTTCTATTAACTGACTGCTGTTACAAGTTGAATCGAATTATAATATGATTGAATCTTCTAAGTTAGATCAAGTCACAAGTATAAGAGTTCACTGGAGAATCACAGTGAACCCCTAGATGACTATTGTGTGGGAGAAGAAGAGTGAAGAATAATCTCTGCAGAGTTCCAATAGCTAGTCTCGCAGATCTTTTTTATGTTGCAGGTAGGGTTGTATTTATAGACACATAAGAGAAATTGGGCTAGGCCGCTTTGCCAGAAGCCCACACTCGATGGTAAAAAGGTGCTCTGAAAATTTCATAACGATCCAACGTAATCCTATGGATCGCCAGCGATCCATAGGGCATGGATCGCTAGTGATCCATGTACTTAGGGGATTTTTGAACTTCTTCCTTTGGGTTGCACTCCTTGTCTTATGTAAGTGCTCTACATGTGATTTCGTAGCTAGTTGCATTATTTTGACGATGATTCATACACGAGTTAGATTGATCTATGACTAAAATCATATGGGTCTTCGCTTCTTAAGCTAGGTTGCTTGGAAAGCTATGAAACTTGGCAAACATATTTGGAAGAGGCAATGAATCAAGATACAAGAGGTTACCATGACTCGTGAAGTGTCCCTACGGATCGCTAACGATCCATAGGTTATGATGAATCACTGGCGATCCATCTCCTTAGCTTATTTTTGGCTGATTCTCCTTGAGTGTTATTGGCTTGTTATTTTGGATGCCTTGTTTAAGTTTCAAGTCATTCTGGTATAGTCTGGATGTTCTAACTCCTATTGAATTCTATTGGATTAAAAACCCAGTTGATACCTAGATTACCTAGCAACATGCTATCTCTTTTGTTACATCTTTGATTCATCTTCCTTCTTCTTGTTTTTTTTTGAATTTTCCTCTAACACCTCTTGTGCAGCTTTCCCAATCATTTAGTCATTCACTCGTCTAACACTTCACAATCTTCCATTATCTTAAAAACATGAGCAGGTTCTATGGCATTTTGACCAACTTAACCACTCTTTAAACGATGATATTTGTTTCATCGCAACTCGAAATGCAACGGAACTTTTTCCATCGCACTCCAAATGTTCATAACCATCTGTGACATGCCACATCATCAGAGCCAAGCGGAAAAGCCATCGATGGTCATCAGGCTACCTGTTCGAAGAAGGACTTGAGTGTTTAGTGTGATAGTCAATTGATCAAACATGTTATATGCAGTAATTGTAATGGGCTGGGTGTGTTTAGGCCCATGTGTGTACACACGTATCACTGATACACTGTGATTCTGGGTTGTATAAATATCACTGATACTTTGTCATTTGAAAATAAGAAAAGATATTATGAAATTTACCCTCTGTGTCATTTCTTCTTCTTCTTGCTTTCCTCCGGATCTTCAACTCCTCTTCCTTCTGCTACTCTTCGCCTTTTGATTTACATTTCCATGGCCAAACCCAAGAAAACTGACTCTCTGCTGTCACAAGTGGTATCAGAGCCACCTCTCGATCCTGTGCAATCAGATCCAGATCAACCTGAAATTGAGATCCAATCAACTTTACAAAGATTAGAAGCTCAATTACAAAAATAGGAGCTACTTAATTCTCACTTTGCATCACAAATTACAACTAATAGTAATCAGATCCAAACATCGATTCAAGAATTTCAACAATCATTGCACTTAATTATTCCAGAATTGAAAGACCTTAGGCAATCTCAGCAAAGAAAAGATGCCAGAGACATTCCAGCACCTCAAAATCATCAGAATCTAAACACATCTTCTGGTATTTTGGAATTAGCTCCTGCTTCAGGTATGGGATCTGTGCCTTTGAATGTTGGAAATGAAAATGGTAATTCACACTCTACTTTGCATACTCCTCCCTCTTTCCTGCATAATAAATCAATTAAATTGGATTTCCCTACGTATGATGGATCTGGTGATGTGTTAGCATGGATTAAACATGTAGAGCTCGTTTTTAGATATTATCACTTGCCTGATTCGGATAAAGTACAAATTTTCTCATTTCACTTTCGAAATGAGGCACTGAGTTGTTCCATTGGCTGTCTATAAATGTAGATAATTACTTTGAGTGGGAAATTTTCAAAGAGGAGATCATTAATAGATTTAGCACAACTGACCTTCATAGACCTTTTGAAGCCCTGTCATTTTTGAAACAGATTGGTTTAGTGAGAGAATACCTAAGTAAGTTTGAACAAATACTCGGTTTACTTGACAAATTACCACACAAGTATATTCTTGATCGTTTTGTAGAGGGCTTGAAAGATGAGATTAAATATTAGTTACTATATTCTCAACCAAAATGCCTGCGAGAAGCAATTGCATTAGCTAAAATTAACGAGGAAAAGTGCAATTTAATGAAGAAATCAACAAGACATCCTTATCACTATCCATTCAGACCTTATCATCCCTTTCAACAAGCTTCATCACCTCCTCATCCGAAACAAAATACACTTAAACCCCCTACAGAATTTACTCCCAAAGCTCCACTTCCCTCCCAACCAAAAAAGCTCTCTTCAACTGAAATAATGAGAAGAAGAATTCAGGAGTTATGCTATACTTGTGATGAAAAGTGGTACCCTGGGCATAAATGTTACAATAAACATTATTTGTTTTGGAAGGAACACTGCAAGGTCATGAACCAGTATTGAATGAGGAGATGCATGCACAAGAAGAAAATGACTTACAGGCATTGGAACAAAGTACAGACATTATACCCTCTATTTCTTTGGAAGCAATGTGTGGCGTAGTTGCAAACAATACTATCAAACTTCAAGGAAACACTAATGGCCAAATGATAAACATGCTCATTGATTCCGGATCTACACACAATTTTATTAACACTGATTTAGCAAGAAAATTGGGACCGCATATTGATTTTACTAGGAAATTTGAAGTTTACATTGCCAATGGAGAAAAACTTTATGTTCGTGGCATTTGTTCTTGTGTAGAAATATCATATCAAGGAACAAAAATTCAAGTAGATCTCTTGCTTCTTCCATTAGGAGGGTGTCAAGTGGTCTTAGGGGTGCAATGGATGCAAGAATTAGATGACATTATTTTTAATTTTAAAAAGCTCCAGGTTAAATTTTCCTTATCTGATCAATGGATTGTTTGGCAAGGATTGCAGCCAAAAGAGACTCAGATAGTTTCAGCTCATGCTATTACCAAAGAGATCAATAGCCAGAGTATATGCTTCATGATACATATGACAAACTCCGATACTACAAGCCCACCATTGAAACTCCTCCATAAAAATTCCACATCTTCCTCACTTGCTATTTCTCCAGACTTACAACTTATCCTTAATAATTTCCCTGCTGTTTTTACTCAACCTTCTTCATTACCTCCATCTAGACAACATGACCATCGAATTCCATTACTACCAAATGCCAAACCTATTTTTCTAAGACCATATAGACATTCATTTCATTTAAAAACGAGATTGAAAAAATGATACAAGAAATGCTACAATTTGGGGTAATCAGACCAAGTTCCAGTTCTTATGCTGCTCCGGTGGTCATGGTTAAGAAATCTGATGGGTCGTGGAGAATATGCATTGACTATCGAGAACTAAACAAAGCAACTATCAAATATAAGTTTCCTATACCATTAATTGATGAATTGTTAGACGAATTGGCTGGTTCTATTTTCTTTTCTAAGCTCAATCTAAAGTCAGGATACCGTCAAATAAGAATGCATGAAGAGGATATTCATAAAACAACATTTAGGACTCATGAAGGACACTATGAGTTTATGGTGATGCCATTTGGCCTTACTCATGCCCCCATCAACATTTCAAGCATTGATGAATTCTATTTTTAAACCATATCTCAGGAAGTTTTTGTTAGTCTTTTTTGATGATATATTGATTTATAGTAGAAGTTGGCATGATCATTTTTATTGACACTACAGATATTGCAAGACAACAAGTTAGTTTTAAAACTTTCTAAGTGTAAGTTTGCACAGACCGAAGTTTCTTATTTGGGACATATAGTGTCTCATAAGGTTATTGCAGTGGATCCAAAGAAGACATTGGCAGTTTAAGCATGGCCAATTCCTAAAAGTTTAAAAGCATTAAGGGGATTTTTGGGCCTTTCAGGCTACTATAAAAGATTTGTGAGAAACTATGGAATCATTGCTAAACCACTTACCAATCTGTTAAAGAAGAATTCATTTGCTTGGTCTGAAGAAGCTCAAATGGCATTTGATACTTTAAAGCACTGCCTAGTCTCTCCTCCAATACTTACTATGTCTGATTTTCCCCAAAACTTTGTAGTGGAGTGTGATGCATCTGGAGTGGGGATGGGTGTTGTACTGTTGCAAAACACTAAACCAATTGCTTATATTAGTCAAGCATTGAAAGGCAAAAGCATGTACTTATCAGTATATGAAAAAGAATTATTAGCCCTTATGCTAGCATCAAAAAAATGGTCACAATACTTACTTGGAAGGAAGTTTATTATCAAAACCGATCAAAAAAGCCTCAAGTATCTTTTAGAGCAAAAGCTTCAATCAGGAATACAAAGCAAATGGCTTGCTAAATTACATGGGTTTGATTTTGCTGTCGAATACAAAGATGGCAAGGAAAATACAGTAGCTGATTGCTTGTCAAGAAGAAATGAACAAAATAATTCTCCAACAGAAACTTTAATTTCACCTTCACTAGAACTCCATGCAGTTTCTATGGTACAATGTGATTGGATAGAAGAGGTTAAGCAAAGAATTCTTTCAAATCCGTATTTTCAAGACCTAGACAATAAATTACAGTCAGGGAAAATAGATGCACAGAAGTACAAGAAAGTTGATGGCTTATTTTTCTACAAAAGGAAAATCATTATAAGTCCATATGATAATAAAGTTAAACAACTTTTATTGACAGAATATCTTTCTACACCGTTAGCGGATCACTCTGGAGTTGAAAGAACTTTGAAAAGATTGAAGCAAGTTTTTTTTGGCATGGACAGAAAACTGATGTACAACAATTTGTAAAAAACTGTGATATATGTCAGAGAAACAAATCAGAAAATATACTGTTATCCCATTTTTGGTCAAAACTGGAATATCAATGTTGTATGCGTTTCCACCACGACCGAGCCAAGAAGAAGCAAGCAAGCATATATAAGTCTGGGATTTCACTCAAGGTTCAGGGTCCATTCGGTACTCCAACACTCAAGCCCATTCGGCAGATTTCATTCGGCATTCCCAATGCCGAGGTCCATTCGGCATTCTCCATGCCGAACCAGCCCATTCTCCTCCAATGCCGAACCAAGAAGCCTCTCCATGCTCCTACCTCCGAACCATGGTACCACCAATCCAAAACAACAACCGGACCAACTCCACCGGACCAACCTCACCATCTCACGACCGAACCATGTTGGTACCGGACCAAAGTCCTACCGGTCCAAACACCACCGGTCCAATCAATACTCCACCCACCGTCGAACCAGGGTGTTGCCGAACCAAAGTCGCCAGTCCAGATTTCGCCAGTCCAGGTTTCGCCAGTCCAGATTTCGCCAGTCCAGGTTTCGCCAGTCCAGATTTCGCCAGTCCAGGTTTCGCCAGTCCAGATTTCGCCAGTCCAGATCCACCAGCAGCTATATACATCCAAGACCCCTGCCCCCCTGCCTCACTCTATAAATAGAGGGGCAGGGGTACAACAATGGGGGACAAGTTTGAGAGCTCAAGCACGGAAGGAACTTTCAAACAACTTTCTTTTACTTGTATTAAAGCTTTGTACTTGTAATCAAAAGAAGAGAAGAAAAATAACATATGAAGTGGACGTAGGCACATTCTGGCTGAACCACTATAAATTTGCGTGTCTTTTTACAGTTTAGTCCTTGTTTTTCATATATTTGCGTAAATCACTCAAATCACTAAGAACAACATAAGATCCACTAATTCATACGACTTGAGGTGTTTGTCCATTTTTTGTGCAAACATTTTTGGTGCTTTCACTGAGAGATGAACTCAGGGATTCTACAGCTTGGAATTTGAATTTGAGAGTTTAGAGATTCGAATTGGAAGAGTCATGGCGAGACAATCAAGCAGAAGACCAACACCAGAGCAAAGTCAACAGGAAGGGAGTCAAGAGGCTTCCTCAGGAGCAAACCAAGCTTCAGTCTTCATCACCAGGGATGAGATGGAGGCCATGATGAGAAGACAAGAAGAGATGATCCAGAACTTGCTTCAACAGATTGGACAACTTGGAGCACGGAACCAAGGCGCAACTGGAGTTCAGAACGGAGCAGGACCATCTGGCGTAGCACCAGAGCTAGGGGGCACCCACGCAGAACATGTCGATCCGACCCAGGAAAGAGAGATGGGGGCAACACACGACAACTCCCGCGGACTCGGGGGGCAGGTCGAAGGCACTGAACAAGGACTACAGCTCGGAGACAATGACAGATTAGCAGAGATGGTTAGGAAAGCTATGAGAGGCGGTTTAGTAAACAGAGACTTGGAAGATGTAAACAGGAGTCCTTTTTCTTCGGCGATTAGGATGGCTAGGAACCCACCAGAATTCAAGCTACCATCGGTAGAGATGTACGATGGGAGGACAGACCCTGCGGTCCATCTTACTAAGTATATGAGGCACATGGAAGTGCTGGGGGCATCACAGGAGGTCATGGCCCGGTGCTTTCCACTGTATTTGACGGACATCGCAGCGTTATGGTTTAGGCAACTGGAGAGCGGCTCCATAGGAACATGGGCAGATTTAACTGAGAGATTCATGAGGCAATTCAGGGTCCATATTGCGAGACCTAAGAATGTGATGACTTTGGCAACCTTGAAGCAGAAAACTGGAGAGACTTTGAGGAGTTTTCTGACGCGATTTAATGCGGCAGCAGCATCAGTGGATCGACCAGATCCGTCCATGGTTATGATGGCGGCTGTATCTGGAATAGCTGATAGCACAGAGTTCAAGAATTCATTAACTAAGGACCCGCCTATGAATCTAGGTGAGTTCTATCATGAGGCTGAAAAGTTTTTGCGTTTGGAAGATGCTAATGCAGAAAGAGGGGAAGAAGATGATGTTTACACAATCAAGAGCGGAAATCCACCTGGAAGGGGTGCGGAAACTAGCAATGGAAAGAGAAAGGCTGAGGATAATGATGACAGGACAAAGCGGCTACGAAGAGAGCCACGATTCACCACCTATTCAGAGCTGAATGAGAGTTTGGAGCGAATTTATCAAGATACAAGAGAGCGGGTTCCCTACCGTAGACCAATGCGAAGGGATCCAACCACTGACGAAAGGAGATCAGACAGATATTGTTTGTTCCACGACCTAAACGGTCATCATACCAACGATTGCAGGCATCTGAGAGATGAGGTGGAGGGACATATCAGGAACGGTATGCTTCTTCAGTATGTAAGGAGGCGAGCTCCAGCGGTGGAGCCAGAGCGACCACCATCTACATCAGCCAGGGCTGCCCCTGAACCAAGACACCATTTGGTTATTGTTTGCACAAAAAATGGACAAACACCTCAAGTCGTATGAATTAGTGGATCTTATGTTGTTCTTAGTGATTTGAGTGATTTACGCAAATATATGAAAAACAAGGACTAAACTGTAAAAAGACACGCAAATTTATAGTGGTTCAGCCAGAATGTGCCTACGTCCACTTCATATGTTATTTTTCTTCTCTTCTTTTGATTACAAGTACAAAGCTTTAATACAAGTAAAAGAAAGTTGTTTGAAAGTTCCTTCCGTGCTTGAGCTCTCAAACTTGTCCCCCATTGTTGTACCCCTGCCCCTCTATTTATAGAGTGAGGCAGGGGGGCAGGGGTCTTGGATGTATATAGCTGCTGGTGGATCTGGACTGGCGAAATCTGGACTGGCGAAATCTGGACTAGCGAAACCTGGACTGGCGAAATCTGGACTGGCGAAATCTGGACTAGCGAAACCTGGACTGGCGAAACCTGGACTGGCGAAATCTGGACTGGCGAAACCTGGACTGGCGAAATCTGGACTGGCGAAATCTGGACTGGCGACTTTGGTTCGGCAACACCCTGGTTCGACGGTGGGTGGAGTATTGATTGGACCGGTGGTGTTTGGACCGGTAGGACTTTGGTCCGGTACCAACATGGTTCGGTCGTGAGATGGTGAGGTTGGTCCGGTGGAGTTGGTCCGGTTGTTGTTTTGGATTGGTGGTACCATGGTTCGGAGGTAGGAGCATGGAGAGGCTTCTTGGTTCGGCATTGGAGGAGAATGGGCTGGTTCGGCATGGAGAATGCCGAATGGACCTCGGCATTGGGAATGCCGAATGAAATCTGCCGAATGGGCTTGAGTGTTGGAGTACCGAATGGACCCTGAACCTTGAGTGAAATCCCAGACTTATATATGCTTGCTTGCTTCTTCTTGGCTCGGTCGTGGTGGAAACGCATACAACATTGATATTCCAGTTTTGACCAAAAATGGGATAACACTTTGCCCCCCAAAATATGCCTTGCGGTAGGAAGGCGTGTTTTGTAATGCCATGAGCTGGATGTTCATATCCTATCAACAACCTGTAAAGAGCTTGATAATTTTATATGGCCCCAAATGACGACCGTTCGTGATCGAGCTATTTGGGATGAAGCGCGGCCGTTCATGGTCAAGCGCCTAACTTCAAATGACGACCGTTCGCGATCGAGTCATTTGAGGTGAAGTGCGACCGTTCGCGGTCAAGCGTTTAAATCCATGCGACGATCGTTCGAGATCGAGTCATTTGCGGTGGAATGTGATCGTTCACGGTCAAGCGCTTTACTTCAAATGACGACCGTTCGGGATCGAGCCATTCGAGGTAAAGTGCGACCGAGCCCGGTCAGAGGGCGGACCTCAAATGGCGACCGTTCGCGATCAAGCCACTTGGGGTGAAATGTGACCGTTCGCGGTCAAGCGCCTTACTTCGAATGACGATCGTTCGAGATCGAGCCATTCGTGGTAAGGTGCGACTATTGGCGGTCGGGGGTGGACCTCAAATGGCGACCTTTCGCGATCGAGCCATTTGTGGCGAGGTGAGTTGTGCCGTTCGAGGCGAGTTTTGCCGTTCGAGGCGAATTTTTGCCGTTCGAGGCGAATTTTGTGCCGTTCGAGGCGAGTTTTGCCGTTCGAGGCGAGTTGTGACCGTTCGCGATCGGGTGCCGTTCGAGGCGAGTTGTGTGTGTGCCCGGGCGTTTGGAAGATGCTAATGCAGAAAGAGGGGAAGAAGATGATGTTTACACAATCAAGAGCGGAAATCCACCTGGAAGGGGTGCGGAAACTAGCAATGGAAAGAGAAAGGCTGAGGATAATGATGACAGGACAAAGCGGCTACGAAGAGAGCCACGATTCACCACCTATTCAGAGCTGAATGAGAGTTTGGAGCGAATTTATCAAGATACAAGAGAGCGGGTTCCCTACCGTAGACCAATGCGAAGGGATCCAACCACTGACGAAAGGAGATCAGACAGATATTGTTTGTTCCACGACCTAAACGGTCATCATACCAACGATTGCAGGCATCTGAGAGATGAGGTGGAGGGACATATCAGGAACGGTATGCTTCTTCAGTATGTAAGGAGGCGAGCTCCAGCGGTGGAGCCAGAGCGACCACCATCTACATCAGCCAGGGCTGCCCCTGAACCAAGACACCATTTGGTTATCCACTGATTTAAATAACGATGAACAAGTCGTAAACTTCCCACTAACACAGTTAAATCATTTACACATGTATGAGATCTCGAACGATCTCCAGGCATGCTCTGAATGATCATTGACTGTTTCACAGTGAGAATTTACACTTTGACATCTTTGCTTTGCTTTTGTTTCGTTTTGATTTGAACATTTAGACTTGGTTTGTTTGAACATTTCTATTTCTAAACTCAGCTGTTGAATGGGTATTTGGTTCTGATAATTCTGAAATGGCTAAGCTACTTACACGTGTACGGGGTCGCGAACGACCCTTAGGCATGCTCTGAGATGGCGATAAATCACCCAAACAATCCAGGGACCCACTCGAACGTGAACCTGGCATCGATAATATTAAAGCCCTCCCGGGCACACACACAACTCGCCTCGAACGGCACCCGATCGCGAACGGTCACAACTCGCCTCGAACGGCAAAACTCGCCTCGAACGGCACAAAATTCGCCTCGAACGGCAAAAATTCGCCTCGAACGGCAAAACTCGCCTCGAACGGCACAACTCACCTCGCCACAAATGGCTCGATCGCGAAAGGTCGCCATTTGAGGTCCACCCCCGACCGCCAATAGTCGCACCTTACCACGAATGGCTCGATCTCGAACGATCGTCATTCGAAGTAAGGCGCTTGACCGCGAACGGTCACATTTCACCCCAAGTGGCTTGATCGCGAACGGTCGCCATTTGAGGTCCGCCCTCTGACCGGGCTCGGTCGCACTTTACCTCGAATGGCTCGATCCCGAACGGTCGTCATTTGAAGTAAAGCGCTTGACCGTGAACGATCACATTCCACCGCAAATGACTCGATCTCGAACGATCGTCGCATGGATTTAAACGCTTGACCGCGAACGGTCGCACTTCACCTCAAATGACTCGATCGCGAACGGTCGTCATTTGAAGTTAGGCGCTTGACCATGAACGGCCGCGCTTCATCCCAAATAGCTCGATCACGAACGGTCGTCATTTGGGGCCATATAAAATTATCAAGCTCTTTACAGGTTGTTGATAGGATATGAACATCCAGCTCATGGCATTACAAAACACGCCTTCCTACCGCAAGGCATATTTTGGGGGGCAAAGTGTTATCCCATTTTTGATCAAAACTGGAATATCAATGTTGTATGCGTTTCCACCACGACCGAGCCAAGAAGAGGCAAGCAAGCATATATAAGTCTGGGATTTCACTCAAGGTTCAGAGTCCATTCGGTACTCCAACACTCAAGCCCATTCGGCAGATTTCATTCAGCATTCCCAATGTCGAGGTCCATTCGGCATTCTCCATGCCGAACCAGCCCATTCTCCTCCAATGCCGAACCAAGAAGCCTCTCCATGCTCCTACCTCCGAACCATGGTACCACCAATCCAAAACAACAACCGGACCAACTCCACCGGACCAACCTCACCATCTCACGACCGAACCATGTTGGTACCGGACCAAAGTCCTACCGGTCCAAACACCACCGGTCCAATCAATACTCCACCCACCGTCGAACCAGGGTGTTGCCGAACCAAAGTCGCCAGTCCAGATTTCGCCAGTCCAGATTTCGCCAGTCCAGATTTCGCCAGTCCAGGTTTCGCCAGTCCAGATTTCGCCAGTCCAGATTTCGCCAGTCCAGGTTTCGCCAGTCCAGATTTCGCCAGTCCAGGTTTCGCCAGTCCAGGTTTCGCCAGTCCAGATTTCGCCAGTCCAGATTTCGCCAGTCCAGATCCACCAGCAGCTATATACATCCAAGACCCCTGCCCCCCTGCCTCACTCTATAAATAGAGGGGCAGGGGTACAACAATGGGGGACAAGTTTGAGAGCTCAAGCACGGAAGGAACTTTCAAACAACTTTCTTTTACTTGTATTAAAGCTTTGTACTTGTAATCAAAAGAAGAGAAGAAAAATAACATATGAAGTGGACGTAGGCACATTCTGGCTGAACCACTATAAATTTGCGTGTCTTTTTACAGTTTAGTCCTTGTTTTTCATATATTTGCGTAAATCACTCAAATCACTAAGAACAACATAAGATCCACTAATTCATACGACTTGAGGTGTTTGTCCATTTTTTGTGCAAACAGTTATCCACTGATTTAAATAACGATGAACAAGTCGTAAACTTCCCACTAACACAGTTAAATCATTTACACATGTATGAGATCTCGAACGATCTCCAGGCATGCTCTGAATGATCATTGACTGTTTCACAGTGAGAATTTACACTTTGACATCTTTGCTTTGCTTTTGTTTCGTTTTGATTTGAACATTTAGACTTGGTTTGTTTGAACATTTCTATTTCTAAACTCAGCTGTTGAATGGGTATTTGGTTCTGATAATTCTGAAATGGCTAAGCTACTTACACGTGTACGGGGTCGCGAACGACCCTTAGGCATGCTCTGAGATGGCGATAAATCACCCAAACAATCCAGGGACCCACTCGAACGTGAACCTGGCATCGATAATATTAAAGCCCTCCCGGGCACACACACAACTCGCCTCGAACGGCACCCGATCGCGAACGGTCACAACTCGCCTCGAACGGCAAAACTCGCCTCGAACGGCACAAAATTCGCCTCGAACGGCAAAAATTCGCCTCGAACGGCAAAACTCGCCTCGAACGGCACAACTCACCTCGCCACAAATGGCTCGATCGCGAAAGGTCGCCATTTGAGGTCCACCCCCGACCGCCAATAGTCGCACCTTACCACGAATGGCTCGATCTCGAACGATCGTCATTCGAAGTAAGGCGCTTGACCGCGAACGGTCACATTTCACCCCAAGTGGCTTGATCGCGAACGGTCGCCATTTGAGGTCCGCCCTCTGACCGGGCTCGGTCGCACTTTACCTCGAATGGCTCGATCCCGAACGGTCGTCATTTGAAGTAAAGCGCTTGACCGTGAACGATCACATTCCACCGCAAATGACTCGATCTCGAACGATCGTCGCATGGATTTAAACGCTTGACCGCGAACGGTCGCACTTCACCTCAAATGACTCGATCGCGAACGGTCGTCATTTGAAGTTAGGCGCTTGACCATGAACGGCCGCGCTTCATCCCAAATAGCTCGATCACGAACGGTCGTCATTTGGGGCCATATAAAATTATCAAGCTCTTTACAGGTTGTTGATAGGATATGAACATCCAGCTCATGGCATTACAAAACACGCCTTCCTACCGCAAGGCATATTTTGGGGGGCAAAGTGTTATCCCATTTTTGGTCAAAACTGGAATATCAATGTTGTATGCGTTTCCACCACGACCGAGCCAAGAAGAAGCAAGCAAGCATATATAAGTCTGGGATTTCACTCAAGGTTCAGGGTCCATTCGGTACTCCAACACTCAAGCCCATTCGGCAGATTTCATTCGGCATTCCCAATGCCGAGGTCCATTCGGCATTCTCCATGCCGAACCAGCCCATTCTCCTCCAATGCCGAACCAAGAAGCCTCTCCATGCTCCTACCTCCGAACCATGGTACCACCAATCCAAAACAACAACCGGACCAACTCCACCGGACCAACCTCACCATCTCACGACCGAACCATGTTGGTACCGGACCAAAGTCCTACCGGTCCAAACACCACCGGTCCAATCAATACTCCACCCACCGTCGAACCAGGGTGTTGCCGAACCAAAGACGCCAGTCCAGATTTCGCCAGTCCAGATTTCGCCAGTCCAGATTTCGCCAGTCCAGGTTTCGCCAGTCCAGATTTCGCCAGTCCAGGTTTCGCCAGTCCAGGTTTCGCCAGTCCAGATTTCGCCAGTCCAGGTTTCGCCAGTCCAGGTTTCGCCAGTCCAGATTTCGCCAGTCCAGATTTCGCCAGTCCAGATCCACCAGCAGCTATATACATCCAAGACCCCTGCCCCCCTGCCTCACTCTATAAATAGAGGGGCAGGGGTACAACAATGGGGGACAAGTTTGAGAGCTCAAGCACGGAAGGAACTTTCAAACAACTTTCTTTTACTTGTATTAAAGCTTTGTACTTGTAATCAAAAGAAGAGAAGAAAAATAACATATGAAGTGGACGTAGGCACATTCTGGCTGAACCACTATAAATTTGCGTGTCTTTTTACAGTTTAGTCCTTGTTTTTCATATATTTGCGTAAATCACTCAAATCACTAAGAACAACATAAGATCCACTAATTCATACGACTTGAGGTGTTTGTCCATTTTTTGTGCAAACATATACAATATCCAGGATTATTGCAGCCATTGCCAACACCAGAAAGAGTGTGGGAAGACATTAGTATGGATTTTATTACTGGGTTACCTAAATGTAATAAATTCACCGTTATCTTTGTTGTAGTTGATAGATTAACTAAATATGCTCATTTTTTCCCACTTTCTCACCCATATTCACCACAACAAGTGGCAAGGGAGTTTTTTGATGGGGTATTTAAGTTGCATGTGTTACCAAAAACCATTGTAAGTGACAGAGATTCGGTCTTTACTAGTAACTTCTGGTCTGAACTATTCAAACTGCAAGGTTGTTCCTTAGCTATGAGCTCTTCCTATCACCCACAATCAGATGGACAGACAGAAATCACTAACAAGGTATTAGAATGTTACTTGAGATGTTTTACTGGCCACAAACCACATGAATGGGTTAAGTGGCTCAGTCTTGCTGAGTTTTGGTATAATACTACATGGAAGCTGCATATTCAAACAACGCCATTTGAAGCACCTTATTGTAGACAACCTCCTACTTTACTATCTTATGTTCCAAAATCAGCAAAAGTCCAAGCAGTAGAAGAGGAACTATATGCAAGAGACATAACCTTGCAACTCTTAAAAGATAGTATTAGAAAAGCTAAAGAGAGAATGAAAAAATATGCTGATGCTCACAGGTCTGAAAGAGAATTTCAAATTGGAGATTGGGTGTTTCTTCAATTACAACCATACAGACAATTGTCTGTTAGTAATCAGAAAACTACAAAGTTGTCACCAAAGTTTTATGGTCCATATGAAATTATACAAAAGATCAGTTCAGTAGCATATAAGTTGAATTTACCATCAACAGCTAATATTCACCCAGTATTCCATGTGTCACAACTCAAGCAAAAAGTGGGAACTAATATTATCATACAGGAAGACCTACCCACTTCTTCAATGGAGATAATAGCTGAACCAGAAAGAATTCTTGCTCGTCGTCCAACTCGATCACCTCATGGCACTATAAATGAAGTTTTGGTAAAGTGGAAGCAACAACCAGTTGAAGAAGCTACTTGGGAGGATTATTGGAAGTTAGTAGCTCGATTTCCTGTCTTTGACCTTGAGACAAGGTCAAAAATTGAAGAGAGGGGCAGTTGTGACATGCCACATCATCAAAGCCAAGCGGAAAAGCCATCGATGGTCATCAGGCTACCTGTTCGAAGGACTTGAGTGTTCAGTGTGATAGTCAATTGATCAAACATGTTGTATGCAGTAATTGTAATGGGTTGAGTGTGTTTAGGCTCATGTGTGTGTACACGTATCAGTGATACGCTGTGATTCTGGGTTGTATAAATATCATTGATACTTTGTCATTTGAAAATAAGAAAAGATATTATGAAATTTACCCTCTGTGTCATTTCTTCTTCTTCTTGCTTTCCTCCGGATCTTCAACTCCTCTTCCTTCTGCTACTCTTCACCTTCTGATTTACATTTCCATGGCCAAACCCAAGAAAACCGACTCTCTACTGTCACACCATCATTGGTGAAAGTTTGGTGACGTTCGAATAGTCTCGATTTCTTCGTAGACCTGTTCTCCAGCGTTGTTCATCCACTAACCTAACCACTGCATGTGATGGTCTTAACTTCTTCGTTTTAAACAAAATTTGTACGCAAATATGATCGATTTTCATCATTTGCTTCAAGAATCATTTTAGAACACTCTGCCCCTCATTCTTGAATGTGGATTTGCCCAGACCAGGTTTCTAACTATTTCGGCTGTTGCTAGAAGAATTAATTAACGAGTTTTTTTCTTTTCTTTTTTGTGCCTATATATTTATTCTTATCCAAAAGTTGTATATTTCATAGCGAAGAGATCTATTCTTGTTCCACGGCAAGTTGTAAATTTTCACATTCATCAGGTAAAGCTGAACTGAGAGACCTGACTACTAACCATCATTTAAATGAAAAAGAACAGACGGATGAAAATGTAATCCTAACTTCGGCAATGTAGACAAAGGGGAAAGCGGCCATAGTTGAAGAAGAGGGATTGTTGTTTACACTATTCTTTAACCGTGAGTTTTGTTTTGCTAAAGAAATAGCAAAACAAAAGAATGGTGCAAGTGGTAAAACATAAGAAGAGACTTCTAGCAACACCCTCTTGTAAGTAGCAGCACGCATGTACTCGAGCATTCATTGCCAAAAAATTTTATTTTTTTATTTTTTGATGAAACTTGTATGGACCTCACAATCCATGTATTAGCTTAGCCACTCTGTCCGCATGTGTCAAGTCAAATTTTATCCTTTCACTATTTATAAAAATAATTAATTGGTGGACCCACTCGTAGGGATAGAAAAGACACCAATCTAGAGAGGACAATCTTTTAAATCAAGCCCGAACAAAAAACATATTTCGATTTTAGACCTGAATCGAAACTTATTGCAGAAATAGGTCTCATTTTGCGCAAATATGGATTGCGCAAGTGTATTTTTGCGCACATATGGATTGCGCAAATGTATTTTTGTTTAAAAAAAAATTATACTTGCGCAAGTGTTATTTTTAAAAAATAAAAAATTTATGCTTGAGCATTTATGAAATGCGCAAGTATAATTTTTGAATTTTTTTTTACACTTGCGCATATTTGGATTGCGCAAGTATAAAACGCTGAAGAAAATAAAACGAGACCTAGTTTTGCAATTAGTTTTCTATGATGCCTATTTCTAAAATATGTTATTTTGCCAAGCACCGTTTAAAATATTGTCCATCTAGAGATAGAGGAATTGGTGCCCTTACATTCCTAGCTTAAAAGATAAAGGTTAGTAAATAAACATAGATTATAGCATGTATCAACATACTAACATGCAACAAAAATGCAATCTTGAATACAACAATATCAAGCACAACCATTAATGACCGATCAACACCCAATGGCACATGAGAATTCTTCACACATAAACAACTAAAAATCACTAACAAGCGTTATCACACTAACATTTGCCATTAGGGGATTTGCAATGACCAATCCCTGGGCTACAGCCTGGAGTAGTAGGTGGAAGATACCCTACAACATCATATTTTCTACTGATCTTCATGCTTTCATCTATATTGACTTGCTTTGTCTTAGAAGCAACGGAATCCAAATTTCTTGCACAGTCACAATGGAATAGTGTAATAAAAAGTAAAAACATGACTAAAACTGCCATCCGTGTAGTGAATATAACCATTGTTTGGTTTTCTATGGAGTTCAATGTAGAATAGAAGGAGAAATTGATGCTGCTAAGGTTTCATCCTCCTTTCTTTATATATAACATAGTGAGGGAACAAGAGTATTCCACCTTAAAATCATGATAACATGGTTAATTATAAATTAATTCTAGGTATCGGGTTCTATATGATATGATGAAACAAACACCTTTTCCATACTTGGCCATGTCTTGAGGAACAACTTGCTTTGAATTTCTATAAATACCTCCGGTTTGTTAATTCTTTGAAGCGGATAGTGTCAGTGGCATTTTTATATGTCACTTAAAGTGCAGCCACTTGAAAGTGATGTGAAAACAATAATACTGAGAATAATAGCAGGTTTATTCTACAATTTACACTCCATGAAGAATTATCTGGTCATGGCATTTATCTTGTAAATTTGATAAGTTAGATAATAACACCTCGAAACAAACCACCTAAAGGATCTAGTCATTAAAGAATGTAAAACTGGAAGCATGCACAGAACATGGATGCACCAAGTATGTGCCTTGAGGTAATAATCTTATGTGAATAATGAATAGATATTATTTCCCTTAGTATATGTTTAGCTGTGAACAGCAATTCAGCAAGATGTACATACAAAATAATTTTTCAGCCTTACATTGAAACCAAAACTTTCATGATTTATTGAAAATGTAAAGTTTGATGAAAGGCAATTCCATCAACTTATTAATGGTTGAAATTTTAATTATCAGTAGGATTTGTTACCATGTATCTACTTGGCCAAGAGTGATAATTGCCATAAAAACTGCAATGTAAATTGTATAAACCCAAATTACTCTTATACTCACATGTTAACATTTTCATTCATGACATCAGTCGTGTAGAAAAATACAAAAAAATTTACTGGTAATGATTTGATTTCAGCATCGGGATTACATAAAGTGTAAATTCAGCCACTTATAATTTGAATATAAAGTTTTTTAAGTATAACAGCTTTATATTTCCATGTTAGCTTAAGCTTTGCTTTTAAGAAGACAACTAAATGACATTTGTCACATTTAGGTCCTCCAAAAGTCTTTTCACGCTTGATGCACAAATGATATAGTTTGTTTAAGCAATCGTCCAAGAATCACAACTGTTTATGGATTAAACAATATTTAACCTAATCATGTATCCAACTAATTAATTTTTAAGTTCTTCCAATGTACTTCCATCAACTCTTATCTGATATATTCTTTAATAGCCACAGTGTTGGTAATGATTGCTTGATAAACATCCGAAGAATCAAAAACATCCATAGTCAATTTACACGGGCATTCTCCTCGAATAGCCCCAAATAAGAAAAGCATTTTATTTTGCATTGATACAAAATTTCTTTTGTGGGATTTGTTAAGGGTAAACATGACACTTGATATTGCTTTTTCACTTTACTATTAATCAATATAAACTTGATATTTACATGTCCCTACACAACATTATGAACACACAAGCAGTAAGATATGTTATTGAAATACAATAACCATATTCGAGTGACACTTGAAAGCGTATCATGTACCTTCATACTAGAAAACAGTTGCTTACATGATTAGTGTTTTCCATTTTTTGCGTGAAGCATGGATAGGAGATACAGGCAACTTGAAGATAAGAGAATTGAAGCAGCAAAGCATAGTAAGTCAGTCGACGAGGTTATTGTAACCTTTTTGCTCTTCTCAAATAATCCAATCAGTAGAACCATGACGATAACATGACCAAGCTTTGTCTTTAACTCATTTACGGACTGTATTTCTAACCATTGTGGTCGTTGCTACATGAAATGTGCGAAGAAAATATATAGAGTTACATAATGAACATTTTACCAAAACGTTTTACAGAAAACCAAATGATAAGAGGCTGATAGACAACTAACATGTATTAATATTTAAGAGTGTGCCACTAACATGTTGACATGCTATGGGCAAAATGTGGTAAGCCATCCATTAAGACTAAAAGTTGAAATTGCATGGATCCTATTCATAGCAACATTCAACCGAAACCAAATGATAGTAAGTAAACTAATAAAAAATAAAATAAAATAAAATCTGATATGTACCATTTGTCCAATATTTCCCAATGTAAGATTAAAATTTTCAACATAAAGAACCTTTTTGCTTGAACCATTTTGCTTAGAGGCATTACTAGTTCGCTGTAGTAATCGAATAGCAACAATGCAAGCAAAAAAACATGAAACTTAAGATATTGCAGGGTAACATTTATTTTGCTAACTTTATATAGAACACAAACAGGAATACCATCAATATATAGCTAAAAATTAAACAAAAATTTAGTTGTGAGATTTACCGTAAGCCTAAATAGCCCAAGGAGATTTGATCCATATGAAGTTGTTTTTGCATTGTCGAGATTGCTGATAAATAGCTCATAAAGACCCATTCCAAATACAAGCATTACAGTTCCAATAAGGTATACATCTGAAAAACAACTATATAAATTGCTTATTGATGTAGAGGCCATATAATGTAAAGTGTAAGCAATGATATCAACAATGAAAATTTAGCATCTTTATTGTATTTACACTTCATTTACAATATGTAAACTAATGAAGACGGAATTATTGTTTTAAAATAAGTAATTTACAATCCTTTACCCTTAACACAGTTTTGTAAGTTTAACACGGACATTGGTGGGATGATGCAAAGATCAAGATTGTATTGAGGAAAGACAGATAAATTTGAGTGTGGTCTATGTTTGAAGAAATCAGATTTCAACATAGCTTAATTGAAATAGGTTTAGTAACATAATATAACCAATGAACGATAAGATACTGTTATGGCAATCATGAAGTGGGGTCAATTGGTCCTCCTAACTTGATGCAGTTCAAAAGGAATGTCAGACTACCATTAGTGTAAATGGTGTATGAATAACCGAAGAGATGATTTAGGGGTCATTTTGTTCGCTTCATTGCACCTTGCATTTTAACAAATGCAAGCAACCTGATACGATATAATCGTTGTTCACTAAATTTGACCAATATAGATTTGGATTTATGATTCAGATTACTAATTGTTTTGTCATAATAAACTTGAAACTTTAGGACTAGATTTACAATATGGGAAAAAGCTCATTTTCCCCTTATATGAAAACAATGAAGAAATTTTGACGATAACAAAAAATTAACAAGGGGTTAAAACAAAAGGCTCCACTGGAATTGTTTAACACGACCAAATCAAACACCTGATAAAAGCAGAAGTCACTCAACTCCATGATATATAGGGCGAAACGACTGTGCTATTGTACATAGAGTTAGTTGTGTATCAGTCTTTATAGACAGAAAAGCCCATGGTGCTGCTGAAATTAGAGGGTTTTAGTGAGGGTATGACTGTCATTCCTCACAGTGTGACACATCTAACACAGCTACCATGGAGCAGATCAAATAAATTCTAAACGTCCCCATTTCCTATATTTCCTTTTGTCCCATTTAATCTCATTAATTGACCACCATGATTGTATTAGCATGTGGGACGCATTGCATCGGATGAAAGACAAATATTTAGCTCAGTGCTCCTTATTTTATAAGAGCATCTCCAAATTTTCCAACGCTGGATATTCAAAACTTTGAATATTAAGGGTTGATTTTTGCTAAGAGAAATTTTGACATCCATCCTTGTAATTATAAAAACTAAGTTTTAGGTCCCACACAATTTTCTTTTATAAAATACATCCCTATTTTCAGAAAACATATGTGTAATTCAGGGGGTTATTTGGATAATACATTAATCTTAACATGTGCGCATGTTATCATTTTTCATAACTCGTAACCACAGACGATACACGTCTTGGCAGCCACTTTTAATTTTGGAAACGAGAGATGTAACAGAGAGAGAAAATCATAAAAAAGAGGGATGTATAAAATAGTTTACAAAAGAGCGAGATATAAAATAAATAAGTTTTTGAAAGAGGGATGTGTCTCTAATTTCGACTTTTGCTAAAATATCCAACAACTTGCACTAATTTAATAAGAGTTTGATGTCAGACAATTAGTTAATAAGTGCCTAACGTTTTAATAAGTGTATCGCCTAGACGCTTATTGAATAAGTGCTTAAGGCCTAGACCCTTATTCAATATACGAATTCAGACATCTGTTAAATAAGTGTCCAAACCAATTCAGGATTTTGAATCTCAAATTGAATATTAACATTAATATATAGAACGAATTGGGCTGTTGGAGATTAGGATCTGAATATTCAATATGAATGAACAACTGTTCGAGTTGTTCTAAGACAATACTCATATTTTAATAAACTATTACAAACCTACTTCATTGTTTATTTTATTTATAGAAGCGTGCATGGTGGCTTTTGGTTACAACCTTTCTTCTTCTTTTTCAAGAACATAAAAGCAACATACTAGTGTCAGATAATCAAACCATGCAATTATACTTAATAAATTAGTTAATATGAAACCTAATTAAACTAAATATAATACATGTGGAAACTACTGATGCTCCTGCATCATAGCTTGTATGTAATTTGCCTGGGGTATAACGCCCAGAGAGAAGCCAAACAAGTCATCTTTATACACTGTGAAGACTGATAGTCATGCAGTGTTTAATCAGTAACTGTTTGAATAATTAATCATAGTGTTGAAACCTTAACTGTATAAAGATTAATGATTTTGCACCCCAATAGATCATAAAATGTTAAGCATGACTCCTTACTATACAAGTATATCCCAAGTTTTTACACCATATGCTGCAGCTGCCATACCTTTTATCTAATGCTCGATAAAAGTTTAGCAAAAAAAGTTAGTTTTGCTATATTTAAAATAATAAGTTTTCCATATGTGGCGTTCAGAAAATATGATATGCCTTTCAATATCTGAAACATAAAGATTCATTTTGATAAATATATCTTAAAAGAGTGCTTTATGCAAAATTTTCAACACCTTCCCAGTTGATTTGGAGATGTAGAACTCAACTAAGAATTTGAGATGGCACAAAAATGCTTATTATGAATCTTAGGTGCCAACTACTTTATTTTAGATTTATTTCTAACAGGTGCAAACGAGCACAAAATTATAGTGCTAGAAGCCTAGGACCCACGTTGTAGACTTTAGACTAATCAATTTTGATATAAGTGGCTCACCAGTGGCTTCGAGCATCATCAGGATAACTTTTCCACCACCTCTACTGTACTCTGCAAAGCAGTTTATCATATACCAACAACCCTGCCATATCGTCAACCACAATAAATAAATAATAGCTTAATTGAGTAATATAAATATTAGAAACTTCTATCTTAGTTGTTTTCTACGGAATGGTTTCCAACCTGGATGTATAAAAGCAAATTTAGGAGCTTTATTTAATTTTCATATTTATTTCCTTGTTCTGTTAAAGTAATTATTATGGAAAATTCAAGTTCACTGAAGAAAAACCATATGACAGCATGCAGAATATTTTAACAAAAAAAATTCCTGAATTCTTGGTAAGACCTTGAAGAAGCAGAGGATGGAACCCATCAATGAACCGATTACTGCCAACATGGTCATGAATCGACATCTATAGATAGCCTGAAAAATCACATCAGTAACCGTAAGATTAAAAGCTTTGTTAATAATTATACACCCATGATAGTCTTGTTTATAGTAACATACATGAACAATGTGAGAAAATAATGATTACATCATTCAATTGTATAACACTGCTTACCAGTACAGACATTAGTAATTGACAAATGACAATTTTGTCAAGCATACTTCCCGATTGAAATTTTTGGACTCCAAATTATTAACTTAGAATTCAAAATTATATAAGATCTAAGTGGCACCTTTCTTTTGAAAATAATATAGAAAAATATTTTTATTTTTATTTTTTTGAACATGGTTCATGAATGCCAACAAGAATCGATCTCGAAGATCGAACTCGTGACATTTAATCCATTTAATCTCGTAGTCTAAACTACCAACCAACTGAGCCTATAATATATAAAAAAAAGAGTTATGAGTTGTAAATGATTCATAAACATTACCAAGTGGATTGGATTCTAATCATAAGCAAACTGCATTAAAACTAAAATAGAAACCTTGATAATCTAGCGATATTTGATTGAACACAAATGATTGTTTTATTAGCAACATGGTTAAAACATATAGATGCAAAAAACCAATGCATGCTTCTATATGGATACTAGCAATATAACATATGAACAAATGGTCAATAACCCAACACATGATGATGCAGCCCAAAGCGTCTGACTGCACCTAAGGCACACTAGAATATTAGCAAGGTTTATAGAATGAGCATGGGACCACATTAAAATAGAAACCTTGACAATCTAGCGATATTTGATCGAACACAAATTATTAGCAATATGGAACATATAGATGCAAACAACCAATTCATGCTTCTATATGGATTACTAGCAATATAACATATAAACAGATGGCCAATAACCCAACTCATGATGATGCAGCCCAAAGCGTCTGACTGCACCTAAGGCACACTAGAATATTAGAAAAGTATATAGAATGAGCATGGGACCACATGGCTAGGAAGGGAGGCAGTATGGCAGTACTACTTTAAACAATTTCGATATAAATTAGAACTATGTATTTCTTTCTGGTGTGGGTTGTTACCAAAGTAGGGACAAATGTCAATGTTTTATTAGCTGCTCTATATTGATGACAGCCTATAAGTTTGCTAATTAGTTTGAAATGAAACAGTGAAGCAAAGTTTTAAACAATTTCTCTTTTCTCTTATGAAGTGCTTTCTCTTGTTTCTCTTCACCTATCACACAGAGTCAGCTGCTGTATCAATCTCCAACAAGCATCACATGCATTTTTTTCGAAAAACACTTAGATACAGACATCTACATCATGCAACCCTCCTTGAATTACGCCATGTGTATTAAAAGGCAAACAAAAAATTTTATTGAATAAAATTAAAATAAATATGTTTTGCTTTTTAGTACACCTGATGGAATTTAAGGGAGGTTGCATCAAAATTGTTACAGATGGCTATATCAAAGTATTGCTCCATTTTTACAGAACAATGTATATCAACCTGGCTTTCAAGTCATAAAAACCTTCAGATTTGTCTAATAAAATTTTGGTATCAGTCCCAGCAGTTCATGTCAGTTTCTATCCTAATTTCAAATGTTTGTAATGGACCTAACAGTCAGCAGATTGACACTGATGCAAATTGCCTCATCAATTGAATTTTATAGAATAGTCTCTTCTGTTGCATCAAATGATATGCCTTCCTTGCTTTGAAAACATAATAAATTCAAGGATCACGTTAATAAGTAATGCATTAAACAGTGGACTTTTGAACAGTAATTCATGTGAAACTGTTAATAAAGGTTAAACAAACATGGTTAAAGGGACTCCGCTTTTGAATATGAGAATGCATAAAAATTCAGTCAGACCCATCCAAAAATATATATACTACGCGCTGTGACCTCATACCGAAAAACAAATCCAATTTCGGTGACCCCTTACCGAAAATTTCTCATATTCAAAAGTGGGGTCACCTTAACACCTAAAAAAAATATGGTTAAGTGTGACATAACAGACGTTAGGCTAGATCACGTTAACAACGATGCAACCATCTCAACAGGAGAAAAATAGTTTTTACTGTGTTAGACTGTTAGTTTAGTATTGTTAGAAGTGTATAATGCTGAATAATAATATAATGTGCTTAATCTGTTAGATAAATTCACAACTATTAAGGGTTATTGCTCATTTAAGCTTATTGGTGTTCTTAATACTTGTTACTTTCTTTGAAAAAACATTAGGCACATAAGTTAAAATTACTAAACACTCTACCAAGTGATCAGACCACAATAAATTACACTTCTTACTGCAAACTAGTAAAGCATTACTTCTCCGGCTAAATCAGCGAAAATAAATTACACTTCTTACTGCAAACTAATAAAGCGTTACTTCTCCGGCTAAATCAGCGAACTCGTACATAGTATGTCGTGTTGAATAATCCAGAATTCTGAATTACTTTTTTCAACCAGTTTTTAGATCAAAATCTTATGATTTAGGCATTACACATTTTGGCTTACCCAGATCAAGCAACTAAGATAGATCCATTACATTTAAATCTCCATGTTTAAGATTCAAGCATATATTGTTAACATAGTTGAACCGGATTTGTATATTTTAATTCCAAATTTTTTTTCGTTAACATTGGTTGGTAGACCATCCCAATAAAGGTATTTTGAGTATTACTATTGGTATCTTTTGGGTATTAAAACCCCAAAAAGTTACTACATGATAGTAGCAGTTTGTTATCTAGTAGTAGCAATCTTCTACACTGTAGCACAGACTTACATGATGTTTAAGACATCGGATAAGTACCTATTGCAGAGTCCAAGCGATATTCAAATTTTCACATATAAAATACTCCCCCCTACTATTTTTGCACACAAAATTTATCATCCTATACTCCTATTTTTGTATAAATTTTACCATCTATAATTTGTACAATTTCAAATCTTAAAAGCCAAATGCATAGCAATTTCTTATTTTCAATCAAATCACACGCTTTTGAATGGCCTTTACAATTTGGTCAAAGTTTCTTTCTCTCACACCCTAAGTAAAAAAGAGTCATTCAATCTTGCATTTTAGATGCATTCCATATGTAAGTTAGTAACCTATGCAGTGTTTATGCTCATTAATGTTGTACTTACAAGATGTCGCAACCATGTTTGATCAATTCAAAAATAAATATTATTGCTCCAGTCCATCAATATCGTTAACGGATCTAGTAAACCGAAAAAATGGCATAAAAAATATCATGATATGCCAAAACTATTAAAAGGATTTTTTTTTATTTTTTTATTTAGCCCTCTTTAAAAAAAACACTAACTTAACTTATTGCAAACATAAGCCCGTTTTGCCATGTTAATGCTTAGTCAACAAATTTGTGCTAGTACAATGTCAAAACGCATAGTGTGAATTTGCTGGAAAAAATTTACATCGACTCTACCTAGGTTGCTCTAATGTTAATTTTAAATACATTTGCTCTATCTTCTTTAGCACCAACATAATTCAAAAGGAAAAAAAAAACATGAATACAGTTTGAAATCGCACCAGCATAAAATGTTGACTAAGCGCCAACATGACAGAAACACGCCTACGTTTGTAATAAGTTATAAAAGTGACATGTTTATGCCAAATTTTGTTGAAAGTGGTATAAATGGAGAATTAATCCCTTTTAAAATAAATTTTTATTCTCTTTTGGCCAACATATTCTCATTGCCAAGTGTACGGTTGATTTTTTTTTTTCACGTCCATTGCATACAATCAAGGTTGCCAATCATTCCGGAAACACATATCTTCTTTCCATAAGCTAGTGATCTTTTAACATCTTTCTTAGTTGGCCTATTAAGATACTCTTCGTCAACAAACTGGTCATAAAAAATTAGTGTTTGAACTGTTGCAGACTCACTAATTTGAATGTACTCATCTTGAAGATCCAGCAATTCCATAAAATAATATTTGAGGCACACGTTATCTTCCGTTAAGGTGAAATTCTTAGTTGTTCAATGATTTTACTTCGATTTGTAGATATGTTGTTTGAAGCCATAACTTCAATCATATAACTTTAGAAAAGATACTGCGTAATGTTTTAAAATGACAACTAAACTTAAAGGCATCATATGGACTATTACATATATGATCTTATACTATTTGTTTGATCCGTTTTCCAATTTCTTTTATCCTGATTATCTTTCCTTCCCATTACGTTTCCCAAGATCAATGCTACCTTTTATTAAAAAAATTAAGAATTATTGTCGCTTTGCCATAATTTTATTTATGTAGCGTGTATTTAATTTGCTTTTTCAGCGTCTTAGTTGCACATTTTTGAAAATTGTCTTGCATTTTAAAATATGTTTCGAAGCCATACGGTAGCATAGTTAATACTTCCTCCATACGGCAGCACATAACTGCGGGTCATGGTATCGGATAGTGAAAAATACCAATGCGGTTAAAGCATCAATGAAATATCAGTTAGAACAGTGATTTAACGTTGACCGTCATTCGTAATGAACTGCTTTGTTGCGCCAGATGTAACTGTGAAGGAGGTTGGATTTGTGGCGCATGTTCTTGCTGGGATGGGGCTTTGATGCTATTTTGAGAGAAACCACTATTTTGTTTTGCATAGTTATTATGATATGTCCCACATTGTAAAATATGTGATACATTGGCTTGTATATAACCCATTAGGCACCCTCCCCTTACAAGCTAGCTTTTAGGGGTGAGTTCTACCTAATGAGGTCGTATCAATTGGTGCTTTCACCGAGAACCGCACTTGAAAGTTCGAGCCACGAGAGGGGCGACCTATAGGCTAGATTAAAATACTGATAGGTGAGTGAAGCCGTCCAAAAAGAGAAAAGGGCTACCGTCGGGTCAGTGTCGATAGAGTGGACCGACGTGGACGTCGGACTTTCGAAGAGCGGTGAAATGATATGTCCCACATTGTAAAATATGTGATACATTGGCTTATATATAACCCATTAGGCACCCTCCCCTTACAAGCTAGCTTTTAGGGGTGAGTTTTACTTAATGAGGTCGTATCATATTAACAGTATAAAATGGTGCGAAACCTTTTTGAAGCCATGACACACCTTTCTGAAGCCATGACGCACGGCGCGGCGAACGCCACACGCCTTTTTATTTACTGCGAATGTTTAGATTCATTTTAACCATTTCATAAAAACATCATTAAACATAATGTCAAAAATAAAAAGTTTCAAGTACAATAGTTTCTTTAAAAGTCAAAATCCAATATAATAATACATAATACTGATAAACTATAAATCTAAATCCGATTTACATATATACATGATAGATTTATATTACAATTGGTTTTGAAAATATTACATTAAAAGAATTAGATTTTCCACATCAATTACAATATATTCTTGTCTTCAAGCAAAAAAAATTACAGAAAAAAATCCATTAGCATGCAAAATAATGATAATAATAAGCAAAATCATATGATAAATACAAACCTCTATGCAAATTTTGATTGTGAGGAGTAAAAAAAAACAAAATATTTGAAAAAAAAAACTCTTTTTTTTTTTTTGGTGTTGTGCGCCTTTTGCGCTATTCGGTGTGCCTTTAGGGTGTAAAGGTGCAATTGTCGCACCTTGTCTTGGCATGCCTTTCGTACCTATGCTTCTTGATAATTATGGTTCACATTGATTGAGATGAAGGCAATTGGGTTGAGAATAAATTTAAGATTTAGGGTTTTGAACAAAAGAAATTAAACTAGGGTGGTAGCATGGGGTATTGAAAATAATAAAGTAATACTAATACGGGTAATTTTATTCGTACACCATTAATTACTTAGCATACACCAAAAAATATAAAAATTTGTGCAGTACACCAAAAACTATTTTACATACATCATTATTTTTACAAGATTACCCTTGTTCTCATCTTCTTCATCTTCCCTCACTTAAGTATAAGACTCATATACGCAAAGCTAGAAATTCTAACTTTAAATTAAGTCAAGAATAACCAAAATGGACTTTATTTTCTCGCACTAATATTGTAAATTCTTTATTATTGCTTAAAATTATCAATTTGAATAAAATCAACAATAATTTTGTGGAAATTTTTTTACATACTTTAAATTAGAGCATCTAGCGGTTAAAGCTGTCATAACTAATGATATTTTTGGTCAAATGATATAAAATATCATTAACTTATTCATCAAAATGTATTGTATCTGATAAAATTTCATTAAATTTAAAATTTCATATTAGTGAGATATAAGAAAGATGTGTAAAGATGCAATAAGAAAAAGGGTAACTTGGTAACAAATATTTGTAGAAACATATTGGTGGTGTATGTAAAACAATTTTTGGTGTATGAATAGAATTTGACTACTAATAATGATATTTTTTTGCTTCAGCTTGGCACTAGGAAGAGGAAAACTGCGTGCTTTCAATAGTACACTTTCTCAAGATTATCTTAACCGTGCTCTTTGTCTAAACCAAAATAAATAACAATCATCTACACTTTAAACTGTTATACGTCTAGTATACCAAAACAGAGAATAATCAATTATAAACTCGTCGCACAAGTTTATAACTCAGATTTCCACTACACTGGAATTCTGTGTTAATTATTATAACAATATGATTGTTGTAAATAAATTACAACAACAGCGTTATACTATTTTGAATAAATAGTACAACCAAAATAAAGGATAGAATATAGAATTCTAACCGGAATATGTCTGAGGCTCGTCGTAACGATTTCCTTAAGAATTTTATTTCAAAATTCTCCCAAGATACAACAGACGTAATCTGCACGAGATTGTAATGAGTATGTCTACTCTGTGATATATATGGAATGTTGAGCAGTAGAGCAAAGAAGCAGAAGAAATTAGATTGGAATGGGGTGAGAATGTGATCAGTATTCTCTCCTATTTATAATTTCGTCCGCACCCCTTCGAACAGTCGCGTCTGTCTGAAAGGTTGCACCCGTTTCCTTTCATTGCTGCTGTTCGTTTAACGGGCCGCACCCGTTCGCTACTGCCTATGTTCGGCCGCGTCTCTTCAGTCGGGCCGCACCTGTTCGCCTCTAACGGGTCGCACCCGCTTCTGTTCGCCCATGCTTCTTCAGTCAGGTTGCACTCGCTCGCCGCGTCCGCTTATGAACAGTCGTGTCTGTTCACATAGCCTGCAACTGTTAAAAAACCCGGCCCAGTTTTGCAGCAAAATTAGGATCATATTAGACCCAAACCCAAACCCGAGCCCGGCCCGGTTCGGTTCGGTCGGACGGACGGCGGCGGCGCGCGCGCATGTGTGGTGGAGATGCATGATCTCCCTCCTCACAACGAAGCATACATTTGGGTGCCCCTAGGCCCCAACATCTTCATTGCAAAGCCATATATAAACTAGTATGGCTTAGCAATTTTGGCGATGTGGGACTTTATGTATGTTTCATTCATTTTGTTCTTTAGGAATTCCAACAATCCCCCACATGAATGATAATATACATATCCCCCACACAAAGCGAAATATCACAGAGTACATATGGAATAATGCTTTATCGTGGATAAGTAGATATTTCACTTTGAACTTTCCCTAGTTAAAACTTATCGGATCTACTTGGCTAATCGGTGAATTATTTCATCTTGAACCGTCGGCCTTTATTGTATATCCAGACAATAAGCTTTACGAAGCATTGATTCCCTTCTCATCCAATCTCTTGGTTGTGTTCATTTTGGTCCTGAACAATTTTTGGTTCTGCGAGTGTTTTTAGAGAATAAAAGCCTTTTATTATTCTCATAGAGCCGACCCAGCTCACACTAACATAGGTGATCGCAACCATTAAGAGTATCCTACATATACCCCACTTGTTATTTCCAAGATATGGTCATCATTAAAAAACATAGTTTTAACCTTTAAATACTTCTGTAGGCATGCATTTATATTGTGCACCATAGGAATGGAGTTGGACTATGTCCACGCAAATGCATTACGTCTTGAGTTATTCAGAACTGGTTTGCCTATTGATCCTAGTCCGTGGGATCTCCAGTCGCTAGGATAGGTTTCCGTATAAGATAACTCTTGGTGGTTTAGGCTTTTAAACCCATTCCCCTCGATGCGCAGTCAATTTTCTCTCTTGATAAACCTTTAGTAAACGGATCCGCTAGGTTATCATTTGTTCTCACATAATCTATGGAAATAGTTCCATTAGAGAGTAACTGCCTAACTGTGTTATGGCGTCGTCGAATATGTCGTGACTTTCCATTATACACAAAGTTGTGCGCTCTGCTTAGCGCTGCTTGGTTATCGCAGTGTATGCATATGGCCGGTACAGGTTTAGGCCAGAATGGAATATCTTCCAAAAAGTGACGAAGCCATTCTGCTTCTTCGCCTGCTTTATCTAAAGCGATGAACTCTGATTCCATAGTGGATCGAGCTATGCATGTTTGTTTGGTAGATTTCCATGACACTGCTGCCCCTGCTAAGGTAAAGACATAACCACTTGTCGATTTTGATTCCTCTGAATCTGCAATCCAGTTTGCATCACTATATCCTTCTAAGACGGCAGGATATTTTCCATAGTGTAAGGAATAGTTAGCGGTATTTTTTAAATATCCAAGCACTCTCATTAGTGTTTTCCAGTGTTCCTTTCCTGGATTGCTTGTATACCTGCACAGTCGACTTACTGCATAAGCTATATCTGGTCTTGTGCAATTCATGAGATACATGAGACATCCTATTACACGAGAGTATTCCAGTTGCATTACACTCTCATTAGTGTTTTTATGAGGGACTTTTAGGGACATTATTGTGAATTGCTTGATTCTTCTCTTGTCCTTTTAGGGACATTATTCCCTTCATTCCTTTTGTGCGGAAACACGTCTTCAAAGAATGAGGCATCTCTAGATTCCATGATTGTATTTACATGAATATCAGCTATATCAGACTTGAATACCAAAAATCTATAGGCACTACTATTTTGGGCTGGCCCTAAATAGTAACAATCTACTGTTTTTGGTCCAAGTTTGACTTTCTTGGGAGGCGGAACTGGAACTTTTGCCAAGCACCCCCACACTTTGAGGTATTTAAAACTTGGTTTGTGTCCTTTCCATATCTCATATGGAATTGTTCCTGTTTTATTATGAGGGACTTTGTTTAATATGTGATTAGACATATTTAAGGCTTCCCCCCACAAGTTTGTCGGTAGACCAGAGGTTAAAAGCATGGCATTAATCATGTCTTTTAACGTTCTGTTCTTCCTCTCGGCTACACCATTTTGTTGTGGTGAATATGGAGCTGTTGTTTGATGAATTATACCATTTTCGGCACAGAACTGTTCAAATGGTGATTCATATTCTCCACCTCGATCAGATCTCAATATCTTGATCTTTTTATTTAACTGATTTTCTACCTCAGCTTTGTACTTTATAAATGATGTAATTGCTTCATCTTTACTATTCAAAAGATATACATAACAATATCGCGTATAATCATCAATAAACGTGATAAAGTACTTTTTCCCACCTCTTGTAGGTAATGATTTAAAGTCACATAAATCTGTATGAACCAAACCTAGTGGTTCGGTGCTTCTATCAACAGATTGAAATGGTTTTTTAACCATTTTTGCTTCTACACATGTCTCACATTTGTAGTTCTTATCTACTTGGAATTTTGGAATTAATCCCAAGTTTGATAATATTTTCATTTTTCGGAAATTTATGTGTCCTAATCTATCATGCCATAGTAAAATTTCGTGCTCAAGCAAGTAAGAAACTTCAATTTTATTAATAGCACAATCAGAATACATAGTTTTATTGCCGATAACGGCTACATTTGCCTTAAATAGGCCATCACATAAATATCCCCTTCCGATATACATTCCAGCTTTGGACAGAACCATCTTGTCTGACTCGAACACCATTCTGAATCCTTTCTTTGATAATACTGCACCAGAGATGAGATTCTTGCGTATGTCTGGAACGTGGAGCACGTCATTCAACTTGACAGTTTTTCCAGAAGTAAACTTGAGGATAACTGTGCCACTGCCTTCGATCATAGATACTGCAGAATTACCCATATAGAGTTTCTCTTCATGATCGAATTTCTTGTATGTAGAAAACATGGATTTGTCAGAGCAGACATGACGAGTAGCGCCTGTGTCCACCCACCATTGGTTAGGATTCTGAACCATATTGCATTCAGATACAACTGCCGAGAAGTTGGACTCATCCACTTCCATGTTGTCTACTAAATTTGCCTCTTTGTTGCGGTCCTTTTTGAGTCTGCAATCTCTAGCGGCATGTCCAACTTTTCCACAAACCCAACATTCACCATTAAACTTTTTGGTTCGTTTGTTGTCTTTTGGTTTGTTGTCTGGAGCTTTCCTTTTCTTCTGGAAATTCTTCTTTTTGTTTTTGGTCTTTGAATCTTCAGCCACAAATGCCTCCTCGCTTTGTTTTGTAATTCCACGGTTATCTGCCTCAATTTTCAATCGGACTATGAGATCCTGTAAAGAGATTTCCTTCTTTTTATGCTTCAGATAATTGCGGTAATCTCTCCACGACGGTGGCAGTTTTCCCGTGATGGCTTCAACCAAAAACGATTCTCCAACCTTATGACCTTCCGCCTCGAGTTCATGAATAATGATTTGTAGTTCATGCAGTTGAGCAGTCACCGGTTTGGAGTCGATCATCTTGTAGTCCATGAATTTGTCTACAATGAATTTCTTAAGACTGATATTCTGCGTCTTATACTTCGTAGCAAGTGCATTCCAGAGTGCTTTTGCTGTCTTTAGAGGTTGATATACTTTGTATAGCACCTTGTCGAGACAATTCAGAATATAGTTTCTGCATAGAAAATCGGAATGTTTCCATGTAGCAACATCTGCTTCCTTGCCTGGTGAAGAAACCGGTTCCTCCTCCTCGAGATACCGTTGCAGACCGAGTGTGGTGAGGTAGAATAACATCTGATTCTGCCATGTTAAAAAATCGTCACCATCTCCCTTGAACGGTTCAGGTCTGTTGTGAGTAGTAGTTTTTGAAAATTCTACTGTTGCCATCTCTGTTTTAGTAAGAAAACAGTAAAATTCTTAAGATGTTATACGTCTAGTATACCAAAACAGAGAATAATCAATTATAAACTCGTCGCACAAGTTTATAACTCAGATTTCCACTACACTGGAATTCTGTGTTAATTATTATAACAATATGATTGTTGTAAATAAATTACAACAACAGCGTTATACTATTTTGAATAAATAGTACAACCAAAATAAAGGATAGAATATAGAATTCTAACCGGAATATGTCTGAGGCTCGTCGTAACGATTTCCTTAAGAATTTTATTTCAAAATTCTCCCAAGATACAACAGACGTAATCTGCACGAGATTGTAATGAGTATGTCTACTCTGTGATATATATGGAATGTTGAGCAGTAGAGCAAAGAAGCAGAAGAAATTAGTTTGGAATGGGGTGAGAATGTGATCAGTATTCTCTCCTATTTATAATTTCGTCCGCACCCCTTCGAACAGTCGCGTCTGTCTGAAAGGTTGCACCCGTTTCCTTTCATTGCTGCTGTTCGTTTAACGGGCCGCACCCGTTCGCTACTGCCTATGTTCGGCCGCGTCTCTTCAGTCGGGCCGCACCTGTTCGCCTCTAACGGGTCGCACCCGCTTCTGTTCGCCCATGCTTCTTCAGTCAGGTTGCACTCGCTCGCCGCGTCCGCTTATGAACAGTCGTGTCTGTTCACATAGCCTGCAACTGTTACCCAAACCCGAGCCCGGCCCGGCCCGGCCCGGTTCGGTTCGGTCGGACGGACGGCGGCGGCGCGCGCGCGTGTGTGGTGGAGATGCATGATCTCCCTCCTCACAACGAAGCATACATTTGGGTGCCCCTAGGCCCCAACATCTTCATTGCAAAGCCATATATAAACTAGTATGGCTTAGCAATTTTGGCGATGTGGGACTTTATGTATGTTTCATTCATTTTGTTCTTTAGGAATTCCAACATAAACCAGATAACTTTTTCCATTGGCAAAAGGATTTTTCATGCAACCACACCAAAAATGGGATTTAATGCTCCAAGTCCTAGTTAAAATCATAAAGCAGTGAAATCAAAATGTCAATCGGTGTAACCGACATGTTTGTAATTTGAAATAGCACACCCCATGTATATGTGGTTTCCATAAAAGAAAAAGAAAAACATAGGAAAAGAAAATTACCTTCTCAATGCTCTCTTCAAGATAGAGCAAATTTTGAGACGAGGACCGATTACAATCAACAACAGCACCATTAGCTTCAAGTGAAGATGCACGCGTAGAATTGGTATCCGCTTTATATCTCGCCGTAATTCTCGCCGACGGAGGTTGCGGAGGTTGCCGGTGGCTTGTTCTGAGTGGGGCAGGAATGGGGTTTCTAGGAAGTGTAGGCCCATTTGTGCAAATTGGGCTCGAACTAGACGGAGGCAAAATAGAAATCATATAACCTAAATATTTGAAGTCAGATAATATATTTGTGGATACGTTTAATTATATTTTAGTAGAATGGATCTGATTATATATAGACTTCGAACCATTTTTTGACTAGAGCAGAGGGAGAAAAAAAGGTGAATGAAAAGAAACGATTAACAAGGGATCTTCGTTCATTAGAAAGTCACCATGATTTGGAATTTGATATGGAAATGTACAAACAAGGAGATGGACTTGTTCTGATGTGAATTGGATGCCAACCACGTAGAAGTTTTCTGTCTCCTAAAATCTTAAACCTATTTTGGTTTTATCCATTACTATGCTAATGAACAGTACTCCATCTTAAATAATTACATGAGAATGGACTGCATTATGAAAATTGCCTTGCCACGTGTAGTGACTGATGATAATTACATTACACAGAATTAGAAAGATACATTGAATCATGCAATTGTCTACAGGCCAACACATGACACCTGTGCATTTAAGCTCTTGAAGATATTCCCTTTTTTTCTTGGCTATATGAAAAACTAAACTAAAAAGAAATTAACTAGTACTGTGGTCCGAGTGCTGAACACGGAAAATTGTACAATACAATGTTCATACTTATATCGTTAAAAAGTGAAATTTTGCAATATAATGTATTTGTGATTTATTGAAATAAATGAATGATAAACTAAATATATTATATATCTTTTAAGCGTGGATGCAATTTGTTTGATGTAATTTTTTAAAGACTTGATAACTTTTAGGCAAACTGATAATTTTTTTTTTAAAATGTTACTTTATATTGGGTCTTGTCAATAAATAAATATTAGTTAATTGAATTTATTTTAATTTAAAATTCAAGACTACTTGATTATTTTGGGTCTTAGCTTATTGACAATTCCTATACTGGCATTAAATAAATCAATGGATTTAGGTGTATTTGTTGTTTGTAATGAAAGATTAAAAAATTATTATATCAACTTGAATATAAATAGTGGAATCATTTTTTTTAATTGCGTACTTAAATGATAATACATAGTTGTATTACAAATCTTAAGCAGTATATAATATACTGCAAGTCAGCATATGTCTATTGGTTCGAATCGCGTGCTACATATGATTCGAACTTGTAACTTAATGGATCAAAGGCAGAAAGTCTATTCACGGGGTTAGAATTTGAATAAACATTCTACGTAATCCAAAAATTATATATAAACATATGCATTTTATTGTAAAATAATCGAAGAGAATTAAGGACCCGATAAATTATATAAATATTAAACTACGAATGTGAATGTAAAATAGTGCATAACTCATTTCTTAAACTCTATTTCAGATTAAAAATCACATTAATATTTCATATTCACAAATTCTATTTCCACTCCAGTTGTTCACGAGACCACTTCACAAATAAAAAAGAGTGGCGACACGCGAGTTGCGTACGACGAAGGCGATCGGGAGATGAGCGGCGATACAGGCGCGAGCTTCTTCGCGCATTCACGAGGCGATGGGAGTGGTGGCAGCGGCGTTCGCAAATGGGGATGTCGCGATTTCGATTTCGCGTGAGCTCGCGAGTTCAGGGCTTCGTTCAAGGGAATGTTCTCGAGCATAGCAGGAGGCGGCGGCCTCGGGGGTTTTCGAACTAGGGCTGTTGAGCTCGGCAATGACGATCGGCGATGGAGGCGACTCGCGTTCGAGTGTTGAGAGAGGTGGCAAGCTTGGTGGAGGAACTAGCCAGACACTCGAACTCAGTTCGTTGATTTTGGAGTTTGGAATTTCTGGTGTTTAAAACTCGATCGGTTGCTGGTAATTTCGTTACTTCTATTTTTATCTGAGCACATAAATTTTCATAGGAAATTTTAAGTTGTGAACTCATCAATATTTTAATTTGTTCATACAAAAGAAATATATGCAGTTTTCGGACATTATAGTATTGTAATGTTCTTTTAAAATATGTTGTTAAAGAACAAAATTTGTTATATAATTAGCAAAATAGTTATAATTCTATACATTAGTTTAAACATCTGATTAAGGTATTGTGTATATATTTATGGGGGAATTAATTTAAAAGACAAAAATTTGTAAATTTTTAGCCTCAATGACACGATCTTAATATTTTAACCACAAAGACAAACATTCTCCTAAAAATTAATCATAGGAACAAACATTCTTCCAAAATTATTCACAAGGACAAACATTCTTCCAAAACTGCTACCGAACTAAAAATTGATACTTAAAAACTGCTACCGATAACTAAAAACTGATACCTAAAAACCGCTATCAATAACTAAAAACTGATATCTAAAGAAAGTTTTTCTTCAGGCTAAAATACCGAAAGTCTGTCCTTGAGGCTAAAATGTTGAGAAATTTTGTCATTGACAATAATTTCCTTTATATTTATCTATAATGAAATTAAAATTTTGAATTTTTTTTATTTTATATGGACTTGACTGTAAAGTAATTAAAGAAAATATAATAAATAACCGTGAGGATGGTAAACAATATGGATTTAAATGTAAAACATTGGATGATATCAGTGAGAGATATTAAGAAATTGTAGAAATTATAAACTATATGGATTTAAATGTAAAATAAAAAAAGAGAACTCGCTAGGAACCTTAAATTTCTTAAAATTAACAAGCTTTTGACAATCTTCTGCATATTTTTGACGAAGAAGTGCCCCTCAAATTGAAAGAGCACTCATACTGTTATTACTAAATGTAGAAGAGACTACCAACAAATATGCTGGCTGACAGTACTCATACAAAATACAGAGCCAGGATTTGATGTCTCTCCGGGCTAATCAAATATTTTAACTTCACAAACTTAAAGAAAAATCAATAAAATAACACCAAAAAATGTATAATAAATTTAAGAAATGTGAATTTTTAAAATGATATAAGGTATTGGGCATAAAGTGTACTGAATTGAAAATGAAAGAATTAGATGAAAATGTGTTTGAAATTAATCATGCATATAAAGTATTGAATATAAACCGTACTGAATTGAAAATTGAAGAATTGAATGAAAATGTGTTTGAAATTAATCATGCATAAATATAATATAGTGTAGCAACCACTATCATGCATAAATATAATATTGTGTAGCAAAACAGACGGGTTTCATAAATATAATATTGTGTAGCAATTTTACCCGGGCTGTAGCCCAGGTAATCAAACCACAGGTAGCAACCCACTATAATTGAAGGACGAAAACTTGCTGAATATTAAAAAAACTAAATGTAACAACAGAATGCGCAACAAGTAAAAGAGGATAGGCATTGTAAAAGTGCATAAAAGCGCAGCAAGCAATAATGCAGGTGCTAAAAGGGCTTGCGAGATCAGCTAAGAGGCGAGTTTAATTATGTTGGTTTCAAGCTGGTGAAGAAAATAACGTTACAAATAAATATATTTAGATTCTCAATGTTTGTTTCTAATATATGGTGAGCGACAATATGTTGACCATATTAGAAATTCCAATGCACTAAATTTTTAGTTTTGACTATATTTTTTAATTACCTTCATTATTCTTTTAGTAAAAAAAAACTTTATTTATTCCATGTTAGTTTATACGTTTTGTTTTGTGTGAACACTTTATGACTAAAAGCAGAATTGCATAAGAGCTACTTCTCCTTTTGGTTAGTCCCTTTGTTTACTATTTCTAATTGGTCTGTTAACTTATGAAAATTCGTTTTTCTACTTTAGTTATTACCATGCACCAAGAGGAAAAACTAAAAATGGAAGAGCAACAAAATTATATGACCGAAGAAACAAAGAATATAGTATAAAAACAAAGAAAATAATAATAACACACATAATTCAAATTTCTTGGTTTTTATGAGTCTATTTTACGGCTTGTATTTAATAGAAGATTCTAGTTAATAGATTATAATCCGTAAACTATGTACAATCGACCTTTAGCGATATAAATCTAAATATTTAAAAACTTAACATCATTATAACAAACTATCGTTTGTAACATATTCTAAACATGTTTGATATTTTATCGATATTATTCCGATGTTTTAAAATATCTCATATCGGCACTTGACTGATACATACCCATACCAGTATTAACTACTTATAGATACTAGTATATATAATATTTATGAGACTCCTATGTGATAGGTTAAAATTTAATATGAAATGCATCCACTAATCGTAGGACGTCGGAATGTTAAGAAACGGTTGAAGTCCAAAAGGTTGATTAGCCAACTAATGATACACAGAGTGTACTGACACTGATAATACAACTATCTAGTTGTTTTTAGGGATCGCCTACAAAAATAGCGCATATTATTATTACTATTGTTGTATGGAATTTCAGATTTTAACAGTTCAATCGTATTTAATTTGTCATGATCCACATATGAATATTAGCTTTTAGGGTGCATGAACTTTCAGTAGGTGTTTGAAATAAGTCAATTTCATTTCCCAAAATTTAGAAACTTATACATGGAATTTTATGTGTAACAACTATTTTTTGTTCCAACTCCATTCCAGTTTATTTCGTTGTTCGTCTCTGCTAATATGGTCGATTTTATAGGTAAGCATATGAAATTGCACTAGTGGTGTTCTTACAATATCATTGTTAAAAGTACTGTTACATTTAAAATCTTCATTGGGCCCATTTAGGTCAAATATGAGGCCATTGTTATTACACGATATGAGAGATTGGGAATTCCTCCCTCAAGGCAATAAGTGATTCCAAGGATCGTGACAGAAAGAAGTTTTATCTTCTGAGTGTAAAACATGGTTGATGCAGGTTGAAATATATAAAGCAAGATAGTGACCTCTCTCCAAAAAAGTGACGTTGTTAAGAGATTTGTACATGTTATATCTGTTGTTATAATATTTTTAAAGAGTGATATTTAATTTAAGTAGAGTATTGATTTTAGCATCTTATTGGGTTGAATCTGTGTAACACTCCGTAAATTTGACGTTACTTATTGAGTTAGTTAATTAGGTCGAAAAAAAAAAATTATGCAAACGATGGAATTTGACTACGAATGCACCATTGCATTCGTGATGAATTCGGAGCAACTTTTTTATTTGAAGTTTTGCCATCGAAGTTCAAATAAAGAAGTTACGGATGAAAAACAAATTCGGAACCACTACAACAAAACAGTCTTTTTAAGTAGAGTATTGATTTTAGCATCTTATTGGGTTGAATCTGTGTAACACTCCGTAAATTTGACGTTACTTATTGAGTTAGTTAATTAGGTCGAAAAAAAAAATTATGCAAACGATGGAATTTGACTACGAATGCACCATTGCATTCGTGATGAATTCGGAGCAACTTTTTTATTTGAAGTTTTGCCATCGAAGTTCAAATAAAGAAGTTACGGATGAAAAACAAATTCGGAACCACTACAACAAAACAGTCTTTTTACAACGGGCAATGCCCGTTGTAATATGGTTTTCACAACGGGCATATGCCCGTTGTAATAGATCCACCACATTTTACAACGGGCAAAGCACGGTGTAAAAATCTTATATAACAACGTGCAGTGACCGTTGTAATAGGCTCATATAACAACGCACATTGCCCGTTGCAAAATAAATGCAAATTTAAAAAAAAAATTGACAACAGCATCCATGCAATACATCCATACTAATACTAAATATTATCGTAAAATAATTAAAATCACATACGAAAAGACTAAAAGCTAGAGTCATAGAATTCTAACACTCCAAAAAGTTAGATAAGTTTACATGCCAAATACATAAAACATTAACACATAACAGTCTGCTACAAATATTAAGGAAAAGAGAAGGGAAAAACACAATAAGACATCTCCCAATCCCTCACAAGCAACACTCCTCTTTTTATTCATACAACACTCTACTTCTTCACCGACCTGCAACCGTAACTGCCATCTCCCATTCCCTCACAATCAACCGCCAGTTCATTGTCACACAGTCGACGAACAACCGACCTACATACTTGCACTTCTCTATGCATACCCAACCACCACGACACACAGACCAACATAATCGCCCTTCACCGCCCCCCACTAACTCCATAATTTCACAATCCCCTGCTTCGACACAACTATCACAGCAGTACACCTTCCATACTATCACCACCATCTCCCTTCCAAATATCATCAACAGCCTACATCACCTATACATTTCCATATCCGCCTTGCACTACACTATCAACAGTGGTCACTCCATCATCAAACTGAAACATATCGACCTCTGAATCATATCAACATATCCACATAGCTGCTGTCCAAAAATCTGACTGCTCCCCAAATCCTTCCTCAACAAAACTGCTCCTTCTACCACCACATTTCCTTCTACAAATTCATCCAACTTCAAACTGCATCGACATCCAACAGTTAACCACCGTCATTTGCCACCCTTCATCCCAAACTGATACAACAACAAGCAAATATCTTTCAACCATCGTTACTTCGACAACCATCATACCATTCAAACATCAAAGCCTCGACCACCATCCCCATCAACACCAGACTGCCACAACAGTGCACACATCTGTCACACTGTGCATCACTTCCTCTAACCACAGTGCCTACAATTGAGAAAGGCATATTTGCAAAAGGCAAGTAGAAGTTGAATGGAGAAATATTAAACTATAGGCAAGTAGAAAAAACTTCGTTTTTGTTTGTTCTTCTACATCCTTGGTTATATGCCTTCAATAACATCCAAAGCTCTGTATATACCATCTGTCCAGGCCATAAAACATTGTTAAATAGTTAAAATAAACAAAATACAATGCTTACTGAACAAATGAAACAAAAGATGCAACATTTCACCCAAGTGGTTCATGGAGAGTATAAGACTGATTACACCGAAAAGAACGAATGACAAATCGACGATTAATATATCAATACTAGCTATAATACCCCGTTGATTGAAATAGTTGATTTTTTTACCCGTTGATTGAAACAGTTGGGTCTTGTGTATTTTGTATATATAGAAGCCTAGCCTTCCACTTAGCAATAGCACCATGTGTCATGTCTCCCTTCATCATTCTGTTATTCTGTATAGTTTAAACGACGGCAGAGTTGTATAAAAAAAAGGAAGATGTTGTTTACGTCCTTCTTAAAAACAGACGCTCCTCTGTTTTATCTACTCTCATCGTAGCAGCACAGATTGAGCTGGGGATGATATTTTGACCACCACCTCGTCCACCTCTCCGGTCTTTCATTAATGGACCATCAACTATCCTTTGCGTTGCTAATCAAAAATAAACATGAAATGTTTATATAAATTAAAGTAATGACAAAGATGTTTTCAATACAGGAAAAGCTTGCATAGGCGCACACACAAAGGTTTACAGATGAAGCGTTTTTTATATTGAAGTTATAATGTGACTGAGATGCTTTTAATACAGATCATTCATACTATTAGCAAAGAAATAACCATATAATATTTGAAACAATTAACATACCTTTCTCACATTGGCACATACAGACAATTCAGAAATCCCCACCCTACCTCGGTAGGTTTGTCATCATAATGTCTAAAGTAGAGTTGCAATAAGCATTATTGTGACACTACAAAATGTGAATAAAATTTTACGTTCATGGAATGTTTATTCACCTATAGGGAGACAGTGGTGCACCTAGAGGGTTGACTATGAAAGAATTTCGATGAACAACTTATAACTGAATTAATGGAACTTAAGTAATTCATGGTGATATTTTCATATGTAAACAAATAATTAAGTAAATAAAGTGATATGCAAAAAGCACTACAAATTTAATAAGCAAAAAACACTAGAACACTAAAATCTTATTCAAAGTTCACTCAAATAGTTCACTCAAGATTCTGTTATTCTGTATAGTTTACAAAAAATGAAATATGATATTGTATTCATATATTTACCATCCTTGTGACTAGAGGTAGAATCATGGTGAACTTTCTTGGAATTATCGCAAACGGTATTATTAACTGGAGAGTGATCTGTAGAAGTAGAAAAATAAATAACATTGTAAGTGTCTCAAGCATTTTATCAAACAATTCAAGGAATATTGGGAACTTCCTCTCTAATTCAACCACCACCAGCAACTACGAACTTCCCAAACACAGCAATCGCAACTCCTCACGAACCATCACCTCGAACCGTGCCTTCCAATGCCCAAACCCATCGCCTAGTCAAGCAAACCACACCCAAAATCGAATCGCCTCTTCGAACTTCAAAACATTGAATCACCTTACTGTAGCGACCTCAACCTCTTCAAATTGTCGCGGCACCCTCAAAAACGAAGAATTAGGGTTGTAGCGACAGAGCTTGTAGATGGAGGAGCTTGCAGCGGAGGAGCTTACAGAAGTGGTCTTGGCTTTGTCGATTTAAGAATTATTTTGAGAACGAGGGTCTGGATTTGGGAGCGTGAGAGGCAAGGAGTAATTTGTTATTTTAATTTTCGGGGGAACAAAAGGCGGGCTGTGAAATGGGGGGGGGACGTTGTAAAATTGGTATCTATTACAACGGGCATAAAAGGACCGTTGTAATAGCCTACTATTACAACGGGCAGCCAATGCCCGTTGTAAATAGGGCGTTGTAATAGAGTATTTTTGTTGTAGTGAACGAAAATAATTAAAATAAATATATTAACGTTTATATATTAATCATTGGGGCTCACGAGTTGATCTTCATTTGGGTCGGTCGACACCTAACGGCCGACTTGTGCCCATGAGCGGTCGACTGGTTAGCAAGCCGGAGGCTAGGGTTTACCTAGGCCAGAATGGTCCGGATTTTATATATTTTAATCTAACGACTGTGGTTGATTCTAGCGTCTATAAATACAGGTCTAACCCTCTCTTCTCTTCTCATATTTTTCTGAAAGCAGCAGCGAAGCTCTACCATTTTCTCTTCTCCACTATTTTCTAAATTATAAAATATAATATTTATATATGTATGTATGCAAATTGGAGAAGAATAGAAATCAAGTAAAGGAAGTAGAAAAGCGAATCAACACTACGCGATAACGAGGTTATATATATATATATATCTCTGTGTGTGTGTGTGTTTGTGTGTGTATGTGTGTGTGTGTATATGTTTGTATGTATGTATGTATGTATATGTATGTATTTATATTTATATTTCCCTTCAACTCGAAATCTCTTCTCAGATCTATAATTCTAATATATGTATATACCATTTTTATACATATTTCTTGGAATAAGACGGAAATGGAATTAAATAAAAGGTTTTACTTCCGATGTAATATTCCATAAATTTGATCGTTTTGATTTTAAATATCTAATTAATTTTAAATATTCAAATAATTGGATTTTGGAGTTTAATAACTTGAATTCAAATACAGTGATTATTTAAGTATTTGAATTTTGAATTAAATGGATTTAATAATCTTATTTAACTTCTTTTAATTAATAAATAATATTAATGAACTCATTTTGTAAATTTATTTAGAATAATAAATAGAACGGAAAAATATCGATAATGTGATCAAAAAATATAAAACGATATCTAAATATGTGAAATTATCATTCTGGGGCACTGTCTCGGATTTTGACAAAACTAGTGCCGTCGCGACCAGAATATAAGGTGATGTGCGCCGACGAGTTTCGTGGCGAGCAGACGTACCATGTGATCGTTCGAGCTTGGAACGCGTAACGATATTTTTTAAAGAATTAAAAATAAAATAATTTGGGTATTGAAGCTAACTTCTGTATACTTTAAAATCGAATCTCGAAAATTGTTCCATTGATTTCGGATTAGGGGTATTTAGCTAGGATGCCAGTGAGCACGCCTCGATTAGAGTTCATGATTTTTGAGGGTGAATAGTGCCAGATAGTTATCTATATAAGGGCCCTCACCCATCATTCATCTGCCCTAAACCAAACCCTACCCCCTCCAAATCCAACGGGCGATATTTCTCTGGCCACCAGAGGCCGCGATTGCCGTTGGGGTCTGAAGGAGAAAGGTGGGCGTGGGGAAAGGAAGTCCATTGGCGTTAGCCGATCGTCAAATGGTTGAGTGTGGCGATAGGGATCTCGAGATGAACGGTGTGAACTTCTTTTGGTTCGTTTGCGGGGGCGGAGGCGAATTAAAGGCGAGGTCGGCGCCTTTAGGTTCATCATGGTTGGGGCTATCTTCTGTGAAGGTGCGACGACCGAGGAAGGTCGGAGGTGGCGGTGTCGAGTGGATAATGAAGGCGGTTGAGTTTATTTAATCGTGATTTGGGCGGTTTAGAAATCGTGCGGCCAGGATTAGTTAACGAGATGGATTAGTAGTTAATCGTGTATTAGCAAGGTGATTACTGGTTGTTAATTAATTAATTAACCTCAGAATCTTATAAACCCATTAACTATTTCGTACGAGGTCGGATCCAGACACAGTCAGTCGTATGAGATTCACAGAAATATCATCTTCGTATTGGAATTGAATTGGTTGAATTTGGAGCTAGTTAAATTTTAGGCTATTTGTTCGATTTTAGACCAAACCGGAACGCGAAAGCGTCCACTAAAATTTCGGTTAGTAAACTCATCTTTAAGTAAACTATATAATATCTGTGACGCTATAGATTATTGTTGCATGCTTGGATGTTAGTATATTGTTGTTTGATTGATTGTTTGGTTGGATTCCTGTTTTGGAAAAAAAATTACATATTATCTAATTTCAGTGAGCCCATGTAATTATTTATGTTGTTCGTAACCATTGTTTTGTAGTGGACATTTATAGAGAGATCCTAAGGGGTTTCTCGTCAATATTTATTTATTTACATCCTTGCGATGCTTATATTATTGTTTGGTTGAAAATAATTGTTAACATTCTATTTGAATTGTTTAAATGTCGTTACAGCAATTTTCGTCGTACTGTCACTTATTGAATATCATCCCATAAATTTTGTGTATGTTGACTTGAGCTTGTATTTTCATAAAATTTAATAAATCATTTTAATTAATGATACTTGAATTTTAATTAATCGTTTTAATTAATGATGATTAAAAGTAATTAATCATTTTAATTAATGATATTTATTGCTTACGAATCATATCGGTAAAATCATATTTTATATTATCTTAAGAGATACTAATAGTGATAACAAATTTACATATGTTATCTTTATCAACATTATATCACTTTAGGACATATGGAGCTTGAAGTCAAAACCCTAACATTATCCATATTCAACTTGATTTTTCCATAAACAAAGTCTTAGTTCAATAATAACATTTACTATCAACTGTTCTACTCTAGTCAGAGATTTTGACTTTAAGTTGACTACAGATCATGAAATTAACCTCATACAACTGAGAAGACAAATTCTCTATTGAATAGTCTTTCACTCCCAATGCTTCTACTCAGACAAACAATAGTCGTTCGATAGACGTCATGCCATGATTTAACTATAATCAAAGTAAAGTATCCACATTTAAGATCCACAGTATTCTCAACTTGGAAGAACCGTGTAACATTGTCACACTAATATTCCATGTTTGACCATTAGTCTAGCGCTTTTAATAACACCGGTCGATTAGTTGTGTGTAATTTAGTACATTAAGTTGTGCATGTTCACCCAATGTTGAGTCCATTTGTCGTTTTCTCTTCAATGCTTTTTTCTAAAGGATTTTAACTCCCCTAATGGCATCCCTACACTCTTATATCAAACCCTTATCATGCTCGAAGTAAGAACATTTGATTTCATGCTCCTTAACTATGTATTCTAACTTTCTGAATCATGTGCTTTAATTTCAACATATTGTATATATAAGATCCGGGATCACTTACTCAACATCCCTTGAATCTGATATGGATTATATCCTAGCCTCTACACATTCACTCGAATATCATTTTTGAGGGTTATAGAAGTGGTATCAAACTCGGCATCATTTGGAAGTCAACGCGAAGTCCACTATTGATCCTGCTTGTGACCGAACTTGGAATTGATCTTTTCGCTCATTGAAAGATCCATGTGATTGATTGAGCTAGTTGATTTCTATCTCCAGCAGGTTCTATATCTACTTGAGTTTCCCCTAACAGATGGAGTGGTTGGCGTGTTATTCGGCTATAGACCTTCCTCCTCCCATCTAATTGTGAAATGACATATCTGTATTGAAGACATGATTATTGTCAAAGTTGTTCTCTATTTGTTTGGAGGCGAAATGTCTATAGTAAAGTCCAAGTAGTCGTTAAGTTGTGACTCTAAGAAGTTGGTTGGGTGACTAGTCATTTGTGTACAAATCCAAGATGTCATCGGGCACGCGTTGTTTATTGTACAAGCCTATTCCTATAATCTAAGAGAGGTTGATAGTGAAATATGTAGAAAGCTACAGGATTAGATGCAAGATAGGGTCTGAACGAGTATGTGCTTACTTTTTTTATTTATTTTACTTTCCACTACATTATTACTTAGTTAAACTATCGCTCGAATTTATTCATTATATTAGTTAGAATATATATTAGCACCAGTGCTTAGTATATACTTTGGTCATATTCCCCACTCTAACAAGACTTTCAATTTGTAAAACACCTTAAAAACTAGAATATTATAAATTGAATGTAAGAGAATAGTTGGTGTTGGGAAAATAGCAAAACATACTCCTCAGCAAAACATACTCTTCAAAATCGGTTTAAAAGTTTTAAAATTTCTCCTGGACTAAATCCAATATATTTAAATAGGTCTAGAAAGCTAATGCTCCTCCCGAAACAAAACTGCATATGTGGCTAATCCTATACAAGAAATTAAACATAATCGAACTCCTAAAGAAAAAGATCTACACATAGATTAAAAAAAAGTGTTTTATGTGGCTAGAAATAGAAAACGTAACGCATCTATATTTTAAGTGCCCACTAACTGCTATTCTTGTAAGCACGCTTAACATTTTTTGCTATAATATTACCAATGGTGACTTTAATTGCGACCGTTACTAGAACGACTTTAGATTTTAATACACCAAAGATCACATAGTTTTACTTGATACAATATTCACTATTACTTGCTGGTATCTATGGATTAGAAGAAATCAAAGAGTGTTCAACAACATTAATACTCCCCCGACAAGCTAACGTACGCCACGTGCTCATTAGTTATAATTGGGTTGTAAACCCTTCCCATAAATTGGAAAAAAAGTGTTTACTTTAAAGAATTTAAGCGCATTCGCGGACAAGCGGCTGGAGCCTAAATTAGCGGTAGCGAAAATTTATGTTTAACTTATCTTAGATATGTCGGACGTAAATTTTACATAGTTTAAATTAACCCCTCTACTCCTAGGTCAAATACTGGCAGTGCTAAGTCAACCGGCTTTTGATTATACAAGGAGTGCGGATCTGGAAAATAACGACGGATATCAGGGAGGCTAATTCAATCACGCGGTTATACTTTCTGTCGCATGGTACCGTATTTTTTTCTGCCGGTTGAAGTAGAATGGTCGTAATACTTTACATAGTGGGGTCCAATATATCAACGTTGACACGGTACCTATTTTTTAGTTACATAAGAGCATCTCCAACCCAAGTGGCTTGTAGTGTGAACTAAATCCTATGTGTCAAGTATTGTTCACAATTGTGTAAGTAAAATAATTAGACATGACATTGAAAATAAAACATCCACTCCAATGTTAACTTCTTGGTATAAACGACTTTGCCTACATGTCCCAGTTATATTATAGATAAATAATATTTATTTGTAAAATAATATTTTTTATTTATATTTTATTGCTCACAATGTGAAGTGGAATATCTAAAACTAGACATTTCACTTGACAATGTCTATTTAATTTTATGTCAAGTCAACATTACATTCTAATTAACATTAGCATTGGAGAATACAATTTAAATAATTTGATGTTTTGATAATGTGTAATTGACATTATATTGTATTTAGACAAGGATTGGAGATGCTCTAAACATAAATGGTTAGGCAATATATGTAGATAAATAAATGAGATCCGTCTTACCTGTTGATATGACTGTCATAGTATGACACTTTGAATAGAAATAATTTGTCTCATCCTGACAAACCCTTACATACTGGGATGGCTCCATGGGCTTGCTTAATAATGGTAGCTGAAACCAAATACTTTGAAAGATATTTGATAAAATGTAATTTCTTTATTGAGAAGATTATTTTGTATTGAATTTAATTACAATGTAATACAGAGAATGAATATATATACATGATATAATGGGCTGTCTATATAAGCCCAAACATTGAAGTAATTCGCAACCTTATAGATAGATTGATCTGAGCCGTTGAGATGAATGAATGGCTGAGATATGGTGAGTATTAGGTTTCGGATAACCAAGTGTGCTTTTATCATTGTCGAAGTAACCCGATTGCCATAATATCCTAATTCCCCCTTTCAATTGCGGCTAGGGTTTCTTTTCTTCCTCTTGCTTCTGTTCTTCGGAAATGTCTTTAATACAAAGTTTGTTCTTTAGATCTTCAAAATACTTGTGTGATAGCGCTTTTGTGAATATGTCAGCTATTTGACTTGAGGCTGGAAGATGGTTAACTTCAAGTTTTCCTTTTGCGATCTGATCTCTGACGAAGTACAGATTAATCTCGATGTGCTTCGTTCGAGCATGCAAGACTGGATTGGCTGAGAGAGCTACTGTGCTAGAGTTGTCACACCAAATAATAGTTTTGCGTGAAAGCTTGATCCCTAGTTCCTTAATTAGGGCTTTTGTCCACATCACTTCGGCAGTGGCTGATGCAACGCTTCTGTACTCAGATTCAGTGCTAGAACGTGAAATGGTTGGTTGCTTTTTGGCACACCATGAGACGGGGTTTCCACCTAAGAAGATGCAGTGTCCGGTTGTAGATCTCCGGTCATCACAGTCTGAGGCCCAGTCAGCATCGACAAATCCTTGAATAGATAAGTTTCTGCTCTTATTTAACTTGATTCCTTGATTTGATGTACCTTTGAGATATCCGAGTATTCATTTTACTGCTTTCCAATGTAAGTCTAGTGGTCTCTGCATAAATTGACAAACCTTATTTACAGCAAAAGATATACTGTGTCTGGTTACAGTTACATATTGTAGAGCACCTACTATGCTCCTATATTACTTTATGTTATCAATTTGTTCTCCTTTATATTTAGACAAGTGTAAGTTACTTGTCATTGGTGTAGGCATTGGCTTAGCTTCATACATTTTTGCTCTACTCAATATTTCAGAGATATATTTCTGTTGACTTAAGATAAGTCCCTTGTCAGCAGTAGTAATGACTTCTATACCTAAGAAATAATGTAGCTTGCCTAAGTCTTTAATGGAGAAAGTTTTGTCTAACATGTTGATAACATATTTTATTTCTTCTTTGTCATTGCCTGTAACTATAAAATCATCCACATATACAAGTATGTAAGTGATATACCTTTCATTTATTTTTGTGTAAATAGAGTTGTCAGACTTGCATACCTGATATCCCATAGAAATTAAAGTAGCTTTTAATTTTTCATACCATACTCTGGGGGCTTGCTTGAGACCATATATTGCTTTGTGAAGTTTGCAAACAAAATTCTTTTTGTCATTTTGAATGTAACCTTGGGGTTGCTGCATGTAGACTTCCTCTTGTAACTCTCCATTTAGGAAAGCATTATTTACATCAAGCTGCCTTATATCTCATTCATAGTGTAAAGCTATAGTTAGAATAATTCTGATAGTGGCTGATTTAACCACTGGTGAAAAAGTTTCTGAAAAGTCAAATCCATACTGTTGAGAGTATCATTTGGCTATGAGTCTAGCTTTGTATTTGACTTTTTTACCTTCTGGTAGTGTTTTCAACCTGTATGTCCATCTACTGCCTATTATGTTTTTATTTGTTGGTGCTGGAACCAAGCTCCATGTTTTGTTTTTGATTAATGCACTGTATTCTTCATCCATGGCTTCTCTCCATTTGTTGTTTTTAGCAGCTTCATCATAGTTGCTTGGTTCCTTGTAATTTATGTTGGCAGTGTAGATTTTTGGTTTGAATATCCCATGTTTTGATCTTGTAATCATAGGATGTCCCTCTTGTGCAGGTGCTGTGTCACTACTATTTGGAAGTAAGCTATTGTCTTGATCATTATTCTGATCTTCAGACTCACAACCTTCAAACTCATTGTTATATGAGTTTATATCATCACTCTGACCTGGCCCTTCAATGGGCACTGTGTGTTGGAGGTTTGATGCTGTATTCTTATTATTTTCAGCACTTTTGGATTCTTCTTTTCCCCATACAGGTATGGGTGGTAGAAATTTCTTGGCACTGTAAATCTTTTGGGTAGTTTTTATGTCTTTACTAGTGAATGGAAACACACATTCATTAAATGCAACATGCCTTGATACAATTATTTTCCCTTCACTTGTAAGACATTTGTATCCTTTTTGGCTAGTGGCATATCCAAGGAAAGTACAGGGTAATGATCTAAAACTTAACTTATGTTGATTATATGGTCTAGTGCATGGATAGCATAAGCATCCAAAAGTTTTGAGGAATGAATAATCTGGTTTTGTATTATACAACATTTCTAATGGTGTTTTGTTCCTCAAAACTTTTGTAGGCATTCTATTTATGAGAAACACAGCAGTTGTAAATGCATCTGGCCAAAACTTTAAAGGCATTGATGCATGTGCAAGCAGTGTTAGACCAGTATCAACAATGTGCTTGTGTTTTCTTTCAACAATGCCATTTTGCTCAGATGTGTGTGGGCAGGTAATTCTGTGATTTATGCCTTTTTCAGAAAAGAATTCTTTTAGATTTTTAAACTCAGACCCACCATCTGTTTGTATGGTTTTAAGTTTCTGATTTGTTAGATTTTCAGCTTGCCTTATAAAATGAATCACTACATTCTTTGCATCAGATTTTGACTTAAGTAATAGAATCCAAGTATATCTAGAGAAAGAGTCAACAAAAGAGATGTAGTAATTCATTCCATAATCAGAATTAATGGGTGCAGGTCCCCATAGGTCAACTACAACAATTTCTAGGGGTTTGTTGTACTTTGTTAATGAATTACTAAATGATATTTTGTGACTCTTTCCTAACTGACATGCTTGACATACATATGGCAATGATATGTTTTCACATTTGATATTGCTGTCTTTCAAAATATTTTTAATAATAGCTATACTGGGGTGACCCAGTTTACAGTGCCAAGTATCAAAAACTTTGTTAAAATCTATTGTTTCATCAATTTTTGAATAGTTACACCATTTATCCTTCTGCCTTGGTTCACTATTTTGCAGTAGACTAAATTTATATAACCCATTGTGCATTTTACCCTGTAAAAGAATATCCTTATTTAGTAAATCTCTGATTAGACGGAATTTTGGGTAAAATTCAAAATATACTTGATTGTCATTAGCAAACTGAGAGACACTTATTAGATTCTTTAATTTGAGGAACTCTAAGAAGATTATTTAAGTGTAACTCTCTTTTGCTATTGAGTTTGGCTTTGCCAGTGTGTGTGATTTTTAATGAACTACCATTACCAACATAAATGGATTGTGTACCTCTGTATTCCTTGTTTCCGAGATTGAGATTCTCTAAATTGCTTATCACATGATTAGTTGCCCCAGAGTCTGGATACCAATCTTCATATAGTATATCATCATTCTTGATTTGATTGTCTGATTCATTTTGATTCTTTGAATGGCTGCCTTGATTTCTTGCTTCTGTTTGAGTAAGATTGACATTTGGATTGTGATTTCTTTGAGTATTGTTTGGATGTTGGGTTATGACAAAATTCTGATCAAATCTGAAGTAGCACTTATAAGCAATATGTCCTGGCTTTTCACATATTTGACACTTGACTCTGTTATTGCCAGACCATCTTCCTCTACCTCTACCTCTAACATTTTGACCACTTCTTTGACCTGTTTGGGTTTTGTCTTGACCCTTTCCTTTGAAGTTGGTGGTGTAATTTACTGAATAGTCTGTGTTGGTAGCTTTCTTTTGTTCAATTCTTCCTTCTTGAGATAGAAGGGTAGAGTGGACATATTGCATATCTGGTAGAGTTCTCTGTGATGATAGAACTGTAACTAAAGATTCATAGTTTTCATCCAGACCATTTAAGATGGTTAATACTTGTTCAGATTCTGAAACCCTATGTCCAGCAGAAGCAAGTTTATCACAGTAGTTCTTTGCTTTTGTAAGATATTCTTGCATTGTCATATTTTCTTTCTCTAAGTTTTGAAATTGCTTTCTGTAGTGCATAATCCTTGTTGCAGTTTGAGAATTAAAGATTTGTTCTATAGCTTTTCATATATCACTTGATGATTTACAACCAACTATTTGAGATAAAATGCTCACACTTACAGATGACATTATCCAGGAAGCAAGAAGACTATCTTGTTTTAGATAGTTTGAGTATTCACTATTAGGTATCATATTGTCTTTATCATCTTTAACCATTTTGGGTGGAATGGTTAACATACCATTGATATACTCATCTAAACCATAACCTCTGATGGCTGTTTCAATCTGATATTTCCACAACAAGTAGTTATCTTCATCTAGTTGCACTGCTAAGTGTCCTTTTGGTCTGATAATTTGCAGATTTTGACTGTTGCTAGTATTTCTGGTGGTTGGAGAGGTGGTTCCTGAGTTTTCTTCATCTCCGGCCATGGTTTCAATGATTGGCGAGGCAGTTGAATGTGAATTGCAGCCAAGAACTGATACTTATACTTCAAGAAAAGACTAACAGTTGTGTTGTTTATCAAGAACTGGTTTCTTAATAAATTTCACACTATAGTGATGACAGGGGTTACCACTTGACTCGATGATGTTCACAAGAACTGAGAGATTCTGCAGCCTAGCTCTTTTTGAGTTTTAGGCGAGACAGAGAAATAAGAACAGATGCTAGATTAAGAGAGGGGTATAATCTCTGGTGATGAGAATTTTTTGAGGAGATAATCAAAATATACTTCTCTTGCCGTTGGGCATTGAATAATGCTCTGATACCATGAAAGATATTTGATAAAATGTAATTTCTTTATTGAGAAGATTTTTTTGTATTGAATTCAATTACAATGTAATACAGAGAACGAACATATATACATGATATAATGGGCTGTCTATATAAGCCCAAACATTGAAGTAATTCGCAACCTTATAGATAGATTGATCTGAGTCGTTGAGATGAATGGATGGCTGAAATATGGTGAGTATTAGGTTTCGGATAACCAAGTGTGCTTTTATCATTGTCGAAGTAACCCGATTGCCATAATATCCTAATTTACTTCTCGCCCTAACTAATAATTTAATGTCATACGTAATGTTCGAAGCATACTATGCAAGTTTTGAATGTATAACCTCTTGCATGAAGTCCCAAAATCAAAGTCCTAACCACCGAAAATGCAAATTATTTTATAGTAAAATATATATACAGCATTACTCTAAAATTATGAACATGTTCAACTATAAGTTACAGTGTCGTGTGTACTGCAAGTACATTTGTTAGTTAGGGCAATCTTTTCCAGGTAAGTTGTTCAGTAAAACAATTATAACAGTATTTGACATAGGAGCAGAGGGATTAATATAACGTCATTGGCGATGTCAAATCAGAAATCTTTGAAATACGCTGGAGTTTAACAGATTTTAGTGTGCACAAATATTTTTTGCCATCAGAATATTATTATAAAGTTCGAAGAGTTCACCGAGAAACTGATTAACCACACCTTAAAACATGTACAAAGCTTGCTCAGTTTCATCAATTTACATGAAGCATTCAACAATCCGATGCACTATAACATAAGTGAATCCTTAATCCTCATCATGCCCTTCCTCCTAAATGGCCTACACGCCTCCACACTGAGATCAACCGCCGCCGCCAGCGCCATAAAAATGGCCGCATCCTCCACACACGTCACATGCCTCATGGCCAGCTGCACCACAGGCTTGCTGCACTTTCCTTCCCCCTTCACCTTACAGCTCATCACAAACCCCCCTCCATCGCAGCCCAGATTCCCAAACTCATCTATCGTATCTATACAAAAATCGCCTCCTTTGTCGACTCCTATCACTACCTCGGACACCAGAACCCCAGACTCCTGACCCTGGGGAAGGAGGAACAGGCGCATGCAGAGGGAGTCGTGGGGACCAGAGTCGCGCCAGGCTTCCAGTCGGCCCCACGGGTGCCAGCTGTCTGTTGGGCCGGCGTGGTCGGGTCGGACTACGAGCCATGAGCCTGGGTTCGACTTGGACACTATATTGTGGGTCGTGGATGGCACGAATGGGGTCGCCATGAACGCTGCGGCGGCCGCAGAGCCCGATAGATCATGGATCACCACCTTCCAGCCTTTTCTTTCCCTTTGGGATGAGTCCTGGACTTCGCTGTTGTAGTTCGACCAGTAGTTGCTAAGTCCATCTTGTTGATATGACCTGTTGTTCATAACGCAAATTATTTATACCATTTTTAAAGCAATTTTAACATTTGCATCAATTTGCAACTAAATGTAGACAAGTATAATAATAATTGTATGCGAAATTAAACTAAGAATAATCTGAAGACAAATTCTAATTAAAGACCAAAAATTGCATAACCTACACAGTTATTTTTATATTTTACCATTGGACAAAATTATCTTTGTTTATTATTTATATACACCATAAAGAAATTTCTAATTCAGCTCAATGAAACACTATATGAAGTCTGCTTCTCACCAATTGTAAAATCACTACAGTGAATAAAATGAAGGACTCAAATCTCATGTTATAACACTTCACCCAAAAAGCACTTCATGCCAAGGGCACCTCCAACAGGTTTCTAAAACCCGTTTAGTAAAAAAAAAAAAAAAAAAAATTGAAGTGTTAAACACTATTTAGTTATAAAAAGTTTTCAGAAACCCATGCTCCTTCCTCGTAGAAAAAGTAGGAGCGCTTATCATTTTTTTTTCTCACCACACTCCAACTCAAGCTCCTTCCTCGTACAAAAATGTTGAAGCGCTTAACACCTTTTTTTTTGGCTCACCACACTCCAACTCAATCTGCTGGAACCTGTGCAGTTAAAGCACTCGGCAGAATCAATGCGGCGAAGGTGCAAAATGTCATAGCGGGGATACAGCGAGGGTACATCGGGATATAGCGGATGACCTTAAAATAGCATATAAAACTCGTACTTAATGTTTTTACAAATATATAAATGGTAATTGAATGAAAAATTAACATTCAATTGAATTATAATTAATACATAAATAATTTAAAATAAAAACATGTGCAAATATATGTAAATAAACGTAAAACTGTTGTTTAACGTAATTGAATTCAGTAGAATATTAGAGTATTTTCATTTTTGAAAATATATTAAAAATTCAACTAAATAAATTAATTTCATAATTTTCATAATGTGTAAATGTCATTTTTCAATTCATTTCTTTTAAAGAAGATATAGCGGAAATAGCAGAACATAGCGGGAATAACGGGATATAGCGGAAATAGCGGGGCTTAAAGCGGAAAGGCTATATTTGGGGCTATATGGAAATATCATAGCGGTAGAAATCCGCTGTGAGATATAGCAGGGTTATAGCGGGGCATTAACTGCACAGGCTGGAACGTGGTGAAGCCAGAAAATGTGGGAATCACTCTCACTTTTGCACCAACACCTGCTGAAGATGCTCAAACTACACTAATCTTGCTCTTGACCATGTCCATCTCTACATGAAACTAAACCTTCTTGTACAAAAATTAGGGTTGTTTCGAACAATTTTTGAGGGGAATTGAAGAAAAGATTTTCTTAGCTGTATTTACTGATTTTCAATCTGATTTAGTGCTGCATAATTTAGGGTTTTTGTATGTTGAAGTTTGGAAAATTGGTAGATGAAATTAGTGATAATATTATAAAAACTGATGTATGTTAAACTTTGACGTACAATAGTTTTGAAAGTTCAAAAATGTAGGTAAAGTAAATTTTGGTCCTTAAACAGAATTTGACAAATTTCAATCCCTGGTTGTACTAAAAACAACATTATTGGTGATGAATAACTATAAGATCGAAGATATTAATTTCTTACCTCCTATCTCGGCTGAACTTGCAACTAAATATAGGTTGCCTAATGCTCCCTTGAAGTTGAACTATCTGAGGGCTGGACGCAGTCTCATCTTCAAACTGAAACACATATCTAGGATCCAAATCAAGCTTCACCCTCAAATGCAACTCCTGCTGATTCTTCCCTATCTGAATCCACCCGTTATGAATCAACTGTGGCTTCCCTTCACTCCATTCAGGCCCCACTTCCATTTTGAACGATCCTATTTTCTTCTTCATGCCTGTCACGTTACAATTTGGAGAGTTCTTCGACTTTCCAGTGTAAACTACGACTTCGAGAAATGGCTGAGGAGCTTGAAAGCAGTTTGATGTTAAGTATGCCTTTATATTAGATTTTTCAAGGTAGAACACTACTGGATTGCTTTGAGACTCAGGGTTGAAATCGGAGGATAGTACTATAGGAATTGGAGCAGTTTGAATCGGAAAGCCTCGTAATCGAACCTCACAGTGACATGAGTTTGCCTTTTTGGTTGGTTTTGATGCTATGGTTGGGATTTTTAGCCCAAGAGATCCGATTGAGAGCCTCAAGAAGTCTTGTGGATCCATCATTGTCACAAATCATGATTCATCTAAAGGGAAGAAAGCATGATATTAAAAGAAAAAAAACATAACTAGTACTCTAAAACAACTTATAGTAGTGGTGAAAGGACATGTCTACAAATTGCAATTAAATGAACAAGCAAACGCATAAAAAGAGTTGAAACAAGAAAATAATGAAAATGAGGTGCAAGTATTCATAACATTTCCTTACCAGTTTTGCCACGTTATCATCGACGCATCAAACAATATCATTAATGGATAACTCTTTTAGGATTCAAAATATTTTAATAGCCTACATGATATAAAGTCCAGCTCATAGGCATGGGAAGAAGAAATAGTTAGCATAAATGTATGTTAGTCTAGATTCAATGATTGGTTGCTTAGCGTATGAAACGTTCTTTAAAAAGGTTGAATGAAAGGTAATAGAGAAAAGGAAACCAAAAGACAGAAGCAAATTAAATAAAAGGCATGACTAAGTGCAGGGCAGCGCAGATTTGGTAAATATCTTATTGCAAATTTAAAAGCAACTTTCACATGACTTCAAGATAAAAAGCTCCATTAGCTTTCAACTTAAGACCAGTAAGCAACCATGAAGTTCAAACTATTTCTCTAATTTTGCAAGGGTGATAATTTTGCATGTGTTATAAACTTATTTATAGTGATTCTTATGTCAATTTTATAAACTTATTGTAGTGATTTTCATATCAACAGCAAAAATTGACAATCTACACCATCTGTAAGCTTAATATGGCCCAGAAACAGTCTGCCAGCTTCAATTAGTTAAAATTTGTTCTCCTTTTCCAATAATTAAGAGCAGGTTGTTTCAAGGTTTTAAATAATAGTTTGTTGCCTCTACACTGTGTAGTAGAGACATTGAATGTTTATATACCTATTTAATATGGTTGTTATACGTGTCTAGGCTATGCTGTTACGGACAGGTCGGAAAACTAGCATTGAAGTTTCTACAAATATTTTGCATCTACAAACGATAGTTTTTAAGACAAGAAGAATAATTGTAATTAACGTAATACTATTTAAAATTAGATGCCAAATCCACAAATCAAATTTAGATGGAGGCTTCAATATCATAATGCCTAGCTTGCCTAGGGGAATCAATTCTACATTTGGTTACACAACACAATATCTTACCGATTGTTCCAATGATCATGGGAAAGACATCAAATGTCTCTTTAGATGAGAAGCAAAAATCGGTCTGAAAGCAAGCTAATTAAGGTGTTTCTTCGGACTGGTGTGCTCATGAATCAAGTGGATTTGACCTTGAATTCTAAGAACCAGTTCACTCAAACTAAAATTTGAACAAGTGGGATTATCATTTATTAATGCATCTTATTTCAAGTCACTTCAATTCATAATATCAAGGTTCAATTCTTCCATCACAATCCCATATGGTCCATGTTTCCATGTCCCAATCTCATATGGTCGATGTCCTCATACAGTCTGAACCATTTATTGTTCATTAATTAATTAAATTAACTAAGTTGATGGAATAAAGTGCTCTGATTGTGGAAGACGGGGTGCATGGGATTTGGACAAAGAGGATTTCATCTCATAATATCAAGGTTGTGGTAAAAGAAAGATGTTGCTTATACTGTCACAATTTTAAAACATTGCTAAGAGATTTTTTCTAGAGTTGCGGTTGTAAAGAAAAAACAAGAAGCATACCTTGCTTTTTATCTTCTCTTTTTCTACTTTTTTGGATGAATTAACTTCTTCAAAGCAACTCCAATAGCAAGTTTTTTTTTCATGACAAAGATTAAAGAACGTTATCTCGGCTCCATTACTTTACAAAACGAGTTCAAATTCCTAACAAAATGAATATTAAATTTAGTATAATTTTTCTTAAATTTTACCACAACCATAAATGTTAAGCAAGATAAAACCAATATTTGCTCCGACTTTTCTCTTTTTAACAGTTTTAATGACAAATTACCATAAAAGTAGAAAATTATCTGTTGTATATGGATAGATAATTCATCAAAACTCTACCAAAACAAAGAAAAATGTAGCGAATATCATCAACAGAATGCAGTACACACACTAGTATCAACTAAGAACAATTTAGATACTCCTTGCTTCGTGTATAATCCAATTCTAAAGAAGAATTTTCCAGTTTTTCGTTTCAAAAATTGAGAATTTTATCAACTGGGCTTCATCAGTTTGCCAATTATAGTCATGACTCAAGCATATAATGATTGAAGTAAATTTTACAATAAAGCTAAGTAATAAATTTATATGGGAAAATTTTACGGTAAAGAAAGTTCCGATTTCACTAAACCCAAAACGTAAATTAGAACAAAAGAAAATTCACATTTACCATTAAAGCAATAACCTTTACAACAACAAAAAGGCATAGCAAAGACACAAAGAAAGATGAAAGTACCATTTATGTTTCCTTTAGCTGCCAGCTGCCAAAACAAGAAAGGTGCGAAGACTGAAGAATGTGCAATATAAGCAAAATAGAAGGAAGAAAACGATAGAATAGAAGAAATGGATTGGATGGATAAAAGGAGATGCATAATCAAATATAAGGGGATTAATATAGATAATAGAAAATTGGAAACAGCTGTAATCAAACTTAGCTTAATAAAATATCATTATCAGCCAGTGGAGAATGAGGGTGATGGATTGTGCACTTTGAATTTATTTTGTTGGCGTTAATTGACAGAACATCGTGGGCGATGACATCGATTGTGGAATTTATTTGTGTTTTTCGCAAGGGGTTTCAGATAAATATGCAGGTGATAGGCGAGTCCAAAATAATTAAACCTTCTGTTAAAAACCTAACTCAACTCTAAAACCTTGTTCTTGGATATGTCTGGCTGTCAGCACTCCGAGAGTTCGGCATTTCCTCCATTCAACATGACAGGGATCACATTGAACTTAAAGGTTTAACTCCACGTTTTTGGATGGAGCATTTCGGCTCTATTCAAGAGAGTTGTTATTTGATGTTTCTTCAATGAATTATCATACAACTTTCACTACATTAAACATTGAAATAGTTTTTCGGTACAATAATAATCAAAGGCCGTAGGTTGAGCTTTAATTAAAGAGATTCGACTTTAGATTAATACCTAAGGACTTAAGTGCTGAAACGGTAGTAAACGTTAGACAATAAAGTAAACGTCGAAACGGTAAAAAGAGACATCAAATTTATATTGGTTTAAAAAATTTATTACATTCGATATCAATACATTTCTTATGTACTGTTATGGCTGTTATAGCCAAGAATAAAAAATGTTAGGACCTTGATTGTTGATTTTGATGACAATGGCCATATAAATGACGTTACTAATTATTCTCCAAGATTGTATAATTTCATATGCATTATGAAAGTATTAGAAGGCTATATACAAAGTAGGGAATCAAACAAATTAATAAAATATGAAGTATATGACTCAACACAATTGATACATGAGCACTTCAAGACTTTAAAGTTATTCGAAGTGTTAAGTCAATCTACAAAATCGTATATTTCTTGTTAAATTCCTCCTATAAACTATACATCAGGATCCATTGACCTCGATCGATTCATAAAAATTTACCAAAGCCCGAATACAATAAGTTTTAGAAAATTATAACTGTTTATTTCGGTTCTAGAAGTGTTCCTAAAGTGAGTCAGCACTTCAACTGAATGTATGTCGACATACTCGGTTACGCAGTTTTTTAGTACTCAAACCAAGGGATTTTGGCGACATCTCTTCATCAAAAGACACGTCCCTTCAACTACTATATAAAAATGTCGGTAACAACGAAAATCATAATCTCACTTGCTCTAATTCTCTTTGATTTTCACTTTAATACTTTTATATTCTAAAAACATTCATTTTCCTTATTTATTGCAAATGCATGCTCTTTCACTCATAGTCTTCAAGAAATTGCAAAAAACAAAAGATTAGAGAGATTTCTCTTGAATTTTTGTTCATTTGCTCTGTAATTTTATCCTATTTCTCATAAATTTCAAATATACAATGCAATTGGAGGACTATATAGTCACTTGTACCGAAAGATCACGAATATATACTGGAGATACAACATCTTGTAATTACTTATACTACCATAGTACTTGGTCAACCTTGGCCCTTTTGAAAAGTCAAGGTAACGAGTGTTATTTCCATCAATGGAAAGTCAAGTGGTTAATTGTTCTTACCACGAGCAGAAAGCCAAGAGGTTAGGCGAATCTTGCCACCCGTGAATTGCAATATTGTAAGGTGTTCTTGTTACTCGTGGAAAGCTAGTTGTAATAGTGAAATTTTGTATGGGGAGTACAAGAGTGGATGTACCATTGGATATCTGAACCAGTATAAAAATTCCTAATGTCTTCTATTCCCTAGTTTTATTTTACTTGCTTTTACTTCTTAGAGTTATTTTCCTATTAGTGATTACCAGGTATATTGCAAGTTAAGTGTTACACTCATTTTCTCGCAAAAAAATTTCACAAGTGGATAAAACATGACAAAAGCACAACGTAGGAAACTCCGCAATAAGGGTACTAAAAGCTAAAGAGCTCGCGACATCTCTATTGTGTAGAACTATTGGATCAGGTGCATTGATAATGGGGTACATAAAATAGGGAAATTTCAAAAAAAAATCTTTATATTAAGTTTGCACTAGATCTTATTTTGTGTTTACATGAATAATTTCTTTGCCCTAGCTAAATCATATTTAGTGAATATTAATAAATGAGAAGTTTAGTATTTGAATCATATGGAGATCATTACGTATACTAGTATCAACGAATGTATCAATATCCTTTTCTTGATACATCTCACCGAGGAACAATTTAATGATTAGTATTTTGAGTGTTCGATTCAAAACTCATGGTACATACACATCCACAACCGCAATCGATAAAATATTTTTTCTAAGAATTTTTTACTTACTAATGTTTAGTGTATGCATATCATTACTTGTATCACATCAAGACCTCTAGCTCCAGCAGTTAGAGGTATGACGCTTTAGACAAAGAATACATAGGTCATAGGTTTAAGCCCCTAAGACATCATAATGAGTGCTCTTCTTGAATAAGTATCACTCTTTTTTTTGGAAATAGGTACTTTTATTAACAACAGAGAAAAAAGCATATATTTCCATGATATGCCTCATTAAAACCTTGTAATCCCCCTAACCTAGACGGGTGCCTTACAAGGAAAAAGAGTACATATCACTTCCATATATTAACATTACAAAATCATGTCTATAGGAAACAAGGAGTTGAAAAGATGGAGGAGTAAACAAACACAGAAACGCACTCAAAAACACCCTTAAATGCTCCTTGATCTATAGACACGGATATACATCTAGAAAAACAAAAATAACCAGACAAGGTAAACCGCCGAGAGGCCTACACGTGTCTTAAACCAACAACTCCATCATAAATGAAGCACAAAAAAATATCTCCAGGAAGCAGAATCGACCATGAAAAGCGAGAACCAACAACTAGACCAGAACAAAAATGGATCTAAGAGCGATCCAAAAGCGACAACCTGCATCCAGAACTAGAGACTTCAGGGAATAGCAAAAGCAAGGAAAATAGGATCGAAGGCAGGCAAGAACTAGAGGAGATCAAGAGATAATCAAGGAGGATGTTGATGAATATCGAAGCTCAGATTAGCTAAGATAAGTCTCGTCTCTAAATTCGTAACTTGATTTTGCACAATATACTTTAAAAGAATTTTAATATCTTGAAGCAAGAGGTTAGATCTGACAGATTCCGGCATCTCGATGCCTCTAAAAATTCTGTTGTTCCTTTCGCACCATATATTCCAAATGAGGGAAGTGAGAGTTAAATTGGTAATTTGTCTGATCGTAATGTCCCTACCCTGTCTTTGTCTAATGCATTCCAGAATTTGATTAATGTTGCAATTATTATTACAAACAATGTTAATTTTCTGCAAGATATTGTTCAGTAATCTTCTCGAGTAAGGGCAGTTGAAAAAAAGATGATCCCTGTCTTCTACATGGTTAGAACAAAGCGAACAATGTTGATCGATATTAGAGTTCCATCTGCTAACTCTCTCTTTAGTGTTTAATTTATTTTGTATGGCCATTAGCGAGCAAATAGACATTTTAGGCGCACACCCTTTATCCCATATAATTTTGGACCAGAAGTGTTCTGTGTGCTTGTTTCTGACATGGTACCATGCTGATTTCATAGAGCATTTATTATTACTGTTCGGAGTCCATACCCAATAGTCTTTTTCTTTTTGAGCTTGAATATTAACATTGTAAATTATATTATGAAGATGAGAAGGAATATTGTCCATGCTTTGTTTCCAGTTGTTATTAGAAATTAGCACAGATACAGTAGTATTCTGCTCATTTACCACATCTATGGCATCTCTACCCACTGTATTAAGTAATGTTGCTCCATTGATCCAGGGATCGAACCATAGATTTGTGGTTTCACCATTAACAATATTCCTATTAATAAGACCATTGTACCACTGTCTAGCACGAAGTAATGTTTTCCAAATGAAGGAGGCAGTTGGATTCAAAGTAGCAGACCAAAAATTATCTTTTTTATTGTATCTATTTTTGGTCCATTTAGCCCATATCGATTCACCATTAATAAATTTCCACAATAGGTTAACATCCACTGCTTTAGATAAGTCTTCAATTTTTCTTATACCAAAGCCTCCTTCTTCCTTAGTTTTACACACATCTTCCCAGCTCATTTTGTGATTTTTTGAGTTCCACAAAAAGTTAGCACATAATGAGTTTATTCTTTGAATAAAGTTACTGGAAATTGTGAAAACTGCAACCAAAACTGAATCATAGGATGAATAACAGTTTTTATTAATTCAGCTCTACCACTTATATTTAGCATCTTACTATGCCAATGGCCAAATTTTTTATTTACTTTGTCTATCAGTAATCCAAAATCCCTTGCTCTTAATTTATTATTCGATAAAGGGATGCCCAGATAAATTATTGGTAAGCTGCCAATACTCAGGTTTAAAATGCTAGCAATATGATTCTTGTTTGTGGCTCCTTTACTAAGAAATAATGAAGATTTATTGCTATTTAATTCCAAACCTGCAATACTATTCAAGTCTTGAAATATATGTTTGATACACTCGGCATTGTGAATAGAAGCTTTGGTTATGACCAGAATGTCATCTGCATATATCAAGTGAGTAATCATCGGTTCTGTTGGGTATATGGGCTTAATATTACCTTTGAGAAATTCCATGTCGAATTTAATAGTCATTAGTTCCATAGCAATGGCAAATAGGTATGGAGAAAGGGGGTCACCTTGCCGAAGGCCTCTCGAACTGTTAATGAACCCATATGGTGTGCCTTCAACAAGAACTGAGAAAGTTGGGGTAGAAATACATTCATAGATTAGATCTACAAACTTAGAGGGAAAATTCATCGATTTCAGCATATGATGAATAAATTCTCTGTTGATTTTATCATACGCCTTATGTAAATCAATTTTCAGACATAGATTGTTAGAATTTTTTCTGTTAAAACTTCTAATCATTTCGTAAGCCATAAGGGAGTTTTCTGTGATTACTCTTCCTGAATAAAAGCATTCTGGTTATAAGAGATAAGAGAGTCCAAATAACTTTTCATACGATTACAAAGAAGATTTGCAAGGATTTTATACAATACATTGCATAAAGAGATCGGTCTGAAGTCAGTCATATCTGTAGCATTTGGTTTTTTTAGGATAAGACATATAAATGTATGATTAATTTCTTTAATAATCTTCCCAGGGTTAAAAATACCATTCATAGCATTGCATATATCATATTTGATTTGATTCCAGTGGAGTTTGTAGAATTTTGAATTTATGCCATCTGGTCCAGGTGAACTATTGTCATTAATTTGAAAAATAGCATTTTTCACTTCTTCAAGAATAAAGGGTCTGCATAGGTTTCTTTTTGCATTATCTGACAGAACTTTCTTGCAAGTTATGTCTAGAAATTGAGAAGTATTATTCGGCGTAGAAAAAAGATCTGAAAAATAGTTTATGGCTGAAAGTGCAATATTTTCTGATGCTGATGACCAATACCCATTGTCATTTAGAATAAGATTAGTTCTCCTGCTGGGTTTCTTAGAATTAATAAAGGAGAAAAAAAATTCTGTAGGTTTATCTCCTTTCGTCAACCAGTTAATCTTCATTCTCTGCTCGTTTTCTGTTGCAATGCATTTCATAATATCATGAATCTGAGAGTTCTTCGCACTATAATCTTCTGACAGGTTGATATTTAGAGGATCTCGCACAAATTGATTGTATGTATTATTAGCATCCTCTTTTAATTTATCCAGTTGAGAATATATGTTGGTTTTGATTTGGACCATCTTCTCAGAGCAGTTTTTACATTTTTGATTTTACAGAGAAGAATGTAAAGATAGTTACCTGAGAATTCCTGCTCCATTGCCATCTGAACAATGTTATGATAGTCTTGTTGAAGATGCCACGCATTATTATACTTGAAAGGTATGCAGGCTCTACTATTCTTTTGCTCCACAATTTTAATCATAGTAGGGGTGTGATCACTTATAGAATAGTTGCCAAAATTTATACCAAAATTGTTAAATTTATCAGTCCATAGCTTATTAACAAAGACTCTGTCTATTTTACTGTGTATAGAGAAATTAAGACCCCCTCTCCAAGTGTAGTGATTACCTGAGAAATCTGGCTCAATGAGATTAGATAAATTAATACAATCTATGAAATCTTGATCACCCCTATCGTTATGAATGCCATTATTAAGTCTATCAATAGGAGATAAAATAGCATTAAAGTCACCTGCCACTAACCAGGGAAGATTAATATTCTTAGATTGATCAATGATATAGTTCCATAGATCTTTTCTCCTTGTTTCCTCATTAAATGCATAAACAGCGGTACAAATCAAGCTGAGACCACTAGCATTATAAAGGATACAGGTGATGTATTGATCATTCGTGTGACATATAATGTTAGACCACTGAGTAGAATCCCAGAAAATAAGAATTCGACTTTTTTGATCATTTAAAATGTTATGAGAGAATTTCCACTTAGGTTGAAATTTATTCGCAAATTTATCAATACTATCTAAGGATAGTTTATTCTCAAGAATGCTAATAAACGAAAATCTGTTACTGTTCAAAAGCCAAACAACTTCCAACTATTTGACAGGGGCATTCATACCCCTAATGTTCCAGAAGAGGAACTCCATTTACTGATGATTTTCGGTTTTGCTACTATTTTCTGGGGGAGTAGCATTCCCCAATATTTTTGCTTTCTTCGAGTTTTTATTTTTGCCTTTTAGTTGACTAACAATGGAAATCCATGCAGGATTATCTATCACGTCAAGTTGCGGAGTAGCTTTAAATTCAAATGGGGCTTCGTCAGTCCTGATTTTCCGCGTGTTGCAAAGTTTTGAGTTGCTTATGGAGGTGGAACTTTTGTCAAGTGTCTCAGTCCTCGTATCCATTTTAAAGCATTCCACATTATTGTTATTAGAGACACCATTATTATTTTCTGAATTTATGTATCTTTTCTGAAGCAATTTTTGTTTTCCTTTGTTCAATTCTGTTGGATTATCATTTGTAATAATATTCGAACTGTCTACACTTGTTTGAATAGCTTGTCCATTTATTGAACTGTTCTGAGATGTTATATTCTTATCTGTCTGACAAAGCTGCTGTTCGATAACTTTGTCAAATTCCAAGTCATCTGTTGCCATATCATTCGAGGGTTGAGGATCTTGGAGAGCTTGCTTGTTGCTTTTTCCATTTGCCACATAAATCCCATCAATGTCAATAATCATGTCAGCGTTTCCTTTGGATGTGGGTTTTTCATTTATTTTTGGTTTCCAAACTTTATTAAATTGACAGTTGTTCTCAGCGTGACCAAAACTTGAGCAATTTGTACATATCGATGGTTTCCATTCATAGGCCACTTCTTGCCAAATCATTTTGTCATTTTCAGTTATAATAGGGATTTTATTAGGGAAATTAAAGGAGTTATTAATTTCAATTAGCACTCTAGCATAAGAAATTTTGATGATACCTTCAGTAAATTTATCCAATCTAATTGGGGATCCTAGTACCGATGCAATCCGACTAATCCCTTCTTCTGTCCAATAATCTAGGAGAAGATTAGGAAGACGAATCCAAATTGGAATTGAGTGAAGAAGTTCTTTGTTGAGTTGCATTCCCAGAGACCACCTTTTCATCATCATCAATTTTTTGTTGTAGTAGTATGGTCCTCCTTCCAGAATTTTATCACAGTCTTGTTTTTTATTGAATTTTATGACGTAGAATCCATTTTCTTTCGAGTAAATCGAGAAATCATCTTCTGGTTTCCAGACTCTAATAATATAATCTTTGAAATATGGATAATACGGTTTAGGACCAACAACGTATACAACTATTGCATTGTCCCATTGTTTTTTCGCTTTAACCACCACCTCATCCGACATTTTAGCACAATGAACAGAATTGACTTCGTGTGGTTGGTAGAACTTAAGTGGAATAGAAGTAGGTATATTATTGCCTTTAACCACTTCACTCCATGCTCGACTAGCAGTGGTAGAGAAATTCCATCTATTAGGATCAGATTTGGTACGGTTTTGTGAAGAGTGTTTGTCGGTATAAATAGGGGAATTTGGAATGCAATTATTTTGATGATCAGGGTTGATTACTTTCTGTTGGGGATTGCCGCTATTCTTATATCCAGGATTTGCTTGAAATGAATTAGAGTTACACGTTTCCATTTTCGAGATACTACAGTAGTGAATCCTTCATTATCAGTTTGAGATGGATCTGTTGGAGAGAGAGGAGGAAAACCAGGCGGAGGAGCAGAGACAGAGGGAGGCGGCTCAGGAGGGCGGCTGGACTGAGGATCAATCGAGGCGGAAGGGGACATTTGCGGCGGAGGAGGGTAGGCGAGACGACTGGATAAGTATAATAAAAAAACCTTAACCTGTACCATAATATAATAATACATATAATAGAAAACAAAATTAAAAGCATATTTTATAGAGCAAGATCCTTATCCAGGAGTTAAGTTATATAATAATTTACAAAATTGCGCTAGAGCACACCCATAGCTCATTCAGCAGCACAATACAAGTATGATACATTCCTAAGCAACATCATCTAGGAACTACGCAAGTTTTAAATATCACACATAATGAATCATAAATCTCGTACTTCACTATCATACCTCAAAGAGCACAACACAAATACATAGAAACCATAGTTGTGCTACGTAGCTATAACACACCCTAAAGAATTGAACTAACGTATGATTGTTACTTAATCACTAAAGCAAGGCAACAACGAACATTGCTGTATAACCTACCAAGGGCAAGGCACAAATGCACTTTAAGCAACAAGACATAAGACCAAAGGCTAAACTATGCTAGGGGCTATCACTTTGAAATAGGGTTGAACAGAACCCATCAACACATAGCACAGATCTTAGGACAAGCGTTAATCTTCCAACAACACCGAGCTAATTCAAATAATTTAAATTTTATCATGCCTAAAGCTAAGTAATAATCCTACATAAACCAAATTATCCCGTCAAGATCCACCAATCTATGGCTCATAATTCAAGAATAGGCCAATGGAGGATACGTGGCAATATTTGACAGATGATGAGTATGAGAATGATGTCATCAATCCATATGATACCATTCACTTATAAACAGAAAAAAGACTAGTAGAAAAGAGGATAAAAAAGATGTCAGGTAATTTTTATTATCATAAAAACATCAAAACAATGTCAGAATCATTATACAATTCAGTGTTCGTACTTTGAAAAGATAAAGAGAATGATAGCTTTGATCCATGAACGTTGGATTCCGTAATATTTGAATCAGGTAAATCTATGTATTTATATTTTCTGCAATTTACTTATTTTCCATGTTAACTCTTTAGAGAATTAGATAAAATTCACATGTGCATTTTAGCAAATAGTTGATCCGCTACTTCTTAATTGTATAAACATACTATAATACAATTACCTCAAATTAGTGTTGTAAGACGAAAATTCTCATTAACATTTTGGTACTAGAATGGGGATAACCTCCTAGCAAAAACTTCTATTTCACACACCTCAATCGCAAACTTAACAACAACATTCACCAAATGAATCCACAAACTCCTCAAAAACATACAAACTCTCACTTTCCTCCTCTTGTTGAGGTGGCATATGAAGCCGCACAAGCCAAACACAAAGTATATATACCCTCTAAGCAAATCATGGATCCTCCACTTAAACCTCCAACCACCAAAACCCTTATCCTCAAAGCCCTATGCCAATTTGGTTCCCAAAAAACTAAAGAATAGTTGTGCTAGAAAAATCATGGCCTAGTCTCAAAGCCGTTCCCATTCTCAAAATAGATCTATAGCCCACTACCAAGTATAACCAACCAAGCAAGCTGGAGGGCTAGCTAATAAAATTAACGGTAATCTTAGTAATGAGAACGGTGCAACTACCATTAAGAGTAGGGGGAGGGTAATTTACACTATGAGGACATGCTCAGGATAACTCGATCATAAAACCAGAAAACTTTATATCAACCCAAGACCGATTAATGAACGCAATAGACAATATACTACATGGGGAGAAGATAAAGCTAGTTCTGCTTTAATGGGAGGATCAGCACAAGCTATAAGAAAAGATGATGAAATAAATCCCATAAAGGCTAAGGTTGAGAAGCTTGCAAAAATTTATCTGAGGGTTAAAGTAACATTGGCATAGTTGGAATAAAGAGAGATTGAATGGTCGCCTCTACTTCATAAAGAGATATCAAGAATAGAATTATGTAAAAAATGATACTTAATAAGGAATAAGAAATATGATTTCTATCCAAATTTTTTTTTGAATATTGTCCTCTATATGATCTATTTATTTGAGTTCATGATACTTGATTTGAAAATCTTGACTGTATTAGTCATAGTAGAAGAAATAAATAGCTCATTATAAGTGATTAAATTAAGCTTCGTATTTTGAATGTTATTATCGTAATAACAAAAATCGTAGGAGCATACCATATAATAATCTAGTGGATGCATTAAGTTTTCAATGTTAACTTCATTTATACTAAATATTATTTATGAAATAATAATCAGTTTTCTTTTTGACCAAAAATAGGTGCAGCTTTGTTTTAATATGAATATTATGAATATTCGTTATAAAATAAATCTTATTTTGGTATTCTAATGATGGTATCTTTTTTAACAACAATAGTCATGTGCTAGCCATAGAAAATGCAGAAGCATCTAAAATATTTAATAATTACTTTTGAAATCATAGACTAATCCATATCTTTGAGAAGTTTTTCTTCAAATGTATGATGATCAATCATATGGTGCTCTCAAATTTTATCTTAAAGAATTGATAAAGCACCCATTCAATGGGAGAGACGAAAGAGTCAATGAATTATTAGGAATGATACATACACACACACACACACACACACACACATATATATATATACACACACGTAGTTAAAGTCAAAAAATATTGAAATTAGATCCACTTACTTCGTTAAGTTCATTGATGAATTATCTAAGATATGAATATGTGTATTTTGATGCACAAATTAGATATCTATGATAAGTTCGTGGAATATAAAACATAAGTAAAAATATAACAAGAAAACCAATTAAAGTAGTTCGATTTGATAAAATAGATGGGTATCTTGGATATGATTTGTAAGGGTACCCACAAGAGAATACAGTTTACTTTCAAAGCCAAACTTCTTTATGCTACATAATAATGGATCAATAAGGAGTAATTAAACTTTGTTAAACATAGTCTAGTTGGCAATGAGTGAAGTTGAGTTAACTTTTCTTTTAAGGGATATGCACTTAAGTGTAAGTGTATATGTTGAACTCTGTTTCATCTAAAATTAAGATTGTTTTGTGTAAGTCTATGAGCGATGTATAAAACCTTATGAATACCAATCTCATTACATTGAGAAATGAACTGTTGTTTCAAGACATTCCACCTTCTTATTGAAAAAATTTCTTTCTAGATAAATTCTTTGTAATGAGAAATACTTGGATGTGATCCAAGATTCAAGCATGGAAATTGATTATGTGGATGATATAAATTTAACCAAGTCCAAAAGGACACTACTTATTAGAATATCTAATGAGAAATCTTGCACATTGAATAGAATCTACGAGTTTCTTAACGACATCAAGAAAATGGAGTGTTTGAAATGACAATCTCATCAGTTGTCAACAATCCTTATAGAGTACAAACTCTGAGTATGGTGCAATGCTTTAATTCCGAAATGAATTCCAAGTACACTGACAAAATTTGAACTTGGAAATAAATCCAAAATGAATATCATATTTGAAAGGATATGATCAATTAGCCGCAAGTGCGTCTTCGAGGAGAAGATCAATGTAGTTGGAAATATATAAAGCAGGGTTATGGGAAATGACCTCATCTTTTTCAAATTCTGAAATTAATTTGCTAGTCAACATGCTTAAGTCCATTTGGACTCTACTCATAATTATCACACAATATGACTATGAGTTTTGGCATATATATTGTTGTTAAAATATAACTTCTAAATAATAATTTAGAGGAGACTGTTTGCACGCCATTGTAAAACTATATTGAAGTAAATGTGTGTGATAACTAACCTTGTGGACCTTTTTTGATCAATATATGATCTTAAACAAGTCATTACACCTATTTTCTCGAATACAAATATGCAGCATAGCTTCAGGTGTATGAAGTTTACATATAGTATAGCATAGCAAAGGAATAAGACAAGTTGCTTCTACACTAAATAGGGACTATACAAGTTCCAAATACAACAAGCAAAGCCCAACAAAATTCCCACTAGAAATTGCATGGCTATAAATTTCATAGGGTAACCAATGCAGCTCTAGACTTAAATAAAAAACAACGTAGTTCAATCTTCGAGATTCACTGCCAGAACCAAAATCATCAAGATGTGCCACCATAGTTAAAGTCATCGCAGTCCAAATGTTCAAGTCATGAGACCACAGCTAAAGCCAGCACAGTCCAAATCTCCCAGATGCCCCGCCATAGCCAAAGTCAGCACAGTCCAAATCTTCGAAATGCGTCGCTATAGCTAAGACATCAACAATGCATGACATCATTTAGCCATGCCATCCCATGAGCTATGCTAATAACATGGCAAAGGCATATGCATAATAAGAGTGCAACTTACGCCTCCCATGTTGGGCGGGTCTTAGCTAGGTAATAGTTAGCTTACAACACCACTTCTAAGCCTAATATTTTGAAATTCAAATGATCCCACCTTGATCGAATTCTCCCTCCTAAAGCAAATTCTCCTACCTAAAGAAAATTCCCCCACGTAAATCCATGTCAACAATCCATGCATAAACCAAATAAAATGAATGAAGGACATATGGCAGGACCCAACGGGGGAAGAATGATATGAGGGGGTGAGATAGGTAATCCATGTGACGTCTTTTCTACTATAAAAAGAAAGGTACTATAGAAAGAAAGGGATTGAACTTTTATTTTCAGAGAATTTTTACTGTCAGATTGTATAAAATCTCCATTAAATTATGTGCTTGTACTAAGAAAGCAAACAACCTAAAGAAAGAGATTTGAACCTGTGGACATAGAATTCCTTCATATTCAAACCACGTAAATTTCTATATCTTTACTTTTGGGACTTCATTTTCTCATATTTTGTGTTGGATTTTTTTTAATTTGAATTTATTTACTTAGGCAATTTACTAAACAGTTAGATTATGCTCCTCAGAATTGCGTAAGCATTAAAGCAACATAATTACTACTTAAACGATGATTTAATATCCTTAAATTTGCCAATTCATAATTATGTTAGCATAGAACAATGTAATTAAAACTTAAAATTAAGTTGGTGTTGTAAGATCAAAAAATCTCATCAATATATTGGCGCTAGAAGGAGGGAATAGCTGCTCCCTTAGAAAAATATTTCAAAAATTTCCCATACAGCTAAAACAACTACACCTCTATCAAAAATGCTTGAGCTAATCCATAGATACCTACTCATCCACCCCTCTCCCAATCGAGGCAGAACACCTTACCGCCAAATCCAAAAACCACAATAATACCACTTCTTCCAAATTGGTAATGTGCCTACCATAAAACTCCACCTTAGATCCCATCCTTAAAGCCTTACACCTCTTTATAACCTAGATTAATAAAAGGATGCTTGGGCTAGAAAAAATAGTGGCCCACTCTCATAGCTCCGTAGCTTATCGTCAATATTCACCAACATAGCAAATTGCATAGCTAGCAAATAAAAACGACAGTCTCATTATTGAGAACAGTGATGTGGGACTAAAGAGCATAGGAAAAATACAAAACAAGATCTAAGCTAGCCTAAATATCAAAACCAAACAATCAAACATAAACCCCCTCCTACTTGCTAAGTGTAGTAAATAAACTACGTAAGGGAACGATGAGGCCAACTCAGCTTATAATGGCGATTCGTTTAAAATTGATTCCAAAGACAACAAAATAAAGGCATTAAAGGCCCAAGTAGATTAATTAATGCATATTTGCTAATAGAAAAATAAAGTGGGGGAGGGGAGAGTTCTTCTCCATTATACGAAGAAATGATTGAATAAGACTTTCCTGATAACTTCAGGGCTCTATTATTGAAAAGTACGATGGTATATCCAACCTGAATGACCATCTGTTCATGTTTGAAATCATATGGATATTCTAAAAGTAGGAAAGCTTACAAGATGCAAACTATTTTCAGTCTTTCTAACTAGAGCAGCCTTGCGATGGTTAAGGAGATATGAATTTGGTGAGATCTACTCATGGGCTCAACTATAGGTCGATTTCCACTGTCAATTTAAGGTTGGGAGGGAATTCTCCCTTGATCCAAACACGATGTCCTATGCTAAGAACTGAGACAATGAAATCTTGCACAACTTTATCAACCAATTCAGGTCTGAAATGATGACAACTAGAGAACCAAGCGAAGAAGCATTGCGGATGACAAGGCATTCTAGAATTAAAAGAGGTATTGCATTCCGGGACAAAAAACAGCAAGAAGCCTTACAAAAGCATGAAGGATTTCCACAAAAGAGCTAGTGTTATATATATCCATATTAAAGAAGCTCAAAAGACAGAAGGCATCACAGCTGAAAAAGTAGCCCCATACAAATTGAGAGGAAAAGGGGAGCATAGAGTAACAATTAGCCCCCAAAGAGGCAGTAGGAGTTTAATTTCACAACTCATACTCCCGGGAAGATTTTTAAGATGATTGAAAGGAGTTGGTTTACAACATTCCCAATAAAATGAAAAAGCTAAAGTTGAACAATGGAGGCACTTACTGCCGCTTCTACAGAGTGAACGACTACCATACAGATAATTACCATCACTTGAAGAATGAAATAGAAAGGCTAATCCAAAAAGGATACTTTGGCAGCTTCCAAAAGGACTAGTAGTGGCTCCAACATAGAGCTAATCTCCTTATTTGCATGTTGGTTAGGCAAGACACCCAAGGATACTAGTCCATCCATGGAGGGCCTATCTAGATGGGAAGAGCAAAATAATCAATGGACAAATATATCCAAGAGGCTTAATCTGAACATAGAACAATGTACCATACCAAGCAACAGCCTACGCTAGAAATAACCTTCACTACCGAAAAGTCAACTGGGATCGTTTTTCCACACTAGGATCCCATGGTGGTAATAATGCAGATATCCAACTGCACTTTCTAGAAGTTTTTGTAGATTATGGAGGCTATGTCAATGTCATTTTCAAAATTGCATACAAAAAAATGAAGCTTTCAACAGAAGTGTTGAAGCTCATACCAGAACAAATTTAACCGTTTAAAAACACCACAACCATTCCAATGAGCCTGGCCAGACTTCTAGTAGTTATAGGAACCACGCCACTTCATAAGTCATTTTATGCAAACTTCCTGATAATTGATCAGTAATCTCCATACAATGCCTTTCTAGGAAGTCCTGCACTAATATGCCTTGGAGTTATCATCTCCTAAAAGGATTTATGAAATTTCACACCCTGATTCGAGTAGGCAGTATTAGGGTGAATATTCTTTATTTAGGGAGTTGTATAATATTACTTGAAATCCTAGTAATAAAGTAGTTTCAAACTATACAATTGTGTCCTTTAATAATTGTAATAATGAAAATATACAAAATGATAAGCCAGTTGTAACATCACCCATTTGGAGATCCAAAACTAACTACTATGAATGATGTAGTCATCCATAGTTATTAATTCTCAGTGACTAGATGCGGTAATGTTAGATACACTGATATACCGGAAACATATGAATATGAAAAAAATTAAACTCAATTTAAAACAAATTTCTCATTTCATTACAAATAGCATTTCAAATTCATTACATAATCCCAATTCGTAAACCACGTTCAGAGAAATATCGTTATTACAAATTAAGCCAAGAGCGACATATGAAGATGCCCTCTTGGTTGATCGGAGTCTAAATATAGGCAATTAAACAACTTTGCTATTTCATCCGATTACACATCGGAATCAAACAGAAAGCACTCCTAATAGCTAGCTTGCCTCCCGCATGTCACTGAAAGCTTATTCGTCTAAAGGAGAACCTGAAAACCTTAACTCTTAAACTACTCAAAATCAATTGAGCACCCGAAAGTTTAAGGGGAAAACATAAACTTCGAGTCAGATAAAAAGTCTGGTGTGAATAATAACCTGCCATCTCGAACCATATAGATATATAGTGAGACCACGCTGCTTAGTGGAACGGGTTTTCTCCTCACTAGTATCCTAACCCAATTCATAATAACCATATACTGTGGACCTGCATCCATAATGGTTACGACATAATATAATAAAATGTATCATGATGATATGCAAACATGCAATATGCTTTGGATTTCCCATCCCCATTCACCTTACTATCTGTCTTAAGTTATAGTTTCTAGGGTAATTATTAACCTATTAGTTTTTATGGGTTAACTAATAACCTGTTCCAAGCTTATGGACTATCCTTCCGGTTTCATAGTTTTTATGGGATCACTAAGAACCTATTGGTGTCTACCAATAACATCATCCAATCATAGTTTTCATGGGGTCACTATGAACCTATTGGATTCTCCAATAACATCCTCATGTCATAGTTTTCATGGGCTAACTATGAACCTATTGATCTCTATCAACAACCTGTTCCAGATATAGTTTTCATGGGCTCACTAAGAACCTATTGGCTTCTGTCGATAACTATTTCCATAACATAGTTTTTATGGGCTTACTAAGAACCTATCTGAACCAATAGTCTTTTGATAAGTCTTGGGCATCCTATATTCTAGTCTATCTGACCTCCTGGATGCAATTCTACTCACATAGGAGATAATTCAATGTATATTCACTACTGGGTCAACTTAGCCTGTTATTCTGCCCTTAACATCCCAAAATGCAATTATGGGTTAGTAATGAAGTGAATATGATTACACAAGCATACATGATAACTGATCAAATAACACAACAACATAAACGTCCATGGTTTAATTCCTTGTAATCATTTTCAGATGAAATATGGTTAATACCCTCAACCCATTATTTTTAGCAGGGAAAGCTTCCTCTAAAATTTCAAAGTTAAATGTCATTTCAAAACTCTTTTAAATTGCCATGTATTTACTTTAAAAATGAGATTGGGTTCTCAAATTTGAAAACTAAGGCTTTCGACTATATCCTTTGGATCATTGTGAAATCACGAGTTACCTTCTGTCGCTCTCCCTTTCGACTTCATAAAGCAAACAAGCCCTTCGTCGCTCTCCCTTTTCGAAATCATTACTTAAAAACTTAGACATTCTCTTTTGAAACCATCCAACATGAATTTCGAACACTTGGAAACATTCCTTTCGAAACACTAAAAAACATACCTTTCGTAAGCATTGGAGTTTAAGTAAAAGTTATGGAAGCATAGCTTCGAAACAAATTAAATGTGTTTCTTTCGAAACCATAGTTTGAAAATAAAAGAAACTACAAAGTATATAAAAAGGGACACATTCGAAAACTATCCTTTTGAAAGATCTATGGTTACGGCAACATGCTTCCGCATGTGTACTTGGGTTTAAATAAGCGACTTCAACCATGTCGAATGGTATGGAAGCGACACCCAGCCTTTCGCATGTATAAGTTAAAAGAAAAGTGGCTTCAATGGTTGTGGAAGGGTATCGATTCGAAACCCTACCCTCCGAACTCATTGATTCAAAGAGTTATAAAAGCAGCCTCTTACTAAGGCAAAAGGTTTTAATACGGCAACTAGGGTATCGAAGGGATTCAAAAGCAGCAGCCCTTTCGAAGATATTAAATCAATGGTAGGTTAATAGATTCGAAACCTGGAAATACAACTTCACCCCTTATGCATGCATACTTTCGACACCCTTGCTACCTTTCGCGTAGGTCCAATACACTTCATACCACTAGCTTGATACCATGTATATTGGCATCGAATGGATGCAGAAGGGTTAGAGGCAGGTGTGTATGAAGTCGAAAGCCAGTAGGGTTAAGTGGTGAAGATGTAATTTGGTTAAAAACTGCATTTTTGCTTATTAAATAAAATACTTTTCCCTTACCATCAATATTTGTCTTAATCTTATTGGTTTAGAAAATTTTATAAATTTCCCTTTTCAGAATTTGCTGCCGAAATCAAATTTGGATTTGAAATAACTTAACACTTAAGCCCTTCTCCTTAATAAAACATTTAAAACATTTAAGTCCTCTAACTCAAATAATTTATTATCCATAATAATACACTTAGGAAAAATCCCCAAAAATCATAATAATTCACATTAAATATGTTTTCTGACATATATAAATTTCAGACCCGAAACCATTATTTAATTGCCTTAAATAATTTAAACCCAAAATTTATTATTTCTCTCATAGAAAATTCAATAATAAATTATCCTCAGCTTGGAATGTTATGAAAATTTAAACCTACTTTCAAAATAATGTTTTACATAAAATATTCAAAAATCATGACATTTGGAATTCATTTTGCACGGTTTTAGCCTTAAAACTGAACTAGATTATTCGACAAAATCCTTGTTTAAAATTATAACATGGCATTTAAATCAAAACATATCACCATTCATACAATCATACGGTTTAAACCTCAAACCCAAATTTTAAAACATTCAAGATGATTTATATGAGATGGTTTAGATCATTATTCACCTTTGAATAAGGAACTTGAGATTTGTTCTTCACTTTAATCTTCTTAGCTTGAATCTTAGCCTCTAATTGATTTTTGAGCTCCTCTTCACCTAGGGTTATGGACGAACTTGTTTTTCCTTTTGTTTATGTTTTTTATTTATGAAATTGTGAATGAGAATATGTTAAGAGGTTTAGGGGTTATGGTATACGGCTATTCCCATTTTACCCTTGTCTTATTCTCTTAAGTTTCTAATTTATAAATCGTACTTATAATTTTATTAGCTAAGGCACTACCCTAATTAGTTTCCAAATATCAATTCCCTTATCACTCTAACCTCAACATTATTCTATTTAATTTATCTAATTAAATCTTCTGGATAATGTTATTTAAAATTAGTGATGTTACAGGCTCCCTTCCTTAAAGAATTTCGTCCTCGGAATTCAGCAAGAACTAAATACTAAGCATAACAATCGTTTGTAACATCTCCTAACTACTAGCCTACTTGACTAGCAAACAATCTATATATATAACAGATATATAGAACATTTCCTTATAATAGATCAGGATAAGTATCTCTAATCATGTCTTCTGTCTCTCACGTACAGTCCTTCTCGTTGTTGCTCCACCGAACTTTCACTAACTTGACTGTCGTGTTTCTTAACCTCTTCTCATCTCTCGCTACAACCCGAACTGGTTGCCTAACATTTGTCAGATCCAGTTCTATTATTAAGTCTTATAATGCCGTCGAGGGATAGTAGCCTCTAGATCATGCACATACTTATGAAGATGAGACACATGAAACACATTATGGACACCTGCCAAACTACTCGGCAACTTTACTCTGTATGCAAGCTTTCTGATCCTTTCTATAACTAGGAACGGTCCAACATATCTCGGTGTCAGTTTCCCTGACTTTCCGATTCGTATCACACCCTTCAACGGTGATACTTTAATGAAAACCCTATCTCCAACTAAGAACTCTAGATCCTTACATCTCTTATCTGCGTAACTTTTTGTTAAGACCAAGCTTCATTCATCCTGCCTCGGATCAACTCAATCTTTTTTGTTGCCTCTCTTACTAGATCTGGATCTAAGACTAATATGTCTCCAGTTTCCAACCAACATGTTGGTGACTTGCATGGCCTTCCATACAAAGCTTCGAAAGGCGCCATTTCTATACTGGTCTGATAAATGTTATTATAGAAAATTCAACTAAGTAAATGTTGATCTTTCCATGATCCACCAGAATCTAGTACACAAGCTCTCAACAAATCCTCGAGTATCTTGTTGACTCTCTCTGTCTGCCCATCTGTCCGAAGGTGATAAGCAATACTCATCTTGAGCTTGGTACCTAACACATCATGTAGACTCTTCCAAAACTCGCTAGTAAACAAAGTATCTCTATCACTTACTATACTACTAGGAATCCCATGCAGTCTAACTATGTTATTCATAACAACTTAACTAAAATAGGTGTCGTCCTGGTTGACTTAACTGGAATGAAATGGGCACTCTTAGTCAACCTGTCCACTATGACCCATATACTTTCGTTTCCTCAATTCGACCTTGGCAACCCATCTATAAAATCCACGGATATCGAATCATATTTCCAAACTGGTATCTCCAAAGGTTGAAGCAACCCACACGACTTCTGATGTTCGGCCTTCACTTGTTGACAGTTCCCACACCGCTTTACCCACAAGCCAACATCCCTTTTCATACCTTCCTAGTAGAAACTCCTCTGCATATGCCGATACATCTTGGACCCCTGATGAATCGTAAAATTCGATCGATGACATTCTCTAAGGACCTCCTTCCTTAGTTTTCTACATCCGATGCACACAACCGTCCCTTCTTTCTCAACCATCCCCTCTGGTCAAGACTAAAATCTTTTAGATCATCAATGTCTGATCCAACCTCAAGCCTTCTAATCTTCTCGGCCAACCATGGATCCTCTTTCTGCTTAGAAGTAATCATTTCGATCAGAACTGGTCGGACTTCCAAGCAGGATAACATGGCAGTGCTCTAACTAGATCTAGCAGTCGATCTTAACTACACCTTACAAGTAGTCAAAGTCTGCAGGTCCTTCCATTCTACTAACATAGCTAACACCACATTCTAACATTTTCTGCTAAGAGCATTCGCTACTTTTTTTCCTTTTCCGGGCCTATACTCTATACCAAAATCATATGCTATTAAAAACTCCAGCCACCTCTACTGTCTCATATTCAACTCCTTCTGAGAGAATAAGTACATTAAGGACTTATGATCTGTGTATAACACAAATCTCTCCCTAAGAGATAATGTCTCCATACTTTCAATGCGAAGGTCACCGCTGTCGAATCTAGATCATGAGTAGGATACCTCACTTCATGCGGTCTAAGCTGTCGTGAAGCGTAGACAATAACTTTACCTTTCTGCATCAATACAACCCCTAATCCGGTTCTACATGCATCTATATACACCACTAATCCCTGATTCCTATCTGGAACTACCAACATAGGCGCGTTGGTCAACAAGTGCTTTAAATTAAGGAATGCTTCCTCACATTTGTCAAACCAAATAAACTTTACGTCCTTCTTAGTTAGCTTAGTCAAAGACACTGCTATCCACGAGAAATCCTTAATAAATCTACGGTAACAGCCAGCTAGTCCAAGAAAACTTCTGATCCCAGTCACCATCTCTGGTCTCCTCCAATTGTTAACAAGTTCGATCTTATCCGGATCAACTGACGAACCCTACTCTGAAACCACGTGACCAAGAAACTTAACTTCTCTCTTCCTTAAATGACACTTTGAAAACTTCACTTTCATTTGATGCTGCTCAGCGTCTCAAGCACCACTCTAAGATGAACTTCATGCTCTCTTTCATCCTTAGAGTTTATTAAGATGTCATCTATGAATACCAATACAAACCTATCCAAGTGCTCTCGGAAAATATGATTCATTAAATCCACGAAGAAAGCCGGCGCATTCATTAACCCGAATGACATCATTAACCACTCATACACACCATACCTAGTCCGAAACGCTGTCAATGGAATACTATCCTCTGCCACTCTTAGCTAATGGAAACCCGTCGCTAAATCCAATTGGGAGAATACTCTGGCTCCACTCAACTGATCAAATAAATCATCGATTCTCGACGAAGGGTAACTATTCTTGGTCGTCTTCTCGTTCAACTTACGATAGTCGATACACATCCTTAACGACCCATCCGGTTTCTTCACAAACACCACGACCGCTCCCCAAGGTGAACTGCTTAGTCTAATAAAATTATTTCTTTCTAAATCTACTAGTTTCACCTTTAGTTCCTTTATCTCGGTAGGTGTCATCCTGCTAGGTAGTCTACTTACAGGTTCTGCTCCTGGCCCAAGATCTATCTGAAACTCAATGGATCGCTTTGGTGGTAGTCCTATGGCTGGCTCAGAAACATCTGCAAACTTTTTTGCTACCAACACCTGATTCAACTCTTCTTCTACTTCCATAGCCCACAATAATGAACAAGCACCCAGATCTGAATTCTCCACGGAGCATATAATTCGGTTATGACTATTAGGGTGTCTTAGTGATATTTTCCTATATTGGAAAAATTTCCTAGCATCATACCTATCTAACCAATCCATACCAAAAATGATCCAGAAGCCTACGAAATCAAAAACATACAAACAACATGCAAACTTATGACCTAACAAACCAAGTTCTAACTGGTCATATCTCTTCCCTAGAGTTTCATACCCTCCAATCGGATTCGCAACCCTTAAGGAAGCAACAAGGTATGAGGGTTCTAAACATAACTTATCTACCAAACACCGAGATATAAATGAATGCGATGCACCGATATCAAATAGTACCCTAACCGGTACACTATGAATCAAAAGCGTATCTTCCATCATAGTCTTTCCCTTCTCAGCAACATTTGGTCTAGAAGATGATGGTTCCAAGGCAAAAACCTTTCCCTTGTCCCCTCTGACTAGTTTTGCACACTGATTCTTGTAGTGTCCAATCTGGTCACAGTTAAAGCACTTCACTCCTTTCTTATCTGCAACCTTCTTCCCTTTCCCAGTTCAACATTCATGAGAAAAATGTCCTTTCTTATCGAACTTGTAACAAACTACATCGGCCTTCCTTTCTTGGTAGCTCCTCCTTCCTGAGTTCCTTTCTTCTTAAAGAACTTTCTCTTCCCTCCTTGGGAATCTTAAACCTCAACTGACTTCCCCTTACAAAACATGGAGAGCGTCTCTTTATTTCTGATGGCCATCCCCTCTACAACATTGCTTGGGTCCCGAAGGTGTGGCATGGTTGCCCTGGAAATCTCTGGCTTTAGTCCTCGAATAAACTTTTCATTTCACTTGATGACGGTGTTAATCATGGCATATCCGTATTTGGACAGCTCATCAAATTTCGTAGCATACTCAATTGCCGACATCTCACCTTGCACTAAGTCCATGAACTTCCTCAGCAATACTGACTTGGAAACTTTAGAAAAGAACCTCTTTTCGAATCTCCTTCGAAACTCTACCTAAGTCAACTCTTCCTCCGGAACTCCCACGGTAATACCATTCCACTAATAAAGTGCTTCTCACTGCTACTGTCTAGAAGCAAGTCTCCTCTTCTGCTCATCATCTAATCCCAAGTCAGCAAAAATTCTTTTATGGTGCAATAACCAGTTTTCTACTTCAACAACATCCTTTGTTCCCAAAAATAGCTTCCCACCAAGACTGGTGTAATCCCTGCTCAGCTTGGCATAATTATTGCCAGTTGGGGCCAAGTGATTAACTCCTCCAATATTCATGGCATTTCCCCAGCTACTCCTGTAGCTGCTCCAGCTTGCAACAGATTGACGAAGAACTGATACATTATCCTCATATCTACTGGTGGGTTCTAGCATCTACATTTGCATTTGTATTTGGATTAGCATTTGCTTATCGACCCAGGTTCCTCCTAGTATTGGGTCGAGCATTTCCATTAGTTGTGGTGCTGCCTCCACCTAGATTTCCTCTTTCATTTCCTGCTTCCATATCTTCCTTTCTCATATATCTGCATACGAGCCTTAGTATGATACAAAGAACAGTCTAAGAGAGAGGGGAATACGTATATATATATATATATAACAAATGCAAGTAAGTTACTATAGCGTTAAACCAAATCCCGGTCTCATTTTCTGGTTCACTGGGTTACATTTTGAAAATCTTTTAGGTTCAAATTTCTTTTAAATTTACATAAACCTATGCACTTATACCAACTTGTAACATCCCCCATTTGGAGGCCCAAAACTAACTTCTACAAGTGCTATAGTCATCCATAATTATCAATTCTCGGTGACCAAATGCGGTGATGTCAGATACATTAATATACCAGAAACACGTGAATATGAAAAAATTTAAACTCAATTTAAAACAAAATTCTCATTTCATTACAAATAGCATTTTAGATTCATTACATAATCCCAATTCATAAACCATGTTCAGAGACATATAGTTATTATAAATTACGCCAAGAGCGACATATGAAGATGCCCCCTTGGTTGATCAAAGTCTAAATATAGGAAATTAAACAACTTTGATATTTCATCCAGTTACACATCGGAATCAAACAGAAAGAACTCCTAATAGCGAGCTTGCCTCCTGCATGTCACTGAAAGCTTATTCGTCTAAAGGAGAACCTAAAAACCTTAACTCTCAAACTACTCAAAATCAATTGAGCACCCGAAAGTTTAAGGGGAAAACATAAACTTCGAGTCAAACAAAAATTCTGGTGTGAATAATAACCTGCCATCTCGAACCATATAGATATATAGTGAGACCACGCTGCTTAATGGAACGGGTATTCTCCTCACTGGTATCCTAACCCAATTCATAATAACCATATACTGTGGACCTACATCCACAATGGTTATGACATAATATAATAAAATGTATCATGATGATATGCAAACATGCAATATGCTTTGGATTCCCATCCCCATTCACCTTAGTATCTGTCTTAAGTTATAGTTTCTAGGGTAACTATTAACCTACTAGTTTCATGGGTTAACTAATAACCTGTTCCAAGCTTATGGACTATCCTTCCGGTTTCATAGTTTTTATGGGATCAGTAAGAACCTATTGGTGTCTACCAATAACATCATCCAATCATAGTTTTCATGGGTCACTATGAACCTATTGGATTCTCCAATAACATCTCTCATGTCATAGTTTTCATGGGCTAACTATGAACCTATTGGATTCTCCAATAACATCTCTCATGTCATAATTTTCATGGGCTGACTGTGAACCTATTGTTCTCTATCAACAACCTGTTCCAAACATAGTTTTTATGGGTTCACTAAGAAACTATTGGCCCTTGCCAATAACAATTTCCATAACATAGTTTTTATGGGCTTACTAAGAACCTATCTAAACCAATAATCTTTTGATCAGTCTTGGGCATCCTATATTCTGGTATGTCTGACCTTCTGGATGCAATTCTACACACAGGAGATAATTCAATGTAAATTCACTACTGGGTCAACCTAGCCTGTTATTATGCCCTTAACATCCCAAAATGCAGTTATGGGTTAATAATGAAGTGAATATGATTACACAAGCATACATGATAACTGATCAAATAACACAACAACATAAACATCCAAGGTTTAATTCCTTGTAATCATTTCCAAATGAAAAATGGTTAATACCCTTAACCCATTATTTTTAGCAAGGAAAGCTTCCTCTAAAATTTCAAAGTTAAATGCCATTTCAAAACTCTTTTACCTTGCCATGTATTTACTTTAAAAATGAGATTGGGTTCTCAAATTTGAAAACTAAGGCTTTCGACTATATCCTTTGGATCATTGTGAAATCATGAGTTACCCTCCGTCACTCTCCTTTTCGAATTCATAAAGCAAACAAGCACTCCATCACTTTCCTTTTTGAAATCACTACTTAAAACCTTAGACATTCTCTTTCGAAACCATCCAGCATACCTTTCGAACACTTGGAAACGTTCCTTTCGAAACACTCGAAAACATACCTTTCGAAAGTATTGGAGTTCAAGTAAAAAGTTATGGAAGCATAGCTTCGAAACAAATTAAAAGTGTTTCTTTCGAAACCATAGTTTGAAAACAAAGCAAACTACAAAGTATATAAATAGGGACACATTCGAAAGCTATCCCTTCGAAAGGCCTATGATGACGGCAACATGCTTTCGCATGTGTACTTGGGTTTAAATAAGCGGCTTTAACCATGTCGAAAGATATGGGAGCGGCACCCACCCTTTTGCATGTATAAGTTAAAAGAGAAGCGGCTTCAATGGTTGCGGAAGGGTATCGATTCGAAACCTTACCCTCCGAACTCATTGATTCAAAGAGTTATAAAAGCAGCCTCTTACTAAAGCGAAGGTTTTAATGCGACAACTAGGGTGTCAAAGGGGTTCGAAAGCAGCAACCCTTTCGAAGATATTAAACCAAAGGTAGATTTATAGATTTGAAACCTAGAAATACAACTTCACCCCTTATGCATGTATACTTTCAACACCTTTGCTACCTTTTGCGTAGGTCCAATACACTTTGTACCACTAGCTTGATACCATGTATATTGGCACTGAATGGATGCGGAAGGGTTAGAGGCGGGTGTGTATGAAGTCGAAAGCCAGCAGGGTTAAGTGGCGAAGATGGAATTTGAATAAAAACTTCATTTTTGCTTATTAAAGGAAATACTTTTCACCTACCATCAATATTTGTCTAAATCTTATTGATTTAGAAAACTTTATCAATCTCCTTTTTCAGAATTTGCTGCTGAAATCAAATTTGGATTTGAAATAACTTAACACATAAGCCCTTCTCCTTAATAAAACATTAAAAACATTTAAATCCTCTAACTTAAATAATTTATTATCCATAGTAATACACTTGGGAAAAATCTTTAAAAACTCACATTAAATATGTTTTCTAACATATATAAATTTCAGACCTGAAAACATTATTTAATTGCCTTAAATAATTTAAACCTAAAATTCACTATTTTCTCTCTTAGAAAATTCATAATAAATTATCCACAGCTTGGAATATTATGAAAATTTAAACCCATTTGCAAAATAATGTTTTACATAGTATATTCAAAAATCATGGCATTTAGAAATCATTTTGCACGATTTTAGCCTTAAAACCGAACTATATTACTCCACAAAATCCTTGTTTAAAATTATAACATAGCATTTAAATCAAAGCATATCACCATTCATCCAATCATACGGTTTAAACATCAAAGGCAAAATTTAAAACCTTCAAGATTGTTTATATGAGATGGTTTAGATCATTATTCACCTTATTTAGATAAGGAACTTGAGATTTGTTTTTCACTTAATTTTCCTAGCTTGAATCTTAGCCTCTAATTGTTTTTTGAGCTCCTCTTCAACTAGAGTTATGGCCGGCCTTATTTTCCTTTTGTTTATATTTTTGGTATGAAAATATAAATAAGAATGAGGTAAGGGGTTTAGGGGTTATGATATACGGCTATTCCCATTTTGTCCTTGCCTTATTCTCTTAGGTTTCTAATTTATAAATCACACTTATAAATTTATTAGTTAAGGCACTACCCTAATTAGTCTCCAAATCCTAATTCTTTTATCACTCTAACCTCTACATTATACTATTTAATTTATCTAATTAAATCTTTTGAATAATGTTATTTAAAATTAGGGGTTTTACACCAGCTCAAAGAACCACACTAGTATCTAATACCAAGACTAATAATGAAACAGGTCAACCTACAACAATAGTGCCAGTTCAGAATAAGAAAAGAGATTACCTTCACTTGATTAGGACTTATGAGTATGCTTCTAGTTATGTGCAGTACTTCAACAATGCTTCACAAAACGATGACAATACAACTTCATCAAAATCAAACAAAATAAAAGATGAAGTAAATCCCGAGTTAGGAATAGGAGAGAAGAATTTGAAGCTAGTAGACGGTCTAGAGGATGTAGACTAGGATTCTTCATACCTATTAAGAGTTGTACAAATTGGGAAAAATCCAATTGTAGATGTGCATAGAATTAATCAGTTTCTTTAAAATGTCGGCTGATGTGTTTACTTGGACACACGCATATACGATTGGAATAAACCTAGCCATCATCTGCTATGCTCCAAATATCGATCCAGATGTGCATCTTGTAAGACAAAAAAGGCCCTCCTTGGACCAAGAAAGGTATAATGCTCTACATGAAGAAGTAAAAAAGCTCAAAGTAAATGATTTCATCAGGGAAGTATACTCTCCTAAGTGGATAACCAACCCCGTACTAGTAAAAAAAAGCCCAATGAGAAATGGTGAACTTGCATAGAATTTACTAACCTCAACAAGGCTAGTGGGTGCTACTACATAGTCATCCTAATTAAACAAAAGAACGCAGGTGCAACCTACCAGAGGCTAGTAAACATAATGTTCTTAAATCAAATTGGGAAGAATGTTGAAGTTTATGTAAATGATATGCTTGTGAAGTTTAGAGAGGCACCCAGCCATATGCAAGATTTGGAGGAAACTTTCACCATGCTCAGGAAGTTTAACATGAAGTTGAGCCCCTTAAGTGCACCTTTGCTATCTAGTCAAGGAAAATCTTCGGTTACATAGTAAGTGAAAGGGGTATAGAAGCCAATCCACAGAAGATCGATGCAATAATAAAAATGGAGGTCCTAGAGAAGCCTAAAGATACGATGAGTCTAAATGGAAAGGTAGTTGCTCTAAGCGGCTTTATTTGAAAAGCCACAGAGAAATACAACCCATTCTTTGATCAGGTTAAGAAGGGTAGGAATTTTGAGTGGACAGAAGCATGCAAAGCTTCTTTTCAAGTACTAGAACATCATCCGGACACCCCACCTATACTTTCAAACTGGTCCTAGATGAGGATTTATTAGTATACTTGGCTATAATTAATTAGGCTATCGGTGCAGCTGTAGTCAAGGAAGATAAAGGTGGGCAAAGGCCAATATACTTTACCAACAAACGCTTAGCTCGCACAAAAATAAAAATACCTTGATAGAGAAGTTAGCTTACAATTTACTACTCATAGTAGAGAAACCATACCCTTACTTTCAATGCATTCCATTAAAGTGCTAAAGGGTAAATCATTGAAGAAAATACTTCACAAGCCAAAAATAGGAGGTCATTTGCTAAAGTGGGTGATTGAACCGAGCTAATACGACATATCATACTGCTTAAGGAATGCCATCAAGGGTCATGCCTTAGTTGACTTCGTTGTAGAGTGCACATAATCAACTAAGCAAAAAAGGAAAAGACTCAAGAGGTACCCCGATTTTGGTAGTTAAACATAGATGGTGCATCAAACAAACAATGGGCATATATTAGACACATTTTGGTTACTTAGACAAGAAGAAATAGTATGGTGCGGTTTAGCTTGGGCTAAAGGCAACTACTAATGTGGTAGAGTATGAAGTACTCATTGTTGGACTGAAAATTGCGCAGGTAATAAAGGTGACACACCTTAAAATTCATAGTGACTCCTACATGGTTGTAAATCAAGTACGAGGAAAGAAGGAGCCAAAGCTAGCCAAATTTATTGAGTTATCTAAACAACTATTAGGGAAGCAGTTTAGCATTGAACAAATTCCCTGAGAGGAGAATGCTTCTATAGATTCGTTGGCCAAACCGGCTATTGCAAAGGTAGCACAAGAAATGAAGGTTGTATCAATGGGACATATAGCTGAATCTAAGCCAACAATGTGTTAGTCCTTACATGAATGCAACATGCAATGGAATAAACTATGGCAAATCAAAATGGAGCTATCTTAACTCAAGGAAACTAATCTGTTAACTCAACCCAACAAGATACAGTAGAAACCCAGATGACTCTTATTTAATGATTCTTACTAGAGGGCACTCTGCATATGGATAAGAATGTAGCAAACAAATTCAAGTATCGTGCCCTATACTTTACATTTTTTTGATGGAATACCATATAAAAGGGGATACTTAATCCTCTATCACAAATGTGTCACCAAAGAAGATTGGATCAAAATCATGATAGAAGTTCATGAGGTATACTACAGAGATCACTCTAGAGGAGTAAAACTAGCACAAAAAGAATTAAGGAAAAGCCATTATTAGCTGACAGCGCTTCATTATGCGTAATAATCTGTTCGAGAAGTGATCGATGCAAAAATCTCACCAGTATCCCAAGATTGCCATCGCATGAACTCATTTCCATGACCAACACTTATCCATTCGACATATGGGGTATATACTTATGAATGTTCTCAATGTCGAAAGGGAGAGCGAAGTATGCAGTAGTGGCTATAGAATATTTCACGAAATGGGTAGAAGCTGAACTGCTGACAACTATTGCATCAAAGAAGATAGTCAACTAAAATACCACACGATTTAATTAATTTATAAATTACCATAAATTAATTAATATTTATGAAATATTACTTATTAAATTTTATTTGATTTTTGAATGTCATTAGTATTTAATAAAGTGTGTATATGAAAGTTAAATATATACGTAACAATATACGATATTGATAAATATTTGAATTTTCATTGTCAAGATCATTATTACTAGGTTTGGATTCTATATAAGATAATTCTGACAATGCAAGCGGTTTGAAAGCAAGGAAGTTGCTTAACTTTGGGAAAGAAATGACATAGTTAAAATTTCTCTTCGGTAGGTCATCCCTAAGAAAATGGCCAAGTTGAAGCAGCTAACAAGACTATTAAAAAAATGTTCAAGAAAGGCTCATAAACGTAAAAGGAAAGTAGGAAGAGGAACTTCCTTTAGTCTTTTGGGCTTATAGAACTTCAACCAGGAAGTGGGAAGTGGAATCAAACTGCTGATTAAAAATGAAAAAGACATTATGTGCAAAATGAGGTAGGAAAATGAAAACACAGAGTTCAAAAAAAGACATAAATAAAAGTTCTGCATAAAGCTCAAAAGGTAAAAAATACTTTATTCTAGCCTACTTCTTTATACAGCATATTCATTTATACAATATCATCATTATAATTTCTTACAAAAATCCTTGAACACATATGCCATTAATTAAAACTACATCATGAGTCTAACTCCAACTTAAAAGGCTCCTAAGGCAAAACCCTTCTTCGTCTACTAGAAGACCGTGATGCTGATGGAGGTCTAGGGGCAGATGTACCCTTAATTTGCAAACTAGTAGGGGAGTCGGTCACCTTCGAAATAATAATAGTAATGTGTGGAGGTGTACTAATAAACATGGCCCTCGGATTATAGTTGGCACCCATCCAATTATCGCTAGTGGCCCACATTGTCGGAACATAGTCAGTATGATTATTTAGGAATGTCAAATCGAGGTCGGGACAAAATGGCAGAAAACATTGATTGGGCAACCCACCATAATATCTTCCATAGTGTGCCTAACCTTCTCTTTACGAAGTGCCTCAACCAATGAGGCATGAGATTAGCTGGAAGGAGAAGGCACAATAAATTTTGAAGGTATAATAGGAGGAGACAGTTCAAATGACTGCACATAAAGATAAATTCAAAAATGGTAATTTTAGCTTAAAGAGCATTTATAAGCTACATAGAAACCTCAGCATATGTTACATCACAGACCGAAGTTGAACTTTGGTCCATTTAGATTTCTTAAAGAATTGGCCAAACAGTTCACCCGCGGAACTTTGAGCCTATACGGTGCTCCTTCCTGAGCTCTCCATTTACTTTTCCTAGGATGCTTTTAAATCATTAAACATAGAACTATAAAAGCTCACTATGATGTTCTTTCACTTAGTAGTTGCATCACAATCCATACTAGTAGAAGGTGCAGGAGTTGCACCTGGCTTCAAAGACGAATATGGAACCAAAGCTGTAGAAGGATCCTCCTCTTAGAACTGCTCTGCGAGCTTCAAAGACAGCTCATCTATGTGCCTTTCAATTTTTTAATCTCTTCTTCATAAGCAGCTATAGATATACTCTTAATATCTTGCAGCAAGACTTCCAATTTGGCTATGCACTTCTACACTGATCCAGATCAGTGTTCGAGTTCATGGAAGCTACAATAGTTTCTAATTCTCTTATCTTTTTCTACACCACTGATGTGCACGTAAATGTGCATATTCTTACCACCATATTTAATCTATTTAAATTAAATAAATGATCATATTGGGTATTTTAACTTGTTTAAACCAAAATTCAAATTATTTCAAATCGTCACATATTCATCTTCATCCAGGGGCAAAATGGTCATTTTTGTGCATATATTAATTGTCTAAAATTTAATTGAAAATTTCTACGTTATTTTGTAGGAATTTAAATTCAAATACAAGCGGCTTCATGAAGATATATGCATGCACAAGAGTGAATACAAAGGAATGACGATGGAAATAATTCATTTCATGGATCATGGAGGACCCCACCTACCCATATACCTTCATGTACAAATTAGAGGCTAATACACATGCTAATAGAGTTTAAAGCTTCATGCACATCTAAATGAGGATTATTTGAAGCTAATGATAGCTTGGCCTCCACACTTCCTAAGAGGGTATTTTGGGCATTCCCCAAAAAAGTGTATCAGGGTTTCATACATGTATAAATACCCCTTATGCTTCATGTAACCTCTCTTCCTCTTAGTTAGTTTTAGTTTAGGAACAAAAATAAATAAAGCTCTTCTCTTTTCTTTTTCATGGCTACTTAGCCATTTTATTTATTTCATGTAATTTTTCTTTTTATGCAATGTTAGTTAATGTTCTTTTACATTTACATGCTTTCTTTCTTATTTTGTAAGTAGCTTAGTTTACTTTTCATGCAAGTAGATTAGTTTTTCTTTCATTTAGCTCTTTTTTCCTTTTTGTTTTGTTTTATGTTGCAAGCTATATTTGTTTATATGATAACAAATATGAGAGGCTAAATCCCTTCAATTTAGAGGTAATGAAGCTCTCTAATTATATAGCTTCAACATTTTGATAATTATTGCTCTCTTTTTGTGCTTAATGGAAATATTTGAAGTGGCTTAACTTGTTGTTTTATCTTTGAATTTGATAGCCTATATTGTTGACACCAAATAGGCTATGTGATGCAGCGCAACCTTTATTTGACCAAGGCATAAGTCGTCTACGACTTAAGGAGGCATTGATGAGTCGTCCACGACTCAACTGGACAACCAAAGGTGAAGATATAAGTCGTCTACGACTTAAGGGCAATGTGATGAGTCGTCCATGACTCATAGAGACAGGCATGAATCGTATGCGACTTAAGGAAGCGATGACGAGTCGTCCACGACTCATAAAGACAGGCATGAGTCGTCTACGACTTAAGGAGGCGGTGATGAGTCGTCCACGACTCATCTGGAAGGCAAAAGGGAAAGAGGTGACGAGTTTACGACTTAACGAAGCAACTATAACTCGTCTACGACTTAACAGGGAGATGAGTCGTTCACGACTCAAGGGGAAGAATACACAAGTGATAAGTCGTCTACGACTCAAGGAAGGTGAGGAGATAAGCCATCCACGACTCAAGGGCGAGGCTGGTATAAGTCGTCCACGACTTATCGAAACTGGGTTAAGTCGTAGAGGCCTGGAACTGTATTTTCTGATGCCGCTTTAATCCATGCCGTAGATTCTCCTGACGAGTTAATCTGAACCGATTGTTTCTAAGTCGTTACTGGAGTATAAGTCGTATGGCGTCTGTTGTAAATAAGTTGAGTCGAATGGAGTTGATGAGTCGGCAACGACTTAAAAGATGTATTTTTCTATGTTGTATTTTCTGTTTTAAGTCGTCTGTTGTAATAAGTCGTATCCTTGGCTGAGTCATGAGTCGGAGTATGTTGAGTCGTGTGTTGTTGTAGTTGTTATTTTGCAGTTTGATAAGTCGTTATGGATGAGTCGTAGAGCATAGTTATGAGTCGGAAACGACTTAGGAGTTGGAGAAATTTCTGTTGTAAAATTGTTCGCCTATAAATAGGCCGTGAGTCTCATTTGTAAAGGTGGTTGATTTTTGAATAAAATTCTCTTTTGTTAGCTTTGTGCTTTCAATTTCAATTGGTAGTCGAGTGTATCTCCTATCTCCACTTACGTCATTCGAGTGCGCTCGAATCATCGTTTGTTGAAGCCGATTCACGGTATCTTGTGCGCAAGATCAACGTCGAAGAATCGTAGATCTCTTTCCCGGAATCTTCGGATCAACGAGTCAGAGATAGCTATAATTCGGTATCTTCGGATCAACGAATTTGGGCATTTCAGTATCCATCAATCCACAGATTGCTATTTTCATCGATTGAAGATCGTCTAGAATTATCCGCTGCGTCAGTTTGGTATCAGAGCTTGTTTTAGCCAATCATAGCTAAATCGAATCTTGGAGCCGAGAATTTGAAGTGTTGAAGTTGTGTTCATCGTGTTCATCATATTTTGCAACAAAGTTGGAGTTTTCGATCCATTTCATTTTGGATCAAAGTTCGAAAGGTGTTTGAATCGTGAAGTGTGAATTTGTTGAAGTGTTTGGGAAGTATTCAATCATGCCGCCAAGACGAGTTCAACGTCATCGCAATATTAATGCTTTGTACGGAAGAGAAGAGGCCGATGAAATGGAGCAACGAATCAACGAGAATTTCAATGAGAAGCTTACTGAAGGGATTGGTCGATTAGAGAGGATGATGTTGGAGATGAGTCAAAATCAGAGAAGAGTATCACCCGAATCGAGCCATGGGAGAAGTAGAGCTTCACCACATTCAAATCGAGAGAGAAGTGTCGATAGTGATCATAGAAGCGTGGATCGAGATTGTGATAGAAATGTTGATGATCGAGGTCGTGATAGAAATGTGACTGATCGAGAACGGAGGAATGTAGATCGTAGGAATGTTGGTGGAAGAAATGGTGGTGGTAGAGATGTTGGTGGTCAGGATCGACATCGATATACATCGGATGGTGAAGAAGAGTATGATGGTGGTAGTGTTCATGGACGAGGATGTGGACGAGGAAGGAATCAGTTGGAGTACGATCACAAGTGGGAATCTGGGATGAAGACAGAAATTCCAGAATTCAAAGGTGGTATACAGGCTGAGGAGTTTTTGGATTGGGTGGCTAATGTTGAAGAAATTTTTGATTTCAAAGAAGTTCCAGAACGTCGTAGAGTGAAGTTGGTTGCTACAAGGTTGAGGGGTAGAGCTTTGGCATGGTGGCAGCAAACCAAAATTACACGTGAACGAATGGGGAAGTCAAAAGTTGAATCTTGGGAGAAGATGAAGAAATTGATGAAAGCAACGTTCCTACCTTACAATTATCAATCTTTGATGTATCAACGTTTGCAGAACTTGAGGCAGGGCACAAAGACTATTAATGATTATGCGGATGAGTTTTACCAGCTTATTGCGAGGAATGATATTATGGAAACGGAAGAGCAGCTGACATCTAGATTCATTGGGGGATTGAGAATGCAGATTCAGGATATGGTTAATATGTTCGATCCAAGATCTGTAGCAGAGGCACATCAGAAAGCGTTGGCTTGGGAGAAGCAGGGACGACGAGGAGGTGGTGTGTTTACTAATTCCAACAATCAAGTGAAGGGTGTTAGTGGAAGTTCTAATGTTTCTAAACCTATCAGTAAACCAGCGGTAAAGGAGGTTGAGAAGGCGAAGGTTAACAACAGTTTCAAATGTTACAATTGTCAGGAGATGGGTCATAAAAGCAACGAATGTCCGAAGCCGAAGAAGAGAACCATGGTGACAGAAGTTGAGGAGGAAGATGAGGAAGAAGCTGAATGCTCTAATTCTTTACCAGTTGAGGAGGAAGACTTACTGTCGGGAGATGACGGGTACGCATTGATGATGAGGAGAAGTTGTTTAACACCGAAGCAAGAGGAGGAAAGTAGTTGGTTGAGGAACAATATCTTTCAATCTACATGCACTATTCTGGGAAGAGTTTGTAAATTTGTTATTGATGCTGGGAATTGTGATAATATTATCTCTACAGAAGCGGTGAAGAAGTTGGAGTTGAAAACCGAGAAACATCCTAAACCGTACAAGTTAGCTTGGTTGAGGAAGGGTGGTGAAGTGAAAGTTGGACGTAGAGCTTGTGTGAATTTTTCAATTGGGAAGAAATACAAGGATGAGGTTTGGTGTGATGTAGTCGACATGGATGTGTGTCATCTGTTGTTGGGCAGACCATGGCAGTTTGATAGAGCAGTACAACATGATGGTCGTGCTAACAGTTACAGTTTCATGTTTGAGGGTACTAAAATCACTCTGATTCCCAAGAAGCAACAACAGAAAGAGAGTAAGTTGGAGGAGATTGAAGAGTTGAAAACTTTATTATCTCTGAAGGAATTTGTTAAGGAGGTTGAAGAGGAGCCTGAAGTATACATGTTGATTGGGCGTGAGAGCAGTGAAGAGGTTGAAATTCCAGAAGAAGCGAAGCTAGTTTTGAAAGAATTTGAGGATGTATTTCCAGATGAGTTACCTAAAGAGTTACCGCCGCTGAGAGACATTCAACATCAAATTGATCTTGTTCCGGGAGCAGTATTGCCACATAGACCGCATTACCGAATGAGTCCGAAGGAGCATGAAGAATTAAGGAGGCAGGTGGAAGAATTGCTTGAGCAGGGACGTGTACAGGAAAGTTTGAGTCCATGTGCTGTGCCAGCTTTGTTGGTACCGAAGAAAGATGGGACGTGGAGGATGTGCACGGACAGTCGAGCATTGAATAAAATCACTGTACGATACAGGTTTCCAATGCCAAGGTTGGACGACTTGCTGGATCAGTTGAGTGGGGCTACTATCTTTTCGAAAATTGATTTGAAAAGCGGATATCATCAAATTCGGATTAGACCTGGAGACGAATGGAAGACAGCCTTTAAGACGAGAGAAGGGTTGTATGAATGGCTGGTGATGCCGTTCGGTCTTTCGAATGCACCGAGTACGTTCATGCGAGTGATGAATCAAATTTTTAGACCTTTCATTGGGAAATTTGTGGTGGTGTACTTTGACGATATTTTGATTTATAGTAGGAGTTTGGAAGAGCATGTTCAACATCTGAAGGAAGTGTTAATTATTTTACGAGAGGAACAATTTTATGCTGCAACAAAGAAATGCGTGTTCATGACGCATAGTGTTTTGTTCTTGGGGTATATTGTTTCGGAGAAGGGCATCCAGGTAGATCAGAATAAAGTTGAAGCAGTCAGGAATTGGCCACAGCCGAAGACAATTACAGAAGTGAGAAGTTTTCATGGGCTAGCGTCATTCTACCGAAGATTCATTCCACACTTCAGTAGCGTGATGGCACCGGTGACTGATTGCATGAAAGGGAAACAATTTTCTTGGACGGAGGAAGCTGGGATTGCTTTTGGGAAGATCAAGAAGTTGCTGACATCTGCACCAATTCTTGTATTACCAGATTTTCAGTTATTGTTTGAACTGCATACTGATGCGTCAAAGGTTGGAATTGGAGGGGTGTTGAGTCAGAATGGGCGTCCTATTGCATATTTCAGCGAGAAGTTGTCAGGAGCAAAGATGAGATACAGTACCTATGATGTGGAATTTTATGCTGTTGTTCAAGCAGTAAAGCACTGACGACATTACTTATTCCAGAAAGAATTTGTTTTATACACTGATCACGAGGCGTTGAAACATTTACAAGGACAAGACAAGATTTCAGCAAGACATGCATCGTGGATTGCTTATTTGCAGTAGTTTACTTTTGTCGTTAAACACAAGTCAGGGGTAACCAATCGTGTGGCTGATGCCTTGAGCAGAAGGAGTCATTTGTTGACGACAATGAAAGTTGAAGTGACAGGTTTTGAATTATTGCCAGAATTGATTGAAGAAGATCCTTACTTTGTGAAATTTGTTGAAAAAGTAAAGGAAGGAAGCACTGATGAATTTGTGTTGGTGGATGGTTTTCTGTTTAAAGGAAATCGATTGTGCATCCCAGACTGTAGCTTGAGAATGAAGATTTTTAAAGAACTACATGAAGAAGGCCATGTGGGTAGAGATCGTACGTTGCAGTTAATTTCTCAATCTTATTTTTGGTCGTCAATGAGGAAAGAGGTAGAAAGATTTGTGGAGAGGTGTCATATTTGTCAGGTTTCGAAAGGAACAGCGACGAATGCGGGGTTATATATGCCGTTACCCGTGCCTACCAAACCATGGGTTGATATCAGCATGGATTTCGTGTTGGGATTGCCGAGAACTCAGAGGGGAAATGATTCTATATTTGTTGTGGTGGACAGGTTTTCGAAGATGGCACATTTTATAGCCTGCAAGAAGACAGCGGATGCAGTTCGAGTGGCACAGTTATTCTTTAAAGAAATATATCGTTTACATGGTTTACCCGAATCTATTGTTTCTGACCGAGATACTCAATTTCTGAGTCACTTTTGGTTGAGTCTATGGAAGATGGTGGGAACGAAGTTGAAATTTAGTAGTGCATATCATCCTCAGACGGATGGACAAACTGAAGTTGTGAATAGATCGTTGGGAAATTTGTTGCGATGTCTTGTGCAGGACAATTTGAAGAGTTGGGACTTAAAGTTGTGTCAGGCAGAGTTTGCTCATAATCATGCTGTTAACCGAAGCACTGGTTACAGTCCATTCCAGATTGTTTATTCGAGCTTACCAAAGGGACCGTTGGATTTAACGGTAGTGCCACAATCAAAGGGGACAATTAAGAAAGCTGCTGATTTTGTTGAAGGGCTGACGGAGTGTCATAAAATCGTTCAAGAACGATTAGAGAAAGCAAATGAGAAGTATAAACAATCTGCAGATTTGAAACGAAGAAATGTAGAATTTCATGAAGGTGATATGGTTTATGCAGTATTAACAAAAGATCGTTTTCCAGTGGGCGCATATAACAAGTTGAAAGCCAGGAAAATTGGTCCGGTGGAAGTTGTGAAACGGATCAATGAAAATGCTTATAAACTGAAGCTTCCAGATGATGTGTATACATCTGACGTATTCAATGTTAAACATCTTGTACCATATCATGGGGATGAGTTTGTGGGGGATGAAGAGTGTGCAAATTCGAGGTCGAATTTTTCTCAACCTGGGGAGGATGATGCAGCGCAACCTTTATTTGACCAAGGCATAAGTCGTCTACGACTTAAGGAGGCATTGATGAGTCGTCCACGACTCAACTGGACAACCAAAGGTGAAGATATAAGTCGTCTACGACTTAAGGGCAATGTGATGAGTCGTCCACGACTCATAGAGACAGGCATGAATCGTATGCGACTTAAGGAAGCGATGACGAGTCATCCACGACTCATAAAGACAGGCATGAGTCGTCTACGACTTAAGGAGGCGGTGATGAGTCGTCCACGACTCATCTGGAAGGCAAAAGGGAAAGAGGTGACGAGTTTACGACTTAACGAAGCAACTATAACTCGTCTACGACTTAACAGGGAGATGAGTCGTTCACGACTCAAGGGAAAGAATACACAAGTGATAAGTCGTCTACGACTCAAGGAAGGTGAGGAGATAAGCCATCCACGACTCAAGGGCGAGGCTGGTATAAGTCGTCCACGACTTATCGAAACTGGGTTAAGTCGTAGAGGCCTGGAACTGTATTTTCTGATGCCGCTTTAATCCATGCCGTAGATTCTCCTGACGAGTTAATCTGAACCGATTGTTTCTAAGTCGTTACTGGAGTATAAGTCGTATGGCGTCTGTTGTAAATAAGTTGAGTCGAATGGAGTTGATGAGTCGGCAACGACTTAAAAGATGTATTTTTCTATGTTGTATTTTCTGTTTTAAGTCGTCTGTTGTAATAAGTCGTATCCTTGGCTGAGTCATGAGTCGGAGTATGTTGAGTCGTGTGTTGTTGTAGTTGTTATTTTGCAGTTTGATAAGTCGTTATGGATGAGTCGTAGAGCATAGTTATGAGTCGGAAACGACTTAGGAGTTGGAGAAATTTCTGTTGTAAAATTGTTCGCCTATAAATAGGCCGTGAGTCTCATTTGTAAAGGTGGTTGATTTTTGAATAAAATTCTCTTTTGTTAGCTTTGTGCTTTCAATTTCAATTGGTAGTCGAGTGTATCTCCTATCTCCACTTACGTCATTCGAGTGCGCTCGAATCATCGTTTGTTGAAGCCGATTCACGGTATCTTGTGCGCAAGATCAACGTCGAAGAATCGTAGATCTCTTTCCCGGAATCTTCGGATCAACGAGTCAGAGATAGCTAGAATTCGGTATCTTCGGATCAACGAATTTGGGCATTTCAGTATCCATCAATCCACAGATTGCTATTTTCATCGATTGAAGATCGTCTAGAATTATCCGCTGCGTCACTATGCTTAAACAAACAACAAACAAAAATTGCCTCTTCGTCTAAATATGATTATGGCAAAGAAGTGAATGTTTAAATAAAAATTTGATGGTCTATATTTCTAATCAATAGTTAATACGTCATACTTAAAATAGATTTTGCTTTCAACTTTGTTGTCATATTTCATGAGAGTAAAAAGTAGTTTAAATGGTGTGTTGTAGTTTGATGGCTTATGTTGAGCTAATTAATAGCACAAATAGACCATACTTATGATAAGCACATCAAGTAAACTTACTAATGATCAAAAAAGAGAGATCATAATTTCATGTTGTGTTGAACTATGTGATCTAGAGAGTGGATTTATCTCTAAATTGTCTTCTACTCTCATATTTTTATCACTTTCTTTTTTGTCATTTTTTCTTACATTTTCTAGCTAATCACTTTCAACTTTGATTAATTTGATTGAATAGAGATTTAAAATCAACAATTCCCTACGGATCGACCCATACTCACTACGTACTACATTAGTATGCCGTGCGCTTGCAGTATAAATTTTATTATAAATTCATTCGACGGATTTCTAACTCGATAGAATTCCCATCGACGAACAAGTTTTTGGCGCCGTTGCCGGGGAATAGTCTTGATTTTAATTTTCTATTCTTTAAATTATTTTTGTTTGATTTTTGTGTGGTTTAATTTTTGTATGTATGGCATTTAAAAAAAATTTGTGTTTGTGTGTGATTTTGTTTGCCTTGTGTTCGTGTGCTTGTTTCTTGTTTTCTAGTTGTCTTTGCATTTGTATATAAAGAGGAGAGAAAAACATCCACAATTTCATTTAAAAAAAAAATTATTTCACTTCATTTTATTTTACATTTGCATTTATATTTGCTTCTTCATTTTACATACAAATTTCTACAGTGTGCAACTAAACTATGCACTTCAACTCTCTCTACAGTGCTGTACTGCATCCTTCCTCTGGCCACCTGATCAAACATCAACCTCCACTTACTTCAGCAACAACAACCACTTCATATCAACCTACTTGCACTTGTGCAGAATCCACAAATCATCACCACTTTACAAGCTACAAACTGTCTGAAACAAACCATCATTTCCACACATATTCCTCAAACTGTCAACACATACTAACATCTAAACTGTCAACACATATTCCTCAAACTGCCTCAGTGCAACCCATACATTCAACAACCCATACTTGCTGACCATCCCTACGTATCGCCCACTACCATCTCTCTGACCATACTGTTTCAAATTGTTCCACATCACTGCATATCATTTTATCAAACTACCACAATACAATTTCTCCTACACATTTCTATTTCTTCCACTGTCTACTTCCATCAATATCACCTTCTCAACATTTACTGCCAAACAAACATCAAGCCATTGACAACATTTCATTCCATCTCCATCACCTCATTTACCCACTGAACTGCAACCAGAGTTCAACTGTCCTCACTCCACTATCAACATCACATACTACTTCGGCACGCACCCCACTGGAAACCAACTTGCACAACAACTACAACTCAATCAAACTACTTTACCCACTGTCTCGTACTCCACATAACTACAACAGCAAACCACTGTTCACTGCCTTCTGTGCACATATCATAGTGCAACGTCACCACTTCTTGTTTCTCTTCCATCAACCATCTTTGCTTCCTGCCATCGAAACACCCCAGCAGTCACCATAAGTCCGCTGCAACATCCATTCAACAGCCACAACAACCTTCACCACCCCAAACTTCATACAACACTCACACCAAACTTCTAAACAATCAACTCACCACTGCCTTACCACCAAGCAGACATCCATAGAATCGCCAGCAATCGAAACGACTTCACATCACAACCCAATTGAGAACAACCCAGCAACTCGAACTCACTCAGACAAACTTCACGAACAAACAACCACTAACCACACAACCCCCAATTCTCCACTCCAGAACCAATTATGAACCCCACAATCGAATCACCTCACCGCCACTTCGATCATCACGACCTGCAATCCCAAACTCCAATCGCTAACACCCAACATCGCCTGAATTCCATCTCACAACACGCCGAAACCACGAGCACGAGCTCCAATTCGCAACCCCTAGTTGCGATTTTGAAAGTTAATTTTAATTTTGGAAAAATTGATTTTGGGAAGTTTAGTTGTTTGGGAATGAACGAGAAAGTCAATTGTTTTGATTTGGGGTGGAAGAAAGTCAGTGGTTTTGATTTTATTTTGTTTCGTCTGTTTTGATAATCTTTTGTTAACATAAGATATTAAGGGTTTGGGTTAGTTCTTCTTTTTGGGCCGGGCTTGTTGTTTTATACAATTTTTTTTAGATTGCTTCGTTTTTGTTTTAATTTGCTTAGTTTCCTCCCTTAAAAAAAGAGTTTTGCTTTCTTTCAGTTTGTGATGCTTGGTTAAGTGGTTTTAGATTATTTTTTTTTAGTTTTTTTTCCTTTAAAAAAACAAGATTTAATTTGTCTTATTTTCAATTTATTTTGTTTTCATTTGTTTGTTTTGTTTTGATATGGCTTAATTTCTTCTTTGATATAAAAAAAACTGTTTTGTTTTATTTTAAATTGTTTTAAGTTCCATCGTTAAAAAAACTATACATATATCTTTGTTTTATTTTCAGGCCGCAGAAGCAAGAATTCAAAGGCAGAAGTGTTTGCTAAAAATAAAATTGCTTGCTTATAAAAAAATTGTTGCTTTTAAAATAAATTGCTAATAAATTCTACACGCTCTGGTATTGTGCCTCTATATCTTGTATTTATTTGTCCTGCATTGTTGTTTGCTTGCATATATAAAAAAAATTCAAAAAAAAACAAAAACAAAAATAAATTTCATTCGTAGTTGCATTGTTAATACACGTTTAATTTCAGTTTTGCATTTCATCTTAGATTTTGATTAATAATAAAGGTTAGAAATAAATAACTCTTAATTGTATATTGACAATTTGTGCTCTTTCGACAATTTATATTCTTGGTGTCTAGGCTACAGCAGAGCAATAATCAGTTATAAATATTACGGTGATTCGTAAATATTATACTAAATTGTTTCTCTGAAGGTACTTAAATCTTTGGTTGCATTGCTACAGTGATTCGTGGTGCACCGATAAATCCTGCCTGTTACCTGGTCGAGAACTATCTTGTTGATTTAAGATAATGTGTGATTATACAATTTTGGGTTAGAAGCTACTTAGGATAAATCATTTGTAATTAAAACCTTGCATTAATTTAGTGGCATTAGTTCATGCGTATTAAAAAAAACAAACAAACAAAAAAAATTCAAAATCCAAAACTAAAAAAAATTGTAAATATTCCTTAAACTTTTGTTTTTTTTAAATCCTTTCTTTTGAATTTTTTTAAGCAAGAACAAAAATCCAAAAATAAGTTCTACTTAGTTTTTTTTATAAAAGCAAAAATCTAAAAAAATATATAAAACCTTTTCAAAAAACAAATTTTTTTTTGAAAATCCAAAAACAAAACAAAAATCAAAGTTTCTTTTTTAAAATAAATTCTTTGTGAATACTTTTCCTTTATAAAAATCCAAAAAATAAAACCAAAAACATTCTTGAAAATGTCTGAATTTCCATGTGCACGTGAATTTTGCGATAGTTGTGAAAATCAATATAATCCATATGATTTCACACCAAATTCGTATGAATAATTTAACGACAGCCATTGTATAAATAATTCGAATTTCAAACAACAAAGTTTTCAAAACAATGGCCGACCTTCGACTCTCGAAAATAGCATTGAAATGATTTCGTCTTTACTTGAAATCTCTACACAACAAAATCAAATGATAAATGATTTGTGTAATTCTTATTTGTGTGATAACTCAAGTCAAAAATTTCAAAGTAATCAAGATTTGAATTCACTTCAAAATGCAAACGATTTCGAGTATAAGCCATGCCAATTCAATTTTGAACTCCAAAATGAATTTCAAAATCAAAACGAAAATGTGATCCACTTTTCAAATAATTTTCACAATGGTAATAATCTCGACTACGATACGAGTGAAAATTTTTGTTCTCAACAAATCCAAATCGAAAATTCTCAAGTTAATAACTATAAATTGGATTTTGTTGAACAAATGGATGAAATCTACAATGATCACATGGATTTATTGTTCGAAACATATATGAAACAACGTGAGAAACAAAACCAAATCCCAACATGTGACGAGTCAAATGATAATCCATCTTTTACCCAAATCGACGATTTTAAACAACAACTTTTGAAACTGAAAATGATGATCTTAATGAAGTTGTTGAAAACATGGTAATTGAGTTGGATTTCAATTCTTTTGAGGGTGAGAAACTCGATTTAACATTCGATCGTCCTTTTCCCGATTTTGAAATTTTGTACACAACAACTTTGGATTTTGAACTTGACACATGTAATAAAGTTGTTGATAATTCAATTAAGGAAGACGAATTCAATGAACACGATTTCTTTGGACTTTTCGAAAATGAGTTGTTAAATGCTGAAGGGGGAGATTTAAATCGCCATTTTTATTTTGAAATCAATAATTCTGAGGAAGTTTTCAATGATAAGTTTGAATTTCAAATTGGTGAAAATAAACTTGAATTTCAATCAATCGTTTTATCAACCCCGAAAACAATTGAAATAAAACAACTCGTACGATTTTCAATAAAACAACATTCGTTTTTACAAATCAACATTCAACTTTAAAATCTTTAAAGGTTTGGTTTATCAAGCTTCACCCGTGTCTCGCATACTTGACGAGACAAATGAGTCGGTCTTGGGAAGACCGTTTCATTTACTTTTTGACGATATACTTTCTGATCTCGTGTAAATACCGTCCATTTTCATGTAAATATAGGTCATCTTTTTATTTTTGTTTTATTTTACTCCTTCCGCTTTGACTGTGGGGACACAGTCAAAATCAAGTGTGTGTGTGTGTTGGGGGGGGGAATTATCTTCATTTTTAATTTTTCATGGTTTATTTTTTGAATTTTCTTTCAAAAAACTCAAAAAAAAACAAGAAAAAAATCCTAATTTTTTTCCCTTTTTAATTACTTTTAAAGAAACACTATAGAATAAATATATGGTTTTTGTTAATTAAAGTGAAATTTTTGAAAATTTATTTGTTTCAACAAAAATAAAAATAAAGCTTGATTACAAATAACGATGGTTTAACTAGTATATAGGAATACTCATGGACATAATTATGAAATATATTCTAATTGAAAATCTTTGTTTTAAAAAGTGGTTGATTTAAAGTAAAGGATATAACATTTTTTTGTCTTCTAAGTTAAATGGTGCTAAGATGATTTTGCAAAACTCTCTCTTCAGAAAAAACATATATATGTATATTTCTTGTATATATTTTTTAATAAACACCTAGAGTCATGTGTTCACTCTCGTGTGTTCACTCGCCATGCTCTGTACGCTTCTCACGTAAGCCCGAAAGGCAGTGCACAATCGATATATCTGGCCTTAGTTTATCTGAGTTTCGTGTATGCATATAAAAAAATTCTTGTATTAATAACGCCTACAGACGATAGGTTTTCACACTCGTGTGTTCACTTGCCACGCTCTGTATTCCCCTCACATAGGTCTGCAAGGCAGTGCACGGGTAATATATCCAGCCTCAGTTTTCTGAGTTAGGAATATGTAAATATTGTTAATATCAATAAAAAAACTTTTTTTCTAAAAAAAGAGAGAGTAAGAAATTGAAATCCTAGCACTATTTTTACTTAGTTGATTTGACTTATTATTGAAATGAAATGAAAACACCACTTTGATAAACTTTGATAATCAACTAAGGATCCATTTCATGGTTACACTTTCTTATCGACTGAAACAACGAGTTAAACTATTGTCTATTTGTTATGATAACTTGATTTTTATTGGAAATTTTGACGAGTAAATGACTTAAATTTTCAAGATAATGACCAAAACTTATATTTAACTTATTTATGTCTATTTAAGAGTAAATCTTTCATTTGTAAATATTTTCAAAAACTCGCATTCATCTCTTTGTGAATAAATCTTGCATTTTGTAAATATTTTCATCCTCCATTTGGATTTTGTAGGTAGTATCCGCTGAAAACCCTCACGAGACAACACTCGTACTACTGGGGACACCCAGAGGTTTAACGGCTTGTTGCATACGCTCAATCGTGCTCCCCACGAAAACGAGTTTATCTTAGTTTTTTTCTTTATTCGAGGACGAATAAAAAGATAAGTGTAGGGGTATTTGATGTTCACGTAAATGTGCATATTTTTACCACCATATTTAATCTATTTAAATTAAATAAATGATCATATTGGGTATTTTAACTTGTTTAAACCAAAATTCAAATTATTTCAAATCATCACATATTCATCTTCATCCAGGGGCAAAATGGTCATTTTTTGTGCATATATTAATTGTCTAAAATTTAATTGAAAATTTCTACGTTATTTTGTAGGAATTTAAATTCAAATACAAGTGGATTCATGAAGATATATGCATGCACAAGAGTGAATACAAAGGAATGAAGATGGAAATAATTCATTTCATGGATCATGGAGGACCCCACCTACCCACATACCTTCATGTACAAATTAGAGACTAATGCACATGCTAATAGAGTTTAAAGCTTCATGCACATCTAAATGAGGATTATTTTAAGCAAATGATAACTTGTCCTCCACACTTCCTAAGAGGGTATTTTGGGCATTCCCCGAAAAAGTGTATTAGGGTTTCATACATGTATAAATACCCCTTATGCTTCATGTAACCTCTTTTCCTCTTAGTTAGTTTTAGTTTAGGAACAAAAATAAATAAAGCTCTTCTCTTTTCTTTTTCATGGCTACTTAGCCATTTTATTTATTTCATGTAATTTTTCTTTTTATTCAATGTTAGTTAATGTTCTTTTACATTTACATGCTCTCGTTCTTATTTTGTTAGTACCTTAGTTTACTTTTCATGCAAGTAGATTTGTTTTTCTTTCATTTAGCTCTTTTTTCCTCTTTGTTTTGTTTTATGTTGCAAGCTATATTTGTTGATATGATAACAAATATGAGAGGCTAAACCCCTTCAATTTAGGGGTAATGAAGCTCTCTAATTATATAGCTTCAACATTTTGATAATTATTGCTCTCTTTTTATGCTTAATGGAAATATTTGAAGTGGCTTAACTTGTTGTTTTAGCTTTGAATTTGATAGCCTATATTGTTGACACCAAATAGGCTATGCTTAAACAAATAACAAACACAAATTGCCTCTTCCTCTAAATATGATTATGGCAAAGAAGTGAATGTTTAAATCAAAATTTGATGGTCTATATTTATAATTAATAGTTAATAGGCCATACTTAAAATAGATTTTGCTTTCAACTTTGTTGTCATATTTCATGAGAGTAAAAAGTAATTTAAATGGTGTGTTATAGTTTGATGGCTTATGTTGAGCTAATTAATAGCACAAATAGGCCATACTTATGATAAGCACATCAATTAAACTTACTAATGATCAAAAAGAGGGATCATAATTTCTTGTTGTGTTGAACTATGTGATCTAGATAGTGGATTTATCTCTAAATTGTCTTTCTACTCTCATATTTTTATCACTTTCTTTTTGGTCATTTTTTCTTACATTTTCTAGCCAATCACTTTCAAATTGGTTAATTTGATTGATTAGATATTTAAAATCAACAATTCCCTACGGATCGATCCATACTCACTACGTACTACATTAGTACGCCGTGCGCTTGCAGTATAAATTTTATTAACTACTACAAGATCAGCCCTTTGCTGCATAATACAGTCATATTGCAGATGGCTATTTAGCTTAGTCTCAAACAAGTTGTGAGAATAGTATTCAAATTCCCTAAGCATCTCATCTCTTATCATACTAGCAATATTCTTGTTCTCTTCAGCTAACTTAGCATTCAATATATTAAACTCCTCAATCCTCTCTTGATATGATGAAGGATGCAAACAAAAGCTTGACCTTTAGTAGAAGAACTAGGAGGAGTAGAAGGAGCATTAGAAGGACCGCCAAGCTCATGAATTGCCAAGTTATCCAATGATGTCTCAACTATGGAAGCGAGGGTAGCCTATAAAGTAGACACATAAATAAGAACCATAAACATTAAAGTAAACTAAAGACATAATGAAAGAATAAACTTGATTTTATTGATAATTTCTTAGACAACAAAGAACAATGTCATATCTAGTCAAAGTCTAAAGTATACAAAAACTCAACCCTTAAAAGACGATATCCTTACATAAGACTAATCTTATCCTTAAACCATTTTAGATGGGGATAGATTAAGGGAAGCAAGTCATCCTCCAAGGAAAGATCCCATCTACAAACTAAAAACCATTTAATGCTTCCCTCTTTTGAATAACTTGTGCAATTATAGTTAAAGAGGCCTTGAGTCCTTTTATTCAACTGTGTAACTGTGTCCTCAAGCTCTTTTCCCTTTTAAAAATGAGCGTAGTATTTATTAAAAGTCTGCATATAGTTTAATTTTCTAAGCACTTAATACACCCCCTTAAGTGTTGAACAAATTTATCCTCCTCACGAACCTCCAATAAAGAATGTTTAAAAAAACCTAAACTTTTCACCTAAAAAAAGTACAAGTATTTTAAAACCTTACCGCAACCAATTAATATAAACACAAGTAACAAATTATAACAACCAGGCTAAACAAAACACATAGTAGGATGCTAAAAGATAGTTGAATAAATGACAAACACAGAAAATTTTACAAAATTTTATCTACAAACCGATTTTAAAAATAATAAAACCTAAAAAACAAAATGTAGGCCAAACTTCATACAAATTGTCTAAAAAACTATCCTGCTCTAAAATGAATCTAACTGAAGAGAGGAGTTAGTGTTTATATCTACATCGATGGAGGCATCCTGCTCGGTTCCTGTTATGGGTGCCTGAGAAGTATTCTCCTCTGTATCAGTGTTGTCTAGTATCTCTCGGACCTGAGTAGAAGCTTAAGAAATCACTACAACAAAAATACCATTTTACAACGGGCAATGCCCATTGTAATAGGGGTTTCGCAATGGGCCAGCGCCCGTCTTATTAGGCGATGTTGTAATAGATCTAAAAGATTTCACAATGGGCAATGCCCGTTGTAGTAGACTTTTTTACAACGGTCCCTAGCCGTTGCATTAGCATCATTTACAACACATTTTGCCCGTTGTTAAAAATGCAAATTAAAAAAATTCGCATTGCTGTGACGTGCACCTATAGATTTAATGTCATTTCACAATTGAAACTAATACTGTACTAACAACAATTAAAATCATTCATATTCATTAAAAATAACACGATAGATTCACACTCTAAAAGGCTAAAACGAATCATATATTCAAATCATTCATAAAGTATTAACATAATTACAAATCATTGTATTTCTTGCTTAAACTAATATAAAAAAATAATTCAACACAACTGCATTATAACAACTATAATATGATAATTGTCTTGTTTTCTAGTCTTTAAGCAAACCTCGTATTCAAGTTTGACACCCGTTTCTTGAGATACACGAGCAACAATAATCATAACAACAACTCTTCTTGAGATACCTAAAAAAGGTATTAAACATCACAAATGTATTCACCGTTAGATTCATAAAAGAAAAAACAGAAATTGCGATAAAACAGTACTTTGGAGAATTTTGTTTAATGTGTTGAAACAGTACTGTTAAACATTAAGTTAGTAATTAAGATCCAAAAATACTTTTGTGCGTTATTTTTTGGTTTAGTCTGGGATTAATGAGCTTAATGCAAGGAGATAACTTTCTATGGGTCTTTAGCAAGTGCTGGAGCAATGAAATGTATATGTATGCGTGTCTAGATGTATGTACTAACAAGTATGATCCTCATAATGTGTGTGTTTGTGTGTGTGTGTATATATATATATATCCTCATAATGGCCAATGTCTAAGATGTAGAGTGACCGAGTCAATGAGTCATATCACCTTTAGCTGCAAGATAAAGAAACATATCCCTTATCCAACTTTTGTATCTTTTTAACAGAAGTGGGTTCTGATAAAAAAAGAGCTAAAAGGTAAAGAAATATTACACATTTGGTTATTATTCTGGATGATGTTCTTCATTTGATTAGGCTGAATAGCCAGAGATAAGGGACTTATTCCTGTAACAAATAATGAGGTATTTGGCAACAGAATGGTAGAAGCAAAGGTAGCAAAGTTTGCACCATGGCTATAATTTGAACCAATAGATTTCAGATATGGGCTAAGAAATGGGATTCCTAGCGCTTGAGCTGCACGCAAAATTAATTTTGTTTATATATAGTTAGTAAAATTGTATACAATGAAACTTGTTAGAAGGCAACGTGTATACAATTAACTTATAATTCATTTATATGAATGCTGAAATTGTTAAAACTAATGCATATTACCAAAGAAGTCGATGACTAGCCTTCCATCAGAAGCGCGACCGTATGTCTTGTCAAAAAAGATCATCCTAAATGGACCTTTCTAGGCTGGGAAAGCAGTCCAAAACCCACTAGTGTCGGAATTTGAGTCTCCAAAATTGAAGATTGCAGGGAATTTGCACTTCCCGACTGCATCTGTTGCATGAAAGAAAACTAGGAGTAGCGTTAAGATAACATTCATTTTTGCTTAACAAAAATAAAGAAGAGAAGAAGATAGACGATGGAAGGAGATGCACCGAAGCCAAAAAGTAATAGTCGGTTTGTACTTTATGACCTATGTGTCGCTATCATGCATTAATTTTTTTAATATGTACTAAAAAGCATTCGATAGTCTATGATTTTTATCAAAATCTATATCAAAAGCATCAAAACAGAATGAATTAAAGACAGAAAAGAAAATTGAGTTGAAATAAGATTTAAATAAACTGCTATGAATGAACCAAATTATTTACAGAATAACTCAGGGTGATTCATCGATTGCAACAACAACGAAAATAAAAACCCAACTTGAAGCATTTGCGTTATATAATAGATATTGTAAGCCAAATCAATTCATGTTGTAATTTTTATTCAATGCTTTGTGAATGCATGCATCTTTTATCCACAGATTAAGCATCTCAATAGTCATCAATTAACGTCACTGACAATAGTTCTTTTCAAGATATATCTCTGAGTTTGAACATGGAATGTGCAGTGAGGCGTGTAATATATTTTACCGATAATAATAACATAAGTTTTTTTTTGAACAGATGCTGCCCATAAGCACCAACAGAGATTTTCCCCTCTTTCTTTTTTATTGTAGCATTAACTCACACAGTTGCCTCGCAATTTCGAGTTTTCAATATTCCGATCAATTGAAAACCCAAATGGAAAACCTTTGTTCGGGTTGATAAGGCTCATCAACAAAAGAAATTGTCAAAAATTCTAATAAAAGTAAGGATGATGCTTTATCACAAACGCAGTTGGAAAATAAGGTGAAAATTATTTTAAATTGCATGAAAATCCCGTCCTGCCATAAGGAATCCCGAAAGGAAAATTTAACAGCAGTTTTGAGATTAGTCACGTAACAATAATCTTTTCTAATAAATGGGGGAAAATCTGACATTATTTTTTATTTAGTTGAGTTTGTTTACTATTTTATAACATAGGATTTTACTAATCACAGAGATGAATATAAGAAATTCTTTTTCCAATCATAAGAACATAAGATTTTACTAATCACAGATATGAGCAACAACTCAGAATTCGATAATCTTCACATATCACAGAAAAAGACCCGATACCTTTAACCATCGATGGCGGTGACTCAAAGTTTGTCAACATCAACGGCAGTGTTAGGTCAATCAGCTCCCCCACCTCGCGTACATAGTTCGTCAACACGATCCTGTCTGGAGCTTTGGTTCGAATTGGGAAAGGCCATCGAAGGCAAGTAGGAGGTTTGTTTGTTGATTGGGCTTCAGATCTGGGCACGAGTAGTATTGTGGTATTTTGGTGGAGAAAGGAAATGATTTTGTTTTAGGATTCTGCGGGGATTTGGAAATTAGATTAAGGAAAAATGGGGCAAGCAAAGCGGGAAATGAAATTTAGCTGGAAACGAGGCGCGAAACAAGTGTGAGTTCACGGATCTTTTTTCTAATCAGTTCATGACCCATGACTTTAGCTCTCCCAATATAATTTATCCCAATTAACATTTTTTAGTATATATTTAGTATCGTAATTCATTTTAAATTGAAATACAAATAAGATATACCAAGGAAACTTTTGATTCACGTCTCTCTCTTTAAATAAAATTTGGCTCATGTCCCTCCATACTTTAAAGGGACAGTTTGGCTCACATACTTATTAAGTTTCAAAATAGAGAAAACATCATTCCCAAATTGAATATTGTAGGGAAGAAAATTGTGGTATTTTAAAATAAGGATGTAATTTATATCTTTTTTTAGGAGAATGTTTTGTATATTGAGTTTGATTCTAGGGATGTCTCTCTTATTTTCACTATTAAATACTCATTTTAATTATTAATTGTTAATTATCTAATAGTAATTATTTAATGATAATGATTAAATATTGTTTCTTATTTATTAATTATTAATTATCAATTATTTAATTGAATATTAATTGGTAATTATTAAATATCAAAATATTACTTCTTATTTATTAGTTATTAATTATTAATTATTACTTCTTAATTATAACTAAATATTAATTATTTAATATTAATTATTAATTATTTAACATTAATTATTTAATATTATTTATTTATAAATTTTATGGATCTTTTTAAATTTTAGAAAAAAATTATTTCTAGATTATTAAACTATAGTAAATAATTTAATATTAATTATTAAAATTGTAAATTAGATAAATATTAAATATAAACATTAATTACAAAATATCAATTATTAGAAGTTAATTATTAATTATTGATTATTTAATATTAATTATTTTACCAAGTATTAATAATATTTATTGATTATAAGTCATAAATATTAGCTATAATTTACTAGTTATTAATAATTAACTATAATAAATTATTAATATAAAAAATAAATATTGATTATAGATTAAAATTAGTAATTATAAATTATTTATTAGTAATAATTAATTGTGATAAATTATAAATAATGACCTATGTACGTTATCATTTATAATTATTAATTATTTAACATTAATTATTTAATATTAATTATTAATTATTTAATATTAATTATTTCTAAATTTTAGGGATCTTTTTAAATTTTAGAAAAAATTTATTTCTAGATTATTAAACTATAGTAAATACTTTAATATAAATTATTAAAATTTTAAATTAGTTAAATATTAAATATAAACATTAATTACAAAATATCAATTATTAAAAGTCAATTATTAATTATCTAATATTAATTATTTTACTAAGTATTAATAATATCTATTAATTATAAGACATAAATATTAGCTATAATCTACTAATTATTAATAATTAACTATAATAAATTATTAATATAAAAAATAAATATTGAGTAAGTAAGTATGTATAAATAATCGAAGATAATGATGATTAATATTAATATTATTAATAATTAATTATTAAATATTAATTATTATTAATAATTAATATTTTTGAAGAAAGCATTGTAATTAGTAATTATTAACTATTAATTATCAAAAATCGGCAACGGGCATTTATTACAACAGGCATTCTATGGCCGTTGTAAAATCGGCATCGATTACATTGTAATTATTAATTATTGATTGTTAAATATTAATAAATAATAAATATTAATTTTAGGAAAGCATTGTAATTATTAATTATTGATTGTCGAAAATTGGCAACAGACATTTATTACAACGGGCATTTTACGATCGTTGTAAAATTGGCACCGGTTAAAATGGGCATTTTATGAGCGTTGTAAAATTGACACCTATTACAACGGGCATTGTTAGCCTGTTGTATTATTGGCACCTATTACAACGGGCGTTATGAGTGTTGTAAAAGTGGCACCTCTTACGACGGGCATTTTGTGATCGTTGTAAAATTGGCATCTATTACAACGGCATTTTGTGAACGTTGTAAAATTGTCATCTATTACAACAGGCATGAAAGGACCGTTGTAATAGCATTCTATTACAACGGACAGTCATTGCCCGTTGTAAAAAGGGCGTTGTATAGGGCATCTATTACAATGGGCCTGAATGGACCGTTGTCATAGCCTTCTATTACAACGGGCAGCCAATGCCTGTTGTAAAAAGGGCGTTGTAATAAGATATTTTTGTTGTAGTGAATATTGCAACATTCTCGATTTAGAGACCTAAAAATTAATGTCGATGATGTTGCAGCCATCACCAGAATTTTTTTTAAATGATAAAATGGGATTAGTTTTTTTCAACAATATTAAGTAGACATAGTAGCCAAAGAACTTTCACCACATAAAATTGTCTCGACATTACATTTTCATTAAGCCAAAGATGCCCGTGTAGAAGTAAGTACAATAAAACATAAATAGTAGTGTCACGCCCTGTTGAAACTGGGACAATGGGAAGCGGGTTTAATGAGTGAATTTAAAAAATAAACCGATCTTAGTTAAGTCAATGAAGCCTAAATGGATTTTATATCCAATCTAAATGTTTTAAATAAAATCTTCATTTTGTTCAATTATTTTTAAAAGGATTTTTTTAATATGTTTTAGTTCACAAGTATACCAAATATGCTTGTTTATGTGAAGTGCACGTGCTACAGATAAGATTACAAATGTATATTTCCATATGTGTGTGTGTGTGTAAAATTACAATTTTAAAATTTTAGAATTAGGACAACATATAATTGTCAATATGGTAATTTATAATATATGTGTATATGTGTGTGCGCACATGCGTGCGCGCGCGTGTATGTCTGTGTCTGTGTAAGTATAAGCAGGTTTAAAAGTAAGCAAACTAGGTTTACTTTTAATTAAAAAGGAAGCTAGAGTTTAGGAATGTTTTTATTAAAACCGTTAAACTTCGGAAGGAGACAATATAATTTGCATGAAAGTCCGGTTATAAATGCTTGACCAAAAAATTCGTTCTTACATGAACAATATTCAAATGTTTGTATCCAAAACTACCCATATAATTATGGAAATTAAACTTCATGGAATAATGAATGATTAGCATAAACAATTCATTTACGATTGTGTATTTAAGTTTTATAAAACTACAAAATAGATCTAAAACAAAATTAACTTTCGAATTCCCCTTTTTAATTAAAAAAATCACCAAAACAAAAGAAAAGGAATTGGATGAGTTAGGCATGTTTAAATTCATGACAAGAATAAACAGACCTAAACATAATATATCATAGCAACAAATCAACAAAGGTGAAAATGAATCCAAACATATCAATTTAAGACGAACGTATATTAAAAGGGGGAAGAACATGTGTAGAGCAGAAACAAAACAATCCAACTATCATATATTCAATTTAGATGGAAGAGAATTTTGATTTATATATTACATGATGATTATTGAACATATAACGAATCTCAAGAAATAGAACATATGAATAATGAGACATATAAATAAAATTGATTGAAAATCACGTTGAATATTGTATGTAAATTACACCTTGAAACGATGAATCAAAAGCTCGTAGACTCAAAATAATCAATCTCTGGAATTTGCAGGGATCAAGCGATGAAAAACCACATTTTATTTCTTATTTTTCTGATTTTGTTTTTGAAATATTTTCCCTAGGCTACCATGAAAATTAAGCCAAGGAAGAGAGGAGGAAAAAGTTAGAAAATGACCAAATGAAATTCTGATTTTAGGAAAGTATTAAAAGGAGAATCAATGTTAGAGAATTTTCCTCCTCCTTTGAATTAATTTCTTGCCTTTTCAAATCCAATTTGAAAACCTTTCCCTTGACCCCTTGGTTGACCATTGATAAAGAGAAGTGGGCTATAAAATCTTTCAAAATAATTTAATATTTGTTTCACTTAAACCCAATTTAAATGTTCCATATATATTTTATATTGATACATGCATTTATAAATTTTATATATGCACTTTATTAAACAATAATGGTATTCAAACAAATCAAATAAAATTTCAATAATTAATATTTCACAAATATTAATTAGTTTAATTTATTTAAAAAACCCCACTTAGTATTTATTCTATTCAAATCCAATATAATTATTTTATCGACATCATATATCAATACACATTTTTATAACTTTTATATACGCACTTTATTAAATATTAATGATATTCAAACAAATAAAATAAAATGAAATAATTAATTTTTCATAAATGTTAATTAATTTGCAATGATTATAAATTTATTAAATCGTGTGATTTTTCAGGGTATTTATCATTTTGGTTATGCGACTCAAAGGTATAAATTCAGTTATCGATTAATATAGAATAGTTAGAATATTAACGTTCACACGTCACCACAAATTGAAATAAAATGAGAGTAGATCTAACAAAAAAAAGTAGAAACAACAAGAACACACAAATTTTTGTAGTGGTTGGCCAAATCAAGTGCCTATGCCCACTTAATATTATTGCTTATAGATTTGTCACGAATACAAATGGTTTTACAATGTTTTCCAACCTAGAAAGCAAAGTAGTCTCTGGTTTGGTAAAAATCATGGCTAGGTTGGTCTTGTGGAGGTAAGAGTATGAAGAATAGTGGCCCAAAGATCGAAGAGAGTAAATGTCCTTTTTATGTTGCTCCAACTCCTGTATTTATAGTCGAAATCCTCCACCACGGTCGCTAAATCACGAAAGACCATGTATGATATTAGATTCACAAAGGTAGGGAGAGAGAATGAGCCACTTCTTAGCAATAAAATCATGTTCGTATCGACCACAAAAGACTAGATAAGATATCAGATTCACGAAGCTAAAGAGAGAGAATAAGCCAATTCTTAGTAATAAAATCATGTCGGTAATGACCATGACTGTGGTCGATACCAACCATATTAGTCTTCATAATGATGCAAGCCATACTATACCTTCACAAGTTTCAAGCCTCCAAGTTCACAAGTGGCCCCCCTCAGGAAATCAACTCAGTACCGACCACAATTGTGATCGGTACCGACTATGTTGACCAGACTTTTTTTGACTTTAAATTTTCTATGCTATCTCATCTAGTCATCCCAAGCATGCCCCAAAGTTCTTTATCCATTTCGTCCTTGTCTCGATGTCCAGGTTCACTTAGAAGCTGCTTGGTTCGAATGCTGAATAACACTTGCCTCCCAAAGTATGTTTTCGTGATATAAAGCATGCTTTGGATTAAGACAAACTATATACGCTCAGCTGCACAAGAGTTATTGGTTAGCTAATCGTCATCCTTGAACTATCATATTAATTTCAAGAACATCCGTTCATCACTTCAAATAGTTGACATACCACTCCTTCTTCAACAACCATGTTGAAGTTCTCACCATTCTGGATGCCACGTCGTATCTTGAATATGTGAGCCCCCTTCTTTCCTTTTCACCTTTCTCTTCTTCTTTTTAATAAAGATCAAAACATATCGATACCGATCAAATCATGTTGGCACCGACATGATTGAATGTGAGTATAAGTACTTTGGTACTTAGAAAACTTCCGCTACTTAAATCATTTTCCAAGCACATCTCTTATTTGCAAATCCAAGTTTCAGCCATCATGACTTCGTGACCTTCATCGTTAATGCCCCCACAGCTTACAACCACCATCAACTTTTCTTGCAATATCGCCGCTGCCCATTTCAAGATCCCATATCTCAATTTGAAACCGACTTTACTTCTCTTAACCTCTTCCTTTTCCAGATCTAAATCAAATCCAAAGGTGGTTCTTGCCCTAGCTAGGGATTTGGCGCCATAGGTGATTCCATGATCGACGCCACAATCATACCATGGTCGATGCCATGGCTACTGTCATTTATCCATAGTCGGCCTATAGCTCGATGTTTCCTTCACATAACTGAATCGGGATCTTAACCTTGGGGAAACTCCGGGTTGCTATGAGGCAGACACCAAGTGATGTTAGGCTCGTCTCCAAGTTTTCAAGTTCTCTTCAATGCTTGGTGTTTGCTTTGTGTTTTCACGACCTTTGCTCTGAGTTTTCCCTTGGTTAATCTCGGTCGGGCATATGTAATAAGTATTTATACTAAGATGATGTGAATAACCCTTACCGAGCCTTGACGTGTGTGCATTGATGTCTTGACTTTAGTGAGACGGTTCAAGGGAATGGTCGCATCGAACGCACTTCGGAACCAAAATGAAACATACAAGTAAACACTTTGAGTCAACATCACGGTCCTACTTTCCTACAAAGATAGCGTTGTGTTGCTTTGGATAACGGTTCTATTAACATTCACTCTACGATAATGGGTAAGATCTGACACCCAGTTCCATCCTGGGATGAAGCTCGTTTGCCAGCACGAGTGAGCTTCTATACAGTGTGTTCCATACACTATGCTCTGAACACAGGACATATAGTGCGTAGGTTGAGACTTCACACTACCCTAGTCGATGTTCAAAATCCGATTTGTCAACCCACATCTACATCCATTGGATTTTCGCATCGGCTATAAAGTTTTAGTTAATGTAAATCTTTAAAGTAAAATATACCTGACCATGTTTGCTATCAAGCTTTTTAATTCAAAATGACTAGATGATCTCCTTACTTTAAGGTTGGCACTAGACCTTCTGCCCCTCTCGAGGTAGGTTCTTCTATAGCCCAGGCTTCTACGTCTACTCTATCCGAAGCTAGATGTTCTATAACTCAGGAACTCCAACTATATGCTCCTCGTGCTGCACAGCCTCCGAGCCAAGCTCTTCCAATATATAGATAACCTATTCTAATGGTCTGGGACTATCCTCGAGATTAGACACCATCTATGCCGATGGCAGAGTCACTTCATTCGATCTGCCTTAAGCATGGGTTCTTGAGGATGAAGTTCTACTTCCAACGATTGAACAATGGGCTCATCTCCTGCCTCTAGGCTATACAACATGCAACAAATATATATGCTGATCCGAAACCAAGCCGCTGTTCAACGACTTCATCAATTTTGTTCTTCAAGAAATCAGACTGGCTCCCAAACAAGAGCATCCCAACGGTTATCCCTTGCTTAATTCTCGGTATATTCTCTTCATGATGCAATTGAACCATCCTACTAAGAGAGCCGACTTACCTTTTGAGCTTCAAGAAGAAGCAAGATTCACTATCTTTGCTGATAGTTAAGGCCTATAATCATTGCAAGGTCATTGAGGCACTTCACAACAAGTGTAGTTACTTCATGAGCGAATATTTCTTCATTCACTATCCTGAAGGCTTTAACCTCTTTTGGTCGATTAGATGTAGGTCGTCTTATTCGAAGTATCCTTCATACTTGAGGTGTCTTCACCTAAGCGTCTAACTTTCTTTATGTATCCTCCGCAGATCTCTTGGAATGAAGGGTTAGTAATAAGCTTACCCATACTTTAGAGTTCTTGAAGGGAGTTGAGTATGAACACCACACGATATCTTCTGACGAACCTCTCCTCTACCAGTATCACCTTCTATACAATAGCAGGAGAGCCATTCCAAACAAACTTCCTACCAAGAAATCTCGAGCCATCATTGGTACCACTACCCCAACCCATGATTCTGATGATGAAGATTAAGGGGATGTATAGGGTCAAGGTGGTGATGAAAATATGGGTGAGGAGGAAATAAGTGAGGAAGAGAATGTCGTTGAGTAAAGAGGTGGAGGAGGAGAGGAAGAAAGAGAGGAAGGAGGAGGAGATGAAGAGGAAGAAGACGATAACGACGACAAAGACTTTGATATTAGTAGGGATGAGTCATATGGAGAGACGTCTCTTGAGGGCACCACATTTATAGCATCTTCCCGGCCGAAGCGATGATTATCAAGTCTTCACTTCTTGCAACCATTACAAGCCTCAAAGCAGTAGAAGAAGCTACTCCTCCTGCAGGCTCCTCCGAGAATATCTTTGGCTCCTTGGATGATCTTCGGAACTTGTTTGTTTTTGGTTCCATGGGAGTAAGCTTTAGGGATAACCTCAACATAAGCCCACATGAATTCAACTTCCTTACTAGGGATATTCTTGCTGAGGGTGATGAAACTCCATCACTAGGGCCCCTCGAGCACAGTCAGTAGATTACTTAAGGAAACATTAGCACTACACACACTTCTAGGACCACAAGCACAACATTGAGCACTCGTTTTTAAACCTGTATCTTAGTTCCGTTACATCCTTTCTTCTTTTTAGGTACAAGGGGAAGAGATCGCTTTGGCAGCCTCCACTTGGGCATAGGACAATATCGCTTCTTAACTTCGGAGGCTTACTATTATTCATCTTTTAAACCAAGCAGCCTTCTTATGAATTTGGAGATGAAATGGTTCAAGGACTTAGGGCCAAGCTTGGAATGGTAAGGGAAGAAGCTTCAAGGAGTTAGAGTGCAAAATAACTCAGGTAAAGAGGCTGGTACCGAACTGTTTATATGCTCTATGATGGATTTTGGAGCTACGGTCAAGGAGTGGTTGGCTAAAGTGATCGTCCTGGGGCCCATTTCTGAAGGATTAGTTGAACAACTCCAAGAAACCCTATAGATAAGGACAAGTACTATATGTCTTAGAAAATCTTGGTGACGACTTGATTTCTAAAGCAAAAGGTCTTGGAACTTGTAGGATCGAAGATACTAGATGAAGAAAAGGAGAGTCGTATGGTTTGCACCAAGCAAATCATGTTGGTACAGATGGAGGCAATAGAGGGCTTCATCTTCCCTTCTACTTTTCTAGATCTGGAGTTTTACCCGATCTTTCATGATCTGGCAACTCTAGCAGGTAAATCTTCTATAAATAGCAAGCCGAAGTCAACCTAGAGAAGACTTTTTTGGCCATTCTTCTTCATTCTCTTATCTTTACTCAAGTTTTATCACTTAGGGGATGTTTTGATAGTTCTAACAGGAAAAGCTCTTGGACCTATGATAAACTCAATCTAAGTAAGATTAAAAGTGGACACAGGCTATAGAATTTGTTGAACCATTATAAAAATCCACGTATTCATAATTTTTTCCTACTATTTCTTATTAAATCACTTGTTTCATATATTTTAGGGTATTGTGCCAGTTTTGGCCCAACCCTTACTATCACTGCCCTAGATCACATAAGTAGAGTTTGAAAGAAAACGAAAAAAGGATAATGAGCATCGAGACAAGGACGAAAGACTGAGGCATTGAGATAAAAATCAAAAACATCACAATGCTGCTCAAATGAAGTGCGGGGTTCATACGAGTGCTTCGGGTGTAAATCTGACCCCACTCAGTCGTGTATCCATTCTCAACCTTCTAAACAACAACCTCCGTCTACTCGACCTCCTACCACTACCGTCTGTGCTTTCCCCAATCCAAAAAATTTACAAGTCATGCTGATCCACCTCTGCTCCCCACAGGCTCATCTATAGCGATCACTACTACTGTAACGACCCGTATTTTACATATCAGATGATCGTAAAATATCAATATCATTTCCATATATGGTCGTATTAATCTGTAACTTTGGAAAATAACTACTATAGACATTTTCCATCCTTGGAATTTTTATCAGACAATTTTGACCCTTAAAATTTTGTATGGCCTATAACTTTTGATAAGTGCCAAATTGGGGCCTAAAATCACTTCCGTTAGATCGGGATGATAATTTCTATTTTCACAGAGTGGTCATAGGAGGAAATTAGACTTGTCATTTGAAAGTTATGGCTGTTTTAAATTTAACTTGACTTGGGACAACTTATTAGGTAATTAGAAAGTAATGGCTAGGCCCAAAGCCAATTTCGGGATTAGCTCATGAAGGGGCTAATGAGACTTCTCTCCATCATTTCAGATTTCCCAAAATAGAGAGAGAAACCTCCATTAACCACCTCTAAGCCAAAAACCTACCCTAAACCATACTTTAATTAGCCAAATCTTGTCATTAAGAAGAGATTGGTAAAATTAGCACTTGGATTTGGAGATTCGCTATTAGAGACATCTTGGAGCTGTTATTCATCTTGAGATTCATGCACTTTTGGGTTTGCTTTAGGTTGCTTTGGATTTAGTGAGTGGTTAAAACCTCTCACTTGTTAATTAGCCAATATTCACCTTGAAATGATGTTTTGGAATGGTTTTTGGACCCTAAAACGTGTTTAAATTCTTAACCGATCGCTTATGTTAATTTGAAATGATTTTACAAAGTTTATTAAATTTGTGTTCTTATGGAACTCCTTTTTTCTTATAGTTCTTCTCTATTTTCTACCATTAGATTTAGGATCTAATTTGATGGTATAAATGTTTGCTTGCTTGAATGTATAATGTTAGTTTGGTTGAAAACGCTGATCGAATGATGACTTAGAATTAGAAACAGATTCTTGGATCGATGATGATCTAAGAATTTAATTTCATTCAAATTTTATGTGAACCATGTGAGGAAAAGGAATCCCTCACAAGGCTACACTTCAAGTTTAAAGTTATTTGGAGTTCGTTTACTCAAGTTATTGGCAAAAGAAGATGGATTAGTGGTGGTTGATCGATGGAATTCAATTCTTGGATCAGTGGGAAGTTTCTCTGAGTTCTACTTTTAGTCAAATGGAGAACTACTTCAGATCGCTTATAGATTCACTTGGAGTTAAATTTTAGGGACAAAAATAACCAAGTGTGGGATCAGTACCAATCCAAGGAAGGCTTTGAATCGCGTTGCTTTGAGTTATGTACGTGATTGTCAGAAGTTCACTTAGAGGTAGGGGAAATCACTTAAGTGTTGGATCTGTGGCACCCATGGATCGGTACGATCCATAGGGTGGCTCGGGTCAATGGCATATTTTGTTAACTTGGATTGGTGTAGTGTGTTTGTGCATCGATTAGCGGAGCTTGGTCATCGTAGGTTGGATCGGGGTGAAGCTCAGATTAGTGATGAATATGGTTTGAGGTAGAGGAAATCAAGTGCTCTGAGTTACTTATGTGTTTGCTCCGGTTGTTCACATGTTTGATTCAAGACTTATTTTAGGTCTTCATGCATGAGCTTGCTTCGAGTCGCATCCCCATTTCTTCGAGCTAAGGCTTGGATCGATACCGAATTGCACAACTCGGTAGTGAACTTTGATGACAATGATGCACGTTTCGGTGATGATGATTCTGTAATGGGAAGTGATAGCTTCGATGATGTGATGGGTGTACTTCATGGCACAGATTATAAGACGATGAGTTAGATCGAAGGAATTGTTGGAGAAGGGTTACGGGACAAACGATGATACTCTACAACCGGCGATGATCGTTGAGAATTGTTCCAAACCGCGACGATTTCAGACGAGAGTTGTAAGAACAATTCCAGGATGTGCTCTTCTACGGATGACATATACAAAGAGATCGTATATTTGTAGGTTTCGAATGTACTCCTGAAGTGGGGGTATGTGAGGATGCTCACTTGGGCATACAAAGAGCCCCGAATCACATTATGTTTCAATCCGTTTACCTTGGGCTGTCTACGAGGGTGCAGTCTAGTTCCTTGCCTACTGAGTGGCATGTATTCAAGAACTTATAAACCAAGATGTGGAGTAGTCCTTGACTATACGGAAAGGTCATACGAGTATCATATATCTACCATAATGAGTGAGTGAATGTGAGGATGGATGATGGATGTTATGTTTGCTTTGGTTGCTTCTCACCCTAGTGATGTCATAAGATGTAGATATCATCAATGTAGATATCTAGACACCCATTAGTTTGATGTATATTACACCATGATGATTACGATGTAGAGTAGCATATATTCTTTGTTACGTGCTAACTCTTTGGATGTAGGGATATGTCATATATGATTTTCCGTACCATTTGTCCTAGTATACCGACTTTAAAGTATTTGAGATTTTCAACCGCTTACACCAGATTGTTGTCTAACTCAGGATTTTATGCTTTGCTTCAAATTATTCTGGGTACTCTTAAATGAGTAGATTAGGGATATCAGGTCTGGTGAGCATGTGGAGCTGGACAGGAGACGAGCAAGGGGCTATACTCTCGTACTTCATTTAGCTATTATTGCTTATCATTCCGCCATGTAGCACCATGGAGTTTACTAGTGCTATCATCTATTTAGAGATAATTATCTACTTTGATTTTATTATTGGTTGTATAAACTCTATCACTCATGTTGTATAGTTGTATGGTTGTGAGTACTTCATTCAGTTACTACTATCTCGCCTGTTTTATAACTGAGATGTTTGCTATTGTATTTTATTCGATACATTATAAGATATACAATAGGTTCTATGATTGATTTACTTTACTACAACCTTGATGATTGTCTTACATCGGCCGGGCAGCATTGCAACACATTATACATGTTATATTGGGTGCCGGCAGCGTAGGGCGTTCATCACATTTGGTATCAGAGCTTAGATTACATAGTTTAACCTATGAGATATCGTGGCCCGATAGAGATAGGGTAGGAGTTCTCATCCTAAGACTAGATCGAGAGTGTGTGCATATACAAGAGTGCGTACTTGTTATATTTTGGTTCTCAAAACTATATAGTAGTATATATACATAGTATGAGGTGGCACTACACAAACGAGTACTACTTAAGCATAAGACCTTATCAAGAGACTGGTCGTCCTTATTATAGCTTGAAGAATGAGCCGTCAAACAAAAGAATGCTGTTAGAAACTCTTTTTTTAGAGTTAAAGAAGTAGCTTGCTTCAGAGCTGCTAATCCCGACCTATAGACGATGTTTAATTCCATGATGTGGAACATGCTGCATAATGCTTGAGTAGCCGCTCCGAATGTTACTATTAATGGTGGTGCTCTGGTGCATTCTCCTAGAGCCAATTTCGCTAAGATGAATAAGGAATTTGCTAGTCTTAGTGGCAAACCATTCCAAACAATGGGTCGGCAATGGAAGTGCAGGATTGGCATGATACCTGCAAAAGGATTTTCGATGACTTAGATCTGAATAATGCTATGAAAAGGCAAATAGCTTCTTGGCAGCTTCAAGGACGAGCCATGAACTGGTGTAATGTAGTGACGATTGCTACTCCCGAGGATCAATTCACTTAGGACCAGTTCAAAGTCAGATTCAAGGAAAAATCTATTCCTATAGCTCAAAGGTCAGTTTTGTTCCATAAGTTCGTGGATCTGAAGCATGGGGATACGACTATCTTCAGGTACATTGCTAAGTTCGATGCCCTTCATTGACACTCCATTAAAGAAGAATGAGAGTTCATCATTGGCTTAGACGATTACTTAGGGGAGCAACCCATGGGCCATATTGACGAGACTTTTGAGATGATATCAAGAAAGCTCTGAGTCATGAGAGTCTATATCCAAAACCAAAAGCTATTGTCCCTAAAGAAGAGACAAAGCTACAAACGGATGGGGAGGAAAGAAGAAATTGAATAACAACTAGAGGAAGTAGTTTCAATAAAAAGATGGCCAAAAGAAGAAGGTCAAGCTGGGACAAACTTGCTATAACTACGGAGAGAAAGGTCACTTTAGCAGAGACTGCAAAGCTGAGGGGAAAGAGTATCGCAACCGCAATAAGCTTGGGCATATTAAGAAGATTGTCCCAAGTTGCCTAAGCAGAAGCAGGCATTGAAAGCATATGCTCTCAATGCTATCGCAACTTCATTGAGTGCTCCATCAGTGAAAGAGAAGGGCAAGAGAATCATTATTCAAGGTATGCTTTTTGTTCATGATGTTCCCATGCATCTTTTGTTTGATACCATGGATTCGCATTCCCTCATATCTAGTGATTTGGTAGATAAGATAGGATTAAAACCTGAAATTGTTGTCCAACTTTTGATTTTGATGAACCCTGTTGGAGGCTCCATTAACCTATATATGGTTTGTCGTGGTTTGGTCTTATTGAGTCATGGATATTCTATTGATTGCGATTGCTTTGTTTTGAGTCTTTTGGGGTTACGTATTATTCTGAGTATGGACTGGCTTCATAAATACGGAGTGATGGTAGATTGTGAGAAGTCATTGGTGACAGTATGGGTAGACGATGGCAGGGCAGTTTTGTTAGAATACCTACCAAATGATGAGTTGATGGTTAGCCTTCTATATTGGCTCGATATCCCATCATCAGCACCTATTACTATGGAGTATCCGAACATATTTGAGGAGGTGATTGGACTTTCGCTACATAGAGAGATCAAGATCTATATTGAATTAGTGAAAGATGACAGACCAATAGTGATTCCTTTGAATAGGATGGCACCTATAGAGCAGCAAGAGCTTGAGGTTTAAGTGAATGACCTAGTATAACGAGAATTCATTCGAAGGAGTAGTTCTAGGTAGGGAGAATCGATGGTGTTTGCCATGAAGGCGAATGGTTCCCTTAGACTATGAGTCGATTACTGTGAGCTGAATAAAGCGACGAGGACGAACATGTATCCACTTCAATGTATTGATGATTTGTCCTATCAACTTCATGATACTAGAGTATTTTCTCAATTGGATTTTGCGATGGGATGTCCTCCACTAAGAGTAGGAAGGAGAGTGTGCTATTTCATACTACATTTTGAGTTGTTGGTCATGCCATTCGGGCTGACTAATGTATCAGCATACTTTGTTGATCTTATTAACCATATTTTTAGAGGCGGACTAAATAAATTTGTGCTTACGTGCATTGATGATATTTCATCTACTCACGGATGGAGAAGGACACATGACACGTTTGAGGATCATGCTTGAGGTGTCGAGAGAGCATCGATTTAATGTGAAGTTTTCAAAGTGTCATTTCTAAGGAGGGAAGTGCGATTCTTGGCTCATGTTGTTTTTAAGCAAGGCATTGCCATGGTTCCTAAAAAAGTTACGGTAGTTTAAGATTGGAATAGCCCAAAAACACTACGGATGTGAGAAGTTTCCTAGGGTTAGCTAGATATTATAGATGATTCATCCAGGACTTCTCTAAAGTATCCTCACTATTGAATCAGTCGACGAAAATGATTCAAAATTTTACTTGGGATGCGAGAAGTGATCATGCATTTATGTGTTTGAAAGAAAAGTTGATGAGTGCACCAGTATTGACAATTCCAAGTGGAAATGAAGAGATGAAGGTATTCACTGATGCTTGTGGTACTGGATTGGGGGCGGTATCGATGTAGAGAGGCAAAGTTTTTACATATGCTAGTTGAAAATTGAAGCTACATGGAAAGAAACACCCGACCCATGATTTGGAGTTAACAACGATCGTGTCCGTGCTGAAGATTTGGAGGCACTATCTTTTAGGTGAGAGGTTCGAGCTATTCACCAACCATAAATCAATGAAGTACCTCTTTTCCTAGAAGGATTTTAACTTTCATCAACAGCGATGGTTATAGTTCTTAGCCTCCTATGACTTTGGTATTGCATATACATCGAGGAAAGGGAATGTAGTTGTTAATGCATTAAACAGGAGATATGCCATCTTAGGAGCTATATTCCTAGAGTGAACACAGTTAGATTATATTGTTGGTTATGATTTCCGATTGAGGTGCGAGCTAGAGCTAGAGATATTGGCGAGCTTGACCATCAAACCTACTCGGATTGAGTGAATCGGTACTAGTTAGAGGCATCATGCCAGACTAGCTGAGATTATTTCTAAGATCGAAGACTGAGTAGAGTCTTAAGAGATGAGATAGTACGGACTCGACCGAGATGGGTGGCTCTACAAAGATGGGAGATTGTTTGTTCCTGATGTTGATGGTTGAGGGATGGGGTACTGCGTGAGGGCCATTTAAAGTATAATTCAATATATAATATATTTTAAAGGTTTTTACTAATTTCAGAATATATAATTGATTTAAGAAATTTTATTTAAATTTATTAATTTATTGGAGAGAAATCTAAAATTTGTCTTAAATAATTATTTAAAAGTTTCTATAATTTTGAATATAAGTAGTTTATTCTATGTATTTGTTTAATGAAGCTTTACAATACTTTCCTGATTTCTTATTTTTTTTCCATGTTAATTTTTGTTGTTGCGAATGATTAATTATTAAATATTAATTTAATTAGACTATATTTAATTAATTAATTGGCTTTTTCATACTTGTCTGATTTCTTATTTCTTTTATGTTGACCTGGATTTATAAGAATGATTCATCGTTGAGATTGATTTGATTTGTGATTTTAATATGATATGGTGATGACATCCTTTACATGATTTTGTCATATTTCATTCTGTGTGACAAGAAATCTGAATAAACATAGTTATAATACCATCTGATATAGGACTTTCGGTAATATTTCTCTGCTTATTCTTTGGACTTGTTATATAGAATAATGCGAAGATAAGTGAAGTTTATAAGTAGTGAATAAACGTTTGAGTATCACGCAGTGGTATGGGAGGCCATTGTGATATTTATTTGATCAGTCATTGTAAGTAGATGATACTCACACGACATGAATAGTGTTATGTCAGTGAGGTGATACACATAGTGATGAGAATGGATTTGTGCCTATAGTCAGCGAGTATGGCTATGTGCCTAACGATGGTCATGACTTTATGTCTATATGTATTAGTTCTATATGCCACTATTATGATGTACTCCTTTTATTTGTGTTGGAGAAGACCAGATGGCTAAAATCCACCCTAGCGACTTGATCGTGGGATCCTACCTCAGATTTGTGGCATCCTATATATATAGGTTCATGCTTTTGCTTCGTGTGTTTGCCTTTGTGTCACCTAGGCCAGCAGTCTGTTACTTACTGAGGCGAGAGCTGGTCAGGACTATTGAGTCCTCGTGTTGACAAGCACACCACTGGATACGTGGCATGATTTCACGATGGTAACTAAGACTATAGAGAGTTTATGTATCTGGAACTTGCTTTGTGTTATTAGCATACCTTCTGGTACTGATAGAGTGATAGTTTAGCATATACTACTGATACACCTCACTTTAGTATAGATACGGGTTATGTGACCTACATATTGTTATATATATATATGGCTCTACTTGGGACTTCGTGTCTATCGTACAATCATTTCCTGTCATGATGACTTCAGATAGTTATATATATGAGAAGATGAGATTATACCTATGTTAGATGTCCAGAGTATAGAGGATTCCCAAGATACTGATAGGCAGCCTATCCTATTTTATATATATTGATGATGATGCTTTATTTGTAGAGATTTATAGGTATATTTGTGCAATGTTGTGTGCTAGCCTGGTTGTACTTGGTGATATCTCACTTATAGATGTTTTCTAGATTTTGATGATGATTTCTAGATATGGATGATTCACCTGATTAATGTTAATTTAGTGATTTCTGAATTGACGTGTTTCCTTATGGATGATGACATCTTTATACATGACTTCATGATATTCATGTTATGTGATGTTTTGTTGATTATGTATGATTTTACCATTTTATACCATGTCTACGTTACTATTTATACATGTATTGACATTTTGATCATTGACTTGAGTTATTATGCCTGAATTGTCATATCTAGTATACACTTTGTTACCTATATTTATTAACCCTTGATATGGACATAGTATGACTCATATGTTATTTATATAATACTCGGATCAGTCCGAGACATTTTAGGTACAGGGGACGGTGTGACCAACTTGTAATATCTGGGCATAGAAGAGACTAGATATTTAGTATTATAGATTATCATTCTGTATTGTATAGTCTCTTTTGTGTATATCATCGTGATATGTATTGGATATATTATGTATATTGGATATTATATATTATCGTTACGATTGGCTCTACATCTATGATATTTACTTTATATTATGTATTGTTCAATCCTAGAGGCACACGTGTTTATTGCTTTTTGCTGATATTGTGTATGTATAGGTGAGTTACTTATTTGATGTTTAAATACTTACCAGTTTTAGCCCAAGGGAATATTCACGTGTGTACCGCATATTGCCTTATTATCCGTATTATCCAATAGTGTTACTCTATAGTACTCATAAATAGTATTGGTAGAGAGGTGGGGGTGCTTGCACTTTTAAAACCACTTCCTTGCTGTCCCATACACTACTACAAGTGTAGAGCCTAACCAAAATATATACATTCTCAATATATTCACATATAACCAATTTGAATAAGTTTAAACACAAGGGGATTCAAAGTGCTTTCATAGCAACTATCATGGATACAGACCATTCCATATCCATTCCAATTTCAACACAAAACCCAAACAACCATATATACACAATGTCAAGGCCATGCCAGATGTTATAGATGGTCATAGAATACTATGCAATATAAAGTTGTCATTTTCTATTCAAAGGCAAGGGGGTCCAAAGTAATATCTTTAATTAGTGCATAATTAAATTTGACTTTATATTCAAACACACAACACCTATGACACAATATATACTTGCTAAATGGTGAGTGAACTCACTTAAATCCATTCTAAAACCAAGCACGAACACAAAAGAACTTATACCCACTTCCTATCATCACCAAAGCTTCCACATTTTGCCTTCATAAGTTCAAAGCCACACCCTAGCTTTCTTATATTGCTCACATCCCAAGAGGCATTTTATGTTTGTGCTCCATTTTTTCTAATTTTCTTTGCTAATCCATGTTGCCAAGATGATCTAAGGCCTTTGCTAAAGTTTGAAGAAGATTGGAGTTGGTTTGATATGTTTTCTAGAATTTGAAGTGGAAAGAGAAGAGGATATAAAAGACATTTTTGTTCAACAAATTTGCAAAAGGTTTTGTGATATTATCAAATGTAATGTAAAGGCTTAAACAAGAGGTAATCACTCCCCATCCCACCTGCTTTGACTGGCCAAATCCTTGCCCCGATGTGTTGACCTTTCCACCTCATTCTCTCCTTACTTAGCCCTTAAGTCTTCCCAATATGCCGCTACCTCCAAATATCTTCCTTATCTTATTTGCTTATGTCATTTTAGTTGACCTAATTTCTAGTTAACTACACATTAATATATTAGGAAAGCAAAACAAGTTCGAACATCTTTTATCGATAAAAAAGTTGTTTATCGATAAAATGATTTTCGGTCATATTATTGATATTCGAACTATTTATTTTTGTAAATATTTTTCAATTTTTTTACGATCATTAGTTATTAATTAAAAGGGGGTTAAAAAGGTTATAAAATAATTTTATCACATTAAATCCAAGATTCAAATATTTAAATAATTTAGAAATTTAAATACAAAGTGTTCGATATTCCAAGTCGTTACACTTATTCAGTCGGAGCGTCATAATAGTTGATGAACTATTCAGGTAGAAAATTTAGATTTATGCAATCACAAGTCTGATAATGCCAAAATGGCTCCACGTACTTTGTTATATTCATCGATGAATTATCGCACGCAGGAATATATATATTTGATACACATGGGGCATGTCTATGATAAGTTCATAGAATATAAAACAGAAGTAAAATAATATAACATGCAAAATAAATGATTCAATTTGATCGAATGGGTGAATATATTGGAAAGAGTTTCAAATGTACCTAAAATGAATTAAGATTCAGGCTCAAGAGTCACTCCTTCTAATAGTGCATTATGATGTATTAATATGGAGTAATCAAACTTTGTTGGACAAAGCGTGATTATGATGAGTGAAGTTAAGTTAAATTATTTTATTAAGGTGTGTACTTAAGAGTAGTACACAAATTTAAGATTAATATCATCCAAATAATAGTTTATAAAATCATACAAGATATAGGTTTATAAGAAAGCCCGTCATGTCCTAGGTCAAAGAGTTGTTGGGTTGTGTGAGTTGAAGGACCGCACGTAATATTTGTACATAAGAAACCTTATATGAATCGCCTCAAATGAGTTTGGGGATGATAGTCATTGGATGACTGATTTATGTTATGAACATAAATACTGTGAACTAATACCAAGTTGTTTTATACATGAAAATCATAAAATGTTTATGAATGCCAATTTTGTTGCAATAGGAAACAATTGTTGTATCAAGAAAAAAACAACTTTATAGCAAAAGAATTTCTTTAAGAAATTATTGGTAGTAAAATTGATTTGGATATGATCCAAAGTTAAAACTGATTACAAGGGATGAAATGAAATTAACCAAACATAAATAAACACGCATATTGAAGAAGAAACTATGACTTTCTTATCAATGTCAAGAATAAATAATCCTTGGTTGTTTAGTTAAATCGTTGAGAGTATTGACTCTATGATATGTATAACAACACTACTTTCTACGCCGTAAATTAAATAAACTTAATTAAATAAAATGGTTTTAATTCGATATTTGGTAATTATTATTTTTGAAAGTAAACATTTCACTAGAAGGACAAACTTTGCAGTCCAATTAGTTTCTAAGACACACATCCACAAAAATTAATTTCAAAGCCAAAGTCGGCAGAATAGTTACTTTTAAGGACAAAGTCAGCAGTCCAATTACTTTTAAGGACATAATTTCATAGGTTTTTAGGCCTTAGAAACTAATTATTTTGCATTTTGTCCTTAAAAGTAATTATTTTAGTTATGTGTCCTAGAAACTAATTGCACTTGATAAAGAGGCCCTTCTAGCTAATTTCCACTAATTAAATTCTATTAAATAAAAGGCTTATTTTAATGACTTGAAATAAATTAATAAATTCTTTTCTGATAATATATTGAAATTGAATAAAATGTTTAAATTAAGTGTAAATATTTTTAAAGTGTAAATAATTGTTATGTGATAAAAATAATGAAAGGATAAAAATAATTGGGCATTGAATTAAATAAAATTTTCCAATTATTGTAGTATATTCAATATAATGAAATGTATATCAATTTAAATTAAATTGAAATTTATGCACAAACAAGTAAGAAGAATTGTTTAAAAGAAAATGAAGTGAAAAATTATTTGATTTAAACTAGAACCCAAATTTAGCCGAAACCTACACTAGCCTAGAATATTCCTTTTCCATTTTCTAACTTAAGCCTAAAATCAAAATTCACACCCGATTTCATTTTCCCTAAAAACCACCCAAGTAAAAAATCGAATAAAAGGAAGAAAAAAAACAAAGGATCATGCACATAATTACACCAGAGCATTCTATGGTGGGAGCGACAAGGATGGTCGCGACTTGGCGGCTAGAGGCGATGCAACAATGGCGAGGCAAGGTCACAATCTGGAGGAGGAGTATGTGGCGATGAAGGAAGAGCAATGTTTAGGTGCTTCAGGCACGTAAAGGTCAAGGTGAATCTGGTGGCGATTAATGGGAGCAGCGACGTGGGGAAACGCTAAAAGTTGGAAGAACAAGGAAGTGAGGTAGTTGCTCGCGGCAATAGGGTGGTATGTCATGGTGTATTTGGTCGAAGATGGAGTTTGTCATGCTTGAGTTTTAGACAACGATTATTTGGAGATTTTGGTGCATGCATTGACTTTTTGGGTAGGTGGCAGCTAGAGATTCAAAGCAGCAATGATGAGTGCTGTGTTGGGGCATTTTCTACAGTCGTCGGATGCGTAGCTCAATGATAGTGGCAGTATCGATTTCGCTAGGAGTTTCGGTGAGTTACATACTCACATCTATATTTATTTCCATTGGCGAATTATTAGATATATATCCCGTATTGATTAAATTACTTGGTTGAATTGCTTGATTGAATTGTTCGTTTGGGATATTGGATTGATTGTTGTCACATTGGTTATGATTTTGTGTTTAATATTAAGACTTTACGTTTATTGGATTGTTCAAAATGCAAAGGAGATGTTGTCCGCTTGCATTTTTATTTGTATATTTTACAACTCTTATGGCCATTCAATTGAGAGTATTTCCTCTCATTGGAACTGTTGGTCGATATGGTGCATGAAATTTTATTGTTGTTTGCATGCATTTATGGATTGTCGAGATTCGATGTAATTCGATTTGGGCCACGTGATAAAAATTTATATTGGTGATTTGTTGTTGATTTTGGAGGATTTTGGTCCATAAATTTTATTTTAGACGGTTTACTGGTTTTTCCCATTTTTAAATATTTTTGAAAGCTTTGGGATATTATTTATAGGGTTCTAAAATTGGATTAGAGTATTTCTAAAAATAAATAAATGCGGATGAGAAAAAATGATTTGTTGGAAATTGTTTTAAAAATGATAATAGAGAATTTTTAAGAATACTGGAATGTAAGGAATTTTTATAAATATTTAAGAGTTTTTAATAATATTTTCCAAAAGGGAATTTCTTCGATAAAGTGAATATTTAATAAAAAGGATTAAAAAGGAAATTTCGAAAGGGGATTTTTGATTATAAAAGATCTATTTTAAGAGTTTTAAAATATATTTCCCTTTTTATACATTTATTGGTTCAGAATTGATTTATTTGATTGGATTAATAAAATGTATTTAAGAAATATTTTCAAAAGGGTATTTCTTTTAAAGTGAACAATATATTTTAAAGAGAAATTAAATTGTGAAATATTTAAAATGGATTTCAAGATTTTTGAGTTATTATGTCCTCCCCATATATGATTTGATTTGAAATGGTTTACACTGATGTTTAGTGTATTTAATTCTATATAATGAGGATATTCAATAAACTAATTAGTAGTACAGTCTGGGATGGGGTATTCGATAATATTATTTTTGTTATTCTATTGACTCATATTATATAATAATTGTTGATTTTATGAGTGTAGTTTACTAGCTTCTAGTAAATGTTCGAGTAATACTGAGTGGAATGGGATGCTCAAGTAATACTTGTTCAATTACTATTGGTGAGTAGATGTCACTTATATTCTAGAGATGGGTTAGGAATTTGTAATATCGTCTAGAGGTGACTCCTTAAAGCTTAGTAGTTCAGAATTCTATTACTCTCCAACGGCTATAAGCTGGAGATATGATGGGATTTATATATTTATCCTCTTAGGACTATTTTTTGGGTTATATTATATTAATCTTAGGGCTAATACTCGAGGAATTAGTATGTTGTAATGCTCTCATTAGGACCTATGGAGTCAAGAGTACTTATTATTACTTTCATTAGGACTCATCTTGTCGAGAATATATTTTGTTGTATCCTCTAAGGGCTAACTAGTCGAGTATCATAATCTACTCTTAGGGCTAGTAGTCGAGGATTTATTATATCGAGATGCTCTCATCAGGACCTATATAGTCAAGAGCGATTACTCTCATCAGGACTTCTAGAGTCGAGAGTAATTGATGTGGCACTCATCAGGACTAATCAAGTTGAGAGTATCGGTTATCACTCTCAATAGGACTTATCGAGTCGAGAGCAGTTGTTATCACTCTCATCAGGACTCCTATAGTCGAGAGTACTAGTTATTACTCTCATTAGGACTTATATAGTCGAGAGTATTTGTTGGGAATCTATGTCATAGGGTTCATGCCACTATGAAGTGCGCATGAATTATGCCCACCAGGCTAGTTATCCATCCTAGCGATCCTAATTGCAGGTCGCATCCCGGATCCATGATATCACCATGTTGAGTTGCAGGGTGAGAATTATTTTTCTCAGTAGAGCCATTGCCGTAATGTCACTTAAGGACCAATAGTCCGTTACCAAGGGCAAGTAGGAATTATGGCCAATGCTAGGCGTAGTCCGATAGTGTGTTTATGACATGCGATGGATATAATTGTCATGGTTTTGGGAGTAACTTTGGAAATGTAGGGAATGGGCTATGATCATTAGCATTTTCTGAAGCAGTGCTGTCATACGTCAGTCTCCCATCTTGATGGCTTTAGTAGATCCATTATTTGTGAGACACTTGATATTATCACCTCATTAGAGATGATGATTATTTGACATTAGAGACTGCCCACATGTCCGTCTGTCATTTGAAATATCCTAACCCAAGATAGCTACGTGTTATCTATCTACGACATTAGACACTTGCTGTGAGCTTGTCTGTCATTCTCTCATAAGAGCATGTGACTAAGAGATCTTCTTTTTGTCTGATTTGTTGTTTCTTTCTCCTAGGACCATTCAGTCAGGAGTTTCGCCTCTCTAAGTGTTGGGATCGAGATATATGATTTTGTTCATTGGGTATTTGATTGGCTTTGATGTTTATTGAATTGTGTTTTTCTTGATATGCCTAACAGTCGAAAGTTATCACTTCTATTAGAACTGTGGGTCAAGATAATTATTTGGATATTGCTTTTGATGTTTTGTATGAATTGTGGTTTATTTAGGATTTGTATTTCATGACATCTAATAGGACAAATGGTTAGAAGATTCTACCTCCATCGGGACTATAAGTCGAGATAGTATTTTTGGACAGTGATTCCTGTATTTGATTTGGATTTGATTCTATTTGGGTTCTATATTTATTGATTTACCTTTTATGGCTTAGCGGTCGGAAGTTCTTACTTCCATTAAGGTTGCAAGGCGAGGTTTGATGTTTTGATTATTTATTTGGGATTCTGCATCTCTTGGTTTATCTTTTAGTGCTTAACAATTTGAAGTCCTCACTTCCATTATGACTATAAGCCGAGATTGATATTTTGATTATCGACTTTTGTATTTGGTATGACTTATGAATCATTCCTTTATTAGTGATTTTTGTGGACACGTTATGTGCTTGTCCGTAGTGTTTGGTGATTTCGATAAGTTTGATTGTTATCACCCGATTTATAGTTGACATGATTTGTACCTGCCTATATGCATTTCATAGGTGATGTTTGAGATGTGTGGCATGGTATATTATTATGATGTTATATTGGATATTATGTTGAGTTATGGGCATGCTATATTTTTCATTTACCACTATTATGCACTCACATTGAGATTTAGATATAGTCTGACCCATTTATTATTTATATATTACTATAGTCAGTCCGAGACATTTTAGGTACAGGGATATATGAGTTGTATATTTTAAACCTGACTGGTATATATTATCGCAGCGAGACACCGTTGCTGTTTGGTATCAGATTGTTATGTATTATATTTTTCTATTGCGATCTATGGCTCTACGTTCATTTGTATATGTTATATGTTGTTATGTCCTGGTAAATCCACGATTTTATTGCTTCGTGCCGATACCAAGTATTATATAGTTGATATATTCTAAAGTGAGATACGTACTTGTGTTAGCTCAATGGAATATTCGCACATGGTTACTCTTAAACAAACTCATTTTACATATTACCAGATAGGATTACCTAGTAATTCTATCTGGTAGTATAGGTATAGAGATGGCGTGTTACAATATGGTACGATGCACAAATCCAAAATAGATTCCAAGGACATTATCAAAATATGATTTTGATAGATGGACTCAAAGGGATATGATCCATCGGCTCCAAATCTATCTTTAAGAGAAAGGAAAATGCATTTAGAACATGGCGAGTCACATCGATAAGTAATAAATCATGAATTTCAATTACTGAAATTTGTGTAATAGATTCTCCATTTGATGTGCTCATGTTGATTCAGATTCTACCTATAAGATGATTGCTTTGTATGACTTTGTGTTTGTTATATATGCGTTGAAACAGAAAATTCTAAATAAAAATTTATACTAGGCTGTTTGCACATAATAACCGAAGTGTCTCGAAGCCAGTGGAAGCAATATTGAATTTGCTGGTTTTTAGATATGATCCAAGAACGATATAAAAGTATCATTCGACAAGCATTAAAATTAAACAAGTATTTTGATAGAAATATCAAATAGTTTGATTTTAGTCAAAATGCAAAGGAAGCTTGTGTCCATAAGATAAAATGTTTAAGGTACACTGATATTTCTAAACATAAGAAAACAATACACCATAGATTGTTAAAAATATACTTCTGTTAAAATCTGCTTTTAGTTGTTTTAATACTTGACGTTAGATTTGCAAATGATGTCTATTATAATGAGCATAAAGGATATTAGGAATGCCCCCATACAATATGCAGAAATAACTTATGTTTAATTAGAAACATGTAAAATGGGTTCCTTATGCATTGGCTATAGAAATTATCATACATATTATGTTATCTACGATATCATGATTTTTTTTATGTATTTGATACATGAAGCAAATAGAAAATCCAAGTAAAGGTCATTAAATGGTAGTTTAGAGTGTTCTCATGTATTTATGAAATACAGGAGAATTGTTTATAGAAACAGAGAACTCCTTATGAAATAGTATTCAGACTTAGACTTCACATCTGATATTGAGTATGGTATGTCCATATAAAATTAATGTTCAAAGCTTGGTTAAGAAGATTTAAGTTTGAAATGTTCCAAACGAGAGATTGTAGATGATTCAATAAAAGGCCAAGTACATTGCCTTGAATAACGCCGAAAAAAGCAATGTATATACATAATAAATGCACAAATTTATAACCGAGCTAATGGAGATTCCGTATGTTGAGACTCCCATATCTTTATCTGATAACAAGGTTGTGATATTGTTTGTAATAGAACTTAGAGCTCACTGAAGGTCGAGAGACATACTTTGAATTGTTCCACATGATAAAAACAGTTTATCAGCATCGCATAGAGTTGATTGACATGGTAAATAATTGAAACATAATAATATACCCATTCAATGAGGGATTGATCTGATTAGTTTTGAAGAAACCGATTAAGGAAGCTGGAATAAGATTCAATAATTGACCCCAAGTGCAAGTGGGAGATTGATAGAGTTAGCAGTATACCCTAGGGGTAATTATGCAATTTGTTACATAAATCCAACTCGATAACCAATCTTGTTTGAAATAAAAGGTGTTTCCTTTTTGTTATGTATTTGCTATAAAATCTTATAAATAATTAATTAGCTGATTTAAGTATATTTGTTAGAAAGTCGATAAATGATGTATTTGTGATAGTAGTTACAAATAGTTGTAACCATGAGTATTATATCACAATATGATATGCACATCATTTTAAATATTCTTACTCAAGATGTATCAAGACTAGACTTCGATGCATCCATTGAGACTAAAGTACATAACGCTCTCCAAATGTTGGGTAGTGTATTACTCATGGCTGTTAGGGGCATCAAGGGGTTATGTATGGATAGTTATTGGATAACTATGGAATGACTCACTCGATAGTTTTCTATTAGTTAATATAACTAAGATCAAACACAAAATATTGAAGTGACTAATTTACGCAGTTCTCTTGGTTTGAGAATACAATTGATTTTTCAATATGAAAGCTCTGCTTTTATTACAATTAAATTGTGCAACGACGTCCATTGAACGACTATAGTTGGGCCGAGTGGAAGTATTAGAAGTGAAACATTATTCAAGAGAGGATTTGTCTCCTCAATTATATAGGATTAATATCACGGTCAACTAAAGTCATATCAAAGTCAAAATCTTTGGCCAGAGTAGTTAAGTTAATAATAATTATTATTATTGAACCATGGACTTTGTATTTGGACTATAAAGTTGAATTGGATGATATTGGAATTTTAATCATTACCAAATACCATAAGTCCAGAGTGATACAATTTTGACGAAGAGAATTGGTGTAAATGATCGTCGCTATCAGGTACCGCTTATAATGCGTAAAAATGGATTTTACCAAAAGGATGTATAAGTGATAAATTTAGCCAAAATGTCATATCAACAGCTAAGGTCACGTGTGAATGTTAATGTTTGAATTATTCGATATTAATTGATTATTAAATTTGCACCTTTGAGTTGCACAACCATAATGATGAACACTCTTAATAAATAACATGATTTAATTAATTTATAAATTATTGTAAATTAATTGAGTTAATTAATATTTATGAAATATTAAATACTAAACTTTATTTGATTTGTTTGAGTATCATTAGCATTTAATAAAGTACGTACACTAAAGTTATAAATGCGCATATTGATATACGGTATCGATAAAATATTTAAACTGGTTTAAATATATTAATTGCTAAGTGGTTTTGGATTTTTTTTTGAGGCCCACATGCATGATGAAAAAGGAGAGAGATTTTAAATGAAATTTGAAAATCTAAAGGAGTAATTAAAAGAAGGAATTAAATCACCATCTTTTACTCTTCTTCTCACTCACTTAGATCTCATTTATGAAATGATTTTTGCCCTTTTCTCTTTAATTGTATTTCTTCTACCAAAAACATGAAGAGGAGGGAGATGATTAGATGAGATTTAGTTAGGAAGTAAATAGGGAATGTTTTAACCAGAGAATTGAAAGGTTTAATGTTTCCTTTAAAACATATACTCTCTTATTCCATCCATCATTCTTTGCCTGACAAAAGTCTTATTTTCCACTTGTTTTCCTCCTCTTCCTTAATGGCCTCCATGATAAAAATTCCCCAGAACAAATTAAAAAGTCAATAACATTTAAGGTAGTGTTTGTCACTAGATCCTTGCAAAATCTAAAGGTTGATTCAATGGAAACGGAGTTTTATTCTTCATTCAAGGTTCAAATCTTAGACTTCATCTTTAGGTAATTCTAATTTCATTTTATTATATGTTCACAATGTTAATGAAGTTTAAATCCTATACATGCTACATCTAATCTCATTATTTGTTTATTATGTTGACCCAAAGTATAGATATGATATATGTTAATTGATTGTATGTTCGTCATGATTATATAATTAGATCCTACATTTGCTACAACTTTTTTCATCATACGTTCATATTATTTGTGTAGTTTAGATCTAATTCATTTTATAATGAATTTATTTATGCCCAAGTTATCCAATCAAAATTTTTCATTGTTTTAGAAATTATTATTTAATATACGAAAGGAAAACAATAAAACAATTTTGGATTGGAGACTAATCTTAATTAGTTGATGTATTTTGTACCTCATTATACACACAAATATAAATACTATATGTGTAAATTATTTAAAAGTACTTTGGAGATTGAATACATGTTTCACATCTTTGTTGTTTGAATATAATTTTTGGTTGTTGTTGACATTTATTTAAAAGTATTGTTTCAATTAAAAAAAGCAAAAAAAGAAAAAGAAAAACATAAGTGGACTTTTGTGCAAAACATCATAAACCCTTTGAAGCCCTCTTAAGTTAAAGTTGGTTTCAATTTGTTACTTTGATTTCAAAACATATAATAGATTAAAAATTGTGTATGTGTGTATATGAATGTATGTATATGTGCGTGTGTGTTATTTTAATTTAAAACATAGTTTGTAGTCATTCATATGTCCATACATATATGTGTTTGGGTGTTTAAATTGTTTTGAAACAGCATTAAAGATAAGTAAATGAAAGGAGATAACTCCACCTTTTCCTCTCCTTATTAATTGCTTACTTTTAACATAATTGATTTGCTTTTTGAATATATGTAAACTTTTAATTAGTTAAAATAGCTTTATAACATATTATATATAAGTAAATATGAGTAAACTATATCTATAGCTATATTATTATTTTATATAATTTTAAACTAAACTATGGACAACAAGGCATATATAAAGGGTGAATGTGTCTGTTGCAGTATAAATCCCAATGCTTATGTACGTACATTAATTATGTACACTACTTATATGTTGCACTTGCCCTGCACACACATGAATGTATTTGATCATTATTATATATTTAAATTCAAATTAAATTAAAATCTTTTACTTATGAAATAAAATAAAATATTGATTTTATTTAAAAGACACTTAGAAAAGTTCTAAACGAATCTAGACTTCATAGACACATTAAATATCCAATAAAGGAACTTTAAAAAAATTACCATTTAACTCCACTATGGGTTGGTCGAGTTCCAACACGTTCCTCATGCGTCGGTATAAACAATGAAGGGTTTCGATCCTTTTAGGACCGTTAGTACAAGTGCACCGGTTAATAATACCTTCAGCTACTAAAAGGCTTTCATGCATCTCTCATCCCATGCGAAGATTAAGTTCTTCTTGGTCAGGTGAGTCAATGGTAATGCTATATTGTAACAACCCTGATTTTTAGTGTTGCTTAAATAAAATAAATAAAGATTTAAATTGGAAATTTAAATGAGAAATTTGATTTCACGAGTATTAAAGATGGAAAAATTAGGATTTAAGTGTTTTATTTAAATAATAATTGGAATTAGAGTTTGGATAAGAATATTTCTTTAGTTTGAATTTGGTATTCTTTAGTAAATGATAATGAAATTCTTTTAAAAGGTGAATTCTTGATTTTTATAATATTGGATGATTAATACTATAGTGTGAATATTTTCGAAGCTATAAATAATAAATAAACTTATTATTATGAGCTTTGAAACTAATCAATATCAAAGTTGTATATTTTGGGTTTTGGGAATATTAGAAAGTTAATATACGTATTAAAAATAGTGTTGGAAAATATATGTTAAAATGGGGAGATATATCTATTTGCAAATAAATATTGTAAAATTAGTTTAAAAGGAGAATAAATTAAATGAAATTGCATTCTTTCTTTTAAGTGGGCTAAGTGAAGCTAGTACCCATTCTTAAGTAAATATGAGAAACAACTTCCTCATTTTTCAATAGTCTGTACGTTCAAAACATTAGGAAGCTGAAACTAGGGTTTCATCCCTCTTCCTCTTTCAATCCAAATTTGGAAATTTAAAATAGAAAGATAATTTAGAAAATCCATCGAAAATCAAGGTATGTAAAGTGAACTCTTATCTACTCTCTAGTTTAATCAATTTCAGTTTTTATAAATTGTAATACCTGCTGTTGTTTTGTTGAAGCATTTATTAGGGTTTACTGAAATCTAAGTGCAAGATTGAAATGAATGAGTTTTGGCAACCTAATTATAGAGAAAAGATGAGTTGAAAAACTTACATCTATCTCTATTCCAAATTTATTTACTGATTTGGTTGTTGGATGAATTGTTGTTGAATTAATCTCAATTTGGTTGTGATAATTACATACCTTATTGCCTTATGCTTTATTAGTTGAAACCCGGGACTGTTAATCCTTTATAAAATCAATTCCATGATGCTTATGTTCTTTCATGCTTCAAGATTTGTCACCCTAGTGACCAAAACAAATCGCAGTTCAAAAATTGTTGGAAACAGACCACCGTGGAGGCTGAGGCACTACTTGGAAATCATCCCAAGGAGTGCTACCGGTCCACCATTCCACGTGGATCTGTGTGCCGGTCACGGCCTGGGTTGGTCCCAGGTTGTGCTAAAAAATTTCCCTAACTGCCTGTTTCGACCACCCATTTGCCCGATTGATTCTTGATGTCTTGTGTCTCATTTCCTATTTTGGGATGATTTGGATGCATATTTTCGAGATTTAAATCCTTGAATTTGTGAATTCATTTTGATGCTTTAATTCCATAGAAATGCTACTATGGATACATAAAGATATACATGACATTACACACAAGTTTTCTTGCACAATTTCAACTAGTGTTTTCTAAAGAAGATTTCTAATCCAAACGCTTTTCATACAAATATATTTTCTACAAAGAATATTTAGAATATTTATATATATGATATATTTAATCATAATATCAATGGTTTTAAATTAGTTTGGATCAATGTTTGAAAATTGTACTTAAAAACATCAATGCATAAATTTATAAGGGCTTTCTAATATATATATATATATATGTATATATATATTCTAATTTATAAGATAATGTTTTCAAGAAGGGTTTCAAAGTAAAGTATTTTATATAATTGCATGACACCGATCGAATAAGGAATCGATTTAAACAGTTTAATAAAATGAGTGATATGAAATGCTCGTGTTTGTTTTACCAGTTAATTCTTAGACTAGTTCGATTGAGCATTTATTTACACATTAGTGGAATTTGCTAACTTTTAGTAAATATTCGAGTGTCATCAAGTGGTTATGGGACATTAGTCGACACTCTTATGATTACTAATTGAAAGTGGATAACACTTATCTATTTGTCAAGTTTTCAGATTTGATCTTGGGTAAATCTGTTTAGGTGGATTAAATGGGTTTTCAGGCCTATCTTGTGATACTCATTTTCAAGCGAGTTATAGTTTGCAAAGTGCAACCTCTAGTATTGGCACGAAGTCGTGCCTCTTCTATTGACTTGCGAAGTGCATGTCTGTTGCTTGTATATATGGTTGTGATTCTCTATGCTCTTATTATAGTGGTTTCTTTGACTTTGATGAATGTTGTGAATGAGCATAAACTTAACTATAAACCATGAATTATTAAATAAAGTATTATTATGTTAGTAAAGCACAATTTATGTGTATTTATCCTTGATATCTATGCAAGTTTATTATTACAGTATCTTTCCTTTTGTGATAATTAGAGATAGTTTGATCTAGATGTTATTTTAATGCTCCGGTCAGACCGAGACTTGACATGTACAGGGACTCAGTGACCTTGGAATTGAGCTAGCTTAAAAAGTCTTATTGAGTTTTGTTTACATCTTTGATGTACCATTTGAGTCGAGCTTTTATGCTTGTTTTATGCTTATATAAGTTGTAGACTTTTGTAGTTATGTATATTTGAAACCTATTACTGTTTATATATTTATATGTAATTAAATGTGAGTATAGCAATTTTCTTTTGTAGACTCATACTTTTGAGAAATAATGATGTATATTATTTATGTTGTGACGCTTGACTCTGTGTTGTATATTATGTTATGTATTATTCTGAATTATATTAAACCTCTGTATTGTTGTTTTGTGCTTGTATCGGATATGTCGAATTACCACTTGTAAGAAAGGAAAAGAAAAATATAGTCACATTATTTGACATATTCGATATTCGTCCATAGCAATTTTGCAGATGATCGCTCCTATCCAACCTTATTCTTCATGTTACTCGACTATATTACTTGTAATATTCTTAGGTAATATGGGTATATAGGTGGGGCGTTATAGTTGGTATTGGAGAAAAGGTTCAAAACAATATATAATATAAGAAACACGAATCGTGGCCTGGACTGACTTAGAGTCCAGTCCCTTGGATGTGTCAGGTAGAGTTTAGGATTTATTTCCTATTTAGAATAGAAGTATAAATGATTATTGGGAATAATCATTGGGATGTATCTGTGAAAATTTTGAATTACTATATAAAATATTTTTATAAGATGATTTTAAAAATTAAGTGTTGTGTAGTGGAGCCCTAATCCGTTAGTGATCAGAGTGGCGCAGTGGAAGCAGATAGATTGTTTCCACTGAGCACCATAATTAATTAATTATTTATATTTTCTTGCATGATGTATGCATAGTTGAATGGATGTGTTTTTAGTTTCCTACTAATAGATTTTCAATTATATGAATATATAATAGATTGCTAAAGAAATATTTGGAAATTAGTTTCATGTTGAAATTGCCCGTTGAGTGCGTTAAGAATTCTGATTGATGCGCCTAATCAATATTATCGATAGGGATTCCTAGACACTTCGACGAGACAGTTAGACATAGTAATTTGAGTTTAAATATTTTATAAATGTAACAAAAGTTATAAATAATATTTAGAAAGGAGATAAAGTTTTAATTGAGTTAAATGTTCTTTCGAAATTGGATAAATGTTTTGGAAAATATAATTATGTGCATATGTAATAAGAGTTGGAAAGATATTTTGGAAAAGGTCTTAACTTTAAAAGAAAGTATTTTGAAGATAATAATATTTTCAAAAGAAATATTATGAGCTTTATGTTTATTTGAAAAGGATACATTACATGGAGTTTTAATATTATTAGCGCATTTTGTGGAAAGACGGTTTTGGAAAATAAATTAAGAAGAGGAATTTATTTTCATGTAAATATATATGATTAATAAATTTTAGTGGTTTAGAAAATTTTATTGAAGACTATAAAGATGTTTTATATGTAGTAATTTTGACGACTGTTGCAGCCACCGAGCATTTTTAATAGCAAAGATCAATGGCGAGGCAATGTTTGATTTCACGATCAACATCACAACCATCTGACAAAGCGATTTGCTATAAATAAATAGCAAGGCAATGTTGTTATATTATTTTTGATAAATGTGAAATTGTGGATATTCATTTCATTATGTGCTAAGAAGAAATTTTGTGAGATACTTGTGCTCTGTTGTGTATATCATTTTATGGTTTACATGGATGAAATTTTTTTAGTCTAAATCTATAAGAAGTTAAAACTAAAGATATATGTAATTATATAAATAAATTTTGGAATTTCGAAGCAAGGGATTATTTGAAGAACTTTAAATTTTAAAATTGATGATTTGGAAAATTAAGAGGATAAATCTTTTAAAAAGGAATTGGTATAAATAAATATGATAAGAAGTTAGTATATTATATGGAGAATATATAGTTAGAAAAATATATTTGGAAAAAAGATTTATCCGAAATCAAATCATTTAAATTTTTAAAGTAAATTTGGAGTTTTATTAAAAAAATAGATGATAAATTAATAGTTGAATTTATGAAAACTCTAATTTTTTTGAAAACGAAGAATAATTCAAAATTCAAGAAGCTCTATAAATATTAGTAATGAAGCAAAGAAGTTCTTTTATAAAGCAAAGAAAGAAATTTATGAAATGAGTTTGATTTTTTAGTATAAGGATATAACTTATACTAAATTAGAAATTTTCTTTTTATAATTGTGGAAGGAAGTCTTCAAAGTGTAATTAAAGTAAAAATTTAATAAAGTTAATATTTTGGTGAAGGAAGGAAAATTCTTTTGATTTGATTATTATATGTAACTTCTTATTAGAAGTTAGTTTTCTAGTTTATAAACCTCAAATGAAGAAATTTGAATTCAATGGAATTAAAGATGAGTCATGGTTGAATATTTGTGATTTTTCATGCTATGAAAAATAATTCTTTGAAATGATGTTTGGTTGCAAATTGTTACTTCTATGGGATAAGAACTATGATTAAATGATTTGGTAATCCCAAGTGGTTATGAGACATTCAGGATCACCTTATCGGTTAATTATACACTTGTTTTCTAGAATATTTGAGTAAGTGGAGCTTACTGACTTATAGTAAATATTCAAATAAACCCGAGTGGTTATGGGACACATGGATGTTACTCGAATGATTACTATTGGAAGGTATTTGACACTTTTGTGATAACGTGTGAAGTGCATGTCATCTGTGTTTGACTTGTAAAGTGCAGTCATCGGTGTTGACTTGCGAAGATCGGTCATTTGTAATAGACCTTGGTTCAAGACTTGCAAAGTGCAGTCATCTATGTTAGACTTGCAAAGTGCATGTAGACTTGTGAAGTGCAGTCATCTATGTTAGACTTGCAAAGTGCAGGTAAGACTTGTAAAGTGCAGTCATCTATGTTAGACTTGGAAAGTGCAGTCATTTATGTTAGACTTGCGAAATGCAAGTAAGACTTGTGAAATGAAGTCATCTTTGTTGACTTGCGAAGTGCAGTCATTTATGATAGACCTTGGTCCTAGACTTGCGAAGAGCGGTCATCTATGATTGGACCCGCGAAGTGCGGTCATTTGTGTAGACAAGCGAAGCGCTGTGTTTTTGTGTTGGCTTGCGAAGTGCATGCCATTATCGATATGATGGACTTATAACTTTTTTATGCTAGCTTATTATGATAACATGAGTTCATTGTTAGATTGAGTATGATAGATGTTGATTGTAATCATGATGTGATTATAAGTTAAAATAAATCCATAAGGGAGTTTTAAATTGAAGTGCAAATTGTAAAGTACAAATTTTTTGAGAAATTAATGTTTGCTTTTAAAGTGGTACAATTTGTGCAACATAAATTTTTGAAGGAATCAATTTTTGGAAAAGTTTAAGCAAAGACCATTTGAGATATTGATTTAAAAGAAGTGAATATTTTAAAAAAAAGAAGTAATTAAATTGGAAATTGATTGAAGAAATCTATTTCTTGGGAATAACTTGAATATATATATTTATATATTGGATGTTTTAATCTTTTGAAAAGTAAGTCAAAAGATTTTATTTGAGTATAACTACAAGAATTTCTTGTATAAGGCTTGTTTTTTTGTTGCTTCGATGCTTGGTTGTTTTAGGGTTAGTTTATATTTTGAAAATAGAAATACTATTTGTAGTAATATATTTTTATTAATTATAGACTTTTCTCTAAATTAGAAATTGTGAGGTTGTAATTTCTTTAAGGGGGAAGTCTGTAATAACCCTTATTTTTAATATTGCTTAAATAAAATAAATAAATATTTAAATTGGAAATTTAAATGAGAAATTTGATTTCACAAGTATTAAAATGGATAAATTAGGATTTAAGTGTTTTATTATATAATAATTGGAATTAGAGTTTGGACAAGAATATTTGTTTAGTTTAAATTTGGTATTCTTTGATAAATGATAATGAAATTCTTTTGAAATGTGAATTCTTGATTTTTATAATATTGGATGATTGATATTAGCGTGTGAATATTTTCGAAGCTATAAATAATAAATAAACTTATCATTATGAGCTTTGAAACTAATCAATAATCAAAATTGTATATTTTGGGTTTTAAGAATATTAGAAAGTTAATATACGTTTTAATAAAAATAGCGTTGGAAAATATATGTTATAAAATGGGGAGATATATCTATTTGCAAATAAATATAGTAAAGTTAGTTTGAAAGGAGAATAAATAAAATGAAATTACATTCTTTCTTTTAAGTGGGCTTAAGTGAAACTAAAACCCATTCTTAAGTAAGTATGAGAAACCACTTGCTCATTTTTCTCATTTTTCAATAGTTTACAGGTTCAAAACATTAGGAAGCTGAAACTAGGGTTTCATCCATCTTCCTCTTTCAATACAAATTTGTAAGTCTAGAAAATCCATTTAAAATCAAGATATGTTAAGTGAACTCTTATCTACCCTCTAGTTCAATCGATTCCAGTTTTTATATATTGTAATACTTGTTGTTCTTCTTTTCTTTTGAGGCATTTATTAGGGTTTACTAAAATCTAAGTGCAAGATTGATATAAAGGAGTTTTGGCAAGCTAATTACAAAGAAAAGGTGAGTTGAAAAACTCACATCTGTCTCTATTCCAAATTTATTTACTAGTTCAGTTGTTGGATGAATTGTTGTTGAATTAATCTCAGTTTGGTTGTGATAATTGCATATCTTGTTGCCTTATGCTCTGTCAGCTGAAACCCTAGACTTTTTATCCCTTATAGAATCAATTCCATGATGTTTGTGTGCTTGCGTGCTTCAAGATTCATCACCTTAGAGACCAAAACGAATTGCAGTTTGAAAGTCGTCGAAAATAGACCACAGAGGAGGCTGAGGTACTGCCTAGAACTTAACCCAGGCAGCACCATCGGTCCCGGCCTGGGTTGAGTCCTGAGCCATGCCAAAACATTTCCCCGATTGACTGTTTCGACCGCCCATTTGCCCAATTGATTCTTCACGCCTTGTGTCTTGTTTTAATGCCTATTTTGTGATGATTTCGATGCATACTTTCAAGATTTAAAACTTGAATTTTTAAATCCATTTTGATGATTTAATGCTACTATGGATACATGATGATATACATGACATTGCCATAAGTTTTATTGCACAATTTCAACTAATATTTCCGAAAGAACGATATCTAATCCAAACGCTTTCCAAATCATTTCATGTATGAATATATTTTCTACAAAGAATATTTAGAATATTAATATATATATATATAATATAATTAGAATATCAATGGTTTTAAATTGGTTTGGATCAATGTTTTAAAATTTTATTTGAAAACATCAATGTATAAATTTACAAGGGCTTTCTTATATATGTATATATATATAGATGTATGTATGTATATGTATATATTTTAGTTTATAAGATAATGTTATCAAGAAGGGTTTCAAAGTAAACTACTTATATAATTGCATGACACCAAGAAAATGAGGAATCGATTTAAACAATTTAATAATGTATGAAATGCTCGCGTTTATTTTCCCGGTTAATTCTTGGACCCATTTGATTGAGCATTTATTTACACGTTAGTGGAATTTACTAACTTTTAGTAAATATTCGAGTGTCATCAAGTGGTTATGGGACATTTTTCGACACTCTTAACTCTTGCGATTACTAATTGAAAAAGTTTAACACTTATCTATTTATCGAGTTTTCAGACTCAATCTTGAGTAAATCCATTTAGGAGGATTAAATGGGTTTTCACTCCCATCTTGTGATACTTGTTTTTAAGCGAGTTATAATTTGCAAAGTGCGACCATTACGATTGGCGTGAAGTGTGTGTCTCTTGTATTGACTTGCGAAGTGCATGTCTATTGCTTGCATATATGGTTGTGATTTTCTGTGCTCTTATTATAGTGGTTGCTTTGACTTTGATGAATGTTGTAAATGACCATAAACTTAACTATAAACCATGAATTATTAAATGAAGTATTATTGTGTTAGTGAAGCACAATTTATGGATATTTATCCTTGACATTTGTGTAGGTTTATTATTATCAGTATTTCACCTTTTGTGATAATTAGAGATAGTCTGATCTGGGTGTTTTTTAATGCTCGGGTTAGACCGAGACTTGATAGGTCTAGGGACTCGGTGACCTTGGAGTTGAGCTAGCTTAAAAAGTCTTATTGGCTGTTGTTTACATTTTTGATGTACCATTTGAGCCTAGCTTTTATGCATGTTCTATGCTTGTATAAGTTGTAGACTTTCATAGTTATGTATATTGAAACCTGTCAAGTGTTTACATATGTATATGTAATTAAATGTGAGTCTAGCATTTTCTTTTGTAGACTCATACTTTTAAGAGATAATCATGTATATTATTTCCATTGCGACGTTTGATTCTGTGTTGCATATTATGTTATGTATTATTCAGAATTATATTAAACCTTTGTATTATTATTTTATGTCTAGATTGGATATGTCCAATTACACTTGTAAGAAAGGAAAAGAAAAATATAGTCACACTATTTGACGTATTCGATACTTGTCCAAAGAAATTTTATAAATGGTTGCTCCTAACCAGCCTTATTCTTCATATTACTAGATAATATTACTTGTAATATTCTTGGCTAATATGGGTATAAAGGTGGGACATTACATATATTTGCAAAGTCCTTAATGAACTTCCTATAGTAACCCATCAACCCAAGAAATCTCCTAACTTCCATGGCGTTCTTTGGAATCTTCTTGTCTTGAATAGCTTCCCCCTTTGCAAGATTAATTGACAACCCCTTCTCGGAGATAATGTAGTCAAGAAACTTTATCTCCTTCCTCCAAAAATGACACTTTGATAATTTGGATTTTATTCGGTGTCTTCTCAAGGTCTCTAGTACATTCCTTAAGTGGTTTTCATGCTCTTCTTCACTTTTTGAGAATACTAGAATATCATCCACAATTACTACCATGAACTTATTCGGTTGCCTCCTAAAGACTTTACTCACCAAATCCACAAAGTATATAGGGCATTTGTCAAACTAAAAGGCATTACCTCCCATTCATACAGTCCATCTGGGGTGAAAAAATTGATCTTCTCCTTGCTATCTTTAGCAATTCTCAATTGGTGGAATCCGGTTGCTAAGTCTAATTGAGAAAAGATTTTGGCTCCCAGAAGCTGGTCAAATTAGTCGTCTATTCTAGGTAAGGGATACCTATTCTTCTTGGTCAACTTTTAAGTTTTTGGGTAGTTGATGCATAGTCTTAAAGAGCTAGCCTTAGCAGGAAAGATAAATGGTGCTCCCTATTCTGAAGTACTATGGCGAATAAACTTCTTCTATAATAGCTCCTAAATCTGCTTATCTTATTCCCGTCTTTTGTTGGGTTCACATGCCTCAATGACAGTATAAATGGTCTAGCACCTTTCTCCAAATCAATCCTAAATTATATTTGCCTGTATGGTGGGAGACCGAAGACTTCTTTAAAAACATCCGAAAAATCCCAAACTGCGGGTACAGATGAGAGCTCATCTTTTCATAGGTTAAGAGAATACAGATAGCTCAATGCATGGAGTCTTGGAACATGCATTGGACATCTATATCTCACCCCCACCACTCTTTAACCATACATTCCTCCTATCAAAATCTAAGAAAGTGCCATAGTAAGGTAACCAATCTATTCCTAAGATAGAACCATACATCTCAAAACCCAAAACATACACATTACATATAAAGTCTATATTATATATATCCACCACTTAGGTCTTTGCAAATTATGGAAAGATGTATCGACCCCCCAAGCGGATTCAACACAACATAGGTTAGTGACAAATTGGGTTTCTCGTTCTAAGGCTTTAACTATATTTCTGGCTATGAATGAATGTAATGATCCTAAATCAAATAGGGTATGAATAGTATTTCCATAAATAGTAGTTATACCTTCCATAGCTGCTTTTCCCTTGTCCTTGGGAGGAGGTTTGCTTGAGCAATGCATGCCTTCAATGGCATAAGCCTACATAACCTGCCCCCCTTAGCTAGCTTCGAAAACCGGTTCTTTTAATGTCCTTCTTGGTGGCAATGGTAGCATTTCCCTTTAAATGCCTCCTTTATCAAGCTTACTCTGCAATCTTTAGCAATATATCCCTTGTTTTGGCATCTGTGGCATGTCAATCCTTTCTTCTTGAACCTTTTTTTGGCCTTCTTATCCTTCCAGAACTTTCCCTTATTTGATCCAGCTTGGTCATCTGACTGCCCTACCTTCTCCTTTTCTTCTTTATCAACCATCCTAAGTAGAGCTATTTCGACAAGCGTCCTATAGGTGGCTCCTACGGGGACTTGGATTAAGAGAAGTTCCCTTAGGGGAGAAGTTAGGCCCTTCACAAATTTTATCGCCTTCTTTGCTTTGATGTCAATTAGACTCATTCCGAATTTATCTAACTCTGTAAACTTGTTAATGTACTTCTTTACTGTGATGTCCTCTTGCTTTAGGTGGACGAAAGTCTCCAATTATAGGTTCACTTTTGCATTGGATATGAATCACGACTCAAAATGAGTCTTGAATTCATCCCAAGTTATGCCTTTCTTAGCATTCTCTGTGGTCACTATGGTCACCAATTCAATCCCTCACCTTTCAAGTGCCATGTGGGAAACTTCCTCCTAACTCAACCTTCCAATTCTGGTTCCTTGAATATGCAGTCACAATCATTAATCCAAGCTTTGGTTCTTGCAAAGTCCTTTAAGCCTAAGAATACTTGTCCACCCATACTTTGAAAAATCCTTACATAACCTAGAGAAGTCTAGTGATTGAAATGTTAGCATAGTGGGTGAAGCGATTGGTGCTGTTGGAGCAGCTTGAGGAATGAGGATTTTCCTTCATGGCTCTTAAGTATTGCCAAAACCACATTGGCATACCCGGTGTGGTAGGTATCTCCTAGTTGGTATGGTTTCCGACCTCGGAGCCATTATTTTCAGCCATTATCAACTATCTGTAGGTTCAAAATTTTGAATTAGTCACGACTTCCAATGATAGTATCACTTGCTGAAATAAGATTTTGCTAAGGGTGTTTGCATATGTACACATATGTATACTTATATATATATAGACACACACACACACTTATATATAATATAGCCTTGAAAATATTTTCAAAAATAACAAATATGTACTCTCGTGCATTCCTATTCCCGTTGATCGGGTAACCTAGGCTATGCTACCAAATGTAACAACCTTATCCGAAATGGGCCTAATTTTTTATGCAATAAAATCTCATCGAACCTTAGGTCCATTTCAAAGCTGGTTGTTGGTTGGTATAATTGATAAAACAATATGCAAAGCTATCTATCTATACTTTTAGAATCTCACGGCGGAATGAATAAAGTATAATAATGAAATAAGTACCTATTACATAAAACTATGTCTTAGAAATACAACACCTCAAAACACAATAATTAAGTCAAATACGTTATTTTAAGGGTACATAAAAATATAAATAGTTAACTAGTACTGCCATTGGGACTTTGTTGTATTCTCCTCCTCCCACATTATCAAACCTAACTTGTATGTTGTAATGAGGAGGTGGTCAGAATAACAATGTCTGTGAATGAAAATCCAAGGTTTTGCAGTAATAGTATTTGGTAGTAATCATTCAGATAAGTATTATGTCTTACATATTTAATATAAGTATTTCTCCACTTATATCTCTATTACTGGCTAGTGACCCTTCGAATCCTATTCCATGACTAAAAAAGTAGGTACAAAACTATGTTACGAAAAGCACACTTAAGAGCTAAATGCATGCACAACGCTAAATTTTAAAAAATGCAAAACGATTAAGCAATGAGTGCTTAAGCACGCTTAATTGGTGCTTGTATGCACTTCACTTAAATTTAAGCAACGCATAAGCAATACTTAGCAAAAAATTATTATTCTTAAAATAAAATGAATTAGGATTATAGGAAAACACCACATTCTTAACAAAATTTTATCATTTTCTACTATATGGATTGATTTACATTAAGATATGGTTATTTTATTTAACAAATGTGCATAATTTGCACTCAACTTGAGCATACTAACTATTAGTGAACAAAGATGTCAAATCCAACTTTTTAAACCTCGAATTTATAAGTTAACTTCAATGTTAAACTTTAGTTCATTGTGATGAATTTGTGTGTACATATATAGCATACTTGTACACATATAATATACTTAATATAATCTCTTAATAATATATTTATACAGGTATAGATAAAGTATGCTAAAAATTAAGCAGCGCTTAAGCGACATTAAGCGAAGCGAGACTTCTATTGCCTCGCCTCACTTAGCGTTTATTATAACATAGGTACAAAACAACTGTGGAGTATATCGGGTTCAACAACCCATCTCCCATCCAATCCTAACAATGCAAGACCTAGGCTACTTACTGCTCTTAAATTGGGAAATATGCAGATCCTCTTGTCATTTACTACCTAACCCCAGGTGAGCCTCTCCTTCTCCTAGTACTCCATAACTATCATCATACCAATCCTCTTGTGGACCACTTAGTACTTTTTGAATAGGGAAGGGGCAGACTCCCAATGGTTATTTAATATCTTAATCCCAAAGCAGACTTCCCTAATGAATTTCACTAACGCACATCAAAGATACTCCCTACTTTATGGCTCATAACCCAACCGTGGAGTCTCACATTAGTCCGACACTTGTAGGTATTGGTAGCCAGATTAGCTGGACGGACTTACCCTACGAAATTGGGAATAACTTCACATCTACCTTGGATACTTATTATAGGCGATGCCCTACATTAGTTACAAAAGTCACACTACTAGTAGGCGGATAGCTGGGTAAACTTCTGTGTGCTTTTTAACTGACCTGCATCCCTACGACTTAGCCATATTCTCACTCTCTACAACTTTTAACACGGTACTATGCCTACACATATGTATACATACATACATATATATATGTGTGTGTGTGTGTGTGTATGTATGTATGTATATGATATATATACACCTCATCCGTAGTTACACATTAAAGGCCTTATAAGGTAAATTCCTTATTTCTCATTTATTTATGGCTAAATTTCCATAATTATCCTTAGCTTATGCTTTATTAGACTGGTTATTGGTAATTAATTTCCATTTATGTTGTATACGTTATAAGTCTATTATAATTGTAAGTTTCGAAGTTTAAGGGAATATATATAATATTAAATTATACCTAACTAATTTTTCTACCTAATTTATTACATTTGTCTGTTTTCCGTTGAGGATGGTATATTATTAATAACTAAAATATCTATACAAGTCCAAACGATACATTGATTTCATAAGGGCCAATATTGTCAGTAATTTAATTCAAACTTGTACATATATATAATGGAATCCAAACATTTATTTTATATTAATATAATTGGACTACACCTCTTCTTCCAAAGGAGAACTTTTGCAATATAAACCTTTCATGTTCCATCCAAAAATTTGAACATATGGCCTTGAAACAACAAAGAAATCATGCTTATTTAAATTATTCAAAATAGGCAGCGAAAACTATGGATAAGATTAAAAACTTTGTTTCCCCTACTTTGCAAACCTTTTTTTATTTATTTGTTCTGGAATTCTTTGTTATTACAAAAGTAAAATGGAAAGTGAAATCAAATAGAATATAAAATGTTTATCATGCAGATATTAATAAAATCCAATTCTACTACATTAATATAAAACAACCAAGATTTCAAATAATGCAAGAATTATATAATATGAGGAGATTTTAGGTTTTAAGTTATAAATTCTCATATGCAGAACTCCTAAGGCACAATACAAATCCAAATATCAAACTAAATAATACTATCAATGAAAAATCAAGATTCCAACTCACATATGATTTCCTTAGAATTCCCTTGGATTTGATTCCACACCTTCACCTTGTTCCTCCTTTAATTATCTTTTCTTTGTTTTTTATAATATATAAATTCAGTAAAGTGTGTTAGCCATAGAATATTTTAGCTTAGGGAAGAATAAAGAAGAATATACATATATATATATATATATGTATGTATGTATGTACATATTCATTACCTTTTCCAGGCTAGATTCTTTAATCTTCCCTAAACCCTTAGATCTTGTATATATATTTGTTCTTGAAATTTTTTTATTTTAAGAATTATATTAAGGAGGAGGAAAATGGCAGAGTTTCGTCAACTTGTATTTTTTTTGAAAAAAAGTGAGAGGGCCGATCTCTTATTTATAGTGGTTAAGATGTGTAACAACCCGTATTTTCAACCAGTTAAAAATATTAAATTTAATATAATTGTTGATTAAAAATGGTTAGAAATAAAGATTTTATGATTTATGAATGTAAAATTTTGTTAGAATATAAAACATGATCTTAAATAACTAAAACAACTAATTTTAATGAGGTAGAGGATTGTAATCCATATTAGAATATAATTTAATGATATTGATTTGAATACGATTTATTTAATAATTGTTTGAATGTAAGTTCCATTGATTGTAATAATAAATGTTAATGTAAGAATGGAATAATTTAACAAATGAATGTTGGAATATGTGAAATGAATAGAAAACAGTTGTGATATTAATGTGAATTCATTTGAAATCTAATATTGAATATAAACTGCAATAAGGGATGTTGGAATCCTTTAATTGAAAAGAGAAGACAAGTGTGTTGTAACTAAAAAGTTTAACATAAGAACTTACATTTTAAATTAAATTAAAACGAACATTCTAATGAAGTTAAGCTTTGACTTGGGAGAATAAATTGAATGTTTATCTCTAATTGAAATATCATTATAAAGTTAATTTGGTTATAATTGTAAAGTTTAATAAGGAATAAAATCAATGATGTATTAAATGGTGAAATCATATGTAATTTAACTGAAATTGGTTTTAGCATAGAATATGAAATCGGTTATTGGTAAGTAAACTTATAAACCCTTGTTGTAAATAATAAATTTATAAATGTGTTCAAATTACTTAAATGTAACAATTGTTTATTATTCATCTTATTATTTAATCCGTTTTGAAATTAATTTGGTAATCAAGGGAAAATTTAATGTAATTAAATATTTCAATTAATACGGGCAAAGACGAGAACTGTAGAGTAATGATTGAATAAAATGGAAACTCATGTTAATAAGTACACAAGGTATTTTTTGATTTAATATAAGGAACATGCAAATCAAAATAAAAGAATTTGCTGAAATTTAAATATAAATATAATGAACTGGGATTCTATATAAATTAATGTTGAAATTAATATAATATTTAAATCTTGGATTTATCATGGAAAATCTAATTTTAAAAGATAATTTATTTCTGTTTTACTAAGAATGATGATAGAAAACTTTTAATTTATAATTTAAAAGTGATTAAATCAATTTAATAATAATTCGTTTAATCAACGCGAAAACATGATATAATTCAATTTTTACAGCTAACTTCTATATGCAATAGAATTAGGGTTTAAATTAGTTTCATTGAGTTTAAAAATATTAAAAACCTATATTTCGATATATGTGATGACCTATTTTCGTTTTGAGAACGAAACGGGCTTTTTGGGTCTTTGTTATCGCTTTGGCCCAATCGATCTATTCCGTCCATTTCTGTTTCATCTTTGTCTATATATATGCTGTTATGAAACCCTAGCAGCTTCCTATTCTATTTTCTCTACGTACTTTTCCAATCCATATGTTTCTTCCCAATGGTAGATATCCCAAAATCCTAATTACTGATTTCAAATCAAATCCAAAAATTCAACTGCTCAAACCCTATCGAATTATATATCATCACGAAGCTCTCGATGAATGGAATCAGCATCTACAATTTGTTTTTTGATTGGAGGCTCCGTTTGTCCAAAAATTGATGAATCAGTCTCGGCCGTCCATTGTAGGGTTTGCAAATCAACGGTGGATTGTTGACCAATCGACGATTGGAAGGTGCTGCGTGGTAGAGGACGATTAGGGGATTCGATTTACCAGGTTTGATCATGTCGGAGGTAACTGAGTTCGCCAGAATTTGGTGATTTGTGGCCATATTTTCGAGCGGTAGTAGGATCACGGGGAGGCACCGAAGGTGGCGGCCTTTTGGCCGAAGGGAGAGGAAGGCGGCGCAGTCTCAGTGGTGAGGTTGGATCTGGACGTTAGCGTTCTAGGTAGCAGCGAACTGGAGTTGGTGATCGACAGCTATTGGGTTGCGTTGAACGTTAGGGTTTTGGAGTGATGGTATAATTACTATTTTGCCATTTGTCTTATTTAAAATTTCAAATTTCAAATTTCTAACTCGAATAACTTTTGCATACGAACTTCGATTGATGCACGGTTTCTTTTGTTGGACTCGTATCAAAATTCCGGACAACATGAAACTAGTTTGGTAGAATTTGAAGACTGTTGAGATTTTGGGCTTTTATTGGATTTTTAATGGGCTATAAATCAATGCTGAGTGATTAAACCCACTCACGTAATACTAAAATTTCCATTGCAAGTTAAATCAAATTCATGATGTGATATATAAATTTTTGATTGTTGTTTGTTGATTTAAATTGACATTTGAATTGATGTTGAATATGAATTGACATTAAATTGAATTGACATTTAAATTATATTGAAATTTAATTGCTAGTTAAACCCCCGATATTAATAACAAGTAATTATTGTGATACATTGGTTGATTTGGATGTTGGTTGAAATGGATGCTTATTGATTGATATATTGGATGTATGGTTGTTTATTTATGTTGATATCTTTGTTATCCCCTCATATATTATTGACATCATTTAAATGGTCATTTGAATCACTTTAAAATTGGATACCTATGACAATTAAATTATTGTTGAAATGATATATACCCATACAATTGAATTCGTAAAAATGATCACTTGGACATAGGATAAAAAATTGTATACGGACACCGGATTTGTTTAAATTGAATGGGTTTAAAATCTTGAAGTTGGATTGATTTGAATGATTTTATTTGAGAAAATAATTTGGATTTATATGAATTTAATTATTTTCTAATTCGAGCTTAGAAAAGTTGAAATTGAAACTGCTTAAACGAAATTGTATAAAGGATTTAACTTGGAATCTTAAAGCTGAAATGATATATGATGTAAAATTATCAGAATTGGATTATTTGAAAGGTTTAAATTTCAGTTTAAACTTTAGATATATTTTATTTAAGTGGTTTAAATTGGTATTTTGAATTTTGATCAGGAGATGGAAAATCCTGTAAATATTTCTGAAGCTATTACACCCATATTTTTTGTGATATTGATTTAACTTACATGGGAATTTTTAGTTCTGACTCGAGTGTATTGTTTTTCATTATGCTCGGGTCAGGCTGAGTATTTCAGTGTTCGAAGACGTTATTCCTTAAAGATGAAGATGAAGATTGGTGATCGTACATTTAATATGTTTGTTTATTGTACTCTGATTGACACTGTAAAATGTGTAATCAAATGTATATTGTAAGACAGCTTCATGAACTATTTTATTTGATTATTATATTCTGTCGTTCCACTGCGAGATTCTGTGTATTGCTTTCCTTATTTTGTCTTGTTTTCTTTATTAAACCCCATTGATAATCTGCCCTTTTGAATGGTTTGTGTTAGACATGTGCGGTTTATTGTCGACTTAAATTATCCAAAAAGTTGTTCGTCACAATTGATATCAGAGCTTAGGTTTAGAGACACCTTAGCCTATTGGGGTAAACTCGTTAACGGATATGGTAATGGAATGCCCTTTTATGAGTTGAGAGTATATATATGAGAGAGTGCATTTGTTAGTGTTATAAAATGTTTTGAAATTGATAAATGAAATGATTTCAACTCGGATTATATTTCGTATATATATATATATATACACAAGAATTAATTTAATAAAATGATATAGTCCTTTATGATTCTTTCATGATTAGTGCTGTTATCACTTTACTGATTGAATGATTGGAATGGCAGTGCTTATTATCATTTATTGATTGATTAATTGTGCTCACCAGTTTATGAGCATCGACTATTGGTTGTTGATTTGAGCATTGATTATTGTCATGGATTTTTGAAATAGTTTTAAACGGTATATAAGAAATTGCATATTTTCAACATAGGATTTCGAAATAAATACATATCTGAATTCCCCACTGTATTATTATACCGAGTATTTGATACCATATTTGAAAGTGATATATAAAATATGGTTTATATAGATATGATTTATAACTAAAAAGTTATTCAAATTGAAAACTTGAGAACTTGAATTCTGGGGTTTTTGAGATTGGTTTCTAAGATTTCGTAAAAATATAGTAGTATCGTTTTAAAGTATTTTCCGTACTGAAATGTTTTCAAAATGATTTCGAAAGGAATAAATGCAGAACTCACTTCTGTCGATGGAAAAATTTCGGTGATGATTGCGACATCATCGACATTCGTTTTCTAGTTTCAAAGTGGGGAAGGCCACTATAGTGTTTTGCTACACGATTTAATTAAAGAAACTGATTTGATTCAAATCCCTGAAGTATGATTTGATATTCGAAAGAGATATGTATATATTTAGTTTAAATGATTTGAAATAAAACCCGGGGTTCAGTTCTCGAGTTTCTATTGAATAATATTATGAACACATGTATCTATGCATTAGGATTGATCGATTGATTGTGCATCTCGTTGAGATGATTGATTGTTGATTTCCAATTTCCTCTGAATTGGAATTTGATTTTTCCAACTATTTTGAATAGACTGACACTTCCAAATAAATATTTAAAATTTAAAGCTTAGTATTTTAGAAAGATATATAAAGGTTTAATTTTATAACTCTTAAATTAAAGGATAGTATAATTTAAACAAGTTTTAAATTGTTAAATAATTTTGTAAGTAAAATGAATAAGATTATTTGTATGACACAAATATGAAATTTAGTTCTGAAATGTTTTAAATGAAATTTTGTTTTAGGAAATGTTTATGAACTTAGTAATGTTTTATAAAGTAATTTATGTACAAAATGATTTTTCTAAAACATATTGATTTGGAAAAGAAAATCTTGATTTATAAACTTGACATAAATATTAAATTGAATTTATTTCTAAAAATTATTGATTGTGGAATTTTGAATTTTGAATTTTAAATGGTATTCGATTTTGAAAAGGAAAATGATTGTTGAAATCCTATATGAATTTTGAAACCGAACTGGTATTTTGAAATGGATTGATTTCGAAGACCTTTGATTCTATAAAAATATTGATTTGAAAGTTTTCGATTCTTATATGAAAATGCTTTGTATAAGTATGAAGTTATTTCTAAAACTATAGATTTTGGAAGGTATTCGATCTTAAAAGCGATAATATTATATATAATAGAATTTATATAAGAATGATATGATATATTCGAGACTATTGATTTTGGAAAGTTCTCAATTTGGAAATGAACTCTTATATATAATGGAATTTATATAAGTGAGATATTTGAAGTTATGATTTTGAAAAGGGTACTATGTATATTATGATACATTTTGAAATTGAAGATATGGGAAGCACCCTCCATGAAGAAGTATAGTATGATATGCTTCGAACCCTAATGGACTTGGGTGAATCCATGAGTGGATTCGATCGATAACCCTAATGGACTTGGGCGAATCTAGAAATGGATTCGAACCTATAGGTTGTCCGAACTTAAACTCATGAGTTCCATGGTTTTTTTTAGGGTAGATGGTTCTAGTTTACCCAATGGATACGCTTTCAATCCTGGGATCTGTTGTTTATGGATCTTCCGGGAAGGAAGTGCAACTATTGTGTAAATCATTGAAGAAGCTTACCACTATGGCAGGGGTCGATGGTTCCTTGTTTACGAAATGGCTACAATATTCTTCTGGAACCCGAAAGGTGGATGGCTCTTCTGGAATGTTTTGTGTCCATTGCGTAAACAATGGAATGAGCAGCGGCCACTGCTATCGTAACATCATCGTTTGACATCAGATTTTTGAGCGGTACTTTTCATATCTGTTTTTAAGTATTTTCACTAGGTGTTGAAACGGGTCTACTAAGTACTTGGAGAATTCTAGTCTTGCGCCTGATCAACGTATGGTCAGAGTCTGTAAGAACGAGGATAAACTTGTTAAGACATCGAGTTATAAAAGTATTTTGGTAAAGTATTATATAAAGACATTTTGATTATTTTTATTTCTTTTCTAAATACTTTAAAATGTTTAAAAGGTTGTTTATTTATGTACGACATGGTTTAAAGGTTAATTATAAATGTTGGAAATATTGTGAGAAGTTATTAATTTAATAAAACATATTTAAAGGTAATGATTATTGATTTATTAATGATGTTTGAAAAGTATTTTGAGATTAAAACTAACAAATTTATAAATAATGGATTTAGGGTTTTCAATAACTTCTTTCTAAACATAAGTAATGATGTAAATAATTATTTTCAAATATTATATATATATTTATAAAGATGTTATTTAAAATATTTAAATGGTATTTATAAATGAAGCAAGAAATTTTATAAATGAATTTTTGTAAAGTATTAAAGTATTAAAGATGATTGATTTGCAAATGAAGTTTTCAAATGAATGTTTCAAATATAATTTATATAAGCTTCTTTGAATATATAATTTAGAGATATTATATAAATGGAGTATATATTAAAAAAATTCTATTTTAAAATTTTATGAAAAAATGATTTGGGAAGTCTTATTTATAGTAATATGTTTGAAAAATAAATTTGAATCGCTAATTTCGAAAGTATGGTTTAAAATATTTACTTGGTTTTCGAAGTAGTAATGTGAAATTTATAAGTTTATCTACTATTTGAATTTTGTATTAAATCGAAATAAATGTTTTCCATGATTTGAATATTCATTTTAAAACAAGTATTTTAAAATTAATTATGAAGATATGAAATTTTATACTTGATTTGAAATTTAATGTAAAGATTTGAGTATACTATTAGTTTTAGTTTAATAATCTTGAGTTTATACTTATTTTAAAATAATTAGTCTAATCAATTATCGGATTTAAAGAACTTTATTTTAAAGCTTGTTAAATTGTTTTGATATAAATTTTTAACAACTTTATAAAAATTTTGGAAAATCTTTGCATAATGCTAGGAGGATGTTTTAAATATATCTTATATTTATACTAAGTGAATAAGGTTAAATGTTTTAGTTGAATTTTAAGATATATTGAAATATTTCTTTCCTTTTCAAAGACGAATACCGAATACTTAAATTTTTATTCTATAATCGAATTAAGTTATAAACTTAAGTAACTGAAGTAGAAGCTTAAGTAATATCTTATGAAATGATTCATTAATGACTTAAATATTTATTGGAAAAAAATTATGTAAGAGATTGACCTTTATATAAATAAACGAGTAATAAAAATGAATGAAAAGTAAACAATGTGTTAAAGAAACCAATAGAATAAAATATGTAAGCTGTATGTAGATCATTTTTTCGCAAAATAGTTTTGATCCAGATTTGAATACAGGATTTGCAGTAATTCACACCAGTCCGAATTAGGATTTTTCGCTCAATTCTTGATGGTGAAAATTTGATATGATATGAATTTGAAGTTTTCTATCATAGTTTATGGTTATGCAAGGATAACGGAGATTTCTAATCAAGGAACCGGATCAAAGTCCACACTAGAGTGGTCTAGTTATCAATACTAGTTCGAATGTATTCAAGCAAGTGATCAGAATTGTTATTGTGTACAAAAGAGATATGTACATCGTACGAACTGTAATAATTAAATGTTGTGCTATGATTGTTACTTCTGATTGCTATACTAATTTGGTTGCATGTAACTGTCACATTCCATTAGAATTGCATGAAGAAGTGCATCATATTTATTAGTTGCGTTACATTGCTTTGTTGCATATGATTGATGTATTGTGTGTTATTGGTATTTATGATAAAATAATTAGTATATTGCCCTTTTATCATATTAATTCTTTTGAATTATGTAATTAAGATACAGGTTTATGGAAGCAATAACTATTGCCTATGGTTTCATAAATAAAGTTTGTTGTCCGACAAATATGTACGTTTTCTAATTATGGTTTGGTAGTGGTATTTTATTGTTTTTCCCATGGTTTGGGATGCTTTATTATTTAAATAAAATATATACAATGTAATTATTGATATTGTTATTTTTTCGGACCTATCCGCGTAGAGGAGATGCTGCCGAAATTTTTCATAAATTTAGGACTTAGAAATTTTTTCCATGGAAGTTGAGTTATCTTCAAATTTATATTAAACTTAAATATATAAGTTAAATTGTTTATAAATTGACTATTTTGAATAAAATATATCATATCTCTTAATTCTTTCCTGTTCCTTTTCGGGGATGAAAAGTTTTGAGTGGGGGAGATTGTAACGAACTGTGTTTTCAACCAATTAGAAATATTTAATTTATTATAATTGTTGATTAAAAATGGTTAGAAATAAAGATTTTATGATTTATTAATATAAAATTTTATTAGAATATAAAACATGATCTTAAATAAATGCTAAAATAACTAATTTTAATGAGGTAGTGGATTGTAATCCATATTAGAATATAATTTAATGATATTGATTTGAATATGATTTATTTAATAATTGTTTGAATGTAAGTTCCATTGAGTGTAATAATAAATGTTAATATAAGAATGTAATAATTTAACAAATGAATGTTGGAATATATGAAATGAATAGAAAATAGTTGTGATATTAATGTTAATTCGTTTGAAATGTAATATTGAATATAAACTGCAATAAAGGGATGTTGGAATCCTTTAATTGATAAGAGAATACAACTGCGTTGTAATTAATAAGTTTAACATAAGAACTTACATTTTAAATTAAATTAAAACGAACATTCTAATTAAGTTAAGCTTTGACTTTGGAGAATAAACTGAATGTTTATCTCCAATTGAAATATAATTGTAAAGTTAATTTGGTTATAATTGTAAAGTTTAATAAGGAATAAAATCAGTGATGTATTAAATGGTGATATCATATGTTATTTAATTGAAATTGGTTTTAGCATTGAATATGAAATCAGTTATTGGTAAACTTATTCACCCTTGTTGTAAATAATAAATTTATAAACGTGTTCAAATTACTTAAATGTAACAATTATTTATTTTTCATCTTATTATTTAATCCGTTTTGAAATTAATTGGTAACCAAGGGAAAATTTAATGTAATTAAATATTTCAATTAATTTGAGCAAAGGCGTGAACTGTAGAGTAATGAGTGAATAAAATGGAAACTTATGTTAATAAGTACATAAGGTATTTTTTGATTTAATATAAGGAACATGTAAATCAAAATAAAAGAATTTGTTGAAATTTAAATACAATGAACTGGGATTCTATTACTTTTATAAATTAATCTTGAAATTAATGTAATATTTAAATCTTAGATTTAACATGGAAAATTTAATTTTAAAAAATTATTTTTTTCTGTTTTACTAGGATTGATGATAGAAAACTTTTAATTTAAAATTTAAAAGTGATTAAATCAGTTTAATAATAATTCGTTTAATCAACGCGTAAACATGTATATAATTCGATTGTTAGAGCTAACTTCTATATACAATAGAATTAGGGATTGAAATTAGTTTTATTGAGTTTAAAAATATTAAAAACCTATATTTCGATATATGGGATGACCTATTTTTTTCGGGTACGAAACATGCTTTTCAGGTCTTTGTTATCGCTTTGGCCCAATCGATCTGTTCCGTCCATTCCTGTTTCATCTTTGTTTATATATATGATGTTATGAAACCCTAGCAACTTTCTATTATATTTTCTGTATGTACTTTTCCAATCCATCTGTTTCTTCCCAATGGTAAATATCCCAAAACCCTAATTATTGATTTCAAATCAAATCCAAAAATTCAAACTGCTCAAACCCTATCGAATTATATATCACCGTGAAGCTCTCGACGATTGGAGTCAGCGTCTGCAATTCGTTTTTCGATTGGAGGCTCCGTTTGTCCAAAAATTGACGAATCAGTCTCGGTCGTCCGTTATAGGGTTTGGAAATCAATGGTGGATCGTCGACCAATCACGATCGGAAGGTGCTGTGTGGTAGAGGACGATTAGGGGAGTCGATCCATCGGGTTGGATCATGTCGGAGGTAACTAAGTTCGCCCGAATTTGATGATTTGTGGCCATATTTTCAAGCGGTGGCGGGGTCACGGGGAGGCGCCGGAGGCGGCGGTGCGGTCTCAGTGGTGAGGTCGGATCTGGACATTAGGGTTCGAGGCGGCGACGAACTGGAGTTGGTGATCGACGGCTGTTGGATTGTGTTCAACATTAGGGTTTTGGAGTAATGGTATAATTACTATTTTGCCATTTTTCTTATTTTAATTAAATTTTAAATTTCAAATTTCAAATTTCTAACTCGAATAACTTTTGTATACGAACTCCGATTGATGCGTGGTTTCTTCCGTTGGGCTCGTATCTAAATTTCGGATAACATGAAATTGGTTTGGTTGAATTTGAAGACTGTTGAGATTTTAGGCTTTTATTGGATTTTTAATGGATATAAATCAAAGGTGAGTGATTAAACCTACCCACGCAATACTAAAATTTCCATTGCAAGTTAAATCAAATTCATGATGTGATATATAAATTTTTGATTGTTATTTGTTGATTTAAATTGACATTTGAATTGATATTGAATCTGAATTGACATTAAATTGAATTGACATTTAAATTTATACTGAAATTTAATTGCTAGTTAAACCCCCGACATTGATAACTAGTAATTGTTGTGATATATTGGTTTATTTGGATGTTGATTGAAATGAATGCTTATTGATTGATATATTAGATGTATGATTGTTTATTTATCTTGATATCCTTGTTATCACCTAGTATATTATTGACATCATTTAAATGGTCATTTGAATCACTTTAAAATTGGATACCTATGACAATTAAATTATGGGTTGAAATGATATATACCCATACAATTGAATTTGTAAAAATGATCACTTGGACATAGCGTAGAAAATTGTATACGGACAACGGATTTGATTAATTGAATGGGTTTAAAATCTTGAAGTTGGATTGATTTGAATGATACTATTTGAGATAATAATTTGGATTTATATGAATTTAATTATTTTCTAATTCGAGCTTAGAAAAGTTGAAATTGAAACTTCTTAAATGAAATTGTATAAAGGATTTAACTTGGAATCTTAAATCTGAAATGGTATATGATGTAAAATTATCAGAATTGAATTATTCGAAAGGTTTAAGTTTCAATTTAAACTTTGGATTTATTTTATTTAAGTGGTTTAAATTGGTATTTCCAATTTTGATTAGGAGATGGAAAATCCTGTAAATATCTCTGAAGCTATTATACTCATATTTTTTGTGATATTGATTTGACTTACATGGGAATTTTTAGTTCTGACTCGAGTGTATTATTTTTCATTATAATCGGGTTAGCCTGAGTATTTCAATGTTCGAAGACGTTATTCCTTGAAGATGAAGATTGGTGATAGTATTTTTTATTATTTTTCCGCTACATTATTTGGTATGTTTGTTTATTATATTCTAATTGATGTTGTAAAATGTGTAGTCAAATGTATATTGTAAAACAACTTCATGAACTGTTTTACTTGATTATTATACTTTGTCGTTCCGCTGCGAGATTCTGTGTATTGCTTTCCTTCTTTTCTCTTGTTTTCTTTATTAAACCCCATTGATAATCTGCCATTTTGAATGGTTTGAGTTAGACATGTGTGGTTTATTGTCAACTTAAATTGTCCAAAAAGGTGGGTCGTAACAAGATGCGTCTGGACCATACGGTCAAATTCTATTAAATCCACGTTGCTCGAAATTTAGAAACCTTTGCCGTCTCAGCAAAACTGATCGACTTGTCCTCCTTGGGCGGTCGACAGGCCCAAGGAAGGTGGTCGGCCGGCCTTCGGTCTTGGCACCAATTAATTAACGTAAACGTTAACTTATTTTGATTTATATTTATTAGCTATTTTATTAGTTGATGTTGACAATTTCCTAGTGTTTATTTGAGGTGCTTTAACGCTAACTTTAAAATATTTATTTTGAACTATTCGCAATTCAAAATTTTCAAATGTCGATAACTTCTTCATTTGAACTCCAATTGCAACACTTTATATATGAAAATTGCTCGGAAAATTGCCATGAACGCGTTACCGCAAGTTTGTGGCCAAATTCTGATGTTTGAATTTTTTTTTCTTAGCATCATTATTAATTGATTTTTCATACTTGATTTCCTATTAATTTTCCATGGTGTTATAGGGGATGCTGGTGTCACAGCAGAAACTAGAAGCTCGAGAAGAGATATGGGCAATGATGGAGGAGGAATGGTCAAACTTGACTCCAGCTTAACCTTGACCACCTTGGTAGTCTCCTTAGCAAGTTCTATAGCTATGGAAGGCTCTGGTCAGGATGTGTAGGTAACAATGACTTCTTCCTCCTTATTAAGGAAAGCACTTGGTTTGTCCATCTATTTCAGCGACTCGATCTTTTCGACATCAGGGTTAGATTTGACCTAGCCAAAGAGGTGGTGATGGTGAGAGAAGACGTAACAATCGTGGCCATGGTCGTAGAAGCTTCGATCAAAGGTCCTGGAGCATAGATGACTATATGAAGCAGCACGATTGCAGGTTGACCTAAATAAGAATGACATGTTGATAGAGGTCAACCATTTGAGTAGGAGACATCTGAAGTCTCTTTAGAATTGCGGTATTGAGAGGTATACATTTAGACGGGAAAGAAATTTAAGCAGAAACCGTACCTATCTGCCCCTCTTTCGGAACTAAAGAGAGTTGGAAGTGGTAGGGGTGGATGGGAAAAGCAGGGGGATTCTCGATTATAACCTTCAATAGGGGCAGTAGTGGTCGATGTGTGTGACAAAGATAGCAGGAGGGACAACCTTAGAGCTAGTCGTCACAGTAGTAGGGATCTCCACCTAGGGCTTCTGAGTAGTGGGAGCGACAGTGTCTTCGGGTGCTCCTTCAAGAGGGGTTCAATGGAAGCCCTAATGAGCGTCCATGCTACATCCTCCATAGCATGCTATTCACTTCTAAATTTTAATTCATCGTCACCAAAAAGGGCATCTACAATGTCATTTTTTTTGAATTCTTGCCCTTCCCCCTAAGCTTTTTCCTTTTCTTCTCTCATAAGCTCATCATATATATCGGCCATGATAAAGGGGAAAATGTTTCCTAGCTATTTTAGTTAGGCCTGTCAATGGATACTTTCAGATGCGGATAGTGCCATATCCGCATCCGCATCCGAAATGATTTTCAGATATCGGATATCCGCATCCGCGGATACGGACAGATATCGGATAATTATCCTATCCGCCAACGACCGATAAATCAAGAAATATAAATATAAATTTTAAGTTTAACATACATTTTTTTCAATCCAATTGATCATAGAAGTGTTAAACATAAACAAATATGGCGATAATAAATAGTTTTGAGCGGTTAATAAGCATTAAATGTATATAATATAAACTATTAACTTGATAAAACAACAAATAAATATCTTTCATTATACTAAAATACACACAATTTGTACTATAATATTGACAAAGACCGGACGGATAATTTTTGAATGCGGATGTCTTCGTATCCATATCCGCATCCGTTTTTTCGGATATCGGATATTATCCGCTTTTCGGATACGGATGCAGACGGATTTTGGATTTTTCGGGTATCCATTGACAACCCTAATTTTAGTCCCTTAGACTTGAACACGGTAATGTAGAATCTGAAGATTGTGTGTCAAATTTCTTCCTAATGTGCCTCTTCTTTTTCAATTACATGGGCCAGTATAGACTCCAAGTCGGTGTCTTTGTCCTCGAGTGCCTTGTTCTTCTCCTTTAGCTTGGTGTTCTCTTTGGCGGATTTTTTGGCTTTGGCTTCTTGCCTTTTCTTCACAACCTTAAGCTTAGCTATCTCTTTGTTTGCGGTGGTGAGCTATATGTTAGTGGCATCGATACTATTCTTGAGTTATTCCATCTCTTTTTACTAACTCTCCATTTCTAATGTGGGCTTGCTCCACCTACACCAGAATCATGGAGATATTACTGTTGAGTGCCTGGATTGCAGTTTGTGATCTTCTCTTTCTTTTTCGAAGGCCTCTTCTTTTTCTTTCGAATCTTTTTCGACCTTTTCTAGCTGATTGGACAGGTTGATATTTATATTCTTATTTTCATCGGCTTCCTTCTTTGCGGCCGTAAGGAGGATGTGATTCTTTATATCGATCTCCACCATGATATTAACCAGTCTTTTCCAGGACTTATAGCAATCCACCACAACATTTTAGACAACTATTCCCTTTTTGATATTATCATCTGAGATGTCATATAGAATGTAATCAAATTGGATCCCGATTAAGTCTATGTCAGGATGCTTGAGCTGTATAGAAGAAGGTGGCTTAAGGAATGCTGCCATCAGAGGTATAGTGGTAGCAGCGATCTTCTCCTTCCTAGGCTTTTTGATGTATGAAGTAGGAAAAGATGACAAAGTGACAGGCTAAGCCTTTTGGGGTTGATCGAGTGTGCATGAGATATGAGCGAAAGTAGATCTACCTCGAGAAGTGGGGACAAGTATGGAAGACGTTAGAACGACGCTCATTGCTGGAGGTCGAGTTGAAGGAGGTAGGGGTAGAGTTTTCCTAAAGGATAACGGTTTCGGTAGAGGCAAAACCCTTTGAGTAGCTCAAAGGAGACTGGAGCCTTTAGGAGAATATTAGCGCTCTCGATCATCTCTTTCACGGTCATGGCGCTCCATTTCAAACTGGTATATTTTCCTCCTCTCTCCTCCTTCTCTCATCTATATCTCTTTTCTCTTGCTCATCTCTTATCACACTCCCTTTGAAACTCGTTGGTGGAATGATGATGATGGTGAGAGCTAGACTACTATACTAGGGCATTTTGGTCGCTTTTCTGGCCCAGATCACCATATAGGCTAAATCTTCCCCTTGTACCAAAATTTAAGAAAAGAATTGTATTACTGCTTGGAATTTGAGAAAAAGGACATGTGGAGTGCTTGTGGTTGTGATTATAAGTTCAGTGATGTGTCATATTTACTTTACGGACCATGCTCAGCCTGAGCGGCGGACCAAGGAGCGGCTATGCCCTTGGTTGGAAGAATGATACATCGCTCCACTCATTTATTAGGTCCATGAATTATTGATTGTTTAGGTTTAGCCCTTGAAAATCTGTGGTCCCCTAGTTGGCCAGCAAGCTAAAGACGTCATCACTTGATAGGGCCGAAGATGACTCCTCGGTCTGACTATTAATTGGCCCAGGAGTTTGCTTAGGAGGCCTTTTCTGAGACGTTTAAATTGGGGAGAAGTAGTCAGAATTCCTTCCTCCTCAATGTTCTCCCCAATTGGCTCATAACCTATTATTCTTCCCCCTCTCTTCTTCTTTTATTTCTTCTTTATCATCTTCATCCGAAGTGATGTCTACAGGTTCATCTCCTCATCAATGACTTTGTGGTGAGATGGGGATGAAGGTGGTATCTTAGCCTATGGAACGGCCTATAGAATGGCTTGTGGAGCATTGGGAGGAGTCGACATAAAGTGTAATCTTCAGCCATTGTATAGAAGGTGATGTTGGCGAAGACAGAGGTTAGTATGTAAGAAAGTTGTCCTCCACTTTAGGGACAGCCTAAAGTTATCTTACATATGTCTCAGAATGTGGTTCTTGATCCTTAAAGGGAAAATTGCATTATAAATAGAAGTGGATTGGCTAAATGAGTAAAGTAGATTTAAACAAGGTGAAACGGAAGGTGTAGAACTTACGTCCAGATAGCGACTTATGTGATAAGCTAATGAGGCATTGGATGAGGAAGTACTCATCCTTAAAGTACCTACACCTTATTATAAAGGTCGACCACCACCCTGTAGGATTGAAAAGTTTCAAAGAAAGTTAAGGAAGGAGTATTGGATCATCTCTTGAAATTTTACAAGTATCAGATTTTGGCAAATGAGGGCTTCCTTTCCATATGCCCTGCAAAGGTCATGTAGAGGCTAAGCAGAACATCATAGGCATTCGGGTGAAGTTGAGATTTCCAAGCCTAATAGATGGAGGATGTGTCTAAGAAAGGGGTTGAAAGGTGGTACCATCTAAGAGAGATACATGTATCGGCTACAAGTTGTGTAATCGATTGGAGAATTGTGGACACGGTGATGAGGTTCATGCATCATCACTTCATCCATTAGAATGTCATGCCTAATATAGATTCTTTGAAGCTCGAAAAATATCTGTTTGGAAGCCAGGGAGTTTGGGTTGTCTAGGACCATGATTCTGGTTAAGTTAGCATCGGGAGCGACTTCACTATGTGGTTACTCAACTATCATCAACAGAGCTGCATTGGGAGAAAGAACATGACGACGAAGAGGGCTGTGAGTTCTAACAAGATCATGAATAGAAGTCGTGTAGAGCTACCTTAAAAGAGATCCATTGGGAGCATTTTTGAGATTCCATTATGTACAGAAAGCTTGGAGGACGAGCATGGTCAGGTAATTTTAATTTCTTATATTTACTTGGATGATTGTTTATACCTATTAGTACCAAAATATGGCACAAATACCCAATAGATTAAGTAGAGAATAAAAGTGATGAAAAGTAAATTAAAATAAGTAAAAATGGAACAACATACATTTTTAGTGGTTCGGCTAATCGTTGCCTAGGTCCACTTGAGATTTTTATTGATGATATTGCTGTTTTACAGGTACTATTCATATGGTTCAGTGCCACCTGATAGCCAATTACAAAAAATGTGTAAAAGATTGCTAGAGAGCTAAAAGATCCTCGAAATTGATGTCTCTTCATGCCTATTTATAGCTGTAGATCGCCGGGAAAAGCTCCACCAAATCCTCCTCCATGTTCCCTACGATGTAGCAGTAGTTTACTCAAGAAGACATAGCCTTATCAGCAAACACCTATGGATCAATACCGATCTATAAGATCAACTTATGGATGGTTCAAGCCACTTTAGATCGAAGTGATATATCGTTAGCTTGCTTTTGAGACAATTGGATGGAACGGTGGAGGAGTTAAGTTGCTAATTCCTTGTGCTTGAGCTACTTGATACCAAATGATAAGTGAACGATCAATGAGACATGGAGTGAGCTTATGGCGCTAAGACTAAGTGGCACTACACCAAACAGCCCATTTTGTCACACTTTTTTCGTTTCAGTTTGTCACGGTTATTTATGTTGGAAATTTGTAACGGTTATTATTGTTACATTGTATTACCACGGTTATTTCCGTGACAAAATTTGGGCTTTTCGTAAATAGCTAAAAGACATTGGATAGAATCGTCATTTATCTTTCAATCCTTACTTCGGTTGTTTGTCACGCTTCAGCTCCTGGCTTCTATCTTTCTCCCTTGAATCTAATTAGGTTAAAGCCGCCACTCCAGCCTCCCTTCATTGCGAGTTGCCGCCTATCGCCGACGCTCCGGTCTTCCTTTGTTGTGAGTCGCCCGCCTATCGCCGTATTTTCAAAGCCTCCTTCCATTTGTTTCTCCTAATCCGCCTTTCTCTTTCGCCAAATCCGCTGTAATTTGTAACGGTATGTCCATCATATGTTGTTTTCTGGATGTTGTGCATTATACTATTAGAATTCTCTTTTATGTTTTTCAAGACACATTATGGTTGCTAATATTACATGTACTAGATCGCATTCCAGTGGTTTTGATCTGTAGCTTGCTTGAGTGCAAGCCTAAAAACAATATCTGTGGCATTTTATATATATTTTTTATGAGATCCTCAGCACGATTGAGCATGTAACTAGACAATAAAAACATAATTTATATGCTAACCGGTACAACAGTGTAATTCAAACCATTGTTAGCTTATTTGCATTCTAAAATATATACAATACGATGAACTGCTCTTTAATTTGTATTCGCATGTCACATTGTATACGATCTTTAATATGCACAAAAGTAAAATATGTACCTCTCTTATCACTTTATACGCCCGTTTTGAGTACTTTACAGGAAGTTTAACAAAAAAGGTTAGATTTACTGATATAAAGAGTCAACAGGTATTTTTAAAGAAATGAAAATTGGTCTGTGCAGTTTAATAAAGTTGGAATAGTTTTTTTGTTTATTTATTTCAAGGTAATCTCATTAATTTTTCGCATCATTTTAATCTTGAAAGGAACAGTTAGATATCCCTAAAATTTGCAGAAATGAATATATCTATGTAGAGAAGATTGTGATTAATTGGTCAAACTTATTACTTAATATGATGCAAATATGCAAGTGAACTGTGAATATAATGCAAGCTTACTTTATTGAATTTTCTAATATGTTGTTGTTTTACTAAATGTTAGAACTTGATTATAAAAATTTATTCCGTATTGATCTTAAGCGCAACAGGGAGAAACTTCCTTGGATGTGTGTCACCATAGGTTAACTTTATGTTTATGAAAAACTGATTGAATCCGGTATTTGAAAGTACAGTCCGATCCAAATTTATAAAACAAACAGAAATGCATGCACATGCATAGGCACACACATATGTAAAAACATCTTCTATGCATCTCAATAGAAATATACAATTGTGGTTTAGTGTTATATAGTTACACTTTCTTGCATTTCAGGGTTTTCATGTTATGGATTAACTAAATAATACTAAAGAGTTATGTAGTAGTTATCAGTTTTATATCTACATCTGTTATCTATCTACAAACATCCAAAACCCAAAAGATTTTGAAATAAATTTGAAACCCATCAAAAAGTTTGAACTTGGTTTCAGATTCGATTTATATAAAACACTAACCAAAGATGGATGCATAATTTGACAGGCCACTATGCCCTAGGAATACTTACCTTGTAAAATTTTGGAATGCAGTTAAGGACAAATTTGCAAAGGCAAGGCTAGGGGCATAAAGTGTTGTGTGCTTGAAAAGAGAAAAGGAGTTGAAAATTGAGTTTGAAAATTAAATTTGTGCTTATTTATTAGAAATTATTTAACTATGATATATGTTATGTATTACTTAAGATAATAATGATCAAACAATCATCATTTTTAACTAGTATGATCATTTAACTAAAATTCATCATCAAAAAAGAAGACCATAATATTCTTTGTAAACTGATTTTGGACAAGTGAAAATGTCAGCAGTTTTTTCTACTTTAAAAAAAGAATAATTTTTTTGTACTTTTTAAATTGTAAAAATAATAATTATACAAGACAAAAATTTAATTGTAATTTGCATATTATGGACATACATCGAACGTAAGCTTACGTCTGAGATGTGGCCTATGGCCTATGCTAAAGTTTCTAATGCAAACAGACACTAGGCTATGGCCTATGGACAAGTGAACCTGTGATAAAGAATAGTATTTTGGTATATGAGATAAGTAGGCCATACATTGTTCATAACAAATTTTATATCATTTAAGGTGAATAATAAACATGAATAAATACCAGTGAAACATTTGCTTATGTTCTCTTCTTCTTTTTTTTGTTGGTAACCATTCATATGTGACTATATATGTTATAATTCTGTGAGTGTAAAAGCACTAAATTCTTGTTTGTTACTATTCCCAATCCTTTAATTAGATTTGTAAAGGTTGAATGTTTATAAACTTAAAGAACTATAAGAAAAGAAAAATAAAACTGATGCCAAGTCTAGCATCTTTTCTTTGAATCTAGAATTGCCTCTCAAAACAGTATTTGAGAATATGTATAACACATAGGCTGTTTTGTACATCTGCTCACAGACACATGCTTCAAGGTTGATTTATTAGACATATAACTATAATTTAGTCTAGGGAAGAGCAAACAATCAGACGACATTCGATTATTGAACAGTTAGGGAAAGGTAAATCAGTGTTTCTTGAAGACACTTTTCTTTAATGTAATCGTGATTGTCCTCTCCATATGTTATATAGAGATGACAAAGTCTATTGTCATCCCTTCAACCATTAACAATGATATGCAAAAAACTCACTTTATTTGTCATTATGTGACACCATTGACATCCTTAAAATGTCACTTTATGAATTCATTGTAAAATGTCGATTTATGTGTCATCATCCGTGAATTCATAATTCATTGACTAAATATCGCTTCCAATCCAAAACTGTTCCCAACAAAGTTTGCATTAAAGCAAAAAAAAAGACTATGCTAACCTGATCATAAACAACCTTTCTTCTCTGAGATTTGTTGTATATTCATTCCTTTTACTGGGAGAACTTTGTCTATCATTAAATGAATGCACTTTGTTTTTTTTAAGAACATATTTGTCATCTGATCCTGAGTTACAACTAAAGATTGCATTCTCTCTAAGATTGAGGTTTTCAACCCTTTTATCGATTCTAACTAGTTGAGTTATTTTTAAAATGCTTTACATTGCAGCCTCGTAGCTATGCATTATCGTATGCTCTACAATTTATATTTATTCTGTCTCCTTCTTTTGTGATTTCATCAAATTTTGTTCGTCTCTCTTTGTTATTTTTGTGAATCTTAATTGCATAATATTATCATAAAGATGTTATATCCATTATAACTTTGCATACTTATTAAGTGATAAGGAAAATCATGAATGTAGAAAGAATGGATGGAATTAACGTTTCATCCTCTATTGTTTTGAATGCAGGTATTTGACACATCGTCTGAATCCAGGATTTTTCTCCCGCTTTGCCTCCTTCAATCTCAAAATCTCAAGTATATTTTTTACATTCAAATCTAGATATTCGCCTTTATTCTTCTATTCAAATTGATTTATGTATCAAAATCTAGGCTTTTGTTGTTTTTCTCACACCCGGAAAGATATACTTTGTTGCATGTCTTTTTATTATTTGCTTTATTTGCTAATAGATTTATCTGTAACCAATTTTTGGAGCATAGATTTTTACAATATAACCCTAGAACAATGAAACTAAAGTGCAAACTTTCTTTAAATACACAGAATATTATCAAACTAGATTGAGATTCGAGCACATAAATAAAGTTACGATTGATGAGCGTTGTAAATGAGATTATTTGTTTCTTGCTTTTGGTATATCATTATAGCGCATCAATGATTCACTATTCGAGTAATTAACTTACCAAAAAGGTCAAAACCAAAAAAGGCAGAATATAAACTATGTTTTTTGAGCTCAGATACTTATTTTATCTCTATGTTAATCTAACTTAGTTATAAACTAATTAGTGGAGCAAAGCTTTAACTAAATGCGTTATCCTTGTAAATATGGCCAAAATTTCCTCCAGTTTGTTAGATTAATAAATAGTCAGTTGCAGCCATAATTATTTCAAGATCAGATATACGATTGCCAAATAACTCCCCACTTAGTTTCTATTCTGATTTTTCATTGAATGCAATAATTGCACCCAACGTCTAAGTTATATGAATAAGGCAATAAAGCTAAAGTAGCATAAATTTCAAATATAATTTTTCCAATTAAATATATTAACTAAAACTAACTTAGTAATCAAGCTAACATTCACTGATATATAGGTAACATGTAGAGGGCTGATATAGGCAAAAGGTATTATCTTACTCTTTCTCCTCTTTTTCCTCTTCTTCCTTCTCCATGAAACAACCTGCACAATTAAGCGGCAAAATAATAGGTACCATTCATATTATAATTATAAACTAGGATATAGGCAAAACTATTCTCCACTTAATGATTTTCCCTTTTATTTCTTTTTTTACTTGGGACATTTTCAGTAGTTCTCATTTAAATCAAAAAATGTGTGACATCATTCATATTATAACTACTAAAAATAATTGTCGTATTCTCCAGCATGTATTTACTATAGGCCTACAACCAGTCAGTATATGTCTAATTCAGTACCCCTAGACTAAGCTTTCGGCACAGCTTCTAAAGGAATCTAAACATGCCAATAAAATTATTCTAAAGGAATCTAAACATGCCAATAATTTGGAAATATGATATCTTTTTTTTAATTCTTTGAAATATAAGCCATTCACTGTTATCGTTAAACGGAGATGTACCAGATAGCATTTGGTACAATGTGCATCCAAGCGCCCATAGATCATTTCTGCACGATAAAAGTTAATTTACATAAGTAGCTGTTCCTATAAAATTTGCATCCTTGTCATCTGCATTACCAAACATTAACACAGTTAGCTTTCAAAAACTAACTTGAATCAAGCTTTTGAAACTAACAGGACCGTCTGACTTCTGATATACTACATACTGATTTTCAGTACAGGGTGGCATAGTCTGGCTTTGCTCACAGTTTTATTTTTTAATTCTATATTTTTAATTCTTTATATAATTATCAACTGATTCACAAGTTAACGTGTATATTGCAGAATGTCAACTAGTTGCAACAATGCATCATAGTTTCAAGAAAACACCGAAGAAGACGTTGCTCCTCCACCGAAGAAGGCGGTGCACTTATTGTCGCGAAAAATGGAAGTGGTGGCTAAAGGAAATCTTGGAGTGCAGAAGATTTATCATGGTAGAAAGGTTGGAGATGGAGAAAAGGTTGTTTGGGTGGAAGATGTTCTTAATCCGGACGAGCCACTTTTTGATGCATCTCAAAATGGTCATTATACATTGTCCGAGTTAGTTGATGGTGGTTTGTAGTTTGGCCGGAGTGTCGTATCCGTTGTTTGTAAGCTTCTAGATATGTTGCAGTAGTGAAATTTGAAGTTGTCAGAATGAACTTTGTAGAATTTGATATGTACTATATCGTACGTTTGATGCTTTTTAACAATTTGATGATATGTTAGTTTTGAAGTTTGGTCTCGTGTTTTCTATTGTTCATTCTGACATAGTTGACATTGTAACTGTTGGGAAAGTGTTAGAAAATAAGCTCTGTGATATAATTTGCATTTGTCACGGTTATAAGTGTTAGAGTTTCCTTTTTGGTAATGGTTATAAATGTTAGAAACCATTGTTCTGTCACGGTTATAAGTGTGAGAAATTACTATTTTGTCACGGTTATAACCGTGAGTAAATACTATTCTGTCACGGTTATAAGCGTGACAAATTACTATTTTTGTCACGGTTATAACCGTGAGCAAAAGTGTGACTGAATTTGCCCACGGTACCTATTTTCACGGTTATAAGCGTGACAAAACTAATTTGTCACGCTTATAACCGTGAGCAAATTGCCTTTCTGGTGTTGTGTGGTGTGAGAAAAGTGAAGTGATTTGGGTGCACTTCTGTCAAACGGTACCGATCCATCACATGGTGGAATTGGGTTTTCGAACTTTTGGGTTGGCTTTGACTTTGTCTTGTGATCTTAGTTGTACTTTGTTTTTTGGACTTTACGGCAATCTCTTTGAGCCTTCTCCTTGACAGCTTTTAAGTTCTACCTGTCAAGTCAGTCTAATACTGCCAAATCAAAAGGCTGGTAACACTTGCCCCATAAAGTGCATCTTATTACAAACAGGATGTACTTTGAATCGAGACAAGTAGGGATTGCCATATTGCGTTCCAATCCATGCTCCGAATAGTTCTTATCCATTTATCGGACCTTTTCGGTGAAGTGTTGTGTCTATAGTCATTCGTTATGATGTTTCACTAACACCCAAGGCTATAAAAATTAGGGTGAGTTCTCATGATCCATCATTTCAACTTCGACGATTTTGAACTAATTCCTCTTTTAGACTATTTAGGTTTGAATCTGCTTTCATTCGGCTCCAGTTATTGAATGTTTAGTATGTACACACAAGTGCATTGATTTTCCATCATACCTTGGTTCCATGTACACACTGGATACACACACACACATGCATAGATATTTCATTTTTCATTTTCTCATTGTCATTTTTGGACTAAGTTTGTCCATTTTGTTGCATTTAAGCAAGGAATGATCTCTGGGAAGTCTATCCACATATGACCATGTTCAACTCCAGAACTGGGCTAAATTCTAATTACTTTAAGGGTTAACTTAACATTCCTTTTAAGGATGTTTCGAGTGCAATCGTGCCTATCTTCGAGCGTCAATCGTAGTAATTTACCTTCAGATGTCTCTCTGGACATCCTTCTTTATAGTGCATAAGCCGACCATGCCAAACTCTGGGCGTCAGTCAAAGTTAACCACTTAATCATAGTGGTTTAAACATCCTTTTTCAGGACGTCGGTCTTCGATCATGCCTAACTCTAGGTGTTGATCAATGTAAGTAAGATCTTGCCTATCACTAGGCATAAATCGTTTGTCCTACTTGCTCCAGGCAAGGTGTGGATACTCTGCCAAACTCTGGGCATGAGCAGTAGAAGGGGAACTATCTTGTTTAGCCTTTGCAAATTTATACTCCTGCCCCTAAGTCCTGGGTTAAAGAGTTGTTTGGCATCTATCTTCGGACACCAAACGTGGTTGAACTTCGTGCATCCGATCATGGACTGTGGAAGTTTATTTGGCACCTATTTCCGGACACCTGGACACCTGCATTTTACAAATGCATGTTTATTCAAGTGAACACCATTCACAATGTAAAATCGAGTACAAATAGATTTATGTGCTCCGGAAGTCATTCCTTTTATAGAACATCAGAAATAATAGATTCTGTTTGGTTACATGGAAAGTATGTACAAATTTACATTTAGCATCGCAAGTGTTCGCTATTCCACGCACGCAGGAGTGAGATCATGTACATCGTTGCCAACTTGAATGTGCCATCTTCAAGTTTTTGCTCGATTGCATATGGACCTTCCCAAGTTGGGCCCAAGTTCTGGGCCAGGGAAGATTTTTTAAGAACAAGGTCGGCGATTTCAAAGGTCCAAGTTCGAACCTTGGTATTGTAATATCGGGCGACTAGATTTCGGTGTGCAGGTTCTCTCAACTCGGCTTCGTCGCGCTTCTCATTAATCATATCAAGAGACTCCAGCAGGAGTTCCTCATTTGTCTATGGATTATAGTGAGTCAATCGATGAGAAGGTACTTTAAGTTCAACTGGAATCATACCCTCTAATCTATAAGCTAGGGCGAATGGAGGGTGGCCAAACGCTGACTTGTGGTAGTTCGATAAGCCCAAATTGCTAACGGTAATTCATCTACCCACTTGCCTTTAGCCTTCTCCTACTGCTTTTTTAGAATGGACATGATAATCTTTTTAATGCTTCAACCCACCATAGCAGACCTCTTTTTGATACGGTGCATGCGGTAGAAGTCTTTGAACTTAGCACTGTCGAATTATGTCCAGTTGTCGGAAATGATAGTTTGTGGAACCCCAAAACGACAAATGATTTTTTGACTATGAAATTGATTGCTTTCTTTGTGGTGATTATGGTTAACGGCTCCACCTCAGCCCACTTAGTCAAGTAACCAACTACGATGATGGCGTACTTCGCACAACCTTAGATATTGAAAATACGCCAATGATATCAATTCCCTAGACTGCAGACAGCCAAGGACTGACCATTTGAGTAATCTTCATTGGTGGTGCTGTTGGTATCTTGGCGAATCTCTGGTACTTGTCACACTTTTCGGTGTAATCAGCTGCGTCTTGGGGGACGGTTGGTATGAAATACCTATAACAAAGGATCTTCTTTTCTAGGGTTTTTCCCCCGATGTAGTCACCACAGGCTCCTTTGTGCGCTTCCTTCAAGACTTGCTTGGCCTTATCATTGATGTCACATCGAAGCATAGGGACAGAGAATCCTTTCCTCTAAAGTGTTCCTTCTTGCATGATAAATCTTGTAGCTTTATAAAAGAGTCTACATCGTTTGTTCTTCATGCCTGGAAGGATTCCTTTATGTAGGTAGTTCTTTATTACAGTCATCCATGACCCCTTCTCAGGTTCAGCCTTCAAGATCCAATCGGTGTCCATCTGGTCGATGCTCGAAGATGATAGTATTTCCACCAGAACCAGGCCCATGAGCTGCGCATGTTCTGAACTGGTGAACTTATCTAACCAATTAGCCCTCACATTTTCCTCTCCGAGGATATGTGTTATTGTGTACTATTTAATATCACTAAGCAGCTCAAGGGCTCAGTTTAGATAAGGTGCTAGCCTTTCTCTTTTCGCCTGAAACTCCTTCCGCACCTGATATAGCACCAGTTGGGAATCACAGAAGACATGCAAAGTTTTAACTCCCAGTTCCTTTGCAATCTTATGTCCTGCAATTAAGGCCTCGTATTCTACTTTCTTATTTTTTATGGGAAAGTCGAGTTTTAGGACATAACAAATCGAGTGTTCCTCAAGAGTCACTAGCATGACTCCGACACTGGAACATTGTTCATTGGATGCACCATGTAACATCACCCACTTGGAGGCCCAAAACTAATGGCTACGGATACTACAGTCATCCATAGTTATTAATTCTCGGTGACCAAATGCAGTAATGTTAGATACATTGATATAACAGAAACACATGGATATGAAAAAAAATTAAAACCATTAAACAAATTTCTCATTCCATTTCAATCATATTTCAAATTCATTACATAATGCCATGTTCGCGAACCACGTTCAGAGAAAATATAATTATTACAAATTATGCCAAGAGCGACATATGAAGATGCCCCCTTAGAAGAACATAGTCTAAACATAGGCAATTAAACAACTTTGCCTTCACATCAAAACATAGCAGAATCAAATAGAAAAGAACTCTTATTAGCTAGCTTGCCTCCTACACATCTCCGGAAGCTTATTTGTTTAAAGGAGAACCTGAAAACCTTAACTCTCAAAATACTCAAATAAATAAAGCACCTGAGAGTTTAAGGGAAAAACATAAACTTCGAGTCAGATATAAAGCCTGGTATAAATAATAACCTACCATCTCGAACAATTTAGATATCTAGTGAGACCATGCCACTTAGCGGAACGAGTTATCCCCTCACTGGTATCTTACCCAAAAAATGTATAATAGACATATATTGTGCTCCTGCATCCACAATGGTTAAAAACATTGCAATTTAAATATCATGATGATATGCAAACAAGCAAAATATCCTGGATTTTCCATACCCATTCATTTGACTATTTGCCTCAGTGAAAGTTTATAGGGTCACAATTAACCTATTAATTTTCATGGGCCGGCTAATAACCTATTTAAAGCTTATGCTCTATCTGCCTGGTCTCATAGTTTTCATGGGATCACTAAGAACCTATTGGCCCCTGCCAATAACTTCAGTATTTCATGGGATCTCTCTTAACCTATTGGTCTCTCCGATAATTTCTCTTATATCATAGTTTTCATGGGTTGACTATGAACCTATTGATCTCTGTCAATAACTTTATCCGGATATAGTTTTTATGGGATCACGACGAACCTAATGCCCCTGCCAATAACTCTTTCCAAACATAGTTTTCATGGGTTTACTATGAATATGTCTAATCTGACAACTTCTTTGATCAGTCTTTGGGCATCCTATGTTCTGGTCTACCTGACCTCCTAGATGCAGTTCTACTCATACAGGAGTTAACTCAATTTATATTCACTACTAGGTCGACCTAGCTGGTTATTCAGCCCTTACTCCCCAAAATACAGCTATGGGTCCATCATACAGTGAATATGTTTATAGAAGAAGTGCATATAATAACTGATCATAACATAATAATACCAACATTTATTGTTTAATATCATTGAAATCATTTCCACACGAAACATGGTTAATCCCTTTAACCCGTTATTTTTATCAAGGAAAGCTTCTTCAAAAACTCCAAAGTTAAAAGCCATTTCAAAGATCTTTTATATTGACATGGTTTTTCCTTAAAGAATGAGATTGGGTTCCTTGTTTTGAAACTAAGGCTTTCGAAACCTTAGACCTTTACTTTCGAAACCACTAAAACATATCTTTTGAAAGCATTCAAATCTTCTTTTCAAAACACTTAAACATATGTCTTTCGAAACACTTTAAAGCGTCTCTTTTGGAACCACCAAAACATTCCTTTCGAAAGTATTAAAGCATCACTTTCGAACTTATAGAAGCATAGCTTCGAAACCATTTGAAAGTACCTCTTTCAAAATCATTGGGTTTAACCTTAAATATAACTTTTGGGTCAAGGTGAATATAAGTGAAAGTAACCCTTTCGAAACCATTAATCTTCAAACAAAAGAATTTGGGGAAAATAGATAGCTTCGGAACCATCCTTACGAAAGCATTAGTCTTTAAGTAAAATAAATGGAAGGATAGCTTCGAAACCCCTTTCGAAGCCATTGCCTTCGAAACCTTTAGTTTAAATGGCTACTGGAGCCCTTTCGAAAGCTTTGGGAAGTGACTTTTATATTTATAAAACAAAAGCTAACCTTTCGAACTCATTGAAAACCTTCAACCTATTCGAAAGGTATGGAAATGGCAGCAAGGTTTCAACTAGGTTTAAACTACCCTTTCGAAAGCTTCTCTTTAAAATGTAATATACGGTAACTCATTCGAAAGCCACCCTTTACACAAAAAGGCGGCAACCCCTTCGAAAGCTATATAAAACTAATTCGCCCCATTCGAAAGCATCCATTAAAAGCAAGGCAAGCGACACCTCTTTTGAAAGCAAAACAAATACATTCGAAAGCTATTTAAAATGACCTCGACCCCTTCAAAAGCATGGTTTCGACTCTATACCTTCCACCTTTCTCCAATCCAGTACATACCAAAGTATTGATACCATGTGTATTGGTTTTGACTTGGTTAGGGGCGGAGGTAGGTATAGGGTCGAAAGGTTGCTGTTGGAAGTGGTGAAACAATAAATCCTTACAAAACTATTTTGTTGCCATTTTAAGTAAATGCATTTCAACTAACCTGCCTATTTGTAAAAATATAATTGATTGCCATAACCTTTACAAAAATCTTTTCTAAAAGACTGTCGAATTCATCCAGAATTAATTAAAATAATTAGCAAAGAAGCCTTTTCCTTTAGCAAAACAATTAAGACATTCAAGTCCTCCAACTAAATTAATTTAATTTCCATATTTAATTACTTAGGAAAAATCCCCAAAAATCATCGTAATTCACTTTTAATATGTTGTCTAACATATATAAATTTCAAACCCAAAATCCTTTATATAATAGCCGAAATAAATTTTTAAACTCAATTATTTATTTCTTCCTTCAAAAATTCATAATAAATTATCCATAGCTTGGATAATTATGAAAATTTAAACCCATCTCCAAAATAATATTTTACATAACATATTAAATCCTCATGGCATTCAAAACCCAATATATATGATTTTAACCTTAAAATTGAATCAAACATTTATCAAACATTCTAGTTTAAATCAAACATGGCATATAATCCAAGCATATCATCATTAAAACCATCAAAACGGATTTAAATATAAAACCCAAAATCAAATGTTCATGAAAACAAAAATGAGATGGTTTTGATTATTATTCACCTTGCTTTGGATAAGGAACTTGAGATTTGTTCTTGCTTAATTCTCCTTGCTTGATTCTTTAGCTTTTACTTGATTTTTAATCCTCTTTTCCCCTAGGTTATGGCTGGCTTAAGCTCTTGGTTTATGTTTTAAAATTATGAACTTGTGAAATGAAAATGGGAATAAGGGTTTAGGGGTTAAGGGTTATGGTGGACAACTATTTCCTATAATACCCTTTCCTTATTCTCTTATTAGTTAACTTATAAAAACATTTCCATAAACCCATTCTTTTAAATTTTTATTTAGTTAAGCATGACCTCTATTTAGTTTTCGAACCTCAATACCCTTATCACTTTAATCTTTACATTATTCTGTTTAATTTATCTAATCAAATCACTTGAACAATGTTATTCAAAATTAGGGGTGTTACAGGCTCCCCTCCTTAAAGAATTTCGTCCTTGAAATTCAGTAAGGACTAAATACTAAGCATAATAGTCATTTGTAACAACTCCTAACTACCATACTAGCCTACCTGACTAGCAACAGTCTATATAGAGCAAATATAGAACATACCCTCATAGCAGATCAGGATAAGTATCTCTAATCCTGTCTTATGTCTCCCAAACATAGTCACTCTTGTTGTCTCTCCACTGAACTTTCACCAACTTTACTATTTGTTTCTTAGCCTCTTCTCATCTCTCGCTACAACCCGAATTGGTTGTCTAACAAAAGTAAAATTTGGTTCTACTATCAAATCTTCCAACTCTATCGGAGGAATAGTATTCTCTGGATCATGCACATACTTGCAAAGACGAGACACATGAAACACATTATGGACACATGCCATACTGCTCGGCAAATCTACTCTGTATGCGAGCTTTTCGATCCTCTCTATAATTCGGAATGGACCAACATATCTTGGTGCCAGTTTCCCTGACTTTCCGAATCATACCACACCCTTCGTCGGTGATACCTTAATGAAGACAATATCTCCAACCGAGAATTCTAGACCTTTACGCCTCTTATCTACGTAACTCTTCTGTCTAGGCTGAGTTTCCTTCATCTTTTCTCGGATCAACTCAATCTTCTCTGTCGATGCTCTAACCAGATCTGGACCTAAGACTAATCTGTATTCAGTCTCCAACCAACATGCTGGTGATTTGCATGGCCTTCCATACAAAGCTTCAAAAGGCACCATTCCTATACTAGTTTGATAACTATTATTGTAGGAAAAGTTGACTAAGTGTAGGTGATCTTCCCAAGATCCACCAAAGTCCAACACATAAGCTCTTAACAAATCCTCGAGTACCTTATTGACTCTCTCTATCTACCCATCCGTCTGAGGGAGATACATAGTACTCATCTTGAGCTTGGTACCTAACACCTTCTGTGGACTCTTCCAGAATTCGCTAGTAAACAAAACATCTTTGTCACTGACTATACTACTAGGAATTCCATGCAGTCTGATTATGTTTTTCATGAACAATTTAGCTAAAACAGGTGTCGTCCTGGTTGATTTAACTGAAATGAAATGGACACTTTTGGTTAACCTATCCACTATGACCAATATACTTTCATTTTCTTTATTTGACCTTGGCAATCGTCTATAAAATCCTTAGATATCGAATTCCATTTCCAAACTGGTATCTCCTAAGGTTGAAGCAATTGACTCGGCTTTTGATGTTTGCCTTTCACTTGTTGGCAGTTCGCATACTTCCTGACCCACAAGCCAACATCCTTCTGTCAACATGGCTAACACCACACTCTGATGTTTTCTGCTAAGAGCATCCGCTGCTTTATTACCTTTTCCAGGTGTATACTCCGTACCAAAATCATAAGCTGCTAAAAAGTCCATCCACCTCTACTGCCTCATATTCAACTCCTTCTGAGAGAATAAATATCTTAAGGACTTATGATCTATGCATAACTCATATCTCTCCCCTAAGAGATAATGTCTTCATATCTTCAATGCGAAGATCACCGCTGCCAAATCTAAATCATGAGTAGGATATCTCAATTCATGTGGTCTAAGCTGTTATGAAGTGTAGGCAATGACTTTACCTTTCTGCATCAACACGGCTCCTAATATGGTTTTGCATGCATCGGCATACACTACCAACCCTTGGTTTCCATCTGGAACCACTAACACAAGCGCGTTGGTCAACAAATGCTTTAACTTAAGGAATGCTTCCTCACATTTGTCAGACCAAGTAAACTTCACATCCTTCATGGTTAACTTAGTCAAAGGTGCTGCTATCCATGAGAAATCCTTAATGAATCTTCGGTAATAGCCAGCAAGTCCGAGAAAACTTCTAATCTCAGTCACCGTCTCTGGTCTCTTCCAGTTATTAACAGCTTCGATCTTATCTGGATCGACTGAAAAACCCTTCTCTGAAACCACATGACCAAGAAATTTAACCTCTTTCTTCCAGAAACGATACTTGGAAAACGTCGCTTTCAGTTGATGCTGCCTCAGCGTCTCAATCACTACTCTTAGATGATCTTCATGCTCTCTTTCATCTTTAGAGTTTACTGAAATGTCATATATAAATACCAATACGAACCTATCTAAGTACTCTCGGAAAACTCGGTTCATCAAATCCACGAAGAAAGCTGGTGCATTCGTTAACCCGAATGACATTACTAACCACGCATACGAACCATACCCAGTCCGAAATGCTGTCAACGGAATACTGTCCTCTGCCACTCTTAACTGATGGAAACCTGTTGCCAAATCCAATTGAAAAAATATCATGGCTCCACACAACTGATCAAATAAACCGTCGATTCTCGGCAAAGGATACTTATTCTTGATTGTCTTCCCGTTTAACTTATGATAGTCGATGCACAACCTCAATGACCCATCCATTTTCTTCACAAACACCGCGACCGCTCCCCAAGGCGAACTGCTTGGTCTAATAAAATTTCTCCCTTCCAGATCCACTAGCTTCACCTTCAATTCCTTCATCTCGGTCAGTGTCATCCTGCTAGGTGATCTACATACAGGTTCTACTCCTAGCACAAGGTTTATTTGAAACTCGACGGCTCGTTTCGGTGGTAATCCTGTAACCAGCTCAAACATCTGCAAATTCTCTTCCAACTCGAACCTGACTTAACTCCTCATCTACTTCCATAGAACTCAACAAAGTACAAGCACTCCGGTCAGAATCCTCCACTGAGAATATAATTCGATTATGACTATCAAGTTGTCTTAGTGATATTTCCTTATCCCGGTAAAATATCCTAGCCTCATATTTACCCAACCAATCCATACCCAAAATGATTCTGAAGTCTACAAAATCAAAAACATACAAGCTGCATGCAAACTTATGACCTAACAAATCAAGTTCTAACTGGTCCCATCTCATTCCCAGAGTTGCATACCCTCTTATCGGATTCGCAACCCTTAAGGAAGTAACAAGGTTCTAAACATAACCTATCAACCAAATACTGAGATATAAATGAATGCGATGCAACGGTATCAAATAGTACCCTAACTAGTGTACTTTGAATCGAAAGTGTACCTTCCATCATTGTCTTTCCTTTCTCAGCAGCAGTTGTTCTAGCAGACGATGGTCCAACAGCAAAAACTTTTCCCCTTTCTGCCCTGACAGGTTCTAGACACTGATTATTATAATGCCCATCCTGGTCGCAGTTAAAGCACTTCACACCCTTCTTGTCTGCGGCTTTTTTTCCCTTGCCAGTTCGGCATTCATAAGCATAATGACCCTTCTTATCGCACTTAAAGCAAACCAGATTATCCTTTGCCTTCTTGACAGCTTCTTCCTTCTAGGTTCCTTTCTTCTTAAAGAGCTTCCTCTTCTTGCCAAGAGAACCCTAGGTTTCAACCCGTTTCTCCTTTCCATAAGTAGCAAGCATCTCCCCTTGTTGGATTTCCATTTCCACAACAACATTACAAGGATCACGAAGATGTGGCAGGGTCTCCCTAGCAATCTCGGGTCTCAATCTCCGAATAAACTTCTCATTCTTCTTAATGACGGTGTCAATGGTAGTATATCCATATATGGATAACTCATCAAACTTCATGGCATACTCAATCACCGACATCTCGCCTTGCACCAAGTCCATGAACTTCCTCAACAATGCTGACATGGCAACTTCAGACAAAAACATCTCCTCGAACCTCCTTCGAAATTCCACCCAAGTCAACTCTTCCTTAGGAACTTCGGTAGTAACATTATTCCACCAATGAATCGTTGCTCCTTGCAACTGCCTAGAAGCAAGCCTCCTTTCTGCTCATCATTTAATCCTAAGTCAGCGAAGATTATTTCACAATGCAACAGCCAATTCTCAACTTCTACAGCATCTTCCGTTCCCAAAAACGGCTTCCCACCAAGACTGGTATAATCCCTGCTCAGCTTAGCGTAGTTATTGCCAATTGAGGCCACGTGATTAACTCTTCCAACATTCCCAGCATTACACCCAGCTACTCCAGCGGCAGCTCCTGCTTGCACTATATTGATGAAGAACTGATACATTATCCCCATATCTACTGGTGGGTTTCCAGCACCTACGTTGGCATTTGCATTTGGATTAGCATTTGCCTGTCGACCTTGGTTTCTCCTATTAGGTCAGGCATTTCCATTTGTTGTGGTGCTTCCTCCATCGAGATTTCCTCTTTCGTTTCCTGCCTCTATATCTTCCTTTCTCGTAAATCTACATACGAGTCTTAGTAAGATACATAAGAACGGTCTAAGAGAGGGAGGAATACATACTTATATATATATATATATCAAATACAAGTACGGTACTATAGCGTTAACCCAAACCCCGATCTTATTTTCTGATTCATTGGATTATGTTTCGAAAAATCATTTTAAGTTTGAAATTCCCTTTAAGTTTTCATAAACCTATGTTCTAATACAAACTTGTAACATCCCCCACTTGGAGGCCCAAAACTAACAACTACGGATGTTGCAGTCATCTATAGTTATTAATTCTCGGTGACCAAATGCGGTAATGTTAGATACATTGATATAACAGAAACACATGGATATGAAAAAAATTAAAAACCATTAAACAAATTTCTCATTCCATTTTAATCATATTTCAAATTCATTACAGAATCCCATATTTGAGAACCACGTTCAAAGAAAATACAATTATTACAAATTACATCAAGAGCGACATATGAATATGCCCTCTTGGAAGATCAGAGTCTAAACATAGGCAATTAAACAACTTGGCCTTTACATCAAAACACAGCGAAATCAAATAGAAAAGAACTCCTATTAGCTAGCTTGCCTCTTGCACGTCTCCGGAAGCTTATTTGTCTAAAGGAGAACCTAAATACCTTAACTCTCAAACTACTCAAAACCAATTGAGTACCCGAGAGTTAAGGGGAAAACATAAAATTCGAGTTAGATATTAAACCTGGTATGAGTAATAACCTACCACCTCGAACCATTTAGATATCTAGTAAGACCACGCCGCTTAGCGGAACGGGTTTTCCATTCACTAGTATCTTACCCAATAATTTATAATAACCATATATTGTGCTCCTGCATCCACAATGGTTAAAAACATTGCAATTTAAAATATCACGATGATATGCAAACAAGCAAACTATCCTGGATTTCCCATCCCCATTCATTTACTATCTGTCTTCGTTATAGTTTCTAGGGTCACTATTAACCTATTAGTTTTCATGGGCTGACAAATAACACGTTTAAAGCTTATAGACTATCTGCCTGGTCTTATATTTCTCATGGGATCACTAAGAACCTATTGGCCCATGCCAATAACTTTAGTATTTCATGGGTTCTCTCTGAACTTATTGGTATCTCCAATAACTTCTCTTATATCATAGTTTTCATGGGTTGACTATGAACCTATTGATCTGTGTCAATAACTTTATCTGGATATAGTTTTCATGGGATCACAACGAACCTAATGGCCCCTGCCAATAACTCTTTCCAAACATATTTTTCATGGGTTTACTATGAACCTGTCTAATCTGACAACTTCTTTGATCAGTCTTTGGGCATCCTATGTTCTGGTCTACCTGACCTTCTGGATGCAACTCTACTCATACAGGAGTTAACTCAATTTATATTCACTACTGGGTCAGCCTAGCTGGTTGTTCAGCCCTTGCTCCCCAACATACAGTTATGGGTCCATCATATAGTGAATATGTTTATAGAAGAAGCACATATAATAACTGATCATAACATAATAATAATACCAACATTTATAGTTTAATATCCTTGAAATCATTTCCACACGAAACATGGTTAATCCCTTTAACCCATTATTTTTATCAAGGAAAGCTTCATCAAAAACTCCAAAGTTAAAGGCCATTTCAAAGCTCTTTTATATTGCCATGGGTTTTTCTTTAAGAATGAGATTGGGTTCTTTGTTTGGAAAACTAAGGCTTTCGAAACCTTAGACCTTTACTTTCGAAACCATTAAAACATATCTTTTGAAAGCATTCAAATCTTCTTTTCAAAACACTTAAACATATGCCTTCCAAAACACTTTAAAATGTCTCTTTCGAAACCATCAAAACATTCCTTTTGAAAGTATTAAAGCATCGCTTTCCAACTTATAGAAGCATAGCTTCGAAACCATTTGAAAGTAACTCTTTCAAAATCATTGGGTTTAACCTTAAATATAACTTTTGGGTCAAGGTGAATATAAGCAAAAGTAACCCTTTCGAAACCATTAATCTTCAAACAAAAGAATTTGGGGAAAACAGATGACTTCGGAACCATCCTTACGAAAGCATTAGTCTTTAAGTAAAACAATTGGAAGGATAGCTTCGAAACCCCATTTGAAGCCATTACCTTCGAAACCTTTAGTTTAAATGGCTACTGGAGCCCTTTTGAAAGCATTGGGAAGTGGCTTTTATATTTATAAAACAAAAGCCTACCTTTCAAACTCATTGAAAACCTTTAACCTGTTCCAAAGGTATGAAGACGGCAGTAAGGTTTCGACTAGGTTCAAACTACCCTTTCGAAAGCTTCTCATTAAGACGTAATATACGGTAACTCATTCGTAAGCTACCCATTAAACAAAAATGCGGCAACCCATTCGAAAGCTATATAAAACTAATTCACCCCTTTTGAAAGCATTAATTAAAAGCAAGGCAAGCGACACCTCTTTTAAAAGCAAAACAAAGACCTTCAAAAGCTATTTAAAATGGCCTCGACCCCTTCGAAAGCATGGTTTCGACTCTTACCTTCCACCTTTCTCCAATCCACTACGTACCAAAGTATTGATACCATGTGTATTGGTTTCGACTTGGTTAGGGGCGGAGGTATGGAGTCGAAGGGTTACTACTGGAAGTGGCAAAACAATAAATCCTTACAAAACTATTTTGTTGCCTTTTTAAGTAAATGCTTTTCAACTAACTTGCCTATTTCTAAAACTATAATTAGTTGTCATAACCTTTACAAAAATATTTTGCCAAAGACTTCCGAATCCATCCAGAATTAATTTAAAATAATTAGCAAAGAAGCCATTCCCTTTAGCAAAACAATTAAGACATTCAAGTCCTCCAACTAAATTAATTTAATTTCCATAGTAAATTACTTAGGAAAAATCCCCAAAAATCATCATAATTCACTTTTAATATGTTATCTAACATATATAAATTTCAGACCCAAAATCCTTTATATAATAGCCGAAATAAATTTTTAAACCCAATTATTTATTCCTTCCTTCAAAAATTCATAATAAATTATCCATAGCTTGGATAATTATGAAAATTTAAACGCATCTCCAAAATAATGTTTTACATAACATATTAAATCCTCATGGCATTCAAAACCCGATATATACGATTTTAACCTTAAAATCGAATCAAACATTCTTGTTTAAATCAAACATAGCATATAACCCAAGCATATCATCATTAAAATCATCAAAACGGATTTAAATATAAAACCCAAAATCAAATGTTCATGAAAACAAAAATGAGATGGTTTTGATTATTATTCACCTTGCTTTGGATAAGGAACATGAGATTTTTTCTTTCTTAATTCTCCTTGCTTGATTCTTTAGCTTTTACTTGATTTTTAATCCTCTTTTCCCCTAGGTTATGGCCGGCTTGAGCTCCTTGGTTTATGTTTTAAAATTATGAATTTGTGAAATGAAAATGGGAATAAGGATTTAGGGGTTAAGGGTTATGATGGACGGCTATTTCCCCATAATACCCTTGCCTTATCTCTTATTAGTTAACTTATAAAACCATTTCCATAAACCCTTTCTTTTAAAATTTTATTTAGTTAAGCACAACCTCTATTTAGTTTTCAAATCTCAATCCCCTTATCACTCTAATCTTTACATTATTCTATTTAACATTATTCAGGTGATTTAATTTACCTAATTAAATCACCTGAATAATGTTATTTAAAATTAGAGGTGTTACAGACCATCCGTGTACATCTTCCACTGGCATTATGCTCTCCGTTGCTCTTTGGAGTGTCATCTCGTGCAGTGTATTCAGCAATGAAATCCACCAAAGCTTGACCCTTGATTGCCCTCCGGGAATGATAGGTTATGTCATATTGGCTCAATTCAATGTCCCATTTCAATAGCCTTCTAGAGGTCTCGGGTTGTTGCAAGACCCGTCTCAAAGGCTGGTCGATTAAAAATTTGATCAAATGAGCCCAAAAGTAGGGACGGATTTACCTCAAAGCAATCAATAGGTAGTATTATAGCTTTTCTAGCTTTGGATAATTCTTTTCCTCTTATGTCAACCGCTTACTGATATAGTACACCGATCTTTGGATTCGGGACTCCTCACGCATGAGTGCGGTGCTTAAAGCATGCACCGATACTGCTAGATAAATAAACAAGTCCACATCATCCAGTGGCTTCGATAGAATGGTAGGTCTCTTTAAGTGATCCACCAAATCCTAGAATGCATCTATACATTCTTGCGTCCAACCAAAATTTCTTTTCACTTTCTTGATCACATCAAAGAAAGGGATGCATTTGTCTGTGGCTCTGGAGATGAATTGACTCCGGGCGGCGATCTTCCCATTCAAGCTTTAGACGTCTTTGATCATCTCCGGGGCTTGGATGTTTCTTGGTGCTTCGATCTTCTTTGGATTAGCTTCAATCCCACGAGAGTTCACGATGAAGCCTAAGAATTTCTTTAATGAAATATTGAACAAGCATTTCGAATGGTTAAGCTTCATCTCATAATTTCGAAGAACACCGAACATCCTTGCTAAATCACTAATGTGGTTCTCGGATCGTCATGACTTCACAAGCATATCGTCCATGTATACCTCCATCGAGTGTCCGATCTAATCTCTAAACATCTTGTTCACCAATACCTGATAAGTCGCCCCGACTTCTTTAATCGAAACGGCGTGACAAAATAGCATTATAGTCCCAGATCGGTTATGAAGCTGGAGTGTTCCTGGTTTGGTACATGCATTGGGATCTGATTTTATCCAAAGTATGCATCCATGAATGATAGCAACTCGTGTCCAACTGTTGAATCCACCAGCTGATCTATCCTCGGGAGCAGGAAGCTATCCTTCAGGTACGCCTTATTTAGATTGGAATATTCGACGCATGTCCTCCACTTCCCATTTGACTTTTTCACCAAAATTGGATTCCATACCCCATCCAGGGTATAGGGCGTCGCAGATGAAGCTGCTATCTTTCAACTTCTCCAATTCTTATTTAAGTGCAGCGAATTTTTTTGAACCCAGGCTGCGACGTTTCTGTTTCACAGGAATGCATTTTGGATTTACATTTAGTGCATGGCTTGCTATCTCTGGTGATATTCCACACATATCTGAGTGAGTCCAGTTAAACAAATCTAGGTCTGCCAAGAGAAAACCAACTAATTCCTTCATCATCCTCGTGCTAAGCTACAATTCAATCTTCAGGACTCGTGTAGGATCATCCTAGCTGATCGGGATGTTAATCGTTAGCTCAACTAGTGCAGCCCTTTCATCCACTAGCTCTTTCCTCAGATCTATAACCCTATGGAACCAACTATATTGCCCAAGCCAAGGCTCAGGCAGTGGTTGCTATGCGTCTAAAACCTTGATGCATAGAATCCTCTCTATGCCCTTTCCTTTTTCTCTTTGTCTTGCCACTTTCAACTCAGCGATGTAGCATTCACGGCTAAGTCCATGATCCCCTTGAACTATCCCCTACACTGTTCTCGATCGGGAATTTCATCACTAAGCACTATGGAGCAATGGCCGCTCTAAACTCAGAAAGGGCCAGTAGGCCTAAAAAAGAATTATAAGTAGAATAAATTTCCAACACAACAAAAGGCACGACTCACACTCTCTTGCGATCGCCCTCTCCAATAACCACCAGTAGATCCATGCATCCCCCTGGCTTAGAAGCCGTCTTATTAAATCCCTGGATCCGAGATTTATACGGCTTTAAGTCTTTTGCCTCCAGAAACATCTGATCATAGGCTTTGTTTAATAATGTTGATTGAGCCTCCATAGTCAATAAGAAACGGATCAATGGTCAGGGACTCTACACCATCAGAATATCGGTTATGGAAAATAATATCATCTATCACACTCTTGAGCTACTTTTTCGGAGCACCATCTTCAATGGCAAAACAGCTCTCATTCATAGCATGCTTTAAAGCACCAACATACTACTCCCTCGTTCCAATTCTTCTCGGTTGGATGCAGTCCACCAATTATAGTGTTAATCGCAAGACATTTTTCAAGCCGCCTGGGCTCATCAACACCTGGCCCGGCTTGCCCCTGTTGTTGGTTAGAAGTCCATTGCCCGCCATCTTGCGGGGCTTGCACAAATTGCTGTAGTTTCTTTTTATGAATCAATTCCTCGATCACATCATGCAAATGCCTATATTTGTTAGTGTTGTGACCATATGTATTGTGAAATCTGTAAAACTTACCAGATCTCTTTTCCTTCTCAGTTGACTCTCTGGAAGCCAGCTTACTGTATTGCTCTTTACCTTGGATAGTTAAGTGAATGTTTTCAATCGAGTCATTTAACAAAGTATAATTGTCAAACTTCAGGATGCTTGGAAATCTCCTTGAATCCGACTTCTTATATTTGTTTCTATTATTGTCCTTTCCCTATCCACCACTTCGATTCTCCACATTCACATCAATATTTTCGAAACTCCCTTCGGACTGTTTCACGGTGACATTACTCTGTATCCCCTCGGCTGAATGTCCAGCATCATCCTTTCGGGGACGATTGCATGCCTCTTTCAGGTACAAGAATTGATTAGCCTTCCTGTAAAAAAAATATCCATCATCGATGGGGGTTTAATTTCTAACCATCTACTGAAATCAGTATCAAGATGAATCCCTCTGATCAGTGCCAATAATACAATATCCTCACGAGCATTGCTTACTTCTACCGTTGTAGTATGAAATCTGTGTAAGAAATCCTTCAAAGACTCTCTTGCTCCTTGGAAGAGGTTAGAAAGTGACATGACATCCTTTGAATGGGTTGAATGCATCTTGAATTATTCGATGAACTTTCACGACAGCTGCTTGAAAGACGGTATGGATCTCGACAGCAATAGGGTAAACCACATCGTCGCCACCACTTCCAAGAAAATTGGGAAGCAATAACATCTTACCACATCAGTAGCTATGACAGAATCCATATGTCATTCATATTTCAACAAATGTTGCCTCGGATCCATTTTCCCATTATATAATGGCATCGTCGGCATTACAAATCTCCTTGGGTACTTTGCATGCAGGATCTCCTCCATGAATGGATTCTGGCTCGGGAAGGTGCCCCACTTGTTATTTGACTGATGCTGGCTCTCATTAATCAGTCTTCTGACCATTTCAGTCAAATCTGACTCGGGTGGATCGATTGAATGATGGTAATCATAATCTGCCCCGAGTGTTTGGCTAGGAAAATGCTCTTGTTAGTCTTACGATATATAGATCCCCCTGACTCTGGGAGAGCCGTTCGTTCAACAGTTCCATGTAGATGGTGTCTTTGAAGCGGATTGATAGTAGCTACTTGACCTCCAACACCTTGGCCATCTATAGCACATCTAGAAGCCAAGCCAGCACCATCACTCGGGAGTCGACCACTTGCACCCAAGTAGGATAGTTCGATACTGATCCCTCTTGATGGATCTGCACCGACCCATAACCTTGGTCGTGGTTCGGTCCTGTCTTTTGCTTCGACTTTCCAGTATCCTTCTTGAACATCTTCTGCTTTCTGTCCCTCTGCCTATGCTATGATGATGAGGAACTGTCAGACTCATAATCAAAAGGTGTCCCAGTTCTCCTCCAATTACTAGTCAACTGGTTTAGCAAATCCAAGCTTTGCTTCATCTACGCATTCAATTCATTACGGCTTTCCTGGAGCTTATCTTCCATCTGCTTCATCATATGGTTCATCTGAACCCTGGTAATGACATCCGTTGGGTTTTGAACATCTGCAGCATCTAGCTGTGTAACTTCTACAACATGTTGAGGATTGACTTCCTCAACGTCTTCAAAAGCACGCGAAGTGGTGGATCGTTCTCTTCTTGAGGCCATGGTAGAAAGCTCTCGTGTATATTCTTGAAAATCTAAGTAATTAGAAATTCCAAAAAGTGAAGAAAACTAAATTTATCTCTCGGATTTAGACAATCCAATAGTAGATGATGGATCCAAACAGGCCTGAGAATCAGTTCTCAGCGAAAGCACCAAAATGTTAGTACCAAAATGTGGCACCAACACCCAATAGATTAAATAGAGAATAAAAGTGATGAAAAGTAAATTAAAATGAGTAAAAACAGAACAACACACATTTATAGTAGCTCGGCTAATCGTTGCCTGCGTTCACTTGAGATTTTTATTGATGATATTGTTGTTTTACAGGTGCTATTCTTATGGTTTGGTACCACTCGATAGCCAATTACATGAAATGTGTAAAAGATTTCTAGACAGCTAAAAGATCCCAAAATGATGCCCCTCAATGCCTATTTATAGCTATAGCTCATCGGGAAAAGCTCCAGCATGTCCTCCTCCACGTCCACATGATTTAGCAACATTTGTACTCGAAAATACGTGGTCCTGTCAGCAAACAGCTATAGATCGGTACCGATCCATGGGCATGAATCGGTATCGATCCATTAGATCAACTTATGGATGGTTCTAGCCACTTTGGGTCAAAGTGATATATAGTTAGTTTTGTGTTTCCAAACTTGTTTGTATAGTTATGAGCTTGCTTCTAAGACAATTGGATGGATCGGTGAAGGAGTTAAGTTGCTAATTCCTTGTGCTTGAGCTACTTGATACCAAATAATAAGCGAACGATCAATGAGACATGGAGTGAGCTTATGGCACTGAGACTGAGTGATATAAGAAAAGAGAAGTGATTTGGTTGCACTTCTATCGATCGGTATCGATTCATAGGGATGGATCGACACCGATCCATTAGATGGTGGAATTGAGTTTTGGAACTTTTGGGTTGGCATTGGCTTTGTCTCGTGATCTTAGTTGTACTTTGTTTTCTAGACTTTATGGCTATCTCTCCAGGCCTTCTACCTTGATAGCTTTCAAGTTCTACCTGTCAAGTCAATTTAAATACTATAACAATACACTATGTGTAGTCGTTGTATGGCGTCCTACTATTGTAGATGTGTGTTGGCTCATCGGACTATGTACATTGACCGAGGGCAGTGTACTATCATATGCAGTGTGTTTATCCTCCATCTTAGGAATGGTATACAGAAGCACTTTGTGTATTAAGCCCGATCGTGCTGGCAAACGAGCTTTCCTATGCAATGAAACTATGTGTTGGATTTCACCCGTTAACGTAGGATTTACGTAAACGAAACAAGGTGGAATTCAACGTGGTACAAAAATTTATCTCTTGACTAAGGAATCCTGAAGAGATGATCCCATTTTGCAGGACGAAGGATCTTTGATGAATGAATTCAAGCGTCGATGGGATTCATGTCCTAGGACATATCGACTCTTGGGTTTTGCTAGAAATTGGAATGCTTTTCTTGAAGTAATCCAGTGAATTATCCAATGAAGCAATGATAGTCGGTATGTAGTCATAGCCATTCATAGAATCATCTCCCTTTATAATCTTCATCAACCAAAGCACTGAACCCCATCAACCTTTGTCGCGTATAGATCAGAAATGTTTAAAAAGGATGGTTCTACAAGGATTAGAAGTGGAGATCTGATTGATGGTGATGGTGGAGTGGTGACTATAGTCGTGAAGTCGATGGCATGATTCAAGGTTAGTGGCAAGGCAAAATCGATAGCAACATCATCGGGAGTCTGCCTTGATTTGCTTGAAGGATGAATCGGGTTGGATTTACCAAATGGATCGACTAATGTGACTTCCTTAAATCTAGGATCAGTAATGAATTTGAGCTCAAGGTGAAGTGGAAGACGAAGAAGATAGTTACTCCTTGGAGGTAAAGGTATTGAAAAAGTATCAAAATCTATGAGTGAAACTAAAATAATGTTCTAAGTCCACGAAATACTTTTATTGTTCAGATCTAACAGATTAGTACCCATTCGTCGAGATGTTGTTTAAGAAAAAAAGGAAACGAAAAGAAAATGGAAGATCCACCCGAGCAAAGGCTAGAACAACTCTCAGAATTCTCTCGGTGATGAATGAAGTTTTCGGGTAGTAAACTTCAACATTTATATATGCCGAGAAAATGTGACTTGATTATTATTTGGAACAAAGTGTCAATTACCCCAGTGAAGATGCAAAATTCCACGAAACGTGTCGAGCAATGAAAGTGTTTATGCAGATCTGGATTTGGTCGCTTGTTTCGATTCAAAGCATGCTTTGTTTTCACAAAAGCATACTTTGGAGAAAAGTGTTATCCGCTATTTGATCCAAACAACATTTTGATGGAAGTTGACTATGAAATGGTAAAAGAATGGATCCTCGACTCGAAGAAGATCCACTATGACGAGTTAGAGAAAAAAGATAATGTGTTGGCCAATACAATGGATCGCTACTGATCAATACCAATCTATCAAAAGGTCAGAAATGTTATGGTTCGACTTGTACTATGGATCTACATGCTATTTTAAGAAAAAAAAACAAGTTCAAAAAATGAAGGATGGATCAATAGCAATCCATAAGAATTACAATTTTGTCCCTGGAGATTAAAAGCTAGAAAACTTATGCAAAATGGAGAAAAGAAGAAATTTTCGATCAAATCATGGATCGGTACCGATCCGTGGATGGATCGGTACCCATCCATTAAATGTATAAATCTTGGCTGATTTGGCATGTTCCTCCTTTTAACTTTTCGGATCTGACTGTTCGACGAATTCAAATTAGATATGTCGATCCTAACGCACCGATTCAACTATATATAAATAGTAGTCTTCATCAATTGGAAAAAGACTTCAGGCAAATCCACTCGATCTTTGATCTTTTCGCTAAGCAAACTCTATCAAATGCGAAATCTATCATTCATATTCTTAGAATTGCATTGTAATTTGGTTGTAATAGCGAAAAGCAACCAATGAAAACTATAAAGTGGACGTAAGTCAAAAGAGTAGCTGAACCACTATATAAATCTGCGTGTTCTTTCTTTCTTTTTTATCTATTCCTTTCATAATTTATTTGATTGATTGGGGGTGTTAGGCCATATTGAAGGCTAACACTAAAATTATGAAAGTTGCACTCTGTTTTTCTGGTTCAGCAATATCTCGTTGGATTTTTCTAACATAGGTTTTTGATGGAGCAACCACGTACATTTGTACCAGTTGAATGAATATAGGTAAGCAATACCAAGCCATCATTATACACATGTTTTAAAAGGACAACTACAAACTACAAAAAAACATACAAGATTTCTAAAAATGCATATATAAGGAGAAATGTTATAAAACATGTATTTTGTAAAAGATGAATATTCTCTAAGTGTATCTGTTAGTGAGACTTGTATTATAAGTTTGCTTGCACCTTAAGCCGACCAAGATAAAATAAATGAATCCTCAAAGTGTTGTATATTTATAATGAACAAAAAATTCTCCATTGTCTTTAACATCTTCTTTTCTATGTAATATTTTAACATTAAACATCAATAAACCATGAAAAGTTTTGATACAATAAAAAATAGGAAATTTTGTATATATTGTCCACTTTTCAAAACTAATAACAAATTTATATAAGTTTGAAAACTTATTACAAATATACATCTATTTTTGTCACGTCGACGCTGAGTTGGCAATCTTTGATGATGCATTTTGAAAATGCACCTTAAAGATTTTTTTTTAAGGTTTTTTGTTGGTCTAATTTCAAATGGAGCCAGCGGGATTGCGCCAACAGAAAACTTAAAAAAAGAAAATTCGACATACATATTTATTATTATAAAAAATTAGCATTAGACCCCTTCCAATTTCTTTTTATAAATTACATCCATATTAAAAAAAAAACATTTACATGGATATTTGGATAATTTTACTAACATTAATTAACATGCATTTTAAGTTTATACATGCACAACTCATAACCGTTATAATACACGTCAGAGCGGCCGCTTCATATCTTTCAAGATCCACCCTACAATATGGGCTGAACTCGCACAAGATATGTCATGCCGATATCATACGAGAGACCTTGTTTTGTAGTGAATTCTTCGCTACGGCGGGGGAACAGTGAATTCTTTGCATTCTTTTCATTACATTTGAAAACAAAAGAGGTAAAAAAAAAATTCATAAAATGAGGATGTACAAAATAGTTTTTAAAGGAGGAATGATGTAAAACAAGTATTTCCACTAAAAAAACCCTCTAGGTTCTATTTGAAAGTGACAATAGAAATCTTAAAAAAAAAAAAAAAATTATGGCCAAGTGCCAACGTGACAAAAACAATGCTATGATTGTAATAAATTTCAAAAGTCATCTAATTATGTTATTACTTTTGAAAAATCAAACCTTCAATAGAGCGGAACATTTCACATTTGTTTTTATTTGTGAAAATGGCACATTATATATATATTTTGAGTAATTACAGACTTTTTGTCTCGCTTGACTTACACTTAGGATCGGCCATGTCACTATATTTGCAGACGTGTAATTCATTCACTCTGTCAACTTTTAACTCATAGACATCAACAATTATTCTAAAACTGTAGTTAGTAACATTGCCATTTAACGTTTACACAAAACCTTTTCAATGCTGTAAATATTAGATTTTCCTAATCATCAATTGAAAGAAAATAAACAACATTAGAAAACTGCAGTTTTTTATCTGATAAGGGTTTGCTGTTCCTTTGCATGATATGTAGACATGTATGTACCTTCACACCCCAAAATTGCAACAAGAACTTGATCCCAATATGATGTATGGACATGTAATTTTACAATGCATTATATGTATAGTAGATATGTCATATGTGGACGCCTATTGCATGCTCCATCGCATTCAAATCTGTCAAAAAAACAGAGAGCAGTATTCCAATGTAAGTTTATGATCCAAAGCCTAAAAACATATAAATAACAATCTTATCGCAAAATTAAGTCTGATATATCGTCCGGTAGATCATTTTGTATTAGCTTACTAGAAGAATGATCCATACTTACAGTATGCTTTCGGATACTTTCAAAACAGATATATTAACAGCTACTTATAAAACACGACCATGTAGACAATAAATCATTTAGTAGTCCCTGAAGTAAAAATTTTGACATGGAGAATTTATCCTATAAAAATAAATCTTATAAAGGGGACTGGTCTAATCATTGGTTTACCTTAGTGGCTATGTAGATTGGCGTATTTTCTCAAAACAGTAGTCGGCACATTTATGGAAAGGATTGGATGCATTAGGACATCTCGGATCTACATCATTATTATCCGGTGCACTTTTGATACTTCCGTTGCTTCTATCTGCTATGCAATTACAATGCCAAAATTATCAAAACAAAAAAACTATTTCGAAATAGATTTTGAAACCCATTAATGTTTGGACAACAATTTTGAGTCACAACTGAAATTCAAAGGGGATCCCGTGGTATTATTTCGAATAATTTTCTATGCTTATAATTTATGTAATTCTCTATATTACAATTACATTTTTTAACACGTGTGTTGGTGAAAAATCAACACATGCACATTATATTGAATCATTGACTCATTCAAATCAAAATCAAGTGTTGATTTGTCAACTACGTATAACACCATGAAAGGAATGAACCGCAAAATAAGCTGAAAATCATTTTAGCATTATTTGTTGATAATCTAGCAATTTGTTGTATATTTGTTTTTCATTTATAAATAGGAGATGCCTCTGCAAGAGGGGGGGGGGGGGGGGGGGGAAGGAAAGAGGAAAAAACGACCTGCATTTTTAACATGGAGGTGTTTCCTATCTAAAAATGAAAAACAAAATACAGCAAAGCTTTGCATTATTATCAATTAATGTTGTTATAACCTTGATTTTAGCAAGACCAATACATGACAAATTGAGTGTATGCATGATAGTTTTATAGATGACATATCAGAACAACTTGGACTGAAATTTGAACAAAGAACACAAGGTTTTAAAGGTTAATAAACCTGACTTGAGTCCCTCACTTCGCCCAGATCGAATAATTTTTTGTTGGCAGTATTCGGCACATTCGTGAAAGGGATTTGCAGCATCCGGACACCTGGGATCCACTTTAGCCACCGCCTGTTTTTTCTTATTTACTGCATTAGTTACCCCTTCCATTCTTTTTTCCTTAGCAATTAAATCACCTGTTGGCATTATAATTGTTCGACGTCATGAATTTGTCAACAATACTTTGTCAACAATAATTTGTTGGGATATACCTCGGTAATCCATACCAAGGTGATCGGATTCAGCCCAACAACAGGCTTATGTTATAAGCGCATGAGTTGGCAAATACTATTGTAACATAAAGAATTTCTGATTGTACATGCCTACCAATATATTATACACCACACACCACATTAATAGCCCACGCACAAATATTTTGTACGGCCAGCTACTCTTCTGTATACATGCGAGACAAAATTCCATTAATCCATATCGATGAGCAGGGACGAAGCTTTGGGGGGGGGGGGGGGCAAATAGGGGCCATGCCCCCCCCCCCTCCCGTTTTAATTTTTAAAATTCTGTACAGAGAACAGCTTTTTATTTTTTATTATGCTGATTTGATTTTTTAACTGTAGTTTAGAAGAAGAACAACAATAAAATTAACTAGTTGATGGTACTATGTATGGTCTATAAGGGTTGAGTTGTGCTTAAATTCTTGGCTAGTTTACTAGTTGATTTTTTTTTTTTTTTGCCATCCATTTCATTGTGAAATACTGTAGACAAGTTGGAATAGAGATGCACTCAAATTCTTGACTGATTGACTAGCTGATTTGCTTTTTTGGCTTTTCATTTTATTGTGAAATATTTCAGACAAGGCACTAAAAAAAATGGCCCCAACATCGTCGAATTCTTGGCTTCATCCCCTTGTCGATGGGGTTGGATTCAGTTCAAGCTCTCATCAACGCGTAGTACACACATGAGTTGGCAAATCCATGTTAGAGAACCATAGATTATCACAAAACCAATTGGTAATGTGAAGGGAGGTCTCTTAGTATTTATGCATGATTTATATTGTAAATTGTCCGATGTGGGACTAATTTCAACAAAACATGGGACCATTCTAATTTTTTCAACCCTTCCCTTTCCATACATGTGAGATAACTCATAACACTTAGTTTTCTGCTTTTCTTACAAACATACACAGGCTTCAAAGGCAAGTCTACCGAGACTTTCGTCTAACACAACACATTGAAGAAGGCAGTAAAATGTTCCAACCTCTCATATAGTCTCATGATCAACATTCTATCACTTAATTTCTCTCTCATTTTGAATAATGGCTGGGGTAACCATTATGCTTGGGCCCGTGCTGAACTTACAATATTTGAAAGCATAGCTACAAGTACATGAAAAGACAATCGCTAAAGTGAAAATCATTTCAGAAAAGAATCATCATTAAAATAATTAGGAAAACTTAAACTGATAAGGGAAACAAATAAAATATGATTTTCACCTTAGTAAAAACAAATAATTTATACACTTTTTAGTGAATTAGTTTCTTTAGAATAATTTCATTGAAATAAACAAATTATTTTTTCACAATTTCGAGAGGGTTTAAAAACTTATAATATTTCAAATTTGGAAATTTCAAAAATATGAAATATTTTTGAAACAATATAATTTACAGCCTTAAAATAATTTAAAATTTCAAAATACATAAATTTATTTGTTCTATTTTTTCTTTTCAATTTAACTGAAATCCATAAATTTAATTTAACTTTTAAAACATAGTTCAAATTTTATAATTTAATTTAAATTTATAAATCTAAATTTAAAATTTAAAATTTTAAAATAAATCTCTAAATTCTAATGCAAAATCTTAAATTCTAATAAAATTCCTAAATTTTAATTTTATTTTCTAAATTTTAATTTTACTTTCTAAATTTTGGTTTCTAAATTTTACTTTCAATTTCTAAATTTTAATTTAATTTCTAAAGAAAATTTTGTTTATTTCTATTTTTTCCTTTCTGTAATATGATAGGAAATTTTCAAGAGTAACGTAGTCAATAAATAATAGAAATTCATATAGCAAAGCCTATATTTTTCTCTTATCGATATTTTCAAAATTTCCCCTTAGCCAATTATTCTTCTTGTTCAATTTGTTTTTTGCCTTTAACAATCATCTATTGATAGAACAGATCATTTTGTAACAAATGACTCTATTTCTCTAGCATTCAATAAAAGAAGTGGATTACTAAATGGAGAATGAAAAATGAAAAGTGACATTGTAAGATTAGAATGTTGAAACTAAAATATTTTTGTTAGGAAAAAAATTAAACAATTTTTTTATTTACAACAATGATGCAGATTTATTATTTTGTACTTTTCTAATTTTACATTTTTCCCACTAAGTTATTCTTCTTTCTTGTTAGATCAGCTAAAAAAGTATGCTTCTCTTTCAAAACCATAATTCCAGATTCAATGTTTTTAATTTTATTTTCAAACAAAAAATTCTTTGAAATGTAAGATTATAGATGAAAATGTTAAGAGAATATTCATTGTCAATATCCAGGTTTTCCCTTATTGCAATAGTTTTCCTATTGTACAATTACCTAGACTCTAAGTAATGTAGCTATAAATAGTTGGCAATGAATTGTATATCATCATCAAGTCATTAATAAAGATTATTTCTACTTACCTCCCATCATCTTCTTTTCTACTTTATTTTTCTTTCTACAATAATTTCAACAGAAAATTTATTCAAATCTTAATCTCCACCATTACTCCACAACATGAATGTTGATAATTATGCTTCAATTCAAGATTCCATTTGATTCTTCTTTTTTTCGCTTTAAAATATTATTTTAGCACTTGAATTTGGGTATTGTCACGTTAAATTAGAGATTGATCAATTGAAAGGAAGCGGAGTTTATAAGAAGATGATAATGCGAGAAGAAGATAGTGGAGGAGGCTACAGGAAACGGTGCCCAGTTGAAAACCAAGCAGATGGCAGTCTGAGGGTGCAGATGAAGTGAGGAGAAGGGGGTTTCAAATAAAATATATAAATTCATTTGTTGAGCCTTGTTTACCTATTGTAGTGTTGACATATAGAGCTATCTATGTATCTAAAATAATTATATTCACGATCTGTCTTCCTCTAGAAGATTGATGAAAAGACTACTGACCTGATTAAAAATCACATTTGTCGAAATAAATCACTGCTAACTTGTTCTTTTTCCAAAAAAATTTAGAAATTTAAAAAATTACGAAAATATATTCATAAAAAGAAATAGTATACCACACAATAGGTAAGATCGATTTTTCGGAAACAAGAGCTATTGATTAGTTATTATGTCATAACTAAAAACGAACGAAATGACTTTGCTTGGATTCATGATTTCAGTGACTCATTTTTCACATTAAACGTAGGATTTTAGCACTTTGAACCATGTTCATGTTGATAATTTGGTTTCAATTCAAGATTTCAGCAATTCATTATTCACTTTAAAATATGATTTTAGCACTTTGAACCATGTTCATGTTGATAATTTGGTTTCAATTCAAGATTTCAGCAATTCATTATTCACTTTAAAATAGGATTTTAGCAGTTTAGATTAGAGTTTTACAATTTTGAATTAGAGATTAATCAATTGAGAGGAACCAAGGTTTACAAGGACATGATAATGGGAGAAGGTAATGGAGAGGCTATGGAAAGCGGCGGCCAGTTGAAAGCCAAGCAGACGACTGGTCTGATGGTGGTAGATGCGGTGATGGAGACAACATGTTTAAGGGTATTTTGTTACATATTTTATGTTAGAATGAACACACATTAAATCATCCTTCCCTTATCAGTTTTATTATTAATAAAAGAAAAAAAATCTTAGTCAGTAAACCTCCTTTTTTTGGGTTCCTATTGTCTTTATAATCCCAAAAAGAAAAGGGAAAAAGATTCTGCTCTTGGCTTTTTCAAATGATCACAAGGAAAAGAGAGGACTCTGCATATATTACTACAAACTGTAGTAATAGCGATACTTGATAAATTAGTAATACAGCTAAAAATCACATTATACAAACATAAATTTGTAATGTAGCTATATAGATATAAACCTAGGCTAATATTCGAGTCAAAGTGTACCTAATGTGAGTGCAGTAGTTTGCATCTCTGTTTCTGAAGTGATATCACCTGATTTCATTGCCTCGTCTCTCAACAGATCTCCATTTTGTAACGCTAACGGAAGTAAATAAATAAGGAAACAATTATGAGTAGCATGGATAAATGAAACAAAATTTGTATAAATGCTGATGACATTATACCAACAATACAAACTGTATTGGAATATTGAATATTTTCAAGTTCTCTCCTTTTCATTGGGGTAAAAGTTGCTTCACAAATACTTAGTCCATAATATCCATTTAGAAAAATTGCATGATTTCACATGTTCTCTTTGAAATATTTGACGCTCTACGTTTTAAGTTCCTTTCTTCAATCGGATAATTTAAAAAGCATAGAACAAATTTAATTCACTTCTGATTACACAAATACAACTATTTTGTTGAAACCGGATTCAACAGAGATGCACATGATAATTAAGAGAAAAAAACCTGATATGCTTATTCTGGTTTCATGCACTACATCTCCCGATGTTTTAGAGCAATAATCGGCACATTTGTGAAAGGGATCCAATGCATTGACACAATTTGGATTAACCCCGTTTTGTACTGCATAGAATATAACCACGTCCGTCAGAAAAAAGTAACAGTTCCATACAAAAAAGAACAGAAAATAGTTTATTATCTTAAGGACAAAGGCACAATATGCAATTAATTTAAACATCGTTACTAACTTAGTATACGCTTCATTAATTCACACAAAAGAATGCTTATTAAATCGATCAAAAAGACAAAATGACAATTAAAATGAATTTGAGCAGAGAGAACTTAAGTAAACAATACTAAGTGAAGAAACAATAACAAAAATTATGTCAAATACAAATGATATTTCATTTTATCACTTGCTCTGGGAGATTACAACGTAAATGTCTACAATTCAACGTCTTAGATCGACAACAACTAAGAACATCTCCAGCACTGTTTTTCCCACTAGATTTTCTTCGTAAACCAATAGTTTTTTAAGTCATCGTGTATGCATCAGTCCTAGATGGACAAGAAAATATGTGTGGGAATCTCACACTCATGTGAAGTTTTCCCCCTTGAAATAAAAAAGAGAGAGTTTGTTACATGGGGTCAATACCAGTTTGGATTTACAACTAGAAATAAAAAAGTGTGAACAACTTAATTTTGTGGGACCACCACTAATTTTTATATCTACTACTAGAGATGCTCTAAATATTCTAAACGTTACTGTTAGAATTTGCATTGAGCATGTCTAAGATAAATATTTAGAAACATTAGCATTGCATCATTTTTTTTAATCATAATGACAAATGCTATCAGTTGTAGTGAAAAATTGATGATTGATAACAATTCAACACCACGGTGCGCTGCGGAAGCGATTTCAAATCAAGACCTAGTATTGCCTATTTAGATACCAATGACAGTAAAAAGAATTATGCAGTCTCACAGAAAAATAACAAAAATAAGAGACATAAGATTTAACGTGGTTCGAATATGAATATCCTACGTCCACGGAGACCCAACAACTTTTTATTTTATTAAAGAAAAGAGTACAAGAGAGGAGAGAATTATGGTGGATACTACACTTGCTTGTCATATGAAGATGTAATTCCTTCATTTAAATAGACTCAATGAAGGAGTTACTTAGGGATTAAGAAAAATAATTTACAGATTATGTTCCAAATATCCATGATTTAATTTCTACGTAAATGGATAATGGTGATTGGTTTCCATAATTTTCCTTGATTGAATCTCCATCAGCAATTTCTTTCTTCATATAACAAATTGACCAATTAATTGATTTCCTTCAAAATATCCTTCCATATACCAACTAAATTAATTGATTTGATTGAATCAATTAATCAATTTCTTTCCTCTTTAACAGATATTTGAATCATCCAAATTCAACATCAGTATAGTAAAAGCTACTAATAATACCAACTTATTTGGTTGAAAAATATATTTCCAAAGCTATTCACTTTTAGCATAAGCAACTAATTTTATGGATTATGACTTGTTCTCTAGGCTACGAATGACTGTACTAACCGAAAAGGACAAACAAATGTAAAGTTTCCACAACTCTGTTATATAATCACGCTCAAATGAACTCTGAATAAGATGACGATACATAACACTAGCTAACACGCACGCACAAAACATGGGAGGCTATATATCCGTCGTGTTCACGTTTGGAGTAGAAATCAGTGGGTAATCCACTGGTTGAGATCCATTGTGTTACCAACTTGCGTTCCAGTATAATTTCATACACACACATTTGTGTGTCAGTTTCAAATAGTGTGTGTATAGCTCAAACCACAAACTCAAGAGAAACAAGTATATAAAAGTATACCTAGTTTGTCTTGACCACTTCTCTCACGTGGGGATGATCTGGGTGAAAGTTTTAATACAGGAAACAGAAAACTTCCTACATTAAAATCGAAACACAGCAATAAGTGAGAAAATATTAAATGAACAAAAAAATTGTCGAAACTAACTATGCTACTTTAAAGGAAGTTGAGGAATTAGGAGCTCAAATGCGAACCTTTTGACAAAATCATACCAGACATACCAAAAGGTAAAGGGGTCGCATATTGTAGCCTTTATAGAAACTAAAATACTATAGGAAGTAGTAAATACCAAAAAAGTTTGAAGCACACAGTCATTTTCAAGTCTACGAAATCAGGAAACTACACAAACCTGATTTAGCACCATCACTTCTCTCGCTTGAGGATGATTTTGGAGAAAATACTGATATAAAATGATCTAGATCATAAATAGGGAAAAATATCACTAACCTCTATTCATTACTACCAAAACAGTATTAGTTAGAAAATAAACAACAAACCTGATTTTCCCGTTTCACTTTGTTTCTTTTTAGTGCAATATTCTGCACACTGATGAAAAGGATTGGAAGCATTCACACAATTTGGATCAACATTATGAACTTCTGATGCAATTCTTCTTCCATTATAAACTGTAAATTTTTTTGGAACTATAACTTACGCTCATGTGAGCAATTACCATTGAATGACATTTGTATAACACGCACACACGTGTGTGTGTAAGAGGGAGAAGATCGAGTGACCACTAGTAATAGTGGTAAGACATCTGGTTGTGTAAGCAGAGGTATTGGGTCAATAACCCAAGCCCAAGACATACGTTATAGCCAAGTTCAATGTGTATGTGTGTGGGCAGAAAACAATCCATCCTTCTAATAATTAGCAATGGTGAAGGGGATTTACTTTGATTCAATTCTTGCACCGCTTCAAAGACATCTTGAATTTTTTGACCAGATGAGATATCATTTGATGATAAATATCGTGATACTAAGTCAGAAAAGAAAAGAAGAAAAGTAAAACATACCATGATATTTTATAAATGGGCCTAGCTTGCCTAAATGTGCTGGCCTAATTATCCCAGTATTTGCTAAAGCCATACATGTATTGACCTACATGAGTCAAAGCAGCCAGGGCGAACCATCAACATTTACGTTTACTAGTCTTCCAGCATCGTTTCTTCTCCAAACACAAACGAAGTATTGCCGTAAAGATCAAGATACGTTCTTATTCCGTGTTACTGATTCATTTTTTGTTTGCTTTTATAACATCCATATTAACTGGGAAAAAAATTGTTTGAGATAGGCAAAGGGGTAAATGGTTGAACTATTTTGTTCCTGTAGGTATTCTTGGTTGATTTGTGTGTTTTTGGGTGTTGAAGTCACAATTATTTTGAATGTTTACACGATATTTTCTACCAATAATTATTCTTGCTTGGCTTTTTCCCCCTCCGGTAGGCTTTTGCAAGATATTATTTTAGTTAGGCAAATTATATTCGAACATCTAAATATGCCGGGTAGCCCCTTTTCAAATCTTTAAAGACTAACTGGACAAAAATACCCTTCGTTGAATATGTATTTTTTAAATGTTTTTATCACTGCACATGACGTTTACGTAGATTATGAAATAACCACACAGTGCAAGTGCGTGGTTTGAATACCTACCATGCACTTGTGGCTTACCTCGTTGATGTCCTATGAGATTAAAGATTTACTTCATTGGCACTCTACGTGGTGGTGAGTATTTTAATCCAATTAATTTTTAAAATTTTTGAAAGGGCAACTCAACAATTGCGGGTTTTTGAATAACCCCAGCTTTTTAAGTTATTGTGAAAGACTTTTGCAAGCTATATTATTTGTTAGTTTGGACACAATTAATTCCTAACACCGGTGGCTAGGTTATCACAAGCCTTGAGGAATTCTGTAGAAAGAAACTTACGAGATGTCAAGCACAATTTTAATTGCAAAGATGATAGTTTTGAATGAAACAAAAAGAAGAATTTCAAAGCCTAAGATGAAGGGTTTTTATGTCTCCATGATCTTTATGAGTCGAGTGAAGGTGACGGGAAGAAGCCTTTGGGTATAAAGAAGAAAAACCGAAAGAAGATCTAGGTTATTCGTCAATGTCTTGATGATCCGATTCTCCATCATGTGACAAGTTACGAATTCGGAAAGATTTTTATTGGACAAACTAATATCCTTATATGAGTCAAACAATATTACTAGTAAGGGTTTTTTAGTTTGCAATTTAATTAACTTGAGATTGAATGAAGAAAAGTCTATAGTTAAGAATTTGAATGGATATTAGGATGTAATAGATTAGTTAGCAAATATGAGTGTTCAACTTGATGGTGAATTACAAACTTTTTTGTTGTTGAATTCCACATCGAAGAGTTGGAAAACTTTGGTAATATGATTGAGCAACTCTTATGCTAATGGAGTTGTCATACTGGATACAGTTCTAAACAATTTTTTGAATGAGAAGCATTCAAGAAAGCAAAAAACTGGTGGAGGAATATGCCTGTAAATGTGAGATGTTATGTTTTTACTACAATAAAAAAACATACAATTATGAAGTTCATATATGAAAGAATAGAAGTTGCAAACACTAACAATGACAATTAGGGGTGATTAATCATTCCGTCGATTTAAAGGTAAAAGTGTTAAACCAATTTAATTTTAAAAAAATGAAAATATAGTCTAACCACCCAAATTAATCTTGGTGAATTCAATCGATATTTTGGTTCAACCAAATTGAAAATGTTTCAAATAAAATATTCAATATACTCAAAAAGTAAACCACCAGTCATGGTTAGTGTTTACATGTCATGATTTTTATCAATAGTGCTGATATATTTTCTGGTATATAAAGATTAGTTTGATTACTAAAACAAATCTAAAACAATATCAAAACATTACGAATTTGAATATTGTCATTAAAGTTCGGTTAATTCTATTAAACCGATAATCAAACAAACTTATTTTGATGTAACGAGTACAAACCGAGTCAACTTCGTAAGCAAGCTAAACATATCAAAATGGATTGGTTCGATCAGTTTACTCAGTTTATTCAGTTCTAATTGAATACTACTCACCCCTTATGGCGGTGGTAGTGGTACTCGAACGGACACGATAACACTTAAAAAATTCTCAAAATAGCTACAATGACCCGCTGACGGCTTTGCGTCAGAAACAAGCAGCTTTTATTTAGGGAAGGCTTTACATTATTTATTTATTTAATTATTTTCTAAAATACAGGAGTCGATTTTTTGTTGCCAAGCCATAGCACACTTTAAATTTTAGCTACAATTTTGCTATACAAAATGAAGAAAAAAGGGATTTTTTTTAAAGAAATTGAATACCATAAAAAATATAGATTCATACCTAAGTCGTTGCTAAATTAGAAAAAGTAGCTACAACATAGCTATGGATAATAAAGAAAAGAAATTAAATATATACTTAAGAAAACGGTAAAGATATTTGAAAGAACAAATGTAGCTAAATTTAAAAAAAATAGCTACGAATTAGCCATAGATTGTAAAGAAAATAATAACTAAAAAGAAATTAAAAATATAAAAAATGTACACCGTAGCAAAATGGTAACAAAATGAAACAATTTAGTCATAGGATAGCTACGATTATGAAGAAGAAGTGTACACAAATTAAGATAATAATAACTACAATAATATATATATATATATATAACATATTTATTATTATTCAACAGTTATTTTAATAATTATTATTCTAATAATAATTGTTATTATAATTATAGTTATTTTTTCTATTAGAGTCAGAATATTCATAATAATTATAATTAGTAAAACAACAATAGTTGGCATTGCCAAACAGTAATTAACATGGGAAGGTAGCTACCGTTCAGCTGTGGATAGTTTAGTTTTTTTTCTTATTTTTTAGCAACCAGGTTGATTCTTACACGATCTTGAAATTCTTCCAAAATTTGTACATATTATAATTTAGAGTACATTACAAATCTACCATTCCATTGGAAATGTAGCTAGATTAAAAAAATATCTACTATTCCAAAATTTGTACATATTACCAAAATGTAGTTAAATTTAACTACGTTTACATTAAAAACGATTTAAATATTGTGATTGCTAGATTATCATTTTTGATACAAATTGATTCTAATGATTTAACAAATAATGTACTTTAAAATAAAATGATACAGTTGGATGATAGAATATTGTTCGACGATAAAAGTGAATTCTTGTTAATTATAGAAAATTCGTTTAAAGATTTTATAGGTTAATTTGTCTTCAACGACCACTTTGATGTGAAAGTCATGTTCACATCTTCTTTTTCTGAAATCCAACAATAAGAAGTGATTAACATAGTTTAAAAAGCTTCAAGATATGATATCATGTGATTTTCACTTAATTTGGTGATCAATGAAAAATATTAGGTAAAATAAGACTTCTTCGTTGCACATCACCTCCACATTCACTTGTTTTAGCTTCCTTCGTTACTATTGGAACATCTTCTGGCTCCAGTCCAAGTAATCTAGTCTGGAATTATTTTATATATTCAGTATTTAATAACTAAGCCCGAGGCAAAGTAATTCCCGAAAAAATATGATATTTTGAATTTAAGTTGCATGTATTTCAACGCAATATCATATACAGTTTATTTCCTTATTTAAAATAGTTTTTTATTACTTTAATGTAAAAATATTATTTATTACAATAAATAATCTGCTTGTAAATAAATTGCCCATCTTCGTAAATATATATTTAGTAGTATACAAAAATGTGTTGGTAGAAATTGATATTGTAAAATAGAGAAATGTATGCATTCGAATTGCACTATCAACAGATAGACATGTATTGTAGTGGATGCATGATGAATATATAAATCTTACAAATTGTAAATTTTGTAATATATCAAGATGTTTGTCGAAAAATAATGGCAAAACGGTGCATTTTACTCGTACGCACTACATTTTTCCTATACCTATGCTACAGAGATTTCATACATCTCATCGGATGTTGCATAAATGATATAGTGAATGAATTTGAGAGATACGAGTTTATGTCATCATTTAGATGGTGCAACATGAAAATATTTTGACAACATTAATCACGACTTTACCAATGAATCATGTAATGTTTGACTTGGTTTATATAGGCGGTACAGCACCATTTAATCCATGTAAGAGTAAATATTCATCTTAATCAGTTGCTTTAATACTATATAATCTACCTCCATGGATGTGTACGGAAAAAATTGTTTATGTTCTTGCCTTTTACCATTCTCAAATCCCAAAAAAAATGAAAGTTTATTTGCAATTTTTAATCGGGAAGCTAAAATTTTTTTTCGCTAACATGAGTTCTTATTTATAGTGTGTCCAAATAATCATAATTTGAGAATGTTTTATTGTTGTGGACGATAAATAATTTTCTAGCATACTATACGTTTATTTTTAATGAATTACAGATAGTCGATTGCTTAAATGTTAGGATCAAATTCGGCAGTCTCAGAACAAACTCGAACCTTTTAGAAAATATGCTTAAGGTCAGAAAATGCACCCTGATTGAAACTGCATCTCAATTCGAGGCACAGAGTAAAAGTTATGATCACCTTAAAATCGGTCATCCGCATAACCGATTTAAGCCCCACCTTGGAAAGATAATGGCTACGTCACTCAAATGGAACATCCAAAGGCACTAGAGCGTTCTGCTCGATGATACAAGGCCATTGGTCCAAGATTCACTCAATTTGGCTTAAAACGAAGAAGGTATAACGCAAAGAAGATCGGTTTGAAAAGGAACGGCGAAAACGGTCCGATATGGAGTAAGTTTCGAACGGGGAAAACGGTTTGATAGTGTGCTTGCTGAAGCGAATCTCCACCGAACCGACTTGGTCATACATGGAAAACCTCACACCTATAATACTTCATGGATGAACAGTAATGTCAGACAGGTTTGAAGCACTAAAAACTGCCAAATCGAACAGCCGAACAGAATTTCTAAAGCACTTTTGGGCAATAAGTAATCATCTCAATCTTATTCCAATACCTTCAATCATCCAGTCCACCATTCAACATCGAGTTATGGTAGACCAGCCTTAAGATTTACGGCATCGGAGCTTTGACAATTGTAGATCTTGTAATCCACAATTGTTGTACTCGATCCAGAGAGATCTAGCAAGCGTTGTAATAATTGTAAATCATAGAATCGTAATAAAAGATATAAAGTGGATATAGACCAGAGATAGTCGAACCACTATAAAAATTCTTTGTATCATTTACATTTTCTACATTTCACTTCTTATTTTCTAGTATATACGTCTATAGTTTGTGATCTAAATTAATGTAAGAACGCAACATATTTGATGATCAGAGATCCCACCTCTTAAAATCAAGCATTAGGATCACATTTAAGATTCTAAGCTAATATCAGATCATTGTTCTTAGAAGTTTTGTCATTTTTGACAAAAATATTTTGACGCTTTCATTGAGATCTTAATTCAAATCATGAAGCCACCAGCTAGCAAGAAAAGATCAAAGAGGACATGGATGGAGAATAATCTGCTCATGGGCAGTTAGGAAGCAAAGTCCGGTCCGAGTCAATCGAACAACTACCTTATTGAGGAAGAGGTACAGACAATGATGAAAATATGAAAGCTTTTATTTTAGCTAAGCAATTGTAACAACCCTAGATTTTTCATATAATTTAAATTTTTATTTTTATTTTACTTTGAAATTATTTTAAACTTATTTTATTTCAAACATTTCATTTTTAAATATAAATGTTGATTATTATGTGAGTTATAGTTTCAAACTGATATAAATTGAATATTTTACTGAAAAGTGAAATTCTGGTCAAACTGTTCAATCTTTGACTTTTAAACTTCAAATTTAAATTATTTAAAATCTTAAATTTTATCTTTTATTATGAAAATAGATGTAATAACTTGAACACTGCTTTTTGTTTCGTTGAAAACGGAGTTAAACTGTAAAAGTTATGTATATTTCAATATTGAGTGCAATTTGTTTTATTCTGCAATTTTGTTATTTTAAATTTGTATAAATTATATTTTCTTTGTCATATTTTATTTTAATATGTGTTAATATGTTATTTTATGTATATTTTTATCTTTTAATAATTTTAAAGTGATAATATAATTTTTCCAAAGTTTACTTGAATTTATTTCAATTTATAATGCCTAGGTTCCATTTTTCTGCTATTTTCTTCATTAAAATTATATTTAATTAAAATTTATTTATTTATCTTGTGAATTCATTTTTATTTTGTGTTCTTATCTTTATTTATAAATACTTTTCAAGTACATAAAAATTTTCCAAAGTTCATTGCATTTATTTTCAAATTTTCTAGACTAGTTTGCAATTTTGTGCTATTTTCTTATTTTAACCTTATATAATTAATAAATATTTATATATATTTTATATTTTGTTATATTTTAGAATTTGTGACTGAATGTATTATTATTTTCAGTAATATAAACTTATATAAAGAAATTAAAAGAAATTTGAAAGGTTATGATTTTTGATTTGCCTAAGGTCTTTTATCTTTCAACCTTTCACATTTGTAACTTATCTTTTCATCAATTAGCCTTTACTATCCACATCTTTCAGCTGCATACTCTATTTTCTATTCACGTACATTCATTTTCATTTCTGAAACAAAAGAATTTCGGCCATGGCTATTGAGGAAAGTTTGGGTAATGATTTTCAACTTTTTCTTATTCTTTTTCTACGTGTTTACATTGATTTTTGCACTTGCTCTCTTCTTCTAGGCTTGGCTCCTCCTCCTCCAGCTCTGACCCGACCTCCACCACCACTTTTCTCTGACCATCACAGAGCCTAACACCTCCCCTCCTCAGGCCAAGCCAAGCCATGGTGAAGACCATCACAAAAAACCACCTAAACTAGCACTAACCATCACATGTGCCAAACCTAGTCTAGAATTGCCATCTCCTTCTTCTTCCACCTTTTGCCACCACTTCCTCCACCACCACCACCTCTGATCTGACCTCCACCCTCTGCCACATCAACCACCACCACCTGAACACCAGGCCAAGCCCACATAGCCTCTGGCCGAACCCTATTGTGGCCTAGAGATGTTGTAATTTGCCTTGTATATGTTGCCTTGTAGTTGAATTGATGCACCTATATTCATCACCTTCAAACCCATGTTTGGCCAACCCTTACCAACCCAAAACCAGATCCAAACTCACTCCTTAGCCATGCATTTCAGATCTGGAGCTGAAGCATAGATGGTAGAAAGCATGTGCAATCACTTTGGCTTTGGTTCATGCATTCATTTCTAACATTGTTTTATTGAATTTTGGGTTGAAAACTCATGTTGTCTATATTTGTTTTGTTTGAATATGACAAGGAAATTAATCTTTGGCTCTCCCATCTCAAATCATATTCGTGTTGTCGTGCTTTCGTGCCTCTGGAAATCTTTGTTGTGTGTTTGTGGTCGTCATCTCCAGCTTAAACAAGTGAGTAAATCTCACCAGACTAATATGTACTTATATAGTTGATAAACTGACATCACTTGAATCTGTAAATGCATATCATCATGTTATAACTGCTATATTATAATCATATGATGTTCACACCTGTATTTACACCTGTTATACCATATGTTACTGTTATCTCATGCTATTCTGTTATTTATATTAGTTATCACACTGCAAGTTCCTTGTAGATTAGAATCACTATGGGTTGAAATGATAAATACCCGAACGGACTTTAGAATAGGGAAAAATCGTTATGGGCTGAAATGATAGGCCTGAACGGTTTTTATTTATTTTTATTTACTTGGGATTGCGGGTTTGAAATGATAAAACCCGGTTTTCTTTATAAACTGCGGATTGAAATGATATATATCTGTATCACTTGACCTAGGCTAGAAAATTATATACAGACCCGTGGTTTATATATTTTTCTGAAATGTTTAAAATATTTTAAAAATGTAAATATTATGATATTTTGATTTAAATTTTATTAAAATGATTTCTATAAAATATTAGTGATTTTCTACAAATTAAATAAGTGAATTAAGTAAATGGTGAAGTAGAATTTGAAATATAAGTAAATTTTGGAATTTATGATTTTGTTTATAAATGGAATTTATGTAAAGTATGAATATATGAAAATTTTTGATTTGAAATGAATTTAATGATATTTATTAAGTAATAATAATTTTTAAAAGTGTTAATGATTTTGTATAAATTAAAATATGAAATAAATGAATATTTAAGCTGAATTTGGAAATATAACTTAAATTGAATTTTGTGAAATTTGTTTAAAAGTAAATTTTTAATTAAGTAAAATAAAATGGAAATAAGTTATATTTTGGAAATTTAAACTTAAGTGTTAAGTTAAATTTTGAAATAAAGAAATGAAAGTTTATTTGTTATTTAATTTGATTTTGTATGGAAATTTGACTTTATAAAATCATAGAAATAAAAGTATGTAAATGATTGTTTTAAAGAGTGAATATATATGATTTTATAAGTTAAAAATGATTTATATTAAAAGTTAATTATGTGTGAAATTGTAAATAAAACTCTGAATTTGATTTGACAGCATTTTTGAAATGTAATGTAAAGATATTACAGCATTGGAAAATGCTGTAGTTGTTTTAAATGAGCCAAATAGCAAATTTGAACTAAGGGTTATTATAGCAATTTGTTAGTGATATAGTTGTTAAATTTAACTAAAATTTTAATTGAAACTAAATTAAGATATTACAGCATTTTAAATGCCGTCTTTTGTTAATGAACTGTTTTTAAACATAACATTTCGTAGCATTTCCTAAGTGCTGCGAAAGTTGAATTTTCTTTGTCCAATAAATTCCAATGAATAAATGATCTTTGAAAAAGATTAAATTTTGGAAATTAAATATTTAATTATTAAATATAATGAATTGACTTTAAATGATTTAAATGGAATAGTTGATTTGGGAAATACAACTATTTAAAATGTGATTAAATGGTATTTAAATTTAAATTAAATAAATGATGCTTTGAAAATGATATTTTGATATATTAAAATGATTTGAAATGAAGTTTGAAAGGATATGATATTTTGATATATAAAAATGATTTGAAATGAAGTTTTGGAAAGATTTGATATTTTGATATATTAAAATGATTTGAAATGAAGTTTTGGAAAGATATGATATTTTGATATATTAAAATAATTTGAAATGAAGTTTGAAAGGATATGATATTTTGATATATAAAAATGATTTGAAATGAAGTTTTGGAAAGATTTGATATTTTGATATATTAAAATGATTTGAAATGAAGTTTTGGAAAGATATGATATTTTGATATATTAAAATGATTTGAAATGAAGTTTGAAAGGATATGATATTTTGATATATAAAAATGATTTGAAATGAAGTTTTGGAAAGATTTGATATTTTGATATATTAAAATGATTTGAAATGAAGTTTTGGAAAGATATGATATTTTGATATATTGAAATGAAGTTTTGAAATGATATGATATTTTAAATATATTGAAATGGTTTGGAATTGATTTAATCTTTATTTTGATAAAGATTTGGATTTGAAATGATATTCTATTTTGAAGTATAAATTGTTTTTAACTTATAACCACGGGTTATAATAACGATTGGTTGTTAAAGAGACCGGTATCGGATATGGACATACTCTCTGTCGATACCGAAAACCACTTTGACAACTGTGTACGCGGTGGAGTTTCCAGAATGAAGTAGGATGGTGATGACGATCCTAAGGTATATATACGTGGACCCAACTTCCGTGAGTTGGCATAAGGTGGCTAAAACAGAAGCGATCGACGGGCCAAGGAGGTAGCACCTCTGATCGGACACACTTCTTCGATACCATTCTATTACTTGTGATTGATTTGGTGCGCACCCTTGATTTGGGAGTGTTGTTCGAGGTGGGCGGTAGTGGCTGCTATGCGTCGCCACCAGTCCGGATGCGTAATTGGTATATCTACCCTGGCATTGCCTTGTGTGCCGTGTCACCTACCATATCGAGCTTTACTACGAGTTGTGATTTCTCCCGTAGCCTGTGGAGTATCGAGGGTAGCCCCCATTTTGGGAGTATGCTAATACTGGATAGACTACTGGGACTATTACGTGTTAAGGTGGAAAATGTAAAGCCTTAATGCTATTTAAAAGTATGTTTATTTTATGATTAGACATTATTATAATAATAGCGAATATTACTACATAGTAGATAGTTTAACGGATCCTTAAAGAATGGGCGATCCCAAGCATTCTTTAAGTTACTTGCACCTTTATTACAGTTTACTTGAGTTAGTTTACATTATATAAGTATATATTGTCCTGACTCGAGTGTTTTGTGTTTTGCTTTACGCTCGGGTCAGTCTGAGTTATTCACAGATTTGGATTTCCACTCTCTTGGAGATTTGAATTGCTGGAGATTATCTGCTTGTCTTGTCCTATCTACTTCGGTTCCATTGTTCTACTCAGCTTGTACTTGGTTATTTTATTGAGACTTCTGTTGTACTCTATTTCTTTTGTTATATCTTATGTAACTCTGATATATTTATATAGTAGCTTCATGAACTACTATTTTTTTTACTTCCGCTGCATTATTTTACTCTGTGTCTGTGATCTGTGATTATATTTATTTACTGTTTATTTTGAGATTTGCCAAATTTTATTTACAACGCGGTATTTTGAGCAATTCAAGTTCGACATGTGCGGATGCGAATGGTTGAAAATATCGGGTCGTTACAACAATAAGAGATGATTGATATGTTCCTTAAACACATGGAGCAAGCAGGACCGGCTAAGATCTAGAGTGTCCAAACCAGGAATTCTATTGGCCATCCATCGAGAATGGATACCAAAAAACAAGTAAGGCACGAAGCAGCTGTGGAGATACGGACTTCCACACAGCTGAACTGGGCAGAGCTCAAACTAGTTTAGTTCGGTACAAACCGAACGATGTAGCCATCACCGGTCCAGTAGAACCATTTCCACCTGAAATCAATTGTGAAGAATAAAATAACCAAAAGTCATTTCCATTAGACGAGTAACTGGTTAAGTTCATCGAATGTCTCTCGGTCTTAAAGACGCAGGTCCCTTTTATCAATGAGCGAATGGTTGGACTTGTTGAATGCTTTCCGACCTTGAAGCCGTGAACCCCTTTCACTGTCAACTGCTTGAAATGACACATAGGTTGTTTCTTAACTCTGACAGAGACATCGGAATATAAACTCAATCAACTCTACCAAAGATAGCAAGAATATAAACTCATTTAACTCTATCAGATACATTGGAGTATAAACTAACCCAACTCTACCAAAGATAGTGGAGTTTAAACTTCCTAACTCTGGAGATTGGGTTCAACTCCATCAAAGACAATGAAGTGTATTGTTATTTAAACTTAAAGACAAAGTATAACTTCACCAAAGACGGTGAAGTATCCAGCTGATCAGCCTTAGAGACTACGCTCAACTTCTTCGAAGATAGTAGATTGTAATTCTGATGAGTCCCAAAGATAGGACCTGACTCCACGAAGGCAGTGGAGTGTAATTTTTCCATAAAGTCCTAGAGATATGGTCAACTTCGTCTGACCATGAAATATAATACCCCAGACACTGAGTACCATTGTGATTATGGGGACTGGACTTACTTTTATGAATAAATTTCAATTGATATTTGATAAATATTCAAAGATAGAATCTTGTTTCTCGAATATGTGAAACCCAAGAATATGAGAGAAAAGGCTTATGACTGGGTGAGAACAGACGTTTTTGACCCCTATTGATCGAATAGACTTCTTGATTTACAAGATAAACGAATAGGTGCACCTGAGCATTATGTAATTCTGCCTCGACCGCACCGTTCCTTCACTATGTTGGATCCTGAGCAAAGCAAGGTTCGTTTTCACAAAGCATACTTTATGGGACAAAGTGTTAAGCAAATTTGTCATGGTCTCGAAACATATCCAAACCGGTTAAAAAAAATGCTTAAGGTCAGAAGATGCATTCTGGTCGAAATCACATCTCAATCCGAGCTACAGATTGAAAGATACGATCACATTACAATCGGTCCTCCACCCAACTGATTTGGGCCCCACCATAAAGAGCTACTGGATACGTCATTCAAATGGAATGTCCGAAGGAATTGAAGTATTCTACCCAATGATACAAAGCTAAGTTTCACACGAGACTAAGGTGAAGGAGTTATGGAACAAAGAAGATTGGTCTACAAAGGGACAACAGAAATGGTCCCGTATGGGGCAAATGTCGAAAAGGGAAAACAGTCTGATGATGTACTTGCCGAACTGAATCTCCAGTGAACTGACCTGGTCATACATTGAAAGTGTCTACTTTATAGGAACCTCACACAAGGAAATACTCCATGGACGAACGTAATAGCGAACTAGTTTGGACACTAGAAACTACGTACCGAATTAACCAACTAAATTCCTGGAGTATTTTTGGACAGCAAGAAATCATCTTAATCTTATCGTATCACCTACAATCATCCATTCCATCATCCAACATTGAGTTGTGGCGGACCAACCTCAAGATTTACACATTAGAGCTTTGTCAAGCATAGATCTAGTAATCCATGATTGTTGTAACCGATCTGAAGAGATCTAGCAAGCGTTGTAACAATTGTAAATTAAAGAATCATAATAAAGAAATAAAGTAGATGTAAACCAGAGATTGTCGAACTATTATGAAAATTGTGTCATTTACATTTCTGCGGTTTTACTTTTTGCTTTCTAGTATATTTGTCTGTGATTTATGATCCGAATTAGAGTAAGAACTCAATGTATTTGACGACTAGAGATCTCACCTCCTTAAAACTAGCATTAGGATCACACTTAGGATCCTACGCTCTATCAAATTTTCATTCTTGGATGTTTGGTCATTTTTGATGAAAACATTAACCTTTTCATGGATTTGCTAATCTATTTAGTACAAATATATTACCAAATCCATGCCAAACATTCTCGCGGTTATTTACAAGTCAGACAACTTATATCTCATCGCTAATCCTATCAATGATAGCTTAGCAATGAATTTGTGAGGTTGATGTCCATACCATTTCTTATAGTGTAAGATATTTACTATGATATTATTATCGATTAGGATAAACCTTGAAAGATAGACTACAGTGTGGATTTGTACACATATAATGATGTGATTTTTTTTCTGTTTATAGAATGTTTGCATGATTTGGATCATCGATGAGGAAGAATTGTCAGTTTGTGGTATTCAGTTTGTCTTATTTTGTAAGTATGAAGAAGTTGTTAGAGATATCTCGAATGGGAAATAACGATGACTTTACATAACATATTTCTTTCGGTCAGTTGGATCGTCGTGATTGCAGTTATTATCATCGATGTAAAATTTTATGAGTGATGAAGGATGATTGTGATAAGAGGAATAATGAATGATGGAAGCATTCATAGGCTAGTGGTTGGTCATGTGGTTCCTAATAAAAAAAGAGTGAAAATCAACAATACGGTTGCATGAAGAATCATATTAAATGGATTTTGACAATGATTGATTAGATTACAGCTAGATCTTAACTTTTCGACTAACATTTGATCCTTTTGATTTTCAGATCCAAGTCGATCCAAACATTCTTGTATTGGAAAAGGCCTATTTAGCAATCAGGTAGACACTTACAAATGTATTATGTTTTTACTTTTATGTTTACTTCTAAACTCTTGATTCAAAGTACTCATGTATTCCAATAGGAAACTAGAGAGCCTAATTGTTGAAAGACTTCATTGATCTATGGTTTACATAAAACTAACCAATCGATAAGTAACAACACGTAGGAAAGCAAGAGAGATGAGCATTCTTCAAGCAAATAAAAAATCATTGACATAGAGATCTATTATGTTCTCAATATAGGCAAACAACTTTATTTTGTGTGTATGCTAATTAGATTAGTTCAAAGAATTGCTAATAAAATGATGTTTGAGTTGAATATATTATTTTGATATAACCATCGATCAATTTAGGTGTTTTTGATATGATTTCTTTTTCAATTTTTAGATCATCATCTAAACTTAATACAAGTTTAAACACACCCCAACACATATTATTATTACATATATAGCCACTTTTTATCAGCCTTTTGTACTAGTGCAATTAGAAATAACGTAGATATTTCTTATTTCTTTATAAAAGGCAAAGTGACTCCATTTCAAATGAAACCAATGTATTCCAATGTATTTTTTTTGTATAAATAACATTGTATAGGCAAAATTACAAAATTTGTTAGTACAATTTTCTCTCACATGATTTTTTTGGGAAAATGAGGGATCCTCTCAATTTTCCTCACATAATTATACCAGCTTCATTTGAACGAAGGTCATGTGTTGGAAATAAACTTGGTTTTAGAAAGCATTAATTATTTTGATAATTCTAATTTTGGCATTTATGAGAATAATTAATAAGAGCTAAAATTTAGTCATCAGAAGAATGTGAATATGTATTGTAATAAAGAGTCTCTAGAGTTGTCTACTCTAAAAATATTTAAATAGTCAATGATAATTATAGAAAACTCTACAGAATGATTATTAGTCATTGGATAGAATACATTTCCGCCATACATTTAGGAGATGTGTTACTATAATTAAGGAATAGTTTTCTCATTCATACGCAAGTAAATGCAATCACATGTAAGCAAATGCAAGTAAAAAAGTAAGCAAACAAAATAGAAAAAAATTGCAATAAAGCTTCATTTCCTCCTTTACAAAATATTCATCTCTCATTCTCCATTTGCAAATTACGTTTATTTCTCCTTCTTCTTGTTAAGTTTTCTAACAATGTAATTTTTGTAATTAAGTTTGTATTGCCAAACCATATCGTTATAAACACGGTTATTAACAGCGGACGACAACCATATAGTTATAAACACAGTTATTAACAGCGGACGACACAAAGAACACAAAATCTTTCTAGAGCCTTGGCATACGATAAGGCAAACAACTCGTGCCTTTTTGATTTACTGTGCATTTAGTAAAACCATATATATATGTGTGTGTGTGTGTATAAACACATAATTATACATCGTAATTGATTAAACAAGACCAATATAATCGATATTTTTTAACAATAAATATAAAACAAGATCTTTTTTAACAAGACTGATATCATCAAACATAATGTCATAGCATATAATATCATTTAATTGTGTTTATATATATATATGTGTGTGTGTGTGTATAATTATATTACAATATTTAATGTTGAATCATTTATTTAGAAGTTAAATTTAGAAAGGCTTATAGCTATTGTTCAACAGTTAAATTTCACATATAAGCTTATAGTTTATTTTGTATGTTTTAAATGGAAAAAAAGAAATGGTACATCATTATATTTTGATTTGAATGTTGTTATTTTTGTGTAAAATTTTTATGTGTCATTCTGATACGTTTATATTATATAATGCACGTTTTTCACTTTACATTTTATTAACATTTATTTAGTAATATTTTGATCACATCAAACTACAAAAGTCTATATTGTAATCTTAGATCAATTTGTTGTATTACATGATAATACATTTAAACATCGATATTACATAAAAAGAATTAGTTTTTTTTCACATTAATAACTTCATATGTCTTCAAACATAAAAATACGTCTTTTAAAATTTATAGAATAATTTAATCCATAATGACAATCATATGGTGAATACTATTCTTTATGTATTTTGGATTGTGAAAAGGGGAAATAAAAAAGAATATAGTGAAAAAATAAAAAATAAAAGCATATTTTTTTGCGCCATCACGCATATGCATCATTCAGTGCATCTTCTCATGTGCCATCGCACCATGAAGGCAAAAGGCACAACAGTTGTGCCTCGTCACGCCTTGCGTCATGGTGCATGCCTCGGCATGCCTTCTATAACTATGAGAATAAATTAATATATTTTGATGCAAAAAATATATGTATATAACTATTTATAATATATATTTCCACTTGGAAAGTATTAGTAAGGAACCTACTTACAAATTACAATTTTAATAAGCAGCCCCATTTGTGTACACATATATCGGGCGAGTTCTCGGCAAACAGTAAGGGGGAACCTTAGCGGGGCATTTGAACGGGAAAGTTGGGTGAACGGGGAATGTGTTTGTGTGCTGCGAGCGGAGAATCTATGCGGAGTATTTAAAATGTGAATTTTAATTTAATTGATTTATATTTAATTAATTAATTATTTGTTTTTAATAAATAATATGTGTAATCGATTTGCAAAATAAATTAATAAATTGTAAAATTATAAATTGCTTGAATTCAGTTCAAACCAACTTCATAATGTAAAGCACTTTAATACGATCGCAACGCAAAAAAACACGTCTCAAATAGATCTCGGTTGCACAAGTTATTAATTTCAGAAATGTATAAAAATATAAATTTATTAATTAACATTAATTAATACTCTTCAAAGCATCAAATTTCTTCATTCGTTTGAGTGGGGTGTTTGGCCTAGACGCGTCGGACGCATGGCACAGCAACGGGCGTTCTACTATTGTCAAACGCACCTGTAGATCTGTTTGTATCCACCTATCTTTACCAACCAACTGTACTCCACCGCCTGTTCAAATGTTTATTATAAACTTTAGTACCCTCCTCGTCAACACTATTCTCTATTTCCACACTAGTTTTTTTTCTCTTCGTTAAATCCGCAAACGTGGTCCAAATCTGAAAGAAATCTTTTCATATATTGTGAACACTAGTGTTTGCTTATTATTTTCTTGTCTATAATTTATTTACTTGGATGTAGTCCACAACTTTTTAAATTATGCACAACTAAATCCTAACGCTTTTAGGCTCTCATGCATGAATCATGATATTAAGTATTGTATATAGAAATAATTTAAAAATCATACTACTTTAAAATTCATTGGATGCCTACTCAATTCAACACTCGCTCACGCCAAAATAAATAAATCATACCTACTGAAATATATCAAATTAAATAGAACCGGTGCGTTGCAGGTGGTCTGTACTGGATTGTTTTAATTATACCAGGCAACAAAAAACTGCATTTTTAATTTACAATTCAATTTAATGTCAATCAAGGTGAAGATACACGCAGATACTTTACTTAGGTTAGGAGTTCATATATTCCAATCAATATTTTTCCAGCTACAACTTTCATTACTAATAAAACATACAAAATTAATATCTTTGTAATAAAATCAGTTAAAAACCTGGAGATTTAGCTCCTCTGATCTTCAAATTAGAATTTAACGATCTCTGAACGCAATAATCCGCGCATTCATGGAAAGGATTCGAAGCATTAACACAGCCAGGTTGAACTTTTCGATCTCTATCCATTTTATGCTTCACGATACAATATTTGGGTTCAAATTGCAAAACCCGGAAGAAGTCGACTATATCGTTATTAAAGAACAAAATAGTGGGTCTTTTTTCGTCTTGGTATTCGAGCAAAGGTACAAATGAGTGAGGAGGAAAAAGATGGAAGTTATGAGAAGAACATAACTAATTAATTTGGATACACGCAATTTATATAAATTACACTTGCCAGCTGTCTAATGGATACAAGAATACATTTTTTGACCATTTAGCACGTTTTTCCAGATTTCCACCGGCCCAAATCTCAATATTATTTTTAGCAAGCAACGGTAATCATTATCCATATAAGAAAAGCGTCGTATTGAGAAATAAACAATATTACCGATACTTTACTTTATCATTGTTAAAATGATTATTGGTACATAGAAACAATATAAATTATTGCACAGAATTTCTGATAATAATAAAAAGAAAAATATTTTGTTACTATTTTAACTTCATTCATTCCTATATCAACATTTTGATTTATTTTTGTAACATCCCCTATCTTGAGGCCCGAAGTTAAGCGCTGCAGATGCTGCAGTCATCCATAGTATTAACTTTTGGTGATAAAATACGGTAATGTTAATGATATCCATAATATCAGAAGCACATGAATATGAAATAAAATCATCATATATTAAAATAACTTTTCTGATTACATTTCAAAGCAATATTTCATATTCAATTTACATAATCCCATAATCGATTCTTAGGTTTTGATTAAATATAATTATTACAAAATACGTCAAGAACGACATATGAAGATGCCCACTTGGATGATCCAGTACTGAATAGACACATAAGTCTTAATACATCACAGTGAAAATAAAACTAAATAGCAACTCCTAAATAGCTAACTTTGCCTCATGCACGTCTTCGGAAGCTTTATTCGTCCACCTACTAAACCTGAAAAATCTTAATTCTCAATCTACTCAAATTAATTTTAAGCACCCGAGAGTTTAAGGGGAAAACATAAACTTCGAGTCAGACATAAAGCCTAGTATGAATAATAATATACATCTCGGTTTACTGATATTAAGTGAGACTATGCCGCTTAGCAAAACGGGTTTTCCCTCACTAATATCCCTTTTTAAAACATATCTTTTGCAAACCAAAATCCTGCAACCAAACTGGTTAAAGCAACAATAACAATATCATGTATGCATACAAATCAGGTAATTAATGGACTATTTGTCCGAATACTATAGTTTTGTTTGGCTAACTACTAACATTTGGTTGACTCGGGCCTACCAACAAAATAAAAAAATAATCTAACTTCTATTAGACACTCTTCTGGACGGTCTGTCTCCAACTTACTTCTCCCAGGGTCAACTGATCCTAATGGTTTTGCGGGCTCACCAATAACCTATCTTTACTCTGTATATTCTTTTATGTGTGTAACATCATTTTAGTCTTACTTGTGACAAAGCCTTACATATTGGAATTTTGGACTTATATTAGCTAGGGGCTACTAGCTAAAGTATAGGGCGCGACCCTATACCGGTCTCATCTGGTATTCTAATATCTGAGTCATTTACTTAGGGTCAACTACCCCATCAAATTTTATTTGAAAACATTTCTTTCAAATTGATTTAACCCAATAAATCATACTTAAACAAGAAAAATATACTTTATGCTTACTCAAATCACTTCGCCATGTTATACATACTTTACACAAAGCATTGTTGATGAAAACATTTGAAACCTTTGTTTAAAACCTTTAAATAATATCTTTTGAAATCTTTGAAAGTACCCCTTTCGAAACCATTGAAAGCACCCCTTTCAATACAAGTAAACTACTTTACTTTATAACCTTAGGCCGAAAGTCAAAAACATACCTTTCGAAACTATTTACAATAGATCTTTCGAAAACATTGAAAGTATCCTTTCGAAAGTTTTATAAAACCTTAGATATCCTCCTTTTCAAAACACTTTAAACATGCCTTTCGAAAACATTGGAGACCCTTCATTTAAACACTAAGGTAACCTTTCGAAAACATTGGGGAACCACCCTTTCGAAACCTTCATTATATACCTTTCGAAAGCATTAAGTCCTTTACATAAATCAAACCTTTCGAAAGTATTGGGATCAAGTAAAAATACCTGGAACATAGTTTCGAAACTATTTAAAATCATTCCTTTCGAAACATTTGGGTTTAACTTTCAAAATCTCAAAAGGGTCTGAAAAGAACTAAGTCGAAAGCAACTCTTTCGAAAGCAATTTCCTAAGTAAAAGAAGTGGATGGTGTCGAAACCAATCTCTTCGAAAGCATTGCGGAAGCGGCTCAGGGTTTAAAGCGAAAAGGACACTTTGGAAAGCATTGCTTCGAAAGGTTGTACGAGGCAGCAGGAGTTTCGACCCCTTCAAAAGCATTTTCTTAAAACAAAGGCGGCAACCTCTTTAGAATGCTCTTTTCTTTTAAAACACTTGATCAAGTCGAAAGCTACCTCATTCGAAAGCAAAGCAAGCGGCATTTCCTTTTGAAAGCAAAATAAAGTCTCAACCCCTTCGAAAACCCTGTTTCGACTCTATACCTTTCGCCTATGTCCAATCCACTACGTATCAAGTCTTTGATAGCATGTGTATTGGTTTCGAACTGGTTGGAGGCAAAAGTATATAGTCGAAAGGCAGTTAGTTGCCAAAAGTGGCTAAACAGCGAAACCTTTTAAAACAAATTTTTAACTTTAAAAAGAAATTTCTTTCCAACTAACTTGTCATCATATAATTGGTTGCCAGTTTCTTTTCCAAATTCTTTTCTAAAAGTGCTGCAGAATTTCAGAGATTAATAATTTAAAACATTTACAAATTGCACATTCTTCTTTTATAAACATATAAAACATTTAAGTTCATACCTTAAATAATTTTATATACTTATTAAAACACTTAGGAAAATTCTACAAAAATTCCCATAAATCACTTTTAATGTGTTTTCCAACATATATAAATTTCTGACCCAAAGCCAATATAAAATAGCCGTAATTAATTTTAAACCCAATTTAACCAATTTCTTCACTAGAAAATTCATGATAAATCCACATTAATTCGAAAAATTATGAAACTTGAAACCCATCTCTAAAATAATATTTCTGACCTTATATCAAAATTGCAAGGCATTTGGATGTCATTTAATAGGTTTTTCAAGTTAAACCTTATCATAAAATCTATATGAAATAGCATAAATCATCAACAAGCAAATATCTCTATTAAACAATCAAAACATGGCAAATCATTTGCAAAATAAATTCGAATCTCAACTAAAACCAAAAATAATAAAATGAGATGTATCCTATTATTCACCTTTAGCTTGTGATTAAGGAATTTGAGATTTGCTTCTTGAATTAGATTGATTAAGCTTCCTTCCACTTGATTTTAGCTTATCTTTCTCTTGCTTTCTCCTACTGGTGGTCGGCCTCTCTTAGATTTAGTTTTTTTGTTTGTGAACGTGAAAATGGACATGGCTTGAGGGTTTAGGGTATAAGAATATTATTTATTCCTATTTTTCCCTTATATATTGCCTTTGTTATTCCATTTTAATTCCTTTTAGTTCATTGTTTAACTAGGCACGGGTACCCATTACTATTCAAATCTCAATTCTCTTAATCATTTACATTATTTCATTTAATTTAACTAATTAAATGTCCTAAATAATGTTAACCAAAATTAGGGTCATTACAATTTTACTTGATATAGAAAATTTCTTGGTTCATCATTAAAAATTTACAAGGATATAAAATAATACCCTTGCTAATCTCAGACTTTGAAGTTAATAAAGCTAAAGAAAGAAACATCATCATGGATAACACTATAATTTTTTTACTAAAATCAGATATACATTCAACTGTGTATTGGTTAAGATTAATTAAAATTGTGAAAAACCAATATTAACTTGACTGGTAAATTTACTGTTACCGCTGGTTTTAACATTTCTTTACTGTTACATTTCCTGGTATAATAATGGTAAATTTATCATGACCATAACAGCCCTACTAAGAGTTATAAGAGTTTTTCCATTTACATTCACCAAAATGATTTAAATAAAATAATTTCACAGGCAATCTTTTTCAATCCACTTCGATCATTTTGACTTATCTTTATTGTTGATTATAAAAATTACACTTTTCAAGACATTGGCGACATTCTCTCTCTTTATATTTTCGTTCACGAATTCATTTCCCTATCTTCCTATCCTCCCGCCAGTTCATTTTAGTCTCTTGTCGAAAATCCATTTGGCGTGTTCACGATTTCGCAGTTCTGCTCCTCGATCTGACGATGTCACTCGATGGTAGGCTCACTACCTCATATGGATGCGATCAATGAATCCCCACTGCCAATGAACCAAGTTCCTGATTCTGATCCTGCGTGTGCTGGCAGTGATGTGGTGTCCAACTTTCTTACGCAGTCGAGTCCTGGGCTGCAACCCTCGTTTGATTCGCTACATTCGAAGGTAACCCATATCTCCACTTCACTTCCTATTTTTGCTTCCTCTAATTCGATCTTTGCTGAAAATAATTCCTGACCCTAAATTGTTGTTGATAAACCCAACATCGTTAGTGGTTGGTCGTTTTTGTTTAAGAAGAGGCCTAGAAAAGCAGGCTCCTTTTCTCCCAAGCTATATGTAGTTTATTTTATTAATAAATATGTTCTGCCTCCTAAGTAAATTATAGACGTTGATTGCTTTTTGGGAAGACTATATAGTTGGTTTTTTATGAGGCTCCCCACTATTCCATTGTGCAAAAACATATTCTTAGTTTGTGGCGACTGCGTGGATCAATCGGCGTGTGGTAACTTGATGTACTTTTTCAAATTCTCATGCTTGCAGAAGAGATCACGTATTTTGGAATCCGATCCTACTATTATTGATGGAAAGTATTTATCATTACCTAATGGAGCCCTATTGTTGACCTTTCCCATGAGCAAGTCTTATCCATTCCTGTTTGAACACATATCTCGAATATCTCTTCAAGTTACCAATCTCTTGAAAGAGTTAATTGGATTGCCAACCATATTGGTCAGTTGATTTTTTTTGACATTTCCAATGAATGTAGACAACTCTTCTGTTATGCTAAAGCCCCGATCGAGATTACCTCTCTAGGCAGTTACCAAACTGCATTCTCATCCCCTTCACCGAGGATGGTAGCCTACATTGGCATCTCGTACTAGTGGAAACCACACATTTGTGACCTCTACCAATTTCACCTTGCTCAAATTCCATCGCCGCTCTAGATAAAATTCTCCTTAAGAATCCTCTTATAAGGCCTCCATATAGGTGCTGGTAGATCTAAGTTCCCAAAGCCCCCAACCCTCCCGATCTGCCTTGTCCCTCTCCCCCCTCCTTCGACCCTTCGACTAACCATTCCTCCCTTGTGGAATCCCCAACCTCTCCTATCACCAACCCTCGTTATCGCATCCTCTCTCACCTAACCCGGTTCCACCCTCCTATGCCATTCTGGCCTGCCCTATCCCACCATCCATTGTTTCCCCTATTTCTAGCCTTAATAAGAAATCAGTCCTTGCTCTCCATTCTAACCCATCTAGTGCCAAGAGCATTGCTTAGGAGCTATCTGAAAAGTTGGTTGAAGATACACAACTGGTTCGGTGAAAAAAAACCTGGAATTTGGTCTCATAAGGAGAGCGGTTTTTGCTACCACTCGAAATAATGAAATTCTCAAAGAGGGTCTCAGATGATGAGAAAGATGAGCGGGAACTCTACTACAGACTTATGGATGATGAGCTAGTCCTCTTCAATGATGGCGAATACGGTGTCAACAAAGAGGAGATTTTGGCTATCGGATTAGGATCAGAAATATATCTTCTCGCCGCGCTCTATTAGATATTTCCTTGGGCATATTGGCTGATTCCATAGATGCGTAGGGATTTAGTTTGAATGTCTTCCTTGATTTCCCAGGTTGTTATTTGTTACTAATGGTTTATATGTCATGGCTTCTTTATTGGTGTAGTTTAACCTAGATGGTTCTTTTTGTGCTTATTCATTGATATTTGCTACCTGCCCAGGCATGTTGGCAGTTATTTTTTGTTATAAGACTGGTGTCCAGGACTTTTGTATCTCTTATTATTGTTGTTGTTATTGTTATTGTTATATATATATATGTGTGTGTGTGTGTGTAAATCTGGTACGGTTGTATGATATTTGGATCATACATCCTTTATATCAAAAAATTTACACTTTTCCCCTTTATCTGCATCACTAATAATATTTGTTTGCAAGCAAAAAAAGAGCAACTACTTGAGGAGGTTAACTCTAGTATTTTCAAGATCTATGTAAATGTCTTTCCAACTAAACACTCAAGATGATTAAAGGAGGAATACCGCTAGATTTTGGTGGCATACACCATTACATTATGGAAGATGAGAAGAGATGAGTCAGATGGAAAGGTGCCTCAATTGTAGAAGCTAACATTCTTGAAGAATTTTTTTATTCCTAGTGATTTGGATGCTTTAGAGGAGGGCATAATACAACGCACCGCCGAAGAAGCGTTGCAGACTACTATCGAGGTTTTGCCGGTCTTCCTACTGAGGGAATGGCTAAAGCTCATCGTGATGAATCAAACGAGGGGTCTCTGATAGCTACATTAATTCTTTTGGTGGCCAGCTTTAAGGCTGTCGTTATACTTGTTTCTTTACCTCCTTCATCAATCGAAGCTCCCTTCTCCACATCTATTAAAGGATACGTATCATCATTCTTTTTTTTCTCTCGATGGCCCTTTATTGTCTCCCATTTATGAAGAGCAGTATATCTCATATGAAGTTCAGTCTCAGGAACAAGTCCCTCTTATGGGTTCGGACTTTCCCTTAACCGAAGGATGATTCACTTATGGGACATTTGGGAAAAGGCGGTAAGAAAAATCTTTAAAAATATATAGATAGAAAGAGAGAGCCTTAGTGTTCGAAAATGGTATTTCTATTGATTAGAAAACTGCCGAATTTACTAAATTAAAATATCGCAAGCGCACGGCGTACAATCGTAGTACGTATGCGAGTTCGGGTCGACCCACAAGGAAAGCAAAAATTCTAAAATTACTCAATCAATTATCCCAAGAGTTGAAAATGTTGTAAACTAAAAAAAAGTAGAAAAACTAAAGGAAAATTAGAAATTAAAGCGGTGAGAGTAAAAGACAATTTAGAGGCAAATCCACTTTCATATCCATATAAATCAACACAAATTAAATTTATAATCTCTCATTTTTTTCAACACAAGTGGAATTAGTTGACAAATCTATTTTAAGTATGGAATATTTGTGATATTAAATAAAACAACATAAACCATCAAATTTCAATACATCAACCAAACTACTTCTTAAATCTAATGAACATGAATATGAAGTTAGAAGTAAAATCTATTTTAAGCTTTTCCTATTTACGATCTTTGATCAAGTAACATAAAACATCAAATTTCAATTTTACTTTGAACTTCATTATCAAAATCATGGTTAGATGAAAATGTAACTTGTGTTTACATTTGATTAAGTATAGCCTATTTGTTATCAACAACACAGGCTATCAAATTCACTAGTAAACAACAAACTTCCATTAACATATAAACTTCCATTAAGCACAAAAAAAGATATAACAAATGAAACCGTTAGGTTGATTAATATGATTCATGAGAGCTTCATTACCCCTAAATTGAAAGGGTTTAGCTTCTCATACTTGAATTCATTTCAACACAATTAGATTTCAACATAAAAAGAAACAAAAACTAATTATAGAGAAAGAGAACTAACTAATTGAAATAAAATAAACATGCACTACTTGCATGAAAGAAAGAAAAAAGCATAAAAGAAAATAGCATAAAAATAGCATGAAATAAAAGTGCATGAAAATAAAAGACAAGGCTAAGAAGCCATTAAAGAGAAGCAAACTTTTATTTCAATATGTGGCTACACTACATATCAAACTAACTAAAGAGAAGAAGAGATCTAGTACATAAAACATAAGGGGGGTATTTATACATGTCTAAGACCCTAATCCACTTTTTAAGTGTAACAACTCGCATATTTTACGATTAAATATTTAAATATTTTATTTAAATATAGAATCGTTAATCGGATTAAAGTCCAAAAAGCTATTTTTGTAAACAGTCGAATTGGGACTCGAGACCACCTCCATTGAGTCCAAAATGGCGTTTATAACTTTTTTGAGTATAAACATCGATATGTTTGGAGTTGAGTAAAATTTTGATGTTTTCATTTAGGGCTTTGGGTTTGGGTTTCAGCCCATTAACCCAACATATCAACCCAACTCCACTCCACTCCTCTTCACTCCTTCATATTATTTCCTAACACTCAAGCTTTAGAAAAATGGGGGAAGAGAAAAAGAATTAGAATTCCTAAGCCCTAATCTTCTTTGCAAATTCAAGTTCTAGCTCCAAAATTCAAATGAAGCTTTGGTAAGCATCTCCTTCTTCTTCTCCATCTCAAACTCTCTCCAATTTCAGAAATTTCCTATAACCTAATTTGGGAAATTATTGCTTCTAGACTTAGATTGGAGTTTCTAGAGTTGAAGTTGAAAGAGTAGTTGATCCTCCTTTTGTTTTCAAGCTTCTCCTTTGTTGTTTTGAGTAAAAAGGTGAGTTTTTGAACTCACATTTATTTCTATAGATATCGTTGTTGTTGGGTATGAATTCCTAACACTTATTTATGTTCATTTGCTTTTTATTTGAATTGAATTGGTGAATATTCCAATTTTTGGTGTTTTGAGTTCAAATCTTTAAAAATCCAATCTTTGATGTTTGAACACGTTAGTGAGGTGTTTCGAAGGGCCATACAAGGCTGGGTTGTCGCTTGGCGTAAATCCCTAGTCGATGTTGTTCGCTCGTTCGCTCCCATTCCGTGTAATTGATTTTGCCCCAAAAGGGGGCTAGGCTGAATATGCTTCTGAAGCAGGTTCAGTCGACTGAACCAGGAGGTCAGTCGACTGAACCAGAATATGAAAAATGCGTAGAAGCAGGTTCAGTCGACTGAACCAGTAGGTCAGTCGACTGAACCAGGACCCAGGAAATTGCCTGGGTCTGTATCAGTCGACTGACCCTGGGGATACAAAATTTGTGTCCCTGTGTCAGTCGACTGATGTAACGACCCGCTATTTTGGACCATTCGCATCTGCACATGTCGGACTTGAATAATTCAAAATACCGAATTGTTAATTTAAATTTGGCAAAACTGAGCGTTAATAAATAATCACAGATCACAGACACAGAGTAAAAAATGCAGCGGAAACAAAAGATAGTAGTTCATGAAGCTACGATATACATATCAGAGTTAAATAAGGTACAACAGATGTCTCGAATACAAAAATCAAATACAATATCAGAATACATCACTATAATCAACTAGATATCTGAAACTGGATAGATAGCTGGATCTCCAAGCGAAGCTCCAACTCCAAAGACGAGTCTCGAATACTGGTACACTCAGTCTGACCCGAGCGTAAAGCAAAACACAAAACACTCGAGTCAGGATTAACATTCTTATATCAATAAATCCAACTCAAGTGAAATAGCAACTCAAATACAAGTAACTCAAAGGATGTTTGGAATAACCATCCTTTAAGGATCCGTTAAACTATCTACTATGTAGTAGTGTACGGTAAATAGATAATGCCTATCAGTAATATAAAGTATCAAAATAGTGTTAAGGCGTTACCATTATCTCCCTTAACACATTTTATATAAGCGTTATAGTCTATACAGCACTGTAAACTCCACCGTAAACTAGTGGGATATCAGGGAGTACTCCATAGGTATAACACAAAACAAATCGTAGTGGTTGCGTATATAGGGATACAAGTATGACAAGGCACATGAGGCAATACCCAAGGTAGTGAAACTACCGTTTGCCTGATCCGGACTGGTGAGAACGCATCGCCGCAGCGATCGCAACACCGCGAAACAACACTCCCAAAATCAAGGGTGCACCAATCGATAACAAGTAATGAGTAGTTTTCAAAGAAGTGTGTTCGCTCGAGGTAGCTGACCCCATTTGGCCCGGCACAGCTGCTGTTTTAGTCATTTCCAATTTGATACAAGTGTCAAGGCTATCCATTATCGTTCTCTTTCTTCAGTCATCGCATACATCATTCCAACCACTTCATTCTGGATCACACTCCGCGTATAGTTATTAAAGTGGTTTTCGGTTTAGACAGTGAGTATGTCCCTAACTGATTCTGGTCTCTTTAATAACATTCGAAATTATTTCACCGATTGGTCGATTAATATATTTCAAAACCAAATCAATTTCAATTTCAATTAGAATTTGTAAACCAACATTCCATTTGTCTTTCTAAAACAATTTCCATAACTTACGTTTCAAAACTTCCAAATTACCCTTTCAAAATCTTATAATTCAAATTAAATATTTGATTTAAGACAATTCAAGTATTCATTTAAATTCGAATATAAGTTTCATCCCGAAATCATTTAAATTAATTTAATTTAACATTCAAATCAAGTTTAAATTCATTGATCGATTTCATTCAATATTCGTTAAGTAGATTTATTCTTCAAACAATTTCCATTTAACTTCCAATTTATTAAATCAATTATTTAAGTTCAACTCCATTATATCAAAAACTTACAAATTGCATTAAATTAAATTCATCAAATCCAATTCTTTACATTCCAAGTCTTACATTAATTTCAATAAACACATTTTTATTTCTTGTTGGAGAAATTCAATTTCACTTATTTATTTACTTAGTTACAATTTCAAAGCTCAATTAATAAAGAACTAAATTTCACTAATTCAAGAGGTTCAATTTTATTTAACTATTAAATAATTCAATTTTATTTAATTATTAAATAATTTCAAAACTTAATTATTAAATAATTTCAACTTAATTATTAATTATTCCAATTTTTAAAACTACATTCTTTCATCAACTACTATGTTAATATTTTGATTCAGATTATTAAATATTAACATTTTCCTTTCATTAAAGTTAAAATTCCAACTTCATTTTAAAACCTTATTATTTATCCAAATAAAATCTTTATTTTATTTTTAAATCAAATTATTGACCAATCGATTTTTATTTAATTCTCTATCCTAGGTCAAAGTTTATTTGGGTATTTATCATTTCAACCCGATTCCATTTCAATTCAAAAATCAAAGCATAACAAAGGGAACTTGCAGTGTGATAATTGGGATGGTGTCAAAGTAAATAAACAAGCAATAACAACAATCAATAACAATAATCCAATAATTAATTCAAATAATCCTGAAATAATCGTATTAATTCAAATTGTTATTTGTGTAAACTAATATAATTATTTCTAGAATCCACACTATCATTTCATGTAGATTAAAGATTATTACATTTATGTTTATACGGTTCTTCACTTGATATTTATTGTTTGATTTCAAACTACATCAATTTATACCACATACATTCAAATGGTTCAAGGTTTAATTAACCATATTACTACGTGTCAAGTAATTAAACATTAAAAGGGGTCATACTATGCAAATGTCATCAAATCAAATTTAACACATATATCAAATCTAACTGTCCTACGTCAATTTCAAATTATTTATCACTTGCAACATTTACAATTTAACGTCCAATGTCAACATCAACAGTCAATCATTTATCAAGCAAACTGGATTATCATCGTATAAATAATAGATAATGGTGTCAGATGTCACAAGTAAACTGATACATGTAATAGCATATATAACAGTGTAATTAACTAACAGTAGCATATTTCAATTGTCGTTTCAATTGAAATCAAATTTAATAAATAAAAGAACATTAATCGTGAGTGATTGCTCACCTTTCGAGGCTAGAGATGATTCGACACATGGAATGAGTTACGCATCCAAGCACGAATTGCAAAGCAAAGTAGATTGGCACGAATTCGATGAACAAAGATGATAATAGAAATCGATGAGAACAAATCAAGATTTGTTTTGAGAATTTTTTTTAAAATGAGATGTATATTATATTAAATTTTTCCCTAAACTATATATCACATTAACTTTTTTAAAATACATATAAATCATACAGCCGAAAGACAAAACACGGCATACATATAAATTGGTCAGATAGTATATATACTGCATATAATAACAGCTTATATAATTTGACTCATAACTCAAAATCCACACACGTTTTAAAGAATCAACACAAAAGAAACTGTAAACATATAACTGACAAACTGTAGGGCTAAAACAAAAGCTTTGTAATATTTGCAAGTTGACAGCATAAACCTTTGTATATATATAATACACGGCTTACATAACCCTTGTAAAATATACATAAATATGTATAACTTATGTAAAATCTTTATATTTAAATAAAGGACCAATATACGGAAACTATATGTGTACTAAATATATATTACCAAATATATAACTTGTTTCCTTTAATCTTCAAATACCTTGACAGAAAATACATTTTAGAAACTGACATATATATATTTTTGAAAAAGAAAAAAAATGTTTGCATATATAACCGGAGATCTGTGCAACCACCTATATCCCTATACAAATATAAAACTATGCACAAATTAGGCTACTGAATGTAAAAACTAACCCACACGTACACATTTAATCGCAACATACATATAAACTTTTTTGTCTAACAATAAAACTAATACACATAACCTGCTTTATTATAATATTTATTATAACACTATATACATGTATTAACAACTTTGCAAAATTTAAAACTGTAACAACAAAACTGTGACATATAATCTAATATACATGGACCTATCTTTAAACAAACAGAACCTATATTCATATTTCTGTAGAGCTACTTAAACAAGTACACATAAACTTTAAAATATAATACACGTACTAGCAGAAAACGTATATATTATATAGATTGTATTATACTATATATATACCTTGTTTACAAATAAAAATATACATAAATGAGGCAGCAACAAGTGGATGAATACTCATGAGTTTATAAATACATAAATACTTACTGTATAAGCTGTTTTTTTTCTTTTTTTTTGTTTGCCGAGCTCGGCCAGGCAACCGAGTTGATGGGATGAGGTGGTGATGGCATCACGCGCTGGAGGAATTTGGACGCGGCGCTGACGTGGAGGCTTATGGAGGTTGAAGTGGAGCAGGTGTGCCGTTCGTGGTTGCGCGTGACAGAGGAGGGAAGACGGGCTAGGGTTTTGGTCGGATGGAGCAAGAAGAGGGCGGTCGCTTTTAGGGGATGAAGGCGGAGGAGAGAGGGGAAGAAGGCGGCGCTGGCTCTTGTGATGTGGTCGGGTAGAAGAGAGAGGCTGTGAGAGCTTGGGAAAAATTGAAGCAAGCATGTATAAGCCCTTTTTTTTCAAAATGAACAGAGAGGTGAAGGTGTAAATAGCTAATAAATATAAGGACATGGTTCTAAGGAAAAGCACAGGTTGAATCGGCAGAACGAAGTAGTGGTTATTAGCTTTTCAAAATGAATCTGCAGAAAATAAATTAAATTTTGGGAATAGTAATAGTCATGCAAGTGGAATTCATGGGAAAATAAATGCTAATGACGGTAGGTTATCACGGGTGGACAAACGAAACGTCCCAGGGAATCCAAAAGTTTCAAAAACGTGCATCGGTCCGTTTAGCCGTCCACGGGTTCGTCGTGTTCCGGACATCGAAACACACGAATGAGTATACCGCAGAGATCACCACGACGAGACGATCGAAATGGTATATAAATATCAGTGGTACGGTTGAATTATAAAAATTCGAATTTTCTACCAGCGGAAAATGCAGCAAAAACGCAGAAAAATAAGATCGACGGAGCTAAAGAAGTCCGAATTTGGAAAAACGAAAAATGATGTCTTGCTCAGAAGATGATTTAGAATTTTTCTATGTAAAAATATTTAGGTTTCGAAAATATTTTATTTTCATCAATTACTAACTGATTAAATTGAAATAAAATTACACACGAAATAAACTTTCATATTTTTGGATGAAAATTTACCAGTTGCTATGTTTAACTAGACGCATTTCAAATATTAAATTTTATTTCAAAATTTTATTGTTTACACTTTCTCAAAATTTCAATATAATTAATAAAACAATTAAAAATGTTTGAAAATTTACGGGTTGTTACACTCTCCCCCACTCAAAACTTTTCGTCCCCGAAAATGAAGGAAGTAGGAGAATAAAAACAACTTGAATGAAAATAGATTGAAACAGAGTAAAACCATATAAATTTCAATTTAAATTAATTAATATTTAACATTTTGGTTAAATCCCTTTGAGTTCACTTAAGTTAAATCAATCTATCTATTTCTAAATTCATTATCTTATTATCTAGTCATCCTCAATTAACAATTTCTAAATCATCAATTTGTATAATCATTTATTGTACTCATATTTTATTCAACGAATTTAATTCTTTTATTCCAAATTATTATTAAGTTTATTCCACTTAATATATCTTATTACATATATTTAAACCATATAAATTAATTTAAACCATATAAATTTCAATTTAAATTAATTTATATCCGACAATTGACTTTAAACTAAAGGAATTTCATTATCTTGGTTTATTTCCAATTTATCATTGTTTGTTACAAAATTTACTTCAAACAACAATTTATCTTATTAATTCATTTATTATTCGACTAACTTAGTTTTCTATTTATCTCTATTAATCATTTTATAATTAAACTTTAAGTGTATAACATTTTTATACGCACTCAAATTTTATTTATAAAGACAATTTATATTGTATATTATCCAATTACATAGTTAACTTTTGAGAAATTTAGGTAAGTTAATTTGAATGCAATTGAGTATTATACAAGTAAATCTCTAATTTAATTTTCTCAAGTTTAAATATTAATTCAAAATTTTGGTTTCATTTATAATTGAAATCATCTTTTTCATAGATTCAAGAATTAGATTTCCGATTCACTTCAAAACATTTTAGAGATAATTATGTACATACTATATATATCAAATCAAATTAAATGTAAAATAATATACCTATATATATATATATATATAAATCAAATCATACTTAAGAAATTTAAATTGATTTAATTTTCAAAACAAAACTATAGTAAATCTACGAATTGGTCTCTTCCTTTCGAAACTCGAAAATGAATGTCGATGATGCGGCCGTCATCACCGAAATTATTTTCCAACGACAAAAGAGAAGAGCTCTAATTTAATCATTTAAATTCTTTTGAAACCATTTCTATTCGAAAATATTTTAAATAATCTATATTTAAATTCTTAAAGCCCAAGTTTGAAATCACTGGAAATTAAATTCCCAAATTCTAATTTAAATCCATTTCAAATTCCAAATCAAATTATAGCCAAGTTTATAAATTCATTTATTTATATTGCAATAGTCAATTGTTTACAAAACAATAAATGATAGTCAAATATTATCATTCCAACAATCAATTTCTTAACGGTTTGGTTAAAGAAAATTCATACTTATATATATAGAAAAATCATACAAACTTTATTTTATTTTCCAAATTTGAAAACAATATTTTGTCAGCTTGCTCTGCTCAAGTGTTTTGGAAATCCTATCGATAGCGTTGATAAGATGAATCGATCGGAAACCCAAATCAACATCAACAACTCAAACAACACAGCATATATTAAAACATTTATATATTAGTTTACAAATACATTTCTTTGCTCGACGATACAGGAATAAATTTTCAAAATAAGGATAGGGTTCCAAATTTGATGGACTCAAACCAAAGAGAATTTTGATTCGAAGATAAATTCGAAACAAAGATATAATGTTAAAATAACAAAGTAGGAAGATTGATAAGTTTATATAAATCGTGGGCAACCTTAACCGGGTCGACCGTGACTTCAAAAATAAGATCAATGAAAAATTCTAAGGCAAATCGACATTTGATCTCAAGAAGTAGAATTCAGGCATAGCAGGAGATAGATAGCATTGTAAACCGAGGATACAAAAATCTCCGGTAAATCAATGCCTATTGTAAAGGAGTTTCACCCATTTACAAATATTCAAAGATGGGCGAGACCGCCGATTCATTATAAAGATCATTCGAAGGGGAGTTATGGGATACTCCGGAATTTAGAAGAATACGAATAGTAAGGGACAAGAATGAATTTCGAAACCAAGGGAACGTTCCAAAATTCAAAGGAATCGAGTCAAAAGAAAGAGATTCAAACTCGAATGAAAGTGATTCTGTAAATACATTTACCATATATGCTAAATTTTGCCTAGAGCTACCAAAGCTCTGATACCAACTGTAACGACCCGCTATTTTGGACCATTCGCATCCGCACATGTCAGACTTGAATAATTCAAAATACCGAATTGTTAATTTAAATTTGGCAAAACTGAGCTTATACAGTAAATAAATAATCACATATCATAGACACAGAGTAATAAATGCAGCGGAAACAAAAGATAGTAGTTCATGAAGCTACTATATACATATCAGAGTTAAATAAGGTACAACAGATGTCTCGAATACAAAAATCAAATACAATATCAGAATACATCACTAGAATCAATTGGATATCTGAAACTGGATAGATAGCTGGATCTCCAAGCGAAGCTCCAACTCCAAAGGCGAGTCTCGAATACTGGTACACTCAGTCTGACCCGAGCGTAAAGCAAAACACAAAACACTCGAGTCAGGATTAACATTCTTATATCAATAAATCCAACTCAAGTGAAATAGCAACTGAAATACAAGTAACTCAAAGGATGTTTGGAATAACCATCCTTTAAGGATCCGTTAAACTATCTACTATGTAGTAGTGTACGGTAAATAGATAATGCCTATCAGTAATATAAAGTATCAAAATAGTGTTAAGGCGTTACCATTATCCCCCTTAACACATTTTATATAAGCGTTATAGTCTATACAACACTGTAAACTCCACCGTAAACTAGTGGGATATCAGGGAGTACTCCATAGGTATAACACAAAACAAATCATAGTGGTTGCGTATATAGGGATACAAGTATGACAAGGCACATGAGGCAATACCCAAGGTAGTGAAACTACCGTTTGCCTGATCCGGACTGGTGAGAACGCATCGCCGCAGCGATCGCAACACCGCGAAACAACACTCCCAAAATCAAGGGTGCACCAATCGATAACAAGTAATGAGTAGTTTTCGAAGAAGTGTGTTCGCTCGAGGTAGCTGACCCCATTTGGCCCGGCACGACTCCTGTTTTAGTCATTTCCAATTTGACACAAGTGTCAAGGCTATCTATTATCGTTCTCTTTCTTCAGCCATCACGTACATCATTCCAACCACTTCATTCTGGATCACACTCCGCGTATAGTTATTAAAGTGGTTTTCGGTTTAGACAGTGAGTATGTCCCTAACTGATTCTGGTCTCTTTAATAACATTCAAAATTATTTCACCGATTGGTCGATTAATATATTTCAAAACCAAATCAATTTCAATTTCAATTTCAATTAGAATTTGTAAACCAACATTCCATTTGTCTTTATAAAACAATTTCCATAACTTACGTTTCAAAACTTCCAAATTACCCTTTCAAATCTTATAATTCAAATTAAATATTTGATTTAAGACAATTCAAGTATTCATTTAAATTCGAATATAAGTTTCATCCCGAAATCATTTAAATTAATTTAATTTAACATTCAAATCAAGTTTAAATTCATTGATCGATTTCATTCAATATTCGTTAAGTAGATTTATTCTTCAAACAATTTCCATTTAACTTCCAATTTATTAAATCAATTATTTAAGTTCAACTCCATTATATCAAAAAATTACAAATTGCATTAAATTAAATTCATCAAATCCAATTCTTTACATTCCAAGTCTTACATTAATTTCAATAAACACATTTTTATTTCTTGTTGGAGAAATTCAATTTCACTTATTTATTTACTTAGTTACAATTTCAAAGCTCAATTAATAAAGAACTAAATTTCACTAATTCAAGAGGTTCAATATTATTTAACTATTAAATAATTCAATTTTATTTAATTATTAAATAATTTCAAAACTTAATTATTAAATAATTTCAACTTAATTATTAATAATTCCAATTTTTAAAACTACATTCTTTCATCAACTACTATGTTAATATTTTGATTCAGATTATTAAATATTAACATTTTCCTTTCATTAAAGTTAAAATTGCAACTTCATTTCAAAAACTTATTATTTATCCAAATAAAATCTTTATTTTATTTTTAAATCAAATTATTGACCAATCGGTTTTTACTTAATTCTCTATCCTAGTTCAAAGTTTATTTGGGTATTTATCATTTCAACCCGATTCCATTTCAATTCAAAAATCAAAGCATAACAAAGGGAACTTGCAGTGTGATAACTGGGATGGTGTCAAAGTAAATAAACAAGCAATAACAACAATGAATAACAATAATCCAATAATTAATTCAAATAATCCTGAAATAATCGTATTAATTCACATTGTTATTTGTGTAAACTAATATAATTATTTCTAGAATCCACACTATCATTTCATGTAGATTAAAGATTAGTACATTTATGTTTATACGGTTCTTCACTTGATATTTATTGTTCGATTTCAAACTACATCAATTTATACCACATACATTCAAATGGTTCAAGGTGTAATTAACCATATTACTACGTGTCAAGTAATTAAACATTAAAAGGGGTCATACTATGCAAATGTCATCAAATCAAATTTAACACATATATCAAATCTAACTGTCCTACGTCAATTTCAAATTATTTATCACTTGCAACATTTACAATTTAACGTCCAATGTCAACATCAACAGTCAATCATTTATCAAGCAAACTGGATTATCATCGTATAAATAATAGATAATGGTGTCTGATAATCGTATAAATAATAATCATTTATCCATGAAGCTGCGCTAATTCATAACCTTCAGGTTAGAGTCCTTCGAATCCATCTGAGACGAAGTACTTCGAACCCACGAAGACTAATCGCCTCGTATCCATCCAGGGCCACTGCTCCGAATCCACCCTGTTGAGGCAGCTTCGAATCGATCAAACATGATATACCATGATCGATTCGAAACGAACATATCTATGAATCCACTACCTCGAATCCACTAAGTCAGGTCAGCTAGAATCATGGATTCGACCTAGTAAACTCGGAGAAAAAGAAGGATCTACCCGAGAAGCACGCGCGCCACATCACCACGCACTTGCGCCAAGTATCGATTCGACCCTATCGATTCGAAGGGATCGATTCGAACCACTCGTGTCCACCGGAAATGCAATCTTGAATCGATCATAACTTGAGATCTACAAGTCCAAATACTATGAAATTTTCACAGTAGCTTACTGGCAACCTAAGGAATGTTCATGCCAAATTTCATCTCAATCGGAGCAAAACTTGATCGATTCGAAGCAAGGGTCGAATCGATCCCAAAGTGGGCCCGGATTTCCAGAGAGCGGGCATGTGGGCCCCCTCACGTGCCAGGACTGGTCTCCCCTCAATTTAGGCGAAATATCAGCCTCCTACACCTACAAATAGAGCCCCTGGTCATTCAGAAAAGGGGTCGGACAATTCTAAGAGCTAAAGAGCGCCCAGACTTTGCCAGATTTACTCAGAATCACCACTGCTTCCTTAGATTCAGATTATAATCATAAAATCAGTTGTATTACATCAGAAGAAATTGTAATCATCAAGTGAACATCAATAAAATCATCAACTTCAGAGTGGACGTAGGCAAGGTCGCCGAACCACTATAAATCTCGTGTTTCTGTTCATTATTTCTGAATTGTGATACTCTGTTTGCCTAGATTTGAGATTTGTGTGTGAATATTGTTGATTTATATTCATACACTGGTGCTTTCACAACATTTGGGGTTTGTGACCAATTTTGGCGCAAACAGCATGCATAAGCCTTTTGTTTCAAAATGAACAGAGAGGTGAAGGTGTAAATAGCTAATATATATAAGGACATGGTTCTAAGGAAAAGCACAGGTTGAATCGGTAGAACGAAGTAGTGGTTATTAGCTTTTCAAAATGAATCTGCAGAAAATAAATTAAATTTTAGGAATAGTAATAGTCATGCAAGTGGAATTCACGGGAAAATAAATGCTAATGACGGTAGGTTATCACGGGTGGACAAACGAAACGTCCTAGGGAATCCAAAAGTTTCAAAAACGTGTACCGGTCCGGTTAGCCGTTCCACGGGTTCGTCGTGCTCCAGACATCGAAACACACGAATGAGTATACCGTAGAGATCACCACGACGAGACGATCGAAACGGTATATAGATATCAGTGGTACGGTTGAATTATAAAAATTCGAATTTTCTACCAGTGGAAAATGCAGCAAAAACGCAGAAAAATAAGAACGATGGAGCTAAAGAAGTCCGAATTTGGAAAAACGAAAAATAACGTCTTGCTCAGAAGATGATTTAGAATTTTTCTATGTAAAAATATTTAGGTTTCGAAAATATTTTATTTTCATCAATTACTAACTGATTAAATTGAAATAAAATTACACACGAAATAAACTTTCATATTTTTGGATGAAAATTTACCAGTTGCTATGTTTAACTAGACGCATTTCAAATATTAAATTTTATTTCAAAATTTTATTGTTTACACTTTCTCAAAATTTCAATATAATTAATAAAACAATTAAAAATGTTTGAAAATTTACGGGTTGTTACAACTAACCACCTGGTTCAGTCGACTGACCTGCTTGTTTCAGTCTATTTTGCCTATTTTGCTTGAGGTTCCAATTTTTATCGATTCGTGATTATCCGATTTGTTGTTATCATTTATTATCTACTCTGATGACTTCTTTTTCGGGATTTTTGAGGATATCCATTTTGATGGATTCGATATCGATTTCTTTGGATTTGATTCACGTCTTCGTATGTGAATTTTTGATGATTGATTATTTCTACAATCATTCCCGTGATTTGTCACTTTAAATTACAAAGGTTTCTATACTAGTAGTAAATATTCAAACTCTTTACAAAGATGATTTCAACTCTATTTTTAATACAAAGCTCGTTTATAAAACCGTTTTCTAATCTATTAGTATATACAAACCTTTACCTCATTCGTGTGAGAAAATATAATTAAACGGCTTAGCAAAACAAGTGGTATGAAACGCTTGCGTTTACTTCGTCGGTTAATTTATGGACTTGTTCGATTGAAAATCTTGTGACAATTTTCGAGTGGAAATCTACAATTTGTTCGTAAATATTTAAGTTAAGCTAGTGGTTATGGGACATGAAGCTAAACTCTTATATTTACTAGCTTAGTGTAATTCACACTTTTTATTGATCGATGATGATCATTTTGTGATTTAGACTAGCGATGTGCGATGTCTATTTGTTTGTGTGGGGACTAAAAACCCCGTTTGTGAAGCTTCGGCTCAAATTTGGCGGGGTAGCGACCCGTGGTCTTCGGGCCGTTTGTGGAGCTTCGGCTCAAAATTTATGGTTAGCGACCATGGAATAGCGTTCCGTTTGTGATACACGTGTTGGTGAGTTTTCATGCTCCCGTTTGTGATAGGCCTTCCCCCCTTTGTGATTTCTGGATTTCTGGTTGATGACTTCTAGAATTTGTGTTTCACCTCCTTTTGTGATTGGCAATGATATGTTTGTCAATATTTGGGGTTTGGTGAATAAAATAAAGAATATGACATTCTTTTTGGTGCTTTGAGATTCTTGAGATATTGTATGATTTTGTTGTTGTTTAAATTATATTTGTCACAGTTTGACATTTTGGTTATCATACGTTTTTGTTATATCTCCACTCATATCTCATTTTATATATGATAATTATAGCTAGACTGATCCGTTTATTATTTTCTTCTTAAATAATACTCGGGTCAGACCGAGATGTTACAGGTGCTTCTTCTTGACTCCTTATCTGGGATCATCTTCTGACTTTTGTCTAACTACATTAGATTGGTAGTTTTTGTTGTTATTCATTTGAGATAGAGACTCCTTGTTGTATACATATTCTTTTGTCTAGCAACTTGTATCTATTCTTTTGTAAAGTAGTGGATCTTATATGACCACTATTCTGATGTACACTTTTATGACCTATATTCATATCTAATTCCGCCTTTGTGATATGAATGTCTGTGACTGATTTGTGTTATGTTTATTTCTATATTTGTTTCTGAAGGCCTCATAGCCACTGTGTGGTAGCTTCGAGTTTGTATTTGATATGTTGGATTTTCTCTTGAAATGAAATGTAAGTTATTTTATCTGACATATCGGTACCCGCCCAAAGCAATTACACAGATGGTCGCTCCTCAACAGCCTTATTCTTCATGCTAGTCGACAGCATTACCCAATAGTGTTCTTGGCTAGCGTGAGCATAGAGGTGGGGCGTCACAGCTTGGTATCAGAGCCAAACTTCGGAACAATATAGAATAATCTAGCAAGGATCATTGTCCTAAGTCTTTCTTAGGAATCGTACTATAGGATTTAATTCGAGTCTTCGTACCGTTCTATCCTATTTCTTTTTATGATGCCTTGTTTTATCAATCAAGTTTGTTTGATATTCATTTTGAGATTAACCTTTTTCCTCTTTTCTTTCTTTCTTAAAGAAAAGAAATGGTTAGACCAGGCCGTCCCAGCGCCGGTCAATCTAGTGCTACTCCCCAAGATGGAGTATTTATGTCTGCTCAGCAACTTCTAGATCTTGTAAGGAATGCTCAAGCTATCGGACCCTCTCCAGAGCCCACCCATCCTAAATCTAGGTTTGCACGCTTGTGCAGTGATTGCACCAGTTTGGGTGGAAAGCCATTCAAAGGTTTCGAGAGCGTTATAGAAGTCCAGGCTTGGCTTCGAACATGCGACCGCATCTTTTCTCGCATGAATCTCAATGATCTCCATCGAGTCCAAGTGGCTTCTAGCATGCTCCAAGAAAGAGCATTAGACTGGTACGAGCTTTTGATCTCTGAAATTATTGAAGCGGATCTTACTTGGGAGCAATTCCGGGAAAGATTCAAATTAAATTTATGCCAGAAGCTGAAAAAGTATCTCTAGCTCGACGCTTCATTGACCTTGTTCAAGGTGAATCTTATGTGACCGACTACGTCGCATCTTTTGAATCTCTCTCTAAATATGAGGTCGAATATATTAATACTCCATTGAAGAAAAATCAAATATTTGTGTATGGCTTGAACAAGAGCCTCAAAAAGCCATTACTTCTGAAATTAGAAGTTTCTTTTGATCAACTTGTTGATATTGCTCTTCGACTCGAAGAGGCTGATAAAGATAGTGATGCTGAGGTCAAACCAAACATCAACAAGAAGAGACCTTTTAAATTCAAGCCTAATCCCAACAAGAAAGGGAAGCAAACAACTTCGGTAGCAAATACTCCTAACTCTCGTCGCGGGGAATGTTACAATTGTGGTTCTAAGGACCACTATGCAAACAAGTGCCCGAAGTCTCTTTCTTGCCGCTATTGCAAGAGTTCGGGTCATACTATATCTTTGTGTCCCAAACTTCAAAGTAAGAAGGAAGGCAAGCTAAATGTTGTACAAATCCCTTCTAACACTTCTCGTGGTCAAGGTATTTCTCATTCTATCCTTGATGGCATTGTTATATTTCGTGAATTTCATATTCGAGTTCTTTTTGATACGGGTGCATCTCACTCTTTTATATCAAAAGAACTTGTTGATGCTTTGTCTTTGAATGTTATGGGCTTGATGACTTCATTAAGGATTGCGAATCCGGTTGGTGGATCCGCAACACTCAATTTACTTTGTAAAGATGTCGAAATTATTTTATGTGATTACTCTTTACGTGCCGATTTGCATGTTATGCGTTATTTAGGTTTCAGAATGATTTTGGGGATGGATTGGCTTAACCGTTATGAAGCCCATATCCTATGTCCTGAGCGGACTATATATCTTCGGCATCCTCAATCTGTTAAGCAGATTTCTCTTGTTCTGAAAGATTCAGATTCCAATTCAAAAGCATCCTTGTATTCTCTAAATCCTCATGATGACGATAATGATGATGAGGAAGATGTCATTTCTCTCATTCACATTGTTCGTGAATTTCCCGACATATTTGAGCCCGTTTTAGGATTACCACCTAAGCGAGCAATTGAATTCAGAATTAATCTAATCCCTGGAGCTCAACCTATTACTCGTCCTCCTTATCGTATGTCCAATAAGAAAAATGAGGAGATGCGTAAACAATTATCTGAATTGGAAGCAAAATAGTTTGTTCGTTCTAGTTCCTCTCCATGGGGAGCTTCAGCTATTTTTGTGAAGAAATCTGATTGCGTTGACTACCGCAAACTTAATGATCTCACCATCAAGAATAAATATCTCTTACCGCGGATTGATGATTTATTCGATCATCTTAGTGGTGCTAAAGTCTTTTCACAGTTAGACTTAGCAACCGGTTTTCATCAACTCCGTATTGCAGAGGATAGCATTTCTTTGACATCGTTCCGTACTCGTTATGGATCTTATGAATGGCTTGTTATGCCATTTGGTTTGACGAATGCTCCGGCTTATTTCGTTGACCTTATGAATCGAGTTTTCAAAGACTTCCTCGATCGATTTGTTCTTATCTTTATAGATGATATTCTTATTTATTCTAAAACCGAGGAAGAGCATGAAAATCATCTTCGGATTGTGTTGGAAACTCTTAGGAGCAACCAATTGAAAGCAAAATTTTCTAAATGCCACTTTTGGCAATCTCGTGTGAAATTTTTGGGGCATATTATTTCTGAATCCGGAATTTCCATGGATACTTCAAAGATTGAAGCAATTCAAAATTGGAAGAGACCGGAGAGTGTGACGGAAATTCGTAGCTTTCTCGGATTGGCGGGCTATTACCGTCGGTTCATAAAATACTTTTCTAAGATTTCCGTACCTCTTACTAATTTGACAAAGAAGGGAGTTAAATACATTTGGTCAGACAAATGTGAAGCTTCATTTTAAAAATTAAAAGAACTCGTTTCCAATGCTCCTATTCTTGTGATTCTCGATAGGAACCAAGATTTTATTGTTTATACCGATGCGAGTCGTGTTGGTTTGGGTGTCGTTCTCATGCAACGGGAACGTGTTATTGCTTATGCTTCTAGGCAATTAAAGCCTGCCGAGACTAGATATGCCACTCATGATTTAGAGCTCGCGGCTATTGTTTTCGCCCTTAGAATTTGGTGTCATTATCTTTTGGGAGAGAAATTTGTTCTCTACACCGATCACAAATCTTTGAAGTATTTATTTTCTCAAAAGGAACTTAATTTGCGTCAACAACGTTGGCTCGAGTTTCTTGCATCTTATGATCTTGATATTCTTTATACTCACAGAAAGGGAAATCTTGTTGCCGATGCCCTTAGTCGTAAGCAACAAGCGGTTGTTTCTTTGATGATATCCGAGTGGAATGATCTCGCGACTTTATCCACTTGTGAGATTCGAGATAGTGAATCTAACTCATGTTCATCTCTGGTTTTATGTAGCCTTGAGGCTCATCCTTCTCTTTTAGACCGCATTCTTGAAGCTCAAAAGCATGATCCCGAATTGGTTCTTCTTGGCCAAAGTTGTAGGGATAAAATTGATATTGAAGGTTTGAAAGACTTTGATATTGATGCTCGTGGCGGTATTCGAAAATTTGGTAGACTTATTGTACCAAATATCATTGATCTTCGTAAAGACATTTTAGAATATTCTCATCGTTCTAAATTTACCATTCATCCCAGTAGTAGTAAAATGTACGCGGATATGAAGCGAATTTATTATTGGGATGGAATGAAATCTGATATTGCTAACTTTGTTAAGCGTTGCATGACTTGCCAACTCTTTAAGGCCGAGCATCGAAGGCCCGGTGGGTTATTGCAACCTTTGGAAATTCCAATATGGAAGTGGGATCAAATTTCCATGGACTTTATTGACGGTCTTCCCCATTCTCGTTTGGGCCATGATAGCCTATGGGTGATAGTAGATAGACTTACAAAATCCGCCCATTTTATTCCCGTTCGGTCCAATCGGACCGTACCTATTTTGGCTAAAATCTTTGTCAAAGAAATTGTTAAATTGCATGGAGTTCCTACTTCTATTGTTAGTGATCATGATCCATTGTTTACTAGTGGATTTTGGAAAGGTCTTCAAAAAGCTTTGGGAATGAAGCTTAATTTTAGCACCGCTTATCATCCCCAGTCCGATGGACAAACTGAGCGGGTGAATCAAACTCTTGAAGATCTTCTTCGTGTATGTGTTCTCGATTTTGGTGGAAGCTGGGAAGATCATATTTCTCTTGTTGAATTTTCCTATAATAATAGCTTTCAATCTAGTATTGGTATGGCACCTTTAGAGGCACTTTACGGAAGGCCATGCCGATCTCCTTCGTGTTGGCTTGAAGCCGGTGAGAAACTGGTTTTAGGTCCAGTTTTTATTCATGATGCCATAGAAAAGATTGACCTTATTCGTCATAGGATGAAAGAAGCACAAAGTAGACAAAAATCCTATGCCGATAACCGAAGAAGGAAATTAGAATTTTCTGTGGGAGATTTTGTGTTTATTCGTATTTCACCGATGAAGGGTGTGGTGCGTTTCAGTCGATCGGGAAAATTAGCACCTCGATATATTGGCCCATTTCCCATCACCGAACGCATTGGTTCGGTGGCTATCGCCTTTTATTACCGGCACAGTTTTCTGCTATTCATGACGTATTCCACGTCTCTCAATTACGGAAATGCCTTCGAGATTCTGATTCTGTTCTTGAACCCGGTGTTATTGAAGAAATTGAAGTTTCGCCTAATTTGACTTATGAGCAACATCCTATTCGTATCATTTCTTCGAAGGTTAAACGCCTTCGAAATAAAGACGTTCCTCTTATGAAAGTTCAATGGTCCTCAAATCCTAAGGATTGCTCTTGGGAATCCAGAGAATTCATCGAGCGAACACATCCAGACTAGCTCTCTCATGCTCCTTAAGGTGAACTTCTTATTTCAAATTTCTTCTTTTTATGTTGATATGCTTTTGTTGTTGTTACTTCTTATTTATTTCTTAAAGATTGCGAGGATGCAATTTCTTTAAGGAGGGGAGTCTGTAACAACCCGCATATTTTACGATTGAATATTTAAATATAGAATCGTTAATCGGTTTAAAGTCCGAAAAGCTACTTTTTGTAAAAATTCGAATTGGGACTCGAGACCACCTCCATTGAGTCCAAAATGGCGTTTACAACTTTTTTGAGTATAAACATCGATATGTTTGGAGTTGAGTAAAATTTTGATGTTTTCATTTAGGGCTTTGGGTTTGGGTTTCAGCCCATTAACCCAACATATCAACCCAACTCCACTCCACTCCTCTTCACTCCTTCATATTATTTCCTAACACTCAAGCTTTAGAAAAATGGGGGAAGAGAAAAAGAATTAGTATTCCTAAGCCCTAATCTTCTTTGCAAATTCAAGTTCTAGCTCCAAAATTCAAATGAAGCTTTGGTAAGCATCTCCTTCTTCTTCTCCATCTCAAACTCTCTCCAATTTCAGAAATTTCCTATAACCTAATTTGGGAAATTATTGTTTCTAGACTTAGATTGGAGTTTCTAGAGTTGAAGTTGAAAGAGTAGTTGATCCTCCTTTTGTTTTCAAGCTTCTCCTTTGTTGTTTTGAGTAAAAAGGTGAGTTTTTGAACTCACATCTATTTCTATAGATATCGTTGTTGTTAGGTATGAATTCCTAACACTTATTTATGTTCATTTGCTTTTGATTTGAATTGAATTGGTGAATATTCCAATTTTTGGTGTTTTGAGTTCAAATCTTTAAAAATCCAATCTTTGATGTTTGAACACGTTAGTGGGGTGTTTCGAAGGGCCATACAAGGCTGGGTTGTCGCTTGGCGTAAATCCCTAGTCGATGTTGCTCGCTCGTTCACTCCCGTTCCGTGTAATTGATTTTGCCCCAAAAGGGGGCTAGGCTGAATATGCTTCTGAAGCAGGTTCAGTCGACTGAACCAGGAGGTCAGTCGACTGAACCAGAATATGAAAAATGCGTAGAAGCAGGTTCAGTCGACTGAACCAGTGGGTCAGTCGACTGAACCAGGACCCAGGAAATTTCCTAGGTCTGTATCAGTCGACTGACCCTGGGGATACAAAATTCCTGTCCCTGTGTCAGTCGACTGACCACCTGGTTCAGTCGACTGACCTACTTGTTTCAGTCTATTTAGCCTATTTTGCTAGAGGTTCCAATTTTTATCGATTCGTGATTATCCGATTTGTTGTTATCATTTATTATCTACTCTGATGACTTCTTTTTCGGGATTTTTGAGGATATCCATTTTGATGGATTCGGTATCGATTTCTTTGGGTTTGATTCACATCTTCGTATGTGAATTTTTGATGATTGATTGTTTCTACAATCATTCCCGTGACTTGTCACTTTAAATTACAAAGGTTTCTATACTAGTAGTAAATATTCAAACTCTTTACAAAGATGATTTCAACTCTATTTTTAATACAAAGCTCATTTATAAAACCGTTTTCTAATCTATTTGTATATACAAACCTTTACCTCATTCGTATGAGAAAATCTAATTAAACGGCTTAGCAAAACAAGTGGTATGAAACGCTTGCGTTTACTTCGTTGGTTAATTTATGGACTTGTTCGATTGAAAATCTTGTGACAATTTTCGAGTGGAAATCTACAATTTGTTCGTAATATTTAAGTTAAGCTAGTGGTTATGAGACATGAAGCTAAACTCTTATATTTACTAGCTTAGTGTAATTCACACTTTTTGTTGATCGATGATGATCATTTTGTGATTTAGACTAGCGATGTGCGATGTCTATTTGTTTGTGTGGGGACTAAAAACCCCGTTTGTGGAGCTTCGGCTCAAATTTGGCGGGGTAGCGACCCGTGGTCTTCGGGCCGTTTGTGGAGCTTCGGCTCAAAATTTATGGTTAGCGACCATGGAATAGCGTTCCGTTTGTGATACACGTGTTGGTGAGTTTTCATGCTCCCGTTTGTGATAGGCCTTCCCCCCTTTGTGATTTCTGGATTTCTAGTTGATGACTTCTAGAATTTGTGTTTCACCTCTTTTTGTGATTGGCAATGATATGTTTGTCAATATTTGGGGTTTGGTGAATAAAATAAAGAATATGACATTCTTTTTGGTGCTTTGAGATTCTTGAGATATTGTATGATTTTGTTGTTGTTTAATTTATATTTGTCACAGTTTGACATTTTGGTTATCATATGTTTTTGTTATATCTCCACTCATATCTCATTTTATATATGATAATTATAGCTAGACTGATCCGTTTATTATTTTCTTCTTAAATAATACTCGGGTCAGACCGAGATGTTACATGTGCTTCTGCTTGACTCCTTATCTGGGATCATCTTCTGACTTTTGTCTAACTACATTAGATTGGTAGTTTTTGTTGTTTTTCATTTGAGATAGAGACTCCTTGTTGTATACATATTCTTTTGTCTAGCAACTTGTATCTATTCTTTTGTAAAGTAGTGGATCTTATATGACCACTATTCTGATGTACACTTGTATGACCTATATTCATATCTGATTCCGCCTTTGTGATATGAATGTCTGTGACTGATTTGTGTTATGTTTATTTCTATATTTGTTTCTGAAGGCCTCATAGCCACTGTGTGGTAGCTTCGAGTTTGTATTTGATATGTTGGATTTTCTCTTGAAATGAAATGTAAGTTATTTTATCTGACATATCGGTACTCGCCCAAAGCAATTACACAGATGGTCGCTCCTCAACAGCCTTATTCTTCGTGCTAGTCGACAGCATTACCCAATAGTGTTCTTGGCTAGCGCGAGCATAGAGGTGGGGCGTCACATTAAAGGACTACCAAAAATGCCCTTGAGTTTGTGTAGCCTTCAAGTAATCATTAAGGAATTAATTAATCTCCATTAATATGTGCATTTTCTTTTGATCTCCACCAACATGTGCATTTTCTTTTAATTGTGGTTCATTAGTAAGTGGGCATGTGGGCTCCTCCATGTTACATTATTTCCTTCTTCTTTTCTTTCTTTTAATTTCCATAGTATGTGCATGCATGACTCCTTGAAACCTCTTCTATTTTGCATCCAAATTCCTATAAAATAAAATGTGCAAGTAAATTTTCTTCCAATTAATTTACACACAAAAATTACAATTTTGCCCACATGTAGATGCATGAATGATGATTTGAAAATCCCTTTGTATTTTGGTTTAAATGTGTAAAAACACCCTAATGTGCGATTATTTTAATAAAAAAAGATTAAATATGAAAGTAAAAAAATATATTTTTACATGCACATCAAATACCCCTACACTTATCTTTTTATTCATCCTCGAATAAAGTAAAACTAGGATAAATCCGCTTTCGTAGGAAGCACAGTTACATTGAGCGTATGCAACAAGCCGTTAAACCTTTAGGTGTCCCTAGTAGGATGAGTGTTGTCTCGTGAGGGTTTTCAACGGATACTACCCACAAAATCTAAATGTAATATGCAAAGTTTCTAATGCAAGTTTTATTTATAAAGACATGAATGCAAGTTGTATTTACAAAATGAAGATTTTACTTTAAAATTGACACAAAATAGTAATATACAAGTCTTGGTCATTTTCAAGAAATTTCAGTCTTTTACTATTCAAAGCTTCCAACAAAAATTAAGTTATCATCACAATTGGACTCTAGTTTGGCTAGTTGTATCGGTTGATAACATTGTGCAACTATGAAATAAATTATTTTATTGATTGTTAAAGTTTGCATAGTGGTATCTTCATTTCTTTTTGTAAAATAAGTCAAATCAGTAAAGTCGGGATAATGCTTTGGTTTAAACTGCTTACTCTCTCTTCATTTGAAAAGAAATATCAACAGTATTATTATTTACATACACCTAACTTGGAAAATCGAGGGCAGCTATACCATCCATGCACTGCCTTGCATGCTTACGTGAGAAGAGTACAAAGCATGGGAGTGTACACACTTACGTGTGAACACCTGACTCTAGGTGTTTATTGTAATTATTTATATACATACATACACCTAACTCAGAAAACCGAGGCCAGATATACCGTTCAAGCATTGCCTTTTGGGCTTATGTAAGAAGAGTACAGAGCGTGGTGGGTGTACACACTTACGTGTGTACACTAACTCCAGGTCTTTTTTTTTTGAATTTATGTTCTTTTAAGAGAAGAGAGAGTTTTGCAAAATCATCTTAGCACCACTTAACTTTAACGACTAAAAATGTTAACGCGTGTACTTTAAATCAACCACTTTTTTAAACAAAGACTACAACTTAGAAAACACTTCATAATCATCACCTATGAGTCTCCTATATACTAATTACACGATTGTTGCTTGTAATTTATACTTTACTTTCTATTATTCGCCGAGATAAGAAATTTTTCAAACATTTCAATCTAATGACCAAAACTATATGCTTACTCTATCGTGCCTATTCAAAAGTAAATTAATACGCAATTTTTTTTTTCAATTTTTTCTATAATAAAAGGAAAGAACATGCAAAAATCAAACCATGTAAAATTAAAATTAAAATGAGACCCCCACACACTTCATTTTGACTTGATTTTGACTGTGTCCCAAGAGTCAACCCAAGTGAAAGGAGAAAGATAAAAGGATTAAAAATATGACCTATATTTATATGAAAATGAAACAATCCGTCAAGGAGTAAATGAAACGGTCTTCTAAAGATCGATTCATTTGCCTTGTTGATTAACTAAAAACATAGAAAACTAGCAAAAGAAAATTGATAAAAATATGAGAGTGTGAAGGCAATTTAGAGGCAATTTCCACTCTCTAGATCACATAAATCAACAAAATGAAGTTATGATCTCTCTTTTCTTGTCATTAGTGTAATTAGTTGATGTGCTTATCATTAGTATGGTATGTTTATGCTATTAATTAGCACAATATAAACCATCAAACTATAACACAACTGAAAGTCTATATTATGGTGGATCGATTATACAAATGACAAGTATATAACTAATTTAAACTATAGTGTAACAATAGTAAAGTATGTAAATAAGAATAATGACACCAGGGATTTTATACTGGTTTGGACCTTCCGTCCTACGTCCAGTCCCGAAGCTCCTCTTCGGAATTTCCTTTCACCAAATAACCCTCACTTCACCCGAAGGAACAAGTTTACAATAGCAAAGTTTTCTTTATCAAGAATGTGTACTCTATTACACAGATTTTGACTATATAGTACAATTGAACTTCCTATATCTCTTGAATGATTGAATACAATACTGTTCGAGAGAGTATGGAAGTGTATGATCTCAGATTTGCAGATTTGATAGCAAGTAGATGGTTAGAACAAGAGATGATCAAGATAGAGAGTCGAGTAAATTAGTTGAGTTTTTATGATCCTTCTTGATTCGTGTTTATATAGTTGTAGAAGGTTGCTTCTAGTAGTTACATCTCTTCCCTTTCAGTCTAGAGTCGTCACTGTTCACCGGTGAAGAGTTGTGGAGGAGAGATGGAGTTGTGTCTCTTCGGAGATGACAGTTGTAATTTGAATTATCTGCCCCGAGCCCAGTTTCAAACGTCTAAATGGTGTTTTCAGACGTTTGAGAACCTTTTATTATTTTTGTTCATCTTCTACGTTCAGACGTCTGAAGTTCTGCATTCAGACGTCTGAACCTGTTAAGTGATGTTCTCCTGAGTTTATTCTTGAGTGTATCTCTCTTCGATCTTCGTGCAACTTTGTAGATGAATCTCTTCAGTGCTTTAGTCATCGTCTTGTCACAGTAGTGGTTTGTCTTGCTTTGTATTCATATCTGTATAGTTGTATGATATATATATGATTTCCATTGTATAGTTGTCATCGTCAAAACCGTAAACTAAGGGTTCTAACAACAACCACTAATACACATTTATCTCTTATGAAATATGACAACAAAGTTGAAAGCAAAATCTATTTTAAGCATGGCCTATTAACTATTGTTTAGAAATATAGGCCATCAAATTTAAATTTCAACTATCACTTCATTACCATCATCATATGTAGATGAAGAGGTAATCATTGTTTGTGATTGTTTAAGCATAGCCTATTTGTTGTCAATAATATAGGCTATCAAATTCACATCAAAAACAACAAGTTAAACCACTTCATATTAAGCAGAAAAAGAGAGCTTAAACATCAAAATGTTGCATCTACATACTAGAGAGCTTCATTACCCTAAATTGTAGGGATTAGTCTCTCATATTTGTTATCATATGAACAAATGTAGAAAGCAACATGAAACTAACAAGAGGAAAAAGAGAGCAAAATGTAAGGAAAACTATTCTAATTTCATAAAATAAAAGAGATCTACACTACAACATGAAAGGGAATAAACATGAAAAGGAGAAGATAATGTATTAAATTGCATAAAAAAGAAAAATTACATGAAGATAAAAATGGCTAAGTAGCCATGAAAAGAGAAAGAGAAGAGCTTGTTTATTTGTGAGCCTAAACTAAACTAAAGAGAGACTAAGGAGGGGTGGGGGTTACATGAAACATAAGGGGTCTTTATACATGTGTTAAACCCTAATTCATATTTTTGGTGAATGCCCAAATTGCCCTTGAGGTAGTGTGGTGGCCAAGTAATCATTAACATCCACTAATCCCCCACTTAAATGTACATGAAGCCATTAATTCCATAAGCATGTGCATTAGCCTCTAATTTGTACATTAAGTTAGGTGGTAGGTGGGGTCCTCCATTATCTTCACTTTGAATTATTTCCATCTTCATTTGTTCTCTTCACTCTTGTGCATGCATATATCATCATGAGACCACTTGTATATGAATTCAAATTCCTACAAAAGAATATAGAAATTTTCAATTAAATTTTAGAAAATTAATATATGCACAAAAATGACCATTTTGCCCTTGGATGAAGATGAATATGTGACGATTTGAAAAAAATATGAATTTTGGTTTAAACAAGTTAAAATACCCGATATGATCATTTATTTAATTTAAATAGATTAAATATGTTGGTAAAAATATGCACATTTACGTGCACATCACTTGTGAAGTACGAGGGATATAGATTGAGCTCAGAAAACCAATCCACAAAAGATTTCAAAATTAAACGTTATTTTTGGAAAAACGAATGTCGTTTTATTAAATATCATATGAGTTATTTTCTTTTCAATGATTTTTGGGATAGATAGAATAATTAGTTGAAGTTCATGTTCATTTTCACCAATTTTAAATTCAAGCTCATCATTGAAAAATTATTCAAAATTATTGACTTTAAAATCAAAATGGTGATTTAAATCTACTCCTTCAGAATTCAACAACTCATCTTTGAAAAGTCCAAAAAAAATTTGTTCACTAGATTCATCTTCTTTTGTTGAATTATTCACAATTTCATCATTTTCAAATTGTAAAGTTCTTGTTTGAAATTCTTATGGTCAGAAAAAGGAAGATCGAATTTAAAGTCAAGATTCTCACCCTCAAAAGAGTTGAAATCCAAATCAATTCCCGCATTTTCAACAACTTCATTAAGATTGTCGTTTTCAATTTTAAAAGTTGTTACTTGAAAATCGTCTATTTTGGTTACAGGTGGATTACCATTTGACTTGTCACACATTAGGATTTGATTTTGTGCTCACGTTGTTTTATGTATGTTTCAAACAACAAATCCGTGTAATTTTTTTGATTTTCTTCCATTTGCTCAACTAAATCAAAATCATGATTATTAATTTGAGAATTTGAAATTGTTAAGAACAAAAATTGTCAATCGTGCCATAATTGAAACTATTTCCATTGCCAAAATCATTTAAAAGTGGTTCACATTTCCATTTTGATTTTGAAATTCATTTTGGAGTTCGAAATTGTATTAACATGGGTTATAATCAAAATCATTAGTATTTTGAAGTGAATTAAAATTTTGATGATTTTGAAATCTTAGACTTGAGTTATGGCACATATATGAATTACACAAATTATTTATCATTTGATTTTGTTGTGTAGAAATTTCGAGTAAAGATTTAATAGTTTCAATACTCTTTTCAAGAATAGAGGGTTGACCATTATTTTGAAAACTTTCTGTTGCAAAAGTTGAATTATTTGTACAATAGCTGTTATTAAAATATCCATAAGTATTTAATGTGAAACTATATGGATTATGTTGATTTTCACAACTATTGTAAAATCTTTGCGACTAAGGAAAATTCAGACGTTTTCAAAAAAAAAATGGAATTTGGACTTTGGATTTTTTTATTTTTATTTGTTTTTGTTATATATCACTACAACAAAACAACCATATTACAACCTTTCCTTTACAACTTGCACAAATTGGCAGTTGTAATAGGTATTTTATAACAGCTGTTTATTTTTAGCGGTTGTAGTAGATGTACTTTTAACAACTTTATTAGTACAATAGTTGCAATATATGTTTGTAACAACTATTTTCTTGTGCCCTTTGTAAATAACTTATCGATAACAACTGTTTTTGGCAGTTGTCTCGCTACATTAAGCTTTTCTATTGATAAAAAATTCCCTTATTTCATTCGCCTGCCAAATGTATTGAAGTAAAATAAACATGGCCGCAAAATTTCCTAAATCCAAACCCTAACCCCATCCCGCTGCTGTCTACCATTGCCATCCACAAAATTAAACCGCACTGGCTAAAATTGACGAAACACTCTTCCAAATCCTGACCCATTGCTCTCCTCCATCTGTTCGCCTCCATTGCTACCCACATTTGCTCGCCTCCGTTGTTACTCGCGTTTGCTCGCCTCTATTGCTGCTCACCTCTGTTGCTGCCCGCCTTCGTTTGTTTCTCGCCTTTGTTGCCTTGCCGTCGACGAAGCTGTAGGTATGTTGGAGTGCACAAAATATTTTCTATTTTGTTTTTTTCCATCTATGCTATAACATATTTTCGTTGTAAGTTCTCAAATTCCACTCATAGAAAAAATTTAAATAATAATGATTATAATTGACTGTGTATTAAAATATTTATTTGTGATAATAACATAGTATTGCAAGAAAAGTTGTATAACTCATTGGTTCTAAAATTTACAATTTTATTAGATGAGAAACATCCTAGGAGATTGTGGTTTTGTTTATGCTCTAGGCTTTAGTATTACTACAGTTTTGGAATAGTTTCTTTTAATCTTCTTTTAGTTGAAAGCTAAGCACATATAAAAAACAACTATACATATGTGTGCATGTGCTTCTATGTGCATGTATATGGATGCAACTCTGTGCATTTGTGCACGCACAGGTTAGTATGTGTGTGCAGCCTGTGTGTGAGTGTGTATGAGCTTGTGCATGTGTGAGTATACATGTATGTGTGTGTGTAAGCCTCTGTGGGTTTGTGAGCTGCTGTGTGTATGTGCTGGTCCGTCCGTGTGTGCGTTAGTCCGTGTATGCATGTGCAAGTGTGTGTTGCCAACCAACCTTAAAAAATTAATTAAATATATAAATATATAAAAATTCATTTTCTATGTTAATGAAAATAACCACATCGTTTATGCATTGTACTGGTACAATATCCAGTGTCCATATGTAGCATTAATTAGTTCTAGTTAAAAATAACAAAGTAGTTCTAGTTAAAAATAATAAAGTAATTCTCGATTGATTTAGGAACTTATACATACCTAATTCTGTTGAAAATAAATTATGTATCGGTGACATAAATTCAAGATGTGTTAGATTATAGACTTAATTTAGAACGAGCAAGTTATGACATTTATGGATATAGGTTATGGATTTTTCTTTATACCGTCATGTATCTTTGTTTTAATTATATTTTGTCTTGCGTGGGTTTGTATGAACTGAAACAAGATGAAAATACACTAGAAAATAAAAACTCATGGGTGTGATACTTCATCATATGAATAGAAAATGCATTAATTTTATTTCATTCTACAAAATATTTAGGATACAATACATACAATATATTATGCATGGGATATGCTAACAAATGGACATGAAAGAGCTTGGACGAGAAGAAGCTCTTTTTCCTATTTGGAAACTGCGAGAAATGCAAAAAATTGGAGTTCAATCACTTATTTGAATACCAGTTAGCTGCATTTCTCTAAAGTGCAAGGCTTACATCTTCAAAACACACTCAATTTTGTGATTTCCTTTCTGATACTATTTCTTCTTAATATTATTCTTATTTTAGCAAATATATAACCTTGCATGCATAATCTATTTTGTTTCAATTTGCCCTATACAATAACCATGTTACAGGCAAGTTTAGAGGATCTTTTTTTTTCTTTTTTTATTTTTTCACCCAGTTACTTGTAAGGCCAATGTAATAATGGAATTATCTTGAAAGTATAGAAACCGAGAAAGAAAAAAATAGGATAGCAGCGCTATGCTGCTACAATAACACTATGAACAACTACTACAATATACAGCGGCGACAAAAAAATTAAAATATACTATATATGTTTTGAATATTTTTTGGTTAAAGGTAATAAATTTTGTTGTCACCGTAAGTAATCCAAAGATTAGAACCAACTCTAGCAACCATGTTTACAATTTGATAGAATTAAAACATTCACAATTGTAAGTTAATGTGCGTTGACAAATGGCTACCAATCCATTATTCGATAAGAAAACTTTATTAGCAGATATGATATTCTATTTGATTACTGATGTATGAATAATAAATTAGCTTCTATTCTAACAATTTTGTTGCAGTCTTAACATGAATTGTTGGAAGGTTAAATAACTTGAATTTGTGTTGTAGTTTTAAATTAAATTTTTATTTAGATTTCTAAATAATATTCTATAATAACTTTATATGAGGCTAATTTTGTGTTATAATATTAATCTATTATGTTGCCTAACACTATATTACTAAACAATTGTTATTGTTAATATGGTGTGCTATGACTTTCATTATGTAAAAACTTTGTGATGTCTTTGCATTTGAGTATATTGACCATTTTCTGTGATATAGATCTTAGGGTCATTATATTTCATCTTTGTATATGTGAACAACCCCTTCAATCCATCTGGGACCATATATATCTATGAACCATACTGTAAAGTATGATGAAAATCAAATTAAGTAAATATTAAAGAAGATCAGTCGACCTATAAAGTTTAAGTTTTGACAGGCATGCTGAAAGTGTAGTGTAGTGCAAGTTCCTTTTTCGCATGTAACTAAGTGATAAAACATTATTTGTTGTTGAAGTACATGTAAAAGAAGGGACTATTTAAAACTTACTAGTTTCTTTTGCCCTTGTAGTTATTAGTTTCTTTTGCATGTGCACCCAGTTGGATCTATACAAGATATGGACAAAACGTTGGTCCATTTGCCAAGGTTTTGTAATTTTTGATTATTATTTTGATTATTATTTTCATAGTTATGAGTATGTAAGAATGAGTATTTATATATTTATTGTTTCGTAGAATGACAGAGGAATATAAGCAAGCCATTCGAAATTTTGTATACATGCATGCTAAAAGTGAAGGAAATCCAGAAAAAATTATATGCCCCTGCTATAAATGTAGGAATCTAATTTGGCAAACATTAAGGAATGTTGTGTCACATTTGATTTGTTTTGGAATTGACCCAACTTATGATGTATGGATTTTTCATGGGGAAAAACATCCTTCACAAAATAAAAGCGATGAACTGATAAATACATACAGAATGTTTTTGGATGTACAAATATATGATGAGGAATAGAAGCTAATGCTAATGATAGACACGGGGAAGGTATTAAGGAAATGACGGAGATTGCTTAAATTCCTTTGTACCATGGCTGTGCAAGCGACACAAAGTTGTCTGCTACAATACTTCTTTACAAGCACAAAGCGCGAAATGGTATATCTGACACAACATTTGTAGAACTTCTTAAACTTCTCAAGGATATGCTGCCTAAAGAAAACATGCTTCCTGATTCGACATATGCAACAAAGAAGTTGCTTAAATCATTTGGTTTAGGCTATAAGCAGATACATGCATGTGTAAACGATTGTTGTTTATTTAGAAAAGAGCTTGCATATAGTGATTTCTGTCCTAAATGCGGTAAGTCTCATTGGAAAAAAACAAGACTAATGAGGATGGGAAGCAAGCCAAAATACTTGTGAAGGTTTTGAGATACTTCCCACTGATACCAAGATTGAAAAGAATGTTTACATCACCAGAAAGATCAGAACAACTAAAATGGCATAGTAGCCATAAGAATGAAGATGGTAAATTGCGTCACCCAGTAGATTCTTCTCAATGGGCTATGATTGATAGAATGTATCCTTCTTTTGCTTCCAATCCACGAAATTTAAGGCTTGGTCTTGCATCTGACGGCTTTAATCCTTTTGGTGATTGGAATTGTGCATATAGCTGTTGGCCAGTGATTCTTGTTGCTTACAACTTTCCTCCATGGCTTTGTATGCATAAAGATAATATGATGCTATCTACAACCACTTATTGAAGATTTGAAAAAATTGTGGGATAAAGGGGTGAAGATGTATGATGCTTATATTCGTAGTGAATTTAGATCAAATGCTATTCTGATATGGACAATCATTAATTTTCCAGCTTATGGAAATTTAGCCGGTTGCACTATAAAGGGTAAGAGAGCATGTCCTATTTGTGGCGTTAATACCTGCTCAGTATGGCTACCATTTAGTAAGAAATGTGCATACATGGGTCATAGATGATTCCTTGAACCTAACCATGAATATCGTCAACGGAAAAACTTATTTGATGGAAATATAGAGAATAGACAAAGGCCACAAATACAAACTAGTATTCAAATCTTCGACGATGTTCAAGATATTAGTAATGGTTGGGGGAAAAAATCAAAAGGGGAAGAGAAAGGTGAAAGGAAAAGAAAAGGACAACTGAGATGAAAAAAGGATGTAAGATGTGGAAAAAGAGGTCCATTTTCCTTGATTTGCCTTATTGGAAGGTAAAATTTAACTAAAAACAAATTGCTTTTCATTTTCTATTCATGTTTGCTACTTAGTACTTTATTATTATTTAGTCATATGTGTTTTGTCAATTTCTTAGGCACTCCCTTTACGGCATAATCTGGATGTGATGCATGTTGAAAAATATATTAGTGAAAGTATTCTTGGTACATTGCTTGATATCAAAGGAAAATCGAAAGGTGGCCTCAAATCACGACAAGATCTAGAAGCGATAGGCATTAGAAAAAAGTTGCATCCCATAAACATTGGAAATAAAGTATTGCTCCTAGCTACGCCATGCGCCTTAACCGATCAAGAAAGGGAGATCTTTTACAGTAGAATGAAGAATTTGGAAGTGCCTGATGAATACAGCTCAAATATTAGGAAATGTTTCACAAAACAAGACAAGGTTTCAAGTCTTAAGTCCCATGATTATCATGTTTTGATGTAAATACTGTTGTCTGTAGCATTAAGAGGACTTCTACCTATAGGGATAAGAAATGCACTACTACGACTATTCTCATTTTATAATGACATATGCCAAGGAGTGCTTGATAGGGATAAAGTAGAATTAATGGAGTATCAGGTTGCATCAACACTATGTGATCTAGAGAGGTTCTTTCCCCTTCCTTTTTTGATATCATGATTTACTTGACAATATATTTAGGGAGGGAAGCAAGAATTTGTGGGCCGGTCCAATATCGATGGATGTATCAATTTGAGAGGTAAAATTTATTATGAGTACTTAATGTGGTTAATAGTATATGCAGTTATGAAAGTAATTTGTTTATGCATTTTGGTTTGGGACAGTTTGGCACAGGTCCCTAATAAGTTTCAAAATACACAAAAACCCCAGTAAAAAAATGTTTGTAAATTAGGTCCATAGAATTAAGTTATCGAATAATAGCATACACTTATGCAATTATTCAGTGAATAGTTGCAGATATTTATGCAATTATATCAAAAAATTACAGACATTTCCACACTTATTTACTGAAAAATTGCGGAAAATTCCGCAATTATTCACTGAAAAAAGTGCATAAATTTATGCAACTTTTGGATATAATTGCATAAATGTCTGCAATTATTCAGTGAATAATTGCATAACTATATGCAATTACTTAGTAACTTGATTCTAGGGACCTAATTTACATACTTATTTTTACTGGGGTTTTGTGTATTTTGAAACTTATTAGGGATCTGAGCCTAATATTCACTATTGGTTATAGGTATATGAAAATATTAAAGGGGTATGTTAAAAATCAAGCACAGCCTGAAGGGTGCATTATTGAGCGCTATTCTGCCGAAGAATGCACGAAATATTGCTTTGGATATATTAAAGATGCATTACATATTGGAGAGAGGAAAAATCGAAATAAAGTGGAACAAAGTGATTTTATACTCGAGGGGCATCCTATTTTCAAAGGAAAACCTATGACAATCGGTGAGGAGGTGATTAGTGCTGCTCATCGATACGTCTTGTTTAATACGGAAGAAGTAGAGCCGTATATAGAGTAAGTATAAGTTCAACAAACTATGATCTATAAAATAAATTAGATCTTTAACTACATTTATGTATGTAGAATGCACAAAGAGGAGCTGAAATGTTTGCATCCTCATCTTTTACGAGATGATTTGGAACTTTCAAAGTTGCATTCAGACTTTTAGTTATTGGTTTGAAAAAAAGGTTGAAAGCTATATTTAAAAAAAAATTAACGATGAAAGGATTACATCATCGTAAATCTTTATTTAATATATTATACTTGTCTAGGTTAAATATGATGGACGTGTATCCAATGTAAGCAACATAATAAAATGGCTTTCATATGGACCTCGTTCGCAAATAATTTCTTATTCTGGCTATATTATTAATGGTCGACGTTTTCATACGAAAGATTTCGAGAAGGCTACACAAAATAGTGGTGTTTCCATTGAGGCAAGTATTGTTTGTGTAAATGGGTCCATTGAGAAGGTAATATATTACAGGGTCTTGCGTGACATTTTCTTGTTGGATTATGGTCAATTTCGAGTTGCCTTGTTCAATTGTGATTGGGCAAATATCTATCGTCGAGTTAAGGTTGAAGATGGATTTACATTAGTCAATTTACATCAGTTCCAAAATCAATTTGCAAGCGACCCTTTCATCTTTGCAACACAAGCCGTACAAGTCTTCTTCTCTAGAGAAAGTTGTTCTTCAAATTGGTATGTTGTGTTGAGAGCACCCTTTAGAGGGTTTCATAAGTTGGAAAAATATGATGAGGATGAAAAGTCAACTAGTAAACCACTAGACGAGTCACTACTTGATGATAGAGACGTAGATAATGGGGATGAAAGATATATAAGGAAGGATTGTGATGGCATTTTGGTATGATATAAGCATACTTTATTAATTTCTTATTTTATGCATAGTCATATATTTCTTAAAATGTGTAGTTATATGGTTAAACAATAATGTAAAATATTAATTTTTTTGTATGTGTTAGTCTAAAATGCCAGAGTTTGTACGTCTACATTTAAAAAATCTTATGTATCACATGGATTCAATGATTTTCTTAGATTGATGTCTTAACATGTATCAAAGTAATTTTATTTCATATTGTACGTGGTTTTTATTTGTATATTTTATTTTATACATGGTTGTTACAAAGCAGTGCTATATTTAGTGTGATGTTCTAATTCTTTGTAAATTGTTATGTTTTTTTATAGGTCGACCACTTACTAGAAGAAGAGTGAACTTGTAGTATCAATGGGGGAGAGAGAACAACATGATGGAGAGGTATTCAAAATATCTTATTTATATAAATGTCTATTTTCTTTTGTATCGATAGGAAGTCAATTTTGCAGTATTGCTATTATGTATGATTTGTTGAAGTTGGTTTTATAGTTTGATGTTTTCTTGTGGTTTCTTGAGTGTTGATTTTGCAGTATAACTTTAGTTCAACATTAATTCTACTAGCTGCATCAAGCATTCAACATCATTCTACATTAGTTCTGCACTAGTCTAGCTTCTGATCTACATTTGTTCAGTTGTCTTCATCTCACTTCTTCACTTTTGCATGAGGTACACATCATCTTTGCATCAATTCAACCTATTTGACTCATGTATTTCACTTGACTGGCATAAGTAAATCTCAATACATGGTCAAGTAAAAAAACATTAATACTAGGTACTTATTACTAGTTTATTTGCTGATTTTTTAAAACATACCATGTTGAGAGTATGTGGATATATTCGCTACTTATCATATATCACTTAAATTAAACAAACTTACATAGTATACTTTATAAATATACAACTTTTATACAAAACTAAAGACCTTGTAAAAATTAAAAGAATTGTATAACACGAGTCTCTAAACTCTGAATTTACTTTGAAAATTTCGCTCTGGTCACTTTTTGTGCTTCCCTGTTTTATCTTGTTATTTATTATTGTCTTGTTATTAGTTCTCTAAAGATAAGGAGAATGGTCTGTTAAACTAAATATAGTCCAATAACGGTTTTCATCCTAGTTCCTTTAACAATTTCAAAGAATAATTGATTTAAATATTCTTCGCTTTTCTCTGTCTTATTCTTCTTCTTGTATTTCTTCCCTCAATATTTCAAAATGTGCTCCATTTTTGATTAAAAGGTGACAATATATGTATGCCACTCCAGTTCCTGTACTCATTTCTATAATTTTTTATTTTTTATAATATATTGCTAGTTGCTGTGCACTAAAACTATTTCTAGAAAACTACTTCACACTAAATGAATTTTGAAAACCTTTTAAGAGGCGCAACATGATCAGCTTTTTATGAACTATTTGAAGTACGAAACAGAGGATGCATAACGTTATTTATCTACGAAGACACGTAGGTTAATGTGCCTAATCCGATTGGTATACATCAATATACAGACAAATAAGATTTCAACAACTTCAATATAAATCCACTTAACTGAACATTTAATATTATTTTATACAGCATAACTATGAGTGCAGCAAAATACCACTTAAGTAGCAACGTATGCAACAACAGATCTGATCCACATGAAAGAACAGTTCACATTACAATGCAAAATACTAATCACGATCTATAAAGTAATCTAAACTTTATGCAAAGCTACTGTCATGCAATTTGAATATACAATTTATAGTTATAGGCTTATAGCTCATACAGTGGCAATATAGTAATAGTTTGTATATTTGACATGAAATTAGAAAATACATTTGGCAGTTGTGGTAATTGAAATTATGCAAAGTTAAATTGCTACTGTCAATTATCTATATAATTCTGTGCAATGTCAATATCATACTTTATATATAGTAAAAAATTCTCAAAAGGATACCTATGCTACACAACAACACCAGCCTTATAACATCAGACACCATGTTATAATTCTAAAACCCAGCTTTGTTATTTAGAAAATCTGTTTTTTATACTCTGAGTATTTCTAATTATGTCTTTTATCAGTAATTATATCCAGAATATGTATTTTCCAAAGAATAATTGAGTAAAGTAGAAATAGCACATAATAGCCAGTTGTAATCGAATGGGTGAGATCCTATAATTAATTAATGAAATACATATATTATCATTGGCATAAGTTCTGCCTTATTAGCCTTGACGGTTGGCATTCTTTATTATTATGTATTTCACTGACTTTAGATCTTGATATTTCAGAGCTCAAAGACAGCGATCAAATGAGCAAAGAGGCAAAGTCTAGCTGCAGTTGCAGCAGTTCATGCTGCTGATGAGAGGGCTGGTGGTGTTAGAATCAATGAAATCAAAGGTGACAGTCTTGAAGTTGCTAATTCGCTTCGGGATTTAAATTGTGCTGTAAGAAGATCTCCTCGAAAGAATACTAAACATCTAATACGGCCCCCTCGTCCACCCGGAAGCAACCCTGGCCATACTACAAACTCGATACAACCCGCTCCTTCTCCACCCACTAGCAGCCCTGTCCATACTACAAACCCGATACAGCCCCCTCCTTCTCCACCCACTAGCAGCCCTGTCCATACTAACTCGATACATCCCCCTTCTCCTCCACTCTCAAGTAACCCTAGACATACTTCAACCCTCTCGGATATCACTCCAAGCCAGCTTCCAGCAGATTCTATTGAACGTTATATATTGAAGAAACCTAGAAAAAAAGAGGAAGGACAATGTTGAAATCATTTGCTATGTTACCAGGTGAGAAGCCAGAAGTAGAGTTTAATTAAAGAGGACAAGCCATAGGTCCCAATTCCAAGCATTTGTCATCATATATTGGTACTCTAACAAGGAAGACGATGCCTATGACCATTATTGAATGGAAGAAAGTCGATGACAAATTGAGGGATGATCTATGGATGTGCATTCAGGTACTAAATTATAATATATATTAGCATTGTTTTTTCAGCATAATCTTTTTAATCAGTTGATTGGGTTTGGGAATAGAGGATGTTAGCTTGCTAATTGAACTTTGATTTCTTAATTTTGCCTTGATTACTAGCAGTTTCAAGTTAAGATATAACATAGATGTTATACTATGTTATTCAAGTGATATAGAGATAGAAACAGTATTATCGTACTGTTGAAACATTATTTATTTGATTATATTTGTTTGTATGTACTATTTATTTTCTTTTATAATAATAAAGTAGAGTATAACTTTGAAGTTCTAATTTTCTTTCAGAAAATGAAAGGTATACCATAGTTTTTCCTAGTGGTAGGAAAAAACATGATATTGTGTTTAGAGCTGTAAATAGAAAATGGAAAGATTTTGTTTGTTCGCATCATGTTTATATATTATAGGAAAAATAATATGGTATTAAGTTTATATATCATAGGTGCAAATAGAAAATGAAAGCTAAAAACTGAAAAAATAAAAATAAAGGCATATATATATATATATGTGTTATATTAGTTACAGTTTGGTTTGTAACATGTGATGAATCATTGCATTATATCTATCTTCATCATTTATTTGTTGACGATATCATCGACAGACAGGACATGTGGGTAAAGCTGTGGTGAACGTCAGAACAAATATATGTTCATCTTTTTGCTATTGCACCTGTCCCTTGTGCCTTACCTTATTGTGCACTTGACCACCCTAGTCTTATCTTGAGTTAGTTGTGTCCTTATATATGTGATGTGCTGTAAAATCCCCTACTTAGAGGCCCAAAAATAATGGCTATGGATACTGCATTCATCCATAGTTATTAATCCTCGACGATCAAATACGGTAATATTAGATACATTGATATAACAGATACACATAGATGTGCAAAAAATTTGAAATCATTAAACAATTTCACATTCCATTCAAATCATTTCAATTTCATTACATAATCCCACATTCGAGTACCACGTTCGGAGAAAATATAATTATTACAACATACGGCAAAAGCGACATATGAAGATGCCCCATTGGATGATCAGAATCTAAACATAGGCAATTAAACAACTTTTCCTTTACAACAAAACACATCGGAATCAAAATAGAAAAGAACTCCTACTAGCTAGCTTGTCTCCTACACGTCTCTGGAAGCTTATTCATCTAAAGAGGTACCTGAAAACCTCAACTGTCAAACTACTCAAAATTAATTGAGTACCCGAGAGTTTAAGGGGAAAACATAAACTTCGAGTCGGACATTAAGCCTGGTATGAATAATAACCTACCATCTCGAACCATTTAGATATCTAGTGAGACCACGCCGCTTAGCGGAACGGGTTTTCTCCTCATTGGTATCTTATTAAAAACTTATAATAACCATATACTGTGCTCCTGCATCCACAATGGTTAAAAACATAACAGTTCAAAATATTATGATGGTATAAAAACAAGTAAATCATTTTAGATTTCTCATCACCATTCATTTTGACTATCTGCCTCAGTTATAGTTTCTAGGGTCTCTATTAACCTATTAGTTTTCATGGGCTGACTATTAACCTATTTAAAGTGTATGGACTATCTATCCGGTCTCATAGTTTTCATGGGATCACTAAGAACCTATTGGACCCTGCCAATAACTTCATTAATTCATGGGTTCTCCCTGAACCTATTGGTGTCTCCAATAACTTCCCTCCTATCATAGTTTTCATGGGTTGACTATGAACCTATTGAATTCTGTCAATAACTTAATCCGGATACAGTTTTCATGGGTTCACTACAAACCTATTGGCCCCTACCAATAACTCTTTCTAAACATAGTTTTCATGGGTTTACTATGAACTGTCTATCTGACAACTTCTATAATCAGTATTTAGGCTTCCTATATTCTGGTCTATCTGATCTCCTAGATGCAATTCTACTCATACAGGAGTTAACTTAATTTATATTCCCTACTGGGTCAACCTAACTGGTTATTCTTCCCTTTCTCCCCCAAAATACAGTTATGGGTCCATTTTACAGTGAATATGTATATTAAAAGAAGCAAACATTATAACATAATAACACCAACATATGTGGTTTAATATCCTTGAAATCATTTTCATATGAAACATGGTTAATCCCTTTAACCTATAACTTTATCAAGGAAAGCTTCTTCAAAAACTCCATACTTAAAAGCCATTTCAAAACTCATTTATTTTGCCATGGATTTTCCTTTAGAAATGAGATTGGGTTCTTTGTTTTGAAAACTAAGGCTTTCGATACCTTAAACCTTTACTTTCAAAACCATTGGATAACCTCCTTTGAAAGCATTCAAATCTTCTTTTCAAAACACTAAGCATATGTCTTTCGAAACACTTTAAAACATCTCTTTCGAAACCATCAAAACATATCTTTCGAGAGTAATAAAGCATCACTTATCTATTCTATTATATAAGAAAGAGAATATATAACTCTTAGTATTCTTATCTCTCATTCACTCTCAGGCTGAATAGTGCATTCTCCTTGATTTTTGGTATAATTTTCCTTTCCCCCTAAAATTTTTCAATATTCCACAAAACTACTATCGTTAACATAGAAATTAATGTTACCATTGTTCCTTTTGATAAAATACTCTTATGTACATTATTATTATTATTATTTTGATAAACTTATAATCATTATTTCTTTCTAATCTAACAGAGATCTCTTTCTCTTCTCCATGTTATCATTACATTTTTTTCATTCATCATTTGTTTTCTATCATTATTTTACATCCCTCCCATTTATTTTTTTATTCATCATGTTATCTCTTACCCTATTTCAGTTTTATATGTATAATACAATTCAAAAAAACTAAAAAATATATTTCTAGTCTAAATCAACTTAAAGATTCTATCCAAATAGTTTTTTAGTCAATCTCTTTAATTTTTTATCTAACTATAATTTGATTGAATTCATCATTAGTTCTTCAATTTTTATTCATCTTAAAAAATTATCATTTTATTCAAGTTTTGCAGAGATTATATTTCTATTTGTTGCTTTTAATAGTTTCACAGAAAATTTGTCTAAAATCTCCAAAAAAACTTGGCTTACTGATCTATCAAATTGGATGTAAAGGTTTGATTTTTATTTTATTACCTTTATTTTCATTTAGTTTAAGGTTGAATTTTTTGTTCTATCAAATTGGATTTAAAGGTTTAATTTTTATTTTATTACTTTTATTTTCATTTAATTTAAGGTTGAATTTTTTGTTCTAGCTCTAAATAAATTATTTCAGATCTTTACTTCAAATTTTATGTCCAAAAAATTGTTTCTTTTTTATTTTTATTATAATTTGCATGAATATGAATATGGTTTCCTTTGTATTTTAAGGAGGTTATCAGATTTATTAATATATTGATATCACATAATCTTTGTTATTTTGTAAAATCTGTAATACAAAAGCTTGACTATTTCTTATTTTTAAGTTTTCTATTTACATCGACATTCATCTTATGTGTGTTCATTTAGTACGATCATGATTTTCATTTCCTTCATTCATTTTGTAGGGAATAATTAGCTTATTAACATATAGATATAAAATAGTCTTAAACTTTTTATATTACACAAGTGGTAAAGTTGATATTTTTATTTTGAATTATAATTATATACAAAAATAAAGTTGGAAAAAATCTCATATTTTCTTATTTTTTAGTTTTAATCTGTATCATTATCAACTTGGTTTCCTTCATATTCTACGTGAGGTTATTGGATTTATTAATACATCAATATCATAAAATCTTTGATCGTTTTTATAATATTCTTGATATGTAATGCTGAACTATTTTTTAGTCCTCAAGTTTTATATTTACATCAACGTTCATCTGATTTATGTTCGGTTAGTACGATCATGAATTTTATTTCTTTCATATATTTTGTACAGCATAATTGGTTTACTAACATATGTATACCGAACAATCTTAAATTATGTATAATCTGAGACAAAATTGATGTTTTCATTTTTTAACATATGTATTTAAGAAAATAAAGTTGGGGAAAATATTATCTAAGAAGTAAAAGAATAGTCAAATAATAAATTTTTATGTCATATTTGAGGAAAGAAATATAAACGTATAAATATTACTTTTGTTTTGTCTATCGTATGTAACTTTATGTTGAAAGTTTAATTTTAAAAATGTGTTACATAAACTTAATTTTTAGTTAAATATTCTACTTTTTTATACTCAGCCTAGACTTATTTTTGTAATATGAGATATTATTCATCTTAGTTGTCCTACGGTTTAGTACATTTTCCAATAGCGATGCTTCATTAACCGTGAAATGTACATAAATAGCGCATATTTTCCTATTTAATAACAATTTATTATTGGAGATCTTATTGAACATAGTACCAATTATCTATTATTTTTTACAAAGATTGTTTGATGCTATATTGTTTTGATTTTATTTTGCAGAAATGTTTATAAATTGTTACGAACTGAAGATGTGTTATTAATACTGTGCACAAGTAAACTAACTTCAAATGGAAAGAATTGTATTTAAAAGGAATAAATTGATAATATTCATTTCAATCAAATTCATACTAAATTGAGAATTATTACAATTAATTCTCTTTTATTGAAATTTATTCTAATCAGAGAATAGTTACGTACTAATCTTCATTAATCCTAATCAATTAGTGTCCACTTTTAGTCAATACAACATTTTATTTTTATGATGGATTAAGACTAATTTTTAATTTTACTTAATTATATATCTCCAAAGTATACTTTTATTAAACATGTTGTGTAGCTTTATTCATATTATTTGCACACTTTCAAACAAACTAGGATCATGTTCAAGTAGTTGAAATCGTCAAAGTTAAAATATGCATAGTTAACAAGTCAAGTTTTTTGAAAAGGCCTAATATAGTAACAATATAACAATGGATACTATCTATATAATTGTTAGTTAAGAATTATTGAATGATCTATAAACCTAAATGATACTCTAGATACAAAAGATCTAGAAGGTCAAATGATTAAACTACTAATTCTCATCTATACTTTCAGTTTCAAAAATAATGGTAGGTTTAGTTCCTTTAATATTTTTAGCTTCAAACCTAAATGCTTTATTTCGAAAAAATAAATTAAAATCAATATAAATTATGTGTAATTTAGTTAATTTGATAATTTGGTAATATGTTTATTTTGTAATTCGATTGTTTGATGTTATAATCAAATCCAATCAAATTTTTTGAAAGTTAATACAATCATATTTATGGTAAGTTATCTTTGAGTTAGCATCAAAGAGAATTAGTACATAATAAATTCTCTAATCTATTTTGTGTTTGTTTAGTGTGGTTTCATTTCCTTCATAAATTTATAAGGCATAATTGGTTCACTAACACATGTACATCAAATAATCTTTAGTTGAGTATAATTTGAGATAAAGTTGATGTTTTTCCCATTTTGAACTATAAGTATTTAAGAAAATCAAGTCGAGAAAATATCATCTATGGAGTAAAACAACAGCCAAATAATAAATTTCTATGTTGCATTTCGAGAAAAGTATATTGAAAGTTTAGTACTAAATAAGCATTCTATAAACTTAAATTTTATTTAAATATTTTATTTTGTTATATGCAACCTAGACTTATGTTTTGTAATATTAGATATTATCCATCTTAATCGACCTACGGTAATACATTTTTCTATAGTAATGCTTCATTGACCATGAAAAGTTCATAAGTAGCGCGCATTTTCCTATTTAATGCATGGTTAACACCAAACACTTGGAGATCTTATGTAACATCTTAGCAATTATTTTTTATTTTATGTAAAGATTATTTATGCTATATTGTTCTGATTTTTTTTGCATTGTGGAGATGTTTATAAATCTTTACGAATTGAAGATGGGTTAATAATAATGGCTAACTTCAAATGGAAAGAATTGTATTAAAAAGGAATAAATGGTTGCTAATTTCATTTAATTCCAATTCGAACTAATTTGAGAATTAATATAGTTAATTCTCTTTTATTAATGTTTAATATGATTACTTAGTCCCTGTTTATGGACACCGCAAACGTTAAACCAAAAGCGGTAGCGAGAATTACGTCCGACGTAATTGATACGTAATAATCACGTTCGATAAGTCGGATGTAATTGATATTATACATTAATTGATAATTATTGCAAACATAAAAATACTATACATGTTTCCTGGAGATTTGACCAGGCAACTAGTGCTCGGCATCAGGTAGCACCCGGCAACAAGAAAGTGTCCGGCATCCAGGAGTGATCGGCGAAGCACTTGGCATCCAGGAGTGATCGGCGAAGCACTTGGCATCCAGGAGTGGTCGGCGAAGCACTTGGCATCCAGGAGTGTTCGACGAAGCACTTGGCATCCAGGAGTGGTCGGCGAAGCACTTGGCATCCAGGAGTGTTCGGCGAAGCGCACGGCATCCAGTGGGACTCGGCATCCATAGCGTTCGGCATCCATAATGCTCGGCGACCAGGAGACTCGGCGTCAAGTAGTGTTCGGCGTCAACTGGCACTCGGCGACAACCAATGCTCAACTCCCTAGCGTTCGGCATCATTAGAACTCGGTGATAGGAGAACTCGGCAACAAGAGCGTTCGGCATCCCTTGGTACTCGGCGTAGTACTCGGCAACAGGAGTACTCGGCACTCCTTGGTACTCGGTGTAGTACTTGGCAACAGGAGTACTTGGCACTCCAAGGTACTCGGCATAGTACTCGGCAACGAGAGTACTTGGGATCTAGAAGACATTCAGTATGCACAACTACTCAAGGTGACAATGTCGTTCGGCCAGCGTGCACTTTTCGTTCAAGAGCTTCGGATAGAGACACGTTCGGCCTCAACTGACAATCATCCTGCACTTCCCACGCATCCAGCGTATCGTTCGGCATAGAAGGACTGTTCGGCATCAGAGCGTTCGGCATACCAGGATCGGCATGCAGCAACCACTGTACTGGGGCTAGAGTGTTCGGCCATCCAGCCCATTTGGGAAGTCCAGCCCATATTTGCCTATAAATAGAGGGGCAGGGTCACAGTGAAAGGGATCCTTTTTTGGGGGAGAGAACACTGGGGAGACTCTGCCATTTTCGAGACTCATCTTCTCTACTTAAACAACTTCATGCAAGCATTTGATTCACGAATTGTATTTGTAATCAACTATAAAGAAGATCAATAAAGTTTAACCTCAAAGTGGACGTAGGCAATTACGCTGAACCACTATAAATTTGGTGTTCTTACTTTCTGCAGTTAGATTAGCATTGTCTTCTCTGTTTAATTTATCTTCATCACTTATATCTCTACACAATCTTTCTCTACGAGGTTAGTGACCAATTTTGGTGCTAACACTTTGGTGCTTTCCTTGAGAATTGAATTCTCAGACCTCAAGGATCTGCTTTGAAGCTACTGGATTGAACAAATCCCCCAAAGAAGATCCGACTCACTGATAGGACATTTGTTGATTCTACTCAGAGTTCATACCGATAACTCTACAATGGCAAGACCACGTACCAGGTCAGCTTCTCATAATGCGGATGCCCACGAAACTACTAGTGTGCAACAAGTAGGACCTAGCAATCAACCAGCGATTCCGAGTGCAGGAATTGCCGCTCAAGAACAGACTCCAGTTGTCACCAGAATAGAGTTCAATGACTTGATGAGAGAACTCAGGGAAAGTAGGAGACAACTAGGAGAGCAGATGCAAGCTAACGCCAACCTGATGGCACAACTCACTCAACAGCAACAACAGAATGCTGGGGGCAATCCCGCTCCTTACTCTTCATCTGACAGCTCAACTTCCTCTGATGAACCTCCCAAGCGCAGACGCCGCAAGACTGACGCTGCATGAGCAGAAGCTACTGTTCAAACAACTGGAGACTGTGACCAAGCAAGAGCTGGAAACTTCAGGACCGGGGTACAGACGGAGGATAGAGGCTCGGATCATCAAAATGCTAACAATGTCGAACCTCAAGACGCACGATTGGCAGACCGCTAGGAGAGGAGGCATCAGCATGGACAGGTGCGCAGAACAGACACTAACCTTCCGCCTTCCATATAGACACCAGATCTGACAGCCATGATCAGGCAGTTGATGAAGGAAAATCAGGGGTTATCGAATGATGATTGGGGAGTGTCAAGAAGTCATACTCCGTTCACGGATGTTGTGTTGCAAGCGGCGTACCCCAGGAAGTTTAGTATGCCTACTATCCCTGCATATGAAGGGAGGACTGACCCTAGACAGCATGTCATGAGGGACGAATGGATGATGGATTCAGCTAGAGCGAATGATGCCACCAAGTGTAGGTGCTTTCCGATTACTCTATCTGGGATCGCTACTATGTGGTTCACCCGACTTCCTCCGCGATCCGTATCAAATTTCGAGGAGTTGGCAAAGAAGTTTATTGAGCAGTTCAGGATACACACTACGCGCCCAAAGGACGTGATGTCTCTGTCGAGTGTAATCCAAAATCTCAGGGAGTCGTTGAAGGAATATTTACAAAGATTCCACGTAGCAGCAACTGAAGTCAGTAATCCCAATGACCATGCAATTCTGATGGTTGTAATGAGAGGTGTGGATCCAGACTCTGAGTTTGGGGACTGGCTGGCAGGAAAACCTCCGGCTACACTAGAGCGTTTCTACTCAAAGGCACACCAGTTCATAAGAAGAGAGGAAGCTAGGTGGGTACGATGAGATAAGGCGCCAGGACCTGTCCAAGAGTCAATAAAGAGCAACGTTGCTGTGAAGCAGTCTGGAGATAGCTCGGGAAAGGTCCAAGTCAATGTCCAGAACAAGCCTGGGCAACCCAAGGAGTCCGGCGGAAGGAGTCAAGGGAAAAAGAGAGAAGCGGGGAAATGGAAGTCGAGAATCCCAAGCTACAGCGAGTATACTCCGCTGAACGCACCGCTTGAGAACATTTACTTATCCACCTGCAATACATTTCAATACAGAAAGCCACGTCCGAAAGAATCAACCGAGGAACAGAAGCGGACCGGGAAATATTGTCGCTTCCATGAGACTTATGGGCACAATACGGAGGAGTGCAAACACCTACACGACGCTATTGAAAAGTTGATCAGGCAGAAGAAATTGCAAGAATTTGTGAAGGATCCACAAGAAGGAGGATAGGAAACGTCCAACCCAGGTCGTGCACCAGCTCCGCGTCATCCCGAGGAGCCTGCCCGAACCGTAGGTAGACTAGTCATAAATACAATTATCGGTGGACCTCACCCCGCGGATAAGAATTGGCAAGAGATGGAGCGATATGCAAGTTCCATGAAGCATGCCGATTTTGAGTGCTGTTCGAACATGGAGGACGGGGCCCCTGCTAAGCAGCAGCGCGTAATGACAGACGATATTGTGTTCAGAAGTAGAGACGCTGATCAGATAGAGGCTCCGACCATCGATCCCATGGTCATATCTGCAACGATCGGACCAGCATATGTAAAAAGAATTCTGATTGATTGCGGGAGCTCAGTCAACATCATCTTCAAGAAGGCTTACGACCAAATGAAACTGGAAACAAAAGACCTGAAACCGTCCAAGGCTCGTATACACGGCTTTAACGGCGCGACAACTGACGCCGTGGGGTACGTTGAGTTACCAGTTGAACTGGGACAAGGCGAGCGTCGGAGGGTGCGGATTCTACCCTTCGTAGTTTTGGATGTGGATTCTCCATATAACGTTTTCTTGGGCCCTGGCCGGCCCTTGGTGTTTAACTTTGAAGTTCCCGACTGACAAAGGAGTAGGTATTGTTCATGGCGATCAAGCAGCTGGTCGTTCCTGTTATGTGGCTGAGCTCCGAGAAGCCCATCGGAGGGAGAAGGGAAAGGTTGCGGACAATCCCGTCCGCATCCTTAATGCGGATAATTGACAAGTAGTGCCCGAGCCCTGGCTCGGGCATAGTTCTCGGATCTTCGGAGATATAGATCCGAGAGACGACGATGAGAAACCCAGGGAAGAGAAGGCGGCACCGGCTGAATTAACAATTGACATCTCAGTTAGCCGTGACGACCCTTCGCGAATTCTGAATATCGGATCACAGCTTGGTCCCGCGATGACTGAAGACCTTAGCGACTTCCTCCGGGCGAATCTTGATGTTTTTGCCTGGACGCATTCTGATATGTATGGGATTTCTCCCGCCATCACGAGTCATAAGTTGAACATAGACCCGAAATACGTCCCAGTTAAACAAAAAAGGAGAGGAATGGATCTGGAGAGATCCGCCGCTCTTGGAGAGGAGGTGGACAAACTCAAAGCAAATGGGTTCGTCCGCGACGCCCTTTACCCTGAATGGGTATCCAACCCCGTGCTCGTAAAAAAGGCGAATGGGAAATGGAGGACTTGCGTAGATTATTCCGACTTGAACAAAGCGTGCCCTAAGGATAGTTTCCCGTTGCCTAGGATCGTTTAGTTGGTCGACTCCACCGCAGGACACGAGCTGCTATCATTCATGGACGCGTACTCAGGGTACAACCAAATCCCGATGCATATTCCGGACCAAGAACACACCAGCTTCGTTACAAATGTCGGACTGTATTGCTATGTAGTGATGCCCTTTGGATTGAAGAATGCAGGAGCAACTTACCAGCGTTTAGTGAATCGAATGTTCAAGGACCAGCTGGGTAGAACGATGGAAGTCTATGTGGATGACATGCTCGTGAAGTCACGACGGTAAAACGACCACATTCGAGACTTGGCTGAAATGTTCGACATACTCAGGTTTTATGGGATGAAGATCAACCCTTTGAAGTGTTCCTTCGGCGTTGCATTAGGGAAGTTTTTGGGGTTCATCGTCAATGCTAGGGGAATCGAAGCCAACCCAGAAAAGATCCAAGCTATTCGAGATGTGCAAGCGCCCAGGACCATAAAGCAAGTACAAAGCTTGAATGGAAAAGTAGCTGCGCTAAGTCGATTTATATCCAGGGCAACTGACAAGTGCATCACATTCTTCGATATAATAAAGAAAGGGAAGAGAAATTTTGAATGGACGTCTAGTTGTGAGAAAGCATTCCAGAATCTGGTGAGGCATTTGGAGAGTCCACCAATGCTATCAAAACCAGTTGACCACGAAATGTTGTACGTATACTTGGCTGTATCCCCACATGCGATAAGTGCGGCTTTGGTTCGTGAGGAGGATCGAGTCCAGAAGCCGGTGTATTATGTTAGCAAGCATTTAATAGGGGCAGAGAGGAATTACCCTAAAATCGAGAAATTGGCTTATTGCTTGGTGATTGCATCACGTAAGCTGCGCCCATACTTTCAAGCACATTCAATCAGTGTTTATATCGATCAACCCCTGAGGCAGGTACTCCAACGGCCGGAAACTTCTGGAAGATTGCTAAGATGGAACATCGAGTTGAGCCAGTTCGATGTCGCATACTTACCGCGGAGAGCCATCCGAGGGCAAGCATTAGCAGATTTCATCGCCGAGTTTACCATACCCATCAAACCGGATGACCACGACATCATTCCCCCCGTTCGATGGAAATTATACACTAACGGTGCATCAAACGACCGTTGCTCCGGCGCGGGCGTAGTTCTTATAACTCCGGAAAACCGATCAATCTGTTATGCCCTAAAGCTCGATTTCCCGGCTACAAATAACGAAGCCAAATATGAAGCACTGATCACTGGCTTGAAGCTCATCAGGGAACTCGGGATCGAATCAGTCGAAATCTTTTGTGACTCACAGCTGGTAGTTTACCAAGTACGGGGAGACTACCAAGCAAAGGGACGAAAGCTCGCTCCGTACCTTGTTCAGTTCCAAGAGCTACTATCAAATCTTGAGCGTTATGACATTTCACATATCCCGCGCGAACAGAACAAAGAAGCCGACTTATTGGCTAAGTTTGCAAGTACCGGCGATGCGCAGCAAATGGGATTGTATCCCGTCGAAGTCTTGCATGCCCCGAGCATAGACGAGATGAAAGTCGATCGCGTGTTGGAAACAGAAATCGAGAAGGAATCGTGGATAACCCCATTCAAACTGTACCTAACGACCGGGGCTTTACCAGAAAAAAGAAGCGAAAGACGGCAGGTCCTTCGAAAGGCCGCGCGATACGTAATGCAGGATGGGTCGATGTACTGAAAAGGATTCTCAGTCCCATTATTGCAATGCATCGCTCATGACGAGACAAATCGGGTCTTAAGAGAGGTTCACGAAGGGGAATGTGGCGACCATACTGGGGGGCAAACGCTAGCAAAGAAGATCCTCCGCTATGGATATTACTGGCCCACCGTAAACCGGGACGCCGCGGACTACGCAAGAAAATGCGACAAGTGTCAAAGATATGCGAAAATCCCGAGGGCTCCATCAACGAAACTCACACAAATGATTAGTCCCTGGCCATTTGCGATCTGGGGAATCGACATAATCGGCTCTTTGCCTATATCCAAAGGTGGCGCGAAATATGCGATAGTTGCAGTCGACTATTTCACAAAATGGGCTGAGGCAGAACCTTTAGCCACAATCACCTCTAAGAAGGTCATTAACTTCGTTGTATGAAACATTATATGCCACTTTGGCCTTCCACGCACCATCATTACGGACAACGGGACGCAATTTGAAAGCAGAGAGTTCAAAGAGTTCTGTTTAAAGTATGGCATCGAGAAGAAGTTCGCCGCCGTGGCACACCCGAAAGCTAATGGGCAAGTCGAGGCCGTCAACAAAATAATCAAGTCCATACTGAAGAAGCGTCTGGAGAAGGTTGGAGGCAAGTGGGTAGATGAACTCCCGACAGCATTATGGGCGTATAGAACTACCCACAAGTCCGCGACCGGCCACACTCCATTCGCCTTGGAATACGGCTCTGAAGCCGTTATACCCGTGGAACTTGAAGTTCCATCGCACCGAGTGACATACTATGATCCCAAGACGAACCAAAACCTCTTGCTGGAATCACTGGACTGCATCGACGAAAAGCGTGAAGAAGCTGAATTAAGGGCGGCAGCGCACAGACATCGAGTCAAGCATTACTACGACGGCAGAGTCCGCCCAAGAATCTTTGATGTGGGTGATCTCATTCTAAAACGAGTCTTCCCGGTACCATCACGCATGAATCCCAGCTGGGAAGGTCCGTACGCCATTGAACGGAAGCTTGGAGAAGGAACATTCAAGCTAGCGACCGTTGATGGCACGACACTCCCCCAAGCATGGAACAGTGAACATTTGCGGCACTATTACATTTAGCATGTTTTCCTTCTTGTTTTAGGCACTGTTATTTCCATTCAGTCATAACTTAGTTTCCTTTCAAAAGTTGTAATCGAACAGTTTGGTTGATTTTCATTAATAAAGGCTTGAAGTCGTATTTTCTATGAATCACTAACGTTTCTATATCTCATAATTGGGTGGCAAATTACATTATCCTGTACGACGCACGGACTCGTGCAAACTATTCCAAATCTCCGAATCCCCAGAGCGCGGAGCGGAGTACTCTAAGTCCCTGGAGCGCGGACCAGAGTATAAACGACTTCAAATCTCCGAATCCCCAAAGTGCGGAGCGGAGTACTCTAAGTCCCCAGATAGCGGACTGGAGTATAAACGATTCCAAATCTCCGAATCCCCAGAGTGCAGAGCGGAGTACTCTAAGTCCCCGGAGAGCGGACTAGAGTATAAACGATTCCAAATCTCCGAATCCCCAGAGCGCGGAGCGGAGTACTCTAAGTCCCCGGAGAGCGGACTAGAGTATAAACGACTTCAAATCTCCGAATCCCCAGAGTGAGGAGCAGAGTACTCTAAGTCCCCAGATAGCGGACTGGAGTATAAACGATTCCAAATCTCCGAATCCCCAGAGTGCGGAGCGGAGTACTCTAAGTCCCCGGAGAGCGGACTAGAGTATAAACGATTCCAAATCTCCGAATCCCCATAGCGCGGAGCGGAGTACTCTAAGTCCCCGGAGCGCGGACTAGAGTATAAACGACTTCAAATCTCTGAATCCCCAGAGTGCGGAGCGGAGTACTCTAAGTCCCCAGATAGCAGACTGGAGTATAAACGATTCCAAATCTCCGAATCCCCAAAGTGCGAAGCGGAGTACTCTAAGTCCCCGGAGAGCGGACTAGAGTATAAACGATTCCAAATCTCCGAATCCCCAAAGGGCGGAGCGGAGTACTCTAAGTCCCCGGAGCGCGGACTAGAGTATAAACGACTTCAAATCTCCAAATCCCCAGAGTGCGGAGCGGAGTACTCTAAGTCCCCGGAGCGCGGACTAGAGTATAAACGATTCCAAATCTCCGAATCCCCAAAGCGCGGAGCGGAGTACTCTAAGTCCCCAGAGCGCGGACCAGAGTATAAACGACTTCAAATCTCTGAATCCCCAGAGTGCGGAGCGGAGTACTCTAAGTCCCCAGATAGCGGACTGGAGTATAAACGATTCCAAATCTCCGAATACCCAGAGTGCGGAGCGGAGTACTCTAAGTCCCCGGAGAGCGGACTAGTGTATAAACGATTTCAAATCTCCGAGTTCCCGGAGCATAGAGTCAACGAAAAGTCCAAGTACTCGAGGGATGTGGTACGAGAAGCACGCCATGTCTAAAAATGTCTGAACAACACGAGAATGGACCGGGAGATAATGCAACTCATGAGAACTCGAGTTATGGCTACAATTAGCCAGCAAATCAAAGAAAGACAAGAGAATCATTCAAACAAAAAAGAAACTAAAAACTTTATTCGATAAGTCCAAAATGGGGTTACATGATCACTCCTACAAAATTCAGACCTGTCTATACAAACTACAAGCTACGGAAGATAAAAGCAATTACAAGACTTAAGCAAGAAGCTCGTTGAACGAGTGTATCGATTATTTCTTCGATTTCTTCTTCTTGTCTTCCTTTGTCTTTTCCGATGACTCCTCTCCCTCATGCTTTTTCTTGGACTTCTTGCTTGCTAAGGAAGCAGAGTCAGGAGTAGGAGACGGAACATCTAGTGGTTTGGACCTGCCCGGGAGGATGATTTTCAAAGGTCTGTTCCGCGGGTCGGTAAGTTCCAGGATTCCAGGTTCAATCTTGACCTTGACCTTTTTCTTCTCCTCTGCGGCAAGGCGGTCCTTCATGCTTGTCTGTGAAGTATGCTCAGAGGCGCCGGTGATTTCAATTTCATCATCCCCTTCGGCAGGAGATGAAGTGTCGAGCTTATCATCATCCAGCGCCCCGATCACCTGAGCATCGGGACCAGGGAGTACTCCCGCGTGGACAGCATCGCTTGTTTTCCCTGCCTCCTCCTTGGCGTCATCGCTCCTCGGAGTTTGCTCGGCATCAGAACAACCTGCACGAAAACATAAAGAATGAGCGTTAGAACGAGTAGCCACTGCTGAAAAAAGACGGGATCTTTCAACTTCTAGATAAAGAAGAATTTCCTACCAGGTTCCGGTTGGCTATCGGTGTCGCGTGGGGTTTCACCCTTCAGGATAGGTGATAGCACATGAGCACCGAGCCCGGGGGCTTCGGGGTCATAACCAACATGCTGCTCGAATGGATCAAGTGTCGGCCGACCGGCCGATTGAGCAGCGGATTGAGAAGTAGTATGAAGAGCAGTAATATTGGCCTCTGACGGGCCAGCTTCATCATTTTTCTCTTTCAGAAGGGGAGAGCCTTTGCTGTAAAGTGCCAATGCTGCAGATAAATCCGATGGCTCATTCCCCCTAAGGAACTCTTTCACCAAGGCCTCCTCATCAACCTCTTCGGAGCCCGACTCGATCTTCCTGATCCTTATCAAAGTTTCCCAGGCCTCAGCTAGGGACTCAAGGTAGCTGTCGCCCAAGAATGTTAAGTCGCGATGCATAAGGACGCGGGCTCCATATTCAGCAATCAACGGGTCAAACATGTTTTTGACCTCTTCCCTACCGGCTTCCGCGGCCGCCTCGAGGCGAGAATCAATCTCCTCCGCAACCTCTCTTTTGCCCTCCTCACGGGCCTCATCCTTCATTTTCTCAACCCCAGCGAGTTCGTCATCGAGCTTTGTTTTCAGGAGTCGGGTAGCAATGATCTCATCACAGTATCGTTGTGATTCTTCTTGAGTAGCTACCTTATCCTCCTTCTCCTTGGAGAGTAATTCTTTCAGCTCTTTGACTTGGGTGGCGAGCGCGTCCATTTCCTTTTGGACAGAGTCTTTTTCTAGGGCGAGGGCACCGCTGCACTGGACTGCTTCATCAAGCTCTTTTTTGTGAGCCACCTCTAAACGAGTAACTGCCTCAGCAGTATCTTTTGCGCTTTGTTCAGCGGCTTCCAGCTTCGACTTATACGAAGCAAGCTCTTCGTCTTGGAGTTTGATGATTTTCTTATCGCTGCCAGCCTCCAGATTCAGACGATCAATCTTGTGTTGACGCTCAACGGATACTTCCGAGATCTTCTCCACCAAGTGCACAAACGCGTCATGTTGAACATAAACGTCGTTATTGCAGGCAATGGCACTCTGCTTCACATGCCCGGGAATATGATGAATGGTCGGGAGGAACTTCAGACCATCGAAGCAAATTTTTGGAAACTTGGCCTTAAGATCGACCATCTTTTCCGCAACAGTTGGGTCCACCGCAGGAGTAGGAGGAGGAGGCTTTGAGAATTCCGCTCTTTTCCATTGCTCTTGAACTTGCCTTGTACTCGATGAACCGGAGTGTTGTTCTCGAGGAGCATCAGATTGATAACCCTTTTGTAAAGACTTCTCTCTATCCGGCTCAATTGGAGGAGGAAGATCGCGGGGCTGGGAAGATTGAGAGTGTGCCTTCTTGCGGTGAGACGACTCGCGAGGACGATTGTCCCTATCTTCATAATCGCCTCTGTCCCTGCGTCTACCTGAACCAGAATCCCGTCCAGAGTGATGAAATACAGAAGAGCCCTGAAGGCGATCGAGGCCGTGAGAACGCCCCATATCACCTGCAAAGAATGGAGATAACAACGAGTTAAGGAAAATTCACGAGATAAGAAAAAAGACTTGAAGTATATTATGGAATGTGCATGTGCGTGTGTGTCCTAGTGTTCCCCCCGACGGACCCGTTCGTTTATCTTTGCTAATCGGAGTGGTGTCTCCTTGGGCCGGGAGTTGAACTCCTGCATTGCCTCTCGCGAGCGAAGAAAATTTGAGAGCTTCAGGATCATCGAACCCGTAATTAAGTAAATCATCGGGAATGGACAGGTTGGACAGACCCCTCAGAGAACTTTCCAGATGCTGTGAGGAAGCCTCTTTGTCAGGCGGGATAGGCGTAACTTTCGAAGTGCCACCAACTTTCTCTTTTTGAACTGTATATTTTAACTTCTTCTTTCCCTTCGAAGGGGAGGATGACGTCTCAATATCCTGAACTTCGATTGCCGGATTCCAAGCGGGACCCACGTTCTCGCCTTGAGTCTCAGGAACATCATCTTCTCTGCGCTCACCTTCTCCGTGCGTATCGGGAGTGCGGCGCGACGACGATCCGGCCTGTTTTTTCCCTTTACCGGACGGAGGTTTGGGAATGGTGACACCTTCTGGAAGGCTAATCCGACGACCAGGGGCTAGCAATCCAAACCCCAACAGTGATTCATTTGAAATGATAGTTCGGATGTCTCGATCCTCAGCAGGAAGAGCTCTAATGGCTTCAACAGCCTCAGAATATCCTTGGCCTTCCGGACGCGGGTTGATACCTGAAAAGATGAAATTAAGAGTTAGGAAAAGTATGACTCCGATTAAATACGAATAGTGACTCAGCAGAGAGACTTACTGCCTTCAACCCATCTCCTAGCGAAACCAGAAGGGCAGCGCACATAGAACCATTCCTGTTTGTACAGGGCGAATTTACTACATGTCCCTGTCAAGATCTGGCATTTGTGGTATGGCTCGAGGAACATAAAGGAAGGACCGTCTTTCCGTCTCTTGAACATATAAATGTATCTGATATCACCGGCGGTTGGAGGTCTGGAGAAGACGGCCATGAAAAGTAAGTAAGTCCCATATAGAAATGCATGGCCGTCGGGTGCAGCTGCGACGGAGCTATGTCTATATACTGCAGTACATCCCGGAGAAATAAATTGAATGGAGGCACGCTGCCCATCCAACACATGAACTTGTTGCAGGTAGTGTACCCGACTGGGGGCAGATGAGGACGATCGTGTCTCGAAGGAACTAACACGTCGGCAAAAGGAATCCCATGAATGGAGCATATCCGTCGCAGAGCAGCTTCGTTGATCTTCGAGGCTTGTGAATCTATCAGATTGTCTAGTAGGATGGTTGCCTCCAGAGCTGCCAAGTTATGAGCAGGAGAAGTCGACGGATTAGAAGTATCAGCGGCTCCTTGCCTTGATGACGGCCTAGGCCTGTCGGATATGGTGGCAGAGCTAGATTTTCTCGACATCCCCAATAAATAACGAACCTGGCTAAGTGCTTGAGAAAACTATACTTAAAAAACGTTGAACGTTAGAATTAGCAACACGAGTTTTCCCCCCACGTGGTGTGTGAACTAGTGCAAGCAATTGTGTACAAGCGATAAGAATCTAAAGATTTCAAAGATATAAAAATGAGCTTCGAATCGTGGCCTTCGAAGACCGTCATCGCTGACCGTCTCAAAGAGCCCGCCTGGTGGTGATTACAGTTCCAGATTCAAAAAACATATGGTTTATAAAGTAACCGGCCTAAGTGTAGTTTGACATTTATACTGTTCGGCATTTGAATGTTGTTCGGCAATTGTATTGTTCATCCTAAGTATAGGTCGGCATGTATGTTTGTTCGACATGCCACAGTGTTCGGCTAAAGGCCTTGTTCGGCTAAGTCTGTGTTCGGCTAAAGGCCTCGTTCGGTTAAGTCATTGTCCAGTTAAAAGTCCTGTTCGGCATTCAGATTGTTCGGCCTAGGTATAGTGTTCGGCTTTGTTTTGCTCGGTCTAAGTACTGTTCGGCAATCGTATTGTTCAGCCTCGATACTATTCGGCATCTAAGAATGTTCGGCTTGGGTTTTGTTCAGCTGAGTTATTATTCGGCTTTGGTTCGTTCGGCTAAGTTGTTGTTCGGCGTTCTAGCGAGTGTTCGGCCTTAGTTTATTCAGACGAAATACTATTCGGCAGCCTCTATCATTCGGCGCATGACAACATACGCCGAACCATAGCTATGCCATCCAACACCCTTACCACCTCCAACGTTTTCCTTTTCCTTCTTTTTTGACTTTGGTTCGGCGCGATGGAGCTAAAGCCACATGTGCAAACACCTCAAATCCTTCCTCCTCGCCTCGCATTTTCGTTCGGCAATGAGGGCAACCTACTCGAAAGCTTTTTACATGACAAACTTGACCATCTCATTTGAAACCCATTCGAGTTATACGAGGAGCAGTACCTAGATTGCAGTTAGGATCTTAGGAAGGAATGTTCAAGTTGTAAATCTGTTCGGCTAGAGAAAATTGCGAATCTTGGAAGAGTGACATAAATGAAAAGGTAAAGGAGAAGGGACGGGAAGGACCTGGTTATATAGAGGGAGGTAGAAGTTGAAAAGGCTATACCCGGTAGAACCGGTCAATACCAGAGTGTTCGGCATCAAAACGAAGTGTCGTTCGGCACATGAGGGCTGTCCGGCTTCGAACGTATCATTCGGCGTCCAAACCACGCTCGTCATGCACCTCCGTCACAGGCATTCTCGAGAAGGCATCATCAAGGGAAATTGAACCAGATTCAAAGCGCATCACGTTCGGTCACATGATACACTTTGGGGGGCAAGTGTTTCCTGGAGATTTGACCAGGCAACTAGTGCTCGGCATCAGGTAGCACCCGGCAACAAGAAAGTGTCCGGCATCCAGGAGTGATCGGCGAAGCACTTGGCATCCAGGAGTGATCGGCGAAGCACTTGGCATCCAGGAGTGGTCGGCGAAGCACTTGGCATCCAGGAGTGTTCGGCGAAGCACTTGGCATCCAGGAGTGGTCGGCGAAGCACTTGGCATCCAGGAGTGTTCGGCGAAGCGCACGGCATCCAGTGGGACTCGACATCCATAGCGTTCGGCATCCGTAATGCTCGGCGACCAGGAGACTCGGCGTCAAGTAGTGTTCGGCGTCAACTGGCACTCGGCGACAACCAATGCTCAGCTCCCTAGCGTTCGGCATCATTAGAACTCGGTGATAGGAGAACTCGGCAACAAGAGCGTTCGGCATCCCTTGGTACTCGGCGTAGTACTCGGCAACAGGAGTACTCGACACTCCTTGGTACTCGGCGTAGTACTCGGCACTCCAAGGTACTCGGCGTAGTACTCGGCAACGAGAGTACTTGGCATCCAGAAGACATTCAGTATGCACAACTACTCAAGGTGACAATGTCGTTCGGCCAGCGTGCACTTTTCGTTCAAGAGCTTCGGATAGAGACACGTTCGGCCTCAATTGACAATCATCCTGCACTTCCCACGCATCCAGCGTATCGTTCGGCATAGAAGGACTGTTCGGCATCAGAGCGTTCGGCATACCAGGATCGGCATGCAGCAACCACTGTACTGGGGCTAGAGTGTTCGGCCATCCAGCCCATTTGGGAAGTCCAGCCCATATTTGCCTATAAATAGAGGGGCAGTGTCACAGTGAAAGGGATCCTTTTTTGGGGGAGAGAACACTGGGGAGACTCTGCCATTTTCGAGACTCATCTTCTCTACTTAAACAACTTCATGCAAGCATTTGATTCACGAATTGTATTTGTAATCAACTATAAAGAAGATCAATAAAGTTTAACCTCAAAGTGGACGTAGGCAATTACGCTGAACCACTATAAATTTGGTGTTCTTACTTTCTGCAGTTAGATTAGCATTGTCTTCTCTGTTTAATTTATCTTCATCACTTATATCTCTACACAATCTTTCTCTACGAGGTTAGTGACCAATTTTGGTGCTAACAATACATTACATAAATACTTCTGTCCAACCTCTAATCCATATTTATCCACAAATGCCACAACCTCCAACCTCCAACCTCAAACCAAAATTATCCGCTAATACACCCTAATTCTCATTAATGTTAATCAATTAGTGTCCACTTTTAATTCAATATAACATTTTATTTTTTGATGGATTAAAACTTATTTTTAGTTTTACTTCATTGTATATTTTCAAAATATACCTTTATCAAATCATGTTGTGTAACTCTTATTCATATTATTTGAAACAAACAAGGATAATGTTTAATTAGTTGGAATCATTAACATTAGAATATGCATAGTTAACAAGTCAAGTTTTTTTAAGAAGCTTAATATAGTAGCAATAATACAATGGGTGCTATATACATAATTATTGGTTAAAAAATTATTGCATGATCTATAAACCTAAATGATACTCTCGATTTAAAAGATACAAAATTTGACGCTCATTTTATATATTACGTATAATTCTCATGTCATATTATGCTATATGTATTAAAGATCACGATGTTTAAAAACTACTATAATATTTTCTCTAATTTAATTAGTATAATATGACGTCAAAATGTGTAATAATGAAAATGTTGTTTCATTAAGCCAAATTTAAATACTACCTCACTTTGAGCATAATTTCTCTACTCTAGGTTTAGTACACTATTATCAAACAAAATTGTGCACATATTTAAATTTATATGTTAAACATATGATAAAACTATGTTTAACTAATGTGAATTACATTTGAAAATTAATTAAATGACATGCTTAGCAATATAGTTCTTACCAAGTTAGGAACAACTAATGTTGATTCTTAGTATGTTGTATAAATCTATTGTGCTCTAAAATATTAATTATACTCTATATACTCAGAGACTATTTAAGTGGATTTATCAACACATTTTTGTTAGTAGTATTCATGAAAAAGATAATCTAAAATTTTACATCCCATTAATATGTGCTTTCAACTTCATATACTATTAAATCTAAAAAATACACTGTTAATCAAATTATATATTGAACCACGTATGCGTAGCACGGGTTCAAACTCGTTAACTTATAGAAGCATAGCTTCGAAATTATTTGAAAGTACCGCTTTCAAAACCATTGGGTTTATCTTTTAAAATATCTTTTGGATCAAAGTGACTATAAACGAAAGTACCCCTTTTAAAACCATTAACCTTTGAATAAAAGTGATTGGGGAAAAACTGACGGCTTCGGAACCATCCTTTCAAAAGCTTAAATCATTTAAGTAAAACATTTGAAGGATGGCTTCGAAACCCCTTTCGAAGCCATTGCCTTTGAAACCATTAAACACTTTCAAAAGCTTTAGGAAGTGGCTTATTACATTTATAAAAAAAAAAAGCTACCTTTCGATCTATTTGATGACTTCAATCCATTCGAAAGGCATAAGGTCGGCAGCAAGGTTTCGACTAGGTTGAAACTACCCTTTCGAAAGCATTGATTTTAAAGACAAGGCAGCTCTTTCGAAAGCTTCACTTTAAACAAAAAGGCGGCAACATATTCAAAAGAAACTTCTTTGAAAGCTATATTAAATCCTTTCGAAAGCATTCTTTTGGAAACAAGGCAAGCACATTTCGTTAGATAGTAGAACAAAGGCTTCGACCCCTTCGAAAGCATTGGTTTTGACTCCATACCTTCCGCCTTTCTCCAATCCACTACGTACCAACTTATTGATACCTTGTGTATTAGTTTCGACTTGGTTGGTTTTGACTTGGTTGAGGTGGAAGTATTGGGTCGAAGGGTAGCATCTGAAAAAGGCGAAACATAATTTCTGGGTAAAAACTATTTTAATGCTTTTTTAAGTAATTATTTTTTAACTAACTTGCCTATTTGTAAACATTTAATTGGTTGCCATAATCTTTTCAAATTCTTTCCAAAATAAAACTGCCGCAATTATATTAGATCTAATTAAAATAATTTAGCAAATAAGCCCTTTCTTAAGCAAAACAAATAAAACATTTAAGTCCTCCATATAAAATAATTTAATTTCCATAGTAAATTACATAGAAAAAATCCCCAAGAATCATAGAAATTCACTTTTAATATGTTATCTAACATATATAAATTTCAGACCCAAATTCCTTCAAATAATAGCCGTAATAATCTTAAACCCAATTTATTCATGTTCTTCTTTGAAAATTCATAATAAATTTTCCATAGCTTGGAAAATTATGAAAATTAAAACTCATCTCCAAAATAATGTTTTACATAACATATAAATTCCTCTTGTCATTCGAAACAAAATATAAACGATTTTAGCCTTAAAACCGTATATAACATTTATCAAACAAACTGGTTTGAATATAAGATATCATGAAATCCAAGTATATCATCATCAAAAATCATCTTAATGGATTTAAACTTAAACCCGAAATCAGGTGATCATTAAAAACAAAAATAGAGATGTTTTTGATTATTATTCACCTTGATTAGGATAAGGAAGTTAAGATTGGATCCTTGATTAATTCCCCTAGCTTGGTTCCTTAGCTTTAATTCGATTTTTCCCCATTTCTTCCCTAGGTAATGGCCGAATTGAACTTTTTTTTTTTGTGTTTTTGAATAATGAAAAATGAACGTGCAAAGGAAATGGAAACGTTATTTTTAAGGGTAATGGAATTATGGGAGCGGCTATTACCCATAAGGCCCATGTTTTATTTTCTTATTAATTCTCTAATAAACCATTTACATAAACTCATTCTTTAATTTTAATTAAGCACGGCCTCTAGTTAAGTTTTCAAATCTCAATCCCCTTATCACTCTAACATTTACATTATTCTATTTAATTTATCTAATTAAATCTCTTGTATAATGTTATTAAAAATTAGGGGTGTTACAGGCTCCTCTCTTTAAAGAATTTCGTCCTCGAAATTCAGGAAGAACGAAATACTAAACATATCAATCATCTGTAACAGCTCCTAACAACCATACTAGCCTACCTGACTAGCAACAGTTTATATATAAAGTTAATATAGAACATACCCTCACAGTAGATCAGGATAAGTATCTCTAATCCTGTCTTCTGCCTCCCAAGTACAGTCCTTCTCGTTGTCACTCCACTGAACTTTCACCAACTTGACTGCCTTATTCCTTAACCTTTTCTCATCTCTCGCTACAACTCGAACTGGTTGCCTAACAAAAGTCAAATTAGGTTCTATTATCAAATCATCCAACCCTGTCGGAAGAACAGTAGACTCTACATCATGCACGTACATGCAAAGATGAGACACATGAAACACATTATGCACACTTGCCATACTGCTCAGCAACTCTACTCTGTAAGCGAGCTTTCAGATCCTCTTTATAACTTGGAACAGACCAACATATCTCGGTGCCAGTTTCCCCGACTTTCCGAATCGCACCACACACTTCAGCGGTGATACCTTAATGAATACCTTATCTCCAACTGAGAATTCTTGGTCTTTATGCCTCTTATCTGCGTAACTCTTCTGTGTGGACTGAGCTTCCTTCACCCTTTCTTGAATCAACTCAATCTTCTCTGTCCCCTCTCTAACTAGATCTGGGTCTAAGACTAATCTGCCTCTAGTCTCCAACCAACATGCTGGTGATTTACATGGCCTTCCATACAAAGCTCCAAAAGGCGCCATTCCTATACTAGTCTGATAATCATTATTATAGGAAAACTCCACTAAGTGTAGGTGATTATCCCAAGATCCACCAAAGTCTAGCACACAAGCTCTTAACAAATCTTCGAGTACCTTATTGACTCTCTCCGTTTGCCCATCCATCTAAGGGTGTTACGCAGTACTCATCTTGAGCTTAGTACTTAATACATCCTGTAGACTCTTCCTGAATTCACTAGTAAACAAAGCATCTATGTCACTGACTATACTACTAGGAATTCCATGCAGTCTAACAATGTTCTTCATGAACAACTTAGCTAAAACAGGTGCCGTCCTGGTTGACTTAACTGGAATGAAATGGGCACTCTTGGTCAACCTGTCCACTATGATCCATATAATTTCATTTCCTCTATTTGACCTTGGCAACCCATCTATAAAATCCATGGATATCGAATCCCATTTCCAAACTGGTATCTCCAAAGGTTGAAGCAACCCACTCGGCTTCTGATATCCAGCCTTCACTTGTTGACAGTTTACACACTGTCTAATCCACAAGCCAACATCCTTCTTCATACCTTCCCAGTATAAGCTCCTCTTTATATCTTGATACATTTTGGTCCCTCCAGGATGAATTGTAAACATGGATCAATGACGTTCTCCAAGAACCTCTTTCCTTATGTCCTAAACATTCAGAACACACAACCGTCCCTTCTTTCTCAACCATCCTCTGTGGTCAAGACTAAAATCCTTTAGATCTTCAATCTCAGTTCCAACCTCGAGCCTTCTAATCCTCTCGGCTAACTCTGAATCCTCTTTCTGCTTAGAAGCGATCCTTTCGATCAACACCAGTTGAACTTTTAAACAGGACAACATGGCTGTGCTTTGATTGGAACTAGCAGTCGATCTTAACTGCACACTACAAGTAGTCAAAGCTTCTAAATCTTTCCATTCTCCCAACATAGCTAAAAGCACATTTAGATGTCTTCTGCTAAGAGCATCCGCTACCTTATTACCTTTCCCAGGTGTATACTCTATACCAAAATCATAAGCTGCTAAAAACTCTAGCCACCTCTGTTGTCTCATATTCAACTCCATCTAAGAGAATAAGTACCTTAAAGACTTATAATCTGTGTATAGCTCAAATCTCTCCCCTAAGAGGTAATGTCTCCAAATCTTCCTTGTGAAGATTACCGCAACCAACTCCAAATCATGAGTAGGATATCTCACTTCATGCGGTCTAAGCCGCTGTGAAGCATAGGCAATGACTTTAGCCTTCTACATCAACACAGCTCCTAATCCAATCCCACATGCATCGGTATACACCACCAATCCTTGGTTTCCGTCTGGAACTACTAACACAGGTGCGTTGGTCAACAAATGTTTTAACTTAAGGAATGCTTCCTCACATTTGTCGGACCAGACAAACTTCACATCCTTCTTGGTTAACTTAGTCAAAGGGGCTGCTATTCACGAGAAATCCTTCAAGAATCTCCGGTAATAGCCAGCAAGTCCAAGAAAACTTCTAATCTCAGTACCCATCTCTGGTCTCTTCCAGTTATTAACAGCTTTGATCTTATCTGGATCGACTGACAAACCCTTCTCTGAAACCACGTGACTAAGAAACTTAACCTCTTCCTTTCAAAAATGACACTTGGGAAACTTCACTTTCAGCTGATGGTGCCTCAACGTCTCAAGCACTACTCTAAGATTATCTTCATGCTCTCTTTCATCCTTAGAGTATACTAAGATGTCATTTATAAACACCAACATGAACCTATCAAAGTACTCTCGGAAAACTCAATTCATCAGATCCACGAAGATAGCTGGTGCGTTCGTTAACCCGAATGGCATTACTAACCATTCATATGAACCATACCTAGTCCGAAACGTCTTCAACAGGATACTGTCCTCTGCCACTCTTAACTGATAGAAACCTGTCGCCAAATACAATTGGAAAAATACTCTGGCTCCACACAACTGATCAAATGGATCGTCGATTCTCGGCAAAGGATACTTATTCTTGATCGTCCTCTCGTTCAACTTACGATAGTCGATACACATCCTTAACGACCCATCTAATTTCTTCACGAACACTGCAGCCACTCCCCAAGGCAAACAGCTTGGTCTAATAAAATTCCTCCCTTCTAGATCCACTAGCTGCACCTTCAATTCATTCATCTCGGTCGGTGTCATCCTACTAGGTGGTCTACTTACAGGTTCAGCTCTTGGCACAAGATCTACCAGAAACTCAATAGCTCGTTTCGGTGGTATACCCGTAACTGGCTCAAAAACATCTACAAACTCTCTTGCTACTCGAACCTGACTTAACTCTTCTTTCACTTCCATAGAACTTAACGAAGCACAAACACTCCGGTCAGAATTCTCCACTGAGAATATGATTCGGCTATGACTATCAGGGTGTCTTAGTGATATTTCCTTATCCTGGCAAAATACCCTAGCCTCATATTTACCTAACCAATCCATACCCAAGATGATCCTGAAATGTACGAAATCAAAAACATACAGACTGCATGCAAACTTATGACCTAACAAATCAAGTTCTAACTGGTCAAATCTCATTCCCAGAGTTGCATATCCTCCTATCGGATTCACAACCCTTAAGGAAGTAATAAGGTATGAGGGTTATAAGCATAACCTATCAACCAAACACTGAGATATAAATGAATGTGATGCACCAGTATCAAATAGTATCCTAACTGGTATACTCTGAATCAAAAGCGTACCTTCCATCACAATCTTCCCTTTCTCAGCAGCAGTTGGCCTACCAACCGATGGTCCAACAACAAAGACTTCACCATTAGCATTTGATTGCCACTGGCCACCCATGGCACAAGCAGCTAACATAGGAGAAAGGGGCAAAACCATACCTATGAAGTCAGGACTACCAGACGGACCCGATAAAGGGGCACAGGCCCAGTCGACATTTAACAGTAATTTCTCGAGCATAGCAAAAGGGTTTGAAGCTAAAATAAGGGGCACAAAAGCCACATACATTGGCAGAGGAGATTTGTGAGTGTTTGGAGATGTACCCAATGGAGGAAAGATGCATTCGAGACAACAAGAGCAGGGGGCTGCTTAGGGAGATCAGACAGTTAGGAAGAGGCATTGAAGGAGCATCCCGATCTCGTGAGCGAGACATTGTTGAGAGACAGAGCTAGGTTACAGCGCGAATCAGACATGTGAGAATGAAAGTGGAAAAGAGCGATGCGAAAGAATTAAGGATAGAAGCAGAAGTGGATCAGATAAGAAATTCATTTAGAGAAATTGGCCATTAAATATTTGTAGTAAGGTCTTCCTTTGCCCTTAATTCAATTATTTTCAATGGTTTGGTTAAGCGTATTAGAAGTAGGTCGTTACTGGGCCTAATAGTGAGCATGACAGATAGCAACAGTTCGCGTTCCCACCTAAAATTGAGCTTACCATGCCCATATTATGTACACCGCGCCTAATTTTGCAACCCGTTAGCTACAGTGAGAGTGAGGTTTAGGGAAAGTGTGAAGAAAGTTTTTAATGATTATTTGGGTTTTAACACATTTAAAATCACTTAAAGCTACAAATATTAATATTAATATTAATCTAAAATATACAAATTCATCATATATTAACAAATCACAACTTTAAAACATTTAATTTTCAAAAATAATTTATTCCATAATCTTTTTAAATAATTTTTCTCAAAATAATTAAATTTCATCATTAAATATTTTGTCATCAAATTTCAGTGTTTCAAAATATTTCCAAATTATTCCCATTTTAATCTCTTAAATATCTATTTTTATTAATTAAATCATTAGTAATATCTTTAATTAATTACTTCTCGGTACTAGATTGTTACAGACTCCCCATTAAGAAAATTGTGTCCTCACAATTTCTCTTTAGGAAAATCTATAACCGTGGTGATAACTCCTTACTTAACCACACCATCTACAATCTACACTCCAATACAAAACTGACTAACCATTAAAAAAACACACAATGCTTTATCTTTAAATTTATATAATCTCAATTCTTCACCAAAATTTTCAAATGTATATTTATATATATACTAAGGAGGACTTTAATCTGATTTATAAAGTTCAACATTTCAAAAAAAAGAAACTATATCTCACTAAAATAATCATTTAATAAATATCATTGATAAATATAATAAATTTCGCAATATTTAAAATATTTTATTACAAAATTTATTTCATAGAGAATTTCTTTTCTACTCAAAAGAAGAATCATTATAAAATTCCAATTGTTATTCAACACTTTGTTTTCAAATCAAAATTTCACTTTGAAATCGAAGATTATATAAATTTCTTCCACTAGTAATTGTACACAAAACAAAAGAAATTTCTCTTCTCTTTAAAATAAATCATTTCTTCTTTCTTAGTTCTATAAAAAGTATGAAAACTAGTATACACAATCACCTTGCATTTATTTATAATACAATTACTTTTAAACCAAAATACCAAAAGTTCATAGTATTTAAATATTTAATACTTTTGGTCAAAACTCTTTATATATATTCTCAAATTGTTCAAAGGCTATAAAATATAATGACGTTGCCTTGCCATTTATTTTTGGTAACTACCAATGTATATTGCATACAATATTGATCGCGTGATGAACATTGCCTCGCCAACAACCTCAACTGTCTACTTATGTTCAATGGCTGCAAACGTCGCTTAAAATATCCATCCTTATAAAATATATTTTATAATACATTTTTACATCAAAATACTAAATATATACTCTTATTTCCAAAATATTCCCTAAAATAATACTTTTCCATTTTGAAATTGCAACTTCATCTTAAAATTATCATTTCCAAAATTGTTACAAACAATTTCTTCGAACATCACTCTTCAAGGTAACTAACTTTCCATAAAATATTATTTTTAATATTGTATTAAAATATTTAATCCTTTTGAAATACATTAATTTCCTCAAAACATTGATATCTTTATAAAACATTGAGTCTAAATGTCTCGTCCTATTGTTTAGGAATTTCTATCAATTACGTCTACACTCGCATCGACTAGAATTCTTACAGCACTCGACGAAGAAATAAACACAAACTTTTACTTCAAAAACTCCTTTAAATACTTATCACATTTCCTTTTGTAATCTTGCTTTTATAAAATATTCCTTTTCAAACCCACCTCCTCTGGATCTTGCTTTTATATTAGTACCATATATGCTATTTCAAAATAATTGGAACACTCAAACACATATATGTATGCATATATGAATAACTACAAATTATGTTTTAAATTAAAATAACATATATATACATAAACATTGTAATCTACTATATGTTTTAAAATTAAAGTAACAAATTGAAATCTACTTTAACTTAAGAGGAATTCAAAGGGTTTGTGATGTTTTCCACAAAAGTACACTTATGGTTTTTTTTAATTGAAACAAGTTTTAAATAAATGTTAATAATAACGAAAAATTATATTCAAAACAATAAATATGTGAAACATGTATCCAATCTCCAAAACAATTTAAATAATTTACATATATAGTTAATTTATATTTGTATATATAATGATGTACAAAATACATCAATTAATTAAAATTAGTTTCCAATCCAAAATTGTTTGTTTGTTTGCCTTTTTTATTAAATAATAATTTCTAAAACAATGATAATATTAGATTGGACAACTTAGGCATATATAACTTCGCTGTAAAATGAATTAGATCTAAATCACACATATAAGACGAATATATGATGAAAAAGTTGTAGCAAATGTAGGATCTAATTATATTATCATGATGAACATACAATCGATTAACATATATTAGATCGAAACTTTAGGCCAACATAATGAACAAATAATGAGATTAGATGTAGCATCTATAATATTTAAACATCATTAACATGGTCAATATATATTAAAATAAAATTAGAATTACCAACGGCGAAGCCTAAGATTTGCACCTTGAATGAAGAATAAATCTCCAATTCGTTTAAATCAACCTCTAGATTTTGCAAGGATCTAGAGGCAAATATCACCTTGAATGTTATTTATTTTATTATGGGGAATTTTTATTATAGAAGCCATTAAGGAAGAGGAGGAGAGTAAGAGAAAGAAAATAAAAAAAATTGTCAAGAAAAGTGTGATGGATTGAATAAGAGAGAGTATGCTTTAAACGAAATATTAAAACCTTTTAATTCTCTCATTTAAAACCTTCCATGTTTAATTCCTTATTAAATCTCATCAAATCCTCTCCCTCCTCTTCATATTTATGGTAGAAGAAATAGAATTAAAGAGAAAATGAGAAAAATCATATCATAAATTAGACTTAAGTGAGTTATAAAACGGAGTAAAAGATGGAGATTTAATTCCTTCTTTTAATTGCTCTTTGGGTTTTCAAATCGCAATCAAAACCTCTCCCCTTTTTCATCATGCATGGGGGCCTCAATAAAAAATTCTCAAAATCACTTAGTAATTAATCTATTTAAACTCAGTTTAAATATTTAATTGATACCATATATCAATACGCGCGTTTATAACTTTTATATATGTAGTTATTAAATTCTATTGGTATCGAACAAATCAAATAAAGTTTAATAAATAATATTTCATAAATATTAATCAATTTAATAAATTTATAACAATTTATAAATTAATTAAATCGTGTGGTTTATTCAGAGTATTCATCATTATGGTTGTGCGACTTAGGGTGTAAATTCAGTCAGCGATTAATATCGAACAATTCGAAAATTAATGTTCACACATCACCTTAGCTAGTGTTGTGACATTTGGACTGAATCTATCACTTACAAATCTTTTTGGTAAAGTCTAATTTATTTATTATAAGCGGTACCTGATAGTAACAATCATTTGCATCAATTCTCTTTATCAATGCTATATCATATTAGAACTTATGGAATTCGTTAATGGTCAAAATTCAAATATCGTTCACATTCAACTTTATAATCCAAACACAAAATCCTTGGTTTAATAATAACAGTTATTATTAACCGTACTTCTCTGACCAGAGACTTTGACTTTAAGTTGACCCCCTGATGCTAACCCTATATAACTAAGGAAATGAATTCTCTATTGAATAGTGTTTCACTTCCAATGATTCAACTCAGACCCAACTATAGTCATTCGATAGACGCCATGCCACAATTTAACTATATTCAAAATTGAGTGCCCACATTAAAGTTCCACAGTATTCTCAAGTCGAGGGAATTATGTAACATCGTCACTTTGAGATTGTCTATTTGACCTTAGTTATATCAACCAATAGAAAACTCTCAAGTGACTCATTCCACGGTTATTAATAACTATCAGTACGTAACCTCTTGGTGCCTCCAGCAACCATGAGAAATACACTGCCCAACATTTGTAGAGCTTACTTATTCTAATCTCAATGGATGAATCGATATCCTTTCTCAAAACATCTTGACTAGGAATATTTAAAACAATATGTTATTTTCATTATGATAAAAAATTTATGATTACAACACTTTGTAATTACTACCACATTACATATCATTTAAGGACTTTCCATTTATATACTTTAAATTAATTCCTTAATTATTCATATCACTATATAACAAGTATATAATAGAAAGAAAAACGCCTTTTATTTTGAACAACATTTGTTATCGAGTCAGATATTTGTAACAAATTACATAATTGCTCCTAGAGCATACTCCTAACTCTATCAAAAATAATAAATCACTTTCAACAATTCAAACATCACACATATCAAGAAATAACATACTCATTTATCCATAACAACTAATAACCACCAAATTTAAATTCATTTCACAATTTAAATAATTATATGTATAAATATAAAATAGTGAATATTTCTACTTAATATTATTTTTAAAGAATTATTTCCAATTAATTCAATCAATAATCAAACAATCAATCATGCATAACCAAGGAACAAACAATCAACGCGCTTGGTGGAAAGAAATTCATTTATTTTTGCTACGCACTTGATCACTATCGGATCGGGCTACAATAGTACCGAACCACTAAAGGTTTAATATTTAACATCAATACCGATATTATTGGTCGAACCATGCTTTCTATCTTTACCACCACGACAGCTATTTTATATTTCATATTCAAAAAATAGAAATAATAATAATATACATATAAAATAACAAAAACGTCCCTATATGATTATCCCAGTAATCATTATATAGATCTACTATCCCTATTATAGGGTAACTACCCAACACACCCATAGGGATGAAGACTCTAAGTATCATCTAAGGTCATGGATCATGTCTCGTATACTATGTATTATTTTGAACCTGCTCTCTTACCAAATGAAACACCCTACCTCTATACCCATACCACCAACGAGTATCACTAGGTAATACTATTTGGTAATACGGAAAATGAGGCGATATTGGGCTTACGTATGTAAATATTCATTTGGGCTAACAGTGGTGCGTAATTCAAATCGAATAAATAACTCACATGTACGTACACAGTATCGACACAAAGCAATAAACTCGTGCCACTCTAGGATAGAACAATACACAATATACAATAATAATGGAGAACACAGAGTCAGTATCACAACGATAAGTTATAATATGAAATATACAAGAGATGGAGTGAAAACAAAACATCTCAAATATCCATTCTCTTAAATAAAATACAAAGTATACTCCATATACATCATTGTGTCATAATACAATGAAGCTGAATACAAGAAATGATATAATACATAACTGAATAACTCGTCTCCACTATGCCCATAAAATACAAGACGATCCCTTCGTTGCTGAACCTGAAATGTCTCGGACCGACCCGAGTATTACGTAAATAAAACACGGGTCAAATTATGTCTAAACATAGATGCTAATATATATATGTATACCAATATATGCATGGTATAATAATATGATTAACAACATCCAAATAACTCAAGATAACAACCATCATGGAACAATGCAGAAAAATGTCATCATCCATATAAAACATATCAAATAAGGAATCATAAAATCAATGTCAAATAGGTGAATCATCCATATAGATAATCGTCATTAAAGTCTAGAAATCCTCAATACATGAGATATCATCAAATATAGTCGGACTAGCACACAACAATGCCTAAATATATTCCTCATTCTTAAATTATAGAATACCATCATCATCAATATAAAATAGGCTGCCTGTCTTTAAAATCATATGCAATAAAAGATATCGGGATTGACTATACTATGGATGCCTATCACAAGTATTATCACATCCTTTTAAATAGAAATTACATATAGTAAATGGCGATAGGAATTGATTATACGATAGACACAAGCTCCCAAGTAGAGTCATATCTAAACATGTGGGTCGCCTAACCTATATCTATACTTAGGTGAGGTATAGAAAAAGATAAAAGAGTTATAGTCGCTTACCCGCTGCGAGAAACTCACACATGGGTCGCCTAACCCGATTTATAATAGTATATGTCTATCTATCACTCAACTTAAAACCAGAAGGGAGACCGATGACAGTCTACATGCTCTAGGGTCACGCAATTGGGTCGCCTAACCCGACTCTACAGTCTTAGTTACCTCGACGGACATTGTGACATACATCCATCAGTGTGCTCGTAAACATGAGGACTCTGTCATTACCCTATTTTGGCCCTATAGGTAATTGACTACTGGCCTAGGTGGTATAGGGATTTATTGGAACTGGGTCAGCACTTAACAGGTTAAATGGGTAAATTTCAAAAAAAATTGCCATTTGGACTTTAATTGGGTCTATTGTAACAACCCGCATATTTTATGATTCGTATATTTAAATCCTTAATTTAAATATAGCATCGTTAGTCGAATTTTAGACGTCTGAATGAAGATTGAAATTGAGATTCAACAATTTGGACTCGAGACCAATTCCATTGAGTTCAAAATGGTGTTTGCGACTTTTTTGAGTATAAACATCGATATGTTTTGAGTTGGGTAAAATTTTGAAGTTTTCAACTAGGGCTTTGGGTTTGGGTTTCAGCCCATCAACCTTCTAATAACTTAACCCTTCATCCAACTCCTCTTCATTCACTTTATTATTTCCTAACACTCAAGCTTAAAGAAAAATGGGGGAAGAGAAAAGAAATTAGAAATACCTAAGCCCTAATTCTCTTAGGAATTATCATCTTCAAGCTAGAAATCAAAGAAAAGCTTAGGTAAGCATCCTCTTCATCTTCTCCATCTCAATCCCTCTTTAATTTTCAGAAAATTCCTATAACCTAACTTAGGGAAAACTTCACCTTTGATATTAGATTGAAGATTCTAGAGGTGGTATTGAAGAGAGATCAACCTATTGCATGTTCTTGAGCTTATAATTTGTGTTTGGGTTTAAAAGGTGAGTTTTTGAACTCACATCTACGTCTATATCTTTGATAGTGTTAGGTATTAATTCCTAACATCTATTTCTTGTCCATTTGCTTTTGAATTGAATTGGTTTGATGAATATTCCAATTTTGGTGTTTTCAAATCAAAATCTATGAAAATCCTTATATGATGTTTGGACATGTTAGTCGGAGAGTATTGGTGAGTCTTTAGGGTTGGGTAGTCGTTTGGCGTCAACCCCTAGCAATTGTCACTCATCCGATCGCTTCCGATATGATTTGGCCATCATTGGCCTAGGCAAAATATTGCCCAGAGCTTCAGGTTCAGACGTCTGAATTATTCATTTCAGACGTCTGAATCTGCTTGCCCCGGCCCAATTTGCTTAATTTGTGTGGGTTTCCAATTTTAATCGATTTTAGTTGATCTGGATAGTTGTTATCACTTACTATCGACTTTGATGACTTCTCTCTTTGGATTTTTGGGAATATCCATTTTGATGGATTTGATATCGATTTCTATGGTTTTAATTCACATCTTCGAATGTGGATTTTTGTGATTGATTGTTTTTACAATCATTTTGTGATTTGTCACTTCTAAATACAAAGGTTTCTATACTAGTAGTAAATATTCAATCTCTTTCATCAAAATGATTTCGACACTATTTTAAATATAAAGCTCTCTTTCAAAACCGTTTTCCAATCTATTAGTATATACAAACCTTTACCTCATTCGTGCGAGAAATCCAATTAAATGACAACATGTGGTATGAAACGCTTGTGTTTACTTCGTCGGTTAATTCTTGGACTTGTTCGATTGAACTCTTGTGACAATTTCCGAGTGGGAATCTACAATTTGTTCGTAAATATTTAAGTTAAGCTAGTGGTTATGGGACATGAAGCTAAACTCATATATTTACTAGCTTAGTGTAATCGACACTTTTTATTGATCGATGATGATCATTTTGTAATTTAGACTAGCGATGTGCGATGTCTATTTGTTTGTGTGGGGATTACAATCCCCGTTTGTGGAACTTCGGTTCAATTTGGCGGGGTAGCGACCCGTGGTCTTCGGGCCGTTTGTGGAGCTTCGGCTCAAAATTTATGGTTAGCGACCATGGAATAGCGTTCCGTTTGTGATACACGTGTTAGTGAGTTTTCATGCTCCCGTTTGTGATAGGCCTCCCCCTTTGTGATTTCTGGATTTCTAATTGATGATTTCTAGAATTTGTGTTTCACCAACTTTTGCGATTGGCATTAATATGTTTGTCAATATTTGTAGTTTGGTGAATAAAATTAAGAACATGATATTCTTTTTGGTGCTTTGAGATTCTTGAGATATTGTATGATTTTGTTGTTGTTTAAATCATATTTGTCCTAGTATGACATTATTGTTATCATACGTTCTTATTATATCTCTGCTTATATCTCATTTCTTTAATGATAATTATAGCTAGACTAATCCGTTTATTATTTTCTTATTAAATAATACTCGGGTCAGACCGAGATGTTACAAGTGCTTCTGCTTGACTCCTTATCTAGGATCATCTTCTGAATTTTGTCTAACTACATTAGATTGGTAGTTTTTGTTGTTATACATTTGAGATAGAGACTCCTTGATGTATACATATTCTTTTGTCTAGCACTTGTATCTATTCTTTTGTGATATTGTGGATCTTATTTGACCACTACTCTGATGTACACTTTTATGTGTTATATTGATATCTATTTCCGCCTTTGAGATATGAACATCTGTGACTGATTTATGTTATGCTTATTTCTATATTTGTTTCCGAAGGCCACATAGCCATCTGTGGTAGCTTTGAGTTTGTATCGATATGTCAGATTTGCTCTTGAAATGAATTGCATGTTATACTATCTGACACATCGGTGCTCGCACAAAGCAATTACACGGATGGTCGCTCCTCAACAGCCTTATTCTTCACGCTAGTCGACGACATTACTCAGTAGTGTTCTTGGCTAGTGTGAGCATAGAGGTGGGGCGTCACAGCTTGGTATCAGAGCCAAACTTCGGAACAATGTAGAATAATCTAGCAAGGATCATTGTCCTAAGTCTTTCTTAGGGATCGTGCCATAGGATTTAATTCGAGTCTTCGTGCCGTTCTATCCTATTTTCTTTTGTGATGCCTTGTTTTATCAATCAAGGTTGTTTGATATTCATTTTGAGAATAACCTTTTCCCTCTTCTTTCTTTCTTTCTTTGAGAAGAGAAATGGTTAGACCTGGCCGTCCCAGCGCCGATCAATCTAGTGCTACTTCTCGGGATGGAGTATTTATGTCAGCTCAACAACTTTTAGATCTTGTGAACAATGCCCGAGTTGCCGGACCCATTCCAGCGCCAACTCACCCTAAATCCGGGTTTGCACGCTTGTGCAGAGACTATACCGCTTTAGGTGGAAGGCCGTTTAAGGGATCCAAAAATGTTATAGAAATCCAAGCTTGGCTTAGATCATGCAATCGCATCTTTTCCCGCATGGATCTTATTGATTCACTTCGAGTCCAAGTGGCTTCTAGTATGCTCCAAGAAAGAGCATTAGGTTGGTATGAGCTTTTGATTTCTGAAATTATCGAAGCGGATCTTACTTGGGAGCAATTCCGGGAAAGATTCGAATTGAAGTTTGTGCCGGAGGCTGAAAAAGTAACTTTAGCCCGACACTTTATTAACCTTGTTCAAGGTGAATCCTCTGTGACGGATTACGTCGCATCTTTTGAATCTCTCTCTAAATATGGGGTCGAATATATTAATACCCCATTGAAGAAAAATCAGAGATTTGTTTATGGATTGAATAAGAACCTCAAAAAGCCTTTACTTCTGAAACTGGAAGTTTCTTTCGATCAGCTTGTTGATATCGCTCTTCGGCTTGAAGAGTCCGATAGAGAAAGTGATGTTGAAGTTGTGCATGCCAAACAGAACTTCAACAATAACATGAAGAGGCCTATTGAGTTCAAAGGCCCCATTCCAACAAGAAAGGGAAGCAAGAAACTTCTGTAGCAAAGACTCCTACCACTAGTCGTGGACGATGCTACAATTGTGATTCTATGGACCACTATGAAAATAAGTGTCCGAAACCACTTTATTGTCGCTATTGCAAAAGTTTGAGTCATCATATATCTGCGTGTCCCATACTTCAAGCAAGAAGGAGGGAAAGCTAATTGTTGTGCAAGCCTCTACTAGCACTTCTCTTGGTCAAGGTAATTCTCATTCTATCCTTGACGATATTTGTTTTGTGATTATCTTATTCGTGTTCTTTTTGATTTGGGTTCATCTCATTATTTTATATCAAAAGAACTTGTTGATTCTTTCTCTTTTAATATTATGGGCTTGATGACTTCATTGACAATTGCGAATTCAATTGATGGATCTGCAACACTCAATTTACTTTGTGAAAATGTCGAGATTATTTTATGTGATTATTCTTTTCGAGCCGATTTGCATGTTATGCGTTACTTAGGCTTCGAAATTGATTTTTTGAGAAAGGATTGGCTTGATCATTGTGAAGCCCACATCCTATGTCCTGAGCGGACTATTTATCTTCGACATTCTCAATATGTTAAACAGATTTCTATTGTTTTTAAAGATTTCGATTTCCAACTCGGTGACATCATTTTATCCTTTAAACCCACTTGATGAGGAAAGTGTTATTTCTCTCATTCAAGTAGCTTGTGAATTTTTCGGTATTTTTCGAGTTTGTCTTGGGATTACCACCTAAGCAATCTATTGTGTGGTGCTAAGGTCTTTTCAGCTCGACCTTACTACCGGTTTTCATCATCTACGAGTTGCGGAGAGTAGCATTTCACTTACCGCATTCCGCACTCGTTATGATTCTTGTGAGTGGTTCGTTACGTCATTCGGTTTGACGAACCTTCTACCTTATTTCATCCATCTTATGAATCGAGTATTCTACGAATATCTCGATGAGTTTATCCTTGTATTTATTGGTTATGGATGAAAACAACGATTTAAAGTTTGCAAATCTTTTTAATAAGATGTTTATAAGTATGATTGGATTTTGTTCTTAAACAAGCAAAGAATATTTGAATTTTTTTTAAGAGACATGTTTATCGTATAGAAGATGATTTTGTGTTGTTTTGCCCATTGAGTGCTTTAAGAATTCTGGTCGATGCGCTTGATCAACGTTATCGATAGAAATCTCTTAAATGCTAGGATGAGACAGTCAGACACAATAAATTGACTTGTAAAAAAAAGTAAATTTTTCTAAAAAGATGATTACATAAAGTTAATTATAATTTTTGAAAGTCTTAGCTTTTCAGGAAAGAGGATCATTTAAAAGAACTCTTTTCCGATGTTTTTATTCTTGCGATTCCCGAAGGGAATCAAGAATTTATTGTTTTTACCGATACTAGTCGTATTGGTTTGGGTGCCATTCTCTTGCTATGGGAATGTGTTATTACATATGCTTCTTGACAATTGAAGCTTGTCGAGACTAGATATACCATTCATGATCTAGAGCTCGCGGCTATTGTTTTCGCTCTTAGAATTTGGTGTCATTATATTTTGGGAGAGAAATTGTTCTCTACCCCGATCATAAGTTTTTGAAGTATTTATTTTCTCGAAAGGAACTTAATTTGCGTCAACAACGTTGGCTTGAGTTCCTTGCATCTTATGATCTTGATATTCTTTGTACTCCGGAAAAGGGTAATCGAGTTGCCGATGCCCTTAGTTGTAAGCAACAAGCAGTTGTTTCTTTGATGATACCCGAATGGAATGATCTCGAGACTTTATCCACTTGTGAGATTCGAGATCGTGAATCCAATTCATGTTCATCTCTTGTTTTGTGTAGCCTCGAGGCTCGTCCTTCTCTGTTGGACCATACCTCTTTTGGCTAAACTCTATGTCAAACTAAATTGCATGGAGTTCCTACTTCTATTGTTAGCAATCGTGATCCATTATTTTACTAGTGGATTTTGGAAAGGACTTCAAAAGCTTTGGGAACAAAGCTTAATTTTAGCACCGCTTATCATCCTCAATCCGAGGGACAAACCGGGCATGTGAATCAAACTCTTGAAGATCTTCTTTCGTGCATGTGTTCTTGATTTTGGTGGAAGTTGGGAAGATCGTATTCTTGTTGAGTTTTCTTCCTATAATAGCTTCCAATCTTGTATTGGTATGGCTTCTTTCGAGGCACTCTACGGAAGGCCGTGCCGATTTCCTTTGTGTTGGCTTAAAGCCGGTGAGAAGCTGGTTTTAGGTCCAGATTTTATTTGTGTTTCACCTATGATGGGTGTTGTGCGTCTCTGTTGAACGGGAAAATTAGCACCTCGATATATTGGCCCATTTCCCATCACCGAACGCATTGGTTCTGTGGCTTATTGCCTTTTGTTACCGGCTCAATTTTCCGCTATTCATGACGTATTCCACGTCTCTCAACTACGGAAATGCCTTCGAGATTCCGATTCTGTTCTTGAACCCGGTGTTATTGAAGAAATTAAAGTTTCACCTAATTTGACTTATGAACAACATCCTATCCGTATCATTGCTTTGGAGGTTAAACGCCTTTGAAATAAAGATGTTCCTCTTGTGAAAGTTCAATAGTCCTAAAATCCTAAGAATTGCTCTTGGGAATTTAGAGAATTCATCGAGCGAACACATCCAGACTTACTCTCTCGTGCTCATTAAGGTGAACTTCTTATTTCAAATTTTCTTCTCTTTGTATTGATATGCTTTTATAGTTGTTACTCTTTAATTTCTTCTTAATTATTGCGAGGATGCAATTTCTTTAAGGAGGGGAGTCTGTAACAACCCGCATATTTTACGATTCGTATATTTAAATGTTTAATTTAAATATAGCATCGTTAGTCGAATTTTAGTCCGAAAAAGTCACTATTCGAAGAAGAACAGTCGAATTAGTGAAAAGTCTATGTGGATCGTGCTATTTGGAAGCGCCTATTTGAAAAAACACATTCAAACAGAATTCAGACGTCTGAAATGAAGCATTCAGACGTCTGAAATTGTTCAAGTCAATCCAGAAAGGAAATAGGCTAAAATTGCCACTTTCAGACGTCTGAAATGGACGATTTAGACGTCTGAATATTGTTCTAGACAACCCATATTTTTCCAGATTCAGACGTCTGAATCATTCATTTCAGACGTCTGAATGAAGATTGAAATTGAGATTCAACAATTTGGACTCGAGACCAATTCCATTGAGTTCAAAATGGTGTTTGCGACTTTTTTGAGTATAAACATCAATATGTTTTGAGTTGGGTAAAATTTTGAAGTTTTCAACTAGGGCTTTAGGTTTGGGTTTCAGCCCATCAACCTTCTAATAACTTAACCCTTCATCCAACTCCTCTTCATTCACTTTATTATTTCCTAACACTCAAGCTTAAAGAAAAATGGGGGAAGAGAAAAGAAATTAGAAATTCCTAAGCCCTAATTCTCTTAGGAATTATCATCTTCAAGCTAGAAATCAAAGAAAAGCTTAGGTAAGCATCCTCTTCATCTTCTCCATCTCAATCCCTCTTTAATTTTCAGAAAATTCCTATAACCTAACTTAGGGAAAACTTCACCTTTGATATTAGATTGAAGATTCTAGAGGTGGTATTGAAGAGAGATCAACCTATTGCATGTTCTTGAGCTTATAATTTGTGTTTGGGTTTAAAAGTTGAGTTTTTGAACTCACATCTACGTCTATATCTTTGATAGTGTTAGGTATTAATTCCTAACATCTATTTCTTGTCCATTTGTTTTTGAATTGAATTGGTTTGATGAATATTCAAATTTTGGTGTTTTCAAATCAAAATCTATGAAAATCCTTATATGATGTTTTGACATGTTAGTCGGAGAGTATTGGTGAGTCTTTAGGGTTGGGTAGTCGTTTGGCGTCAACCCCTAGCAATTGTCACTCATCCGATCGCTTCCGATATGATTTGGCCATCATTGGCCTAGGCAAAATATTGCCCAGAGCTTCAGGTTCAGACGTCTGAATTATTCATTTCAGACGTCTGAATCTGCTTGCCCCGGCCCAATTTGCTTAATTTGTGTGGGTTTCCAATTTTAATCGATTGTAGTTGATCCGGATAGTTGTTATCACTTACTATCGACTTTGATGACTTCTCTCTTTGGATTTTTGGGAATATCCATTTTGATGGATTTGATATCGATTTCTATGGTTTTAATTCACATCTTCGAATGTGGATTTTTGTGATTGATTGTTTTTACAATCAATTTGTGATTTGTCACTTCTAAATACAAAGGTTTCTATAATAGTAGTAAATATTCAATCTCTTTCATCAAAATGATTTCGACACTATTTTAAATATAAAGCTCTCTTTCAAAACCATTTTCCAACCTATTAGTATATACAAACCTTTACCTCATTCGTGCGAGAAATCCAATTAAACGACAACAAGTGGTATGAAACGCTTGCGTTTACTTCGTCGGTTAATTCTTGGACTTGTTCGATTGAACTCTTGTGACAATTTCCGCGTGGGAATCTACAATTTGTTCGTAAATATTTAAGTTAAGCTAGTGGTTATGGGACATGAAGCTAAACTCATATATTTACTAGCTTAGTGTAATCGACACTTTTTATTGATCGATGATGATCATTTTGTAATTTAGACTAGCGATGTGCGATGTCTATTTGTTTGTGTGGGGATTACAATCCCCGTTTGTGGAACTTCGGTTCAATTTGGCGGGGTAGCGACCCGTGGTCTTCGGGCCGTTTGTGGAGCTTAGGCTCAAAATTTATGGTTAGCGACCATGGAATAGCGTTCCGTTTGTGATACACGTGTTGGTGAGTTTTCATGCTCCCGTTTGTGATAGGCCTCCCCCTTTGTGATTTCTGGATTTCTAATTGATGATTTCTAGAATTTGTGTTTCACCAACTTTTGCGATTGGCATTAATATGTTTGTCAATATTTGTAGTTTGGTGAATAAAATTAAGAACATGATATTCTTTTTGGTGCTTTGAGATTCTTGAGATATTGTATGATTTTGTTGTTGTTTAAATCATATTTGTCCTGGTATGACATTATTGTTATCATACGTTCTTATTATATCTCTGCTTATATCTCATTTCTTTAATGATAATTATAGCTAGACTGATCCGTTTATTATTTTCTTATTAAATAATACTCGGGTCAGACCGAGATGTTACAGGTGCTTCTGCTTGACTCCTTATCTGGGATCATCTTCTGACTTTTGTCTAACTATATTAGATTGGTAGTTTTTGTTGTTATACATTTGAGATAGAGACTCCTTGATGTATACATATTTTTTTGTCTAGCACTTGTATCTATTCTTTTGTGATATTGTGGATCTTATTTGACCACTACTCTGATGTACACTTTTATGTGTTATATTCATATCCTTTTCCGCCTTTGAGATATGAACATCTGTGACTGATTTATGTTATGCTTATTTCTATATTTGTTTCCGAAAGGCCACATAGCCACCGTGTGGTAGCTTTGAGTTTGTATCGGTATGTCGGATTTGCTCTTGAAATGAATTGCATGTTATATTATTTGACACATCGGTGCTCGCATAAAGCAATTACATGGATGGTCGCTCCTCAACAGCCTTATTCTTTGCGCTAGTTGACGGCATTACTCAGTAGTGTCCTTGGCTAGCGTGAGCATAGAGGTGGGGCGTCACATCTATGTAGTCTAAATTTATTTAAAACTTTTCAAAATTTTCCTTTTTAGATAAAATCAATATTTTATTTAATTCATAAATATAGTTATATTTATATTATTTATATAGTATTTATGTGTATCATATAAATATATGTGTGTACGTGCACGCACAACATAGCAATGTGTACATGGTTTGACATGCCCATGTTCAAATGTTGGGAGTTATACCACGACAAAAATGTTAGCCACTATCGTATACAAAATGTTGACTATGCGTGTGTGTGTATGCATATATGTGAATAATATATTATAAATAAATATGTATATATATGCATACGTTTATAAATATATATATATAATAGTATTTGAAAATAATATTTTATAATTCACTTGTATAAATATATATTATATATGTACGCAAAATAAAATTATATTACAAAATGTTTTCAAAATTAAAATGCAAATAAATTTATATAAAAATATAAAATTATTTATATAGATTTCGAAAGCTGTAAAAAAAATTAACTATATATATAATACTTATATGTGTGTGTGTGTTATCCGGCTTTTTGACAAAGCAGACATTCACCCGAATTTGAACCTTAGGATGAAGACGGAAGGATTCACAGACTTGGGAACATGCTTGGGAGAACAACGGAAACAAATTCAATAATTTAAAGGTCAATTGGAGCTAAGGAAACTACTTAGTACCGAGCACTTTCTACTTGATACCGACCACTTTGTTTGCCCTCTATGGGCCCCTGAAGCTCTGATACATGGAATATGGCTTGTGAGATCGTCTTGAAGTGAATTTCTCATGGAATACACGATCAACTCTACGGATATTCTAAATGAATGCAGTTAAGTGCAAGTGATAATAGAACCTCCTGTAAACAACGTCATCTCTAAGTAAAAGTGCTTGGAACACAACGGATCGAGGATAGAAGATCAAAAGAGGGAATAAGGAATGGTTGCCGCTCCAATCAGGTCGGAGCCGAGTTGATTTTACAACTCAGTATGCCCAGTCTTTCCCTCCTACACTTTCGGATCTGGATCTGGACTTGGTATGACATAGGCCTCTTGTTCTGCTAGACAATTTTCCTAGAAATACATACCCTATAGCAACTAGATGAGGACTTTTTTGCTCATTATCTTCTTCATCTTCTATCTCTCCTCACCGTAGTCACTAAGGTAGATATTTGGCTATTCTAGGCTATAAGAACTTGTCAATCACTTGTACTAGCGACTCTCAATCAAACAGTCAATAAATTACAGTGGACGTAGGCTAGAGATTGCTGAACCACTTTAAAAACATTGTTTTTCTCTTTGTTTAACATATATTTTCTACTAGATTTCTATTGTTCTACAGGACTTTGGGTGTTGTGCCACTTTTGGGCTTAATATTTTGGTGCTCTCATCGAGAGAGGAGATGCTCAAGCATAGATCTATCTTTCTACTTTGGATTAGAGCATCTAGAGATTAGATCCAGAAGGTTTTCACCAAGGATTTGAGGAATTAATGTACCGAAGTCGATAGCACCTAGGAGATCTAGATGATCATCAGGACTAGTGGCTGGAGATGAAGGAAATTCTTATCGCATGGAAGTTAGCAATCAGCAGGCGTTGCAAGGACCATTTACTCCTCAAGAGATGGTAACTAGAGTGAAGTTTGAAAAAATGATGCAAGAGCTGAATCAGAAGATGGATGATAGTCAAAAGGCTTTAATGGAAAAGATGTATGCCAACATAGCTCTACTGAACTAGTAGCCATAGAGGAGTAGGAGGAGTAGGTTGGAAGTTTTACCTACCAAATTTGAAGAAGGGAACTCATCTGTTTCTACTTAGAATGGGCAAGATGGAAAATAAAACAAAAGGAAAGGGCCACTGGAATGGCAGAAGGAGTCGCTAAAGAAGTCGAGGAGCATCCCCTAAAAGAATTCAACTTGGTACCGATCAGAATCAAGTTGGGACTGAGAAGAATTTAGGCACTTCAGGAGGACCAGGAGTTGAGGCCGTGGACTTGTCTGATTCATAGGACAATCTGCAACATGATGGTGATGATTATGGGCTTGATGTTGATGTTCGTGATGTTGGGGTGAAGACAACCGCTATAGAGCCAGTTAGGCGATAGAAAAATCTCGAAGGAGTGGTTCTCCCAGAGGTTGGAGAACTTAGATGTCAATATACAAACTGAGACTTTTTGCAGAGTCAAACACTCGGCGCAACTCCTGACAGTCGACCTTTAGAGTTCCAGGCAAGTGAGGAGTATATAATAGATATGGTTAAGCGGTTGGTTGAAGAGAATAAATGGAGAAAGAATAAGGAAAGAGGTTTTTGGTGCTTTCACTGAGAAAGGAGATCCTCAGGCGTAGATCTAGCTTTCTACTTTGGAATTGAGCGTCCAGAGGTTAGATCTAGAAGGGTTTCTTTAAGGATTTGAGGAATTAGAATACTAAAATCAATGGCACATAAGAGATCTAGAAGATCATGATGAAGTAATGGCTGGAGAAGAAGAAAGGTCCTAATCAACCGACTTTATCGAGAAAGATTACTTTTTTAGGACAATAAGTTGATAGCGAGATCTCAAATCAACTTGTTGGTCTCGTTGTATTCACATCACGTGGAAGTTATCAACGAGCAGGCGTTAGAAGGACCATCTACTCCTCAGGAGATGGTTGCCATAATGGAGTTTGAAAAAATGGTGCAAAAGCTGAATCAGAAGATGGCTAACGGTTAATGGAAAAGATGAATACCAGCATAGCTCTGCTGACCCAACAGCCATAGAGGATCAGGAGGAGTAGGAGGGAAGTTTCACCTAACGGATCTAAAGAAAGGAACTCGTTTGTTTCTGCTCAAAATAGGCGAAATGGAAAACAAAAACAAAAGGAAAGGGCTATTGGAATGGCAGAAAGAGTTTCTAGAGGAAGTCGGGGAGCACCCCTTAAAAGATTTCAACTCGATACTGACCAGAATCAGGTCAGTACCGAGAAGAATTTAGGCATTTCAAGAGGACCAAGAGCTAAAGCCATGGACTTGTCTGATTCAGAGGATATTGCAACATGATGTTGAGGATTATGAGCTTGATGTTTCTTTTTGTGATGTAGGGGTGCAGACAGCCGCTATAAAGCTAGTCGGGCGATAAAAAACCTTGAAGGGGTGGTTCTCCTAGAGATTGGAGAACCTATACGTCAACGGGCAAAGCAAGTCCATTTGAGGAGTCAAACACTTAGTGCAGCTCCAAATGGTCGACCTTCAGAGTTCCTGGCAAGTGAGAAGTACATAGCAGATATGGTTAAGTGGTTGGTTGTAGAGAATAAGTGGAGAAAGAATAAGGAATAGGGATTTTGATGCTTTCATTAAGAAAGGTGAATCTCAGGCATATATCTAGCTTTCTACTTTAGATTAGAGCATCCGGAGGTTAGATCCAGAAGGTTTTTATTAACGATTTGAGGAACAAACATAACATAATCAATGAAACCATGGAGATCTAGAAGATCATCAGGAGCAGTGGTCAAAGGTGAAGGAAATTCTCATCACCAGGAAGTTAGCCACCATCAAGCATTGCATGGACCATCTACTCCTCGGGAGATGGTTACCAGAGTGGATTTTGACAAAATGAAGCAAGAGCTAAATTTGAAGATGTCCGATAGTCGGAAGGCTTTAATGGAAAAGATGGATACCAGTATAGCTTTGCTGACCCAACAGCTACAGTGGAGCATGAGGGAAGTTTCACCGGCCGGATCTGAAGGAGGGAACTCATTTATTTTTGCTCATAATAGGCAGGATGGAAAAAACCAAAGGAAAGGTCTACTGGAATGAAAGAAGGAGTTGCTGGAGGAAGTCGGGGAGCACCCCCAAAAGAATTCAACTTGGTACTGACTAGAATTGGGTCGGCACCGAGAAGAATTTAGGCACTTCAGAGGGACCGGAAGATGAAGCCATGGACTTGTCTGATTCGGAGGATGATCTGTAGCATGATGGTGGTGATTATGAGCTTGATGTTGATGTTCGTGATGCTGGGATGCAAACAACCGCCGTGGAGCCAGTCAGGGGATAGAAAAAACCTAAAGCAGTGGTTCTCCTAGAGGTTGGAGAACCTAGACGTTAATGGGCAAACCGAGATAGTTTGTAGAGTTAAACACTCGACTCAGCTCATGACGGTCGACCTTTAGAGTTTTAGGAAAGTGAGGAGTATATAGCAGATATGGTAACGTGGTTAGTTGAAGAGAATATGTGGAGAAAGAATTTGGAATGGGGTTTGTAACGATCCGGATTTTGCCCGCTCGAAAATCGACATCCATACTTTACATCGTACTCGAATGCCGCAGATTCGACCGTTCAAATCCGAGTCGCCGGAGCTTATAACACAATTAAGTAAACAACACAGCGGAAGAAAGAAAACAATATAGATATACAACATCTGATACAATATCCAGATACAATGATGATACAATGAATATCTATATACATCAGAGATATGATACAACAAATAGCAGCGGAAAAGAAAATAGATAACACCAGTAGTGGATAGAATATCTCCAATAAAATGCTCCAATATAAGCAACATCAGTCCATGAACTCCAAGAACTGAACTAGCTCCAGATAATCTACTAAACCTGAATATCTGAAAAACCCAACTCTAGACTGCCCGTGTGGAAAATTGTGGGCACCCAGAGTTTAGGAAGGGAACAATAAACTCCGGATCAGTCATGGGACTGGTGTGAGCAACAAAAATAGTTTATCTTTAAACAAACACAAAAGGCTTTTAAACATTGAAATCCGCAATGTTTTTGGAAAATGAAACTACCATAAGGCCTCCCACCACACACACAATGCAATCGCAGAATTGGAGGAGATTTCTCCTTATGATAGTCAAACATGCTTACTACGCAAAATCAAAACTCTTTTGATATTATTACTAGTGCATAGTGTAGAAAAACATTTCGAAAATATAATATTAATCTTAGCCGGTATACAACATTTCATCGTATGCCTACTATAGCTACCATGTTCAATAGCAGGTTACCGCCACATTCCATAGCAGGTAATACAACTAAAACCGTACAGGGTTCGTATTGTTTCTTTGGATTTCCAACAAATGATCAGGCTAAGGAACTTCCTTACCGAAATAGAAACGCCTCTGGAAAGACGCCCCGGATCCTAACCGGATCTCCGCAAACAAAAGGCCGACGCTACCTCACGCTGTACAGCTGTAACTAGGTAACTAACACACTGACGCTACCTCACGCTGTACAGCTGTAACTAGGTAACTAACACACGAGCTATGTCATCCCCCGGTCGTTACCGACCTTTATCCGAGCGCTCGATAACCAACATCACACATAATAAATAAAGTGTATCCACATGAGTAAGTATCTGGGCTCCATACCATGATACCACCCTTCTATCCAGAAGGAAATGACATACCCTAGGGGCGCTACCCCTACAAACCTTTGTCGCAACATTCCTGTTTCGACCATTACCGGGTTGTGAGGCTCGACGAAGTCTCGTCCACAAAGCTACGCTTTTTCACAAAGCCACGCTTTTTCACAAAGCCACGCTTCGATCAACAAATGATCAGCAGCACTTCGTATGCCACATTACCAAATTGGGAATGTATCACTAGTAACCATCAACCACATAACCTCTGAGCTCGTACGTCTCAGAGAAGGGTGTTAAGCTAAGAGAATAAATTCTCCGCCACCAACAGAAATGTATTTGATAGAAACCAGCTTTACATCTCAAAGTGTAACGTCAGACACACATCCATACAAGTCTGTTCCGGGTTCGAACAGAACCGAAGGCACTTCCGAAGAAGCCCTTACACATCCGGGTATTCACAATCTCGATCGGACTTCCCATCACTTTGGGAATCTCTATACCGGAGCCATGATGCAGAGAAAATCGATAGGTCATCTTATCACTCTCGCAAATACCCGGTCTTCACCACCGGTCTTCAAATGCTATCCATATACGTCGTATCACTATTCGGAATGGGTTATACGACACAAAGGTCCTCTCCCGGCTAAACCGAATAACGAGCGCAATTAAAAAATCATATGGATACTGGGGTCTCAGTTAAATCACAGCTTAAAGCCCAAAACTTTTCATTCAAATGGTTAAAACAAATTACCATTTCTAATCTTTTAAACAAAAAGATTCATTTCAAAAACCTTCACTAGTTTAAACAATTTCCACACTTTTAATCTTTTAAACAAAAAGATTCAATTCACAAAGTTAACCCCATTCACAAAGATTCATTCATAGATTTCAAAACAATTTCCATTTCAATTGGATTAACTCGTTAAATCTTTAAATCAAGATTTAACTTATAGCTTTCAAAACAATTCCATTTCAAGTTAGATTAACTCATCCGGTCTTTGAAATCAAAGACTCATTTCATAGTTTTCAAAACATGTCAATTCCATTTCGAACTTGAAATTCTTTCAACACAAATTGGAAGTTCATTACTTATGTGAAAGCTTTTACTATTTGAAAACAAATAGTTTCGTTTTAGAAAAATCCAGTTATATTTACACGAGTTAAAACCCTTGAATTAAATTCAAAATCCCAAATCAATACTTTTAAAATGGTTTAACCCATATATAACTTGTACAGCATCTTTAATCCCTAGTTTCAAATCATAGGATTCAATTTCAAACTTGAATTCAAATTTAAATCAAATTATTTAAATTTTAAAACTCGATTAAGTTATTCAAAATAACTTTTATCTTTGAAATTCCATTTCAAAAGCTTTTCACTTTAAACCCAAATTTCTAATTTCAAAATCAATTGAAATTAAAATTTCCATTTCAAAAACATCAAATTTAATTTATCTGTGATTTAACCGATTTCCACGTGAAATCCATATTTGTGTGTGTATAAGTGTGGTCCAGGGGTTTTACACACAATAGTGCACAACATCAATCATCACAGATATATCAATATCGATAAGCGGTATAATCCACAACGCTTATCTTCATTCACAGATTCATAGATAAAGTAAATTTATCAGTCACAAAGATTCATCATTACAATTCGATGTGGGTTTCGGATAACCAACTGGAATCCGACTCCCTGTCGCATCGAAATTCAAGTGTCGGTTTACGGGCCAAGGGGTTTCATATTCATATAACAATATATACATCACAGATATAACAGCTTAGCACATAACATAGCATCGCATCACATAACTAATATATCAATCCAATACACGACACTTGATGATAGTTAATCATCTTAAATTAGGGTGGGATGATTTAAGTATTTTTAACCACCAAAAAATTAAATCAATGATTAATTATTCTTAATCATCTTAATTCATTAACCCTTGATTTTAATTATTTAAACCTTAATTATTTTTTTATTTATTTGATCATCCTTAAATTTATCAACTTTTAATTATAAAGTAGTTTCAGATTTAAATGGTTCAAATCCTTATTTAATTATTATAAAGGAATTTATTTTTAAGTAAAACTTTAATATTTAATTTACTTCTTAAATATTTTGTCAAGTTAAATTCCAAATCATTTTATTCTTAAAATCCAGATTTTAAAACTTGATTTGTTTTAAAAATTATAAAACTTATTTCTTCACAAAACCTTTGCTAGAAATTTAAACCAGAAAATCATCTCGGGCCAAACCCGAGTCGATCACACCAAAAACTCGAGCCACCTTCGAATCCACTGCCAATCTCCCCCACTTCGAGTCGCATATCAAAATGCACGAACACTTCACCGAGTCAAATTCGAGCCAGAAGCTTCTTCCCCAAAGACGCAACCCATTGACATTGATACGTGCGTGCACGTGTACGCCCAGGCAATTGACTTCCGATCATCGCCGATTGCAGCACCCAGTCACCAGTGACCTCCACTACCACTTCGACCACCCAGTTTCATAAGTCGACGACGAATTCGAAAATTGAACCATCCAGCAGCCTCCAGGAATCATCCTGTTCACCAAATTTCGCTCCGCGTGGCCACCTCCGGCCACCAGAGAACTTGCGATCACCCCCCACAGCTGCTACACCTTCCCACACATCTTCTCTCCACGTCCGGTCTACTCCGGTGCAATGATGATGACGCAACAGGCCGAATTTCAACATCGACAAAGTCCTGGTTCTAAACCCTAGTTCACCGATGTCAGATCACCACAGCCTTTAATAAATTCCATTTCTATTTTTCTGATGATCTTCCTCATGCCTACTCCCTCCAGGAACGACCGCGACTCACCCCTCGTTGTCGATCAATGGCAATTGACAATAAACCCAAATTTGAACAAACCCGATTATCTCAACCATTACACATCTAAAAATCAGAATCTTTACATCAAAATTCATCCTTCTGCTCATCGTTTCAAAATATGTAATCAAAGATTAGAATTAGCTTGATCTATTTTAACTCATCTTCTTATTTTCACTGTAGTTTATAAATGTTGAGATAAATACCCAACCATTTTACGTGAAATCATCTTCATAAATGATATCTTCTTGTTTCAATTGTTTGCTCTTCAGAAATCAAAGCTTGATATAGTTTTGATTGAGAGATATAAATTTTGTTTGTTGTTTTTGAACTGTAATCATAACAGAGACAGCATATACACTACTACACAGAGCTATTCAATCATATTCCCAAAAAAAAAAACTCATGCAAACATATCATACAACTTCATTTCAAACCTCATCAAAATGTAAACAGATTCAAGCTTTTAGGTTTAGATGTTTGCTCACAGATTCACAGGCAATGAAAAAAAAAGAAAAACTGGTTTTAGAAAAGTTTGAAGTTGCTCACCTGATCTAAGAAGAGACAGAGAGAGACAAGCTTGAAAATTTGCAAAGTTGAAATCTTCACTTGATTCTCTGGTTTTCATAAATTCGTATTGATGTTTTAAATTAAAGTTTATTCAAGTTGTAGATGATATTACTCCAGTATTTTACATAGCTTGGAAGGAACGAAATGAAATAAAAAGTTGATATGTAAGATGAAGATTACAGGTGATATAATGTATTGTTTAACTGAGATGAGATTGTGATGATTCTTGTTTGTACAATAGTGTGCATTTTGTACAAAAATTGAACAGAGATTTTTTCTTTGCTTTGGGGCTGATATACACGGCATTTAATGATAAGTACTTTATATCCTTTATATGTCTACTTGTTTTGTACCAAAGATATCTTTGCATAAATTTGCTAAGTACTCTATGTTTTCATATGCCATACTTGTTGACTTCGGCTGATACCTTCTCTTGTATGCTAGAGGTAGTAGCATTGATTGCTTTGTACAAATATATCTATTTGTTTTTCTTCATTTCGGCTGAAATGATATTTGCTTTTGTTTGACACTTGAACATATCTTTACCTTTGTATTTTAACTTTATATTTTTGTTTTTGGTCTTTAGTCTTGTTGTCTGGTTGCTAGTGTTTGAGATGATTTTGTATTACTTTTCTTTGTCTTCCTATAAAAGCTTCATTTGTTTATACTTGAATGTATATAATGTTGTTTTAGTTATTTGTATTAGTTTAACTTAGGTTGCATACTTGTCTTTATACTTAATTGAATATATTTTATTTTGTTTTATTTCTATTTGTACTATTTGTATTGATTTAATAACATGAGGTTAAAATATATATTTACTTTATATCTTATATAATTTGTATTTTTAAACCATTTATTTTAGATTTAAACTCAAATTCAATATATATACAATATTTTAATTTAAATGATTCATCCAAAATTTATTCGAAGATCGGGGAAACTCGCATCACTTAAATCGATTTATTTCACAAATTTTATTCAAAAATTCTTTAAATTATCAATTTAAATTTATATAAAATTTGGGGTCGTTACAGGGTTTTTGGTGCTTTCACCGAGAAAGAAGATTCTCAGGCGTAGATTTAGCTTTTTACTTTGGATTGGAGCATTCATAGGTTTGATCCATAAGGTTTTCATTAAATATTTAAGGAATTAGCATACTGGAATCAATATAACCTAGGAGATTTGGAAGATTGTCAACAGAAGTTAGTAACCAGTAGGCATTGCAAGAACCATCTGCCCCTCAGGAAATGGTTACCAGAGTGAGTTTGACAAAATGATGCAAGAGCTAAATCAGAAGATGGCTGACAGTCAAAAGGTTTTAATGGAAAAGAATGATGCTAGAATAGCTCTGTTGACCCAACAACCACATAAGACAAGGAGCAAGAGGGAAGTTTCACCCGCCAGATCTTAAGGAAGGAACTTATTTGTTTTTGCGTAGAACTGGGAAGATGAAAAATGAACAAAAGGAAAGGGTTACTTGAGCGGCAAAAGGAGTTGCTGGAGGAAGTCGAGGAGCACCCCTCGAAAGAATTCAACCCGGTACTGACCAGAATCGGGTCGGTACCGAGAAGAATTTAGGCGCTTTAGGGGGACCAAGAGTTGAGGCCATGGACTTGTCTGATTCATAGGATGATTTACAACATGACGATGATGATAATTAGTTTGATGTTGTTGTTCATGATGCTGGGGTGCAAACAACCATTACGAGCCGGTCAGCGGACAAAAAAAACCCTGAAGGAGTGGTTCTTCCAAAGACTGGAGAACCTAGATGTCAATAGACAATCCGAGGCTGTTTGCAGAGTCAAACACTCGGTGCAACTCCTGATGGTTTACCTTCAGAGTTCCAAGCAAGTGAGGAGTATGTAGGAGACATGTGACAACCCGCACCTCCCAACACACCGATCCAAAGCCTAATGTGATGAAGTACACAAAATCTAGACACCCAGCATTCAAATACTCATGCCATGTCGAGGAATGCGGATCGTCGGGGTTTATGACATATCATAACACAGAGACTAAAACATGCAGATATAATCTAAGATATATCACACTTTCAGAACTCACAGCGGAAGGAATAAAACATATAACATAGAAAAATATCCCTTTCAGAAAATCCAAATCATAGTCTCAGAAAACCAGTACATGGTCAAATACAGAGTACATAGAAAATATCACTCCAAGTCTGATAAAAGAGATAAACTGTACTGATAAGATAGATAAATACATAGAGAGAAAATATGGTAAAAAGCAGACTCCAAAGATAAGCTCGACTCTCCTAGTATCAAGAATGGGTCGATCACTTACTACCATGTCCACCTGTGGTAGGGAAAAAGAAGGAAAGAGAATGGGTCAGACTTAAAGTCTGGTGAATGTACACAAGTTGAATATGATGATCATATGCAGTTACTTTAACACTACTCTAACAGATATAGGGTGTGATACAAGTGCCCATGAATTTTTAAGATATGTTACCCAAGGGTTCTTGTCTAAAACTTTCCTACACTACAATTTGTGTAGGCTAATACAATTGATTAAATATCATGTCTAACAATCAGTCACCTCTCCTAAAGCTACTCAACATGTAAGACACAACCCTCTAAGCTACTAACAATGGAAGACACTGCTACTATGGAAATAAAATCTCACTACTATCACTGCACTAGGCTACTGGGAACGATTTCCCCTCACTACGTCTAGAGAGAAAGAACCTGAAATGTCGACCCGTCGAAATGTCTCATCATCTGCATTTGCTTCAACCTCTCGACCATAGTGTTGGCCTCTTATCGCATGCTTTGGGTCCTCCTTTTAAACTATACCACGTGCGTCAGGAATTATGCATACTAGGACCTCCCGTTATGCTAGACCTACTCCATCAAGCAGTCGTGCCGGTCTGCACGCCCACCGTTGGAACCTCCTATGAGTGCCATTTGCAAAAATATATCGCCTCGCATTGATTACTTAATCCTAAATTAGGAAAATAATATTTACCCAACAATGCCACGACCTAGCATCCGCTCCTAGAGAACTAGTTTCCCTACAAGTTCTAACACACATCTAATTGCCCTTAAATAAGTCCATAACAATTCACATTTTATATAATTTTTAATTATAAATTTGGGCGTCAGGCTGAGGTTCAATTTTCTAGTTTTCGTTTTGAACGGTTAACCGCCGTTACCCCACGGTCGACCGCTAGGGTTCTATGGTCAACCGTTTGCATTGCTAAATTGAGGTTTCTGCATTCATTTTGTGTCGATTTTTTATAGTTTAATTATCAAGTCTTACAGTGATTAGTGAAACCAAATTATAGTCTAAGCAATAATTTTGCAATTAAGTTTAGGGTTGTTGATTTAGAGTTTCCAATTTCAAAAGAGAAAAGGGTATGTGCATAAATCTCCAATTTATAGTTATCGACAATTTAAAACTAGGGTTTTAGATTCAAATCTAGGGTTTAATCATATTAGCATGTTCAATTTAGAGTTTTCTAACATACTAATCAATTACAATAGTTTAAACTAACTACAATAATTAACTTACCAAATTTATTCCCACTCACCTCAAGCCTAAGCTTTTCTTATTGCTTGTGTTTGAGAATTGTCCCCCAAATCGATAGTTTCACCTTGATTTAATCTATTATATTCTTCTAATTTGGGTTTATTTGATTTTTGAGAATTTTTGGAGTTTAGGGTTGAGAGAAAATTTTGGCAGAATTTAGTTGCGGTAAAGTTTAAATGAAGAATTAGGGTTTCATTAGCTTAGTATTTTAGGGGTAGAGTTTAGTTTTGGGCCATTGGACTAGCTTAGGGAATATTTTTAAAAATATCTGGTCCTTTCATCATAGACTTCAGTTGTAAGCAAACAATCTGGTTCGTTCGTCTTGTTTTCAGAAAATCTATAACAGACGATTAAAATCATGTTCGGGATGACCGCTCCTTAACACGCTCGACCGCTATCGGTCGACTTTGAACCCCTAAGGATCGACCCGTGGCCTTTAAAGTTTTTAAATTTAAGCTTTTAAATTTTTAATTCATCATAACGCCCGTAACTTCTCCATACTAACTCGGATTTCAAAGTGCTATGTATGAAAATTGTCTAGAAAATAGCTACAAACATAATGGTGCAACTTTCATAGCCAAATTCGGAAATTGTGAAAATTTCTTTTAAGACCTTGTTTTATTTTAATTTAATTTTCTTATCATATTTTTGTCAAAATTTCTGTTAAGTTTCCTGGGTGTTAGATTCTTCCCCCTTAAAAGAATTTCGTCCTTGAAATCTCAAATGATGGAAAATGTAACTCATACACACAATAACCAATAACTACAGTCATCTACTCATCCATCATCCATGTACAATCATTGTCCTTAAAACTTTTCTAATGCATCATGTACATATATATGCAACGTGAAATGCACGTGAATCTATTCTAATGCCAAAGTAGGCAGTCAATTGATCCAGTTGATCTCCTGCCATGCAAAATGCTCATGCTATGCATCCAAATGTATGAAAAACCTAAATGATATACTTGTAATCCTATATGCATGCACAACCGTTCAAACATATACAACATCCATATGCATAACATCCACTAGCACATTAGTAACCAAGAAATAACATGCAACTAAATATAAGAGTGTGTGTACACCAAGAGGATATATTGTCCTAATGTGTAAAAGAGCACAATGCGAACAATACATTCCTATACATCCATCAGCATCCATCATTCATAACACATCCTATTGACATGTTTACAATCATCCCTACTATCCAATAGTCTCTACCTAAAGGATATACCACCTAAGTCCTATACATAAGTAATCTGCACTTTTGAGAATTCCAAATTAGAAACGTAATAGAAAAGAGTTATGGGTGGATAGCGCGGATCTTCTCCTCGGGTCTCATGTACTCTACGCTGAATCGTCACCTTATTAGACTTTAACAGCTCTGATCTCCTTATTGGGGAGTCGCTTTGTACCATGCTCTAAAATACAAATCGTTGCACGATGAACAAGTGACTCTTGCTCTACCTCAACATCTTCCAACTAACTTGGCTCGACCATGGTAGCTATATCATGTAAGCACTTTCACAAGTGCAACGCATGGAAAACATCAAGTAACCCCGCTATCTTCTCTGGAAGCTCTACTTTATATGCTAACATCCCTACTCTAGCCACTATCAGGAAGAGTCCTACAAATCTCGATGCTTACCTGAACAACCAAATCTCATCACATGCCTAATGGGTGAAACCTTCACGAACACCATGTCTCCCACTGCGAACTCTATCCCCGTACGTCTCCTGTCGGCATATGATTTCTACATATCCTCGGCAGTCTTCATCTCCTATGGATCAAGTCCACCTTCTCCGATGTTTCCTTCACCATATACGACCAAAGAAATCATATCCATCATATTCCATCAATATGATGGTGATCTACAGGGTCTACCATAAATGCCTCAAAAGGTGCCATCACAATTCTAGCTTGATAATTGTTGTTGTAGGTAAACTCTACCAATGGTAAGTAATATTCCTAAGAACCTCCATAGTCCAAAATACACATCCATATCAAGTCCTCCAAAACCCAATTTACTCTCTCCATCTATCTATCAATCTACGGATGATATGCTGTACTCAAGCTCAACTCAGTCCTTAATGCCTCTTGTAGACTCCTCCAAAACTCACTAGTGAAAAGCCGATCTCGGTCGCTAACTATGCTAATAGGAACCCCATGCAACCTAACGACCTCCCTCACATATAGAGCCATCAGCGATGTTGTCGTCCTAGTACTCCTTACTAGTATGAAATGAGCACACTTGGTCAACCGATCGACTATGACCCAAATGTTCTCATTCCCACTCCAACTCCTAGGTAGACCATGTAAAAAGTTCATGGAAATACCCCCCCACTTCCACTGAGGAATATCTAATGGCTACAATATTCCTTCCAGCTTTGTAACACCCCATATTTTTAGTAACATTATTTAGGATATTTAATTAGCTAAATAAAATAAAATAATGTAAGATGATTAATGGATTGAGATTTAATTATAATTAAGGGTAGTCATGCTATGCTAGTGTGTAAATCAAAACGAGATAGCACGAATAAAATGTATTTGGAAAATAAGTGTTATACGGGAGGGGTAAAATAGGAAAAAGGGCTCTCTAATACCCTAAACCCTTAGCCGTGAGTAGCACTTCATTTCATTTGAATTTTTTTATTAAAACTAAAAGAGAGGCCAGCCACCATTTTCAAGAGTAAGAAGAAGAAAGATAAAGGGGAAGCTTAATCAACATCAAATTCATTCAAATCTCATATCTTCAATCACAAAGCTAAGGTGAATAATTACTACATCTCATTTTTCTTATGCTTTTTGGTTTTAATGATAATCCGAAGTGTTTTTGCATGTCTATGCCATGTTTTGAATGATTAAATGCTTATATATACTTGTTGATGATTTATGCATGTTTATATAGTTTTTATGATATGTTTTGATAAGAAACCCCTATTAAAAGACATCCAAATGCCTTGCGAATTTAGATTTAGATCAGAAAATGATATTTTAGAGCTGGGTTCCAATTTTCATAATTTTCTAAATTAATGTGGATTTTATATTAATTTTCTAGTAAAGAAAATGATTTATTGGGTTATAATTATTTACGACTAAATAATTAATTATTTGGGGCTGAAATTTATATATGTAAGAAAACATATAGGAAATGATTTTCTGGAATTTTTATAGAATTTTCCTAAGAGTTCTGATGAATATATAAAAATATTTAAAGTATGGGACATAAATGCTTTATATAATTAAAGAGGAGGGGTATTTTGTAAAATAAAATTATTGTTTATTTTTGGAAATATTGGCAGCACTTTTGAAAAAGGTATTTAGCTACCAATGAAAATTTGACAAATAATAGCAGGTTAGCTGGAAAGTGCTTCTCTTTTAAGTTAAAAACAAAATAAAATGTTGTTAGAATGTTCCGCTACTTTCGGCATCAGAGATTCCGACTAGGACGTTTTGCCACCATGCTTTCGAAACCAATGCGCATGGTATCAAGTTACTTGGTACGTAGCGTATTGGATGAAGGCGGAAGGTACATAGTCGAAACATTGGGTTCCGAAGGGTTGGAGTATGCTTTTGTTTTAAATTAAAATAGCGCCTGCTTTGCTTTCGAAGGGTTCGCTTTCGACATGGTTGGCTTGCGACTGTGTCAAATGTTTTTAAAGGAAAAAGTTTTGAAAGGGTTGCACTCCTTTGGTTTAAGTAATGCTTTCGAAGGGGTTGAAACCCCTAGCTGCCGTCTTTCTACCTTTCGAAGTCAATGGTTTCGAAAGGTATACTTATCTTTTAAAATTAGCCGCTTCTCTATTGCTTTTGGAAGGGTGGTTTCGACACCATCACTTCCTTACTTAGGAATGTTTTCAAAAGATAGGCTTTCGACTTAGATGATTTTATAGACCCTTTTTATTCTGTTGAAGTATAGCCTGATGGTTCGAAAAGAGAAGGTTTAAATGGTTTCGAAAGGTGTTTTCCACATGTTTTAAATTGAACCCAAGTGCTTTCGAAAGGTTTTAGTTTATAAAGTTTTGATACTTTTGAAAGGTTTTTAAGAAAGGTTTCAAAGGGGTGGTTCCCCGAAGGGTTTTGAAGGAGTCGAAAGGTAATGTTTTCCAATGGTTTCGAACACTACAAGAAAATTACCTTTTATAGCGTTTAAAAAACGCTGTAAATTGATACGATGGTGTTTTTATAAACGCTGTATATCAACAAGTTGTAATATGTCAGGGATCTATAATAGCGACCTCAGAATCGCTATAAAAAACATGCTATAAATGACGTTACTTATAGCGTTTCTGAATTGCTATTAAATGGATGATTCATGACATACAAGTACCTTTCTATAGCGTTTTGGTGCTTGCTATAGAACTTTTACGCAGAGTTATGGTTTATGATGCTAATATTTATGACGTCATTTATTTGCTATTTATAGCAATTGTAAACGCTGTAGATATATCATTACCTGATTATTATAGCAATTATAAATGCTATAGAAATATCATTGCCTGATTATTATAGCAACTATAAATGCTGTAAAATGCTATAGAATGTTTACTTTAGTCTTTCATAGCATTATTTACTTGCCATTAAACTGTTTAATCGTTGCAGAATAATTTTATTGCACTAGCATAATGCTATAATATGTATAGCCATGACAATTTTTTTTCCCAGCATTAATATAAAAAGGATGTAATATACGGTATTTCACACAGTATTAACAATTAAGCATAAAAAAATATATATGAATAAAAGCATTTTATGCACAATATTAAGCATATAAATATTAGTAACAATTCATACAATCGTAGCTAACCAAAACAATACATAATAAAAGTAACAATCCGTACAACCATAGCTAACCAAAACGATACATAGTAAAAGTAAAGATGTAAGAACATTGACACAAAATACATTTGAAGGAGAATGAGTGCGGCAACATATTTTTTCATGCCTTCCACCATAGCGTAAACCTAGAGCATCATACACCACCTGTCAAAAAGCACATACGTCTATTAGTCATAAAAAGTAAACAGATTGTGGTATTCTTGGACACTTGTTCACTGAGAAATCTTACAGCCTTCATCACTCTAATTTATTTTTCTTCTAGATCATGTTATTCTTTGATATTATTTTGCATAGAGGTAAATTAAACAGTGAGAGCTAACAACTGTAAGTGCTAGCTGATGAAGTAAAATATCTTTCGTTCCCATTCTTGGTGTTATAGCTAACGAAAGTACAAACTACTACAAGCTGATATTTTTCTTCTATATCTTTGTTATGCTTGGTGAAGTAAAAAAATGAGGCTGGCAACTGTATGTCGACAACCATGATATTTTTTACATCATCGCGGTCCTTTTTTCTCAATAACATCTTTTATTGAGAAAGTCAAACAAAGAGCTACATCAAATTGTTCAATCGATATTACATGCAACCATTATATATGTAGGGTCGTCGGCACTTGTATACATGCAGATGCACCAAATTAAAACCGTACATGCTGCAAAAGTGCTAGCTTTACCTTCAGAATACCACAAACAGTTTACCGATAGGTTCATCAGTCGCTCAAATACAAGGATATTACTTAGCGTTCAAAAACAATGAATACTTTAAGAATACTAAAATGTTTACCGAAAATGTACAACAAATAGTTTAAATTATCACCTGAGATTCTTCATCGACGGTTGTGGTCTGCAAGACAGTGCTGGAATAAGTATGTAGCCTACAGTTGAAAAAACACAGTAATAATTATGATCTGGAAGAAAAGTGCTGGTTAGTAGGCAACATAAAATGGCGTACATATGACATACAGTAAAAAAATCACAGCTTATCTCATAAAGTCATTAAAGCATCTAGTTTTTTAAATGTTGACGAAGGGTCTGAGAAATGTTAATGTTCAATGAACACTTATTCTTCTCAAATTATATTGCACATAGCAGTTTACCAAAAAATCATTTTGTCAAACTAAAAAAAACTTGGAAATTAGAAACCATGAAGTTCCCTTCTAATGTCGAAAATTACCCTACTTCAGGAAAACCTATGACCGACCAAAATGTCGAAAATTACCCTGCTTCAAAAATACCTATGACCAACCAATTGAAAATTTACACGATGATTTTCTGAACACTCCAATTGAAAATGCAAGGAACTTAATTGCGAGTCCTGAAGAAGAGGTTCAGCTTGATGACATAAAGTTCAACATTTCAGATGACGAGACTCAAGAAGTCATCATTCCTAATAAGCAAAATAATGATGATAATAATAATGATATGACAAGTAATAATAATAATATATCGGTAATGCGGCCGTTAGTAGGTAAAGGGTATAAATACGTAGAGCTAGTGAGAAAGAAGGGCGAGAGGGAAAAACTGAAAGGGGTGAAATGCAAAAAGTGTAAGAAGTTCTATGATGCAGTTCTTGGTAATGATGATAAAGGCAATGGGGATAGAAATATGAGGTGCAAGAATCATGCAGGTGTGTCCAGACATAGGTATAGATACGCTCCTCCAATGACGCCTGAAGGATTTTGGAACATTGGGTTTGAGTCAGAGATGTAACTGCTTGCGATGCTTTTGTTATTATTGTTATTATTTGAGAATAAATATTGGAGAACTGTGTTATGTTTAGAGACAGTAATGGAACTGGTTTATTTGGTAATGATCTTGCTAGAGGTTGTACTAATATTGTTTATGCACCTTTGGCCATAAGCAATCTATCCACATAAATGCATCAGAGCCTAAATAGATCCCCAAACGAAGGCAAGAGGTACCTGAAACCTCTTAATCTGCTGACCATAACCATGAGAATGATGAAAATCCGAGCAACTTTGGACAACCTGAAGATAACCAGACAGAGGAATCAGATACTAAGAATGTTTATACTGAGGACCAGCCCCAACCAGATAACAAATCCACTGATCACTTGAATTTCCTTAACCCAGACTTACCGTCGACTATTGACACTGATGAGCAGATTCGTTAGAAGAAGTCCCATCTATTGACAAAGTTGATGTATCTGCTTTTGTTACAAAAAACATGAGTTATCTACATGTTGACAGAGGAAAAAAAGCTATTACACAAATTTCTCCTTCTAAAAGAATACTAAGGAGCAATTCAACCATTAAATGAGTCTCCTCACATGGAATGTTAGTGGTATGAACACATCACGTAGAGTTGGCTGATGTGTTCAAACTCCTAACACAGTTTAAACCAACAATTGTTGGTTCAGTAGAACATAAATTGAATCCCTTTAATCTTCATTTATTTAGTAATAAATCGTCAAATAATTGGAACCTTATTACTAGTAACTCTGCTCAATGCTTAGGAAGGATTTTGGTCATGTGGGATACTACTGTATGTAATTTGTCTATTCTATCTTCTTCGACCCAACATATCACTATGACAACTACAAATTCAGGTGGTTTCGTGATGATATGTACTGTAGTTTACAGTAGTATTAGTGCTATAGAAAGAGAGACACTTTGGTATCATATGAGTCAAGAGGCACAAAATATAACTTACGCATGGGTTGATGGGTGTTTATGAGGGACTATAATAATGCATCTTCTACTTTTGATAAAAAAGGTGGCCTACCTATTCCTTTCAGCCAACTATGATCTCTTAATAACTGTCTGTTACAATCATGTCTGACAGAAATACGTGCAATTGGTTATAATTTTACTTGAAGGAGAAAGGGGATTGTGAACAACATTGACAAAAATTTTGTAAACAATATATGTTTACAAAAAAATTCATATATAAAGGCATTGACACTGTCTCAAATGTCCAGTGATCACAACCCACTCTTACTATATTTAATCCTAGTGCTGAAACAAAAAGGATTCCCATTAAGATATGATAACGAATGACATCTACAAGAGGGCTGTCATGCAGGAATGTATTTGGCATGGTTTAAACTCTGACACATGGGGTTTTCCAAGTTATACTTTCCAGTAGAAACTAACAGCGTGCAAAAAGGAACTAAAGCCATGGAATAAAATGAGGATTAAGGAAGTACTTATCTGAAAGAGGCCGAGAAAGAATTTAAAGCTTTGGAAGTTGCTGTAGATAGCGACCCTTCTAACCTGCAGATATAACCCACATGCATAAGTTGACACGAACAGAAGTACATGATCTAATACACAAGTATATATCCTACCTATGCTGTCTTCTAGCTTTTACAAAATTATGCACATATTGTATGTGGTATGCATTTTTACGACTCTGATTATTTAACTATGTAAAGTACACTTTTATGTCCTTTACAGTCTTCCATGCTTATAGAACTTTAACACAGAAGATATATGGTTGTATGACAGTTAAAAAGTGAAATTGCCTTTTTATTGTACTTCTTCAGTAATAAGATTTGCTGACTATTGCCAATTATTGCCATTTCCATTCAGTTTGCTCTATTAATGATAAGCTTATTCATTGTAACATTGACATATATTCGTGCATTTGAGATTATAAGAGGGCCATCATTTTCTATTGCAACAAATAATATATTTAGACATTGTATATGTTCACCTTTAGTCTCGCAGACACATCGTATAAAATTTGACATGAAATGTACACTTACCGTGTCAAATTGAGTATAGTCAATGAAACTATTATAAAAAATTCTTATATTTTATGACAATTACAGTATGTTGTTATTACACCCATATATAATGCCTGAAAATCTTAATCTTTTACTTGAATACCTTTATTATGGACCATTATGGATTTAACATTTTTAACCATTTATATATGTTCGAATGGTTCCATGTGAATACGTGTACTGTTGTGCATTTAGAGCTTTAATATGCCTCCATAGATGGTTCGTTTTTTTTTCAAATTTTATATTTAATTTATTTTGTTTTATAACTACCATATCGAAGAAAATATGGTCCTTTTGCGAGGTTTATATCATGAATACAAATACAAATTAAAAGTAACTGCCAATGAATACTCTCTTAATTCAGTTCTGTTCAATCAAATATTGCAAATCAAATTACTTTACATCTTGTTTGCTTTTAGCTTAAAAAAACTAATTTGTAGGCAGTTGCCAGTGAAAAACTAATTTGCTTCAACAGAAAACTAGTTTGTAATCAACTGAATAGCATTATTTTATTTGCAAACAAGGAAAATAATCACAATCCAAGGCAAAATCGAAATCTATAAATAATAAACAACAAACTTTCTAACTCATTTTCATGTACATCACTTATATATAATACTATCTTCACCAAAGATTTCCAAAACCATTCAGAAAACTTTAATTCAAGCATCAAGCGCACAATTAAAAAAAACAGAAGTTGAAAAATATACCTAAAGTCAAGTTCGCGAGTTGAAATCACGCTTCGGTCGAGCTGCAGAATCATGCTTAAGATGCCTTGAGGAATCGCGCTTTAGCTTCATTGAGATTCACGTTTTTAGCTTCAGGGAGGAATTGACTTCGAATGTCACAGAGAGCTATGAAGTATAGAGCGGTGGCAGAATCGAGCTTTCAAACTGAGGAGTGATTCGCGATTGAAGACGATTTGTGTGAGTGGAGAGGAGATTCGTAGAGGCCATTTTGGAAACTGGAAGGCAAGGGAAAAGGAATGTTTGGCGGCCTAGGAATAAGGAGTGGAGGGAAACGTAAAATTTCACTGCTAAATTTCGTTTAGGGTAGAGATAGCGTGAACACAAGCTATGTTTTACCCAGAATGTCCCTAACATACATAACTATAGCAAGACAAATTTTCGTGCAATCCCCACTTGCTATTAATAGGACATTTTCTTGTGGTGGAAAGTGTTGAAAGGGAAGGTTTTTCCAAGGGTTTCTAAAGGCGTTTTGAATTGGTTTTATATATGATGTCTAAGGTTTTAAAGCTTTTGAAATGAAGGTTTTCAAAGGTTTCGAAAGGGTTTTGAGATTAGTTTCGAAAGGGAGGTTTTGGCCTTTCGGCCTAAGATAAATGAAGGGTTTTACTTGGATTCGAAAGAGACGCTTTCAATGGGTTTTGAAAGGGGTACTTTCAATAGAATCGAAAGGGGTACTTTCAAAGGTGTAAATGTTTTCATCAACAAAGGTTCTAGTAAAGTATATATGTATATATAACATAGCAAGGTGATTTTGAGTAAAGCATAGAGTATAAATGTTTTCCTTGTTTAAGTTTGGTTTAAAAGGTTTTAAATCAATTTCAGATGAAAAGGTTTTCAAGGAAAATTATGGGAAGGTATCCCTAAGTAAAATGACTCTGATATTCGAATACCAGATGGGACTAGTATAGGGTCACGCCCTATACATTAGCTATTGGCCCCAGCTAATTTAGTCCAAAATTCCAGTGTGTAGGGCTTTGTCACAGGTAAGACTAAAATTATGATTACACACAGAAGGGTATATATGTTTGTATACTTATAGGTTATAGGCGAGCCTGCAAAACCATTAGGATCAGGTGACCCTAGGAGATGTTAAGTTAAGGATAGACCGTCCAGAAGAGAAGTATTTAACATATAGTTAAGGACAGACCGTCCAGAAGAGGTGTGTCTTACAAATGTTAGATTATTTTGTTATATTGTCTGGTAGGCCCGAGTTAGCCAAAGGTTAATGGTAAGCCAAACAAAACTATAGTGTTCGGACAGATAGTCCATTTGTTACCTGATATGTATGTTTACATAATGATGCTTTACAGGTTTTAATCCAATTTTGGTTGCAGGGTTATGATTTGCAAAAGATATACTTTAAAAGGATGTTAGTGAGGGGAAACCCATTCCGCTAAGCGACGTGGTCTCATTTAACATTAAATAACCGAGATGTATAGTATTATTCACACAAGGCTTTACGTCTGACTCGAAGTTTATGTTTTTCCCCTTAAACTCTTAGGTGCTCAAAATTGATTTGAGTAGGCTGAGGGTTGAGGTATACAGGTTCTTAGTAGGATGACGAATAAAACTACCAGAGGCGAGCAGGAGGCTAACAGATAGTTATTTAGGAGTTTCAGTTCTTTTTTTGTGGTTATTTTCGCTGTGTGAATTATGTCAATTATGACAATATTACTTTGGTCATCCAAGGAGGCATCATCATATGTCGCTCTTGGCGTATTTTGTAATAAGTGTATTTGATCATTGCCTGGGAAACGTTTTGGGATTATGTAATTTGAATACGGAACATATGTTTTGAAATATACTGGAAAATTTTGTTTTGAAATCTGGGATTTGTTTCATATTCAAGTGCTTTTGATATTATAGATACCATTAACATAGTCGTATTTAGTTGCCGGAAGTTAATACTTTATATGACTGCAACATCTATAGCGCTTAGCTTTGGGCCTCTAGATAGGGGATGTTATAACTCGGTGTCAAAGCATAGGTTTATGAAACACTTTAACTAAAAATGATTTTTGAAAACATAATCCTTAGGAATTAGTGTTAAGATCGGGGTATGGGATAATGCTATAGTAACGTACTTGTATTTACTATATTTATATATAAGTATACGCGTTATCTCTAGTCTCCTGTCTTTATTAGGCTATTCTTCTGTATCTCACTAGGCTTGAATACAGATATGGATGGAAGAAGAGGCAAAGTTAATCTAGGAGGAGACAACACCACCACAAATGGAAATGCCCGACCAAATACAAGGAGGTCTCAAGGTCAGGCTCGAGCTGAGAATGTAGGTGTTGGAGTCCCACAAGTAGATATGGGGGCAATGTATCAGTTTTTCGTAAACATGATGCAAGCTAGGATTCCCACTAGGGTTGTTGGAGGAAAGGCTATGGGAGAAGTTCAAGAAGCTCCAGTGGTCAATCATTATGCTAACTTGATAGAGACTATGCTAGGCTTGGAGGGAAGCCGTTTATCGGTACCGAGGATGCTATAGAAGTAGAGAACTGGTTGTTACACTGTGAAAGGATATTTGATGACTTGGGGCTTAATGACGAGCAGAAGAGGAGGCTTTCTTCGAGATAGATTCAAGGAACAGCTTTATTTTGGTGGAATAGTGTAATGGCTGGAGTAAATGAAGAGGAGATGACATGGGTTGAGTTTAGGAGAAGGTTCCAGGAGAGATTCATGTCAGTAATGGCGCAATCTGTTTTGATCAGGAAGTTTGCTGAGTTAGAACAAGGAGAAATGTCAGTTTTGGAGTATGCTAGCAGGTTTGAAGAGTTGGCTAGATATGGGTATGCCACTGTTGATACAGTGATGAAGAGGAATGAAAAGTTCATCAGTGGATTGAAGCCTGAGCTGGCTAGGGCTACCTTGCCGCATATTAGAGATCCATGTAATGTGGTAGTAGAGATGGCGTTAAGACATGAAGAGATGCTTGCTTGTTTGGAGAAGAAGAAGGAGGTCTAGGTTGGGAAAAGTCAAAAGAGTAAGTTCTTTCACAAGAAAGGTGCTCAGAAAGGTGGAGCAGCTAAGAAGGGGAAGTCTGAAGTGGTCTGTTACAAGTGTGATAAGAAAGACTATTATGCTCATGAGTGCCAGACAGGCAAAGGAAAGAAGACTGCTGAGAAGAAAGGAGTTAGGTGTTTCAACTATGATCAAATTGGGCACTACGAGAACCAGTGCAAAGAGCCAGCTAAAGGAGAAAATGGCCAAGTATTTGCATTGGAGCCTGCTACTTCAAAGCCAACGGCCCAGGAGAAAGGAAAATCAGTATTGGGAGGTACGCTTCATATCCATGATATGTCTGTTAGCATTTTATTTGATACTGGTGCATCACATTCTTTTATATCTTGATGTTTGGTGGATAAGCTTAACCTAGAACCTACATATTTAGTTACATCCTTAAGAGTTGCAAATCCAATAGGAGGGTATGCGACACTTGGGATGAAGTGTGACCACTTAGAGTTTGACTTGCTAGGTTACACCTTTGTTTGCAGTTTGCATATATTTGACTTTGTAAGGTTCGGAATTATATTGGACATGGATTGGTTAGGTGAGTATAATGCTAGGATATTTTGCTAGGACAGGAAAATATCACTTAGACACCCGAATTGTAGTGATCGGTAGTTTATACCGTACAAAATCCTAGCTGTAAGGTGAATGCTTTGTTGGGTGTTATGGAGTTAGAAGATGAGTTGAATCGCGTTTTCGTTGTTAGAGAATTCGCAGATGTTTTTGAGCCAGTAGTAGGATTGCCACCGAAACGAGCCATTGAGTTTCGGATAGATTTGGTGCCTAGAGCAGAACCGGTAAGTAGACCACTAAGCAGGATGACACCTACATAGATGAAAGAATTGAAGGCTCAGTTGGTGGATTTGGAAGGCAAGAGTTTTACAGACCGAGTAGTTCACCTTAGGGAACAACCGCATTATTTGCTAAGAAGCTGGACGGATCGTTAAGGCTATGTATCGATTATCGTAAGTTGAATGAGAAGAGGATAAAGAATCGATATCCGTTGCCTAGGATTGACAATTTATTCGATCAATTAAGTGGAGCCAAGGTATTTTCTCAGTTAGACTTAGCCACAGGTTTTCATCAGCTTAGAGTGGCAGAGGATAGTATACCTTTGACGGCGTTTAGAACAAGGTATGGGTCATACGAAAGGTTAGTTATGCCGTTCAGACTCACTAATGCGCCGGCATTCTTTGTGGATTTGATGAATCGGATTTTCCGAGAGCACTTGGAAAGGTTTGTATTGGTTTTCATTGATGATATCTTAATATACTCTAAGGATGAGAAGGAGCATGAAGTTCATCTTAGAGTTGTGCTTGAGACGCTGAGGCAGCATCAGCTAAAGGCAAAGTTTTCAAAGTGTCATTTTTGGAAGAAGGAAGTGAAGTTTCTTGGTCACGTGGTTTCAGAGAAAGGATTGTCAGTCGATCCAATAAAGATCGAAGCCATTAATAATTGGAAGAGACCAGAAACAGTACCTGAGATAAGAAGCTTCCTTGGATTGGTTGGATATTATCGGAGATTCATAAAGGATTTTACGCGGATAGCAGCACTGATGACCAAGCTAACGCGAAAGGATGTGAAGTTTGTGTGGACCGATAAGTGTAAGGAAGCATTCCAGAGCTTGAAACATTTGTTGACCCATGCACCTGTGTTAGTGGTTCTGGAAGGGAATCAGGACTTGGTAGTTTATACAGATGCGTGTGGTACTGGGTTAGGAGCTGTACTAATGCAAAGGGGGTAAAGTGATTGCCTACGCTTCTAGACAGCTTAGACCGCAAGAGGTTAGATATCCAACGCATGACTTGGAGTTAGTTGTAGTGATATTTGCATTAAAGGTATGGAGGCATTACCTTCTGGGAGAGAGTTTCGAGCTTTATACAGATCATAAGTCATTGAAGTACTTGTTCTCTCAGAAGGAGCTAAACATGAGAAAGAAGAGGTGGTTAGAGTTTTTAGCCGCTTATGATTTTGGAATAGAGTAAACAATAGGGAAAGGCAACAAGGTTGCGGATGCGCTTAGTAGGAAGCATCAGAATGCAGTGTTGGCTATGATAGCAGAATGGAAAGATTTGGAAGCCTTGACAGCTTGCAGAGTGCAGTGGAGATCCGAGGCTGGGTCTAGTGGGGGATCTGCTATATTATCTTGTTTAGAAGTCCGACCGATATTGATTGAAAAGATTGCTTCTAAACAGGAGGAGGATCCAGTTTTAGCTGAATGGATCAGGAAACTAAAGGATGGAACGGAGAGTGATAACTTGAAGGACTTCAGTCTTGACCAGAGTGGGTGGTTGAGAAAGAAGGGTAGATTATGTGTTCCAGATGTAGGAGATATAAGGAAAGAAGTTTTGGAGGAATGCCATCGTTCGAAGTTCACTATTCATCCAGGAGGAACGAAGATGTATCAAGATATGAAGAGAAGTTTCTTCTGGGAAGGAATGAATAGGGATGTTGGCTTATGCGTGAAACAGTGTTTGAACTGTCAACAGGTGAAAGCCGAGCAACATAAGCCAAGTGGATTGCTTCAGCCATTGGATATTCCGGTATGGAAGTGGGATTCTATTTCTATGGATTTCATGGATGGGTTGCCGAGATCTAATAGAGGAAATGAAAGTATATGGATCATAGTGGACAGATTGACTAAGCGTGCCCATTTCATTCCCGTTAAGTCAAATAGGACGGCACTTGTATTGGCTAAGTTATTTGTGAAGAATGTGGTTAGACTTCTCGAAATTCCTAGTAGTATTGTTAGTGATTGAGATTCTTTATTCACTAGCGAGTTATGGAGGAGTCTACAGGAGAGCTTAGGAACCAAGCACAAGATGAGTACCGCTTACCATCCGTAGACAGATGGGCAAATGGAAAGAGTTAACAAAATCTTGGAAGATTTGTTAAAGGCTTGTGTACTAGATTTTGGGGGATCATGGGAAGACCATCTGCAGTTAATCGAGTTTTCTTATAACAATAGTCATCAGACTAGTATAGGAATGGCACCGTTTGAAGCTTTGTATGGAAGACCATACAAATCCCCTGCATGTTGGTTAGAGATGTGAGATAGATTAGTCCTTGGTCCTGATTTGGTAAAAAAAGCAGCATAAAAGATTATGCTTTTAAAGGCAAGAATGAAGGAAGCTCAGTCTAGGCAGAAAAGCTATGCAGTTAGAAGACGGAAAGATTTGGAATTCTCGGTTGGAGATCATGTTTTCATCAATGTATCACCGACGAAAGGTGTTATCGGGTTCGGGAAGACAGGGAAGTTAGCACCAAGGTTCGTATGACTATTTCCAATTCTAGAAAGGATCGGGAAACTCGCATATAGAGTAGAGTTACCGAGTAGTTTGGCAGGAGTCTATGATGTTTTCCACGTATCTCATCTAAGGAAGTGTGTTAGGGATCCATACACTACTATAGCATCGACTGTGTTAGAAGATTTAGTAGTGGAACCAGACATGACTATAGTTAGGAAGCCTATCCGGATAGTCGCGAGAGATGAGAAGAATTTGAGGAACAAGACAATCGGATTAGTAAAGGTCCAGTGGAGTGACGATGCTAGAGACTGCACTTGGGAGACTAAGAGCAGGATTAGAGACGCTTATCTTGATTTGTCTGATGGTATGTTTTACCTTTGATTGTTTTGTTGTGCGCCTTATCATAATTTCGAGGACGAAATTCTTTAAGGAGGGGAGATTATAACACCTTATATTTTTAGTAACATTATTTAGGATATTCAATTAGCTAAATAAAATAAAATAAAATAATGTAAGATGATTAATGGATTGAGATTTGATTAAAATCAAGGGTAGCCGTGCCATGTTAGTGTGTAAATCAAAAAGAGATAGCATGAATAAAATGTATTAGGAAAATAAGTGTTATAAGGGAGGGGTAAAATAGGAAAAAGGCTCTCTAATATCCTAAATCCTTAGCCGTGAGTATCACTTCATTTCATTTGGAATTTTTTTTACTAAAACTAAAAGAGAGGTCAGCCACCATTTTCAAGAGTAAGAAGAAGAAAGATAAAGGGGAAGCTTAATTAACATCAAATTAATTCAAATCTCATTTCTTTAATCACAAAGCTAAGGTGAATAATTACTACATCTCACTTTCCTTATGGTTTTTGGTTTTAATGATAATCCGAAGTGTTTTTGCATGTCTATGCCATGTTTTGAATGATTACATGCTTATATATACTTGTTGATGATTTATGCATGTTCATATAGATTTTATGATATGTTTTGATAAGAAAACCCTATTAAATGACATCCAAATGCCTTGCGAATTTTGATTTAGATCATAAATGATATTTTAAAGATGATTTTCAATTTTCATAATCTTTTGAATGAATGCGGATTTTATATTAATTTTCTAGTGAAGAAAATGATTTATTGGTTATAAATTATTTACGGCTGAATAATTAATTGTTTGGGGCTGAAATTTATATACGTAGGAAAACGTATTGAAAATGATTTTCTGGAATTTTTATAGAATTTTCCTAAGTGTTTTGATGAATATATAAAAAAATTTAAGGTATGGGACTTAAATGTTTTATATATTTAATTAAGGAGAAAGGGTATTTTGTAAAATAAAATTATTGTTTGTTTCTGAAAATATTGGCAGCACTTTTGAAAAAGGTGTTTAGCAACCAGTGCAAATTTGACAATTAATAGCAGGTTAGTTGGAAAGTGCTTCTCTTTTAAGTTAAAAACAAAATAACATGTTTTTAGAATGTTCTGCTACTTTCGGCATTAGAGGTTCCGACTAGGACGTTTCGCCACCATGCTTTCGAAACCAATGCGCATGGTATCAAGTTACTTGGTACGTAATGTATTGGATAAAGGCGGAAGGTACATAGTCGAAACATTGGTTTCCGAAGGGGTTGGAGTATGCCTTTGTTTTAAATTAAAATAGCGCCTGCTTTGCTTTCGAAGGGATAGCTTTCGACACGGTTGGCTTGTGACTGTGTCAAATGTTTTTAAAGGAAAAGGTTTCGAAAGGGTTGTGCTCCTTTGTTTTAAGTAATGCTTTCGAAGGGGTCGAAACCCCTAGTTGCCACCTTTCTACCTTTCGAAGTCAATGGTTTCGAAAGGTATACTTAGCTTTTAAAATTAGCCACTTCTTCAATGCTTTCGGAAGGGTGGTTTCGACATCATCACTTCCTTACTTAGGAATGTTTTCGAAAGATAGGCTTTCGACTTAGATGATTTTATAGACCCTTTTTATTCCGTTGAAGTATAACCCAATGGTTTCGAAAAGAGAAGGTTTAAATGGTTTCGAAAGGTGTTTTTCCACATGTTTTAAATTGAACCCAAGTGCTTTCGAAAGGTTTAAGTTTATAAAGTTTTGATACTTTCAAAAGGTTTTTAAGAAAGGTTTCAAAGGGATGGTTCCCCCAAGGGTTTTGAAGGAGTCGAAAGGGTTGAAAGGAAAGGTTTTTCCAAGGGTTTCTAAAGGCAACGTTTTGAAGTGTTTTAAGATATGATGTCTAAGGTTTTAAAGTTTTCAAAAGGAACGTTTTCAATGGTTTCTAAAGGGTTCGAGAATGGTTTCGAAAGGGAGGTTTTGGCCTTTCGGCCTAAGATAAATGAAGGGTTTTACTTGGATTCGAAAGAGACACTTTCAATGTGTTTTGAAAGGGGTACTTTTAAAGGTGTAAATGTTTTCGTCAACAAAGGTTTGAGTAAAGTATATATGTGTATATAACATGGCAAGGTGACTTTGAGTAAAGCATAGAGTATAAATGTTTTCCTTGTTTAAGTTTGGTTTAAAATGTTTTAAATCAATTTCAGATGAAAAGGCTTTTAAGGAAAATTATGGGAAGGTATCCCTAAGTAAAATGACTTAGATATTAGAATACCAGATAGGACTGGTATAGGGTCGTGCCCTACACATTAGCTATTGGCCCCAGCTAATTTAGTCCAAAATTCCAGTGTGTATGGCTTTGTCACAGGTAAGACTAAAATTATGATTACACACAGAAGGGAATATATGTTTGTATACAGATAGGTTATTGGTGAGCCCGCAAAACCATTAGGATCAGGTAACCCTGGGAGATGTTAAGTTAAGGACAGACCGTCCAAAAGAGAATTATTTAACATATAGTTAAGGACAGACAGTCCAAAAGAGGTGCGTCTAACAGATATTGGATTATTTTGTTATATTGTCTGGTAGGCTCGAGTCTGGCAAAGGTTAATAGTAAGCCAAACAAAAGTTTAGTATTCGGACAGATAGTCCATTTATTACCTGATATGTATGTTTACATAATGATGCTTTACAGGTTTTAATCCAGTTTTGGTTGCATGATTATGATTTGCAAAAGATATGTTTTAAAAGGATGTTAGTGAGGGGAAACTTGTTCTGCTAAGCGGCATGGTCTCACTTAACATTAAATAACCAAGATGTATAGTATTATTCACATTGGGCTTTATGTCTAACTTGAAGTTTATGTTTTTCCCCTTAAACTCTCGGGTGCTCAAAATTGATTTGAGTAGGCTGAGGGTTGAGGTATACGGGTTCTTAGTAGGATGACGAATAAAGCTACCGGAGGCGAGTAGGAGGCTAACAAATAGCTATTTAGGAATTGCAGTTCTTGTTTTATGGTTATTTTCGCTGTGTGAATTATGTCAATTATGACAATATTTCCCTTGTCATCAAAGGGGTCATCATCATATGTCGCTCTTGGCGTATTTTGTAATAAGTATGTTTGATCATTCCTTAGGAAACGTTTTGGGATTATGTAATTTGAATATGGAACATATGTTTTGAAATATGATGGAAAATTCTGTTTTGAAATCTGGGATTTGTTTCATATTCAAGTGCTTCTGATATTATAGATACCATTAACAAAGCCATATTTAGTCGCCGGAAGTTAATACTATAGATGATTGTAGCATCTGTAGCGCATAGCTTTAGGCCTCTAGATAGGGGATGTTACAGGCTTCTTCTGCTCCATCGTTACCCTTTGGCAAGTTATACACTTAGCCACAACCTTTTCATCTGCTTCTTCATACCGGGCCAATAGAAGACACGCTTCATGTCATTATACATCTTGTCTGCATCAAGATGAATGGTCATCATAGAACAGTGAGATTCTACTATTACTACATCTAACAAATCCATATTGCGGGGAACACAAAGCCTATTATCTCTTTATAACCATTCTCTCGAGTCAACGGCATAACGCCTCAAATGACTCGATAATTCTCCTCTACCAATCTTTTTAATAATATTTACTAGCTTTTTTATCCTCCTTCGGCCTAGATCCAACACGCTTTATCAATGTAGGTTGAATATTTAAAGCTGCTAGTAATTCTGGGGTAATATCTGATGATGGTCGAAAATCAAAGGTAGAAATATACTTCAAATGTCTCCACTCTAAGAATAAGGGACTCAACACTGCACACTGTCTACTCAAAGCATATGCCACTACATTGCCTTTGCCCAGGGTATAAGAGATATCAAAGTCATATGATGCCAAAAACTCCATCCATATCTGCTGCATCAAATTCAAGTCCTTTTGGGAAAACAAATACTTCAAGAACTTGTGATCTGTAAATAGCTTAAACCGCTCCCCTAAAAGACAATGCCTCCATGACTTGAGCATAAAGACAATGGCTGCTAACTCAAGATTATGTGTAGGGTAGTTCTTCTCGTGGGTCTTCAGCTATCTACTCGCGTAACTCACCACCCTTCCTTCTTGCATCAATACTGCGCCTAACCTCGTATCATAAGCATCGGTATAAACTGTAAATGGCGTAGTCCCATCCGGTAACACCAAAACTGGTGCACAAGTCAATGCTTTCTTCAACTTGATAAAAGTATCTTCACATTTCACATCCCATGAGAAAACTAGATTTTTCATGATAAGATGGGTCGGTGGGGCAGAGATCTTCGCAAAGTCCTTAATGAACTTGCGATAGTAGCCCGCCAAACCAAGCAAACTTCTCATCTCCATGGCATTCTTCGGAACATGCCAATCCTGAACTGCTGCCACTTTACCGGGGTCAACTGCTAAGCCACTTTCTAAGACGATGTGTTCTAAAAAGCATACATTCTCTTTCCAAAAGTGGCACTCAGAAAACTTCACCTTAAGCTTATGCGCATGGAGTGTACCGAGCATTTCTCCTAAATGCGACTTATGTTCCTCCTTAATCCTCGAGTATACAAGGATATCATCCACAAATACCTTGACAATTTTTTTTTATCAATCCCCTAAATACATGGCTCATCAAATCAACAAAGTAGGCGAGTGCATTGGTCAGTCCGAAAGGCATGACTAACCACTCATACAATCCGTCGGGCGTACGGAATGCCGTCTTCTGAATACTACCCTCATCTACATGCAACTGATGGAATCTGGTAGTCAATTCAAACTATGAGAATACTTTAGCCCCAACCAACTGATCAAAGAGACCATCTATGTGAGGCAGTGGTTAACGATTCTTCTTTGTCAGTTTATTCATCTCCCTATAATCGACATAGGCTTAGAGAACCGTCCACCTTAGTGGCAAGGACGACCGGTGCTCCCCACTCAGAAATGCTTCTCCTAATAAAACCTTCTCCAACAACTCGTTAACTTGCTTGTTTAACTTTTGTCTTTCCTTTAGAGCCATATGCCTTAGCGGTAAGGCTATAGGTCTGGCATTTTCAACAAGATAGATTCTCAATTCGATTTCTCTCTGGAGCGGTAGGCCGGTAACCTCAACAAAAACATCTGGAAAATCTCTAACTACAGGAATTGTACAAAGCTCGTCGTGTGATAGATCTAATGAATATAAGTAGCTCAATATAACAGATCCTCGAGGATCATAATAAACCTCCAAACTACGTCCACTACACATGCTCAATCTAGCAACCTTCCTATCATATTCTAAAATTGCCTCATACATGGTTATCCAATCCACGCCTAATATCAATTCAAACCCAGAGAATCCAAACACAAAGGCATCGCAATCAAACTCGACCCCTAAAATGAAAATTTTCAAACCCCTACATAACATAGACAAATAAGCTGATCCTCCTACGAGGTTTGACACTACTACAGGGTCCATGACTATAATAATGTGTATGTGTAAGTCATCAACAATTCTACTAGAAATGAAAGGATGTGAATCCCTAGTATCAAATAAAGTGCGAATGAATAAACCAGAAAGAGTCAACACACCTTCACTTACCACCGTCTTACCCTTGTCTGCCACTGGCTATGCACTCGAGCTAGGCACCACCTTTAGTGCAAAAGCCGGAACCACCTAAGTAAAAGTCTGAGTAGAAGCTCTTAATGGTGCTGTGCAAGCTCACTTTAGAGGTCCAAACTGATCACGGTTATAGCACTTAACCTTAGAAAGATCTGTCATACACTCTTTCGTGAAATTCCCCTTCTTGCCACACTTCCTACAGTGAATATCCTTCTTCTATATCTTTCCCTTGGGTCTACCTCCACTTTTTTGCTGGTTTTGCTATGCTTTCCCTCCAGCATTCTTGGGTTCGTCTTCCTTAGCTTCCCTCTTGGAGACACTGTTTAGCAAAGCCATCTCCACTAGACCCTCATGTGTAGCTCCCATAGGAATATGACTTAGAGCTAAGTCCCAAAGAGTTTAGCTTAGTCCTTTAACAAATTTGAGAGCCTTCTTGTGCGGCATGTCAATCAGTCCTATACCGAATCTATCTTGCTCATTGAGCTGGTTGACATACTCCTTAACAGACAGATTCCCTTGCTTTAAGTGAGTGAACTTCTATATCTACATACCTTCCTTTGCTCTAAAAAGAAACTTTACCACAAATCGCCTATGGAACTCATCCCAAGTGATCTCCTCTTTATCAGTATCAGCTTCAACAATCTCCTACCAGCTTAAAGGCTCACCCTATCACTACTAGGTAGTCAACTGCATCCTCGCGTCGTTAGTCAAACCCATTAAACCAAAGATCCTCTCACAAATGCAGATCGATGACCTCGAATCCACATAAGATTCTATCCCCAAATAAGGCTTCCCTCTAAGATTTGAGAAATATTTGCATATCTTAGCAAAGTCTGTAGCGGTAGGTAGGTGGGCAGGAGCCGCACCTGTCACTCCCTCTATGGGTCCTCTAGTGGGATTAAGCTCGGCCTATTCCCTCGCCTGGACATATCGACGGAACCAAATCGAAATGTTCATGCCTGGGATCTTGGCTACATCGCCTGAGTCTAAACTTGCGAGATCACTCATCCACTATCTATGAATTTTAAGAATTCTATTAGCAATTTTCATAGAAATTATAAGCAACAAAAAAAGAGATGACATAAGCACGAATCAAAGATAACATAGGCATGAAAAAGAGAGATTACGGTTTATATAAAATCTTTTGGAAAAGCTCTTTCAAATATCTTTACTTTTATACATATATACTTTAAAAGTCCATTTTGAAAAAAACTGGTAATTTTTTTTGGAAAATCTTCTAAAAATCCATTTTTTTCCAAAATCTTTTTAAATATGTTCTCTTAGTATAGTCTTAGTTCCTAAGGAATCTTAAATCTATGTTCCAATACCAACTGTGATAACCCGCACCTCCCAACATGCCAATCCAAAGCCTAATGTGACTTTTAAACTCATGCCATGCCAAGGAATGCGGATCGTCGAGGTTTATAACATATTGCAACATAGAGACTAAAAAAGCAGAAATAATGTAAGATATACTACACTTTCAGAACTCACATCGGAAGGAATAAAACATATAACATAGAAAAATATCCATCTAGAAAATATCCAAATCACACTCAGAAAGCCAATACATGAGTCAATACAGAGTACGTAGAAAATGTCACCCCAAGTCTGACAAAAGAGATAAACTGTACTAATAAGATAGATAAATATATGGAAAGCAAATATGATAAAAAGCAGTCTCCAAAGTTAAGCTCGACTCCCGAGTATCAAGAATGAGCCGATCACCTACTGCCCCGTCCACCTGTGGTGAGTAAAAAGAAGGAAAGGGAATGGGTCAGACGTAAAGTCTAGTGAATGAGTACAAGTTAATATGATGATCATATGTAATTACTTTAACACTACAATAAAAGATATAGGGTGTGATACAAGTGTCCGTGAATTCCTAAGGTATTTTACCTAAGGGTTCTTGTCTAAAACATTCCTACACTGCAATTTGTGTAGGCTAATACAGTGGATCGAATCTCATGTCTAGCTATGGGCTACCGCTCCTAGAGCTACTCAACATGTAAGACACCACCCTCTTGGCCACTAATAATGGAAGACACCGCCACTGGGCTACTATAGAAATAAACTCCCGCTACTATCACCGCTACTAGGCTATTGGGAATGATTTACCCTCACTATGCCTGGAGGGGAAGAACCTGAAATGCTGACCCGGTGGAATGCCTCAACGTTCACATTTGCTTCCACCTCTCGATCATAGTGTTGGCCTCTTATCGCATGCTCTGGGTTCTCCTTTCTAACTGTATCACGTGCATTAAAAATCGTGCATACTAGGATCTACCATTGTGTCGGACCCACTCCATCAGGCATCCGCATCAGTCTGGATGCCTACCGTTGGAACCTCCAGCGAGTGCCATTTATGAAAATATATTGCCTTTACTTAATCATAAAGTGGTAAACAATATTTATGCAACACCGCCACGACCTAACATCCGCTCCTAGGGAACTAGCTTCTCTACAAGTTCTACTATACATCCAATTGCCCTTAAATAGGTCCATAAAAATTCATATTTTTTATAATTTTTAACTATAAATTTGGGCCTCAACTAAGGTTCAACTTGCCAGTTTTCGTTCTGAATGATCGACCGTTACCCCACGACCTCTAGGATTCTACTGTCGACCAGTCGCATTGTTAAATTGGGTTTTTTGCATCCTTTTATTGTCGATTGTTTACAGGTTAATTATCAAGTCATACCATAATTAGTGAACCCTAATTACAGTCTAAGCAACAATTTTGCAATTAATTTTAGGATTTATTGATTTAGGTTTTCCAGTTTCAAGAGAGAAAGGGGTATGTACATAAATCTCCAATTTATAGTCTATTGACAATTCAAAACTAGTGTTTTAGATTCAACTCTAGGGTTTAATCATATTATCATGTTTAATTTAGGGTTTTATAACATCCTAATCAGTTACAGTAGTTTAAACTAACTACAATAATCAACTTATCAAATTTATACCCATTCACCTCAAGCCTAAGCTCTTCCTATTACTTGTGCTTGAGAATCATCCCCCCAAATCGATAGCTTCACCTTGATCCGCCTTGATTTAATCTCTTCTATTCTTCTAATTTCGGTTTATTTGAATTTTGAGTTTTTAGAGTTTGGGTTGAGAGAAAATTTTGGCAGTGTTTGGTTACTATAAAGTTTTAATGAAGAATAAGGTTTCATTAGCTTAGTATTTATAGGGGTAGGATTTGGTTTTGGGCCATTGGATTGGCTTAGGGAATATTTTCAGAAAATCTGGTCCTCTCATCATAGCCTTCAGTTGCAAGCAAACGATCTAGTTTGTTCATCTCATCTTTAGAAAATCGATAACACACGAATAAAATCTCATTTGGGTCGACCTTCCCCCTACCATAAACGATCACTACCAGTCGACATTGAACCCCTAAGGGTCGACCGGTGGCCTTTAAAAAATTTAAATTCATTCCAACGCCCATAATTTCTCCATACTAACTTGGATTTTGAAGTGTTATATATGAAAATCGTCTAGAAAATTGCTATGAACATAATGGTGCAAGTTCCTAGCCAAATTCAGACATTTGTGAAAATTTTCTTTTAAGTCATTTTTTATTTTAATTAAATTTTCATCTAAATTTCTGTTAAATTTCTGGGGTGGTACAAGATATAGTTTGGCAGTTGATTGAAAATAAAAAGGGAGAAAGAATGAGAGTAGGGTTTTGCCCCAGATAGAACTCTGTTAATAGAAAACATTTTGAGAGTGGAGTATGCCATAAGGTTTAAGATGCCGACGATGCAATCATAGGACGACACCACCAATCCCAAACAACATTTTTAAATTATGAATAGCACATGGATGGTGCCAGGAAGATAGACACGATACAGTGTAGGTGTTTTCCTATTTTTCTTAGAAGGTGTTGCGTCAATGTGGTTCACTCGGCTCGTTCCAAAATCTACATCGACTTTTATCATGTTGGCAAAGAAATTCTTGGAGTAGTTTCAGCTCCATGCTGCTCCTCATAGAGGACATGATGTCCTTGTTGAGCCTTTCTTAAGGACCTAAGGGGTCGTTGAAAGGGTTCTTGAAATGGTTCAATATTACGGTTATAGAGGTGAGTACTCTAAATGAAGATTAAGTTTTATGGCTTTGGTCCAGGGCATACATCCGAACACAAACATTGGTAAGTAGTTGAAGATGAAACAACGAACTACAATGGAGGAATTCCATTGGAAGGCCAATCAATTCTTATGATTGGAGGAAGAAAATCAGGCAGCCGAACAAACTAATGGTAAACATTCGGAGGAAGTAATACAGAGAAAATGGCGATTAAACAGACCGAAGAAACTCTGGTAATGTGGTAGTTAATGTTAGAAATTCAAATAATCAAAAGAAAATGAATCAGGGCTATGGTGGTAGGCAGAACGAATAAAAAAGGCTCCCGAGGAATATAAGGTCGAATGAGTACACACCTCTAAATGACATGTTAGAGAATATATACCATGCTACACAAGGAATAGAATGGTATAAAAGGCCACCTATGAAGAGGTGACTAAGGAGGAAAGGCACTCAGGAATGTACCGTCATTTCCATAAAACTCATGGATACAACTCAAATGAGTGCCAACATCCAAGAGACTTATAGAGGAACTGATAAAGAAGAAGAAAACGCTACAATAATATGTCAAAGATCTGTAGAATGGCGGACAAGATGCTAGACCCCAAGGGCTGAATGCCCAATGGAACCAACTTGGACATAACAGAGAAGGATCTACATGCAAGGATGGAATGTTTGTTATAAATACCATAACTGGAGGGCTACATCCAGTGGAGAAAAGATAGAGGGAAATGGAATGGTACGTGAGCTCGTTGAAGCCATTACCACAGGAGAGTTGCTTGCCACAGAGGATGGAACTCGAGCTAAGCAACAAAAGATGGTCGCGGATGATATAGTAGTTCTAGGAATATGGATGTTGATAGAATCAAAGCACCAACTTTCATCCCTATGGTGATAATAGCTATTATTGGACCCGCAACACTACGTTGGGTCCCGGTGGACAATGGAAGCTCTGAGAGTATTCTGTTCAAGAGAATGTTTGACCAAATAATGATTAATATGAAGGAAGTTGTGACTTGTAAAACCAAGATTCAACAATTTATAGGCAAAACGAAGCAACCGGTCAGAACGATTGACTTGCATGTATAGTTGGGTGATGGAGATCACGAGGTAGTTTAGATTCAAAAGTTTGTCATTGTGGATAAGTACTCGGCATATAACGCCTTTTTAGGCCGATCGGCCCTGGCTGACTTTATAATAGCAGTGGCTCCTTGGTGCTTAATGATGAAGTTCCCCATGGAAAACGAGATCAAATCAATAGAGAGAGACCAGAGCATAGGAGGGAATGTTGCGTCGTAGTGCTGAGGGAAGCAAAGCAACGAGAAAAAGGTAAGATTGTGAAGAAGGCTCCCTACATTAAGAATTCAAAAGCATAGCAATTAAAGTCCAAGACCTGGCTAGGGAACTATAGCAGGTTCGATAAGTCTATGGATCCTAGGAAGAAGTCAGAGGAAGTGCGAACAGCACCAGTTGAATTATCGATTGATGTTCCGGTCAATATGGATGACCTTTCTCGTACTCTTAAGGTTGGATCTCAGCTCGGTGTTGGACTAAGGAAGGAATTGGTTAATTTCCTTTGATCAAATTTAGACGTATTTGCTTAGATCATTCCGATATGTGCGGGATATTCCCGGAGGTGGCATGTCATGCACTGAATGTGGATTATAGGTTTCCACCAGTAAAGTAGAGAAGGCATAGTTTGGATATGGAGCGATCTGTTGGATCAAAGAAGGATGTGGATAAGTTGATGGAAATTGGCTTTATCCTCAATGCTTAATACTCAAAGTGGGTATCGAATCACGTATTGGTCGAGAAGTCAAATGGAAAGCAGAGGACATATATTGACTCTTTGGATTTGAATGAAACATGCCCGAAGAGTAGCTTTCCATTGTCCAGGATTGACCAACTGGTAGATGGAACTATAGGACATGAGTTGCTCTCATTTGTGGATGCTTATTCAAGCTATAATCAGATGTCGATGCATATACTGGATTAGGAGCATACTAGCTTTATAACGGATTTGGGATTGTATTGTTATCGAGCAATGATGTTTGGTTTAAAGAACATTAAAGCTAATACCAGAGGTTGGTCAATTCCGTTCAAAAAGCAATTGGACGGATGATAGAAGTATACGTGGATGATATGCTAGTAATGTTATAGCTATCGAGGAACCACATGAATGACCTTTTAGAAATGTTCGAGGTATTGTAGAAGTATGGAATAAAGCTGAATCGGTTGAAATGCTCATTTGGAGTATCATCAAGGAAATTTATGGGACTCATCATGAATTCGAGAGGCTAATCCCAAACAGATTAACGCCTTGAGGAACATAAGGACCCTAACCATGAAGAGGGAATTACAAAGCTTGAATAGGAAGATTGCTGCCTTGATATGGTCCATCTTAAGGGCGATAGATAAGTGCATACCATTCTTCGATGCCCTCAAAAAGGGTAAGAGGGATTTGTAATTGAATCAGGATTGTTAGAATGCCTTCGAGGAGTTGTTGAGACACATAGAGACTCCACCGGTTCTATCCAAACCGTTGGATGGAGAGGATTTATTTGTTTATTTAGTAGTGTTTGCTCACGTAGTAAGCGCAACATTAGTATGTAAGGAGGCAAGGATTCAAAGGCTGGTTTATTATATCAGCAAGCGGTTTACTAGTGACGAAAGAAATTACCTAAAGTTAGAGAAACTTGCCTACTGCTTGTTGATTGCATCGAGAAAGCTACGGCTATAATTTTAGGCTCATCCGATTAAAGTACCGATGGATCATTCCTTGAAGCGGGTGTTATATCGACCCGATACTTTGGGAAGGTTACTAAAGTGATACATAGAGTTGAGTTAGTATGATATTGCTTACCAAGGGAGCAATAAACGGGCAAGCATTGGTGGACTTCGTTACTGAGTTTACCGCACGAGATGGTGAAGAGGAGGATGACATGGTCGTACTCCCTTACTAGAAATTATTTGTAGATGGAGCTTCAAATGAATATAGTGAGTAGTGCTTGTAACTCCGAAAGGACAATCACTTCGTTACGCATCGAAGTTGGAATTTCCTGCAACTAACAACGAAGCTGAGTATGAGGCATTGGTAGTGGGGTTGATGATAGTAAAGGGACTAGGAATACGAATGTAGTAGATATTTAGTGATTTCCGATTGGTTGTTTGTCAAGTGGGAAAGGAATACTAGGCTAAGGGTGCAAGACTCACTCCTTACCTGACGAAAGCACTGGAACTGTTAGATGATATAAAGCATTCACTATTATGCATATCCCCAGAGAGGAGAATGCAAAAATTGACTCACTAGCTAAACTGACTAGTTTTGGGGAAGCACAGGTGATGGGTTTGATTTCAGTGGAGCTTTTGACATCTCCAAGTATCGATCAAATGGATGTCGAGTGGATTTTGGAGACCATGGAGGAAAAGGAGTCGTGGATGACTCCAATCAAGGAATATTTGCTCATGGAACTCTCCCGAGAGATAGGAATGAACAGAATATACTCCCTCAAAAAGCATCGCGTTTCATAATGCAAAAAGGAGTGTTGTACAAAAGAGGTTTCTCTACCCCTTGCTCAGGTGAGTAACCAAGGACGAGGCTAGGAAAATTCTCATGGAAATCCATGTGGGTAGCTGTGGTGACCACATCAATGGACATACATTGGCAAGAAAGGTACTTCACTATAGGTATTTCTGGCCAATAATTAATCAGGATGCAATTGATTACACCAAACAATGTGATTGTTGCCAGAGATTTACAAAGATACCGAGAGCCCCATCCACGAAGCTTATGCAAATGTTAGCTGATGGTTATTTGCTAGTTTAGGGAATTGATATTGTTGGAGTGCTCCCTATAGCAAAAGAATGAGCTAAGTATGCAATAGTTGCGGTGGATTATATCACAAAGTGGGCCGATGCAGAACCGCTTGCCATGATCACAATGAAAAAGGTAATCAACTTCGTGACGAAGAACATCATATGTAGGTTCAGAGTACCTTAGAAGATTATAACAGACAATGGAACTCAGTTCGAAAGTACCGAGACCAAGGATTTCTGCAATCGGTACATGATCGAGAAGGGCTTTTCAGCGATAGCTCACCCACAGGCGAAGGGACAAATGGACATGGTGAATAAAATCATAAATTCCTACTTGAAGATGGTTAATGAAGGCTAAAAGCAACTGAGTCGATGTGCTTCCACTTGTATTGTAGGCTTATAGGATGACTCACAAGTCTGCAACTGGACATATGTCATTCGCTTTAGCATATGGACCAAAAGTATAACAAACCTGTAATTGCGGATAATTAATAAATGTAAATGATAATTATTTAATCTGTTAAATTGGATCTTTATAAATTGAATGAATATGATTTTAGAATTTCCATAGAATATTGAAAATATATAATAAGGAAATTGTTAATGAAATCAAATAGTTTTGAGAATAATTGCTTGTTTTAAAAGTTGTGAAATAAATTAATTAGAAGTTAATTAATTAATGGATTTTTGCTAGTTTAAATTTAAATGAACTAAGTATATAAATAAATTCAAGGGTATTTTATAATGTTGAGTAAATAATTAAATGTTGTAAATATAAATATGGAATTATGGAAATGGTGATTAGGTAATTAAATTGAATATTTTGAAAATATGAAATGTAAATTAATTATTTGGAATAAAATGATATGTTAATTTCATAGTAGAAGTAAATAAATAAAATTATCCATTGATAAAAAAGGTGTTTCATTAATGAAGTTTGAATTTAATTAGTAAATAAATTAAAATAAAATGATTAAATAAATAAATAAATAAATGAAATAATTTTTGTATAATAAATAATGGAATGGGGTATTAGAAGATAATTTAGCATAATAGAATTGATTTAGTAATTGGGCCTGGATATGATTCGTTTCATGAGATGAAAAGAATGAAGAAAGAAAAGGAACAAAAGAAGAGAATAAATAAACCTAGATCCAATAAATCAAGCCCAACAACCTAAACTCTAAAAATTAAGTATCATGATATTTCTCTTTCTAGAAATAGCAATTTCCAGACTTCTCTTTCTTTATTTATAATACAACAGCAAGGTTTACGTTTTAGAGGGGAAGAAAATGAACACAATACCTAAATCCGACCTCTCTGCTAATTCAAACTAAATTCAAAATAAATTCTATAAATTTCAACAACTCAGAAGAAAGCTTCTTGGTAACTCTACACCACTTAGCAATCAAGAAATCAAGTCATTGATCAACATTTTAAGGTGGAAGTGAATTAACAGTAAAAGGAAAAGAGAAGCAGAGAAGAAGAGAGTGAAGTAAGCTTTGTAAGTGGAATCCTTCAATTAAGTTGAGTGTTTTGACATTCACAACTATGTTTAAGCTTGTTATATTCATTCACAAGTTAGGAATCTGATCTGGTTATATGTGCAGTTAGTTCCTTATGCATGTGTTTGCTTTGAGGCTGATCTGTGTTATGTGGTCTCTCGGTCTGTTTGAATAAACAAATCAACAGTTTAAAGTGTATCAGTGTGTATGCAAATCTACATATGTATAGGTGCAGGTTTATGTGTATGTGTGTGTAATTTTGAGTGTGCGTGTGCTGGTTTTTCTATGTGTGTGCTAGCCTCTATGTGTGTGCGCGCGTGAGCGCGCATGCTTCTGTGTGTGTACTGGTCTGAGTATGTGTGTGTTGGCCCGTGTGTGTGCAGTCTCTGTGTGTGTGTGCATGCAAGTCTACGTATGTATGTCTGTGCAGGTCTGTGCTTGTGTGAGTGCAATTCTGAGCGTGTGTGGGTACTTCTGTGTACGCGTGTGTGTTTTCCTATATGCTTGTATGTGCAGTTTTGTGTGTGTGTGGTATGCTACGTGAGTGTGTGTGATGCGTGTAAGTGTGCAAGTCTATGCTTGTGTATGCAATATTTCTTGTGCGTGTGTTGTGTGATACTGTGTGCCAGTTTTTGCAAATTTGAGCGGTATGTGTGTATGTTTATGTGTGCATGAGTTGCAAATCTATGTATATATGTGTGCAGATCAAACTATACAGTGAAGTGCTAGCTATTCATGCAATACTTATAAATTTATATCGTGGAACTGAAGTTGATAAAAATTATGGCTCTCTTGTATTATGCACTTCATAGGTCTATGCAAGGATGTGTGACATTCTGTGCACGTGGGTGTGCTAGCATCAGATGTATACTAAAACTAAAATATATTTGCTTATATATATATTAAAATATAAAATAAACTAAAACAAATATACATAAAAACTAATATGTATACCTATATATTATATATGAATGCAAATAAAATTTAAAGTCTAATGAATAAATGAAGCAAATTTAATAGTATTATTAAATGGAAACTTAAATAGACTGGTCAATTCTTATCTATAAATTATCCAATGTACTTATAAAAATTTGTAAAGATTATATAAATTATATTATAGTCTTCAAAAGAAATACTAAGGCATATAAATATATTTGATTGGATATTACCTTATATTAATCCATTAAATAATGTTTGCTATAAATAGTAAAGCAATTATTATGGTTTTAAATATAATATATATTTATTAATTACTTTGAATATTATTATTTATATGTTATTATTTATGTGTAATGAGAAACTTGAATAAACAGTTTAGTGATACCGTATGGCATGGGACTTTCGGTAACACTTTTTCAGTTATCCATCGAACTCATTAAATAGAAATACTTAAAATGGATTGAATGGAGTTTATGAGCATTGAATAAAAACTCGAACATCATGTGGTGGTATGAGACGCTGTTATGATATTTGTTTGGTTATTCATTACAAGTAAATGCTATTCAAACGGGGATTAGATATATTTGATGGAACTCGCTGCGGTGAGTCATAGTTACAGCCATGTGTTAGCAAATATCTAGAGCCATGTGTCGGCCAATGTATATATATCCTAACGGCCTAATCACGGTTGTCATGCCCTGGATCTGTGACACCATAGCAATGTGTCGGCAATATATATGGCCATGTGTCGGCAATATATATGCCGTGTGTCAGCAATGTATAGCCGTTGCATGTCACCTAGGCTAACATTCTATTAGCATTTGGGGGCATGTGTAGGGTTGTGACCAATGCATATCGTAGTCATGCAGCGTGCTTATTACATGCGATTGATAAGAGTCACAATGTCCATCGAGGTAACTAAGACTATATGAGCCATGTTGGTGGAATATGTGTGTCATGTTCGCCAATCACATGTGTAGTGTCTTGGAGCAGGAGTGTTCATTAGTCTCTTGTCTGGTTCTGATGTATGCGATATAGATATATACTTATACATATTTGAGACAATGAGCTACAATTATACCTGTGATGTATTCTAGAGTATTATTAATCCCTATATCCTTCTCTAGCGTGTGTCGCTGAATATCTTTCCCATTGGCGTGTGTCACCAACTACTATTCACTGATGTGTATTGCCTATTTATCTTTCTCAGGCGCGTGTCATTGATTATTCCTTATAGGCGTGTGTTGCTAATTACATCCTTCACTGGAGTGTGTCGCTATTTCTATGATTTTGTTTATGGGTGATTATTTATATTGATATTGAAGATATTTTATTCATTGAGATTAAGTGATATATTTAGGCGCTTGATTATACATGGTGATATCTCTTTATAGACGTTTCCTGATTAGATTTATGGATATGGATGATTCACCGATTCGATGTTGTTTCATGATTCTGATTTGATGAGTTCTACATGGTTTATGATGAGTTTCGTGGTAGTCTATGTTATATGATACTTGGGGTTGTTTGAGATATCTTAATTATATTTATTTATACTTAGTATACGTATAGAGTTCCATATGTTTATTGACCTTGGATTCAAATATAGTCTGACCCGTTTATTATTTCTATAATACTCGGGTTGGTCCGAGACAATTCAGGTTCAAGGACGATGAGACCAACTTATGTTTTGTGGGTATAGTGAAGGCTAGTTATACAATTTAGTTGCATGTTGTTATATATGATGTACTTCATGGATGTATTTTTTAAGATATATTTTGAACATGCATTGTACATTATATATTATATATTATCACTACGATTGACTCCATTTTTTCTAGTATCTATTATATATTGTGTATTGTTCTATCCTAGAAGCACATGTGTTTATTGCTTTGTGCCGATATTGTGTACATGTAGATGAATTATTTATTTGATGTTTTAATACGTACTAGTGTTAGCCCAAGCGAACATTCACATGTGTACCCTATATTTCCTCATTTACCGTATTATTCAACGATATTACTCTGTAGTACTCTTGGATAGTATGAGTATAGAGGTGGGGTGCTACAAAAAGCTATGATCTCGACAGAATTAGAAGTCCCTTCTCATCGTAAAAGGCATTATGATCTAAAGGTAAATTAGGAACTCTTACTTGAATCCCTCGATTTGGTTGATGAGAAAAGGGAAGAAGCGAAGTTAAGGGTAGCTACTCATCAAAAGAGAGTAGTGTAGCACTTTAACACTAAGGTACACGACCGTACTTTCAAGGTAAGGCATCTTGTTTTGAAACAAGCTCTCCCGAGTATGGGGGCCCTTGGTCCAAATTGGGAAGGTCCTTATGTAATCTAGCAAAAGCTTGGAGATGGAATATTCAAGCTAGCAACTGTCAGCAGAATCTTGATTCTGCATGGATGGAACAATGATTTACTACGACACTATTTTTTAGTTTTATTTAATTTTATTTTTTGCAAATAAGCCACTCAAGGATCTTGGAGGCAATGCAATAAGGCAGGATGTGCTGCATTTTCGATTTATAAATGACAATTAGCTTCTTGAACCAACGAAACCATGTTCTTATAAGCGAAATTTCTGTGATGCGCGATTAACAGTATAGTCAGGTATAAATTCCCTTGGTCCAGGTTAAGGACTGGGAGTATATTTTCAAGGGTTGATTGGATAATTCAACCCTATAAGCTTGGGTACTCAAAGAAAGTGCCACCTCCTTCGGTCCAGGATTAGGACCGAGGAAGAAAATCATAAGGGACAATTGGATAATTCGACCATGTTATTCCAAAACCCAGAAATGGTAATAACTCCATAACCCGGGATTAGCGTTGGGGAATATAATTTCAAAGATCGATCGGATAATTCGACCCCAAGGAGCTAACTCCATTGGTTCAGGATTAGGTCCAAGGAGATTAAACACAAGGGTCGATTGGATAATTTGAACCCAACCTTCAGGTATTGGTTGTTGCCCGGAATTAGAAAGCGTCAAGAAGGGATGCTCGGAATCGGATAGTTAAAGCGCAGTTTTCGAAGATAGAAATTGGTGAATGGTGAAAATCCTGACGACCATGCTTGCAGCCTAGCAGGATACGATAGGCTGAGGTTGGGCAAGGACAGTTAGCGGATACTCTCAGTCAACACCCGGAGCTAGGTGAGACTAGGAGCGGACGCCAAGAGATAGGCATTCAAAAACACATGTTCTTGGATATTTAAACTAGTGTACGGTCAAAACCTTTATGACTGCGCTTGTGGCCTAAATAGACACACTTGGTCAAGGATAAGCGAGAATAGTCATCGAAGGTCAAAAACAGGTACTACCGAATTCCTTCGGTCCAGGACCAGGGTCGAAAAATTATAACCATATTGGAGGTTATCAGATAATTTACCTTATATGATTACAACACCGATCACATCCGGTTACGGGCGAGATTAGGGACGTCGGGAGTTAGACATTCAAACTGCTATTCCCCAGAGATAAGGAATAGCATGGGACTTAAATTATTTATAACTCGTAGTCAGTCGAAGGAAATTCAACCTAACACAAATAGGAATAACCGTAGAGTTAATTAAAAATTATAGTTTAGTATCGGCAAACAAAATGCTTTAGCGGCTATAAATAAGGCTAAATAATGGAATATAATCAAAAAACCGTAGGAACTTTATTTATATGCTCAGAGTTGTAGTAAATAAAAGTGTTACATGGAAATAAACATGTATAATGCGGATAAGTTGTAATGTTGGCAATTATATATGCAGGCAGTTGTACATAAGAAGGTACATAATGTAAAAGCGTGGGACATTAAACAGAACAAAGATTACAAAGGAAGGGTGATCTTTCATCACTATAGCTTTTATATACAAAGATTGTGGGGGCTGCTCCCACACAAACAGGGCCTTTGTACAACAAGATGGGAAGCGAAATGTATAACCAAAAGACCCATCTAACCTACAAGTCTCGGCATTCTTCTACTCGGTCTTCTCTCTTTTACTGCCCTTGCCGCTTGATCCACGGGTGGTCTTCTATGCTTTCATCCGCCTTTGGATTTCCCCGCTTCAGGAGTGTTGCTTCAGACTAGGTAGTCTCCCTCTCGGTTATTAGGGGTTCGTTGGACTTCATGACAGAAGCATCAGTTGATTTGATCTTGAGGGGCTTTAGCTTGATTTGGGGAAGTTAAGTAGAGGGCTTGTTGATGTAAAGCTGACGGATTTCTCAATTCCAAGCTCAATCTTGATCTTGACCTTGGAAAGGTCGATTTTAAACTGCCATGGCGATTTGGTCAGCTGGGTCTGCAGCAGTGGTGATAACAATATCTTTCTCTAGAAACCGAGTCACATTCTCCAGGTTCTCTAGGCTGGCTATCTTCTCGGAATCAGGCCTGGGCTGGAATTGGAAGGAGGAGCAGAAGTTATAAGTCTCGTGGAGATGGAGGTTTATGTGTTGATGATTACTGCAATACCCTGCCTTGAGTGGCCAGTGGTAGAGGAGGAAGATGCGGATGACCTACAAGTTGATAAATAGGATGGTAAAGATTAAAAATAGATTCGGGGTGAGAAATGGGGTTTCTTGAAAATATGTGAAATAAGGGATATACCTTCACCTGGAGCTGGTTACGAAATTCACCTTCTTTGGGTGAGTGCTGAATTGGTCGACCTACGAATGAAGGAATATTGGGCTCGACAGAAGAAGTCATTGTAGATGTTGTAATGGTTTGGGTGGCAACAGAGCAAGCCCCTTGATTATAGTAATATATATCGAAAGCTCTTGGGATTTCAGAGTTGGTGATTCTACCTAACCTAGTGCACTCGGGCCAGCAGAATCTTGATGGCATCGACGGTAGTGGCAGCATCTTCCTCGATGAGGATAGCCTTCCCCTTCCCAAGTTTTGCTATGTCGTCTGCATTGAGGTACTTGACCATCAATTCTTCTTCGATGAGGCCTCCACTGGCTGCTTCCGAATGACGTAGCATTTCCTCCTAGGCATCGACAAGGGTGACGGCATGTATTGCCTAGCCACTTCAGGTTCTTGTACTGTATAACAATGGCAAATAAGTGCTAGAGAGTGGTGTTGAGTTCTTCTTGCTCCTTAGCTTTCGGCTCTTTAAATGCATTCAAATCATGCACGACGATGGAATATTCGACTTAAATGTCTGGCTGTTTGGTCTTTGCCAACAGCAAGCTCTCCTCGAGCTTTCCACCATTAGCTTTTGGATATCAGTTGCCTGTTTGTCGATGGTTATATCCCTGGCATGGATAATATCATCCTTTGCAGTAAGGGCGAAGTTCTTCTCAGCAATCTACATTTTCAAAGTAGCATTGTCCACATGGGCAGTCGTCAACATGTGCTTTATCATGATCTCTGTGTCAGAGTGGGCTTTCCTCATCTCCTCCATCAGGCTTTAGCCTTAGGGTTGGATCTTATAGTGCACTACAACAAACTGGACATTTAATAGCGTTTATAAAACACTATAAAAGCCTTTAACAGCGTTTTTAACTGCTCTGTGTAACGACATGCAATTATAAGTCAGGAACATACCGTAGCAATTGAGTAAACGCTGTAAAAAGGCCATTTTTATAACATTTTTGGAACTTATTAATGCATTTTACAGCGTTTATGCTGAAGTGCCGAAAACTTTTCATAGCGTTTGAATTCTGCCGTCAACTATATTTAACGGCGTTTATCTCTTGTTGTCAAATTTATTCATAGCGTTTAATTTATTGCTATGAGTGATCTTTTTACTATTGTTAAAAACCCTTTTATGACAGTTCAAAAACGCTATTGAAGTGTACCACAGCATTTTTAAAACGCTGTTGAAACTTTAGACATCATTTTACAAATGCTATCGTTTACTTTTTTATTTTCCCTTTCACTTGTTCTATTTCTATGTATATCAATCATAATTTATATACCAGCGCAGTTAAAATCAAAATGTACATTTCATAATCAACATAATATATTAACCACACATTTCATAATCAAACATGTAACATTACATAGTCAAAACACATGATATTCTTACATCCAAACATATATAATACGTCCATAATATTCATAAACAATGTAAAACAAATAGTAGCTAGTGACCAAAAGTAGTCGTACAAAAAGCATACAAACAAATGTAGTTCTGGCATCAAAAATAGCTTTGAATCTATAACATGTTGTGGCACGTTTCTGTATCAAAGATACCTATCTACCTGTAAAGTAAAAGTTCAAAAATTAGCAAAATAAATCATTAATACAATAAACACAATCTGAAACATAGCTAATGCAAGCAACAGTAACATGAAATGCAGTCTAGAACAAATGAAAAGTGATGGTACTGTTTATATGATATTATTTATATTTTATAATTTATTTTATAATAATTCATGTATAATTTTGTATTATTTGCATATATATAATTCTATGATACGTTTATATTCTCTGGTTTAATGAGTTTATCCATTATTATTATTATCGCCACTATTACTTGTATGTTGTGTGTGTATGCAATTTACAAATATAATTTATATGATTTGCGTGTATATGTATGTATATATGTATCGTTTATATAATATTTATTTATTATATATATAATTCGTATTAATTCATATACTTATTATATACATTTATTATATTATTTGTTATATTAATTCATATATAATTTATATTAATTAGTACGTAAAATTATGTAATAACTTTTCAAGGTTTGGTTAAGTTTATTAAGATATTATTATTACTCGTACTACTACTACTACTATTACTATTTACTATTGCTATTTATAGTATGTGTGTGTGGGTGTACAATTTAAATATATAGTTTATATTTATTCATATGCTCATTTATTATATATATATATTATAATTATTATATATATTATAATTATTATATATATATATATATTATAATTCATATATATTAATTCATATATAATTCATTTCTATAATAAGTTAACATGCTTTGGTTTAATAAGTTTATCAAAATATTATGATTATTATTCATTCGTACTTCACATAGTACATAGCATAATTAATTCATACATAATTTAATATATATAATTGATATAATATATACGTGTGTAATTTACAAAGATATAATCTATGTAATATAATTTATAATTATATATATTTCATACATAAACTTAATTGTTTTTCATAAATTTAGTCAATTTTCATAAATTTAGTTAAATTATTATAATACTTAGTTAACATAGCTAATTTTGTAAAACTTAGTTAACTTTTATAAAACTCAGTTAACTTTTATAAAAATTAACTAAATCAATTAATTTTTATAAACCTAGTTATTTTAAAATAAAATTAGTTAACTTTTAAAAGTTAATTCTTATAAACTTAGTTTCTTTTACAAAATTTAGTTAATTTTTATAATTTTTTTCTTTTCAACTTGGCCAAATTTTATAAATTTAGTTAACTTGGTTAAAATTTAAAAAAGCTTAGTTAATTTTTATAAATTTATTAACGAATCAATATAACTATGTGGCAATGTCAAGAATTACAACTGGCCCAGGTTAACCTAGGCTGGTTGTTAATTTTGATTTTTTATAAAAAATTATAACAAGATTAAAAAGTAATATTTATGAACAGTTCATAATAGAATTTCAATGATCTCACCTAAACTATATAGAAAAAGATCCGAGCGGAAAATAATAACTCATTACATGTCACACTTATGATTGAGATATATGAATACATTCCAACAAGAAGGGGAAATTCGGTAAATCCCAAAATTAACTCATAGGGAGACAAATTAGATGTGTTGGCCATTTGGTGATTGAGTGGTATATAGAGAACAAACCCAATATGTCTAATCTATGTAAAAATATGCATTCATCCATTAAAAACAATAAGGAATTATACACTTACGTCTGAATATTAAGTCATTCTAGGAATATTATGAATCCTTTAAGTTAGTAGGTTTTGTGACTGCTATCAAGGGTTTGATCTGCTAAAATAAAGTCAAAGAAGTATAAAGGAAAGAATCTGAAATAGGGATTAGTAAAAAAATTATCAAGGCAAGTTAGTAGGAGAAAGTCGAATAACAAAAACCTACACTAAACACGCTAGCAAAAACAACATATACTTGTTGGGCTCTAATGGCACAGTTTCCATCTCCTTAATATATTTAATAATATTGAATTTATGGTAAATGATTGTTATAATCCAATGTTATTAGTGCTTATATTTGAGCACCAGATACCAGTCATCCTATAAAATTTAAAGCATTTCAAATATATGCAAAGATCATCATAATGAGGAATGAACGAAGGAAGAAATTGACAAATGGAGGTACCTTGAGAAAGATGAGCTAAACCAAATGACATAAAGCTTGGTTCACATGATGCATAGATAAGATTGGTTGACAAAAAAACAAAGAAACCCTGAATAAGGAAAGTTAGAGAGACGAAATACAAAATCATAAGACTGTCTATGAACTATACACTATTGTGATGTTCATAAGCAAGGAAAAATAAGGAATTACCATTAGGAGGTAAAACAGGAGTAGGAGTTGGGTAAGGTGCAAGAGGTATTGGCATTTTTCTTCCAATTACTTTTATCTTATTCACTTCCTCAACAAAAATATCTATGTCCAGAACGATAAGCTATGTAAATCCCCAGTTCATAGTTAATACATGTATCTGCAAATAATTGGCACTCAATACCAGGTCTATATAACTGATACTATATAGTGCTATATGTTACTTACATAAGATACTACGAACCATATATATTTCAGTGAAAAATAGAAAGCCAAAGGTCAATTTTAAAGAATACCTCATTTATGTCAGTTTTCCTTCACAACCACCACTTCATGAAAAGAAAAACAATTTGTGTTGTATGTGCACTATTTTTTTCCTCCAGTTTTCTATGTCGTTTGTTCTGGTATCGTTTTCTATGAAGTATCGAAATGAAAAAAAAGGAATAGAAAATACTTGCACATTTTACTCTTCGGCTACCTTAGAAATAATCTCCGAACCAAAACCATTGTCATCTTAGTCCAATCTAAAAAATAACCAACAATATTAGTATTATATAATATTCTTATGGATATTTCATAACATTGAACATCACGGTCCAGATTCATCAAATATGGTTTATGTCAAGTGAAAACGAAAACACAATGACCTACAGGTGAGAAAATAAGGGTAAAAGCTTTGCCAAATTTACCTTGATGCAGAGCATACCATAAGTCGAGATTTCCGATTCCCCTCCTTGAGTCGCCGCTCCATCTTAAGTCGCCGCTCGTCCTTGAATCGCCGCTCCACCTTGAGTCGAGCTTCCCCTAAATCGCGTGCCGCCATCCATAAGTCGCTGCCGACTTATCTAGGGTTCAAACAAAGCGGAATCGGCTCCCCACGTCACCACGACCTATCGTATGTCGCGAACGACTTATCCTTTGAGTCGCAAAGTGGTGTCGCGCGCCATTCTTAAGTCGCGAACAATAACTCGTTGCCGAGATATCCTTAACTCGCTGAAGCTCCATTAAGTCGTTGCCGAGTTACCCTTAAGTCGCGAAAAAGAACATTAAGTCGTTGCCGAGTTACCCTTAAGTCGCGAAAAGAAGATTAAGTCGTTGCCGAGTTATCTCTAAGTCGCGAATGAAGAAACAAGGAGGAAGGTCGCGAACGACCTTAGCTTGAGTCGGTGATGATTTAATAAGTCGCGTGATTATTTTTTTAAATCGGAACCGACCTAGGAGATGTAATTTTGTTGTTTTTTTTTTCTTTTTTTTGTGTGAGTTGTAAAATGCTATAAATAGGCCGGTGGTGCCATTTGTAAAGGTTGTTGAATATTGAATAAAATTCTCTTTTGTTAGCTTTGTGCTTCCAATTTCAATTGGTAGTTGAGTGTATCTCCTATCTCCACTTACGTCATTCGAGTGCGCTCGAATCATCGTTTGTTGAAGCCGATTCACGGAATCTTGTGCGCAAGATCAACGTTGAAGAATCGTAGATCTCTTTCCCGGAATCTTCGGATCAACGAGTCAGAGATAGCTAGAGTTCGGTATCTTCGGATCAACGAATTCGGGCATTTCAGTATCCATCAATCCACAGATTGCTATTTACGTCGATTGAAGATCGTTTTGAATTATCCGCTACGTCAGTTTGGTATCAGAGCTTGTTTTAGCCCATCATAGCTAAATCGAGTCTTGGAGCCGAGAATTTGAAGTGTTGAAGTTGTGTTCATCGTGTTCATCATATTTTGCAACAAAGTTGGAGTTTTCGATCCATTTCATTTTGGATCCAAGTTCGAAAGGTGATTGAAACTTGAAGTGTGAGTTTGTTGAAGTGTTTGGGAAGTATTCAATCATGCCGCCAAGACGAGTTCAACGTCATCGCAATATTAATGCTTTATACGGAAGAGAAGAGGCCGATGAAATGGAGCAACGAATCAACGAGAATTTCAATGAGAAGCTTACTGAAGGGATTGGTCGATTAGAGAGAATGATGCTTGAAATGAGTCAAAATCAGAGAAGGGTTTCACCTGAATCGAGCCATGGAAGAAGTAGAGTTTCACCACATTCTAATCGGGAGAGAAGTGTTGATAGTGATCATAGAAGCGTGGATCGAGATTGTGATAGAAATGTTGATGATCGAGGTCGTGATAGGAATGTGACTGATCGAGAACGGAGGAATGTAGATCGTAGGAATGTTGGTGGAAGAAATGGTGGTGGTAGAGATGTTGGTGGTCAGGATCGACATCGATATACATCGGATGGTGAAGAAGAGTATGATGGTGGTAGTGTTCATGGACAAGGACGTGGACGAGGAAGGAATCAGTCGGAATACGATCACAAGTGGGAATCTGGGATGAAGACAGAAATTCCAGAATTCAAAGGTGGTATGCAGGCTGAGGATTTTTTGGATTGGGTGGCTAATGTTGAAGAAATTTTTGATTTCAAAGAAGTTCCAGAACGTCGTAGAGTGAAGTTGGTTGCTACAAGGTTGAGGGGTAGAGCTTTGGCATGGTGGCAGCAAACTAAACTTACACGAGAACGAATGGGGAAGTCAAAAGTTGAATCTTGGGAGAAGATGAAGAAATTGATGAAAGCAACGTTCTTACCTTACAATTATCAATCTCTGATGTATCAACGTTTGCAGAACTTGAGGCAGGGCACAAAGACTGTTAATGATTACGCAGATGAGTTTTATCAGCTTATTGCAAGGAATGATATTATGGAAACGGAAGAGCAGCTGACATCTAGATTCATTGGGGGATTGAGAATGCAGATTCAGGATATGGTTAATATGTTCGATCCAAGATCTGTGGCGGAAGCACATCAGAAAGCGTTGGCTTGGGAGAAGCAGGGACGACGAGGAGGTGGTGTGTTTACGAATTCCAATAATCAAGTGAAGGGTGTTGGTGGAAGTTCTAATGTGTCTAAACCTATCAGTAAACCAGTGGTGAAGGAGGTTGAGAAGGCAAAGGTTAACAACGGTTTCAAATGTTACAACTGTCAGGAGTTGGGTCATAAAAGCAATGAGTGTCCAAAGCCAAAGAAGAGAGCAATGATTGCTGAGGTTGAGGATGAGGATGAAGAAGCTGAATGCTCTAATTCTTTACCAGTTGAGGAGGAAGACTTACTGTCGGGAGATGACGGGTATGCATTGATGATGAGGAGAAGTTGTTTAACACCGAAGCAAGAGGAGGAAAGTAGTTGGTTGAGGAACAATATCTTTCAATCTACCTGCACTATTCTGGAAAGAGTTTGTAAATTTGTTATTGATGCTGGGAGTTGCGATAATATTATCTCTACAGAAGCAGTGAAGAAGTTGGAGTTGAAAACCGAGAAACATCCTAAACCGTACAAGTTAGCTTGGTTGAGGAAGGGTGGTGAAGTGAAAGTTGGACGTAGAGCTTGTGTGAAGTTTTCAATTGGGAAGAAATACAAGGATGAGGTTTGGTGTGATGTAGTAGACATGGATGTGTGTCATCTGTTGTTGGGCAGACCATGGCAGTTTGATAGAGCAGTACAACACGATGGTCGTGCTAACAGTTACAGTTTCACGTTTGAGGGTACTAAAATCACTTTGGTTCCCAAGAAGCAACAACCGAAGGAGAGTAAGTTGGGGGAGATTGAAGAGTTGAAAACTTTATTATCTCTGAAGGAATTTGTTAAGGAGGTTGAAGAGGAGCCTGAAGTGTTCTTGTTGATTGGGCGTGAGAGCAGTGAAGAGGTTGAAATTCCAGAAGAAGCGAAGTCAGTATTGAAAGAATTTGAGGATGTATTTCCAGACGAGTTGCCTAAAGAGTTACCGCCGCTGAGAGACATTCAACATCAAATTGATCTTGTTCCGGGAGCAGTATTGCCACATAGACCGCATTATCGAATGAGTCCGAAGGAGCATGAAGAATTGAGGAGACAGGTAGAGGAATTGCTTGAACAGGGGCGTGTGCAGGAGAGTCTGAGTCCTTGTGCTGTACCCGCTTTATTGGTACCCAAAAAGGATGGGACGTGGAGGATGTGCACGGACAGTCGAGCATTGAATAAAATCACTGTACGATACAGATTTCCAATGCCAAGGTTGGATGACTTGCTGGATCAGTTGAGTGGGGCTACTATCTTTTCGAAAATTGATTTGAAAAGCGGATATCATCAAATTCGGATTTGTTATCCCACTTTTTGGCAAAGCTGAGATACCCAAAAATTAACTGAAATCAATATTAACCAACCATGAATAGTAAATATGCATTGCAGGATGATCATGGATATCGATGAATTTTGTCCGAGTTCGGATTGGGCTGTAATTGACAAGACATGGCATGCCAAGCCGGGAGAGCCAACGTTTCAAGTTTCAGCTTAATCGGGGTTCGTAGTAGGGAGATATGATTAATACAAGTTAAATAAGCATGCTGTTCGTATCCATCGGCGAGCTAGGGTGATGATGTGTTCGAATCCATCGAATCAATCATATTCGAATCCATCAGAAACCATCGCATTGGCTTGTTCGAATCGATCAGTTCCGTATCCATCTGGGCGACGCCGCCTCAAACTGTTCTTCTAGAGCTTTGTTCGAATCGGAGTTGTTCGAATCCATCCGGTATTGGACTCCTCGCATCGATCCATAGGCGGTAGCGTCATATCAGTTTAGCTCGTATCCATCGTAGGCGAAACATTTCGTATCGATCAGAGGTAGACCCGGTTCGAATCGATTACAGAGCCTTGGTTCGTATCCATGTGGTTCGTAGTTATTCGAATCGATAGCGCATAAGTCCTTCTTCGTATCCATATAATCGATGCGAACGAGGACCACGTCATACCGATAACCGGTTCGAGTAAAACAGAAGCACGTGGATGCGAAGAAAGAGCTGGTATGGGCGAAGCTTCGGCGCTAGATGCGAATGACTCGTTCGACGCGGCAAAAAAGGTGGAGAGATCCAAGAGTTCCGCACCACGTCACTGCGCGCTCACGTGCCTAGGTCGACTCGGAGCGATGGATACGAATCCATGGATTCGAACAGAGCAGCACACATGAAAATACGATCTTGTATCGACCATATCTCACAAATCCCTGATCCAAATGCAACGAAATTTTCAGAGTAGCTTCCATGCAAGGTAAAGAGCAATCCTGCCAAGTTTCAGCTCGATTGGAGCATTTCCTGATCGATACGAAATTGATTCGAATCGATCACAGATTGAGTTGAAACTTGGTGGGACCGGTCGCGCGGGCCCCCTCACGTGCCAGAAGAAGTCTCCTGAAGTTTGGGCGAGATCTGAGCCTCCTACACCTATAAATAGAGCCCCAGAATCAACAGAAAAGGGGATCTTTTTCAGCGATTCAACGTCCAGACTCTGCCGGATTCAACTCTACTCCTTTCCATTGCTGTTATATTCAGATTCATTCATTGTATTTGCTGTAATCATCTGTAATCAGTGAAGAACATCAATAAAAGATAAAAATCCTTGAAGTGGACGTAGGCCGGAGATAGCCGAACCACTATAAATTGCGTGTCACTGTTCATTATTTCTGGATTGTTGTTTGCTGCTTGCTTAGATCTGATATTTGTGTTTGAATATTGCTGATTTGTATTCATACACTGGTGCTTTCGCAACACTTGGGGTTTGTGACCATTTTTGGTGCAAACACTTTGGTGCTTTCACTGAGAAGAACTAGCACCCGCTACACCAGATTCGAAGTTCAGATTTGAAAACTCAAAGATTTGAAGACAATGACTCGACAAACAAGTAGAAGACAAAGAGCTGAGATAAGCCATCAAGGAGGAAGTCAAGAGGCATCCTCTGGTGCTGGAGCAGAGCCGGCTTCGATCTACATCACTAGAGACGAAATGGAGACCATGACCAATCTGATGCATGAAAGAATGATGAAAAGTCAACAAGAGATGCTGCAGAATTTCTTTGAACAGATGAGAGCTGAAGGGACGCAGAGCCTAGGACCAGCTACAGCGGCTATGAATGTGGAACAGGGAGCTAGGACTGCGGAACTTGATGAGGGACAGAATGCAGATCCAGTGGACAATCGACAAGGACTCGGGGGCAGACCCACGGGATCCGATACTGGAAGGCCGACAGACGGAGCTCAACAAGCTAGGGCCAATGCTGATGCTAACGGGCCACACGAAGAGTACATACCAGAATACCCTTCAAGACCAAGAGGGCAACCCCAAGATGGAGATGAAAAGATGGCTGGATTAGTGCGACGACTCATGAGAGGAGGATTGTCTATCGGAGGATTGGAGGAAGTCAGTCGGAGTCCGTTCACTCCAAATATCAGGAATGCAAGGAACCCTCCAAAGTTCAAACTGCCGACGCTGAACCCGTATGACGGAAAGTCAGACCCGACCATGCACGTTACCAGATACATCAGGCATATGGAAGTGCTGGGGGCATCCGAGGAAGTGATGGCACGATGCTTCCCTTTATTTCTATCAGATTTGGCTGCGCTTTGGTTCAGACAACTAGAGACTGGATCAATCAGGACATGGGGTGAGCTAGTGGAATGCTTCATGAGACAGTTTAGGGTCCATGTGACGCGACCCAAGAGTGTGATGACTTTAGCCTCGATAAAGCAAAGGACCGGAGAGTCCATAAAAGATTTTCTATTGCGATTCAATGCAACGGTGGCTTCTGTAGATCGCCCGGATCCATCAATGATTTTGATGGCGGCAGTAGCAGGAATTGCAGAAGGCACCGAATTCAAAGATTCTCTGACCAGAGATCCACCGCAAGATCTAGGAGAGTTCTATCATGAAGCTGAAAAATTCATTCGACTAGAGGAATCACGAGCCGAGAGGCAGGAAATAAACACTACACGAAGCGAAGGAACCGCAGGAGGACAATCTGGAGTAGACAAAGGCAAGAGAAAGCAGGACGATGCACAGGACGGTCCTGATAAACGGAAGAAATTCCGGGAACCCAGATTCAGGCAATTCACAGATTTGACGGCAAGCCTGGAAAGGATTTACACTGAAACTCGGGGGCAACTCCCCTATCGAAAACCACCCAGGAGAGATCCCACGGAGCGGGAACGCAGGACTGGAAAATACTGCCTATTCCATGAGCTGGATGGACACACTACCGATGAATGCCGCCACCTAAGGGATGAGGTGGAAGAACATGCCAGGAGTGGTAAACTGCCACAATATGTCAGAGAACGGGCAGCAGCGGTAAGGCCTGAACAACTACCGCCTCCAACTAACAGAAACGATCCTAGATCGGGATCACGACTCATCATCAACTGATTAAGATGGCAAGGGCCAAGTTCGAGATCTGGACTTCGGCCAAATAATTTCATTAGATTTGCTTTCAAAATAAAACGGCTATTCCACTCACTCATGTACGGGAACCAAAGAGACCCCTAGGCATGCTCTGAGATGGTATAGACCGTTCAGCCCGGAGAGGCGTTGTTTACTTTTTCCCTGATGTTTGAGATTGAACATCTAGGGTCTGAATTTAATAAATAAACTTGAATTTCCTGAATAAGCCTTTGACCGGAGAGTTAAAGGACGAATATTACGTATTAATACAAAATTATGATCGCTTTATGACCCTACCCGGAGAGACGGGGTCCGGAGTGCAAGAAGTGAGTTGCTTCGCCGGAGAGCGACAGGATCGACTCACTTAAGCGCTGTTTCCCCTTCACCGGAGTGTGACAGGATGGGATCCAGCAAGGGCCCGGAGAGGCTATGATCGGCCGACGATTTAGGCCAAGATATCGCTTAATGTTCAAATACACTGAACCGGAGTGCAAGAAGTGGATCGCTTCGCCGGAGAGCGACAGGATCGACCCACTTAACGTTGTTTCCCTTCACCGGAAAGTGACAGGATGGGATCCAGCAGGAGCCCGGAGAGGCTATGATCGGCCCAGAACGGCCAAGACATCGCTTCACGCCCTAACTGGGGCTAGAGTGCTAGGGATAGAAAGCAACGCCGGAGTGCAATAGGTTCTTTCTATTCGACCGCTAAGTCTGGAATGGGCTTCGCAAGGGTCCGGAGCGATCGACAACAGTCCGGAGAGACTGTAGAATTTCATTCTTAACTTCCACTGGCAGAAATTGATAATACTTCGGCTTCGAACAGCCATGAACTCGATTGAAAATATCATAAGATTCGAATGAAACCCGAGCTTACTACATTCGAATTGAGGCTAATCAAAACACACCTTTTGCTAAAAGGCATGTTTTGGGGGGCAAAGTGTTATCCCACTTTTTGGCAAAGCTGAGATACCCAAAAATTAACTGAAATCAATATTAACCAACCATGAATAGTAAATATGCATTGCAGGATGATCATGGATATCGATGAATTTTGTCCGAGTTCGGATTGGGCTGTAATTGACAAGACATGGCATGCCAAGCCGGGAGAGCCAACGTTTCAAGTTTCAGCTTAATCGGGGTTCGTAGTAGGGAGATATGATTAATACTAGTTAAATAAGCATGCTGTTCGTATCCATCGGCGAGCTAGGGTGATGATGTGTTCGAATCCATCGAATCAATCATATTCGAATCCATCAGAAACCATCGCATTGGCTTGTTCGAATCGATCAGTTCCGTATCCATCTGGGCGACGCCGCCTCAAACTGTTCTTCTAGAGCTTTGTTCGAATCGGAGTTGTTCGAATCCATCCGGTATTGGACTCCTCGCATCGATCCATAGGCGGTAGCGTCATATCAGTTTAGCTCGTATCCATCGTAGGCGAAACATTTCGTATCGATCAGGGGTAGACCCGGTTCGAATCGATTACAGAGCCTTGGTTCGTATCCATGTGGTTCGTAGTTATTCGAATCGATAGCGCATAAGTCCTTCTTCGTATCCATATAATCGATGCGAACGAGGACCACGTCATACCGATAACCGGTTCGAGTAAAACAGAAGCACGTGGATGCGAAGAAAGAGCTGGTATGGGCGAAGCTTCGGCGCTAGATGCGAATGACTCGTTCGACGCGGCAAAAAAGGTGGAGAGATCCAAGAGTTCCGCACCACGTCACTGCGCGCTCACGTGCCTAGGTCGACTCGGAGCGATGGATACGAATCCATGGATTCGAACAGAGCAGCACACATGAAAATACGATCTTGTATCGATCATATCTCACAAATCCCTGATCCAAATGCAACGAAATTTTCAGAGTAGCTTCCATGCAAGGTAAAGAGCAATCCTGCCAAGTTTCAGCTCGATTGGGGCATTTCCTGATCGATACGAAATTGATTCGAATCGATCACAGATTGAGTTGAAACTTGGTGGGACCGGTCGCGCGGGCCCCCTCACGTGCCAGAAGAAGTCTCCTGAAGTTTGGGCGAGATCTGAGCCTCCTACACCTATAAATAGAGCCCCAGAATCAACAGAAAAGGGGATCTTTTTCAGCGATTCAACGTCCAGACTCTGCCGGATTCAACTCTACTCCTTTCCATTGCTGTTATATTCAGATTCATTCATTGTATTTGCTGTAATCATTTGTAATCAGTGAAGAACATCAATAAAAGATAAAAATCCTTGAAGTGGACGTAGGCCGGAGATAGCCGAACCACTATAAATTGCGTGTCACTGTTCATTATTTCTGGATTGTTGTTCGCTGCTTGCTTAGATCTGATATTTGTGTTTGAATATTGCTGATTTGTATTCATACACTGGTGCTTTCGCAACACTTGGGGTTTGTGACCATTTTTGGTGCAAACAGGATTAGACCTGGAGAAGAATGGAAGACAGCCTTCAAAACGAGAGAGGGGTTGTATGAATGGCTGGTGATGCCGTTCGGTCTTTCGAATGCACCGAGTACGTTCATGCGAGTGATGAATCAAATTTTTAGGCCTTTCATTGGGAAATTCGTGGTGGTGTACTTTGACGATATATTGATTTATAGTAGGAGTCTGGAAGAGCATGTTCAACATCTGAAGGAAGTGTTAATTATTTTACGAAAGGAACAATTTTATGCTGCGACAAAGAAATGCGTGTTCATGACGCATAGTGTTTTGTTCTTGGGGTATATTGTTTCGGAGAAGGGCATCCAGGTAGATCAGAATAAAGTTAAAGCAGTTAGGAATTGGCCACAGCCAAAGACAATTACAGAAGTGAGAAGTTTTCATGGGCTAGCGTCATTCTACCGAAGATTCATTCCACACTTCAGTAGCGTGATGGCACCGGTGACTGATTGCATGAAGGGGAAACAATTTTCTTGGACGGAGGAAGCTGGGATTGCTTTTGGGAAGATCAAGAAGTTGCTGACATCTGCACCAATTCTTGTATTACCAGATTTTCAGTTATTGTTTGAACTGCATACTGATGCGTCAAAGGTTGGAATTGGAGGGGTGTTGAGTCAGAATGGGCGTCCTATTGCATATTTCAGCGAGAAGTTGTCAGGAGCAAAGATGAGATACAGTACCTATGATGTGGAATTTTATGCTGTTGTTCAAGCGGTGAAGCACTGGCGACATTACTTATTCCAGAAAGAATTTGTTTTATACACTGATCACGAGGCGTTGAAACATTTACAAGGACAAGACAAGATTTCAGCAAGACATGCATCGTGGATTGCTTATTTGCAGCAGTTTACTTTTGTCGTTAAGCACAAGTCAGGGGTAACCAATCGTGTGGCTGATGCTTTGAGCAGGAGGAGTCATCTGTTGACGACAATGAAAGTTGAAGTGACAGGTTTTGAATTATTGCCAGAATTGATTGAAGAAGATCCTTACTTTGTGAAATTTGTTAAAAAAGTAAAGGAAGGAAGCACTGATGAATTTGTGTTGGTGGATGGTTTTCTGTTTAAAGGAAATCGTCTGTGCATCCCAGACTGTAGCTTGAGAATGAAGATTGTTAAAGAACTACATGAAGAAGGCCATGTGGGTAGAGATCGTACGTTGCAGTTAATTTCTCAATCTTATTTTTGGCCGTCAATGAGGAAAGAGGTAGAAAGATTTGTGGAGAGGTGTCATATTTGTCAGGTTTCGAAAGGAACAGCGACGAATGCGGGGTTATATATGCCGTTACCTGTGCCTACCAAACCATGGGTTGATATCAGCATGGATTTCGTGTTAGGATTGCCGAGAACTCAGAGGGGAAATGATTCTATATTTGTTGTGGTGGACCGGTTTTCGAAGATGGCACATTTTATAGCCTGTAAGAAGACAGCGGATGCAGTTCGAGTGGCACAATTATTCTTTAAAGAGGTGTATCGATTGCATGGTTTACCAGAATCTATTGTTTCCGACAGGGATACCAGATTTTTAAGTCATTTTTGGCTTAGTTTGTGGAAGATGGTGGGAACGAAGCTGAAATTTAGTAGTGCATATCATCCTCAAACAGATGGGCAAACAGAGGTGGTGAATAGATCGTTGGGAAATTTGTTACGATGTCTTGTAAAAGACAATTTGAAAAGTTGGGATTTGAAACTGTGTCAAGCTGAGTTCGCACACAATCACGCAGTCAATCGAAGTACAGGTTTCAGTCCATTTCAGATTGTATATTCAAGTTTGCCAAAGGGACCGTTGGATTTGACAATAGTACCACAACCGAAGGAAACAGTTAAGCGGGCAGCTGACTTTGTTGATGGGTTGACGGAATGCCATAGAATCGTTCAGGAACGATTGGAAAAGACAAATGAGAAGTATAAACAAATGGCGGATAAGAAACGAAGAAGTGTAGTCTTCAAAGAAGGTGATTTTGTTTACGTGGTTTTGATGAAAGATCGTTTTCCGGTTGGAACTTATAACAAGTTGAAGGCTCGAAAGATTGGACCCGTAGAAATTATGAGACGGATCAATGAAAATGCTTATAAGTTGAAGCTGCCAGAGAATATTTACACTTCTGATGTGTTTAACGTGAAGCACTTAATTCCGTATTATGAGGAGGAACCTATCAAAGATGATGAGAGTGTAAATTCGAGGACGAATCTCTTTCAACAGGGGGAGGATGATGCAGAGCATACCATAAGTCGAGATTTCCGATTCCCCTCCTTGAGTCGCCGCTCCATCTTAAGTCGCCGCTCGTCCTTGAATCGCCGCTCCACCTTGAGTCGAGCTTCCCCTAAATCGCGTGCCGCCATCCATAAGTCGCTGCCAACTTATTTAGGGTTCAAACAAAGCGGAATCGGCTCCCCACGTCACCGCGACCTATCGTATGTCGCGAACGACTTATCCTTTGAGTCGCAAAGTGGTGCCGCGCGCCATTCTTAAGTCGCAAACAATAACTCATTGTCGAGATATCCTTAACTCGCTGAAGCTCCATTAAGTCGTTGCCGAGTTACCCTTAAGTCGCGAAAAAGAACATTAAGTCGTTGCCGAGTTACCCTTAAGTCGCGAAAAGAAGATTAAGTCGTTGCCGAGTTATCTCTAAGTCGCGAATGAAGAAACAAGGAGGAAGGTCGCGAACGACCTTAGCTTGAGTCGGTGATGATTTAATAAGTCGCGTGATTATTTTTTTTAAGTCGGAACCGACCTAGGAGATGTAATTTTGTTGTTTTTTTTTTCTTTTTTTGTGTGAGTTGTAAAATGCTATAAATAGGCCGGTGGTGCCATTTGTAAAGGTTGTTGAATATTGAATAAAATTCTCTTTTGTTAGCTTTGTGCTTCCAATTTCAATTGGTAGTTGAGTGTATCTCCTATCTCCACTTACGTCATTCGAGTGCGCTCGAATCATCGTTTGTTGAAGCCGATTCACGGAATCTTGTGCGCAAGATCAACATTGAAGAATCGTAGATCTCTTTCCCGGAATCTTCGGATCAACGAGTCAGAGATAGCTAGAGTTCGGTATCTTCGGATCAACGAATTCGAGCAATTCAGTATCCATCAATCCACAGATTGCTATTTACGTCGATTGAAGATCGTTTTGAATTATCCGCTGCATCATACCTTGATTAGCAGGAAACTATATTATATCTATGGTTCCTTCTGGACTTTGATAGATTGAACCTAGCATCTATATGGCATTATCATTTTGTCAACTCTAGAAAACAAAACATGCACGCCTCTAGTTTGATTTCTGGAGCTGTCCCTTTTATGTCAGTTACAGTTTGTCATGTCAGGTCTGGTAAAGTCTTGATGTCAAAGATGTTAAACTGATAACATTATACTTGCACATGTCCATTTGAGTAAGCAATGCATTCACAACCTGCAATCAAGCATGAAGAACTTTTAAACTCAATGTAGTATTAATTTTCTGCTTATGAAAGGAAATTGAACTTAGAGCAAGTAGAACGAAAATAATATCTACTATTAACAACCCGAATTGAATCTGAAGGCTCTGAACCAGATAAGGTAGCCTGTCTAGCAGCAGCAAGACTTTCATCTTCATCTACAAATGACAGGCACGTAATCAAAATTCATGTAGAATGAATAAATAAACATCTACAAGTAAGAAGCAAACTGATGCAGGACAACAAAACATTATGGTTACAGGGTAGAACAAAAAATAATAGAAGACAAAAAAGAACACTATACAAATGTATAGGTTCCTATATAGAATTTAGGTATAACCGGTCAAAATCAGGGCATTCAAGTCTAAGTACATAGAGCACATTAGCAGTGAAGATGAAGAAACCTAAGTGCACATAATCTGTGTTTGCCTGCACAGAATGATCTTTGCATAAGAAGGAAATACTCTGTTCATATTTTTATTCCAAAAATTAATAAGCAGAGAAGGAAAAATATTACAAGTCTAATAAAGTTTCACATATGGTAAGCATAAAACGCATATTTTAGCAACTCGTTAGTCACATTTCTTGCAAATATCTCAATTCTGTAGACCTGTGGTTCTAGTGCGGTCATGTAGTATCCTCGACTTAACGAAATACTATAAAACATTTACAATATATCAGAAGATATGTTCAGTAATATGGTAGTACAACAAGCACAACTTCAAGTCTCGCTACGTTCAAATGGCAATTCATACAGCACACGATTCTGGTATAAACAACAAAAATAAGAAAACAGTACCATCTTCTCTGTGTTGTACCAACCAGCAAATCCTAAACCAGATTTTCTCTACTGACTAAGCCAAAAGAAATTGGTTCCCAAAGACAATTTTTGTGTGATGCTCTGTAACGAAATGAAAAAGAAAAAGAAAAAGAGCTTGATTAGTAGTCAGTGCTATAATGATATGACATGTATATCAGGAGATGCGTATACAAAAAAGATATGTCTGAACAAAAACTTCCACAGCAAAAATACATTATTCAATTGTTGTTGCTATATTATTTTATACTTTACAAGTAGCAGGGTTAGCATGCTAAATGCATGATAAAATGATGGATATTATACTATGAGTATGAAGATGATTTCTTACTTGGATATTATACTACGAGTATGAAGATGATTTCTTACTTGGAATTTGAGGTAGCGGTTTCATGTTTTGTCCAATAAAAAAACTCTAAATTAAACACAATTTTACAATCAAACCGAACAAGTTATTAAAACTGACAGTGAAATTTCCTTAACAAAAAAAATCAAATTTCAATTTTATTTTGAAAATGTAGTTTTATGATCCTAGTAACATTTTGAATCACTAATTATGTCAAATCTAGATTCTCTTGCATACGTTAAAAAAAATTTATGCACCAAAGGCATCATTACCACAAAAAATAAATGAGTCAACAAACAATTAAACAAAATACAAACGCAATTTAACAAAGTCTGTACAAATAAATGAGCCAACAAACTGCATGCGTAGCACTGAGTCAACAAACTTAGTGCAACTGCACTGAATATATTATTTAGTGCACCTGCACTGAGTTTATTAACTGGGTGCATTTACGATACTTCAAATTCAAAATACATAGAAGTACAGTGTACGCATATCATGCATGTTGACATGCTATTTTACCCAATACTTCAAATTAAAAATACTTGGAAGTACATTACATACATATCATGCATGTTGACATGCTATTACCTAGAAACTCAATGTAATTTTTCCCAGGCAGAATGAACAGGACATGGTTTTACTTATAATAAAATAGTTCTAGTTACATGTCTGCAGAATAGTGCTTAATAATTCATGTCTTAATACTTACACTGTGGGGACGTTTTAGATTTGATATCCATGTCTTAATACCTATGTATCCATCTTCTAGGTATATTTATTTGCTTACCGCTTGCTACTTCTAAAGGAAAAGCGGAAGGCATCCTTAAATAAGACTAGTGCTTAATAATTCGAAAATGCAAAAATTTCCAAAGAAAATAGAAAACTAGAATTTTGAATAGTTAATAGACAATTATTTCCGAAGTGTAATTGATTTAAAAGCACATGATAACTTCATATCTCACAGAAATGGGTTAGAAAACGAGCACAGATCAAAAGTGACTTAGTTGGAAATCACTATAAGAGTTTAAGTTAAGTTCCCAAATAAGAATCACTACCTGTGTTGTTGAACTTCTTTAATTCAATTAAAATAAAAAATAAAAAATAAAAAATATAGAAGCTTGCAAATAATCTTTATTTGTGAGAAGTTTATTAACCATGACATGTAATAGCATCAGTCTTGTATTTATCAAAAGTGTGCTTGTTATATACCTTAGAAATGTCTTGGTTATAGGACTTCCCATCTCAAAATTTAATAACTTCTATATGTCAGCCTCCATTTATACAACTTGGACATACATTTTTGCCCATTAATTTATAACAAATTAAAAAAACATCTAGGCATTGATAGTGTACAAACAAGCTTAAGAAAACAACCTCTTCCTTTGTATACATGTTATCAGTTATCAAACAGAAATCTTCTACTTTTGGAGGAGTAATCTTCTCGTATTTCCTGCAATCATTCATCAACACTCAGTATAAAACACAACAATTACTTCTAACAATAGTGTTTAATTGTATGAAACTCATACAGCAAGTAGCATTGCAGAAACACCTAGAAGTTGCAACTTATGCCTTATAATCTGACTCACAAACAAAAATCTATCAGTGTATGAAAAAGTACAATACAAAGTTAAACTTGCTCAAAATATAAACCGGACACAAAGATTGGCCCATACAAACAGAGTCCTATCACCATGAATCATTATAGAATGGTTTCTACCAAAAGGCATCGTAAAACCAAAATTTCCATGACACAATACCAACTGTCTTCTTAAACTATTTCTGCAAAACAGCAAGGTATAAAGGAAACTTCAACGCCAAGTTAGTAAATAGACTTGAAGTAAGAGTTGTACAGGAGGTATACCAATATTATATGTCATAATTTTAAGGTTTTGCTTGCTGAAAACAATAGTTTAATGTCATAGTAAAGAAGAAAAAGTATCAAATACAGTAACAATAACATACGATGGTCTCCGAAGGGGTGGTGCGTTAGTATCTGTTCAAAGTAACTAAAAAGGTATTATTCTTACTCACTATATTAACCGAGAGTTTGCAACAAAAGCTGCAATAAATATTCAAAACTGCAGTCAGTAAGACATTATGATCAAATTAATTACTTTTAACAAAAATTTAGCCGCGATAACATGCCGGAAAATTTTAGTATATTAATAAGCACTCACTTCTGGACAAAGTACAATACAAAGTTAAACCGAATATAAAGAAAAGCTCCCACTTCTAGACAGTCAATCAATGCATGATCGACCGAATAAATAGTCATCTACTTTTGTTCAAAATATAAACAGAAGTTCACTTATATATTTTTACTTTTTTTAGAAAAACTAACATAAAAGTCAAGACTAATTGGTGAAATTCAACAAGGCAAAGTGCATATAAACCAATGTTTCAGTCTAAAGGTTAGATATAACGGTGAGTCATATGTTTTGTTATGAGGCATATACAACCTAAACTTTTGGAATATGACAGAGATTGAAGCGAACATAAAAAATTTCAGGTAGTACATATGCTAACAAATTTTTGGAATCTGACAGTGGATTGAACCGAACATAAAAACCCAAATTTTAACCAGTATAAAACCCTAAGTATAATTGTTCTAGTATAGAGATAAACCTATTTCAATCGATTTTAACGTAAATGCGACAATAATAATGGATTCGCATGAAATTGAAATAACACTTTTTCTAGAATGAAATTTAACAGTAAATAGAGGGATTACCTGTTATAAATTTTGATAACAGTTGAAATGATACAGAGTTGCCAAGGGGGTCGGGAGAAAATATGCTAACAACTTTGACGACAGACAACGAAACACGGAATTGCAAGGGGATCGAAAGAAAATGACGATTAGAGAGGAAAAACTACTAGCACGAACGATTGGAGAAGAAGGAGAACAATCGGTGTTTGTTTTGGGGGTACTGCTGCTTTATTTTTGGGAGGATTAGGGCGGATGGAGGGAATGAATTATTTGCCGCTCTAATTTTGGTACCATGTTTGATAGCATAGAGAAATTAATTAACTCTACTGATTAGGAAATAATGGCAAGCCAGCATAGTACGCTGTTTTAATTTGCAATAAATAGGGGGTTTTGTTATAGTGGTGGCATCTCTCTATCTTTAATTTCTCAAATTCTCTTTTGTAATCTTCGATAAGGATATCGTAGGCCTTTTTCTCGGACTCCAATAATTGATTGTTCTTATGGTTGATCCGATTGACCTTAGAGAGGGCATAACAGAGCTTCTTCCACCCATAGCCCTAGTCAATGAGCATCTTAATCCACTGGACTTCCTAGTATGCTTCTTGCTGTGGAGTATTTTTGATGCCACAGTCAAATACGACGCCGGTCAAGAAGAGGTTAGGAAAAGTAGTCTACACATGGGACGATGAGCAAGAATAAGAGATGGAGGAGAAGAGATTCCTTTGGAGTGAGGAGGCATGGTTGTGGTTTAGGAGTGAGAAGTGGAAGTCTTTTAGTAAGTAGCAACTTGGGATTCTAAGCGGGGCAGAGGAATGTTGGAAGAGGAGTCACTGTGATTATGCGAGTTCTTATGCCGCTTGCTTGGATTACTAGGCTGCCTTTCTTCGGCCTGCCTTTTCTTTCTCTCTCTTTCTTCACGGTGATCATCTTCCCTTCTTCTCTCTTTTTCTTTATGTCTAGCTATCTCCTGTTCGGAGTCATAATCGCGGCGGTAGCTAGAATGAGGTAGGTATGGAGTAGAAGAGCATCCTCTTAACTTGCTAACGCCGTATTGGTGCTTGGTGCATCTGTCTCTTGCCATGGTACCTGAAACAAGAAATAAGAGCGTATAAGTTCTGGAATTTTAGGATTCAAGTGAATGTAAGGGATGTATGTTTGTGATCCTAGTGCAGTGTAGAGTGCCGATGACCTCTTAAGTATTCTACGAACCATATTCGAAAGCGAGTAAAGATAGAGTCTTTCCTAAGTGAGAAGCTGAAGCTCAGAGATCCGTCCTTAAGGAGATCGCCAATGGAAATATCAAAGTCCTCAAGGAGCTAAAGGCCTCTCCAAAAGACCCAGTCGGACGAGTCGCATCAGTAGCTAGCGACATGCTCGTTTCTATGACCTTTTTTAGTGACTTAATGATTACATGTTTCGGATGAGGGGAGGCATGAAGCTTAGTGCCTTCGGGAGTTGTCTCGTCGAACAAATCGTCTCCTTTTGGACTAACATCGTAGTTATTGTGGGCTCCCCTAGTACTCTCTTCTTCATTTTCTTTTACATTTATCTCTTCTTTTCCTTTTCTTCTTCCCTCGTCATTGATTTCCTCTAGAATCATTAGCATTCCAGTACCTTTATCCCCTTCTCCTAAGATTTCACCAACGATGGCCTCTTCTACTGCCCTATTTGCAGGCTCGTCGACGTTTGTTGTACCAAATGAACCTTCAACTTCCCCTTGAAGATTATCGTCGAAGCTGCAAGAGGGAGTAGAAGATTGGGTAGGCATTCTAGAGCTGCTCGGTGAGTGGTTACAGGAACGGCGGAGCGGTCAGGGAATAATAAACCGCACCAAAGAAGGTTCTCATTTGTGAGGAGGTATACTATGGTGCGATGTTGGAAGCTAATTCTTTTCAGAGCTTCTAGGGTTTCAGCATGCTCATCATTTGTGTCTCAAGTAGGAATATCTACGAAAGAATTAGAGAGTAAATTAAACACTTGGATGGAAGTAATCCGTGTGTGGAAAATATGAAGAGGAAAGAGGTTTACTGCCGGAGATCCAAGTCCCGTTGAAGCCGTATGGGCATCGGATGAAAAAATACTTGTTCTTGAAATACGAGCGTTTGTTATGAAGCTTCTCTATGACTTTACAGCAACATCAGGCCTCAATTGTTATATAAGATAACGAGTCTTGCCAATGCTTGAAGCTCAGAATATGGGTTAATTTCCTATAGATGGGAGGTTGGTGGAATCGGTTCAGAAACAACACGTATAAGGAGCTCAAAAGTGCATATCTATTGGGATGGACCTAGGACAGAGCTAATCCAAACTCTTGGATGATCATGCATAGGAATGGATTAAAAGGCAGTACAATTCCAAGCACATGTATCTATTGCAAGCAGTGTGGCCTATCGGAGGATTGTGCGCTTATTGGCCTTGAGTTGGAAGCAGAACATCGCCTTTAGGAATTCCATGTTGTGGGCAGATGTTTTGGAGCATTTTAGATGTAAGTATTGTTGGCACCTGTTCAAGAGGGTCATCCAGAACTCTTAAACTAATATATTCATTTAAGGAGGAAGTGAATCTTGTATTGGTTCCGCCAGTACGAGCATTTAGTAGTGTTCGACGTTTGAGTAGTGGTGGGCCCGGTTTCGGGGAAGTAGATGGGCCAGTGTAGGCCTTGGAGCGGGGAGATTGACGAGTCATTTTAGATAGGAAAAGTTGGCATTCAACAAGGCCGGGTATGTTTTTTTTTGGAATTCTATTTCAAATTTTAACTTGTATTACAAGCGTCCAGAATCCAAAGGAGGTCAGTGTGTGTTGACCAATCAGATTTTGAACGTCGATTGAGGCAGATAAAAGTGTTAATATATGTAGTATGAGTCCTATGTCATCCGCATGATGAATGGACCATCCTATGTAAATAGATCGTTTGTGCTAGAAAAATGAGCCATGCTGCACGACGGAATTGTGCATCGGATCTTACCCGTTATCGTCAGATAATCGATAACGAACCATTGTCCGGAGCAATGCGAAAGCTTTTATTTTATAGAATCACGGGAAGTGTAGTGATTGAAAGTGCAATGCAATAGATTCATTCAAATGTTGGAGCATATTCAATGAACCGTTCTTAGTCAAGAAAACCATCTTATTGACATCCGAATAACGATGTTCGACCGGACAAGTGATGGTCAGAACGAACCAATTTTTTTTGTAGTGTAAGAATTTGAGTTATGGAAATCACACGCTTCTCCCAAGCACGCCCCAAGTCAAGCATGAGCACACTCTGGGATGGACCCGAGAACAACCTTGGGGGAACTTAGGGATTGCTTCGACCAAGAACTTGTCAAAATCGTCCAAGCCTCTATCGTTGTCATCATCAACCATGCCGACCCCTAAGTTACAGCCAACGACATGCTTCATCACCGAAAAGCAACGACCCACCTTAGAAATGCAAGTTTAGATCTTGACTTGAAGAAGAGATTGGGGTTGACTTCTTTGGAGAGGGCGATGGTGTTTCAAATGAAGATCTGGAAATGGTGGTGGCTTGGAGGAGATGGCAGTGGTGTTAAATGGTCAGTCGCAAGCAGTTCGGTGACAAAAGGAAGAAGTTGGGTTTAAGTCGGCACTAGAAGGAAAACCTGAAGTACTCGGCAAAGCGAAAAGGTAAGAAAATATTTCTAAGTGCCAAGTATAAATAGTGCTTGGTGGTTGGAAAAAGCACTTTGTACCGAGAAGATCTGCTCGGTAACGACATGAAATTTTGGGGCAAAAATTGAAAGAAGAGCAAGGTAAAGGTAGAGCATGCCTGGCTAAGGCGTGGAATGATCTCCAAAGTGCAGATTTTGTCCTTAGCGCGGGGAATGGAATTTCTACTATTTAAAGCAGTTGAACAGATGTCCACGGAATAAAGACAATGCAATAAAGCAACTCTTGGGTAACTAACAGACATATGTGAATGGCAGTGGATGCTTGTCTCACTCCAAAGCATGTTATGTTTCTAATGAAAACATACTCTAGGGGACTAATGTTATCCGGCTTTTTGACCAAGCAGACTTTCACTTGAATCTAAATCTCAAGACGAAGATGGAACACTTCACGGACTTGGGAACATGCTTGGAAGAACGACAGAAATAAGCTTCAGAATTTAGAGGTCAATTGGAGCTAAGGAAACTGCTTAGTACCGAGCACTTTCTACTCGGTATCGACCACTTCATTTTCCCTCTGCATGCCTCTGAAGCTCTGAACATGGAAATATGGCTTATATGATAGTCTTGAAGTGCATTTCTCAAAGAATAGGCGAACGACTCTAAGAATTTTCTGAAGTAAAGCAGCCAAGTGCAAGTGATAAAAGAACTTTCAAAAACAATGCCATCTCGAAGGAAAAGTGCTTGGAACACAACGAATTGGGGATAGAAGATCAATGAAAAGAAGAAGGCATGGTTTCCACTCCAAAAATTAGGTCGGTATTGACCGCTTTTGGTCGGTTTTGGGTTGATTTTATAGCTCGGTAGGCCCGATATTCACTTCCTACACTTTCGGATCTGGATCTAGACTTGCTATTTCGTGGGCTTTCGGTTCTGCTGGACAATTTCCCTATAAATACAGACCCTATGGCAACTGGAGGAGTACTTGTTTCCCTCATTATCTTCTCTATCTTCCATCTCTCCTTACTATAGTCACTAAGATAGATACTATTGGTTGTTCTAGACTGTAAGAACTTGTCAGTCCCTTATACTAGTGACTCTCAATCAAACAATCAATAAATTACAGCGAATGTAGGCCAAAGATTACCGAACCACTTTAAAACCCTTGTTTTTCTCTTTGTTTTTAACATATTTTCGGCTAAATGTCTATTATTCTATAGGACTTTGGGTGTTGTTCCATTTTTGGGCTCAACAAAATACTTATAAAACATTATAATATATATAATAATGATTATTATATATATATGTTGCTTTCAGCCCAAAAGTTAGAAATAATATTTGTTTTCTTTCAGTTTTAAACTGTTAAATATTATTATTATTTTAAATTTTCCGTATGTAAATTACTTAAAATTAACTAATTTTTTTATCTAAAAGCAATATGATAATATATTGTAAATTTTTATACTTGTATTTTATATTATTTATAAATATAGATATATACATATATATATATATTATTAATTGTATAAACTAACTTAAAAAGGATATTTATAAAATTATGTACCGTTTAAATAAAAAAATCCTTTTTTATATCCAAGAGCATTTGTATGTTAACAATTTTTTTTAAGATACAGAACATGTATTATATAGTATTATATTTTGTGTATAAGTTTTTAATAAAAATTAAAATTATATATACATAATTTAATTTCAAAAACAGTTTTTTTATTATCAGGCCGTGAGCATTATTATACATTGCATAAATTTATTTATTTTTATTTGTTTATTATATACACACACATATATCCAACCATCCAAGTGCGATAACATATTAATATACGGATTCGTAATAATTTCTAAATAACACACACGGATATATATGTATATAATACTAAATAAATTTACCATTAATAAATTATAGATGTACCTTTTGCGAAAGCCTGGTATGTACACGTAAAAACAAAGAACGGAACTCCTTAAATCCAATTCCAAGTCCAGAAGTTGCTAACTCCGAAACAGCTTTACCGTTGGTGATTGAATCGACTTTATTTTGATGTTTTAAGTCTACATGAGCCTTATTATAAAATGAATTGGTAATATTTAACATTTCTAATATTGTAATATTATATGCTATACAAATTAAAATAATCTAGTTAGATGAATTTGTGCAATCATTATAACTTGGGGACTAGGTCTTTTCTGGGCATAAAGACGTGACTATACACATATGAGAGGAACTTTGGAATCTTGGGTTTAGGTGACGCTAGTAGGAAATATCTTACTTCCTTTTATTTTCAACGAGAAGCTTTAAACTAGTGGGATATTGTGGTGGCTGAAACAAATCAAGAGGAAATAACTTGGGGCAATTTCAAAAGGCATTTTGAAGTTAAGTTCTTATCGGTGGCCAACAAGGAGTTTAGTTAGAGAAGCTTATTAATATACACCAAGGAGACATGTCTATGAAGGAGTATGTGAACCAATTCAATGAGCTAGCAAAGTTTGGATTTTATTTACTAAACATTCCAATAAATAAAGGTTTGAAGTTTGTTAAGGGGCTGAGATAACCACTTTAGAATTTTGCTCTTAGTCTTATTCCTATGAGTGCTACATATGAGGGTCTAGTAGAGATGGCATTACTGAGTATTGTTTCCAAGGATATAGCTAAGGAAGAGACAAAGAAGGAGGGCAATAGTGAAAATCAGCTAAAAAGCGCAAAGAAGTAGGTGTGAAAGGAGAGCTAGGAAATTTTAAAAAGAAAAAGGTGACATGTAAGAAATGCAACAAGAAGGGTCATATTGCCTAGAACTGCAGGACTAATATGAGAAAGATAAAGTGCTTGACTGCAGTCAGTTCGAACACATGATGGGTCAACGCCTAGCTTTAGGCAAGAGTGTTCCGATCAGGCAAGCTTATGCACTTGAAGGGTTTCCTAGTGGTGGCGACCACCAACAGTTGTTGACAAAGAGAAGAAAGTTGTTATGGAATATATACTACTTATTTTTGATTTTCCCATTAGTACTTTATTCGATACCAGAGCATCTCATACTTTCATTTCTAGTAGCTTAGTTAATGATTTACAGTTAGAGACTCGCATTGTGAGTAGTGTTGAATCCTATTAGGGGATCGACCTATTTATCAGTGATTTCCCAAATTTTAAAGTTATCTATATATTGCGTGGAACTTATAAGTGATGTGTATGTATTTTGTTTTTCGAGGTATGGACTGACATTGGGAATGGACTGGATGTCACATTATAGGGCAATGTTGGATTGTGATAGTAGAGTGATTTGGATAAGGAGTAGTGGAAGGAGTGATTTAGAGGTATACTATGAGCCTGATAGCTCTATGATGTTGAGTTACTTGTATTCAATGGACCTATCATAGGACTAGTTGGCTTCTGCCCCTATTGTTCAGGGATTTCTAGCTTTATTTGTTAAAGTTTCAAGTTGACCACCTCAAAGAAAATTGAATTTTGCATTGATCTCGAAGATGATGCTAGACCCATTACTATGCCACTTAGGCATATGGATCCAAAAGAAAGAAGAGAGTTAGATAAGCAAGTTTCCGAAATGTTACAGAAAAGATACAATTCGTAGGATTATTTGAAAGTGGAGAGCAGCAGTAGTCTTTACCACTAAGGCAGATGGTTCTTTCTAGTTATCTGTTGATTATCGAGAGTTGAGTAAGCTAACAAAGAAGAATCGCTACTCATTCCCTTGCATAGATGATTTGTTTGATCATTTAGTGAGAGCTAAGATATTTTATCACCCTAACTTGGTGATTAGTTTTCATCATTGAGAGTGGCAAGTGATAATATTGTTAAGACTGCCTTTCGTACACCAGACGGACTATTCCAGTGGTTGGTCATGTCGTTCGGACTAAATAATGCTCTAGCTTATTATTTTGATATGATGAATAGAGTTTTCAAGGAGCAGTTGAATAATTTATGGTCGTTTTTGTTGGTGATATTCTTGTTCATTAGAAAAGCGAAGAAGAGCATAAACATCATTTATGGATTATACTTGATGTATTGATAAGACATCAGCTGAATGCAAAATTCTCCAATGTCATTTTTGGAGAAGAGAAGTTCGTTTTCTTGGTCATGTTGTTTCTAAACATGGATTATCTATTATTTTGAGCAAAGTTGTGGTGGTACAATATTGGCACATACTGAAGAATGCTATAGATGGTTAGAGCTTTCACGGTTTAATCGGATATTACAGGTGATTCATTAATGACTTCGCTAAAGTTTTAGCACCATTGACTCGCTTACCAAGAAGAATCATGTTTTCTCGTGGAATGCAGAATGCAAGCATGCATTCATTAGTTTAAAGGAGTTATTGAATTGTGCACCTATATTGACGATTCCAGATGGAACTAAGTATTTCATTGTATATACCGATGCTTGCGTTATTAGACTCGAAGCTGTATTTAAGCAGAAAGGAAAGGTAGTGGCATATGTTAGTAGACAATTGAGAACCCATAAGAGAAAATGTCCAACTCATGATCTTAAGTTAGCAGCAATTGTTTTTGCACCTAGGTCTTAGATGCATTATTTATTTGGGGAGAGATTTAAGTTGTATACGGATCATAAATCTCTCAATATTTATTTTCTCAAAAGGATATAAACCTAAGATATCAGAGGTGGATGGAATTCTTAACTTCATATGATTTTAGTATTTCGTACACTCTAATCAAAGGAAATATATGATTTTCATAATCTATTCATTTTGTTATATACTATCATATATGCTTCTGTTTCATCTCTACTATTTATAATGAAAATTCAATCCATTAGTTCCCATTGTGACTTTTTAAAATCATCAAAATACCCTCTATGTTTTTCCATCACGCATGCATGTGCACTTTCCATATCCAAACTCTGACAAAAGTTGCTATTTTTTTATTTAAACTATAGAAACTTCTTCGTATTGACTAAGAATAGAACAAAAATTTGGCTCATGAACTCGCATCTACATTACAGATGATTTGAACACTTAGATAATTTTTTTGAACATTCGATGTAGTTCTCCATGATGACTAATGATTATACATAGCAAATAACATCTACATACTAGATAGAAGTCATTATTTTCTCCGTTTAAACCGAAGCAACTGCTTTATACTTACTCAAAATCAGACAAAACCTTGAAAATTTAACTCGCATCTACATTACAGAGGATACAAACAATTAGATACTTTATATTCAAAATTTAAGGTGTAGTTCTCCATAGTGAATAATAGTTGTACTTAGCAAATAATAGACTACATACCCATATCCACACTTCGACAAGGTAGAAGTTGCTATTTTCTCCGTTCAAACTCCATTAAATTCTTTGTATTGACTTGAAATCAGATGAAACGTTGGCTAATGATCTCACATCTACATTAAAGACGTTGCAGAACACTCAAGTATTTTATATTCTTAATGTGCATTATAATTCTCCATGTTGACTAACGGTTATACTTCACAAATAATGAGTTATATCCCCAACGTCATTATATTTTTCAATCAAACTGTAATAAATTCTTCATACTGAATCAAAATCAGATGAATCTCTGACCAATGAACTCCATCTACATTATGGAAGATACAGAACACTCAGATACTTTATATTCTGAACATAAGCTATAGTTCTTCATGGTGACTAATAGTTGTACTTAGCAAATATTAGGCTACATCCACATATCCAAACTCTAAATTGGTTGAAGTAGCTATTTTTTCTGTTCAAACTTCATTAACGTCTGCATACTAACTTGGAATCGGACGATACTTTGACTAATAAACTCGCATCTACATTACGGACGATGCGGAACACTTAGATACTTTATATTCTTAACATACGTTGTAGTTCTCCTTGGTAAATAGCAGTTATACTTAGCAAATAACAAGCTACGTTCCTATATCATTAGGTAGAAGTCATTATTTTTTCCGTTTAAACTGTACCAATTTCTTTATACTAACTCAGAATCAGACAAAATTTTGATCGATAAACTTGCATCTACATTACGGACGATACTGAGCACTTGTACACTTTGTATTATGAACGTACGTACTAGTTCTCCATGGTGGTGAACTATTGTACATAGCAAATAATAGGCTACACCACCGTATCCATACACTGACGTGGCAGAAGTTGCTATTTTTTCATTCAAACTAGTAACTTCTTCATACTAACTTAGAATCAAACAAATCTCTGACTAGTGAACTCATGTCTATGTTATGGACGATATGTAATACTTAGATACTTTGTATTTTGAATGTATGTTCCAATCTTTATGGTAAATTACAGTTTTACTTAACAGATAATAAACTACATCCCCATATCATTAGGCAAAAGTCGCTATTTTTTAATTTTGAACTGTGGTAATTTCTTTATATTGACTCAGAATCAGACGAAACGTTCACTATGTGACTCACTAATGAAGTCACATCTACATTACGATTGAAAAAGAACACTCGAATGCTTTATATATTGAACGTATGATGTAGTTCACTTTGGTGACTAACAGTTGTACTTAACAAATAATAGGCCACACCCCCTGTTTAAACTTCGACTAGGCAGAAATCATTATTTTTGTTCAAACCAATGTAACTTCTTCATATTTATTCGGAATCAAACGAAACTCCGACTAATGAACTTGCATCTATATTATGGACGATATGGAACACTCGGACACATTTTATTCTAAATGTACGTTATAGTTCTCCACGGTGACTAACAATTGTACTTGGCAAGTAACGGGCTATATCCTCATATCTAAACTCCACCTTGTAGTGGTCATTATTTTTTCGTTTAAATTGCAGTAAATTCTTCATATTGACTCAGAATCAGGAGAAACTTTAGCCAATGAATTTGCATCTACGTTATGGATAATATGAAACACTCGGATACTTCATATTCTGGATGTACAATTTAATTCTCCTTGGTGACTAACAGTTGTACTTGACAAACTATAGGCTACACATACCTAACCTCCGACTAGGCAGAGGTTGCTATTTTTTTTGTTTAAACCACAGTAACTTCTTTATACTAAATTAGAATCGGATGAAACTTTCACAAATAAAATTACACCTACATTATAAATAATACAAAACACTTGGATACTTCATATTCTAAATGTTCATTGTAGTTCTCCATGGTGACTAATAGTCATACTTAGCAAATAAAATACTACATCCCTGTGTCTGAACTCCGACTAGGCAGAAGTCATTATTTTTTTTGTTCAAACTATAGTAACTTCTTCATATTGACTAGCAATTAGGTGAAACATTGACCAATGAACTCATATCTATACTACGAATAATATGGAACGCTCGGATACTTCGTATTCTAAATGTACATTTTAGTTCTCCACGATGAGTAACACTTGTACTTAACAATTAACATGCCATGTCCCCATAATTAGAAAATAACAAGCTAAGTTTCCATATCTAAACTCCGACTAGGTAGAAGTTGCTACTTTTTTTTCTAGAATGACACGTAAATAGGTGAGACTTTGACCAATGAACTTGCGACTACATAACTAACAATACGATACACTTGGACATTTCATATTCTTAATGTATAATGTAGTTCTCTATGGTGACCAATAGTTATTCTTAGCAGATAATAGACCACATTCTCATATCTAAACTCCAACTAGGCAGAAGTTGCTATTTTTTTCTTTCAAACTGCAATGACTTCTTCATGCTATTTCGAGGCGAAACTTTGATCAATTAACTTACATCTACATTACAGACTATACAGAACACTACGATATTTCTTATTTTAAATATACATTGTAGTTCTTCATATTCCAAATAATCATTTTTCTAATATAGAATTATCTAGTTAATGCATGTATTGCGCATGGTGCTATACTAGTATTTATACACCATGTTAGATTAATAACCATAATTGAAATGAATTCTATGTAAATAAATGTTTAATTGGAAAAATATACATTAAGATTTGGTTTAGGGATGGTGAATGGCCATTAATGTTTAAATATGACCTTTAGTTAATAATGAAAGAAAAGGATGATTAAGAGAATACACACACACACAGATATATATATATATATGAGAGCTATAAAAAAGTTAAACATAATATAAATGTATATCATATGGTTTTAATGATATACATATTGCATGTATATTAATAGAATGATTAAACTATTGTTTTGATATGTGTAAACATGATGGTAACTGTTTGTACCAAAAATGGGCACAACACTCTTCGGAAGTTTTTGAAGAGATAAAATGAAGAAATTAAATGGAAAAAGAGGATTATCTACAAAAACTTCAAAAAACAGATATGTAAATGATAAAAGATGCGCAGAAACACAGGAATTTAGAGTGGTTCGGCGTATTGCCTACGTCCACTATAAAATTGATCGCTTTATTGATGTTTCTTTGATGATTACAATTGATTGCAGCAGGTTACAGCAGATAACAATGAATTATAGCAGTAAAATTCGTTAGCAGCAGCGGCAATGGACTTTAGAACTGAATCCGGTAGAGTCTAGGCATTGGAGAATTCAAAGATACTTTTTCTGTATGCCCTAGGGGTCTATTTATAGGCGTAGGAGGCTGATATTTCCCTCAGATCTCGGGAGACTTCTTCTGACACGTGAGCGGGCCCACGCGACCAAGCCCGCGAAGTTTCGGCCCGATCCGTGATCGATACGAACGAATTTCGTATCGATCAAGATTGCGTCCAATGGAGTCGAAATTTGGTGTGAACATTCTTTAGCATACACGTAAGCTCCTGTGAAAATTTCATAGCATTTGGACTTGTGGGTCTCGAGTTAAGATCGATTCGAATTGGAGTTACTCGACAGGCTGTTTCGTTCGAATCGATCATTTCGACTCGATCATTACGAATCAATGGTTGCGTGTGATCAGGTGGTGACGTGGCGCGCATTCTTCGTATCGATCCACATTCTTCGCCGAGTTGATCGAGTCATCCCTGAACTTCGCCTCGTTCGTATCGAAATCTGCTGCCTAGTTCGAGTCGATCAACAGCATGCTTTTTCGTATCGATCTGTAGCATGCCCTGTTCGAATCGATGGAGATGGCTTGGTCGTGACGATGATGGTGGCTCTGTTCATATCGATGAAGGTAGCCCTTGTTCGTATCGATCAAAGTCACTTCGACATGATGGATACGAACAAGCAAAATTGTGATGGATACGAATAGTGCAATGCTCGATGGATACGAACAGAGGTCCCACGATGGATACGAACAGAGGCCCCATGATGGATACGAAACAACGATCGTCTGATGGATACGAACAGAGAGTTGCTGATCAATACGAACGAAACATACTCCCCTGATGGATATGAACCATTGGAACTTGATGGATTTAAACAACAGCTGCCTGATGGATACGAACAAGGGAGTAACCTTGATCAATACGAACAAGAGTTTAGCTGATCGACGCGAACAGGAGATTGGCCGATTGATTGGAACAAGGCATACTCCTCTGATGGATACGAATTGTTGTCACTTCCTTCAACTTGCATCGATCATAACTTGAGCATATGAACTCGGGATTGATTTGAAATTTGGAACGTTGACTTTCATGACTTTGCTCGTCGTGTCATATCGATTATAGCTTGATCTAGACTCGGACAAAATTCGTCGATATCCATAGTGTGCCTGCGTATAACCGATCTCCAAGACGAACCGTCATTGGTTTCTGGTCAAGTTCTTGGTGTCATGGCCTTGCCAAAAGGAGGGATAACATTTTCCCCCCAAAGTACGTCTTGTGGAAACATGATGTGCTTTGAAATGATATAGTCTTTATTTTGAACAGTTATCATCTTTTCGCTGAAAGTTGTAATCTTTGACTGATTTCCTCGGTAATCTGAGCTGTTGACTGTGAACTGTTGTGCCCTGTATTGTTGCAACTGATTGTTGTATGCTGGTGATTAGTTGTTCGTTGTTGTAATCGTTATCAGATAAGTATCCAATTCCTGTGAATGTTAAAAATTGAATATTAGTCCGATATATATGCATATATGTTAATCTGATTCTCGTTAACGCTGCACGTTCACGAGTCGTTGTCAGTTTATCTCGTATCGAATTCCGTATCGATCCTCTCCTGAACCGATGTGAAATTCGAATTGTAACAATGTTCGATGGTTGTTTTTGAATGTTCCTTCGTATCGATCCTCTCCTGAATCGATGTAAAAGGTTGAAACATTGTCTTTGCATCAGTATACATCGTATTGATGGATACGAAATGAACATTTCGCATCGATGGATATAAGATTCGATGGATACGAAACGATCGTTCATATCGATGGTTACGAACTTCGGTGGACTCCATTGCAGTGGTCTTCATTTTCAAATCGATGTGGGTCACAAAGATGGATACGAGCTATCCGTTCGTATCGATAAATACTGGCCTCCTGAAACTGTGTTTAGATGGATTCAAAATGCACAGTTCATATTGTTGCACTGGGGATGGAGTCGAAAATGATCGATACGAACAATGGCTTCGTATCGATGGATTTGGGTGGCTCAGAAAAGCCTTCGTTTTGAATTTCACTTCGATAAAGGCTCGAGTTAATGGATTCGAATAGCTTGTTCGAATCGATTCTGTGGCGACCTTTTGTAACCGGTCGAATTAACTGGGAGGCGAATCATTTCTTCCTTTCGCACTCGAGTCCATATAAATACCGTGGACTTAGCCATTTTTCACTTTTTACTTTTTACTTGCTCGTTCCTTCTGCAGCCCTTCGTATCGCTATAGAGACTTGGAAAAAGAAAAGTTTTTGCCTTCGAATCGATTCAAACTTGTAACCCCTTGAACCAATCGTTGAAATTAGGTAAATGAATGGCTAACCCACGTTGTAGCGACGAGATTCGAAATCAATTGCCAATCTAATTACATATACGATCGATCTCTGGTGATTCCAAGGCCGAGGTCGGCTAATCGAAAATTGCCATGGTGTTTGAACAGTTTGGGGAAGAAGATATTGTGTGAGGTCGTGGAAGGAGAAGATGGAGTTCGAATCGATCTGGGGAAGAAGAAGAGACAACGGATTCGAAATAGTTAGTGGGCAGTTTTTTGGCCACAATCTCGTATCGATTGAGGAAGAAAATGTCTTGCCTTGTATCGATCCCGATGGGAAATCTCGTATCGTTGTCTTGCTTTGGGCTTCGTATCGAACATGGAACAGTTAATTAGCATCGGCTGTTTCGAAACGATATTGATCGATACGAAGTAGATGTTTTCTGATCGATACGAAGTAGATGTTTTCTGATCGATACGAAGTAGTAAGCTCCGATCGATACGAACTACGTGCCATGGGATCGATACGAAAGTGTCTTTGAATGATCGATACGAATTTGAATCCGTACCCCTAATGGATACGAACAACCACACAGATCGATGTGAACTCTAACTTTGATGATCGACAATGTGCCTAACTTCGATGATCTTGAAAACTCTTGTGCATTTGAACATCTAACTCCGACGAGCTTCATTTTGGCATAATTGGACTTGACCGTTGGACTACATATTTGACTTCCCTTCGAAGCTCGTCGATGACACTGTAACTTAACAAAACTTTCACAACTTTATCTTGTATCGGTCTTTGAAGTTTGGATGGCATGGTTGTGATGGTCAGCGATGACGGTCACTCCAGCTGAATTTCGAAGTCTCGTCGTTTACATGCTTTCCTTAACTCTGTAGAATTTTTCAAGTGATATACAGCGCTGCACTGCACAACATATTCACACACTTCACACTACGGGATGCACGGGTTTATTATCTGTTTAACAATGATTTTTCATAAGCTAGTTAGTCATGGAACCTTCAAGTTCACGACAGCAGGAAGTTCAAGGTTCAATCCCTCCAATAATCGAGATACCGGCCATCGAGGCCGAAGTCATAGATCCAGCTCCGGACGAGTTTCCAGGTGCCCGGTTCATTTGCAATCCACAAGACTTTGTGTTGTCCGGCATCTCCGAAGATATGTTGGGACGGATTTGTTTAAGGCATGGCTTGTCGCTTGATGATGCGTTACTGCGAGGGCCAAATGATAGGCCGCATGCTCCCCCGGAGGGGTTTACTGCTTTCAACCGTCATGCTTGCACAGCGGGGACACTTCCTCCATTCAATCAGTATATAAGGGAAATGCTGTCATTCCTTGGAATCGCTCCATCCTAGCTACACCCCAACGGATACGCCTTGTTGAACAACACTTTCATTGTTTTTATGGAAATTCTCTTTCCACCACCCAAGCCGATCGAGATTAGGTATCTCTTCAACATTAAGAGCCGTGGAGACAGCCCTTCTTTCACATTCTTGGAAGTGGTTAGGAACTATCAAATAGTAACGGGGTCCTAGAGAAGGCTGAGTTACTTTAAAACAGAATGGTTCTACATTCGATGCCCCCTGGATTCGCTAGGCGATGGTTGGATTGATGTAAGCATTGCAGTCTTTCTCATGAATTATCAAGATAATAATAATCATTTTCAAAACTGACATACTTCACTTCTTTTACAGCCGCAATCTCACGACCTGACGGTGGATATTTCAGGGAGTTAGTTCGGATCCTCCAAGCAGTTTCGGGTGAAGAGAGGAACATTACTGGGTTCTAACCGACAGAAACTTGAGAATTGTCGGGCTGATTGAACGGAAGAAAAGCATAAGGCTGGAAGGGACACTTAGAACGGTCTCGAAGAAGCGGGTGAAACGCAAAGCGCACGGTGTCGTGATAACCGAAGGGGTTGATCCGGAGAGAACACCCGCTGACGATGAACTTATAGCTGGGCCTTCTCGCAGTTTCCAAGATTCAGGAGGAAGGAGAAAAGGCAAGGCAGTTGCTCATAAGCGTTCTAAATCCACGAGATTGAAATCCGTGGTTGTATCTTTGCCTGTGCCTGGAATTAGAATTTCGGAGGCTCCTCTCCCGCAAGTAGAGAATCCTTTCGAAGGGCTTTCTGATATTCCGATTCCGGATTATGTGTCGTTTCAACACGACACCGGGATGGAGGAGCTTGACAGTGCTCTTGATCTGAGCGAGTCGCTTGTTATGAGCGCGGCCGACATTTCCGGTTGGTCGGGGGGTTGCACATACATACACTTCACTGCACTACATGATTCATAATCATAAATCGTCCAATTCAAGAGATCACTAACTTTTCTTTCATTTCTCATTCACAGGTACGATGTTCGGGAGAGGATCAATGCTTGGGAGCCTTTGCTCGGCTCGAAAACCTTCTTCTTATTATTATGATTCCCGTAGGAGAGACTCGGATAGAGACCGCGATCGCGGGTACTCTAATCAAGAGAGGTACGAGCGGGACAAGGACAGAGAATATAGACACCGATCTAGGACTCGCTCTCCACCTCCTAGAATCCCATCTCCACCTCCTGTTCAAACTTCACAACCACCTGAGCCTCCACAACACCGACCGTCTTCTCATACTTCGAGGTCCGAAACTCATCACCAGCGAGTTGAAATCGGGGCTCCCATAATTGCAGAGCAGGCCATAACTGAGCCTACGGAGGAAGGGGCTATTAAAATTGCTCAGCTGAGGAAGGAGTTCCCGAACATATGCTTCGACGGCCACATCTTCCCACCTCATTTAAAGAGAATTAATTCAGGGGTGGAAAACATGATGCATGATTATATTCATGACGTCTACACCCAGTACAGAGAGTGAGTGAAGGCTGTAGAGAAAGCTTCGAACGTGGCCTTTGAGCGGGCCAAAGCGATTGAAAAGATGGAGTCCGAACTCGCTCAAAAGGACCGAATCATACAAGTGCTCAATACCGAGGCCGAGTCTTCGTGGAAATCTGAAATTGAGGCCACCAAAAAAGCTGATGAAGCGACTGTGGCGATGGATAGGTTGAGGCAGACACATGTTGCCTTGGTGGAGGAGATGGGCCACCGAAATACTACAGTCACCGCCGAACGGGATGCGGCGGTCAAGGAACTTAACGAGATTAAGGCAAAATTCTCTGACATGGCCAAGGAAAGGGATGATGCGAACAACGCAGCCCAGAAGGCATGCAAACAGGCTATATTGCTTCGGGGTGAACGGGATGCGGCTATGGCTAAGGTTTGCGAGGTGGAGACTGAGGTCGAGGAGAAGGTGAAATCGGCTGAGTCCGGACTATAAGCCGATATTGAAGACCTTCTCGTTGTTTACAACGCTAATGCGCTGAGGCATAAGGGTCTAGCCTGGCTCGATGATTACCCGGCACACTTATATAACGCCTGGGACCGATTGGTTGAGGAGGAGAAAGCGGTGCATTTGGGTGAGTCTATTGATGAGTTTGAGCTCGAGAACCGTCTGCTTAATGTAGATGAAAGGAAGATTCTCCACGAGTCAATGATTTCTTATGAGAAGGAGAGACTCGGCACCCAGCACCTGGAAATAGGAGAAAGCTCTGGAGTTGAACACCACGACGCAAGTCTTGAAATTCTCGTGTCAACCCAGCTAGAACCCATGCCTGCGGTTGATCCCCAAGCTGTTCCTGCCTACAATCCGGATCAGCCGCAAATGTCTCCGGCTGCAGAGCAAGTTGCTGAAGCTGTTCAGCCTTTCATAAGCCAAACCGAGGAAGGTATTCTGAACATTCCACATATCTTTCTTAAGTCGGAATCATCATTTGAATTAAATTCTGACAGTTCTCATATTTTTTGTCCAGTGATCGATGCTGCACCGGTCGCGCCTTCTGTCATTCAAGAATCACATCACATGCAAGAGGCTATCGTTACTGAAGCGACCACTGTAACTACAACTGCCTCACTCGACGAAATGCAGGGAAGCACACTTGTTTTTGACGAGCAAATGATGGAGGAACTCCTTGGCCGTTATAGTGATCCTTTTGCTGACCTGCCATTTGTTATGGGTGGAGGCGCTCCTGCTTCAGGCTCTTCGATGCCAACTACCGATGCTCCCAGCGAGGCCCGAGCGGTTACTGAAGAGGAGATATTGGCCGAAATTGACGCTGAGATGGAAGCAGCGGCTCATGGTGGCAGTTTTGGAGGTGGGATGGCGGCACCCGGTCCAGCTCCGCTTAGAATGATATCTCCTGGTGGTACAGTTTTCGACACTAGTGTGCCCATTCCACCTTCTACACTTGATCATGTTCCTCCGATTCCGCCCGCAGGAAGCATCCCTATTCATTTGAGCTCGGAGGAGGATGTTGAGATCATGCCCCTGCCTGGAGACAGACCACCAAAAAGTAAAGGCTCAAAGAGGAAAGGTAGTGGCGGCTCCAGCGGGTCTACACCGAAAAGGAAGCCCAGGAAGAAGAAAGAGTAGACATGCTTCCTCGGTTTTATTTTGATTTTCATTTTGTTGGCCGTGTATAGATGCGGGTTCGGCCCCTGCTAGTAAGAATTTTTTGGAACAAACTTGTACACGAATTTCTTTCATAAATAGTAGAAATGAAACTCTTCTTTTTTGGCTTCTTCTCAGTTACCGTGTATTTGCCTAAGTGTTTCAATATCTGAAGTGCACTTATGAAGCTCCAGCTTCCGAGTCAAGTTTGTTTTTGTTTGCCAGGTTCGAAAACTGTGGACATGGTTTACGACCGGGAAGGAGTTGAATTTTGACGTCGCACCGCTTCAGTCAATGGTCGATGATTAAGTCCTGCCCCCCAGTCTTGGGGATGAGTTGTTGAACATCAGCCAGCGATTGCATTTCACTTTCAACACGTTGAGTCTAGTGCCGCTGAACGGATGTTTGGAACAAGTGGAGATTGAGTGGTTCAACCCCACTCGTTTAATTATCGACGATCATATCCGCACTCCAGGGATTTTCATTTGTTCACCGGCGGTCGGTCACGCCGGTTTAAGCTTTAGCTGTATGTCCGCACTCTAGGGACTTGGAGTCGAAATTTATACTCCGACTCGCACTCTGGGAGTTCGGAGTTGGTGTTTATTGTTAGTCCTTGAGATGATGGTTTTGATGACAACAACCTTAGAATAGATTATAAAATATAAATACTAACATTACAAGTTTAGATATATATGTATTTGCAGGATCTAACCATGCAGGTATCAAGAATGAAGACTGTACAGTATAGAGATTCAAGATACAGAGATAGAAGACTCATGAGTATCAAGATTATCAAGAGTTCAAGGTTAAGTCTGTTTTATTAGGAATATTTGTTAAAACTCGTAGAAAAGCATCCAATTTATTCGTGGAATGGAATCCACTTCGAGCCCGTTAAAGGGATGGAACCCTAAGTAGGATGGAACCTACGAAAATCTAGTGGGACATTGTTTTGTATCCACTAATTTTAATTCAAATGATTTTACAAAATTATCTTGTTTTCAAAATGATTTCAAAACTTTCCTTTTAAAAGATTCAAAACTCTCTATCCTGATTTTAAATAATTTTAGCCTCAAAACATCTTTAATTTCAAAGTCAAAATACTCCTGTTTTTTAAATGTCTTTTCAAATAATATAATTAACTTTTAATATTTATACTTAGATTTAAATATAAAATTATAGTTAAATTATGTATTTATTGTTCTTTATATTTACTTATGAATTTCAACTATATTCAAGTATATTTATAAAGTTTTAAATAGTTTTTATATAAGATAAATATTGTTTTTATAGAAATTCAAATTATCATTTTTGGCTGAGGGATGTCGACATGCCCCTAGGTAGTATGTCGACATAGTGACAGTTGAAGTTCAAATTCAAATTTCAAAAGAAGTGTCTATTCGTCATAACTCTTCATGAATGGCCATGGCTGTTGGTTTTCTATAAATAGGGGTCAGTTTCAACGAATATTAATTGGGCGGGAACTCAGGTGCGCAGCGAAAGAGCAGCTAAGAAAGAAGCAGGAAGGGAAGACTTTCTTTTTTTAATCATATTTTTCTGATTTTCACTCCTCTTCATCTTCCACATTTCTTATTACAAAATCATATCATTACTCTGCCGAAATCAACATCGAATCATACTCGATTACTTCTAGTTTGATTCTACATCACTATCTCTACAAGGTTCTCAGTGCTATTCAGAGTTATAGACTTCTTTGTAATATATTAGCGAGAAAAGGTGTGATTGTAGCCTTTGAAATCAATCAAGCGAGAAAAGGTGTGATTGTAGCCTTGGAAATCAATTGGGTGAACTTGTTGCCCCGGAAATCAAGTATCTCTACCCAGAGGATTGGTATTCTGGAGGGTGTACCTCGTAGCCTTGAAATCGAGGGTTGTAATTGTTGAATTGCTTTTGAAAGGAAATCTATACTTAGTTGTACGGGACTGGATGTAGGGTAACTCCGAACGAGTATAAAATCCGGTGTGTTCTTTCCTTTACTGCTTTTACTTTATATTTGCATCTGTGTTTGATTCTGTGTTCATATCTGTGTCTAATTAGTGTATACATTGTTAATAAAGTTAGATAAACTCAAAAGGATTAACAAATTTCTTAAAACACTATTCACCCCCCCTCTAGTATTAATTCTAGCCTTAAGATCCTTAATCCGCATTTCTCACATTTGGTATCGGAGCTTTGTTTTCAAAAGTTTCATTATCTGAATTTTGAAAATTTTCAAAATGGCTACTAACACTAGTACTGCTATTACCACCAACACTAGTTCATTTGTAGAAGGTCAGTCTACTGCCAGACCACCACTTTTTAGTGGCAGTAACTATGCATATTGGGCATGTAGGATGAGAATATATTTACAATCTGTAGGATTAGATACTTGGAATATCACACAAACTGAATATTCTGAACCCACAACTAATTTTGCACAGTGGACCACTGAGCAAAAGACTGTTGCACAAAATAACTCTAAGGCAATGAATATTCTGTTTTGTTCACTTGAAAGAAATGAATTTAATAGAGTGTCAGTTTGTAAGTCTGCATATGAAATCTGGAAAACTTTGCAAGTAACTCACGAAGGGACAAGCAAAGTTAAACAGACCAAAATTTCCATGCTCACAAATCAGTTTCAGTTATTTAAAATGAATACTAATGAGTCTATTTCAGATATGTATAGTCGATTTCAAGATATTGTGCATTCTTTAATATCTTTGGGAAATGAATTTTCGAAAGAAGATCAAGTCAGAATAATTTTAAATTCTCTCACTCCAGAATGGGATCAAAAGACACTTGCAATTGAAGAGGAAAATGACATCAGTACTTTAAAGATAGAAGAATTGATTGGAAATCTAATGCCGTTTGAAGTTCAAATGATCGGGAGAAGTGAAAGTAAAGCATCTGAAAAGAAATCAATGGCATTCAATGCATTGACCGATGGATCAGACTCAAACAGTGACAATGATGAAGAGATAGCATTTATGACCAGAAATATAAAGAAATTTCTGAAGTACAGAAAATTGAATAGTTCCAAGAGAAACAACTTTAAGAATTCCGAAAGGCAGAATCCTCCTATGAACAATGAACCAGCGAAGAAACGGAAGCATGCATTTACTGCTACTCTAGATGACTCAGACTCGTCCTCAAGTGATGATGATCAGAAGACGTTCACTCGAATTTGTGTTTCACTGCAGTTCACGACTCCGACGAGTTCAAAGAAACGTACTCAGAAAAAGGTACACGTTTACAATATAATTGGTTGAAATTGCTTGCATAGAATTAGTTGCTTGATTGTTTGATTGATTGATTTTAAATTGATATGCTGTTTGAATTTTAAAAATTTATTTTCTATTTTTACTATTATCTTATTATTTTATTATTATTTTTATTATTTTTGACACATTCTGAAATATATTATAAGTAAAATAATATTTCAGAAATATAGACATTAATAATAATATTTATATATATGTATATTAGATATCTTAGGAAAATCATATCATGAAAATTCACAGGCACATGTCGACATGGCCCCTACCACGATGTCGGCATGCCTACCTGAATTTGAATTTCAAATTTTGAATTCAAATGTTTGAATTTCCCTCCACCTTTTCACTTCATTTATTTCTCTGAAAAGATACCTTTTGACCAGAGAATATGTCCTTTGAAAGTCTATTTATCCACTATCTTTTATCATATCTTTTCACTTTCATTTTCAAATTCAAACTCTCTCTTCGTATCTTCAAGCACTCTACTCTCTACTCTAATGGCTTCTTTAAGTAACCCCTTAACCATGAGAATTTCCAGAAAAATCAAAGAGCAATTATTCAATGATCCGGAGGCAATTAAAGCACACATCAATTATGCTAATTATGCCAAAGTCCGTACCAGAAAATTTGCTATTTTTCAAGATTTTTCTTCTTATGAAATTGATTCTCTTTTTGCAAACAATGGTGTTTTAAGTCTTATTGACTCTTCTCAAAACGATTTTGTTTGCTATCCTAATCTTGTCAAAATCTTTTATGCTAATCTAAACCGTGCTTTTTATAATGGAAATGAGAATGAGATTTGGAGTAGTGTCAAAGGGACTCAAATTGTTTTGAATTGTGATCTCTTGGGTACCATTCTTAATTGCAAAAGCACGGGAATGGATCATTCTAGTTTTAAAATCGATGAACATGATCGTGAGACATTTCATCATATTTTTGAAGGAGATGAAAACTTTGAATTTAAAAACCGAAACTTTCGTCCTAAAGCAAGGATTGTCAATCTTCTTTTACAACATACTTTGACCCCAAGATCGGGTAATTTTAACAATCCTACTTCAAAAGTGTGCAAAGCACTTTTTGGTATTTTCGGAAATTATGACATCAATTGGGCGCAAGTTATTTTGGATGAACTTCGTCCTAAAAATTTTGAAATGGGAGAAAACACTTTATATCATGGAATTTACCTTACTCGGATTTTTAACTATTTTGGAGTGGATTTCAAAGGTGAAGAATTTGTCTCTAGAAAAGTTTTTAATATCTCAAACATTTCTCTCATGAAAATCCCATATGTTTTTCAACCTTATGAGACTCTTACCGAAAAGGAAGAGCGTTTGGCTCATGAAGAAATGAAAGAGGAAGAAGAAGAAGAAAGGGATGAAATGGAAATAGAAGAAGAAGAAGAAGGTGAAACATCCTTAGAAAGTATTGAATATCCTTCCAATCCATCCAACAAAACCCTTCTCAAAAACCAAAAGATAATTGTGGAGAATCAACGGATTTTAAAACGATCCGTTAGTAAGAAGTTGGATAACATGTCTTCGAAGATGAACAAGTTCTTTTCAAAAGTCAGCAAGAAACTTGGACTATCTTCATCATCTTCATCTTCTAACTAGTTTTACCTTTTAGTATTTTATTGTATTTGTCTTAGTTTGTTTCGAATGTTCATGTAGTTCCTTATGTTTAATCATTGTATTATCCAATTATGCAATGAAATTGAATTTCCTTCCTGTCATCTAGCTTATTTTATATCTAGAATAAATGTTAGTATATTATAGAAATATATATACATCATTATTCACAAAATAAAATTATCATCAATTTTCACTGAAGTATGTCGACATACCCCCCTTGACCATGTCGACATGTACTGGTTAGAAGTGACTATTGATTTTGAATTTGAAATTTGAATAACTACCAAATGTCTATTCATTTCAAACGAATTTCTACACCTATATATACCTTTGTCTTCCAGAAATCTTCACTGAAATTTATTTCTCATTATCTATATCCTTCATTTCTTTCTCTAATTCAATTATGGCCAATCCTATTCATAATCTATCTGAAAATCTTGAAGAAACACTCAATTCATTCAAGAATATTCTCTCTATCATCCTCCGTAATCAGTGTCACTTAGAATTAAGTCAAATGCAGATGATCAAGGAACAAGAGAGACACTTCGACGTAATTCGATGGATGATCTCCTCCCTTCACAAGGATGATAACGAAGCACATCCTCCCGTTTCTCTATTTGTTGATAATGAAAATTGGGATGCCATCAAACAAGACCCTATCTTTGGAGAAGAAGGATGGGTTGATGTTCCTCGTAACGTTTAATTTTCTTTCTTTGATTGATTTGTTTGAATTAATTTGTTTGATTTGATTTGGTTTGGATTGATACTTTGTGTGGATTGATTTCATTTGGTTTGAAGTTTGTTGTGTGAAACATGTATATATATACATTAAAATGAATATAGTCTTTAGTTAAGTTATTATGCTCATAAGTATCATTATTTCTTAATCTATATATTATATATTCCGTTGTATAGTTTATCAATGCAGGTACTAAAGTCCAAGAGTAAGGGGGAGTAAAATTTTGTTGATGACAAAGGGGGAGAAGTATAAAATAGGGTAGTTAGGCATAGATTAAGGGGGAGTTGTTAGTTTTAGGGGGAGTTATTAGGATAGAAGGAATATTTTATAAACAAAGGTTGTCATCATCAAAAAGGGGGAGATTGTTAGTCCTTGAGATGATGGTTTTGATGACAACAACCTTAGAATAGATTATAAAATATAAATACTAACATTACAAGTTTAGATTTATATGTATTTGCAGGATCTAACCATGCAGGTATCAAGAATGAAGACTGTACAGTATAGAGATTCAAGATACAGAGATAGAAGACTCATGAGTATCAAGATTATCAAGAGTTCAAGGTTAAGTCTGTTTTATTAGGAATATTTGTTAAAACTCGTAGAAAAGCACTGGCATCTTAATATCCAATTTATTCGTGGAATGGAATCCACTTCGAGCCCGTTAAAGGGATGGAACCCTAAGTAGGATGGAACCTACGAAAATCTAGTGGGACATTGTTTTGTATCCACTAATTTTAATTCAAATGATTTTACAAAATTATCTTGTTTTCAAAATGATTTCAAAACTTTCCTTTTAAAAGATTCAAAACTCTCTATCCTGATTTTAAATAATTTTAGCCTCAAAACATCTTTAATTTCAAAGTCAAAATACTCCTGTTTTTTAAATGTCTTTTCAAATAATATAATTAACTTTTAATATTTATACTTAGATTTAAATATAAAATTATAGTTAAATTATGTATTTATTGTTCTTTATATTTACTTATGAATTTCAACTATATTCAAGTATATTTATAAAGTTTTAAATAGTTTTTATATAAGATAAATATTGTTTTTATAGAAATTCAAATTATCATTTTTGGCTGAGGGATGTCGACATGCCCCTAGGTAGTATGTCGACATAGTGACAGTTGAAGTTCAAATTCAAATTTCAAAAGAAGTGTCTATTCGTCATAACTCTTTATGAATGGTCATGGTTGTTGGTTTTCTATAAATAGGGGTCAGTTTCAACGAATTTTTAATCATATTTTTCTGATTTTCACTCCTCTTCATCTTCCACATTTCTTATTACAAAATCATACCATTACTCTACCGAAATCAACATCGAATCATACTCGATTACTTCTAGTTTGATTCTACATCACTATCTCTACAAGGTTCTCAGTGCTATTCAGAGTTATAGACTTCTTTGTAATATATTAGCGAGAAAAGGTGTGATTGTAGCCTTTGAAATCAATCAAGCGAGAAAAGGTGTGATTGTAGCCTTGGAAATCAATTGGGTGAACTTGTTGCCCCGGAAATCAAGTATCTCTACCTAGAGGATTGGTATTCTGGAGGGTGTACCTCGTAGCCTTGAAATCGAGGGTTGTAATTGTTGAATTGCTTTTGAAAGGAAATCCGTACTTAGTTGTACGGGACTGGATGTAGGGTAACTCCGAACCAGTATAAAATCCGGTGTGTTCTTTCCTTTACTGCTTTTACTTTATATTTGCATCTGTGTTTGATTCTGTGTTCATATCTGTGTCTAATTAGTGTATACATTGTTAATAAAGTTAGATAAACTCAAAAAGATTAATAAATTTCTTAAAACACTATTCACCCCCCCTCTAGTATTAATTCTAGCCTTAAGATCCTTAATCCGCATTTCTCACATTTATACTCCAATTCGCGCTCTGGGAATTTGGAGTTGATGTTTGTACTCTGTTTCGCACTCTGGGAATCCGGAGTTGATGTTTATACTCCGTTTCGCACTCTGGGAATCCAGAGTTGGCGTTTGTACTCCGACTCGCACTTTAGGAGTTTGGAGTTGGAGTTAGAGTTTATACTCCAATTCGCGCTCTGGGAATTTGGAGTTGTCGTTTATACTCCGTTTCACACTTTGGGAATTCGAAGTTAATGTTTATACCCCGACTCGCACTCTGGGAGTTCGGAGTTGGTAAACAGACGGTCAGTCACATCTGCTTTGTGTTTTCGGATTTCGCTCGCACTCTGGGAACGAAGGTGTATCAGGATCGTGGATGGTCGGATTACATCCACCCTGAGTCAACAAGTGAGGTCGTTAGATGGACGGGTCCACCCTCCTCAAACTTGGTTCGGATACGGACGAAGTCGTTAGGCGGACGGATCCACCCTCTTCGTAGACGTATTTTTATATTCAAGTTCGCACTCTGGGAATCTGGAGTTAAGTGAAGGCTTGTCGTGTATCAATCCTTTTTTGACTTTGGTGTGAAGGCTTGTCCCCGAGCTGGGGTTTCACTTAGCGAGTGACCGGTTGCATCACAGTCATTCCCTATTTGAATAAATTCCACCGTATGGTGAAACTTAGCTCTCCGTGCATGGTGATGTTCATATGAAGTATTTCAAGTAAATCACAGCTCTGGCTCGAAGAGATTGCATTTTATTGATAGCCTGTTATGTGTAGTAGCGACGAAGACTCTCGCTGTTCCGGGCTCTTGACAGAGTAAGACCGTCGATGGTCGATAATTTGAATGTGCCATCTCTGAGCTTTCATTCAATGACATACGGTCCTTCCCATGTCGGCTTCATATGCGAAGGTACCGGATAGATTCTTTTCAGGACGAGATCGCCTAGTTCAAAGGTTCGCGGGCGGACCTTGGCGTTGTACAATCGGGTGACTCGACTTCGATACGCGGCTGCCCTCAAATCAGCCTCTTCACGCTTCTCATCTAGTAAATCGAGAGATTCAGCAAGTAATGTAGCATTTGTCTTCGAATCATAGTATGTCACACGATGAGAAGGTACTTCTAGCTCGATTGGAATAACAGCTTCTGAACCATAAGAGAGAGAATGGAGTGTGATCGGTCGCGGACTTATGGGTTGTTCGGTAAGCCCATAAAGCCATAGGAAGTTCATCGACCCACTTGCCCCTGACCTTTTCCAGTCATTTTCTCAGAATGGACTTTATAAGTTTATTAACTGCTTCGACCTGTCTTTTCGCTTGAGGGTGTGCAACTACAGAGAATTTCTTTTGAATGTGAAACCGTTTGCAGAAATCTTTAAATTCAACACTGTCGAATTGGGTCCAGTTTTCAGTAATAATGGTGTGTGGGAGACCGAATCGACAGATAATGTTGCGGACTACAAAGTTGATCACTTTTTTCGTCGTTATGGTAGCAAGAGGTTCAGCTTCAGCCCACTTTGTAAAGTAATCAACTGCGACGATGGCGTGCTTCACACCACCTTTTGCCAGAGGTAGAGTACCAATGATGTCGATGCCCCATATTGCAAACATCCATGGGCTGACCATTTGTGTTATCTCGGTAGGTGGGGCTCTAGGAATTCGAGCATGCTTTTGACATTTATCACACTTCTTTGCATAATCTGATGCATCGCGATTCACAGTCGGTCAATAATATCCGTATCGAAGTATTTTCTTGGCCAGTGCTTGCCCCCCGGTGTGATCGCCACATTCTCCCTCGTGTACATCATGTAATACTCGTTTAATTTCATCGTGAGCGATACACCGGAGTAAAGGAACAGGGTACTCTCTTCTGTACTTGACTCCATTCTGGATGGTGAATCGTGAGGCCTTCCGAAGGACTTGTCTCTTTTCACTCCTGCGCTCCGGCAGGGTTCTGTGCTCAAGGTAATTTCTGAATGGAGTCATCCATGACTCCTTATCGGAAATTGTTTCACATACCCAATCTATTTCTGCCCGGTCAATGCTTGGGGAAGTTAACGTCTCTACGAGAACGAGTCCCATCTGCGGAGCCTCACCTGTGTTGGCTAACTTCGCCAATGAATCGGCTTTCTGATTGTGTTCTCGAGGTATACAATAAATGGCATAATTATCAAACTGATCCAGTATTTCCTGAACTTGAGCTAAGTAGGCAGCCAGCCTTCGGTCTCTCGCTTGATATTCTCCCCGAACTTGACACACAACTAATTGTGAATCACAATAAATTTCCACAGCGATAATTCTCAAATCTCTAGCAAGTTTTAGTCCAGCTAAGAGGGCTTCATATTCGGCTTCATTATTGGTTGCATGAAAATTGAACTTTAAAGCGTAACAGATAGATCGGCCTTCGGGGGTTTCAAGTACAACACCAACGCCCGAACACCGGTCGTTTGATGCACCATCAGTGTACAGCTTCCAGACGTATTCGGGAGATTCACTGGTCTCGGGCAAGTCCTCAGGAATGGTAAATTCAGCTATGAAATCGGCTAGGACATGTCTTTGAATGGATTACCTTAGAGTATAAGTAATATCAAACTAACTCAGTTCGATGTTCCACTTGAGTAACCAACCAGACGTCTCAAGCCGCGTAAGGACCTGTCGTAACGGCTGGTCGGTGTAAACTATAATAGGATGTGCCTGGAAATATGGGCGGAGTTTCCTTGATGCAATAACAAGGCAATAAGCCAATTTCTCTAGTTTCGGATAATTCCTTTCAGCTCCGGTCAATCGTTTGCTGATGTAGTATACTGGCTTTTATACCCTGTCTTCTTCTCGAATTAGGGCAGCGCTGATAGCGTTCTCTGATATCGCCAAGTAAACGTACAACTTCTCATTATCAATAGGCTTTGACAGGATAGGTGGTGTGGATAGATGCTGAATTAGTGCTTGGAAAGCGCCTTCACACTCTGTGGTCCATTCAAAGTTTCGCTTTCCTTTTCGGATCAGATCGAAGAAGGGAATGCATTTGTCAGTGGATTTTGAGATGAACCTGCTCAGTGCTGCTACTTTCCCATTGAGACTCTAGACTTGTTTTATAGTTTTCAGAGTTTTAAGATTTCTGATAGCCCAGATCTTTTTAGGATTAGCTTCGATTCCCCGAGCATTGACGAAAAACCCAAGGAATTTTCCGGATGCAACTCCAAAATGACATTTCAGTGGGTTGAGCTTCATTCTGTATTCTCGAAGTACGTTGAACATAGTCTCCGAGTCTTTAATATGGTTAGTGGAAAATCGTGATTTCACAAGCATGTCGTCTACATATACTTCCATGGTTTTCCTGATTTGATTGGCAAACATCTGATTGACCAATCATTGATAAGTAGCCCCGGCATTCTTGAGTCCGAATGGCATAACTTTGTAGAAATAAAGTCCTAGATTGGTTACGAAGCTGGTATGTTCTTGATCAGGTAAGTGCATCAGTATCTGATTGTAGCCAGAATATGTGTCCATGAAGGATAAGAGCTCATGTCCAGCTGTTGAGTCTACGAGCTGATCAATTCTGGGAAGCGGAAAACTGTCTTTAGGACAAGCTTTATTTAGATCGGAGTAATCGACACATGTTCTCCATTTTCCGTTCGACTTTCGGACGAGCACGGGATTTGACACCCACTCGGGGTATAGCGCATCTCGAATGAACCCGTTTGCTTTAAGCTTCTCTACCTCTTCTTTAAGGGCGGCAGATCTCTCTAGATCCATACCACGCCTTTTCTGTTTGACTGGGACATGCCGCGGATCAATATTCAGAGTGTGGTTCGCGATGTCCGGCGAGATCCCACACATGTCAGAATGCATCCAGGTGAATACGTCAAGATTCGCCCGTAAAAATTCAACCAATTCCTCTTGAGTTTGCTGGCTTAGCTGAGAGTCGATCTTTATCATCTTTGAATCATCCTCATTATCAATCGGGACATCGATCGTCAGTTCGGCCGGGGATGCTTGACTTTCTTTAGATTCTCCTTCATCTTCAGTCTCTCTTGGGTCAAGATCCCTTTGGAACTGGCTGGGGTGCCCGGGCCTAGGCCCAGGCGTTAATTATCAATTATCAGCAAAACGGACGCAAAGAGATTCCTCTACGCCCTTTCCTTTCTCCTTTCGCTGCGCCTCCCGCAGCTCGGCAACGTAACAGGCTCTCGCTGCAGCCTGATCTCCTTGAATGATTCCCACTCCATGATCAGTGGGAAACTTTAAATTCAAACACCATGGGGCAATGGCTGCCCTGAATTCAGCGAGGGCCGGTCAGCCCAAAAAAGCATTATAAGGGGAGTCTATGTCTAACACAATGAACAGTAATATCCGCACTCTCCGGCGTTCTCCAACTCCCAACTCCACTGGCAGTTCCACTACTCCAGTGGGTATAGTAGCACTACCATTGAAACCGTGGATTCGGGACTGACAAGGTTTCAAATCTTTAGCCTCCATCTTCATTTGATCGTAAGCTCGTTTAAACAAAATATTCACAGAGCTTCCAGTGTCAACTAAGATCCTCTTCATCCAAGCAGGACCTACTTGAGCTGAGATGACCAGTGGATCGATAGTGGGGGCTTCGACTTTATCAGCATCTCTGTCTCTGAATACGATGTCATCAATCATCATCTTCTGTTGTTTGGCCGGAGCCCCCTCATCAAAACTACTATAACACTCGAAGTCTGCATGCCTAATAGAGCTGGCATATGACTCCATTTCCTTCCAGCTCCGGTCTGTTGGATGAGGACCATCACTTATTGTATTAATAACCAACCTCCTGCCAGTTCGAGGGGGTTCCTCTTTCCTTTCTTGATTTGGTGCACGATTCTGATTTGATGGGCCCGCACCTCCTGACTGCGGCGCCCGAACATACTGATCCAACTTCCGTTCACGTATCAGCTTTTCAATGAGATCTTGTAAATGACGACACTCATTTGTATTATGGCCATAACTTTCATGGAATCTACAAAACTTCCCTGTTTGGACTTGTCTTTCCATTGACGGCTTCGGGGCAGGTTTCTTGTATTGCATGGTATTACAGGTCTACAAATACACATTCCTCAGCGACATATTCAATGGAGTATAATTGTCGAACATGGGAGCTCTACGCCGTGGACCACGATTTTGATCTCGTTTTTTACCTTGATTTCCACTGTCCCTCTGCTGGTTCTGTTTGTTTTGTATATTTAACTGAACTTTTTCGGAACTCTCTTCGGATTGTTTAACTGCAATGTTACTCGGAATTCCTTCAATGCTGGGTCCTATGTCATCCTGCTTCCTAGACTGTTTCGCATCCTCCCTTCCTAAGAATTGGGCTGCCTTGGAATAGAAACGGTCCAATGACGCAGGCGACTTCCCAACTAACCAACTTCCGAACTCGGAATCAGGTTCAATCCCCTTAGTCAATGCCATCAGGATAGAGTTGTCATTGGGATTGCTTATTTCTGCACACGCAGCATGAAATCGCTCCAAGTAACGTTTGAGTGTCTCTCCAGGAGCTTGAGTGACACTAGACAGAGTATTAACATCTTTAGGTCTCGCCACGTGCATGCGGAATTGTTCAACAAACTTGGTGGCCATTTGGTCGAAATTAGAGATGGATCGTGGTGGCAAACGAGTAAACCACATAGTTGCAATGCCCCCCATGGAGATGGGGAAACTACGGCATTTAACTGCATCGTCAGCTCTCGCGGCATTCATTAGCCATTCATACTTCAGGAGGTGTTGATTGGGATCAGAATTTCCTTCATAAACTGGCAAAGTTGGCATCCTGAAGCGCCGAGGTGGTTCAGCATATAATATGTCATCGGTGAAAGGGGTATGACTCCGGGAGATTCCCCAGTCGTCGTTGGTGAGACCCTGACTTTCACGGATCATCTGACGAATCATCGTCGGTATATTCGGCATCTGGATATTGGGAGGATGTTGTGCCAAGGTGTGGTCGGGTTCCACAGCGCGAGTCTTGACCGGACGTGGTCGACGGTCCGTGCCTCGCCTCCTTGGTTCAACGTTTTCAGGGACATAAGGTTCTGGAGTATGATCTCGTTGGTTACGATGCGGATCAGCTTGATTCCTAGCATCAACTCCTTGTTCGGTAGTGGTGGTGGTAGCGAGGTTGCCTGTGACATGGTAAGGAGCGGCACCCCTTCGGGACGAAGGTCCGGTATGATGACTGGTGGATGGTCCAGTTCTGAGTTGTCCAAGATTCAAGGCAGGCTGGTATCCCGTGGCTTGGGTGTAGCTTACATCCAGCCGTGGGCATGTGGATCGGTGATGATCATCAAATGAGGCTAAACTTTCGGTGGAAGAGTAAGAAGCTTGATCTCTTCTGTATCTTCTACGCCTTTGGCGATTCAGCTGGTTGGTCAACTCTGTGTTGGCGCGCAGTTGTTCAGTAAGTTGTTGCCGACTCTGGGTCAACTCTTGAAGCAGCATCTGGAATTCATGTCTGGTGACCAGGCCTGATGGATCTGAGGGTCCGACGGCATCTTGGTTGGAAGGAGGCAATTACACGGGATTCTGTATATCCCGTCCTTCTTGATCAGCAGTTGTAGAGGCAGTTCGTGTACTCACCATGATGAATTGACGAAGTCCTTTCCTAGATTTGTTGCAAATCTGAATAGAATGGAAGGGCTTCAAGACTTGAGATCTGGATCTTCTTCTTGGATTTATGCAATCCGGTATCGATAGGAGATCCAAGGAGCATGAGAAAAATTGGGTTTTCTCTCAGTGAAAGCATTAAAGTGTTTGTACCAAAAATGGGCACAACACTCTTTGGAAATTTTTGAAGAGATAAAATGAAGAAATTAAATGGAAAAAGAGGATTATCTAACAAAAACTTCAAAAAACATATATGTAAATGATAAAAGATGCGCAGAAATAGATGAATTTAGAGTGGTTCGGCGTATTGCGTACGTCCACTATGAAATTGATCGCTTTATTAATGTTTCTTTGATGATTACAATTGATTTCAGCAGGTTACAGCAGATAACAATGAATTAGAGCAGTAAAATTCATTAGCAGCAGCGGCAATGGACTTTAGAACTGAATCCGGCAGAGTCTAGGCATTGGAGAATTCAAAGATACTTTTCCTGTATGCCCTGGGGGTCTGTTTATTGGTGTAGGAGGCTGATATTTCCCTCAGGTCTCGGGAGACTTCTTCTGGCATGTGAGCGGGCCCACCAAGCCTGTGAAGTTTCGGCCTGATCCGTGATCTATACGAAAAAATTTCGTATCGATCAAGATTGCGTCCAATGGAGTCGAAATTTGGTGTGAACATTCTTTAGCATACACGTAAGCTCCTGTGAAAATTTCATAGCATTTGGACTTGTGGATCTCGAGTTATGACCGATTCGAATTGGAGTTACTCGATAGGCTGTTTCGTTCGAATCGATCATTTCAACTCGATCATTCCGAATCGATGGTTGCGTGTGATCAGGTGGTGACATGGTGCGCATTCTTCATATCGATCCACATTCTTCGCCAAGTTGATCGAGTCATCCTTGAACTTCGCCTCGTTCGTATCGAAATCTGTTGCCCAGTTCGAGTCGATCAACATCATGCTTTTTCGTATCGATCTGTAGCATGCCCTGTTCGAATCGATGGAGATGGCTTGGTCGTATCGATGATGGTGGCTCTGTTCGTATCGATGAAGGTAGCCCTTGTTCGTATCGATCAAAGTCACTTCGACATGATGGATACGAACAAGCAATATTGTGATAGATACTAATAGTGCAATGCTCGATGGATACGAAAAGAGGTCCCACGATGGATACGAAACAACGATCGTCTGATGGATATGAACAGAGAGTTACTGATCGATACGAACAAAACATACTCCCCTGATGGATATGAACCACTGGAACTCGATGGATTCGAACAACAGTTGCCTGATGGATATGAACAAGGGAGTAACCTTGATCGATACGAACAAGAGATTAGCTGATCGACGCGAACAGGAGATTGGCCGATCGATTCGAACAAGGCATACTCCTCTGATGGATACGAATTGTGGTCACTTCCTTCAACTTGCATCGATCATAACTTGAGCATACGAACTCGGATTGACTTGAAATTTGGAACATTGACTTTCATGACTTCGCTCGTCGTGTCATATCGATTATAGCTTGATCCGGACTCGGACAAAATTCGTCGATATCCATAGTGAGCCTGCATATAACCGATCTCCAAGACGAACCGTCATTGGTTTCTGGTCAAGTTCTTGGTGTCACGGCCTTGCCAAAAGGCGGGATAACAGTAACTATAGAGAATGATGTCACAAGGGACGAACTATACCAATAATGAATTTATTGAACATGGTGATAAAGAAGAAGTAATTAGAGTATTAATTCAATAGTCTGGTTGAAACAACCATATAATTGTTGTATTACTTTCCTATAATATATAAAAAAGTATAAATGTAGCTAATATAATTGACAAGTTGCTAAGAGAAAAACACTAGAAAAGTGAGAAAACCCAAGTTTAACAACATTTCAGTCGCCTAAAATAAAGAATGCAAACATTTGAAATTTAACAGTGAAAATCTGAATAGAACACGTTCATTTTAGACAACTTTCAAAGGTCTGAAATTAGGGTTCAAACATCTAAAATATTGATTCAGTTGTTTGAATCAAGAATTCAAACATCTGAAAAGCCGATGGAAAGCTCCATCAGGTAATCAAACGTCTGAATCGTAAAACCAGATGTCCTAATTATGTTCAAACATCTGAATGTGATGAACAGACATGTAAAAGTCTTTAGCATGCGTAGACTGAACTTGAACCCATAGGGGCTAATATAAATGATTAAGGGTATTTCATTTTGATCGAGTAACAACATTAAGGCATTGCATGATGTGTATGGGTATATATGGGGTAATACATAAGTTGACAATCGATATGAATGTGTAGCGATATAAATACGTTTGAAAATAAGAAGATGGTTGATATGATTTATATAAGATGAGTTGGTTACTATATGTGTCTGGTACTATCACATATGGCGCATAGGTCAAGGGAGATAGAGAAGTTTATCTAATTCACTATAGGGATTGTACCAGAATATTAGTTTCCGCAGTGTCGGTTGTAGATAGGCCAAGGTATGACATACGACCGATCCTTCTTACAGAGCATATGGTAACCAAAACAAAGACATAGGGTACTTTAATATTGTAAAGCATATCGGTTTAAGAAACAAAGACAATATAGTGTATTAAATAATTATAAAGCGTACAAGTATGAAAATATAAAGTTGCAACGGTATGTTAATATTGTAAAGCGGATCAGCAGGGAGGTATAGTCGACCTTTGTAGTCACCTAATTGGCCAGAAGTTGGATGTCGTTAACACTTGTCATCATCAAAATGTTATATGATTAGGGTCAGGGGAATGATACCATTGAAACGCTATGAACGATTGACTAAACTAATAGCGATGAATAGCCCTAAAGCGGATAAGCGTAGAAGTAGTCTATAAAAAGGTTTCATTAGCATGTTGGTATTGTATGCTTAGATATATGTTCTACTTGAGGTGAGTAGATGGCAATAGGAGCTCAATGGAGTGGTATTGTTTATATTTCTTATCTAGTTATATATTATTTTAGTATTTTGTAACTACGTTGAACTACGTACTATAAAAGTGTTATTTTAGACTAATGTAATAACCCAATTTATCTCTCCCAAAAGGTAATGCCTCCACACCATCAATGCAAATATAACTGCAACTAACTCCAAGTCATGTGTCGGATACCTAACCTCATGCAGTCTAAGCTGTCTAGAAGCGTAGGCAATCACTTTATCCCTCTGAATTAGTACAGCTCCTAACCCAGTACCACATGCATCTTTATAAACTACCAAGTCCTGATTCCATTCCGGAATTACTAACACCGGTGCATGGGTCAATAAGTGTTTCAAGCTCTGGAATGCATCCTCACCCTTGTCGGTCCACACAAACTTTACATCCTTTCGTGTTAGCTTATTCCACGGCGCTGCTATCCACGAGAAATCCTTTATGACCTCCTATAATATCCCACCAATCCAAGGAAACTTCTTATCTCAGTTATCATTTCTGGTCTCTTCCAATTATTAACGGCTTCGATCTTTTCTGGATCGACCGACAATCCATTCTCCGAAACCACGTGACCAAGAAACTTCACTTCTTTCTTCCAAAAATGGCACTTCGAAAACTTTGCCTTTAGCTAATGCTGCCTCAGCGTCTTAAGCATAACTCTAAGATGAACTTCATTGTCCTTCTCATCCTTAGAGTATATCAGAATATCATCTATAAAAACCAACACGAACCTATCCAAGTGCTCTTGGAAAATCCGGTTCATCAAATCCACAAAGAATGTCGATGCATTAGTTAGTCCGAACGGCATAACTAACCATTCGTACGATCCATATCTCGTCGTAAACGCCGTAAAGGTATATTATCCTCCGCTACTCTAAGCTGCTGAAATCCCGTTGCCAAATCTAACTGGGAAAATACCTTGGCTCCACTCAGCTGATCGAACAAATTTTTAGTTCTTGGCAATGGATATCGATTCTTTATCGTCTTCTCATTCAACTTATGATAATCAATACATAGCCTTAACGATCCGTCCGGCTTCTTAGCGAATACCGCGGCTGCTCCCCAAGGCGAACTACTCGGTCTAATAAAACTCTTACCTTCCAAATCTATCAACTGAGCTTTCAACTCCTTCATTTCTGTTGGTGTCATCCTGCTTGGCGGCCTACTTATCGGTTCTGCTCCAGACACTAAATCAATCCGAAACTAAATGGCTCGTTTCAGTGGTAATCTAACTACCGGCTCAAAAACATCTGTGAATTATCTAAGTACCAAAACGTGATTCAACTCATCTTCTAACTCTATAACACCCAATAAAGCATTCGCCTCACAACTGGGGTTTTCTACGGTATAAACTATCTGACCACTACATCAGGGTGTCTAAGCGATATTTTCCTATCATGGCAAAATATCTTAGCATCAAACTTACTTAACTGATTCTTACCCAATATAATTCCGAACCCAACAAAGTCAAATACATGTAAACTGCAAACAAAGGTTAACCTAGCAATTCGAACTCTAAGTGGTCACACTTCATCCCCAATGTCGCATACCCACCTATCAGATTTGCAACTCTTAAGGAAGTAACTAAATATGTAGGTTCTAGGTTAAGTTTATCTACCAAACATCGAGATATAAAAGAATGAGATGCACCAATATCAAACAAAACGCTAACAGACATACCGTGAATCTGAAACGTACCTCCTAACATAGCTTTTCCCTTCTCCTGCACTGATGGCCTCGAAGCAGTGGGCTCCAATGCGTACACTTGGCCCTTTCCATCCTTTGCGAGCTCCTTGCATTGATTTTTGTAGTGGCCGATTTTATCACAATTAAAGCACCTGATGTTCTTCTTTCCAATCACCTCCTTTCATTTTCCCTTTCCAGTACGACACTCATGGGCATAGTGTCCTTTCTTGTCGCATTTGTAACAGACCACTTCAGACTTTCCTTTCTTTGTTGCTCCTCCCTTCTGAGCATTCGTCTTGTGGAAAAACTTTCTCTTCTAGCCCTGTCAACCTTGGACCCCCTTCTCCTTCTTCTTCTCCAAACAAGCTAACAACTCCTCATGTCTCAATGCCATTTCCACTACCACATCACATGGATCTCTGATGTGCGGTAAAGTAGCCCTAGTCAACTCCGACTTCAAACCTCTAATAAACTTTTCATTTCTTTTCAACACCGTGTCAACAGTGGCATACCCGTACCGGGCTAATTCTTCGAACCTTCCAGCATACTCTAGAACTAACATTTCTCCTTGTTCCAGCTCAACAAACTTCCTAACCGACACAGATTGCGCCATTACTAACATGAACCTTTCTTGAAACCTCCTCCTAAACTATGCCTATGTTATAGTCTCTTCATCCACACCCGCAGTTACAGTATTCCACCAAAACAAAGCAGCTCCCTGAAGCTATCTTGAAGCAAATCTTGTTTTCTGCTCGTCATTGAGCCCTAAGTCGGCAAAAATCCTTTCACAATGTAGCAGCCAATTTTCTACCTTTATAGCATCCTCAGTTCCAATAAACGGCTTTCCCCCAAGCCTAACATAGTCTCTGCTCAAATTAGCATACTGGTTGACTACTGGAGCTTCTTGAACTCCTCCTCCAGCAGCATTCCCTCCAACAACTCTAGCTGCGATTCCAGCTTGCATCATGTTTACGAAAAACTGATACATGGCTCCCATGTCCACTTGGAGAACCCCAGCACCAACATTCTCAGCCTGAGCCCGCGACCTTGACCTCTTCTAGCATTTGGTCGGGGATTTCCATTTGTGGTGGTGTTGTCTCCTCTTAGATTAACTCTGCCTCTTCTTCCGTCCATATCTGTATTCAAGCCTCGTGAGATACATAAGAATAGCCTAACCAAGATAGGACACTAGAGATAAAGCGTATACATATGTATAGCAAATACAAGTATGTTACTATAGAGTTATCCCAATACCCCAATCTTAAATCTAGTTCTTAAGGATTATATAATCAAAAATTATTTTTAGTTAAAGTATTTCATAAACCTATGCTCTGATACCAAGTTGTAACATCCCCTATCTAGAGGCCCAAAGCTAAGTGCTACAGATGCTGCAGCTATTTGTAGTATTAACTTCCGACGACTAAATACGACTATGTTAATGGTTTCTATAATATCAGAAGCACTTGAATATGAAACAAATCACAGATTTCAAAACAGAATTTTCCATTACATTTCAAAATACATGTTCCATATTCATAATACATAATCCCAAAACGTTTCCCAGGCAATGATAAAATATACTTATTACAAAATATGCCAAGAGCGACATATGAAGATACCCACTTGGATGATCAGAGTAATATTGTCATAATAGACATAGTACACACAGCGGAATAAAACAACTAAAACAAGAACTACAACTCCTAAATAGCTATCCGTTAGCCTCCTGCTCGCCTCCGATAGCTTTATTCGTCATCCTACTATGACTTGAAAGAATCTCAACCCTCAGCCTACTCAAGTCAATTTTGAGCACCCGAGAGTTTAAGGGGAAAACATAAACTCCGAGTCAGACATAAAGCCTGGTGTGAATAGTACTATGCATCCCGGTTATAAATGTTAAGTGAGACCACGCCGCTTAGCGGAACGGGTTTCCCCTCACTAACATTCTTTTAAAACATATCATTTGCAAAACTTTTCCTGCAACCAACACTGGTTAAATACCGTAAAGCATCATTATGTAAACATAAATATCAGGTAATAAAAGAACTATCTGGTCAAACACTTTAGTTTTGTTCGGCTAACTATTAACCTTTGGCTGACTTGGGCCTACTAGACAAAATAACAAAATAATCTAACATTTGTTAGACACTCCTCTTCTGGACGGTCTGTCCTTAACTATCTGTTAAATACTTCTCTTCCGGATGGTCTATTCCTAACTTAACATCTCCCAGGGCTACCTAATCCTAATGGCTTTGCGGGCTCACCAATAACCTATTTGTATACAAATATATATTCCCTTCTATGTGTAATCATAATTTTAGTCTTACCAGTGACAAAGCCCTACACACTGGAATTTTGGACTAAATTAGCTACGGCCAATAGCTAATGTATATGGCGCGACTCTATACCAGTCCCATCTGGTATTCTAATATCTGAGTCATTTTTACTTAGGGATTTCTTCCTAAAATTTTCCTTGAAAACCTTTTCCAAAGTAATTAAAAACCTTTAAATTAACTCACACAAAGAAAATACATATACTCTATGCTTTACTCAAAATCACCTTGCCATGTTATATATATCCTTTACTCAAGCCTTAGTTGATGAAAACAATTAAACACTTGAAAGTACCCCTTTCGATTCCATTGAAAGTACCCCTTTCTAAACCATTAAAAGCATCTCTTTCGAAACCAAGTAAAACCCTTTATTTATCTAGACCGAAAGGCCAAAGCCCCTCCTCTTCGAAACAATACTTAAATCCTTTCGAAACCTTTGAAAACCTTCCTTTCGAAAGCATTAATCTTAAAATGCTTCAAAACATTGCCATTAAAAACCTTTGAAAAACATTCCATTTCAACCCTTTCGAAACCATCAGAAAACATTACCTTTCATCTCATTCGAAACCCTTTGGGGAACCACCCCTTCGAAACCATTTTAAATACCTTTCGAAAGCATCAAACCTTTAGAAACTCAAACCTTTCGAAAGCACTTGGGTTCAATTTAAAACATATGGAAAAACACCTTTCAAAACCGTTTAAATCAACTCTTTCGAAATCTTTGGGTTATACTTCAATCAGAATAAAAAGGGTCATTTAAAACATCTAAGTCGAAAGCCTTCCTTTTGAAACCTATTCCTAAGTGAAGAAGTGATGGGGTCGAAACCATCCCTTCGAAAGCATTGGAGAAGTGGTTAACTTTTAAAACAAAGTATACCTTCCGAAACCATTAACTTTGAAAGGTGGCAGCTAAGGGTTTCGACCCCTTCGAAAGCATTGCTTAAAATAAAAGAGTGCAACCCATTCGAAACCTTCTCTTTTAAAATATTTGACCTAGTCGAAAGCCAACTGAGTCGAAACCCAACCTTTCAAAAGCAAAGCAGGCATTACCTTTTATTTTAAAACAAGCATACTCCAACCCCTTCGGAACCTAGCGTTTCGACCAAGTACCCTTCACCTTTATCCAATGCGCTACGTACCAATTAGCTTGATACTATGCGCATTGGTTTTGAAACCATTGGCGGCAAAAGGTCTAGGTCGGAACCCCCTGTGCTGAAAGTGGCCTAAAAACATGTTATTTTAGTTTTTAACTTAAAAGAGAAACTTTTTAACTAACCTGCTATTGTTTGTCAAAATTTCATTGGTTGCTAAATACTTTTTTTCAAAAGTACTGCCAATATTTTCAGAAACAAACTATAATTTTATTTTACAAAATACCCCTTCTCCTTAATTAAATATATAAAATATTTAAGTCACATACCTTAAATAATTTTATATATTCATCAAACCACTTAGGAAAATTCTATAAAAATTCCAGAAAATCCTTTTCAATATGTTCTCCAACATATATAAATTTCAGACCCAAATAATTATTTATTTTACCATAAATAATTTATAACCCAATAAATCAATTTCTTCACCAGAAAATTAATATAAAATCCACATTAATTCAGAAAATTATGAAAATTGAAACCCACCTCTAAAATATTATTTCTGACCTACATTTAAATTCGCAAGGCAATTGGATCTCATTTAATAGGGTTTTCATGTCAAACATATCATAAAAATCAATATAAATATGTATAAATCATCAACAAGTATATATAAACATTTTGCTCTTCTAAAACATGGCTAAATCATGCAAGTTAAATTCACGTTTCATCCTAAAAATGAAAACATATAATAAAGTGAGATGTAGTAATTATTCACCTTAGTTTTGTGATTAAAGATGTGAGATTTGATCTTGATTATGTTGATTTACTTCTTCCTCTTGAAAATCCCAGCTTTATCTTCTCTTAAGATTAAAAATGGTGGCCAGCCTCTCTTAATTTTAATTTTTTCAAATGAGTGAAAGTGAGGATTCATGGCTATGGTTTTGGGTATTAAAATGCCCATTTTCCTATTTTACCCCTTACTTATTTCCTAACACTTATCCCCATCTTATTTCCTTAGTTCATTATACATATAGGCATGGCTACCATTGGTTAAATCAAATCTCAACCCATTAATCATCTTACATTATTTTATTTTATTTAACTAATTAAGCATCCTAAAACTGTTACTAAAAATATGGGGTGTTACAATCTCCCCTCCTTAAAGAATTTCATCCTCGAAATTACGATAAGGTACACAACACAACAATCAAAGGTAAAACATACCATCAAACAAATCAGGATAAGCGTCTCTAATCCTGCTTTCCGTTTCCTAAGAACAGTCTCTTGCATCGTCACTCCACTGGACTTTCACTAATCCGACTGTCTTGTTCCTCAACTTCTTCTCATCTCTCTCGACTATCCAAATAGATTTCCTAACTATAGTCCTGTTTGGCTCCACTACTAAATCTTCTAACATAGTCGGTGTTATAGTAGTGTCTGGGTCCCTAACACATTTCCTCAGATGAGGTACATGGAAAACATCGTGGACTCCCGCCAAACTACTCGGTAACTCTACTCTTTATGTGAGTTTCCCGATCCTTTCTAAAATAGGAAATGGTCCTATAAACCTTGGTGCTAACATCCCCCTCTTTCCGAACTTGATAACAACTTTCATCGGGGATACTTTGACGAAAACATGATCTCCAATAGAGAATTCTAAATCTTTTCGTCTTCTATCTGCATAGTTTTTCTGCCTAGACCGAGCTTCCTTCATTCTCGCCCTTATCCGCTCAATCTTTTCTGCTGCTTCCTTTACCAAATCAGGACAAAGGACCAATCTATCCCCAGTCTCTAACCAACATGCATGGGACTTGCATGGTCTTCCATACAAAGCCTCAAACGGTGCCATCCCAGTACTAGTCTAATAACTATTATTATACTAAAACTCGACTAGGTGTAGGTAGTTTTCCTATGATCCCCGAAGTCCAATACACAAGCTCTTAACAAGTCCTCCAAGATCTTGTTAACTCTTTTCGTTTTCCCATCGGTCTGCAGATGGTAAGCGGTACTCATCTTGAGCTTGATTCCTAAACTTTCCTGTACACTCTTCCAGAACTCACTAGTGAATTAGGAATCTCTATCACTAACAATATTACTAGGAATTCCGTGTAGTCTAACCACATTCTTCATAAACAACTTAGCAAATACATGTGCCGTCCTATTTGATTTAACTAGAATGAAATGGGCACTCGTGGTCAATCTATCCACTATGACCCGTATACTTTCATTCCCTCTATTAGATCTCGGCAACCCATCAATAAAATCCATAGAAATAGAATCCCACTTCCATACTGGAATATCCAATGGTTGAAGCAATCCACTCGGCTTCTGATGTTCGGCTTTTACCTACTGACAGTTCAAACACTGTTTCACACATAAGCCAACATCCCTCTTCATTCCTTCCTAGAAGGAACTTCTTTTCATATCCAGATACATCTTCATTCCTTCTGGGTGAATAGTGAACTTCGAATGATGGCATTCCTCCAAGATTTCCTTCCTAATGTCTCCCACATTTGGAACACATAATCCACCCTTCTTTCTTAACCATCCACTTTGGTCAAGGCTAAAATCTTTCGAGACATCGCTCTCCATTCCATCCTTTAATTTCTCGATCCTTTAAGCTAACACTGGATCCTCTTCTAGTTTAGAAGCAATCTTCTCAATCAATACCGGTTGGACTTCCAAACAAGATAATATAGCAGATCCCCTACTAGACCCAGCCTCGAATCTCCACTGTACTCAACAAGCTGTCAAGGTTTCTAAGTCTTTCCATTTTGCTATCATAGCCAACACTACATTCTGATGCTTCCTACTAAGTGCATCCACAACATTGTTGTCTTTCCCTGGTGTGTACTATATTCCAAAATCATAAGCGGCTAAAAACTCCAACCACCTCTGTTGTCTCATGTTCAGCTCCTTCTGAGAGAACAAGTACTTCAATGACTTATAATCTGTATAGAGTTCAAACTTCTCTCTCAAAAGGTAATGCCTCCGCACCTTCAACGCAAATATAACTACAGCTAACTCCAAGTCATGCGTCGGATACCTAACCTCATGCGGTATAAGCTGTCTAGAAGCGTAGGCAATCACTTTACCCCTCTGCATTAGTATAGCACCTAACCCAGTACCACACGCATCTATATAAACTACCAAGTCCTGATTCCTCTCCGAAACCACTAACACCGGTGCATGGGTCAATAAGTGTTTCAAGCTCTGGAATGCTTCCTCACACATATCGGTCCATACAAACTTTACATCCTTTCGTGTTAGCTTAGTCATCGGCGCTGCTATCCGCGAGAAATCCTTTATGAACCTCCTATAATATCCCGCCAATCCAAGGAAACTTCTTATCTCAGTTACCGTTTCTGGTCTCTTTCAATTATTAATGGCTTCGATCTTTTCTGGATCGACCGACAATCCTTTCCCCAAAACCACGTGACCAAGAAACTTCACTTCTTTCTTCCAAAAATGGCACTTCGAAAACTTTGCCTTTAGCTGATGCTGCCTCAGCGTCTCAAGCAAAACTCTAAGATGAACTTCATGCTCCTTCTCATCCTTAGAGTATATCAGAATATCGTCTATAGAAACCATCTGTAACATCCCGCAAACCAGTAGCCCTTGAATTGACATTAATCTCCATCAAATCAACTCAAGAAGAACGGAAATACGAACCATTTGGGTTAAAGAAGAAAGAGGTAGAAGAAGAAAATAGAAACAACATCAGAATCTCACAACATAGCGGAATAAAATATAATAGATAATAACTGATCTTTACACAAAAGAATCTATATCTATTATACATACATCATCAGAATACAACATCAGAGTAAAATACAAGCAACATTATAATTCAGGACAGTTATAATAACTTGTCCCACACAAAATACACAACATACACAACACAGCGGAATATACATCATATATGAGTGATACGCCTCGCCATCCAGCTCGTCTCCTGAGCTCCACGGTATCCTATCCTGTATCTATAATACTCGGTCTTACCCGAGCATTATAATAAAATAACACCCGAGTCAGTCTGGAAAACCAGCGTGAGAAAGCACACTCAATTGGATTAATAAAGTTTTCAAAATCCTTTTAAAATCAAAAGCATCTCGTAAGACCAAGCCACAAATAAACATGTCGGGTTTTTACCTTACGATAGCCAAAACACTTTTTATCAAAATCCTCTGACATTATAATAGTGTCTATAAAAAGTAAAAATAGAATCTAGCTGAAATGCTTGCATCTCACGTTTCAGCAATAGTTGGGAACAATCAAAACCGTACAGGCGCGTAGGGAGAATGGATTTCCAACTAATGACTAGACACTGGAGTACCACCTGTCACAGTACTTGGTCCAGATCAGTGTACCGAGGATTACGCCCAATCCCCTGCAACACAAGACCGGAACTACCCCTTACTGGATAATTCCGAGTAAGATCACCCCGCGGTTGGGATCAGCAACCGCCCAGTAAACCGAAATTAAAGGGACATCTAGACAGGAATGACCCCACCCTAATGGGTGCTACCCACTTAGCCTTGCTGCATAACCCATGATTTTCAGTCATTCCCGGTTGATGAGGCTCGAGGCTAAGCGTTACCTTTTTAGAACGTTTCACTTAGAATGCTCATCGCCCTCCTGACGATGTTCTGAAAGCATTCATCCATACAAGTCCATTTCGAGTTCGAACGGAACCGAAGGCACTATTCCTACTACATCCATTTTGGAGTCACCCTCAGGATTAGTAGCGACTAGTCCTTGAACTTCACTGTACCATCTTCGACTCCAAACTTGTTTCCCTCACGAAACGTACAAACCGGATCGAAGTGGTTTCTGGGAAATTAATCCCGATCCCGGTCTCTTCGAAATGATCAACGCATTGGCCAATATTGATAGTCGGTTATTTAACTATCAACTAACATCCACAAAACATCCAACAAACATAAATAATTTCCCAAATTATTTATTAATTTCAAAATATCTTCGCAAGATATATTTCCACTTTTCAACCCTTTGAAAACAGTTTCAAAAACCACCTTTCTCTCACGGAGTAAAATTCCCAAATATTTTCTATCTCCACTGAAATCACCAAGTACAAACACTTTAGATTTCTAAAATAATTTAAAATACTATATTATAAAACATACTTTAAACAAAACATTTAAATTAAAACTACTTTAATACTTTATTCAAAGATATATATACTTTAAGAATATTTAAAATAAAGCTACTTAATAAAATATAAAACTAGATTTTTATCTTTTAAAACATAATACCAAGTCATCTTTAAATAATTACTACTAAAATAAATTTTAAAAATACTTGCTTTAAAATTTAAACATTTAAGTATAATAAATTTTCTAAAACATATTTTAAAACAACCTTAAACTTTTAGCTTATACTTAAAAAATTTCTTTGAAAACGCTCTTGGCTATTCAGGGAAATACACTTCACTCTCACATCTTTAAAAATAAATCACTATTTATTTTTAAAACTAATTTACCCATTCCTTTAATAAATTCCTACCGTGAATTTATTCTTCGAAATATCCACTGATATATTCACCTTTATAAACCCAGTTTATAAATTCCATAGTCTCATTTCCCTTTTAAAATTCCAATTTTAAACACTTAAATCAAATCTCAAATTGATTTCCAAATTACTCCATTTTGAAATAAACTCCCTTACTTACTCAATTTATTCAAATCTGTTAACTTCAGATTTTGTTTCTTCATTATAATTAAAATCTTTTTAACTGAAAATACCAATTTCAGGTTTCCCAAATTCCTTCTTTATCCTTTTAAATAAATTCAAACCTTGAATTTAAAAATAAATTCTTTATTTCTTGATATAATATCACTTAAGTTTAAAATTTAATATTTCTCTGTTTATTTAAAATTCCCTTTCCCATACTCGGAATTTATTTATTGGAATTTAAAATCACTTTTATTCTTTCCCAATTCATTCTTAAATTTATTCAAATTCTCTCTAATTATTTCACTTACAAATTCTCTTCTTTTATTTCCTTTCCCAAAGATCCAATTTATATATTTTTGTAACTCATTATACCCAATTAAATTCAATCAAACCATAACACCTAATACTCCAATTATCAATATAATTCATCACAGGATATCAAATAATCATATCACAGAATATTTAAACAAAACTAAATATTTTGAGGAATCCAGTTGGATCCCTCCAACCTGTTTCCCTGCATCCACAGACGTTAGCACAATACCAATTCCACTTCGAGGTGGAATATCGCGATATATGGGATTAATATAATATCATCTGCTATTATGCGGCGCATAGGGTCTCATCCGCTATATAATGCGGGAATATCAATCACTCCAATATATATATATATACTACTATATAATATATCACATCCAATCAATTCAATCATTCAACCCAATATTTAAATTTAACCATTTAAATTTAAATAAAACCCAGATGAGTGAGATTAACTCACCTTTGACTTTATTTGCAATTCGATCTAAACCGACCTGCCTCTTCTCCTGTTTCAGACCTTGTATAAGCATTTATATGGTTTATTAATATTTTAGATAATTGAACAATCAATTACCATTTAATAATTTTAAATAACTAATAATTTAATTTAACTAATTATTTAAGTTTAAACTAATCCCTTTTAATAAAATATTTTTTTTAGTGACTAAAATAATTAAGTAAGTTTATTAAACAAATTAACCTCCATAATACATTATTTTTAAAATAAACTAGTAGTTTTCAAATGTGAATATGTATATTCATTTCCCTTTGAAACTATATATATATATATATATATATAATCTATATAGATTTTAAAAATCTAATTTTTATATAAGCTTCCAAACATTCTAAAATCCTATTTTTTTCAATCTTATCTGTATATAATAATTTCTGTTTTCCCATATATATTTAAAATATGTGTATGTGTGTATTTATATATAATTATATTTACATTATTATTTTCTTTACTGCATATGTATATATAAATCTTTGGTTGAAGAAAATAATTGGCATATATATATATATACCTTACTATAAGAATATTATATATTTTTTCTTGTTTATACACATTTTATTTACATTTAAATTAAAACAGAAATGAACTAAGAATTTACCCTACTTGAGAAAACCGCAGCCGCTCGAACCCCCTGAGCACATCACCACTCGATCGACGCTCCCATCGACCCACCATCACACTATCGCGCCTAGGCCACGAGCCCAAGGTCTCGAAATCGAACCCCGCCCAACCCTAGCCTGTGGATTCCGATCGTGACTCCAACCACTACTGCGATTTCGCCTGACACCTCCACCTCCTCGAGCGAGTGCGCTCCCCTCCAGTGCCTCGCGGCCGCGCTTGAGCATGCCTCCACGTCGATGCTTTGAATGGAACTGGGGAGGAAGAATAAGCGGCTCTCGATTTCACTTAATACTATTTTTTTCTTTTTTTTGAATTGAGGAACAAACTGAGGAAAAAGAAAGGAGGTTGCGATTTCGTTTCAAAGGAAACGAAAGGAGAGGCCATTATAAAATTTTCTTTATTTTGATTTTGATTTCTGGCCGAAGGAAGAAATGTCGTGATATAATGTGAAGGAACGACAATACGTACAAGGTAGGTGGCGTGATTAAACAGCGAAAGGAAGGTTGCGTGCTGGGATGAGTATACAGTGGTTCGAGATGAAAGAAGGCAGCTGATATGAGTATATATGTCAATCAACAAATAATATATATTTATTTAAAAATTAAAATCGTCTTGAATTTGCTACTCAAAATTTTTGACCTCCTATCGAGGCATGCCGCTAGGCGTTTATAATGTTATACCCCTATTTCGAATGCAATGGAAAAGGTTTCGAGTCCAAATTCGATTGTATGGAGAAGATAGCTTTTTGGACCCAGTTATTATATTGAATTTTCGATATAAATTTCAGCGCGTTCATCTACCGTACGATCACACGACAACTCCAATCACTACGAAAATTGAAATCCGATAATAATACGCTATTACGGATCCAATGGAACTGGTTTTCTCAAATTCCGAGACTGTGCCCCGGAAGTCTATTTTTAAACGTCGATTTAAAAGATATATTTTAAAACTGAACAAACCACTTTCAAATTCAATTTTAAAAGTTCTATCACCTTCATTGTTATTAATATGAATTTTCCAAGCCTTCAAACTATTTTTAACAGGCTTAAAACTCCAGATTCAACATTTTACCCAACTCCAAATCATTCAATTTAATAATTAAATTACCCAATAAATAGTGATATTTGAAATTCAAGTTAAAAGTTTACTTTTGAATATTTAAAATCAATTAAATATTCCAATTTCAAATGTCCAAAATTCTGGGTCGTCACATTCCTCCCCCCATAAAAGAATTTCGTCCCCGAAATTTCTAGTTAAGAAGAATGATCCATAATCCATTAACTATTTCCTCAACCCAAATAGTTTTTAACAACTTGCCAAAACAAATCATTTTATCAAAGACACACTAACCCTCTTTCTTACTTTGCAGTTTATCCATTAGTTCCAAACAATATTACTTACTTATCAATTCAAATTCAAATTTGAAACCAAATTTTGAATTATCAAAATTTTCTCAAAATTTTTCTAAATCCTTAAATTTTCGAAAAATTTCGCCAGCGTCTCCTTTGCACGGCTAGCTTGGAACAACTACAAAATGCCTCTACGGGCCCCCAGATTGCAAAAGAAAACAAAAGGCCAAGTGGCTAGATCAGAAAATCATCAAATTTCATATAGAAATTTAAATACAGGCCTTTTATCGAGCAATTCAATATTTATCTTCTGAAATTAAAAACATCAATTTATCTTTTGCTTCTATATACCTATATATCTTACTAAGCAATAATATCCAATCACAAAATCCCAAAATCATTTTATTCACTTCTTTACAAAATTTTCAATATCTACTTTACTTAAGCCCGTACGATGCACATATATCATCCGTACGCAATACCAAATCTGATCGCTCTCTCGATCACACAATTTCATTTTCGAACTAGTATCGTCCACCCGACATCCTAGTGCGGACTCAAATCTGGTTTCTTGATCAGAAACCGCCATTCTCCTTGCATAACCATAAACTATGATAGAGAAATTTCAGAATCAATCAAAATTCCATATCCAGGGTTCACCGTCGAAAATCGAGTGAAAAATCCCAACTCGGATCGATATAACTATCTCGAAATTCTGTGCTCGAATCTGGATCAAATCGCTATGCGAATAAAATAATATACGTACATCCTACGTATTAATTCCAATTGATTATCAACTATATCAATTTCCTTTTTTATTCACATTCATTTTGATTGTTATTCACTTATTCACACTTTCCCTTGTCACAACTTCTAGTGTTAATCTTCATTCAATTATTCACTTAGTATATTTTTCCATCCCAAAATTACTTAGTATATTTCCAATACCAATTTACTTAAGAATTTTATCCTTTCATTTCTTAAGTTCAGTATAAATATTTTATATACTTCTTAAATTTATTTTTACTTCACTATTGAAGTTTATATCCATTTCTATTCACTTTGCCTTCACAATTCCATTTGAATTCAATTTGCTTCAATTTACAAATTATTTCAAATCTAAATACTTTTTCCCAATTTTCATTCAGATTTTCTTTTTCAATTTTACTTGAATTCAATTCATCTCCAACCTCTGAATATTGAATTTTATTTACCTTTATCTCAAATTCCAATTTTAAATCATTTGTTGTTAGTGAAAATTTCCAAAAAAATTTCTAACTCCCAAAATTTTTGGAAAATTTTGGCAGAGTCTCCTTTGTACGGAGGAGCTTTTGCAATTTGACAAGAGATATAAATATATATACATCGACCCACACGGTCGGAAAACAAAAAACAAACAACAGTTCGTATTTCCTATCTTTTATTGCGTAGGCGTACCTTTATTTAGCATTTTTAAGCAAGCGGCTTATTTATTTAGCATTTTGCGCGATCAAAACCAGCCAAACGGCTTCCAAAATCCTGTACTTACTCAATTTAAACATGTAAGTGACAAATATACAAAGTTTATTAACATTTCACTTAATTTCAATAACTAAACACATGCATAACATAAGCAATATACACTAAACACTTTCCATAAGCAAATTTATAAGGTTCTGACACAAATTTAAATACTTTCAATCCATTCACACACCATCTCACTCAATTCATTCTTATTTCGTTCCATTTAAATGGTTTACACTTCATTGCTTACATTCAATTTATTTTAATCCAAACGAACTCATATTCATTATAATTGATTCAAAAATCAATTTTATTTGCTTCTATTAACTCATAGAATTCTATACAATCTTGTTTGCGTCAACGACGACCATTTCTATAAAAATTCAATGATATTCACTTAATAGAAGATCCATTCTAGTTTATAACTAATTTAAATTGATACCAACTCAATTTATACTTTCATCTATTTACGATCAGTCCCATTCACATTTTACTTTTTAACTCGGGATTATACATTTTATTTAGCCAAGTATATATTTTTATTATTCCATAAACATTTTAAATAAGATTCCAGAGTTTAAACAATTTCCCAAAATTTCAAAATCACCTTTGAAATCAATTATATCCAATTTAAAAATCTCCAGGCAGCAATTTCTCTCTTGGAAACTCGAAAATGAACATCGATGATGCTGCAGTCATCACCGAAGTTATTTTCCAGCGACCGAAAGAGAGTTAAATGCTTTTATCTCTTTTAAAACCCCTCCAAATATTTTTAAATTCCAAATCTCTCTAGATTTCAAATCCAATTCAAAAAATATTTCCGAAATAATATCACTATTATTTCTCCAAAACCTTTGAAAACTATTTTCAAACTCAAAGGAATTTAAACTTCCCAAAATTCCAAATTTCAAATCCATCCAATTTATATTCAAACATTACTCTGGAATTTTTATTTTCAATTTCAATTATAATTCACATTTACAAATTCCATTTTATTACCTGAATTTATTTCTTTAACTTTGGTTATTTTTTTGATTTCTAGTTAAATTTCCACATAACAATGATAAAAATTTAATATTATCATTCCTAACATCCAAGCAACCAATAATTTACAAAAACTTTTCCTTTTACATCCGAAAATAATTTGGGGTAAAATTATTTCATTTACCCTATTTGAAAACCATACTGTGTCGGTTTATCTCATTCAAGAGTTTAGAAACCCCTATCGATGACATGGCGTCCCACATATCGACCAGAATCCATAAACACTCAACCGATAAATCAACACAGTATAAAAACAATTTTTATATTCACTAACAAATACGCGATCATATCTAATAATACTCTCAAACTCATTCTAGAGTACTAGAGACTCTATTTCTAATGAGTAATCCCACCCGAGCCAAGATTCTCGCTTAACCTTCAGCTCTGATACCACTGTAACAGCCCGCAAACCAGTACCCCTTGAATTGACATTAATCTCCATCAAATCAACTCAAGAAGAATGGAAATATGAACCATTTGGGTTAAAGAAGAAAGAGGTAGAAGAAGAAAATAGAAACAACATCAGAATCTCACAACGCAGCGGAATAAAATATAATAGATAATAACTGATCTTTACACAAAAGAATCTATATCTGTTATACATACATCATCAGAATACAACATCAGAGTACAATACAAGCAACATTATAATTCATGACAGTTATAATAACTTGTCCCACACAGAATACACAACATACACAACACAGCGGAATATACATCTATACGAGTGATACGCCTCGCCATCCAGCTCGTCTCCTGAGCTCCACAATATCCTATCATGTATCTATAATACTCGGTCTGACCCGAGCATTATAATAAAATAACACCCGAGTCAGTCTAGAAAACTAGCGTGAGAAAATACACTCAATTTGATTATTAAAGTTTTCAAAATCCTTTTAAAATCAAAAGCATCTCGTAAGACCACGCCACAAATAAACATGTCGGGTTTTTACCTTACGATAACCAAAACACTTTTTATCAAAATCCTCTGATATTATAATAGTGTCTATAGAAAGTAAAAATAGAATCTAGCTGAAATGCTTGCATCTCACGTTTCAGCAATAGTTGGGCACAATCAAAACCGTACAGGCGCGTAGGGAGAATGGATTTCCAACTAATGACTAGGCACTGGAGTACCACCTGTCACAGTACCTGGTCTAGATCAGTGTACCGAGGATTACGCCCAATCCCCTGCAACACAAGACCGGAACTACCCCTTACTGGATAATTCTGAGTAAGATCACCCCGCAGTTGGGATCAGCAACCGCCCAGTAAGCCGAAATTAAAGGGACATCTAGACAGGGATGACCCCACCCTAATGGGTGCTACCCACTTAGCCTTGCTGCATAACCCCTGATTTTCAGTCATTCCCGGTTGATGAGGCTCGAGGCTAAGCGTTACCTTTTTAGAACATATCACTTAGAATGCTCATCGTCCTCCGGACGATGTTCTGAAAGCATTCATCCATACAAGTCCATTCCGGGTTCGAACGGAACCGAAGGCACTATTCCTACTACATCCATTTTGGAGTCACCCTCAGGATTAGTAGCGACTAGTCCTTGCACTTCATTGTACCATCTTCGACTCCAAACTCGTTTCCCCCACGAAACATACAAACCAGATCGAAGTGGTTTCCGGGAAATTAATCCCGATCCCGGTCTCTTCGAAACGATCAGCGCATTGGCCAATATTGATAGTCGGTTATTTAACTATCAACTAACATCCACAAAACATCCAACAAACATAAATAATTTCCCAAATTATTTATTAATCTCAAAATATCTTCGCAAGATATATTTCCACTTTTCAACCCTTTGAAAACAGTTTCAAAAACCACCTTTCTCTCACGGAGTAAAATTCCCAAATATTTTCTATCTCCATTGAAATCACCAAGTACAAACATTTTAGATTTCTAAAATAATTTAAAATACTATATTATAAAATATACTTTAAACAAAACATTTAAATTAAAACTACTTTAATACTTTATTCAAAGATATATATACTTTAAGAATATTTAAAATAAAGCTACTTAATAAAATATAAAACTAGATTTTTATCTTTTAAAACATAATACCAAGTCATCTTTAAATAATTACTACTAAAATAAATTTGAAAAATACTTGCTTTAAAATTTAAACATTTAAGAATAATAAATTTTCTAAAACATATTTTAAAACAACCTTAAACTTTTAGCTTATACTTAAAAAATTTCTTTGAAAACGCTCTTGGCTATTCAGGGAAATACATTTCTCTCTCACATGTTTAAAAATAAATCACTATTTATTTTTAAAACTAATTTACCAATTCCTTTAATAAATTCCCACCGTGAATTTATTCTTCCAAATATCCACTGATATATTCACCTTTATAAACCCAGTTTATAAATTCCATAGTCTCGTTTCCCTTTTAAAACTCCAATTTTAAACACTTAAATCAAATCTCAAATTGATTTCCAAATTACTCCATTTTGAAATAAACTACTTTACTTACTCAATTTATTCAAATCCGTTAACTTCAGATTTTGTTTCTTCATTATAATTAAAATCTTTTTAACTGAAAATACCAATTTCAGATTTCCCAAATTCCTTCTTTATCCTTTTAAATAAATTCAAACCTTGAATTTAAAAATAAATTCTTTATTTCTTGATATAATATCACTTAAGTTTAAAATTTAATATTTCTCTGTTTATTTAAAATTCCCTTTCCCATACTCAGAATTTATTTATTGGAATTTAAAATCACTTTTATTCTTTCCCAATTCATTCTTAAATTTATTCAAATTCTCTCTAATTATTTCACTTACAAATTCTCTTCTTTTATTTCCTTTCCCAAAGATCCAATTTATATATTTTTGTAACTCATTATACACAATTAAATTCAATCAAACCATAACACCTAATACTCCAATTATCAATATAATTCATCACAGGTTATCAAATAATCATATCACATAATATTTAAACAAAACTAAATATTTTGAGGAATCCAATTGGATCCCTCCAACCTATTTCCTTGCATCCACAGACGTTAGCACAATATCAATTCCACTTCGAGGTGGAATATCGTGGTATATGGTATAATATCATCCGCTATTATGCGGCGCATAGGGTCTCATCCGCTATATAATGCGGGAATATCAATCACTCCAATATATATATATATACTACTATATAATATATTACATCCAATCAATTCAATCATTCAACCCAATATTTAAATTTAACCATTTAAATTTAAATAAAACCCAGATGAGTGAGATTAACTCACCTTTGACTTTATTTGCAATCTGATCCAAACCGACCTGCCTCTTCTTCGATTTCAGACCTTGTATAAGCATTAATATGGTTTATTAATATTTGAGATAATTGAACAATCAATTACCATTTAATAATTTTAAATAACTAATAATTTAATTTAACTAATAATTTATGTTTAAACTAATCCCTTTTAATAAAATATTTTTTTTAGTGACTAAAATAATTAAGTAAGTTTATTAAACAAATTAACATCCATAATACATTATTTTTAAAATAAACTAGTAGTTTTCAAATGTGAATATGTATATTCATTTCCCTTTGAAACTATATATATATATATATATATATATATATATATATATAATCTATATAGATTTTAAAAATCTAATTTTTATATAAGCTTCCAAACATTTTAAAATCCTATTTTTTTCAATCTTATTTGTATATAATAATTTCTGTTTTCCCATATATATTTAAAATATGTGTATATGTGTATATATATATAATTATATTTACATTATTATTTTCTTTACTGCATATGTATATATAAATCTTTGGTCGAAGAAAATAATTGGCATATATATATATATATACCTTACTATAAGAATATTTTTTTCCTGTTTATACACATTTTATTTACATTTAAATTAAAACAGAAACGAACTAAGAATTTACCCTACTCGAGAAAACCGTAGCCGCTTGAACCCCCTGAGCACATCACCACTCGATCGACACTGCCATCGAACCACCATCACACTATCGCGCCTAGGCCACGAGCCCAAGGTCTCAAAATCGAACCCCGCCCAACCCTAGCCTGTGGATTCCGATCGTGACTCCAACCACTGCTGCAATTTCGCCTGACACCTCCACCTCCTTAAGCGAGTGCGCTCCCTTTCAGTGCCTCGCGACCGCGCTTGAGCATGACTCCACGTCGATGCTTTGAATGGAACTGGGAGGAAGAATAAGCGGCTCTCGATTTCACTTAATACTTTTTTTTTCTTTTTTTTGAATTGAGGAACAAACTGAGGTAAAAGAAAGGAGGTTGCGATTTTATTTTAGAGGAAACGAAAGGAGCGGCCATTATAAAATTTTCTTTATCTTGATTTTGATTTCTGGCCGAAAGGAAGAAATGTCGTGATATAATGAGAAGGAACGACAATACGTACAAGGTAGGTGGCATGATTAAACAGCGAAAGGAAGGTTGCGTGCTAGGATGAGTATACAGTGGTTTGAGATGAAAGAAGGCAGCTGATATGAGTATATATGTCAATCAACAAATAATATATATTTATTTAAAAATTAAAATCGTCTCGAATTTGCTACTCAAAATTTTTGACCTCCTATCGAGGCATGCCGCTAGGCGTTTATAATATTATACCCCTATTTCGAACGCAATGGAAAAGGTTTCGAGTCCAAATTCGATCGTATGGAGAAGATAGATTTTTGGACCCAGTTATTATATTGAATTTTCGATATAAATTTCAGCGCGTTTATCTACCGTACGATCACACGACAACTCCAATCACTACGAAAATTGAAATCCGATAATAATACACTATTACAGATCCAATGGAACTGGTTTCGTCGAATTCTTAGACTGTGCCCCGGAAGTCTATTTTTAAACGTCGATTTAAACGATATATTTTAAAACTAAACAAACCACTTTCAAATTCAATTTTAAAATTTCTATCACCTTCATTGTTATTAATATGAATTTTCCAAGCCTTCAAACTATTTTTAACAGGCTTAAAACTCCAGATTCAACATTTTACCCAACTCCAAATCATTCAATTTAATAATTAAATTACCCAATAAATAGTGATATTTGAAATTCAAGTTAAAAGTTTACTTTTGAATATTTAAAATCAATTAAATATTCCAATTTCAAATGTCCAAAATTCCGGGTCATCATACCAGCACGAACCTATCTAAGTGCTCTCGAAAAATCTGGTTCACCAAATCCACAAAAATCCCCGCGCATTAGTTAGTCCGAACGACATAACTAACCATTCGTATGATCCATATCTCATCCTAAACGTCGTTAAAGGTATACTATCCTCCGCTAGTCTAAGCAGATGAAATCCCGTTGCCAAATCTAACTAGGAAAATACCTTGGCTTCACTCAGCTAATCGAATAAATTGTCAATTCTTGGTAATGGATATCGATTCTTTATTGTCTTCTCATTCAGCTTATGACAAAGCCCTACACACTAAATTTTGGACTAAATTAGCTGGGGCCAATAGCTAATGTATAAGGGGCGACCCTATATAAGTCCCATTTGGTATTCTAATATCTGATTCATTTTTACTAAGGGATTTCTTCCCAAATTTTCCTTGAAAATATTTTTCAAAATAATTAAAAACCTTTAAATCAACCCACACACGGAAAATACATATACTATATGCTTTACTAAAAATCACCTTGCCATGTTATATATATATATATATATATATATATATACACTTTACTCCAGCCTTAGTTGATGAAAACATTTAAACACTTAAAAGTACCAATTTCGATTCCATTGAAAGTACCCCTTTCTAAACCATTGAAAGCATCTCTTTCGAGACCAATAAAACCCTTTATTTATCTAGGCCAAAAGGCCAAAGCCCCTCCCCCCTTCGAAACTATACTTAAACCCTTTCGAAACCTTTGAAAACCTTCCTTTCAAAAGCATTAAAACCTTAGACATCATATCTTAAAATACTTCAATGCATTGCCTTTAAAAACCTTTGAAAAACATTCCATTTCAACCCTTTCGAAACCATCAGAAAACATTACCTTTCATCTCCTTCAAAACCCTTTGGAGAACCACCCCTTCGAAACCATGTTAAATACCTTTCGAAAGCCTCAAACCTTTAGAAATTCAAACCTTTCGAAAGCACTTGGGTTCAATTTAAAACATGTGGATAAACACCTTTCAACACCGTTTAAACCAACTATTTCGAAATCTTTGGGTTATACTTCAATTAGAATAAAAAGGGTCATTTAAAACATCTAAGTCGAAAGTCTTCCTTTTGAAACCTATTCCTAAGTGAAGAAGTGATGGGGTTGAAACCATCCCTTCGAAAGCATTAGAGAAGTGGTTAACTTTTAAAACAAAGTATACCTTCCGAAACCATTGACTTCGAAAGGTAGAAAGGCGATGGCTAGGGGTTTCGACCCCTTCGAAAGTATTACTTAAAATAAAAGAGTGCAACCCATTCGAAACCTTTCCTTTTAAAATATTTGACCCAGTGGAAAGCCAATTGAGTCGAAACCCAACCTTGCGAAAGCAAAGCAGGGGCTACCTTTTATTTTAAAACAAGGCATACTCCAACCCCTTCGGAACCAAGCATTTCAACCAAGTACCATTCGCCTTTATCCAATGTGCTACGTACCAAGTAGCTTGATACCATGCGCATTGGTTTCGAAACCATTGGTGGTGAAAGATCTGGGTCGGAACCTCCTGTGCCGAAAGTGGCGGAACATACTAAAAACGTATTATTTTTGTTTTTTGCTTAAAAGAGAAACTTTTTAACTAACCTGCTATTGTTTGTCAAAATTTCATTGGTTGCTAAATACTTTTTTTCAAAAGTGCTGCCAATATTTTCATAAATAAACTATAATTTTATTTTACAAAATAACCCTTCTCCTTAATTAAATATATATAACATTTAAGTCTCATACCTTAAATAATTTTATATATTCATCAAAGCACTTAGGAAAATTCTATAAAAATTCCAGAAAATTCTTTTTAATATGTTTTCCAACATATATAAATTTCAGACCCAAATAATTATTTATTTTACCATAAATAATTTATAACCCGATAAATCATTTTATTCACTAGAAAATTAATATATAATCCACATTAATTCAGAAAATTATGAAAATTGAAACCCACCTCTAAATATTATTTCTAACCTACATTAAAATTCGTAAGGGAATTGGATGTCATTTAATAGGTTTTCATGTCAAACATATCATAAAAATCAATATAAATATGCATAAATCATCAACAAGTATATATAAACATTTTGCTCTTCTAAAACATGGCTAAATCATGCAATGTAAATTTGTTTCATCTTAAAACCGAAAACATGTAGAAAAGTGAGATGAAGTAATTATTCACCTTAGCTTTGTGATTACAGATGTGAAATTTGATCTTGATTATGTTGATTTACTTCTTCCTCTTGAAAATCCTAGCTTTATCTTCTCTTGAGATTGAAAATGGTGGCCGGCCTCTCTTAATTTTAATTTTTGCAAATGAGTGAAAGTGACAATTCACGGCTATGGTTTTGGGTATTAAAATGCCCATTTTCCTATTTTACCCCTTACTTATTTCCTAACACTTATCCCCGTCTTATTTCCTTAGTTCATTATACATATAGGCACGGCTACACTTGGTTAAATCAAATCTCAACCCATTAATCATCTTACATTATTTTATTTTATTTAACTAATTAAACATCCTAAATAATTTTACTCAAAATATTGGGTGTTACATCGGTACCGAACAGTCCCTAAAAAAGGCGGGGGCTACTACTTCGGTATCAAGGCTTGGAAGTGTGCAACTTCTTTGTTGTGACATCGATTGGCATCCAACGATATCATTCGGCACCGAACGATCTAGATTTTGCGATTTGAATGTTAAAGGAGATAAATACTATGACCAAGCGAAGGAACAAGCCAAAAGTCTGACAAGAAATCGACCAGTATAAAAAGATTGTGTCTTTTCTCTTTTCTTTTTTAATTTCTTTCATTTTTCATTATTTAATTTGGATCCACTGATTTTGGGTGTTTGATCGTTTTTCACGCAAACAATCCTTTTCTTGGTCGACATCTTCGATACGTGACCATTTGACTTGAAGCAACATTGCAGTTGTGTATGGTGATGTTGGTGGCTCTACATGAGGGGGCGGTGTTGTTTGAATAGCTTATTCTTTCCTAAAATTGTTTTCAGAATCCACTTCGCATTGGTAATCAATGTTCTGGGATTTTTCAGCAAATTGTGTTTCGGGTACAAATCCAATGTTATCGAACACATCAACAACCGAAAGAACATTTCAGTCAAACTCTAAATTATCACAAAATTCAATCATTGTCTCACCGTTAATTTTCCAATTATGTAGCAGGGAGTATTCAAAGAAATTAATTGAGAAAACTAAAACTAAATCTACCACATGGGATTAGTAATCAATTGAAAACATGTAATTGTGTGAATTACCTTAAAAAGTTGCTGCAGATCTACAAAACAATATGATTCCGGTGCAAAAAGAAAGAAATTTTATGGAAGAGAATAGAGCTAGGGTTTTCAGATTTTTTGCACTAACTTTGGTAAAGTCACAATGCAAATAGAAAGAAATGTTGCTGCGTTTTATAAGGATTTTATGCCTGACTACTTTTGAAAATTTGTCAATGATTTATTGCTCGTATACAGCTGACGTCGTCCCACTATAAATTATAAAAGGAGAAAAAAACAAGAAAAATTAACTTGCAACATTTCAAATGTTGCTTGTCATAGTTTTTTCAGTTTGATGCCAAAATCGATTTATATTTGTAATTACTTCTGAAATTTCCCGTTGGTTTTAAAAGAGAAGCAAACGCAAATTTTACTTACAAAAAAGCAACTTGTTTCAACCACTTTAAGGTACAAAATAAATTAAACAAAAACAGATTTTTATAGTGCGTTGCTAAAAGCACCACGGAAAATGCTTCTGGCTACCACACAGTGGCCAATGGCCGACCACCAATCGCCGCCTCCGGCGGAGTTTCGCCGCCTGACAGTGCAAATCGCGTTCGGTGGTAAATGACCAACCGATGCGTGGTAGCCTTAGGCCTGTCAATGAGTACCCGAAATATCTGAAATCCGTCCGCATCCGTATCCGAAAACATGAAAAATATCCGATATTCGAAAAGCGGATGCGGATATCCGATATCCGAAACATATTTCGGATACGGATAAGGATATGGTTGTATCCGTATCCAATAAATATCCGTCCGGTTTGAAATTAAATATATATATTAATATGTTATTTTATATCCATAAATTTAATATAAATATACTTTATTTTACAAAAATACAACCCATTATCCCTTGCCTGGCCCAAATTCCTAAAATACAACCCATAGTTCCATTCCAATTTCCACATACCGCTTCAGCCTTCAGACCCTAGATCTAGATATACGGTGAAAAAAGAAAAGAAAAAAGTCGACCGTTCGTTCAAAGCTTCAAACCCTAGATCCCATAATTCCATTCCAATTCCGTTCGACCGCAGCTGCCATTTGCCAACCCTAGTTCCATAATTCAAACCCGTAGTTGTTGCATTCGCCGCCGCACTCAGATCGACCGCCGCCGCACTCCGATCGACCGCCGCCACACTCCGTAAGCTTTCAGCCTTTTGTTTTTATTTTTTTTTTATTATTATACTGTTCGTAATGGTGCATAATACATTAAGGTGATGTTAATATTACAATGATACACATCTGGTTAGCTATACATGATTAGTTGGTTATCTGAATAAATCTAATTTATGATACTTGAAGCATAAAATATATAACTTGTGTGTTTCAACTGAAACTCTTTTGCTTGTTGGAGAAACTCTGTAACGACCCACTATTTTGGACCATTCAAATCGACAATAATCCACACATGTCAGACTTGAATAATGCAAAATAACAGATTGTAATAAAATTTGGAGCAAATAAAATCATTCACAGAATCACAGACACAGAAATATCAGAATAACTCGCAGCGAAAATAAAATAAATAGTGGTTCATGAAGCCACCATAATACAGAGTCTCAAAACAGATACAAAATACATAGTCTGAAAACCAATACAGTTCTGAAACAAGTACAATTGAAATCCAAATACATAAGTCTCTAATACAAATGCTGAAATAGAACAACTGAAACTGAAATAGATAGATAACTAGATAAGCAGAATCTCCAGCGATTCCTAGCTCCAGAAAAGTGAAATCCAATGCTGTGAATACTCAGGCTGACCCGAGCGTAAATAAAACACAAACACTCGAGTCAGGACATACATACTTATATAATGTAAACCAACTCAAGTGAACTGTAAAAAAGGTACAAGTAACTTAAAGAATGCTTGGGATCGTCCATTCTTTACAGATCCGCTAAACTATCTACTATGTAGTAATATTCGCTATTAATATAATGTATAATCATAAAATAAACATACTTTTAAATAGCGTTAAGGCTTTACATTTTCCACCTTAACACGTAATAGTCCCAATAGTCTATCCAGTATTAGCATACTCCCAAAATAGGGGCTACCCTCGATACTCCACAGGCTACGGGAGAAATCACAAATCGTAGTAAAGCTCGATATGGTAGTTGACACGGCACACAAGGCAATGCCAGGGTAGATATACCAATTACGCATCCGGACTGGTGGTGACGCATAGCAGCCACTACCGCCCACCTCGAACAACACTCCCAAATCAAGGGTGGCCACCAAATCAATCACAAGTAATAGAATGGTATCGAAGAAGTGTGTCCGATCAGAGGTGCTACCTCCTTGGCCCGTCGATCGCTCCTGTTTTAGCCACCTTATGCCAACTCACGGGAGTTGGGTCCACGTATATACCTTAGGATCGTCGCCACCATCCTACTTCATTCTGGAAACTCCACCGCGTACACAGTTGTCAAAGTGGTTTTCGATATCGACAGAGAGTATGTCCATATCTGATCCCGGTCTCTTTAACAACCAATCGTTATTATAACCCATGGTTATAAATTTAAAAACAGTTTATATTTCAAATCAAAATACTCCAATTAAACCATTTAAAAACAAAGTCATTATTCTTTTAAATCAAATATTCAATTCCAAAAATTTTAGCCTTTTTTGAGTTCATTTATTCACTTAAAAACATTAAAACATTGAAATTTTAGCTTTCACAGCATTTAAAAAGTGCTGCGGTAAGTTATATTTGAAAACAATTCAATTCAGCAAAGACAGCATTTATAAATTGCTGTAACAGTTCAGTTTTAAAGGAAAAATAGTTCAATTCAGAAAAGACAGCATTTAAAGAACTGTTGTAATAGTTCAGGGTTCAAATTAAAGGTTTAAATTCAATTCAGCAAAGACAGCTTTTATAAATTGTTGTAAAAGTTCAGTTATATACAAAGATCATATTTCAGCCTACTACAGCACTTAACAAGTGCTACAGTAGCCCCTTCATTAGTTTCAGGTTAAATTTTAGTTCCTGCCACAACAGCACTTACCAAGTGCTGTCATAGCCTTAGTTCATTTTAGTCTTTAAGTTCATTTATGCAACCACAGCACTTACCAAGTGCTGCAGATTCTACTTAGTTCAGAATTAGTTCATTTCCAGAAATGATAGCATTTCTAAAGTGCTATAAATTGAATTTCCAGGTTTTAAGTGAAATTCCAGCCATAAATAAACTTCAATTTAAATCATTTAAACTTATAAAAATCATATTTTTTCACATTAAAAATGTTCATTTAAATCCTTTAAATTTTTTATAAAGAAGAATTTTACAAATAAAAATAAAAAATTTCCAAAGTTCACTTATATAATTCAAGTGTGTCAATTCCCATTTTCATTTTAAACCGTTTATTTCAACACTTAAATTTAAATCTCCATTTTCCACCATTTAAACTTAATTTTCATTTTTAATTTAATTAACTTAAGTTTCCATTTTTTTTAAAATCAGTCAAATTTTCAATTTTAAGTTACACTTTAAAATCACTATTTTCTTATCCATTTATTTTACATTTAAAACATAGAAAAACTTTGCCACTTTAATAAATCATTTAAAAATTCAATTTAAATCATTTTATCATATTTTTACATTTTAAAACATTTAAAAATTTCCAGAAAATATATAAGATAACCACGGGTCTGTATAATATTTTCTAGCCTAAGTCGAGTGATACGGATAATATATCATTTCAATCCGTAGTTTACAAAGAAAATCTGGGTTTTATCATTTCAAACCCGCAATCCCAAGTAAATAAAATTTAATTAAAAGTCGCTCAGGCTTATCATTTCAGCCCATAACGATATTTCCCTATTCTAAAGTCTGTTCGGGTATGTATCATTTCAACCCATAGTGAACCTAATCTACAGGGAACTTGCAGTGTGATAAACTGATAAAAATGAACAGTATACAATATATAACAGTAACAGATGATATAACATGTGTATAAATAGGGATGAACATCATATAATCATAATATAACAGTTATAACAGGATGATATAATTTTACAGATTCAAATGGTGTCAATTTACTAGTTATATAAGTACAAATCGTCTGGTGAGAATTTACTCACTTGTTCAAGCTGGAGATGACAACCACAAACACACAACAAAGATTTCCAGAGGAACGAAAGCACGACAATGATTTGAGATTGGAAGAGCCAAAGCTATACCCCTTGAAAACATTACACAAAACAATACAAGTATGCATAAGTTCAACACGATTTAATCATCAAATAACATTAGAAACGATACCGAAAACAATATCCATTTGCATTGTTCTTGTTCTCAAACTCATGTGCTTCAGCTAGGTAGTTGTTAAGCTCAGCCAAGGGGTGCTATAGGTCTAGTTTGGGTTTGCAAGTGGTCGGTCAACATGTGTTTTGAAGGTGAACAAGTCTAGGTGCATAAACTACCAATTCCAAGGCAAAATACATCATAACTATGCAATGGATGGGCTCGGCCAGAGGCTCTATGGCACGGCCAGTGGGTCCAGGTGGTGGTGGGTGATGTGGCAGAGGTTGGAGGTCAGGTCAGAGTTGGTGGTGGTGGTGGTAGTGGCGGCTAAAGGTGGTAGAAGGTGGTGTTGACAATTCTAGGCTTGCTTGCATAGTTTGTGATGGTTTTAATGTATTTTTGGTGGTGATCTCTAGCCTAGATGGTTCGGCCTGGCCATGGTGGGGTACTAGGGGGTTGGTTGATCAGAAAAAAAGGTGGTAGAGGTCAGGTCAGATCTGGTTGAGGAGGAACCAAGCTATGAAGTAGAGAAGAAGTACAAAAATTCAATAGAAATACTAGAAAAACAAAGAAAGAAGAAGATGAAATTTACCCAAACTCTATACAACAATGGTCGTGAGTTTTTTTGTTTGAGAAAGAATATTTTGTTGCGTGAAAAATGAAGAGGAGTCAGCTGAAATAATGTAGAAAAGGTACGGCCAAAATAATTGATGTATTGATTGAAATGAAACGGTGGAATACAAAAGGACTTAGGCAAATTAAAGGTCTCAAAACCCTTCAAATTTCCATTATCTATTTTGTAATTATAAATACATATAAATTTATGATAAATAAGGATAAAACTCAGAAATGAAAATAAAATGAAAAAATAAATAAATAAATTTTAATTAAATTAAGAAAATGGCTTAAAAATGCAAACAGTGTCCAGAAATTACAAATAAATCACCATTGACTTTGGAAAATTATTTACTTCATTTTAAAAATATTCTAAAACAAAATTGGAAGTAAAATGATTTTTAAAACATTATCAAAGTGAAATAAATAATTAAATTCAGAGAAAATAGCAAAAGAATTGAAGAAATTGTTTAAAAATAGGAAACAGGACATGAAAATTACAATAAAATACCATTAATTCTAGAAAAATTTCTACTTCACTATAAAAATATTTTAAAATGAAATAAATTCAAATTAAAAATAATTTCCAAAATATTGGGTTGTTACACTCTCCCCCACTCAAACCTTTTCGTCGTCGAAAAGAACAGAAACAGAGAAAATAAGGGAAAAACAAGATAGAAAGCAAATAGCACCTGGAACGAACAATTCCGGATTCGAAGCATGAATGCTTTCCTCCGTCTCCCAAGTACAATCACGATCATCAGTACTCCACTGTACTTTGACCAGACTAACAGATTTCCTTCTTAGCTACTTCGTACCTCTATCGACAATACGAAGTGATTTCCTTTCAACAGTCAGATTTGGTTCAATATCCAAACTATCAAGAGTAGAAGGCAGAACAATAAGAGATGGATCATGCAGATAGCGACGAAGATGAGACACGTGGAATACATTATGCACTCCAGAGAACTTCTCGGGCAAATCCAGACGGTAAGCCAAAGAACCAATTCTTTCCACAATGCGGAAAGGACCAACAAATCTAGGAGAAAGCTTCCCTCTACGACCAAAGCGAATAACATTCCTTAAGGGAGAGACCTTAAGGAAAACCAAATCACCAACAGCAAACCCCAAACTCCGCCTACGCCTATCAGCATACTTCTTCTGCCTATCCTAAGCAATTCTCATCTTCCTCCTAATCTCCTCAACTCTCTCAGAAGCCTCTAAAATCATCTCAGGACCAAGAACCAAATGATTACCGGATTCAATCCAGCAAGAAGGAGATCTACAAGGTCGTCCGTAAAGAGCAGCAAACAGAGACGTCTTGATACTGGCCTGAATTCAAAGATAGAAATGAGATAGATAAAAGATTAAGATAAGATTAAAACAAAGATAGAAATTATACCTGATAACTATTGTTATAGGTGAATTCGACAAGATGGAGATGATCTTCCCAAGATCCTCCATAATCAAGCACACAAGCACGAAGAAGATCTTCAAGAATCTGATTCACCCTCTCCGTTTGACCGTCGGTCTGTGGATGATAAGTAGTGCTCAGATTCATACGAGTACCCAAAGAATCCTGAAAGGCTTTCCAAAACCTACTAGTAAAGATAGGATCACGATCACAAACAATACTGAGAGGGACACCATGGAGACGAACAATCTCCCTCATGTAAATCTCAGACAAACTAGAAGCATAACGGGTAGACTTGACCGGAATAAAATGAGCTGATTTGGTCAATCTATCCACAATAACCCAGATACTCTCATTACCCTTCCTAGTCCTCGGTAATCCATCAATGAAATCCATAGAAACCTGTTTCCACTTCCAATTGGGAATCTCAAGAGGCTGCAACAAACTAGGGGTCTTCTGATGATCTGCCTTGACTTGCTGACAAGTCGCACACCTATTAACAAAAATGGAAATATCTCGCCTCATACCTCTCCACCAATACAACTTCTTCATATCCTGGTACATCTTGGTCATGCCTGGATGAATAGAAAGTCTGGATTGATGATTCTCCTGAAGTAACTCCTATCTCAATCCATCAAAATTCGGGACACAAATCCTATTATTAATCCTCAACACACCTTTATCATCTAACTGAGCACCACTGCCATCAAGACTACTACCTCCAACTCTACTTCGAACATTCTCCTTAATCAATCTAAGCATCTGATCCTCATCCTTCCTAGCCATAATACGATCCACAAGAGGCGAAGAAACAACAAGCTGACACAACAAAGCCTTCTTCCTACTCAAAGCATCTGCCACAACATTAGCTTTCCCAGGGGTATAGTTGATGTCGAGGTCCTAAGAAGCAAGGAACTCTAACCACCTAACTTGTCTCTGGTTCAAATCCTTCTGAGAGAAAATATACTTCAAAGACTGATGATCTGTGAAAAGCTCAAACTTAGCACCCAACAGATGATGTCTCCACAGCTTCAAAGCAAAAACAACAGCAAGCAACTCTAGATCATGGGCAGCATAATTGGCTTCATGGGTCTTCAACTGACGACTAGCATAAGCAATCACCTTACCATCCTGCATCAGAACAGCTCCCAAACCTTCTCGACAAGCATCAGTGTATACCGTTAATCCCTCATTTCCACTTGGAACGGTAAGAAATGGTGCGGAAGTAAGCTTGTGCTTCAACTCACTGAATGAAGCCTTACACTCATCACTCCAAATAAACTTAGCATTCTTCCTAGTCAAAGCAGTGAGAGGTGCAGCGATCCGAGCGAAATTCTCAATGAATCTCCGGTAATAACCGACAAGGCCCAGAAAACTACGGATATCAGTAGGAGTCTTAGGAGTTTCCCAATCCTGTACATAATAGGGATAAATAAGGACAACAGGAAAGATAGAATAAATTGAATGAACAAGGAAAGAGAAGAAAAGAAAGACTTACATTGATCGCAGCGATCTTGACTGGATCAACAGAAACTCCATTACTGGAAACAATATGCCCGAGGAATCGGACTTCATCCTTCCAGAAATAGCATTTAGAAAATTTAGCCTTCAACTGATGATTTCTAAGAGTTTCAAGGACAGATTTCAAATGCGACTCATGCTCTTCCTCAGACTTAGAGAAAATGAGAATATCATCAACAAAGACTAGAACAAATTTATTAAGCACATCACAAAAGACACGATTCATTAAATCAACAAAGAAAGCAGGAGCATTAGTCAAACCAAAAGGCATGACTAACCATTCAAAGAATCCATTCTCAGTACGGAAAGCAGTCTTGGGAATACTTTCCTTAGCAACTCTGAGCTGGTGAAAACCTATGGCAAGATCAAGCTGAGAGAAAACAGTAGCACCATAAAGCTGATCAAACATATCATTGATGCGAGGCATTGGATATCTGTTTTTCATAGTGAGCTTGTTCAGCTCCCTATAATCAACACACATCCGGAGAGAACCATCGGACTTGGTGACGAAACCCACCGCAGCTCCCCATTCAGAATAGCTAGGTCTGATCAGACCCTTGGAAGACAGGTCCTCAATTTGCTTCCCTAACTCAACCTTCTCGCGGGGTGCCATTCTTCTAGGAGGAAGAACTACAGGTCGAGCTCTAGGAATAAGATCAATACGGAAATCAATTTCCCACTTAGGAGGTAAAGCAGTAACTTCACCAAATACATCGGGATAGAGTTTGACTACACGAGTCGACTGAAAGTCAACAGGAGAAGAATCCAAAGAGTAGATAAAATTTCCAGCAAAATCCTAAGGCATGCGGCACTGAATAACCAAAGAATCACCCTTATCTCCTACAAGAGTCACAATACGGGCTTTGCAAGAGATATGGGCATCATGCCTATCAAGCCAATCATCTCCGAGTAGTAAATCAAAAGCATCGAAACCAAGAACATAGAAATCTTCAGAAAACCGATAACCAGAATGAAAGAGTTTCACTTGTTTACAAATCTTATTAAGATTTGTGGGACCGCCAATAGGATTTGAAACACATAAAGGAACAGAAGCATACTCAGGAGAAAGGATATGTTCAAACTTATGACACAAATCATCAGAAATAAAACTATGTGAAGCTCCAGTATCAAATAAAACACGAACAGGATGATGAAATAAAGTAAAGGTGCCCTGAAGGGTACCTTGATCATCACTAGGAGCAGGAGTAGGTGCAGCAGGTGAAGAAGCAGATGTGACAGCAAAAACACCAGATGGCTTTCCCTTCTGATACAAAGGACAGTCATTCTTAAAATGACCTGGCTGAAGACAAACATGACAAAGATTGTTCCTGGTAACCTGAGGTGGAGGAACAGCAGCACTAACCGAAGTAGGGCAACTATTAGCATAGTGTCCCTTCTGGTCACATTTGAAGCAGGTAATGGTAGATAGATCAATAGGGTGCCTCTGAGAAGGAGAAGATGATGAAGATCCCAAGCCCAGATGCTTGAGCCAATTCTTCTTCTACTGGTGGAAATTGGGCTTTCTCTTCTTAGAATTTGCAGAGGAAGACTGAGATACATGAGCACCAGAAGCAGCAGGACCCTTGGAAGTAGGGTTCTCATAACGAATAGCCATATCCATAAGCTCAGTAAAAGTGCCATGAACATGTGCAATAAGACGATCGTAGAACTCTAGGAGAGCTCCAGCTATGAACTTCTCATTTTTCTTAAGCCGAGTGTCGATAAGACCAGGACCAAACTTGGAAAGTTCGTTGAACTTCCGCTCATACTCAGAAAAAGACATGGTACCCTGCTAAAGATCCATGAATTCTCGATAAAGCTGAGATTTCCCGGCTTCGGGCATCCATTTTGCCACAAAAGCCTCCCTGGAAAGAAGATACAGAAACAAAACTTAAGATAGATTCAAAAGAAAAGAAAAATGGGGAAAAATTCAAGATAACACAAAGGATACCTGAACTGCTCCCACGAAAGATCACCTTCGTTAGTGTGAGCTGTAATAGACTCCCACTAATCTAAGGTTGACTCTTGCAGCTGCCAAGCTGCTAACTGACGCTTCTGGACATCATTAATCTCAAGACCAGTAAAGATCCTCTCTAAACTCCGTAACCATTGCTGGGCTTCGATAATGCTCTCTGAACCGGTGAACTTAGTACCACCGAGCTGAGAGAATTCCTTACAAAGAACAGTAAACCTAACAGGTGCAACAGGTTGAGGAGCTGGGGCAGTACCACGACCCCTACCTCTAGCATTTCCACGATTCATCCTGAGAAATCAAGAATGAATTTTAGGACAAAGGTACAGAGAAGACAAAGATAAGCTAAGATAAGCCAAGATAAAATCACTTGGATGAATATCCTAATAACAGAAATTTCTAACAAGGTAGATACGGAAAGAAGGAAGTTTAGAAAATTGCTTTTAAAATAAGAAAATTTTATATCAAAATAATCTTCGAAAAATCCTTTGGAAAAATCATTTTAAATCATTTTAAAATCATTTTATACTTTGAAAATACGTTCACTCACAAAGAAATGATTCTGAGTTTGATTTCACTCATTCTAGGGTAATTCTACCCTATCTCTAATGAGTTTTTGCTCCATAGGCTAAGGTTTGCCTAAAACCAAAGCTCTGATACCAAATGTAACGACCCACTATTTTGGACCATTCAAATCGACAATAATCCACACATGTCAGACTTGAATAATGCAAAATAACAGATTGTAATAAAATTTGGAGCAAATAAAATCATTCACAGAATCACAAACACAGAAATATCAGAATAACTCGCAGTGGAAATAAAATAAGTAGTGGTTCATGAAGCCACCACAATACAGAGTCTCAAAACAGATACAAAATACATAGTCTGAAAACCAATACAGTTCTGAAATAAGTACAATAGAAATCCAAATACATAAGTCTCTAATACAAATGCTGAAATAGAACAACTGAAACTGAAATAGATAGATAACTAGATAAGCAGAATCTCCAGCGATTCCTAGCTCCAGAAAAGTGAAATCCAAAGCTGTAAATACTCAGGCTGACCCGAGCGTAAATAAAACACAAACACTCGAGTCAGGACATACATACTTATATAATGTAAACCAACTCAAGTGAACTGTAATAAAGGTACAAGTAACTTAAAGAATGCTTGGGATCGTCCATTCTTTACGAATCCGCTAAACTATCTACTATGTAGTAATATTCGCTATTAATATAATGTGTAATCATAAAATAAACATACTTTTAAATAGCGTTAAGGCTTTACATTTTCCACCTTAACACGTAATAGTCCCAGTAGTCTATCCAGTATTAGCATACTCCCAAAATGGGGGCTACCCTCGATACTCCACGGGCTACGGGAGAAATCACAAATCGTAGTAAAGCTCGATATGGTAGGTGACACGGCACACAAGGCAATGCCAGGGTAGATATACCAATTACGCATCCAGACTGGTAGTGACGCATAGCAGCCACTACCGCCCACCTCGAACAACACTCCCGAATCAAGGGTGGCCACCAAATCAATCACAAGTAATAGAATGGTATCGAAGAAGTGTGTCCGATCAGAGGTGCTACCTCCTTGGCCCGTCGATCGCTCCTGTTTTAGCCACCTTATGCCAACTCACGGGAGTTGGGTCCACATATATACCTTAGGATCGTTGCCACCATCCTACTTCATTCTGGAAACTCCACCGCGTACACAGTTGTCAAAGTGGTTTTCGATATCGACAGAGAGTATGTCCATATCCGATCCCGGTCTCTTTAACAACCAATCGTTATTATAACCCATGGTTATAAATTTAAAAACAGTTTATATTTCAATTCAAAATACTCCAATTAAACCATTTAAAAACAAAGTCATTATTGTTTTAAATCAAATATTCAATTCCCAAAATTTTAGCCTTTTCTGAGTTCATTTATTCACTTAAAAACATTAAAACATTGAAATTTCAGCTTTCACAGCATTTAAAAAGTGCCGCGGTAAGTTATATTTGAAAATAATTCAATTCAGCAAAGACAGCATTTATAAACTGCTGTAACAGTTCAGTTTTAAAGGAAAATTAGTTCAATTCAGAAAAGACAGCATTTACAGAACTGCTGTAATAGTTTAGAGTTCAAATTAAAGGTTTAAATTCAATTCAGAAAAGACAGCGTTTATAAACTATTGTAAAAGTTCAGTTATATACAAAGATCATATTTTAGCCTACTGCAGCACTTAACAAGTGCTATAGTAGCCCTTTCATTAGTTTCAGGTTGCCACAACAGCATTTACCAAGTGCTGTCATAGCCTTAGATCATTTTAGTCTTTAAGTTCATTTATGCAACCACAGCACTTACCAAGTGCTGCAGATTCTACTTAGTTCGGAATTAGTTCATTTCCAGAAATGATAGCATTTCTGAAGTGCTATAAATTGAATTTCCAGTTTTAAGTGCAATTCCAGCCATAAATAAACTTCAATTTAAATCATTTAAACTTATAAAAATCATATTTTTGCACATTAAAAATGTTCATTTAAATCCTTTAACTTTTTTATGAAGAAGAATTTTACAAATAAAAATAAAAAATTTCCAAAGTTCACTTATATAATTCAAGTGTGTCAATTCCCATTTTCATTTTAAACCGTTTATTTCAACACTTAAATTTAAATCTCCATTTTCCACCATTTAAACTTAATTTTCATTTTTAATTTAATTAACTTAAGTTTCCATTTTTTTTTAAAATCAGTCAAATTTTCAATTTTAAGTTACACTTTAAAATCACTATTTTCTTATCCATTTATTTTACATTTAAAACATAGAAAAACTTTGCCACTTTAATAAATCATTTAAAAATTCAATTTAAATCAATTTATCATATTTTTACATTTTAAAACATTTAAAAATTTCCAGAAAATATATAAGATAACCATGGGTCTGTATAATATTTTCTAGCCTAAGTCGAGTGATACGGATAATATATCATTTCAATCCGTAGTTTACAAAGAAAATCCGGGTTTTATCATTTCAAACCCGCAATCCCAAGTAAATAAAATTTAATTAAAAGTCGCTCAGGCTTATCATTTCAGCCCATAACGATCTTTCCCTATTCTAAAGTCCGTTCGGGTATGTATCATTTCAACCCATAGTGAACCTAATCTACAGGGAACTTGCAGTGTGATAAACTGATAAAAATGAACAGTATACAATATATAACAGTAACAGATGATATAACATGTGTATAAACAGGGATGAACATCATATAATCATAATATAACAGTTATAACAGGATGATATAATTTTACAGATTCAAATGGTGTCAATTTACTAGTTCTATAAGTACAAATCGTCTGGTGAGAATTTACTCACTTATTCAAGCTGGAGATGACAACCACAAACACACAACAAAGATTTCCAGAGGAACGAAAGCACGACAATGATTTGAGATTGGAAGAGCCAAAGCTATACCCCTTGAAAACATTACACAAAACAATACAAGTATGCATAAGTTCAACATGATTTAAACATCAAATAACATTAGAAACGATACCCAAAACAATATCCATTTGCATTGTACTTGTTCTCAACCTCATGTGCTTCAGCTAGGTAGTTGTTAAGCTCAGCCAAGGGGTGCTATAGGTCTGGTTTGGGTTTGCAAGTGGTCGGTCAACATGTGTTTTGAAGGTGAACAAGTCTAGGTGCATAAACTACCAATTCCAAGGCAAAATACATCATAACTATGCAATGGATGGGCTCGGCCAGAAGCTCTATGGCACGGCCAGTGGGTCCAGGTGGTGGTGGGTGACGTAGCAGAGGTTGGAGGTCAGGTCAGAGGTGGTGGTGGTGGTGGTAGTGATGGCTAAAGGTGGTAGAAGGTGGTGTTGACAATTCTAGGCTTGCTTGCATAGTTTGTGATGGTTTTAATGTATTTTTGGTGGTGATCTCTAGCCTAGATGGTTCGGCCTGGCCATGGTGGGGTACTAGGGGGTTGGTTGATTAGAAAACAAGGTGGTAGAGGTCAGGTCAGATCTGGTTGAGGAGGATCCAAGCTATGAAGTAGAGAACAGGTACAAAAATTCAATAGAAAAACTAGAAAAACAAAGGAAGAAGAAGATGAAATTTACCCAAACTCTACACAACAATGGCCGTGAGTTTTTTTGTTTGAGAAAGAATATTTTGTTGCATGAAAAATGAAGAGGAGTCAGTTGAAAGAATGTAGAAAAGGTACGGCCAAAATAATCGATGTATTGATTGAAATGAAACGGTGGAATACAAAAGGACTTAGGCAAATAAAAGGTCTCAAAACCCTTCAAATTTCCATTATCTATTTTGTAATTATAAATACATATAAATTTATGATAAATAAGGATAAAACTCAGAAATGAAAATAAAATGAAAAAATAAATAAATAAATTTTAATTAAATATAATTAAATTAAGAAAATGGCTTAAAAATGCAAACATTGTCCATAAATTACAAATAAATCACCATCGACTTTGGAAAATTATTTACTTCATTTAAAAAATATTCTAAAACAAAATTGGAAGTAAAATGATTATTAAACCATTTTCAAAGTGAAATAAATAATTAAATTCAGAGAAAATAGCAAAAGAATTTAAGAAATTGTTTAAAAATAGGAAACAGAAGATGAAAATTACAATAAAATACCATTAATTCTAGAAAAATTTCTACTTCACTATAAAAATATTTTCAAATGAAATAAATTCAAATTAAAAATAATTTCCAAAATATTGGGTTGTTACAAACTCTAGCTTGTTGAACTGGAAGTTTTTATTTTTATATTTTATGTTCATAAATCTCCAAGCTTGATTAAATACAAGTATCATTAGTTAACTGTTTGTTATTCTTTTGTGTCCACATTTATTTACTGTTTGATTTTCCCTCTTTTGATTTTGTAATTTTTCTTTTTGTGAAAATTATATTATTAACTTCATTCTATAAGCTGTAATGCCCCACTCCGAGACCCACATTAGCAAAGAGTATTACAAGGTAATACCATCTGCTAATACGGAGAATAGAGCTGGATAGGAAATACCATCTATAGCCTTGTCTTAACTATCTACTGAATACGTCGATAAATGTAGCATATTTTTTTTTCATGTGGATTGACATATCCAATAGATATTTAATACAAAACTATAATGGCTATAAGATCTAACAGAACAAAATATAACAACTCAAATGTAAAACATCACAGAATAGCAGAATGACATACATATGTCTAAATACAAATACATCTCCAGTACAAATCCAAAATGTTACAACTAAGTGGTATGGTGGTGGTTATGACATAAAAAAGAAAAACAATGTTTGATTGCACTTCAGTTGGTACTTGGAAGTATAGATTGTTGAGTTGTTGCTGCTAAAGTGAAAACTACAATGTGTTATATTTTACTGCAATGTTTGATCAATGACATTCTTTCAGATTTCATGTCATTCTTCATATGTAAATTTTGTTTCCTTTATATGTAAGCACTGCAACTCTTAATATTTTAGCTAAAGATGTTTGTACTATGTGGTATATAAACTTTAGTCTTGATTTTGGTTTGTGATTATTGTTACCCGACATTTTCATGTGAGAAGCATCGGTTATTGTTGCGTTGCTGCTATTTCCCTTGAACAAAATCTGTGACTTTTTCCAATCGATTGTAGAAATTATGATTTTAAAATATAAAACATCAAACGATAATGTTTTTCTGATGAATATATAAAAAAATAAAGAATGATCTCAAATCAACCTTGAGAAGACAAAAAATCTCGTTTTCTATTCTGTTTTTACTTTCAGCTGCTGCGATAATGTAAACTAGCCTACATACAATTATAAACTCGCCATTTATACTTGTATATTCTTCTACTTTTCCATTTAACTATTTTTAAATGTAATTTTTTTTCCACATACTTTTTTTAAAAATAATTAGTACGTTAAAACATGGTATTTGGAAAAGTTGTATGTTGTCACTATTATAAACATTATCAAAAGCAAGCAATTAGAAGGATTTTTGAGTTTTATAAATTAAAATGAAGATAGGATTTTATAAATTAAAATAAAATTTTGGTACTGAAACTTAGTAACGAAATTTATTTATTTTGATATTGTAGAGTTTTAAAAATGACGAACACATCATCAAGTTGTAGTAACAAGGATGTTTGTTGTGCCAATGACACTGTAGTTATGGAAGAACTGCGAAACTTAGACTACTTTGCCGAAAACACAAATAATGCTTCAAATAATGATGTCATGATAAGAGATTTAAAAGAACGGTTAGTTGGTAAAAATGCGCTGCCTCTTAGTGGTGAATTATTTCATATGCATTGTTGCACGCACATACTAAATTTGATTGTTCAAGATGGATTAAAAGTGGTGCAAGGTCTTTTTGAAAAAAAATTAGAGAAAGCGTCAATTATACAAAATCATCACAAATGAGAAAACAAAATTGGGAAAATGCATTGGCTCAAACTCAATTAGTTGGGAAAGGAGTGTCTTATGATGTTCCAACACGTTGGAATTCAACATATCTAATGCTTGAAAGTGCTCTTGAAGTACGTCCGACATTTGAGCGATTGGTCGGAAAGAGGAAAAAACGGAGTCTTTGTCTAAAGAAATACGTTGAGAACCATCAAATGAAGAATGTGAAATAGGAAAAGAAATATGTGAATGTTTGAAAATATTTTACGAAGTTACACTTAAATTTTCGGGCGTTAAATATCCTACGGCTAATTTATATTTTAAAAGCATGTGCGATGTCTATGAAAGTATTTTAACTTGGGAGCTAAATGAACATGAGTATATTCAACGTATGGTCCAAAAGATGAGGATTAAGTTTGATAAGTATTGGAACACTTGCAATCTAATGATGAGTGTTAGTATGGTTTTAGATCCCCGTTATAGAATGACTTATATTGAATTTTTCTTTGACGTGGTATACGGCGATCATTCACAAGTTCATGTTGCAAAAATTCATGAATCTTTGAAATCTCTATTTTCTTTATATGAAATGGAATTCTCGTCTTCTAAGGGGCAATCTACCAATTCTTCATGTGATACTTTTGATTCTTCTAATGTTGGTTCAAAAAAGAGAACAAAAATGGATTTAAAGTGGAGAAACTATGTTAAGCAAAAAATTGGTAGCTCACACGCTTTGAAAACGGAACTTGATAAGTATTTAGAAGATGAATTGTTACCCATGGGTGAGGAAGAGGACAATTTTGATATTTTGACATGGTGGAAAACCAATTGTCCAACTTTTCCAATTCTTGCAAGGATGGCTCGTGATATTTTAGCTGTTCCGGTATAACCCGTAGCATCCGAATCATTGTTTAGTAGTGAAGGTAGATTGATTTCCGAGAGTAGATCTTCATTATCTACGGATATTGTAGAAGCTTTGAGTTGTATAAAGGATTGGTTGCCATCCGATATTGGTAAAACTATTGTATTTTTCTACGTGTTTTCAACACAATAATTATCTCATATATGCTATAATTGCTTTGTTTTCCTTCTTTTAATATGTCATAATGTCGAGTTTGTAGATGACGCTTCGATTTCAGTATAAACCTACTTCGCATTAGAGGGTAATGGTAAGTGTTCATAAACATACAAACTGTCCATAAACATACATTGTTCATGTTTAGTTGGAGTTTTTCTTACTTGCCATGTTCATGCTCTCTAGGTAAGATTCAGTTATTGGAGTTCTTCTTCCTCGGAAGGTTTCACATCATCTTTCCAGGTAAGATTTACCATGATGAATTAAACAGTTTGAAACATCAAGCTCGGTCGAGCTTGATGTTTCAAACAGAAAGCCCAAGCTTGCTGTTTCAAAATACTATGATTTGAGTTTTTCTAAATTTTTATGGTTTGATAAATTTTTATGTATTACAAGGTTTTTTATCTTTTTTTCAGTCAAAAAAAAATGAAATATGCATTATATTGATTAATTTTCGGATATTTTCGGATACATTTTGAGGTTCGGATACGGATATTTTCGGATATCCAAAAATATCTGTATTTGCTAAGCCGGATACAAATATTTTCGAATATCCGAAAATATTCGCGGATACGGATAATATTCAACGGATATTCACGGATATCGGATACGGATTCGGATACGGATACAGATTTTTCATTTTCGGATACGGATACGGATACAGCACTATCCGTATCCAATTGCATCCGTTTACAGGTCTAGGTAGCCTGCAGTATAAACTGCAGTGCTTTTATCAACACACTTTTTATATAAAAGTGGATATGCTTTTTTTTTTCCGCGGCTTCTAGTAGGCTAAAGGAAGGAAGATAACGATAGACAGCCTCTATTTGTCACCTGAAAAAAGGTAAGTGGCTTGGTATCTACGTTTTATGTTTTCGGTGCTGAAAAGATAGGTGGGCAGGGAAACTTAATTGTGAATACGACTATGATGAGCGACACTGGTCGGTTTGGACATTAATGTTGTATTCACATCGATCGCTTTTTATCAAACTCCAAACTCCACTATAGCCTCTAAATAGGAAACATATGTCATTATGCAGTATAGTATATTTTTTTATTCAACTATGTTATAGGTGAACTAACTATAAATTATGGCTGAAGCAGCAGCGTATAAGACTATAAATTTATTTTCTCCTAATTGGTAATCTACGTAAAGAAGAAGTGTACAAATTTTAATTTTTCTACTGATAGACAATGGCAGAGGCAATCAATGGCTTCAGACAACGGATATTTACATAGGACATACTGGTTAATAATTATTTCAGAATGGACACAAACGAAAAAATAAGCGTATTTTTAAGGAATTCAACATGAACCACTTCCGTCGTTGAATCCTTCGATAAAAATGTATGGTAGGTAGAGGGGAGTGACCATGAAAGAAACGTGTGCTTGGATACATATTCTTTATTTGTTTGCTCCACGTCTCATTGCTTATAGCCTTAACCTTATCATTCTTTATTTTCTACTGTATTTCTCCGAACGTTGAAAAATATGCAGGTCTATTTTACAATCAAAACAAAATTCTTTCATTCAAAAGGATTCCTTTATTTTAAAAGCCAAACGAATAAAATGTCAACCCAGTCATACTCATTCATGAATTGCAGATGGAAGTAACGTTAATCAAGTATAATTATCGAAGTCAAAGAGAGTACTTTTGTAAAGCGTTTTTATTTCCCAACAAATTTGACCTTTATTTTTCATATGGATCCCGCTTGGGAGATCTCTAGTGGTGGCTACGTAAGCAAAAATGAGATTAATTCCCAGTTTATTTCCTCCTCCCACACTCTACTAGTAGAAGTTTGAGCTTTGGAAAAGAAAACGAAGACCGTACTCCCGCATTTATTTTAAAACGTGAATATCCTAGACAGTTTTTAGAATTTCGTTTAAACTCAAAATATTTTCAAAAAATTGTTTAGACGGAAAGGGTTTCTAAAGTCTGTTTAAATCTCTAAACATCATTCTTTTCACCGAATAAATTATAACAATATAATATATGCTAAAATTATATCTAAATGAATTTTCTCAATTTTTCAACAAAGCAAACTCAAATTTTTTAATTGTTGAAGATGAAAATACATAATAACATTTGATACAATACAAAGTACCGACTAAAATATAATTTACTATTATAAACCATAATAAGAAAATACGAAAATAAGTAAACAAACACATGTAAACGTTACAACATATTTACATTGCTAAACTACCCTCTTCTTGTTGGCCCCTTTGTCCCTGAGTCCTTTAAATATTGGATTTTTAACTAGAACATACTCTAGATGGTCCCATGTAGAAGAGAAACATATTTTGCTAATATTCTTCTTCTTCCTATCTATCACATGTACGTCCTTCTTAGACTTTTTAGTTCGGATCTTTCTCTAAGAGCCCTTATTCAATCTGCATCTTGTTGAATCTGCACTTTCAAGATCTTTATATTTTGCTCTTTTAGCCTCAAATGTTTCTTTTTTTAGGATGAGGCAATCGAAATATCCTTTAGAAGTGCAGTTAGCTTGTCACTAGCCACTACCACGTCGCTAGCTTCATTATTTCTCAAAAGACTTCTCTTGCTTGATTTTATTTCTTTAAGACGACCTGCAACCCCTTTATATAATATTCCTTAAGTAGGAGTTGTTGGATTATTATTCTTCCCCTTGATATTTAATGACATTAGGGAATCATTCGACTAGCATGGCGATGAATCCACTGAGATTCTTAAAGATACATTACTGAAAATTAATCCTTCAGGATGTCTCCTTGATTGTCACTATCTTCATTGAGATTTTACCAATTTGGTCTCATACTAAGAATTTTAAATGGCTCACAAGCTTTGGAATCAGTATTGTAAACGTCCCGATATATTCTATTGTAGTCATCTTTCAAGTCTCTAAGCGATCGACCGCTTACCTAAGTCTAACTTTTGTGAAAAAAGAGTGTTCGTTATATACAAAACAAAACTCTAGCAATGTTATCCAAATTGTCTGTATTTTGCATTATATGTTATGATCTGAATATTTTACAAGATGAGACAAATCAACATTTTTGACCTTGATACTGGACTCCAGCAGTGGTAGAAGTTAACAAGCATTATTGTAACAACTCCAACTCACATCATAATGAACATTAAAAGTTTCAAGCCAATGGTTACATATGTCAACTTGGTAAAATCTAAAGGAGTAAAACCAATCTCGGCATTTGGAAATAAAAATGTATATGTCACAGACCACCATCACTCTACTGTAGCTTTAATATACTAATTATATGAATTTTTGAGTTCTATGTCCATAAATTTACTAGATATTTTAACAAGCAGATCTCTAATATGTGGATGTACATTTAATTTTTTCCACCATTTCAACATTGTCGTAAAAGCTTCATGGCAACTCATTCTACCTGTTGGAACTGGACTAACCCGCAGCGGAAGTTATGAATGAATTTCAAAAAATTTACCCTATTGGATCTTTATTGGACCTATGAAGTCTAACTGAATTAGAACATTTCTAAATTTCATTTAAATAAAATCATTTATTTTATTTAAATTCAAATATATTAAGAAATAAAATTAATTTTATTTGATTTATTTTATACATAAATGTACCATCAAACCGACCGTAGGGAGGTTTGCCTACTTCTAGGCAAAATCAATTTTCCTGAAGCCAAAAAAAACAATCCCCTTGTTTTGCTATTTTTTTTTCCGTTCCCTTCTCCCCATATTTTCTCTCGTTCTTTTTCCCCGTTTTTCTCCCCTGAATTTTCTCTTCCTCGCCGCGTTTTATCACTTTGACAAATTCACCTCCGTTCTTTCCGTTCAACCCTCTCTTCCACATACTCGCTCAACAATTAGTTCAGAAACGAACGCAATACAAATTGCTGGTCTTTGAATAGGTTCGTTTTACACGAATTTACAAATTGCTGCTTACTACAGTTTTTGAATAGGCTGTGATTAAGGATGAACACTCACTGGTCCATATGTTACGTCTTACATTGGCTCGCCCAATACTCCCTTCTTTTTTCGTCTTCAAAATGGATCAGCATGCTGAGCAGTGGGATCTTATCATCAAGGTATGATTTTTAACAACTTTCTAAAAATTTTGGACTGTTTTAATGGTTTTGTTGGAAGATTTGAAGCTTTATGTGATTTATAGAGTGCATCAGTGCATGAATCGATCAAAATCGTTAATTTCTAGCTTTATTATTGTTTTGTCTAAATTGGACATCTAAAAGGTTTGATGGTGAGTTCTAGACATGTATGTAAGAATTATCTGTTGATACTGATTTACTTGTTTATATTTCTGCTTCCAGCGAATTTTGTTTTGAATGGTTCCAACTAAACTATACATTAGGGCCATCTGTCTCATATATTATTTATGTTTTCGATTGAATTTAAGTTGAGTAGGATTGGTTTTATATAAGGTTTGCCTGCCAGCCCCTTTGACCCATTTCCTAATTTGAGCATTAATAACATAGGAAAGATAGTTTCATGATTCCTGTTTAAGCACTGATTTTATTATCATTACCTTGGACTGAACATGGGCTCCAATTGTGGAACAAAAGGCTTGTAGCGATTTTGTTTTTCTTCTTTTTCATGACAGTTCTCTGTTAGGTATTGTTACACCTTTGTGCGTCAAGGTGGTGTTAGGTATTGCTTGGTGCTGCTATTCTAGTACATCAAAATCTTGTGCTTTTATCTTCTGTTCCTCTTGCCCATGAGTGTGTACTTGCTAGTTTAGACATATTTTTTTCTTGAACTTGTGATGGCAATCATTTATACGATGTAGTTATTGTTCACGCATACTCAGTTATTTGCACACAATTTATGATACTAACCTAGTAACACAGTTTGTATAAGGTTCTTCTCTTTTAATTTACGTATTTTGTAGACACTATTTCTCTACATAGCTTGTTTTGGATGGTCATCTTAAAAATACGTATAGGAACTTAATTCTATAGAGTACATAGTTCATTGCTATCTTAAAAGTACTACAACCATAGTATGTCTGCTGTGCACAGTTTGATGAGATGCCTCATTGAATATCCACCAGTCTCTTTAGTGTGCAATCTACTTTATATAGGAAGGGATTAACTTTGACTTGTGACTTTATTATCTCTTAACTTTGTCCTAACTATTACCGCCGTAATGCTTTAGGAAACTGTCTGTTAGTACTCTATCGGTATTGTGCTATGTATTATACCGCATTATGTATCATGTTATTAATACTCTCTCAGCTGCATGCACACCTGTATTACATTTTCACCTTTTCTTTTCCTGGCATTTTAGGTTAAACTAGGTTGGTACCCGTGCTTCGCACACGGGTAAGTGGTGGAGATGACATAATGATTATCGAGTATTGCATATAAGTTGTATAGCAGCTTGTGTGCTGACTTCATGTGTTGCCTTTTGTAATATTGAGCCTTGAGAGGTCGAACTGGACTTGCATGCTTTTACAAATTGGGAATACGGTGTTCATGTTATACTATAGTAGCATCTGGTACATAATCATCTAATACTTAACAACAAAATAGAGGAATCGATTGTGTTGTGACTTATGATCAGGCTGTTTGAGAAAAATTTGTATTTCAATGCACTGATTTTTATATCAAACCATTTTGTTCTGAAAACCAAAGTTGTAAATAATGTAACCTCAGTCGTGAGGACCTATTTAAGAAAGCTAGTAAGGTATAGGTCAGTTGTGTAACTATATTAAAGTATAAGTCACCATCACACTTACCATTAGAATACACAATTATGAAAATCAACATAGCAACCTTTTGACGATGCACACTGTCGGTAGAGTAAATTCAGCTTGAGAGCATAAATAAAAATCTCTCTTTTTTTAAAAGTAGTAGAATGACTTGTAATCTGCCATTTTTTCTGTCACATTGTTACGGAATGTTGATTACCCACTCTTAATGTATCAAATTTGAAGTAGAAATCAGACAGTAATTATATTTTTCATAGAAAACAAACGGTGTATATGAAAATCCAGTACAAATTAAACAAATAATAAGTGCATTAAATGAGTATATGAATGGTTCAAATAAATAGTAAAAGAAATGACTAATAGTTAATGAAAGATGAAGTTTTCAGTGCAAATTTGGTATACATAGCAATGACAGATAAAATGACAACGTCGCTAGTTGATTGGATGGTTTTGAAAAAGTTGATATTCATTTTTTCCAATCTTCTTGCAACCTTTTGTCTCGATTTTTTATTATGGTGGCTTTGTAGTTGTACTTCTTCATCAGCATCCCCTTTATCAGTATCCTGGTAGTTGTAAGATAATATAACTGTTATTCAAACGGACAATTTTATGATGACTGCTAACATATAAATGAGTATAGAAGGTAGGTTAGTAGTAAAAGGTTAACATGTAATAACCTTGTACTTCTATTTCAATTGCCAATATGTACATATCAGTTTAAAGGATAACCAATTCACAATATTCAAAAAATTTCCTACATCATTTTTTGTTTGGTGGAATATTTGGACTGGATGAAAAGCATATAGTATCAGTGGTCAACAATTTGAAACAATATTTACGATAAGTTTTGAGGTAGGAGATACATGCATTAATGACGATGCCTTAATGGGCACCCCTTCTGGTAGTTGTTGGTACATTGGATTTTGAAAAAATTTCAATGTTTACAGGTTGCATCTCGTCAACCTTTTGGCAACAGAGTGTGCGATTTGTTTATTACTGTTCATGTGTAAGTGCCAAAGTAAAAGTAAACATACAATAATGGATCGATAACCTTTTTTCATTTCCAACCTGCAATAGATGAGTAGGCTTTAGTGCTCACATTCTAACCATTTTCAGAATTGTTAAATTGATCACTTGGAGGCGTATTCTTTATCATAAAATATAAGTAATTACCATGTGCGAATTTGGTACTAAAAACTGTAGTTAGAACTTAGAAGTTTGTCTTACTGACTTATGAGAAATAAAATTCTGAATTTAATTTTTAGGCTATGATACATTTGGTATTTTTGGAAGGTTGTTTGGATATTGCAGCAGTCATTGTCTTTACTCTGTTTAACAATTTTTCTAGTAGTCAAGTATATTTGTCACCCATTTCATTTTGTAATTAGTTGGTTTGGATTCGAATAGTGCGTCCACCCTTACATTTTTTTCAAAAGTATTTTGAACCTTAGCTGCTCAATTTTCCTGGTCATTTCAATAATCATTATACAGTTTATTACTTATGATATTGTTGTTTGTAGTAGATGTGAGTAAATATATGGTAGCACATAAGAGCAAGGAGTAGTTAATTTACCATATTTGAAATCCTTATTAGCCCATCAATTGTTAGCCCTATAAATGCTTCTGCATCTCGTTCAAAGGCGGTGACAGTTGTCGACATCGACGCACCTAAGATATCCACATTAAGTCGTTATCTAGTATGTATGTGGTTTTAGTAATTTATAATGTGTCGGAGAAGTTATAGTAGATGAAGGTTTCATGCCTATAGATGGTATCTAGTATGTATGTGGAGTATAATTTTTTGAAAAATAAATAAAACAATGTAGCCGTTAACGTAGTAGATATTGCTTGCATTTTCAAACAACAGATGCTATTGAGAGATAACTAACTTAACGTTTCCTTAATGAGAATTGCATGCGTCAAATAGTGATAACTACAGTCTACAAAACCTATATACATCAATTAAGAATATAAATGCAAGGTAGATAATGTTCGAGCAAGTAAATAGTTGTAACTATTACAGTCTACACTGAATTAAAATATAGATCGAACATATAGCTCATAAAAGTTTTATTTCAAAAAGAAGCATTACAAATAATAGCACATAAAAGTTATGATTCCACCAATGTATGGAAAAATAAACACATTAGTAATACTCACTAATTTTTTAAAAATGGTAAATTTTACAGCAGTAACAAAATAAATGAATTGACAATTATCACAGTAAAATCTAATATGCTTTTTTGCAACCATATTCGTCAAAACTCTAGCTTACAAAATCAGCAACATACTAAGTTAATCAATTAACACAAGTTGGCTTACCATGGATGCACAAATTGTTTTAACGATAAGTAGTCTAACCTGGTTCAATTTGGAAAAAGAAAAATTCAGGAACGTTGAGCGATATATTCTACCTTGAGCCAAGCAACAAACATATTTTGTGAAGTAAGCAGTGAAAGGTTGTCGACAATAGATAAATAAGCCGAGTCGCCGACAATGGTTGATGCAAGCTTCTTTAACTCATAATTTGCGTATTGTTCACATCCAAAATAAAAAAAATTGAAATTAAAGTAACATATAAGTGGTACTCAAATATTCAGGTCCATATTTGGGATTTTAATTCGGATTTATCATCAATACGATACATATGAATACTTTAGAAACAGATGGAAGTGTATTCATTCTAAATTTCATATTCCTAAGCATATAATAAAGCCCTACCCAAACAAATTAAATACTATACGATATATTTTGAAGTACATACCAAATATTTTGAAAATAAATAAGTGTGTAACAAACCTATAAATATTGACCATGTCTTATGTTAAACAAATTGTTTCTTAAACCGTTTAAAGGTAAAATATCATTGAGTTCATATTCATTTACCATCAGTTAAAGTTATTGGAATCGTAACATAAGCACAGCAATAATACTCACTAATTTTTTTAAAGCGGTAAATTTTACAGCAGTAATAAAATAAATGAATTCACAATTATCACATTAGAATCTCATACGCTTTTTTGCTTACAATAATCAACACTATAATAAGTTAGTCGATTAACACAATTTGGCTTACTATGGATGCAACACTTGTTTTATGGATAAGTATTCTGACCTAGTTCAAAGTGGAAAAAGAAAAATTCATGAAAGCAAACCGATATATTCTTACCTTGAACCAGTCGATGACCAGATTTTGTGAAGTGGTGAAAGGTTGCCGACAACTACTAAGCAGGCTGATAATGGGCTGGTGCAACCGCCATAGGTCCTCGAATCTGCTGCAACTATATCCGAACCGACAAACTGCTATTCCAACACCTACTTACACATCCAACCACTGTAGACATGAATGAAGCTCAAACATCTTGAGGCATGCAAAATATATCGAGAACTGTAAAAAAAATAGAACAAAGGAATAAATAAGATTACCAAAAACTGCTATTACAGCCAAGGAAAACCGTCCGACAACCGTAAGTTGAAGATGGAGAAATAAATTAGATTACCAAATACTTCGTTTACTTCAATTAAATCGTGTTTCAGGCTTTGAATGATGTTGATGTAATATTAGAGAATCAATTTGGGATCGGTCCTTCAAGTAGACGGAGTGGAGGATTGGTAATCGATTTGGGATCGTGGCAGCAAGTAGAACGTAGAGGATTGAAATCTCAGAAGGACTGAAATTATTTGATACCAAATTTTGTGGTAGGGTTTAAAATGAGGTGAAAATTTGATAACCGTATGAGATGTGGGAAGAACGGTTATTTTTTATGCGGTGACTTTTTTTTAATATAAACTTGTAGGACGGAAGAAGGAAACCAAACAGCAGTTGAGATCTATAAAAATATGGCTTTCTGTGAGGCCACATAAGCATTTTGAGGATTGTGCTTTTATGTTTAAGTAATAGATATGGAGATACACTTAGACGAATTGGAGCTCACGTCCATCTGAAGCTCATGGATCACAACATTACCAAACTTAGAGCAAAAATTTGCTCGCTTTTCAAGTTCAGCCATGATACTAACCTTATACTGACATATATTGATGTAGATGGGACATTGTTACATTAGACAACAATGATGAACTTTTCGATGTTGTTATCAGTCAGCGCTTGAACCCTCTCCGAATAGCTGTTGAGTTGAAGTCAAAGCCGGACACATCATCTGCTAAATCTTCACAGCATGAAACCGCACCTGTCACCAACATACAATCAGAACCTGTTACGAATCCACTCATGACAGCACTCTTGAATCTGTTAAATGTTGCAGATAAAGCTATATCAAATTCTCCTGCTTCTGAAGTGATAAAATCTGAGCAATTTAAAAGCGTGCTGGATAATATTCATAAGGATGTGAAGAAAGCTATGTCTTTCTCGCTTGCACTATCAAACCTTGTTGATCCACTCTTTAAGGTTGTAAATCAAGCTGACCCCATTTGTGATTCATAATCAAGCACACCGTCTACAAATGTTGTTCCAAGTAATCCACTGGATCTTAATGCTCCTTGTGCATCAAAACCATGGGATTTTCCTGCTCTGATAACCAATGAAATTGCTTATTCAGTTAAAAATCAGAGCGATCCTGGACAGACTGCTAATGCAGCTAGACCATTGTCTCCACTTGAAGAATTACTTGTTGTAGCTGCAAAAAAATACCCAAACAACATGAAGGTACATAATCTGGTAGTTCTGATGTTCGTGGAAAAAATACTGTTACTGTACATGAACCCTATGTTTTGGAGCAAAGTTATGGATATGCTCCAGCAAATCCTTCATCTACACTTGCAATGCATAATGATAAAAAATACTTTAAATGAGACTCAGATTTCTTATGAATCACCGATTTCACCCTAATACTTCAAATAATAGAGAAGACGGGGCACTTCATTCTTGGATGCCTTTTTTTCCAAGGTCCCACTTTGCTGTAGAGAGTTTATTTCACAAAGGCGTTCAGTGCGATGGATGTGGCATGCTTCCAACTAAGGGATCCAGATTTAAGTCCAAAGTGTAAGAATTTGGATTTTCAAATGTTATATATTCAATTTGTGTTCTTGTTATGCTGATATCTTGCCTTTTTTTAACAGACTGGAAGACTATGATTTACGTAACGTTTGTTACAACCGGATACCTTCTAGAAAGGGAAGAAAAATGGATTATATAAAAATTGATCTACCTCGCATTGCACATAGGCTGTCCTTCAAAGGAAGGCATAATCATGTATGATATGATATCTTTGCAATTCTTTTACCTGGCGATACTCTTGATCAGCTAGAACACATAGATAGCTGTTTCTTAAAATTTTTGCAAGGGAGTTCACATACATTGCGTCCATTTTTTAGTTTCTTTTTGTTATTAGCCTTATCCCACTCCTTAGGGTGCGGATTATTTACTTTATATAATTTTTCTTAGTTAGCCTAGCATGCCACCATACAGTTGGTCCGGTTCAAATAATTGATTACAAAATTTCAATTTAAATTTTTAGAAATATTTTCTATAGATATTGTACATATACCATGGTCACTAACTTAAATTCTTAATTCAAATATCAGCATCATAGACCTAACTACCCATTGCAGACTGTGTTTCGTGGCTACAATGCTGCAAAACCACAATGGAACAACCATGAAAGCCTATTCATTAAATAGATATATTTTTAGCTGAAAGTTTCAATATAATCATGGGTTTGAATCACAACCATAATTAAAATCAGTATATATGTTTAGCTGGAAATTTTAATGTTATACGATATCATGAATCCAATTCTCATAAGAAAATATATCCTTTTTCTTTTTATTTTCTGATTCATTTATCTATTATATTTTCATTATCCGTACAATTTTTATTAAATATTCATCATTCAAAGAAAAAAAGATAATAATAATTTTAGGCTGGTTCTGTTGATTGACTGAATGTTTTTGTATTTCTGATTAAACAGATGGGTGTGTTTGAATTTTTTTTTATGCCCGTAGACCCGAATCTTCTAAATCTTAGGACTAAAATCTGTTTTGGATAAAATTGACGATTTTTTTTTTACTCTTTAAAACTGGAATCCAACCTTTTTTAAAAGATTTTTTAGTTGTAACAATGTTGTTGATCCAAATGAATTCATATAAAAAAAGGTGCAGCAGCAGCAACAAATCTTGTCTACAACAGTCATGACAGCAGTTCTTATCTGGTATTATGTATATGATTTAACATTAAAATATGATTTTGTTTTCTTTCTAATAATTCATATAACTTCAACCCTTTTTACTCAAGATTAAATGTCAAAAGCCATTTTAAATCGATAGCTACAGGTGTGAATGATATTATTCAGTAGTAGCTGGATTGAAACACTACAGGAAAGAAGAAAAATAATGGCAAGAGAAGGAAGAAGAGAACAAGATTTTGCATGCCTGAATGGTGGTATCTGCAGCCAAATGCAGATGATAATAATGCGGATGATATTAAAATATGTTTTTAATATAGATCTATAGCCTGTAGTTCAGTTGTGAATCATAAACTATAAAAGAAAATATTTGGCTTTATAATAAAATAAAAAATCTTCATTGTTTCTGTGTACCTTTGCTAACTAAGAATTTTATAATGCACATTACATCAGTGTTATGTGTCATATTTCATTTCCTGTATGCTACTTGCACTCAACCTAGCATCTTGAACAGAAATGCACTGTATTATTTTAAAGTCTGCTATTTTATTTTTATAGATCTTTTAATTTAAAATTCATTCTTTAATTTGACAGATTTGTTGTTTCTGATTCATAAATCTATAAAGAAGTATATAATAATATTTTCAAAAAGTCTACTTTTTTTAAACGCTGATCTTTTCCATTTAAAATTCATTCAAAATGCAGGTCAAATTCATAATTAAGACAAAAATTAACAATATTTTTTTCATCTGATATTATACAATTTAACGGTCGGTTTTTCCACCGTTGTGCGGTTATACTAGTATACATATATGTGTGAGTGTATGTGTAACATAATAATCCGTGAAAGGTATAATATGTCCATATGTAGATATTGGGATTTACATCGCAACAGACATATTAACTCATTTTGTATGTCATGTATGTTGTCCAAATATGTGCATGTATATGTGTTATAAAATACACACACACATATGTATGTATAAATATATTATATATAATATATGAGCATAAAACATTTATATATAAATAAATATATATATATATATATTTAAAGAGAGAACAATTGTTAAAATTTATTTATAATTCAAAATTAACTTAGTTTTGAAAACATAATAATTTTAGTATTTTAATTGTATATATTATGAATAAAATAATGTTTTCATCCATAAATAATTAACATAAAATAATCTATTGATAAAAATTCAAATTTTACAATTTTCGAAATTCTAGGATCATAAAATAGAGCTTAGAAAAAATCTGGAGATTTTTCAAAGTTGAAATATTATTTTTAAAAACAAATACATTGATTTCGGCAATAATTATTTAATATAAAATAATATATTATTACAAATTAAAATTTTAAAATTTCAGAAATTTTAGGATTATGAATGAAAGGTAACGAAAATTTTTGAAGAATTTTTCAATTAAATTATTATTTTTAATAAATCATAAACAGTTTTTCCGAAATAATATTAATTATTAAAAATAAAAATTTTATTGAAAAAATCCTAAATTTTTTCTATACATTTATGGAATGATATAATCTTTTTAAAACATATAAAATTGAATTTTTAATGTAATAATTATCTTATATATAATAAACAATTCAAAATTCAATAAATATTAATTTAAAAATATGAATATATGTACGATAATTAATTTTCGAAGTTTTAAATTCATATTATATCTAAATAAGTGTACTAAAACTTTTAAATCATATATATATATATTATATGCATATGCTATTATGAGAGAGAAATATACGCTAATATATATATATATATATATGAATTTATTAATAAATATATATAAAACAATTATTAATGAAAAAATTTGGTTTTTTACAGTAAACAACATTTGTCTATACATAAATCAAATAGTATAATAAACAAATTATGCACATAATCAAACTGATTTGTGACAACTACATCTACTTACAAAATCTCACCTAACTAAATATATAATAGCAATATATTTAAACAGATATGAAATTGCTCATTATAGGATCATAGAATATAATTTAATTACTGTAATATGAATTAAAATTACTAATTTAATGATGCCTTTGAATCCACGTTGAAGCAATGACTTCCCTTCCTTTTACTGTTCTTGATTCGTCAGATTGCAAGTCCGGAATCACCGACCTCTAACTATCGAATAGTATTATTTTAATTTGAAATATATTTGAGAATTTTGGAGTGGATTGAGAGCTATGTTTTAACCAACAATGTAGAAGGTAATGGCTGCCAAAAAAAAGGGTTAGTCCTTATATATATATATATATATATATATATTTATATATATATATATATGGTTGTATTAAAGAGAAACGAGGAAAACCTTTTTACCAATTCTCACTTGATCTCAACCCATTATCTCTAAGCCAATTCCCAATGTTTTAGCCACCCCTAGACCTTCTCAAAACCAAAATTTTGCAGCCCTAATGATGGGCCTTAAACCCATCAAAGCCCAATCCAAAATACTACGCAATTAAATCTAATTAATCGTTTGTCGATATTGTATATCGATCGATATATTTATAACTATTATAAATATATATAACATTATTTATTTCTCAAATCATATTCAAAATTTATAATTAATATTTCATAAATATTAATTAATTTACTTAATTTATAACAATTATAAACTAATTAAATCGTTCGTTCTTAAGGGAATTCATCATTTCTGCTATGTAACTCTTGGGTGTAAATTTGGTGAGCGATTAACATCGAACTATTCTGATGTTAACGTTCACAAGTCACTTAGCAGGTGGTGTGACATTATGGCCAAATTTTTCGCTTACTCATTTTCGGTAAAATCTAATTTTAGTTTAATAAGTGTTATCCGGTTGTGACATTTGTTTACACCAATTCTCTTCGTCAAAACTATATCATTTTGGACTTATGGAATTTGGTAATGATCAAAATTCCAACCTCGTCCACATTCAATTTTATAGTCCAAATACAAAGTCCTTGGTTCAATAATAACAATTATTATTAACCGAAATGCTCTGGCCAGAGACTTTGACTTTGAGTTGACTTGAGTTGACTGTGATACTAACCGCATATAACTGAGGAGACGATTCCTCTCTTAAATAGTGCTTCACTTCCAATACTTCCACTCGACCTAACTATAGTCACTCGATGGACACCTTGCCATGATTTGGCTATAATCAAAGCGGAGCTTTCATATTGAAGATCCACAGTATTCTCAAGTCGAGAGAACTGTGTAAATTAGTCACATCGATATTTTCTATTTGACTTTAGTTATATTAACCAACAGAAAACTATCGAGTGAGTCGTTGCATAGTTATCCAATAATTATTAGTACGTAACCCCTACGTGCCCCCAGCAGTCATGAGTAATACACTGCCCAACATTTGGAGAGCGTTATGTACTCCAGTCTCAACGGATACATCGATATCCAGTCTCAATGCATCTTGACTAGGAATATTTAAAATGGTATATTTGTTTCGTTGTGATAAATTACTCACGGTTACAACACTTTGTAACTACCATCACAAAATATACCATTTATGGATTTTTCTATTAAATATACTTTTAATTAAGTTAATTAATTAATATAATCACATTACATCAAGTATATAATAGGAAGAAAATACCTTTTATTTTGAACAAGATTGGTCAACGAGTTAGATATATGTAACAAATTACATAATTGCCCCTAGGGCATACCCCTAACTTTATCAATCTCCCACTTACACTTGGGGTCAATTATGGAATCTAATTCCAACTTCTCCAATCAGGTTTCTCAAAACCAATTAGGTCAGTCCCTTAGTAAATGGGTATGCTATTATGTTTTAATTATCTACTTTATCGATTAACTCTCTCTGATACTAATAAACTACCTTTATCATGTACGATTCAAGTATGTCTTTCGACTTTTAGTGAGCTTTAAGTTCTATCATGACCAATTTCATGACATTGTTATCTTATAACAATATTATGGGATTCTCAACATTTGGAATCACCTTTGGCTCAATTATAAATTTGTGCATTTATATCTATATACATTGGTTTATTGTAACGCTATTCAAGTTAATGTTCTCAACATTTCGTTGAATCGACAACAATCACTTTTATTTTGAAACATTTTCAAATTAAAGATTTTAACTTGAATTTTATCATTGACATGTTATACTCAATATCACTTATAAAAGTTTGTTTCCAAACGTTCCATCATAACGAGTTCATTGTTTCAATAAACAGTTCTCTAGTATTTCATAAATACGTGAGAACACCTTAAACAACCATTTAGTGATATCAATTTGGATTTTATATTTGATCTATGTATCAAATATATAAACAAAACACAATATCATACACAACATAACCAGCATGATAATTCCTATTGCTAATGCATAAGGAATCCAACTTACATGTTCCCTTTTTAATAGGGTGCTCTTGTATATCGTTTTTAGACAATCCCTATATCTTTTATACCCACCATAAAAGACATCATTTACAATCAATAATTGAGTATTAAAGCAACTAAATTTGATTTTAATACAAGCATATTGTTAAAATCAACAACGTGTTGTTTACTTATAGTTTAGAAATATCAACGTACATTTTAACGTTCTTTCTTATGAACACACGCTTCCTTTACACTTTGATTGAAAATCATACTATTTGATATTTCTATCAAAATACTTATTCAATCTTGATGATTATAAAATGATACATTCGTATCATTTCTTGGATCATATCCAAAGACTCACAACCCCAAACTCGCTCCCACTGACTTTGAGGCATTTTTTGGTTAATATGTGTAAACGGCTTACTCTAAATCATTATTTAGAATTTTCTGTTTCAATACATAAATACCAAACACTAAGTCTTATCGAGCGATAATTTTGTGAGTAAATCTGAATTAACTTGAGCATGTTGAATACCGATTCTGTTATGCTAATTTCAACAATTGAAATTTGCGATATTATTCTTATCAACATTGCTCATTTAATTCCAACCACATTAGTCTTTCCAATAAAGACACAATCTCGGCCGATGGATCACATCTCTTTGGTTACAACCACCAAAATCATATTTTGATAGCGTACTTGGAATTCTTTCAGATCTGCGCATCTTACCATATAGAGTCAAAAATCTTAATGGTTTAATTGAACAACCGAGGGTAATGTATATTTTTGACATTAAAAAGAAACTCATAGTTTCTCTTCGATGTACAAGAATACTTATTAGACATTCTAATGCCATGTGTTCATTTAGGTTAGTTAATTTCACTTCATCTCATATAATCAGTTCTATCTATGGGTTGGATCCAATTCCATTTAATTACCCAAAATTTCTCAAAGAAATTCCTTCACAATGAAGTTGATATATCTTGAAACAACAATTGTTTCTTAGTGCAAATAGAATAGGGATTCATAAACACTTTATGAACCTTTTATTTATAAAACTGATTTCAGTTTACAAAAATTATGTTCAAAACATAAATATGTCATTTGATGACAGACCTTTTCAAAAAACTTTTTGGAGATTCATACAAGATCCCTCATGAACAATTGTTACGTGCAATCTTTCGACTCACACAACCTGCCAACTCCTTGGACTACTATAAAACAGGCCATTTGCATCGCCTCATTTGAATCAGTTGAAGTAAAAACTGATGCAAATAGAACTATTTGCATCAGTTCTGTCTTAATAACTGATGCAATTGGTACATAGAAAGCAATAGGTAATAAAAAATCAAATTTTCATCAGTTGTCACCAACAACCGATGCAAATACGTCGATGCAAATAGTTGTAGTTGCATCGGTTTTAAAGTCAACCGATGCAACTAAATTAATTTGCATCCCTTTCGTTACGCACTTTGGTTAATTCCCGCCATACCAATTTTTTCTACCGCTGCTTATTTTCCAATTCGTTTCCAGTATTTCGGCTGCTTCCAAAAAAAACCCTAGACCTTAACCAAATCCATGATTTAATCAACCGAATTCCTCTCCCATTTTCTCCTTCACCTTCTTCTCCTCTCTCTCATCTCAAACCCTAATTTCCTCTGATTAATGCTCGAGAGTTTGGATTAAAGGTGAAAAGGTTGGGTTCGCGACGTCGTTCAGGTAATTTCGTTTGTTTTGAGGTCAAAAGGGAGGGATGTAGGAACTTCGACGTTGATGCCTGTTTTGAGATCGTCGATCAACCTTGAGACGACGATGGAGGCGTCGATGCCTACTAGATCTGCTTCTCCCAATAGGCTAAAGTTATGGTTTCGACTGCCATCTTTGATCGAAAGGGGTCGAAATATTGGCAATGCTGAAGTGGATTGGTTGCGATCGTCTAACCGAGCGGCAAAGTATGTTGATTTCTCATTTTATATTTACAATTAGATTAATTATATTTTTTAAATTATATTCTAAAGCTAATCATCCTACTGACAACGTTAAGCTAATATACCAATTCTACAGAAAACTTCAAATCCTGAAGCAACGAGAGTGTCTCTAGAAAAATGGCTACCGAAAGATGAGTGGGTTCAGATCAATTCGCTATTGGTATTCAAAGCTTTTTTCCTTAAATGTTCCTTCTTGTTTTATATTTGCTATGTTCATGGTATGTGAATTTGAAATTCAATAACTTGCAGTCGCTTATTCATTAGTTATTTTTCATTCAATTGGCATAATAATCTTTCTAGTTTAGTGGTCCAATATGATATTCGTTTGAAATTTGTTAGGTTGGTTTTGGACAGACTGTGTGCACTCCTCTTAGACCTCGATGCATAGATTGCTCTATTAACAACTTATGCCCGTCTGCTTTCAAGGAAACTTCCAGTCCAGTTTCAAAATCGAAGAAGAAATCAATTGCCGTAAAGAAAAGATCTTGATAACGCATTGCAAGTATGATTCTCTCAGTGTATTCAGCAGAATCAGTAACACCTACTTACTATTTTGTGCAAACAAGGGGATGGATAGTGCTTCTTGCTCCTGTTGTAACTTTAATTTTATGTAAAACATTTTTTGTCATTGTTATTGGTGTTAAATTAGATGTTCTCAGGTAATTCTCGCCAACTTTTTGTGCAATGGAATTTATCTGCTAATGTGGAAAGTGCTTTCAGAAGGATGTTAGGGCCTTTTGGCAATTTGTTAATGGTGAGAACATACTATTGATGGCTCATGTATTTATATTGTGCTTTGCTCATACTATTGAACAACTCATGACTAGCCTTTTCTACTTCATTACCATATTTGTGAAACACTGATTGTTTTCTAATTCTATTAGGGGCCATTTGTTAATGGTGAGAACATGTCTGCAGTAGACTGAAAATTATCGCTAAATTGCTTCTTTCCATTTTTAAATTAGCTAGTGTTGATAGTTGCATTTCCACAATCTATGTATTAAAATTTAGGCATGAAATATGAGAACCATAAATGTTACATGCAATAAGTTCTGGTGTAAATGTGAGGTATCCAAAATGGATGGATAATGAATAATGAGATGTCTCAGAAAAATAGTAATGTGGTTGTGCTAACCTTTTATATTTATTTTATAGGTTGACAGCCAATGCAACCAATATCTAAACCAAATACAGAGCACAATGTCTAAATACCAAGGAAAAATCAACCAAACAATTCCTCAAATGAATGCGCGATTCACCACTCAGAAAATCTCGATCCTCTATAGAAATCTAAGAAATAGAATTGCTAGTCATATCTTATCAACCAATGAGCATTATGTTCAGGAATCTGCTATGGAAAAAGAAAGAAGCTTTGAAACATCATTTGTACAAAAACATTGGGCTCTTCAGCAGCTTAAGAGAAACGAGCATCAGTCCTGGAGACCCCAAAGAGGCTTGCCAGAAAAATCTGTTTCTGTATTAAAGGCTTGGATGTTCCAGAACTTTTTGCATCCGTGAGTTCAACTAAAACTAAAATCACAGTCGTTTCTTGAACACTCCGAAATTCCAGACTATTAACATAGGAAGTTATCACTGTTGAGAAATCACAGTAGTTTTTAAAGGTTTTAGTTTTTAACTGCAGTAGAAACACATAGTCAAACGTGTTTTTGTTAGTCTAATGCTGAATTTAGTGACCAACTATAGAAAGTAACAGGTGTTTGGACTAATAAAGAATTTATTTATTTTTTCAATTCAGGTATCCAAAAGACAGCGAGAAGCAAATTCTTGCCATACAAATTGGTTTATCACGGAGTCAGGTAGTCATTTTTGGAACTCCATTTATATACATTTTTCGCTTTTTTTCCAAACATACAAATAATATGTGCTATGTACTGCTCTTTTTATATGTTACACTTAGGTGATACTAATTTCTTAGATTGTGAATATGGGATAACATGGTATAGGTATCTAACTGGTTCATAAATGCTCGTGTTCGCCTATGGAAGCCTATGATAGAAGAAATGTATGCAGAAATTCATGAAAGAAATCAAGCAGAAGAAGGAACTGCTGGTTAAGGAAGAAATCTTGCATATACTGGAGGTTAGAAAACCCAAATGAACTAAAGCTTTCAGCCTCGTGGAGCATTTTTTGAGCATTGTATCAGCTCTTATTGTACATGAAGCAGTAGTGTGCAATAGTGCATAAGTTGTAGAGTTAGCAATTATCTTTTATTTTACTTCATTAAGCATGCTTATATCGTTAACTCCAAATTTCAGGTAAGTAATATATTATCCGTTGAATAGTAGAGTGGCATGTTTGCACTTATCAATCTATAATGTTGTATTGCAGTTCGAACTGCTGCAATATATCTTATACCAGGATTTGGCGGTGGCATCCTCTCAAGTCTCAACTCTATTTACCGGAAACAACATTTTGGTTGGTGCATCTTTTCTTATTGATGCTTTTATAGAGTAAACATTTAATATCCATTTTTTTCCCCTAAAACAGAGAGGTTGGACTGGAAGGAAACGCCTCAAGCTCATGTCATCATATTGGATGTGCCAGGTCCATTACAAATTTGCATTCAAACCATATATATTCATATATAACTGTGTTTGCACATGATCACAATATAACGGATGTGATTTGTGAAATGATGGGGAACAGGGGTGGAGAAGAAAGATATAAAGATAGAGGTGGATGACAATAGAGTGCTGAGAATAAGCGGGGAGCGGAAGACAGAAGAGGAGAAGGAAGGGGATACATGGTACAGAGCGGAGAGAACATAGGGCAAGCTTTTTTATAAGCCACTGAATCTTTGGAAATATCCAACCCAGACCAAAACTACAGAAAAGAAGAAGACCCTATATATGAACACGGAAAAAGGCAATCGCTGCAGCTTTCATCAAATGAAAAATAGAATAAGTTATCAGGTACACATTTGTTATGATCATGGCTCAAGAAGATGTGTCAAGTGAATGGCTTTTTTCTTTAAGTGAATGGCTCTAAAAAATTTCATTGATTATTATGTTCATTGACAAACTACCTGTAATGGCTTTTTTCTTTTTATTCTTAATAAAGCTCTCTTTGTCACACTGCAAAAGTTTGAGAGATAGTCAAGTGCACCCATTTTTATTTTTATTCACTTTGAGAACTATGAAGTATAGGTGTCTATTTATATGTAGACTCGTAGAGCAAGTGAATAATCTAGCGTTTGTTTATATTATACTTAAGTTGTGACATTTATGGTGAGTAAATTATATCTAGACATTTATTTGCTTTTAGTTTTGCATATAATACTCGACACAAGGCTTCTTTTTAAAGTATATGGACTAATATTATAATGGATGAATCCACTATTTATAAATTTTAATTAAGGGATATACATCATTGAGTACATTGTGGAATAGGATATGATAGCTAGCTAAAATTTGATTCCACCTCCACTGTATATAAAAAAGAAACTTTTAGTGCACCGTTAGAATATATAAAACCCTGTGGCACTCTATGTATAAGCACTGAAAATGTTGATGTAGATATACAAGCATGTATAAGTTTTATTAGTTGATGTGGGAAATTCATCCTTGCTAACATGAAACATGTAAAATCTCTGTTAATCATATCATAGGCCTTTTGTAACTCCGCCTTAATACAGAATTTCTTGACACCATTTTTATTAAAGTTTCTGATATTCTCATGTGCAAGTCGGTTAATTTCTGCAATATTCCTACTAGGAATAAAAGCTCATTGAGCTTCAGAAATCAAAAAAGGCAGAAATCCCTTAATTCTATTGCAAATCAGTTTGGAAATCACTTTGCACAGGACATTACAATAGGCTATTGGCCTAAAATGTGATGTTCAGGGCATTACTAATTTCTTCCTCTGAAAGGGGCTGCAGTAAGAAAGAGTGGCCTTGATCATTTATCATCTTTCTACACTGGATAAGATTATATTGCATGTGATGTTGAGTCTCTCCATTAAAGAGATTTGTGTAGTACTGAACTGCTTGGTTTTGAATTTGTTCACTAATAAATACTAGTTCACCATCATTGTTGTATAGTGCCTTGATATTGTTTCTATATCTTCTCATGTTCATTTTAGCATAAAAGAACTTAGCATTTGAATCAGCTTCATGTAGCCATGTAATTTTAGATTTCTGCTTGACCTCTACATATTTTTCAAACATTTTTTGCTTCAGTATACATCCTGCATTCATCATTGCCTCATAAAGTAGAAGATTTTATGGGTCATTATCTTCATCAACTAACTTCTGATTGAAACTTGTTTGGAAGTCTACCAAGTTTTCTCTGTCTTTGTGTCTAGTCTTATTCCACAATTTTAAGCTTTGTTTAATTCTTATGAGCTTTATCATAAATTTCTGAATTGGTGAACCCCATGTGAATTCTGATAAAATTGTAACTACTTGATCTAAATAGCCACTTGATAGATGCCAATTGTTATTATATCTGATGGCCGATGATTGGATGGAGTTGACAGAACTGTTGTAGCAACAGATGGGGGATGAAATTGTGGTTGTGGTGATGTTTTATTGGAGATAGTTCTGCTGTGAATTGAAGATGGTGGTTCTGGCGGTGGAGGATGCTACTGTGGATGTTGTGGTTTTGAAGTTGAACTGAAGTAGCAGTGGTATTGTGATTGTGATTAACTGATGTATTGGTTGATGAACTGCTACAGTGGATTTGATGGTCTGATTGGTAATAGAAGTGGTGAACTTTGGTTTGTGGAGAAGCTTGATAGTGTGTGATGAGGTACAAGACAGTGCAGCAGTAGGTGGATATGGTAAGAGCAGTTGTGATCAAATATTAGCAGAGGATGGTGGTCAAAATGGTGCAGTGTGGTAGGAGTTGTAGAAGTGGCAGCTGTTGTACTAAAAATCTAAATTATGCTGCTAAAATAAATGTATGAACCATTATTTTGTATAGATTATTAACACTATAATTGATGATATATGTTTATTTTGGTATTATGTTATTCAGTTTGTATTTGTCATCAAATTTAATTTTGAATGATTGTAATATTGCATGCAATAATTGTTTGTTATAATCAATAATATATATATATATATAGAGTCTATTTGAGTACTGTAATAATGGTTTCTGAGAATGACTTTTTTGCATCAGGTATAAATAGCTGATGCAATAGAGGGATTAGTTTGCATCGGTTGTTATAAAAAACTGATGCAATAGAGGGATTAGTTTGCATCGGTTGGTAGCAACAACTGATGCAAAAATGACCTTTTTGCATCGGTTTCAGAACTGATGCAAAAGTGTTAAGCCTGTTGCATCGGTTGCTGAACTGATGCAAAAGGGGGTTAAACAACCGATGCAAATGGCCTGTTTTGTAGTAGTGTTGGTCTAGGATATGTTGGGATTTCTTACAAACCCTTATCTTGTATGATTTTGTAAACTGTTGTTTAGATGAAATAATATCTACCTTGTGTACTACTCTTAAGTACATTACATTATAGAAAGAAACTAACTCAACTTCACTCACAATTAATCGTAAATTGTCCAACAATGTCTGATTACTCCTTATTGATGCATCATTATGTATCACATGGAGGAGTGACTTTTGAGATTGAATCTATATTCATTTTTAGGTACATTTGGAACTCTTTCTAATATACTCACTTATTCGATCAAATCAAATCATTTTATTCTATTACATGTTATTTTATTTACTTTTCTTCTATATTCTATGATTTTATCATAAACTTACTACATGTGTATCCAATACACATGTACATGTTAGTAATAAATCAACGATGAATATAAAAAAGTATGTGGAACCCTTTTGATATTAATAGACTTGTGATTGCATACATCAATATGTATTAATTCAAAGAGTTCATCAACTCTTATGATGCTCCCACTGAATGGGTGCATAGCCATTAATTGTTTGAGATGTAATTAGCCTATATCATATGATTCATAGTCATATAGTAAAATTATTTCTCAAAACTATGGCTTAGTCTATAATTCCTAAACAACTATAAATAATATTAGACACATATGTATTTTTGTTGCATCATTTTTACTATGAAAACAAATTCCTTAATATAGTTCTATTTCATAATGAATATTCATAATACTCATATTGAAATATAGTTATATCTATTTTTCAGTCAATACAAAAAATAAACATTATTTCATAAATAATGTTCGGTACATTTTACGAAAACAATTTTCGTAATTTGATGCAATCATTAGGTTTTATATGGCATGCTCCCACTATTTCCGCCATTACTATAATAGCGTACCAAATTTAGAGGTCCATCATTCACTTAATATTGTTAATATTGTTTACTTATTTCGTATGCTGTAACTAGTTTACAGTGGAGAGTTCTTTGATCAAATATCATGAACTCAAAGAAATAAACGTTATAGAAAACAATTTTCTATATGAAAATACATTTCGGAATAAAAATCATATTTCATATTCCAATATTAAGTATCAATTAGTATTACAATTCTTGTTACCAATGTTTCTCTATGAAGCAGAAGTGACTATTCATTCTCTTCATTCCAACTTTACCTTAAATTACATCTATTCTTATACATTCGTTTTTCTTTCAAATGGTCAAACTATTCAAAAGAAAACCTTACTACAATATCATAACAAACCTTTTACAAAAGCGCATTCGATTATTCTTAACATTTAAGACATCGAATATGTCGCACTTTATGTAAACCGATCAAGATGACATTTCAACGATCGAGTTCTTAGATGTATCTCGTAGTTTATGCTCTTGTGTTACATTAACACAATATGATCCTTTTGAAATCATTCAAGTTGAATACATGATCTTAAAATACTATTTATTAGCTTACTTCGAATGAACTAACTTCATTGAAATATTGTACCCCACAAACTATGATTGTTCACCATATAACATTTATATGTGAAAGTACATGGATCAAATATCCATAGTCTTGAATTGCATTTAGAGTTCAAAAACTCATAAAATGCAATACAAGGTCTAAACCAAATAAACATATAAGTGACCAACTTACGAATGTATTAAGTAGTTGAAACTAGGCATTGCATGGGTATAGAAACATTATATAACATGCAATTAGAATCATTAGTAAGTATATATTATATTTCTATTTGTCAACTTTGAATTCAGTTTGTTTATATATGTTAATTGACAAACGTTTTATCAATCATATTAAATGCACAAATTTATCATTGTAGATAATTATAACATTATATAACATATGTTCTTACAATATTAGAAAGGTTAAATGTTACCATTTCATTTTTCTAATAATGCTCCCACTAGTCTTTTATGTTTCTCCGAACCTTAAGATGAAACATAGAAGTCTTACAACTTCACTGGGTGGTAGGACTCGTTTGGTTTGGTATTTCGACCTTGAGTTTGCTCAACAACTCATAGCCCCACAAACGATGGATAACTCCTTATCGACTATATCACATACAACTCCTAACCCATTTTCCCTTGTTCTAATCTCATTTTGACCTTGAGTTTGCTTAACAAATCGAAAAAGATTATTCACTCATACCTACCATATCGTGATGGCCTAAGTATAGTATATGTACCTTGAGTTTGCTCAACAAGTACATATAGTTATCTTACCTCATCTGTTCAATATATTAATAATACTACGCATAACATCCCTAGCTTGAGTTTGCTCAACAACTAAGGAGTATGTAAGTAATTTATTAATATATATGGTAGAGGACAACATTATATTGAAGATTCATAATCTTCAATATACATATTGATTGATATCGACTTATAAAATAATGTATTTCTTATGAAATACCCCAGCGATTCAAGTGTCAGATACATCAGAAATCATGGTATATGTACATTTACATATGTATTTATTTCTCAAGTCTATTTGGGTTTCTTTATTGTTCCACATTTAGTTTATACATATATCATATAAGTTTTATTGTTATATAACTTTTATATTTCATATTACTTATATGATAGTCTTACGTATAATATATCATTAATTAAATCTTATCTAATTAATTTTAATCAATTAACTCTTTAATCAATTTTAAATTAGTTTTCCAATATAACTTTTATATTGGACATATCTACTATAACATTTATAGTGTATATTATAACCTTTATAGTGTAACACACATATATCATATATATGTGTATTTTATTTAATTAATTAACCTTTAATTAAATTATTCAATTAAACAATTTTTATTAAAATTTATTAATTTCAAAATTTGTCTTGTACACATACATGTATACTTATGTTATCTTAAACATTTTAAAATAACATAACATATATCAACATATATAATACATGCATATATGTATAAATTAATTAACATATTTAATTTATTTATTTTATTAATCTTATTAATTAATTTAAAATTTGAAATTATTATATAAATATTTTCAAACATTTTGAAAATATCATTTTCCTTTCAGACATTTTGAAAACTTATGTAGTATTGTAATTTTTATAATAAACATGTTTTATTTTAAATTTAACTATTAAATTTAAAATCTTTAACATTAATTTTCAAAACGATTTTGAAAATTAGCCCAAGGCCCATATTAAGTAGGGCCTTTTCTATTAGGAGCAACCTTTGGGCTCACTTTACCTTTCGGGCCAAGCCGGCAACCAGGTAGGACAGGGTACTTGATTACCCAATTCCAATCCTAAACATTACCTTTCTAGACACTGTACTAAGTGGGAAAGCTTAATTAGTTAGCCCTAATATGACTAATTTAGACCGTATAGGCTATTGGGCTCTGATACCATTGTTGGAACTGGACCAGCCCGTAGCGGAAGTTTTGAGTGAATTTCAAAAATTTTACCCTATTGGATCTTTATTGGGCCTATGAAGTCTAACTGAATTAGAACATTTCTAAATTTCATTTAAATAAAATCATTTATTTTATTTAAATTTAAATATATTAAGATATGAAATTAATTTTGTTTGATTTAGTTTATACATAAATGTATCATATACATATATGTGTGAGTGCATGTGTAACATAATAATCCTTGAAAGGTATAATATGCCATATGTAGATGTTGGAATTTACATCACAACATATATATTAGCTCATTTTGTATGTTATGTATGTTGTCCAAATATGTGCATGTATATGCGTTACAATATATATATATATATAGACACACACACATATGTATGTATAAATATATTATATATAATATATGAACATAAAACATTTATATATAGATAAATATATATATAGAAATAGAGAGAACAATTACTAAAAATTATTTGTAAATCAAAATTAACTTAGTTTTGCAAATATAATAATTTTAGTATTTTAAGTTGTATATATTATGAATAAAATAACATTTTCATCCACAAATAATTAACATGAAATAATCTATTGATGAAAATTAAAATTTTACAATTTTCAAAAATCTAGGATCATAAAAAAGAGCTTAGCAAAAATCTGGAGATTTTTCAAAATTGAAATATTATTTTTAAAAATAAATACATTGATTTCGACAATAATTATTTAATATAAAATAATATATTATTAAAAATTCAAATTTAAAAATTTAAAATTTTTTAAGATCATGAATGAAAGGTTACAAAAATATTTGAAGAATTTTTCAATTAAATTAGTATTTGTAATAAATCATTAATAGTTTTTTCAAAATAATATCAATTAGTAAAAATAATAAAATTTATTGAAAAAATCCTAAATTTTTTCTATACGTTTTTGGAATTATATAATATTTTTAAAAAATATAAAATTGAATTTTTAATTTAATAATTATTTTATATATAATAAACAATTCAAAATTCAATAAATGTTAATTTAAAAATATGAATATATGTATGATAATTAATTTTCGAATTGGTAAATTTATATTATATATAGATAAGTGTACTAAATTTTTTAAATCACACACACATATATATATATCTTATATATGCATATATGATATTATGAGAGAGAGATATACACTAATATATATATATATATATATGAATTTATTAATAAATATAAAAAAAATTATTAATGACAAAAATTGATTTTTTACAGTAAACAACATTTTTATATACATAAATCAAATAGTATAATAAACAAATTATGCACATAACCAAAATAATTTGTGACAACTACATCTACTTACAAAATCTCACATAGCTAAACATATAGTAGCAATATATTTAAACAGATATGAAATTGCTCATTATAGGATCATAGAATATAATTTAATTACTGTAATATGAATTAAAAGTACAAATTTAATGATGCCTTTGAATCCACTTTGAAGCAATGACTTCCCTTCCTTTTACTGTTCTTGATTCGTCAGATTGCAAGTCCAGAATCACCGACCTCTAACTATCGAATAATATTATTTTAATTTGAAATATATTTGAGAATTTTGGAGTGGATTGAGAGCTATGTTTTAACCAGCAATGTAGAAGGTAATGGCGGCCAAAAAAAGGGTTAGTCCTTATTTTTAGATATATATATATATATATATATATATGATTGTATTAGAGAAAAACGAGGAAAACCTTTTTACCACTTCTCACTTGATCTCAACCCATTATCTCTAAGCCAATTCCCTATGTTTTAGTCACCCCTAGACCTTCTCAAAACCAAAATTTTGCAGCCCTAATGATGGGCCTTAAACCCATCAAAGCCCAAGCCAAACTACTATGCAATTAAATCTAATTAATCGCTTGTCGATATTGTATATCGTTTGATATATTTATACCTATTATAAATATATATGTTATCCCGCCTTTTGGCAAGGCCATGTCACCAAGAACTTGACTAAAAACCAATGATGGTTCGTCTTAGAGTTCGGTTATACGCGGGCTCACTATGGATATCGATAAATTTTGTCTAAGTTCGGATCAAGCTACAATTGATTTGACACGACAAGTGAAGCTATGAAATTCAACGTTCCAAGTTTCAAGTCAATCTGAGTTCGTATACTCAAGTTACGATCGATGCAAGTTGGATGAAATAGCCCTGATTTCATATCCATCAGTAGGCCGCACTTCGTATCGATCGATTTTGTATCCATAGCTAAGCCTCTGTTCGAATCCATCGGCTTCGTATCGATCAGAAGGCCCTAGTTGGAACCGGTCAGCTTCGCATCCATTACCAGAGTCTACTTCGCATCCATTGACGAACCTTGTTCGAATTCATCAGGAGAGCCTTGTTCGTATCCATCGACTCACACTGTTCGTATCCATCGGAGGATCACTGTTCGTATCCATCGAATTAGAGCACTTTCATCAATACGAACAAGCCAACCTCCATCGATTCGAACTACACTTTCATCGATACGAACAGAGCATGACCATCGATACGAACTAAGGAACTTTCATCGATACGAACTGTGCATCCTTCATCGATGCGAACAAGGCAGCACCATCAATATGAATAAGGCAAAGTACAAGGAATGACTCAGTCAACTCGGCGAAGAAGGTGGATCGATCCGAAGAGTGCTCGCCACGTCACCACCTGATCACATGCAATCATCGATTCGAAATGATCGAGTCAAAATGATCGATTCGAACTGTGTTGTCTGCCAAAAGTCTCCATTTCATATCGATCATAACTTGAGATCCACAAGTCCAAATGCCACCAAACTTTCACATGAGCTTACGCACGTGCTAAAGAAGGTACACACCAAGTTTCGACTCCATTGGACGAAATCTTGATCGATACGAAATTCGTTCGTATCGATCACGGATCGAGCCGAAACTTCACGGGCTTGGTCGCGCGGGCCCACTCACGTGCTAGAAGAAGTCTCCCGAGATCTGAGCGAAATATCAGTCTCCTACACCAATGAATAGAGCCCTAGGGCATACAGAGAGAGGATCTTTTGACGCTCCAACGCCCAGACTCTACCGAATCTGATTCCATACTCTATTACTGCTATTGTGCTCGAATTTTATAGCTTTAACTCGCTATAACCTGCTGCAAACGATTGTAATCATCAAAGAAACATCAATAAAGTGATCAATTTCATAGTGAACGTAGGCCATATGCCGAACCACTCTAAATTCTCGTGTTTCTGTGCGTTTTCATTATTTTCATTACCTATTTTTGGAGTTTTTGTTAGATAATCCACTTTTTCCATTTAATTTCTTCATTTTATCTCTTCAAACACTTCCGAAGAGTGTTGTGCCCAATTTTGGTACAAACACTTTGGTGCTTTCACTGAGAAAAAACCCAATTTTTCTCTTGCTCTTTGGATCTCCTATTGATACCGGATTGCAAAAATCCAAGAAGAAGATCCAGATCTCAGACCTTGAAGCCCTTCCATTCTATTCAGATTTGCATCAGATCTAGGAAAGGACTTCATCAATTCATCATGGTAAGCACACGAACTGCTTCTACAGCTGCTGATCAAGAAGGACGGGACAGACAGAATCCCGTGCAATTGCCTCCATCCAACCAAGATGCCGCCGGACCTTCAGATCCATCGGTTCTGGTTACCAGACAAGAGTTTCAGATGCTGCTTCAAGAGTTGACCCAGAGTCGGCAACAACTTACTGAAAAACTGCACGCCAACACAGAGTTGACCAACCAGCTGAATTGCCAAAGGCGTAGAAGATCCAGAAGAGATCAAGCTTCTTATTCTTCCACGGAGAGTTCCGCCTCATCTGATGGTCATCATCGATCCACACGACCACGACTGGATGTAAGCTACACCCAGGCCACAGGACATCCACCTGCCTTGAATCTTGGACAACCAAGGACTGGACGACCACCAGTCATCATACCAAACCTTCATCCCAAGGAGGTGCTATTCCTTACCATGTCATAGGCAACCTCGCTACCACCACTACCGAACAAGGGGTTGATGCTAGAAATCAAGCTGATCCTCATCGTAACCAACAAGAGCACACTCCAGAGCCTTATATCCTAGAAAATGTTGAACCAAGGAGGCAAGGCACGGACCGTTGACCGCGTCCGGTCCAGACTTACACTGTGGAACCCGACCACATCTTGGCACAGCATGCTCCTAATATCCGGATGCCAGATATACCAACGATGATTCGTCAGATGATCCGTGAAAGTCAGGGTCTCACTAATGGCGACTGGGGAATCTCTCGGAGTCATACCCTCTTCACCGATGACATATTATATGCTGAACCACCTCGGCGCTTCAGGATGCCTACTTTGCATGTCTATGAAGGAAGTTCTGATCCAAATCAACACATCCTAAAGTATGAATGGCTAATGAATGCTGCGAGAGCCGATGATGCAGTGAAATGCCATAGTTTCCCCATTTCCCTGGGGGGCATCGCAACTATGTGGTTTACTCGTTTGCCACCACGATCCATCTCTAATTTCGACCAAATGGCCACCAAGTTTGTTGAACAATTCCGTATGCATGTAGCAAGACCTAAAGATGTCAATACTTTGTCTAGTGTCACTCAAGCTCCCGGAGAAACACTCAGACGTTACTTGGAGCGATTTCATGCTGCGTGCGCAGAAATAAGGAATCCCAATGACAACTCTATCCTGATGGCATTGACTAAGGGGATCGATCCTGATTCCGAGTTTGGAAATTGGTTAGCTGGGAAGCCGCCTGCGTCATTAGATCGTTTCTATTCCAAGGCAGCCCAATTCTTGAGAAGGGAGGATGCAAAACAGTCTAGGAAGCAGGATGACGCAAGGCCCAACATCGAAGGAATTCAGAGTAACATCGCCGTTAAACAATCCAGGGAGAGTTCCGAAAAATTTCAGTTGAATATACAAAATAAACAGAATCAGCAGAGGGACAGTGGAAATCAAGGTAAAAAGCGAGATCAAAGTCATGGTCCACGACGTAGAGCTCTCATGTTTGACAATTATACTCCATTGAATACGTCGTTGGAAAATGTGTATTTGTAGACCTGTAATACCATGCAATACAAGAAGCCTGCCCCGAAGCCTTCAACGGAAAGACAAGTCCAAACAGGAAAGTTTTGCAGATTCCATGAAAGTTACGGCCATAATACAAATGAGTGTCGTCATTTGCAAGATCTCATTGAGAAACTGATACGTGAACGAAAGTTGGATCAGTATGTGCGGGCGCCGCAGTCAGGAGGTGTGGGCCCAATGAATCAGAATCGAGCACTAAATCAAGAAAGGCAGGAGGAACCCGCTCGAACTGGCGGGAGGTTGGTTATTAATACAATAAGTGGTGGTCCTCATCCAGCAGACCGAAGCTGGAAGGAAATGGAGTCGTATGCCAGCTCTATCAGGCATGCGGACTTCGAGTGTTATAGTAGTTTTGATGAAGGGGCTCCAGCCAAACAACAGAAGACGATGACAGATGACATCGTGTTCAAAAATAGAGACGCTAATAAAGTCGAAGCCCCCACTATCGATCCACTGGTCATCTCAGCTCAAGTAGGTCCTGCTTGGATGAAGAGGATCTTAGTTGACAGTGGAAGCTCAGTGAATATTATGTTTAAACGAGCTTATGATCAAATGAGAATGGAAGCCAAAGATTTGAAACCTTGTCATTCTCGAATCCATGGTTTCAATTGGAGTGCTACTATACCCACTGGAGTAGTGGAACTGCCAATGGAGTTGGGAGTTGGAGAACGCCGAAGAGTATGGATATTACAGTTCGTTGTGTTAAACATAGACTCCCCTTACAATGCTTTCTTGGGCCGACCGGCCCTCATTGAATTCAAGGCAGCCATTGCCCCGTGGTGTTTGACTTTAAAGTTTCCCACTGATCGTGGAGTGGGAATCATTCAAGGAGATCAGGCTACTGGGAGAGCCTGTAATGTTGCCGAGGTGCGGGAGGCACAACGAAAGGAGAAAGGAAAGGGCGTAGAGGAATCTCTCTGCGTCCGCTTTGCTGATAATTGACAATTAACGCCTGGGCCTAGGACCGGGCACCCCAGCCAATTCCAAAGGGATCTTGACCCAAGATAAACCGAAGACGAAGGAGAATCTAAAAAAGTCAAGCATCCCCGGCCGAACTGACGATTGATGTCCCAATTGACGATGACGATGATTCGAAGATGATAAAGATTGGGTCTCAGCTAAGCCAGCAAACTCAAGAGGAATTGGTTGAGTTTCTACGGGCAAATCTTGACGTATTCGCCTGGACGCATTCTGACATGTGTGGGATCTCGCCGGACATCGCAAGCCACACTCTGAATATTGACCCACGGCATGTCCCGGTCAAACAGAAAAGGCGTGGTATGGATCCAGAGAGATCTGCCGCCCTTAAAGAAGAGGTAGAAAAGCTTAAAACAAACGAGTTCATTCGAGATGCGCTATATCCTGAATGGGTGTCGAATCCCGTGCTCGTCCGAAAGTCAAACGGAAAATGGAGAACATGTGTCGATTACTCCGCTCTGAATAAAGCTTGTCCTAAAGATAGTTTCCCGCTTCCCAGAATTGATCAGCTCGTAGAATCAACAGCTGGACATGAACTCTTATCCTTCATGGATGCGTATTCTGGCTACAATCAGATACCAATGCATTTAACTGATCAAGAACATACCAGCTTCGTAACTAATCTGGGACTTTATTGCTACAATGTTATGCCATTCGGACTCAAGAATGCCGGGGCTACTTATCAACGATTGGTCAATCGGATGTTTGCCAATCAAATCGCGAAAATAATGGAAGTATATGTAGACGACATGCTTGTGAAGTCATGATTTTCCACTGACCATATTAAAGACCTGTAAACTATGTTCAACATACTTCGAGAATACAGAATGAAGCTCAATCCACTGAAATGTCATTTTGGAGTTGCATCCGGAAAATTCCTTGGGTTTATCGTCAATGCTCGGGGAATCGTAGCTAATCCTAAAAAGATTTGGGCAATCAGAAATCTTGAAATTCTGAAAACTATAAAGCAAGTCCAGAGTCTCAATGGGAAAGTAGCAGCATTGAGCAGGTTCATTTCAAAGTCCATTGACAAATGCATTCCCTTCTTCGATCTGATCCGAAAAGGAAAACGAAACTTTGAATGGACCACGGAGTGTGAGGGCGCTTTCCAAGCATTAATTCAACATCTATCCACACCACCTATCCTGTCGAAACCCATTGATCATGAGAAGTTGTACGTTTACTTGGCGATATCAGAAAACGCTATCAGCGCTGCCTTAATTCGAGAAGAAGACAGGATACAGCAGCTAGTATACTACGTCAGCAAACGATTGACTGGAGCTAAAAGGAATTATCCAAAACTAGAGAAGTTGGCTTATTGCCTTGTTATTGCATCAAGGAAACTCTGACCATATTTCCAGGCACATCCTATTATTGTTTACACCGACCAGCCGTTACGACAGGTCCTTACACGGCCTAAGACGTCTGGTAGGTTACTCAAGTGGAACATCGAACTGAGCCAGTTTGATATTACTTACACTCCAAGACGAGCCATTCAAGGACAAGTCCTAGTCGATTTCATAGCTGAATTTACCGTTCCAGAGGACTTGCCCGAAACCAGTAAAACCCCTGAATACGTTTGGAAGCTGTATACTGATGGTGCATCAAACGATCGGTGTTCGGGCGCTGGTGTTGTACTTGAAACTCCCGAAGGCTGATCTATATGTTATGTTTGAAGTTCGATTTTCATGCAACCAATAATGAAGCTGAATATGAAGCCCTCTTAGCTGGACTAAAACTTGCCAGAGATTTGAGAATTATCACTGTGGAAATTTATTGTGATTCACAGTTAGTTGTGTGTCATGTTCGGGGAGAATATCAAGTGAGAGATCGAAGGCTGGCTGCCTACTTAGCTCGAGTTCAGGAAATACTGAATCAGTTTGATTATTATGCCATTTATTGTATACCTCGAGAACGCAATCAAAAAGATGATTCATTGGCGAAGTTAGCCTGCACAGGTGAAGCTCAGTAAATGGGACTCGTTCTAGTAGAGACGTTAACTTCCCTAAGTATTGACCATGCAGAAATGAACCGGGTATGTGAAACCATTCCCGATAAGGAGTCATGGATGACTCTATTCAGAAATTACCTTGAGCACGGAATCCTACCGTAGCGCAGGAGTAAAAAAAGACAAGTCCTTCGGAAGGCCTCACGATTCACCATCCAGAATGGAATCATGTACAGAAGAGGGTACTCTGTTCCTTTACTCCGGTGTATCACTCACGATGAAATTAAACGAGTATTACACAATGTACACGAGGGAGAATGTGGCGATCACACCGGGGGGCAAGCACTTGCTAAGAAGATACTTCGGTATGGATATTATTGGCCAACTGTGAACCGCGATGCGACGGATTATGCAAAGAAATGTGATAAATGTCAAAAGCATGCTCGAATTCCTAGAGCCCCTCCTACCGAGATAACGAAAATGGTCAGCCCATGGCTGTTTGCAATATGGGGCATCGACATCATTGGTACTCTACCTCTGGCAAAAGGTGGTGCGAAGTACGTCATCATTGCAGTTGATTACTTTACAAAGTGGGCTGAAGCTGAACCTCTTGCTACCATCACGATGAAAAAAGTAATCAACTTATTACTGACAACGGAACCCAATTCAACAGTGTTGAATTTAAAGATTTCTGCAAACGGTTTCACATTCAAAAGAAATTCTCTGCAGTTGCACACCCTCAAGCGAACGGACAGGTCGAAGCAGTCAATAAAGTTATAAAGTCCTTCTGAAAAAACGACTGGAAAAGGTCGGGGGCAAGTGGGTCGATGAACTTCCTATGGCCTTATGGGCTTACCGAACAACCCACAAGTCCGCGACCGATCACACTCTATTCTCTCTCTTATGGTTCAGAAGCCATTATTCCAGTCGAGCTAGAAGTACCTTCTCATCGTGTGACATACTACGATCTAAAGACAAATGCTATACTACTTGCTGAATCTCTTGATTTACTAGATGAGAAGCGTGAAGAGGTTGATTTGAGGGCAGCCGCGTACCGAAGTCGAGTCGCCCGATTGTACAATGCCATGGTCCGCCCGTGAACCTTTGAACTAGGCGATCTCGTCCTGAAAAGAATCTATCCGGTCCCTTCACATATGAAGCCGACATGGGAAGGACCGTATGTTATTGAACGAAGGCTCGGGGATGGCACATTCAAATTATCGACCGTCGATGGTCTTACTCTGCCAAGAGCCTGGAACAGCAAAAGTCTTCGTCGCCACTACACATAACAGGCTATGTTTATTCATTTTAGTTTATTTCCCATTTGTAATTTGTTTCTACATTTTGAAATTAGAATTTGTAATAAGGCAACTGACTTTGCCATATTTTCTTATTTCAGCAATAAAATGCAATCTCTTCGAGCCAGAGCTGTGATTTACTTGAAATGCTTCATATGATCATCACTATGCACGGAGAGCTAAGTTTCACCATACGGTGGGATTTATTCAAATAGGGAGTGACTGTGATGCAAACGGTCACTCGCTAAGTGAAACCCGAACTCGGGGACAAGCCATCACACCAAAGTCAAAAAAGGATTGATACACGACAATCCTTCAATTAACTCCAGATTCCCATAGCGTGAACTGGAGTATAAAAATACGTCTATGAAGAGGGTGGATCCGTCCGCCTAACGACTTCGTCCGTATCTGAACCAAGTTTGAGGAGGGTGGACCCGTCCATTTAACGACCTCGCTTGTTGACTCAAGGTGGATGTGATACGACCATCCACGATCCTGATACACCTTTCGTTCCCAAAGTGCGAGCGAAATCCAAAAAACATACAACAGATGTGACTGACCGTTTGTTTACCAACTTCGAACTCCCAAAGTGTGAGTCAAAGTATAAACATTAATTCCAAATTCCCAGAGTGCGAATTGGAGTATAAACGCCACCTCCGGAGTCCCAGAGTGTGAAACGAAGTATAAACATCAACTCCAAATTCCCAGAGCGTGAATTGGAGTATAAATACCAACTCCGAACTCCCAAAGTGCGAGTCGGAGTATAAATGTCGATTCCGAGTCCCCAGAGCGCGAACATACGATTTAAAATTAAGCCGGCGTGACCAACCGCCAGCAAACAAATGAGGATCCCCGAAGTGCGGATATGATCATCGGTAATCAAACAAGCGTGGATAAACCGCTCAATCTCTGCTTGTCTCAGACATCCGTTCAGTGGCACTAGACTCAACATGTTGTAAGTGGGAAGCAACCGCCGACTGATGTTCTACGATTCACCCCTAAGACTGGGGGGCAGAACTTAAGTGTCGACTGTTGACTGTAGTAGTGCGACGTCAAAATTCAACTCACTTCCCAGTCATGAATCGTGTCCACAGTCTTCAGACCTGGCGCATAAAGACAACTTGACTCGGAAGCTGAAACTTCATAAGTGCATTTCAAGTAATGGAACACTTAAGCAAGTACACAATAACTGAGAAGAAGCCAAAAAAGAAAAGCTTCATTTCTACTGTTTATGAAAGAAATTCATGTACAAGTTTGTTCCAAAAAATCCCTACTAACAGGGGCCAAACCCGCATCTATACACGGCCAACAATATGAAAATCAAAATAAACCGAGGAAGCATGTCTACTCTTATTTCTTCCTCGGCTTCCTTTTCGGTGTAGACCCGCTGGAGCCACCACTACTTTTCCTCTTTGAGCCTTTACTTTTCGGTGGACGGTCTCCAAGCGGGGGCATGATCTCGACATCCTCCTCCGAGCTCGAATGTATAGGGACGCTTCCTTTGGGCGGAGTCGGAGGAATAGGATCAACTATAGGAGGTGGGATGGACACACTAGTGTCGAAAACTGTACCGCCAGGCGATATCATTCTAAGCGGAGCTGGGCCAGGTGCCGCCATTCCACCTCCAAAACTGCCACCGTGACCCCTTGCTTCCATTTCAGCGTCGATTTCGGCCAATATCTCCTCTTCAGTAATCACTCGAGCCTCGCTGGGAGCATCAGTAGTTGGCATCGAAGAACTTGTAGCAGGAGCGCCTCCACCCATAACAAATGGCAGGTCGGCAAAAGGATCGCCATGACGGCGAAAGAGTTCCTCCATCAGCTGCTCATCAAAAACAAGTGAGCTTCCCTGCATTTCGTCGAGTGGCGCAGTTGTGGTTACAGTGGTCGCTTCGGTAACGATAGCCTCCTGTGTCTGATATGATTCTTGAGTAACAGGAGGCACGACCGGTGCAGCATCAATCACTGGATAGAAAATAAGAGAGCTGTTAGAACTTAATTCGAATGAAGATTCCGACTTAAGACAGATATGTGGAATGTTCAGAGTACCTTCCTCAGTTTGGCTTGTAGGCGGCTGAACGGCTTCAACAACTTGCTCTATAGCCGAAGACATCTGCGGTTGATCCGGATTGTAGGCAGGAACAGCTTGGGGATCGACCGCGGGCAAGGATTCAAGCTGGGTGCCGAGTCTCTCCTTCTCATAAGAAATCATCGACTCATGGAGAATCTTTCTTTCATCATCATTTAGCAGACGATTCTCGAGCTCGAACTCGTCAACAGACTCACCTAGATGCACCGCCTTCTCCTCCTCAACCAATCGGCTCCAGGCGTTGTATAGATGTGCCGGATAATCATCGAGCCAGGCTAGACCCCTATGCCTCAGCACGTTAGCGTTGTAAACAACGAGAAGGTCTTCAATATCAACTTCTAGCCTGGACTCGGCCGATTTCACCTTCTCCTCAACCTTAGTCTCCACCTTGCGAACCTTAGCCATGGCCGCATCCCGTTCACCCCGGAGCAAGACAGCCTACTCACACACCTCCTGGGCTGCGTTATTCGCATCATCCTTTTCCTTGGCCATGTCGGAGAATTTGGCCTTAAGCTCGTTGAGTTCCTTGACCGCCGCATCCCGTTCGGTGGTGACTGTAGTATTTCGGTGGCCCATCTTCTCCACCAAGACAACATGTGTTTACTTCAACCTCTCCATCACCACATTCGCTTCATCAGCTTTTTTGCTGGCCTCAACTTCAGATTTCCGAGAAGACTCGGCCCCGGTATTGAGCACTTGTATGATTCGGTCCTTTTGAGCAAGTTCGGACTCCATTTTCTCAGTTGCCTTGGCTCGCTCAAAGGCCAACTTGGAAGCTTTCTCTGCAGCCTTTACCCACTCTCTATACTGGGTGTAGACGTCATGAATGTAATCATGCATCGTATTTTGCACCCCAGATGGGATTCTCTTTAAGTGAGATGGAAAGACGTAGCCGTCGAAGCATATGTTCGGGAACTCCTTCCTCAACTGAGCAATTTTAATGGCACCTTCCCCCGTGGGCTCAGTTGTGACCTGCTCTATAATTATAGGGGTCATGGTTTCGACCCTTTGGAGATGAGTCTCGAATCTAGAAGTGTGAGAAGATGGTCTGTGTCGTAGAGGCTCAGGTGGATGTGAAGTCTGAACAGGAGGTGGAGATGGGATTCTAGGAGGTGGAGAGCGAGACCTAGATCGGTGTCTATACTCTATGTTCCTGTCCTGCTCGTACCTGTCTTGATTAGAGTACCCGCGATCGCGGTCCCTATCCGAATCTCTCCTGCGGGAATCATAATATGAAGAAGAAGACTTTCGAGTCGAGCGAAGGTTCCCTAGCATCGATCCCTTCCTAGACATCGTACCTGAAAATGAGAAACGAAAGAAAAGTTAGTGATCTCTTGGATTGGACGATTTACGATTATGAATCATGTAGTGCAGTGAAGTGTATGTATGTGCAACCCCCCGACCAACCGAAAATGTCGGCCGCACTCATAGCAAGCGACTCGCTCAGATCAAGAGCACTGTCAAGCACCTCCATCCCGGTGTCGTGTTGAAACGACACATAATCCAGAATCGGAATATCAGCAAGCCCTTCGAAAGAATTCTCTACTTGCAGGGGAGGAGCCTCTGAAATTCTAATTCCAGGAACAGGCAAAGACATAACCATGGATTTCAATCTCATGGATTTAGAACGCTTATGAGCAACTGCCTTGCCTTTTCTCCTTCCTCCTGAATCCTGAATATTGGAAGAAGGCCCAGCTTGGAGTTCGTTATCAGTGGGCGTTCTCTCCGGATCAACCTCTTCAGCTATTACGACACCGGGTGCTTTGCGTTTCGTCCATTTCTTTGAGACCGCCCTAAGTGTCCCCTCCAGCCTTATGCTTTGCCTTCGTTCAATCAGCCTGACAATTCTCAAGTTTCTGTCGGTTAGAACCAAGTCAATGTTCCTCTCTTCACCCGGAACCGCTTGGAGGATCCGAACTAACTCTCTAAAATACCCATCGTCGGGTCATGAGATTACGGCTATAAAAGAAGTGAAGTATGTCAGTTTTGAAAACAATTATTATTATCTTGATAATTCATGAGAAAGACCGCAACGCTTACGTGTATCCAACCATCGCCTAGCGAATCTAGGGGGCATCGAACGTAGAACCATTCTGTCTTAAAGTAACTCAGCCTTCCCCAGGATCCCGTTACTATTTGACAGTTCCTAACCGCTTCCAAGAATGTGAAAGAAGGGCTATCTCCACGGCTCTTAATGTTGAAGAGATATCTAATCTCGATCGGCTTTGGTGGTCGAAAGAGAATTTCCATGAAAACGATGAAAGTGCTATTCAACAAGGCGTATCTGTTGGGGTGTAGCTGGGATGGGGCGATTCCAAGGAATGACAGCATTTCCCTTATATACTGATTAAATGGAGGAAGTGTTCCTGCTGCGCAAGCATAGCGGTTGAAAGCAGTAAACCCCTCCGGGGGAGCATGCGGTCTATCATTTGGCCTTGGCAGTAACACGTCGTCAAGCGACAAGCCATGTCTTAAACATATTTGTCCCAGCATATCTTTGGAAATGCCGGACGACACAGAGTCTTGTGGATTGAAAATGAACCGGGCGCCTGGAAACTCGTCCGGAGCCGGATCTATGACTTCGGCCTTGATGGCCGGTATCTCAATTATTGGAGGATTGAACCTTGAACTTCCTGCTGTTGTGAACTTGAAGGTTCCATGACTAACTAGCTTATGAAAAATCATCATTAAGCAGATAATAAACCCGTGCATCCCACAGTGTGAAGTGTGTGAATATGTTGTGTAGTGCAGTGCTATATATCACTTGAAAAATTCTATAGAGTTAAGGAAAGCATGTAAACAATAAGACTTTGAAATTCAGTCGGAATGACCGTCATCGCTGACCGTCACAACCGTGCCATCCAGATAATAGGGACCAACCTGAGTTAAAGTTTGTTAAAATTTTGTTAAGTTACAGTTCCATCGACGAGCTTCGATAGGCAGTCAAATATGCAGGGTAACAGTTAAGTCCAGATATGCGAGAATGAAGCTCATCGGAAATCATGCTATTGGTTATTCAAAGCTTCGTATCCATCAAGGTTCGGGCTCGTATCGGTCATCAGGAATTTGCTTCGAATCGATCATCAGTATCTGGTTTCGTATCGATCAAGGTCAAAGGCTTCGAATCGATCATTGACGATTGGGTTCGTATCAGTCAGGGGATCCACGGCTTCGTATCGATCACATTCAAGTCGATGCATTTCGTATCGATCGTAAGAGTATCTTTCGAATCAATTCACTTAACGTTTCTAGGATCGACATAATTTCCCACCATCCTCAAGCATCGATACGAACTATATCATTCCACTTAACGTTTCTGGGATCGATGCGAACTCCGAGATAGAACCTTACCATCTGAATCGATTCGAACGTAGGTGCCCCAGACTGACACAAAATGAGGATCCAATCATCTTCCTCCACACTCCTTCTTCCCCAGATCGATTCGAACTCCAGCTTCTCCTTCCTTGACCTCGCACATTATCTACTTCCTCGAACAACGTTCAGACATGAATTCGAAAATGGAATGAGAATTTGAATCTCATCGTTTTAGGACTGGATTTGTTCAATTAATTACCTGATTTCGATAACTGGTTAAAAGGATTAAAGGTTTTGATTCGATTCGAAGTCAAGCAGTTTTCCTTTTCCAAGTCTCTGGAGCGATATGAAGACAAAGCGCAAGAGTAAAAAGTGAAAATTGGCTAAGTCCACAATATTTATATGGACTCGAGTGTGAAGGTAAATGACGATTCGCATCCCAGTGAACTCGACCGGTCACTACAGGTCAACCATCGGATCGAGTCGAAATGTCTGTTCGAATCCATCGGCCCAAGCTCCCATCAATTCGAAATGGTCGATAGGGTCTATCGATGCGAAATACGCGATGAAGACAATCCTAAAGGCTTTGAGTTCCATCGATACGAAACCTCTATTCGTATCGACAATTTTGCGGCTCCACACACGGTTCGTCGATGCGAACTACACTGTTCGAATCCATCGATTCACGACTCCCAAACACTTGTACCCATCGGTACGAACTGGCTAGTCGAATCCACTGGCTTAATGCTTCATCAATGCGAAGGGCATTACAAAGACCTACTGGAGCTATGGGAAACTATCGATACGAAAGTTAATTTCGTATCCATCGAATTTTATATCCATCAATTCGAAATGTTCATTTCGTGTCCATCAATACAATGTGTACCGATGCAAAGACAATGTTTCAACCTTTTACATCGATTCAGGAGAGGATCGATACGAAGGAATAGTCAAAAACAACCATCGAGCGTTGTTGCAATTCGAATTTCACATCGGTTCAGGAGAGGATCAATATGGAATTCGATACGAGATAAACTGACAACGACTCGTCAACCTGCAGCGTTAACGAGAGTCAGATTAACATATATGCATATACGTCGGACTAATACTCAATTTTTAACAGTCACGAGAATTGGATACTTATCTGACAACGAATACAACAACAAACAGCTAATCTCAATCAAACAGCTAATCTCAATCAAACAGCGATGAGTTACAACAGTACAGGGTACAACAGTTGACAATCAACGGTTCACATTACAAGGGAAACCAGTCAAAGATTACAACTTTCAGCGAAAAAATGATAACTGTTCAGAATGAATATTGCAGCATTACAAAGCACATCATGTTTCCACAAGACATACTTTGTGGGGAAAATGTTATCCTGCCTTTTGGCAAGGCCGTGACACTAAGAACTTGACTAGAAACCAATGACAGTTCGTCTTAGAGATCAATTATACGCGGGCTCACTATGGATATCGATAAATTTTGTCCTAGTCCGGATCAAACTACAATTGATATGACACGACAATTGAAGCCATGAAAGTCAACGTTCCAAGTTTCAAGTCAATCCGAGTTCGTATGCTCAAGTTACGATCGATGCAAGTTGGATGAAATAGCCCTGATTTCGTATCCATCAGTAGGTTGCACTTCGTATCGATCAATTTCGTATCCATAGCTAAGCCTCTGTTCGAATCCATCGGCTTCGTATCGGTCAGAAGGCTCTAGTTCGAACCGGTCTGCTTCGCATCCATTACCAGAGTCTACTTCGCATCCATCGACGAGCCTTGTTCGAATCCATCAGGAGAGCCTTGTTCGTATCCATCGACTCACACTGTTTGTATCCATCGGAGGATCACTGTTCGTATCCATTGAATTGGAGCGCTTTCATCGATACAAACAAGCCAACCTCCATCGATTCGAACTACACCACTTTCATTGATATGAATAGAGCATGACCATCGATACAAACTAAGGAATTTTCATCGATACGAACAGAGCATGACCATCGATACGAACTAAGGAACTTTCATCGATATGAACTGTGCATCCTTCATCGATGCGAACAAGGCAGCACCATCGATACGAATAAGGCAAATTATAAGGAACGACTCGGTCAACTCGGCGAAGAAGGTGGATCGATCCAAAGAGTGCTCGCCAAGTCACCACCTGATCACATGCATTCATCGATTCGAAACGATCGAGTCGAAATGATCGATTCGAACTGTATTGTCTGTCGAAAGTCTCCATTTCGTATCGATCATAACTTGAGATCCACAAGTCCAAATGTCACCAAATTTTCACAGGAGCTTACGCACGTGCTAAAGAATGTACACACCTAGTTTTGACTCCATTGGACGAAATCTTGATCGATACGAAATTCGTTCGTATCGATCACGGATCGAGCCGAAACTTCACGGGCTTGGTCGCGCGGGCCCACTCACGTGCCAGAAGAAGTCTCCCGAGATCTGAGCGAAATATCAGTCTCCTACACCTATAAATAGAGCCCTAGGGCATACAGAGAGAGGATCTTTTGACGCTCCAACGCCCAGACTCTGCCGGATCCGATTCCATACTCCATTACTGCTGTTGTGCTCGAATTTTATAGCTTTAACTCGCTGTAACCTGCTGCAAACGATTGTAATCATCAAAGAAACATCAATAAAGTGATCAATTTCATAGTGGATGTAGGCCATACGCCAAACCACTCTAAATTCTCGTGTTTCTGTGCATTTTCATTATTTTCATTACCTGTTTTTGGAGTTTTTGTTAGATAATCCACTTTTTCCATTTAATTTCTTCATTTTATCTCTTCAAAAACTTCCGAAGAGTGTTATGCCCAATTTTGGTACAAACAATATATAACATTATTTATTTTTCAAATCATATTCAAATTTTATAATTAATATTTCATAAATATTAATTAATTTAATTAATTTATTACAATTATAAACTAATTAAATCGTTCGGTATTAAGGGAATTCATCATTTCGGCTGTGTAACTCTTGGGTGTAAATTTGGTGAGCGATTAACTTCGAATTATTCTAATGTTAACATTCACATGTCACTTAGCAGGTGGTGTGACATTATGGCCAAATTTATCGCTTACTCATTTTCGGTAAAATCCAATTTTAGTTTAATAAGTGTTATCCGGTTGTGACATTTGTTTACACCAATTCTCTTCGTCAAAACTATATCATTTTGGACTTATGGAATTTGGTAATGGTCAAAATTCCAACCTCATCCACATTTAATTTTATAGTCCAAATACAAAGTCCTTGGTTCAATAATAACAATTATTATTAACCAAAATGCTCTAGCCAGAGACTTTGACTTTGAGTTTACTTGAGTTGACTGTGATACTAACCGCATATAACTAAGGAGACAAATCCTCTCTTGAATAGTGCTTCACTTCCCATACTTCCACTCGACCCAACTATAGTCACTCGATGGACGCCATGCCATGATTTGGCTATAATCAAAGCGGAGCTTTCATATTGAAGATCCACAGTATTCTCAAGTCGAGAGAACTGTGTAAATCAGTCAAATTGATATTTTCTGTTTGACCTTAGTTATATTAAGCAACAGAAAACTATCGAGTGAGTCGTTCCATAGTTATCCAATAACTATTAGTACGTAACCCCTAGGTGCCCTCAACGGTCATGAGTAATACACTGCCCAACATTTGAAGAGCGTTAGGTACTCCAGTCTCAATGGATACATCGATATCCAGTCTTGATGCATCTTGTTTAGGAACATTTAAAATGGTATATTTGTTTCGTTGTGATATATTACTCACGGTCACAACACTTTGTAACTACTATCACAAAATATACCATTTATGGATTTTTCTATTAAATATACTTTTAATTAAGTTAATTAATTAATATAATCACATTATATCAAGTATATAATAGGAAGAAATACCTTTTATTTCGAACAAGATTGGTCAACGAGTTAGATATATGTAACAAACTACATAATTTCCCCTAGGGCATACCCCTAACTCTATCACTACCATGATTCTATTTACAGTACATCTTTAACATAAATGAGTATTTTATTAAAAATAATTAACAATAACTAATATATTGTAATGCAAAAAATTATCATACCATGATTTTTTGCCGGTCATAAAAATGTGATGTACCTATTCTTTTCGCATGGTGACCTATTGAAACAGGAATTTTAATGAATTAACATTTGAAACACCAATACCATATCTACCATCATCGACCACAAAAGTTTTTTTTTCCTTTCTTGATGTTTTGCGCCTACGAAGTGGAGTTGCGGAGCTAGATCCTTCTTCACGAACATTTTCCATTTGCTAAATTTCTTGATTTGAGAATTTTTTTAGAAACTGTAGAAATTGGGGAATATGCTTTAGATTGGAAAATTGGATTGAAGAGAAGGTAAATTAGTCTAAATCTCTCGAGCAAAGTGATTTTTTTTCTAATTTTAATGGAAATTTTAAAGGAAAAAAATTTGATTAGAGAACTAGGTGGATTAGGATTTGAGCAATTGAAAGAGAAGAAGAATCACTTGGGTTGTTTGCATCCTAGGGTTTAATATTAAAAATATATATAAGTGGTTTTCATAATGTTAGAATGCGGATTAAGGATCTTAAGGCTAGAATTAACACTAGAGGGGGGGGTGAATAGTGTTTTAAGAAATTTGTTAATCTTTTTGAGTTTATCTTAATTTGTTAACAATGTATACACTAATCAGACACAGATATGAACACAGAATCAAACACAGATGCAAATATAAAGTAAAAGCAGTAAAGGAAAGAACACACCGGATTTTATACTGGTTCGGAGTTACCCTACATCCAGTGCCGCAACACAAGTACGGATTTCCTTTCAAAAACAATTCTTACAAATACAACCCTCGATTTCAAGGCCACGAGGTACACCGCTCCAGATTCACAATCCTCTTGGTAGAGATACTTGATTTACCGGGCAACAAGTTCACCCAATTGATTTCCAGGGCTACAATCACACCTTCTCTCGCTCAATTGATTACAAAAAAATCTATAACTCAGATTAGCACTTGGATCTTGTAGAGATAGTGGAGAGAATCAAAACCCGAAATTATCTAGTTAGATTCGATATTGATTTCGGCAGAGTAATGGTGTAATTTGTAAATAAGAAAGTGGAGAAGAAGAAGAGAAGTTAAATCAGAGAAAAAAGTGATTAAAATTCGTTGAAAACACCCTTTATTTATAGTAGATCAATAGCCATGTCCATTGGTGAAGGGATGTGGCGAATAGACACTTCTTTTAAAAAACAATTTAACTGTCACCATGTCGACAGGGGTACATGTGACCATGTCGACATGCCCTTGTATTTTTTGGTGATTTGTATTTCTTTGAAAATAATTTCTATATTATATTATACTTATATTTAAACTTTAAAATAAACTTATATATAATTATAATACATAAATAACTATAGAGAACAATATTAAAGTATATATAATAATTTTCTATACTTTTATATTTAAATCTTAAGTATAAATATATAAAACAGCTAAATATATTAATATCAAAATTGTAATTTAAAAACTTAGGATAATAATTTAAAATCAAAGATATTTAAAATTAAGGATATTTAAAACTAAGGATATTTTTGAGGCTAAAATATATTGAAAAACCAGGACAGATGATTTTGGTTTTTAAACAGGAATATTTAAAATCATTTTGAAAAAAAAGCTATATATTTTGAAAATCATTTTGAAATAAAAGTAAGTGGATACAAAAAGATGTTCCACTAGATTTTTCGTAGGTTCCATCATACTTAGGGTTCCATCCCTTTAACGAGCACGAAGTGGATTCCATTCCACGAATAAAATAGATTTTAAGATGTCAGTGCCTTTCTATGAGTTTTAACAATATTCCTAACTATATAACTTATCTTGGAAACTTGAACTCTTGAAATTCTTGATACTCATGAGTCTTGAATCTTGATATCTTCAATCTTTGATCTTGAATCTTTATACTGTACAGTTCTTCATTCTTTAGTACCTACAAACATATCTATATATATCTACAAAGTAATGTTAGTATTATATATTTTATAATCTAATTCTAAGTAAGGTTGTTGTCATCAAAACCAACTCCTCAGGGACTAACAATCTCCCCCTTTTTGATGATGACAACCTTTGTTTATAAAATATCACTTCTATCCTAATACTTCTAATAACTCCCCCTTAATCTATGCCTAACTATCCTATTTTATACTTCTCCCCCTTTGTCATCAACAAAAAACCATATAACTCCATAATTATAATACTATATAATTCTATATAACTCCCCCTGAAACTAAGACTACATTACTTGTGATTATAATGATAGTGTCGTCGTCTTCAACTTGCACTTCATGAACAGGTGCGTCCTCTTCTTCCAAGGGTGCTTCTTCTTCTTTCATTGGCTCTTCTTCGCTGTCCTCTTGTGCATGGTCACTAGAAGACTCTTCTTCGATCAAGATCGGGTTCGCTTGGTTATCCATTAGGAACTTCTGCAAATTTCTAATACTCATCCGAATTTGTTTGACTTGAATCTCAGTCACCATTTGCAGAATATCCTTTGTAGTATCCTCTAATTTTATCACACGAGCATGAATGGAGCGTTGAAGAGGGCCGGGAGTAGGAGAGTGAAATGAGAAAGTCGAGTTTATGTTTGAATTTGATGGAGAAGCCATTATTTTCTTTGTTTCATAAGTTAAACCATAAGAAAATGAGAGAGAATGAAGAGAAAGTCGAGTTTATGTTTGAATTTGATGGAGAAGCCATTATTTTCTTTGTTTCAGAAGTTAAACCATAAGAAAATGAGAGAGAATGAAGAGAAAGTCGAAATATGGAAGAATATATAACCAAATTTTCAAATTTTGGTGGGAATTTTAATTTTCAAAAAATACCGTTATATGTCGACATGGTGGGATATGGGGTTGTCGACAGGGGTATTTTAATTTTGGCTTCTAATTTATTTTTAATTTATTTAATTATACTTGTTATATATTTATGTTTTATATTTCAGTTATTGAACAAATACCTAATTCTCTTCTTAATTTAGTAAATATAGATTCATTTAATGGTTTTGTTAAGATATCAGTAGTTTGATTCTCAGAGTTTATATATTCGAGAGTAATTACTTCTTTAGTTATATTATCTCTAAGAAAATGATGTCGAATATCAATATGTTTAGTTCGAGCATGATGAGTAGGATTTTTAGACACTACGCCATAGATGACCTTCTGCAACATTTTTGCAAGGTGTTGCCAGCTAAAATGTTGCGATAGATGTAAAATTTTGGTCCTACTGCAACGTTGTATTTTTTATGTTACCTTGGCCATAAAAATGTGTTGCTCTAGCTAAACAAGTGTAACACGATGCAACATTTTTATATAGTGTTGCTATAGATGTATTCAAATTAAAAAATTAATAAAATTAGCAATCCGCGTGAATACGATCCAACGGTCTACATTTAATCTAGTTGTTAAAATGGATCACCACTGCAATTTGCCCCCAAAATTTCGTTTTCCCGCCTGAACTAGTTCAGAGTAGATCCCCTTTTGGTTTTCATTTCAATTTGCTTCCTCCCATTCGCCTCCGCCACCAAATTGTCACCCTCCTCTTCTTCTGCTTCCTCATTCGCCTCCGCCACCAAATTATCACCCTCACCCCCAGCTACCCCTTGACCCATCGCGACCATCTAGCTCCAACCAGAGCCCCGTCACGACACCAAAACCCGAAGCCAAACAAAGTTTTCCGTTCAAACCCCTTTTGCCACCGCTGTCGTCGCCATCAGCTCTCACCTCCAACAGAAGACTTGCTCGCCACCAACCCCTCTACCTTTCTCCTTTAGCCTACTTCACCTGAAAACCCTTCTAGCACCTTAATTTCTCCCAAAACCCGAACTTCCCTTGAGATTTAGCTGTCATTCTCGCAACAATTAATCCGTCCACGGCTCCTATATCAGGTACATCCCAGGCTGATCTCTTCGTACTTTCCCCTATGATTGTGGTTGCTTCACTTGGTACTGAAGGCCTTTGGCGTGATGCTCGGAAAATTATGATTTATTTGTTGAAAACTTATCTGCTAATGGTAATAGATTGCAAGATGATGACATTATTAAGGATAAGCATGGGAATGGTACTGGTAATTTCAATAAGGTAGTACGCCCCCCAAATGTTTGTGCAAATGCTCCTTTGGAACTTGTTAATGTTTTAGAATCTGGCTGGGTATCTACTGCTTCTGGATGCCCTGTGCCTCCATCGCAAGTTCATAACTCGGACTGAGTGCAGAGTGATCTCATCCAAGCATTAAGGTTGGTTGGTTCACCATTGAATCTGGATGTAGTTGTATTGGTTGAAGGTTGGTTGGTTTGGTAAGTTATGGAAGTGATGGTGGAAGTAGGTGATGCAGAGGAGTTTCAGTTGGCAATGTGATGCCTGAATGTTGGCAGAGAGATGTAGACAGAGTTTGGAGTTTGAAATTGCAAGAGTGTGAAAGTGGAGGATTAAAGGTAAGTTGTAAGAGGTGGTAGGTTTTAGGATATTGGTGGGATGTTGACGAAGTGTGGATTGAATGATGGTGAGTGTTCTGGTGTTTATAGAGTATTGAAGGTTGGTGAAATTTGGGAAGTTTGGAAAAGTTGTAATATGGTGAAGGGTGGTTGCAATTGCATTTTTTTGATAGTGAGTTGCTATTTTGCTTGTTTGAAGAAGTGATGTTGGTGAAACAGGGGGATGGAGGAGCATGCAACTGTGAGGCTTTGGAGATTGCTTGTATTGACAATGGTAGAGTGCTGCTGTGTATTGGTTAAGGAGAGAAGCTAATGTGGTGATTGGAAATTGAAAAGAGTTTGCAATAGAGTTTTGGTGTTTGGCCGTAGGGGATTCAAGCAGATTTAGGCGAGGAGATGGAGGATAGGAATTAAAGGAGCAGAAAGCAATGCAAGTAGATGGGCAGTAGTTCCGATGGGTGATGAAGTTGCTGAGGATGGGGTTTGCGGGTTTGCTAAGTTCAGTCTTCATTTGTGCATCATTTTACGTCGTTTCAAAGAAGGCTCGATCTTCCGAAATCGAATGAATCGGGCAGTGCCCACTTGTTCGACCTAACCGGGACTGCGGGGCCCCGGACCCCCGCCGGCGCTGCGCCCGGACCCGCTACTCGGCTCGCCTTCGGCTTGGCACTCGACTCGCCTTCGGCTCGGCTCGTCATATATTTGTCAGTGTCGGTATCTGTATAAATTGAAACTGCATATGTAATGAGTGAACTAAGTGATGTAGTGAGGAATATCTGTATATGTGAATATCAGTGTTATATATCATTGAATTGTAAAATAGTGGAGTCAGGAATTTGTACTATTTTAAATGTTGAAATAAAATATTTATTTAAATAAATTACTGTTTGAATATCAAATTCTATGCAATAGCATTTTATTAAATAAATATTTATTTCTATTAAAAAATCAAATATGCTCTACATTGTGGGCCCCACAACTTCAGAAAGTTAATATCTATAGCAACATTTTTGGAATGTTGCTACAGATACCTATGGATGTTGCCATAGACCCAAATAGGGTTCTATTGCAACAATATTACTTATGTTGCCTTAGATAGTCAAAATGTTGCCTTTGAGGTCTAAGACAACGACAAAAATTGCATCACCCTAAAAGTGTTTCCATAGACCTATGGCAACATTTTTCGGGCCCAAGCCAACATTTTTTTGTGTTGCAGAAGGCCATTTATGGCGTAGTGAGATAAATTTATTGCACTAGTATTATCACAATAAATTGGCGATTTTGAGATATTTAATCCAAAATCTCTTAAGGTTTGTTGCATATATATTACTTGAGAACAAGCCAAAGCAGCAGAAATATACTCTGCTTCAGTTGTTGATAGAGAAACTGTATTTTGCTTTTTACTAAACCAGGAAACCAGAGAATGTCCCAAAAAGTGACAAGTTCCACTTGTACTTTTTCGGTCTGATTTACATCCAGCATAGTCAGCATCACAGTATGATATTGAATCAAATGAATTATTTTTAGGATAAAATAAGCCATAATCATAGGTGTGTTTAATATATCTTATGATACGTTTTACAGCTTTTAAGTGAGTTTCTTTAGGATGAGATTGATATCTTGCACAGAGACATACATTATGCATGATATCAGGTCTACTAGCAGTGATATAGAGCAATGATCCGATCATTCCTCTATACAACTTTTGATCTACATCTTTCGAGAGATCTTCTTTACTTAGATATTCATTGGTTGCCATGGGAGTAGGTTTTCCACTCGCAGTAGTCAAACCAAATTTATTAACTAGTTCTTTAGCATATTTTTCTTGACTGATAAAAATACCATTATCTAACTGTTTTATTTGCAATCCTAGAAAGAAGTTTAATTCACCCATATGACTCATCTCAAACTCTTTTGTCATTATTTCAGAAAATTCTTTATTCATTTCGAAGTTAGTTGAACCAAAAATGATATCATCTACGTATACTTGAACTAGTTGAATATCATTTTTATTTCTTTTAATAAAAAGAGTATTATCTATTTTACCAATTTCAAAATTTGATTGTAATAAATAAGATCTTAGTCTATCATACCAGGCTCTAGGAGCTTGTTTTAGACCATATAAAGCTTTCTTAAGTTTGTACACATGGTTTGGTAAATTTTCATCTTCAAAAAGTGGTGGTTGTTCAACATATACTTCTTCTTTTACAAATCCATTTAAAAATGCACTTTTAACATCCATTTGAAATAATTTGAAATTATTATGATTTGCGAAAGCAAGTAGAATCCTAATGGCTTCTATTCTTGCTACAGGAGCAAAGGTTTCGTCACAATCTATACCTTCTTCTTGACAATAACCTTGGGTGACTAATCGTGCTTTATTTCTAACGACCTCACCTTGTTCATTCATTTTATTTTTATAGACCCATTTAGTTCCAATTATAGTTTTATCTTCAGGTCTAGGAACAAGTTCCCAAACTTCATTTCTAGTGAATTGATTTAATTCTTCTTGCATAGCCAAAATCCATGAATCATCAGTTGATGCTTCTTTAGGATTTTTGGGTTCAATAGATGATATAAATGCTACATTACTCATTTTACTTAGTTGATTTCTAGTTGTAACAATAGATTGCATATCTCCTATTATATTTTCAATAGGATGATCTTTTAAAAGTTTAATCCTTTTATTAGGATGATTAATTTCATTATTAATTTCGGTTGATTCCTGATTTTGAGTAATTAAATCTTCTTCATCATTTGTAATTTCAGAATCTTTTAAATTTTCATCAAACGAAACATGCATTGTTTCTTCGATGGTGTTAGATCTTAAATTAAAAACTCTATAAGCTTTGCTTCTATTAGAATATCCGATAAAGATTCCTTTGTCGGATTTAGGATCAAATTTATCCAAATTATCTTTTGTATTTAAAATAAAGCATTTACTTCCAAAAATTCTGAAGTATGATACCTTAGGTTTCTTTCCATGAAGAAGTTAATAAGGTGTCTTATCAGTTAAAGGTCTAATTAAATTTCTATTCAAAATATAACAGGCGATAGCAACAGTTTCTGCCCAAAAGTGTTTTGGTAAATTACTATCTGAAAGCATAGTTCTCGCACACTCTTGTATCGTTCTATTTTTACGTTTAACTACTCCGTTTTGTTGTGGAGTTCTTGGAAATGAGAAATTGTGAGTTATTCCCTTCTTATTGCAGAATTCCTTAAACTTTTCATTTTCAAATTCACCACCGTGATCACTACGAATAGTTATAATTTTTAAAGATAATTGATTTTGAATCCTTTTTGTAAAGTTCTTAAAACATTCAAAAGTATCACTTTTATGTTTCGAAAATATTGTCCATGTAAATCTAGAATAATCATCTACAATTACAAAAACATATTTACTATGATTTATTGACTGAATTTGAGATGGACCAAATAAATCAAGATGAAGTAACTCAAGGGGTTTTGAAGTTGAAGTCATATCTTTTAATTTAAAGGAACTTTTTCTAAGCTTTCCTAATTGACATGCATCACATAAACTATCTACTTTAAAATCCATTTTAGGGAGGCCTCTTACTAGATCATGTTTTGACAGCCTAGATAAGAGTTTGAAATTCAAATGTCCAAATCTCTTATGCCAAATCCAAGGGTCACTTGTATTTGCCAAAAGACATAGGTTATCATTTGAAACTTTTATACTAAGAATATAAATATTCTTTTTCCTAATTCCCTCAAATATTATGGTTGAGTTATTATCTTCAATATGACATTTATCTTTTTCAAAATTAATCTTATATCCTTTATCACAGAGTTGACTAATACTTAGTAGATTATGTTTTAGATTCTTAACTAGCAAAACATTAGTAATAATAGTAGTTTCAGAGTTACCGACATTGCCGATGCCAATCACGAATCCTTTCGAGTTGTCTCCAAAGTTAACCAGTCCTCCGTCTTTGTATATAATATTATTCAGCATATCCGGATTACCAGTCATGTGTCTAGAGCATCCACTATCAAGTATCCACTTATTCCTTTTGATATGCATAGATTGTCCATTGTGGATTGATTCCTTAATACCCATAAAGCATCTTTCCTGCACATTATAAAATTTGGGTAGACAACTAGAATTTGAATAACATTCATATGCAGACTCATGGAACAATGATGATTTAAACAATTCTAAACTAGTTTTAACAGATTTTTCAAAAATAGCCATTTTAAAACTTTTCAAAATTCAGATTATGAAACTTTTGAAAACAAAGCTCTGATACCAATTGTTAGAATGCGGAATAAGGATCTTAAGGCTAGAATTAACACTAGAGGGGGGGTGAATAGTGTTTTAAGAAATTTGTTAATCTTTTTGAGTTTATCTTAATTTGTTAACAATGTATACACTAATCAGACACAGATATGAACACAGAATCAAACACAGATGCAAATATAAAGTAAAAGCAGTAAAGGAAAGAACACACCGGATTTTATACTGGTTCGGAGTTACCCTACATCCAGTCCCGCAACACAAGTACGGATTTCCTTTCAAAAACAATTCTTACAAATACAACCCTCGATTTCAAGGCCACGAGGTACACCGCTCCAGATTCACAATCCTCTGGGTAGAGATACTTGATTTACCGGGCAACAAGTTCACCCAATTGATTTCCAGAGCTACAATCACACCTTCTCTCGCTCAATTGATTACAAAAAATCTATAACTCAGATTAGCACTTGGATCTTGTAGATATAGTGGAGAGAATCAAAAACAAAAATTATCTAGTTAGATTCGATATTGATTTCGGCAGAGTAATGGTGTAATTTGTAAATAAGAAAGTGGAGAAGAAGAAGAGAAGTTAAATCAGAGAAAAAAGTGATTAAAATTCGTTGAAAACACCCTTTATTTATAGTAGATCAATAGCCATGTCCATTGGTGAAGGGGTGTGGCGAATAGACACTTCTTTTATAAAACAATTTAACTGTCACCATGTCGACAGGGGTACATGTGACCATGTCGACATGCCCTTGTATTTTTTGGTGATTTTTTTTCTTTGAAAATAATTTCTATATTATATTATACTTATATTTAAACTTTAAAATATACTTATATATAGTTATAATACATAAATAACTATAGAGAACAATATTAAAATATATATAATAATTTTCTATACTTTTATATTTAAATCTTAAGTATAAATATATAAAACAGTTAAATATATTAATATCAAAATTGTAGTTTAAAAACTTAGGATAATAATTTAAAATCAAAGATATTTAAAATTAAGGATATTTAAAACTAAGGATATTTTTGAGGCTAAAATATATTGAAAAACCAGGACAGATGATTTTGGTTTTTAAATAGGAATATTTAAAATCATTTTGAAAAACAAGCTATATATTTTGAAAATCATTTTGAAATAAAAGTAAGTGGATACAAAAAGATGTTCCACTAGATTTTTCATAGGTTCTATCCTACTTAGGGTTCCATCCCTTTAACGAGCACGAAGTGGATTCCATTCCATGAATAAAATAGATTTTAAGATGTCAGTGCCTTTCTATGAGTTTTAACAATATTCCTAACTATATAACTTATCTTGGAAACTTGAACTTTTGAAATTCTTGATACTCATGAGTCTTGAATCTTGATATCTTCAATCTTTGATCTTGAATCTTTATACTGTACAGTTCTTCATTCTTTAGTACCTGCAAACATATCTATATATATCTACACAATAATGTTAGTATTATATATTTTATAATCTAATTCTAAGTAAGGTTGTTGTCATCAAAACCAACTCCTCAGGAACTAACACATAAAACCGTCTATAGACCAAATAGTTTTAAGAAAACCTTTTAGCTTTATAAACTGCTTTCTAAAAAATGTTCATATATAAAAAAAGTAAAAAAAATAATAAGAAAATTCTTCCTACCTAACTGTTTGATGAGTAGGAGGAATTTCCATTTATTTTGCCGTTCCTCACACTTCAATTAAGCATTCTCCAGGAGATGCCCTTATAAAAAATTGTAACAGAATTAGATCCTTTTGAAAACAGATTATATTAATTTTTTTCCATGCTAGCATTAACAGATTTTAAAATTGCATTAATGTATAATATTTGTTTTATTTTTGACAAATCCGCACAATGAGTATTTCATGTCAAATAAGTAAAAGACTAGTATCAACTTATGCCGTTAAATGAAGTGAATGATACATTCGTATCAATATCTATAACAACCCCGCTTTCTACATCGTATAAATAAATAAATTTAATTAAAATAAAGTGTTCGAATTCGATTAGTGATAATTAATATTTTGCGAATAGATTTTTAGTTAAATAAATTCTATTTAATAAAAGATTTTATTTTAATAAACTCGATTAATTAGTAATTTTTTTTCGAATAAGATATTGAAATTAAATAAAAGGTTTTAATCAGTATAATATATTTTTGAAGTGTATATAATTTTGATATGATTGGAATAGTTGAAAAATAGATTTACTTTACGTTGGGACAACGAATAATTAAATAGAAATAAACGTTATATTGAATAAAATTGTCTAATTATCAAACTATAATTTGTAGGATAAAGCGTAAATCAATTTATATTGGATATAAATTTATTTTTAAACAAATGTAGAAGTTGTTAGAAGAAAAGAAAGGAGAAGATAGAAAAAAACTGAGTAATTGCACCAAGCTCAAAATCATTAAGCCCAAGCCCACACCCTCTCTTCTAGATCATTCTTTCAACCTTACCCACACCTAGTTCATTCACATCGTACCCCAATCCCTAAATATCAAAATCGATTCAAATATTAATAAAAGAGAGAAATGACAAAGGCGATGTTCATTCGAGTGTGATAGCTGGCCATGGTTAATGGATGTTATGGTGAATGAAAGTGGGGGGCACACGCATAAGGTACCGACAATGTTGGAAGTAGCGAGTTGTTCGATGATGACAACGATTGGATAACCACGATGCTAGGAGCACGACCTTGTGTGATGTTGTAGCTGCGTGCATGCGTGAAATGAGCTTGGTCAAAGGGAGGTCAACTTGATGCTCGACGATAATAATTTATGTACATGTTTGGAGAGCATAAGGACGGACGGTGGTTGGGTTATTAGGGCAGTGTGATGATGGAGAAAACAAATTGGGAAAAGGATGAAGCTGTCGAGAGTAACTCAATCTTACATTCATTGTTTTCGGTGAGTAAACCTATTTACTCACAATTATGATCTAGAATACGACAATGGTCTAATGTTGTAATAGCCTATTTCATGCAGTTTACTTGTGTAATCGATTCATTATTTGGATTTAGTTTGATATATGTGAAATTCACACCACATTGTTTTCCTATGCCCTTCTATACGAAACGGAAAAAATATAAATAACAGAAAAAATAATGTAACTTGATAAATCTGTTCTTATTACCTATTGACTAAGGTTGTTCTTATGATAAAAAGAGAAATATGAATGAATATTTTAACCTAAAAGAAAGGTACATGGACTACAAAGGTATCATGGAATGCATTGTTTTTAGACTGAACGAAAACTAATTATATGCTTTTGGCTAATTATATTAGAATTGACTTGGCTTATATTTGATTTGCTAGCATTGACATGGAAACTTCATTTATATTTTATTTAAATTATGTAGGCATATGAACTCCTTTACAACATTTCCATAATAGTTGTCAAATCTTGCCTTACATTGAGTGTCATATGAAGTGTCCTATACAAATTAGAGAACATGACCATGTACAAACTAGCGACAAATGAATATACACATGAAGTGTCCTATACATAATAGTGACAAATGAACTGAAATTGTTATTAATATATAATTTTGTTATGTAATTTATATTTTTTTATAGTTGAATGAAAATTTTATTTTTACCATTTTTGTACAATGAGCATGGTATACATGTTGAAGTTGTTATTTTTAGGATTTGACAAATGAATTGATATTAGTTAATTACATTTATTTAAACATTTTATATTTAAGATTATTTAGTTAATTGAAATATATGGATTTAAATATAGTGGAAATATGGCTCCCCCCTTATTTTCAGTTTTGTCATGTGAAAACACTATTCAAAAACATATTTTAAATTACATCTTTATTTTTAATTTTGAAAAATAATTTTTTTCTATTTTTTTGGAAATTAAATATAAATAATAATAGTATATTCCTTTTTTTTGGCAAAGCCAACCGGCTTTAAAGTGGGCCGTGCAACAATGATTATAAATAAGGAACAAGTGTTCTGTACATGCATAGAAGAGCTAAAATCTGGTTTTATAGTGGCCAGACCACTTATAGCAAGAACAAAAAGGAAAAATCAGGAGCTAGACAAATAGTCTAAACTACTCGGAAGGGCACAACCCCCCTGTCATTACTGATAACAACATCAATACCCGGACCTATAACATGCTGAACAATAAAAAAGTACTTAGCCAGATACGGATCGTAAGACCTCGAGAGAGGAGAGTAGATATAAATCCGGTCCCATGTAGGATCTAAGAACTGCCACCAATTCCTAGCATCGTCAATACCACTGGTCGATAGAATAAGATCATCACCCTCAACATGATACGTTATCCTCCTAGTCTCATCAGGACTACCTAAGAACATGTGATAACTATGCATCTACGGGTCATACCTCATTTCCATCACCTCATGAATCCAAGAACTCTCTTCAGGTTCCCATGTAAAAACCTCATCATCGGAGACGCTAACTGCTAATGAATCAATTTCTGTCTCCACAGCAGGAGAAGCAGAAACAACAAGATCAGAGACAAGCGAAGCACTAACCTTGGGAACCCATTTCATTTCCATCCTGGGGAGGGGAATTTTTCAGGAAGGAGATAGAGGAGATATCCTAGAACACTTCTCCTCAGAATGTCCAAATGACTGACATTTAGTACAAATGTTAGGCTTCCAGCTGTAGTTAACTTTTAAATCCACCTCGTGACCTTCTATGATTCTAACTTTCAATATCGACGGTAACGGATTCTCTGGGGTAATTTCAATCAATGCCCTGGCATATAATAAATTCTTGTGTGCAATGGTATTTGCATCAAAGCATTTGAAATCCCCAATACGGCTCGCAAGCCAGTTCAGACCAATCAAAGGTTGAAGGACAGATGATATATTGGAGAAAGTGGCCCAAACCGGAATAGAAAGAATCTGCTCTCTAGCACTGTCTATACCAAGGTTCCACGGAGTCACAATAAAAGGTTTCCCCTCGATAATGAGCGGGCTAGTATCAAGCGCTATAAGTCCGTCTTCCTTATTACCAAAATTAAAGTAGAAAAAGGAATTTAAGAATTGGAGATGAAGCGAACCCTTTAGTTTCCACGCTCGCCTACAATGCTCACGAACAACTGAGTATGATGATGAAGCATCTAGGAAAAATCCAACTAAGTGTTCAGACCAATGACTCTCCGCCTCTCGAAGAATAGCAGGTGGAACAACGTTTAAACCATCAATAACTTGAGATTTGAAAATCTGCGGGGAGTATGCACCGGCATTCCACGGCAATGCCTTAAATAATGAGGACCAAACTAGCTTGTCAACAACATTAGCAGCATCATCACATAGGCCAGTAGAAAAATCATTGTTTATAGGTTCATCACAAGATACTGGTATATGCAGATATGCAGTATCATTATATAGCTTAAGAGCAATATCACTTACTTCGGCAATAACGTTATTTAGCTTAGCAGGTTCATCACAACCAAATGTTTCAGGCAGATTACAGTTCTCAACATTATTCAAGTCTTCGGCAATAACAGTGCCAGACGAAGCATACTCAAACCCAACACGCTTCGAAGCAGAAAGATCGACTTGAGAATTTAAATTGCAGTCGTCACTAACCCAATTACCAACAGAGTTTACCAAATTTGTAATAGGCGAAGTAGGATTGACGATGGCAATACATGACAGAGGGATAGCACCCTTCAGAGTAGCAGTAAGAGACGATATCAAGTTTTGTGCGCAAGAGCCATCCGCAACCAAAGGCAGAGACCGGAATGAAATCGGCTCAGGGATGTGGTCTTCTGCATGCAACATTGGAGTTGACGATGGATTTGGGAGCGACTCCGAAATAGAGAAAGTACATCCAGATCTGTTTTGAGAAGAATAACCAAAAGAAGCAGCTAAGCGAGGTTTATTCTTCCGATTCTTAGCCATCAGAGCAGAGGCGCCGTGAAGGGATTAGGAAGAAGTGGATGCGAGAGAGGAGGGAGAAGCTAAAGGGGAGAGAGGGAGGCCAGAATAACGTCGAAAGAAAGAGGATGCCATTATCATTATCATAAATGGCTTTTATATTGATAATCGTATATTCCTATTATCCACATAATTTCAATGTTGTAAGTAACAGTGTAAGTGGTGATGTCACAAAGGAATCGATGCCGCTAGGTTCCATATCGAAGGCTAGAAACGCCACAGGGATAAGCAATAATGCAGAAATTGGTGCTATAATAATGGACTGAAGTAAGAATGTTGTAGGTGTTACAACCTATATTGATGAAATGCAGCATATCAATATGGATGTTAGTTCACTTATTATCCTCGAAGGAATGTGATGTGCGATATAGTTGAGACACTACATCAATGAACAGTGCCAAAAGAATGATAATGGGTCAATGCCGACACCAATGATGTTGTTCCTCATCAACGTTGGAATCGCACGTCGTTAATAAAGCCAAGAACACTAGATGGCATCAGCACCGCATATCACATATAGAATAAAGTGAATAATGCCAGGTCTCTAATATCACAAGACAATGTCGTTTCTCATCCATGTCATCTTTTCTCAATGTCAACACTGCATGTCAAATGATGCTGCACATTACGAAAACCACTATACATTGATGTCGTATGATATTATTACCAAAGCTATTTGATGGACGATGCCACTCCAATGATACTTCCATAAGACAATGCCACTCATAACCAATGCAGCATCTTGATGATAGCGTGTTTCATCAATCTTTAGGGGATGTTGCACATCTATAAGTGCGATATTGATGCCAGAAGTTATCAATATCCATGGAAACTGGTATGCTACTCTTTATCAATACCGCTCTATATCGACACCGCCCTTCACTAATGCTTAATGCCACTTCCGACCGATGCTGTCAACGACCAATTGAGAGTGTTTCAATGCATAAGGTTATCAATGCCGAAGGCTATTACTGCTAAGAGGGTGCCAAATTTCTACTATTTACCAAGGGATGCTGAATGCCATCATTAAACAAAGCTCAATGCCATGCAACATTGATGTTGCCAAAGCCAAGCGTGCCGAAGCCATGTGTCATGCCGCGTTCCCACCTCTATAAATACGGACCTAGGGTTCATGGAGAGAGGGCATTTATTTTCTTTTCTCAACTCTCAAAATTAAAATCTTGTAACCCTAAATTGAATTGGGGTCAATACTAATCTGATTGCAGTCATGCTTGATTTGTATGAATAAGGACTTGGACATACATACTACATTCGTTGTGCACTTTGAACATTATTGGACATGAACAAGCGTATAACAAAGCTCTTTAGACCCAAAGCAATTGTGATTCTATTTTACATGGATTCACATGAGCTTTGGCCTAAACTAGTGTTTATATGCATATCTTCTATCTTGTCCACTACATATAGACATTGGACTATGAACATAAGCGCTATTTATTAGTTCATTAACAAGCTTAATGGGCTATTTCACATACTTACCACTTATCTTCTTCCTCCTTTAGATATATGACATGGGATTTGGAGTGCCCTATTCCTAAGGACCATATGGATTCTCGAATATTTTATTCCAAGTGATTTTAAGGGCTCTCAAACATTTTTTTCCAAATGATCTTAAGAGATCTCAAATATCATATTCCAAAATGACATATTAGCCATCGAATGTGCAACGTTTAAAACCCATGGGCATTATAGCCCATCTCCTAATGATATCATTTTGTACTTGGCCTCGAATGTTAGATTTGTTCTTGATTCGATTAATACCGATTGAGGCACCCTTAGTCGTGTTATCAAATATACTCGAATTCAAGGATTCATTTATCATTCACGGTATCATGGGTGTTATACCAATTTTTGGTTTAACATTTTGGCGCTAGAAGGAGGACTTGAACCTCCGATCTTATTTAACTCTCCCCTCAAACTAATTGAAGGAATTTTTATCTCAAGAAAATGGTAAAATCAAGGCGAACCAATGTTCCAAACGAAGACGTTGCATAACTAGCAACATTGGAAGAAAATGTTATTCCCAATTTCAACATGGACAATGTAGAAGTTGGACAACCATCAGAGCCAGCAAAACCAACCAACAACGAAACTAAGATTAAAAACCTAGAACAACATGTGTCAATGATGGAAAAACTTTTGAAAGGAATCCTTGCTCAAAAAATCCTCTAAGCTCATAGGGGAAATGACGTAGAGTCTCTAAGAAGGGGATTGGATGCCTCTTTTCTTAAAAACAAAAGTAAAGTCAAACTTATGATAACTCCATTAAAGAGAAATGTGACCAACAGGCTAAAGCAAATTACAAATGAAGTGTGATAGAGAGATCTTTGAAACAATTTAGAAGTTCAACCTCCAGGGAATATGAACTAGATAGAAGAAACTGCCATAGTGATGAAGCCTACTTAAGGGACATGGCGAAAAAGATGGCAAAAGATATGTTTAATCTCAAAGGAAAGAGAACTCTTGATGACAGAATCAATGATAATCATCGAGAATCTCCTTTCATAAATGAAATCATGTCCACAAAAATTCCTTCTCATATCAAGATTCTTTTTATCAAGTATAACAGAGCGACTGATCCGAACGATCACTTGTTGGCCTTTGAAATTCATATAGACTTATACAACGCATCCGGAACATTGCATTGTAGGATTTTCCCTACTACTTTTCAAGGAGAAGAAGCTAAATGGTACAAGCAATATCGAGAGAGGACTGTCTGTTCTTGAAAATAATTTTCTTATGAATTCTCGACGCAGTTCTGTATTTGTAAAGATCCAACTATTGACTACACCGTGCTGGCTAATATCAAACAGAGACCCTATGAGTTATTGGGCGATTATCTTAATAGGTTCAATATAGAGGCACTAAAGATGAAAGTTATAATGGATAGGGATGAATTAGTGGCAGTACATTCAGGGCTGATCGAGCAAACCCCATTCCGACGAGAACTCTATATACATACATGTAAGGACTTGCAGGATTTTCATTTTCAAGCTGACAAATTCATCCGTATGGATGAAATGTATCGTGCCAAGAAGAAAGCTAAGATGAAAAGGGAAGCGGGAAAAACTAGATATGGCTGCATTAATAGGAAGCAGAAATGGGAGGAGAACCCTATTACGAATCATGTTGCTTTGAACAAGCTAATATATATTCGCTGCAATGAAAGAAAGCGGCAATATTCCAGATTCCTTCAAGGCTAAAGCCAACCCTGAACGCAGAAGAGAGGGAGATTACTATGCTTATCATAAGGCAAACAGACATACGACAGACGAATGTCGAGTGATAGTGGGCATAATTCAACATATGATTCGCTATGGACACTTGAAGGAGTTTATCAAGGATAATCAAAAGTTGTTCATTCTGAAAATGGCAGCCAAAGACTACCAAACAACTCTGCAAATCTAGTAGAAGGTGAGGTCCAACTAAACTTCATTCTATCCCTCAACGGAATGGATGTGATCCATGAAGGCCCACATCTAGTTGGAAGTAGCAAAGGAGCTAGAAATCACTGTATTAGAGAAACGAAAGATGGGATATTCTCTCTTCAAGAGGAACCATCACTCAAAAATCCCAGATTCCAGATCTAAATGCATAACTTGACCATCACTCTATAGGAGCTAGGAGGGATTCGTCATCCACATAATGATCTGGTTATGATCATTGCGCAAATTGGACTCTCTGTGGTTACTAAAATTATGGTGGATAATGGAAGTGCCATCACCGTGATCTTTAACATTCATTAGACCAAATGGGAATGCTGGAGGAGAAGCTTTGAGCCGAGTTTTGAGCCCATGTTGGGTTCAATTACACAGGATCAACTTCTATTGGGCAGATAAGACTTCCAGTACAGATGAGAGTTCCACCACATCCCAGGACCTTTGAGACTCTCTTCGTCATTATGAATCAACCTTCTTATTAACGCTTTCTTTGAAAGGCCAGCTTTGGACGAGGTTGATGCTTTTTGTCTAACCAAAATACTTGATGGTGAAGTTTCTAACCAAGAACGGGTGGGGCACCATAAGAGGGGAGCAATTTAGTTCTTGAGGAATGTATTTACCACTGTCGATCAATAATAATGAGACAATCCTTCTTGTTATGATTCAAAGGAAAGTGAACTAGTTAGAATTAATGTTAAAAAGCCTTTGGATGCTGATTTCTTGGACTCATTATTCAAAGCAATAACAAAAGCTGTTGAGAAAACTAAGCATGTATTGAGAAAAAATAATTTCTCTGAGAAGAAAAGAAAAGGGAAGGAAGCAAATTCGATGGAAGATGAGATAGTAGATAAGGAGATTGTCACTAAACTAGACTGTAGAAGTGAACAAGAGAAGATGAAGCCCACAGGAGACCTTAAGGAAATACGCTTGGATCCGGCCAATGCAACAAAGATAGTTAAGATTGGAAAAGAGCTAGATAACAAACTGAAAGGAGAGTTAATTCAGTTCCTTCACTCCAGCAAAGATGTATTCGCCTAGTTCCATTCAGATATAGTTGGAAAAGATCCTACCATCATGTGTCATGCTCTGAATATAAACCTAATATCACACCGATCCGACAAAAGAAAAGACAGTTTGATAAGATCCGATCTAATGCTTTGAGGAAGAAATCAAAAATTGCTCCAGAATGGATTTATCATAAAAGTGCTTTTCCCAAAATGGTTAGCTAATCCAGTACTATTGAAGGAATCTAATGGGAAATTGAGGACATGTGTCGACTACACTGATTTGAATAAAGCATGCCCAAAAGACTACTACCCTCTCCCAAGGATAGACCAGTTAGTCGATGCAACAAGTTGAAAAAAACTCTTATCTTTCACGGACACTTATTTTGGATACAATCAAATTCCAATGTTCAAACCAAATGAGGAAAATACCAGCTTTATAAAAGATTGTAGAACGTATTGCTACAAAGTAATGCTCTTCGGATTGAAGAATGCTGGAGTAATACACCAGAGATTAGTGAATAGAATGTTTAAAGAACAAATTAGCCAAAACATGGAAGTATATGTGGATGATATCTTGGTTAAATCTCAAGAGGTAGGCAATCATCTAAAAGATCTTGAAGAAACGTTTGATATACTAACAGGATATCAGTTGAAGCTTAACCCATAAAAATGTTCTTTTGGAATTCAGTTCGGTAAATTCTTAGTATATATTGTCAGTACAAGAGGAATCGAAGCTAACCCTGACCAAATTTGAGCTATTAAAGATATGGCGGAACTTAAGACAAGTAAAGATGTAATGAGCCTGAATGAAAGAGCAGCAACATTAAACAGATTTATTTCCAACGCCATCAAAAAATGCATTACGTTCTTCGATGTAATTAAAAAGAAAAAAAACTTCAAGTTGAATGAGGATTGTCGAAAAGCTTTTGAGGAGTGGAAGTCATTTGGAGAAATCATTATCTAGCCCCGTGGAGGGGGAAAGCCTTTACCTCTATATGGCAGTCTCTGAGCACGCAGTTAGTTCAGTCCTAATTGGAGAAGAGAAAGGAACCCAACTTCCAGTATACTATACAAGCAAAAGGCTAAAAGATGCAGATACCAGATGTCCAGTCATTGAAAAACTAGCATACTGCCTAATACTCACAGCATGAAAGTTAAGAGCCTATTTTCAGGCAAATCTAATTAAGGTCCTAACCAAATTTCTTCTCAAACAAGTCTTTAGTTAGCCCGAAGCTTCAAGAAGGCTAGTAAAATGGGGGATAGAGCTCAGCCAATATGATATCGAATTTTTTACCTCGAGTAGCAATCAAACGACAAGCTATAGCTGATTTTATCAATGAATTTACAGGATTTATTAAAGAGCAATCGAAAAAGGATTTAAAGCTTAAGTGGAAATTGTTTGTAGATGGAGTCTGTAACACCCCGTAAAATTAACCATAATTATGAATAAAATTGAACTAAATATGATAAGGTTGGATATGAGAATTTATAAAGGTCGGAATTTGACCATGAAAGTTATTCTGTTGCATTCGTGGTGAAATTATGATCCGTTATCATATATAATATGCTGAAAACGGACCTCAAACGAAGGAGTTATGAGCATTTGAAGTTTTCAGAATTGAATTAATTTAGTTTGAATTCAAATTCAAATGAGAATTTAAATTTAGGGTTTAAATTTCAAAACTAGCTTGGGGGCTAAGTAAATGTTTTAATTAACGTTTAACGTTAAGTTAAATAGGTTAAGAAGTTAATTAAAAAGCAATGGAAGAAATAATTACCCAAAATAATCAACCGGTCGACACCTTTACTGTGACCAGCGATCGACTGGTTGGGGAAGGGACGTTGACCAGTCAAAGCCAATTTTGGTAGTGGTGGTTGGGGTTTGCTGGAGTGTGCTATTTATTTGTACGCTCCATATTTCTCCCTTTTAAACTATTTTCATCCTTCGGTTCTGGTGCGTTTCAACCCCTATAAATAAAACCATATCCTTGCCACTTTTTATTCATATTATTTGAGGAATTTAACGAAACCCTGTCATTGTAATCTCTTCAAATTAGATTCAGAAACTCCATAGAGAATTTAGGTAAGAATCCAATCTATTTTCTATTTATTTCTTCTTTCTCTAATCTATTCTTATTATATTCTCCTCTAACTATTCTAAATCTAATAAATGTGTATACTTCTTTCCTATTGTGTGTATATATATCAAAAGAGAGAGATTTTGGAAGATATTGCGAGGCATGCAAATCCAAGGAAGACGAAGCTAAGGCTAATCAGTGAGTGGAAACCTTAGTATTTATTTTCAGCAATTGTTTAGTGTATTTCTTTTTGGATTTGAACATGCATTAGGGATTTTGGGATTTCAAAAATATGATAGATAAAATCCCCCAAATTTCCTTTTTATTTCGATATGTCAGTTCTATGTTGAGATTCCCAATTATTTACATTAATTTGATGGAATTTATTTTGTTTATGTAATTTTTGATAATTTCATAGTCTATTCCACTTCTCCTTCTTCTTTGGGTCAAATCGTGATCCTTCAATAAAATAAGGAGTTTAGATTACGAATTCTATTCATAGTTTACACCACTTATTCTTATCTATTTCTTCGTAAAAGAGGAGTTGAATAGAATATCGGGTTTAGATTGCAATTCTTATTGTTTAAGGTATTCCATTGAATTGGTGTAATTAGTTTATTTATAAGTCTATTATTACAGTATTGGTTATGAATATTTATTCCATGTTTTGGATATTAGAATCTCATGAAATCTTGAGAATTTAAAGAAAAAGGACGTAATAATATTTGATTAGGGAACTGACATTTACCGCTTGTTTAGAGCATAAAATCCGTGCGTTTAGAACTTATTAGCCGCGTTTATTTATTTATTTATCTATATTTGCGTAATTAACGTATAATTATATGGCATAGTTAATTAGGCATTTATGTTTATTTATTTCCCTCATTATGAAAGTAATTATAGGTGAAAATAAGAGGAAACTCTTGTATAGCCTAATTATTATTTTAAGGCGTAATAAGGAAGATTCCTTATAAAGCCTTATTTATGAAACAGTGAGATGAGTATATATAAATATATATGGAGAGTACTTGATTTGTGGCTAAGTCATAGGGATGCGAGGTCAATAGAGTTACATGACAGAAGTCTGCCCTTCAATTTGAGGCTACCAGTAGTTGTGTACACTTTTATTGATGTGAGATATCCTTATGATAAATATTCGTAATAACGTGAGTTGGTCCCAAATTCTATAGGGAAAATCTGCCAGCTAATCTGGCCACTGGTTCCTACGAATAGCGGACTAATGTGAGACGTCGTTATGAGTATGGGCGCTTCGATGTTTTGAGGTATTAAATGGTTGGACCCGCCACTTTTCCCCAAATGAAGTATTAAATGGCCAAGGGGACACGTTAGGTGGTATCTCTATAGGGGGCCGCTTTTGAAAATAGGTCTTAAATGATGGGGTCTGCCTTAATTAAGGTCTTAAAGAATCAGAGTCTACCAAGTTATTTTCCACTTGGAAATATTAAGTGGCCTATGAGATTCCATATAATGTTAGCTAGATAGTACCATTGATAAGCACACTTATGGAAGTAGGTCTTAAATGATGGGGTCTGCCTTAATTAAGATCTTAAATGACCCGAGTCTACCTATTTTTCACTTGGAAGAATTAAGTGGCTCAGATGTTGTCTCTCGCATTATTAGCTATTTATGACGTATGATTGAGATATGAGATTCTAGAAACCTGCTTCTGGAAATGGAAGGTATTAAGTAGTTGGACCCATCTCCTTTCCTTATAAAGAAGTATTAAATGCTTTTTATTAGTTTTATGTTTGTAGACATATTCTTATTTTGAAATATAAGAAAAGTTTTAAAAAGGGAGATTATTTTATTCTTATTTGAGAACAAAGGAATTTTGAATCTTAGGTTAAGGTTTTAATTAAAGATTAAATTTCCAAAGATGGAGATATTGAATTTGATACTTCGCGTTTTAAGTATTGAAAGAAATGAAGTAACAAATTCTTATTTTGAAATAAGTTTATTTGTATGAAGTTTTGTGTGTGAAAGTTATTATTTATAAAATTTTATGGAGTAGATACAGATCATGACCTAGGTAGGATAGATTAAGGTTTTTTCTGGGGTAAGAATAAAACAGAAATAGAATGTACAACCTGATCAAGAAATTTAAAGTCAGTCCCAAACCTCTATTTGAAGAAGTTGGTAAAGTGTAACGATATTCCAAATCTATAATTGGGTTGTGAATTAGATTGCCCATATAATATGAATTTCTATATTTTAATTTTGGAGCAATTTCCGTTTAATCTTTATAAATTATCCAATTCCCAAAAATTTGTATAAAAGCGTGTTGTTTGAAGTAACAAGGACTAGAAAGAAAAGGGACGTGTAAGAGATGGATATTATTTTCCATAGTTTACACTGCCTATTTCAAAAAAATTCCTTGTAATTTCAAACAAAGAAAAACCTTCACTTGCGGTTAATTTATGAGAAATTATGATGGTAATCGTTTTGGAATGATAGCTTCGATAAATTAAAATATGGAAATGAGTATTTTGGTTGTAGAATTAGTAGTTAGATACAGATATCGTACAACTACGTTAAACGACTAGAATATATATAGGTAGCATAGATTATGACTATATGCGAATTATTTAAATTGACGGATTGGAATTTATGGACGTTAATTACAAATTTAAAAGGCAATAAATTTGTAATTAATGAGAGGAAAAGTAATCTAATAGGGACCGATTAAAGAAACTTGATATTAGATTTGAGGAAGAAAGAAATTTGAGTAATGAATGGATTTTGAAAACCTAAAGAAGGTTAAAAGATTGAAGAAAGATTAATTGGAAATGGTCCAATTTTGATAGTAGTGATCTGCTGCTATGGATATTAATTGAAGCAATAAATAGACCATATTTATTAAAGGTCGAAAAAAATAAAAATTATGAAAATGGTTAGCAATGGATTGAAATATTAAAGATAGCGCATCTTAATTTAGAAAGGAGTGGTTGGACCTCAACACCATTTATATTAACTGATAAATGACAACTTCCAATAAAAATTTCTTTTGGGGGTTCTTGGATTATAGTCGCTAGTTGTCTTCCTTAGTTATTGGAAAAGTGGATGGTGTAGTATAAGTTATATTCCCGCACTATTCCTGTGTAGACTTTATGAATGGGATTTAAACCACTTGATATATGTTGGGAAATAAAGTAAATAAGGAAATTTTATGAGAACACTTAACTAGCGATAGACCATAGGTAAAACTGGAAGTTCACGAGGAATTTAGGTTATCAGCCTAAAGCGAGTAAATGTTTCAATCCCAAAACTTTAGATTTTGGGAGACATAAGGGATTTAGCTCACAAAATACCACCATGCAAGGAAAAGAGAAAATGTATAGGAATAAGAATGGAATTTCCTATTGATCAAGGATTAAGAAGAAGGTTGTAGAAATTTTCTGTTAAAAAAGCAGTGGAACCTCAGCACTCCAACATAGCTTTATGGAGTTTCACTTTGCATTGTTAGTGATAGGGACCCTTAGTTTACTAGAAAATTTAGAGGGGTTTTCTAGTAGCAATATGAACTAGCTTTAGGAACTTCGCTGAATCGGAGCATCGCTTACTGACTAAAGACCGACAGACAAACTGAAGGAATGGATGGAAACTTGGAGGATTTGCTGAGAGCTTGCATCTTAGACTTTGGAGGATTTTAGGAGTAGCGCTTACCCTTAGTAGTATTCGCGTAGGATTGTAGTCATCAATGTACGATTAGTATGGTACCCTTGAAGCATTTTTTTGGGGAGGCCATGCAAATCGTCTGATTGTGGGTGGGAAACCACCGAAAAAATCTACTCGGACTAGATTTGTATTGCGAGACTTTGGAAAGTCAGAATTGATTAGGCAGCGTACAATTTGAGTAGTTGGAAAGTAGGTACCAGATTTATTGGGCCTTTTCCAAAAATGGGGAAAACAATAAATTTTTTATGTTGGCTGGAGTCCATGACGTTTTTGCATTTGAGGAAATACCTTGGTAGCATAACAATTATTATAGAGCCTAATCAGTAAGGGGATTTTAAGACGGAGCCAATAACATCACATGCCCTTGCGTACATCGTTAGAGCACGGAACTCGGACGCTCCGCGACAAAGAGTTAGATTGGTTCGAGTACAATGGTGAGAATATCTGATGGTCGGCATGAGGACCCATCGTCCTAAACCTTTCTCTGGTAAATTTTCTCTTCAAAATTAGAATTTTGGTTGCATCGTGGTTGGTAGATTGGATGGTAGGAGATGGTTGCTATACTTTTTCACAACCGTTTTACAGTCATGTGAAAATTTTTATGCATGTTTATGGTATTTGCATACATACTTTCATGACACGATTACACGCTCAAGCTAGGATTGACTAGGACTGAGCTCATTTTAGTATGTCTACAGTATATAATCACATTGCATCATTGGTTGAGTAGATGGTTGTGTAGATAACTTGGTTGTATAACATGGATGTTATTGCGCGTTACGATGTTCGCCTCTTGAAAGATTTCGGGACGAAATCCTTTTTAAGGAGGAAGAATGTAACACCCCGTAAAATGAACCATATTAAAATGGATTAAATATGATAAAGTTGAATATTATAATTTTATAAAGGTTGGAATTTGATCATGAAAGTTATTCTGTTGCGTTCGTGGCAAAATTCTGATCTATTTTCATATATAATATGCTAAAAACGGAGCTTAACAAAGAAGTTATGAGCATTTGAAGTTTTCAAAATTAAATTAATTTAGTTTGAATTCAAATGAGAATTAAATTTAGAGTTTAAATGTAAAAATTAGCTTGGGGGCTAAGTAAACATTTTAATTAACATTTAACGTTAAAGTTAAATTGGTTAAGAAATTAATTAAAAGCAACAAAGTAAATAATTACCCAAAATAATCAACCGGCCAACACCTTTACTATGACCGGTCGACCCCTAGCGGTCGACTGGTTGGGGAAGGGCGATCGACCAGTCGAAGCCAAATTTTGGAAGGGTGACTAGGGTTTGAAGGGATGTGCTATTTATTTATACGCTCCAGATTTCTTCGTTTTAAACTATTTTCATCCTACGGTACTACTGCGTTTCAACCTCTATAAAAAGAACCCTATCCTCTCCACTTTTTATTCATATTTTTTTGAGGAATTCAAAAAAACTCTGCCATTCTAATCTCTCCAAATTAGATTCAGAAACTTCGTAGAGAATTCAGGTAAGAATCCAATATATTTTCTATTTATTTATTCTATTCTTATTCTATTCTCGTCCAGCTATTTTGAATCTAATAAATATATCTACCTCTTCCCTATTATGTGTATATATATATATATCAAAAGAGAGATATTCTAGAAGAGATTGTGAGGCATGCAAATCAAAGGAAGGGGAAGCTAAGGCTATTCAGTGAGTGGAAACCTTAGTATTTCTTTTCAGCAATTATTTAGTGTATTTTTTTGGATTTGAATATGCCTTAAAGATTTTGGGATTTCGAAAATATGATAGATAAAATCCCCCAGAATTCCTTTTTATTTCGATAATTCAATTCTACGTTGAGATTCCAATTATTTATATTAATTGAGGGAATTAGTTTCGTTTATGCAATTTTTGATAATTTCATAGTCAATTCCACTTCTCCTTCTTCTTTGGGTCAAATTGTGATCCTTCAATATAATAAGGGTTTAGATTATGAATTATATTCGTAATTTTCACCACTTATTCTTAACTATTTCTTTGTAAAAGGGGAGTTGAATAGAATATGGGGTTTAGATTGGAATTCTTATTGTTTACGGTATTTCATTGAATTGGTGTAATAAATTGAGTTTCTATTTTATTTATAAGTCTGTTATTGCAGTTTTGGTTATGAATATACATTCCTTATTTTGGACATTAGAATCCCATGAAATTTTGGAAATTTGAAGAAAAAGGACTTGTAATAATATTTAATTAGGGAATTGACATTTAACGCTAGTTTAGAGCGTAAAATCCATGCGTTTAGAACTTATTAGGCACAAATATTTATTTATCTCTATTTTTGTAATTAACGTATAATTAATGCCTATATGGCGTAGTTAATTAGGCATTTATTTTCATTTATTTCCCCCATTAAGAAGGTAACCGATTGTTATGTGAAAATAAGAGGAAACTCTTATATAGCCTAATTGTTATTTTAAGGCGTAATAAGGAAGATTCCTTATAAGGCTTTATTTATGAAACGATGAGATGAGTGTATGTGTGTATATATATAAATATACACACACATATATATAAATACATACATACATGTATATGGAGAGTAATTGAATTGTGGCTAAGTCATAGGGACGCGAGGTCAATAGAATTATAAGATGGAAGTCTGCCTTCACTTGAGGCTACCAACAGTTGTGTATACTTTTATTGATGTCAGATATCCTTATGACAAATATTTGTAATGATGCGAGGTTGGTCCCAAATTTTGTAGGGGAAATCTGCCTGGCTAATCATGCCACCAGTTCCTACGAACAGCGGACTAATGTGAGACGTCATTATGAGTATGGGCCATAAAACGAAGGGCCTGCTTCGGGGTTTTGAGATATTAAGTGGTTGGACCCGCCTCTTTTCCCCAGATGAAGTATTAAATGGCCAAAGGGACACGTTAGGTGGTATCCCTTCAGGGGACCGCTTTCGAAAATAGGTCTTAAATGATGGGGTCTGCCTTAATTAGCCTATTTTCCACTTGGAAGTAATAAGTGACCTATGGATTCCATATAATGTCAGCTAGATAATACCATTGAGGAGCATGCTTTTGGAAATAGATCTTAAATGATGGGGTATGTCTTAATTAAGGTCTTAAATGACCAGAGTCTGCCTATTTTCCACTTGGAAGTATTAAGTGGCTTGGGTACCATCTCTCACATTATTAGCTAGTTATGGTGTATGATTGGGATATGAGATTCTGGAAACCAGCTTCTGGAAATGGAAGCTATTAAGTGGTTGTACCCGCCTCCTTTTCTTATAAAGAAGTATTAAATGGGTTTTATTAGTTTTATGTTTGTAGACATATTCTTATTTTGAAATATACTGCCCACGTACTGAAAAGGTAAGACTCGAGGTTTTTATTCACCAGATACTTGTTGTTCTGACTCCCTCCTCATTACAACACAGGTTAAGAACGGAGTGACGACGACGATGATGCTTAGAGATGGAGAATCTTAGCTTGTGGCGGTATTTATTATTATTTGCTTTTATGTGTACCCATGGATTTATACAATTGTTGTAACGGATATTATGTTGCAGTTTATATGGAATTTTGTGTTATGACATTTTTATGGTTTTGAAATAAACGGTTACACTTTACTATTATATTTTGTTCCATCCGTTGTGAGTTCTGAAAGTTTAGTTATGGCTCTATAATGTTATTTTCTTAGTTCTATCAACATCTTGCCTTAGAATGGATCTAAGTTTTGATAGACCTTTTTTGGGTTAAAATATAGGCATGTTTCGGGGTGGTTTAACAAAGCCTCAAATGAGCAAGGAGCTGGAGTTGGATATGTGGTTATTACCCCCGATGGGCATGGTTTTCATTATGCAGTGAAATTGGGATTCCTGGCTACTAATACTGTGGCAGAATACGAGTCGATGATAGCAAGACTTACCTTAGCCCTTCAGTTGAAGATTCATAGAATTGAGATCTTTAGTGATTTGCAATTAATGGTAACTCAACTAAACCTAAAAATTAAACAAAGGATACCAAGCTGATTTTATACGTCAAGAAGATATTAAAAATGTTAACCTAATTTGAAGATTTTCCAATACACCAAGTGCCGAGAGGAAAGAACTCCCAAGCTGACTCTTTGGCTAAATTAGCCCGCTCGCGGGGAACACCAGATGCCCGAATTGTACAAGTAGGCTACCAATCAAATCTAGTATAGAGGAGAAAAGCCCCAGTCCAGAAAGGGAGTCCTTAGTGTTGGCCAGGTCCCAAACCTTAACACACAAAGAGAAGGAAGATGAAACTGAAATCCTTCAAGAAAAATCTTCTCATATAGACACCAATAATCAATATGAGACTAGTTGGATGACATCTATCGTCAAGTATATAACAAAGGAAAGTTCCAGTAGATAAGAAGGAGGCAAGGAGAACAGAACATCAGTCTCCAACCTTCGTTATGGTAGATGGAATACTTTATAAGAAAGGATATTCACTCCATTACTTAAGGTGTGTTAATCCAGAAATAAGAGCAAAATTGCTAAGGGAAGCTCATAAAGGGTTCTGTGGCGACCATTTTGTAGAATACAATAGCCTATGATTTTTTTTGATGATAATAAGCATATATATTCGTTTAAATGTATTTGTTATTGTACTATTTTATTTTTCCACATGATAAAATAAATATTGTTGAATAGAATAAATAACTCAGAATTTATATTCAAACAAATATTTTATTACAAATTCGAATAGTACAAATTTAAGCTCCTACTATACAAGTTTCAATTACAACACAATTTTCAAATATACAATTTTTTTTATACAGATTTCACCTCACTACATAATTCACTCAACACTCATACACTTGATCTTGATAGCTCCAGCTTGTATCCAGCCATCTGTTATACCTGTTAAATTAATAGCGCAGTAAACTGGAAAAAGAAACAAATTTAAATTGCAAAAATAAAATTGAATTTATATTTGTTTTTGCCTCAAGTATTTGGATTGTTTCTTTTCATATTTTCTGACAGGGGCCAAATATATGTGCACGAACAACTTGTAATATTCACAGTGTATCACTGTGAATATCACAAGGCTGTTTCCTAATTTCATCTCACAAACTAGTGCAAATGCACACATGTACAAATTGAGTATAAATGGATATGGCACATGTATTACACAATTACACATATATACATGCATATGTATGCATGTATATACATGAATATGTGCATGATTTTCAAAATCATAAGCAAATGCAGGTTCAGAAACAAAACAAGACTTCAACATTCAAAGTGCACCAGACCTTCAATGACCACATACATATATACATATGTGTACACACATGTACACACACATATATATAGTGGGAATCAAACAAGTAAAGATGCAAACATTCAGTTTCAACATGAAAGTGAACTAGACTCGAATGCAACATAGACCAGGATTTAAGAGGCAACAATACATGACAAAGTGGTGAACCAGACCAAAATGGAGCTAGTCAGGTTGAATGGTTGCAATAGAGACCAGGAGCAACAAAATAAAAGTACATATGTGCAACAAAGCAAGCAGGTCATCATATGAAACCATGGACAAGTGCACAAGCATGTGATAGGGCAAAACAGTGACAGTGATCAAGTGCAAGCATGAACAACTTCAAAATGCAGACTCTAAAATAACACAGCAATAAAAAAGCACTTCAATGAGACCAGCATACATACATATATATATATATATATATATATATATATATATATATATATATATATATATATATGCAGTGACAACCAGTCCAGACCAGACACATCAAGTAATGAACACATCAGTTCAACATGGATGAATCGAAGCAACTGGAAATGGAACTCGAAGAAATGCAAGGCTAACAAGACATAAGCAACACACAAGAGATGTAGTAATACCAATCACACACACAAGTACATGAAGTACCCAAGCAAACCCCAGAACAAAGTCATAATGCAAACTACATGAACATACCCATGGAGATTCAACAAATGTACAAAATCAATGCAATATGAAAACTTCAAGGGGACCAGACTCCAAATATACAAAGGCAGAAGCAAAGTTTCAGACACAGATTAACATGAATGAGCAAATGCATCCAGATTTTAAAATGGCATAAGGAAACCAACATAAAAACATGGAACGAGACCATGATAACAAAGCAGCCAGAATCAGTAATGCAACCAGACTCCAAGCGGAACAAGATCATAACACATACAAGTCTATACAACCAGACCATGAACTTGAAGCAACTAGCACCGTGGGTCAAGAGCAATGGTCAGAGCATGGTACACACACATACTATAATTTCTGAAATTTGTTTAAATCGCAGAGGGTAACAAGTTAGCGAACGAATGGTATGTTGAACAAGTCGTAGGAGAAAGAACAGAACTGATTCAAACAATTCAAACAAATTAAAGTATCAGAGATGAATAAGCCAAAAATCATCACCATCGTTCAAGCACAAATCAACGCCGAGCACAGTAACTTGAAGAATTCAAATCATATATATACGAACGATAAAATAGGATTTCGATCCCTATTTAAATCCAAAATCATCATCGACAATAGGTATTCAAGTTCGAGTTTAAGAAAAACAGAGAGCATACTTCGAACAAATAAAAACAAATACAAAAACTTGAATCATCGAAGTCGGGCAATAATCAAAATCGAAAAAGGGGAAAAATCACATACCACTTTCATACCAGTCGAGCTCGACACAATTGAAGCAGCCGTGAACTATCAAGGCCAGCAAATCAATTGACGAAGCCAATCAAGTGAAAGCATATTTCAATCGATCAATTTCCAAGCGGCACTTCAATTTTCGAAAACCCTAATTCTAGATTATAAGAGAAACAAGGCGGCCGAAGATATTACTCGAATAAATGAAGACAGTCACTTAATTATTCTTGGGCCGTATTCTTTTTTATTGGGTTACAATTTTTTAAAATAGGGTTTTGTTTTGTTTAGTTTTATTATTTGTAATTTCCTTTTTAAAATTTGAGTCAAACTCTAGTTGTGTAACTAGGTACGAACTGCGATTTTGTAGTTCGAGAATTCGCAACTCAGTAACTGAGTTGTGGCAGGGTTTTGAGCTTAGAGTTAGGTTAGTTAAGTTAGCGGGTGTTGCAAGTTTATGCGTGTTTGTAAACGTCTGACTACTTAATTTCTAGTAGAAACCTTGGGGGTAGCACTTAGGCAGGTTTTTGCCAAAGCTAGGTAAATCTGTGTGTAATTTTTACTACATTACTTTCTGTTATTATTTTTATTTTCGCATTAATTTTAGTATCACCTTATTCACTCCCCCTCTAGGGTGAAAACTATCCTTCACATTCTAATGGTATGAACTTAGCTAAGAAAGTTATGAGACAAGGCTTCTATTAGCTCAGTTGACTAACCATGCCATCGATTATGTGAAAAGATGTGAAAAATGCCAAAAGTTTTTTAAGTTCCCACATTTGTCGCCAAATGAATTAACTTCAATATCATGCTCATGGCCTTTCGATGTATGTGGAATTGACCTAATCGGACCGCTACCTTTATCCAAAGGAGGAGCCAAATACGTGGTAGTAGTTATTGATTATTTCCAAAATTGGATAGAAGCAGAGCTGCTTCCAAATATGACATCGGGAAAAGTTCTCAAGTTCATGATCAAATATATCATTAGCAGATTTGGAATCCCACATAAAATAGAATCTGATAAAGGAATTCAATTTGAAAGCGAAGAATTTACTCGGTTTTGCAATAGAAATGGAATCATTAAGTACTTTTCATTTGTTGCTCACCCCAAAGGCTAATGGAGTCATGGAAGCTGCCAATAAAACTATTAAGATCATTCTCAAAAAACGATTGGACAAGACTAAAGAAAATTGGGTATAAGAATTACCTCTTGTATTATAGACATATAGAACCTCTACTAAAACTACAACAGGGCATACTCCATATTCCCTAACATATGGGTGCAAAGCCATGCTCCTTATTGAAGTCAAAGTACCTTTTTATCGAAGGATTACATATGCATTTAATCCGAATCAAGAATTAAAAAAGAATCCTTGTACCTAATCAATGAATTAAGAGATGAAGTAGTTATATGTACAGCTAAATATCAATGAAGAATATTCAAGTATTACAATTCCAAAGTAAGAGGAAGATCATTTCAGAAAAAAGATTTAGCGCTCCGAAGGGTTATGACAAATACTAAAAATCTGATAGATGGATCGCTTTGTCCAAATTGGGAAGGACCCATAATCATACACAAAGTGGTCCTACTTGGGGCCTATAGACTATGCCAACCTAATGGCAACGTAATAGCAAGAACATGAAATGCTGAACATTTGCAACCATATTTACCAACAGTGGATGAATAAAGAAGTTGAAATAAGTATATTTACATGGTTAGGGAGCAAGAATCTCCTAAAAGCAAAGGGAATGCCTAAACCACTACCTAAGATGGTAGTAAGGGGCAAAAGCCTTTGTCCCCCGCTAAGATAGCCTGGACAAAACACCCTAGAGGGAGGTCAGAATAAGCCTTTGGTCCCTCTTAAAAGGCTTAACAAAGCATCTGCCAGCCTTCGGCCTCTTCGTTGCCTGGCCGAAGCGGCTCCTTGAGGGAGAATGGAGTAAGCCTTTGGTCCCATCTAAGATGGCCTGACCAAAGCACCGAACCAGCCTTTAGTGTCGTCATCAAGGGCCTCCCTAAAGCGCCTTCTAGAGGGAGGTTGGGTAAGTCGTTGGTTCTGCTTAAGATAGCTAACCAAACACACCGGACGACATACTTAAATCATCATCTAAGACGCTAAGATGGTGACAAAGAATAGGACTAAGACGCCAAAATCCCAAAGAGATGTGCAAAGAAAAGGACCAAGACGTCCAATGCCCAAGGAGAGGCGTAAAGAAAAAGACTAAGACATCCAATGCCCAAGGAGAGGCACAAAGAAAAGGACCGAGACGTCCAAAACCTAAAAAGAGGCGCAAAGAAAAAGACTAAAACATCCAATGCGCAAGGAGCACCATAAAGAAAGGACTAAGACGTCCAAAACCCAAGGAAAGGCGCAAAGAAAAGGACTAAGATGTCCAATGCCCAAGGAGAGGCGCAAAGAAAAGGACTAAGACGACCAAAGCTCGAAGAGAGGCAAAATGAACTCAATCAAAAAATGTGTCATTTGCGCTCTAAAATAAAAATCAAGCAATCTTCTAGAGGAAGATCTATAAAATATGAGCTGTTGTGCTTTAAAGTAAAGAAAGCGGGATTTGTCCACACAAGAGAGCATTATTGCCATATAAGGATTTCTGGTCTTCTATTATTTTTGCCAGATATGGATTTCTGGTCTTCTATTATTATTGTCGGATAAAGATTTCTTGTCTTCTATTATTATTGCCGGATAATGATTTTTGGTCTTCTATTATTATTGTCGAATAAGGATTTATGGTTTTCTATCATTGTTTTCAAATGAATTTTCTGATCTTCTATTATTATCATATGGATTTCTTATTTTCTGGATTTCTAGACTTCTATTATTACTACAAGATGGGTTTCTGGTCTTTCATTCATGATATCACCAGAGAAAATTTCCGATGTTCCCTCCTATGATATCACTAGATAATCTTCTAGGCTTCCTGTTAGTAAGTTTATCATTATTTATTGATCCCTTAAATCCAGAAAGGAATTGCTTAAAATTGAAATTGAGTTTAAAATTAATAACAAAAATTATCATTCAATTTGTGTTTTATAGGAAAACAGGATAAGAAAGAAAATCCCACAACGGGTCGAAAAAGTGAAGAAATTCTTGGTTTTACACTAAGCTGTAAAAAGCTTCTGTTATACAAGGAGGGGGCAAATGTTATCCACATAATTTAAATATCGTAAGTAATGATATAAGTGGTGGTGTCACAAAGGAATCGATGTCGCTAGGTTCTATGTCGAAGGCTAGCAATGCCATAGGAATAAGTAAAGGCGTAAAAATTTGTGCTAGAGCAATGAAGCTGAAGTAACAATGTTGTAGGTGTTACAACCTATATCGATGAAATGTGGCATGTCAATATGGATGTTAGTACACTTATTATCCTCGAAGGAATGTGGTGTGTGATATAGTTGAGACACCGCATCAATGAACAATGTCGAAAGAATGATAATGGGTCAGCGCCAACACCAATGATGATGTCCCTCATCAACGTTGGAATCACACATCGTCAATAAAGCCAAGGACACTAGATGGTATCAGTACCGCATATTGCATATAGAATAAAGTGAATGATGCTAGATCTCTAATATCATAAGACAATGCCGCTTCTCACCCACATTGTCTTTCCTCGTTGTCAACATCGCTTATCAAATGATGCTGCATATTACCAAGACCGCTATACACTGATGTTGTATGATATTACTACCAAAGCTATTTGATGGACGACGCCACTCTAATGAAACTTCCATAAGGCAATGCCACTCATAACCAGTGCCGCATCTTGATGAAAACGCGTTTCATCAATCTTTAGGGGAAGCCACACATCTATAAGTGCAATATTGATGTCGAGAGTCATCAATATACGTGGAAATTGCTATGCCACTCTTTATCAATACTGCTCTATATCAACACCGCTCTTCACTAATGCTTAATGCCGCTTCCGACGGATGCTGTTAACGACCAATTGAGAGTGTTTCAATGCATAAGGTTATCAACATCGAAGGCTATTACTGCTAAGACGACACCAAAGTTCTATTATTTACCAAGAGATGTTGAATGCCATCATTAAACAAAGCCCATCGCCATGAAACATTGATGTTGCCGAAGCCAAGCGTGCCGAAGCCATGCGGCTTGCAGCGCGCCTACCCCTATAAATATGGACCTAGGGGTTATGGAGAGGGGGATTTTATTTTTTTTCTCAACTCTCAAAATTAACTCTTGTAACCCTAAATCGAATTGGGTTCAATTCTAATCCGATTAAAATCATGCTTTATTTATATGAACAAGGACTTGGACATACATATTACCTTAATTGTGCACTTTGAACATTATTGACATAAACATGCATATATTAAAACTCTTTAGACCCAAAGCAATTGTGATTCTATTTTACATGGATTCACATGAGCTTCAATCTAACTAGTGTCTATATGCATTTCTCCTATCTTGCCTATTACACATGTACATTGGATTATGAACACAAGCGCTATTTAATTAGTTCATTAACAAGCTTAATGGGTTATTTCACATACTTACCACTTATCTTCTTTCTCTTTAGATGTATGACATGAGATTTGGAGTGTCCTATTCCTAAGGACCATATGGATTCTCGAATATTTTATTCCAAGTGATTTTATGGGCTCTCAAACATTTTGTTCCAAATGACCTTAAGGGGTCTCGAATATCATATTCCAAGATGGCATATGAGTTATCGAGTATGCAACATTTAAAATCCATGAGCATTATAACCCATCTCCAAATGATATCATCTTGTACTTGGCCTTGAATGTTAGATTTGTTCTTGATTCGATCAATACTGACTGAGCCATCCTTAGTCATGTTATTAAACTTACTCGAGTCAAGGATTCATTTATCATTCACGGCATCATGGGTATTATACAAATTTTTGGTTTAACAATTTCTATGACCAAAACATGTTTTTTGAAAAAAATGCAAATATTTGCAAATTTTTAACAAATATTTGTAGAAAACTTTGTAAATATTTGCAGGGTTCTCTACTAATTTTGTAGTCCAAAAACTTTAAATATTTGCTGATTTATCTATAAATATTTACATATTTCTTTACAAATATCGTAGAATTTCCGTAAATATTCTGAAACTTAAAATAGAGGTTTTTTCCAAATCTGTTTTTAAGGAGAAACCATTGTGTCTTTGGAAACTTAAAGAAGGTTTTTTACGTAAATATTTAGGGAAAACATTGAAAATAATTGTACGAATCTAAAAATGTATGTCTTTGAATGTAAAACGATAGTGAATAATTAATAAAATATCGTAAACAATTGTAAAAGTCATAAATTGTATTGGGACTTTAATATAAAATACCAATAAAATATCTAGAGAGAATTAAGATGCTGTGAAAAAAAATCAAATAATACTATGTTATTAATATATATAAATTATTATCTTTAAAAAACAATAAACATTTATTATATTAAAATACATATAATATAAACTATTAACTTAACAAAAACCGAACGTATAATTTACGAATCTTGATATCTTCATATCCACATATATTTGTTTTCAAATATGAGATATTCATCCCATTTTCTGATATGGATATAAACAGATTTCAAAAATTTTCATGTATTCGCTGTCAAACTTACAAAAATGTACTGATGTGATTTCAAATCGTTAGAATAAAAAATGACAAATCAGCACCAATATATCAGAAAGTCTTCTGTATTTGTGATATATATTGCTTTCGGCCCAAGGATTCAAATCCAAAATTAGTCTGTAGCAATATGTCTTACCATTCGAAGTAGTGGTCGGTTACAAAAATCTTTTTAAGTTGTTTTCCATATGTGTGTGTGATCGTTTTTTAACTAGTATTCAACTGCCCATCATATTTTTAGATAGAAGTTGCTTCATCATGTTTGAACTGTGAGCATAATTTATCATTACCATTAAACATTTTGTTTCAAACAATAAATAATTTTTATCATACTTGTGGAAATTATGATCTGTTTCTTACTTTCAAACTTAATACACGTTAAATTCTTCTTAAAAATATGTTTTAAATTATCCCTTCAAAATTATTTTTGTAATAATACTTCAAGCCATACAACAATATAAAAAAATTATTTTTTAGTAATGATTTGTGTTCGAAAGGTTAAACATTAAATTTCAAAGTAAAGAAGTTTATTTATCATGAATTTTGACATTCAGATATATTAATATATTATAAATAGGTATTTATAACATGAAGTTAACAAAAATAAAGATAAAAAAGTCTGCTCTCTAGTGCTAAATTGTGATTTCTGAAATTGATATGATATTCTAATATTTTCTTTCAATTTTTTATAATGAAAGTAGATGTTGAAAATTTTGAATTTGTGGGATTTTTTAAAAGTTGTGATTTTTAAAGTTAAGAACTATGAATTAAAGGAATGTAGGATGAATTATGCTCTCGTTCTTGCGTCAAGCGTGTACTTTTACATCCGCATAATGGTTTTTGCTAGCATATATTATAAATTTTTACATTTTGATTTAAAGTTTTCAATTTTGGTCCCTAGTGTAAAATGAGCCCAAAGTTACGACTTTATTAGCTTTACTCAAGGAACACCCTTAGTTTTAATTATTATCGTTATCTAATGTTATATTAGTTAAAGAAACATCATATTCGATTACCATGGAGTATTTTAATTCGAGGGATCGAAACTAAATAATAAAAGTACTGAATTTTAAATATGTTTTTTATCAAGATACGTTAAAATGGTTTATAATTGTATATATATGCTCAAAAAGATTTAAATTCCACTATTTTATGGTTTAGTTTTATGATCCTTCACAAAATTGTTGTATTAAAATCAAGTTTGTAATTAATATCTTTAACAATGTCTTGCTACCAAATCACATATAAACTGAGTTCAAAATGCATAATTTCAATGGAAAAAAAACAGATTCCAATCATTGGATCGTATCAAATCCGACCTCATTTGGTTGTATAGTCCAAATTAATTGCCGCCGTAGTATTGGAACATAACGTCTTCGGGTTTATTTCTCTGGCCCACGCTTTCAGAATGTGGCAAGGAAGCAGATTTATGGCAAATCAACAAAAGACGATATATGTAGAAGAAAAGAAAGGACAGGTACATTAAAATCTTTTGGATGCATGTATATAACTCATGTGGCGAAGAATAAATGAGTTTCAGTTCCTAACCTATTTTCTTTAAAAGCCCAAGGCAAATAATCCCTCGGAGCAGGAGAGGTACATTGTGAGCAAATTCAGTCTCAACCTGCGTTGTACACAATACGCTAATGTGACAGAAAATACATGCGAACGCATATACAATACATGTAAGTTACCGCAGCCAATTTACTAGAAGCATATCCTTCTCCAAATTGTTGTGATCGGATATAGTGTAAATTATACGTACCATGTATCTTCCATATGTACAACGTATCATTTTTTTTTCCTCTATTCAGCCAAGGTAGAAACTCAATCTCAAACATATCAAAGAGAAAAAAAAAATCAATGGGGGAGGCAGATTTCAATAATCGAGTCACGCTACTAAAACAAAGTATATATAGCGTAGGTGCAGGTATACAGACACTATGCCGGCTGCATTTTCCAACGTCTTGTGAGGATACCATGCCAACTACATTCTAATTGTGTAAATTAGAATTGGAATCGTCGACGTCATTTCAAACGTTTTTTCTAAACCATAGCGTTGCCAAATTAAAATGTTAAAAAAGGATTTTTTCGACGTCGTTGCTGAAATATATTTGCAATATTTTTACTGTATTTCCCACCTCAATCACACATTCGCATATATACAATATATAATCATCCATATTACAAATTCATATATCACTATCACATACCACCAAATTCTTATACCAAACTATATCATCCAACGTCATAATATCATAAATATACTAAACCATATGTTATCCCAACTTTTGGCAAAGCCGAGATACCCAAAGATTAACTAAAAATCAATGATTATTAGTCATGAACATCGATTGTGCATCGCAGGTTCACCATGGATATCGATGGATTTTGTCCGAGTCCGGATCGGACTGCAATTGATAAGACATATCAAGCAAGGCCAGATGAAACAACGTTCCAAGTTTCGAGTCAATCCGAGTTCGTATGCTCAAGATATCGCCAAAAGGAGATGAATGATATAACATAGGTTCGAATCGATCGACCACATGTGGGTTCGAATCCATCCACGAGGACACAGTTCGAATCCATCGAGGTACTCTTGCCTTCGAATCCATCAAGGAGAGATCCTCCGAATCCATGAAAAGGACTATAGCTTCGACTCCATCGAGCCAGCCTCTACCTCGAATCGATCACGACAGGCCTTGCTTCGAACCCATCAGAATATGCCTTGCTTCGACTCCATTGAGCAAGCCTTAGTTCGAATCCAATAGCTCGAATCCATTGGAACATTCCCACCTTCGAATCCCTTCAAGCAGTGGAGTCTTCGTATCAATCGACTGAGGGTTACCCAGATCGATACGAAGGAACACACGTTTGATCGAATCGAAGGAGTATACCTTCAGATCCTTCTCTTCGAATCCACCAAGTAAACGCGACTAAAACCACGGATTTGACCCAGAAAACTCGGAGAAAAAGGAGGATTGACCTGGAGCACGCGCACCACGTCATCATCTTCACGTGAAGAAGCATGGATTCGACCCTATGGATTCGAACCATATCGATTCGAACGAATCCATAGGGCGAAGAACGTCAACTTGAATCGATCATAACTTGAGATCTACAAGTCCAAATGCTATGAAATTTTCACAGAATCTTGAGCACATATTGAAGAATGTTCACACCAAATTTCAGCTCGATTGGACAATTTCTTGATCGATTCGAACATAGCTTCGAATCGATCCCAAAGTGGGCCCGGATTTCCAGAAAGCGGGCATGTGGGCCCCCTGACGTACCAGAACTGGTCTCCCTTCAGTTTAGGCGAAATATCAGCCTCCTACACCTATAAATTGAGCCCCTGGTCATTCAGAAAAGGGGTCGGACAATTTTGAGAGCAAAAGAGCGCCTAGACTCTGCCAGATTTACTCCTGATCACCATTGCTGCCTTAGATTCAGACTTAGCTCAGAAAATCTGTTGTAATACAACACACAAAATTGTAATCTTCAAGCATCGAGCAATAAAATCATAAAAACCTTGAAGTGGACGTAGGCCGGAGACAGCCGAACCACTATAAATTGTGTGTCACTGTTCATTATTTCTTGATTGCTGCTTGTTACTTGCTTAGACCTGTGATTTGTGTGTGAATACTGTTGATTTGTATTCATACGCTGGTGCTTTCACAACACTTGGGGTTTGTGACCATTTTTGGCGCAAACACTTTGGTGCTTTCACTGAGAGGAACTAGCACCCGCTACACCAGATTCGAAGTTTAGATTTGAAATTTTAAGGATTCAGATTTGACTCTGCAATGACTCGACAAACAAGACAAAGAGCCGAGAGGAGCCAACAGGGAGGAAGTCAAGAGGCATCCTCTAGCGCTGGAGAAGGACAAGCTTCGATCTACATTACTAGAGATGAGATGGAGGCTATGAATAACCTAATGCAGGAAAGAATGATGAAAAGCCAACAAGAGATGCTGCAGAATTTCTTCGAGCAGATGAGAGCTGCAGGGACACAGAACCTTGGACCAGCTACAGCGGCTGTGAATGGGGAACAAGGGCTTGGGGGCAGGCCCGCAGGATCCAACGCAGAAGGACCTTTGGAAGGAGCTCAATCGGCTAGGGCCAACACAAATGCTAACGAGCCACCCGAAGAGTATGTACCAGAATTCCCTACAAGACTCGGAGGGCAAGACAGAGACATGACAAGGGGGCAACCCCTGGATGGAGATGAAAGAATGATTGGCCTAGTGAGACGGATCATGAGAGGGGGATTGTCAGGCGGAGGATTAGAAGAGGTTAGTCGAAGTCCGTTCGCTTTGAATATCCAGAATGCAAGGAATCCTCCAAAATTCAAACTACCAATGCTGGATCCTTATGACGTAAAATCAGACCCGACCATGCATATCACCAGATATATCAGACACATGGAAGTGCTGGGAGCATCCGAGGAAGTAATGGCGCGATGTTTCCCCTTATTCTTATCAGATTTGGCTGCGCTTTGGTTTAGACAGCTAGAGACAGGATCAATCAGGACATGGGGCGAGCTTGTGGATTGCTTCATGAAGCAGTTTAGGGTTCACATAACGCGACCCAAGAGCGTGATGACTTTGGCATCAATAAAGCAAAGGACCGGAGAGTCCATAAAAGATTTCTAGTTACGATTTAATGCAACAGTGGCTTCTGTAGATCGCCCGGACCCATCAATGATTTTGATGGCGGCAGTAGCAGGAGTTGGAGAAGGCACCGAATTCAAGGACTCTTTAACAAGAGACCCACCGCAAGATCTTGGAGAGTTTTACCATGAAGCTGAACGATTCATTCGATTAGAAGAATCGCGAGCCGAAAGGCAGGTGATAAACGCTGTACAAGGCGAAGGAACCGCCAAGGAACAGCCCACGGCGGACAAAGGAAAGAGAAAGCAGAATGACGCACATGATGGTCCTGATAAACGGAAGAAATTCCGAGAGCCCAGATTCAGGCAATACACAGACTTGGTGGCAGGACTGGAACGAATTTACACCGAAACTCGGGGGCAACTCCCCTATCGAAAACCACCAAGGAGAGATCCCACAGAGCGGGAACGTAGAACCGAAAAATATTGCCTATTCCATGAGTTAGATGTGCACACAACCGACGAATGCCGCCATCTAAAGGATGAGGTGGAAGAACATGCCAGGAGTGGTAGATTGCCACAATATGTCAAAGAACGGGCAGCGGCAGTAAGGCCTGAACAACTGCCGCCACCGCCTAACAGAAACGATCCTGGATCAGGATCACGACTCGTCATCCACTGATTAAGATGGCAAGGGCCAAGTTCAGGATTTGGACTTCGGTCAAATAATTTCATTAGATTTGATTTCCAAAATAAAACGGCTACTCCACTTACTCATGTACGGGAACCGGAGAGATCCCTAGGCATGCTCTGAGATGGAGATAGACCAATCTGCCCGGAGAGGCAATGTTTAGTTTTTTTTCTTGATGTTTGAGATTGAACATCTAGGACCTGAATTTAATAAATAAACTTGAATTTCTTGAAATAAACCTTTGACCGGAGAGTTAAAGGATGAACATCGAATATCAATATAAACATGATCGCTTTATGATCCTACCCGGAGAGGTAGGGTCCGGAGTGCAAAAAGTGAGTTGCTTCGCCGGAGAGTGACAGGATCGACTCACTTAAGCATCGTTTCCTATTCACCGGAGAGTGATTGGATCGGGATTCGATAAGAGCCCGGAGAGGCTATGATCGGCCCACGATTTAGGCCATGACATCGCTTAATGTTCAAATACACTGAACCGGAGTGCAAGAAGTGAGTCGCTTCGCCAGAGAGTGACAGGATCAACTCACTTGACACTGTTTCCCCTTCACCGGAGAGTGACAGGATGGGATCCAGTAGGAGCCCGGAGAGGCTATGATCGGTTCAGAATGACCAAGACATCGCTTTACGCCCTAACTGGGGCCAGAGTGCAAGGAATAGAAAGCAACGCCGGAGTGCAATAGGATCTTTCTATTCGATCGCTAAGTCTGGAATGGGCTTGGCAAGGGTCCGGAGTGACCATCAGTAGTACGGAGAGACCATAGAATCTCATTCTTAACTTCCACTCGAAGAAATTGATAACAATTCGGCTTCGAACATTCATGGACTTGATTAAAAATGCTATACGCTCTGAATAAAACATGAATTCACTGCATTCAATTTGAGACTAATCAAAACACACCTTTTACCAAAAGGCGTGTTTTGGGGGGCAAAATGTTATCCCAACTTTTGGCAAAGCCGAGATACCCAAAGATTAACTGAAAATCAATGATTATTAGTCATGAACATCGATTGTGCATCGCAGGTTCACCATGGATATCGATGGATTTTGTCCGAGTCCGGATCGGGCTGCAATTGATAAGACATATCAAGCAAGGCCAGATGAAACAACGTTCCAAGTTTCGAGTCAATCCGAGTTCGTATGCTCAAGATATCGCCAAAAGGAGATGGATGATATAGCATAGGTTCGAATCGATCGACCACATGTGGGTTCGAATCCATCCACGAGGACACAGTTCGAATCCATCGAGGTACTCTTGCCTTCGAATCCATCAAGGAGAGATCCTCCAAATCCATGAAAAGGACTATAGCTTCGACTCCATCGAGCCAGCCTCTGCCTCGAATCGATCACGACAGGCCTTGCTTCGAACCCATCAGAATATGCCTTGCTTCGACTCCATTGAGCAAGCCTTAGTTCGAATCCAATAGCTCGAATCCATTGGAACGTTCCCACCTTTGAATCCCTTCAAGCAGTGGATTCTTTGTATCAATCGACTGAGGGTTACCCAGATCGATACGAAGGAACGCACGTTTGATCGAATCGAAGGAGTATACCTTCAGATCCTTCTCTTCGAATCCACCAAGTAACACGACTAAAACCACGGATTTGACCCAGAAAACTCGGAGAAAAAGGAGGATTGACCCGGAGCACGCGCACCACGTCATCATCTTCACGTGAAGAAGCATGGATTCGACCCTATGGATTCGAACCATTTCGATTCGAACGAATCCATAGGGCGAAGAACGTCAACTTGAATCGATCATAACTTGAGATCTACAAGTCCAAATGCTATGAAATTTTCACAGAAGCTTGAGCACATATTGAAGAATGTTCATACCAAATTTCAGCTCGATTGGACAATTTCTTGATCGATTCGAACATAGCTTCGAATCGATCCCAAAGTGGGTCCGGATTTCCAGAAAGCGGGCATGTGGGCCCCTGACGTACCAGAACTGGTCTCCCTTCAGTTTAGGCGAAATATCAGCCTCCTACACCTATAAATAGAGCCCCTGGTCATTCAGAAAAGGGGTCGGACAATTTTGAGAGCAAAAGAGCGCCCAGACTCTGCTAGATTTACTCCTGATCACCATTGCTGCCTTAGATTCAGACTTAGCTCAGAAAATCTGTTGTAATACAACACACAAAATTGTAATCTTCAAGCATCGAGCAATAAAATCATAAAAACCTTGAAGTGGACGTAGGCCGGAGACAGCCGAACCACTATAAATTGTGTGTCACTGTTCATTATTTCTTGATTGCTGCTTGTTACTTGCTTAGACCTGTGATTTGTGTGTGAATACTGTTGATTTGTATTCATACGCTGGTGCTTTCACAACACTTGGGGGTTGTGACCATTTTTGGCGCAAACACCATACAAACACAAATGACTAAACAAACGTCCAAACCAAACAATAACGTCAAAATACAAATCAATTATTTAAACAACACATAAGCAAATATCCAATCAATAACAACATAAATATCCAACAATACCAACACAAATACCTACTCTCTTGAACCCTGTCCAGCATCGCCATCACCTTCTCCATCACCATCACCACCCCTAGCAGAAATGTCCTCGTCTGGAAAGCGTTGCAAAACTGCATTTGTAAGCAATCTGAGCTTCTTCTCTAAGTTACCAACGTGTGACTTCAACCATCGGTTCTCTTCTTCTACATCGGTACTAAATATAACGACCCTATCCAATGACGTTCTCTACATTTTAACCAAATTTGTTTGTTAATAATAAATAATATTTTTATTTCAACTATTGTATTTATTGATACAAAATTTTACAATTCTACATCGGTACTAAATAATATTTTAACTTGAATAAACTCTAGTATAATTTATTGAAACCAAATTTACAATTTAACTAATTATAGATATGTGTATGTAAACATTTAATTTATTGACTGATTTAACTTATACAAACATACACTTGTTTAATTTACCGAAACAATATTTATAATTGAACTCAATTATATATACATTTGTTTAATTTATTGAGTAATTTAACTTATATATTGTTTAATTTATTGCGTGATTTTAAAATATCTATATGTAAACTCGAATAAACTCTTGTTTAATTTATTGGAACAAAATTTATAATTTAAATTAATTATATATTTGAGAGGCATTAATTTTAAAATTTTCAAAGATTAGCACAATAGTGAAAGTGAAAATAAAGCATCTATAAATGGAAATGAAGTGAATTGACTACTGTTTTAACATCACAGGGTGGTGATTATACTAAGCATTTGTATATAAAGTACATATATATTCATGTGGTTTTTGAGATTTAAAACCAATGTATATATACGTATAGTATACTATACATGTGTGTATGCATGGTTTTGTATACATATATACTTAATACCATATGTATATAACAAATGTTTATGTTATTGTGTACCCTTGAAATATTGCCTTAGTTGGGCTTACGATCCGCCCTTTTTGCAGCTGCTCTAGTCAGCGTGTAGAATACATCTTCGTTCACTTCATTGGTTATCTCCATACCTTGACTCTAAAGCTCCTCAATCCTAGCCCGGTATATCACATATTTTGCATTTTAGTATTCATTAGAATTTTATACATGTATATATAGGTAAATATTATGTAAATGAAGTTTCATGGATAACATACTGCAAACTCGGTGAATCCATCATCTACCTAACTATTGGCCGTGGACCCATCTAATGACTCAATCTTGTGAGTTCTACAATAGAGTTACCAAGACATAGGCTCACTATGCTGCATTTCATACTGAAATTCGAACAAGTACACTATCATATAAGTCAATTTTAATTTTTTTAAATGTTAAATAAATTTAACAGATAAATACGTACCGGATCGTTATGATGATCAACGTATGATCAAGAGCCACTGGTATGCAATCTAGGATTTCTTTTCCTGCTTTCGACATTTTTTTAAATATATTGTCTTGAATTCATCTGTGCCCCAGTGCCGCAATAACTGCTCATATATCTCCTAGATAAGGGCTGGATGCTTCTTGCATATCCTACTTATACCATATCTCCACTCACGGTATATTTTGGATGCTGCAGCTGACCATGCCCTATACACTAGCTCTTTGTGAATGCCCTCTTTCTAAGAGAATTTCCTATGAAAATGCAAATTGAATATATTATGAACAAAATGATATATATATTTATTTAGTGTGTTATGTAATAATATTATTTTACCAGAAATTCTTTGAATAAGACTTTCTTCACTTCCTGGGAATGTCACCCAATGTAGGCTAGAATAACGTGATCCATGCAAGCAATACATCATGGATGGCATCAGATGCGATGCCGCTACTGAAATCAAACTTGTACAAACACACACACACATAGATGTGTGTATGTATATGTATATGTATATGTATATGTATATGTATATGTATATGTGTATATGTATATGTATATGTATATGTATATGTATATATGTATATATGTATTATTGTATGAATATTTAATTAGTGAATTATTGTATACACGCATTTATGTATGTGTATGCATATGAGTGTGAGTGTATATGTACATGTATGTGTGTGTGAATGTATATGTATGTATGTGTATGTGTGAGTGTGCGTGTGTATGTGTAGGATCGAATTAATCCTAGAGAGTGGGGGGGAGTGGTGAATAGGGTATATTATAAATTCTCAAGGTAATAAAAAAAAGCACGTATATAATAATAAAGTAAATAGTAGAAACAACACACAAATTTACCCAGCTTCGGCAATACTTACCTATGTTGCCCCCAAGATTTCTACTAAGATTAAACAATCGACCGTTTACAGACCCTATAACTTGCACCATCGCTTACCTGATTGTTCTAACCCTAAGCTCGAAACTCTGCCTTAACTCTATCTCCGAGTTAAGAATTTCTGAAAACACGCCATGTAATTCAATCCTAGTTACAAACTAGAGTTTTAAAAGTTAAAGGTAAAATACAATAAAAATAGAAACTAGAAACCTTATTAATTTAAGAAGGAAATAATTTAGCCCAAATAAAAACAAGGATCTTTCTTCTAATGTTGATTCACTTTATTTTAGGATGTCCCTTTTTTCTTCGTTATTCTCCAATTATGGTTTCTTATTTTTGAAAGCCACCGATTTTGTCTTTGATTGATGAACGTTCGCCTTTATCTCCTTATCGATCGATTTCTTCAATGCCCTGGCGATTCATGAGTGCTTGGTTGCTTCAAAGGTCGAGCGTTTCTCCATTTGATAACTTGGTATGCTTTTAGCTTTTCTGATTTTTGGTATTGAACTCGACTTATATAAATTGTTGATGAAGATATTGGTATCTATAAGGTAGGATTTGAAGAAAATAATCCTCGTTGATTCCATATATTTCATGAAGTTCCGTTTTGAAATTTTCAACTTCGATTGATGCTTTTAATCTTGGCTGTTGATTTTCAATCGATCCTTTTGTCTTTGGTTTTGAGATCATTGACTTATTCATCTCCGATATATATGTTGACTTCAGTTGAATTTTTCAACTTGCAATTTTTTTAATTTGTTGTTGCTAGCCGTTTTGTGCCTACACCTCCAATCATGTCCGACTTTGAAAATATTTCATATGTATACATTCATACATACATACATACATACATACATACGTATGTATGTGTTTGAACAAAAATGTTCTGGTTGATGTATATTTTTTGGTAAGTTTTGTTTGTGCACTTGAAACTTGTTAGCCTGTCTTGATTTTCTGATTTTGTGCACATTGCTTGAGCATGTTGTTGAAACTGATCTGAACTTGTTATGTACTTTTGCCATGCATTCCTTTTTTACCTTGTGCATTATTTGAAATGTGCTTGCCTATAATCCTTGCCTTATGTGTGTCTTGTGCTTGCCTTATGCTTAAGTGTCTTGTGGTTGCCTTTTGTTTGGTTTTTACTATTATGTTTCAGGCTTACGCTGTGCTACCTTTGTTGTGTTTGGTTTGTGCACTTGCCTTGTGCACACTGTTGCACCTGTTTGTGTTTCCCCTTGTGTACTCTTCTACTTGCATCAGTTTGCATGACTTTGCCTTGAGTCTCTGAATCTGTTCCGTGTGACCTTGTTGCTGCCTTAGCTTTATTACACATAGCCTTGTGTATGCTATGCTGCATTTGTTGTTCATATTTTTTTGATCTGTGCACCTTTGTGTACTTTGCCTGTTTGCAGCTGAAATCTGCCTTGTGCTTGGTTTTGCCTTTTATCTTGCTATTATGCACCATGTTCATCTTGTTTTGTGCATTTCATCTTTCAGACCCGTGCATGCCTATGTTGAGCCTGAATTATAACTTTAAGCTTGACCTTCTGTGCATTTTCGAACTGTTTTTGGCCTTGATGTTGTATACTTTTAACGTGCACATGTGCATATCTGACTGTGTATTCACTTACTGCCTTGTGTCATTGTTTTGGCTTACCTGATTATACCGATCGATATTTATATTTTGTAGCTTGTGTTTTGTGCATATATGCAAATTTGAAATGTGCATAAGTATGTTTGCATAGCCTTTTTAATATGGTTGCTTATTTTAATTTGCTCAGCCTTAGGGCATGTACAGTGATATATTGTGCATGTCATAGGTTGCTTATGCACATTATTAACTTGATTTTAAATTTTTGTTCCGCACGAACATGTTGTAATGGTCCTTGTATATACTTGTTGTACCAGTCCATGTTCATTGTTTTTTGTGCCTATTTAAAATTTGAAAAGAAAAATAACCAATAAATTGAGGCAATATCGAGTTCAAATATATTTATATTTTTACGGTTTCAATTTGTTTCTTTTTACTTTTTTCTGCATTGTTATTTGACAGGCAAAGCATATGATTGGGAAAAAACAATTGGAGAAAGAAGATAAAAGTCATATTCCTGTGAGTGAGGATAGGAGTGATTATAAATTGTTGTATTTGAAAATGTGCTGTATATGAGAGTGTAAAAACAAATTATTGTATATGAATAGTGTGTAAAAAAAATTTGGGAAGCTCTTTTTGTAATTATGTGTACTAATAAAATATTTGTTGAAACAAAATTTCATTTGTTTACTTCTATTTGTGATGATGTAATAGTACTTCAATAAAAATTTAAATATATATATATATATCTATATGTATATGTATGTATGTATGTATGTATGTATGTATGTATGTATATATGTATATATATGTTTATTATTATCAAACAGAAACCATAAATCATTATATACTTCAACCTCCCCTTTTTGATGATAACAAACATTATATTAAGATTTTGTATCAAAGAAATGTTTGATGTATCGTATTCAAGCTACCCTTATATAAATAGTCCCCCTACAACTAGACTCCTCCTATACAGATGCATGTAATAAAAAATTCTAAATGCCAAAGAAAAATTGATGCCAAAATAATTGCAAAGATTAAAATAACCGTTAAAAAATGAAACAAACTCTTGAATATCAGTACGGGTATTACTCAACCACCAAAATGTTAATGCTCTCCCCCTTTTGTTATCATCAAAAATTTAAATAATAGTAGATATAGTGATAAATTTTGATTGAAACTATAAATCACATATAGATAAAATATATTAAAATTTTCAATCAATCAAACAAAAATCATAATATTTTATTAATTAGATACATATCCCATTTTAGAGATGACTGGATGATGGTTAAGGAGAATTTTATATAGTGACAACAATGTGGTATATTTAATAAAGGAATTTTTTTTTGTAAAATATTCTTTTAAAAATTATACAAAGTGTTAAGAACTTTCTAACTATGCATAACCGTTAGGGCTATTAAATGAGTTTACTAATTGCTTAAAAAAATATGTCAAGCATTTTATGACCATGCATAACCATTAGGAATTTTAAATGAGGTCAGAAATTACTTGAATGTTGTGCAGTTAAAGCACTCAGCAGATCTATAGCCATGGAGGTGCAAAAAGTAATAGAAGAGATAAAGTAAGAATATAGCGAAGGTGCAAAAAGTTATAGCAGAGATAAAGCAGGAATATAGTGAAAAATAGCGGAGGTGCAAAAAGCTCCATTATATTTATAATAAATTATTTAAAGTTAATTTATTCTCGTTCTCACAACATTGGCATAGGAAAAAGAAATGTTTTTTTAATATTATATAACAAAACTAAAGAATATTATGATTTATGCAGGCTAGATTTGGTGACTACAATAGATTTCTAACTTATATTGAGCACTTATGCCTTCAAATTAGGTCGTTAACCTAACTTTATTGATTTAATCCAAAAGAAAACCACTCAAAATCAACCTTCGTATATTAATATTGCTAAAGTGGGTGCTAAAAAGCCTTGATTTAGCGGGTATAGTGGAAAATAACAGGGTTTAAAGCGGATCTACTGTTTAATTGCGCTAAATTGAAATATGGTAGCGGCTGGAGAGTGCTATGTGCTATAGTGAGGATTTTGTAAGGCTTTAGGGGCTTTAACTACACAGCTTAAATGTTTATACCTCTCTTTTATAAGTGTTCCAACTAGGTATAACCATGAGGATTTTTAAATGAGAATGGAAGCATATATATAGAGATTAAAGTTATTTACCCATGCATAACCGTGAGGACTTTTAAAAGAAACCAGATGAATCAATGATTTATCAAAAATAAATCTTAAGAATCGATTTTTTTATAAATCTGTTCATCAGAAGGGACCAAGTGACACTGATTTATCTTTCAACAACCATGATCATATGAGTCACACGAATCACACGTTCAACTTCACATTGACTAATGGATCGTCAATATTTCAATATAAATATACATGAGAGTGGATACTCGGGGATAAAACTATACATTACACTAAAAAGATAATTTCTCGTTTTTTAAATACAAACTTCTGCACACTATATTAAATTTTGGTGTATGGATTGTAAGAAAGATGATAACAATAGAATTGATCATGGACACGTACTGATTAAAAAATACTATGAAATTTGTTCAATTTTCAAGAAATTTTAACATATCATTCCTCTAGTTATGAAGTATAATATAATTAATACTCATCACTTTCTCAATCACTATCAATAGTTTTTGAGAAATTTCAAAAGGTTTAAATAGTCAATAACCATCTTTCCCAGAGTATATTCCTTACTAAAGTAAAAAAGAGTGTTTTTATTAAAGAAAATCGAAGTTAAAATCTAATTTATTTGATAATTCATAAATCCAAACAAAGTTATGAAAATCTATTTTCTGGAAGGGATTTTGTGAAACAATGTGTGCTAATTTAAAAATCAGTTAAAATGCAAATATGATCTCAAATGAAGTGATGTCTGATACCACTTATACTCTGGCTACCCATAGTGACATACAATGGTATATTATTAAAGAAGTAGATTGTGTACTTTACAATATCACTCGAATTGTTTCAAAAAATTAAATTTTTTTAGTAAAGCTATTTATATCGAACAATGGCACACATAACTATAAATTCTCCAACCAATGATTTGTTAGTCGTCATTAAAGGTAATGAAGGTATTTGTTGGGCATAAACAATTGACCATTGTTATTTTAAAACATTTAATCCATTTGAAACCATTGTTTGAAAATATTGCGTGCATAGTTTGATTAGCACCAAACTTGTAAATTTTAGAAATTCAATGTTGCTAATCATCAAAAATGTTTTCAAGTCAAAACAATGAACCAATCAAAGGTTATATCTAAAATACTACAACTTGTTTGCATAAATTAGAAATAATTTTCAAGTAATGCGCTGACATTATTGTTGTTTTTAAAGATATTACGAAATGAATCCGTAAAGCTCAAAATAGGAAAGTTGTGTTATCAGTTAGCTTTCTAGAACTCGAAGAATTTCAAAATTTTGAGTAACAATGTTCAAGTTATGATCGATTTACTACAGTTGTGTTAAGAAGTTTTGAAATTTTTTTCGAACAATATACTGAATGATTTGCAGCTTTCCATGTTTTAAGTTCAAATTCTAGAAAAACACAAAATATAAAAATTATTGAATTTTGTATCTATTTTATAGAACATCTTGAATTTTGCAAATTTGAGTTAAGGAGCTCAAGATATGGAAATTATACTACAACAGTTTTAGCAAAAAAAACATAATTAACAATAAGAAAACTGAATAGAGTTTAGAGATCTTATCTTTACTTACCTTTGATGTCGTATTCTTGTTCACCGTGTAGATCTCCTTTTCAATTTTCTAGGCAAAGGAACGTTGTAATTAATTCTCATCAAATATATAAAACAACTCAAAATCTACCTCTATCGTAGTTGTTCCTTAGCCTAACTTTGTACCTAAATGTTAAAAGAAGCGAGTGACCTAACAAAGGATGTTGGACCTCTTTTATTTTCGTTTGCAACATTTGGTACCCAAATTTTTTTATATAGCAAACTGTTAGTATTTACCACTGTACCATTAGGAACCCAAACTTGTTTAAATTTAAGAAAATTTACATTTGTACCTTTTGGAATCCACATTTGTTTAGCAGTTTTGTTTTTGTTCTTATTTCAACAATTATTATAGTTGTGTTCTATATTGCCACACTTTATGCATTTGGATATCACACTTCTTCCCCTAATGGTGTTACTAGTCGATTGTTTATATATTGGCACCTTTCGAAATCCAAGTCCCTTTTTATTGTTTACAAAGAGATGATTTCCTAATATCATATTAAGCGATTTTTCTCCAGCGATTTTTTTTGAAGAGTCAACTCTAGATCATTGACTTTGGAGTTTAAAAGTTTATTTTCAGTTTTTAGCTTTGAACAACAACTAATAATATTTTGTCTCTTTTCAACATGATTTCTCTTTAAGACCATATTTTAATTTTCGAGCCTTTTTATTTTTGTCTCAATTTCAAGCATCTCAGTTTCAAAAGGTTTTCCTTTTTCAAATTCAAGTATTTCAAAATCCTTATTTTTTTCGATCACCTTTTCAAATTCATTATTTATTTGAATAATTTCTATTTTGCTATTTTAAAAAATCACATTTTTGCTTTCAAGGGTTTTGAAAATTTCATTGACCGCTTTTAATTCCATTTCAAAATGCGCATATTTAGAAATTTTGGACATTTTAAAACTTTCAAACTCCTTTTATAAAATGTTGTTTTTGCAAATCAACTTAGTTTCGTTTTTTGCCAAAATCAATATTTACTTTTCTAGCTTTAGAAAACTTTCATGAAAATGAGCAAAAAAATTTCATAATTCAAACAATTTTTGCAATTAGAATATTTAGTTTTCTTAATATTTTCAAGCTCTATTTTTAATTTATTATTTTTCTAATGTAGTTTAGATTTTTCACATTTCAAACTATTATTTTTTAGTTTAAGGCATCAATAGATTTAGTTAATTTATGACACAAAAGAACTAAATCTTTAGACGTAAACTCTATTATCTCGTTAGTTGTTGAATCATTATTGTCGCTGTCATCGATTGAATCGTCTTTTGTGAATCCTGTCAAACAAAGTTTTCTATTGAACCAGTTTTCAGGAGTTTCTCGTTGCAGTTGAATTTCTGCCATATATTGTATCGAGAGTGTTTCGGATTTCCTGTGTAGTTAAACAATGAAAGATATGGTTAAATTTAGCTCTATTAACTAGAGAGTAGAGAATATTCATAGCGTAAGCTTAATCGAAATATTTTTCCTATCTTCCATATCAAACCCATTTTCAATAATATCCTAGTATTTAAAATTAACAGATATTAAATATAGTTCTTATTTTCTATTTTCGATTTAAAAAATCCGTTCCATCAAAAATAGGTTGACTAAGGCTTAATTGACTCTCACTAGATTTACAACTAAGGTTAAACATTTTTACTAGCAGCCTGGCTCTGATACTACTAGTAGGATCGAATTAACCCTAAAGAGGGGGTGAATAGGGTATATTATAACTTCTCAAGGCAATAAAAATCGCAGCATAGATAATAATAAAGTAAATGTAAAAGTAAGAGCAACATACAAATTTACCCAGCTTCGTCAATACTTGTCTACTGCTTACCCCAAGATTTCTACTATGATTAAACAATCGACCACTTACAAACTCTGTAAACCTACGATTAACGCTTACCTGTTTTCTCTAACCCTAAGCTTGAAACTCTACCTCAACTCTATCCCTGAGTCGAGATCTCGACCATGCTCCATAGTTCAATCCTAGTTACAAACTAGAGTTTTAAAAGTTAAAAGTAAAATACAATAAAAATGGAAACTAGAAACCCTATTAATTTAACAAGGAAATAATTTGGCCCAAATAAAAACAAGGCTCCTTCTTTTAATATCCCAATCCACTTTATTTTAGGCCATCCTCCTTTTCTCTGTTATTCTCCAATTTGGATTTTTTATTTTTGAAAGCCCTCAATTTTGTCTTCGATTGATGAACGTTCGCCTTTATCTCCTTATCGATTGATTTCTTCCATGTCCTGCATATTCACGAGCTCGGTTGCTTCAAAGGTTAAGTGTTTCTCCGATTGATAATTTAGTACCATTTTAGCTTTATTGATTTTTGGTATTGAACTCGACTAATACAAATTATCGATGATGATATTGGTATTTATAGGGTAGGGTTCGAAGAAAATAATCCTCTTTGATTTCATATATTTCATGATTTTCCATTTTGAAATTTTCAACTTCGATTGATGCTTTTAATTTTGGCTGTTGAATTTCGTCGATCCTTTGGTTTTTGGTTTTGCGATCATAAATTAGTTCATCTCTTATATATGTTGACTTCGGCTGAATTTTTCAACCTGCAAAAATTTTTTATTTGCTGCTACTACCTTTTTGTGCGTGCACCTCCAATCATGTATGACTTTGAAAATGTTTCATATGTATGTATACACACACAACCTGTGTGTATATATATGTGTGTGTGTATGTGTTTGAACAAAAATGTTTTGGTTGATATATATATATATATATATATATAGGTCTCTTTTTTTGTGCTCTTGAAACTTTTAAGCTTGGTTTTCTAGTTTTGTGCACATTACTTGTGCATGTTATTGAACCTGATCTGAACTCGTTATGTACTTTTGTCATGCATTCCTTATCTTCCTTGTGCATTACTTGAAGTGTGCTTGCCTATGTCCTTGTCTTATGCATGTCTTGTGCTTGCCTTGCGCTTGCGTGTCTTGTGCTTGCCTTATGTTTTATTTTTGCTCTTATGTTTCAGGCTTGTTTTATGCTACCCTTGTTGTGTTTGGTTTGTGCACTTGCCTTTTGCATGTTGTTGCACCTGTTTGTGTTTCCCCTTGTGCACTCTTCTACTTGCGTTAGTTTGCATGATTTTGCCTTGAGTCTCTAAATCTGTTATGTGTGACCTTATTGCTTGCTTAACTGTGTTGCACATGGCCTTGTGTATGCTGTGCTACACTTGTTGTTTATTTGTTTGCTGATCTGTGCACCTTTGTGTACTTTGCCTGTTTGCACCTGAAATCTGCCTTGTGCTTAGTTTTTCCTTTTGTCTTGTCGTTATGCGCCATATTCACCTTGTTTTGTGCATTTCATCTTTCAGACCTGTGCATGCCTATGTTGAGCCTGGAGTATAACTTCGAGTTTGACCTTTTGTGCATTTTCGAACTGTTTTTGGCCTTAGTGTTGTATGCTATTGACGTGGTATTCACTTACTGCCTAGTGTTGCTGTTTTGGCTCACCTGATTATACTGGAGTGTATTTATATTCTGTAGCTTGTGTTTTATACATATGTGCAAGTTTGAAATGTGCACAAGTGTGTTTGCATAGCCTTTTCAATGTGCTTTCTTATTTTACTTTGCTCGGTCTTAGGGCATGTACAGTGATACACTATGCATGTCGTAGGTTTCTCATGCACATTATTAACTTGATTTTAAATATTTGTTCCATGTGAACATGTTGTACCTATCCTTGTATATACCTACTTTACCAGTCCATGTTTGTTATTTTTAGTTCCTATTTATAATATAAAAAGGAAAAACAAACCAATAAATTGAGGCAATATAGAGTTCAAATATATTTATATTTTTACAATTTCAATTTGTTTCTTTTTTCTTTTTTCTACGTTGTTATTTGATAGGCAAAGTAGATGACTAGAGAAAAACAATTGGAGCAAGAAGATAAAAGTTTTATTCGTATGAGTGAGGATTAGACTAATTACATATTGTTGTATTTGAAAGTGTGTTGTATATATGAGTTTAAAAACAAATTATTGTATACGGATAGTGTGTGAAAAATATTTTGGAAGCTCTTGTTGTGATTGTTTGTACTAATAAAATATTTGTTGAAACAAAATTTCATTTGTTTACTTCTATCTGTGATGATGTAATAGTACTTTAACGAACACACACACACACACTCAGATATATATATATATATATATATGTTTATTATCATCAAACAAAAATCATAAACTATTATATTCTACATGTACATGTATGTGTATGTGCATATGAGTGTATGTAATTACTTATACCGATCCTCACTCTCTGCTTCAAGTTGGTGGACGGAGGTGAAAGAGTCCGTCTCAAACACATGGGTAGATGGATCGATACTATCAATCGAAGCATCTACATGAGCGCCAATAGTTTGAATGAATGGTGACATTATATATGCATTGAAGTCATGTTGTAATGAAGCCACTCTGACCTAATAATGAGCCACTCTACCTGATGATGAGCCACCATGGTTATGTCGGTGTTCAGCACTTTGACCAAGCAGATTTTCAATGGAATTTGGATGTCAAAATGAAGACGAAACGATCTGCAGACTTTGGGAACAAGCTTACAAGAGCAATAGGAATGAATTCGAGAAGTTGGAGGTCCACTAGAGCTAAGTAAACCACTTGGTGCCAAGAGATTTATACTCGGTACCGATTATGTTCCTCCTATGGATCCCCAAAGCTTACATACAACGAGGTATGGTCTAAGCGATCGTCATGGAGTACATCTATTGAGGAATAGACAAATAACCCTATGGATTAAGAAGAAAGCAAAGAAAGTAGACAAGAATAAGCAATATAAGAACCTATCAGAAAACTCAATCTTAAAGGAAAAGTGTCCAAAACACAATGGATCGGAGATAGAAAGTCAATGGGAAGAAGAAGGGGAGATTTCACCCATAAAAACCAGTTGCTACCGATCAAAAGCACTTGGTACCGAGAGGTTTTTATTGGTATTTGGGCCCTGCTACTCAATGCTACATGCTCGAGATGGATTTGTATTTGAACTTGATACTTCGTGGGCCTCCGATTCTACTAGATGTTTTCCCTATGTATACAGACTCTACAACAACTGGAAATAGACTTTTTTTGGCTAATTATCCTCTATCTCTTCTCTATTATGGTTGGTAAGGAAGTTACTATTTGTTGTTCTAGGCTTTAAATCAGTAAACCCTTTATACTAGTAACTCTTAAATCTATAATCAATAAAAACTACAGTGGACGTAGGCCAGAGATTGCTGAACTACTATAAAATTCTAGTGTGCTCTTTACTTTACTTTTCTTATAGTTTTTGCTAGATCTTAAATTTTTCACAAATCTTAGGGTGTTGATCCGTTTTGGCATCAACATTTCGATGCTTTCATTGAGAGTTGAACTTAGGCTTAGATCTAGCTTTCTATTTTGAATTAGAGCATCTAGCTGTTAGGTCCGGAAGATTTACATTAAGGAACTTAAAGGATTTTCACATAAAAACTAATGGCATGTAGGAAACCTGGAAGATCAACATGGATAGTTGTTGGAGCAGAAAGAGCAATAGCTGGTAGTGATAAAGAAAATGCTCATCAAATGGAGGTCAGTAATCAGCAGGCAGTGCTAGGTCCATCGGCCCCATAAGAGATGGTTACTAGGGTTGAATTTGACAACATAATGTAGGAGCTGAATCAGAAGTCGGTCGACAGTCAGAAGGATTTGATGGAAAAGATGGATGCTAGCATAGCACTACTAACCAAGCAACCATAGAGGACTAGGAGGAGTAAAAGGGAAATTTCTCCTCCTGGACCTGAAGAAGAGAATTCATCTTTTTTTGGTCAAAATAGGAGAAACAAAAGGCAAAAACAAAATGATGGAGTTGCTGGAGCAGCAGAAGGTGTTGTTGGAGGAAGTCGGAGCGCTCCTCTAGGAAGGATCCACTCGGCACTGACCAAAATTAGGTCGGTACAAAGAGGAATTTTGAAGGATTGGGGGGATAGGGAGCTAAGGCTATGGACCTGTCTGATTTGGAGGATTATCTGCAGCATGATGATGCTTTCGAGCTTAATATTGGAGTTAACGGTGTTGGAGTTCAAGAAATCGCAATGGAACCAACTAGATGTCAACGGAGGATAGAAGGAGTGGTTCTTTTGGACATTGGAGAACTTAGACGTTAGCGGGAAAACCGATATCATTTGCAAAGCCAAAAATTTGGCGCAACGCTTAATATTCGAGCTTTGGAGTATCGTGCTAGCGAGGAGTATATAGTAGATATGGTTAAACGGTTGGTAGAAGAAAGCGAAGGTAGAAAGAATGAGGATTGGGGTTCAGCACCAAGTAGAACTACATTTACGGAGAACATTATGAGGAAAGAGTATCCCAGGAAGTTTATGATGCCGACATTGCCATTGTATAATGGGACTGCTGATCTTAAGTAGAACTTGTTCAAGTATGAATGGCATACGGATAGTGCCAAGGCGAATAATGTTGTGCGGTGTAGGCGTTTCCCTATTTTCTTAGTGGGAGTTGAATCGATGTGGTTCACCAGGCTCGTGCCAAGATCTATATCGACGTTTGATGAATTGGCGAATAATTTCGTGGAGCAGTTCCGGCTTCATGCTGCTCGGTTTAAGGACGTGATGTCCTTGTCAAGATTTTCTCAACAACCCAAGGAGTCGTTAAAGGAGTTCTTGAATCAGTTTAACATTGTGGTTACGAAGGTAAGTAATTTAAAGGAACATTTGGTTTTTATGGCTTTAGTCCAAGGCATACATCTAGATATGGACTTTGGTAAATGGTTGAAGATGAAACAACCAACGACTATGGAGGAATTCCATCGGAAGGCCATTTAGTTCTGGCGATTTAAAGAAGCAAGTCAGGCAGTTAGATAGACTGATGGCAGACAGTCGAAATAAGTAAACTAGAGCAACGTGGTAATTAAACAAACCAGAGAAAGCTCTGGAAATGTGGCAGTTAATGTTGGAAACTCTAATAATTAGAAGAAAAGAAACTAAGGCCCTGATGGTGAGTGGAATGAAATTAAGAAGCGCCTAAGGAATATGAGGCTTTATATACACCACTGAACGACACGTTGGAGAATATAAACTGGGCCACATAAGGAACAGAACGATATAAAAGTATACCCAGGAATGAAGAAACTTAAGAGGAAAGGCGCTTAGGAAAGTACTATTGCTATGATACTCATGGACACAACACAAACGAGTGCCGACACTTGAATGACATTATCGAGGAATTGATAAGGAAGAAAAAGCTCCAACAGTATGTGAGAGAACCACAAGATGGCGGTCAAAATGCAAGACCTCGATGGCCATCTTCCCAAGGGAATCAACCTGGACCTTGCGGAGAAAGACCCAGGGGGATTGATGAAAAGTTGATAATTAATACTATAACTAGAGGGCCTCATCCAATGGAGAAAAGCTGGATGGAAACGGAATGGTACACGAGCTCACTAAAGCACATACCACAGGAGGATTACTTTTCCGTGGAAGACGGAGCTTCGGCTAAGAAGCAAAGGATGATAACAGATGATGTCGTGTTCAGAAATAGAGATATTGATGGAGTCAAAGTGCCAACTTTCAATCCCATGGTGATAACAATAGGTATTGGACCGGCAACAGGTTCGTCAGGTCTTGGTGAATACTAGAAGTTCCATGAACATACTGTTCAAAAGAACGTTCGATCAAATGAAGATTAACATGAAGGAGGTTATGGCTTGCAAAACTAAGAGGCAAGGGTTTACAGGTGCAGAGAAATAACCAATCAGGATGATTATTCTGCCTGTGGAGTTTGGTGAAGGAGATCGAAGGAGGGTCTGAACTCAGAAATTTGTTATGGTGGATGAATACTTGGCATACAATGCCTTTTTGGGCCGATCGGCCCTTGTTGATTTTAGAATAGCACTAGATCCTTAGTGTCAAATGATGAAGTTCCCTATGGAAAATAGGGTCGGGTCGGTAAGAGGAGACCGAAGCATAGGAAGGGAATGTTATGTCTGGGTTCTAAAGATTGGATCTCAACTTAGTATTAACTTAAGGAAGGAATTGGTATTTCCTATGAGGGAATTTGGACATGTTTGCTTGGACGCATTTGGATATGTGCTGGATATCATCGGAGATAGCATGTCACGCACTGAATATTGATTTTAAATTTACACCGGTGAAGCTGAAAAGGCGCAATCTGGACCTGGGGCGATTCGCTGCATTGAAGGAAGAAGTGGATAAGCTGATGGAAAATGGCTTTATCTGCGATGCTTTATACCTCGAATGGGTGTCCAACCCCGCATCTGTCAAGAAATCAAATGAAAAATGGTGGATATGTGTTGACTATTCAGACTTGAATATTGCATTCCCGAATGACAGTTTTCCTCTGTCCAGGATTAACCAACTAGTAGACGAAACCATAGGGCATGAGTTATTCTCATTCGTGGACACTTATTTAGGTTATAATCAAATTCTGATGCATACACCAGATCAAGAGAATACAATCTTTCTAATGAATTTGGGGTAATGCTGTTATCGAGTAATACCATTTGGTTTGAAGAATGCCGAAGCTACACCATAGATTGGTAAATTCTATGTTCAATGATCAAATCGGATGGACAATGGAGGTATGTGTTGATGACATGCTTGTGAAGTCACGAGTATCGTGGAACCATTTGGATGACCTTTCGGAGATGTTCGAGGTTTTACTATAGTATAGGATGAAACTAAATCCATTGAAATGTTCTTTCAGGGTGGCATTAGGAAAATTTCTAGGACTTATTGTTAATGCAAGGGGGCATCGAGGCCAATCTGGAGCAGATTAACGCCTTAAGGAATATAATCGCGCCAACTACAAAGAAAGAACTACAGAGCTTGAATGGGAAGATCACTTCCTTAAGTCTGTTCATCTCAAAGGCAATGGACAAATGCATACCCTTTCTTCGACACTATCAAGAAAGGTAAGAAGAATTTTGAGTGGAGTCAGGATGGTCAGAACTCTTTTAAGGAGTTATTGAGGCACATGGAGATGTAGTCAGTCTTATCCAAACTATTGGATGGTGAGGACTTATTCGTTATTTAGCAGTATCAGCTGACATATTAAGTGCATCGCTAGTACGTAAAGAGGCAAGGATTCAATGACCGGTCTACTATATCAACAAGTGGTTTATAAGAGCTAAAAAGAACCACCTGAAGTTGTAGAAACTTGTGTATTGCTTGTTGATTGCATCAAGGGAGCCATGACCATATTTTCAGGCTCATCCAATTAAGGTGCTGATGGACCAGCCCCTGAAGTAGGTACTATATCGACCCGAGACTTCGGGAAGGCCGCAAAAGTGGAGCATAGAGCTGAGTAAATATGACATCACTAACCATCCGAGGAGAGCGGAAAATGGGCAGGCATTGGCAGATCTAATCGTTGAGTTTACCACGCGGGATGGTGGGGAGGAGGACTATACAATCACACTTCCCTATTGGAAATTGTTCATAGATGGAGCATCAAATAAACATAGCTCGGGTGCAGGAGTAGTGCTTGAAACTTTGGAAGGACGGTCGATTAGTTATGCATTGAAGTTGGAATTTCCTGCTGCTAACAAAGAGGCCTAGTATGAGGCATTGATAGCAGCACCGAGGATAACAAAAGAACTAAGGATAAGGATACTATCGATATTCAGTGATTCCTAGTTGGTGGTATGTCAAATAAGGAAGATATCAAGCTATGGGTGCTAAACTTTCTCCTTACCCGATGAAACCGCTGGAACTATTATATGACATCTAGCATTATACGGTTACACATACCCTTAGAGTGGAGAATGCAAAATCTGATTCGTTGGCTAAAATCACTGCCGGTGAAGCATAGATGACGAGTTTTGTACTGGTGGAGGTTTTGACTGCTCCGAGTATCGACCAGATGGATGTCGAGTGGATTATAGAGACTGTAGAGGAAACAGAGTCATTGGTGACCCCGATTAAGGATTATTTGCTTAGAGGATTTCTCCTCAAAGATAGGAACAAACGGAAGAAACTCCTTCGAAAAGCACCTTGTTTCATGATGCAAGAAGGAGTGCTATATAAAAGGAGATTCTATACCCCCTTGCTTCAGTGTGTAACCAAGGATGAGACTAGGAAATTCTCATGGAAATCCATGAGGGTAGTTGTGCTGATGACACCGGGGGCAGAGTTTAGCAAAGGAGATACTTCGCTATGAATATTTTTGGCCAACAATAAATCGAGAAGCAGCCGATTACACCAAATGCCATTACTAGAGATTTGCAAAGATTCCGAGTGCCCAGTCAATAGAGTTTACACAAATGGTTAGCTTGTGTCCATTCGCGGTTTGGGAAATTGACATTATCGGGGTGCTACCGATGGCGAAAGTCGGACCTAAACATGCGATAGTTGTGGTGGATTACTTTACAAAGTGGGTTGAAGCGGAATCGCTCGCCATGATCACAACAAAAAAGGCAATCAACTTTGTGACCAAAAATATCATTTGCACATTTGGAGTACCCCAGAAGATCATTATGGACAAAGGAACTCAATTCAAAAGTACCGAGTTCAAGGATTTCTGCAACCGGTATAGGATTGAGAAGAGCTTCTCAATGGTAGCGCATCCGTAGGCAAATGAAAAAGTAGAGGCGGTGAATAAAATCATCAAGTCTACCTTGAAGAAATTTTTAACTAGAGCTGAAGGTAACTGGGTCAATGAGCTTCTACTGGCATTGTGGGCTTACAGGATGACCTATAAGTCTACGACTGAACTGACACCATTTGCTTTGGCTTATAGATCGGAAGTGATGATACCAATAGAACTGGAAGTCCCTTCTCATTGTAAAATTTTTTACGATCCAAAGAAAAACGAGGAACTTTTACTTGAGTCCTTAAATTTGGTTGATGAGAAATGAGAGGAAGCAAAATTGAGGGTAGTTGCTCACTAGAAAAGAGTAACACGACACTTCAACACCAAAGTCTGAAACCGTACTTTTGAGGTAGGGGATATCATTCTGAAACGAGTTCTTCCAGATACGAGGGCATTCGGTTTGAATTGGGAAGGTTCTTACACAGTCGAACGAAAGCTTGGAGATAGAACATTCGAGCTAGCTACAATCGATGAAATTCTGATTCCACGCGCATGGAACAATGACTTGCTACGCCACTATTATACTTAGTTTTACTTTGTTTGTTTTTGCAAATAAGCCACCCAAGAATTCTAAGGTCAACGTTATAATAAAGTACTTGCCACGTTTTTCATTTATAAATACTATTTACTTCTTGAATCGATGGAATTGTGTTCTTATAAGCAAAAAATTTGTGCTGCGCGATTAGTAGGACAGTCAAGTACAAACTCCTTCGATCCAGGATTAGGACTAAGGAGGATAATCATTAGGGCTGATTGGATAATTTGATCTTACTAATTCAAAACCTGGAAATAGTTATAACTCCTCTGGCCTAGGACCAGGGTCAAGGAGTATAATTTTAGGGGTCGATTGGATAATTTGACCCCACGGTACTAGTTCCTTTGGTCCAAGATTAGGATTGGGAGGAGTGGACATAGGGGTTGATCAGATAATTCGACCCTAAACTTTCAGGAATTTGCCGCTGCTTGGAGTTAGGCAATGTCAAGAAGGAATGACTGCTTAGGGGTTGATCGGATAATTCAACTCTGAATTTCAGGTATTTATCGTTGCTCGGAGTTTGGCAACATCAAGAACGAATGTTCGAAGTCGGATGGTTAAAGCGCCAGCTCCCCAATACTAAAACTGGTTCATGATTGGAATTCTAAGGACTATGCTCATGGCTCGGTAGGATGTGCTGGACCGAAAGTAGGAAAGGATGATCGGCGAACACTCTCAGCCGATGATAGGCAATTGGCATTGTTGAATCTTGATGCCTAGCGGCAAGCATTGAAACTGCCAATTCCCGGAGACAGGAACTTACGTATGGACGAAATTTCATGACTGCTCTAGCAACCTAGCAAAACACGCTTGGCTGAGGATAAGTAAGAATAGTCAATTAAATTTCAAGACAAGTGTTATCCGACTTTTTCAATCCAGGATCAAGATTGGGAAAGCATGATCGGACTAGGGACGATCAGATAATTTGTCATGCAATGTTTATCTCATGCTAACACCTAGATTCTGGCATTTGGAACAAATATTTCGGTTGATGCTCTCTGACAATAGAGAGTAACACGAAGCCTGGATTTTTTATGGTTAATAATCGATCAAAGGAAACTCGACCTGACACAAACATGAATAGCCAAGGAGTTGGTTAAAATAGCTTAGTTTCGCCTAATTAAAACCTTCGACAACTCTAAATGAGACTAATCATGGAGTCTACCTAAAGCAGTCACGGGCATTTTATTTATGTGCACATAGATGCAGAAAATAAAAGCATTGCACAGGCAAAGGTGTATATATATGGAATGGATAAATTGCAATAGAGGCAATTATGTTACATATGCAGGTAATGGTGTATAAGCAAGAACAGTATATAAGAATGTGGAAAAGTAAGCAAAACAAAGATTACAAAACAAAAGGTAATCTTTCATTACTTAAACTTTTATAAAAAATCATGAAGGACGTTCCCACAAAAACACGGCCTGTTTATGAAAAAAAGAAGATAGAAAAGGTACAACAAAATACGGGCTATCACAAGCTTTAGGAGGCTAGACTAGCCATGAAGGTAGTACCAAAGAAGGATCATTTGGAAGTCATCAATTTGTTATTCCCTCTCTTGCTGCCCTTGCCGCTCGAACCTCAAGTTGGTTTCTTATGCTTCCGCCTGCCTTTTAGTTTCCCCTCTTCAGGTTTATCGCCCTCATACGGTGTAGTTGCACCCTCAAGTTTAACTGGGGTTCACCAGATTTTCTAGTAGGAGCATCAGAGGGTTTGGTCTTGAAGGGTTTCAGCTTGATAGGAGGATGTTTTACAAAGGGGCTTGTTGGTACAAAGCAAACAGATTTCTCAGTTTTAGGCTCATTTTTAGCCCTAACCTTGGAAAGGCCGGCTCTCAATCTCTCTGCCATTATCATAGGATCAGTTCGGTATGAAGCACTAGTGATTGAAATGTCTTCCCTCGGGGACTACGAAACATCCTTTAGCCCTTCTAGGGACGCGATCCTTTATGAATCGGGCCAGATTCGAAACTAGGAGGTAGGGTTGGAGCGGCAAGTCACGTAGAGAAGGAGGTCGATGTTGTGAAAATAGCTATGGTACCTAATCCTTGAGTACCTAAAGGTAGAGGCGGGAGATGCAAATGACCTACAAGTTGGCAAACAGAATGGTAAAGGTTAAAAATGGATTCGTCGAGAACTGAAGCTTCTTAAAAACCGATGAGACCAAAAATATATCTTCCCCCGGAGTTGATTGTGAAGCATGGGACTTAGAAATCTCGCCCTCACTGGGTATTTGCTGGATCGGTTGGTTAACAAAAGGAGGAATATATGGCTCAAGAAAAATAGCTGCTACTGGAGCTAGAATTATCTGGGTAGCCTCGTAACTGACCCTCTTAATTTTAGGAATGTCTGTCGTAGGCTCCTTGGATTTTGGAATAGATGATTCTGTCGGACCCAATGCACATGGGCCAGCAGAACCCTCGACCGTAGCAACAACAGTGGTGGCTTCTTCTTATGAAGAATGGCCTTTCCCACTTCGAGTTTAGCTATATCATCTGCATCAAGGTACTTGGCCATCAGTTCTTCTTAGATGAGGCCTTCACTGGCTACTTCAAAATGACGTAGCACTTCCTCCCAAGCATCGACGAGAGGCTCAGTGTATGTGCTCCCTAGCCACTTCAAATTCTTGTATTGGATTATGCTTGCAAAGAAGTGCTAGAGAGTACCATTAAAATATTCTTTCTCCTTGGCCTTTTCTTCCTTAAGCACTTTCAGCTCTTGTGCAACGATCGCATAATCTACTTCACCATCTAGTTTTTCGACCTTTACCAATAGCAGGCTCCCCTTGAGCTCGTCCTTTTTCTCATGGAGCTCTTATATCTTAGTAGCCTATTTGTTAATGGTTTTGTCCGAGACCCAATTAATTTCATCTTTAGCAGTAAGGGCTAGGTCCTTCTCGGCAATTTGAGTTTTTAGGGCAACACCCTCCTTGTGTGCAATTTTCAGCAGGTCTTTCAGAACGAGTTCAGCATTAGTGTATGCTCACCTAATTTCGACCATCAGGCTGTCAGTTTTAGCTTTAGATTCCACAGCGGCATCTCTCTCTGCCTTCATCTTCTCAAGGTCATCTTTGTACCCCTTGATGAGGCTGTCGTAAGTCCTTTTCTCTGACTCGAAGGATTGAATATTCGTGTAATTAATGTGGTTAACCTTCAAGAGAGCATACATAAGCCTTTTCCACTCTCAGCATTGGTCGATAAGATTTTGGATCTGTTGGACATCCCGTTATACTTCTTCCTTCAGATGTCTTAGATTTCACAATCAAACATGACACCTTTCAAGAAAAGGTCAGGAAGACCAGCTTGCTGTTGGGGCAAAGCAGCAGGAAGAGGAGATGGAGTAGCAGCGATCCTTTTGGAATGAGGAGGCGCGACTGTGGTTAAGGAGTGGGAAGTGGAAGTTTGTTGGTAAGAAGGAATTTGGGATTCTATGCACAACATAGGATTGCTAGAAGATGAGTCTTGATGATCATGCGAGTCTCTGTGCCGCTTGCTTGAATCGCTATGTAGCCTCTCTCTAGCCTGCCTTTTCTTTCTCTCCTTTTCAGTTTTGCAGTTATCTTCCGCTTCACGTTCCCTCTCCTTCCTTTGGAATCTTTCTTCCTAGGTCTCCTAACGCCCCTAGTAACTGGAACGAGATAGCTATGGATTGGAGGTTTGTCCTTTAGACTCGCCCATACTATATTGGTACTTTATGTATCTGTCCTGGCCAAGGAACCTGAAACAAGAAGAAAGATTATATAAGTTTTAGAATTTTGGAACACAAATCAATGCAGGGATGTGTGTTCGTGATCCTAGTGAAAGGTAGAGTGTCGATGACCCTCTAGGTACTCTATGTTGAGTCAAGATTTTTATAGAGTTTTGATTTCTGACAAAGGGATAAGCCGTGATCGACAAAAAGAAGTTATTCATTGTTTTAAAGAGACACAAAGAGCTCCATACATTAGAGGTTGATTATTTGGTATGTTAGTAGTGTTATTTATGTTAAAATCTATCCTCAAATAATTTCATACATTCAATCTTTGAATATAAATGTATATATGTATGAGTGCACATTAACTGTGCAGTCTGGGCTAAACCGGTCGACCGGTTTAAAACAAGGCGGTCGACCGTTTCTGCCCAGAATGCACAGATAACGTGCACAAGTGTACATAACGTATATATATTCAAATTCCTGTCTACTGGTCCATTTTGACCTGTCGACCGTTTTCAAACAGAAAGCAACCTTTCGTACAGACACTTCCTTTTCTTCAACGGTTGCTTCTCTTTCTCTTCACCAATGATCATGACCTTTGTTTGTATCTTTTCACAAAGGGTTACAACTGTTTATTTCTTATATAAACATCATGAAATCATTATTCCAAAATAACGAATTCTATTATTCTAATCTCTATTCTATTGATCTCTGTCTTGAGCGCTAAAACATTTCAATTGCTTATTGAATCATTGAAATCATTTCATATCTTTTGATTCAAATAAGTAATATACTTCCTTCAATCTTCACAAACATCATTCACATATTTTGAGGATAAGATTATAGGAAGGGTGTACTACAAGTGACAAATCCGTGTTATCAAGAGCACAAGTTGTCAACGACAATTGTATTTATTTTTGTTGAAGTCCTCGGTGTTGTAAGAGGCACGAAATCCCGTTCGGCTGTTCGGGTGTTATAAACCTGTTCCTCCGGGTGAAGCGAGGTAGTTGGTAGTGAAATCCAGATAGAAGTCTGGGACTGGACGTAGGACGGGAGGTCCGAACCAGTATAAAAATCCCTGGTGTGATTTTACTGTTTACTGCATTTACTATTCTATATCTGTGAATTGCTATATAGTTAGTTTATTGAATATTTACTTATATAGCAATTGTAAATAACATTCCGCATATATTAGTCCATATTACACGATCCGTAATTAGTGTGCACAAGCGTACACACTTTCACTCTACAGACCATGTGTTGCATGGAAGTAAAGGCCGAGTCTCGTCACCTTCAACCAGGATACCTCTGGGAGAGAAGCTGAAGTTTGGGGAGCGTTCCTTAAGGAGATCGCCAATGGAAATAACGAAGTTGCTGAAGGAGCCAAAGACATCCGCAAAAGATTCGACCAGAGGAGTCGTCGCGATTGTTGGAATTATATTTGTTTATATATCCTTTTTGGGAGATTTTATGGTTATACATTTTTGGTTGGTCATGGCAGGAATTTCAGTGGCCTCGGGAGATGTCTAACCGCATGACTCATCCCCTTCAAGACTTGCATCATAGTCACTATTGTCTTCCTCCGCACTCTCTTCCTCCTCTTCTTCTTCTCCTCCTTTTCTTTCCTCCTCAATCATCTCTTCTTTCTTTTCTCTTCTCCTCACTTCCTCGCTCTCCTCCGAAACTGTTTGTATTCCAGTACTTTCGCACCTTTCTCTAGAATTTCACCAGTAGTGGGTTCGTCTGTCGTTATATCGGCGGATTCATCGACTTTCGGTAGACCGGATGGGCCTTCCACTTCCCTTTGGAGATTATCGCTGGAACCGCACATGGGGACTAAAGACCTAGTTGGCATCCTGGAGCTGCTTGTAGAAATTTCACCAGGAAAGGCGAAGCGATTGGGGAGAAGAAGGTTGCAATGATGAAAATTTCCATTCGTCGGAAGGTATGGAGTAGAGCGATCTCAGATCAGAACTCTCCTCAGAGCATCCAAGGTATCATAATGCTCCTCATTAGTATCGTAAGTAGGAATATCTACAAAGGAATTTGGTCAGATTTAGATGTAAAGATGATGAAAATTCAGGTGTAGAACGGAGAAAAGGAAATAATCTTACTTCCAGAGAGCCAAGGTCAGTTAAAGCCGAATGGGCATCAAACAAAGAATTATTCGTTCTTGAAGTAAGAACGTTTATTGTGGATCTTTTCGATAACCTTGCAACTACACCATGCCTCGGTAATCATGTAAGATGGCAAGTCGTACCATTTTTTAAAGTGCAAGAGATAGGTTAGCTCGTTGAAAGTCGAAGGCCGGTGGAATTGGTTCATGGAGAACACGTATAGGGTACTTAGGAAAGCGTACCCGTCGGGATGAATTAGAGATGGGGCCAACTCGATTTCTTAGAGAAGCATACAAGAAAATGGATTGAAGGGTGGAACACCACCTTCTGAGCACATGTATCTGTTGTATGCCTATATCCCAATAGAGGAATGTGTGCTCGTTGGGCCTGTGTTGGGAGAAGTACGTCACACTTAGGGATCCCGTATTGGCGACATATGTTCTGAAGCTTCTTCGAAGTAAGAATTATGAACACTTGTTCTGGTGGATCATCCAGAACCTTTAAACCGATATACTCGTTTAAAGGAGGAGGGGAATCTTGCATTGGCTCTGCTAGGATAACCATCCCTTATAACTTGGCAGTGATTGAATGCAAAGGCCTAGCTTGTACGGTAGACGAAGCTTGAGCTATAGAGGAACCAGCTTCGGTAGGAGTAGATGTCTCGATGCCGGTTTGATAGAGGCGATTGATGAGTCATTCTAGATAGGAAAACTTGGTGTTCAACATAGTCAAGTATGTTTTCATTCAAATAATAGGCCCATATGACCGGCGCCCAGAATCCAGTCATGTCGACATATATTGATTAATCAGATTCTAAATGTCAACTGGGGAAAGTGAAAATGTTAATTTATGTAGTGTGAGTCCTGTGTCCTATATACGATGAATGGACCATCTTCTGTAAACAACCCCCTTATGCTAGAAACACGAGCCACGTCGCATGACGGGACTGTGCGGGATCTTACCCGTTATCATCGAATAATCGATAATGGAACCATTGTCCGGAGCGACGCAGAAGTTTCTCTTTTACAGGAATGCTAAGTGTGACGATGGAGAATGATGTACAATGTGACTATTCAGATGATGGATATGCCAGGCAATGGAACTGTTCGAATATTGGAACTCATCAATACGATCGTTCTTCAGAAAAGAACCATCGTATTGATGTTCGAACGACGGTGACCAATTCATCAAGTGTTGGTCAGAGCAAGCCAAGGACCTTTGTAAGGCAAAGACTTAGATTTTAGCAATCGACCGCCTCACCCAAGCTCTCCCGAGTTGAACTTAAATGCACTTCGGGTCAGACCCGAAAACAATCGGAAAGAATTTCGAGTTCGTTCCAACTAGCAACTAGCCAAGTTGCTCAAGTCGACCTCATTTATGCCTACACTACGACCGACGACGGCCGTTATGGCAACATCACAGATTGCATCAATACCCAACTCATTTAGATCTGGTTGAAGAAGCAGTCGACGTAGCACTATCAGGTCGGTGACGGTGTTCTGAGATCGGCCACGATGGTCTGGAGACAGCGACAACATTGAGGAACCAACGACGATCGTACTCTATTGAAGGAAATTTTTTGCATGAACTTGATGGGAGAAGGAGAAATCGATCATGAAATGAAAATATGTGGGAAAATTTTCCTAAGTGTTAAATATATATAGTGCTCAGAGCAAGCCAAAGCACTTGGTACCGAGTAGTATATTGGAACAAAAATTAAGGAAAAAGCATAGGGGAGGATGGTGCATACATAGCTAAGGAGTAGAGCGATCTCCGAAGTATGATCTTGTCCTTAACATGAGGGATGAAACTCCAACTATCTTAAATAGTTGAACGGATATCCATGAAGTGGAGGCAACGCTATAAACAACACTTAGATGACCAACTAGAGCATGGAGATGATAGTCAATGCTTGTCTTATTCCAAAGCATGCTTTATTTTCAATGAAAGCATACTCTAGAGGGCGAGTGTTATCCAACATTTCAACCAAGTAGGTTTTCATTAAAATTTGGACTTCGGGATGAAGAAAAAACAATTTATAGATCTAGGAACAAGCTTATAAGAGCAATAGGAATTAACTCAAAAACTTGAAGGTCCCCTAGAGCTAAGTAAACTACTCGGTGCCGAGAGATTTATACTCGGCACTGATCTGTTTATATCCACCCCGTGGGTCCTCGAAGCTTATGTACATGGAGGTATGGTCCAACCGATTGTCACAGAATACATCTCTCGAGGAATAAATGAACAACCTTAATGATTTTCCAAAAAAAGCAAAGAAGAACAAGGAATATTAGAACCTATCAAAAACAACTCAATCTCAAAAGAAAAGTGTTTGGAACACAATGGGTCAGAGATAGAAAGCCAATGAGAAGAAGAAAGGGAGATTTCCCTTATAAAAATAAGTCAGTACCGATCAAGATCACTCAAATCGAATGGTTTTTATTGGTATTTAGGCCCTGCTACACACTCTTGCATGCTTAAGACTAGATCTGACTTGATATTTCATGGGCCTCCAATTCTGCTAGACGATTTTCCTATAAATCAGACCGTACAACAATTGGAGGGGGCCTTTTTTTGGCTAATTATCTTCTTCATCCCCTATCTCTTATCCATTAAGGTCACTAAGGAAGTTATTGTTTGTAGTTTTAGGCTTTAGATCTGTAAATCCTTTGTACCAGTGACTCTCAAAATCTATAATCAATAAATAATACAGTGGACATAGGCCATAGATTGCCGAACCACAATAAAATTAGGGTGTTCTCTTTACTTTTCTTATAGTCTTTGCTAGATCTCAACTTTTCTAAAGGTCTTAGGGTGTTGATCCATTTTTAGCGTCAACAATCGTCGTTGACTACACATATTTGTTATAATAATACATATACATATGTATAAAATATAACAAAAAAATTATAAATCCATCTTCATATTGTTGTTGGTTGATAATCAACCAATTTTTACGTTCGGTATCTTTAACCTGTAGTTCATTTATATCCAATAGAATATTTCCAACCCGTAGAAAACACTATGCATATTTTTAGTAGTATAATTAATAATTTATGCTTATCTCTTCTTGCGATTTCAAGAATATTCCCATTTTATTCTTGAATTTGCAAGAAAGAGACAAAAATGTAATGTTGGTTTTACTACTGTAAAAAGACATATAATGCTTTCTTTGGGCTGGAAATATTTTGTTGAATTTAAATCATCTACAAGTTGGGGATATGTGTAAAAATCACTTGTTTATGTACTAATTATTATATGAAGATGATGATATGGATGCATACGATCTGACATACGATCATCTCGAACTAAGTCAACGTGTATAAGCATAAAATTAAAAAAATTGTACATTTAGTTGGCACGACAAATAGAGAAAAATGAAAATAACATGCATACATAAAAAAGTCTTTTAATAAATTATACATAAGCTACCAATTGTAAGCATCATTATAAATATCATTATTTACAATATCATCATCATATTCATTTTCATTTACTTCGACATCATCATCACTAACCTAGACATCTTCATTTAATTCAACTTCGTTAAATAGTTCATTGTTAAGTGGTCCTATATAATCAACATCTTCTATTATTTGGAGTATTTCTTTATCCTTCAGATCATTCTGGTATGGTTGGTCATTGATTATGATCATATCCCCGTTGAATGACCATCTAGGTTTTGTTTTAATGACAGCCCACCGGTTGTCCTTGTTGTTGTTCATGGTAGGATAAGGCATATAATAAACCTGGGTTGCTTGCATCACTAACACAAATGGATCATTTCCTTTATATTTGCTTTTATCATTTACCTCAACATGAGGATGTGCTTTATGTTCATGATGTATTCCTAAATAGGAGTAGTATCAAACCAATCACATTAAAATAAAAAAGTTTTAAGCTCCGGTATTGCAGAAGAAGTGAGTTTAATTATTTCTTGTAACACTCCATGATAATCTTGTAAATGATCACCATATTCATTGCCTTTTAACACATACCTAACTATTGTAAATTGTTTTACTGGCTCCAAACTCCATTGTGTGAAATTTAATATCGTTTACGTACATGATTAGGCATTTTCTGTGTTTCATTATTGGACCAAACGCAAGAGTTTTATAACAAATATCACTTATTTCATTATCAACAACCTATTGCATTAAAGTAATACACATTAACATATGTAATAATTAAACAGTTTCATATATTTAATAATTTTATATGCTTACATATTTTTGAAACCAAACCTCAAATACTTTATTGGGTTGAACCCTTGAATTTCGTTGCTCAAGGTAACTGTTAAACAACTGATATTGTTAAGATAAACATGATTATGCTATGACAGTAAATAACCAATATTGTGTTACCTAATAAGATCGGATAATTCTTCACAATTGAGAATAATCATTATTCGAACTATGACAAACTCTTTAAGTGTTTGAAAAATTACATCCTTTCATACCGAAAGGACGTTCATATTTTTGAAAACTAGAAAAAGAAATGTCAGACGACTCATCCATGGCATCATCACCACAAGGACTAGTGTTAGAATTCAGCTTGACATGGCCTTCAAAATAATAACTGAAAAATGTGAATGCTTCTTCAAACATGTATGCTTAACATATTGAACCTTCAACGTGTGCTTTTTGTTTCGCATTTTTTAAGATGACCCAAGTACCTTCATATCAAAATGTTATCAATTATACATTTACTATATATGTTGATTTCGAAAACAATTACAGTACTCCTAATTATATTTTACATACTTATCCAAAGGATACTTCCATCTGTATTGCACCGGTCCTCGCATTAAATCATCAGTTGGTAGACGTATGGGTAGATGTTGAAGTTGAATATTCCAGGAGGAATAATTTCTCTAATTTACATAATAATTCTGATATATCCATTTTCAATTTTTTCAATTTTCTTTATTTAAATGTGGTTGAGAAAAAGTCTTTATAGAACAAACTATGTTCAGTAATAAACATCCGCACCTTTGACGACAAAAGCTCCTTAAATACTATCAAGAAAAGAGTCTCTAAAAATAAATGACAATCGTGACCCTTCACACCCGACAGTTGAAGATCCTTCATATAAACACATCTTCTCATGTTCGAAGTAATTCCATCTGAAAACCTCAAATTTTGAACCCATGTTAGTAGTTTTTGTTGACGGTTATTTTCTAACTCGTAACAAGCAAGATGTTTGAAATTTGGTCATTTGCCATATATTTGAAGCTCAGGACGATGACAGTATAACATGATATCCTTTCTTGACTTTAATTCATCTTTTATTTTTTCCTTTCACATTCATTATCATGTTAAAGAAGTTCTCGAACAAAATTTTCTCATTATAAATCATGTCTATATTATGTCAAAGTTTATGATTTTTTCGAAATGTAAGGACCAAAATATACTTTATCTACACCAATTGGGATGCCCTTCTTTATCAGGAATATTAGGCCCATTTCCTATCTTGTGTATTTAGGGATAACCTTGCACAAGCTCGTACACTTCTTTGCTACTTAGAATGGATGGTGGCTCCAAATTATTGGTTGTATTTCGTTTGAAGTTTTTTAATCAAATCTAAAGTGATCGTTTACATGTAAAAAAATGACAATGTCGATACCACTAACACTGTTTGCCACCATGCAAACATGACAAGCGAATTTGACATTAGTACTCCATCCAAAAGCATCCCATACGTAGGAAAATTGCTTATCGTCCACATCAAAGAAGAAAATAATCTAAAGTTCTTTTTATTTGAGACGTCGTATGTAACAATACCCTTCGTCCTCAGCTTTTTCTACTCATCAACCAAAGGCTGCAAGTACACGTCTATCGTGTTTTTTTACTTTTAAATCTAGGAACAATTATAGTTTGAAATATGTATGGATTTTTCATACACATCCAAAGAGGGAGATTGCAAGGTATTATAATAACTAGACACACTGTGTAAGGCTTACCAAATGAAGAAAATGGTGCAAAACCATCCATATACAGACCAAGTCCAACATTCACGATTCTTTAACAAAATCGGGATATGTCCTGTCGAAATGTTTCCAAGTTTCACCATCTGAATGATGACATAAAACACCTTCATCTCTTTGGTGTTCACTCTGTCATCGCATGTGCTCCGCCGTAGCAGCAGATGCATATAACCTTTTGAATCTTAGTGTAATCAGAAAATAATGCATTCTGGTGAAAGGTACATATTTACTACTGGTTTTCATCGACTTATATCTAGGTTGTTTATAGAATTTACACAATGCCAAATCTTTATCTTCCTTTCAATAAATCATGCATCCACTTGGATTTTCACAGTCTAAGAATTGCATTATCAAGTGGAGTACCAATTTCTTTTAAGGGTGCACCAATTCTCCATCAATACATTGCCAAGTGGAAGCATTTCTTTACACAAGCTAAGAATCACATTCATTAGGTTTTTCGATGCATTATATTTGGATTTTATAGCGATTAACCTAGACGACGTTGACAAGTATGTTATTTTACAACCTTTATATAGTTGTCGTTTCGATGCTTCTAACAAGTTGAAAAACTTTTTCACTTTTGAGTCAAGATCTTTCTCCAAATCCGGTTCTTCGGTCCACATACTTGGACAGCAGCATCATGAACCATTTCAGTCATTCTATTATCTGGATTTACATTTTGTTTAATAAGGGGTTTATCGCAAGCCACATCCATATTTATGGTCTTCTCTTTTACTACGTGATATCCTTCTCTATGATACACCCGCACAAGATAGTCGGGCATAAACCAATATTGGTGTAAATGTAATATCATAATATATTATTATAAGTTTCAAAGAATGACGTTTTGAACAAAAACATCGAACTTCCTTCATATTTGTTTTATTACAAGATGCCACTTTCATTAATGCATCCATGTGCTTTCTAGAGTGCGATAAAATCATTCCTTTATTTTTACCTCTCATGTACATCCAACTTTGATCTTCTAAATAATCCATCTTCTATACTCTACACGTAAACAAAATTTACATTATTTTTCACACGATAATATAATTCAAATAACATTATTAATTTTATTATTATTATAAATATCACCATCAACTTTATTAATAATTTAAATAAAAAATTTAATTTTATTATTAGTTTAAATAACATTATTAAGTTTGTTAACATTTTAGATAACATCATTAATTTAAATTTTATTATTAAATTAAATAACATTATTAGGTTTATTAATATTTTAGATAACATTATTAATTTTATTATTAATTCAAATAACATTATTATTTTTAAATAATTTATATAGCATTATTAATATTTATTATTAATTTAAATAACAATATTAATTTTATTATTAGTTAAAATAACATAATTAATTTTATTACTAATTCAAATAACATTATTAACCTTAGTACTACATACTTTCAATAATTTTATTAATGCATTCGATAACATTATTAATTTTATTATTAATTTTAATAACTTTATAAATTTTATTATAAAACAATGAAATTCGCAAATAATTACAATGATATATAACCTTGGGATTTCTACATACTTTTTTAAATGGCTAGCCATCCTACTTCCTATTAAAAATACAATTTTATTTATATTTCATAATTCATTTCAAATCGAACGATTTACAAAATTTCGACAGCACTTCCCCTTATTCCCACCATACGAAAAAGAGCGTACATGGAAAACAAGAAGGAAGTGTCATTACAATTTCACTAACCATTCTATTTGAAATATTGATTTATGAAACATAAATATTAATGCATATATAGCTTATCCGATATAGGGAAAATCCGACAAAATAACATATTAGATGAATATCGATTTCCGATTTATTTAAAAACCGAATATATACATAACAATCATATATGGTACTTGTTAGAAGGGGCCTAATTAAACATCTATAGGATTTTATTAATACCATTATATCAATGCTAATGAATTATCGAACAATTTAAAAACATTACCAATGTTATATCAAATCATATATGAATTATCATATAAACGAACCTTTATCAACTTTATATACCAACGAATATAAACCACAGAATCTATATCTTATATAAAGCTAATCAAATCATAGCATTGCATAGAAAATGAATTAGAACAATAAAACGTACCGATAGAGCATTGAGCGGCAACTTGGAGGAAGGATTCGCAGCTTAGGCTTGCGATGATTAATAAGGTGGGAGCTTAGGCTTGCTGCAATAGGTGAGGTAGCCAATGAGGTGGGGATATGCGGCTTGGGCTTACGGCAACATCGAGGGAGGAGGAGGAGGTGGTGTTCGAAGTCGAGGAAGGAAGAGGGGTGGGCTTCCAACGATTGGGGCTTTGAAGTCGAGGAATGAGGTGGGAAATTCAACGGTTTGCGACGATTGGGGATTATGGAAAATAGGGCTTGCGGTGAATGGGGCTTGAGGTGGTGGAGTTCGATGTCACGGGAGGGAAAGGCAGATATCGAAATCAGTTTTTTCTAGTATTGGGAACGTGGTAAAATTTGGAACGTCAACTAGGATATTATAGTTGGGGCTGACGCCCAACAAACACCTCGTCGATGCCATAATAATAGCTATGAAAGGGCATCGAAATATTTTCATAGGTTTGTATTCTCTGATACCATTCCAATGTCCCGTCGACACCTTAGTTAGCGGTGTTGGAATGACATCTGTAGAATCAGGTAGCTAAATATTGAATTTGCTAGTAGCGCCAAAGCTTATATACATAATAATCATGGTACCAACTCCTCTCACCTTGGTTCCTAGACAAATAAGTTAACCACCTCATATCGTGGAGAAAATTTTAATTGTTAACAGATGTGGAGGGGGTTAGATGAGATACTAGTAGAAAATTATTATTTGTGATGCTAAATTTTGGGCACGTGTAAAAGCATAAGGCATGACCTTTTTACAGCTTTTTTCTACAGTAACCTCTCTATACGAATTAAGGGGAAACATGTCCATTCTTTGGATAAATGGTTGGGTAACCTTTTTGAAGGTTTTTGAATGTTTGGTCCATCCGGAGATGAGGAGCAATAAGATCACTAAAGAAGTCATGGTCGGGTTTGACCTAACGAAGATCAATTCCATAATTAGTCGATATCCCATTTACTTCCGATAAAATAGTAATTTTGCAATGTCATTCTTTTGTCCGTAATAGTGGAAAAATCAAGTTTTATATTATTGTTGCATCTGCTCTTATTCCTATAACCTCTATACGGTTTTTTAAAACAATAATACATTTGCATGATATGTTAATACATCGATGAGATTTGGTTATTATTATGTCACTTAATTTTTTTGTAAGTAAGAAGGCAAGCTAATCAAGGTATCTCAGCATAGCCTTGTTCGGTCCAGGCCGACTGGGTCCAAGTTAGCTTGTAAGCCAACCACGACTGAGAAAAGGTTGACCAGTGTTCTCATATATAATGATAGCCCGAATCCAATCTTGGTCCACATCGACTCCTCTTCACAATTGCAATTTAAGCCTTCTACTAGCGAAGCCTCCCAATTTAGCAACCCCAACGACGAGCTCGCTCGTCAAGGCAAGGCATAAGCCTAGTTCAGACCATCTTCCATTGGCCGACTGACTCTCTCTCCAGCCAACATTCAACCCTATAATAGGCCAGCTCGCTTGCTCAAGTATCTCTCCCTCAGCTATCTCCTGATGGCATGGTTTGAGACTGTCTCAAGGGTGGCTCTTCATCAATCTAGCTTCAATACCGCCACCTGTGACCTGTACTCCATATCGTTTCACCTGGCTCAACATGCCCTCGGCTCTCGTCGGTCCCCCATCCTCCTTATGGTCCTAACAGACCAACTCGGCCCGTTTTGCCGCCTAGGCATCCAAGAGGAAGGCGGTAAGAGATACATCAAGATGTACCAATTACTAATAAGAAGCACGTCCCATTTCCTACAAGCATACTTCAAGTACAAGTGCATTTAATACAAAGCATGGTAGAGCATACTCCTGGTACAGTTCTATTAGCCTTCATCTCAGCCGCACACTACTCTCTTTCGCCAGATGTCCTTCATTAAATCCATTCAATCAGATCAATGGCCAGGCACGCTTCAGGGCTTTTTTGTAGCACGGTCTTAGCTATCCAAATATTTTTGTAACTTCTATAAGAACCCCATGCATGACCACTTCTAAGGGGTTGGTTGGACCCTCGGTGAAGTGGACCGCAAATTATTTAGCCCTCTGTTGGATGGGATCCTAAGTTGGTTGGGCCCTTGATGGAGAGGACTCAAGTTGGAACCCATGATCCGCCACTCAAGCTGTTTGAGATTAGCAACTTCATTAGACTTAAGCATATCATCTTCACTTATTATTCTCTTTTAATTCCCTATAATTAGGAGAGAGCCATATAGTAAGAGAACTTCATAGTGGATATTGGTAGCTTGGCCAAACCACTTCACATCTTGTGTCCTTTTATCCATGAATGTTTTTTTCCTTTCATTTTTCCATCATTAATCCTTGTGATTAGCAAGTAACATTTTCTCTTCATAATGCATTATCATAACTTCGAGGTTGATGAAAAATTTCGTCAACATTTTAGCACTAGAAGGAGGGCCAACCTCCAATCTTCTGGTTAGTAGTTTCCCATGCGAGCTCTTTTCTTGCTTGATACCTCGCATTCAACATCAACTATTGGAAGAGTGTATGGTTCTCTACTGCCTCCTCTAGTCACCAAGAAGATCCCTCAATTGTCTCAATTTTGCTTCGTGTTGTGCGCAATTACCGTGCATGCACGCCCATCTCCTTACATTGCTGCTACTATCAACCAAATTATGGTAGTCATGCACATGCCCAGTTTAAGGGCCGAGCCCATCCGCTCAGGTGTCTACCACAAGATTCAGGCCATCTTGGTCAACCGGGTTCATGGAATAAATCGGGGCAGGATACCCCCCTTCGAAATCTTAGATGTCCGTTAAGCACTCCCGCACAGAAATCCTAGATGCCCAATAGCTTTGTTGAAGCCCGGGGCATCCCACCCCCTCCTCCTCGAGGGTCACCAAATTGTTCTCTCATTTATTATCACCCTTAGTAGCTTCCAAAAGTAGTCAGATGTCCGCCGCATGTCTCAAGTTACCCAGCCGCCAGTGCCTTTCTCAAGCTCGCCTCATAGCCGTAACCTTTTGTGAAGAATGCATCGAAGATCGCAGGGCCTAGATTGTTCAGCATCTTTACCAAGGCTATCCAACAAGAACGAGTTATCCTATGCTCTTTACTTTGTTTGGGGACTATGACCTTTGTTGTCCAGGACTGTGCAAGTCGTCGCTCCCTATCTTGTGAGTTTGGGTGAGACGTCTCCTCCCTTCATGACGAGTGCATCGATGATCGAACATGTGGCCGCAATGGTTAGCATCCTTCGCCCATGATGTTGCTCATCCTCTATACAGGATGGGACACTATTGTTTCGACTAGTGCTGTTAACTCGAGTGACATCGAAGTCCAGCATCCATAGTGTGCTCGCATAGAAATAAGTTAGGCCTATATCTTTATAACAGTGTGTCACCCTAGTCAAGCCCCTCAATGCTTAGGTTCGAGATGGGCCTGCCTACTAGTTCCTTATTGCAGCATGTCACCCTAGATAACCTCCAAGCCCTTCAATGCTTAGGATTGAGTCAGGCTCGCCTGCCAGCTCCTTATTATAGCGCGTCACCCTGGAGAACCTTCAAGCCCCTCGGGACTTAGGTTCGAGCCGGGCCTACCTACCGCTTCTTATTACAGCGTGCCACCCTGGATAATCATCAAGCCCCTCAACGCTTAGGTTCGAGACGAGGCTACCTACCAGCTCCTTATTGCAGCATGTCACCTCATAGAACCTTCAAGCCCCTCGGTGCTTAGGTGTTAGTTTGCGGTAGTAAAGTTCTTAAGGCTAATTTAACACTAGAGGGAGGGGATAGTGTTTAAATAAATTTTATGAATCCTTTTGAATTCCTTTAAGATTGTAGTTTAAACAATGCAAATTGACAATCACATATGCAAACATAGACAGATATAAATGCACTAAAAGTAAAAATTAAAGAGTTGGAGAGATTATACTAGGATTTTTATACTAGTTCGGAGTTACCCTACATCAAGTTCCGTATAATTTCTTGTACATATTTCTTTACAAGAATCAAAGCTTATACAATCTTGATTTCAAGATTATGATAAACACCCTCTAGATTTTTCGACCTTTGGGTACATTCATTGGATACGGAAGGGACATCAGCACACCCACTTAGATTCAAATGAGACACCAAGCACACCCACTTGCTCAGACGTGACACAAGCACATGCATTTGGATTTTACGGACACGAAGCACACCCAAAAGTATTTGAATATGATTGATAGAGCTTACAAAATCAATTTCTTGATCTTGAGTACAAATAATCCTATAACCTCTTGAATAGCAATTTGATCTTGATTCGAGTGAGAGAGATGAGAGCGATCAGAGAGTATTCAATAAAGAATCAAATCAATAGAGTTTGAATTTAATTCTGATTGAATTTGAGAAGATTTTGAGTAGAATTTCTCCTAGAAATTAAGAGAGTACAAGAGGAGAGAAAATATGAGAAAGTAGTTAACCAAAATTCGTTGAGAGAACCTTTATTATAGAGAAACGACAGTGATATCCATTCGCGAAGAGATATGACGAAAAAACACTTCCATTCAAAATTTGAATTTAGAAAATATTGAACTATATGTCGACATACGGGGTCTATGTATGTCGACACTGTCTTTGTAATTTTGAAAAAAACATTTAATAAAAATTATTTCGAAACTATTAAGCTTTGTAAAATATTTTCATACTTTGTAAAATCGTTTAAGCATAGTTTATGCATATTTTAACCATAATAAAACCTAAGAAAACTTTATAAAATAATGTTGAAATATTTTAATATATAAAGGATATAAATATGAATTTCTTTTGAAAAATAATATATAAAGTATAAGTGAATATATATTTAAAATTAAAGTATTAATGAATATCAAAATATATAGTAATTTTATAAATAAATAATTAAAAGGTTAGGAATTATTTGAAAGCTATTTTGAAAAGATGTTTGAAAAATTATTTTGAAAACAAGGATTCTTAAAAATCATTAAAATCGGAGAATAGATTTTAAAAATCTTTTTGAAAAAATGAAGAGAGCTCAAAGAAGTGCTACTAGGGCTTTAATAAAATAATCTAAGACTCTATAACTTATCTTGATATCTTGAATCTTCAAACTCATGAGTCTTCAATCTTTGACACTTGAATCTCTATATCAGCCTCTTGAATATGCTCCTAATATTGTACAGTCTTTATAATCAACACCTACCTAATATCCTGCACTATATACTATATATAACTTGTGTTATCCCGCCTTTTGGCAAGGCCGTGACACCAAGGACTTAACTAGAAACCAGTGACAGATTGTCTCAAAGACCAGCTACGCGCAAGGATCGCTATGGATATCGATGAATTTTGTCCAAGTCCGGATCTGGCTACAATTGATAAGACATGACAAGTAAAGCCATTCAAGCCAACTTTCCGAATTTCAAGTCAATCCAAGTTCATACGCTCAAGATATCATTGATACAAGTTGGAAGAAATGGCCCTTAGTTCGACTCCATAGGCCAAGTCTATGACTCGAATCCATCAGAAGATGTCATGGGTCGAATCGATCTGAAGTAGCCTTAAGATCGAATCGATTTGAGGTAGCCTTAGGTTCGAATCCAACAAATTTCTCTACTTCGAATCCATGGAGGAAAAGTGCCTCGAGTCCATGGAACATAGCCTTGCTTCGAATCCAGGAAGAATACCTAGCTTCGAAACCATCAAGCGTAGACCATGACTGATTCGAACGCACCTTGCCTCGAATCCATAGGCCAGGCCCCAATTCGAATCCATGGAACAACCATTGTTCGACTCCATCGGACCTCCCTTGCTTCGACTCCATCGAACAAACCTCTGTTCGAGTCCATCGAGGGATGGCTCCTTCGAATCCATACAACTGGATAAGCCTCGACTCCACCATCTTCGAATCCACTCAACTGAGAGTCCTCGACTCCACCATCTTCGAATCCACTCAACTGAGAGTCCTCGACTCCACCATCTTCGAATCCAAGCCATGGATTCGACCCAGTCAAACAGGAGTACAAAACGGATCGAGGCGAGATACGCACGCCACGTCGCAGCAAGCATCGAGTCGACCGAATCGATTCGAACTAAGATCGATTCGAAGTATCCCTGTTCTCCAGAAATGCAACATTGAATCGATCATATCTCGAGTTCTACAAGTCCAAATGCCATGAGATTTTCACAGAAGCTTAAACACATGATGAAGAATGTTCACACCAAATTTCAGCTCGATTGGATGATTTCTTGATCGATTCGAACCAAGGGTCGAATCGATCCCAAAGTGGGCCCGGATCTCCAGATTTCGGCCATGTGGGCCCCCTGACATACCAGAACTGGTCTCCCCTCATTTTAGGCGAAATATCAGCCTCCTACACCTATAAATAGAGCCCCTGGTCATTCAGAAAAGGGGTCGGAGAATTCTAAGTACTGAAGAGCGCCCAGATTCTGCCAGATCTACTCCAGAACACCGCCGCTGCTTTAGATTGACACTTAGCATTTAAATTCAGTTGTATTACAGTATAAAGAATTGTAATCTTCAAGTATCGAGCAATAAAATCATCAAACTTCATAGTGGACGTAGGCTACAAAGCCGAACCACTCTAAATCGCTTGTCTTTGCATTTTACTTTCTGTTATTTGGAGTTTTTGTTAGATAATCCACAGCATTAACTTTCATTCTTCGCGTTTATCTCTTCAAAGACTTCCGAAGAGTGTTGTGCCCATTTTTGGTACAAACACTTTGGTGCTTTCACTGAGAAAAAACCAGCTTTTTTCTCCTGCTCTTTGGATCTACCATCGATACCGGATTGCACAAATCCAAGAGGAAGATCCAGATCTTTGATTCACAGTCCTTCCATTCTACTCAGATTTGCATAAAATCTAGGAAAAGGATTCATCATTCAAAATGGTTAGCACGAGAACCACTTCTACAGCTGCTGGACAAGAAGGTAGGGATGGACAGAATCCTGCTCAACAGCAGCCATCCAACCAAGACAACACTGCCCACTCAGATCCGTCTGGGGCAGTCACTAGACAAGAATTCCAAGTATTGCTTCAAGAGCTGACTCAGAGTCGGCAGCAATTAGCCGAACAGTTGCGTGCCAATATCGAATTGACAAACCAACTGAACCGCCAAGGCCGTAGGAGGTCCAGAAGGGATGATGTTTCCCGCTCATCCACTGAAAGTTCTGCCTCATCTGACTATCATCATAGATCTACCCGTCCCCGATTAGACGGAGATCATGCTCAGACTGCTGGATATCAACCCGCCCTGACTATCGGGCAATTGAGGGTAGGACCATCAACCAGCTTCCAGGCTGGGCCATCAGCACGAGGTGGTCGTACTCCACAATATACTACGGACAATCATGTCACAGCTGCCACAGTAGAAACAAGGGTTGATACCCGACATCTTCCGGATTCGAGTAATCAACAACATGGACGTACTTCTGAACCATACATCCCGGAAGACGCTGAGCCAAGGAGGCAAAATTTGGACCGTCGACAGCGCCCGGTCCGAACTCGCGCTGTGGAACCCGACCACACCTTAGCTCGGCAAGCTCAAAATGTAGCAATGCCAGACATCTCGACTATGATACGTCAGATGATCCGCGAAAGCCAAGGCCTTACCAACGATGACTGGGGACTTTCCCGTAGTCATACTCCCTTCACAGACGAGATACTGAATGCTGAACCTCCTCGGCGATTCAGAATGCCAACCCTTCCTATGTACGAAGGAAATTCTGATCCCAATCAACACATCTTGAAATATGAATGGTCGATGAGCGCCGCAAGGGCCGATGATGCAGTAAAATGCCGAAGTTTCCCCATCTCTCTAGGTGGAATTGCAACAATGTGGTTCACGAGATTGCCACCTAGGTCTATCTCTTCATTTGATCAATTGGCTAAGAAATTTGTTGAACAATTTCGCATGCATGTCGCTAGACCCAAAGATGTCAACACCTTATCCAGTGTTACCCAAGCTCGTGGGGAAACGCTAAGGCGTTACTTAGAGAGATTCCATGCGGCATGTGTGGAGATTAGTAATCCCAACGATAACTCAATCTTAATGGCATTGACAAAGGGAATTGACCCTGATTCTGAATTTGGAAACTGGTTAGCGGGAAAACCACCCGCATCGTTGGACCGTTTCTACTCCAAAGCCGCACAATTCTTACGGCAAGAGGACGCGAAACAGTCTAGGAAGCAGGACGATGAGGGACCCAGGAGTGAAGGAATACAGAGCAATGTAGCAGTAAAACAGTCCGGTGACAATTCCGGAAAAGTTCAGTTGAACATACAGAACAAGCAAACTCAGCCAAGAGGCAACAATGGTCAGAATAAGAAAAGAGATCCAAATCGAGGTCCACGGCGTGAGGCTCCAATGTTCGATAATTACACACCATTGAATACATCGTTGGAAAATGTGTACCTACAGACTTGCAATACTATGCAATACAAGAAGCCGGCTCCGAAGCAATCGTCGGAGAGGCAGATCCAAACAGGGAAGTTCTGTAGATTCCACGAAAGTTATGGCCACAACACCAATGAATGTCGACACTTGCAGGACCTCATTGAGAAGTTGATCAGGGAGAGGAAGCTAGACCAGTTTGTGCGGGCACCGCAGTCTGAAGGGGCAGGCCCCTCAAATCAAAATCATGTACAGAATCCAGAAAGACAGGAAGAACCAGGTCGTGTCGGAGGAAGACTGGTAATTAATGTTGTAAGTGATAGTCCTCGTACAGCGAAGCGAAGCTGGGGAGAAATGAAATCATATAACAACTTGGCTAGACGAACAGACTTTGAGTACGATGATAACTTGGACAATAAACCTTCGACCAAACGAAAGAGAGCGACAATTAACGACATCACTTTCCGAGACAACGATACTGATTATGTCGGAAGCCCGACTACTGACCCACTCGTGATATCGGCACAAGTAGGTCCAGCTTGGATGAAGAGGATACTAATTGACTGCGGGAGCTCTGTGAATATCCTTTTCATACATGATTATAATCAAATGAGGATGAAAGCCAGGGATTTGGAACCTTGCCAAACTCACCTCCATGGATTCAACGGTAGCACTACCGTACCTATTGGGATGGTGAAGTTACCAGTTAGGTTGGGATCTAAGGAACATAGGAGAGTTCGGACATTACAGTTCACTGTGTTGAACATAGTCTCGCCATACAACGCTTTCTTAGGACGACCTGCCCTTACTGAATTCAGAGCCGTAATTGCCCCGTGGTGCTTGACCTTAAAGTTCCCTACCGTCAACGGAGTTGGAGTCATCCAGGGCGATCAGGTTGACTTGAGAACAGTCATACGCCGAAAACGAGTCGCCCGATTACGCAATGCCGAGGACCGACTTAAAACTTTTGAACGCAATGAGATTGTCATTAAAAAAGAATACCCAGCACTACTACACATGAAACCAACATGGAAGGGATCACATGAGATTAAGCAAGAGCTAGGGGATGATGTATATGAGATGACGACCGCTGATGGTCTAGCTTCACCAAAGGCCTTGGATAGCGAAAGACTTCGTCGCTATTGCACATAACAGGCTATGTTTATCTATTTAGTTTAAATTCTGTTTTAGAATTTGTTTCTGCATTTCGAAATTAGAATTTGTAATAAGGCAACTGACTTTGCCATGTTTTCTTATTTCAGCAATAAAATGCCATCTCTTTGAGCCAGAGCTGTGATTCATTAAATACAATGTACAACATGACGATGCACGAAGAGCTAAATTCCATCACACAATGGGATTTATTCAAGTAGGGAGTGGCTATGAAGCAATCAACCACTCACCAAATGAAACCCGAGCTCGGGGGCAAGCCATCACATCAGGCCAGAAATGGGTTGATACATGACAACCTTTAGCTAACTCCGTACTCCCAGAGTGCGAGGCGGAGTATAAACATTTTCCTAAATCCCAGAGTACTCCGAGAGCGCGAGCTGGGTACAAACTTTTTAACTAACTCCGTACTCCCAGAGTGCGAGGCGGAGTATAAACATTTTCCTAAATCCCAGAGTACTCCGAGAGCGCGAGCTGGGTACAAACTTTTTAACTAACTCCGTATTCCCAGAGTGCGAGGCGGAGTATAAACATTTTCCTAAATCCCAGAGTACTCCGAGAGCGCGAGCTGGGTACAAACTTTTTAACTAACTCCGTACTCCCAGAGTGCGAGGCGGAGTATAAACATTTTCCTAAAACCCCAGGGTACTCCGAGAGCGCGAGCTGGGTATAAATACCAACAAACTCCAGCTTCCGAGAACGCGAACTGGAGTATAAACATTAACTAACTCCGGATTTCGAGAGCACGAACCGGAGTATAAACATCAACAAACTCCAGCTTCCGAGAGCGCGAACTGGAGTATAAACATTAACTAACTCCGTACTACCAGTACGCAAGGCGGAGTATAAACATACATCAACTCCACACTAATCCCCAATACTGGGGGCAGAACCATAACACATAACAAGTTGGAGACAAAAGGGAATACATTCTCATTTCCACTATCAACAAAAAGAATCTGATTACAAAATGGTTCAAGAAATTGCTACTAGTGGGAGCCGAATCCACATCTATACACGGCTATAGAAAAATCAACAAAATGCTACCCTACGCAACAGAGATTTAAAGAAAGAGTTCAATCTTTCTTCTTCCTTATCTTCTTCTTCGGGGTAGCTCCACCCGATCCGCTGCCCGATTTTCTCCTCAACCGCTTACTCTTTTCAGGCTTGCCCTCCGGCAGTGATATGATGTCAACGTCTTCCTCAGAACTGGAGGCAACGGAAGTTCTTCTAGGAGGTCGAGCTGGAGGCATAGGAGTAGTAGCAGGAGGAGGGACAGGAGCAGTTTCAATCACTACAGTACCGCCTGGCGAAATCACCATTAACGGGGCAGGCCCGGGCGGATTCATACCAGCATTCCCTGCTGCCATCTCGGCATCAATCTCAGCCATAACGTCATCCTCACGGGATACTTGGGCCGCATCGGATGTGCCAATAGCTGGCATGGATGAACTAACGGCCGGAGCAGCCCCACTCATAGCATCGGACGGGTTGACAGAGGGATCGATGGGTTCGTTGAGAAGCTCCTCAATCATTTGAGCGCTGAAAGAAAACATATTTGCATCTCCCTCTTCGCCAACCAAGGTAGAAGTCGTAATGGCTTCAGTAACCACAGCCCCTTGCGTTTGGTATGGAACTGATAATGCAAGAGGCACAGAAGCGACGACTTCAGTCACTGAAATGCGACAAAACGAAGATTGTTAGCCAAGTGTGTTACATAAGGTTCTTCACAACTAAACTACGAGAAGCATTCAAATACCTTCCTTAGTCTGGACGGGAGCACGAGCAGGAACGTCAGCGGAAGATAATTGTGGCTGGTCGGGATTATATGCAGGGATAGGCTGGAGATCAACCGCACCAGTGGTTTCAGGTAATGTAGGAATTACAGCCTCAACATTTTCCTCGTGATGCGCGATCCCCGAGCCTTCACCCGTCTCTGAAGGTTGAACACCAAGCCTCTCTTTTGCTAAATAAATCACCGCCACATGAAGGACTTTCCTCTCCTCCTCGGTAAGCAGGCGCATCTCCAGCTCAAAGTCATCAAGCGATTCATCTGGATGCGCTGCCCTCTTCTCATTTACCAGCCGGGTCCAGGCATTGTACAAAATCATGGAGTCATCTCCCAGCCACGCTAAATTTCTATGTTCCAGCACATTAGCGTTGTACGTGACAAGGAGATCGTCAAACTCAGCATCCTGCCTGGACCTCTCCTCCAAAATCTTTTCCTGGATTTCTGCTTCCGCAGACTTGGACTTGACCGCCACCGCAGCAAGTTCGGCCCTGAGAGATACTGCTTGGTTGCAAGCCTCTTGAGCAGTGGCGTTCGCATCATCCTTCTCCTTCACCATTTCAGCGAATTTGGCCTTGAGCTCATTCAGCTCTTTAACGGCTAAGTCTCACTCAGCTGCAACGGTGGTGTTGCGGTGGCCCATCTCTTCTACCGTGGCGCAATGTTCCTGTTGCATCCTAGCCATTTTGGCCACGGCGTCCTCGTGTTTCTGGAGAGTTTGAAGTTCAGAATTCCGGGACGTCTCCATTTCAGATTGAAGAACTTCAATGATGCGTTTCTGTTTAGCAATTTCAGCATTGCGTTCAGCAATAATCTTCGCCCTGTCAAAAGCCACTCTAGAAGCCTTCACGGCTGCCTTGTACCACTCCTTGTACTGAGCGTAGAAGTCGTGGATATAACTATGAGCGGTGGTCTCAGCTTCCGGAGGAATTCTTTTAAAGTTAGGAGGGAAGATATAACCATCCATGCAAATTTCAGGGTAGTCATTTTTCATTTGGGCGAGTTTAGCAGCTCCCTCGCTTGTCAACTCAGCCGGAGCTTGTTCAATTATAGCGGCTGCTGTCGGTTCCATTCTTGGCCGCTGAGTATCAGGCCGAGAAGATTGAGAAGGAAACTGTTGCTGATGAGATGGCCCTGGGAGGTCTACTGGAGCCCTGGGAGGCGGAGGAGAGCGAGATCGGGGTCGGTACTGGTATCCCCGGTCTCTGTCAGAATAATCATAGCCAGAACGGTTACGCGAGTAATCTCTGTCTCTATCATAACGTTCTTGACTTGAATAGCTTCGCCCATGATCCCTATCTGTCTCTCTCCTGCGGGAATCGTAAAATGGAGAAGATTGGCGCACATTCCGAAGCCTATCCAGAGTAGAGCCACGTCCTGACATCTTACCTGCGATAAGAAAGAATTACGGATTAAGATCCCATAAAGCAATGTTTACTATGCCAAAGTCATGAAGTGCTGTGGAAGTGTGTGTAAATGTGTAAACCCCCAAACCGACCGGAAGTGTTGACCGCACTTAAAGGAAAGGGCTCGTTCATGTTTAGGACATCTTGCAACTCCTCTAACCCAGGATTATGAGGAATCGATATATAATCTGGGATAGGAATGTCGTCAAGCCCTTTGAGAGAGTCTCTCGAATGAGAAGGGGCGGCCTCAGAAATCGTAACTCCGGAAGCGGGAAGAAACACATCTACAGATTTTCCCCCCTTGGACTTAAGTTTTTTGGAAACGGCGGCCTTGCCTTTCCGTTTTTCTCCCGATTCCTCCAAGTTTCCCGAAAGGTCGGCCATTGGCTCTGAATTCGTATGGGTTCTTTCTTCTTCACTCGCCTCGATTATTTTGATTCCGAGTGACTTCTTCGCTTTTCTCTTCTTGGGTTTCTTCTTATCTTCTTTCTTGGAGGCGGACTTTGAAAATCCCTCAACGACTATGCTTTGATTGATGTCGATCAAACCAAGAACTCTTAAGTTGTAATCGTTCAGCACCGAATCAATATGCCTCAACTCGCTTGGGACTTCTTGAAGACTCCGGACGATACCCTTGAAACGCCCTCCATCGGGCCTGGAGATAATAGCTATAAAGGGAATGAAATGTCAATTTTAACACCGAAGAGCTATTGGTCAAGGAAACAGGTTAAGGCGCTTACGTCTAGACAACCATCGCCTAGCGAAACCCGGAGGGCACCGAACGTAGAACCACTCGTTCTTGAAATAGCTCAGTCGAGTCCAAGCTCCAACTACAACTTGGCAATTCCTAACTGCCTCCAAAAATGTAAAAGACGGGCTATCACCCCTACTCTTGAAGTTAAATATGTGTTTGATCTCGGAGGGCCTCGGCGGGCGAAAGAGACAGTCCATAAATATTACAAAGGCACTGTTCAGCAACGCGTGCCCGTTGGGATGAAGTTGTGAAGGAGCGATTCCTAAATATGATAGCATCCCTCTGATATATTGATTGAAAGGAGGAAGAGTTCCGGCCGCACAAGCATGACGGTAGATGCTGTATATCCTTCAGGCGGATTGTGCGGTCTATCAGTGGCACTGGGCAATAATACGTCACCTAGAGATATGTTATGCTTTAGGCATATTCGTCCTAATAAGGATTCAGAGATGTTAGACTGAACCGAATCAACAGGATCCTCAATAAATATAGCCTCTGGCAATTCGTCTGGAGCCGGATCGATTACATCGGCAGGGATGTCAGGAATCTCAAGCACCGGAGGAGTCGAGCTCTGTACCTCTTGTTGTTGGGAGCTCGAAGATTCCATAATTAGCTAACTCATCAGAAAGCAATGTTAAGTTCATAAACGGCCCGTGCGTGCCCCGGTGTACTGTGTATGAACGTGTCGTGCAGTGCAAGTGCTATGCGTTACTTAAGCAGATTTTACAGATTGAAACAGGAATGTCTGTGCAACAAAACTTGGGAATTTGAGAGTGAAAATGACCGTCATCGCTGACCGTCACTCCCACGCCATCCAAACACTACGAACTACTTCAAGTATAAGTCAGTTATATTGTTGGTTAAGTCACGGTTCTCTCGACGAGCTTCAAAAAGGAGGTCAAATCTTTCGGTCAAGTTCGACTATGCAAGGCCGAAGCTCGTCGGAGTCAAGTATGCTAAAGTTCATTATGTTCGTCAAAGATCAACTTAAGATTGGTCGTAGTTCGGATGTTGGAGCAAAATTAGAAGAGAAGATATCAGAACGTTCGAATCGATTGACTCGAATCGATGGCGTTCGAATCCACACACCTCGACTCCATTAAGGTCGACTCGGTGAAGCCTTAGGATGGAAAAGCACTACGAGTCCATGATCTTTGCATGACTTCGAATCAATCAATATTGAGATCCTTCGAATCGACCGATTTATCGCTACTTCGAATCGATCGCCGCGAACTTTCTTTCCTTCTTTCTCTTGAGACAATCAATTCGAAGCTCTGCATTCAAAATCGATTCGAATGACTCATTCCTGGAGCAGTGCGAAGCAATGGAAGGCGACACCCTAATCAGTACGACTCGAATGATTTCATTCCCCAGTTCCATCGAGTCGACCCACTTTGCTCAGACCTCATCTCTCCTCGAAGTTTTAAGAAGGAAAGACTGAATCGTTGCTAAAGATCCTAAGTTCTATCTTTCACATCTCAAATCGATCCCTTGATTACCTGATTTTATGAGAGCGTGAAGGGGTTCGATCGATTCAAAGAGAGCACGTTCGTCTTGGCCTTGGAGAGGTCGATTCAAAGAAGAAGCTATAGCAGCAGTGAAAAGTAAAAAGTGAGAAATGAATAGGACCCCGGTATATATAGGGAGAAATGACGATTCGCATCCCGGTAAAAGTAGACCGGCCATCCCAGGTTTACAGTCACTTCGATTCGAATGATGCCCTCGAATCGATCACTGAAGAGTTTCTATCGAATCAAGGGAAACAGTGGCAATCACCAATCCAAGACCGTCCTTCGTATCCATCTATCCAATATACAATAGGTTCATCGATACGAAGTACAGAGCAAGAGTGTCCCTAAAAAAACGTTCGACTCCAACAACTCAGACAACCCCATCGAATCCACACAGTATCGATTCGAAGCATTATCAATTCGAAGCCGTAACCGAACAGAGGCTGGATTGAAAGTCATATCGATTCGAAGCACGAGGTCCCTCAAACCCTCGATTCGAAGGCTATCAATTCGAGGAGGCATGGCTTCGAATCCATCAAATACCACCGATCAGACGGACGAATCATTTCAATATGACAAATTTCTTGTCCACTCTTTGTACCGATTCAGGAGAGGATCAATACAAGAGGATGATCATAGGTAATCATAAAAGCGATGTTTTAAATCGAGTCTCAAACCGGTTCAGGAGAGGACCGAGGCGGATTTCGATAGCAAACCGAACTGAGAACGACTTGCGATCACGCAACGTTAACCAAAGTCAAAATAATACACGTATGCACGTATTCCTGACTAATGTTTGGTCTTTATTATTTACAGGGATCAAATGATTCATCTCATCATGACTCAAAAACCTAACGGCCAGTCACAATTATACGACGGTCGATTACTGCAATACAGAATGCAACTTTCGGTAAAACATGTCATAGCTGTCCAAAGAGAAACTGTAGCATTTCAAAGCACGTCATGTTTACACAAGACGTACTTTGGGGGGCAAATGTTATCCCGCCTTTTGGCAAGGCCGTGACACCAAGGACTTAACTAGAAACCAGTGACAGATTGTCTCAAAGACCAGCTACGCGCAAGGATCGCTATGGATATCGATGAATTTTGTCCGAGTCCGGATCTGGCTACAATTGATAAGACATGACAAGTAAAGCCATTCAAGCCAACTTTCCGAATTTCAAGTCAATCCGAGTTCATACGCTCAAGATATCATTGATACAAGTTGGAAGAAATGGCCCTTAGTTCGACTCCATAGGCCAAGTCTATGACTCGAATCCATCAGAAGATGTCATGGGTCGAATCGATCTGAAGTAGCCTTAAGATCGAATCGATTTGAGGTAGCCTTAGGTTCGAATCCAACAAATTTCTCTACTTCGAATCCATGGAGGAAAAGTGCCTCGAGTCCATGGAACATAGCCTTGCTTCGAATCCAGGAAGAATACCTAGCTTCGAAACCATCAAGCGTAGACCATGACTGATTCGAACGCACCTTGCCCCGAATCCATAGGCCAGGCCCCAATTCGAATCCATGGAACAACCATTGTTCGACTCCATCGGACCTCCCTTGCTTCGACTCCATCGAACAAACCTCTGTTCGAGTCCATCGAGGGATGGCTCCTTCGAATCCATACAACTGGATAAGCCTCGACTCCACCATCTTCGAATCCACTCAACTGAGAGTCCTCGACTCCACCATCTTCGAATCCAAGCCATGGATTCGACCCAGTCAAACAGGAGTACAAAACGGATCGAGGCGAGATACGCGCGCCACGTCGCAGCAAGCATCGAGTCGACCGAATTGATTCGAACTAAGATCGATTCGAAGTATCCCTGTTCTCCAGAAATGCAACATTGAATCGATCATATCTCGAGTTCTACAAGTCCAAATGCCATGAGATTTTCACAGAAGCTTAAACACATGATGAAGAATGTTCACACCAAATTTCAGCTCAATTGGATGATTTCTTGATCGATTCGAACCAAGGGTCGAATCGATCCCAAAGTGGGCCCGGATCTCCAGATTTCGGCCATGTGGGCCCCCTGACGTACCAGAACTGGTCTCCCCTCATTTTAGGCGAAATATCAGCCTCCTACACCTATAAATAGACCCCTGGTCATTCAGAAAAGGGGTCGGAGAATTCTAAGTACTGAAGAGCGCCCAGATTCTGCCAGATCTACTCCAGAACACCGCCGCTGCTTTAGATTGACACTTAGCATTTAAATTCAGTTGTATTACAGTATAAAGAATTGTAATCTTCAAGTATCGAGCAATAAAATCATCAAACTTCATAGTGGACGTAGGCTACAAAGCCGAACCACTCTAAATCGCTTGTCTTTGCATTTTACTTTCTGTTATTTGGAGTTTTTGTTAGATAATCCACAGCGTTAACTTTCATTCTTCGCGTTTATCTCTTCAAAGACTTCCGAAGAGTGTTGTGCCCATTTTTGGTACAAACAACTTGATAAAACATTAATATCTATATTTTATATAATATTATATGGTTGTTGTCATAAAAACCAATACCTAAGTTACTAACATTAGGTTCATGCCGAGACTGCCCAATAGCGGAGCTATGCACATATATGTTCACTCTTTACTATTTCTATCTATTAAATTGCTATGAGCAACAACGCATGTCGCTTGTCTTGCCATTACACTACACCCTAATGCATGAGTGTCCAAGCCAGCCATGCACCCCAGTTCGAGCCGAGACCTGGGGTCTCCTAATGATCAGTAGCATGTCACCCAGGAGAATCCTCGACCCCTTATGCACTCCGGTTTGGACTGGGCTTGCCCATCGCTCTACTCTTGACTGCTTGTCACCCAAAAGAACCCATGGGCTGACATGCGCTCTCACACTACGCTAATGCTTTCTGCCACATGATACCTAGCCGACACTTGGCTCTTATCAATGCCTGGGTTCGGCCCATCGCATTATAGTATTACTGTTTAGCATACCTTAAGCATGGACTTTTTCTAAAAATAATGCAGGAACTCTTCCTAACCGCATGTCGCCAGGGGGACCTTGAGCCACTCAACGCTCAGATCCATGTAAGAACCTCCATCAATAGAGCAGCATAGTGAAGCTCAACCATCATTTGCCAGCCGTGACACCCGACATACAACCGGGTTGTTCAATCTGTGCTCACTTCCAAGTCCGTTGACCAACCCGACCTATCGGTCAAAATGAGATTGATCAATCTAGTGCAAGGGGCTTTCCTGGCTATCCAAGATACGCTACCCTACTAGTTGTAGACAAACAATCAAAGACAAGTACTTTCATAGATAATAAGTTTTTAGGAAAAGAACTATTTTTATTCAGTTCAAAAGAATGTGGTGGCACAATGCCCGCTCCACTAGGCTCATAAACATTTTCAACTGCTAATTAGTTAAAAAGAAGAAAAGGAGAAAGGGAAGAAGAAGCACATCAACATCGCACTTCAAAGGCCAACCGATCCGCACTCTTATCATTGCTTAGGATGTGCCTGACTGCACCGGTGGTACTCCACCGACAGTTTAAGCGATCAAGAACTCGTTGAAGAAAATTGAGGGTGCCACCACGTTCAAAGCCCTCTATGTTGACTCTTGCGAGAGACCCTAAAAAGCTTCCAGACAACCTCACCAAGCCGTAAACCAAGGCTTCAACCACGATAGAAGCAACAAAGGCGACTGGTACTACCCTTTCCAACAAGGCTTTAAAGCGTCCAAACTGAACTGAGGTCAGGAAGCTCAGAGCATCAAAACAAGGAAGCCCCCTAGCTTTAACTGGATCATTAGTCTGAGACCAATAAGCAATCACCATCGAAGTGATGGCCAGAAAGTGAAAGCACAGGTCTAAGCCAAAGGCAAGATCCATATCAAGAAGCAAAAATCCGAGCAAGTGAACAGCAATCGACAAACACAGTTCGGCCTCCAAAGAGCTACTTTCGTCCTTTTATTCCCAAACAAGTTTGATAAAAACCCTAGTAATCAGAAGCAATGGGAGACAAATGGGAAAGCGAAGTAGTTTATTTTCATTAATAGAAAACCAGTTCTAATTTGCTAGTGAAATTGCACTTTGATAGCCCCATGGGTTCAAGGGGGAAGAAAAGGGTCTATTTATACACTTCTCCTTTCAATCACAAACTGTTATGATAAAAAAGGCATAAAGGATCTTAACCATTCAAGAGTGATAAGTGATGTGTCAAACCACATGCATGGGCGAAATGATAACTCCATGCCACATCTCGAGAAGCACAACCGCCATAAGCAACAGTGTAATGCCACGTGGGTGGCGCATGTATAGCAGAACCGTTAATCGATGGAGTCTTTAAGATTTTTCAAGCCTGTACCCACTCATGGTCATGAACATATGGTGCAAAATGTTAGTCAATTTTTTCATAAGTAAGAAGGTAGGTTAATCAAGGTATCTCAGCCTTGCCTGGTTCAGTCTAGGCTGACTAGGTCCAAGTCAACTCGTAAGCCAGCCATGGTTGGGAACAGGTCGATCGGTGTTCTCAGTGTGATGATAGCCTGAATCCATCTTAGGCCTTCATCGGCTCCTCTGCTTAATTGCACGTTAATCCTTCTAATGGAAAAGCCTCCCAGCTCAGCAACCCCAATGACCAACTTGCCCATCAAGGCAAGGCATAAGCTAGGCTCAGCCCATCTACCATTGGTCAGCCCACTTGCTCAAGCATCTTTCCCTCAGTTATCTCCCGGTTGACATGGTTTGAGACCATCTCAAGGGTGGCCTATTATCAATCCAACTTCGATATCGCCAGGTGTGACCTGTACTCCATCTTGTCTTACCCGGCTCAGCATTTCCATGGCTCTCATCGGTCTCCTATCCTCCTTATGGTCTCAATAGAATAGCTCGGTCCATCTTACCACCTAAGCAAGTGGGAGTAAAGCATTAAAAGGTACATCTAGATATACCTATTTCTAACAAGAAGCATATCTCATTTCCCTCAAGCACACTACAAATACAAGCGCATTTAATACAAAGCATGGTAGAACATACCCTTGGTATAGACCCATTGGCCTTCATCTCAGCCATACACTCCTTTCTTTTGCCAGATGTCCTTCATTAAATCCATTCGATCAGATCAATGGCTAGGCACACTTCATGCCTTTTTTATGGAACGATCTTAACTGTACAAAATTCAGTTCGACTACCATAAGAACCTCATGCATGACAACTTCCAATAGGTTGGTTATGCTCTCGATGGAGGCAACCTCAGGTTGGTAAGGCCCCGGTAGAGGGGATCCTAGGTGGGTTGGGACCCCGGTGGAGAGGGCCCTAGGATAGAACCCATGGTCAACCACTTAAGCTCTCTGAGATTAGAAGCTTCATTAATGTTAAGCGTATCATCTTTTCTTATTATTCTCTTGTAATTCCTTGTAATTGGGAGATGACCATATAGTAAGGGAACTTCATAGTGGATGTAGGTAACTTTTCTGAACCACTTCACATCTTGTGTCATTTTATCCTTAAATGCTCTTTTCTCTTCATTTTTCAATCAGTAAACCTAGTGACCAGAAAGTAACCATTGATCTTTAAAACGCATTATCGTAACAGCGTGGTTGATGAAAAATTTCGTCAAAATTTTGCCGCTAGAAGGAGGGCCAACCTTCGATCTCGTGGTTAGCAATTTCTTGTGCAAGCTCCTTCCTCATTTGATCCCTCGCATCAAGCATCAACAGTGGCAACGATGGACGGTGCTCCACCTCCTCCTCCAGTCATCAAGAAGGTTCTTCAACTGCCTCAGTTTGGACTTGTTGTGCGTAGTTTCTAAGTGTGCCCGCTCTTGTCCTCACATAACTACTACTATCAACTAAATTATGGTAGCTATGCATATGCTCATTTTGAAGGTAGTACCTATCTACTTAAAAGTCTACCTTAAGATTTAGACCATGCTAGTCAGCTCGCTTTATGGAAAAACCCGAGAGTAGAATACCCCCTTGCGGAATCTTAGCCATCCGCCAAGTACTCTCGCACAAAAATCATTGAGTCCCAGCACTCCTTTTGAAGCCTGAGGTAACCCCTCCAATAGTCACTAAATTGTTCCTTCATTCATCTTCACCCTCAACGGCAGCCGAAAGTGGCTGGATGTTCGCCCGCATATCGCAAGGCACCTGATTCCACCCCCATCGCCTTTCTCAAGTTCGCCTCCGAGCCCATAACCTCTTATGAAGAATGCGTCGAAGGTCCTAAGGCCTGGATTAATTAATACCTTCACCAAGGCTATCTTATGCAGTTAAAGTACTTTACGGTTCTACAACGATGGAGGTGTAAATATTTGTAGCGGGGATAAACAAGGATATAGCAGAAAATAGCGAAGGTGCAAAAAACTTCATTAGATATAAAACTGAATATTTAAAGTTGATTTATTCTCATTCTTAAATCATTTATGTAGGAAAAAAATATTGTTTAATCTTATATAATAAAATTGAATAATATCATGATTTATGCAGACTTGATTTGGTGACTACATTAAATTTCCAACTTATATTGAGCACTTATGCCTTAAAATTAGGTCTTTAGCCTGACTTTGTTGATTTGGTTTAATAGAGAACTAGTCAAATTAACCTTTGTATATTTCTATTGCCAACACGGGTGCTAAAAACCTTGATTTAACGGATGTAGCAGAAAATAGCGAGACTTAAAGTGGATATACTATTCAATAGCATTAAATTAAAATAGTGTAGTGGTCAAGGAGCGCTATGGGCTATATCAGAGATTTTGTGGGGCTTTAGCAGGGATTTAACTGCACAGATGCTATAGAACAAGGAGAAATTTTATGTGCTTATTACCTTGTTTAGGGATTGCCGACCTTTGCCATCTAGGACTGTGCGATTTGTCACACCATTCCTACTTTGGTGCCTATGCATGAGGGTGGATTACCGAGAATCCATGTCCTTGTTGGGGACTGCTAGGCTATCCAGCGAGATTGAGTCATCGGGCATTTAATTCCTTGCTCAGGGACTGCCCACTTCCCTATGAGTTTTGGTGAGACGTCTCTCCCATTTGTGTTGAGGTGCATTGACGATCAAACATGTTGCCACAACTGTTGAAATTCCTCGCTCATGATGTTGCTCATCCTCCATATATGATGGAACACTGTTGTTTGGATCGCCGTTGTTACCTAAGTGATGCCGAAGCCCGGCATCCTTAGTGTGCGCATATAGAAATAAGTCGGACCTAGCTCCTTATTGCATCATGTCACCTTGGAGAACCTTCAGACCCCTCAACACTTAGGTTTAAGCCGAGCCGCCTGCCAACTCCTTATTGTAGCATGTCACGCTGGAGATACTTTAAACCAATCAATGCTTAGGTTTGAGTCGTGCTCGCTTGCCAGCTCCTTGTTGCAATGTGTCACCCTGGAGAACCTTAAAGCCCTTAAGCGCTTAGGTTCGAGTCAAGCATGCCTGCTAGCTCCTTATTGTAGCATGTCACTTTGGACAACCTTTAATCCCCTCTGTGCTTTGGTTCTAGCCAGGCCTGCCTGCAAGCTACTTATTCCGACGTGTCACCCGAAGAACCTTCAAGCCCCTCAGCTTTTAGGTTCGAGCCTGGCCCACCTGCCAGCTCCTTATTGCAATGTGTCATCCCAAAGAACCTTCAAGTCCCTCAACGCTTAGGTTCATGCCCGTACCAACTGACAATAGAACTATGCACATATAAGTTCACTCTTTACTATTTCTTTCTGCTAAATTCTTATGAGCAATGGCGCATGTTGCATGTTTCACCATTACACTACACCTTTATGCATGAGTGTCTGAGCCAGCCATGCGCCCTAGTTCGAACCGGGACCTCCAGTCACCTAACGACCAGTGGTGTGTCAGCTAGAAGAACCCTTGAGCCTTTATGCGCTCCGTTTTGAGCCGAGACCATCCGCTGTTGTACACTTGACTGCTTATCCCTAGGAGAACCTATGGGCTGACATGCGCTCTCATTCTATGCTAATGCCACCCACTACTTGATATCTGGTCGGTACTTGGCTCTTATCAATGCCCGGGTTCGGCCCATCACATGATAGTATTACACTTTTTCATACCTTAAATAGGGAAATTTTTCTGAAAATAATGTAGGAACTTCTCCTGATCGTGTGTCGCCCTGGAAGACCTCAATCCATTTAGCGCTCAGATCCGTGTTGGGATTTCCATCAACAGAACAACACAGTGAAGCTCAACCATCAATTTCCATCCTTGGCACCTGGTGAACAACTAGGTTGCTCGGTCAATGCTCGCTTCTGAGTCTGTTGACCGACCGGCCTATCAGTCAAAAGAAGATTAGTCAACCTAGTGTAAGTGACTTTCCAGGTGTCCGAGATACGCTACCTTACTAGTCTAGACAAACAATCAATGATCACTAATTGCATAGACAATAAATTTTCAAGAAAAGATATGTTTTTATTCACTTTGTGAGAATATGGGGTCCAATGCTCGCCCCGTTAGGCTAATAAAGATTTTTAGTCGCTAATTAGTTGAAAAGAAGAGAAAGAGAAAGGGGAAGAAGCACATCAACAATACTCTTCAGAGGCCAGCCGGCCCGAACACTTATCACCACCTAAAATGTGCTCGGCTGCACCGGTGGCACACCCCTAGCACTTCAAGCGATCAAGAACTTATTGAAGAAAATTGAGGATGGCGCCGCCTTCAAAGCCCTCCGCATAGAATCTCACGAGAGACCCTGAAAGCTTATAGAAGACCTTGCCAGGGAGCATACCAAAGCTTCAGCCATGACAGAAGTAGCAGAGACAATTGCTTCTACCCTTTTTAGCAGGGCGCTAAAGCATCCAAACCGACCTGGGGTCAGAAAGGTCAGAGCATCAAAGCAAGGAAGCACCGTAGCTTCACCTCGGTCATTAGTCCATGACAGATGAAAAATCACCATCAAAGAGATGGCCAGAAAGTGGAAGCACAGGTCCGAGCCAAAAGTGAGATCCATCTCAAGAAGTAAAATCCAAGCAAGCGGCCCGAACTGCAATCGACAAACATAGTTCCACCCCTAAAGAACTTCCTACTTCTCTTTAATCCCAAACAAATTTGATAAAAACCCAAGCGCTTAAGAGCAATGGGAGAGGAAGGGGAAGGCGAAGTAGTCTATTTTTATCGATGGAAAATCGATTCCGCTAGAGAAATTGCATGCCAGTAGCCCCATGGGTTCAAATTGGGAGAAGATGGGGGTATTTATACACTTCTTTCAATTGCAGCCGTTATGATTAAAAAGGAAGAAAGGATTTTAATTGTTCAAGATTGATAATTGTTATGTCACCCCATGCACGTAGGTGAAGCAACACATCCTACCACGTCTCGAAAAGCACGCCGTAGCCAATAGTGCAATCCCACGTGGGTGGCACATTAATTGTATAGCAGTACCGTCAAACGATGAAATCTTCAGGATTTTTCAAGCCCACACCCGCTCATCGGCATAGACTTATGGGATAAAATGTTACTCAAATTTTTCATAAGAAGGCAGGCTAATCAAGGTATCATAGCTTTGCCCGGCCTAGTCCAGGCTGACTAGGTCCAAGTCAGCTCATAAGCCAGCCACGGTTGGGAACATGTCGATCGGTATTCTTGTGTGTGGTGATAGCCTGAATCCAACCTAAGCCCACATTGGCTCCTCTGCTCAATTGCATATTAGTCCTTCTCCTGGAAAAGCCTCCCAAAGCAGCAACCCCAATGACCAGCTCACACGTCAAGGCAAGGCGCCAGCCTGACTCGACCCATCTATTATCGGACGACCGACTCTTTCTCTCGGCTTATTCACAGTCCAGCAAAAGGCCATCCCACTTGCTCGAGCATATCTCTCTTGGCTATCTCCCGATCGACATGGTTTGAGACCATCTCAAGGGTGGCCTATCATCAATCCAGATTTGATACCACCACCTGTGACCTTTACTCCATCTTGTCTCACTTGGCTCAACATTTCCTTGGCTCTCGTCGGTCCTTCATCCTCCTTATGGTCTCAACAAACTAGTTAGGCCTGTCCTACCACCTAGGCATGTGGGAGCAAAGCATTAAGGGGTACAACCATATGTACCTATTTCTAACAAGAAGCATGTCCAATTTTTTTACAAGCATACTGCAAGTATAAGCGCATTTAATACAAAGCATGGTAGAGCATGCTTCAATACAGTCCTATTGGCCTTCATCTCAACCATGCACTTCTTTCTTTTGCCACTTGTCCTTCATCAAATCCATTCAATCGGATCAACGACCAAGTGCGCTTCATGCCTTTTTTGCAGCATGATCTTAACCATCCAAAAATCAGTTCAACTGCTATAAGAAACCATGCATGACCACTTCCAAGTGGTTGGTTGTGCCCCGATGGAGGAGACTCTAGGTTGGTAGGGCCCTCGGTGGAGGGGATCCCAGGTGTGTTGGGCCCTCGGTGGAGGGGTCCCTAGGTTGGTTGGGCCTCTAGTGGAAGGGACCACAGGTTGGTAGCCATGATCAACCACTCAAGCTCCTTGAGATTAGCATCTTCATTAGACTTAGGTGTACCATCTTTTCTTATTATTTTCTTGTAATTCCTTATAATTGCGAGAGGGCCTATGGCAAAATTCACAGCTGACGTAAGAAGCTTTTCTAAACCACTTCAAATTTTGTGTTGTTTTACTCTTGAATGCTTTTTTACTTTCATTTTTTTGTCATTAAGCCTAGTGATTAGCAAGTGACCTTTGCTCTTCATAACGCACTATCATAACTCCAAGGTTGATAAAAAATATCTTTATCATTTTGCCTTTAGAAGATGGACCAACCTCCGATCTTGTGGTTAGCAGTTTCTTGTGCAAGCTCTTCCCTCACTAGATTCCTCGCATCCAACATCAACATCGACAATAGTGGATGGTGCTCCACATCTCCAGTCACTAAAAAGATTCTTCAACTGTCTTGGTTTTGAATCGTATTTTGCGTAGTTGCCATGCATGCCCACTCTTCTCCTCAAATTGCCACTATTATCAACTAAATTATGGTAGCCATGCACGTGCCCAGTTTGAGGACTGCGCCTATCCACTTAGATGTTTACATCAAGATTCATGCTATCGTAGTCAAGCCACCATTGAAAAACATAAATGAAGGATTCCACCCTACGGAATCTTAACCGTCTGCCAAGCACTCCCACATAGAAATCCTAGAGGCCCAGCACTCCTTTTGAATCCCAAGGTAGCCCCCTCGATGGTCACCAAATCGTTCCCTCATTCGTCTTCACCCTCAACAGCATCCGAAAGGGATCGGATATCTTTTATGTCTTAAGGCACCCAGATTCCACGGCTAGCGCCTTTCTTAAGCTCGCCTCCAAACCTATAAACTTTAATGAAGAATGCATCGAAGATCGCAGGGCCTGGATTATTCAGTTCTTCATCAAGGTTATCCAATAAGGATAAATTTCAAGTGCTAATTATCTTGCTTAGGGACTGCCGACCTTTGCCTCCCAGGACTCTACGATCCATCGCATCATTCGTGCTTGGGTGGCTATCCACGAGGGTGGATTATCGAGAATCCATGTCTTTATCGGGGGTTGCAGGCCATCTAATGAGATTGAGTCACCGCGTATTCAATTCCTTGCTAAGGGATTTCCCACTACCCAATGAGTTCAGGTGAGACGTCTCTCCCCTTCATATCGGGGTGCATTAACTATTGAATATGTGGCCGTAATGGTTCGTACCCCTCACCTGTGATGCTGAACATCCTCTATATAGGATGCAACACTGTTGTTTGGATCGGCGCTGTTACCCAGAGTGACGTCAAAGTCCGGCAGCTGTAGTGTGCCCTTATAGAAATAAGTCAGGTCTACCTCCTTATTGCAGCGTGTCCCTTTGGAGAACTTTCAAGCCCATCAATGTTTAGGTTCGAGCCGGGTCCGCCAAATAGCTCCTTATTGCAGCGTGTTCCTTAGTGAAACACAAGTCAATCGGTGCTTAGGTTCGAGCCAGGCCCACTTTCCAGCTCCTTAATATAACGTGTCACCCTGAAGAACGTTCAAGCCCATCAACACTTAGGTCCGAGTTGGGCTCGCATGCTAGCTCCTTACTGCAGCGTGTCACTTCGGAGAACCTACAAGCCCCTCTACGCTTAGATTCGAGCCAGGCCCGCCTTCTAACTCCTTATTGCAACATGTCACCCCGAAGAACCTTCTAGCCGCTCATTGTTTAGGTTCGAGCTAGGCCCGCCTGCCAACTCCTTACTGCAAGGTGTCACCCCAAAGAACCTTCAAGTCCTTCAATGCTTAGGTTTGTATCTGGACCACTCGAAAGCAGAGCTGGGCATAGATAAGTTCTCTCTTTACCATTTCTATCTGCTAAATTCTTATAAGCAATGGCGCATCGCGCTTGTCTTGCCATTACACTACACCCTTATGCATGAGTGCCCGAGCTAACCATGCACCCTAGTTGGAGCCTGGACCTACGGTCACCTAACGACCGACAGCATGTCACCCAGAAGAACCCTCGAGCCTTCACGCACTCTGGTACGAGCTGGGACCATCCACCGCTCTACACTTGACCGCTTTTCCCCAGGAGAACCCGTGAACCGACATGCACTCTCACTCTATGCTAATGCCACCCGCCACTTAATTCCTGACGACACATGGCTCTTTTCAATGCCTAGATTCGGCTCATCGCATGATAGTATTATTATTTAGCATGCGTTAGCCATGGAAATTTTTTTGAAAATAATGCGAGAACTCCACCTAATCGTGTGTCACCCGAGAAGACCTCAAGCAACTCAGCACTCAGATCCATGTCCGTACTTCCATTAATATACCAGCACCGTAAAGCTTAATCGTCATTTTCCAGCCTCGGCACCTGATGAACGATTTCTCGGTCAGCGTTTGCTTCCGAGTCCATTGATCGACCTGGCCTATCGGTCGAAAGAAGATTAATCAACCCAGTGCAAGGGACTTTCCTGGATGTTTGAGATATACTACCCTACTAGTCATAGAAAAACAATCAAAGATCATTAGTTCCATAGATAATAAATTTTCAAGAAAATATCTGTTTTTATTCACTTCAAAAGAATGTGAAGGCACAATACCTGCCTTGCTAGGCTCATAAAGATTTTCAGCCACTAATCAGTTGTTAAGAAGAAAAAGTGAAAGGGAAGAAGAAGCACGTCAACAATTCTCTTCAAAGGCCAGCTAGCCCGCACACTTATCACCGCCCAGAATGTGCCCAACTGTACTGATTGTACACCCCCAGCACTTCAAGTGACCAAGAACCCATCAAAGAAAATTAAGGGTTTCGCCACCTTCGAAGCCATCTGCATCAAATCTCATAAGAGACCTTGAAAAGCTTATAGACAACCTTGCCAAGGCTTTAGCCACTAGAGAAGCAACATAGACGATATCTTCCACCCTTTCTTATGGGGCGCTAAAGCATCCAAACCGACCTAGGGTCAGGAAGGTCAGAGCATCTAAACAAGGAAGCCACTAGCTTTACCTTGGTCATTAGCCCAAGACGAATGAGCTATCTCCATCGGAGCGATGACCAAAAAGCAAAAAAATGGGTCCAAGCCACAAGAAAGATCCATATCAAGAAGCAAAAATCCAAGCAAGCGGTCCGAACTGTAATCGACAAACACTGTTCCGACCCTAAAGAAATTCCTTCTTCCTTTTAATCCCAGACAAATTTGATAAAAACCCAAGAATTCAAGAGTAATGGGAGAGGAAGGGGAAGGCAAAGTAGTCTATTTTTATCGATAGAAAATGGTTCTAGTTTGCAAGATAAATTGCACGCTTTTATCCCCACGAGTTCAAAGGAGAAGAAGATAGGTGTATTTGTATACTTCTTCTTTCAATCGCAGCCGTTATGATCAAAAATAAAGAAATGATCTTCACCATTCAAGATTGATAAGTATTGTGTCACCCTAAGCACATAGGCAAAACAACACATCTCTGCCACGTCTCGAGAAGCACAACCGCCGCAGCTAACGGTGCAACCCCACGTAGGTGGCACATTAATTGAATAAGAGTACCGTTAATCAATGAAGTCTTCATGATTTTTCAAGCCTTTGCCTGCTCATGGGCATGGACTGAGGGGATAAAATGTTATATAAATTTTTTGTAAGTAAGAAGGCAGGCTAATCAAGGTACCTTAGCCTTGCCTAGTCCGGTCCAGGCCGATTAGGTCCAAGTTAGCTCGCAAGCCAGCTATAGGCCCAAATCGACTCCTCTACTCAATTGCACGTCAAGCCTTCTACTGGAAAAGCCTTCTACAGGTTGATTGGTGTTCTCCGTGCGATGATAGCCCGAATCCAGCATAGACCCATATCGACTCCTCTACTCAATTGCACGTCAAGCCTTCTACTGGAAAAGCCTTTTAATGCAGCAAACCTAGTGACTAGCTCCCATGTCAAGGCAAGATGCAAGCCCGGGTCGGTCCATTTCCCATTGGCCGACTAAATCTCTTTCTCTTTGGCACGCTCATAAACTGGCAATAGGCCAATCCACTTTCTTAAGCATACCTTCCTCGACTATCTCTCGATTGGCATGGTTTGAGACTGTCTCAAAGGTGGCTCGTCATCGATCCAGTTTTGATTCCTCCACCTGCGATCTGTACTTCATCTTGTCTCAACCAGCTTAACATATCATCGGCTATCGCTAGTCCCTCATCCTCTTTTTGGTCTCAGCAGACCAACTCGGCCCGTCCTTCCACTTAGGCATGTGGGAGCAGAGCATTAAGAGGTATATCCAGATGTACCTATTTCTAACAAGAAACATGTCCAGTTTCCTACAAGCATACTAAAAGTACAAGCACATTTAATACAAAGCATGGTAGAGCATACTCCATGTACAGTCCAGTTGGCCTTCATCTCAGTCATGCACTCCTTTCTTTTGCCATCTGTCCCTCGTCAAATTCATTCGATTAGATTAATGGCCTGGCACGCTTCATGTCTTTTTTGCGACAAAATCTTAGCTATCTGAAAATTAGTTCAACTACTATAAGAATCCCATGCATAACCACTTTCAAGGGGTTGGTTAGGCCTTTAGTGGTTGGGCCCCCAAGAGGGGACCCCAGGTTGGTTGAGCCTCCGATGGAGGGGACCCCAGGTTGGAACCCATGATCCGTCACTCAAGCTCCTTGAGATTAGCAGCTCCATCATTCTTTGGCATATCATCTTTTCTTATTACTCTCTTGTAATTCCTTGTATTTGGGAGAGAGCCGTACAGTAAGAGAATTTCACAATGGATGTAGGCAGCATGATCAAACCACTTCACATCTCATGTTATTTTACCCTTGAATGCTTTTTTCCCTTTATTTTTCCATCATTAAGCCGAGTGATTAGAAAGTTACCTTTCCTATTCATAATGCATTATCATAACTCTGAGATTGACGAGGCATCTTGTTGTCGAATCCTTAAAGATTAGACTTTATGTTATAAATGATGGACTTTAATAGTAATGAGTTGCTTTTAGAGACTGTCTGCATGCTTATTTCAAAGTACGTGAGAAGAATACACATTGATATGTTTTTATAAACCTTATGCATTATATTTTTGTTTCTATGTATTAATAAATCTTTGCAGTAATAATTTTTTTATGTTTTATTAATCTTTCGCTATTCAGTATCAATTATTAAATATTTGTTATTAAACACTTATTATTAGCTATTAAATATTCATTACTAAAACTAACTACTAATATTAAATATAAATATTAGTTATTTCTTATTAATTATAAATCATTGCAAAATAAAGTAATATTAGTAACAATCTACTTTACATACATTAATATGAGTTGAGAGATGGGACTCTTCCAATGGATTAGTTATGTATGTTATCATACTTTTGAACCAAGTCATATTTAGATGAGTTAGAACCATTGAATGGTCATGTAATAAACCATAAGTCTAGAAGATGAGAGTCTAGAAACTAAAATTCAATTAAAGTCCAAAGAATCAGTGTTGAACTTTGCTTTCCACTATACAAGCCCTTAGCCACTCTTCAGACAAGTCAAGTAGCTAGAAAAGAAGTAATGAAATGTCAACTAAGTCCATAACTTGATACCGACTTGAGCCTTTTAAGTTGGTACCGAGTCAAGTATATTGACTCAACATGCTATGTCCAAATAGAATGAAGACACAACTAAGGCAAACAAAGCATGAAGCTAAGAATGATAAGTTGGCACTCTTCTTTCAACAAGTTGAAGAGCAATGTTAATCAAATTACAAAGTCAGAAGAAACAACAAGTTGGTGTTGACTTGTGAGGCTCAACTGAGTATCGAGTTGAGAATCCTAATGTTGAGTTGGTCACGACCTTCTTCTAGAGTCTCCTACCAGACATAAAGAACGTAGGGAGAGGGTTTCAGAGCTTATTTCTTCGATCTCTATCTATAAATAGAAGGAAAGGTGAGCAAAAATGAGATCCTTTTCTTTCTTTTAGAATTAATAGATTTTACCTCAATACTTTGTTGGATTCTTACTCAAGTTGTAAGCAACTGAGTTGTAAAATCACAGTTGTAAAGAAAGTCGAAAATCATTAACAAAGTTGACAATGAACGTAAACTAGAGTATTTGTTGAACCATTATAATCTCTTGTGTTATTTCCTTATTTTAGTTTTCTTTATCTACACAGCTACTATTTCATATCAACCGAGTATTTGTCCCACTTTTGGCGCAAAATTTTTGATGATTTCACTGAGAACTCTCTAAATTCTCACTCTTGGTCTACCGTTAACCTTTAGATTATCATTGTCCTTAAGTTAGATTTAAAAATTATTATTAGAAGATCAGTGATTACTTAGATTTGAAAAAGTCTATCATAAGACCTAAAAGAAATGTGGAACCTAGAAATGCTAAGGAGAAATCAACTACTTTAAGACCCACCAACGACACTGAAAATGAAGGCTCTTAACATGAGGAAGAGACAAATCAACCCGTTGCTACTATAATTCCAAGTGCACCAGAGATAGTGACTGGGGTGGATTTGGACCGAATAATGATGGAGATGAATGGAAAGATGACAAAAAGCCAGAATACTATTCTGAAGTAGATGAAGGAAAGTATTGATTTGTAGGCTCCTTTAGCCCAGAGATGAAGGAAGAGCCATAAGGAGTTGTCATCTACTGATTCGGAAGAAGGGAATTCTTCTTCTTTGGACAAAAATCGAAGGGATTAAAATAAAAATGAAGAATGGGGAAGATGGAACATCAAAAGTGGGATGTGGAAAGGCCCTGATGGACAAGTCATAACTCGACACGGAGCCAACTCAACTTGGAACCAAGTTAAACCCCCAACTTATGGGTGATGATTTAGACGATGAGTTCATGAGATAGTTGATCCTCATATGGAGCAGGATGCCGGTGGTTGGAGTGTCTTGTTTAGGGAAACACTATCAAAGCATAACAGAGAACATAAACAACGAATGACTGAAAGAACGATTCTCCCAAAGCCAAAGGAAATCAGACATCCCAAAACTAACCGAGAGCGTTTATGGAGCCAATCATTCGGGGAAGTCCTTGATGATCTCTATCTAATCAATACGACTAATTCGAAATATATAGCTTATCTGGTGAGAAAGCCAGTGAATGAAAACCATCATGGAAGCAATGATGATTAGGGACCCCATTCACTTGGAATATTTTACATGAAGATTGTCCTAAAAGATGTGTGTTGCCTACAATTCCATTGTACAATGGAACGACAGAGCCGAGACAACATCTTTTAAAGTTTAATTGAGACATGGATGGTGTTAGGGAAACCGACATCATGAAATGTAGATGTTTCCCAATATTCCTTGAAGGAGTAGCTATGATGTGGGTTACTCGGCTCGTGATGAGGTCCATATCTTCATATGATCAATTGGCTAAAAGGTTTATCGAGTAGTTCAAGCTCCACTCTGCTTAGTCAAAGGATGTAATGTCCTTGTCGAGTATCCTTTAGGGTCTCGAAGAGACTTTGATGAATTTTTTGAGTAGATAAAATACCGTTGCGAATGCAGTGAGTAATGTGAAGGAAGATATCGTGTTGGTGGCATTGATTCTAGGGATACACGTGGACATGGATTTTGGTAGATGGCCGAAGACAAAGCAGCCACCCACTATGGGGAAATTTTATCGAACCCATTTTTTGCACTTGGATGAGGTAGATATGGATGCTGTAAAGGCCAGTGGGTGACCATCAACCAAAGTTGTTTAAAGCAATGTTGCTATGAAGAAAACCGCTGAGAGCACTAGAATATTGCGATCAATGTTGGAAATAAGAATAACAATCAAAATAAAGGAAACCAAGACGCTAGCGAAGGGAAGCTGAACTTCAAAAATCATCCTAGATAGTTGAAGCCTAAGGATTATACCTCTTTGAATAAGACTATTATGAACATTTACCTTGTGACACAAGGTATGGAAAATTACAATAAGCTGGCTCGAAGAGAGTCAATCGAATGAGAGAAGCTCTCGGGGAAATATTTTGTATCCATAAGATTTATGGACACAACTCTAGCAAGTTCTGGCATTTGAGGGATATAATTGAAGGTTTAACTAAAAAAAGAAACTGCAATTGTTTGTGAAAGACCAATAAGATGGCAGGCAGACAAACAATAGATCCTAAGGAAAGATGGCTCAATGTGGTCAAGTTGAGCGTAGTGGGGGAGGAACCTAAGTAGCCTGAAAGAAGAATAGTGATCAATATCATTACCGGTGGACTTTATTTAGCCGATTAAAGCTGGAACGAGATGGAGAGACATGGATGTTCGTTGAGGCATGTTGTTCAAGAAAGTTGTTTTGTTGTAAAAGATGGAGCTCTGCAAAAATTTAACTGAAAGCAATGACTGATGATATTGTTTTTCAAAATTGAGATGCAGATAGGGTGCAAGTGCCGACCCTTGACCCTTTAGTGATTACGACCATGATTAGGTCAGCTTTTGTGAAATGAGTTCTCATTGATTGTGGGAGTTCGGTTAATATTCTATTTAAGAAAACTTCCGATCACATTAGGACGGATGGGCAGGATCTGAACCAATGTAAATCTTGTATCTAGGGGTTACCATAGAGGTTATAGAGCCTGTTAGTTGTGTTGATTTATTGGTGGTGCATGATGAAGGTGACCGCAAGTGAGTGTAGGTATAGATCTTCATTATAATTGATATGTATTCTACTTACAACCCTTTCTTGGGCCGACCAACCTTTGCCAGTTTCAGGGTCGCACTGGCCTCATGGCGTTCAATGATTAAATTTCCTATGGAGATGAGGTAGGAGATATCTACAAAGATTAAAACATTGGATATGAATGTTATGTCATAGAGCTCGGAGAGGCAAAACGACATGAGAAGGTAAAGGGTGCAGAGAAGATTCACTGCATCAAAATAACTGATGCATAACAACCACCGCCTAAGCACTGTGTCAGATGGCATGGTAAAATTTTGAAATCTATGGACTCGAGGAAAGAGCTAGAGGATGCGAGGGCAGCCCCAGCTGATCTGAAGATTAACATCCCGATCAATGATGATGATTCTACTTGGGTCTTAAAGATCGAATCCCAACTTGGCGTGACGATGAAAAAGGAGTTGGTAGGGTTTTTTTGGGAAAACCTGGATGTGCTTGTCTGGACACATTCTGATATATGTAGAATATCGTCAGAGATAGTGTGCCATACATTGAATGTGGACCCACGATACCCTCTTATAAAGCAAAAAAGATGCAGCCTTGGTATGGAGAGATCCACAACGTTAGGGGAAGAAGAGGATAAGATGAAGGCGAACGGCTTTATTCGCAATGCTATGTATCCTAAATGGGTATTGAATCTAATGCTGGTTAAGAAGCCTAATGGAAAATGGCGGATACGCATCAATTATTCAACTTGAATAAGGCATGCCCAAAGGATAGCTTCCCTCTACTGAAGATGGACTAACTCATGGACTCAACCACCAGACATGAATTATTTTCCTTCATGGATGCATATTTTGAATGCAATCAGATAGAAATGCATGTTCCAGAACAAGAGCATAACAGTTTCATAAATGACTTGGGAACTATATTGTTATGACGTGATGCTGTTTAGTCTGAAGAACGCTGGACCTACCTACTAATAATAGGTAATTTTGATGTTCGAGGATCAGATTGGATGACCAATGGAGGTATGTGGATGATATGCTGGTGAAGTGATAACGATAGATGAACCATAGGTGAAACCTCTTAGAGATGTTTGATGTGCTTCAGAAGTACGGGATAAAGCTTAATCCACTGAAATTTTCTTTCAGAGTTGCATCAAGAAATATTTTTGGATTTCATAGTAAACTCAAGGGCATAAAAGCTAATCCGGAGTAGTTTAAAAAATTTATAGATGTTAAGTCCCCAAAAATAAGGATGGAGATGCAGATCTTGAGTGGAAAGGTCGCTGCCCCGAATTGATTCATCTTAAATGCAACAAACAAGGGCATTCCGTTCTTTGATGCCCTTAAGGAAGAAAAAGGAAAGTTTGTCGTGATGGAGGTATGTTAGAAAGCTTTCTAGGCTTTACTTGGTCACATGGAGTGACCACCAGTTTTATCAAATCCATTGGAAGGAGAAGACTTTTACTTAAAGTGTTTATTCATTCACCGAGTGGCGCTTTGGTATGCGAGGAGTCCAAAATTCAAAGGCCAACATATTACATCAGCAAGCGATTCATTGGAGCAGAGAAGAATTATCCAAAGTTAAAGAAGCTAGCTTACTACTTGTTTATTGCTTCGAGGAAGTTGTGACCCTACTTCCAGGCTCATTCAATCAAAGTGTTGATCGATTAACCCTTAAGATAGGAATTGCACCAACTCGAGACTTTGGGAAGGTTACTGAAGTGGAACATCGAGCTGAGCCAGTATGATATTACACACCATCCTAGGAGGGCGATAAGAGAACAGTCGCTGGACTATCCAGGATAAAGAAAGGGAGGAATATGTAGTTTGAATTGCTTAGTGGATGTTGTATACAAACGAAGCATCTAATGAACGAAGCTCTATGGCATGAGTGATCTTAGTAACCTCGGAGGAATATATAATCTATTATGCATTAAAGATTGAGTTTCCCACAATGAACAATGAAGCTGAATATAAAGCATTGATCGCCACACTCAGGATAGCGAAAGAATTGAGAGTCAAAATATTGCATATGTTCAACGACTCTCAATTGGGGGTCTATCAAGTAAAGAAGGAATTTATAGCTAAGGGAGCGAGACTTTCCCCTCACCTGATAAGAGTTTTGGAACTACTAAATGATATCAAATACTACACGGTAATGCACATTCCCAAAGGGGAGAATACGAAATTTGATTAATTGGCTAAGTAGGCCAGCTATAGGGATGGGTGGCTTATTGGATTGGTTCCGGCGAAGGTTTTATCAGTCCAAGTATTGACTAGATGGATGTTGATTGGATCTTGGAGGCCATAGTGTAGAAGGAGCTGTGGATAACTCCAATAAAGGAATATTTGCAAAAGGTAACTCTCTCAAACAGGAGAAATGAATGAAGAAAACTCCTGCGTAAAATACCACGATACATTATCCAGGATAGAGTACTATATAAGAGAGGATTCTATAAACGTTTGTAATTTAGGGACTTGATATAATCGGTGTGCTACCGACGTCGAAAGTTGGAGCCAAGTATGCCATTGTCGTAGTTGTCTATTTCACAAAGTGGGTAGAAGTGGAACCATTATCCATGATCACTACAAAGAAAGTGATCAACTTTTTAGTGAAAAACATCATATGCTGATTTGGAGTGCCTCGGAAGATTATCACTGATAATTGAACCCAATTCAAAAGCATTGAATTCAAAGATTACTACAACAAGTATTGAATTGAAAAGAGGTTTGCAGCTGTAGCACGCCTACAAGTGAATGGACAGGTGGATGCGGTGAACAAGATCATCAAATCCATCCTGAAGAAACGGTTGACGAAGGCCAAGGCAATTGGATCAATGAATTACCCCTAGCTTTATGGCATATCGAGTGACTCACAAGTTTGCAATTGGCCATACTCCATTCTCTTTGGCCTATGGATTAGTGGAAATGATTCTAATTGAATTGGAAGTTCATTCTCATCAAAGAACTCACTACGGTCACAAAGTGAATGAGGAACCCTTACTTGATTCCCTAGACTTGATCAGTGAGAAGCGGGAAGAAGTTGACTTAAGGGGAAGCTGCTCATCAGGAAAGAGTAGCACGACAATTCAATATTTAATACTCCATAAAATAAACAGTAATTAATAAATAATCATTAAGGTTCAAAAATAAAATTTAATAGAATGTCAAAATTTGGCCACAAAACTTGCACTATTGTGTTCGTGGCAATTTTATGCCTAGCTTTCATATTTGACATTTTGCGGTCGGAGTTCAAACAAAGAAGTTATTAGCATTTGAAGTTTTCGGATATAAAATAATTAAAAAGGAGTCAAAAGGAGATAAATAATAACAAATGTGTAGAACCTACGGGCCCCCCTCTTTGGGCCGGTTGACCGCCAATGTCGATTGCCTATAGGGGAACAGTCGACCGATTGAAGTGGCGGCTGCTAGGGTTGAACCTCGGCCTAATAGTCCAGTTTTAATTAATATAAATCTAACGGATAGAACTGATTTGAAATATAATCCTAGCCTCTCACTTTTTTTTCATATTTTCTTATCAAAGTAGCAGAGCTCTACTATTTTCCCTTCTCTACTATTTCTAGAAATTATAAAACTACTATAATGTATATATAAATCAAAGAAGGGCAGAAAATAAAAGAGAAGAAGAGAAGGAGAGAATCAATTATGCGAAAAAGGTAAATTATATAATTATAAATCTATATTTCACTTAACTCAGATCTCCTTTCAGATCTATAATTCTAATGGGTATGTATATACCTTGTTATACATGCTTTTGGGATGGAAAGGAAAAAGGAATATATTAAAGGAATGGATTCGGATTTTGGATATTTGGAGAGCTAGAAAAGTGAGTGGGGAATTATATGATTTATATATAACACTGAAATTTATATCGTTGAATTTTATTTGACTATTATGCATATTCAAATATTTTGAACTGTAGGCTTAAAATGAATGTATTTAACTGAAATCTTGCCTACGTATTCTGAAACTTACGTAGTTGGAATGGTATATCCGCCCTAATTTAGGAATTTTGGAAATCGGCCCTTAAATTTTTTAAAGTAGAATATTGATAAGATTGTGAAGTTTATTCCAGATTTACGATAATTGGTTGTAAATGTTTAATATTCATTTGGATTTTCCTAATTTGATTTGGAATATCAATTTCTATGTTTTAATTTATTCGGAAAATTAAGGGTATAATTTAGTTGTATCTATTTCCATGTAAATTTTCATAAAGTGCATCGTTTGGAATAATACGTAATATAGGAAAAATAAAAGAGATGTGTAAAGATGAATGTTCTTCTCTATAGTATGAACTGTCAATTTCAATAAATGAAAAGATAAGATTCCTTGTAATTTCAAACGAAGCAAAAGTATCACTTTTAGGTAGTTTATGGAAATTTATAATGATAATTCTTTTTGGAAAGGATAGCTCTAATATATTAAAATGTGGAAATGAATATTCTTTACAGAATGCAAATATAAGTGTATATTCTAGGATTCCTAAGCTTAGGACTTAATGTGTCAAAAATAGGAATATATATACAGACACTATAACTGCACCTTCCAACTAAAAATATAAATATACATAGAGTGACGAATGAAGTGTCCTAAATAAATATACGTCGGTACTTCTATCAATTATAATTAGGAAAATATCAATAGCTAGTAAATCATAGGATTAGGAAGTTGCAATGGAAATGAGGTAGTGACTCCAAAATTTATTAACAATAATTACAAAAATTAACGGACAATAAATGTGTAGTTAATTTGGAGCAACGAAAATTAAATGGGGACATAAATACATTTAATGAGATTGATTAAAGAATTTATTATGACATTTATGGGAAAACATGATAGACATAATAAGTTGGATTTGAAATTAATGCATTTGTCACTAGTAATTGTACAATTTGAATAATAATAACCATTTATTAAGGACAATTAATCGGAGGTGCAGAATAACGTGACATTTTAAAAAGGAAATGAAGAATATAGGAAATAAGAGTATAAGGTAGGAATAGTTTCATAGCGAATAAGTAAATTAACACTAATAAATAAACTTAGGAAGTAATATAATTTCCATAGTGGAAATTATATGGACTCAATAATACGTTTAGGATGAGCATAAATTAGTGGGCCTAACCCAATATTTAGGTTTAAGATAAATGGCTTGGTTTAGTATGGGTTGAGATGCGAGACCAGTAGAGTTACACAATATAAGTCTGCCATTCATCTAGAGGCTACCAACAGTTGTGTATACGTATTACAAATATGGGACATCTCCAAACATAGTACCCATGGGGAAGTGATATACATTCGCTCATAGGTAGGGGAAAATATACCAAGGGTTTGCCTTGGATTTGAAGTATTAAATGGCTCGGTACCTTTAGGGATGTCAAGGGGTTTACTTCTGAGTAGAAGGTATTAAATGGCCATTGGGTCTGCCTCTTCTCTATATAATAAATCTTAAATAACTCATAACAGTGTCTAATAGAAAAAGGGATCTACTTCATTTCTAACAAGTGATATCAACTAACCAAAGTGGGCGTTTTCCTTGACTTATATTAGGTAAGTCTAAACATAATTTCGGCTGTAGAGGTTGGTGGGCTATATTAGTGTTATTGATAAATTGACTTCTAAAAGTAGGGCTGCCATATAGGCTTAGACTATCAGCAGTCTCGAGTGGTCGTTATCAAAGACTTGGGTTATGCCCTGACGGATTTCGTTTCCTACTGTGTAGAATCCATATGGGATACACAAAGTCCTCAAATTTTAATTAGTTGTTTGTTTGTCAGAAGTGGGCTAGTTAACCCTTAGATAAGTCTTTGAGATGCATTAGTAATACGAAAAATTAAATTATAAAGTTGTACTATAGGTCATTGCTCTTGTAGCTAAGGCCGATTGACTAGCGATTACATTGCAGGGGGTTGTTGGGTTTGCCTCTTCCCTATTTAAGAAGTAGTAAGTGGCCAAGGTGTTCTTTTGGGTAGTACAATGTTTATACACACACAAAAATATATAGTTATACCTCAGGGATGGTTGGATATATTGGACACGTAGATGGAATTAAACAGCCAAACTATAAATAATAGACATAACACTTAAATAGAAATTAATCGACATAAATTAGTGTTATGAATAAAGTATGTAATTTACCGGTCACCAGAACGTTTAGCTGAACCCTTCCTCATTACAACCCACAGAATAGTTCTGGAGAAACAAGCTACTGGTGCAAGACGGGAATGTTAAATGAAGAAGTCTTTTCGTTCATGCTCGGCACTAACAAGGTAACAGATATCTAAGGAATAATATTAATTCCAAGGTAATAGCCATAGTCGGTATATATGTTTTATTATATTTTTTATTTCGCTTTAAGTTTATATAGATAGCTCTTTAATATGCTTATGTTTATTATAGGTTACCAACACCAACGATCTGTACCCTAATGGTCTTGGATTTCAATTTATTCGAAATTCGGGCCCATTAAGGTGCGGGTTTTCACATCAACACAAATGTCAGGAACTAGACCTTTGAGATTGGTGATCTTGTTTTGAAACGAGTCTTTTTTGGTCTAGGGCACTTAGCCCATATTGAGAAGGTCCTTTTTACAGTAAAACATAAGCTTGGAGATGGAACTTTCAAACTAACGTTCGTTGATGGAATTTCGATTCCGAGAGAATGAAATAGCAAGCACTTGAGATGCTGTGTCACTTAGATGATCTTTATAAATATCTAACTGGACTCTGATGTAATAAGGAAAAGTTTCCCATTCTTATGTCTATAAATAAAATTGGCATTAGGGATCGATGGAACTGTATTCTCAATAGACAGACTTTATGTTTTATGAATAACGACAAAATTTAATATGTTGTGTTTTGAATATTTAGATATCCAGATACTAGAATATAGGTACCAATGGACTTAATCTATGATCGGATCATGGGAGTATAATCACACTAGGGTCGATCATGACGATTCGCCCTATACCTCTGATTTTTGACCAATTCCCAAAGACTGTAGCCCAAAGATAGGCAAGGTCTAACAACAATGCCCAGAGACATGCATATGAAATGTTAGGTCCTGGAGATGGGACTCGGCATTAGATTGAATCTTATTTTCCAATAATGATGTATACTTAAGATCGATGCCCGAAGATAGGTGAGATTGAGCATGGATGTTTAGAGATAGACATCCAAAGCACCATTTCCCAGAGATCGGTATCGTTGTGACACTATAACCTTTTTTCGGTCAAACGAAACCTAACCAAAAGCGAGCAAGATAGGCCACGGAGTTGACAAGCTATTACAACTATGTTAGCCATCGAAGAAACTTTTGGCAATAGTAAACATAATGAAATGGAAAAGTACTACTAAGAAATGGCAAAATTTATCCACACACATAGAGTTACGATGGATAGTAACATTGCACGACTACTATAGACATAAATAAACTAAGTATATAAGCATTAAACATAGTAAGATGAGAGACTGAAAGAAAAAGCAATTTTATTCGCAAATGAAGAACTTTAAAAGCCAAAGTTGGGGTCATACCTGCACAACAACCACACATATACACGAATCGAGATTAAAACAATACAAACAACTACATAAGAACCCAACATATAAGATTACTTTCTCATTTTCTTCCTGCTTTTCTTCCCCCCGGAGAAGATGAGGTTGGTCTTTTGCCAGATTTACCCTTTTTTCCACCAGACTGGTAACCCTTGGGATCCTTTTCCCAATCATAGTCGCTTCCCGAAAACTCGAGAGCATCAGCATGAACATTAGCCGCTGCAGGAGAAGAAGTTCGAATAACAAGTGGTTGTGTTGGCAAAGCTACGGAGAGTGATGGTGGAATGCGATCAATGCCTTTTTCCTTCTTGATGTTCTTTATTGTTGTCAGATAAGTACTTTGCAGCTCTAACATCGACGGCCTAGAGCCGTGGTCCTTGTCCTGAGTAATGGCTAAGTCTTCATCGCTCTGTAACATGTGAGATTCATCCATGGTCTCTTCAGCTAATGCATGAATATATATGGCGTTAGGTCTAGGAATAGGGTCGGTTAAAGAAGTTGAGATCAGAGTTAGGGAAGAAATAATGATGGATTCAGTCACTGAAGCTTGGGTGCTTGAAGCTAGATTCTCTTCCGATAAGGGGTAAGGGTAAGTGGACCTAAAACTTAAAAAAGCAAAAAAATTGAGGTTAGAAATATCGATAGGTGTCATCTGAGCCTTCTAGAACATAGGTAAGTTAGGGATATAACTCCAGGAGAAGCCGAGATTGTCTGGGAAGTAGTTCCCGTATAACTCTTGTCGATAATTGGGGACATAACATGCAACTTTGGAGTAGACTTGGGGACGGTGTAACCAGGCTCCTCAGGATTGTCTTGGACATCGGCTAAAGATGTTGAAGAAGTCATTCCAAAAGTTATCATCGTAGTTGGAGTAATGGAAATACCAAAAGGAGGAATAATAGATTCAGAAGTAAGAGGCTCAGATGTAGAAGAAGCGGCGACATTGGAAGTAGTTGTTACAGTTGCAGCCTTTGTTGGGAATCCTTGAGAAAAAGGGAGTTGAACTTTCGCCCAAACCTTTGGAGCTAAATTTGGAAAGGATCCCAGTAGACACATCAGCAGAAGCATCATCATCCAACATAATCTTTCCTTTGACAAGTACATCCAAATCAAAATCGTCTAAGTGGCCATCCTTCAATTTATCTTCATCGACCTCGACCCTATCCGAATGCTCTTTCTCTTGCTTGACTATATCTTTCCATGCCATAGCTATACTCTAGGGTATCTCTCATCAAACCACCTCATATTTCCAAACTTAATAATGTTCACATAGAAGCGAACCACAATGGGCACTATTTCAGACTTGATTCTATCCATAGCATTTTTTGCACATGTTTCCACGTCTTTTTATGCTTGTTGAGCATCGAGCAGTTGCTCTGCGTACCTCTGACCACTACACCACAAAAGGCTTTTAACAGCGTTTGATAAACGCTGTAATATGATACAACAGCGATATTACAAACGCTGTATAACGACATGCTGTCGTATATACATAACTTACAACAGCTTTTCTATAAACGCTGTTGAAACATCTCTGTAACAGCGTTTATTACGAGCTGTCAATAATCTTTTTACAGCGTTTTCAGACATGCTGTATTATGTTTCAACAGCGTTTATAATTTAGTTGTCGAAGATGTTCAAATTCTACTTTAACTGTTTACAACAGCTTTTTCTAAACGCTGTTACTGAATCATCAACAATTTCGACAGCATGTTAAAAACGCTGTGATTGAATCATCAACTATTTCGACAGCATGTAATAAACGCTGTTATTGACAGTTTCAAGATAATTACAGCACGAATTAAACGCTGTTGTTTCTTCATTGACAGCATTAATAAAACGCTGTCTTCTATTTATATAACAGCTTTAATATTCCACTCTATTTTTGAATATTCCAAAACTATATTTTAAGCATATTCAAGCAACTAGTATATATAACAGGTTCTAATAACTATTAATTGGTTACATAAACTAGTTAAGATAATATTAATAAACAAAAGACATCCATAAACCAAGTTTCAATAATATCCATAAACAAAAATAACAAAGTAAACCAAGTTGCCACAAATTCTGTTAAACAAAGACACGTTATATGTTAAGTAAAAGTATAATATCAATACTGTAAATCCACACCAAACGCCAACAACAAAACGTGCATCTAAAAAGTTTCACATGCTTGCTACTTGCTACGGAAGAAGAATGTGTCATCGCCATCTTTAATTACCTGCAATGAAGAAATTTGAAATGATCAGTGAGTAAACGCCATCTAAAAATTTGAAGTTTCATATGCTAAAATGCTTAACTGCTCCAAAATTTATATCCAGTGGATAAAATCCATTTTTAGAAAAGATGGAACAGAAATAATGATTTATATACACTAGGTTTCAACAGATTCCAAAGCTTGAATTGTACTATGCTTCTATGATTTCCAAGCTTGTATTCAACTATGTTCCTTATTTCTAGCATTCAAGGCACTAGGTTTTCATTTTTTAACACAGAACATGTTTTGTGGTTATGATTCTTGCTGGGAAAATCAGAAAAGAAGAAAAACGTGAAAAAAAAATGGAGTACATGGTAATGGTATAGATTTATAGAAGGGCAATGTATTGAATAAATTTTATTACTTTTAGTGTAAAGAAAATAAGGGGAGGATAATACAATACAAGTTAACTCTGGTCATATCCAAACATTTTGGTCCAGATATATTTTCCATTTTGATCATATTTTATCAGGGGCACCAATAGGTTTTCCTCGAGAAGTAGTTATTAACTGGTAATTCTGGTAAACTGAATGAGGATTTAGTATATGTTTCTAATTTTTTTGCTTCATTTTTCTGTAAGCCTGTAACATTTGGACTTGGACATTAGCCTTCACCAAAACTGTACGCGGTCACAGCCGAACCAAACACATCCCCTTGCATACTCCCTATTCCATACAGAGAAATTGCCTTTTCCATTCTCTGCCATCTCCATTACAAATTTCATCAGCACATTCTACTATCCAGAGCAACTTCCACACAATCATCCTTTGCCTGAACTTGCACTCCAACCTACACCAAAGCTACAATAACACATCGCCATCCAACATCCTCCTATTCAAACACTGCAAACACCTTCCTCAAACTGCTACGACCACAAAGCTTCCTACTTCCATACATAACCAACTCACAACATTGCACCCTCCGACCTTTGCAATCTCCTTCACCACTGCCATCAAAACTCCCAATAATACTGCCATCCATAACACACCTCATCACGCAACCATCATTCAATACCCCCTGCCTTACAACAACCCCAATTCACATTACTTACTCCCAACTACCATAACCCGAACACCATCGAACACCCCATTGCAAAACAAACTTCACTTCACCAAACACCCCCTCAGCCAATCAACCTCAACCACATCCAATTTCGCAATCACTACCTCCTCTTACAGTGAACACAACCATACAACCAGCATCACCTCAACCATACAACCATACATTTAGTACATGGTAATGGATTCTACTGAAGGTATATATTTTCTTTCTTTAGAGGCGAATTTTTGGTACATACCTTAAATGTCGATAAATGTGATCTTGTAAGAAAAGCTAAGGCTAATAGTGTTTTACCTAGAGCAAGTAAAAATTGATTTATAATTCTTTCGGTATATTTCATGAATCCTGGAATTCTTGTAATTGTTGATAATGATTAAATCATTAAACACATAACTTTAGTAAATAGATAAGGTCTTAAAAGTCAAACTGATAATTTGGGGAGGTTTTCTCAAGGCTAAATTACATTATTACTCATCAAATCTTATTTAACTATTTAAAATAGACAGTTTTTTTTTAAAGTCGAAAAAAACAAAAATAGATATGTTTAACTAAACTAAATATTAAGTCCAAAATTTATTGATTTAGAATAAGTATTTCACCTTTTATAATGTAATTTTAAATATTTTCGAATTTCTTCAAAAGCTCAATTTTTCTTAATCTTTTTCCTAACTTTTAAGTTGGAATTAAGAAATTGAAAAACAAAATATCTTTTCTGGAATAAAATAAATTTTAAAATATTCCTTTTCAATGCAATTATATCAGTATATTTTAAAGTTACTTGTACTCTCTATATATATTTTACGTGCTCACACACAAATCAAGTATTCTCCTCTTATTTCAACTTCAGTTGATAATCTCTGCCTCCATTTATTCCTTGGGCTGCCTAAAAATTAGTAATCAATTCTTTCTTCATTATAGTAAAATTTGTCTATTATTTGTTAGTGTTCGTCAAAATCTGGGTTTTTGAATTTTGAAAATATGGTGGGATAAGGCTATGTGGAAATTAGGATCCGTCTCTTATTTTCAAACTTAATACACAAAAAACCTTCTCAAAAACAAGTTTTAAATTACATCCTGTAATTATTTTCAACATAATTTTTTTTAGTTTTTTATATAAAAAATCAAATCCGCACAGACGAAGTTTAATATGATCAAAATTAAACTCCTCTGCTTTTTTTGTGTGCAAACATTTACAGTCTAAGAAACAGCAAATATTTGTAGTTTGACTGAAATTAAAGAATAGAGGTGCTTTTTGAAACTTGTTTTTGGAAGGGGCGACTATGTATTTTGAAATTACAAAAGTTCTCTATGGCTATTTAATTTTGGTACTATGTGCTTATTATTTCTGAAAAATGCTTTCAGGTTGCTCGAGGATTTTCACGTGGGGAATTTGAACTGAAAACGTTCACGGAAGAAAATGCAAAGGACGACTCTCAAGTTGCAATATCAAGATTAAGGCCTACAGAATCTAGAAATTACATTTCAAGCACGAAATTAACTCTCTTCCCAGTCAAAAAATGGAAAGGCAGAGGAAAATGATTTTTATTTTTTATTTTTTTATTTTATAAATTGTGACATGCAAAAGTTTTCCTCACTGAAAATAGATTCAAGATGCACTTCGGTTCTGTTTAATAGCAATTCTGCTGCAATATGTAAACTCTGTTACATTCAGTTCTTGGTTACATGTTAACATGTAGAAATTTTGTATTTGTTCAAAGAGAAAATAAAGTTTTTCTTTTCCTGAGTGCACACCAACTTGAAATGCCTGTAGAATGACAAAATTGGTTGTAAGAATGAGATTTATACATCTTATGTGCATGGTCAGGTCAGGGTTGGCCCTGAGCTAGGCCTCAAAATGATCATTTTAAACTAGCATTTCATAGTATTTGGTAGTGCCGTGGATCGTCTAAATAGTGAGTCACGTCCGTGTTTTTTTTTGCAAATATGAGATTGTTGATAGTCCACTTGATCCTAACCTAGAAATCTCCACATTTTTATGCAAATTTTATCATTCTACCGAGAAGAAACAACTAAAAATGCTAAAAGTGATAAAAGATTAATGTATGATATAAACAAGATGTGAAACTTACATGGAAGTTGAGCCAATTCTAACATTCGCAACAGGCCATGCTACAGTCGAGCCAATAGCATCTGATAAGCATTCCATGAAGGATGTAGGCCGCCATATAGGTGCATTTGGGACTTTTACAACATCCACCCAAACTCTTATCGCATTTGGTCCCAGTGGAACAGAATGTACCAAAGCATTTGGATCTGTTGAAGACACGGTTCCTTCTGCTACTATTTTTCCCGTACCCTCTAAATCAATCAACTTGCATTTGGTATTTGCAGAAAAATTTGCACTCTATCACATAACAAAAAAAATGGTAATACGATATCAACAATTCTTTGAGAGAAATATTAGCAATATGAACATGTTACCGTAAGAGATGTTGGAGCATTGATCATAGGAGCAGGACATGTGCTAGCGTTAACCGTTTCAACAACCACTGTTGATTCTGGCCATGCTATTTTCTTACCAATAGCTTCTCCAATACATGTCATGCCAACTATAGGCCTCCACAAAAATGCATCTTCTTTTTTCGGATTGTCCACCCAAACTATCTTGGCATCTGGTCCAAGAGGAATACCATTAATTATCTGATTTGGATCACTCGAGTATACTCGTCCTTCAGCAACCAGTTCTTTGCTCCCACCCCAATCATACAGCTTGCAATTGGTTTCCATGCTATTAGTTTTACTCTATTAAAAAAATACATTTGTTTAAGTTGAACATAGAAATATACAAAAACATTGCACAAATTTCAGTAACACATCTTTAAAGCGTTGTAGCAATAGAAATATACAAAAAATGCTAAACCATACTACCATAAAATGCTAAATTTATGGATAGAGATTATTATCCACGATGGCCCTACATATTAAAAAAAAATGCTAATTAGTGTTAAACTTACCTTGTTTTGTTTTCTGGAGTCCTCACTTTTGTGTATAACAACTTTATCAGCTGGCCATGCTACTATCTCATCCTTGGCATCTCTTATATATACCAAACCAGGAGAAGGCCTTCATAAGAAAACATCTAATTTTTTGGATGGACAATCAAATTTTTTTTGGCATTTGGACCTAAAGGGACTTCATTGCACAGTTCTTTCAGATCGCTTGACACAATTTTTCCTTCGGCGACAACCTCGTCATCATCTCCATGCCAAGGCAGTAAACTACAATTATCACCTGTTTGACTATACTTACTCTGCAATTAACCAAAACTATATTATATTGATTATTGATTTAGATATCAAATTATGTATGATGTTGCAACCGTTGGATTTTTACCACTACGGATGTGTTCTCTTCTCCCCAACTTCCTTTATCCTGCCAAATCAATAATATTGCAAATTAATGGTAAAAATAAATAGACGTTCATTTAACCAAAGAATAAATTGTCGAAATAATCACAAAAAAATAATCATAGAAACTTATCTCCATGAAATTGAAAATCATTCTCGAAATTTCTGAACACCAAAAACATTTAAATTATAAATTAAAAGTCGTACCAGACGCTTCATTAACATGTAAACCACTTGCTTTAGTTCTGAGACACTATGTTGACATTGAGCTACTTGAGTATCTTTGATTTGTGAGAGAACTGCCTTGGTCGCAGTCATGCCTCTTCCCATTCCACGTAGTCGTCCCGGTCTATCTTGTCCCAACACTTGTGAGAGAGCATCATCTTTGAAATTACATGTTAAGCTAGGTTGTGATTCATTTTCCACCTTTTTTATTTTCTCCTACAAAAAATATATTTTAAATATGAGTTCTAATTTATATTATTTTCAAAATAATTACTTTAAAAAAGGTCAAAAGCACTTACAAGAGTTTCGGCAACATGTGCATTCACGGGTTCGCCATTCTTATGAGTGTGAGATTTAACCCAAACATCAACTCTAGAAATGGAAGAAGGCTTTACACTTTCCTCTTTCTGCATTAAAAATGACATAACATTAGATAAAACAACTAATCATAGTAAATTAATCAAATATTTTTTCTCACCATATCTTCAGTTAATCGTGCCATTCCTCGACGACTACAAGTATGTGGCATTTGTTTACCCCTCATGGATTTGAATTTTTCGCTTCGTAACTATGTATAAAGATTTATCACATTTATTAGTTAATTTGCATTCTTTGTGCACTTATATTTTATATATAGAAATGATTAAAACAATTACTATATAATTACCTTAAACTCATTACTAGTTCTGGGCTCAACAAACCTTTTCCATTCCTTCATAGTTTTGACATTATCTGGTTTTAGTCGAAGCCGTTCCTTCGTGTTTTTTGCCTTTAATAACTTGTCAACTAGTTTGCTTTTTGAACACCTCCAAATACATCCCATTTGCCGAAGAATGGGAACCTTTTGCCATTCTTCATCTAGTTTAAATCTAACCTGTAACAAAGAAAAATATCAAAATATAGTAATTTTATTTAAAAACTGAATAAAGAAATTAGTAACAGCCCTGGGACAAATGCATAGCAGAGTGGGTTATTATTTTCTTAAAAATATAAAACAGCGACTGATCTAAAACGACAATAATATCATTAATAGTAAAAATAAAACTGATGTATCCATCATAAATACATTCAGATTGGTCACATTACATGCAATGATAGCTAGTTGACAGTTTGCATGCACTCCTAGGCTCCTAGCTACTTATTATGGTACCTAAACAATAATCCACATGTATGTAAAAAATTTATGTTGTAGACTGAACAAAAATCATTCACACTAAAATATAGCCCAGCACCTATTTAATTTGTTTTGAGAAAACAGAGCCTTGAAATCATATTAGACTTTGGCACAGTAAACTAGAAACTATAAAAACAAATTGTTTCTTTGATGTAGTTCTTTACTAATATATAACTTATGAAATGCCTGATGCTTGAACTATACATAAGCTTGCAATAAAATTGTCTATTAAATACTTAGATACAACAAAAAGTTCATTGAATATGAATATAAACTAATATTGCATTAGTCTTTTTGTTACTTTGCTGATTGAATATGAATATAAACTAATATAAACTAATATTTACTAAGTTGATCATAAATTGATCAACCAATTCTCTGTTTGGTTTAACATCAATGAGGCACTTTGCAAACGTCGGTCTGTCTAACTGCTCTATCATTTCATCCATACACAGAAGTTTACCTAATCTGCTGGATATCCAATTGATACCAAGGTGCGACCAAACAAATAGTGGTTATATTAGTTGGTAATTTTGTATTAAGTTGAATTAATATTGCTTAAATAATTGATGCACTTGTTATTAGCAAAATATATATCAACAAGCAAAAAGGTGAAACTTCAGATGTCAGAAATATAAACACGACTTTTTGAAAAATCACATTATTTATATGAGGTATAACTGAGTACAGCTCAGTATTACTACATACAGATCCAGCAATTCAGAAACTATTTTTTTTAATGTTTACATTGTTTTCTATTCTTGTTATTTTGAACCATTATACTAGACCAAGACACATAGCAAATAACAGTTTCAAGTTTCAACTGAATATCAATAAATTCAATAAACTTAAGGGAGTTTGTTTTCATTTTTTGATGTATAACGTCCTGGAGAAAGCCAGTAATTGGAGGATTGTAAGCCAAATGATGACAGGTTTGAGCTTTAGAGATTGATGATATGTTATACATATCAAATTTGTAGTACTTATCCTGAGCCGATATTAATTGAATTTTATGAAATCACGACAAAATGCATCATGCCAATTATGAATTAGTACATCCTGAAAGGACAGATCATTTAATTACGGTATTGAAATGTTATAATGAATGGTGTCCGCAAATTTGTCTCGAGTATGTATCATATGATGTCTTATAATCATTCAATAAATGCTATAGCCATTATATCTAGATTTCATAAAGTCCTATTTTAATGTATAATATAAAAATTATTCAATTAACTAACCAAATTATTTAAATTAACAGCATAATTCACTTCATGGTCTGTGCAATCATGATATGTGAAGGTGAAACATAGATTTCCAACGAGGGCAATAAATCCATCTATTAATGGTTCAAAGTGCAAAGATCTCATGGTACTCTCCAACGATTGTGAAGAATGTTTGATTTACGTCGGTAGTTTAAAAAATGGGAAAAAAAAGTTTACAGTCATGTAAATCCACTGAATCATGAACCCATCCATTCACTGTATTCTGTGTCACTGCCTCAAATCTAAGACCACTGACAACCAACCCTAAAATAAAATTATTAAACGATTAATTTGGTCAAACATAAGAAACGAGAAGCAGTAGTGTATTTATCAACTTATTATCCTTCAGTTTTCGCAAAAATCAAGGTAGTAAAATAATTAAACAAATAATGCTGTTAGGAAAAAATAAAGGGCAAGAGGTAAAGCAAAAGGATGAGACTGCAAATCATTTTCCTAACTATATAGCAAGAATGCATCACTGTATGTTGGATGCTTGGATCATGCTTTTCGTTTTATTGGCAAAATATTAAAAAAGAATAAGCAATGTTGTATCGAACTCAATTGACTCAGTTTCTCTCTTCTTTCTCCCTGTGGAATTTGCTCCTTTATTTCCTTTTAAAATATTTTTATTAATTCAACATAAAAGGATAAAAAGAAATTTATTTTGCAACTTCATTTTAGGTCGAGTTCTAATACATAGTAATAGTAGGCATCTAAGCATTATTTTTTCAGGCTGGCTAAATATCAGCATGTTCATCTATCGTTCACTTCCTTTAATATACGCCATTATATCTTGATCATTGTTTTTGTTTGATTTCGTTTGAGTTTAGTTATTTTTGTTATCATATTCTTCATGATTATTAGAAAAATGTTCTCTTTTTTTCTTTATACAGTTGTAAGAAACACATGCACTGTATTGTGAATGTATTCGCTGTTAGTGACATATCGCCAATATTCCACTGTTTCATATGGTCACTGGGTTGCTGATGTATAAAAAGTAAAGAAATAAATAGATTTAATAGCAGTAATCAGTATACAGTAACTAAGAACATTGCAAGATAAGCAAACCTGAACGGATTCCCATAGAACTGATTTCAATTCTTCACCAAGTTGCCTCCAGTCCTCAAGTGTAAATGGAACATGCTCGCGCATAAGTGGCCCCAGATAAGAAGATAGCTTCACTGACCCTTTTCCTATCGGTTCGCCCGATGAGTTAAACTCAACTTCGATTCGGCTTGCAACATCTGAAGGAAGTCTTTTCACTTTGGTTGGGCCTCTAGTCTTCTTTTTTGAAATCTGATTTGCATCAATGTCTTCAATTGTTCTCTCGATTTCCATTGTTGTTTCAGGATTTCCATCGACTTGCATAGCAGTGTCTGCGATTGAGTTGTTTGCATTCCCAACATCATTGTTTTCCAAAGGTGGCTCAATATGCTCTCCTATTGCATTAGACCCATCGACTGCATATGTGGATTGTTCGAGTCTTTTTTGATTGCGCGTAATCCTCTTATCCATTGTCTTTTTCGTACTTCTAACCATTTTCTGCAAGTATAACATATCAACATATGAATTTCAAGTTATAAGAGCATATTCTAGGTAAAACTTTTAAGGTACAAATAAAAAAGACTTTGTCAGAGCATGCAGTATGCACTATATATTGCTGCATGACGTAACATTTTTGACTTGTATCACTTGACCTAGTCAATGTTATTTCTGGTTCAAATTGGTGATCATCCTTGTAATTAAACTAATTATTTATTTCATTACGTTACTAATTCTTTGCACTGGTACAGTGCACTTGATTGTCAAGGGAATCTAGTACATAATTATCAGGAGTGTTTTTTTTAAATTAATCATCCACTATATTTTCATAACCAAAAATCAGTTTGCCTTACAAAAATTGTAACATATAGAAAGTACAAATTGGCCTGCGTCTTACCAAAATCAGAACTCAGGTCCAACTTCGATCATGCGAGGAGCAGTTAAGTCTTTGAGCAGTAGGCCTTGTAAAAAATGCAATATATAAAACAAACAATATTTGAAAGAATATACAACTGCAATTAGTATACACTATACATTTATGTAGCCATCTTAGGAAAAAAAATCACAGGCTTTGTGTTGATTATAGCAATTAGCAAGAAAACCATATGAAACATATATACTACTATAATTTTAATATATTGGTGGGTCATCTGCATCCATATCGTTTCCAAAGTTGCTACTGACATCACCATATACATACATCAAAGTTCAAAACAAAATTTCAAATTTCAACATTTAATAAGACTTCATTATCTAACTTAAACTTCTCATAAGAAAACAAGACATCAAAACTACTCAAGTATGCCTTCGCAATCCTCTCTGACATAACTAACATTCTCAACTAAATCATCTGCATCCATATCGTTTTCTTCAGGGCCGCTCGCAACATAGTTAGCTTCTTCAACAAAATCATCTATCTCTAATTCATGAAAACCTCTTGGCGGTGCTTTCATTACAACATACCAATTAGAAGAATCATTTTCTCTTGAATAAAAGACTTGTTTCGCTTGAGATGCGAGGATATAAGGATCTTTTGAAAATGAAACCTGACTTTGATGTAAATTAACAAGAGTGAATCCATCTTCAACTTTTATCCCGTTTCCTATGTTCGCCCAATGACACTTAAAAACAGGAATATAAAAAACATTATAATCTAGTAAAATTATTTCAGTCAGTATCCCATAGTACGTAACCACATCAACCACTTGAGAAATGTCTTTTTGCACTTGCTCTACACATGGTAGTCGCGTCATAAGTTACTCCGCTATTCTGGGTTTCTCTATCAACATCTTTTGTATGAAATCGTTGTCCATTAATAATATATCCTTTGCAGGAGAATGCCGTCTTTTTAGGATCGTATGCAATCCATTTTAATATTTTATCATGATCCTTTGAGTCAACAGGTATCTAAAAAATATTCAAACATATTAAACAAGTAATTTCATTAATTCATATATGAAAATATTGAAATTCTTTAACAAACCTTCCTTTTAATCCAATCAGCAAAGCTATCTCTATGGGTTTTCCACAGTAAGGTCGCATTTTTTTCTAAGCGCTTGTTTGAATTTTGCAACTCCTCCAAATGCAAACTAGTACAGTAAAAGTGATGTTAAATTATAGTTGCCAATACAAGCACATCAAATCAATGAAAGTGGGACATAACATATACTCACTCTAAAAATGGTTCCACCATAGCCATATTCATTAACACAGCTAAATGAGCAATTTCTTTCTCATTGGAAGACAATGTAATTGATTTGGACATTGAAATTGGACGCCCTTCAAGTATTGCGTTATCTTCATAATCTTCATTTCGATCTTTTTTTTCAATATCTACCGACTTACTCAAAAATTCACTAAAAAATTTCATGCATTCTTCGGCAAGATATGATTCTGCAATGCACCCCTCAGGTCGTGCATAATTTCTTACGTAGTCTTTGAGTGTTTTCATATACCTTTCAAAAGGATACATCCAACGAAAATGAACTGGTCCGCACAATCATGCTTCTCTTCCAAGATGAATTGTCAAGTGTATCATAATATCGAAAAATGAGGGTGGAAAATATCTTTCAAGTTCACACAATATTTTAACGATATCATCATCAAGTTGTTGCAACTTCTCCCTATCAAGAACACGTTGACATATTTTATTGAAAAATGAACATAGACGAATTATTGCATTTCGGGGTCTGGTTGGCAATAAACCTCTTACTGCAACCGATAATAATTGTTGCATTAAAACATGATAATCATGAGACTTCAAACCACTAATTTTACAATCCACCAACGGCACGCATTTTTTGAAATTTGAACAATAACCATCGGGACCTTTGAAATCATACAACCTTTTGCAAAATATTTTTTTCTCCAATTTTGATAATGTATACGGAGCTGGTGGAAGATATGTTTTGGTTCCACGGGGTTGTGCATAAAGACCATGCCGAATACCCCAATCCTCTAAATCATGTCTACAATTAATCCCATCTTTTGATTTGTTATCATGCAACATTGTACTTAGTGTGCTTTCACAAACATTTTTCTCAACATGCATTACGTCCAAATTATGACGCAATGGAAGTTCCTACAAAAAAAATTAACATTTAAATTTTCTATATATTCTTTTTTTTAGATTAATAAATAAAAAAGAGATTTGAATACTAACCTCCCAATATGGCAAGTCAAAAAAAATTGATCTTTTTTTCCACCTTGATAGCTCCTTTTTTACAGAATTATCATCTTCATTATCTTCATCCTCACTACTGTCATCGATCTTCCTTTTCTTACTTTTTCCCTTAATCTGCTCTTTTCCAAAATCATTTGGAAAGTCCTTCAAAATAAGAAAGATGTTTTTACCTGTTAGAATTCTAGGCATCTTTCCATCCTCTATAGTGTTATCAAACCAAGCTTTTTTTTTCCTCAACGGATGTGAAATAGGAAAAAATCTTCTATGACCCATATAAACATTCTTTCGACTATATTTCAACCATCGACGATGAGTATTGACACCACATAATGGACAAGCCTTTTTACCCTTTACACAACATCCAGCAAGATTAGCATAAGCTGGAAAATCATTTATCGTCCATAATAAAATAGCTCTCATATTAAAAAGTGTCTTACTAAATGCATCGTACGTCTCAACTCCACTACTCCACAAGTAATGCAAATCCTCTACTAATGGCGCCATATATACATCAATATCATTCCCCGGTTGCTTTGGACCTGGAATTAGAAGTGTTAGCATAATATTTTCCTTCTTCATGCACAACATAGGCGACAAATTATATGTCACAAGCATTACTGGCCAACAACTATATTTGGAACTCAACATGGAAAATGGATTAAACCCATCTGTAGCAAGACCAAGTCTGAGACTACGTGGATCGGCTGAAAATGATTCCCAATTTTCATCAATTGTGCTCCATGTTACAGAATCTACGGGATGTCGCATCTTTCCATCACTGCTTTTATTATTGAAATGCCCCCTTAATGCTTCTGCCATCTTTTCAGATCTGAACATTCTTCTGAATCTTGGAATTATTGGAAAATATCTCAACACCTTAACCGGGATACCCTGCATAATCTCATTTGTATCCTGATTCATTTTCCATCTTGAGGAACCACATTTCGGACAGTCATTCAAATTTTTATACTCTTTACGAAAAAGACAACAATCATTCTCACATGCATGAATCTTTTCAAACCCCATATCAAATAGTTTGAGGAATTTCTTTACTTCATATAAAGTCTTAGGAAGTACATTATTCTTTGGCAAAAACAGTTGTTGCACATTAAGAAGCTTATCAAAACCAGAATCGGATAATCCAGTTTCGCATTTAAGGTTATACAAAATAGTGATGGCAGATAACTTTGTATGATCTATGCAACCAGGATATAATGGGGTTTCTGCATCTTCCAAGTTCTTAAGTAAATCATCGTGTCGTCTCTGTGCATCATCCTTATCTTTATCATCATCAAAAAAATTATGATTAAAGTAGTCTTCATCTTCATAGTGAATTGCTTTGAGTAAGTCGTACACCTCACTCTTTTTATTATTATTTTCAACATCTACTTGCTCGCCATGATTATACCACCTACGATCTTTGTACTTAGGATCCATTCCCTTTATAATTAAATGCTCAATGACGGTTTCACCATAATGATGACTAAGATTTCGACAATCTAAACAAGGACACAAAATTTTCTCTACATCCCCTAACTTTTTCTTCGCAACACGTACAAAATTTTGAGCTCCTTTTCCATACTCTTTACTGGTTCTATGTTTAAAATTGAAAGCAACAAGAATGTTAGCTTTCATTTTCAAAACATGTTAAGTCTAAAGTTATGTGTAAATTTACTTGTATATGATTACCTGTGTAGACGCAACCAGTCTTTCTCCATCATCATATATAATATGGAAGCAATCAAGTATCTAAAATTCAAAATAGTAATTGGAAATTAGACTATTTAAACAAGTAATGAATGCTAGAAGAGTTTTTGGGCCTTTTAGTTAGCTTGTTTAAATGTGAATACTCATTATGAGTTTCTTCTTGAGACGTATAGAAAATAATATACACATCAAGAAATACTTCATTAATATACACATCAAAAAATGGGGAGAAGAGGATGAAAAAAAGGACAGAAACCTAGGTTCTTCAAGTCGTCATGAGCTTCAAATATATGTTGTAAAATATTGGCTTATCATTTTAACATTTTTTATAAATACAATCAACTGACGATGCAAGGATAAACACAAGAGCTCAGAGTACTAAAGTGTGTAGAATTTGTTTATTTGATCGAATTTAAGTAAAGCAAAGTAATCAAAATTCGAGGATGCAATCTAATGTAGCAATTATTTGATACTATGTAACCAAAAATAAAGAACAAAAACTGAAAAAAGAAGTAATTAACTTTAATTGATTACCTTTAAACATCATAAATGAACAATTAATTTAACTTTAAACCATCGTTAAAGTAATTAAATATCTTTACACAAGTCATTAATAAAATAATTAATTAACTAATTTCAACCATAACTAAAACGATTGATTTTTTTTGGCAAGGCCAACCGTTTTTTATTGAGGACCGTCCACTTTTATCACAACAAAAGTAATAAATACGTATTAAAAACAGGAGTTAGGTCGATTGTCTGAATGACTAAACTTACTCAAGCACCACGTATAGTGCAACATACAAACCAGGTTGCAAAAGAAAACGCATATAAGCTCCACGCTGGAAGCAACTCGTAGAAACAAACGTATCTAACAAACTTAGATACGATAGGACACTACTATCTATGAAAATTGACCCAAACCAACTACAAATTTCCAACACAGCTAGCTAAAAAATATAGCCTAAGCTAGCATTCAGAAGACAACCAGATTGCCAACAAGCAACAGAACATATTTCATAGAGATGCAAATTTCAAAGATGGCCAGGGAAGACCATAACCAAATGCAGCAACAAAAAATTTGCAAAACAAAAGATTAAACCATAATCATCACCTAGATCAAGTAGAGATTACCGATACCAAATCTAGTAAAAAAATGCATAAATTTCCAAAGCAGGCATCACCAACAAACGAGTGTAACACTGCGACATGACAATAGGAACATGAAGCCAGAAACATAAAACATACAAGTAACCAACAGAGGCATGACACAACTAAAATGCATATACAACGTTCAAAATGTATTGGTTAACGCGTTACCTTCTGACATTTAGTTGTTATGTATAAACATTGAAAAGCTACACTGGGAAACATCCACATGAATTTAGGCCACAAACCAAAAGGAATTATGTAAGCCAAACTGTTTCCAAAAAATTTGCCATTACAACGGCGCTATTTTGTAGCACCGGAGTAATGTCTATGCATTACCCCTCTCCTGATACTTGGCTTGCGCCTTTAACAATAAATTTGGTTCCTGATACTTGATGTCAGTAAAGAGTCTGATCATTTGCTTCCATTTACATAATTCTTCATTAATGAACCCTTTGGTTGAACATCATCAAAAACTTTAAGCAAGTACTTTTTCATACCTAATTTAGATCTTATATTTACATGTTCACATTACTTATTCGAGACTTTCTGAAGTACATCATAGCTAAATTGTACTCCATATTGTACCTTTCGAATATTCAAAAAACATGTTAACTGCAATGCGTAATGTGGTGAAGCAAAATTTTAACATTTCGATCATTTGCATTTGCATTTCGATCATGTGCTTTTATGCCACATTGGTTTTGTACGCTAATGTTGTTTATTATTGTCTTATCTGCATAATTATGTTTGTTTATATGTAGTTCAAAAAATTGGATTTTCTCCCATGTTTCACTCTTCTACAGTTCAAATTAACCAGAATGTTTATACCATCATGTTACATTCCTTATTTTACATGCTTGTTGAAATGTTTTATGCATTGTATTGACTGGACTTGTTAAATGGAATTATTAGAAAATGATCAAAAATATCAAAGTGATAATTTTATAATTTTGGCTTCACTGATATTTTAACATATATATTTTTTCATTTATTTTTGAAGCCTGTCAAAAAAGAGATGTGCTTTTGTGCTACATTGGTTTCATAGCCTAATGGACTAAAGAATTAGTCTTGTATATACTACACCGAGGACATGCAAGTTTAATATAGTTCAGTTTCAGAATTTTGATTTTCTCATTTACCAATTAAATCCAACTGTCCAATTTGATCAAATCTTTTCATTTTTATAACTATTGTTTCTTTGGTTTTTAGCATTGTCTCACGTCCAAAATAAATAAAAATAAAATGCATCTTATAGGACCATAATTTATGCATAAGACGTATTTATTTTGAAATAATCTCAGAAACACATTTTTCCTTCTTCTTTTTTGTTGTGTGTGTGTTTGTGTGTTCTATATTTCTTTGCAAATCAACAAAAATATGACAATGAGAATTGTTCAACAGGGATTGTACAAGTTATACTGATTAGATGATTACAAATTTTCATCATATTATGAGGTGGAATTAATCCTTTAAGCATTGACAAATGCTTTTCCTACCTTCATTTTAACTTCGGCAATTGACAATGTCATCATTAGTTTTGTAATAAAACATAATACGTTAAAAACTTAAAATACTAATTTATTGGAGTTAATACCTATATTGACTTCATCCACACTCTCTGATATCATTTGCATTTGGACTGCTTACTCTGAAACTAACGCAACCCTAAAATGCTTAGATAGGCATACTAACTCAAATATCTGAAACTTAATCTAAAAATTAGAAATAAAGGAAAATTCCAATCAGCTCTAACTTACTCTGAAACTTCAAGGACAAATGGCGTTGATTGCTACAAATTCACGTCCACTGACTACAGCTCGAACTAGGGCTAACGAAAGCTCGAATTCAACGGGGACGAGAACGAGGGCAAACGGGAGAGCGAGAACGAGGGCAAACGGGAGAGCTGGACCACTGCAACGCGGACAAGGATAGGGGAACGAGGTTGCAATGCCGATGATTACAAGGACGGCGAATTATTTTTCGGAGGAAGCGAATTGATTTGGATGTGGAACTGAAATTGGGGGAAGTCTTTGTTAAGGTGGGTTCGTAGAAAAGGAGGGAAGGAAAATAAAATTACCGCCTTTATTTTACACAGCGTGCACGCTAATAAAATTTAGCATAAGTTAACCCTTTCATAGCAACCGTTTCAAAAACGCTGTGCACTGGTGCTGAGAAAACCAACTTTTCTTGTAGTGGACCCTGGTCGAGGGCTCATCCTTTTGATTTTTCTTGGCCTCCAAAGTGGTCTCTAATTTCTAGAGTTTTAGAGCTTGCTCGTTAATAGCCTTTTTAAGAGCCACTTTTTCTATGGCAAGTTTGTGGCTCCTATGCTATGCGAACTCAAGCCGAGTTTGTTATATCTGAGACTTATCTTCAAAGGATTTTCTTTACTATTCTAACTTTTTCTCCAAGGCCTCACAGGACCTCTTGATCTCCTCTACCTCCTTATCCAAATTAGAAATGAATCAGTCATTGTCTTTCTTTTCTAACCCTTTCTTTTGAAGAGCTACATGTATCTTTCTGTTAACGTCAGGCAAAGCTTGTACGAGTCTCTTCCATATAAAATACCAATCGTATATGTCTTTTACACAAGCTGTGATATTTTTGGCTACGTCACCTGGAATGACTTTCAGGTGATAAGCTAATTTAACCCCATTGAAGCAAAGCATAAGGAAAGCTCTTTGAAGCTCAGCTAGTTATGGATTTGAGGTAGATTATGTCACTGCCTTAGGAACATGAGCAGGAGACGCAATGTTTGCACTCTCCTTCCCTCCTTTCTTGTTCTTTCCCATGGTGCCTTGCCGAGTATGATTCATAAGATGGCTCATGGTGTTGGTGCGAAGAATCGTGCTTACGGTAGCCAGAAGAGTGACCTTAGAGTTCATAAAAAAATGGGGGCACACTGTAATACCCTTAATTTTTATACAACATATAAAATTTAAATATTTAATTATGGAATAATTAAATATGAAGTTAAGATATGTGGGATTTGTCATATAAATCATTTGACAAATTAATATAGGGTAGCCTTAATAAATACACTATAGAGGATAGTTTAAAGGAATTAATAAGAATAAATAAGGGATGGTAAAAGAGGAAAATAGATTAACATACCCCACTCTTTTCTCTCTCATTCACCTTCATTTTCCACCCTAAAACAAAAACTAAACAAAGACCAAACATTAATAATCAAAGAAGGAAATAAAACTTAAAAGGAAAAGTAGAAATAAAGTAGCTAAGACAAATCTTAACATCTCAACAAAGCTTTAGGTGAACAATATGCTCCATCTCATGTTTTATGCGTTATAAAATTTGATTTGCTAAAATTCCAAATTTTTGGATGCTTGAATCTTGCATTTGGATGGAATAATCATGGATATGGATTTTTGAATGATTTATATTAATTATCTAATTTTTAGGAATTTTACTAAAGGGTTTTAATATGAAAAACTAAGTTTTTGATCTATAAATGGTTTAAAATTTTGATATGACATTTGGATTATTATTTTGGAGATAGGTGTTAAATTTCATAAATTTTGAAATTAATATGAATATTTTATGAGTTTTCTAAGTTAGAAAATGGTTGAATTTTGGAAATTAATTATTTAAAATATGAAAAACAATTATTTTGGTCAAAAGTTTTACAGTAGGTAGAAAATGATAAAATAGATTTTTCATGATTTTTTAGGATTTTCCCATAATTTTATAACTTATATGAATTAATTAGTAAAGAAAAATACTAATTAATTACGAAAAAATAAATATATAAATTAATTAATTAATTGACTATGCTAATTATATGGGTTAACATTTTCTGGAATGTTGTTGAAACAACAAGAGAATTGGCCAATAGAAAGCCAACAACAAATTGGGTTTGGTAGAAAATAATTATTTAAAGGGGTAATAAATCAGCTTTTAATTTAATTACAAAATTATCATTGAGCCATTTTTAAATAAGTAAAACAAATCATCCAAGGCTAAACTTTATATTAAGTAAGGAAAAACTACGTTTGAAAGCTAAAATAAGGGTGGTGGGTACCACACCAAGATCCAGCATTTTAATACATATACTAAACTTTTGTTACAAATTCCTAGCGATGGCTTTAGAAATTCATTGCGATAACTCAAACAAAAAGATTCCTATCGACAAATCTAAAATTCCCAACGATACCTCCTATATTTATTTGCGATGACATATGTGATTGCAAGCGACGGCTCACTTGGCTTAAATAATCAATCGCGATGATCTACAGCGAAGGCTAAGATATATATATATATATATATATATATATATATATATATAGCGATGGCTTTTAGCATGTTATACATGAATGGTTAAAGCATCTCCAACATTCTATTCATCTCACTAAAGGTAATATTCAAACCCAAAAAGCAATACAACAGAGTACACTACAAATTCAAGTCAAACTGACGGGAAAATGTAATATACTTGGGTGCTTGTTGAACAAGTGCCTAATCTCCAAGCGTCTGTTCAACAAGCACCTCAAGTAAGGTGCTTGTTAAACCAATCTCTGGAGATTGGGCGCTTTTTTAATAAGCGCCTAAAGTAAGACACTTATTGAACTGATGCCTGGAGATTGGACACTTGTTTAACAAGCGCCTCAAGTAAGACGCTTATTGAATACACGCTTGGAGAATGGGGAACAAGTGCCCAAGTATATTCCCTCCAACGGTTCTCACCCTCCTCATTTTCAAATACCATCATTCTTCACTCTCTTATCCTCCCACACAACATCCTGCAACATCAACAAACATTTTACTCTCACTTCTCTCATCTAATAATGTTTTCTGATTTTGATGCCAATGCCGCAAGATGCAGTTTTAAGGGATTCGATTTAGAAGATAGTAGAGTTCCGATTGTCAAAAGGTTAACTACTGCTAATTGGACTTTGGCAGAAGACTATGATTTATGTTACATTTGGTTTGCACTACCAAGCGATCTGATCCGAGGTGTCGACCAAAGTGGTGAAACATTTTGGGGCCGGATTAAAAATTGCTATAATCGAAAGAACATTGATCGCAAAAGATCGCTATCTTCGATCAAAGGTCCTTTTGGAAAAATTAATCGTCAAACGTAAACATTTGATTCCTAAATGTTTAAGTTAAAGCAAACGAATCCTAGTGGATTTGAAAATGAAACGCATTTCCTAATTTTCATATGTCTATAATTTAATTTACAGTTTTCTAAATATTTAAGCGATTTTTTGTAGAGGATGGCGACAAATAAATTGTTTAAACAAATCAAAAGACCTGAGAATAAACAAGAAGCTCAATTTTATCAGTTCATGCATATTTATGACCTGCTAGTTGAGCACGTAAAATGAAGACCTTCTCTTTAGAAAACCATTCAAGACGCCCGATCAAACAATTCCCAAGGTAAAGCGCTAAGAGTTGGAGAAAGCTCTAGCCCTGGGGAATCACTAGGAAGTTAGGGTAAGGGTCGGAAGAGAAGCTAACCCCAACCGAAGGTGATTTTGTTAGACCTCAGGGAGTTAAAGTAGCCAAAAAGAAGCAGGCTGCTGGGGCGGATCAAACAGAAATAAAAAACTCTTACTGGAATTCAAAGGTAGGTATAATCGTGCAATGGAGTTTTTGGGCTGCCCAACACCAAGAGAAAACGTTGAAATTGGATTCGACTTCTTGCTAGAAACAAACAAAGAAATGAAGATGCATTAATGTTTGTGGAAACGTTGAATATTTCTGAAGAACAACGAGAGTATACAGAATCTAGGAGGAGAAAAATTATGAGATGTAGGCATAAGGAGGGGTTGCAATTGTATTTGTATTTTTAGAACTATTATTTCTTTGAATTTTTAGTTAACTACTAACTTGAACTTAATCTAGTAATTTTAGAAGTATTACAAACAATTAAGCTTGGTTCACTTCTCAACAATACCAAATGAAATTGTGACCCATTACTTGATATGAAATGCAACATAAATACATTACACCGACAATAAGAACAACAATAAGAACTTAACAACAATAATAAACTTTTACTGATTTCCAAAAAGCTCCAAAGATGATTTATTAGATTGTTTTGTAGTATTTGGTGGAATTAAACACTACAATATGACATTTGGCTAGAAACATGAAACTGAGTTCCATTGCGTTTCTAATAGTATAGTTGCGTCATACATTCGGTATTGCTGGACCACCCTCATAGAAAAATTCGTCTTCCATGTCTCTTTCATCCTCAGTAGTCATATTGTATAAAATAACACAAGTGTATATTATTTTTGCCATTTTAAGTGGCGACCAAAGTCTTCATGGATTACTGACTATGACAAATCTTGATTGAAGAGCACCGAATGCTCTTTCAACGTCCTTTCTCTGTCCTTCTTGCATTGCTGCAAACTTTGATTGTTTATTGTTTAATGGGTTAGGAATTGTCTTGACAATGGTACTACATTTAGGGTATATACCATTGCCAAGATAATATCCATGATCATATGCGTTACCTCTTACACTAAAGGAACATGGAGTTGATCTACCACTAGTTAAATCATCGAATAAAGTATATTATTTCACTACATTTAAGTCATTGTTAGAACCTGGCATTCTGAAAAAGGCGTGCCAAATCCATATGTCATATGTGTTAATTCTGTGTTTCTAGTGTTTTAATGATGACAACTATATCATCATATATTTCAAGTATATAACTATATTGCATGAGAAAGGGCCACAACAAAGACAATACGACTACTACCAAGAAGGATTGAACACATTCAAGAAATTCAAAGATCGTCAAACTAGAGTATGTATATGGTCATAGAATTATATGTAAAATCTCCTTGGTATCTCATATACACATATACATGCCTGCATACATAACTATTTACAATAAGCTTGTTTATTTCTATATTTCGAAAAGGCAAAAATAAACTTATATTTTTTTCTAAGTTTACTCAGTTCAGTTGACCGAGGTATTTTCTCAGTCGACTGAGGGTAGTCAACTGAGAAAATACCTCAGTCGACTGAACCTTGATATTTTTCCATCATTCAAGTGTTTTGAAATTTGGCGCGAACTCTTCTACTCTTATTCAGTAGACTGAATTTTATACTTAGTTGACTGAACGCTGTATAACGTCTACTTTCTTAAGAGTCACTTTGAAAAGTTGCAACCTTTCTAACAGTAATAATCATCTACGAATGGTTGCAACCGTTTTCTTTATCTCTTTTATTTCTATAAATACACTACAAGATCAGAATTCAAAACTTAACTTGGTAACTTACTTACTTGCAATTTCTGTATTCTTTGATCTCTTAGTACTCATTGCAATTCAATTCTCAATATTTACTCAAACTACTTCCATAATCACAAACTATACACTTCCACATTACCAAGGAGATTACAGGAAGAATTGTACCAACAGTCAATATATGTGTTATTTGGAACGCAAAGTTTGTCAAAGAAATCAGTTATATTAGCTTATTCGTCCGGGCGAAGTGAGGGTTATTTGATTAAAGGAAATACCGAATGGAAGCTTGAGGATTGGACGTAGGACGGGAGGTCCGAACCAGTATAAAATATCTAGGGTGGTTACTCTTATATACTTTATACTGTCATACACAGTTATATAGTTCTACTTAGATTAGTATATATACACTTACTATATACACAAACCATGTTATATACAATCCACCATACTCTAATATATAAGTTACATTATATAAAGATCCTATAGTGACTAACAATTGGTATCAGAGCACGATCATTTCAATCTACAATAACACGTAATTGAAAAATCATTAATATGGTAGGCACTTTTCAAGAAGGTCAATGAACTTCTCCTCCTCCACTATTTACTAGTTCTAACTATGCTTACTGGTTAACACGATCTCATGACACTGGGAGTCAAATTAACAGATTTTGATTTACTCACACGAATTTTAAACTCTTTGACAAATGAATGGGAAAGAAAAGTTTAAGCCATCGAAGAAGCTAATGATCTTTCCCAACTCAAAGTCGAAGAGCTGATAGGAAATCTGATGTCCTATGAAGATTACTTGCAGACTAGAAGGGATCAAAATCATGAAAAGAAAAACATAGCATTCCAAGCGAGTAACGAAGATTCGGACTTAAATGAAGATGAGATTATTATTATTGCCAAGAACTATAACAAATTCAAGAAGTTCAAGAAGATGACCAGATTACAAAATGGAGGCAAACCAAACTCCTTAAATTAAACATCGATTAAATGCTATGAGTGTGACAAATTTGGCCATATGAAGAAGGATTGTCCACAGCTCAATTACGATAAAAAGAAAAGCAAGTTTGAGAAATTCAAGAAAAAGAAATGAGCATTTCAGGTAACATGGAATGATTCGGATTGATCTTCTTCATCTGACAGTTATAGTGAAAGCGACTCGGAACAAGTAAATGTGTGTTTTATGGCTAACACCGATGAGGTACGTCCTGAACTTACTTATGATGAAATAATGGAAATTAGCATTGAATTAGATGATAAGTATAGAGAATCAAAAAAATTAAATAAGGAATATATGGGAAAGTTAACTAGAGCAGAATTAGAAATTGGATTATTAAAAGATGAAAAAACAATCTTAGAAGAAGAACTAGAAATTACTAAAAAAACGTGCAAGGTTATTATCTCAAAATGACATCTTATTACATGATTTAGAAAAATATGAGTTAGAAAAAGTTAATCTTGGAAAAGAAAAACTAGAATTACAAGCAAGCTTAGATTCTAGATATTGAAATTTGTGATCTTAAAAGTAAGTTAGATAAAATAACAAATAATGTGATAAAATTCAAAAAAGGAAAACAAAATTTAGAAAATTTGATTAAAATATCTAAACCATCTGGAAATCGAAATGGATTGGGTTTTAAAAGCAAACAAAAGTCAAAGAATTATAGCACATTATACACCAAATTCAAAAAGCCAAAGTTAGAAACTAAGATTAAGAATTCTTACACAATATGGTCAAAATATGGATTCCTAAAACATATAATAAAGTAATTAGACAAAAATATTTGATGAATTTTTAAAGAAAGTTATATATAACAATAATTATGTTTCTCAAGGAACTAAATCTTCATGGATATGCCTACCTTATTCTACTAACACGTAGGACCCTAAACAAAGAATGTGGGTACCAATTAAATTTTCCTATTTTGCAAGTACCCAAAATTAAACTGAAAAGTAAAGAGAAATGGATACTCGATAGTGGTTGTTCCAAGCACATGACTGGAAATGCTCATATGTTATCAAATATAACATATATCAATGGTGGCACTGTGACATTCGGAGATAACTTAAAAACATTTGTCATCGGCATTGGAGAAGTCATCAATATAGGTATTTCTAATTCTCTTATTATCACTAATGTTTTATTGGTGGAAAATTTGAAACATAATTTATTAAGTATAAGACAATTATGTGATAAAGGATTTAAAATTAATTTCAAGAAAAATAAATGCAATATCCTCGACCAAAATAAAAATCTAATTTTTGAAGGATTTAGAAATCGAAACATATATGTTTTAAACATGAATGTCAAAAATGACACTAATTTGTGCTTAGCCGCAAATCATAATGATCCATGGTTATGGCATAAATGTTTCTGTCACATAAATTTCAATAATATCAATAAACTAGCTAAAAATGAATAAGTTAGAGGATTATCAAAAATCAAATACAAAGTTAAAAACTTGTGTGACGCTTGTCAATTTGGTAAACTAAAGAAAAGTTCATTTAAATCTAAAAAGGAAATTTCCACAAAGCAACCTCTCGAACTACTCCATCTAGATTTATTCGGACCGACTCAAATATGTTCATTAAATCATAACAAATATGTTTTTATAATTATTGATGATTTTTTAGATATAATTGGACATTATTTTAAAACATAAAAGTGACACTTTTGAAATTTTCAATATTTTTGTTAAACGAATTAAAATTTTGATGAAATTAAAAATTAAAAGTATATAAAGTGTTCATGGAGATGAATTTGAAAATGAACTATTTACAAATTTTTGCAACAAAAAGGAAACTAGTCATAATTTTTTATTTTCACTTACACCACAACAAAATGGTGTTGTAGAAAGGAAAAATCGAACTTTACAAGAATGTGCATGAACTTTACTAAATAGTAGTAACCTAGCAAATTTTTTTTGGCCGATGCTATTGCTACCGCATGATATGTATTGAATCGTGTAACACTTAGACCAATGACTAAAACACATGCTATGAAATGTTCTTAAAAAGGAAACCTAAAGTATCGTATTTTCGAGTATTTGGATCAAAATGTTTTATTTTAAACACAAAAGACTATCTAGGAAAAATTTGATTCTAAAGTTGATGAAGGAACTTTTGTTGGCTATTCGGACCGAAGTAAAGCATATAGAATTTTTAATAAACGAACAAACATTATAAAAGAAAGTCTTCATGTTTTGTTTGATGAAAATTTTAAAAATAATGATGATGATGAAGAAGTAATAAATAATAATAAAGCTAAAGTACCTATACATGAATATAATGATGATAATATCAATAACAATAATGATAATATAAAAATCACCACCTAGGATATTAAAAGACCATTCAATTGATAATATAATTGGTGATTTAAATACAAAAGTATCAACCAGAAAACAGTTAAATCAAATGAGTCATGTTGGAGTTATATCAAATTTTGAACCTATAAATTACAAAAAAAAATCGAAAGATGATTTTTGGATTATTGCCATGCAAGAAGAACTTAATCGATTTGAAAGAAATGACGTATGGGAACTTGTACCAAGACCAAATGATCAATTCGTAATTGGAACAAAATGGATTTTTAAAAATAAAGCAGATGAAAATGGAAACATAGTTCGAAATAAAGCAAGATTAGTAGCTCAAGGATATAATCAAGAAGAAGGAATTGATTATGAAGAGACATTTGCTTCGGTAGCACGCCTCGAAGCAATACGAACATTACTTGCTTTCACATGGCATCATAATTTAAAAAAAATTCAAATGGACGTAAAAAGTGCATTTTTAAATGGATTTATAAAAGAAAGAGTTTATGTTGAACAACCTCCACTATTTGTTCATGAGAAATATCCCGATCATATGTTTAAACTTAAAAAAGGCTTTGTATGGATTAAAATAAGCACCTCATGCTTGGTATGAAAGATTAAAAACTCATCTACAAAATTCAGGTTTTCAAATTGGTAAAATTGATTCAACTTTGTTTATAAAACGAGAAAATACTGATATATTAGTTGTAAAAATATATGTTGACAACATTATATTTGGATCAACTGATGAAAAATTATGTAATGAATTTTCTAAAATTATGTAAATGAATTTGAAATGTCACATATGGATGAATTAAACTACCTTTTGGGTTTGCAAATAAGACAACTAGAAAATGGAATTTTTATAAATCAAGAAAAATACCGTCGAGGTTTATTAAAACGCTTTGGAATGGAAAATATCTCAAGTAAACCGACTCCGGTGAGTACTACTCTACATTTAGATAGATTTGAAAATGGAAAAGACTTTAATCAAAAATTATACAGAAGTATGAAATGATCTTTGTTATACTTAACGGCTAGTAGACTAGATATTATGATGAGTGTATATTTATGTGCACGATTTCAGGCACAACCAAAGGAACCACATCATTGAGTGGTTAAACGAATTTTAAGATACTTAACCAACACCAAAGTTTACGGTCTTTTTTACCCGAATGGGAGCTCGTTGAACTCGTGTCATATAGTGAAGATGATTTTGTTGATTGCAAAACGGATAGAAAAGGCACAATTGGCACATGCCACTTTATAGGTCAATCTTTAGTTTCATGGTTTAGTAAAAAAACAAAACTGTGTTTCTCTCTAGACATGTGAAGCCGAATACATCTCAGCAGCTTTAGCATCATAAGTAATTTATATGCAACAAACTCTTCAAGATTTTGGTAAAATCATAAAAATTTCTCCTATATATTGTGATAATACTAGTGTCATAAATTTATCAAAAAATCCTATTAATCATTCTCGAACAAAACATGTTGATATTTGTCACCATATCTTAAGATAATGTTGAAAAAGGTATTATATCACTTGAATATGTGAATATTGAAAATCAAATTGTAGATGTTTTTACCAAACCACCGAACGAACCAAATTTTATAAAAATAAGACAAGACTTAGGAATTTGTTCTTACAATGAATTAGTAAACTAAAATATATAACTTATATAACTCAAATAAAATGCACTCAATAATTTTGTAAAAGGATTTACAAATGTTTTTATCCGTACAAAAACTAGCTAACTTTTGTTATACGGTTAGAATTCTACCATCCTAACAAACAAACTGCTAAAAATAGTAAACAACACATATATTAAGGAATTCTTCTGAAAAATAAATACATATATTCTTTTCACCAACTTCAAAACCTTACACCACTTCTATTCAAAATGTCATCTGATCACGACTCCACTTATTCAACTATCGACTTTAGCTCACCTTCATCGAATAATACCTACATATCACCAACTAAACCACATCTCCATCAATTCGATCAGCCTCTCTAAACATTATTGCATCACCTACGTATCACACTGGCATTTCTCCTAAGGAAAAGAAAACCAAATGAGAAATTGATCTTGAATCGATATCTCTCAACACCAAAGTTGATACGATATACCACCATCAACAAGAAATAATAGGAGTTCAACGAGAAATGTATTATGAGCAACGACGTCAAGGATCTCATCTTAACTTTCTTGAAAAATGTATTCTAGCAATTTGTAGTCATTCGCAAACAAAAAATTGCATTCATAAAAAAACTCCTCGTTTAACCGAAACTCCTGTAAAAGCTTATAACATTACTCCAAGAAATTTATGCAAGCCAAGACCATCAGACCAAGACTAGATTGATACTCCAGCTTACCCAAGTTGGTCTCCACAGAGGATGTTTGTTGAAGAGATAAAGGTTGAGCCGAATTCGTGGGACTTACAAGAAGTTACAAAGTCTGACTCCTCTGAAAAAAACTAAAATTTTGATGGCGATACATCTAAATATTTGTTTGATGAAATAATGTTTTATTCCTATTATATATATTGGTGTATGTAATAATCATTTGAAATTTTCCACATTCAAATATTCAAAAACAAGCCAATTCTAAAAATATATGTTAATCCAAAAAATGGATCAACACCCAGGTTTGAGTTTGAAAGCACCAGCCCTGTTCTGACAGAGCAATATCACAGATAACAGATATAGAAAAGAATAGTAAAAGAAAGAATTTTTATAGTGGTTCGGTTGTTAATAAAGCCTACGTCCACTTTATAATTTTATTATAGACTGATTGCTGTTACAAGTATTGTTTGATTACAAGGCTTTGATTATGCTTAGGTAGATTGAATCCCCAGAGTTGGAATCCACTGGAGAATCACAGTGATTTCCTTTGGAGATTGTTATAAGGGAGGTAGAGAGTGAAGAATGTTTCCAGCAGAGCTTCAGCAACCAATCCGGAGAAGATTCAGTTTATGTTGCAGGTAGGATGGCATTAAAAGGGATAGGAGAGCTTCTGGGCAAGACCATTTCGTCAATTGCTCGCAGGTAGGTATAGAACGTCCTAGGAAGGTTTAGCTCGCGATCTAAGCCAGAACCATGGATCGCTAGCGATCCATGGTCTATGGATCGCTAGCGACCCATAGACTTGGCTCGCTAGCGAGCTAAAGACTTAGTATCTTCTAGGTGCTCTCTCCATCTCTTCATAAGGTTAGGTCGCAAGCATTATGGCATTATATGGATCGCTAGCGATCCATCGTGTATGGATCGTTAGCGATCCATCGTGTATGGATCGTTAGCGATCCATACACTAAGAATTTTTCATGCTCCTGTCTCCAAGACTTCTTATCCCTATTTCTCTCAGCAAAACAATATGTTAGCATGGATCGCGAGTGATCTAAGCTCTTTGATTGTTTCTGAGGTTCTAAGTTTGGGTTGCTTTTATGGCCTTGCATTGATGTCGTTCGTGTAGTCTTGTTTCCCGTTGTTTAATTTGGATGACAATCTAGTGGCTGTTGCATCCAGCTGCTAATCGGAATGAACCAACGTTGGTCTCTTGGTTTAGTTGAATTTGGCCGTTGCCTTGGTAATGCGACTTGGCTCTCATTAACTCCTTGCCTTAGTCTTTCTAAGCCATCTTGATGTCACGGAATTCCTTTGTTTTTTGTTGGATCCTGCTGGGTTAAAAACCCAGATAACATTTTCCCCCAGACATCGTCGTTGTAAACAAGGCGTGCTCTCGAAGTTATCGTTTTCAATATCTGTCCATTGAATTCCAAGTGATCGCATTATAGTTTTACGAATACGTGGCAGGACATGCTGTTGATCACCTAGCTTTGGTCTTGACTGCTATTGCTTGCTTCAAAACGATAGATAAATATCAAAGGACGAGTTCGAGAAAAATTTGCCCTCACCTTATGGGTCTTTAGCGATCCATGTGTATGGATCGCTAGCGACCCATACAGTTGTAAAAAATTTCTTTGTAAGTTGGGTCGCTAGCGATCCATGATGGATCGCAGGTGACCCTATGCCTTAGCAAGAAATTTTTTGCTTCATCTTTTGTCTGCCTATATATATGTTCGACCCGACCCAATAGCTCATTCGACCCGAGATATTCTTGTTCCTTCACGCGATCTAGTCTCTGTGCAATCCAATTCTTGGCGATTCAAGAACTTGCTCGACCCGATTCATTGCATCGTTAGATCCATCTTGTCCAAGCTCCACGTCATGATTCTTAGACCGTTTCTCGTGAAACCCTAGCTGATCCATCCTTTTGCTGCCGATCCATACACTTGATTCGAAACCCTAGCTCGCATTTGAATTGCCCTAAACCCATCTTTAGCTCGCCGCCGACCCATCACTACCTCACCACCGACCCGAGTACTTGTCACTAGCTTGCCTTTGGGACTGTTGATCTAAGTCTTCGACCAATTTCACGTTTAAAGTTTAATCCGAGGTGGGTCTGCTAATTAGTTTGATAATTACAGCGTTCGTGTAACGATTTGATGGTGAGTTTGCAATGTTGGTCATGAGAAGTTTGAGTCCATTGCGATTTCTAGGAAGAAGATAGTAAATCGAGTCGCGAGTTCTTTATGGAATGACATTTGGATTTTGTCCTGATGCTCAGCAAGCTTTGCTATCTTCTTCCCGAGAATCAAAGTCAACTTGTGCAGTGTTACATAGTTGAGGCAACATGACATATCATAGTTGCTGAGTTACAATGTTTTCGTTTGCACGCTTGGTGTCCCCATAATGAAAAGAATCTTCCATGTCGCCTCGAACAACGGATCCATTATTGATCATTGATCGATAACGGGTAAATGTAGGAGAATAAAAACAAAATTAAAGCGATGCGAGAAGTCCTTTTCTTCTTCCTCTACGAGCGAATTATCTACACGGGATAGAGCGTTTGCAGTGTTTCAGGCACCGAGTTTATCCCATATAGATAGCACATTGCACTTGCCCCAGTTCGCACTTGAAATCGATGTGCCAATCATGAATTCATGTCTTTTCGGAATTCAAGTGTGGTAGGGGGAACTATTAGTTTAGGATAGAACTACCTGACCGTTTTGGATGCGAGTTTTGTATTTAGAATGAAGCAACCATCCGTGCATCGTAAGTCAAGTGGGGGAAGCTCGGCACTCTTGGAAGCCGAGTCATACCCTTCCTCCTTCCACTTCGTAGGCTCAGTATGGCTAGTTGGTCCCGGGTGGTTCGGTTTTGGACCAAACGCCTCTTAACTTCAGAGTTCTACTCAACCCTCCAGAGAGAGCTTCTTCGGTGGTTTCTGCTAAACTCCTTCACAACATCTGCGCGCAACACGGCATACCGGAAGAGGATGTGTGCCTGCCGGAGAAGAATGAATTCGCTCACTCGCCTCCTCTGGGGTATACCGTGTGCCATCGATACATGTGTCTGAATGAAGCCGTGCCTCCCTTTAATGAATTTCTATGGGATCCTCTTTCGAACTTAGGCATTGCCCCATTCCAGCTCCACCCTAATGGTTATGCCATACTGACTTGCCTACATGTTCTTTTCATGCGGACGTTCAATCGCGCTGCAAAATTTGACGAGTTGCGGTACTTTCTATCCTTCAAGAGGAGAGATGACTGCCCTTCCTTGATTGTGATTGAAGCCCAAAGGAACCAGAAAATCGTCTTACGTATCCAAAGTAACTTATCACAATTCAAGACGCAATATTTCATCGTTAGATGCCTCGAGGGGTTCAATCGTCGGTGGATGACAGGGAGTAAGTTCCTTTTTTCCATCCATTGAGCTCTGATGCATTGCAATGAAGTTTCTAACTAAGCATATGCCTTTTACAGTTATTCCAAGGCCAAATAGAGACGTGGCTCTCGATGAAATTCTTCAGACTTTGAAGGCTATTGATGTCGAGGAAAGATGTGTTAAAGTTCTGCTAACCGATGAAAACTTACATCGATATGGACTACTGCATTTGGGTCGATCGACCGTTCAAGTTGAAGTCCCTTTTCCCGCTCGATCCAGGCTTTGCACACGATCCACTTCTTCTTTCACGACTCCGAAGAAGGCGCTTCTCAAGAGAGAGAGGGCTTGTTTGGAGAATCAACTGAAGAGACCTGTGAATAAGGGGATGTCACTACGACTGGACTTAGTGGCCTGGTCAGAATGCCTCCGATCTTGGAAGAAGGAGAAGAGGAGTTCAAGCAGAGAGAAGGCGATGCCGCATTAGACTTAGAAAAGGAAGAGGTGGAACTCGAGAGTAGTAGCGACAAGTCCACTTCTAGTGACTACTTGTCAAAATCCAATGGTGGGGACTTGGAGTCTTACGATGAGACTCTGGAAATGAGTACCGTTCTTCCGAGTTCACCTCTTCCTGATACAAGTGACAAAGACAAAGCCCCAGAGGCCGGAGGGCATCAATATTCTCCAAGTAAGGACGTCGGAGTGGAGTTCGGGGATTTTAGCGACGTTTATGTTGACTTTGACACACTCATGAAAGAAGATTTTAAATTTGATGTGGTGCCTCCCCGCTTGAGCGATATTGCGCCAAAAGTTAGCCTAGTTCCGCCTACGATGGTCGAAGTTAGTCCGATTCCACCTACGACGGTCGTTAGTTCTGGTTCGTGATGACGTTTTAGTCCCACCTTAGAAACACACTACACAGTGCACTAGGATTACACTCGCTTCCATTCATTCCTTCATTTTTGTTGTGTTTATTTTATGGTTCTGAAACCTTTTATTTATGCTTCATGCTAGGTATGACAAGAGGGCACGGCTTTTAGATGACTTTGAAGAATTCACTGACTCGCAGCGGTATTCCAAGCATACCTCTAACCGACACCAACCCTGAGAGGCGGAGGAAGAATATAAACAGAGAAAAGAACAAGAGGCCGAAGCCCGCCGCCAAGATGAAAAAGAGCGAGGCCGGTCATATAAAGGCGGGTATGAGAAGAGGAGGTCTTTTGAGGAAAGGCAGAAACCATCAAAAAGGTCAAAGTTTGAACATCGTCCCCATTCTTCAGAGCTTGCTCTAACACATTCTTCAGTGGGCCAAGAAATTCCCGTTACTTTTGCTCTGATTCCGTCTTCAACTCATATCTCGTCATCTTCTATTGCTACTGTTGCCCTGGTGCTTCGCGCCCCCACCGGAGACATGCCTATGTCCTTTCTACGGGCCCCCCTAAACTTGAGGCAGCGTTCCCCAGATGGTTCTTGAAGGGGGTTAAGTTTAACCGCGATATGCACCCAGTTCGTAAAGATTCATATATGCCACATCTCCAGGCTATTCAGCGTTACTTAGAAAAAGCTGAAGGATGGGAAAAACTTTGTAAACAACTAGCGAATACGAATCGTAATAATTATCAGAAGATTCTCTCTTTCAAGTCAGAGAAGGACGACTTTGAGAGGGTATTGGCAGACCGCAATGCCAAGATTAAGCAGTTGGAGGAGGAAAAGGAAGCGGTGCTTCACGAGAGTAAGAAAAACACCATCCTGATGAAGGAAATGAAGGATGTACACGTGAGAGTCGAGATTGTCTACAGGGACGAGATCAAGAAGACTCACGCAGAGGAAGCCAAGTTGAAAAGGGAAGTGGCTGCTTGCAACGCCACCATTGAGGCTCAGAGGAAAACCATCGCTGTTCATGACCTTATTGTTGAGGGGCACAATAAGACAATCTCTGACCAAATTGAGACGATTGCCAGATTACAAGCCCAGGTCGCGAAGCTCAGTGTCGATAAGTCTGCTGTTGAAGTCGAGAAGGCCGCCATAAGAGAAGATTTTCTAGAGCTTTAGGATGCTTTTGAAAGAAAGATGGAGAAGCTAGATGCGACCATTCTGAATTTTTATGTCAACTCCTTGTTGCACCAGGGAAGTCTCATCTATTTGGGTCCGAAGTTCCCACGCACTCTCACTTTGGTTTAGGAAGAAATTTTGTCTCGTTTTTCCAATATCGGCGACGTCTATACCAAGCGAGAGTTGCAGGATCCCTACCTCAACGATGAATTGAAAAAGGTGTTGCTCGAGGGTCGGGAAATTGTTCGAGTTGAAAGAGAGAAGGAGGCCACTGATGCTGCCTTGACGACCGCCGCTGAAGCGCTCACCAGGCCTTTTGTTTCCGGCACGGGCGAATCATCAGGGCAACCCCACGACCTGCCAGCAAGTTCAGGGCTTAAAACCCTTCCTTAGGTAGTGGAGCCATTGAAAGAGGGGGAAGGTGGTGAGTATGAAGTCGACCTTCTCCACCATTCTTCTGGTGCAGGTAATGTTCCCGCTTCCTCTAAATTCGGGAGCTTCTAACTTACACCGCAAGAGCAGGAAGAATTTAACGCATTCATTTTTGATCTTATAGATCCATCTACCTTTCCCGTTGACGTGTCTGCTTCTTCGGCGTCCGAACCCACCGCTATTTCCACATTCTCTATGGTTGTTTCCATTCTCGTTCTAGTTTCCACTTCCGCATCTGGCTCGCAACCGGGGCCAGAGGCCGAAAAGATAGCCGCACTTCATGGCTTGGACAATCCTTCTGTGTCTTTGGAAGGCGACATAACAGCGGCAGAGGCCAAGGAGCAGGAAACTCAGATGGAGCAGCCCCAGAAGACTCAACACGATCCGGTCGCTGTTAAGAAGGAAAAGGTTGAACCGATCAAGGCCTCAATGAGCTCCTCCAAATCACGGAAAAGCAAAGGGAAGGGAGACTCTTCTGAGAAGGCTGCAGAGGAAGAAGCGGACATTTCCACTGAAGTGTTCATTGATATTACCGGCAGTGATAGCACTCCTGAGACGAGGCGGAAGCTGCTAACAAAAGGAGGAAAGGGGACATTGCCACTTGTACTTGTTTTATTTTATACTTATCTAGTTCTATGGTTAATAGAAAATGCTAACCATATCTAGCGATTAACAGAATTCACAAATTCTGAACTTAGCAGAATTTACAAATTCTGAACTTAACAAAACTCTGAACTCAATAAATTCTGAACTTGATAAATTCATAACTGGTGAATTCTTTGTTTGTAAATTCTGAACTTAATAAACTCCGGACTTAACAAAATTCTTTGTTCAAAAATTCTTTGTTTGGAGTGACAGAACTTGTGAACTTATTGTTTTCACGTGTTTTTATCCAAGTATCGTTGTATGCCCCCAAGTTCACAGGCTATTTACTTCAAACCATTTTCAAATGACCGGTAACTTAGGATTTAGATAATTTTCATATCTAGCTTGAAATTTGGCTAAGTCACAGCTAGATTTTCCTTTTTTCGAAAGTTTTGCAACTTTAGCATGTAATCTAAGTTTCTTGTAATATTCCAGCAAGTATGCAATATATGTGTGTTAGAGAGGTGCACGTTGCATGGGTTAACTGGGGCAATTTTAATCATTAAGTGTCCTTAGTTGGAACTTTTCTGTCAGTTTGTAGCATTCCATTTTTGTTGGAGGTGTGCTCATTATTCCCAATTATAGGGGTAGTTTGCGCTGGTTATGATATGCGTGGTTTCTGGGATCGATATGGTTCGCTGGTCCAGAAAAGTTTTAGTGCTCCTCGATGCCGCCTATCTTCGGGCGGTGTGAGTGGTTTAAGCTTTAAGAATAAGTGCGCGATTTCTCATGCTCCTCGTTGTTGCCTATCTCCGAGCAACGGAGGAGTTAGTATTTTGGAATTTAGTGCGCGGTTTATGAAGTGCACGGCTTTTCGTAGTGCGCGGCTTATGAAGTGCATGACTTTTCGTTTTCCCCAATGTTGCCTATCTTCGGGCAGCGTGAGGAGGTATTATTTTAGTGCGTGGCTTATGAGGTGCGCGGCTTTTGTTTTTCCTCGGTGTTGCCTATCTTCGGGCAACGTGAGGAGTTATTATTTTAGTGCGCGACTTATAAGGTGAGCTACTTTTGTTTTTCCTCGGTGTTGCTTATCTTCGGGCGACGTGAGGAGTTATTATTTTAGTGCGTGGCTTATGAGGTGCGCGGATTTTGTTTTTCTTCGGTGTTGCCTATCTTCGGGCGACGTGAGGAGTTATTATTTTAGTGCGCGGCTTATGAGGTGCACGGCTTTTGTTTTTCATCGGCGTTGCCTATCTTCGGGAAATGTAAGGAGTGTTAGTTTTAGCCTTTTCGGTGTTGCCAGAGCAACACCGGTTTTTAGAAGGCAAAGATTGGGTTCCGCCGATCTAACGGTTTGAGTCAATTTGCTTCCGTCGACCCGACGGGTAATTATTATGAACATGGTTTTGTTGGTTCGAGAGGCAAACTTTTTTAAGGAAAGCAAGGCTGTTTTTGCCTATGTACAATGCCCCCGGCATCCCAGGATGGCTTATTTGTTGGAAAATAAAAAATACATAAGATAGCTTTCAGACAAAGTAACGGCGGAGCGATTCGCTATTCCATGCCCGGGGAACTTGAGTTCTGTCGACGGTTGTTAGCTTGAAAGTCCCGTCTCTTAGCTTTTGATTAATGACATATGGTCCCTTCCAGTTTGGTCCGAAGGCCCCCGGAGCGGGGTTAAACTCGCTTGAGAACAAGATCTCCCACTTCGAAGGTTTGATTGTAAACTTTGGAGTTGAAGTACCATGCGACCCTTTTTTTGTGGGCGGCAGTTCTCAGCTCTGCTTCTTCTCTTTTTTCATCAACCATATCTAGCGATTCGAGTAGGAGCTACTCGTTTTGTTTTTGATTGAAATTCTACCTTCGGTGCAAGGTGACTTTTAATTCAACAGGAATCATTGCTTCTAAACCATATGCTAAGGCGAACGGAGTGTGGCCGGTTGCCGCTTTGTGGGTACTTCTGTAAGCCCATAGTACGAGTGGAAGTTCATCAACCCAGTTTCTTCTGGATTTTGCTAGTCGCTTTTTGATAGTGGACTTGATGATCTTGTTTATCGCTTCCGCCTGCCCGTTTGCTTGCGGATGAGCCACTTCGGAAAAGCTCTTTTCAATTCGGAAGCGCTTGCAGAAGTCTTTGAACTTGTCACTTTCGAATTGGGTTCCATTGTCGGTGATGATTTTTTGCGGCACACAAAATCTACAAATGATGTTTTTAGTTATAAAGTTAATAACTTTATTTGTGGTTATGGTGGCCAACGGTTCCGCTTCGACCCATTTTGTGAAATAATCTAAGGCAACTATGGCATATTTGGCTCCTCCTTTTGTTATTAGCCGGACGCCAATCAAGACGATCTCCCATACTGCGAACGGCCAAGGACTAACATCTATGTCAGCTCCGTTGAAGGAGTTCTCTTAATTTTGTTAAATCTTTGGCAGCGATCACATCTTCTGGCATGATCTGCAGCGTCGTGATTTATTGTTGGCCAAAAGTACCCGTATCGAAGGACTTTCTTCACAAGGGTCTGCCCTCCAGTGTGGTCTCCACATTCGACTTTATGTACCTCCTTTAAGATTCGTCGTGCTTCATCATCGATCACATACCTAAGAAGGGGGGTTGAGAATCCCCTTCGATAGAGTATTCCATCCTGTATCATGAACTGTGGCTCCTTTCGGAGGATCTTCTTCCGTAGATTCTGGTCAGTTGGAAGGGTTCCAGCATGTAGATATTTCTTTATCGGTGTCATACACATATCTAGTTCGACAGTGGTTTCGAGAATCCAGTCTACATCCATTTCTTCTATGCTTGGGTCGGCCAGAGTTTTGACTGGGACTAGTCCCAATGACTGAGCTTCTCTAGAACTTGCTAGCTTTGCCAAATAATCTGCCTTAGTGTTTTGCTCCCATGGGGTGTGAGTTATGGTGTAATGCTCGACGTTGCTTAGTAGTTCTTGCACTTTAGACAGGTATGGGGCAAGATTTTCCCCCCGAGCCTGGTATTCCCCCTTTACTTGGCAGACGACCAACTGGGAGTCGTTGTAGATGTGAATGGATTTTATCTTAAGTTCTTTCACCATCTTTAGTCCTGCTATGACGTCTCATATTCCGCTTCGTTATTCGTCGTAGGGAATTCCAAGCGCAAGGCATAGCATATGGCTCTCCCTTCGAAGGTTTCGAGTACTACCCCTGTCTCTGAACAGAGATTGTTAGATGCATCATCTACAAAGAGTTTCCATTGAGTCTCCTCCTTCAGTGGTGCTTCTTCTTCGTCGTCCCTTATGGTAAACTTGGCGATGAACTCTACTAACGCTTGCCCATTGATAGCTTCCTAGGATGGTATGCAATATCATATTCACTTAGCTCTATATTCCATTTGATGAGTCGCCCGGAAGTTTCGGGTCGGTACAACACTTGTTTCAAGGGCTGGTTGGTTAATACTTTGATTGGATGTGCCTGAAGGTACGGCCGCAACTTTCGAGATGCGATCAAGAGGCAATACGCTAGCTTTTCCAGTTTTGGGTAGTTCTTCTCAGCTCCGGTGAACCGCTTGCTAATGTAATACATGGGTCGCTGGATTTTCGCTTCTTCCCGCACGAGAGCGGTACTCAATGCATGAGGTGAGACTGTTAAGTAAATGAATGGGTCTTCTTTATCCATCGGCTTTGATAAGATTGGCGGAGCTTCCATGTATCGTAGCAGTTCTTCGAAAGCCGTTTGACAAGCTTCAGTCTATTCGAAGTTTTTCTTTCCCTTCTTCCGTGCATCGAAGAATGGTATGCATTTGTCTGTAGCTTTTGAGATAAATCGACTTAGTGCTGCGACTTTTCCATTCAAGCTTTGAAGTTCTTTCTTATTTCTTGAGGCTTGAACTTCTCGTAGCGCCGTTATTTGTTCTGGATTGTCTTCGATGCCTTGGGCACTTACTATGAACCCCAAGAATTTCCCAGAGGCTACTCCGAAGTGAAATTTGAGCGGGTTGAGCTTTATTGAATACTTCCGGAGTATTTCAAACATTTTAGTGAGATTTTCTAGATGGTTATAGCAGCTACTCGAGATTTGACCAACATGTCATCCACATAAACTTCCATTGTCTTTCCTATTTGACGTTTGAACATAGTATTTACTAGCCTTTGGTATGTTGCCCCGGCGTTTTTTAAACCGAATGGCATTACTCTATAGCAGTATGGTCCCAAATCGATGATGAAGCTAGCATTTTCTTGATCCGGCTCATGCATCAGGATCTGGTTGCAGCCCGAATATGCATCCATGAATGACATCAATTCATGCCTCTCCGTTCCATCCATAAGTTGATCAATTCTGAGGAATGGAAAGCTATCTTTTGGGCAAGCTTTATTTAGATTCGAGAAGTCAATACAAGTTCGCCATTTTCCATTAGACTTCTTTACTAAGATTGGGTTTGATACCCATTCAGGGTAAGTTTCATCTCGAATGAATCCGTTAGCTATCAGTTTATCTACCTCCTCCCTCAGTGCATTGGACCGCTCAGGGCCCAAGCTGCGCCTTTTTTCTTTACTGGTGTGAATTTGGGGTCAATATTGAGCATGTGACAAGCAATTTCGGGTGATGCCCTACACATATCGGAGTGCATCCAAGCAAATACGTCCAAATTGGCATGGAGGAATTTAATTAGTTCTGACCGCATCTTGTTTCCCAAATGCGATCCAATTTTAAGGACCCGTGTTGGGTCATCCATACAGACTGGGACAGACACCGTCAATTCTACTGGTGCTGCTCGATCCTCCTCTGAGCTCTTCTTTCTAGGGTCCAAAGCCTTGTCGAATTGGCTATGGTCCACAAGTCAGAGGTGGCTCTGTAGTTGCTATTCGGAGGGTTCACGGATGTGTAGGGTTTTCCTCACATCCTTTCCTTTTCCTTTCTTCTTGACTCACGCAATTCTACGATGTAGCATTCCCGGGCAGCGCTTTGGTCTCCTTTCACAATTCCGACTCCGTGCTCTATAGGGAACTTCATTGTAAGGCACCATTGGGCTAATACTCTCATGAAGTCGGCTAATGCGGAACATCCCAAGAAGGCGTTGTATGCTGACATTTCATCCACGATCACAAAAGTCTAAATAAGGGTGTCCCTGCGCTCACCTTCTCCAAGCTCCACAGGTAGGTCAATTGTTCCTACCGGCTATATGGGCTCACCGGTAAACCCCTAAATCTTTATTTAGCACGCGGATACTCTTTTCATGCCAATCTTCATTTGGTCGAAAGTATGTTTAAAGAGTATGTTAACGGAGCTGCCACTATCAACCAACACCCGCCGAACTACCGCAGGTCCGATTCCTACCATCACCACCATTGGATCAAGAGTTGGAGCTTCGATCCCTTTAGTGTCCTGATTTCGGAACACTATGTCATCATTCAAAACTCTTTGCAGCTTGGCCGGAGTTTCATCTTCTATAGCTAAACATGATTCCTTCGGAGCGTGCTTTAACGAACTTGCATATCGCTCCATTTCCCCTAAACTTCTTTCTGTGGGGTGTGGTCCCCCAGATATTGTTCCAATAATAAGTCTTTAGTCAGTTCGTTTCGACCCTTCTTTGCTAGTCCCAGCTTGATTCCTTCATTCTCTTGGATGCTGAGGAGTCGCAGATTGATCGAGGTTTTGTAGCTGTCTTACGTACTGCTGGAGTTTGTTATTCTGGATCAGCTCCTCAATGAGATTTTTAGTTGGCGACATTCGTTTGTATTGTGGTCGTGTCTTTCGTGGAAGCGGCAGAATTTCCCTGAGCGCTTTTGCTGCTCGATTACTTCCATTTCGGGGGCTGTTTGTATTCCCCAGTCCCTTGAGTCGCGAGAAAGATGTTTTCCGGTGGGTCGTTTAGAGGAGTGTAGCCTTCGGGCCTAAACCCTTTGAGCTTTTTATTGTATCCATCGCCATTCTTCTTGTTGGAGTTTTCACTTTTTCTCTTTGAATTTCCATCTTTCCCAGTGATTCCTTCAGCAGTTCGAGAAGTGTGGGCATTTTGATTCATTGCTACATCGCTTTGCCCGACGTTCGTCGGTTGCACACTAGTAGAATTCCTTTCCGATTCCTGCGCTTCCTCCAACCTTAGGTATTGGCTTGCTTTACGATTGAAATCATTCCTAGTAGTAGGTTGCTTCATCTTAATCCACTTTCCGAATTCAGTTTCCGGGTGGATTTCATGGACCGGTGCCATAAAAACCATGTCCTCGTTGGGGTTGCTTACTTCCATCACTGCAGTGTTAAACCTGTTCATGAAAGATTTCAATGATTCGTTACGCCTGTGGAACAATCTGGATAGGGACATGACGTCTTTTGGCTGCGCAGTATGAAGTATGAACGGATCAAGGAACCTTGTCGCCAGTTGGTCAAAAGTTGAGATAGATCTTGGTGGAAGCCTAGTGAACCACATTGACGCAACCCCTTCGAGAAAGATAGGAAAGCATCTGCATCGAACAGCTTCTGAGGTGTTTGCTCCGTCGATATACAACATGTATTTGTACAAGTGAGTTTTCAGGTCCTTTGTCCCGTCATAGGACGGAATAGTTGGCATTGTGAATTTTTATGGATATCTCTCATTCAGGATTTCATCGGTGAAGGGAGTCCGACTTGGCGCAGATCCCCATTCATCATCTCTTCTATTTCTACTTTCCTCCATTAATTGTTTAGCCATATCCGCTATGTAGGCCTCTGATGTTCGGTAGTCTTGAGGGCGGCACTCATTCACTGTGCCAAGTGTTTGGCTTTGCAAATGGTCTTGGTGAGTGGGCTGAGACCTAGGCTCTCCTATCTTCGGGTGAGCCACTCCTGCAAGGTCCCGTTGGCTTGCGATTGGTCTAACTAGAGCAGTTTGGGTATTCTTTGCATCATCAAATGCGTTGGCGTTTTCTTCCAATTTGTCGGCTCTTCGTCCTCTGAGTCGGAGAGATCCATATCTATGTCTTCCAGCGGGGTCTTTGCCCCTTGATTCAAATTCAGAATAGGTTACCTTGTGGCAAACAGAGTACTTGCATTTCTGTTCACGTTAAGTCCTGTTGTCACCCTTTTTTGTGGCTGCTTTCCGTTTCTTCTATGTAGACTAGAAATAGAGGAATTCTCTCGTTCTATAGCAGTCGCGGGTTCAATAGTCCTTGGAGCAGGGTTTGACTATAGGGTCAGGAGAGCGTTAAGTTTATCCATTAAAGCCTTTTGGCTACTTTCCATTTTTTGTTTGATCTCATCAACCATTTTATTCAACTCATCTCTGGTGACAACTTCGTGCTGACTAGAGGATGCTTGTGACTGATTTCCTAAGTTAGCACCATTTACTTCAGTTTGTTAGGGATCAACATCTTCTCCAGCTACTACTGCCCCTATGGATCTTCGAGAGGCAGTTCTTCTTCTTCCAGGGGCCATTGATTCCAAACAGCGGATTCTTCAAGCAAAGATTGAGGATCTAACTTCTGGACCTATGGGATCCAAAGTAGATAGCTAAATCTGGATCCTGAGTTGGAGTGTTTTCAGTGAAAGCACCAAAATTTTAATCCAAAAAATGGATCAACACCCTGGTTTGAGTTTGAAAGCACCAGCCATGTTCGGACAGAGCAATATCACAAATAACAGATATAGAAAAAGAACAGTAAAAGAAAGAAGTCGAGGAATTTTTATAGTGGTTCTGCTGTTAATGAAGCCTACGTCCACTTTATAATTTTATTATAGACTGACTGTTGTTACGAGTACTGTTTGATTACAAGGCATTGATTATGCTTGGGTAGATTGAATCCCCAGAGTTGGAATCCACTGGAGAATCATAGTGAATTCCTTTGGAGATTGTTATGAGGGAGGCAAAGAGGGAAGAATGTTTCCAACAAAGCTTCAGCAACCAGTCTGGAGAAGATCCAGTTTATGTTGCAGGTAGGATGGTATTTATAGGGATCAGAGAGCCTCTGGGCCAGGCCACTTCATCAACTGCTCGTAGGTAGGTACATAACGACCTAGGAAGGTTTAGCTCGCGATCCGAGCCAAAACCATGGATCGCTAGCGATCCATGGTCTATAGATCGCTAGCGACCCATAGACTTGGCTCGCTCGCTCGCTATTGACTTAGTATCTTCTAGGTGCTCTCTCCATCTCTTCATAAGGTTAGGTCGCAAGCATCATGGCATTATATGGATCGCTTGCTATCCATTGTGTATGGATCGCTAGCGATCCATACACTTAGAATTTTTCATGCTCCTGTCTCCAAGACTTCTTATCCTTATTTCTCTCAGCAAACCAATATGTTAGCATGGATCGCTGGCGATCCATAGATATGGATCGCTGGCGATCCATAGATATGGATCGCTAGCGATCTAAGCTCTTTGACTTTTTATGAGGTTCCATGTTTGGGTTGCTTTTACGGCCTTGCATTGATGTCGTTCTTGTAGTCTTGTTGCCCGTTGTTCCATTTGGATGACAATCTCTTGGCTAGTTGCATCCAGCTGCTGATTGGAATGAACTGACGCTAGTCTCTTGGTTTAGTTGAATTTGGTCGTTGCCTTGGTAATACGACTTGGCTCTCGTTAACTCATTGCCTTAGTCTTTCTAAGCCATCCTGATGTTACAGAATTCCTTTGTTTTCTACTGGATCCTGCTGGGTTAAAAACCCGGATAACTATATACAAACAAATTTTATTCTAAAAATCATTCAAAAATTTTAGAAAACTAGTTGACAGCAGGTCAGTTAACTGAAAATAAAGTTCAGTCGACTAAACCTAACAACTCTGCCTTCTAAAATTTAATATTAGCATACTGAATTCTTCCCTTAATCTCTGTTCAAAATTGACCCTTTTCAGTCGACAGAAATAGGTCCAGTATTCTCTGCCTCCAAGTTGATCCATTTCAATCGACTGAAAATTGATCTTAGTCGACTGAATCATGCCAGAATGCCTTTTCCAAACCCATAACTATCATTTCTCTTCCTTCCTTTCTTAAAATTTATTTCCTAAATCAAAAAACTCTAAGTTCTTCTTCCTGAAAATCAACGGCTCCACATCAAAAGCTTCCCGTTTCGAAGAAGAGGGCACGCAAAGGCAAAGAACCAGCTGGTCCATCTCATCCTGAATTTGCTTCGAATGAACAATTACAACAATGGCTGAATGGAAGTAGAAAATCTCTTCAATACTTTAACGAATTGAATGATAAGCGTGCATTTCAAGAAACCTTCTACAAGATATCAAATTTCTCCAAATTCAACATTGAAGCTTTAGCCCAGGAATATGGATTTCTATCACTAATCGATGTTAAGGAGAATAAGGTGAAAAATTATCCATTTTTATTAAGAATGTTCTTTGCAAACCTTCAGGGTGATTTTTACAAGCCTCTATATGGTAATGATGATGGGCAATTATGGAGTAGGGTTTTAGGGGTTGAGACAGTCTTAAATGTCCATGACTTACTTTGGTGCAAAACTAGAGGATATCAATCACCAGAACATGGTTTATGATGAAGTAAGTTACCTTTTCCAAACCGAAAAGACAGAAAACATTCGGTCAATTTATGACCTCAAGCATGTATAATTAACAAAATGCTCCTTCACACTATTCTACCCTGAACTGGAAGTTATGAAAAGATGTATGACAACAACTATAAAGTTTTACATGCGATTTACTCAAACCAAAAGTTGAATTGGGCTCGAATCATTCACGATGAAATCAAAAGCTTTCACGCCCGTACTCGTCATACGATATTTTATGGTGCTTATCTAACAAAGATCTTCACTCATTTTGGAATCAATGTTGACTCACTACAAGACTTGCTTCATCCAAAGATTATGGACCAAAAATCTTTTTGTCTAATGAAGCTTCCATCTAAAATGGAGACTCTTCCTCCATATCAAGAATATGTTTCCCAGTTTTTTCATGAAAATCTTCGATTTTCTGCAGTTGATAGCATAGCCCCAAAATTACACAATCTTCAACTTGACAAGTAGACAAGAGGAGATTCAACAAGAAAATCCAAAGCAATGGAGCACTAATAGTAATCAAGGAGTTACTTTATTCAAACCTTCTAGAAATATAACCGCTTCAGACGCAATTCTCAAAAATCAGGAAATAATCTTCAGTCAACAAAAGAAGTTGACCAAACGCCAATGAGCTTATGAAACGACTACTCTTGGGTTCTTAGGGAAGATTTGGAACAAATTTACTTCATGTTCTCATTCTACTTCACCATCAAGTATGGAGCTGGAATCTTAGATACTTAGGTAAGACTATCTACTTCAATGTTCCATGATTTCTCTATGTTTTATGCCATCTACTTGTTTGTTCTTACTAACTATGTGATCTTTAGAATTCTTGTGGAATTTTGTTATGTATTTGTTTGGTTGTTGTTGAACTTGTCTAAAAACTATGTATTTATGAACTTATGTTTCAGGGTTTGTATATGTAATCTCTCTTCTGTTATGTGTACTAGTTCATGTTATCTTTGGGTATGTGTTGTTTCAATATCAAAATATTTATTTTTTACTGATGACAAAGAGGGAGAGATTTGTGATAGGGGGAGCATACGCGTAGGGGGAGACTTATTTATATATATAGTTGTCATCATCAAAAAGGGGAAGATTGTTAAATCTCTATTTCTAGTGTTTTAATGATGATAACTATATCATCATATATTTCAAGTATATAACTATATAGCAGGAGAAAGAGCAACAACAAAGACAATACGGCTACTACTAAGAAGAACTGAACATATTCAAGAAATTCAAAAATCGTCAAACTAGAGTATGTATATAGTCATAGAATTATATGTAAAACCTCCTTGGTATCTCATATACACATATACATGCCAGCATACATAACTGTTTACAAAGAACTAGTTTATTTCTATATTTCGAAAAGGTGAAAATAAACTTATATTTTTTTTCTAAGTTTACTCAATTCAGTCGACTGAGGTATTTTCTCAGTCGACTTAGGGTAGTCGACTGAGAAAATACCTCAGTCGACTGAAATAATATTTTACCATCATTCAAGTCTTTTGAAATTTGGCGTGAACTCTTCTGTTCTTATTCAGTAGACTGAATTTTATACTCAGTCAATGTTGTATAACGACTACATTCTGAAGAGTCACTTTGAAAAGTTGCAACCTTTCTAACAGTAATAATCATCTATAAAGGATTGCAACCGTTTGCTATATCTCTTTCGTTTCTATAAATATACTACAAGATCAGAATTCAAAACTTAACTTACTTACTTGCTATTTCTATATTCTATGATCTCTCAGTACTCATTGCAATTCAATTCTCAATATTTACTCAAACTACTTCCATAATCATAAACTATACACTTCCACGTTACTAAGGAGATTATAGGAAGAATTGTATCAACATTCAATATCTGTATTATTTGGAACACAAAGTTTGTCAAAGAAACTCAGTTGTGTTAGCATATTCCTTCGGGCGAAGTGAGGGTTATTTGGTTAAAGGAAACACTGAATGGGAGCTTGGGGACTGGACGTAAGACGGGAGGACCAAACCAGTATAAAATATCTGGTGTGAATACTCTTATTTGCTGTATACTATCATACACGGTTATATAGTTCTGCTTAGATTAGTATATATACACTTATTATACACACAAGCCATATTATATACGATCCACCACACTCTCATATATAAGTTACATTATATAAAGATCCTATAGCGACTAACAATATGAAGCTACCGCTTCAATAATAATTGTCGACCTATGAGACTTACCCTGGTGAACTCTGGTATATGCCTTTGGACGGTTCTTCCACTTTCGATGCATACAATCTATACTACCCAACATTCCTGGCCATCCTCTTCTTCCACACATCTCCATTAATCTTGCTATGTCAACTTCATTCAGTCTTCGTAAGTATTGATTGTCGTAAATGACGACGATAGTGTAACACCCCATATTTTTAGTAACATTATTTAGGATATTTAATTAGCTAAATTAAATTAAATAATGTGGGTTGATTAATGGATTGAGATTTGTGATTAATAAGGGTAGCCGTGCCATGTTAATGTGTAAATCAAAACGAGATAACATAAGATAAAGACAAAGGAAATAAGTAAGGGAAAAATAGGGAGAAGGATATTCTTATACCCTTAGGAATTTACTTCCATACGTTCATTTCATTTATTAAAGTTTATCAAGTAGAGGCCAACCACCATTTTAAAGAACAAAAGGAAGAAAGCTAAAGGAAGAAGCCAAATCAAAATCAAATTCACTCAAATCTCAAATCCTTAATCTCAAAAGCTAAGGTGAATAATGACTACATCTCTTATTTCTTAAATGTTTTCAGTTTTAAGGAAATCTGAATTTATCTTGCATAGTTTAGCCATGATTTTGAAGGACAAAATATTTATATATGCTTGTTGATGATTTATGCTTATTCATATATATTTTATGATATGTTTTGATGTAAAAACCCTATTCAATGACATTCAAATACCTTGCGATTTTAGATATAGTCTAGAGATGATATTTTAGAGATAGGTTTCAATTTTCATAAAATTCTGAATTATTGTGGATTTCATATTAATTTTCTAGTAAAGAAAATGATTTATTGGGTTATAAATAATTTACGGTTAAATTATAAATAATTTGGGTCTGAAATTTATGTTAAAAACGTTAAAAATGATTTTTTGGAATTTTTGTAGAATTTTCCTAAGTGTTTTGATGAATATATAAAATTATTTAAGGTATGGGACTTAAATGTTTTATATATTTATAAAAGGAGAAGGGGTATTTTATAAATAAATTAAAGTGTTTGTTTCTGAAATTTTGGCAATGCTTTTAGAAAAGAAAAATTAGCAACCAATAAGATTTTGACAAACAAGGCAGGTTAGTTAAAAAGATTACTTAAAAATGTTAAAAATCAACTTTACATGTAAAATGTATGCTTCGCCACTTTTGGCACCCTGCTTCCAACTTGGATGGCCTTCAACTTAGTTCTTCCATCCCCATCACTAGTGAAACCAATGCTCATGGCATCAACGACTTGGTGCACAACAAATTGGAAAGAAGGCGGAAGGTATGAGGTCGAAACCAGGGGTTCCAAAGGGGTCGAAGCGCTGCTTTGTTTTAAATTGAAAATGCGCCTGCTTTGCTTTCGACTTGGTTGGCTTCCGACCGGGTCTAATGGTTTAAAGAAATGGTTTTAAAGAGGTTGCGCTTTTGTTTTAATATATATATATTCGCTTTCCTGCCTTTCGACACCAATGGTTTCAGAAGGTATACTTGCTTTTAAAACTTAGCCACTTCTCCGATGCTTTCAGAAAGATGGTTTCGACACCATCAGTTCTTTACTTAGGTTTTGGCTTTCGAAAGAGTTGCTTTCAACCCTGTTGTTTGTGACCCTTAGAGATTTTTAAAGATTAACCCAAAGGTTTCAAAAGAGACGGTTTGGAATGGTTTCGAAAGTTGTTTCCACATGTTTCAAAATTGAACCCAAATGCTTTTGAAAGGTCTAAGATTTTTATGCTTTCGAAAGGTTTATAAGAAAGGTTTAAAAGTAGTGGTTTTCCAACTATTTCAAGAGGTCTTGAATGAATGGTTTCGAAGGGGTGGTTCCCAATGGTTTCGAAGGGTTTAAAGGAAAAGGTTTTTCGAATGGTTTCGGAAGGCAATGTTTAAAGGTTTTAAAGATAGGATGTCTAAGGTATTTAGCTTTCGAAGGAAAAGGTATTTCAATGGTTTCGAAAGGTTTATGTAAATGGTTTCGAAAGGAAGCTTTGGTCTTTCGGCCTAAATGAAAGAAAGGATTTATTTTGGTTACGAAAGGGATACTTTCAATGGGATCGAAAGAGGTACTTTCAAAGGTTTAAATGTTTTTATCAACAAAGATTTGAGTAAAGTATATATAACATGGCAAGGTAATTTTGATTAAAGCATAGAGTATATGTGTTTTCCTTGTTTAAGTTTTGTTTAAAAGGTTTTAAATCAATTTCAGATGAAAAGGTTTTCAAGGAAAATTTTAGGAAGGCTTCGCTAAGTAAAAATGACTCAAATATTAGAATACCAGATGGGACTGCTATAGGGTCGTGCCCTGTACATTAGCTATTAGCCCCAGCTAATTTAGTCCAAAATTCCAGTGTGTAGGGCTTTGTCATAGGTAAGACTAAAATTACGATTACACATAGAAAGGAATATATATTTGTATACAGATAGGTTATTGGTGAGCCTGCAAAACCATTAGGATCAGGTGACCCTAGTAGATGTTAAGTTAGGGACAGATTATCTAGAAGAGGAGTATTTAACAGATAGTTAAGGACAGACCGTCCAGAAGAGGAGTATCTAACATGTGTTAGATTATTTTGATTATATAATTTGGTAGGCCCGAGTCAGCCAAAGGTTAATAGTTAGCCAAAAAACTATAGTGTTCGGATAGATAGTCCATTTGTTACCTGATATGTATGTTTACATAATAATGCTTTACAGTCTTAACCAGTTTTGGTTGGAGGATAAAGGTTTGCAAAAGATATATTTTAAAAGGATGTTAGTGTGGGGAAACCCTTTCCGCTAAGCGGCGTGGTCTCACTTAATATCAAATAACCGAGATGTATAGTATTATTCACACCAGGCTTGGTGCCTGACTCGAAGTTTATGATTTTCCCCTTAAACTCTCGGGTGCTCAAAAATTGATTTGAGTGGGCTGAGAGTTGAGGTTTTACAGTTTTTAGTAGGTTAACGAATAAAGCTTCTGAAGACAAGCAAGTGGCTGACAGATAGCTATTCAGGAGTTGTTATTTTGTTTTGTTTTATTCCGCTGTGTTGTATTTAAGACAGTTATGTCTATATAGTACCCTGGTCAACCAAGGGGACATCATCATATGTCGTTCTTGGCGTATTTATGTAATAATTATATTTTATCTGAACCTGGAAAGTGATTATGGGATTATGTAATTTGAATGTGAAACATATGTTTTGGAATGTAATAGGTAAAAAATGTTGTTTTTGAAATCTGTGATTTTGTTTCATATTCAAATGCTTCTGATATAATGGATACCATTAACATAGCCGTATTTAGTCCTCGGAAGTTAATACTATGGATGACTGCAGCATATGTAGCGCTTAGATTTGGACCTCTAGATATGGGATGTTACAACTTAGTATCAGAGCATTGGTTTATGAAATTTTTTAAACTAAAATGATTTTTGAAAAAACATAATCCTTAGGAATTAGAGAAAAGGTGGTGTATAAGATAACGCTATAGTAACTTACTTGTATTTGCTACATATAAGTATACGCTATATCCATATTCTCCTATCTCTATTAGGCTACTCTATTGTATCTCATGAGGCATGAATACAGATATGGACGCTAGAAGATAAAGTCTTAACCTAGGAGGGGACAGCACCACCACAAATGGAAACGCCCAACCAAATACGAGAAGGAACCAAGGTGCTGGGTTCCCATAAGTGGATATGGGAGCTATGTATCGGTTTTTCGTGAACATGATGCAAGATGGAATTGCTGCTGGAGTGGTTGGAAGAAATGCTGCAGGAGGAGTTCAGGAAGCTTTGGTTGTCAATCATTATGCTAATTTGAGTAGAGATTATGCTAGGCTTGGAGGGAAGGCATTTATTGGAACTGAAGATGCTATAGAAGTGGAGAACTGGTTACTGCATGTGAAAGGATATTTGCTGACTTAGGGCTCAATGATGAGCAGAAGAAGCAGCTTGCTTCGAGACACCTTCAGGGAGCAGCTGTATTTTGGTAGAATAGTGTAACGGCTGGAGTAAATGAAGAGGAGATGACATGAGCTGAGTTTAGAAGAAGGTTTCAGGAGAGGTTCATGTCTATGATGGCGCAGTCTGTTTTGATCAGAAAGTTTACTGAGTTAGAGCAAGGAGAAATGTCTGTTTCGGAGTATGCTAGCAGGTTTGAAGAGTTGGCTAGATATGGTTATGCCACTGGTGATACAGTAATGGAAAGGAATGAGAAGTTTATCAGGGGGTTGAAGCCTGAGTTGGCCAAGGCTAACTTACCGCCTATCACAGATCCTTGTGATGTGGTTGTAGAGATGGCTTTAAGACAATAGGAGATGCTTGCTCTTATAGAAAAGAAAAAGGAAGTCCCGGTGGGGCAGAGTCAGAAAAGAAAGTTCTTTCATAAGAAGGGTGCTCAGAAAGGTGGAGCCACAAAGAAAGGAAAGTCTGAGGTGGTTTGTTATAAGCGACAAGAAGGGGCCCTTTGCTAATGAATTCCGCACAGGAAAGGCGAAGGAAGTGACTGGGAAGAAGAACATCAAGTGCTTCAATTGCGATTAGATTGGCCACTATAAGAACCAATGCAAGGAACCAGCAAAGGAAGGGAGAGGAAAAGTATTTGCATTGAAACCAGCTACCTCGAGGCTAACGGCATAGGAGAAAGGGAAATCAGTATTGGGAGGTACGCTTCAGATACATGATATGTCTGTTAGCGTTTTGTTTGATACTGGTGCATCACATTCTTTTATATCTCGATGTTTGATAGATAAGCTTAACCTAGAACCCACATATTTAATTACTTCCTTAAGAGTTGCAAATCCGATAGGAGGGTATGCGACACTTGGGATGAAGTGTGACCACTTAGAGTTTGACTTGCTAGGTTACACCTTTATTTGCAGTTTGCATATATTTGACTTTGTAGGGTTCAGAATTATATTGGGTATGGATTGGTTAAGTAAGTACGATGCTAGGATATTTTTCCACGATAGAAAAATATCACTTAGACACGCTGATTGTAGAGACCGGGCTGTATATACCGTAGAAAGCCCTAGTTATGAGGCGAATGCTTTGTTGGGTGTTATGAAGTTAGAAGACGAGTTGAATCGAATTTTCATGGTTAGAGAATTTGCGGATGTCTTCGAGCCGGTAGTAGGATTGCCACCGAAATGAGCCAATGAGTTTCAGATAGATTTGGTGCCTGGAGCAGAACCGGTTACTAGGCCGCCAAGCAGGATGACACCTATGAAAATGAGGGAGTTGAAGGTGCGGTTGGTAGAATTGGAAAGCAAGAATTTTATCAGACCTAGTAGTTCACCTTGGGGAGCAGCCACGGTGTTTGCTAAGAAGCCAAATAGATCGTTAAGGTTATGTATTGATTATCGTAAGTTGAATGAGAAGACGATAAAAAATCGATATCCGTTGCCTAGAATTGACGATTTGTTCGATCAGTTGAGTGGAGCCAAGATATTTTCTCATTTGGATTTGGGTACAGGTTTCCATCAGCTTAGAGTAGCAGAAGATAGTATACCTTTGACGACATTCAGAACCAGATATGGATCGTACGAATGGTTAGTTATGCCATTCAGACTAACTAATGCGCCGACATTCTTTGTAGACTTGATGAACCGAATTTTCAGAGAGAACTTGGATAGATTCGTGTTGGTGTTCATAGATGATATTTTGATATACTCTAAGGATGAGAAAGAGCATGAAGTTCATCTTAGAGTGGTTCTTGAGACTTTGAGAGAACATCAGCTGAAGGCGAAGTTTTCGAAGTGTCATTTCTGGAAGAAGGAGGTGAAGTTTCTTGGTCATGTAGTTTCAGAAAGAGAATTGGCAGTAGATCCAACTAAGATCGTAGCAGCGAATAGTTGGAAGAGACCAGAAGCAGTGACCGAGATAAGAAGTTTTCTTGGATTGGCTGGATATTACCGGGGGTTCATTAAGGATTTTTCGCGGATAGCAGCGTCGTTGACCAAGCTAACACGAAAAGATGTGAAATTTGTTTGGACCAATAAGTGTGAGGAAGCATTCCAGAGCTTGAAACACTTATTGACCCATGCACTTGTATTAGTTGTTCAGGAGGGGAATAAAGATTTGGTAGTTTATACAGATGCGTGTGGTAGTGGATTAGGAGCTGTACTAATGCAGAGAGGTAAAGTGATTGCCTATGCTTCTAGACAACTTAGACCGCATGAGGTTAGGTACCAGACACATGACTTGGAATTAGCTACAGTTATTTTTGCTTTGATGGTGTAGAGACATTACCTTTTGGGAGAGAGGTTTGAGCTTTATACGGATCATAAGTCGTTGAAGTACTTGTTCTCTCAGAGAGAGCTGAACATGAGACAGCAAAGGTGGTTAGAGTTTTTAGCCACTAATGATTTTGGAATTGAGTACACACCGGGGAAAGGGAACAATATTGCAGATGCGCTCAGTAGAAAGCATCAGAATGCAGTGTTGGATATGATAGCAGAATGGAAAGACTTGGAAGCGTTGTCGACTTGCAAAGTGCAGTGGAGATCCGAGGCTGGGTATAGTGGAGAATCTGATATATTGTCTTGTTTAGAAGTTCGATAGGTATTGATTGAGAAGATTGCTTCTAAACATGAAGAGGATCCAGTGTTGGCTGAAAGGATCAGGAAGTTAAGGAATGGAATAGAGAGCGATGACTTGAAAGATTTCAATCTTGACCAAAGTGGGTGGTTGAGAAAGAAGGGTAGATTATGTGTTCCAGGTGTGGGAGACATAATGAAAGAAGTTTCGGGGGAATGTCATCGTTCGAAGTTCACCATTCATCCAGGAGGAACGAAGATGTATCAGGATATGAAGAGAAGTTTCTTTTGGGAAGGAATGACGAGGGATGTAGGCTTATAGGTGAAATAGTGTTTGAACTGTCAGCAGGTGGAAGCCGAGTATCAGAAGCCAAGTGGGTTGCTTCAGCCATTGGATATTTCAGTATGGAAGTGGGATTCTATTTCTATGGATATACGGGTTGCCGAGATCTAATAGAGGAAATGAAAGTATATGGGTCATAGTGGACAGACTGACCAAGAGTGCCCATTTCATTCCCGTTAAGTCAAATAGGACTGCACCTGTATTGGCTAAGCTATTTATGAAGAATGTAATTAGACTTCAAGGAATTCCTAGTAGTATTGTTAGTGATAGAGATCCCTTATTCACTAGCGAGTTCTGAAAGAGTCTATAGGAAATTTTAAGAACCAAGCTCAAGATGAGTACCGGTTACCATCCACAGACAGATGGGAAAACAGAAAGAGTTAACAAGATTTTGAAAGACTTGTTAAGAGCTTGTGTATTGGACTTCGGGGGATCATAGGAAGACCATCTACGCCTAGTCAAGTTTTCATATAACAATAGTTATCAGACTGTATAGGGATGGCACCGTTTGAAGCTTTGTATGGAAGACCATACAAGTTTCCCGCATGTTGGTTAGAGACCGGAGATAGATTAGTCCTTGGTCCCAATTTGGTGAGAGAAGCTGCAGAAAATATTAAGCTGATAAGAGCGAAAATGAAGGAAGCTCAGTCTAGGCAGAAGAGCTATGCAGTTAAAAGACGGAAAGATTTAGAGTTCTCTGTCGGAGATCATGTTATCGTCAAAGATCGCTGATGAAAGGTGTTATCAGGTTTGGAAAGACAGGGAAGTTAGCACTGAGATTCGTAGGACCTTTTCCTATTTTGGAAAGGGTCGGGAAACTCGCATACAGAATAGAGTTACCAAGTAGTTTGGCAGGAGTCCATGATGTTTTCCATGCATCTCATCTGAGGAAGTGTGTTAGGGATCCAGACACTACTACAGCACCGACTGTGTTAGAGGATTTAGTAGTGGAACCAGACTTGACTATAGTTAGGAAGCCTGTCCGGATAGTTGCGAGAGATGAGAAGAAGTTGAGGAACAAGACAGTCAGATTAGTGAAAGTCTAGTGGAGCGACCACAAGAGAGACTGTACTTGGGAGACTGAGAGCAGAATTAGAGACGCTTATCCTGATTTGTTTGATGGTATGTTTTACCTTTGATTGTTTTGATGTGTACCTTATCGTAATTTCAAGGACGAAATTCTTTAAGGAGGGGAGATTGTAACACCCCATATTTTTAGTAACATTATTTAGGATATTTAATTAGCTAAATTAAATTAAATAATGTGGGTTGATTAATGGATTGAGATTTGTGATTAATAGGGGTAGTCGTGTCATGTTAATAATTCAAACGAGATAACATGAGATAAAATAGACAAAGGAAATAAGTAAGGGCAAAATAGGGAGAAGGATATTCTTATACCCTAAACCCTTAAGAATTTACTTCCACACGTTCATTTCATTTACTAAAATTTATCAAGTAGAGGCCGACCACCATTTTAAAGAACAAAAGGAAGAAAGCTAGAGGAAGAAGCCAAATCAAAATCAAATTCACTCAAATCCTTAATCTCAAAAGCTAACGTGAATAATGACTACATCTCTTATTTCTTAAATGCTTTCGGTTTTAAGGATTATCTTGCATAGTTTAGCCATGATTTCGAAGGACAAAATATTTATATATGCTTGTTGATGATTTATGCTTATTCATATAGATTTTATGATATGTTTTGATGTGAAAACCCTATTTAATGACATCCAAATACCTTGAGATTTTAGATATAGTCCAGAGATGATATTTTAGAGATGGATTTCAATTTTCATAATTTTCTCAATTAATATGGATTTTATATTAATTTTCTAGCGAAGAAAATGATTTTTTGGGTTATACATAATTCAAAATTATAAATAATTTGGGTCTGAAATTTATATATGTTAGAAAACATATTAAAAATGATTTTCTGGAATTTTTGTAGAATTTTCCTAAATGTTTTGATGAATATATAAAATTATTTAAGGTATGGGACTTAAATGTTTTATATACTTATAAAAGGAGAAGGGGTATTTTATAAATAAATTAAAGTGTTTATTTCTTAAATTTTGGTAGTGCTTTTAGAAAAGAAAAATTAGCAACCAATAAGATTTTGACAAATAAGGTAGGTTAGTTAAAAAGATTACTTAAAATGGTTAAAAATCAGCTTTACATGTAAAATGTGTGCTTCGCCACTTTCGGCACCCTGCTTTCGACTTGGATAGCCTTCGACTTGGTTCCTCTGTCCCCATCAGTAGTGAAACCAATGCTCATGGCATCAAAGACTTGGTGCACAGCGAATTGGAAAGAAGGCAGAAGGTATGAGGTCGAAACCAAGGGTTCCGAAGGGGTCGAAGCGCTGCTTTGTTTTAAATTGAAAATGCGCCTGCTTTGCTTTCGACTATTTTTCTTTCGACTCGGTTGGCTTTCGACCGGGTCTAATGGTTTAAGGAAATGGTTTCAAAGAGGTTGCGCCTTTGTTTTTTTTAAATAAATGCTTTCGACTAGGTCGATGCCCTTTTGCTGCCGCTTTCCTGCCTTTCGACACCAATGGTTTCAGAAGGTATACTTGCTTTTAAAACTTAGCCGCTTCTCTGATGCTTTCGGAAGGATGGTTTTGACACCATCACTTCTTTACTTAGGTTTTGACTTTTAAAAGAGTTGCTTTCGACCCTATTGTTTGTGACCCTTAGAGATTTTTAAAGATTAACCCGAAGGTTTCGAAAGAGTTGGTTTTGAATTGTTTCGAAAGTTGGTTCCACATGTTTTAAATTTGAATCCAAATGCTTTCGAAAGGTCTAAGGTTTTTATGCTTTTGAAAGGTTTATAAGAAAGGTTTAAAAAGAGTGGTTTTCAAACTGTTTCAAGAGGTCTTGAATGAATGGTTTCGAAGGGGTGGTTCCCCAATGGTTTTGAAGGGTTTAAAGGAAAAGGTTTTTTGAATGGTTTCGAAAGGCTATGTTTAAAGGTTTTAAAGATAATGTCTAAGGTTTTTAGCTTTCGAAGGAAAAGGTATCTCAATGGTTTCGAAAGTTTTATGTAAATGGTTTCGAAAGGAAGCTTTGGCCTTTCGGCCTAGATGAAAGAAAGGGTTTATTTTGGTTACGAAGGGATACTTTCAATGGGATCGAAAGGGGTACTTTCAAAGGTTTAAATGTTTTCATCAACAAAGATTTGAGTAAGGTATATATAGCATGGCAAGGTGATTTTGAGTAAGCATAGAGTATATGTGTTTTCCTTGTTTAAGTTTGGTTTAAAAGGTTTTAGATCAATTTCAGGTGAAATGGTTTTCAAGGAAAATTTTGGGAAGCTTTCCCTAAGTAAAAATCACTCAGATATTAGAATACCGGATGGGACTGGTATAGGGTCACGCCCTATACATTAGCTATTAGCCCCAACTAATTTAGTCCAAAATTCCAGTGTGTGTTGGGCTTTGTCACAGGTTAGACTAAAATTACGATTACACATAGAAAAGAATATATATTTTTATACAAATAGGTTATTAGTGTGCCCGCAAAACCATTAGGATCAGGTGACCCCAAGAGATGTTAAGTTAGGGACAGACTATCCAGAAGAGGAGTATTTAACGGATAGTTAAGGACAGACCGTCCAGAAGAGGAGTTTCTAACTAGTGTTAGTTTATTTTGATTATATCGTCTGGTAGGCTCGAGTCAGCCAAGGTTAATAGTTAGCCAAACAAAACTATAGTGTTCGGAAAGATAGTCCATTTGTTACGTGATATATATGTTTACATAATAATGCTTTACAGTTTTAACTAGTTTTGGTTGCAGGATAAAGGTTTGCAAAAGATATGTTTTAAAAGGATATTAGTGAGGGGAAACCCGTTCCGCTATGCGGCGTGGTCTCACTTAATATCAAATAACCGAGATGTATAGTATTATTCACACTAGGCTTTATGTCTGACTCGAAGTTTATGATTTTCCCCTTAAACTCTCGGATGCTCAAAAATGTATTTGAATAGGCTGAGGGTTGAGATTTTACAGGTTTTAGTAGGTTGACAATTAAATCTTCCGGAGATGAGCAGGTGGCTGATGGATAGCTATTTAGGAGTTGTTGTTTTTTTATTCCGCTGTGTTGTATTTAAGACAATTATGTATATATAGTACTCTGGTCAACCAAGGGGGCATCATCATATGTTGCTCTTGGCGTATTTATGTAATAATTATATTTTATCTGAACCTGGGAAGCGATTATGGGATTATGTAATTTGAATGTGAAACATATGTTTGAAATGTAATCAGTAAAAATCTTGTTTTTGAAATTTGTGATTTTGTTTCATAAATGCTTCTGATATTATGGATACCATTAAAATAGCCGTATTTAGTCGCCGGAAGTTAATACTATGGATGACTGCAGTATCTGTAGCGCTTAGCTTTGGGCCTCTAGATAGGGGATGTTACAGATAGCTTGACAGAAATGGTCCAAAGATGCTAGTAATGTGTTTTCTCCTAAATGCAAACTCTCATCAAGAGCATCTGCTGGTCCTGCATATGCAAGCGTTCTCAATGCAGCGGTCATTTTTTGGTGACTAGTCAATTCTTGAGTACGAGATGAATTGGGTTTCAAGATGAAGAATTTATCATGCTATTTAATGGATTGCAGAATCCATATAAATAATGATCGGGGCATTCAAAATTTTCTTCTAAAATCATCATCGGTAAAAGTAGGATTTGGAATAAAATAGTCTTCCACCAGTCTTTCATTATACCAAACATGTTTGCGATTTTTGTAGCGACAACAAACACCTGATCCACTATGTTTCCCACCGGATTGACCAACTTCTAGCTCAGACATAGCTATTAGCTCTCTTTCATGATGAAAACGATCTTACATCATTTCATCAAAACAATCGTCGCTATCATCGAAAAATATAAGATCTTCAACTGACATTATTTTTTGTAGTTGTCAAAATATAAGACCTGAATGAGCATGAATGAATGGTTGAACCAAAAATGGCACAAATACCTAAATGAGTATAGTAGAGAAAAGAATGAAGAAAATAAAAACACAAAGAAACAAGACACCAGAGTTTTATAGTGGTTCGACTAATCGTTGTCTACATCCACTTTACTTTATTGATGGTTTATAGTGTTGTTTACACTTCTGTTCTTACGGATCGGTATGGAACCGTAGGAGTACAAGAGAATTATAGAAAAGTTGTAAAGAAGTAAAAATATCCTAAAAAATGAGCCATATCCTCCTATTTATAGCTAGAGGTTGCCTGAAAATTTGCCCAATGATCTCCACCTCTTTCTCCACGCCCAAGACCGATTCTTTAGATAATTTTGTGGATAACTCATTAATAATCATGGATCAGTACCGATCCATGGGCTTGGAGCGGTACTGATCCATATGATCATCATATGGATCACTCTGGGTGCTTTGTCCTGGCTCGATTCATGGTTAGCTTTGTTATTCCAAACTTGTTTGCGCCATTATTAGCTTGTTCCTTAGTCCAAATGACATATCAGTGGAAGAATGGAGTTGCTGACTTCAAGTGCTCATGGAGGGAGATCAATAGATAATTATATGGGATCGATGAAATGAAACTTGAAATAGGCTCTTGACATCATCACTAGTGAATGGCAAGAGTTGGGATTGGATTGGGTTAAGAAATGTGGATCAGTATCGATCCAACCACTTGGATCAGGTTCGATCCACCACTTTGGTGGATTTTGGATCCTCGCCTCTTGGATTGGTTTTTCCTTCAACTTGTATCTCTATTTGTACCTAGTTTCTAGACTCTAAGGCTATCTCTTTGGGCTTCCTGCCTTGATATCTTTCGTCCAACTCATCCGGTTCGTCCATATACTGCATGGTCAAAAGGCCAAATAACAATAAACAAGATTATTATGGGTATTTGTAGTTGCCAAAATATTTGATTAATGGATACACATGCCACCTTGGTTAATGGAGATAAAGTGGCTTAAGTCCCGTCACATCAAACACTGTAGCCACGTTGCACAACTTTCCACACTTGCCAGCTTGGTTAATGGAGATGGAGTGGCTTAGTGTCCCATCAAATCAAACACCGTAGCCACGTTGCACAACATTTCACACATGTCAGCTTGGTTAATGAAGAAAGAGTGGCTCAGTATCCCATCACATCAAATACTGTAGTCATGTTGCACAACTTTTCACACATCCCAGCTTGGTTAATATGGGCAGTATCAGTGTCCCGTCATATCAAACACTATAGCCACTACAACTTGAATAATGGAGATAGAGTACCATCTTGGTTTATGTATTCTATTATATATATCATATTACTTGCTATATTGCTCTACAATCATATCATCCCATTAATATACAAAAAAATGATGGATTACAACCATATTTTCTTGCCCTCATCGGTCCTTTAAGCTACGATACCCTACCGAATATGTCTTCTCCTCAACCACCAACCGAGTGATATGTTGAAATGGAGGAAATATACTATGATGATGTAAGAGAGCATGAGAGAGATTTGCAACAGAGTAGGCTTCTGGACGATGGAAGAAGACAAAGAGAATAACGGAATAGCCACAATGTGAGAAGGTAAAGATGGCATGAAACATGCCACCAATTACCTCAAACAGAACAAGAGGTTGATTCTGGAGTAATATACTGTAACTGTGGAATTTTTGTTCTGTTTTCCGTCATAAGAAATGGAAATGACATCGGTCGACATCACTATAGATGTCGCAATTTTTCCAATGGATGTGAACTTTGGTAATGGCTTGATGATCTTTTACCTCAGTGAGCAGTGGTGTATGCATTGAACTTGAAGAACAAACTGAAATGCTTCATAGGAGATTGGGTTTAATTAATTTATCATGTGATTGTAAACGGTTCTTTTAATCAATCTATATGTTTATTTTCGATCTATGTTATCATATCTATTTCGTTATTTGTTGTCTTGTTTGTACCGTTTTAATTAAGTATTTGTCAGTTTTTTATCTTAAGTACTTACTTTGATGGTACATACAACTTACTTAATTCAAATAACTTAACTTACTTGAATTTGAAAGTATATAGATGTAATAACCCTGGGTATTTAATCTCTTTAGTAAAATAAATAAAGGTTTAAATTAGAGAATTAATTGAAAAATTAATTTTTCCAAGTATGGGAAATAAGGTAGAGTTGTAATTTATGCCCAATTGGTAAAATTAATAATTTCTCTAAAGAAGGAAATTATAAATATGGGATATTGAGAATGTATAAGCTATAGTAATTATACAAATTATTTTGTTAAACTTTATATTAACAAAATGATGAGTTATGGAAAATTTGAACCAAGGGTAATTAATTCTAAATAATTTATATATGAATTTTATAATAGAAAAAGGAATATGAATTTTAATAGTTGAGATTATATAAACATTCCCATGAGCTTTGGAATTATTTAATAAACCAAAAACAATACATTTTAGACTTTTGCAAATGCTAGAGGAATCATTTCATGATTCGATAATATGGCCTTGGAAATTTTTATATTAAAGTTATAAAGAAAGAGGATTAACATGAAGTTATAATGTAAAATACAAGGGAAATTAATCAAAGTGGGTTGTATTTTTATTCTAGTAGGCCAAGCAAAAACCCAAAACCACTTTAAAGCTAATATGAGAAGTCTCTTCTCATTCTCTCCTCATTTTCATCATTTTATACATATAAATTATAGAAGGAAAAACTATGGTTTTTAACCCACTCTCTCATTCAACCAAGATTTACATTTTAAAATAGAAAATAGAAATAAAATTCTCGAAATTCATATGAAATGAAGGGTAGTTCCTCAAAACCTACTACTCTGTTAGGCCTATTAATTTTAGTTTATATAGGGTTGTTCTTCTTCTTCTTGAGGAAAAAATCAAGAGTTTACTGTAATAGCAAATAACAGGAAATGAATTGGTGATTGGCAAGCTAACTCTATGGTTTAAGGTGAGTTAATCCCACATCTAACTCTAACCATGTTGCATGCTGTGGTTATTTGATCTATTGTGAATCTCGGGTTGATTTTTCATTGTTTGAATAAACTGCTTGTAATGATTGTAACTATGTTTTATCTGTGCTTGTTACATGTTGTTCACCTACATCATAGTTTATGAAGTAATTTATGCGCTCGCATGTGCATATTGCGACTCAAATTTGCAAGTATTTATCACTGGAAGCCGTTGTACGAAGTCCGAAGTTGGCACTTGATCAATGGAGGAGAGAAGTGCCTGGGGCTTACACTCCAGAATATCCACCTTTCGATCGGTGGATTATGACCAGTCGGCTGGTCTAGGCCTGGGTCGTGAGTCCCAGGCCACTTCCCCTCCATCTAGCTCGCTATGTTCTTCTTGTTTGCCTATTGCTTCATTTCATGATCTTGTGTGTTGATTTTTGGCTCTGGTCAACTGCGTTTCATTTAGTTTTCTTGGTATTTGATTTCCCTATTCCTTGAGATGATATAGAGTTAAACTCTATGGATCGACTTATTTACATGGCTTTGTAGGTTGAATGGTAGCATGTAGAGCTAACAAATCTTCCTGTTTTTTAGAGATTTAATTTTATCATAATTGCATTGAAATGCCATGGATTTATATCCAATGGCGACATTTTTATCCTCACATTTTCTATGCACTATTTTTTTAGTGTTTTACAAAGGACATGTTTTGAAAAATAAGTTTATATATATATAGACACACACTCTCTCTTTTAGAAAAGGTTTTGAACAACATAGTATAAATATGTAATCCTAGTTTCAAAGAGTTTGTAAATCAAGGTCTTACATAGGAATATATTTATAATTAAATAATATTTTCCTACTAATATTATTGTTCTTTCTAAACTAATATTTCAAGAGGAGTTTTAAAACAAAAGCTATTTTCATATAAAATGCACATCCTTGGTTGGAAGAGAAATTGAATTAAATGGTTTAATAAAACAAGTGGTATGGAATGCTTGCATTTGCTTCATCGATTAATTCTAGAACTTTTTCGATCGAACCATTATTGACACACAAGTGGAGTTTACTAACTTACAGTAAATGTTCTAGTAAATCCATGTGATATGTGACATAGTTCGTTACTTGGATGATTACTATTCGAGAGTACATTACACTTATCGGGTGGAATTTACTAATTTATAGTAAACGTTCGAATAAACCCATGTAGCATGGGATGCACGATCATTATTTGAATGAGTATATGACACTTAATCTAGAGTTTTATGGGTTTTCATGCCCATCCGGTGTATTTATGGATTTTTATACCCATCTGGAGTTCTATGGGTTATCCTATCTATTTGGAGTATTTATGGGTTTTCATACCCATCTAGAGTTCTATGGGTTTTCATGCCCATCTGGAATATTTATGGGTTTTCATGCCCACCTTGAGATAAAATGCGTGTTCAATGAGATTTCATGCTCACCGATCTGGAGTATTTTAGGCGCTTCCCCTCTTGGATTTCTGGATTTCTGTTATTGATTTCTGGATTCATGAGATTTTAGTTTTCACCAAATATTTCAGGGGTTTTGATTTTTATAAGCTAAAGTGGATTTTGAGGATTTGGTGTATACATTTTGAAGAATAATGATATTCTTTTGTGGTCTGCCATTAAAGGCAAATTTTTGGGTTTAGACATAGTGACTTTGAAATTAAAAACCATTTGTTTTATTAATGGTTTCTTTGGATTTGTGTAAGCCATATTGGCTTTGTCTACACAAATTTAGTGCCATTTGCATTATTCATGATTTATTTCAAGGTTTGGAGTTTTGTATCTCAACCATTGTCGATTCATTATGTTTAATAATGCAAATTCTATGAAGCCACTTGATTTATTAATAGCTTATTTCCATGTCGTGTTTTCCCTTTATATAGATGCCAATTCATTATTTTGATTTAATGCAAGTTATTAAACTTGATTTTGTGTTTATAATCCATATATCATGCTACTATCCTCTTACCGATTTATTTAGAGCTGGACTGACCCGTTTATTATTTTTAATAATACTCAGGTAAGACCGAGATTTTAGGTCTTATTCCCCGACGACCACTATGAAGGCCCTACTTGAAGATAAGGCTCACATGTGACATCTATACCATTAGTTTAGGTTTAGGATGTGAACACACATTTGTACTTATAAATTTATGTTATGTATAGCTATTTGGATCTAGTGTGTACATTACTAGGTATAGAAATAAAATCTTGTATAACCACTTATTTAAACCTATATTATGAATATGTATGAAATACCATATTCTTGTATACCGCTGCACTCTGAGATTTTCTATGTTATGTGATATTATATAGTGCTTTGCATTGTTTGAGCCTTTGTAATATTGTTTTGAGCCTAGATCATACATGTGGAATCCACTTTAGAATTGGAATCACCACTCAATTCGAAGTGTTGGTGCTTGCCCAGACGAAAATTCATAGATGGTCACTCCTAACCGACATTATTCTCTGCACTAACAGATGATATAATCTGGTAATATCCTTTGTTTGTATGGGTTTAGAGGTGGGGCATTACAGCTTGGTATCAGAGCCGTGTTCGAAACAATATACGATATTGGAGACAAGAATCTTGGCCTAAGCAAGACTTAAAGACCCATCCCTGGGGAGTTTAGTTAGAAATTTAGACTTGTTCCTTAATCTGGATAGGAATATTGAGGGTTGTTTGGGAATAATCATCAAGGAATATTGGTAGGATTTCATATTGCATTATCAAAAAAATTAGTATGGGTTGTGTAAATTAGGTCATAAAAGACCTAGAGTATCCCGACCCTCCTTAGTGATTGGACTTGTGTAGCGGAAGCGGATGGACTGCTTTTTGCTGAGCACAGTGTCGAGTTTGTTTTATTTATGTATGTATGTTTGATTGATTGGATGCATGATTGCTTAGGACTTTTTGGTGACAATTTTAGTTTTAATTTTAATATGGGTATGAATCATCATTTAAGAATAGTTATCTACTTGCAGTTAATAATTAAACCTTGTGGTATTTCATACTAGAAATCAGCGTAAGGGATAATGGAATTTTGGGATATAAATGAAGATCAAACCATGTAATTATAAATCAATCAAATGTAGATGAAGCTAAAGCATTGATAATAGATTGCCAATTAATCAGTATAAATAAATTGATTATTGTTTATAAACATAGAGATTAATTGTGAAGTGTTTTAGTGAAGCAATCTTCTAATTGGGAAATATCATCCTCTAGATTTTATATAAGGTGTCAATTGCGATTAACATAAGCAAGCTAATATTTGTAAAGTCTAGAGTGTAAATGATGTAAATATTCCATATTTAAAATAATTTCTAGAATATCTATGTATGTATGTGTATGTTAAATTGCCCATTGAGTGCTTTAAGTATTCTAATCGAGGCGTTTGGCCAATGTTGTCAATAGAAATCCTTAAAATCTTGAACGAGACAATTAGACATAATAATTTGAGTTACCAAATAATGTTTTGAGAAATTACATCTTTGGAAATATGATAATAAAAGAGGAAATAAATTTTAAGCTAATATTATTTAAAGTTGAAATGCTATTTTGAAAATGCATATATAGATATGCATATACCAAGATTTTGATTAAATATATATATATATATAGCATGAAAGGAGAAAATCAATAAGATAAACTACCTGAGTTAATATTTGATGATGGATATATCTACTAGGTATTAGCGATAATCAATGATAATGGTGAGGCAATGTTGATTCACAATCAACGCCGCAGCCAATGGATAAGGCTATCCACTATAGATGGACGACAAAGTAAAGCCGTCATGTTCTGTAGAATAGGTAAATTTTTATTGGAACATTTATAAGTAATAGATTAGAATAAAATTGATATACTGCTTTTGATGGGTCACTTATGATCTATCATAATCTAAGAAAATCTTAGAGCATAAGTTCTTAAGAGTTTTAAATTATGGAAATTGAAGAAAAATAAGATCTCTCTACTTAATGAATTTAAATTAATAGGATTTAAGCAGATTATTTTGTGATTAAGGAACATTTTATAGGATTAGAAAATTTGTAAATATATAGCTCCGATTTGGGAAATTAGTATAAGCAATTCTGGAATTCTAAAAGAAATTTTTTATTCTAAAAGAATAAGAGTCAAACAATACAAAGATTGTTGTGCTTTCCCCATCAGTTTATAAAACAATAAATTGTAGTGCTAGCATTGTGAATTATAAACTGTAAAATATTTATGAAGAGGTTCTTCCTTATCTATTCCTTTGTTATCAGTCAAGATACTAAGGATAATTAATATCCTAAATATAATATCTTGAACATCTTAAAATGGGAGTGATTTAAATTATAAGGTATATTAATAATATATAAGATAAAGTAGTGCACCAAACAAACATTGGGGCATTTTGAAATTTGAGAAAATATTAACAGTAGAATAAATATATATTTTGGTAATCGAGGGAATATGTTACGTTAATAAGACCAATTTAATAAGGAATAATTTAGGAAGTGTGTATATATATATATAATTCGAATGTTGGATTAACTAATATCTAAGGTTTCAAATTTGTTAGTAAAAAGGTAAGTTATCCAAATTAAAATAATTAAAGAGTAAAAAGGTATTCTTAGGGGAAAACTCCATAGAAAGTGAAGCCGTAATAGATGACTTGTAAGAATGAAACAAGAAGGAAGTAATTTATCTAGCTTTGTAAAAAACTGGTTATTTAAAGGATGTTATATTGCTAATCTCTCAAAGAGAATTTCTACATGAAATTAAAAGGGCTTAAAATATATAAATATAAGTAAGTTTAATTAAAGGTATATTTTGGAAACAATACCAAAAATATTTGGGTTTTACTCAATACAAGAGTTATTGAAATAAAAAGAGACACTTTTGGAATTCTAGTAAGAATACAAATTTTGGAAAGTTTTGTTATTTGTATATATCATACATTGTAAAGAAGGAGTATATATGTAAATGTAAATATTGGTCTTTAGAGGATTTAATTTATGAAAACTTCTTTAAGAAAAATAATTGGAAGGATTTTCGAGTTTATAGTATTAATTTCTGAGAATAATTAAAGAGAAGTTTCCTTTATAGGATTAAATTACCAACGAAGTACATTATAAAAAAATCATCTTAAAAATTAAGCTTTTCAAGTTAGATAAACATCACAAGTAACTTTGGAAGTGTTCTCATCTCTGTATAATCGAGTACAACTGTAATTATGAGTAAAAAGCGGAGAGTTTTCAAAATATATTTAAGAGAAATTACAAGACAAATCTTTTAGTAAGAAGGAAGAATATATATATATAGAGTATAAATCTTTCAAGCTTGCAAGGGTGCAACTTCTCCTTAGAAGTCGACCCAATCTATGAATTTCATTAAATGGGATTTATTTTTATAAGAAAATTAGAACTAAGTAATAATTAAATATTTGGAACTATTTTTATTTTACAGAAATAATTATTTGAGAAGAGAAATTGTGGGATAAGATAAATTTATGTTGTGAAATTATAAAATCTAAATTAGGAAAAATCCTTGAATTGAATGATTTCCTCACACCTAGAATTAAATTAAGTAAAACCTTAAAATGTCATAAGTGTCCTAGAGTTTGTAAGAGGTTCATAAAAAGATGTTTGGTTAATAGGACTTATTATAATTGTGAGTAATTATCCTTTTTGGAAAATACAAAATTTAGAGGAATTATTACTAGAGGAAAGATATGACCAAACACAATATTTTAAATTAAGGAATACTAAAAATGTAATCTTGAAGAAGTCACCTTTAGTGGAATAAGGTTTTGTAAATTGATAATTGATTACTAAAGGCTGAAGCTTTTCAATTTGGAGTTCATGGGGGTATGTGAAATTTAATACTTCCACATTATGTTAAACTAGTAATTCATACTAAGAATTTAGACGAAGAACTAACCAAGAAAATCTAATAATGTGGGAACATTTTGGAAATATAATGATTTGCAAATCAAAAAGTTTTTACATTTTTAGAATATGAATGGAATGTAAATTAGATAAATTTTGATGTAGGAAAATTAAAGATATTTTAAAAGACCAAGTACAAGATGAATTTATTGGGAAATTGCTTATATTGAGTAAATATTGAGAAGGTACCTTATGTATGGGTTAAATCTAATAGAATGGTTCCATGATTATGTATAAATTTAAAATTTTGTCTTGTAATTTTTTATTGGAATCAAAGTATACTTGAATAATTAATGTAACATTCATGGTAATATTTATATTATAGACTTCACTATGAGATGGAACTAGGAGGATGCAATTTCTTTAAGGGGGAGTCTGTAACAACCCTGGGTTTTTAATCTCTTCAATAAAACAAATAAAGATTTAAATCGGAGAATTAATTGAGAATTCAATTTTTCCAAGTATGGGAAATATGGTGGAGTTGCAATTTATGCACCACTAGTAATATTAATAATTTCTCTAATGAAGGAAATTCTAAATTTAGGATATTGAGAATTTATAAGCTATAGCTAATATTTTGGTGATTATAACCAAATTTAGGATATTGAGAATTTATAAGCTATAGCTAATATTTTGGTGATTATAAATAAATCCATCTTTTGGGGAAAAAAGCTATTATTTTGTTAAACTTTATATTAACAAAATGATGAGTTATGGAATATTTGGATTGAGGGTAATCGATTCGAAATAATTTATATGTTGATTTTATAATAGGAAATAAATATGAATTTTAATAGTTGAGATTTTATAAACATTCCCATGAGCTTTGGAATTATTTAATAAACCAAAAATAATACATTTTAGACTTCTGCAAATGCTAAAGGAATCAATTCATGATTTGATAATATGGCCTTGGAAATTTGTATATTAAAGTTAAGAAGAAAGAGGATTAACTTAAAGTTATAACGTAAAATACAAGGGAAATTAATGGGACAGGGTTGTATTTTTTATTTTAGTGGGCCAAGTGAAAACCCAAAACCACTTTAAAGATAATATGAGAAGTTTCTTCTCATTCTCTCCTCATTTTCAACATTCTATATGTATAAATTACAGAAGACAAAACTAGGGTTTTTAACCCGCTCCCTCATTCGACCAAGATTTACATTTCAAAATAGGAAATAGAAAAATAATAATGGAAATTCATATAAAATGAAGGTTAGTTCCTCAAAACCTACTACATGCATTAGACCTATTAATTTCAGTTTATATAGGGTTTGATTTGGGTTGTTCTTCTTCTTGTTGAGGCAAAAATCTAGAGTTTACTGTAATAGCAAATAATAGGAAATGAATTGGTGATTGGCAAGCTAGCTCTAAGGTTTAAGGTGAGTAAATCTCATATCTAACTCTAACCATATTGCATGCTGTGATTATTTGATCTATTGTGAATCTCGGGTTGATTTTTCGTTATTTGAACAAACTACTTGTAATGACTGTAACTATGTTTTATCTATGCATGTAACCTGATGCTCACCTATATCATAGTTTGTGAAGTAACTCATGTGCTTGCATGTGCATATTATGACTCTAATTTGCATTTTTTAATCACTAGAAGCCATTATACGAGCGTCGGAAGCTGGCACTTGATTTGTGGAGAAGGTAAGTGCCCGGAGCTTACGCACTATGCCTTTCACAAGTCGACCGGTGGATTGTGACCGGTCGACTGGTCTGGACCTAAGGCGCGAGTCCCAGGTCACTTCCCCTCCATCTAGCCTATAATGTTCTTCTTGTTTGCCTCTTGCTTAGTTTCATGATTTTGTATGTTGATTTTCGGCTACGACCAGCTGCATTTCATCTTGTTTTCTTGATATTTGATTTCTCTATTTCTTGATTTTTGATGATATATAGTTGCATTTTATGGATTGACTTATTTACATGGTTTTGTAGGTTGAATGGTAGCTTATAGAGCTAACAAATCTTCTTATTTTCTATTGGTTTAATTTTATCATAATTGCATTGAAATGCCATGGATTTATATCCAATGGCAACTTTTATATCCACATGTTTTCTATGCACTATTTTTTTCAGTGTTTTACAAAGGAAATTTTTTGAAGAATAAGTTTCCTAACATATATATACACACTCTTTTAGACAAGGTTTTGAACAACATAGTATAAATATATAATCCTTGTTTCAAAGCATTCGTAAATCAAGGTCTTACCTATAAATATATTTATAATTAAACAATATTTTCCTACTAATATTATTGTTCTTTCTAAACTAATATTTCAAAAGGAGTTTTTAAAAAAACTACTTTCTTATAAAATGCATGTCCTTAGTTGGACGAGAAATTGAATTAAACGGTCTAATAAAACAAGTGGTATGAAATGCTTGTGTTTTCTTCATCGGTTAATTCTAGAACTTGTTCAACCAAATTATTATTGACACACGAGTAGAGTTTACTAACTTATAATAAATGTTCTAGTAAACCTGTATGGTATGGGATGCACGATCGTTACTTGGATAATTACTATTTGGGAATACATTACACTTATCAAGTGGAATTTATTGAATTGTAGGAAACATTAGAATAAACCCGTGTGGTATGGGATGATGGTCATTACTTGAACAAGGATATGACACTTAGTCGGAAGATGTATGGGTTTTCATGCCCATTTGGAGTATTTATGGGTTTTCGTACCCATCTGGAGTTCTAAGGGTTCACCCTGTAATGTGCACGCTCTGAATGCATGCTGAGAGGGATCGAACATTGGAGCCTTGTGTACTGAGATGATGTAGGCTTAAAAGTAGCTGGTGGTAATGGTAATCTACCGAAAGAGATACACCGACCAATATAATCGGAATTCCAACCTCGTATATTTTTAGGTAACGAGTAAGCATGTGGGGCTACTCGAGTCTAATATGCATCGAAATCTCCAAGTACAGTAAAAGGCTCACCATCTACCCATCTTATGGCCCTCGTACCAGCAATTTAAGCCAGGCCAGCTGGAATAGATCCATACATATCATCCCTAGGAAGCGGATCAGAGGGAATGCAAACTATACCATACAACTACAACCAACACCTCTCCCCTAAATACCATATGAAATGACATGTAGAAACATGAAAGCAAACCCTATCTCTCAAAATATAATACTAGAAAATGATGGGATGATCATCATAGAGCTCCATAAACTAAATATACTCCTATCAGGGACGAATGATAATATTGCAATGTCGCCTCATACCCATCTGTTGTCTGTCCTATATCAACTCATTATGCACCCCTTATGCAGCACGGTGCACATGCATAACATTCCCCCAATGACATAATATGGGAAAGTAAATATATAGAGTAGTGTTTGCGTCATTAATGAGTCTTGAGTGCATGTTGGTTGTATACTTGTAGTACCAAAAAGGAGGATGTACCAAAAACCAAACATCTGTCAGGACTATTGTAGCGCATAGGTATCCAACGCCACATATAGATATCTAAGGATGGTAGTACCATAATCGCATATATGAAGTCCATCTACTTATACCACTCTAGCCAGATATCCAAGTCCAATCATGCCCTAATTGTTTGAAAAAAATGTAGAACCAAACAGATATAATAAAAAGGCACGTATAATAGGAGTGTGCATCTCCTTAATGTCCCTATAGTCTGTTATATACGGATATGGACATGTAAGTTTAATAGCACCTCCTCTAACCTCATCATCGGCCAAAGCCGGTAAATACATAGAATATGACTCAAAATCCCTAAATAAACTATTAAAGAGTATTGGCGCATAGTCTAGTCGACCAACCTCTATACCGGTCAGCATATAAAATTCTAAAGGAGTCAATTTCAACTCAAAATCTAGAAAATGAAACGCATAAATGGTAGGCCATCATCTCTCAGCAAGAGCCTCTACTATACATATGTCGATGTGTGTAGATGCAAGTAACTATAGAAATTCATCTAAAGGCGATGATTATAGCCTTGCCTTAATCGGCTCAGATAATGTGAATAAATACTTAGTAATGCATCATGCCAACTACCGTGCATAGCTATGTGATTGACCTATATAAGCAATTATTTAATGTTAACAGTAAACTAAGAAAACCACTTTGTGATAGACATGGTAATCTAATAATTACATATTAAAAATATACCTGTGGCGTTGCTAGCGCTGCACTCAGTCGATGTGCCCTTGTTAGTGGAAGCTTGTGCAAGCATCATAGATCATCTGCACTCACGGTAGCATCTGGACTGATATGAGCTACATTGGCATCGACATCGATCGTGTAACAAACAGTTTGTATTATAGTTTTGATGGGTTGTTGCAGCATTTTGACGTCTCGGTAAATAAAAAAGGAAACTGTAAAAGAGGGGTGGAAGGTAAAAAGTGAGGTGAATAGTGAAAAAAACTCCTCATATAGGCGTTGTAGCTTAGGCGCTTGTTCAACCAGTGCCTGAAGCTTAGGCAGCTTCAGGCACTGGTTGAACAAGTGCCTAAGCTTTTTCCAAACACAAGCACTTGTTCAACTAGCGTCTAAAGCTTAGGACCTGGTCAAACAAGCGCTTGTTCAACTAGCGTCTAAAGCTTAGGACCTGGTCAAACAAGCGCTTGGTTTGGAAAGCCAATGAAAAATATGTGCGCTTACATTTTTTAAGCGCACAAAATGTAATATCTGCACTTGAAATGGTTGGAGATGCTCTTAGCAACAGTTGTACATCGCGATGACCTATTTTAATGAAGGCTCCAAAAACATTAAGTGGCGACAGCCCCCCCACAGGAATGCAAGTGTAACCGAAAGCATGCAAACATATATTATATGTATACATATTATATATATCTACTAAACACAATTTAATGATGCATGCATGTATAAACATAGAACACGAAGACATATATGGACGAGATTTACATGCAAATAAAATGGAAACTAGCATGCAACGTGGACATGCAAGATAAGGGGACACAAAAGTACAAAATTTATATTTATACTTAGAGCGAAGGCACCCAGGTAGCATGCAGAGTGTAACGACCCTGAAATTTCGACCCAATTTTAAATTTTTGAATCCACTATTTTAACATAAAATGATGGAACTTTCTTACGATTTCAATTAGCGTCCAAACTTTGTTTAAAAATTGCGCCTAAATAGTTATAGATATGGGAAAAGTTTCACGGAAAAATACCGCAGTAAATTTCGTTCGCGTTACTTCACATCAGTTTATTTTAAACGCGAAAAATTTTATTTTCTAAACCAAAATATTTTTACATAGAAAAATTCTAAACCATCTTCTGATCAAGTTGTCATTTTTCGTTTTTCAAATTTCGGACATCTTCAGCTCCGTCGATCTTATTCTTCGGTGATTTTGCTGCATTTTTCACAATGGAAAAATTTCGAATTTTATAATTTAATCGTACCACTGATATCTTTATACCATTGCGTTCGCCTCGTCGCGCTGATCAAAATGGTATATTTGTTTGTGTCAATCGGAGTTCGGCGCTGCGAATTATAATTGTTTAACGGATTGCAAACTGGTCCGTTACGCAGCCAAACCGGTACCCAATTGCCTACTCAGTTCAGAATTCTAAGGGTCCTTGACTATTCAGCTGCCTAGAAACCCAACAGCTTTTCGGTTACCAAGACAATAAATTGAGGCCTTTGAAATCCCTATACTATTTTATATAAATAAGCTCGTTCATAATTCATTTGGTTTGCATTCTCTAAATTATTCTGGTACGTAACTCCACTTCCTCCTCCATTCTTTTTCATTTTCTTTGCCTCAGAAAAATGAAGCTCCACACCCTCCTTCCCACTGCCTCCCTCATTCCCACTGCCTCCCTCCAACCCCACTGCCCCGTCAGCCGCCTCCCTCCGCCTTCGCCCGCCCGCCCCAGCCTCCCTCCGCCTTCGCCAGTTCCCACACCAGCCGCCACCGCACCTGCCAGCCTACCACCCACCACTACGCCCAGCCTTCGCCACTGCCCCTTCGCCTGCCCTCCGCCCGCCCTCCGCACCACCCAGACCCCACCACCACGCCTACCCTCCGCCTGCCCTCAGCAGAACCGAACCCACTCCCCAGCAACCCGCCTACCCAGTCCCTACCAGTCTTCACCCGCCTCCCCTTCGCCCGTACCCACCAACCCCAGCCCCACGCCCAGCCCGCCACCCGCCCTCCGTGCCACCCAGACCCCACCCCGCGTCCCCAGCCCACGCCCAGACCCCACCCGCCTGCCAGCTCCGCCCAGTCCCCGACCGCCAGCAGCCCTCCGCCCAGCAGCCTCTGCCCTGCTTCGCCATGCCACCCAGACCCAGCCCGACCCGAACCCACCTTACCTCGACCCACCGACCCGCCGCGTCGAGCCCGCTTAGCCCGCTACCGAGTCCGCTGCTATTTTTTTTTGTATTTTATTTTATTTGTTCTTCTTTTGATAAAATTATATATCAGTTATAATTTGTAACTTATGGACTCATTTATGCTTTGTCCGCGCAGTTCCAGTTGAGGCTAATTCAGCGATCTAGGCTTCCATCCACCTTATTTGCATCTAGTCATTGTTCGTATTCGTGCTTGTGTCGTCTATTCTAGTCCATTCATTTTCGTGCTTCGTCGTCATCTTCTCTAACCACGCAAGGTGAATATTTCATTCACGACTCAATCTATTATGCTATGATAATCAAGTGACTACCATAAGGCCTCCCGCACACACACACAATGCAAACGCAGAATCGGAGGAGATTTCTCCTTATGATAGTCAAAGATGCTTGATACGCAAAATCAAATCATTTTTTTTATATTATTATTAGTGCATAGTGTATAAAACATTTCGAATGTATAATATAAATCTTAGCCAGCATAGGCATTTCAGGTTATGCCTACTATAGCTACTATGTTCAATAGCAGGTTACCGCCACATTCCATAGCAGGTAATACAACTAAAACCGTACAAGTCACGTATTGTTTCTTTGGATTTCCAACAAATGGTCAGGCTAAGGAACTTCCTATGCCACGATGGGTACGCCCCTGGAAAAGACGACCCGAGAACCTAACCGGATCTCTGCCAACACAAAGCCGGGTTACCTCTGCAAAAATAGGTAACTACTGACACGCGTATGCCATCCCCCGATCGTCACCGATCTTCCCGAGGATCCTCGATTCGCAACAACCACAAAGTAATAAATTTGCAGCAACCACAGAGGTCAAGTATCTGGGCTCCATACCATGATACCACCTTTATCCAGAAGGAATGACATACACTAAGGGGCGCTACTCCCTAGAACCTTGCTGCATCCTTCCTGTTTTGACCATTTTCGGAGTGTGAGGTCCGACGAAGTCTCGTCCACAAAGCTACGCTTTGTTCACAAAGCCATGCCTTGGGTCAACAAATGATCAACCTATGATCACAAAGATAAATGATCAAACAAATGATCATATCACAAATGATCAAACACTAATCATTTCAGCAACACTCAGTATGCCACGTTACCAAATTGGGAGTATATCGCTGATAAATTTCAACTACATAACCTCTGAGCTCGTACGTCTCAGAGAAGGGTGTTAAGCTAAGAGAATAAATTCTCCGCCACCAACAGAAATGTATTTGAAAGAAATCAGCTTTATATCTCAATTTGTAACGTCAGACACACAATCCATACAAGTCTGTTCCGGGATCGAACAGAACCGTAGGCACTTCTCACGAAGCCCTTGCAATTCCGGATAATTTTCAATCACGTCCAGACTTCCCGTCACTAAGGGTGATAAAACCTCTAAATCGAAGATCAGTCGATGTAGAGTAACTCGACGGTAATCCTTCCGTTTTCAAAAATATCCGGTCTTCAACACCGGTTATCAAATGCAATTCATAACGATGTATCACATATTCGGAATGGGTTATACGACCCCATGGTCCTTTCCCGGCTAACCCGAATAGTGAGCGCTTATTCAAAAATAAGTGTGGCATTCAAATTCATCCAATTCACAACAAATACCGATTCAAGGTAATTATTGATAGTCGGTTATTTCACTATCAATAAAGATGCGCAACATCATCAGATTCCAAATAATTTTCCAAATAATTTATTTTTCCAAAATATCTTTACTAGATATAAAATTTCCACACTTCAAAATAAATCAATATTTATTTTCAAAACGAATTCCCATTTCTTTTATAAATTCCATAGTGAATTTATATTTTCAAATATCTACTGATATACGATTTTCAATCGTTTTCAAATATTCACTTTAAATTTATCTTTACAAAGATAAATTCTCTTAAAACGTTTTTTATTTCATATTTGGAAAACATTCCCATACTTATTTAATAATAAGTATTTCACAAATTTATTTATTTTCAATACTTGGAAAATATTCGATATACTTAAATAAATGTTAAGTATATTTTTCATTCATTAAGGAAAACATTTACTATAACTACATCTATTTGAGTCAAAACGAATGTTACGTAAAACATCGTTACGACGACTCAAAATCACTAGTATAGGGATTCAAAATTTAGATAGATATTTAAATCCCAATACTATATAAAACATTTCCTTTCGGAAATCATTTACTATAACAACAGTGTTATAGTCCATCATTTCCTTATATTTTCGAAAACGCCTATTTCAACAATGAACGTTGAAATCTATGTTTTCGATTCATAATACATTTTAAAACATCTTTAAAATGTTTACTTCATTTTTAATATCACTTCTTCAAAAATAAATCTATTTTATTTAATAATATATTCACTGTCCAAAATCGTGAATATACTTCACTAACCACATTTTCAATAATCTCTACACATTTTATTTCGATAAAAATTCGCTATTCAAAATCGCGAATATATCTTCTTCAATAATCTCCTATATTAAATTTATCAAACTTAATTGATTTTGAATTTATAAAACGACGTTTATAAATTCCATTTCTATTTTAATAACAACTTCAACTTATAAATCTTCTTTTTATTAACTTCTATATTTTACTTATCAAAATAAGTGATTTCGGATTTATAAACAACTTTTATAAATTTCAATTCTATTTATAAAAACTTCAATACCAAATCAATTTCAATATTGATTTCTAAATCTATTTTCAACTTTAAATAAAATTTCCATACTGATTTCTCAAGAATTCATTTCCAAATATTAAATCAATTACAGATTGATTTCTAATTGTATTTATCACTACTAAATAAATTCCTTATTTTTCTCAAGTTATTCAATATTCTGTTTTTAAATGGATTCTTCAAATTGAAATCATTTTATATTGGTTTCCCAAATTATTTCAATTTACCAATTAAATTTCTAATTGGATTTCCAACTTATCTCCTTTTAAATAAATTCCTTTTTAAGAAAATAAATTTCAATTGTTTCTTTCAATCTATTTAAAAATCCAAATTTTAAATTAAATTTCTCAATTTAAAATCACTATTATACGAAATTCATTTATTTAATCATTTTCATTTTATTTTGGAATTAATTCGATAATATTATAAAAATCAACTTTTATACTTTTAAATTCTTTTCTTCAAAATTTATTCAATTTCTAAAAATCAATTCACTTAAAAATTTCTACTTGAATTACAAAAATTCAATTTCATTTATTTTTGGAATCCAATGATATCAAACATCCATTCGGCTAAATTTTAGCTTTCAAACAATTTCCAGACATCAATATGATCAATGACATCAATATAATCATTCACAGATTCATATCACAGTAGAAATAAATTCAATCAATGTGAGGGGTCCAGTTGGATCCCTCCAACCTGTTTCCCTGCATCCAAAGACGTTAGCACAATACCAATTCCACTTCGAGGTGGAATATCGCGGTATATGGGTTTTATAAAAATCATCCGCTTACTAACGGCGCAATAGGGTCTCATCCGCTATACGAGGTGGGAAATCATCAATCCAATATATACATATGCCAATATGTATATATTGCTATATATATATATAGATATATCCTACTATATCTAATATCACATCCAATAGCAATCATCAATCAATAACTGTAAATTTAAATTTCATTTGAGTGAGAAAAATCTCACCTTAGCATTTAAATTTGCCATCCATTTCCAAACTTGACTCGATTTCCTTGATTTATACCTTGTATAAATATTTTACACAATAAATTAATATTCGAATCAATCGAATAAATTAAATTTCATTTGATAAGTGTACATTCCCAAGTGGTTTTATTTTGAACAAATTCTCCTTTTAATAAATTGATTCAACCAGAATTTAAATTCGAAACTATATTTTCTTTTATTCACCAGAGATTTTATTTTAAACCAAATTTCTTTTAATAAATTTATCTAACTAAACCATTTAATTTCAAACTAACTTTCCTTTTTCTTTAAACCAAAATCTCATGTATATAAATATTTCAAACATTTTTTTTCTTATATGAATTTCTTCAATATTATAAAACTCCTTTGTATAAATTCTTTTAATATTATAAACTTCTATAGTTTTTTTAAAATCTTATATATATACTTATTAAATTTATTCCTAACTGCCTATACATACCAAAAATCTTTCATTTATTAAATTAAACTGACCTATAATTAAATTTATATTATCATTTGGTCTTAAGCTAAATCCCCTTTTATTGTAAATGTACACCATTATTTACAAAATTGAATTAACAAAACGATATACCTCACTGAAATGTTCGCAACCCAGCCTACCGATCATCACTGCCTAAGGTCACGGCCAAAGTAACGAACCCTAGCACGAACTTCCACGCACCGCCGCCCCTGTTCGATCGAGATAGCCTCTCGAGTTCGAGCCTCCCATTCGCTGCTGTCGTCCCCCCCCCCAACATCGCAACACCTCGACTCCACGCACTTACTCGCATCCCCCAACGCCTACAGATCGCGACATCGATTCCCACGACGTCGAACTTCCCCCAATGCTCACGCGCTCGCCCTTTTGATTTGAACGCGATTTTACGCAGTCGAACGAGATCCCGAGCCGCCTTCGATATTCACCCCGGCCATTGATTTTTCGAACTCGAGAAATTCTGATTTGAATTAATTGTGATTATCGGCCATGATGATTTTGAATGAATTTTGACTTTTGAAAAAGGGGACGCAGCCATTGCTGTTTGTTTGAGAGAGAGAGACGCAATACATTTAAATTGAAAAAGCTCGGTATTTATTTTCGTTTGATTTTGTTCTGAAATGATCGGTTATTTAAAAATAGGAGGAGGGAGACAGGAGAACGTGATTTATCAGAGAAGATCGTGCTTGCACGATTTATTTCGTGGTCTTCAGCGTGATGTAAGGCGTGAGTTAAGGGAGATACGTGGTGATGTTAAATAATATAAATTTAAATTTTTAAATTGAATTTGCTTTAAAATTTCAACGCGTTTTCTAACCGTACGGTCACCAAACAACTCCGATCAATACGAAATTTGAAATCCGATAATAACTCAATATTACGGACCCAATGGAACTGCTTTCGTCAAATTCCGAGACTGCGCCTTGGAACGCTATTTTCAAATATCGATACGAACGATATAATTCAAAACTGAACAGAACAGTTTCAAATTCAATTCTGAAAGTTCTATTACCTTCAGAATTATCAATATAAATTTTAAAAGCTTTTGAAATATTTTTAATCAACTTAAAATTGAAGATTCAAATTTTAATTCAACTATCAACAGATTAAATTTTATAATTTAATCGCCAATTTCAAAGTTATATTGGGGATTCAAATTAAATCACCGTACAAATATTTAAAATTAATTAAATATTTTCAATTTAATTTGTTCAAAATTCTGGGTCGTTACAAACTTCCCTCCTTAAAAGAATTTTGTCCCGAAATTACAAGTTAGGAAAAAAGGTCCTTAACTCGTCTACTATTTTTTCAACATCCGATAGTTTTATCAATTTTCAAAACAAATCTTCCTACTAAAGGTTCGTTATTAATTCAACTAGTTTTCTAAACACTTTCATAGTTTTCAAACAACATTGTTTTACTTCAAAATTCAAATTTAAACTTTCAAAATTTCTCAAAAATTTTCTACCACTCGAGATTTTCGAAAAATTTCGCCAGCGTCTCCTTTGCGCGGCTAACACGGCACGACTACAAAACGTCCCTACGGACTCTCAGATTTCGAAAAGAAAAAGAAAAAGCCAAGCGGCTAGACAAGAAATCAGAAAATCTCATATATAAATTTAAATATTTACCTTTTGTCGAGCAATTCAAATTTATCTTCAAAATCAAAATTCCAATTCTATTTCCTTTAATATACCTGTATATCCTACTAGCCATAATATCTAGTTACAACATTCAAACTATTTTGCAAATTCTATTACAAAATTTCCAATATAAACTGCTTATACATTTTTAGCTTACTATTGAAGTTACATATTCATTATCATTCAATTTTGCATTTCAAATTTCTATTCGAATTCAATTTTATCTTCTATTCTGAATATTGAATTTTTTTTATATCAATTATCTTTCTTTTACTAATTCATATCACTCTTTATATTAGTTTCATTCACTAATTCATTTTAATTATTTTCCTTACTAATTTTATTTTCATAATTCAATACTTCATTCCAATTCATTTGTTACTACTCCAAATTTTTCAAACCACTTCCATTTAAAACAATTTGGCAGCAATTTCTCTTTTGGAAACCAGAAAATGAACATCGGTGATGCTGCAGTCATTACCGAAGTTATTTTCCAGCGATCGAAAAGAGTTTAGAGCTTTTATCTCTTTAAAATACTTTTTCAAAACCTTCAAAATTCATTTTTAAATCAAAAAGGATTTAAACTTTCCAAATCTCCAAAATTTTCAAATTCTTTTCAAAACATTTCCAAAAACTTCTCTGGAATTCCGTTTCAAATTACAATTCACATTGATAATTTACCTTCTTAAATTTCATTTGTATGTGAATTTATTTCTTAACTTTGGAGTTATGATTTCAATTTCTTATTTAATTTCCACATATATATTAATGATGATAATTAACATCATCATTTCCTAACAACCATACATCCATTTATCATAATAATTCACAGAAAATTATTTCCTTTATATACAAAAATAGTTTTAGGTAAAATTATCTCATTCACCCTATTTAAAACAATACTGTGTCGGTTTATCTTGTTTAAGAGTTTAGAAATTCCTATCGACACAGTTAGCTAGACTGCACCGACCAGAATCTATAAACAATCAACCGATAAGTCAACACAATACAAAACAAATTTTATATTCAATAACAAATACGCGCTCATATTTATTATTACACTCAACTCATTCTAGACTCGTACTACTGACTCTATCTCTAATGAGTAACACCCAACAGAGCAGGGTTGTCGCTTAACCATATGCTCTGATACCACGTTGTAAGGACCCGTTTCTTCAACTTCCGAATATCGACATCGATACGTCCACTGTATCAACTGCCGAACAAACGAATGCCGAAAACCGAATACTTAGGGTTTAAAAGAAGAGGTAGAAGAAAAGATAGAAGAAAAAGAAAGAAAGAACAACAACAGAACAACAACAGATACAGAACAATATCAGAATCTCACATTCGCAGCGGAACAATATATAATAGATAAATCAGTAATCTTTTAAACAAAGAATTTTATCAGTTTATACATACATCAACAGAGTCAATATACAACTCAATACAACACAGCAAATCAATGGACAGTTGTATAACTTGTCCTCATACAGAATACACAGCGGAATAAATAATGTCAGATACAAATACTACGTCTCGCCATCCAGCTTGCTTCCAAAGCTCCAGAATATCCAGAATATCCTGATAACCTAACTCTAGACTGCCCGTGTGGAAATTGGTGGGCACCCAGAGTTTAGAAGGGAAACAATAAACTCCGAGTCAGTCATGGTGACTGGTGTGAGATCGTAAAATAGTTTTATCTTTAAAACAGCAACATGATAATTTTTAAAATAGATTCGCAATGCTTTTGGAAAATGAGACTACCATAAGGCCTCCCGCACACACACACAATGCAAACGCAGAATTGGAGGAGATTTCTCCTTATGATAGTCAAAGATGCTTGATACGCAAAATCAAATCATTTTTTTTTGATATTATTATTAGTGCATAGTGTATAAAACATTTCGAATGTATAATATAAATCTTAGCCAGCATAGGCATTTCAGGTTATGCCTACTATAGCTACTATGTTCAATAGCAGGTTACCGCCACATTCCATAGCAGGTAATACAACTAAAATCGTACAAGTCACGTATTGTTTCTTTGGATTTCCAACAAATGGTCAGGCTAAGGAACTTCCTATGCCACGATGGGTACGCCCCTGGAAAAGACGACCCGAGAACCTAACCGGATCTCTGCCAACACAAGGCCGGGTTACCTCTGCAAAAATAGGTAACTACTGACACGCGTATGCCATCCCCCGATCATCACCGATCTTCCTGAGGATCCTCGATTCGCAACAACCACAAAGTAATAAATTTGCAGCAACCACAGAGGTCAAGTATCTGGGCTCCATACCATGATACCACCTTTATCCAGAAGGAATGACATACACTAAGGGGCGCTACTCCCTAGAACCTTGCTGCATCCTTCCTGTTTTGACCATTTCCGGGGTGTGAGGTCCGACGAAGTCTCGTCCACAAAGCTACGCTTTGTTCACAAAGCCATGCCTTGGGTCAACAAATGATCAACCTATGATCACAAAGATAAATGATCAAACAAATGATCATATCACAAATGATCAAACACTAATCATTTCAACAACACTCAGTATGCCACGTTACCAAATTGGGAGTATATCGTTGATAAATTTCAACTACATAACCTCTGAGCTCGTACGTCTCAGAGAAGGGTGTTAAGCTAAGAGAATAAATTCTCCGCCACCAACAGAAATGTATTTGAAAGAAATCAGCTTTATATCTCAATTTGTAACGTCAGACACACAATCCATACAAGTCTGTTCCGGGATCGAACAGAACCGTAGGCACTTCTCACGAAGCCCTTGCAATTCCGGATAATTTTCAATCACGTCCGGACTTCCCGTCACTAAGGGTGATAAAACCTCTAAATCGAAGATGAGTCGATGTAGAGTAACTCGACGGTAATCCTTCCGTTTTCAAAAATATCCGGTCTTCAACACCGGTTATCAAATGCAATTCATAACGATGTATCACATATTCGGAATGGGTTATACGACCCCATGGTCCTTTCCCGGCTAACCCGAATAGTGAGCGCTTATTCAAAAATAAGTGTGGCATTCAAATTCATCCAATTCACAACAAATACCGATTCAAGGTAATTATTGATAGTCGGTTATTTCACTATCAATAAAGATGCGCAACATCATCAGATTCCAAATAATTTTCCAAATTATTTATTTTTCCAAAATATCTTTACTAGATATAAAATTTCCACACTTCAAAATAAATCAATATTTATTTTCAAAACGAATTCCCATTTCTTTTATAAATTCCATAGTGAATTTATATTTTCAAATATCTACTGATATACGATTTTCAATCGTTTTCAAATATTCACTTTAAATTTATCTTTACAAAGATAAATTCTCTTAAAACGTTTTTTATTTCATATTTGGAAAACATTCCCATACTTATTTAATAATAAGTATTTCACAAATTTATTTATTTTCAATACTTGGAAAATATTCAATATACTTAAATAAATGTTAAGTATATTTTTCATTCATTAAGGAAAACATTTACTATAACTACATCTATTTGAGTCAAAACGAATGTTACGTAAAACATCGTTACGACGACTCAAAATCACTAGTATAGGGATTCAAAATTTAGATAGATATATAAATCCCAATACTATATAAAACATTTCCTTTCGGAAATCATTTACTATAACAACAGTGTTATAGTCCATCATTTCCTTATATTTTCGAAAACGCCTATTTCAACAATGAACGTTGAAATCTATGTTTTCGATTCATAATACATTTTAAAACGTCTTTAAAATGTTTACTTCATTTTTAATATCACTTCTTCAAAAATAAATCTATTTTATTTAATAATATATTCACTGTCCAAAATCGTGAATATACTTCACTAACCACATTTTCAATAATCTCTACACATTTTATTTCGATAAAAATTCGCTATTCAAAATCGCGAATATATCTTCTTCAATAATCTCCTATATTAAATTTATCAAACTTAATTGATTTCGAATTTATAAAACGACGTTTATAAATTCCATTTCTATTTTAATAACAACTTCAACTTATAAATCTTCTTTTTATTAACTTCTATATTTTACTTATCAAAATAAGTGATTTCGGATTTATAAACAACTTTTATAAATTTCAATTCTATTTATAAAAACTTCAATACCAAATCAATTTCAATATTGATTTCTAAATTTATTTTCAACTTTAAATAAATTTTCCATACTGATTTCTCAAGAATTCATTTCCAAATATTAAATCAATTACAGATTGATTTCTAATTGTATTTATCACTACTAAATAAATTCCTTATTTTTCTCAAGTTATTCAATATTCTGTTTTTAAATGGATTCTTCAAATTGAAATCATTTTATATTGGTTTCCCAAATTATTTCAATTTACCAATTAAATTTCTAATTGGATTTCCAACTTATCTCCTTTTAAATAAATTCCTTTTTAAGAAAATAAATTTCAATTGTTTCTTTCAATCTATTTAAAAATCCAAATTTTAAATTAAATTTCTCAATTTAAAATCACTATTATACGAAATTCATTTATTTAATCATTTTCATTTTATTCTGGAATTAATTCGATAATATTATAAAAATCAACTTTTATACTTTTAAATTCTTTTCTTCAAAATTTATTCAATTTCTAAAAATCAATTCACTTAAAAATTTCTACTTGAATTACAAAAATTCAATTTCATTTATTTTTGGAATCCAATGATATCAAACATCCATTCAGCTAAATTTTAGTTTTCAAACAATTTCCAGACATCAATATGATCAATAACATCAATATAATCATTCACAGATTCATATCACAGTAGAAATAAATTCAATCAACGTGAGGGGTCCAGTTGGATCCCTCCAACCTGTTTCCCTGCATCCAAAGACGTTAGCACAATACCAATTCCACTTCGAGGTGGAATATCGCGGTATATGGGTTTTATAAAAATCATCCGCTTACTAACGGCGCAATAGGGTCTCATCCGCTATACAAGGCGGGAAATCATCAATCCAATATATACATATGCCAATATGTATATATTGCTATATATATATATATCCTACTATATCTAATATCACATCCAATAGCAATCATCAATCAATAACTGTAAATTCAAATTTCATTTGAGTGAGAAAAATCTCACCTTAGCATTTAAATTTGCCATCCATTTCCAAACTTGACTCGATTTCCTTGATTTATACCTTGTATAAATATTTTACACAATAAATTAATATTCGAATCAATCGAATAAATTAAATTTCATTTGATAAGTGTACATTCCCAAGTGGTTTTATTTTGAACAAATTCTCCTTTTAATAAATTGATTCAACCAGAATTTAAATTCGAAACTATATTTTCTTTTATTCACCAGAGATTTTATTTTAAACCAAATTTCTTTTAATAAATTTATCTAACTAAACCATTTAATTTCGAACTAACTTTCCTTTTTCTTTAAACTAAAATCTCATGTATATAAATATTTCAAACATTTTTTTTTCTTATATGAATTTCTTCAATATTATAAAACTCCTTTGTATAAATTCTTTTAATATTATAAACTTCTATAGTTTTTTTAAAATCTTATATATATACTTATTAAATTTATTCCTAACTGCCTATACATACCAAAAATCTTTCATTTATTAAATTAAACTGACCTATAATTAAATTTATATTATCATTTGGTCTTAAGCTAAATCCCCTTTTACTGTAAATGTACACCATTATTTACAAAATTGAATTAACAAAACGATATACCTCACTGAAATGTACGCAACCCAACCTACCGATCATCACTGCCCAAGGTCACGGCCAAAGTAACGAACCCTAGCACGAACTTCCACGCACCGCCGCCCCTGTTCGATCGAGATAGCCTCTCGAGTTCGAGCCTCCCATTCGCTGTTGTCGTCCCCCTCCCCAACATCGCAACACCTCGACTCCACACACTTACTCGCGTCCCCCAATGCCTACAGATCGCGACATCGATACCCACGACGTCGAACTTCCCCCAATGCTCACGCGCTCGCCCTTTTGATTTGAACGCGATTTTACGCAGTCGAACGAGATCCCGAGCCGCCTTCGATATTCACCCCGGCCATTGATTTTTCGAGCTCGAGAAATTCTGATTTGAATTAATTGTTATTATCGGCCATGATGATTTTGAATGAATTTTGACTTTTGAAAAAGGGGACGCGGCCATTGCTGTTTGTTTGAGAGAGAGAGACGCAATACATTTAAATTGAAAAAGCTCGGTATTTATTTTCGTTTGATTTTGTTCTGAAATGATCGGTTATTTAAAAATAGGAGGAGGGAGACAGGAGAACGTGATTTATCAGAGAAGATCGTGCTTGCACGATTTATTTCGTGGTCTTCAGCGTGATGTAAGGCGTGAGTTAAGGGAGATACGTGGTGATGTTAAATAATATAAATTTAAATTTTTAAATTGAATTTGCTTTAAAATTTCAACGCGTTTTCTAACCGTACGGTCACCAAACAACTCCGATCAATACGAAATTTGAAATCCGATAATAACTCAATATTACGGACCCAATGGAACTGCTTTCGTCGAATTCCGAGACTGCGCCTCGAAACGCTATTTTCAAATATCGATACGAACGATATAATTCAAAACTGAACAGAACAGTTTCAAATTCAATTCTGAAAGTTCTATTACCTTCAGAATTATCAATATAAATTTTAAAAGCTTTTGAAATATTTTTAATCAACTTAAAATTGAAGATTCAAATTTTAATTCAACTATCAACAGATTAAATTTTATAATTTAATCGCCAATTTCAAAGTTATATTGGGGATTCAAATTAAATCACTGTACAAATATTTAAAATTAATTAAATATTTTCAATTTAATTTGTTCAAAATTCTGGGTCGTTACAGATATGACAATAATTATGACATTAATTTGTTATGTGATGCTTGGTTGTTAATATAAGTGATAATTAATATGAAATTGGAATTGATATAGGATAGTCTAAAATTCAAAATAGATTATATATGTTGAACTTGTCCCTTTAAATGTTAAATAAAACGACACGTAGAAATAGGATCAGTTATACTTTGAACCATTGAATGTATGATTGCTGTAATAATTTGATAATAAACGCCAAGTGAAAACCTGTAATGATCTTTAATCCGCATGAAATGATAGTGTGGATTCTAGGAATAATTTTATTTAATTTACATAAATAACAAATGTGAATTAAATACGATTATTTCGGGATTATTTAAATAAACGGTTAAATTGTTATGTATGGTTGCTATTGATTGTATATTTACTTTGACACCATCCCAGTTATCACACTGCAAGTTCCCTTTGTTATGCTTTGTTTTATGTATTTATTTATATTGGGTTGAAATGATAAATACCCAAATTGAACAACTTTGTCCTAGGATAGATAATTAAAAATAAGAAACCCGATTGGTCAACAAAAATCATTTTGGAATTAAAATCCATTTGAAGTTAAGAAATGAACTTAAAAATTTGTTGGAAAGTAAGTAACGAAATTTATAGATTTAATTGAAATGAATGAATGGATTTAATTGTAATAAACGATAGATTTAATTGTAGTAAATAAATAAGATTTAATTGTAATAAATGAGTAGATTTAATTGTAATAGATCAATAGATTTAATTGTAATAAAACGATAGATTTAATTGTAGTAAATGAATAGATTTAATTGTAATAAATCAATGGATTTAATTGTAATAAACGAATGAATTTAATTGTAATGAATAAATGGATTTAGTTGAAATAAATCAATGGATTAGATTCATAGGATTAATTGCAATAATTAATGGACTTAATTGTAATAAATTAAGGGATTTAATTATAATGAATTAATAGGTGGACTTAATTGTAATAACTTAATGGAAAATTGAAACGGATTAATAAATCTATTTAATTAGATAAACGGATGGACACATTTAATTGAAATAAGATTCGAATAAGTAAGTTGTAGAATCTGATAAATTGAATTTATTAGGTTCGAAATAAAACCTAATTTGGATAAATTTAATTAAGTTGGAATTTGTTATAAATTTGATTTGAGATTAAGTAACAAAGTGACCTAAAGGAATGTAAACCAACTAAATTTAAGAAGTTGATTTAGTTGTTGAAATTGATTAAATCAAAGTTTTGATTAAATTTAATGTAACGATGAATGGGAATAGGAATTAAATTGAAATTGAATACTTAAGTATCGTTAACTCAAGGACTTGAACTAAAACTCCATTTGGAAATATGATTTTAATTTTCGAAATAAATTGAATTGTGAAATGTCAAATTTCGAAAGTCAAACTTGCAACTTGACCTTTGGACTTTGATTTGTTTTAAACTTTAATATTAAATGACCATCGGATAATTAATACGTAGTTATTAAAGAGACCGGGATCGGATATGGACATACTCTCTGTCGATACCGAAAACCACTTTAATAACTAATATACGCGGAGTGTTGATCCAGAACGAAGTGGATGGATTTAGTGAACGCGTTGACTGAAGAAAGAGAACGATTTTGGATGACCCCTGACATGACTAAAACAGGAGCCGCGTCGGGCCATTGAGGATCGCCATCTCCAGCGGACACACTTCTTCGATACCATATCTATTACTTTTGTGATTCGATTTGGGTGCACCCCTTGATTTGGGAGTGTTGTTTCGCGGTGTTGAGATAGTAGCTGCTATGCTCAACATCAGTCCAGATCAGGCAACTACTAGTATCCTAGTTGGTATCGCCTCATGTACCTTGTCATACTGATTATCCTATTCGCGACCACTACGTTGTGTTTTGTACCTTTAGTATATGGATTGCCCTCTGGTGACTTCCGGTTTTGGGGAAACTACGGTCTTGTATATGCTTTTGGGAATAAAAATGTGTTAAGGGTGGATTGGGCCATGACTTAACTCTATTTTGATATCATACTTTACTGATTAGACCTTATCTATTTAGCATATTCTATTGTATATATAGATAGTTTATCGGATCCTTAAAGATGTGTATCACATTCATCTTTGAGTTATGGACTTTATTATTTGCACCCGATTATCCTGTATAAGATTTTGAGTCCTGACTCGAGTGTTTCTTTTGTATATGCTCGGGTCAGTCTGAAGCTATCCAGTTGCTGATCAAGGTTGGTTGAAGATGCTGAAGACTTAGCATTTATCTTTATCAGTTATTTCCTTTCTAGTATTTGATGAACTTATGTATTGAACATCTTGTATTTCTATTTGTCACTTTATGTTGAGACATTGTTGTATTCATGTAGTAGCTTCATGAACTACTATTATGATGATGTACTTTTCCGCTGCATTATTCTGTGACTATTCTGTGTCTGTGACGTTGTATTGATTCTCATTTACATATATGTATTCATAATCCCATAATGATTCGTGTTTTGTATTATTTAAGTTGACATGTGTGGATTATTGTCAATTTAAATGGTCCAATATACGGGTTGTTACAGTTGGTATCAAAGCTTCGGTTTCCCTAAAAACCTTAGTTCGGGATTATGAAACTCATTAGAGATAGGGTAGCAATACCCTAGAATGAGGAGAATCGATTCAATATCCAAGTCCTTTCTATTCGAACTTCTTTTGATTCATCGATTAAATTTCCTCTTGAGTTCTCTGATTTTATCCTTGGTCCTAAATTTCTTTTGGTATTTCAGGATGAGTGCTAGAAGAAACAATAGGGGTGGAAGAGGCAATGGTCCTGCTCAGGCTGCACCTGCCGCTCCAGCTCCTATCAGATTCACCATTCTTAGTAAAGAGTATTCACAGCTTGGAGGTATTAAGTTTTCTGGATCCGAGAACATTATTGAGGCTCAGCAATGGCTTAAAAGCTTGGAGAAGATATTTTCGGGTCTAGAGATCACTGATGCTCAGAAGCGTCAGCTTGCTGCCTGGCAACTTCAGGATGCCGCGCAAGATTGGTGGGAATCAGTTACTTCTCGTATCAAGGAGGACACCATCACTTGGGCCCAGTTTAGGTATAAATCCGTTGGTTTTCGTAGCATAACTTTTCTTTCAATCTTTGGAATGTTATTTATCTAGCCTATCTTTTGATTAGGGATACTTTCTTGGCACAATGGATGCCAGCTGCTGGGAAAACCCAACTTTATAGAGCTTTCATGGATCTTAAGCAAGGCAGTTTGACTTTTTCTGAGTATGAGAGGAAATTCAACGAACTCTCAAAATTTGGACCTGGCTTGATCGATACACCACTTCTGAAGAACGAGGAATTCATTTTGGGAGCTAGACCTGAATATTATGACTTGTTTACTGGCCACACTCACTGCACCTTCACAGAGCTTGTTGACTATGCTCCTAGATATGAGGCGAAGCCTAAGGGACCTACTGCCAAGGCCATTCCTACTCAGCCCTCTTCTAGCCAGACCGGGAAAAGGAAGATGAACTTTGATCAACAAAAGAAAGCTTGGCAGAAGACTACAGGATTGGGATATGCTCAGAAAAGCCCAATCGACCTTGCTAATATCACTTGCTTCAAATGCGATAAGAAGGGCCATTATGCTAATAGTTGTCCATCTACCGGAGCTGCTGTTCCACCACCTTCTACGACTAGGAAAGATTTATGCTATGTCTGCCTCCAGCCGGGTCATTTCAAGAAAGAATGCCCAATGTATAAGCGTGGCACACCATCTGGAGTATTTGCTATCACCACTCCTACACCACCTCCACCACCTGCTCAGGATGACCAAGGTACCTTACGAAGTATTTTTCATTTACATGCTACACCTGTTAGGGTATTATTCGATACTGGTGCTTCACATAGCTTTATATCAATAGACCTTTGTAATAAACTCAAATTAGAACCTACTCTTGCTACTACCTCCTTATGTGTCTCAAATCCTATCGGAGGACCCGCCTACCTCCGAAGTGTTTGCAAGGGAGTTGCACTTATGTATGATTTTTCTCGATTCACTTGGGATTTCTATGTACTTGGATTCCAAGCATTCGACTTTCTTTTAGGAGCGGATTGGTTAAGCAAATTTGATGCTGTTATTTCCTGCAAAACTCATTCAGTTTCTTTGGTAAGCGACATGGATCAGCCGCTTGTCATTGAATGCAAATCACCTCAGAAATATGCCGGAAGCTTCATATTCTCTCTTGATGCTCATCCAGATGATCTTAATACTACCCCTATTGTTTAGAAATTTCCCGATGTATTTGGAGAGGTCAACTCTCTACCGCCCAAACGGGAAATCGATTTCCGTATTGATCTTATTCCTGGAGCTACTCCCGTAGTTCTCCCACACCGAAGGATGGCTCCTAAAGAAAAAGCTGAACTAAAAACCCAAATTGATGATCTATTTGCTAAAGGCTTGATTGGGAGAAGTTGTTCTGAATGGGGCGCCATAGTTGTATTTGTCACCAAATCAGATGGATCTCTTCGCATGTGTGTTGATTACCGAGAACTGAACAAACGCACTCTCAAGAATCGTTATTTGATGCCTCGCATCAACGATTTATTCGATCGGCTCCATGGAGCTAAAATTTTCTCACAACTTGATCTAGCCACTGGATTCCACCAACTCAGAGTTGCTGAAGATAGTATCCATAAGATAGCTTTCCGTACTGAGAATGGATTCTATGAATGGTTGGTTATGCCATTCGGTTTGACCAACGCACCTGCTTATTTCGTCGACTTGATGAATCGAGTCTTCCGTGATGTGCTTAACAAGTTTGTTCTTGTTTTCATTGATGATATTCTCGTCTTCTCTAAAGACAAGAAGGAGCATGAGACACACCTTGCTTATGTTCTGGAAACTCTCTGAAATCATCAACTTAAGGCCAAATTCTCTAAATGCCACTTCTGGCGAGACGAAGTGAGATTCCTAGGCCACATAGTTTCTGAAAATGGGATTTCGGTCGATCCAGCTAAGATCGCCGTAATCAATGTAAGTTCTATCCTATTCGCTATTTCTATTCAATTCCTCTTATCCCTTTCTAATTTGAAATTTATCTACAGGATTGGGAGACTCCTAAAACTTCTACAGATATTCGTAGTTTCTTGGGTTTAGCCGGTTATTTTCGCAGATTTATTGAGCACTTTGCCCGGATTTCTGCCCCACTTACTGCTTTAACTCGGAAGGATGTTAAGTTTATTTGGAGTGAGAAGTGCGAATCAGCTTTTAATGAGTTGAAGCGTAAGTTAACTTCAGCCCCTGTTCTTGCGGTAATCGATGGAAGTGAAGGATTAACTGTTTATACAGATGCTTGCCGAGAAGGTTTAGGCGCTGTACTTATGCAAAATGGAAAGGTTATTGCTTATGTTGGTCGTCAGTTGAAGACCCATGAATTAAACTATGCCACACATGATCTAGAGCTTCTTGCCGTTGTATTTGCTCTGAAACTATGGAGGCATCATCTTTTGGGAACAAAATTCGAATTATTCACTAATCATAAGTCCTTGAGATATATCTTCTCCCAGAAAGATTTGAACCAGAGGCAAGTCCGATGGCTCGAATTTTTAGCTGCATATGATCTTGACATCACTTATACTCCTGGGAAAGCAAATGTTGTAGCCGACGCATTGAGTCATAGCAAAGCATTGTCTTGTTGTAATATTGTTGAAGGCATGTTATTTCAGCTTGTCATCTCTCCATCTCTTATGGATCGCATAAAAGCTAAACAATACGAGGACACTTTGCTCTATCGTATGAAGGAGTTGGTTCTTGGTAGAGTTGGAAACGCCGACAGTAAAATAGGAGCGCAGATTGATAGTAATGGAATTCTAAGGATCGACAACCGTATTTGTGTTTCTAATGTCGATGGATTGAGACAAGAAGTACTTAGGGAGAATCATTAGTCATCACTTTCACTTCATCCTGGTGTCACTAAGATGTATCGTAATATGAAGCGTTTATATTGGTGGAGTGGGATGAAGAGAGATATTTCTATATATGTCAGTAGATGCACCACTTGCCAACAAGTCAAAGCCGATCACCAGAAGACTGCCGTTTACTTCAACCGCTAGAGATTCCTTGTTGGAAATGGGATCAGATTTCTATGGACTTCATCGATGGATTACCAAGGACCAGAAAAGGTAACGAGAGTATATGGGTGATCGTTGATAGATTGACAAAATCTACTCACTTTATTCCTGTTAAGACCACTCGTACTACTTCAAGTTTGGCAGAGATATATATGAGAGAGATTGTTAGACTTCATGGGGTTCCATCTAGTATTGTATGCGATCGAGACCCTATATTCACTAGTAAATTCTGGAAGGCGTTTCAGGACGTCTTGGGCACTAAACTGAATCTGAGCACAGCTTATCATCCTCAAACGGATGGCCAAACTGAAAGGGTAAATCAGATTTTGGAGGATCTGCTCCGAGCTTGCATAATTGATTTTGGTGGATCTTGGGAAGACCATCTCCATTTGGTTGAATTCATTTATAATAACAGTTATCAGGCGAGTATCGATATGGCACCGTTCGAAGCTTTATATGGACGGCCATGCAAATCGCCAGCTTGTTGGATTGAGCCTGGTGATCGATTAATTCTTGGCCCAGATATGATTATGGAAGCATCCGAGAAGGTTAATGAGATCAGAAGAAAGATGAAGACCGCACAGGATAGGTAGAAGAGCTATGCAGATAGGCGTAGAAGAGATTTGGAATTCCAAGTTGGGGATGAGGTATTTCTGAAAGTATCACCTTTGAAGAATGTTATTCGATTTGGTCGTAGAGGGAAGCTTGCTCCAAGATTTGTTGGACCATTTACTATCACCGAAAGAATTGGCACACTGGCTTATAGAGTTGCATTACCAGAAAAGTTTGAGGGCGTGCACAACGTATTCCATGTTTCACATCTCCGGAAAGTCGTGCGTGATCCATCCATGACCATCCCAATTGCTCAGTTAGATGAAGTAGATATTGAGCCAGATTTGACTATCGAAAGAAGACCACTCCGGATAGTCGATCGGGAAACAAGGCAACTCAGAAGGAAGTCTATAAATCTCGTCAAAGTCCAATGGAGTGAAGATGAGCGAGATTGCACATGGGAAACTGAGGATAGTATCCGGGATTCAAACCCCGAATTACTGATTTCAGGTATAAATCAAATTTTCTTAAAAAAATCTATCTTGACTTTTCCGCTCTCTCCATTCTTACTTCACCGTCTCGTTCTTTTCGAGGACGAAAAGTTTTGAGTGGGGGAGAATGTAACGACCCTGAAATTTCGACCCAATTTTAAATTTTTGAATCCACTATTTTAACATAAAATGATGGAACTTTCTTACGATTTCAATTAGCGTCCAAACTTTGTTTAAAAATTGCGCCTAAATAGTTATAGATATGGGAAAAGTTTCACGGAAAAATACCGCAGTAAATTTCGTTCGCGTTACTTCACATCAGTTCATTTTAAACGCGAAATTTTTTATCTTCTGAACCGAAATATTTTTACATAGAAAAATTCTAAACCATCTTCTGATCAAGACGTCATTTTTCGTTTTTCAAATTTCGGACATCTTCAGCTCCGTCGATCTTATTCTTCGGTGATTTTGCTGCATTTTTCACAATGGAAAATTTTCGAATTTTATAATTTAATCGTACCACTGATATCTTTGTACCATTGCGTTCGCCTCATCGCGCTGATCAAAATGGTATATTTGTTTGTGTCAATTGGAGTTCGGCGCTGCGAATTATAATTGTTTAACGGATTGCAAACTGGTCCGTTACGCAGCCAAACCGGTACCCAATTGCCTACTCAGTTCAGAATTCTAAGGGTCCTTGACTATTCAGCTGCCTAGAAACCCAACAGCCTTTCGGTTACCAAGACAATAAATTGAGGCCTTTGAAATCCCTATACTATTTTATATAAACAAGCTCGTTCATAATTCATTTGGTTTGCATTCTCTAAATTATTCTGGTACGTAAATCACTTCCTCCTCCATTCTTTTTCATTTTCTTTACCTCAGAAAAATGAAGCTCCACACCTTCCTTCCCACTGCCTCCCTCATTCCCGCTGCCTCCCTCCAACCCCACTGCCCCGTCAGCCGCCTCCCTCCGCCTTCGCCCGCCCGCCCCAGCCTCCCTCCGCCTTCGCCAGTTCCCACACCAGCCGCCACCGCACCTGCCAGCCTACCGCCCACCACTACGCCCAGCCTTCGCCACTGCCCCTTCGCCTGCCCTCCGCTCGCCCTCCGCGCCACCCAGACCCCACCACCACGCCTACCCTCCGCCTGCCCTCAGCAGACCCGAACCCACTCCCCAGCAACCCGCCTACCCAGTCCCTGCCAGCCTTCGCCCGCCTCCCCTTCGCCCGTACCCACCAACCCCAGCCCCACGCCCAACCCACCACCCGCCCTCCGCGCCACCCAGACCCCACCCCGCGTCCCCAGCCCACGCCCAGACCCCACCCACCTGCCAGCTCCGCCCAGTCCCCAACCGCCAGCAGCCCTCCGCCCAGCAGCCTCCGCCCTGCTTCGCCACGCCACCCAGACCCAGCCCGACCCGAACCCAGACCCAGCCCGCCCTAACCCACCTTACCTCGACCCACCGACCCGCCGCGTCGAGCCCGCTTACCCCGCTACCGAGTCCGCTGTCATTTTTTTTGTATTTTATTTTATTTGTTCTTCTTTTGATAAAATTATATATCAGTTATAATTTGTAACTTATGGACTCATTTATGCTTTGTCCGCGCAGTTCCAGTTGAGGCTAATTCAGCGATCTAGGCTTCCATCCACTTTATTTGCATCTAGTCGTTGTTCGTATTCGTGCTTGTGTCGTCTATTCTAGTCCATTCATTTTCGTGCTTCGCCGTCATCTTCTCTAACCACGCAAGGTGAATATTTCATTCACGACTCAATCTATTATGCTATGATAATCAAGTGATATATGTTATTGGTATTAATTTGAATGTTAAAATAATTGATGTTAAATTGTGATTTGAAGTTAGATATGAAAATAATTATGACATTAATTTGTTATGTGATGCTTGGTTGTTAATATAAGTGATAATTAATATGAAATTGGAATTGATATAGGATAGTCTAAAATTCAAAATAGATTATATATGTTGAACTTGTCCCTTTAAATGTTAAATAAAACGACACGTAGAAATAGGATCAGTTATACTTTGAACCATTGAATGTATGATTGCTGTAATAATTTGATAATAAACGCCAAGTGAAAACCTATAATGTAATGATCTTTAATCCGCATGAAATGATAGTGTGGATTCTAGGAATAATTTTATTTAATTTACATAAATAACAAATGTGAATTAAATACGATTATTTCGGGATTATTTAAATAAACGGTTAAATTATTATGTATGGTTGCTATTGATTGTTTATTTACTTTGACACCATCCCAGTTATCACACTGCAAGTTCCCTTTGTTATGCTTTGTTTTATGTATTTATTTATATTGGGTTGAAATGATAAATACCCAAATTGAACAACTTTGGCCTAGGATAGATAATTAAAAATAAGAAACCCGATTGGTCAACAAAAATGATTTTGGAATTAAAATCATTTTGAAGTTAAGAAATGAACTTAAAAATTTGTTGGAAAGTAAGTAACGAAATTTATAGATTTAATTGAAATGAATGAATGGATTTAATTGTAATAAACGATAGATTTAATTGTAGTAAATAAATAAGATTTAATTGTAATAAATGAGTAGATTTAATTGTAATAAATCAATAGATTTAATTGTAATAAAACAATAGATTTAATTGTAGTAAATGAATAGATTTAATTGTAATAAATCAATGGATTTAATTGTAATAAACGAATGAATTTAATTGTAATGAATAAATGGATTTAGTTGAAATAAATCAATGGATTAGATTCATAGGATTAATTGCAATAATTAATGGACTTAATTGTAATAAATTAAGGGATTTAATTATAATGAATTAATAGGTGGACTTAATTGTAATAACTTAATGGAAAATTGAAACGGATTAATAAATCTATTTAATTAGATAAACGGATGGACACATTTAATTGAAATAAGATTCGAATAAGTAAGTTGTAGAATCTGATAAATTGAATTTATTAGGTTCAAAATAAAACCTAATTTGGATAAATTTAATTAAGTTGGAATTTGTTATAAATTTGATTTGAGATTAAGTAACAAAGTGACCTAAAGGAATGTAAACCAACTAAATTTAAGAAGTTGATTTAGCTGTTGAAATTGATTAAATCAAAGTTTTGATTAAATTTAATGTAACGGTGAATGGGAATAGGAATTAAATTGAAATTGAATACTTAAGTATCGTTAACTCAAGGACTTGAACTAAAACTCCATTTGGAAATATGATTTTAATGTTCGAAATAAATTGAATTGTGAAATGTCAAATTTTGAAAGTCAAACTTGCAACTTGACCTTTGGACTTTGATTTGTTTTAAACTTTAATATTAAATGACCATCGGGTAATTAATACGTAGTTATTAAAGAGACCGGGATTGGATATGGACATACTCTCTGTCGATACCGAAAACCACTTTAATAACTAATATACGCGGAGTGTTGATCCAGAACGAAGTGGATGGATTTGGTGAACGCGTTGACTGAAGAAAGAGAACGATTTTGGATGACCCCTGACATGACTAAAACAGGAGCCGCGCCGGGCCATTGAGGATCGCCATCTATAGCGGACACACTTCTTCGATACCATATCTATTACTTTTGTGATTCGATTTGGGTGCACCCCTTGATTTGGGAGTGTTGTTTCGCGGTGTTGAGATAGTAGCTGCTATGCTCAACATCAGTCCGGATCAGGCAACTACTAGTATCCTAGTTGGTATCGCCTCATGTACCTTGTCATACTGATTATCCTATTCGCGACCACTACGTTGTGTTTTGTACCTTTAGTATATGGATTGCCCTCTGGTGACTTCCGGTTTTTGGGAAACTACGGTCTTGTATATGCTTTTGGGAATAAAAATGTGTTAAGGGTGGAATGGGCCACGACTTAATGCTATTTTGATATCATACTTTACTGATTAGACCTTATCTATTTAGCGTATTCTATTGTATATATAGATAGTTTATCGGATCCTTAAAGATGTGTATCACATTCATCTTTGAGTTATGGACTTTATTATTTGCACCCGATTATCCTGTATAAGATTTTGAGTCCTGACTCGAGTGTTTCTTTTGTATATGCTCGGGTCAGTCTGAAGCTATCCGGTTGCTGATCAAGGTTGGTTGAAGATGCTGAAGACTTAGCATTTATCTTTATCAGTTATTTCCTTTCTAGTATTTGATGAACTTATGTATTGAACATCTTGTATTTCTATTTGTCACTTTATGTTGAGACATTGTTGTATTCCTGTAGTAGCTTCGTGAACTACTATTATGATGATGTACTTTTCCGCTGCATTATTCTGTGACTATTCTGTGTCTGTGACGTTGTATTGATTCTCATTTACATATATGTATTCATAATCCCATAATGATTCGTGTTTTTTATTATTTAAGTTGATATGTGTGGATTATTGTCAATTTAAATGGTCCAATATACGGGTTGTTACACAGAGTATGTGTGTGTGTATGCGAAGGCTTACTAAATGGGATTAGGCACAAATATATGAATTGGACACGTGTCAGCCCAAGGTTTACTAGCGACAACATATGGTGATCAAGATTAAATGCATGCGACGGTGCAAAATTTATAGCCTACGATGGCTATAAAATTTTAAGGCGTGACGACTTATATTTTAACGATTGTAACTCAGTAAATTTTAATGCACGAAGGCCTATATTTTAACACATTAAAGTTAAGTAAAATTTTATGGTGCGACGGCCTATATTTTAATGTATGAAAATAAATGAATTTTAAGGCATGATTGCCATGGTTTTAAAAAGTGGGAGATAGCTATTTTATAATACTCGAAAGTTTTCACTCTATTTTGTGGCTAAACTTTACTTAAACAAAAAGGTGATTTTGTTAAGTATTTTGATGAGATTTCAAAAGAAAAGAAAAACGTATTAGCCCGTTTTTGATTGAATTCTTAAAGAAGGAAGTTATTACTTGGGAAAGTAATTTGTGTATAAATTTTCTATCATATTGAACATATATTCAATTGATTAATAATATGTTGTTTGTTCATTTTTATATATTGATAAGTTATTATTGCATATATTGTATTGTTGACATGCTCACTTATATATATTATATATGATATCATCCAATATAGTGACTTTGGAGATTTTGGGAACAGATAACTAGTTAGGCTTGTTCCAATGGTGGGTATGGCCAGACTTAAACTCTTGAATGAGTAGAATTATACCCATGAGATCGTGAAGATCAAAACTATGTTAGTATGCCCAAACTGATCAAAAGACATGACTCATCGACATTTTGAAAACCGGAATTAAGATTTAAAGATGGAGACTGGAGTTGGGTTGCACTTTATTCTCCAACTGCTTAGCCCATGATTGGTCAGGTCCGCGATTCCATTGCATAGGGCCTAGAGGAAGGACAGGCGAAATTGAAATTATACAAAGAAAGGGACTATTAGCAGCAGCACTTATTATTGTACTTTTCTACTATTATTGCATGATTATATTATGATTATGTGCTACTCATTTTGGTTGTAGATATTATATGATTAAGTAGTACTAGTAAAGGAAAAACCCGTTCCGCTTAGCGGCACACTGTCTCACTACGTATCCATTTTGGTTCAAGATGGTATAATGCTATTAACACTAGACTTTTTATCACACCTGAAGTTTTTGATTTTCCCCTAAACTCTAAGGTGCACAATTTGGAATTGAGTAGGTTAAGAGTAGGATATTTCAGGTTTAGACAATAAGTTTCTGGAGTCGTGCAGGAGGTAAGCTATATATAGAAGATTATATATTTTCATTGTGCAGTAGTTTAACTACTTTTAGTTTGGTTGAATGTATGTAATGACGGGTACTATAACCGTCTAGGTAGTTAAAACTCTGATCATCCAAGGGGGCATCTTCATATGTCACTCTTGGAATTATATATAATTATTATATTTTATCTGAACGATGTATTTATGGGGTTAGGGGAAATGAATTATAATGAATTTGCAAATTAATCAATGAAATGTTTTGTTAAAATTTTGTAAATTGTAGTGCTATCAGTGTTAATGGTTCAATAATGGATCTCATTTTGTCATTGGCAAATATTGCTAAGGATGACTGCAACATCAATAGTATTTATTTTCATGTCTTAGAATATGGGATGTTACAACTTGGTATCAGAGCACCGGATTACATAAAACTTAATAAGATTTTGAAAAACATAACCCAAATGAAATAAGAAAGAATAAATTGGGGCTTGGGATAGTGGTATTATAACATACTTGTTATTTGTTATATATATGTGTGTGTGTGCGCACGTGCGCATATGCGTGTTTATCTATCTATACTCTCTATACTCTCCCCTCTGTCTTAGACCATTCTTCTGTATCTTATGAAGACTCATATGTAGATTACGAGAAAAGGATACCAGAAGTGGAAGACTAAACTTGGGAGGTGGAAGCACCATAACCAATGGAAATGTTTATGCCAATGCTAGGAACACTAACCGAATCACCAACACTAATGCAAATATGAGCGTTGGAACCGCACTAGTGGATATGAGGGATATGTATCAGTTCTTTGTTAACATGATGCAAGCTAAAGAAGTAGCTGGTTTGAATGGAGGGAACACTGACAATGCAGGAGCTGCTGGGCCTGAGGTGGCTGCACATAATAATTATGCCACTTTAAGTCGAGATTATACTAGCTTAGGAAGGAAGCCATTCTTGGAAATGGAGAATGCAATTGAGGTGGAAGATTGGCTTCTCTAGCATGAGAGGATTTTTGCTGATTTGATGTTGAGCGATGATTTGAAATGGAGATTAGCTTCGAGACAATTGCAAGGAGCTGCTTTATACTAGTGGAACAGTGTTACCATCCGAATTCCGGAGGAGGAGTTAAATTAGGATTACTTTAGGAAAAGATTTAACGAGAAATTTCTATTCGAAGCAGCCATGTCAATGTTGTTTAGAATGTTCTTAGAGTTAGAGCAGAGCGATAGACTGTGTTGGAGTATGCAACCAAGTTTGATGAGCTGTTTAGGCATAGGCAAGCCATCATTAATACACTGCCGAAGAAGAATGTGAAGTTTATCCGAGGACTGAATCCAGAGATTGCTAGGGCGACTATGCCACATCTTAGAGATCCGTTTAATGTTGTAGTGGACATGGCTTTGAGAAACGAAGATTTTCTATCATCTTTGGAGAAAAATAAGCCTGAGGAGACTAAAGGTTTCCAAGGTAAGAAGCGGAAGTTCTTTGGCAAGAAGGAAGCTCAGAAGCAAGGAGTTCTTAAAAAGGGAAAAACTGGAGTGACTTGCTATAAGTATGACAAGTAAGGGCACTACGCCAGCGAGTGTCGTTCCAGAGATAGCAAGAAGACCGTCGATAAGAAAGAGTAAAGAGCTTTAACTATGAATAAACAGGGCATTTCAAGTAGGATTGTCCTGAACTAATCAAATCTTCGAAGGGAATTTTTTTTTGCATTAGAATATGTAGCTTCTGGACTATCTACAGCAGAGAAAGGAAAGGTTGTGTTAGGAGGTACACTTATTATTCAAAGCAATCCTGTTAATGTGTTGTTCGATATTGGAGCTTCACATTATTTTGTCTTTAAATTTTGGTAGATAAGTTAAACCTAGAACCAAAATACCTAATTACTTCTTTGACGATTGTGAATTTGATAGGTAGTTATGCAACTCTTGGATTGAGATGTGATCATGTAGGGATTAACTTGTTAGGTCATTTGTTTGCTTGCAATTTGTATGTATTTGATTTCCTGGGTTTTGGGATAATTCTGGGTATGGACTAGTTGAGTCGATATAATGCTACTGTATTTTGTCAAGATCGAGAATATCTTTAAAGAATCCTAATTATCATAATAGAATTATATACTAATTTGAACAGCCGAGTTTCGACTTTTGTGCGATGTTGGGTGCTATGGAAGGCATGGAGGATGAAGTTTATTGGGTTCATGTAGTAAGTGATTATGCTGATATTTCTGAGCCTATTACGGGACTACCATCGAAACGTGCCATTGAGTTTCAAATAGATCTCGTACTTGGAGCTGAACCTGTTAGTAGATCATCTAGCAGAATTACACCTACCGAGATGTAGGAGTCAAAGGTGCAGCTAGTGCATCTAGAAGGGAAGTATTTTATTAAACCAAGCAGTTCTCCTTAGGGAGCTGTAGCAGTGTCTATGAAGAAACCAGATGAATCATTGAGGTTATGTATTGTCTATAGAAAGTTGAATGAGAAGATGATAAAGAATCGGTATGCCTTGCCCAGAATATATGATTTGTTTGATCAATTGAGTGGAGCCACGGTGATTCCATGGTTGGACTTAGCTATGGATTTCCATCAATAGAGAGTGGCGGAAAGTATACCGTTAATGGCATTTCGAACAAGATATGGTTCATATGAGTGGTTAGTCATGCCCTTCAGACTAACCAACGCGCCTTCTTTCTTTGTAGATTTGACGAACCAGATCTTCTGAGAGCATTTGGATAGATTATGTTGGTGTTTATAGATGACATTTTGATATATTCAAAGAGTGAACAAGACCATGAAGTTCATCTCAGAATAGTGCTAGATACACTAAGGCAGTATCAGCTAAAAGCGAAGTTTACAAAATGTCATTTCTGGAAAAGAGAAGTGAAGTCACTTGGGCATGTAGTTTTGGAAAATAGATTGTCTATGGTTCCATCTAAGATCAAAGTTATTAATAGTTGGAAGAGACATAAAACTGTGACTAAGATTAGAAGTTTCTTGGGGTTTACTGGCTATTACCTGAGGTTTATTAAAAGTTCTCTCATATGGAAACACCGATGACAAAGCTAACAACATAGGATATAAAGTATGCTTGGATCAATAAATGTAAAGAAGCATTTCAGAAGCTAAAATATTTATTGACCAATGCATCCATGTTAGTTATTCTAGATGGGAATCAAGATTTTGTGGTGTATATAGATGCATGTGTATCTAGGTTAGGAGCAATGTTGACGCAGAGAGGGAAAGTTATTGTATTTGATTCTCGACAGCTTCGACAGCATGAACTTAGCTATCCTACACATGATTTGGAAATGGCAGGGGTGATCTTTGTACTAAAGGTGTGGAGACACAATTTATTGGGAGAACAATTCAAGTTCTTTCCGCATCATAAGTCCTTGAAGTATATATTCTATTAAAAGGAGTTGAATATGAGACAACAAAGATGGTTGGAATTTTTAGCAGCGCACGACTTTGGAATTGAGTATACGTCGGAGAAAGGAAATAAAGTGGTGGATGCACTTAGTAGAAAACATTAGAATGTGGTGTTAGCGATACTATCTGAATGAAACAATTTAGAAAGGTTGGCTTCTATGTAGTAAGAATGAGGTCGATTGCCAATTCTAGTCAGAGTACCGTGAAGATTTCTTATCAAGAAGTTCGACCATTATCGATCGAAAGAATTGCAGCAAGGCAAAAAGATGGTCCAATATTAGTTAATCAGTTAAAGGGACTAGAAGCAGGAGTTGAGATTGATGATTTGAAAGATTTTTCACTTGACCAAAAAAAGATGGTGAAGGAAGAAGGGACGGTTATGTGTTCATGATGTGGACAATCCGAGAAAGAAAGTTCATAGAAAATGTCAATCGATCAAAGTTTACCATCTATCCCAGAGGAATGAAGATGTATCAGGATATAAAGTGGAGTTTCTTCTGGGAAGGTATGAAGATAGATGTAGGCTTATTGGTGAAGCAATATATGAATTGCTAATTTGTAAAAGTGGAGCATCATAAACCTAGTGGATCACTTCAATCCATGGAAATGGGATTTAATATTCATTGATTTTATCAATGAGTTGCCAAGGTCGAATAGGGGAAATGAAAGCATTTGGGCTGTGGTTGATAGAATGACCAAGTGTACACACTTTATCTCTATTAAGTCGACAAGGATGGCACCTAGTTTAGTGAAGTTATTAGTGAAGAATGTCGTGAGAGTTCATGGAATACCGAGTAGCATCGTAAGTCACAAAGATCCTTTATTCATGATTGAGTTTTGGAAGAGTTTGCAAAACGAATTGGGTACCAAGCTGAAGATAAGTATCGCTTACCATCTGCAAACTGATGGGCAAAAAGAAAGGATTCACAAGGTACTCGAAGATTTGTTGAGAGCTTGTGTATTAGTCTTTGGAGGGTCATGGGAAGACCTTTTTCACTTTGTCTAGTTTTCTTATAATAACAATTATCATACTAGTATAGAAATGGCACCTTTTGAACCAATTTACGAAAGGTCGTGCAAATCACCTGCATATTAGTTGAAGACAAGTGATAGATTGATACTTGGTCCTGATATGGTGAAAGAAGCGAATGAAAAGATTGATTTAATTTGAGTAAGCATAAAGGAAGCTTAATCAAGGCAAAAAAGCTATGTAGATAGAAGACGTAAGGATTTGGAATTCTCAGTTGGAGATTTTATTTTCGTAAAAGCATCACCAATGAAGGGTATTGTACGATTTAAGAAGAAGAGAAAATTAACACCTATATATTAGTCTATTTCCTATCATTGAGAGAATTGGGAAACTCGCTTATCGTATTGGGTTACCGAGCAGTTTGGCAGGAGTCCATAATGTTTTTCACATATTTCATCTAAGGAAGTACATGCGTGATCCAGAGACTACTATAGAGTCAATGATTTTGGAAGATTTAGTAGTGGAGCCTGATATGACCATCATTAGAAGACTCATTCATACGGTCGATAAAGATATGAAGCAGTTAAGGAACAACACAGTCAAGTTAGTGAAGATTCAATTGAGTACCGATGGACATGATTGTACTTGGAAAACAGAAGATAGGATTAGGGTGGCATATCCCGATCTATTTTGAGTGTATGATCTATTTTTGTACAGACTATTGACTAGTAGATATGACTAGTATTATTGCTTTTATATGCTTGTTGTTGTTTTCCTTATCTCAATTTTGAGGATGAAATTCTTTAAGGGGGGAGCCTGCAACACCCCTAATTTTTATATAGCATATAAATTTTAAATATTTAATTATGGGATAATTAAATGTGAAGTTAGGAAATGTGTTTCCATACAAATCAATTAACTAATTAAAATGGGTTGGCCTTAGTAAATATACTATAGAGGATAGTTTAAAGGAATTAATAAACATGAATAAAGGAGGGTAAAAGAGGAAAAGAGATTAACACACTCCTTTCTCCTCTCTCTCGTTCACTTTCATTTTCCACTCTAAAATAAAAGCCAAATAAAGGCTAGCCATTACTAATCAAAGAAGGAAAGAAAACTTAAGAGGAAAAGAAGAAGAAAAGAAGCTAAGGCAAATCTCAACATCTCAATAAGGGTTAAGGTGAATAATATTCTTTATCTCATGTTTTATTTGTTTTAAAATTTGATTTGCTGAAATTTCGAATTTTTGGAAGTTTGTATCTTGCATTTGGATGGAATAATCATGGATATGGATTTTTGGATGATTATATATTAATTATCTAATATTTAGGAATTTTCCTAAAGGGTTTAAATGTGAAAAACTAAGTTTTTGGTCTCCATATGATCTAAAATTTTGATACCATGTTCGAACTATTATTTTGGAGGTAGGTTTTAAATTCCATAATTTTTGAAATTAATATGAATATTTTTATGATTTTTCTAAGTGAGAAAATGGTTGAATTTCGAAAACTAATTATTAAGAATATGAAAAATAATTATTTTGGTTCAAATTTTTTATAGGAGGTAGAAAATGATAAAACAGATTTTTAGGATTTTTCCCATTAATTTTCTAATTTATACGAATTAATTAATGAAGGAAAATGCTAACTAATTATGAAGTAATTAATTAATTGTATTAATTATATGAGTTAACATTTAAAGTTGTTGAAATGATATGAGAATTGGCCAATAGAAAACCAACTACAAATTAGGTTTTGTAGGAAAGAATTGGTTTAAAGGGGTATTAACAGTTTTTAATTTAATTACAAAACAACCATTGAGACATTTTTGACTAAGTAATACTAGTCACCCAAGGCTAAACTTTATATTAGGTAATGAAAAACTATGTCAGAAAGCTAAAATAAGAATGTTGTGCACCATACGGTGACCTATCATTTTAATATATAAACCAGACTTTTGTTACAAATTCCCAGCGATGGCTATAGAAATTCATTGTGACAGCTCAAACAAAAAGATTGCTAGCGACAACTCTAAAATTCCCAACGATGGCTCATATATTTATTCGCGTTTACATGTGTGATTGCAAGCGACAGATCACTTGGCTAAATAATCACTGGCAATGATCTCCAACGAAGGCAAATATATATATATATATAACAATGTCTTTTAGCATATTATACATGAACAGTTAGCGACAGTTATATATCGCGATGACCTATTTTCGCAAAGGCTCCGAAAACACTAAGTGGCGACGACTCCTCACAGGAATGCAAGTGTAACTGAAAGCATGCAAACACATATTACCTGTATACATATTATATATATCTACTTAGCACAACTTAATGATGCATGCATGCATAAACATAGAACACGAAGGTATATATGGACAAGAGTTGCATGCAAATAAAATGAAAACTAGCATGTGATGCGGAAATGCAAGCATACGAAAGTTCAAAATTTGTTTTATATATAAAGTAAAGGCACCCAGGTAGCATGCCTTATGTGTGTATGTATGTATGTGTGTACTCGTCGACATTTTGAAAACCAAATTTAAGATTTAATGGTAGAGACTGGGGTAGGGTTTCGTCCTATTCTCCAACCCCTTAGCCCACGTCAGGTCCGCGATTCCATTGCGTAGGGCCTTACTGAAGGACAGACGAAATTGAGATTATGCAAAGAAAGGAACTCGTAGTAGTAGTGCTCACTATTGTATTTTTTTGTTGGACAAAAGCCAAGGTTATTTCTGCTCGTTGGGTGGGAGATTATGGATTATCTGGTTATATTTTTGGCCCTATTCAACATGATAGGTTTCTAATCAACCCGCAAAACTATTATAGGTTTCTAGTCAGCGTGAGAATACTAATATATGTTCGTAGTGACCTTGAGAAAACTATGTCATAGACTGCTTTTGGGGATTGGGTAAATATGAGACTATGTAACCCTTTGACCTTAGTGAATGATGGACTGTTCATTTTATCCCTTATTGCATGATTATATTATGATTATGTGGTAATCTCTTTGGTCGCAGATATGATATGATTTATCGGTACCAGTAAGGGGAAAATCCGTTCCACTTAACGGTGTGGTTTTACCATGTATCCATTTTGGTTCGAGATAGTATAATATTGTTCACGCCGGGCTTTTTTCTGACCCGAAGTTTTTGATTTCCCCCTAAACTCTTGGGTGCTCCATTTGGAATTAAGTAGGCCGAGAGTAAGGTATTTCAAGCTCAGATGAATAAGCTTCCAAAGACATGTAGGAGAAAAGCTACTATATGAAAGATTATATATTTCCATTGTGCAGTAGTTTAACTACTTCTATTTTGGTTGAATGTATGTAATAACAGGTGCTATAACCATCTAGGTATTTAAAACTCTAATCAGCCAAGGGGCATCTTCATATGTCGCTCTTGGAATTATATGTAATTATTATATTTTATTTGAACGATGTATTTGTGGAAATGAATTGCAATGAATTTGCAAGTTAATGAATGAAATGTTTTGTTAAAATTTTGTCAATTCTAGTGCTCTTGGTGTTAATGATTCAATAACGGATCTCATTCTATTACTGGAAAATAATGCTAAGGATGACTGCAGCACCAATAGTATATATTTATATGCCTCGAAATGGGGGATGTTACACGTCCCATTGTACTTGAAAAGAAAACACAGTCGAGTTAGGATTTGGAAATTGAGAAACAACATGTGTAGTGTAAACATGTGGTGGTTGTGAATGTTGTGTATAGTGTTTAACATGCCCTAATTCCCTCCATGGACCATGCTCATAGAGTATATTAATAACAGTTACCTCCCTTACAATAGTCAAAGGCACGTCTATGGTCATGCAAATAGGAGAATCTATGTCATTGAGATTGATATTGTCAAGATCAAAAGAAGGAATTTTATCAGGAATGCTCCCAAATGAACCATATATATCACCCGTTGGAGGAGCCGGTGTTTCCTCCCTGATTGGAGCTTGATGCAGCTGTAGAACTGGACGGGGTGAATTGATTTAGCTTTGTGCGATTGGGAATAAGTGGTACTTGATCATCACCACCTGTCTCTCTAGCGGAATCATGACCAAGATTCATGTTCTCACCATTATCCCCGCCCACATTACCATCATCGTCGCCGTTGTCATTAACATCCTCATTGCCTCCACCTTCATCCTTATCCTCATCATCATGATCCTCTTTCTCAACTTGATTAACCGAAAGATCTTGGATGGGAGGAACTTCTTGGTTTTCATCATCCTAAGGTTTGATCTCGGGCTCTTGAGTGAGTTGGGCACCTTTGTGAGCATTAGGAATGAGGCCAAGGCTATAATTATTATCAAGAAGATGAAATTGCCTCATCCTTTCATCCATTAGAAAAATTCATTTTTCGCTCTTCAACAGGTATGGCTTGAAGAGTAAGTGCCAAATCTGCAATACCGGGCCTCCTCAGATATCTATAAATTAGGAAAAAAATAGAGTTAATGATTTAAATAAAACTAGCTTTAGCATGACAAAGAATGACAGTAGAACTTACATTTAGATAGACACCTCCGAGGGAAACTAGATGGACAAAACATGAAGAAGCATTCATCTTTAAAGTTGCCGAGCTTTTTCCAAAGAGCGATGATTACACGACAACCCTTAGACAGTTCTAGGTAAGTTAGGGAAGGGTTTTCTTTTCACATTTTGAAGCTAAACGGATATTGAATCTCTTTCAGTGTGGGAACCCCTGCCCAAATGGTAAAGGCAAACTATATACAAGTTATTCAAATAGGCACAACTATTTAGATGAAACTGAACTGAAGCAAGCTTCATAAACTGGAGGACAAGTTGGATGAAGTAATTAAAAGGAGGAATACTATCAAAGAGGCATATATAAAAATTGCAGGCAGTATACCGCTCAAGTGGATCATGTTCCTGTTGAAAGGGATGTGAGACTAGAACATCCTCAAAGGGAATTTTGTGCGTTTCATAGATTCTCCTAACACCCGCATCATGTAGAGTAGATGTTGGAGAATCTTGGGGGTGTCTGACTTGAAATAGCGATGAATGATTCCATTGGATGCTGAAGTGCATTTGGCGTGACCATTATCTAAAACCGTCCCACCAAGGTCCGACCATCGGTCCACGCTCGACCAGGAACCGTCAAGATTATCTGTCTTCCCCTTTGGACTTAGAAAACTTAGCCACATATTTGAAAAGTTAGGGCCACACAAGAAACCCAGGCCAAGGCTTGGCCAAACTCCAAGCTAACTCAAAGCATGTGAAGGTGAGAAGTGACCCGACTCACGCTTAAGAAATTCATGGGGAAACTTCGGGCTGGCTTCAAGTTCTCAGCACCAAGCTCAAGTCCAAATTCCACAAGCTGTGGCCAAATCAAGGAAGGAAGATAGAGCATATTAAACATAACCAAGTGTGATTGTAGGTTGACATCAAACGCCAACTACCCCCAAGGTGGTGCCACCTACCTAAGGTAGAAGCAGGTGGAAGCAGTAACATCGGAGTGAAATAGTCGAGTCAAAAATCGAATCAGTTTGGGGGCAAGTCGATTAAATTTGAGGTTGAATGATTCAGGTAATCGTCGGCAAGAGTTATGGAAGTCGATGAAAAGGTTATAAGGCATAGGCAAGTTGAGTGAAGTCCAAGTCGAAGTCGATGGTGGTTGGAAATCAAAACCACAAATGAGAATAATAGGAATATCAAAAAGGGAAGAGGAAAATTACTTGGTGTTATTTAAACACTTACACTTGAAACCATCAGTTAAAAATGGTACCGAGTCAAAACTCATGACTCGGTACCGAGTTGAAGAAAAAAAAGAAAGAAAGTAAAAGGAAAGGGAAAGGAATATCTAGTAGTGGAAAAAGAGATGGAAACAAATGAAATAGAATGATGGAATCATACATAACTGATCGATTGAAAGAAAGGACTTCCAGAATTTCCAGATCTGAATGACAACTCTGAATAAAGTACTCTAGCTCTTATATCATCCAAAGGATATGAATCAGTGACTGTTCAAAGTTACATGTCAATCTAGTGAAGACGCACTGCTTTGTGAAAGCAGTTCAAAGGATGAAGATATCTATTCATATTAGAGTTTGAAGTTGATAACTTATCTGTAGGATCGTTTTCACCCTAGGAGGGGGGGTGAATAGGGTGATACTAAAATTAATGCGGAAATAAAAATAACAACAGAAAGTAATGCAGTAAAAATCACACATAGATTTACCCAACTTCGGCAAAAACCTGCATACGTGCTGCCCCCAAGGTTTTTACTAGAAATTAAGTAGTCAGATGCTTACAAACACACGTAAACTTACGACACCCGCTAACTTGACTAACTTAACTCTAAGCTCAAAACCCTGCCATAACTCAACCACCGAGTTGCGAATTTCTCAAACTACGCCCCATAGTTTGTACCTAGTTACACAACTAGAAATCTACAGAATTTTAAAATTGAAAGTTATAAATAAAAATAAAACAAGAACAAAACCCTAATTAAAAAATAAGCCTAAATGCACATAAACTATAACCGGTCCAATTTAGCAAATAATAGAAGACGTCTCCCTTTTTTTATTCTGGCTTCCTTCACGCCACCTTGTTTCTTCGTGATTCTGAAATTAGGGTTTTTCAATTGAGGCGTCGCTTGTGATATTGATCGATTGAAGTATGCTATTGCATTGATTGGCTTTGTCAATCGACTTCCTTGGCTTTGTTAGCTTGTGGCTGCTCCAATTGTGTCAAGTTCGACTGGATGTTGTAAACTGGTACGTGTTTTTCCCTTTTTCGATTTTGATTATGCTCGACTCGATTCGTGTTCTGGATTGGTTCGTGATTTATTTCAAGGCTTGCTCTCTGATTTTGCTTGAACTCGAATAGTTATTTCCGATGATGATTTTGGGTATAAATAGGGATCGAAACCCTATTTTATCGTTCGTATATTTTTGGTTTGAATTTGTTCATTTCTTTTCTTAGCCATACGATTTCTGCTTGAACGATTGTGATGAATTCTTGACTTTTTCATCTCTGATACATTTGAATTTGCTTCGTTCTTTGCTCCTACGACTTTGGCATTTGAATTTGTGATAGACTTGATGAAGTTTGACTTCTTAATCATGTTATCCTCTGTTCCAATTTTTGCTGGCAATTATCGATTCCTTTTTTTTACGTTGACCATTACTTTTTGAAACTCCTCCTTGACTTGTTCGAACTGCTACTGACTTTTTGAACACTGTTGCTTCACTGTTTTAATGTGTTTTCTCCATGTATATACATACATATATGTATGTATATATGTGTGTGATTAGTGGATGTATATATGTCACCGTGCTTATGCTCATTCATGTGTCTGCACTATGATTCTCGAATCACTTGTGTATATGTACACATGTGTATATGCAGGCTCTTGTATCCTTGACCATTTGAGGTCTGGTTGTATTTGAAGTCTGGTGTAGTTGCATGCTCCATTGTGTTCATGTGCATTATTTTATTTGCCATTGTTGCTTTGAGTTAAATTGTGGTTTGAATGCTTTCATTTGGAGTATGGTTGCCTTTGACCTTGTTTGTGTTCATGCTGGTTTCCTTGTAAGTTTGGAGAACTGTTATGGTTGCATGTTCATTTAAGTCTTCATGTTGTACTTGGTTCTGGGCTGGTTTGATCTGGTCCACCTTCATGTTAAAACTGAATGCTTGCATGTAGTTTATAGCCTTGTTCCACTTGAGTCAGTCTGGTTCTTGAACTGGTATGATGTCAAGTTCTACTGGCTTGTATTGCTTGAAGTGTTTCTTTAAGTCTGGTTTTATTTTGTTATTGTGTTCATGCTTGAATTGCCTTCGTCTATTTCCACATGCTCTGAGCTGGTCTGCATTGTGCTTCGAGTTAAATGTCCAGTTGCTTCGAGTTATGTGTTCAGTTGCTTTGAGTTTGGTTGCATGTGTATAGAACTGTTGGCTCCATTTGTTGTACATGTTGAATGCTTTGCATTCACTACAACAAAAAGTGTCTTTTATAGTGGCATATAGCCGCTATTAATCACAACCATAGCGGTTTGATAAGCGCTGTATATCGACATGTTATAAAAAACTGTTGAATATTTATAACACAAAATATGCCGCTATGGTTGAGCTTAGTTTTATAACGCAAATTCGCCGCTATGGTACGTTAATTCAATAGCTCATTATAGCCGCTATAATACAGCTAAATCTCAATGGAACTGGAAATCTTTATAACACCATTTTGTCGCTATAAAATATTTATTCAATAGCTCATTATAGCCGCTATAATACAGCTAAATCTCAACTAAAGATTATAATCAACAAATATAACACAAGAGCATGCTCAGAAAGAAATGTGATATATTTTTCATTACAGTGTACAAACATTAAAGCAAGTGCATAACCATTGAATAAAACATAAGCATGCAGCCATGTTAACACAGAGAAACAGAAAATAATGTCAATTTAATAAGTGTACAAACATTACAGAGTGGAAACATTAAAGCAATCCTTCCAAATATTACAGAGTACAAACATTACAGAGTTCCAACATGCAAGATCTGATCTAGTTGCGTACTAAGGACCTTGCTTCCTTCCAAATAAGCCTGCGAAGTTAACACAAAGAAACAGAAAATGTTAAAACAAGTGCATGCTCAGATAGAAATGTGATATATATTTTTCATTACAGTGTACAAACATTAAAGCAAGTGCATGAACTGCATGAACTATAAACTACAATTGATTATTTCTACTGATCTATTTTCCCAATATGGAAAATAGATTAAAGCAATGTTAACCTCACTTTTCTCAGTTGCAGCAACCATCTGTTGAAGCATTTCTAACACTCCAACATTTTTCCATACATTTCTCCAACCATCTGCTGCAGCAACCGCTCCAACAGCCACTAGTGACTACAACTCATTCAACTGCCACAACTCATTCAACTGTTCCCAATAAGGAAAATTTCATTAACTTAAAAGTTTTCATAAATATTGCAGTAAATAAAACTACTATTTTCTTACCAAATCTTCAGCCAGTCGAGCCATTCCTCTACGACTGCATGTGTGTGGCAACTGCCTCTGTCTAATAGCTTTGTTCTTCTTACCAAAAGTTTTCATTTTTGTATACGTTTTGCCCACAGATGACCTTGATTGCCACTTGCTTTACAAACCAACCTGGGAGAAATAAAAGCATTAAGGTTATAAGTTTGAACGTCAAACAATCATAAGACAATAGAAGTTTACTTATTTTCCACGAGATTGAAGTGACGATAGTAGCCAATTTTGTTCGTGAATTTGCAAGTGCTATATGACAGAACAGATCGTTTTTATTTATTTTTTACATGCATACGTACTTGTTAATGAAACAGATGATTTATTGTTTTGATGAGTACTATTCTTCGAGTGTGTATAGTCATAATAATCAGTTTTGATACTTTTTATCCACCCCTGTAATAATGAGTGTTCTCCTAATGACCATGTTTTCAACTGCAACTGAATATGGTTTCATAGCAGAAGTGATTTGGGTATGTTTACTCCTTGCAACATCAACAAAATATTCATACCAGAACAGAATTCATAACAATTTGGTCCGGTCATAAAGTGTTCCATATTTCTGTTATGGATCTATGGGGATTGAAATGAAACCTAAGGCGACTGACTCACTAAATAATATTCATTGAACGCTACTGATACCTGTATATGGAAGAAAGCTTTAAATGTAGGATATCAAGTGAAAATAGAGTGTTGCATAAAAGACTCTTGGCTTGTGTAACAGAAATGGCATTGGTAACAAAATCAAATATTAGCAGATCCTTTGATGTTACGGCTAGCTAGTACTCCACCTACAGTTGATAATTCTGTTCTAACAAATATGAAAATGTAGAGGTATATAACTTTGAAAGTTATTTCTTAAACTGTTGCATAAAACTTTGATGTGTGAAAATATAGAAGCACAACAACAATCGAATGGCTACCTAGTGAAGTGTATATATCTATTTGCTCCACTTGCGTATAAAAGAAGGACCAGTACATACATATAGAAGATCTCAACTGTGGCAATCTTAGACTCTGAGGGTGCACTGCCACATAATTCAATACGTGAAAATTTTGAGTATGCTTAAAAGGTTGCATCTTTTGTCAATTTGTCATATTTTTGTGAGGCCTATACACAAAAGTTTAAGCCAACTAAAGTAACTGAGAGAAATATTTTCCAGTTGTTAAAACAATGGTATTAAATATTATTGTTTGAAGCATTTTACACCCGGATTGTAATACCAAACTAAAGAAGAAAGAAGAGAACATAAGAGCTTCATATTCCTTTGTCATAAACACAAAGGACAGATTTAATCTAAGCAAGCATTTAATACAACATTAGATCATATAACAAATAAATATAACTGATAAGTACTGTAAATTTACTACGACTAATGACATAAGGAAGCATGACAGGTTATACCATATTTTAACAAAACTAAACACATAATGCATTTTCTATTTCTTAAAAAATCGTTCTCCTTTGATCAACGAGAGCGCATTCTAGGAAGAAAATAAACTATAGTATTATTAAAATGAAAATCATTAAAAATTATACCCAAAAAGAAAATTAATCTACTGTAACAGACTCGGAATTTGGTGTGAAATTGATGGCATACCAAAATTTCTTAGTTATGAAGAGGGATAACTTAGATATGAACAACTCATTTGCTATTAAATAACTAATTGACCAACTAAAAGACATTCATGAGACTGTTTTTAAGTCCAAAGAGTTCTAGATAGCTTACAAGTTTGATAGGATGTGTTAAGAAGCAGCGCCATGATCAGAACATGCAGGAATGTTGCATGCAGTTCATACACAGGTACCCCTACCATAATCTTCTTTTTGCAGGAACCAACTGAACTAATAGAAAGAGAACATGAAAATGGCTGTTATTATAATTTGTTTGAGTTGAAGGAGAAAAAAATGAATCTCAGCTGTTCATCCCAACATACTAAAGAAATTGAACCCCAATCACTTTTCAAAAACATGAAATGAATGCCGAGACATGACAAAAATCCACATATCATCTATGATGCCAATGAATATGATTCTTCCTAACATTTCTGCATATCTTGATAAAACATAATAATAGATAAGGAACTCATTCTTTCAATAATGGTATGTGTTAAGGTATAAATGACTTCGATGTAACAAGCAAAATAAGGGTATACTGGACAGTTAAGTAGCTAGCTTGCTTGAAAGTTCCAATTGCTAAAAATATAATAGTATGGTTGAGATGGCATATTCTTTATACAAAAGCATGATAGATACTTGACATATCTTAAGAGCATTCTGAACAAAAAATGGTGCTATGAATACCAAAAAATATCTGTAAGTCTATAACTAAACACCATGTACAAATACAATTGACCAATGATGTGCCATGCATAATTTTGTTAAATAAGAACTATCACCAAATTTCTCTAAATTCTTAGATCAAAGAACACACAGATTTTATAACTATTTGTGAATAAGAAACTGCAAATATGAACGACCATATGATAATCCCATTAGTTTATGGATATTTTTGGCCCCATACATTTACCTATAAAAAACATCCCATTTAACTTCCGTTCTATTTGGTTTGTATCAGCGAAATTCCTAACAAATCATTTAGGAGTTAAGACATAAGCACTAGCAGTAAGGAGAAAATAACCTTGTTCAAAGGTTCTAGTTATACAAATTCAACAGTATTCAACCAACAAGGGTGTATGATAATTTAAATGACTTCCACTACTAATTAAAAAAATGGCAAAGAGTAAGTGCATATATTATATAATTCATCTACAACATATTGTTTATTGTACAGACTTTAAGAATAAAAAAAAGAACAAATCAAATGTATTTTACAACATGAGATACATGAATGAAGTCAATAACCATACATTCATTTAACATGGTACACTAGCTATACATCATCTTTTTAGCACCTTCTGCAAGGTTCCTAATTTCTTGGTCAAGTGCTAAAAATTACAGCAAAGTATAAAAAACTCAACTAAGCAATTTAACTTACAAGAATCAAATTCTCTCTCTATATACAAGTTGTCCCAGAAGATTCAATTAAGTTAAATATGAATTCAAGCTAGCACTTTGCATTCCTGTGAACAACAGTTACATTGTTCTTAATTATTCCTAGTAGTTCACCTTATTGCAGAAGTATAGGTGCCATTTAAAAGGTACCCCAATTAAGAGAACTTAAGTGACATAAAGACATTGTAAAGAAGGTATAGTAACAATTAACAAGAATTAATCTATCAACTTATTCACAATTGTTAATTGGTAATACAAGCTGAAATCACCTAAAAATGCTTGGAGACTACTAAATCCAATCGACTGGTTCAAAAAATTTAGAAAGGATATGAAAATCCAATTAAATTATTTTGACTAAAAAACATTAAAGACAGAGAGATCTGCTGGTATAACAGGATGGCCAATCAGACAAGAGAAGTGGTCAGATTAATGCTCACCTCAACTGATTGATTGTGTGAGATATCATCAGCCTCCCTGTCCAACATTCCTCAACAATCAATTTAAAACTCTATATGCCTATTTACTGATAATAATGGAACAAATAATAAAATAATTTTGAATCTTTGTAGTTTTAATCTTCCAATGTATTATAGCATGTTCTATGATAAATTAAAAGATCAGCATTGTATTAGAAAATGATTGTTAACGAAACTCGAAAAAGGACGAAGGAGAATATATATTATATGTGCTAATATTAAGCAATAAAAAATGTTAGTACCCTGGGTGTTCTTTCTCTCAAATCCTTGTGAAAGATAGTTAAGATGTATATTTTAGATTTGTCTAGACTAGCATATTGAACTTTAAGATAATCATTAATAAAACTGAGGTTAATGCAAAAACAAATATTTGCAATGTTATATAGTGCGGATGTAGCTAAAGGAACAAAACAAATCAAAACAATAGGAGTACATAGACACTGTCAGTCGTCTATATTCATACTAACAAGGAATTATATCACCGGGTTAAAGAAAGTACATGGATGAATTCAATATTAGCTTGTTGTTTACACGATTAGACATCTCTGTTATTTGTTTTGCTTCATAAACACGCACAAAAAGTCATTTAGAATATTGATAATGAAGACAATTATGCATAACAGTTGACTTTGAGATACGTTGTTGAGAAAGACAAGATTAAAGGAGAAGTGGTTAGAATAGGGGAACAATAAGTCATAGTAATATTGCTATTATGCATCAGACGAATATTTAAAGAAAACGAATAAAGCTAGTATAGGCAATTTATATAGATATCACATTTGCTACAACCAAGAATTAATGATTTTTTGGCATTAAAGTTTAACTTAGCTGGATGAAATGAAATAATGGAGTATCTTACACTGAGCATTGGACACTGGCATATTTACCCGAACAAGTAATGTCTTCTAAACACTCATATTATGTATACCCTGCTAATTCTCCAGAGTATACTAATTTTTCTTTTCAATAATATTTGGTACGCAACTCTTAAACTACTATATAGAAACATGTAGACAAATCTAGCACTTACATGGCTCAGTGAAAGAAACTTTGTTTGCAACTAATTGAAAGATTGAATTGTTCCTTCAGCATAATAAAAGAAATTTTTTCTATAATACCAAATTTATTATTCATATCAAAAGGATAATGGATGCATTAATGCCAACAACATTCATTCCGTGAGGCAAGAAAATGAGCAAATATCATACGAGATTTTTTACCATTGTTCAATCACATGAGTTATAATATATGCATAGCAATATCATCAAATTTACCCAAGCCCTAATCAACGCTGATCCACTCAATAAAATGGACAGGAACAAAGAAACAGCAACTAATTAAGTAAATCAAAACATAACCAGAGATGTGCTAATATACCACTGCCGCCTTTCTTAAGCAAGCTGAAAACTTCCTTTAACTCGGAGATCTGGTTGTCGGGAAGCTGGTCCGCCATCGTGAGTGCTTCAGCTTACTTCACTCGAAACTATGCAGGAGGAACCAAATTGAATCCCTTCAAAAGAGGGAAAAGAAAGAGATGGGAGCAACGGTGATAGTTGAACTTCCAGGCGACGTCGACTTGCTCCAATATAAGATCTCGATTTTGGGTGCTTAACTCACAAAGATGTAAAAAGATGGGGGATTTTTTACTTTGAGCGAAGTTATTTGGCTGTGAGTAGAAGATGCAGGAGAATTTGAAGAAGAGGGAAATAATTAAAAAAGAGGCGGCCATTGAAATATTTAGGAAGAGCCCGCTTTAAAAAGCGTTACGTAGTTAATGTCTTTTCTGAATAAAACAAATTAAACAAATAATAACACTATGGAATAACGCGTTATGTATTGGCGTTATAAAAAGTAACTTTTCTTGTAGTGATTTGTGTCTTTTCAATTGAGTCAAGTCTATTTGAGACATATCCTTGTGCTTCACTTTGTGGTCTGGGTTCATTGATGACCTGCTCCCAAGTCTGTTTGCATGTTGGATTGCATGTTCACAATTGTATTGTTCACTTGAGTCTGCACTGGGTTTGGTTCCACATGTTGTTTGGTCTTGTTTCACTTGCATTGTGTTCACCACTGCCTGATTGTCACTGCATATTTGAACATGTCTACACATGCATGCTGGACTTGCTGTTTCGAATTTGAAATGTTGCATACACCTGTGTTGAATCCAGTCTCGGCTTGGGTTTGACCTTGTGCTCACCTGTCCCTGTAGTTTTAACAAGCAAGTGTATATCGGTGTGCACGGCCTTGTGGCATGTACAGTGATACACTATGCATGTCACAAGTTGTTCGTGTAAGATGAATTAAAAGAAATGATGATGAATAATCCAAATAACTAAGGCAAACAATATTTTCAAATACACACTTCATTGTACACTGCAAAATATTTCCTTTTCAATTTTGTTGTGTAAGTTTTTATTTTGCAGATAGTTCAGATGTTGGATAGAGGCTGGAACAAAGTTGAAGATCAAATTACGAGTGAAGAGTGAATATGTAGTGAGGTGAAAATTGTGTTGTATAGTGAGACCATTATTATAATTGAAAATGTGTAAATGTAGTGAGAGCTCAATTTTGTGCTATTTGAATTTGTAATAAAATATTTGTTTGAATAAAATATTTGTTTAAATGTGAATTCTGAGTTATTTATTTTATTCAACAAATATTTATTTAATTATGTGGAAAAATGATATAGTACAATAACAAATACATTTAAACGAATATTATATTTATATATGTTTGTTATCATCAAACAAAAATCATAGGCTATTGTATTCTACATTGTCTTGATTCAAAGCATGCCTTGTTAACACAAGACATACCTTGGTGGCAAGTGTTATCCTGCTTTTAAACCTAGTCGTATTTGGACAAGTTAGAACCATTGAATGGTCTTGAAATAAACTAGAAGTCCAATGGATGAGAGTCGAGAAACTAGAATTCAAGTAAACTCCATAGAATTGGTATTGAACCTTTCTTGCCACTAGAAAAACCCTTAGCCACTATTCAGACAAGTCAAATAGCCAGAAAAAAGTAGTGAAATATTAACTAATTCCATAACTCGGCATCGAGTTGAGCCTCTCAACTCGGTATCAAGTTAATTATGCTGACTCGGAATGCCATGTTCAATAGAGTGAAGATGCAGCTAATGCAAACAAAGTATGAAGCCAAGAACGATAAGTTGACATCTTCTTTTAACAAGTTGAAGACTAATGTAAAGCAAAGTACAAAGTCAGAAGAAACCACAAGTTGGTGCCAACTTGTAAGGCTCAACTTGGTACCAAGTTGAAAATCCATATCCCGAGTTGGCCACGATTTTCTTTTGTAGCCTCCTGCCAGATGTGGAGAACGTGGAGAGAAGGTTCAGAGCTTATTTCGATGATCTCCATCTATAAATAGATGGAGATATGCACAAAAACGAGATCCTTTTCTTTCTTTCCGAATTAATATATTTTACCCTAATTTTGTTATATTCTTACCCGAGTTGTAAGTAACCGAGTTATAAAATCACTGTTGTAAAGAAAGTAAGAAATTGTTAACAAAGTTGAACGTGGTCAAAGACCAGAGAATTTGCCAAACTACTATAAATCTCCTTTATTATTTACTCATTTTCAATTTCTTTATTTCTATAACTACTACTTTCATATAGATGCTTTCATATAAATTGAGTGTTTGTCCCACTTTTGATGTAAACACTATCGTAACAATTTTAAATTTTGTTGAAATTGTGATCGATGTGGATCTTCTTGTATTTAGGTGTATATATATATATATATATATATATATATCTGTGTGTGTGTGTCTCTGTGTGTGTGTGTGTGTGTGTATTCACTATACATTGTAAAATAGATGGTTTGTTTGTTAGATTTACATTTAGCTAGCTATACACTAATTTTTTTGATGTGAAGTTGAATATTGTTGATTTTATTGAATTGTGTTCTTAAACCTCATTGAATATATCAAAATATAATTGTTATGCTGGATTATAGAATAAGAAAAACCGGATATCCATATATAAGCATATGTTTATAATGCTTATTAGAATATGTTAGCTTATTATCGGTATTTCTCGAAATGAAGCACATAGTTTTAAATAACAGCGCAAAAAGGGTTCTGTTTATATGGATTATGGAATAATTTTAAGGGAAATTTTGGCCCACATTCATCTTTTTAAAATAAATTAGGCCCACATCTCTCCAAGCTTTAAAATCCAAATTACATCCCTGTTTTAAAATAAAGTACAAATCCGCACACGAAACTTGTGACGCCCCACCTCTATACCCACGCTAGCCAAGGACACTACGGGGTAATGCCGTCAACTAGCACGGAGAATAAGGTTGTTGAGGAGCGACCATCTGTATAATTGCTTTGTGCGAGTACCGATATGCCAGATAAAAATATAACTTTTCTTCTCAAGAGGAAATCCGACATACCGATACAAACTCAAAGCTACTACACAGTGGCTATATGGACTTCGGAAACAAATATAGAAATAAACATAACACAAATCAGTCACAGATAATTCATATCACAAAGCCGGAAATAGATATGAATATTACACAAAGAAGTGTACATCAGAGTAGTGGTCAAATAAGATCCACAATAACACAAAAGAATAGATACAAGTGCTAGCCAAAAGAATATGTATACATCAAGGAGTCTAAATCTCAAATGTATACAACAAAAACTACTAAACTAGAGTAGTTAGCCAAAAGTTAGATGATGGTTCCGGATAGGAAGTCATGAGGAAGCACTTGTAATATCTCAGTCTGACCCGAGTATTATTTAAGAAGAAAATAATAAACGGATCATTCTAGCTATAATTATCAGATAAAATGAGATATAAGAAGAGATATAATAATAAAACATATGATAACCAAAAATGTCATACTACGTCAAGTATACATTAGAAAACCCACAAAAGTCATACAATATCTCAAGAATCTCATAGCTCCAAAAAAAAAGAACGTCATATTCTTTATTTAATTCACCAAGACACAAAAATGACATAAGTATCAATGCCAATGATAAAAGCTGGTGAAACATAAATTCCAGAAATCAATAATTAGAAATCCAGAAATCACAAGAAAAGGATGGCCAATCCCATAAAAGTACCAAGGCCAATCACAAGGGTTAATGACACACAAATTCACCAATGCACAAATATTGATAGAGCTTATTAATGTAAATCATGAAAATTGGTGAAACACAAATTCTAGAAATCGTCAATTAGAAATCTAGAAAGATCACAAAAAGGGAAAGAGGCCTATCACAAGAACGAGAGCATTAAAGCTCACCAACACGTGTATCACAAGATGAGACGCTATCTCATGGTCGCTAACCATCAATTTTGAGCCAAAGCTCCACAAAAACGGCCCGAAGACCATGAGCCGAAGCTCCATAAGAACGGCCCGAAGACCATGAGCCGAAGCTCCACAAGAACGGCCCGAAGACCATGAGCCGAAGCTCCACAAGAACGATCTTCGCAGATCCACAAGTGTAAATTACACTAAGCTAGTAAATATATGAGTTTAGCTTCATGTCCCATAACCACTAGCTTAACTTAAATATTTACGAACAAATTGTAGACTTTCACTTGAATTTAAGTGTCAATTACACTAAACTAGTAAATATATGAGTTTAGCTTCATGTCCCATAACCACTAGCTTAACTTAAATATTTACGAGCAAATTGTAGATCTCCACTAGAAAATTGTCACAAGAGATTCAATCGAACAAGTCCTAAAATTAACCGATGAAGTAAACGCAAGCGTTTCATACCACTTGTTTTACTAAACCGTTTAATTAGATTTCTCATACGAATGAGGTAAAGGTTTGTATATACTAATAGATTGGAAAACGGTTTAAGAAACGAGCTTTGTAATTAAAATAGTGTCAAAATCGTTTTGATGAAAGAGTTTTGATATTTACTACTAGTATAGAAAACCTTTATATTTTTAAAGTGACAAATCACAAAAACGATTGTAAAAACAATCAATCACCAAAAATGCACATTCGAAGATGTGAAGCAAATCCATAGAAATCGATACCGAATTCATCAAAGTGGATATTCCAAAAAATCCCGAAGAAGAAGTCATCAAAGTCAATAAAAGCGATAACAACTAATCGGATCAACTAAAATCGATAAACAATGGATATTCAATCAAGAAAAGCCTAAATAGGCAAAAATGCACGCTTCCAGACGTCTGATTTGAAATCCAGACGTCTGGATTTGTTTTCTGGAAATAGTTCAAAAAGTCACCCAGATGTCTGGAATAGCCAAAACAAACGTCTGAGCCATGGCCAAACGTCTGGTTTTGAATCCAGATGTCTGGTTTCATTCTCTGGAAATTCTCCAGAGAAACCCCAGACGTCTGAAACTTCAAGTCAGACGTCTAAGACTCATCCAGACATCTGATCTTGAATTCCAGACGTCTGAAATTAGTCTCTGGCATTTTTTTAATAAAATGTGTGCATATATTTTTCTCTCTAGGTCCAAACCAGACGTCTGGACTTGGTCACTAGACGTCTGGTCACCTGGCCTGGGCAACACTTTGCCTAGGCCAAAGTGGCCAAAACAATTCGGAAGCGATCGGATGAGCAATGGAGACTAAGGATTTACGCCAAGCGACAAGCCGGCCTTAAAGGCTCTTCGATACACCCCGAATATCAATGTCCAAATGTCCATAGAAGGACTTTTATAAAATTGGACCAAAACACCAAAATTTGGAAAATTCACCAAATCAATTCAAATCAAAAGCAAATGAATATGCACAAGTATTAGGAATTCATACCTAACAACAATGATAGCTATAGACGTAGATGTGAGATAAAAATCTCACCTTTAAACCCAAAAACGACAAAGAAGAAGCTTGAAAGCAAAGGAGGATCAACCACTCTTCAATCCCAACTCAAGAAGCTTAAATCTAATCTTGAAAAGAAGAACATTCCCAAAGTTAGGTTTAGGAATTTCTGAAATTGAAGAAGGAAAGAGTTGGAGAAGATGAAGAGAAGGCTTACCAATAGCTTCTTCTTGAATTTGGAGATAGAACTTGGATTTGCAAATATGATTAGGGCTTTGAATTTCCTAATTCTTTTTCTCTTCCCCCATTTTTGATAAAGCTTGAGTTGTATTAGGAAATGGAAGTGAATGAAGAGAAGAGGGGGTGGAGCTAGGGGCTTGTGTTAGGATATAGGGCTGAAAGCCAAACTAAAGCCCTAAGTGAAAAAGTAGCAAAATTCTACTATCACCAAACATATCGAAGTTTATACTCAAAAAGGTCGCAAACGGCATTTTGAACTCAATGGAGGTGGTCTCGAGTCCAAATTCGATTGTTTGCAAAAAGTAGCTTTTCGGACTAAAATCCGACGAACGATGTTATATTTAAATAAAATATTTAAATATGCAATCGATAAATATGCGGGTTGTTACAAAACTCAATCATCTCATTTAACCGAGATTAAAAAAACCTTGTCGAACATTAATCGATTTCAATTTCTTCAATCAAACCCTTGTTTGATCGGTAACTTATCGTCGACGTGAATTGAAACCAATCGAAATCGAATTCAAAACCCTAGAATCGCAAAAAAACATGGCTGTGAATTGCAGATTTATAGAAGAAAAAGTAGCTTGCACTGGAACCGCCACAATAGATGGCTATTGTGGAGAACATGCGAGATTACGACATGAAATCAAACTCAAAGCTACTAAATATTTGCATGAAAATTATAAGCAAGGCAAATATTTGCCCCCTAATATTTGCTATTCTTCAAAATATTATACTTCTAATTCAATAACATCAACATTGGACTGTTTTGTTTGAAATGATGCAGAACTAATTATGCATTACAAAGAAAAACAAAATGTGTAACTGCTGAAACTTTGAAATTAAACTCGAAGCTACTAAATATTCATATGACAAATATAACCAGGGCAAATATTTGCCTTCTAATATTTTCTATTCTACAAAATATGAGACTACTAATTCAATGGCATCAATAATGAAATGTTTTGTTGGGAATGATGCAGAACTGATTGTGCTAGATTTGTTTTCAACATCTAATGAGTCTTTTCAAATCACATCATTTTGTTGTATTTTTTAATTTTTACCCAAACACCATAAATAATACCTGCTCTAAAACTCTATCAATGTCATCACCCACAACATTATCTTCCTTTTTTCATCACATTCCATTATGTCCATAATATCAACCAGAAGGATATCTCTATTGGCCTCATTCATTTCAAACTCATCACGAAAACAGCCTCTACCTCCACATTAGCAAATATAAGTAAGGGAAAATATTTGCCCTCTAATACTTCTCATTCATACAAATTGACTAGAATAACTTATAGTCGAAACGAGAGAAATAAATAAATAAGACAAAAAAGAACACATATTTAATTCAGTCAAATAGAATATGACAGTACATTAATAATCTTCAAACATAAAGCATATAATGTATAAAAATTACATTTGATTTCTTAACAAACAAGACCTTTTGTTATGTTCTAATTTCTTACATAAACTGCAGCGATTAGACTTATTCAGCTTACCAGCCGACTTAATTCGATCTGAAGATGCAGGCCTTCTTGCACCACATCTTCTCTTAGGTGGATGAACTTCAACATCTTCCAGTAAAATGTCTACCATTTGAAAATTAGCAAGTGGATGAATCAGATGAGAATAAGATGATCGAAAAAAGATACTTTGAAATAGTCCTCAATATAAGAATAAACATTCAAATCAAAAGCAAGTATACTTCTAATGGCATGAGCTCATGGAAACCCTTCAATGCGTAACAAGTTACAACTACATCATCGAACACTCAAATCTTCATGATAAGTTTGGGTTGATTGAACTTTGTAAACATCAACTGTAGACCTAGTAACTTTCCATTGAACACCCTAGAGGTATAAATCCCTTATACATTTTTCTAAAACAGGGCACAAATGACTATTCTAAGTTTTACTTATTTCACGTCAATTCGACATAAGTTTCATAAGCTTCAAACAAATTCTACTCAAACATTCAGTGATAGGTAAATGTCTTTCCTCTAGAATCCAAAGATTAAAGCTTTCAGCATAGTTAGAACTCATTTCCCTATAACGATTTCCAACAGAAAAACATTAACAAACTTTTCAAAAGTCAAATTCAAAAAACTTGCTACTACAGCCCCACCAGCAATCCTAAACTCAAACAAAGCATGATTAAATACATCTAATGTAGCAGCATGGGCTACTTTAAAAAACAAAGAATGATCCATTTTCTTTTGCCTTGAGGACATTTTTTGTTAAAAAAACTCTTCAAATTATTCTTTAAATGATAGTAACAAGAACCACGAGCTGAACTTGGAAAAACTTGAGGAACAGCAAGCAAAAGACCAGGATGTCAATCAGATACAAAGGTGAAAATACGATCATCATCATATAACATTTCACTAATTTGATTAAAAACCAATGCCAATTAGGTTCATCTTCACCAGATACAATACTAACAGTTAGTGGAAAAAAACCCTAATATAAACAAAAATAGATATGTCATATTCATAAAATAAAAATGCTGAGCATATCAAAATTGCAACAACATAGAAATATCAAATATTTTCCAGGCTATTATTTGCCAGACAAATATTTGACATGCTCAAATTTTCATATATAAAACAAGCTAAAAGATACGAAAAAAAGTTTAAGACTATATCATACCTTGATTACATATCTTAGCAGTAGCAAACATAATAAACATTGTCCTCTATCTTTCATGAAAGTCCCATTAAGAAAAATCAAAGGGCGACAATGACCAACCCATATTCGCATGCTTCATACCCAATAAAAACCTTCTCAAATTCAAGACTAGTAGGATGACCTTGAAGTTCAACAACACTTCCAAGATTTTAATGGGTGTCCAGGGGCTGAATATTATTCGGCTCTTAATCCAGTGGAGATACTCCAATGTTTACCACGAATGCTTCAATGTTTCCCAACAAAAATATAAGCTAGAGTTGTGTATGCACTTTTATGTGATTTTGTGCAAAATACAATATATTAAAATTATCAGCCAAAGGGGGTAAGAGACAAAACGACAGATAAGCAGGTGAATAAAATTTATAATTAACACAAGTATCATTGCATAATATCTACAGTGACGTAAATGAACTAGGAAGAAGATGATGTATATACAGACAAAAGCACCAAGTAGAGAAGACTGATACGCAGCCAAAAAAAGCAAAGAAGGGAAGAAAATCAAGCGGTAGGATAAGAGGAATCCATGGCAATGCCGCAAAGCCCTTCCTTAGCAGCCACATTCCTCTGCATGCGTATGTATCCGTTCTCACCCCACGAAGTACCCCATGAGTTTTTAACCAACCAATAATCCATCCCATCGTTGTCTGTGCCGTATCCAACGGCAGTCACGCCATGATCGAGCGAGGTGCCGCATTCACCCGTAAATACCCCGCTTGAATATAACTGAAAAGCAAAGCCTCCGGCATCTATCGAAACCGAAATCGGTTGATTTGCTACGGCCTTAAGAAGCGAAGATTCGCTGTTTGCTGGAACAACCTCGTAACCACTGATTTTGGCAGCGTGAGAAGCCGCCTCTTTCGCGTTGCAAGTGTCGTCTGCTCCTTTGTACGGGTAGTTGGTTTCGGTAGCAAGGCCTTTGTTTTTCATTATGAATTCGAAAGCGTCTTCCATTTCGCCTCCGTTGCATCCTTGGTCTTCCCCTTTTACATCGCAATCTACCAGCTCTTGCTCCGACAGTGATACCAGTTTTCCTGTGCTTATTTGGTTTATTCCTTCTGTTGCCCCTACGGCTGAGAATGCCCAACAGCTTCCTGTTTTTTTTTTTTCATTCATATATACAATAATTCAATCTCAATGTTTTTTTTGATCAAATGAGCTGTATATATGAAGCATGATCTGGTAGAAGATTTGGAAGTTCTATATGTATATATACTCACCACATTGACCTTGATCCTTAACAGGAGTCACCGCACCTTTCTTCCTCCAATCCATGCTCGCTGGCGCTGCCGTGAAATTCTCATACCTGAAGCTTGACTGCTTCTTAAAAGTTCCGGAAGGCTTGAGCCCATTACGAGCTCTGAACTCATCGTTCGTAAGATCTGCGAATTTGTTGGCACCAAGCTTGAACCTGTACTGGTTTCCAGCATTGAATGACTTCACCAGTTCCATATTAGCTTCAAATATACTGAACCGCATCGCCTTCTCGGCCGCGTCTTTGTAAACTCGCCCACGCTTTGCCATCCATTGCTCGTGTCTCTCTTGCATTGACATTTCATTTAGCTCCCTGGCTGCCGACACAGATGCAGTCCAAATGGTACTGCTCAAAACTACAATGGCAAGTGATAGGAATATTTTAAGTTTTGAATTTGCCATTTGTTCTGTTTTTATTTTATTTTTATTACTAATCGGATGAGTAAGAATGAAGTGATTCGTTAAAGTGGTGAACACTGCTTCTTTATATAAACAGATGATCAGGTGTTTTTTCTTTAATGACAAGCTTAGACTTTGTTTACAAATTAGTTCTGCATGCCGTGCCGTGTTATTCGAGGATCATATTGATTTAGACTTGAAAAGCAACACTGTTGTTCGTTTTTCAAGTCTGCTTATCTGTTTAATGAGAGTGACCAATATTATTAATTACCAGTCTGTATACATAATACATGCTACTGCAAAGTAAAGTTGATGCATGCATGCTGATATAGACATGCACAGTTTTATTTGTTTACTGATCAGTGGTTATACTAGATTACCAACAAGGGAGAATTACCCAACTAATCAGATTGATTGTTTTATCAGTCACCTGTTTCTTTCGACAATTGGTGCTTCTCTCTGAAAACTGTTTTCATTGTAAATAGATTTCACTAGCTATGAAATTTCTCTGGTCTAATCAATAGACTTAAACCTGAAAATGGTTCGTTTCCAGTCTCTGGTCAGGTCGTCTATCGATTTCCTTTATCAGACGCCTTGTTGCTGGAAACTTTTAGTTTCTGCAAACAAACGGGATATATAATAAGTACAAACATTATACATTCAAAGCACTACTGTGATAGTAGTGATAAATTAAACTGCATCGAATTATACTCCACAAAGATGGATGCACAGCTTTCTCTTGATATTTGTGACCTGGTGGTACTATTTTGTGTTTTATTGGTCAGGCCATGTTTGATTACCACCATATTACTTAATTTCTGTACCAAAAATAAAATAAAATAAACAAGTTTGAACATTGAAATTCCGGTTTTCGGTTCCGTTTTGATCATTAGAAGAAAAAAATTTTATTTCAGTTTCTATTTCGAAAATTTTGACGATTCCGGTTTAAATCCGATTTCTAATTTCGTATTTTTAAAAATAAATTTTACGTACAAATAGTGTAATACACTAGAAATTTATATTTAAACTGAACAAAATAAGCAAATGTTTCAAAATATTTTAGTTTTCATATTTAAATCAATAATACCAAAATCATATCATGTAAAAGACAAAATCCAAATGGACTTATATTAAGCAATTAGCACAAAACTAATATAGTCCATCTATCCTCTTATTTTAAAAAATGTAGGTCCATAAGGCCCTGAAACATACACTTTTCTGCCTAACCCTCCAAGCCTTCGTCTTCAACACATCAAAGCTGTCTTAAAGCTTCTTCTACCTGAAGCTTCAAAGCGATTAGACAAAAGCTATAAAAAAAAAACTTAAATTGCTTGATCTTTACAGTAGCTCTCGATTTTTATGCTCAAGTGTCATAGTATTTTCTCTATTTTATTAAAAAAATATTCTCTTCCCTAAATTAAATTTTTCTCTCTTTTCTTCATTCAGAAGTATTTATGAATCCGTAGATCCTCAATTGGTTAATCTATGTGGTCGATACTTTTGTTTTCTTTTTTAACTGTTTCTACATTTAGATCCGGAAATGGATTTTTCGATGAATTCCGGTCCGGTCATCGTCGAAACCAGACCGGAGTGGGCGAAATTCCAGCATTCTGACCGAAACTTCGAATCATGGCTTGAACCCTCTGCTTTGCACACTATTAGGTATATAAGGTTTGTACGAAACATTATGAAGAAGTTGTTAATGGTGATAGTAGAATTTGTAAATCATAAGTGTACTTAATTCTTTAGTTGTCATGTTGTTAAATCTTTGACTATTGGTGCGTTTTTTTAAGCTAAAAGGCCAACCGAAATAATTGTTCAGAGAGCACTAATGTAGAAATTTCAACCAAAGAAAAATACGTTTTTGTTTTGCGAGAAGGACAGCGAAAGAGACGATGAAGGAATAAAAATGGACCAAACTATCCAAATTTTGAAAATAACAATTGTTGTCGGACATAGCGTCCTCAAACTATCCAATCTATTAAATAATAGTAAAGCAGAAGAATTTAAAACCCTCTCATTAATTCTAGGAATTTCTTTCTTTCTTCTTAATTCTCTCTAGATATTTTATTTTCACATTATCACAATTTATTGTTATTATAATTATTACAATGTTTTTACCGATTCTCTCCTCTAGCGTTAGAATTCAATACTAATTTTTACAATTATGTACAGATTTCTTTCAAGTTTTTAATGTTATTTTACATTTAAGTCCATATATATTAAATTTAGTCAGGTAATCTTGAATTTAAGTTTTTTAAATAATTACAATTAACGAATATTCATTAATTGATCTAATAAATTTTAAAAAACAACAATTCAATATGTATACTGCATTCATATTGACTAAAATGGTAAAACTAATTTTTCATTCAAGTCCAGATAGTTTTAAATTTCCGCAATTATACACAAACTATTATAATGTTCTACTAATATTCTCTCCTATCATTTTGCATTTAAATGCCAAATTCAATAATTATTTACGGATTCTCCTAAGTTTTCTTATATTATTTTATAATCAAGTCCATTATTTGAATTTATTAATTGATCTTAAATTTAATTTTTTTACTAAATCCATTTATTTATTTATTTAATAAATAAAAAAAATGATAATTCAATATGTACACCTCATTTGTACTGAAAAAATGGTAAAAATATATTTTCATTCAAATCCATATAATTTAATATTTTCACAATCATTACAAAATTATCTTTTATATTTTACATTTTTCTACATTTAAGTTCATAAAATTTCTTTCTTTCTAAAATTAGTTATTTAATACAAAGAAATATATACATAATTTTTTCTTTCTAAAATTGGTATTTCATTACAAACAAATATATATAAAAAAATTGTTTTCCAAATTGGTACATCATTACAAACATATACAACGTTTTTCCTTCATAAAATCGGTACGTCAAATGGACTTTTTATCATTATTAAATTAAATTTTGTGAAGAATAACATTACAATTATTGATAAGTGACGAATGCTTGTATTCTGTAATATTGAAATAAGAATAAATATTTTCAATTAGTACGTTTTTATACAAAAAGTTACATTTTAATTGTTTATATTCTTAATCTGAGTTAATCAACGGACAAAAGTTATTCCATATTTTGATTGATTTTTTTTTTTCATATTTTATCATCTTTTTTACATAAATGTTAAATATTTTTTGACAAGTTTTATTATAAAATAAAAATAATAAGGTATGAAACAATGGATTAAAAATCATTTTTTTACATAATTAAAATGACAATGTGATTTTTAATGTTTCAAGCCTTATTTTCATTTTTTATTTCTTTTAGTTGTTAAATAAATATCTTTTATCATCCTGATAATACCTAGGGCTGGATTCGGTTCAGTACCGAAAGTTCATATTTAAAACCATTACCATACCGATTTATATGGTAACAGAAAAATCATATCATTACCAACCAAAGTAATCGGAAAACCGATACTTTGGTTTGTGGTTGGTAATGGTTGGTAAAGGTCGGTAATAAACTTTTACCATTTACTAGTATGATATATTTTTGTTTACAATATTTCATGTTAAATAAGTAAATATTAAAAGTTGTTAATTTTTATTATATGATCATTTATCAATTTTATTTTTATTAAAAGTATGACCCATTTGGTCAGACGTCTGAGCTGTGTCAACTCAGCCCACTTTGCCTTTTTACCTTATAACTTCCACCTCCGAACTCCGATTTGGGAACCGTTTTCTCCGTTGCGAAGCTACTTTCAACCTCTACAATTCTCCATATAGTGTCGCCAGAATTTAACATAAAGTACCATCTTCTTGACTTCTTTCTTTACTGTAATTGGCCTTCTCTTCAACTTTATTATTGCTAAGAGCTCTGCATTCAGGAGCATAATGTCTAAATATTTCACAATTATAGCATTTAATGCGTGACTTATCACGCCTTGACTTTAAATTTCCTCTCTCACGATCTCTTGTTGATTTTTCTCATCTTTGGTTGTTGTTGTCATTGTTGTTGTCGTTATTGGGTCTCCATCCTCGTCCATGTCCATATCCACGATCTCATCCTCGTTCTTGATCACAACCTCGTCTTTGCTGGATTCGATTGCTTTCTTCCTTTTTTGAATCAATCTGTGTCTTAAGTACTTGCTTCATAATCTCTTCATTCTTTTTTTATTTTTCTTCATAAGCTTGCAATGAACCGAGAAGTTCCTCTATTGCCATGGCCTCCAAGTTTTTTATCTCTTCGATGATGGGGATAATATATTCGAACTTTGCATCTAATGATCTAAGAATCTTCTCCATAATTCTAACATCATTGAACATCTCACCATTTCTTGTTAGATTATTAGTAACTATTAAAACTCTTGAGAAGTAATCAGAGACAATTTCTCCTTCTTTCACATGCAAAATTTCAAACTCTCCCCTTAAAGTTTGAAGACGTACCTTTTAGACTTGATCGACTCCTTTGTAAAATGTTCGAAGCTTCTCCCATGCTTCTTTGACTGACTTTGATCCCGAAACCTTCTCAAAAGTATCGTCATACAATGCTTGATAGATTAGACAGAGATCATTTTTCTCTCTCATCCTTTAGTCTCTTAAACTATCCCTTTAAGTTTGAGATAAACTATCTTCATTCTTTTATTCAGTGTAGCTTTTCTCGACCATTTTCCATACGTCGTGTGCTCCAAGAAGGTTCATCATCATTAAACTCCAATTGTCATAATTGATCTTGGTGAGCATTGGGACTTGTAAGGGGATGCCGATATTCGCCATCTTTTTAGGAGGATCTTCAAGCTCTGATACCACTTTGTTGGAAGTTTTCATCAATAACAAATAGATTTGATTTTAGAAGAAGATAGATAAGAGGTTGAAGAAGAAAAAATTGATTTTTTTTCTTATAAGGAGGAAAAACACTTTATTGCTAAACTTTATTACAAAGGTTCGTATTTTTTTCTTATATTTTTTCTTTTCTCTTACATTCTAAATGAGTGAATCCACCTCTATTTGTAGGAGTTCACATCTCAAATAAATGGTGGAGATTCACTTAATCTAATGGTTCTCCATAAATATCTCCTAAATATTCCCTCATAAAATTTCAAATATGTTATTCCATAAATATCTCCTAAATATTTTCTTAGACAATTACAAATATATTCCATAAATATTTAGCATATACTTTAGATATTTCCTATATGGAAAACCAAGTTTGTTTCCAACAAACCCAACCTTGGTATTTGCTCATATTAGGACAAAATGATGTGCAAATGCAATAAATAAGGAATTAAGCAATATGGTACGTTAGAATTCAGCTTGTAAATTTTAGTTTCTTTTTGTTCCTTTTTACGTGAATAAAATAATAAAAAGAGGATAATTCACTAATATGGACTAAAATATAAGAACACTAAATTAATAGAAAATTTGATGCAAATATGAATAACTGTAATAAAAAGAATATAGACTGAAATAGGCAAATTTGACATTTGCAAGCAAGTTTATAACTAGTAGTTATAACTAAAAAGGCAAGATAAAAGAGAAATTATAATGTAGGTTATAATTAAATAGAAAGAACAAAAAAGGCTTATTTGAAGACTTAGAGTTAATTTAATAAACAAATATAGCAGATACAACAGAAGAGGCTTATTTTAAAGACTTAGAATAAGTTAATAAGCAAATAGAGTAGAATTAACATAAGAGGCTTATTTAAAAGACTTATACTAAGTTAATAAGCAAAGATAGAAGTAGGACCCGTACCGGTAGCACTCCCCTTCAGTCAGGAACTGATGGTCTCACAATAGGTTAGGTGGGGTTGGGACACGCTTATGCTGTTTAGGGTAGATAAGTGGTCAATGGATAGAAGCTCAAATCAGGGGATTTGGGCAAGGGGCACAACTAGATTTTGTTTGTTAAGACCCGTACCGGCAGCATTCCTCTTTCAGACTAGAACTGATGGTCTCACAACAGATCAGGTGAGGCTGGACACGCTTATGCTGTCTAGGGTAGATAAGAGGTCAAAAGAGGAAGCAACAGATAGTGCGAGCCAACGGTGGCTGAGCATGCGGCCTCGGAGCAAGGATATAAGTCGCTATTGAGTTCCAGAGCATTAAGCAGGTGTCCTTTTGCTGTGGGACCCATAGGATGGGACTAGCTCACAGTGGCACAACGGAGATAGAAAGCCAATCAAAGGGTAGAATTAGGACTTCAACTTAATTAAATTAGGATTAGGATTTCAGCCTAATCAAGCAGCTATCTAAGACAAGTGCAAACAATCGAAATTAGTCAGAACTATCTAAGCAAAGCAAACAGTTGAACAGTATTTTATTCCAGCTTTATCTTTTCCTTTATTTCCTTTTATACTAGAACTGTTGCTAAGTCTATTACCTTTATCTTGCTTAAAAATACTAGTAATTACTTCCACTCATCAGACTTTTAGTCTGACCCACTCCTCTATTTTCCCTTTTTCCCCCACAGGCCAGCAGAGGCAAGGACAGTAGATTTTTAGCTTTCTTGGAGGGATATTCTTGGAGATTCTTCATGTATTCTTCTTTTTCGGCTTTCTTTTCATTTGACTTTTGGGATGTACTAGTACTTGTTGAGAGAGATGATTTTATTTATGTACTCTAATATTGTGACTGAGATGGTATTTTTCATAAGACATATGTATTTGGTATTTTGAGACATATTTTGGTTATGACTTATTTATGAGGATTTTTTAACTTTTAATGAGTTATTGTTTCCGCTGTTTTATTTATTTGTCTCGTGAATCTTAGTTTATGTAAAGTTTTAGCTATACCTACAACTCACCTCATCTTTTAGTGTGCCCTTTTGGGTATACTAAGGGGTGTGGGGTGCTTCAGAAGGCATGGTTGGCGAATGTCGAGATGCAGTTAATTAAAGCAGTAGAAGTTTAGATCAAAATTTCAAATGATAAATCGAGGGTGGTTGGGTATTGTTAAAATAAATATATGGAAAATTGAAGCTGATAATGACATGGACTCGAGCAAATTGAAGAATTGGTAAAATGGATACCATAACGTAGTGCATTTAGCAGCACTTTGATTTATGGCAAGAAGGTTATGACAATGATAAGTACCAAATGTAAAATAAATAAGGAAACCAAACTTAAGTTAAAGGAGAAACACCACTATGAATCACGAAGCAAAAAATTTCTTATTGTCATTCTAAAGCTGAAATTTTAATTTGAAAATAACTATTGTTAAGTACACAATATTAGCACACCTGAATTGCCTTTGTCATGTTGTGTATCAACATATTTTCGAACAGTTATTCAAACATCTCTTTTTAATATGCTTTAATGTTATCCAGCCTTTTGACCAAGCAGTATGCGGACGAACATGATGGGTCAAATTTGAAAGCTATCATGGAAGAAAACCTAGAGAGATAGCCATAGAGTCTAGAAATGAAGTACAACCAAAGTCACATGAGGCAAGCCCAAACCATCCCAACAATCCATAGTTCATTTAATCCAACAAAGTGTTGGATTAGTACAGATCCAACCACTTGGCTCGGTTTCGATCCACAACACTTCACTGGTTTCGCCTCAAACTTTCCATGCTCACAAGCCATGATGCTAGTGATAGTTTCAGAATATCGATCATAAAAAGAGTGCCAAGCCATCTCAAGAGTTCAAAGAGGTCAATCCAACAATGTGTTGGATCGGTACTGATCCAACATCATGGATCGATACCGATCCACGAAATCTCATCAAAACCTGCCCCCACTCCTACTATATGCTAGCGATGATCCCAAGAGCCTATTTCAAGCACTACTTTATTGATTCCATGCAATTCTCTATCGATCTTCATGAGCACTTGAAATCAGCAACCCTACTTCTCTACCGATCCACCATTTGGACTCATAAACAAGTTGATGCAAACAAACTTGGAATCATAAACCTAACCATAAAATCAATCCAACATGAAGCACTACACCATAAATGGTATTTAGAAACGGCTAAAAGCCGTATCTAACCACATTAAATACGGTGAAAAGCCGTATCAAAAAATGGCGTCTTTATTGTTTAGCTACGGCTCCAAGCCGTATCTAATTGTCCTGTTAGATACGGCTTAAAGCCGTATCTAATAGGCGCATTAGATACAGATTAAAACCATATCTAATAGCCCAATTAGATACGGCCTAAGGCCGTACCTAAGTGATAAATTAGATACGGATTAAAACCGTATCTAATTGAACCTCAAACCGAATCCTATAGGTCATTTAGATACGGCTGATGGCCGTGTCTAACTTGTTAGTTAGATATGGCTTTTAGCCGTACCTAATGACCTGCTCCTACCTGTTTAATTTGGTACTGCACATATTCCATCAATTTATACGATCATGGGTTCATATTCAATACCACATATATAATCATTCCAATACATCAAAACAAGTAATATTATAGACAGAGATTCAAATGATTCAATAATCCGCATTGCAATGCGTAATAACTTAACAATATCATTACATAATACAGATACTACATATAAGCATAATTTGAATTTACAGTGTTTTACTGCAGGAACCAATACAACTAAGGTCTAAGGACTTGCTGGCAAACAATCACTAAAGTCCCATATCTACTTATGACAATAAACCAAACTGAAATTCCAAATCTTCCTTATGACAATACAACTACTTATGACAATACAACTAAGGTCTAAGGATTAAAAAACACATTGTCCAAATCCGAAATTCCAAATGAGCCTTAATCCATAGTGACACGCCACGCCAATAAGTACCTGAAACAAAACAAACCAAATGAGTGTGTCAATATAGAGTGGGAATATGATACCAACAAGAGTGGTAAACATTTGCAGTGCAATTACTATTACGACATGGACAATAGTGCAGAGAATACTTCGGACAGTGCCAATGTGCATTGCCTCAATGTGCAGGCAGTGCCAATGTGCACTGCCTCAACCAACAACACATGCTAAGTATATATAAATACATTTTCAAATAGGCATCTCTTACAACTGGTAGATTTTCTTTCTAATAAAATTGCAGATAATTTGTTAAAAAGGAAAAAGAAAAAGTTGTAACCTAAAAGTTAAAGGAATGTTATCACTTTTCACAACATAGTGTTAACTATAAGCCAATTCAGTATCATTCAGATTGACTCGCCAACAAATAAATCCATGAGACCTATCACCAACATGTTACTTATACAACTATTTGTTTTTATATTCAAATATTGTATACTTGTACATAATACCTACGCCATGTCGATATATTTAAACCGGTTAATCCCGATATTGTGGTACATATCATTCAGATAAAGTAATTCAGACTCTAGTGGCGTATGGAATTTGAGAGTTTGTTGTTTTTTTAACTGGCTTTTGTTATCCAGGTATACGTTGCATTTTTAGCAGAATATATTTATAGTAGTATGAAAACCTTGTGAGAATTATTATTAATCTGAACAAGTTTGTAACTAAGTAACACTAATTATCAACTCTAATATGATTAACAGGATTTTATAGGACCAATAGCAACCTTTTGCATAGCTAATTAGAGGTCATGATGTGATTGGTACCCAATATAGATTATTAGAATCTCCTTTTCATTTTGTTTCAATTATCCAGGTTTAGTAACATTTGTTTTCTTCAGATAATAATGTTGTGCGAACACACAACTGATATTCTAAGTACTCACAATGTCAAATATCAGACACAAATATATAATGTATCGTGTACGATACATACACTAATTAGCATTCTTTTGTAATGCTGTCTCATTTTAGACGCTTTTAGAACTGGTCATGGCATAAAATTAAATTAATCTAGTAATATTTGATCAGATTTTTCCAGCATGTACAGCTAACCCCTGTTATGAGCATTCTTCGGTAGGTTTCAGATATGCATATCTGATGATTTTTTATTATTGCGTTTATCTTTATCCATCATCAAATAGAACAAGCTGCCATATAATTAACTCTGTTTTTTTATTTAAAAAAAATTATGTAATCCTGTAAAACTTGGAAATGTAATTGCAGGCGCTTTGTTCATTAACCTGAGTCATAAATACGTTTTATGATAGTATAAAATCATATTTTACTGAAGCTGGTTGAGAAATATATGTTTTCTTGATAATAGAAACTTTTATTTGGTAAAGCTTCTAGTCGTAATGCTTGAAACATTCCCAGCCTGGAAAACACAAAAATGTGCCCTGGTAACACCAAATCTTTTTGACAAATTCATACATACTCTCTCATATTCATACAGTTTTGGGTTTAGCTAGGCTGCCTTTTCAATATTACAAAGTTATACTTACTAGTTAGTAACTAGAAACTATTCTTGGATATAGACTATAGTAGTTCCTTGACATCGCTGTTGACTGGGATGAGAATCATTATGATCAAACTGACTCACTTGAAAGGGAATCTGATCTTATAATACCATGACACATTAGAACCAATGTGCACTGCCTCAATGTGCAGGCAGTGCCAATGTGCAGAGAATACTTCAGACAGTGCCGCACCTGTGCTGCCTCCAAGAGGCAGTGCACAACACTGCCTCACTGAAACATTAAACTAGCTGCATGATAAAGGAGAGATGATGCTACAAATTGGTCGTGTGACTGAAGCATGCATGCAGTGAACGAATGTGCTACTAACTTTTGTGTGAACTGGAACAAAGGTCAAGGTAGCAAGTGTACACATCAAGGTCAGGCAGAAAGAACGAGGTTACAGGAAATTAAATTAAATGTGACATGTCATGTATATAGTGGAAGAGGTTTCAAAAAACAATACATAGTTAAATATTAACATAAATAGAAAATATACCTGCTCCAACGTCTAAAGATATTGAATAAGACCCTTCGGATGGCACACATACCTACCCACTCCAACTTCAGCAAAGGTCTCTGCAAATTGATGATTTATTTTGCTGGTTCTCTCATCTGGTAGCAGTATGTTGTCCAACACCACTTTTTCATGTGTGGGTGGTACAGATTTCCCATGGATTTTGGACGATGTAGAATCTCGGCATACAGTACCTGTTGCAATAAAGATGTCTAGATCTATCCAACAAAATATCTGCTCGAAAGCAACTAAAAATAGAAAGCTTGTAATAAATATATACCTGTTGCTATTATGTCTAAATCAGAGTTAAGGATTTCACATCTTTGATTGTTCGCTACATCGGTCGAATTCTGGAACTGAGAAGCAACGAATTCAGGAGCATTGAATTGTGTGGCGCATCCTCCATCAGAAGAATTGCCCGGTGCGCGAATTCCATGTTCGATGTTTCCCACCATGTTGATCAGAACCTCCAATTGCCCAAACAAATTTCCCACTGTACCCTCCAAACTTCCCACCCTCATTTTCAACTCATCATGGTCTCCATGAACATGTCTGAGTCGTTTCTGTGCAATGGCACAAGCCTTAACTTTAGTCTTTGGTACAACGGTCCCAACAACGCGGCTCCTACCCCTTGCATCCTTACCAAGCACTTGTGATAAGATGTCTTCATCCACTGTCAATTTTTCTTCATCACTATCAGTGATCTTTTCCTTTGCTTTCGCAATTTGATCCTGAAATATTTATAAAATAACAGCAATTAGTGCAAACAATCACAGTTGTGTTTCCCTTCACATATATAACACTAAAAAATGTTTAATGAAAAGAATATGCAAGTTAGTATTTGTTTGACTTACGAAGTACGAAGAAGTGGCATCTGATATGCTACCATCTTTTTTCGTGTGTGTCTTCTCCCATACTTGACGACGATTGATATTTGTTGATGGACTAGCAGCGATCTGCAATATATAAAATATGTTAGTTGTGATTTTTATCATTTTTGAAAAAAAATTAATATAAATTACCATTTCTTGTTCTGTTCTACTTTAGCGTGACTTTTACGTCATGCATGGTGAGCATAACTAAGCAATGATCTGTTCTTTTTGCCTGACTCTCTTCTTCCGCTCGCTTCAGGCGTTGCTTCATTTTTTAAGAACTCTTCCCAATCCTTCTTGAGCAATTGTAGGTGGACAATTTTTCATCCGTTCTTCGTCATTGTTGAAAGTGTCATAATAAGTTGTTCTTAAGTGTTTCTTGTGTCTCCTAAAAGCCTCCGACATTCTCTTTAAAAACAATTCCATTGAAAGCGGATCAAGCTCATAAAATTTCTGCAAAAAGACAAAACACGAAAAACCAATTCAAGATATCAAATCCTGAAGCATAGTAGCGAATTCAAGATATCAAATCCTGAGGATAATAATAGTAATGAATATATGTAAAAATATATACTTACCACCAATTCATTCCAAACGTTGTCCTTGTATATTCCGAGTACTTTGTCCCAACTTATATATGATATAGGCACATAAGCTCTTACTAATTTACCAAGCATAGTAGCGATTTTTCCAGCATTATCTGAGATCGGAATACCAAGTAAATTTTTGATCCACTTTCTTGATTTCTAAACATGATGAATGTAAAGATGTTGGATTTTCTGACATGGTTTCCTGCAAAATATAATATTACTTTGTATGAATAGAATTAAGCATGCAAAATAATAAGGAGATAAATGAATAGAATAAAGTCTTTAGGTTTCTTTTTGAAATCATGAATGAGATAAATGATCACGTCTTTATATTAGTATCTACTCAACATTTGATTGAAGATCTTAACTGATAAGCTTTTACTTTTGGCACCAATTTATCATATAGGTGGCCTACAGACCATATTCATTAAGTGCAGGAATCGACTCCCGCATTAACTTTTCTACATTTAACTATTTGCACCTTCTAGTTGGAAAATATCAGTTAGTTTTCACTGATATACATTTCTGTTTCATCCTTGTTTCACCCCCGCTAACTTCCACTTCTTTATTTCATCCTTGCTGAGATATAACTCTGAACATGTTTTAGACCCGCAATCATTTATGAAACACACAGTCACACTCTTGCTTTTTAAATAGCTCTATCAATAATTCAGGAATCTGTTTTTTTGTACTTCTAATATCTTCGTAGGTATCATCTCAGGAAATCCACTTTTAGATTAGGAATATTTCCATTAGTCTACCATATGTTAACTTTATATTAAATAGTCCAAACATAGCTCTCTTTATAAACATTTCCTTATGTGTATATAGATATTCTTATAACAAACACCCTCTATATACATTTATCTTAACAATTTATCTTAATAGGCTTAATATCAACTACAAATCTGATATATATCATAATCATATATCTCATAAAAATACGATAGACTATGCTTACACAGATAGCTAGGTAACAGAGAGAATTAATCGGTGGATATGTGAACGCCAACAGCAATGAGAAAAATAGTGATCAAACCAAAAAAAAAGAAGAGTATGGACACAGATTGATATTCCACTAGTCTGAAAATTGCAAAATTCAACTGCCCTTCCATTGCCGGGCAGTGGAAAAAGAAGGCCTGGAGTCAGAATTATAAACAGAACTACTGCGATCACCACTGGACCCTAGTCAGCCATTTAAGCTTGTTCTGATTAACTACAATGTTATTGTGCACATACATAGGTGATAGGTTATATATATAAATACACTTGATCATGCAGGCCTTTGTTAGTAGTGTTACTAACTATGTGGTTTGAACAATTGTAGTTTTAACTTTAGCTTGTTGAAAGAGTTGTAAATTTTGGACATAATGGACGGCAGGTTAATGCAGATGTTAATCTTTTTTAAATAAAAATCATACAAAACAAACAATCTTATATATCTTCTAAGACTATGTATGTTAAACTCATGTTTGAGAATATTATATAATGTTTTGTATACACAAAATGTGGATGAAGCATCATATATGCTATTTTTCATAAAAAAATTCAAGTACAACCAATCTTTCACATATAAAATAGTATTCAAGAAAACAACAGCGATGAAGAAATGATAACAGAACCAGTGAATGGTTCCAAGTAATTGGGAAGTACATCATGAAGGGCTAACCAATGTACATATGGATTCCAATAGCGAGTAGGAAAATGGCAATGAATGCAAAGTAAATGATGGCATGAACAAGTATAGAAACTCCGCTCATCTGAAAGTTGTAGAATTCCACAATTTTGTGTTTTCCAGGCAGCTGAAATACAAGTCTAGGAGACAAAACAATGAACAAAATAACTGATATGAACACAGGACCCCAATCAGTCATTTTTCAGTAATATTAGCTGAGAGTATAATTTGTCTTAGATTGTTCTTTTGAATTTTATTTGTATTTGTGAATGTACAACAAAACAAATTTTATGTCCACTAAAGTATCTAAAGTAAATAAAATGATTTTATGCCAATCTCCGTTCCACTCAAAAAATATTTGTCTTGTGTTTTTTCCAAGGATGGAAATAAGATCTAAACTAATAATAAGATCTCAGGGCGAGATGAAGAAGATCTAAACATATGATAAAGCGTTTAGAATATTATACAAACTAAACAATTATAATATGAATTTATACCAGAAATCCATATAGGATTTGCTTATATTACAAATTTTATTAATAGTTACCTAAACCCAAATCCTTATCCCTCTCTAAAGTTGATTCCATTCCCTAAGTCACCATCTCTCTCTTTCTCTTGTTTTCTCTTCCTTTCAAATGGATCATGTGCCCTTGTTCACCAACATAAGCATATTAGACTTTATGCAAACATAAAAACACAATGAACAATATGTTAATTCACCTATTTTCCCACGTATATTAGGACCAATGAGAAGACAAAAGTGATTAAAAATATAGAAGTCGTGCAATTAAAAACATACACACACAATCGTGCAATTAAAAATATACAGACACACAATCATGTGATGTACGAATACCAATAAGTTAACATATGGATTTGGTAAGGTCTTCTAATTTTTCATTGTCTTCAAAAGCTGATTGATAGACGGTAGGGAACTCAATGTCATCCACATTTGTAGTCAACCGTTTTGGTGTATGCAAAACCACAGACCATCCGTTATTTTTTAAATCTTTTGAGTATAACACTTGACTCGCTTCTGATGCAAGAATAAATGGCTCATCATTCACGTTATTTTTGTTCTTCAATTTCCCTAAATTTACCATGATCAGGTTTGAAATGGGATCTACTTTGCAACCATTGAACTTATCCTCAACCTTTACCCAATCACAATAAAAAACTGTTTGTTTGAAGTCAGTGTAATCCAACTCAAGTATCTGTTGAATGACTCCGTAATACGTTGTTTCTGCTTCCTTATAATTTTTATCCTTACCACTCGCTCTAAATTTTGTAATTGCTCTCATGCATACACTGCTATTTTGTGTTACCATACAGTCTTCGTACTTTTTAGTGAAAAATGAAAATCCATTCACTTGGTACTTCATATAACTACGCGCCATGAACTTCGGCACGTGCACTAGCCGCCACAGAGTTGGATCAACATCGATGGTCTTTAACAACTACATAAAAAAAATAAGTCAAAAAGCATGGTCACAAAGGTGTACTCATAAACACGTGAAATACTTAAGACGATGTAATACCTCATTACGTAACCATAGAGTAAAACTTTGAATGGCTTCCATAGTCGTAACCCTGCCTCGAGGTTGAAATCTAGTACTTTTCACATAGGAGTTATACCTCCTACGAAAAACACATATCAAAACGTATATATAAATTGAATTAAAAAAATGGAAATTCGGGACAAGTTCGTGAACTTACTTCTTCCATTCATCCAATCCATCGTACTTATTAAGGACCCATCTACACACTTGTTCAAACTGCATTTGGGTTAACGTTATGTCTTTACCATTATCTAGAGGTATCTCACCAGCAAACTCATCGTCCTCGTCTAAAAATGCTTCGCGAGTATGTTTATGATTGCCATCACCTCCGTTTGGCATATATTCCATGCAGTAAAGACTAGCTTCTTGTACGATATATCCTTCTACAATACACCCTTCGATGTATCTATTGTTGCGCACATATCCTTTATATGTTTTCATCAACCTATGAATGTGATCAATTATATACTGTAGATGGTAGCTATTTATATCGAATATTGATGTACATAACTGAAATTAGAAATTTACCGTTCAAAGGGATACATCCATCTATATCTGACAGGGCCACAAATCAATGCTTCATCGGCTAAATGAACCATAAGGTGGACACTGATATCAAAAAATGCAGGTGGAAAATGTTTTTCAAAAACACACATTGCTTCTACTAAGCTAGCCTTTTCTTTTAAAAGATGTTCCCTATTGATCACCTTTGAACACAAAATGTTAAAGAATAGACTAATACGATGAACATCATTTTGTAGATCCTTATGTTGTGGATAAGAATGTTGAAGCAATACCGGAAGCAAATGTTGCATTATGACATGGTAATCATGTGACTTCATATTTCTTAGTTCAGGAGTATTGGTGCTCACATTGTTGTGGAAGTTAGAAGAGAATTTGTTAGGCACTTTCAGATTTTTCAAAACGGTGCAAAACCGTATCTTTTCTTCTTTGCTCAAAGTGAAAGTTGCCTTTGGTATGATTATTTTATTTGTTTTAGGATCTTCCATCACCCACAACTTTTGTTTTATACCCATGATTTTTAAATCCTTGCGTGCATTGATGCCATCTTTTGAGTTATCTTTATGGTCCATAATGGTGCTGATGAGATGCTCCATGACATTCTTCTCTGTATGCATAACATCAATATTATGTCGGATCAAATTTGCTTTCCAATATGGTAAATCAAAAAAGATAGACCTCCTATACCATCCAGAAACATTGTCAACTTCTTCATTGGTTGACTTTTTCCATTTTCGACTAATTTCTTCTTTTTGTTTACCAACTTTCATTTTGATATTCGCTACTTTCTTTTTAACTTGAAAACTAGTCAATGGCCATTTAGGACGATGAAGTTCTTGTTCATTGTTGAAATTTGTCTTATCGAATCGAAACTTGTGTTCGTTAGGAAGAAACATTCGATGTCCCATGTAACACATCTTCTTACTTTCAGGAAGATGATAAGAACAAGTGTTTTCCCCACAAACAGGACATGCAAAATAACTGTGAGTTGTACATCCCGGAATTTTGTTAAATTAAATTCGTTAAATTGTTTGAACTTTTGAATTTAATTTGTGAAATTTCAACAGGAATAAAATATTATTAAACAAAAGAAAGTTATATGAATATAAATAAATAATAATAATAATAATAATAATAAAAGAAAGCAACACTTATCAACAAGAAATTGTTTAAAATAATAAAATAAAATATGAACAAATTTAAAGTTTTTTTTGTTAAAACCTTTAATATAACTAAAACAAATATTGTAATTAAACCACATAGTTACTAAATGTTAATAACTAAAACAACTTTTCTTTTAACAAAGTAAAATAAGAAACAAGTTAACCAAATAAAACAAGTTGCTGTAAACCAATATGAAGACATAAGAAAACCAAACTCTTTCAATTAGCAATGTAAACAAATGAAGGACCAGGAAAATAAAGTATGCAAGCCTCAATATAAAAATAAAACAAATCAATGAAACAAGATTTAGTACTTATAAAAATATAAAGCATGAAACACGGCATGCTATAGATTTACAAAGCAACATGCTTCATTTAATGCTTGCATTTAATGCTGTTACTCTCCAGCATGGGTTTATTCATCTTGTACTTGTTTTAGTAAGCCTTAGTTTACACACAACCTTTTTATATATACCTTCAATCCCCCTCTGTTTTAAAGTTCGTTCAACAATCTTAGCAGAGAACATAAATTTAAAAGAAAGAAAAAAATAAGGAAAGTCAGGAAGAAAGAAAAATATAAGTATCAACATATTTTCCAACTCAGGATCGTTCAACAAAAAAAAACAGAAAAGAAGATCAAACTGCAACTGCAAAACAAATATAGTCTTTGTTTCAAAAATATTTTTCAGGTGAGTAAACTTAATCTTTGAAAAGTCTAAATTTATTTAAAACAGTTCAAACTTCATCTATTAACTGCTTTGAATATGCTTCAGTTTGCATATAATGTTGGATGTTCAGTGTTTCTCTGCCCAAAATTTATACAGGGTGTATATCTGATCCAAAGCTAAAGTCCATTTACTATTAATCACAGACAAGCTTTGTTTTTTAATAATCAAGATGTTTAATTCTCAAACAAGATTTTGCAAAGTTTATTTAAACATACAGTAAATTATTCCCACTGTAACTCTGTTTACTGGCATTCAACTAATATTTGATAAAAATAAATTGTTGTAAAATATTAATTCAAGAATATTTATTGAATCTATACTGCAAGGCATGAATTTTAAAATAAAAATTTAGATTTTTAGTTTAGTATTCTCAAAGAAATTCATATATAAACAAAGTTTGCATTTCTACCAATTTCTGATGATTGAATCAATTATAAATGCTGAAACTTGATAGGTAGGAAGTTTAATCCTCCACGAATCCAAGAAAAATGCTAAAGAATTTTTCAATTGCATATATTTTGGGGTCGATTCGAATTTAGGGTTTTAAGCAACAGGTTTGCAATGAGTGAGAAGTGAGGTGATTTCATCACCTAGGAGTGATCGAGTGGCACGCGACGATGGGGGAAGGTAGTATGGGGTGTTGACAAGACGTGGCCGAAGTTACGGCGTCGCAGGTGATCTGTGCGGCGTTGGCAAGGTGGATATGTTCGTTTTGGTTGAGCTTCAGTTTCGACCAGAAGGCTAAAATTCAATTTGAAACTTTTGGAGGCGATGCGATTTTGGTTTTTGAGTTAGGGACGATTTGCAACTTGCCGGTGATCGTGGGGTTCGCAGGAGCTTGGTCGCGTTGTCGTGCACGTGCACAATATCGTTCTTGTGTCAGGGGGTTGCAGTTGTAACGCGTGGAACTCGGAGGGATTCTCGAGCGTATGGGTTTTGTGACTCGGGTAGGACGCGAGTTCGAGTAAATTGAAGATCTACAGTTCCTTACAAATTTAAAAAGTTAAAGTTTTTAAGTTTTAGAAAAAAAAATGAAGGCAGAAGAAGTTGCACAGGAACTCAGGGAAGAAGACGAGGAGGACTCGAGTTTTGGCTCGGGTGGAATACCTGTTTACTCGGGTTTGGTTAAGCCCAAAACAGATTTTCAATGTAACAATAAATTGATTTTTAAAGTGTAAAGCAGATTTTCAAACGATAATTAAGGTAAATAATTTTTGTTACTAAATGATTTTTTTTTGAAATTAAGAATGATATACAATTTGAAATAAAAGATTGGTAAATAAACAATTAAGTATTCAAATTAATTTGTAAATTAAGAATTTGTTATTCAGATAAATTAAAGTCGACAAATCAAATTTAGCAGTTAATTAAAATAACTAATTATGAAACAATAAATCGAGTAAATCAAGATTTTATTTATTTTTCCAAATTTTAATCATTTATTTTAAACATCACTACAAATAATAGTGTAGTTAATTTATTTAAACCACATTGGAAAATAATTTACTATTGCTGTGCACTATATTGATATTTCTGTTTTGTTTGTGATACTGTGTGATGTAGATTGCCATGTACTGCACTGTAATTGTGATTTGTTCTGTATTGATGTGAAAACCCTGTTTGCCCGTAAAACGGCATTTAAACTTCGATGCGACAGGGGATTGGATTTCTGTTAGTTATCCGAAACCCACATCGAATCTATGAATTTTTGTGAACGACATATCCACATGTTTTAAAAATTTACTCTCACTATTCGGTTTAGCCGGGAGAGGACCTTTGTGTCGTATAGCCCATTCCGAATAAGTGATACGTCGAAATGGATAGCATTTGAAGACTGGTGGTGAAGACCGGGTGTCTTCGAGAACGACAGGATAACCTGTCGAATGACTCTGCACTGAGTTGCTCCGGTATAGAGTTCTCCATATGTGATGGGAAATCCGATCGGGATTGTGAATACCCTGATTGCAAGGACTTCTTTGGAAGTGCCTTCTGTTTCTGTTCAAACCCAGAACAGACTTGTATGGATTGTATGTCTGACATTTCAAATTGAGATATAAAGCAGATTTCTTTCAAATACATTTCTGTTGGTGGCGGAGAATTTATTCTCTTAGCTTAACACCCTTTTCTGAGACGTACAAGCTCAGAGGTTATGTAGTTGAAGGTTATCAGCAATATATTCCCAATTTGGTAATGTGGCATGCTGAGTGTTGCTGATCATTTGTTGATCAAAGCATGGCTTTGTGAAAAGCGTAGCTTTATGGACGAGACTTCGTCGAACCTCACACCTCGGAATGGTCAAAACAGGAAAGATGCAGCAAGGTTATTGGGGGTAGCGCCCCTTAGGGTATGTGCATTTCCTTCTGGATAGAAGTGGTATCATGGTATGGAGCCCAGATACTTAACTTATGTGGATGTCGCATATATTTATATATATATATATATATCTTACTTTGTGATTTGTTGCTAGGGCCCCGGATAAAGGTTGGTTACAACCGGGGGATGGCATACTCGTGTCAGTAGTTACCCAGTTAGGGGTAAGCCGGCCTTGTGTTGGCAGAGATCCGGTTAGGTTCTCGGGTCGTCCCTCCAGAGGCGTACCCATGTGACCCAGGAAGTTCCTTAGCCTGACCATTGTTGGAAATCCAATTCCCAATACGAAACCCTGTACGGTTTTAGTTGTAAAACCTGCCATGCAGCGTGGCGGTAACCTGCCACAAACCATGGTAGCTATAGTAGGCATACGATAATGGTCATATGTTGGCTAAGATTTATATTATACTTTCGAAATTATTTCACACTATGCACTAGTAATAATATCAAAGAAATTTCTCCGTACCAAGCTTATTTGACTATCATAAGAAGAAATCTCCTCCAATTCTGCGTTTGCATTGTGTGTGTGGTGGGAGGTCTTATGGTAGTTCCATTTTTTAAGAGCATACCGAATATTCTTTTATAAACCTAGTTTTCCATAAATGCAACTGTTTTTGTTTACTCATACCAGTCCCATGACTGATCCGGAGTTTATTGTTTTCTATCCTAAACTCTGGGTGCCTATAATTTCTACACGGGCAGCCTAGTAGCATGTTTTCTTATCTTTGGAGTTAGCAGTATTTGGAGCTCTTATCTTGGAGATATTCTTAGGAGCTTTTGGAGATCTCAGGTGTTTAGCTTTTGGGAGTCCGTTATCATTTCCTTTCTTTGAAGACTTTTTGGATATATGATCACTGTTGTATTATTATGATGTTGTATCCGGAGTTGTGATGTATGTATTAAATACTCTGATGTAGTAATGGATATTGTACTGTTGTATCTGTGATGTATGCATGAGTTTGATTCTGTTCCGCTGTTTTATTTTCATCTAATTTTGTTATAAGCTCCATCCGAACTGAAATTTGACGTTCGAATCTCTGGCAGTTGAATACAAGTGAGGTATTTAATGTCGACTTTTGAACATGAATTTTGGGTCGTGACAAATTGGTATCAGAGCCAAAGGTTGAGTAAGAACTTTAGCTACGGAGTATAACACATTAGATGGCTCATTAGAGATAGGGTGAAGTATACTATAGAATGAGTATAACCAAGACTGAAACTCTAAATTTTCTTAGTTTGTTTCTTTTTACTGCTGATATTCCTTAAGATACTTCTTCCGTATATCTAAATCAATTTTCTTACTAATTTCAGATAAGTAAGATGAGCGGACGCAGAGGAAGAGCTATGGGTCAAGGGAATGCCGCAACACCTAATCAAGATCCTCCAGCAGTAGTAGCAGAAATAGATATCCAGCAGCAACCGAATCTGGCTGATTTGTATAATAATTTCTCAAAGCTTGGTGGCAAACCGTTCACCGACAAGGAGTCAATTGTTGAGGCTCAAACATGGGTAAGATCTTGTGAGAAATTTTTTAAAGGGCTTAAGCTGCAAGACGAGCAGAAGAGACTTATAGCTTCTTGGCAACTCCAAGAAGAAGCCTCAGCCTGGTGGGAAACAGTCATTATAGATGAACCAGAGGAAGAGTTTTCTTGGGATCGTTTTAAGGAGGTGTTTGAAAAGCGCTATATGCCGTCGGCGGGAATTTCCAGAATGTATCAAGAATTTTTGGATTTAAAGCAAGAAAGCTTGTCATTTGAGGAGTACTTAAACAAGTTTAATGAACTATCCCGTTTTGGTCCGGAGTTGTTAAACACGCCTCTTAAGAAAAATGAAAGGTTTATCCATGGGATGAACCAGAAATATCACGAAAGAATGATAGCACACATCAAGGAATCTTTTTCTGATCTTATTGATATGGGATATAGGTATGCCACACTGGATATGCAGGAGATTTCGAGGGAAGGAGGAAATTCAAATAATCAGAATTGGAAGAAAAGGAAGTTTGGGGGCAAGAGGCCACAACAAAACAAAGATAAGAAGAGCAATCAAGGAAATTCGGCCAGCAATATAACTTGTTACAACTGCCAAGAGAAGGGCCATTATTCAAACAATTGCACAAAACTGAAGAAGCAAGTTAAAGAATACTATAATTGTCACAAGCCTGGACATGTTGTTAAGGATTTCCCAGGGATGAAGCCAGCACAGGTAGCCAATGTTTATGCGATAAAGAAAGACCCTTCAACTTCGAAAGCAGATAAAGGAAAAGGTGTTCTGGAAGGTAACCTTACTATTTATGGTAGAACTGTTAGAGTTTTATTTGACACAGGAGCTTCACATAGTTTTATCTCTCAACAAACCGTAAGTGAATTAGGACTTAAAATTGAATTTGCTGATGATCCTATAGGCGTGAAAAATCCGGTTGGAGGTCCTGCAAATCTTTGTTTGTATTGTAAGAAAGTTCCTATTTCATATGCTCGCTATCAATTTCCTATCAACCTTTATATCCTTGAATTTAATGAATTTGAAATCTTACTCAGAATGAACTGGTTATGGAGATACGAAGCTATATTGGATTGTAATAATCGGACAGTTTTAGTCAAAACAAGCCTTGGAAATTTTATTGAAATCTCTTGTGAGGATCCAAGTCCAAAGAGAGATAGATTGATGTATACTTTGGGATATCCTGAACCCAGTTTGCAGTCTATACTTGTTGTTCGGGAATTTTCCGACGTATTTGAAGAAGTAAATTCCTTACCTCCACACAGAGAAATAAATTTCCGAATTGACTTAGTACCCAATGCTCGTCCTGTTGTTCACGCAAGTCGCAGGATGGCACCAAGGGAAAGAATTGAATTAGTCAATCAGACTCGAGATTTGCTAAAGAAAGGATTGATTTGCCCTAGTGTTTCCGAATGGGGTTCAGCCGTTGTATTTGTAGCTAAATCGGACGGATCTTTGAGATTGTGTGTAGATTACCGCGATCTCAATAAACAAACTCTCAAGAACAAATTCCCTTTACCTAGAATTGACGATATATTTGATCAACTTCATGGCACTCGATTCTTTTCTAAGATGGATTTAGCTCAGGGATTCCATCAGCTGCGAATAGCTGAGGATTGTGTTCATTTAACTGCTTTTAGAGGTCCAAATATGTTCTACGAGTGGTTAGTTATACCCTTCGGACTGACCAACGCTCCCGCGTACTTCGTGGATTTAATGACCCGAGTATTTCGAGAAGTATTGAACAAATTTGTCCTTGTATTTATTGATGATATCTTGATTTACTCCAAAACTGAAGGGGAGCATGCTAAACATCTCAAAATTGTTTTGGAGATATTGAGGATGAATGTCTTATTCGCTAAATTTTCTAAGTGTCACTTTTGGGTCAAAGAAGTCAAATTTCTTGGTCATATTGTTAATAAAGAAGGAATTTCTGTTGATCCAAGCAAGATTTCTGCAATTCTGGACTGGAAGCAACCCACTACTCCTAGAGAAGTTTGAAGTTTTCTGGGTTTAGCGGGATATTATAGAAAGTTTGTACAGGATTTTTCTAAGTTGGCTAGCCCATTGACTAAGCTAACAATGAAGAATGCTAAATTCGTTTGGACTCCAAGATGTGATGAAGCTTTCCAGGAATTGTAAAAGAGATTGACTACTGCTCCTGTTCTCGTTATTATTAACGGGAACCAAGGCTTATTTGTCTATACTGACGCGTGTGGTGATGGGGTAGGTGCAGTATTAATGCAGAATGGGAAGGTAGTTGCCTACGCGAGTAGACAATTACGTCTGCACAAGAAAAACTACCCAACACATGATTTGGAGCTTTTGGCTGTTGTTTTTGCTTTAAAGATCTGGCGACACTATCTTCTGGGTAAGAATCTTTTCAGCCTTCTTAACAATTTATGAAATTAACAAAATAAATATACTTAATAAACTCTCTTTGTTTTAGGTGAAAATTTTGAATTGTTCACCGACCATAAATCCTTGAAATATCTCTTTACCCAGAAAGATCTGAATTTGCGACAACAACATTGGTTGGAATTTCTGGCATCTTATGACTTAGATATTCAATATACCCCCGGAAAAGCCAATGTATTTGCCGATGCTTTAAGTAGGAGACATGTTGTTCTTGCATATCTCGTTATCGCTCCTACTCTCCTTGAGAAGATCGCCACCAAGCAAATGGAAGACAAGTTTCTTCGGGAAATTCGTAGAAGAATTCATCAAGTTGAAGATACTAGTTTTGAAGTTGATAATAGAGGAGTTCTAAGATTAAAAGGCAGGATCTGTGTCCCTGATATTCCAAAGCTAAAACGGGAAGTTTTAGATGAATGTCATAAGTCTAAATTCAGCGTCCATCCAGGAACTAATAAAATGTATCGAGATATTAAAAGAACATTTTGGTGGAAGACGATGAAAAGAGACATATCGATATATGTGAGTCGCTGTGCTACTTGTCAGCAAATCAAAAGCGATCAAAAGAAAGTGGCCGGTTTACTTCAGCCTTTGGAAGTACCGAAATGGAAATGGGATCAGGTATCGATGGATTGCCACGAACTAAGAAGGGAAATGAGGCGATTTGGGTTATAGTGGACCGTCTAACCAAAACTGCTCACTTTATTCCAGTGAAATCCACTCGGACTGCAGCAAGCTTAGCAGGTATATACATAAAGGAAATTGTTCGTCTCCATGGTATTCCCAGCAGCATAGTGAGTGATCGTGACCCGATCTTCACTAGTAGATTTTGGGAGGCGTTTCAGGACACATTGGGAACCAAGCTGAATTTCAATACTGCTTATCACCTACAATCTGATGGACAGACTGAGAGGGTCAACCGAATTCTAGAAGACCTATTGCATGCTTGCGTTCATGATTTTGGTGGTTCATGGGAGGACCATTTACATCTGGTTGAATTCTCATATAATAACAGCTATCAGGCCAGTATAGAAATGGCTCCTTTTGAAGCTTTATATGGTCGTTCGTGTCGATCACCTGCATGCTGGATCGAATCAGGTGATAGACTCGTCCTTGGACCAGATATGATTAAAGAAGCCACAGAGAAGGTAGATTTTATTCGAAAGAAATTAATAACTGCTCAAAGTCGTCAGAAGAGTTATTATGACCGCCGAAGAAGATATTTGGAATTTCAAGTTGGAGATTCTGTATTTCTGAAAGTGTCTCCGATGCGGGGTGTATTGAGATTCAGGAAAACTGGAAAGCTAGCACCGCGTTATATTGGTCATTTTCCTATTCTGGAAAGGATTGGTTCTCTAGCATATCGAGTGCAGCTACCCAACTAGTTGTCTGGCGTGCATGATGTGTTTCACATTTCTAATCTTCAGAAGTATGTGCACGACCCAGATGATATTATTGAAGAAGCTGCTCAGCAGGATCTAGAAATCACTCCTAACTTGGCAGTAAAGAGGGAACCGATAAAAATTGTTGATCGTGATGAGAAGCGATTAAGAAACAAAGTTGTGAATCTGGTCAAAGTTCAATGGAGTGGCGATCCAAAGGACTGTACTTGGGAGACTGAAGATAATATGAAGAAATCATATCCCAACTGCAGAATAGACATCTCGGCTTAAACTGTAAGTCATTTCCTTGTTTCTGAATTGTATATTCTTTGTTTGCATTTCTCTCTCTTTCAATTTCGAGGACGAAATTTTCTTAAGTAGGGGATATTGTAACATCCCGGAATTTTTTTAAATTAAATTCGTTAAATTGTTTGAACTTTTGAATTTAATTTGTGAAATTTCAACAGGAATAAAATATTATTAAACAAAAGAAAGTTATATGAATATAAATAAATAATAATAATAATAATAATAATAATAATAATAAAAGAAAGCAACACTTATCAACAAGAAATTGTTTAAAATAATAAAATAAAATATGAACAAATTTAATGTTTTTTTTGTTAAAACCTTTAATAGAACTAAAACAAATATTGTAATTAAACCACATAGTTACTAAATGTTAATAACTAAAACAACTTTTCTTTTAACAAAGTAAAATAAGAAACAAGTTAACCAAATAAAACAAGTTGCTGTAAACCAATATGAAGACATAAGAAAACCAAACTCTTTCAATTAGCAATGTAAACAAATGAAGGACCGGGAAAATAAAGTATGCAAGCCTCAATATAAAAATAAAACAAATCAATGAAACAAGATTTAGTACTTATAAAAATATAAAGCATGAAACACGGCATGCTATAGATTTACAAAGCAACATGCTTCATTTAATGCTTGCATTTAATGCTGTTACTCTCCAGCATGGGTTTATTCATCTTGTACTTGTTTTAGTAAGCCTCAGTTTACACACAACCTTCTTATATATACCTTCGATCCCCCTCTGTTTTAAAGTTCGTTCAATAATCTTAGCAGAGAACATAAATTTAAAAGAAAGAAAAAAATAAGCAAAGTCAGGAAGAAAGAAAAATATAAGTATCAACATATTTTCCAACTCAGGATCGTTCAACAAAACAAAACAGAAAAGAAGATCAAACTGCAGCTGCAAAACAAATATAGTCTCTGTTTCAAAAATATTTTTCAGGTGAGTAAACTTAATCTTTGAAAAGTCTAAATTTATTTAAAACAGTTCAAACTTCATCTATTAACTGCTTTGAATATGCTTCAGTTTACATATAATGTTGGATGTTCAGTGTTTCTCTGCCCAAAATTTATACAGGGTGTATATCTGATCCAAAGCTAAAGTCCATTTGCTGTTAATCACAGACAAACTTTGTTTTTTTTTAATAATCAAGATGTTTAATTCTCAAACAAGATTTTGCAAAGTTTATTTAAACATACAGTAAATTATTCCCATTGTAACTCTGTTTACAGGCATTCAACTAATATTTGATAAAAATAAATTGTTGTAAAATATTAATACAAGAATATTTATTGAATCTATACTGCAAGGCATGAATTTTAAAACAAAAATTTAGATTTTTAGTTTAGTATTCTCAGAGAAATTCATATATAAACAAAGTTTGCACTTCTACCAATTTATGATGAATGAATCAATTATAAATGCTGAAACTTGATTGGTAGCAAGTTTGATCCTCCATGAATCTAAGAAAAATGCTAAAGAATTTTTCTATTGCATAGATTTTGGGGTCGATTCGAATTTAGGGTTTTAAGCAACAGGTTTGCAGTGAGTGAGAAGTGAGGTGATTTCATCACCTAGGAGTGATCGAGTGACACGCGACGATGGGGGAAGGTAGTATGGGGTGTTGACAAGACGTGGCTGAAGTTACCGCATCGCAGGTGATCTGTGCGGCGTTGGCGAGGTGGATATGTTCGTTTTGGTTGAGCTTCAGTTTCGACCAGAAGGCTAAAATTCGATTTGAAACTTTTGGAGGCGATGCGATTTTGGTTTTTGAGTTAGGGACGATTTGCAACTTGCTGGTGATCATGGGGGTTCGCCAGAGCTTGGTCGCATTGTCGTGCACGTGCACAATATCGTTCTTGTGTCAGGGGGTTGCAGTTGTAACGCGTGGAACTTGGAGGGATTCTCGAGCGTATGGGTTTTGTGACTCGGGTAGGACGCGAGTTCGAGTAAATTGAAGATATGCAGTTCCTTACAAATTTAAAAAGTTAAAGTTTTTAAGTTTTAGAAAAAAAATGAAGGCAGAAGAAGTTGCACAGAAATTCAGGGAAGAAGACGAGGAGGACTTGAGTTTTGGCTCGGGTGGAATACCTGTTTACTCGGGTTTGCTTTCGTATTGGGTTAAGCCCAAAATAGATTTTCAATGTAACAATAAATTGATTTTTAAAGTGTAAAGCAGATTTTCAAACGATAATTAAGGTAAATAATTTTTGTTACTAAATGATTTTTTTTGAAATTAAGAATGATATACAAGTTGAAATAAAAGATTGGTAAATAAACAATTAAGTATTAAAATTAATTTGTAAATTAAGAATTTGTTACACAGATAAATTAAAGTCGACAAATCAAATTTAGCAGTTAATTAAAATAACTAATTATGAAACAATAAATCAAGTAAATCAAGATTTTATTTATTTTTCCAAATTTTAATCATTTATTTTAAACATCACTACAAATAATCGTGTAGTTAATTTATTTAAACCACATTGGAAAATAATTTACTATTGGTGTGCACTATATTGATATTTCTGTTATGTTTGTGATACTGTGTGATGTAGATTGCCATGTACTGCACTGTAATTGTGATTTGTTCTGTATTGATGTGAAAACCCTGTTTGCCCGTAAAACGGCATTTAAACTTCGATGCGACAGGGGATCGGATTTCAGTTAGTTATCCGAAACCCACATCGAATCTATGAATTTTTGTGAACGACATATCCACATGTTTTAAAAATTTACTCTCACTATTCGGTTTAGCCGGGAGAGGACCTTTGTGTCGTATAACCCATTCCGAATAAGTGATACATTGAAATGGATAACATTTGAAGACTGGTGGTGAAGACCGGGTGTCTTCGAGAACGGTAGGATAACCTGTTGAATGACTCTGCACTGAGTTGCTCCGGTATAAAGTTCTCCATATGTGATGGGAAATCCGATCGGGATTGTGAATACCCTGATTGCAAGGACTTCTTTGGAAGTGCCTTCTGTTTCTGTTCAAACCCAGAACAGACTTGTATGGATTGTATGTCCGACATTTCAAATTGAGATATAAAGCAGATTTCTTTCAAATACATTTCTGTTGGTGGCGGAGAATTTATTCTCTTAGCTTAACACCCTTCTCTGAGACGTACGAGCTCAGAGGTTATGTAGTTGAAGGTTATCAGCAATATATTCCCAATTTGGTAATGTGGCATGCTGAGTGTTGCTGATCATTTGTTGATCAAAGCATGGCTTTGTGAAAAGCGTAGCTTTGTGGACGAGACTTCGTCGAACCTCACACCCCGGAATGGTCAAAACAGGAAAGATGCAGCAAGGTTATTGGGGGTAGCACCCCTTAGGGTATGTGCATTTCCTTCTGGATAGAAGTGGTATCATGGTATGGAGCCCAGATACTTAACTTATGTGGATGTCGCAAATATATATATATATCTTACTTTGTGATTTGTTGCTGGGGCCCCGGATAAAGGTTGGTTACAACCGGGGGATGGCATACTCGTGTCAGTAGTTACCCAGTTAGGGGTATGTCGGCCTTGTGTTGGCAGAGATCCGGTTAGGTTCTCGGGTCGTCCCTCCAGAGGCGTACCCATGTGGCCCAGGAAGTTCCTTAGCCTGACCATTGTTGGAAATCCAATTCCCAATACGAAACCCTGTACGGTTTTAGTTGTAAAACCTGCCATGCAGCGTGGCGGTAACCTGCCACAAACCATGGTAGCTATAGTAGGCATACGATAATGGTCGTATGTTGGCTAAGATTTATATTATACTTTCGAAATGATTTCACACTATGCACTAGTAATAATATCAAAGAAATTTCTCCGTACCAAGCATATTTGACTATCATAAGAAGAAATCTCCTCCAATTCTGCGTTTGCATTGTGTGTGTGGCGGGAGGTCTTATGGTAGTTCCATTTTTTAAGAGCATACCGAAAAATCTTTTATAAACCTAGTTTTCCGTAAGTGCAACTGTTTTTGTTTACTCATACCAGTCCCATGACTGATCCGGAGTTTATTGTTTTCTATCCTAAACTCTGGGTGCCCATAATTTCTACACGGGTAGCCTAGTAGCAGGTTTTTTTATCTTTGGAGTTAGCAGTATTTGGAGCTCTTATCTTGGAGATATTCTTAGGAGCTTTTGGAGATCTCAGGTGTTTAGCTTTTCGGAGTTCGTTATCATTTCCTTCCTTTGAAAACTTTTTGGATATATGATCACTGTTGTATTATTATGATGTTGTATCCGGAGTTGTGATGTATGTATTAAATACTCTGATGTAGTAATGGATATTGTACTGTTGTATCTGTGATGTATGCATGAGTTTGATTCTGTTCCGCTGTTTTATTTTCATCTAATTTTGTTATAAGATCCATCCGAACTGAAATTTGACGTTCGAACCTCTGGCAGTTGAATACAAGTGAGGTATTTAATATCGACTTTTGAACATGAATTTTGGGTCGTGACACCGATAAAGCCCCAAAAGCAGGGTGATCATGGATTGCCCACAGCACCCTAGCTCTCATTTTGAACTCAGATTTATTTAACGAATCAAATGTAACGACTCCTTCCCGTAACTGATTTAACTCGTCTATCAACGACTGTAAATAAACATCAATATCCTTCCCTGGTTGTTTTGGCCCAGAAATCAACAATGTTAACATTGAGAACTCCCTTTTCATGCACATAGACGGAGGAAGATTATATGGTACTACAATTACTGGCCAACAACTGCAAGGGTTAGAGAGAGAAGCATGTGGACAGAAACCATCTGTCGCTATTCCAAGTGTGACATTTCGTGGCTCGGCAGCAAAAGCTTGGTCAAAAGAATCTGCGGCTTTCCATTGAGAAGTGTCGCATGGATGACGCATTACGGTTGGATCAGACTTGGCACGACCATGCCAGGTCATCGCATCTGCTATCCATGGTACAGTATAAAGTCTCTTTAATCTAGAAATTAAAGGGAAATGTCTTAATGTCTTTCGAGGTACTTTGGTGCCTTTTCTCTCTTCGTTGAATGATGTCATATATCTTGGTTCATTGCAATTTGTACAAGAAACTTTGTTTGCATCATCTTTCCAGTACAATATGCAATCATTGATGCATGCATCATAAGTTTTGTAATTCATCCCAACTTGCTTAATGATCTTCTTCATGTCGTAGTACGTTGTCGGCAGTGTGTTACCTTCGGGGAGTAACTCCTTTATTAGTTCGAGGAGTGCAGTCACACCATTATCTGAAAAGCCGTATTAGGTCTTCAAGCTATTCAGTTTCACAATGGCATACAGCTTCGTAATCCCTTTTGAACATGAAGGATACAGTGGCTCTTTTACGCTACCAAAAAGTGATTTATACTTCTTACTTTCATTGGCCTGCCAATCTGGATAATCCGTAGACTGCTCTCCAACATTAGCATGATCAGGCAACGGATTATTAGGTTGAAAATGATGAAATCTATCTGCATCATTGACCAAATCTCCCATCCTAATATGTTCAGACTCATCAGTAGTTGTGGCATGACTAACTGGTTGTTGTTTTTCCATCTCCGCCCTTTTTTCCCCATGAAAATACCACACTGTATATGATTGGATAATACCCCATCTAAGCAAATGAAAATGAATGTCACCTAATTTGATCGTCTTCATATTTTTGCACCGGGTGCAAGGGCATAAATACACTCCTTTCTTACCACCGTTTTCTTCAACAAAACTAATGAACTTCTGCACCCCGTCTATATAGTATGTAGATCTTAGATCTGATTCATTTATCCATTGTTTGTATATGCTGAAAGACATACCGCCCTCCTATATAATATATAACAGAACATGAGACGTGAGCATAATTTTACCTTGGTATAAATGAAGAATATTTTTTTGCTCTTAGTCAAACCCAGAAAATACTATTAGCCTTAGATATACTATTAGCATAAAGTATATGCGTTGTTTTATGAACAAAAAACCCAAAAAAATTCTATCACTCAAAACCAAAATATTTTCATATTTACTAAATATGTGTGTAAATATGAATTGCGCAGAAACTATACGGTTAAGTGTATACCTAAATTGCATCTATGTGTGTATTTGTAGACTATAAAATAAGTGAATTCCTAAGTTGCACCTATCTGTGTATCTACTACTAGGTGTATCTAACAAAAGCGCATATACATACTCGTGTGTTTTTTTACCTGGACAATATGATAGTACAGGAGTGCACATGAGCATTTGCAAACACTAATGTCAACATTCACTGTATTAAAATTAGCCGTATACTGTTGTTCAAGTATTCAGGTAAGTTACCTAGTTTCACAAAGTTTAACATTCAAACCTATTTAAGTCTGTACCATATGAGCTTGATTCCAGTGATAGTCGCATACATTTTGGACATCATTTGGGTAATATTCCAGTAGCAGAATTCATAGATTCTTATTTAAGAAAATACTTTTAAGTCTTCATTTAGTCTGGCATTTTCTTGGTGTTATAACTCTTTTAACATCTTGGTCCCATATTACAAATCATGTACAGTATATCAGAAAACTTATGAACAACAAATGTGTTCGCTAACACCAAAAAAGCTATATTCTGACTACAAGTTCATGTCATATATACTAACCAAATCAGTTGGCTATTAGCAAATAATATAAAAGTAAAGCTCGCAATATAAATTCTGTTGTCAGATCTGCCTTCCGTTTACACACACTTTTTTGAATTTCAACTACTCAAAACTCTTAATTTTTGGACTGCTAATTCTATTACGTTAAATCAAACATATATCTAGAGTAACATAGTCCGTTTCAGGAATGACAAAGTAATTTTCAGTGGTCTAAAATGACAAAGTAATTTTCAGTGGTCTACAATAATCATGCTTGAATACCCAACTATTTTGACAAAAATATTATGTGAATCTGAAAACTACTTAGGATATTCACGGTGATTTCAATGATCCATGGCTTGGATATCTTCCGCTCTGATCATCCTCTTTTCAGGCAAAGCAACTTATCCACGTTTACAAAATACTATTAGCCAACAATATATTACCAATGATATGTTTGATGAAGTGCAATAATATGGCTTGGATATTCACAGTTAACTATGTGGAAACACGATCTACTACTGAATCAATGCTATGTTCGATGAAGTGCAATAGTAAGACCAAACAACTTTTTGAGGTCTCTTAAACGCAAACACAAATCAATCCTAGAAATTAGCCAACAATATATTACCAAACAACCTTTAATTCTTTTGACATTGCATTACCAATCAAGAATAGAAACCCTAAACATAATATCAATGGAAATGAAACCCTAAACATACCACTGAACTGAACGAGCAAAGCGTTGAAGCCTGTAGGGTTGTCGAACGGCGCTGGAGTTGCCGACGTTTGTGAAGAAAGAAATCTAGATTTGGGGCGTGTTTTGGCATTTGTGAAGAAAGAAAATCGAATTAGCTAGCAGGAACGAAATAGTTTTAGGGAAAAAAGGAATGAAAGAACAGATCTGGGGCGTTTTGGTAGTAAAAATTTCGCACCAAAAATTAGCACGAATTTGATATGGCTAAAACACGTATCGAATTTGATAGAGCTAAGAACCGTATCTAAATGGGGGGGAAAGTGAATTATTTGGAGGGAAGACGTGCGTATTAAGTGGAAAAGCTTGCGCCAGAAATAGGCACGAAATTAGATACGGCTTATAGCCGTATCAAATTTGCTACGGCTTATAGTCGTGTCAAATTTATTAGATGCGGCTATTAGCCGTTTCTAATTTGATACGGCTTTAAGTCGTATCAAATTTGGTGGATGAGGAGTGGCAATAACAGCTTTTTGGTGTAGTGAAGAGATCAAGACAACCAGTTCGGCTATCTGGTGGTTCGATACCGATCCAAACCCATGGATCGGTACTGATCCGTAAATCTTGCTGAGTTGTCATCTTACTTTTCTGGAGAAGTGATCTATAGTGTGGAAAATAATGTGAAGATCATGGAGGCGAGATATTAGGCATCCTACCTCTACAAACAGGGGGTAAGGCTCATTTTTAAGGATCTTTTTTGGTCTCTTACTCTAATTTCTTGTAATCACCCATGGATTTATATCGATCTAGAACGGATTTATACTGATTCGTAAGAACACAAGTGTAATTAGCACTATGAACCATCAAAAAATTTAAGTGAACGTAGTCCAAGATCAGCCGAACCACTATAAAAACATTGTGTATTCTTATCTACTCATTTTCATTTAAATTTCTTCACCTATTATTCTCTACACAATCCTTTTGGTGTTTGTACCATTTTTGGTTCAAACATTTTGGTGCTTTCATTGAGAACAATATTCTCAAGCTACTTGGATCCATCATCTACTTATATACGTCACATTTGATGAAACAAATAATGACTAGATTTATATACCTTACATTGAAGTGGAATGAATGGTAATTTCATGGCCTTCATACATTACCATCAGTCTACGATTATATGGATGTTTAATGCAATATGTTAGATATGCTACAATTCAAAGATCCCTGTGAATTTTAATGTTATATGGATATTCAATGCAATTTGTTAGCTGTGCTATAATTTAAATATCCACATGAGTTTTGGTGTAATTATTCAGCATTTTATGACTTTATATATGAACGCCGGTAATTTATTATCATTTTTTGAATTAACATATGTCTTACCCTATACAGTTTTGGCCTAACTGAAAATGTAATCAGTAAACAATTCTAATTAACAACAATCCTTTTATGAAAATGATATTGCATAATTCAATGAATGCACACAGCGAAAATACGGCTCCACTAATTTAGTATTGTTTGGCAACAATCAAAATCCCTTTGAACGTGAACTTTTTTCTTTCAATATGTAATAGGCGGAACAATGTCTGCATTTTATCTAAAACACCATAATTTGTTTCATATGTGTGAACATTTATGAAAATTAATGTACCAAAGTCGAATTGCCTAACCATTAGGACAATAGTGTTGGTCATTTCAATGTGTTATTAGTTTGATTACTAGGTGATTATTTTCTCTATTCATCAATTATCACACTTTTCTGGCATAAAAAATTGAAAGTTTATAAATAAATTAACAATAGTATTTATTTGAATATACGTATAAGATGAATATTTATAAGTAAAAAACATCAGTAGTACTTTTATTGTATGTTGAGCATATTGAGTGATAAATAAATATGCAATAGTTTTAATATTGGTGCATGCACAAGTGTAATCATTTTATAAACATGAAAGATCTAATTGAGTTTGAATTGAAACAAGCAATAAGAATTCAATAACACAACCCAGCAATGCCATAACATCTCAATGACCTTTTTTCCATAATTGAGAAAAATATCCTACACTTTGAAGATTGTTCTGTTTAAAATCGAACAAATTGATATATTTGAGTGAAGTGAATAAGTGAAACAATCGTTAATGAAATCTGAACAATTAAATATTATGGAATTCAAGAAAGCCACTTTCTTTTGCACCAAAATATATACTTTTTCTGTTTAATGTGAAAGAAAAAGTGTTTAAAAAGATTACTCAAATAACATTTGATACTTTAGTTTGTGAAATACCGAACCATTAACATAAATGATCAACCTACAGAAAAATAGCACTTCATGCAGTACACACACACACAGAGATATATATATATATATATATATATATATATATATATGTACACACACACACACACACACTACAACAAACAGGACCTTTAAAAGCGTTTTAAAAACGCTATAAAAGCTATTAACAGCGTTTTTACATACACTGTATATCGACATGCAGTTATATGTCAAGGATATACAATGACAATAAATAAACGCTGTTAAATGTCCTTTTTAACAGCGTTTCCCTGGTGTCATGAAATCATTTAACAGCGTTTGGTTGGGTGCAGTTAGATCTTTCTTAGCGTTTGTTTCGTGCTAAAATAAGATTTTATAGCGTTTTTTCAATACTGTGATATTTATTTACAGCGTTTCCTTGTTGCAATAAATCGTGCTTTATGTTTTTAGATACAATTTAACTGCATTTTTAAAGCGCTGTTAAAACTTTCAACGGCGTTTTAAAAACGCTGTGGAATGTTTTAACAGCGCTTTAAAAACGCCGTGGAATGTTTTAATTCCTTTTCAGTCAACATCTACCACAATGTATATACATACCACATTTCAAAATTAGCATATTATATCAATATCACATTTCAAAATCAACATATTGTATCAATACCACATTTTGGGCACATATTTGATAACCAACGTATGAAATTACATAATCAAAATACACAATATTCTTACACCAAACATAAATAGTTCGTCATCAATAGTTCATAAAGAAAATATAGAACAAGTAGCAATAGCAAAACAAAAGCAAGTAGTACATACGTTAGCAGCAAAAATAACTTCGATCCATAACTCGTTGCAACCTTTTTTTGCATCACAGTCATCTATCTACCTGTAAAGCAAAAGTAATGCTTGAGAATCAATTCATCAAAAAAGTGTACACAAAGTTAAATCGGATGCATAAGGCAAACACTAAATATTCATCACACTATTTCATTAGGCAATTGACTAATACAAAGTATACAATATGCCATAAAATCAAGTAGCATTTACAAGTGAAGTAGAGTAAAAAATAATAAACGAACTCGGTAATTTACTTGGAGTAAAATCAAGCTGCATATTATCGACGTATGAAGTCGTCTGTTTACAAATCACGTAAACTAGTCGTCGATGTTGTTAACTAAGTGGTCCTCTCAGTATACCAAATTTTATATAATTAGTCAAATTTTATATAATTTAAATGATTTTTATAAACTTAATTAATTTTTATAAAACTTAGTTAATTTTTATAAACATAGTTAAATTATATAAACTTAGTTAACATAGTTGTTTTTTATTAAACTTAGTTAGCTTGGCTAATTTTTTATAAAAAATAGTAAACTTTTAAAAACGTAGTTATTTTTAAAATGCCAATGTATTTGATTGAAAATACAACACATATAAAAGTGACATGTTAAAAATAATTCTTGATTGAGAGATTAAATATGATAGTTGACTACAGCTACCCGGTAGCTGCTTTTTGGGTATAAACCCCAAAAGCAACCTCAATTTGGGTAATGATACCCCTGTTGGAAGCTTTAAGAAAGTAGCATAAATATATCTTTCAAGTCAAAAGTTGACGGAATAATTGTTTGCCAGTTATAAATTATGATAGAATTCGTTAGTAAATTTAACCCAAAAATGACTAAAATAGAATTGTTATTTCAAATAACTAAAAGCAAACTGTCGCTAATTGATATTCATTGTACTTTTACATAGATATGTTCGGTTGTGTAGTTGTTATTCATTCATTATTTACAAGTCATGTTAGCCAATCACCGAAATAAACTAAGTTTAATGTGATACTCAAATTACATCTCGCTATTTAAAAGATTTAAAAATTTCCAAAACTTCGTTTTAAGTAGATTTAATCTAAGTAGGTGAGAAATGAGCTATGGAGGAAATTAGTTCAATCCTGGAAATATATTTGTTACTAGAAAACTCACCTAGTTCGTAAACTTTTTTAGCTACTTTGGCAGCAATGTGAGCATATATCTTCCTAATATTTGTGAAGGGTGGATATATTAGTCCCTTGTCGTAGTTCTCTTGTGTTACTTGTGATGCTAGAGCTTCAACTGAATTCAAAAATCAAATGATACCAAAATAGATTATAGTTTAATAAGAATATAAGATGGAACTTACTATAAACTTAATATTTTAGGTACCGGCTGTAAGCAGCATATCATCATGAACACGGATTGCCCCAGACATTACTAAACCAAGACCAAATCCTGGGAAGATATATGCATTGCTTGCCTGGCATGAATGATTTAACTAATTAAGAAATTACAATGCAGCAAATATAAACTAATTCAATGTAGTTGTGAAAAAATTTGTAAAGGAAAATTTTATTTTTCTGGCCAGAATAGTAAGTTTTACCATCATATTCAATAGGACCAAATGGACTGCCACTAACAAATATTGTAGTCCCCTGCAAAATATAACAGTACAAAGTAAATAATATTTTAATCTACTTGCTTAGTTTAGTAGACAGTTTAAATACTATTGGTGAATCGCACCTTGCTCCAAGTGTAAATAGTTGTTTCCCCTTAAGTCGATGGAAACTTTTTTTTTCAAAAAAAAGGACTACGAAAATACTTTCAAAAATTGATAAAAATATATATACCTTGGAATCCACAAGCCATATCTTCTCTCGACATTCTTGCAATGGAAGATTTGTCTACAGAAGTTAAAAGAGATCTAATGAACTAACAATTAATAAGTTTAGCTTTAAATCAGAGAACTGTGAAAGTAATATTAGATTAAATGCGACGGTAAGATAAATTGCATACCTGTTTTGATATCTTAAGAGCAATAAGCTCTGTAATACCAGTACCAACCTGCAAGAAGAGAAAATGTAAATAGGATACGAAGACATTAGCATGGCAAAGCAATGAAGAATAAACCTGATAGGTTACACAAACAAAATGCTTGTACAAGCACATATATACAAGTAAATCAAATAAGTTACTTTGCTTTCAGAAATGATCACGCAAGTGCAACATTGTCTTTCCACATTCAAAACAACTCACGTTAATGATAATTCCCTTGTTAGACCCCTTCCTATTAGTAGGGGTGGATGGAATGCAAGCTGCAGTCATATCTCCACCGGCCATTACTTGTTCATCGGAGAAAACATACTAAAGATGGTAAGTAGTGAGTATGAAGGAATTAGTGTTGAATATTGTGTAAAGGTAGCAAGATTATCTCATTTACCTTATTTTTCCCTTTTCGGTCCAAGTCTGATGGTGTAGGTTGACTGTTATCACTTGGTGCAATGTCAATGGTCATACTGTTTTCACTTATGTATTCTATAAAAACATAAATGACAGAAAATCAGGGTATGAACAAGCAAACATACAGAAGAAGTTAAATATAAAAGAAATAAAATTTAGTAAATTTGTATTTTCAAAACACCAATGACCATGTACACATACAGTGGTTCTCATCCGAATATTTAACTTTTGAAGTCATAAGTTATATCAAACAAATTTAAATCAAATATTAATCCTTTCTATTGTACACATACAGTGTTAAAAATGAGAATTTTGTATTCTACAGTCCTCATGTTTAAAAATGTATGATATATATTAAGACTTAAACAACTTAGTTATTCAGATAATTCACTTACAAAGGTTAAACATGAAAATAGTTTAATATCACATAAACCATCCATATTGAGTTAAAAAATATGACCACATTCACTGCCAAAGTTTTGTGAAACCAGACAAGAAAAATGGTGCTACACATTTACTGTCAGGACCTTTGTCGATTTACCATTCATTCCATCCTACATCCATACCTCACACTCTCTCTCTTTCAAACTACTATGTATAATTTCTCTGTATATTACCATTGTATATCAGTAATGTTACACTCATTTATCTCAAATATATCTTAACTTTGTCCCTTGTATCCTTGATATTTTATGCAATCTTGTAAAATGATCAATCCCCGAATTCTTACTAACAATTGTATATGAATCACCAAGTGGTACAACATTCTTGTTGCGTTACCACCCATGCCTACATTTGATACATTCGGCACTATTCCTACAAAGTCTATGACATAAAATCTAATTCTATCCTCCATTTACATTGAATTGCAATGTGTCGTAAGTCCTAACATGAAAGCTTTCTTACATAAACAAAACCAGAAAATTTTAAACCCCATAGGATGATTTTAAGCTAATAAAAGTTGATATTTTGGCTCAAGTAAAAGATGAGACCTTAACAATGCAAATAAAATACTGGCTTCCGTTGATTGCTTTCAATTTCATAATGATCAAATACAAATGAACTGAGACAAAGCTTACTGCTGCTAATAGGAGTGGACAGCAAGTGAAAGGTCAGAAAGCAAGCATCCAAATCCTTCAATGTCTGACCTATTGGTATCATATATACAGGGTACCTGCAATAAATTGAGCCATTAGACAAGCTTGTGCTTATCGTGGAATAAATCATTAAAGTTTCAGACATGTTATACGGAAATTGAAACTCGTGTTCATAGCTTGAGTGTGAATTGAATGCAAGCATACATTGGTGACATAAATTTTTCTAAACGTGAGCAGGAGGTTGAAAAAGCAGCTTATAATGTAGAGGTGAGGATGTTTGAGAAATAAGGCATACCATGCTACAGACAACCAACTAGAAGGGAGAAGATCACAGCTCCTGTAGCTCTTTAGGCCTGGAAACTTAATGTTCAGTTCCTTTATCTATGATAGAAATTCACATTTGTAACATTAGTCAACAAAGATACATATAGGTTTTATTTTTTTATTTCTGTTAATTTTTTTCTTCTTTTCTTTTCTTTTGTGCTAAAAGCAGGATTCCTGCACCGACTCTAAAAAAAATTGCATTTACACAACTATTTAACATAAATGTGTTTGGTTAAATAATTAAGCAGAAGGCCATATCAGCAGTTACATAGAAATAGTAAGGAAATGTATTTTGAAGAAAAGCATAGTACAGAATTTTGAAGTTCAATTTTAACTCCTACAAATGTAGAGTTTTATTGCCAATTTGACCCATGTACAGTTACTTTGAAATAAAAGAAAAGAGTTAACACGCATTTTCAGACAAAGGCTCTCTTCCGTACGGAGAATCACATGCCATGTACTCAAATATAGGTCTACTTGCTTTTGTGATGCCCTCGAGATCCTCGTTTATATGGCCTTCCTGGTCAGCATGGCTGTTGCTTGTGCTATTGGATTCGCTACTTAAATCTTGATAGGTAACTCCGCCATCATTCTCCTCCACGCGATATCTTTAATTATAATAGAAAAAAGAAAAACATACATATTAAAAACTCACTCTTATGTATAGTGCTCATGTGATAACCATATATATGCTCATTTTCATAAACAGGAAGAATATGTGATAGTATGTTAATGTGCATTTACAGAGATGTAGGACCATAGAGCTGAAACAAGAAGCGTTTATTCCTGTATCTGTGCAAACTTTGCTCAATCTAAAAATAAGCTAATGATTTTAATGCTTTAATGATCAAAAAATATGAACAAGGAAAGGAAAAGGAGCTGAAAGAATTGGCAGATTCAAGGATGAGCAATATTCGGTTGAAACAAAATTAACCGACCGAACCGGTTCATTTCGGTTGGTCTAGTTCGGTTTTGAAACTAAATTGATTTGAAATCGGTTTGTAAAACAATTTTTTTTATTATCGGTTTAACCGAATTAACCGAACATTTATTATGTTATCCATTATGGTATTATAATACTTTAACTAGTTGGTTTAATGATAAAATACAAAATTTGATTAGGTAATGTACCATAGATGTAGAGTAATAAGAATAAGACAACACGGTTGACAGGGGGACATGTCGAATTAAATTTGAAGGAGGATTTTAATATACACATTGAAAAAAATAGAGAATTGGCTAGGAAATTCAGCAAAAATTAAAAAGGAATAAAAGGATTGAATCCATAAAGCAAATGTTAAAGTTTGAAAGTAAAGGCAGAAGACCACAAGTGATAGAAGTTCTCATTTTCTAATCACTCAGACATCAAAAAGTCTGTTTGTTTTTACTGAAAACCTAATTGCATTAGATTCATAAACTGAAAGTTACCAACACCTAATCCATCTTCCATAAAGTTCTTTTCAGTTTTATAACTCTAATATATATCAAACATGCCTTATATTTAACGCTCAAGATTTAGTAAAGTCTGATTAGGTAAAACCATTCCATGGAGCGATACTATAGCCTACAAGCAAGATGGGAAAGAACTAGGGTGGAATCTAGGTAAAGCTTACTCCTGTACCTATCTCGCTTATAAATGATATTGTCTAAAGATGCATGCTCAAAAATACCATCATGCTTGTTCAAAAGTTAACAATATATTTGCTATAAGTATTGGTTTTAAAAAAAGATAACAGCCTATAACCTCCCTCCATGTACGTATGATCTCTATACAAATGTCAATGTGATGGTTCTGTAATTAATGGATTAAAGTAATCCCCACTTCATCTTCAGAGTAACCTGTCCTTTCTTCTAGACATACCTATTTGCTATTTGGTTATGGGTTTTGGTAGAATTCAAAATGAACTTCTGCCAGATTATTTTATTATTATTTGCCATAGAAACCAAGCCAAAGTTTATTGGGTTATACTAATTGTAAATGACATGATGGCATGGATATGATTTTCTTCCCAAGTTTAGTAAACCATTCAACAATCCCCATAATATTATATTGAAGGCTGAACGGTTTCGGTTAAAATGGCTGTTAGGCACTATGTTTAACCTTTTTAAAGTGATGAGACATCTTCAAATTATAACACAGGGATCAAAATTGAATTGGCACTAGAATATATTTACATAAACATAATGTAGTTTGCAAATAACAATACAAGTAGAACTAAATAAAAATTAGAATCCAAAATTAAGTACCTTTTCGAAAACAAGCAGTCAATAACCAAAATCAACGATCGATTGGAAGCTTCTGTGTTGTTTCTAGCTTTGCTGAGCCTAGAGCCACGGTCGTTGTTGCATTCCTATCGATTGGAGATGGTCATGGAGTCACTGTCCATTGGAGATATCGCGGTCGCCAGTCATGCCGCGGTCCGTAGCCAAGTCGCAGTCGCCACTCGAAGTCGTTGGCGATTGGAACGTAGTCGTCGCAGTCGCTCTTCAACCTTCCCGCCATCCGAAGCCTTCAGCCTTCAACCATCCGAAGCCATGATAGAGATGAATGATTTTAGGGTTTTGGTTTGATTTGATAAGAAAAGGGGAGATGAAAACGTGAGTTGGTTTTAATTGTAGAAGAAACGGCCGATAATAAATTTCACGTTCCCATTTCTAAAATTGCATACTTGGTTATTTACAGCGCGTTATCACGCTATTCTTACTTTATTTTCATTTTGATAATAGTATCAATAGCAACTAGCATCAAAATGCCATCTTATAATGATTCTACATGCAATAGATAACAACATTTCTTGTAGTGACACAAATATATATATATATATATATATTCATGGATTTACAACTATATAAAAATTGTTTGCACTTGTGGCTTTTGTTAGTATATTTGCCGCTCTTTGTTGAATGAGTTTCAAGATGGTTTTCGCTTGCTTTATTTCATAAAACATTTGACGATTTCCTATTTGTTTGTGGGTTTCATGAATTCTTAACGCAAATGAGAGACGTGTTGCCTACAGAAAATGTAGCGCTTCATATAATGTACATATTTGTTTGCCGGTCTAATGTTGTCCTAAAAATGGCGGCGTAATATTGGGTATGGGAAAACTGAAAATTTAAATTGCACCAACCAATTTAATTCCAAATTTAAATTGGGTATGGCATCAAGGTTTAGAAGAAGTAGGTTGTACTTAATATATTTTCAGGGAAATATTTTAAAATCTGTAGTAAGTTATTCTTTTTCTAGAGGTCGAGCAGTTTTTAATTTTTCTGCTTCTTTCTCGCTACGAAGAAAATTTGATGTCTCTTTCCGCAAATTGGATATCACAATTTCTTTTTTAAAGTCGTTCTTTTTAATAGGTTGCAGCTTTTTCTAAGATTAATGAAACCATCAAATGATGCACTTATGAGAGTTGGGATGATTATTTTGTTTAAAGCTTCGATGTGCTTATTCTTTGTGCTCTTGCTGCTATGGTTAAAGTAATCATTATATAATTTTGGCTCTAAGGCTTGAGCTTAGTTAGGCAGGAATAATTTGACAACGTACTAAGACATATCACAGTCTTAATTGAATTCACCATATTATACAAGAATAACAAACATCCTTTTTGACTTTTTGTTACATTTTTTTTAACCAAAATGGTTTAAAGAATATAGGCATGTTTGTCGAAAAGTATACAATTATGGTAAAATCAACTTATATTCCGAATAAGTTCATGTGTTAGAACCAGTATCAATAAATAAACATATATTAAACTAACCCTAATCTTTTATCCATAATTGAGAACCTTAGATGAATCTGTGTGGAAGTTAACAATGATGATGTCAATGAGATTCAATGATCACCTTGAATATCCAACCAATTTTCCATTATCTATCCTCACTACTATTCTGATTTGGTATAACATTACAAATTCTAAGCAGGTGCCACCACAAGAGCATTATAAACTATTTTGTATCTGTCAAATTCTTCTATATTACTCTATTGCATAGATGTATACTGTAAGACTAACTCCATTATGTACTGTACTATGAACAATATTCTGAATACTATTGAATTGGGATTCTATGACTTGGACAAACTTGGAGATAATCCATGCAATAATCTATGCAATTATTTATATAGGGTTACCATTGAAATAGCATTTCATAAAATTTTGGATAAAACTTTAGTTTTTTAAGAATATTTCAATCATGTGTCCCAGATTAATTCTTTACCTCCTTTCCCCAATAATTTGTAAAATTTAATTTTGCATTGGTTCTTGCAGTTTCCACTTTTGCTGAAGGGTGTGCATGCAATATTGGAGCTTAAATTGTAGAATCTACCAGCTCCAGCTATGTGAACTACAGATGGATGTAGGTTTTTTTATTTAATAATATAAATTTTGAACGTTTCTACCTATTTCCTTCCAACTACAATATATTATTTCCTATCTACCTGCTTACTGTTTTAAATTATGAAAATCAAATTTACCGTCGACATTTCCTATTCGTTTTGCAACAAATCACACACCGAGGCAATTTTGGTAAATTTTGATGTCTTCATTTAATATAGTCATGTATGTTAATTTTTATCTATGCTTAATACAGTCGGGTATGTCAGTTCCTAATGTGTTTGTACTAAATGTATTTGATGTTTGCACAAACAAAATATATTGATGAGTCGTCTATACATAATAAAAAATTCTTATAATTATTGCGGTTCTGTTTAATTTGCATTACAACAAGGATCTAATAAGCATGATGAGTTTAAAATCTCAAAAAAATTGAAGGGGGCTTCTGCGCCGTAGAAACCAAACTTACTAATAATAGTATAGTATAGATTAATAAAGGTTTGTAAAAGACTAATATTTTTGTAATACACAGATGTGTGAAACACAAACACTACAAGGAAAAAGGCATTTTCCGACGGTAGAAAACCGTCGGCGGCCGTCGGAAGCCGTCGGAAAATGCCGTAGGAAAATAAGATGTCGACGTGCAGTGTTTCCGACGGCTTCCGACACATCTCGTCGTTCGTATTTCCAATGGCTTCCGACGGCTTCCGACGAATTCCGATAGATTTCGACACTTGTCGGAAGCCGTCGGAAACCGTTGGAAAAATTGATCTGAAAGCGGTCGGAAGCCGTTGGAAAAATATAACCTGGAAGCTGACAGAAGCCGTCGGAAATCTGCTGCATTTTTTTTATATTTCTGCTACAATATAGCCTTCCATCCACATTTCCCATACAAACACTATTCTGCAGAATCCAATATATAATATTCCAACCAAATATCAAAAACCAAACCATACACAATTCACCAAACAAAAAAATACATAAAATTAAGTCAAAACACATAATCATCACCCAACATCCCCAACATCCACATAATTATACAACAAAACAGCTAAGTGTATCATAACATAGTACATAAATCAACAACTACCTCCACCATCTACCAAATCATACAAAACAGAAAAAAACATATCGACCAAAGCAATCAATCAATCTCCTCCAGAACCAGAGCCAGCAGAGGAAGGGAAGCAGCCACCATACTGCTGCATGTACTCGGCGATACGCTGGTCTAGCAACTGTGTGGTCTCTATGGCCTACTGACAGTTCTGCTCCTCCAACTGTGCCACTCTAGCCCGCAAATCTTTGATCTCTGCTAGATCAATCTGAGCTTTAGTCTGCCTACCCCGTCTCTGACTACTGGCCTGTAATAAATATTAATTTAGCTGTGTGATCTCTGTAAGTGTATGTGCCGGTATGTGAATGATTAGCAGTGTGATAATGTTATTTAATTTAGTTTATGCATGTTTATGTAAGTGTATGTGCTGGTATGTGAATGATTAGCAGTGTGATAATGTTATTTAATTTAGTTTATGCATGTATAATGTATACATTTGAAAATATGTTCTTTTGGCCGTTTTTAAATTGTGATTCAACCATTTATTAACATTTGAAAACCAACCGGAAAATTCTTTACTGAGATCTCCGTTCGGATGTTCACGTTCATAAACACTGTATATATAAAAAAATTATTACATTAGGTTATACACGCGCATGCATTATAGAAAAGAATAAAACACAAATTATTATTTCAGATTACCTAACAAACAGTGCAACCTCGGCACAATTTAGAAGAATATAAGTGTGTTCTACATGAAGATCTCTATCGTCTAGCCATATTTCTACACATTTTCCAAAAGGCCGACCATGTTGTCTAAAAATAGATAACATTGCTTGAGAGGACTCTTGTTCGTCGCCTTCGTCATTATGAGGAACACTTTCAAATGATATATTCACATGGTCACTGAAATAGTGAGAGAAAAAGAACGAAGCTTCTTCTTCGATGTAAGATTTACATATCGAACATTAAACTCGTGCTTTTTGCCTCACTTTTTTCCCAGATGATTTAGATATCTGTGCAAAATTAATTTACATTAACTTCATCTTTAAAATGCAATTAAATTACATGATAACATATTACATACCTCTCAAATGGATACATCCATCCATATTGGACAAGACCTCGAAGTCATGCTTCAGATGGGAGATGAACAGGTAAATGTTCCATTACATTAAAAAACATGGCAGAAATATTTTCTCTAATTTGCAGAGCAATATAGGAATATCTACTTCAAGTTTACGTAAACGTTGCACTTTTAAAGTAGTCGAACAAAACCCTTTGTAAAACATACTAAGCTCCGTTACTACCTTCCAAACTTTTAACGGTAGTAGTTCTTTGAATATAATGGGTATGTGACAGTCGTGGCTTTTCATTCCGCTCAATCTACCGTTTTTAAAGTCAACACATCTACGAAGATTTGATGATATCCCATCAAGAAATCTTAACCCTTCCACTCATTTTAACACAACTTTAACTTGATTATTATCTAATTCGTAACATGCTTTGGGTTTTTTACTGTCATTTGGTTTCGTATGAAGCTCAGGACGTTTGCATAATTCTTCTATATCGTGTCTTGATTTCAAATCATCCTTCGTCTTCCCTTTCATATTCAAAATTGTGTTAAAAACATTATCAAATACATTTTCTCATTGTGCATCACGTCTATATTATGACGAAGCAGAAGATGTTTCCAATACGGCAACTCCCAAAAAATAGTTTGTTTGCACCAGTTATGAACAATTGATTTTCCTTCAATTTCTGTTTGCACTCCAGTTTCATATATCTTTGGATAGTCCCTAACAAGTTCATATATGTCTTCGCTTGACCATATCGTCGGTGGTTCTCTGGTTTCTACTCTATTAGCTAAAAAAAATTTCTTGTCTCCTCTGAAAGGATGATTTACATGGAGAAAATATCGATGACAGTCAAACTACGAAATTTTCTTACCATGAGGTAAAGAAAACGCTCGTGTTTCATCCATGCAATATGGACATGCTAGACGACCGGCAGTACTCCATCCTGAAAGCATTGCATAGGCAGGAAAATCACTTATAGTCCATAACAAAGAAGTAAACATACGAAAAATTTTCTTCTTGGACACATCGTATGTTTCTACTCCTTCGTTCCACGGTATTTTTAACTCCTCAATCAATGGTTGTAAATATACATCGATTCCTTATGTAGGATCGGCGGGGCCAGGAACGACAACAGTAAGAAACATATATTGCATTTTCATACACATCCATGGAGGTAAATTATACGGTGTGACGATAATGGGCCAGGATGAATATTTAGAACCAAATTGAGAAAATGGCGAAAAACCATCCGTACATAATCCTAATCTAACGTTTCGACTCTCCGCTGCAAAATTTGGATACGTTTTATCGAAATGCTTCCATGCTTCTCCATCGGCCGGATGTTTCAACGTACCCTCTTCCTCCGTTCTCACACTATGCCATCTCATATTAGATGCAGTTACAGAAGATGCATATAATCTTTGAAGCCTTGGAGTGATGGGTAAGTAATGCATACGCTTGTACAGAACTTCCTTCCCCTTCTTTTTTCTTGGTTTGTATCTCTCCTGATTACAAATTTTACAATTTCTAAGGTTTGCGTCTTCTTTCCAAAACAACATGCAGCCTTTTAAACATGTATCTATTTTCTGATAAGGTAAACCAAAAGCTGACATAAGTTTTTTAACTTCATAGTGATTTTCACACATTAGATTATCGGGCGGCATATGTCTTTTTGCAGCTTGTACAACAGCTGTAAACGCAGCTTCAGTGATGTTGTATTTTTACTTCATCACAATGTATTCTGTGATTACTGACAGCTGAGTGCTGCTTTTACAACCATCCCAAATAGGTTTCTTAGCAGCATCTAGTAAATCATAAATTTTTTTGCTTCAATATTTGGTGATTCAACATTTCCATCATCGTCGTCAACTTCAACCATAGGAAACATTGATCGTGCTGCATCTTCGACCATATTTTCTATACGGGTCGTCGTAACTACTTCGTTAACGACACTTTCAGACTCTACAGAAGTATTTGCTACAAAGTCTCCATGCCGATCCCAAACATAATACTCGGGTACGAAACGGTTTTGGCACAAATGAACTTTCACAATATCTGGTAACAAAACTTCAAATGTCTACACCTACTACAGGGACAACGAATTTTTGGATCGTTTCCGTTATTACTTAAAGAGAATTCAACAAATACCTTTATACCATTATAAAAATCTTCTTTTATTGAGCCTCTCAGTCCTTTTCTTTGGTACATCCATCTCCTCCGATTAACAAAATAATCAATCATTTTTCCTATTTGAGAAAATAGGTCACAAGTTCAAAATTTAATATTTATTTTCAAGAATACAAATTCGAAAAAGATTATTTTCATGGTCGTATAATATTTGAATTTAAAGAACTATTTCACAAATTAAAAAATATTTTCAAATATGACACATTTTATCTTTTAACGTATCGATACAAAATTTTGTACAAAAAGATATTTTTTTCCATGGTCAGGCATCCTACTTCCCATTACAAACACAGTAAGCATTTACATTTCGTATATTACTTCGTCTCAAACGATTCAACAAAATTTCGGCAACATTTCTCTTTTGTTCCCTGCACTGTACACAAATGCATGTACGCAGGAAACAAAAAAGAAAAGTTAGGCCAAAATTTTATGAACCGTTTGAGACGAAGTAGTATACAAAATGTAAATGCTTACTGTGTTCATAACTTGTCCAGTACAGGGACAAATCCAACAAACATTGTACATATGAATATAAATGGTCGTTTTTTAAAAAAACGACTATTTATATAACGATCATGTACAACACTCGTCAGACGGGGCCAAAAACTCTCTAAGGGACATTAGTTAATTAAATGTCCCGCGTATTTTATTAATACATTTCAAATAATTATTAATATACCACATTTGTTCCGCGTATTTTATCGAATAAGGCTGCTTTAATATTATTATGATTTTCCAATACAATCATATTCTTTTAGACTCGTGCATTCATTATTATTATACAAGTCAAGATGTTATACAGCTCATATCTTATTCCAATTATCACAATAAAATAGTATAAACAACACATATACAATTGTTTACATATACACACAATCATAAATTATACATACTCTTTAAAACTTCACGATAACATATGAAATAGGTATACCATGGGATGCTATAAACCGTTATTACGCTATTGGAAACAATTGCAATTACTAATTAATCCTAATTTATCAACTTATGCAAATCTAGATTTAGGGTAAAAATTAGATTTTGGCGAAAATAAAATATTATACCCGAGATTGAGAGTAATAGAGTTTGATTAGGCAGCCGTGGAGTATCCGGAAGCTCGAAATTAGAGATTGGAAGCTTGGAGAAGGGAATTGGGGGTTTTTTGCTAAAAAATTTCGTGTTGAGAATGAGGAAGAAGAAGGCTTGGCTGAGCCCTGTAATTCGCGAATTTCCAACGGCTTCCGACGGCCGCCGACGGCCCGTCAAACGCCGTCGGAAAAGAGCCGTTGGAAGCCGTCCCTTCTTGCTGTCGGAATAAAAGCCTTTTCTAGTAGTGAGATATGCAACAATAGTTTTATGTCTTATGTTGATTTAGGTATTCAAGTACCGATGTTAGGTAATAGGAAGAAATAATAAAATTTTAAAATAATGACATATATCATTTATATACTCACATAGCACAATTAGGAACCTTGCAAGTTTAAATAAGTTATATCTTCTCCAACTTTGCCAATTGAATTGTTTGCATTGATTTTTCGTTATGAATCCAAATTTGCAACTGGCTAATGCATTTTTTTCTGACAGATTACTCTTTATTTATGTTACTTAGTGATGTTCAAACTTATCATCTTGACACCATTATAAAATTTGACAGAATAGTACATATGACAATTTTATAGAAGTTAACCTAAAATTACAACTGATATTTTGAATGATTACTCAAATATAGAAGAAAGTTATTTAAGTTTATTACAGAAGTAAATAATGAATTACAAGACCACCAACCCCTAATATTGTGGCATTCCCTTTTTGAACTTATTGTAACATAGTAAATGAAATGACAGTTGTGTTTCTATGAGGAAAATGATTTATTTAATTCCTTATCTTCGTTTTCTTAAGTTCCTTATTTCTAAATATTTACAAATTAATAATAAAGGTATTATTATTTTATTTGGTTCTGACAAAGATACCATATTTTTACAATATGTTTGGATTTGCTAATTTTCATTTTTATTTTTGAAGACTAGCGATGCTGTGTTACAATTTGTAAAAATTTAGGTTCTGATTTTTATGTACTTGTGTGTTGCTTAAGAGGACAATAAAGAAAAAATAAATTTTTAAAATAGAAATTATTGTTCTAATTTGTACTTAGATCACATGTCCTAGCAAGAAATGATTATATTAATCAAGTTGCTCTTAATATTGGGAATTGTAAGTCGTTTACTTCCTACGTCCTTTTCATTTTTTGTTCGATGGTTTACTCTGGATACAATTGAAGAATTTAGAATAAAATTTAAATATTATCATTTCTAACTTTTGATTCTTTTTATGCAAAGTTTCCCTATTTGATTCGTATCCATTTCAACATACATTGCAGCTTCGGATTATTGACATGTTCAATTAGATCTTGTAAGGCTGGGGAATATTTGTTTAGTTGATGTTCTAGCACATGATATTACTATAGAAAGTAACAAATAGTTAAATGCTGCAGTTTTAAATTCCAAGACATAAATTCTCTTACATGAGCGAAGGATGTAAAAAAATTGACAGCGTAGTAGAGCATAACCAGCTTGATTTTGCTCTTAAGTTGATGATCAGCAAAGATTGGTTAACTATCAAGGAATCAAACATGATGAAAGATGAGGTAACTTTAATTTATAGCTTTGTAATTGATCTTTGTAATTCAAGTACATAAATTTTCAAATCTCTCTATTGTTCTTTGTGGCTTTACTATGCGTGCTACCACCTGTTTATTAACTGTTCTTTGTTTATGGCCATTTTAAATATGTACCTATCCATTGTATCTCCTTTCAGATACAAATTTTGGTACTTAAAAGGTTAAACTTATTGGAAATCATGATAAACTTTGTAATACATCATATTCTAATCAAATTTGTGGTTGTAGGAACTAGCAGAAAATCAGGACAAATAATGTTATCCACCAAACCCTTATCACATTTACCAACTGTGAATGAAGAAAAACATATAAAGTCCATTATATAGTCGTTACTGCAAAAGAAAATTTTGGATGGGAGATGCAATTAAGTCTTCGAATGGATTCTCCAACATATTGTTTTTCAGATTCGAGGTCATATAAAGTAACAGTAAATTGAAAGATAGTTTTTTTATTAATACGCTCACAAATTTAATGAAAAATTAGAGAATTTACATGGAATTTTTATGAGCCTTACCATTTTTTCAGAATATAAATAGAAAATGGTATATAATATGATAATAGTCCATATGAATATTTAGGTGTCAGTTCTATTCAATCAATATTATCAATGGTAATACTGTTATATATGGAGTCTAATGTATGTTGTTATCTTCCTATGTTTTCCAAGTTTAAGTATTCTATTTACCCACTTAGACACAATTCCAACATACAGGATACAAAAATATAATTTAACTATTTTACCTTCAACTGCATGATAAGAAAACACCTTTCGATCTAATTGTCTTTAAAAACATTCAAACTAACAAATTATTTAGCATCAACAAACCTAGATATACATCTAAAGAAAATCACTTTATAACTTTATTCCAGGCATTTCAAATACCCGTGTGCATCGCAAGGGTTCGCACTACTGTGTATATATATATATATATATGGAAAAGTAATACTCCACCCAAAGCAAAAATAAACATATGGTTAATTTCAAATGAGAAATTAAATACGATAGCACATTTAAAAAAGAAAAAAATAGTTATTGATAATAAGTGCTTTTTTGTAGTATGGAAATGGAAACATTTCACATTTATATTATGTGTGTCATATCACTGGTTTTATTCTTATAAATTGCTTTAATATTTTTTATTTGAATATAACAAATAGTTATATCAATTGTTAAGTATACTGGCATAGCCTTAGATTTTATTATACTGGATTTCATAGAGTTTTTTATACTATTTTTACCGTAGTTTGTTGGTATGTGTGGTTTGAAAGAAAAACCACGATAGAAAATTTAGTATATACAATTGTTTTGTTTTGTTTTAATTGGATTTCAAATCCTAGTTTTAAAAGAGACAATAATATCAATTTTAAAGAATACATTAAAAAGGTAAAAACCCGCATTAATTTAGTTAAGGAAAATTTAGTTGCTAAAAATAGAAATAATAATAGCAATATAGATATCTTCTTAATTTATAAATAAGCTAACAAATTTACTGTTGCAATATATTCAATAGATAATAGTTAAACAATAAAATCTTGTTGTTTAGAATTTATCATTTATTCCATTACTGTACACGTCTGTTTTTTTTTAAAAAAAGGGTACTTTATTGAAAATAGAAACGCATATACTTCCATGATATGCCTCGTTAAAACCTTACAATTCCCCTAACTACTATACACGTCTGTTATTTACCTTTATATATAATGTTCTTTATTGACTCTGTTTCTATTACTTAGATCATTTAAGTATGTTCAGTTTTCTTCTCATGATATATACATGTGTATATATATATATATGTATATTGTGTGTGTACGTATATAAATAGCTTTATGTACACATACATGTGTAGATCTAATTTTTTGTTTGAGTTTTTAATTTCAACTTTGGATCTATCAGCGTTTGGTTGGATTTAGTGGGTTTTATTATCATTGGTGGATAGTCGATATTGGTGCATTTTTGAGACTTTGCTTAGTTCTTTCATTTTTATTATATTTTATTGTAATATCGTGTACGTTACTGATTTTAGTCTTTAGGATTTGGGGTTATTTAGTTTAGTTTATTGTAAGGGGGGTTTTTACTACCTACCAAGCATGTTGACAGCATCATTTTTTTAAGTGTAGAATAAAATACATGAGTGTACTTCACCTCAAACAGATGATCACTTATTTTTCTCAAAATAAATTATTTACGTATTTTAATACAATTTAGGTGTGTTAATTCTATGAATAAACTAAAGTTTTGTGATATAGTTGGTTATCATGTTAGTTTAACACATTAAAGGTCCTTGATTCATGTTAGGGCGAACCTAGTTTTCAGTCCTTCCAATGAATTAATTTTCCAGTTTAAATTTTGTTGTAATTGTGATCAATGTGGCTCTTCCTTCTTGTATTTAGGTCAAGTAATCTTTTTTTCTTTTTCACTCTATGGTCATTGTTTGCAAAATTAATGATATGTTATTGAAATTTGCATTTAACTAGTCCTATATTAATTTTACGGATGTTTAGTTATGAATATTGTCGGTTTTATCGAATTTTGTTGAATGTTGTTCTTCGATGTCGGTGTAGATGTAGAAATATAATTGGTTGTGCTAGTTATAGAATGACAAAAACAGGATAACCACATATATGCAGATGTGTATAAGGTTTACTAAAATATTTTAGCTTATACTTTTGAGCAGGCCTCTCTAATAGCACGCTTCAACTTGAAGATTCACTTGAATCTTCAGTTTCGGATTCAGAAAACTAAAGCGGAACTAGACGTTCATTAATGGACGTTCATGCCTATTTAAACGTTTAAACACGGACTATTAAATAAACGTCTACGTTTAGATGCTCATTTAATGGATGTTTAACATTCAAATATTCATTTAATGAGCATCTAAACTTTAGGTTTCCGTTTAATGGATGCCTAAACCTTAGACGACCATTTAATGGACGCCCAAAACTAGGCATTCATTAAATGAGAGTTTATTTGTTAGGTTTTTCTTTTGGTCTAGCCTTGAATATTCGGTGCCCCGAATTTTTAGGGCTGAATCCGACAAAGGTACCGTAGATATTAGCTGGAAATGAAGCACGTATATTTTAGAGAAAGTGTTGTGTTGGTAAGGATTATAGAGCGATTTTAAGAGAATATTATTTTTATATTTTATTGTAACTTTGGTATAAGTAATTCATTCAATAAACCAAAGTTTCGTGATGTAATAGGTTAAATAAACTAATATTAATATCAAACTACTTTACAGAAAGTAATACGAATTAAGAGACCCTTCCAGTACTGGGTTAGTTTTCCTATCACAACAGTTTTAATTATTTTTATAAATTCTGATCAATGAGGATTTTCTTGTATTTAGGTCAAGTATTTTTCTTCTTTTTCATTTGTAAAATAGATGGTATGTTTTTGAGATTTGCATTTAGCTAGTCATACCCCAGTCTTTTTTGATGTGAAGTAATATTGTTGATTTTATCGAATTGTGTCCTTAAACCTTGTTGTGTGGATCAAAATATAATTGGTTATGCTAGATTATGGTGCCGTTTGCGGCCTTTTTTTACCACGTTATCGTTGGTGATGTGTCAGACGCTTTAACATTCAATTTCCCTTCTTTTTGAATTTGGAGATAGAACTTGAATTTGCAAATATGATTAGGGCTTTGAATTTCCTAATTCTTTTTCTCTTCCCCCATTTTTGATAAAGCTTGAGTTGTATTAGGAAATGGAAGTGAATGAAGAGAAGAGGGGGTGGAGCTAGGGGCTTGTGTTAGGATATAGGGCTGAAACCCAAACTAAATCCCTAAGTGAAAAAGTAGCAAAATTCTACTATCATCAAACATATCGAAGTTTATACTCAAAAAGGTCGCAAATGGCATTTTGAACTCAATGGAGGTGGTCTCGAGTCCAAATTCGATTGTTTGCAAAAAGTAGCTTTTCGGACTAAAATCCGACGAACGATGTTATATTTAAATAAAATATTTAAATATGCAATCGATAAATATGCGGGTTGTTACAAAACTCAATCATCTCATTTAACCGAGATTAAAAAAACCTTGTCGAACATTAATCGATTTCAATTTCTTCAATCAAACCCTTGTTTGATCGGTAACTTATCGTCGACGTGAATTGAAACCAATCGAAATCGAATTCAAAACCCTAGAATCACAAAAAAACATGGCTGTGAATTGCAGATTTATAGAAGAAAAAGTAGCTTGCACTGGAACCGCCACAATAGATGGCTATTGTGGAGAACATGCGAGATTACGACATGAAATCAAACTCAAAGCTACTAAATATTTGCATGAAAATTATAAGCAAGGCAAATATTTGCCCCCTAATATTTGCTATTCTTCAAAATATTATACTTCTAATTCAATAACATCAACATTGGACTGTTTTGTTTGAAATGATGCAGAACTAATTATGCATTACAAAGAAAAACAAAATGTGTAACTGCTGAAACTTTGAAATTAAACTCGAAGCTACTAAATATTCATATGACAAATATAACCAGGGCAAATATTTGCCTTCTAATATTTTCTATTCTACAAAATATGAGACTACTAATTCAATGGCATCAATAATGAAATGTTTTGTTGGGAATGATGCAGAACTGATTGTGCTAGATTTGTTTTCAACATCTAATGAGTCTTTTCAAATCACATCATTTTGTTGTATTTTTTAATTTTTACCCAAACACCATAAATAATACCTGCTCTAAAACTCTATCAATGTCATCACCCACAACATTATCTTCCTTTTTTCATCACATTCCATTATGTCCATAATATCAACCAGAAGGATATCTCTATTGGCCTCATTCATTTCAAACTCATCACGAAAACAGCCTCTACCTCCACATTAGCAAATATAAGTAAGGGAAAATATTTGCCCTCTAATACTTCTCATTCATACAAATTGACTAGAATAACTTATAGTCGAAACGAGAGAAATAAATAAATAAGACAAAAAAGAACACATATTTAATTCAGTCAAATAGAATATGACAGTACATTAATAATCTTCAAACATAAAGCATATAATGTATAAAAATTACAGTTGATTTCTTAACAAACAAGACCTTTTGTTATGTTCTAATTTCTTACATAAACTGCAGCGATTAGACTTATTCAGCTTACCAGCCGACTTAATCCGATCTGAAGATGCAGGCCTTCTTGCACCACATCTTCTCTTAGGTGGATGAACTTCAACATCTTCCAGTAAAATGTCTACCATTTGAAAATTAGCAAGTGGATGAATCAGATGAGAATAAGATGATCGAAAAAAGATACTTTGAAATAGTCCTCAATATAAGAATAAACATTCAAATCAAAAGCAAGTATACTTCTAATGGCATGAGCTCATGGAAACCCTTCAATGCGTAACAAGTTACAACTACATCATCGAACACTCAAATCTTCATGATAAGTTTGGGTTGATTGAACTTTGTAAACATCAACTGTAGACCTAATAACTTTCCATTGAACACCCTAGAGGTATAAATTCCTTAGACATTTTTCCAAAACAGGGCACAAATGACTATTCTAAGTTTTACTTATTTCACGTCAATTCGACATAAGTTTCATAAGCTTCAAACAAATTCTACTCAAACATTCAGTGATAGGTAAATGTCTTTCCTCCAGAATCCAAAGATTAAAGCTTTCAGCATAGTTAGAACTCATTTCCCTATAACGATTTCCAACAGAAAAACATTAGCAAACTTTTCAAAAGTCAAATTCAAAAAACTTGCTACTACAGCCCCACCAGCAATCCTAAACTCAGACAAAGCATGATTAAATACATCTAATGTAGCAGCATGGGCTACTTTAAAAAACAAAGAATGATCCATTTTCTTTTGCCTTGAGGACATTTTTTTGTTAAAAAAACTCTTCAAATTATTCTTTAAATGATAGTAACAAGAACCACGAGCTGAACTTGGAAAAACTTGAGGAACTGCAAGCAAAAGACCAGGATGTCAATCAGATACAAAGGTGAAAATACGATCATCATCATATAACATTTCACTAATTTGATTAAAAACCAATGCCAATTAGGTTCATCTTCACCAGATACAATACTAACAGTTAGTGGAAAAAAACCCTAATATAAACAAAAATAGATATGTCATATTCATAAAATAAAAATGCTGAGCATATCAAAATTGCAACAACATAGAAATATCAAATATTTTCCAGGCTATTATTTGCCAGACAAATATTTGACATGCTCAAATTTTCATATATAAAACAAGCTAAAAGATACGAAAAAAAGTTTAAGACTATATCATACCTTGATTACATATCTTAGCAGTAGCAAACATAATAAACATTGTCCTCTATCTTTCATGAAAGTCCCATTAAGAAAAATCAAAGGACGACAATGACCAACCCATATTCGCATGCTTCATACCCAATAAAAACCTTCTCAAATTCAAGACTAGTAGGATGACCTTGAAGTTCAACAACACTTCCAAGATTGCAAACAAAAACAGCTTCATAGAAAAATTTCAAACGATGGTAGGAAAGCAAATCATTCCCATGGATTTCTTCAAAAGCTAATCTCTTACAATTGTATGCATAGTAGTAACTCAAAACAATATTGTACTCAGTCTTAAATAAATGAATAATATCTTTTGTCTTCATCAAAGGATTCGATCGAAGAAATTCAACAACCAACTTCTTAACCAAATTGCTAGAAACAGGTGGATGGTTAACATCAACAATGTCAGCTCCACAAGAATGAATAGGTTGCATAGTTTTAATAACAAAAAAACCTAGAAGATTGAATTTACGAGAAGCATGAACACGAATGTGCAACCTTCACGTAAACAAATAGCTGTAACACGATCCCTATCATTCTTAACAACATTAACTTTGTATTCATTCTTAATATAATATATCATAAGATACAATCGAAACTCTTCAACAACACGAGGAAATCTTTAACCTACTCTAGTAAATACTGGTTTGCTAGAATCATTTTTAACAACTGTTTCAAAAAAGTACTATAATCAAATGAAGAAAGAACTATAGAAGAATCACACAAACCACCTTCAATAAAAGAATTAGCAAATGCCGAAAAACTTACATCAACCGAACTGCTATCAGACCTCTTACATATAGATAAAGCTTTTAATATAATAGAAATAAGTAAATAATCTTCACGACTATGACCAACAAGCAACAATATACTATGCAAATCAGAATTAGTTTCGGTTACTCCTTTTCTATCATTTCATTCATAAACCAATAGAACTAGGTGTTAATTCAAGCCAATGTTCACATATATCATCTCTCAATCTCAACACAGAATCACTCAAACCAAGTCGCCTGCTATAAGCATCGTTGTCCAACATAAAAACAACAAGAACATCAATAGAAGAAGACCCGCACAAATACAAATACAATATATAAAACAAAAGAACAAAAAAGAATACAAAACCGAAATATTTGACAGTCAAATATACATCAGGCAAATATTTGCATTGCTCCATATATATTTGACTGTCAAATACAAAATTGCTTGACAGTTCGCTAAAATAAATACATAACATTCTATTCTTTTTCAGAATTCAATTCAGCAAGATGTTATATACAAAGTGTGTTGCTAAGGGTACCTTGTTTTCCTCTTCCTATTACCATTGCTAAAAAGTACCATAAAATTTTGCACCAGGCTCTTCCTAATACCAAACATTTTAAGGGGCTAATAAATGTATTATTTTCGACTCTTTTTTGCACGACGAACAACCACCGATTAACACTAATTTCCACGACGATCAACCGTCGAACAACAATAGCTCGGTGGTTGATGGCCGTGGAAAGCGGTATTGGTCGATGCCTGTTCACCATGCAAAACGACTTTACGCGGTGGTTGATTGTCGTATGCAATGACTTTGGTATTAGAAAGCACGTAAATTTTATTGCGTTTTTTATTTTTTCTATGGTATTAGGAAGAGGAAAACTGGATGCCCTTAGCAACACACTATACAAATTACAACAATGAACAATAAACCTGGCACTATAAATTCAGAATTACTTGTTTGCACAACAATAAACAACAAATTATAACAATTCAGCAAGATGCTATACTCAATTTAAAAATACTTGTTTACACAACTGTTGTCAAACAGAGATGGCACTATCAATGAAGAAAGATTACATGATTCAATTCAGTAAGATGTATAAAAAAAGTCAACAACAAACTATAGAAATAAAAACAACGAACATTGAAATAATTGTTGAATCACAATCAATTTGCTAAACACAATCTAGTAATGAAAAAAAGACCCTTGTACATAATTTGATGAAGACGATATCGACAATTTGATGAATCGGATCGAACACGGTCTTGTTTGTATGATTCCGCGATGTCGTTCTTGATTGACCGCGAAGACGATCTTCATAGAGACGATTTTGATTATTTCGAGCAAAATTTTGAAATCGATTTTAATGAAGAAAGAAGAGACGAACAAACAGGATCGTAAAAAGTAGGGAAATCGTGATCAGTGCGGCTCTTTCTTGTATTTTGGTCGAGCATTTTTTTTCCTTTTCACTCCATGGTCAACGTCTGTAAAATCAATGGTATGTTATTGAAATTTGCATTTGGCTAGTCCTATATTAATTTTTTGGATGTGAAGTTATGAATATTGTCGATTTTATTGAATTTCGTTCTTAAACCTCGGTGTAGATATCATAATATAAGCGGTTATGCTGGATTATAGAATGGGAAAAACTGGATACCCATCTATAAGTAATGTTTATAAGGTTCACTAGAATATTTTAGCTTATTCTTAGAGCAACCCAGGTAGCATTCAGCCCAACTGTACAAGGCGCGGCTTCCCCAAAGCACACTTCAGTCCGAAGTTTCAGGTGAATTTTCAGTTTTGGATTCAGAAAACTGCTGTGTTTCCCCTTAATTTTAATGGGTGTCCAGGGGCTGAATATTATTCGGCTCTTAATCCAGTGGAGATACTCCAATGTTTACCACGAATGCTTCAATGTTTCCCAACAAAAATATAAGCTAGAGTTGTGTATGCACTTTTATGTGATTTTGTGCAAAATACAATATATTAAAATTAACAGCCAAAGGGGGTAAGAGACAAAACGACAGATAAGCAGGTGAATAAAATTTATAATTAACACAAGTATCATTGCATAATATCTACAGTGACGTAAATGAACTAGGAAGAAGATGATGTATATACAGACAAAAGCACCAAGTAGAGAAGACTGATACGCAGCCAAAAAAAGCAAAGAAGGGAAGAAAATCAAGCGGTAGGATAAGAGGAATCCATGGCAATGCCGCAAAGCCCTTCCTTAGCAGCCACATTCCTCTGCATGCGTATGTATCCGTTCTCACCCCACGAAGTACCCCATGAGTTTTTAACCAACCAATAATCCATCCCATCGTTGTCTGTGCCGTATCCAACGGCAGTCACGCCATGATCGAGCGAGGTGCCGCATTCACCCGTAAATACCCCGCTTGAATATAACTGAAAAGCAAAGCCTCCGGCATCTATCGAAACCGAAATCGGTTGATTTGCTACGGCCTTAAGAAGCGAAGATTCGCTGTTTGCTGGAACAACCTCGTAACCACTGATTTTGGCAGCGTGAGAAGCCGCCTCTTTCGCGTTGCAAGTGTCGTCTGCTCCTTTGTACGGGTAGTTGGTTTCGGTAGCAAGGCCTTTGTTTTTCATTATGAATTCGAAAGCGTCTTCCATTTCGCCTCCGTTGCATCCTTGGTCTTCCCCTTTTACATCGCAATCTACCAGCTCTTGCTCCGACAGTGATACCAGTTTTCCTGTGCTTATTTGGTTTATTCCTTCTGTTGCCCCTACGGCTGAGAATGCCCAACAGCTTCCTGTTTTTTTTTTTTCATTCATATATACAATAATTCAATCTCAATGTTTTTTTTGATCAAATGAGCTGTATATATGAAGCATGATCTGGTAGAAGATTTGGAAGTTCTATATGTATATATACTCACCACATTGACCTTGATCCTTAACAGGAGTCACCGCACCTTTCTTCCTCCAATCCATGCTCGCTGGCGCTGCCGTGAAATTCTCATACCTGAAGCTTGACTGCTTCTTAAAAGTTCCGGAAGGCTTGAGCCCATTACGAGCTCTGAACTCATCGTTCGTAAGATCTGCGAATTTGTTGGCACCAAGCTTGAACCTGTACTGGTTTCCAGCATTGAATGACTTCACCAGTTCCATATTAGCTTCAAATATACTGAACCGCATCGCCTTCTCGGCCGCGTCTTTGTAAACTCGCCCATGCTTTGCCATCCATTGCTCGTGTCTCTCTTGCATTGACATTTCATTTAGCTCCCTGGCTGCCGACACAGATGCAGTCCAAATGGTACTGCTCAAAACTACAATGGCAAGTGATAGGAATATTTTAAGTTTTGAATTTGCCATTTGTTCTGTTTTTATTTTATTTTTATTACTAATCGGATGAGTAAGAATGAAGTGATTCGTTAAAGTGGTGAACACTGCTTCTTTATATAAACAGATGATCAGGTGTTTTTTCTTTAATGACAAGCTTAGACTTTGTTTACAAATTAGTTCTGCATGCCGTGCCGTGTTATTCGAGGATCATATTGATTTAGACTTGAAAAGCAACACTGTTGTTCGTTTTTCAAGTCTGCTTATCTGTTTAATGAGAGTGACCAATATTATTAATTACCAGTCTGTATACATAATACATGCTACTGCAAAGTAAAGTTGATGCATGCATGCTGATATAGACATGCACAGTTTTATTTGTTTACTGATCAGTGGTTATACTAGATTACCAACAAGGGAGAATTACCCAACTAATCAGATTGATTGTTTTATCAGTCACCTGTTTCTTTCGACAATTGGTGCTTCTCTCTGAAAACTGTTTTCATTGTAAATAGATTTCACTAGCTATGAAATTTCTCTGGTCTAATCAATAGACTTAAACCTGAAAATGGTTCGTTTCCAGTCTCTGGTCAGGTCGTCTATCGATTTCCTTTATCAGACGCCTTGTTGCTGGAAACTTTTAGTTTCTGCAAACAAACGGGATATATAATAAGTACAAACATTATACATTCAAAGCACTACTGTGATAGTAGTGATAAATTAAACTGCATCGAATTATACTCCACAAAGATGGATGCACAGCTTTCTCTTGATATTTGTGACCTGGTGGTACTATTTTGTGTTTTATTGGTCAGGCCATGTTTGATTACCACCATATTACTTAATTTCTGTACCAAAAATAAAATAAAATAAACAAGTTTGAACATTGAAATTCCGGTTTTCGGTTCCGTTTTGATCATTAGAAAAAAAAAAATTTATTTCAGTTTCTGTTTCGAAAATTTTGACGATTCCGGTTTAAATCCGATTTCTAATTTCGTATTTTTAAAAATAAATTTTACGTACAAATAGTGTAATACACTAGAAATTTATATTTAAACTGAACAAAATAAGCAAATGTTTCAAAATATTTTAGTTTTCATATTTAAATCAATAATACCAAAATCATATCACGTAAAAGACAAAATCCAAATGGACTTATATTAAGCAATTAGCACAAAACTAATATAGTCCATCTATCCTCTTATTTTAAAAAATGTAGGCCCATAAGGCCCTGAAACATACACTTTTCTGCCTAACCCTCCAAGCCTTCGTCTTCAACACATCAAAGCTGTCTTAAAGCTTCTTCTACCTGAAGCTTCAAAGCGATTAGACAAAAGCTATAAAAAAAAAACTTAAATTGCTTGATCTTTACAGTAGCTCTCGATTTTTATGCTCAAGTGTCATAGTATTTTCTCTATTTTATTAAAAAAATATTCTCTTCCCTAAATTAAATTTTTCTCTCTTTTCTTCATTCAGAAGTATTTATGAATCCGTAGATCCTCAATTGGTTAATCTATGTGGTCGATACTTTTGTTTTCTTTTTTAACTGTTTCTACATTTAGATCCGGAAATGGATTTTTCGATGAATTCCGGTCCGGTCATCGTCGAAACCAGACCGGAGTGGGCGAAATTCCAGCATTCTGGCCGGAACTTCGAATCATGGCTTGAACCCTCTGCTTTGCACCCTATTAGGTTTATAAGGTTTGTACGAAACATTATGAAGAAGTTGTTAATGATGATAGTAGAATTTGTAAATCATAAGTGTACTTAATTCTTTAGTTGTCATGTTATTAAACCTTTGAGCGTTTTTTAAGCTAAAAGGCCAACCGAAATAATTGTTCAGAATGGAGCACTAATGTAGAAATTTCAACCAAAGAAAAATACGTTTTTGTTTTGCGAGAAGGACAGCGAAAGAGACGATGAAGGAATAAAATTAAACCAAACTATCCAAATTTTGAAAATAACAATTGTTGTCAGACACAACGTCCTCAAACTATCCAATTTTATAAGAGGTTGAAAAAGAAAAAAAAAGATTTTTTTTCGTATAAAGAGAAAAAAAAACTTTATTGTTAAACTTTATTACAAAAGTTCATATTTTTTTTCTTACATTTTTTCTTTTCTTTTACATCCTAAATGAGTGGATCCACCTCTATTTATATGAGTTTACATCTTATATAAACGGTGGAGATTCACTTAATCTGGCGGTTCTCCATAAATATCTCCTAAATATTCTATCATACAATTTCAAATATATTATTGTATAATATCTCCTAAATATTTTCTTATACAATTTCAAATATATTCTATATGTAGCATATACTCTAGATATTTCTTATATGGAAAAATCTAAATTAACAAAATCAATTTTATTTCCAACACCGCCCTGTAAGCTTGATTTTGTAGTACCAAGTAATGCTTGAAATCTTTGTATTTCACGTGCTTCAATAGAAATAGAGATATTATTTAAACTTTCTTCATTGCGTTAACCTTCTTATCAAACGTCGAGATCTTTAATGCAAGTTCACGAATTCTTGTTTTACTTCTTTCATTTTGTCCTTCTTCATCACAATAAAATTTTCCATAAAGTAAGTGTTCTAATATCCGCCTTTTTTCAGTACCATAAGCTTTGAATAGGTCATATATTTTATCTTTACATCTTTCATAATTTCAGTCTTGCAGTTATTGATCAATTCAATTTCTATGTATATTTTTCAAATTTTACTTTTGCATGTTATTTCAGAAAACATTACTTGAAAAATAGGTTTGTTCAAAATTATATAAGTTTTTCTCCTCTTTATTTACATGATGATGAAAATCATCGCTTGCCTCTTTGGCTTTCTCTTTGACCATTTCTATTTCTATTTCTTTAACATTCTCCGTTTTCATTTCTTTAGATTTTTGCTCATACATCAAATTTCCTCTAAGCTCTTGAATTTCATCTTCTTGATTCATGTCTTCTTCGTTTTCATCTCATTTGCTTTCGTACGCTTCATCGTTGACGTCGTCTTCGCTTACTTTATTTTTTTTATCTTCTTCTTTTTCATCCTCTGCACGTTTTCCTTCTTCTTCCAATTTATCCCTCTCTAACTCCTCAAATTTAAATAATTTTTCAGCATCTTTCTCCTTCTCTCTATTCGTCTTTTCCTCTTTCTCATCAATCAGATTGTCTTTTTCTATTATTTTTGCAACATTCTTTTCGTATATTTCTTTCAAAAATTCCTCGAATCTTTAGCGGAACCTTTTCCAAATATATAACCATATGCTACTTCATCGATGTTCTCACTTATCACAACATGAGCATGATGATCATTCCATCGTAATTTTGCAAACGTTATCTTGTCAATTTGCGACATGCTCTCTAAATCATTTGGTCATTCACAACCATTTTAAACAATCTCCCGTAATCCTTTGGAGATTACTTCTCTTTCTTTTTCTTGTAGGCCAGCAGTAAAGTACCATCTTCTTGACTTCTTTCTTTACTGTAATTGGCCTTCTCTTCAACTTTATTATTGCTAAGAGCTCTGCATTCAGAAGTATAATTTTCAAAATTTTCACAATTATAGCATTTAATGCGTGACTTGTCACGCCTTGACTTTAAATTTCCTCTCTCACGATCTCTTGTTGATCTTTCTCATCTTTGGTTGTTGTTGTCATTGTTGTTGTCGTTATTGGGTCTCCATCCTCGTACTTGTCCATATCCACGACCTCATCCTCGTTCTTGATCACAACCTCGTCTTTGCTGGATTCGATTGCTTTCTTTCTTTTTTGAATCAATATGTGTCTCAAGTACTTGCTTCATAATCTCTTCATTCTTTTTTTATTTTTCTTCATAAGCTTGCAATGAACCGAGAAGTTCCTCTATTGCCATGACCTCCAAGTTTTTTGTCTCTTCGATGATGGGGATAATATATTCGAACTTTGCATCTAATGATCTAAGAATATTCTCCATAATTCTAACATCACTGAACATCTCACCATTTCTTGTTAGATTATTAGTAACTGTTAAAACCCTTGAGAAGTAATCGGAGACAATTTCTCCTTCTTTCACATGCAAAATTTCAAACTCTCCCCTTAAAGTTTGAAGACGTACCTTTTTGACTTGATCGAATGTTCGAAGCTTCTCCCATGCTTCTTTGACTGACTTTGATCCCAAAACCTTCTCAAAAGCATCGTCATCCAATGCTTGATAGATTAGACAGAGATCATTTTTTTTTCTCATCCTTTAGTCTCTTAAACTATCCCTTTGAGTTTGAGATAGATTATCTTCATTCTTTTGTTCAGTGTAGCTTTTCTCGACCATCTTCCATACGTTGTGTGCTCTAAGAAGGTTTATCATCCTTAAACTCCAATTGTCATAATTGATCTTGGTGAGCATTGGGACTTGTAATGGAATGCCAATATTTGCCATCTTTTTAGGAGGATCTTCAAGCTCTGATACCACTTTGTTGGAAGTTTTCTTCAATAACAAATAGATTTGATTTTAGAAGAAGATAGACAAGATGTTGAAGAAGAAAAAATTGATTTTTTTTCTTATAAGGAGAAAAAAACTTTATTGCTAAACTTTATTACAAAGGTTCATATTTTTTTCTTATATTTTTTTTTCTCTTACATTCTAAATGAGTGAATCCACCTCTATTTGTAGGAGTTCACATCTCAAATAAATGGTGGAGATTCACTTAATCTAATGGTTCTCCATAAATATCTCCTAAATATTCTCTCATAAAATTTCAAATATTTTATTCCATAAATATCTTCTAAATATTTTCTTAGACAATTACAAATATATTCCATAAATATTTAGCATATACTTTATATATTTCCTATATGGAAAACCAAGTTTATTTCCAACAAACCCAACCTTGATATTTGCTCATATTAGGACAAAATGATGTGCAAATGCAATAAATAAGGAATTAAGCAATATGGTACGTTGTATCACAATATACTCTACCTTTTTTTACTGTTTCAAGCCTCATTTGTTATTACATAATCATGTTATTGAAAGTATAATATAGTTCAACAAAAAGTACAATATATTTAAGAGTAATAAATGCACCATGTTAGGGAGTCCATCTCACCTAAAAAATAAAAATAAGAAAAGTGAATTATTTCTCATTTATGCATATTGGACGACAAATACCATCAGGCAACTTTATACGATCGAATGGTTGTCAGTGATTGTATTGAAAAAACTGCATTTCATACGACAGTAAATCACTTAAACCAAAAGGAATAGGAATAATTTCATATTGCCAAATGATTTTAAAACCTATACATTGAATCGTTCAACAGTATGAAACATGTACAATAATTAATATTTAAAATTTCATACCATCAAGTCGTGTTCTACTAATGAAATTTTTTATGGTTTATTGAATTTTCTATTTCAAATGTTCAATGTCAGACCGCAATAAAGAAATTCACAAGTTTCAAACAAAGTCCAAAACAAAAATAAAATCATATCTAAAGTCGAATATCTTCCTCGAAAGTTCATGCTTTATTCTTGAAAATATAACAACCCGAAATTTAAGCTATAATAATTAATTAATGAATTAATTAAATAATAAAATAAATTTATGAAATTATCAGAATTGAGCCATAGAAGTTGCACCATTGTGTCCGTGGTAATTTTCTGGTCGATTTTCATATATAGATTGTCAAAATCCAAGCTAGAACGAAGAAGTTACAAAAGAAAGAAGAAATCAGGAAATAAGAGAATATATATATATATATATATATATATATATATGGCTAGGTCAACCCTAGGGTCGACCCTCCCATCAGCTAGGTCGACCTAACTCATATAGGGGTCGACACCAAGGTCGACCCGCCTTAATTATGTCAAAATCTAAATCGTGACGTGTTTTTCGATTTTTATTCCATCTCGTGCGTCCGTGCTTCCATCCGACGGTTTCTATCGAACCTATGACATGGTTGCACCAGATTTAATCTTCAAATCCAACGATCTGAGATTCACAAGTGACACTATAAATAAGACACTAGGCCTAGCTATTTTTCTCATTCAGATTTTCTCCATCTGGGTTCATTGCTTGAGGCTGGACCCTAAAAGGAATATTTTTCCAAGAAGAATATCTTTTTAATTAAAATATTTTATACCCTAGAAGTGGATCCGGGAAGGCCAAGCAAAAGTGCTAAGGACCACAGGTGAGTATTTAAGTAATTATTTTAGATTTTTAAGTAATTTAAAATAATAGGATTCTCAATAGTTGTAGTTTTTCTGCAATTTTGAGACCGCTTTTATATAAGTTGTTTAGAGTTGATTTTTAAAGTTTTTTTCAACCTATTTTATCCAGTTATTTTTATTTAGCTATTTTATTTATTTACAGTTATTTACTATTATTTACATTTATTTGTATCTTATTTACATCCGTTTTACGTTAGAATTCAGCTTGTAAATTTTAGTTTCTTTTTGTTCCTTTTTACGTGAATAAAATTATAAAAAGAGGATAATTCGCTAATATGGACTAAAATATAAGAACACTAAATTTATAGAAAATTTAATGTAAATAAGAATAACTGTAATAAAAAGAATATAGACTGAAATAGGCAAATTTGACATTTGCAAGCAAGTTTATAACTAAAAAGACAAGATAAAAGAGAAATTATAATGTAAGTTATAATTAAATAGAAAGAACAAAAAATGCTTATTTTAAGACTTAGATTTAAGTTAATAAGCAAATATAGCAGAGATAACAGAAGAGGCTTATTTTAAAGACTTAGAATAAGTTAATAAGCAAATAGAGCAGAATTAACATAAGAGGCTTATTTAAAAGACTTATACTAAGTTAATAAGCAAAGATAGAAGTAGGACCCGTACCTACATCATTCACCTTCAGTCAGGAACTGATGGTCTCACAATAGGTTAGGTGGGGCTGGGACACGCTTATGCTGTTTAGGGTAGATAAGTGGTCAATAGATAGAAGCTCAAATCAGGGGATTTGGGCAAGGGGTGCAACTAGATTTTGTTTATTAGGACCCGTACCGGCAGCATTCCCCTTTCAGACTAGAACTAATGGTCTCACAACAGATCAGGTGAGGCTGGACACGCTTATGCTGTCTAGGGTAGATAAGAGGTCAAAAGAGGAAGCAACAGATAATGCGAGCCGACGGTGGCCGAGCATGCCACCTCGGAATAGGGATATAAGTCGCTATTGAGTTCCAGAACATTAAGCAGGTGTCCTTTTGCTGTGGGACCCATAGGATGGGATTAGCTCATAATGACACAACAGAGATAGAAAGCCGATCAAAGGGTAGAATTATGACTTCAACGTAATTAAATTAGGATTAAGATTTCAGCCTAGTCAAAGCAGCTATCTAAGACAAGTGCAAACAATTGAAAATAATTAGAACTATCTAAGCAAAGCAAACAGTTAAACAGTATTTTATTCCAACTTTAGCTTTTCCTTTAATTCCTTTTATACTAAAACTGTTGCTAAGTCTATTATCTTTATTTTGCTTAAAAATACTAGTAATTACTTCTACTCACCATACTTTTAGTCTGGCCCACTCCTCTATTTTCCCTTTTTCCCCCCATAGGCCAACAGAGGCAAGGAAAATAGATTTTCGGCTTTCTTGGAGGGATATTTTTTGGAGATTCTTCATGTATTCTTCTATTTCGGTTTTCTTTTCATTTGACTTTTGGGATGTACTGGCACTTGTTGAGAGAGATGATTTTATTTATGTACTCTAATATTGTGACTGAGATGGTATTTTTCATAAGACATGTGTATTTGGTATTTTGAGACATATTTTGGTTATGACTTATTTATGAGGATTTTTTAATGAGTTACTGTTTCCGCTGTTTTATTTATTTGTCTTATGAATCTTAGTTTCAGTAAAGTTTTAGCTATACCTACAATGCACCTCATCTTTTAGTATGCCCTTTTGGGTATACTAAGGGGTGTGGGGTGCTTCAGAAGGCATGGTTGGTGAATGTCGAGATGTAGTTAATTGAAGCAGTAGAAGTTTAGGATCAAAATTTCAAATGAGAAATGGAGGGGGGTTGGGTATTGTTAAAATAAATATATGGAAAATTGAAGCTGATATTGACATGGACTCGAGCAAATTGAAGAATTGGTAAAATGGATACCATAACGTAGTGCATTTAGCAGCACTTTGATTTATGGCAAGAAGGTTATGACAATGATAAGTACCAAATGCAAAATAAATAAGGAAACCAAACTTAAGTTAAAGGAGAAACACCACTATGAATCACGAAGCAAATTGTTTTATTCTCATTCTAAAGCAGAAATTTTAATTTGAAAATAACTAATGTTAAGTACACAATATTAGCACACCTGAATTGTCTCTGTCATGTTGTGTAGCAACATATTTTCGAACAACTATTCAAACATCTTTTTTTAATATGCTTTAATGTCATCCAGCCTTTTGACCAAGCAGTATGCGGACGAACATGACGGGTCAAATTTGAAAGCTATCAAGGAAGAAAACCTAGAGGGATAGCCATAGAGTCTAGAAATAAAGTACAACCAAAGTCACATGAGGCAAACCCAAACCATCCCAACAATCCATAGTTCATTTAATCCAACAAAGTGTTGGATTAGTACAGATCCAACCACTTGGCTCGGTTCCGATCCACAACACTTCACTGGTTTCGCCTCAAACTTTCCATGCTCACAAGCCATGATGCTGGTGATAGTTTCAGAATATTGATCATAAAAAGAGTGCCAAGCCATCTCAAGAGTTCAAAGAGGTCAATCCAACAATGTGTTGGATCGGTACTGATCCAACATCATGGATCGATACCGATCCATGAAATCTCATCAAAACCTGCCCCCACTCCTACTATATGCTAGCGATGATCCCAAGAGCCTATTTCAAGCACTACTTTATTGATTCCATGCAATTCTCTATCGATCTTCATGAGCACTTGAAATCAGCAACCCTACTTCTCTACCGATCCACCATTTGGACTCATAAACAAGTTGATGCAAACAAACTTGGAATCATGAAGCTAACCATAAAATCAATCCAACATGAAGAGATCAAGACAACTAGTTCGGCTATCTTGTGGTTCGATACCGATCCAAACCCATGGATCGGTACTGATCCATAAATCTTGCTAAGTTGTCATCTTACTTTTCTGGAGAAGTGGTCTACAGTGTGGAAAATAATGTGAAGATCATGGAGGCGAGATATTAGGCATCCTACCTCTACAAACAGGCGGTAAGGCTCATTTTTAAGGATCTTTTTTGGTCTCTTACTCTAATTTCTTGTAATCACCTATGGATTTATACCGATCCATAATGGATTTATACTGATTCGTAAGAACACAAGTGTAATTAGCACTATGAACCATCAAAAAATTTAAGTGAACGTAGTCCAAGATTAGCCGAACCACTATAAAAACGCTGTGTCTTCTTTTCTACTCGTTTTCATTTAAATTTCTTTACCTATTATTCTCTACACAATCCTTTTGGGTGTTTGTGCCATTTTTGGTTCAAACATTTTGGCGCTTTCATTAAGAACAATATTCTCAAGCTACTTGGATCCATCATCTACTTATATACATCACATTTGATGAAATAAATAATGATTAGATTTATATACCTTACATTGAAGTGGAATGAATGGTAATTTCATGGCCTTCATACATTACCATCAGTCTACGATTATATGGATGTTCAATGCAATATGTTAGATATGCTACAATTCAAAGATCCATGTGAATTTTAATGTTATATGGACATTCAATGCAATATGTTAGCTATGCTAGAATTCAAATATCCACATGAGTTTTGGTGTAATTATTCACCATTTTATGACTTTATATATGAACGCCGGTAATTTATTATCAATTTTTGAATTAACATATGTCTTACCCTATACAATTTTGGCCTAACCGAAAATGTAATCAGTAAACAATTCTAATTAACAACAATCCTTTTATGAAAATGATATTGCATAATTCAATGAATGCACACAGCAAAAATACGGGTCCACTAATTTAGTATTGTTTGGCAACAATCAAAATCCCTTTCAACGTGAACTTTTCTCTTTCATATGTAATAGGCAGAACAATGTCTACATTTTATCTAAAACACCATAATTTGTTTCATATGTGTGAACATTTATGAAAATTAATGTACCAAAGTCGAATTGCCTAACCATTAGGACAATAGTGTTGGTCATTTCAATGTGTTATTAGTTTGATTATTAGGTGATTATTTTCTCTATTCATCAATTATCACACTTTTCTGGCATAAAAAATTGAAAGTTTATAAATAAATAAACAATAGCATTTATTTGAAAATACGTATAAGATGAATATTTATAAGTAAAAAACATAAGTAGTACTTTTATTGTATGTTGAGCATATTGAGTGATAAATAAATATGCAATAGTTTTAATATTGGTGCATGCATAAGTGTAATCATTTTATAAACATGAAAGATCTAATTGATTTTGAATTGAAACTAGCAATAAGAATTCAATAACACAACCCAGCAATGCCATAACATCTCAATGACCTTTTTTCCATAATTGAGAAAAATCTCCTGCACTTTGAAGATTGTTATATTTAAAATCAAACGAATTGATATATTTGAATGAAGTGAATAAGTGAAACAATCATTAATGAAATATGAACAATTAAATATTATGGAATTCAAGAAAGCCACTTTCTTTTGCACCAAAATATATACTTTTTCTGTTTAATGTGAAAGAAAAAGTGTTTAAAAGATTACTCATACTTTAGTTTGTGAAATACCGAACCGTTAACATAAATGATCAACCTACAGGAAAAATAGCACTTCATGCAGTACACACACACACACACACACACACACATATATATATATATATGTACACACGCACACACATACACACACAAATATATATATATATATATATATATATATATTCATGGATTTACAACTGTATAAAAATTGTTTGCACTTGTGGCTTTTGTTAGTATATTTGCCGCTCTTTGTTGAATGAGTTTCAAGATGGTTTTCGCTTGCTTTATTTCATAAAACATTTGACGATTTCCTATTTGTTTGTGGGTTTCATGAATTCTTAACGCAAATGAGAGACGTGTTGCCTATAGAAAATGTAGCGCTTTATACAATGTACATATTTGTTTACGGGTCTAATGTTGTCCTAAAAATGACGGCATAATATTAGGTATGGGAAAACTAAAAATTTAAATTGCACTAACCAATTTAATTCCAAATTTAAATTGGGTATTGCAGCAAGGTTTAGAAGTAGGTTGTACTTAATATATTTTCAGGGAAATATTTTAAAATTTGTAGTAAGTTATGATTTTTCTAGAGGTCGCACAGTTTTTAATTTTTCTGCTACTCCCTCGCTACGAAGAAAATTTGATGTCTCTTTCCACAAATTGGATATCACAATTTCATTTTTAAAGTCGTTCTTTTTAATAGGCTGCAGCTTTTTCTAAGATTAATGAAACCATCAGATGATGCACTTATGAGAGTTGGGATGATGATTTTGTTTAAAGCTTCGATGTGCTTATTCTTTGTGCTCTTGCTGCTATGTAAAAGTAATCATTATATCATTTTGGCTCTAAGGCTTGAGCTTAGTTAGGCAGCAATAATTTGACAACGTACTAAGACATATCGCAGTCTTAATTGAATTCACCATATTATACAAGAATAACAAACATCCTTTTTGACTTTTTGTTACATTTTTTTACCAAAATGGTTTAAAGAATATAGGCATGTTTGTCGAAAAGTATACAACTATGGTAAAATCAACTTATATTCCGAATAAGTTCATGTGTTAGAACTAGTATCAATAAATAAACATATAATAAACTAACCCTAATCTTTTATCCATAATTGAGAACCTTAGATGAATCTGTGTGGAAGTTAACAATGATGATGTCAATGAGATTCAATGATCACCTTGAATATCCAACCAATTTTCCATTATCTATCCTCACTACTATTCTGATTTGGTATAACATTACAAATTCTGAAGCAGGTGCCACCACAAGAGCATTATAAACTATTTTGTATCTGTCAAATTCTTCTATATTACTCTATTGCATAGATGTATACTGTAAGACTAACTCCATTATGTACTGTACTATGAACAATATTCTGAATATTATAGAACTAGGATTCTATGACTTGGACAAACTTGGAGATAATCTATGCAATAATCTATGCAATTATTTATATAGGGTTACCATTGAAATAGCATTTCATAAAATTTTGGATAAAACTTTAGTTTTTTAAGAATATTTCAATCATATATCCAGATTAATTCTTTACCTCCTTTCCCCAATAATTTGTAAAATTTAATTTTGCATTGGTTCTTGCAGTTTCCACTTTTGCTGAAGGGTGTGCATGCAATACTAGAGCTTAAATTGTAGAATCTACCTGCTCCAACTATGTAGAACTACAGATGGATGTAGTTTTTTTATTTAATGATATAAATTTTGAACGTTTCTACCTATTTCCTTCCAACTGCAATATATTGTTTCATGTCTACCTGCTTACTGTTTTAAACTATGCAAATCAAATTTACCGTCGACATTTCCTATTCGTTTTGCAACAAATCACACACTGAGGCAATTTTGGTAAATTTTGATGTCTTCATTTAATATACTCAGGTATGTTAATTTTTATCTATGCTTAATACAGTCGGGTATGTCAGTTCCTAATGTGTTTGTACTAAATGTATTTGATGTTCGCACAAACAAAATATATTGATGAGTCGTATATACATAATAAAAAATTCATATAATTATTGCGGTTCTGTTTAATTTGCATTACAACAAGGATCTAATAAGCATGATGAGTTTAAAATCTCAAAAAAATTGAAGGGTTCTTCTGCGCCGTAGAAACCAAACTTACTAATAATAGTATAGTATAGATTAGTAATGGTTTGTAAAAGACTAATATTTTTGTAATACATAGATGTGTGAAACACAAATATGAAACAATAGTTTTATGTCTTATGTTGATTTAGGTATTCAAGTACCGATGTTAGGTAATAGGAAGAAATAATAAAATTTTAAAATAATGACATATATCATTTATATACTCACATAGCACAATTAGGAACCTTGCAAGTTTAAATAAGTTATATCTTCTCCAACTTTGCCAATTGAATTGTTTGCATTGATTTTTCGTTATGAATCCAAATTTGCAACTTGCTAATGTATTTTTTTCTGACAGGTTACTCTTTATTTATGTTACTTGGTGATGTTCAAACTTATCATCTTGATACCACTATAAAATTTGACAGAATAATGCATATGACAATTTTATAGAAGTTAACCTAAAATTACAACTGATATTTTGAATGATTACTCAAATATAGAAGAAAGTCATTTAAGTTTATTACAGAAGTAAATAATGAATTACAAGACCACCAACCCCTAATATTGTGGCATTCCCTTTTTGAACTTATTGTAACATAGTAAATGAAATGACAGTTGTGTTTCTATGAGGAAAATGATTTATTTAATTCCTTATCTTCGTTTTCTTAAGTTCCTTATTTCTAAATATTTACAAATTAATAATAAAGGTATTATTATTTTATTTGGTTCTGACAAAGATACCATATTTTTGCAATATGTTTGGATTTGCTAATTTTCATTTTTATTTTTGAAGACTAGCGATGATGTGTTACAATTTGTAAAAATTTAGGTTCTGATTTTTATGTACCTGTGTGTTGCTTAAGAGGACAATAAAGAAAAAATAAATTTTTAAAATAGAAATTATTGTTCTAATTTGTACTTAGATCACATGTCCTAGCAAGAAATGATTATATTAATCAAGTTGCTCTTATTATTGGGAATTGTAAGTCGTTTACTCCCTACGTCCTTTTCATTATTTGTTCGATGTTTTACTCTGGATACAATTGAAGAATTTAGAATAAAATTTAAATATTATCATTTCTAACTTTTGATTCTTTTTATGCAAAGTTTCCCTATTTGATTCGTATCCGTTTTAACATACATTGCAGCTTCTAATTATTGACATGTTCAATTAGATCTTGCAAGGCTGGGGAATATTTGTTTAGTGGATGTTCTAGCACACGATATTACTATAGAAAGTAACGAAGCGTTAAATGCTACAGTTTTAAATTCCAAGACATAAATTCTCTTACATGAGCGAAGGATGTGAAAAAATTGACAGCGTAGCAGAGCATAACTAGCTTGATTTTGCTCTTACGTTGATGATCAGCAAAGATTGGTTAACTATCAAGGAATCAAACATGATGAAAGATGAGGTAACTTGAATTTATAGCTTTGTAATTGATCTTTGTAATTCAATTATATAAATTTTCAAATCTCTCTATTGTTCTTTATGGCTTTACTATGCTTGCTACCACCTGTTCTTTGTTTATGGCCATTTTAAATATGTACCTATACTTTCAGATACAAATTTTGGTACTTAAAAGGTTAAACTTATTGGAAATCATGATAAACTTTGTAATACATCATATTCTAATCAAATTTGTGGTTGCAGGAACTAGCAGAAAATCAGGAAAAATAATGTCATCCACCAAACCCTTATCATATTTACCAAATGTGAATGAAGGAAAACACATAAAGTCCATTATATAGCCGTTACTGCAAAAGAAATTTTTGGATGGGAGATTCAATTAAGTCTTCGAATGGATTCTCCAACATATTGTTTTTCAGATTCGAGATCATATAAAGTAACAGTAAATTGAAAGATAGTTTTTTTATTAATATGCTCACAAATTTAATGAAAAATTGGAGAATTTACATGGAATTTTTATGAGCCTTACCATTTTTTCAGAATATAAATAGAAAATGGTATATAATATGATAATAGTCCATATGAATATTTAGCTGTCAATTCTATTCAATCAATATTATCAATGGTAATACTGTTATATATGGAGTCTAATGTATGTTGTTATCTTCCTATGTTTTCCAAGTTTAAGTATTCTATTTACCCACTTAGACACAATTCCAACATACAAGATACAAAAATATAATTTAACTATTTTACCTTCAAGTGCATGATAGGAGAAAACACCTTTCGATCTAATTGTCTTTAAAAACATTCAAATTAACAAATGCTTTAGCATCAACAAACCTAGATATACATCTAAAGAAAGCCACTTTATAACTTTATTCTAGGCATTTCAAATACTTGTGTGCGTCGCACGGGTTCACACTAGTTTATATATATATATATATATATTTGGAAAAGTAATACTCCACCCAAAGCAAAAATAAATATATGGTTAATTGCAAATGAGAAATTAAATACGATAGTACATTTAAAAAAGAAAAAAAATAGTTATTGATAATAAGTGCTTTTTTGTAGTATGGAAATGGAAAACATTTCACATTTATATTATTTGTGTCATATCACTAGTTTTATTCTTATAAATTGCTTTAATATTTTTATTTAAATATAACAAATAGTTATATCAATTGTTAAGTATACTGGCATAGCCTTAGATTTTATTATATTGGATTTCATAGAGTTTTTTATACTATTTTTACCGTAGTTTGTTGGTATATGTGGTTTGAAAGGAAAACCCCGATAGAAAATTTAGTATATACAATTGTTTTGTTTTAATTAGATTTCAAATCCTTGATTTAAAATAGACAATGATATCAATTTTAAAGAATACATTAAAAAGGTAAAAACCCGCATTAATTTAGTTAAGGAAAATTTAGTTGCTAAAAATAAAAATAATAATAGCAATATAAATATCTTCTTAATTTATAAATAAGCTAATAAATTTACTGTTGTAATATATTCAATAGATAATAGTTAAACAATAAAATGTTGTTATTTAGAATTTATCATTTATTCCATTACTATACACGTCTGTTTTTTTTTTTGAAAAAGGGTACTTTATTGAAAATAGAAACGCATATACTTCCATGATATGCCTCGTTAAAACCTTGCAATTCCTCTAACTACTATACACGTCTGTTATTTACCTTTATATATATTGTTCTTTATTGACTCTATTTCTATTACTTAGATCATTTAAGTATGTTCAGTTTTCTTCTCATGATATATACATGTGTGTGTATATATATTGTGTGTGTACGTATATAAATAGCTTTATGTACACATACATATGTAGATCTAATTTTTTGTTTGAGTTTTTAATTTCAACTTTGGATATATCAGCGCTTGGTTGAATTTAGCGGGTTTTATTATCATTGGTGGATAGTCGATATTGGTACATTTTTGAGACTTTGCTTAGTTCTTTTGTTTTTATTATATTTTATTGTAATATCGTGTATGTTACTAACTTTAGTCTTTAGGATTTGGGGTTATTTAGTTTAGTTTATTGTAAGGGGGGTTTTTACTACCTACCAAGCATGTTGACAGCATCATTTTTTTAGGTGTAGAATAAAATACATGAGTGTTCTGCACCTCAAACAGATGATCACTTATTTTTCTCAAAATAAATTATTTACGTATTTTAATACAATTTAGGTGTGCTAATTCTATGAATAAACTAAAATTTTGTGATATAGTTGGTTATCATGTTAGTTTAACACATTAAAGGTCCTTGATTCATGTTAAGGCGAACCTAGTTTACATCCCTTCCAATGAATTAATTTTCCAATTTAAATTTTGTTGTAATTGTGATCAATGTGGCTCTTCCTTCTTGTATTTAGGTCAAGTAATCTCTTTTTCTTTTTCACTCTATTGTCAATGTTTATAAAATTAATGATATGTTATTGAAATTTGCATTGAACTAGTCCTATATCAATTTTTCGGATGTTTTGTTATGAATATTGTCGATTTATAATTTTGTTGATTGTTGTTCTTCGATGTCGATGTAGATGTAGAAATATAATTGGTTATGCTAGATTATAGAATGACAAAAACAGGATAACCACATATATGCAGATGTTTATAAGGTTTACTAAAATATTTTAGCTTATACTTTTGATCTCTAATAGCATGCTTCAACTTGAAGATTCACTTGAATCTTCAGTTTCCGATTCAGAAAACTGAAGCGAACTAGACGTTCATTAATGGACATTCATGTCTATTTAAACGTTTAAACATTGACTATTAAATAAACATCTACATTTAGACGCTCATTTAATGGATGTTTAACATTCAGATATTCATTTAATGAGCGTCTAAACCTTAGGTGTCCGTTTAATGGATGCCTAAACCTTCGACGACCATTTAATGGATGCCCAAAACTAGGCGTTCATTAAATGAGCGTTTATTTGTTAGGTTTTTCTTTTGGCCTAGCCTTGAACATTCGGTGCCCCGAATTTTTAGGGATGAATCCGACAAAGGTACCATAGATATTAGCTGGAAATGAAGCACGAATATTTCAGAGAAAGTGTTGCGTTGGTAAGGATTATAGAGCGATTTTAAGAGAATATTATTTTTATATTTTATTGTAACTTTGGTATAAGTAATTCATTCAATAATCCAAAGTTTCGTGATGTAATAGGTTAAATAAACTAATATTAATATCAAACTACTTTACAGAAAGTAATACGAATTAAGAGACCCTTCCAGTACTGGGTTAGTTTTCCTATCACAACAGTTTTAATTTTTTTTTATAAATTCTGATCAATGAGGATCTTCTTGTATTTAGGTCAAGTATTTTTCTTCTTTTTCATTTGTAAAATAGATGGTATGTTTTTTAGATTTGCATTTAGTTAGTCATACCCCAGTCTTTTTTGATGTGAAGTAATATTGTTGATTTTATTGAATTGTGTCCTTAAACCTTGTTGTGTTGATCAAAATATAATTAGTTATGCTAGATTATGGTGCCGTTTGCGGCCTTTTTTTACCACGTTATCGTTGGTGATGCGTCAGACGCTCTAACATTCAATTTCCCTTCTCTAGCACCATTGCCTAGTTGAAGAAGTTTGATACGTTGGTGTATGACGCGTCGGACGCCAATGTATTTCCAACCATCGACTACATAACCAACACCTTCTCCACACCATTCCACCAACCTCTTCTCCCCATCTTCCACTTTCATCTCCTCTCTACTTCACACGTTTCCGTTTACACCAGCATTGTCTAATTCAAAATAAGATTTTGACTACGAAGATGCACAAGATTTGATCGATATAGCAACGTATTACGTAAAGAAAGAGCGATATCATCTGAATTCACACGTCAGAATATACTAGTTTAATGTGGATGGAAGACATATTGAATGGTCATCAAGAACACTGTCAATGAAATTTTCAAATGAAAAGGCTTTGTTTTCTCTCGTTAAGCGATAGGTTGCAAAATTATGGTCCGACTGCAATGGAAAGCGTTAGTATCAGAGAAACAGTTTCCATATTCGTATACACTATAGCTGCAGCGTTCTCAAATCGACTAATGAGCGAAAGATTTCAAAGGACAGATAACACAATTTCAGTTTTTTTCATGTTGTTTTAGATGCCGTACAATTACTTGCTACAGATATTATCAAGCTAGACGACCATCAATTTAATAATGTTCCAAAACATATTAGAACTTCAAACCGCTACTACCCATACTTTATAAACTGTGTTGGTGCTACAAACGGTACACACGTAATGGTACACTTATCTACAGATCGAGTACTTCCATACATAGGACAAAAAAGTTATGCTACATAGAATATCTTAGTAGCATGCTCATTCAATTTATAGTTTACTCATTTAATTTATAGTTTACTTATGTTGTGGCTGCTTGGGAAGACCGCATGATAATATAATTTTTAATTCACTTATAACTGATAGAAACTCTAACTTCCCTCACCCCCACTTGGACGGTATTATGTAGTTGATTCAGGATATCCAATTCAAACTAGTTATTTTACCACTTTATCGTAACATTATATATCATATTCCTCATTTTCGTGAAACCGCAAATCAACCAAAATTGATAAATGAAAATTTTAATTTCTATCATTCGAGTTTACGTATGTCAATTGAGAGAACCCTTGAAATATGGAAAAAAGTTTTTGAAGAATATGTCAACATACTTATTTGAAACTCAAGTAAAAGTTGTCGTATCTATCTACAACGACTCTACACAATTACATACGAAAATATAACATGTGTGATCTAGATTTTATGGCTTATGATGATGATCCCGATCGTATTTGAAAGGAATACCAGGAGGAATATTTGAGTATGAGAACTGCATCGAAAAGATCAATGAACCTGTACAATGACACGTAGGTAATAAAATAATTTGAAATACCATAAGAGATGAAATTGTTACAGCAGGGCTGCACTGATTGATTATATCATTTTAACTGTATTTACAAGTACTGTATAACTAGTGTGTAACCCGTGATTTGCACACCATAATATTGTAAAATATAGTATTTAAACTTTTGATGTTAAAATTGAAACTTATTGTACAAAATGCAATAAATTCAATGAAATAAATGAACTATAAATTAAAAAATTTATTATTGTTTATGTATGGTTTGTGTTATGTAGCTTATATTTCTTTTAGAGTAAAAAAATAATTTAATTGTTCTTGTTAGTATAAATTGGCATTCATAATGAAATTGACATATTTTAATGATTTTAGATGAATTAACAAATATCATTTAACTGAATTTTTTTAAATATGTTAGATTTGAAATTACGTAATTAGTTATAATATATCGACTTAAGAGTAAATAGAATGAATGAATTGAGAAGGATTTGTAAAAAAATTGTAGAGATCTTAATGCGGTGTTTTTGAAGTCAAAAATAGAATTTTGTAACGTAGTGTATAATAAATTTTTGAGATAAATGATTATAATTGATTTACAAATTAACTTTATGATTATTGTTTATGTACATAATTTAATGTACGTATGTGATCTATATATCTTTATAGTTGAACACAATTTTTTTTATGGTTTTTATGAATATGCGTGCGCGTGTATATATATAACTGATATACTTTTAGGATTTATTACAAAAATAGACTAACTATTTACTGAGATCATTAAAATTTGAGATTTCATAAACATGCACTATGAGAAAAAATGAATCAAACGATAGATATGCTCCATTGTCCGAATGAATACCTATTTGTCGTCTATTTCCATGCCGTCTCATTACATATCAGACCACATATATGCACTGTCGTCTGATATGCACTAACACATCAAAAGAAAAAAAATCATACGTTGTCTGATGTTATAGTATCATTTCTAAAATTTTCTATTAGACAACATATAAATATTGACTGATATGCATATCAATTATACTTATGTTATATTTGCAAAATGAAATAATGAATAACAATTTTATTTAAACAAATATTTTATTTCAAATCAAATTCAAATACAATACAACTTTCACTATACTTACATTTTCAAATACAATACAACTTTCACTATTCTTACATTTTCAAATACAATACAACTTTCACTATCACTCTCATATATACAACTTTTCTCTACACTCTTATATATAACATTTTTTTACTAGCACTCACTTACACTCACTCGAGTTTATTTTTGATATTGATCTTCATTTGCTTGCTCCATCTTGTGTCCAGTCATCTCTTATACCTGTCAAATAAACAACGCAGTAAAATGGAAAAGGAAACAAATCTAAATTGCAAAAATTAAATTAAATTTTAATATTAATATTGCCTCAGTTTATGGGTTTGTTTTTCTCTTCATGTTTTAGACATGGCCAGACAAATATATATGTGCACGGAAAACTTATGATATGCACAATGTATCACTATGAATATCACAAGGTCGAAGGTCGATTAAATCTCACGGACTATTGCAAAGATCAAGCCCGAAGGCTCAACACAGTGCAAATGTCCACAAGGTCAAGCCCAAGCCTCATCGGGCTCAACTCAGGTGCACAAGGAAATGCAACTCAAACCAGAAAATCAAACTGGAAATATACAAACCATATACTAGTACACTAGCATATTCTACAAGTGTTGCGTTGGTAAGGATTATAGAGCGATTTTAATGTATTGTTTTTATATTTTAATGTAACTTAGGTATAAGAATTCATTCAATAAACCAAAGTTTTATGATGTAACTAGTTAAATAAACTAATATTAATATCAAACAACTTTACATAATGTAATATGAATTAAGAGACCCTTCAAGTACAGGGTTAGTTTTCCTATCACAGCAGTTTTATTTTATTTTATTTTTTTTGAAATTCTGTTCAATGAGGTTTTCCTGTATTTAGGTCAAGTATTTTTTTTCTTTTTCGTTTATAAAATAGATGGTATGTTTAGAGATTTGCATTTAGCTAGTCATACCCCAGTCCTTTTTGATGTGAAGTAATATTGTTGATTTTATTGAATTGTGTCCTTAAACCTTATTGTGTTATCAAAATGTAATTGGTTATGCTAGATTATGGTGCAGTTTGCAGCCTTTTTACCACGTTATCGTTAGTGATGCCTCAGCTGCTCCAATGTTCAATTTCCCTTCCCTAAAACTGTTTCCCAGTTGAAAAAGTTTGATACGTTGGCGTCGGACGCATCGAACGCCAACGTATTTCCAACCATCCACTACATAACCAGCACCTTCCCACACCATTCCTCCACACCATTACACCAACCTCTTCTCCTCCTCTTCCACTTTCATCTCCTCTCTATTTCACACGTTTCCGTCTACACCAATAATGTCTAATTCAGAATCAGATTTTGACTACGAAGATGCACAAGATTTGATCAATATAGCAACGAGTTGCATAAAAGAAAGAGCGATATCATCCGGATTCACATGTCAGAATATACCGGTTTAATGTGGATGGAAGATATATTGAATGGTCATCAAGATCACTGTCAACGAAATTTTCAAATGAAAAGACTTTGTTTTTCTCTCGTTATGCGATAGGTTGCAAAATTATAGTTCGACTACAATGAAAAGCGTTAGTATAAGAGAAATGGTTGTCATATTCGTATACATTATAGATTCAGCGCTCTCAAATCGACTAATGAGCGAAAGATTTCAAAGGTTTGATAACACAATTTCAGTTTGTTTTAATGATGTTTTAGATGTTGTACTATTACTCGCTATAGATATTATCAAGCTAGATGACCCTCAATTTAATAATATTCCAGATCATATTAGAACTTCAAACTGTACTACCCATACTTTAGAAACTGTGTTGGTGCTATAGATGGTACACACGTAATGGAACACTTACCTACAGATCGAGTAGTTCTATACATAGGACGAAAAGGTTATGTTACACAGAATATCTTAGCAGCATGCTCATTCAATTTACAGTTTACTTATATTGCGGTTGCTTGGGAAGGTACTGCGCATGATAATAAAAATTTTAATACACTTATAACTGATAGAAACTCTAACTTCCCTTACCTTCCACTTGGACAGTATTTTATAGTTGATTCAGGATGTCTAATTCAAACTGGTTATTTACCACCGTATCATAATATTAGATATCATATTCTCATTTTCGTGAAACCACAAATCAACCAAAATTGATAAATGCAAATTTTAATTTCTATCATTCAGTTTACGTATGGAAATTGAGAGAACCTTTGGAATATGGAAATTTTTTTATCATTTTGAAGAATATGTCAACATACTTATTTGAAACTCAAGTAAAAGTTATCGTATCTATATACAACGGCTCCTCACTATTACATACGAAAATATGACATGTATGATCAAGATTTTATGGTTTATGATGATGACCCCGATCTTATTTCAAAGGAATATCAGAAGGAATATTATAGTATGATAACTGCACCGAACAGCGCAACTGAACCGGTACAACGACACGTAGGCAATAAAATGGTAACAATTCAAAATACCATAAGAGATGAAATTGTTACAGCAGGGCTGCACTAATTAATTATATCATTTTATCTGTATTTACCAGTACTGTATAATTAGTGTGTAACTCGTGATTTGCACATGATAATATTGTAAAATATAGTATTTGAACATTTGATGTTAAAATTGGAACTTTATTGTACAACATACAATAAATTTAATGAAATAAATAAACTATAAATTAAAATTGTTATTATTGTTTATGTATGGTTTGTGTTATGTAGCTTATTTTTTGTGAATATTAGGCTCAGGTCCCTAATAAGTTTCAAAATACACAAAAACCCCAGTAAAAAAAAGTATGTAAATTAGTTCTCTAGAATTAAGTTACTAAGTAATTGCATATAGTTATGCAATTATTCACTGAATAATTGCACACATTTATGAAATTATATCCAAAAGTTGCATAAATTTATGCAATTTTTTCGGTGAATAATTGCGTAAATTTCCGCAATTTTTTGGGTGAATAATTGCGGAAATTTCCGCAATTTTTCAGTGAATAATTGTGGAAATGTTTGCAATTTTTTGATATAATTGCATAAATGTCTGCGATTATATATTGAATAATTGCATAAGTGTATGTCATTATTTGATAACTTAATTCTAGGGACCTAATTTACAATTTTTTTTTACTGAGGTTTTTGTGTATTTTGAAACTTATTAGGGACCTGTGCCAAACTGTCCCTTATTTTTTTTGGAGTAAAAAAATAATGTTATTATTCTTGTTAGTATAAATTGGTATTCATATTGAAATTGACATATTTTTAATGATTTTAGATGAATTAACAAATATCATTTAACTGAATTTTTTAAATATGTTAAATTTGAAATTACATAATTAGTTATAATATATCAACTTAAGGGTAAATAGAATGAATGAATTGAGAAGGATTTTGTAAAAAAAATTGTAGAGATCTTAATGTGGTGTTTTTGAAGTCAAAAATAGAATTTTGTAAGGTAGTGTATAATAAAATTTTGAGATAAATGATTATAATTGATTTACAAATTAACTTTGTGATTATTGTTTATGTACATAATTTAAACGTATGTTATCTATATATCTTTATAGTTGAACGCAATTTTTTTATGGTTTTTATGAATATGCGCGTGCGTGTATATATATAACCAATATACTTTTAGGATTTATTAAAAAATAAACTAACTATTTACTGAGATCATTTAAATTTGAGATTCCATAAACATTTTAAATACATTAAATTAAACATAAAAGATTAGGAAACAATCGATGGGGGTTGTAAATAATTATAGAAATATCAAAATATGGGTATTTGAAGTTAAAAACAGAACTTTATAATGCAATGTATGATAAATTTAATGAGATAAATGAATAATAAATTAAATTTGTTAATGTTATTTATATATATTATTTATAATACCTGATTTATATATCTTTATATTGAATGAAAAATCAAATTTACCACTTTTGTTGATATGAATATGGTATAATTATTGAAACAATCATATTTTAATATTTATTAGGTAAGTTAATGAATATATTTATTAAGTAAATTTATTCGAATAGTTTAAATCCAGGATTACATAATTAATTAAAATATATTGACGTAAATGTACAAAATTACATGATATTAAGGTGAGTTTTGTAAACAACCGTAGAAATTTCAAAAATGTAGGTAAGTTAGAATAAGAATTTTATAATGCAGTGCATTTGTGTATTGATGTAGATGAATCATAAATTAAATTTGTTATTATTGCTTACGTATATAATTATGTTATGCAACTAATGAATTTATAAATCTAATGAATTTTATAACATTTTTATTAATATGAATATGGTACAAATATTAAAATTATCATATTTTATGATTTATTAGACAAATCAATAAGTAATAGTTTACCAAATTTAATTAAGTACTTTTAAGATTACGTGATTAATTCTAATATATGAAGTTAAATGTAAAATATTAGAAGAGAACCGAGAAGGTTTTGTAAAAGGTTATAGAAATTTTAAATAGGTATTTATAGTAAAAAACATAATTTTGTAATGCACTATATGATGAATTTATTGATACTTTTTTGATAATTTTTCTGATATTCTTTTTATTTTATTTTTTCAAAAATCAAATTTGAACTTAATCGCATGCTTCCCTGAACAAAATTTACTTTTTTTGAATTTTCTTTGCAAATGTGCAAATATTTGAAGTTTTTTGCAAAAAACGCAAATCTTTGCAGTTTTTACAGTAATTATTTACAGTCTGGTTGAAACTAAAAGTAATAATGTTTCTGAACATGTTTTGGAGAAGAAACGTCTGTGTATTTGGAAATTTAAATAGTGTATTTTACAAAGTACCCTATTGTTTATGTTATATTATATGTCATGTGACTTATGTATCTTACCCTATGAAAATGCAAGTTTACCATTTTGTTAATATGCATATGATGTACATATTGAAATTTTCATATTTTCATTAGTGGACGAATTAACGAATATTACTTAATATATTTATCTAATTAGTGTAAACTTAAGATTGCATAATTAGTTTAAATATATGAACTGAAACGTATAACATTAAGAGAAAGTGGATGAGTTTTGTAAATAATTATGGTATTTTTAAATATAGGTATTTTAAGTTAAAAGTAAAATTTTACAATGCAATGCATGACAAATGTGTTGAGATTAACGAATAACAAATTAAAACTTGTTATTGTTGTTTTATATGATTTATATATCATAACCGAATAAAAAAATTAATTTTACAATCTTGGTCGGTACAATAGTCTATACATATTGAATTGTCGTTTTTTAGTATGTATTAGAAATATTAGTTGACTGAATTTATTTAAATAGTTTAGATTTTGATTTATTTAATTAACCTAAATATATGGACTTAAATATAAAATGTTAGAAGTCAAGCGATAAATTATTTGTAAATAAGTATTTAAACTTTTTTTTAAAATTCGACCCATAACCTTGATGAAATCGAAGGGATGGAAGGAGCCCCGTTGCCTGGTCCGACCACAGACAGGAGGGAGGTTAGCCAGCACGACAAAAAGATTTGTTGCCCTCAACCATATTTAAACTTTTAAATGTATATAATAGATTATAAAATGATGACAGAGATTTAGCTAAATAATTTAATTGATAAATTAGAAGATTTAAAAATAAAATATCACTAGAGAATTAAGCTAAAAAGATAAAACTCCTATAATCAATGAGAGAGCTAAAAATTCTTCCGTTTTACTATTATTTAATAGATTAATTTGGATGTATTTTAATTTCTGTACCGTTATTTCATTTTAATTAAAATCATATAACACAACAAAACAAATAATTAATTAACTATAAATCAATTAAATTAAAAACCACAACTTAAATGTCCCGCTTAAATGCTCTGCTCAAATACCCCGAGCCGCAAACGCATTCCCCGTTCATCAATCTTCCTCGTTCATCAATCTTCCCCGATCAAGTACCCCGCTCAAATACCTCATTTTTGTTCGTCGTAAACACATATATAATGAGAAAATTTGGATATCCACGTACAAATAGATGTTTATACGGTTTGCTAGAATATGTTATCTTATTTTTAGAGCAATTCCCATCGTAGCAACTCCAAGGGTGAAGTATTCAGCCTAAATATCGAGGACGATATTCAAGGCCACTTCTCTTAGTTTGAATTTTAAGTTTTGATTGAGAAAACTAAAGTGAAACAGAAAAACCATTAATGAGCATCCATGTAAATTTACATAAAGTTTAAACACCGACCATTAAATGAGCTATTAAATGAGACGTATTCAGACGTTCATTTAATGAAGAGTTTAAACCTACTCTCATTTAATAGACATACAAGGCTAGATGTTTATTAAAGAAAAGTTTATTTGTTGGACTTCCCAGTTCAACTTTGAATATTTGGTGTCATTAATATTCAAGGTTGAATCTGTTTGGGATACTCTTAGTTTTAACTGGTAACGAAGCATGAATATTTAAAGTAGCAGTGTAGAAAGTGTTGTGTTGATAAGTATTACCAAGTAATTTTGATGAATTATTTTTATGTTTTAACATAGGTATAGGCAATTCATTCAATAAACCAAAGTTTTGTGATGCAATTGGTTATCATGTCGGTGTTGGGTTGATGAGGGTTAAGAATAGATAATGTATGTTTTTCCCCCTTCAAATTAATACCGTGTGAACTCTACAACGATGCCATAACTCATGTATAACAAGTGAATGTTTAATTACCACGAATGCTTGCATATTTCCCAACAAAATATAAGCTGATTTTGTACAGGATACAATTTGGTAAGTTTAACAGCCACAACACAAGGGTGGTACAAAACTACAAACAAAGCAACAGATAAGCAGGTGAATAAAATTTATAATTAACACAAGTATCATTGCATAATATCTACAGTGACGTAAATGAACTAGGAAGAAGATGATGTATATACAGACAAAAGCACCAAGTAGAGAAGACTGATACGCAGCCAAAAAAAGCAAAGAAGGGAAGAAAATCAAGCGGTAGGATAAGAGGAATCCATGGCAATGCCGCAAAGCCCTTCCTTAGCAGCCACATTCCTCTGCATGCGTATGTATCCGTTCTCACCCCACGAAGTACCCCATGAGTTTTTAACCAACCAATAATCCATCCCATCGTTGTCTGTGCCGTATCCAACGGCAGTCACGCCATGATCGAGCGAGGTGCCGCATTCACCCGTAAATACCCCGCTTGAATATAACTGAAAAGCAAAGCCTCCGGCATCTATCGAAACCGAAATCGGTTGATTTGCTACGGCCTTAAGAAGCGAAGATTCGCTGTTTGCTGGAACAACCTCGTAACCACTGATTTTGGCAGCGTGAGAAGCCGCCTCTTTCGCGTTGCAAGTGTCGTCTGCTCCTTTGTACGGGTAGTTGGTTTCGGTAGCAAGGCCTTTGTTTTTCATTATGAATTCGAAAGCGTCTTCCATTTCGCCTCCGTTGCATCCTTGGTCTTCCCCTTTTACATCGCAATCTACCAGCTCTTGCTCCGATAGTGATATCAGTTTTCCTGTGCTTATTTGGTTTATTCCTTCTGTTGCCCCTACGGCTGAGAATGCCCAACAGCTTCCTGTTTTTTTGTTTTTTTTCCATTCATATATACAATAATTCTGACGCAGCGTGATAAGCGAATTCGACGATGTCAATCAAATCCGTCCAGGATCCAATCCGATTAACGGAATTAATCGGTGAATTGATGCGGAATCGATGGATTGAAAATACCCAAATGCCCAAATCCGTTGATCTCGCGAGATACCGGACTTTAGCTATCTTTGACACGTTGATCGCGCACGATGCCGTGAGAGAAGATCTACGATTCTTCGAACATTGATCTAGCGCACTAGATTCCATGAATCGGCTTCAACAATCGTTGATTCGAGCGCACTCGAATATCCGAAGGTGGAGATAGGAGATAACACTCAACTACCAATTTTAATGGTGGCACAAGAGCACACAAAAGAAATTTTATTCAAATTCAACAACATTACAAATGACACAACATCCCTATTTATAGGGTCAACACACACAACTTAACAAGTTACAACATCAACGACTTAAAGAAAGTTACAACATCAACAGTACACGACTTAACAAAGCAGCGACCTAAAACATTAGCGACTTAACAAAAATCTCGCGACATAAATAGGCAGCGACTTAGGTTTCGCGACCTACTGGACTTTGTACGCGACATAAGAAATGGCAGCGACCTAACATCTTCTCGCAACATAAGAAAAGCTTCAGCGACTTAAGCCTCTTCACGACCTACTAGCTGGCGACTTACGAATCGCGACCTAACTGCTCGCGACATAAGGAAGATGCGGCATTGGCAATCTGGAGTTCGCGACCTACTGGACCTGCCTCGCGACTTAGCTGCTGGAGCGACATAAGGAATGGCAGCGATCTAAGGGGAAAGAGCGACCTGGACTGGAGCGACCTACGACTTTTGTTCGTCCGCGATCTAGGGCTCCGCGTTTCAGGGTTTCGCGATTCAGGGGAAGTGAATTTGAAGTTAGGTCATACGCGACCTATGGTGAATCGTTCGCGATTTGAGGGGATGGAGGAGGAGCGACCTATGCTAGAGCTTTGAACTTCTTCTTCCTCGCGATTTAGGAATCGCTCGATTCTGGTGAGTGCTGCATCATCCTCCCCTTGTTGGAAAGAATTCGTCCTCGAATTTAAAAGTTCTTCCCCATTAAACACGTCAGAAGTGTAAACATCCTCTGGCAGCTTCAACTTATAAGCGTTTTCATTGATCCGTTTTATAATTTCTACTGGACCAATCTTTCGGGCTTTCAACTTGTTATAAGCACCCACTGGGAAACGATCCTTCGTTAACACAGCATACACCCAATCACCCTCGTTGAACTCCACACTTCTTCTCTTTTTATCTGCAGCTCGTTTGTACTTCTCATTCGTCTTCTCCAAACGTTCTTGAACGATTCTATGACAATCTCTCAACTCATCAACGAAATCTAACGCCCGCTTAATCACTCCTTTCGGTTGTGGCACTACCGTTAAGTCCAACGGCCCCTTTGGCAAGCTTGAATATACAACTTGAAATTGGTTGTAACCAGTGCTTCGATTAACAGCATGGTTATGAGCAAACTCTGTCTGACACAACTTTAAGTCCCAACTCTTCAAATTGTCCGACACAAGACATCTCAACAGATTTCCCAATGATCTATTCACAACTTCAGTTTGCCCATTCGTCTGAGGATGATATGCACTACTAAAATTCAGCTTCGTCCCAACCATCTTCCACAGACTCAACCAAAAGTGACTCAGAAATCGAGTATCTCGGTCAGAAACAATAGATTCAGGTAACCCATGTAAACGATAGATTTCTTTAAAGAATAACTGTGCCACATGAACTGCATCCGTCGTTTTCTTACAAGCAATGAAATGTGCCATCTTCGAGAAACGGTCTACCACCACATATATAGAATCATTTCCCCGTTGAGTTCTAGGCAAACCCAAAACGAAATCCATGCTAACATCAACCCATGGTCTAGTAGGCACGGGCAATGGCATATACAATCTTGCATTCGTAGCTGTCCCCTTGGAAACTTGACATATGTGACATCTCTGCACAAATCTTTCAACTTCTTTTCTCATCGACGGCCAGAAATAAGATTGTGACACCAACTACAAGGTACGATCTTTGCCCACGTGACCCTCTTCATGCAATCCTTTGACAATCTTCAACCTCAAGCTACAATCCGGAATACACAATCGATTTCCTTTGAACAAGAATCCATCTTTCATCACAAAATCATCAGAACTCCCTTCTTGCACCTGATCCAGTACTTTCGCAAAATAAGAATCCGAAATAAGCAACTCTGGCAACAAATCAAATCCCACTACTTCCACTCGCATAGTTGTCAGCAAATGATTTCTACGGCTCAATGCATCGACAACTCGGTTTGTAACTCCTGATTTATGCTTCACAACGAAAGTAAACTGTTGTAAATAAGCAACCCACGAAGCATGCCTTGCTGAAATTTTATCTTGCCCCTGCAAATGTTTCAAAGCTTCATGGTCAGTGTATAGCACAAATTCTTTATGAAATAGATAGTGTCTCCAATGCTTTATGGCTTGGACTATAGCATAGAATTCCAAGTCATAAGTACTGTATCTCGTTTTAGCTCCCGTCAGTTTCTCACTAAAGTAGGCAATAGGATGACCCCTTTGACTCAACGTTCCCCCAATTCCAACCTTGGACGCATTAGTATTTAGCTCAAAGAGTAACTGAAAGTCCGGGTATCTAAGAATGGGCGTTGTGGTCAAGAGTGTCTTGATTCTCTGAAAAGCAGAATCAGCCTCTTCAGTCCAAACAAACTTCTTCCCTTTCATACATTCCGTAACTGGTGCCATCACGCTACTGAAGTGTGGAATGAATCTTCGGTAGAATGATGCTAAACCATGAAAACTCCTCACTTCTGTTATTGTCTTAGGATGTGGCCAATTTCGAATAGCTTCAACTTTACTCTGATCAACTTGAATACCATCCTTCGACACAATATAGCCCAAGAATAGAATACTTGTAGTCATGAAGGTACACTTCTTCATTGCAGCATAAAATTCCTCACGTCGTAAAACCAACAACACTTCCCGCAAATGCTGTTGGTGTTCTTCAGTGCTTCCACTGTAGATCAAGATGTCATTAAAATATACCACTACGAACTTCCCGATAAATGGTCGAAAAATCTGGTTCATGACTCTCATGAATGTACTTGGAGCATTTGACAAACCAAACGGCATCACCAACCATTCGTACAGACCCTCCCGAGTTTTAAAAGCAGTCTTCCACTCATCACCCGGTCTAATACGAATCTGATGGTATCCACTTTTCAAGTCAATCTTCGAAAACACAACAACACCGCTCAACTGATCCAAAAGATCATCCAGTCTCGGCATAGGAAATCGATATCTCACCGTAATCTTATTCAATGCTCTACTATCTGTGCACATTCTCCACGTTCCATCCTTCTTCGGCACCAACAAAGCTAGTACTGCACAAGGACTCAAACTCTCCTGAACACGCCCTTGTTCCAGTAATTCCTCCACCTATCTTCTCAACTCCTCGTGTTCCTTTGGACTCATCCGATAGTGCGGTCTATGAGGCAATGCAACACCTGGCACCAAGTCAATCTGATGTTGTATGTCTCTAAGCAGTGGTAACTCCTTCGGCAACTCCTCTGGAAACACATCTTTGAATTCCTCCAAAACTGGCTTCACTTTCTTTGGAAATTCAGTAACTTCACTGCTTTCATGCCCAATCAACATAAAAACTTCAGGGCTCTCATCTACCTCTTCCACGAACTCCTTCAAGGACAACAAAGTCTTCAATTCCTCAATCTCCTCCAGCTTGTTCTCATTCTGCTGTCACTTCTTCGGAACTAAAGTGATTTTCGTTCCCTCGAACAAGAAACTGTAGCTATTTGTTCGACCATTATGCTGTACCTCCCGATCGTACTGCCACGGCCTTCCCAACAGCAAATGGCAAACATCCATGTCAACCACGTCACACCAAATCTCATCTTTGTATTTCTTCCCAATAGAAAATGGAACATGAGCTCGCCTCTCTACCTTCACTTCTCCTCCTTTCCTCAACCAAGCAAGTTTATAAGGACTAGGATGTTTCTCCGTTTTCAACTTCAACTTCCTCACAGCTTCCATTGAAATGATATTATCATAACTCCCAGCGTCAATGACAAATTTATAGACCTTCCCCAAAATAGTGCACGTTGACTGAAAAATGTTACTCCTCAACCAACTCGACTCCTCTTCCTACTTCGGGGTTAAACAAGATCTCCGTAGCATCAGATTACATCCCTCGTCTCCCGACACCTCTTCCTCCTCCTCCTCATGGTGTGAATTGAGATCTTCTTCTACATCCTCATCTTCCACTTCAGCAATCATAGTTCTCTTCTTCGGTTTCCGATATTCGTTGCTCTTATGACCCACTTCCTGGCAATTATAGCATTTAAAATTGGTGTTGACTTTTGGTTTAGCCACTTCATGAACAACCAGCTTACTCGATGCTTTAGGAACATTAGAACTACTACCCTCTCCTTTGTTCTGCCCCGTAGAACTTGGAAACACACCTCCCCCACGTCTACCTTGTTTCTCCCAAGCCAACGCCTTTTGATGTGCTTCTGCCACAGATCTAGGGTCGAACATGTTCACCATATCCTGGATCTGTGTTCTAAGTCCCCCAACAAACCTAGCGGTCAATTGTTCTTCTGTCTCCATAATGTCATTTCGAGAATTCAACTGGTAGAACTCATCAGCATAATCAGTAACAGTCTTCGTCCCTTGCCTCAGGTTCTGTAATCTCTGATACATCAGTGATTGGTAATTGTAGGGCAAGAAAGTAGCCTTCATCAACTTCTTCATCTTCTCCCAAGCAACAATCTTCGACTTCCCCATCCACTCTCTAGTAAGTTTGGTTTGCTGCCACCACGCCATAGCTCTCTCCCTCAACCTAGTAGCAACCAACTTTACTTTACGATCTTCCGGAACCTCCTTGAAGTCAAAAATTTCCTCAACATAAGCTAGCCAATCAAGAAATTCCTCGGCCTGCATACCTCCCTTGAATTTCGGTATTTCAATTTTCATCCCGGACTCCCATTTGTGATCATACTCCGAATGATTTCTTCCTTGACCTCGTCCTCGTCCATGAACACTACCACCATCAAACTCCTCTTCAAAATCTGATGCATATCGATGTCGATCCTGACCACCAACATCTCTATTACCACCATTTCTTCCATCAATATCCCTTCGATCTACATTCCTCCGATCACGATCATTCACATTTCTATCACGATTTCGATCATCAACATTTCTATCACAATCTCGACCCACACTTCTATGATCACTATCAACACTTCTCTCTCGATTTGAATGTGGTGAAACTCTACTTCCCCCATGGTTAGATTTAGGTGAAACCCTTCTCTGATTTTGATTCATCTTCAACATCATTCTCTCTAATCGACCAATCCCTTCATTAAGCTTCTCATTAAAGTTTTCGTTAATTCTTTGCTCCATCTCATCGGCCTCTTCACTCCCATACAAAGCATCAATGTTGCGATAATGGTTAGCTCTTCTCGGAGGCATGATTAATCTTCAACAAATTCCAATAAAAACTTCACTTCGATCTAAAAATCTTCAAATCAAAACTACCCACTTGTTGAAATCTTCAAAAAAAAAACACCAAACGAACAAATCTCTTCAAAATCTCGAGAACCTAATTCTCCAAATGATGAAAATCTCGCACAAACTCCAAAAATCTACGCAAACTCCTTGCGATCTAGCTCTGATACCAAATGACGCAGCGTGATAAGCGAATTCGACAATGTCAATCGAATCCGTCCGGGTCCAATCCGATTAACGGAATTAATCGGTGAATTGATGCGGAATCGATGGATTGAAAATACCCAAATGCCCAAATCTGTTGATCTCGCGAGATACCAGACTTTAGCTATCTTCGACACGTTTATCGCGCACGATGCCGTGAGAGAAGATCTACGATTCTTCGAACGTTGATCTAGCGCACTAGATTCCGTGAACCGGCTTCAACAATCGTTGATTCGAGCGCACTCGAATATCCGAAGGTGGAGATAGGAGATAACACTCAACTACCAATTTTAATGGTGGCACAAGAGCACACAAAAGAAATTTTATTCAAATTCAACAACATTACAAATGACACAACATCCCTATTTATAGGGTTACAACACACACAACTTAACAAGTTACAACATCAACGACTTAAAGAAAGTTACAACATCAACAGTACACGACTTAACAAAGCAGCGACCTAAAACATTAGCGACTTAACAAAAATCTCGCGACATAAAGAGGCAGCGACTTAGGTTTCGCGACCTACTGGACTTCGTACGCGACATAAGAAATGGCAGCGACCTAACATCTTCTCGCGACATAAGAAAAGCTTCAGCGACTTAAGCCTATTCGCGACCTACTAGCTGGCGACTTACGAATCGCGACCTAACTGCTCGCGAAAGAAGGAAGATGCGGCATTGGCAATCTGGAGTTCGCGACCTACTGGATCTGCCTCGCGACCTAGCTGCTGGAGCGACATAAGGAATGGCAGCGATCTAAGGGGAAAGAGTGACCTGGACTGGAGCGACCTACGACTTTTGTTCGTCCGCGATCTAGGGCTCCGCGTTTCAGGGTTTCGCGATTCAGGGGAAGTGAATTTGAAGTTAGGTCGTACACGACCTATGGTGAATCGTTCGCGATTTGAGGGGATGGAGGAGGAGCGACCTATGCTGGAGCTTTGAACTTCTTCTTCCTCGCGATTTAGGAATCGCTCGATTCTGGTGAGTGCTGCATCAAATTCAATCTCAATGTTTTTTTGATCAAATGAGCTGTATATATGAAGCATGATCTGGTAGAAGATTTGGAAGTTCTATATGTATATATACTCACCACATTGACCTTGATCCTTAACAGGAGTCACCGCACCTTTCTTCCTCCAATCCATGCTCGCTGGCACTGCCGTGAAATTCTCATACCTGAAGCTTGACTGCTTCTTAAAAGCTCCGGAAGGCTTGAGCCGATTACGAGCTCTGAACTCATCGTTCGTAAGATCTGCGAATTTGTTGGCACTAAGCTTGAACCTGTACTGGTTTCCCAGCATTGAATGACTCCACCAGTTCCATATTAGCTTCAAATATACCGAACCGCGTCGCCTTCTCGGCTGCGTCTTTGTAAACTCGCTCATGCTTTGACATCCATTGCTCATGTCTCTCTTGCATTGACATTTCATTTAGCTCCCTGGCTGCCGACACAAATGCAGTCCAAATGGTACTGCTCAAAACTACAATGGCAAGTGATAGGAACATTTTAAGCTTTGATATTGCCATTTGTTCTGTTTTTATTTTATTTTAATTACTAATCGGATGAGTAAGAATGAAGTGATTCGTTAAAATGGTGAACATTGCTTCTTTATATAAACAGATGATCATGTGTTTTTTCTTTAATGACAAGCTTAGACTTTGTTTACAAATTAGTTCTGCATGCCGTGCCGTGTTATTCGAGGATCATATTGATTTAGACTTGAAAAGCAATACTGTTGTTCGTTTTCAAGTCTGCTTATATATATAATCTGTTTAATATGAGAGAGACCAATCTATCTGTCTATCTATTACTTAAACTTAAAACAGGATCTACTTCTTATTTACGTGTACACGCTGCTGCTCCACATTTCAAAATACTCGATTTTTGTGCTCTCTATTTTCTTTTTAACATACCAGCAAAGCACACGATCCCTTTTTGCAACCGCTGTTGACAAAACGCCAACATCCAATCCATCAACAAATTCGATTTAAGAACTCCATCCCCCTTGCGAATTTCGGATCAACAAATAATTAACCCTACATTTACCCCCTAGGCCCTACTCCACAGTCCTAAATAATTTATTCCCCTTCGTATCATACTCTTCGACCTACCGACTTCGACCGGTCTGCAATGGTGGATTTTCTGCCTGAAACGGAAGGGCTAACAGTTTACTAGGTATTTACTCAATCCACCTCTATCGTCTCGCTTGTTATTCTGTGTTGGTGTTGGCGATATGAAGTAAATCAATAGATTAAATTCCACGATCTCTCTTTTTTTTTCTTCTATAGTTTAGAATTCAATTAACTTCACAATAGATGTTGGATGTTTGTTCATGCTGTTATTCAACCCTCTTCTTTGATGGAAATTTCCTTTATTAACAGTACTGATTTTTAACATCATCGTTAATTTACGGTTATAGTTTTTTAACATTTCATAACAGATTACATGTTGAATTATGATTTATTTTCATTTCTCTGTTACTACCGGTGAACAACCATATAGTGTTTTTTAACCATGTCATCCATTGAAAAATGTTGGACGGAGTAATTATGGAATGCGCAAATTTGAATGGCGCAAGTGTTATTTAAAAAAAAAATTTGTGCTTCAGCATTTATGGAATGCGCAAATATATTTTTTGAATTTTTTTTAACACTTGCGCAGGTATAAAATGCTGAAGAAAATAAAACGAGGCCTAGTTTTGCAATTAGTTTTCTGTGATGCCTATTTCTACGATATGTTATTTTGTCAAGCACGGTTTAAAAAATTGTCCTAGATATTATGATTACATTACAAGTTATGGACATTAAGACTGTCACTGAAACTATCATAATTTTTTTTAAATAGGAGGCAACTGTGGTTATTTAATTGCGTTGTTATATTTTCATTTTTCTTACAAAAATCAATTTTCAATATGGTGATGTTTATGTAATATATAGTAGTTTAAACTGTGCACATAGCATTACAATTATTTATTTCTATACAATGGAAGTACGGTGGTAGTTCAGGATTAACCGTTTGATTTTAGTTTGCCTGTGTGTATCTATAATTTTGTTTATTATTAGCTATAGTAAGATGTACTATAGTCCTGTTTCAATTTTTTATTATTATAATAGGTTGCTAAATTTAAGGTTGTTGAAAACTGCATCTTAGTTGAATCTCCTGCTTTATGACGCTTTACAATTATGTACCTAACATTGGCTGTGACATGAATGGCTTGAGAACTTTCGTACTTGAAGTTATATTTTATATCTTTTTTCAGCAAGTGATTGAAGTGGAAAGAAAATTTTGCACTATTCAAATCTATTGTCAATTCTGAGCTAAGCAAATTATTAATTGCTCTTTATGTCTGGCAATCATGGTGATCACGTACCATTATATCAGTGCAAATCAAACTAACTCGGTTATAGTTCAACATGATACTGCAATGTTCGTCCTGCCCATCTTTTATCTTAAGTCTATTAAAAATTGGAAAACAAGTTGTGTATAAAATGTGTGTTACCTTAGTTCCATGTTCTGCTACAGGTTTGTACTTTATTTGTACATCTGTACCAATACCTTCAAGGCTGTCAGTGAAAGTTGTGACGTACAATATGAACCATAATTTTGGTTCGGTTAATTGTTATTCTTTGGAATTTATGGTGTAATGGTATAATTTTACACCAACTTTCTGCAATATTTGTAAACTTCGTCCCTACTGTAAACTCCACTTAAGATATAAATTTATCATTCTAGCTTTCTAAAAGTGTTGTTCATATTTGGTCTATTCGTACCATTGGAATCAGTTTCAGCACAATGATTAATTTGTTAGTTATGCTAACTTATGCATAGTATGCTATTTTAGGTATGTCCTCCATCAGCTGTGTACATTTTAATACCTAAACTCTTTGTGCCAACTTAAATCCTATATCATATAAGCCCTGCCAAAAAAGCCTTCTACATTTAAGTCTGCCTTTGCACTACAAGGACGGCAGCAGATAGCGACGACTTTTAGCTGTCGCCGGCCGTCGCTAGCCGTTGCTAAAATAGCGACGGCTCCGTCACCAAAATAGCGACGGCTCGCGACTGCAAATGTGCCACGTGGAAATTTTCCAACGACTAAATGGCGTCACTAGCCGTCGCTACGCGACACAAAATTTTTGCACTTTAGCCATCGCTAGCCGTCGTCAGCCGTCGTTAATCTGAAGCAAAATTTGTGCACTTGCACAACCCATACACACTTCAAACAACAACCATCAAATAACATCATCACAACCAATATACACTATATTCATCAACTATAGCCATCATATATCCATCATATAACATCACTATACATTCAAACAATATAAAATCCAACAAAATCTCATTTTCAAATCCAACCAAATCAAACAATATAAAATCCAACCAAATCTCATTTTCAAATCCAACCAAATCAAACAATATAAAATCCAACCAAATCCATTAACCAGAATATGTACATAGTAACCCGAAATTTCTACATAATATCCCGACATATATATACATAATAGCCAACCAAATCCATCAACTAGAAGTCATCAAAATATGTACATAATATCCTGAAATATATATACACCAAACCAACCAAGTTCTCCATGACCATCCCAGAAATAATAATCAGGCACGAAACCATATTGATCCAAATGTACTTCAACTATATCCGGTTTCCAATGCTTCAAATGTTGGCACTTACTACACGGGCAACGAATTTCTGTGTTGTTTCGGTTATTAGATTTAGCAAATCTAATAAATTCGTGTACACCGTTGTAGAAATGTTGCTTTATTGATCCCTTCTTTCCAGTTCCGACTTCATACATCCAAGTACGGTCGAGAAAATAATTAAACATTTTTCCTGATTTGAAAATGTATGTTAGACAGTTTAAATCATTAATTTTCAACCATTCTCCATTGTAAACAGTTCACCGTTGCAGAAAATTCAAAATAAAAACTTCACTTTATTTTTTAATTTTTTAGTATTTTGGTTTTCACTTCGGTGGTCAGTCATCCTACTTTTCATTACAAACACAATAATGTAATTACATTTTATAAATCATTTCAGATTAAACGGTTCAACAAAATTTCGGCAGCACTTCCCTTCTGTTCCCTGTATCGTACACAAATGCGTGGACACAGGGAACGTAAAGGAAGTGCTATCGAAATTTTGTAACCGTTTAAAATGAAATGATTTATAATATGTAATTACTTTATTGTGTTTGTAACTTGTCCAATACAGAAACAAATCCGACAAATATTGTATCAGATGAATATAAATGTTCGTTCCGTTACCAAAACGAACATCCATATAACGATCATATACAACACTTGCCAGACGGGGCCAAAGCCAATCTAACAGATAAAAAAATTTCTTTAAATTTTATCAAATATTGTTGTTCTTTTCAAATTTTGACAATGTTTCAACTATTTAAATTTTATTTAATAAATTTGTATATTTAAATTTTAGTTAAACATTCAATTAACAATTTTAGTTCAATATTCATTTCTTTATTTTTTTACGACATAGATTTTAGCGGAATATTTGTTGTTGTTATATTCATTTCTTAATTACTTTACAAACTCGATTTTAGTACAATATCAGTTGTTTTTAAAGTCATTTCCTAATTTTTAAAAAAAAAATAGATATTTGCAGAATTTTAATGTTCTCATATTCATTTTTTAATTTTTTGTATAAACTTTATTTTTGTACAATATATACAACCTTTTGTATTTTTGCCGTCGCAAGCCGTCGCTAGCCATCACTAAAATTATTAAAATGGTCGTCGCTAGCCGTCGCTAAATCAACAAGATAAATAGAAGAATTATCATTGAAGATAATTAGAAAACTATAAAAATCTAATTATTAAATAAAAATTTGTCAATTTAAGTTCACTTAACAACTTAAATTTGTAATTTATCAATTTCATAAACTATGAAATACTTTCATGTAAATTTATCAATAACCAAGTTAATCATTAATATACACTATTTTTTCACCTAAAACAACTAACCATGTTAATCGCCAACACTAATTATCTACATCAACCATTTATTCAACTTGATCATGATAAACTAATTAATGTAATACTGTTATACGTCTAGTATACCAAAACAGAGAATAATTAATTATAAACTCGTCTCACAAGTTTATTAAACAGATTTCTACTACTCTAGAAGTCTGTATTAGTTAATTGAAGTAATAGTTATGTCGTAATTAATTTACAACAACAAATTAACAACTATAGTAATAATAACTATAGTGCTAAATCAACCGTTATACTATTTAATGAAATAGTATACCGCAGAAAGAAAAAGAAATATATATGTATATATAAATCTAACCGGTTGAAAATGGAAATTCCGTCTGAGACTTGTCGTTACAATTTCCTTAAGACTTTATTTAAAGTCTCCCAAGATACAACAGACGTAATCTGCACGAGATTTTAATGAGTATGTCAACTCTGTGATATATTATTTAGAGCAGCGAAGAAGGAAGAAGCAAAAGAAATTAGACTGTAATTGAATGAGAATGTGATCAGGATTCTCTTCTATTTATAATTTCGTCCGCACCCCTTCGAACAGTCGCGTCTGCCTGAAAGGTTGCACCCGTTTCCTTTCATTGCTGCTATTCATTAACGGGCCGCACCCGTTCGCTCCTGCTGCCGCACCCGTTCGCGTCTAACGGGTCGCACCCGCTTCCGGGTGCGTTTGTTCGCCAAAAACCCGCGCCCGCTTCAGAAGTCGCACCTCCTCAGTTAATTCGCGTCCGCTTACGAATAGTTGCGTCTGTTCGTATAGCCTGCAACTGTTAAAAAGCCCGGTCCAGTTTTGCAGTAAAAATAGGATCATATTAGACCCAAACCCGAGCCCGGCCCGGGTCGGTTCGGTCGGACGGACGGCGGCGGCGCGCGCGCGTGTGTGGTGGTGATGCATGATCTCCCTCCTCACAACAAAGCAAACATTTGGGTGCCCCTAGGCCCCAACATCTTCATTGCAAAGCCATATATAAACTAGTATGGCTTAGCAATTTTGGCGATGTGGAACTTTATGTATGTTTCATTCATTTTGTTCTTTAGGAATTCCAACAATCCCCCACATGAATGATAATATACATATCCCCCACATAAAGCGAAATATCACAGAGTACATATGGAATAATGCTTTATCGTGGATAAGTAGATATTTCACTTTGAACTTTCCCTAGTTAAAACTTATCGGATCTACTTGGCTAATCGGTGAATTATTTCATCTTGAACCGTCGGCCTTTATTGTATATCCAAACAATAAGCTTTACGAAGCATTGATTCCCTTCTCATCCAATCTCTTGGTTGTGTTTATTTTGGTCCTGAACAAATTTGTTTGGTTCTGCGAGTGTTTATAGAAAATATAAGCCTTTAATATTCTCATAGAACCGACCCAGCTCACACTAACATAGGTGATCGCAACCATTAAGAGTATCCTACATATACTCCACTTGTTATATTCAAGATATGGTCATCATTAAAAAACATAGTTTTAACCTTTAAATACTTCTGTAGGCATGCATTTATATTGTGCACCGTAGGAATGGAGTTGGACTATGTCCACACAAATGCATTACGTCTTGAGTTATTCAGAACTGGTTTGCCTATTGATCCTAGTCCGTGGGATCTCCATTCGCTAGGATAGGTTTCCGTATAAGACAACTCTTGGTGGTTTAGGCTTTTAAACCCATTCCCCTCGATGCGCAGTCAATTTTCTCTCTTGATAAACCTTTAGGAAATGGATCCACTAGGTTATCATTTGTTCTCACATAATCTATGAAAATACTTCCATTTGAGAGTAACTGCCTAACTGTGTTATGGCGTCGACGAATGTGTCGTGACTTTCCATTATACACAAAGTTGTGCGCTCTGCTTAGCGCGGCTTGGTTATGACAGTGTATGCATATGGCCGGTATAGGTTTAGGCCAAAATGGAATATCTTCTAAAAAATGACGAAGCCATTCTGCTTCTTCGCCTGCTTTATCTAAAGCGATGAACTCCGATTCCATAGTGGATCGAGCTATGCATGTTTGTTTAGTAGATTTCCATGACACTGCTGCCCCTGCTAAGGTAAATACATAACCACTTTGTTGATTTTGATTCCTCTGAATCAGCAATCCAATTTGCATCACTATATCTTTCTAGGACGGCAGGATATTTTCCATAATGTAAGGAATAATTAGTGGTATTTTTTAAATATCCAAGCACTCTCATTAGTGCTTTCCAGTGTTCCTTTCCTGGATTGCTTGTATACCTGCTTAATCGACTTACCGCGTAAGCGATATCTGGTCTAGTGCTATTCATGAGATACATTAAGCATCCTATTACACGAGAGTATTCCAGTTGCATTACACTCTCATTAGTGTTTTTATGCCAAGTTTGACTTTCTTGGGAGGCGGAACTGGAACTTTTGCCAAGCACCCCCACACTTTGAGGTATTTAAAGCTTGGTTTGTGTCCTTCCCATAACTCATATGGAATTGTTCATGTTTTATTGTGAGGGACTTTGTTTAATATGTGATTAGACATATTTAAGGCTTCCCCCCACAAGTTCGTCGGTAGACCAGAGGTAAAAGCATGGCATTAATCATGTCTTTTAACGTTCTGTTCTTCCTCTCGGCTACACCATTTTGTTGTGGTGAATATGGAGCTGTTGTTTGATGAATTATACCATTTTCGGCACAGAACTGTTCAAATGGTGATTCATATTCTCCACCTCGATCAGATCTCAATATCTTAATCTTTTTATTTAACTGATTTTCTACCTTAGCTTTGTACTTTATAAATGATGTAATTGCTTCATCTTTACTATTCAAAAGATATACATAGAAATATCACGTATAATCGTCAATAAACGTGATAAGGTACTTTTTCCCACCTCTTGTAGGTAATGATTTAAAATCACATAAATCTATATGAACCAAACCTAGTGGTTCGGTGCTTCTATCAACAGATTGAAATGGTTTTTTAACCATTTTTGCTTCTACATATGTCTCACATTTGTAGTTCTTATTTACTTGGAATGTCAGAATTAATCCCAAGTTTGATAGTTCAACTGTTGTCATCTCTGTTTTTGTGAAAACAGGAAAGTCTTAAGATGTTATACGTCTAGTATACCAAAACAGAGAATAATCAATTATAAACTCGTCTCACAAGTTTATTAAACAGATTTCTACTAATCTAGAAGTCTGTATTAGTTAATTGAAGTAATAGTTATGTCGTAATTAAATTACAACAACAAATTAACAACTATAGTAATAATAACTATAGTGCTAAATCAACCGTTATACTATTTAATGAAATAGTATACCGCAGAAAGAAAAAGAAATATATATGTATATATAAATCTAACCGGTTGAAAATGGAAATTCCGTCTGAGGCTTGTCGTGACAATTTCCTTAAGACTTTATTTAAAGTCTCCCAAGATACAACAGACGTAATCTGCACGAGATTGTAATGAGTATGTCAACTCTGTGATATATTATTTAGAGCAGCGAAGAAGGAAGAAGCAGAAGAAATTAGACTGTAATTGAATGAGAATGTGATCAGGATTCTCTTCTATTTATAATTTCGTCCGCACCCCTTCGAACTGTCACGTCTGCTTGAAAGGTTGCACCCGTTTGCTTTCATTGCTGCTATTCATTAACGGGCCGCACCCGTTCGCTCCTGCTGCCGCACCCGTTCGCGTCTAACGGGTCGCACCCGCTTCCGGCTGCGTCTGTTCGCCAAAAACCCGCGCCCGCTTCAGAAGTCGCACCTCCTCAGTTAATTCGCGTCCGCTTATGAATAGTTGCGTCTGTTCGTATAGCCTGCAACTGTTAAAAAGCCCGGCCCAGTTTTGCAGTAAAAATAGGATCATATTAGACCCAAACCCGAACCCGAGCCCGTCCCGGGTCGGTTCGGTCGGACGGACGGCGACGGCGCGCGCGCGTGTGTTGTGGTGATGCATGATCTCCCTCCTCACAACGAAGCAAACATTTGGGTGCCCCTAGGCCCCAACATCTTCATTGCAAAGCCATATATAAAATAGTATGGCTTAGCAATTTTGGCGATGTGGGAATTTATGTATGTTTCATTCATTTTGTTCTTTAGGAATTCCAACAATCCCCTACATGAATGATAATATACATATCCCCCACATAAAGCGAAATATCACAGAGTACATATGGAATAATGCTTTATCGTGGATAAGTAGATATTTCACTTTGAACTTTCCCTAGTTAAAACTTATCGGATCTACTTGGCTAATCGGTGAATTATTTCATTTTGAACCATCGGCCTTTATTGTATATCCAGACAATAAGCTTTACGAAGCATTGATTCCCTTCTCATCCAATCTCTTGGTTGTGTTTATTTTGGTCCTGAACAAATTTGTTTGGTTCTACGAGTGTTTATAGAAAATATAAGCCTTTAATATTCTCATAGAGCCGACCTAGCTCACACTAACATAGGTGATCGCAACCATTAAGAGTATCCTACATATACTCCACTTGTTATATTCAAGATATGGTCATCATTAAAAAACATAGTTTTAACCTTTAAATAATTCTGTAGGCATGCATTTATATTGTGCACCATAGAAATGGAGTTGGACTATGTCCACGCAAATGCATTACGTCTTGAGTTATTCAGAACTGGTTTGTCTATTGATCCTAGTCCGTGGGATCTCCATTCGCTAGGATAGGTTTCCGTATAAGACAACTCTTGGTGGTTTAGGCTTTTAAACCCATTCCCCTAGATGCGCAGTCAATTTTCTCTCTTGATAAACCTTTAGTAAATGGATCCGCTAGGTTATCATTTGTTCTCACATAATCTATGGAAATAGTTCCATTTGAGAGTAACTGCCTAACTATGTTATAGCGTCGACGAATGTGTTGTGACTTTCCATTATACACAAAGTTGTGCGCTCTGCTTAGCGCAGCTTGGTTATGACAGTGTATGCATATGGCCGGTACAGGTTTAGGCCAAAATGGAATATCTTTTAAAAAATGACGAAGCCATTCTACTTCTTCGCCTGCTTTATCTAAAGAAATGAACTCCGATTCCATAGTGGATCGAGCTATGCATGTTTGTTTAGTAGATTTCCATGACACTGCTGCCCCTGCTAAGGTAAATACATAACCACTTTGTTGATTTTGATTCCTTTGAATTAGCAATCCAAATTGCATCAATATATCCTTCTAGGAAGGCAGGATATTTTCCATAATGTAAGGAATAATTAGTGGTATTTTTTAAATATCCAAGCACTCTCATTAGCGCTTTCCAGTGTTCCTTTCCTAGATTGCTTGTATACCTGCTTAATCGACTTACCGCGTAAGCGATATCTGGTCTAGTGCTATTCATGAGATACATTAAGCATCCTATTACACGAGAGTATTCCAGTTGCATTACACTCTCATTAGTGTTTTTATGCCAATTAAGTTTGACTTTCTTGGGAGGCGGAACTGGAACTTTTGCCAAGCACCCCCACACTTTGAGGTATTTAAAGCTTGGTTTGTGTCCTTTCCATAACTCATATGGAATTGTTCATGTTTTATTGTGAGGGACTTTGTTTAATATGTGATTAGACATATTTAAGGCTTCCCCCCACAAGTTCGTCGGTAGACCAGAGGTAAAAGCATGGCATTAATCATGTCTTTTAACGTTCTGTTCTTTCTCTCGGCTACACCATTTTGTTGTGGTGAATATGGAGCTGTTATTTGATGAATTATACCATTTTCGGCACAGAACTGTTCAAATGGTGATTCATATTCTCCACCTCGATCAGATCTCAATATCTTGATCTTTTTATTTAACTGATTTTCTACCTCAGCTTTGTACTTTATAAATGATGTAATTGCTTCATCTTTACTATTCAAAAGATATACATAGAAATATCGCATATAATCGTCAATAAACGTGATAAAGTACTTTTTCCCACCTCTTGTAGGTAATGATTTAAAATCACATAAATCTGTATGAACCAAACCTAGTGGTTCGGTGCTTCTATCAACAGATTGAAATGGGTTTTTAACCATTTTTGCTTCTACATATGTCTCACATTTGTAGTTCTTATTTACTTGGAATGTCGGAATTAATCCCAAGTTTGATAGTTCAACTGTTGTCATCTCTGTTTTTGTGAAAACAGGAAAGTCTTAAGATGTTATACGTCTAGTATACCAAAACAGAGAATAATCAATTATAAACTCGTCTCACAAGTTTATTAAACAGATTTCTACTACTCTAGAAGTCTGTATTAGTTAATTGAAGTAATAGTTATGTCGTAATTAAATTACAACAACAAATTAACAACTATAGTAATAATAACTATAGTGCTTAAATAACCGTTATACTATTTAATGAAATAGTATACCGCAGAAAGTAAAAGAAATATATATGTATATATGAATCTAACCGGTTGAAAATGGAAATTCCGTCTGAGGCTTGTCATGACAATTTCCTTAAGACTTTATTTAAAGTCTCTCAAGATACAACAGACGTAATCTGCACGAGATTGTAATGAGTATGTCAACTCTGTGATATATTATTTAGAGCAGCGAAGAAGGAAGAAGCAGAAGAAATTAGACTGTAATTGAATGAGAATGTGATCAGGATTCTCTTCTATTTATAATTTCGTCCGCACCCCTTCGAACAGTCGCGTCTGCCTGAAAGGTTGCACCCGTTTCCTTTCATTGCTGCTATTCATTAACAGGCCGCACCCGTTCGCGTCTAACGGGTCGCACCCGCTTTCGGCTGCGTCTGTTCGCCAAAAACCCACGCCCACTTCAGAAGTCGCACCTCCTCAGTTAATTTGCGTCCGCTTACGAATAGTTGCGTCTGTTCGTATAGCCTGCAACTGTTAAAAAGCCCAGCCCAGTTTTGCAGTAAAAATAGGATCATATTAGACCCAAACCCGAACCCGAGCCCGGCCCGTGTCGGTTTGGTCGGACGGACGGCGGCGGCGCGCGCGCGTGTGTGGTGGTGATGCACGATCTCCCTCCTCACAACGAAGCAAACATTTGGGTGCCCCTAGACCCCAACATCTTCATTGCAAAGCCATATATAAACTAGTATGGCTTAGCAATTTTGGCGATGTGGGACTTTATGTATGTTTCATTCATTTTGTTCTTTAGGAATTCCAATAATCCCCCACATGAATGATAATATACATATCCCCCACATAAAGCGAAATATGACAGAGTACATATGGAATAATGCTTTATCGTGGATAAGTAGATATTTCACTTTGAACTTTCCCTAGTTAAAACTTATCGGATCTACTTGGCTAATCGGTGAATTATTTCATCTTGAACCGTCGGCCTTTATTGTATATCCAAACAATAAGCTTTACGAAGCATTGATTCCCTTCTCATCCAATCTCTTGGTTGTGTTTATTTTGGTCCTGAACAAATTTGTTTGGTTCTGCGAGTGTTTATAGAAAATATAAGCCTTTAATATTCTCATAGAGCCGACCCAGCTCACACTAACATAGGTGATCGCAACCATTAAGAGTATCCTACATATACTCCACTTGTTATATTCAAGATATGGTCATCATTAAAAAACATAGTTTTAACCTTTAAATACTTCTGTAGGCATGCATTTATATTGTGCACCATAGGAATGGAGTCGGACTATGTCCACGTAAATGCATTACGTCTTGAGTTATTCAGAACTGGTTTGCCTATTGATCCTAGTCCGTGGGATCTCCATTCGCTAGGATAGGTTTCCGTATAAGACAACTCTTGGTGGTTTAGGCTTTTAAACCCATTCCCCTCGATGCGCAGTCAATTTTCTCTCTTGATAAACCTTTAGTAAATGGATCTGCTAGGTTATCATTTGTTCTCACATAATCTATGGAAATAGTTCCATTTGAGAGTAACTGCCTAACTGTGTTATGGCGTCGACGAATGTGTCGTGACTTTCCATTATACACAAAGTTGTGCGCTCTGCTTAGCGCAGCTTGGTTATGACAGTGTATGCATATGGCCGGTACAAGTTTAGGCCAAAATGGAATATCTTCTAAAAAATGATGAAGCCATTCTGCTTCTTCGCCTGCTTTATCTAAAGCGATGAACTCCGATTCCATAGTGGATCGAGCTATGCATGTTTGTTTAGTAGATTTCCATGACACTGCTGCCCCTGCTAAGGTAAATACATAACCACTTTGTTGATTTTGATTCCTCTTAATCAGCAATCCAATTTGCATCACTATATCCTTCTAGGACGGCAGGATATTTTCCATAATGTAAGGAATAATTGGTGGTATTTTTTTAATATCCAAGCACTCTCATTAGTGCTTTCCAGTGTTCCTTTCCTGGATTGCTTGTATACCTGCTTAATCGACTTACCGCGTAAGCGATATCTGGTCTAGTGCTATTCATGAGATACATTAAGCATCCTATTACACGAGAGTATTCCAGTTGCATTACACTCTCATTAGTGTTTTTATGCCAATTAAGTTTGACTTTCGTGGGAGGCGGAACTGGAACTTTTGCCAAGCAACCCCACACTTTGAGGTATTTAAAGCTTGGTTTGTGTCTTTTCCATAACTCATATGGAATTGTTCATGTTTTATTGTGAGGGACTTTGTTTAATATGTGATTAGACATATTTAAGGCTTCCCCCCACAAGTTCGTCGGTAGACCCGAGGTAAAAGCATGGCATTAATCATGTCTTTTAACGTTCTGTTCTTCCTCTCGGCTACACCATTTTGTTGTGGTGAATATGGAGCTATTGTTTGATGAATTATACCATTTTCGTCACAGAACTGTTCAAATGGTGATTCATATTCTCCACCTCGATCAGATCTCAATATCTTGATCTTTTTATTTAACTGATTTTCTACCTCAGCTTTGTACTTTATAAATGATGTAATTGCTTCATCTTTACTATTCAAAAGATATACATAGAAATATCGCGTATAATCGTCAATAAACGTGATAAAGTACCTTTTCCCACCTCTTGTAGGTAATGATTTAAAATCACATAAATCTGTATGAACCAAACCTAGTGGTTCGGTGCTTCTATCAACAGATTGAAATGGTTTTTTAACCATTTTTGCTTCTACATATGTCTCACATTTGTAGTTCTTATTTACTTGGAATGTCGGAATTAATCACAAGTTTGATAGTTCAACTGTTGTCATCTCTGTTTTTGTGAAAACAGGAAAGTCTTAAGATGTTATACGTCTAGTATACCAAAACAGAGAATAATCAATTATAAACTCGTCTCACAAGTTTATTAAACAGATTTCTACTACTCTAGAAGTCTGTATTAGTTAATTGAAGTAATAGTTATGTCGTAATTAAATTACAACAACAAATTAACAACTATAGTAATAATAACTATAGTGCTAAATCGACCGTTATACTATTTAATGAAATAGTATACCGCAGAAAGAAAAAGAAATATATATGTATATATAAATCTAACCGGTTGAAAATGGAAATTCCGTCTGAGGCTTGTCGTGACAATTTTCTTAAGACTTTATTTAAAGTCTCCCAAGATACAACAGACGTAATCTGCACGAGATTGTAATGAGTATGTCAACTCTGTGATATATTATTTAGAGCAGCGAAGAAGGAAGAAGCAGAAGAAATTAGACTGTAATTGAATGAGAATGTGATCGGGATTCTCTTCTATTTATAATTTCGTCCGCACCCCTTCGAACAGTCGCGTCTGCCTGAAAGTTTGCACCCGTTTCCTTTCGTTGCTGCTATTCATTAACGGGCCGCACCCGTTCGCTCCTGCTGCCGCATCCGTTCGCGTCTAACGGGTCGCACCCGCTTCCGGCTGCGTCTGTTCGCCAAAAACCCGCGCCCGCTACAGAAGTCGCACCTCCTCAGTTAATTCGCATCCGCTTACAAATAGTTGCGTCTGTTCGTATAGCCTGCAACTGTTAAAAAGCCCGGCCCAGTTTTGAAGTAAAAATAGGATCATATTTGACCCAAACCCGAACCCGAGCCCGGCCCGGGTCGGTTCGGTCGGACGGACGGCGGCGGCGCGCGCGCGTGTGTGGTGGTGATGCATGATCTCCCTCCTCACAACGAAGCAAACATTTGGGTGCCCCTAGGCCCCAACATCTTCATTGCAAAGCCATATATAAACTAGTATGGCTTAGCAATTTTGGCGATGTGAGACTTTATGTATGTTTCATTCATTTTGTTCTTTAGGAATTCCAACAATCCCCAACATGAATGATAATATACATATCCCCCACATAAAGCGAAATATCACAGAGTACATATGGAATAATGCTTTATCGTGGATAATTAGATATTTCACTTTGAACTTTCCCTAGTTAAAACTTATCGGATCTACTTGGCTAATCGGTGAATTATTTCATCTTGAACCGTCGGCCTTTATTGTATATCCAGACAATAAGCTTTACGAAGCATTGATTCCCTTCTCATCCAATCTCTTGGTTGTATTCATTTTGGTCCTGAACAAATTTGTTTGGTTCTGCGAGTGTTTATAGAAAATATAAGCCTTTAATATTCTCATAGAGACGACCCAGCTCACACTAACATAGGTGATCGCAACCATTAAGAGTATCCTACATATACTCCACTTGTTATATTCAAGATATGGTCATCATTAAAAAACATAGTTTTAACCTTTAAATACTTCTGTAGGCATACATTTATATTGTGCACTATAGGAATGGAGTTGGACTATGTCCACGCAAATGCATTATGTCTTGAGTTATTCAGAACTGGTTTGCCTATTGATCCTAGTCCGTGGGATCTCCATTCGCTAGGATAGGTTTCCGTATAAGACAACTCTTGGTGGTTTAGGCTTTTAAACCCATTCCCCTCGACGCGCAGTGTCAATTTTCTCTCTTGATAAACCTTTAGTTAATGGATCCGCTAGGTTATCATTTTTCTCACATAATCTATGGAAATAGTTCCATTTCAGAGTAACTGCCTAACTGTGTTATGGCGTCGACGAATGTGTCGTGACTTTCCATTATACACAAAGTTGTGCGCTCTGCTTAGCGCAGCTTGGTTATGACAGTGTATGCATATGGCCGGTACAGGTTTAGGCCAAAATGGAATATCTTCTAAAAAATGACGAAGCCATTCTACTTCTTCGCCTACTTTATCTAAAGCGATGAACTCCGATTCCATAGTGGATCGAGCTATGCATGTTTGTTTAGTAGATTTCCATGACACTACTGCCCCTGCTAAGGTAAATACATAACCACTTTGTTGATTTTGATTCCTCTGAATCAGCAATCCAATTTGCATCACTATATCCTTCTAGGACGGCAGGATATTTTCCATAATGTAAGGAATAATTAGTGGTATTTTTTAAATATCCAAGCACTCTCATTAGTGCTTTCCAGTGTTCCTTTCCTGGATTGCTTGTATACCTGCTTAATCGACTTACCGCGTAAGCGATATCTGGTCTAGTGCTATTCATGAGATACATTAAGCATCCTATTACACGAGAGTATTCCAGTTGCATTACACTCTCATTAGTGTTTTTATGCCAATTAAGTTTGACTTTCTTGGGAGGCGGAACTGGAACTTTTGCCAAGCACCCCCACACTTTGAGGTATTTAAAGCTTGGTTTGTGTCCTTCCCATAACTCATATGGAATTGTTCATGTTTTATTGTGAGGGACTTTGTTTAATATGTGATTAGACATATTTAAGGCTTCCCCCCACAAGTTCGTCGGTAGACCAGAGGTAAAAGCATGGCATTAATCATGTCTTTTAACGTTCTGTTCTTCTTCTCGGCTACACCAATTTGTTGTGGTGAATATGGAGCTGTTGTTTGATGAATTATACCATTTTCGGCACAGAACTGTTCAAATGGTGATTCATATTCTCCACCTCGATCAGATCTCAATATCTTGATCTTTTTATTTAACTGATTTTCTACCTCAGCTTTGTACTTTATAAATGATGTAATTGCTTCATCTTTACTATTCAAAAGATATACATAGAAATATCGCGTATAATCGTCAATAAACGTGATAATGTACTTTTTCCCACCTCTTGTAGGTAATGATTTAAAATCACATAAATCTATATGAACCAAACCTAGTGGTTCGGTGCTTCTATCAACAGATTGAAATGGTTTTTTAACCATTTTTGCTTCTACATATGTCTCACATTTGTAGTTCTTATTTACTTGGAATGTCGGAATTAATCCCTAGTTTGATAGTTCAACTGTTGTCATCTCTGTTTTTGTGAAAACAGGAAAGTCTTAAGATGTTATACGTCTAGTATACCAAAACAGAGAATAATCAATTATAAACTCGTCTCACCAGTTTATTAAACAGATTTCTACTACTCTAGAAGTCTGTATTAGTTAATTAAAGTAATAGTTATGTCGTAATTAAATTACAACAACAAATTAACAACTATAGTAATAATAACTATAGTGCTAAATCGACCGTTATACTATTTAATGAAATAGTATACCGCAGAAAGAAAAAGAAATATATATGTATATATAAATCTAACCGGTTGAAAATGGAAATTCCGTCTGAGGCTTGTCGTGACAATTTTCTTAAGACTTTATTTAAAGTCTCGCAAGATACAACAGACATAATCTGCACGAGATTGTAATGAGTATGTCAACTCTGTGATATATTATTTAGAGCAGCGAAGAAGGAAGAAGCAGAAGAAATTAGACTGTAATTGAATGAGAATGTGATCGGGATTCTCTTCTATTTATAATTTCGTCCGCACCCCTTCGAACAGTCGCATCTGCCTGAAAGGTTGCACCCGTTTCCTTTCATTGCTGCTATTCATTAACGGGCCGCACCCGTTCGCTCCTGCTGCCGCACCCGTTCGCGTCTAACGGGTCGCACCCGCTTCCGGGTGCGTTTGTTCGCCAAAAACTCGCGCCCGCTTCAGAAGTCGCACCTCCTCAGTTAATTCGCGTCCGCTTACGAATAGTTGCGTCTGTTCGTATAGCCTGCAACTGTTAAAAAGCCCGGCCCAGTTTTGCAGTAAAAATAGGATCATATTAGACCCAAACCCGAACCCGAACCCGAGCCCGGCCCGGGTCGGTTCGGTCGGACGGACGGCGGCGGCGCGCGTGCGTGTGTGGTGGTGATGCATGATCTCCCTCCTCACAACGAAGCAAACATTTGGGTGCCCCTAGGCCCCAACATCTTCATTGCAAAGCCATATATAAACTAGTATGGCTTAGCAATTTTGGCAATGTGGGACTTTATGTATGTTTCATTCATTTTGTTCTTTAGGAATTCCAACAATCCCCTACATGAATGATAATATACATATCCCCCACATAAAGCGAAATATCACAGAGTACATAGGGAATAATGCTTTATCGTGGATAAGTAGATATTCACTTTGAACTTTCCCTAGTTAAAACTTATCGGATCTACTTGGCTAATCGGTGAATTATTTCATCTTGAACCGTCGGCCTTTATTGTATATCCAGACAATAAGCTTTACGAAGCATTGATTCCCTTCTCATCCAATCTCTTGGTTGTGTTCATTTTGGTCCTGAACAAATTTGTTTGGTTCTGCGAGTGTTTATAGAAAATATAAGCCTTTAATATTCTCATAGAGCCGACCCAGCTCACACTAACATAGGTGATCGCAACCATTAAGAGTATCCTACATATACTCCACTTGTTATATTCAAGATATGGTCATCATTAAAAAACATAGTTTTAACCTTTAAATACTTCTGTAGGCATGCATTTATATTGTGCACCATAGGAATGGAGTTGGACTATGTCCACGCAAATGCATTACGTCTTGAGTTATTCAGAACTGGTTTGCCTATCGATCCTAGTCCGTGGGATCTCCATTCGCTAGGATAGGTTTCCGTATAAGACAACTCTTGGTGGTTTAGGCTTTTAAACCCATTCCCCTCGATGCGCAGTCAATTTTCTCTCTTGATAAACCTTTAGTAAATGGATCCGCTAAGTTATCATTTGTTCTCACATAATCTATGGAAATAGTTCCATTTGAGAGTAACTTCCTAACTGTATTATGGCGTCGACGAATGTGTCATGACTTTCCATTATACACAAAGTTGTGCGCTCTGCTTAGCGCGGCTTGGTTATGACAGTGTATGCATATGGCCGGTATAGGTTTAGGCCAAAATGGAATATCTTCTAAAAAATGACGAAGCCATTCTGCTTCTTCGCCTGCTTTATCTAAAGCGATGAACTCCGATTCCATAGTGGATCGAGCTATGCATGTTTGTTTAGTAGATTTCCATGACACTGCTGCCCCTGCTAAGGTAAATACATAACCACTTTGTTGATTTTGATTCCTCTGAATCAGCAATCCAATTTGCATCACTATATCCTTCTAGGACGGTAGGATATTTTCCATAATGTAAGGAATAATTAGTGGTATTTTTTAAATATCCAAGCACTCTCATTAGTGCTTTCCAATGTTCCTTTCCTGGATTGCTTGTATACCTGCTTAATCGACTTACCGCGTAAGCGATATCTGGTCTAGTGCTATTCATGAGATACATTAAGCATCCTATTACACGAGAGTATTCCAGTTGCATTACACTCTCATTAGTGTTTTTATGCCAAGTTTGACTTTCTTGGGAGGCGGAATTGGAACTTTTGCCAAGCACCCCCACACTTTGAGGTATTTAAAGCTTGGTTTGTGTCCTTTCCATAACTCATATGGAATTGTTCATGTTTTATTGTGTGGGACTTTGTTTAATATGTGATTAGACATATTTAAGGCTTCCCCCCACAAGTTCGTCGGTAGACCAGAGGTAAAAGCATGGCATTAATCATGTCTTTTAACGTTCTGTTCTTCCTCTCGGCTACACCATTTTATTGTGGTGAATATGGAGCTGTTGTTTGATGAATTATACCATTTTCGGTACAAAACTGTTCAAATGGTGATTCATATTCTCCACCTCGATCAGATCTCAATATCTTGATCTTTTTATTTAACTGATTTTCTACCTCAGCTTTGTACTTTATAAATGATGTAATTGCTTCATCTTTACTATTCAAAAGATATACATAGAAATATCGCGTATAATCATCAATAAACGTGATAAAGTACTTTTTCCCACCTCTTGTAGGTAATGATTTAAAATCACATAAATCTGTATGAACCAAACCTAGTGGTTCGGTGCTTCTATCAACAGATTGAAATGGTTTTTTAACCATTTTTGCTTCTACATATGTCTCACATTTGTAGTTCTTATTTACTTGGAATGTCGGAATTAATCCCAAGTTTGATAGTTCAACTGTTGTCATCTCTGTTTTTGTGAAAACAGGGAAGTCTTAAAATGTTATACGTCTAGTATACCAAAACAGAGAATAATCAATTATAAACTCGTCTCACAAGTTTATTAAACAGATTTCTACTACTCTAGAAGTCTGTATTAGTTAATTGAAGTAATAGTTATGTCGTAATTAAATTACAACAACAAATTAACAACTATAGTAATAATAACTATAGTGCTAAATCAACCGTTATACTATTTAATGAAATAGTATACCGCAGAAAGAAAAAGAAATATATATGTATATATAAATCTAACCGGTTGAAAATGGAAATTCCGTCTGAGGCTTGTCGTGACAATTTCCTTAAGACTTTATTTAAAGTCTCACAAGATACAACAGACGTAATCTGCACGAGATTGTAATGAGTATGTCAACCCTGTGATATATTATTTAGAGCAGCGAAGAAGGAAGAAGCAGAAGAAATTAGACTGTAATTGAATGAGAATGTGATCAGGATTCTCTTCTATTTATAATTTCGTCCGCACCCCTTCGAACAGTCGCGTCTGCCAGAAAGGTTGCACCCGTTTCCTTTCATTGCTGCTATTCATTAACGGGCCGCACCCGTTCGCTCCTACTGCTGCACCCGTTCGCGTCTAACGGGTCGCACCCGCTTCCGGCTGCGTCTGTTCGCCAAAAACCCGCGCCCGCTTCAGAAGTCGCACCTCCTCAGTTAATTCGCGTCCGCTTACGAATAGTTGCGTCTGTTCGTATAGCCTGCAACTATTAAAAAACCCGGCCCAGTTTTGAAGTAAAAATAGGACCATATTAGACCCGAACCCGAACCCGAGCCCGGCCCGGGTCGGTTCGGTCGGACGGACGGCGGCGGCGCGCACGCGTGTGTGGTGGTGATGCATGATCTCCATCCTCACAACGAAGCAAACATTTGGGTGCCCCTAGGCCCCAACATCTTCATTGCAAAGCCATATATAAACTAGTATGGCTTAGCAATTTTGGCGATGTGGGACTTTATGTATGTTCCATTCATTTTGTTCTTTAGGAATTCCAACAATCCCCCACATGAATGATAATATACATATCCCCCACATAAAGCGAAATATCACAGAGTACATATGGAATAATGCTTTATCGTGGATAAGTAGATATTTCACTTTGAACTTTCCCTAGTTAAAACTTATCGGATCTACTTGGCTAATCGGTGAATTATTTCATCTTGAACCGTCGGCCTTTATTGTATATCCAGACAATAAGCTTTACGAAGCATTGATTCCCTTCTCATCCAATCTCTTGGTTGTGTTCATTTTGGTCCTGAACAAATTTGTTTGGTTCTGCGAGTGTTTATAGAAAATATAAGCCTTTAATATTCTCATAGAGCCGACCCAGCTCACACTAACATAGGTGATCGCAACTATTAAGAGTATCCTACATATACTCCACTTGTTATATTCAAGATATGGTCATCATTAAAAAAAACATAGTTTTAACCTTTAAATACTTCTGTAGGCATGCATTTATATTGTGCACCATAGGAATGGAGTTGGACTATGTCCACGCAAATGCATTACGTCTTGAGTTATTCAGAACTGGTTTGCCTATTGATCCTAGTCCGTGGGATCTCCATTCGCTATGATAGGTTTCCGTATAAGACAACTCTTGGTGGTTTAGGCTTTTAAACCCATTCCCCTCGATGCGCAGTCAATTTTCTCTCTTGATAAACCTTTAGTAAATGGATCCGCTAGGTTATCATTTGTTCTCACATAATCTATGGAAATAGTTCCATTTGAGAGTAACTACCTAACTGTGTTATGGCGTCGACGAATGTGTCGTGACTTTCCATTATACACAAAGTTGTGCGCTCTGCTTAGCGCAGGTTGGTTATGACAGTGTATGCATATGGCCGGTACAGGTTTAGGCCAAAATGGAATATCTTCTAAAAAATGACGAAGCCATTCTGCTTCTTCGCCTGCTTTATCTAAAGCGATGAACTCCGATTCCATAGTGGATAGAGCTATGCATGTTTGTTTAGTAGATTTCCATGACACTGCTGTCCCTGCTAAGGTAAATACATAACCACTTTGTTGATTTTGATTCCTCTGAATCAGCAATCCAATTTGCATCACTATATCCTTCTAGGACGGCAGGATATTTTCCATATTGTAAGGAATAATTAGTGGTATTTTTTAAATATCCAAGCACTCTCATTAGTGCTTTCCAGTGTTCCTTTCCTGGATTGCTTGTATACCTGCTTAATCGACTTACCGCATAAGCGATATCTGGTCTAGTGCTATTCATGAGATACATTAAGCATCCTATTACACGAGAGTATTCCAGTTGCATTACACTCTTATTAGTGTTTTTATGCCAAGTTTGACTTTCTTGGGAGGCGGAACTGGAACTTTTGCCAAGCACCCCCACACTTTGAGGTATTTAAAGCTTGGTTTGTGTCCTTTCCATAACTCATATGGAATTGTTCATGTTTTATTGTGAGGGACTTTGTTTAATATGTGATTAGACATATTTAAGGCTTCCCTCCACAAGTTCGTCGGTAGACCAGAGGTAAAAGCATGGCATTAATCATGTCTTTTAATGTTCTGTTCTTCCTCTCGGCTACACCATTTTGTTGTGGTGAATATGGAGCTGTTGTTTGATGAATTATACCATTTTCGGCACAAAACTGTTCAAATGGTGATTCATATTCTCCACCTCGATCAGATCTCAATATCTTGATCTTTTTATTTAATTGATTTTCTACCTCAGCTTTGTACTTTATAAATGATGTAATTGCTTCATCTTTACTATTCAAAAGATATACATAGAAATATCGTGTATAATCGTCAATAAACGTGATAAAGTACTTTTTCCCACCTATTGTAGGTAATGATTTAAAATCACATAAATCTGTATGAACCAAACCTAGTGGTTCGGTGCTTCTATCAACAGATTGAAATGGTTTTTTAACCATTTTTGCTTCTACATATGTCTCACATTTGTAGTTCTTATTTACTTGGAATGTCAGAATTAATCCCAAGTTTGATAGTTCAACTGTTGTCATCTCTGTTTTTGTGAAAACAGGAAAGTCTTAAGATGTTATACGTCTAGTATACCAAAACAGAGAATAATCAATTATAAACTCGTCTTACAAGTTTATTAAACAGATTTCTACTACTCTAGAAGTCTGTATTAGTTAATTAAAGTAATAGTTATGCCGTAATTAGATTACAACAATAAATTAACAACTATAGTAATAATAACTATAGTGCTAAATCAACCGTTATACTATTTAATGAAATAGTATACCGCAGAAAGAAAAAGAAATATATATGTATATATAAATCTAACCGGTTGAAAATGGAAATTCCGTCTGAGGCTTGTCGTGACAATTTCCTTAAGACTTTATTTAAAGTCTACCAAGATACAACATACGTAATCTGCACGAGATTGTAATGAGTATGTGAACTCTGTGATATATTATTTAGAGCAGCGAAGAAGGAAGAAGCAGAAGAAATTAGACTGTAATTGAATGAGAATGTGATCAGGATTCTCTTCTATTTATAATTTCGTCCGCACCCCTTCGAACAGTCGCGTCTGCTTGAAAGGTTGCACCCGTTTCCTTTCATTGCGGCTATTCATTAACGGGCCGCACCCGTTCGCTCCTGCTGCCGCACCCGTTCGCGTCTAACGGGTCGCACCCGCTTCCGGCTGCGTCTGTTCGCCAAAAACCCGCGCCTGCTTCAGAAGTCGCACCTCCTCAGTTAATTCACGTCCGCTTACGAATAGTTGCGTCTGTTCGTATAGCCTGCAACTGTTAAAAAGCCCGGCCCAGTTTTGCAGTAAAAAAAGGATCATATTAGACCCAAACCCGAGCCCGGCCCGGGTCGGTTCGGTCGGACGAACGGCGGCGCGCGCGCGTGTGTGGTGGTGATGCATGATCTCCCTCCTCACAACGAAGCAAACATTTGGGTGCCCCTAGGCGCCAACATCTTCATTGCAAAGCCACATATAAACTAGTATGGCTTAGCAATTTTGGCGATGTGGGACTTTATGTATGTTTCATTCATTTTGTTCTTTAGGAATTCCAACAATCCCCCACATGAATGATAATATACATATCCCCCACATAAAGCGAAATATCACAGAGTACATATGGAATAATGCTTTATCGTGGATAAGTAGATATTTCACTTTGAACTTTCCCTAGTTAAAACTTATCGGATCTACTTGGCTAATCGGTGAATTATTTCATCTTGAACCGTCGACCTTTATTGTATATCCAGACAATAAGCTTTACGAAGCATTGATTCCCTTCTCATCCAATCTCTTAGTTGTGTTCATTTTGGTCCTGAACAAATTTGTTTGGTTCTGCGAGTGTTTATAGAAAATATAAGCCTTTAATATTCTCATAGAGCCGACCCAGCTCACACTAACATAGGTGATCGCAACCATTAAGAGTATCCTACATATACTCCACTTGTTATATTCAAGATATGGTCATCATTAAAAAACATAGTTTTAACCTTTAAATACTTCTGTAGGCATGCATTTATATTGTGCACCATAGGAATGGAGTTGGACTATGTCCACGCAAATGCATTACGTCTTGAGTTATTTAGAACTGGTTTGCCTATTGATCCTAGTCCGTGGGATCTCCATTCGCTATGATAGGTTTCCCTATAAGACAACTCTTGGTGGTTTAGGCTTTTAAACCCATTCCCGTCGATGCGCAGTCAATTTTCTCTCTTGATAAACCTTTAGTAAATGGATCCGCTAGGTTATCATTTGTTCTCACATAATCTATGGAAATAGTTCCATTTGAGAGTAACTGCCTAACTGTGTTATGGCGTCGACGAATGTGTCGTGACTTTCCATTATACACAAAGTTGTGCGCTCTGCTTAGCGCAGCTTGGTTATGACAGTGTATGCATATGGCCGGTACAGGTTTAGGCCAAAATGGATTATCTTCTAAAAATGACGATGCCATTCTGCTTCTTCGCCTACTTTATCTAAAGCGATGAACTCCGATTCCATAGTGGATAGAGCTATGCATGTTTGTTTAGTAGATTTCCATGACACAGCTGCCCCTGCTAAGGTAAATACATAACCACTTTGTTGATTTTGATTCCTCTGAATCAGCAATCCAATTTGCATCACTATATCCTTCTAGGACGGCAGGATATTTTCCATAATGTAAGGAATAATTAGTGGTATTTTTTAAATATCCAAGCACTCTCATTAGTGCTTTCCAGTGTTCCTTTCCTGGATTGCTTGTATACCTGCTTAATCGACTTACCACATAAGCGATATCTGGTCTAGTGCTATTCATGAGATACATTAAGCATCCTATTACACGAGAGTATTCCAGTTGCATTACACTCTTATTAGTGTTTTTATGCCAAGTTTGACTTTCTTGGGAGGCGGAACTGGAACTTTTGCCAAGCACCCCCACACTTTGAGGTATTTAAAGCTTGGTTTATGTCCTTTCCATAACTCATATGGAATTGTTCATGTTTTATTGTGAGGGACTTTGTTTAATATGTGATTAGACATATTTTAGGCTTCCCTCCACAAGTTCGTCGGTAGACCAGAGGTAAAAGCATGGCATTAATCATGTCTTTTAACGTTCTGTTCTTCCTCTCGGCTACACCATTTTGTTGTGGTGAATATGGAGCTGTTGTTTGATGAATTATACCATTTTCGGCATAGAACTGTTCAAATGGTGATTCATATTCTCCACCTCGATCAGATCTCAATATCTTGATCTTTTTATTTAACTGATTTTCTACCTCAGCTTTGTACTTTATAAATGATGTAATTGCTTCATCTTTACTATTCAAAAGATATACATAGAAATATCGCGTATAATCGTCAATAAACGTGATAAAGTACTTTTTCCCACCTATTGTAGGTAATGATTTAAAATCACATAAATCTGTATGAACCAAACCTAGTGGTTCGGTGCTTCTATCAACAGATTGAAATGGTTTTTTAACCATTTTTGCTTCTACATATGTCTCACATTTGTAGTTCTTATTTACTTGGAATGTCGGAATTAATCCCAAGTTTGATAGTTCAACTGTTGTCATCTCTGTTTTTGTGAAAGCAGGAAAGTCTTAAGATGTTATACGTCTAGTATACCAAAACAGAGAATAATCAATTATAAACTCGTCTTACAAGTTTATTAAACAGATTTCTACTACTCTAGAAGTCTGTATTAGTTAATTAAAGTAATAGTTATGTCGTAATTAGATTACAACAATAAATTAACAACTACAGTAATAATAACTATAGTGCTAAATCAACCGTTATACTATTTAATGAAATAGTATACCGCAGAAAGAAAAAGAAATATATATGTATATATAAATCTAACCGGTTGAAAATGGAAATTCCGTCTGAGGCTTGTCGTGACAATTTCCTTAAGACTTTATTTAAAGTCTCCCAAGATACAACAGACGTAATCTGCACGAGATTGTAATGAGTATGTGAACTCTGTGATATATTATTTAGAGCAGCGAAGAAGGAAGAAGCAGAAGAAATTAGACTGTAATTGAATGAGAATGTGATCAGGATTCTCTTCTATTTATAATTTCGTCCGCACCCCTTCGAACAGTCGCGTCTGCATGAAAGGTTGCACCCGTTTCCTTTCATTGCTGCTATTCATTAACGGGCCACACCCGTTCGCTCCTACTGCCGCACCCGTTCGCGTCTAACGGGTCGCACCCGCTTTCGGCTGCGTTTGTTCGCCAAAAACCCACGCCCGCTTCAGAAGTTGCACCTCCTCAGTTAATTCGCGTCCGCTTACGAATAGTTGCGTCTGTTCGTATAGCCTGCAACTGTTAAAAAGCCCGACCCAGTTTTGCAGTAAAAAAAGGATCATATTAGACCCAAACCCGAGCCCGGCCCGGGTCGGTTCGGTCGAACGGACGGACGGACGGCGGCGCGCGCGCATGTGTGGTGGTGATGCATGATCTCCCTCCTCACAACGAAGCAAACATTTGGGTGCCCCTAGGCCCCAACATCTTCATTGCAAAGCCATATATAAACTAGTATGGCTTAGCAATTTTGGCGATGTGGGACTTTATGTATGTTTCATTCATTTTGTTCTTTAGGAATTCCAACAATCCCCCACATGAATGATAATATACATATCCCCCACATAAAGCGAAATATCACAGAGTACATATGGAATAATGCTTTATCGTGGATAAGTAGATATTTCACTTTGAACTTTCCCTAGTTAAAACTTATCGGATCTACTTGGCTAATCGGTGAATTATTTCATCTTGAACCGTCGGCCTTTATTGTATATCCAGACAATAAGCTTTACGAAGCATTGATTCCCTTCTCATCCAATCTCTTGGTTGTGTTCATTTTGGTCCTGAACAAATTTGTTTGGTTCTGCGAGTGTTTATAGAAAATATAAGCCTTTAATATTCTCATAGAGCCGACCCAGCTCACACTAACATAGGTGATCGCAACCATTAAGAGTATCCTACATATACTCCACTTGTTATATTCAAGATATGGTCATCATTAAAAAACATAGTTTTAACCTTTAAATACTTCTGTAGGCATGCATTTATATTGTGCACCATAGGAATGGAGTTGGACTATGTCCACGCAAATGCATTACGTCTTGAGTTATTCACAACTGGTTTGCCTATTGATCCTAGTCCGTGGGATCTCCATTCGCTATGATAGGTTTCCGTATAAGACAACTCTTGGTGGTTTAGGCTTTTAAACCCATTCCCGTCGATGCGCAGTCAATTTTCTCTCTTGATAAACCTTTAGTAAATGGATCCGCTAGGTTATCATTTGTTCTCACATAATCTATGGAAATAGTTCCATTTGAGAGTAACTGCCTAACTGTGTTATGGCGTCGACGAATGTGTCGTGACTTTCCATTATACACAAAGTTGTGCGCTCTGCTTAGCGCAGCTTGGTTATGACAGTGTATGCATATGGCCGGTACAGGTTTAGGCCAAAATGGAATATCTTCTAAAAAATGACGAAGCCATTCTGCTTCTTCGCCTGCTTTATCTAAAGCGATGAACTCCGATTCCATAGTGGATAGAGCTATGCATGTTTGTTTAGTAGATTTCCATGACACTGCTACCCCTGCTAAGGTAAATACATAACCACTTTGTTGATTTTGATTCCTCTGAATCAGCAATCCAATTTGAATCACTATATCCTTCTAGGACGGCAGGATATTTTCCATAATGTAAGGAATAATTAGTGGTATTTTTTAAATATCCAAGCACTCTCATTAGTGCTTTCCAGTGTTCCTTTCCTGGATTGCTTGTATACCTGCTTAATCGACTTACCGCATAAGCGATATCTGGTCTAGTGCTATTCATGAGATACATTAAGCATCCTATTACACGAGAGTATTCCAGTTGCATTACACTCTTATTAGTGTTTTTATGCCAAGTTTGACTTTCTTGGGAGGCGGAACTGGAACTTTTGCCAAGCACCCCCACACTTTGAGGTATTTAAAGCTTGGTTTATGTCCTTTCCATAACTCATATGGAATTGTTCATGTTTTATTGTGAGGGACTTTGTTTAATATGTGATTAGACATATTTAAGGCTTCCCTCCACAAGTTCGTCGGTAGACCAGAGGTAAAAGCATGGCATTAATCATGTCTTTTAACGTTCTGTTCTTCCTCTCGGCTACACCATTTTGTTGTGGTGAATATGGAGCTGTTGTTTGAAGAATTATACCATTTTCAGCACAGAACTGTTCAAATGGTGATTCATATTCTCCACCTCGATCAGATCTCAATATCTTGATCTTTTTATTTAACTGATTTTCTACCTCAGCTTTGTACTTTATAAATGATGTAATTGCTTCATCTTTACTATTCAAAAGATATACATAGAAATATCGCGTATAATCGTCAATAAACGTGATAAAGTACTTTTTCCCACCTATTGTAGGTAATGATTTAAAATCACATAAATCTGTATGAACCAAACCTAGTGGTTCGGTGCTTCTATCAACAGATTGAAATGGTTTTTTAACCATTTTTGCTTCTACATATGTCTCACATTTGTAGTTCTTATTTACTTGGAATGTCGGAATTAATCCCAAGTTTGATAGTTCAACTGTTGTCATCTCTGTTTTTGTGAAAACAGGAAAGTCTTAAGATGTTATACGTCTAGTATACCAAAACAGAGAATAATCAATTATAAACTCGTCTTACAAGTTTATTAAACAGATTTCTACTACTCTAGAAGTCTGTATTAGTTAATTAAAGTAATAGTTATGTCGTAATTAAATTACAATAACAAATTAACAACTATAGTAATAATAACTATAGTGCTAAATCAACCGTTATACTATTTAATGAAATAGTATACCGCAGAAAGAAAAAGAAATATATATGTATATATAAATCTAACCGATTGAAAATGGAAATTCCGTCTGAGGCTTGTCGTGACAATTTCCTTAAGACTTTATTTAAATTCTCCCAAGATACAACAGACGTAATCTGCACGAGATTGTAATGAGTATGTGAACTCTGTGATATATTATTTAGAGCAGCGAAGAAGGAAGAAGCAGAAGAAATTAGACTATAATTGAATGAGAATGTGATCAGGATTCTCTTCTATTTATAATTTCGTCCGCACCCCTTCGAACAGTCGCGTCTGCCTGAAAGGTTGCACCCGTTTCCTTTCATTGCTGCTATTCATTAATGGGCCGCACCCGTTCGCTCCTGCTGCCGCACCCGTTCGCGTCTAACGGGTCGCACCCGCTTCCGGCTGCGTCTGTTCGCCAAAAACCCGCGCCCGCTTCAGAATTCGCACCTCCTCAGTTAATTCGCGTCCGCTTACGAATAGTTGCGTCTGTTCGTATAGCCTGCAACTGTTAAAAAGCCCGGCCCAGTTTTGCAGTAAAAAAAGGATCATATTAGACCCAAACCCGAGCCCGGCCCGGGTCGGTTCGGTCGGACAGACGGCGGCGGCGCGCGCGTGTGTGTGGTGGTGATGCATGATCTACCTCCTCACAACGAAGCAAACATTTGGGTGCCCCTAGGCCCCAACATCTTCATTGCAAAGCCATATATAAACTAGTATGGCTTAGCAATTTTGGCGATGTGGGACTTTATGTATGTTTCATTCATTTTGTTCTTTAGGAATTCCAACAATCCCCCACATGAATGATAATATACATATCCCCCACATAAAGCGAAATATCACAGAGTACATATGGAATAATGCTTTATCGTGGATAAGTAGATATTTCACTTTGAACTTTCCCTAGTTAAAACTTATCGGATCTACTTGGCTAATCGGTGAATTATTTCATCTTGAACCGTCGGCCTTTATTGTATATCCAGACAATAAACTTTACGAAGCATTGATTCCCTTCTCATCCAATCTCTTGGTTGTGTTCATTTTGGTCCTGAACAAATTTGTTTGGTTCTGCGAGTGTTTATAGAAAATATAAGCCTTTAATATTCTCATAGAGCCGACCCAGCTCACACTAACATAGGTGATCGCTACCATTAAGAGTATCCTACATATACTCCACTTGCTATATTCAAGATATGGTCATCATTAAAAAACATAGTTTTAACCTTTAAATACTTCTGTAGGCATGCATTTATATTGTGCACCATAGGAATGGAGTTGGACTATGTCCACGCAAATGCATTACGTCTTGAATTATTCAGAACTGGTTTGCCTATTGATCCTAGTCCGTGGGATCTCCATTCGCTAGGATAGGTTTCCGTATAAGACAACTCTTGGTAGTTTAGGCTTTTAAACCCATTCCCCTCGATGCGCAGTCAATTTTCTCTCTTGATAAACCTTTAGTAAATGGATCCGCTAGGTTATCATTTGTTCTCACATAATCTATGGAAATAGTTCCATTTGAGAGTAACTGCCTAACTGTGTTATGGCGTCGACGAATGTGTCGTGACTTTCCATTATACACAAAGTTGTGTGCTCTGCTTAGCGCACCTTGGTTATGACAGTTTATGCATATGGCCGGTACAGGTTTAGGCCAAAATGGAATATCTTTTAAAAAATGACGAAGCCATTCTGCTTCTTCGCCTGCTTTATCTAAAGCGATGTACTCCGATTCCATAGTGGATCGAGCTATGCATGTTTGTTTAGTAGATTTCCATGACACTGCTGCCCCTGCTAAGGTAAATACATAACCACTTTGTTGATTTTGATTCCTCTGAATCAGCAATCCAATTTGCATCACTATATCCTTCTAGGACGGCAGGATATTTTCCATAATGTAAGGAATAATTAGTGGTATTTTTTAAATATCCAAGCACTCTCATTAGTGCTTTCCAGTGTTCCTTTCCTGGATTGCTTGTATACCTGCTTAATCGACTTACCGCGTAAGCGATATCTGGTCTTGTGCTATTCATGAGATACATTAAGCATCCTATTACACGAGAGTATTCCAGTTGCATTACACTCTCATTAGTGTTTTTATGCCAAGTTTGACTTTCTTGGGAGGCGGAACTGGAACTTTTGCCAAGCACCCCCACACTTTGAGGTATTTAAAGCTTGGTTTGTGTCCTTTCCATAACTCATATGGAATTGTTCATGTTTTATTGTGAGGGACTTTGTTTAATATGTGATTAGACATATTTAAGGCTTCCCCCCACAAGTTCGTCGGTAGACCAGAGGTAAAAGCATGGCATTAATCATGTCTTTTAACTTTCTGTTCTTCCTCTCGGCTACACCATTTTGTTGTGGTGAATATGGAGCTGTTGTTTGATGAATTATACCATTTTCGGCACAGAACTGTTCAAATGGTGATTCATATTCTCCACCTCGATCAGATCTCAATATCTTGATCTTTTTATTTAACTGATTTTCTACCTCAGCTTTGTACTTTATAAATGATGTAATTGCTTCATCTTTACTATAAAAAAGATATACATAGAAATATCGCGTATAATCGTCAATAAACGTGATAAAGTACTTTTTCCCACCTCTTGTAGGTAATGATTTTAAATCACATAAATCTGTATGAACCAAACCTAGTGGTTCGGTGCTTCTATCGACAGATTGAAATGGTTTTTTAACCATTTTTGCTTCTACATATGTCTCACATTTGTAGTTCTTATTTACTTGGAATGTCGGAATTAATCCCAAGTTTGATAGTTCAACTGTTGTCATCTCTGTTTTTGTGAAAACAGGAAAGTCTTAAGATGTTATACGTCTAGTATACCAAAACAGAGAATAATCAATTATAAACTCGTCTCACAAGTTTATTAAACAGATTTCTACTACTCTAGAAGTCTGTATTAGTTAATTGAAGTAATAGTTATGTCGTAATTAAATTACAACAACAAATTAACAACTATAGTAATAATACCTATAGTGCTAAATCAAACGTTATACTATTTAATGAAATAGTATACCGCAGAAAGAAAAAGAAATATATATGTATATATAACTCTAACCGGTTGAAAATGGAAATTCCGTCTGAGGCTTGTCGTGACAATTTCCTTAAGACTTTATTTAAAGTCTCCGAAGATACAACAGACGTAATCTGCACGAGATTGTAATGAGTATGTCAACTTTGTGATATATTATTTAGAGCAGCGAAGAAGGAAGAAGCAGAATAAATTAGACTGTAATTGAATGAGAATGTGATCAGGATTCTCTTCTATTTATAATTTCATCCGCACCCCTTCGAACAGTCGCGTCTGCCTGAAAGGTTGCACCTATTTCCTTTCATTGCTGCTATTCATTAACGGACCGCACCCGTTCGCTCCTGCTGCCGCACCCGTTCGCGTCTGACGGGTCGCACCCGCTTCCGGCTGCGTCTGGTCGCCAAAAACCCACGCCCGCTTAAGAAGTCGCACCTCCTCAGTTAATTCGCGTCCGCTTACGAATAGTTGCGTCTGTTCGTATAGCCTGCAACTGTTAAAAAGCCCGGCCCAGTTTTGCAGTAAAAATAGGATCATAATAGACCCAAACCTGAACCCGAACCCGAGCCCGACCCGGGTCGGTTCGGTCGGACGGAAGGCGGCGGCGCGCGCGCGTGTGTGGTGGTGATGCATGATCTCCCTCCTCACAACGTAGCAAACATTTGGGTGCCCCTAGGCCCCAACATCTTCATTGCAAAGCCATATATAAACTAGTATGGCTTAGCAATTTTGGCGATGTGGGACTTTATGTATGTTTCATTCATTTTGTTCTTTAGGAATTCCAACAATCCCCCACATGAATTATAATATACATATTCCCCACATAAAGCGAAATATCACAGAGTACATATGGAATAATGCTTTATCGTGGATAAGTAGATATTTCACTTTGAACTTTCCCTAGTTAAAACTTATCGGATCTACTTGGCTAATCGGTGAATTATTTCATCTTGAACCGTCGGCCTTTATTGTATATCCAGACAATAAGCTTTACGAAGCATTGATTCCCTTCTCATCCAATCTCTTGGTTGTGTTCATTTTGGTCCTGAACAAATTGTTTGGTTCTGCGAGTGTTTATAGAAAATATAAGCCTTTAATATTCTCATAGAGCCGACCCAGCTCACACTAACATAGATGATCGCAACCATTAAGAGTATCCTACATATACTCCACTTGTTATATTCAAGATATGGTCATCATTAAAAAACATAGTTTTAACCTTTAAATACTTCTGTAGGCATGCATTTATATTGTGTACCATAGGAATGGAGTTGGACTATGTCCACGCAAATGCATTACATCTTGAGTTATTCAGAACTGGTTTGCCTATTGATCCTAATCCGTGGGATCTCCATTCGCTAGGATAGGTTTCCGTATAAGACAACTCTTGGTGGTTTAGGCTTTTAAACCCATTCCCCTCGATGCGCAGTCAATTTTCTCTCTTGATAAACCTTTAGTAAATGGATCCGCTAGGTTATCATTTGTTCTCACATAATCTATGGAAATAGTTCCATTTGAGAGTAACTGCCTAACTGTGTTATGGCGTCGACGAATGTGTCGTGACTTTCCATTATACACAAAGTTGTGCGCTCTGCTTAGCGTAGCTTGGTTATGACAGTGTATGCATATGGCCGGTACAGGTTTAGGCCAAAATGGAATATCTTCTAAAAAATGACGAAGCCATTCTGCTTCTTCGCCTGCTTTATCTAAAGCGATGAACTCCGATTCCATAGTGGATCGAGCTATGCATGTTTGTTTAGAAGATTTCCATGACACTGCTGCCCCTACTAAGGTAAATACATAACCACTTTGTTGATTTTGATTCCTCTGAATCAGCAATCCAATTTGCATCACTATATCCTTCTAGGACGGCAGGATATTTTCCATAATGTAAGGAATAATTAGTGGTATTTTTTAAATATCCAAGCACTCTCATTAGTGCTTTCCAGTGTTCCTATCCTGGATTGCTTGTATACCTGCTTAATCGACTTACCACGTAAGCGATATCTGGTCTAGTGCTATTCATGAGATACATTAAGCATCCTATTACACGAGAGTATTCCAGTTGCATTACACTCTCATTACTGTTTTTATTCCAAGTTTGACTTTCTTGGGAGGCGGAACTGGAACTTTTGCCAAGCACCCCCACACTTTGAGGTATTTAAAGCTTGTTTTGTGTCCTTTCCATAACTCATATGGAATTGTTCATGTTTTATTGTGAGGGACTTTGTTTAATATGTGATTAGACATATTTAAGGCTTCCCCCCACAAGTTCGTCGGTAGACCAGAGGTAAAAGCATGGCATTAATCATGTCTTTTAACGTTCTGTTCTTCCTCTCGGCTACACCATTTTGTTGTGGTGAATATGGAGCTGTTGTTTGATGAATTATACCATTTTCGGCACAGAACTGTTCAAATGGTGATTCATATTCTCCACCTCGATCAGATCTCAATATCTTGATCTTTTTATTTAACTGATTTTCTACCTCAGCTTTGTACTTTATAAATGATGTAATTGCTTCATCTTTACTATTCAAAAGATATACATAGAAATATCGCGTATAATCGTCAATAAACGCGATAAAGTACTTTTTCCCACCTCTTGTAGGTAATGATTTAAAAACACATAAATCTGTATGAACCAAACCTAGTGGTTCGGTGCTTCTATCAACAGATTGAAATGGTTTTTTAACCATTTTTGCTTCTACATATGTCTCATATTTGTAGTTCTTATTTACTAGGAATGTCGGAATTAATACCAAGTTTGATAGTACAACTGTTGTCATCTCTGTTTTTATGAAAACAGGAAAGTCTTAAGATGTTATACGTCTAGTATACCAAAACAGAGAATAATCAATTATAAACTCGTCTCACAAGTTTATTAAACAGATTTCTACTACTCTAGAAGTCTGTATTAGTTAATTGAAGTAATAGTTATGTCGTAATTAAATTACAACAACAAATTAACAACTATAGTAATAATAACTATAGTGCTAAATCAACCGTTATACTATTTAATGAAATAGTATACCGTAGAAAGAAAAAGAAATATATATGTATATATAAATCTAACCGGTTGAAAATGGAATTCCATCTGAGGCTTGTCATGACAATTTCCTAAAGACTTTATTTAAAGTCTCCCAAGATACAACAGACGTAATCTACACGAGATTGTAATGAGTATGTCAACTCTGTGATATATTATTTAGAGCAGCGAAGAAGGAAGAAGCAGAAGAAATTAAACTGTAATTGAATGAGAATGTGATCAGGATTCTCTTCTATTTATAATTTCGTCCGCACCCCTTCGAACAGTCGCGTCTGCCTGAAAGGTTGCACCCGTTTCCTTTCATTGCTGCTATTCATTAACGGGCCGCACCCGTTCGCGTCTAACGGGTCGCACCCGCTTCCGGCTGCGTCTGTTCGCCAAAAACTCGCGCCCGCTTTAGAAGTCGCACCTCCTCAGTTAATTCGCGTCCGCTTACGAATAGTTGCGTCTGTTCGTATAGCCTGCAACTGTTAAAAAGCCCGGCCCAGTTTTGCAGTAAAAATAGGATCATATTAGACCCAAACCCGAACCCGAGCCCGGCCCGGGTCAGTTTGGTCGGACGGACGGCGGCGGCGCGCGCGCGTGTGTGGTGGTGATGCATGATCTCCCTCCTCACAACGAAGAAAACATTTGGGTGCCCCTAGGCCCCAACATCTTCATTGCAAAGCCATATATAAACTAGTATGGCTTAGCAATTTTGGCGATGTGGGACTTTATGTATGTTTCATTCATTTTGTTCTTTAGGAATTCCAACAATCCCCCACATGAATGATAATATACATATCCCCCACATAAAGCGAAATATCACAGAGTACATATGGAATAATGCTTTATCGTGGATAAGTAGATATTTCACTTTGAACTTTCCCTAGTTAAAACTTATCGGATCTACTTGGCTAATCGGTGAATTATTTCATCTTGAACCGTCGGCCTTTATTGTATATCCAGACAATAAGCTTTACGAAGCATTGATTCCCTTCTCATCCAATCTCTTGGTTGTGTTCATTTTGGTCCTGAACAAATTTGTTTGGTTCTGCGAGTGTTTATAGAAAATATAAGCCTTTAATATTCTCATAGAGCCGACCCAGCTCACACTAACATAGGTGATCGCAACCATTAAGAGTATCCTACATATACTCCACTTGTTATATTCAAGATATGGTCATTATTAAAAAACATAGTTTTAACCTTTAAATACTTCTGTAGGCATGCATTTATATTGTGCACCATAGGAATGGAGTTGGACTATGTCTACACAAATGCATTACGTCTTGAGTTATTCAGAACTGGTTTGCCTATTGATCCTAGTCCGTGGGATCTCCATTCGCTAGGATAGGTTTTCGTATAAGACAACTCTTGGTGGCTTAGGCTTTTAAACCCATTCCCCTCGATGCGCAGTCAATTTTCCCTCTTGATAAACCTTTAACAAATGGATCCGCTAGGCTATCATTTGTTCTCACATAATCTATGGAAATAGTTCCATTTGAGAGTAACTGCCTAACTGTGTTATGGCGTCGACGAATGTGTCGTGACTTTCCATTATACACAAAGTTGTGCGCTCTGCTTAGCGCAGCTTGGTTATGACAGTGTATGCATATGGCCGGTACAGGTTTAGGCCAAAATGGAATATCTTTTAAAAAATGATGAAGCCATTCTGCTTCTTCGCCTGCTTTATCTAAAGCGATGAACTCCGATTCCATAGTGGATCGAGCTATGCATGTTTGTTTAGTAGATTTCCATGACACTACTGCCCCTGCTAAGGTAAATACATAACCACTTTGTTGATTTTGATTCCTCTGAATCAGCAATCCAATTTGCATCACCATATCCTTCTAGGACGGCAGGATATTTTCCATAATGTAAGGAATAATTAGTGGTATTTTTTAAATATTCAAGCACTCTCATTAGTGCTTTCCAGTGTTCCTTTCCTGGATTGCTTATATACCTGCTTAATCGACTTACCGCGTAAGCGATATCTGGTCTAGTGCTATTCATGAGATACATTAAGCATCCTATTACACGAGAGTATTCCAGTTGCATTACACTCTCATTAGTGTTTTTATGCCAAGTTTGACCTTCTTGGGAGGCGGAACTGGAACTTTTGCCAAGCACCCCCACACTTTGAGGTATTTAAAGCTTGGTTTGTGTCCTTTCCATAACTCATATGGAATTGTTCATGTTTTATTGTGAGGGACTTTGTTTAATATGTGATTAGACATATTTAAGGCTTCCCCCTACAAGTTCGTCGGTAGACCAGAGGTAAAAGCATGGCATTAATCATGTCTTTTAACGTTCTGTTCTTCCTCTCGGCTACACCATTTTGTTGTGGTGAATATGGAGCTGTTGTTTGATGAATTATACCATTTTCGGCATAGAACTGTTCAAATGTGATTCATATTCTCCACCTCGATCAGATCTCAATATCTTGATCTTTTTATTTAACTGATTTTCTACCTCAGCTTTGTACTTTATAAATGATGTAATTGCTTCATCTTTACTATTCAAAAGATATACATAGAAATATCGCGTATAATCGTCAATAAACATGATAAAGTACCTTTTCCCACCTCTTGTAGGTAATGATTTAAAATCACATAAATCTGTATGAACCAAACCTAGTGGTTCGGTTCTTCTATCAACAGGTTGAAATGGTTTTTTAACCATTTTTGGTTCTACATATGTCTCACATTTGTAGTTCTTATTTACTTGGAATGTCGGAATTAATCCCAAGTTTGATAGTTCAACTGTTGTCATCTCTGTTTTTGTGAAAACAGGAAAGTCTTAAGATGTTATACGTCTAGTATACCAAAACAGAGAATAATCAATTATAAACTCGTCTCACAAGTTTATTAAACAGATTTCTACTACTCTAGAAGTTGTATTAGTTAATTGAAGTAATAGTTATGTCGTAATTAAATTTCAACAACAAATTAATAACTATAGTAATAATAACTATAGTGCTAAATCAACCGTTATACTATTTAATGAAATAGTATACCGCAGAAAGAAAAAGAAATATATATGTATATATAAATCTAACCGGTTGAAAATGGAAATTCCGTCTGAGGCTTGTCGTGACAATTTCCTTAAGACTTTATTTAAAGTCTCCCAAGATACAACATACGTAATCTGCACGAGATTGTAATGAGTATGTGAACTCTGTGATATATTATTTAGAGCAGCGAAGAAGGAAGAAGCAGAAGAAATTAGACTGTAATTGAATGAGAATGTGATCAGTATTCTCTTCTATTTATAATTTCGTCCGCACCCCTTCGAACAGTCGCGTCTGCCTGAAAGGTTGCACCCGTTTCCTTTCATTGCTGCTATTCATTAACGGGCGGCACCCGTTCGCTCCTGCTGCCGCACCCGTTCGCGTCTAACGGGTCGCACCCGCTTCCGGCTGCGTCTGTTCGCCAAAAACCCGTGCCCACTTCAGAAGTCGCACCTCCTCAGTTAATTCGCGTCCGCTTACGAATAGTTGCGTCTGTTCGTATAGCCTGCAACTGTTAAAAAGCCCGGCCCAATTTTGCAGTAAAAATAGGATCATATTAGACCCAAACCCGAACCCGAACCCGAGCGCGGCCCGGGTCGGTTCGGTCGGACGGACGGCGGCGGCGCGCGCGCGTGTGTGGTGGTGATGCATGATCTCCCTCCTCACAACGAAGCAAACATTTGGGTGCCCCTAGGCCCCAACATCTTCATTGCAAAGCCATATATAAACTAGTATGGCTTAGCAATTTTGCCGATGTGGGACTTTATGTTTGTTTCATTCATTTTGTTCTTTAGGAATTCCAACAATCCCCCACATGAATAATAATATACATATCCCCCACATAAAGCGAAATATCACAGAGTACATATGGAATAATGCTTTATCGTGGATAAGTAGATATTTCACTTTGAACTTTCCCTAGTTAAAACTTATCGGATCTACTTGGCTAATCGGTGAATTATTTCATCTTGAACCGTCGGCCTTTATTGTATATCCAGACAATAAGCTTTACGAAGCATTGATTCCCTTCTCATCCAATCTCTTGGTTGTGTTCATTTTGGTCCTGAACAAATTGTTTGGTTCTGCGAGTGTTTATAGAAAATATAAGCCTTTAATATTCTCATAGAGCCGACCCAGCTCACACTAACATAGGTGATCGCAACCATTAAGAGTATCCTACATATACTCCACTTGTTATATTCAAGATATGGTCATCATTAAAAAACATAGTTTTAACCTTTAAATACTTCTGTAGGCATGCATTTATATTGTGCACCATAGGAATGGAGTTGGACTATGTCCACGCAAATGCATTACGTCTTGAGTTATTCAGAACTGGTTTGCCTATTGATCCTAATCCGTGGGATCTCCATTCGCTAGGATAGGTTTCCGTATAAGACAACTCTTGGTGGTTTAGGCTTTTAAACCCATTCCCCTCGATGCGCAGTCAATTTTCTCTCTTGATAAACCTTTAGTAAATGGATCCGCTAGGTTATCATTTGTTCTCACATAATCTATGGAAATAGTTCCATTTGAGAGTAACTGCCTAACTGTGTTATGGCGTCGACGAATGTGTCGTGAATTTCCATTATACACAAAGTTGTGCGCTCTGCTTAGCGTAGCTTGGTTATGACAGTGTATGCATATGGCCGGTACAGGTTTAGGCCAAAATGGAATATCTTCTAAAAAATGACGAAGCCATTCTGCTTCTTCGCCTGCTTTATCTAAAGCGATGAACTCCGATTCCATAGTGGATCGAGCTATGCATGTTTGTTTAGAAGATTTCCATGACACTGCTGCCCCTACTAAGGTAAATACATAACCACTTTGTTGATTTTGATTCCTCTGAATCAGCAATCCAATTTGCATCACTATATCCTTCTAGGACGGCAGGATATTTTCCATAATGTAAGGAATAATTAGTGGTATTTTTTAAATACCCAAGCACTCTCATTAGTGCTTTCCAGTGTTCCTATCCTGGATTGCTTGTATACCTGCTTAATCGACTTACCACGTAAGCGATATCTGGTCTAGTGCTATTCATGAGATACATTAAGCATCCTATTACACGAGAGTATTCCAGTTGCATTACACTCTCATTAGTGTTTTTATTCCAAGTTTGACTTTCTTGGGAGGCGGAACTGGAACTTTTGCCAAGCACCCCCACACTTTGAGGTAATTAAAGCTTGTTTTGTGTCCTTTCCATAACTCATATGGAATTGTTCATGTTTTATTGTGAGGGACTTTGTTTAATATGTGATTAGACATATTTAAGGCTTCCCCCCACAAGTTCGTCGGTAGACCAGAGGTAAAAGCATGGCATTAATCATGTCTTTTAACGTTCTGTTCTTCCTCTCGGCTACACCATTTTGTTGTGGTGAATATGGAGCTGTTGTTTGATGAATTATACCATTTTCGGCACAGAACTGTTCAAATGGTGATTCATATTCTCCACCTCGATCAGATCTCAATATCTTGATCTTTTTATTTAACTGATTTTCTACCTCAGCTTTGTACTTTATAAATGATGTAATTGCTTCATCTTTACTATTCAAAAGATATACATAGAAATATCGCGTATAATCGTCAATAAACGTGATAAAGTACTTTTTCCCACCTCTTGTAGGTAATGATTTAAAAACACATAAATATGTATGAACCAAACCTAGTGGTTCGGTGCTTCTATCAACAGATTGAAATGGTTTTTTAACCATTTTTGCTTCTACATATGTCTCACATTTGTAGTTCTTATTTACTAGGAATGTCGGAATTAATACCAAGTTTGATAGTACAACTGTTGTCATCTCTGTTTTTGTGAAAACAGGAAAGTCTTAAGATGTTATACGTCTAGTATACCAAAACAGAGAATAATCAATTATAAACTCGTCTCACAAGTTTATTAAACAGATTTCTACTACTCTAGAAGTCTGTATTAGTTAATTGAAGTAATAGTTATGTCGTAATTAAATTACAACAACAAATTAACAACTATAGTAATAATAACTATAGTGCTAAATCAACCGTTATACTATTTAATGAAATAGTATACCGTAGAAAGAAAAAGAAATATATATGTATATATAAATCTAACCGGTTGAAAATGGAATTCCGTCTGAGGCTTGTCATGACAATTTCCTAAAGACTTTATTTAAAGTCTCCCAAGATACAACAGACGTAATCTACACGAGATTGTAATGAGTATGTCAACTCTGTGATATATTATTTAGAGCAGCGAAGAAGGAAGAAGCAGAAGAAATTAGACTGTAATTGAATGAGAATGTGATCAGGATTCTCTTCTATTTATAATTTCGTCCGCACCCCTTCGAACAGTCGCGTCTGCCTGGAAGGTTGCACCCGTTTCCTTTCATTGCTGCTATTCATTAACGGGCCGCACCCGTTCGCGTCTAACGGGTCGCACCCGCTTCCGGCTGCGTCTGTTCGCCAAAAACTCGCGCCCGCTTTAGAAGTCGCACCTCCTCAGTTAATTCGCGTCCGCTTACGAATAGTTGCGTCTGTTCGTATAGCCTGCAACTGTTAAAAAGCCCGGCCCAGTTTTGCAGTAAAAATAGGATCATATTAGACCCAAACCCGAACCCGAGCCCGGGTCGGTTTGGTCGGACGGACGGCGGCGGCGCGCGCGCGTGTGTGGTGGTGATGCATGATCTCCCTCCTCACAACGAAGCAAACATTTGGGTGCCCCTAGGCCCCAACATCTTCATTGCAAAGCCATATATAAACTAGTATGGCTTAGCAATTTTGGCGATGTGGGACTTTATGTATGTTTCATTCATTTTGTTCTTTAGGAATTCCAACAATCCCCCACATGAATGATAATATACATATCCCCCACATAAAGCGAAATATCACAGAGTACATATGGAATAATGCTTTATCGTGGATAAGTAGATATTTCACTTTGAACTTTCCCTAGTTAAAACTTATCGGATCTACTTGGCTAATCGGTGAATTATTTCATCTTGAACCGTCGGCCTTTATTGTATATCCAGACAATAAGCTTTACGAAGCATTGATTCCCTTCTCATCCAATCTCTTGGTTGTGTTCATTTTGGTCCTGAACAAATTGTTTGGTTCTGCGAGTGTTTATAGAAAATATAAGCCTTTAATATTCTCATAGAGCCGACCCAGCTCACACTAACATAGGTGATCGCAACCATTAAGAGTATCCTACATATACTCCACTTGTTATATTCAAGATATGGTCATTATTAAAAAACATAGTTTTAACCTTTAAATACTTCTGTAGGCATGCATTTATATTGTGCACCATAGAAATGGAGTTGGACTATGTCCACGCAAATGCATTACGTCTTGAGTTATTCAGAACTGGTTTGCCTATTGATCCTAGTCCGTGGGATCTCCATTCGCTAGGATAGGTTTCCGTATAAGACAACTCTTGGTGGTTTAGGCTTTTAAACCCATTCCCCTCGATGCGCAGTCAATTTTCTCTCTTGATAAACCTTTAGTAAATGGATCCGCTAGGTTAGCATTTGTTCTCACATAATCTATGGAAATAGTTCCATTTGAGAGTAACTGCCTAACTGTGTTATGGCATCGATGAATGTGTCGTGACTTTCCATTGTACACAAAGTTGTGCGCTCCGCTTAGCGCAGCTTGGTTATGACAGTGTATGCATATGGCCGGTACAGGTTTAGGCCAAAATGGAATATCTTCTAAAAATGACGAAGCCATTCTGCTTCTTCGCTTACTTTATCTAAAGCGATGAACTCCGATTCCATAGTGTATCGAGCTATGCATGTTTGTTTAGTAGATTTCCATGACACTACTGCCCCTGCTAAGGTAAATACATAACCACTTTGTTGATTTTGATTCCTCTGAATCAGCAATCCAATTTGCATCACTATATCCTTCTAGGACGACAGGATATTTTCCATAATGTAAGGAATAATTAGTGGTATTTTTTAAATATCCAAGCACTCTCATTAGTGCTTTCCAGTGTTCCTTTCATGGATTGCTTATATACCTGCTTAATCGACTTACCGCGTAAGCGATATCTGGTCTAGTGCTATTCATGAGATACATTAAGCATCCTATTACACGAGAGTATTCCAGTTGCATTACACTCTCATTAGTGTTTTTATGCCAAGTTTGACTTTCTTGGGAGGCGGAACTGGAACTTTTGCCAAGCACCCCCACACTTTGAGGTATTTAAAGCTTGGTTTGTGTCCTTTCCATAACTCATATGGAAATGTTCATGTTTTATTGTGAGGGACTTTGTTTAATATGTGATTAGACATATTTAAGGCTTCCCCCCACAAGTTCGTCGGTAGACCAGAGGTAAAAGCATGGCATTAATCATGTCTTTTAACGTTCTGTTCTTCCTCTCGGCTACACCATTTTGTTGTGGTGAATATGGAGCTGTTGTTTGATGAATTATACCATTTTCGGCACAGAACTGTTCAAATGTGATTCATATTCTCCACCTCGATCAGATCTCAACATCTTGATCTTTTTATTTAACTGATTTTCTACCTCAGCTTTGTACTTTGTAAATGATGTAATTGCTTCATCTTTACTATTAAAAAGATATACATAGAAATATCGCGTATAATCGTCAATAAACGTGATAAAGTACCTTTTCCCACCTCTTGTAGGTAATGATTTAAAATCACATAAATCTGTATGAACCAAACCTAGTGGTTAGGTGCTTCTATCAACAGATTGAAATGGTTTTTTAACCATTTTTGCTTCTACATATGTCTCGCATTTGTAGTTCTTATTTACTTGGAATGTCGGAATTAATCCCAAGTTTGATAGTTCAACTGTTGTCATCTCTGTTTTTGTGAAAACAGGAAAGTCTTAAGATGTTATACGTCTAGTATACCAAAACAGAGAATAATCAATTATAAACTCGTCTCACAAGTTTATTAAACAGATTTCTACTACTCTAGAAGTCTGTATTAGTTAATTGAAGTAATAGTTATGTCGTAATTAAATTACAACAACAAATTAACAACTATAGTAATTATAACTATAGTGCTAAATCAACCGTTATACTATTTAATGAAATAGTATACCGCAGAAAGAAAAAGAAATATATATGTATATATAAATCTAACCGGTTGAAAATGGAAATTCCGTCTGAGGCTTGTCGTGACAATTTCCTTAAGACTTTATTTAAAGTCTCCCAAGATACAACAAACGTAATCTGCACGAGAGTGTAATGAGTATGTCAACTCTGTGATATATTATTTAGAGCAGCGAAGAAGGAAGAAGCAAAAGAAATTAGACTGTAATTGAATGAGAATGTGATCAGGATTCTCTTCTATTTATAATTTCGTCCGCACCCCTTCGAACAGTCGCGTCTGCCTGAAAGGTTGCACCCGTTTCCTTTCATTGCTGCTATTCATTAACGGGCCGCACCCGTTTGCTCCTGCTGCCGCACCCCTTCGCGTCTAACGGGTCGCACCCGCTTCCGGCTGCGTCTGTTCGCCAAAAACCCGCGCCCGCTTCAGAAGTCGCACCTCCTCAGTTAATCCGCGTCCGCTTACGAATAGTTGCGTCTGTTCGTATAGCCTGCAACTGTTAAAAAGCCCGGCCCAGTTTTGCAGTAAAAATAGGATCATATTAGACCCAAACCCGAACCCGAACCCGAGCCCGGCCCGGGTCGGTTCGGTCGGACGGAAGGCGGCGGCGCGCGCGCGTGTGTGGTGGTGATGCAGGATCTCCCTCCTCACAACGAAGCAAACATTTGGGTGCCCCTAGGCCCCAACATCTTCATTGCAAAGCCATATATAAACTAGTATGGCTTAGCAATTTTGGCGATGTGGGACTTTAAGTATGTTTCATTCATTTTGTTCTTTAGGAATTCCAACAATCCCCTACATGAATGATAATATACATATTCCCCACATAAAGCGAAATATCACAGAGTACATAAGGAATAATGCTTTATCGTGGATAAGTAGATATTTCACTTTGAACTTTCCCTAGTTAAAACTTATCGGATCTACTTGGCTAATCGGTGAATTATTTCATCTTGAACCGTCGGCCTTTATTGTATATCCAGACAATAAGCTTTACGAAGCATTGATCCCCTTCTCATCCACTCTCTTGGTTGTGTTCATTTTGGTCCTGAACAAATTTGTTTGGTTCTGCGAGTGTTTATAGAAAATATAAGCCTTTAATATTCTCATAGAGCCGACCCAGCTCACACTAACATAGGTGATCGCAACCATTAAGAGTATCCTACATATACTCCACTTGTTATATTCAAGATATGGTCATCATTAAAAAACATAGTTTTAACCTTTAAATACTTTTGTAGGCATGCATTTATATTGTGCACCATAGGAATGGAGTTGGACTATGTCCACGCAAATGCATTACGTCTTGAGTTATTCAGAACTGGTTTGCCTATTGATCCTAGTCCATGGGATCTCCATTAGCTAGGATAGGTTTCCGTATAAGACAACTCTTGGTGGTTTAGGCTTTTAAACCCATTCCCCTCGATGCACAGTCAATTTTCTCTCTTGATAAACCTTTAGTAAATGGATCCGCTAGGTTATCATTTGTTCTCACATAATCTATGGAAATAGTTCCATTTGAGAGTTACTGCCTAACTGTGTTATGGCGTCGACGAATGTGTCGTGACTTTCCATTATACACAAAGTTGTGCGCTCTGCTTAGCGCAGCTTGGTTATGACAGTGTATGCATATGGCCGGTACAGGTTTATGCCAAAATGAAATATCTTCTAAAAATGACGAAGCCATTCTGCTTCTTCGCTTGCTTTATCTAAAGCGATGAACTCCGATTCCATAGTGGATCGAGCTATTCATGTTTGTTTAGTAGATTTCCATGAAACTGCTGCACCTGCTAAGGTAAATAAATAACCACTTTGTTGATTTTGATTCCTCTGAATCAGCAATCCAATTTGCATCACTATATCCTTCTAGGACGGCAGGATATTTTCCATAATGTAAGGAATAATTAGTGGTATTTTTTAAATATCCAAGCACTCTCATTAGTGCTTTCCAGTGTTCCTTTCCTGGATTGCTTGTATACCTGCTTAATCGACTTACCGCGTAAGCAATATCTGGTCTAGTGCTATTCATGAGATACATTAAGCATCCTATTACACGAGAGTATTCCAGTTGCATTACACTCTCATTAGTGTTTTTATGCCAAGTTTGACTTTCTTGGGAGGCGGAACTGGAACTTTTGCCAAGCACCCCCACACTTTGAGGTATTTAAAGCTTGGTTTGTGTCCTTTCCATAACTCATATCGAATTGTTCATGTTTTATTGTGAGGGACTTTGTTTAATATGTGATTAGACATATTTAAGGCTTCCCCCCACAAGTTCGTCGGTAGACCAGAGGTAAAAGCATGGCATTAATCATGTCTTTTAAAGTTCTGTTCTTCCTCTCGGCTACACCATTTTGCTGTGGTGAATATGGAGCTGTTGTTTGATGAATTATACCATTTTCGGCACAGAACTGTTCAAATGTGATTCATATTCTCCACCTCGATCAGATCTCAATATCTTGATCTTTTTATTTAACTGATTTTCTACCTCAGCTTTGTACTTTATAAATGATGTATTTGCTTCATCTTTACTATTCAAAAGATATACATAGAAATATCGCGTATAATCGTCAATAAACGTGATAAAGTACCTTTTCCCACCTATTGTAGGTAATGATTTAAAATCACATAAATCTGTATGAACCAAACCTAGTGGTTCGGTGCTTCTATCAACAGATTGAAATGGTTTTTTAACCAATTTTGCTTCTACATATGTCTCACATTTGTAGTTCTTATTTACTTGGAATGTCGGAATTAATCCCAAGTTTGATAGTTCAACTGTTGTCATCTCTGTTTTTGTGAAAACAGGAAAGTCTTAAGATGTTATACGTCTAGTATACCAAAACAGAGAATAATCAATTATAAACTCGTCTCACAAGTTTATTAAACAGATTTCTACTACTCTAGAAGTCTGTATTAGTTAATTGAAGTAATAGTTATGTCGTAATTAAATTACAACAACAAATTAACAACTATAGTAATAATAACTATAGTGCTAAATCAACCGTTATACTATTTAATGAAATAGTATACCGCAGAAAGAAAAAGAAATATATATGTATATATAAATCTAACCGGTTGAAAATGGAAATTCCGTCTGAGGCTTGTCGTGACAATTTTCTTAAGACTTTATTTAAAGTCTCCCAAGATACAACAGACGTAATCTGCACGAGATTGTAATGAGTATGTCAACTCTGTGATATATTATTTAGAGCAGCGAAGAAGGAAGAAGCAGAAGAAATTAGACTGTAATTGAATGAGAATGTGATCAGGATTCTCTTCTATTTATAATTTCGTCCGCACCCCTTCGAACAGTCGCGTCTGCCTGAAAGGTTGCACCCATTTCCTTTCATTGCTGCTATTCATTAACGGGCCGCACCCGTTCGCTCCTGCTGCCGCACCCGTTCGCGTCTAACGGGTCGCACCCGCTTCCGGCTGCGTCTGTTCGCCAAAAACCCGCGCCCGCTACAGAAGTCGCACCTTCTCAGTTAATTCGCGTCCGCTTACGAATAGTGGCATATGTTCGTATAGCCTGCAACTGTTAAAAAGCCCGACCCAGTTTTGCAGTAAAAATAGGATCATATTAGGCCCAAACCCGAACCCGAGCCTGGCCCGGCCCGGGTCGGTTCGGTCGGACGGACGGCGGCGGCACGTGCGCGTGTGTGGTGGTGATGCATGATCTCCCTCCTCACAACGAAGCAAACATTTGGGTGCTCATAGGCCCCAACATCTTCATTGCAAAGCCATATATAAACTAGTATGGCTTAGCAATTTTGGCGATGTGGGACTTTATGTTTGTTTCATTCATTTTTTTCTTTAGGAATTCCAACAATCCCCCACATGAATGATAATATACATATCCCCCACATAAAGAAAAATATCACAGAGTACATATGGAATAATGCTTTATCGTGGATAAGTAGATATTTCACTTTGAACTTTCCCTAGTTAAAACTTATCGGATCTACTTGGCTAATCGGTGAATTATTTCATCTTGAACCGTCGGCCTTTATTGTATATCAAGACAATAAGCTTTACGAAGCATTGATTCCCTTCTCATCCAATCTCTTGGTTGTGTTCATTTTGGTCCTGAACAAATTTGTTTGGTTCTGCGAGTTTTATAGAAAATATAAGCCTTTAATATTCTCATAGAGCCGACCCAGCTCACACTAACATAGGTGATCGCAACCATTAAGAGTATCCTACATATACTCCACTTGTTATATTCAAGATATGGTCATCATTAAAAAACATAGGTTTAACCTTTAAATACTTCTGTAGGCATGCATTTATATTGTGCACCATAGGAATGGAGTTGGACTATGTCCACGCAAATGCATTACGTCTTGAGTTATTCAGAACTGGTTTGCCTATTGATCCTAGTCCGTGGGATCTCCATTCGCTAGGATAGGTTTCCGTATAAGACAACTCTTGGTGGTTTAGGCTTTTAAACCCATTCCACTCGATGCGCAGTCAATTTTCTCTCTTGATAAACCTTTAGTAAATGGATCCGCTAGGTTATCATTTGTTCTCACATAATCTATGGAAATAGTTCCATTTGAGAGTAACTGCCTAACTGTTTTATGGCGTCGACGAATGTGTCGTGACTTTCCATTATACACAAAGTTGTACGCTCTGCTTAGCGCAGCTTGGTTATGACAGTGTATGCATATGGCCGGTACAGGTTTAGGCCAAAATGGAATATCTTCTAAAAAATGACGAAGCCATTCTGCTTCTTCGCTTGCTTTATCTAAAGCGATGAACTCCGATTCCATAGTGGATCAAGCTATGCATGTTTGTTTAGTAGATTTCCATGACACTGCTGCCCCTGCTAAGGTAAATACATAACCACTTTGTTGATTTTGATTCCTCTGAATCAGCAATCCAATTTGCATCACTATATCCTTCTAGGACGGCAGGATATTTTCCATAATGTAAGGAATAATTAGTGGTATTTTTTAAATATCCAAGAACTCTCATTAGTGCTTTCCAGTGTTCCTTTCCTGGATTGCTTGTATACCTGCTTAATCGACTTACCGCGTAAGCGATATCTGGTCTAGTGCTATTCATGAGATACATTAAGCATCCTATTACACGAGAGTATTCCAGTTGCATTACACTCTCATTAGTGTTTTTATGCCAATTTTGACTTTCTTGGGAGGCGGAACTGGAACTTTTGCCAAGCACCCCCACACTTTGAGGTATTTAAAGCTTGGTTTGTGTCCTTTCCATAACTCATATGGAATTGTTCATGTTTTATTGAGAGGGACTTTGTTTAATATGTGATTAGACATATTTAAGGCTTCCCCCCACAAGTTCGTCGGTAGACCAGAGGTAAAAGCATGGCATTAATCATGTCTTTTAATGTTCTGTTCTTCCTCTCGGCTACACCATTTTGTTGTGGTGAATATGGAGCTGTTGTTTGATGAATTATACCATTTTCGGCACAGAACTGTTCAAATGGTGATTCATATTCTCCACCTCGATCCGATCTCAATATCTTGATCTTTTTATTTAACTGAATTTCTACCTCAGCTTTGTACTTTATAAATGATGTAATTGCTTCATATTTACTATTCAAAAGATATACATAGAAATATCGCGTATAATCGTCAATAAATGTGATAAAGTACCTTTTCCCACCTCTTGTAGGTAATGATTTAAAATCACATAAATCTGTATGAACCAAACCTAGTGGTTCGGTGCTTCTATCAACAGATTGAAATGGTTTTTTAACCATTTTTGCTTCTACATATGTCTCACATTTGTAGTTCTTATTTACTTGGAATGTCGGAATTAATCCCAAGTTTGATAGTTCAACTGTTGTCATCTCTGTTTTTGTGAAAACAGGAAAGTCTTAAGATGTTATACGTCTAGTATACCAAAACAGAGAATAATCAATTATAAACTCGTCTCACAAGTTTATTAAACAGATTTCTACTACTCTAGAAGTCTGTATTAGTTAATTGAAGTAATAGTTATGTCGTAATTAAATTACAACAACAAATTAACAACTATAGTAATAATAACTATAGTGCTAAATCAACCGTTATACTATTTAATGAAATAGTATACTGCAGAAAGAAAAAGAAATATATATGTATATATAAATCTAACCGGTTGAAAATGGAAATTCCGTCTGAGGCTTGTCGTGACAATTTCCTTAAGACTTTATTTAAAGTCTCCCAAGATACAACAGACGTAATCTGCACGAGATTGTAATGAGTATGTCAACTCTGTGATAAATTATTTAGAGCAGCGAAGAAGGAAGAAGCAGAAGAAATTAGACTGTAATTGAATGAGAATGTGATCAGGATTCTCTTCTATTTATAATTTCGTCCGCATCCCTTCGAACAGTCGCGTCTGCCTGAAAGGTTGCACCCGTTTCCTTTCATTGCTGCTATTCATTAACGAGCCGCACCCGTTCGCTCCTGCTGCCGCACCTGTTCGCGTCTAACAGGTCGCACCCGCTTCCGGCTGTGTCTATTCGCCAAAAACCCGCGCCCGCTTCAGAAGTCGAACCTCCTCAGTTAATTCACGTCCACTTACGAATAGTTGCGTCTGTTCGTATAGCCTACAACTTTTAAAAAGCCCGGCCCAGTTTTGCAGTAAAAATAGGATCATATTAGACCCAAACCCGAACCCGAACCCGAGCCCGGCCCGGGTCGGTTCGGTCGGACGGACGGCGGTGGCGCGTGCGCGTGTGTGGTGGTGATGCATGATCTCCCTCCTCACAACGAAGCAAACATTTGGGTGCTCATAGGCCCCAACATCTTCATTGCAAAGCCATATATAAACTAGTATGGCTTAGCAATTTTGGCGATGTGGGACTTTATGTTTGTTTCATTCATTTTGTTCTTTAGGAATTCCAACAATCCCCCACATGAATGATAATATACATATCCCCCACATAAAGAAAAATATCACAGAGTACATATGGAATAATGCTTTATCGTGGATAAGTAGATATTTCACTTTGAACTTTCCCTAGTTAAAACTTATCGGATCTACTTGGCTAATCGGTGAATTATTTCATCTTGAACCGTCGGCCTTTATTGTATATCAAGACAATAAGCTTTACGAAGCATTGATTCCCTTCTCATCCAATCTCTTGGTTGTGTTCATTTTGGTCCTGAACAAATTTGTTTGGTTCTGCGAGTTTTATAGAAAATATAAGCCTTTAATATTCTCATAGAGCCGACCCAGCTCACACTAACATAGGTGATCGCAACCATTAAGAGTATCCTACATATACTCCACTTGTTATATTCAAGATATGGTCATCATTAAAAAACATAGGTTTAACCTTTAAATACTTCTGTAGGCATGCATTTATATTGTGCACCGTAGGAATGGAGTTGGACTATGTCCACGCAAATGCATTACGTCTTGAGTTATTCAGAACTGGTTTGCCTATTGATCCTAGTCCGTGGGATCTCCATTCGCTAGGATAGGTTTCCGTATAAGACAACTCTTGGTGGTTTAGGCTTTTAAACCCATTCCACTCGATGCGCAGTCAATTTTCTCTCTTGATAAACCTTTAGTAAATGGATCCGCTAGGTTATCATTTGTTCTCACATAATCTATGGAAATAGTTCCATTTGATAGTAACTGCCTAACTGTTTTATGGCGTCGACGAATGTGTCGTGACTTTCCATTATACACAAAGTTGTGCGCTCTGCTTAGCGCAGCTTGGTTATGACAGTGTATGCATATGGCCGGTACATGTTTAGGCCAAAATGGAATATCTTCTAAAAAATGATGAAGCCATTCTGCTTCTTCGCTTGCTTTATCTAAAGCGATGAACTCCGATTCCATAGTGGATCAAGCTATGCATGTTTGTTTAGTAGATTTCCATGACACTGCTGCCCCTGCTAAGGTAAATACATAACCACTTTGTTGATTTTGATTCCTCTGAATCAGCAATCCAATTTGCATCACTATATCCTTCTAGGACGGCAGGATATTTTCCATAATGTAAGGAATAATTAGTGGTATTTTTTAAATATCCAAGCACTCTCATTAGTGCTTTCCAGTGTTCCTTTCCTGGATTGCTTGTATACCTGCTTAATCGACTTACCGCGTAAGCGATATCTGGTCTAGTGCTATTCATGAGATACATTAAGCATCCTATTACACGAGAGTATTCCAGTTGCATTACACTCTCATTAGTGTTTTTATGCCAATTTTGACTTTCTTGGGAGGCGGAACTGGAACTTTTGCCAAGCACCCCCACACTTTGAGGTATTTAAAGCTTGGTTTGTGTCCTTTCCATAACTCATATGGAATTGTTCATGTTTTATTGAGAGGGACTTTGTTTAATATGTGATTAGACATATTTAAGGCTTCCCCCCACAAGTTCGTCGGTAGACCAGAGGTAAAAGCATGGCATTAATCATGTCTTTTAATGTTCTGTTCTTCCTCTCGGCTACACCATTTTGTTGTGGTGCATATGGAGCTGTTGTTTGATGAATTATACCATTTTCGGCACAGAACTGTTCAAATGGTGATTCATATTCTCCACCTCGATCCGATCTCAATATCTTGATCTTTTTATTTAACTGATTTTCTACCTCAGCTTTGTACTTTATAAATGATGTAATTGCTTCATATTTACTATTCAAAAGATATACATAGAAATATCGCGTATAATCGTCAATAAATGTGATAAAGTACCTTTTCCCACCTCTTGTAGGTAATGATTTAAAATCACATAAATATGTATGAACCAAACCTAGTGGTTCGGTGCTTCTATCAACAGATTGAAATGGTTTTTTAACCATTTTTGCTTCTACATATGTCTCACATTTGTAGTTCTTATTTACTTGGAATGTCGGAATTAATCCCAAGTTTGATAGTTCAACTGTTGTCATCTCTGTTTTTGTGAAAACAGGAAAGTCTTAAGATGTTATACGTCTAGTATACCAAAACAGAGAATAATCAATTATAAACTCGTCTCATAAGTTTATTAAACAGATTTCTACTACTCTAGAAGTCTGTATTAGTTAATTGAAGTAATAGTTATGTCGTAATTAAATTACAACAACAAATTAACAACTATAGTAATAATAACTATAGTGCTAAATCAACCGTTATACTATTTAATGAAATAGTATACCGCAGAAAGAAAAAGAAATATATATGTATATATAAATCTAACCGGTTGAAAATGGAAATTCCGTCTGAGGCTTGTCGTGACAATTTCCTTAAGACTTTATTTAAAGTCTCCCAAGATACAACAGACGTAATCTGCACGAGATTGTAATGAGTATGTCAACTCTGTGATAAATTATTTAGAGCAGCGAAGAAGGAAGAAGCAGAAGAAATTAGACTGTAATTGAATGAGAATGTGATCAGGATTCTCTTCTATTTATAATTTCGTCCGCATCCCTTCGAACAGTCGCGTCTGCCTGAAAGGTTGCACCCGTTTCCTTTCATTGCTGCTATTCATTAACGAGCCGCACCCGTTTGCTCCTGCTGCCGCACCCGTTCGCGTCTAACAGGTCGCACCCGCTTCCGGCTGCGTCTGTTCGCCAAAAACCCGCACCCGCTTCAGAAGTCGCACCTCCTCAGTTAATTCACGTCCGCTTACGAATAGTAGCGTCTGTTCGTATAGCCTACAACTGTTAAAAAGCCCGGCCCAGTTTTGCAGTAATAATATGATCATATTAAGCCCAAACCCGAACCCGAACCGGCCCGGGTCGGTTCGGTCGGAAGGACGGCAGCGGCGCGCGCGCGTGTGTGGTGGTGATGCATGATCTCCCTCCTCACAACGAAGCAAACATTTGGGTGCCCCTAGGCCCCAACATCTTCATTGCAAAGCCATATATAAACTAGTATCGCTTAGCAATTTTGGTGATGTGGGACTTTATGTATGTTTCATTCATTTTGTTCTTTAGGAATTCCAACAATCCCCTACATGAATGATAATATACATATCTCCCACATAAAGCGAAATATCACAGAGTACATATGGAATAATGCTTTATCGTGGATAAGTAGATATTTCACTTTGAACTTTCCCTAGTTAAAACTTATCGGTCTACTTGGCTAATCGGTGAATTATTTCATCTTGAATCGTCGGCCTTTATTGTATATCCAGACAATAAGCTTTACGAAGCATTGATTCCCTTCTCATCCAATCTCTTGGTTGTGTTCATTTTGGTCCTGAACAAATTTGTTTGGTTCTGCGAGTGTTTATAGAAAATATAAGCCTTTAATATTCTCATAGAGCCGACCCAGCTCACACTAACATAGGTGATCGCAACCATTAAGAGTATCCTACATATACTCCACATGTTATATTCAAGATATGGTCATCATTAAAAAACATAGGTTGAACCTTTAAATACTTCTGTAGGCATGCATTTATATTGTGCACCATAGGAATGGAGTTGGACTATGTCCACGCAAATGCATTACGTCTTGAGTTATTCAGAACTGGTTTGCCTATTGATCCTAGTCCGTGGGATCTCCATTCGCTAGGATAGGTTTCCGTATAAGACAACTCTTGGTGGTTTAGGCTTTTAAACCCATTCCACTCGATGCGCAGTCAATTTTCTCTCTTGATAAACCTTTAGTAAATGGATCCGCTAGGTTATCATTTGTTCTCACATAATCTATGGAAACAGTTCCATTTGAGAGTAACTGCCTAACTGTGTTATGGCGTCGACGAATGTGTCGTGACTTTCCATTATACACAAAGTTGTGCGCTCTACTTAGCGCAGCTTGGTTATGACAGTGTATGCATATGGCCGGTACAGGTTTAGGCCAAAATGGAATATCTTCTAAAAAATGACGAAGCCATTCTGCTTCTTCGCTTGCTTTATCTAAAGCGATGAACTCTGATTCCATAGTGGATCAAGCTATGCATGTTTGTTTAGTAGATTTCCATGACACTGCTGCCCCTGCTAAGGTAAATACATAACCACTTTGTTGATTTTGATTCCTCTGAATCAGCAATCCAATTTGCATCACTATATCCTTCTAGGACGGCAGGATATTTTTCATAATGTAAGGAATAATTAGTGGTATTTTTTAAATATCCAAGCACTCTCATTAGTGCTTTCCAGTGTTCCTTTCCTGGATTGCTTGTATACCTGCTTAATCGACTTACCGCGTAAGCGATATCTGGTCTAGTGCTATTCATGAGATACATTAAGCATCCTATTACACGAGAGTATTCCAGTTGCATTACACTCTCATTAGTGTTTTTATGCCAAGTTTGACTTTCTTGGGAGGCGGAACTGGAACTTTTGCCAAGCACCCCCACACTTTGAGGTATTTAAAGCTTGGTTTGTGTCCTTTCCATAACTCATATGGAATTGTTCATGTTTTATTGTGAGGGACTTTGTTTAATATGTGATTAGACATATTTAAGGCTTCCCCCCACAAGTTCGTCGGTAGACCAGAGGTAAAAGCATGGCATTAATCATGTCTTTTAACGTTCTGTTCTTCCTCTTGGCTACACCATTTTGTTGTGGTGAATATGGAGCTGTTGTTTGATGAATTATACCATTTTCGGCACAGAACTGTTCAAATGGTGATTCATATTCTCCACCTCGATCAGATCTCAATATCTTGATCTTTTTATTTAACTGATTTTCTACCTCAGCTTTGTACTTTATAAATGATGTAATTGCTTCATCTTTACTATTCAAAAGATATACATAGAAATATCGCGTATAATCGTCAATAAACGTGATAAAGTACCTTTTCCCACCTCTTGTAGGTAATGATTTAAAATCACATAAATCTGTATGAACCAAACCTAGTGGTTCGGTGCTTCTATCAACAGATTGAAATGGTTTTTTAACCATTTTTGCTTCTACATATGTCTCACATTTGTAGTTCTTATTTACTTGGAATGTCGGAATTAATCCCAAGTTTGATAGTTCAACTGTTGTCATCTCTGTTTTTGTGAAAACAGGAAAGTCTTAAGATGTTATACGTCTAGTATACCAAAACAGAGAATAATCAATTATAAACTCGTCTCACAAGTTTATTAAACAGATTTCTACTACTCTAGAAGTCTGTATTAGTTAATTGAAGTAATAGTTATGTCGTAATTAAATTACAACAACAAATTAACAACTATAGTAATAATAACTATAGTGCTAAATCAACCGTTATACTATTTAATGAAATAGTATACCGTAGAAAGAAAAAGAAATATATATGTATATATAAATCTAACCGGTTGAAAATGGAAATTCCGTCTGAGGCTTGTCGTGACAATTTCCTTAAGACTTTATTTAAAGTCTCCCAAGATACAACAGACGTAATCTGCACGAGATTGTAATGAGTATGTCAACTCTGTGATATATTATTTAGAGCAGCGAAGAAGGAAGAAGCAGAAGAAATTAGACTGTAATTGAATGAGAATGTGATCAGGATTCTCTTCTATTTATAATTTCGTCCGCACCCCTTCGAACAGTCGCGTCTGCCTGAAAGTTTGCACCCGTTTCCTTTCATTGCTGTTATTCATTAACGGGCCGCGCCCGTTCGCTCCTGCTGCCGCACCCGTTCACGTCTAACAGGTCGCACCCGCTTCCGGCTGCGTCTGTTCGCCAAAAACCCGCGCCCGCTTCAGAAGTCGCACCTCCTCAGTTAATTCACGTCTGCTTACGAATAGTTGCGTCTGTTCGTATAGCCTACAACTGTTAAAAAGCCCAGCCCAGTTTTGCAGTAAAAATAGGATCATATTAGACTCAAACCCGAACCGGCCCGGGTCGGTTCGGTCAGACGGACGGCAGCGACGCGCGCGCGTGTGGTGGTGATGCATGATCTCCCTCCTCACAACGAAGCAAACATTTGGGTGCCCCTAGGCCCCAACATCTTCATTGCAAAGCCATATATAAACTAGTATGGCTTAGCAATTTTGGCGATGTGGGACTTTATGTATGTTTCATTCATTTTGTTCTTTAGGAATTCCAACAATCCCCTACATGAATGATAATATACATATCCCCCACATAAAGCGAAATATCACAGAGTACATATGGAATAATGCTTTATCGTGGATAAGTAGATATTTCACTTTGAACTTTCCCTAGTTAAAACTTATCGGATCTACTTGGCTAATCGGTGAATTATTTCATCTTGAACCGTCGGCCTTTATTGTATATCCAGACAATAAGCTTTATGAAGCATTGATTCCCTTCTCATCCAATCTCTTGGTTGTGTTCATTTTGGTACTGAACAAATTTGTTTGGTTCCGTGAGTGTTTATAGAAAATATAAGCCTTTAATATTCTCATAGAGCCGACCCAGCTCACACTAACATAGGTGATCGCAACCATTAAGAGTATCCTACATATACTCCACTTGTTATATTCAAGATATGGTCATCATTAAAAAACATAGTTTTAACCTTTAAATACTTCTGTAGGCATGCATTTATATTGTGCACCATAGGAATGGAGTTGGACTATGTCCACGCAAATGCATTACGTCTTGAGTTATTCAGAACTGGTTTGCCTATTGATCCTAGTCCGTGGGATCTCCATTCGCTAGGATAGGTTTCCGTATAAGACAACTCTTGGTGGTTTAGGCTTTTAAACCCATTCCCCTCGATGCGCAGTCAATTTTCTCTCTTGATAAACCTTTAGTAAATGGATCCGCTAGGTTATCATTTGTTCTCACATAATCTATGGAAATAGTTCCATTTGAGAGTAACTGCCTAACTGGGTTATGGCGTCGACGAATGTGTCGTGACTTTCCATTATACACAAAGTTGTGCGCTCTGCTTAGCGCAGCTTGGTTATGACAGTGTATGCATATGGCCGGTACAAGTTTAGGCCAAAATGGAATATCTTCTAAAAAATGACGAAGCCATTCTGCTTCTTCGCTTGCTTTATCTAAAGCGATGAACTCCGATTCCATAGTGGATCAAGCTATGCATGTTTGTTTAGTAGATTTCCATGACACTGCTGCCCCTGCTAAGGTAAATACATAACCACTTTGTTGATTTTGATTCCTCTGAATCAGCAATCCAATTTGCATCACTATATCCTTCTAGGACGGCAGGATATTTTCCATAATGTAAGGAATAATTAGTGGTATTTTTTAAATATCCAAGCACTCTCATTAGTGCTTTCCAATGTTCCTTTCCTGGATTGCTTGTATACCTGCTTAATCGACTTACCGCGTAAGCGATATCTGGTCTAGTGCTATTCATGAGATACATTAAGCATCCTATTACACGAGAGTATTCCAGTTGCATTACACTCTAATTTGTGTTTTTATGCCAAGTTTGACTTTCTTGGGAGGCGGAACTGGAACTTTTTCCAAGCACCCCCACACTTTGAGGTATTTAAAGCTTGGTTTGTGTCCTTTCCATAACTCATATGGAATTGTTCATGTTTTATTGTGAGGGACTTTGTTTAATATGTGATTAGACATATTTAAGGCTTCCCCTCACAAGTTCGTCGGTAGACCAGAGGTAAAAGCATGACATTAATCATGTCTTTTAACGTTCTGTTCTTCCTCTCGGCTACACCATTTTGTTGTGGTGAATATGGAGCTGTTGTTTGACGAATTATACCATTTTCAGCACAGAACTGTTCAAATGGTGATTCATATTCTCCACCTCGATCAGATCTCAATATCTTGATCTTTTTATTTAACTGATTTTCTACCTCAGCTTTGTACTTTATAAATGATGTAATTGTTTCATCTTTACTATTCAAAAGATATACATAGAAATATCGCGTATAATCGTCAATAAATGTGATAAAGTACCTTTTCCCACCTCTTGTAGGTAATGATTTAAAATCACATAAATCTGTATGAACCAAACCTAGTGGTTCGGTGCTTCTATCAACAGATCAAAATGGTTTTTTAACCATTTTTGCTTCTACATATGTCTCACATTTGTAGTTCTTATTTACTTGGAATGTCGGAATTAATCCCAAGTTTGATAGTTCAACTGTTGTCATCTCTGTTTTTGTGAAAATAGGAAAGTCTTAAGATGTTATACATCTAGTATACCAAAATAGAGAATAATCAATTATAAACTCATCTCACAAGTTTATTAAACAGATTTCTACTACTCTAGAAGTCTGTATTAGTTAATTGAAGTAATAGTTATGTCGTAATTAAATTACAACAACAAATTAACAACTATAGTAATAATAACTATAGTGCTAAATCACCCGTTATACTATTTAATGAAATAATATACCGCAGAAAGAAAAAGAAATATATGTATATATAAATCTAACCGGTTGAAAATGGAAATTCCGTCTGAGGCTTGTCGTGACAATTTCCTTAAGACTTTATTTAAAGTCTCCCAAGATACAACAGACGTAATCTGCACGAGAGTGTAATGAGTATGTCAACTCTGTGATATATTATTTAGAGCAGCGAAGAAGGAAGAAGCAGAAGAAATTAGACTGTAATTGAATGAGAATGTGATCAGGATTCTCTTCTATTTATAATTTCGTCTGCACCCCTTCGAACAGTCGCGTCTGCCTGAAAGGTTGCACCCGTTTCCTTTCATTGCTGCTATTCATTAAGGGCCGCGCCCGTTCGCTCCTGCTGCCGCGCCCGTTCGCGTCTTACAGGTCGCACCCGCTTCCGGCTGCGTCTGTTCGCCAAAAACCCACGCCCGCTTCAGAAGTCGCACCTCCTCAGTTAATTCACATCCGCTTACGAATAGTTGCGTCTGTTCGTATAGCCTACAACTGTTAAAAAGCCCGGCCCAGTTTTGCAGTAAAAATAGGATCATATTAGACCCAAACCCGAACCCAAACCGGCCCGGGTCGGTTCGTTCGGACGGACGGCAGCGGCGCGCGCGCGTGTGTGGTGGTGATGCATGATCTCCCTCCTCACAACGAAGCAAACATTTGGGTGCCCCTAGGCCCCAACATCTTCATTGCAAAGCCATATATAAACTAGTATCGCTTAGCAATTTTGGCGATGTGGGACTTTATGTATGTTTCATTCATTTTGTTCTTTAGGAATTCCAACAATCCCCTACATGAATGATAATATACATATCCCCCACATAAAGCGAAATATCACAGAGTACATATGGAATAATGCTTTATCGTGGATAAGTAGATATTTCACTTTGAACTTTCCCTAGTTAAAACTTATCGGATCTACTTGGCTAATCGGTGAATTATTTCATCTTGAACCGTCGGCCTTTATTGTATATCCAGACAATAAGCTTTACGAAGCATTGATTCCCTTCTCATCCAATCTCTTGGTTGTGTTCATTTTGGTCCTGAACAAATTGTTTGGTTCTGCGAGTGTTTATAGAAAATATAAGCCTTTAATATTCTCATAGAGCCGACCCAGCTCACACTAACATAGGTGATCGCAACCATTAAGAGTATCCTACATATACTCCACTTGTTATATTCAAGATATGGTCATCATTAAAAAACATAGTTTTAACCTTTAAATACTTCTGTAGGCATGCATTTATATTGTGCACCATAGGAATGGAGTTGGACTATGTCCACGCAAATGCATTACGTCTTGAGTTATTCAGAACTGGTTTGCCTATTGATCCTAATCCGTGGGATCTCCATTCGCTAGGATAGGTTTCCGTATAAGACAACTCTTGGTGGTTTAGGCTTTTAAACCCATTCCCCTCGATGCGCAGTCAATTTTCTCTCTTGATAAACCTTTAGTAAATGGATCCGCTAGGTTATCATTTGTTCTCACATAATCTATGGAAATAGTTCCATTTGAGAGTAACTGCCTAACTGTGTTATGGCGTCGACGGATGTGTCGTGACTTTCCATTATACACAAAGTTGTGCGCTCTGCTTAGCGCAGCTTGGTTATGACAGTGTATGCATATGGCCGGTACAGGTATAGGCCAAAATGGAATATCTTCTAAAAAATGACGAAGCCATTCTGCTTCTTCGCTTGCTTTATCTAAAGCGATGAACTCCGATTCCATAGTGGATCAAGCTATGCATGTTTGTTTAGTAGATTTCCATGACAATGCTGCCCCTGCTAAGGTAAATACATAACCACTTTGTTGATTTTGATTCCTCTGAATCAGCAATCCAATTTGCATCACTATATCCTTCTAGGACGGCAGGATATTTTCCATAATGTAAGTAATAATTAGTGGTATTTTTTAAATATCCAAGCACTCTCATTAGTGCTTTCCAGTGTTCCTTTCCTGGATTGCTTGTATACCTGCTTAATCGACTTACCGCGTAAGCGATATCTGGTCTAGTGCTATTCATGAGATACATTAAGCATCCTATTACACGAGAGTATTCCAGTTGCATTACACTCTCATTAGTGTTTTTATGCCAAGTTTGACTTTCTTGGGAGGCGGAACTGGAACTTTTGCCAAGCACCCCCACACTTTGAGGTATTTAAAGCTTGGTTTGTGTCCTTTCCATAACTCATATGGAATTGTTCATGTTTTATTGTGAGGGACTTTGTTTAATATGTGATTAGACATATTTAAGGCTTCCCCCCACAAGTTCGTCGGTAGACCAGAGGTAAAAGCATGGCATTAATCATGTCTTTTAACGTTCTGTTCTTCCTCTTGGCTACACCATTTTGTTGTGGTGAATATGGAGCTGTTGTTTGATGAATTATACCATTTTCGGCACAGAACTGTTCAAATGTGATTCATATTCTCCACCTCGATCAGATCTCAATATCTTGATCTTTTTATTTAACTGATTTTCTACCTCAGCTTTGTACTTTATAAATGATGTAATTGCTTCATCTTTACTATTCAAAAGATATACATAGAAATATCGCGTATAATCGTCAATAAACGTGATAAAGTACCTTTTCCCACCTCTTGTAGGTAATGATTTAAAATCACATAAATCTGTATGAACCAAACCTAGTGGTTCGGTGCTTCTATCAACAGATTGAAATGGTTTTTTAATCATTTTTGCTTCTACATATGTCTCACATTTGTAGTTCTTATTTACTTGGAATGTCGGAATTAATCCCAAGTTTGATAGTTCAACTGTTGTCATCTCTGTTTTTGTGAAAACAGGAAAGTCTTAAGATGTTATACGTCTAGTATACCAAAACAGAGAATAATCAATTATAAACTCGTCTCACAAGTTTATTAAACAGATTTCTACTACTCTAGAAGTCTGTATTAGTTAATTGAAGTAATAGTTATGTCGTAATTAAATTACAACAACAAACTAACAACTATAGTAATAATAACTATAGTGCTAAATCAACCGTTATACTATTTAATGAAATAGTATACCGCAGAAAGAAAAAGAAATATATATGTATATATAAATCTAACCGGTTGAAAATGGAAATTCCGTCTGAGGCTTGTCGTGACAATTTCCTTAAGACTTTATTTAAAGTCTCCCAAGATACAACAGACGTAATCTGCACGAGAGTGTAATGAGTATGTCAACTCTGTGATATATTATTTAGAGCAGCGAATAAGGAAGAAGCAAAAGAAATTAGACTGTAATTGAATGAGAATGTGATCAGGATTCTCTTCTATTTATAATTTCGTCCGCACCCCTTCGAACAGTCGCGTCTGCCTGAAAGGTTGCACCCGTTTCCTTTCATTGCTGCTATTCATTAACGTGCCGCGCCCGTTCGCTCCTGCTGCCGCGCCCGTTCGCGTCTTACAGGTCGCACCCGCTTCCGGCTGCGTCTGTTCGCCAAAAACCCATGCCCGCTTCAGAAGTCGCACCTCCTCAGTTAATTCACGTCCGCTTACGAATAGTTGCGTCTGTTCGTATAGCCTACAACTGTTAAAAAGCCCGGCCCGGTTTTGCAGTAAAAATAGGATCATATTAGACCCAAACCCGAACCCGAACCGGCCCGGGTCGGTTCGGTCGGACGGACGGCAACGGCACGCGCGCGTGTGTGGTGGTGATGCATGATCTCCCTCCTCACAACGAAGCAAACATTTGGGTGCCCCTAGGCCCCAACATCTTCATTGCAAAGCCATATATAAACTAGTATCGCTTAGCAATTTTGGCGATGTGGGACTTTATGTATGTTTCATTCATTTTGTTCTTTAGGAATTCCAACAATCCCCTACATGAATGATAATATACATATCCCCCACATAAAGCGAAATATCACAGAGTACATATGGAATAATGCTTTATCGTGGATAAGTAGATATTTCACTTTGAACTTTCCCTAGTTAAAACTTATCGGATCTACTTGGCTAATCGGTGAATTATTTCATCTTGAACCGTCGGCCTTTATTGTATATCCAGACAATAAGCTTTACGAAGCATTGATTCCCTTCTCATCCAATCTCTTGGTTGTGTTCATTTTGGTCCTGAACAAATTGTTTGGTTCTGCGAGTGTTTATAGAAAATATAAGCCTTTAATATTCTCATAGAGCCGACCCAGCTCACACTAACATAGGTGATCGCAAACATTAAGAGTATCCTACATATACTCCACTTGTTATATTCAAGATATGGTCATCATTAAAAAACATAGTTTTAACCTTTAAATACTTCTGTAGGCATGCATTTATATTGTGCACCATAGGAATGGAGTTGGACTATGTCCACGCAAATGCATTACGTCTTGAGTTATTCAGAACTGGTTTGCCTATTGATCCTAATCCGTGGGATCTCCATTCGCTAGGATAGGTTTCCGTATAAGACAACTCTTGGTGGTTTAGGCTTTTAAACCCATTCCCCTCGATGCGCAGTCAATTTTCTCTCTTGATAAACCTTTAGTAAATGGATCCGCTAGGTTATCATTTGTTCTCACATAATCTATGGAAATAGTTCCATTTGAGAGTAACTGCCTAACTGTGTTATGGCGTCGACGAATGTGTCGTGACTTTCCATTATACACAAAGTTGTGCGCTCTGCTTAGCGCAGCTTGGTTATGACAGTGTATGCATATGGCCGGTACCGGTTTAGGCCAAAATGGAATATCTTCTAAAAAATGACGAAGGCATTCTGCTTCTTCGGTTGCTTTATCTAAAGCGATGAACTCCGATTCCATAGTGGATCAAGCTATGCATGTTTGTTTAGTAGATTTCCATGACACTGCTGCCCCTGCTAAGGTAAATACATAACCACTTTGTTGATTTTGATTCCTCTGAATCAGCAATCCAATTTGCATCACTATATCCTTCTAGGACGGCAGGATATTTTCCATAATGTAAGTAATAATTAGTGGTATTTTTTAAATATCCAAGCACTCTCATTAGTGCTTTCCAGTGTTCCTTTCCTGGATTGCTTGTATACCTGCTTAATCGACTTACCGCGTAAGCGATATCTGGTCTAGTGCTATTCATGAGATACATTAAGCATCCTATTACACGAGAGTATTCCAGTTGCATTACACTCTCATTAGTGTTTTTATGCCAAGTTTGACTTTCTTGGGAGGCGGAACTGGAACTTTTGCCAAGCACCCCCACACTTTGAGGTATTTAAAGCTTGGTTTGTGTCCTTTCCATAACTCATATGGAATTGTTCATGTTTTATTGTGAGGGACTTTGTTTAATATGTGATTAGACATATTTAAGGCTTCCCCCCACAAGTTCGTCGGTAGACCAGAGGTAAAAGCATGGCATTAATCATGTCTTTTAACGTTCTGTTCTTCCTCTTGGCTACACCATTTTGTTGTGGTGAATATGGAGCTGTTGTTTGACGAATTATACCATTTTCGGCACAGAACTGTTCAAATGGTGATTCATATTCTCCACCTCGATCAGATCTCAATATCTTGATCTTTTTATTTAACTGATTTTCCTCCTCAGCTTTGTACTTTATAAATGATGTAATTGCTTCATCTTTACTATTCAAAAAATATACATAGAAATATCGCGTATAATCGTCAATAAACGTGATAAAGTACCTTTTCCCACCTCTTGTAGGTAATGATTTAAAATCACATAAATCTGTATGAACCAAACCTAGTGGTTCGGTGCTTCTATCAACAGATCGAAATGGTTTTTTAATCATTTTTGCTTCTACATATGTCTCACATTTGTAGTTCTTATTTACTTGGAATGTCGGAATTAATCCCAAGTTTGATATTTCAACTGTTGTCATCTCTGTTTTTGTGAAAACAGGAAAGTCTTAAGATGTTATACGTCTAGTATACCAAAACAGAGAATAATCAATTATAAACTCGTCTCACAAGTTTATTAAACAGATTTCTACTACTCTAGAAGTCTGTATTAGTTAATTGAAGTAATAGTTATGTCGTAATTAAATTACAACAACAAATTAACAACTATAGTAATAATAACTATAGTGCTAAATCAACCGTTATACTATTTAATGAAATAGTATACCGCAGAAAGAAAAAGAAATATATATGTATATATAAATCTAACCGGTTGAAAATGGAAATTCCGTCTGAGGCTTGTCGTGACAATTTCCTTAAGACTTTACTTAAAGTCTCCCAAGATACAACAGACGTAATCTGCACGAGAGTGTAATGAGTATGTCAACTCTGTGATATATTATTTAGAGCAGCGAAGAAGGAAGAAGCAAAAGAAATTAGACTGTAATTGAATGAGAATGTGATCAGGATTCTCTTCTATTTATAATTTCGTCCACACCCCTTCGAACAGTCGCGTCTGCCTGAAAGGTTGCACCCGTTTCCTTTCATTGCTGCTATTCATTAAGGGCCGCGCCCGTTCGCTCCTGCTGCCGCGCCCGTTCGCGTCTTACAGGTCGCACCCGCTTCCGGCTGCGTCTGTTCGCCAAAAACCCGCGCCCGCTTCAGAAGTCGCACCTCCTCAGTTAATTCACGTCCGCTTACGAATAGTTGCGTCTGTTCGTATAGCCTACAAATGTTAAAAAGCCCGGCCCAGTTTTGCAGTAAAAATAGGATCATATTAGACCCAAACCCGAACCGGCCCGGGTCGGTTCGGTCGGACGGACAGCAGCGGCGCACGCGCGTGTGTGGTGGTGATGCATGATCTCCCTCCTCACAACGAAGCAAACATTTGGGTGCCCCTAGGCCCCAACATCTTCATTGCAAAGCCATATATAAACTAGTATCGCTTAGCAATTTTGGCGATGTGGGACTTTATGTATGTTTCATTCATTTTGTTCTTTAGGAATTCCAACAATCCCCTACATGAATGATAATATACATATCCCCCACATAAAGCGAAATATCACAGAGTACATATGGAATAATGCTTTATCGTGGATAAGTAGATATTTCACTTTGAACTTTCCCTAGTTAAAACTTATCGGATCTACTTGGCTAATCGGTGAATTATTTCATCTTGAACCGTCGGCCTTTATTGTATATCCAGACAATAAGCTTTACGAAGCATTGATTCCCTTCTAAAAAGTACATGGAGATAGTCATTATATATATATATATATACACACACACACACTATAACTATCCTTAAACCTCATGTTCCTTTTTCTTGGGTAGAGAAAGCAGTGTTGCCTAATGGAAGACGACATGTATACCTAGCCCCTAGGTCATTGAAACTATATCGAGCTATATCATATAAAAATTATCTAAATATTGGCACCTCATTCATGTTCTTTAATGTATTTTTGGGAACTAAAATTATTTATTTTCATTAAAATTTTACTCTTAGACACATCACATGTCCTTTTTAGCCCCGCTTTTAATCCAAAAAATATCATATCCTGAAAGTGCATATTTGGGAATGTCCTAAAATATTTTTTAGTGGAAATTATATCCAACTCTATATTTTTCTTACCTAACTATTTTTTAGGTTCATATCATTGTGCTTCAATTTTTCATCTATTTTTCAGACCTCTAATTTTTTACTATAATTTTTGCACTATTAGATTTCTCTTTTTGGAAATATGAATATTATTTTGTCGTTCAATTGATATTTAGTTAATATTTTTGATGAAAAATAGTTATGTCACACTAATTAAAAAAAAGATCTAGCCACCACAATATAGGTCCAACAACTGATGTTTACGGGTAGTACTGGTGTGTGCACGTTTACATAATAGGAATTGAAAAAGAAGTGTCGATGTGGACCACATTTTATAAACATCAACTAAACCACATATCAACAGTGAGTATTTAAGTATATGTTGTGTAAAGAATAAATAAATATAAAATTTAATGTAAGCATGCATATTTATGTTGCATTCTACTATTTTTCATAATTTGACTACAAGGCTAACATCAAGATTTTGAATGTTTTGGTAGGTGAGACCGAGGAAACAAGTTGAACGCAGGCCTGTAGAGTTGGAGATGTGAGCGATGTGCTGCAGTGTGTTCTTTGTCTGCCATTGCCGATGCGACATGGTTTTTCAATCTACTGCAAGGATCGTAGAGTATGATGCGGGATTTGGCATTGTCTACATATGAGGACCAACATATAAGATTTGGAAAATCCAGGTGATATACTTTATCAATTGAATACAATTTCATTTCATGCTGTGCCTATGCTGCAGGTGCTCTTTGTTACAATACAATATGTGAACCATGCAAGTATAAGTTAGCAAACCTCTCTTAACTATTGGTATTGTAGTTCGATCAACAATCATATGTTAGAATCTAAAGTGTAGACTTGTGATTTATTGTTTTCGTGAAGGATTACAATCATTACTTTTTTTAGCTCAAATTTATGCTATTTATTTGACTGTGTGACAATACTTGAGTCTTCAATTCACTGAATTAAAGCAATTTATTGAAATGCAAATTACTCTCCTTCAGGCAACGATAAAGATAGTTATGTGAGGTTGTATAATTAGCCACTGTTTAGTAACTGCATTTTTTAACTATTTTTAACACAACAGCTAAACTTTTAATAAGCGTTTTAAACAATAATGCGTAGTACTCTGCCTGTTGTATGCATGTACACATTGCACACAACATCTTCTCCATGCATAGCACCTTATAAATCTTCCTTTCCATTTAGTTATACTATCTCATATATTTTTCTCCACCACCATACAAGTGCACAGTAAAAAAAATATCTAATTGTACTCAATGCATAATGTGATGTGTGCAGACTAGATGCACTCTCGAGCGTTGTACAACATAATATGCAGTATCTAATATAAATTTTTCTACAGGTTCTGCTTCTGGAACACATGAATCACTTCTTTATGAGTTTAACAATTCCTTTAGTGGTATTGTTGTATCATAACATGATAAGTAGTTAGGGACAATGGTTAGTATTTGAAGAGTAATATAGGTTTTCATTTCATACTCAAAATATTTAGAATTGAATGTCATGTTCCAACTGATTCTCTAACTTACTGAATATTTAGTGATCAATAAATGTTTAATGTTGCCATAGAGGATGACATTGTTGAGAACCCAGTTCTTCTTAAACAAAAAACACTTAGTTGAAGTGGAAGGATACAAATTCTTTTAAATATTATGTTATACATATATTTAAAAGGATGACATAATACCGAACCGCATCGCCTTCTCGGCTGCATCTTTGTAAACTCGCCCATGCTTTGCCATCCATTGCTCATGTCTCTCTTGCATTGATATTTCATTTAGCTCCCGGGCTGCTGACACAGATGCAGTCCAAATGGTACTGCTCAAAACTACAATGGCAAGTGATAGGAATATTTTAAGCTTTGAAATTGCCATTTGTTCTATTTTTATTTTATTTTTATTACTAATCGGATGAGTAAGAATGAAGTGATTCGTTAAAATGGCGAACACTGCTTCTTTATATAAACAGATGATCAAGTGTTTTTTCTTTAATGACAAGCTTAGACTTTGTTTACAAATTAGTTCTGCATGCCGTGCCGTGTTATTCGAGGATCATATTGATTTAGACTTGAAAAGCAACACTGTTGTTCGTTTTTCAAGTCTGCTTATATATATGATCTGTTTAATGAGAGAGACCAATATTATTAATTACCAATCTGAATACATAATACATGCAACTGCAAAGTAAAGTTGATGCATGCATGCTGATATAGACATGCACGGTTTTATTTGTTTACTGATCAGTGGTTATACTTGTTTACTTGGCATATGCACACACATACATTTACGCTTACTTGAATGCAATCAATTAATATCTATATTCAATATTAATATTCAAAGTAGACATTACTGGGAAAATCTGTTGTGACACAAATTGATAACAAAATTGATGACAGTGAACCTCAATCATTTGATTGTCTCTGATTTCTACTTCATGTGTGAGTGAAATAAGATCCCATAATCCAAATTTATTGTGTCATAGATCAATTGTGTTTTGTTTTGTATTGAAATAGCCGACCCCAAACTAGATTACCCACAAGGGAGAATTACCCAACTAATCAGATTGATTGTTTTATCAGTCACCTGTTTCTTTCGACAATTGGTGCTTCTCTCTGAAAACTTTTTTCATTATAAATAGATTTCACTAGCAATGAAATTTCTCTGGTCTAATCAATAGACTTAAACCTGAAAATGGTTCGTTTCCAGTCTCTGGTCAGGTCAGTAAAATCAAAATCAACAATTGGTTTGTATAACATCGTCTATCGATTTCCTTTATCAGACGCCTTGTTGCTGGAAACTTTTAGTTTCTGCAAACAAACGGGATATATAATAAGTACAAACTATACATTCAAAGCACTACTGTGATAGTAGTGATAAATTAAACTGCATCGAATTATACTCGACAAAGATGGATGAACAGCTTTCTCTTGATATTTGTGACCTGGTGGTACTATTTTGTGTTTTATTGGTCAGGCCATGTTTGATTACCATCATATTACTTAATTTCTGTACCAAAAATAAAATAAAAAAAACAAGTTCGAACAAAGGTTTAGAAATTCCGGTTTTCGGTTCCGTTTTGATCATTAGAAAAAAAATTATTTTGGTTCCTGTTTCGAATGTTTCGAAAATTTTGACGATCCCGGTTTAATTCCGATTTCTAATTTCGTATTTTTAAAAATAAATTTTACGTATAAATAGTGTAATACACTGGAAATTTATATTTAAACTGAACAAAATAAGCAAATGTTTCAAAATACTTTAGTTTTGGTATTTAAATCAATAATACCAAAATCATATCACGTAAAAGACAAAATCTAGATGGACTTATATTAAGCAATTTGCACAAAACTAATATAGTCCATCTATCCTCTTATTTTTAAAAATGTAGGCCCCATAAGGCCTTGAAACATACACTTTTCTGCCTAACCCTCCAAGTCTTCGTCTTCAACACATCAAAGATATCTTAAAACTTCTTCTACCTGAAGCTTCAAAGCGATTAGACAAAAGCTAAAAAAAATAAATAAAAGAAAACTTAAATTGCTTGATCTTTATAGTAGCTCTCGATTTTTATGCTCAAGTATCATAGTATTTTCTCTATTTTATTAAAAAAATACCCTCTTCCCTAAATCAAATTCTTCTCTTTTTTTTTTCATTCAGAAGTATTTATGAATCCATAGATCCTCAATTGGTTAATCTATATGGTCGATACTTTTTTTTTCTTTTTTAACTGTTTCTACATTTAGATCCGAAAATGGATTTTTCGATGAATTCCGATCCGGTCATCGTCGGAACCAGACCGGAGTGGGCGAAATTCTAGTATTCCGGCCGGAACTTTGAATCATGGCTTGAACCCTGTGCTTTGCACACTATTAGATTTATAAGGTTTGTACGAAACATTATGAAGAAGTTGTTAATGGTTATAGTAGAATTTGTAAATCATAAGTGTACTTAATTCTTTAGTAGTCATGTTGTTAAATCTTTGACTATTGGTGCATTTTTTTAAGCTAAAAGGCCAACCGAAATAATTGTTCAGAATGGAGCATTAATGTAGAAATTTCAACCAAAGAAAAATACGTTTTTGTTTTGCGAGAAGGACAGCGAAAGAGACGATGAAGGAATAAAAATGGACCAAACTATCCAAATTTTGAAAATAACAATTGTTGTCGAACACAGCGTCCTCAAACTATCCAATTTTATAAGAGGTTGGAGAAGAAAAAAAATAATTTTTTTTCGTATGAAGAGAAAAAATTTTATTGTTAAACTTTATTACAAAAGTTCATATTTTTTTCTTACATTTTTTCTTTTCTCTTACATCCTAAATGATTGGATCCACCTCTATTTATATGAGTTTACATCTTATATAAATGGTGGAGATTCACTTAATCTAGTGGTTCTTTATAAATATCTTCTAAATATTCTATCATACAATTTCAAATATATTATTGTATAATATCTCCTAAATATTTTCTTATACAATTTCAAATATATTCCATATATATGTAGCATATACTCTAGATATTTCTTATATGGAAAAATCTAAATTAACAAAATCAAATTTATTTCCAACATCGCCCTGTAAGTTTGATTTTGTAGTACCAAGTAATGTTTGAAATCTTTGTATTTCACGTGTTTCAATAGGAATACAGATATTATTCAAACTTTCTTCATTGCGTTAACCTTCTTATCAAACGTCGAGATCTTTAATGCAAGTTCATGAATTCTTGTTTTACTTCTTTCATTTTGTCCTTCTTTATCACAATAAAATTTTCCATAAAGTAAGTGTTCTAATATCCGACTTTTTTCAGTACCATAAGCTTTGAATGGGTCATATATTTTATCTTTACATCTTTCATAATTTCACTCTTACAGTTACAATTCAATTTCTATGTATGTTTTTCGAATTTTACTTTTACATGTCATTTCAGAAAACATTACTTGAAAAATAGGTTTGTTCAAAATTATATAAGTTTTGCTCCTCTTCATGATGATGAAAATCATCGCTTGCCTCTTTGGCTTTCTCTTTGACCATTTCTATTTCTATTTCTTTAACATTCTCCGTTTTCATTTCTTTAGATTTTTGCTCATACATCAAATTTCCTCTAAGCTCTTGAATTTCATTTCCTTGATTCATGTCTTCTTCATTTTCATCTCATTTTCTTTCGTACGCTTCATCGTTGACGTCGTCTTCGCTTACTTTATTTTTTCCATCTTCTTCTTTTTCATCCTCTACACATTTTCCTTCTTCTTCCAATTTATCCCTCTCTAACTCCTCAAATTTAAATAATTTTTCAGCATCTTTCTCATTCTCTCTATTCGTCTTTTCCTCTTTCTCACCAATCAGAGTGTCTTTTTCTATTATTTTTGCATCATTCTTTTCATATATTTCTTTCAAAAATTCCACAAATCTTTTGTGGAACCTTTTCCAAATATATGATCATATGCTATTTCATCGATGTTCTCACTTATCACAACATGAGCACGATGATCATTCCATCGTAATTTTGCAAACGCTATCTTGTCAATTTGCGACATGCTCTCCAAATCATTTGGTCATTCATAACCATTTCAAACAATCTCCCATAATCCTTTGGAGATTACTTCTCTTTCTTTTCCTTGTAGGCCAGCAGTAAAGTGTTGGAGTCGGGATTCCAACTGGAGACCACTCGAATCGAAACCCCACAAGCACAGCGGAAGACGGGATCGTGATAAGATGTGTAAAAACAACCAATCAATAACTCAATTCCAATCTCAACCAATCCAAAAACAATCACAATCCGAAACAAGAATTCGAAAATCAAAGCAATAACAAAAAATAAATCACACAGCGATTTATAGTGGTTCCACTAACGTTGTGTTAGTGTACATCCACTTTAAGAGAGAGCTTTTATTAATATTGATGAGAAGAGTACAAGAGATTGATTACAATGATCAAAATTCTAATTAGAAATTGATTTGTGGAGAAGAGAATTGAAGAAAATTAGATTTTGATAAACCCTAATTAGTGGAGGCTAATCTATTGCAGTTTCTTGCACGCATGCTCACAGATCTGGAACCTGAAGCTAGCTTATATAGGAGAATAGAAACCCTAGGCAATGTTCTGAAATTGCCCCTGCAGTTGTCACAAATCTTCACGCCAAGTCCGTACGTAAAAACAGGTGATAGATGCCTCAAACGTCTGGCCAAAATGGTCAGACGTCTGACTGAAGCCTCTGGAAAATGATACGCTTCAGCTCAGACGTCTGACCATTTGGTCAGACGTCTGACAGAATGCTCTGGAAGAATTCTGCCCAGACTCAGACGTCTGACCCATTTGGTCAGACATCTGAGCTGAGTCAACTCAGCCCACTTCGCCTTTTTCCCTTATAACTTCCACCTCCGAACTCCGATTTGCGAACCGTTTTCTTCGTTGCGAAGCTACTTCCGACTTCTACAATTCTCCATATAATGTCGCCAAAATTTAACACTCCACCTCGACACTATATCCATCTCCAACTCCAATGGTACCATACCATCAACGACAACCGATGGCACCAACTATCACTTCTTCTACCTTCAACCAAACATGAATGTTTTCCCAATGAGCTGCGGCAAAGCCACCGCCCATTGCACTCCACCAACGATCTCAGGCAAAGCCCCCATCCGCTAATGAAATGTTGAAAACATCCAAATCCTAAGCTATCTCACCAAAGACTAGCACTTACCAAGAAGATAGAACCTCAATTTCTCACCGATACTCTTCCTCATCTACCACCAAGCTCCTCCCTTAACCGTGCCACCCCGTGGCACCTAGCACTTCTCCAAGAAAATCAAGTTCGAGCAATGCTCGAACTTCCTAACCGGCAATGCTTTAGTGAACATGTCTGCCGCGTTATCCTTTGTGTGCACTTTCTGAAGATATACTTGTTTATCCTCATCCATGGCTACTAGAAATGACTCTCTCACCTCAATATGCTTAGTCCGTGAGCTAAACGCCAAATTCTCTACCAAGTGAATAGCACTCTGGCTATCACATCGAACATCAATACTATCATGCTCGAAACCCAAGTCACACAACAATCGCTTCAAATAGAGTGCCTCCTTTGCCTCCTCCACTGTGGCTATCAACTCCGCCTCCGTAGCGGATAAAGTAACTACGGTCTGCAATCCAGATCTCCAACTTATGGCTGTACCCCCAAGTGTGAAGACATATCCGGAAGTTGATTTTCTACGATCCCTATCACCGGCGTAGTCCGAATCACAATAACCAACCAACTTGCAATCCATCGCCTTACTACCGCCAAAAACAAGACCATGAGATGATGTGCCTCTAAGGTATCTCAATATAAGCTTCACAGCTTCCTAATGCGATTTCCCCGGATTAGCCATGTATCGACTAACCATCGCGACGGCATTTGCAATATCGGGCCTTGTACACACCATAGCATACATTAGACTTCCAACCGCACTAGCATATGGCACCTTTGCCATATAAGCCTTGTCTTCCTCCAAGATAGGTGATCCTTTACTCGAAAGCTTCATATGCAAAGGTAAAAGTGTATTTGACGCCTTTGCATTCTCCATGCTAAACCGGTAAAGCACTTTCTCAATGTATTCCTTTTGAGTTAGTTTCAACTCAAAATCATTTCGATCCCTTACAATTTCCATGCCCAATATCCTTCTTGCTTCTCCAAGATCCTTCATTTCGAACTCCGATTTCAAACTCAGTTTTAGCTTGTTGATTCCATTCTTATCCATAGAAGCAATGAGCATATTGTCCACATATAAGAGTAAATACACCCAACAATCATTTTTCAACTTCTTGAAATAAACACAAGCATCCTTGATGCTTCTATCAAAACCATTTTCAAGCATAAAATGATCAAACCTCTTGTACCATTGTCTAGGTGATTGCTTTAGTCCATATAGTGATTTCTTCAACTTGCAAACCAAGTTTGACTTACCATCCACAACAAAACCTTCCGGTTGCTCCATGTAGATGTCTTCATCCAAGTCACCATGCAAGAAGGCGGTTTTCACATCAAGTTGCTCCAACTCCAAGTCGTGAATAGCAACTATAGCAAGTAATATCCGGATAGAAGTATGGCGCACAACCGGTGTGAATATCTTATCATACTCCTTTCCCTTCCTTTGTGCAAACCCCTTAGCCACTAGCTTAGCTTTGTATCTCCCATCATCCTTCACCTTGTATATCCATTTGCACCCAATAGCACGGTTTCCTTTAGAAAGTGGAACCAAATCCCAAGTTTGATTCTTCATCAATGATTGCATCTCTTCCTCCATGGAAAAAATCCATTTCGAGCTATCACACGATTTCATGACGTCATCAAGGTCCATCGGCTCATCTTGGACTACATGAAGAGCATAGTCCAAATTATCACAAAAGCTAAAATAGTTCCAATCACCATATCTTTCGGGTGGTCTTATAGTACGACGACCAACCCGAGTAGCAATACCATCACCCAAACTCCCTTCGGCTACACCTTGAACCGAATCTTCTCTAGAATCATGTACATCACTAACATACTAGAGGCACCCTGTGGACTATGTGATGTAACATCAACCGCTACCTCCTCGCAAGCATCTCCAACTACTCTACTCTCTCTACTCCTTGGACAAAACGTCGAAATTATTTCCTTCTCCTTTGATTCACCATGAACCAAATCCGGAACATCCGATGAGCTCACATTCTCCTTGAACATCATCGACTCATCAAAAGTAACATGACGAGAATTCACTACCTTCTTCATTTCTGAATTCCAAATCCGATAGCCTTTTACTCCATCCGTATAGCCAAGAAAAATCCCCTTGAAAGCTCTAGGTTCAAGTTATCATTTCCCGGATCATGCACATAAACCGGACTTCCAAAGACACGAAGATAACTCAAGTCAATGCTCTTTCCCTTCCACACTTCCTTCGGAATTTTGTTACCAATAGCTAAACACAAAATTCGATTAATAATATGCACTGCGGTTGACAAAGCATCAGCCCAAAACCCCTTCGCCAAATCCGATGTCAATCTCAAGCATCGAGCTTTCTCAAGTAGAGTACGATTCATCCTATCCGCAACACCATTCGACTACGGATCTCCAGGTGTAGTAAAATGCCTCCGAATACCATGATCCTTGCAAAAATCCAAAAATTCTTTGGAAGCATACTCTCCGCCATTGTCAGACCTTAGAACCTTCAAAGACTTGCCACTCTCATTCTCAACAAGAGACTTCCATGCTTTGAACTTTGCAAATGCCTCCGACTTGGCCTTCATTACATACAGCCAAAATTTCCGAGAAAAGACATCTATAAAGGAAATATAATAGCGAGGTCCACCTAAATAAGCTACAGGTGTCGGTCCCCAAACATCCGTGTGAACATACTCAAGAACCCTTCTCGAATCATGCTTTCCCTCACCGAATGAAACTTTAGTTTGCTTCCCCATGACACATTCTTCGCAAAACTCTAACTTGTTGAAACTTTCTCCATCGATCATCTCCCTTTTCCGAAGAACATCCAAACTCCTCTCCGAGACATGACCTAACCTCAAATGCCACAACCTAGTCGCATCCAAGCCACGAGAACTATCAACTCCTATACAAGTTTCACCTTCTACAATCACTCCTTGAAGCAAATAGATACCATGAGTCCTAGCACCCTTCATTACCACAAGCGCCCCCTTCGAAACCCGCAAGCTATCACTCTCAATAGTGATCTTACAACCTAAAGAATCCAGCTGCCCCAAAGAGATAAGAGACTTCCGAAGTCCCGGAACATAGCGCACATTAGTGAGAGTACGAACCACTCCGTCAAATATCCGAATTTGCACGGAACCAATGCCTTTCGACTTGCAAATAGCACCATTTCCCATAACAATTGAATTTCCTTCTTTGTTGATGTAAGAAGAAAAACAATTCTTATTTGGCGTCATATGATAAGACGACCCCGAATCGAGCACCCAATCGCTACCTGAAACATCCGATGCTACCGCCGACAAAACATCTACATCTCCCTCACCAACTCAACTCTCCATGGCTACAGATGAAAATGCTACTTCCTTCTTTGCCTTCTACTTGTCCGGACACTCATTCTTCCAATGACCGGGCTTCTTGCAAATATAGCACCTGCCTTTTCTTTCCTTCGACTTTCCTCTCCAACCGGGGTTCCTTGATTTAGAATGACCCCGGTTCTCCTTCTTCACATACCTCTCCTTCTCCACAAACAAACCATGACCACTACTGCCATCACCTAACTCCTTCATTTGATCCCACAACTTCTCGCTAAGAAGACCCGTCTTGACATCATCAAGAGTCAATGTATCCCGGCTATAGATCAAACTGTTTTAGAAACCTGTATAGCTATCTGGCAACGAACACAACAATATCATCGCCTTTTGCTCTTCCTCAATCTTCAAATCTACCGCCTTCCTCTTCATTAGCAAATCATCAAAAGTATTCAAGTGCGCCTTAAGCGAAGTACCTTCCTTCATCTTATAGGTGAAGAACGTTCGCAATAAGATCAAACGATTTGTCAGTGACTTCTTCATATACAACTCCTCCAATTGTCCCAAATACCCTTAGCGGTTGTCCCACCACTAATTTCAGAGATAACATTCTCTCCCATAGCAAGTTGAAGTGTAGTGAATGCCCACTTTTCCATCTCCTCTCTCTCAACATCCGAGATGTCCGCTGGCAACAAATGTGTGTCAAACACTACCCGATGCACCCGATTCCTCCTTAGAACCGCTTTCATCTTCAATTGCCATTTTTCAAAATCATTATCGCAATTCCACTTGTCTATTACCAATTGTGATCCTGAAGCTACGTACGAACCACGTACATAAGGAGCTACACCATTTGGATTACCCATTGAGGAACTACTTGAGGTATTATCTGATTTTGGCATTTCTACAACCACCTACCAGCACCAATGCTCTGATACCAAATGTTGGGTCCGGATTCCAACTGGAGACCACTCGAATCAAAACCCCACAAGCACAGCGGAAGACGGGATCGTGATAAGAAGTGTAAATACAACCAATCAATAACTCAATTTCAATCTCGACCAATCCAAAAACAATCATAATCTGAAACAAGAATTCAGAAATCAAAGCAATAACAAAAAATAAATCACACAGCGATTTATAGCAGTTCCACTAACGTTGTGTTAGTGTACATCCACTTTAAGAGAGAGCTTTTATTAATATTGATGAGAAGAGTACAAGAGATTGATTTCAATGATCAAAATTCTAATTAGAAATTGATTTGTGGAGAAGAGCATTGAAGAAAATTAGGTTTTGATAAACCCTAATTAGTGGACGCTAATCTGTTGCAGTTGCTTGCACGCATGCTGATAGATCTGGAACCTAAAGATAGCTTATATAGGAGAATAGAAACCCTAGGCAATGTTCCGAAATTGCCCCTGCAGTTGTCACAAATCTTCACGCTAAGTCCGTACGTAAAAAAAGGCGATAGATGCCTCAGACGTCTGGCCAAAATGGTCAGACGTCTGACTGAAGCCTCTGGAAAACGATACGCTTCAGCTCAGACGTCTGACCATTTGGTCAGACGTTTGACAGAATGCTCTGGAAGCATTCTGCCCAGACTCAGACGTCTGACCCATTTGGTCAGACGTCTGAGCTGTGTCAACTCAGCCCACTTCGCCTTTTTACCTTATAACTTCCACCTCCGAACTCCGAGTTGGGAACCGTTTTCTCCGTTGTGAAGCTACTTCCGACCTCTACAATTCTCCATATAGTGTCGCCAGAATTTAACATAAAGTACCATCTTCTTGACTTCTTTCTTTACTGTAATTGGCCTTCTCTTCAACTTTATTATTGCTAAGAGCTCTGCATTCAAAAGCATAATGTCTAAATTTTTCACAATTATAGCATTTAATGCGTGACTTGTCACGCCTTAACTTTAAATTTCCTCTCTCACGATCTCTTGTTGATCTTTCTCATCTTTGGTTGTTGTTGTCATTGTTGTTGTCGTTATTGGGTCTCCATCCTCGTCCGTGTCCATATCCACGATCTCATCCTCGTTCTTGATCACAACCTCGTCTTTGCTGGATTCGATTGCTTTCTTCCTTTTTTGAATCAATCTGTGTCTCAAGTACTTGCTTCATAATCTCTTTATTCTTTTTTTATTTTTCTTCATAAGCTTGCAATGAACCGAGAAGTTCCTCTATTGCCATGGCCTCCAAGTTTTTTGTCTCTTCGATGATGGAGATAATATATTCGAACTTTGCATCTAATGATCTAAGAATCTTCTCCACAATTCTAACATCATTGAACATCTCACCATTTCTTGTTAGATTATTAGTAACTGTTAAAACTCTTGAGAAGTAATCGGAGACAATTTCTCCTTCTTTCACATACAAAATTTCAAACTCTCCCCTTAAAGTTTGAAGACGTACCTTTCAGACTTGATCGACTCCTTTGTAAAATGTTCGAAGCTTCTCCCATGCTTCTTTGACTGACTTTGATCCCGAAACCTTCTCAAAAGTATCGTCATCTAATGCTTGATAGATTAGACAGAGATCATTTTTTTCTCTTATCCTTTAGTCTCTTAAACTATCCATTTGAGTTTAAGATAGACTATCTTCATTCTTTTGTTCAGTGTAGCTTTTCTCGACCAACTTCCATACGTCGTGTGCTCCAAGAAGGTTCATCATCCTTAAATTCCAATTGTCATAATTGATCTTGGTGAGCATTGGGACTTGTAAGGGGATGCCGATATTCGCCATCTTTTTAGGAGGATCTTCAAGCTCTGATACCACTTTGTTGGAAGTTTTCATCAATAACAAATAGATTTGATTTTAGAAGAAGATAGATAAGAGGTTGAAGAAGAAAAAATTGATTTTTTTTCTTATAAGAAGGAAAAAAACTTTATTGCTAAACTTTATTACAAAGGTTCATATTTTTTTCTTATATTTTTTCTTTTCTCTTACATTCTAAATGAGTGAATCCACCTCTATTTGTAGGAGTTCACATCTCAAATAAATGGTGGAGATTCACTTAATCTAATGGTTCTCCATAAATATCTCCTAAATATTCTCTCATAAAATTTCAAATATGTTATTCCATAAATATCTCCTAAATATTTTCTTAGACAATTACAAATATATTCCATAAATATTTAGCATATACTTTAGATATTTCCTATATGGAAAACCAAGTTTATTTCCAACAAACCCAACCTTGGTATTTGCTCATATTAGGACAAAATGATGTGCGAATGCAATAAATAAGGAATTAAGCAATATGGTACATTGTACCACAATATACACTACTTTTTTACTGTTTCAAGCCTCATTTGTTATTACATAATCATGTTATTGCAAGTATAATATAGTTCAACAAAAAGTACAATATATTTAAGAGTAATAAATGCACCATGTTAGGGACTCCATCTCACCTAAAAAATAAAAATAAGAAAAGTGAATTATTTCTCGTTTATGCATATTGGACGATAAATACCATCAGGCGACTTTATACGATCGAATGGTTGTTAGTGATTGTATAAAAAATAAAACTGCATTTCGTACGACAGTAAACCACTTAAACCAAAAGGAATAGGAATAATTTCATATTGCCAAATGATTTTAAAACCTATACATTGAATCGTTCAGCAGTATGAAACATGTACAATAATTAATATTTAAAATTTCATACCATCAAGTCGTGTTCTATTAATGAATTTTTTTATGGTTTATTGAATTTTCTATTTCAAATATTTAATGTCAGACCGCGATAAAGAAATTCAAAAGTTTCAAACAAAGTCCAAAACAAAAATAAAAACATATCTAAAGTCGAATTTCTTCCTCGAAACTTCAAGCTTTATTCTTGAAAATATAACAACCCGAAATTTAAGCTATAATAATTAATTAACGAATTAATTAAATAATAAAATAACTTTATGAAATTATCAAAATTGAGCCACAGAAGTTGCACCATTGTGTCCGTGGTAATTTTCTGGTCAATTTCCATATATAGATTGTCAAAATCCAAGCTAGAACGATGAAGTTACAAAAGAAAGAAGAAATCAGAAAATAAGAGAATATATATATATATATATATATATATATATATATATATATATATAGGGCTAGGTCAACCCTAGGGTCGACCCTCCCATCAGCTAGGTCGACCTAACTCATATAGGGGTCGACACAAAGGTCGACCCACCTTAGTTATGTGGAAGTAATCGTCCAAATTAAACCGTGACGTGTTTTTCGATTTTTATTCCATCTCGTGCGTCCGTGCTTCCATCCGACGGTTCCCATCGAACCTATGACGTGGTTGCACTAGATTTAATCTTCAAATCCAACGGTCTGAGATTCACAGGCGACACTATAAATAAGACACTAGGCCTAGCTATTTTTCTCATTCAGATTTTCTCCATCTGGGTTCATTGCCTGAGGCTGGACCCTAAAAGGAATATTTTTCCAAGAAGAAGGTCTTTTTAATTAAAATATTTTATACCCTAAAAGTGGATCCGGGAAGGCCAAGGAAAAGTGCTAAGGACCACAGGTGAGTGTTTAAGTAATTATTTTAGATTTTTAAGTAATCTAAAATAATAGGGTTCTCAATAGTTGTAGTTTTTCTGCAATTTTAAGACCGCTTTAATATAAGTTGTTTATAGTTGATTTTTAAAGTTTTTTTCAACCTATTTTATCCAGTTATTTTTATTTAGTTATTTTATTTATTTACAGTTATTTACAATTATTTGTATTTTATTTACATCTGTTTTACGTTAGAATTCAGCTTGTAAATTTTAGTTTCTTTTTGTTCCTTTTTACGTGAATAAAATAATAAAAAGAGGATAGTTCACTAATATGGACTAAAGTATAAGAACACTAAATTTATAGAAAATTTGATGTAAATATGAATAACTGTAATAAAAAGAATATAGACTGAAATAGGCAAATTTGACATTTGCAAGCAAGTTTATAACTAGTAGTTATAACTAAAAAGGCAAGATAAAAGAGAAATTATAATGTTGGTTATAATTAAATAGAAAGAACCAAAAAGGCTTATTTTAAGACTTAGAGTTAAGTTAATAAGCAAATATAGCAGATATAACAGAAGAGGCTTATTTTAAAGACTTAGAATAAGTTAATAAACAAATAGAGCAGAATTAACATAAGAGGCTTATTTAAAAGACTTATACTAAGTTAATAAGCAAAGATAGAAGTAGGACCCGTACCGGCAGCACTCCCCTTCAGTCAGGAACTGATGGTCTCACAATAGGTTAGGTGGGGCTGGGACACGCTTATGCTGTTTAGGGAAGATAAGTGGTCAATAGATAGAAGCTCAAATAAGGGGATTTGGGCTAGGGGCACAACTAGATTTTGTTTGTTAAGACCCGTACCGGCAACATTCCTCTTTCAAACTAGAACTGATGGTCTCACAACAGATCAGGTGAGCCTGGACATGCTTATGCTGTCTCGGGTAGATAAGAGGTCAAAAGAGGAAGCAACAGATAGTGCGAGCCAACGGTGGCTGAGCATGTGGCCTCAGAGCAGGGATATAAGTCGCTATTGAGTTCCAGAGCATTAAGGAGGTGTCCTTTTGCTGTGGGACCCATAGGATGGGACTAGCTCATAGTGGCACAACGGAGATAGAAAGCCAATCAAAGGGTAGAATTAGGACTTCAACTTAATTAAATTAGGATTAGGATTTCAGCTTAATCAAAGCAGCTATCTAAGACAAGTGCAAACAATCGAAAATAATCAGAACTATCTAAGCAAAGCAAACAGTTAAACAATATTTTATTCCAGGTTTATCTTTTCCTTTATATCCTTTTATACTAGAACTGTTGCTAAGTCTATTGCCTTTATCTTGCTTAAAAATACTAGTAATTACTTCCACTCACCAGACTTTTAGTCTGACCCACTCCTCTATTTTCTCTTTTTCCTCCATAGGCCAGCAGAGGCAAGGACAGTAGATTTTCAGCTTTCTTGGAGGGATATTCTTGGAGATTCTTCATGTGTTCTTCTTTTTCGATTTTCTTTTCATTTGACTTTTGGGATGTACTAGTACTTGTTGAGAGAGATGATTTTATTTATGTACTCTAATATTGTGACTGAGATGGTATTTTTTATAAGACATATGTATTTGGTATTTTGAGACATATTTTGGTTATGACTTATTTATGAGGATTTTTTAATTTTTAATGAGTTACTGTTTCCGCTGTTTTATTTATTTGTCTCGTGAATCTTAGTTTCTATAAAGTTTTAGCTATACCTACAATGCACCTCATCTTTTAGTGTGCCCTTTTGGGTATACTAAGGGGTGTGGGGTGCTTCAGAAGGCATGGTTGGAGAATGTCGAGATGCAGTTAATTGAAGTAGTAGAAGTTTAGATCAAAATTTCAAATGATAAATGGAGGGTGGTTGGGTATTGTTAAAATAAATATATGGAAAATTGAAGCTGATAATGACATGGACTCGAGCAAATTGAAGAATTGGTAAAATGGATACCATAACGTAGTGCATTTAGCAGCACTTTGATTTATGGCAAGAAGGTTATGACAATGATAAGTACCAAATGTAAAATAAATAAGGAAACCAAACTTAAGTTAAAGGAGAAACACCACTATGAATCACGAAGCAAATTGTCTTATTATCATTCTAAAGCTGAAATTTTAATTTGAAAATAACTAATGTTAAGTTTACAATATTAGCAAACCTAAATTGTCCTTGTCATGTTGTGTAGCAACATATTTTCAAACAACTATTCAAACATCTCTTTTTAATATGCTTTAATGTTATCCAGCCTTTTGACCAAGCAGTATGCGAACGAACATGATGGGTCAAATTTGAAAGCTATCAAGAAAGAAAACCTAGAGAGATAGCCATAGAGTCTAGAAATGAAGTACAACCAAAGTCACATGAGGCAAGCCCAAACCATTCCAACAATCCATAGTTCATTTAATCCAACAAAGTGTTGGATTAGTACAGATCCAACCACTTGGCTCGGTTTCGATCCACAACACTTCACTGGTTTCGCCTCAAACTTTCCATGCTCACAAGCCATGATGCTAGTGATAGTTTCAGAATATCGATCATAAAAAGAGTGCCAAGCCATCTCAAGAGTTCAAAGAGGTCAATCCAATAATGTGTTGGATCGGTACTGATCCAACATCATGGATCGATACCGATCCACAAAATCTCATCAAAAACTGCCCCCACTCCTACTATATGCTAGCTATGATCCCAAGAGCCTATTTCAAGCACTACTTTATTGATTCCATGCAATTCTCTATCGATCTTCATGAGCACTTGAAATCAGCAACCCTACTTCTCTACCGATCCACCATTTGGACTCATAAACAAGTTGATGCAAACAAACTTGGAATCATGAACCTAACCATAAAATCAATCCAACATGAAGCACTACACCATAAATGGTATTTAGAAACGGCTAAAAGCCGTATCTAACCACATTAAATACGGTGAAAAGTCGTATCAAAAAATGGCATCTTTATTGTTTAGCTACGGCTCCAAGCCGTATCTAATTGTCCTGTTAGATACGGCTTAAAGCCGTATCTAATAGGCGCATTAGATACGGATTAAAACCTTATCTAATAGCCCAATTAGATACGGCCTAAGGCCGTACCTAAGTGATAAATTAGATACAGATTAAAACCGTATCTAATTGAACCTCGAACCGAATCCTATAGGTCATTTAGATACGACTGATGGCCGTGTCTAACTTGTTAGTTAGATACGGCTTTTAGCCGTACCTAATGACATGCTCCTACCTGTTTAATTTGGTACTGCACATATTCCATCAATTTATACGATCATGGGTTCATATTCAATACCACATAAATAATCATTCCAAGACATCAAAACAAGTAATATTATAGACAGAGATTCAAATGATTCAATAATCCGCATTGCAATGCGTAATAACATAACAATATCATTACATAATACGGATACTACATATAAGCATAATATGAATTTACAGTGTTTTACTGCAGGAACCAATACAACTAAGGTCTAAGGACTTGCTGACAAACAATCACTAAAGTCCCATATCTACTTATGACAATAAACCAAACTGAAATTCCAAATCTGCCTTATGACAATACAACTACTTATAACAATACAACTAAGGTCTAAGGATTAAAAAACACATTGTCCAAATCTGAAATTCCAAATGAGCCTTAATCCATAGTGACACGTCACGCCAATAAGCCACGCCAATAAGTACCTGAAACAAAACAAACCAAATGACTATGTCAATATAGAGTGGGAATATGATACCAACAAGAGTGGTAAACATTTGCAGTGCAATTACTATTACGACATGGAAAATAGTGCAGAGAATACTTCGGACGGTGCCAATGTGCACTGCCTCAATGTGCAGGCAGTGCCAATGTGCACTGCCTCAACCAACATCACATGCTAAGTATATATAAATACATTTTCAGATAGACATCTCTTACAACTGGTTGATTTTCTTTCTAATAAAATTGCAGATAATTTGTTAAAAATGAAAAAGAAAAAGTTGTAACCTAAAAGTTAAAGGAATGTTACCACTTTTCACAACATAGTGTTAACTATAAGCCAATTCAGTATCATTCAGATTCACTCGCCAACAAATAAATCCATGAGACCTATCACCAACATGTTACTTATACAGGCTATTTGTTTTTATATTCAAATATTGTATACTTGTACATAATACCTACGCCATGTTGATATATTTAAACCGGTTAATCCCGATTTTGCGGTACATATCATTCAGATAAAGTAATTCAGACTCTAGTGGTGCATGGAATTTTGAGAGTTTGTTGTTTTTTTAACTGGCTTTTGTTATGTAGGTATATGTTGCATTTTTAGAAGAATATATTTATAGTAGTATGAAAACCTTATGAGAATTATTATTAATCTGAACAAGTTTGTAACTAAGTAACACTAATTATCAACTCTAATATGATTAACAGGATTTTATAGGACCAATAGCAACCTTTTGCATAGCTAATTAGAGGTCATGATGTGATTGGTACCCAATATAGATTATTTGAATCTCCTTTTCATTTTGTTTCAATTATCCAGGTTTAGTAACATTTGTTTTCTTCAGATAATAATGTTGTGCGAACACACAGCTGATATTCTAAGTACCTCACAATGTCAAATATCAGACACAAATATATAATGTATCGTGTACGATACATACACTAATTAGCATTCTTTTGTAATGTTGTCTCATTTCAGACGCTTTTAGAACTAGTCATGGCATAAAATTAAATTAATCTAGTAATCTTTGATCAGATTTTTCCAGCATGTACGGCTAACCCCTGTTATGAGCATTCTTCTGTAGGTTTCAGATATGCATATCTGATGATTTTTTATTATTGCGTTTATCTTTATCCATCACCAAATAGAACAAGCTGCCATATAATAAACTCTGTTTTTTTATTTTAAAAAACAATTACTGTAATCCTGTAAAACTTGGAAATGTAATTGCAGGCGCTTTGTTCATTAACCTGAGTCATAAATACGTTTTATGATAGTATAAAATCATATTTTACTGAAGCTGGTTGAGAAATATATGTTTTCTTGATAATAGAAACTTTTATTTGGTAAAGCTTCTACTCGTAATGCTTGAAACATTCCCATCCTGGAAAACACAAAAATGTGCCCTGGTAACACCAAATCCCTTTGACAAATTCATACCTACTCTCTCATATTCATACAGTTTTGGGTTTAGCTAGGCATCCTTTTCAAGATTACAAAGTTATACTTACTAGTTAGTAACTAGAAACTATTCTTGGATATAGACTATAGTAGTTCCTTGACATCACTGTTGACTGGGATGAGAATCATTATGATCAAACTGACTCACTTGAAAGGGAATCTGATCTTATAATACCGTGACACATTAGAACCAATGTGCACTGCCTCAATGTGCAGAGAATACTTCGGACAGTGCCGTACCTGCACTGCCTCCAAGAGGCAGTGCACGACACTGCCTCACTGAAACATTAAACTAGCTGCATGATAAAGGAGAGATGATGCTGCAAATTGGTCGTGTGACTGAAGCATGCATGCAGTGAACAAATGTGCTACAAACTGATGTGTGAACTGGAACAAAGGTCAAGGTAGCAAGTGTACACATCAAGGCCAGGCAGAAAGAACAAGGTTATAGGAAATTAAATTAAATGTGACATGTCATGTATATAGTGGAAGAGGTTTCAAAAAACAATACATAGTAAAATATTAACATAAACAGAAAATATACCGGCTCCAATGTCTAAAGATATTGAATAAGACCCTTCGGATGGCACACATACCCACCCACTCCAACTTCAGCAAAGGTCTCTGCAAATTGATGATTTATTTTGCTGGTTCTCTCATCTAGTAGCAATATGTTGTCCAACACCACTTTTTCATGTGTGGGTGGTACAGATTTCCCATGGATTTTGGACGATGTAGAATCTCGGCATACAGTACCTGTTGCAATAAAGATGTCTAGATCTATCCAACAAAATATCTGCTCGAAAGAAACTAAAAATAGAAAGCTTGTAATAAATACTTGTTGCTATTATGTCTAAATCAGACTTGAGGATTTCACATCTTTGATTGTTCGCTACATCGGTCGAATTCTGGAATTGAGAAGCAACGAATTCAGGAGCATTGAATTGTGTGGCGCATCCTCCATCAAAAGAATTGCCCGGTGCGCGAATTCCATGTTCGATGTTTCCCACCATGTTGATCAGAACCTCCAATTGCCTAGACAAATTTCCCACTATACCCTCCAAACTTCCCACCCTCATTTTCAACTCATCATGGTCTCCACGAACATGTCTGAGTCGTTTCTGTGCAATGGCACAAGCCTTAACTTTAGTCTTTGGTACAACGGTCCCAACACCGCGGCTCCTACCCCTTGCATCCTTACCAAGCACTTATGATAAGATGTCTTCATCCACTATCAATTTTTCTTCATCACTATCAGTGATCTTTTCCTTTGCTTTCGCAATTTGATCCTGAAATATTTATAAAATAACAGCAATTAGTGCAAACAATCACAGTTGTGTTTCCCTTCACATATATAACACTAAAAAATGTTTAATGAAAAGAATATGCAAGTTAGTATTTGTTTGACTTACGAAGTATGAAGAAGTGACATCTGATATGCTACCATCTTTTTTCGTGTGTGTCTTCTCCCATACTTGACGATGATTGATATTTGTTGATGGACTAGCAGCGATCTGCAATATATAAAATATGTTAGTTGTAATTTTTATCATTTTTGAAAGAAAATGAATATAAATTACCATTTCTTGTTCTACTTTAGCGTGACTTTTACGTCCTACATGGTGAGCATAACCGAGCAATGATTTGTTCTTTTTGCCTGACTCTCTTCTCCCGCTCGCTTCAGGCATTGCTTCATTTTTTAAGAACTCTTCCCAATCTTCTTGAGCAATTGCAGGTGGACAATTTTTCATCCGTTCTTCATCATTGTTGAAAGTGTCATAATAAGTTGTTCTTAAGTGTTGCTTGTGTCTCCTAAAAGCCTCCGACATTCTCTTTAAAAACAATTCCTTTGAAAGCGGATCGAGCTCATAAAATTTCTGCAAAAAGACAAAACACGAAAAACCAATTCAAGATATCAAAGCCTGAAGCATAGTAGCGAATTCAAGATATCAAATGCTGAGGATAATAATAGTAATGAATATATGTAAAAATATATACTTACCACCAATTCGTTCCAAACGTTGTCCTTGTATATTCCGGGTACTTTGTCCCAACTTATATATGATATAGGCACATGAGCTCTTACTAATTTACCAAGCATAGTAGCGATTTTTCCAGCATTATCTGAGACCGGAATACCAAGTAAGTTTTGATCCACTTTCTTGATTTCTGAACATGATGAATGTGAAGATGTTGGATTTTCTGACATGGTTTCCTGCAAAATATAATATTACTTTGTATGAATATAATTAAGCATGCAAAATAATAAGGAGATAAATGAATAGAATAAAGTCTTCAAGTTTCTTTTTGAAATCACGAATGAGATAAATGATCATGTCTTTATATTAGTATCTGCTCAACATTTGATTGAAGATCTTAACTGATAAGCTTTTACTTTTGGCACCAATTTATCATATAGGTGGCCTACAGACCATATTCATTAAGTGCAGGAATCGGCTCCCGCATTAACTTTTCTACATTTAACTATTTGCACCTTCTAGTTGGAAAATATCAGTTAGTTTTCACTGATATACATTTCTGTTTCATCCTTGTTTAACCCCCGCTAACTTCCACTTCTTTGTTTCATCCTTGCTGAGATTTAACTCTGAACATGTTTTAGACCCACAATCATTTATGCAACACACAGTCACACTCTTGCTTTTTAAATAGCTCTATCAATAATTCAGGAATCTGTTTTTTTGTACTTCTAATATCTTCGTAGGTATCATCTTAGGAAATCTACTTTTAGATTAGGAATATTTCCATTAGTCTACCATCTGTTAACTTTATATTAAATAGTTCAAACATAGCTCTCTTTATAAACATTTCCTTGTGTGTATATAGATATTCTTATAACAAACACCCTCTATATACATTTATCTTAACAATTTATCTTAACAGGCTTAATATCAACTACAAATCTGATATATATCATAATCATATATCTCATAAAAATACGTATAGACTATGCTTACACAGATAGCCAGGTAGCAGAGAGAATTAACCGTTGGATATGTGAACGCCAACAGCAATGAGAAAAATAGTGATCAAACCAAAAAAAGAAGAGCATGGACACAGATTGATATTCCACTAGTTTGAAAATTGCAAAATTCAACTACCCTTCCATTTCCGGGCAGTTGAAAAAGAAGGCCTAGAGTCAGAATTATAAACAGAACTACTGCGATCACCACTGGACCCCAGTCAGCCATTTAAGCTTGTTCTGATTAACTACAATGATATTGTGCACATACATAGGTGATAGGTTATATATATACACTTGATCATGCATGCCTTTATTAGTAGCGTTACTAACTATGTGGTTTGAACAATTGTAGTTCTAACTTTAGCTTGTTGAAAGAGTTGTAAATTTTGGACATAATGGACGGTAGGTTGATGCAGATGTTAATCTTTTTTAAATAAAAATCATACAAAATAAACAATCTTATATATCTTCTAAGACTATGTATGTTAAACTCATGTTTGAGAATATTAGATAATGTTTTGTATACACAAAATGTGGATGAAGCATCATATATGCTATTTTTCATAAACAAATTCAAGTACAACCATTCTTTCACATATAAAATAGTATTTAAGAAAACAACAGCGATGAAGAAATGATAACAGAACCAGTGAATGGTTCCAAGTAATTGGGAAGTACATCATGAAGAGCTAACCAATGTACATATGGATTCCAATAGCGAGTAGGAAAATGGCAATGAATGCAAAGTAAATGATGGCATGAACAAGTATAGAAACTCCGCTCGTTTGAAAGATGCAGAATTCCACAATTTTGTGTTTTCCAGGCAGCTGAAATACAAGTCCAGGAGACAAAATGATGAAAAAAATAACTGATATGAACACAGGACCCCAATCAGTCATTTTTCATTAATATTAGCTGAGAGTATAATTTGTCTTAGATTGTTCTTTTGAATTTTATTTGTATTTGTGAATGTACAACAAAAAAAAATTTATGTCCACTAAAGTTTCTAAAGTAAATAAAATGTTTTTATGCCAATCTCCGTTCCACTCAAAAAATATTTGTCTCGTGGTTTTTCCAAGGATGGAAATAAGATCTAAAATTATAATAAGATCTCAGGGCAAGATGAAGAAGATCTAAACATATGATAAAGCGTTTAGAATATTATACAAACTAAACAATTATAATATGAATTAATACCAAAAATAATATAGGATTTGCTTATATTACAAATTTTATTAATAGTTACCTAAACCCAAATCCTTATCCCTCTCTAAAGTTGATTCCATTCCCTAAGTCACCGTCTCTCTCTTTCTCTTGTTTTCTCTTCCTTTCAAATGGATCATGTGCCCTTGTTCACCAACATAAGCATATTAGACTTTATGCAAACATAAAAACACAATGAACAATATGTCAATTCACCTATTTTCCCACGTATATTAGGAACAATGAGAAGACACAAGTGATTAAAAATATAGAAGTCGTGCAATTAAAAACATACACACACAATCGTGCAATTAAAAATATACAGACACACAATCATGTGATGTACGAATACTAATAAGTTAACATATGGATTTGGTAAGGTCTTCTAATTTTTCATTGTCTTCAAAAGCTGATTGATAGACGGTAGGGAACTCAATGTCATCCACATTTGTAGTCAACCGTTTTGGTGTATGCAAAACCACATACCATCCGTTATTTTTTAAATCTTTTGAGTAGAACACTTGACTTGCTTCTGATGAAAGAATAAATGGCTCATCATTTACGTTATTCTTGTTCTTCAATTTCCCTAAATTTACCATGATCAGGTTTGAAATGGGATCTACTTTGCAACCATTGACTTTATCCTCAACCTTTACCCAATCACAATAAAAAACTGTTTGTTTGAAGTCAGTGTAATCCAACTCAAGTATCTGTTGAATGACTCCGTAATACGTTGTTTATGCTTCCTTATAATTTTTATCCTTACCACTCGCTCTAAATTTTGTAATTGCTCTCATGCATACACCGCTATTTTGTGTTACCATACGGTCTTCGTACTTTTTAGTGGAAAATGAAAATCCATTCACTTGGTACTTCATATAACTACGCGCCATGAACTTCGGCCCGTGCACTAGCCGCCACAGAGTTGGATCAACATCGATGGTCTTTAACAACTACATAAAACAAAATAAGTCAAAAAGCATGGTCACAAAGGTGTATTGCCCACTCATAAACACGTGAAATACTTAAGACGATGTAATACCTCATTACGTAACCATAGAGTAAAACTTTGAACGGCTTCCACAGTCGTAACCCTGCCTCGAGGTTGAAATCTAGTACTTTTCACATAGGAGTTATACCTCCTACGAAAAACACATATCAAAACGTATATATAAATTGAATTAAAAAAATGGAAATTCGGGACAAGTTCGTGAACTTACTTCTTCCATTCATCCAATCCATCGTACTTATTAAGGACCCATCTACACACTTGTTCAAACTGCACTTGGGTTAACGTTATGTCTTTACCATTATCTAGAGGTATGTCACCAGCAAACTCATCATCCTCGTCTAAAAACGCTTCGCGGGTATGTTTATGATTGCCATCACCTCCGTTTGGCATATATTCCATGCAGTAAAGACTAGCTTCTTGTACGATATATCCTTCTGCAATACACCCTTCGATGTATCTTTTATTGCGCACATATCCTTTATATGTTTTCATCGACCTATGAATGTGATCAATTATATACTGTAGATGGTAGCTATTTATATCGAATATTGATGTACATAACTAAAATTAGAAATTTACTGTTCAAAGGGATACATCCATTTATATCTGATAGGGCCACAAATCAATGCTTCATCGGCTAAATGAACCATAAGGTGGACACTGATATCAAAAAATGCAGGTGGAAAATGTTTTTCAAAAACACACATTGCTTCTACTAAGCTAGCCTTTGCTTTTAAAAGATGTTCCCTATTGATCACATTTGAACACAAAATGTTAAAGAATAGACTAATACGATGAACAGCATTTCGTAGATCCTTATGTTGTGGATAAGAATGTTGAAGTAATACCGGAAGCAAATGTTGCATTATGACATGGTAATCATGTGACTTCATATTTCTTAGTTCAGGAGGATTGATGCTCACATTGTTGTGGAAGTTGGAAGAGAATTTGTTAGGCACTTTCAGATTTTTCAAAACGGTGCAAAACCGTATCTTTTCTTCTTTGCTCAATGTGAAAGTTGCCTTTGGTATGATTATTTTATTTGTTTCAGGATCTTCTATCACCCACAACTTTTGTTTTATACCCATGATTTTTAAATCCTTGCATGCATTGATGCCATCTTTTGACTTATCTTTATGGTCCATAATGGTGCTGATGAGATGCTCCGTGACATTCTTCTCCGTATGCATAACATCAATATTATGTCGGATCAAATTTGCTTTCAAATATGGTAAATCAAAAAAGATAGACCTTCTATACCATCTAGAAACATTGTCAACTTCTTCATTGGTTGACTTTTTCCGTTTTCGACTAATTTCTTCTTTTGGTTTACCAACTTTCATTTTGATATTCACTACTTTCTTTTCAACTTGAAAACTAGTCAATGGCCATTTAGGACGACGAAGTTCTTGTTCGTTTGTGAAATTTGTCTTATCGTATCGAAACTTGTGTTCGTTAGGAAGAAACATTCGATGTCCCATGTAACACATCTTCTTACTTTCAGGAAGATGATAAGAACAAGTGTTTTCCCTACAAATAGGACATGCAAAATAACCGTGAGTTGTACATCCCAATAAAGTCCCAAAAGCAGGGTGATCATGGATTGCCCACAGCATCCTAGCTCTCATTGTGAACTCAGATTTATTTAACGAGTCAAATGTGTTGACTCATTCCCATAACTGCTTTAACTCATCTATCAACGACTGTAAATAAACATCAATATCCTTCCCTGGTTGTTTTGTCCCAGAAATCAACAATGTTAACATTGAGAACTCCCTTTTCATGCACATAGATGGAGGAAGATTATATGGTACTACAATTACTGGCCAACAACTGTAAGGGTTAGAGAGAGAAGCATGTGGACAGAAACCATCTGTCGCTATTCCAAGTGTGACATTTCATGGCTCGGTAGCAAAAGCTTGGTCAAAAGAATCTGCGGCTTTCCATTGAGAAGTGTCGCATGGATGTCGCATTACGGTTGGATCAGACTTGGCACGACCATGCCAGATCATCGCATCTGCTATCCATGGTACAGTATACAGTCTCTTCAATCTAGAAATTAAAGGGAAATGTCTTAATGTCTTTTGAGGTACTTTGGTGCCTTTTCTCTCTTCGTTGAATGATGTCATATATCTTGGTTCATTACAATTTGTACAAGAAACTTTGTTCGCATCATCTTTCCAGTACAATATGCAATCATTGATGCATGCATGATAAGTTTTGTAATTCATCCCAACTTGCTTAATGATCTTCTTCACGTCGTAGTACGTTGTCAGCAGCGTGTTACCTTCGGGGAGTAACTCCTTTATTAGTTCGAGGAGTACAGTCACACCATTATCTGAAAAGCCGTATTGGGTCTTTAAGCTATTCAGTTTCACAATGGCATACAGCTTCGTAATCCCTTTTGAACATGAAGGATACAGTGGCTCTTTTACGCTACCAAAAAGTGATTTATACTTCTTACTTTCATTGGCCTGCCAATCTGGATAATCACTAGACTGCTCTCCAACATTAGCATGATCAGGCAACGGATGATTAGGTTGAAAATGATGAAATCTATCTGCATCATTGATCAAATCTTCCATCCTAATATGTTCAGACTCATCAGTAGTTGTGGCATGACTAACTGGTTGTTGTTTTTCCATCTCCGCCCTTTTTCCCCATGAAAATACCACACTGTATATGATTGGATAATACCCCATCTAAGCAAATGAAAATGAATGTCACCTAATTTGATCGTCTTCATATTTTTGCACCGGGTGCAAGGGCATAAATACACTCATTTCTTACCACCGTTTTCTTCAACAAAACTAATGAACTTCTGCACCCTGTCTATATAGTATGTAGATCTTAGATCTGATTCATTTATCCATTGTTTGTCTATGCTGAAAGACATACTGCCCTCCTATATAATATATAACAGAACATGAGACGTGAGCATAATTTTACCTTGGTATAAATGAAGAATATTTTTTTGCTCTTAGTCAAACCCAGAAAATACTATTAGCCTTAGATATACTATTAGCATAAAGTATATGCGTTGTTTTATGAACAAAAAACCCAGAAAATTTCTATCACTCAAAACCAAAATATTTTCATATTTACTAAATATGTGTGTAAATATGAATTGCGCAGAAACTATACGGTTAAGTGTATACCTAAATTAAATCTATATGTGTATTTGTAGACTATAAAATAAGTGAATTCCTAAGTTGCACCTATCTGTGTATCTACTACTAGGTGTATCTAACAAAAGCGCATATACATACTCGTGTGTTTTTTTACCTGGAAAATATGATAGTACAAGAGTGCACATGAGCATTTGCAAACACTAATGTCAACATTCACTGTATTAAAATTAGCTGTATACTGTTGTTCAAGTATTCAGGTAAGTTACCTAGTTTCACAAAGTTTAACATTCAAACCTATTTAAGTCTGTACCATATGAGCTTGATTCCAATGTTAGTCGCATACATTTTGGACATCATTTGGGAAATATTCCAGTAGTAGAATTCATAGATTCTTATTTAAGAAAATACTTTTAAGTCTTCATTTAGTCTGGCATTTTCTTGGTGTTATATCTCTTCTAACATCTTGGTCCCATATTACAAATCATGTACAGTATATCAGAAAACTTATGAACAACAAATGTGTTCGCTAACAATAGAAAAGCTATATTCTGACTGCAAGTTCATGTCATATATACTAACTAAATCAGTTAGCTATTAGAAAATAATATAAAAGTAAAGCTCGTAATATAAATTCTGTTGTCAGATCTTTGTTCTTGTAGAATTTAATAGTTACTGTTCATGGAAGAGGAGGGACATCAGGGAACAACAAGAGAAAAAAAATGATTAATAATAATAAGATCTGCCTTCCATTTACACACACATTTTTGAATTTCAACTATTCAAAACTCTTAATTTTTGGACTGCTAATTCTATTACGTTAAATCAAACATATATCTAGAGTAATACATTCCGTTTCAGGAATGACAAAGTAATTTTCAGTGGTCTAAAATGACAAAGTAATTTTCAGTGGTCTACAATAATCATGCTTGAATACCCAATTATTTTGACAAAAATATTATGTGAATCTGAAAACTACCGAGGATATTCACGGTGATTTCAATGATCCATGGCTTGGATATCTTCCGTACTGATCATCCTCTTTTCAGGCAAAGCAACTTATCCACGTTTACAAAATACTATTAGCCAACAATATATTACCAATGCTATGTTTGATGAAGTGCAATAGTATGGCTTGGATATTCACAGTTAACTATGTGGAAACACGATCTACTGCTGAATCAATGCTATGTTCGATGAAGTGCAATAGTAAGACCAAACAACTTTTTGAGGTCTCTTAAACACAAACACAAATCAATCCTAGAAATTAGCCAACAATATATTACCAACAACCTTTAATTCTTTTGACAATGCATTACCAATCAAGAATAGAAACCCTAAACATAAAATCAATGGAAATGAAACCCTAAACATACCACTGAACTGAATGAGCAAAGCGCTGAAGCCTATAGGGTTGTCAAACCGCGCTGGAGTTGCCGACGTTTGTGAAGAAAGAAATCTAGATTTGGGGCATGTTTTGGCATTTGTGAAGAAATAAAATCGAATTAGCTAGCAGGAACGAAATAGTTTTGGGGAAAAAAGGAACGAAAGAACAGATCTGGGGCGTTTTGGCAGTAAAAAGTTCGCACCAAAAATTAGCACAAATTTGATACGGCTAAAACACGTATCGAATTTGATACAGCTAAGAACCGTATCTAAATGGGGGGGGGAAGTGAATTATTTGGAGGGAAGACGTGCGTATTAAGTGGAAAAGTTTGCGCCAGAAATAGGCACGAAATTAGATATGGCTTATAGCTGTATCAAATTTGCTACGGCTTATAGCCGTGTCAAATTTATTAGATGCGGCTATTAGCCGTTTCTAATTTGATACGGCTTTAAGCCGTATCAAATTTGGCGGATGAAGGAGTGGCAAAAACAGCTTTTTGGTGTAGTGAAGAGATCAAGACAACCAGTTTGGCTATCTTGTGGTTCGATACCGATCCAAATCCAAGGATCGGTACTGATCCATAAATCTTGCTGAGTTGTCATCTTACTTTTCTGGAGAAGTGATCTACAGTGTGGAAAATAATGTGAAGATCATGGAGGCAAGATATTAGGCATCCTACCTCTACAAACAGGGGGTAAGGCTCATTTTTAAGGATCTTTTTTGGTCTCTTACTCTAATTTCTTGTAATCATCCATGGATTTATATTGATCCAGAACGGATTTATACTGATTCGTAAGAACACAAGTGTAATTAGCACTACGAACCATCAAAAAATTTAAGTGAACGTAGTCCAAGATCAGCCGAACCACTATAAAAACGTTGTGTATTCTTATCTACTCATTTTCATTTAAATTTCTTCACCTATTATTCTCTACACAATCCTTTTGGTGTTTGTACCATTTTTGGTTCAAACATTTTGGTGCTTTCATTGAGAACAATATTCTCAAGCTACTTGGATCCATCATCTACTTATATACATCACATTTGATGAAACAAATAATGACTAGATTTATATACCTTACATTGAAGTGGAATGAATGGTAATTTCATGGCCTTCATACATTACCATCAGTCTACGATTATATGGATGTTTAATGCAATATGTTAGATATGCTACAATTCAAAGATCCACGTGAATTTTAATGTTATATGGACATTCAATGCAATATGTTAGCTGTGCTAGAATTTAAATATCCACATGAGTTTTGGTGTAATTATTCAGCATTTTATGACTTTATATATGAACGCCGGTAATTTATTATCATTTTTTGAATTAACATATGTCTTACCCTATACAATTTTGGCCTAACTGAAAATGTAATCAGTAAACAATTCTAATTAACAACAATCCTTTTATGAAAATGATATTGCATAATTCAATGAATGCACACAGCGAAAATACGGCTCCACTAATTTAGTATTGTTTGGCAACAATCAAAATCCCTTTCAACGTGAACTTTTCTCTTTCAATATGTAATAGGCGGAACAATGTCTACATTTTATCTAAAACACCATAATTTGTTTCATATGTGTGAACATTTATGAAAATTAATGTACCAAATTCGAATTGCCTAACCATTAGGACAATAGTGTTGGTCATTTTAATGTGTTATTAGTTTGATTATTAGGTGATTATTTTCTCTATTCATCAATTATCACACTTTTCTGGCATAAAAAATTGAAAGTTTATAAATAAATAAACAATAGTATTTATTTGAATATACGTATAAGATGAATATTTATAAGTAAAAAACATCAGTAGTACTTTTATTGTATGTTGAGCATATTGAGTGATAAATAAATATGCAATAGTTTTAATATTGGTGCATGCACAAGTGTAATCATTTTATAAACATGAAAGATCTAATTGAGTTTGAATTGAAACAAGCAATAAGAATTCAATAACACAACCCGGCAATGCCATAACATCTCAATGACCTTTTTTCCATAATTGAGAAAAATATCCTACACTTTGAAGATTGTTCTGTTTAAAATCGAATGAATTGGTATATTTGAGTGAAGTGAATAAGTGAAACAATCATTAATGAAATCTGAACAATTAAATATTATGGAATTCAAGAAAGCCACTTTCTTTTGCACCAAAATATATACTTTTTCTGTTTAATGTGAAAGAAAAATTGTTTAAAAAGATTACTCAAAATAACATTTGATACTTTAGTTTGTGAAATACCGAACCATTAACATAAATGATCAACCTACAGAAAAAATAGCACTTCATGCAGTACACACACACACACACACACACACACACACACACACATATATATATATATATATATATATATATGTACACACACACATACACACACACACACTACAACAAACATGACCTTTAACAGCGTTTTAAAAACGCTTTAAAAGCTATTAACAGCGTTTTTACATACGTTGTATATCGACATGCAGTTATATGTCAAGGATGTACAATGACAAGAAATAAACGCTGTTAAATGTCCTTTCTAACAGCGTTTCCCTGGTGTCATGAAATTATTTAACAACGTTTGGTTGGGTGCAGTTAGAGATCTTTCTTAGCGTTTGTTTCGTACTAAGATAATATTTTATAGCGTTTTTTCAATGCTGTGATATTTATTTATGGCGTTTCCTTGTTGCAATAAATCATGCTTTATGTTTTTAGATACAATTTAACTGCATTTTTAAAGCGTTGTTAAAACTTTCAACGGCGTTTTAAAAACGCTGTGGAATGTTTTAACAGCGTTTTAAAAACACTGTGGAATGTTTTAATTCCTTTTCAGTCAACATCCGCCACAATGTATATATATACCACATTTCAAAATTAGCATATTATATCAATATCACATTTCAAAATCAACATATTGTATCAATACCACATTTTGGACACATATTTGATAACCAACGTATGAAATTACATAATCAAAATACACAATATTCTTACACCAAACATAAATAGTTCGCCATCAATAGTTCATAAACAAAATATAGAACAAGTAGCAATAGCAAAACAAAAGCAAGTAGTACATACGTTAAAACCAAAAAGTAGTTCTAGCAGCAAAAATAACTTCGATCCATAACTCGTTGCAACCTTTTTTTGCATCACAGTCATCTATCTACCTGTAAAGCAAAAGCAATACTTGAGAATCAATTCATCAAAAAAGTGTACACAAAGTTAAATCGGATTCATAATGCAAACACTAAATATTCATCACACTATTTCATTAGGCGATTGACTAATATAAAGTATACAATATGCCATAAAATCAAGTAGCATTTACAAGTGAAGTAGAGTAAAAAATAATAAACGAACTCGGTAATTTACTTGGAGTAAAATCAAGCAGCATATTATCAATGATGAAGTGGTCTATTTACAAATCACGTAAACCAGTCGTCGATGTTGTTAACTAAGTGGTCCTCTCAATATACCAAATTTTATATAATTAGTCAAATTTTATATAATTTAAATGATTTTTATAAACTTAACTAATTTTTATAAAACTTAGTTAATTTTTATAGACATAGTTAAATTTTATAAACTTAGTTAACATAGTTGTTTTTTATTAAACTTAGTTAACTTGGCTAATTTTTTATAAAAAATAGTTAACTTTTAAAAACTTAGTTATTTTTAAAATGTCAATGTGTTTGATTGAAAATACAACACATATAAAAGTGATATGTTAAAAATAATTATTCATTGAGAGATTAAATATGATAGTTGGCTGCAGCTACACGGTAGCTGCTTTTTGGGTATAAACCCCAAAAGCAACCTCAATTTGGGTAACGATACCCCTGTTGGAAGCTTTAAGAAAGTAGCATAAATATATCTTTCAAGTCAAAAGTTGACGGAATAATTGTTCGCCAGTTATAAATTATGATAGAATTTCGTTAGTAAATTTAACCTAAAAATGACTAAAATAGAATTGTTATTTCAAATAACTAAAAGCAAACTGTCGCTAATTGATATTCACTGTACTTCTACATAGATATGTTCGGTTGTGTAGTTGTTACTCATTCATTATTTACAAGTCATGTTAGCCAATCACCGAAATAAACTAACTTTAATGTGATACTCAAATTTCATCTCGCTATTTAAAAGATTTAAAAATTGCCAAAACTTCATTTTAAGTAGATTTAATCTAAGTAGGTGAGAAATGAGCTATGGAGGAAATTAGTTCAATCCTGGAAATATATCTGTTACTAGAAAACTCACCTAGTTCGTAAACTTTTTTAGCTACTTTGGCAGCAATGTGAGCATATATCTTCCTAATATTTGTGAAGGGTGGATATATCAGTCCTTTGTCGTAGTTCTCTTGTGTTACTTGTGATGCTAGAGCTTCAACTGAATTCAAAAATCAAATGATATGAAGATAGATTATAGTTTAATAAGAATATAAGATGGAACTTACTATAAACTTTATATTTTAGGTACCGGTTGTAAGCAACATATCATCATGAACACAGATTGCCCCAGACATTTCTAAACCAAGACCAAATCCTAGGAAGATATATGCATTGCTTGCCTGACAGGAATGATTTAACTAATTAAGAAATTACAATGCAGCAAATATAAACTAATTCAATGTAGTTGTGAAAAAATTTGTAAAGGAAATTTTTATTTTATTCTTCAAGCGTTAATCAAGCGCACTTGATTCCGCGAATCGGCTTCTGCAATCGTTGAATCGAGCGCACTCGATTAACCGAAAGAGGAGATAGGAGATTACACTCAACTACCAATTTGAATGAAAGCACAAAGCTAAAAAAAGAGAATTTTATTCAAAAATCAACCACATTACAAATGACTCCACTTGCCTATTTATAGGCGTTACAAAATTACAACACAAATCTGAACAACTCCTAAGTCGTTTCCGACTTACGACCTACGACTTAGCATAACTCGGCGACGACCTACGACAACAGTTACAACATAGAAACACAACGCAACGACTTAAAACAAACAGGCTACGACTTAAGAAAATGTACAACACATTACAACGACTCACATAGGTCGTACACGACCTAAAGTACACAGCAGCTTCCCATCAACGACCTAGCCTTCTTCGCGACTTAACATAATCAACGGCTCAGATTGACGCGATATCAGGATCTTCGGCTACAAGTTTCTGCGACTTAAGAGGTTTCGCTTTTAAACTGTGCGACTTAACTAAGTCGTAACTCGTTTTCGACTTTACACCTTCCTTAAGTCGTAACCGACTTAACACTTCATTCTCTCCTTCTGTGGCCTTCTCCGTAAGTCGTGGACGACTTATAAACTCTGAGCGACTTAAGCTTTTGTTAAGTCGTAGAGTCTTTCCTCCTGGCCCGTTAGGTCGTAGACGATCCAAGACTTTCCCCTTAGGTCGTAAACTCGAGTTAACGCCCTCCCCTGGTTTCCAGTTAAGTCGTAGCTCCTGTTCACATGCCACCTTAGATCATAACTCGGCACAGTTAGCTCGTTCTTCATCACTAGGTTGTATTCCATTAGATCGGAGCTCATTAGGTCGTAACTCGTATATTACTTCTACCTTGTTAGGTCGGCTGCGATCTTCACTAAGTCGTTGGAACGACTTAAATCCTTCGATAGGTCGGTTGCGACCTACAACTTCAACTTTCCACCATTTCTCACCAAATCTTAACTCGTTAGCTTCCTTGTTAGGTCAGTCTCGACTTATCCACATGTTAGGTCGTACACGACCTATGACTTCTCCATTCTGGGCTGCATCAAACAAGCAAACATACAGAAGAAGTTAAATATAAAAGAAATAAAATTTAGTAAATTTGTATTTTCAAAACACCAATGACCATGTACACATATAGTGGTTCTCATCCGAATATTTAACCTTTGGAGTCATAAGTTATATCAAACAAATTTAAATCAAATATTAATCATTTCTATTGTACACATACAGTGTTAAAAATGAGAATTTTGCATTCTACAGTCCTCATGTTTAAAAATGTATGATATATATTAAGACTTAAACAACTTAGTTATTCGGATAATTCACTTACAAAGATTAAACGTTTAATATCACATAAACCATCCATATTGAGTTAAAAAATACGACCACATTCACTGCCAAAGTTTTGTGAAACCAGACAAGAAAAATGGTGCTCCACATTCACTGTCAGGACCTTTGTCGATTTACCATTCATTCCATCCTACATCCATACCTCACACTCTCTCTCTTTCAAAATACTATGTATAATTTCTCTGTATATTACCATTGTATATCAGTAATGTTCCACTCATTTATCTCAAATATATCTTAACTTTGTCCCTTGTATCTATGATATTTTATGCAATCTTGTAAAATGATCAATCCCTGAATTCTTACTAACAATTGTATACGAATCACCAAGTGGTACAACATTCTTGTTGCGTTACCATCCATGCCTACATTTGATACATTCGGCACTATTCCTACAAAGTGTATGACATAAAATCTAATTCTATCCTCCATTTACATTGAATTGCAATGTGTCGTAAGTCCTAACATGAAAGCTTTCTTACATAAACAAAACCAGAAAATTTTAAACCCCATAGGATGATTTTAAGCTAATAAAAGTCGATATTTTGCCTCAAGTAAAAGATGAGACCTTAACAATGCAAATAAAATACTGGCTTCCGTTGATTGCTTTCAATTTCATAATGATCAAATACAAATGAACTGAGACAAAGCTTACTGCTGCTAATAGGAGTGGACAACAAGTGAAAGGTTAGAAAGCAAGCATCCAAATCCTTCAGTGTCTGACCTATTGGTATCATGTATACAGGGTACCTGCAATAAATTGAGCCATTAGACAAGCTTGTGCTTATCGTGGAATAAATCATTAAAGTTTCAGACATGTTATACGGAAATTGAAACTCGTGTTCATAGCTTGAGTGTGTATTGAATGTAAGCATACATTAGTGACATAAATTTTTCTAAACGTGAGCAGGAGGTTAAAAAAGCAACTGATAATGTAGAGGAGAGGATGTTTGAGAAATAAGGCATACCATGCTACAGACAACCAACTAGAAGGGAGAAGATCACAACTCCTGTAGGTCTTTAGGCCTGGAAACTTAACGTTCAGTTCCTTTATCTGTGACAGAAATTCACATTTGTAACATTAGTCAACAAAGATACATATAGGTTTTATTTTTTTATTTCCGTTAATTTTTTTCTTCTTTTCTTTTCTTTTGTGCTAAAAGCAGGATTCCTGCACCGACTCTAAAAAAATTTGCATTTACACAACTATTTAACATAAATGTGTTTGGTTAAATAATTAAACGGAAGGCTATAGCAGCAGTTACATAGAAATAGTAAGGAAATGTATTTAGAAGAAAAGCATAGTATAGAATTTTGAAGTTCAAGTTTAACTCCTACAAATGTAGAGTTTTATTGCCAATTTGACCAGTGTACAGTTACTTTGAAATAAAAGAAAAGAGTTAACACGCATTTTCAGACAAAGGCTCTCTTCCGTACGGAGAATCACATGCCATGTACTCAAATATAGGTCTACTTGCTTTTGTGATGCCCTCGAGATCCTCGTTTATATGGCCTTCCTGGTCAGCATGGCTGTTGCTTGTGCTATTGGATTCGCTACTTAAACCTTAATAGGTAACTCCACCATCATTCTCCTCCACACGATGTCTTTAATTATAATAGAAAAAAGAAAAACATACATATTAAAAACTTACTCTTATGTATAGTACTCATGTGATAACCATATATATGCTCATTTTCATAAACAGGAAGAATATGTGATAGTATGTTAATGTGCATTTATAGAGATGTAGGACCATAGAGCTGAAACAAGAAACGTTTAATCCTGTATCTGTGCAAACTTTGCTCAATCTAAAAATAAGCTGATGATTTTAATGCTTTAATGACCAAAAAATATGAACAAGGAAAGGAAAAGGAGCCGAAAGAATTGGCAGATTCAAGGATGAGCAATATTCGGTTGAAACCAAATTAACCGACCGAACCAGTTCATTTCGGTTGGTCTAGTTCGGTTTTGAAACTAAATTGATTTGAAATCGATTTGTAAAACAATTTTTTGTGATTATCGATTTAACCGAATTAACCGAACATTTATTGTGTTATCCATTATGGTATTGTAATACTTTAACTAATTGTTTTAATGATAAAATACAAATTTTGATTAGGTAATGTACCATAGATGCAGAGTAGTAATAATAAGACAACACGGTTGATAGGGGGACATGTCGAATTAAATTTGAAGGAGGATTTTAATATACACATTGAAAAAAATAGAGAACTGGCTAGGCAATTCAGCAAAAATTAAAAAGGAATAAAAGGATTGAATCCATAAAGCAAATGTTAAAGTTTGAAAGTAAAGGCAGAAGACCACAAGTGATAGAAGTTCTCATTTTCTGATCACTCAGACATCAAAAAGTCTGTTTGTTTTTACTGAAAACCTAATTGCATTAGATTCATATACTGAAAGTTACCAACACCTAATCCATCTTCCATAAAGTTCTTTTCAGTTCTAAACTTTATAACTCTAATACATATCAAACATGCCTTATATTTAACGCTCAAGATTTAGTAAAGTCTGATTAGGTAAAACCATTCCATGGAGCGATACTATAGCCTACAAGCAAAATGGGAAAGAACTAGGGTGGAATCTAGGTAAAGCTTACTCCTGTACCTATCCCGCTTATAAATGATATTGTTTAAAGATGCATACTCAAAAATACCATCATGCTTGTTCAAAAGTTAACAATATATTTGCTATAAGTATTGGTTTTAAAAAAAGATAACAGCCTATAACCTCCCTCCATGTACGTATGATCTCTATACAAATGTCAATGTGATGGTTCTATAATTAATGGATTAAAGTAATCCCCACTTCATCTTCAGAGTAACCTATCCTTTCTTCTAGACATACCTATTTGCTATTTGGTTATGGGTTTTGGTAGAATTCAAAATGAACTTCTGCCAGATTATTTTATTATTATTTGCCATAGAAAGTTTATTGGGTTATACTAATTGTAAATAACATGATGGCATGGATATGATTTTCTTCCCAAGTTTAGTAAACCATCAACAATCCCCATAATATTATATTGAAGGATGAATGGTTTCGGTTAAAATGGATGTTAGGCACTATATTTAACCTTTTTAAAGTGATGAGACATCTTCAAATTATAAAACAGGGATCAAAATTGAATTGGCACTAGAATATATTTACATAAACATAATGTAGTTTGCAAATAACAATACAAGTAGAACTAAATAAAAATTAGAATCCAAAATTAAGTACCTTTTCGAAAACAAGCAGTCAATAACCAAAATCAACGATCGATTGGAAGCTGTCTGTGTTGTTTCTAGCTTTGCTGAGCCTAGAGCCACGGTCGTTGTTGCATTCCTATCGATTGGAGATGGTCATGGATTCACTATCCATTAGAGATGTCGCGGTCGCCAGTCATGCCGCGGTCCGTAGCCAAGTCGCAGTTGCCACTCGAAGTCGTTGGCGATTGGAACGTAGTCATCACAGTCGCTCTTCAACCTTCCCGCCATCCGAAGCCTTCAGCCTTCAACCATCCGAAGCCATGATAGAGATGAATGATTTTAGGGTTTTGGTTTGATTTGATAAGAAAAAGGGGGATGAAAACGTGAGTTGGTTTTAATTGTAGAAGAAGCGGCCGATAAAAAATTTCACATTCCCACTTCTAAAATTGCATACTTGGTTATTTACAGCGCGTTATCACGCTATTCTTACTTTATTTTCATTTTGATAATAGTATCAATAGCAACTAGCATCAAAACACCATCTTATAATGATTCTACATGCAATAGATAACAACATTTCTTGTAGTGACACAAATATATATATATATATATATATATATATTCATGGATTTACAACTGTATAAAAATTGTTTGCACTTGTGGCTTTTGTTAGTATATTTGCCGCTCTTTGTTGAATGAGTTTCAAGATGGATTTCGCTTGCTTTATTTCATAAAACATTTGATGATTTCCTATTTGTTTGTGGGTTTCATGAATTCTTAACGCAAATGAGAGACGTTTTGCCTACAGAAAATGTAGCGCTTCATACAATGTACATATTTGTTTGCGGGTCTAATGTTGTCCTATAAATGGCGGCGTAATATTGGGTATGGGAAAACTGAAAATTTAAATTGCACTAACCAATTTAATTCCAAATTTAAATTGGGTATGGCAGCAAGGTTTAGAAGAAGTTGGTTGTACTTAATATATTTTCAGGGAAATATTTTAAAATTTGTAGTAAGTTATTCTTTTTCTAGAGGTCGAGCAGTTTTTAATTTTTCTGCTTCTTCCTCGCTACGAAGAAAATTTGATGTCTCTTTCCGCAAATTGGATATCATAATTTCTTTTTTAAAGTCGTTCTTTTTAATAGGCTGCAGCTTTTTCTAAGATTAATGAAACCATCAAATGATGCACTTATGAGAGTTGGGATGATTATTTTGTTTAAAGCTTCGATGTGCTTATTCTTTGTGCTCTAGCTGCTATGGTAAAAGTAATCATTATATGATTTTGGCTCTAAGGCTTGAGCTTAGTTAGGCAGCAATAATTTGACAACGTACTAAGACATATCACAGTCTTAATTGAATTCACCATATTATACAAGAATAACAAACATCCTTTTTGACTTTTTGTTACATTTTTTTAACCAAAATGGTTTAAAGATTATAGGCATGTTTGCCGAAAAGTATAAAACTATGGCAAAATCAACTTATATTCCGAATAAGTTCATGTGTTAGAACCAGTACCAATAAATAAAGATATAATGAACTAACCCTAATCTTTTATCCATAATTGAGAACCTTAGATGAATCTGTGTGGAAGTTAACAATGATGATGTCAATGAGATTCAATGATCACCTTGAATATCCAACCAATTTTCCAATTATCTATCCTCACTACTATTCTGATTTGGTATAACATTACAAATTCTGAAGCAGGTGCCACCACAAGAGCATTATAAACTATTTTGTATCTATCAAATTCTTCTATATTACTCTATTGCATAGATGTATACTGTAAGACTATCTCCATTATGTAGTGTACTATGAACAATATTCTGAATATTATTGAATTGGGATTCTATGACTTGGACAAACTTGGAGATAATCCATGCAATAATCTATGCAATTATTTTTATAGGGTTACCATTGAAATAGCATTTCATAAAATTTTGGATAAAACTTTAGTTTTTTAAGAATATTTCAATCATGTGTCCCAGATTAATTCTTTACCTCCTTTCCCCAATAATTTGTAAAATTTAATTTTGCATTGGTTCTTGCAGTTTCCACTTTTGCTGAAGGGTGTGCATGCAATACTGGAGCTTAAATTGTAGAATCTACATGCCCCAGCTATGTAGAACTACAGATGGATGGATGTAGGTTTTTTTATTTAATAATATAAATTTTGAACGTTTCTACCTATTTCCTTCCAACTGCAATATATTATTTCATGTCTACTTGCTTACTGTTTTAAACTATGACAATCAAATTTACCGTCAACATTTCCTATTCGTTTTGCAATAAATCACACACTGAGGCAATTTTGGTAAATTTTGATGTCTTCATTTAATATAGTCATATGTGTTAATTTTTATCTATGCTTAATACAGTCGGGTATGTCATTTCCTAATGTGTTTGTACTAAATGTATTTGATGTTTGCACAAACAAAATATATTGATGAGTCGTATATACATAATAAAAAAATCATATAATTATTGCGGTTCTGTTTAATTTGCATTACAACAAGGATCTAATAAGCATGATGAGTTTAAAATCTCAAAAAAATTGAAGGGGGCTTCTGCGCCGTAGAACCTAACTTACTAATAATAGTACAGTATAGATTAGTAATGGTTTGTAAAAGACTAATATTTTTGTAATACACAGACGTGTGAAACACAAACACTACAAGGAAAAAGGCACTTTCCGATGGTAGAAAACCGTCGGCGGCCGTCGGAAAATGCCGTAGGAAAATAAGACGTCGGCATGCAGTGTTTCCGACGGCTTCCGACACATCTCGTCGTTCGTATTTCCGACGGCTTCCGACGAATTCCGACAGATTTCGACACTTGTCGGAAGCCGTCGGAAACCGTTGGAAAAATTGATCTGAAAGCGGTCGGAAGCGTTTGGAAGCCGTTGGAAAAATATAACCTGAAAGCTGTCGGAAGCCGTCGAAATCTGTGCATTTTTTTTATATTTCTGCTGCAATATAGCCTTTCATCCACATTTCCCATACAAACAATATTCTGCAGAATCCAATATATAATATTCCAACCAAATATCAAAAACCAAACTATACACAATTCACCAAACAAAAAAAATACATAAAATTAAGTCAAAACACATAATCATCACCCAACATCCCCAACATTCACATAATTATACAACAAAACAGCTAAGTGTATCATAACATAGTACATAAATCAACAACTACCTCCACCATCTACCAAATCATACAAAACAGAAAAAAACATACCGACCAAAGCAATCAATCAATCTCCTCCAGAACCAGAGCCAGCAGAGGAAGGGAAGCGGCCACCATACTGCTGCATGTACTCGGTGATACGCTGGTCTAGCAACTGTGTGGTCTCTATGACCTGCTGACAGTTCTGCTCCTCCAGTTGTGCCACTCTAGCCCGCAAATCTTCGATCTCTGCTAGATCGATCTGAGCTCTAGTCTGCCTACCCCGTCTCTGACTGCTGGCCTGTAATAAATATTTAATTTAGCTGTGTGATATCTGTAAGTGTATGTGCCGGTATGTGAATGATTAGTAGTGTGATAATGTTAGTTAATTTAGTTTATGCATGTTTATGTAAGTGTATGTGTAGGTATATGAATGATTAGCAGTGTGATAATGTTATTTAATTTAGTTATGCATGTATAATGTATTCATTTGAAAATACGTTGTTTTGGCCGTTTTTAAATTGTGAGTCAACCATTTATTAACATTTGAAAACCAACCGAAAAATTCTTTACTGAGATCTTCGGTCGGATGTTCACATTCATAAACACTGTATATATAAAAAAAATTATTACATTAGGTTATACACGCGCATGCATTATAGAAAAGAATAAAACTCAATTTATTATTTCAGATTACCTAACAAACGGTGCAACCTCGGCACAATTTAGAAGAATATAAGTGTGTGCTACATGAAGATCTCTCTCGTGTAGCCATATTTCTACACATTTTCCAGAAGGCCGACCATGTTGTCTAAAAATATATAACATTTCTTGAGAGGACTCTTGTTCGTCGCCTTCGTCATTACGAGGAACACTTTCAAATGATATATTCACATGGTCACTGAAATAGTGAGAGAAAAAGAACGAAGCTTCTTCTTCGATGTAAGATTTACATATCGAACCTTCAACTCGTGCTTTTTGCCTCACTTTTTTCTTCAGATGATTTATATATCTATGCAAAATTAATTTACATTAACTTCATCTTTAAAATGCAATTAAATTACGTGATAACATGTTACATACCTCTCAAATGGATACATCCATCCATATTGGACAGGACCTCGAAGTCATGCTTCAGATGGGGGATGAACAGGTAAATGTTCCATTACATTAAAAAAACATGGCGGAAATATTTTCTCTAATTTGCAGAGCAATATAGGAATATCTACTTCAAGTTTTCATAAACGTTGCACTTTTAAAGTAGTCGAACAAAACTCTTTGTAAAACATACTAAGCTCCGTTACTACCTTCCAAACTTTTAACGGCAGTAGTTCTTTGAACATAACGGGAAATAAATTTTCCATCATTATGTGACAGTCGTGGCTTTTCAATCCGCTCAATCTACCGTTTTTAAAGTCAACACATCTACAAAGATTTGATGATATCCCATCAAGAAATCTTAACCCTTCCACCCATTTTAACACAACTTTAACTTGATTATTATCTAATTCGTAACATGCTTTGGGTTTTTTACGGTCATTTGGTTTCGTATGAAGCTCAGGACGTTTGCATAATTCTTCTATATCGCGTCTAGATTTCAAATCATCCTTCGTCTTCCCTTTCACATTCAAAATTGTGTTAAAAACATTATAAAATACATTTTTCTCATTGTGCATCACGTCTATATTATGACAAAGCAGAAGATGTTTCCAATACGGCAACTCCCAAAAAATAGTTTGTTTGCACCTGTTATGAACAATTGATTTGCCTTCAATTTCTGTTTGCACTCCAGTTTCATATATCTTTGGATAGTCCCTAACAAGTTCATATATGTCTTCGCTTGACCATATCGTCGGTGGTTCTCTGGTTTCTACTCTATTAGCTAAAAAGTTTTTCTTGTCTCCTCTGAAGTGATGATTTACATGGAGAAAATATCGATGACAGTCAAACTATGAAATTTTCTTACCATGAGGTAAAGAAAACGCTCGTGTTTCATTCATGCAATATGGACATGCTAGACGATTGGCAGTACTCCATCCTGAAAGCATTGCATAGGCAGGAAAATCACTTATAGTCCACAACAAAGAAGCAAACATACAGAAAATTTTCTTCTTGGCCACATCGTATGTTTCTACTCCTTCGTTCCACAGTATATTTAACTCCTCAATCAACGGTTGTAAATATACATCGATTCCTTGTGTCGGATCGTCGGGGCTAGGAACGACAACAGTAAGAAACATATATTGCGTTTTCATACACATCCATGGAGGTAAATTATACAGTGTGACGATAATGGGCCAGGATGAATATCTAGAATCAAATTGAGAAAATGGCGAAAAACCTTCCGTACATAATCCTAATCTAAAGTTTCGACTCTCCGCTGCAAAATTTGGATACGTTTTATCGAAATGCTTCCATGCTTCTCCATCGGCCGGATGTTTCAACGTACTCTCTTCCTCCGTTCTCACACTATGCCATCTCATATTAGATGCAGTTACAGAAGATGCATATAATCTTTGAAGCCTTGGAGTGATGGGTAAGTAATGCATACGCTTGTATGGAACTTCCTTCCCCTTCTTTTTTCTTGGTTTGTATCTCTCCTGATTACAAATTTTACAATTTCTAAGGTTTGCGTTTTCTTTCCAAAACAGCATGCAGCCTTTTAAACATGCATCTATTTTCTGATAAGGTAAACCAAAAGCCGACATAAGTTTTTTAACTTCATAGTGATTTTCACACATTAGATTATTGGGCGGCATATGACTTTTTGCAGCTTGTACAACAACTGTAAACCCAGCTTCAGTGATGTTGTATTTTGACTTCATCGCAATGTATTCTGCGATTACTGACAGCCGAGTGCCGCTTTTACAACCATCCCAAATAGGTTTCTTAGCAGCATCTAGTAAATCATAAAGAAAATTTGCTTCAATATTTGGTGATTCAACATTTCCATCATCGTCGTCAACTTCAACCATAGGAAACATTGATCGTGCTGCATCTTCGACCATATTTTCTATACGGGTCGTCGTAACTACTTCATTAACGACACTTTCAGACTCTACAGAAGTATTTGCTACAACTTCTCCATGCCGATCCCAAACATAATACTCGGGTACGAAACGGTTTTGGAACAAATGAACTTTCACAATATCTGGTAACAAATACTTCAAATGTCTACACCTACTACACGGACAACGAATTTCTGGATTGTTTCCGTTATTACTTAAAGAGAATTCAATAAATACGTTTATACCATTATAAAAATCTTCTTTTATTGAGCCTCTCAGTCTTTTTCTTTGGTACATCCATCTCCTCCGATTAACAAAATAATCAATCATTTTTCCTATTTGAGAAAATAAGTCACAAGTTCAAAATTTAATATTTATTTTCAAAAATACAAATTCAAAAATGATTATTTTCATGGTCTATAATATTTGAATTTAAAGAACTATTTCACAAATTCAAAAAATATTTTCAAATATGACACATTTTATTTTTTAAAGTATCGATACAAAATTTTGTACAAAAAGATATTTTTTTTCCATGGTCAGGCATCCTACTTCTCATTACAAACACAGTAAGCATTTACATTTCGTATATTACTTCATCTCAAACGATTCAACAAAATTTCGGCAGCATTTCCCTTTTGTTCCCTACACTGTACACAAATACGTGTACGCAGGAAACAAAAAAGAAAAGTTAGGCCAAAATTTTATGAACCGTTTGAGACGAAGTAGTATACAAAGTGTAAATGCTTACTGTGTTCATAACTTGTCCAATACAGGGACAAATCCAACAAACATTGTACCAGATGAATATAAATGGTCGTTTTTTGAAAAAAAACGACTATTTATATAACGATCATGTACAACACTAACTCAAGTCTACACTAACTCGGACATGGACATGAAAAAGGCAGTGTGCAAGCAAAAGAACATTCACACATATACACACACATATGTATGTATGTATGTATGTATATACATGGAAATTCAAAACATCCACTAACTCGAACATGAACTCAAGTGTACACTAACTTGTTTATACATATATACACATATGTATATACATGTATATATGACATAGTGAGTAGAAAGGCAACAAGTATATCACTCAATGTCAAGCATCAGGCATAACATTTCATTTTAGTTCAAAGAAAACACTAACAGATAAGTGAAAGAATCACAAGTGCAAGGGGCAATAATACATGCACGTGAACTTGTAAGGTGCAAGAATCAAATGAACGAGAATCAAAAGAACATTCACACATATATACATACATATGTATGTATGTAAATACATGGAAGTTCAAAATATCCACTAACTCAGACATGAACTAATAAAGCAGCAACCAAAGTTTTCACCATCACAATACATATATCTCAAAACATATATGTACATATATACACATTTATCTCAAAATAGAAATCTAAAAACACATATGTCTCAAAGCAAATGAACTCAAGTGCAACTCAGACATGGTATATACATATATACACATGAACTCAAGTGAAACTTAGCCAAGAAGTACATTCACATGTACATCGAAAACTCAGATAACAAACCCGGATAATATTAACAAGCTCAAGTGCAGAAAACTCAGATAATAAACTCAAATGCGGAAATCAGAAAATTAGATAATACGAACGTCAATCAGATTTCGAAATCACTAATAAAGCAACCAAACCAACAAGTACTTCGGTATTCACAAAATATAGGGTTTTAATCCCTATAAATAACCCAAAATCATCATTGGCATACCAAGTTTTAACACACATCATCAAAAGTCGAGAACGCAACAAATCTAAAAGAGGCAAAAATCATACCGAGTAGTTGAATTCATATATCATCGACTCACGAAAGCAATCGGTTGTGAAACCCTAATTTTTGAAGGCAACTCGAAGACAGAAGGAGCGACCTAAAGCAAGTGTTTGAAAGAAACCCTAATTCACTAACCCATATTTTGAGAGGGAGAGAGTATCAGGTTCTAAAAATGAGAGGGAGAAGCAAGCATTTTGAGAGGAACGAAGACGGTGAAGAACTGGAACGCCATTTTTTTCTTTTACAAATGAAAGAATTAAGAGAGGGAATGGATTGGAAAGAAGGCGGCCACGAAATAATGTACTGAATATTGAGAGGGAAACCCAAATTTTAATAAGGAGCCAAAACCAAATTTTGATAACTTAAACCAGACGACATATAAACTGTTGTTTAAGTAACAAGTTTGTACATAGAGATTTCACGGGCTATTCAGACAACAGATGAAAGATTCTGTGGCTCTTCACACAACAAATGGATTTGTCATGTGTTTTGTGAAAAAGTGGGATAATAGAAATCTACCTTATGTCGTGTGATCACTGTTATCTGATTCACTTTGTGGCATAATGATGTTAAATACATGAAATTAAACATAAAAAATAGGAAACAATCGATAGGGGTTGTAAATAATTATAGAAAATATCAAAATGTTGGTATTTGAAGTTTAAAACAGAACTTTATAATGCAATGTATGGTAAATTTATCGAGATAAATGAATAATAAATTAAATTTGTTAATGTTATATATATATATATATATTATTTATAATATCTGATTTATATATCTTTATATTGAATGAAAAATCAATTTTACCACTTTTGTTGATATGAATATGTTGTACATATTGAAACAATCATATTTTAAGATTTATTAGGTAAGTTAATGAATATTTATTAATTAAATTTATTCGAATAGTTTAAATCCAGGATTTAAAATATATTGACGTAAATGTACAAAATTACGTGATATTGAGGTGATTTTTGTAAACAATCGTAGAAATTCAAAATGTCGATAAGTTAAAAAAAGAAATTTATAATGCACTCCATTTATGTATTGATGTAGATGAATCATAAATTAAATTTTTTATTATTGCTTACGTATATAATTACGTTATGTGACTAATGTATTTACATATCTAATGAATTTTATAACATTTTTGTCATTATGAATATGGTACAAATATTGAAATTTTCATATTTTTATGATTTAGTAAACAAATCAATAAGTAATAATTTACCAAATTTAATTAAGTAGTTTTAAGATTACGTGATTAATTCTAATATATGAAGTTAAATGTAAAATATTAGAAGGGAACTAGGAGGGTTCTATAAAAGTTATAGAAATTTAAAATAGGTATTTACAATAAAAAAAACATAATTTTGTAATGCACTATATGATGAATTTATTGATACTTTTTTTTTGATAATTTTCCTGATATTCTTTTTATATTATTTTTTGTTTTTTTTTTCAAAAATCAAATTTGATCTTAATCGCATGTTTCCATGAACAAAATTTACTTTTTTGAATTTTCTTTGCAAATGTGCAAATATTTGAAGTTTTTTGCAAAAGTGCAAATATTTGCAGTTTCTATAGTAATTATTTATAGTCTGGCTGAAACTAAAAGTAACAATGTTTTTTAAACATGTTTTTGAGAAGAAACGTTTGTGTATTTGAAAATTTAAATTGTGTATTTTACAAAGTACCATATTGTTTATGTTATATTATATGTCATGTATCTTACTCTAATGAAAATGCAATTTTACAATTTTGTTAATATGAATATGATGTACATATTGAAATTTTCATATTTTCATTAGTGGACGAGCTAACGAATATCACTTAATATATTTACCTAATTAGTTTAAACTTAAGATTGCATAATTAGTTTAAATATATTGATTGAAACGTAAAACATTAAGAGAAAGTGGGTGGGTTTCGTAAATAATTATGGTATTTTTAAATATAGCTATTTTAAGTTAAAAGTAAAATTTTACAATGTAATGCATGACAAATGTATTGAGGTAAACGAATAACAAGTTAAACTTGTTATTGTTTTTTATATGATTTATATATCATAACCGAATAAAAAAATTAATTTTACAATTTTTGGTTGACACAACAGTTGTATACATATTGAATTGTCGTTTTAGTATCTATTAGAAATAGTAATATATATTAGTTGACTGAATTTATTTAAATAGTATAAATTTTGGATTATTTAATTAACCTAAATATGTGGACTTGAACATAAAATGTTAGAAGTTAATCGATGAATTATTTGTAAATAACTTTTTAAACTTTTAAATGTATATAACTTATAAAATGATGAGAGAGATTTAGCTAAATAATTTAATTGATAAATTAAAAGATTTAAAATAAAGTATCAAGAGAGATTTAAGCAGAAAAGAGAAAACTCTTATAATCGACGAGAGAACTAGAAATTCTTCCGTTTTATTATTATTTAATAGATTAATTTCAATGTATTTTAACTTCTCTACTGTTATTTCATTTTAGTTAAACTCATATAACATAACAAAACAAATAATTAATTAACTATAAATCAATTAAATTAAAAACCACAACTTAAATGTCCTGCTCAAATACCCCGAGCCGCAAACGCGTTTTCCGTTCATCAATCTTCCCCGATCTACCCCGCTCAAATACCTCGTTTTTGTTCGTCGTAAACACATATATAATGAGAAAATTTGGATATCCACGTACAAATAGATGTTTATACGGTTTGCTAGAATATGTTATCTTATTTTTAGAGCAATTCCGATCGTAGCAACTCCAAGGGTGAAGCATTCAGCCTAAATATCGAGGACGATATTCAAGGCCACTTCTCTTAGTTTGAATTTTAAGTTTTGATTGAGAAAACTAAAGTGAAACAGAAAAACCATTAATGAGCATCCATGTAAATTTACATAAAGTTTAAACACCGACCATTAAATGAGCTATTAAATGAGACGTATTCAGACGTTCATTTAATGAAGAGTTTAAACCTACTCTCATTTAATAGACATACAAGGCTAGATGTTTATTAAAGAAAAGTTTATTTGTTGGGCTTCCCAGTTCAACTTTGAATATTTGGTGTCATTAATATTCAAGGTTGAATCTGTTTGGGATACTCTTAGTTTTAACTGGTAACGAAGCATGAATATTTAAAGTAGCAGTGTAGAAAGTGTTGTGTTGATAAGTATTACCAAGTAATTTTGATGAATTATTTTTATGTTTTAACATAGGTATAGGCAATTCATTCAATAAACCAAAGTTTTGTGATGCAATTGGTTATCATGTCGGTGTTGGGTTGATGAGGGTTAAGAATAGATAATGTATGTTTTTCCCCCTTCAAATTAATACCGTGTGAACTCTACAACGATGCCATAACTCATGTATAACAAGTGAATGTTTAATTACCACGAATGCTTGCATATTTCCCAACAAAATATAAGCTGATTTTGTACAGGATACAATTTGGTAAGTTTAACAGCCACAACACAAGGGTGGTACAAAACTACAAACAAAGCAACAGATAAGCAGGTGAATAAAATTTATAATTAACACAAGTATCATTGCATAATATCTACAGTGACGTAAATGAACTAGGAAGAAGATGATGTATATACAGACAAAAGCACCAAGTAGAGAAGACTGATACGCAGCCAAAAAAAGCAAAGAAGGGAAGAAAATCAAGCGGTAGGATAAGAGGAATCCATGGCAATGCCGCAAAGCCCTTCCTTAGCAGCCACATTCCTCTGCATGCGTATGTATCCGTTCTCACCCCACGAAGTACCCCATGAGTTTTTAACCAACCAATAATCCATCCCATCGTTGTCTGTGCCGTATCCAACGGCAGTCACGCCATGATCGAGCGAGGTGCCGCATTCACCCGTAAATACCCCGCTTGAATATAACTGAAAAGCAAAGCCTCCGGCATCTATCGAAACCGAAATCGGTTGATTTGCTACGGCCTTAAGAAGCGAAGATTCGCTGTTTGCTGGAACAACCTCGTAACCACTGATTTTGGCAGCGTGAGAAGCCGCCTCTTTCGCGTTGCAAGTGTCGTCTGCTCCTTTGTACGGGTAGTTGGTTTCGGTAGCAAGGCCTTTGTTTTTCATTATGAATTCGAAAGCGTCTTCCATTTCGCCTCCGTTGCATCCTTGGTCTTCCCCTTTTACATCGCAATCTACCAGCTCTTGCTCCGACAGTGATACCAGTTTTCCTGTGCTTATTTGGTTTATTCCTTCTGTTGCCCCTACGGCTGAGAATGCCCAACAGCTTCCTGTTTTTTTTTTTTCATTCATATATACAATAATTCAATCTCAATGTTTTTTTTGATCAAATGAGCTGTATATATGAAGCATGATCTGGTAGAAGATTTGGAAGTTCTATATGTATATATACTCACCACATTGACCTTGATCCTTAACAGGAGTCACCGCACCTTTCTTCCTCCAATCCATGCTCGCTGGCGCTGCCGTGAAATTCTCATACCTGAAGCTTGACTGCTTCTTAAAAGTTCCGGAAGGCTTGAGCCCATTACGAGCTCTGAACTCATCGTTCGTAAGATCTGCGAATTTGTTGGCACCAAGCTTGAACCTGTACTGGTTTCCAGCATTGAATGACTTCACCAGTTCCATATTAGCTTCAAATATACTGAACCGCATCGCCTTCTCGGCCGCGTCTTTGTAAACTCGCCCACGCTTTGCCATCCATTGCTCGTGTCTCTCTTGCATTGACATTTCATTTAGCTCCCTGGCTGCCGACACAGATGCAGTCCAAATGGTACTGCTCAAAACTACAATGGCAAGTGATAGGAATATTTTAAGTTTTGAATTTGCCATTTGTTCTGTTTTTATTTTATTTTTATTACTAATCGGATGAGTAAGAATGAAGTGATTCGTTAAAGTGGTGAACACTGCTTCTTTATATAAACAGATGATCAGGTGTTTTTTCTTTAATGACAAGCTTAGACTTTGTTTACAAATTAGTTCTGCATGCCGTGCCGTGTTATTCGAGGATCATATTGATTTAGACTTGAAAAGCAACACTGTTGTTCGTTTTTCAAGTCTGCTTATCTGTTTAATGAGAGTGACCAATATTATTAATTACCAGTCTGTATACATAATACATGCTACTGCAAAGTAAAGTTGATGCATGCATGCTGATATAGACATGCACGGTTTTATTTGTTTACTGATCAGTGGTTATACTAGATTACCAACAAGGGAGAATTACCCAACTAATCAGATTGATTGTTTTATCAGTCACCTGTTTCTTTCGACAATTGGTGCTTCTCTCTGAAAACTTTTTTCATTGTAAATAGATTTCAGTAGCTATGAAATTTCTCTGGTCTAATCAATAGACTTAAACCTGAAAATGGTTCGTTTCCAGTCTCTGGTCAGGTCAGTAAAATCAAAATCAACAATTGGTTTGTATAACATCGTCTATCGATTTCCTTTATCAGACGCCTTGTTGCTGGAAACTTTTAGTTTCTGCAAACAAACGGGATATATAATAAGCACAAACATTATACATTCAAAGCACTACTGCGATAGTAGTGATAAATTAAACTGCATCGAATTATACTCCACAAAGATGGATGAACAGCTTTCTCTTGATATTTGTGACCTGGTGGTACTATTGTGTGTTTTATTGGTCAGGCCATGTTTGATTACCATCATATTACTTAATTTCTGTACCAAAAATAAAATAACTTGTTTGAACAAAGGTTTGAAATTCCGGTTTTCGGTTCCGTTTTGATCATTAGAAAAAAAAATTATTTCGGTTCCTGTTTCGAAAATTTTGAAGATTCCGGTTTAATTCCGATTTCTAATTTCGTATTTTAAAAAATAAATTTTACATACAAATAGTGTAATACACTGGAAATTTATATTTAAACTGAACAAAATAAGCAAATGTTTCAAAATATTTTAGTTTTCATATTTAAATCAATAATACCAAAATCATATCACGTAAAAGACAAAATCCAGATGGACTTATATTAAGCAATTAGAACAAAACTAATATAGTCCATCTATCCTCTTATTTTAAAAAATGCAGGCCCATAATGCCCTGAAACATACACTTTTCTGCCTAGCCCTCCACGCCTTCGTCTTCAACACATCAAAGCTGTCTTAAAGCTTCTTCAATCTGAAGCTTCAAAGCGATTAGACAAAAGCTAAAAAAAATAAATAAAAGAAAACTTAAATTGCTTGATCTTTACCGTAGCTCTCGATTTTTATGCTCAAGTGTCATAGTATTTTCTCTATTTTATTAAAAAAATACTCTCTTTCCTAAATCAAATTCTTCTCTCTTTTCTTCATTCAGAAGTATTTATGAATCCGTAGATCCTCAATTGGTTAATCTATGTGGTCGATATTTTTTTTTTTAACTGTTTCTACATTTAGATCCGGAAATGGATTTTTCGATGAATTCCGGTCCAGTCATCGTCGGAACCAGACCGGAGTGGGCGAAATTCCAGCATTCTGGCCGGAACTTCGAATCATGGCTTGAACCCTCTGCTTTGCGCACTATTAGGTTTATAAGGTTTGTACGAAACATTATGAAGAAGTTGTTAATGGTGATAGTAGAATTTGTAAATCATAAGTGTACTTAATTATTTAGTTGTCATGTTAAATCTTTGGCTATTGGTGCGTTCTTTTAAGCTAAAAGGCCAACCGAAATAATTGTTCAGAATGGAGCACTAATGTAGAAATTTCAACCAAAGAAAAATACGTTTTTGTTTTGTGAGAAGGACAACGAAAGAGACGATGAAGGAATAAAAATGGACCAAACTATCCAAATTTTGAAAATAACAATTGTTGTCGGACACAGCGTCCTCAAACTATCCAATTTTATAAGAGGTTGAAGAAGAAAAAAATGATTTTTTTTCGTATAAACAGAAAAAAACTTTATTGTTAAACTTTATTACAAAGCTTCATATTTTTTTCTTACATTTTTTCTTTTCTCTTACATCCTAAATGAATGGATTCACCTCTATTTATATGAGTTTACATTTGATATAAATGGTAGAGATTCACTTAATCTAGCGGTTCTTCATAAATATCTCCTAAATATTATATCATACAATTTCAAATATATTATTGCATAATATCTCCTAAATATTTTCTTATACAATTTCAAATATATTCCATAAATATGTAGCATATACTCTAGATATTTCTTATATGGAACAATATAAATTAACAAAATCAATTTTATTTCCAACACTGCCCTGTAAGCTTGACATTTTAGTACCAAGTAATGCTTGAAATTTTTGTATTTCACGTGCTTCAATAGGAATAGAGATATTATTCAAACTTTCTTCATTGCGTTAACCTTCTTATCAAACGTCGAGATCTTTAATGCAAGTTCACGAATTCTTGTTTTACTTCTTTCATTTTGTCCTTCTTCATCACAATAAAGTTTTCCATAAAGTAAGTGTTCTAATATCCGCCTTTTTTCAGTACCATAAGCATTGAATGGGTCATATATTTTCTTTACATCTTTCATAATTTCACTCTTGCAGTTATTGATCAATTCAATTTCTATTTATGTTTTTCAAATTTTACTTTTGCATGTCATTTCAGAAAACATTACTTGAAAAATAAGTTTGTTCAAAATTATATAAGTTTTGCTCCTCTTTATTTTCATGATGATGAAAATCATTGCTTGCCTCTTTGGCTTTCTCTTTGACCATTTTTATTTCTATTTCTTTAACATTCTCCGTTTTCATTTCTTTAGATTTTTGCTCATACATCAAATTTCCTCTAAGTTCATGAATTTCATTTTCTTGATTCATGTCTTCTTCATTTTCATCTCATTTTCTTTCGTACACTTCATCGTTGACGTCGTCTTCGCTTACTTTAATTTTTTTTCATCTTCTTCTTTTTCATCCCCTACACGTTTTCCTTCTTCTTCCAATTTATCCCTCTCCGACTCCTCAAATTTAAATAATTTTTCAGCATCTTTCTCCTTCTCTCTATTAGCCTTTTCCTCTTTCTCATCAATCAGATTATCTTTTTCTATTATTTTTGCATCATTCTTTTCATATATTTCTTTCAAAAATTCCACGAATCTTTTGCATAACCTTTTCCAAATATATGACCATACACTGCTTCATCGATGTTCTCACTTATCATAACATGAGCACGGTGATCATTCCATCGTAATTTTACAAACGCTATCTTGTCAATTTGCGACATGCTCTCCAAATCATTTGGTCATTCATAACCATTTTAAACAATCTCTCATTATCCTTTTGAGATTACTTCTCTTTCTTTTCCTTGTAGGCCAGCAGTAAAGTACCATCTTCTTGACTTCTTTCTTTACTGTAATTGGTCTTCTCTTCAACTTTATTATTGCTAAGATCTCTGCATTCAAAAGCATAATGTCCAAATTTTTCATAATTATAGCATTTAATGCATGACTTGTCATGCCTTGACTTTTAATTTCCTCTCTCACTATCTCTTATTGACCTTTCTCATCTTTGGTTGTTGTTGTCATTGTTGTTGTCGTTATTGGGTCTCCATCCTCGTCCGTGTCCATATCCACGACCTCATCCTCGTTCTTGATCAGAACCTCGTCTTTGCTGGATTCGATTGCTTTCTTCCTTTTTTGAATCAATCTGTGTCTCAACTACTTGCTTCATAATCTCTTCATTCATTTTTTTTATTTTTCTTCGTAAGCTTGCAATGAACCGAGAAGTTCCTCTATTGCCATGGCCTCCAAGTTTTTTTTCAATCGATGATGGGGATAATATATTCGAACTTTGCATCTAATGATCTAAGAATTTTCTCCATAATTCTAACATCATTAAACATCTCACCATTTCTTGTTAGATTATTAGTAACTGTTAAAACTCTGGAGAAGTAATCGGAGACAATTTCTCCTTCTTTCACATGCCAAATTTCAAACTCTCCCTTTAAAGTTTGAAGACGTACCTTTTTGACTTGATCAACTCCTTTGTAAAATGTTCGAAGCTTCTCCCATGCTTCTTTGACTAACTTTGATCCCGAAACCTTCTCAAAAGTATCGTCATCCAATGCTTGATAGATTAGATAGAGATCATTTTTTTCTCTCATCCTTTAGTCTCTTAAACTATCCCTATGAGTTTGAGATAGACTATCTTCATTCTTTTGTTCAATGTAGCTTTTCTCGACCATCTTCCATACATTGTGTGCTCCAAGAAGGTTCATCATCCTTAAACTCCAATTGTCATAATTGATCTTGGTGAGCTTTGGGACTTGTAATGGAATGTCGATATTCGCCATCTTTTTAGGAGGATCTTCAAGCTCTGATACCACTTTGTTGGAAGTTTTCTTCAATAACAAATAGATTTGATTTTAGAAGAAGATAGACAAGAAGTTGAAGAAGAAAAAATTGATTTTTTTTCTTATAAGGAGAAAAAAAACTTTATTGCTAAACTTTATTACAAAGGTTCATATTTTTTTCTTATATTTTTTATTTTCTCTTACATTCTAAATGAGTGAATCCACCTATATTTGTAGGAGTTCACATCTCAAATAAATGGCGGAGATTCACTTAATCTAATGGTTCTCCATAAATATCTCCTAAATATTCTCTCATAAAATTTCAAATATGTTATTCCATAAATATCTCCTAAATATTTTCTTAGACAATTACAAATATATTCCATAAATATTTAGCATATACTTTAGATATTTCCTATATGGAAAACCAAGTTTATTTCCAATAAACCCAACCTTGGTATTTGCTCATATTAGGACAAAATGACGTGCAAATGCAATAAATAAGGAATTAAGCAATATGGTACGTTGTATCACAATATACTCTACTTTTTTTTACTGTTTCAAGCCTCATTTGTTATTACATAATCATGTTATTGCAAGTATAATATAGTTCAACAAAAAGTACAATATATTTAAGAGTAATAAATGCACCATGTTAGGGACTCCATCTCACCTAAAAAATAAAAATAAGAAAAGTGAATTATTTCTCATTTATGCATATTGGACGACAAATACCATCAGGAGACTTTATACGATCGAATGGTTGTCAGTGATTGTATTGAAAAAAAACTGCATTACGACAGTAAATCACTTAAACCAAATGGAATAGGAATAATTTCATATTGCCAAATGATTTTAAAACCCATACATTGAATCGTTCAACAGTATGAAACATGTACAATAATTAATATTTAAAATTTCATACCATCAAGTCGTGTTCTACTAATGAAAAAAATTATGGTTTATTGAATTTTCTATTTCAAATGTTCAATGTCAGACCGCGATAAAGAAATTCACAAGTTTCAAACAAAGTCCAAAACATAAAGAAAAACATATCTAAAGTCGAATATCTTCCTCGAAAGTTCAAGCTTTATTCTTAAAAATATAACAACCCAAAATTTAAGCTATAATAATTAATTAACAAATTAATTAAATTATAAAACAACTTTATGAAATTATCAGAATTGAGCCACAAAAGTTGCACATTGTGTCCGTGGTAATTTTCTGGTCAATTTTCATATATAGATTGTCAAAATCCAAGCTGGAACGAAGAAGTTACAAAAGAAAGAAAAAATCAGAAAATAAGAGAATATATATATATATATATATATATATAGGGCTAGGTCAACCCTAGGGTCGACCCTCCCATTAGCAAGGTCGACCTAACTCATATAGGGGTCGACACCAAGGTCGACCCACCTTAGTTATGTGGACAAGTAATCGTCCAAATTAAATCATGACGCGTTTTTCGATTTTTATTCCATCTCGTGCGTCCGTGCTTCCATCCGACGGTTCCTATCGAACCTATGACGTGGTTGCACCAGATTTAATCTTCAAATCCAACAGTCTGAGATTCACAAGTGACACTATAAATAAGACAATAAGCCTAGCTATTTTTCTCATTCAGATTTATCCATCTGGGTTCATTGCCTGAGGTTGGACCCTAAAAGGAATATTTTTCCAAGAAGAAGATCTTTTTAATTAAAATATTTTATACCCTAGAAGTGGATCCGGAAAGGCCAAGGAAAAGTGCTAAGGACCACAGGTGAGTGTTTAAGTAATTATTTTAGATTTTTAAGTAATTTAAAATAATAGGGTTCTCAATAGTTGTAGTTTTTCTGCAATTTTGAGACCGCTTTTATATAAGTTGTTTACAGTTGATTTTTAAAGTTTTTTTCAGCCTATTTTATCCAATTATTTTTATTTAGCTATTTTATTTAATTACAGTTATTTGCTGTTATTTACAAGTTATTTGTATTTTATTTTCATCCGTTTTACGTTAGAATTCAGCTTGTAAATTTTAGTTTCTTTTTGTTCCTTTTTACGTGAATAAAATAATAAAAAGAGAATAATTCGCTAATATGGACTAAAATATAAGAATACTAAATTTTTAGAAAATTTGATGTAAATAAGAATAACTGTAATAAAAATAATATAGACTGAAATAGGCAAATTTGACATTTGCAAGCAAGTTTTTTTTAAGAACGTTAAAAACAGGGCCCAGCCCAAATACAAAAGCGGGTAAAAACAAACTACCCGAACCCAACAAAACAACCAAAACCCAAACTAGGGTTACCGACACTCATAAATCAAACCCTAAAACAAATCGCGCAGCCAAAAGAAAAAAAAAACAAAAATGGCAGCCGAAACTCTAGCACAATCAAATGGCAGACGATGCTCTTCTATTCTTCTCCAAATCTTTATCTTTCCTCAGCCCACTACTCTCTCCACGCTCCCAGTAAGACAGAGCTTCGTTGAACCCATTTCTCATTCCCCTATCTCTTTCCAAAATCTTCGAAACATTATCATAGCTGAAGTACTGTAAATCGTTAGATCTAGTGTCATCGCGACCTAGATCTAACGTTGCCTTTCTCGAATTATTGTTATTACTCCAGTTAGCCCCAAAATTTGAGAAGTTGGTGGCTTGAGCATGATGTAAGTTACCATACTTATTCTCGGTCTCATGGAAGAAGATTAAATTAGTCCTATCAGCCATTCTCTGCTGATTGATGGAGCATGGCTCGCGATTAACACTGTCAACATGATTGTCAGCCTGAAGGCTTTTCGAATGCAATAGATAAGCTTCTAAATGTTTGCTTCCAGCTTCAGCGCTCCAATCATCAGCCAGGGAAGCATACTTGGTTTGGTTTTTAATTATTTTATTATACTTTTGAAGAATGACCTTACTATCAGTACTAATAATTAACCAAACATGCTCTTTGCTTCTACTGCCTTTGTTATGAACTCGAAAATTTCTTTCTTTCCATAAATTGAACACAGCAGTAGTTAGAAGAATGTGAGCATAATCTGTTTTCTTTGACTTAGATCTGAATTTGTTGTTAATTATCTTGATAATGTGCATCAGATCCATTTGCTTGTTGTCATCTATACCCAGCGTAGCTTTGATTTGATTCCAGATAAAATAGGAGAAACTGCATTCAAAAAATAGTTGATTAGCATTTTCCATACATGTATTGCACAAGGAACAGAGTGAATTTATGTTATTGCCCCATTTATTAAGCATATCCCAAGTTGGTAGTCTGTTTTTAATTGCAAAATATGTACAAAATGCCATCTTGGTACAGTTCACTCTATTCCATATGCAATGATACCACTCTTCTGTTGGGTATTTGCTTCTAATAAAATTCCAAGTTGCTTTAAAGGAAAACTTCCCTCTGCTGTTAGCTTTCCATTCCCAGTAGTCATTCTCTGTAAAAGCATCAAATTGAATTTTGCATATTTCATCTTTATGAGGATTAGTAATAGGATGGATTTGTGGATGCCATTTATTATTAATAATGATATCTGAAACTTTATTATTAGATCCACCACAAATAACAAGGCTATTCCACCCAACTTTATTTATAAATGCCTCATTTTTAAACCAAGGATCAAACCATAAACTTGTATCTTGACCGTTTTTAAATTTTCTTTCAATCATTGATTTTCCAATTTCTCTACAATTTAAAATATGTTTCCAAGTGTTTGAATGATTACTATTATGAATAGTAGTCCAGAAATTATTATGTTTCAAATATTTTGATCTCATCCATCCAGCCCACAAAGAATCAGAATTTAGGAATCTCCAAAATAATTTTAAATGGCAAGTAGTATAGAGATCCTTAATATTTCTAATGCCAAGACCCCCTTCATTTTTAGGCCTGCATACATTATCCCAACTTATTTTATGATATTTACCTTTCCATAAAAAATCAGCGCATCTACTTTCCAATTTTTTAATAGATGCAGCTGGGATTTGAAAAGTTTGTAGCCAGTAAAGAATAATAGCATAAATCACTGTCTTAATAAGTCCAAGCCTTCCAGCAATAGACAGTAACTTACATGACCAAGTCTCCATTCTATCCTGAATTTTTTCAATAAGGATAGAACAATCAGAATCCTTAATCATATTTGTAGAAAGAGGCAGACCTAAATATTTGATAGGGAGAAACCTCTCTTCTATATTTAAAACATTTAAAAATTCTCTTTTAAACTTACAAGATTTACTAAAATATGCTTTACATTTATTCACATTGAGTTGAAGGCCAGCATAATTTTTTAAATTATCAAAAATTAATTTAATAGAGACTGCATTTTCTTTATTAGCTTTAACAAACACCATAAGATCATCAGCATATATCAAATGATTAACACATGGTTGGATTCTATTTATAGGCTGCACATTACCTTTAATACTTTCTATTTCCATAAGAATAGAAAAGTATTCCATAACAATAGCAAAAAGATAAGGTGATAGGGGGTCTCCCTGTCTTAACCCCCTATTAGATTTAATAAACCCTTCTGCCTTTCCTTGAATCAAAATTGAAAAGGTAGGAGTATTTATACATTCAAACACCAAATCACAAAACTTTTTAGGAAAACCCATACATTTCATGATATGATGAATAAAATGTCTGTTTACCTTATCATATGCTTTTTGTAAGTCAATTTTAATACAAACATTGTCACCCTGTTTAGTGTTAAATTTCCTTACCATCTCATGAGCTAAGAGATTGTTTTCATAGATAAGTCTACCAGGAACAAATGCACTCTGATTTTCTGAAACCAGAAAGGCAAGAACACTTTAATTCTGTTACTAAGGACACTAGCAATAATTTTATAAATAAAGTTGCAACAAGAAATTGGCCTATAATCACCAATATCAGTGGGATTTTTATTTTTTGGAATAAGGGTAATAAAAGTATGATTTAAACTTTTAAGAATTTCACCATTATCAATAAACTCATTAATAACATCCAAAACCTGTTGTTTAATATAATCCCAATTATTTTTATAAAATTTTGCATTAAAACCATCAGGGCCAGGGCTTTTGTTATCTCCAGCATTAAATACAATAAATTTTATTTCATCAAGGCTCACTGGAGCCAACAGGATTTCAGAAGCATTATGATTTAAAATATTTTTACAAGTTATATAAGGAAAACCTTTTCATAATTAGTAGAGAAAAACAGCTCCTTATAGAAATTTATAGCATCTGCAGAAACTTTATCATGAGCATTAGCTAAATTTCCCTCTTTATCTATAATGCAACCTATGTGATTTATGTGCTTTCTATTACTCATTTTAGCATAAAAAAATTTGGAACAGTCATCACCTAATGTGAGCCAATCAACCTTTGCCTTTTGTCTTGCATTAATTGACTCTTTATACATTTCATTAGACAATTCCTGTTGATTTTGAAAAAATTTATTTATTACACTGATATCATCAGGGTTGTTATCAGCACTCATTTGTAAAATATTTCCCTCTTTTTTCAAACAAACAATCTTGTTTTTATTTAAATAGTTGCTCTTATTCCAGTTTTTGAGATTATTCTTTGTGAATTTCAGAAAACTATAAAACTGAAATTGTTTAGAACCGCTACAAGAAAAGTTATGGCAGTTTTCCATTAAGGATTTATAGTCTTCTTCCATCACCCAGCTATTTTTGAATCGAAAAGGAGGAGCTTTATTATTAAACTCACTATTTAAAAAAAGATTAACCATAAGAGGAGTATGATCACTTAAATTCTGCTCCAAAGTAGAACAAACACTATTTGGAAAACTTTTAGAAAAGTCTTTATTATACAGAATTCTATCTAACTTGCAGTGAATATTTTTAGCTAAACCAGACTTCCAAGTATATTTATTACCACTGATAACAGGTTCAATTAGGCCAGATTCTAATAGGAATTTATTGACTCTGTCCAATTTATTTTAAGGGATTTTAATCCCCCCAAACTTCTCATTAGCATGAAAAACAGTATTGAAATCTCCTAATAAAATCCGGGGGAAATCATATATAGAATTTAAAGATTTAACTTTTAGCCACAGAGCATTCCTTTCTAATTCAAAATTACTTCCATAAACACTAGTAACTTGCAAATAAAAACCTCCAATGTTTTCAAAACTACAATCAATAAATTGGCTATCCTTGTTTATATTTTTATTTGTCCAGATATTAGAATCCCACATAACAATGATTCTTCCTTTACAGCTACAATCATTGTTATGAATTGCTTTCCAATTTCTGACACTATAGTGCTTTTACCTCTCCTTTTTTCTCTGTCCCTTTAGCTTTTAAACTAGTAAACATTGCAAGCAAGTTTATAACTAGTAGTTATAACTAAAAAGACAAGATAAAAGAGAAATTATAATGTGGGTTATAATTAAATAGAAAGAACAAAAAAAGCTTATTTTAAGACTTAGAGTTAAGTTAATAAGCAAATATAGCAGAGATAACAGAAGAGGCTTATTTTAAAGACTTAGAATAAGTTAATAAGCAAAAATAGAGCAGAATTAACATAAGAGGCTTATTTAAAAGACTTATACTAAGTTAATAAGCAAAGATAGAAGTAGGAACCATACCCTATACAATTTTGGCCTAACTGAAAATGTAATCAGTAAATAATTATAATTAACAACAATCCTTTTATGAAAATGATATTGCATAATTCAATGAATGCACACACCGAAAATACGACTCCACTAATTTAGTATTGTTTGGCAACAATCAAAATCCCTTTCAACGTGAACTTTTCTCTTTCAATATGTAATAGGCGGAACAATGTCTACATTTTATCTAAAACACCATAATTTGTTTCATATGTGTGAGTGAACATTTATGAAAATTAATGTACCAAAGTCGAATTGCCTAACCATTAGGACAATAGTGTTGGTCATTTCAATGTGTTATTAGTTTGATTATTAGGTGATTAGTTTCTCTATTCATCAATTATCACACTTTTCTGGCATAAAAAATTGAAAGTTTATAAATAAATAAACAATAGTATTTATTTGAATATACGTATAAGATGAATATTTATAAGTAAAAAACATCAGTAGTACTTTTATTGTATGTTGAGCATATTGAGTGATAAATAAATATGCAATAGTTTTAATATTGGTGCATGCACAAGTGTAATCATTTTATAAACATGAAAGATCTAATTGAGTTTGAATTGAAACAAGCAATAAGAATTCAATAACACAACCCAGCAATGCCATAACATCTCAATGACCTTTTTCCATAATTGAGAAAAATCTCCTGTACTTTGAAGATTAGTATGTTTAAAAACGAACGAATTGATATATTTGAGTGAAGTGAATAAGTGAAACAATCATTAATGAAATCTGAACAACTAAATATTATGGAATTCAAGAAAGCCACTTTCTTTTGCACCAAAATATATACTTTTTCTGTTTAATGTGAAAGAAAAAGTGTTTAAAAGATTACTCAAAATAACATTTGATACTTTAGTTTATGAAATACCGAACCATTAACATAAATGATCAACCTACAGAAAAAATAGCACTTCATGCAGTACACACAGATATATATATATATATATATATATATGTACATACACACATACACACATACACATACCCAAATATATATATATATATATATTCATGGATTTACAACTGTATAAAAATTGTTTGCACTTGTGGCTTTTGTTAGTATATTTTCCGCTCTTTGTTGAATGAGTTTCAAGATGGTTTTCCCTTGCTTTATTTCATAAAACATTTGACAATTTGTTTGTGGGTTTCATGAATTCTTAACGCAAATGAGAGACGTGTTGCCTACAGAAAATGTAGCGCTTCATACAATATACATATTTGTTTACGGGTCTAATGTTGTCCAAAAGATGATGGCGTAATATTGGGTATGGGAAAACTGAAATTTTAAATTGCACTAACCAATTTAATTCCAAATTTAAATTGGGTATGGCAGCAAGGTTTAGAAGAAGTAGGTCGTACTTAATATATTTTCAGGGAAATATTTTAAAATTTGTAGTAAGTTATGCTTTTTCTAGAGGTCACATAGTTTTTAATTTTTCTGCTTCTCCCTCGCTACGAAGAAAATTTGATGTCTCTTTCCGCAAATTGGATATCACAATTTCTTTTTTAAAGTCGTTCTTTTTAATAGGCTGCAGCTTTTTCTAAGATTAATGAAACCATCAGATGATGCACTTATGAGAGTTGGGATGATGATTTTGTTTAAAGCTTCGATGTGCTTATTCTTTGTGCTCTTGCTGCTATGGTAAAAGTAATCATTATATCATTTTGGCTCTAAGGCTTGAGCTTAGTTAAGCAGCAATAATTTAACAACGTACTAAGACATATCACAGTATTAATTTAATTCACCATATTATACAAGAATAACAAACATCCTTTTTGACTTTCTGTTACATTTTTTTAACCAAAATGGTTTAAAGAATATTGGCATGTTTGTCGAAAATCATACAACTATGGTAAAATCAACTTATATTCTGAATAAGTTCATGTGTTAGAACCAGTATCAATAAATAAACATATAATAAACTAACCCTAATCTTTTATCCATAATTGAGAACCTTAGATGAATCTGTGTGGAAGTTAACAATGATGATGTCAATGAGATTCAATGATCACCTTGAATATCCAACCAATTTTCCATTATCTATCCTCACTACTATTCTGATTTGGTATAACATTACAAATTCTGAAGCAGGTGCCACCACAAGAGCATTATAAACTATTTTGTATCTGTCAAATTCTTCTATATTACTCTATTGCATAGATGTATACTATAAGACTTACTCCATTGTGTAGTGTACTGTGAAAAATATTCTGAATATTATAGAATTGGGATTCTATGACTTGGAAAAACTTGGAGATAATCCATGCAATAATCCATGCAATTATTTATATAGGGTTACCATTGAAATAGCATTTCATAAAATTTTGGATAAAACTTTAGATTTTTAAGAATATTTCAATCATATATCCCAGATTAATTCTTTACCTCCTTTCCCCAATAATTTGTAAAATTTAATTTTGCATTGGTTCTTGCAGTTTCCACTTTTGCTGAAGGATGTGCATGCAATACTGGAGCTTAAATTGTAGAATCTACCTGCTCCAGCTATGTAGAACTACAGATGGATGTAGGTTTTTTTATTTAATAATATAAATTTTGAACCTTTCTACCTATTTCCTTCCAACTGCAATATATTGTTTCCTGTCTACCTGCTTATTGTTTTAAACTATGCAAATCAAATTTACCGTCGACGTTTCCTATTCGTTTTGCAACAAATCACACACTGAGGCATTTTTGGTAAATTTTTATGTCTTCATTCAATATAGTCAGGTATGTTAATTTTTATCTATGCTTAATACAGTCGGGTATGTTAGTTCCTAATGTGTTTGTACTAAATGTATTTGATGTTCGCACAAATAAAATATATTGATGAGTCGTATATACATAATAAAAAATTCATATAATTATTGCGGTTCTGTTTAATTTGCATTACAACAAGGATCTAATAAGCATGATGAGTTTAAAATCTCAAAAAAATTGAAGGGGGCTTCTGCGCTGTAGAAACCAAACTTACTAATAAAAGTATAGTATAGATTAGTAATGGTTTGTAAAAGACTAATATTTTTGTATTACACAGACGTGTGAAACACAAATATGAAACAATAGTTTTATGTCTTATGTTGATTTAGGCATTCAAGTACCGATGTTAGGTAATAGGAAGAAATAATAAAATGGGGCTTTGCACGAAAGGTCCCTATTTCTGATATTGTTACAAGAAAAGTCCTTGTAGAAATAAGTATGTAAATCAGGTCCCTGTTTTTTCTAAATTACAAAGTGCAAATTACCTTGCGTTTTTTAAAATTTTCAAAAATTTTAGAAAAATTTCAAAATCAGAAAGCGCAAGCTACCTTGCGCTTTTCAAAAGTTTCAAATATTTCAAAAAAAAAATCAAAATCAGGAAAGCGCAAACTAGCTTGCACTTTCCTGATAGAAAGTGCAAGATTGCTTGCGCTTTTCAAAATTTTGAAAATTTCGAAAAGATTGCAGAAACAGAAAAGTGCAAGTTATCTTTCATTTTCTGTCAGATAAGTGCAAGGCATCTTGCGTTTTTTATTTTTCAAAAAAAGGGACTAAATTTACGTATTCATTTCTGCAGGGACTTTTCCTGTAACAACATCAAAAAAAGAGACCGATGACTCTTTTCTTGTAATAAAATTTTAAAATAATGACATATATCATTTATATACTCACATAGCACAATTAGGAACCTTGCAAGTTTAAATAAGTTATATCTTCTCCAACTTTGCCAATTGAATTGTTTGCATTGATTTTTCGTTATGAATCCAAATTTGCAACTTGCTAATGTATTTTTTTCTAACAGATTACTCTTTATTTATGTTACTTGGTGATGTTCAAACTTATCATCTTGATTCCACTATAAAATTTGACAGAATAGTGCATATGACATTTATAGAAGTTAACCTAAAATTACAACTGATATTTTGAATGATTACTTAAATATAGAAGAAAGTCATTTAAGTTTATTACAGAAGTAAATAATGAATTACAAGACCACCAACCCCTAAATTGTGGCATTCCCTTTTTGAACTTATTGTAACATAGTAAATGAAATGACAGTTGTCTTTCTATGAGGAAAACGATTTATTTGATTCCTTATCTTCGTTTTCTTAAGTTCCTTATTTCTAAATATTTACAAATTGATAATAAAGGTATTATTATTTTATTTGGTTCTGACAAAGATACCATATTTTTACAATATGTTTGGATTTGCTAATTTTCATTTTTATTTTTGAAGACTAGTGATGATGTGTTAAAATTTGTAAAAATTTAGGTTCTGATTTTTATGTAAGTGTGTGTTGCTTAAGAGGACAATAAAGAAAATAGAAATTTTTAAAATAGAAATTATTGTTCTAATTTGTACTTAGATCATGTGTCCTAGCAAGAAATGATTATATTAATCAAGTTGCTCTTATTATTGGGAATTGTAAGTCGTTTGCTCCATACGTCCTTTTCATTATTTGTTCGATGTTTTACTCTGAATACAATTGAAGAATTTAGAATAAAATTTAAATATTATCATTTCTAACTTTTGATTCTTTTTATGCAAAGTTTCCCTATTTGATTCGTATCCATTTCAACATACATTGCAGCTTCTGATTATTGACATGTTCAATTAGATCTTGCAAGGCTGGGGAATATTTGTTTTGTTGATGTTCTAGCACATGATATTACTATAGAAAGTAACGAAGCGTTAAATGCTGCAGTTTTAAATTCCAAGACATAAATTCTCTTACATGAGCGAAGGATGTAAAAAAATTGACAACGTAGCAGAGCATAACTAGCTTGATTTTGCTCTTATGTTGATGATCAACAAAGATTGGTTAACTATCAAAGAATCAAACCTGATGAAAGATGAGGTAACTTGAATTTATGGCTTTGTAATTCAAGTATATAAATTTTCAAATCTCTTTATTGTTCTTTGTGGCTTTACTATGCTTGCTACCACCTGTTTATCAACCGTTCTTTGTTTATGGCCATTTTAAATATGTACCTATCCGTTGTATCTCCTTTCAGATACAAATTTTGGTACTTAAAAGGTTAAACTTATTGGAAATCATGATAAACTTTGTAATACATCATATTCTAATCAAATTTGTAGTTGCAGGAACTAGCAGAAAATCAGGACAAATAATGTCATCCACCAAACCCTTATCACATTTACCAACTGTGAATGAAGGAAAACATATAAAGTCCATTATATAGCCGTTACTGCAAAAGAAAATTTTGGATGGGAGATTCAATTAAGTCTTCGAATGGATTCTCCAACATATTGTTTTTTCAGATTCGAGATCATATAAAGTAACAGTAAATTGAAAGATAGTTTTTTTAGGGGTTTTGGACCAAAGGTCCCTATTCTCAAAGCTCATACACAAAAAGTCCCTACTCATAAATCCATGTAAATTAAGTCCTTGTTTTGTTATTTTTTACCAAACTGTCCCTTCCCAGAAAATGACCCCAACATTGAAATTAAGGGCAAAAGTAGCATAGATTAACCAAAAACTAAAAATAGGGACCTAATTTTCACAACTTTTTTGGGAGGGACTTTTCTTCCATTATCTTTCAATTCTGGGGACTTGGCAGCCATTCCTTGTTTTTTTATTAATATGCTCACAAATTTAATGAAAAATTGGAGAATTTACATGGAATTTTTATGAGCCTTACCATTTTTTCAGAATATAAATAGAAAATGGTATATAATATGATAATAGTCCATATGAATATTTAGCTGTCAGTTATATTCAATCAATATTATCAATGGTAATACTGTTATATATGGAGTCTAATGTATGTTGTTATCTTCCTATGTTTTCCAAGTTTAAGTATTCTATTTACCCACTTAGACACAATTCCAACATACAGGATACAAAAATATAATTTAACTATTTTACCTTCAACTGCATGATAGGAGAAAACACCTTTCGATCTAATTGTCTTTAAAAACATTCAAACTAACAAATGCTTTAGCATCAACCAACCTAGATATACATCTAAAGAAAGCCACTTTATAACTTTATTCCAGGCATTTCAAATACCCGTGTGCGTCGTACGGGTTCGCACTAGTTTATATATATATATATATATATATTTGGAAAAGTAATACTCCACCCAAAGCAAAAATAAATATATGGTTAATTGCAAATGAGAAATTAAATATGATAGTACATTTAAAAAAGAAAAAAAATAGTTATTGATAATAAGTGCTTTTTTTGTAGTATGGAAATGGAAAACATTTCACATTTATATTATGTGTGTCATAACACTAGTTTTATTCTTATAAATTGCTTTAATATTTTTTATTTAAATATAACAAATAGTTATATCAATTGTTAAGTATACCGGCATAGCCTTAGATTTTATTATATCGGATTTCATAGAGTTTTTTATACTATTTTTACCGTAGTTTGTTGGTATATGTGGTTTGAAAGAAAAACCCCGATAGAAAATTTAGTATACACAATTGTTTTGTTTTGTTTTAATTGGATTTCAAATCCTAGTTTTAAAATAGACAATAATATCAATTTTAAAAAATACATTAAAAGGGTAAAAACCCGCATTAATTTAGTTAAGGAAAATTTAGTTGCTAAAAATATAAATAATAATAGCAATATAGATGTCTTCTTAATTTATAAATAAGCTAATAAATTTACTGTTGCAATATATTCAATAGATAATAGTTAAACAATAAAATGTTGTTGTTTAGAATTTATCATTTATTCCATTACTATACACATCTTTTTTTTTTGAAAAAGGCACTTTATTGAAAATAGAAAGCATATACTTCCATGATATGCCTCGTTAAAACCTTGCAATTCCCCTAACTACTATACACGTCTGTTATTTACCTTTATATATAATGTTCTTTATTGACTCTGTTTCTATTACTTAGATCATTTAAGTATGTTCAGTTTTCTTCTCATGATATATACATGTGTGTGTGTATATTGTGTGTGTACGTATATAAATAGCTTTATGTACACATACATGTGTAGATCTAATTTTTTGTTTGAGTTTTTAATTTCGACTTTGGATATATCAGCGCTTGGTTGAATTTAGCGGGTTTTATTATCATTGGTGGATAGTCGATATTGGTGCATTTTTGAGACTTTGCTTAGTTCTTTCGTTTTTATTATATTTTATTGTAATATCGTGTACGTTACTGACTTTAGTCTTTAGGATTTGGGGTTATTTACTTTAGTTTATTGTAAGGGGGGTTTTTACTACTTACCAAGCATGTTGACAGCATCATTTTTTTAAGTGTAGAATAAAATACATGAGTGTTCTGCACCTCAAACAGATGGTCACTTATTTTTCTCAAAATAAATTATTTATGTATTTTAATACAATTTAGGTGTGCTAATTCTATGAATAAACTAAAGTTTTGTGATATAGTTGGTTATCATGTTAGTTTAACACATTAAAGGTCCTTGATTCTTGTTAGGGCGAACCTAGTTTTCAGCCCTTCCAATGAATTAATTTTCCAGTTTAAATTTTGTTGTAATTGTGATAAATGTGGCTCTTCCTTCTTATATTTAGGTCAAGTAATCTTTTTTTCTTTTTCACTCTATGGTCAATGTTTGTAAAATCAATGATATGTTATTTAAATTTGCATTGAACTAGTCTTATATTAATTTTTCGGGTGTTTAGTTATGAATATTATCGGTTTTATCGAATTTTGTTGAATGTTGTTCTTCGATGTCGGTGTAGATGTAGAAATATAATTGGTTATGCTAGATTATAGAATGACAAAAATAGGATAACCACATATAGGCAGATGTTTATAAGGTTTACTAAAATATTTTAGCTTATACTTTTCTAAGTGTCTCAAAAATAGAATGACCAAACTGTCACTTGAATCTTCAGTTTTCGATTTAGAAAACTGAAGCGGAACTGGACGTTCATTAATGGACGTTCATGCCTATTTAAACGTTTAAACATTGACTCACTACACCATAAACGATATTTTGATACGGCTAAAAGCCGTATCTAATAAGTTTAGATACGTCTTTTTGCCGTATCAAAATTGGGCGAGCTTATAAATTTGATACGGCTATTAGCCGTCTCTAATGAGACACTTAGATACGGCCTAAAGCCGTATCTAATTGGTACATTAGATACGGCTAATAGCCGTATCTAATGAGCCAGTTAGATACGGCTTCAGGCCGTATCTAATTGTTACATTAGAGACGGCTAATAGCCGTAACTAATGTACCAAATTGACACATTAGATACGGCCAGAAGCCGTATCTAAGTAGTCAATTACACATACATATATAATATTCCGCACTCAAATGATATTAGAAAACAAATAATATTATAAACAGTGCACATTCAAATGATTCAATAATCCGCATTGCAGTGCATAATAACTTAACAATATCATTACATAACACGAAAAATAGTACATATTAGCATTTAGTACAAATATGAAGTTAAGCTCAAAATAAGAGCTACACAAGTCACAATATCAATACAAGACCTTAAGATGTTCAATAGAACCCAGAGTACAACAGTGTCTCTGGCTTAACCTTTTGCAAATGAATTACTCCAAGTCTCTTGCTACACTTTTTGCTAAACCAAATAAAATTAGGTAGCACCAAAGATTGCATAAAGATCATTCCTGATTCAACCTACAAACATAAAAATGGGTATAAATTATAGTAGTACAAAAGACAGTTTGAGAAGTATTCGAAGGCTTCATCCCCTCTCTGCAGGCTCTGATATTAAACTAACATATAGAAACTAACAAAATGAAGGACTTCAGTCATCCTATGATGCTTACAAAGACAAATGACTGAACAATATTTTTTATGGAGGGAAACCCTTCCAAATGATTATACTGACTTATCATTACTTTCAAACATAATGGATGCACTCATACAAAACAAAGTTACAAGTGAAATGTGATATTTTTTAATGACCCTCTGATTTCTTCATTTACTTGGTTTGTCGATATAGCTAATCGATAGATCACTAACGAGCATAGTAATTAAAAGTTAACTGAATTATCTAGGAATTGGAATTAGTTTCCATTGTCAACTATTTCCTTTTCTTTGATATTTCATTTTGTCAGATAGTTAAATTTGATAGAGTTCTAGATCTGTGTGTAAGTGCAATTCTAGAAAACAGAAATGAAAAATAGGCTCTGGAGTTATCAATGGGTGCCAACCTTTGGATTTGTTGGAAATAATATAATAGGTAAATTTAGGATATAAATTAGATAAAAAGAATTTCCAAGATGTTAATGTTAATTTGAATTTCTTGACATTAATTCTTTGACAGTTTGGTGCTTTCTTAAATATTTGTTGATTTTAGACTTTGATAGCCTGTTTTTTTCTTCTTTGTTTTTTAAATATGCTATTGAAAATGCTAATTTTGAATACATGGAAGAAAAGGATCGAGGATTCTCTACAACACATTCATCATAAACACATATATTACTTCATATATAATCCATTTCAGCATTTTATAAAACAGGGTGAATTGATTTCAGACAGGGTATCAATAACTTGCTGTATCATATATTACTTCATATATCTTTACATGAATTGCTAACTCAACATATCTTGTTGTATCATGTATTGACTGGACTAGTGTAACGACCCAGAATTTTGAACAATTTAAATTGAAAATATTTAATTTATTTTAAATATTTAAATGATAATTTAACTTGAATTATCAACGTTAATATGAATTGGCGATTTAATTATAAAATTTAATCTATTGAATGTTAAATAAAAATTCGAATCTTCAATTTTAAACTGAAGAAAATATCTCAAAAGCTTTTAAAATTCGTATTGATAATACTGAAGATAATTGAAACTTCAAAAATCGAGTTTGAAAACGATTTGTTCAGTTTTGAATTTAAATCGTTCGAATCGATATTTAAAAATAGCGTTCCGGGGCGCATTCTCGGAATTCGACGAAACCAGTTCCATTGGGTCCGTAATATTGAATTATTACCGGATTTCAAATTTCGTATTTTTCGGACTTGTTATGTGAGCACACGATGGGTAAACACATTGAAATTTAAACCAAATTCAATTTTTAATTTAAATTTAAATTTGGTCGACACCACACGTTATCTTCCCTTCAACTACGCCTAGGATCACGCAGGGAATCACGCAAAAGAAATCGTGCAACCCATTCTCTTTCAGTTTTAAATAACTATCTCCCTCTATCTGTTCAAAATAAAATCTCGTTCAAACAAAAATCAATGGCCGCATGCTATTCTCCCTCTTCTCTATTCAAAGCCAGATAACAAATAAAAGAGAACATCTCGTCTCCGTTCTCATTTACAAAAAAAAAATTGAAATAGGATAAACAAAAATCAATGGCCGCGACGTTGTAGGGTCCGATCGAGCTCGCGACATTGATGGCTGCGATTTCAAATCGCGACCAACTTCGCGTAGAGGGGAAAGCCGGTGCAGGCGCGCACGCTCGACGGCAGGGCAGGGTTCGCTCGCGTGGTGATTTCGAATGCGGAAATTGTGGCAGCGATTTAGGGCCGATCGATGGTGGAGATGGCGACTTGATTGATCGAGTTTGGGCGTGTGATCGATTGGGGGCGGCAGCTTCAAGTTGAGGTCAAGGCAGTGGCGTGCGATTTGGGTGGCTCGCGATCGATTGAGGAGTTCGCGACGAACTTCGCGATTCGAAGTAACTGAGGGTTCGGCAAGTTCGTCCCTAGGCTGTGAGGTATTCGTCTCCCCTTCTCGTTTATACTTAATTTAAATAAATATATATATATATAGACTGAAAGAAAATAAATTTTTAATAACAGTGAGATATATGTACATGTAGTCTAATTTTCCAGTTAGAATATATATATTTGTATATGTATGTATAATATGGTTAAAAAGAATATTTTTACAGTAAAGATATAAAATTCTATTTTTGATTTAAAGGTAATAAATATGTTACACACAGGAAATATATATAACAAAAAAAATATATATTGTAGGACTTTGGGAAAATATAGGAAATTGTATAAGATAGATTTTGATCTATATAGATTATTTCTTATAAAAAGGGAATTAGTTTAAATTTAAATCACTAGTTAAAAATAAATTATTTGGTTAACTAAACTTATCAAATAGGAAAAATTGATTTGTTCAATTAATTCGAATATTGATAAAATTATATAAATTGTTTATACAAGGTTAATACAATGAAGAAATGATCAGAAATGGAAATGGATTGCAAAATAAAAGCTAAGGTGAGATTTTTCTCACTCAAATGAAATTTGATATTGCACTTATTGATTTGATTGATTGATTGTTTAGATGTGATATTAGATATAGTAGGATATATATATATATAGCAATATATACATATTGGCATATGTATATATTGGATTGATTGATTTCCCGTCTCGTATAGCGGATGAGACCCTATTGCGCCGTTAGTAAGCGGATGATTTTTATAAAACCCATATACCGCGATATTCCACCTCGAAGTGGAATTGGTATTGTGCTAATGTCTGTGGATGCAGGGAAACAGGTTGGAGGGATCCAACTGGATTCCTCACCAGTATTTATTTATTTACAGATATTGTGATGTATTCTGTTATCATATTGATATATGATATTGAATGTTGTGATTGACTAATTGGTGCGTTGCATCATCGGATTCAGTTTTGAAGTTTAAAAATAACGACTTTTACTTTAAAAGGATTTTAAAGTGATTTTTGGAAGTAGACGTTTTATTTAAATTTTGAATTAATAAATAAATGTAACAACCCGCTATTTTGGACCATTCAAATCGACAATAAATCCACACATGTATGACTTGAATAATTCAAAATATCAGATTGTTAATTTAAATTTGGCAAAACTCAGCATATGCAGTAAATAAATCAATCACAGAATCACAGACACAGAGTAATACAATAATACGCAGCGGAATAGATAAAATAGTAGTTCATGAAGCTACTATATAAACATCAGAGTTAGAAATAAAATACAACAGAATATCTCAATTGCAGTGAAGTCCCCAGTACAATAGATGACTTCTCTGAACAAAACAACTAGAAGAGCTGAAAGCTGAGGCGATAGTGGGATCTCCAAGGGAAGCTCCAAACTCCAAAGGTGAGTCTCAAATGCTGTATCACTCGGTCTGACCCGAGCGTAAAGCAAAACACAAAACACTCGAGTCAGGATTAACATTCTTATATCAATAAATCCAACTCAAGTGAAATATCAACTGAAATACAAGTAACTTAAAGGATGTTTGGGATAACCATCCTCTAAGGATCTTCAGAACTATCTACAAGGTGGAAATATATATTATAACACCGTGGTCATTTCAATTAAATTTATACTTCAAAACCCAAATATCCTTTCATTTCAAATATATCTATTTTTTTCAAAATAGTATATATAGGTTAAATAATTTATAAAGTAAAGTATTTGTAATTTCCTCAAGTTTCACAACTCGGTTCAAATCAACTAAATTTTTAAATTCAAATTTATTCAAAGCTCAATTTATCAATTTAATTCAGTTCTAAATATACCATTTATATTCAATATATTTCAAAGTTTTAATGTTCAACATTTTCAAAGTTAGATTTAATAGTTTCATATAGCTCTTGATTTAACTCCATTATTATTTAATCAGGAAATATTCACTTAATAGATTCAATATCATTTACTAGCCTTAAATCACATTTTACTAGATATTTCCTTAAACTTTATTTAAACAAGAAATATTCATTAAATTATTTAAATCAAACTCAAGTTATAAATCATATCTTAAATCCCAATTTCAATAAGTTTTAAATTGGTTTAATTAAATAAAATTCTTTACTAAATTCAAATTATCTTCCCAACCTTGACTTATTCAAATTATTACCAAAATCTATTTTGAAATATATTTTAAATACTCAACCATATTATATGTATTAAATCCATCTTAGTTAAATTTAATATTATAATTAAATCTATATATATATCATTACCATTTATATATAAAAATTTTAAGAATCAACATTTATTTTAACCCGTATATTTCTTCCCAAAACCATAGAATTCATTTTTTTAAAATATTTATATATATGGACCAACGGTGTCTTTATATATATATTTATCATATGGTTAAGTGATACGGATATTTATCATTTCAATCCGAAATTTAAATATATATACGGGTAGATATCATTTCGACCCGTAATCCCAATTTCAATTCAAATGAAAATCGCTTGGGTTTATCATTTCAACCCATAACGAAATTCTCCTATTCTAAAGTCCGTTCGGGTATGTATCATTTCAACCCATAGTGAATTCTATACTAACAGGGAACTTGCAGAGTGATAACAGATAATAATAAAATATAACAACAGGCATATATCATCAGTATAAATGACAGATACGGGTGTCAGATGTCATAGGTGAACATATACACATAATAGTAATAACAGGCATTTAAATACTAGATACTGGTGTCAGATGTCATAGGTGAACATATACACATAATAGTAATAACAGGCATATAAATACTAGATACTGGTGTCGGATGTCACAGGTGAACATATACAGATAATAGCATATATAACAATTTAATGACTACAGCATCATATTTCAATTGTCGTTTCAATTGAAATCAAATTTAATAAATACAAGAATGTTAATCGTGAGTGATTGCTCACCTTTCGAGGCTAGAGAGATAGACAATGAAGCTGAGTCACGAAATCCAGGCACAAATCTCAAAGAAAAGTAAGATTGAACGCGAGTTGGACGAACGAGACTGAGAACCAAGAATTGATGAACTGAATCAGAATCAGTTTGATATATACAGAAAATATTTGATATTTTATAAAAACCATATTTTAATCTAAGACAAAATTAAAATAAAATATATATATATAGAAGAAAAAAAAATACATACTTATAAATAAAAAAATAAAAAAAAATCAATTCAGTTCAATCCTTAAAAATTCATGTACACTTACTTAATAAAACTATACCTAAAACCAACATACTAGTTACCAGATCCTATACAGCTATATCCCCAACATACCCATTACTCAAAAATATATATATATATAGGTTTTAGAAAAAATTTGAAAACTATTTCTCAGATTTTCCTCCTCATTATTTATTCAGTATAAATACAAGTGTTTATAAAACCAAACCAGAGAACCCACTTAAAATATATATATATCTATAGACAAAATTTTGCAAAACTCATCCCATATACATGCTGCAAGTAATAAGTATATATGTAAACAAAATTTCTTTGTATTATAAAATTATAAAATATATGTCATTTAAACTATATATACATTAACAACAGATTGTATGTATGAAGACTATTATAACCTATACAATGAACTCCAACAGATCGTACACCAAATATATATCTAAAACTTTAAATATAACCAACATATAATACAACCTATAGTCTAAACCATATATACAGTACACATATTAAAATTGTATAGTTAAAAATATGTATGCAACGTCACAGTGGCACCGTTATATAATATATACTAACCTATATATAGACAATATACTTAATATCTTCCTCTTGAAATCAAAGCACAATATAAAGATCAGTCATAATACATATAAACTAACGTACATACATTTTTTTTCATGCGTATAACCATTATCCTATTAACTTACCCAACCTTAACTTACTATTTCATTTACAGAAGAAAAAAAGGTTGTCACTGTATAGATATATACATAAATAGTTGCCATAAATAATTATATACTGAGAAAATAGAATACGTATATTATATATATATATGAAAATATTAACATATAAATACGATTCGTACCCAAAGTTTATGCGGCTGCTGGCAACAAAAGTTAGGCAAAGATGTAGAGCGGAGGGGCACAAGGAGGTAGGTCGGTCAAGGGAGAGGGGAAGGCGGAGGAGACGAGGTTCGGGTCTGGTGAGGCGTGGAGTTGTGGGGGTCGTTGCCGTGTTCGGCTATAGGGTGGCGAACAGACGGAAAACAGCCTTCAGGCTTCTCTTCGTATATTTTTTTTATTATATATTTTGAACTAGAAAAGAGGCAAATTGTATTGAAATATATAAAAGCTCGGTGATGATGGATCTGGGAAAAGAGGAGGTTTGGACGGGGACACAGCAGGTAGAAGAGAAAAATGATTGAGGAGAAGAAAGGGAAAGATGATGAACTTGTATTTGAGATCTTTGCAAGTGAACCGCAAACGTGGAGAGGAAATAAAGGAAAACAGAGCAATGGTCACGAAAATCCAACTGGCTCATTCAAAGCAAAAATTATTGTTGTTTGGACAGTACGTCAAGAGTTAAAAGGGCAAGAAAACAAAAGGTCACAGATTACAATACCGATACGACACTGTTTTTTCCTGTTTCCGTCGCGTACCGGACTTCAAAATATAGATATGAATATACCATTGAGATCAGCACGACGAGACGATCAAAAAGGTATACAGATATCGGTGGCACGATCAACCGATCAAAAGTCGATAATCAGTACCAGAAATGCTGCTAATTTACCAGAATTAAGATAAACGGAGCAATAGAAGTCCAAATTTCGCGAAACGAATTTCGCAATCTGATTCAGAATGCTCTGAATGAATTTTATCCTGTTGACATATTTTGGTTTCGGAAAACTTTTAAATTCACTGTTATTAACCGGTTTGATTTGAAATGAAATTTCACAGGAAAATAAACTTCAATATTATCAGATGAAAATTTACCAGTTGCTATATTAAAATAGACGTATTCCAAATAGTAAATTTTTAATTTCAAATTTTATTGTTTAAAATTTCACAAAATTTCAATTAATTTAACAAAAAAAATCACTAAAAAATGTGGGTCGTTACACTCTCCCCCACTCAAAACTTTTCGTCCCCAAAAAGGAAGGAGGTAGGAGAATAGAACAACCAGAAATAGAAGTAGATTGAAAGTCAAGATTAAACAATTAATTTGAGACTATATAAAATTTTACTTGAAATATTCATTTGAAAACTTCATTGAGATTCACTTATCTTTAATACTTTAAAACTTTTTCAAACATTATTAAGAAATCAATAATTATTTAAAAAGGATATAGTCAACAAGGAAAGAAGGAGGATTTGGAAAAAAAGACAGAATATAGGTGAATAAATAAAGCTGAGCAGATAAGGTAGATTCAAAAGAATAGTATCGGGCACGAATAATTTATCTAGAACCATAAGAATTTAAATTTCAAATATTAATTCAAAATTTCTTTGTTGGAAATACTTTTATAATAAAATACCTTTATAGTTGAAACAAATTTCCTTTCGAAAATACTTTTATAACTTGATGTCTCAACAAGTTTATCCTCGTTCCTGTAGACTCTGGCAATGCGTTGATCAGGCGCAAAACTAGAATTCTCCAGGTACTTAGTAGACCTGTTTCAACACCCAGTGAAAATACTGGAAAAACTTTTTAAAAATAGATATGGAAAGTACAATCCAAACAACAAAACGAACAAAACCTTTGTCTAACCATGGTTCGCAGATACACAATGGTTACGCCTGGGTCCCCCAGGAAACAATCCATATCCGTAAGCTTTCTCAGCCCGGCGAGTTACGCCATGATGACTAGTAGAATGCAGGATACACAATGGTTACGCCTGGATCCCCCAGGAAACAATCCGTACCCCCAGGCAAGACTCAGCCAAGCATTTGCGCTACTATTCGCGACCTACACAGATTGCAGGATACACAATGGTTACGCCTGGATCCCCCAGGAAACAATCCGTACCCCTAGGCAAGACTCAGCCAGGCAGTTGCGCTATGCAGTCACGAGAGAACAATAAGACCATGGGTAACACCATGGAATTCGAAGGACACTCGAGTATCATATCCGGAAAACCAAAATCAGAGAGAATAATATCGATAGAATGAATCCAAGATGTGGCCACAAATCGGATATCAAGCAGAAGGCACTTTCCATATCTTTACTTCGAAAATATGTATCATATAGTACCTTTTCAAATCACTTTCAAATATCGTACTTATATAAAATCCATTATATATAAGATTTAATTTTCAAATCAAATACTTTCCAAAATCAATAGTATATCAAATCATACTTATATAGATTTCAATTATATAAGATTTCACTTTCAAATTGAGTACCCTTTTCAAATCTATAGTTTTCGAATCAATTTCATACTCATACAAATCAATTTTATATAAGTTCGACAACTCCCAAATCAAGTATTTAATAACACAAGGTTCTCAAATTTCAATTTGTTTCAATATCAGTTCAATTTCAAAATCATATACAATTTTACCAAATTATTTCTTCTCAAATTAATTATCTTTAGTTTCAAAGTTTCCAAAATAATAGATTTAGAAAATAGATCCAAATTTCCAAATCAAAAATTTAAGTCAACTAATTCATTTCCAAAATCAAATGTTTTCAAAATCATCTTATACTTACGTAAGGTCCATCTTATATAAGGATCAAAATTTTCAAAATAAATTTCGCTGTATGAAGAGCCATATGGGATTGAATATCTTTGCTTTTATGGGTTATATATCTTTGTAATTTTAAATTGGAAATTTTCTTTTAGTAAGCAAAGATATTCTACAGGACAGCTTTCAATTTCAGCGTCAAAATATATCAATGATATTAGAATATAAGATGTACATACGTCATCATTTCGCAAAATCACATTTGATCGCTCGCTTGATCACACAAGTTCGCTTTCGAACTAGTATTGTCCATTCGACTTTCCTAATGCGGATTTCGATATGGTTTCTCGACTAGAAGCCATCGGTCTCCTTGCATAGCCATATACTATGATAGAGAATTCTAGAATCAAGCCAAAAATCCATATCAAATATTCGCCATCAAGAATCGAATGAAAAAATCCTAACACGAAATGGTGTAATCCACCTCGAACTTGTGTACTCAAACTTGGATCAAATTTATTATGCGAATAAAACAACATACGCACAACTTATATATTCATTCCAACTTGTTAAATATATAGTTTCATTAAGATGTTACTAAGTTAAAACATTTAAACTAAATTTTATTCAAAATATATATTGAAGACCAAATTCTTTTCAAAACATTTCAAATCTAAATTTTATATTAGAAAATTTTAAAATTTGCCTTATTCATATACTTAACAAAACAGTCCAACTTATTTAAATCATATTACTTCATACTTAAACATTCAAAACAAATTTATATACTTTATCAAATAATTCATACTTTCAAAAAAAAAAAAATTTAGCTTTGAAAAGTTAACCTTGATTTGGAAGTGCTCGAACCTTCGAAATAGTTGAAGAAATCATTTTCAAATTCAAGAGTTGGAAATCAACCAATCAGTAAATCAATTTCAAAAGATAGGTTTCAAATCCGAAACTAAAGGACTGAACACCGGCTTACTTCAAATCATTTCAAATATATATACATATATCTTTTGAATATCAAATCTTACTTCGGAATTTGAAATCAAAATTGGTTTCGCAAAATCACTCGCGTAGCAATGCTACTAAAGTGGCCTATCCCTCACTCTGAAACTCGAAAATCAATGTCGATGATGCGTGCACTCATCACCGAAATTATTTTCCAGCGACATAAGTGAGTTCTGGACTTCTATTTTCTCAAACTTCTTTTGAAATTTCTTCGAAACTCATTAAAATCATTTGAAACATTTCTTATTCGGAAAATATTATTTATCATATTATTATTATATATTTCAAAATCTTAAAACCAATTTCAAAACACCGGAGTCCAATTCTCGAATTTCAAATTTCAAATCCTTCGGTTATAAATCATTTTTAGATAAATCAAATTTCTTATAATTTTTTTTTTCAAAATTTCAAATCCTTTCGAAATCTCAAATTCTCATTTTTTTTAAAAAAAATTTATAATCTTTATCGAAAACATTTCATTTTTATATATAGAATATAATAATTTCGATATATAAAACAATTTCTAAAATATAAACAAGCCTGATTTTTCACAGGATGGTTCAAGAATGGATTTCAAAACAAAGATAGAAATTCAACTTAGAGGGACTCTAATCAAATAGGATTCTGATTCAAAGATAGGATCGAACGAAGATGAGATAGTTAATTACAAAACAGTAGATGGATACACTTATAAATCGCGGGCGACCTTAACCGGGTCAACCGTGACTTTAGGAACGAGATCGATGCAGAATTCCGAGAAAAATCAACATTCGATCGCAAGAGATAGCGGCATCAAAACCAAAGATATAGGAATTTTCGGTGAATCAATGCCAATTGTGAAGGAATTTCACCCCTTCATAAATCATTCAAAGATTGGTGGGATCCTATTCTTATAGAGATCATTCGAAGTGGAGTTATGGGATACTCCAGAATCAAAAGAATACAAATAGGGAGAGACAAGAATGAGTTTTGGAACCGTAGGGAATGTTCCAAAGTTCAAAGGAATCCTAATCGAAGCAAATCCCCACCAAGATTAGAGATATATAACCTATATCGATACAAAAGAATTTCCATTCAAAATTTGGAAAGACTCGAATTCATAACATACGAAAACAGAAGCATAAATGTCTCCAGTTTGACAACTTCAGCTAAGCAAAAGATACAATAGAGTTCGCTTAAAGCAACCTAACATACAACAGATAACAAAAGGTCCACAGATTTACCACTCCTACACAAACAAAGCATCAGTATTAATTCTTCCAGGTGGTACATCAACGGGTCCAGAACACTCCCCCTCAATGTGCCCCCAACATCTGCATTTCTGGCATAGGTGCACTACGCTCCCATCTTCCTTAATGAACTGCGGGTACGCAACCTTCTTTCCATACTTTCGCACAGAACAATTCCTGGCTATATGCCCAGGCCTCTTACAGTGATAGCAAATGGTTGATAGGTCGACTGATGTAGTGGGTGCAGATTTCACTTTCTTCACCTTCTGGCAGCGACTGGGAAAGTGCCCCCCACTACGGCATCTAAAACAGAAGATCTTGGATCGAAAACGCTTGCCCTCTTTCTTCTTTCCTATATTCCTTTTCCCGCACATGACTGCATAGTGTCCCTTTTCCTGACACCGATAACAAATGACATGGTCATAAGGACCCGGTTCTGCTCTTTCTCTCCATAGCCTCTCTTGTTCCTCGATTGCTTCCTCCCGTTCCTTACGGGCCAGTGCTCTTCGTGCCCGACGGGCTGCTTTCTGCTCTTCTGATTTTGCCATTACAAGATAGTTTCCTATTAGTCAAATATTCAATGAGTCAAAAATCAACAAGATAGAAGTTCAAAATTTAAGGGGAAATTAAATCAAGGGGAGTTTCAAAACAAAGGGAAAGGACTCGAATGAAGATGAGATAATTAAAATTCAAAAAGAGAAGATGGATATACTCAAATAAGAATATAATTAGGGAGAGGCCAGAACGAAAGTGATTCCGCAAATCAGTTTACCATATATGTTAAGTTTGCCTAGAACCTGGCTCTGATACCAACTGTAACAACCCGCTATTTTGGACCATTCAAATCGACAATAAATCCACACATGTATGACTTGAATAATTCAAAATATCAGATTGTTAATTTAAATTTGGCAAAACTCAGCATATGCAGTAAATAAATCAATCACAGAATCACAGACACAGAGTAATACAATAATACGCAGCGGAATAGATAAAATAGTAGTTCATGAAGCTACTATATAAACATCAGAGTTAGAAATAAAATACAACAGAATATCTCAATTGCAGTGAAGTCCCCAGTACAACAGATGACTTCTCTGAACAAAACAACTAGAAGAGCTGAAAGCTGAGGCGATAGTGGGATCTCCAAGGGAAGCTCCAAACTCCAAAGGTGAGTCTCAAATGCTGTATCACTCGGTCTGACCCGAGCGTAAAGCAAAACACAAAACACTCGAGTCAGGATTAACATTCTTATATTAATAAATCCAACTCAAGTGAAATATCAACTGAAATACAAGTAACTTAAAGGATGTTTGGGATAACCATCCTCTAAGGATCTTCAGAACTATCTACAAGGTGGAAATATATATTATAACACCGTGGTCATTTCAATTAAATTTATACTTCAAAACCCAAATATCCTTTCATTTCAAATATATCTATTTTTTTCAAAATAGTATATATAGGTTAAATAATTTATAAAGTAAAGTATTTGTAATTTCCTCAAGTTTCACAACTCGGTTCAAATCAACTAAATTTTTAAATTCAAATTTATTCAAAGCTCAATTTATCAATTTAATTCAGTTCTAAATATACCATTTATATTCAATATATTTCAAAGTTTTAATGTTCAACATTTTCAAAGTTAGATTTAACAGTTTCATATAGCTCTTGATTTAACTCCATTATTATTTAATCAGGAAATATTCACTTAATAGATTCAATATCATTTACTAGCCTTAAATCACATTTTACTAGATATTTCCTTAAACTTTATTTAAACAAGAAATATTCATTAAATTATTTAAATCAAACTCAAGTTATAAATCATATCTTAAATCCCAATTTCAATAAGTTTTAAATTGGTTTAATTAAATAAAATTCTTTACTAAATTCAAATTATCTTCCCAACCTTGACTTATTCAAATTATTACCAAAATCTATTTTGAAATATATTTTAAATACTCAACCATATTATATGTATTAAATCCATCTTAGTTAAATTTAATATTATAATTAAATCTATATATATATCATTACCATTTATATATAAAAATTTTAAGAATCAACATTTATTTTAACCCGTATATTTCTTCCCAAAACCATAGAATTCATTTTTTTAAAATATTTATATATATGGACCAACGGTGTCTTTATATATATATTTATCATATGGTTAAGTGATACGGATATTTATCATTTCAATCCGAAATTTAAATATATATACGGGTAGATATCATTTCGACCCGTAATCCCAATTTCAATTCAAATGAAAATCGCTTGGGTTTATCATTTCAACCCATAACGAAATTCTCCTATTCTAAAGTCCGTTCGGGTATGTATCATTTCAACCCATAGTGAATTCTATACTAACAGGGAACTTGCAGAGTGATAACAGATAATAATAAAATATAACAACAGGCATATATCATCAGTATAAATGACAGATACGGGTGTCAGATGTCATAGGTGAACATATACACATAATAGTAATAACAGGCATTTAAATACTAGATACTGGTGTCAGATGTCATAGGTGAACATATACACATAATAGTAATAACAGGCATATAAATACTAGATACTGGTGTCGGATGTCACAGGTGAACATATACAGATAATAGCATATATAACAATTTAATGACTACAGCATCATATTTCAATTGTCGTTTCAATTGAAATCAAATTTAATAAATACAAGAATGTTAATCGTGAGTGATTGCTCACCTTTCGAGGCTAGAGAGATAGACAATGAAGCTGAGTCACGAAATCCAGGCACAAATCTCAAAGAAAAGTAAGATTGAACGCGAGTTGGACGAACGAGACTGAGAACCAAGAATTGATGAACTGAATCAGAATCAGTTTGATATATACAGAAAATATTTGATATTTTATAAAAACCATATTTTAATCTAAGACAAAATTAAAATAAAATATATATATATATAGAAGAAAAAAAAAATACATACTTATAAATAAAAAAATAAAAAAAAATCAATTCAGTTCAATCCTTAAAAATTCATGTACACTTACTTAATAAAACTATACCTAAAACCAACATACTAGTTACCAGATCCTATACAGCTATATCCCCAACATACCCATTACTCAAAAATATATATATATAGGTTTTAGAAAAAATTTGAAAACTATTTCTCAGATTTTCCTCCTCATTATTTATTCAGTATAAATACAAGTGTTTATAAAACCAAACCAGAGAACCCACTTAAAATATATATATATCTATAGACAAAATTTTGCAAAACTCATCCCATATACATGCTGCAAGTAATAAGTATATATGTAAACAAAATTTCTTTGTATTATAAAATTATAAAATATATGTCATTTAAACTATATATACATTAACAACAGATTGTATGTATGAAGACTATTATAACCTATACAATGAACTCCAACAGATCGTACACCAAATATATATCTAAAACTTTAAATATAACCAACATATAATACAACCTATAGTCTAAACCATATATACAGTACACATATTAAAATTGTATAGTTAAAAATATGTATGCAACGTCACAGTGGCACCGTTATATAATATATACTAACCTATATATAGACAATATACTTAATATCTTCCTCTTGAAATCAAAGCACAATATAAAGATCAGTCATAATACATATAAACTAACGTACATACATTTTTTTTCATGCGTATAACCATTATCCTATTAACTTACCCAACCTTAACTTACTATTTCATTTACAGAAAAAAAAAGGTTGTCACTGTATAGATATATACATAAATAGTTGCCATAAATAATTATATACTGAGAAAATAGAATACGTATATTATATATATATATATGAAAATATTAACATATAAATACGATTCGTACCCAAAGTTTATGCGGCTGCTGGCAACAAAAGTTAGGCAAAGATGTAGAGCGGAGGGGCACAAGGAGGTAGGTCGGTCAAGGGAGAGGGGAAGGCGGAGGAGACGAGGTTCGGGTCTGGTGAGGCGTGGAGTTGTGGGGGTCGTTGCCGTGTTCGGCTATAGGGTGGCGAACAGACGGAAAACAGCCTTCAGGCTTCTCTTCGTATATTTTTTTTATTATATATTTTGAACTAGAAAAGAGGCAAATTGTATTGAAATATATAAAAGCTCGGTGATGATGGATCTGGGAAAAGAGGAGGTTTGGACGGGGACACAGCAGGTAGAAGAGAAAAATGATTGAGGAGAAGAAAGGGAAAGATGATGAACTTGTATTTGAGATCTTTGCAAGTGAACCGCAAACGTGGAGAGGAAATAAAGGAAAACAGAGCAATGGTCACGAAAATCCAACTGGCTCATTCAAAGCAAAAATTATTGTTGTTTGGACAGTACGTCAAGAGTTAAAAGGGCAAGAAAACAAAAGGTCACAGATTACAATACCGATACGACACTGTTTTTTCCTGTTTCCGTCGCGTACCGGACTTCAAAATATAGATATGAATATACCATTGAGATCAGCACGACGAGACGATCAAAAAGGTATACAGATATCGGTGGCACGATCAACCGATCAAAAGTCGATAATCAGTACCAGAAATGCTGCTAATTTGCCAGAATTAAGATAAACGGAGCAATAGAAGTCCAAATTTCGCGAAACGAATTTCGCAATCTGATTCAGAATGCTCTGAATGAATTTTATCCTGTTGACATATTTTGGTTTCGGAAAACTTTTAAATTCACTGTTATTAACCGGTTTGATTTGAAATGAAATTTCACAGGAAAATAAACTTCAATATTATCAGATGAAAATTTACCAGTTGCTATATTAAAATAGACGTATTCCAAATAGTAAATTTTTAATTTCAAATTTTATTGTTTAAAATTTCACAAAATTTCAATTAATTTAACAAAAAAAATCACTAAAAAATGTGGGTCGTTACAATAAACGTTCAAACTTTAAAGTTATAAAAGTTAAGATTTGTGAATTATAACCAAAAGGTAATTTCTTTTGAAATAAATAGTTAAGAAATTTATAAAATGGTTTTAATTGGAATTTTTGAATTATAAAAAACGATGTATGTAAAAGATGTACAAGATTGATATTTATAACTTTAAAATGTTGGTATTTTAAAACGAGTTTTTATAAGCGTTAAAATGAATTTTTAAGAATTTATAAATAAATGAAATTTATAAATTGTGAACTTATAAATGGAAATGATTTTGTAAAATAAAGGAATTATAAGTATTTAACTTAAAATTATGGATTGTTGGTATAAGATTTGAGTTATGAATCGAATTGTTAGTAAAGGAGATTTATTAAATTGAAGTTGTTAGAAAATAGAAATAGAATTTATAAACGTTGTTTTATAAATTCGAAATCAATTGGATTTGATAAATTAAATATAGAAGGTTGTTAAAGGAGATATATTCGCGATTTTGGATAGCGAATTATTATTGAAATAAAATGTGTAGAAAATAGTGAAATGTAATTAGTGAAGTATATTCACGATTTTGGATAGTGAATATATCGTTAAGTAAAATGGATAGTTTTGGGAAAAGTGGCATTGAAAATGAAGTTAAACATTTTAAAGATGTTTTTAAAATGTATTATGATATCGAATACATAGATTTCAACATTTTTATTGTTGAAATAGACGTTTTCGAAAAATAAGGAAATGGTGGACTATAACACTGTTGTTATAGTAAATGATTTCCGAAAGGAAATGTTTTTATCTAGTATTGGGATTTAAATATCTATCTTAATTTCCGAATCCCTATACTAGTGATTTTGAGTCGTCGTAACGATGTTTTACGTAACATTCGTTTTGACTCAAATAGATGTTGATATAGTAAATGTTTTCCTTAAAGAATGAATATATACTTAATTTGATTTAAGTATATCGAATATTTTCAAATGTTGAAAATAAATAGATTTGTGAATTACTTAATATTAAATAAGTAGGGAAATGTTTATCCAAAATGAAATGAAACGTTTTTGAGAATTTATCCTTTAAAGATAAATTTAAAAGTGAATATTTGAAATTTGTTTTCAAACGGTTAAGTGTGGAAATTCTATATCTAGTAAAGATATTTTTGAAAATAAATAATTTGGAAAATTATTTGGAATCTGATGATGTTGCGCATCTTTATTGATAGTTAAATAACCGACTATCAATATTTACCTTTAAATAGGTATTTGTTGTGAATTGGATGAATTTGAATGCCACACTTATTTTTGAATAATCGCTCACTATTCGGGTTAGCCGGGAAAGGACCATGGGGTCGTATAACCCATTCTGAATATGTGATACGTCGTTATGAATCGCATTTGATGACCGGTGTTGAAGACCGGATATTTTTGAAAACGGAAGGATTACCGTCGAGTTACTCTACATCGGCTGATCTCCGATTTAGAGGTTTTATCACCCTTAGTGACGGGAAGTCTGGACGTGATTAGAAAATTATCCGGATGTGCAAGGGCTTCGTGAGAAGTGCCTTCGGTTCTGTTCGATCCCGGAACAGACTTGTATGGATTGTGTGTCTGACGTTACAAATTGAGATATAAAGCTGATTTCTTTCAAATACATTTCTGTTGGTGGTGGAGAATTTATTCTCTTAGGTTAACACCCTTCTCTGAGACGTACGAGCTCAGAGGTTATATAGTTGAAATTTATCAGCAATATACTCCCAATTTGGTAACGTGTCATACTGAGTGTTGCTGTGAAATGATCAGTGTTTGATCATTTGCGATATGATCATTTGTTTGATCTTATATCTTTGTGATCATAGGTTGATCATTTGTTTGACCCGAAGCATGGCTTTTGAAAAGCGTAGCTTTGTGGACGAGACTTCGTCGAGCCTCACACCCCGGAAATGGTCAAAACAGGAAGGATGCAGCAAGGTTCTAGGGAGTAGCGCCCCTTAGTTTATGTCATTCCTTCTGGATAGAGGTGGTATCATGGTATGGAGCCCATATACTTAACCTATGTTGATACTGCTTATTATGTGGTTTGTTGGAAATCGAGGATCCTCGGGAAGATCGGTGACGATCGGAGGATGGCATACGCGTGTCAGTAGTTACCTATTTTTGCAAAGGTAACCCGGCCTTGTGTTGGCAGAGATCTAACCGTAATGTTAGGTTATTTCTCGGGACGTCATTCCAGAGGCGTTCTATTCGTGGAATAGGAAGTTCCTTAGCCTGACCATTTGTTGGAAATCCAAAGAAACAATACGATCTTGTACGGCTTTAGTTGTAGAACCTATCATTCACTTATGGTGGTCACCACTGTTTGGATGGTAGCTATAGTAGGCATAAGTGCGGAATGCCTATGCTGGATAAGATTAATATTATACTTTCGAAATGTTTTCTACACTATGCACTAATAATAATATCAAAAATGATTTGATTTTGCGTATCAAGCATCTTTGACTATCATAAGGAGAAATCTTCTCCGATTTTGCGTTTGCATTGTGTGTGTGTGCGGGAGGCCTTATGGTAGTCTCATTTTCCAAAAAGCATTGCGAATCTATTTTAAAATATTCCTTTGTTTGTTTTAAAGATAAACTGTTTTACGATCTCACACCAGTCACCATGACTGACTCGGAGTTTATTGTTTCCCTTCTAAACTCTGGGTGCCCACCAATTTCCACACGGTCAGTCTAGAGTTATGTTATCAGGATATTCTGGATATTCTGGAGCTTTGGAAGCAAGCTGGATTGCGAGACGTAGTATTTGTATCTGAAATTATTTATTCCGCTGTGTATTCTGTATGAGGACAAGTTATACAACTGTCCATTGATTTGCTGTGTTGTATTGAGTTGTATATTGACTCTGTTGATGTATGTATAAAACTGATATAGTTCTTTGTTTAAAAGACTAGTGATTATCTATTATATTTTTGTTCCGCTGCGATATGTGAGATTCTGATATTGTTTCTGTTTATGATGTTGTTCTGTTGTTCTTCTTTCTTTCTCTTTTCTTCTATCTTTTTCTTCTTATACTTTTTCTTTTTCTTAAAACCCCTCAGGGTTCGTATTTCCATGCATTTTGAGTTAATCAATGGAGATTAGTGGTTAATAAAGAGGTACGGATTTGCGGGTCTTGACAAAGTGGTATCGGAGCATATGGTTAAGCGACAACCCTGCTCTGTTGGGTGTTACTCATTAGAGATAGAGTCAGCAGTACTCTAGAATGAGTTGAGTGTAATAATAGATTCGAGTGCGAATTTGTTAGTGAATATAAAATTGTTTTGTATTGTGTTGACTTATCGGTTGATTGTTTATGGATTCTGGTCGGTGCAGTCTAGCTAACTGTAATCGATAGGGGTTTCTAAACTCTAAACAATATAAACCGACACAGTATTGATTTTAAAACAGGTAAATGAGATAATTTTACCTAAAACTATTTTCGTATATAAAGGAAATAATTTTCTGTGGATTATTATGATATATGGATGCATGGTTGTTAGGAAAGTGATAATATTGAAATGTTACCATTATTATATGAAATTGAATAAGAAATTCAAATCATAACTCCAAAGTTAAGAAATGAATTCATATACAAAATGAAATTTGAGAATATAAATTATAATTGTGACTTATAATTTGGAACAGAATTCCAGAGAAGTATTTGGAAAGGTTTTGAAAAGAATTTGAAAATTTTGGAGATTTGGAAAGTTTAAATTCTTTTTGGTTTGAAAATGAATTTTCAAAGGTTTTGAAAAGCATTTTGAAGGAATGAAAAGCTCTAAAACTCTTTTCGGTCGTTGGAAAATAACTTCGATGATGACCGCGGCATCATTGGTGTTCATTTTCGGGTTTCCAAAAGTGGAATTGCTGCCAAATTGTTTTAAATGGAAGTTGTTTGAAAAATTTGGGTTTTGTTTAGGAAATTCAAAGGATAATTTGAATTGTTTTCAAAATGATTTTTGAATGTTGGTAAGACTCTGGAATACTATATGAAAATATTATGAAATATTATTAAGTTGATAACTTATACAATTCGAATTTTGATAGAATAAATTTAATTTAAAGTGATGGAGTTAAATTAATGTAAATACAAGTGAATCAATTAAATGAAAGTGAGATTAAATGTTGAAATTCATTTTGAATTTATAAATGAATTAAAAGAAAGGGTAAATTGAACTCGAATTGGAAATCCAGTTTAAATGAAAGTAGATTTAACCGAAGTAGTAAATTGAAAGATAAAATTCAATATTCAGAAGTTAAATTGAATCCAAATCTAGTTGAAATGGTGAATTGAATTCAAATGAATGTGAAATATGAAAATAGATATATAACTTCAACAGTAAGGTAAAAATGTATAAGCAGTTTATATTGAAAATTTGGTAATAGAATTTGCAAAATGATAATTGAATGTTGTAACTAGATATTATGGCTAGTAGGATATACAGGTATAAAGGAATTGGATTTGATTTCAAAGATGAATTTGAATTGCTCGAAAAAGGTAAGTATTTAAATTTTTATATGAGATTAGATGATTTCTTGTCTAGCCGCTTGGCTTTTTCTTTTATTTTTGAAATCTGAGAGTCCGTAGGGACGTTTTGTAGTCGTGCCGTGTTAGCCGCGCAAAGGAGATGCTGGCGAAATTTTTTGAAAATTTCGAGTGTTAGAAAATTTTGAGAAAATTTTGAAAGTTAAAATTTTGAATTTAAGTTTAAATTCGAATTTTGAAGTAAACAAGGTTGTTTTAAACTTATAATTGAAGTTGGAAATTTAGTTGAAGTAATAACGAATCTTTAGTAGGAAGATTTGATTTGAAAATTTTGATAAAACTATTGGATTGTGAAAAATAATAGACGAGTTAAGGACCATTTTTCCTAACTTGTAATTTCGGGACGAAATTCTTTTAAGGAGGGAAGTTTGTAACGACCCAGAATTTTGAACAATTTAAATTGAAAATATTTAATTTATTTTAAATATTTAAATGATAATTTAACTTGAATTATCAACGTTAATATGAATTGGCGATTTAATTATAAAATTTAATCTATTGAATGTTGAATAAAAATTCGAATCTTCAATTTTAAACTGAAGAAAATATCTCAAAAGCTTTTAAAATTCGTATTGATAATACTGAAGATAATTGAAACTTCAAAAATCGAGTTTGAAAACGATTTGTTCAGTTTTGAATTTAAATCGTTCGAATCGATATTTAAAAATAGCGTTCCGGGGCGCAGACTCGGAATTCAATGAAACCAGTTCCATTGGGTCCGTAATATTGAATTATTACCGGATTTCAAATTTCGTATTTTTCGGACTTGTTATGTGAGCACACGATGGGTAAACGCATTGAAATTTAAACCAAATTCAATTTTTAATTTAAATTTAAATTTGGTCGACACTACACGTTATCTTCCCTTCAACTACGCCTAGGATCACGCAGGGAATCACGCAAAAGAAATCGTGCAACCCATTCTCTTTCAGTTTTAAATAACTATCTCCCTCTATCTGTTCAAAATAAAATCTCGTTCAAACAAAAATCAATGGCCGCATGCTATTCTCCCTCTTCTCTATTCAAAGCCAGATAACAAATAAAAGAGAACATCTCGTCTCCGTTCTCATTTACAAAAAAAAAATTGAAATAGGATAAACAAAAATCAATGGCCGCGACGTTGTAGGGTCCGATCGAGCTCGCGACATTGATGGCTGCGATTTCAAATCGCGACCAACTTCGCGTATAGGGGAAAGCCGGTGCAGGCGCGCACGCTCGACGGCAGGGCAGGGTTCGCTCGCGTAGTGATTTCGAATGCGGAAATTGTGGCGGCGATTTAGGGCCGATCGATGGTGGAGATGGCGACTTGATTGATCGAGTTTGGGCGTGTGATCGATTGGGGGCGGCAGCTTCAAGTTGAGGTCAAGGCAGTGGCGTGCGATCTGGGTGGCTCGCGATCGATTGAGGAGTTCGCGACGAACTTCGCGATTCGAAGTAACTGAGGGTTCGGCAAGTTCGTCCCTATGCTGTGAGGTATTCGTCTCCCCTTCTCGTTTATACTTAATTTAAATATATATATATATATAGACTGAAAGAAAAAAAAATAATAACAGTGAGATATATGTACATGTAGTCTAATTTTCCAGTTAGAATATATATTTGTATATGTATGTATAATATGGTTAAAAAGAATATTTTTACAGTAAAGATATAAAATTCTGTTTTTGATTTAAAGGTAATAAATATGTTACACACAGGAAATATATATAACAAAATATATATATATATATATATATATATATATATTGTAGGACTTTGGGAAAATATAGGAAATTGTATAAGATAGATTTTGATCTATATAGATTATTTCTTATAAAAAGGGAATTAGTTTAAATTTAAATCACTAGTTAAAAATAAATTATTTGGTTAACTAAACTTATCAAATAGGAAAAATTGATTTGTTCAATTAATTCGAATATTGATAAAATTATATAAATTGTTTATACAAGGTTAATACAATGAAGAAATGATCAGAAATGGAAATGGATTGCAAAATAAAAGCTAAGGTGAGATTTTTCTCACTCAAATGAAATTTGATATTGCACTTATTGATTTGATTGATTGATTGTTTGGATGTGATATTAGATATAGTAGGATATATCTATATATATATAGCAATATATACATATTGGCATATGTATATATTAGATTGATTGATTTCCCGCCTCGTATAGCGGATGAGACCCTATTGCGCCGTTAGTAAGCGGATGATTTTTATAAAACCCATATACCGCGATATTCCACCTCGAAGTGGAATTGGTATTGTGCTAACGTCTGTGGATGCAGGGAAACAGGTTGGAGGGATCCAACTGGATTCCTCACCAGTATTTATTTATTTACAGATATTGTGATGTATTCTGTTATCATATTGATATATGATATTGAATGTTGTGATTGACTAATTGGTGCGTTGCATCATCGGATTCAGTTTTGAAGTTTAAAAAAAACGACTTTTACTTTAAAAGGATTTTAAAGTGATTTTTGGAAGTAGACGTTTTATTTAAATTTTGAATTAATAAATAAACGTTCAAACTTTAAAGTTATAAAAATTAAGATTTGTGAATTATAACCAAAAGGTAATTTCTTTTGAAATAAATAGTTAAGAAATTTATAAAATGGTTTTAATTGGAATTTTTGAATTATAAAAAACGATGTATGTAAAAGATGTACAAGATTGATATTTATAACTTTAAAATGTTGGTATTATAAAACGAGTTTTTATAAGCGTTAAAATGAATTTTTAAGAATTTATAAATAAATGAAATTTATAAATTGTGAACTTATAAATGGAAATGATTTTGTAAAATAAAGGAATTATAAGTATTTAACTTATAATTATGGATTGTTGGTATAAGATTTGAGTTATGAATCGAATTGTTAATAAAGGAGATTTATTAAATTGAAGTTGTTAGAAAATAGAAATAGAATTTATAAACGTTGTTTTATAAATTCGAAATCAATTGGATTTGATAAATTAAATATAGAAGGTTGTTAAAGGATATATATTCGCGATTTTGGATAGCGAATTATTATTGAAATAAAATGTGTAGAAAATAGTGAAATGTAATTAGTGAAGTATATTCACGATTTTGGATAGTGAATATATCGTTAAGTAAAATGGATAGTTTTGGGAAAGTGGCATTGAAAATGAAGTTAAACATTTTAAAGATGTTTTTAAAATGTATTATGATATCGAATACATAGATTTCAACATTTTTATTGTTGAAATAGACGTTTTCGAAAAATAAGGAAATGGTGGACTATAACACTGTTGTTATAGTAAATGATTTCCGAAAGGAAATGTTTTTATCTAGTATTGGGATTTAAATATCTATCTTAATTTCCGAATCCCTATACTAGTGATTTTGAGTCGTCGTAACGATGTTTTACGTAACATTCGTTTTGACTCAAATAGATGTTGATATAGTAAATGTTTTCCTTAAAGAATGAATATATACTTAATTTGATTTAATTATATCGAATATTTTCAAATGTTGAAAATAAATAGATTTGTGAATTACTTAATATTAAATAAGTAGGGAAATGTTTTTCCAAAATGAAATGAAACGTTTTTGAGAATTTATCCTTTAAAGATAAATTGAAAAGTGAATATTTGAAATTTGTTTTCAAACGGTTAAGTGTGGAAATTCTATATCTAGTAAAGATATTTTTGAAAATAAATAATTTGGAAAATTATTTGGAATCTGATGATGTTGCGCATCTTTATTGATAGTTAAATAACCGACTATCAATATTTACCTTTAAATAGGTATTTGTTGTGAATTGGATGAATTTGAATGCCACACTTATTTTTGAATAATCGCTCACTATTCGGGTTAGACGGGAAAGGACCATGGGGTCGTATAACCCATTCCGAATATGTGATACGTCGTTATGAATCGCATTTGATGACCGGTGTTGAAGACCGGATATTTTTGAAAATGGAAGGATTACCGTCGAGTTACTCTACATCGGCTGATCTCCGATTTAGAGGTTTTATCACCCTTAGTGACGGGAAGTCTGGACGTGATTAGAAAATTATCCGGATGTGCAAGGGCTTCGTGAGAAGTGCCTTCGGTTCTGTTCGATCCCGGAACAGACTTGTATGGATTGTGTGTCTGACGTTACAAATTGAGATATAAAGCTGATTTCTTTCAAATACATTTCTGTTGGTGGCGGAGAATTTATTCTCTTAGCTTAACACCCTTCTCTGAGACGTACGAGCTCAGAGGTTATGTAGTTGAAATTTATCAGCAATATACTCCCAATTTGGTAACGTGGCATACTGAGTGTTGCTGTGAAATGATCAGTGTTTGATCATTTGCGATATGATCATTTGTTTGATCTTATATCTTTGTGATCATAGGTTGATCATTTGTTTGACCCGAAGCATGGCTTTTGAAAAGCGTAGCTTTGTGGACGAGACTTCGTCGAGCCTCACACCCCGGAAATGGTCAAAACAGGAAGGATGCAGCAAGGTTCTAGGGAGTAGCGCCCCTTAGTGTATGTCATTCCTTCTGGATAGAGGTGGTATCATGATATGGAGCCCAGATACTTAACCTATGTTGATACTGCTTATTATGTGGTTTGTTGGAAATCGGGGATCCTCGGGAAGATCGGTGACGATCGGGGGATGGCATACGCGTGTCAGTAGTTACCTATTTTTGCAGAGGTAACCCGGCCTTGTGTTGGCAGAGATCTAACCGTAATGTTAGGTTATTTCTCGGGACGTCATTCCAGAGGCGTTCTATTCGTGGAATAGGAAGTTCCTTAGCCTTACCTTTTGTTGGAAATCCAAAGAAACAATACGATCTTGTACGGCTTTAGTTGTAGAACCTATCATTCACTTATGGTGGTCACCACTGTTTGGATGGTAGCTATAGTAGGCATAAGTGCGAAATGCCTATGCTGGCTAAGATTAATATTATACTTTCGAAATGTTTTCTACACTATGCACTAATAATAATATCAAAAATGATTTGATTTTGCGTATCAAGCATCTTTGACTATCATAAGGAGAAATCTCCTCCGATTCTGCATTTGCATTGTGTGTGTGTGCGGGAGGCCTTATGGTAGTCTCATTTTCCAAAAAGCATTGCGAATCTATTTTAAAATATTCCTTTGTTTGTTTTAAAGATAAACTGTTTTACGATCTCACACCAGTCACCATGACTGACTCGGAGTTTATTGTTTCCCTTCTAAACTCTGGGTGCCCACCAATTTCCACACGGGCAGTCTAGAGTTATGTTATCAGGATATTCTGGATATTCTGGAGCTTTGGAAGCAAGCTGGATGGCGAGACGTAGTATTTGTATCTGAAATTATTTATTCCGCTGTGTATTCTGTTTGAGGACAAGTTATACAACTGTCCATTGATTTGCTATGTTGTATTGAGTTGTATATTGACTCTGCTGATGTATGTATAAAACTGATATAGTTCTTTGTTTAAAAGACTAGTGATTATCTATTATATTTTTGTTCCGCTGCGATATGTGAGATTCTGATATTGTTTCTGTTTCTGATGTTGTTCTGTTGTTCTTCTTTCTTTCTCTTTTCTTCTATCTTTTTCTTCTTCTACTTTTTCTTTTTCTTAAAACCCCTCAGGGTTCGTATTTCCATGCATTTTGAGTTAATCAATGGAGATTAGTGGTTAATAAAGAGGTACGGATTTGTGGGTCTTGACAACTAGACTAGCAGTATTGATTTCAGACAGGGTGAATTCCTCCTTGCCAGTATTGAAATTATTTGTTGGGCCTGTAATATTATCACTTGTAGAAGCAAAAGGGACAAAGTGAGAGTGCCTCCTAGATTTACAAGGGTTGTTGCCTCTATTCTCAAATTGTTCTGGAGTTATACTCTTCATGTCTGATACCATGAGTGAACACATTTGCATATCATGTTGGGAAAAGAAGAAATATGATTCAATTGTCAAAAACTTTGCAACTAGATGAATGATGATTTTGAATTCAACTAAAAGTATTTATATCTGAAAAATGATAGTGCTGATTGCATAACCTTAAGGAACCGCTATCACCATTTAGTACCCTATCTCTATCGTTGAAGAAACAAATAGTTCAATAATATTAGACTGAAAGATAATATTCTTGAAAATAGAGCATGAAATATCCTACATGTTCAGGTAAAATTTACATCTTATATCTCGGTAAAACCAGTGTATAAGATGTAGTTATGTACAAGTATTTATTTTTCTTGGTATTTTAGGGAGGTGAAACAGAGACGCAAAACAGTGAATCAAAACATCGAGAAAAGCTTGTGGATACCGCATCCTCGGACTGGCATTTACTACCCGAAAGGATATGAATCGGTGATGGATGATGTTCCTAATGGGGCTGCTTCTTTTAAACAAATGTATTGGTTTAGGAATTTGGAAGGGACTGACAAGCCTATTGCAGAGGATCCTTCTAACAATGTCATATTTGACCATCCATTTCTTCACATGTAGACTTGCATTATGTGATCATAGAACTATCTATATACATATGTGTAAGATGAAGAATAAATTGGACTGTTATAAGCAAATCCTAAGGTTAAGAACAAATTGATATTATGATATATGTGATAAGTGAAGTTTCGGTGTTCGTGAACCATTTCTTATTTTCACTAATTTACTCATGCCATATGATTCATGAACCATTTTTTATTTCTCCTGCCAAATATACCTGCTCCATCATCTAGAGATATCGAATAAGACACTTCGGATGGCACACATATCCACCCACTCCAACATCAGCAAAGGTCTCTGCAAATTGATGATTCATTTTGCTGGTTCTCTCATCTGGTAGCAGTATATAGTCCAACACCACTTTTTCATGTGTGGATGGTACAGATTTCCCATGGATATTGGACAATGTAGAATCTCGGCATATAGTACCTGTTGCAATAAAAGGGAATATTTATTATTATTTAAGTTTTCTACTTATTATGTCATAAATGTTTAAAAGTTAAAAATACCTGTTCCTATTAATTCTAAATCAGAGTTGAGGATTTCACATTTTTGATTGTTCGTAACATTGATCGAATCCTGGAACTGCGAAGCAATGAATTCAGGAGCATTGAATTGTGTGGCGCGTCCTCCATCAGAAGAATTGACCGGTGCACAAATTCCCTGTTCAATATTTCCCACCATGTTGATCAAAACCTCCATTTGCCCAGACAAATTTCCCACCGTACTCTCCAAACTTCCCACCCTCATTTTCAACTCATCCTGCTCGCCATGAACATGTCGGAGTCGTTTCTGTGCAATGGCACAAGCCTTAACTTTAGTCTTTGGTATAACGGTCCCAACACCGTGGCTCCTACCCCTTGCATCCTTACCAAGCACTTGTGATAAGATGTCTTCATCCACTGTCAATTTTTCTTCATCACTATCAGTGATCTTTTCCTTCGCTTTCGCAATTTGATCCTATAATATGATAATACTTACATGAATAAGGAATTTTAAAGAATATGCAAGTTAATATTTGTTTAACTTACAAAGTATGGAGAAGTGGCATCTGATATGCTACCTTCGTTTTTCCTGTGTGTCTTCTCCCATACTTGACGACGACTGATATTTGTTGATGGACTAGCAACGATCTGCAATACAAGTTGATGCAACGACATGAATATCCAATCACAATGTGTAAATCATTTGAATGAAAATGAATATAAATTACCATTTCTTGTTCTATTTTAGCGTGACTTTTACGTCCTGCATGATGAGCATAACTGAGCAATGCTCTGTTCTTTTTGCCTACCTCCCTTCTTCCGCTCGCTTCAGGCGTTGCTTCATTTTTAACGAACTCTGCCCAATCTTCTTGAGCAACTGTAGGTGGGCAATTTTTCAACCGTTCTTCGTCATTGTTGAAAGGGTCATAATAAACTACTCTCATGTTTTTCTTGTATCTCCTAAAAGCCTCGGCCATTCTCCTTAAAAACATTTCCTTTGAAAGCGGATCGAGCTCATAAATTTTCTGCAGAAAATATATTAAATTAAATGTTGTGCAAAGAGTTGAAACCATAAGTCTATTGAATGAAATAGTTGTTGTCAAACAGATAAGGATACTTACCACCAATTCGTTCCAAACGTTGTCCTTGTATATTGCAGGTACTTTATTCCAACTTATATATGATATCGGCACATGAGCTCTTACTAGTTTACCGAGCATAGTAGCGATTTTTCCAGCATTATCTGAGACCGGAATACCAAGTAAGTTTTGATCAACTTTCTTCGCCTCTGAACATGACGAATGTGAAGATGGTGGATTTTCTGACATAGTTTTCTGCAAAATATAATATTACTAATTATTTTAATAAGTCACGATAATAATTATAGATGTATCAATGTATCAATGTCAACACTCCATAATATAACACACTTGCACATACAAAATTATTAAGTGACAACACCTGGAATTGCATTGGAATGGATAAAATATTCAAAACATACATACACACAATCGTGCAATTAAAAATATACAGACACACAATCATGTGATGTACGAATACTAATAAGTTAACATATGGATTTGGTAAGGTCTTCTAATTTTTCATTGTCTTCAAAAGCTGATTGATAGACGGTAGGGAACTCAATGCCATCCACATTTGTAGTCAACCGTTTTGGTGTATGCAAGACCACAGACCATCCGTTATTTTTTAAATCTTTTGAGTAGAAAACTTGACTTGCTTCTGATGCAAGAATAAATGGCTCGTCATTCACGTTATTTTTGTTCTTCAATTTCTCTAAATTTACCATGATGAGGTCTGAAATGGGATCTATTTTGCAACCATTGACCTTATCCTCGACTTTTACCCAATCACAATAAAAAACTGTTTGTTTGAAGTCAGTGTAATCCAACTCAAGTATCTGTTGAATGACTCTGTAATACGTTGTTTCTGCTTCCTTATAATTTTTATCATTGCCACTCGCTCTAAATTTTGTAATTGCTCTCATGCATACACCGCAATTTTGTGTTACCATACGGTCTTCGTACTTTTTCGTGGAAAATGAAAATCCATTCACTTGGTACTTCATATAACTACGCGTTATGAACTTCGGCCTGTGCACTAACCGCCACAGAGTTGGATCAACATCGATGGTCTTTAACAGCTCATTACGTAACCATAGATTAAAACTTTGAACTACTTCCACGGTGGTAGCTCTGCCTCTAGGTTGAAATCTAGTACTTTTCACATAGGAGTTATACCTCCTATGAAAAACACATATCAAAATGTATATATAAATTGAATTAAAAAAATTAAAATTCCAAACATGTTCGTGAACTTACTTCTTCCATTCATCCAATCCATCGTACTTATTAAGGACCCATATACGCACCTGTTCAAACTGCACTTGGGTTAACGTTATGTCTTTACCATTATCCAGAGGTATCTCACCAGCAAACTCATCGTCCTCGTCTAAAAACGCTTTGCGGGTATGTTTATGATTGCCATCACCTCCGTTTGGCATATATTCCATGCAGTAAAGACTAGCTTCTTGTACGATATATCCTTCTGCAATACACCCTTCAATGTATCTTTTGTTGCGCACATATCCTTTATATGTTTTCATCAACCTATAAATGTGATCAATTATATACCGTAGACCGTAGCTATTAATATGAAATAATGATGTGCATAACTGCAATTAGAAATTTACCGTTCAAATGGATACTGTAACGACCCAGAATTTTTGATAATTAAAATTTGAATATTTAATTGATTTTAAATATTAATAAATGAATTTAAGAAGTCGAATAATTTATTATTCGAATATTGGATTTAATTTGGTCAATTAAATCGATAATTTAATGATTGAAATTCCAGAAATAATTGAAGTATGGGTTTAATGTGCTGGAAATGATTTATAAAGTTATATTAAATCATACTGGAGTTATAGAAAGGTTATAGAACTTTTAAAATCGAATTTGGAGTTAATTTGTGAAAATTGAATATTTTAATATTTAATTATCGACTGTAAAAATAGCCAATTTTCGAACAGTCTCAGAATTGAACGAAACCAGTTCCATTGGATCCGTAATAGTTAGTTATTATCGGATTTCAATTTTCGTATCCATCGGAGTTGTCGTTTGACCGTGGCAACTCGAAACGCATCGATATTATTTTAATTTAAATCGTCGAGTTAAAAATAGTCATTTTTCAAACGGTCTCGGATTTCGACGAAACCAGTTTCATCGGATCCGTAATGTGATATTATTGTAAGATTTCAAATTTCGTAATTTTTGGATTTTCCATTTGTCCGGTACAAATTAAAACGCCTCGAAATCGATTTAAATCGATTAAATTTAAATTGATCGTTTATTGCCATATCTCACACATACGATCGAATTAGCTTCCGAAACCTGTTCCATTGCGTTCGGAACACGGGGTAAACCTTACGAACGCCAGGCGGCACATCAGATTTGGAGATCGTTTGAAAAAGTCGTTTAAGATGAATTTAATATTAATTATATACGTATATATATACGTATAAAGGTGAGAAACCCTAGCTCTATCTCTTCAGGCCGCCACCATTCATTTCAATGGCCGAAAATAGTCGATTTTCTTCCTTTAATTTCTTCAAATCCGTAGAGAATTAGGGGAAACGTTCAACTGCAATATCGTAGAGGGTGACGAGCTCTTCGAATCTATAAGGAGATGATGGTGATCGACGCAACATCAAGGGAGCAATCGTGCCGCGTTCGTCACCGTTCCATGCGTGAATTCCGAGGCGTTGGGGCGACCGAGCTGCATGAAGTTCCAGGCGATGATAGGGTTCGTGATGCTCTTCCATTTGACGAGTCTTGATCGACGTCACGTCGCCGATAGGAGGAGCGGTATCGAATGGTTTGGACGGCGTGATGGGTTTCTCATGTGCGACTTTCGAACTGGGAAGAAAGACGTGGAACGGCTACGATCTGCAGTTGCAAAATGGATGGCCAGATTCATTTAGGTTGAAAATTTAAAGAGAAAATTGTAATTATTAATTATATTTAAATTTGTATAAACTTTAAACTGCGATATCTCTTTCATACGAGATCGAAAAATTACGAAACAAGCGGCGTTGGAATCGTATCTTCGAATGCTACGCAGTGCAACTGATTTGGAGTCGATTGGAGTCAAGAAAATTTTTGGGTAAAATTAAACGTCTGTTTAGTTTTATCCGAAATAAACCGCTACGACTGTTATTGAAAAGCAAAGGTGAGATCTTCTCACTCAAATCGAATGTGGAATTTTTGCAGTTATTATTGATTGATATGATTGCTATATTGGATGTGATATTAGATATTATAGGATATATATCTATATATAGTAGTATATACATATTGGCATATGTATATATTGGATTGATTGATTTCCCGCCTCGTATAGTGGATGAGACCCTATTGCGCCGTTAGTAAGCGGATTTTTATAAAACCTATATACCGCGATAATTCCGTACTGGAGTGGAATTGGTATTGTGCTAACATCTGTGGATGCAGGGAAACAGGTTGGAGGGATCCGACTGGATTCCTCACCGTATTGATTATTTACAGATATTTTGATATATTCTGTTATCATATGATGATATATGATATTTGACTGTTGTGATGGACTGATTGGTGTTGTTGCATCATCGGATTCAGTTTTGAACTTTAAAAATGACGACTTTTAATTTAAAAGGATTTTTAAAGTGATTTTTGAAAATATACGTTTTATGGAATTTTTGAATCGATTTATAAACGTAAAATTTTAAAGTTATAAAAGTTATAATTTTTAGTGAAATATAACCGAAGTGTTGTTTTTGAAACAAAAGTTGATTTATTTATAAAATGGTTTAAGTTGGGATTTTTGAATAACTATAAACGATTTGTATAGAAAGATTTATAAAATTGATATTTTATAAATCAAAATATTGAACTTATAAAACGAATTTTATAAGTGTTAAAAATGAAATATTATGGAATCCGTAAGTGAATGAAATTTATAGATTTATAAATTGTGAAGTTGTAAAATGGATGAAACTGTAGAATAAAAGATTTATAAGAGATTAACTTATAAATTGGATTTTTACCTTTAGATGGAATATTTATCGAATTATTAAAAAGAAGATTTGTAAGTTGAAGTTGTTATTAAAAACAGAAATAGAATTTATAAACGTTGTTTTATAAATTCGAGATCAATTGGATTTGATAAATTAAATATAGAAGATTATTAAAGGAGATATATTCGCGATTTTGGATAGCGAATTATTATTGAAATAAAATGTGTAGAAAATAGTGAAATGTAATTAGTAAAGTGTATTCACGATTTTAGACAGTGAATATATTGTTAAGTAAAATGGATAGTTTTGGAAAAGCGATATTGTAAAATGAAGTTAATTGTTTTAAAAGATGTTTTAAACATGTTAAATATCGAAATCATAGATTTCAACATTTATTGTTGAAATAGACGTTTTCGAGAAATAAGGAAATGATGGACTATAACACTGTTGTTATAGTAAATGATTTCCGAAAGGAAATGTTTTAATGTAGTATTGGGATTTATATATCTATCTAAATTCGAATCCCTATACTAGTGATTTTGAGTCGTCGTAACGATGTTTTACGTAACATTCGTTTTGACTCAAATAAATGTGTTTAAAGAGAATGATTTCCTTAAAGAATGAATATATACTTAATTTTGATTTAAGTATATCGAATATTTTCAAATGTTGAAAATAAATGATTTGTGAGATACTTATTTTTAAATAAGTATGGAAATGCTTTTCCAATATGAAATGAACTGTTTTGAGATTTTATCTTCAGAGATAAAATGAAATGTGGAAACTGATTTGAAATTGTTTTCAAATGATTAAGTTGGAAATTTTATATCTAGTAAAAGATATTTTGGAAGATAAAATAATTTGGGAAAATTATTTGGAATCTGATGATGTTGCGCATCTTTATTGATAGTTAAATAACCGACTATCAATAATTACCTTTAGATAGGTATTTGTTGTGAATTGGATGAATTTGAATGCCACACTTATTTTTGAATAAACGCTCACTATTCGGGTTAGCCGGGAAAGGACCATGGGGTCGTATAACCCATTCCGAATATGTGATACGTCGTTATGAATTGCATTCGAAGACCGGTGTTGAAGACCGGATATTTTTGAAAACGGAAGGATTACCGTCGAGTTACTCTACATCGGTTGATCTCCGATTTAGAGGTTTATCACCCTTAGTGACGGGAAGTCCGGACGTGATTGGAAATTATCCGGATTTGCAAGGGCTTCGTGAGAAGTGCCTTCGGTTCTGTTCGATCCCGGAACAGACTTGTATGGATTGTGTGTCTGACATTACACTTTGAGATATAAAGCTGATTTCTTTCAAATACATATCTGTTGGTGGCAGTGAATTTATTCTCTTAGCTTAACACCCTTCTCTGAGACGTACGAGCTCAGAGGTTATGTAGTTGAAGTTATCAGCGATATATTCCCAATTTGGTAATGTGGCATGCTGAGTGTTGCTGTGTGATGATCAGTGTTTGATCATTTGTGATATGATCGTTTGTTTGATCATTTATCTTTGTGATCATAGGTTGATCATCTGTTGACCCAAAGCGTGGCTTTTTGGAAAAGCGTAGCTTTGTGGACGAGACTTCGTCAGGGCCTCAACAACCCGGAAATGGTCGAAACAGGAATGTTGCGGCAAGGTTATGAGGGTCGCGCCCTTTAGGGTATGTCATTTCCTTCTGGAAAGGGGTGGTATCATGGTATGGAGCCCAGATACTTACTCATGTGGATACACTTTCTTTATGATGTGTGATGTTGGATATCGAGCGCTCGGATAAAGGTCCCAAAGGACCGGGTGATGACATATTCGTGAGTTACCTGTTACAGGGGTAACCCAGCCTTGTTTGGCAGAGAGCAGTTTGTCTCTCGGGACGTCCAGCCAGAGGCGATCCTATTCGGCAGGAGGAAAGGAAGTTCCTTAGCCTGACCATTTGTTGGAAATCCATCTTCCAAATACGAACTTTGTACGGTATTAGTTATAGAACCTGCCATTTACTTATGGTGGCGCCCCACTGTTTAGATGGTAGCTATAGTAGGCATAGTTCGGAATGTCTATGCTGGCTAAGATTAATATTATACTTTCGAAATGTTTTTCACACTAGACATTAATAATAATATCCAATGATTGGCGTAGTAAGCATCTTTGACTATCATAAGAAGAAATCTCCTCCAATTCTGCGTTTGCATTGTGTGTGTGGCGGGAGGTCTTATGGTAGTTTCATTTTCCAAAAGCATTGCGAATCTGTTTTATTTTCTTTGTAAAAATAACTGTTTTACGATCTCACACCAGTCACCATGACTGACTCGGAGTTCATTGTTCCCTTCTAAACTCTGGGTGCCCACCAATTTCCACACGGGCAGCCTAGAGTTATATTATCAGGATATTCTGGATATTCTGGAGCTTTGGAAGCAAGCTGGATGGCGAGACGTAGTATTTGTATCTGATATATTTATTCCGCTGTGTATTCTGTATGAGGACAAGTTATATAACTGTCCATTGTTGTATATTGACTCTGATGATTGATGTATGTATAAACTGATATAGTTCTTTGTTTTAAAAGACTAGTAATTATCTATTTTATATTGTTCCGCTGCGATATGTGAGATTCTGATATTGTTTCTGTTTCTGATGTTGTTCTTTTGTTTCTTCTTTCTCTTTCCTTCTATCTTTTCTTCTACCTCTTCTTTTAAAACCCTAATGGTTCGGTTTTTCGTTCACCTTGAGTAAATAGATGGAGATTAGTGTCTATTCAAGGGGTACGGAAAAGCGGGTTATTACATTTGGTATCAGAGCATATGGTTAAGCGACAACCCTGCTCTGTTGGGTGTTACTCATTAGAGATAGAGTCAGTAGTACTCTAGAATGAGTTTGAGTGTAATAATAGATATGAGTGCGTATTTGTTAGTTAATATAAAATTGTTTTATATTGTGATGATTGGTTTGTTGAGTGGTATATGGATTCTGGTCGGTATTGTCCGTACAACTCTATCGATAGGGATCTCTAAACACTTATATAGAACAATTCGGCACAGTATTGTTTTAAATTGGGTAAATGAAATAATTTTACCCTGATTATATTTTGTATATAAAGAAATAATTTTTTTAAGAATTATTAAAGTGTATATGAATTGATTGTTAAGATTGTTTGAATAAGTTGAATTAAAACAACAATTGTGAAAGAGTAAATTGTATAAAAGAATGAATTATAAAGGGTGAAGTTATAATTGATATGATTTACAATGGTAAAATAATCTTATATATAAATAGTGAAATTACAAAAGTAAAATATTTGTAATGAGATTTATAAATCAAGGAAATTTTTGAAAAGAATTTAAAGCACTACATTCACTATTGTTGCTGGGAAATAATAAGGGTGATGACTGCAGCATCATCAGTATCATTTTCGAGTTTCTGTGTGATTGATTTGCTACCATAGTAAATTGGAAATTGAGGTTTTGTTGTGATAAACAAATTTGAAAATTAAAGTCCAAATTTAAATATGGTAAATATAAGTGAAATAAGATTTATACTTATGATATGAGATAATAGATTTAACTTTGGTAAAGTTAATGAATTTGAGTAGCATAATGAAATATGATGTGAAATTTAACTAAAAGAAAGTCAAATGTGATATAAATTTGAATGATTGATGAAATTTGATTTTGGTAAAAGGTTAAATGAATTTTGTTAAGAAAAACAAAATCTGAATTGGATTTATAAGTGGAAACTTAAGTTAAGTTGAACAAATGATGTTTGAAATGGAAAATAACTTAAGTGATGTTGAAGTGAAGTTTATTTTGATATCAAAGAAATTAATAAAGTGAATTTATTAAATGAATGTGAACTTGAGTTATATAAAATTCAATTTTATTTGTTAAAATGAATTAGCAATTGAATTAATAAATGGATTGAATGTCAATCAATTGAATATAAATAATTGATATGAAGCAATGAATATAAGTGTTAATTCATTAGAAGCTAAAGGAATTGAATAATTGAATGGAAATCAATTTAATATCAACAAATTGAAACTTAAAGTGTTGAACCAAATTGAATGTAAAGAAATGTAAATTGAATAAATTTGGTTATGATTGGTTATACATTGGTTGTTAGATTGATTGTTAGTTGATTTCGTGTAATTCATTAAGGGTTAATGAAATTGAATCGACAAATTGGAAGCAAAGTGATTAAATTCAAATTGATAATATGTAAATTTGAATAGAAATGAATTTGATTCAAATTGAAAATGAACCAACATGAATGTAAATTAGTGAATGTAAACTAATTGGAAACAAATGAATGAATGTTAGTTAAATCCAATATTAACGAATCAAATGTGAGTAAATTGAAAACCAATTCAATGAATGTTAATGAGAAGTGAATCTATATTGATTTGGTTATAAAGTGTTGAATGTTTATTGGATGATGGTTGCATTTGTTGTTTGTTGCATTTGCTAAGTTTACATATGTAGTATTATGTTGCTATATGATGTATATTGACTATATTTTCATATCTACATGTTCTCATATGGTTTGTTGAGTGTTTAGTAGGTGCGGATGGCGTTGCTTCGCATTTGGAGCTCGCTTTCGCGCTATATTAGCCGTATACGCTCGCTAAAAATATAATAAGGTACATATCTCGGATTAAATATCGTACTTTTACACTTTTTCCCTACGGGATGCCTCATCACTTGATGGGATGTATATTTGTGATATATATACACTGTCATATTTTTTTTTCGGATCGAGCCGCGCAAAGGAGACGCTGGCGAAATTTTCTGAAAATTTAAGGCGTTAGAATATTTTAGAGAAATTTGAAAATTTTGAAAACTAAGTTATGATTTGAAAACTTAGTAAAGATTTTGTGAGAAGTTAACTATGAATTTTGGAGAAGTTAAACACTTAACAGATTTGTAAATCTAATTTGAATAGTTTGTTTTGGAAAGTTAACGAATTCTGTAACTTCTTTCTTACTTTGTAATTTCGAGGACGAAATTCTTTTAAGGAGGGAAGTCTGTAACGACCCAGAATTTTTGATAATTAAAATTTGAATATTTAATTGATTTTAAATATTAATAAATGAATTTAAGAAGTCGAATAATTTATTATTCGAATATTGGATTTAATTTGGTCAATTAAATCGATAATTTAATGATTGAAATTCCAGAAATAATTGAAGTATGGGTTTAATGTGCTGGAAATGATTTATAAAGTTATATTAAATCATACTGGAGTTATAGAAAGGTTATAGAACTTTTAAAATCGAATTTGGAGTTAATTTGTGAAAATTGAATATTTTAATATTTAATTATCGATTGTAAAAATAGCCAATTTTCGAACAGTCTCAGAATTGAACGAAACCAGTTCCATTGGATCCGTAATAGTTAGTTATTATCGGATTTCAATTTTCGTATCCATCGGAGTTGTCGTTTGACCGTGGCAACTCGAAACGCATCGATATTATTTTAATTTAAATCGTCGAGTTAAAAATAGTCATTTTTCAAACGGTCTCGGATTTCGACGAAACCAGTTTCATCGGATCCGTAATGTGATATTATTGTAAGATTTCAAATTTCGTAATTTTTGGATTTTCCATTTGTCCGGTACAAATTAAAACGCCTCGAAATCGATTTAAATCGATTAAATTTAAATTGATCGTTTATTGCCATATCTCACACATACGATCGAATTAGCTTCCGAAACCTGTTCCATTGCATTCGGAACACGGGGTAAACCTTACGAACGCCAGGCGGCACATCAGATTTGGAGATCGTTTGAAAAAGTCGTTTAAGATGAATTTAATATTAATTATATACGTATATATATACGTATAAAGGTGAGAAACCCTAGCTCTATCTCTTCAGGCCGCCACCATTCATTTCAATGGCCGAAAATAGTCGATTTTCTTCCTTTAATTTCTTCAAATCCGTAGAGAATTAGGGGAAACGTTCAACTGCAATATCGTAGAGGGTGACGAGCTCTTCGAATCTATAAGGAGATGATGGTGATCGACGCAACATCAAGGGAGCAATCGTGCCGCGTTCGTCACCGTTCTATGCGTGAATTCCGAGGCGTTGGGGCGACCGAGCTGCATGAAGTTCCAGGCGATGATAGGGTTCGTGATGCTCTTCCATTTGACGAGTCTTGATCGACGTCACGTCGCCGATAGGAGGAGCGGTATCGAATGGTTTGGACGGCGTGATGGGTTTCTCATGTGCGACTTTCGAACTGGGAAGAAAGACGTGGAACGGCTACGATCTGCAGTTGCAAAATGGATGGCCAGATTCATTTAGGTTGAAAATTTAAAGAGAAAATTGTAATTATTAATTATATTTAAATTTGTATAAACTTTAAACTGCGATATCTCTTTCATACGAGATCGAAAAATTACGAAACAAGCGGCATTGGAATCGTATCGTCGAATGCTACGCAGTGCAACTGATTTGGAGTCGATTGGAGTCAAGAAAATTTTTGGGTAAAATTAAACGTCTGTTTAGTTTTATCCGAAATAAACCGCTACGACTGTTATTGAAAAGCAAAGGTGAGATCTTCTCACTCAAATCGAATGTGGAATTTTTGCAGTTATTATTGATTGATATGATTGCTATATTGGATGTGATATTAGATATTATAGGATATATATCTATATATAGTAGTATATACATATTGGCATATGTATATATTGGATTGATTGATTTCCCGCCTCGTATAGCGGATGAGACCCTATTGCGCCGTTAGTAAGCGGATTTTTATAAAACCTATATACCGCGATAATTCCGTATTGAAGCGGAATTGGTATTGTGCTAACATCTGTGGATGCAGGGAAACAGGTTGGAGGGATCCGACTGGATTCCTCACCGTATTGATTATTTACAGATATTTTGATATATTCTGTTATCATATGATGATATATGATATTTGACTGTTGTGATGGACTGATTGGTGTTGTTGCATCATCGGATTCAGTTTTGAACTTTAAAAATGACGACTTTTAATTTAAAAGGATTTTTAAAGTGATTTTTGAAAATATACGTTTTATGGAATTTTTGAATCGATTTATAAACGTAAAATTTTAAAGTTATAAAAGTTATAATTTTTAGTGAAATATAACCGAAGTGTTGTTTTTGAAACAAAAGTTGATTTATTTATAAAATGGTTTAAGTTGGGATTTTTGAATAACTATAAACGATTTGTATAGAAAGATTTATAAAATTGATATTTTATATGTAACAGCCCTAGATTTTTGTATATATTTTAAATTTGACTTTCTTTTATTTAAATTATTTTTAAAATGGTTTATTTCAAATATTTCATTTTTAAATATAAATGTTGATTATTAAGTGATTTATAGTTCAAACTAGTATAATTTGAATATTTTACTGTAAAATGAATTTCTGGTCAAACTGTTCAAACTTTGACTTTTAAACTTCAAATTTAAATTATTTAAATTCTTAAATTTTATCTTTTATTATGAAAATAGATGTAATAACTTGAATACTACTTTTCTTTTCATTGAAAATGGAGTTAAATTGTAAAAGTTACGTACATTTCAATTTTGAGTATAATTTGTTTTATTTTGCCTATTTTAAATTATATAAATCATATTTTCTTTGTTATATTTTATTTTAATATGTGTTAATATTTTATTTTATGTATATTTTTATCTTTTAATATTTTTAAAGTGATAATAAAAATTTTCCAAAATATATTGCATTTATTTTCTATTTTTAAAGGCTAGTTTCCATTTTTCTGCTATTTTCTTCATTTAAATTATATTTAATTAAAATTTATTTATTTATTTTTGTGAATGCATTTTATTTTTTGTGTTATTATATTTATTTATAAATATTTTCTAAGTCCATATAAATCTTCCAAAGTTTATTCTGTTTATTTTCAAATTTTCTAGACTAGTTTTCATTTTATACTATTTTCTTATTTTAATCATATATAATTAATATTTATTTATTTATATTTTGTATATTTGTTATATATTCGAATTTTAACTGAAATTATATGTATTTTTAGATAATTAAACTTATGAAAAGAAAATATAGAAATTTGAAAGGTTTTAAACTTTTTAAATTCCAAGTCCTTTTACCTTCCGCCTTTTCATTTTCTCAACCTCCACTTGTAATCAATTTTGGCCGATTCTTTTCTCATTCTTTCAGCCACTTCCTCACTTCATTTTCACGAAAATTAAACTTCTCAATCACCAAAAAATTCGGCCATTAACCTGAAGTAAAGCTTGGTAAAAAATTTCTTCTTTTCTATGCAATTTCTACTTGTTTTCTTATGATTTTGCACTTGTTTTCTCACCTTCTATGCTCAGCTCCTCCTTCCTCCTCCACCTTGGCCTCCTCCACCACCACCACATCTGGTCAACACCTCCTCCAGCCCAGCCCCAAGCCATGGCCATGCCCCTTGATGAAGAAGATCCACCTAAAAATAAACAAAACTCCACCTTAATGTTCATAGCCTAGCCTAACTTGTTCCACCACCTCTCTCCTCCACTTTGGCCGGCCAAACACCACCACCACCAGCCATAACCTGAGCCTTGGACCTCTGTAGCACCTGTAGTTTATCCTTCCAGATCAGGCCATGCCCAATAGTCCCTTGGTCGAATCCATTTAGGCCTTGAAATCTTGTTGTTGCTTGTAGTTGTGTTGCCTTGTTTTGAAATTCAAGCACATATCCTTCATCTCCTCTTTATATTGCTATGGCGACCCCTATATGACCTGAACTTGATCCAAACCTGATCCAAAACAATACCATTACAGTGTCTTTCCAGGCCATAGCTGAAGTATAAGTGGTTGAATGCAAGTGCAAAAGCTCTAGCTTTGAATTGTATAGTTATTCCTAGCATTGTTTGTAATATTTTGGTTTGTAATTCATGTTTGTTTTTGTTTTGTTTGATATTTAACAAGGCAATTAGCCTTGGCTCTCCCACTCTCAAATCATTGTTGTGTTATCGTGCTTTTGAAGTTCCTTATTTGTGCATTTGGTTGTCATCTCCAGCTTATACAGGTGAGTTATTCTCACCAGACAATATGTACATATATAACTAGTGAATTGACCCCTTTTGAATCTGTAAAATGCATTATCATGTTACACTTGCTATGTTATGATTTTATGATGTTCACCCATGCTTAAACACCTATTATATTATATGTTACTGTTATATTATGCTGTTCTATTATTTTTATCAGTTTATCACACTGCAAGTTCCCTTTAGATTAGAATCACTATGGGTTGAAATGATACATACCCGAACGGACTTTAGAATAGGAGAAAATCATTATGGGCTGAAATGATAGGCCTGAATGATTTTCAATTATTTTCATTTACTTGGGATTGCGGGTTTGAAATGATCAAACCCGGGTATCTTTGTAAATTACGGGTTGAAATGATATATTACCCGTATCACTTTACTTAGACTAGAAACGAAATACAGACCCGTTGTTAAAATATGTTTTTATAAAAATCTTAAAAATATTTTTGAAATGTAAATATTATAATATTTGATTTAAACTAAATAAAAAAATGATTTATGTAAGCATTATTGATTTTTTGAAAATTTATAAGTGAAATAAATTATTGGTAAAACTAGAAAATTTGAAATGTAAGTTATTTTGGGAAATTTTAATTGGGTGATAATTGGAATTTAAATTAAATATGAAATGTGATAACTTCATGATAATTTGGATTAAAGTGAATTTAAATGATTTTTATATTATATTAATGATTTTGAATAAAGTTAAAATGTGAAATGAATGAATATTTAAGTTGAAATTTTGAAATATAACTAAAATTGGAAATTTGTGAATTTGGCTTAAGAGTGAACTTTAAGTTAAGTAAATAAAAATGGAATTAAGTTATTTTGAAATTTTAAAATTAAGTGTTAAGTTAATTTAATTTAATGAATTTATAATTTAAAATTGGAATTTAATAAGTGAATTATTATTAAATTTTGATTTTTGAATGGAGGTTTAACTTTATAAAATCATGAATATAAGGGTATTTGAATGATTATATATGATTTTATAAGTTAAAAATGATTTATATAAAAATATAATTGTTTGTGAAATTATACTGAATATTTGAAGTTAATTAACTGCATCTCTGAAATGCTATTAATTCTAATGTAAATGATAATACAACATCTGTAAATGCTGTAGTTGATAATAATGAACCAAATGGCTAAATTTAATTAAAGGCTATTATAGCATTTTTATAATGTTATAATGGTTGAATTTAACTAAGTTTATTTGAAACTAATGTAACCCTATTACAGCATTTTAAATGCTGTCTTTTGTTAAATTGAACTGTTTTAAATGTGACTTTCCGTAGCATTTTCTAAATGCTGCAAAAGTTGAATTTTCATTGTTTTAATTAATTTAAGTGAACGAATGAAAGATTAAAATTTTGGAAATTTAATAATTTAATTATTAATAATAACTTTATTTTTATGATTTAAAATAAAGTAATTTGTTTCGAAATATAAACTATTTTGAAATATGATATTTTGATATTTTGAAATGGATTTTTGAAGGATATTGAATTTTGAAATGATATTTGATTTCGAAGAATAAAATACCATTTTGAAATTTTAACCACGGGGTGTATTTAATTTATGGTTTAACTGATCCTTAGAGGATGGGCGGTCCCAAGCATCCTTTGAGTTATTGTGCATTTCTACTACAGTTCACTTGAGTTGGTTTACATTATATAAGTATATATTGTCCTAACTCGAGTGTTTTGTGTTTTACTTTACGCTCGGGTCAGCCTGAGTATTTACAGCTTAACTTTGGATTTCTTTCTGGAGCTAGGAATCGCTGGAGATTCTGCTTGTCTAGTTATCTGTTCCTTTCAGTTCAGTTGTTCTATTTCAGTTCTGGTATTCATAAACTTCTATTTATTTAAGATGTCTATTGTATATGTTTTCAAGCAGATATTATGTATTATGTTTTGAGAGTTTGTTATAGTAGCTTCATGAACTACTATGGTTTTTTTATATTCCGCTGCGAGTTATTCTGATATGTTCTATGTCTATGATTCTGTGTATTTGATTTCATTTGCTCCAAATTTATTTACAATCTGTTATTTTGAATTATTCAAGCCAGACATGTGTGGATTATTGTCGATTTGAATGGTCCAAAATAGTGGGTCGTTACAGTTGGTATCAGAGCTTTGGTTTTAGGCAAACCTTAGCCTGCGGAGCAAAAACTCATTAGAGATAGGGTAGAAATACCCTAGAATGAGTGAAATCAATCTCAGAATCATTTCTTTGTGAGAGAACGTATTTTCGAAGTATAAAATGATTTTCAAATGATTTTTAAAGAATTTTGAAAGATTATTTTGATATAAATTTCCTTGCTTTAAAAGTAAAATATTTCTTAAACTACATTCCTTTCGTATCCACCTTGTTAGTAATTTCTTTGATTAGGATCCTCTAAAATTTTGAACTTCTCTCTTGATTGATCTAGATCCATTGTTGATAGGGATCTATTTTGGGTATGGCAAAATCAGTAGTTTGTTAGGATGCTTTGAGTAAACTCTGTTGTATCTTTTGCTTAGCTAAAGTTGTCCAACTAAAGATATTTATGCTTCTGTTTTCGTATGTTATGAATTCGAGTCTTTCCAAATTTTTATGGGAATTTTTCTGTATCGATATAGGTTATATATCTCTAATCTTCGTTTGGATTCTTATCGAATAAGATTCCTTTGAATTTTGGAATGCTCCCACTTGTTCTGAAATCCATTCCTGTCTCCCCTAATTGTATTCTTTTGATTTTGGAGCATTGCATCACTCCACTTTGTATGACCTTTATAGGGTGGCGATTCCGCAAATCTTTGAATGATTACAATTGGCATTGATTCATCGGAGATTTCTGTATCCTCGGTTTACGATGTTTTCTATCTTCTGCTATATTTAGATTCTATCTCTGGCAATTGAAGGTCGATTTGCCTTAGATTTTCGCATCAATTATATTCCTGAAGTCACGGTTGACCGTTTAAGGTTGCCCACGATTCATATAGGCTTGTTCATCTTCTATTTGGTAATTTAATTATCTTATCTTTGTTTGAGCCTATCTTTGAATTAGAATTCTATTTGATTAGAGTCCTTCTAAATTTGAATCTCTATTTTGCTTTGAAATCCATCCTTGAATCGTCCCTTGGAAAGTTTGTGGTTGATTGTCTTTTGAAAATTGTGTATTCATCGTAGTTTTTATTTTGATAAGGATGGCCATATTTTTATATAAAGATGAAATGTTTTTGATAAGGATTATGTACCTTTTAAAAAAAAATGAGAATTTGAAGTTTTGAAAGGATTTGAAATTTTGAAAATTTTATAAGAAATGTTTTCATATAAAATGATTTATAACTGAAGGTTTTGAATCTGAATTTAAGTGATTGAACTCCGGCATTTTGGAACTGGTTTTAAGATTTTGAAATAATAAATAATATGATTGAAATTATTTTTCCGAATAAGTAATGTTTCAATGATTTTAATGGGTTTTAATGATTTTGAAGGAATTTCAAAGAAGTTTTCAAAGTAAATGGAAGTCCAGAACTCACTTGTGTCGCTAGAAAATAATTTCGGTGATGAGTGCACGCATCATCGACATTGATTTTCGAGTTTCAGAGTGGGGGATAGGCCACTTCAGTAGCATTGCTACGCGAGTTATTTTGCGAAACCAATTTTGATTTCAAAATTTTGAAGTATGATTTGATATTCGAAAGATATATGTATATATATATATATATTTGAAATGATTTGAAGTAAGCCGGTGTTCAGTCCTCGAGTTTCGGATTTGATATAACCCTATCTATTAAAATTGATTTACTGATTTGTTGCCGATTTCCAACTCCTGAATTTGAAAATGATTTCTTCAACTATTTTGAAGGTTCGAGCACTTCCAAATCAAGGTTAACTTTTCAAAGCTAAGAAATTTTGAAAGGTATGAATTATTTGATAAAGTATATAAATTTGTTTCGAATGTTTAAGTATGAAGTAATATGATTTAAATAAGTTGAAACTGTTTTGTTAAGTAAATGAATAAGGCTATTTTGAATTTTTCTAAATATGGAATTTAGATTTGAAATGTTTTGAAAGAATTTGGTCTTCAAAATATTTTGAATAAAATTTAGTTTAAATGTTTAACTTAGTAACATCTTTATGAAACTATATATTTAACAAGTTGGAATAAATATATAAGTTGTACGTATGGTGTTTTATTCGCATAATTAATTTGATCCAAGTTTGGGTACACAAGTTCGAGGTGGATTACACCATTTCGTGTTAGGATTTTCATTCGATTCTTGATGGCGAATATTTGATATGGATTTTGGGCTTGATTCTAGAATTCTCTATCGTAGTATATGGCTATGCAAGGAGACTGATGGCTTCTAGTCGAGAAACCATATCAAAATCCGCATTAGGGAAGTCGAATGGACAATACTAGTTCGAAAGCGAACTTGTGTGATCAAGCGAGCGATCAAATGTAGTTTTGCGAAATGATGACGTATGTACATCTTATATCCTAATATCATTTATATATTTTAACGCTGAAATTGAAAGCTGTCGAGTTAGAATATCTTTGCTTACTAAAAGAAAATTCCAATTTAAATCACAAAGATATATAACCCATAAAAGCAAAGATATTCAAATCCCATATGGCTCTTCATACAGCGAAATTTATTTTGAAAAAATTGATCCTTATATAAGATGGACCTTACATAAGTATAAGATGATTTTGAAAACATTTGATTTTGGAAATGAATTGGTTGACTTAAATTATTGATTTGGAAATTTGGATTTATTTTCTAAATCTATTATTCTGGAAACGTTGAAACTAAAGATAATTAATTTGAGAAGAAATAATTCGGTGAAATTGTATATGATTTTGAAATTGAACTGATATTGAAACAAATTGAAATTTGAGAACCTTATGTTACTAAACACTTGATTTGGAAGTTGTCGAACTTATATAAAATTGATTTGTATGAGTATGAAATTGATTCGAAAACTATAGATTTGAAAAGGTACTCAATTTGAAAGTGAAATCTTATATATAATGGATATTATATAAGTACGATATTTGAAAGTGATTTGAAAAGGTACTATATGATACATATTTTCGAAGTAAAGATATGGAAAGTGCCTTCTGCTTGATATCCTATTTGTGGCCACATCTTGGATTCATTCTATCGATATTATTCTCTCTGATTTTGGTTTTCCGGATATGATACTCGAGTGTCCTTCGAATTCCATGGCGTTACCCATGGTCTTACGAACTCGACTGCATAGCGTAATTCGTAAGGCAGTGATTGCTTAAAAGGTACGGATGTTTCCTGGGGGATCCAGGCGTAACCATTGTGTATCTGCGATCTATGGTCGTGTTAGTGGCGTAATCCGCAAGGCAGAGATTGCTTAAGGGGTATGGATGTTTCCTGGGGGATCCAGGCGTAACCATTTTTATGTATCCTGCGGTCCACCGTTTTGTTGCATGGCGAAATTCGCAAGGCAGTGAATGCTTAAAAGGTACGGATGTTTCCTGGGGGACCCAGGCGTAACCATTGTGTATCTGCGATCCATGATTTGATTCGTTTTTGTTTGAATTGTACTTTCCATATCTGTTTTTAAAGGTTTTCCCAGTATTTTCACTAGGTGTTGAAACAGGTCTACTAAGTACCTGGAGAATTCCAGTTTTGCGCTTGATCAACGCACTACCAGAGTCTACAGGAACAAGGATAAACTTGTTGAAACATCGAGTTATAAAAGTATTTTGATAAAATATTATATAAAGGATATTTTGATCAGTTATTTTCCTTCCTAAAGGATTTTAAAGTGTTTTAAATATTTTACCTCTTTAACCAACAATTTAAAATAATGGTTCATCCTTCTCTTTCAACCTGCTTTCCCTCCTAGCTACTTTTCTTCCCTACCTTCTTTCGGGATGTCTTCCAACCTATTGTTCTTTCTAGTTGTTTCTCCGCTCCCTTCCTTTTCGAGGACGAAAAGATTTGAGTGGGGGAGAGTGTAACAGCCCTAGATTTTTGTATATATTTTAAATTTGACTTTCTTTTATTTAAATTATTTTTAAAATGGTTTATTTCAAATATTTCATTTTTAAATATAAATGTTGATTATTAAGTGATTTATAGTTCAAACTAGTATAATTTGAATATTTTACTGTAAAATGAATTTCTGGTCAAACTGTTCAAACTTTGACTTTTAAACTTCAAATTTAAATTATTTAAATTCTTAAATTTTATCTTTTATTATGAAAATAGATGTAATAACTTGAATACTACTTTTCTTTTCATTGAAAATGGAGTTAAATTGTAAAAGTTACGTACATTTCAATTTTGAGTATAATTTGTTTTATTTTGCCTATTTTAAATTATATAAATCATATTTTCTTTGTTATATTTTATTTTAATATGTGTTAATATTTTATTTTATGTATATTTTTATCTTTTAATATTTTTAAAGTGATAATAAAAATTTTCCAAAATATATTGCATTTATTTTCTATTTTTAAAGGCTAGTTTCCATTTTTCTGCTATTTTCTTCATTTAAATTATATTTAATTAAAATTTATTTATTTATTTTTGTGAATGCATTTTATTTTTTGTGTTATTATATTTATTTATAAATATTTTCTAAGTCCATATAAATCTTCCAAAGTTTATTCTGTTTATTTTCAAATTTTCTAGACTAGTTTTCATTTTATACTATTTTCTTATTTTAATCATATATAATTAATATTTATTTATTTATATTTTGTATATTTGTTATATATTCGAATTTTAACTGAAATTATATGTATTTTTAGATAATTAAACTTATGAAAAGAAAATATAGAAATTTGAAAGGTTTTAAACTTTTTAAATTCCAAGTCCTTTTACCTTCCGCCTTTTCATTTTCTCAACCTCCACTTGTAATCAATTTTGGCCGATTCTTTTCTCATTCTTTCAGCCACTTCCTCACTTCATTTTCACGAAAATTAAACTTCTCAATCACCAAAAAATTCGGCCATTAACCTGAAGTAAAGCTTGGTAAAAAATTTCTTCTTTTCTATGCAATTTCTACTTGTTTTCTTATGATTTTGCACTTGTTTTCTCACCTTCTATGCTCAGCTCCTCCTTCCTCCTCCACCTTGGCCTCCTCCACCACCACCACATCTGGTCAACACCTCCTCCAGCCCAGCCCCAAGCCATGGCCATGCCCCTTGATGAAGAAGATCCACCTAAAAATAAACAAAACTCCACCTTAATGTTCATAGCCTAGCCTAACTTGTTCCACCACCTCTCTCCTCCACTTTGGCCGGCCAAACACCACCACCACCAGCCATAACCTGAGCCTTGGACCTCTGTAGCACCTGTAGTTTATCCTTCCAGATCAGGCCATGCCCAATAGTCCCTTGGTCGAATCCATTTAGGCCTTGAAATCTTGTTGTTGCTTGTAGTTGTGTTGCCTTGTTTTGAAATTCAAGCACATATCCTTCATCTCCTCTTTATATTGCTATGGCGACCCCTATATGACCTGAACTTGATCCAAACCTGATCCAAAACAATACCATTACAGTGTCTTTCCAGGCCATAGCTGAAGTATAAGTGGTTGAATGCAAGTGCAAAAGCTCTAGCTTTGAATTGTATAGTTATTCCTAGCATTGTTTGTAATATTTTGGTTTGTAATTCATGTTTGTTTTTGTTTTGTTTGATATTTAACAAGGCAATTAGCCTTGGCTCTCCCACTCTCAAATCATTGTTGTGTTATCGTGCTTTTGAAGTTCCTTATTTGTGCATTTGGTTGTCATCTCCAGCTTATACAGGTGAGTTATTCTCACCAGACAATATGTACATATATAACTAGTGAATTGACCCCTTTTGAATCTGTAAAATGCATTATCATGTTACACTTGCTATGTTATGATTTTATGATGTTCACCCATGCTTAAACACCTATTATATTATATGTTACTGTTATATTATGCTGTTCTATTATTTTTATCAGTTTATCACACTGCAAGTTCCCTTTAGATTAGAATCACTATGGGTTGAAATGATACATACCCGAACGGACTTTAGAATAGGAGAAAATCATTATGGGCTGAAATGATAGGCCTGAATGATTTTCAATTATTTTCATTTACTTGGGATTGCGGGTTTGAAATGATCAAACCCGGGTATCTTTGTAAATTACGGGTTGAAATGATATATTACCCGTATCACTTTACTTAGACTAGAAACGAAATACAGACCCGTTGTTAAAATATGTTTTTATAAAAATCTTAAAAATATTTTTGAAATGTAAATATTATAATATTTGATTTAAACTAAATAAAAAAATGATTTATGTAAGCATTATTGATTTTTTGAAAATTTATAAGTGAAATAAATTATTGGTAAAACTAGAAAATTTGAAATGTAAGTTATTTTGGGAAATTTTAATTGGGTGATAATTGGAATTTAAATTAAATATGAAATGTGATAACTTCATGATAATTTGGATTAAAGTGAATTTAAATGATTTTTATATTATATTAATGATTTTGAATAAAGTTAAAATGTGAAATGAATGAATATTTAAGTTGAAATTTTGAAATATAACTAAAATTGGAAATTTGTGAATTTGGCTTAAGAGTGAACTTTAAGTTAAGTAAATAAAAATGGAATTAAGTTATTTTGAAATTTTAAAATTAAGTGTTAAGTTAATTTAATTTAATGAATTTATAATTTAAAATTGGAATTTAATAAGTGAATTATTATTAAATTTTGATTTTTGAATGGAGGTTTAACTTTATAAAATCATGAATATAAGGGTATTTGAATGATTATATATGATTTTATAAGTTAAAAATGATTTATATAAAAATATAATTGTTTGTGAAATTATACTGAATATTTGAAGTTAATTAACTGCATCTCTGAAATGCTATTAATTCTAATGTAAATGATAATACAACATCTGTAAATGCTGTAGTTGATAATAATGAACCAAATGGCTAAATTTAATTAAAGGCTATTATAGCATTTTTGTAATGTTATAATGGTTGAATTTAACTAAGTTTATTTGAAACTAATGTAACCCTATTACAGCATTTTAAATGCTGTCTTTTGTTAAATTGAACTGTTTTAAATGTGACTTTCCGTAGCATTTTCTAAATGCTGCAAAAGTTGAATTTTCATTGTTTTAATTAATTTAAGTGAACGAATGAAAGATTAAAATTTTGGAAATTTAATAATTTAATTATTAATAATAACTTTATTTTTATGATTTAAAATAAAGTAATTTGTTTCGAAATATAAACTATTTTGAAATATGATATTTTGATATTTTGAAATGGATTTTTGAAGGATATTGAATTTTGAAATGATATTTGATTTCGAAGAATAAAATACCATTTTGAAATTTTAACCACGGGGTGTATTTAATTTATGGTTTAACTGATCCTTAGAGGATGGGCGGTCCCAAGCATCCTTTGAGTTATTGTGCATTTCTACTACAGTTCACTTGAGTTGGTTTACATTATATAAGTATATATTGTCCTAACTCGAGTGTTTTGTGTTTTACTTTACGCTCGGGTCAGCGTGAGTATTTACAGCTTAACTTTGGATTTCTTTCTGGAGCTAGGAATCGCTGGAGATTCTGCTTGTCTAGTTATCTGTTCCTTTCAGTTCAGTTGTTCTATTTCAGTTCTGGTATTCATAAACTTCTATTTATTTAAGATGTCTATTGTATATGTTTTCAAGCAGATATTATGTATTATGTTTTGAGAGTTTGTTATAGTAGCTTCATGAACTACTATGGTTTTTTTATATTCCGCTGCGAGTTATTCTGATATGTTCTATGTCTATGATTCTGTGTATTTGATTTCATTTGCTCCAAATTTATTTACAATCTGTTATTTTGAATTATTCAAGCCAGACATGTGTGGATTATTGTCGATTTGAATGGTCCAAAATAGTGGGTCGTTACATTATAAATCAAAATATTGGACTTATAAAACGAATTTTATAAGTGTTAAAAATGAAATATTATGGAATCCGTAAGTGAATGAAATTTATAGATTTATAAATTGTGAAGTTGTAAAATGGATGAAACTGTAGAATAAAAGATTTATAAGAGATTAACTTATAAATTGGATTTTTACCTTTAGATGGAATATTTATCGAATTATTAAAAAGAAGATTTGTAAGTTGAAGTTGTTATTAAAAACAGAAATAGAATTTATAAACGTTGTTTTATAAATTCGAGATCAATTGGATTTGATAAATTAAATATAGAAGATTATTAAAGGAGATATATTCGCGATTTTGGATAGCGAATTATTATTGAAATAAAATGTGTAGAAAATAGTGAAATGTAATTAGTAAAGTGTATTCACGATTTTAGACAGTGAATATATTGTTAAGTAAAATGGATAGTTTTGGAAAAGCGATATTGTAAAATGAAGTTAATTGTTTTAAAAGATGTTTTAAACGTGTTAAATATCGAAATCATAGATTTCAACATTTATTGTTGAAATAGACGTTTTCGAGAAATAAGGAAATGATGGACTATAACACTGTTGTTATAGTAAATGATTTCCGAAAGGAAATGTTTTAATGTAGTATTGGGATTTATATATCTATCTAAATTCGAATCCCTATACTAGTGATTTTGAGTCGTCGTAACGATGTTTTACGTAACATTCGTTTTGACTCAAATAAATGTGTTTAAAGAGAATGATTTCCTTAAAGAATTAATATATACTTAATTTTGATTTAAGTATATCGAATATTTTCAAATGTTGAAAATAAATGATTTGTGAGATACTTATTTTTAAATAAGTATGGAAATGCTTTTCCAATATGAAATGAACTGTTTTGAGATTTTATCTTCAGAGATAAAATGAAATGTGGAAACTGATTTGAAATTGTTTTCAAATGATTAAGTGTGGAAATTTTATATCTAGTAAAAGATATTTTGGAAGATAAAATAATTTGGGAAAATTATTTGGAATCTGATGATGTTGCGCATCTTTATTGATAGTTAAATAACCGACTATCAATAATTACCTTTAGATAGGTATTTGTTGTGAATTGGATGAATTTGAATGCCACACTTATTTTTGAATAAACGCTCACTATTCGGGTTAGCCGGGAAAGGACCATGGGGTCGTATAACCCATTCCGAATATGTGATACGTCGTTATGAATTGCATTCGAAGACCGGTGTTGAAGACCGGATATTTTTGAAAACGGAAGGATTACCGTCGAGTTACTCTACATCGGTTGATCTCCGATTTAGAGGTTTTATCACCCTTAGTGACGGGAAGTCCGGACGTGATTGGAAATTATCCGGATTTGCAAGGGCTTCGTGAGAAGTGCCTTCGGTTCTGTTCGATCCCGGAACAGACTTGTATGGATTGTGTGTCTGACATTACACTTTGAGATATAAAGCTGATTTCTTTCAAATACATATCTGTTGGTGGCGGAGAATTTATTCTCTTAGCTTAACACCCTTCTCTGAGACGTACGAGCTCAGAGGTTATGTAGTTGAAGTTATCAGTGATATATTCCCAATTTGGTAATGTGGCATGCTGAGTGTTGCTGTGTGATGATCAGTGTTTGATCATTTGTGATATGATCATTTGTTTGATTATTTATCTTTGTGATCATAGGTTGATCATCTGTTGACCCAAAGCGTGGCTTTTTGGAAAAGCGTAGCTTTGTGGACGAGACTTCGTCAGGGCCTCAACAACCCGGAAATGGTCGAAACAGGAATGTTGCGGCAAGGTTATGAGGGTCGCGCCCTTTAGGGTATGTCATTTCCTTCTGGAAAGGGGTGATATCATGGTATGGAGCCCAGATACTTACTCATGTGGATACACTTTCTTTATGATGTGTGATGTTGGATATCGAGCGCTCGGATAAAGGTCCCAAAGGACCGGGTGATGACATATTCGTGAGTTACCTGTTACAGGGGTAACCCGGCCTTGTTTGGCAGAGAGCAGTTTGTCTCTCGGGACGTCCAGCCAGAGGCGATCCTATTCGGCAGGAGGAAAGGAAGTTCCTTAGCCTGACCATTTGTTGGAAATCCATCTTCAAAATACGAACTTTGTACGGTATTAGTTGTAGAACCTGCCATTTACTTATGGTGGCGCCCCACTGTTTAGATGGTAGCTATAGTAGGCATAGTTCGGAATGTCTATGCTGGCTAAGATTAATATTATACTTTCGAAATGTTTTTCACACTAGACATTAATAATAATATCCAATGATTGGCGTAGTAAGCATCTTTGACTATCATAAGAAGAAATCTCCTCCAATTCTGCGCTTGCATTGTGTGTGTGGCGGGAGGTCTTATGGTAGTTTCATTTTCCAAAAGCATTGCGAATCTGTTTTATTTTCTTTGTAAAAATAACTGTTTTACGATCTCACACCAGTCACCATGACTGACTCGGAGTTCATTGTTCCCTTCTAAACTCTGGGTGCCCACCAATTTCCACACGGGCAGCCTAGAGTTATATTATCAGGATATTCTGGATATTCTGGAGCTTTGGAAGCAAGCTGGATGGCGAGACGTAGTATTTGTATCTGATATATTTATTCCGCTGTGTATTCTGTATGAGGACAAGTTATATAACTGTCCATTGTTGTATATTGACTCTAATGATTGATGTATGTATAAACTGATATAGTTCTTTGTTTTAAAAGACTAGTAATTATCTATTGTATATTGTTCCGCTGCGATATGTGAGATTCTGATATTGTTTCTGTTTCTGATGTTGTTCTTTTGTTTCTTCTTTCTCTTTCCTTCTATCTTTTCTTCTACCTCTTCTTTTAAAACCCTAATGGTTCGGTTTTTCGTTCACCTTGAGTAAATAGATGGAGATTAGTGTCTATTCAAGGGGTACGGAAAAGCGGGTTATTACAGATACATTCATCTATATCTGACAGGGCCACAAATCAACGTTTCATCGGCTAAATGAACCATAAGGTGGACACTGATATCAAAAAATGCAGGTGGAAAATGTTTTTCAAATACACACATTGCTTCTACTAAGCTAGCCTTTGCTTTTAAAAGATGTTCCCTATTGATCACCTTTGAACACAAAATGTTAAAGAATAAACTAATACGATGAACAACATTTCATAGATCCTTATGTTGTGGATAAGAATGTTGAAGCAATACCGGAAGCAAATGCTGCATTATGACATGGTAATCATGTGACTTCATATTTTTTAGTTCAGGAGGATTGATGCTCACTTTGTTGTGAAAGTTAGAAGAAAATTTGTTAGGCACTTTCAGATTTTTCAAAATGGTGCAAAATCGTATCTTTTCTTCTTTGCTCAAAGCGAAAGTTGTCTTTGGTATGTTGTTTTATTTGTTTCTGGATCTTCCATCACCCACAAATTTTGTTTTATATCCATGATTTTCAAATCCTTGCGTGCATTGATGCCATCTTTTGACTTATCTTTATGGTCCATAATGGTGCTGATGAGATGCTCCGTGACATTCTTCTCCGTATGCATAACATCAATATTATGTCAGACCAAATTTGCTTTCCAATATGGTAAATCAAAAAAGATAGACCTCCTATACCTTCCAGAAATATTGTCAACATCTTCATTGGTTGACTTTTTCCGTTTTCGACCAATTTCTTCTTTTTGTTTACCAACTTTCATTTTGATATTCGCTACTTTCTTTTCAACTTGAAAACCAGTTAATGGCCATTTAGGGCGACGAAGTTCTTGTTCGTTGTTGAAATTTGTCTTATCGTATCGAAACTTGTGTTCGTTAGGAAGAAACATTCGATGTCCCATGTAACACATCTTCTTACTTTCAGGAAGATAATAAGAACAAGTGTTTTCCCCACAAATAGGACATGCAAAGTAACCGTGAGTTGTACATCCCGATAAAGTCCCAAAAGCAGGGTGATCATGGATTGCCCACAGCACCCTAGCTCTCATTGTGAACTCAGATTTATTTAACGAGTCAAATGTAACTACTCCTTCCCATAACTGCTTTAACTCGTCTATCAACGGCTGTAAATAAACATCAATATCCTTTCCTGGTTGTTTTGGCCCAGAAATCAACAATGTTAACATTGAGAACTCCCTTTTCATGCACATAGACGGAGGAAGATTATATGGTACTACAATTACTGGCCAACAACTGTAAGGGTTAGAGAGAGAAGCATGTGGACAGAAACCATCTATTGTTATTCCAAGTGTGACATTTCGTGGCTCGGCAACAAAAGTTTGATCAAATGAATCTGCGATTTTCCATTGAGAAGTGTCACATGGATGATGCATTACGGTTGGATCAGACTTGGCACGACCATGCCAGGTCATCGCATCTGCCATCCATGGTACAGTATACAGTCTCTTCAATCTAGAAATTAAAGGAAAATGTCTTAATGTCTTTCGAGGTACTTTGGTGCATTTTCTCTCTTCGTTTAATGATGTCCTATATCTTGGTTCATTGCAATTTGTACAAGAAACTTTGTTCGCATCATCTTTCCAGTACAATATGCAATCATTGATGCATGCATCATAAGTTTTGTAATTCATCCCAACTTGCTTAATGATCTTCTTCACGTCGGAGTACTTTGTCGGCAGCGTGTTACCTTCGGGGAGTAACTCCTTTATTAGTTCGAGAAGTGCAGTCATACCATTATCTGAAAGCTGTATTGGGTCTTCAAGCTATTCAGTTTCACAATGGCATACAGCTTCGTAATCCCTTTCGAACATGAAGGATACATCGGCTCTTTTACGCTACCAAAAAGTGATTTATACTTCTTACTTTCATTGGCCTGCCAATCTGGATAATCAGTAGACTGCTCTCCAACATTAGCATGATCAAGCAACGAATTTGTAGGTTGAAAATGATGAAATATATCTGCATCATTGACCAAATCTTCCATCCTAATATGTTCAGACTCAGCAGTAGTTCTGCCATGACTAACTGGTTGTTGTTTTTCCATCTTCGCCTTTTTTTCCCCATGAAAATACCACGCTGTATACGATTGGATAATACCCCATCTAAGCAAGTGAAAATGAATGTCATCTAATTTGATTGTCTTCATATTTTTGCACCGGGTGCAAGGGCATAAATATAATCCTTTCTTACCACCGTTTTCTTCAACAAAACTAATGAACTTCTGCACCTCGTCTATATAGTATGTAGATCTTAGATCTGATTCATTTATTCATTGTTTGTCTATGCTGAAAGACATACTGCCCTCCTATATCATATTTAACAGAACATGAGACTTGCCCTTCAATGGGTCCTATATCATAACCTCTATTTTCAAGATGTCCCAAGCATAATGTCTTTAAAGTGAACATCAATATCAACAACCATTTCATTTCTACAGTCAATAACAGTTTGATATTATTTTTCGGTTGGTTATTTATATATATGGATATATCAACTCTTTTTTAGTCAATAACAGTTTGATATTATTTTTTATCTTAGTATATTATTATTTTATATATTATATAATGCTAAACATATTACATATGTGATAGTCTCAAGTAATTCCAGAATAGCTAATCTTTACTTCTAACATTCTTTTAGCTTTATTAGATATTACTCTCCAGATCCTAAAGCAGGTAAACATAGTGCATATCTTTAAAGAACAAATTCTTTTCCTTCTGTTTCTTTCAAAATCTTTTGGTTGCTTTGGATTTGTAAAAATTATTTTTGAAGGCCTCATTGTTATAAACAATTATGCTTGTTTTTATAAAATGAGCTTACAAGTTAATCGAAAGCATAAATCTAAAAACGATCAATTGAAATCATGCTTGTTTTTTGTTGGATGTTTTGATTTCTTGATGCCAGAACTATAATTTATCTTGAACTTTTACCATTCTTTTCAACTATGATACTCTAATGTAAGACAAACAAGTAGACAATAACCCTAGAATTAATTTTGTGGTATGATTTTAAATATTTAATTACTTTAAATAGTTAAAATATATGGACTATTTAAATTTCAATAAATGGAACTCAAAATATAGGGTTTATTTTAAACATTAGCACCAAACTGTTTCCAAAAAGTTTGCCATTACAACGGCGCTATTTTGTAGCACCGGAGTAATGTCTATGCATTACCCCTCTCCTGATACTTGGCTTGCGCCATTAACAACAATTTTATCCACTTATACAACAATGTCAGAACAATATACAACATTAGCACCAAACTGTTTCCAAAAAATTTGCCATTACAACGGTGCTATTTTGTAGCACCAGAGTAATGTCTATGCATTACCCCTCTCCTGATACTTGGCTTGCACCATTAACAATAATTTTATCCACTTATACAACAATATCAAAACAATATACAATGTCAGAACCATATACAACATTAGCACCAAGCTATAAATTATGCAAGGAGATCAAAATAATACAAAATAGCATAAGATTGACTATTGTATTAGACATGGTATACTTGCAACATTAATTAGTCGATGCAGCATATGACCAAAATCATATCACAATTTATCCACAATGCATCATAATTACATAATGATGGTTGCTTATTTTGGACTACTTGAATTCGACTTTTATCATTTTAATTTGGATTCTTGTTGTATTGGCGTCGATTTATAATTGCAGACCTGCTCCTGTTCAAATAGTTGACATTTAATTTTTAACTAGAATTAACTAGAATAGATATGAAGGGAAAGGATTAATTTTTAACCATGCACATATTAATGAAAGCAAAAGTGCCACTATATTAATTTGGGTTACGACAACACCTAATACACCTGATACGTAATCATTCAAAACCAGTTAAAAGGATAACAAACTTTTAACTATACTACTACAATGTAAAAAATATAACAAACTTTTGATTTTTTTTTTCAAACAAAAAAGTTACCAGTCATTACTTAACAGTTAATAATTTTCACTATACTAACCTTAGTACAGTGACAAATCGGTATCGGTAATGTTAACAGTATGATATGTTATGTCAGCTTACTGCCAAAAAGGGTACCCCATATTTTAAATGGTAACAGCCTAAAGCTAAAACATATTAAAAACAAAGGCAAGGGCTTTAGCAATCAAATGATAGCAAACTCAACTAATTAGAGGACACGAGTTTTAAACTAGATCAAAAAAATGATGCAGACAAATCAAACCAGTTTAGTAGGCAGAGTAAAGACAGTGTCATATAGTTCCTGGTTCATTAGCAAAAATAGTTGAAAACACTTACTATTTCCAGAAAGGTGGAAGCTTCTTGGTCCTCTTGCAGTATTGTACAAGACGATGGATCCTGCTCTTAACAAGGATGAGTCTGAACTTAGAATCCTTGTTCTTCCTGTTCTTGTCCAAATGCTTTCTGATAGCAACTGCTTTTTTAATCAAATGGTACAGATCCTCGGGAATCTCAGGTGCAAGTCCTGCATACCATCATACGTTAGTAATTAGTTGAGTCTTACTATGAATTATGAACACACATACATACAGATGGAGTTAGTCCTTTCTTGGCAAATTTGCAAATTTGCTCTTGAACCTGACATGTATTCAAAAGTAAATTAAACCAACCAGATTCTATGAAAAGAATAATGACGAAGTGACACATAAATTATGTTGATCGTCCATATACAATTTTTACCCAAGAATTTCATGAAATATATTAGCATATCTAGTTCATAAATGATAAAACACACATAGTAAATTATATTTCAATTTGCTGAGTTTAACCTTAAAAAATGACAAAGTTGCCTTTCTACATTGTTTTCTTCATTCTATTTTACTGAGTTCTTCAGCTTCTTCCAAATCTAGGTTAAAATATCAAACGCCAACATCAAAATTCTCAAATATGATACAAGTTTAGAAATTCGATGAAGGGAAAGGATTGGAAAATTAACTAGAATAGCTATAAAGGGAAAGGATTGGATGCTAATTAGATACACCTTGGAGGTTACATAAGCAGAACACACACATGGTTAAACAATAGTCTACTACTACTAATGTACAGTCATTCATCAGTTTAACATTGCAAGATGTAGAGAAATTGTGGTTGGTAAACATGATCTCAATATGATATTAATTAAAACACAATGCTGGGTGATAATTTTGTGTTATTCCTGATTATAAACCATTGCTAATTTTCCTAATAATGATGGTGAATTAAGCCTTAAATCTACTTAGGACAATACATGAATAAATCACCTCAAATTAATTGGTATCATCATATGTGAAAAAGAGTTTGTGCACCAAAAATGTCTCTGTGTTTTTATTTTGCAATACACAATAAATTGAATACCCTAGGTAGAATTAGTAGGTAGAACGATTTATGGTCAATCAAATGCAAAACTGAGTAACATGGTAGATGAGTCAAGCGATCATTTGTTTTTTGAATGTATATATCCAAACTATATACGGAGTTCGATTAAATAGGACCTACTACTATAATGTTTCAAAGAAACAATATGATATAAATAATTGAATTCATATCATGTAAACAAACAATAAGTCGATTCCATAAAGATCTAATTGATATAACATTCTCTACCACAGTCTAACATTTATGGATCAAGAGGAACAATAAAATGTTTCATGATAAGAGTAGGCCTATCAGCATGAGATTAAAATCAATAAAACATGATTTTAAGATATTTATAGGTAAATCTAAAGCTTGCAATGAAATCGTTACTACAAAAACATCTTATTAAGCAATTTCAAGCTTATTTGAAGTCAGGATGATAAGGAGGCTGATGTTTGCGTAGATTGACCTAAATGGTTTCCAACTGATAATTGCATGGAGAAGAGGGATAAGCTCTTGTATCTACCTGAGAGAAGTGATCGAATTCGAGAAGACGCGGAACATTCGATCGATCGAGGTTTCCTGAGAGCAGTGATAGAATTCGAGAAGATGGTCAACCCTAAATAAGCACGGGAAAAAAATAAAGCTGAAAATAAAAAAAAAGGAGGGAGGGTGTGCGTTTTGGGGAAAAATTTTCCACGAAAAGAGGCACAGATTTTGATACAGCTATAAGCCGTATCAAATTTTAATACGGCTTACAGCTGTATTAAATAATATAGATACGGCTTTAAGCCGTATTAAAATTTGATACGGCTTATAGCCGTATCAAATGTGCCGCCTAAAGTTGCGCCAAAATCCTATCTGTGGTGTAGTGACTATTAAATAAGCATCTACGTTTAGACGCTCATTTAATGGATGTTTAACATTCAGATATTCATTTAATGAGCGTCTAAACCTTAGGTGTCCGTTTAATGGATGCCTAAGCCTTAGACGACCATTTAATGGACGCCCAAAACTAGGCGTTCATTAAATGAGCATTTATATGTTAGGTTTTTCATTTGGCCTAGCCTTGAATATTCGGTGCCCTAAATTTTTAGGGCTCAATTCGACCAAGGTATCGTCGATATTAGCTGGAAATGAAGCACAAATATTTCAAAGAAAGTGTTGTGTTGGTAAGGATTATAGGGCGATTTTAAGAGAATATTATTTTTATATTTTGTTGTAACTTTGGTATAAGTAATTCATTCAATAGACCAAAGTTTCATGATGTAATAGGTTAAATAAAATAATATTAATATCAAACTACTTTACAGAAAGTAATACGAATTAAGAGACCCTTCCAGTACTGGGTTAGTTTTCCTATCACAACAGTTTTAATTTTTATTTTATAAATTCTGATCAATGAGGATTTTCTTGTATTTAGGTCAAGTATTTTTCTTCTTTTTCATTTGTAAAATAGATGGTCTGTTTTTGAGATTTGCATTTAGCTAGTCATACCCCAGTCTTTTTTGATGTGAAGTAATATTGTTGATTTTATTGAATTGTGTCCTTAAACCTTGTTGTGTTGATCAAAATATAATTGGTTATGCTAGATTAGGGTGCCGTTTGTGGCTTTTTTACCACGTTACCATTGGTGATGCGTCAGATGCTCTAACATTCAATTTCCCTTCTCTAGCACCATTGCCTAGTTGAAGAAGTTTGATACGTTGGTGTACGATGCGTCGGACGCCAATGTATTTCCAACCATCAACTACATAACCAACACCTTCTCCACACCATTCCACCAACCTCTTCTCCCCATCTTCCACTTTCATCTCCTATCTACTTCACACGTTTCCATCTACACCAGCATTGTCTAATTCAAAGTAAGATTTTGACTACGAAGATGCACAAGATTTGATCGATATAGCAACGTATTACGTAAAGAAAGAGCGATATCATTCGAATTCACACGTCAGAATATACTAGTTTAATGTGGATGGAAGACATATTGAATGGTCATCAAGAACACTGTCAATGAAATTTTCAAATGAAAAGGCTTTGTTTTCTCTCGTTAAGCGATAAGTTGCAAAATTATGGTCCGACTGTAATGGAAAGCGTTAGTATCAGAGAAACAGTTACCATATTCGTATACATTATAGCTGCAGCGTTCTCAAATCGACTAATGAGCGAAAGATTTCAAAGGTCAGATAACACAATTTTAGTTTGTTTTCATGTTGTTTTAGATGCCGTACAATTACTCGCTACAGATATTATCAAGCTAGACAACCATGAATTTAATAATGTTCCAAAACATATTAGAACTTCAAACCGCTACAACCCATACTTTAGAAACTGTGTTGGTGCTACAAATGGTACACACGTAATGGTACACTTACCTACAGATCGAGTACTTCCATACAAAGGACAAAAAAGTTATGCTACACAGAATATCTTAGTAGCATGCTCATTCAATTTATAGTTTACTCATTCAATTTATAGTTTACTTATGTTGTGGCTGCTTGGGAAGACCGCATGATAATATAATTTTTAATTCACTTATAACTGATAGAAACTCTAACTTCCCTCACCCTCCACTTGGACAGTATTATGTAGTTGATTCAGGATATCTAATTCAAACTGGTTATTTTTCCACTGTATCGTAATATTATATATCATATTCCTCATTTTCGTGAAACCGAAAATCAACCAAAATTGATAAATGAAAATTTTAATTTCTATCATTCGAGTTTACGTATGTCAATTGAGAAAACCCTTGGAATATGGAAAAAAGTTTTTGAAGAATATGTCAACATTCTTATTTGAAACTCAAGTAAAAGTCGTCGTATCTATCTACAACGGCTCTACACAATTACATACGAAAATATAACATGTGTGATCTAGATTTTATGGCTTATGTTGATGATCCCGATCGTATTTCAAAGGAATACCAAGGGGAATATTTGAGTATGAGAACTGCACCGAACAGATCAATGAACCGGTACAACGACACGTAAGTAATAAAATAATTCGAAATACCATAAGAGATGAAATTGTTACAGCAGAGCTGCACTGATTGATTATATCATTTTATCTGTATTTACAAGTACTGTCTAACTAGTGTGTAACCCGTGATTTGCACACCGTAATATTGTAAAATATAGTATTTAAACTTTTGATGTTAAAATTGGAACTTATTGTACAAAATGCAATAAATTCAATGAAATAAATGAACTATAAATTAAAAAATTTATTATTGTTTATGTATGGTTTGTGTTATGTAGCTTATATTTCTTTTGGAGTAAAAAAATAATTTAATTATTCTTGTTAGTATAAATTGGTATTCATAATGAAATTGACATATTTTAATGATTTTAGATGAATTAACAAATATCATTTAACTGAATTTTTTAAATATGTTAGATTTGAAATTACATAATTAGTTATAATATATCGACTTAAGGGTAAATAGAATGAATGAAGTGAGAAGGATTTGTAAAAAAAATTGTAGAGATCTTAATGCGGTGTTTTTGAAGTCAAAAATAGAATTTTGTAACGTAGTGTATAATAAATTTTTGAGATAAATGATTATAATTGGTTTACAAATTAACTTTATGATTATTGTTTATGTACATAATTTAATGTACATATGTGATCTATATATCTTTATAGTTGAACATAATTTTTTTTATAGTTTTTATGAATATGCGTGCGCGTGTATATATATAAATGATATACTTTTAGGATTTATTAAAAAAATAGACTAACTATTTACCGAGATCATTAAAATTTGAGATTTCATAAACATGCACTATGAGAAAAAATGAATCAGACGACAGATATGCTCCGTTGTCTGAATGAATACCTATTTGTCATCTATTTCCATGCCGTCTCATTACATATCAGACCACATATATGCACCGTCGTCTGATATGCACTAACACATCAAAAGAAAAAAAACCATGCGTTGTCTAATGTTATAGTATCATATCTAAAATTTTCTATTATATAACATATAAATATTGATTGATATGCATATCAATTACACTTATGTTATATTTGCAAAATGAAATAATGAATAACAATTTTATTTAAACAAATATTTTATTTCAAATCAAATTCAAATACAATACAACTTTCACTATACTTATACATTTTCAAATACAATACAACTTTCACTATTCTTACATTTTCAAATACAATACAACTTTCACTATTACTCTCATATATACAACTTTTCTCTACACTCTCATATATAACATTTTTTTACTAGCACTCACTTACACTCACTCGAGTTTATTTTTGATATTGATCTTCATTTGCTTGCTTCATCTTGTGTCCTGTCATCTCTTATACCTGTCAAATAAAGAACACAGTAAAATGGAAAAGGAAACAAACCTAAATTGCAAAAATTAAATTAAATTTGAATATTAATATTGCCTCAGTTTATGGGTTTGTTTTTCTCTTCAAGTTTTAGACATGGCCGGACAAATATATATGTGCATGAACAACTTATGATATGCACAATGTATCACTATGAATATCACAAGGTCGAAGATCGATTAAATCTCACGGACTATTGCAAAGGTTAAGCCCGAAGGCTCAACACAGTGCAAATGTCCACAAGGTCAAGCCCAATCCTCATCGGGCTCAACTCAGGTGCACACGGAAATGCAACTCAAACCAGAAAATCAAACTGGAAATATACAAACCATATACTAGTACACTAGCATATTCTATAAGTGTTGCGTTGGTAAGGATTATAGAGCGATTTTAATGTATTATTTTTATATTTTAATGTAACTTAGGTATAAGAATTCATTCAATTAACCAAAGTTTTGTGATGTAACTGGTTAAATAAACTAATATTAATATCAAACAACTTTACATAATGTAATACGAATTAAGAGACCCTTCAAGTACTGGGTTAGTTTTCCTATCACAGTAGTTTTTTTTTTTTGAAATTCTGATCAATGAGGTTTTTCCTGTATTTAGGTCAAGTATTTTTTTTCTTTTTCATTTATAAAATAGATGGTATGTTTTAGAGATTTGCATTTAGCTAGTCCTACCCCAGTCCTTTTTGATGTGAAGCAATATTGTTGATTTTATTGAATTGTGTCCTTAAACCTTGTTGCGTTATCAAACTGTAATTGGTTATGCTAGATTATGGTGCAGTTTGCAGCCTTTTTTACCACGTTATCATTGGTGAAGCCTCAGCTGCTCCAACGTTCAATTTCCCTTCCCTAGAACTGTTGCGCGGTTGAAGAAGTTTGATACGTTGGCGTCGGAAGCGTCGAACGCCAACGTATTTCCAACCATCAACTACATAACCAGCACCTTCCCACACCATTCCTCCACACCATTACACCAACTTCTTCTCCTCCTCTTCCACTTTCATCTCCTCTCTATTTCACACGTTTCCGTCTACACCAGTAATGTCTAACTCAGAATCAGATTTTGACTACGAAGATGCACAAGATTTGATCAATATAGCAACGAGTTGTGTAAAAGAAAGAGCGATATCATCCGGATTCACATGTCAGAATATACCGGTTTAATGTGGATGGAAGATATATTGAATGGTCATCAAGAACACTGTCAACGAAATTTTCAAATGAAAAGACTTTGTTTTTCCCTCGTTATGTGATAGGTTGCAAAATTATAGTTCGACTATAATGAAAAGCGTTAGTATAAGAGAAATGGTTGTCATATTCGTATACATTATAGATTCAGCGCTCTCAAATCGACTAATGAGCGAAAGATTTCAAAGGTCTGATAACACAATTTCAGTTTGTTTTCATGCTGTTTTAGATGTTGTACTATTACTCGCTACAGATATTATCAAGCTAGATGACCCTCAATTTAATAATGTTCCAGATTAGAACTTCAAACCGTACTACCCATACTTTAGAAACTGTGTTGGTGCTATAGACGGTACACACGTAATGGCACACTTACCTACAGATCGAGTAGTTCTATACATAGGACGAAAAGGTTATGCTACATAGAATATCTTAGCAGCATGCTCATTCAATTTACAGTTTACTAATGTTGCGGTTGCTTGGGAAGGTACTGCGCATGATAATAAATTTTTTAATACACTTATAACTGATAGAAACTCTAACTTCCCTTACCTTCCACTTGGACTGTATTTTATAGTTGATTCAGGATGTCTAATTCAAACTGGTTATTTACCACCGTATCATAATATTAGATATCATATTCTCATTTTCGCGAAACCACAAATCAACCAAAATTGATAAATGCTAATTTTAATTTCTATCATTCAGTTTACATATGGCAATTGAGAGAACCTTTGGAATATGGAAAAAAAATTATCATTTTGAAGAATATGTCAACATACTTATTTGAAACTCAAGTAAAAGTTGTCGTATCTATATACAACAGCTCCTCACAATTACATACGAAAATATAACATGTATGATCAAGATTTTATGGTTTATGATGATGATCCCGATCTTATTTCTAAGGAATATTAGGAGAAATATTATAGTATGATAACTGCATCGAACAGCGCAACTGAACCGGTACAACGACACGTAGGCAATAAAATGGTAACAATTCAAAATACCATAAGAGATGAAATTATTACAGCATGGCTGCACTAATTAATTATATCATTTTATCTGTATTTACCAGTACTGTATAATTAGTGCGTAACTCGTGATTTGCATACGGTAATATTTTAAAATATAGTATTTGAACATTTGATGTTAAAATTGGTACTTTATTGTACAACATACAATAAATTTAATGAAATAAATAAACTATAAATTAAATTGTTATTATTGTTTATGTATGGTTTGTGTTATGTAGCTTATTTTTTTGGAGTAAAAAAATAATGTTATTATTCTTGTTAGTATAAATTGGTATTCATATTGAATTTGACATATTCTTAATGATTTTAGATGAATTAACAAATATCATTTAACTGAATTTTTTAAATATGTTAAATTTGAAATTACGTAATTAGTTATAATATATCAACTTAAGGGTAAATAGAATGAATGAATTTAGAAGGATTTTGTAAAAAAAATTGTAGATATCTTAATGTGGTGTTTTTGAAGTCAAAAATAGAATTTTGTAACGTAGTGTATAATAAAATTTTGAGATAAATGATTATAATTGATTTACAAATTAACTCTGTGATTATTGTTTATGTACATAATTTAAACGTATGTTATCTATATATCTTTATAGTTGAACGCAATTTTTTTATGGTTTTTATGAATATGCGCGTGTGTGTATATATAACTAATATACTTTTAGGATTTATTAAAAAAATAGACTAACTATTTACTGAGATCATTTAAATTTGAGATTCCATAAACAATTTAAATACATGAAATTAAACATAAAAGATTAGGAAACAATCGATGGGGGTTGTAAATAATTATAGAAATATCAAAATGTGGGTATTTAGAGTTAAAAACAGAACTTTATAATGCAATGTATGATAAATTTATCGAGATAAATGAATAATAAATTAAATTTGTTAATGTTATTTATATATATTATTTATAATATCTGATTTATATATCTTTATATTGAATGAAAAATCAATTTTACCACTTTTGTTGATATGAATATGGTATAATTATTGAAACAATCATATTTTAAGATTTATTAGGTAAGTTAATGAATATATTTATTAAGTAAATTTATTCGAATAGTTTAAATCCAGGATTACATAATTAATTAAAATATACTGACATAAATGTACAAAATTACATGATATTGAGGTGAGTTTTGTAAACAACCGTAGAAATTTCAAAAATGTAGGTAAGTTAAAATAAGAATTTTATAATGCACTGCATTTATGTATTGATGTAGATGCATCATAAATTAAATTTTTTATTATTGCTTACGTATATAATTATGTTATGCAACTAATGAATTTATAAATCTAATGAATTTTATAACATTTTTATTAATATGAATATGGTACAAATATTAAAATTTTCATATTTTTATGATTTATTAGACAAATCAATAAGTAATAGTTTACCAAATTTAATTAAGTAATTTTAAGATTGCGTGATTAATTCTAATATATGAAGTTAAATGTAAATTATTAGAAGAGAACCGAGAAGGTTTTGTAAAAGGTTATAGAAATTTTAAATAGGTATTTATAGTAAAGAAACATAATTTTGTAATGCACTATATGATGAATTTATTGATACTTTTTTTGATAATTTTTCTGATATTATTTTTATTTTATTTTTTCAAAAATCAAATTTGAACTTAATCACCTGCTTCCATGAACAAAATTTACTTTTTTTGAATTTTCTTTGCAAATGTGCAAATATTTGAAGTTTTTTGCAAAAAACGCAAATCTTTTCAGTTTTTACAGTAATTATTTACAGTCTGGTTGAAACTAAAAGTAACAATGTTTCTGAACATGTTTTGGAGAAGAAACGTCTGTGTATTTGGAAATTTAAATAGTGTATTTTACAAAGTACCCTATTGTTTATGTTATATTATATGTCATGTGACTTATGTATCTTACCCTAATGAAAATGCAATTTTACCATTTTGTTAATATGAATATGATGTACATATTGAAATTTTCATATTTTCATTAGTGGACGAACTAACGAATATTACTTAATATATATCTAATTAGTGTAAACTTAAGATTGCATAATTAGTTTAAATATATGAACTGAAACGTATAACATAAAGAGAAAGTAGATGAGTTTTGTAAATAATTATGGTATTTTTAAATATAGGTACTTTAAGTTAAAATTAAAATTTTACAATGCAATGCATGACAAATGTGTTGAGATTAACGAATAACAAATTAAACCTTGTTATTATTGTTTTATATGATTTATATATCATAACCGAATAAAAAATAATAATTTTACAATCTTGGTCGGTACAATAGTCTATACATATTGGATTGTCGTTTTTTAGTATGTATTAGAAATATTAGTTGACTGAATTTATTTAAATAGTTTAGATTTTGATTTATTTAATTAACCTAAATATATGGACTTAAATATAAAATGTTAGAAGTCAAGCGATAAATTATTTGTAAATAAGTATTTAAACTTTTTTTTAAATTCGACCCATAACCCTGATGAAATCGAAGGGATGGAAGGTGCCACGCTGCCTGGTCCGACCACAGATAGGAGGGAGGTTAGCCAGCACAGCAAAGAGATTTGTTACCCTCAACCATATTTAAACTTTTAAATGTATATAATAGATTATAAAATGATGAGAGAGATTTAGCTAAATAATTTAATTGATAAATCAGAAGATTTAAAAATAAAATATCAATAGAGAATTAAGCAAAAAAGAGAAAACTCCTATAATCAATGAGAGAGCTAAAAATTCTTCTGTTTTACTATTATTTAATAGATTAATTTGGATGTATTTTAATTTCTGTTTGTACCAAAATTGGGCACAACACTCTTCGGAAGTTTTTGAAGAGATAAAGTGAAGAAATTAAATGGAAAAAGAAGAATTATCTAACAAAAACTCCAAATTTCAGATTTGACAATAATTAAAATGCAAGGAGACACAAGAATTTAGAGTGGTTCGGCGTATTGCCTACGTCCACTATGAAGTAGTTTGCTTTATTGATCTTTCTTTGATGTTTACAACTGAATTCAATGAATTACAGCAGATAATTATGATTTGCAGCAGTGAAATTCGTTGGTAGCAGCAGTAATGGAGTTTAGATCTGGATCCAGCAGAGTCTAGGCATTGGAGATCTCAAAGAAGAAGAAGAACCCCTTTTCTCTTGGCTTTGGGGATCTATTTATAGGTGTAGGAGGCTGGTACTTTGCTCCGATCTCGGGATACCCTCTCTGGCACGTGACCAGGCCCGCGTGCCCAAGCCCATGAAGTTTCGGTCCGATACGTGGTCGATACGAACAGATTTCGTATCGATCAAGATTTCATCCAATGGAGTCGAAATTTGGCATGGGCATTCTTTAGCATGTACGTTGTCTTCTGTGAAAATTTCATAGCATTTGGACTTGTAGATTAGGATATATGATCGATACGAAATGGGATTCTTGGTTGGCTGTTTCGTTCGACTCCCTTATTTCGACTCGCTCTTGTTCGACTCGCTCTCGTTCGTATCGCTGTTCGACTCGGTGATGTGGCGTGCGTCCTTCGCATCGATCTGCAGCGTACGTAGTTCGAATTGATGAAGACAATCTAGTTCGAATCGGTTGATGTTGGCTTGTTCGCATCAATGGGAGGTGTGCATTTCGTATCGATTGGTAATCGATCGATACGAATAGAACCTTTAAGACTAAGTGATGCGAAGCAGATGCAAGTGTTCGTTGCCGATGGATACGAAGTAGGCATTGGTTGATCGAGTCGAACTGTTTCTTTCTGATGGATATGAATTTGGTCGAGTCGAACAGTAGTTCCGTGATGGAGTCGAAGTGGAGCGAGTCGAACAGTGGTTTTCTGATGGACGCAAAGTGGAGCGAGTCGAAGTGGACTTCCCAGATAGATTTGAGCTGAGCGAGTCGAAGTGTAGTTGGTTTTCATCCACTTTTGTATCGTTCGTAACTTGAACATGCGAACTCGGATTGACTTGAAATTTGGAATGCTGACTCCCACGGCTTAGCTTGTCATGTTATATTGATTTTAGCTCGATCCAGACTCGGACAAAATTCATCGATATCCATTGTGAGCCCGTGTATAACCGATCTCTAGGACAGACCGTCATTGGTTACTAGTCAATTCCTTGGTGTTATGGCCTTGCCAAAAGGCGAGATAACATTTGCCCCCCAAAGTACGTCTTGTGGAAACATGATGTGCTTTGAAGTGCTGCAGTCTTCATTCTGAATAGTTATCGTCTTTTCGATGAAAGCTGTAACCTTCGACTATTTTTCTTGATAATGTAAACTGTCGACTGTCAACTACTGTACCCCGTATTGTTGAAGCTGATTGTTGTATGCTAGTGGTTAACCGTTGGTTGTAATCGTTATCATACGGGTTTCCCACTCCTGTAAATCTGGAATATTGAATATTAGTCCGTCATATATGCATATAGGTTAATCTGACTCTCGTTGACATTTGTACGTTCACGAGTCGTTATCAGTTTATTTTATATTGAATTCCGTATCGATCCTCTCCTAAACCGACGTGAAATTCTTTGTAACAATGCTCGATGGTTGTTTTTGAATGCTCCTTCGTATCGATAGAGTTCAACGCCTTCCGAACAACCCCTACTGCGCCCTTCGAATCGATTGATTTGGAGTCATTGGATACGAACAGTCAATTCGTATCGATGGAGTTGGCTTCTGAGAGCCGTGATTTGATGGAGTCAAACTGCACAGGAGAGGAGTCGAAGGTGATCGATACGAAGTGTGGTTTCGTATCGATGGAGTCGAACTGCACAAGAGACGGAGTCGAAGGTGATCGATACGAAGTGTGGTTTCGTATCGATGGAGTCGAACTGATTGCTCGTATTGCTGCACCAGAGATGGAGTCGAAGATGAACGATACGAAGAGGAGCTTCGCATCGATGCACTGGAGACGGAGTCGAAAAGCTTGTTCGAATCGATCCCGGGGTGATGTTTTGTAACCGGTCGAATCCACCGGGATACGAATCGTTTATTCCTTTTGCTTTCGATTCCATATAAATACTCTATAGTTAGCCATTTTTTCACTTTTTACCTTTTGCTTTCCTGCCTTGCTTTCGTATTGTTCAGAGACTCGAGAAAAACGAAGAAAACATTCTTGCCTTCGAACCGATTTAGATCCTTAACCACTCGAACTAATTGCCAGTTTTAGGTAATTCACTAAGCGAATCCAACACGTAAATGATGAGACTTGATCCTTAACATCAAAACAACCAGAGTCGTGATCGATCGAAGACTCCTTGGCCTCAGCTTCGCATCGATCTGGAGTAGGGGCTTCGAGATGGTGAGATGGAGGCCTTCGTATCGATCGATGGTTGAGCTTTGCATCGAATCGAGTGCTTTGAATATGTGGATCGATACGAAGGGGTTGCATCTGATCGAGTCGAAATGATGGCCTTCGATCGAGTCGAAGTGGATGGCTTAGGAATCGAGTCGAAGCGGCGGCCTTGGATCGAGTCAAAGTGGAGGCCTTGGACCGATTCGAACTGCGTAGCCTTTGGATCGAGTCGAAGTAGGTGGCTTTGGATCAAGTCGAACTGAAGGCTTTGAATCGAGTCGAACTGTGCAGCCCTGGGACCGATACGAACGTGTCCCTGAGCGATCGATTCGAACTTGAACCTTAGCGAGCGATTCGAACTTGAACCTGAGCGATCAATTTGAACTTGAACCTTAGCGAGCGATTTGAACTTGAACCTTTGATGATTGATAATGAACCTAACTTCGATGATATTGAAAAAACCTTGTGCATCTGAACATCTAACTTCGACGAGCTTCATTTTTGGCATAATTAGACTTGACCTTTGGACTGCATATTTGATTTCCCTTCGAAGCTCGTCGATGGAACTGCAACTCTGAAAAAATTTCAACAAACTTTAACTTGGACTGATTGCTAATAACTGGATGGCACGGTCGTGACGGTCAGCGATGACGGTCCTTCCGACTAAATTCCGAAGTCTCGTCGTTTACATGCTTCTTTCAATTCTGTAGAACTTCTTAAATGATATATAGTATCGCACTGCACAACACACTCACACACTCTACACTTGGGGATGCACGAGCGTTATTGCCTGTTTAACAATGATTTTTCATAAGCTAGCTAGCCATGGAACCCTCAAGTTCTCAGCAGCAGGAATTTCCGAGTTCAATTCCTTCAACCATCGAAATACCGGTTATTAAAGCCGAAGTTATAGACCAGCTCTGGACGAGCGTCTAGGGGCTCGGTTTATTTGTCGTCCACAAGATTCTGTGCCGTCGGGTATCTTCGAGGATATGCTAGGACGGATTTGTTTAAGGCACAGTTTGTCGCTGTAACGACCCATAAATTTCAACAATTAAATTTGTTAATTTAATAGGATTTTGTAATTAAAATTTAGTAGAAATAATAAAAGGTGATAAATTTATATTGGAGTGGACGCTAAATTAAAATGTAGCAATGGTAATTAAAACCTATTTATAGTAATTTGAATAAATTCAAATGTAGAACTTAGTTATAAGTGTAAATTTATGGGTATGATAACAAATTTGTATAAATTACCTAATTAAATGGTCAATTAACTTAGTAGAAATCAAACTCATTTAAATGGTATGTAATTTTAATGTGTTATTGATATAAACGTTACTTTAATGATTATTAATAAAGTAACGCAAGGGTAAATGAAAACTTAATAAAAACATAAATTTATTTTAAGGAAACAAGAGATATATTGTACAAATTGATGTATTAGTATAAATTAAATGGTGATTGGATAAATTAATATCATATGAGTTATTGCAACATTTATGGGAAACTATAAACCCATAAATGTGATTTAGGGAAATTAGTGACCGTTATTAATGGTTACTAGTTTACTTAGGTTATTAAACGGTGTGTGGGAATCAATTGAATTTATTTAAAATATTGATTTAGGGAAATTGAATGTAAATTGAGGTAATAAAGTAATGTAGGACAATAAATAATTTATTTAGTACAATCCCCATTTTTTTTGTAAACAATTGTAAGGTTTTATTTTATTGAAATTTGAAAAATTAGGAAATAGATTCAAAACTTATATTAGATAATGAATTGCAATAATTAAAGATAATGATTAATGGATTAAATGGAATACCAATTTATTTATAAAGTGAATGTAAGTGGATGTAACAAAATGAATAGGAAATGCTATTTTATTCATAAAGTTATAGTTGATGTGAAAAAGGAATAGAACCAAGATGGAATGATTAATGGGATTTAGGATCTTAATTTGTATGTGTGCATTAATTTATAATGAATGGGAAAAACGAATCAATTAAGATATGTGTTTATTTCTTTAGTATGTTGCAATAAAATTTGGAAATCAGTTTGCAATCAGAGGAGATTAAGTAGCACGTTAAATGGGAAACAAATTAATTTATACATTAATGATGAGTAATATAATTCATTGTTAATTATACACATACAATGTCAAATTATTAAATAGTTAGATTTTTAAATCAATAAACGAATTTATTGAGGTTTCAATTTATAATTAATAACATTTAATGTGGAATAAATTACAATCAATAGACTTAAATTATGCAGTTAGGGTAGATTTGAGTTGGCATTGAAGATGGTAAATTTATAAGATGTAATTTATGCTAAGCCTATTTACTTTATGAAATTTGTTTGATTTAAAGATTTGAAAGCAAGATTTATTATTTTGAGTGAAGTGTAAAATTCAATAAAATAAATTTATTGCAAATAAATGAAATTCAACATTTATTATTACATTAATTGAAACTAGATGTAATGGGAGGATATTGTTATAATAGATTTTGAATCAAGTGTTAATTTCATCAGATGTAATAAAGAAAGTGCATTGAATACAAGAGTAGAAATAAAGATTTACAAATTTTCGAGATTCGAACTGTAATAATTGGATTTAATTGCAATAAAATAAAATTTAATATTTAGATATTATGTAAATATAAACTTAGAGGAAATTTGGAGATATTTACATAATAGAGTATGGATCCAATGGTAGTCTCATCTATTGGATACCATAGATTGAATAATTGAATGAAGGTCAATAAAAGGGAATTATTGCAAATCTAATTTATAATTTGTGGATATAATGAAATTGAAATTTAACGCTGAAATAAATAAATTAGTTAACTCTAAATTTACGTCAAGATTTGGTTTAACTAATGTGAATGATTAAGAAAATAAAAGTGTTAAATATTGTCAATTTCAGAATGTAAATAGGAAATTTGATTTAATTAATTTATTTTAAATTTATTTACTAAATGGAAAAATAGCCATTTTGGCCATCGACTTGGATTTCGACGAAACCAGTTTCATCGGATCCGTAACGGTGAATTAGAATAGTATTTCAAGTTTCGTAGCGATCGGACTTGTTGTTTGATCATACGAACTCAAAACGCCTTGAAATTTATGCATTTGAAATCAATTTGAAAATTTTAATTTTAGCATATCTTCTTCATACGATGCAATTTGAACCTGAAACCTTTTCCATTGTGTTTGAAATATTTTAAAACACCTATTTTGATATAAGGGGTTACCCAATTTCATTCCGGAGCAGAACGGGTTTTTGGGCCACTTCGGCGTTAGCGCGTATATCTTTTTTATCCATCTATTCTATTTTCAATTCTGCCTATAAATATCATGCTGTTAACCCTAGCAGCCTCTATTCCTCATTTCTACATACAATTTCATTTGCTCTTCCTCATTCCACTGGCTGCAAACCCTAATCTTCCCAATCCAATTTCAATTTTATAAAAAAAAAAATTGCGGATCTGCAGCAACTTCGGGTCGCACTTCGAGTTTCAGAGGCAAAAACGCTGCATCTACTTCGGGTCAGGAAGAATATGACTCGGGTCGTTCCGGGTCGTTTTCGCAAAAACTCCAAGCAAGCTCGGGGATTTGAGGCTGTGGACCGAAGTTGAACCCGAAGTCAACCCAGGACCAGAATTTTCCAATCTTCAAATTTTCATAACTTTTTCATACGAGCTCGGATTCATGCGCAGTTTGTTTTGCTGGGATCGTATCAAAATTCCGGACACTTTGACGCGGGTTTGGATGAATTTGGAGACTGTTCAAATTATGGGTTTAAATTGGATTTAAATTCAATTTAAATCTAAAGGTGAGTGTTTTAACCCACTCACAACTTCTAAGATTTCTTATGTTGTTAAATTAAATTTTGATGTGATTTAAAATTTATCTATGATTGTTTGGGCATATATTTAATCATCATCTCAGTTAGATGACATTTACTTAAATTAAATTGTTATTTAATTTTATTATTGCATATAATTTGCCAGTTAAATTTATTTATTATTGCATATAAATTGCTAGTTGAACAGTTATTAATTTTTATTGAATATAAAATATTCGTTGATGCCTGTTATATTTTATATGCTTTATATTGATGTTTTGTTTAAATTGGATGACGATTGTAATAAATGGTTGTTTATTGATATTTGGATGAATGGATGCTATATTTTATATTGTATAAACTGCAAGTTATCATGCATTTTCATTTCATTCGGGATTGCGGTTTGAAATGATATATAATCGTAAACTTTTATTTTTAAATTACGGATTGAAATGATAAATATCTGTATCACTTGACCATAGGATAGAAAATTATATACAGGCACCGTGGTCTATATATAAAATATTTTAAAGTGATTTTCTACGGTTTGGAAAGAAATACACGGTTTAATAAATATTAAATTTTGATATTATATAAATATTATTTTATATATAGTAAAATTCTAAAATTTAAGCTATGTGTAACTTAATGATGTTTTAAGTTTGATTTACGAATGTTTCAAGTTTGAGCTTTATTTAAGGAATATTGAATTTATTAAATAAATATTTCTAAACTAAATAATAGTAAATTGAATTAAGGTATATATAAGATTATCAGATTTGGTTGGGAATTTTGGAATATTTAAAGACTTGAAATATATCAAAATTGAAATGTTTTATTGAAATTAAGGTATTATTGTTTTCAAAGTATTGGTTTTCGAAATTGTTATAACTTTGAAAGTAATATGGTTTGAAAATGAATTTATTTGAAATGGAATTTATTTAAGAATTATCTATGAATATATTGATTGGAAATCTATTGAAATTGAAAATTTAGAATATGACTTCAAAATGTGGTTTGGGTATAAGATGATTTAAAAGAATATTTCAAGTTTATATAAATTAAAGAAAGACTAGTGATTGGAAATTGGTTTTATCTATATAAGATATTATTGAAATTTCTTTTTGGAAATGGAAATGAAATATTATTGAATTGGGTTTTGAAATGGAAATAATACATTGATAATTTGGGTTTGAAATAGTAATTATATTTTTGTTTAAAGTATATACTATTTTGAAGTAAAGGATATGTTTTGAAATGGCAAAAATATTTTGGTTTTAAGTATATACTATTTTGAAGTAAAGGATATGGTTTGAAATGGCAATAACATTTTGGGTTTTGAAGTATATACTATTTTGAAATAAAGAATATGTTTTGAAAGGGAAATGATTGTGTTTTAAAAGTATATATATATTTTTAAATGACCACGGTGTTATAATAACGTTTGGTTGTTAAAGAGACCGGGATCGGTTATGGACATACTCTCTGTCGATACCGAAAACCACTTTGACAACTGTGTACGCGGTGGAGTTTCCAGAATGAAGTAGGATGGTGGCGATGATCCTAAGGTATATACGTGGACCCAACTCCCGTGAGTTGGCATAAGGTGGCTAAAACAGGAGCGATCTCGGACTAGTGAGGTAGCACCTCTTATCGGACGCACTTCTTTGATTCCATTCTATTACTTTGTGATTTTCGGTGGCCACCCTTCGATTTGGGAGCGTTGTTCGAGGTGGACGGTAGTGGCTGCTATGCGATCCATCAGTCCGTGTGCGTAATTGGTATATCTACCCTGGCATTGCCTAGTTGTGCCGTGTCACCTACCATATCGAGCTTTACTACGATTTGTGATTTCTCCCGTAGCCTGTGGAGTATCGAGGGTAGCCCCCATTTTGGGAGTATGCTAATACTGGATAGACTACTGGGACTATTACGTGTTAAGGGCTATATGGGTAACCCCTTGGCGCTATTAAAAAGTATGTTTATTTTATATTAGACATTATTATAATAGCGAATATTACTACATAGTAAATAGTTTAACGGATCCTTAGGGGATGTGAATCCCGAGCATCTCTTAAGTTACTGCACTCAAGTTAAACACTGGATAGGAGATGTCAAATCCCGTAAACATCTCTGACCCCGTTCCACTCATATATTTATCATTAATTTAACTTACATAAGATCTTTTAGTTCTGACTCGAGTGTTTTGTCTTTTCAATTCGCTCGGGTCGGCCTAAGCATTTCAGGATTTGAAGGCCCTACTTCTGAAGGACGAAGACGAAGATTTTATTATTACTATTTGTGATATATACCACTACACCATTGTATTCCGCTGCATAATTATCATTCTCTGGTATGTGTAACTCTGATATGTATTGTATAAGTATAATCAAATGTTTTGTAAAACAGCTTCATGAACTGTTATTTGATTATTATATTTTATCGTTCCGCTGCAAGATTCTATTTTGTTTCTTTTATTTCTCCACTTTTTCTTATTTACCCCATAACAATCCACCCTTCTGTATGATTTAAGTTGGCACATGTGTCTGCTTAAGCATACAAAAAGGTGGGATGTTACAGTTGGCATCAGAGCTTTGGTTTAGCGATAAACCTTAGCTTTGTGGGGTCTGACTCTTTATTAATAGGGTAGTAATACCCTATGGGAGTCACTGAGTGTATATATATGAGAGAGCGTATTTGTTAGTGTTATAAAAAGGCTTTAATATTGTGTTAATATGTTCCGTTTTGTATTTATAAATTCTGGTTGGTGCATGGGACGCTATGACATCAATAGGGATTTCTAAACACTTAATAGGACAGACCGACATAATATTTGTTTTAATATAGGTGAATGAAATAATTTTGCCTATTATATATTCTATATATAAAGTAAAATATTTTATAAAAGATATATATTTGGTTGCAATAGATTGGGTGTTGGTAATGAAAATATTAATAATAGTTGAAACTAAGTTGGGAAAAAAAATGAAAATTGGAAATTTAGAACTTAAGTTCTGGGGTTTTTGAAGATTTCTTCCAATTGATTTTGGAATATAATAATAATATTGTTAGAAGTATTTTCTGATATAAATATTTCAATAGAATTTGAAAGAAATGTTTTAAAAGAAATTCTGCAAAGAAATAAGTTGTACTCCCCTCTTTGTCGCTGGAAAATAATTTCGGTGATGGCGGCCGCATCATCGACATTCATTTTCGAGTTTCAAAGTGGGAAGGCCACTGTAGTAGTTTTACTACAAGATTATTTTATTTTAAATTGTTTTAAATATAATTGGATATATAAATTATAAGTATATATATTATCTATTATTTTAAAATGATTTTTGAATAAAACCCGGTATTTAATTCTTAAGTTTCCATTAATAAATAGTCCTAATTACTGAAGTGAATTGGAACGTCGGTAATTAATAAATTGAAACCTCTAAAGGAAATAAGAGATTTAACGCTAGGTTATAAATGGTATTAAATGAAAGTTGAAATTGTAACCTATGAAATAAAGGAAATAATTATTGAACATTAAAATAATTAAAATAAATGAGAAAACTTGTATAACTTTCAATTTCATTCTTTAAAAGCATAAATATAACTTACCAAAAATTTATAAAAGTTGAAAATGTTTAATAAGAAAATGTGTAGTAAATTGTACAAGTAAACTTATGTAATGAAATATTCAGTAAATTTCTTTTATTAATAAGAATTAAAGTATAACTGTTATGCCAAGTAACTAAAATTGAACATGAATATTATTAATAAATGAATAAATAAAATCAAGTAAATGAATAAATATGCAAAGTAAATTAATTTAAAAATGAATAAATGAAATTAATAAGTATTGATGTTCTAGTTGTTATGGACTTAAATGTTATATATAAATAATAATAAACTTAAGTAATAGGTTGAAGTTACCTTAGAATAAAAGATGAATACTGGAAAATGACTGTAAAACTTAAGTAATAAATTTACCTACCAAGGAATTTGGTTGAATGGATAAAAATAAATAATGAATAAAGAGGAAATCAAACAATAATATATGGAATGAAATTAATAATAATGAACTTGATCTATTGTTGAATTTGTTGTTTGTTTGGCTTACGGTTGTTTGGGCAAGGATACTTTAATATTGTTTGGATGTATGAATAATCTATTTAGTTTCACCTAAGACTGCTGAGTGAAGGGTACACTCAGTAGTTTATTCTTCATTCTGTACAATTTAAAGTTATGAACCTGAACAACTTTTTGTTTTGTTTGATATGAATGAATGATTGATTTTATGGTTGTATGCCTTGTTGCAAGTGTTTGTTGTATTGATTATTGTTGTGATTGAAACAACCTTAAATATTTCATCTTATATAATTGTTAACCCTTTTAGATTTTATAAGTGAAATGCAGGTTATGGAAGCAATTGCTACTGCTTTTGGTTCCATAAATAAGCGTTAATTGCCCGACAAATAGGTACGTTTTCGGATTACGGTTTATAGCGCTATTATATTGTTTTTCCCGTGTTGGGATATTAAATTTTGGATATTATATGTGGTATATTGATATATTTATATGAGTGGAGGAGAGTGTAATGACCCGTAAATTTCGACAATTAAATTTGTTAATTTAATAGGATTTTGTAATTAAAATTTAGTAGAAATAATAAAAGGTGATAAATTTATATTGGAGTGGACGCTAAATTAAAATGTAGCAATGGTAATTAAAACCTATTTATAGTAATTTGAATAAATTCAAATGTAGGACTTAGTTATAAGTGTAAATTTATGGGTATGATAACAAATTTGTATAAATTACCTAATTAAATGGTCAATTAACTTAGTAGAAATCAAACTCATTTAAATGGTATGTAATTTTAACGTGTTATTGATATAAACGTTACTTTAATGATTATTAATAAAGTAACGCAAGGGTAAATGAAAACTTAATAAAAACATAAATTTATTTTAAGGAAACAAGAGATATATTGTACAAATTGATGTATTAGTATAAATTAAATGGTGATTGGATAAATTAATATCATATGAGTTATTGCAACATTTATGGGAAACTATAAACCCATAAATGTGGTTTAGGGAAATTAGTGACCGTTATTAATGGTTACTAGTTTACTTAGGTTATTAAACGGTGTGTGGGAATCAATTGAATTTATTTAAAATATTGATTTAGGGAAATTGAATGTAAATTGAGGTAATAAAGTAATGCAGGACAATAAATAATTTATTTAGTACAATCCCCATTTTTTTGTAAACAATTGTAAGGTTTTATTTTATTAAAATTTGAAAAATTAGGAAATAGATTCAAAACTTATATTAGATAATGAATTGCAATAATTAAAGATAATGATTAATGGATTAAATGGAATACCAATTTATTTATAAAGTGAATGTAAGTGGATGTAACAAAATGAATAGGAAATGTTATTTTATTCATAAAGTTATAGTTGATGTGAAAAAGGAATAGAACCAAGATGGAATGATTAATGGGATTTAGGATCTTAATTTGTATGTGTGCATTAATTTATAATGAATGGGAAAAACGAATCAATTAAGATATGTGTTTATTTCTTTAGTATGTTGCATAAAATTTGGAAATTAGTTTGCAATCAGAGAAGATTAAGTAGCACGTTAAATGGGAAATAAATTAATTTATACATTAATGATGAGTAATATAATTCATTGTTAATTATACCCATACAATGTCAAATTATTAAATATTTAGATTTTTAAATCAATAAACGAATTTATTGAGGTTTCAATTTATAATTAATAACATTTAATGTGGAATAAATTACAATCAATAGACTTAAATTATGCAGTTAGGGTAGATTTGAGTTGGCATTGAAGATGGTAAATTTATAAGATGTAATTTATGCTAAGCCTATTTACTTTATGAAATTTGTTTGATTTAAAGATTTGAAAGCAAGATTTATCATTTTGTGTGAAGTGTAAAATTCAATAAAATAAATTTATTGCAAATAAATGAAATTCAACATTTATTATTACATTAATTGAAACTAGATGTAACGACCCAGAATTTTGAACAAATTAAATTGAGAATATTTAATTAATTTTAAATATTTGAACGATAATTTGATTTGAATCCCCGATATAACTTTGAAATTTTCGATTAAACTTTAAAATTTAATCTATTGAATGCTGAATAAAAATTTGAAACTTTAATTTTAAGCTGATTAAAAATATTTCAAACGCTTGTAAAATTTATATTGATAATACTGAAGATAACAGCAGCTTCAGAATTGAAATTTAAACTGTTTTTCTCAGTTTTGAATTTAATTGTTTGAATCGATATTTAAAAATAGTCATTTTTCAAACAGTCTTGGAATTCGACGAAACCAGTTCCATTGGGTCCGTAATATTGAATTATTACCGGATTTCAATTTTCGTATTTTTCGGAGTTGTTACGTGAACACACGACACAAAAACGCGTTGAAATAGAGTCGTATTCAATTTAAATTTAAAATTTAAATTTGGTAAAAATATCAGTTAACATCACCATGATTTTTTCCCCTGAACACGCAGAGAATCACGCCCCGTTGCTCACGCCTAAATTCACGCTACGTTTTCTTTTTTAAGTCTCGTCTGTTCCCTTTCCTTCATTCCTCAGTTCAAACGAAGAAAAAAAACAGAACAAATAAATGGCGACATCTTTTCCCTTATCTCGTTCTCCCTCTCAATCGAACTTCCCTCTTTAGTTTCTTTCAATCGAACTCCACTCAAAACATAAATGGGCGACCGAGCATTTTGGAAATGGAAATCGCGAATCGGGTTTGAGTGCTTGCAAGCCTAGGGCAGGAGGCGACAATATGGGTGATGAGTTTCGTTCGCGAGGTTGCGTTGTCAACTGGAGGTGGTGCGCTCGCACTCGAGCTCGCGACAGTGGTGGCACAGCAGGCGGCGGGCGGTGGCGTACGCGTCTTGGGATGGAGTCGCGTATGTAGGCGACAACCGGAGATTTGCGATTTGGGTTCGAAGTGTTGAAGTCGGCGATGAAGCTTCGACATGGCAGCGAGCTCGCGCGCGAGGCGATGGCATTCGCGTTCATCTCGTTCGTGAATTAGGGTTCGCATTCGATCTGGGCTGATGGTCGCGATGGTGAACTCTGACAGTGGGGTTCCTCTCGTGATGATGGGCAGAGTCGTGGTTTCGATTCGAGTAAGTGGAGGTATTGTTTTATTTAAATTTATAAAAGTTGGAATTATACAGTTCTGGTATATGCAGTTTAAAGAAAAAGGAATTTTGTTTAAAATTTTTGAATATTAGCTTAAAGTGAAATTTAAATTACAATGAATGTATATATGTATAGATAAGCAGAAATATAATTATTACAGTAAGTATAAACCATTTTCTGTTAATATAAATGCTAGAAAGAATATTTTTCTTTTATTTATTTTCCATTTAGATTTAATGAATATATAAGTCTACAGAACTATTAGTTAATTAAATTTATGAAAGGGAAATGGGTTTAAGGAATTTAAATTATCAGTTTAAGATTGAATAAATCCATTTAATGGAAATTAATTCATTTTAATTACTAAAGGATTTTTATTTAAAAAGGAGAATTTATTTAAAGTTAAATCACTAGTTTAAATTTGAAGTAATAAAAATTGTTATTCGATTTATTTCGAATATTAACGAATGGTATAATTATTTATACAAGGGTTATAAATCGAGAAAACAAGTCGAGATGGAAAATGGGATTGCGAATATAAAGCTAAGGTGAGATTTTCTCACTCAAATTGAATGTGGAATTTTTGCAGTATTGATTGTTTGATTGTTGTTTGGATATGATGTTAGATATAGTAGGATATATCTATATATATAGCAATATATACATATTGGCATATGTATATATTGGATTGATTGATTTCCCGCCTCGTATAGCGGATGAGACCCTATTGTGCCGTTAGTAAGCGGATTATTTTTATAAAACCCATATACCGCGATATTCCACCTCGAAGTGGAATTGGTATTGTGCTAACGTCTTTGGATGCAGGGAAACAGGTTGGAGGGATCCAACTGGACCCCTCACATTGATTGAATTTATTTCTACTGTGATATGAATCTGTGAATAACTATATTGATGTTATTGATCATATTAATGTCTGGAATTTGCTTGAAAGCTAAAATTTAGCTGAATGGATGTTTGATATCATTGGATTCCAAAACTAAATGAAATTGAATTTTTGTAATTCAAGTAGAAATTTTTAAGTAAATTTAATTTTAGAAATTTAATAAATTTGAAGAAAAGAATTTAAAAGAATAAAGGCTGATTTTTGAAATCTTATTGAATTAATTCCAGAATCAAGTGAAAATGTTAAATAAATGAATTTCGTATAATAGTGATTTTAAATTGAAGAATTTAATAAAAATTTGGATTTCTAAATAGTTTGAAAAAGATAAATAGATTTATTTTCTTTAAGAGGAAATTATTTAAAAAGGAAATAAGTTGGAAGTCCAACTATAAATTTAATTGGCAAATTGAAATGAATTTGGAAAGTCAATATAAAATGAGTTGGGATGGAAAATAAATTTAGAAATCAATATTGAAATTGATTTGGTATTGAAGTTTTTATAAATAGAATTGGAATTTATAAAAGTTGTTTATAAATCCGAAATCACTTATTTTGATAAGTAAAATATAGAGGTTAATAAAAAGAAGATTTATAAGTCGAGGTTGTTATTAAAATAGAAATAGAATTTATAAACGTGTTTATAAATTCGAAATAGATTGAATTTGATAAATTAAATATAGAATATTTTTAAAGAAGATATATTCGCGATTTTGGGTAGCGAATCTCTATTGAAATAAATGTATAGAAAAGACTGAAATTTGGTTAGTATATTCACGATTTTGGGACAGTGAATATATTGTTAAGTAAAATGGATTTATTTTTGAAGAAGTGATATTAAAAATGAAGTTAAACATTTTAAAGATGTTTTAAAAATGTATTATGAATCGAAAGCATAGATTTCAACATTTATTGTTGAAATAGACGTTTTCGAGAAATATAAGGAAATGGTGGACTATAACATTGTTGTTATAGTAAATGATTTCCGAAAGGAAATGTTTTATGTAGTATTGGGATTTATATATCTATCTTAAAATCCGAATCCCTATACTAGTGATTTTGAGTCGTCGTAACGATGTTTTACGTAACATTCGTTTTGACTCAAATGTTTTCCTTAAAGAATGAATATATACTTAATATTGATTTAAGTATATTGAATATTTTCAAATGTTGAAAATAAATAGTTTGTGAATTACTTATTTTAAATAAGTATGGAATTGCTTTTCCAATATGAAACGAAGGGTTTGAAACTTTATCTTTTAAAGATAAATTGAAAAGTGAATATTTGAAATTTGTTTTCAAACGGTTAAGTGTGGAAATTTTATATCTTGTAAAGATATTTTTGGGAAATAAATAATTTGGAAAATTATTTGGAATCTGATGATGTTGCGCATCTTTATTGATAGTTAAATAACCGACTATCAATAATTACCTTGAATGATATTTGTTGTGAATTGGATGAATTTGAATGCCACACTTATTTTTGAATAATCGCTCACTATTCGGGTTAGCCGGGAAAGGACCATGGGGTCGTATAACCCATTCCGAATATGTGATACGTCGTTATGAATTACATTCGAAGACCGGTGTTGAAGACCGGATATTTTTGAAAACGGAAGGATTACCGTCGAGTTACTCTACATCGGCTGATCTCCGATTTAGAGGTTTTATCACCCTTAGTGACGGGAAGTCCGGACGTGATTAGAAATTTATCCGGATGTGCAAGGGCTTCGTGAGAAGTGCCTTCGGTTCTGTTCGATCCTGGAACAGACTTGTATGGATTGTGTGTCTGACGTTACAATTTGAGATATAAAGCTGATTTATTTCAAATACATTTCTGTTGGTGGCGGAGAATTTATTCTCTTAGCTTAACACCCTTCTCTGAGACGTACGAGCTCAGAGGTTATGTAGTTGAAATTTATCAGCAATATACTCCCAATTTGGTAACGTGGCATACTAAGTGTTGCTGTGAAATGATCAGTGTTTGATCATTTGCGATATGATCATTTGTGTGATCTTATATCTTTGTGATCATAGGTTGATCATTTGTTTGACCCGAAGCATGGCTTTGTAGAAAGCGTAGCTTTGTGGACGAGACTTCGTCGAGCCTCACACCCCGGAAATGGTCGAAACAGGAAGGATGCAGCAAGGTTTTAGGGAGTAGCGCCCCTTAGTGTATGTCATTCCTTCTGGATAAAGGTGGTATCATGGTATGGAGCCCAGATACTTAACCTCTGTGGTTGCTGCATTATTATTTTGATGTGGTTTGTTGCGAATCGGGGATCCTCGGGAAGATCGGTGACGATCGGGGGATGGCATACGCGTATCAGTAGTTACCTATTTTTGCAGAGGTAACCCGGCCTTGTGTTGGCAGAGATCTAACCGTAACGTTAGGTTCTCGGGTCGTCTATTCCAGGGACGTACCCATCGTGGATAGGAAGTTCCTTAGCCTGACCATTTGTTGGAAATCCATCTTCCAATACGAACTTTGTACGGTATTAGTTGTAGAACCTGCCATCTAATATGGCAGCTATAGCAAGCATACTATAATGGTACCTATGCTGGCTAAGATTTATATTCTACTTTCGAAATGTTTTCTACACTATGCACTAATAATAATATCAAAAATGATTTGATTTTGCGTAGTAAGCATCTTTGACTATCATAAGAAGAAATCTCCTCCAAGTCTGCGTTTGCATTGTGTGTGTGGCGGGAGGTCTTATGGTAGTTTCATTTTTCAAAAGCATTGCGAATTGATATTAAAGTTTTCTTGTTGTTTTAAAGATAAAACTGTTTTACGATCTCACACCAGTCACCATGACTGACTCGGAGTTTATTGTTTCCCTTCTAAACTCTGGGTGCCCACCAATTTCCACATGGGCAGTCTAGAGTTATGTTATCAGGATATTCTGGAGTTTTGGAAGTAAGCTGGATGGCGAGACGTAGTATTTGTATCTGATATATTTATTCCGCTGTGTATTCTATATGAGGACAAGTTTATATAACTGTCCATTTTTGTATTGAGTTGTATATTGACTCTGATGATTGATGTATGTATAAAATGATATAGTTCTTTGTTTTAAAGATTATTCATTTATCTATTGTATATTGTTCCGCTGCGATATGTGAGATTCTAATATTGTTTTCTGTTCTGATGTTGTTCTATTGTTCTTCTTTCTTCTTCTCTCTTTCTTCTATCTTTTCTTCTTCTTCTACCTTTTTCTTCTATTTAAAACCCTCACTATTGGAGTTTCCGGCACTCGATTGCTCGACAGTCGATAAAGTGAGTATCGATGTCGAATTTTCGAAAGTCGAAAATTCCTGTACGTGACACTAGATGTAATGGGAGGATATTGTTATAATAGATTTTGAATCAAGTGTTAATTTCATCAGATGTAATAAAGAAAGTGCATTGAATACAAGAGTGGAAATAAAGATTTACAAATTTTCGAGATTCGAACTGTAATAATTGGATTTAATTGCAATAAAATAAAATTTAATATCTAGATATTATGTAAATATAAACTTAGAGGAAATTTGGAGATATTTACATAATAGAGTATGGATCCAATGGTAGTCTCATCTATTGGATACCATAGATTGAATAATTGAATGAAGGTCAATAAAAGGGAATTATTGCAAATCTAATTTATAATTTGTGGATATAATGAAATTGAAATTTAACGCTGAAATAAATAAACAGGAAATTATTGTCAAGGACAAAATTTCTCAGCATTTTTGCCTCAAGGACAGACCTTCAGTATTTTAGCCTGAAGGACAACTTTCTTTAGGTATCAGTTTTTAAGTTTTTAGGTATCAGTTTGTAGTTATCGGTAGTAGATTTTAGGTATCAGTTTTTAGTTCGGTAGCAGTTTTGGAAGAATGTTTGTCCTTATGAATAATTTTAAAAGAATGTTTGTCCTTATGAATAATTTTTAGGAGAATGTTTGTCCTTATGGTTAAAATATCGAGGTGGTGTCCTTGAGGATAAAAATATACAAATTTTTGTCCTTTAAATTAATTTCCCCATAAATAAATTAGTTAACTCTAAATTTACGTCTAGATTTGGTTTAACTAATGTGAATGATTAAGAAAATAAAAGTGTTAAATATTGTCAATTTCAGAATGTAAATAGGAAATTTGATTTAATTAATTTATTTTAAATTTATTTACTAAATGGAAAAATAGCCATTTTGGCCACTGACTTGGATTTCGACGAAACCAGTTTCATCGGATCCGTAATGGTGAATTAGAATAGTGTTTCAAGTTTCGTAGCGATCGGACTTGTCGTTTGATCGTACGAACTCGAAACGCCTTGAAATTTATGCATTTGAAATCAATTTGAAAATTTTAATTTTAGCATATCTTCTTCATACGATGCAATTTGAACCTGAAACCTTTTCCATTGCGTTTGAAATATTTTAAAACACCTATTTTGATATAAGGGGTTACCCAATTTCATTCCAGAGTCAGAACGGGCTTTTGGGCCACTTCGGCGTTAGCGCGTATATCTGTTTTATTCATCTATTCTATTTTCAATTCTGCCTATAAATATCCCGCTGTAAACCCTAGCAGCCTCTATTCCTCATTTCTACATACAATTTCATTTGCTCTTCCTCATTCCAATGGCTGCAAACCCTAATCTTCCCAATCCAATTTCAATTTTATATATAAAAAAAAATTTGCGGATCTGCAGCAACTTCGGGTCGCACTTCGAGTTTCAGAGGCAAAAACGCTGCATCTACTTCGGGTCAGGAAGAATATGACTCGGGTCGTTCCGGGTCGTTTTCGCAAAAACTCCAAGCAAGCACGGGGATTTGAGGCTGTGGACCGAAGTTGAACCCGAAGTCAACCCAGGACCAGAATTTTCCAATCTTCAAATTTTCATAACTTTTTCATACGAGCTCGGATTCATGCGCGGTTTGTTTTGCTGGGATCGTATCGAAATTCCGGACACTATGATGCCGGTTTGGATGAATTTGGAGACTGTTCAAATTTTGGGTTTAAATTGGTTTTAAATTCAATTTAAATCCAAAGGTGAGTGTTTTAACCCACTCACAACTTCTAAGATTTCTTATGTTGTTAAATTAAATTTTGATGTGATTTAAAATTTATCTATGATTGTTTGGGCATATATTTAATCATCATCTCAGTTAGATGGCATTTACTTAAATTAAATTGTTACTTGATTTTATTATTGCATATAATTTGCCAGTTAAATTTATTTATTATTGCATATAAATTGCTAGTTGAACAGTTATTAATTTTTATTGAATATAAAATATTCGTTGATGCATGTTATATTTTATATGCTTTATATTGATGTTTTGTTTAAATTGGATGATGATTGTAATAAATGGTTGTTTATTGATATTTGGATGAATGGATGCTATATTTTATATTGTATAAACTGCAAGTTATTATGCATTTTCATTTCATTCGGGATTGCGGTTTGAAATGATATATAACCGTAAACTTTTATTTTTAAATTACGGATTGAAATGATAAATATCCGTATCACTTGACCATAGGATAGAAAATTATATACAGGCACCGTGGTCTATATATAAAATATTTTAAAGTGATTTTCTATGGTTTGGAAAGAAATACACGGTTTAATAAATATTAAATTTTGATATTATATAAATATTATTTTATATATAGTAAAATTCTAAAATTTAAGCTATGTGTAACTTAATGATGTTTTAAGTTTGATTTACGAATGTTTCAAGTTTGAGCTTTATTTAAGGGATATTGAATTTATTAAATAAATATTTCTAAACTAAATAATAGTAAATTGAATTAAGGTATATATAAGATTATCAGATTTGGTTGGGTATTTTGGAATATTTAAAGACTTGAAATATATCAAAATTGAAATGTTTTATTGAAATTAAGGTATTATTGTTTTCAAAGTATTGGTTTTCGAAATTGTTATAACTTTGAAAGTAATATGGTTTGAAAATGAATTTATTTGAAATGGAATTTATTTAAGAATTATCTATGAATATATTGATTGGAAACCTATTGAAATTGAAAATTTAGAATATGACTTCAAAATGTGGTTTGGGTTTAAGATGATTTAAAAGAATATTTCAAGTTTATATAAATTAAAGAAAGATTAGTGATTGGAAATTGGTTTTATTTATATAAGATATTATTGAATTTTTTTTTTTGGAAATGGAAATGAAATATTATTGAATTGGGTTTTGAAATGGAAATAATACATTGATAATTTGGGTTTGAAATAGTAATTATATTTTGGTTTAAAGTATATACTATTTTGAAGTAAAGATATGTTTTGAAATGGCAAAAATATTTTGGTTTTAAGTATATACTATTTTGAAGTAAAGGATATGGTTTGAAATGGCAATAACATTTTGGGTTTTGAAGTATATACTATTTTGAAATAAAGAATATGTTTTGAAAGGGAAATAATTGTGTTTTAAAAGTATATATATATTTTTAAATGACCACGGTGTTATAATAACGTTTGGTTGTTAAAGAGACCATGATCGGTTATGGACATACTCTCTATCAATACCAAAAACCACTTTGACAACTATGTACGCGGTGGAGTTTCCAGAATGAAGTAGGATGGTGGCGACGATCCTAAGGTATATACGTGGACCCAACTCCCGTGAGTTGGCATAAAGTGGCTAAAACAGGAGCGATCTCGGACCAGTGAGGTAGCACCTCTTATCGGACGCACTTCTTCGATTCCATTCTATTACTTTGTGATTTTCGGTGGCCACCCTTCGATTTGGGAGTGTTGTTCGAGGTGGATGGTAGTGGTTGCTATGCGCTCCATCAGTCCGTGTGCGTAATTGGTATATCTACCATGGCATTGCCTAGTTGTGCCGTGTCACCTACCATATCGAGCTTTACTACGATTTGTGATTTCTCCCGTAGCCTTTGGAGTATCGAGGGTAGCCCCCATTTTGGGTGTATGCTAATACTAGATAGACTACTGGGACTATTACGTGTTAAGGGCTATATGGGTAACCCCTTGACTCTATTAAAAAGTATGTTTATTTTATATTAGACATTATTATAATAGCGAATATTACTACATAGTAAATAGTTTAACGGATCCTTAGGGGATGTGAATCCCGAGCATCTCTTAAGTTACTGCACTCACGTTAGACACTGGATAGGAGATGTCAAATCCCGTAAACATCTCTGACGCCGTTCCACTCATATATTTATCATTGATTTAACTTACATAAGATCTTTTAGTTCTGACTCGAGTGTTTTGTCTTTTCAATTCGCTCGGGTCAGCCTGAGCATTTCAGGATTTGAAGGCCCTATTTCTGAAGGACGAAGACGAAGATTTTATTATTACTATTTGTGATATATACCACTACACCATTGTATTCCGCTCCATAATTATCATTCTCTGGTATGTGTAACTCTGATATGTATTGTATAAGTATAATCAAATGTTTTGTAAAACAGCTTCATGAACTGTTATTTGATTATTATATTTTATCGTTCCGCTGCAAGATTCTATTTTGTTTCTTTTATTTCTCCACTTTTTCTTATTTACCCCATAACAATCCACCCTTCTATATGATTTAAGTTGGCACGTGTGTCTGCTTAAGCATACAAAAAGGTGGGATGTTATAGTCGCTTGACGACGTGTTACTGCCTGGGCCAAATGACCGGCCACATGATCCCCCAGAGGGGTTTACTGCTTTCAACCATCACACTTGCACAGCGGGGACACTTCCTCCCTTTAATCAATATATAAGGGAGATGTTATCATTCCTTAGAATAGCTCCATCCCAGCTGCACCCCAACGGGTATGCGTTGTTGAATAGCACCTTTATCCTGTTTATGGAGATCCTCTTTCGACTGCCGAAGCCGATCGAAATCAGATATTTATTTAACGCCAAGAGCCGTGGAGACAGCCCTTCTTTCACCTTCTTGGAAGCGATCAAAAACTGTCACATTGTAATGGGCTCCTGGGGAAGGCTAAGTTACTTTAAAACCGAATGGTTCTACGTTCGGTGCCCCCTTGGATTTGCTAGGCGGTGGTTGGATTGACGTAAGCGTTGTCATTTTTCTCTTAAATCATCTAGATATTAGAAACTGGCCTCAAAACTGACATACTTTTCCTCTTTTATAGCTGCAATCTCTCGACCTGACGGTGCATACTTCAGAGAGCTAGTTCGGATCCTCCAAGCGTTTCCGGGCGAAGAGAGGCATATCGACTTGGTTCTGACCGACAGAAATTTGTGGACCGTCGGGCTGATAGAACGGAGGCAGAGCATACGGTTGGAAGGGACACTTAGAGTGGTCTCGAAGAAACGGGCGAAGCGCAAAGCGCCCGCAGTCGTGATAACCGAAGAAGTTGATCCAGAGAGAACGCCTACCGATACTGAGCTCCCAGTTGGGCCTTCTTCCGATGTCCAGGATTCAGGAGGAAAGAGAAAAGGCAAGGCTGTTGCTCACAAACGTTCCAAATCCGAGAGGTTTAAATCTGTGGTCATGTCCTTGCCCGTCCCGGGGATTAGAATTTTGGACGCTCCTTCCCCGCCAGTAAAGAATCCTTTTGAAGGGCTTGCTGATATTCCGATTCCAGATTTTGTGTCGTCTCAACACGACGTCGGGATGGAGGAGCTTGATAATGCTCTTGAACTGAGCGGGTCGCTTTCTATGAGTGCGGCCGACATTTCCGGTTGGTCGGGGGATTGAACATGCATACACTTCACTACACTACATGATTCACAACTGTAAATCGTCCAACTTAGGAAATAACTAACTCTTCCTTCGTTTCTCATTTTCAGATACTATGTCTGGAAAAGGATCGATGCTCGGGAATCTTCGCTCGGCCCGAAAGGCTTCTTCTTATTATGATTCCCGCAGGAGGGACTCTGATAGAGACCGCGATTGCGAGTACTCTAATCAAGATAGGTATGGGGCGACATGGACAGAGAATACAGACATCGGTCTAGATCACGCTCTCCTCCTCCTAGACTTCCATCTCTACCTCCCGTTTTTGTTCCACACCCGCCAAAGCCTCCTCGTCACAGCCCATCTTCTCATACTTCTAGATTTGAGACTCATCTTCCGAAAGTCGAGACCACGGCCCCCATAATTACAAAGAAGGTCTCAACTGAGCCCACAGGAGAAGGGGCCCTTAAATTGGCTCAGATGAGGAAGGATTTTCCGAATATTTGCTTCGATGGCTATGTCTTCCCACCACACTTAAAAAGAATTCCATCATGGGTAGAAGGCACGATGCATGACTACGTCCATGATATCTACACCCAGTATAGAGAGTGGGTAAAGGCTGCAGAGAAAGCTTCTAAGGTGGCCTTTGAGCGAGCCAAAGCGCTTGAGAAAATGGAGACCGAACTCGCTCAAAGGGACCGAATCATTCAAGTGCTTACTGCTGAGTCCAAGTCATCTCGGAAGTCTGAAATTGAGGCCACCAAAAAAGCAGATGAAGCGAATGTGGCCATGGAGAGGTTGAGGCAGACTCATGTTGCCTTGGTGGAGGAGATGGGCCATCGGAACACTACAGTCACCACCGAGCGGGATGCGGCAGTCAAGTAACTCAATGAACTCAAGGCAAAATTCGCTGACATGGCCAAGGAAAAAGATGATGCAAACAACGCAGCCAGGAGGCGTGCGAACAAGCTATCCTACTCAGGGGTGAACAGGATGCGGCTGTGGCTAAAGTCCATAAGGTAGAGACTGAGGTTGAGGAGAAAGTGAAGTCAGCCGAGTCCAGGCTAGAGGCTGACATCGAAGACCTTCTCATTGTTTATAACGCTAACGTGCTGAGGCACAGGGGTCTAGCCTGGCTTGATGATTATTCGATGCATCTTTTCAACGCTTGGGGCCGGCTGGTTGAGGAAGAGAAGGAGGCGCATCTAGGCGAGTCTGTGGATGAATTTGAACTCGAGAATCACATCCTGAATGAAGATGAAAGGAAAGTTCTCCATGATTCAATGATTCTGCATGAGAAGGAAAGACTTGGCGCCCAACACTTTGAGGTAGGAGAGGGTTCAGGGGTTGACCATCATGAGACGAGTCTTGAAGTTCCAGTGTCAACCCAACCCGAATCCTCGTCCACGGTCGATCCCCAAACTATACCAGCCTACAATCCGGATTAGCCGCAGATGTCTTCAGCTACAGAGCAAGTTACTGAAGCCGCTCTACCACCTACGAGTCAAACTAAGAAAGGTACTCTGAACTTTCCGCGTATCTGCTTTAAGTCAGAATCTTTTATCTGAATTAAATTATGATAGTTCTCTTATTTTTGTCCAGTGATCGATGCTGCACCGGCCATGCCTCCTACTACTCAAGAATCTTATCAGACGCAGGAGGCTATCGTGACCGAAGCAATCACCGTAAGCACAACTGCCCCACTCGACGATATGCAGGGGAATACGATTGTGTTTGATGAGCAGCTGATGGAAGAACTCTTTCGCCGTCATGGTGATCCTTTAGTTGACTTCCCATTTGTCATGGGTGGAGGCGCTCCTGCTACAAGTTCTTCAATGCCGACCACTAGTGCCCAAAGCGAGGCTCGAGCGGTTACTGAAGAAGAGATGTTCGCCCAAATTGACGCTGAAATGGCAGCAGCGGCTCATGGTGGCAGTTCTGGAGGTGGGATGGCAGCACCGGGACCAGCTCCACTTAGAATGATATCTCCCGGTGGCACCGTTTTCATCACTAGCGTGTCCGTTCCACCTTCTGTTCTTGATCATGCTCCTCTGACTCCGCCCGCAGGAAGCATTCCTATTCATACGAGCTCGGAGGAGGATGTTGAGATCATGCCCCCGCTTGGAAACCGACCACCGACAAGCAAAGGCTCAAAAAGGAAAGATAACGGCGGCTCCAGCGGGCCTGCACCGAAAAGGAAGCTGAGGAAGAAGAAATATTATACATGCTTATTCAGTGTATTTTGACTTTCATTTTGTTGGCCGTGTATAGATGCGGGTTCGGCCCCTGCTAGTAGGAATTTTGGAAACTTGTACACGAACTTCTTTTATAAACAATAGAAATGAAACTTCTCCTTTTTGACTTATTTTCTGTCATTGTGTATTTGCCTAAGTGTTTCAATATCTGAAGTGCGCTTGTGAAGTTTCAGCTTCCGAAATAAAGTTTGTTTTTGTTCGTCAAGTTCGGGTACTATGGACATGGTTTGCGACCAGGAAGCAAGCTGGATTTTCTACGTCGCATCGCTTCAGTCAATGGTCGATGCTTAAGTCCTGCCCCCCAGTCTTGGGGGTGAGTAGTTGAACATCAATCAGTGGTTGCTTCTTGCTTGCATCACGCTGAGTCTAGGGCCACAGAACGGATGCCTGAGTTAGGTGGAGACTAAGCGGTTCTTCCACGTTTGTCTGATTGTCGATGATCATATCCGCACTCCGGGGATTCTCATTCGTTTACCGGCGGTTGGTCGCGCCGGCTTAAGTTTTAACCATATGTCCGCGATTTGGGACTTGGAATCGACATTTATACTTCAACTCGCACTCTGGGAGTTCGGAGTTGTTGAGTAGACGGTCAGTCACATCTGCTATATGTTTTTTGGATTTTGTTCGCACTCTGGGAACGAAAGGTGTATCATGATCGTGGACGGTCGGATCACATCCACCCTGAGTTAACAAGCGAGGTCGTTAGATGGACGGGTCCATCCTCCTCAAACTTGGTGCGGATACAGACGAAGTCATTGGGCGGACGGATCCATCCTCTCCGTAGACGTATCTTTATACTCCAGTTCGCACTCTGGGAATCCAGAGTTGGTGTTTATACTCCGTTTCACACTCTGGGAGCTCGGAGTTGATGTTTATACTCCAATTCGCGCTCTAGGAATTTGGAGTTGGTGTTTATACTCCGGTTCGCACTCTGGGAACTCGGAGTTGATGTTTATATTCCGACTCGCGGTCTGGGAGTTCGGAGTTGATGTTTATACTCCGCCTCACACTCTGGGAGTTCGGAGTTGATGTTTATACTCCGTTTCGCACTCTGGGAATCCGGAGTTGATGTTTATACTCCGGTTCGCACTCCGGGAACTCGGAGTTGATGTTTATACTCCAATTCACGCTCTGGGAATTTGGAGTTGATGTTTATACTCCGTTTCGCACTCTAGGAACTCGGAGTTGATGTTTACACTCCAATTCACGCTTTGGGAATTTGGAGTTGATGTTTATACTCCGACTCGCACTCTGGGAGTTCGAAGTTGAATGAAGGATTGTCGTGTATCAATCCTTTCTTGACTTTGATGTGATGACTGGTCCCCAAGCTCGGGTTTCACTTAGCGAGTGATTGGTCGCATCGCAGGCACTCCCTATTTGAATAAATTCCACCGTATGGTGGAACTTAGCTCTCCGTGCATAGTGATGATCATATGAAACATTTCAAGTAAATCACAACTCTGGCTCGAAGAGATTGCATTTTATTGCTGAAATAAGAAAATATGGCAAAGTCAGTTGCCTTATTACAAATTCTAATTTCGAAATGCAGAAACAAATTGCAAAATGGAAAGTAACCTAAATGGGTAAAGATAGCCTGTCATGTGTAATAGCGGCGAAGGCTCTCGCTATTCCAGGCTCATGGCAGAGTAAGACCGTCGACGGTCGATAATTTGAATGTGCCATCTCCGAGCCTTCATTCAATAACATACGGTCCTTCCCATATCAGCTTCATATGCGAAGGAACCGGATAGATTCTTTTCAAGACGAGATCGCCAAGTTCAAAGGTTCGCAGACGGACCTTGGCGTTATACGATCGGGCGACTCGACTTCGATGCACTGCTGCCCTCAAATCAGCTTCTTCACGCTTCTCATCTAATAGATCGAGAGATTCAGAAAGTAATATAGCATGTCTTCGGATCATAGTATGTCACACGATGAGAAGGTACTTCTAGCTCGATTGGAATAACGGCTTCTGAACCGTAAAAGAGAGAGAATGGAGTGTGACCGGTCGCGGTCTTGTGAGTTGTTCGGTAATCCCACTTGCCCCCGACCTTTTCCAGTCGTTTTTTCAGAATGGATTTTATAACTTTATTAACTGCTTCGACCTGTCCGTTTGCCTGAGGGTGTGCAACTGCAGAGAATTTCTTTTGGATGTGAAATCGTTTGTAGAAATCTTTAAATTCAGCGTTGTCGAATTGGGTTTCGTTGCCCGTAATAATGGTGTATGGCAGACCGAATCGACAAATGATGTTGCGCACTACAAAGTTGATTACTTTCTTCATTGTTATGGTTGCAAGAGCTTCGGCTTCAGCCCACTTTGTAAAGTAATCAACTACGACGATGGCGTATTTCGCACCACCTTTTGCCAGAGGTAAAGCACCAATGATGTCGATGCCCCATATTGCAAACGGCCACGGGCTGACCATTTGCGTTATCTCGGTAGGAGGAGCTCTAGGAATTCGGGCATATTTCTGACACCTATCGCATTTCTTTGCATAATCCGACGCATCACGATTCACAGTCGGCTAGTAATATTCGTATCGAAGTATTTTCTTGGCAAGTGCTTGCCCCCCAGTGTGATCGCCACATTCTCCCTCGTGCACATCGTGCAATACTCGTTTAATTTCATCGTGAGTGATACACCGGAGTTGAGGGACTGAGTACCCTCTTCTGTACATGATTCCATTCTAGATGGTAAAGCGTGAGGCCTTCCGAAGGATTTGTCTCTTTTCACTCCTACGCTCCGGCAGGGTTCCGTGCTCAATGTAATTTCTGAGTGGAGTCATCCATGAATCCTTTTCGAGGATGGTTTCGCATACCCTGTCTATTTCTGCCCGGTCAATGCTTGGGGAGGATAGCGTTTCTATGGGAACGAGTCCCATTTGCTGAGCTTCACCTGTGCTGGCCAGCTTCGCTAATGAATCGGCTTTTTGGTTGCGTTCTCGAGGTATACAATAAATGGCATAATAATCAAACTGATTTAGTACTTTCTGAACTCGAGCTAAGTAAGCAGCCAACCTTCGATCTCTTGCTTGATACTCTCCCCGTACTTGACACACAACTAATTGTGAATCACAATAAATTTCCACAGCGATAATTCTCAAATCTTTAGCAAGTTTCAAGCCAGCTAAGAGGGCTTCATATTCAGCTTCATTATTAGTCGCATGAAAATCGAACTTCAAAGCATAGCATATGGATTGGCCTTCGGGAGTTTCAAGTACAACACCAGCGCCCGAACACCGATCGTTAGATGCACCGTCGGTATAAAGCTTCCAGACGTATTCGGAGGATTTACTGGTTTCGGGCAAGTCCTCTGGAACGGTAAACTCAGCTATAAAATCGGCTAGGACTTGTCCTTGCATGGCTTGTCTTGGAGTGTAAGTAATGTCAAATTGGCTCAGTTCGATGTTCCACTTGAGTAACCTACCAGATGTCTCAGGCCGCGAAAGGACCTGTCGTAACGGCTGGTCGGTGTAAACAATAATGGGATGTGCCTGGAAATATGGTCGGAGCTTCCTTGACGCAATAACCAGGCAATAAGCCAACTTTTCTAGCTTCGGATAATTCCTTTCGGCCCTAGTCAATCGCCTGCTGACGTAGTATACCGGCTTTTGTATCTTGTCTTCTTCTCGAATTAATGCAGCGCTGATAGCGTTTTCTGTTATCGCCAAATATACGAACAACTTCTCATGATCAATGGTCTTCAACAGGATAGGTTGTGTAGATAGATGCTGAACTAGTGCTTGGAAAGCGCCCTCACACTCCGTGGTCCATTCAAAGTTTCGTTTCCCTTTTCGGATCAGATCGAAGAAGGGAATGCATTTGTTAGTGGACTTTGAAATGAACCTGCTCAATGCTGCTACCTTTCCATTGAGACTCTGGACTTGTTTTATGGTTTTCGGAGTTTCGAGATTTTTGATTGCCCAAATCTTTTCAGGGTTAGCCTCGATTCCCCGAGCGTTAACGATGAATCCAAGGAATTTTCCGGATGCAACTCAAAAATGACATTTTAGTGGATTTAGCTTCATTTTGTATTCCCTAAGTATGTTGAATATAGTTTCCAGGTCTTTAACATGGTCGGTGGAGAGTCGTGACTTCACAAGCATGTCGTCTACATATACTTCCATTGTTTTCTCGATTTGGTTGGCAAACGTTCGATTGACCAATCGTTGATAAGTAGCCCCGGCATTCTTGAGTCCGAATGGCATAACTTTGTAACAGTAAAGTCCCAGATTGGTTACGAAGCTGGTATGTTCTTGATCGGGTAAATACATCGGTATCTGATTGTAGCCAGAATACGCATCCATGAAGGATAAGAGTTCATGCCCAGCTATCGAATCTACTAGCTGGTTAATTCTGGGAAGCGAGAAACTATCTTTGGGACATGCTTTATTCAGATCAGAATAATCGACACATGTTCTCCACTTTCCGTTCGGCTTTCGAACGAGCACGGGATTTGACACCCATTCAGGATATAGCGCATCCCGAATGAACCCGTTCGCTTTAAGCTTTTCTACTTCTTCTTTAAGGGCGGCAGATCTCTCTAGATCCATACCATGCCTTTTCTGTTTGACCGGGACATGTCGCGGGTCAATGTTCAGAGTGTGGCTCTCGATGTCCGGCGAGATCCCACACATATCGGAATATGTCCAGGAAAATACGTCAAGTTTGCCCGCAGAAATTCAACCAATTCCTCTTGAGTTTGCTGGCTTAGCTGAGATCCAATCTTTATCATTTTCGAGTCATCGTCATTGTCATCTGGGACATCAATCGTCAGTTTGGCCGGGGATGCTTGACTTTCTTTAGATTCTCCTTCATCTTCAGCTTCTCTTGGGTCAAGATCTTTGAGGAATTGGCTGGGGTGCCCGGGCCTAGACCAGGGCGTTAATTTTCAATTGTCGGCAAAGCGCACGTAGAGAGATTCCTCCACGCCCTTTCCTTTCTCCTTTCGCTGCGCTTCCTGCAGCTCAGCGACATAACAGGCTCTGGCAGCAGCCTGATCTCCCTGAATGATTCCTACTCCGTGATCAGTGGGAAATTTTAAAGTCAAACACCACGGGACAATGGCTACCCTGAATTCAGTGAGGGCCGGCCGACCCAGGAAAGCATTATAAGGGGAGTCTATGTCCAAAACAATGAACTACAAAATCCGTACTCTCCGATGTTCTCCAACTCCCAACTCTACTGGCAGTTCCACCATTCCAGTGGGTATAGTAGGACTTCCGTTGAAACCATGGACTCGGGTTTGACAAGGCTTCAAGTCCGTGTCTTCCATTCTCATTTGATCATAAGCTTGCTTGAACAAAATATTCACAGAGCTCCCACTGTCAACTAAGATTCTCTTCATCCAAGCGGGACCTACCTGAGCTGAGATGACCAGTGGATCGATAGTGGGGGCTTCGACTTTATCAGCGTCTCTGTTCCTGAACACGATATCATCCATCATCGTCTTCTGTTGCTTGGCCGGAGCCCTTTCATCAATACTACTATAACACTCGAAGTTCGCATGCCTGATAGAACTGACATATGACTCCATTTCCTTACAACTTCGATCTGCTGGGTGAGGACCACCACTTATTGTATTGATAACCAACCTCCCTCCTGTACGAGCGGGTTCCTCCTGTCTTTCCTAATTCGATGCACGATTCTGATTTGATGGGCCCGCACCACCAGACTGCGACACCCGCACATACTGATCCAACTTTCGTTCACGTATCAGTTTTTCGATGAGGTCTTGTAAATGACAACACTCATTGGTGTTGTGGCCATAACTCTCATGAAATCTACAAAACTTTCCTGTTTGGATTTGTCTTTCAGTTGGTGGCTTCGGGGCAGGTTTCTTGTACTGCATGGTATTGCAGGTCTGCAAATACACATTTTCCAACGACGTGTTCAATGGAGTGTAATTTTCGTACAAGAAAGCTCTACGCCGTGGACCACGATTCTGATCGCTTTTTTTGTTTTGATTTCCATTGTCCCTCTGCTGATTCTATTTATTTTGGATGTTCAACTGAACTTTTCCAGAACTATCTCCAGATTGTTTAACAGCGATGTTACTTTGGATTCCTTCGATGTTGGGCCCTGCGTCATCCTACTTCCTAGACTGTTTCGCATCCTCCCTTCTCAAGAATTGGGCTGCCTTGGAATAGAAACGGTCCAATGATGCAGGTGGTTTTCCAGCTAACCAATTCCCGAACTCGGAATCAGCATCAATCCCCTTAGTCAACGCCATCAGGATAGAGTTATCATTGGGATTGCTTATTTCTGCACACGCAGCATGGAATCGCTCCAAGTAACGTCTAAGTGTTTCTCCGGGAGCTTGTGTAACACTAGATAGAGTGTTAACATCTTTAGGCCTCGCTACGTGCATACGGAATTGTTCAACAAACTTGGTGGCCATCTGATCAAAACTAGAAATGGATCGTGGTGGCAAACGAGTAAACCACATGGTTGCAATGCCCCCTAGGGAAATGGGAAAACTACGGCATTTTACTGCATCATCAGCTCTTGCAGCATTCATCAGCCATTCGTACTTCGGGATGTGTTGATTGGGATCAGAACTTCCTTCATAGACTGGCAAAGTTGGCATCCTGAAGCGCCGAGGTGGTTCATCATATAATATGTCATCGATGAAAGGGGTATGACTCCGGGAGATTCCCCAGTCGTCATTGCTAAGACCTTGGCTTTCACAGATCATTTGGTGAATCATTGTTAGTATATCCGGCACTCGGATACTTGGAGCATGTTGTGCCAAGGTGTGGTCGGGTTCCACAGCGCGAGTCTGGACCGGACGCGATCGACGGTCCATACCTCGCCTCCTTGGTTCAACATTCTCTGGGACATAAGGCTCTAGAGTCTGCTCTCGTCGGTTACGTTGAGGATCGGCTTGGTTTCTAGCATCAACTCCGTGTTCGGTAGTGGTGGTAGTCGCAATGTTGCCTGTAACATGGTAAGGAGCAGCACCTCCTCGAGATGAAGGTTCTGGATAGTGACTAGCGGATGGTCCAGTTCGGGGTTGTCCAAGATTCGAAGTAGGTTCGTGTCCTGTAGCCTGGGTGTAGCTTACATCCAACCGTGGGCGCGTGGATCGGTGATGACCGTCCGATGAGGCTGGTTGGACAACTTTGTGTTAGCGCGCAGTTGTTCAGTTAGCTGTTGGCGACTCTTGGTCAACTCTTGAAGCAACATCTGGAATTCTTGTCTAGTGACTGGGCCTGATGGATCTGAAGGTCCGACAACATCTTGGTTGGATGGAGGCAATTGCACGGGATTCTGCCTGTCCCGTCCTCCCTAATCAGCAGCTGTAGAGGTAGTCCGTGTACTTACCATGGTGAGGTGATGAAAGTCCTTTCCTAGATCTGATGCAAATCTGAATAGAATGGAAGAGCTTCAAAGTTCTATATCTGGATCTTCTTCTTGGATTTATGCAATCCGATATAGATAGGAGATCCAAAGAGCAGAAGAAAAATTGGGTTCTCTCAATGAAAGCACCAAAGTGTTTGTACCAAAATTGGGCACAACACTCTTCGAAAGTTTTTGAAGAGATAAAGTGAAGAAATTAAATGAAAAAAGAAGAATTATCTAACAAAAGCTCCAAATTTCAGATATGACAATAATTAAAATGCAAGGAGACACAAGAATTTAGAGTGGTTTGGCGTATTGCCTACGTCCACTATGAAGTAGTTTGCTTTATTGATCTTTTTTTGATGTCTACAACTGAATTCAGTGAATTACAGCAGATAATTATGATTAGCAGCAGTGAAATTCGTTGGTAGCAGCAGCAATGGAGTTTAGATCTGGATCCAGCAGAGTCTAAGCGTTGGAGATCTCAAAGAAGAAGAAGAACCCCTTTTCTCTTAGCTTTGGGGATCTATTTATAGGTGTAGGAGGCTGGTACTTTGCTCAGATCTCGGGAGACCCTCTCTGGCATGTGACCAGGTCCGCGTGCCCAAGCCCGTGAAGTTTCGGTCCGATCCGTGGTCGATACGAACAGATTTTGTATCGATCAAGATTTCATCCAATGGAGTCGAAATTTGGCGTGGGCATTCTTTAACATGTACGTAGTCTTTTGTGAAAATTTCATAGCATTTGGACTTGTAGATTAGGAGATATGATCGATACGAAATGGGATTCTCGGTTGGCTGTTTCGTTCGACTCCCTTATTTCGACTCGCTCTCGTTCGTATCGCTGTTCGACTCGGTGACGTGGCATGCGTCCTTCGCATCGATCTGCAACGTACCTAGTTCGAATTGATGAAGACAGTCTAGTTCGAATCGGTTGATGTTGGCTTGTTCGCATCAATGGGAGGTGTGCGTTTCGTATCGATTGGTAATTGATCGATACGAATAGAACCTTTAAGACTAAGCGATGCGAAGCAAATGCAAGTGTTCGTTGCCGATGGATACAAAGTAGGCATTGGTTGATCGAGTCGAACTGTTGCTTCCTGATGGATATGAATTTGGTCGAGTCGAACAGTAGTTCCATGATGGAGTCGAAGTGGAGCGAGTCGAACAGTGGTTTTCTGATGGATGCGAAGTGGACTTCCCATATGTATTTGAGCTGAGCGAGTCGAAGTGTAGTTGGTTTTCATCCACTTTTGTATCGTTCGTAACTTGAACATGCGAACTCGGATTGACTTGAAATTTGGAACGCTGACTCCCATGGCTTAGTTTGTCATGTTATATTAATTTTAGCTCGATCCAGACTCGGACAAAATTCGTCGATATCCATAGTGAGCCCGTGTATAACCGATCTCTAGGACGGACCGTCATTGGTTACTAGTCAATTCCTTGGTGTTACGGCCTTGCCAAAAGGCGGGATAACAATTTCTGTACCGTTATTTCATTTTAATTAAAATCATATAACACAACAAAACAAATAATTAATTAACTATAAATCAATTAAATTAAAAACCACAACTTAAATATCCCACTTAAATGCTCTGCTCAAATACCTCGAGCCGCAAACGCATTCCCCGTTCATCAATCTTCCTCGTTCATCAATCTTCCTCGTTCATCAATCTTCCCCGATCAAGTACCCCACTCAAATACCTCGTTTTCGTTCGTCATAAACACATATATAATGAGAAAATTTGGATATCCACATACAAATAGATGTTTATATGGTTTGCTAGAATATGTTATCTTATTTTTAGAGCAATTCCCATCGTAGCAACTCCAAGGGTGAAGCATTCGGCCCAAATATCGAGGACGAATATTTATTAAGAGTGAAACAGAAAAACCATTAATGAGCATCCATGTAAATTTACATAAAGTCTAAACACCGACCATTAAATGGGCTATTAAATGAGACGTATTCAGACGTTCATTTAATGAAGAGTTTAAACCTACTCTCATTTAATAGACATACAAGGCTAGATGTTTATTAAATAAAAGTTTATTTGTTGGGCTTCCCGGTTCAACTTTGAATATTTGGTGTCAATAATATTCAAGGTTGAATCAGTTTGGGATAATCTTAGTTTTAACTGGTAACGAAGCATGAATATTTAAAGTAGCGGTGTAGAAAGTGTTGTGGTGATAAGTATTACCAAGTAATTTTGATGAATTATTTTTATGTTTTAACATAGGTATAGGCAATTCATTCAATAAACCAAAGTTTTGTAATGCAATTGATTATCATGTCGGTGTTGGGTTGATGAGGGTTAAGAATAGATAATGTATGTTTTTCCCCCTTCAAATTAATACCGAGCGAACTCTACAGCGATGCCATAACTCATGTATAACAAGTGAATGTTTAATTACCACGAATGCTTGCATATTTCCCAACAAAATATAAGCTGATTTTGTACAGGATAAGTTAGAATTTGTGATATAATTCAGAAAGAGATTGAAGAGAAAAGATGAATTGTTTTATTTTATTCACACTGATTATTTACATGCCTATTCAGGTTTTTATATAACAAAGAAAATACATAAACGGGCTTGGGCTGCTTGCTATGAAAACCCGCTCCTTTGAGATAACATAACCAGGTTAACACAACCAGGTTAACCCGTATACATTTCATTTCTCCCCCTCAAACCAATATTAGGGTTAGGGTTCCTTTATGTCCTCCATGGCGGCACTGAAAGGCGATTTTCTCTTCCCTTGATTCTCACAGTCATTAGTTCTTATACAAGTTGCTGCGTACTTCTGTTGATTTAGAATTCGCAGCAGCTTCGATCCTCCTTTCGGAGTTCGATACACGCTCTTCAGATCTGTCTTTGAGTAACTTGCTTGCTGTAGCTATGACTTTGTGAGATGCTTCTTTCTCTTTGCTGGAGACCAGTTTCCTGAGGTCTGTCTTGCTCTCAACTTTCAGATCTGCTCGAAACCTTAGGTAATTTCTTGCAGACAGAGCTTTGGTAAGTGTGTCTGCACGTTGGTAAGCTGAAGGTATGTGGTTGATTTGTAGATTTCCTCTTTGAACTTGTTCACGAACAAAATATAAATCGATTTCGATATGTTTTGTTCGTGCGTGCAAGATTGGATTTGCCGTCATATATACGGTGCTTTGGTTGTCACACCATAATATTGGTTTGGCTGTTGTGTTGATTTGTAGTTCCTTTAGTAGTGATTGTAGCCAGATTATCTCTGTTGTAGCACTTGCAACACTTCTGTACTCTGCTTCCGTGCTTGATCGTGAAACAGTGGTATGCTTCTTTGAACACCACGACACTGGGTTGTCCCCAATATATATGTAGTATCCTGTTATAGACTTTCTGTCGTCAGTGTCAGTAGCCCAGTCTGCATCTGTATATGCTGTGATGTTTAGATTATTGCATGCTCTTAACTTTAATCCAAAATTTGCAGTCCCTTTAAGGTATCTGAGAATCCTTTTTACTGCTTTCCAGTGTTCATCACATGGTTCCTGCATAAATTGGGAAACCTTGTTAACACTGAATGATATGTCCGGCCTAGTAATAGTAGTGTATTGTAGTGCTCCTACAATACTTCTGTATTGTTTGATATTTAATATGGACTCTCCCCTGTTTTTGGATAGTTGTTGATTGCTGACCATAGGAGTAGGTTGAGATTTTGCTTCATGCATCTTTGACTTGATAAGTATCTCTTTAATATAGTTTGTTTGACTTAGCAGCATCTCTGTATCTGTTTTTCTGTCGACTTTAATGCCCAGAAAGTAATTAAGCTTGCCAAGATCCTTGATAGAGAATTGTTTGTTAAGATATTGTATGATGCTTGTAATTTCTGCTGTGTCATCACCTGTTATAATCATATCATCAACATATATTAGAATGTAAGTAATATGATTATTATGACTTTTCACAAATAGTGAGTTATCTGATTTGGTAGATTGATAACCCAGAGAAGTTAGTGTGCTTTTACTCTATCGAACCATACTCTTGGTGCCTGTTTCAAGCCATATATAGCCTTGTTTAACTTGCAGACTTGGTGACTATTCTGTTTATATCCTTGTGGTTGCTCCATGTAAATTTCTTCTTGTAGAATGCCATTTAAGAATGCATTGTTGACATCTAATTGTCTTATGTCCCAATTTTTGCTTAGGGCAATTGTGAGTACAACCCTGATAGTTGTTGGCTTTACCACTGGTGAGAATGTCTCACTGAAGTCAAATCCATACTGTTGAGTATATCCCTTGGCAACTAGCCTTGCCTTGTATTTGGACACTGTTCCATTAGGTTTCTTCTTTAGTTTGTATGTCTATTTGCATCCTATTATATTTTTGTTTGCTGGAGGTTGTACAAGGCTCCATGTTTTATTCTTCATTAATGCTTGATATTCTTCATTCATTGCCATCTTCCAGTTTTCATCTCTGTATGCTTGTTCAAAAGACTCTGGTTCTTCATCATTTATTGTTGCTGCATAGACTTTTGGTTTGAATATTCCTCTTTTGGACCTTGTAATCATGTGATGACTTGGTCTAATTGATACCTCAGTGTCAGTTGATGCTGAGCTATCAATCTCACCAGTGTTGTCCTGAATTTGTTCTTGAGACCTGTCAGTACTAATTCCTTGTCTTTGATTGCTTGATGTAGTGGGAGGTTGTACAGGTATATCAGACTGCTCTTCTGTTCCATGACCTGGTTCTGGTAACACAGTGTGTTGTGGATCAGAATCACCTGCTTCCTGGAGATTCCATGTCTCAGAATATACAGGTATATTTGAGATAGATGTTCCAGGATTATATATTTTCTGAGTAGTCTTTATATTAGCTGAAGCAAAAGGAAATATCCTATCATTGAATACTACATGTCTGATAATAAATATCTTTCCTGAGCTGTCCAGACATTTGTAACCCTTTTGTTTAGTTGCATAACCCAGAAATGTACATGGATGAGATCTGAAATCTAATTTGTATCTATTATATGGTCTTAGGTAGGGAAAACATAGACACCCAAAAGTTTTTAGGCTATCATAATTGGGTTTAATTCCCATAAGTTTCTCAACTGGACTTACCCCATTCAGTACTTTAGTAGGAAGTCTGTTAATCAAATATACTGAAGTACTAAATAAGTCAGGCCAGAACTTTAGAGATAGAGATGCCTGAGCAAGTAAGGTTATCCCTGTCTCTACTATGTGTCTGTGTTTTCTCTCAACTAGACCATTTTGTTCAGAGGTGTATGGACAAGTGATTCTATGTATTATACCTCTATTTAGGAAGAATTTGTCAAGTGACTTGTATTCACTACCACCATCACTCTGAACTGTTTTAACTTTATGACTAGTTTGTCTTTCAGCTTGGTTAATAAAGTGTATAACAACATTGTAAGTTTCTCCCTTAGTTTTTAGAAAATATATCCATGTATATCTAGTAAAAGCATCAACAAAGGAAATATAATATTTATAGCCATAGTCAGAATTGATGGGTGCAGGTCCCCAGAGATCAGTTGTAACTAAATCTAGTGGCATTTTATACTCAGTAACTGAGTTAGCAAAAGGTAATTTATGACTTTTGCCCATTTGACAGTAAGTACATACATATGGTAAGATAGGATCACTAAAAGAAACTTTAATTTCTTTCAAAACCTGTTTTACAACATTTGCATTAGCATGTCCCAACTTATAATGCCACTGATCAAATATACTGTTATTATTCTCAACGGATGATACTTCACAATTATTGCTATGCTTTGTTTTCTCAACAATGTCTCTGTAGTTATCTGCAGTGAACCTGTACAACCCATTCACTGCATCACCCTGCAAGAGTTTTTCACCTGTTAGTATGTCTTTGATTAAACAGTATTTAGGGTAAAATTCAAAGTACACATTATTATCATGTGCAAATTGAGAAACACTCATAAGATTTTTCTTGATTCTTGGTACTCTTAGTAAATTGTTAAGATATAATTGCCTTTCACCTTTGATGTAGGCATTACCAATATGAGTGATCCCAATAGGTTTGCCATCCCCCATAAATATTAACTGTTTACCTCTGTATTCTTTGTTGCCAAGATTTAAGTTGTCGAGATTATTTGTCAAATGGTTGGTTGCACCTGAGTCTGGGTACCATGCTTCATCTTGTATGTGTTCTGATCTTGCTGTTTCATCTTGATGTTGATTCATGTTGCCACCACTTTGTTTATTTGTTTCTTGCTGAGCTTGTGCCATATTTGCAGTACCGTTACCATTTTTTTGATTGTTTGAGTTTTGTCCTGGTACAAAGTTGGCATTGAATCTGAAATAACACTTAGGTGCAGTGTGACCAATTCTCTCACAAATCTGACATTTAGGTTTGTTGTTGTTGTTGCTCCATCTCCCCCGCCTCTTCCTCTTACAACAGTGTTGCCCCTTTGATATTGCTGATTATTGTGATTTTGATTCTTGTTTTTATTGTTTCCTGAGGCAAAGTTGATAGACATTTCACTGTCTATTGGTTTCTTGAAGTCTAATCTTCCTTCATGTGCAAGGAGGATAGAGCTGACATACTGGAGAGATGGTAGGGTTTCTTGAGAGGATATTATAGCAACCACTGACTCATATTCATCACTTAGGCCTGTTAGGATAGTTAAAACTTGCTCGGTGTTTGACACTTTGTGTCCTGCAGCTTCAAGCATATCACATATGTTCTTGACCTTAGCCAGATAATCTCTCATTGTTTGATTCTCTTTTCTGACATTTTACAACTGTCTTTTGTAATGCATTACCCTTGCTGCAGATTGAGTGTTGAAAATTCTTTCTACTGCTAGCCAAATTTCATTAGCAGTTCTGCAGCCAATTACTTGAGGCAGTAATTTAACATTTATTGATGAAAGTAACCAAGAGCAAATAAGACTGTCTTGCCTTTGATACTTTACATGTTCCCCATTACTTACAGTTTTGTTTTCTGAATCAGTGATAAATTTGGGAGGAACAGCAGTGGTACCAAGAATGAATCCTTCCAAACCATATCCTCTTACTGCAGTTTCGACTTGGACCTTCCAAAGAAGATAATTATCTTCTTCAAGTTGAGCAGTAATGAGTTGTATCTGGGGACTGATTGTGGCTTTCAGGAGATTTTCTGCTGCAACAGTGGATTGTTGTGGTGGATTGAACGAATTATCAGAAGTTTCTGAGTTGTCATCAGCCATTATGAAGTTTCTTGAATAAAGAATGCTCAAGAAATCTAAGATCAGATAAAGTGATCAAGATCTTGCTTCTGCAGAATTCAGGTATGTTGCAACCGAGTTTAGATGATGATGCTTTATCTGATAGACCAGTGGTTTGGCACTTGCCTCCTTTCTGTTTTAATGGGTTTCTTGACTTCTTGACTGATTTTTGATTTCTTTCTTCGAACTAAGATTTGATCAATGAGAAAGAACAGTGCAGCCAGAGTTTTCTAGGCGAGGCACTATTCTTTGGAGACAAATCTTATGTTACCTAGATGATGATGATAAATCTGATAGGTAACTAATCTCCAGATGATGAGGTTTCTCTGATGGAGATTAGTATCTTCTTCTTCTTCTCCTTTTTATTCGAGAAATTTGATGCAGTTTTGCCTTGCAAACTGGCTCTGATACCAAGTTAGAATTTGTGATATAATTCAAAAAGAGATTGAAGAGAAAAGATGAATTGTTTTATTTTATTCACACTGATTATTTACATGCCTATTCAGGCTTTTATATAACAAAGAAAATACATAAACGGGCTTCGACCTGCTTGCTATGAAAACCCGCTTCTTTGAGATAACATAACCAGGTTAACCCGTATACATTTCATTTACGTATACATTTCATTTGGATACAATTTGGCAAGTTTAACAGCCACAACACAAGGGTGGTACAAAACTACAAACAAAGCAACAGATAAGCAGGTGAATAAAATTTATAATTAACACAAGTATCATTGCATAATATCTACAGTGACGTAAATGAACTAGGAAGAAGATGATGTATATACAGACAAAAGCACCAAGTAGAGAAGACTGATACGCAGCCAAAAAAAGCAAAGAAGGGAAGAAAATCAAGCGGTAGGATAAGAGGAATCCATGGCAATGCCGCAAAGCCCTTCCTTAGCAGCCACATTCCTCTGCATGCGTATGTATCCGTTCTCACCCCACGAAGTACCCCATGAGTTTTTAACCAACCAATAATCCATCCCATCGTTGTCTGTGCCGTATCCAACGGCAGTCACGCCATGATCGAGCGAGGTGCCGCATTCACCCGTAAATACCCCGCTTGAATATAACTGAAAAGCAAAGCCTCCGGCATCTATCGAAACCGAAATCGGTTGATTTGCTACGGCCTTAAGAAGCGAAGATTCGCTGTTTGCTGGAACAACCTCGTAACCACTGATTTTGGCAGCGTGAGAAGCCGCCTCTTTCGCGTTGCAAGTGTCGTCTGCTCCTTTGTACGGGTAGTTGGTTTCGGTAGCAAGGCCTTTGTTTTTCATTATGAATTCGAAAGCGTCTTCCATTTCGCCTCCGTTGCATCCTTGGTCTTCCCCTTTTACATCGCAATCTACCAGCTCTTGCTCCGACAGTGATACCAGTTTTCCTGTGCTTATTTGGTTTATTCCTTCTGTTGCCCCTACGGCTGAGAATGCCCAACAGCTTCCTGTTTTTTTTTTTTCATTCATATATACAATAATTCAATCTCAATGTTTTTTTGATCAAATGAGCTGTATATATGAAGCATGATCTGGTAGAAGATTTGGAAGTTCTATATGTATATATACTCACCACATTGACCTTGATCCTTAACAGGAGTCACCGCACCTTTCTTCCTCCAATCCATGCTCGCTGGCGCTGCCGTGAAATTCTCATACCTGAAGCTTGACTGCTTCTTAAAAGTTCCGGAAGGCTTGAGCCCATTACGAGCTCTGAACTCATCGTTCGTAAGATCTGCGAATTTGTTGGCACCAAGCTTGAACCTGTACTGGTTTCCAGCATTGAATGACTTCACCAGTTCCATATTAGCTTCAAATATACTGAACCGCATCGTCTTCTCGGCCGCGTCTTTGTAAACTCGCCCATGCTTTGCCATCCATTGCTCGTGTCTCTCTTGCATTGACATTTCATTTAGCTCCCTGGCTGCCGACACAGATGCAGTCCAAATGGTACTGCTCAAAACTACAATGGCAAGTGATAGGAATATTTTAAGTTTTGAATTTGCCATTTGTTCTGTTTTTATTTTATTTTTATTACTAATCGGATGAGTAAGAATGAAGTGATTCGTTAAAGTGGTGAACACTGCTTCTTTATATAAACAGATGATCATGTGTTTTTTCTTTAATGACAAGCTTAGACTTTGTTTACAAATTAGTTCTGCATGCCGTGCCGTGTTATTCGAGGATCGTATTAATTTAGACTTGAAAAGCAACACTGTTGTTCGTTTTTCCAGTCTGCTTATATATATGATCTGTTTAATGAGAGAGACCAATATTATTAATTACCAGTCTGAATACATAATACATGCTACTGCAAAGTAAAGTTGATGCATGCATGCTGATATAGACATGCACAGTTTTATTTGTTTACTGATCAGTGGTTATACTTGTTTACTTGGCATATGCATGGCCGGCCCAGGGGCAAGCCCACTAAGCCCCTGGGCTGGGACAACCCATCTAGGAATGGGCAACAAATTTTTTTTTCTTACCAAGCTCACCAAGAAAAATTACAAATCTAAAATCACGTTAATCGATTCACCGACTTATCAATCAACCGAACCTAGGGCTTCCGTCCACTCCATTGCCGCAAGTCTGCTGTTGTCGCCCGCCTCCGCCTACCTACTACCGCCTCCACCTGCCTGTTGTTGCCTCTGCCTACCTGTTGTTGTCCAGAGACCAGAATCCAATATTGTTGAAATCCTAAAGCTATTGCTCTTGCCTTTTCTTGTCAAGTTAGGTGATTTTGATTTTCTTTTATTTAGTGAAACCCAATATTGATTTGCTGAAGCTATTGTAATCTGTATATGGGTTTAAGTCTTTGACACAAGATTGCAATTGAACCGACTGTTTTTATATTGCTGAAACCCAATATTGCTGAAACAGTGAAACCCAATATTGCTGAAATCCAATTTAGTGAATCCCAATATTACCGAAACTCAATATTGCTGAAGCAATTGACTGTTTTCATTAATTTTAAATTAGTGGCTGTAACAAAACTGAATTTATTGCTAATGTTTTATTCAATTCGTTAACTGACAAACTCTTGTATACTATATTAAATAATTTTAATTTGAAATATTGTTTCATGTGGCAAAACTAATACATATTTTAATGTTTTATTAATAGGTAATATGTCAAAAAAAGAAGACGATAAAAATCGGGTAAGATTTAGGAATCAAACTTCCAGAGCTTTTAACCGAAAGGTAAAACAATGTCACGATGCAATGGCTTCATCAATGGTGGGCTCAATCTCTAAACTCTTTAATGCGAAAACAAAAAAGTCACTAAATTCTCGTTAAGTTGAAGAAGATAGTGAAGCTATTGATGAAAATATTGATAATGTTGTTGAGGATGAAATTAAAAATGAGGGTATTGATGTTGATGAAATTGAAAATGAGGGCATTAACGTGAATGTAACTGATGAAGAAATGGATAATGAAGAACATGTAAATGAGGAGATAAATGATGAAAGTATACTTGATTTTGATAAAGATGCGGATGTAAATCACGACTTGGTTTTGTGGGGGTACTATGAGCGATACAAAATGAACAATTATCGTTCGAAGATGTCCCATGAAAATATCCAAATTAAATGATAAATTTCTGAGTGTCATAAAGGATGAGAGAAGTAGACGCTTTTCGTCTAAGCATTATATTCGTCGTTTTTCAAATGGAGAGGAGCATGAAAGAAAGTGGCTTGTATACTCAAATGCATTGAATAAAGTATTTTGCTTTTGTTGCAAGTTATTTAAAAATAAAGTGACGTTAAGCAAATTGTCGGAAGATGGAATTGATGATTGGCATAATCTTCCATCAAAACTTAGAGAGCATGAAACTAATCCGGAACATTGTGAAAACGTTGTGAAGTGGGTTGATTTGCAAAAAGAACTAAAATTAAAAGCAACGGTTGATAAAAATATGCAAGCTCAAATTGATAAATTGAAAGATCGTTGGAAGATGATATTGATTCGAATAATTGAGGTCGTTAAAACACTTATTGAGTTTCTTCCAGAGTTTGATCCCATTATGAAAAATCATCTTCGACATGTGGTGAATAAAGAAATTCAACATCATTATCTTAGTCATAAAATTCAAAATGAGATAATAATTTTATTATCTAATGAGATCAAAAGAAAAATAATAAAAAAGATCTCAAAAGCAAAATATTTCTCGGTTATGCTTGATTGTACTCTGGATATTGGCCACGAAGAAGAAATGTCAATTATCATAAGGTGTGTTGATATTGAAGATTTCGATAAGGTGAAGGTGAAAGAGTTTTTTCTTGGATTTATATTTGGTGATGATACATCAGGGCTTGGCCTTTTCAAGCAACTTGAAAATATTTTGAATGAAATTAAACTTAATATTGATGATATAAGAGGTCAAGGTTATGATAATGAGTCTAATATGAAAGGTAAGCATCAAGGTGTACAAAAAAGACTTCTTGATAAAAATCCACAAGCATTTTATATGTCATGCGGATGTCATAGTTTAAATCTTGCATTATGTGATATGGATAAATCTTGTGTTAAAGCTAGAAACCTTTTGCATATGTGCAAAAAATGTATACATTATTTTCGGGATCCACTCATCAATGGGATGTTCTTAAGAAATATGTAAAAGGTTTAACACCAAAATCATTGTTGGTTACACGATGGGAAAGTCATGTTGAAAGTGTGAGAGCTATTCGATTTCAAGCGCCAATGTTAAGAGATGTTTTGATTGAAATTGCCAAGAGTTCTAAAGAGGATATTGTGATGGCGGAAGCTAAAGGTTTATGTTTGAATGTTTTAGAGAACTTTGAGTTTTTGATTAGCCTTTGTATTTGGTTCAAGTTATTGGATAAAGTGAATCAAGTTAGTGAAATACTTCAATATGAAGATATGAATTTAGAAGATGCAATCATAAAATTAAAACAACTTATTCTATTCTTTCAAAACTTTAGAGAATATAGTTTTGAAGAAATGATGAAAGAAGCCAAATAACTTGCAATTGATGTTGATATTGAACCAATGTTTGAGGTGAAAAGAGTTTCTCGTAGGAAGAGGAATTTTGATGAAGATCTTGAAATTAATGGCGAAGAAGACCAATCATCGGAAGAGAATTTTAGAGTCGCATACTTCATTCATATCATAGATCAAGCTCTTACATCTTTAAAAGACCGTTTTGAACAATTTGAGCTTTATGATAAAAAAATTGGATTTTTATTAAATGCAAAGTTCATGCATATTAGCAAAGATGAGTTTGCATTCTTATGATATGAATGATCTATTTCAAGATCTAAGAGCTCAACCAACAATGCGATATTTATGGAAAAGATCTATTTCAAGATCTAAGAGCTTCGCAAAGAATGTTACCTAAGGAAATAACTAAGTCGGTTGACATTCTTGATTTTATAAATCTTATGTAGATGATTGTAGTTTTCAGTGCGCATGGGTTGCTTATCGGATTTTACTAACAATTCCGGTTACCGTTGCTTCGGTGGAGAGAAGTTTTTCTAAATTGAAATTAATCAAAAATTATCTTCGAACGACCATGTCACAAGAGCGATTGAATGGATTAGCAATGATCTCAATTGAAAGTGAGTTTTTGGAGAAACTAGATTGTGACAATTTGATTGAAGAATTCGCTAAAAAAATACAAGGCGATGTATATTTCTTTGAACAAGTTTTATATTTTGTATGGAACTTCGTATTTCTCCGCTTTATGTAGTGGTTTTTGTATGAAAAGTTAATTTAACTTTATATAACTCCACTTGTTTTAGTGGTTTTTGTATGGAAAATTGTTGCGTTGTATGTTGCATCTTTTTTATTTGACGGCATGCTTAATATTAAACACAAAAATTAATATAAAAAAATTCATTTAGGGGCAACCAAAATAATTTTGGACTAGGGCAACCCAATCTTAGGGCCGGCCCTGGGCATATGCACACACATACATTTACGCTTACTTGAATGCAATCAATTAATATCTGTATTCAATATTAATATCCAAAGTAGACATCACTGGGAAAATCTTTTGCGATACAAATTGATAACAAAATTGATGACAGTGAACCTCAATCATTTGATTGTCTCTGATTTCTACTTCATGTGTGAACGAAATAAGATCCCATAATCCAAATTTATTGTGTCATAGATCAATTGTGTTTTGTTTTTTATTGAAATAGCCGACCCCAAACTAGATTACCAACAAGGGAGAATTACCCAACTAATCAGATTGATTGTTTTATCAGTCACCTGTTTCTTTCGACAATTGGTGCTTCTCTCTGAAAACTTTTTTCATTGTAAATAAATTTCACTAGCTATGAAATTTCTCTAGTCTAATCAATAGACTTAAACCTGAAAATGGTTCGTTTCCAGTCTCTGGTCAGGTCAGTAAAATCAAAATCAACAATTGGCTTGTATAACATCGTCTATCGATTTCCTTTATCAGACGCCTTGTTGTTGGGAAACTTTTAGGGGTCGTTTGGTTTATTTTGTATTTTATGTTTTGAGTTTTCAACATTAATTACAAAATATGAGAAGAATGAAGGGAGATCGGAAGGGATGAACGGAAGATTGAAGAGGACCACGAAGTGTATGGAGGAACGACGGAAGGATGAATTGTTGTTCGTGCTTCCGTTTTTCTCATAGCACGAAAAATGAAAAAAAGTTGTTTTCTATTTTGTTTGTTAAATTCGTTTTCTAAAATGACCATTTTTTATAATATACATGCTTTGTTCGTATTTTTGTATGGACGAAAACTTAAAACTAAAAACGGTAAACCAAACATAGCCTTAGTTTTTGCAAACAAACGGGATATATAATAAGTACAAACATTATACATTCAAAGCACTACTGTGATAGTAGTGATAAATTAAACTACATCGAATTATACTCGACGAAGATGGATGAACAGCTTTCTCTTGATATTTGTGACCTGGTGGTACTATTTTGTGTTTTCTTGGTCAGGCCATGTTTGATTACCATCATATTACTTAATTTTTGTACCAAAAATAAAATTAAAAAAAAAACAAGTTTGAACAAAGGTTTGAAATTCCGGTTTTCGGTTCCGTTTTGATCATTAGAAGAAAAAAAATTATTTCGGTTCCTGTTTCGAAAATTTTGACGATTCCGGTTTAATCCCGATTTCTAATTTCGGATTTTTAAAAATAAATTTTACGTACAAATAGTGTAATACACTGGAAATTTATATTTAAACTGAACAAAATAAGCAAATGTTTCAAAATATTTTAGTTTTCATATTTAAATCAATTATACCAAAATCATATCACGTAAAAGACAAAATCCAGATGGACTTATATTAAGCAATTAGCACAAAACTAATATAGTCCATCTATCCTCTTATTTTAAAAAATGTAGGCCCATATTTAAATTGCTTGATCTTTACAGTAGCTCTCGATTTTTATGCTCAAGTATCATAGTATTTTCTCTATTTTATTAAAAAAATACTCTCTTCCCTAAATCAAATTCTTCTCTCTTTTCTTCATTCAGAAGTATTTATGAATCCATAGAACCTCAATTGGTTAATCTATGTGGTCGATACTTTTTTTTTCTTTTTTAACTATTTCTACTTTAGATCCGGAAATGGATTTTTCGATGAATTCCGGTCCGGTCATCGTCGGAACCAAACCGGAGTGGGCGAAATTCCAGCATTCCGGCCAGAACTTCGAATCATGGCTTGAACCCTCTACTTTGCACACTATTAGGTTTATAAGGTTTGTACGGAACATTATGAAGAACTTGTTAATGGTGATAGTAGAATTTGTAAATCATAAGTGTACTTAATTCTTTAGTTGTCATGTTGTTAAATCTTTGACTATTGGTGCGTTTTTTTATGCTAAATGGCCAACCGAAATAATTGTTCAAAATGGAGCACTAATGTAGAAATTTCAACCAAAGAAAAATACGTTTTTGTTTTGCGAGAAGGACAGCGAAAGAGACGATGAAGGAATAAAAATGGACCAAACTATCCAAATTTTGAAAATAACAATTGTTGTCGGACACAGCGTCCTCAAACTATCCAATTTTCTAAGAGGTTGGAGAAGAAAAAAATAATTTTTTTCGTATAAAGTGAAAAAAACTTTATTGTTAAACTTTATTACAAAAGTTCATATTTTTTTCTTACATTTTTTCTTTTCCCTTACATCCTAAATGAGTGGATCCACCTCTATTTATATGAGTTTACATCTTATATAAATGGTGGAGATTAACTTAATCTAGCGGTTCTTCATAAATATCTTCTAAATATTCTATCATACAATTTCAAATATATTATTGCATAATATCTCCTAAATATTTTCTTATACAATTTCAAATATATTCCATAAATATGTAGCATATACTCTAGATATTTCTTATATGGAAAAATCTAAATTAACAAAATCAATTTTATTTCCAACACCGTCCTGTAAGCTTGATTTTGTAGTACCAAGTAAAGCTTGAAATCTTTGTATTTCACGTGCTTCAATAGGAATAGAGATATTATTTAAACTTTCTTCATTGCGTTAACCTTCTTATCAAACGTTGAGATCTTTAATGCAAGTTCACAAATTTTTGTTTTACTTCTTTCATTTTGTCCTTCTTCATCACAATAAAATTTTCCATAAAGTAATTGTTCTAATATCCGCCTTTTTTCAGTACCATAAGCTTTGAATGGGTCATATATTTTATCTTTACATCTTTCATAATTTCACTCTTGCAGTTATTGATCAATTCAATTTCTATGTATGTTTTTCAAATTTTACTTTTGTATGTTATTTCAGAAAACATTACTTGAAAAATAGGTTTGTTCAAAATTATATAAGTTTTGCTCCCCTTTATTTTCATGATGATGAAAATCATCGTTTGTCTCTTTGGCTTTCTCTTTGACCATTTCTATTTCTATTTCTTTAATATTCTCCGTTTTCATTTCTTTAGATTTTTGCTCATACATCAAATTTCCTCTAAGCTCTTGAATTTCATTTTCTTGATTCATGCCTTCTTCATTTTCATCCCATTTGCTTTCGTACGCTTCATCGTTGACGTCGTCTTCGCTTACTTTATTTTTTCATCTTCTTCTTTTTCATCCTCTACCCGTTTTCCTTCTTCTTCCAATATATCCCTCTCTAACTCCTCAAATTTAAATAATTTTTCAGCATCTTTCTCCTTCTCTCTATTCGTCTTTTCCTCTTTCTCATCAATCAGATTGTCTTTTTCTATTATTTTTGCATCATTCTTTTCATATATTTCTTTCAAAAATTCCACGAATCTTTTGCGGAACCTTTTCCAAATATATGACCATACGCTACTTCATCGATGTTCTCATTTATCACAACATGAGCACGATGATCATTCCATCGTAATTTTACAAACGCTATCTTGTCAATTTGCGACATGCTCTCCAAATCATTTGGTCATTCATAACCATTTTAAACAATCTCCTATAATCCTTTGGAGATTACTTCTCTTTCTTTTCCTTGTAGGCCAGCAGTAAAGTACCATCTTCTTGACTTCTTTCTATACTTTAATTGGCCTTCTCTTCAACTTTATTATTACTAAGAGCTCTGCATTTAGAAGCATAATGTCCAAATTTTTCATAATTATAGCATTTAATGTGTGACTTGTCACGCCTTGACTTTAAATTTCCTCTCTCACGATCTCTTGTTGATCTTCCTCATCTTTGGTTGTTGTTGTCATTGTTGTTGTCGTTATTGGGTTTCCATCCTCGTCCGTGTCCATATCCACGACTTCATCCTCGTTCTTGATCACAACCTCGTCTTTGCTGGATTCGATTACTTTCTTCCTTTTTTGAATCAATCTGTGTCTCAAGTACTTGCTTCATAATCTCTTCATGCTTCTTTGACTGACTTTGATCCCGAAACCTTCTCAAAAGTATCGTCATCCAATGCGTGATAGATTAGACAGAGATCAATTTTTTCTCTCATCCTTTAGTCTCTTAAACTATCACTTTGGGTTTGAGACAGACCATCTTCATTCTTTTGTTCAGTGTAGCTTTTCTCAACCATCTTCCATACGTCGTGTGCTCCAAGAAGGTTCATCATCCTTAAACTCCAGTTGTCATAATTGATCTTGGTGAGCATTGGGACTTGTAAGGGAATGTCGATATTCGCCATCTTTTTAGGAGGATCTTCAAGCTCTGATACCACTTTGTTGGAAGTTTTCTTCAATAACAAATAAATTTGATTTTAGAAGAAGATAGATAAGAGGATGAAGAAGAAAAAATTGATTTTTTTTCTTATAAGGAGAAAAAAAACTTTATTGCTAAACTTTATTACAAAGGTTCATTTTTTTTCTTATATTTTTTCTTTTCTCTTACATTCTAAATGAGTGAATCCACCTCTATTTATAAGAGTTCACATCTCAAATAAATGGTGGAGATTCACTTAATCTAATGGTTATCTATAAATATCTCTTAAATATTCTCTCATAAAATTTCAAATATGTTATTCCAAAAATATCTCTTAAATATTTTCTTAGACGATTACAAATATATTCCATAAATATTAAGCATATACTTTAGATATTTCCTATATGGAAAACCAAGTTTATTTCCAACAAACCCAACCTTGGTATTTGCTCATATTAGGACAAAATGATGTGCAAATGCAATAAATAAGGAATTAAGCAATATGGAACGTTGTACCACAATATACTCTACTTTTTTTTACTGTTTCAAGCCTCATTTGTTATTACATAATCATGTTATTGCAAGTATAATATAGTTCAACAAAAAGTACAATATATTTAAGAGTAATAAATGCACCATGTTAGGGACTCCATTTCACCTAAAAAATAAAAATAAGAAAAGCGAATTATTTCTCATTTATGCATATTGGACGACAAATACCATCAGGCGACTTTATATGATCGAATGGTTGTTAGTGATTGTATAAAAAACAAAACTGCATTTCATAGACAGTAAATCACTTAAACCAAAAGGAATAGGAATAATTTCATATTGCCAAATGATTTTAAAACCTATACATTGAATCGTTCAACAGTATGAAACATGTACAATAATTAATACTTAAAATTTCATACCAGCAAGTCGTGTTATACTAATGAAAAAATTTATGGTTTATTGAATTTTCTATTTCAAATGTTCAATGTCAGACCACGATAAAGAAATTCACAAGTTTCAAACAAAGTCCAAAACAAAAATAAAAACATATCTAAAGTCGGATATCTTCCTCGAAACTTCAAGCTTTATTCTTGAAAATATAACAACCCGAAATTTAAGCTATAACAATTAATTAACGAATTAATTAAATAATAAAATAACTTTATGAAATTATCAGAATTGATCCACAGAAGTTGCACCATTGTGTCTGTGGTAATTTTCTGGTCAATTTTCATATATAGATTGTCAAAATCCAAGCTAGAACGAAGAAGTTACAAAAGAAAGAAGAAATTAGAAAATAAGAGAATATATATATATATATATATATATATGTATGTATATGTATATGTATATGTATATATAGGGCTAGGTCAACCCTAGGGTCGACCCTCCCATCAGCTAGGTCGACCTAACTCATATAGGGGTTGACACCAAGGTCGACCCGCCTTAGTTATGTGGAGAAGTAATCGTCCAAATTAAATCGTGACGTGTTTTTCGATTTTTATTCCATCTCGTGCGTTCGTGCTTCCATCCGACGGTTCCTATCGAACCTATGACATGGTTGCACCAGATTTAATCTTCAAATCCAAAGGTCTGAGATTCACAAGTGACACTATAAATAAGACACTAGGGCCTAGCTATTTTTCTCATTCAGATTTTCTCCATCTGGGTTCATTGCTTGAGGCTGGACCCTAAAAGGAATATTTTTCCAAGAAGAAGATCTTTTTAATTAAAATATTTTATACCCTAGAAGTGGATCCAGGAAGGCCAAGGAAAAGCGCTAAGGACCATAGATGAGTGTTTAAGTAATTATTTTAGATTTTTAAGTAATTAAAAATAATAGGGTTCTCAATAGTTGTAGTTTTTCTGCAATTTTGAGACCGCTTTTATATAAGTTGTTTACAGTTGATTTTTAAAGTTTTTTTCAGCCTATTTTATCCAGTTATTTTTATTTAGCTATTTTATTTATTTATTGTTATTTACTGTTATTTGTATTTTATTTACATCTGTTTTACGTTAGAATTCAGTCTGTAAATTTTAGTTTCTTTTTGTTCCTTTTTACGTGAATAAAATAATAAAAAGAGGATAATTCGCTAATATGGACTAAAATATAAGAACACTAAATTTATAGAAAATTTGATGTAAATAAGAATAACTGTAATAAAAAGAATATAGACTGAAATAGGCAAATTTGACATTTGCAAGCAAGTTTATAACTAGTAGTTATAACTAAAAAGACAAGATAAAAGAGAAATTATAGTGTAGGTTATAATTAAATAGAAAGAACAAAAAAGGCTTATTTTAAGACTTAGAGTTAAATTAATAAGCAAATATAGCAGAGATAACAGAAGAGACTTATTTTAAAGACTTAGAATAAGTTAATAAGCAAATAGAGCAGAATTAACATAAGAGGCTTATTTAAAAGACTTATACTAAGTTAATAAGGAAAGATAGAAGTAGGACCCGTACCTGCAGTGTTCCCCTTCAGTCAGGAACTGATGGTCTCACAATAGGTTAGGTGGGGCTGGGACACGCTTATGCTGTTTAGGGTAGATAAGTGGTCAATAGATAGAAGCTCAAATTAGGGGATTTGGGCAAGGGGCGCAACTAGATTTTGTTTGTTAGGACCCGTACCGGCAGCATTCCCCTTTCAGACTAGAACTGATGGTCTCACAATAGATCAGGTGAGGTTGGACACGCTTATGCTATCTAGGGTAGATAAGAGGTCAAAAGAGGAAGCGATAGATAATGCGAGCCGACAGTGGCCGAGCATGCGGCCTTGGAGCAGGGATATAAGTCGCTGTTGAGTTCCAGAGCATTAAGCAGGTGACCTTTTGCTGTGGGACTCATAGGATGGGACTAGCTCACAGTGGCACAATAGAGATAGAAAGCCGATCAAAGGGTAGAATTAGGACTTCAACCTAATTAAATTAGGATTAGGATTTCAGCCTAATCAAAGCAGCTATCTAAGACAAGTGCAAACAATCGAAAATAATCAGAACTATCTAAACAAAGCAAACAGTTAAACAGTATTTTATTTTAGCTTTATCTTTTTCTTTATTTCCTTTTATACTAGAACTGTTGCTAAGTCTATTATCTTTATCTTGCCTAAAAATACTAGTAACTACTTCTACTTACCAAACTTTTAGTCTGACCCACTCCTCTATTTTCTCTTTTTTCCCTATAGGCCAGCAGAGGCAAGGACAGTAGATTTTCAGCTTTCTTGGAGGGATATTCTTGGAGATTCTTCATGTATTCTTCTTTTTCGGTTTTCTTTTCATTTGACTTTTGGGATGTAATGGTACTTGTTGAGAGAGATGATTTTATTTATGTACTCTAATATTGTGACTGAGATGGTATTTTTCATAAGACATATGTATTTGGTATTTTAAGACATATTTTGGTTATGACTTATTTATGAGGATTTTTTAATTTTTAATGAGTTACAGTTTCTGCTGTTTTATTTATTTGTCTTGTGAATCTTAGTTTCTGTAAAGTTTTAGCTATACCTACAATGCACCTCATCTTTTAGTGTGCCCTTTTGGGTATACTAAGGGGTATGGTGTGCTTCAGAAGGCATGGTTGGCGAATGTCGAGATGTAGTTAATTGAAGCAGTAGAAGTTTAGAATCAAAATTTCAAATGATAAATGGAGGAGGGTTGGGTATTGTTAAAATAAATATATGGAAAAGTAAAGCTGATAATGACATGGACTCGAGCAAATTGAAGAATTGGTAAAATGGATACCATAACATAGTGCATTTAGAAGCACTTTGATTTATGGCAAGAAGGTTATGACAATGATAAGTACCAAATGCAAAATAAATAAGGAAACCAAACTTAAGTTAAAGGAGAAACACCACTATGAATCACGAAGCAAATTGTCTTATTCTCATTCTAAAGCTGAAATTTTAATTTGAAAATAACTAATGTTAAGTACACAATATTAGCACACCTGAATTGTCTATGTCATGTTGTGTAGCAACATATTTTCAAACAACTATTCAAACATCTCTTTTTAATATGCTTTAATGTTATCCAGCCTTTTGACCAAGCAGTATGCGGACGAACATGACGGGTCAAATTTGAAAGCTATCAGGAAGAAAACCCAGAGAGATAGCCATAGAGTCTAGAAATGAAGTACAACCAAAGTCACATGAGGCAAGCCCAAACCATCCCAACAATCCATAGTTCATTTAATCCAACAAAGTGTTGGATTAGTACCGATCCAACCACTTGGCTCGGTTCCGATCCACAACACTTCACTGGTTTCACCTCAAACTTTCCATGCTCACAAGCCATGATGCTAGTGATAGTTTCAGAATATCGATCATAAAAAGAGTGCCAAGCCATCTCAAGAGTTCAAAGAGGTCAATCCAACAATGTGTTGGATCCGTACTAATCCAACATCATGGATCGATACCGATCCACGAAATCTCATCAAAACCTGCCCCCACTCCTACTATATGCTAGCGATGATCCTAAGAGCCTATTTCAAGCATTACTTTGTTGATTCCGTGCAATTCTCTATCGATCTTCATGAGCACTTGAAATCAGTGACCCTACTTCTCTACCGATCTACCATTTGGACTCATAAACAAGTTGATGCAAACAAACTTGGAATCATGAAGCTAACCATAAAATCAATCCAATATGAAGAGATCAAGACAACCAGTTCGGCTATCTTGTGGTTCGATACCGATCCAAACCCATGGATCAGTACTGATCCGTAAATCTTGCTGAGTTGTCATCTTACTTTTCTGGACAAGTGGTCTATAGTGTGGAAAATAATGTGAAGATCATGAAGGCGAGATATTAGGCATCCTACCTCTACAAACAGTGGGTAAGGCTCATTTTTAAGGATCTTTTTTAGTCTCTTACTCTAATTTCTTTTAATCACCCATGGATTTATACTGATTCGTAAGAACACAAGTGTAATTAGCACTATTAACCATCAAAAAATTTAAGTGAACGTAGTCCAAGATTAGCCGAACCACTATAAAAACGCTGTGTATTCTTATCTACTCATTTTCATTTAAATTTCTTCACCTATTATTCTCCACACAATCCTTTTAGGTGTTTGTGCCATTTTTGGTTCAAACATTTTGGTGCTTTCATTGAGAACAATATTCTCAAGCTACTTGGATCCATCATCTACTATTGAATATTTTAGATCCGAGAGATAGATCTAATTTTCCAACCTTGCAGTTCTACTATCCATATTTTCAGTAATCTAAGAGAAGTTATTCGCCATGGCCTCATCAAGAAGAGAACCTGCTACAACTTTCAAAGCTACTAATGATGCTAAGAACCTAGACTCTCACCGTGTGGATGGAGCTGCCTAACCAGAACAACCGAAGATCTAGAATCTAGCCAAAATCGTGACCAGAGTGGAAATGGATCGAATAATGAAGCAGATGAAGGATAGATATCAGGATAGTCAAATGAGATGAATCAACAAATACAACAAAGCTTGAGACTGCTAAATGAATTGACTCAGAATAGCCGTTTGAGAAGCAAGAGAGATTTAACACCTTTTACCTTTCGAATTAGAATTGGAAAGTTCCTCTTCATCCAAGCAGAGACGGAGGGATATGAGGCAGAAGAAGACTCAAAACACAGCTGGGACTTCATATCAGGAGAAGAGACCGACCTGCGGCAAAGAACCGTGGATCGGTATCGATCTAAGAGTACGGATCAGTACCGATCTAGCTTATGCTAGCTTCGAGGGTCGACCTTCGGAGGGTGATGCGGACTTGACTGATGGATGTGCTGTTGAAGATTAGAACTTGAATATTGAGTTGCTGCTAATGATACAATACACGAGAATCAAACAGGTGGGAATGTTAGACGAATGGATCTCCCGAAGTCTAGAGAGCCTAGGTATCAAGAGCCTACCTAAGAGCGTTTGTCGAGCCGAACACTCAGGGCGGACTCCGATTATTGCCATTTAATTGAACCTGTAGATCCGAAGTACTTGGAAGATATGGTCAAGAGACCTATAAGTGAAAACCGATTTTGAAGCAATGATGAATGAGGTACTTCTCCTAATCGGAATCTATTTACTAAGGACATTCTGTGTGTGAAGCATCCACGGAGGTTAAAGTTTTAAATCTCGGATTTTGGTTGTGTTTCGTCTCGAAAATTTTACACACATTATGTCATATTGAATGAGATCTCGGGTGAGATGAGTGTAACTCGGTGTACATGTTGGATTTTAAAGTCCATCTCGAGAATATCTCGGACTAACATAAGTCTAAATTTTACATTTTAAGATTATCATAATAATTGTTATATATATATAAAAAAGTTTTTAACATAAGTAATATATATAAAGTGATAATGTTAATTTTATATTTTAGATCAGAGTGATTACATGATTGATTTGGTATTAACTAAATGATTCTTTGCTCATCCCAATATTAAAAGTAAAAAAATAAATAATAAGTTTATTTTGCTCACTCGTTAAATGGTAAAAAAGAAAAATTAGACGGTAAGTAAAAAGTTATTAGAGTGTAATTTCTTGTGGACTCACATAAGAAGTAAAAGAATGTAAATTAAAAACATAACTTCATATGAGATATTCTATTGAGATCTTAACTCAAATTTCCCTATCTTGTACGAGATGAGTGTCATATAATATATAAATAAAATTGTATATAAATAAAATTTATTATCTCGTTCCGCTAAATCTCGTCTCGCTCAAATTCGGGAATGAGACCTCAAGCGAGATCTTAGGCAAGATGAATGAGATCTGAAGTAGCAATGGAGGTTTGTAATGCAAATAATGTTGTTGTACGGTGGAAAGATAGATCCAAGGCAACACTTGATGAAGTATGAGTGGCATATGGACACAGCTAGAGTATTTGATACCATAAGATGTCTTCATTTTCCAATTTTCCTAGAGGGAGCGACCAAGTATGGTTCACTCTGCTCCCACCGAGATCGATATCATCTTCCGCTGAGTTTTTGCGGAAGTTTCTTGAGCAATTCTGTAATGACTCCGATTTTATATAAATTTAAATTGATAATTAAATTTATTTTTAAATAAAAATTTCAATATTTATCGGTGATTAGATACGAGTTTCCTCGAAACGAGTAAGTATTTGTTTCGAACAAATATTTGAAACAAATTTTAGTTATATAAATCTAGAAATTTACCTATATTATAAAAGGAATAAATTTTATAGTTTTATTCAATATAAAGTAAATATATATATCTTGATAAATCAATACAATATAATACAAATAAAATAGATACAAAAATAATAAAAGAAAATTAAAATAAAATATAATCTCACTTATATTACAAAGTGATGAAACAAAAGCAAAAGAAATATGGCTTATGAAAGAAGAACTAAAACAAACTTTGTAATAGAATCACATAGTTATAAAATGTTAATAACTAAAACAACTTTTCTTTTAACAAAGTAAAATAAGAAACAAGTTAACCAAATAAAACAAGTTGTTGTAAACTAATATGAAGACATAAGAAAACCAAACTCTTTCAATTAGCAATGTAAACAAATGAAGGACTAGGAAAATAAAGTATGCAAGCCTCAATATAAAAATAAAACAAATCAATGAAACAAGATTTAGTACTTAAAAAATAATATAAAGCATAAAACACGGCATGCTGTAGATTTACAAAGCAACATACTTTCATTAAATGCATTTACTCTCCAACAATGAATACAATCACATCAGCTAATTTAAAGTATGGGTTTATTCATCTTGTACTTGCCAATACTTTCACATGCACACTACCTTATATACATGACCATAGTTCCATTTCGTTCAAAGTAAAACCCTAACAAAGAATAGGAAATTAAAAGGAAAAGAAGACATCACTTTATATTTCAAAGTTGAAAACAAATTACTGAAGAAAGAAAAAGAGGAGAAGGATCAAACTGTAGCTGCAAAACAAATTTAGTCTATGTTCATCCATATTACAAAGTGAGTAACTTATTTTCTTAAATGTTTTAAAGTATAAAATAGTTGCTTATATGTAGATATATCTGTGATTATAGTTTGTGTATATATATGTTTAACCCTGTGTAATATGGAATAGCCTGTATGTCTCTGTTATGGATTACAGAGTTGAACATTTTTCAAACTCAAAAAATTTATTTTCTTCTAATCATTGTTTAGCCTTAAGTTTTCATTTAAACAAGATGTTTTAAACTTAAGTTAAGATTTTAGAAGCTGATATAAACCATGTTTATAAGTTATTATCACTGTAATATTGTTTTACAGGTTTCAAGTGATAATTTGAATAAAATTAATTGTTGTAAAATATCAATTCAAGATTATAATCTGAATCTATACTAAAATCTATGATTTTTAAAAACAAAAATGAAGATTTTTAATGAAGTATTTCAAGAGTAGTTTGAAATTTTGATCAATTTGCAATTTTCTAAATTCCTGATAATCGGATCATAAGTAAATTTTGAAATTTGTACTAAAGTAACCTTGAACATCTAGGATGTCGGGAAAATTATTGAATTAATTTTCAAACACCAGAATTGTTCGAACGAGTTGCAGTTAGGGTTTAACCCTGAGTTTTGCAATGGGTAGAATGCGGAATAATTTCATCACCTAGGAGTGATCGAGTTGCACGCAACGATGGGGAAAGGTAGTTTAGGGTGTTGACGTGACATGGCCGAGGTTACGGCGTCGCTGATGGTCTGAGGTGCGGCGGCGAGACGTTTTGGTGGGGGATGTTAACTGCAGTTTTTCGATTAAAATGCCAAACCTTGATTTGGGAACGATGGCTTCGAATTGAGTTTCGATTTCGTGTTTAGATGGATCTCTCGACTTGCTGGCGATCGCGATGGCCACCGGAGTGGCGCCGCGATGATGTGCACGTGCACGTTGGGTAGGTGTTGTTTGTGCTGTGGGTTGAAGGATGGGGAGAGAAGTGGTGTACTCGAGTTCGGGGTCGGGGAGAAACGTAATTTACTCGAAGTTTTCACGAAATGACCCAAAGTCGAGCTCGGGTTAATGAAATCCTGGGTTAGGTTCGATAAATCTGTTACTAGATTTTCAAGCCTAAAAGAAAAGGATGTTTTCAAGTTTTTAAAATGCAACAGTTCTTTTAGTTACAAAAATATTTGTTAAAGAAAAACTAATACTTGAAAGCTGATTAATAAATGAAAGTAATTAAGATAAAATTGATTAATAATCCAAGTTCAATTAATCAAGCAAATTAATGAAAAGATAAAATAATTACTTAGTGAAAGCAATTAAGAATAGATAATTAAAGATTAAAGATCGATTTAATATTAAGGGTTAATCACTTTTAAAGAATAATAAATTAATGTGGTTAATTAATTAAGATAATCAAATTAAGAACAATTAATTAAAGGTTAATTAACTTATGAAAGTAATTAAGGGATGTTTATTAATTAAGAATTAATTAATTAAAGTTAATAAATTAAATGATGAATTAAATAATCAAGGTAATTATTTAATAATTAAAAGTTGATGAAATAATAATTAAAGGTTAATTAATTTATTATTAATGGTTAATTAATAAATGATTAAAGAATAATTAACCAAAATGATTAGTAATTTATAAATGTTAATTAACCAGGATTAGTAATTTATTCATAAGTAATTAATCTGATTTAATTAATCAGTTAATTAATTGATCCTACTTATGGATGTTTGGATTTTATTGGATGTTGAATTGTTAATATCTCTGATATGTGATGCTTTGTGATACATCCTGATTTGTGTTGTGATCTGTAGTTTATTTATCTGGGATGAATGTAATTGATTATCTGTGATATATATATATATCTGTGATCTGTGAATGAACGATAAGCGTTATAGTTAATACCGCTTATTAACTATATTTCTGTATTCTGATCAGTGATGATTGAATATTATTGCACTATTGTATTAAACCTCTGGACCACACTTTTACACACACAAATATGGATTTCACGTGGAAATCGGTTAAGTCACAGATGATTTAAATTTAATATTTTTGAAATTGAAATTTTAATTTCAATTGATTTTGGAAATGGATTTGGGTTAAATGTTAAAGCTTTTGAAAAAGGTGTTTTCAAAGATAAAAAGCTATTTTGAATAACTTGGTAAAGTTTCAATTTAAATAATTTAATTTGAATTTGAATTCAAATTTGGAATTGAATTCCATATTTGGAAATTATGGTAAAAAAATGTTATAAATGTGTTTATATGAAATTAAACCATTTTAAAAGTATAATTTTGAGAATTTGGATTTAACCCAAGAACCTTAACTCGTATAAATGAATCAGATTTCCAAAATGAAAACTGTTTGTTTTAAAAGAATAAAAGCTTTCAGATAAGAAGTGAAATTCCAGTTTAATTAAAGGAATTTCAAGATTGAATTGAAAAATGGTTTTCCAAGTTATGAATGAATTCTTTTTGAAAGCTATGAATTAAATCTGTTTATTTTTAACAGATTTAAAATGATGTTTTGTTTAATCCATTCAAAATGAAATTGTTTTGAAAACTATGAGTTAAATCTTTGATTTAAAGATTTAACGAATTAATTAAATTCGTAATGGAAATTGTTTTGGAAAATCTGTGAATGAATCTTTGTGAAAGCTGAGTGAACTTTGTGAATTAAATCTTTTATTTAAAAGAATAAAATGGTAATGTGTTTAAACCATTTGGAGGAAAGTTTTGGGTAATAAATTGTGACTTAATTGAAATCCCATTATCCATTCGTTTTTGAATATTACTGTTTGCGCCAAAAATGGTCACAAACCCCGAATGTTGTGAAAGCACCAGTGTATGAATACAAATCAGCAATATTCAAACACAAATCTCAGATCTAAACAAACAACAAACAACAATCCAGAAATAATGAACAAAAACACGAGATTTATAGTGGTTCGGCTATCTCCGGCCTACGTCCACTCCAAAGTTTTTATCTTTTATTGATCGATGCTTGAAGATTACAATTTCCTATCCCGTAGTACAACGGATTTTATGATTATAATCTGAATCTAAGGCAGCAATGGTGATCTGGAGTAAATCTGGTAGAGTCCCGGAGCTCTTTAGCTCTCAAAATTGTCCGACCCCTTTTCTGAATGACCAGGGGCTCTATTTATAGGTGTAGGAGGCTGATATTTCGCCTAAACTGAAGGGAGACCAGTTCTGGTACGTCAGGGGGCCCACATGCCCGCTTTCTGGAAATCCGGGCCCACACCGGGATCGATTCGACCCTTGCTTCGAATCGATCAAGATTTGTTCCGATTGAGATGAAATTTGGCATGAACATTCCTTAGGTTGTCAGTAAGCTACTGTGAAAATTTTATAGCATTTGGACTTATAGATCTCAAGTTATGATCGAGTCAAGATTGCATCCCTGGCTGACACGCTTGCTTCGACTCGATTCGTTCGAATCGATAGGCTCGACTCGGTAGCCTCACGCGCCTTTGCGATGACGTGGTGCGCCTTTCCTGGGTCAATCCACTTTTTACTCCGAGTTGAATGGGTCGACTCCATCTTTTCCGCTGCTTTGACTTAGTGGATTCCAGAGAATGGATTCGAAGGTGTGCTCGTTCGAATCGATCATGTTATGCTACAACCAATCGATTCGAAGTCATTATTGGATTCAAAGGTATTTATTTCGATGGAATCGAAGGACACCTGCCTGTAACTTTATGGTTTCGAAGCGACTCATCCCTTGATCGATTCGAGTGAATGTTGGTCTGGTGGATGCAAACTAAGTGGAGTCGAACCGATGGATTCGAGCAGAATGCTTTCCGGTGGATACGAAGTGGATGGAGTTAACATTGATGGAGTCGAAGCTAAAGGACTTCTCATCGATTCTAAGCTGGTGGTGCGAAGTCCATGGATTCGAACTGAGGTGTGGGTATGGAAATGATGGATTCGAACAGAGCATTCTTCCTACCTTGTATCGATCGTATCTCCTCCGTACAAACTCCGATTAACCTGAAACTTGAAACGTAGCCTCTCCTAGTTCTCATCATCATCTCCAATCGATTCCATCCTGATCGGAGCCCGGTCAAATTTTGATGACATCGATCACAACCCTATCTCTAATCGACTTCCAATCCTGATACCCATCCTTTCTTGTCGATTAGTTTGATATTCCGGCTTTGACCAAAAAGCGGGATAACATTTGCCCCCCAAAACATGCCTTATGATAATAAGGCGTGTTTTGAATAGTTTCCAAATCCAATGTCCAAAGTCCGTAGCCAATTCCATGCCCATCCAAACTTGAAGGCTGAGTTATTAGTCCATCCTTATCCAACAACCGAATCCAAGACCTCTCCGGGTCGGTATCCAAATCCATAACCTCTCTGGGCTCTTGCCAAGCGCAATCCATACCTGACGACCGTGGTCCAGTGTCCCTGGACGTTGAGCTAACCTCTCCGGGTTCTTGCCAAGCGCGATCCACACCTGACGACCGTGGCCCAGTGTCCCTAGGCGTAAGTAATGCCGTGGCTTAAGTCCTAAGCCGAATCTTGGTCACTCCGGACCCTTGCCGAGCATAGTCCATACTCGACGACCGTGGTCCAATGTCCCTGGACGTAAGTAATGCCATGGCTTAAGTCCTAAGCCGAATCCTGGTCGCTCCGGACCCTTGTTGAGCATAGTCCATACTCAACGACCTGGGACAATAATCAATAATAGGGGGCCTAAGTCCTAGGCCGAATCCTGGTCACTCCGGACCCTTGCCGAGCATAGTCCATACTCGACGACCTGAATGAGTCACTTTACCGCGTTCGGGCAGAACGACTCACCCCTTGCCAGGCATAATCCACACCTGACGACTGTTTATCAAAAACAAAAAAGAATCCAATCAAGATCCAATCCAAAATCCAAATCAAATCGGAAAACCAGAAATCCATATCAAAAATTGAAACCATCATCCAAAACGGAGAACAATCATCCGAATGAATGCCAAAACCAGAAAAACAAGCAAAATCAGGAGTTCAATCCAAACTCCAAAAACCAAACCAGAAAACTAAGCGTCCAATCCAAAAACAAAAGACAGATTTCGCAAACCATGGCTTTGCGGTTTATCATCACTCAGAGCATGCCTAGGGGCTATCTCCGTCCCCATACATGTGTAAATGACTCGGTTGCTCGCCAATGGTTTGTTACTTATTTCATATTATCCTGATCAATTGATGACCAATCGACCATTATTCTTGTGCCTCATATCCTCATGGTTTGAGGTAGACGGTGGTTGCTCCTGCTCCACCACTGCATTCCGAGCCCCAACATACTGCCTTAACTGTCCATTCCTCACATGCTCCTCAATTATGTCCTTTAGGTGCCTACAGCTATTGGTATCATGCCCGTCCAAATCGTGGAAGAGACAATGCTTTCCTGATGCCCTCTCCCGCTCGGATGGTTCTCTCCTAGCCGGCCTCCGGTAAGGAAGGCGATTCCGAGTTTCCATGTATATCCGCTCTAGTGTCTCGTTTAATTCTGTGTATGTGGAAAACCTTGGATCCTTCCATCGTTTCCTAGCTTTTTCAGAGTTTTCGTCCAGCTTCCTTTTTCCTTTATCTTTATCCGAGCTTCCGTCGGATGGTCCTCCACCCCCGGTCACATTCACCTCCTTTAGCTTTAAATCCATACATGCGTCTTCTTGCCGAAGAAATCTTTCATCTTCGTGAAAGAATTCCCCGAGATCCAGTGGTGGGTCTCGTACTAAAGATACCTTAAAATATGAATCCTCTCTGACTCCCGACACTGCCGCCATCAAAACCATCGATGGATCCGGCCGATCCACCGAAGAAACCGCCGCATTAAATCGAGTTAAAAATGCTCTAAGCGATTCATCCGTTCTTTGCTTTACCGATGTTAACGTCATCACGTTCTTAGGTCTTTTGATATGAACCTGAAACTGTCCCAAAAACCTGTCCACCAATTCCCTCCAATTCCTGATAGATCCTTCCTCCAGCTGCCTAAACCACATTGCCGCTAGGTCTGTCAAGTATAAAGGGAAACATCTGACCATCACTTCCTCCGATGCCCCCAGCACTTCCATGTGTCTAGTGTATCTCATTAAGTGATCAGTCGGGTCAGCCTTTCCATTATATACTTCCACGCTATGTAACTTGAACTTAGGTGGATTCTGAGCCATCCTGATTTCCCGAGCGAACGGACTCCTGTTCACTCCTTCCAAGTCTCTATTGGTCGAACCTCCACGCATAGTCTTCCTAATGATTTCCATTAATCCAGCATTTCCTGTTAGGTGTTGCCCCCCATGCTCCCGAGGGAACTCCGGCACATATTCTTCATGTGGCTCATTAGCCGCAACGTTGGCTCTAGCCTGCTGAACTCCTTCCAAAGGTCCTTCTGCGTTGGATCCTGTGGGCCTGCCCCCAAGCCCTTGTTGATTGCCTTCCGGTTCTGTATTCTGTCCTCCATTGGGTTCCGCAACCCTAGTTCCTTGTTCCACATTTGCAGTCGCTGTAGTTGTTCCAAGGTTCTGTGTTCCTGCAGCTCTCATCTGCTCGAAGAAAGTCTGCATCATATCATGTTGACTCTTCAGCAACCTCTCATGCAATGAATTTTCCATAGCTTCCATTTCGTCTCTCGTAATGTAAATCGAAGCTTGTCCTTCTCCAGCTCCGGAGGATGCCTCTTGACTTCCTCCCTGTTGGCTTCTCTCAGCTCTTTGTCTTGTTTGTCGAGTCATTGCCAAGTCAATCTGAATCCTTCAAACTTTCAAATCTAAACTTCAATCCGATGTAGCGGGTGCTAGTCCTTCTCAGTGGAAGCACCAAAGTGTTTGCGCCAAAAATGGTCACAAACCCCGAATGTTGTGAAAGCACCAGTGTATGAATACAAATCAGCAATATTCAAACACAAATCTCAGATCTAAACAAACAACAAACAGCAATCCAGAAATAATGAACAAAAACACGAGATTTATAGTGGTTCGGCTATCTCCGGCCTATGTCCACTCCAAAGTTTTTATCTTTTATTGATCGATGCTTGAAGATTACAATTTCCTATCCCGTAGTACAACGGATTTTATGATTATAATCTGAATCTAAGGCAGCAATGGTGATCTGGAGTAAATCTGGCAGAGTCCGGGCGCTCTTTAGCTCTCAAAATTGTCCGACCCCTTTTCTGAATGACCAGGGGCTCTATTTATAGGTGTAGGAGGCTGATATTTCGCCTAAATTGAAAGGAGACCAGTTCTGGTACGTCAGGGGGCCCACATGCCCGCTTTTTGGAAATCCGGGCCCACACCGGGATCGATTCGACCCTTGCTTCGAATCGATCAAGATTTGTTCCGATTGAGATGAAATTTGGCATGAACATTCCTTAGGTTGTCAGTAAGCTACTGTGAAAATTTTATAGCATTTGGACTTATAGATCTCAAGTTATGATCGAGTCAAGATTGCATCCCTGGTTGACACGCTTGCTTCGACTCGATTCGTTCGAATCGATAGGCTCGACTCGGTAGCCTCACGCGCCTTTGCGATGACGTGGTGTGCCTTTCCTGGGTCAATCCACTTTTTACTCCGAGTTGAATGGGTCGACTCCATCTTTTCCGCTGCTTTGACTTAGTGGATTCCAGAGAATGGATTCGAAGGTGTGCTCGTTCGAATCGATCATGTTATGCTACAGCCAATCGATTCGAAGTCATTATTGGATTCAAAGGTATTTATTTCGATGGAATCGAAGGACACCGGCCTGTAACTTTATGGTTTCGAAGTGACTCATCCCTTGATCGATTCGAGTGAATGTTGGTCTGGTGGATGCGAACTAAGTGGAGTCGAACCGATGGATTCGAGCAGAATGCTTTCCGGTGGATACGAAGTGGATGGAGTTAACCTTGATGGAGTCGAAGCTAAAGGACTTCTCATCGATTCGAAGCTAGTGGTGCGAAGTCCATGGATTCGAACTGAGGTGTGGGTATGGAAATGATGGATTCGAACAGAGCATTCTTCCTACCTTGTATCGATCGTATCTCCTCCGTACAAACTCCGATTAACCTGAAACTTGAAACGTAGCCTCTCCTAGTCCTCATCATCATCTCCAATCGATTCCATCCTGATCGGAGCCCGGTCAAATTATGATGACATCGATCACAACCCTATCTCTAATCGACTTCCAATCCTGATACCCATCCTTTCTTGTCGATTAGTTTGATATTCCGGCTTTGACCAAAAAGCGGGATAACAATTACGCTCACTATTCGGTTCAGCCGGGAGAGGACCTTTGTGTCACATAACCCATTCCGAATAAGTGATACGTCATATATGGATAGCATTTGAAGACCGGTGTTGAAGACCGGGTGTTTGCGAGAACGATAGGATAACCTATCGATTGTCTCTGCACTGGGTAGCTCCTGGTATAGAGATCCCCTAAGTGATGGGAAATCCGATCGGGATGGTGAATACCCGGAATTGCAAGGGCTTCGTAAGAAGTGCCTTCGGTTCTGTTCGAACCCGGAACAGACTTGTATGGTTACATGTCTGACATTACACTTTGAGATATAAAGCCGATTTCTTTCAAATACATTTCTGTTTGGTGGCGGAGAATTCGTTCTCTTAGCTTAACACCCTTCTCTGAGACGTACGAGCTCAGAGGTTATGTAGTTGAAGGTTATCAGCGATATACTCCCAATTTGGTAATGTGACATGCTGAGTGTTGTTGTGTGATGATCATTGTTTGATCATTTGTGATATGATCATTTGTTTGATCATTTATCTTTGTGATCATTACTTTGATCATCTGTTGACCCAAAGCATGGCTTTGTGCCAAAGCGTAGCTTTGTGGACGAGACTTCGTCGAACCTCACACCCCGGAATGGTCAAAACAGGAAAGATGCGGCAAGGTTATTGGGGGTAGCGCCCCTTAGGGTATGTTCATTTCCTTCTGGATAGAAGTGGTATCATGGTATGGAGCCCAGATACGTAACTTGTGTGGATGTCACAAATATATATATATATCTTACTTTGTGATTTGTTGCTGGGCCCCCGGTTAAAGGTTGGTTACAACCGGGAGATGGCATACTCGTGTCTGTAGTTACCCAGTTAGGGGTAACCCGGCCTTGTGTTGGCAGAGATCCGGTTAGGTTCTCGGGACGTCCTTCCAGAGGCGTTTCCATGTGGCAATGGGAAGTTCCTTGGCCTGACCATTTGTTGGAAATCCATCTTCCAATACGAACTTTGTACGGTATTAGTTGTAGAACCTGCCATTTACGTACGGTGGTCACCACTGTTTAGATGGTAGCTATAGTAGGCATACGATAATGGTCGTATGTTGGCTAAGATTGATATTCTATTTTCGAAATACTTTTTCCCACTATGCACTAATAATAATATCAAATCAAATTATTTGTTTACGTAGAAAGCATCTTTGACTATCATAAGAAGAAATCTCCTCCAATTCTGCGTTTGCATTGTGTGTGTGGCGGGAGGTCTTATGGTAGTTTCATTTCCTAAAAGCATTGTGAATTGACTTTAAAAATTCTCTTGTTGTTCGTTTTTAAATATAAACTGTTTTTGTTGCTCACACCATTCCCATGACTGATCCGGAGTTTATTGTTTCTTTCTTAAACTCTGGGTGCTCAAAAATTTTCTACACGAGCAGTCTAGAGTTGGGTTTTTCAGATAATCAGATTAGTAGATTTTCTGGAGCTAGTTCAGTCTTTGGATATGGACTGCACTTGCTCATCTTTGTGCATCGTTATTTGGAGTTCGAGTTATTTCTGGATTGGCGCTTTGGAGATGGAGATTATCCGCTGCTGGTGTTATCATTTTCTTTTCCGCTGCTATTTCTTGTATCATATCTCTGATGTATATTGATATTCATTGTATCACTCTGTTGTATCAGATATTGTATCAGTGGTGTATATCAATGTATTATTCATTTCTTCCGCTGAGTTGTTTACTTAATTATGTTATAAGCTCCGGCGACTCGGATTTGAACGGTCGAATCTACGGCATTCGAGTACGATGTAAAGTATGGATGTCGATTTTCGAGCGTGAAAATCTGTATCGTTACATTTGGTATCATATCTAAGGTAAAACTTTAGCTCAGGAGTATAACACATTAAGTAGCTCATTAGAGATTAGGTGAAGTATCCCTAGAATGAGTATATCCCTAAGATATCCGTTTGAATGCCTCAGTAAATTCTCTTACTATCTACCGATAGTGAGTATGAGTGCAAGAAGAGAACGAGATAGGGGACAGGGGAGTACCACTACAAATGGTCAATACCCTGTAACAGTGGAAACAATCTTTCTCTATCAATTTCCTTTGATTCGTTTCCAAATTCTTTTCATTGCTTCGTACCAGCTACAAGAAGAGGTTTCGATGTGATGATGGCTCTACGAATCGTTGTAGGAAATCCTTACTTTGTATCTTCATCGGTTTCTTATCAGATTTTTGATTTAAACCTTAATAAATATAAATTGGAAATTTAGAATTAATTGAAGATTTTAAATTACAGATAGTCTGATTTAATGAGCCAAATACAAAATGGATATACAGTTGATTTGGGAAATTGTTTCTCTATCTTTGTGTATCTATCTGTGTTGTTTTCGTGCTTGCGAATTTCGAGGACGAAATTCTTTTTAAGGGGGGGAGTCTGTAACGACTCTGATTTTATATAAATTTAAATTGATAATTAAATTTATTTTTAAATAAAAATTTCAATATTTATCGGTGATTAGATACGAGTTTCCCCGAAACGAGTAAGTGTTTGTTTCGAACAAATATTTGAAACAAATTTTAGTTATATAAATCTAGAAATTTACCTATATTATAAAAGGAATAAATTTTATAGTTTTATTCAATATAAAGTAAATATATATATCTTGATAAATCAATACAATATAATACAAATAAAATAGATACAAAAATAATAAAAGAAAATTAAAATAAAATATAATCTCACTTATATTACAAAGTGATGAAACAAAAGCAAAAGAAATATGGCTTATGAAAGAAGAACTAAAACAAACTTTGTAATAGAATCACATAGTTATAAAATGTTAATAACTAAAACAACTTTTCTTTTAACAAAGTAAAATAAGAAACAATTCACCAAATAAAACAAGTTGTTGTAAACTAATATGAAGACATAAGAAAACCAAACTCTTTCAATTAGCAATGTAAACAAATGAAGGACTAGGAAAATAAAGTATGCAAGCCTCAATATAAAAATAAAACAAATCAATGAAACAAGATTTAGTACTTAAAAAAAATATAAAGCATGAAACACGGCATGCTGTAGATTTACAAAGCAACATACTTTCATTAAATGCATTTACTCTCCAACAATGAATACAATCACATCAGCCAATTTAAAGTATGGGTTTATTCATCTTGTACTTGCCTATACTTTCACCTGCACACTACCTTATATATATGACCATAGTTCCATTTCATTCAAAGTAAAACCCTAACAAAGAACAGGAAATTAAAAGGAAAAGAAGTCATCACTTTATATTTCAAAGTTGAAAACAAATTACTGAAGAAAGAAAAAGAGGAGAAGGATCAAACTGTAGCTGCAAAACAAATTTAGTCTCTGTTCATCCATATTACAAAGTGAGTAACTTATTTTCTTAAATGTTTTAAAGTATAAAATAGTTGCTTATATGTAGATATATCTGTGAATATAGTTTGTGTATATATATGTTTAACCCTGCGTAATATGGAATAGCCTGTATGTCTCTGTTATGGATTACAGAGTTGAACATTTTTCAAACTCAAAAAAATTATTTTCTTCTAATCATTGTTTAGCCTTAAGTTTTCATTTAAACAAGATGTTTTAAACTTAAGTTAAGATTTTAGAAGCTGATATAAACCATGTTTATAAGTTATCATCACTGTAATGTTGTTTTACAGGTTTCAAGTGATAATTTGAATAAAATTAATTGTTGTAAAATATTAATTCAAGATTATAATCTGAATCTATACTAAAATCTATGATTTTTAAAAACAAAAATGAAGATTTTTAATGAAGTATTTCAAGAGTAGTTTGAAATTTTGATCAATTTGCAATTTTCTAAATTCCTGATAATCGGATCATAAGTAAATTTTGAAATTTGTACTAAAGTATCCTTGAACATCTAGGATGTCGGGAAAATTGTTGAATTAATTTTCAAACACCAGAATTGTTCGAACGAGTTGTAGTTAGGGTTTAACCCTGAGTTTTGCAATGGGTAGAACGCGGAATGATTTCATCACCTAGGAGTGATCGAGTTGCACGCAACGATGGGGAAAGGTAGTTTAGGGTGTTGACGTGACGTGGACGAGGTTACGGCGTCGCTGATGGTCTGAGGTGCGGAGGCGAGACGTTTTGGTGGGGGATGTTAACTGCAGTTTGTCGATTAAAATGCCAAACCTTGATTTGGGAAAGATGGCTTCGAATTGAGTTTCGATTTCGTGTTTAGATGGATCTCTCGACTTGCTGGCGATCGCGATGGCCACCGAAGTGGCGCCGCGATGATGTGCACGTGCACATTGGGTAGGTGTTGTTTGTGCTGTGGGTTGAAGGATGGGGAGAGAAGTGGTGTACTCGAGTTCGGGGTCGGGGAGAAACGTAATTTACTCGAAGTTTTCACGAAATGACCCGAAGTCGAGCTCGGGTTAACGAAATCCTGGATTAGGTTCAATAAATATGTTACCAGATTTTCAAGCCTAAAAGAAAAAGTTGTTTTCAAGTTTTTAAAATGCAACAGTTCTTTTAGTTACAAAAATATTTGTTAAAGAAAAACTAATACTTGAAAGCTGATTACTAAATGAAAGTAATTAAGATAAAATTGATTAATAATCCAAGTTCAATTAATCAAGCAAATTAATGAAAAAGATAAAATAATTACTTAGTGAAAGTAATTAAGAATAGATAATTAAAGATTAAAGATCGATTGAATATTAAGGGTTAATCACTTTTAAAGAATAATAAATTAATGTGGTTAATTAATTAAGATAATCAAATTAAGAACAATTAATTAAAGGTTAATTAACTTATGAAAGTAATTAAGGGATGTTTATTAATTAAGAATTAATTAATTAAAGTTAATAAATTAAATGATGAATTAAATAATCAAGGTAATTATTTAATAATTAAAAGTTGATGAAATAATAATTAAAGGTTAATTAATTTATTATTAATTGTTAATTAATAAATGATTAAAGAATAATTAACCAAAATGATTAGTAATTTATAAATGTTAATTAACCAGGATTAGTAATTTATTCATAAGTAATTAATCCAATTTAATTAACCAGATAATTAATTGATCCTACTTATGGATGTTTGGATTTTATTGGATGTTGAATTGTTAATATCTCTGATATGTGATGCTTTGTGATACATCCTGATTTGTGTTGTGATCTGTAGTTTATTTATCTGGGATGAATGTAATTGATTATCTGTGATATATATATATCTGTGATCTGTGAATGAACGATAAGCGTTGTAGTTAATACCGCTTATTAATTATATTTCTGTATTCTGATCAGTGATGATTGAATATTATTGCACTATTGTGTTAAACCCCTGGACCACACTTTTACACACACAAATATGGATTTCACGTGGAAATCGGTTAAGTCACAGATGATTTAAATTTAATATTTTTGAATTGAAATTTTAATTTCAATTGATTTTGGAAATGGATTTGGGTTAAATGTTAAAGCTTTTGAAAAAGGTGTTTTCAAAGATAAAAGGCTATTTTGAATAACTTGGTAAAGTTTCAATTTGAATAATTTAATTTGAATTTGAATTCAAATTTGGAATTGAATTCCATGTTTGGAAATTATGGTAAAAAAAATGTTATAAATGTGTTTATATGAAATTAAACCATTTTAAAAGTATAATTTTGAGAATTTGGATTTAACCCAAGAACCTTAACTCGTATAAATGAATCAGATTTCCAAAATGAAAACTGTTTGTTTTAAAAGAATAAAAGCTTTCAGATAAGAAGTGAAATTCCAGTTTAATTAAAGGAATTTCAAGATTGAATTGAAAAATGGTTTTCCAAGTTATGAATGAATTCTTTTTGAAAGCTATGAATTAAATCTGTTTATTTTTAACAGATTTAAAATGATGTTTTGTTTAACCCATTCGAAATGAAATTGTTTTGAAAGCTATGAGTTAAATCTTTGATTTAAAGATTTAATGAATTAATTAAATTCGTAATGGAAATTGTTTTGGAAAATCTGTGAATGAATCTTTGTGAAAACTGAGTGAACTTTGTGAATTAAATCTTTTATTTAAAAGAATAAAATGGTAATGTGTTCAAACCATTTGGAGGAAATTTTTGGGTAATAAATTGTGACTTAATTGAAATCCCATTATCCATTCGTTTTTGAATATTACGCTCACTATTCGGTTCAGCCGGGAGAGGACCTTTGTGTCACATAACCCATTCCGAATAAGTGATACGTCGTATATGGATAACATTTGAAGACCGGTGTTGAAGACCGGGTGTTTGCGAGAACGATAGGATAACTTATCGATTGTCTCTGCACTGGGTAGCTCCTGGTATAGAGATCCCCTAAGTGATGGGAAATCCGATCGGGATTGTGAATACCCAGAATTGCAAGGGCTTCGTAAGAAGTGCCTTCGGTTCTGTTCGAACCCGGAACAGACTTGTATGGTTACATGTCTGACATTACACTTTGAGATATAAAGCCGATTTCTTTCAAATACATTTCTGTTTGGTGGCGGAGAATTCATTCTCTTAGCTTAACACCCTTCTCTGAGACGTACGAGCTTAGAGGTTATGTAGTTGAAGGTTATCAGCGATATACTCCCAATTTGGTAATGTGACATGCTGAGTGTTGCTGTGTGATGATCATTGTTTGATCATTCGTGATATGATCATTTGTGATATGATCATTTGTTTGATCATTTATCTTTGTGATCATTACTTTGATCATCTGTTGACCCAAAGCATGGCTTTGTGCCAAAGCGTAGCTTTGTGGACGAGACTTCGTCGAACCTCACACCTCGGAATGGTCAAAACAAGAAAGATGCGGCAAGGTTATTGGGGGTAGCGCCCCTTAGGGTATGTTCATTTCCTTCTGGATAGAAGTGGTATCATGGTATGGAGCCCAGATACTTAACTTATGTGGATGTCACAAATATATATATATATATATATATCTTACTTTGTGATTTGTTGCTGGGGCCCCGGTTAAAGGTTGGTTACAACCGGGAGATGGCATACTCGTGTCAGTAGTTACCCAGTTAGGGATAACCCGGCCTTGTGTTGGCAGAGATCTGGTTAGGTTCTCGGGACGTCCTTCCAGAGGCGTTTCCATGTGGCAATGGGAAGTTCCTTGGCCTGACCATTTGTTGGAAATCCATCTTCCAATACGAACTTTGTACGATATTAGTTGTAGAACCTGCCATTTACGTATGGTGGTCACCACTGTTTAGATGGTAGCTATAGTAGGCATACGATAATGGTCGTATGTTGGCTAAGATTGATATTCTATTTTCGAAATACTTTTTCCCACTATGCACTAATAATAATATCAAATCAAATTATTTGTTTACATAGTAAGCATCTTTGACTATCATAAGAAGAAATCTCCTCCAATTCTGCGTTTGCATTGTGTGTGTGGCGGGAGGTCTTATGGTAGTTTCATTTCCTAAAAGCATTGCGAATTGACTTTAAAAATTCTCTTGTTGTTCGTTTTTAAAGATAAACTGTTTTTGTTGATCACACCAGTCACATGACTGATCCAGAGTTTATTGTTTCTTTCCTAAACTCTGGGTGCTCAAAAATTTTCTACACGAGTAGTCTAGAGTTGGGTTTTTCAGATAATCAGATTAGTAGATTTTCTGGAGCTAGTTCAGTCTTTGGATATGGACTGCACTTGCTCATCTTTGTGCATCGTTATTTGGAGTTCGAGTTATTTCTGGATTGGCGCTTTGGAGATGGAGATTATCCGCTGCTGGTGTTATCATTTTCTTTTCCGATGCTATTTCTTGTATCATATCTCTGATGTATATTGATATTCATTGTATCACTCTGTTGTATCAGATATTGTATCAGTGGTGTATATCAATGTATTATTCATTTCTTCCGCTGTGTTGTTTACTTAATTATGTTATAAGCTCCGGCGGCTCGGATTTGAACGGTCGAATCTACGGCATTCGAGTACGATGTAAAGTATGGATGTCGATTTTCGAGCGCGAAAATCTGTATCGTTACAAGTTCTGTTAACACACAGCATGTCCAAAAGATGTGATACCATTATCAAACCTCTTCCAAAGAGTGGGAGAGTCGTTTAAGGATTTCTTAAACTGGTTCCATATAGCTATAACGGAAGTAACAAATCCCAATGATGACATTGATCAGGAGGATTCATCCCGAGACTGACTTTGGGAGATGGTTGGAAATGAAACCCCCGTCGATGATGGATATTTCTTATAGAAAAGCTAATCAGTTCCTATGTTTGGAGGAGGCACCCGGAGAATAACGGGACGACTATGGAGCCAGTGTGATATGTGGAACTACCGGTGGTGCTTGAAGAGGGTAGCCGCAGGCGAGTGCAAGTCGTGCCTTTTGTGGTGTTGGATATCTATTTTGTTTATAATGCATTTTGGGACCGACTAGCCCTAGCTGAATTCAGAGCGGCTATAGCTCCTTGGTGTTTAACACTTAAATTTCCTACAAAGAATGGTGTGGGAGTAGTGCATGGAGATCAAGGGCTCGACCATGAATGTTATGTTGCTGAGCTAAAAGAGGCGAAGTGAAAAGAGAAAGGAAAAGGTATAGAGGGGACCCTCTTCATTAAGGCATTGAATGCATATCAATGATTGCCTGAGCCCTGGCTCGGGCAGCACAGTCGATTCCATAAGGATATGGATCCATGAAAAGAGCCAGAAGGTGGAAGAGCAGCTCCAGCCGAGCTGGTAATTAATATCCCGGTCAGTCAGGATGACCCAACACGGATCCTAAAAGTCGGATCACAACTTGATGTCAGGATGAGAAAGGAGTTGATTGGTTTTCTCCAGGCAAACCATGATGTGTTTGCCTAGACGTATTTTGATATGTGTGGGATCTCATCGGAGATACCGTGTTATGCATTAAATGTAAATCCTAAATGAATTCCTATGAAATAGAAGCGCGAAAGCCTGAGTCCGGAGAGATCCACTGCACTAAAAAAAGAAGTGGAGAAGTTGAAAGACAATGGCTTTTGTCACAATGCCTTATACCCAAAATGGGTATCCAATTCGACTTGGTGAAGAATGCTAATGGAAAATGGAGGACATGCGTCAACTATTCCGATTTGAATAAGGCATGCCCGAAGGACAGCTTCTTGCTTCCAAGGATTGATCAATTGGTGGACTCAACAGTTGGACATGAATTGCTTTTGTTCATGGAAGCGTACTCTGAATACAATCAGATTTCAATGCGCATCCCGGACCAGGAACACACTAGCTTCATAACCAACCTAGGACTATATTGTTATCTGGTTATGCCATTTAGACTAAAGAATGCTGGAGTAACTTACCAAAGGTAGGTAAATAGGATGTTCAAAGATCAGATTAGACGTTCTATGGAAGTCTATGTGGATGACATGCTTGCGAAGTCACGACGTTTGGGAAAACACATTGATGATTTGGTAGAAATGTTTGGCGTTCTTCAAAAATACTAGATGAAACTCAACCCTTTGAAATGCTATTTTCGCATTGCGTTAGGAAATTTTTTAAGCTTTATTATGAACTCCCATAGGATTGAAGCCAATCCAGAAAAGGTCAAGGCATTAAGAAACATCGAGGCCCCGAAAATAATCAAGGAGGTTTAGAGTTTGGACGGGAAGGTCGCCGCCCTAAGTCGATAAATCTCTAGAGCAATAGATAAATGCATCCTTTTCTTTGACATAATTAAAAAGGGAAAAAGGAACTTCGCTTGGACATAGGAATGTAAAGACGCATTCCGGGCTCTGGTGGATCACTTGGAGAGACCCCTCATTCTTTCGAAACTAGTGGTTGACGAGGATATCTGGCAGTCTCAGTGCATATTTTAAGGGCCACACTCATACGTGAGGAATCCTGCATCCAACGACCGATCTACTATGACAGTAAGCATTTGACAGGAGCATAAAGAAATAATCCAAGGCTAGAAAAGCTTGCATACTTCCTGTTGATCGCTTTAAGAAAGCTCTGCCCTTATTTTAAGCCTCATCTGATTAAAGTTCTTACCGACCAGCCTTTACGACAAGTCTTGTAGTGACCTGAGACTTCTGGAAGGCTGTTGAAATGGAATATTGAATTGTGCCAACACGACATAACCTATCACCCTCGGAGAGCTATCCAAGGTCAAGCTTTGGCGGATTTCCTAGCTGATTACACTGCACGAAACGATACTCCAGAAAGCAGTGGTGAGAAGAATGCTAGATGGAAGATGTACATAGATTATGCATTGAATGGATGTTGTTCCGGTGCTGGAGTTGTATTTGTCACTCCCAAATAACATTCAATCTGTTATGCCTTGAGACTCGATGTTCTTACAACAAACAACGAAGCGAAGTACGAAGCATTGGTTGTGGGACTCAAAATCACCAAGGAACTGGGAGTAAAAACTTTACATATTTTCTATGATTCCTGACTGGTGGTATGTCAAGTAAAGAAAGAGTTTCAAGAAAAGGGAGCGAGGTTAGCTCCTTAACTAAATCGTGCCCTTGTGCTATTTGATGATATTGAATATTACACAATAATGCATATTCCCGAAGAGAAAAATGCGAAGGCCAACTCACTAGCTAAGCTGGCCAGTTATGGAGGTGCGCAGCTCATAGACTTGGTTACTGTGGAAATATTGTCAGCTTTGAGCATCGAACAGATGGATGTCGACTGGATCTTGGAGACTGAACCTAAAAGGGAGTCATGGATGACTCCGATAAAAGACTACTTGCAGAGAGGAATCCTTCTCGATAAGAGGAATGAGTGATGGAAACTCCTTCGCAAAGCTTCGAGATATATCATATGTAACAACCCGCATATTTATCGATTTTATATTTAAATCTTTTATTTAAATATTTTATCGTTAGTCGGATGTTAGTCCGAAAAGCTACTTTTTGCATACGGTCAAATTAGGACTCGAGACCACCTTCATTGAGTTCAAAATGACGTTTGCGATCTTTTTGAGTGTAAATTTCGATAGGTTTGGAGATAGTGAAATTTTCGTCACTTTTTCCCGCCTTTGACTTTGGTTGGACTGCACCTTCTAACTCAGTCCCAACCCACCTCCTCTTCCTCACTTTATCAAACACTTCAAGCTTTGTCAAAAATGGAGGAGGGAAAGGGAAATTAAAAATCCAAAATCAAATTCAATTGCAATTCCAACATTCAACTCCAAATTCAAGTAGAAGATTGTGGATTCAAGCTTTGGATTGCTTCTCCTTGCTTTCAATCTCCATCTTCATCCATTTTAGTGAAAAGGTGAGATTTTTAATCTCACACCTTGCCTATAGATGTCATTGGACTGTTGGGAATGATTCCCCATTACTTTAGCATGTATGTTTGCATTCGATTTGGATTGGATTAGCGAAAAGCCCCAATTTTCAGTGTTTTTCCCAAAATTTGGCCCTAGGTTGCTCTGGCCTCGAAAGGTCGTTCGCGTGTAAAGCTCGTAGGTCGCTCGAGTGGAAGGGTCTTCGCCAACAAATAGCTCGTCCTGGCCTTAAGTCTCTTTGGGTCGTAGGTCGTAGGTCGCGTGGCTTTAGGTCGCTCGCCTTTAGGTCATTTGACCTGTTTCGCCTTTAGGTCGTTTGACATGTTTTGCCTTAGGTCATAGGTCGCTCGGCATTGCTTTGGGTCGTAGGTCACTCGGCTTTGTTAGAAACGATAAGTCGCTCGCCTTTTTAACCTTAGGTCGCATGACCCCTTAGGTTGCTTGACCCTATAGGTCGCTTGGCCAACCTGCAATCCTTACTTCCCTTAGGTCGCTCGACCTCTCCACCTTAGGTCGCACACCTATAGGTCGCTAGCCTTGTTGCTTTGGTATGTCGCTCGTTCCTGCTTAAGTAGTTAGGTTGCGCACCCTTTTAGGTCGCGTACCTCTTTTAGGTCGCTCGGCTCATTTCTGCACTTAGGTCGCCCACCTCGATAGGTCGCTTGGACTCGACATCGTTAGGTCGCTCGGCCTTGTTAAACCCTTAGGTCGCTTGACCCTATACCCTTTTAGGTCGCTAGGCCTTTTACTTTTAGGTCGCATGACCTCATGACTTTGGATCGCAACCTCTGAGTCACTCAACCTATCTGTCTGTTAGGTCGCTCCACACTGTTAGGCCGCGTAACTCGATAGGTCGCACCATCTCCTATCTTACCCTAGGTCGCTTGACCCATAGGTCGTTCCATTGCCTCTTTAACTTGCCCTGCTTATATTCCTTAGCTCGGCTATGTTAGGTCACAAGGACATCCATACTTTGATGGTTTTGGGATTGACTTCTTTGGACTTTACTCACGTCTTCGAACATGAATTTATGTGATTCAATTTGTTTCAACAGTCGTTTTGTGACTTGTCACTTTAAAGATATGAAGGTTTCAATACTAGTAGTAAATATCAAAACTCTTTCATCAAAGCGATTTCAACACTATTTTAAATATCAAAAGTTCGTTTTCTCAAACCGATTTCCAATCTACTAGCATATACAAGCCTTTACTTCACTCGGATGAGAAATCGACTTAAACGACTTAGTAAAACGAGTGGTATGAAACGCTTGCGTTCACTTCGTCGGTTAGCTCTTGGACTTGTTCGATTGAACCCTTTGTGACAATTTCCTAGTGGAGATCTACAGTTTGTTCGTAAATATTTAAGTTAAGCTAGTGGTTATGGGACATGAAGCTAAACTCATATATTTACTGGCTTAGTGTAATTGACACTTCCTTATGATCATGACGATCATTTTTGTGATTTAGACTAGCAATTGAGCGATGTCTCTTTGTCTGCAAAGGAGACTAGACCCCGCTTTTGTGATGTTTTGCCATCACATCTATGGGGTAGCACCCCATGGTCTTCGGGCCATTTCTGTGTGGAAATTTAATGGATAGCTTCCATGAGATAGCTTCTCGTTCATGTGTTTACGCGTAGGTGAGTTTTCATGCTCCCGTTCATGTGTTAGGCCTCCCCCCTTTTTATGTGTTTTCTGGATTTCTTGTGATGATTTATGGAATTTGTGCTTCACCTATTTTCATGATTTTCATTGATATGATATCAGTTTTTGTGCATTGGTGAATTCATGTGTTATTGACTTGTTATGAATACAAGTTTAGGGTATGATACCCTATTTTATCTTTGAGAAGATTCTTGTGATATTGATTAATCTCTTGTTGATTTTCAATTACATACCTATAGTAGTATGCTACGATGGTTATTACATGTTCATGTCATGTCTTTTACTTTATACCATATCATCTGATATTTATAGCTAGACTGATCCGTTTATTATTTTCTTATAAATAATACTCGGGTCAGACCGAGATGTTACAGGTGCTTCTGCTTGACTTCTCTTCAGGATTATTCTGACTTTTGGCTAACTACTTAGATTAGTAGTTTTTGATTGTACACATTTGAGATATAGACTCATTGATGTATTCTTTTGTATAGCACTTGTTGTTATTCCTTTTGTATTATTGTGGATCTTTCTGACCACTACTCTGATGTACACTTTCATGTGTTATATATTTATTCATATCTTCTTCCGCCTTTGTGATATGGATGTATGTGACTGATTTGCGTTATGATTATTTCTATGTTTGTTTCCGAAGATTATATATAGCCACCGTGTGATAGCTTTGTGTTTGTATCGGTATGTCGGATTTCCTCCTTAAAAGATATGCATTCTATCATATCTGACATATCGGTGTTCGCACAAAGAAGTTACATGGATGGTCGCTCCTCCACAGCCTTATTCTTCGTGCTAATTGACAGCACTACATCGTAGTGTTCTTGGTTAGCGTGGGTATAGAGGTGGGGCATCACATCATACATGAAGGAGTACTATACGGGAAGGGTTTATTTATCCCCCTGCTTCGATGTGTTGCTCATGATGAGGTGAAAGAAGTCCTAAGAGAAGTGCACGAAGGGGCCTACGACAACTACACTAGATGGCAAATGCTAGCGAAGAAGATTCTCCACTATGGATACTTCTGGCCAACCGTCAACCGAGACGCAGCTGATTATAATAGAAAGTGTGACATGTGCCAAAGGTTTGCTAAGATTTCGAGAGCCCAGCCGATGAAGATTACTCAAATGGTCAGTCCTTGGCCATTTGCAATTTAGGGAATTTATATTATTGGTGTGTTGCCAATATCTAAAGGTTGCGCGAAGTACGTCATCGTTGTAGTTGATTACTTCACCAAATAGGCTGAGCCGAAGCCATTAGCCACAATTACAATGAAGAAAGTGATCAACTTTGTAGTCCAAAATATTATCTATCATTTTGGAGTTCCATGGGCGATCGTTGTCGATAACGGAACCCAATTTGATAACATCTAGTTTAAGGATTTCTACCACCGAAATTGCATTTAGAAGAGATTCTCTACGGTGGCACACCTCCAGGCGAATGGACAGGTTGAAGTTGTAAACAAGACTATCAAGTCCATTCTTAAGAAGCAATTGGAAAAGCCTAAGGGCAAGTGGGTCGATGAACTTTCATTGGTACTTTGGGCATATCGAAAGACCCATAAGTCAGTGACTGGTTATTCTCCATTCGCCCTAGCCTATGGATCGGAGGTTATGATTTTGGTTGAACCGAAAGTACCTTCTAATCGAGTAATTCACTACAATCCATAGACGAATGAGCAACTCATGATGTAGTCTCTTGATATGGTCGATGAGAAGCGAGACGTTGCTGACTTGAGAGCAGCTGCACAATGGAACCAGGTTACCCAATATTACAACGCCAAGGTCAGGAATCTGATCATTAAAATTGTCGACTTAGTTCTTAAACGAAGCTTCCCAGGCCCTAGAAACTTGGGCCCTAGTTGGGAAGGTCTGTACGTAATTGAACAAAAGCTTGGAGATGGCACTTTCACGGTAGCGACGGTTGACGAGATCTCACTTCCGAGGGCATGGAATAGAGAGCACTTCCAATGCTATTTCACTTGAAAATAAATTTGTACATAATTGATTAAAGCCATGTGATAAGGCAGAACCTATCATTCTACGATTCCGTCTTTACATAGCTTAAGAGTTGTGAAACATGGCCTACTAGAATGAATCTGCATATATATAATGCAGGTATTTAGGGACCCAGATGTAGGTGCTTACAAAACTTCTACGGTCCATGATCGGACCCTTGGAGTTCAACCACTCTTGGCGTCCAATGATAGATGTCAGCTTACTCTTGCCCTTGATGTGGGGACAGAAGTATAAACAAAAATGGATGTGACTTGACCATCCATCCGCTAACTCTTGCCCTTGATGTAGAGGCAGGAGTATAAATCAAAATGAACATGAGTTGACCGTCCATCTACTAACTCTTGCCCTTGATGTAGGTTCAGGAGTATAAAACAAAATGGACATGACTTAACCGTTCATCCGCTAACTCATGTCCTTGATGTGGAGGCAGGAGGATAAACCAAAATGGACGTGACTTGGCCGTCCATCCTCTAACTCATGCCCTTGATATGGGGGCAAGAGTATAAATAAAGTGAACATGACATGGCCTTCTACTCATTCGCTCATGCCTAAAATTTGGCAAAGTGCTGATACCTTGCCCAGAGTTTGGCAGGGTCGATGAACCAAAATGGACGTGACGTGACTATCCACCGATATGCTTGTGCCAAGAGTTTGGCAGAGCGCTAACGCCTTGCCTAGAGGATGGCGAGACTAGTAAACCAAAGTGGACGTGACATGACCATCCACTCATTCGATCATGCCCGGAGTTTGGCAAAGCACCAATGCCTTGCCCAGAGGAGGGCGAGGTCGATGAACTAAAAAGGACGTAACAAGACCGTCCATCTGATAACTCATACCCAGAGTTTGGTAGAGTGCCAATGTCTTGCCCAGAGGATGGCGAGGTCAAATATCATTGCCCAAATTTAGGCAAGATCTTACCCAAGCTTTGACCATCGCCCGGAGTTAGGCGTGGTCTAAAACGACAACATTCAAACCTTGCACGGAGTAGGCAAGGAAAAAGGTCCACGTTCGGAGTTGGGTAGGATCTTATTTGTGAACCTCAATCGATGCCCGGAGTTTGGCATGATCGAAACTTGCACCCCATAGAAGGATGCTAAACTTGTTGTTCAAGCTAATTCATTTCACTTGACGTCTGGAAGCAGGCGCGATCGCATTCAAAGTTCCATTAGAAGGAACACCTAAGTCATCTTCGTAGGTGATCAAAGTTTGACCAAGCTCCAAGAGTGGACATGGTCATGTATGGGCACTTGGAGATAGGCGTCCCGGAAATTGCTTTACGTTCACTAGAAGGATGAAAAGCCTGCAAATCACGGAATAAGCAAATGACTTAGTACGACATTAATCATGAAAAGAAATGGATTGCAAGTACATAGAATGGAAAGCGCATTTCGCAAATACTTACACAAGTTCACATAAAGATTGGACGAAACAAAAGTTTTTGTCATTCACATTCGAAATAGAACTTGGAAAGAAAAGTATTAAGTTTTATTTATACCTAACGACTAGTGTCAAAAGAAATCAAATTCAAAGCTAAAAAATCCACAAATGAGTGCGAAATTACTAAGCTTGGAACGATAGATCGTGAGAGCACATTCCAGATTTATAGGGCTAGATTTTGGTAAATCGTCACAATGAATGACTAGAGACACGGTTCTTTACAAAAGCAATTCAAAAAAGGACAATGGCCATTCGAAGCACAAGAGTGGAATACTTTACAGCCATCCCGACGTATCTCGATTCAAAGCATATCAAGTTTGAAATAAGATATACTTTGGGGGGCAAATGTTATCCAACCTTTTGGCCAGGCATTATACGGATGAACTTGAAGAGTCAAACATGAAAGCTATAGGCAGGAAGCCCAGAGATAAAGCCATAGAGTCTAGAAATGAAGTACTAGAGGAAAGCACAAACCATCCCAAGAATCCACAGTTCAAAATCCAACAAAGTGTTGGATTGGTACCGATCCAACCATTTGGCTCGGTTTCGATCCGCAACACTTCACTCGTTTCACCTCAAACTTTCCATGCTCACAAGCCATGATGCTAGCGATCTTTTTCTAGTTTTAGAATATTGATCATAAGATGAATGCTAAGCTATCTCAAGAGTTCGAAGAGGCCAATCCAACAATGTGTTAATCTGGTACCGATCAACAAAATCTCATCAAAACATGCTCCCACTCCTACTACGTGCTAGCGATGATCCTAGGAGCCTATTTCAAGCATTACTTTGTTGATTCCATGCAATTCTCTATCAATCTCCATGAGAACTTGAAATCAGCAACCCTACTTCTCTATCGATCCATCGTTTGGACTTAGAAACAAGCAAATATTGACAAAAACAAGCTTGGAATCATGAAACTAACCATAAATCATTCTAACATGAAGAGATCAAGACAACCAATTTGGCTATCTTATGAATCGGTATTGATCCAAGCCCATGGATCGGTACCGGTCCGTCAATCTTGCTGAGCTGTCATCCTAATTTTCTGGAGAAGTGGTCTCTAGTTTTCCTACCTCTATAAATAGGGGTTAGGGCTCATTTCTAAGAACCTTTTTTTCTCTCTTGCTCTAATTTCTGGTAATCACCTACGGATTTATACCGATCCGTAAGAACAAAAGTGTAAACAACACTATAAACCGTCAAAAAAGTTAAATGGACATAGGCCAAGATTAGCCGAACCATTATAAAAACGCCGTGTGTTCTTTTCTACTCATTTTCATTTAATTTTTTTCACTTTTTATTCTCTACACAATCTTTTGGGTGTTTATACCATTTTTGGTTCAAACATCTTTACATATGCAAGGCATGAATAATCAAAAAATAGATGCATCTAACAGCTGAACCAAAACCTCTGAAATTTTTTCCTCAAGCATGTGTTCTTCAAGTTGCTTCAGGTGACCTTTTCTCTATGGAAGAGAACCAAATTATTAATAAGCAAACATATCTATAAAAATTATACTATAGTAACAATTTTCAGTCCCAAACCAGAATGAGACTACTGAAATTTTTGTATCACCTTTAAACTTTCATGCCATCAAATCCAAAACCATAGCTATAAGGTTCATCCATCCTACTCAAACTTAAGATTAATGTCTGTACCCATCAAAATCAAATTTCTATGACCCACATTATTTTTTGTTCTAATATTTTCAGTCCCAAATGGAACCGTTTTGTACATTTTGAATTATTGTATTAAAATATGTCACAATCCAAAGAGGCAAAAATATATGAGTTCTACTGCAAATAGTTTTATAATATCCCAATCAAATATCACACAAATTTGAAAACCAAGCATAAAATATAACTAAATTTAGCATGCAGCAGTACAAAAAAAGCAAATTAAAATTGAAGTATAGCATTCATTCAAGAAAACCTAGAATAAAATATAACAAAATAAATGGAAATCAAAAATAGTGATTATCAATTACATAGGCAATTAAGATTATAGTTCAATGATTACCTAGTAAAAAAATTCACTATGAATTCAAAGGAGAAGATGCGTAGAATAAGATATGAAAGCTAAATCCACAACCGACATCCTAGGTGACATTTAATAATCTTCTGAAAAGCTAAGGTAGTGTTTGGTTTAAAAACGAATTTTATGTTTTCGGTTTTCAATATGTATCTCAAATATGAGAAGAATGGAGGGATTGTAAAAGGGACGAAAGTAAGACGGATGAGAGGACGAAGGGGATAGAGAGACGATGGAAGAATGGATTGTTTACGTGCTTATGTTATTTCCTAAAACGTGGAAAATAAAAAAAAATGTTGTTTTCTATTTTGTATATTAACTTTGTTTTCTAAATCGGTCGTTTTCAACAATATAAATGTGTCGTGTGCATTTTATATAGACGAAAACCCAAAACTAAAAATAACAAACCAAACACTACCTAATTTTTAATTTAAAATTTTGTGGAAAGAGGCACAAAGAAAAGAGTCTATGGACTTCTAAGTTATCAAACCCAATAAAATCAGAATCCGAAAATCAATGTAGAAGAGCATAAGCCTACAAACACAAATAATTAAGGAATTAATTTTCAAAATTCTAAGTGAAAAGAAAGGTGTAACAAGTTTTATTAAATATAGAACTCAGTTTTTGAATATCACTTATGAATCTGTATTCCACTTTATTCTCCTAGTAATTCTCCAGTGCCTAAGATACATGAACTTGCACTTAATGCATTAAATTACCCACTAAATTAATGAACCATTGCCATTGTAATATGGATAAAAGATGATAGTTAACGAGACAATGAGTTTGGAAATGTTTACTTACATCATTAACATCAAGGCATATGATAAGTAACAAAATATGAGATCTATTACGGAAGCTAAAATTTAACCGGAGCCATTATAAAAAAATGAAAAATAACCAACCTGCTTTTTCTGCATCAACTTTACATTAGTGATTTTTTCAGTTGCATGTTTATCAGGTCATTGACACAGGTATAGCATTTCTCTCATGTATGAATGTATTACATAGCATTGTCTATTTACAATACACATAGGTTGATGTTAAAATTTTATTCATATATGCAAAAGCTCACACGTTGAGAAACGATGCTACATCAGACAGAAAAAGTAATAAAATAAAGAAAAGAATCAAACAGTGGGAAATGGAAGGAAGTGACAATAAATGCACATTCAATCACATTCATATAATCAGATAAATAAATTTAACAAAGAAAGAATAGATTTTTTTTTACTTTTCATTGTGTACCTTAAAATCATCCTGGCAATCAAAACCCAACATCTCATCTTCCCGAACCATTGCCAATCTTAGAACGCTCCTATAGCTAGCTTGTTACTCTAGTACGTACTTTCTGATAGAATCACGGTACGCCCAAGAGGCAATTGTGTAATTTACTATAAATTATGAACTCTATAATAAAATCTCGTTCGAATTAAAAGATGTTTTTATTTTTTTATTATATGTTTGATATAATATGTCGTATTATTTACATATTTAATTTAAGTATATTTAATAGAAAATCCATAAATGATATGTTTTGTGATATTAATTACAATATGTTGTAATCATTATGTAACACCCCGCGTTAAATTACAATTATATATGCAAATAATTTAATTAAGTTATATACGTTTGAAATTTTAAAACAAAGAAATGTTTGTAAATGGGGCAACTAATTAATATTATTTGGAATACATATATATTTGTGTAACAAATAAATTAGAGAGAGAAATTATATAAAATCAATTAATAGGGAAGATTAATTGATGGTGTTTGTTTAAAAGGGTAATTAATATTCAATTAATTAGTAGAGGCGATTAATTGACAGGAATTGACAAGAAAAGGAACATATATTGTAGCAACTAATTGATATGATTAGAAACATATATGGTAGTGCAAGAGAATAAAATGGAGGAAGAGTAATTTATGCAAGTAATCAATTATCAATTAATAAACTTGGAGACTTATGGTAACATATATAATTAAGATTGTGATTCAACATTCAATTGTAGAATATATGCATGCAATAATTATGGAAATAAAATAAATTAATATGCATATATGTGACGAATTAATATGGTGTTGATTAGCATATTAATTTGGTAAGAAATCAAAGTGAAGGGAGGGATTAATTGGATAGTAAATTAATTCTAAGTATATATGAAATCTATTAATTGCGTGATTAATAGGGGAATCATATTTAAAAGAAACATCACATTTAAAAATATATGTTTCCATAGATTGCGAGAGAGAAGGGGGAAGTGATTAATGAAAAGATTGTTGGAGAATCAATTTGAAATAAAAACAAATGCAGAAGAAAACACATTAATTTAATGTCCATAGACTGAGTGTACGCTTTAGATTTTAGGTTTTATATCTAATGGTTAGCACTGATTTGAACCACTATAAATACAGGTGCAGAGCCTCATTTTTATTCTCATTATTTTTCTCTTGCCTACAGAAGCTCTGCCATTTTTCTATCTCTTCTACAGTTTATTAATAACAAAATTTTAGATCTAATTCACATGAATTTAGATCTAAATAGAAAGAGAATAGAATTAATTAGGGAATTAGGAATTGGTTCAAATCAGAAGGCTATGTCAAAGGTAAAACCCTAGATCTGAGTTTTATTAGCTATTTCTAATCCAAATCTCTTCCTTTTCTCTTTCAAATATTATAGATCTATAAATATATCATTTGTAATTCCAAATAGGGATTACAAGGGAGGTGAATATAGATGTTAGGGACAGATCTTAAATAAAAACAGGGAGATTTGGAAAGCTAGCAATGTGAGTGGATTTATTTATATATCTTTTAAGTTTAAGATATATTATCGTTAAATTCTCGTTTAGATAATTTTATTCAATAATTAATCCTATTAATTAAGTTATGCTGAACCATAAGAAATTTATAGTTTATTTACAGTATTAGTATTTATTTACATTTGTTTCTACGTTTTGGATTTCTATGCAAGCGTCATTCTTCTTCTATTTTCTCCTCTTTCTTCACGTATGGATTAGAATAGATTAAACGTGAATATGAATTAAATAATTAAGAATACTGAAATGAAGGAAATAAGATGTAAAGTAATAAAAGTTTGAGGAATGGAATTATTGTAATAAATTACGTTAAAATGAGAAAAGTTAATTAATCTAATAACTGGATTTGGGGGTAACTAAAATTTAATTGGTTGGTTTACAAAATAGGATACATTTCTATAATTTAATATTTAAAAGACAACAATGAACGTAATTGCTAGAATAAAAGAAAGAAAAAGAAAATTAGTGTAAAATAGAGAAACCACTGTATTTTACACTATTCCAAAATAGTAAAAGAAATATCTAGCAGTTACAGATTATTGTTTATAGTATTATTTAATATTAAAATATGGAATTGGATTTTTAAATATAGTTTTCATAACCAACCAAATAAAATAGAATTACTTCCTAGAATAGAAGATAATAAAGCAAAGTATGACATGAATCAAGTAAATTATTAGATAAGAACTTGAAGCTGTAAACGATAATGAACCTAGGTCTACATTCACTGCGTAGACTATTTAAGAAGATAGTTATTATGATAAGTGAATTATATAATATAAGAGAATAAAAGAATATTCTATATCATAATAAAGAAGGCAGATTAGAACAGAAAATGAATGTTGGAATTATGTACGGACTGTAAAAGAAGAGAAAATGACAATTACAGGTAGAATTATAACATAGGTTATAATTAAGTAATAAGAACGGAAAAGCTTATTTTGAGACTTTGAATAAATTAATGAGCAATAATAATGGTAGAAGCTTATTTAAATAATTTATATTAAGTCAATAAGAAAATAAAGCAGGAATGATAAAAGAGGCTTATTTTAATGAACTTAAAATTTATATTAAGTTAAATAAGCAAGATAATGAATGTGGATCATACCAATAGCATCCCCTATTAAATAAATTGAAATCTCACAATAAATAGAGGCGAGACGAGGGCAAGAATATGCTAATTATGGTAAATAAGTAGCCAACAGAATAAGAAAGTAAACTAAACGCAAATTAAATGATTAGATTTAGGGTCTAATAAAAGAATTGAGATGCGTTTGGAGCAGCCCAAAGGATGAAGCATCTAACGAAGCAGTTCATCACGGATTTTAGAAATGGAGAAGCATGTCTAACTTAGTATTTTTGGGCTTCAAGGAAGTACGAGACTTCAATGGGACGTGAGGATACTCTAGGATGGCCCTCTGGGTAGGCCTAACGAAGCTCACCCCCGGAGGCAGGTCTGTTGGTGTTCCATCAAGAGAGTATGCCTTGACTGCATTTGCATTGTAGGCCTAACAAAGTACACCTTTGTAGGCAGTCAGAAGGGCTTGGTATTCGGAGTAAGGTATTCATATGTCCAGTACTTGCAAGTAAGTTTAAGGATAGTCGCATGCGGATATCGGCCAGCATCAAGACCAAGAGCGATTTCGGGAAAGGCTAGAGTTAAACCAACAGGCCATTGATTCTTTCACTATCGAGACATTGGATGAGGGGAACCACTATTTGGATGTTAGATTGTTTGCAGTGGGGCACGGCCACTTAACTCTTTACAACTCTTTCGGTTAGTTGAGGGGTGGCTGCGTGGGGCCATAGCCACGATGAAAAAGAGACAGACCAACTAGAATATCTGTATTATAGGCCTAACGAAGCAGTCCTTTACAGATATAGCAAATCTCCGACTGAATTTCGTACAAGGTAGACCTTGTTGGCGGGATTCAGATAGTAGACATAACGATTACATAGTCCTCAATGTACGCACTGGGTGGTACATTGTGGATGTCCAAGCACTGGCATAGACTAGTGCGGATGCGATTTACGTTTTCATAGTAAGTAGTGGAGCATCTGTATTGTAAGCCTTACGAAGCAGTCCTATACAGATGTAGCTACGGAATGCTCGCGGAGCAAGATGATGGAGCATCTGTATTGCAGGCCTTACGAAGCAGTCCTTTATAGATGTAGTTACGGAACGCTCTCGAAGCAAGACGATGGAGCCCTTTTCGAGGAGGATACAGAAGGTACCATGGGTGGTACCTTGGACCAATATGGTTGTGACGACCCGGAATTTTTGAGTATTTGAAATTGGAATATTTAATTAATTTTAAATATTCAGAGGTTAATTATCAACTTAAATTTCAAATATCACTGTTTATTTGATAATTAAATTATTTAAATTAATAATTGAAAATGGAGAAAATACTGAATCAAGTGTTTCAAGCTTGTTAAAAATATTTTAAGGGCTTAGAAAATTCATATTATTGATACTGAAGATAATAGAACTTTTAAAATTGAATTCGAAAGTAATTTGTTCAGTTTTAAAAATATATCGTTTAAATTGAATTTAAAAATAGCCTTCCGAGGCACAGTCTCGAAATTCGACGAAACCAGTTCCATTGGGTCTGTAATATTGAATTATTATCGGGTTTCAATTTTCGTAGCATTTGGAGTTGTTATGTGGGCACACGATATATAAACGCGTTGAAAATTTATATAGAGACAAATTGAATTTAAATGAAATAATATCGGTCAACTCAAATTTTCTTTCAGCTGTAATTGCATCCCGTCAATACTTTTTCGTTTCATTTCAAATTACTAATAGCTAGATATTTTCCACGCAAAGCTTTCTTTACACGCTACCTTCGAAAAAATATATAATAAACCCGTCCTTATCCTTATCTTCGTTCACGAATATACCAGAACAAATCTTCAAAAGAAAAGAACGAAGCTTTCCCAGTTCAAACCCATTTCTTTCCCTTCCGTTTTTTTTACGAAATTAAATCGACTAATATCAAAATCGAAATGCCTAATCGGAGCTCGCATTCGAAGGGGAGATTTGCGACATCGCGACAATGTGGTGGAGGCGTTCGATTTCGAGCGTGACGGCTTGGGTCGCAGCAGCTTTTCTCGACTACTAGTCGAAGGCGAGCGAACTGGTATCGCGACTGGGGCTTCGAGATTCTCGCGAGGGCGGCGTCACAGTAGGCTGGCGATGCGAGTCGTTCAGGGCGATAGGGAAAGTCACAATTTTGCTGTGGGTTTGAAGTCGATCATTGTTTAGGTGGGGCTGTTGAAGTGGATCGCGCGTGGGTAGGCTTAGGGCGAGAGTCTCGATTTGGGCTCAGGGTTTGGGTCGCGTTCGTGCGACGGAGGATGGAGACGCTTATGTCTTCGGCAATTCGATTAGGAGTAGGAAGAGTATGCCTCATCATCGATGGATTGGGGTTTGCGAATGGAAGGCTTGTTCTGGTGGGTTCGTCGTAGTCGGGGTGGTAGTGCGTGGTCGAGATATACATTGCTGTGAGGTATTTTCTAATTTTATCTAGATTTATTTTAAAATTTAAGAAGTTAATTTTTATTTTACTTTAAAGAAAAGTTTTTACAGTCTAGGAAATTACTGTTCTTATTAGATTATAAAATATATATATATTCAGTTATAAACTGTTTAAACAGAATATGTATATATAGATGTGGATTTGAAAAGAAATTATAATATGAATTTTAATGTTGGGAAGTTTCCAAATCTATATAGATTATTATTTTAGTATATATAGTTTGAAAATAAAATAGATATACATCTTTTAATTTACTAGTTTAATTTTAAAGTAATATATTTGTTTAAAACTATTTTGGGTCAGTAAAAGATCATTAAAGAAAATTAGTTTGAAATATAATTATTCATTAAATATTAATCATTAGTTAAGATTTAATCATATGCCAATTAAAATCATTTTATGGAAATTTGATCATTTAGTTAATTCAAATATTAATAAAAAACATCAAAATGTTATACAAGGTCTGGAATCGAGGAAAGACAGACCGGATTGGATTTGGATTGCAAATTAAAGGTCAAAGGTGAGTTAATCTCACTCAGTTAAATTATAATTTAAATTTAATTGGTTAAATTTAAATATTGATGGATGTTTGGATTGATTGATTTGATTGATGTGCTATATATATATAGTAGTATATAGCAATATATACATATTGGCATATGTATATATTGGAGTTGTTGATATTCCCGCATTATATAGCGGATGAGACCCTATGCGCCGCATAATAACGGATGATTTTATATTAAAACCCATATACCGCGATATTCCACTTTGAAGTGAAATTGGTATTGTGCTAACATCTGTGGATGCAGGGAAACAGGTTGGAGGGATCCAACTGGATTCCTCAAAATATTTAATTTTGTTTAAATATTCTGTGATATGATTTTTGATATCCTGTGATGGATTATATGGATAATTGGATGTTATGGTTTGGTTGGACCGATTTGGATATGCTGAGTTATCAAAATCTCTAGAATGGAATTTTTTGAAAAGAAATAAAAGAGTAAATTTTTAAGTAAAATAATTATAAAAAGTTTGGAATAAATTTGAAAATGAATCTGATTAAGAATAAAAGTGATTTCCAAAATTCTAATAAATATGGAAAAGAGGAATTTTGAATAAACAGAGAAATATTGAATTTAAAGAGAACTTATGTGATATTATTTAAAAGAATAAATAATTTATTTTAATTCAATGTTTAAATGTAATTAAAAAGGAAGAAGTAATTTGGGAAATCTGAAACTTGTGTTCAGTTTAAAGATTTTAAATCATAATGAGAAATAAAATCTGGAAGTTAATGAATTTGGAAATAAATGGATTAAGTAAGGAAATTTATTTCAAAGTAAAATAAATTGGGAAATCAATTATAAATTTGATTTAAATACTTTGGGATTTGAAATTTAAAGAGAAGTGAGATTTTGAAATTTATAAACTGGGTTTATAAAGTAAAATAAAATATCAGTGGATATTAGAAAATATAAATTCAAGGTGGGAATTTATAAAGGGATATGAATTGGTTTAAAAATAAATGTTGATTTATTTTTAAAGAATGGGAATGAGAAGTGTATTTCTCTGGATAGCCAAGTACGTTTTTTTCAAGGTAGTTTTAAATATAAGTTAAAAGTTTTAATATGTTTTAAAAAGCATATTTTAGAAAATTGATTATTTCTAAAGGTTAATTTCCAAAGTAGGTATTTTCAAAAATCTATTATTGTAGTAATTATATAAAAGTGATTTGGTATTATGTTTAAAAAGAGAAATTTAGTTTATATTTGAAAAGTGGTTTCATTTTAAATATTCCTTAAGTATATATTTTGTTAAGGTATTAAAGTAGTTTTTAAATTTCAATATTATAAAATATATTTATAGTAAAGTGTTTTAAAAATTATTTTAAAATTAAAAGTATTTTGTACTTGGTGATTCAGTGGAAATAATTATTTGGGAAATGTATTCCGTAAGCGGAAACTGTTTGAAATTGTTTTCAAATGAGTTTTGAAAATTTGGAAATATATCTTGGAAAGATATTTGGGCAAATAAATAATGTGGGAAATTATTTATTGTGTGGTGGTTGCTTGTGGATGTTAATTGATAGTTAAATAACCGACTATCAATATTGGCCAAATGCGCTGATCGTTTCGAAGAGACCGGGATCGAGTTTCCGTATACCGGGATTCTAGGTCTGGAGACTCGAATACCACTTCGATCCGGTTTGTACGTTTCGTGTAACGTGTTCGGAGTCGAAGATGGAGTTGTGAAGTGCAAGGGCTAGTCGCTACTAATCCTGAGGATATTTCCAAAATGGATGTAGTAGGAATAGTGCCTTCGGTTCCGTTCGAACCCGGGACGGACTTGTATGGACGGATGCTTTCGTGACATCGTCAGGTGGACGATGGGCATTCTAAGGGATATGTGCTATAAAGGTATCGTTTAGCCTCGAGCCTCATCAACCGGGAATGACTGAAAATCAGGGGTTATGCAGCAAGGCTTCGTGGGTAGCCCCCACTTGAGAGTAAGGTCATCCCTGTCTAGATGTCCCTTTTATTTCGGCTTAGTGTTGCGGTTGCTGATCACAACCGTGGGGTGATTTTATTTGGAATTATCCAGTAAGGGATGATTCGGGCCTTGTGTTGCAGGGGAGCGGGCGTACTCCTCGGTACTGTGATCTAGGCCACGTACTGTGACAGGTGGTACCCCAGTGCCTAGTCATTCGTTGGAAATCCATTCTCCCTACGTGCCTTGTACGAGTTTTGTTTGTATTACCCACTTTGTGGCTAGTATGCCGGAATTTAATAGATGTAACAATTTCGGCTATTTTAATAAGTACTTGTGAATAGACACTATTATAATATCAGAGGATTTTGATAAAAAGTGTTTTAGCTATCGTAAGGTAAAAACCCGACATGTTTATTTATGGCGTGGTCTTACGAGATGCTTTTGTTTTCAAAGGATTTTGAAACTTTAATAATCAATTTGAGTGTGATTTTCTCACGCTGGTATTCCAGACTGACTCGGGTATTGTTTTATATAATGCTCGGGTCAGACCGAGTATTTTAGGTTACAGGATATGATGCTGAGGAGCTCAGGAGATGAGCTGGATGGCGAGACGTATATCCCGTACTTGTTTATATATATTCCGCTGTGTTGATTGTTGTACTCTGTTGTATTGAGGACATGATATGGTTATTGTCCAGTTGTATGTTATGTGTTCTCTGGTGTATACTCTGATGCTATATTATATAAAACTGATATAGTTTTGATTTGTGTAAAGATCTGTTGATATATATTATATTTTATTCCGCTGCGATGGTTAGATTCTGATGTTGTTTTCTATTTTTCTTCTTCTACCTCTTCTTCTTAACTAAAATGGTTCGGTTTTTCGTGTATGAAAAACTCGGGCTGTTACAGTGGTATCAGAGCTTAGGCTGGCGACAACCTTGGCTCTGGTGGGAATTTTGAGAGTATTAATAGATATGAGCGCGTATTTGTTAGTGAATATAAATTTTTTTTTATATTGTGTTGATTGGTTTATTGAGTAGTTTATGGATTCTGGTCGATGTGTGGGACGCCACAACATTGATAGGGATCTCTAAACACTTGTATAGAACAATTCGACACAGTATTGTTTTAAAGTAGGGTAAATGAAATAATTTTACCCAAATTATTTTTGTATAAAAAGAAACGTTTTGTAAACTATTCTAGTTAATATATATGGTTGTTTGGATGTTAGAGGTGATAATATGGAATTATTATCATTAATATATGGAAACTTAACTAGAAATTGAAATTTATAACCAAAGCAAAGAATAAAATTTTATAATAAAATAAAATTTGAGATATAGATTACAAATGTAATTTATAAAATTGAAATAAACTTCATATACAAATGAGATTTGTACTTTAAAATAGAATTCCAGAGAAATGTGGAAAATAAATCGGAATGGATTTTAAGTTTGGAATTTTGGGAAAAGTTTGAAATTCCTTGAGATTTGGAAATAGTTTTCAAAGAGTTTGAGGAAATAATAAGTGGTATTATTTCTGGAATATTTTGAGTTGAGTTTGGAATCTGGAAAGATTTGAAATTTAAAAATATTGAAATGTTTTAAAGAGATAAAAGCATTTAATTCTCTTCCGGTCGCTGGGAAATAATTTCGGTGATGACTGCAGCATCATCGATGTTCATTTTCGAGTTTCCAAAGAGAAATTGCTACCAAACCGTGTTAAATTGGGATTGTTTGCAAAACTGGATTTGGTTTTGAAATTCAAAGAGATAGCTGAATATACAAAAGGAGTTTGGATGTGATTGATTTCAAAAGTGATTTTGAAATTTTGGGAAATTGTTAAAAACTCTGGAATCTTATTTTAATTGTTTATAGAAAAACAAATAAAAAGAAATAAATATACTTGACTAAATTTAATGTATAATCCGGAATAAAGAGTAAAATGTGAATGGGATTGCTTTTAATGGATTGAAGTGATGAAATAAACCAAATATTAGGTATAAATTGGAATAAATTACTTAATGGAGTAATGGATTATGGAAATAGAACCTTAATTGGCTGAAAGAAAGTTGATTTTGTAATTTGGATATGAAATGGGAAATGAACTTGGATTAAGTAGAAATTATTAATTGCAATCCGAGATAAAATACTAACAAATCGAATGTGGATGATATAAATAAAGCTCGACACATATATTTTGGATGCTGTTAAGTGAAATAAATTGGAACAAAATTAACTTAAGTGTGAATGAACTCAAGTATAAATAAATGGAATATGACCTTGAAATATTATCCAAATGAGTTTGGGGTTATGGAATTTAAATTGGTTAAATAGAAATTAAATTGTGAATTAATAAAATTGGGTAGTGAATTAAAAATGAATAGTAGAATCAGAATTTTAGTTATTAATTAAAATTCGACTTGGAGTATTAACACATTAAATATAAGTGGGAATGTGTTAAACAAAAATGAAAATTTGAACTAAAATAGTGATGGCTTGTATTGCAAACGAAAATTCAAGTGGGTATGAATGAAAATGGCCTTGGATATTATTCAATGAACGGAATATTGAATTTAGAATTAAAAAGGGGCAAATTGAATGAATTGGTGCAAACTGCAATGAAAATGAACTTAAGTTGTTAACTTAAGTAAATGTTGGATGAAGACTGTACTCAAATCGAGGTTGTCGAAATCAATTGAGAATTAATTATTGAATGAAATAGCCTGGATTGTTTTCGAGCTAAATAAATGGATGTGAATAAATTAAATGGACTGGGTTGAGTATTGTTTGGAAAAAAAAATGGGAATAAGGGTCGAAACATTTCATATGTGCTTATGGAAGTATATAACATGCATTGTTTGTAGAATCCATGTTTTAGCAATTTAAATTTTAGTGAAATGTAAATAAACTTTGTATATTTGGCACTTACATGTTGTAATTGAGTTAGTACAGGTTCAGGGAAGTCGGTTGGCTGAATCTGATGGCACAACATGCTAAAATAAATAACCGCTTTGCTTTAAAAATGCTAAAATAAGGTACGCTTACGCAAAAATTCAAAATAGGAGATATGAACTGCATATATTGATATATATTGTGATTTCCGGCCTGAGGCCGATGTATATATATATTTGTGCATCCTGCGATATCGCAGAAGTCCCTCCGTACAAGGAAGACTCTGCCAAAATTTTCCATAAATTTTGGGAGTTAGAAAATTTTTGAAAATTTTTGGAAATTTTCACTAACAACAAATGAATTAAAATTTGTTAAACAAATAAGGTTGAAACTGAGTATTGAAATCTATTTAAAATGTGAAAGTAAAGTAAGTGAAATCGAAGGAACTAACGAAAGTAAAGCTTGCAAACAAACTTTTAATTGAGATTTAAATTAATTAGTAAGTGCAACTAATTCAATATTCAAAGTGGAAGATAAATTGAATTCAAGTGGAAATGTAAACGCAAAAGTGGATAGAAATGGATAGGAACTTCAATAGTGAAGTGAAAATATGTATAAGCAGTATGTAAAATGTTTATCTTAAACTTAAGAAATGAATAGTGAATTCTTAAGAAAATGTGGTACTGAAAGTATGCTAAGTGAATAATTGAATTAAGGTGAAACTGAAGTTGTGAAATGGGATAGTTGTGAATAAGGGGATAACAATCAAAAAGGAATGTGAATAAAGGAGAATTGATATAACTGATAATCAATTGGAATTTATACGTAAGATGTACGTATATTATTTTATTCGCATAGCTATTTGGTCCAGATGTCGAACACAGAATTTCGAGATAGATATATCGATCCGAGTTGGAATTTTTCACTCGATTTTCAACGGCGAACCTGGATATGGATTGTTGATTGATTCTGGATATTCTCTATCATAGTTTGTGGCTATGCAAGGAGAATGACGGTTTCTGATCAAGAAACCAGATCTGAGTCCGCACTAGGAAGTCGGGTGGACAATACTAGTTCGGAAGTGAAATTGTGTGATCGAGTGAGCGATCGAATATGATATTGCGTACGAATGATATATGTGCATCGTACGGGCTTAAGTAAAACAAATATTGAAAATTTGTACATGAATGTATAAAATGGTTAGAAGCTGTAATTGGATGTTATTGCTTAGTAAGATATACAGGTGTATAAATGCAATGGAGAAATTGGGATTTTTGATTTTTAAAGATAAAAATTAAATGGCCCGACAAAAGGTATGTATTTGAATTTCTATATGAAATTTGATTGGGTTTTTGATCCAGCCACTTGGCTTTTTGTTTTCTTTTTGAGATTGGAAGGCCGTAGAGCCATTTTGTAGTTGTACCGAGCTAGCCGCGCAAAGGAAACGCTGGCAAAATTTTTCGAAAATTTAGGGAGTTAGAAAAATTTTGGAAAATTTTGATAATTCAAAAATTGAATTCAAATTTAAATTTGAATGGATAAGTAGGTGATATGGGTTGAACTTATGAATAAGTTTGGAAAGTTAAAAGATGATTAGTGTATCATTAATAAAGAATTGTTTGGGTATTGTTAAAACTGTTTGAATTTGAGGAATAGCTAACGGGATATGGGACATTCTTCCTAACTGGTAATTTCGAGGACGAAATTCTTTTAAGGGGGGAGGAATGTGACGACCCGGAATTTTTGAGTATTTGAAATTGGAATATTTAATTAATTTTAAATATTCAGAGGTTAATTATCAACTTAAATTTCAAATATCACTGTTTATTTGATAATTAAATTATTTAAATTAATAATTGAAAATGGAGAAAATACCGAATCAAGTGTTTCAAGCTTGTTAAAAATATTTTAAGGGCTTAGAAAATTCATATTATTGATACTGAAGATAATAGAACTTTTAAAATTGAATTCGAAAGTAATTTGTTCAGTTTTAAAAATATATCGTTTAAATTGAATTTAAAAATAGCCTTCCGAGGCACAGTCTCGAAATTCGACGAAACCAGTTCCATTGGGTCTGTAATATTGAATTATTATCGGGTTTCAATTTTCGTAGCATTTGGAGTTGTTATGTGGGCACACGATATATAAACGCGTTGAAAATTTATATAGAGACAAATTGAATTTAAATGAAATAATATCGGTCAACTCAAATTTTCTTTCAGCTGTAATTGCATCCCGTCAATACTTTTTCGTTTCATTTCAAATTACTAATAGCTAGATATTTTCCACGCAAAGCTTTCTTTACACGCTACCTTCGAAAAAATATATAATAAACCCGTCCTTATCCTTATCTTCGTTCACGAATATACCAGAACAAATCTTCAAAAGAAAAGAACGAAGCTTTCCCAGTTCAAACCCATTTCTTTCCCTTCCGTTTTTTTTACGAAATCAAATCGACTAATATCAAAATCGAAATGCCTAATCGGAGCTCGCATTCGAAGGGGAGATTTGCGACATCGCGACAATGTGGTGGAGGCGTTCGATTTCGAGCGTGACGGCTTGGGTCGCAGCAGCTTTTCTCGACTACTAGGCGAAGGCGAGCGAACTGGTATCGCGACTGGGGCTTCGAGATTCTCGCGAGGGCGGCGTCACAGTAGGCTGGCGATGCGAGTCGTTCAGGGCGATAGGGAAAGTCACAATTTTGCTGTGGGTTTGAAGTCGATCATTGTTTAGGTGGGGCTGTTGAAGTGGATCGCGCGTGGGTAGGCTTAGGGCGAGAGTCTCGATTTGGGCTCAGGGTTTGGGTCGCGTTCGTGCGACGGAGGATGGAGACGCTTATGTCTTCGGCAATTCGATTAGGAGTAGGAAGAGTATGCCTCATCATCGATGGATTGGGGTTTGCGAATGGAAGGCTTGTTCTGGTGGGTTCGTCGTAGTCGGGGTGGTAGTGCGTGGTCGAGATATACATTGCTGTGAGGTATTTTCTAATTTTATCTAGATTTATTTTAAAATTTAAGAAGTTAATTTTTATTTTACTTTAAAGAAAAGTTTTTACAGTCTAGGAAATTACTGTTCTTATTAGATTATAAAATATATATATATTCAGTTATAAACTGTTTAAACAGAATATGTATATATAGATGTGGATTTGAAAAGAAATTATAATATGAATTTTAATGTTGGGAAGTTTCCAAATCTATATAGATTATTATTTTAGTATATATAGTTTGAAAATAAAATAGATATACATCTTTTAATTTACTAGTTTAATTTTAAAGTAATATATTTGTTTAAAACTATTTTGGGTCAGTAAAAGATCATTAAAGAAAATTAGTTTGAAATATAATTATTCATTAAATATTAATCATTAGTTAAGATTTAATCATATGCCAATTAAAATCATTTTATGGAAATTTGATCATTTAGTTAATTCAAATATTAATAAAAATCATCAAAATGTTATACAAGGTCTGGAATCGGGGAAAGACAGACCGGATTGGATTTGGATTGCAAATTAAAGGTCAAAGGTGAGTTAATCTCACTCAGTTAAATTATAATTTAAATTTAATTGGTTAAATTTAAATATTGATGGATGTTTGGATTGATTGATTTGATTGATGTGCTATATATATATAGTAGTATATAACAATATATACATATTGGCATATGTATATATTGGAGTTGTTGATATTCCCGCATTATATAGCGGATGAGACCCTATGCGCCGCATAATAACGGATGATTTTATATTAAAACCCATATACCGCGATATTCCACTTTGAAGTGAAATTGGTATTGTGCTAACATCTGTGGATGCAGGGAAACAGGTTGGAGGGATCCAACTGGATTCCTCAAAATATTTAATTTTGTTTAAATATTCTGTGATATGATTTTTGATATCCTGTGATGGATTATATGGATAATTGGATGTTATGGTTTGGTTGGACCGATTTGGATATGCTGAGTTATCAAAATCTCTAGAATGGAATTTTTTGAAAAGAAATAAAAGAGTAAATTTTTAAGTAAAATAATTATAAAAAGTTTGGAATAAATTTGAAAATGAATCTGATTAAGAATAAAAGTGATTTCCAAAATTCTAATAAATATGGAAAAGAGGAATTTTGAATAAACAGAGAAATATTGAATTTAAAGAGAACTTATGTGATATTATTTAAAAGAATAAATAATTTATTTTAATTCAATGTTTAAATGTAATTAAAAAGGAAGAAGTAATTTGGGAAATCTGAAACTTGTGTTCAGTTTAAAGATTTTAAATCATAATGAGAAATAAAATCTGGAAGTTAATGAATTTGGAAATAAATGGATTAAGTAAGGAAATTTATTTCAAAGTAAAATAAATTGGGAAATCAATTATAAATATTATTTAAATACTTTGGGATTTGAAATTTAAAGAGAAGTGAGATTTTGAAATTTATAAACTGGGTTTATAAAGTAAAATAAAATATCAGTGGATATTAGAAAATATAAATTCAAGGTGGGAATTTATAAAGGGATATGAATTGGTTTAAAAATAAATGTTGATTTATTTTTAAAGAATGGGAATGAGAAGTGTATTTCTCTGGATAGCCAAGTACGTTTTTTTCAAGGTAGTTTTAAATATAAGTTAAAAGTTTTAATATGTTTTAAAAAGCATATTTTAGAAAATTGATTATTTCTAAAGGTTAATTTCCAAAGTAGGTATTTTCAAAAATCTATTATTGTAGTAATTATATAAAAGTGATTTGGTATTATGTTTAAAAAGAGAAATTTAGTTTATATTTGAAAAGTGGTTTCATTTTAAATATTCCTTAAGTATATATTTTGTTAAGGTATAAAAGTAGTTTTTAAATTTCAATATTATAAAATATATTTATAGTAAAGTGTTTTAAAAATTATTTTAAAATTAAAAGTATTTTGTACTTGGTGATTCAGTGGAAATAATTATTTGGGAAATGTATTCCGTAAGCGGAAACTGTTTGAAATTGTTTTCAAATGAGTTTTGAAAATTTGGAAATATATCTTGGAAAGATATTTGGGCAAATAAATAATGTGGGAAATTATTTATTGTGTGGTGGTTGCTTGTGGATGTTAATTGATAGTTAAATAACCGACTATCAATATTGGCCAAATGCGCTGATCGTTTCGAAGAGACCGGGATCGAGTTTCCGTATACCGGGATTCTAGGTCTAGAGACTCGAATACCACTTCGATCCGGTTTGTACGTTTCGTGTAACGTGTTCGGAGTCGAAGATGGAGTTGTGAAGTGCAAGGGCTAGTCGCTACTAATCCTGAGGATATTTCCAAAATGGATGTAGTAGGAATAGTGCCTTCGGTTCCGTTCGAACCCGGGACGGACTTGTATGGACGGATGCTTTCGTGACATCGTCAGGTGGACGATGGGCATTCTAAGGGATATGTGCTATAAAGGTATCGTTTAGCCTCGAGCCTCATCAACCGGGAATGACTGAAAATCAGGGGTTATGCAGCAAGGCTTCGTGGGTAGCCCCCACTTGAGAGTAAGGTCATCCCTGTCTAGATGTCCCTTTTATTTCGGCTTAGTGTTGCGGTTGCTGATCACAACCGTGGGGTGATTTTATTTGGAATTATCCAGTAAGGGATGATTCCGGCCTTGTGTTGCAGGGGAGCGAGCGTACTCCTCGGTACTGTGATCTAGGCCACGTACTGTGACAGGTGGTACCCCAGTGCCTAGTCATTCGTTGGAAATCCATTCTCCCTACGTGCCTTGTACGAGTTTTGTTTGTATTACCCACTTTGTGGCTAGTATGCCGGAATTTAATAGATGTAACAATTTCGGCTATTTTAATAAGTACTTGTGAATAGACACTATTATAATATCAGAGGATTTTGATAAAAAGTGTTTTAGCTATCGTAAGGTAAAAACCCGACATGTTTATTTGTGGCGTGGTCTTACGAGATGCTTTTGTTTTCAAAGGATTTTGAAACTTTAATAATCAATTTGAGTGTGATTTTCTCACGCTGGTATTCCAGACTGACTCGGGTATTGTTTTATATAATGCTCGGGTCAGACCGAGTATTTTAGGTTACAGGATATGATGCTGAGGAGCTCAGGAGATGAGCTGGATGGCGAGACGTATATCCCGTACTTGTTTATATATATTCCGCTGTGTTGATTGTTGTACTCTGTTGTATTGAGGACATGATATGGTTATTGTCCAGTTGTATGTTATGTGTTCTCTGGTGTATACTCTGATGCTATATTATATAAAACTGATATAGTTTTGATTTGTGTAAAGATCTGTTGATATATATTATATTTTATTCCGCTGCGATGGTTAGATTCTGATGTTGTTTTCTATTTTTCTTCTTCTACCTCTTCTTCTTAACTAAAATGGTTCGGTTTTTCGTGTATGAAAAACTCGGGCTGTTACAATGGTCATTAGGCATATAGCTACATATATGTATTAGTTATTAGGTTTTAATCTACTATGGAGTAGATGGGCACGGTTCACGAATAGAGGTGAGAGTATGTAACCTAATGAACCTAATATAAGAGTAAATGGAAATAAAATGATATATGTAGAATTAACCCTAGAAGTATATAATTTATTCATTCACAAGAACTTTTGTTCTGACCCCCTCCTCATAACATCCTACAGGTTAGGTAGATGGCAGAGACTTCTCAGCTTTATGACACTTGCTTAGAAAGTGTTATTATTTAGGTGAGTATTTACTTACTATTATATTTTAGTCAATTCCACTGTGAGATAAATTATGAGCTCTGATATATTTGTCTTTGCCTATTTGCAGGATACTAGATACCCAGCTTGGGCTTCAGTGGGCTTGGTTTCTAGCATTTTTGTGAAAAATCCGGACCACTGGAATTCGGGTTGTTACACATGAGAAATTTATCACAATGAAAATAAACAAATCATTTAAATATTCCTGGTCAAAATGTATCGAGAAAGGGTATCGATACATCCATTGAAACTAGAGTACGTAACGCTCTCCAAGTGTTGGACAGTGTATTACTCATGACTATTGGGGCATCAAGGGTTTACGTATTGAAGGTTATTGGATTACTATAGAATGACTCTCTCGGTAGTTTTCTACTTGTTGATATAACTAGGGTCAAACAAAAAATATCGATGTGACAATATTATATAGTTCACTCGACTTGAGAATTCTATTGAACTTTAATGCGAAAACTCCACTTTGATTATAGTTAAACCATAGTATGATGTCTATCGAATGACTATATTTGGGTCGAGTTGAAGCATTGGAAGTGAAAACACTATTCAATAAAGAATTTGTCTCCTCGGTTATACGAGGTTAGTACCACGGTCAACTGAAATCAACTCAAAGTCAAAATCTCTGACCAAAGCAGTTCATTTAATAATAATTGTTATTATCAAACCAAAGACTTTGTGTCTGGACTATATAAGTTGAACATAGACGATATTGAAATTTGGTCGTTACCAAAATTTCTTAAGTCCTAACGTGATATAGTTTTGATGAAGAGAATTGGTGTAAATAATTATCACTACAAGGGACCGCTTAAAATATGTAAAGATTGATTTTATCGAAATTACATAAGTGATAAATTTGTTCATAATGTCGCAATACTAGCTAAGGTGGCGTGTAAACGTTAATATTCGAATTATTCGATATTAGTCACTAATCGAATTTACATCTAACAGTCACATAATTGAAATATTGAATACTCCGACTACTACCTGATTTAACTAAATTATAATTATTGTAAATTAATTAATGTTTATGAAATATTAATTATAAATTTTTATTTGATTTGTGTTGATTAGTATTGAAAATAGTGTGTATATAGAAGTTGTATAAACACGTATTGATATACGATATCGATGTACGTTTAAATTAGATTCAAATGTAATTTATCAGATTGGGCTTGAAATGAAATGGGGGCACATATAGGGGCAAGTATAGCTGGCCATAGATGTGAAAAAATATGGAATATTGTTATGATCGAATTTACCATCGTTTCTAAATGAACCCGAACAATCAAATTGGATTAATAAGTGATAAAAGCTGAGCATGAAAATTTGGGAAAGATTGTATGAAGGCAAGCTAAGTAAGATAGCTAGAAATGGAACAAAGATTTCACCAAGTATTCATAACTTGCTCGTCCCCTCCCCCGCTCCTCCAAACACTTTAGACACGAGTCTTGACTCGGTGCAAGCAAGCAGAATACTCGGGTTGGACTCGAAGCAAACAAAGGAGAATTTGAGGTAGAAGATGCAAGGCATGGAGCATGAGAACCTTAAGGAAACTCGAAGCAAGGCCTGAAGAAAAACATAGTAAAACCCAGAGTGTGACTCAAGCCAGATTAGTTCCGATCTAAGCCTTGTGGTTCCGCATTGAACCATGGTGGTAGGGTCGATCGAGCTACTCTTGTGGAAGAATGTTCATGACATGGTGAAATGTGTGGAGTAATTTTCGAAGATAATCCCATGTGATTTCATCTATAAATAGAGGTGGAGAGCATTTAGAAAAGGACTTTTGGATTCTCTTCAATTCTAAACTTCTAACAATTACGAGTTGTAAAATCATGACTCTGGAAATTTATTTAGCTGGATTCCTACTGACTTGTAAAAACAGCTTTGTAAAAATAGAGAATAATCAATAGAAACTGACTAAGTGGATGTAGGCTGGAGTATTCGCCAAACCACTATAAATATCTCATGTTCTTTTCTTACTATCATCTTCTTTTCTTTTCTAATTTTCATATTTAATATTCCGTTGGGTGTTTGTGCCAATTTTGACCCAAACATTTTGGTGCTTTCATTGAAAGAACTTGGATTTAATGACTTAACGTATGGATCTGAACAAGATGAAGAGGGCTAACACTAGATCTATTTTTGGAGGAAGCCAGCAAGAACAAGGGGGCAGCCAGGAGGTGTCCACGGGATCTAACCCTTATTTTATCTATATAACCAGAGATGAGATAAAAAGGATGATGATAGAAACACAGGAGAGAATGATAGCCAGCCAGAAAGAGATAATGGAGGGATTCTTTAGAAGGATAAAACAATAGAGAATAGATGGAACAACTAAAAACCAGAACTAGAGACCTTAAGGTGGAATGAGCTCACTTGGAAATAGAATGGAACGAAGTGGTGCAAACCCCAAAGAGGCGCCTTAACTCGGTACTTATCCCTAAGCACAAGTCGGTACCGATCCATGAGGACTAGGGGGTTGGTGGATTTGAACTTGGGAGAAGGTGGAGCACGCCTAAGAAATGATATTAAGCCACAAAACATGAATGAGAATGAAAACATACGACCAGAGGAGTATGTGCCAGAATTTCCTCATAGGAATGAGGGGCAGAATGAAAAACTAGAACAGAGACTTCCATTAGATGATAATGACAGAATTGTTGAAATAGTTAGATGTGCATTAAGAGTTGGACTACCAGACCAGAGTCTAAAGGATATGAATAGAAACTCATTCACCCCTAACATCTGGAACGTAAGAAATTCACTCGATTTCAAACTATCGACGCTGGAAATGTACAATCGGAGAACAGATCCAACCATTCATCTGATGAGATATATCTGATATATGGAGGTGTTAGGTGCATCTGTAGAAGTGATGGTACAATGCTTCCCATTTTACTTGACTGAGTTAGCTGTGATGTGTGTTATGTAATTAGAGAATGAGTTCATAAGCACATGGACCAAATTGGTGGATAGATTTATGAGATGGTATAGAGTTCATATCTCTCAATCAAAGAATGTGATGACGCTTTTAAGGGTGAAACAAAGGGTCGGAGAGCCCTTAAAAGTTATCTAACCAGATTTAGTGCAGCAACCGCTATAGTTCATAAGTCGGATTCATCGATAGTTCTGATGGTGGTGGTATTGGGAGTTGCTAGTAAAAAAAAATTAAAATTGCTTTGGAAAGGGATCCACCGATGGATCTCATGGAGTTTTACCGTGAAGTAGTGATACATACATAGGAAGATGCCGAATTTGAAAATGCAAATGTTAATGTTATGAATGTTGGAGGACCATCCAGAGCCGTATATTGAAAAGGCAAAGAAAAGCGGAAGGTTGATGAGAGCTTTGGAGATCCGAAGCATGTGAAGAGGCAGCCGAAGTTCTTTTCATATACAGAACTAACTGAAACCCTAGAGAGGATATACTTGGATACTAGAGGGGCAAATTCCCTATCGAAAACCAGCAAAAAGAGAGCCTATGGATTGGGAGAAGAGATAAAGAAAGTTTTGCCTATTCCATAAATTGGATGGGCATGAAACAAATGAATGTAGGTACCAGCGGAATCTGACAAAGGAGTAGGTTTGGAACAACCGACTACAACAATATATGAGGAACCAAATTAAAATGGTGCACTAGGTGCTATCACCCTCTTTGGTGAACATGTCTAGAAATGGCCTTGGATCTAGGCTAACAATGGTTATCCAATGATGGCGATGGAAGAAAGTCAGGTTCGATTCTCGCACTTTGCTTTTTTTACAAATAAATGAAGCAGTATAGTCAGACCGCTTACTCGTGTATCGGACCTCGATTGGCCTCTAGACATGCTTTGAGTCGGATATCTAGCTCTAGTGCTTGATGTTTGAATTTGAATTTGAATTTGAATTTTATGAATGAATGCTTGATTTTTAAATCATTTGAATGTGATAACTGATATCGATTTTGAGACACCAACGAAGATTGGTTAACGCTTGAAATTGATTCGTGAACTGATTAAGCACGGTTTTCCCAATTGGAGAGATGGGACAATGAATTGAAAGAAGTAAATCTCCTCACCATAGAGTGAGTGGATGGATTTTCTTGGTCGTTGGGTTCCCTTGTCGGAGAGCAAGTGGATTGAACTTAACATGAATTAAAGATACAGAGAGAACAAGGATTAAACTAATGATCTAGAGAGATCAAGAATTGGATTGGTCATTGGTTACACAATCCGAAGAGATAAAAAACTAAACTTTGGATTTGAATGCCACTAGACTTTGAAACAATTTGATAATGACCATTAGATTATGTCATTGCCTTGATTTGGTCGACATTTGTCATAGGATATTGGGTGATTTCAGATGATTTACAAACAATGCACTGATCGGTGGCAATGCATTTCCCTGATTGATAATTTATGAAAACCAAATGATTGATGAAAGTCATTGCTTTGATTTGGTTTAAGCGATACTAGTCGATTTATAAATAACGTTCCAACCAGTGGCAGTGAACTTACACAATTATCGACTTTTAATTATTTGAAAAATGATTTACCTATGATATGAAATCCTGAGCAAACATGGGACAATTTTTAATTTGCAATATACGATATATGATATGATAATTGTCAAATAACATGGAACGGTGATGATTTGCGACTAAAACTTAACTTGAGTTCTTAGCTACGATGGGTCTCAAATAACCTTTGATTTATAGGTAAATCTGAAAGAAACAAACGATTTGCCATGGTTTGATCAATTAATAGCCAGAGAGCTCAACTACCAGTAATTTGCCGACTTCGATATTTGTTCTTGAGCAATGCCCATCTTCCATTCATAAGGCATGCTTTAGGGGCAAGTGTTATGGTTGAATTTACATAGTCTCCAGATAAACCCGGACAATCGAATTGGAAGAACAAGCGATGAAAAATGAGCATGAAAATTTGGGAAAGGTCGTATGAAGGCAAGCTAAGCAAGATAGATAGAAATTAAATAAAGATTTCACCAAGTATTCACAACCCCCTCCCACAGTTCGGAACCGAGTCATGACTCGGTGCAAGCAAGCAGAATACTCAGGTTGGACTTGAAGCAAACAAAGGAAATCTCAGGGTAGAAGATGCAAGGTATGGAGCACGGTGACCCAAAACAAACTCAAAGCAAGGCTCAGAGCAAAACATAGCAAAACTCGATATGGGACTCGAGTCAGTTGGCATCGACCTATGCCTGATGGTTTGGCATTGAACCATGGTGGTGGGGTCAGGGGTCGATCAAGCTACCATCATGGAAGAACATGCATGACCTAGCGAACGCATGGAGTAACTTTCAGAGATTTTCCCAGGGGTTTTCGTCTATAAATAAAGGTGGAGAGCACTTAGAAAAGGACTTTTGGATTCTTTACAATTCTGAGCTTCTAACAACTACGAGTCGTAAAATCACTATTGTGGAAATTTACTAGGCTGGATTCCTACCAAATTATGACTATCGAATTATAAAAACAACTTTGTAAAAATAGATAATAATCAGTAGAAATTGACTAAGTGGACATAAGTCAGGGTATTCATCGACTTACTATAAAATTCTCGTATTCTTTTCTTACTATCATCTTCTTTTCTTTTCTAATTTTCATATTTAATATTTCATTAAGTGTTTATGCCAATTTTGGCCCAAACATTTTAGATATTAGTGAGTTTGAATTGACACAAAGAATATTGGATCTCGATCCATAGTTTGCTTCTTACTTTCTCTCCTATTTAAACTCCATTAGCTCCTTATTTTGTTCTCTCTCTCTCTTTTCTTCTCCCATTGTCATACGGCAAAAAACTCCCTTAGCCCTTCTCCATCATTTCAAACTTCAAAAATACATATTAAGTAAAAACAGTGCAACGTGCATAGATCTTTCAGTCTTGTAGCTCTTTCTGGAAGAGATTGGATTCAGATCCAAAGGAATTAGTCAAATTCAACATTCAAGTTGTAATTCAAGGCTATTGTTGTGGTAATAGCCTTATTTACATTCATACACATATATTTGTTATTTATCATGATTCATATGTTGTTGGAGTAGTTAAATATATCATGAATTTTTATATGTATGTACTGTCAATCTACGATGTGTGTGAATGTGTGTGTGTGTGCGTATGTGTGTGTGTATTGTTATTATAATTAATTACTATTATCTTTTATTTATTTGTGATTAATTTCTCAGCCATGTTATGAAAAAAAACTCGAATTAAATATAATTTAAAATGAATTTTAAATCAAAAAATTGTTTTTAAAACTAATATATATATATATATTGTAAAATTGTTGTTAAATTTATATGCATAATTTCATTTCAGAAAGAAATAAAATGTATATTTTATTAAAGTCAGTGCATATATATATATATATTAAATATAATGCATTAAATTAGTTTAACGTATTATAAATATGTATGTTCATATGTAGAACTTAATATATTTAAAATTAATGTGCATTGTAAGATAATTTTTCCATAAAATTTAGTTTCTTACTTTTTTGTATGGAAATCTTTATAAAAATCCGTATTTATTTAAGAATTAAAAAAATTAACTTTTTCAAAATGCAAGTATGGCAGAAAATACAATATACACAAATACTTATTTATATACTTTGTTTTACGACAACATTTATATTATAAATACCGCTTAAAATATTAATTATAATACATACATACATACATATATATATATATATGTATGTATGTATATTTACGGAAAAAAAATTGCTTTTGTATACATATTTATTATTTAATAAATATAAATTTCAAATTTCATACATCTCAAATTTCAAATTTCAAACATCTCAAATATTTATTGACAAATTTCATACCATAGATTAGCAGTTGAATATGATACATACATACTGATAATGCTTTTTTCTTAAGGTTTTGATAAAATAAAAGTCTAATGGGATCCCCATTAGAAAATTGAAACAGTAATATTTAACCTTTCTAATATTATAGGAACATTTGCTGTGTATAAATTAAACTAATCAACATCGATAAATTTGTGCATTTAATGTAATTAAAAAAAATTATCAATTAAAATATACAAATGTACTGAATTAATATTGACAAATAGAAATATAACATATGCTTACCAATAAATTTTTGCATATTAACCCATGAAGCGCCTAATTATACAACTACCAAATACGTACGTAACTTGGTCACTTACATGTTTAATTGCCCAAGACTGTGTATTGTCTTTAATGTGTTTTGAACTCTTAAAGTAATACAAGAATATGAATATTCAATCATTATCCAATCATATATAAATGTTATATGCTGAATGGATCTAACTCGTCATGTACAAAACATTAATGAAATTAGTTCATTCGAAATAATCAAGTAAACCATAATATGAGTTCATGTATTCAATAGGATTGATTACAATCATGATCTTGTTTTGTTAAATGTAATAGTAGACAAAATCTATAAGATAGATCTAAGAACTAGATCGCTGAAATGTTATTTTGATCAGCTTACGTAATGTGCAACTTATTTGATACACTTAAATGTTAAGGATGACTGGATACATATTTGTAAATAGTTCATTATGATTACATAGTAAGGGTTTCCTTTGAATGGTTCGAACATTTGGAAAGGAAACCAAATGTACGAGAGTGGACGTAACTTAAGGCAAATTGGGATAAAGAGAGTGCATTGTCACTTCAGCTTCATGAGGAGATAGTTGGTCCGAGATTTGTTTAAACTAATAATAGATACTTAACAAGGAATAATAAATATGATATTTATTCCAAATGTATTTTAATATAGAAAATTATTTTCTGTGAGATTTATTTCTTAAAGTTTAAAATACTTGGTTTGGAAACTTTCGATTGCAAACCAGTTGCAATAAATAAAATAAATAGCTCATATTACATGGTTGAATGGATTTTTGCATTTCATATGCTATTATAATAATGGGTGAACTAGTGGGAGCATGTCATATAATATTTATTGGTTGCATCAAGTTATGAATATTATTTTTGTAAAACATACCAAACATAATTACGAAATAATAATCATTTTTCAGTGTTAATTGAAAAATAGACATAGTTTTATTTTAATATGGATATTATGAATATTTGTTATAAAATAAAACTATAGCAATGGTATTATTTCATAACAAAAGCGATGCATTGGAAAATACAGAAGTATCTGAAAAAAATTGTAATTATTTTGGAATTGTGGACTAAGCCATAGTTTTGAGAAATAATTCTTTAATCATATGATTATGAATCATATGGTAGTAGTGAATTATATCTCAAATAATAAAGGACAAAGCACCTACTTTGTAGGAGCACAAAAGAGTTGGTGAACTCTTCGGATTGATAACATATACATGTATGCAATTATAAGTATAATAATACCAAAATAGTTCCATATACTTCATTAAATTCACTAATGAATTATCATAGACATGAAATGTGTATTATACACGTGAAGTATGTCTACGGTAAGCCCATAGAATATAGAAAGTAATGAAATACGCAAAAGAAAATAAAATGATTCGATTTGATCGAATTGTTGAGTATATTGGAAAGAGTTTCAAATGCATCTAAAATGAATGAATATTCAATCTTAAAAGTCACTCCTTCCAATGATACATAATGATGTATCGATAAGAAGCAATCTAACATTGTTGAACAAAGTACGATTAATGATGGGTGAAGTTGAGTTAACTTCATTCTGTAAGGTCATATACTTCAGAATATTACACAAGGTTATAATTAATTTTATTTAAAGTAGTTTACGAAATTATACAAGATAAAGGTTTATAAGAAATCCCAACATATCCTAGGTCAAGGAGTTGATAGATTATATGAGTCGAAAGACTGCATGTTATAATTGTTCGTGTGGGATCTTGTATGGACCACCCTAAAAGGAGTTTAGGAATGATCGTCATTGGATGGCTAATTTATGTTTTGGCTAAAAGTATCGTAAACTAAAACCAAATCAGTTATATATATAAGGCAATTCATAAAGTGTTTATGAATACATATTTTATTACACCGAGAAATATTTATTGTTTCAAGAAATACCAACTTCGTAGCGAAGGAATTTCTTTTAGCAATTATTGGTAGTGAAATGGATTTAGATACGATCCAAAAATGAAATTGATTATGTGGGATGAAATGAATTGACCAAACCTAAATAAACACAACGCATCAAAATATCTAATAAGTATACTTGCACATTAAAGAGAAACTATGAGTTTCATATCAATATTGAGAATAGATAATCCTCAGTTGTCAATTAAACCATTAAGAGTATTGACTCTGTCATAGGATATAATGTACAAATCTAAAAGGATTCCAAGTACATAATCAAAGTACGATTTTGATTGGTGTACCCAAAGGGATATGATCCATCGACCGCAAAGGTATCTTCAAAATAAAGACTAATGCAGTTGGAATATGTGAGAAAATTTGATAAAAATAACAACGCAAATTTCAATTATTGAAATTAGCATAATAGATTCATTATTCGATATTGTCAGGTTAATTCGGATTGTATTTACAAAATTATCGCTCGGTATGACTTTATGTTTTGGTAATATGTGTTATAACAGAAAATTCTAAATATTGATTCAGAACAGACTATTTGCACATAACTACCAAAGTGTTTTAAAGTCAGTGGAAGCAATATTGAGTTTGTGAATTTTTGGATATAATCCAAGAACGGATATGAAAGTATCATTCGAGAAGCATTAGAAGTAAATGAATTGTTAGAAATATCAAGTAATTTGACTTTTAGTCGAAATGTAGAGGAAGCATGTGTCTACAAGCAAGATACTAAAATGTATATAGATATTTGAAAACTATAAGTAAACAACATAATATTGATTATTAACAATATACTTTTGTTAAAATCAGTTCTAATTTGGTTGTTAAATACTTGATATTAGATTTGTAAATTATTCCTTTTATAATAAGAATAAGAATATTGGGAATATTCCAAATAACATACACAAACACCACAATAAAATGTTGGATATGGATCAAGTAAGATGGATTCCTTATGCATTGGCAATAGGAATTATCATACATGATGTATTGTGTGCAATATCATATTTAGCTAATATATTTGATACATTAAGCAACTATCCAATCCAGATTAGGATCACCAAATGTTAGTTAGAGTGTTTTCAAATATTTATGAAATACTAGAGAAGAGTTTATAGAAACAATGAACTCCTTATGAAGAAGTAGTCACACTCAAACTTCATAAGTGATATGTATAATTTGTCAATATTAGATTCATGTTTAAACCTTAATCATGGAACTTTAAGTTGGAAATGTTTCAAACAAAAGGTTGTGGTTTACTCAACGAAAAGTAACTACATTGCATTGAATAATGCCGCAATAAAAGCTTTGTATAAATATAAATGCATAATTTATAACTGAGCTTGTGCTGATTCCAAGTATTGAGAATACTGCTTCTTTTAATATATGATAACAACGTAATGCTAAGAGCCTACTATAAGTCGAGAAACCTACTCCGAATAGTTCCACATGATAAACAAGTTTATCGACATCGAAGAGAGTAGATTGACATAGCAGATTATTAAAACAACATAGCAAATCCATTCACAAAGAAACTGACTCAATCAATTCTCATCAAACTGATCGAAGTGATAGGATGGAGGTTTCATAATTAGCCCCAAGTGCAAGTGGGATACTTATAGAGTTAGGAGTATGCCCTAGGGCAACTATGTAATTTACTACAAATTATTGACTCAATAATAATAATATAACATTAAAAATAAAAGGAATTTTTCTTTTTATTATATACTTGATATAATGTGTTATATAATTTACTTATTTATTTTAAGTATATTTAATAGAAAATCCGTAAATGATATGTTTTGTGATAGTAATTAAAATATGTTGTAATCATGAGAAATTTATCATAATGAAAACAAACATATGGTTTTAAATATTCCTAGTCAAGATGTATCGAGATTGGATATCGATACTCTCTTGAGAATAAAGTACGTAATGTTCTCCAAATATTGGGTAATGTATTATTACTCATGACAACTGGAGGCACTAAGGGTTTACATACTGATAGTTATTGGATAACTAAGAAATGACTCACTCGATAGTTTTATAGTTGGTTGATACAACTAAAGTCAAACGGAAAATATTGATATGGCGAGATTACACAGTTCTCTCGACTCGAGAATGCTGTTGAACTCTAATGTGGAAACTCCACTTTGATTATAGTTAAATCATGGCACAATGTCCATCGAACGACTACAGTTGGGTCGAGTTGAAGCTTTGAAAGTGAAAAACTATTTAATGGGGAATTCATCTCCTTGGTAATATGAGGTAAGTATCACGGCCAACTGAAGTCAACTCAAAGTCAAGTTTCTGGCCAGAGCAGTTCTGTTAATAATAATTATTATTATTGAACCAAGGACTTTGTGTTTTGACTATTCAAGTTTAACGTGGATGATATTGGAATTTTGACCGTTACCAGATTCCATAAGTCCTAATGTGATATAGTTTTGACAAAGAGAATTGGTATAAATAATTATTACTATAGGGGACTGCTTAAAATAAGTAAAATTTGATTTTACCGAAATCATGTAAGCGATAAATTTGACTATAATGTCACACCACTAGCTAAGGTGACATGTGAACAATATAATCAAATTGTGCGATATTAATCACTTATCGAATTTACACCTAAGAATCGTTGATCAAATTTACTCATGTATCGATATACGATATCTATGTACATCTAAATTTGATTTATGTATAATTTATCTAATCGGGCTTGAAATGAATTAAAGACCCATATAGGGGCAAGTATAGTCGGCCATAGGTGTGGGGAAAGAGGGGATAGTTTATATATTAGTGAGTTTGAATTGGGAGAGAGAATAGTGGATCTGGATCCACAATTTGCTTCTTACTTTCTCTCAAATTTAAACTCCTCTAGCCCTTCATTTTGTTCCCTTTTTTTTTGCTTCTCGCCATGTCATCTTTGGATAAAAAACTCCCCTAGCTTTTCTCTATCATTTCGAGCTTCAAAAATACAAATTATGTAAAAACCGTGCAGCGTTGCCTAGATTTTTCAATCGGGTAGTTCTTTCTGGAAGAGATTGGATTCAGATCCAAAGGAGTCAGTCAGGTTTAGCATTCAAGGTGTCATTCAAGGCTGTAGTTACGGTAATACCCTTATTTACATTTTTAAACATATATGTGATATTTATCATGATTCCTATGTTATTAGATTGGTTAAATATATCACGAATCTTTATATGTATGTACTATCAATCTAGGATGTGTGTGCACCTGCATATATGTATGTATGTGTTACTATTATAATTAAAAATTATTATTTTTAACTTATTTGTGATTACTTGGGCTACGTTATGGAAAAAATTCAAACTAAATATAAATTTAAATGAATTTTGACTCAAAAAGATTTTTTTTTTAAATCTAATAAACACACACACACATATATATATTATAAAATTGCGGCCAAAATTATATGCATAATTTCATTTTAAGAAAAAAAATGTACATTTTATTAAAGCCGAAATATTTATTTATTTATTTTAAATAGTATGCATTAGTTAGTTTTAACATAGTACAAATATATATATATATATATATATATATCTGTGTGTGTGTGTGTGTTTGTATGTATATATGTATATGTATGTACATATGTACGTGTGTGTCTATATGTATGTATGTATGTATGTATAAATATATGTATATGTATATGTGTGTGTGTGTGTATGTATGTATGTATGTATGTATACTACAACAAAATACCCCTACTACAACGGACAATACCCGTTGTAATAGGGGTTTCTGTAATGGGTCAGCGTCCTCGTCTTATGTCAGTTGTAATAGAGTAATAGGGTCTTTTGCAACTGTTTTTACCCATTGCAATAGGGTCTTTTACAACTGTTTTTGCCCGTTGGTAAATTCAAATGAGAAAAAAATATAAAACTACTATAGTGCACATGTAAATTTAAAACTAATTTACAATTGAAACCAAAATATTGTACTAATAACAACCATATTCATATTTACTAAAAATAATAAAAAAATTCATATTTTAAAATACAAAAAAGGTTCATGTATTCACACCATTGATAAAGTTTTACATAGTTACAAAACATCGTATTCAAGCCTAAACTAATATAACATGTAGTGCATACTAATTAATTATTGATTACTATTTATTAATAGGAATTATTTCATATTTCAAATTAATTATTAATTATTATTATTTAATAGTATTTATTAATTATTATATATTAATATTTAATTATTATTTTCAAGTATTATTCAATTAATTATTATTTATTGTTAATTTTTTTATTAATTTTTAATTATTACTGTGTAATTTTAATTATTAATTCTTATTATTATTTAACATTAATTTTTAACTTTTAATTATTATTATTTGATTAATTATTAAAAACTAATTCTTAATTATTAATTATTATATTAATTATCTATTACTTAAACTTAAAAGCACAGTTCCTACAATGAATACGTGGACAAACAACAAGCTGCCTTTTCTAACTACTCTTCTCCTGTTTGTTTCTCCCTCTACTTTTTAAACATTTATTTATCACAAAAAATTAAAACAAAAGGACCCCACGTTCTAAACTTCTACTTTCCCAATTTTAATACGGTAACCAATACTATAGGTTGTTCTCCTAATTGCAGATCCTAAATCGATTTACATATCCACTGGAATCAATCTACCTTCAATTTCCACCATTGGCCGGCCAATTGGTACACCCGTCATCGTGAAAATAATGTTTCCGTCGTCAATTCTGGTATTAGAAAGAATCTAAAATATTTTGCTAATATTATATTAAAAATCGTCGATGTTGATCTTTGTTCATCTTCTTACCAAAAAAGATTGAGCTCGATTTGCAGTAGTATGGATCTTTCTTCAGCTGCATCAGATACGAGAAATAAAGAGGTAAAATCGAAAAAATCAAGTTTCCGTCGTCATTTCTGGTATTAGAAAGAATCTTAAATCTTTTAATAATATCATATTAAAAACCATCGACGTTGATCTTTGTTCATCGTCTTACCAAAGTAGAATGAGCTTGATTTGCAGTAGCATGGAACCTTTTTTTTGCTTCAGAATCTTCAAACAGTAAAATTTTGGAAGTCATGGTATGTTTTACTATAACTAATATTTGATTCGTATTCTTAATCCTACTGCTTCAGTTTAGATGGGTCGAATTGGGGTACTCACTATCATTGATGGAGATAATAGGAATAAGATCTGAATTTTGTAGAAATAATTACAACTAATTGTTAATTTTGATAGCTTAACTATTTTTTTTCTTCATTTTTTCATTTATTTGAAACATTGTTTACTCTATTCACTTAATCATTGTAAAATTCATTCACTGTTATCGCGCAAAAATGTTTCAATAGAGTATGCATTATTTATGCTTATGTTTGCTGTCATAAGGTTTACAGTGTTCTTTCCGATTATAAATAATTTTATGCTAAAATCTTAACCTGCTTCATTCATGCTCGATCTTACACAACTCACTCAGTGCTTATATTGGTGTTACTAATGGAAATTAGATTCATGTATGTCAGAATGATGTTTGTATACAATTACTTCAATTGTGCATCACAATATCCATTAGTATGTGTTATGTATGAATGTTGAGTACCTTTATGCGATATTATATATAAAACATAAATGTCTATTATAATATTGTTCATTAAAAATATTTATTTTCCTATGCTCTACTATGTATTGGTATTGAATTCAATCTTCGCTGGGTCATGCATTACTAATAACAAATTTTATGGAGCTGAGCATGCCAGTGTTTAATAAAGTTGACATGATATGTAATTTCTTACAAAATATTATTAAGTGGGACAGAAGTTGAAATAGGTACCTGCATTTCTACAAGTAAATTAACCTACCCTCATATTAATCTTCTAATAGCGATAAACCGAATTTACGAGTATGAATGCTTATAATTTTGGTCATATTCATTGACTGCCTGAAACATTAATATTTGTTTCCTCTTCTCAAGTAACATATGTTAGTTACATATCCCTTTTACATGATAAGTTTTTATAAACTACACTGCGCATTTTACCAACATATTTCTATTGGTACATTTATGAAAATATGTTTTACAATCCTAATATATTTAATGTTGGTTTTTCATCAATCTATAATGCCAAAGAAGAGAATCTATGGTTTATCTTCATAAACTAAGGTATGGCTAACTCATGTTCGCCTCAAGTGATTTCGATCATAAAGATATGATTTCATTGCTCGCTTGCATAGTATTTTAGTACATGTCCGACTCAGTTTGATGTAACCTAGGGGCTTTGCTGAAATTCCATCAATTTTTTATAAGCTTTTAAAGTTAGTTAAACATTAGTTTGAAATTAGTAACTCTATTTTTTTTCCAAATTTTACCTTTTTTTAATAAATGTAAGAATTTTTTATTTGTGTTCTATAAGTACCATTACCATCTGTAATTGTTCCATTGTTATGGTTGTAAGTTGTTTGTCAGCCATCTAGATGGTTTTTAGTGAAATAGTTGCGATGTGATCATTTTGACCTAAGTTGTACAGATTTAAAATTAACAAATTGTATCATATTATTGCACACTTTGAAATATATTATTTGCGTATAACCATTGTATATAAAATACCAAGTACCACATCAGAAGCATCATATGTGTAAGCTGGCACATACTGTTAATAGTACAAAGATTATAAGATCAAAAATACAAGTGTGTAGTACCATGTGTCTGAATTGTTTTCTAAGGTGAACCATTACAGTTGAAAACTTTACCTAATTTTTTGAACTATACTTTTTTGTTAGGCATTGGTTTGTCACTACAATTTTCTTGTGGTCAAGCAGTATGAGAGTTGAAACTCATATTTGGTTTCATGCATCCTTTACCCTTTTATTGTGTACGCTAAACATTTTGTATTTTTTTACGCTAGGATGGTATATTATATACCTATTCTGTGCCGCTGTCATTTTACAATATTGGTGATCAACTATTGGGTTATTTGTCATTTTTCTTGATAGTATCATTTTCTTTATACTAACAGGTAATTATGAATTTTGAAGACAACCATTTCAGTCTCTAAATTAGGGTGTTCTAAAATAAGTTGCTAGGCATTGTCATCTAACCAGCTTCATATATAAAGGCCAGACAGGCTGTGATCATTTCTACACTTTTCAAATTTCAAAATATCGGATTATTATCTTGCAAGTCCCAATTTATGCCATGATTTACTATAACTTTGCAGGTTCTGCACTTATAACAATATTTGGTTACATCGGTTAATCAATATTTTTTGTCGATTCTAAGACTTTCATTTTTTTATATTTCGATTCTTTTTTCTCACATTTTTTATTCACAAAACGCTATTCAATCTATAAAATGATCAGCATAAGGATAATGTTGATGCTTTTGAGTAAATGAATTTAATACATTATTGATTTTTTTCTTCTTCTAATTTTCTAATTTTAAAATTGGTGTCAATCAAGGTGAAATGTTCGTTGTACAAATTATAAAATGGGAGCAGGATGCAAGAGAAGGCAGGAAGTGGGGGTTTCAGCCGCTCCATTAATTATTCCTCTAATGAACCACTTGATTCTTTCTATATTTCAAATATTTACTTAAAGATTTCAGAGCTACACTCCAGTTATTGTGGTAAGATTTGCTACCTATCTGTATTACAGTGTCCAATGAGTTAACCTTTTCTGTTTAAGTAAGAATGAGTATTACTTTATCATGTTTATGAAATATAATTAGGCTGTGCCGAGTGTGCTTGAATATTGTTGATATACAATCAAGTTGAATTATAATTGCAGACACTGTTGACTGAACCCAAGTTTGCTGGATGTTGTGACAACTAGCAGGCTTATTATTTTATGTTTGACCTATAAATCACTGATATTTCTTGTGAGTAAATAACCATATGCAAAAAAATTTAGACCTTAATGTAAATGATTTACTTAGCTATGATTTGTTCATTAGTACGTGGTTATTTACAATTCTGTTGGGTCTTGATAATTTCACTTACAAATAAAAGTGAGAGACGGTGAAATGGAACGAGAAGAAGAAAAAATGAGAAGTTAGATCTGAGATATTGTTCAAGAAGTTTAGATAGTGTTTGGTTTGTTATTTTTAGTTTTGGGTTTTTATCCATACAAAAATACACACGACGCATTTATATTGTCGAAAACGATCAATTTAAAAAACGAAGTTAATATACAAAATAGAAAATATTTTTATTTTTCGCGTTTTGAGGAATAATACAAGCATGTGAAACAATCCATTCTTCCATCATCCCTCTATCCCCTTCGTCCTTTCATTTGTCTTTCTTTCATCCCTTTCACCGTCCCGCTATTCTTCTTGTATTTGAGATACATATTGAAAACTAAAAACACAAAATTCGTTTTTAAACCAAACACTACCAAGTTTGCTTAAATGCCTTTAGTACTAATGTATTGATGGTGATGCCATTGGCACTGTCTCACAGAAGGCTAATAGGCCTGTTATGGGTACTGTACACACAGTACACGGCACATGATATAGGATGAAATGAACAATGAAATTCCTAGATAAACCGCCAAGTCTTCACAGATGCATGATAATAACCAAATGATTACATGTGTATTGTTTTATTTGTTTATGGAAAACTCATAATTATATTGCATTAGAGTATAATAAAGCATGGATAAAGTACCAAATGATTACATGCATGTTCTTTTATTTGTTTAGTGGAAACTCATAATCATATTGCACAGAGGCATGCTTGGATGTTGCCACTCTGCAGACTGGCATGCAAAAAACAAAAAACACTACCCTGCATGTGACAAGACAATATATATAGATGATTTCAGGCTGTAAACATCTTCAGCAGCTGCAGCAATGCCAAGACTGCAGACCGACGATGCAAAAATGGAGCTTCATAGTTCGCAATGTGCCACTAGAATTGCATATCTATCTCTAAGATCCAATTTATTATGCATTTGCTGTGCTATTTTCAAATATTGACTTGAGCTCAGGTTGTCACCTCAATGTCACTTTAATATGATACACTTGATTTCCATTACGTATTACCCTGCATAATTTATGCATAGCCATTTTGAATTACATCAATTTTTCTTATAATCCAACTCATGTTATGTGAAACAATATTGTGATGTTTAGCCATACAAAACAATCTAAAATCTTATACAAATATAGTTTTCTGCCAACTTTCACTTAACAAAGTACAAAGCTCCAGGGGCGGAGCTACATGGGTGCTGAGGAGGGCAAGTGCGCACCCTAGGATTTGAAGAGAAAACAAGGAATATAAGATCATTTTTTTTAATCAAATTTAACTATTTTTGAAGAAGAAAAGATGGATTAAGAAAGGAGCTGAAAGGATGGCTGTGATGTGAAATGTGTTGTGTCAACTGCTTCTTACACTGAAACTAAAATATTATTTAAAGCTGTTTTGCATTAATTTTTGAAACAACTTGTTTATTTTGAAACCGGTGATTTGGTTGTAAGCTGAATTATATTTCAATGGTTATACAATAGAAGTTTTTAATAGTCATCTCTCATTATTTTATTTTCAATTTTGAACAACTTTTATCAATGTTATAGGATCTTTATGAAAATGGAATGAAAAAACAAAAATTTCAGAATTTTTTATTATTATAACTTATACAAAGTGCCCACCTCAGCCTGAAATCTGGCTCCGCCACTGCAAAGCTCCATCAACAAACTATGATTTGTTTCTTCTCCGGTTCCAAATTTGCATCACTTTACACCCTCTGCTTTTCCAAGTACTCCAGCCATGTTAATATGTACCTAAATTTAGAAAACATGTACCTAAGCTACCGCTATTTGTTTGGTTTCTAAAAAAAGTTTGTTCTGTTTGCAAACTTATCTTCTATTACTTGATGATCAAAGTTTGCACTGTCAAAATATATCATAAAAGTTGTTACTGTTACTATACTTAATATATAAATGGCTTAATTTCTGCCGATTTTATTACCGTTGCTTCCAAGCATCAGTTTCACCCAAAATATTAAATTCATGCAACAAAGCTTAATTCACGTATTGTTTTCAATTTGTTTCTTCCAATTAAACTCATATTACAAATACATTGAAAAATCCGTGCTTATCAACTACTAAGGCCACAACTGCAGCTACACTTACTCAAAGATATTATACACAGCCAACGAATCAACCATTAACTATCAAATCATGCCCCGTGTGCGAAGCACGGGTTCCAACCTAGTCAGTGGCGTAGCCAGGATTTTAACCTGGACGGGGCAAAATTTGAAACGTCGAGGATTCGGAGGCGATAGCCCTCAGAATTTTTTTTATTACAATTATTCAATATTGGTTTCAGTGTTGCAAAAAAGTTGAGCAATGATTTCAGTATTGCAAAAACAATTCAAAACATCATATTCAGTTTAAGGCTTTGCATTTTGAAACATAATATTATTAATTAATCTAAGCATAACTTAAATTAAACACTCCATATTCATTAAAACTAGTGAATAAATTAGACAAATTAGTGAAACCAGAGAAGATGCATTCAATAAACAAATTAGGCATTAGAAACATTCAATAAACAAATTCCCAAGCATCGGTAAACTTAACTATTCATAAGCATTAAGTAAAAAAATTAGACAAAATTAATGAGTAAATCAAAATTTGAAGGGACTGGGGTTTTTAAAAAAAATGTTTTCCTGGGAGGTCACGTGACCCCCCAAGATCAATGTGGCTCCGCCACTGAACCTAGTTAACTATATAATAGTAATTATTAATATTAGTTATTCATAGTAATTATTTCATATTTAAAATTAATTATGGAATAGTTATTATCCTTCCATAACGTCTAAAATAATCGAAGATAACGATGATTGGTTAAGAGTTGTTGAAAATTGGCATCTATTACAACTGGTAAACTAAAAAAGTTGTAATATGTATCTATTACAACTAGCAAAAAAAAGAGTTGTTAAAATTGGCATCTATTACAATCGGCAAAAGAAAATAGTTGTAATAGGTATCATTCCAATGGGTAAACATAGATGAAATTTGGTATCTATTACAATAGGCAGAAAATAGTTGTAATAGATAATATTACAACGGACAAATAAAAAACGTTATAATAGATGTCTATTATAACGGGCCTGACAAAACCGTTGTAATAGAGTTCTATTACAACGGGCATTTAAACACAGTTGTAAAAACGGCGTTGTAATATGGTATTTTTGTTATAGTGACCCCAAGTCTAGTTTCTGTTAATTTTTAAATTTCAAATTTTAAAATTAAATATATATTTAAATTTGAATTCCATTTAAACTATTTTGAATTCGAAAACTTCAAATGCCGATAACTTTTTCGTTTGAGCTTCATTTTCAAAACTTTACATATGAAAATTGATCACAAAATCGCTACAAATGCAACGATAAAACTTTCGTAGCCAAATTCCAACATTTAAAATAATTAGCCTTATTATTTATTAATTAATTCTCTTCTTATTAATTTTTACAGGATGTTACATGTTTCATGCAAGGAACGACATTAATTATTGGTTGATTGGTTGAGATTTTTTCCCTATTCGGGATCTTCTAGTTTGCCTATGCAAGGTAAAATTTCCATTTGCAAAACTATTAACTATTTTTAAATTGTTTCTATAGCATCTAATTTACTGGTTTCTTAGTTAGAGAATGTATTATCTTGCATAAGAGAGTCCACACTTGCTATTGGAGATAGATCATACAGCTACTTCTCCGTAACAGTTGTATCTTTGGTCAATTGAGTATTGTGGTCCATCGAGCTCATCTTCATAACACTTCCATTACAACCTATGTTTTCTTTACCTTTGGTAATATGAGAGCCTGGTGTATTAGGATTAACATTGGCCTGTTTAAATATGGACCGTTTAATTTAGGACCATGAACTATTGAGTAGTTGTGATGATACTTACGTGTATCGAGGACTTAAATCTGCTTTCTTTATAGCTTACAGATTATACTCTTATATGTTGTCTTTTTGATCAATACTCATGTGACTATTATCTTCATTGGCTGCTGATTTGTCTTTATAGACCCATTGCTTTGTTAATGTGCAATATTTTTCAGAGTGTCTATAACAGTTGCATGAATAACATCAAATCGGTTTCCAATGTTACTTCTTGCCATGTAATAAATTCACCTTTCACCTTCATCTAGAATTGGTATTGCTTTGGATGAAAGTTTGGGTCATCTTTGATTAGTTGTAACGGCTGCGAATTTTTCGCGCTCGAAAATCGACATCCATACTTTACATCATACTCGAATGTCATAGATTCGACCGTTCAAATCCGAGTCGCCGGAGCTTATAACAACATTAAGTAAATAACACAGAGGAATAAAAAGAATAATACATTGATATACAATAACAGATACAAAATCTGATACAACAGAGTGATACAATGAATATCAATATACATCAGAGATATGATACAAGAAATAGCAGCGGAAAAGAAAACGATAACAAATATCAGCAGCGGAACAAATAACTCTAAGATAGTCTTCAAGAGAGAACTCCAGCAGTAGCTCGAACTCCCAATAATGATACACCAAGAATAAGAAAGTGCAGTCCGATCCAAAGACTGAACTAGCTCCAGAAAATCTACTGAACCTGACTATCTGAAAAACCCAACTCTAGACTGCTCGTGTAGAAAATTATGAGCACCCAGAGTTTAGGAAATGAACAATAAACTCCGAGTCAGTCGTGGGACTGGTGTGAGCAACAAAACAGTTTATCTTTAAAACAAATAGCAAAGAATTTTAAAAGTCAATTCGCAATGCTTTTGGAAAATGAAACTACCATAAGACCTCCCACCACACACACAATGCAAACGCAGAATTGGAGGAGATTTCTTCTTATGATAGTCAAAGATGCTTACTACGCAAAATCAAATCATTTTTGATATTATTATTAGTGCATAGTGTAGAAATCATTTCGAAAGTATAATATTAATCTTAGCCAACATACGACCAGTATCGTATGCCTACTATAGCTACCATCTAAACAGTGGTGACCACCGTACGTAAATGGCAGGTTCTACAACTAATACCGTACAAAGTTCGTATTTGGAAGATGGATTTCCAACAAATGGTCAGGCTAAGGAACTTCCTATTCCACGAAAGAAACGCCTCTGGCGGGACGTTCCGAGAACCAAACCGTTCTCTGCCAAACAAGGCCGGCTACCCCTTTTCCCAAGGGAGTATACAAAACCTCAGATATGCCACCCCCGGTCCTTTGGGACCTTTAACCGAGGCGCCTCGAAACCAACATCACACGTAATAAATAAGTGTATCCACATGAGTAAGTATCTGGGCTCAATACCATGATACTACCCTTTTCCAGAAGGAATGGTCATACCCTAGGGGAGCTACCCCTGAAACCTTGCCGCAACATTCCTGTTTCGACCATTACCGGGTTGTGAGGCTCGACGAAGTCTCGTCCACAAAGCTACGCTTTTTCAAAAAGCCACGCTTTGGGTCAATAGATGATCAACCTATGATCACAAAGATAAATGATCAAACAAATGATCATATCACAAATGATCAAACACTGATCATCACACAGCAACACTCAGCATGTCACATTACCAAATTGGGATATATCGCTGATAACTTCAACTACATAACCTCTGAGCTCGTACGTCTCAGAGAAGGGTGTTAGGCTAAGAGAATAAATTCTCCGCCACCAACAGAAATGTATTTGAAAGAAATCGGCTTTATATCTCAAAGTGTAATGTCAGACATACAATCCATACAAGTCTGTTACGGGCTCGAACAGAACCGAAGGCACTTCTTACAAAGCCCTTGCAATTCCGGGTATTCACGATCCCGTCCGGACTTCCCATCACAAAGGGTGATAAAATCTCTATATCGGGGCCATTCGATGCAGAGACATTCGACGAGTTGTCCTTTCGTTTTCGCAAATATCTAGTCTTCACCACCGGTCTTCAAATGCGATCCATATACGACGTATCACATATTTGGAATGAGTTATACGACCCAAAGGTCCTTTCCCGGCTAACCCGAATAGTGAGCGCAATATTTAAAAATATATGGATATTGGAATTTCAATTAAGTCACAATTTAAACCCAAACTTTCTTTTCAAATGGTTTAACAAATTACCATTTTAATCTTTTAAACAAAAGATTTAATTCATAACGTTCACCCTTATTCACAAAGATTCATTCACAGATTTTCCCAAATCAATTTCCATTTCAATTTGACTCGTTAAATCTTTAAATCAAAGATTTAACTTATAGCTTTCAAAACAATTTCATTTCGAATGGTTTAAATAAATCACCATTTTAAATCTGTTAAAAATAAACAGATTCAATTCATAGCTTTCAAAACATTTCAATTTCATTTTAAATTTGAAACCTTTCAACACAGATTTGAAATTCACTTCTTATATGAAAGCTTTGATTAATTGAAAGCAATTAGTTTTCATTTCAGAAAAATCCAATTATATTTGCCCGAGTTAAAACCTTTGAATTTAAATTCAAATTCCCAAATCAATACTTTTAAAATAGTTTAACCCATATACAATGGGTATAACATCTTTAATCCCTAGTTTCGAATCATAAAATTCAATTTCAAATCTTGGATTCAAGTTTAAATCAAATTATCTAACTTTTAACACTCGATTAAGTTATTCAAAATAACTTTTATCTTTGAAATTACATTTCAAAAGCTTTTCACTTTAAATTGAAATTTCCAATTTCAAAATCAATTGAAATTAAAATTTCAATTTCAAAAACATCAAATTTAAATTATCTATGACTTAACCAATTTCCACGTGAAATCCATATTTGTGTGTGTAAAAGTGTAGTCCAGGGGTTTTACACACAAGTGCAATATTATTCAATCATCACAGATCAAAATACAGAAATATAGTTGATAAGCGATATAAACTATAGCGCTTATCGTACAGATCACAGATATATATATCAGAGATAAGTAAATTACAGATCACAACATAAATCAGGGTATATCACAAAGCATCACAATAAGGGATATCAACCAATTCAACATTCAATAGAATTCAAACATTCATAGGTAAGGTCAGTTAACTATCTGATTTATTCAAATCAAATTAACTCTTATGAATAAATTTCTAATTCTGGTTAATCAATTATTAATCAATTACAAATTATCTTGATTAATTATTCTTTAATCATTTATTAATTGACCATTAATAATAAATTAATTAACCTTTAATTTTTAAATAATTTACTTTTAATTATTTAATCCACCATTTAATTAATTATCTTTAATTAATAATTTAACCCTTAATTTATTATCATTTAATTAATTACTCTTAATTATAAATTAATTTAATCATTAATAAATAAGCTCTTAATTAATAATGATTTCTTAATCATTTTAAATTAATTAACCTTTAATTAAAAATCCATCCTTCATTAGTTACCTTAAGTAATTATCATTTTGAATCAATAATGGTCCTTAAATTAAGACCTAAATTTATCTTTACTGATTACTTATTTCAACACTTGCTTAATTCACATTACAAAATCAATTTATAAATTAACTTTAAAAATCTTAAGTTACAAGTTTAAAGCAAATCTTAGCTATCAAGGGATTTTAGACCAAATCCACTAAAGTTTCAAAATATTTATTTATTTAAAGTATTTAAATTTTTAAACTTTCTTCCATTTCAAAAACTGGAATTTAAACACTTGAATTAGCCTCAGCTTAACATTGGTTTTAATTTAAAACCTAACAATTTAAAACTGTTAAAAACTGGGTTCTGTTTAAACTTGAAAACAAAATGACCCGAGTAAAATTCCAGTACTACTCGAGTTATCCCCCGAGATTCCCCTCCAAATTATCGAGTCACCTGAGACCAACGCGAGAACTTCCAGAGCAAACCTCCAGCTCCTCAACTTCGAGTAAATCACGATGAAACGCGAGTACTCCTTCGAGTATTCAACTCGTCCTTCCCAGCTCCACATTCCAGTGCGCACACACACACACTTGTGCACGTGTACAACCGACGACGACAATCTGATCGTCGATGATACCTCCGGCATATCCCCACGAATCACCACGACTAGCCTAGCCCTCCAGATTCTTCCCATTCGCCGTAGATCAAGATCGAGTAACTCGATCAACGTAAACCCAAAATAGATCATCGAAAGACGCCTCGATATAGCCACCATCAACCACCTGAAGATCCCTAACTCCGGCCAATGGCATCGTCACCCATCAAACTTCGATCCCCCAAAGCCTCGCTTCACTCGACGTCACGTCGAAGTCGCGGTGGTCAAAACAACTAGCTCCAGTAAATTAGGTTTAAAAAAAATAAACCATCGCCGCTATCACCTCCGACATCGTGGCCACCCCTACCCATTTTTCCTATCACCCCGGTAGTCTCGTCCACCTCTTCGCCCAACCCCGATCCTTATAGATCCACACGCCACCGGAAATTGATCAAAATGTCGAATTCGAACATTATCAAACTGCTCTTACAACAGTCCACTAAAAGTCCTCAAATACATCTTAAAAATCATGGCATTAAGTAAGGATTCAAGCTACAAACTTGAATTGATGTTTTGTTGAATTCGAAATTTACAAGTTTAAAGTTTCATCAGTTAAAATCTTTTCTTTTCTTTCTTCGGTAAACACCCATTCTTCATAAAATTATTTTTAAGTTATCATCACTGCCTAAACATACCTTTTTCATTTAGAATCCAAAGGCTAATATTGGTTAGAGAGCAAGAAACTAAATTTCTTAGTTGATGAGCCTTACTCTGGAACTAGACAGAGAAAAAGATACATAGACCAGCACTTCCAATTTCAAATACATATGCTCACAGAGTTGAAATAGAATGATAACTAAGTATCCAGGTTAAACAAAGGTAGTTCACCGAATAAATTTTACTTAAGCTTTAATGTCATGTGGTTTACTCGCTTCTTATTTGTTTTAAAAATAGAAACCTACAGGGATTAACAGAGTGATATAACTCTTATATACACCTACATTTATTTTCGAACATGCAGGAAATTTGGCTGTCTATACCAACATTTTTAACAACACTTGAAGTATTCATTCTAACATCAAGAAATAAAACAGATTCAAATATACTTATGGTTTTTTTTTAAAGAAAAGTTACTCACCAAATTTTGAAAAGGCAGAGAGCTTGCTTTTTTTGTAAACTGGAAAGGCTTGCAACTGAAATTTGAAAACTTGAATACTTCTGATGTTTTGTTTCCAGAGACAAATGTTTTGCTTTGAAACTTAAAAATGAAGCTTTTAAAAACTTGAGACTTCAAACTGAAACATTTGCATTGCTAGATTTCTTTTTAACTGAAGAAGCTTTGAACTGGAACTTGAAAAGCTCTGATTTTCTTTTAAAGACTGAAATGTCTTGCTTTGTTTTAAATGAACGAGAATGGAAAGACTTTGATATAAAATAAAACAATGCAGAGGCTAAGCTGTAATTGTACAAGAGAAAAACAATCTCAGTTGGTACAAGATTATTATATTTTGATCAGAGATTTTTTTCTTGTATGAAGGCTGAAATGAAACATTTGGGTACAAGCATTAATGAACATGTCATGTATAGCCATACTTATCTTCTTTAATTCAATTCGTATGGTACTATGTGTTACTTTACTTCTTTTCTTGCCTGCAAATCTAGAGGCTATAGTACAAATATTTATTTTACTTTTACTTGTTACTTTGCATATACAAATGGTGATAGTTTATACATGTTAGCCTGATTTGTTTTTTTCATTTGCATATACTTGTTTCATACTTGCCTTTTCTTTGTTTAAATACTTGTTGTTTGAATTATTGTAGTGTAATCACTTTATATTTTTACTTATTTGAATGTAAGTTATTTTCTCCTTTTGTTTTGTTTTTGTCAATGTCATACTTCGGCTGAATAGATATAGGGATGGTTTGCATTGATTTGTTTTGTATTGTATTTTATTTTATTTTAGTTAAATGTATGCCTTACTGTCTTGTTTTATACAATAGCATGGGTGAAGATGTTTTGTTTATTATTTTACTTTGTTTTGTTTACTTTACATATTTACAACTTTGTTTCATATTTTTAAATGTTGTTTCTTTTCTTATGGCTTAATAATATAAGTAGATTTCTATTTTAATTTGTTGTTAAATTTGTAACAATTGTATTTACGTTATACTTGAATGTATTTGTATCGTTTATTTTCTTGTTTAACATCTATTATTATTTTTTGTAAATGACATTTGTCTTGTTTACTTTTAAAATACAAGTAAACTTCTAATTTTTATTTTACTTAATCTTTTTATTTTAAAATCCATCTACTTGAAATTTAAATTCAAATTAAATATATACTTATATATAAAATTTCAAATTTACTCATATATCATATATACATATATATCCATATATATATACAATTTTTAACTTTAAATGATTTAACACATCTACATTTGATTTCGGGGAAACTCGCAATCAATTAATCCATTAAAAAATAAATTTTACAAATTTTTATTCAAAAATTTATTTAATTATCAATTTAAATTAAATTTAAATCTGGGGTCGTTACAAACTTCCCCCCTTAAAAGAATTTCGTCCTCGAAATTCGCAGGAACGAAACAAAGACAGAGATAGACAGATTCGATCTCCTATAACTCCTCAAACTTACGATATGGATTCCAAATTCAAGTCGAAATATTCCAGAATACATACCAATTTGTCCCTCTTCGAACTTTGGTATTCAAAAGAAATTTCAAAAATTTCAAAATTTGGTTTCAAACGAAATCGTTTTATCGATTCAATTCAATTTATCCTTCATATTCTATTAATCAATTTAACTCAATTTCAAATTTCAAATTTCAAATTTCAAATTTCAAATTCATTAAGGTTTAAATCAAAAAGCTGATAAGAAATTGATGAAGATACTAAGTAAGGATTTTCTACAACGATTCGTAGGGTCATCATCGCACCGAAACTTCTTTCTAAAGCTGATACAAAGAAATCAAAAGAATTTTGAAACGAATCAAAGGAGATTGATAAAGAAAGTTGTTTCCACTAATGCAGGGTATTGACCATTTATAGTCGTATTCCCAGTCTCCTATCTCGTCCTCTTCTTGCACTCATACTCACTATTAGTGGATAGTAAGAGAATTTACTGAGACATTCAGACGGATATCTGAGAATTACTCATTCTAGAGTTTACTTCACTCTATCTCTAATGAGCTACTTAACGTGTTATACTCCTGAGCTAAAGTTCAACCTTAGCTCTGATACCAAATGTAACGATCCGAGACAGTGGGCACCGGTAGGCTTTGCAACCATCCCAGCCCCACCGTGGCTTACACTAGCACCTCGCATTTACTTTTACGGCCAGCCTCTCGACTGTCACGGCCTTCGCCTAACCAACCCATCCCTCTCAGGGACATGTAGGGGTAAGAGTCTCCCGTTCGCCACCAAACCGCGAAGCGAGAACCCCCTATCATGCTGTAATATAGCAAATGCGATCCATATACGACGTATCACATATTCGGAATGAGTATACGACCCAAAGGTCCTTTCCCGGCTAACCCGAATAGTGAGCGCAATATTTAAAAATATATGGATATTGGAATTTCAATTAAGTCACAATTTAAACCCAAACTTTCTTTTCAAATGGTTTAACAAATTACCATTTTAATCTTTTAAACAAAAGATTTAATTCATAACGTTCACTCTTATTCACAAAGATTCATTCACCGATTTTCCCAAATCAATTTCCATTTCAATTTGACTCGTTAAATCTTTAAATCAAAGATTTAACTTATAGCTTTCAAAACAATTTCATTTCGAATGGTTTAAATAAATCACCATTTTAAATCTATTAAAAATAAACAGATTCAATTCATAGCTTTCAAAACATTTCAATTTCATTTTAAATTTGAAACCTTTCAACACAGATTTGAAATTCACTTCTTATATGAAAGCTTTGATTAATTGAAAACAATTAGTTTTCATTTCAGAAAAATCCAATTATATTTGCCCGAGTTAAAACCTTTGAATTTAAATTCAAATTCCCAAATCAATACTTTTAAAATAGTTTAACCCATATATAATGGGTATAACATCTTTAATCCCTAGTTTCGAATCATAAAATTCAATTTCAAATCTTGGATTCAAGTTTAAATCAAATTATCTAACTTTTAACACTCGATTAAGTTATTCAAAATAACTTTTATCTTTGAAATTACATTTCAAAAGCTTTTCACTTTAAATTGAAATTTCCAATTTCAAAATCAATTGAAATTAAAATTTCAATTTCAAAAACATCAAATTTAAATTATCTGTGACTTAACCAATTTCCACGTGAAATCCATATTTGTGTGTGTAAAAGTGTAGTCCATGGGTTTTACACACAAGTGCAATATTATTCAATCATCACAGATCAAAATACAGAAATATAGTTGATAAGCGATATAAACTATAGCGCTTATCGTACAGATCACAGATATATATATCAGAGATAAGTAAATTACAGATCACAACATAAATCAGGGTATATCACAAAGCATCACAATAAGGGATATCAACCAATTCAACATTCAATAGAATTCAAACATTCATAGGTAAGGTCAGTTAACTATCTGATTTATTCAAATCAAATTAACTCTTATGAATAAATTTCTAATTCTGGTTAATCAATTATTAATCAATTACAAATTATCTTGATTAACTATTCTTTAATCATTTATTAATTGACCATTAATAATAAATTAATTAACCTTTAATTTTTAAATAATTTACTTTTAATTATTTAATCCACCATTTAATTAATTATCTTTAATTAATAATTTAACCCTTAATTTATTATCATTTAATTAATTACTCTTAATTATAAATTAATTTAATCATTAATAAATAATCCCTTAATTAATAATGATTTCTTAATCATTTTAAATTAATTAACCTTTAATTAAAAATCCATCCTTCATTAGTTACCTTAAGTAATTATCATTTTGAATCAATAATGGTCCTTAAATTAAGACCTAAATTTATCTTTACTGATTACTTATTTCAACACTTGCTTAATTCACATTCCAAAATCAATTTATAAATTAACTTTAAAAATCTTAAGTTACAAGTTTAAAGCAAATCTTAGCTATCAAGGGATTTTAGACCAAATCCACTAAAGTTTCAAAATATTTATTTATTTAATGTATTTAAATTTTTAAACTTTCTTCCATTTCAAAAACTGGAATTTAAACACTTGAATTAGCCTCAGCTTAACATTGGTTTTAATTTAAAACCTAACAATTTAAAACTGTTAAAAACTGGGTTCTGTTTAAACTTGAAAACAAAATGACCCGAGTAAAATTCCAGTACTACTCGAGTTATCCCCCGAGATTCCCCTCCAAATTCTCGAGTCACCTGAGACCAACGCGAGAACTTCCAGAGCAAACCTCCAGCTCCTCAACTTCGAGTAAATCGTGATGAAACGCGAGTACTCCTTCGAGTATTCAACTCGTCCTTCCCAGCTCCACATTCCAGTGCGCGCACGCACACACACTTGTGCACGTGTACAACCGACGACGACAATCTGATCGTCGATGATACCTCCGGCATATCCCCACGAATCACCACGACTAGCCTAGCCCTCCATATTCTTCCCATTCGCCGTAGATCAAGATCGAGTAACTCGATCAACGTAAACCCAAAATAGATCATCGAAAGACGCCTCGATATAGCCACCATCAACCACCTGAAGATCCCTAACTCCGGCCAATGGCATCGTCACCCATCAAACTTCGATCCCCCAAAGCCTCGCTTCACTCGACGTCACGTCGAAGTCGTGGTGGTCAAAACAACTAGCTCCAGTAAATTAGGTTTAAAAAAAAGAAACCATCGCCGCTATCACCTCCGACGTCGTGGCCACCCCTACCCATTTTTCCTATCACCCCGGTAGTCTCGTCCACCTCTTCGCCCAACCCCGATCCTTATAGATCCACATGCCACCGGAAATTGATCAAAATGTCGAATTCGAACATTATCAAACTGCTCTTACAACAGTCCACTAAAAATCCTCAAATACATCTTAAAAATCATGGCATTAAGTAAGGATTCAAGCTACAAACTTGAATTGATGTTTTGTTGAATTCGAAATTTACAAGTTTAAAGTTTCATCAGTTAAAATCTTTTCTTTTCTTTCTTCGGCAAACACCCATTCTTCATAAAATTATTTTTAAGTTATCATCACTGCCTAAACATACCTTTTTCATTTAGAATCCAAAGGCTAATATTGGTTAGAGAGCAAGAAACTAAATTTCTTAGTTGATGAGCCTTACTCTGGAACTAGACAGAGAAAGAGATACATAGACCAGCACTTCCAATTTCAAATACATATGCTCACAGAGTTGAAATAGAATGATAACTAAGTATCCAGGTTAAACAAAGGTAGTTCACCGAATAAATTTTACTTAAGCTTTAATGTCATGTGGTTTACTCGCTTCTTATTTGTTTTAAAAATAGAAACCTACAGGGATTAACAGAGTGATATAACTCTTATATACACCTACATTTATTTTCGAACATGCAGGAAATTTGGCTGTCTATACCAACATTTTTAACAACACTTGAAGTATTCATTCTAACATCAAGAAATAAAACAGATTCAAATATACTTATGGTTTTTTTTAAAGAAAAGTTACTCACCAAATTTTGAAAAGGCAGAGAGCTTGCTTTTTTTGTAAACTGGAAAGGCTTGCAACTGAAATTTGAAAACTTGAATACTTGAATACTTCTGATGTTTTGTTTCCAGAGACAAATGTTTTGCTTTGAAACTTAAAAATGAATCTTTTAAAAACTTGAGACTTCAAACTGAAACATTTGCATTGCTAGATTTCTTTTTAACTGAAGAAGCTTTGAACTGGAACTTGAAAAGCTCTGATTTTCTTTTAAAGACTGAAATGTCTTGCTTTGTTTTAAATGAACGAGAGTGGAAAGACTTTGATATAAAATAAAACAATGCAGAGGCTAAGCTGTAATTGTACAAGAGAAAAACAATCTCAGCTGGTACAAGATTATTATATTTTGATCAGAGATTTTTTTCTTGTATGAAGGCTGAAATGAAACATTTGGGTACAAGCATTAATGAACATGTCATGTATAGCCATACTTATCTTCTTTAATTCAATTCGTATGGTACTATGTGTTACTTTACTTCTTTTCTTGCCTGCAAATCTAGAGGCTATAGTACAAATATTTATTTTACTTTTACTTGTTACTTTGCATATACAAATGGTGATAGTTTATACATGTTAGCCTGATTTGTTTTTTTCATTTGCATATACTTGTTTCATACTTGCCTTTTCTTTGTTTAAATACTTGTTGTTTGAATTATTGTAGTGTAATCACTTTATATTTTTACTTATTTGAATGTAAGTTATTTTCTCCTTTTGTTTTGTTTTTGTCAATGTCATACTTCGGCTGAATAGATATAGGGATGGTTTGCATTGATTTGTTTTGTATTGTATTTTATTTTATTTTAGTTAAATGTATGCCTTACTGTCTTGTTTTATACAATAGCATGGGTGAAGATGTTTTGTTTATTATTTTACTTTGTTTTGTTTACTTTACATATTTACAACTTTGTTTCATATTTTTAAATGTTGTTTCTTTTCTTATGGCTTAATAATATAAGTAGATTTCTATTTTAATTTGTTGTTAAATTTGTAACAATTGTATTTACGTTATACTTGAATGTATTTGTATCGTTTATTTTCTTGTTTAACATCTATTATTATTTTTTGTAAATGACATTTGTCTTGTTTACTTTTAAAATACAAGTAAACTTCTAATTTTTATTTTACTTAATCTTTTTATTTTAAAATCCATCTACTTGAAATTTAAATTCAAATTAAATATATACTTATATATAAAATTTCAAATTTACTCATATATCATATATACATATATATCCATATATATACAATTTTTAACTTTAAATGATTTAACACATCTACATTTGATTTCGGGGAAACTCGCAATCAATTAATCCATTAAAAAATAAATTTTACAAATTTTTATTCAAAAATTTATTTAATTATCAATTTAAATTAAATTTAAATCTGGGGTCGTTACATTAGTACTCTTGCATATGAGATGCATATCATTCCTTTGGTAACTTGATCTAGTTTTATTAGTTTTCAATTAAAGTTGCAATTCTCCCAATTCCCTCATCAGTCCCATATTCATTGTCAAATAACGAAAATCTTATCCGAATGGGAATAGATTGCAATTTTTTTAGTGAGTTTCATTGCCGAAAACCACCTTTTTAACATAATTAAATGCTTAACATAAAATATGGATCATTTGCTAGAATTTTATCCTAATCCTCTGCCTTATCAAATTTAATTACATAAAAACCATTATCCTTTTAATGGATTTGAAACTCCGCTTGTGGTTTCCATAGCCTTATTATATAAGCTCTAAAATAGTGGTCTATTTATTCGATCCCATAACATATAACACAATAACATCATGCCTATTAGCTCTAGCTTTGATTTTAATTTGATTGTTCATTTTGGCACATCTATGATTGTTGACAACACGAGGTGGGAAATATGTAATGCATATAAAGGAGGATACCACATTTTTAGCTACGATAATGCTCCATGCTTTAGGTTTCTCCATGTTAGATCCAATATTGATTTGTTTAGGTTGAAAACTAGCAGCTCTAGAAGTTTCTGCTAGGTCTGGGAATTCTAAATTATTCCTTAGGTCATGTCGTTTGCCATATCTTTTCTGTGTAACTTTCGCTTTGAGAGCCCATTCTCTTTCAATCTTAGTTGAGCGCTCAATTTTCCTCCATCTTTTTGAAATAAATTTGGTGTATCTGTCACTCTTGGCTTTGTCCGGAGGCTTTCTGGTGGACTTGGCTTCATTGTAGTCGAAAGGTAAGACTGTAGGGGGACCGGAATTAGGGGATGGGGGACAGGCCACCATTAGAAGAGGAGGCTGCAGAAAACCCTAGCTATCTTTAAAATGTTACTGTTAGAGATCTCAAACTGAATTGATAAGTAATTTATTTTGAACTATTTTTTATAATGCATTTTTTATTAATTTTGCATATATTTCTGTTTTATCTCTTTTGATCAAATGAGCAAAAGTTATTTTAAAAGTAACTTTGATGTGTAAAATGTTTCATTTCTTTTTCTAATTTACTTTTTCCATCATCATGGCTACACAGCTTCTATGATAGCATGAAGCAAAAAGGAAAAAAGGCTAATATAAGAAGAGAACCAAAGAATCTGTTTAGTCACTGCTACATTACCCTTTCCAGCTCAAACTACAAAAAAAATTATGATTAAATCAAAGATTTGGTAATGAATTTAAACTCTATGATCATTATTAAATTGCAACAACCATGGAAAACTAGTAATGGATAAACTAAGAGTATTTTCTTGAACACACAATTAGGCATAGTAGGAAGTTAATTTATGTATTATAATATTTAACTATCATATGCAACACATTTATGTACTTTTTACTATGATAGTACATGAATTATATATCATTTTTTATACTAAAAATCTATCTAAAGTCTAAACCTTACGACCCCTTTACATGATCTTTAAAGTCTCACTGGTATAAAATCTTTGAGTTAAATGTTTCATACTAGATCTTTATTCAATAAAGGTAGGAGTGCAAAGTTGGAAAATTTTATGGAAGAAGTGAGCATTAATTTGGATAATGGATATATACATGTTTGAAATTGGTAAGAAATATTAATAAATAATATGAAGGTTTGTATAGGTATGGAAGCTTGGCTCTTTAGGAAGAAGCAGAAAGTGTAGGATTTGGGCCAGCATGTATGGGGTTAAATGGGTGAATCTCAATTTTTTTGTCATTTTGGATCTTATTGGACTTACGAAGTCTAAATTGATTTAGTTTTGATCTAAGTTAATTTTCAATAAAATTATCGTTGTATTTAATTTGTAAATAAATGTTTATTTTGATATCATATTTGTATTATATAATGTGTACATGCATATAAATACACATGTACATGTACATGCACTTGCAACATATACAGTATGCATTGTTTAATATGCTTGTATCTAAGTCAGGCCCGGCCCAAGGGGGAGTCGGGTGAGCCCGTCGATTAGGGCAACCGACGGCATAAGGGCAAGAACTCGAAATTAATTTTATCTAAATAGGTTTCAACAACAAGTTTCTATGTTGGTGTAGTAGTAGGGTTGGTAAGCAATAGGGAATTTTGGGCATCAACCTGGGTTCAAGTCTTGGAAACATGCATTTTTTTCTATAAACAATTCACTTTTTAAAAAGTTGACTAGGGCAACAAAAACGTTTGGGCCGGCACTGATCTAAGTGCTAGGATTTACACTGCAACGGACATGCACTACAACAAAAAGACCATATTACAACTGTATTTTTACAACTGTCACAATTTGTCAGTTGTAATAGAGGTTTTTTACAACTCTTTGTTTCAGAAAGTTGTAATAAACTTACTTTCAACAACTCTTATTTTTTGCCAGTTGTAATAGATGCTTATTACAACCTTTCTATTTTGCTAGTTGTAATAGATGTCTATTTTTAACAACTCTTCTTTTCTGTCAGTTGTAATAGATCTCTGTTACAACATTTTTTTGTTAGTTATAATAGATGCCTATTTTTAACTTTTAATATTTAATAGATGCCTATTTTTAACAACTCTTCTTTTCTGTCAGAAGCAATATTTAATATTTATTAATTAACTTTTAATGATTAATAATTTATAATTTATATTCAATAATTTATAAGTTACAATTAGTAAATTACAATTAATAATTTTTAACACTACGATCATTAAGGATTTGTTAGTATATGGCGCCAGAAACTAAAATTTTAAGGCGTGCCGCCCTTTTCTTTTATTAATTTCACTCCACACGCTTCCTTAACCCTAAATCCCAAATAACCTATCTCTCCATTCTTAATTCCAAAGTAAATCGACAATAGCCTCTTCCTCCCCACTCCAAACGGAATATACCTAAAATCATTCTCATCAGCCTCGACCTTCGCCTTCTCTTCTAGATACCTCTCTGTTCTGTTTATCAGTTGTTCACTGTAATCGGCAACGAGAGTCACAGAGAGAGAGTCGAAGTTGTTCATCAGTTGTCACCGCCTTCCGCCACCTACCTGCACCGCCTACCCTCATGGTTCACGAAGTCTACCACCAGCACCAACCAGCTTTCTGCTACCTACCTACTACCTTTTCCCTAATTTGATTTTTCCAGCTCTAACCCGAAACGATGTGAGTTTTTAGTTTAAGTTCTATATAGTTTAATAAAACAATGTTTATATAATATAATTATCAGTTTGGACTTACAGTGGAAATTACTATATAGTATTTATTTGATTTTTTTTTAATCATTGGTTGCAGACTTCAAACCTGCTGTTAAATTATTGCACAATATAGATTAGTTGTAATGTAATTAAACAACTAGTGTGGCCGGTGCTAGGTATGATTTATGGTTCTAGTTCTTTTTGAAGCTTGGTGCTAGGCTCTCAGTTTAATCACACGGGAACAATCTTATTTTTAGTGACCTCGCGATTGTTTTTATTTTTGACATAATGTTTTTATATTTAAAAACAAATTTTATCATCGTGTCTATTTTGTCATATCAGTTTTGACTTTAAGTATTCTTTTGGGCCGTTGGTTACACCTAAATATTTGTTGCTTTTGATGTTGTACCCAGTGGCCTCTGTTTTTATGTACCATGATTCATGTTTAAACATATATGGTACAAAATGTTGGAGATGTGTATGGATTTTCTATGTAATATAGGCTCATTTTCTTTTCTTAGTTGACTGAGTATGCTTATCTTCTCAAATGAAAACATCCTCACAAGAATATCTTTGTATTTGAGTTCTAAGTCTGCTGGACATGTTTTTCCAGAATTGGATGTTTTTTTCTTGCATATATTACGCTAATGGTTTTGATTTCAACCCAGTTATTAGGATATCAAAGAAAAACATCTTTTATGCATATCTTTAATGGAATTTCTGTACTCTAGTTGGCAATTCTTAACGAGTGCATTTTCAGTAATGGAAGTGCTGCTCAACCTCTTATATGATCCTATTATAACACTGATGGTGTACGTTTTGTTGGAACAGGCACACTGCATATATATTTGCAGTTCTGTGGTATTCAGAGCTTTTGTGCCTTGACTAATTCTGTTTCCACCAATGGAGACTATTCTATTAAACATGTATGTCTAAAAGTGGTTGAAAATCTTTGCAATAGGTTGATGTACATGATGTTGGCAAGGAAATGGAGTTAGATCTGTTAAAGCAATACAGCCAGGTTAATATTATGATATCCATGTTTATTATACAACCTTCTATTTCTCTTCTTTTTCTTTATTGGATTGACATTATTGATGATATATAATATGATTAGGTTGAGAGAATATTCATTGATAGAATTAGCAAGACCAGTAGTGATGATGTGGTGCCGGAGTATTTGGTAAAGTGGCAGGGACTTTCCTATGCTGAAGCAACATGGTATGTTTTTGCTCTTTATTATTTTTATATTAAAGAAATGCAAGTTATTGTTGTGGTGTCTGTAATTAGATGAAAAATTAGGTTGGATAATGGCAACATTATAGCTAAATCATAAGGCCATCGACGCCTACACATTGTTGATTGTAGCTTTGCAATGCATCATAATAACTGTTATCTTAAACTGTAAAATTTCTGAGTTGTAACTTTAAAGTGGAATTTGAACCCACTGCCACCATTCCTCTTTCATAACTATCAGATTGACAAGCCACAAATTAAAATTTCAATTTCATTCAAAGCCGCCGTACCACATGATTTTTGTAGATTTAGTAAATTTTCAACGTTGAGCTGTTATAAAACAAGTCAGCAGCAACTGCTTCATCTGAAGCTACACATTCATATGCAGCATGCAATATTATTTGTACCAATACAATAATATCATATCTATACCTATCTATACCTGTCTAGGAAGTGTAACATACTCAATTCTAACGTGAAGATGTGTATCTACATGCTTAATGTGAATTTTCATGTAATTTTTACTGTGATCAAATAAATTAGCTAATCAGACGTTTACATTATTTATTGATGTCGTTATAGATTTGCTGAAACTTTAGTTGAAAGCATCTTGCAAAATTCATTAAAACGTATTCTCCATAAACAAATTATGACAGCTATGAAAAAGAAAAAAAAGGAGGGATAAAAGACACTGTTGAATGAGACGTCCAGTTCGATGAATAAGCATGTAACCACAATATCACATAGGCAGTGCACAACACTACGTTTCCAAAGGCAGGTGTGAACTGCCTTTGGAAAGGAAGTGTTCCAAAGGCCTTTGGAAAGGCAGCGTTCCAAAGGCAGGTGTGTGAGTGTGTTTTTTTCTTGATTTAAATGCAACTCAAGTTTGGCAGACTTAATTCAAATAGATCATTTAGCAAACTTAAACAAAAGATGCCTTCTTCAATTATGTTTAGAGTACTAGTAAGTGCGCTAAAAAGTAACTGTGTGTCTGTGTGGTGTCTTTTGTGCTTGCTAATGGAGATAAGATTGCCCGACCCAAAATTCTGTGTGCCCCATATTCCACATGGTCACCATCGTCCGTTTTTGAATCAGCTGATTAACCAAAGAAATCTAGTTTAAAATATTTTAATTCAAATGGTATGTGTTATGTCAGGCATGTATTGTATTATATGATCTAAAACGAAATATCAACTTAACTTTTTTAAGAATTTGTCCATATGCCTATTTTCTTGATAAATTTCTATCAAGGTTGTTTATAATGAAATGAAATAAAAAATATGTAAATATGCTATTAGACGTTTTGATATCATCATACATGAGCGTGATAAATAGTAGTTATGAATATTTTGCAAACATCAGTGATATGTCCCCAGTTAGTGATTTCTTAGCTTATCTTATGATTTTAAATGTCATTGCAGGTTGTATTTCATATTGTGGTTGTTCCTTACAATTCCAGTACCAATGATCTTGCTGCATTCTTAGAGTGTGTATACAGTTGGGTGGATTAAATGTCATGACAGGCTCTGATACTCATAATGAAATTTTTTTTCATAACTTGCATGGGTAACCGGTACAAATTTTGATCAACGGAGACAATTTGAAGAAATGGCCGCTAGATCCATGGGTGAGAATTATATTCCTTCTACATGTTTCATATATTAATATGCGTTTTCAAATATTTATTTTATGGATCGCTAGCATAGCAGACAATGCTAGCATTTGATATTAAAGCATTGTGATGCTTCTCCTTAGTGCTCTGTACAATATAGCAATACTGGCATGTGCTAAATAACATGTTTGTATTTTAGTGTCGAAATTTGGTATCATGTATAAGTGGAATTAATATTTCATGAAGATTTATATTGTTTAGGGATAAAATACAAAGTGAATTAAATATCAAACCAAGGAATTGAATAGCTTTTAGGTAAATTTGTTGCTTATCAATCATTGTTTCTTCACTTTCAGTTCCAAGAATTGGTTACCAAAGTAACTCTAGTAAAACTTATTATAGCAAAAATAAGTTCAGTAAACTTCTTCTAGCAAAAATTCTTATATTGATCTAAGAGTACCAAGAGCTTTATTAGTAACTTGCAAGACATTCTAACTAAATTATTTACTTCATAAACTGGCTGAGCATCAGCATTAAACTTCTCAGGGTGTGGATATTGCTGTAGAATTAGGACCAGTGCAGGATGGTTTTCAGGCATCAAGAATAAGGCACGATTGTTATGGGTATGGATATGAGCATCATCAGTTTGTTGTTTAGTTTGGAGCAACATAACGTCGAAGTGGTATGAACACATGATGCTGACGGAGGATAGAATTTCATGAGTACGTGCTAGCACATCTAATTAGCTGAAGCAATAGAGGTATAACATGATGTGATAAGATTGTATTCTAGTTAAATATGATCCAACTACCAAACTTGAAATCATATTAACAATAAAGCATGGATATATATTAATGTGATGGTGTATGACCTTTAATTTGTATTTTGAATATAAAGTTGTGATGTCTTCTTTATGAATGGATTGTGATGCTTTCGAATTTATATCAATTTTTTCATGTTGTTTATCGTTTTCTTGCTGTACTTGCAAAATGTGTTTAGAAATTAATTTTTTTATTTTGCATTTCATTTACCACAACTGCCAATTGTTGTTACAATCTATAACTGCTATCAACTGTTGTAAAAAGATTAATTGCAACTGTGAATAACAGTTGTAGTAGATAACTACAACAGTTATCCAGCCGTTGTCATACCTGCTACAGCACGAAATGTTACATATCTACAAGAGTTACCAACAGTTGTAAAATGGTTATTTGCAAGGGTAAGAAACAGTTGTAATATACAATATCACAACGGTTATATGCAACTAAAGAACACAGTTGTAAAAAATTGATAGTCTTTTACAACTTCTTAAAATACGACTGTGGTTCCACCGTTGTAATATATCTTTTACAACTGTGTTCCACCGTTGTAATATGCCTCTTTTGTTGTAGTGATGCTAAACCCTCCATAGACATATGTACTATCTAAAATGTATGTGTGCATTAATCTGACATAGAATTATATTCATGATTGAATAAATATATATAATAATTTATTGCTTATATATATATATATATATTATAAAATAACATTATAATATACATAATTAAAATTCAAGTTCAAATTTTAAAATTAGACCTAAATTTAAAAATATCTTTTAATTCAAATTTAAAATTCATTTTATAATAAATTAAATTTATTAAATAATAACACTACAACAAAATCACCATATTACAATGGTGGAAAACTATTATAGAAGATCTATTACGATGGTGGAACCACTGTCATATTATGAAAAGTTGTAATAGACTAAAAACTTTGTACAACTGTGTTCTGTAGTTGCATAAAACCTTTGTCATATACCCTATTACAACTGTTTATGACCGTTGCAATTAATATTTTTACAACTGTTAATAACTATTGTAGATATGTAACATTTCGTAATGTAGCAGGTATAATAACTACAGGATAACCACTGTAGTAATATCTACTACAACGGTTACTAACCATTGTAATTTTGTATGTTCTATAACTTTTTCTGACAGTTGTAATATACTTTATTACAACTACAACAGACAGTTGCAATTTAAACCCAAAAAAATAAGTACATGCACCAATTATTGATTTACCAAATCTACCATATACATCTGAGACTAATTGATTCAGATTCATTAATAAATATTAATAATCATAGAATTCCAAAAGGTACAATACATATCCAACAAAACAATCTAAGGTAATCATTCACATCACCAACTAAAACAGTAAACATTCTCACATAACGATTCCAAAATACAACGATACAATACAAAATACATAAGAAAGATAAAGTTTTGTATCACAAAACAACGCATACCTTAAGGAGGTACACTAGTCGAAGGCAACAAAGTCTTTATGCCAAGCCACGGTTGATCCTACAGTTTCTCCAATAATACACATCTTGGAATTCGGCCTCCACAAGAAAGCTTTCGGATCCACCGCCACATCAACCCAAATTTTACGACCATCTGGTCCTAGTTTTTAAAGTGCACCAAACAATTAGGATCGGTGGATGCTACCGTTCCTTCTGCAACAACTTGCTTTTGCCAACTCAATATCTTACATTTACTGAGCTCATTTTCATCTTGCCTTGCATCGCGTTTAGGCTGTTCATGAACTGTCAAATCATTGCTCTCATGCTATGACTACACAAAAATGATTTAGGAATACATTAGACTATTGTTGCAGAGATATTCTTGAATATATCACCATAAAATATGCGAAATCCCTAACAAAAAATAGAAAAACAATATCCCTAACAATTTGTTATGTTGCAAGGAAACATCATTTTCTGAATGATCATCCACCTAAGAAAGGTGAAAGCAAGGGCAAGAACTGCTTCTGCAGCTAGAAATATATTCATCTACACAAAAATTAAAATAAATAACAATGGTAATGGCAATTGAAATCTTAATTGCCACTTAATTATAATAAATCAAAAATTATAATAGTACCTACTTTAAAGGAATCAGTAGCTGGTGAATTTAGGATTTTCAATTGAAACAAAGCAGTTCTCTCTATAGATGTTAGGCATTGTTATATCAAAGTATTAATAAAGTATGTGATATCTATTTGAAATATTAAAAAATTACATGTGACATATATCAGGTGGTGTTGACTCTTAATAAAAATATTACATTACGGCATATATGAAATATTTGCGATATATATCATGCAATAGTAAACATAAATCTACGTGGAACATATATTCCAGTATATTTGAAATACTACAGTACAATATATGGTGCTACTCTTTATGTTTGAGATGAAATTTAAAAGCAAAAACTTTCATATCACCGGTATATTTGATGAAATTTAAGAGCAAAAACTTTCATATCACTTTATGGTCATATGAACGCACCATAATATATCCAGTATGAAAGTTTTTGCTCTTTTAGACCATAAACATAACAACAGCAATATATACATGTTTTCATCAAAGGCTTTAGACCTAACTAGGGATACACTTTCAATGAAATTGAAGACGGTAAAAGTAGAATCTTAATTTGTTGGGATAACAATGTATGGAAATTGAATTCTTTTCTCAATGACAGTCAAGTTATAACAAGCCTACTTTAGAATAATGGAGGCCTGAATTTAGTTCTAACAGTTGTGTATGGATTGCACACGAATTCAGAAAGAAGCATGCTTTGGTAACATACAAAAGAAATTACAAGCACTGCATCTATTCCCTTGTTAGTTAACTTCTTTTATATGAATTAGGCCTAGAAATGATTCAAAAAATGCATATGAAGATTTTCTTAGCACCACTCAATTTTATGGATTGTAGGAAATGCAATATCTTGGTAGTAAAATCACATAGAGAGAGGGAAGAAATTATTAGTGTCATAGAAAAATTGATAGGTCCTATATAAACTATGAGTTTATTTCAAAGTTTTATGATTCTTATTCACAAGTAAAAAATCATTCATCAATTGTTCATTGCCCAACTTTGATTCAACTCATTAAAAATGTTTCTCGGTCCAAAAATATCACTTACAGATTCAATAATGCCTAGTGCAATTTTTAGGGCTATAATGATGTAATAGAGAATGCATGGTCTATTTTAATGCAAGGAAATCCTCTTTATATTTTTTGTAGAAGCAAAAGAATATGAAAAAAGATTTAAAATAATGGAATAAGAGGATATTATCATTGAAGGAATTGCTTGAAAACGTAAGGGAAAGACAAAACATTTTATATATGAAACTGCCGGAGAATCCCTAAGACATTCAAGTTGCAGAGGAGTACAAAGTAAGCATGTTCAATCTTTTCGTCATGGATATATTATGGTGGCTTCCTATATTATGGTGCCTTCATATCACCATAAACCTAAAGAGTACTGATAACCACATTGATATATTATGGTGCTTTCATATCACCAGAAACACATATATAGAAACAGTATCTGAGGCGTATTAGCATGAGGAGTCTCTGGACTTTCCTCATTAAATGTTTGCTTTCTTTTCATATCCTGTAAAGATTGTATTATTATATATGCAACTAATAATTTGTAAGGACATGCCACATATTCATTAGCATAGCTAATTAACACTTACCAGCATAATCACAGTAAGCTCCTGTAATTTAGCCTCCAAGCCACTAACTTGGTTTCGAAATGCATGTACTTCACCTAAATTAGCCTGATGAATACACAGCTTAGATGGTACAACCCAAAACCTAGTCCTCTTACATGTCTGCCATGTTTTTGACCAAAAAGCATTGACACTCCATCTTGAGTAATTGATGTTGTTCCCTGAGAACTCTAACTCATGGCGTTATGCTCTTTTATCTTAGACTACAAATTCAAAAATAGCCAACATTAAGCAATAAAAAATACTACATTAACAATAACATAAAGCTGCAGTCGCTTAATTTTTTTGCTTATTTCGTATATTTGAACTTATCCTTACTATGCAGTCCGCATCAACTGAATTTGCGAGTTCTCCATTTTTTCTAATGTAGGCTTTGCACAACAATTCATCTCTACTGATATCAGACATTGCCCTTTCCTTTTCTACAAAAATAGCATAAGGGCTTAAGAATGTACAAGTGATAACAAATAAAAAACGCTTTAGCAATAATCAGTGTACGTCAAATGGGATTGCAATATTAAAATTCTGGAACTTGCACCGGTTTAAGTTTTTTATATTTTCTTACCATTTCTTCTTCTAATCTTGCATAAACCTTTCTGCTCATGGTATGTAGAAGTTTATTCTTCGCTCTCATAGCTTTGAATTTTTGGCTTATTTCCTACATAAGATAAATTCGATAAATATGATATAAGAAAATGTAACAAATTTAATAGTTGTAATCAATAAAATAAAAATAACCACCTTAAACTTTTCCGATAATTTTTCCTTTACAAATGCATTCTACTCTTCAGCGCTCTTTATATTATCCGGTTTTAGGTCTACTACTCTATAAGTAGAGTCGGGACAAATGGACGCTTTTTTTATAACTGCAACTAATCTTGATTTCGACCCCTTCCATCGTTGTCCTAGTATCATTAACAAGTAATCCTTATACACTATATCCACCTTGAATTTTGTGTGCACAATAGTATGCATATATATTAGAAAGTGTGATTATACAACTAAATGTTTACTCTAATATTCAAGTTCAAAAATCAAAAATTTAGAAATCATTTTTCAATGTTCAGAGTTAAATGTTCAGACAGGGTAACGAAACAATTCAGTTTAGAATAGTTTTGAACAAATCAAGGCAGCAAAACAAAACAAGTACAACATATATTAAGATGCAAACCAGGTTCAATCAAGGTGAATATCATTTCAGTTCAAAGCGGTGTGCACTTACAGACCAGAGATACATGTATACAAACTAGAGCATAGCACATATATAAGGACATAACTAACTCAAGATAAGACCAAGGTAGTCAAGTGCACAATAAGGAAAAGCACAAGGGACAGGTGCAACAGCAAAAAGATGAACATATATTTGTTCTGACGCTCACCACAACTTTACGCACATGTCATATCTGTCGATGATGATGTATCGTCAACAAATAAATGATCAAGATAGATATAATGCAATGATTCATTACATGTTACAAACCAAACTGTAACCAATATATAATATATATGCCTTTATTTTTCCAAATTTTAGCTTTCATTTTTTGACCCGCTTTATTTAGCTTTTGAAGCAACTGATGTTGGGAGGAGAGAAAGGAAAATAGAATGGCCCTCACTCACTAATCATTTCACTGCACTTTATTGGATAAAACAAATAAAAGAGTAGGCTAACGTTTGTAGGAAGAGCAATTTTTAGCGAATGTTATTAGTATGTTCCATCTGTAGGAAGATCTGTTGATTATTTTGTTCAAATATCAATTATTGTGGAGAAAACATGATGCAAACAAATAAAATCTTTCCCTTTTCTATCTACAACTCTAAAACATAATATCATGTTTTTTTTCCTACCACTAGGAAAAACTATGGTAGGCATTTCATTTTCCGAAAGAAAATACAACTTCAAAGTTATACTTTACTTTATTATTATAAATGGAAATAAATAGTACATACAAACAAGTATAATCAAATAAATAATGCTTCGACAGTACCATAATATTGTTTCTGTTATCCCGCCTTTTGGCAAGGCCGTGACACCAAAAAATTGACTAGAAATCAATGACAGTCCATCCTGTAGGACGGTTACATCACAAGTTCACCATGGATATCGATGAATTTTGTCCGAGTCCGGATCGGGCTACAATTGATAAGACATGACAAGTAAAGCCATGCAAACCAACGTTCCAAGTTTGAAGTCAATCCGAGTTCGTACGCTCAAGATATCGTCGACAAAAGATGGAGTAGACCATCCCTAGTTCGAATCCATAGGCGAAGCCTATATTCGAATCCATCAAACGTATATTGCCTCGAATCCATGGGAAGTCAACTTACTTCGAATCCATAAGCCTAGCCTTGAGTTCGAATCCCTTGAGAATAGTACAGGCTCGAATCGATCAGAAGAAGACCATGCTTCGAATCCATCAAACACCCATTACTTAAAATCCATCCTCGAGGCTTTGGTTCGAATCCATCGGCATCGAGCTCCAGTTCGAATCCAGCAAAGGAAGGATCCTTCGAATCCATGCGGGTAGAGGAGCTCCGACTCCATTCCATAGCACCAACATCATCGATTCGAACAAGCACAGTTTCCATCGATTCGAAGGAAGTAAACCTTCGAATCCAGCATCTCGAGTCCATCAAATAAACGTGGCTAAGAACAAGGATTCGACCCAGTCAAAAAGGCAGCTAGAAACGTGGAGTCGACCCGGACAACTCGAAGCACAAGACGGATCGACACGAAGAAGGCGCTCCACGTCGTCACAGAAGCGCGCGCTGGATCGATTCGAACGAATCGATTCGAACTAGATCGATTCGAACCAAGCTAGTCAACCAGAAATGCAACCTTGAATCGATCATAACTTGAGATCTACACATCCAAATGCTATGAAATTTTCACAGAAGCTTGAGCACATGATGAAGAATGTCCACGCCAAATTTCAGCTCGTTTGGATGATTTCTTGATCGATTCGAACCAAGGGTCGAATCGATCCCAAAGTGGGCCCGGATCTCCAGATTTCGGCCATGTGGGCCCCCTGACGTACCAGAACTGGTCTCCCCTCATTTTAGGCGAAATATCAGCCTCCTACACCTATAAATAGAGCCCCTAGTCATTCAGAAAAGGGGTCGGAGAATTCTAAGTACTGAAGAGCGCCCAGATTCTGCCAGATTTACTCCAGAACACCACTGCTTCCTTAGATTCAGATTGTAATCATATAATCAGTTGTACTATCTCAGAAGAAACTGTAATCATCAAGTAAACATCAATAAAATCATCAACTTCAGAGTGGACGTAGGCAAGATCGCCGAACCACTATAAATCTCGTGTTTTTGTTCATTATTTCTGAATTGTGATACTCTGTTTGCTTAGATTTTAGATTTGTGTGTGAATACTGTTGATTTATATTCATACATTGGTGCTTTCACAACATTTGGGGTTTGTGACCAATTTTGGCACAAACACTTTGGTGCTTTCACCGAGAGCTGAACTCAGGAGTTTTATCATTTGAAAGTTGAATCAGAAGGCTAAGAGATTTAAGATCCAAAGAATCATGACGAGACAAACTAGTAAAAGGCAGAGACCAGAGCGAAGTCAGCACGAAGGGAGTCAAGAGGCTTCCTCAGGCGCAAACCAAGCATCGATCTTCATCACCAGGGATGAGATGGAGACAATGATGAAGAGACAGGAGGAGATGATCCAGAATTTGCTTCAACAAATTGGACAGCTTGGAGCGCAAAATCAAGGAACAACCAGAATCCAGAACGGAGCAGGACCATCTGGCGCAGCGCCGGAGCTGGGGGGCATACACTTAGGACATGTTGATCCGAACCTGGGAAGAGAGACAAGGACATCCGAGCAACCTGGCGGCAATAGAGGGATGAACGCTCAGCCAGGGGGGCAGACACCCGAGAGCTCACACGGACTCGGGGGGCAGATCGAAGGTAGTGAACAAGGACTACAGCTTGGAGATAATGATAGATTGGCAGAGATGGTCAGACGAGCCATGAGAGGCGGATTAGTAAACAAAGATCTTGAAGACGTGAACAAGAGTCCCTTTTCTCCTGCGATTAGGTTAGCTAGGAACCCACCAGAATTCAAGCTGCCAACAGTAGAAGTGTATGATGGGAGGACAGACCCTGTGGTCCACCTAACGAGGTATATAAGGCACATGGAAGTGCTGGGGGCATCACAGGAAGTCATGGCCCGATGCTTCCCATTATATTTGACAGACATAGCAGCTTTATGGTTCAGACAGCTAGAGAGCGGCTCCATTGGGACATGGACCGATTTGATTGAGAAATTTATGAGGCAATTCAGGGTTCATATTTCAAGACCCAAGAATGTGATGAGTTTGGCAACGCTAAAGCAGAAAGCTGGGGAGTCTTTGAGGAGTTTCTTGACGCGATTCAATGCGGCATCGGTGTATCGGCCAGATCCATCCATGGTTATGATGGCAGCTGTGTCCGGAATAGCTGACGGCACAGAATTCAAAAATTCATTAACTAAGGATCCGCCTATGGATCTAGGGGAATTCTATCACGAGGCAGAAAAGTTTTTACGATTGGAAGACGCTAATGCTGAAAGAGAAGAAGGAGAGGGAATAGAAGTTTATGCACTTAAAGACAAAAAGCCTCTCGGAAATGATTCAGATAAGGATAAAGGAAAACGAAAGGCTGAGGACAATGGTGACAGGTCAAAGCGAATGCGGAGAGAGCCACGATTCACCACTTATTCAGAGCTGAATGAGAGTTTGGAGCGAATCTACCAAGATACTCGAGAGCAAGTTCCCTACCGTAGGCCAATACGAAGGGATCCCACTGTTGACGAGAGGAAATCAGACAGATACTGCTTATTCCACGAACTGAATGGTCATAACACTAACGACTGTAGACATCTGAAGGATGAGGTGGAAGGGCACATCAGGAACGGTATGCTACTTCAGTATGTGAGAAGGCGAGCTCCAGCAGTGGAGCCAGAGCGACCACCATCTACATCGGCTAGGGGTGCCCCCGAGCCGGGACACCGTATGATTATCAATTAATTTAAATAACGATGAACAAGTCATAAACCTCTCACCAACCCGGGTAAGTCATTTACACATGTGCAAGATCACGAGCGGTCCATAGGCATGCTCTGAATGACTGTTAACCCTATCGTTGTGGGAGTTTACACTTTGACATCCTTGCTTTGTTTTTGTTTCGTCTTGATTTGAACATTTGAACTTAATTTTGTTTAACATTTCTGCTAGAAACTTATTTTTAATGAAAAAATTGCTACTTGTGATTTCATAACGGCTAAGTCACTTACACATGTACGAGATCGCGAACGGTCCCTAGGCATGCTCTGAGATGGCGATAAACCGTTGCAACAAACAATCCGGGAATTCACCCGAACGTGAAACCTGGTATTGATGATGCTAAGTCCCTCCCCGGGCACACTCAAGTCGCCACGAACGGCACCCGACCGCGAACGGTCACAATTCGATCGCGAACGATCACACTTCGCCACGAACGGCACCCGACCGCGAACGGTCACAAGTCGATCGCGAACGATCACACTTCGCCACGAACGGCACCCGACCGCGAACGGTCACAATTCGATCGCGAACGATCAAACTTCGCCACGAACGGCACCCGACCGCGAACGGTCACAATTCGATCGTGAACGATCACACTTCGCCACGAACGGCATCCGACCGCGAACGGTCACAATTCGATCGCGAACGATCACACTTCGCCACGAACGGCACCCGACCGCGAACGGTCACAATTCGATCGCAAACGATCAAACTTCGCCACGAACGGTACCCGACCGCGAACGGTCACAATTCGATCATGAACGATCACACTTCGCCACGAACGGCACCTGACCGCGAACGGTCACAATTCGATCGCGAGCAATCACACTTCGCCACGAACGGCACCCGACCTTGAACGGTCACAACTCGCCTCGAATGGCACCCCTCGCCTCAAATGGCTTGATCACGAACGATCGTCATTTGGGGCCATATAGAAATACTAGATCGCGAACGGTCGCATTCCACTTGAAAATGGCTAGATCGCAAACGGTCGTCATTTAAGGTCATACAAAAAATACTAGATCGCGAACGGTCGCATTCCACCTCAAAATGGCTAGATCGCGAACGGTCGTCATTTAAGGTCAAATAAAACTATCAATGTCTTTGCAGGTCATCAGCAGGATATGAACATCCAACTTATGAAACTACAAAACACACCTTCCTATCGCAAGGCATGTTTTGGGGGGAAAATGTTATCCCGCCTTTTGGCAAGGCCGTGACACCAAAAAATTGACTAGAAATCAATGACAGTCCATCCTGTAGGACGGTTACATCACAAGTTCACCATGGATATCGATGAATTTTGTCCGAGTCCAGATCGGGCTACAATTGATAAGACATGACAAATAAAGCCATGCAAACCAACGTTCCAAGTTTGAAGTCAATCCGAGTTCGTACGCTCAAGATATCGTCGACAAAAGATGGAGTAGACCATCCCTAGTTCGAATCCATAGGCGAAGCCTATATTCGAATCCATCAAACGTATATTGCCTCGAATCCATGGGAAGTCAACTTACTTCGAATCCATAAGCCCAGCCTTGAGTTCGAATCCCTCGAGAATAGTACAGGCTCGAATCGATCAGAAGAAGACCATGCTTCGAATCCATCAAACACCCATTACTTCAAATCCATCCTCGAGGCTTTGGTTCGAATCCATCGGCATCGAGCTCCAGTTCGAATCCAGCAAAGGAAGGATCCTTCGAATCCATGCGGGTAGAGGAGCTCCGACTCCATTCCATAGCACCAACATCATCGATTCGAACAAGCACAGTTTCCATCGATTCGAAGGAAGTAAACCTTCGAATCCAGCATCTCGAGTCCATCAAATAAACGTGGCTAAGAACAAGGATTCGACCCAGTCAAAAAGGCAGCTAGAAATGTGGAGTCAACCCGGACAACTCGAAGCACAAGACGGATCGACACGAAGAAGGCGCTCCACGTCGTCACAGAAGCGCGCGCTGGATCGATTCGAACGAATCGATTCGAACTAGATCGATTCGAACCAGGCTAGTCAACCAGAAATGCAACCTTGAATCGATCATAACTTGAGATCTACACATCCAAATGCTATGAAATTTTCACAGAAGCTTGAGCACATGATGAAGAATGTCCGCGCCAAATTTCAGCTCGTTTGGATGATTTCTTGATCGATTCGAACCAAGGGTCGAATCGATCCCAAAGTGGGCCCGGATCTCCAGATTTCGGCCATGTGGGCCCCCTGACGTACCAGAACTGGTCTCCCCTCATTTTAGGCGAAATATCAGCCTCCTACACCTATAAATAGAGCCCCTAGTCATTCAGAAAAGGGGTCGGAGAATTCTAAGTACTGAAGAGCGCCCAGATTCTGCCAGATTTACTCCAGAACACCACTGCTTCCTTAGATTCAGATTGTAATCATATAATCAGTTGTACTATCTCAGAAGAAACTGTAATCATCAAGTAAACATCAATAAAATCATCAACTTCAGAGTGGACGTAGGCAAGATCGCCGAACCACTATAAATCTCGTGTTTTTGTTCATTATTTCTGAATTGTGATACTCTGTTTGCTTAGATTTTAGATTTGTGTGTGAATACTGTTGATTTATATTCATACACTGGTGCTTTCACAACATTTGGGGTTTGTGACCAATTTTGGCACAAACACTTTCTATCTCTATATCACTTGAATAACATAGTATAACATCTATGTTATATCTTAACTTGAAACTGCTAGTAATCAAGGCAAAATTAAGAAATCAAAGTTCAATTAGCAAGCCAACATCCTCTATTCCCAAACCCAATCAACTGATTGGAAAGATCGTGAATGTTAATATATATTGTAATTTAGTACCTGAATATAAGTCCATAGATCATCCATCAATTCGTCATCGACTTTCTTCCATTCGCTAATGGTCATAGGCAACATTTCCCTTGCTAGAGTACCAATATACGATGACAAATGCTTGGAATTGGGACCTATGGCTTATCCTCGTTCATTAAACTCTTCTTTCGGCTTCTCACTGGGTAACATAGCAAATGATTTCAACATTGTCCTCCCTCTTTATTTTCTAGGTCTCTTCAATATATAACCTTCACTAGAATTTGATGGAAACTGGCTTGGAGTGACATCTGAGGAGGTTAAAGTATGTCTATGGTTGCTTGCAGGTGGAGGAGGAGGGGATGTATCGGGTTTGTAATATGGACAGGGCTGCTTGTGGGTGGAGAAGGAGCGGGTTGTATCGAGTTTGTAGTATCGAGGAGGTTAAAGTATGTCTAGGGTTGCTTGCAGGTGGAGAAGGAGCGGGCTGTGGACGAGGGGCCATATTAGGTGTTCAGTGTGCTTTTCGGGAGATCTTCTTACAGCATAATTTAAATCCCCAAGCGAATGAGCAACTTCAAGATTGTCACCTTGGATTTTGTTGATTCTAACACCACCGGCTCTCTCATAAGCAGCACAAATAGCTGCAAGTGCGGCTAGACTTTGCCTCTTTGCTCGTTTGATCGCTATCTTTGAGCACTGAAATACCAAAATCTAAATTCAGTGAAATACATGCTAATAAAGAATGCCACCCAGCAAAGCTAATAAAGCAGAACTTATTCCGGTGACAATATATGTATTTCACTAATTAATTATAGGATCTCATCCTCTGGTTAGACCTAGCTATTATGTGCTATTTCTACTTTAATCAATTATTCTTTGGAAAATACATATATATTACAATTATACAACCAAATTCAAGACTAGATGGTGATTAGTTCACCACCATCTTTGATATTTATCAAAATATATATTTTTACATGAAAGAAATGGACCACCGTCCCATATAATTTTAACTGTTGAATGGTATAAAGCAATCATCGTAGAAAAGAATTCCAACAGAAAAGATGGATATAATTACTGATAAAAGTCATAATTAGAAATACTCAGAATGCAAAAAATAGATTCTCTAAATAACAAAGCTGGCTTTTAGAATTATAACATGGTGTCTGATGTAATAAGGCTGGTGTTGTTATGTAGCATAGGTAGCCTTTTGAGAATTTTTTACTATATACAAAGTATGATGCCAATTGTATTTTCTAATTTCATGACAAATACACGAATATTACTATATTGCCACTGTATGAGCTATAAGCCTATAACAATGAATTGTATATTCAAATTGCATAACAGTAGCTTTGCATAAAGTTTAGATTACTTTATAGATCGTGATTAGTATTTTGCATTTAGTCATTGTAATGTGAACTGTTCTTTCATGTGGATCCAATCTGTTGTTGCATATGCTGCTACTTAAATGGTATTTTGTTGCACTCACTGTTATGATGTATAAAATAAGTTTAAATGTTTGGTTAAATGGATTTATGTTGAAGTTTTTGAACTCTTATTTATCTGTATATTGATGTATACCAGTCGAATCAGGAATATTAACCTATGTGTCTTCGTAGAGAAATAACGTTATGTAACCTCTGTTTCGTACTTCAAACAGTTCATAAAAAGCTGATCATGCTTTGTCTCTTAAAAGGTTTTCAAAAATCATTTAGTGTGAAGTAATTTTCTAGAAATAGTTTTAGTACACTGCAAGCAGCATTATATTATAAGTAAATAAAAAGATTTAGAGAAATGAGTGCAGACAACTAGAGTGGCATACATATATTGTCACTTTTTAATAAAAAATGGAGCATTTTTTGAAATATTTGGAGAAGAACACAAGAAGAAGAACAAGAACGACAAAAGCGAAGAAGATTTTAATCAATTATTCTTTGGAATTTTTAAAGGAACTAGGATGAAAATCGTTGTTGGATTATATTCAATTTAACAAACCATTCTCCTTATCTTTAGAGAAATAATAACAAGATAGCAATAAATAATAAGATAAAATAAAGAAGCACAAAAAAAAGTGCCCAAAGCGAAATTTTCAAAGTAAATCCAGAGTTTAGAGACTCGTGTTATACAATTCTTTTTAATTTTTACATAGGTCTTTAGTTTTGTATAAAAGTTGTATATATGTACAGTGTACTATGTAAGTTTGTTTAATTTAAGTGATATATGATAAGTAGAAAATATATCCACATACTCTCAATTTGGTATGTTTTACAAAATCAGCAAATAAACTAGTAACAAGCACCTAGTATTAATGTTTTTTAGTTGACCATGTATTGAAATTTTGTAACACCCCATATTTGTTGACAGTTAAATTAAAATAAATTTAATTGATAACTATGAAAAGGGTGAACAATGAATTTTTGCTAATGTTGGAATTTGACCACGAAACTTATACCATTGTGTTCATGGCAATTTTCTGATCAACTTCCATATACAATGTTTTCTAAATGGACAAATGGAGAAGTTATAACCATTTGAAGTTTTAGCGTCAGAAACAATTACATATGCAAATATGGAAATTTTATCAATTATAAACATTCGCAATGAATTCATAGGATATTTATAAAAGTAGTAACAAATATATTATGTTTGTAATGAATGTAAATTATTAAGAGAATTATATGTAAGAGGAAAAAAATAAGGGGAAAAATTAACATTGCAAACAGAATCGGCTAAAAAGTGCAATTAATTAATATATGAATTAATATTTGAGATTAATATATAATGTGTGTGTGTATATATATTAGATCCCTCAATTTAAAGAGGTTTACATATAAATGTAACAAATAAATGTTCAAATTCATATCTGGATAATAAAAAATATATATGCATATCAAATGTATATATGTTAATTGAATGGTGGAATTAATTGACATGCCAATTAATGAAATGTTACAATGTGTAAAATATTAATTAAGGAAATTAACTAATAGAAATAATAAAAATGAATTTGATCATGACATGTTAATCTATTAATGGGGCTATTAATTAGGATTGTAACGTAATCAGTAGAAAATGTCAATTAATAAGGAAATGAGATAATAGTTGACCTAGATTTGAATGTGTACATATAGGCAGTATATTGCTGCACATAAAAATTAATTGAAGAATCAATTAAGAAGAGGATTAATTAGATAATTGGTGGGCTGCATCTATATAAGAGAGAACGTAATGTAATTTGTTCCATCAGCCGTCACTTTCTTCATCCCTCTTTTGCAGTAAACAATGGCTTCTTTCTTCATTCTTTTCTCCTATTTCTCACAAATCTTCACCAACTGAATCCAAATAAAATATATGTGAACAAAATAGAGAAATTGCAACAAATTAAAGGAGAGAAGTTGTAGAACGACGTAGTAATTTTAGAAGATGGAGATTTAAAGCTAAGGACGACAGGTGAGTGGATTTAATTATATATTTTTACGTTTATGATATATTATCGTTAGATTTCCGTTAAATAATTTTATTCAGTATTTATTTCAGTAATTAATTTTGTTAATTAGTTATGCTGAGACTGTAAATTTTATAAGAGAACTTATATTTAATTAATATTAGGCTTTACAGTTAGAGAAAGGCATAAGCCTAAAAGTAAGAAATTTACAGTTATTTGCATCAATTTTAAAGTTGAAATTTAGCGGGTAAATGTTAGCTTCTTTTTATTCCTTTTTACGCGAATAAATTAGTTAAAGAGAAGAATTCGCAAATACGGACTAAAATAGAAGAACACTAGATTTACAGAAATTAGATGTAAAATAAGAAAAGCTAAAATAAAAGGAGAAAAATATAAATTTGCAGTAAATTATGCTAAAACGGGGAAAAATAAATAAAAAGAGAAAACCTAATAACTTGATTTGGAAGTAAGTGATAGATTAATTGGTTGGTTTAGAAAAGTGAATACATTTCTATAGTTTAATATTTAAAAGATGACGATAAACGTAATTGCAAGAATAAAAAGAAAGAAAAAGGGAATTAGTGTAAAATAGAGAAATTACTGTATTTTGCACTATCCAATAAGTAAAGAAATAATAAAAGAAATATCTTGCAGTTACGGATTATTGTTTATAGCATTATTTAGTATTAAAACATGAAAATGGATTTTTAGCACAGCTTTTTGTAACCAACCAAATAGAATAGAACTACTTCCTAGAATATAAGAAAATGAAGTGAAGAATTAAAGGAATTAAAGAAGGAATCAAGTTAATTATTAGACAAGAATAGAAGCTATAGACAGAAATGTAACTAGTCTGCATTTACTGCGCAGATAATAGAATAAAAGTAAAGCAGTTATTATAATAAGTAAATTTATGACAGTTGGACATAGTCCCAAGTCAAGATTGTCATATAATATAAGAGAATTATAGAGAATCCAATATCATAATAAAAGAAGACAGACTAGAATAGAAAAGAGACACTTGTAATTATATTTATAATATATAGATTATAAAAGAATACAGTAGTGACAGTTGCAAGTAAAATTATAACATAAGTTATAATTAAGTAGAAAGAACAGAAAAGGCATATTTAAGACTTAAATTGAGTTAATAAGCAAATAGAGCATAAATTATAGAAGATGCTTATTTTAATAAACTTAAGACTTAAATTAAGTTAATAAGCAAGATAATAGAAGTGACCCATACCAACAGCATTCCCTTTCAGTCAAGAACTGATTGTCTCACAATAGTTAGGTGAGGCTGGGACAAGATTACGCTAATTAGGGTAAATAAGTAGCCAACATAATAAGAAAAGTAAACTAAACGCAAAATAAAAGATTAGACTTAGGGTCTAATAAAAGAGTGAGATGCGTTTGAAGTAGCACAAAGGATGAAGAGCCTAACGAAGCAGTTCATCACAGATTTCAGCACAGAAGAAGCATGTCCAACTTAGTTATTTTGGGATAGAAGAAACTACGAGACTTCAACGGGACGTGAGGGTACTCTAGGATGGCCCTCTGGGGGTAGGCATAGCGGAGCAGTCCTCCAGAGGCAGGTCTGAAGGTGTTCCATCAAAAGAGTATGCCTTGACTGATTTTTGCATGGCAGAACCATTGTAGGCAGTCGGAAGGGGTTGATGTTTGGAGTAGGATATTCGTATGTCCCAGTACTTGCAAGTAAGTTTTAGTGGGCAGCACCCAAAAGGATAGTCGCATGCGGATATCGGGCCAGCATTAAAACCAAGAAGCGAGTTCGGGAAAGACTAGAGTTAAACCTACAGTCCAATAATTCTTCCACTATCGAGATATTGGATGAGGGGCGCAGCCAATTGGATGTTTAGATTGTTTGTAGTAGGGCACAACCACTTAGCTCTTTAGAGGTCTTTCGATTAGTTGAAGGGTGACTCCGTGGGGCCATAGCCACGATAAGAAAAGAGACAGACTAAATAGAATATTTGTATTGTAGGCCTAATAGGGCAGTCCTTTACAAACATAGTGTAACATCCTGAAATTTTCAACCATTCGCATCCAAACATGCCGGACTTGAATTGCTCAAAATCTCAGATTGTTAATTTATATTTGGCAAAACTCAACATATACAGTAAATAAATAATCACAGAATCACAGACACGGAGTAATATAAAATAATGCAGCGGAAACAAAAGAATAGTAGTTCATGAAGCTACTATATATATAACAGAGTTAAATAAGATACAACAGATGTCTCGAATACATAGATATCTCAATACAATAGTCGAATACAAGATTTGAATACATCATTGGAATCAACTGAATAACTGAAAGCAGAATCGATATAGCTGGATCTCCAAACGAAGCTCCAACTCCAAAGGCGAGTCTCGAATACTGGTATACCCAGTCTGACGCGAGCGTAAATCAAAACAAAAAACACTCGAGTCAAGATTAACATTCTTATATCAATAAATCCAACTCAAGTGAAATATCAACTAAAATACAAGTAACTAAAAGGATGTTTGGGATAACCATCCTCTAAGGATTTGTTAAACTATCTACTATATAGTAATATACGCTATTATAATAATGTCTATAGTAAAATAAACTATTTAAAAATAGCATTAAGGCGTTACCCACATCCCCCTTAACACATTTTATAGTGCCAATAGTCTATACAGTACCGTAATACCCCGTAAACTAGGGCTACCAGAGGATACTCCATAGGTACGACACAAATCAAATTCGTAGTGGTCTCGATATGGTAGGTGACACGACACAACTAGGAAATGCCAGGGTAGATATACCAATTACACTTCCGGGCCGGTGGTAACGCAGAGCCGCAGCAATCGCCCACCTCGAGCCACACTCCCGAAAATCCGAAGGTGCGCACCAAATCAATCACAAGTAATAGAATGGCATACGATGGAGTGTGTCCGATCAGAGGAGCTACCTCATTAGCCCGTCGATTGCTCCTGTTTTAGCCACCTTATTCCAACTCACGGGAGTCGGGTCCACGTATATACCTCATATAGGATCGTCTCCACCATCCTACTTCATTCTGGAATCTCCACCGCGTACACAGTTGTTAAAGTGGTTTTCGGTATCGATAGAGAGTATGCCCATATCCGATCCCGGTCTCTTTAACAACCAAACGTTATTATAACACCGCGGTCATTTCAAAATAGTTTATACTTCAAAACCAAAACATCATTTTCATTTCAAAAACCAAATCAATACGATATCATTTTTACTTCAAATATATATCCATTTCCAAAAATCATCACTTTCTAAAGTTATAACGCTTTCGAAATCATAGTCTTTCTAAATCAAAACACTTTGGAAATCAAACCTTGAAATTCATAACACTTTGAAATCATAGCTTTGAAATCATAGCATTTTGGAATCCATAACACTTTCCTCTTAAACAGTTTAGATATAAAAATTAGTATATATAATAAAATAGTTTATAAAATAAAAATAGTTTATATAAAATAGTTATAAGTTAAAATAGTTTATAATAAAATAGTTAGTGTATAAAAATAGTTTATATTAAAATAATTTATATTGAAAATGATTTATATTTAAAAATAGTTTATATTAAAATAATTTATAAAGTAAAATATAAAATAGTTTTAAATATAGTTAAAAATACTTTATATAATAAAATAGTTTCCTTAAATTTCACAAATCGATTCAAATCAACTCGAATTCCAAAATTCAAATGTAATTAAATCTCAAATCATCAATTTCAATTCGATTCAGTTTCTAAGTAAACCACTTCAAATTATCGATTTCAAATACATATTTAAACCATAAAATAAGCCATTTCAATTTCAATATATTTCAAAGCTTTAAATATTCAACATTTTCAAAACTAAATTCGATAATTTCATATATATATCAAATTCACTTTACTATTATTTAGTTTTGAAATATTTACTTAATCATTTCAATAACATCTAAATACAACTTCAATTTACAAATTTAAATAAACAAATATCCCTTTTAAATTTATATAAGTTTGAAATATTCATTTAAGCCACTTTTAAATCAAATTCAAGTTATAAAACATATCTTTAAAATTTCAAATTTAATAAATTTCAAATCAAACTTATTTAAGTAAAATTCTTAAATAAATATAATTTCAAATCAATTTCAAATTTATCTTTCCAACCTGAATTATTATAAACTCTATATTTGAAAATATATTTTAAATAAATACTTAACTTACTATATATCAACTTTATTAAATCAACTTTAATAAATCTTTAAAATCAATATTTATTAAAACCATATATTATTTCTTTTCAAAAACCATAGAAATCATTTTTAAAATATTTATATATAGACCAACGGTGTCTGTATATAATTCTCTACCCTATGGTCAAGTGATACGGATATATATCATTTCAATCCGCAATTTAAATATATACGAGTATATATCATTTCAACCCGCAATCCCAATTCAATGTCAATGAAAATCGCTTGGGTTTATCATTTCACCCATAACGATTTTCTCCTATTCTACAGATCGTTCGGGTATGTATCATTTCAACCCATAGTGAATTCTATACTAACAGGGAACTTGTAGAGTGATAACAGATATGATAATAACATAACAAGTATATATCATCAATATAAATAACAGATAATGGTGTCAAATGTCATAGGTGAACAGATACAGATAATAGCATATATAACAATATAAATAACTAACAGCAGCATATTTCAATTGACGTTTCAATTGAAATCAAATTTAATAAATATAAGAACGTTAATCATGAGTGATTTCTCACCTTTCGAGGCTAGAGATATTTGACACTGAACTGAGTTACGAATCTAATCACGAATTCCAAAGCAAAGCTAGATTGGCACGAATTTGATGAACAAAGCTGATAAATAGGAATAGACGAAATCAAATCATAACCGGATCGATGAAGATAATTGGTATAAGTGAATTCCTATATACAGATATATATAACTATTTATAAAGATCATATTCTAAATTTTAAACACATATTAAATTAAATGTATATGTATTTCAAAATCATTGTTTTAACTAAAACTCGATATATATTCTACTATTTATATAAAGATCATTGTTTTATTATAAAACTGCCAAGCTTCTCATATAACTATATATATAAATACACATCTATTTAATTAAAAAAAAACTCTATGCGGGTATTAAATTTTGAAACATCCTAAATCAAACAAAATATATATATGGTATATCACAAAAATCAAAATAACTTACTTTATTATAATATAACCATAAACATAAACAAGTCATATGCATTTATATAAGCTTGTATATCTAAAAATAATGAGATGGACATATATGCAGATTAATATATATATATAACTTTTATACGAAATCATATATATATATATACTACTCTGTAGATAAATATATATACCATTGTAAATACGTATAATGCTATAAACAAAACCTTGTAATATAAAAACTATAACAACAAAACTGTAAAACAGTTTTTATAACAACACATACCCTCATATAAAATCACAGCACAAAATAATATATATGTATAATCTATATTTATAAACTTACATACATGAAATACTTGGCATAAAAATACATATATACTAATATAAAATCTAATGCATATAGGACTGTGAAAACCAAAACTGACATGTAAAAAAATAATATATATATATATATAATAGAAACAACTAAACTCGTATATATATATATATACTTCAAACAATGACCAATAGAACACATATAAGTGTATATAATACATATAAATACCAATATAAAATAACTAATCACATAATATGTACACGTTGAAACATCCAATATATATAAAGCAGACACATCAAGCATAGATACACGCAAACATATATACTTTAAACAAACTAGTACGGCTACTTTGGAATGTAATATTTATATACCTCACTTATAAATATTCATACAGTAAGTGTCCAAAGCTTCTGATGTAAAAGACTTTCGTACATATTAAAAATAAAAATCAACACTATTTGTAAAATAATACATGTAAGACTCAACAAACATTATAAATTTATATTGTAAACACCTTACAAATATAACCATTATTTTATAGACATATTACTGTAACTACATATGCTGTAAACATACTTATATATTTTATACTATATATAATACGAAGTTTAAATCTCAGCTCAGAGTATACAAAACTTATATATTATATAAAACATCTACAGATTATATAACAAATATATAACATAATATAATATGATATAATATATGAAACATACACATAATACCATAAACGAAGAAGGCTTGCTCGGCCAAGAAGGGGTGGAGTCTGGTGGATAGCTCTGCGTGGAGGGAGGGAGCTGAACGAAGAGGAAGTTTAGCGTTGCACTCGGCGGCAGCTCTGGTCGGCAGTACGGTGGTAGAGGGATGACAGTTGATTGGAAGATGGCTACAAAAATGAAAGAAAAGGGAGAGAGGTGGAGGCCAGCATGCACAGCAACAAAATCTTTTTTCCTTTATATTTTTTTCTCTTGTTGTTGTTCGGCCATGAGAGAGTATAATAGGAACAGGGATTTGATATTTCCTTTCAAAGTTACAGATGAAAGTGGAAGGAAAGTAAGATATTATAAATAATCTATCTGTATTTCAAAAGCCAATGAACAGGCTAAACGACAGAAGTCAGAGAAAAATGAAAACCGAAAGGACAACTCAAAAAAAAAAAAAAAATTGAAACGCAGTGAATGACAAAAGGCAGGCATTGAATTTCTGAAATTTATAATGGCTATTGTTACGTTGAAAGTGAAAGGACACAAGAACTGAAAGGGCATAAAACGGGTTTCGATACAGTTATCTGTTTTACAGATCTCGCCGTGCACCGGACATCAAAATTTGCAATTGAATATACTACGAAAATCAGCACGATGAGATGATTAAAACGGTATACAGATACCAGTGGTACGATCATCCGATCAAAAGTCGATATCAGTACCAAAAATGCTGCTAATTTACCAGAATTAAGATAAACAGAGCAATAGCAATCCAAATTTGGAGAAACGAAATATGACGTTCCACTCAGAAGATGATTTACAAATCTTCTATAGAAAAATATTCAGGTTTGGAAAACATTTTATTATCATTGATTTTTAACTGATTTGAATTGAAATAAAATTACACAATAAAATAAATTTCCATATTATCTGATGAAAATTTACCATTTGCTATGTTTAAGTAGACATATTTCAAATAATAAATTTTTATTTCCAAAATTAATTATTTAAAATTTCACAAAAATTCTATTAATTAAATTAAATAAAACCACTAAAATTTACGGGTCGTTACACATAGAAAATCCTCGAAATAAAACCACTAAAATTTACGGGTCGTTACACATAGAAAATCCTCGACTGAGTTCCGTACAAGGTAGACCTTGTTAAGCGACATTCAGGGAGTAGACAGAACGATTACGTATAGTCATCAAGGTACGCACTGGGTGGTACATTGTGGATGTCCGAGCATTAGTATAGACTAGTGCGGACGCAATTTTACGTTTTCATAGTAGACGATGGAACATTTGTATTGTAGGCCTTATGATGCAGTCCTTTATAGATGTAGTCACAGAACGCCATAGAAGCAAGACGATGGTGTCCTTTGCGAGGAGGATACGGAAGGTACTATGGGTAGTACTTAGGACCACTGCGGTCATTGGGCATATAGCTACATATATATTGGTTATTAGGTTTTAATCTACTAGGGAGTAGATGGGCACGATTCACGCACAGAGGCGAGAGTATTTTAAATGCAATGAACCTAATATAAAAGTAAATGGAATTAAAAGGGTATATGTAGAATTAAGCTTAGAAGTGTATAATTTGTCCATTCAGAACTTAGTTCTGACCCCCTCCTCATAACATCCTACAGGTTAGGTAGATGGCAGAGACTTTACAGCTTTGAGACACTTGTAAAGAAAGTGTTATTATATTGGTAAGTATTTACTTAATATTATATTTTAATCAGTTACACTGTAGATATTTATCTGAGCTCTGATATATTTGTCTTTGCCTATTTGCAGGATACCAGAAACTCAACTCGGGCTTCAGTGGGCTTGGATTTTAGTATTTTTGAGAAAAATCCAGACCCACTGGAATTCGGGTTGTTACAAATTTACTTATGCCAGTCTAGTCAAATACATGAGTCAAATAGGTGCAATTGAGGTGAATTGATGCAAAGATGATGTGTACCTCATGCAAAAGTGAAGAAGTGAGATGAAGACAACCGAACAAATGCCAATCAAAAGCTAGACTGGTGCAGAACTAATGTAGAATGATGTTGAATGGATGTAGCATGATGCAGCTAGTAGAATTAATGTTGAACTAAATTTATACTGCAAAATCAACACTCAAGAAACCACAAGAAAGCATCAGACTAGAAAACCAACCTCAACAAATTATACACAATAGTTATACTACAAAATCGACTTCCTATCGATACAAAATAAAATAGACATATAAAATAAGATATTTTGAATACCCCTCCGTCATGTTGCTCTCTCTTCCCCATCGATACTACAAGGTCACTCTTCTTCTACTAAGTGATCGACCTATAAAAAACATAATATTTACAAAGAATTAGAACATCACACTAAATACAACACTACTTTGTAACAACCATGTACAAAATAAAATAGACGTATAAAAACCATATACGATATGAAATAAAATTACTTTGATACATGTTAAGACATCAATCTAAGCAAATCATTGAATCCATGCTATACATAAGATTTTTTAAATGTAGACATACAAACTTTGACATTTTAGACTAACACATAATTTTTTTTTAATATTTTACATTATTGTTTAACTATATACCTACACATTTTATGATATATATGACTATGCATAAAATAAGAAATCAATAAAGTATGCTAATATCATACCAAATTCCATCATAATCCTTCCTTATGTAACTTTTACTCCCCTTATCGACGTCTCAATCATCAAGTACCGACTCATGTAGTGATTTTCCAGTTGACTCTTCATCCTCATCATATTTTTCCAACTCATGAAACCCTCTAGAGGGTGCTCTCAACATAATATACCAATTTGAAGAACTACTTTCTCTAGAGAAGAATACTTGTACAGCTTGTGTTGTTACGATGAAAGGGTCGCTTGCAAATTGATTTTGGAACTGATGTAAATTGACTAATGTAAATCCATCTTCAACCTTATGTCCACGAAGACATTTGCTCAATCATACTTAAACAAGGCAACTCGAAATTGACAATAATCCAACAAGAAAAATCTCCTGCAAGACCCCATACTATATTACCTTCTCAATGGACCCATTTACACGAATAGTACTTGCCTCAATGGAAAAATCACTATTTGTGTAGCCTTCTCGAAGTCTTTCATATGAAAACGTCGACCATTAATAATATAGCCAGAATAAGAAATTATTTGTGAACGAGGTTCGTATGAAACCATTTAATTATGTTACTAACATTAGATACACGTCTATCATCTTTAACCTGGATAAGTATAATATATTAAATAAAGATATATGATGATGTAATCCTTTGATCGTTAATAGTTTTTTATAAATATAACTTTCAACCTTTTTTCAAACCAATAGCTAAAGGTCTCTGAATGCAACTTTGAAAGTTACAAATCATCCCGTAAAAGGTGTTGATGCAAACATTTCAGCTCCTCTTTGTGCATTCTGCATACATAAATGTAATTAAAGATCTAATTTATTTTATAGATCATGGTTGAGTTGAGCTTGTACTTATTTTGTATACGGCTCTACTTCTTCCGTATTAAACAAGACATATCAATGAGCAACACTAATCACCACCTCGCCGACTGTCATAGGTTTTCCTTTAGAAATAGGACGCCCCTCGAGTACAAAATCACTTTGTTCCACTTCATTTCAATTTTTCCTCTCTCCAATCTGTAATGCATCTTTAATATATCCAGAGCAATATTTCATTCATTCTTCGGCAGATAGCACTCAGCAATGCACCCTTCAGGCCACGCCTGATTTTTACGTACCCCTTTAATATTTTCATATACCTATAACAAAAATTCATAAACAAATTACTTTCATAACTGCATATATTATTAACCACTTTAAGTACTCATAATAAATTTTACCTTTCAAATGGATACATCCATCGATATTGGACTGGCCCAAATTCTTGATTCCCTCCTTAAATGTATTGTCAAGTGAATCATGATATCAAAAAAGGAAGGGGGGAAGAACCTCTTTAGATCGTTTAGTGTTAATGCAACCTGATACTCCGTTAATTCTACTTTATCGCTATTATGCACTCTATGGCATATGTCATTATAAAATGAGCATAGTCGTAGTAGTGCATTTCTTATCCCTATAGGTAGAAGTCCTCTTAATGCTACATATAACAGTTGTTGCATCAAAACATGATAATCATAGGACGAAATCTTGTCTTGTTTTGCAAAACATTTCCCAATATTTGAGCTATATCCATCAGGCACTTTCAAATTCTTCATTCTAGTGTAAAAGATCTCCTTTTCTTTATCAGTTAAGATGCACGGCGTGGTTGGGAGCAATACTTTATTTCCAATGTCTATGGGATGAAACTTTTTTCTAATGCCCGTTGCTTCTAGATCTTGTCGTGATTTGAGGCCATCTTTCGATTTTCCTTTGATATAAAGCAATGTACCAAGAATACTTTCACCAATATTTTTTCAACATGCATCACATCGATTATGCCATAAAGGGAGTGCCTAAGAAATTGACAAAACACATATGACTAAGTAATAATAAAGTACTAAATAGCAAGCATGAATAGAAAATGAAAAGCAATTTGTTTCTAGTTAAATTTTACCTTCCAATAAGGCAAATCAAAGAAAATGGACCTCGTTTTCCACATCTTATATCCTTTTTTCATCTCAGTTGTCCTTTTCCTTTTCCTTTCACCTTTCTCTTTCTCTTTTGATTTTTTCCCCCAATCATTACCAATATCTTGAACATCAACAAAGATTTGAACACCAATTTTTATTTGTGGCCTTTGTCTATTCTCTATGGTTCCATCAAATAAGTTTTTTCATTGACGATATTCATGGTTAGGTTTAAAGAATCGTCTATGACCCATGTATGCACACTTCTTACTAAATGGTAGCCATACTGAGCAGGTATTAACACCACAAAAGGACATGCTCTCTTATCCTTTACAGTGCAACCAGCTAAATTTCCATATATTGGAAAATCATTGATTGTCCACATCAGAATAGCATTTAATCTAAATTCACTATGAGTATAAGCATCACACACCTTCACCCCTTTATCCCACAATTTTTTCAAATCTTCAATAAGTGGTTGTAGATATACATCAATATAATTCCCTGATTGTCGTGGCCCAGGAATTAACAAAGATAGCATCATATTATCTTTGTGCATACAAAGCCATGGAGGAAAGTTGTAAGCAACAAGAAACACTGACCAACGGCTATATGCACAATTCCAATCATCAAAAGGATTAAAGCCATCAGATGCAAGACCAAGCCTTAAATTTCATGGATCGAAAGCAAAAGAAGGTACCATTCTATCAATCGTAGTCCATTGAGAAGAATCTACTAGGTGACGCAATTTACCATCTTCACTCTTATGGCTGCTATACCATCTTAGTTGTTCTAATGTTCCTTGTGATGTAAACATTCTTTTCAATCTTGGTATCAGTGGGAAGTATCTCAAAACCTTCACAGGTATTTTGGCTTGCTTCCCATCCTTATTAGTCTTGTTTTTTTTTCAATGAGACTTACCGCATTTAGGATAGAAATCACTATGTGCAAGCTCTTTTCTAAATAAACAACAATCATTTACCCATGCATGTATCTGCTTATAGCCTAAACCAAATGATTTAAGCAACTTCTTTATTGCATATTTCGAATCAGGAAGCGTGTTTTCTTTAGGCAGAATATCCATGAGAACTTTAACTAGTTTTGTAAATGCTGTGTTAGATATACTATTTCGCGCTTTGTGCTTGTAAAGAAGTATTGTAGTAGATAACTTTTTGTGGCTTGAACAGCCATGGTACAAAGGAATTTCAGCATTCTCCATCATTTCCTTAATACCTTCCCCGTGTCCTCCATTAGCATTAGCATCTATCTCCTTATCACAGATTTGTGCATCCAAAAACATTCTGTATGTATCTGTAAGCTCATCGCTTTTATTTTGTGAAGGGCGTTTTTCTCGATGAAAAATCCATACATCATAAGTTGGATAAATTCCAAAACAAATCAAGTGTGACACAACATTCCTCGATGTTTGCCAAATTAGATTCCTACATTTACAATAGAGGCATATAATTTTTTATGGATTTACTTCACTTTCAGCATGCCTGTATACAAAATTTCAAACGACTTGCTTATGTTCTTCTATCATTCTATGAAATAATAAATGTATTAACACTCATTCTTACATACTCATAACTATGAAAGTAATAATCAAAATAACGAAATCTTGGTAGGTGGACCCATGCTTTGTCCATCTTGATAAAATGCCTCCAATGTTCGAACCTAATGGAAAGACTTTATGCTCAACTTAATAATCTAAATAGAATGATAAACTTCCATAACATCAACTACCTGAATCATCAGTATAGTCATATCAATGTGTATAATGTAATTATAAGGTGTTGTTTGTCTTTGCAGGTATATAACTTGTAGGTAAACTAAAGTCTATTGAAAATAAACCGAACCATTTAGATCAAAAGCTTATTTTTCGATGGACATGCACATTATTCACGATAACTTCTTATGACGTTACAATTTAACTTAACCATTTAATGAAATGCAAAATAAACCTGAAATAAAATCTAAATACAATAACCTTAAGCTGATAATGAAACAATCAAATTAAAACAAATATATAGTTTTTTTCCTTCTGGAGACATCCAAAGAAATTAACCATAGTTTTCTCCTTATGGTGACATCCACATATTATCATTTGTCGAGTTTAACAAATGAGCGCAAATACCACAAAAGCAATGAATTGAAAAGTTATTAATAAGTTTTTGTATGTATTACTCTGAAATGTTGTGCAAGGCAAAGAAATAATATCTGACACCGTTTTCTGAAGTGTCTTTAAATGGTAAATTTTCCAATTCTTCAGAGGAATATTCTCTAAAGAAAAACAACTAAGCATGATTAACATCTTGTCAATAGTAATATAAACATTGATACTTAATCCCAATAATTATCGGGTATCATTTTTTATTTTTTATTTATGTAGGTCTACAATTGGCTACACTTAAAAAACTCAATAATCTTACAAACTCGAATATATTTTAAGTTAAGATTGAAGCAACTAACATCCAACCTTTGTTCACTATGATAACTAATTATTTAAATATATATGGTTATATGTGTAAACTGAGGTTTTTGGTGCTATTCCTAAATATAGAGATCTCCATAATATAGAGATCTCGTAAGTTTATATGGTTATATGTGTAAACCGAGGTTTTTAGTACTATTTCTAAATACAGAGATCTTGTAAGTTTTCTTTATGAAAATCAAACTTTGTAGTTCAATTCCTTTGTTAGCATTGGTGCACCACAATAGGATACAGGTACAATTAAGGGAAAAAAACTTGTAAAAAGGGGTTTTTAAGTTCAAAAAATGATCCGCATACCGCTGGATTCATAAACATACAAAAATTGAAGACTCAAAAAGTAAAATTACTATGAGGTATGAAAAACTATAATTTTAACATAAGAAAAACTTATGAATCTAAAATATCCATATAAATAAATACTATTATCATTGGTATGCGTACTCGTCTCTGACATTATACAGCCATCATCTTAACAAAATCAGGAACTCTAAAAATGATTGCATGATATAATTTTGATCAGCCACAGCATCCATACAAATTGTTTATGTGTGTAGTTAAAATATGAACTAAACGGTTTTTCTACTAAGAAGGAAATGCCTTTTTCACCAAAGGAAATTGAAGAAAAATCTAGGAAGTATGGATCGAGAAAACACTCAATATTCCTAAAAATTAAAACATATTTCTGTCAAAATTTAAGAAGCAATATGTTATAAACAATGATCAAGGAAGTGACCCAAAAAAGACAGAGGATGGAAACTTGGATGTATATTTTGTGATGTAATCTAGGTTGGGAAACAAATGATGAAAATAAAGAGTTACACAAAATTGATTAAAGGTTGGAGACATAAATAACATGGTTAATGAGGCTCAAAACAAATTCAAAACTTGTTCATAGTTGTCATTCAATACTAGCTATCGGTTAAGACTTTTGGTCATATAAGATAACAAAGAAACCTTCAAATCACAATTCAAAATTCAAAAAGAGGTGTTAGTTTTTTTTGTGTTTTTAAGTTCAGTTTTTAAACATATGAATATATTGATGACCTGCCTTTATGTCTATCTTCATAGGCCTATGTTTACTTATTATTATTGGCAATGGTCAGCAAACACAAGTTCAAAGTTTCAAAAGATTTGTTTTGTAGATCTTTGAATAATTGCTTCAACTTAAGTTCATAAAATTACATCGATTTATTACATATTTTAATACTTCTTATGCTATCGCTACTTGCTACTTAGATTCTAGAATCAACAGTCCAATTAAATCAAATCAAAAGGCCAAACATTCACAAAACTAACACCATTTATTTTATATCAAGTCTTAAGCTACCTATAACTGTAATAACCAATTAGTCCTGCTAAGCACCAAATATATCTGATACATCCAATGTCAAGAATTTCAATGACTCAATCCAATATATTCCTACAAATATTAGTAATCCTTTAGCGTCAAATATCTTAATTTATACAGGTAAAACTATTAATTTTTATAAGAGAAAGATAACATACTCCAAATCAACAATAGCTGAATAAGCATAAATGGAACGGAACATGTACTAATAACAATAATTTCATATCAAAAAGTTAGAATAAAAAACAAATTTATCTCAAATAAGAATGTTTATAGTATGATCAAAATAAATCAGATAAAGGTATCTGCAACCCAAAAGAAAGAAAGGAAAAGAAAAGGCAAATCAAAAGCCAATCCAAAATTAGGATATTTGCAGAAACATTTGACGTAGTAACTGAATAATCCAATACCTATAATCAGCAGCAATAGATGCGAGAAAGCAAATGGCGGAGAGTATCGGATTAGCGTCTACATGATGGTTTCGTCGAAGGCAATGATAATGAGCACGGTTTGGTGGAGAGTAGTGGGTTAGGGTTTGTAAGAGGGTTTCGTCGATAATGGTAACAACGATGAGCGTGGTGGGGTTTACTCTATCGATATCAATGGCAACGCAGCTCAAAACGCGATGGGGTTAAGGTTTATTTTTTGAAAATTTTGGCGGTTAGGTTTTTAATAAAATGAGCGGCCAAAGAAACATAGGGAGGGAAGTTGTAATTTTTATTGAGCAGAAAAGTAACTTAAGGAGATAACTGAAAAAACAGTTGTTATAAATAGATATTTACAAGAGGCACAAGTTAGCAGTTGTTATAGACGTATACTACAACTACTACAAAAATAAAAGTTGTTAAAAGTACCTTTTTTACAACTGCTAAAATAAACAGTTGTTACATAATACTTATTATAACTGTTACTTTGTGCTGGTTGTAAATAAAAAGTTCTAATAGGTTGTTTTGTTGCAGTGGGTTAAGTAAACAGTAAAATAAATATTAGCGTTAAAAATTAATTAAGGTATTAAATAAATAAATCAACGGGAATAAAATAACATTCCTAAAATAGACCAACCGGTCGACCACTACCACGGGCCGGTCGACCTTCTAGGATGGACGGTTGACCGGTCGATGTTGGTGGCGACTAAGGTTTTATACATTTGAATGGTCTGGATTTTATCATTTTAACTGACTTAAATCTGACGGATCTGGTACTTTCTAACCACTATAAATAAGAGCATACCCCCCTCACTTTTATTCACAAATTATTTTAGGAGCTAATAGTCTATTTGGATCGACTTATATAAGTCACTTTTTCGCCTTTTGAAAGCAAAAAACCAATTCATTTTGACTTTCAAAAAGCCAAAAAGCGACTTATTTAAGTCGATCCAAACGAGCCGTAAGTGAAACTCTGTCAGTCTCCCTCTTCAATAGAAAATTCTATACGGTTTCAGGAAAAAAAATTAGGCTCTACTTAGAAGTTTTGCAGTACCGATTATGAGAGGTGTTGAGAGTACCGGTTTTGACCGTAAATGATCGTAGCGTTTTTGATTGGCTTACATAAAGTATTATTATAACCGATCAATACATGCTTGAAAGTTTAACATACATCGGTTTTAAGAGTTTTCCACTAAAGTAATACGAATATATCCTTATATTTATTTTCTAGTCTTGTGAAGATTAATTGTACAACATAATTAGCGGAGGTATAATTGAAAAAAAGTTATAACCCCTCAAAACACACTAATTTGATGGGTTGAGAATTGCTATCAAAATTATACTGCACCAGTTTTATAACCAACAACAAACGATGTGAAGAAAACTTACAAGTAAGGGTTATGATAACACTTGAAATACAGAGCCATCTAAACCAGTCAGAACTGGTAGAAAATAAATACCTAAGCGGGGCCTTAGGTGTTTATTATTTAATTTTTAATTCTATTATCCTCCAATCCCTAAATTTCCAAATCTAATTCATATACAATCCCTTTGTACATTCCTAAAAGAAGAAATCTAAAAGAGATTTAAAGTGGGCGTAAACAAATCCGAAAGGAAGAGCTAAAGACATTTTATGAGTGGAAATCTTAGCCTTTTTTATTTTAGTAATTGTATAGTATAACTGGGATTTTATATATGCCTTTAAGAAAATTTTCTTATGAAACTAAAACCCCAAAATTCCCCTAAGCGAAATGTCACTCTTAAGTTAGAATCTCAATTATTCTATATTAAAATAATGGAACTATGTGGATATTGCAATTTTAATGTTTTATATTCCATTCCACTTCTTATCTTTTTCTTTGGATCTGATTAAGGGTTTTGAAAAGAATAAATTAGAAAATAGTGTGTAAGGCATAGATTCTTTTATTCGTAGTTGCACTGCCTATTTCCGCAATTTAAATGAAATTCCTTTTTCGAATTTTATATAAAGAAGTTAAATAGAGCGTAAAACAACTTGAATTGTATGTTTCTATTAATGTTGATTCTGTTATTTTAGCATAATGGATTTTATTTTATACAAGTCTGTTGATTGAATTATGGATATTGGATATATAGTATATTTTGTGGATATGGAATCAGACTTGGATAAATTTGAAGTTTTGCATTTAAACGTTAGTTTAGGGCGCAATCTTCGTGTGATTAGAAATAATTTAGGCATGTATTTATATATACACATATAAGTGTAAATAACATATAATTATAACGTATTAATTACGAAGTTAATAGGCTACTAATTATCTTTAAATCTCCTTTAGGAAAGAAGTTAATTGTAAAGTCAAAATAAGAGTTTTCTTATAAGACCTTGATATGGAACACGGTAAGTTGTGCCATAATATGTCAAAAGATTGTTGTAAATTATGACTAAGTTATGGAAATGCGAGGTAAGTCAAAAGAATACGGAAGTCTGCCCAGCTAATCTAGTTACCAGCAGCGTGACTTTGGAGCTGATGTGAGAAATCGTCTATAATATGTAACCACAGAGGACGTGAAGCTAGCCTCAAATTCTGTAGGATAAACCAACCTAGCTAATCTTGCTACTAATATCTATAAATAGTCGGACTAATGTGATGTCACAGTTGAGTTATGAGTCATAATACGGAGGACCTACTTTGGGGTTGAAGGTATTAAGTGGTTGATTGATGGCCGCCTTTTTCCTATATAGGAAGTATTAAATGGTCAGAGTTAGCGGTTAGGCACGATAGAGGATATCTCGAGGAGGGTCCGCTTCGGTTTTGAAGTATTAAATGGCTATTATAGGGTCCGTCTCTCTGATAAAAAGAAGAATTAAATGACCTGAAGAGATTCCGTGCAATGTCAGCTAGATAGTACCGGAGTGGAGTTCGCATTGGGATAAGTATTAAATGACGGGGGACCGGCCTTGAATGAGGTATTAAATAGTCAGGGCATGCCTATTTCCCAATAGAAATGTATTAAGTAGCTTGGGTGTTATCTCTTACATTGTTAGGACATTATTGAAGACAGATATAGGTTATTGGGTTGAAAGATTAATGGTTATGGAATTAGACTGGGAAAGCCATAGGGCTTATAGTTGAAAGACATATAATATAGTTAGGATCCGTAAGACATATTCTTGTTTAAATTATACTGACCAAGTACTGTTATAGAAAGGTCAATATTTTTATTCACCATACATTGTTATTCTAACTCCCTCCTCATTATAACGAAGGTTAAAGATGATGATGCAGATTTTCGGAGATGGTGGCGGAGATGTAGACTTGTGACAATTATTTAGCTATCTATGTTATTTTTATGTCTCTAATGTATTCATTGAGACATGATGTATTGTGAAATATTGTACCATGAATATTTGGCATTGTTATGTTGGATTATGCTGTTTGTTTTTTACATTAGAGTTTTTAAATAAATGAGTATTGTTTTTATATTATATTTTATCATTTCGCTATGAGATTCCAAATGTATATATCTGTGTAGTTAAAGTGTAACATCCCTTACTTGGAGGCCCAAAACTAACTTCTACGGATGCTGCAGTCATCCATAGTTACTAATCCTCGGCGACCAAATACGGCAATGTTAGATAAATTGATATACCAGAAACACATGGATATGGAAAATTTTAAAATTTCAAAACAACATTCACATTCCATTCCAAAACCATTTCAACATTCTTTACATATTCCCATAACGTTAACCACGTTCAGAAAATATAATTATTACAATATACTCCAAGAGCGACATATGAATATGCCCCCTTGGTGAACAGAGTGTATAATAGGCAATAATCAACTTTGCCTTAATAAAAATACACAGCGGAATCACATGAGAAAGAACTTAAATAACTACATGCCTTTTGCACGACTCCGAAAGCTTTTTCATCTTAAGAGGTACCTGAAAACCTCAAATCTCAAACTACTCAAAATCAATTGAGTACCCGAGAGTTTAAGGGGAAACATAAACTTTGAGTCAGACATAAAGCCTGGTATGAATAATAATATACCATCTCAAATCATTTAGATATCTAGTGAGACCACGCCGCTTAGCGGAATGGATTTCCTCTCACTAGTATCTTAAAACCTTTATAAACCAATATCTGTGCCCATGCATCCATAATGGTTAATTCAATTCAAAACATTATTATGTGATGATATGCAAAACAATTGAATGAATTCTGGATTACCCATCTCCAATTCATTTTGACTATCTGTTATAATTATAGTTTCTAGGATTACTATTAACCTAATAGTTTTCATGGGCTAACTAATAACCGGCTAAACTTTTAAGGAATCCATGTCCAATTATATAGTTTTCATGGGATTACGATGAACCTATTGGTAACTCCAATATTACTTCTTTTTTTCTAGTTTTCATGGGCTGACTAGGAACCTATTGACTAACAGCCAATATCTTTCTTTTACTCTAGTTTTCATGGGCTAACTAGGAACCTATTGACTATCTATCAATATTTCATTTTCTTATCCAGATATAGTTTTCATGGACTTACTATAAACCTGTCTAACTGACATCTATAATTATACATAGTTTTCATGGGCTAACTATAAACTTATTGGCCCCTACCAATATCTTTTCCCTTACATGGTTTTCATGGGCTTACTGTTAACCTACTGGCCCCTGCCAATATCTTTTATTTATTCACTACTATATTAACCCAACTGGTTATTCTACCGTTTTCCAAAGTAAAATTTTTGGATTCATTATAATGTGAATATATACATATACGAAGAAGCAAACAATATAACTTGGTTAATCTCTTTAACCCACTTAAACTTCTTCATAAGTTCCATTTCAAAATACTTTGTTTATTAATATGCCATAATTTTGATTTTAAATAAGATTTGGTTAATTGTTTTGAAAACTTTACTTTTGAAACCATCGAAACCTTCGCAACCTTGCTTTCGACCTTACTGGATAGCCACCTTCGAAAGCATATATCTCTTTTCAAAACATTAGGCTTATGCCTTTCAAAACAAACTGCCTTTTTATATTGTATAAGTATCAAACTTATACTTTTGTAAATAAAACCTCTTTCTTTATTTACACGTAAATCATTTTTGATCCTCTTCTCAAAATAATTTATTTTGTATAACAAATCACTTAAGAAAAATCCCCAAAAATCACAGAAATTTACTTTGATCATGGTATCGAACATATCAAAATTTCAAACCCAAATCCTTAATATATTTTCTAAAATAAATTATTAAACCCAACGTGCTATATTTTTCATTCAAATATTCATAATAATCTATCCAAAGCTTGGAAAATTATCGAACTTAAAACCCAACTCTAAAATCATGTTTTGCATAACATATAATTTTTCCATGGCATTTAAACATCAATAACCCACGGTTTTGATCTAAAACCATATGAACCATTATTTAAACAATCTTGTTTAAATTTAAATAAACCATAATTCAAGCATATCATCATCAAACATCATATACACGAATTTAAACTTAAATCTGAAACATATATTTAACAAATAGAGATGGAAATTATCATTCACCTTAATCTTTGATAGGGAAAGTGGATTGAGATGAGTTTGATTCCCCTTTTTAATTCCTTTTCTTTTTCTTTGAATTTATCTTCTTCTCTTCTTTTTAATGGCCGACTTTATTCTTCTTTTTCTTACGTTTTTGCTTTGCTTTTAAAATGAAGTCAATAGGAAATGAAATGGTAAAAAGAGAATATATATATATAAGGATAAGGGGTTATGTAAAGCTTATTCACATTATACCCTTATGTAGATTAATTTACTTATTATCAATTCCTATGCCTATTTAATTTATTCCTTAAGCACGGGCACTTAATACTTATTCAAATCTCAATCCCCTTATCAATTAATATTTTCATTATTCTATTTAATTTATCTAATTAAATATCCTGAATAATGTTATTAAAATTAGGGGTGTTACAGGCTCCCCTCCTTAAAGAATTTCTCCTTGAAATTCAAATAAGGACTAAATACTAATCATAGCAATCATTTGCAACCACCCTTACCAACTATACTAGTCTATCTGACTAGTTATTATCTATATAAATCTAATACAGTCATACCATTTAAAATAGATCGGGATAAGTAACTCGAATCATGTCTTCTGTCTCATAAGTACAGTCCTTCTCGTTGTCGCTCCATTGAACGTTCACTAAATTGATTGTCTTGGACCTTAATCTTTTCTCATCTCTCGCTACAACCTTGACTGGTTGTCTTACAATTGTCAAATTAGGCTCTACTACCAACTCATCCAATCCTGTTGGAGGAATAGTAGTCTCTGGATCATCACATACTTGCGAAGATGGGGCACATGAAATACATTATGGGCACTTGCCATATTGCTCGGCAATTCTACCCTGTATGCGAGCTTTCCAATCTTTTCTATAATCTGGAATGAACCAACATATTTCGGTGCCAACTTTCCTGACTTTCCAAATCATATCACTCCCTTCATCGGTGACACCTTAATAAAAAATCTGTCTCCAACTGAGAACTCTAGGTCTTTACGCCTTTTATCTGCGTAACTTTTCTGTCTGGACTGAGTTTCCTTCATCCGATCTCGGATCAACTCAATCTTCTATGACGCCTCTCTAATTATATCTGAACCTAAAAATAATCTGTCTTCAGTCTCTAACCAACATACAGGTGATTTGAATGGCCTTCCATACAAATCTTCAAAAGGCGACATTCCTATACTAGTATGAAAACTATTATTCTAGGAAAACTCAATCAAATGTAGGTGATCTTCCCAAGATCCATCAAAGTCTAGTACATAAGCCCCAATAAATCTTCGAGTACCTTATTGACTCTCTCATTCTTCCCATCTTTCTGTGGAGGATATGTTGTACTCATCTTGAGCTTGGTGCCTAATACTCTCTGTAGACTTCTCCAAAACTCGCTAGTGAATAATCCATCTCTATGGCTGACTATGCCACTAGGAATTCCATGAAATCTAACTATGTTCTTCACGAACAACTTCACCAAAACAGGTGCCGTTTTGGTTGATTTGACTGGAATGAAATGGACGCTCTTGGTCAATCTGTCCACTATGACCTGTTAGGAAATCAAATCTACGGTTTCGATGACAACAACTATATAATGGAAATCATATATGTATATATATATATATGTCTATTTACAGGTAGTTGCTAAAGTAACATCACTAGAGAGACAAGAACAAGGCTCAAAGAACGTTACAAAAGACTACAAGTCGATAGGATCAATGGAGCAATGACACAGATGCCTAAATTCAACATGCACAGGTTTCAAACGTCTGGGTGCACTAGCCAGACGTCTGAAGAAATCCTCTGGAATTTAAAACAGAAAGGCTACTGCACACAAAAATATATATATATATCCAGACGTCTGAAATAATTACCAGACGTCTGGTGCTGAACTCGGATTTGAAAATTCAAATTACAACTGCCGCATTTGAAAAGACATCTTCGCTTCTCTTCGCTGCAACTCTTCATCACCATCAGAAGCGACCATAGAACACTTGTTAATGGATGCAACTACTCAAGGAATCTCTCTACCACTATAAATAACATCAAGAATCTAAGAGAAGATTTCACCTAACTTACTTGTGCTCTTTACTTTCATACTCTAATATATTCTTGATCTCTAGCAATCTATACTTGTATTTCATTCTTTCATATATTCAGATCTCCTCAATCAATATTCTCTAGATATATATATTGGAAGCATTTGTACTTAATAGTCAATATCCATGTTATAGAACACATACTTGACAAGAACAAGCTATTGTAACCAAGCTTATTCCTCCGGGCGAAGTGAGCGTGTTTGATAGTCGAATTCCGAAGGGGAGCTTCGGGACTGGACGTAGGACGGGAGGTCCGAACCAGTATAAAATCCTGGTGTGCTTATTCTATATTTACCTAGATTAATTTTATCTTAGTTGCATCATATAATCTGTCACATATACTTGCATATACACTATACGATCCACCCTATATACTGACAATTGGTATCAGAGCGTGGTTTAATCAAAGTACAGTAACACGTTTTTGAATCACTTTAATATGGCAAGTATTTTTCAAGAAGGACAATCCACAACACGACCTCCACTTTTTAATGGCTCTAACTATGCATATTGGTCAACACGTATGAGAATTTTTATGGAAGCTAATGGTCTAGAAATTTGGTCAGCCACTCAAGATAAATATGAAGCACCTACTACTTCTATGAACACATGGACCGATGCACAAAAAACAGCAGCTTCTAATAATGCCAAAGCTATGAATGTTTTATTTTGCTCACTAGATAAAAATGAATTTTCACGTGTCATGTTATGTAAACTGCATTTGACATTTGGCGTACCTTACAAATCACACACGAAGGTACAACAAAGGTCAAACAAACTAAAATTTCAATTTTGCAAAACCAATTTTCTTCATTCAAAATGAAACAAAATGAAACTATTGTTGACATGTATTCTAGATTTCAAACTATTCAACATGATCTTATGGCATTAGGAGTTAAGTTTATTGATTTTGATTTAGTTTCTCGAATACTCAACTCTTTAACATCGGATTGGGAAAGGAAGGTATTAGCTATTGAAGAAGCTAATGATCTTTCTACTCTCAAGGTTGAAGAGTTGATAGGAAATTTAATATCCTATGAAGCTAATTTGCAGGCACGAAAAGAACTAAATTCGAAAAAGAAGAACATAGCATTCCCAGCAACAAATGAAGACTCCGACTTAAACGAAGAAGAAATTGTATTTATTGCCAAAAATTACAACAAATTCAAGAAGTTTAGGAAAATGACTAAATTTCAGAAAGGAGGAAAATCAAGCTCAACAAATCAAACATCAATCAAATGCTATGAATGTGATGACATATGAAGAAAGACTGTCCCAAGCTCAATAATGATAAAAAGAAGAACAAATTTGAAAAGTTCAAAAAGAAGAAGGCTTTCAAAGTAACATGGGATGACTCGGACTCTTCATCATCTGATAATGATAGTGATAGTGATAGAGAACAAGCTAATGTATGTTTTATGGCACAAACTGATGCGGTATGTCCCAAACTTAGCTATGACGAATTATTAGAACTTAGCATGGAATTAAATGATAAATTTAGACAAATTAAAAAATTAAACAAAGAACATATGGCCAAAATAAATAGATTAGAACTTGAAGTAGGAATGTTAAAAGATGAAAAAATTATCTTAGAAGAGAAACTAGAATTATCTCAAGAAAAAATTAAAAATAATTTGGTCGAAAATAAGGCTATTGCTATTGATTTTGATAAAACTAAAATAATAAAGGATAATTTGTTAAAAGAAAATGTCAACCTGAAGAGTAATATTGAAATATTGAAAATTGAAAATTCAGAATTAAAAGAAATATTAGATAAAATTACAAATAATGTTTCAAAAATTAATAAAGGAAAACAAGATTTGGAAAATCTTATCAAAACTTCAAAACCATCAGGTAATAGAAATGGAATAGGATTTAAAAATACTCCTAAACAAAGAGGAAATGATTATAAAAAGACTAAAAGTTCACCTAAGTCTAATATGGATACCAAGAAAATGAAAATTTGGATTCCTAAGACAAATAATAATTTGATTAGACAAAAACATATTAATAATTTCTTAGAGAATGTAGTCTATAATAAAAATTATATTTATAATATCAAACCATCTTGGGTATGGCTACCTACTTCTTCTAACATCTAGGACCCTAACAAAGTATATGGGTACCAATTAAAACATCTTTTATTTTGCAAGTACCCAAAATAAAAAATAAGGATAAATGGATACTAGATAGCGGATGCTCCAAGCATATGACCAAAAATTCAAAAATGTTATCAAATATAACATACATCGATGGTGGAACGGTAACCTTTGAAGATAACTCAAAAGGATATGTCGTGGGCATTGGAGAAGTCATCAACTCTGGTATTTCTAACTCTCCTATTATTACAAATGTTTTATTAGTAGAAAATCTAAAACACAACCTACTAAGTATTAGTCAATTATGTGATAAAGGTTTTCAAATCAATTTCGAAAAAGATAGATGTAATATTTTCGATAATAACAAACAACTTATATTTGAAGGTTTTAGAAACAAAAATATTTATGTCTTAAACATGAATATAAATAAAAATTCAAATTTATGTTTAACCGTCAAAGATGACGATCCATGGTTATGGCATAAACGATTTTGTCATATCAATTTTAAATATATTAATAAATTAGCAAAATATGAGCTAGTTAGAGGTTTACCTAAAATAAATTACAAAGTAGAAAATTTATGTGGCGATTGTCAAATTGGAAAATTAAAGAAAAGCACTTTTATATCTAAAAATAATATTTCTACAAAACAACCATTAGAACTACTACATTTAGATTTATTTGGTCCAATGCAAGTACGATCTATAAATCACAACAAATATGTTTTCGTAATAGTCGATGATTTTTCGAAATATACATGGACTTTATTTTTAAAACATAAAAGTGATACCTTTGGTATGTTTAAAATATTTGCTAAAAGAATTAAAACACAAATGGATTTGAAAATTAAAAATATTCGAAGTGATCATGGTAGAGAATTTGAAAATGATCTTTTTACTAACTTTTGTAATAAAAAGGGAATAAGTCATAATTTTTCTTTTCCCCGCACACCTCAACAAAATGGTGTAGTAGAAAGAAAAAATCGTACGTTATAAGAATGTGCACGAACACTACTAAATAGTAGTGGTCTACCAAAACATTTTTGGGTAGAAGCTATTGCCACAGCTTATTATGTGTTAAATCGAGTAACCATACGTTCTTTGACTAAACAAACTTGTTTTGAAATCTTTTTTGGAAAAAAAACCTAAAGTATCATATTTTAAAACTTTCGGATCAAAATGTTTTATATTAAATACAAAAGATAATTTAGGAAAATTTGACGCGAAGGCCGATGAAGGAATCTTTGTCGGATATTCGGATCGCAGCAAAGCTTATAGAATTTTTAATAAACGAAATAATACTATTGAAGAAAGTTTACATGTTTCGTTCGACGAAAATCTTCTTAACCATCATACTAATGATGATGAAGAAATAATTTCAATAAATACAACAAATTCTATTAATAATAATACAAATGTGCAAAATAATACTTTGATATCATCCCCTAGAATTCTTAAGAATCATCCAAAAGATAATATTATTGGGGATCTCAATTCTAGAGTAACTAGAAATCAACTTAATCAAATAAGCCATGTAGCATTTGTGTCAAATTTTGAACCAAAAAATTATAAAGAAGCTTCAAATGATAATTTTTGGATAATAGCTATGCAAGAAGAATTAAATCAATTTGAACGTAATAATTTTGGAAATTAGTACCAAGACCAAAAGATCAATCGGTTATAGGAACAAAATGGGTATTTAAACACAAAGCAGATGAAAACGGAAATATTGTTAGAAATAAAGCACGTTTAGTTGCTCAAGGCTATAATCAAGAAGAAGGTATCGACTATGACGAAACCTTTGCTCCAGTAGCAAGATTAGAGGCCATTCATACATTAATCGCTTTTGCAAATCATCACAATTTTAAACTATTTCAAATGGATGTCAAAAGTGCTTTCTTAAATGGTTTTATTAAAGAAAACGTATATGTTGAACAACCTCAAACGTCTGTACTCTGATATCCCTCGATTTTTTTTCACTATGCATATGCCAGACGTCTGTTATAACCCTCTAGACATCTGAAAATTTGCTCTGTCTCCTTGAAATAGATATCAGACTATTTCAGACGTCTGAACTTTAATCCAGACGTCTGAGTTAAGTCTCTACTATCAATTTTTTTTTTTAAAAAACTCAACCTATTTCAGACGTCTGATATGTTACCCAGACGTCTGAAAAATCTCTCTGACTATCACATTTTTCAAAATCGACCAATCCAGATGTCTAGCAAATAAACCAAACGTCTTAAAATATCAGTTGTCTTCGAATTAGGGTAAACCAGACGTCTGAATTCGCATCCAGACGTCTGAAATTCAATCGACACTTTAAAAGCATCCAGATAACGTCATTTTTTTACCTTCATTTCAATATTCAACTGCGTATTATCCATTGACAATTTTCTTCTCTGAACCATCGCTTCTTCTTACAATCATTCGTTACAATGCCTCCTAGAACTAAAAACCCTAAGATAACCAAAAGAAAACAGGACCAACCTACATCCTCAAATCCTCAAGTTTGCTCGGATGATCAAATCGAAAGATGGATGAATCGAGCACCACATTCAATCAAGAGATATGAGGATATACAAAAGAAGAGACTTCACACAGGTCCATTTTATAACCTACTTAAGTTTCCAATGTATGATTTGGATGAAATGTGTGAGAATGCTGGTCTAGAAACATTGATATCGTTTACTTCAAATGACATCCAAATCGATCAATTGGCTATATTTCTTTTTTTCGCAAATTTGGATAGCACATCATTATGGAACACTGAAGATGAAGACAATTGGCTATGGTCTAGCGTGTATGGCAACACGATTAGACTCACTCTTGGAATAATAGGTAGAACTCTAGGATGTTCTGACATGGGCGAAGATTAACATAATATTCCCGATATGCGCTTCAAACCAAGGAATAGTATAACACATCAAATTTGGGAGGATGAAATACCTAAATTTGCCTCTAAATATCTACGACCAAAAGCAAGACTTCTTACTCGAATGATCATCAATACCATCGTTCCACGTTTGGGAAGTCATGAACAGATAATCGAGCTAGAACATAAAGCTTTATATGCTCTATTTAGCGGCATAAGGGTGAATTGGGCTAAATTTATATTTGATGAGCTCAAACATTTTTGGACTCGATCACGACCATCAATTATCTACCCTACGTACATCATGAAACTTCTCCGTGCTCACAACATCCCTCATACTTGTCCACTTTTGAATAAATTTCTCCAAAATATGCTTCCACAAAGTTTTTCTCACTAATGCACTTACCAGAAATTCCTCCGGAATATATATCTTTTGAAGATTGGACGCACAATCGACAAGCAAGACAAGCTGGGCCTCCACCTCAACCACACCATGAACCAACACAAGAGGAACAACATCGCGAGACAACTCCTGCTCCTCCTGCACCATTTGACTATACAAGCCAGGATGAAATTTTGGAAACTCGAACAGAAACAAATCCAAATGAAAGCGTTCGAGATCTCACTCTTAAAAATCAACATATATTGTCTCAAAATCATAAAGTTTTGGCTAAGCGTATTGACAACTTTGAAACATCTTTTACCACACACCTAGCAACAGTTGAAGAATCACTTTCAACTGTCTTATCGGTTCTCAAAGAGGTACTTCAAAGGGTTCGCGGTCCGACACCTCCTTCTGAAGATTTGCCAACCCCAGTACCTTCTCCTCCCTCAAAACATTCCAAACTTTTTAAGGACGATCCGCTAAAACAAGCTTCGACATCTCCTATGAAGCAACCTAGCTCTTCCCAAATAAAAGATAAAGGAGATGATCAAGAAAAAGTTTCTCCAAAAGACTCATAGATTTTAGTATATCATCTTTTGTAAACTTGACAATATCTATGAATGTACTCAATTTCAAATTATTAATCAAATTCTCTTTTTGTGTGTTATCTTTGACGATCGGCTAATATTTCTTTTTGATAATGCCAAAGGGGGAGAAATATAAGTATATATATATTAAAAAAAATTAATATTCATGGGGAGTTTTATAAATTATATATAAATACATTGTATAGTTGTCATCAGCAAAAAAGGGGAGATTGTTAGGAAATCAAATCTACGGTTTCGATGACAACAACTATACAATGGAAATCGTATATGTATATATATGTCTATTTACAGGTAATTGCTAAAGTAACATCACTAGAGAGACAAGAACAAGGCTCAAAGAACGTTACAAAAGACTACAAGTCGGTAGGATCAATGGAGCAATGACACAGATGCACAAATTCAACATGCACAGGTTTCAGACGTCTGGGTGCACTAACCAGACGTCTGAAGAAATCCTCTGGAATTTAAAACAGAAAGGATTAGATGTCTGGTTAATGTACTCAGACGTCTGAAAGGCTACTGTACAAAAAAAAATTATCCAGACGTCTGAAATAATTACCAGACATCTGGTGCTGAACTCGGATTTGAAAATTCAAATTACAACTGCCGCATTTGAAAAGACATCTTCGCTTCTCTTCGCTGCAACTCTTCATCACCATCAGAAGCAACCATAGAACACTTGTTAATGGATGAAACTACTCAAGGAACCTCTCTACCACTATAAATAAAATCAAGAATCAAAGAGAAGATTTCACCTAACTTACTTGTGCTATTTACTTTCATACTCTAATATATTCTTGATCTCTAGCAATCTATACTTGTATTTCATTCTTCCATATATTCAGATCTCCTCAATCAATATTCTCTAGATATATATATTGGAAGCATTTGTACTTAATAGTCAATATCTGTGTTATAGAACACATACTTGACAAGAACAAGCTATTGTAACCAAGCCTATTCCTCCGGGCGAAGTGAGGGTGTTTGATAGTCGAATTCCGAAGGGGAGCTTCGGGACTGGACGTAGGACGGGAGGTCCGAACCAGTATAAAATACTGGTGTGCTTATTCTATATTTACCTAGATTAATTTTATCTTAGTTGCATCATATAATCTGTCACATATACTTGCATATACACTATACGATCCACCCTATATACTGACATGACCCATATGCTTTCATTTCCCTTGTTCGACCTTGGCAACCCGTTAATAAAATCCATGGATATAGAATCCCACTTCCAAACTGGAATCTTTAAAGGCTGAAGTAACCCACTCGGCTTCTGGTATTCGGCTTTCACTTGTTGATAGTTAGCACATTTTATAACCCATAAGCCAACATCTCTCTTCATGCCTTTCCAATAGAAGCTTCTCTTCATATCTTGATACATCTTGGTTCCGCCAGGATGAATCGTAAACTTGGATCGATGACACTCTTCTAGAACTTCTCTTCTCTAGTTCTCTATATTCGTAACATATAATCGTCCCTTCTTCCTTAACCATCCCTTCTGGTCAATGCCAAAATCTTTAAGATCATCGATCTTGGATCCTACCTCGAATCTTCTAATTTTCTCGGCTATTTCTGGATCCTCTTTCTGTTTAGAAGCTATCCTCTCGATCAGCACTAGTCGAACCTCTAAACATGCCAACATAGCAGTACTCTGACTAGAAACAGTAGTCAATCTCGACTTTATACTACATGTTGCTAAAATTTCTAAATTCTTTCATTCTGCCAACATAGCTAATACCACATTCTGATGTTTCCTACTAAGGGCATCCGCTACCTTATTCCCTTTTCCAGGAGTATATTCTATACCAAAATCATAAGCAAGCAAAAACTCTAAGCATCTCTGTTGTCGCATATTCAACTCTTTTGAGAGAATAAATATCTTAAGGACTTATGATCAATGTAGTGTTCAAATCTCTCCCCTAAGAGATAATGTCTCCAAATCATCAATGCAAAGATTAGCGCAGCCAACTCCAAATCATGAGTAGGGTATCTTACTTCGTGCGGTCTAAGCTGTCGAGAAGCGTAGGCAATGACTTTACCATTCTGCATCAATACAGCTCCCAATCCTGTTCCACATGCATCAGTGTATACCACCAACCCTTGTTTTCCATCTGGAACAACTAACACTAGTGTGTTGGTCAACAAATGTTTTAACTTAAGGAACCCTCCCTCACAGTTGTTGGACCAAATGAACTTCACATCCGTCCTGGTCAACTTAGTCAAAGGTGCTGCTATTCGCGAAAAATCTTTGATAAACCTCTGATAATAGCCAGCAAGTCCAAGAAAACTTCTTATCTCGGTTACCGTCTCTAGTCTCCTCCAATTATTGACAGCTTCGATCTTAATTGGATCCACTGCCAAACCTTCCTTCGAAACTATATGACCAAGAAATTTGACCTCCTTCTTCCAAAAATGACATTTAGAAAACTTCGCCTTTAGCTGAAGCTGCCTTAGCGTTTCAAGCATTACTCTTAGATTATTCTCATGCTCTCTCTCATCTTTCGAGTACACCAAAATGTCATCTATGAATACTAACACGAACATATCCAAGTATTCTTGGAAAACTCGGTTCATCAAGTCCAAGAAGAAAGTAGATGCATTCGTCAACCCGAATGGCATCACTAACCATTCATACAAACCATACCTAGTTCGAAATGCTATCAAAGGAATACTGTTCTCTGCCACTCTCAACTGATGGAAACCGGTCACCAAATCTAATTGGGAAAACACTCCGGCTCCAATCAACTGATTGAACAGATCATCAACTCGCGGCAAAGGATATTTATTCTTGATCTTCCTTTCGTTCAGCTTACGGTAGTCGATGCACATCCGCAATGACCCATATGACTTTTTTACGAAAATCACGACCGCTCCCCATGGCGAACTGCTTGGTCTAATAAAATTTCTTTCTTCTAGATCCACTAGCTGCACCTTCAATTCTTTTATCTCAGTCGGTGCCATTCTGCTAGGTGGTCTACTGACAGGTTCAGCTCCTGGTACAAGATCTATCCGAAACTCAATAGCTCGTTTCGATGGTAGTCCTGTAATCGGCTCAAATATATCTGCAAACTCTCTTACAACTCGAACCTGACTTAGCTCCTTTGCTGCATCCAAGGTACTTAACACGGCACAAAACTTCAGTCGGAATTCTCTACTGAGAAAATGATCCGGTTATGACTATCTGGGTGCCTTATTGATATTTCCCTATCCTGACAAAATATCCTAACCTCATATCTAACCAACCAATCCATACCCAAAATAATCCTGAAATCTACGAAATCATAAACATACAAACTGCATGAAAACATATGACCTAACAAATCAAGTTTTAGTTGGTCACATCTCATTCCTAGAGTTGCATACCATCCTATTGGATTCGCAACCCTTAAGGGAGAAACGGGGTAAGTGGGTTCTAAGCATAACTTATTAACCAAATTCTAGGATAAAAATGAATGTGATGCACCAGTATCAAATAGTATCCTAACTGGGATACTTTGAATCAAAAATGCACCTTCCATCACAGTCTTTCCCTTATCTGTTGCAGTTGATTTGGAAAAGGACGATGGTCCAATAGCAAAAACCTTTCCTTTTTCTGCCCTAACTGGCTCTGGACACTGGTTCTTGTAATGCCCAACTTGATTGCAGTTGTAACACTTAATATGCTTCTTATCCGTAGCCTTCTTCCACCCCTTCCCTGACCGGCACTCGTTTGAAAAGATGACCCTTCCTGTCACATTTGTAGTAGACTAAATCAGCTTTTGACTTCTTGGTTGAATCTCCCTTCTGGGCTCCTTTCTTTTTGAAGAACTCTCTCTTCTTTCCCTAAGAGCTCTGGTATTCAATAGGCTTCTCTCTAGCACAAATAGCAAGCATCTCTTCATGGAAAATGGTCATCACCACCACCACATTACAGGGATCACGGATTTGAGTCAGGGTTGCCCTAGCAAGCTGGGGCCTTAGTCTTCTAATGAACCTTTCATTCCTTGTGATGTCGATGTCTATAATAGCGTATCCATATCGAGATAGCTCATTAAATCTATTTGCATACTCGATAACTGACATGTCTTCCAGAACCAAATCCATAATTCTTCTCATTAATGCTGACTTGGAAACTTCAGAAATAAACCTCTATTCGAATCTCCTTTGAAAATCAGCCTAAGTTAACTCTTCCTCCGGAACTCCGGCAGTCACACCATTCCACCAGTGAAGTGTTGACCCTTGCAACTGTCTAGAGATCAACCTTCTCTTCTGCACATCTTCTAAACCCAAATTAGAGAAAATCCTTTTACAGTGTAATAGCCAATTCTCCACTTCTATAGCATCTTCCATTCCCATAAACAACTTTCCACCCAAACTGGTGTAGTCTCGGTTTAGCTTAACATAATTATTCCCAACGGGAATCACAGGATTTGCTCCTCCAATATTTGTAGCCACTCCAGCAGTTACTGCTTGCATCAAATTAGCAAGGAACTGATACATCATTCCCGCATCTACTGGCGGTTCCCAGCACACACATTGGCTTCGCATTTTGATTAGCGTTAGCCTGTCGACCTTGGTTCCTCCGAGTGTTAGGTTGAGAATTTCCATCAGTTGTGGTGCTTCCTCCACCTAGATTTCTTCTTCCGTTTCCTGCTTCCGTATCTTCTTCCTCGTAAATCTATTTACGAGCATTAGTAAGATACAGAAGAACGGTCTAAGAGAAAGGAGAATTACGTACTTATATATATACCTATATATATCAAATACAAGTACGATACAATCGCATTAACTCAAACCCCGATCAATATTTTTGATTCATTGGATTATGTTTTGAAAATCTTTTAGGTTTGAATTGCTTAAGTTTTCATAAACTATGCTCTGATACCAACTTGTAACAGCCCCCACTTGGAGGCCCAAAAATAATGGCTACGGATGCTGCAGTCATCCATAGTTATTAATCATCGACGACCAAATACAGCAATGTTAGATAAATTGATATACCAGAAACACATGGATATGGAAAAAGTTTAAAATTTCAAAACAACTTTCACATTCCATTCCAAAACCATTTCAACATTCTTTACATAATCCCATAATGTTAACCACATTCAGAAAAATATAATTATTACAATATACTCCAAGAGCGACATATGAATATGCCCCCTTGGTAATTACAGTGTATAATAGGCAATAATCAACTTTGCCTTAACAAAAATACACATCGGAATCACATGAGAAAAAACTTAAATAACTACATGCCTTCTGCACGACTCTGGAAGATTTTTCATCTTAAGAGGTGCTTGAAAACCTCAAATCTCAAACTACTCAAAATCAATTGAGTACCCAAGAGTTTAAGGGGAAACATAAACTTCGAGTCAGACATAAAGCCCGGTATGAATAATAATATACCATCTCAAATCATTTAGATATCTAGTGAGACCACGCAGCTTAGCAGAATGGATTTCCTCTCACTTGTATCTTAAAACCTTTATAAACCATTTTATGTGCCCCTGCATCCCCAATGGTTAATTCAATTCAAAACATTATTATGTGATGATATGCAAAACAATTGAATCAATTTTGGATTACCCATCCCTAATTCATTTTGATCATCTGTCATAATTATAGTTTCTAGAATTACTATTAACCTAATAGTTTTCATAGGCTAACTAATAACCAGTTAAACTTTTAAGGACTCCCCGTCCAATTATATAGTTTTCATGGGATTACTATGAATCTATTGGTAACTCCAATTTCATTTCTTTTATCCTAGTTTTAATGGGTTGATTAGAAACCTATTGACTAACAGTCAATATCTTTCTTTTACCCTAGTTTTCATGGGCTAACTAGGAACCTATTGACTATCTGTCAATATTTCATTTTCTTATCCGGATATAGTTTTCATGGGCTTACCATAAACCTATCTAACTGACATCTTTAATTATACATAGTTTTTATAGACTAACTATGAACCGATTGGCCCCTGCCAATATCTTTTCCCTTGCACAGTTTTCATATGCTTACTGTTAAGCTATTGGCCCCTGCCAATATCTTTTATTTATTCACTACTAGGTTAACCCAACTGGTTATTCTACCTTTTTCCAAAGTACAGTTTTTGGATTCATTATAAAGTGAATATATATATATATATATATATGAATAAGCAAACAATATAACTTGGTTAATCCATTTCACCCACTTAGACTTCTTCATAAGTTCCATTTCAAATTACTTTGTTTATTAATATGCCATGGTTTTGCTTTTAAATAAGATTGGGTTAATTGTTTTGAAAACTTTACTTTCGAAACCTTCGAAACCTTGCTTTCGACCTTACTGGATAGCCTCCTACGAAAGCATATATCTCTTTTCAAAACATTAGGCTTCTGCCTTTAAAAACACTTTAAATTCCTTCTTTCGAAACCTTTCGACTATAATAAAGTGTTATTTATTAATTATTAGGAACATAGCTTCGAAACCATTGGAAGTATCTCCTCCTAAAGCATTGAAAGTCCCCCTTTCGACATCATTGGGTTTATCTTTTATAATATCATTTAGATCTAAGTAAACATAAATGAAAGTATATCTTTCGAAACCAATCATTACTATATAAAAAATATGGGGGAATTTATGATGGCGTCGAAACCATCTCTTTCGACAGAGTCGAAAGCTTGCCTTTTAAAATATTTAAGGATAGCTTCGAAACTCCTTTCGAAACCATTGCCTTCGAAACCCATAGCCCTTTCGAAAGCATTTAAAAAGTGGCTTAATATAGCTTTAAAACCGAAACACCCCTTAATATACCCAAAAGGACACATTAAAAGGTGTGGTACGTTATAGGTATAGTGAAACTAACAGAGACTAAGATTCACAAGACAAAAATAGGTAAAAACAGTGAAAATTAAGATAATAACTTATTTAAAACAAGACTTCATAATTATTTCAATAATCAAATAAGCCAAATACCAAATACACATACATGTCTCAAAACCCAAGATGTCTCATAAAAACTCATAGTCTCAAAAATCAGTACATAATATCCCTCATAATAAGCCAGTACACAGAAAGAGCTAAAGCTGGAATAAAATAAATACATAGTAGAAATCTTCTCCAAGAATCCTCCGAGTAACCGCAATCTACTGTCCTCTCCCTCAATTGCCTATGGGGGGAAAGGGGAAAATAGAGGAGTGAGTCAGACTAGAAGTCTGGTGAATGATAGTAACTACTAGAATCTTTATGCAAATTAAAAGTAATAGACTTTACAACAGTTCTAGTATATATATAAAGGAAACAAAGAAAATAGAAAATAGATAAATTGAAAATAAATACGAATAAACTATTGCTCAATTAGTAAGATATGTTAACTTTGATTGTTTGCACTTATCCTTGATAGTTGCTTTGATTAGGCTGAATTCCTAATTCTTCCTTTTGATCGGCCTGCTACTCCATAGAATCTACTGTGGACCGAATGTTTCCCTACATAGTAGACTTTGGTGTCTACGAAAGACACACTTACTAAGCGCTTGGAACTTACATCGATTACTGAGCACCGAAATGGAAGTCGAACGCGTAATTTCCACCATGCCCATGCTACCCGTTGCTCCCTCTTTTGACCTTTTATTTACCCTAGCCAGCATAAGCGTGTCCCTCGCCTCACTTTAGGATTATGTGAAGCACCCCGTCTCACTTAAGGGTTATGTGAAACACCGTGTCCACAGAAAAATAGGGGAAATGCTGTTGGTACTGGTCCCTATCAAACAATAATCTAGTTGTGCCCCTTGTTCAAACCCCCTTGATTTGAACTACCATAGATTGACCGTTTACTAACACTATAAGCATAAGCGTACCACTCGCCTCACTTCAGAATTATGTGAAGCACCTCGTCTCACTTCAGGATTATGTGAAGCACCTCGTCTCACTTCAAGATTATGTGAAGCACCTCGTCTCACTTCAGGATTAAGTGAAACACCGTAACCATAAAAATATTAGGGGAATTCTATTTGGTACAGGTCCTACTTTTCTCTTTGCTTATTAACTTAGATAAATTATTTAAATAAGCCTTTATTTTTATCAGTTACTATTATTGCTTATTAATTTATCCTAAGTCTTAAAATAAGCGCCATAGTTTTCATAGTTTACCATAGTTTCCATAGTTTATCAATTTATAACTTACGTTGTAATCATGCTTATTACTTAACCCAATGTCTAAGTGTGAAAATAAGCTTCTTTCTTCTTTATTTCTTTTTAGTTATAATTCTAAGTTATAACTAGGTCAATCTTCTTAATTCAGTCCAATTAATATCATAATTAGGCATAATTTCAGTCCTATTCCAATTATATTACAGTCTTTGTGATTTACATCTCATATTCCATTATTTTAGATTTCTTATAATTTAATCCAATTTCGCGTTAATTCTATTCTAATTCATACGCGAAGAAGAAGAAGAATGAGAAATAAAAGAAAACCGAGAATAGAAGGAAATCCAAGGCGTATGAAGAAGATGTAAATAATGCATAAATAACAATAAATAAATTAAAATACTGTAAATAAACTGTAATTAAATGGGAAAAGCTATAATTAATAAAAATAAACTAAAATAAACTGAAAAGAATAGCTAGAAGGAATAGACTGAAAATAATTCTAAAAACTGTAAATAAATTACTAAAAATGTTACTCCAAAAATCGTAGTTAAACTACAACTATTGGAAACCTTGTTATTTTAAATTACTTAAAGAAAATTAAAATAATTACAATCACATACCTGTGGTCCTTAGCTCTTTCCTTTAGGCCTTCACGGATCCACTTGGGGTTGTTAAATATTTTTATTTATAACAATTTCCTCCTTGGAAAATTATTCCGCTTAGGGTCCTTCCTGAATAGGTGAACCCAATTGGAGAAAATCTTAGAATGAGAAAAAGTTAGGCTTAGGGTTCTATTTATAGGGGTAGAAGTGAATCTCAGACCGTTGGATTTTGGGATTGAATAGGATGCAACCACGTAATAGGCTGAATATGAGCCATCGGATGCAACCACGTCATAGGCTGAATAGGAGTCGTCAGATGCAAGAATAGAAGGACCAAGTCAGTTTAAACAATCCAAATTACGTGTTCAACTTTTGAACGAACGAACGTTCGTTCAGGAAAATAGGCAGGCGGGTCGACCGGGCGGTCGACCGCCCTTGTGCCCAGGTCGACCGGCCGGTCGACCTGGCCTATATTTTTTTATTTGTTTACTTTGTTTAATTCATATCTCCTTCATTTTAGCTCGGATTCTGACGTTCTATATATGGAAATTGACCAAAATATTACCACGAACACAATGGTACAATTCCCGTGGCTCAATTTTGATAATTTCACAAAGTTATTTTATTTTTTAGTTAATTAACGAATTAATTATTACGGGTTAAATTTCAGGTTGTTACAAAAACAAACAATACCTTTCGACAGTATTGATGACTTCAATACACTCGAAAGGCATAAGAATCGGCGGTAGGGCTTCGACTAGGTCGGAACCCCTTCATTCGAAAGCATTAATTTATAATTAAAGGAACTTCTTCGAAACTCCTTTTTCTTTCAAAATAAACATGGCAACCCCTTCAAAAGCCATTATAAACTTCTTTCAAAAACATATGTATCGACTAGGTCGAAAGCTAAGTAAAACAAAGACAGGCGCTTATCTTTTAAAACAAACTGAGGTAATGACCCCATTAGAAGCTATGCTTTCGACACCATGCCTTTCGCCTTTCTCCAATCAACTATGTATCATCTAGAAGATAATATGTGTATTGAATATAACTTAATGGGTTTTCGACATAGTCGAGGGCGAAAGGAAAGGAGCAAAAGGTACTCTGATTAGAGGCGAAACCTATTTTTCTGGATTAAATACTAAATTGAGTAACTTATATAAACTAACTTGCCTACGTGTTCATTTCTTATTGGTTGCCTGAACTTTTCCCATTCTTTTCAAAACTAACCGCCTTTTTATTTTGGATAAGTATCAAACTTAACCATTTGCAAATAAAACTTTTCTCTTTATTTACACATAAATCATTTTGATCATCTTCTCAAAATAATTTATTTTGTATGTCAAATCACATAAGAAAAATCCCCAAAAAACACATAAATTTACTTTGATCATGTTATCTAACATATCGAAATTTCAAACCAAAATTCTTAATATATTTTTTGAAATAAATTATTAAACCCAACGTGTTATATTTTCATTCAAATATTCATAATAATCTTCCCAAAGCTTGAAAAGTTATCAAACTTAAAACCCAACTCTAAAATCATGTTTGGCATAACATATAATTTTTCCATGGCATTTAAACATCAATAACCCACGGTTTTGATCTAAAATCGAATGAACCATTATTTAAATAATATTATTTAAATTTAAATAAACCATAATTCAAGCATATCATCATCAAACATCATATATACGAATTTAAACTTAAACCCGAAACATATATTTAACAAATAGAGATGTAAATTATCATTCACCTTAATCTTTGATAAGTAAAGTGGATTGAGATGAGTTTGATTCCCCTTTTTAATTCATTTTCTTTTTCTTTGAATTTCTCTTCATCTCTTCTTTTTAATGGCCGACTTTATTCTTTTTTTTCTTATGTATTTGATTTTCTTTTAAAATGAAGTCAATAGGAAATGAAATGGTAAGAAGAGAATATATATATATATATATAAGGATAAGGGGTTATGTAAAGCTTATTCCCATTATACCCCTATATAGATTAATTTACTTATAATCCATTCCCATGCCCATTTAATTTATTCTTTATGCACGACCACTAAATACTTATTCAAATCTCAATCCCCTTATCACTTAACATTTTCATTATTCTATTTAATTTATCTAATTAAATATCCTGAATAATTATATTAAAATTAGGGGTGTTACATAAAGCCCCGCTAAATCTCCACTATAGCACATAGAACTCTTCGACCGCTACGCTATTTCAATTTAGTGATACTAAACAGTAGATCCACTTTAAACTCCATTATTTTCAGCTGCACCCGCTAAATCAAGGCTTTTTAGCATATGCTTTAGCAACATTAATATACAAAGTTTGATTTGACTAGTTCTCTTTTAAACCAAATCAACAAAGTTTGGGTAAATATCTAAGTTTAAAGCTTAAGTACTCTATATAGGTTAGAAATCTATTGTAGTAACCAAATTCAGTTTGTATAAATAATGATACTCTTTGGTTTTATTATATAAGATCAAACTTTATTACCTTTTCCTACACAAATAATGTGGGTGGAAAAAAATAACTTTAAATATTTATTTTTATATCTAATGAAGCTTTTTGCTCCTTCGCTATTTTCCACTAGATCTCTGCTATAACTTTTGCACCTCCGCCGCTATAAAACTTCTAGGCACTTTAACTACACATGTGTAGATAGATAGCTCTATGTATTGTTCTTTAAATCAATTTTGCCAACCAACAACTAGCTTTGGAATAGGTCTAAGGTTCGATTGGTTTTTTTCTCGATCTAAAATTAGGCCTGTTTCAAGATGGATTGTTCTTTTGGTATCAGAGCATAGGTTACCCGATCAACGGGGACAGGCATATGTATGAGTGGCATACTTATTATTTTTGAAAGTATTTTTTCAAAAAATTTATTATATAAATATACATACTTATTTGAACATACACCTAACTCTATAAATTTCGACTATAGAAGTAGTTGCGACCATATTCCGAAAGGATGGATGAGGCGACTATGATTTGGAAAAATAAATAGAGTTAAATTTATACTCCTACCCCAATTATCCCACGGGACGAAGATTGTACCGCAAGGAGTGGACCAAGAAGAGCATGACCACAACATATAGAAGACCCCAGAAGCTGAATGGTACGTTTGTTGGGAGTAGACTTGCTTATGATTTTGGATTGCAAGGGATTCCCGATTGAAGACATACATTTCATCCAAACAAATGAGAGATAAGAACCTATATGTTGTAAGCATCTAGAAACAAGGAATGATAGGAACGAAGCAAGATATGAAGGAGTTGAGCAATTTCCCGTAATAAGGTATACATTTATAACCATAAGGAGATAATCGAATTTTTATGAAGATTGAGTAGGGAAGAAGGAAAGTTCAATAGAAAGGACAATTAAAGTCAATTTTTAAAGTCAACCCCATGTGAAAGAATTTGATAAAAGATTTTTAGACAATTCCTTGAAATGTTTTGGATGGGTTTTTCAAAGTATTTATTAGAAAGTTGTTTTGAAAAGCAAGGAACTTTGGAAATTCATAAATTAAAAATTTTGTTGAGTCAAAAGTTTTTGATTAAAAGATTTTTGGTAAAAAGGGTTTTTCATATTTGAAACTCTTGGTTTAAAAATTTGTTGAGTCAAAAAAATTTCGATTTAAAGATTTTCGATAAAGAGATTTTTTTGTTTTTGAAATAAATATAAAATAGAGCATAGGTTACACTCGATGATTTTTCCTATTTCATAAATTTGAAAGTTCATTTTTAAATTATTTCTATAAAGGGGAATAAATGGAACTTGGTTAAAATGACGTAGAAGCCATTTAGGTAGGAGAAATATAAATGAAGGCAATATTGAGAGATTTGGATAGAAATAGCATTGGGAACTTACATAAAATAGGATTAGTAATCTAATTAGAGATAATATAGGACAGAAGTAATAGGAATAGAATAGGAAAATGATAGGATAGAAGTCATCCTTATTTACTTCACTTTTCATTGTTTAAAGTTATAGAAGATGTTTTAAAAAAAATCATATTTTTAAAGAAGTAAGTCTTTGAAGTAAAAGTCTTCGAGGAGAGAAATTATTTTACTAAGATATTTTTGAATTTGGGGCTAAGAATAAAGTGGCAAATGTTTTGAAAATTTTGTTCCAATGCTTTGAAAGTTTTTGTTTAAATGCTTTTGAGAAATTGAGTTTAAATGTTTTTGGAAGGTTTTGTTCAAGTGTTTAATAAAAATAGAATAGATATATAGAATAAAATAAAATATGGTGTTTAAATGCTTTTGAGAATTCGATTCTTCAAACTATTTTGCAAGTTGGAAATTATTTTGGAAAATATATTTAAAAGTTTTCTTTTGAAATAAGAAAATTTCTGAATTATAAATGTCGTATACTAACATAATGGGGATTTCTAAGTTTATATTTTCTAAGACAAACAAAGGTTTCAAATTAGATACTTCATGATGGTGAAATTTTAGTAAGGACTAAACCAAAGATTTTTTTTGAAGTAGATAGGGATTGCTACCTAGATAACACATGGTAAAGATTTTAGGATATGAATAAAACAGGATTGGCATGTACAACCTGATCTGAAAATTTAAAATCAGTCCCAAATATTTAATCGTAGAATGTTGGTAAATTGTAAAGGTATTCCAGAGTTATAATTGGGTAGTAAATTAGGTTGCTTTAATCGATTTGAAATGTGGATTTCTATGTTTTGATTTATTAGAGCGGGTTCCATGTAATTTCTATAAATTATCCAATTTCGAAATATGTATAAAAACGCGTCTCTTGAATTAACAAGAGATATACAAAAAGTGAATTATGGGGACTGATTAAGGAATCTAATATGGTATTTGTAGAGGAATTGAATAGGAAAAATAGGTGGAGTTTGAAAATGGTAAATAGATTTAGCGGGCTAGATGAGGATTGATTAGAGATTGTCCAATTTTGACATTAATGAACAATTATTACAGATGATAGATATTATTAGAAAGCAAGAGGAAGAATTAAGGAAGGTGCGTGATAGTTGTATGACATATTAGGAATGTCCATCTTAATTTAGTAAAGAGTGTTAGAACCACAACATTATTAACACCAGTTGATGACGAATGACAACTTCCAGCAAAATTTCTTTTTTTTTTGGATTATAATCGCTAGTTGTCTCCTTTGGGTTATTGGAAAAGCATACGATATGGTATAAGATATGTCCATCTTTTATCATTAGATTGATTTTATGGATGGGATTAGACCGCTGGACACACACACACATTAAGAAACAATGTAAATAAGGAAATTTAATAAGAACACTTAACTAGCAATAAACTATAGGTAAGACTGGAAGTTAATAAGGAAATTAAGTTGGTAACTAGGAATAAAGATTACTTCAATCCCAAAAACTCTAGAAATTTGGGAAAATATATTTTAGCTTGCGGAATGACATCATTCAAGGATGACTATTCACCCAGAGAAGATAAGATGTATAGGGATATGAAAAGAACTTTTTATTGGACAAGGATGAAGAAGAGGCAATGAAACAATTTGGGTCAAAGTAGAGAGACTCACAAAAATCGCTCATTTTATTCCCATTAGAAACAATAAGACCACAACTTCTTTAGTATAAATTTACCTCAAGGAGATGGTTTGATTTCATGGAATTATGGTTGGCATTGTTAGTGATAAGGGCCCCTTATTTACTGGCAAATTTTGGAGGAGTTTGTAGACGGCTTTAGGAACCTTGTTGAATCTTAGCAATTCTTACCACCACAGATCAATGGTCGGACTGGACAGGTGGATAGGATTTTGGAGGACTTGTTGAGAGCTTGCATCATTGACTTTGAAGGACATTGGCAGCATCACTTACCTTTAGTAGAATTCGCATAAATAATAGTCACCAAGTGACGATTGGCATGACACCATTTGAAGTGTTGTATAGGAGACCATGCAAAACGCCAAACTGTCAGTGGGAAACCACCGACAAAATTCTACTCGGACTAGATTTAATTCGCAAGACTTAGAGAAAGATAGAGTTGATTAGGCAGTGAATGAAGGCCGCATAAGATTGTCAGAAGTTATATGCGTACAAGCGAAGAAATGGGTTCGAGTTTGAATTAGGAGATATGGTGCTTGTTAAAGTTTACCCTCTGAGGAAGATCATGAGATTTGGAAAGTCGGGAAAGTTGGCACCAAGATTTGTTTGGCCTTTCCCAATTTTGAAAGAGTAGGAAGCTCCATAACAAAGAAATTAGGCTCGTTCGAGTATAATGGGAAGACAACCTAACGGAAAGCACATGGAAAACTGAAGAGAACACGCGTACTTCTCATCCTGAGCTTTTCGCTGGTAAACTTTCTCTCTTCAAAATTAGGTTTTTTTTGCATCGTAGTAGGTAGATTGGATGGTATGATATGGTTGCCACACTTTTGGCTGTCACTCCTGCACTCATCTAGAAAACCATTTGTATGCTTAGGATGTTCTCATACATGCATATATGCCATGACACTTGCATTCATGTTAGGATTGAGCTTACCTATAGTATGTTTGCATACATAATCACATTGCACTTTTGGTTGAGTAGATAGTTGTATAGATAACTTAGTTATATAACATGGATACTTAATGCATGTTACACTGTCCATCCTTTAGGAATTTCAGAGACGAAATCCTCTTAGGATGGAGAATTTAACACCCGTAAAAATTAATAAGAAATTAACTAGTAAAAAAGAATTAATTAATAAATAACGAGGCTAAGAATGAAAGTTTTGTAAATGCCATAATTTGGCCATGAAAATTATGTTGATGTGTTTGTGGCGATTTTCTGATCAATTTTCGTATATAAAATTTTGAAAACGAACTCAAACGAAAAAGTTATTAATACTTGAAGTTTTCAGATTTAAAATAATTCAAATGGAATTCAAATTTAAGTAAATAAATAGTGCTAAAATTTGAAATTTGAAAATTAATAGACTTGAGGGTTAAGTAAACACTAACGTTAAAAATTAATTAAGCAATAAAATAAATAAATCAACAACAAGAAAATAACATTTCCAAAATAGACCAACCAGTTGACCAACGCCCCACCCCGAGACCCACCTTAGTAAAGAGAATTAACGAGTAATTCCGTCTACTAAAGCGGGGAATGGGGCTGGTTAAGGGCGACCATCTATAACTTTTTCTTAAACATCTACTGAATACGTTGATAAATGCAATATGATTTTTCTTTTCTATCTCAAGTGGATCGACATACCCAGTAAATGCTTAATCCAAAACTATAGGTGGCTAACAGATCTATCAAAACAAAATACAATAGCTAAACATGTATCAGTGTATGGATTGGTCGACCGGTCGATGTTGGTGGCTGCTAGGGCTTTATGCGTTCGGATTTTATTATTTTTAACCTAATTAAATCTGCACTACTAGAAATACAGTATATAGCCACGAAGGCTTTCTAACGGCCGCCAACGGCATTTTCCAACGGCTACCAACGGCACGTTTTTTTTTAACTTGCCGTTGGTAGCCGTTGATAACCGTTGAAAATAACACCGTTTGCGGCCGTTGGTAACCGTTGGAAATTTGCGTATACCTGAAACCAGCCAGAGACCAAAACATTATTCTCATCTTCCCCAATTCAACCAAAACCCTTCTCCTCCCCTCCTCTTTTCCACCTCCAACCTTCCCCACGCAACCAACAGCTGCTCCAACGCCATCACTCAACGCCAACATCCTCTCTCCATTCCTAGAAGTCTCCAAAATCAGGTATTTCTAAAACCCTACAATTTTTATCTTTTCTAATTTTGTGTTAATTTGCTGTTATATTTGTATCCAATGACATATTGCTTGTTTATTACACCAAACTAAATGCTAATTACAATTATTGTCATCCAAATGTCCAAATTGTTTGTGTATGTATATATTATGCACATATGTAAAATATGTTTATAATTTAGTATAAATGCGCATGTGAATTAGCATTAGATTAGTTATGATTGATTTAAATTATTTTGTGTATGTTTTGTAAAATGTTAGAAAAACATGAATTAGTGAAATATTTTACGAACATGAATTATATATTTTGTGAAATATTAGAAATCATATAATTTACTATATATGTATTTATTAAAATAATAGAATATAATGCATAATATGCCTTATTTTATATATTTAATAAAACGGTAACATAAAAACCAAATTTAAATCCCTTAGTGAATTTTTGGCCCCGTCTGACAGGTATTGTATATGATCGTTGTATGAATATTCGTTTTTATTGCAAAACGGATATTCATATTCATCTGATACAATATCTGTTGGATTTGTCCCTGTATTGGACAAGTTACAAACACTATAAAGTAATTACGTTTCGTAAATCATATCGTTATAAACGGTTCACAAAATTTCGACGGCATTTCCTTTTTGTTCCTTGTGTACATGCATTGTGTACGATACAAGGAACACGGGGGAAGTGCTGCCGAAATTTTGGGAAATCGTTTATAAAGATATGATTTAAGAAATGTAATTACTATTGTGTTTGTAATGGGAAGTAGGATAACCGACCATCACAAAAGGTACAAAAATGTAAACAAAATAGCAAGAAATATAACTTTGTATATAAACGAAAATGGATTATAAAAAACAGTAAAATCTAAAATGTGTTTATCGAATTTGATTAATAGTTTTTTTACTATTGATCATAGGTTTTACAGTAGGAAAAATGGTCAATTATTTTATTGATCGGAGCTGGATATATCAAAGAAGAGAATTGGGAGGCTCGATAAGTACACATTTTCTAAACGGGGTTAATGTGTTTGTCGAATTTGCTTTAAGTAATATTGGAAACGACGTAGAAATTCGTTGTCCATGTAGTAGGTGCAAATTGTTGAAGCATTTAGTACCGAATATGGTTAGGATTCATTTGCGCCAATATTAGGTAATTATCAGATTACAAGTTTTGATAAATTTAATTTAATACTGCATGTGTTAATTAATAATAAAGCAATATATTGTTTTTGTTTGCAGTGTTTATGAATCACAAAATCCAAACGGCGATTTAAGCAAAAATTTCGCTACTTGGTTTTCGAACTACGTTTGTGATCCTACAAATAATGTGGTCGATGAAGGATTAAAACATTTGGCGTTGGGACCGAAAAGGAAAGTTAAAACGTATCCAATATTTTTCGTTAATGGATATAAATTCAACACCAAAGAATACGGTGCTGAAAAATTAACAAACAATACCGGTGTATTTGTTAAAGGCAGTGATGATCCTAATAATCATATGCATGATTTTTATGGCGTGTTAACCCAGATTTTGCAATTGACATATTTTATAAGACCCGCAGAGGAAGTTTTTTTGTTTAGATGCAACTGGTTCAGCAATGTTCTAGGTTCTGGTATTAACGTGCATCCAAATTATAATCTTATAGAAATAAAACATACCTCCCGTTATCAGCCATACGATCCGTTTGTACTAGCCAAACAAGCCCTACAAGTTTATTACGCCCCTTATCCGTCTCTAAAAAGAGGTAATGTCAGCTCTTAAAAAATCGGGGAAGAAACCGAACTGGATGGGCGATTCCGTATGGGATTCTTGGATGAGGTGGTGGGAGACCGACGAGTTCAAGGTAAATGTTCTACCTAATATATAGTTAATTATTTCGCAATTAGTATAAATATAATATTCAATTTATAAAATTGCAGATGGAGTCGGAGAGGAACTCTGCCAATAGAAGTAGGAATCCTGTAACGCATCGTGGCGGATCCAAGTCTTTTCAGCATCACCGTGAGGACTTGGTAAATTTATCTAAACCGTTATTACATTTTGTATATTAATTAGTTCGGTAATTAGCTATGAAAAAATAAAATATATAAATTATTTATTGCAGGAAAGATCGGTTGGACGTCGCGTGTCTATGATGGAGGTATTTACCCGCACCCACGCATCAAGACAAACAGACAATGCTGACAATATTACATATCAGTGGGATGGTGATGATAAGGCGACGGCTGCATATGTATGCATATTTTAAAACTTATTTTATTAATATCGATATGTTTAAATCATATTCTACTAATTTTAACCTGTAATTGTTTTTTATTTTAGGCAAAGTTTCAGGAGGCACGGGCAGAGCTGCTTTCAGAATCGGATCGCGATGAGTTGACGGTAGAGGAGGAAGATAATATTTTCGACGTTATTATGGATCTGACGCAGCGGAATAGGCGCTATGGCTATGGAAACCAAGCGGTAATCTTATAAACATTGCAATATTATATTTAATAAATTACCATATAGATACACTATACATATGATGATTTCTAGTTGAGTTAACCTATATATTTAATCAGTTAACCTATATATTGTAATAAAAATATGCATTTATTTGTGGTATATGCATTGCTTAAGATCACGTCATTTACGTTTTTATATTTTAAAATATACATTGCTTACGAAAATGATTATAATACAAATGTGAACATCTCATATTCTATTTGCAGGTTCGGGCAGCTCAAAAGGCGTGTGACAAAGCTGAAATAAAAGAGCTTAGAACCATGGTTGAGCAGTTGCAAGAGCAGGACCGTCTTCGCGCTATACAAATGGAGCAGCTGAATCAACGTTTAGCGGAGTACGCGCAGAGGCATGGTTCCTTCCCTTCGTCGTCTGGTGCTTCCGGAGGTGATGATGATGCTTGAGAGGTATGATGATTATTGTTTTGTGGTTGGTTATTGTATATATTGACTTTGAGGTGGTGAGGATTGTGTTTGATGGTTATTGTGTATGTATTGACTTTGAGGTGGTGAGGTTTAAGTGTTTGCATTGTACATATTGACTTAAATATGGAGTTGGAGTTGGTGAGGGTTTGGTTGTAATGTTTGAATATGGAGTTGGACTTGAATATGTAATGTTTGATGTTGATTTTTGGTTGTTTATATTGTTTGTGGTATAATGTGTTGAATATGTGATATATATGTGAAATGGAGTGGAAATGGAATGGAAATTGATATATATTGATTGTGTGTGGTTGGAAGGTGAATCGCGTGCTGCTGGAAAAAAAAAATTCACCCAGATTAGCAACGGCTACCAACGGCTAACAACGGCTTATTGGTCAGTTTTTTGCCGTTGGTAGCCGTTGCTAATTCCCCGTTGCTTCCGTTGGAAGCTGTTGGAAGGCGTGGTTCCCTATTCCCACGCCATTTCCAACGGCTACCAACGGCCGCCAACGGCTAGCAGCCGTTGGAATAGCCTATTTCCCTTGTAGTGCTGATGGTTCTGGTGCTTTCTAACTGCTATAAAGAAGAGCTTAGACCATTCACTTTTGTTCACAAATTATTTTGAAAACTAAGTGAAGCATTGTTGGATTCTTTCTACAAAGATTCAAAAAATCCTATAGGGTTTCAGGTAAGAAGTTTTAGTTGTTTAATTTCTAATTCTATTCTCCTCAATCTCTAAATTTCCGAATCCAGTTCATATACAATACCCTTGTTGTATATTTCTAAAAGGAGAGATCTGAAAGAGATTTAAAGCTAACGCAAACAAATCCAAAAGGAAGAGCTAAGGACTTTTTATAAGTAGAAGTTTTAGTCTTTCTTATTTTAGTAATTATATAGCATGACTTGGATTTGATATTTTCCTTTGAGGAATTTTCTTTACGAAAACATCACACTAAAACTTCAAAATTCCCCTAAAGCAAAATGTTTATTCTTAAGTTAGATTATTCTATATATTAAAATAATGGAATTGTGTAGATATTGCAATTTTAAATTCTATTCCACTTCTTATCTTTTTTCTTGGATCTGATTAAGGGTTTTGAAAAGAATAAATTAGGAAATGGTGTGTATGGTACGGACACTACCTATTTCATCAATTTAAATAGAAATTCATTTTTTCAATTTAATACAAAGAAGTTGAATAGAGCGTAAAACTATTTGAATTGTAAGTTTCTATTAATGTTGATTCTGTTAGTTTTAGTATAAAATAAGTTCTGTATGGATTTTATTATATACAAGTCTATTGATTGAATTGTAAGTATTGAATATAAATTTAAAGTTTTGACATTTAAACGTTAGTTTAGGACGTAACCTTCGCACGCTTAGAAATATTTTAGACGCATGTGCGTGCGTGTATGTGTGTGTGTATTAGCGTATATAACGTATAAGTATAACGTATTAATTACGTAGTTAATAGGCTATTAATTATCATTAAATCCCTTTTGGGAAAGAAGTTAATTGTAAAGGCGAAATAAAAGTTTTTTGATTAGGTCTAGATATGGAATACGGTGGGATGTGTGATAATATATTAAGAGAGTGTTGTAAATTACTACTAAGTTATAGGAATGCGTGGTCAGTCAAATGCACACGGACGTCTGTCCTACTGACTCATCTACTGTTCAAGATTATAAAGAGAGTTTGATGCAATTAGAAAATCTGATGCACAATCAAACAACTAAAAGCCAACAGAAATAAAAAATCAAATGGTTAAACGAGGGAGATCAATGTACTAAAAAATTTTATGCCCACGTGTCATCTGCTAAGAATAGAATAAACATAAAGCAAATTATGGACACACATGGCAATGTCACGGCAGATGATAAGGAGCTTCAAGATACTGCAATAAATTACGTCACTAACATTACAACTTAAAACATATTAACTGCAATTTTCCAAATGTTAACTGAACAGACAAGGAATAAAATAGATGCAAACATCAATGTAGAAAAATCTAACAACCAGTTTCCCAAGTCGACGATGATACAAATGATTTTGGAGCAAAGTTTTTAAAAAACCATTTAGAGATGATTAAGGAAGATCTGGTCCCAGCTATACAAGGCATTTTAATTAGCAGCCAATTTATCCATGAAATTAATTATACTTTTGTCAGACTTGTACCAAAAAATGACAACCCGTGGTTTATAATAGACTTTAGACCCATATCATGTTGCAATGTAATTAATTAAATCATATCTCACATTATATGCAACGAAATTAAGATCTACATGAATGAGCTCATATTATACAACCAGAATGCATATATCCTAGGCCAGCCAATTACTGAGAACACTCTGTTAGCCTACGAAATGGTTAAAACATTTAACATAAAAGGATCTAACAATATGTGCATAAAAATTAATGTGCTTAAAAATTTACTTGGAAAAAGCATATGATAAAGTTAATAGAGAGTTATCTTTCATATGATATCACTAATGGGCTTTCCGCCAAGGATTCGTTACATGATATACAAGTGTATTGCTACCCTAACCTTCTCTTTTCTTCTTAATGACACCCCACGTGGACTCATTTACAGTAGGGTATCAAGGCAAGGAGATCCACTTTTTCCTTATTTATTTTCCATTGCATGGAATATCTTTCAATAATGCTTGACATAGAACACATATAAGATTATCTAAGCCTGATACATAAGGATGAACCAGCCATACATCGTCTTCTTTATGCTGATGGCATTCTAGTATTTGAGTAAGCAAGTATAGACAATGCCTTTTCCATTGAAAAATCAATGCAGAATCTGGATGCTCGTGTAGGACTGAAAATTAATGAACATAAATCAAAAGTATTGTTTAGCAAAGGGGTCACTTTAAAAGCTGTCATTTCAAATGAATTGAGAATAGAAACTATCATCATACTAGTTACTTATCTTGGCATCCCACTAAGCAGTTCTTCTTTAATAAGAACTGATTACAACACATTAGTTAACAAAATTAAACATAAATCGAGTAGCCACGGTGGTAGACTTTTAACATTAACTGATAGGCTAGAGTTAATTAAAATGTAATCCACTTTATTGTTTCATTTTGGTTACACATATGCCAAAGGTTAAAGAACGTGATAAACTTGATTGAAAGAATATCTGAGAATTTTTCATAGCAAGATAAACAACATCAAGATAATTGGGCCACAATATGTAAACCAAAAGATGAAGGGGACGAGGCGTAAAGAAGCCTACATGATATATCAAAGGCAATGCCTATCAAATTGCTTTGGAAATACTTGCAACAAGACAGTTTATGGGTATTATGGATGCATAACATATACTATTCAAACAAAAAAAATTGGATCATCACAGAAGATAACAATTCATCTTTTACTTAGAAGTTACTTCTTCATACTAGAACATCTTGTCAGGGACTCATCGAAAAGAAAATTGCATATAGCAAAAACACTGACATGTGGTTTGATCCTTGGATCAATATCAAATCGCTTATTAGCATACTGGGGTGGCAACCCTTAAGTTGCTTTTGAGGAGAAAATAAGGATGTGTCTGCTCTCATCACTGAATCTGAATGGAGCCTCGACACTTCAAACTTGCCCTTAAACATAACCAGAACTATGTAAGAAATAAAAATTCATAGTAATGAAAATACAAATTTTTGGTTGTGGACCCAAGTCAAGTAGACAATTCAGTTTAAAATCTGCCTGGGACGATACTAGAATAAAAAACAACACTCATTCATGTTGTCATCCCATATGGAACCCAATAACTACATCGGAAATGTCCAAATGTTTTTTACTAGCATCAATGAACGGACTTAAAACCATGGATAGGCATTAACGGTACAACGGAACGTGAACTTTGTGACAGAGATGAGGAAGATTCAAAACATCTATTTTTCTCATGCGACTACTCATCATTTGGCAACATGTAAAGTAAACTATCCAACTTCAATTACCCCATCCGGAATCTATTATTGAATGCTTAGATTTGATTGCATGCAACTAAAAAGGCATCAATTTTCACAAGGTTCTTATAGATGTAACTCTAGCATTAAACGTATGGCGCATTGGGATTGAACGCAACCCTAGATGATACCAAGATAATAAATTTCCTATTGAAGTTTGCTTGGAATTATTGATGCAGGATTGTAGAATCTTAACTAAAAAAATCCAAAATCTACAGTCAAGCATGCATACAACAAGATGTTTTATGCAAAAATTTAAAGCTTATCTGATTGCTGCTACGAAGAGAAGATCCCAATAGATAGCTATATTGAGCAAGAATGAAGCGACCCCTAGTGGGTACTTTTTTCAGCTCCTTGATGTCTTCGAGGTTCTATAAGGACATCTCCGGTGGTCCCGATATCCACTGAATTTGGGCGAAAATAATCTTCAGTCGTCAAATTCAAAGGAACAATTCAGCTGAAAGTTTAGGATTAGATTCAGAATTCTGAACTGGACTTGGGCGCCCCAAGCCCATTAAATAGGCGCCCAAGCCCCCCAGTCCAGCCCCTCCTCCGTGCTACACACGGCCTTATTCCGATCTGCAATGGCTGTAAATGGTCCGTTTTTTGAACTTCAACGGCTATAAACGGTCATATTTTGACCCCAACGGCTATAAACGGTCATATTTAAAATTACAACGGCTATAAACGGTCATATTTATGATTTCATTACATATATCGGACTGTTTTTAGATTGTAATACACACATCTCTTCTTCTATTACAATTCTATTTTCAATTCCATAATATTGAAATTATGTCTCATCCGTTTCAATCATATACCGAAGCGATGAATATGGATAGCTGGGATTTTGATTCCCAACCCATTCAAAATGTTCATCCCCAGACCGCTCCCCCTCTATCCTTCCATTCTTCTGCTCCATGGTCTGGCGATGAAGATAAGGATTTGTGTTATATTTACTGTCATTTTTCTAATGACTCGGTAAAGAGGAATGACCAAAGTGGAGAGGCGTTTTGGTCAAAAGTCATGACTGCGTACAACAAAAAACATGTTGAAAAGACGAGGTCAATATCTGCAATCACGGGTCGTTTTGGGAAGATTAATCGACAAACATAATTCTACGAGTCGCAGATTCACAAAATAAAAACAGCAAATCCAAGTGGAATGGGTGGCGAAACTGAATTTGTAGCGTTTTGAAAAATATCATTTTAAATTTAGATTCATTTCTGATCACTTTGTTAATATATCATTTTGTGTTTCTGTTTTTTTAGAAGAAATGGCGAACGATCAATTCTTGAAATAATTTCCAAGAGAAAATGGTACAAAGAAACCCCACTACTATCAGTTTGCAAACTGCTATGACTTGCTTGTTAGTCAACAAAAATGGAGCTCAAACACTGCAAAAAGCTTAAGAGATGTCCAGACGAAGTCGAAGGGCAAGAAAAAAACAAGTCGATCTAATTATAATTCTAGCCCAGGCAATTCTTCTCATATGGACTCTAATGTATGCCCAGATAACGAAGACGAAGAAGTAGAACCCGCATTTGATGAAGATGCTAGACCGATGGGGCAACGAGCAGCTAAGAAGAAAATTGCTGTTCAATCTCAAATCGATTCTTGTTTAGCCCTAATGCATGAAAAACATGCGAGAGAAAATGCAGAACGTCAAAGAGGGAGTGCAGAAAAGCTTGCCGTATTAAAAGAATTGACCGAGATTGAGAAAGGCCGATTTGAGCTAGAGCGACAACGCCAAGAGACCTTAGTAATGGAAAATGATGTCACCGGAATGGACCCAATTACAATGCAATATTGGATGGAGTATAAACAACGCATTGTTGAGAGTAGATCAGGAACAAAACATATATAGTTGACATATTCATGTGATATTTTTAGCTATTGCAATTTAAATATCCATGTACCTTCAGTTTATATTTTCAATCATGTGCTATTTTCAGTTTTAAAATATTCAATGGTATATCATTTTTTTCGATGCATTCTGTAGATATCAAAATAGATTTACTTCACCAAACATAAATGATATTACAAACATAAAAATTATAGCATTCTACACTACGTTACAGAAATAAAAAGGCAAACAGATGTAATTAAACAAAGATCCACCATCCCGAACTACTGATTTCCATGAGAATTCCAAATATGCTCCATTAAATCCCTTTGGAGTCTATTATGAATAGCAGCATTACGATATACTTCATGATGATCGTCATGAATTGCGTACTGTCCTTCATTTCGTAACGTGGCTGTGCGAAACAATTCGGGGGGTTGTCTTGCCCCATCATACCCGAAATTGGGATAGTCCATAACGCGTTCATCTTCAATGATCATGTTATGCAGAATTATACAACAGAACATAATTGTAGCCATTTTTGATCTCTTCCATAATCTACATGGATTGCTAACCATTGCAAACCTTGCTTGAAGGACTCCAAACGCCCTTTCTACGTCCTTCCTGTGTCCTTCCTACATTGCAGCAAATTGTTTCTGTTTTGCCGTCATTGGGTTTGCAAATGTCTTTACAATCGTACTCTGTTTGGGATAAATTCCATCTCCAAGATAGTATCCATGCTCATATGTGTTATGACCAAGAGTAAATGATACGGGAGTTGACTTACCTTGCGCCAAATCATTAGACAAATGAGATCGTTCGACAATGTTTAAGTTGTTAAGAGAACCTGGCATTCCAAAGAAAGCATGCCAAATCCACAAATCATGAGAGGCAATTGCTTCTAAGATGATAGTTGGTTTTTTTCTTTGCCGTTATATGCTCCATGAAAAGCTTTTGGACAGTTCTTCCACTCCCAATGCATACAATCTAGACTTCCAAGCATTCCAGGCCAGCCTTTGCTTTCATGCATTTCACGCAAGCACGTTACATCTGCCTCGTTTGGAGAACGAAGATATTCAGTCCCATAAATGTCCACAACTGACTGACATAAGTGATTTAGGTTTTCCAATGCCGTACTCTCTGCAATACGATATGCGTCGTCAAGGGCATCGGCGGGTGTACCGTACGCTAACATCCTCAAAGCTGCGGTCATATTTTGATGCCCACTTAAACCTTGTTTTTTTGCAGCGTCCTGCTTGTAAACAAAATAATTATTATTCTGCTGAATACTTTCGTGAATTCTTAAAAACAATGGACGACTCATTTTGAATCGTCGTCTAAAAATCTCTGGACCGTAAGTTGGATCACGGGCAAAGTAATCTTGCATAAGTGTTGTTTGAAATGCTTGCTGGTTACGGTTGATATATTTCCGACCCACAACTGAACCGCCATGTTTTCCAGAAGTTGAACTGTATGCTTCACGGTATATCTCCATCAGTTCCTCCTCCTCTTGTTGATGCACTAACGCATACGCTTCTTCTTCAGAGTCACTGTCGCATAGCAATATAGATTTTAGTAAATTTCCAAACATTGTTTGATATTTGAGGATAGTTGTTTGATATTTGAATGTTTTGTTAGACTTAATTGTGGTGAACAAGTATGAGATCCATATGGTTATATATATAGGACTAATTCTTGAGTGGAGAGAAGGTGGCTCAGTGCAGTCAAATCACGTACTGTAGCCACGTTCATTTGCCGGTCAAGATTCTCTGCTTTGTTGAGTGGAGACAAGGTGACTCAGTGTGCGGTCAAATCACGTACTGTAGCCACGTTCATTTGCCGGTCAAGATTCTCTGCTTTGTTGAGTGGAAACAAGGTGGCTCAGTGTGCGGTCAAATCACGTACTGTAGCCACGTTCATTTGCCGGTCAAGATTCTCTGCTTTGTTGAGTGGAGACAAGGTGGTTTAGTGTGCGGTCAAATCACGTATTGTAGCCACGTTCATTTGCCGGTCAAGATTCTCTGCTTTGTTGAGTGGAGAGAAGGAACATCCATTATATAAATTCACAAATCGTTATCTGTTTAAATCATTTAAAAACTTAACATTATTCAAACTACATTGTCCAACATGACATTTTAGTCTCATGAATTGAAGTTGCTTATGCAGTACTACATACAAACCGATGAGATGTGCGACAATCAGGAGTTAATGGTAATTCATTTTTGGGACACTCTGGCTGAACTGTACAACAACGACGTGGGCTGTCAAGTTAGACGTACGACTCAAGAGGTCAGGACTGCATACGGAAACTTTACTAGGGCATGCACACGTTACACAAAGATTATTAATGAGGTAATATCGGAAAATGTGTTCGAGAATACACGTTCGACTTATGACGGTCGATACAATTTAAAATACCGCACTCCGTTCATTGGCCATGATGCGTACTTCATACACCAAAATTGGCTAGAAAGATTTGGATGGCCTTAAGATAACAGTATTGCTAGTTGGTTATGTAACGATCGTTAATGTGTGGAGAGCTTTCTGAATTGTCTTTTCAAATAATAATGTCTGTAGTTGTTGTCAGATCAAAAAGTACTGGTAGTACATAAATTAAATAGACATGTTTGTTTATATATGCGCTTTCTGATTTACTTATTCATCATTCATAATCATCTTCTTCCTCACTCACAACAATAAATTATTCATCGCAATGCCTTCTTGGCCTTCTTCTATCAATTCAGATGCAGGTTACGTGCCTATGGAAAGTCCACATACTGATGAGGATTGGCTTATCAATTATCAAGAACAACACTATGAAGATGTATGCGATCGGTTTCAAAATCTTGAGCAGCTGAGACTTCAGGAAGTGGTTGAACCACCATACGAACAACATGTTGTTCGTCATGCATATGAACAACCTAAGAACCAGGTTCAAGTAGTTCAACCTCCCACTGAGCAAGAAGTTGAATCGTAACCAGTTTGTTGTCAGTGCGGGTATGGAGTTGAAGTTGTAGTACGTGCGGATGGAGAAAATATTGGTCGTCAAATCCAAATATGTCAATTCTGGCCGAATGGTTGCAATTACGCGGAATGGTTGGATGATCCTTTATGTCCAAGGGGCATAACCTATGCAAACGAACTAGAACAAGAGATAAGATGTCTTCGACTTTCTTTATAGGAGTTGCAATTTAATCGTCACGTTTAGTTTCTTCATATTTGTGTTCTATTATTACTATGTCGTTTTTTATCAGTGTTCTATGTTTGTATATCTTCAATTCTAATGTCACTGGTAGTTTTTTATGTGTATATGTCACTAGTTGGTGCTTATAAGTATACACAAACATATAGAATTCACAATATACACAAACATATATAATTCATAGTATACACAAACATATAGAATTCACAGTATACTCGAACATTATCATCCAAAATCCAAGAAAGTGAAATTATATAAACATAAAGAATACACAGTATACTCAGACAATGACATAAGTACATAAGCTATAGGAACTGCAACATATAATAAAACGTCCACTATGCATATACTAAAAGGTATACAACTAAAGGGATGCAATGTCGTCGTCGTCAGCATCATCACCATCATCCCCATCACCATCATCATCATCTCCGTTATCATCATCGTCATCCCCATCACCATCCTCCCCCTCGTCCTCATCATCCCCATCGTCCTCATCTAAACCACCAGCATTATACCCACTGGGAACAACATCACCTCCGCCTTGTGATCCGAAAGGCTCATATACGGCAAGTCTAGCTGATAGCTGATCAATCTGCGCCTCTAGCATCTGTGTATGCTGCATGTACACATCATGCATGGTGTGTGTATGTGCAAGAGTCATATCGTGAAACACACCAAGTGAAACTCTGGCCTGGTCCAGCTACCAGCATACTACATAAAGATGATATTTGACATAGTAAGAAACTAAGCATAAAATAAAGGGAAAATGGCAATAAACAACAAACGTACCTCATACGGAGGATATAACCCGACTGAAGGCACACCAGGATAGTCGGGGTGATCTGGAAAGACTAAAGGTTGCTCAATCAAAGTACATGTCACGTCATATGCTCTAAAAGTAGTATCAGGCTCCAACTGCATGGGAGTCTGGGAGAACTCTGACGGAATCGGGTCAAATGAAACCTGCGGTACTTGAACTCTACCGGCTACCATGTGAGGTCCTATATAATCAGAGTTGACCCCACGAACATAATCTGGTACGATGAATATACGGGGTGCTACTCTAGCCCAATAAGCATCGTAATCTCCATCGATGAAGAAAGTACTACTATCCACCCACCCAACCTGTCGTAGAGCATCTAAGTAATGATCGCCAATCACCCTATGTCTACCAAACATGTCCTCACAAGATAAAGGATCATATGGTATACGACGATCACCCGTAATCTGATAAGCACACCTCTCTCCCAAATACCACATAGCCATAAATGTAGGTGTATGCAAAGCAACCCTACGTCTAGATAAAGAATACGCAACCATCAAGGGATGGTCGTCCACTATAAGACCTGCATCTGCTAGATGAGTCCAATGTGAGGCCCAAGGAGTCCGAATGATGTTACCTCGACTACGCATATCAAGCTGTGACCTAGCCTCCATCAAGTCATGCCGTATACCTAAGAAAATATGATGTACATACTGCATAGTCTCCCATCGTCTCATCCTAGGGAAGTACTTCTCAGTAGCCTGACTAGCCATGTCCTGGATGCGGGGATGCGTGTTTGCCGTGTACTCGTAGTACCATAACGGCAAAATATACCAAAAAGCATGCATCTGCTTGACATCGCCAAGCGCAAATGAATCTAGAGCGGTATAAAGGGTGCCTAATATCGCTGTGCCCCAATCAATAGTATGTAGTTGGTCTAATCTGGCAAGAGATGCTAAATAGCCTAGTCTAACCGTACCTTTTTGGTTCGAAAAAAAGGTCGAACCAAACAAGTACAACAGAAATGCTCTAGTAACTGCATCCATCATATCGGCTCTAGCTATATAAGTAGTGATGTACTGCTGCAGGTAAGTCAACTTAACAGAACCACTAGTGACGCAGGTAACATCTATCAATGGTAGAAAAACAGTAAACAGACTGGGGGACTCGTATAAATCATCAAATGGAAATGGTCGAAGACCATGTCGTCCAATCTCAATGCCAGTGAACATGTAGAAATCAACTGGGGTGATACCAAGCTCAAAATCTGAAAAATGAAACGTATGCGTGGTGGGCCACCACCTCTCAGCTAATGCCTGAATGAGAGGTCGATCAAAGGACTGAACAAGCCTAATCGACAAAAAAAGACCAAAAGGGCTAGCCTGTAGCCTCTCAATAATAGGACCGGAAAGAGACTCATAAAACTGGGTAATGCACTTAGCCCAACTACCCCGACAATGAATGTAATGGTCCTAAAGATAATTTATGAATTAATAATTTTTTATAGAGTAACAGTTATATATGATTATGTGATGTACATATAAAAATAACCAGATATATTAATGTGCAATTTATACATGTACGGTCGTCAAAGCGGATTCGGCTCTATGCCGATAACCATCTGGAAGCTCGTGTAGTACACGTAGATCGTCTGGTGAAACTCCAGGTGGCGGCGGAACATGTAACGGTCCAGTTTGCTCCGCTGGATGTCTGTGAACCGTTCTTCGGACGATTTTGGTTGGACGCGGCGGCATTTCGTTTAGCTTTTCTAATTTTAAAAAAAATGAAAATAAAGGGGAAAGTGTGGAGGGGAGGGGAGGAAATGGGGTATTTGTATGGGGGCTGGCACCCATTTTATGGGCGCCTGAGGCCAAGCGCTTGGACACTGGGTGCCCACCCCAGTTTCAGGGCTGAATATTCAGCCCTGAAACCACTGGAGATGCCCTAATGCTCAGATCTGAAGGCACGAAGGATGATTCAAACAATCTTAGCCAGCACCATCCACTTAGTGAAAATTATAGACATCAACTGCTATAGAAGGGGTAGGATACTTTCTAGGTGTATACCTTACTCTTTTAAGCAAGTAAAACCATTATAATATCAAGTAAATGTTTTTATTTCAGATCCATTTGTCGCCACGAGGATTCTTTTTTTTTAGACGGTTCGTTTGTAACTTTTAGGAAAATGAATAAAGCATATGAGATTATTTCTAGGAGGAAGGCGGTGCATGTGAAGATATTTTCAATAAATGAACAATCTAGATATGCATGGATGCTCTTAGAATTTACTAAAGGTATCTTGTCTCGCTTTGTGTGAGTTATTCTTTGTATTTGGTTGTTTACTCTAGAACGTGTGAATTTTGTTCCCACTTGGACTCCATCTATTTTAAGTCACGAACAACCAACATGTAATATTTTTATAAGTCAATATATGAAGATAATATATACTTTTTTCTTTGTAAGTCGTCCAATTAAATTTGAAAGTTGTAAGGTTTTGATGAGACATATTATTGAAGTATATGAATTATTAGTAGTAGCAATGAAGTATCAATTTTCTATATAAAAAATCGATTGAAAAAGATTAAAAAAAACATTCGTATTGTTAATTTTCAACGCTATATATGTTTTAAGCCATAGATATAAAATATCAAGCAAAAACAACCTTGCGCTCATAAATATATATATCCAATGAAAAACATCAAAATCCTAGACACATATTAGAAAAGTATTAACACTATTATGCACCTAAGTATCAAAAGGACATTGTGAGCTCTGACTGCAAATAAATAATTGGGTACAACTGCACAATAGGACTACAAATTACCTCAAAACCTTAATTTATTTTTTTTTGAAATTTTTTTTGCACTTAACGTCTACTGGAACCAAAGTTTAATTATATGTAATATCTTAAGGAAATATAAAAGAGAAGGCTATATAGAATTGAGATAAACCTTGATGAAGTAGAAATCCAAAATATTAATGAAGCTAACTAGTCCAAAATTTTCAAGTAATTTCATAATAACAAAATGAAGCAAGTTATGATTAATGAACATTCAGAAAATGCATACTACCATAACTGAAACTGCTATAGAATTATGATTTAACAAATAATCTTTCTATTCTAAAATCTTAAATCTATAAAATCTTCAAAAAAAATCAAAATAATATATATTCAAAATAAGGAAATTATGACTTATGAACATTTAGGGACGGAGCCAGGAATTTAGATTACCCTGGGCTAACTAATATTTGTATTTAACAAAACTTGGCAAGAAAAAATAGTAACAATGTGTGAAGTTAAAAGTTTATGCTAAACTCAAGAATTTCATATTTTAGAGAGACTAAAATATTGAGCGGAAACTAAATGAAATTTAAAAAGATACTAGATGAGAAACTAACTATAACAATACCAAATTTATATGAAACATAAGATAAAACATTACTTGATTTTGTTTTTACAATAGGCTTTAGGCTTTATTTAGCATTGGTAAAAATATAGTTTCACAATTTTCACCTGAGCTATAGCCCAAGATAAAGCATGAATAGGTCTGTCCCTGTGAACATTGTTGAATTGGTAAATTACACAAGTATTAGGGTTACAAAAGTTATGACTCAATAAACATTCTTACTTTTTCAAAGATGGAGGAAGAATACAAATCAAATCATAAATGTTTCAATACAGAGGAGGTAGTTTTAAATAGTACAATCTCAAGTTTAACATATAATTCATAATTAGCATAATAAATTGAAATCAACAGTAGAAGTCATACGATCAATTAGATCAAGTAAAACATTCACCGAACAACTAAGAAACTCTATATTCTTTAATTCTATAGTATCATACCATGTAGTTAAATCAAGAAATCGAGAAGGAACATTACCTAATCTCGAAATTAAAATAAAATCAAGCAATTACTGGGTTGAAATTAAAATTTACTTGGACATTACCTAATGTGAAATTGAAGTTCAGCAGCTATAAATGAAAGCTTCAATTCACATTGATCTATTGCAATTTGCCATAGATGATCTTGATTTGAAGAAGTTGTTTTCATGGGAACCATATTTCTACCATCGAGAGATTTTGGAGAATCGAACTTCTGGATTTTTCATAGGTTTTCTTGGACATCTAGGATAAGGAGTTAGGGTTTAGGACTAACTCAGGAGATTTTTGGGAATGATAAATTTTAGACAAAGAATGGGGAATAAGAGAGAGGGGAAGAGATATGGGAAGACATATATAATCATGTTTTGGTGATGAAGTCGAACAGAACAATAGAATATTAAGGAATAACTTGGATTTAGTTTCTATTTTTTTACTATAGTGGGGAATAATAAGGGATTTTGAAGATTTTGAAAATTTCGGAAAAAAGAAATAAAAAAATGATTTGATTCCACTTCTATAAATATAGAAATAGCGTAAAATCGTGTTATGCATATGTTATTGTTATTGTCCAATACAAATATTTAAAAAGTCGGTTATCATATGGTGGAAACAAATTTTGTAAGCCAAAAATTATTAAAAAAATATGCACAAAACAACTACAATTTTGTTACACCTTAATTTAATTATTTTTAAAAAAGTGTCGAAGTTTTTTAAGTTAAACACGATAAGGCAATGCACAACGGACAAAATAGCAGTAAACCAAAGCTGTCATTATATTCAACGTTAATGTATTTAGATTATAGAAGAATGTGATCGAGTTAATGAAAAAGTAAGTTACCAACAAATAAACATCAAAACTATAAATTGGAACCGAGAGAAAAAATAACCAAGAAAGAAGCATCACAACTATAGTTTAGAATCAAGGGATAAATTCATATCCATTTGTAATAGATAAGGGATTATGAAATAAATTCATTTCCACCACAACTATTATTTAAAATTAGATAATGAATTTCCAAGATCATAAGTCAAAAAAAGGAACATGTCTTGTTTTCTTCTAAAGAAAATTGAAGTCAACTGATTGGGAGGTGATTGCTATTGAAAAGCTACATTTGGAAGTTCCTATTGTTCTCTTTCTTGTTTATTTGCTTTTACTTTGCAGTATCATTTTAGTAACATTGACAGCATTGTCGAGATTAAGTGATGTAGGTAATTCATATAGAGATTCACCAACCATCCATTGAAAATATTAGTCAATGGAGAAGATATGACAATGTGAAAATGGAATAATGGTGGGATATAACCGAACACGTAATTGGGCACAAATAATAAAAAGATGGTAGGATTTTGACCCAAAAGTGTAATGTATGCAATAGGCTTAAAAACATAATGTGTCAATATATGTACCAAAGAAATTATATTCATATATGGTTTTTCACCTATTATAATGAACATTAAATCATGTTTATGTATGCACAATATACCGACTCACAAATCCATGTTATCTATGTGCTTGTCTAATTTATTTATGTGTTTGCCAAGTTTAATTATCTCCTGTTCTTTAGCAATACTATATAAATTATCTTCGTCATCTTCAAGTTATATACTTGTATCAAGTAGTCTTATATTTTTCCCAGTTATTGTATAAACAAAGTAGAAGGACAAATAACAATATGCTTTGATAAACTTGTTGAACATGTTCAACGACTATATATTTTTGGTCTGCACAAATATGCTAATAATATAGGTAAATTTGAACAATATGAAGAACAAAATTATATTTTTTATACTTCTTCACATTCAAACATAAATTTAATCGAATTCGAGCTTGTTCACTGCTAGCTAGGTTTGTCCAAATCTGATCAATTATTTTCTGATAAGCAATTCAAAATCTGCTTTCTAATCCATATGATGCGGTTATAACAAACTTTTATGATAACCCAAAAGGGAAAAAACATAAAAGATAAAGTGTTTTTATCGAAGTGTGTTATGTTATATTTTCTTATGTAAAGTTTATAGTTGTCTACTACATATAAGCCAATTATACAAATTTATGGTAAATATTTAGCACAAATTTGATAACAATATTTATTAGACCAAACTAATATATATGGAAAGAGGTAAAACATAAATCATAAACTTGAAAAGTTAAGTTGCGAATAGCTATATTTTAAATTGTATATTGTTGTCACAATTTTGAAATTAAGAAATAGCTCCAAAACAATGGTTATTGAAAACCAAATTTAGTTACAATTTATTTAAAAAACATGTTGAAGAATAAAATTAACTTTGAGTTAGAAATTAAAGAGTTGCATATTTGAATATATGGATCCAAGAAATATGTAAAGGTGAAAAGTAAAATATGTGATGTAATTGAAGATCAATGGTGTTTGTTTTTCAAGTTTAAATATGTCAGGATGGAAGAAATAGGATTTCAATAGCATTTAGTACTTGGTTTAGTTGGTATTGTTAAGCTTTAATTTTATTATGCTCTTAGTCTATTTACATCCCAACCTAAAGTGGAAATAATTTTGAATGTTCTCAAACATTATTGACACTAATATGTTAGTTATAATTCCATTAATATATCATCACGTAAAGTCCATGACTAACTCTACACCCCTGATTTTGACCTAAGAAGGTAGAGGAAGCACTTGTGCATCTATTTTATAGAATTTTGTAACGACCCGACTTTTCAACCCTCGAATGTCGACACTAAATACATTCGTGGTATTTGTGTATCGAGCACCCAAATGTCGGAAAGACAAAAGGTTAGGGTAAAATAAAAAAACAGAACAAAATAAGAAAGAGAGAATACAACATAAGAATCTCACAGCGGAACGATAATATATAGTATCAAAGGAACAGTACAATGGGTTACTTTGAATACAGAAATATCAGTTACTAAAACCTAAATACCATCATTAGGCTGGATAGTTATAGCTGACTATCCTCACAATGCCGATATATACAATACAGAAATGCAGCGGAAATAAGAATACTATAGAAGGTAATCATCCAGCTCTTCCCCATAAGCTCCAAGCGTCGAAGGCCAAATCTAGAAACATACACGGGGTTGATCCAAGCATTATAAGAAAATAACACCCGGATAAATCTGGTAAACCAGCATGAGAAACTCAAGAAATAAAAGTGACATATAATAGCACTTTTTTGAGACTGTACAGATTACCATAACAGTTTCCCCTTCAAATGAAACCAACCATTCATTAAGTTTGACATATAGTGATATGATATATAATGTCTAGTATGTAACACATAAATCATATCACATAGCTTCTGTGTGAACATCACAGTAATAATAGGTATACAATCAATACCGCTAAGGCGTGTTCGTATATGGATTGTTTTCCGTAGAGACGCCCCCAGTAAACTGAAGCGAATCTCCATAACAAGGATCTGAACTACCTTCTGAGCATCGTATATCTCTTGATATGATATACTCTAAGGTAAACACAACTGGCCTAATGATGAACTACAAGGCACCAAGTATAACTAATTCCCGGTGCCCAATAATCGAAAGCATACTCGAGATCTGGAGTTCATGTACCCTCATGGGTAAGCTAAACCCGCTATTATGCATCCTACTCTGGTTTTAGTCATTCCCGATGTCGAGGCTATGTTCGGCATATCTCACACAAGTCTTCATCACTCGAGCAGCACATGAATCACTACATGGATTTCAGCATCTCGAACAAATCTCGAGCCTCTACATAGGTCCCCCACATAGGCCCTCCGACGAATGCTAATGCTGTCTTCTCTCTTGAATACTCCTCAAGGCGGACAGTCATACACGATAGTATCATTTGAAATGCTAACGCTGACTTCTCCCTTAGACTTAACCTTAGGATAGACAATTCAATTCTATAACATTTCGCTTCATAATTGCTTCCAAAACATAGATCGCGTATATGGTAATAAAGTGGTTACGGATTTGAGTCATCTTATATAAGTATACTCTTCCCGCTTATCGGAAACTCCAAAAACAATCGATGAATTTCTAATTAACTCAATTCCGGTTTTCTCAGAAGTAAACGAAAGCTAGAGACGTTTCGTACCAAAGTTCCTTCCTGAGGGTTCTCATTGTTATGAAATTGCGAAGCCTTTCAATAACTTCTTAAGTCAATTTAGGTCAAATTCGATAATCAACTAATCAATTATCTAGTCAAATCAATTGCTTATACAAGTCAATATTCATACGCTTAACTCGTTTTCGACATTCTAAGTTAAATATTCCTCATCCAAGAGTGAAGCCAGGTAAGTTGAAGCACTGGTTGCATCAAAGCCTTGTCTAGATACTTCATTCTTGAATCTCACAAATAGTTAAGTCTACCTCATCGGCTTTTAGTGTTAAGTATAGTATTAACGATTTCCATAAACAAGTAATAAACCAGCATAATTAACACGATTTCGACATTTTCTGACTTACTATTCCTTGATCAAGAGGGAAGCCGGTAGGTTATAGCTCTATTGCTTCATTCCTACTCAAATATCAATCTTAACTCTCACAAATAGACAAGCCTTACTTCGTCGGCTTTTAGCGTTAAGCATAGTTAATTACTTTTCAAAAAAGTAATTAAATAATTAACCATTTGTCCATTAACAAATTCTAACCCCTTTCTTAGCCTTTTGTTTATACTTTTAAAACCCTTTTTAGAATGATATATATGTACAGTATTATTTACCAGAACTTGATATGTAAATTTGTGCAGTTAATGCTACGCTATTACCCCGCTATAACCATGCTATATCTCATAGTGGATTTCTACCGCTACGATTTTTCAATATAGCCCCAAATATAGCCTTTCCGCTATAAGCCCCGCTATTTCCGCTATATCCCGTTATTCCCGCTATATTCCGCTATTTCCGCTATATCTTCTTTAAAAGAAATGAATTGAAAAATGACATTTATACATTATAAAAACTATGAAATTAATTTATTAATTGAATTTTTAATATATTTTCAGAAATGAAAATACTCTAATATTCTACTAAATTCAATTATGTTATATAACAGTTTTATGTTTATTTACAGTATATTCTCTAATGTTTTTATTTAAAATTATTTATGTACTAATTATAATTCAATTGAATGTTAATTTTTCATTTAATTACCATTTATATATTTGTAAAAACATTAAGTACGAGTTTTATATGTTATTTTAAAGTAATCTGTTATATCCCGCTATATCCTTGCTGTATCCCCGCTATGACTTGTTGCACCTCCATATTGAATCTACCGAGCGCTTTAACTGCACAGATGTAAATAAACAAGTTAAAAGATATTTTATTTCATAAAATAAAATAGTCAACATATTTTCTAAAAACTATATAAATGATTTAAATACTTTATAATACTTATAATAGGTTTAAAAACATTTACCCAAAATATTACTTAAAATAACAAGTTTATGTTAGTCCCTGAGAAGTTGGTTTTGATGACAACAAACTAAGAATAAGATTATAAAATATAAATACTAACATTATTGTTTAGATATATATGTATATGCAGGATATATATACAGGTACCAAAGAATGAAGACTGTACAGTACAGAGATTCAAGAACTGATGAACTCAAGATCAAAGATATCAAGATTCAAGTCTCATGAGTATCAAGATTATTAAGAGTTCAAGATTTCAAGATAAGTAATTTAGTTAGGAATTTTGTTAAAACTCCTAGAAAAGCACTGGCATCTTAAAATCCATTTTATTCATGGAATGGAATCCACTTCGAGCCCGTTAAAGGGATGGAACCCTAAGTAGGATGGAACCTACGAAAAATCTAGTGGAACATTATTTTGTATCCACTAACTTTTATTCAAATGTTTTACAAAATTATATCTTGTTTTCAAAATGATTTCAAAATCTTCCTTTTTAAATCAAAAACATCTATCCTGGTTTTAAAATACTTTTAGCCGCAAAATAATCTTTATTTTCAATATCAAATTATCCTTGGTTTTAAACCATCTTTTAATTATAATATATTTAAATTTTAATATTTATACTTAGATTTAAATATAAAATTATAGTAAAATTTTATATATACCAAAATATTATTCTCTATACTTATTTATGTATTTTAACTATAGTTAAGTATATTTATAAAGTTTAAAATAGTTTTAATACAAGATAGAAGTTATTTTCAAAGATAAACAAATTACCAAAAATAACTTAGGCTTGTCGACAACCCCAAGGACCCCTTGTCGACAAGGTGACAGTTTATTTCAAAAGTTTGAATTTCAAAGAAAGTGTCTATTCGTCATATCCTTTCATGAATGGACATGGCTATTGTTCTACTATAAATAGGGGCTGTTTTAAACGAATTTACATTCATATTTTTCTCTGATTTCACTCCTCTTCTTCTTCCACATTTCTTTATATACATTTTTACCTTTACTCTACCGAAATCACCATTGAATCTAACTAGATCATCTTTGGTTTGATTCTCTATCACTATCTCAATAAGGTCCCAGTGCTATTCAGAGTTATAGACTTCTTTGTATTCAATCGAGCGAGAAAAGGTGTGATTGTAGCCTGGAAAATCAATCGGGTGAACTTGTTGCCCGTAAAATCAAGTATCTCTACCCAGAGGATTGTGAATCTGGAGCGGTGTACCTCGTGGCCTTGAAATCGAGGGTGTAATTGTAAGAATTGATTTTGAAAGGAAACCCGTACTTGTGTTGCGGGACTACATGTAGGGTAAATCTGAACCAGTATAAAATCCGATGTGTTCTTTCCTTTATTGCTTTTACTTTATATCTGCATCTGTGTTTGATTCTGTAATCATATCTGTGTCTGAATATTGCATACATTTGTGTTCAAATTAATATAAACTCAGAAAGAATTAGTAATTCCTTAAAAACACTATTCACCCCCCCTCTAGTGTTAATTCTAGCCTTAAGATCCGTAATCTGCATTTCTCACATTTGGTATCAAAGCGAGGTTTTCAAAGTTTCATAATCTGAATTTTGAAAATTTTCAAAATGGCTACCAACACTGGTACTGTTACTACTACCAACACTGGTTCTATTACCTCTGTCACTAGTTCATTTGTAGAAGGTCAGTCTACTGTCAGACCACCACTTTTTAATGGCAGTAACTATGCATATTGGGCATGTAGGATGAAAATATATTTACAATCTGTAGGACTAGACACTTGGAATATCACATAGACTGAATATTTTGAACCCACAACTGGTTTTGGACAGTGGACTGCTGATCAAAAGACCGTCGCACAAAATAACTCTAAAGCTATGAATATTCTGTTTTGTTCACTTGATAAGAATGAATTTAATAGAGTGTTAGTTTGTAAGTCTGCATATGAAATCTGGAAAACTTTGCAAGTTACTCACGAAGGAAAAAGCAAAGTTAAACAGACCAAAATTTCCATGCTCACAAATCAGTTTCAATTATTTAAAATGAATCCTAATGAGTCTATTCCAGATATGTATAGTAGATTTCAGGATATTGTGCATTCTCTAATATCCTTGGGAAAGGTATTTTCGAAAAAAGATCAAGTCAGAAAAATCTTAAATTCTCTTACTCCAGAATGGGATCAAAAGACACTTGCGATCGAAGAGGCAAATGACATCAGTACCTTAAAGATAGAAGAACTAATTAGAAATCTAATGTCGTTTGAAGTCCAAATGCTTGGGAGAAGAGAAAGTAAAGCATCTGAAAAGAAATCAATTGCATTCAATGCATTGACCGATGGATCAGACTCAAACAACGATAATGATGAAGAGATAGCCTTTATGACCAAGAACTTTCGGAAATTCCTGAAATACAGAAAGATGAATAATCTCAAGAGAAACAACTATAAGAACTTTGGTAATCAGAATGTAGTGCCAAACTATATCAAATGTTTCAACTGTGACGAACCAGGCCATATCAAAAGAGACTGTCCGCATCCAGATAAGCAAAATCTTCCTATAAACAATGATTCCGCAAAGAAATGAAAATGTGCATTTACCACTACTCTAGATGACTCGGACTCATCCTCAAGCGATGATGATCAGAAGACAGATAATTCAAATATGTGTTTAACGGCAGTTCACGATCGACGAATTCAGAGAAACGGACTCAGAAAAAGGTACACGTTTACAATACATTGGTTGAAATTGCATGCTTAGGATTAGATGTTTGATAGGTTGATTTTGAATTGGTGTGTCGTTTGAATTTTAAAATTTTGTTATTATTTTATTATATTTTTACTATTATTTTATTATTATTTTTATTTTTAAATGGTATCATAATATTTTATGGAATATACTATAATTCTAGTAATATTCCAGATATTATATAGACATTAAAAATAATATATATATATATATTAGAATACTTAAGAGAAATAAATCATGAAAATTCAGAGACACCTGTCGACAAGGGCTCCCCCACGTTGTCGACAAGGGTACAGAAATTTGAAATTCAAATGTTTGAATTTCCCTCCATCTTTTTAAATTCATTCAAGTCTCTGAAAAGTCACCTTTTGACCAGAGAACCTGTCCGTTGAGAATCTATTTATTTACTATCTCTTATCACAACTTTTCACTTTCATTTTCAAATTCAAACTCTTATTTCAAAATATCAAGCTCTCTACTCTATACTCTAATGGCTTCTTCAAGCAACCCTTCCACAATGAGACTTTCCAGAAATATAAAAGAGCAACTTTTCAATAATCCAGAGGCTATAAAAGCATATATCAACTATGCTAACTATGGAAAAGTCCATCCCGGAAAGCTTGCTTTATTTCAAGATTTCTCTACTTATGAAATCGATTCTCTTTTTGCAAACAACCAAGTTCTTAGTCTTGTTGATGCTTCACAAAATGACTTTGTTTGTTATCCAAATCTTGTTAAAATTTTCTATGCAAATCTCAACCGTGGATTTTATAATGGAAATGATGATGAAATTTGGAGTAGTGTCAAAGGCACTAGAATCATTTTAAATTGTGATGTTTTGGGTACCATTCTCAATTGCAAGAGCACGGGAATGGATCTTTCTAGTTTTAATCTCGATGAAAATGATCATGAGACATTTCATCACATTTTCGAAGGAGATGATAACTTTGAATTCATAAATCGAAACTTTCGACCAAAAGCAAGAATTGTTAATCTTCTTTTACAACATTCTTTGACCCCAAGATCGGGGAGTTTTAACAATCCAACTTCAAAAGTTTGCAAAGCACTTTTTGCTATTTTTGGAAATTATGATATTAATTGGGCGCAAGTTATTTTGGATGAACTTCGTCCCAAAAATTTTGAAGTGGGTGAAAACACTTTGTATCATGGAATCTATCTCACTCGGATTTTTAATTATTTTGGAGTGGATTTCAAAGGAGAAGAATTTGTTTCAAGAAAAGTTTTTAATCACTCAAACATTTCTCTTATGAAAATTCCATATGTTTTTCAACCATATGAGATTCTTGCCGAAAAGGAAGAGCGTTTGGCTCATGAGGAGATGGAAGAGGAGGAAAAAGAAGAAGAAGAAGGGGATGAAATGGAAATAGAAGAAGAAGAAGAAGAAGAAGGTGAAACATCCTTGGAAAGTATTGACTATCCCTCTAATTCAACCAACAAAACCTTACTCAAAAATCAATAGACCATTGTTGAGAACCAACGGACTCTTAAACGGTCCGTTAGTAAGAAATTGGATAAAATGTCATCCAAGATGAACAAGTTTTTCTCCAAAGTCAGCAAGAAGCTTGGATTATCTTCATCTTCTTCATCCTCTAACTAGTTCTACCTTTTCATGCCATGTTGTATTGGTTTTAGTTTCTTTTGATTTGAATGTTCGTGTAGTTCTTAATGTTTAATCATTGTATCGTTCTATTATGAAATGAAATTGAATTACTTTTCTATTATCTAGCTTATCTTATCTCCAGAATAAATGTTAGTATATTATATATATATATATACACAATTATTCACAAAATCAAAATGAGTCATCAAAATTAACTGACCCCTGTCGACAACCCCCCAGAGACCCTGTCAACAAGTACTGGTCAGAAATGACTTTTCATTTCAAATTTGAAATTTGAATAACTACCTTGTGTCTATTCATTTCAAACGAATTTCTACACTTATAAATACATATTTCTTCTAGAATTCATCACTCAAAATCATTTCTTATCTACTCTATCTATATTTCTTCTCACAAACTCAAATATGGCTGATCCAATTCATAGTTTGATCGAGAATCTGGAAGAAACCCTTAATTCTTTCAAGAATATTCTTTCTTTCTCCGTAATCAGCGACACTTAGAGTTGAGTCAAATGCAGATAATTAAGGAGCAAGAAAAACATTTCGATGCGTTTCGATGGATGATTTCCTCCCTACACAAAGATGATAATGAAGCACATCCTTCAGTTTCTCTCACCAATGAAAATGAAAATTGGGATGCCATTAAAACAGACCCTATATTTTGAGAAGAAGGATGGGTGGAAGTTCCTCGTAATGTTTGATTTTATTTGATTGCTTTGTTTGATTTGAATTGATAACTTGGATTGATTTGATTTGGTGTTGGTTGATAATTGGTGTGCAAAACATAATATGTATAAATACACATTGATATTTATATGATCTTTGATTAGTTATTATGTCTATCAGTATAATTATTTCTTAATTTATCTATTATATACTCCATTATATATTTTATTAATGCAGGTACTTTAGTATAAGAATAAGGGGGAGTTATATAGTTTGGAGTTAGTTTTTGTTGATGACAAAGGGGGAGAAGTATAAAATAGGATAGTTAAGCATAGATTAAGGGGGAGTTATTAGTTTTAGGGGGAGTTATTAGGATAGAAGTAATATTTTACAAACAAAGGTTGTCAGCATCAAAAAGGGGGAGATTGTTAGTCCCTGAGAAGTTGGTTTTGATGACAACAACCTAAGAATAAGATTATAAAATATAAATACTAACATTATTGTTTAGATATATATGTATATGCAGGATATATATACAGGTACCAAAGAATGAAGACTGTACAGTATAGAGATTCAAGAACTGATGAACTCAAGATCGAAGATATCAAGATTCTAGACTAATGAGTATCAAGATTATCAAGAGTTCAAGATTTCAAGATAAGTAATTTAGTTAGGAATTTTGTTAAAACTCCTAGAAAAGCACTGACATCTTAAAATCCATTTTATTCGTGGAATGGAATCCACTTCGAGCCCGTTAAAGGGATGGAACCCTAAGTAGGATGGAACCTACAAAAAATCTAGTGGAACATTGTTTTGTATCCATTAACTTTTATTCAAATGTTTTACAAAATTATATCTTGTTTTCAAAATGATTTCAAAATCTTCCTTTTTAAATCAAAAACATCTATCCTTGTTTTAAAATACTTTTAGCCTCAAAATAATCTTTATTTTCAATATCAAATTATCCTTGGTTTTAAACCATCTTTTAATTATAATATATTTAAATTTTAATATTTATACTTAGATTTAAATATAAAATTATAGTTAAATTTTATATATACCAAAATATTATTCTTTATACTTATTTATGTATTTTAACTATAGTTAAGTATATTTATAAAGTTTAAAATAGTTTTAATACAAGGTAGAAGTTATTTTCAAAGAAAAACAAATTACCAAAAATAACTTAGGCTTGTCGACAACCCCAAGGACCCCTTGTCGACAAGGTGACAGTTTATTTCAAAAGTTTGAATTTCAAAGGAAGTGTCTATTTGTCATATCATTTCACGAATGGACATGGTTGTTGTTCTACTATAAATAGGGGCTGTTTTAAACGAATTTACATTCATATTTTTCTCTGATTTCACTCCTCTTCTTCTTCTTCCACATTTCTTTATATACATTTTTACCATTACTCTGCCGAAATCACCATTGAATCTAACTAGATCATCTCTGGTTTGATTCTCTATCACTATCTCAACAAGATCCTAGTGCTATTCAAAGTTATAGACTTCTTTGTATTCAATCGAGCGAAAAAAGGTGTGATTGTAGCCTGGAAAATCAATCGGGTGAACTTGTTGCCCGTAAAATCAAGTATCTCTACCCAGAGATTTGTGAATCTGGAGCGGTGTACCTCGTGGCCTTGAAATCGAGTGTGTAATTGTAAGAATTGATTTTGAAAGGAAATCCGTACTTATGTTGCGGGACTGGATGTAGGGTAACTCCGAACCACTATAAAATCCGATGTGTTCTTTCCTTTATTGCTTTTACTTTATATCTGCATCTGTGTTTGATTCTGTGATCATATCTATGTCTGAATATTGCATACATTTGTGTTCAAATTAATATAAACTCAAAAATAATTAGTAATTCCTTAAAACACTATTCACCCTCCCTCTAGTGTTAATTCTAGCCTTAAGATCCGTAATCCGCATTTCTCACAGTTTACAAAATCCTTTAAAACTTGAAAAGAACACGTTTTCTATATATTTTAACAAAATATCTCTTCTTTGAAAATTCACAACTAATTCTTATAAATTCATAAATATCTCAAACCACTTTTGATTTACTCTAATATGAGTTAGTAAATATTTGTAAAAAGAATGAAACAAAATACTTAAATTTAAATATATTTTCAAACCTTCAAAGTCCAAAAATAAGGCTAAACGGGACAGTTTTGCACAAGTGAAGTTTTGGCCACTTTTTGAGATATTACTTAACTTTTTACTATTTAAGCTTTTAATAGAAATAAGCATACATATAAAGAATTATAAATGTGGCATGAAACCCATAAGGATCTCTCTACAAAGTTCCATAGAAATCGCCAAAAACAAGGCAATTCCAAACTGCATCTATATCGACTATTGCTATAAGTGCACTTTCAAATCCAAATCCGATCTGAACCAAATTCCATCTATAACCTATGTGCTTTGTTCCAAGGCCTTGTCACATGTCATACAAGCCCATTCATGTCACTTCCAAGTCTATAGACACAGATCACATATACTTCTTATTTTCAAAACAAGAATCAATGTTTTCAACAATATCAATAACAATTCAACAACTTAAACACAATCAAAACACAACATATTTATGTTATATTTTCCATTAAAAGTGAGGTGTTAACTCACCTTTAACCCAACAAATAACCAAGTCCAAGCTAACCAAGCCCAAACCTTGCAACCACCTCTCTCCTTCCTCCTCTTGCTTTCCACTTTCTTTTTCCCTCACCCTCTCTCAATATTGCTCATGGCCTTCCAAGTTAGGGGGAGTGTGGCTTTGTTTCTTCAACTTCTAAGTAGGTAGGATGTTTTGTAATGTGGTAGTAAGGCTTCACTCCAAATTTGAGTTGATTTGCAAATATTTTGCTTTAGGAAATTATGAAGAAGAAAAAGAAGAAGCCGTGGATTTGCTTATTTTAAGCTTTGTGAATAATATAAAAGGGTGTGTCTCTCCTTATATAGGCTATGGATGGTGCTCTTTAAGCTTGCATTCACCCCCCCACCATGCCAAGAAAGACTCACCTCTCATCACTTCGCCTTTACATCACTTCTCCTTTATGCTAATTATCATTATACCCCTCTCATGATAATATATCTTATCCTAATGGAAGCTTCTAGAATGTTCCATGATTCATGAAGAGGTATGTGTGTTAATTAGTTGCTAATGTGTTTATTTGTTTACCGATAAACCAGTTTTTGGTCACATAATCGATTTTTCTTCGAAGAATATATTTTTGTAAGCAATTTTCAAAAATAAGTTTCTTATCATTATCTATTAATCAAATGATGTCTAACAAGGTTGTAAAATCATATTTTCGGGTCCCTACAGATTTTCTGGGTCCCATTTGAAAAATAGGAATGATCAACAGTGTAGAACCTTAACACTAAGCTAGTGGTCCTCAACGTAAAATGAATGTAAGAAAATAACCAAACAAAAGGAGCAATGACTACTGCATAAACAACTATTATTAATCAGCATAAAAATTGCATTAAATTAACGAAAGGTCTTCAATTTTATTTGATTTTTTTCAATTCAAAATGACTTGCTTTCTCAAGTAGGCTGGTAGAAAAATTGGTCCTAACAGTAACTATATGAAGAATAATTATTAATTAAGTTGAAAAAAATACAATATTATGCTTATTTCAAAATTTGTTGATATAAACAGTGTCGAGTTTCTATAAAATTAAGGCTATTTCACCATGCGTCTGATAAATTTACATTTCAACCTAGAACCATATTAACCTAAATCAAGTTTCATCAAGGTAAATATGGTAATAAAATGGATTGGCTTTTGTGTTTTAGTGCACTTATAGAACCCTCATATTAACTTTAACAACTTAAGTCTTGGTAAACTATAATAGTTTGGTTTATTAAAAGAAGACTTGTATGAATATCATATGTATAATCCATAAATTTTTCAAAGGTTTGATAATTACAACATGAAAAGTAGCCATCGGATAATCTCTTGATGTAAGAAATGACTAAGAGAACAATAATACTTATAAGCAGCAATGTCATGTAAAATTATGATAGGATCATTAGCATATAAATGAAAAAAATCTTAAAAAATATGCACAACTATATAAAGGTTAAAACTTAAAACATATGAAAGTGAGGAGCAAGTTTTTGAAAAAATTATGTTTTGTCAAAAATATACCGAAACGCTCTTGGGTTTTAAGTACATGAGGAATTTTGATGAAACTGATATTGTAACCATGTTGTAAGCTATTGAAATACGTTTTTAGTAATACATATTTTCTCAAATGTTGCTGTAAACATATTACATGACACAATTTTCCATCAACAAATGATAAAAATCTAAAATTGATGATTCGCGTGTGAGTATCATTATCTTATCTATTCTATTATATATAAAATTCAATATGTGACAATTTGCATTCTTTCTCCATATTCATTGTTATCTCTGATACTTGATTCTAATTGATTTAAAGGTAAGTTTTGCATTTAGATGCTCTATTTATTCTTTATTTATTTCCATGATGAAACAGTAATTCTTTCTTACTCTTACATTAAATGTCTTGCATAGAGATACATTGGTCTCTTTTATTTATCTCATCGGCTCCTTTATTCCAATATTTCATTATTCTTTGTCCATTCTATTATCGATTTTAATTTTTATGTTCTATAACCTTGACATTCATCTACATAAAATTGATTCTTCTCTCGGTCATCATCTAAAAGCCTAGCTCCAATCTTCTCAACTTATAGGTAATATACTTCTTCAATACTCATATTTCATTCCACACTGGGGTTAATGCTTAATTTGTGTAGAATGGAAAATCAATAATTTTTATTAATTATGTTTGATTAATTAGTCATTTGGTATTGATTATATCTTATATACTAGATCTTGACTGTGTGAAACTCTTTTGATATTTACAATTGCATCTGACATGTCAATATCTGATGCACATTTAGTCACCTCAAACTACCAAAGTTATTTGAATTATTTATGTATGCAAGTATATTTGATTGAGGTCTTGATTTGAATACAAAGTTGAATTCCCACTCATTTACTTGTCTCAATCCTTATGAAAATGTTTTTGATGATTCATTAACAAAATATGAAAAGACTAAGTGGGTAAATTCAATCCTAAACTATTTTCCAAGAATTAATTAATTGAAAGTCTTTGGTAAATTTTGATATGATTAAATGTATCTTTAGTGAGACAATTTGTAGATTCTACTATATCATTGTTGTAATGACCTGCTTTTCCATACCCTTTGAATCGACAATAAACCACACATGTCCAACTCAAATTGCACGAACAAGCGGATCATTAAGGGTAGAAAGAAAAATAAAGATAGAACGAAACAAAAAAATAGAATCTCACACGAATGGAATAACATATATTATTTCAACAATAATATTTACAGTGGAAAATTTTAAAACATATATCATAGTCTAACCTAGATTCAGCCTGGACAGTTATAACACCTGCCCTTACAAATGCTGACAAAAAACAAAACAAATACAGCGGATAATAGAATACGTCCATACATTGATGAATATCTCCAGCTCTTCACTAGAAACTCCGACCGTCTTCAACTAAACCTGAAACTACTCGGATCTGACCCGAGTATTAAAAATAACCGGATCAGGCTTGATAAACCAGCTTGAGATACTCAAAATTTTAAATGTATAGCTCATGACAATGTTATCAAAACTTTGAAAAGAAGGGTACCTTAAAGGACCATGCCCGTACATAAATATGGACGGGTTTTTACCTTATGATTACCAAAACACTTTTATTACCAAAATAATTTAATACTATCTTTAATGACATTCTTTTGGAAAACATCTTTTCAAATAAATATATATAAAAGAAGTATCAATACCCAGACTAAGTCTATGGTAATATATTTGGACTAGGTCAAACGGAATATACCAGGACGGAATATATGATACCAAAGGGGTAGCTAAAATGTTTGCAAAGCATTACAGCTATTTTAGGGATACTACTAAAACCGTAAAGATCGTATTGGAATTGGATTTCCAACATGATAGGGAACCTCGATAACCACGCATAACAACCGAAACCCGATGGTTTTTCGTGCAAGGACTCACCCACCACTATTCCTCATACTGCCACACTTCTAGATATCCGGTGGCTTCTCATGCAAGGAATCACACGCCACTATACCATACAATAAGGGTCCCATCTGGACACCGTGGTGACCTAAATCATACGCCGCCAATCACCTTGAGGGATCATACACCACCCTTGTCATACTAAGCCTGAAATATGTAACATAGTTCCCGTATCATTTCCGATGTGAGGCTTGGGAGTGAGGTTACGCTCAACTTAGATAAAGCTACGTTTTTCATACAAAACCACGCTTTGATCATAACAGGTTCCACATTGAATGCCACATTGTCGTTCCTTAATCACACAACTGATTTCTACAAACGTATAACTCCTGAGCTCATACGTCTCAGGAAAGGGTGTTAAACTAAGAGAAGTTGCCTTCTCTGCCACCAAGAAGATGATACATTGATAGAGATCAATTAATATGATCAGAAATCCAATGTAAGACATTCGTCCATACAAGTTCGTTCTAGGACTGAACGAAACCGAAGGCACTCCTCCTACTACCATTAGTAGCGAGTAGTCCTTGCAATCTAAAGATTCCAAAACACGATAGGACCACTGCTATAATAAATATCTCTATATTGGGAGCGACCCAGAGAATGTCAACAAGCAGTCCTCCCGCTATGAAGATCTTTGGCCTTCAATAAAGATTATCTTCAGCATGTCTCCACTTCCGAACGTATACATTGGTTCGGAGAGGTTTTCGGATAGGAGTTACCCAAATCTGACCTCGGTTCCTTCGAAACCAATTATCGATAAAAATATGTTAAGTTCATATGTGACTATCAATCACCATTCAATTTAATTCATCTTTTTATTCATTCATAAATATCTCTTAGAGATATATTCATTTTTTTTAGAGTATATGGAATCATAAAGCTCATTTATCAAATCATTTGGTTAATTTAAAAACCTTTTAATCTTGGAATAATTCCAAATCAATCCACGTTTTACATAGGAGAATATTTTCAAATCATTTACTTAACTCTTTAACAAAGATTTTCCATTTCAAATAATAACTTTTAAATGGATCAAAAACTATGTTTCTTTTGATTTGACAAGTTTTGTTTTTATTAGTTTACTTTTGCTAATGATATTTCTAGAATTTTCTAACCTTAATTAGAAAAAGTAAACTTGATTAAATATTTGTTAATTACGTCCTATATGTTATAATGTTTATAAGAATATGTACATAAAGGTGCAACGACGTTGCGACAACTTTAAATCGACAAAACGTTGAATTTTGATAAAATGTTTTACGGTCATATTTTGACGTTTTAGTTAAACTATTTATTTATGTAAACCAAACTTGAAAATAAATTTCTTATCATCTTTAATTAATTAAAACAAGTGTATTTGACTTATAAAATAATATAAAAAATATCAAAATTCATTTGCAAATATACGACATTGATTTTGTCAGTGCGCGATGAAATTTGTTAATCACTATAGCATAAGTGTATATATATATAATTATAAAACTTTTATCAACTTATTATTATCTTTATATAATGATTTTAAAAGCAGTTATTTATCGTTTAAAACAATTTTTTTGACTGTATATCCAACTTTATCGAAAACCGGCTTTTTGTCAATTTTGTCTATGTTATGGTCAAAGTCCAATATCTTTATTTAATTCTAAAAATAAGTTCACCATTCTTATTTATCACATGAAATATGATTATTTAAGTTTGAATATTCCATTTTCAAAGTGCTAAAATTACGGGTCGATACATACTTACCCCCTTAAAAGAATTTCGTCCCCGAAAATATCCCAAAACAAAAGTTTGCCCAAAACATTTATCTTTAATCTTAATTCCATAGGATATATATAGATCATCCGTACGCAATATAAGATATGATCTCTTATTTGAATTCATAACTTATTTTCTAAACTAGTATCGATCTCCCGACCCTCTAGTGCGGACTCTGATCAGGCTTCAAAATCAGAAACCTTTGCTTTCTTTGCATAGTGCTCACTATGATAGAAAACTCAAGTACCTAACCACAAATCCTAATCAATGTTTGCCGTCAAGAATCGAGTGATAAATCTTTTTTCGGACCGATGTAAACACCTCAAAGTTCCGAACTCGAATCTGATCACAATTGTATGATGAAATGATCTATGCACCTCCTACGTATTTATTAATCTTCCAAAAGTCTTTTATGAAAACATTTCATATATTTCCAAATATTTCTTCTTTCAAAGTGATCATTTCATTCCAAATTAATTTTATTTTTTCTTTATAAACATCTTTTATCCAAAATATTTATACAAAATATCTATATCTTCTTAAATGAAATAAATTATCTTTTATTTGGAATACATCATTAGAATTTTATTTCAAAACTTTTCTGAATTTTTTTGTTAATACATCTTATTATAATTTTATCTCTACAATTATCTCATATTTAAATAACTTTCCTTTATTTCTTTAAAATTTTTCAAAAGACTATGATAAATTTTCCATATATTTTAAGTTCATCCTTTACTTTATTTTATACAATATATTCTTACAAGATATATTCTTAAATAATTTTCTAAACTTTAAACACCCTTTTTTTATAAAGCTATTTCTTTATAATATTCCTTTGAACTTTTTATTTCTGAATATCTTATTAGATTTGATCAGATATAAGATAAAAGAAGTGCATCGAGAGGATAATAAAAAAGAAGAAGTTTATTAATCAATATCATATTCATACATTCACTTCAAACCCTAGCTTATATTGCAAAATTTAAGAGACAATTCCTAAGGGATACAACTTATTCTACACTATCATTATAGATATTTGAACTGCTATACATACTATTCTTGGACTTCCTCTGAGGTAGACGGTACTTTATCTTTACGGCTTAAGTCATCCAACCTTTCCTTTGAACAATCCTTCTCCGAATTTCCATATTTATTACATGATCTGCAAGGCTATGAAATCGTGGCTATCTGAATGGTATGCACCTTAGCTGACTTTTCTTCCTTCTTTAAATGGCAATCTTTGACTATATGTCATAATTCTTTGCACCGATAACAACACTTTTCCTTCCCTTTTGGGACTTTGGGTTTCATCTTTGTTCTAGGGCAATCATATAGAAATTGTCCTAGCTTCTTACACTTAAAATAGCGTATATCTTTTCGAACAGGTTTTTCTTCCTTTTGTTTCTTTATTTTCCTATCATAACAAACTGCTAATGCCCTTCTTGAAAACACCTAAAGCAGTAGATGCCAGCATACGCTCCTAGTTTTTGTTTTTCTTCTGCTTCTCTTTCTGCACGTGCTCTTCGTGCCTGCTTTGGAGTCATCCAAAACTCATCACTCGTCCCATAATAGGCCATTCTACCCCTAAGTGATACATTAATATATCATTAGAAGGTTTATACCATTTACTTCCTTGACTTAAAAATTTTTTATAACTTAATTCAACTTGTTCGGATTTGAGTTTGCCTCCATAATACCTAGAAGATTATTCCAATCATCACTAAATGATTCAAGACTTATTCAATGAATCTTAAAGGAATGTGTCCTATAAAATATTTCCCCAATTTACACTCACTTGTATATACATATAATATAATTCTTTTAAAAATAATGTGTCGATATGCCTTTTTAAAAGTTTAGAAATACCAATTGATACAGTTGTACTTCCTATATCGATCAAAATTTATAAACCACTTAACCGATAAATCAACACAAAACATTTTATTAGTCACTAACAAATACGCGCTCATATATATATATATACATATATATAATACACTGAAACTCATTCTAGGGTGTTACTAACCCTATCTCTAATGAGTTACTCATCCTAGGGTAACCCTATCTCTAATGAGACTTACCCCAACAAAGCTTAGGTGCTCGCTCAACCTAAGCTATGATACCAAATGTAATGACCCATTTTTCCGTACCCTTTGAATCGACAATAAACCACACATGTCCAACTCAAATTGCACGAACAAGCGGATCATTAAGGGTAGAAAGAAAAATAAAGATAGAATGAAACAAAAAAACAGAATCTCACACGAATGAAATAACGTATTTTACTTCAATGATAATCTTTACAGTGGAAAATTTTAAAACATATCAGAGTCTAACCTAGATTCAACCTGGACAGTTATAACACCTGCCCTTACAAATGCTAACAAACAACGAAACAAATGTAGCGGATAATAGGATACGTCCATACGTTGATGAATATTTCCAGCTCTCCTTAGGAAACTCCAATCGTCTTCAACTAAACCTGAAACTACTTGGATCTAACCCGAGTATTAAAAATACCCGGATCAGGCTTGATAAACCAGCATGAGATACTCGAAATTTTAAATTTATAGCTCATGACGGTGTTTTCAAAACCTTTGAAAAGAAGAGTATCTCATAAGACCACGCCCACACATAAATATGGACGTGTTTTTACCTTATGATAACCAAACACTTTTATTACCAAAATAATTTGATATTATCTTTAATGACATTCTTTTGGAAAACATCTTTTCAAATAAATATATATAAAAGAAGTATCAATACTCGGACTAAGTCTATGGTTAAATATCTGGACTGGGTCAAATGGAATAAACCAGGATGGAATATATGATACCAAAGGGGGTAGCTAAAATGTTTGCAAAGCATTACAGCTATTTTGGGGATACAACTAAAACCGTAAAGCTCGTATTGGAATTGGATTTCCAACATGATAGGGAACCTCGATAACCACGCATAGCAACCGGAACCCGATGGTTTTCCGTGCAAGCACTCATACACCACTATTCCTCATATTGCCACACTTCTTGATATCCGGTGGTTTCTCATGCAAGGACTCCCACGCCACAAAACCATACAATAAGGGTCCCGTCCGTACACCGTGGTGACTTAGATCATACGCCGCCAGTCACCTTGAGGGATCATACGCCACCCTCGTCATACTAAGCCTAAAATATGTAACATAATTCCCGTATCATTTTCGAGATGTGAGGTTTGGGAGTGAGGTTACGCTCAACTTAGACAAAGCCATGCTTTTCATACAAAACCACGCTTTGATCATAACAGGTTCCACTTTAAATGCCACATTGTCATTCCTTAATCACACAACTGATTTCTACAAATGTACAACTCCTGAGCTCATACATCTCTGGAAAGGGTGCTAAGCTAAGAGAAGTTGCCTTTTCCGCCACCAAGGAGATGGTACGTTGATAGAGATCAATTAATATGATCAAAAATGCAATGTCAGACATTCGTCCATACAAGTTTGTTCTGGGACTGAACGAAACCGAATGCACTTCTCCTACTACCATTAGTAGCGAGTAGTCATTGCAGTCCAAAGATTTCAAAATACGATAGGACCACTGCTATAATAAATACCTCTATATTGGGAGCGACCCAGAGAATGTCAACAAGCAGTCCTGCCACTAAGAAGATCTTCGGTCTTCAATAATCATCATCTTCGACATGTCTCCACTTCCGAATGTATACATTAGTTTGAAGTGGTTTTCGGATAGGAGTTATTCAAATCCGACCCCGGTTCCTTCGAAACCAATTATTAATAAAAAGATGTTAAGTTCATATGTGACTATCAATCACCTTTCAATTTAATTCATCTTTTTATTCGTTCATAAATATCTCTTAGAGATATATTCATTATTTTCAAAGTATATGGAATCATTAAACCTCATTTATTAAATCATTTGGTTAATTTTAAAACCCTTTTAATCTTGGAATACTTCCAAATCAATTCACCTTTTACTAGGAAAATATTTTCAAATCATTTACTTAACTCTTTAACAAAGAATTTCCATATCAAATCATAACTTTTAAATGGGTCAAAAACTATGTTATTTAAAACATAGTCTGCTGCAAACCTAAAACAATTAATTTTAAGTATAGGAATTTCAAATAATTCCAAATCATTTATTTAAATTTCATATTGGAAAACATTATTTTAGAGCATCCGGGCTTTTTCTTCGATCTGTTCCACCCCTCGTCTAAAAGAAAAAACAAAGGCCAGGTAAGTTCAGAGCACTGGTTTCTCCATTCCTAACCTTAGTTACACACCTTGTTTTACCGTTTAGACCTCATAAGCGGGACAAATGTACTAGTCGTTTCCACATACTCAGTTTGTTATTACATTCAAGGAAATGATTTCTATTATATTGGTTAAGTGTTATAATAACCATTTATTTAAACTCTTTCTATAAGAATTATAAAACTTCCAATTTATCTTTAAAACACTTAATTATTCATTTAAAAACATTTATAAATTATTCTAGAAATAATCGTTAAGTTTAAATCTTTATTGCAAAAGTTATAGAAACTGCAGCAGAAAAGTGCTGCGAAAAGTGCTTAAAACGGCTTATTTGATTAAAACAAACTTTTTTTAATATTTGAAATTTCTTATTTTACAATTCAAATCTCTTTCAAACCATATTAATAGATTTATCAAATTTATTTCATATTTTTATTCATTTAAAAATATCATTTATTAAAAAATTTCTTCTTGGATTTTGAACTGCAAAACCGCGATGTTTTTAGAAAATTGTTTTGGACATTTTAAAAATCTACATAATGAAATCTTGATTTTCTTTCTTCGTTGGAAAACTATGGATATAATAGTACATAAAATTCTTATCTCGAAGGATTTCGAGCTATATTCAACTCTCTACACTTGTTTGAATTCTATGGCGCGAAATCGCGAACTAACGTTACGTGACGCGCCTATTTTTTACTCCAAAATTATTATTTTTCAAAACTTCTCCAAATAGAATTTTAATGTTTATAAAACATTTATAAACCATTTTCAAGCATTTAAACCAATATTTTCCATATTAAATCACTTATTCACTTTTAACCCATTTCAGAATATCATATTATTATACTATTCATTTTCAAACTTTTTTATATTTTAAAACCATTAAGTGGCTAAATAACTTCATATATACATCCATATGGATTTTATTTTTCATTAATTCATCATGGTTAATTTCTTAACCATTTTTGGTATGATTTCTCATAATTTATCACAACCAAGCCAACCATATCAACATCCATATAATCAATCAAGTATTCATCCAAGCATTTAAATTTATTAACTGAACATACTTAACAGTATTTTAAGAAGTCGAATAATTAATGATAACTCGAGTACTCACCATTAGTTCCACTCCACCAATTTTTTCATAGATTTCTGAATCGATTTCGGCAGTACTTCCTTCCCTTTTCCCTGCTCCGAAGCTTCCCGAACTTGCTCCTTTCTTCTCTTTTAGGCTCGGCCTGGGCTACGGTAGGCATGGCCATGCTTTGGATGGTGGTGTGCTCGGCCTTGGGGGTGATGGAGGGAGACCGTGGGTTATGGAAGTGGAGAGGAGGTGGTTTGCACTTATTATGAGGTGGAATACTATATATTTTATTTCTTTACTTTATTTCTCTAATATTTTATTATTATTTTTCTAAGGCATGGAAACCATTAAAACTTTAAAGAAGAAGAGCTTAAGAAAAGAAGAGATGGATGTGTGAAAAATGAGAAAAATGCTTGTGTATTTATAGGAAAAGAAAGAGGAGGTAAGTTACCAAATTACCCATTTGTTAAATTACTAAAATACCTTTGGATATTCTTTTCCAAACTTCACATTACCAAAAGTAAACTTTGAAAGGGAGTGCGGATTAAGGATCTTAAGGCTAATTTAACACTAGAGGGGGTGAATAGTGTTTAATGGATTCGAAGACTTATATGGACTAATTTAAAAATTATGATATAAACAAATGCAGAACTTAATCACAGAACAATCACAGAATCAAACACAGATGCAGAAAGTAAAAAAAGCAGTAAAAGGAAAGAACACAACGGATTTTATACTGGTTCGGAGTTACCCTACGTCCAGTCCTGTACCAAGGCAAACACCTCATACAGATTTTTATTATACCAATGTCGAGATTACAATCCTCAATTTCTAAAGGCCTTGAGGTACCCTCATGTCTTCGAGTCCGGGGCAAACTCTCTTGATTGACGGGACACAAGATCATCCAATTGATTTCCAGGCACAACCACACCTTATAGAAAGACTCGATAAACTTTTGATTACAAATTGATCCTATAACTCTGAATAGCACTTTAATCTTCGAGAGAGGGCAGAGAATCAAACAAGAATGAGATTTTAATTTGATTCACTTGATAAATCGGCAGAATTTCGGCACGATCTTAAAAATATGAAAATTTTAGAATATGGATTTGTGGAGAAGAAGGAGTGAAGAAAATAATAAAATAGTTAGTTAAAAACTTCGTTTGTGAAGGCTATTTATAGACCAGTAACAGTCATAACCATTCGTGAAGATATTTAAACGAATAGACACTTCTTTTGAAAATTGAAACTTTTGAATTTAACGGCCACCATGTCGACATGGGGTATCTCATGATGTCGACATCCCTTAGTTAAAAACAATGTAATTTTTTTTTGAAAATGGTATTGAAAGGAAAACAAGATGAAATGATTCTGGAGTAAAATAAACTAATTTTCCTATGTTTTAAAATAAAGAAGAGTAGAAAAAATATTTTTAGAATGTATATATAAATTTGATTTTAAATCTCAAGTATATATATATATATATATTATAAAAGAATATTTAAAAATCAGAAGATAGTTTTAAAAACAAACGAAGTTTAAAACAAGAGTTTATTTAAAAACAAAAACAAAGAATATTTTAAGGCTAAAACATCTTTTTGAAAATCATTTGAAAAGATAATTTTTAAGGCTAAAACATTTTGAAAGCAGTTTTGAAAATCATTTTGAAGTATTTTTGCAAGCTTCTTCCTGCAGAATTTCTCATCACATCAGGACTCGAGAACTTATACAAAACAAAGATGTTCGTGGGTTTGTAAGCCACTTGTCGTAGGTTTGTAAGCTACTTGTCGTGAGTTTGTAAGCCACTAAGAAGGTAGAAATGGGTTCCATCCCAAATGAAATTTGGAATGAAGATTTCCATGCTATTATGAAGTTTTAACAAAAATTAGACACTTATCTTGAAATCTTGATCTTGATACTCATGAGTCTTCAAACTTGATTTTTTTTCATTCTTGATCTTTATACTGTATAGTCTTCAATAATCAGTACCTGCCTTATATATATCCTGCATAATAATATTCATATATATATATATATCTAGACAATAGTGTTAGTATATAAGTTATAATAAAATAAATTACAAAGGTTGTTGTCATCAAAACCACTATCTCCAGTTCCTAACAAACTTACCATCTCATTAATGCATTTCAAATCTTTAATTTATGTCCTTATCACTTAAGGAGTAAGAAAACTAAAGTAATAATGATGTTTCTTTTGATTTGACAAGTTTTGTTTTTATTAGTTTACTTTTGCTAATGATATTTCTAGAATTTTCTAACCTTAATTAGCAAAAGTAAACTTGATTAACTATTTGTTAATTACTTCATATATGTTATAATGTTTATAAGAATATGTACATAAAGGTGAACGATGTTGCGACAACTTTAAATTGACAAAACATTGAATTTTGACAAAATATTTTATGATCATATTTTGAGGTTTTAGTTAAACTATTTATTTATGTAAACCAAACTTGAAGATAAATTTCTTATCATCTTTAATTAATTAAAACAAGTGTATTTGACTTATAAAATAACATAAAACAAAATCAAAATTCATTTGCAAATATACGACATTGATTTTGTCAATGCACGACGAAATTTGTTAATCACTATAACATAAGTATATATTTGTATAATTATAAAACTTTTATCAACCTAGTATTATCTTTATATAATGATTTTAAAAGCAGTCATTTATCTTTTAAAATAATTTTTTTGACTGTATATCCAACTTTATCGAAAACTGGCTTTTTGTCAATTTTGTCAATGTTATGGTCAAAGTCCAAAATCTTTATTTAATTCTAAAAATAAGTTCACCATTCTTATTTATCACATGAAATATGATTATTTAAGTTTGAATATTCCATTTTCAAAGTGGTAAAATTACGGGTTATTACATACTTACCCCCTTAAAAGAATTTCATCCCTGAAATTACCCCAAAACAAAAGTTTGCCCAAAACGTTTATCTTTAATCTTAATTCCATAGGATATATATTGATCATCTGTATGCAATATATGATTTGATCTCCTATTCGAATTCACAACTTATTTTCTAAACTAGTATCGATCTCCCAACCCACTAGCGTGGACTCTTATCAGGCTTCTAAATCAGAAACCTTTGCTTTCCTTGCATAGTTCTCACTATGATAGAAAACTCAAGTACCTAACCACAAACCCTAATCAATGTTTGCCGTCAAGAATCGAGTGATAAATCCTTTTTTCGGACCGGTGTAAACTTCTCAAAGTTCCGAACTCGAATCTTAGATCACAATTGTATGATGAAATGATCTATGTACCTCCTACGTACTTATTAATCTTCCAAAAATCTTTCATGAAAACATTTCATAAATTTCCAAATATTTTTTCTTTAAAAGTGATCATTTCATTCAAAATTATTTTTGTTTTTTCTTTATAAACATCATTTATCCAAAATATTTATACAAAATATCCATATCTTCTTAAAAGAAATCAACTATCTTTTATTTGGAATAAATCATTAAAATTTTATTTCAAAACTCTTTTTGGATTTTTCTTTGTTAATACATATTATTATAAATTTTATCTCCAAAATTATCTCATGTTTAAATAACTTTCCTTTATTTCTTTAAACTTTTTCAAAAGACTATGATAAAAATTTCATATATTTTAAATTCATCCTTTACTTTATTTTATACAATATATTCTTACAAGATATATTCTTAAATAATTTTCTAAACTTTAAACACCCTTTTTTTATAAAGCTATTTCTTTATAATATTCCTTTGAACTTTTTATTTCTGAATATCTTATTAAATTTGATCGGATATAGGATAAAAGAAGTGCATCGAGAGGATAAAAAAAAGTTTACTAATCAATATCATATTCATACATTCACTTCAAACCCTAGCTTATATTGCAAAATTTAAGAGACAATTTCTAAGGGATACAACTTATTTTGCACTATCATTATAGATATTTGAACTGCTATACATACTATTCTTGGACTTCCTCTGAGGTAGACAGTGCTTTATCTTTGGGGCTTAAGTCATCCAACCTTTCCTTTGGACAGTCCTTCTCTGAATGTCCATATTTATAACATGATCTGCAAGGCCATGAAATCGTGGCTATCTGAATGGTATGCACCTTTGCCGACTTTTCTCCCCTCTTTAAATGACAATCTTGGACTATATGTCCTAATTCAATGCACCGATAACAACACTCTTCCTTCCCTTTTGGGACTTTGGGTTTCTTCTTTGTTCTAGGGCAATCATGTAGAAAATGACCTAGCTTCTTACACTTAAAACAACGTATATCTTTTCGAATAGGTTTTTCTTCCTTTTGTTTATTTATTTTCCTATCACAACAAACTGCATAATGCCCTTCTTGAAAACACCTAAAGCAGTAGATGCCATCATACGCTCCTAGTTTTTGTTTTTCTTCTGCTTCTCTTTTTGCATGTGCTCTTCGTGCCTGCTTTGGAGTCATCCAAAACTCATCACTCGTCCCATAATAAGCCATTCAACCCCTAAGTGATACATTAAGATATCATTAGAAGGTTTATACCATTTACTTCCTTGACTTAAAAATCTTTTATAACTTAATTCAACTTGTTCGGATTTGAGCTTGCCTCCATAATAAATAGAAAATTATTCCAATCGTCACTAAATGAATCAAGACTTATTCAATGAATCTTAAAGGAATGTATCCTATAAAAAATTTCCCCAGTTTACACTCACTTATATATATAATATAATTCTTTTAAAAATAATGTGTCGATATGCCTTGTTAAAAGTTTAGAAATACCTATCGATGCAGTTGTACTTCCCATATCGACCAGAATTTATAAACTACTTAACCGGTAAATCAACACAAAACATTTTATTAGTCACTAACAAAAACGCGCTTATATATATATATATATATAATACACTCAAACTCATTCTAGGGTGTTACTAACCCTATCTCTAATGAGTTACTCATCCTAGGGTAACCCTATCTCTAATGAGACTTACCCCAACAAAGCCTAGGTGTTCGCTTAGCCTAAGCTCTGATACCAAATGTAATGACCCATGTTTCTGTACCCTTTGAATCGACAATAAACCACACATGTCCAACTCAAATTAAACGAATAAGCGGATCATTAAGGGTAGAAGAAAAAATAAAGATGGAACGAAACAAAAAAAACAGAATCTCACACGAATGGAATAAAATAAATTATTTCAACAATAATCTTTATAGTGGAAAATTTTAAAACATATATCAGAGTCTAACTTGATTCAGCCTGGACAGTTATAACACCTGCCCTTACAAATGCTAACAAATAATAAAATAAATGCAGCGGATAATAGGATACGTCCATACATTGATGAATATCTCCAACCGTCTTCAACTAAACCTGAAACTACTTGGATCTAACCTAAGTATTAAAAATACCCGGATCAGGCTTGATAAACCAGCGTGAGATACTCGAAATTTTAAATTTATAGCTCATTACGGTGTTTTCAAAACCTTTAAAAAGAAGGGTATCTCATAAAACCACGCCCACACATAAATATGGACAGGATTTTACCTTATGATAACCAAAACACTTTTTTTACCAAAATAATTTGATATTATCTTTAATGACATTCTTTTGGAAAACATCTTTTCTAATAAATATATATATAAGAAGTATCAATACCCAAACTAAGTCTATGGTTATATATATGGACTGGGTCAAACAAAATATACTAGGACGAACTATATGATACTAAAGGGGTAGCTGAAATGTTTGCAAAGCATTACTGCTATTTTTGGGATACAACTAAAACCGTAAAGCTCGTATTGGAATTGGATTTCAAACATGATAGGGAACCTCGATAACCACGCATGTCAACCGGAACCCGGTGGTTTTTTGTGCAAGCACTTATACACCACTATTCCTCATATTGCCACACTTCTTGATATCCAGTGGCTTCTCATGCAAGGACTCACACACCATAAAACCATACAATAAGGGTCTCGTCCGGGACACCGTGGTGACTTAGATCATATGCCGCCAGTCACCTTGAGGGATCTTACGCCACCATCGTTATACTAAGCTTGAAATATGTAACATAGTTCCTGTATCATTTCCGAGATGTGAGGCTTGGGAGTGAGGTTACGCTCAACTTAGACAAAGTTACGCTTTTCATACAAAACCACGCTTTGATCATAACAGGTTCCTCTTTGAATGCCACATTATTGTTCCTTAATTACACAACTGATTTCTACAAACGTATAACTCTTGATCTCATACGTCACAGGAAAGGGTGTTAAGCTAAGAGAAGTTCCCTTTTCCGCCACCAAGGAGATGATACGTTGATAGAGATCAATTAATATGATCAGAAATGCAATGTCAGACATTCGTCCATACAAGTTTGTTCTGGGACTGAACGAAACCGAATGCACTTCTCCTACTACCATTAGTAGCGAGTAGTCATTGCAGTCCAAAGATTTCAAAATACGATAGGACCACTGCTATAATAAATACCTCTATATTGGGAGCGACCCAGAGAATGTCAACAAGCAGTCCTCCCATTATGAAGATCTTTGGTCTTCAATAATCATCATCTTCAACATGTCTCCACTTCCGAACGTATACATTGGTTTGAAGTGGTTTTCGGATAGGAGTTACCCAAATCCGACCCTGATTCCTACGAAACCAATTATTGATAAAAATATGTTAAGTTCATATGTGACTATCAATCACCATTCAATTTAATTCATCTTTTTATTCATTCATAAATATCTCTTAGAGATATATGCATTATTTTCGGAGTATATGGAACCATTAAGCCTCAATTATCAAATCATTTGGTTAATTTTAAAACTTTTTTAATCTTGGAATAATTCCAAATCAATTCACCTTTTACTTAGGAAAATATTTTCAAATCATTTACTTAACTCTTTATCAAAGATTTTCCATATCAAATCATTACTTTTAAATGGGTCAAAAACTATGTTATTTAAGACATAGTCTGCTGCAAACCCAAAACAATTAATTTTAAGTATAGGAATTTCAAATAATCCCAAATCATTTATTTAAATTTCATATTGGAAAACATTATTTTAGAGCATCCGGGCTTTTTCTTCGATCTGTTCCACCCCTCGTCCAAAAGAGAAAACAAAGGCCACGTAAGTTCAGGGCACTGGTTGCTCCGTTCCTAACCTTAATTACACATCTTGTTTTACCGTTTAGACCTCATAAGCGGGACAAATGTACTAGTCGTTTCTGCATACTCAGTTTGTTATTACATTCAAGGAAATGATTTCTATTATATTGTTTTAAGTGTTATAATAACCATTTATTTAAACTCTTTCTAAAAGAATTATAAAACTTTCAATTTATCTTTAAAACACTTAATTATTCGTTTAAAAGCATCTATAAATGATTCTAGAAAGAATCGTTAAGTTTTAATCTTTATTTCAAAAGTTATAGGAACTGTAGCAGAAAAGTGCTTAAAACAGCTTATTTGATTAAAACTACTTTTTTCTATATGTTTGAAAATTATTATTTTCCAATTCAAATCCATTTCAAACCATTTTAATAGATTCATCAAATTTATTTCATATTTTTAATCATTTAAAAATATCATTTATTAAGAAGTTCCATCTTGGATTCCGAACTGCAAAACCGCGATGTTTTTAGAAATAAAATTTGGACATTTTTCGATATCTACTTATTGAAATCTTGATTTTCTTTCTTCGTTGGAAAATTATGGATATAATAGTCCGGAAATTTTTTATCTTGAAGGATTCCGAGCTATATTCAACTCTCTACACTTGTCTGAAATCTATAGCACGAAATTGTGAACTACCGTTACGTGACGCGCCTATTTTTGACTCCAAATCTATTATTTGTCCAAACTTCTCCAAATAGAATTTTAATGTTTATAAAACACTTATAAACCATTTTCAAGTATTTAAACCAATATTTTCCATATTAAATCACTTGTTCGCTTTTAACCCATTTTAGAATATCATATTATTATACTATTCATTTTCAAACTTTTTTATATTTTAAAACCATTTAGAGGTGGAATACTATATATTTTATTTCTTTACTTTTTTTCTCTAATATTTTATTATTATTTTTCTAAGTCATGGAAGCCATTAAAACTTTAAAAATGAAGAAGAAGAGCTTAAGAAAAGAAGAGATGGATGTGTGAAGAATGAGAAGAATGCTTGTGTATATATAGGAAAAGAAAGAGGTGGTAAGTTACCAAAATACCCCCTTGTTAAATTACTAAAATACCCTTGGATATTATTTTTTTCCAAACTTCACATAACCAAAAGTAAACTTACCATCTCATTAATGCATTTCAAATCCTTACTTTATGTATTTTCACTTAAGGAGTAAGAAAACTAAAGTAATAATGATGTTTCTTTTGATTTGACAAGTTTTGTTTTTATTAGTTTACTTTTGCTAATGATATTTCTAGAATTTCCTAACCTTAATTAGCAAAAGTAAACTTGATTAACTATTTTTTAATTACTTCTTATATGTTATAGTGTTTATAAGAATATGTACATAAAGGTGCAACGACGTTGCAACAACTTTGAATCGACAAAATGTTGAATTTTGACAAAATATTTTACGGTCATATTTTGACGTTGTAGTTAAACTATTTATTTATGTAAACCAAACTTGAAAATAAATTTCTTATCATCTTTAATTAATTAAAACAAGTGTATTTGACTTATAAAATAATATAAAACAATATTAAAATTCATTTGCAAATATACGGCATTGATTTTGTCAATGCGCAAAGAAATTTGTTAGTCACTATAACATAAGTATATATATATATATATCATTATAAAACTTTTATCAACCTATTATTATCTTTATATAATGATTTTAAAAGCAGTTATTTATCTTTTAGAACAATTTTTTGACTGTATATCCAACTTTATCGAAAACCGGTTTTTTGTCAATTTTGTCAATGTTATGGTAAAAGTCCAAAATCTTTATTTAATTCTAAAAATAAGTTTACCGTTCTTATTCATCACATGAAATATGATTATTTAAGTTTGAATATTCCATTTTCAAAGTGGTAAAATTACGGGTCGTTACAGTTGTATAAGAAATTCAATATGACCATTTGCATTCTTTATTCTCATTCACTCTCTTTGCTCGTATTTTGAACTCTCCTTTATTCAGGCATTATTTTACATATAAGCCCCTTTAAGTATATTTATATCTTAATGATCCACTCAAAATACATAATTATAATACTACCACTAACTTATTCCACAAATTAAAAGCGCTCATTAAAAGCTACCAAATACAAAGAGGATGTCATTAAAAATACATTGCTTATGTTAATTTAAGTTTCTTTATTATAATTATTAAATTATATATGCTCATATAGTACTATGTATTATGTAAATCACTTTAGTTCTTCATTTGATCATTTTTAATTTGGGAATATGTTTGTTAATTATTCATGTTATGAATAATCTATTATATATATATATATATATTCTACTATATAAAGTATTTGACCTCCTTGACATTTATCCTTTTTCTTATTTTATCTCGGTCTGAATAATACATGCTCCATAATTTAATATACATTTTTTTCTTTAAGAATTTTCTTTTCATTCAAAGCATATTGATATTAACTTAACGATTAATGGCAACCAATCTCAATTACTCAGTAGACAAAATATCAAAAGCTTTTCTTATTTGTAAATTTTTTCTAAAAGCCTAAAATAAATCTTACTTAGCAATTAACATGTTTAGGTTTCATTTTTCTTAATACTATCTTATTCATCAGTTTAAAAATCCTCATTTATGGCTACTGAATACAAAGAATCTGCTATTAGTGGTCCATTATTTATGTTAATTTTAGTTTTCATATTATAATTCTCAAATTAATTATGCTCATAATTACTCATTTTTCTATCTCACATCTTCATTTTGTCAGATAAATTGGTTTGTAAACTTATTGTACTCTTTTTTTAATAATTTCATTTACATATAGATAAACTATGATTGTTTTTTATGATTGGAGCAAAAAAATGATTTTCAATGTAACAACATGGAATTTCTAACACTTCGTATTTAAATATTGGAATTATTTAAATATTTAAATTTTAGATTTAATGCGATTAAATTGATTTAATAACCTTGTTAATCCCCTTTTAATCAATAACTAATGATGGTGAACTTATTTTTGAAATTTGTTTACAAAAATAAAAACTTTGAAGAAATATCGATAATGTGGCCGAAAATCGTTTTATCGACGAATAGATTTTTTCTTGGTAAAAGTTGTTTAAACATTTTCTACATACACTAAATAACTTAGAAGATCATTAATTAGTAATAAAAATAATTTGCACGAAAACACTCAGGAAAGCTTGTAGAAGCTTCTAGAAGGTTTGAGAGGAAGGAGATATTTGAAGGAGATATATTCCAAGTCATGTGATGTGTATAGTATAGCACATAAAGGTATGAGGGAGATGAGTTAACCAGAAATTCATCGAATTAGTTTTGAAGAGTCCGAGATCGAAATGTGTACCTTATATCACTTCAGAACTAGTATATGAGTCTACATTTTGGAAGCGGATGTGAAGTGGAATGTTATAAAGTTGAAATTTCTATCCTAAGGTTATGTCCCAGTGAGAGGTCAGCGTTAACATTTTAGACTAATGTTATAGAGTTGAATTGTCTATCCTAAGGTTAAGTCCAAGGGATATGTCAGTGTCAGCGTTTGTCTGTCGACTTGTGCTGGAATCCATGGTTCTGTTCGAGTGATGAAGACTCGTAAGAGATGCCAAACGTGACCTCGACATAGGAAATGATAGAAACTAGTGTAGGAGCGTAGTTTGGGGTTTAGCTAACTCACGATAGGGTATTATCAACATATCTAGAGATACTTCCGATATGTGGTCGGTGGGAGTTAATATATAGTATCACTGGTTCATGCCAACGTTCAGGCGCGGACCTGCTATGTTCACCTTATGGTATATTCTATCTAGAGATATACGACACTCAGAGGTACTTTCTGACCTTATCAGGAGGCTGGCCTTAGTTTATCTGGGGTTGCCTTCAATATAAAATTCATATGCAAACATATCTTATCGATTTTAATTTTACTTCAATATTGTTGTGTCATGAGATGCAAGCGGCTCATCTATTTTCTGATTTATATTCTACACCCTAGACATTATCTATTATATCACTTTATGTACTTATTAGATGGGTGGTTCTTTTGAGGGGATAATCATTATGGAGATCTGTGCAGTCTCAAAAGTGCTGTTATATACTAGCTACATAATTTTTGAATTTTGCACACCAGACTTATGTCTGACTCATGATTTTATATTTCATTTATTTCCATGGGTTCTCTTTTAAGAAGTCTAGAAAAGGCTAGTTTTTGTTTATATTCTTTAAAGCTCGAGGAGATGAGCTGGATGCTTTCACCTACTATAATATTTTTATTTCTGCTACATTACTATTATGTATATATCAACACTTGTGAGTACGGGCTGTTAGTCCAGGCTGATGATAGTACTTAGGATTATAACCCTGAAATGTTACATATCTTAAAGTGACAGATTTTACTATCTTCTAATATTATATGTTATCATTCTGTTGGTGATATTTTGATATTGTGTTCTCTTCTTTCTTGTTTTATTTCTTTTTTATTTTACCTTAAAATTTGTCTTTCCAGCAATTGAGTGGTTGGCACACAAATACCATGGATGTATTAGTGTCGACATTAGGGGTTGAAAAGGCGTATCGTTACATCTGATATCATAGCCGAAGGTTAAGCAAGAACCTTAGCTTTGGTGGGATATGACTTATCAAAGATAGGGTAAGCGGCAGTCTAGAATGAGCTGAGTGTATTATACAAATGAGAGCGTATATGTAATTGTTATATATTAGTAACATATATAAGAGTAAGTTGATAGTGTGGTCTAATTTATGCAGGGACTTATTATGTTTATCTATTATCCCTCGTTGATTAGCTCTGTCATGTTAATTAGTTTATGAGCATTGACTATTGTTTGTTGATTATTGATTTATGCTCAACCATTTTACGAGCAGTTTTACCATTGTAATACATGGTTTGGGTAGACTGAATTTGTGGGAGCATTGAAACGAACACCTTTGAATTTAGTTTCACAAGGCGTTTGGTTACAATGTTGGGTTAAAAGTTAACTTTAGCAAAAGATGTTTATTATAATCTAAAGAAAAGATAAGATATTTTGTAAATAAACATTGGTAAAACATTTTATATAAGAAAGTGACTTTATATAATTTTGATTAGAAATATGGTTTATAAACGAAGAGGATTTAAATTGATATTTTGAGAACTTAAATCCTAGTGTCTTTGAAAATGGTTTTCCATATTTTGAAAAATAATACTAGTATTATTTTGAATTTATTTATGAATCCTAATATTTTGAAAGAGATTTTAGATTTGTTCGAGTTCGAGGTTGCTCTCGAAATCGCTAATCGATTCGGAAACAAATTATTTTTATGTTATCTAGTTCGAGTGGCTCAAAAGTGACTAAAAATGGGCAAGAATGTGTTTGGTTGGTAATCACTTCTCATGGACATCGCCTTTCTTAGTAAAGGGAACATATGGTACGACTTGGGAGGACTCGTTTCCATGATATCATTTTTATTTTTCTTGATCTATATGTATATTTTCTATGGATTTTAAAGTATATATTTAGGAAATTGGTTTACGAAATTTAAATCATGATACTTATTAATATTTACTAAGTATTTGATACTGTTTTGAAAAATGATTTTGGTTTAAATCCCAAAAGTATGATTTGATATACAAAAGGTATACGTATATATTTATATTTATTTCAAATGATTTGAGATAAAAACCTAGAGTTTAGTTCTAAAGTTTTTTTAAAGAAATTTTAGATAAAATGAAGAGTTGTTTAATTAAGAGTAGTTTTAGGTAATGTAGATTTTGGTATGAGTTTTCTATAGAAAAGATTGCATGTGTGCTATGTTAATTACCCAAGTGGTAGTGGCATAACCCAAATGATTAAGAAACCCTTTCTTGTTTCCTCTTTGTAGTAAAGTGTATCTAATAAATAAGTGGTACTTTGTTAAGTAAATTTATCGACACATGTATCGTATTCATCAGGATAGTGTGATGTGTTTATCATATTATAATATGATTGCTTGGTAGTTTTCATTGTTAGAAGGAAATGGATTTTTCGACGATTTGGGATAGTCAGAAACTTCTGGATTGTTATTGAACTTGAAGCTAAGTGTTTTTGAAAATATAAAATTGAGTTTCTTTAACTCTTGGATTGAGAAGGTAGTAAGTTAAAACATGTTTTAATTTTATTGAACGTCGATGTTAAGTAAATCATTCAATGTTATTGGATTAACTAATAAACGTCTTTACCATAGGGTTGTCTAGGGAAAGTAGACTCTAGTCTAGAGTTTGGATACCAGTGTCTTGCTCTTCCTAGCTACTTGCCTAACTCAATGGTTAAAAAAGTCAAAAGGTTGACTCGATTATAAGACCCAAAATGGTTTCGGGTCTTCATCTGAATTTTAAAAAGGAAAATGAAATTGATGTTTTCTATCTACTCTTAGGATGTAGTAGAGCATTGTATGAGTAATTAAATGAAATAAGTTGTTATAAAATGTTTTGTAAACAAAGTTATGTCTTTATAAAATGTTTATAAACTTGAAGTTATGTTTTATGAAATGGTTCGTAAACGATTTCAGTATTGAATGAGATATACTATTTGTGTAACTGAATGTGATAACAAAAGAAATTGGTATAAGTTAAGAAACCAATAGGATAAATGCATAAGTTGTACATAGATCATTTTGTTTGCATGGCTGTTTGTGATCAAGTGTTTGAGCACATGATTTCTAGGTGGTTTATATTGGTCTAGGTTGGAGTTTTTCAACCGATTCTTGACGGTAAATACTTGAAACACATTCTTGATATGATCTCAAAGTTTTCTATCATAGTATATGACTATGTAAGGAAAAAAAGTTTCTAATCAAGGAACCCGATCAAAGTTTACACTAGAGAGGTCAAGTGACCTATACTAGTTTGGAAGAGAAATTTATGTGATTGAGTAAGTGATCTGATCGAATATTGTGTAAGGATGGTCCATGTACATGAAAGTGTGTATGCTTGTGCACACTAATTATGGATCGTGTAATATGGACTAACAATATATGCGGAATGTTATTTACAATTTCTATACAAATAAATATTCAATAAACTAACTATAGCAATTCACAGATATAGAAAAGTAAATGCAGTAAACTATAAAAATCACACCAGGGATTTTTATACTGGTTCGGACCTCCCGTCCTACGTCCAGTCCCAGACTTCTATCTGGATTATCACTACCAACTACCTCGCTTCACCTGGAGGAACAGGTTTACAATACCCGAACAGCCGAACGGGATTTCGTGCCTCTTACAACACCAAGGACTTCAACAAAAAACAAATACAATTGCTGTTGACAACTTGTGCTCTTGATAACACTGATTTGTCACTTGTAGTACACCCTTCCTATAATCTTATCCTCAAAATATGTGAATGATGTTTGTGAAGATTGAAGGAAGTATATTACTTATTTGAATCAAAAGATATGAAATAATTTCAATGATTCAATAAGCAATTTGAAGTAGAGAGCTTTTAGAATGCAAGAGTATTTAGAAATTAAGATCAGAATTTTAAAGCAAAGAATTGTTGTATTTCAATCAATGATTTAGACATGTTTATATAGAGAATAAATGGTTGTAACTCTATGTGAAGAGTAGCCATTAACAGATGTGATCATTGATGAAAGGTAAGAGAAGCAACCATTGAAGAAAGAAGTGTCTTTTGGGAAAGGTTGCTTTCTGTTTAAAAACGGTCGACAGGTCAAAAATGACCAGTAGACAAAATTTCAAATATATAGACGTTATGTGCATGTGTGCATGTTCATTTTGCAATTTGCACAGGAACGGTCGACCGCTTGTTTTTGTACCGGTCGACCGGTCCTTGTTAAATTGCGCAGTGAATGTGCAATGCCATCCAAAACGTATATACATCGATTATATTGAGGTGCATGATTATTTGAGGATAGATTTTAACATAAATAATACTACTAACATACCAAATAATCAACCTCTAACGTATGAAGCTCTTTGTGTCTCAATGAATAACTTCTTTTTGTCGATCACGGTTTATCCCTTTCTCAGAAATCAAAACTATATAAAAATCTTGACTCAACAGTACATCGTACAGGCTTTAGTATATTTGTATGCTATGTTTTGTTGGCTTATGGAGAGTTTAGGGAATGACCCTCTAAATTGTTATGAGGTAGCATAAATAATCATCAAAGTAATAACCTAAGGCTATTGAGCGTAAGGTATGCTTAGTAGATTATTTATCATCCTTGTGCGATGAGAGAGTTTTTGAACCTGAGCAAACTATGAGCTTTGTTTGCTATTATTTTGAATACTGTTAAGTATTGTTTTGAGCTTGCTTTTTGTGTGTGTTGGAATTTCTAGGACAATTTGTTTTAAGTGGGGGAGAATGTAACGACCCGGAATTTCGAACACTTCGTATTTAAATATATGAATTATTTAAATATTTTGAATTTTAGATTTAATGTGATTAAATTGATTTAATAATCTTATTAACCCCCACTTAATCAATACCTAGTGACGGTAAACTTGTTTGAATTTGTCTACAAAAATAAATACTTTGAAGAAATACTGATAATGTGATCGAAAATTGTTTTACGATAAACAGCTTTTTTTCGATAGAAGTTGTTCTAGCTTTTTCTACATGCAATAAATAACTTAGGAGATAATTAATTAGTAAAAAATATAATTTGCACTAAAACACTTAGGAAAGCTTCTAGAAGGTTTGAGTGGAAGGAGATAGTTTCTAAGGTATGTGATGTGTAAAGTAGAACACATGGAGGCACGAGGAGGTGAGCCTTCTTGGCCAGAAATAGGGGGTGAGTGGGAGGTTAGAGCACACCACTTGAAGCCTATATAAGGCCGTGTATAGTTCATAGATTCACTTTTGCATTTTTACAAAGTTAAACCAAAGCTTTCATTTCTATTCCCTTCATTAAATTTATAAACTAAAATCAATTCAAAACAACTTCAAATCACTCCAAACTCTTGTAGACGTCTTACAACAGCATAGAAAAACTTTTTAGAAACTTGGAGCTGGAAGAAAAATAGCACAGCTCCCCCTAAATCCCTAGTCCATGAGCAACTAAGGGGTATTTTACCCTAGGCCAAGAGCAAGGTGAAGGTAGGAAGGTGTTCTAGTGGTTGTTTGTTTGAGGTAGGAAGAAGGAGGCTTGGTCGAGGCTTGAGCATGGTTGTAACTTGTTGATGGTTGATCTAAATCACCATTTAAAAAGTATATGAAGTGTATAATGCTTGTTTATATTATAGTTGTTATCCCGCTTTTTGGTCAAAGCCGGGATATCAAACAAATCGACAAGAAAGGATGGGTATCAGGATTGGAAGTCGATTAGAGACAAGGTTGTGATCGATGTCGTCAAAATTTGACCGGGTTCCGATCGGGACGAAATCGATTGGAGATGATGATAAGGACTAGGAGAGGCTATATTTCAAGTTTCAGGTTGATCGGAGTTCATATGAAGGACATATGGATGGATTACGATGTGCAGGGAATGGTTCGAATCGATGCACTTCGCATCGATCAAGAGGATGGCGGTTCGAATCGATACGTTTCGTGTCGACCATAAAGTAAGGACTTCGAATCGATACCGTTCGTATCGATCGAAAAGTAAAGGCTTCGAATCGATACCGTTCGTATCGATCGATATGGGTTCGGTTCAGTGAAGTTCGCATCGATCAAGTTCTGGTTCGACTCAATGTACACCGCATCGATGGGATAGATATGAAGAAGTTCTTTGTATCGATCAATGTTGGATCGATACGGAAAGGAAAAAGCAACTGTGGGATTTTGGTTCGTATCGATCGCCTGGGGATCGATACGAAGAAGGCGTTCGAGATGGATACATTGGGAGTTGGCTTCGTGGATGTGAAGTCATGGATACGAAGGAAACGATTAAAGTGGCATAAAGTTATGGATTCGACTTGGATGTGAAAGATCGATACGAAGGATGGGTAAGTGCATGGATTCGAAGGACTCTGGGACAATGTTCGTATCGATCGTGTTTGAATCGATCGATACGAAGGGAATGATCAGAGCGATACGAATGGGAGGATACGAACTGGTTGTATGTTTGAATCGAGGGAATAGGAGTTCAACACGGAGAAATATCTGGAATGACTCGATCCGCTCGGCGAAAAAGATGGATCAACACGAAGAACGCGCGCCACGTCAATCTTCTAGCACGTGTATGGATCGATTCGAAGCAATGGATTCGAATCTGATCGATTCGAACGGAGCACTACAACCGGAAACGTCAACTTGAATCGATCATAACTTGAGATCTATAAGTCCAAATGCTATGAAATTTTCACAGTAGCTTACTGGCAACCTAAGGAATGTTCATGCCAAATTTCATCTCAATCAGAGCAAAACTTGATCGATTCGAAGCAAGGGTCGAATCGATCCCAAAGTGGGCCCGGATTTCCAGAAAGCGGGCATGTGGGCCCCCTGACGTACTGGAACTGGTCTTCCTTCAATTTAGGCGAAATACCAGCCTCCTACACCTATAAATAGAGCCCCTGGTCATTCAGAAAAGAGGTCGGACAATTTTGAGAGCTAAAGAGCGCCCGGACTCTGCCAGATTTACTCCAGATCACCATTGCTGCCTTAGATTCAGATTATAATCATAAAATCCGTTGCACTACGCGATAGGAAATTGTTATCTTCAAGCATCGATCAATAAAAGATAAAAACTTTGGAGTGGACGTAGGCCGGAGATAGCCGAACCACTATAAATCTTGTGTTTTTGTTCATTATTTCTGGATTGCTATTTGTAGTTTGTTTAGATCTGAGATTTGTGTTTGAATATTGCTGATTTGTATTCATACACTGGTGCTTTCACAACATTCGGGGTTTGTGACCATTTTTGGCGCAAACATTTTGGTGCTTTCACTGAGAACAACTAGCACCCGCTACACCAGATTCAAAGTTTAGATTTGAAAGTTTGAAGGATTCAGATTGACTTAACAATGACTCGACAAACAAGGCAAAGAGCTGAGAGAAGCCAATAGGGAGGAAGTCAAGAGGCATCCTCCGGAGCTGGAGAAGGACAAGCTTCGATTTACATTACGAGAGACGAAATGGAAGCTATGGCAAATTCATTGCATGAGAGGTTGCTGAAGAGTCAACAGGATATGATGCAGACTTTCTTCGAGCAGATGAGAGCTGTAGGAACACAGAACCTTGTACCAACTACAACGACTGCAAATGTGGAACAAGGAACTAGGGTTGCGGAACCCAATGGAGGACAGAATACAGAACCGGAAGGCAATCAACAAGGGCTTGGGGGCAGGCCCACAGGATCCAACGTAGAAGGACCTTTGGGAGGAGTTCAGCAGGCTAGAGCCAACGTTGCGGCTAATGAGCCACATGAAGAATATGTGCCGGAGTTCCCTCCGGAGCATGGGGGGCAACACCTAACAGGCAATGCTGGATTAATGGAAATCATTAGGAAGACTATGCGTGGAGGTTCGATCAATAGAGACTTGGAAGGAGTGAACAGGAGTCCGTTCGCTCGGGAAATCAGGATGGCTCAGAATCCACCTAAGTTCAAGTTACCTAGTGTGGAAGTATATAATGGAAAGGCTGACCCGACTGATCACTTGATGAGATACACTAGACACATGGAAGTGCTGGGGGCATCGGAGGAAGTGATGGCCAGATGTTTCCCTTTATACTTGACAGACCTAGCGGCAATGTGGTTTAGGCAGCTGGAGGAAGGATCTATCAGGAATTGGAGGGAATTGGTGGATATGTTTTTGGGACAGTTTCGGGTTCATATCAAAAGACCTAAGAACGTGATGACGTTAACATCGGTAAAGCAAAGAACGGATGAATCGCTTAGAGCATTTTTAACTCGATTTAATGCGGCGGTTTCTTCGGTGGATCGGCCGGATCCATCGATGGTTTTGATGGCGGTAGTGTCGGGAGTCAGAGAGGATTCAGATTTTAAGGTATCTTTAGTACGAGACCCACCACTGGATCTCGGGGAATTCTTTCACGAAGCTGAAAGATTTCTTCGGCAAGAAGATGCATGTATGGACTTAAAGCTAAAAGAGGTGAATGTGACCGGGGGTGGAGGACCATCCGACGGAAGCTCGGATAAAGATAAGGGAAAAAGGAAGCTGGACGAAAATTCTGAAAAAGCTAGGAAGCGATGGAAAGATCCAAAGTTCTCCACATACACAGAATTGAATGAGACGCTGGAGCGGATTTACTTGGAAACTCGGAATCGCCTTCCTTACCGAAGGCCGGCTAGAAGAGAGCCATCTGAACGGGAAAGGGCATCAAGAAGGCACTGTGTCTTCCACGATCTGGACGGGCATGATACCAACAGCTGCAGGCATTTAAAGGACATAATTGAGGAGCATGTGAGGAATGGACAGTTGAGGCAGTATGTTGGGGTGCGGAATGCAGCGGTGGAGCAGGAGCAACCACCGCCTACCTTGAGCCATGATGGTGCGAGGCCCAGGAATGATGGTCGATTGGTCATCCATTGACCAGGATAATATGGAATAAGTAACAAACCGTTGGCAAGCAACCGAGTCATTTACATATGTATGGGGACGGAGATAGCCCCTAGGCATGCTCTGAATGATGATAAAATGCGAAGCCATGGTTTGCGAAATCTGTTTTCTTTTGTTTTTGGATTGGACACTTATTTTTCTGGTTTGGTTTTTGGAGTTTGGATTGAACTCCTGATTTTGCTCGTTTCTCTGGTTTTGGCATTCATTCGGATGATTGTTCTCCGTTTTGGATGATGATTTTGATTTTTGGTATGAATTTCTGGTTTTCTGATTTGATTCGGATTTTGGATTGGATTTTGGTTGGATTCTTTTTGGTTTTCGATAAACGGTCGTCAGGTGTGGATTACGCCTGGCAAGGGGTGAGTCTTTTTGCCCGAACGTGGTAAATTGACTCATTCAGGTCGTCGAGTATGGACTATGCTCGACAAGGGTCCGGAGCGACCAGGATTCGGCTTAGGACTTAAGCCATGGCATTACTTACGTCCAGGGACACTGGACCACGGTTGTCAGGTGTGGATTGCGCTTGGCAAGAACCCGGAGAGGTTAGCTCAACGTCCAGGGACACTGGATCACGGTCGTCAGGTGTGGATTGCGCTTGGCAAGAACCCGGAGAGGTTAGCTCAATGTCCAGGGACACTGGACCACGGTCGTCGAGTGTGGATTGCGCTTGGCAAGAGCCCAGAGAGGTTACAGATTTGGATATCGACCCGGAGAGGTCTTGGATTCGGTTGTTGGATAAGGATGGATTAATAACTCAGTCTACGAGTTCGGATGGGCATGGAATTTGCTATGGACTTTGGATATCGGATACAGAATTATTCAAAACACGCCTTCTTATCACAAGGCATGTTTTGGGGGGCAAATGTTATCCCGCTTTTTGGTCAAAGCCGGAATATCAAACAAATCGACAAGAAAGGATGGGTATCAGGATTGGAAGTCGATTAGAGACAAGGTTGTGATCGATGTCGTCAAAATTTGACCGGGTTCCGATCGGGACGAAATCGATTGGAGATGATGATAAGGACTAGGAGAGGCTATATTTCAAGTTTCAGGTTGATCGGAGTTCATATGAAGGACATATGGATGGATTACGATGTGCAGGGAATGGTTCGAATCGATGCACTTCACATCGATCAAGAGGATGGAGGTTCGAATCGATACGTTTCGTGTCGACCATAAAGTAAGGACTTCGAATCGATACCGTTCGTATCGATCGAAAAGTAAAGGCTTCGAATCGATACCGTTCGTATCGATCGATATGGGTTCGGTTCAGTGAAGTTCGCATCGATCAAGTTCTGGTTCGACTCAATGTACACCGCATCGATGGGATAGATATGAAGAAGTTCTTCGTATCGATCAATGTTGGATCGATACGGAAAGGAAAAAGCAACTGTGGGATTTTGGTTCGTATCGATCGCCTGGGGATCGATACGAAGAAGGCGTTCGAGATGGATACATTGGGAGTTGGCTTCGTGGATGTGAAGTCATGGATACGAAGGAAACGATTAAAGTGGCATAAAGTTATGGATTCGACATGGATGTGAAAGATCGATACGAAGGATGGGTAAGTACATGGATTCGAAGGACTCTGGGACAATGTTCGTATCGATCGTGTTTGAATCCATCGATACGAAGGGAATGATCAGAGCGATACGAATGGGAGGATACGAACTGGTTGTATGTTCGAATCGAGGGAATAGGAGTTCAACACGGAGAAATATCTGGAATGACTCGATCCGCTCGGCGAAAAAGATGGATCAACACGAAGAACGCGCGCCACGTCAATCTTTTAGCACGTGTATGGATCGATTCGAAGCAATGGATTCGAATCTGATCGATTCGAACGGAGCACTACAACCGGAAACGTCAACTTGAATCGATCATAACTTGAGATCTATAAGTTCAAATGCTATGAAATTTTCACAGTAGCTTACTGGCAACCTAAGGAATGTTCATGCCAAATTTCATCTCAATCGGAGCAAAACTTGATTGATTCGAAGCAAGGGTCGAATCGATCCCAAAGTGGGCCCAGATTTCCAGAAAGCGGGCATGTGGGCCCTCTAACGTACTGGAACTGGTCTTCCTTCAATTTAGGTGAAATACCAGCCTCCTACACCTATAAATAGAGCCCCTGGTCATTCAGAAAAGAGGTCGGACAATTTTGAGAGCTAAAGAGCGCCCGGACTCTGCCAGATTTACTCCAGATCACCATTGCTGCCTTAGATTCAGATTATAATCATAAAATCCGTTGCACTACGCGATAGGAAATTGTAATCTTCAAGCATCGATCAATAAAAGATAAAAACTTTGGAGTGGACGTAGGCCGGATGTCATGGCCCGCAAATCCGTACCTCTTGATTAACCACTAATCTCCATTGATTAACTCAAAATGAACGGGAATACGAACTATGATGGTTTAAGAAGAAGAAAAAGGCAGAAGAAGAAGAAAAGAGAAAGAAGAACAATAGAAACAGAAAACAATATCAGAATCTTACACATCGCAGCGGAACAATATATAATAAATAATCACTAGTCTTTTAAAACAAAGAATTATATCTGTTTTATACATACATCAACAGAGTCAATATACAACTCAATACAATACATCACATCAATGGACAGTTGTATAAACTTGTCCTCATACAGAATACACAGCGGAATAAAATAATATCAGATACAAATACGGATGATACGTTACGCCATCCAGCTTATCTCCAAAGCTCCAGAATATCCAGAATATCCTGATAACATAACTCTAGGCTGCCCGTGTGGAAATTGGTGGGCACCCAGAGTTTAGAAGGGAACAATAAACTCCGAGTCAGTCATGGTGACTGGTGTGAGATCGTAAAACAGTTATTCTTTAAAATAAACAACAGGAAAACTTTAATGTCAATTCGCAATGCTTTTGGAAAATGAAACTACCATAAGACCTCCCACCACACACACAATGCAAACGCAGACTTGGAGGAGATTTCTTCTTATGTTAGTCAAAGATGCTTACTACGCAAAATCAAATCATTTTGGATATTATTATTAGTGCATAGTGGAAAACATTTCGAAAGTAGAATATAAATCTTAGCCAGCATAGGTACCATTATATTATGCCTGCTATAGCTGCCTCCTGAGGAGACAGGTTATACAATTGAAATCGTAAAGGCTTGTATTGTTTCTTTGGATTTCCAACAAATGGTCAGGCTAAGGAACTTCCTTTTCCACGATGGGTACGTCCCTGGAATAGACGACCCGAGAACCTAACGTTACGGTTAGATCTCTGCCAACACAAGGCCGGGTTACCTCTGCAAAAATAGGTAACTACTGACACGCGTATGCCATCCCCCGATCGTCACCGATCTTCCCGAGGATCCCCGATTCGCAACAACCACAAAGTAATAAATTTGCAGCAACCACAGAGGTTAAGTATCTGGGCTCCATACCATGATACCACCTTTATCCAGAAGGAATGACATACACTAAGGGGCGCTACTCCCTAGAACCTTGCTGCATCCTTCCTGTTTCGACCATTTCCGGGGTGTGAGGCTCGACGAAGTCTCGTCCACAAAGCTACGCTTTCTACAAAGCCCTGCTTCGGGTCAAACAAATGATCAACCTATGATCACAAAGATATAAGATCAAACAAATGATCATATCACAAATGATCAAACACTGATCATTTCACAGCAACACTCAGTATGCCACGTTACCAAATTGGGAGTATATCGCTGATAAATTTCAACTACATAACCTTTGAGCTCGTACGTCTCAGAGAAGGGTGTTAAGCTAAGAGAATAAATTCTCCGCCACCAACAGATATGTATTTGAAAGAAATCAGCTTTATATCTCAAATTGTAACGTCAGACATACAATCCATACAAGTCTGTTCCGGGATCGAACAGAACCGAAGGCACTTCTCATGAAGCCCTTACATATCCGGATAAATTTTCAATCACGTCGGGACTTCCCGTCACTAAGGGTGATAAAACCTCTAAATCGGAGATCAGCCGATGTAGAGTAACTCGACGGTAATCCTTCCGTTTTCAAAAATATCCGGTCTTCAACACCGGTCTTCAAATGCGATTCATAACGACGTATCACATATTCGGAATGGGTTATACGACCCCATGGTCCTTTCCCGGCTAACCCGAATAGTGAGCGATTATTCAAAAATAAGTGTGGCATTCAAATTCATCCAATTCACAACAAATACCTATCTAAAGGTAATTATTGATAGTCGGTTAGTTAACTATCAATAAAGATGCGCAACATCATCAGATTCCAAATAATTTTCCAAATTATTGTATCTTTCAAATATCTTTACTAGATATATAATTTCCACACTTAACCATTTGAAAACAATTTCAAATCAATTTCCACATTTCATTTTATCTTTGAAGATAAAATCTCAAAACAGTTCATTTCATATTGGAAAAGCATTTCCATACTTATTTAAAAATAAGTATTTCACAAATCTATTTATTTTCAACATTTGAAAATATTTGATATACTTAAATCAATATTAAGTATATATTCATTCTTTAAGGAAATCATAAATTTTAACATCTATTTGAGTCAAAAACGAATGTTGCGTAGAACATCGTTACGACGACTCGAAATCACTAGTATAGGGATTCGGATTTTAAGATAGGTATATATAAATCCCAATACTACATAAAACATTTTCTTTCGAAAATCATTTACTATAACAACAGTGTTATAGTCCATCATTTCCTTATTTCTCGAAAACGTCTATTTCAACAATGAATGTTGAAATCTATGCTTTCGATTCATAATACACTTTAAATCTCATTTCTTTAAAATGTTTAACTTCATTTTTAATATCATTTCTAAAAAAAATAAATCCATTTCATTCAATAATATATTCACTGTTCAAAATCGTGAATATAATTCACTAATTACTTTTCACTATTTTCTACACATTTTATTTCGAGGATAATTCGCTATCCAAAATCGTGAATATATTCCCTTTAATAACCTTCTACATTTAATTTATCAAATTCAATTGATTTCGAATTTATAAAACAACGTTTTATAAATTTTATTTTTATATTTTATAACAACTTTGATTTATAAATCTCCTTTATAAATCAATTCGATAAATATTCCATTTAAAGGCAAAAATCCAATTTATAAGTAAACTTCTTATAAATCTTTTATTCTAAAATTTCATTCATTATATAACTTCACACTTTATAAATCTATAAACTTCATATCTTCACAATTTATAATTCTATAAATTTTCTATCTTCACAATTTATAATTCCATAAATTTCCTATCTTCACAATTTATAAAACTCGTTTTAAATTCCAATAATTTTAATTGATAAATATCAATTTTGTACATCTTTTACATACATCGTTTTTAATAATTCAAAATCCAAATTTAAACTATTTTATAAATTACTTAACTATTTATTTCAAAAATCATCTTTTGGTTATATTTCACAAACATTATAATTTCCATAACTTTAAATTTATAACATTTATTTATTTAAGATAAATAAATTCAAAAATTTAATAAATCGTATACTTTCCAAAAATCACTTCAAAATCCTTTTTAAAGTAAAAATCGTTATTTTTTTTAAAACTTCAAAAGTTTGAATCCAATGATGCAACGCACCAATTAGTCCATCACACATCAAACATCATATATCATCATATGAGAACAGAATATATACCAATATCTGTAAATAAATAAATACAGTTGAGGAATCCAGTTGGATCCCTCCAACCTGTTTCCCTGCATCCACAGACGTTAGCACAATACCAATTCCACTTCGAGGTGGAATATCGCGGTATATGGGTTTTATAAAAATATCCGCTTACTAACGGCGCAATAGGGTCTCATCCGCTATACGAGGCGGGAAATCAATCAATCCAATATATACATATGCCAATATGTATATATTGCTATATATATATAGATATATCCTACTATATCTAATATCACATCCAAACAACAATCAATAACTGCAAACATCAATTTTTGAGTGAGAAAAATCTCACCTTAGCTTTAATTTGCAATCCCATTTGAAGAACTCGAGAGGAAGGGCACGCGATGTACTCGAATTGATTTTATTTCGAACGAAGGGAGATTTTTGAGTTTAGCCATTATTTTCTCTGATTTGAAAAACTGAATGATAAGGGATGGGGATGAGATTATTTAAAATTTGAGGGAGGAATGGTTTTCGTGATGGCTGCACGATCTCTTCGTGATTTCTGCGTGATTGTTGGCGTGAGTTAAGGGAAGACGACGTGCTAATGTCACCCAATTTAAATTTTAAATTTAAATTCAATTCAATTTGATTTCGACGCGTTTTTGTGTCGTGTGCTCACATATCAACTCCAAAAAATACGAAATTTGAAATCCGGTAATAACAAACTATTACGGACCCAATGGAACTGGTTTCGTCGAATTCCGAGACTGCGCCTCGGAAGGCTATTTTTAAATATCGATTCAAACAATTAAATTCAAAACTGAGCAAAACAGTTTAAAATTCAATTCTGAAAGTTCGATTATCTTCGGTATTATCAATATGAATTTTAGAAGCTTTTCGAAATATTTTTCTTCAACTTTAAATTAAATATTCAAATTTTTATTCAGCATTCAATAGATTAAATTTTAATGTTAATTGCAAATTTCAAAGTTCAATCGGGGATTCAAATTAAATCATCGTTCAAATATTTAAAATCAATTAAATATTTTCAATTTAATTTGTTCAAAATTCTGGGTCGTTACAAACTCCCCCCCTTAAAAGAATTTCGTCCTCGAAATTACAAGTTAGGAAAAATGGTCCTTAACTCGTCTATTATTTTTCACAATCCAATAGTTTCATCAAATTTATCAAAACAAATCTTTCTACTAAAGATTCGTTATAAATTCAACTAACTTTCTAAACATTTTCAAAATCTTCAGACATCATTGTTTACTTCAAAATTCAAATTTAAATTCAAATTTAAACTTAAACTTTCAAAATTTTCTCAAAAATTTTCTAACGCCCTAAATTTCCAAAAAATTTCGCCAGCGTCTCCTTTGCGCGGCTAATACGGTACTACTACAAAACGTCCCTACGGACTCTCAGATTTCAAAAAGAAAAAGAAAAAGCCAAGCGGCTAGACAAGAAATCATCAAATTTCATATTGAAACTGAAAGACATACCTTTTGTCGAGCAATTCAAATTTATCTTCGAAATTAAATTCCAATTCCTTTACACCTGTATATCCTACTAGCCATAATATCTAGTTACATATATTCAAACCATTTTGCAAATTTTATTACAACATTTTCAATATATACTTCTTATATCATCTCTAATTCACTATTGAAGTTATATATTCTTTTCATTCAATTTTATATTTCAATTTCATTTGCATTCAATTTACAATTCCAATTTAATTTGGATTCGGTTTATCTCCTGAATATTGAATTTATCAATTATCTGTCATTTACAACTGCACTATCTTAAATTAGTTCCAATTACTAATTCAAATTGATATCAATTCAATTTATTTTAATTCTACTTCGGTTAAATCTACTTATCTTTAAACTGGATTTCCAATTTCCATACGAATTTTAATTCATCTTTCAATTCACATTATTCAATTCAATTCATTTGCTAACAAATTCGAAATGAATTTCAACTTTCAATTTCATTTTCATTTAATTGATTCACTTGTACTTACTTTATTTTAACTTCATTCTTTAAGTTAAATTATTCTATCAAAATTCTAATTGTATAAGTTATCAACTAAATAATAGAAATATTTTTATATATTACTCCAGAGTCTTTTCAACTTTTTCAAAACCATTTTTGAAAACAAATAAAATTATCTTTTGAATTTCCAAAACAAAACCCAAATTTTCAAAACAACTTCCATTTAAAACAATTTGGCAGCAATTCCTCGTTTGGAAACCCGAAAATGAACACCGGTGATGTCGCGATCATCATCGGAATTATTTTCCAGCGACCGAAAAGAGTTTAGAGCTTTTATCTCTCCAAAATACTTTTCAAAACCTTTGAAATTCATTTTCAATCAAAAAGAAATTTAAATTTCCAAATCTCCAAAATTTTCAAATTCTTTTCAAAACATTTCCAAAAACTTCTCTGGAATTCCGTTTTAAATTACAATTCACATTTATAATTTACATTCTTTAATTTCATTTGTATGTGAATTTTATTTCTTAAATCTTTGGTTATTACTTTATTTCTTATTCAATTTTCAATGTTATTATTTTATAACAACCAAACATCCATATATTATAGTACTTCATAGAAAAACATTTCTTTTCTATACAAAAATAGTTTTGGGTAAAATTATTTCATTTACCCTATTTAAAACAATACTATGTCGTCTTGCCTCGTTTAAGTGTTTAGAAATCCCTATCGATAATATGGCGTCCCACATACCGACCAAAATTCATAAACATCTCAACGGATAAGCAAACACAATATAAAACATTTTTATATTCACTAACAAATACGCGCTCGTATCTATTATTACACTCAACTCATTCTAGAGTACTGCTGACTCTATCTCTAATGAGTAACACCCAACAGAGCAGGGTTGTCGCTTAACCATATGCTCTGATACCAATTGTCATGGCCCGCAAATCCGTACCTCTTGATTAACCACTAATTTCCATTGATTAACTCAAAATGAACGGGAATACGAACTATGATGGTTTAAGAAGAAGAAAAAGGCAGAAAAAGGCAAATGCGATTCATAACGACGTATCACATATTCAGAATGGGTTATACGACCCCATGGTCCTTTCCCGGCTAACCCGAATAGTGAGCGATTATTCAAAAATAAGTGTGGCATTCAAATTCATCCAATTCACAACAAATACCTATCTAAAGGTAATTATTGATAGTCGGTTAGTTAACTATCAATAAAGATGCGCAACATCATCAGATTCCAAATAATTTTCCAAATTATTGTATCTTTCAAATATCTTTACTAGATATATAATTTCCACACTTAACCATTTGAAAACAATTTCAAATCAATTTCCACATTTCATTTTATCTTTGAAGATAAAATCTCAAAACAGTTCATTTCATATTGGAAAAGCATTTTCATACTTATTTAAAAATAAGTATTTCACAAATCTATTTATTTTCAACATTTGAAAATATTTGATATACTTAAATCAATATTAAGTATATATTCATTCTTTAAGGAAATCATAAATTTTAACATCTATTTGAGTCAAAAACGAATGTTGCGTAGAACATCGTTACGACGACTCGAAATCACTAGTATAGGGATTCGGATTTTAAGATAGGTATATATAAATCCCAATACTACATAAAACATTTTCTTTCGAAAATCATTTACTATAACAACAGTGTTATAGTCCATCATTTCCTTATTTCTCGAAAACGTCTATTTCAACAATGAATGTTGAAATCTATGCTTTCGATTCATAATACACTTTAAATCTCATTTCTTTAAAATGTTTAACTTCATTTTTAATATCATTTCTAAAAAAAATAAATCCATTTCATTCAATAATATATTCACTGTTCAAAATCGTGAATATAATTCACTAATTACTTTTCACTATTTTCTACACATTTTATTTCGAGGATAATTCGCTATCCAAAATCGTGAATATATTCCCTTTAATAACCTTCTACATTTAATTTATCAAATTCAATTGATTTCGAATTTATAAAACAACGTTTTATAAATTTTATTTTTATATTTTATAACAACTTTGATTTATAAATCTCCTTTATAAATCAATTCGATAAATATTCCATTTAAAGGCAAAAATCCAATTTATAAGTAAACTTCTTATAAATCTTTTATTCTAAAATTTCATTCATTATATAACTTCACACTTTATAAATCTATAAACTTCATATCTTCACAATTTATAATTCTATAAATTTTCTATCTTCACAATTTATAATTCCATAAATTTCCTATCTTCACAATTTATAAAACTCGTTTTAAATTCCAATAATTTTAATTGATAAATATCAATTTTGTACATCTTTTACATACATCGTTTTTAATAATTCAAAATCCAAATTTAAACTATTTTATAAATTACTTAACTATTTATTTCAAAAATCATCTTTTGGTTATATTTCACAAACATTATAATTTCCATAACTTTAAATTTATAACATTTATTTATTTAAGATAAATAAATTCAAAAATTTAATAAATCGTATACTTTTCAAAAATCACTTCAAAATCCTTTTTAAAGTAAAAATCGTTATTTTTTTTAAAACTTCAAAAGTTTGAATCCAATGATGCAACGCACCAATTAGTCCATCACACATCAAACATCATATATCATCATATGAGAACAGAATATATACCAATATCTGTAAATAAATAAATACAGTTGAGGAATCCAGTTGGATCCCTCCAACCTGTTTCCCTGCATCCACAGACGTTAGCACAATACCAATTCCACTTCGAGGTGGAATATCGCGGTATATGGGTTTTATAAAAATATCCGCTTACTAACGGCGCAATAGGGTCTCATCCGCTATACGAGGCGGGAAATCAATCAATCCAATATATACATATGCCAATATGTATATATTGCTATATATATATAGATATATCCTACTATATCTAATATCACATCCAAACAACAATCAATAACTGCAAACATCAATTTTTGAGTGAGAAAAATCTCACCTTAGCTTTAATTTGCAATCCCATTTGAAGAACTCGAGAGGAAGGGCACGCGATGTACTCGAATTGATTTTATTTCGAACGAAGGGAGATTTTTGAGTTCAGCCATTATTTTCTCTGATTTGAAAAACTGAATGATAAGGGATGGGGATGAGATTATTTAAAATTTGAGGGAGGAATGGTTTTCGTGATGGCTGCACGATCTCTTCGTGATTTCTGCGTGATTGTTGGCATGAGTTAAGGGAAGACGACGTGCTAATGTCACCCAATTTAAATTTTAAATTTAAATTCAATTCAATTTGATTTCGACGCGTTTTTGTGTCGTGTGCTCACATATCAACTCCAAAAAATACGAAATTTGAAATCCGGTAATAACAAACTATTACGGACCCAATGGAACTGGTTTCGTCGAATTCCGAGACTGCGCCTCGGAAGGCTATTTTTAAATATCGATTCAAACAATTAAATTCAAAACTGAGCAAAACAGTTTAAAATTCAATTCTGAAAGTTCGATTATCTTCGGTATTATCAATATGAATTTTAGAAGCTTTTCAAAATATTTTTCTTTAACTTTAAATTAAATATTCAAATTTTTATTCAGCATTCAATAGATTAAATTTTAATGTTAATTGCAAATTTCAAAGTTCAATCGGGGATTCAAATTAAATCATCGTTCAAATATTTAAAATCAATTAAATATTTTCAATTTAATTTGTTCAAAATTCTGGGTCGTTACACCGGAGATAGCCGAACCACTATAAATCTTGTGTTTTTGTTCATTATTTCTGGATTGCTATTTGTAGTTTGTTTAGATCTAAGATTTGTGTTTGAATATTGCTGATTTGTATTCATACACTGGTGCTTTCACAACATTCGGGGTTTATGACCATTTTTGGCGCAAACACTAGTATTTGTTTAACTATATATTATTTCTTTTCTCTTGTGTGATTATTGCTTTGGAAAGAAAATGGCATATATAAATGATGTGTTTGGACTTGTATGACTACCTATGACTTGTTGCATAGCCCTGAAATAAAGCATATAGGGTTTGGACTTGGATTTGAATCAGACCTAATTTGGAAGTGGTTTTATAGCGATAGTCTCTACAGAAGCACTTCAAAAATGCCTTGTGTTTAACATTTTCTATAGAAATTTGTAAAGAGATCCTTAGATGTTTCTCATCATATTTGTGATGTATTGTGTGTATATGGTTATTGTAAAAAGTTGGGATGCTAAATAGTTTATTATCATATCGAAAAGGGGTAAAACTTTCATGCTTATAAAACTGGCCCAGTTCATAGCCATTCACAATAGTCAGTCCCAGCAGTTTAAAAAGGCTAGCTTTGCCTTTGAAACACTTTTTATAACATTCTAAAAATGTTGTCTTTTCTATTTTTAATTTGCTTTGAAATGACTTTAAACTTAAGGATTTTACTTCAATCTTCTTAGAGATGTTTTCTAACTTATATTAGAGTATTTTAAAAGTGGTTTTGAATTTTTATATATTTTTAATAATTAATTATGAATTATTAAAGTAGAAAGCTTACTTTTATAAATAAGAAAATATGTTTTTTATGGTTTTGAGTAATATAAATAAGTATTTTTATAAATTATAAATAAGTATTTTTAAGTAATATTATAAATAAATATTTTAAAGTATATTTTAAGCATATATAGTTTTTAGAAAATTAGTTAAATTTTATTAAAGTATTAAAATGCTTATTAATATAATATCTTTTAAATTGTTTTTAGAATTTTAGTAAATATCTTAGCTTTATAAATAAATTAGTTTATATACAAATATATATCATTTTAAAAGGTTTTTAGTAAATATGTAAGTGAAAAAGTAAGTAAAGTCTTTTATACAAGAATATAAGTTAATTTTGAATTATAACACTTATGTTATAATAAATGGTTTGGTAAAATTAATTAAAAGTATATTGCCTTGTTTAAAAAGTGTCGATATACTTAATTCTGTAATGAATGAATTTAAAGATAATACTAAGTATAAAGTGGTTTTGGGTTTATAATAATCAATGTTTAAGTAACATTTGTTTTTAACCCTTTTTTATTTTACTTAGTATTATGATTAGATCTTTAAAGAACGTTTTAAAGATAATTATAAGTAAAATGGTTTTGGATTAATAGTAACAATGTTTTAATGACATTTATTTTCAACCCATCTAAAGTAGACTTGATAAAAAGTGAAACCTTGTTTAAAATTTATGAATGTACTTATACCATTTGGAATAAGAATATGGATACATTTCTAAGCATTAAAAAATGAAAAGCAAAAGAGTAGAAATGAATAGTGAAATAGTAATATACATGTATATATCTTTGGTAAAGGATTTTTAACTATATTCAAGTATTTACAAAGAAGTTTTAATTAATAAAAAGATTGATTAAATAAAAAGGGATTAGAAGCCTCTTATGTGACTTAATCGTGCTTTGTGTAACTTAATCATATTCATGTGACTTAATCATATTTATTTGACTTAATTATGCTTTGTGTGTTTGCTTGTTTATGGAAAGTATTTAGTTGCGTACTTAGCACTAAATTCAACAAAGTATATTTATTCTATCTGTATCAAATCAATTAGAAACTACGTGTTTAATTAAGGGGACAAGAGGTAAAAGGTGGAGTGGTTTAAGGAAGACTTGTACTTAGGTATGATGTGTAAGTGGAAGGCATGGGTTTGCATGGAAAGGATAGAAGGGGGTTGTGATCGGCCAAACAAGGGGTAAAGGAGGGGTCTTTTGTGTGTGCTAAAGCATTCCCTTATATCTCATTTCATTTCATAATTTCATTTTGCAAAGTTTTGTGAAAAAGCTCTAAAATTTACCCCTATTTTCTTCCAAAACTATCTCGAATCGGGTCATTTCTCCTCCAAACTCTAGTATGGTTCTTATAAATCATGGCAACACTGTCTAGAAATTCAAGCTTGGAAGATTTGGAACACAACACCCCACATACATTTGGGCCGTGAGAAAATAAAGGTTTTTGGCTCTTGCCCGTGAGCTTTAGATGAAGGTAGGAGGAATTTGGGTGCTTGCAAGGTTGAGGTAGAAAGGTGGTGGCTTAAACTTGGTTGCGTGCTTATGTATAGGTTAGTTTACTCACCATCAAAATGAATACGAAGTTGATATATTGATGTTTAACCTATATATATGTTGCTTGAATTTATATTGCGATGTCTGATTTTAATATTTCTTTGGAAAGCAAATGGCATATGAAATGATGGATATGGACTTGTATGACTTTGAGTGACTTGTTACATAGCCTTGGAACAAAGCACATAGGGTTTGGTTGGACTTTGAATTGAATCGGACTTGAATTGAAATGGTTTTATAGCGACTAGTCGCTATAGAAGCACTTAGGAATTGCCTTTTATTCGGCAATTTCCCTAGAATTTTGTAGAGAGGTTCTTTAGGGGTTTCTCATTATATTTGTTTTATATTATGAGTATACTAGTTTCTGTAAAAAAAATAGATTCTAAAAAGTCTGATAGCTTGTATAAATCCACAAAACTTAAAAGTGAGTAAAACTGCAAATTTCTGAATCTATTATAACACTAAAAGAGTGCGCTGTAGTTGCTGCCCTTCACTTTAAATGCTTCAAAATGACTTTAAACTTAAGCATTCTTCTCCAATCATTTTACATGTCTTTTCTAACATATATTAAAGTATTTTAAAAGTGGTTTGGAAATTTTATGAATTTTTAATAATTTATTATGAATTATTAAAGTAAGAGGTTTATTTTTATAAAAGAAAACATGTCTTTTTGAAGTTTTAAAATAAGTTTCGAAATAAGTATTTTCATGTAATATTTTAAATAAATATTTTATACCATATTATAAGTACTTTAAAGTATATTTTAAGTATATATAAATTTTAGAAAATTTGTTAATTATTTTATTAGTATTAAAAGGTTATGTATTATAATATCTTTTTAAATTATTTTTATTATTAAATATCTTATCTTATAAATAAATTAATATATATATATATATATCATCCCATTTACCTTATTTTAATATATATATATATATATATATCAATCTTAAAAGGTCTTTAAACAATAAAAAAATGTTTTACAAAGTAGTTTAAAAGTTCTTAGTGGCTTAAGCATGTGTGTGTTTGTTTAACTTGTTTATGGAAATTCATTAGTATTATACTTAACATTAAAAGCCGACGAAGTAAGCTTATTTATTTGTGAGAGTTAAGATTGGTGTTCGAATAGAGATAGAAGCAATAGTGCTCTAACCTACTGGCTTCCGTCTTGACTAAGGAATACTTAAGTTGGGAAGGTCAGAAACATGTAAAGTATACGAACCTTGATTTCTATAAGCAACCATTTTCAGAACTAGATAATCGATTAATCGACTATAGAACTTGACCAAATAATATAAGTAAATGGATTTGGGTTGTAGAAATAATGTTTAAGTAACATTTGTTTTTACCCCTTATTAATTACACTTAGGACTATAATTAGCAAAATAATTAGGACTTTAATAAGGAATATTTTAAGGATAATTATAAGTGAATGGTTTTGGGTTTGTAGTGACAATGTTTGAGTAACATTTGTCTTTAACCCTTGTAAGTATAGTTAAATCTTTAATAAAAGCAAGTTTTTAAGATAATGTTTAAAGTATGCATTATTTAGGGTTTGTTGTGACAATGCTTAATTAACACTTGTTTTAAACCTTATAAATGTAATTAGATCTTTAAAAGGGAGTCTAAAAGATAATGATTAAGTGTGAAATGTCTTGGATTTGTAGTAAATAATGTTTTAATAACATTTGTTTCTAAAACCTTGAATTGAATTTTAAAGGGAAAAAATATTACGAATATACTTAGATCTTTAAAAATGAAATTTTAAAGATAATAACAAGTATGGAATCTTTTGGAAAAAAGATAGAAAAAGTATATGTTTAAAATATGAAAGAGAGAAGAGGTTTATAGTAACAATGTTTAAGTAACGTTTGTTTTTAACTCTTTGATTATAGTTTAAAGTAAGTGAACTTTGTTAAGTGATTTATGAATATACGTATACCGTTGAGATAAGTATATGAATACTTTTTGAAAAAATAAATAAGTAGTGAAATATTAGAATATAATATATATCTTTTATAAAGAGAAATTAAATATATATATACAAGTATATAAAGGTATATGAAAGAAGTTTTAATTAATAGAGGAGTATTAATTAATAAAGGAAGTTTTAATTAATAAAGGAGTACTAATTAGTAAATGGATTTTTAATTAATAAAGTAGTATTAATTAATAAAGGAACTTTTAATTAATAAAGGAATACTAATTAATAAAGGGATTTTTAATTAATTAGGAGTTTAATTAATTTGAAGTTTAATCAATTAAAAGTTTTGATTAATGAAAGAAGTTTTATTAAATAAAAATGAGTTTTACTAATAAAAGAGGTTTAGTTAATAAAGGAGTAATTAAATAAAAAAGGGGATAAGAAGGCATTTATGTGACTTAATCGTGATTTGTGTGAATTAATCGTGCTTTGTGTGTTTACTTGTTTATGGAAAGTATTTAGTCATGTACTTAACAGTAAAGCGGGCAAAGTAAAGTTGTTTCTATCTTATGAGAGTTAAGAATGATGAGACAAGTAGGGTGTAGAAGCAATAGTGCTCTAACCTATTGGGCTTTGCTTTTGAACGAGTGATAGTGGAAGTTGAGAAGGTCAGAAACGTGATAAGTATATGAGACTTAGTTTCCATACGCGATCATTCTCATCATTGTTGAATTGACTTAAAGTTAACTTAGGAAATATCTAAAAGAAACACGAGGATTATATGGTACGGTTATTCACACGATGATGGTATAACCTACGTATAAACTCATCTTTCTCTTCTAGGAAAAATGATAAGAAAATCCATCTGGATAGGAGATGATCTCCATCCTTATGTATTGTATGTTTATTTCTGAAAGAACCGGGGTTGAGTTAACCAAAAATCTATCGATTGATTTTGGAGCGCCCGGTAAGCGAGGGAGTGTACTTATATGAGATGACTCGAAACCGTAATCATTTCAAAACCATATGCATGATCTATGCTTTGAAAAAAGTTTGTGGTCTATTTGAGATGTTGAAGTCTATGTGGAGATCCATGATCTATACGAGATGCTTGAATCCATGTAGAGATTCGTGATATGTTCAAGATGTTGGAATCCATGTAGGGTTTCATGATCTGTTCGAGTTGTGCCTCGTGTGTTGAGATGCCAAATGTGGCTTTAGCATCGGTAGTGTCAGAAACTAGAGATAGGATGCATAGCCAAGGGGTTTAGCTCACCCAAGGGCGTAGTCGGCTCCATTCTAGTGTTGCTTACGGATATGCATGTAGGAGTGATGTACTCGATTCTACACGGTGAGGCATGGGCCAGCTATGTATTTCCTATGGTACAATCCCTAGAAATGTACGCTACTCGGAAGGATATCTCTAATCCTTGTGCAGGAAGACCATTCTCGATGTACTTAGGGCACCTCCATGGAAAACCTACACAATTAAGCGAATGCACCACAGCTATTGTTGTCGTGTACACGCACCACGGCTATTTCTTACTTATATTCTACACTTAGACATTATATATTATACTATAATATGTACTTAATATATGGTTGGCTCTTTTGAGAGGAAAACTAATCCGGTGATTTGATTGGTCTCAAAAAGTACTGTTATATGTCACACATATTTCTTGATTTTCTCACACTAGACTTTTAGTTGACCCATGGTTTTATTTTTCCTTTATTTCCATGGGTGCTCTTTCGAGTAGTATAAGGAAATCAGGTTTTCGTTGGTGTTCATTGGGCTCTTGGAATGGAGCTTGATGTTTTACTTACTGTAGCATTTATTTCTGATGCATTACTTTACGTATATATATCAACAATTGTAAGGAAATGTTGTTATAACTATCCAAGCCGATGATAGTATTTAGATTAGAACTCTGAAATGCTATGTATATTATAGTAACACTGTGTATTGTTGTAACTCCCTGAAAATTGAGCGAGTATAATAAGAAGATTAAATTTAAATAAAACTAGGACTAAAATAAAAAAATTCATAGACGTATGAATTTGGCTGTGAAACTTGTACTATTGTGTTTGTAGCAATATTCTAGACGATTTTCATATATAACATTCCAAAATCAGAGTTTGTATGGAGAAGTTACGGAGGTTGGAAGATTTGAAAATAGAATAAACATTTAAAAATAAAAATTCACAATAAAACGCGGTGATCGGTCGACCAAGGATGTTCGATGGTCGACTAATGGTTGTGAAAAATCGAGCGTTCTCTGATGTGTTCGACTGACCAAGATTAATTGCTTCATTTCCAAGCTAAGATGTATGTACATGATAACCCTAAATATTCACTAGCCCAAATCCAACATCATAAACTAATTGCTAATCCCTATAAATTCAAACTTAACCTAACTCTAAAATAACCAGAAAAGTTTGTTGTACCGAAACCTTGCCCAAATCTAACCTCTCCTCTAACCCTAAAAAATTTTCAAAATCAAATTAAAATACAACCAATCGGATCCAGGAGGGGCAAGTGTAGGGAGTGCGATTCTCAAGCGGAGCAAGTTGGAAGAGCTTAGGCATAAGGTGAGTGGGAACAAATTTTATTAGATGATTATTACAATTAGGTTTAATTTATTCTAATTGATTTAGGGTGTTAGTAATTTAAAATAGAATATGTAAATCCCTAAATCGAAACCTATAATCTAAGGTAAAACTGAAACCACTAAAAATTGTTAAACCTAATATTAATGCTAGCATGCCCCTCTAATTATTTAATTGTAAACCCTAAAATCTATAAACCCTAAAACCCGTAAATCCTAGATTGAACAACTGAATTTGAAATTTGAAAAATATAGGCTGATCAAGAATAGTGTTTAGGGTTTACTGTAAACTACAATCAATAAGAATTAATCTAAAATTAAGAACTGACATCGAAAATTTAAGAACCCAAATTTTAACTTACGACTGGTCGACCGATTAGGGTTAGCGGTCGACCGGTAAACATGAAAAACTCAGAATCTAAACCTCGAACTAAGGCCCAGGTTAGTAATAAAAATTATATAATTTGTAATAAAAATTGTATAATTTGTTAATTATTGTGTGAGCCTATTTTAGGCTAAGTGTGTATGTTTGAGATAGTAGGGAAGCTAGTTCCCTATGAGAGGACACTAGGTCGTCGCGTTGTTGAGTAAATGTTTTTTTACCTAGTTTGGGGTCGAGTAATCGACTGAGGGCAATGTATTTTCGCAAAATAGCACTCACGGAGAAGTTATATAGTGGACGCACAGCACTAGCAGATGCCAGATGAGTGGGCCCGGTATTAACGGGGCATTCCATTCAAACATAGTCAGGCCAGACGTGGTATGATAAGAGGCAATATTTAAAGAAGCGGCCTGGCACAACGGGAGTCCTAGTATACATGGTTCTGATGCGATGTGATACCGAGCAGATGGTGGACACTAGCGCATGCAATAAGAGGCATACACTATGATCGAGAGGTAGACATGAGTGCAGACGATGAGACATATTGGCAAGTCGGTATTCCGGGTTTTCCCTCTCCAGGCGTAGTTGGGTTATAGGAAGTTGTGTTAGAGGGAAAGCGGTTCCTACAGTAGCATTATGTAGTGATATAAGTAGAAATTGGTTTCCACTGTAGCCTACGGGTGGCATTTCCTTAATGGGTAGCTCTTGGAGCATTGGCCGACTGTTAGTTGTGAGGTTCAACCTGTAGTTTTGAATTAGATAAGAACCCTTAGTTAAGGGACCTTATAGCACATCTTATGTCATCTATAGTAGTATTAGAGTTAATTGCACATGATCATCGAACAATAAACTTGTATTCACTCACCAGACTTTTGTCTAGCTCACTCTTTTTCCTTCTTTTTCCTCATTACAAGTGGATAGTGCAGCAGGTGATTGGCCTATTCTTGATACTTGGAAAGGCGAGCTCATCTTTGGAGTTACTTTTATCATATTTACTCCCCAGTATTTATCTATCTTATTAGTACATTTTATTTTGTGTATCAAACTTGGAGTGATATTTTCTGTGTACTCTGTATTGGATCACGTACTGATTTTCTAAAACTATGATTTGTATATTTTCCGAGATGGATATTTTTCAGTATTATATGTTTTGTTCTTTTCACTGTGAGTTCTGAAAATGTAATATATCTTAGATTATATCTGTGTGAGTTCTAAAAATGTAATATATCTTATATTATATCTGTTGCTTTTTTCTCTGTAATGTTATAAAAACCTCGACAGCCCGTATTTCTTGGCATGACACGAGTTCGAAAGTCACCATATACTTTGGATCGATGTGGCGAGAGGTGCGGGTTGTCACAACTGTCTTTTGCTATTATATGTTATCATTCCATTGTGAGATTCTGATGTTTTTTGTTCTTCTCTTTCTTGTTCCTTTTCTTCATTTTCTTTTATCCTAACAACCGGTCTGTCCGGCACGGGTGTTCGGCATATGAATACCGTAGATGTATTAGCATCGACATTCGAGGGTAGAAAAAGGCGATGTTATAATATCTAATGATGCTTTCGATATGTGGTCAGTAGGAGTTGATGATATTATGCATCACATGGATCATACCAATTTTCGGGCATGGACCTACTATGTTTACCTTATGGTATATTATATCTAGAGATATTCAACGCTCAAAGATACTTTCTGACCCTTGTCAAGAGGCTGGCCTCGGTTTATTTGGGGATTACTTCAACGGAAAATTCATATGTGAACGTACCTTAGCAGTTTTAGTTGTACTTCAATTTTGTTGTGTCATGAGATGCAAGGGGCAGAGCTATATTGTTGTATCGTGGAATATTTTATAAATAAAGATATGTCTTTATAAAATGTTTAAAACTTAAGTAATGTCTTATGAAATGGTTCATAAATGAGTTTAGTATTAAAATGAGAGATACTGTATATGAAAATGAATGTGAATTAAAAGGAGAAATAATTGGTGTAGTTGAGCAACCAATGGAATAAAGTACGTAAGTTGTATGTGTATTATTCTATTTGCATGACAGTCTTGATCTAGGATTCGAGTACATAATTTTGTGGTGGTTTACACCAGTACGGACAAAGATTTTTCTCTCGATCCTTGACGGCGAACACTTGGTATGGATTCTTGATATGATCTTGAGGTTTTCTATCGCAGCATATTGCTATGTAAAGGTTTTCTATCATAGTATATGATGAAATAAGGAAAATAGAGGTTTCCAATCAAGGAACCTGATCAGAGTCTGCACTAGAGAGGTCAAGTGATCTATACTAGTTTGAAAGTAAAACCTATGTGATCGAGCAAGTGATAGGATTTGATATTGTATACGGATGGTCCATGTAGATCATACGAACTTTAGTATATTGTATTCTATGTTTGTTGGCTTGTAGTGAGTTTGAGAAATGAATCTTCGAATTGTTTGAGGTAGTATGAATAATCGACTAAGTAATAACCTGAGGATGTTGAGCGAAATGTATGCTTAATAGTTTATTTATCATCCTTGCGCGATGAGAAGGTATCTGAACGTGGGCAAACCGTAAGCTATGTTTGCTAGTGATTGGAATGCTATTAAGTATTGATATGTTATTGTCTCTTTTGTTCGTGTCGGAATTTCAATGACAAAACATTCTAAGTGGGGGAGAATGTAACGACCCTGAATTTCAGATACTTTGTATTTAAATATATGAATTATCTGAATATTTGAATCTTGGATTTAGTGTGGATAAATATGATTTAATAACCATGTTAACCCACTTTTTATTAATGACTAATGATGCTAAACTTGTTTTTGAAGTTTGTTTGCAAAAATAAATAGTTCGAAGAAGTATCGATAATGTAACCGAAAATCGTTTTATTGATAAACTACTTTTTACTCAATAAACGTTGTTCGAACTCTTGTGCACTTGTATTGTAACACATGAACACATTTATAAGAATTAGATTCACCATTGTTCATAATCAAATCAATTAGAAACTAAGTTTTTAATTAAGGGGACTAGAGGAGTAAAAGGTGGAGTGATTTAAGGAAGACTTGTACTTAGGTATGGTGTGTAAGTGGAAGGCATGGGCTTGCATAGAGAGGAGAGAAGGAGGGTTGTGGCAACCCAAACAGAGGGTAAAAAGGGGGGTCTTTTTTGTGTGCTAAAGCATTTCCTCATATCTCATTTCATAATTTCATTTTGTGAAGTTATGTGAAAAAGCTCCAAAATTCAACACTTCTTTCTCCTCTTCTTTCCTCCAGAACTATCTCAAATCAACTCCTTTCTCCTCCAAACTCTAGTATGGTTCTTAGAACATCATGGAAACACTTTCTAGCAACTCAAACTTAGAAGATTTAGAGCACAACACCCCAACATAAATTAGGGCCGTGAGCAAATAAGGGTGTTGGGTCTTGGCCATGAGATTTGGGTGAAGGTAGGAGAAGTTTGGGTGCTTGCAAGATTGAGGTGGGAAGGTGGTTGTTTAAACTTGGTTGTGTGCTTGTGTACATGCGAGTTTACTCACTATCAAAATGAATATTAAGTTGATATGTTTATGTTTAAACTATATATGTGTTGCTTGAATTTGTATTTTGATGTTTGATTTTGATATTTGCTTTGGAAAGCAAATGGCATATGTAAATGATGGATGTGGACTTGTATGACTTTGTGTGACTTTTTGCATAGCCTTGGAACAAAGTACATAGGGTTTGGTTGGACTTTGAATTGAATTGGACTTGAATTGACATGGTTCTATAACAAAGAGTTGCTATAGAAGCACTTAGGAATTACCTTGTGTTCGGCAATTTCTCTAGAATTTTGTAGAGGTATCCTTAGGAGTTTCTCGTCATATTTGTGTTGTATTTGAGTATAGTAGTTGCTGTAAATAAAAGTAGACTCTAAAAAATTTGATAGCTTGTCGAAAGTCGATAAAACTTAAAAGTGTGTAAAACTACAAATTTCTGAACCTATTTTAACACCCAAAGAGTACGCTGTAGTTGCTACCCTTCACTTTAACTACTTCAAAATGACTTCAAACTAAGTATTCTTCTCCAATATTTTTACATATCTTTTCAAACATATATTAAAGTATTTTAAAAGTGGTTTGGAATTTTTAATAATTCATTACGAATTATTAAAGTAAGAGGTTTATTTTTATAAAAGAAAACTTCTCTTTCTGAAGTTTTAAAATAAGTTTTAACATAAGTATTTTTATGTAATATTTTAAACAAATATTTTGAACCATATTATAAGTATTTTAAAATATATTTTAAACATATATAGATCTTAGAAAATTTTAATTATTTTATTAGTATTAAAAGCTTATGTAATATAATATCCTTTTAAAATGTTTTTATTATTAAATACCTTATCTTATAAATAAATTAGAGTGTGTGTGTGTATCATTTTAAATTGTCTTTAAACCATAAAAAAATGTTTTTAAAAGTAGTTTAAAAGTGCTTAGCGGCTTAAGTGTGTGTGTTTGTTTAACTTGTTTTTGGAAATTCATTAATATTGTACTTAACACTAAAAGTCGACCAAGTAGGCTTATCTATTTATGAGAGTAAAAATCGATGTTCAAGTAAGGATAGAAGCAATAGTGCTCTAACCAACCGCCTTCCCACTTGATCGTGGAATAGTTAAGTTGGGAAGGTCGGAAACATGTAAAGTATACGAACCTTGATTTTTATAAGCAACCGTTTTTAGAATTAGGTAATCGATTATTTGACTATCGAACTTGACCAAATAATATAAGTAAATGGTTTTGGGTTGTTTACAACAATGTTTAAGCAACGTTTGTTTTTAACCCTTATGTAACGACTCAGAATTTTATCACTTTGATTTTTGGAATATTTAATTAATTTTAAAATTCGATTTGGGTTTTTTTTAATAAAATATATGTTTCAAAACTCTGCCCAATTTTTGGTGCTGTATTTTCAATTTGATTTATAGGATTTTTCCACAATTTTTAAGTTGGAAAATAATTGAATTTTCGTTTAACGTATTTTCGGAAAACGTGGACATTTTTGACACTTCACGGGATAAGTTAACCTGTCTATTTATTGTTATTTTGTGATCGTGTCACATTGTTGTGCATGATCATATTTTTATTTCTTTCGTTTGTGGCTTGTACGCGAACGAGATACTGTGTGACGTTGTACCCCAAAACTTTTATAAACTTTTATGAACAAATCACGTTTAAATAAAAATATTTGTGTAGCAAGATGTCTGTACGCTTCTTTGCACTTGCATTCAAGTGTTGTCCTTTAGTGGCTTACGTTTAATGTTGGTCCTTTTTATTCCCTTAGGCATGAGGTAAGTTTCCTTTTATATGCATTCATTCACAGTACATGCATGAAAAGGAAGAAAGAAACTTGTACACCTTTTTTCTCTCATTCTCCTAGCTGCCTACAATTGAACACAGAGCCTCTTCCCTTCTTTCTTCTTCATTTTATAAAATAATACTTCATCCCCTTCATACTACCACCATTGTTTGTATACCCAAGCCTATGAAGGCATCATCTGCAAAACACGAAGGCTGCTTTGTGAATGGGTTTATATGTTGGCAGAGCTTTTTTATATGTGTGAGCTAGTGTGTGATTCTTAGGAGCAGGCGAATGCATTTTGGGTTGTTGTGTAGGTACGGGTTTAGGAAGTGATGGCCGTGAAGGGGATAGTAGAGGCGCAGTGGAAGTCGGAGGGGATTGCCGGGGTCGGTGGTAGAGTGGTGGCAGCATGTTAGCATAGCTGCTTATTTGTGTGTGTTTCCATATGTGTATTTGCAACCATGTACATGTGCATTCGTGTGTGTATGTATGGTGAATGTATGTGAGGTTGTGTATGGAGGAGCAGCTCGGGTTGAGGAGTGCATGGTTGTGGCTGAAGTGGGGATTGTGAGCATAATAGAGATGCACATGATGAAGAAAGAAGGAAGGCAGTTGGGCTGAGGTGGATGATGGCATTGATTGAGTAAGCAAGCGTTGGGTTTGGCTACATGCATGCTTAATGTGCAGGGAAGGGTGAAGAGAAATAAAGGAAGGGAAAGACGGATGGAAGGCTATTGTACATAAGGAAAGATTTTGCATTTTAGTCCTTTGTAATGTGGAAATTTGCGTGTGAATGGAGAGGGTAGAAGCAACGTTTGGAGCGGGTCGGGTCAGAGAGTTGTGGGCAGGGCTTGCTTGGTTTTGGGGTAAGCAAATGTTTGTTTATTTTTTTTATTATTACATTTAGTCATTAACTTTAAATTGCGATATCTCACCCATTTTAAATCTGTTTAAACCGCGGATTTTTGTATTGGATTCATATTGGTGGATACAATGGTTTGGTATAAATTATTGATAGTTTTGGTGTAGTATAGTTTTATGATGAATGAATACTGACTAATAATAATTACGTTAATTTGGATAATAACGTAGTTTAATTAATTATACTTAATGAGCGTAATCTATTTGGGCAAATAAACACCGTATTGTTAAAGTAAGTTGAATAGAGTAATTTGGACACCTGTTTAGCTGAATAAAACACCGTTCCACTAATTAAATTAATTGGTCATTTAATTAGCAGAATATATCATCGTTCTACTATTCTATAGATTTGTATATCTAATTATATGTCGTTAATTGATATGCCACTTTGAATAAGTGATGTGTTAACTAGTGGTGGTTAATTATTAAATTTTTTTACATAGATGTTGATTATGTAAATGCCAGTTATTAACTTGGAAAGTTAAATTGTGATATGGTAGCTTATTTAAATATCATTGTGGTCGCTAAGCCTCTTTTCGAATTTAGAAAGTTATGGATTTAAATCAACATTAATTTAAAAAAAATTACAAATGTTTATATAATTATTATTTCAGCAAAGTGTTTTATATAATAATTATTTTACCAACAATGTTAAATTTAACTTATTTGTATTTTTAATATTGTTTAAATTATTAAATTATATTCTAAAATTGGTTAAAGGTTATTTTATACTTTAATGATATTTGAAGTTATTTTATAATAATTTGATTTTAAAAGTTAATTATTATTTAAAGTTAATTATTATTTAGAGTTATTATTTATTATTATTTTATATAATAATGTTTAAAGGTTAATTTATTATTATAATAATATTATTTTAAAGTTAATCTATTATTATAATAATATTTTTTTAAATTTGATTTACTATTATATCAATAATGTTTTAAAGGTAATTAATTATTATGTTCAATCATTATATTATTTTAACTTGTTTAAAAGTTTATTATTTATTTAATGATTGTTTAAAGTATTATTTTACTAATGTTGTTTAAAGATAATTAATTGTTTTGTTAAAGGTGCTTTTAGAAAATAAATTGTTTTATAAAAGGTGTTTAAAAATAATAAATTGCTTAGCTAAAAAGGAATCATTTTAAATGGAAAGATTTATATAAGGGTTTTATTTAATGAAAAGAATTCAATAAATGAATTTATAAATCTGGGGAAGAGATTTTGGAATTGAAAAAAAATAGTTTGGTTTTAAATGATTTCAAAAAGGTGATTTATGAATGGTTTTAGAGATTTGAAAGAGAAGCTTTATAAATAGATTGGAGATTTATAAAAAAAATTATAAATAGATTGGAGATTTATAAAGAAGCTTTATAAAAAGCTTTTTAGATTTATAAAGGACGCATTTATAAAATAAAAGAGATTTATGAAAAGGAATGGTGTTTTGGGGTTATTTATATCATTGTTTTAAAGACATCTCGGTTTGATTATTTTAATATGATTTTGAAATAGAAAATCTCTCTAAGTGGTTGGTGAATATATTTAAACCATTTTATAAGTTTGTGAAAAAGGCTTGCCATGGTTTGAAAGGAATGGTTTGTGAATACACTTATCTAGGTGAGATAAGTATATGAATATTTTGATAAATATTTTAAAAAGAGATTTAATTAATGAAAGATTAATTTTGAGAGGCTTGGTGATTTCCATGGGAAATGTATTCTCTATTTGGGATGTTTGTTTATTTGATAGTTAAATAACCGACTATCAAATCTTGGCCTACATATGTAATCCTTCTTAATTTTGGTGGTATGGAAATATTTCCCTACTTAATATCAAAGGATTTTTAACTTTGGAAATATCTATGAGAAACACGGGGATTATATGGTACGGTTACCGTCAGTGGTGCTATAGTGTACATATAAATTTGTTTAGTTCTTCTAGGACAAATGATGAGGGGATCTGTTCACATAAAGGTTTAGGGGGATATCCCCGTTCTTATGTATTTTTTGATTATTTCCAAAAGAACCAGTATTGAGAATTTTGAAAATCGATCGATTGGTTTTGGAACATTCGGTAAGCGGGGGAGTGGACTTGTAAGAGATGAGTCAAAACCGTAACCGTAACATCCCTTCAAAATGGGAATAATAGTCCCACATCGCGAAAAAACACTATAAAGTGGATGCTTATATACCAAAGCCTTCACCTCATAACAACGTCGAGGCCTTTTGAGGAACAAAACCCCACACCTTGGCTTGGCCTATGAGGCGGAGGTGACTAAGTTGGGGACAATATCTGCGTTAAGTGAGGTGCGGGCCGTTACATTTGTATCAGAGCCATACCCAGTCGGAATTGTGGTCTGTACGTGTTACAGCCACGACGCCTAGGTGGTGTTGTGTTCATGAGCCAACGAGTACGTTGAGCTCTAAAGGGGGGGAGATTGTAACACCCCTTCAAAATGGGAATAATAGTCCCACATCGCGGAAAAAAACTATGAAGTGGGTGCTTATATACCAAAGCCTTCACCTCATAACAAAGTCGAGGCCTTTTGAGGAACAAAACCCCACACCTTGGCTTGGCCCATGAGGCGGAGGTGACTAAGTTGGGGACAATATCTGCGTTAAGTGAGGTGCGGGCTGTTACAGTAACCACTCCAAAACCATATATGGGTTCTATGCTTGGAGGAGATTCGAGATATGTTTTGGATGTTGGAATCCATGTGTGATTCCGAGACCAGTTTGGGTGTGGGAATCCACACGTGATTTCGAGATCTGTTTTGGATGTTGAAACCCATGTGTGGTTCCGAGACCCGTTGGGGTATGGGAATCCATGTGTGATTCCGAGATCTTTGTTGAATCCATGTGTGGTTCCAAGATCTGTTGAGGTATGGGAATCCATGTGTGGTTCTGAGATCTGTTTAAGTGATGGTACATGAGCTGGAATGCAGGACGTGGCCTCACCAGCTGTAATAACTAAAACCAGAGATAAGATGCATAGCCAGTGGTTTTGCTAACCCATGACGGTGCAGTCGCCTCCTTCTTAGAGTTACCTACATTTGTTATGCATGCATGGAGCCATGCATTCGGTCTTGCATGGCCATCTATGTATTTCCTATTGTACATCATTAGGGATGTATTGTTGCTTCGGAAGGATAACTCTAATCCTTGTGTAGGAGGACCGTTCTCAAAGTACTAATGGCACCTCCGTGGAATCCTACACAATTAGCGAGCGCGCCTTATCGGTTTTTGATTATATACCTATTATTGTTGTGATGCACACTCATGAGCATCACAACTACTTGATTATTATTATTATTTTCACCCTTAAACATTATTATAATATCATTGGATTATCTATAAAAGGGTTTGGTTATCGTAAGGTAAAAACCCATCCATTTTTATATGCCTCATGGTCTTACGAAAGACCTTTGTTTTCAAAGGTTTAGATAACATTAAGTAAATCCATTTGATCGTGTTTCTCACGCCAGTTTTACCAGGCCGAGCCGGGCGTTGTTTTTTATAATGCTCGGGTCAGCCCGAGTATATTTTTCAGATTTAGTTGGATACTTTAAAGCTTTTAGGAGACGAGCCGGATTCTCCAAGATGTATTTACGTATCTTACATTCTTATGCTATTTTGTTGTTCTTGATTTCTGTCTGTATTTATCAGCAATTGTAAGGATGGGTTGTTATAACTGTCCATGCTGAAAATAGGTTAGTGTGTTATGATGTTGTAAATAATAAAGATGATTTTTTTTGTAAAGATCTTGTTTATAATATGTATATTCTCGTCACGATGTGAGATTCTGTTCTATCTTGTACTTTTTTCATCCCAACAATATGTCTTTCTAGCACTTGGATATTCAGCATGTGAATACCATGGATATATTAGTGTCGATTTCTAAGGGTCGAAAAGGCAGGTCGTTACACATGATATTAGAGCTTAGGTTAAGTAAACACCTAGGCCTTGGTGGGGTAAACTCATTAGAGATAGGGCTAGTAATTCCCTAGAATGAGTTAGTCATTAGAGATAGGATTAGTAATATCCTAGAAAGAGTTGAGTGTGTATAGACAAATAAGAGCGCGTATTTGTTATTTTCATAAAAATGTTTTGTATTGTGTTGTTTAATCAGTTAAGTCTAAATTTTGGGTTCTGGTCGATGTGTCTGGCCAACCTTATTAATAGGGATTCTGAAACACTTGAATAAGGTCAAACCGATACACTATTGTTTTAAATGGGTAAATGAAATAATTTTACCTAGTATTATATTTTATATCCAAAAATGATTTTCAAAAATAGTATGGTTATATTTTTGGTTTGTTCGGTTGTTAGGAAATGATAATAAAATATCATTATCATTAGGGTTAGGTTAGTCATGCTCGTCCAGTTCTAAGCATTGACTATTACTTGTTGATTTATCTGGAATCTTCCTTTTTGAAATCCTGGGATTGGGTAGATAGGAATTTTGAAAAAATTGAAAAGAACACCTTGTAAATTAAATTTCACAATTTGACTATAAGGCGTTCGATGCAAATGTTAGGCTAAAACTGGGTTTAACAAAAGTTGTTTATTAAAAAGAAATTAGAATATTTTGAAATAAATATTTGGGAAAAATGATTTTTATAAATTGGGTTTTAAATAAAAACATTTATTAAATGGAAGTTGGAATGTTTTGAAATAAATATTTGGGAAATAATGTTATACAAAGATGATTTTTAAAAATTTGGTTTATAAAAATGTGTTTTGTAGATAAATGATTTTATTTTATTTATCAAAATGTGTTTTGAAAATTGATTTTTGAGGACTTCAATTCTGGTGCTTTTGGGAAAATTCTTTTCAATGTTTTGGGGAAATAATAATAGTATTATTTGAAGGTATTCACTAATAGAAATATTTCAAAAAGGATTTTTTAAAAAAGAAATATGTATATTATTATTTCAAATGATTTATGGAAAAAGAAATGATAGTTTTACTTGAGAGAGTTTTAGAGTACAAATATTTTAGGAAAGGAAATTTTAAAGAGAGGTGTGTTTTCTTTGGATCGGATGTTGCTTAGGTAAACGTTGTATGGCACTTAGTAAATTATTCTCTTTATCATATTACGATCGAAACGAGTTCGAATTCGAACGAACTCAAAGCAAGTTAGAAATTGATATTTTTGGCAAAACTATTCATTTGGAAATATATATAATGTTGTTGTAAAATGGGTTGGAGGAAAAGGAAAGTGTTTTTAATTTAACTATTTCGAGTGGCTCGAAAATAACTAAAAATGGGCAAGAGATGTGTTCGGATGGCAGACGCTTCTCATGAGTATTACCCTTCTTGATAAGGAAATGTATGATACTGTTTGGTAAAACTCAATTTCTTGGTATAATTTTAGAGTTACTCGAGCTATATATATCTATTACACAACAACTCGACCCGGCGACAAGGCGACAATTACAGAAGCTAGGGTTGGGCCTAGATGGGACTTAAGCCAAGTAAGGTTTGGGAATATAGAGGATCGGCATAAGTTAAGTCACGAAAGTTAAGTGATAGGCTCGGCCTTGTTGGGTAAAAGGCATACGTGGATCGGTCAAGATGGCTCGGTGTAGATTGGATGGCACTGGTGGCTCGGCTGATTATGGTCCGGCCTTAGGAGTGTTAGGTTGTGTGTCGTTCGGTCTTGTGGGACGGCATGCCTCGCTCGGTCCAGGAAGCCATAGTGGTTCGGCGTGCATCACTCGGTCAAGGAAGGAAAGCCAAAGCTGCTTCGGTCGACTGAGGCTCGGTATTGGTGGTTCAGGCTTAATGGTTCGGCAATACCTTGTTCGGCCTTGGAGAGTTTGGTTCATCTGGCTCGGCGTTTAGTGGATAGGTCTTGGAGAGTTCGACACGAATAGCTCGGCTACGTTGGTTCGGCCTTGTTGGATCGGTCAAGGTAGCTGATGTAGATGTGGCTCGGCCATGGTAGTTAGGTCAGAATTGTTGTGGCCGGCGTTCCTTTGCTTCGATTCATACCACCACTTCCCTCGAGTTATGTGAGGACAAACTTCGAGTCACAAACGAGAAAACCAGAGTTCGGCCAAGGTGGCTCGGCGGCCATCGTTCGGCATTGGTGGCTCGGAATGCTCAGGTCGGTGAACGCAAATTGCCCACAGTGGGTCGAAGTATCTTGGTTATGGACCTGAATAGGGGGAATAGCCTATCTCCGTCTATAAATAGAGAGGCAGGGGTACAGTGGAGAGGACCTTTTTTTTGGAAACTCCAGGGATACTCTGCCATTTTTTGGTACTCACTTCTTTTCTGTTCAAACTTGCATTCAAGTTGTTTTTCACTGATTATATCTATACTCAATCAAGTGGAAAAGTAATAAATATCATATTCAAAGTGGACGTAGGCAATTACGTCAAACCACTATAAATCTGGTGTTTCCTTTTCTATTGTTCATTTTACATTCAATTGCATTATTTCTCCGTTTTAATTTACCTTCTTCATTAATCTCTCTACACATCTCTATTCAAGGGTGTTAGTGACCAATTTTGGTGCTAACATTTTGGTGCTTTCACTGAGAATCTCACGTTCTCAGACTGTTAGGATCTACTTTGCCGCTATCGGATTGTAGAAATCCCCCGAAGGAGATCCAAGTTCATTCTCAAGAGTTCATAGATTCTATTCAGAGTTCCGACGGATAACTCTAATATGGGAAGACCACGTACTAGATCAGCCTCCCACAATGCGGATGTCAACGAGACCGCCAGCGTCCAGCAAGTGGGACCTAGCAATCAACAAGCTAATCCAGGTGCAGGGCAGCCACCGTCCTAAACCAATCAGAAGTTGTCACCAGGGCAGAGTTCAATGAGCTGATGAGAGAACTCGTGGAAAGTAGGAGACAGCTTAACGATCAAATTCAAACTAACACCAATCTCATTACCCAGATCGCTCATCAACAGCATCAGAATGCTGGAGGAAGCCCCGCTTCCTACTCGTCATCTGACAGCTCTGCTTCATCGGATGAACATCACAGGCGTAGGCACCATAGGATTGAAGCGGCATAAACGGGTGCAGCAGAACAATCCAACAGAAATGGTCCAGGTTCCCTACCTGGAACCGTGGCCCCTCACCTGCACCTGGGAAATCACACTCAAATTGGAGTGGGAAACTTAAGATCTGGAGCACAGGTGGAAGCTGGTCCACCACCTCGTCAGGGTCGTAGCGAAGCGGGTCCCCGGAATGTGCATTTGTGAGATCACTTACCAAGGAGGCACCAGCCGGAACGATCGCACAGGACGGATACCAACTTGCCACCTCCCATCCAGACTCCAGATTTGTCAGCTATGGTCAGAAAACTGATGAGGGAGAATCAGGGCTTGTCTAACGATGATTGTAGCGCATATAGGAGCCACACTCCGTTCACAGATGCAATCCTACAGGCCGAGTACCTCCAGAGGTTCAATGTGCCTACAATTCCAGCTTATGAAGGGAAAACTTATCCCCGCTAGCATATAATGAGATATGAGTGGATGATGGATTCAGCATGAGCTAATGATGCGACCAAATGCAGATGCTTCCCAATAACCTTGTCCGGGATCGCTACCATGTGGTTCACCAGACTTCCCCTGCGATCGATCTCCGGGTTTGATGAGTTAGCAGTGAGGTTTGTGGAGCAGTTTAGGATCCATGCCACTCGCCCAAAGGACGTAATGTTTTTATCCAGTGTGATCCAAACTCCGGGGGAGTTGTTAAAGGATTATTTGCAAAGTTTTCACGTTGCTTCTACCAAAGTTAGCAATCTGAATGACCATGCTATTCTTATGGCCGTGATGCGAGGAGTAGTTCCGGACTCAGAGTTTGGTGATTGGCTGGCAGGAAAAGCTCCGACTACCTTGGAACGCTTTTATTCAAAGTCGAACCAATTCATGAGAAGGGAAGAGGCCAGGTGGACAAGGTGAAGCAGTGTGCTAGAGTCTAGCAAGGAAGCAGTGCAAAGCAACATTGTGGTGAAGCAATCTGGCGACAATTCTAGTAAGGTCTAGGTCAATGTTCAAAATAAGCTGGAGCAGTCTAAAGGATCCGGAGGAGGAAATTCCGGAAGAAAAAGGGAAGCAGGAAAGTGGAAACCAAGGATCCCGACCTATAACGAATACACTCCTCTGAACGCATCTCTGGAGAATATTTACTTATCAACTTGTAATACATTCCAATACCGAAAGCCGCACCCAAAGGAAACCACTGAGGAACAAAGGCAAACTGGGAAGTGTTGTCGCTTCCATGAGACTTACGGGCACAATACCGAAGAATGTAGACACCTCCATGATGCTATAAAAAATCTTATTCGACAAAAGAAGTTATAGCAGTTCGTTAAGAATCCGTAGGAAGGCTGACAGGGGACATCTGACCCCAACCGCGGGCAAGCTCTAATCCGACCTGAGGAACCCACTCGGACCAGAGGTAGACTGGTTATAAACACGATAGTCGGTGGGCCTCACCCGGCAAACAGGAGTTGGCAGGAAATGGAACGCTATGCTAGTTCCCTAAAGCATGCGGATTTCGAATGCTGCTCGAACACAGAAGACGAGACCCCAGCGAAAAAACAGTGAGTGATGACGGATGATATAGTATTCAGGAGCAGGGATGCCGACCAGGTGGAGGCACCTACCATTGACCTGATGGTCATTTCAGCCACGATTGGGCCGGCGTTCGTGAGAAGGATACCGATTGATTGTGGAAGCTCTATCAATATTATCTTCAAAAAGGCGTATGACCAAATGAAGATGGAGGCGAAGGATCTGAAACCATCTAAAGCCCGCATTCACAGCTTTAATGGTACAGCCACTGATGCGATAGGTTTTGTTGAATTGCTAGTTGAGTTAGGAGAAGGTGAACGTAAGAGGGTACGGATCCTACTGTTCATTGTTTTGGATGTGGATTCCCCGTATAATGTGTTTTTGGGCCGACCGACCCTGGTGGAGTGTAGGGCAGCTTTGGTCCCATGGTGTTTAATCTTGAAATTTCTGATGGATAGAGGAGTTGGTGTGGTGCATGGCGATCAAGCGACTGGTCGTGCATGTTATGTGGCTGAGATGAGAGAGGCCCAGCGAAAAGAGAAGGGGAAGAGTGTGGACAACTCTGTCCGCATTCATGCTACTGAAAATCGACAAGTAATGCTCGAGCCTTGGCTCGGGCAACAGGGTCGGATCTATAGAGACATAGATCTGAGAGACGATGATGAAGAACCCAAGGAGGCTAAAGCAGCGCCGGCTAAACTGACGATTGACATTCCAGTCAGCCATGATGACCCATCACGGGTGCTTAAGATTGGATCACAACTCAACTCCTCAATTATTGAGGATCTTACCGATTTCCTCCGAGCGAATCTGGATGTTTTCGCTTGGACCCACTCTGATATGTGCGGGATTTCTCCCACCATTGAAGGTTATATGTTGAACATTGACCCAAAGTATGTGCCAGTGAAACAAAAGAGGAGAGGCATGGACCCGGAGAGGTCTGCTGCTCTTAGAGAGGAAGTGGATAAACTTAAAGCCAATGGGTTCGTCCGCGACGTCCTCTATCCTGAATGGGTATCTAATCCTGTACCGGTGAGGAAGGCAAACGGGAAGTGGAGGAGCTGTGTTGATTATTCAGACCTGAACAAGGCATTCCTTAAGGATAGTTTTCCATTGCCCAGAATTGATCAGTTAGTCGACTCGACAGCAGAACATAAATTATTGTCATTCATGGATGCGTATACAGGATACAATCAGATCCCGATGCACATTCCGGATCAGGAGCACACCAGTTTCGTCATAGACGTTGGACTGTACTGTTATGTAGTGATGCCTTTCGGGTTGAAGAACGCAGGAGCAACTTATCAGCGTTTGGTGAATCAGATGTTTAAAGACCAGATTGGTAGAACGATGGAAGTCTATATGGATGACATGCTCGTGAAGTCACGATAGTCAAACGACCACATTCGAGATTTAGCGAAGATGTTTGATATACTCAGGTACTATGGAATGAAAATCAATCCACAAAAATGTTCCTTTGGCGTTGCGTCGGGAAAGTTTTTGGGTTTTATTGTCAACGCACGGGGAATCGAAGCCAACCCAAAAAAGATTCAGGCTATTCGAGACATACAAGCGCCCAGAACTATAAAGCAAGTACAAAGCCTGAATGGAAAAGTCGTCGCGTTGAGTCGGTTCATATCTAGAGCGACCGACAAGTGTATTCCTTTCTTTTATGTGATAAGGAAAGGGAAGAGGAATTTTGAATGGAAACCGGACTGTGGGGATGCATTCCGAGCTCTGGTGAGACATTTGGAGAGGCCCCCGATTCTATCAAAGCCTGTAGACCATGAGGAGTTGTATGTTTACTTGGCCGTATCTCAGCATGCCATCAGTACAGCCTTGGTTCACGAAGAGGACCGAGTCCAAAAGCTAGTGTATTATGTTAGTAAACGTTTAACGGGGGCAGAGAGAAATTATCCTAAAATTGAGAAGTTAGCCTACTGCTTGGTGATTGCATCACGCAAGCTCCGCCCGTATTTTTAGGCACACCCGGTTAGTGTTTATACCGATCAACCTCTGCTGCAGGTGCTCCAACAACCAGAAACCTCTGGAAGGCTACTCAAATGGAACATTGAGATGAGTCAATTCGATATCACTTACCTACCAAGGAGGGCTATCCAAGGGCAAGCGCTGGAAGACTTCATTGCAAAATTCACCATATCAGACGATCCAAATGGTGGTGATGTAGTTCCCACCGTTCGATGGAAGCTATACATCGATGGGGCATCCAATGACTATTATTTTGGGGCTGGTGTTATTCTTGTAACTCCTGAAAACCGAGAAATTTGTTATACTCTGAAACTCGATTTCTGAGCCACGAATAACGAAGCCGAATATGAAGCATTGATTGCTGGTTTGAAACTTGCCAAGGAACTCAGAGTGAAATTAGTTGAAATCTTTTGTGACTCACAATTGGTGGTGTACCAGGTACGGGGAGACTATCAGGCAAAGGGGCAAAGACTTGCCCTCTACCTTGCTCGAGTTCAAGAACTGTTGGCAAACCTTGAATATTATGATATTCCACATATCCCGCGCGAACAATATCGGGAAGCCGACTCATTGGCAAAACTCGCAAGTACTGGTGATGCACAACAGATGGGCTTGGTTCCCGTCGAAACCTTACATGCCTCGAGTATAAATGAAATGGAAGTAGATTTTGTGTTAGGGACGGAAACTGAAAGGGAGTCGTGGATGACCCCATTCAAGGAATACCTGCTATTTGGGACTCTGCTTTAGAGAAAGAACGAGAGACGACAAGTCGTTCGCAAGGCCTCGCGGTATATAATGCAGGATGGAATAATGTATCGGAAAGGATTCTAAGTTCCCTTACATCGGTGCATCGCCCACGACGAGATAAAGCGGGTCTTAAAAGAAGTTCACGAGAGAGAATGTGGTGACCATACTGGGGGGCAGACGTTAACCAAAAAGATCTTCCGCTATGGATACTATTGGCCGACCGTGAATCGAGACGCCGCGGACTATGTAAGACGATGTGACCAATGTCAAAAGTATGAAAAGATCTCGAGAGCCCCGTCGACGGAACTCACGCAAATGGTTAGTCCATGGCCATTTGCAATATGGGGGATCGATATAATTGGCTCCTTGCCGATCTCCAAAGGTGGTGTGAAATATGCAATTGTCGCGGTTGATTATTTCACCAAATGGGCAGAAGCGGAGCCCTTAGCTACGATCACCACCAAAAATGTTATTAATTTTGTTGTGCGAAACATTATATGCCGTTTTGGCCTCCCACAAACTATCATTACGGACAACGAAACTCAATTTGAGAGTAGGGAGTTCAAAAAATTCTGCCAAAAATATTGCATTGAGAAAAGGTTTGCGGTAGTCGCTCACCCTAAAGCCAATGGACAAGTTGAAGCTGTAAATAAAATAATCAAGTCTATATTGAAAAAACGTCTGGAGAAGGCCAGAGGCAAGTGGGTGAATGAGCTTTCGATGGCACTCTAGGCCTACGGAACCACCCATAAGTTCGCGACTGGCCACACTCTATTCACTTTGGCATATGGCATTGAAGCTGTTATACCCGTGGAACTTGAAGTTCCCTCTCACCGGGTGACTCATTATGATCCTAGGACGAATCGGTATCTCTTACTGGAGTCGTTGGACTTTATCGATGAAAAACGTGAAGATGCTGATTTGAGGGCGGCTGCATATCGGCACCAAGTCGCTCGATATTATAATGAAAAAGTTTGACTGAGAACCTTTGATGTGGGTGACCTTGTTTTGAAGCGAGTTTTTCCAGTCCCGTCACATATGAACCCCACATGGGAGGGTCCATACGTCATCGAACGAAAGCTTGGAGAAGGAACCTTCAAGCTAGCGACTGTTGATGGCATGACGCTCCCCGAGCATGGAATAGCGAGCATATGCGCCATTATTACACTTAGTCTATTTCTTTTGCATTTTAGTAGCAGTTGTTTCCAGTATGTTTTTCCTTTTGTTGTTCTCTGTTTCCGACATGTAATAAGACAACTCAGTTTGTTCCTATTTTTATAATCAATAAAGGCTTGAGGCTGTTTTTCTACGAACTATTGATGTTCCGTGTGTTACAATTCCATGGAAAAATTAAATTGCATTAATCTGTCTAGCGTATGAACGCACACATAAAATTGAAAGTCGATCAATAAACGATTCAAAAATCTCTAAGTCCCCGGAGCGCGGACAAGAGTACTCTGAGTCCCCGGAGTGCGGACTAGAGTGTAAACGATTCAAAAATCTCTAAGTCCCTAGAGTGCGGACTAGAGTACTCTGAGTCCCCGGAGTGCGGACTAGAGTATAAACGATTCAAAAAATCTCTAAGTCCGCGGAGCGCGGACTAGAGTATCTAAGTCCCCATAGTGCGGACTAGAGTATAAATGATTCAAAAATCTCTAAGGTCCCGGAGCATGGACTAGAGTACTCTGAGTCCCCGGAGTGCGGACTAGAGTATAAACGATTCGAAAATCTCTAAGTCCCCAGAGCGTGGACTAGAGTACTATGAGTCCCCGGAGTGCGGACTAGAGTATAAACGATTCAAAAAATCTCTAAGTCCCCAGAGCGTGGACTAGAGTACTCTGAGTCCTCGGAGTGCGGACTAGAGTGTAAACGATTCGAAAATCTCTAAGTCCCCGGAGCGCAGACTAGAGTACTCTGAGTCCCCGAAGTGCAGACTAGAGTATAAACGATTCGAAAATCTCTAAGTCCCCAAAGCGAGGACTAGAGTACTCTGAGTCCCCAGAATGCAGACTAGAGTATAAACGATTCAAAAAATCTCTGTCCCCGGAGCGCGGACTAGAGTACTCTGAGTCCCCGGAGTGCGGACTAGAGTATAAATAATTTGAAGATCTCCAAGTCATATGAAAGCAGACTGGAACTTACGTAACCCACAAGACTCTGAATTTCAATTACGAGATTAGGTGATAAGCTAAACAATGAGAGTCGTGGAATACAAAGAAACACAATTTTATTTACTAATCAAAAATTAAGTTCCATTACAACTTTTTCGAAGTCTAGAACCAAAATCTATCTACGACGACTATAAAAAAGAAAAAAGAAACAACTACATGACTTAGGTTTATTTAGGCTGAACGAGGTATGACAAGATGATAGCTACTTCTTTGACTTTTTCTCCTTCTTTGGCTTCTCCGAAGGCTCCTCAGCCGAACGTTTTCTCCTGGACCCTTTGCTTCCCAGTGAGGTGGTATCCCGGGGTGGAAGAGGGACATCCAAAGGTGTGGTCCCCCCAGGGAGAATTATCTTCAGGGGCCTATTTAGAGGATCATCAAGTTCCACCACCTGAGGTTCAACCTTAACTTCGGCTTTCTTTTTCTCCTCTTCCATGATTTGTTCCTCCATACTAAGCTTCAAAGTATGCTCGGAGGCGCCTGTGATTTTGACCTCGTCATGTTCATCTACATGCGAGGGATTTTCAAGTTTATCATCATCTAACGCTCCGATCACTTGAGTATCGGGTCCAGAGGTATCCCCAGTATGGAGTGCCTCAACCACTTTCTCTTCCCTCTCCGTGGCGACATCGCTCCTTGGAGTTGGTTCGGGATCAGAATGGCCTACATGAAGTCATGAAAGACAAATGTTAGAATACATCTATTACTCGCCAAAAGCGATGATTTCTTGAGATCTAGAAGGAAAAGCTACATACCGGCTTCCAGTTGACTCTCAGCTATCTTGGGAGTCTCACCCTCAAGAATAGGAGATAGAATGTGAACACCAAGCCCAGGCTTCTCCGAGTCATAACCAACATGCTGCTCGGGATGATCGAGTAACGAGCTATCGCCCGGCTGAGCGGGAGGAGGAACTAGAGACTCAGTGCCGAACGGGCCAGCAATATCATCCTTACCCTTTGATGATGAGGAGTCTCTACCGAAGAGGGATTTTGTTGTAGACAAGTCTGAAGGCTCGTTTCCTCGAAGCACTACCCTCACGAGAGCTCCCACATCGACCTCTTCGATGCCCAGCTCAACCTTTCTAATTTTTATCAAAGTATCCCACGCTTCAGCCATTGATTCGAGGTAACCCTTGCCTAGGAAAGATAGGTCTCGTTGCATGAGAACTCGTGCATTATACTTGGCAATGAGTAAGCATTTAATTTCCTCTCTGTTGGCCTCAGTAGCAGCCTCGAGAGTCGACTTCTATGAGCACCATTTTCTTACCCTCCTTGCGAGCTGCCTCCTTTAGCGCTTCAACCTTGGAAAGTTCCTCATCGAGCTTCGTCTTTAAGAGTCGTGTTGCGAAAATTTCATCGCAATATCATTGTGACTCTTCCTGCGTGGCAGTTTTCTCTTCTTTCTCTTTGGCAAGCAGCTCCTCCAGTTCTTTAACTCGTCGAGCGAGAATAACCTTTTCTTTCTGGATAGAGTCCTTCTCTAAAGCTAAAGCACCACTGTGTTGGACTGCCTCATCGATTTCCTTCTTGTGAGTGAGCACCAAGCGACTAACTGCCTCGGGCGTTTCCTTGGCATTTTTCTAGGTGGCCTTTAGTTGAGATTTGTACAAGGATAGCTCTTTATCTTGGGCTTTGATGATATCTTTGTCGTGAATGGCTTCAAGTCTCAAGCGATCGATTTCGTGTTGACGTTCCATAGAAACCTCTAAAAATTTCTCCACCAAGTGTACAAACGCATCATACTGGACATAAAACATCGTTGTTGCAGGCGATGGCGCTTTGTTTGACATGTCCGGGAATAGGATGAATCGCAGGGAGAAATTTCAATCCATCGAAGCATATCTTCGGGAATGTGGCCTTAAGCTCAGCCAATTTGTCTGTCGATGGGTCATGTGCGGAGGCTGGAGGAGTCTGCCTAGCCGGACTCACGAATTTCTTATAGGGCTCATGGGATTGCTTGGTGCTCGACGAGCCAGAATGTTGGTCGCAGGGAGCTTCGAATTGAGATCCCTTCTGAGCAGATTTCTCTCAACTATGCTCTGGCTGAGGGGGAGGATCGTTTGGATATGAGGAATGGCTATAAGTTCTTCTTCGGGAAGACGATGAATCTCTGGGATGGTAGTCTCTATCGGTGCTGTCATCCCTATCTCGGCGTCTACCTGATCCTGAATCCCGACTGGAATGGTAGAAGATAGAGGATCTGCAAAGACGGTCAATGCCGTGTATACACCCCATATCACCTGAACAGAAACCAAGTACGGACGAGTTAGTGGGAATCCAATGATGACTAAAATTTTAGTGTAGGGTGACGTGTAAGTGTTTGTGTGTGTCCTAGTGCTTCCCCCCGACGGACCAGTGTTTTTTGCTTTACTTATTGGAGTTTTCTCTCCTTGATGACGAGCCTGATCGCCTTCATCGCTTCTCGCGGGCGAATTAAGTCCTATACCCTCTGGGTTGTTGAAGCCACAATTTAGTAAGTCGTCAGGGATGGTCAGGTCTGATAGACCTTTTAGTGAACCCTCTAAATTTTGAGGAGACGATTCTTTCTCAACTGGAGTAATTCTAACTTTTTAAGTTCCGCCTACTGTTTTATTTTTCAGCTTGTAGACTAGGCTCGTTTTCCTCTTTGAAGGGGGAGGCAGTTCATCGATGCCGGGTGCGTCAGTTATTGGTGCTAAGTCAGAACTTATATTCTCGTCAGTCGCTTTTGGCACCCCGGTCTCTTTAATTTCACCTTCCTCGATTGTATCGAGGGCTCCTCCTACAGGGGGCACCGAAGGTCCGACCTGCTCTTTGCCTTTTTACGCAGCAGATCTGGTTGTAGTGGCGCCAATTGGAGGGCTAGTTCGATGACCCTGCACCAGTAATCCAAACTTCGAAAGCAATTCGTTGGAAATAACGGATTTAATGTCCCGGTCTTTTACGGGAATAGCTCGAATGGACTCGATGGCCTCAGAATACCCAGCGCCTTCAGGTCGTGGGCGGATACCTATAAAAGTCGAAAGAAGTTTAGAAAGGATGCACTTCGAGCCTTAGACAAATATTAGTCTAGGAATGAAACTTACTCCCTTCCAGCCATCTTCTCGCAAAACCAGGAGGGCAACGTACGTAAAACCACTCTTGCTTATACTGGGAAAATTTACTCCACGCCCCCATCAGAATTTGACATTTGGAATGTGGCTCGAGACATATGAAGGATGGACTGTCGGACCGTCTTTTGAAGCGGTAGATATAACGGATATCCTCGGGAGTAGGAAGTCTGAATAAGATGCTCATAAAGAGTACACAGGTGTCATGAATAAACGCATGACTATTAGGGTGTAGTTGTGCCGAAGCAATCCCGATATACCGCAACACTTCATGGAGAAATGAATTGAAAGGTGGCATTCTTCCGACGCAGCACATAAATTTGTTGCACGCTGTATACCCGGCTGGGGGCAGGTGAGGCCGATCTTGTCCTGATGGAACCAAAACATCGTCAAAGGGGATTCCATGGATTGAGCACAACTGACGAAGGGCGGTTTCGCCAATTTTTGAGGCTTGTGAATCAATGGGGTTATCTAGAACAACTGCTCCATCTACGGCGTTAGGAGCCGGGCCTATAACCACAACAAGCGGGTCTAAGATGCCAGGTACAGGGACTAACGGTGGATCCGAAGTTCCCACTACCTCCTGCCGAGAACTTGGCGCAGGCTTATCAGAAACTGTAGCAGAGCTTGATTTTTTGGACATCTTCAACGAGCGTTTAGTATGAATAGATACCTGTTTAAGCTATACTTGAAAGACAATCGATATCAGATATAACGACAATAATATATTCCCCCGTGTTATGTGTGAACTAGTGCGACGACTCAAACATGAGTGCAGAAAAAACTAAAGTTTTAAGCACAATTGTGGTGTGATAGAACTTTGAGTTATTATCCTAGGAGACTGTCATCGCTGACCGTCCCCTGCAGTTTATCATATGATCGACGATAGAAGTCTTGAAATCAAACGTTGGCATCATTGAGTGTGAAGGCTATTATTTGCATTTGATGGGTTAAATTTGCATTTAAGGTTATTCAAGCTGTGGGGTAGTTAGTTTAAATTAGGTCCTCGAGCTAATACTATGTTTGGTTGTGGAGGTAAGTCACCCAAATGAATGTTGTGTGCGAGTTAAAACAATTTTGATTGCTAATACCGACCCACTCACTCGCTATCTCAACCTAACTACCGACCCGGCCTAGCTTAAACTCTTACTGACCTACATCACCTCAACAGATGCCAAGCCACACTCACTATATTCCTCTCCTCCACCTTTCTCAATATATACCGAGCAACTACCCTAGGCTCCTACCGACCCATGACAACTCTGTCAATGCTGAGCGACCCACACTCCTAAGTATGTACTGACCGACCCACTCTCTCTCTCGGAAACAATCGACACTCCCTCTCAGAATGTCGAGCTTCTCTGTAGCACGACTCCTATCAACCCGTACCACTCTCATATGAAATATCGATTCCACTTCCTTGCTCTCCACGTCACCGACCTTAAAGTTAATGCTACACTACTTCATCTAGTAATCCTAAAACACGTTCCTATATTCCCCTCGACTCACTCCTCACCACCATCTCCTACCGAACCTATGTACTCGGACTTCGAACAAGCCTTTTAAGAACTATGGAGGATGGGTTGAATGAGGAATCCATACCTATGAGAGAAGCTAGGAGCTTTAGGGAATGGTGGGACTTCGAGATGAGAATTGATCAGATTTGATTTAGTTTGGAGCAACAAAGTAGACGGTCTGGGTTTAAAAGGAGGAAGGATGAGTATAATGGTAAGCAAGGGTTGAGAGGCAATAAGTTACTAAGCTTGTGACAGTAAAGTGAAAATAGAAGTAAGAAGTGGACCTTTATATGTGGAGAAAGGGCGGTGAACAGGCCTTCCCTGTGAAACCAGTCAGAACACTTCAGTGGTTCGATGAGTGAACATGCCGAGTGACACAAAGTAGACCTAACGTGTGGTTCGGTATTGACATGCCATCTCACCTTTTTGCCAGAGGAACCGAACGAGTGGGTCGGCCTCCTTATGCCGATCCAATTTTGTTTAAAAAAATGTGAAAAATGAAATGAAATGAAAAATGAAATGAAATGAAAAATGAATGATGAATGGATTGACCAAAATAATAATAAAAATATAGAAAGTGTATGCATGAGCGTATAAAGACATCATGGCGATGAAAGATGGGACTGTACGAAAGGACAAATGTCATCGAGTCGGTTGAAAAATATTGGTTTCTGGACTCTAGCACGGTTTAACCTTCAAAAGGTCGTGTAGCTTCAGCTTTTGGAGAGTTAGAACGAGGTTTCGAAAGCACGGACTACTCAATGGTTCAAAGCGCATCATGTCGACTCACACAACGCGCTTTTGGGGGGCAAGTGTTACCCGACAACTCGACCCGGCGACAGTTACAGAAGCTAGGGTTGGGCCTAGATGGGACTTAAGCCAAGAAAGGTTTGAGAATATAGAGGATCGGCATAAGTTAAGTCACAAAAGTTAAGTGATGGGCTGGGCTTTGTTGGGTCAAAGGCATACTTGGATCGGTCAAGATGGCTCAGTGTAGATTGGATCGACACTGGTGGTTCGGCTAATTGTGGTTCGGCCTCAGGATTGTTAGGTTTTGTGTCGTTCGGTCTTGTGGGACGGCATGACTCGCTCGGTCTAGGAAGCCATAGTGGTTCGGCGTGCATCGCTCGGTTAAGGAATGAAAGACAAAGCAGCTTCAATCGACTGAGGCTCGGTATTGGTGGTTCAGCCTTAATGGTTCGGCAATACCTGGTTCGGCCTTGGAGAGTTTGGTTCATCTGGCTCGGCTTTTGGTGGATCGGCCTTGGAGAGTTCGACACGAATGGCTCGACTACGTTGGTTCGGCCGTGTTGGATCGGTCAAGGTAGGTGATGTAGAAGTGGCTCGGCCATGGTAGTTAGGTCAGAAGTGCTGCGACCAGCGTTCCTTTGCTTCGACTCATACCACCACTTCCCTCGAGTTATGTGAGGACAAACTTCGAGTCACAAACGAGAAAACCAGAGTTCGACCAAGGTGGCTCGGCAACCATCGTTCGCCATTGGTGGTTCGGAATGCTCGGGTCGGTGAACGCAAATTGCCCACAGTGGGCCGAAGTATCTTGGTTATGGGCCTGCATGGGGGGAATAGCCTATCTCCGTCTATAAATAGAGGGGCAGGGGTACAGTGGAAAGGACCTTTTTTGGAAACTCCAGGGATACTCTGCCAATTTTTGGTACTCACTTCTTTTCTGTTCAAACTTGCATTCAAGTTGTTTGTTCACGGATTGTATCTGTACTCAATCAAGTGGAAAAGTAATAAAGATCATATTCAAAGTGGACGTAGGCAATTACGTCGAACCACTATAAATCTGGTGTTTCCTTTTCTATTGTTCTTTTTGCATTCAATTGCATTATTTCTCCGTTTTAATTTACCTTCTTCATTAATCTCTCTACACTTCTCTATTAAAGGGTGTTAGTGAACAATTTTGGTGCTAACAATATCTATATTTGTGTGTGTGTGTGTATTCTATGGATTAAAATATATAGTATCATTTCAAAAAATGAGTTTTGAAAAAAAATAACTGGGGGTTTAATTCTCAAGTTGAGTTCAAAATAGAAAGTTTTGATCAGATAACGTATATACCTTCAAGATGTAGTAGGGTGTTACACCAGTTTTTAAACTTAAGTTGGGTTTATGAAAATGTTTTCATAAATAATTTTGGAAAGTAAATTAGAACTGGTATTAGTGAAAACCAATAATATAAGTGCGTAAGTTGAATGTAAATCGTTTCTCTTTTTCATATAGTTTTGATCTAAGATTCGAGTACATGATTTAAGGTGTTTTACACCGTTCCAAATAAGGATCCATCACTCAATTTTTGACGACGAACAATGAGTAAAGGTTCTTGATATCGAACCAAGGTTTTCTATCATAGTATGTGGCTACGTAAGGTGATCAGAGGTTTCCAATCAAGAAGCTTGATCGGATTCTGCACTAGTAAATCAGGTGACGATACTAGTTTGGAAGAGAAGTTATGTATTTAGATAGTGATCGAATCAGATTTTGTATATGAATGATCTATGAACATCATGCCAACTTATGAATAATATTGGATGTTCATGTGATGAAATTTCAAGGTCGAAATTCTTTTTAAGAGGGGAGAATATAACGACCTAGAATTTTATCACTTTGATTTTACAAATATTTAATTAATTTTAAATATTCAATTTGGGGTTTTTCTAATAAAATATATGTTTCAAATAACTACCTGATTTTTGGTGACGTATTTTTAATTTAATTTATAGGATTTTTTTCCATAATTTTTAATTTGAAAAATAATTGAATTTTCTTTTGACATATTTTACGGCAAATGTTGGCTTTTTTGACACTTCACAAGATACGATAACATGTCTATTTTATTGTTGTTTTATGATCATGTCACATTATTGTGCATGATCATATTTTTATTTCTATTGTTCGTGGTCATACGCAAACGGGATATTGTGTGGCGTCATGCCCCAAAACTTTTATAAACAAATCACGTTCAAATCAAATATTTGTACAGCAAGATGTCTGCACACTTCTTTGCACTTGCATTCGAGTGTTGTCCTTTGGTGGCTTACATTTAATGTTGGTCCTTTTGTTCCCTTATGCATGAGGTAAGTTTCCTTATATGTGCATTCATTCACAGTACATGCATGAAAAGGAAGAAAGAAACTTGTACACATTTTTTTCTCATTCTCCAGGCTTCCTGCAATTGAACGCAGAGCCTCTTCCCTTCTTTCTTCTTCATTTTATAAATAATACTTCATCCCCTTCATACTAACCACCATTGTTTGTGTACCCAAGCCTATGAAGGCATAATCTGCAAAACATGAAGGCTGCTTGGTGAATGGGTGTATATGTTGGTAGAGTGGTTTTATATATGTGAGCTAGTGTGTGATTCTTAGGTGTAGGTGAATGCATTTCGGGTTGTTGTGTGGGTATGGGTTTAGGAAGTGCTGGCCATGAAGGGGATAGCAGAGGCGTGATCCGCACTGCTGCTGAGTTGTCAGACTTACCGAGGTCGGTGGCAGAGTGGCGACAGCATGTGAGCATGGATGTTCGTGCGTGTTTTGTATGTGTTTCGGTTTGTGTGTGTTTGCAACCATGTACATGTGCATTCGCGCGTGTGTATGTGTGTGTGCATGAACAATGTGTGGAGGTTGTGTATGGATGAGCAGCTCGGGTTGAGGAGTGCATCGTTGTGGCTGTAGTTGGGGTTGTGAGCATAATGGAAATGCACGTGATGAAGAAAGAAGGAAGGCGGTTGGGCTGAGGCGGATGCTGCCATCAGTTGAACAAGCAGGCCTTGAGTTTGGCTACATGCGTGCTTTATGTATAGGGAAGGGTGAAGAGAAATAAAGAAAGGGAAAGATGGATGGAAGGCTACTGTTCATAAGGAAGGATTTTGCCTTTTGGTCCTTTGTAATGTGGACATTTGCATGTGAATGGAGAGGGTAGAAGTAGCCTTTGGAGCGGGTCAGGTCAGGGAGTTGTAGGCAGGGCTTACTTGGTTTTAGGGTAAGGAAATGTTTGTTTATTTGTTTTATTATTTAAATTTATCCGTTAACTTTAAATTGCGATATCTCATCCATTTTAAATCTGTTTAAACCACGATTCTTGCGTTGGATTCGTGTTGGCGGATACAACGGTTTGGAATAAATTGTTGATAGTTTCGATGTAGTATAATTTTATGATAAATAACCACTGACTGATAATAATTACGTTAATTTGGATAACAACGTGATTTAATTAATTATACTTAATGGGTGTTATCTGTTTGGCCAAATAAACACCATACTATTATAGTAAGTTAAATGGGGTATTTTGGACACTTGTTTAGCAGAATAAAACACCGTTCTGCTAATTAAATTAATTGGCCATTTAATTAGCAGAATAAATCGCAGTTCTGCTATTTTATAGATTTGGATATCTAGTTATATGTCGTCGACTGATATGCCTCTTTGAATAAGTGATGTGTTAACCAGTGGTGGTTTATTGCTGAATTTATTGACATAGATGTTGATTATGTAAATGCCAGTTATTTACTTGGAAAGTTAAATTGGATGATATGATAGCTTGTTTAAGTACCATTGTGGTCGCTAAGCCTCTTTTCGAATTTAGAAAGTTATGGGTTTAAATGAACTTCAATTTTTAAACAATTACAAATGTTTATATAATAATTATTTTAGCAAAGTGTTTTATATAATAATTATTTTATCAACAATGTTAAAGTTAACTTATTTATATTTTTAATATTGTTTAAATTATTAAATTATATTCTAAAAATGATTAAAGGTTATTTTATACTTTAATGATATTTAAAGTTATTTTATAATAATTTGACTTTAAAGGTCAATTATTTTTTAAAGTTAATTATTATTTAAAGTTATTATTTGTTATTATTTTGTATAATATTGTTAAAGATCAATTTATTATTATAACAATATTGTTTTAAAGTTAATCTATTATAATAATATTGTTTTAAATTTGATTTACTATTATTTTAATAATGTTTTGAAGGTAGTTAATTATTAAGTTCAATCATTATATTATTTTAACTTGTTTAAAAGTTTATTATTTATTTAATGATTGTTTAAAGTATTATTTTATTAATGTTGCTTAAAGATAATTAATTGTTTTTTAAAGGTGTTTTTAGAAAATAAATTGTTTTATAAAAATTTAAAAATAATAAATTGTTTATTTAAAAAGGAATCATTTTAAATGGAAAGATTTATATAATGATTTTATTTAATGAAAAGAATTCATTAAAGTAATTTATAAATCTTGGAAAGAGATTTTGGAATTGGAATAAAATGAGTTTGGTTTTTAATGATTTCAGAAACGAGATTTATGAATGCTTTTAGAGATTTGAAAGGAAGTTTTATAAATAGATTGAAGATTTATAAAGAATTTTTTTAAATGGATTGGAGATTTATAAAGAAGCTTTATAAAAAGCTTTGGAGATTTATAAAGGAGTTATTTATAAAATAAAAGAGATTTATGAAAAGGAATGGTGTTTTGGGGTTATTTATATCTCTGTTTCAATGACATCTGGGTTTGATCATTTTAATATGATTTTGAAATAGAAAATCTCTCTAAGTTTTTGGTGAATATACTTATACCGTTTTATAAGTTTGTGAAAAAGGTTTACCAAGTTTTAAAAGGAATGGTTTATGAATATACTTATCCCTGTGAGATAAGTATATGAATATTTTGATAGATATTTTTAAAAGAGATGAAAGATTAATTTTGAGAGGCTTGGTGAGTTCCATGGAAAATGTAATCTCTATTTGGGATGTTTGTTTATTTGATAGTTAAATAACCGACGATCAAATCTTGGTCTAAATATGTAATCCTTCTTAATTTTAGTGGTATGGAAATATTTCCCTACTTAACACTGAAGAATTTTAACTCTATAAATATCTAGGAGAAACACGGGGATTATATGGTACAGTTACCGTCAGTGGTACTATATTTTACATATAAACTCGCTTAGTTCTTCTAGGACAAACGATGAGGACATCCATCCACATAAACGGTTAAGGGTGGTCCCTGTTCTTATGTATTGTCTGATTATTTCCAAAAGAACTAATATTGAGCATTTCGAAAATCGATCGATTGGTTTTGGAAGATCTGGCAAGCGGGGGAGTGTACTTGTAAGAGATGAGTCGAGACCGTAACCACTCTAAAACCATATACGGGTTCTATGCTTGGAGGATATTCGAGATTTGTTTTGGATGTTGGAATCCATGTGTATCCCAACACCCGTTAATGTGTTGGAATCGACTTGTGATTCCGAGATCTGTATGTGATGTTGGAATCCATATGTGATTCCGAGACCCATTGGGGTATGGGAATCCATGTGTGATTCTGAGATCTTTGTTGAGATGTGGAAATCCATGTGTGGTTCTGAAACCTGTTGAGGTATCGGAATCCATGTGTGGTCCCGAGATCTATTCAGGTGGCGGTGCATGAGCTGGAATGACGAACGTAGCCTCACTAGCGGTAATGACTAAGACCAGAGACATAATGCATAGCTGGAGGTTTAGCTAATTCATGAGGATGTAGTCGTCTCCTTCCTAGAGTTACCTACAGTTGTTATGCATGCATGGAGCGATGCATTCGGCCTTGTGTGGCCAACTATGTATTTCCTATTGTACATTACTAGGGATGTATTGTTGGTTCGAAAGGATAACTCTGATCCTTATGCAGGAGGACCATTCTCGGAGTATTAAGGGCACCTCCGTTGAATCCTATACAGTTCACAAACGTGCCTTATCAGTTTTTGATTATATACTTATTGTTGCTATGATATATACTCACGAACATCAAAGTTACTTGATTATTATTATTTTCACCCTTAGACATTATTATAATATCACGGGATTTTCTATAAAAGGTTTTGGTTATCGTAAGGTAAAAACCCGTCCGTGTTTATGTGCCGCGTGGTCTTACGAAAGACCATTATTTTGAAAGGTTTAGATAACATTAAGTAAATCCATTTGATTGTGTTTCTCACGCTGGTTTTATTAGACTGACCCGGGCGTTGTTTTCTATAATGCTCGGGCCATCCCGAGCATATTTTCCAGATTTAGCTGGATACTTTGGTGCTTTCAAGAGACAAGCTGGGTTCTCCAAGACATATTTACTTATCTTATATTCTTACGCTCTTTTTTTTTCTTGATTTCTGTTTGTATTTATCAGCAATTGTAAGGACATGCTATCATAACTATCCAGGCTGAAAATTAATTGAGAATTAAAAGCGTAAGTTTTAAAGAGAGAATAAGAAAGGTTTTTATTCTCTTATTATAACATTCCATCATTCATTTTCTTTCATGAATTCATTATTTCATTTTCTCTTTTCTTCCTTCTCATTTTCCACAGCCTCCTCCATCCTCTCATGGCCGAAATTTTCACCTAAAATAAACTAAAATAGAATAAAATAAGATGAAAGTGGTTCTTTCGATTCTTGCAGGATCGGGTGGTGATTCAAGGAATCTAGTAGTTGATTCACAAATCAAGGTGTTCTGAAGAGATGGATTTGCAAAGGTAAATTTGTATTCATTTTTTCCAGTTATTCATGTTCAACCCGACCCTAATTTGTTTATGTAACATATATTTAAATTGTCATTGTAAATTACTGAAATTTGATTTATTACATATGTTGTTTCAATAATAAATTTAGACGAAACAACAATAAAAATTTGATCTATTTATTTCAGTCTTATGTATATGTGAATCAATCATTTCTAAATGTATTTAATCCATTATTGAATTATTTATATATACATATATTAATCATTTATTTTGGCTGCAGTTAAGCATTTATATTTATATGTATCTAAAATCGATGTTCTGATTTTGATTTTAAGTCATTACATTATTATGTTCACTTAGTAAAAGAAATAAATTTGAAATTCATTTTGTTAACTATTTTGGATTATTATTTACACACACATACATACATACACACACACATACATACACTTATATATATATATATATATTTGTATGTGTGTGTGTGCACGCTTATAATTATATGGCAGTATGTTTATATCGCATACATATACAAATGTTGTTTTACATATTAAATCAAAATTAAACATATATTTTTTTGTAATATAAAATATGATCGCTTATTTTATTATATGATTAAATTTGGGATATAAAAAATTACAAATATAATTTATATTTAGATTTTAATTAGGGGTTTGTAAGGGAGGAAGGTGGACGGCCTTCTCATTTTCATCTTTATTATTATTTAATGTTTACCTAATTAAGGAGATAATTTGAAACTTGTTTCATTAATTATTCTTCGATTTTTATTTGTATAAATTAATTAATCAATACGCAATATATCTGTTACACACATATATATGTCTAAACTATATATATATTATATAGAGTTAGGAGTACGTCCTTGGGGAAATTATATAATTTGTTACATATATCTAACCTGACAACCAATCAGGTTAAAAATAAAAGGTGCTTTCTTTCTATTATATACTAATTATATTGTGATATTGTTAATTGAATAATTAATTTAAAGTATATTACAAAATCCTTAAATGATATTTATGTGATAGTAATTACAGTGTGTTGTAATCATGAAAAAATTATCATATTAAAATTACATACTATTTTAAATATACCTAGTCAAGATGTTTCGAGACAAGATATCGCTACATCCGTTGAGACTAGAGTGTGTAAGCTCTTCAAATTTTGGATAGTGTATTACTCATGGCTGTTGGTGGGTTATGTACTGATTGTTACTAGATAACTATGAAATGACTCGCTTGAGAGTTTTCTGTTGTTAAATATAATTAAAGTCAAGTCGAGAACCTTGAAGTGACGATGTTACACAATTCCCTCGACTTGAGAATATTATGAAACTTCAATATAGACACTCCACTTTGACTATAGTTAAATCATGGCATGACATCCATTGAACGACTATAGTTGGGTCTGAGTTGAAGTATTGGAAGTGAACACTATTCCATAGAGAATTTGTCTCCTCGGTTATACGAGGTTAGTATCATGGTCAACTACAGTCAACTCAAAGTCATAGTCCTCGGTCATAGCAATATGATTAATAATAATTATTATTATTGAATCAAGAATTTTTTTTTGACTTATAAAGATGAATGTAGATGATGTTGGAATTTTGACTAAAATCAAATTCCATAAGTCATAATGTGATATAGTTTTGGCGAAGAGAATTTGTGTAAATAATAGTTACTATAGGTAATGCTTATAATAAGTAAAATTGAATTTTACCAAAAGCTGTGTTGTAACGACCCATATTTTTAACTAGTTTAAATTTTTAAATTTAATATAATCATTGAACAAAAATGGTTGGAAATAAAATTTTATGTTTTATTTATGTAATTTAGGGGCATTTCACCAGAAGGACAAACATTGCAGTCCAATTAGTTTCTAGGACACACATCCACAGAAATTAATTTCAAGGCCAAAGTCAGCAGAATAATTACTTTTAAGGACAAAGTCAGCAGTCCAATTACTTTCACGGACATAATTTCATTGGATTTTAGGTCTTAGAAACTAATTATTTTGCATTTTGTCCTTAAAAGTAATTATTTCAGTAGTGTGTCCTAGAAACTAATTGCACTTGATAAAGAGACCCTTGTGGCTAATTTCCACTTTATTTAATATGAACTTGAATAAAATCTTGGAATAATCAATTTCGAAGCTTTAGGCAATAACAAGTATTGAAATTGGATTATTCAAATACTTTAAATAAAGAAGTGTAGCATAGTGTAATCTATGTATTTAATGTAAAAACATTTGTGTATTGAATTAGAATGAAAATTCTTATTTATAAAATGATATTTGAAATAATATATATAAGTACGTCTTATTTGACTACGATTATAAATTTTTTAAGAGTGTAATAATTGTTTTGTTATTTGAATTTATTTTAAAAGCAAATTTTATAAGTTATATAACTTATATTTCAAATATAATGATTTATTTGATAATTTAATTGTTATATTAAATATTTGAAATTGTTTAAATAGTTGAATCCTGAATTTAATATGAATGAAAATGATGTCGGAAGTTGATTTTAATTTTATTTAAACAAGAATGAAAATTGTTAGCTTTTAAAATTGAATTTAAAGTGATTAAATTGATTTTGGGAGATTACTTGTTTTAATTAACGGGTAAAAATAGTCTTTTTGGGTACTGTCTCGGATTTTGGCAAAACAAGTTTCATCGGATCCGTAATAGTGAATTATTATAGGATTTCAAGTTTCGTAGTAATCGGACTTATCGTTTGGCCATGCGAGCTTAAAACACATATAATTTAATTAAAGGAATCTAACTAAAATAATTTGATTTGAAAAACTATCTTCTGAATATGATGGAATTGGCTCCCGATACATATTCCATTATGTTCGGAATAGAAGTATAACATATAGAACGCCAGGCGCCACGCTTTGTTTGGAGTTCGAAAATTTCATGGATGAATAGTGCCGTGAAAATTTCCTATAAATAGCCCTAAACCTATCTTCATTTGCTTAAACCCTAAAATAAATCCACATCTGCCATTTATAACCCTCGATCCAATGGCCGTGATCGTCCACGTCGATCGGAGCCAAATTAGAGGGAGCGTCCAACAGGGAAGTCGAAGAGCTCGGCGAGGGGAGATGATCCATGGTCGTGGATCGTCGAATGGCTGACATCGGTGGCAGCAGAAGGGCCGCATTCGCGGTGGCTCATGCTCGCGGTTTGAGTTCGTGTGCGGCTGAGTTCGAGCGCGTGGAGGTAAGGCTATTTTAAACTATTTTCCCTATTCAAACTAATTTCTAAAAATTCAAACTGTGCAAAGTTGGAATGTTTATATTTAAAGACGAATGTGGTTAAAATGAAGTATAACCTAAGTCGAAGTGAAAATGATTTGAAATGAATTGATTTCAAAGTGAATATGATAGTTTCGAAATGAAATTGATTTTGAAGTGAATATGATATTTTGATATCAAGTATGAAGCGTTTCGAAATATAAAAGAACCAACCAGTGTGTAAAATGACGTTTGGTTGTTAAAGAGACCTGGGCCTCTTATTGGCATACTCTCTGTCAATATTGGAACCACTTTAACAACTGTGTACATGGAGGAGACTCCAGAATGAAGTGGTTGGATTTGGTGTATGTTTGCTGGATTTGAAGAAAGAGAACGATGATGGATAGCCTTGACACTTATGCCAATTTGAAATGACTAAAACAGGACGGCTTGATAGGCCAATAAGGGTAGTAACCTCTAGTGGACATCTGTTCTTCGGTTTCTTTTGGACTTGGTCCATACGATTTCCTTGATGTTGGTTTCGATTGGTGCACCTTGATTTGGGATGACCTCCCTTTGACTCGATATGGGATGGATGGACGCGGTGGGCGATCGTGGCTACGATGCGTTACCACCAGCCCTGCGACCCGAACTGGTAGTATCCAACCTATTGCTCCACTTGTCTTGTCATACTTTTATCCTTATACGAGACCACTACGAGTTTGGTTTAGAGTTGTCGTATCACGGCGCATCCCTATCCCCCAACGTGCTACTGGGACGTTATATGCAAACTGTACGACAAAGCTTAAAAATGCGTTAAGGGAGATTAATGTAAGGGATAGTTTGGCTCACATCCTAGTTAAGTTTCAAAATAGAGAAAACATCCTCCCAAAATAAACTTACGTTTCTAGTCCCTATTTTCAAATCTGTCTGCGCCAAAAGACCCAAATAGCCTTTACGTTTTTAGCATTTCAAACGCCCACAACTTTCTATAGAAACATCAGATCAGCATACCGTTTTAACCAAAAAATCATAAATTTTACAATCTTTAAAATGAGATACATTGTTGATACCAAAAAATCATAATTGCAGTAAGGCTGGAATTATTTCATATATTTGCAGAGAATTCTGTAATTTTTGAAAAACACCAATTTTTCTTCAAATGTTAGCAATTATTCCATATAATTGCAGACTTTTATACAATTATATGGAATAATTGCAGACTTTTATGCAATTCAGTAGAATAATTGCAGACTTTTCTGCTATTATTCCATATAATTATAGGCTTTTCTACAATTAAATGAAATAATTGCAGACTTTTCTGCAATTATTCCATATAATTGCATACTTTTATGCAATTATATCGAATAATTGCAGAAAAGTCTGCAATTATTTCAAGTCATCGCAAAAAAGTGCAACTATACCACATAATTGCAGACTTTTCTGCAATTATTGCATATAATTGCTGAATTGTCTACAATCATACCATATAACTGTAGAAAACTTGGCCAGCAACTATACCATATGTAACGACCCGGAATTTTGGTCGTTAGATTTTGAACATTTAATTCATTTTAAATGTTGAATGTGAATTTTAATTTGAATTGAAATAAGAAGTTTTGGTTAAATCAATATAATAAGTTAAAATTTCAAATATGGCAGTTCAATTGGGTTTGAATAATAATGATTAAATATTTGAAATTGGGATAAATTGTGAATCTGGATGTAAATGGGTATGAAAATGGTTTCTAAGATTTATTTTAAGTATATTTGAATTTAAATAGTGTTGTTGGACTTTTGGATGGAATCAAAAGTCGATAAGTCAAATTTGGAATTTTATATTAATTTAATAATGGAATTAATAATATAATAATGTAAATAATCAGATTTTGATTCGGGATGAATCAGAATGATGTCTAATGTGAATATAAATTCTATATGATTTATAGTTAAGTTAGTAAAGTTTTAAAAATGAGATTTTAAATGATTTCGACGATTTTGGAAATCGCTCGAATTTAATCGACGAGTTAAAATAGCCTTCCGGGGCACAGTCTCGGAATTCGACGAAACCCATTTCATTGAATCTGTAATAGTTAATTATTATCGAATTTCAATTTTCGTAGCAATCGGAGTTGACGTTTGACCGTGGCAGCTCAAAATGCATAGAAATTATTTTAATCGATTTAATTTAAAATTGATCGTTTATTTCCGTAACTCGCACATATGACCGAATTAGCCTCCGAAATAAATTCCATTGTGTTCGGAATGTGGGTAAAACCTTAGAAATGCCTGGCGGCATGTCTAATTCGGAGTTCGTTCGAAAATCTTGTAAATTGGTGAAAATTTATAATAAAATATTTTATTAAATCATATATATATATATAGACACACGTTATAGGCCAAAACCCTAGATCTATATTTCTCAGCCGCCACGAAGTATTCGATGGCCGGAATCTCTTGAACTTTTCCCCTCGATTCCACTTGATCCATGCATCGTTATCGAAAGTTCCCAACTGGAAAATCGAAGAACATAGTGAGGCCGAGGCATCCAACGGTCGAGATATGATTTGGCGAAGTGGACGGAGAGATAATTGCTTCCATTCTCGTTCGTTTCGAACGTGTTTTTTGAGGGTAGGGCGCAGCCGAGTGTCGTGAGATTTGGGGCGTGGGTGGAGCTGAGCCGGGCGCACGTCGTGGTCGTATTAGATCGTCCCATATGCGATCGTGGGAGGAGCGGTTGTGAACCCTAATTGGTGGCTTGGGTTCGAACCAGTACTGGAGCGTGCGAACGTGAAAAGGAGGAAGAAGGATATTGCGGCCGTGATTCTTCTTGCTGTGTGAACGGCTGATCTCGTTTTGGTATATTATAAAATAAATTAAAAAGAGAATTGTTTTATAAATTATATTCAAACGTTCAAAAATTCATAACTTTTGCTTGCATGGTCAGAATTGGACGAAACAGGAAGCGCCGGAATCGCAGCGATGTGATCTACGAGCTGCAGTAGATCTGGAAGCATTTGGAGCTAGTGAGAATTTTAGGTTAAATCGAACGGTTTGATTTAATTTAAAATTTAAACGCTCGGCGTTTCGAAATTCAAGGTGAGTAAATCTCACTCACATCTGGATGCTAGTTAATTTAAATAGTTAATATTTAAATAATTGAGTGATTGGTTGAATATGAATATTAGTATCAGTCTGGATTGATATTTGCCGATGTGCTAACATCTGTGGATGCAGAGAAACAGGTTGGAGGGATCCAACTAGATTCCTCGCAATATATAAATTATATTCATATTCTGTGATATATTTCATGGATATCCTATGATAAAATAATTTGGAATTTTGTTGTGTTGTGTTATGGTTGGATAAATATAATTTGTTATTTTAAAAATATCAATAAAATAGATTGGGATTAAACGAGAAATGGAAAAGAATTTTTGAGTAATGAATTTAAGGAAATTAAATTCAGGAAATTGGTTTGGAAATTTGAAGTGTTTTTGAAATTGTGATTTAAAAGGGAATGAGAAATGGAAATTTATAAACTGGTTTTATAAATGAAGTGGAATATTTATCGGAGGATAAATTTTAAGGTATAGATTTCTGGTGGGATTTTCTATAAGAAGTGCAAAGTGTTTAAAAAGAAATAGCGGGATCACTTTTAAGGGTGGAAAGTGTATTTTCTTTTCCTGGAAAATGTAGTAAGTTTTCTAAGAAAAGCTTTCAAAGTGTAAAATAGATGTTTAAAAATATGTTTTGGAATGGTTTAGACAAATTATTATTTTTAATTATTTTATGAGAAAGGTAAATATTTATTTAAGTAATTTTGGTATTTAAATTTTTTAAGGGTAAATTAGTATTATGTTTCTAAAGGAACTTTAACATAGATATTTGATATAATAACATTATATTAAATGGAGATTTTGGTTTAAGTTACTCAGGAAACTTTTATAGATTTTCAAAAGTATATTTTGAATAAAGGATTTAGTAACTTATTTTAAATAATTGAAGCATATATGTTGGAAGTGATTTCCAGGAAATGGGAAGTGTGCTTAAAAATAAAAGGGAGTTTTTTTAGGGGTTGAAAGAAATTTACGGGATTTAAACGTAAATTTGAATTGAGATAAATCCAGCAGGATTTATAAAAGAATTATTTGGTTTATTCTGAAATGGAAGTGAGTTTACCTGAAAAGCCAAGTATGTTTTTAAAGCAGATTTTTGAGCAGAAGTTAGAAGTTTTGAAATTGTTTTTAAAAGAATGTTTTAAGAAATTATTTGAGTTGTGAAAATTTTAAAAGTAAATATTTACTAAATTAGTTATAATAGTAATTATTTTAAAGGGTTATTTGGTATTATGTTTAAAAAAGAATATTATTAATATTGATATTTTATAAAATGGATTTATTTTATATATAGTTTGGTAAAAGTTTTATTTGAAACTTATGTAGAAGGTTGTAACTCTTATTTTAAAATTTAGTTCGACTTAACTTTTATTTTAAAATTAGTTTTTATATTTTATAAAAATAGTTTTACCTTAAATATTCTTAAAATATATTTTGGATAAAGTGATTTAAATTATTTTAAATCTTAAGTATTTGTACTTGGTGGTTTCAGTGGAAATGGAAAATGTTTGGGAAATTTATTTCCGTAAAAGGAAGTGGGTTTAAACTGTTTCCAAAGGATTGAAAATAGAAATATATCTTGCGAAGATATTTTGAGGAAAACATGAATTTGGGAAATTATCTATGTTTGGTGGATGTTGTGAATTTTTTTGATAGTTAAATAACCGACTATCAATATTGGCCAATGCGCTGATCGTTTCGAAGAGATTGGGATCAGGTTTGCTATATTACAGCATGATAGGGGGTTCTCGCTTCGCGTTTGGTGGCGAACGGGAGACTCTTACCCCTACATGTCCCTTTGAGGTAGTATAAGGCCTTGGGTTGGTTTCGAGTCGAGAGGCTGGCCGTAAAAGCAAATTCGAGGTACCAGTGGATGCCATGGCGGAAAGTGGCCGCTGTTGGGATGGTTGAAAAGCCTACCGACCGTTTCATTTGGTATCAGAGCATAGGTTGGCGGCAACCTAGGCTTTGGTGGGGAAATTACTCATACAAAATAGAGTCCATAGTACTCTATAATGAGTTTGAGAGTAATAATAGATATGAGAGCGTAATTGTTAGTGGATATAAAAACTGTTTTATACTGTGTTGACTTATCGGTTGAGTGTTTATGAATTCTAGTCGGTAGGGGAAGTACAACCGTATCGATAAGGGTTTCTAAACTCTTAAACAGGATAAACCGACATAGTATTGTTTTTAAAAGTGGGTAAATGAAATAATTTTACCCAAAATTATATTTTGATATAAAAGAAATAAATTTTTGAAATTATTATATATATATTTGGATGTTTGGTTGTTAATATTATAATCAAAATTAAGAATCTAAAATTTGAAATGATTTATAACCAAATAAACTCTATAAGTATGACTTATCCAATAGAAGTATAACTAAAATATTATATAAACCAGAATTTAAATCCCAGAAATTTTAGAAAATGTTTTAATTGTATGTAAACAAAGGTTGGGAATCTTGGGAATGTTTGAAATATTTTCCAAAGTGTTTGAAGGAAATAATAAGGGTATTATTTAGGGAAATATTTTTGAATGGAAATTGTTTTGAGATGGATTTTGAAAGTAAGGAAGCACTGAACTCACTTCAGTCGTTGGAAAATAATCCTGGTGATGATGGCCACATCATCAGTATTCATTTTCGAGTTTCTAAAGTGATGGATTTGCTACCATGGTGATTGGTTATGATATTTGTTGGACTTGTCGGGTATACAAGTTTTTTTAGAAATTTCAAGGGGGAAATTTGTTTTGGTAAAACCAAGTGTTTTGGAATCCGAAGATTTGAGTTGATATACCAAGTGGGTATGTGTTGATTATTATTTCAAAATGGTTTTGAAATTAAACCGGGCAATTGAATTCTGGGAATTCTATTTAAATAATGTGAAAGGTTAAGGTGAATCAACTATGGAATTTATAAAGTGAAGTTGATTTAAATGAGAAAGGGAAAATGAACTCTTAATTATGGAATTAAGATTTCACTTGAGTAAATGGAAGTGAATAAGATATATTCGAATTTAACTCAGGATAAGTTAAATAGAATTGAATTTGGAATTGAACTAATTTGGATAAAGTTGAAATGTAAAATGATTATAATTATGGGTTATAATTGTGTAATGGAAATTTATACCCTTAAGTTATTAAGTGGTATATATATAATTTGGAATTGTGATTATAAGGTGAAAATGACTCCAACAAGCAATATAAGCTTTTAAATAAATAAGTTGGTGAACTTATGAATAGAGAAATGAAATTGTAAACCAAAATAAATGATTGATATTTTATGGAAAATCCAAATTTAAATCCTAAGTGAAATGTAAAGTGAGATAAGGTGAAGTAAATATGAAATGTGGATGGACTTAGGTTAATAAATAAGTGTTGAAGCTTATATATTGAGAAGTAAAATTTAGTCGAGTTTGGGTTGAATTGAACTGAAATCAAAAATTCAGCTGTGTTATAAATAGTATTGAGGGGAATTAAATTCTTACTTAAGTTAGTAAGGGAATGGAATGAATTTATGTTGGCTAAATAAGAATTTGGTTGAACTTGAATTAAAATTGGAAAAGAATTGAATTGAAAGAAAATTTAAATTTTGTTGAAATGATATTGAATAATTAAATTTTCACTCAACTGAATTCAAAGGAATTTTATGAAGATGAATTTAGCGTAAGCTAAATTAAATAAAGAGAAGTTGAAGATGAATCTAGAGTAAACTAAATTAAATGGAATTTGTATTGGCAAGGATAAAGTTTTGGTAGCTTGTTAAAAATATGAAAAGCAAAATAAAACCCAGTTCTGGTATAGAATAATTGGAATGGTTATGTTATTAATAAATTCGGAAATAAATTGAGAAGGTGAAATAAAATTAAATGAATTTCAAGTAAACTAGTTGAATTATTGTAATGGATTGGAATTTGATTTGATGAGAATCGGGTTATAATGAAATAAAATTGATGCAAGAAGGAATTGGAATATTATAGGATTTGAAATAATTTAAGAAGATAGTGAAATGGTTATTGTTGAGGTTAAGAAATAGTCTTGAATGAATCTGAAAGGATAATGAAATTGAAATGTAAGAGCAAGGATCTCGAGATAAAATGAAAGGGGAATGTGCTTAATTATAAATGTATGGAAGTATGAAAATATAAGCGCGTGATCTATGAGAATTTGAATAGTGAAATAAGGACCAAAATAAATTTGTTTGGTTTTTCGGAATGAAATAAAAATCCAAACATGAATTATAAAATAGATTAAACTCGAGGAAATTAATTAAAATTCTATGAGTTGATAGACGTTAAATAAATTGATTTTGAGATCAATTGAATTAAATATGAGTTTGTTTTGCTTAAAAAAATGAATTAAAAGAAGCAAATTAAGTTAGTTATTGAATCAATTGGAATAAGTGGAAATTCAATTAAGTGGGTATGCATATAAAATGCAAGTGGATCATAAAAGAGATGCAAATGAATCAAATTGAAATTGAAATTTGATTGTGAATCAATTTGAAATTGAATTGAAGTAAATTAATGTAAGAAAAGCATATGTTAACCATATTGAAGTGAATTATGAATGTGATGCAAATTAATCAATTTGGAATTGGGTAAGGAGAAATTATGTAAGTGGGGCTTATAAACCAAATTGATATGGATATGAGATTAGTTGATGCAATTATGAATTGTATGTAGTGAACTTGATTGTGAATCATTTTGAGTGGAACAAAATGATATGTGGATTTATGGAGGAAACTAAAATAGTGTTGAAACTTATGGTTGCTTATAAAATATGGTTAACATGTAGGATTATGGAAATGTGTTGTTTGGGCTATGAAATTGATGTGTTTGGCTAAGATTTATAAATGAAATGTTGTTAAAAATTTCATATTATTGAAAACTTATGTGCTTGTTTGAGTAAGTACAGGTATGGGAGGCAATCGATAGAGTTTGGAACGCGTAGATGCAGTATAAATTAGCCGCTTTCTTTTAAAATGCTAATCATAAGGTATGCCTACGCAATAAAATTGGAAAATGGTATATATATTGTGAAATATTTTGTTTTCTGACCGTGTGGGTCGATGTATATATATTTTTATCTATTGTGATATTGTAAAAGGCTCTCCGTACAAAGGAGACGCTGTCAAAAATTTTGGGAGTTAGAAATTTTTTGGGAATTTTGAAAGTTTGGGTTAACTATAAAAGTTTCATTTTGAAATGATGTACTAAACAAAGCTTTTGAGTTAGTAATAAGCAATTGGTTTTGGAACTAAACTAAAAAGGGTTTTGGGAAGTGAATGTAAGTTGTAATTGAGTGGGTTTTGGATAAGTTATTGAGTTTAGTAGCATTTTCCTACTGTAGCAAATTTCGAGGACGAAATTTTTATAAGGGGGGAGGAATGTAACGACCCGGAATTTTGGTCGTTAGATTTTGAACATTTAATTCATTTTAAATGTTGAATGTGAATTTTAATTTGAATTGAAATAAGAAGTTTTGGTTAAATCAATATAATAAGTTAAAATTTCAAATATGGTAGTTCAATTGGGTTTGAATAATAATGATTAAATATTTGAAATTGGGATAATTTGTGAATCTGGATGAAAATGGGTATGAAAATGGTTTCTAAGATTTATTTTAAGTCTATTTGAATTTAAATAGTGTTGTTGGACTTTTGGATGGAATCAAAAGTCGATAAGTCAAATTTGGAATTTTATATTAATTTAATAATGGAATTAATAATATAATAATGTTAATAATTAGATTTTGATTCGGGATGAATCAGAATGATGTCTAATGTGAATATAAATTCTATATGATTTATAATTAAGTTAGTAAAATTTTAAAAATGAAATTTTAAATGATTTCGACGATTTTGGAAATCGCTCGAATTTAATCTACGAGTTAGAATAGCCTTCCGGGGCATAGTCTCGGAATTCGACGAAACTAGTTCCATTGGATCCGTAATAGTTAATTATTATCGGATTTCAATTTTCGTAGCAATCGGAGTTGACGTTTGACCGCTGCAGCTCAAAATGCATAGAAATTATTTTAATCGATTTAATTTAAAATTGATCGTTTATTTCCGTAACTCGCACATATGACCGAATTAGCCTCTGAAACACATTCCATTGTGTTCGGAATGCGGGTAAACCCTTATAAACGCCTGGCGGCATGTCTAATTCGGAGTTCGTTCGAAAATCTTGTAAATTGGTGAAAATTTATAATAAAATATTTTATTAAATCATATATATACACGTTATAGGCCAAAACCCTAGATCTATATTTCTCAGCCGCCACGAAGTATTCGATGGCCGGAATCTCTTGAACTTTTCCCCTCGATTCCACTTGATCCATGCATCGTTATCGAAAGTTCCCAACTGGAAAATCGAAGAACATAGTGAGGCCGAGGCATCCAACGGTCGAGATGTGATTTGGCGAAGTGGACGGAGAGATAATTGCTTCCGTTCTCGTTCGTTTTGAACGTTTTTTTCGAGGGTAGGGCGCAGCCGAGTGTCGCGAGATTTGGGGCATGGGTGGAGCTGAGCCGGGCGCACGTCGTGGTCGTATTAGATCGTCCCCTAGGCGATCGTGGAAGGAGCGGTTGTGAACCCTAATTGGTGGCTTGGGTTCGAACCAGTACTGGAGCGTGCGAACGTGAAAAGGAGGAAGAAGGATATTGCGGCCGTGATTCTTCTTGCTGTGTGAACGGCTGATCTCGTTTTGGTATATTATAAAATAAATTAAAAAGAGAATTGTTTTATAAATTATATTCAAACGTTCAAAAATTCATAACTTTTGCTTGCATGGTCAGATTTGTACGAAACAGGAAGCGCCGAAATCGCAGCGACGCGATCTACGTGCTGCAGCAGATCCGGAAGCATTTGGAGCTAGTGAAAATTTTAGGTCAAATCGAACGGTTCGATTTAATTTAAAATTTAAACGTTCGGCATTTCGAAATTTAAGGTGAGTAAATCCTACTCACATATGGATGCTAGTTAATTTAAATAGTTAATATTTAAATAATTGAGTGATTGGTTGAATATGAATATTAATATCAGTCTGGATTGATATTTGCTGATGTGCTAACATCTGTGGATGCAGGAAAACAGGTTGGAGGGATCCAACTGGATTCCTCGCAATATATAAATTATATTCATATTCTATGATATATTTTATGGATATCCCATGGTAAAATAATTTGGAATTTTGTTGTGTTGTGTTATGGTTGGATAAATATAATAATATCAATAAAATAGATTGGGATTAAACGAGAAATGGAAAAGAATTTTTGAGTAATGAATTTAAGGAAATTAAATTCAGGAAATTGGTTTGGAAATTTGAAGTGTTTTTGAAATTGTGATTTAAAAGGGAATGAGGAATGGAAATTTATACCCTGGGTTTATAAATGAAGTGGAATATTTATCGGAGGATAAATTTTAAGGTATAGATTTCCGGTGGGATTTTCTATAATAAGTGCAAAGTGTTTAAAAAGAAATAGCGGGATCACTTTTAAGGGTTGAAAGTGTATTTTCTTTTCTTGGAAAATGTAGTAAGTTTTCTAAGAAAAGCTTTCAAAGTGTAAAATAGAAGTTTAAAAATGTGTTTTGGAATGGTTTAGACAAATTAATATTTTTAATTATTTTAAGAGAAAGGTAAATATTTAATTAAGTAATTTTGGTATTTAAATTTCTTAAGGGTAAATTAGTATTATGTTTCTAAAGGAACTTTAACATAGATATTTGATATAATAACATTATATTAAATGGAGATTTTTGGTTTAAGTTACTCGGGGAAACTTTTATAGATTTTCAAAAGTATATTTTGAATAAATGATTTAGTAACTTATTTTAAATAATTGAAGCATATATGTTGGAAGTGATTTCCAGGAAATGGGAAGTGTGCTTAAAAATAAAAGGGAGTTTTTTTTGTGGTTGAAAGAAATTTATGGGATTTAAACGTAAATTTGAATTGAGATAAATCCAGCAGGATTTATAAAAGAATTCTTTGGTTTATTCTGAAATGGAAGTGGGTTTCCCTGAAAAGCCAAGTACGTTTTTAAAGCAGATTTTTGAGCAGAAGTTAGAAGTTTTGAAATTGTTTTTAAAAGAATGTTTTAAGAAATTATTTGAGTTGTGAAAATTTTAAAAGTAAATATTTACTAAATTAGTTATAATAGTAATTATTTTAAAGGGTTAATTGGTATTATGTTTAAAAAAAGAATATTATTAATATTGATATTTTATAAAATGGATTTATTTTATAGATAGTTTGGTAAAAGTTTTATTTGAAACTTATGTAGAAGGTTGTAACTCTTATTTTAAAATTTAGTTCGACTTAACTTTTATTTTAAAATTAGTTTTTATATTTTATAAAAATAGTTTTACCTTAAATATTCTTAAAATATATTTTGGATAAAGTGATTTAAATTATTTTAAATCTTAAGTGTTTGTGCTTGGTGATTTCAATGGAAATAGAAAATGTTTGGGAAATTTATTTCCGTAAAAGGAAGTGGGTTTAAACTATTTCCAAAGGATTGAAAATAGAAATATATCTTGCGAAGATATTTTGAGGAAAACATGAATTTGGGAAATTATCTATGTTTGGTGGATGTTGTGAATGTTTTTGATAGTTAAATAACCGACTATCAATATTGACCAATGCGCTGATCATTTCGAAGAGACCGGGATCGGGATTAACTTCTCGAAAACCACTTCGATCCGGTTTGTACGTTTTCATGGGGAAACGAGTTCGGAGTCGAAGATGGAGCAGTGAAGTGCAAGGGCTAGTCGCTACTAATCCTGAGGGTGATTCCAAAATGGATGTAGTAGGAATAGTGCCTTCGGTTCCGTTCGAACCCGGAATGGATTTGTATGGATGAATGCTTTCGGAACATCGTCAGGTGGACGATGGGCATTCTAAGGGATATGTTCTATAAAGGTAACGCTTAGCCTCGAGCCTCATCAACCGGGAATGACTAAAAATCAGGGGTTATGCAGCAAGGCTATGTGGGTAGCACCCATTAGGGTGAGGTCATCCCTGTCAAGATGTCTCTTTTTATTCGGCTTAGTGGTGCGGTTGCTGATCCCAACCGTGGGGCGATCTTACTCGGAATTATCCAGTAAGGGGTAGTTCCGGTCTTGTGTTGCAGGGGATCGGGCATGATCCTCGGTATGCTGATCTAGACCAGGTACTGTGACAGGTGGTACCCCAGTGCCTAGTCATTAGTTGGAAATCCATTTTCCCTACGCGCCTTTACGGTTTTTGTTTGTAGAACCCACTTTGTGGCTAGTATGCTGGAATTTAATCATGTAACAATTTCAGCTATTTCAAAATCTATTTGTATATAGACACTATTATAATATTAGACGGATTTGATAAGAAAGTGTTTTTGGTTATCGTAAGGTAAAAACCCGACATGTTTATTTGTGGCGTGGTCTTACGAGATGCTTTTGATTTCAAAGGATTTTTGAAACTTTAAGAATCAGTTTGGATGTATTTTTTTGACGCTGGTATTCCAGACTGACTCGGGTGTTATTTTATTATAATGCTCGGGTCAGACCGAGTATTACAGGTTCAGTATTGGATACTTTGGAGTTCAGGAGAGGAGCTGGAGACAAAGACGTATTACTCGTACTTGTTTATTTCTGCTGTAGTGTTTTGTTTGAAATTGCCAACAGTTGTGAGGCAGGCTGATATAACTGCCAGGCTGGTAATTGTTCTTTACTGGTGATATACTCTGATGATGTATTATATAAAACAAATATGGTTTCATTTTGTGTAAAGATCTGTTATTATTTATTATATTTAGTTCCGCTGCGATTGTGAGATTCTAATGTTGTTTAGTTCTTTCTTTCTTCTATCTTCTTTCTTTTTCCTCAACAATCTGTCTTTTCCGGCACTCGATCGTCGACATATTATACAGTGGTGTATTTTGTGTCGATTTTCGAGAGTCGAGAAGGGCGGGCTGTCACACCATATATAATCCCCGAACCCCACCTTTGCACTGGGGCGTGCTGCCCCATGTAAACCCCCAGCCAACTCAACGCGGAGTTGGATCCGCGAATAACTTGGCATGTCGTTGTTTTTACATATGCATAATGCCACTCATTAGAAAGATAATAAAATTTGTGATTTAATGGTGAAAACGGTTTGTTAATCCGTCATTTCTACAAAAAGCTGTGTTTTAAAGATTGATAATTAATGAGGTGAAAATTTTAATTATGGATGTGATAATAACATCCACATATGAAGAACCAATGTTCAGCCATGAAGCAAAGGGTATTTAGGGAAGAAAGTTGTAGTATTTGAAAATAGGGATGTAATTTATATCTTTTTTTGGGAGGATGTTTTCTGTACCAAGTTTGTTTTTAGGGATGTGTCCCTTATTTTCACTTAATGTAAAGCCTTAGCGCTAAGAAAAATATTTATTTTATTGATTAGACATTACATATATAGCGTATTCTACTATATATAGATATTTTGACGGAACCTTAAGAGATGGAAAATCCTGTAACATCTCTTAAGTTATTACATGCACGTTGTACACTGGATAGGAGATGTAAAAACCCGTAAACATCTCTGACGCTATTACACTTGTGTTATACATGATATTGATTTGACTCACATAAGAATTTTTTAGTTCTGACTCGAGTGTATTGTTTTACTTTATGCTCGGGTCAGCCCTGAGTATTTAAGTGCATTGAAGATTATTTTCTTGAGGACGAAAATGAAGACTTATTATTTTATATTACTAATATTATTCCTGCATCACGTTGTTCTGTTGCATTATTTATTGTTCTGTTGTATGTATAATTTTGATAGATTTTGTAAAATTTTAACCAAATGTATAGTATAAACAACTTCATGAACTATTTATTTGAATATTGTATTTTGTCATTCCACTACGAGATTCTGTGTTTGTTTTCTTCTTTTCTTATTTTTCTTAATTAACCCCATTGATTATCTGTGTTCTGGATTGTTTTGAGTTGGACATGTGTGGTTTATTGTCGACTTAAACCTTCCGAAATATGGGTCGTCATAGTTGGTATCGGACCTTTGGTTTAGCGATAACCCTAGCTTTGGTGGGTTGGACTCTTTAGAGATAAGGTAGTAATACCCTAAAATGAGCTTGTTTTTTAGTGTGTGTGTATATATATATATGAGAGCGTGTACTTGTTAGTGTTATAAAATATTTTATATTGTATTTACTTATCTGTTGAGTTGTTTATGAATTATGGTCGATACAAGAGGCGCCATGTTATCGATAGGGGTTTCTAAACACTTAAACAAGGAAAGTCGATATAATATTATTTTAAAATCGGGTAAATGAAATAATTTTACCTAAATTATATTTTATATATAAAATAATAATTTTCATAAACCTTTATGATTATTAATGAATGTTGTTTGTTAGGAGATGATAATATTAGTTATCATCAATTATTGTTTGAAGTAAATTAAAACGAATACTATGTGAACTCTATTTCACAAAGCGTTCGATAATTAGATTGAATTGAAATCTAATTACAATAAGAATCGTTTACAATAACAAAGATGTAAATTAATGAAATGTTTTCATAATAAGGTAATGAAATTGTATAATTATATTTATAATAGGGATTATAAATAGAAAGGATTTAAAAGCTGAGAATTTTAGAATTTAAATCCTGCTGCTTTAAACATTGTTTTCAAAGCCTTCGGAATTAATAATAATATTATTTTAAAGTGTTTTGGCTGGAAATATATTTTGAAAATATTTTTGAGATAAATAAAAGCATTGAACTCACTTTAGTTGCTTGAAACACCCCACACCCCTTAGTATACCCAAAAGGACACACTAAAAGATGTGGTGCGTTGTAGGTATAGCTAAAACTTGCAGAGACTAAGATTCACAAGACAAAATAGATAAAAACAGCGGAAACAATTAAAACAATAACTTACTAAAAATCAAACTTCATAAGATAGAGTTACAAAACCAAATACACAAGATGGCTCAACATACCAATACATGTCTTATGAAAATCATAACCTCGATCTCATAAAAAAATCAGAGTACAAAACTATCCCTATCAAATAAAGTGCTAGTACATCAAATGAACTAAAAGCTGAAAATGAAGAAGAGGAATACATGAGAAAATCTCCGCAACTGAAGTCTCCAAGAGACCGTAATCTACCATCCTTGCCCTTGCTGACTATGGGGGAAAAAAAGGAGAAATAGAGGAGTGGGTCAGACTAAAAGTCTAGTGAATGATAGTAATTGCTAGTATTCTTAAGCAAGGTAAAGATAATAGACTTTGCTACAGTTCTAGTATAAAAGGAAATAGAGAAATAGAAGGAAAGGTAAAGCTGGAAATAAATACGATTTAACTATTAGATTTATTCGATTCGATTATCTTGATTGTTTGCACTTGTCTTAGATAACTGCTTTGATTTGGCTGAATTCCCAATCCTACTTTAATTAGGCCGAAGTCCTAATTCTACCCTTTGATCGACCTCCTACTAATGTGTCTACTGCGGACCGGCTCCTATAGCTCTCTACACAGAAGACTATGGACCAGACCCTATAGGCCCCTACATAAAAGACACTAGTGTCTACGGAAGACACCTACTAAGCGCTTGGAACTCAATAGCGAATTATATCCCCTGCACCGAGGCCGCACGCTTGACCACCGTTGGGTTCACACTATCTGTTGCTCTTTCTTTTGACCTTTTATTTACCCTAGACAGCATAAGCGTGCCCTCATCTCACTTCAGGCTATAGTGAGACACCTGTGTCAATAGAAAATAGGGAATGCCGTTGGTGCTAATCCCTGTCAAACAAAATTTAGTTGCGCCCCTTGTCCAAATCCCCATGATTTGGACTTTTAATTATTGACCTTTTATCTACCCTAAACAGCATAAGCGTGCCCTCTTCTCACTTCAGGCTATTGTGAGACACCTGTGTCCATAAAAATAGGGAATGCTGTTGGTATAGGTCCTACTTTTGCTAAATAACTTACTATAAATTGTTTAAATAAGCCTCTACTGTTATCCTTGCTATCTTTGCTTATTAATTTATTCTAAGTCTCAAAATAAGCCTTTTTCTGTTCTGTTTCTAATTATAACCTATTTTATAATATTGCTTATTAACTTAACCCAAGGTCTAAGTATAAAAATAAGCCACTATCTCTTTTTTACTCTTCTTAATCATAATTATACATCATAATTAGGCTTAATTTCAGTCCAAGTCCGATTTACTACAGTCTTCACATTTTACATCTTATTTTCTGTAATTTCAGTATTCTAATTATTTAGTCCATATTCGCATTTTAATCTATTCTATTCCATTCGCGTAAAAAGGAAAAATAGAAAGAAACTGATAATTACAGAAGAAAATCCCAACGTAGAAAAGATGTAAATAAAACGTAAATAACAGTAAATAAATGGAAAAGCTATAATTAACAGTAATTAACTACAAATAACTGAATAGAATAGCTAAAAGGAAATAGACTGAAAAATAAATCTAAAACTGAAAATAAACTTGTAAAAAGGTTATTCCAAAATCGTAGAAAAACTACAATTATTGGAAACCCTATTATTTTAAATTACTTAAAAATCTAAAATAATTACTAATCGCTCACCTGTGGTCCTTAGCTCTTCCTTTTGTCTTCCCGGATCCACTTGAGGGTATTAAATATTTTAATTTAAAATGATTTTCTCCGCGGAAAATTATTTCTTTTAGGGTCCTGCCTGAGAAGGTGAACCCAAATGGAGAAAATCTTGAATGAGAAAAATAGCTAGGCCTAGGGTCTTATTTATAGTGACGCTTGTGGATCTCAGGCCGTTGGATTTGGAGATTGAATTTGGTGCAACCACGTCATAGGCTTGATAAGAGCCGTCAGATGGGAGCACGGACGCACCAGATGAGAGGAAATAAGCAAAATGACATGTTTGTAGCTCTCTGGAATGAAGAATTCATTTCTTCGTTCAAACAATTGGGCGGGTCGACCTACGTGTTGACCTTCCCCTTGCTAGGTCGACATGCATGTCGACCTAGGCAATGGTTAGGTCGACCTAGCCATGTATATTATTATTATTTTCTTCTTCTTGATTTCTTGTTTAATTCATATCTTCTTCATTCTAGCTCGAATTCTGACGTTCTATATATGAAAATTGACCATAAAATTACCACGGACACAATGGTGCAACTCCCGTGGCTCAACTCTTATAATTACACAAAGTTATTTTATCATTTAATTAATTCGTTGATTAATTAATATAGCTTAAATTTTGGGTTGTTACATTCTCCCTTCCTTAAGGGATTTCGTCCTCGAAATCTCTAAAGATAAAAGAATGAAATAAATGTTTTCATCCAAGTTCTACAACCAACTACTCAACCATCATCCCTTACATCCATTGTCCTTAAGTCTTTCTAATGCAATTTATGATACTTATGCAATTAGTGTAGTGTCAATGTCCCTAACTAATGCAAAAGATTAGGCGGTATACTGATTCAGTCGACCTCCTTTTATGCAATCATGTCTGTGTCATGTATCCAAATGAATGCAAATTCCCTAATGATTACTGATAGTTCTATATGCATGCTACAATCATCATCCAAATGCAACAATCATGTGATAATCATCCATTTATAGCAACCATGAAAATCAAAATAAAAATGCAAATGCGCACACATCGATATGCATATGCTCTAGTGTCCTAGTTAGGCCGATCCCTAAGGAATAATAGTGCCTAGTGTATGTATATGCGTCCATTAGCATCCACTAGCAAACACTTGCAACCACTAGCATCCATCATACATAACATGTTCTAATAACATGTTTACATTAAATCCTACCATCCATAGGTTAAATCCTAAGTTCTACCCTCCCAAAGGATAATAAAGGAAAGAACTTATTCAAAACTAAAGACGGAAATAGGAAATTCGAAAACTTATTATCAAAGAGATGTGGATATGAGATACGAATTTTCTCCTAATAAAATTAGTCTTCTCTGAAGTCTCTTTAACCATGTTGGAACCAAGGCAATCTCTCTGTAGACTCTATCCAACACGAAGGTGACTTGCACGGTCTTCCATAAAGAGCTTCGAAAGGTGTCATTCCAATGATAGCTTGAAGACTGTTACTATACGTAAATTCCACTAAAGGAAGGTGCTCTTTCCAAATTTCTCAAAATCAAGAATACACATCCTCAACCACATGTGTCTTACTATCTTACTAATACCACTTTATTTTTCTTCTATAGTCTACACACATGAAGCGACAATCCTAGGTTCTCGCTATTGTCTTATATACTCCACGGAACTTCTATCATTACTTTCAAAAGTAATTACTGCTATTTCCTATATAGCCTTACACTTTTTCCGCCACTCCTTAGGAAATGATTCATATCTACTCCACATTAAGAGTTTGGTTTGGTATTTATCATCTTATTTCAAAAACTAAAGCTTCTAAATTTTTAAAACATCAAATCCCAAAAAAAAATTGTCTTTAAAAGTGTTGTTTTCAAGTTTCTATTAAATTCAAAAATACTTGGTTACTCAATATTTTATTTTCTGGACTTGCATCCTTACAGCTTTTTGAATTTACATTATTCTCAAACCTAGAAGGGAAAATTTCAAATTCAAAGTCTAAAACTAATTCCTCGTTTTCTTTTAAAGACCTTTACAGTTTTCTATATAAATTTGGATTTTCAAATTTTACTTTTATTAAGTTTTTCATTTCCAAAAACTTATTTACTTTTTCACCAAACCCTTTTCTTTTAAAATATCTTTACAATGTCCTTATGTGTTTTCAAAACATCTTCTTATTACACCTCACGGTCTCATACCTTAATGTATTGGAACTACTTTCTCTAATGAGAAATTATTAACACTAAAATCTTCTATGAACCTTTTAAAAGAGGATTTCATGTTTATGTGAAATTACAAGGAACTTATTTTATATTTTCGAAATAGGCTATACAAAATATGGTGCTTCCTATACCTTGTATATCTCTTTCACATATTCCTTATAACTTACACAAAACATTTTTATTGGTTTCATAGAAAATTATACCATTATTCTTTTCATTCCAATAGATTAAAGTATGTTTATATTCCCCCATGATAAATATTTTCTAATATCTAGCTTACCCATTTTTTTTAGAAAAACTCATCTTCAAAACTGTTTTAATATATCCATAACTAGAAAATATTTTCTTATACTTATTAAAATAATAAGTGTACTTTACAAACCATTTTATTTCTATACTTAGATATTACCTTCAAAACACATTTTTATTTGGGTCAAAACAGATGTTGCGTAAAACACCGTTACTACAACCCAAAAATACTAGTGTGTGGATTTAAAAAAATACTAATAAATCTCATATACTATGTAAAAACATTTTTCTTCGGAGTCACTTACTATAACAATAGTGTTATAGTCTATGCTCCCTTTATTTTCCACAAAAACATCTATTACAACAATAAATGTTGTAACATATGTTTTCGATACTTAATACACCCTATGTTTTTATATTTAAAATCTTTGCTTACTTATAAAGAAGCTAGCGAGCTATATACGCTCTATAATTCTAGAAGAATTTCATTTTTGACCAAATTTACACCATATAAAAACCAATTTAAATTTCATACCATTTTTCAAAAACCCAATATTTATTTCCTAAAAGAAAATATTAATAATGAAAATTTTCAATTCTAACAATTATACTTTATTGAGCTAATCATAAGGTGGATTTTCTTCTCACTACCCTAGGAGTACCATTCCTAAACCTTGGAAATCTCATTTCCCTACTAAAGTCTTTTGTTCCTATTCCTCTTGTATGCTTATATCTATTCTAAGGTACTACCGTTAAATCCACATATCTGAAACAATAATAATTTTTGCAATTATTTACACATGGGCTTTCTTCCTTTCTTATCAACTGAATTTATTGTACATCTCTAATCTTTACCTACCTCTCTTTGGATTTACACAATCCGAGCCTAATATACAAAACTGTTTCTCAAACTCCTTCCATGTGTAGACCTTCTCTACGCCCTAAGAAACGCACTTCCTTATGCAAAGATTGTTACTTCAAGAATTTTGCCTTCAACTGATGAACGCGAAGTGTATGAAGAAACTTCTCTAGATGAATTTCTCTTCCATACTCTTGGAAAACACCAAAATGTCATCCACGAATACCACCACGAACTTATTTAGGACATCTCAAAAAACATGGCTCATCAAATCTACAAAATAGGCTAGGGTATCGGTTAGCCCAAAAGGCATAACCAACCACTCAAAGACTCCATTGGGTGCTCTAAATGCTATTTTATTGATGCTATCGTCATCGACTCTAAGTTGATGAAATCCAGTGGCTAAATCAAGCTGAGAGAATATTGAAGAGCCAACTAACTGGTCAAAAAGATCATCTATCTTAGGAAGTTGATAATGGTTCTTCTTCTTGAGCTTATTTAATTATCTATAATCTACACAAAGTTGAAGGGAACCATCCGCCTTAATAGCGAAGACGACCGGCACTCCCCACTTCGATATGTTCCTTCTTATGAAACCTTTCTCTAAAAGCTCACGAATCTGCTTGCTCAACTCCTTCCTCTCCCTATGTGCCATGTGCCTCACTGGTAATGCTACTGCCTTAGCATTATCAGTCAAATAAATCCTAAAGTCGATCTCTCTCTTAGGGGGTAGTCCCCTAACCTCCTCAAAGACGTCCGGAAAATCTCTGACGACAGGAACTGAATCTAACTCTAATGATGATGAATCGAGGGAATAAAGGAAGCTCAACGTGACTGACCCTTGCGGGTCGCAAGAAACCTCGAGAGTCTTACCATTGTATGTCTCTAGTCTAACAACTCTCCTCTCGCAGTCTAATATAGCTCCATATGTGGATACCCAAACCATTCCCAAAATCATCCCACACCCCAAAAATCCTAATACATAGGCGTCACAGTCAAACTCTATGCCTATAAAAAATTTCAAACCCCTACAAATCATGGATAAATATGTCGATCCTCCTATGGGGTTTGAAACAACTATGAGGTCTACTACTAAAGAGATATCTAAGTGCAAACAATTAAACAAGGAACTAGGAAAGAGTATGAGGCTCCAGAATTGAAAAGAGTTCGAATGGGAAAATCAAAAATATAAATCAAATTTTCCAACCTCGATCTGGTCCGCTGCTGGAAGGTTTTGCAACCAAAGCCTGAATCTGTGCTGCAGGTGCACTCGCTCCCCGCCCCATCTTCTGAGGACAAAACTTACTAAGATGACCGGGTTGTCTACAACTATAACACTTCTTCACCTTCTCTCTCTTGCAGTCTTTTACGTAATGACCAACCATTCTACAGCGTTTACATTTCCCACTTTTCTTGATTCGCTTTTGAGGGCCTCCTCCTTTCCTCTTATCCTTATCCTCCTTCCACCATGGCTCCTTAGAGCTTTCTAGTCTAGGAACTTCTTTAAGCTCTCCCTTCAATTGCCAAGATGTAGGCTGAACTCTCTGTCGGTCCTTCAAATCTAATAGCCTAAACCTTCGCTCCATATCCTCCAACCTAGCTCGTGTCTCCTCGGAATCCTCTGTGCCAGAAAACGTTCTGCCTCCTATATTAGCGAAGTCCTTGCATAGCTTAGAAAAATCGACTGGTGTAGGTGGATTAAAGGGACTTCCACCTACCGGTGTTGTATTAGGCGCTTGCCCATGCACCTCTGGTACCATAGCTCTACGGAACCAGTCAGCTATACTATGCAAAGAAAAGAGAATTTAGGATCGAAAGAGTCGAAAGAAGATTGAACTGGACTTTGAGGGGATTTTTAAGAAAAACTCTTTATTACTTGAAAACTAATTCTAAATTAAAGAGCTTCTTTTCTGAAAAAATACCTTTAAAACAAGTTATTTTGGAAAATACTTTACTTTTAAACAAATTTTTAGGAATCCTGTGACCTTAGGCTCTGATACCAAATGAAACACCTCACACCCCTTAGTATACCCAAAAGGACACACTAAAAGATGTGGTGCGTTGTAGGTATAGCTAAAACTTGCAGGAACTAAGATTCATAAGACAAAATAGATAAAAACAGCGGAAACAATTAAAACAATAACTTACTAAAAATCAAACTTCATAAGATAGAGTTACAAAACCAAATACACAAGATGTCTCAACATACCAATACATGTCTTATGAAAATCATAACCTCAGTCTCATAAAAAAAATCAGAGTACAAAACTATCCCTCTCAAATAAAGTGCCAATACATCAAATGAACTAAAAGCTGAAAATGAAGAGGAGGAATACATGAGAAAATCTCCGCAACTGAAGTCTCCAACAGACCGTAATCTACCGTCCTTGCCCTTGCTGGCCTATGGGGGGAAAAGGGGGAAATAGAGGAGTGGGTCAGACTAAAAGTCTGGTGAATGATAGTAATTACTAGTATTCTTAAGCAAGGTAAAGATAATAGACTTTGCAACAGTTCTAGTATAAAAAGAAATAGAGAAATAGAAGGAAAGGTAAAGCTGGAAATAAATACGATTTAATTATTAGATTAATTCGATTCGATTATCTTGATTGTTTGCACTTGTCTTAGAAAACTGCTTTGATTTGGCTGAATTCCCAATCCTACTTTCATTAGGCCGAAGTCCTAATTCTACCCTTTGATCGACCTCCTACTAATGTGTCTACTGCGGACCGGCTCCTATAGCTCTCTACATAGAAGACTGTGGACCAGACCCTATAGGCCCCTACACAAAAGACACCAGTGTCTACGGAAGACACCTACTAAACGCTTGGAACTTAATAGCGAATTATACCCCCTGCACTGAGGCCGCACGCTTGACCACCGTTGGGTTTACACTATCTGTTGCTCCTTCTTTTGACCTTTTATTTACCCTAGACAGCATAAGCGTGCCCTCATCTCACTTCAGGCTATAGTGAGACACCTATGTCCATAGAAAATAGGGAATGTCGTTGGTGCTGATCCCTGTCAAACAAAATTTAGTTTCGCCCCTTGTCCAAATCCTCATGATTTGGACTTTTAATTATTGACCTTTTATCTACCCTAAACAACATAAGTATGCCCTCACCTCACTTCGGGCTATTATGAGACACCTGTGTCCATAGAAAATAGGGAATGATGTTGGTACAAGTCCTACTTTTGATTATTAACTTAGTATATATTGTTCAAATAAGCCTCTACTGTTATCCTTGCTATTTTTGCTTATTAATTTATTCTAAGTCTCAAAATAAGCCTTTTTCTGTTTTGTTTCTAATTATAACCTATGTTATAATATTGCTTATTAACTTAACCCAAGGTCTAAGTATAAAAATAAGCCACTTTCTCTTTTTACTCTTCTTAATCATAATTATACATCATAATTAGGCTTAAATTCAGTCCAAGTCCAATTTGTTACAGTCTTCACATTTTACATCTTATTTTCTGTAATTTCAGTGTTCTTTTTATTTAGTCCATATTCGCGTTTTAATCTATTCTATTCCATTCGCGTAAAAAGGAAAAATAGAAAGAAACTGACAATTACAGAAGAAAATCCTAACGTAGAAAAAATGTAAATAAAACGTAAATAACAGTAAATAATTATAAATACTGTAAATAACTATAAATAAATGGAAAAGCTATAATTTACAGTAATTAACTATACATAACTGAAAAGAATAGCTAAATGGAAATAGACTGAAAAATAAATCTAAAACTGAAAATAAACTGGTAAAAAGGTTATTCTAAAATCGTAGAAAAACTACTACTATTGGAAACCTTATTATTTTAAATTACTTAAAAATCTAAATAATTACTAATCACTCACCTGTGGTTCTTAGCTCTTCCCTTGGTCTTCCCGAATCCACTTGAGGGTATTAAATATTTTAATTTAAAACGATTTTCTCCTCGGAAAATTATTCCTTTTAGGGTCCTACCTTAGAAGGTGAACCCAAATGGAGAAAATCTTGAATGAGAAAAATAGCTAGGCCTAGGGTCTTATTTGTAGTGGCACTTATGGATCTCAAACCATTGGATTTGGAGATTGAATTTGGTGCAACCATGTCATAGGCTTGATAAGAGCCGTCGGATGGGAGCACGGACGCACCGGATGAGAGGAAATAAGCAAAATGACGTGTTTGAAGCTCTCTAGAATGAAGAATTCGTTTCTTCGTTCAAATAATTGGGTGGGTCAACCTAGGTCTTGACCTTCCCCTAGCTAGGTCGACATGCATGTCGACCTAGGCAATGGTTAGGTCGACCTAGGTGTCGATCTAGCCATGTATATTATTATTTTTTTCTTCTTTTTGATTTCTTGTTTAATTCGTATCTTCTTCATTCTAGCTTGAATTCTGACGTTCTATATATGGAAATTGACCAGAAAATTACCATGGACACAATGGTGCAACTCCCATGGCTCAATTCTGATAATTTCACAAATTTATTTAATCATTTAATTAATTCATTGATTAATTATTATAGCTTAAATTTTGGATTGTTACATCGCTTGGAAATAATTATGGAGATGACTGCAGCATCGCCAATATTCATTTTCAAGTTTCTGAGTGAGAATTGCTACCAAAAGAAATTTATTTCCGGTTAAAACAAGTTATGATTGTGAAAAAAATTCCAAGTATGACTTGATAAATATATGAAAATAGTTTTGAACTTATAAATTGAAAATAGTATGGATAAGAAATAAGTTTATAACTTATGAATTTGAACAGGAAAGTAAAACTGAATTTTAAAAGGGTTGAACATTTTGGTTAAGCAAACAAAAGAAAATTTGAATTTGAGATATGAAATAAAAGAATTAACTTAGGTAGAGTTAAATAAATTTAGTTAATGAAATGAAGTTTACCTTAAGAAAGTAAAATTGGTAATGGAACTTAAGAAATTGTAATTCAACTTGAGTTGTAAAAAGAGAATTGAATATATTTTAGAAAGTTATTTATAGAAACAAATATGAACTTAAGTGTAAAGTGAAATAAACATAAGAAGTGTTGTATAAATATGAAGTGATGGGTTATGAAACCAAATTTGAAAATATTAACTTAACTAATTTGAGTTTATGGATATTTATAAACTTAAGCAATGAGTTATGAAATAAAAATCTAATCTTAGTTTAAGTTAAAAGAATGAATTTAAACTGAGAATTTGAGAACTTGAATCCCAGTGCTTTTGAAATTGTTTTCTATGATTTTTAAAATAATATTAGCATTATTTAAAAATATTTACGAATAGAAGTTGTTATCAAAAAGGATTTTAAAAGGAAGTAAGCCCTATACTCCCCTCTTCTGTCATTGGAATATAATTTCGATGGTGACGGCCGCATCCTCGACATACATTTTCGAGTCTCAAAGTGGGGGAGACCATTTAGTAGCTTTTCTACGTGTTTGGTTCGATAAAAAAATTTGATTTAAAATTCTAAATATGATTTGTTGTATATAAAAGATATGACTATATATATTATTTCAAAATGATTTGGAAAGAAACCCAGTGTTTAGTTCTTCCATTCTCTATAAATTAATAGCCTTCGCTAATTGAAATAAAATGAATTAATAAAATGATTTTATAAAATGATCCAGAAATGATTTGATAAGAAAATTGTTAAACAAAAAGTGAAATAATTGAAATATAAAATGTTAATAAGAAATGAAGTGTATAAATTAACTATTGACATTGGATAATGTAAATTGATATAGTTTGGATTAATTAGATGAATATTAATTATTGAACGGTTTCTTTTGTTACAAATCATTGTTATAATTTTGTTGGTTACACATGATTGCTATGTTGTGTATTAGTGCTTATGTTTATGGTTTGGATTTAGAATTCATGTTATATAATTCTATTAAACTCATACATGTTTCTATGTATACATGTTTCTATGTCTTTTAATAAGTGACTAATATTCTAATTTGAGTTGAGATAGGTACATACGAAGATCGTTTGGACATATACACGGTTTGATTTGCTTTTGTTTGCTTAATATGAGCGAACTCGCTCAAATTATTAATAATAAGGTACATATTTTTCCCTACGGGATGCCTTATCATTGAGATGAGATGTATATTTGGTATATATATGTATATTGTAAATTTTTACAATCGAGCCGCGTAAAGGAGACGCTGCCGAAATTTTTCGTAAATCCGAGTGTTAGAAAATTTTTGAGATTTTAAAATTTTATAACTTGTTTTTATAAGTAAGCTGTAAAATCTGTAAAGCCGGTATCGGAGTGGCATAGTGGAAGCGTAGTAAAGGTTTTGTAAATAAGATTTTAAAGTTTTGTAAGTTGATTATTTTGAGTGAAATATATCAAAGATTTGATTCTCTACTTAATCCCTTTTCGAGTACGAAACGTTTTGAGTGGCGGAGATTATAACGATCCGTATTTTTAACTAGTTTAAATTATTAAATTTAATATAATTATTGAAAAAAAATGGTTGGAAATAAAAATTTATGTTTTATTTATGTAATTTATTTAATATGAACTTGAATAAAATCTTGAAATAATCAATTTCGAAGCTTTAGGTAATAACAAGTATTGAAATTGGATTACTGAAATACTTTAAATAAAGAAGTGTAGCATAGTGTAATCTATGTAGTTAATGTAAAAACATTTGTATATTGAATTAGAACGAACATTTTTATTTATAAAATGGTATTTGAAATAATATATATAAGTACGTCTTATTTGACTACGATTATAATTTTTTTAAAGAGTGTAATAGTTGTTTTGTTATTTGAATTCATTTTAAAAGCAAATTTTATAAGTTAAATAACTTATATTTCAAATATAATGATTTATTTGATAATTTAATTGTTATATCAAATATTTGAAAATGTAACGACCCGTAATTTCACTACTTCGAAAATGATAGATTTTGTTTATTTTAAAATTTAAAAAGGTTTAAAAGTTAAATAAATAAGTTATATATAATAAATAATAATAGAGAAATTATTTATTCTTATAATTAATAATTAAAAAGTATAAATTTGGATTTTAGAACAAATCAGCAAAAGTTAAGTTTTGTTAAAAATAAATAAATGCTTAAATAAATCGATTTAAATATTTATTTGAAAAGTTAAATTATATTAAAAACTCTTAATAAAGATAATAGAAGTATATTAAAGAATTTGAAAATATGTTTATAATTGTTTTACAAAAATATTCAAATTTTGTCATATTTTATCAGTTTTACATACACTGTAAAAATGAAGATTTTAATATTATTTAAATACGGTTTTAAAATATGAATAGACGTGTTTAAATTTATTTAAGGAAGTCAGAAGTTCATTTTTTTAAGTTGGTTTACTTTAATATATAGCTTAACAAAAACGTCAAATTTTGACTGTAAAATATGTCAACAAAAAAACACTGTTTTCAACCAAAACAAGTTGTCATCACATTGTTGCAACATGATATATTTCCTAACACATACATACGCATAAATACAACTTTACAAACTTTAACACTTAAACATTCAGCATATAAGACAAAAAGTAATATTAGGAAAGTTTTAATATATGTGTGTGTATATATATATATATAAATTAAAAGGACATGATTTGACTAATTAAATTTTAATTTAAATCTTTATAAAACAACATCATTACTTATATATCATATCTCATTTATGGGATGTTATGTGTATGCATGGAAAAGGAACAAATGTATATGTTAAAATATTTATAAACCTTAAAATGGTGACACTTCTTTTATCTCTTACACACTCTTCCTAAACCATCATTCCATATAGTAAATAAACTTCATATCAATGCTAATCAAAGTCCAAAAGTAGGCAAGGGTATTCATGTCATTAACCACTCAAACTCCACCTATAGATACAAGCCCAAACCCCTTTATTCTCATTCTACAAAATAAACTCCATTCTCTTCCCCCGTTCTCCTTCCACCTCCAAGCCATTCACCTTCTACCACCTAAAACTCCTCCTACCCGTGCCTTAACCACCCACACACACCCCTACACGCCTCTACCCCCATGCACCCCCTCCTATCCACCTACCCGAGCCTATATACCACCCTTCACGGCCCAAAAACACCACACCCGGGCCCAATACCCCACGTACCCCCCTTCAACAGCCCACACAACCACCTACCCACCTCAAAAACACATGCACACCCACTTACCAACCTACCCAAAGCCCACACACACCCTATAGCCAAGGTCGTACCCTCCATACCCCCTCCCAAGCTCACGCATAAAAAAAAGAAAAAAAGAAAAGAAAATGAGAAAGGAGAGGAAAGTGGAAAATTCGAAACGTTCGGAAAAAAAACGCGTTAGTTTGTGAAGCACGCTGGCTTACAAAAAGATTGACGGAGTGAATATGAAGGTGAGAAATTATCATCGCTATTTGATTTATATCGTTTATCAAGTTTAATTGTTATGTTAAATAATCATCATTTGATGATATGGATGTTTGATTAATTGTTTGAATATGTTGGGTAATCCATTTTAATGTTATGACACTTATCATATTATACCCATTAGTGTATATGTTATTGTCATGTGATTAGTTGTATGGTTGTTATGTTAATATGGACATCGATTACTATCATTATTGATTAAGTAACCCCTTTATTAAATAAGACCCAATTTTGGTGATATGAGATGCTTTGGAAAAATAAGTCTCTTTTTAAGTGAAATTAAAATTAAAGTTAAGATAAATAGAATTTGAATTTAAAAGTGAAATTGGATTTGAAATCAAAGTTAAAATCGAAAGTGAAATTGAAATTGATTTTGAAATTGAAATTGATTTTGAAATTGAAATTGAAATTGAAAATGAAATTGAAATTGAAATTGAAATTGAAATTGAAAATGAAAATGAAATTGAAATTGGAATTGAAATTTAAAGTGAAATTAAAAATGGATTTGAAATCAAATTTGAAATCTAAGTTTTAATTTAGTTTAATTTGAAGCTAGAATTGAAATTTAATTGAAATTGGATTTTAAAATTTAATATTGAAATAATAGGAATTAAATAATATTATAATATGGAAATAGTGAAAATACATTTTAAATACTTTAAAAAGTAAAAATATTGATTTAAAATGATTTGTAATGATTTTTATAAGTAATAAAGTTCAATTGGAATAGATTATTTCAAGTACTGAAAAATAAGTTAAAACTAGGCGCGTCACGTAACGGTAGTTCGCGATTTCGCGCCGAAAAGTTCAAATGAGTGTATAGAGTGGAATGTAGCTCGGAATTTTTCGAGATAAGAAAATTCTGGACTATTATATCCATATCTTTTAAACGAAGAAAGAAAATCAAGATTTTATCTTGTAGATTTTGAATTATGCCCAAAACAATTTTCTAGAAAAATCGCGTTAGTGCAGTTAAGTGACCATAACGGGAAATCTTTTTAAATGGACGTTTTTAATTATGAAAAAATATGAAATAAATTTGATAAATGTATTTAAATAGTTTAGAAGAGATTTGAATTAAAAAATATGAATTTTCAAATATTAAAAAGTTGTTTAAATCAAATAAGTCACATATAGCACTTTCCGCAACACTTTTATGCTGCGAATTCTATAACATTTGAAATATGAGTTTAAACTTAATGATTTTTTCCTAGGATCAATTATGAATGTTTTTAAAAGGAAAATTAAGCGTCTAAAAGATAATTTGGAATCTTTATAATCAATTCCAAAATAAAGCTAATAACTGAGTATGCGGAAACGACTAGTACATTTGTCCCGCCTATGAGATATGGGAAGATAAAAACAAGGTGTTTAACTAAGATTAGAAATGGAGAACCAGTGCCCTAAACTTACTGGCATGTGTTTTCTCTTCTTAGGCAAGGGGTGGAACAGATCGAAAGGAAAGCCCGGATGCTCTAAAAAGATTATATTAAGTTTTTCCAAAATAAAAGAGAATTACTATTTTCCAAAAGTTAAGCAATTTAAGTACAAAAGGATTAATCTCCAAAATGAATAAATTACAACTTGGATTGCATAGAGATAATCTTCTTATACTTGGTATTAAATTCTGAAGAGGGAACTCGTCCTATTCATGGAATTTAAAAGGCGATCTCACCGTTATTCCTCCCATAGCACTTGTTGAATACGGAAAATGATATTGAGTAAAATTAGAATGATTTCTATGATCTTATTTACTCAATAATGTTTGCTAAGATTGATTTTTGGGTTTACAATAAACGATGTCTTAAATAACATTGTTTTTTACCCAATTAAAAGTTAAGAAATTCTGGATCGATGATAAGTAAGATAATAGGAAATGTTTTCCCAAATTTATAAGTGAATGAACTTAGAATTACTCTGAGATTAAAAAGGGATTTAATAAAAAGAATTAAAGTGAAAAGAGACTTAATGATCCTGTATACTCATATTCACTTTTTATTGATAATTGGATTTTGAAGGAACCGAAGTCAGATTTGGGTGATTTCCTATCTGAAAACCACTTCGAACCAATCTAAATATTTGAAAAATGAAGCTGTTTGAAGACGGAGATATCGAGACGAATAATAACGAGGGACTACTTGTTGATTATTGGGAACAAACTCCCAATTTACTTATTGTAGCATTGGTCTCTTTGTTACGAAAAACCTCAAAAACACAAGGGCTTCTCACCTAGTAATGGCCGAGGAAAGTGCCTTCGGTTTCGTTCAGTCCTAGAACAAACTTGTATGGACGAGTGGCTGAACTTGCATTCTAAATCACAATGATTGATCTCTATAAATGTATATCAGTCGGTGGTGGAGAAGACACCTTATCTTAGCTTAACACCCTTTCCTAAAACATATGAGCTCATGAAGTTATACGTTTGTAGAAATCAGTCGTGTGAATGTGGAATGGCAATGTGGAATTCAAAGTGAAAGAAGATGTGCTATGTGAAAAAGGTAATCATTGCCTCAAGCCTCTTCAACCGGAAATGACCAAAACAGAATTAGATGCGGCAAGGCTAAGTGGGTCATTTCCAATTAGGGTATGATCATCCCCTTCTAGATATATTTCTTCCTGCAATGACGTTCAGGATGTAAATTAATGTGCTTTGTATGCTAGGGCGCCCCCGGATAAAGGTCGGTAATGACCGGGGGATGACATATTCGGTACTATCTAGAGGTAGGCCGGTTTTATGTTGGTAGAGGAGCTTTGTGATGGTTCCTCGGGACATCTATCTAGAGGTGTACCCATCGGAAGGTAGTCCCTTCACCTGGTCATTTGTATGGAAATCCATTCTCCAATAAGAAGCCTTTACAAGTTTGATTGTAGAACCCACTTTGTGGCTAATATCCTGGAATTTAATCAATGTAATAATTTCGGCTAAGATTAGTAAATTTATTTGCAAATGTTTTCAAAGAATGTCATTAAAAATAATATCAAATGTTTTGATATATAAAAGTGTTTTAGTTATCATAAGGTAAAAACATGTCCGTGTTTATGTGTGGGCGTAGTCTTATGAGATACTCTTTCTTTTCAAAGGATTTTATTTCCAAGACTGGTATATGAGACTGTCATTTATTATTGAGTTTTTCTCTCGCTAGTTTATCAAGCCTGATCCAGGTATTTTCAATACTCGGGTCAAATCCGAGTAGTTTCAGGTTTAGTTGAAGACGGTTGGAGTTTCCAGAGGAGAGCTAGAGATATTCATCTACGTATGGACGTATTCTATATCCGATGTAGTTGTTTGATGTTTGTCAGCAATTATAAGGACAGATGTTTATAGCTGTCCAAGCTGAATTTAGGTTAGACTCTGATATATGTATTTTAAATGTTTTCCACTGTAAAGATATTGTTCAATATTATATATTACTCCATTCGTGTGAGATTCCGTTCTATCTTTTTTTATTACCCTTGATAATCCATTCTTTCGTGCAATTTGGGTCAGACATGTGTGGTTTATTGTCGGTTCAAAGGGTACGGAATTATGGATCGTCACAGAAATTATTTAAATAGTTGATCCTGAATTTAATATGAGCAAAAATGATGTCGGAAGTTGATTTAAATTTTATTTAAACAAGAATGAAAATTGTTAACTTTTAAAATTGAATTTAAAGTGATTAAATTTTTTTGGGAGATTACTTATTTTAATTAACGGGTAAAAATAGTCCTTTTGGGCACTGTCTCGGATTTCGACGAAACATGTTTCATCAGATCCGTAATAGCGTGTTATTATAGGATTTCAAGTTTCGTAGCGATCGGACTTATCGTTTGGCCGTGCGAGCTTGAAACGCATTAATTAAAGGAATTTAATTAAAATAATTTGATTTGAAAAGCTTTCTTCTGAATATGATGGAATTGGCTCCCGATACATATTCCATTGTGTTTGGAATAGGAGTATAACATATAGAACGCCAGGCGGCACACTTTGTTTGGAGTTCGAAAATTTCACGGATGAATAGTGCCGTGAAAATTTCCTATAAATATCCCTAAACTTATCTTTATTTGCTTAAACCTTAAAATAAATCCACAGCCACCACTTATAACCCTCGATCCAATGGTTGTGATCCTCCACGTCGATCGCAGCCAAATTAGAGGAAGCGTCCAACAGGGAAGTCAGAGAGCTCGGCGTGGTGACACGATCCACGGTCATGGATCGTCGAACGGCTGACGTCGGCAGCGGTAGAAAGGCCGTGTTCGCGGTGGCTCTTGTTCGCGGTTTGGGTTCGTGCGCGGCTGAGCGTGCGCGGGTGGAGGCACGGCTGGCGTGAGCGTGGCTGAGGGGTGACGCGGTCAAGGCGGTGGCAGCAGGTGGCTGGCGATATCGTGCGTTCTCGATCGAAGTTCAAAAAAAAAGATAGGCGCGTCGGTCTGGTTAGCGAGAATGAGAAGGGGATTAGGATAGGGTTTGTTTTTATTGTTATTTTAGTATGTTAATTACAGTTTAATTATATTCAAATGTTTAAAAATCCGTAACTTCTTCATGCGAGGTCTGTTTCAAACGAAATAAGTCACGTTGCGATCGTATCGACGAAGGCTACAACATGGAGTTGGATTCGTATTTATTTGAATCTGAAAAATTTTCAATTTCAAATAAAGGTGAGTGTTTTAAACCACTCACGAATTACAAAAATATTCTGATGTTAGTTAAATTTAAATCATGAAGTGATTTATTTTTATTGACTGTTGTTTGGTTATTTAACTGACATTTAAATTGACATATGAATTGAACTGATAGGAATTTAATTTGACAATTAAATTGGAAATTGAAATTGAATTACTAGTTAAACATCTGATATTGATAACTAACTAATTATTTGAATTATTGGCTGATTTGGATGTTGATTGAAATTGAATGCTATTGGTTGATATATTGGATGATTTGGGTGTTTATTTATTTTATATCCTGTTATCACCCTATATATTATTTGATAGTATATAAAACTACTATTGGAATTATTTCGAATAAATTAAGAAATAGGTTGAAATGATATATACCTATGACATTTATTTTGGATTGAAATGATATATATCCATCCTGAAATTAAAATTGAAATAACTGATCACTTGGCCATAGGATAAAAAATTATATACGGACACTGGATTGGTTAAATTTAAATGGTTTTAAATTCTTAAATTTGAATCTATTTAAATGATTTTGTTTTAAAGAAATAAAAATCAAATTTTTAAGGATTGAATTAATTTCGATTAGAGTTTTGAAATGTTGACTTTAGAAATTTGTGAATGGAAATTGTTTAAAGAATCGAATTTGAAATTTTGAAGTTATAATTGAGAAATCAATTGAATGATGGGAACTGAAATTGTTTTAAATAGTTAAACCTTTATTCGAACTTCGAAATTTATCTTGGTTAGTAATTTAAATTGATATTCCATAATTTGGACTCGGAATTGAAATATTCGAAATGGAATTAATTTAAAGATTTGAACCGTAAATTGAATAATGAAGTTTAATTAAATTTAAGTGATTTAAATTGGCAAATTGAAATCGGACTTGAAATTTATATGAATTGAAATGGTTTTAAATAAGAATTCGAATTGAAATCGAAATTGAGTTCATTTGAATTTAAATCAAAATGGAGTCGATTCGAATTGAATTGAGATTTAAGACGATTTGGATTGAAAGATTTGGAATTGAATCAGTTTGATTTAAATTTGGACATGGGTCCAGATTTGTTCAAATGGAAAGAAACAGTTTGATTTGAAACTATTTTCAAAATAAATTATTTTAATATAAACTGTTTTAAAATCTATCTTTTTAAATACTCAATTTATTTTGATTTTCCAAACTATTTTACTAAATAAACCATTTTAATACTCAAACCATTTTATATCAAACTATTTTTAAACTATTTTAAATGATTTTCCCTATTCAAACTATTTTCTAAAAATTCAAACTATGCAAAATTGGAATTATATTTAAATCATTGATTTAATTACGAATGTGGTTAAAATGAAGTATAACCTAAGTCGAAGTGAAAATGATTTGAAATGAATTGATTTCAAAGTGAATATGATAGTTTCGAAATGAAATTGATTTTGAAGTGAATATGATATTTTGATATCAAGTATGAATCGTTTCGAAATGTAAAAGAACCAACCGGTGTGTAAAATGACGTTCGGTTGTTAAAGAGATCGGGGACTCTTATTGGCATACTCTCTGTCAAGATTGGAACCACTTTAACAACTGTGTACATGGAAGAGACTCCAGAATGATGTGGTTAGATTTGGTGTACGTTTGCTAGATTTGAAGAAAGAGAACGATGATGGATAGCTCCGACACATGTGTCAATTTGAAATGGCTAAAACATGACGGCTTGATAGTGCCAATGAGGGTAGCTACCTCTAGCGGACATATGTTCTTCGATTTTCTTTTGGACTTGGTCCATACTACTTCCTTGATGTTGGTTTCGATTGGTGCACTTTGATTTGGGATGGCCTCCCTTTGACTCGATATGGGATGGATGGACGAGGTGGGCGATCGTGGCTACGATGCGTTACCACCAGCCCTACGACCCAAACTAATAGTATCCTACCTTGGGCATTGCCTCACGTGCCTTGTCATACTTTTATCCTTATACGAGACCACTACGAGTTTGGTTTAGTGTTGGTGTATCACAGCGCATTCCTATCCCCGGACGTACTACTGGGGCATTATATGCAAACTGTATGGCAATGCTTAAAAACGCGTTAAGGAGGATTAATTTAAAGCTGTAATGCTAAGAAAAATATTTATTTTATTAATTATACATTATATATATAGCGTATTCTACTATATATAGATATTTAGACAGATCCTTAAGAGATGGAAAATCCTGTAACATCTTTTAAGTTATTGCACGCACATTGTACACTGGATAGGAGATGTAAAAACCCGTAAACATCTTTGACGCTATTACACTCATGTTATACGTGATATTGATTTGACTCACATAATAATATTTTAGTTTAGACTCGAGTGTTTTTTTACTTTATGCTCGGGTCAGCCCTGAGTATTTCAGTGCATTGAAGATTATTTTATGGAGGACGAAGACGAAGATTTGGTATATTATATTACTAGTATTATTCCTGCATCATGTTGTTCTGCTGCATTATTTTATTGTTATGTTGTATGTATAACTCAGATAGATGTAAATTTTAACCAAATGTATAGTATAAATAGCTTCATTAACTGATTATTTGATTATTATTTTTGTCATTCCGCTACGAGATTCTATGTTTGTTTTCTTCTTTTCTTATTTTTCTTAATTAACCCTATTGATTATATGTATTCCGGATTGTTTTGAGTTGGACATGTGTGGTTTATTATCGACTTAAACCTTCCGAAATATGGATCGTCACATGTGTAAGTGATAAATTTAGCCAAAATATCACTCCACTAACTAAGGTGACGTGCAAACGTTGATATTTGAATTGTTCGATAGCGCTGGCTGATTTCACACATTTGAGTCACACAACCAAAATGATGAATACTTCGAATGAACCACACGATTTAATTAATTTACAGTCATTGTAAATTAATCAAATTATTTAATATTTATGAAATACTAATTATTTAATTCTATTTAATTTGTTTGAATACCATTAGTACTTAATAAAGTGCATGTATAAAAGTTGTAAACATGCGTACTGAGATACAATGTCGGTAGAATGTTTAGATTGGATTTGAATAGAATTAATCCAAAGTGGGTTTAAATAAATTAAATGACTTAATATTTGTGAAATTTTAATTATTAAAATTTTATTTGATTTGTTTTGAATTCCATTGTATTTAATAAAATGCATATATAAAAGTTATAAACGCGCGCAATGATATACGATATCAGCATAACAATTAAATTGGATTTAAGTGACATTAACGCTAATGGGATTTTCAAAATTTTAAGGTCCCATATGGCACTATCTATAGTCGACCGTGCACGTATAGGAGGGAGAGGATTTATTGGGATTTAAAAGAGAATTAAAGGAGGAGGTTTTAAGGAATGAATATGAAAGGTTTATATTATTTCTTTAAAACAAATCTCCTTTCATTTCTTTCATTCAATTCATTTTACAAATAAAATTTTCTCTTCCTTTCCCATCATCTATAGTCAAATTTTCATAGTAGCCTAGGATTCCAAAACTTCAAAACAAAAAACAAATAAAATAAAATAAAAAATGGTGGTTATCTCTCAATTATTGCATGATCCTGAGATATAATTCATTAAAACTAGGAATCCTTTCGTCGTTCAAGGTATTTCTCTTGGCTAGATCTCAAGGTAATCTTCTACTTTATCTATATACAAATTCATCGTGTTTATATGCTTTGAATCCACTATCATTTGTATCTCTTTCAATATATGAATTTTGGAATATGATTTAGATTTCTAATTTCTTCCCTTGAATCGGTTACTCATCTTGTTAATATGTCTTAAGATCTCCTTGTTGTATTGTTCATATGTTATATATGTTTAGATTCATCACTACTTTTACTTATTTGTTCAAATTGTGTGGTTAGTTTAGATCTGAAAAACATTACCATGAATTTAGATAAGCCTAAATCGTCTAATTCATTTGTGTTTCAGAAATTATTGTTAGAATAATTTTTTTATTTTATTAGTATGTTAAGTTTCGTACAATAAAGTTGAGAATTGAATGCATATACTACAATTTGGTTTGTAACAATTTTGGTTATTGTATATATATGAAAATTTTAAGTTAATTTAAAATTCATAAGTTGTTTTTCATCAACAAAAAATTTAAAACTTTTGATTTCTTTCTTAAGTTAACAATTGGATCTAAGCTAGATTAATTTTATTGTTTGAAGGTATGTCTTTTAAATTACAAATTAGTTAAATATATTTGTTACATTTTTTGTTTTATTTTAAAACATGATTTAATTATTGTATATACATACATACATATATACATATATATATATATATATATATCTGTGTGTGTGTATTTGTGTGTGTGTGTATTCTTAATTTAAGGTTTAAAAAGTGGACTTTTATGCAAAATATTGTAATTTTGTTATTAAATTACCTCCTAGTCAAAAACAACTTTAAATTGTATACTTTAATTTTAATACGTGTCATACAAACAGAGTATATGATAATGTAAACAAGTATACATATTTGTGTGTGTGTGTGTATGTATATGTACTCATATACACAACGCAAAGGTATATCTATATATGTATGTATGTATGTACACACACACACTAAATAAATCTTATTTTGAAAAAAAAATATTTTCGACGACTAAGACCTATATAAAGGGGAAATATGTTCGTTGTGGTGTGAGTCTCATCATCTAATCAATGTTCACATTAACTAAGTACACTTCGTATATGTTGCACTTACACTTCCACACATGTTGCATTTGATATGCTCATTACAACATGATACAACCTACAATATAGCTTAAACTAATTTTAGAAAAAAGAAATAAAACGAAGATTTTATTCAAAATTTTAGATTAGATCTAAAATCAATGTAGGCTTTATAGGCCTAAATAAGATCAAAATTGAATCTTTTTGAAGGTTCATCCATTTAACCCGCTTTTGACTGACTTAGCTCCAATAATGGTATAAGAGCGAAATGGTTTATGCATTCTAAATTAGCAATGTTAGAGCTAACTAAATAAATCTTATCCATTTAGTAGGGTGCCTAGAAAGGTAGTGTCGAAGGATTAGGTTTGGGTAATCAAGTACTCTACCATACCTAGCCACTACTTATCCCGAAGGATGAAGTGAGCCCAAAGGTTATCCCTAATATAAAGGCCCAAATTGATTTTGGGCATTGGACTAATTTTCAAATTTTGTTTGAAAATTTTAAAGATGTTTTAATTTTAAATTTAAGTTTAAAATATAAAATAAAATTTTGTAAAAGTTATAAAACGCATTCAAAATTTTAAAATTGTTTCGGGGAATTAAATAATTAATTTTGAAATTTTGAAAATTTTAAAATTTAGTTAAATGATTAATCAGTTTAAATTAAATAATTAATTAAAACATATATGCTGATATATGTTTGTAACTATAATTGTTATAATTATTTATTTGTCTTAAATGTTTATCATATGTTAAATTAAAATATCAAATTAATTAGAATATTTAACTAAATTGTTTAATTAAATAATATTTACTAATAAAGTTAATTAATTTAAATGTATACATAAGATGATAATTACACATAAATAAATTATCGATGTTATAGTTAATTATCTACCTTAAATTGTTTAAGATGAGTAATGTAAAATTTAGAAATTTTATATAAAATGAATTAAATTAATCAAATATGATTTAATCAATAATAAGAAGAATTAATTAAATAAGGTGTAATTAATAATATACATAAGTATATTATATAAGTCAATTAAATTATAAAACGTTATAAATAAATTAAAATTGTATAATATGAATGTATAATATATGTGGAACTTAAAAGAAACCCAAATTGGATTAAAAATTAAATACATATGTATAGTACATATACCACGATTTTAGATGTGTCCAACATGAATTAGGAGGTCAAAAGAAATACATTATTCTCAAAATCGATGTCACTCAATTAATTATATTAAAGATTATGAATCTATAATATAAAATTTGTCCTTTATACTTGCATACTCTTTAGTTGTTGATATTCCTCAAGCTAGAGATGTTATGTGTAGTATTATTAATATATTTACTAGACGAGTAAGATACATATACGTACTTATTGACATTCCTCAAGATACGTGCATTATACTTAGTCCATTGCAAAATGGTGGGTTGAGTGTATAGTCTTTTTTGATTTGTTGATATTCCTCACGGTTGAGATGAGATTAGAACAAAGAAACAGGTTAGGGTTTGTATTTGAAACAACTAATAAAGCGTTATCCATTGCTTGTGGGTCTATGATTTGTTGATATTCCTCAAGTTAGAACTTGAAGGTAAGCGAGTCCTAACACCTACTAGAGAAAACAGAATATTTCTATGTTTCTCTTGGTGTTTTGAGAAACATAAAAATCTTATGGGAGCCTTATTAGAAAAATGAAATGGTGACATTTAACCTTTCTAATATTGTAAGAAAATTTGTTGTACAAAGTTAAAATAGTCTACATCGATAAATTTGTGCAACTAATAAAATTGATAAAATGTTTATCAGTTAAGATATATAAGCAAACAAGATTATAAATTGACAAAAAATATAAAATATACCTACCTTGAATCTTTTAGCATGTTGTTACTTCAAGACCCAGGAAAGAGCCTAACTATACATTACTAAACACATTCGCTACTTGGTCGTTTAAGTGTCTATTTACCTAAGACTTTGTATTGTTCCCATTAGTTTTGAACCCTTAAGCAATACAAGTATATAGATATTTGATCTGTATTCGATCACATATCAATGTTATATGATGAACGGTCGCAATTCGTAATGTATGAAATTTATAAATTTGTTCATTGGAGATAAACAAATAAAGCATAATGTGCAATCGTATATTCAATGCGACTGATTACACTAAGGATTTCCCTTGAATGGTTCAACCATTCAGAAATAGAAAGTGAACATAAAAAAGGAATGTAACTTAGGCACGGTTGGGATGAAGAGAGTGAATGGTTGACTTTGCTTCATGAAGTGATATCGAAAACGAGAATTGTACAAAATGCTAGTAGATAATTAATATGGAATGAGGAATGTAAGTATTATTCTAATTATGTTTTTCATATAGAATTGTTTTTCTATAAAAGTCATTTCTAATAGTTTAAGGCAATTTATCGAAAATTCTTGAAGTAAAATAGTTGCAGTAAAAGAAATAAATAGCCTATAACAAGTAGTTGAATGGAGCTTCATATTTCACGCGTTATTATAGTAATAGCTAAAATAGTGGGAGCATGCCATATAATACTTATCAGTGGATCCATCATGATACGAAAAATTGTTTTCGTAAGCACATCAAATATTATTTATGAAATAGTAATTATTTTCAGTATTGACTGAAAGTGAATATAGTTTTATTTTGTTATGAATGTTTTGGATATTCTTTATGAAATAAATCTATTAGAATAACGGTATTTGTTGTATTAGCTAAATAATACAGAAGTATATATAATTTGTTACAATTATTTTGGAATTAAGGACAAAGCACTCGTTTACTGGGAGTGACATAAGGGTTGGCGAACTCTTCAGATTGATACATAAAGATGTATGTAGTCAAAAAGGTCTAATGATACTAAAAACATTTCCATGTACTTCACTTAATCCACAGATATATTAACATAAACTGAACATGTGTATTTGATACACAAGTAATGTATTTATGATAAGTCCATTGATACGAAACGGAAGTGTAAAACGTAACATACAAAGGAAATAAGAAAATCTAATTTGATCGACTAGGTGAGTATATAGGAAAACAGTTTCAACAGCACCTAAGAACAAATAGATTCAATTTCAAAAGCCACTCCTCCCTATGATACATAATGATGTATCGATAATGAGTAATTGGACTTTGTTGGACAAAGTACGATTGATAACGAGTGAAGTTGAGTTAACTTCTTTCTGTAAGGCCATATACTTAAAAGTAAGTGCATAAGGTTAAACTTCAATTTCATCTAAAAATAGTTTACTAGATTATACAAGGTGAACATTTATAAGGAATCCCTACATATCCGGGGTCAAGGAGTTGACAGGTTGTGTGAGTCGAGAGACTGCATATAATATTCATAGAGGATCTTATGTGGACCATCCCAAATGAATTTGAGACTGATCAATATTAATTAGCCAATTTATGTTATGAACATGTGTTGAGTAAACTTAAAAACCAAATCAATTTTATACATATCATTGGCAAATCATAAAATGTTTATGAATGCCTATTCAATTGCACTGAGAAATAATTGTTGTTTCAAGAAACGCTAATTTCAAAACGAAGGAATTTCTTTTAGAAATTATTAATAGTAAAATGGATTTGGATACGATCCAAAGATAAAACTGATAATGAATGATGGAACGAAATTAATCAAACTAAATAAACATGAAACATTAGAATGTCTAATGATAAATCTCGCACATTAAAGAGCAATTATGAATTTTATTAATGTCAAGGAAAGAACTTCCTTGGTTTTATGTAAGCCATTAAGAGTATTGACTCTACTATGTGGCACGATGCACAAATCCGAAATGGATTCCAAATACGTTATCGAAATATAGTTTTGATATTGATACCCAGAAGGATATGATTCAACGGCTACAAAACCAACTTCAAGAAGAAGATCAATGCGGTTGGAATATAAGCCACGTTGATAAGAATAACATCGTAAATTTAAATTATTGATGCAGACGTAACAAATTCATCATTCAACCTGCTTTACTTAATTTGGATTTTACTCACAAAATTTATCGCTTGATATGATTTTGAGTTTTGGTACATATATGTTGAAACAAAAATTCTAGATAATAATTTAGAATAGACCATTTGCACCTAACAACCAAAATGTCTCGAAGTCAGTGGGAGGAATAACCAAGTTTGTGAGTACTGGATATGATCCAAGAAATGGTACGGAAGTGTTATTCGATAAGCATCAGAGTTAAGTAAATATTTTGATAAAGAAATCAAATAATATAAATTTCGGTCAAAATGAAGTGGAAGCATGTGTCTTTAAGAAATAATATTAATAGGTACTAAAATATGTTTCTAAAACTATAAGTAAATAACAAACTTATGATTATTAATGATGTTTTCATGTTAAAATCATTTAAGTTCGTTAGTTTAATACTCGACCTTGGTTTTTAGAATAACATCTTTTATAATCTATACAAAAGGATGATGGGATTGTCCTAAATGATATAGGCAAACACGATATTAAAATTGTTTAATATGGAGCATGTAAGATGAGTTTCTTATGCATTGACAACAGGAATTATCATACATGTTATATTATCTACAATATCACACTTTTCTCATGTATTTGATACATAGAGCATGCAATAAATGTGAATTAAGATCACCTAATGATAGTTTAGAGTGTTCACAAGTATTTATGAAATATTAAAGAATTGTTTATAGGAACAACAAACTCCTTATGAAGGAGTGCGCAGACTCGAACTTCGTTAATGATGTCGAGCATAGTATATCAATCCTAGGTTCATGTTAAAACTTAAGTCAAGGACTTTAAGTTTGAATTCTTCCAAACAATATGTGGGCTAATTCAACCAAAGGCTAAGTACATCGCATTGAATAAGCACTGTTATAAAAGAGGTTTAAACAAATGCATAAATTTATAACTGAGCTAGGGGTGATTCCAAATGTTGAGAATCGCATGATATTGTTATATGATAACAATACTACGATACAGTTCATATAACAACCTAGAGCTCACTAGTAGATGAAAGACACACTCCAAACAGTTCTACATGATAAAGGTAGTTTATCAACGACAGAGAGAGTTGATTGACAAAGTAGATGATTAAAAAATAGCATACCAGTTCACTAAAAGACTGACTCGATTAGTTATGAGAAAACTGATCGATTGTGTTGGAATAAGATTCCATAATTGGCCCCAAGTGCAAGTGGGAGATTGATACAGTTTAGAGTATGCCCAGGGGCAATTATGTAATTTGTTACGTATATCTAACCCGATAGCCAATCTTGTTCAAAATAAAAGGTGTTTTCTTTCTATTATATACTTATTATATTGTGATATAATTAAGTAAGTAATTAATTTAAAGTATATGAAATAGAAAATCCTTAAATGATATGTTATTTGATAGTAATTACAATGTGTTGTAATCATAAGAAATTTACCGCATTAAAAAACATGTTATTTAAAATATTCCTATTTAAGATGCTTTGAGATGGAATATCGATACATCCGTTGAGACTAGAGTATGTAACGCTCTCCAAATGCTAGGCAGTGTATTAATCAGGGCCGTTGGGGGCATCAAGGTGTGGATAGTGGAATATGGATCTTCAGACTAAATAAACACTAGTGGGGAGTTAATAGTGTTTTCTAACTTTTGTACATCTTTTTAAATTTCTTTCAAGTTTAATGTTAAATCACAAATTTTCAACATAGAATTGTATCAACAATCAATCACAGATGCAAATGCTGATAAAATAAACGCAGTAAAGTAAAGAAGAGAGTTAGAGAGATAACACCAGGAATTTTATATTGGTTCAGAATTCTCCTACATCCAGTCCTGTACAATTGCTTGTACAGAATTCTTTTCAAATGCCAATCTTTAAACGGGCAGAAGGCAAACCCAATTACAATCTCAATTCCAAGGCTACGAGACATGCCTTCCTGAATTTCCAGGCTTAAGGTACACCCACTTGATTTGGACGAGCTACAAGCACACCCACTTGGATTTTCTGGCTACCAAGCATGCCTAATTGATTTGAACGGGCTACAATCACACCCAAGCAAATACAACTAGAGTTTGATGGTTTTTCCAAAGACAATTTCTTGATCTTTGGTTACAATGGATCCTATAGCCTCTTGAGTAGAACTTTGATCTTGAATTAAGAGAGAGATGATTGAAGTCGAATGGTAAATAGTAGAGAATCAGTACAACGAAGATTTAATTGATTCTAGTTTAGAAATTTTGGCAGAGTAAGAGGAGAGAAAAAACAAGAAATTAGTTTTTAAAAAATTCGTTTGGAACCCCTTATTTATAGAGAATAAAAAAATATGTCTGTTCGCGAAGAGTTATGACGAATAGACACTTCATTTCAAAATTTGAATTTCAAATTAGTGGCATGTATGTCGACATACTCATAGGGTATATGTCGACATATCCCTTTGAAAATTGAAAATTCTTTTGTTTTTAAATATTTTTAAAATCTTATGCTTTGTAAAATATTTTGATACTTTGTAAAATAATTTAAACATGGTTTATAAATATTTTAAACTTTGAAAAACTTTTATAAAATATTTTTAAATATATTTTAAAAATATATTTTGTTTTTAAAAATAAAGGATAAGAAAATGGGTAATGGAGATCAAAGATTGCTACCAAGGACTTTACTAATATTCTATGACTCTATACTACACTATAGTCTTGAGATCATCATATCTTGGTCTTTATACTCACGAATCTTCATGTCCATTCTTTGAGTCTTTATACTATATAGTCTTCGATTCAACACCTGTATAATATGCTGTAGTATATACTATATAACTTAGCAAAAGATTAGTATCCATATATTATATAAATGTATTTTGTTATCAAGGTTGTTTATCAAAATCAATAATGGAGGTATTAACAATCTTCCCCTTTTTGATGATTAAACCCATTAATATCCTGTACATAAAATATGATATAACTCCCCTGGGTTAGATAACTCCCCCTGAATATATGCATATGTATATTTTATATTTTTCGCCCTCTTTGCCATATATAAAAACAAGTAAAAAAATAAAACTCCCCCTAAATGAAATACTTAGAAACTATAGGTTCAAAATTAATAATCTAAGTTAAAATGATATATGTGATGGTATATGATAATAAACAATACACTATTCTATATTAGGCATGATGATGTATGGTAAAGAAATTTATAAGTAGATTTTATTTATGCAATTCAAACTATATATAAACAAATCCAATTGTGTGCAAGCCAATCAAACCAAATAAAATACACAAATTCAAACAATCCAAACCAATCAAATTTTACCCAAATATTCAAACTAAATCAAACCAAATCCTAAGAATATGTGTGCGTGCGCGCGCGCGTGTGTGTATTTACATATTAAATCAAAACCTAACAATTAGACGTTTTTAGGAACATCAACCCTCATCGGACCAAAACATTGGATCTTCTTTGATGGCATCCCAATCTTCATTATCATTGTTAATAGTGCACTTTGTGTTGTTGGTTGGTACTTCTTTGACTAAGGAAGAAATCATCCATCGAAGGGCATTGAAATGCTTTTCTTACTCTTTTGATCATTTGCATTTGACTTAACTCTAAATACCGTTGATTTCTTATGATAAAAGAGAGAATATCTTTGAAAGATTGAAGAGTTTTTTTAAGATTTTCACATAATTTTTGATGTGGGGAAGACATATTTGTAAAAATGTGTTTGTGAATGAAAAGAAAGCATATAATAAAATAATAAGTGAGTTTTCTAGAAGAAATAGGCTTATATAGAAGTAAAAAGTCATTGGAATGAATGGATAGATGGTAGTTATTTATATTTTGAAATTTAAAAAGTTGATATCTTCCCGTTATATGTCAACATATAGGTAACATGTATGTCAACATACATACCTAAAATTTTTAAAACTAGTGTATTCATTATAGTTTTTGTTTTTATCTTATGCCATTATATATTTATAACTTCCAAAGACTAATAAACAATATAAGATGGTGAGAAATATATTTCATTACTTAGAATTGAAGAGTACATGGATTTCAATGGTTAATAAAAGAAAATACATAAAAACGCGACATGAACTTAAACTAAAAGCATACGATACAAAGCTAGATATCATAAGGAAACAACTTGATAGGCTTAGAAAGATGTAGATGATGATGATGAAGAGCCGCCAAATTTGTGAATGATTCTTCCAAAGTATTTGTCCACTTTGTTGGAAAGGGAGGTGAGCTTTTTATTAATGAATGCTTAAGTTTCTTTTGATTTTTGAGAAGCTTCTCTTGGTTCTTTAGTATCTGTTTATTGGAGGGGTGGGATGGTTTATCAAAATTTTCTAAGGAAGTATTCACTTCTACCTCCTCCTCTTCTTCTACTTCCATTTCATCACCTTCTTCTTATTAGTTCTCCTGTTCTTCTTCCCATACCAATCTTTGCTCCCTTTCGGGAAGTGTCTCATATGGTTCGGAAAATGGTAGAATATGCATAAGAGAGATATTGGCTTTGTCCAAAAAATTCGAGGAATAGAATTTTCTCCTCTTAAATTAACATCAAAATATGTTAAAATTCTAGTAAGATACATACCATGTAAGAGCATGTTCTCATGTGTAGAAATATTCTTTTGAACAAGTCACCTAAAATGACTTGTGCCCAATTGATGTTTTAATGACCATATATAGCGAAAAGAGCTTTAAAAACTTTTTGAGTAGGGTTATTGTAATTACCCATCCTCAAAGTGATACTTTGTTGTAAAATGAGACTCATAAGTCTCGATTTTGGTCGAAGATTCTTGTGTTTAAATTCAAATTCTTCATTACTTTCAAAAATATCATGAAAAACTTCACAATTTTGTTCATCAATTAAAAGGTGGAGAGGTCAATTCCGCTAGATTTACAACCAAGAATATACTAAAAAGTTTACAATTTGAGTACCATTAACTCTACTCCAAACTTGGCATTCTTCTCCTTAATAAAATTTTCTATTAAAATTCATGTAAAACATTTTGACCAAGTCCGGATAACAAATAAGATTGTTTTGAGAAGATTTAATTAAACCAAGAATTTCACTTTCAAAACAAAGATCATATAAACCATAAGAGGAAAAATCTTTGAATTTAGCAAATCTTCCGGGAGAAACTTTTCCGGAAGTAGTATACTCCATATAGGCTTCAATAGCATCTTTCTCATTGAAGAGAAAGGTTATAGGTTTCTTAATGAGCCTTATGGTTTTAGGATTTTGACTAGAGAAGCCATTTTTGAGGAGTTAAGATAGTGAAGAGATATGAAATTTGAACTAAAGTGAGTGAATAAATGGATAAAGATAGACTTAATCAATAGAGAGTGAAGAGTCACGTTCTTTGGTCAAAATGGTGCGTTTTCAGAACATGAGAGAAGCGCAAAAGAAAGGAAATTTGAATTTTGAATTGAAATTTTGAATTCAGTTTTTTGGCATGTATGTCAACATATGACATGGGGGTATGTCGACATATAGCCTGAAATTTTCAAAAATAAAACTACGCTAATATATTCCTATTTATATACTTATATTCATCCAATATTACTATTAATCCACATTTTATTCCTAAAAACCAAAATCAACCAAAAAATTAGATAAAATCTATTAGAAAAAGGTACCTTTTTGCCGCTCTTTGTTTATCAGTTCTGATTAGTCTGTTGTTGCCACGAAATATATATTCATATTTTCAATATCTAGTTCATTGTTGCTAGAGGAAGTGTCTGAATGATCCAAAGTTGCTGTATAAGCCCTTTTTCTTTTTCTAGATGAATCATTTGCTGGTGAGATCTTTGATTTATTAGGATGCAGGCAGTCTCTCTGAAAATGACCGGATTCATCACAGTTGAAACATCTAGTTCCAGTTCCAGACGTTTTATTTTCAGGTTTCCGAAAATTGTTCATCTTTCTATACTTCAGGAATTTTCTGAAATTTCTGGTCATGAAAGTAATTTCCTCATCATTGCCATCGTTTGAATCCTGATTGTCAGTCATTGCATTGAAAGCGATGGATTTCTTTTCTATTGCCTTGCTTTCCCATCTTCCTTGCAATTGTATTTCATAAGACATTAAGTTGCCTATTAAATCTTCAATTTTCATAGTACTAATATCATTAGCCTCTTCAATTGCAAGTGTCTTCTGATCCCATTCTAAGAGAGTGAATTTAGGATTTTTCTAACCTGGTCCTCTTTAGAAAAGTTTTTTCCTAATGCAATTAATGAATGCACTATATCTTGAAATCTACAATACATGTCATAAATAGACTCAATTGGATTCATTTTAAACAATTGAAGCTGATTAGTTAACATGGAAATTTTAGTATGCTTCACTTTACTCGTGCCCTCGTGTATAACTTGCAGTGTTCTCTAAATTTCATATCTAAACTTACAGATAGAGACTCTATTAAATTCATTTTTATCTAGTGAAAAAATAAAATATTCATGGCTTTAGAATTATTTTGTGCAAGTGCCTTTTGGTCAACAGTCCAAGTTGAAAAATTAGTTCGGGTTTTAATATGCTCATTCTGTATAATATTCCAAATATCTAAACCATTTGACTGTAAATAAATCTTCATCCTACATGACTAATAAGTGTAATGGCTACCATTAAAAAGTGGGATCTAACAGTAGATTTTCCTTCGACAAAAGTGTTAATAAATGAACTAACAGTGTTGTTAGCTATTTAAACTTTTCAAAAATCAAATTACGAGTCTTTGAAAACCTAGTGCTTTGATACTAAGTGTGGGTTGCGGAATTATGGATCTTAAGGCTAAATAAACACTAAAGAGAGGTTGAATAGTGTTTTCTAACTTTTGTAAATCTTTTTGAATTTCTTTCAAGTTTAATGTTAAATCACATATTTTTAACACAGAATTGTATCAACAATCAATCACAGATGCAAACACAGATAAAATAAATGTAGTAAAGTAAAGTAGAGAGTTATAAAGATGACATCAGAGGTTTTATACTAGTTTGGATTTCTCCTACACCTAGCCCGTACAATTGCTTGTAAAGAATTCTTTTCAAATGCCAATCTTTAAAAGGGCATAAGGCGAATCCAATTATAATCTCAATTCCATGGCCTTTTGATTTTCTGGGCTCAAGGTACACTCACTTTACTTGGACGGGCTACAAGCATATCGATTTCGATTTCTAGGCTACCAAGCACACCCAATTGATTTGAAGGAGCAACAATCACACCCAAGCAAATACAACTAGAGTTTGATGGTTTTTTCCAAAAACAATTTCTTGATCTTTCGTTACAATGGATCGTATAGCGTCTTGAGTAGCACTTTGACCTATAATTATGAGAGAGAGAGATGATTGAAATCAGATAGTAAATAGTAGAGAATTAATACAATGAAGATTGAATTGATTTTGATTGAATTTAAAGAGATTTGAATAAATTTTTCACTAGAAATTTTTCAGAGTAAGAGGAGAGAAGAAACAAGAATTAGTTGTTAAAAAATTCACTTGAAACCCATATTTATAGAGAATAAATAGGCATATCCATTCGCGAAGAGTTGCGACGAATAGAAACATTATTTCAAAATTTGAATTTCAAATTTGCGGTATGTATTTCGACATACTCATAGGGTATATTTCGAGATATCCCTTTGAAAATTGAAAATTCTTTTGTTTTTAAACATTTTTAAAATCTTATGCTTTGTAAAATATTTTGATACATTGTAAAATAATTTAAACACGGTTTATATGAAAAACTTTTATAAAATATTTTTAAATATATATTTTTTTTAATAAAGGATAAGAAAATGGGAAATAGAGATCAAAGATTGCTACCAGAGACATTAACAATATTCTATGACTCTATATACTATACTATAATCTTGAGATCTTCGTATCTTGATCTTTATACTCATGAGTCTTCATGTCCATTCTTTGAGTCTTTATACTGTATTATCTTCGATTCAACACATGCATAATATCCTACACTATATACTATATAACTTGGCAAAACATTAGTATCCATATTTTGTATAAATGTATTTTTTATCAAGGTTGTTATCATCAAAATCAATAGCCGAGGTATTAACATAAGGGGTTACGTGTTGATAGTTATTATATTACTATGGAATGGTTCTCTCGAGAGTTTTCTATTCTTTACTATAACTAAGGTCAAATAGAGAATCTCGTAGTGACGATGTTACATAATTCTTTCAACTTAAGAATACTATGTAACTACAATATGGACACTCCACTTTGATCATAGTTAAATTATGGCATGACATCTGTCGAACGACTATAGTTGGGTCTGAGTTGAAGCATTGAAAGTGAAACATTATTCAATAGAGAATTCGACTCCCTAGTTATATGAGGTTAGTATCACAGTCAACTCAAAGTCTTTGGCCAAAGCAATATGATTAAAAATAATTGTTATTATTGAATCAAGGATTTTGTATACAAAGTTGAATTGGATGATGTTGTAATTTTGACAAAAACCAAATTCTGTAAGTCCTTATGTGATGTAGTTTTGACGAAGAGAATTGGTCTAAATATTCGTTACTACTAACACTTATAATAAGTAAAATTAAATTTTACCAAAGATGTGTAAACAACAAAATTCAACCAAAATGTTACACCAGTGGGATTAAAATGATGAATACTCCAAATGAACCACACGATTGAATTATTTTACTATCATTGTAAATTAATTAATATTTATGAAATATTAATTGTTGAATTCTTTTAATTTGTTTGAATACCATTAGTATTTATTAAAGTACATATATAAAAGTTATAAATGTGTGTACGAAATACGATGTTAGTAGAATGTTTAAATTGAAGTTAAATAAAATAAATTCTAAGTGGATTTTAAATAAATTAAATGAATTAATATTTTTGAAATATTAATGATTAAAATTTTATTTGGTTTTGAATCCCGTTGGTATTGAATAAACTGCGTATATAAAAGCTATAAACGAGGCAGATATTAGAAAAATGTTTAAATTGGATTTAAATAAGATTAATGCTAATGGGATTTTGAAAATTTTGAGGGCCCATATAGCATCATCTATGGTTGATCATGCATGTAGAGTAGGAAGAGGATTAGTTGAGATTTAATAGAGAATTAGAGGGCCGGGGAATGTTTTAAGAAAGGAATAAGAAAGTTTTCTATTATTAATTTATAACAAATATCCCTTCGTTTCTTTCATTCAATTCATATTTCTGTTAAACTAAAAATGGATCAATACCAAGAAATTAGATGAAAGCGCCAGTTTTTTTATAATAGATGTATAAGTAGTAAAAATCCTAGATCAAGTAAATTAGAATAGTAGAAAAGCAAAGAACACAGAAGAATTTTTATAGTGGTTTGGCGTAATCTCCGGCCTATGTCCACTTCAATCTTTTATTAGTTGTATTCTCTCTGGATTACAACTAGTTATCTCAGATTTAACCATGATCGAGTGGATCTCAGATTTACTATAAAGTGTTTATGAGTCACTAGTACTAAGAATTTGCTGATCTAAGTCCTAGAACAACGAATAGTTGTTTCTTATGTGACTTTAATAGAGGAGAGGTTAGATGTGAAAGAAGTAGCAGAGTCTTCGCAGTTAGAGAATCCCCATCCTGTTTTGTTTGCTCTATGGTTTGTATTTATAGGGGAAACAGTCGTATTGGGCCAGAAGTTCAGTTGGAGCATAGTCCAGATGTCGACCCAGGGTTGTATAAGGAGGCTCGAAGTCACAAGAGTTAAATAAATCACTCGGTACCGAGTCATTTCCTTAATTGGAAATGACTCCTCCCCCTTTTCCCCTCCTTTCTATCTTCAAGTAGATGTGCTTCATGCCATTTCTCTAGTCATTTGGTTGGTTCTGGTGATAGTTCCTTCATTACTTGGATTGCTTTGCTATTTTAGTTATCTCTTCAAACTTGATGATAGGTCGTCAAAATTTCATGAAAATAATTAGGCACACTCTGAGGAAGTATAAAATAGGCGTATGAAGTTGGTAAGTCGATTCGAGGTGAAAAATTGAGTTAGCACCGAGTGAAATAAGTCGGTACCGAGTGATTTCCTTAGGCAATCTTAGGTTGAAACTTTCTAGAATCTCTTCTTTCCCACTTCTAAGCATACCTACCAAGATTCAAGTCATTTCATTCTCATTTGAATCTTCTAAGTTCGGTTGAAATCTACTTTGGCTCAAAAATGAGTTAACATTTACCCCTCCCCCCCAAAAGTACGTCTTTCGAATGTAAAGTGAGCTTTGCTCAAGAACAAGTTCCAGTAATCAGTCTTTGATAGTTGAGCTCTTTGATTATCCGTTGATCTTAACCTTGGTGAATCATCCAGTTCCTTCAGATTCTCTAACAAGTCAGAGGTCACTCTAGGCTCGGTTTAGCTAAGAACCCCAGCTCTTGTTTAAATGTTCCTTGTACATCATTATCATGCTGATTTCACTCGAATTTATTACATCACTTATCAAAATCGTCCTGTGTTCATTCGGGATTTTATTTTATTTATTCTAATTATATGGTGTTCAAAAATTTGTATATGTTATAAGGTTCAATCTCTCCGGATTGTTTTATATTTAATCTGAGGCTTCGATCTCTCCGGATCATTTATCGCCAAATCTAGGGTTTTGATCTCTCCGGATCCTTGCTGAGTTTGCTTGCTCTCCAACAAAGGAACTCAACGACCAAGCAAGCCCATCCGTTCACTCTCCGATGAGGGGACTTACTTTTCGTACAAGCCTATCCACTCGCTCTTCGGTAAGGGGGCTTGCACCCAACACTCTAGTTCCGTCTCTCCAGACGGAACTTAAAGCGATCAATATCTGTAATCACATTCAATGTGGATTTTTCAATATTCAAATATTCAAATCAAATCAAAGCGAGTAAGTAGAAATCTTAAGCGTTCATCCTAGACATCCAACTCAGAGCATGCTTATAGACCAATCTAGAACTCGTACATGTGTAAGCGGTCTGATATTATTAAAGTCCTAAGGAGTCATCTCAGGCATTCGACTCAGAGCGTGGCTACGGATCGTTCGAGATCCCGTATACGTGTAAGCAACTTGAGATTATCATTGTCTTTATTTCTTAATATGAAAAGTAAAATGCAAGAAAACAAATGACAAAGCAAAGCGCGGGAATTGAATTCGACTCCCGTCCATCCCGATCATGGGATTTCGAGTCTCGGACCAGATCCCTGGTTGTTCCTTGATGCGTTCACCATAGATGGTGGTTGCTCCGACCGCCCCATTGCAGTTCGGTTTCTCACATACTGTTGCAACTTGTTCCTCCGAATCAGTTCCTCTATTAGATCACGAAGGTGTCGGCACTCATTCGTTTCATGCCCATCCAATTCATGGAAGATGCAAAACTTTCTAGATCTTTTTTCCCGATCGGTAGGTTCTCTTCTTCCAGGCTTCCGATAGGGTATTTACCCCTTAGTGTCTAGATATATCCTTTTCGAGGTCTCAGTCAGATCATCGTTGGAAAAAAAATTCAGCTCCTTCTTTGTCCTTTTGATTCTCCAAAGTCGTTATCAACTCTTCTTTTTCCTTTGTCCTTTCTGTCTTCTGCCTCGGACACTCTTCTGTCATCCAAAGCATTAATTTCAACATCCTCGGCTTCAACGTCTTCTTGAAATGAATATATCTTGGTTTTATGGTAGAAATTCCGTAAGATCCATTGGTGGATCTCCTTCCAGTGCACCTTTGAAGTCAGTCTTACTAGCGACTCCAGATACTGCCGCCATTAAGATTAATGATGGATCCGGCTTTTCGACTCCAACTGCTGCTACATTAAATCATGTCAAATAGCTTCTCAAGATCTCTCCGAGCTTTGTTTCATGCTTGACAGCGTCATTACATTCTTTGGTCACAAGACGTGGACTCTGAATTGTCTTAAGAATCTTCTCACCAATTCGGCCCATGTGCTAACAGACCCATTCTCCAGCTGTCCGAACCATTTCGCCGCCAAGTATGTTAAGTATAATGGGATGCACCGCCCCACTACCTCCTCAGAAGCACCCAACACCTCCATATGTCGGATGTATCTCGTTAGATGAATCGTCAAATCTGTCTTCCCGTCATACATTTCTAGCATTGGGAGTTTGAAATTGGGAAGATTTCTAGCATTCCGGATATTAAAAGTGAATAGATTCCTATTTACATCCACAAAACCCTGATCTAAGGGTCCTCCTCTAATTATTCTTCTTACCAACTCAATAATTCAGTTTTCGCCGTCCAATGAAGGTCTTCATTCAAAAGCGATACTCTACCCCCTGCTCCTATAGTGGAATTCTGGCACATACTCTAGCATGTACCCCTCCGATCATTGCTCATCACATTCTGATTTTCATTTCTAGCTCAAGCATTACCCATTTCCGACATCCCAGAAGTCATACCAACATTGCCTCCTAGTGTAGCTCCCTTGATACCGAGTAGATTTTGGTCAGTACCGAGTTGTTCTGTTTGTGGGGGCATGGTTCTAGTTTGCAACTCTAGATGCTCCTGCATTGATTTCTTGTCCTTGGTTCTGAATTCTTGTAGCTCTAGTTATTCTTTATTGTCTCATCCTTTGGAAGAATCCTTCAAGTATTTCATGTTGTCTAGTTATCACTTCATCCTACATCTTCTTTGTCATTCTCTCCATCTCTTCTCTGGTCACGTAATTAATGATAATTTAAGGACACCTCCTGACTTCCCCATGCTCTATTTGACTTGCTCCAATTTTGGATCTAGTATTCAGTTTCTTCATCTTCCCTAAATCTTACATTCAAGCTTTAAGTCTTCAGATCTAGCTCTTGTTCTCAGTGAATGCACTAAAATGTTAACCCAAAAATAGATCAACACCTAGAAATTAGATGAAAGCACCAGTTCTTTTATAATAGTTGTACAAGCAGTAAAAATCATATATCAATCTAGTAAGAATAGCATAAAAGTAAAGAACGCATAAGAATTTTTATAGTGGTTCAACGTAATATCCGATTTACGTCCACTTTAATCTTTTATTAGTTGTTTTCTCTTCAGATTACAACTAGTTATCTCAGATCTAACCATGATTTAGTGGATCTCAAATTTACTATAGAGTTTCCAAGTTATTTTTGAGTCACTAGTACTAAGAATTTGCTTATCTAAGTACTAAAACAACAAATAGTTGTTTTCTAGGTGACTCTAATGGAGGAGAGGTTAGATGGGAAGAAGTAGCAGAGTCTGTGTAGTTAGGGAATCCCCATCCTGTTTTGATTACTCTATGGTTTGTATTTATTGGAGAAACAGTCATGTTGGGCCACATGTTCAGTTAGAGCAGAGTCCAAATGTCAGCCCAGGGCTGTACAAGAAGACTTGAAGTCACACGAATTGAATAAATCACACAGTACCAAGTCACATGACTTGGTACCGAGTCATTTCCTTAAGTGGAAATGACTCCTCCCCTTTTGTTTGAGTAGATGTGTTTCATGCCTTTTCTCTAGTCATTTGGTTAGTTCAGGTGTTAGTTCCTTCATCAGTTGGATTGCTTTGCTATTTGATAGTTCCTTCATCAGTTGGATTGCTTTGCTATTTGAGTTGTTCTCTCTTCAAACTTGATGATAGGTCATCAAAATTTCATGAAAATACTTGGGCACACTTTGGGGAAGTAAAAAATAGGTCATATGAAGTTGGTGAGTCGATTCGAGATGAAATAATGAGTCGGTGCCGAGTGAAATGAGTCGGTACCGAGTGTAATGAGTCGGTGCCAAGTGATTTCCTTACATAATCTTGGGTTGAAACTTTCCAAGATCTCTTCTTTCCCTCTTCTAAGCATGCCTGCTAAGTTTCAAGTCGTTTCATCCTCGTTTGAATCTTCTAAGCTCAGTTGAAATATGCTTTGGCTTAAAAACGGGTTAACAATTTCTTTCCTGATAAAATTTTCCCTCCCACTTCCATCATCTATAGCCAAATTTTCATAATAGCGTATGGTTCCAAAACTCCAAAAACAATAATCAAACAAAACAAAATAAAAAATGTGATTATCTCTCGATTGTTGCAAGATCTATAGATATAATTCATTGAACCTAGGAATCCTTTCTTCATTCAAGGTGTTTCTCTTGGCTACTTCTCAAGGTAATCTTCTATTTTATTTATATACAAATTCACCATGTATATATACTTTGAATCTTCAACCTTTTGTATCTCTTTCACCTATATAATTTTTGAAATATGATTTAGATCTCTATTTTCTTCCATCTAATCGGCTGTGTTCGCATCTTGTTAATATGCCTTAACATCTCCTTGTCCTTCTTACCTATCATCCATACATTATCTACGTTAATAATTTTAGATTCATCACTACTTTAGTTTGTTTGTTCATATTGCATGTTTAATTTAGATTTGAATCTCATCATCATGAATTTATATATGCCTAAGTCGTCTAATTCATTTTTGTTACAGAAATTATTGTTTGACTAATTTTTTTATTTATTTGGATACAATTTTCTTAAAAGATTAAGTTTCATACTATAAAGTAGAGATTAGAATGCATATACCACAAGTTGGTTTGAAACAATTTTGGCTATTGTTTACATAAAAAAAGTTTAAGTCAATTTAAAATTCGTAAGTTGTTTTTCATCAAAAAAAAACTTTAAAACTTTAGATTTCTTTCTTACGTTAACAATTGGATCTAAGCTAATTTAATTTTATTATTTGAAGGTATGTCTTTTAAATTACAAACTAATTGAATATATTTGTTACATGTTGTTTTGTTTTAAAACATTGATTTAATTATTGTATATACATATATGTTTGTATATATATGTATGTATGTTTGTATGTATGTGTGTGTGTGCGCGTATCTGTGTGTGTACTTGTTCATAATTCAAGGTTTACAAATGGACTTTTATGTAAAATATTTTAATTTTGTTATTAAATTATCACTTAATCAAAACCAATTTTAAATTGCATACTTTAATTTTAATACATGTCATACAAACAAAGTCTATCCTAATGTAAACAAGTATACATATTTGTGTGTGTATGTATATTTGTGCACACGCATATATACGATAAATAAATTTTATTTTGAAAAGAAAAAATTCGACCACAAAGGCATATATAAAGGAGAAATGTGTGCGTTGCAATGTAAATTCCAGCACTTAACAACATTCACATTAGCTCTATACGCTTACTGTATGTTGCACTTGCATTTTCACACATGAGTGCATTTGATGCGCTCATTACAACATGCAACCAAAATTTAAACTTAAACTAATTTTAAACAAAAGAAATAAAATGAATATTTTATTCAAAATTTTAGATTGGATCTAAAATTAATGTTGGCTTTATAAGCCTAAATAAGATCAAAATGGAATTTTTTTTAATTCACCCATTTAACCTACTTCCGACCGGCCCGATTCCAAAACTATTAATAGGTGTATACAAACTATATACGTATACTGAATATATTTAAACATATGTATATACTTAGGTGTTTATATTCCCAATGTGCATATAAATTTGTCACACGCATATGTAAGTATAACACATACACACACAATATAAATCACACTATCTATATGTATGTATGTAGTTATACATATGCTTATATGTCTGTATGTTATCATTTGATGTTATGAATATATATATATATATATATATATTCAAATAAACATTCAATTAAATTAATTAATATGATTAATCAAATAAATAAAAAATAATTTTAAATAAAATATGATTTTATTTAAATAGATAAATTGGATCCAATGCTAGTTAACAGACTTCATGGGCCCATTAAGATCTAAATAGGGAAAAAATTTAAATCTACCCATTTCACTCGCTGCAAACCGGCCCGGTTCCATCAATGGTACCAGGGCCAAAAGCTTATGTTGTCTAAATTAGTCAACGTATGTGATAATTAGTTAAGCATATATATCTAATGGGTGTCTTAGAAAAGTAGTGTATAGGCTTGGGTTTGAATAATCAAATATTCTGCTGTAACACCCCATAAAATAAACAGCAATTAATTAAATAAATTTAATAAATAATTAACAAGGCTCAAAATGGAATTTGAGCAAATGTCGGAATTTGGCCACTAAACTTGAACCATTATGTTCATGATGATTTTCTAAGCAACTTTAACATTTGAAGTTTTATGACTGGAATTCAAATGAATAAGTTATCACTGTTTGAAGAATTCGGATCGAAAATAATTAAAAGGAGTTAACAGGAAATAAATAATGATAAGCATGTGGACCTTACCGATCGACCCCCTCCTTAGGTCGGTCAACCACCTATCGGGGAGCGGTCGACCGGTTGAAGTGGCAGCAGCTAGGTTTGAACCTTGGCCTAACGACCCTGGTTTAATTAATATTAATCTAACGAATAGAATTGATTCGAGAGCCTATAAATACAAGCCTAGCCCCTTGATTTTCTTCTCATATTTTCTGACCAGAGCAGCGGAGCTCTGCCATTTTCTCTTCTCCGTTATTTCTAGAAATTATAAAAAATACTATATATATATATTGGAGAATGATAGAAAATAAAAGAGAAGAAGAGTAGAAGTGAATCAATTCTGCGAAAAAAGTAAATCTTCTAATTATAAATCTAAATTTCCAGTTAACTCAAATCAATAATTCTAATGGGTATTTGTATATCTTGTTATACATATTTTTTTGATGGAAAGGAAAAAGGAGTCAATTAAAGGAATGAATTCGGATTTGGGAGATTTGGAAAGCTAGGAAGGTAAGTGAGAAATTATATGATTTATATATAGCATTGAAATTTATATATCAGATTTTATTTAACATTATGCCTATGAAAGATTTGTTGAATTGTAGGCTTAAAATGAATTTATTTTGGTTGAATCCCACCTACGTATTTTGTAAGTTATGAAGTTGGAATGTAATGGTATAGCCCTTAGTTTGGAAATTGGTTTCTAAATTTTTTTAAAGTAGAATGTTGACAAGATTGTGAAGTTATTCCAAATTTATGATAATGAGCTGTAATTGTTTAGTATTTATTTGGATTGCCCTAATTTGATTTGGAATGTAAATTTCTATGTTTTAGTTTATTGGGAACATTGAATATACAATTTAGTGGTATCTATTTTCGTGTAAATTTCCATAAATTACCTAACCCCATAGGTATATGAGTGCTTGTTTGGGATGATAAGGAATTTACCAAAATGAAAGAGATGTGTAAAGTACGGATGTTTCTCCATCGTTTGCACTGTTTATTTCAATAGAAATAAAAATTATAATTCCTTGTAATTTCAAACGGATCAAAAGTCTCACTTTTAGATAGTGTATGGAAAGCCATAATAGCAATAATTTCTTTCTTGGGGAAAGGATAGCTCCAATATATTAAAATGTGGAAATAAACATTCTATGTAGAATTTACACAGGTGTATATTCTGAGATTTCTTAGCGTAGGAAGTAGCGAGTTAAATGCATAGACACATACATACATATAGACACACATATAACCGCGTCTAATTAAAAATATAAATATTCATAAGGTAACAAATAAAGCGTAATAAATAAATATACATGGGAAACGTATCAGTTATAATTCGAATAATTAAATATTAATAACGTAGTAAATCATAGGATTATGAGGTTGCAACGAAAAGAGGTAGTAACTCTAATATTTAGGAATAATGAATGCATTATTAATGGGGCAATAAATGCGCAGTTGATAGGGAGTTACAGAAATCAAATAGGTACATAAATACGTTTAGGGGGATTAATTGCAGAACAAAACATTATATTTATGGGGAAAACGGAATAGGCATGATAAATTGAATTTGAAGTGAATGAATAAATGTCATTAATGATTGTCCAGTTTGAGTACTAGTGGTCATTTATTAAGGATAATTAATTAAGGGTAAAGAAATATGTGACATTTAGGTAGCATAAATACGAAATGAAGAATATAGGAAATAAGCGCACTAATAGATTCGTAGCAAATAAATAAATAAATGCTAATAAATAAACTTAGGAGGTAATATAATTTCCATAGTGAGATTATACAGTCTCAATAATACGTTTAGGATGAGCATGAATTAGTGGGCCTAGCCTAATATTTAGGCTTAGGATAAATGGTTTGGTTTAGTCTGGATTGGGAAGTGAGGTCAATAGAGTTACACAGAAGTCTACCCTTCACCTAGAGGCTACCAGTAGTTGTGCATATGTACTACTGATGTGGAACATCTCCAACTAGGACCCATAGAAAAGGGGAATATGTTCATGTATAGTTGTGAGAAAATATACCTAGAGTTTGCCTTGGATTTGAAGTATTAATTGGCTTGGTACTTTTATGAATGTCAGTGGGTTTACTTCAGAGTGGAAGGTATTAAATGACCGTTGGGTCTGCCTTCTCTCTATATAAGAGGTATTAAATGACATATGACGGTGCCTAATAGGGAAATGGGGGAAATGGTGTCTGCTTTGTTTCAAAATAAGAGGTATTAATGAACTAGAGTGGGCATTCTCCATGACTTATGTTGGGCAAGTCTAAATGAGATTTCGATTGTGGGGTCAGCGGGCTATGTCAATGTTGATGGTAAATCGGTTAGAAGTAGGGCTGGTATATAGGCTTTGACTATCAGTGGTCCTGAGCAGCCGTTACCAAAGACTTAGGTTATGCCCTAACAAATTTCGCCTTTTACTAGTGTAAAATTCACATGGGATACACAAAGACCTCAAAGTTTTATTAGTTGTTTGTTTGTTGGAGGTGGGCTAGTTAACCCTTAGATAAGTCTTTGAGATGAGTTAGTATTATGGCTAATTAAATTATAAAGTCGTATCTAGGGATCATCATCCTTCGTAGCTAAGGACCGGTTGACTAGTGATTACGTTACAGAGGACCGCTTTGGGGTTGAGGTATTAAATGGTCGTTGGGTCCGCCTCCTCCCTATTCAAGAAGTATTAAGTGGTATGGGTTTTCTTTTGGGTAGTACACGTTTATATAGAAACATACATACACACATGTGTGTGTATGTGTAGCTGGGCCTTCGAGAAGGTTGGATGCACAGTACGTGCATATAGAATTAAACGGATAAGCCATGAATAATAGACATAACAATTAAATAGAAATAAATCGGCATAAACCAGTGTTATGGATAAAGTATGTAATTTTCCAATCCTCGGAACGTTGTTACGATCCCTCCTCATTACGACCCACATGATGGATTTAGCGAGACAGGCTACCGGTGCAAGATGGGAACGGTAGAGGGTGAAGTCTTCTCAATCATGCTCAACATTGACAAGGCAACCAGATATCCAAGGGATAATATTGATTCCAATTTAGCCTTAGTTGGTATATATGTCCTGTTATATTTTTCTATTCGACTGTGAGTTTATAGATCTCCGATATACTTATTTTATTTTAGGTTACTAATACCAACGATTCGTACCCTACTGGTCTTGGGTTTTGATTTCATTGAAATTTAGGTCCATTATAGTGCGGGTTGTTACATTTGGTAATAAAGCTTAGGTTAATCGATCATAGAGATTAGGATACGCAGAGTGAACATGTCCGTATTTTTACCTATAATTATATGTTTGTGTGTGTGTATTATACACCAAAGTCTATAAATTTTGACTATAAAAATAGTTGCGACCATATTCTAAAAAGATGGATGAGGCAACTATGAGTTAGGAAAATAAATAGAGTTAAATTTATACATCTATCCCGATTCCTAGTGGGCTGTAGGCTGTACCGTATGGCATTGACCAAGAAGAGCATGAATGTGACAGATGAAATGAACTGGTGTTGTATACATATAGTTGAGCTATTGATTTAATGTTTTAATACATACCGGTGTTAGTCTGAAGGAATATTCGCATATGTACCCCATATAGCCTCATTCTTCGTATTATCTGATGGTATTACTCTGTAATCCTCTTGGATGGTATGTTATAAAGCTAGATATATGTTTTAATACACACACATTATATTAAGTATATAATAGAAAGAAAACACCTTTTAGTTTGAACAAGATTGGTCATCAAGTTAGATATATGTAACAAATTACATAATTTCCCCTAGGGCATACTTCTAACTCTATCACCACTGGTGGATGGGGTCACGATGCCAATCGAGGTAACTGAAGACTGTAGGACTAGACAAACTCTATGGTTGGCGAGTAGTCTTGGGTTCCTAAGCATGTTGTGTGCTACCAGTCTCCATTTCTGGTTTAGGATTGTGAGTGTGTGTGGACTAGCATATACATCTCATTCCTATAATGAGTTGACTAGATTATAGACTGGTTGAGTCTAAAGTGTAGTCAGTCCCCGTTACATCCATACCGTTTGATGATTTGATATTTTGAGGTAGCCTTTATTATTGATTGTGATTTTGATTTTGATTTTGATTTTGTTGGATTATCTTTGTAGTTTGTTAAGTATTGGATATCATTTGAATGATTTAACGGGCTATCTCACATTATCTAATGATCTATGATTTTATGATATTATATTAGGGCATTGACGTGTGTCAGCCTTTTCACTTGATGATTTCATTTTATATAATGAGGTTGTATTGTATGGATGGTTCACCCATTGGAGACAGTCTTCTTGATTTATATTGATTTGTTATATATAGGCAATGGCATCTTTTGATATCAGTTCCAATTGATTTATATGGATTTGAGATATTTGAGTAATATGATGCCTTGAGGATTATATATATGTACACACACACACACTTTGACATGTCGTCTGACATTTGAGTATCTTTGATAGTAATATCATATTATTCTTCCTTGTTTATATTGTATCACCTTATTTATGATTCTTGATTAGACATAATCAGGCCCGTGTGTTATTTATAATACTAGGGACAGTCTAAGACATTTGTATCCAAACTGTTTCATATGAAATGTATTATATTATAAATTGTCATTGCGATTGAGTTTGTGTCACGGTTGCTTACTGTATATTATATATTGTCCTATCCTGGAGGCACACATGTTTATCCCTTTAAATCAATATTGTGTACATATAGTTGAGCTATTGATTTAATGTTTTACTACGTACCAGTGTTAGTCTGAAGGAATATTCGTATATGTACCCTATATAGCCTCATTCTCCATAATATCTGACTGTAATACTCTTAGATGGTATGGGTATAGAGGTGGGGTGTCATAGGCATTGATTTGAGCATCGAGGGAACGCGATGTTAATTAGTCGTTGATCAATATAGGGGATCATTTAAGTTACCTTATATCCGACGACAATTAATTTTAGAGATGTGTGATCGTTTTCCATGTTTTCTATGTTTTATATGGATGCCACACGATGTTGATATTATTACATGGTATACCTAGGCACCCTATACTGTATGCGCATACTAGTACACCTACACGATAATGATAGTAGATTAGCATATACCAATGTTATGTCTTAACTTGTTGAATTCAGGGACAGGCCAGGTATGATTCTCTAACCACATATTCCTATTTACTATATTGATTTTTATAGTATTTGAGATTATAAATCGCTTATACCAGACTATTGTCCGACTCGGGGTTTTATGCTTTGTTTCTTATTATCTCGAGTACTCTTAAATGAGTAAATTAGAGGTAATAGTTTTGAGATAGCGCGTGGAGTTGTGGACAAAATGAGAATATGGCTAGCGTTTTCATATATTATATTTTGGAGCTATTATTTTTATTCCATCATGTAGTACTGTGGAGCTATTATCGGTAATTATTTATTAGAAACAGCTTTCTATTTAAGATTTATTTGATTCGTTGTGTAAACTCTATTTCCACTTTGTTTTGTATAACTATGATGGATCAACATACTTTGATTTATCTTGGTTCATTTTTTTATACTACCATCTCACTTGTTTTATATCTATGTTGATTATTATATTTTATCTTATGCAATGTGAGATATAAGACATGTTCTGTTTTGGAAATTAATTAGTTTACCCTCGATTACTACCGTACATTGGTTGGATACCATTGCAGTGCACTATTATGGTATTTGGATATCAAAGGTGTACGGTGGTCATCAAACTTGGTATAAGAGCTTAGGTTGAGATACCCTAAGTTGATACTTGGATCCGTTCGAGATAGAGTATGAGATATCACTCTAGAATGGATCAAGCGATATACGAAAGAGCGTACTTGTTACATATTTTGGCTTTAAAATTATATAGTAGTGTGTGTGTATGTATATATATATATATATAGTTTTAAGTCATATTGCATAGGCGAGTTTCATTTATGCAACTTTCCCTTTTGAGAGACCAGCCATTCATGTTCTTTCTTTTAAAGAATGAGCCAGCAAACACGAAATACTGCTAGGAACACTTCTTCAAGGGTTGGGATTAGAGCAATATATAAACAATGTTCAATGTTGTGATGATGAACATGATGCAAAATTCCTAAGCAGGCGTCAAGAGTTGATTTTACCAAGCTGAATAAGGACTTTTCTAGTCTTGGAGGCATACCGTTCCTTGAAATGGAATCAGCTACTGAAGTGCATGATTGATTGGATACCTATGAATGCATCTTCAAGGATCTAGAGTTGGAGGATGCAATAACGAGAAAATTAGCCTCTAGACAACTTCAAGGAAGGACGATGAGTTGGTGGAATGGCCTTAGAGATGCTACTCCCAAGGACCACTTTACTTGGGATCAGTTTAAACCAAGATTTGAAGAGAAGTTCATTCGTATAGCTCGAAAATCGGTGATATTTAGAGGATTTGCTGATTTAAAATAAGGCAACATGAGCATTTCAGAATATGTGGCTGAGTTTGATATGCTGTCGAAATACGAAATGTCCTTCATTAACACTCTGTTATAGAAGAATGAGAAGTTTATAATTGGATTAAACAACTATTTAGGAGAAAGGTTAGTAGGCCACATTGATGAAAGCTTTAAGAAGATAGTTGAGAAGGCTTCGAGGCATGAAAGTTTGTACCCAAAGTCGAAATCTGCCGTTTTCCGAAGGAGGAGTCTAAATCGCAAGGGGATAGAGGTGGAGAGATAAAGTGGAACAATAAGGATAAGAAGCAAACCCAGAATAAGGACAGCCAGAAGAAGGTAAATTCGACCCTACTTGTTTTAACTATGGTGCAAAAAGTCATCTGAGCAAGAACTGCATGAGTGCAGAGAAGATGTATTACAATTGTAATAAGCTTAGACATGTTAAGAAGGATTTTCCAGAGTCGCTAAAGAAGAAGCAAGCTGTGAAGGCATATGCTCTCAATGCTGTTTCGACTTCGTCAAGTGCTCCATCTACAAAGGAAAAGGCAAAGGGAATTGTTATCCAAGGTATTCTTTCCCTTTATGATGTACTATTCGTGTTTTATTTTGATACCCAGCTTTAGATCGCTTTATATCTGATGACCCAATGGACATATTAAAGCTAAAACCAACCTAGTAGATAGACATTCGATGTGTCGAACCCAATAGAAGGTTTGACTAGTTTATCCATGTTTTTTCGAGATGTAGTCCTATCAAGTTATGGATGCATGTTTGTTTTTGATTATTTTGCACTTGTTTTTGTGGGATTTGGTATTATATTGGGGATGTAATGGCTGAAGGAGTATGGAGTCTTGGTGGATGGCGAGAGGTTATTGAAGACGATTAGGATAGATGGTCAGCATAAACTGGAGTTGGGCTGCCTTTTCAAACGTTGAGGTGATGGTTATCTTTCTATTTTCGCTCGAGATTCCATGCAATAAGTCTCCATTAGTATTGGTAGCTAGAGAGTATCTGGACATACTTGAGGAGGTGACCAGATTACCATCACATAGGGAGGTAGAATTTGATATTGATTTAGTGAAGGATACTAGGACAATATTATTGAGGCATATGGTGACCAAAGAGCAGAAGGAACTAGAAGTGCAAGTGGATGACCTATTATGGAGAGGGTTTGTTCGTAAGAGTATATCGAGTGGGGAGAACTATAGTATTTTTCACTAAGGCGGATGGTTCTTTAAGACTTTGTATGAATTACCATGAGTGAAAAGATGATGAAGAAGAATAAGTATCCACTCCCATGTGTTCATGACTTATTTGATCAGCTCCACGATGAAAAGGTATTTTCTCATGTATATTTGGCTACAAAGTCCATCAGTTGAGAGTAGTGAGGGGGAGTGTGCCAATATAGCATCCTATATGCCATCGGGATTCAATGAGTGGTTAGTTAAGTCGTTCGAGCTAACCAATGCATTGGCATACTTCGATGATCTGATAAACCGTGTTTTCAGATATCAACTTAATAAGTTTGTTGTGTTCATTGATGATATCCTTATATATTAATGGACGGAAGAGGAATACAGGATGCACTTAAGGGTTGTGCTAGGGCGTTGACAAGGCACCAACTAAAGGCGAAGTTTTCAAAGTGTCACTTTTGGAGGAATGTAGTGCGATTCTAAGGTCATGTTGTTTCAATGTAGTGCATCGTAAGGGGTCCTACCAAGGTAACAACAACCAAGATTGGGGAAGATCTAAGAATGCTATGGATGTGAGGAGATGAAGCAGTATGGACTCGACTAAGATGGTTGGCTCCGTAAGGGTGGTAGATTGATTCCACTCAATATTGATGGGAACACTGGGACATTCATTTTAAACTATATGGACCGTGGGTTAGTGAAGGTTGATTAGAAGAAGCCAAGTGGTTTACTACAATCTCTTGAAATTCCCCAATAGAAGTGGTCAAAGGTGTCGATGGATTTAATCATTGGATTGCCGAAGACTAGAGAGGGGTGCAATAGCAGTTAGGCAGTAGTTGATAGATTGACGAAGAGTGTTTGATCCATACCCATATAGTCACTACAACACAAAGGCTAATTAGGCAGTGCTTAGGGCCGTATCAAAAACCATTAGGCACGGCCATAAGCCGTATCAAAAATAAGCATGTTTAATCATTAGATACGGCCCAAGACCGTATCTACTTCTCTAATTAGATACGGCCACGGACCGTATCTACTTGTCGAATTAGATACGGCCATGGGCCGTATCTAATTGGAGATTTAGATACGACCATGAACCGTATCTATTTCTCCAGTTAGATACGGTCCATGGCCGTATCTAACTGGATAAATAGGTATGGTTCAAGGCCGTATCTACCTATCCAATTAGATACGGCCACGGGCCGTATCTAATTGGATAGGTAGATACGGCCGTGGACCGTATCTATTTTTCCAGGTAAAATAAAAACTCCATTTCAAAATTACTGATTCCATTTGTACACTTAAAATAAAACTCAAAGCATTATGTTAACTTCATTCTCAATCCATTATAGTTCAAACTCGGCAAATAAATATTATACTTCATTCTCAACCCATCACATTTCATTCTCCGCCAAAGTATAATACTTCAATACATTACAACACATAATGGTTTAATACATTAAACTTCATTGTCAAGTCATCACCAATCACAGCTCAAACACAGTAAATAAATGTACAGCAACACATACAGCAAAGTTACATACAATACAAACTAGAAGATATACATCGAGTACAAACAAGAACGTTCAGCAAGGCAGGCAACAAAATATTACAATACAGAAAGGAGCAAGTTGCAGTTACCAGCATGTTCGCAAGCATGAAGCAAGTTGTAGCAAAGGAGACACTGTCAAAGAAGAAAATAATTAAATAATACACTTGGAAATATTATAAACAAAACCTAAGCTTAAGCAGTTGCATATAGAATCACTTATTCATCTATTAAAACTACCATACATTGAGATGCAAGCTCATGGTTTCATTAGAAAACAGGTATACAATAATGATAGGTGTTATCATACAGTAATACAAATATATGTGTAAGAGATGCAGACATAATATTTCATATCTGAAAATGGTAGTGAAATTAAGATACTTCTTATCAAATGATGTTATTTATTGCTTTGCATTTTTCAATATTAATTTGAAGTTCATTCCTTAATGTAAATAATGGAATATAACCATATAACCATATAACCAGAATATTTGGCTATTTGAAGCATATTTGCACAGTCAAATCCAGTCATCATGTCTAAGTTATATCTTTGGTAAGATTAGTAACAAATTTGGGAAAGCAATGAATGCCAAATGACACATAACAACATTTATTTCATTTAGACATGAAGAGTAAGTGATGCAATAGAAACTAAAACTCTATGCATCAGTGAAATAACAAAGCATGTGATGGTTGTTTTTAAGGATGTAAGAATTATGCAGTCTTGTTGAAGAAAAAAGCTGAACTTACCAGTGGCCTGTATTAAACACAAAGACATCATAGAACTTGGTTACGTTGGCCCAATCATCAGCTGGTACATCAAGCATAGCAGAGAATAAACAAGTGATAACAAGTGATAATAAAGAAGGCTAATTGTATATTCAAGCATGATCTACAAAATAGTTTATAATTATGTTCCAATCAGTTGCTATGGTTCAGAAGCATAGCAGAGAATCCCCAGCCTGCTTGGGTTAGTTGACAGCAATTTTCCACTAACATCGGGGAAAAAGTCAAGTTTTTGGACAAATTATACAGCAGTTACAAAAAATGGACCCAGGCTATGGTTTGCGGTGTTCGATTGGAAATAAATCCACCCCTGAAAACAAATTATACAGCAATTTGTGATCAGAGCTTTGGTTGCAATTATCATGAGCCTGGGTACACAAAGTTAAGCAATTTTTATTAGTGATAGATTTAAATCTATGTTGTATTGTTGAAAATGGTTCGTGGAATCCAGACAAAGTAAGCCAAGGTGTTACAAAGATGAAATTGAGTGAATAAAAATTTATTCAGAGGGAAAGGGAAAAAAAGATTTCTGGATATGGAACTAAACAAAGTCCAACGAGTTCACATATAGAAGTTCTTAAAGTTGGGATTAAGTTAGGAAAAAGTTTAGTGAACTCAAGTAGCATCAATGCTTGTGAGATTAGATTATTTGTCATAAAACGACTGTATGCATGTATAAAGTCCTGAACTATCTACCAACCAAAATCAGATTTAGTGCAAAGAAATATGCAAGTGGATCCAATATGTGTACAATGTCCAAATTATCAAGATAATGTGCAGCATTTATATTTTTCCTGTAACTATTTTGCTTACGTTTGGAAATGGTGTAGAATAAAACTTGATTTTGCTATCTCGCCTAGAGAGTATGAGCAGAAGTAGCCATATATCCAAAAAATAGGCGGTGATAGTATAGCCGTAGCATTACCGACTTAATTTCATCAGACATGCATTGAAGAAAACAAGGCCGCAATGAAGTTAGGTGATGCTACGTATATGTTTAAATTAACACTTACGACCAAAATATTTAATCATAAACCAGACTACCAAACGTAGTAAAACTTAATCTTCCAATAAATAACATTACTATTTTTGTTAACATGATTGTATTTATATATCGAATGTCTTTTTTCCAACGGATTTATAAATGAATTAATGAACATTAAATAATTAAATTTATTTAAATAAATTGAATTATCGATCGATATAACTAATCAAAGATAAGGAGTTGAATTTAAAAAAATTGAAGAAAACTAAAAAGAGCTTTTTACATATTTGTAATTGAGAAAAACATCTTATGGTTAACTTAGCAATATGTGAACATTCATCCATTATTTAGTTTTTATTTTAATCTTACTTGTAATTAATCATAGATTTTATGTTGTCGTTCGAGAGTAATGCTTATACCTTTGATAATTACAAAATAATGTTATGTAGCACTTAGTTGAGTTATAATTTGAGTGTGATTTGATAACATGTTGAATGTGAGAATGCTTATATAATCCAACTTTCACCCTGTAATACGTGCGTTTACATCTAGTTTGTATTGTAATTAACCATTATAATTAAATAACAGTACCATCTATCGCAGAGCGTTGGGCTTAGCGTACTTGAGATTGTATACCTTTGCAACTAGAAGGACTGAAATAGGCACATAACAGTTTCGCAAAAATAATGAACTAATTTGAGTAAATAATAAAATGAATACTGGGTGGTTAAGTTTAATATATTGTGGCAACGGGTGGTTAAGAAAGATATATTGGATATGGACATACACTTTGCTACTAAGGAATGGCATGTTAAAGATAAATAATTTTTGGATGAGCTCACATACCTACTAAAGATATCGAATCATAATCTTCGGATGGCACACATACCCACCCACTCCAACATCAACAAAGGTCTCTGCAAATTGATGATTTATTTTGTTGGTTCTCTCATCTGGTAGCAGTATATTGTCCAAAACCAATTTTTCATGTGTGGATGGTACAGATTTCCCATGGATTTTGGACAAAGTAGAATCTCGACATACAATACCTATTGCAATAAAATTTATTGTCTAGATCTATCCAACAAAATAACTGCATCGAAAACAAGTAAGAATAAAAAGCAACTAATAAATACATGTTGCTATTATGTCTAGATCAGAGTTGAGGATTTCACATTTTTGATTGTTCACCACATTGGTTGTATCCTGGGATTGAGAAACAACGAATTTAGAAGCATTGGGTTGTGTGTTGCGTTCTCCTTGTTCTATGTTTCCCACCATGTTGATCAGAAGCTCCATTTGCCCAGACAAATTTCCTACTGTACTCTCCAAATTTCCCACCGTACCCTCCAAACTTCCCATCCTCATTTTCAACTCAGCATTGTCTCCACAAACATATTTCAATCGTTTATGTGCAATAGCAGAAGCCTTAATATTAGTCTTTGGTATGACGGTCCCAACACCGCGGCTCCTACCCCTTGTATCCTATCCCATCACTTGTGATACGATATCTTCATCCACTGTCAATTTTTCTTCATCACTATCGGTGATCTTTTCCTTCAATTTCGCAATTTGATCCTGAGATTGCATAATACTTATATGGACACATAGTGCATAAAAGAAAGAAAATTGCTCATGTTTAACTTTAGGAGCAAAAATAACTTACGAAGTACGAAGAATTGACATCTGATATGCTACCATCTTTTTTCGTGTGTGTCTTCTCCCATACATGACGACGGTTGATATTTACAGATGGATTTGCAACGATCTGCAATATATAAAATATGTTAGTTGTGATTTTTATCATTTTGGAAAAAAAAATGAATATAACTTACCATTTCGTGTTCTATTCTAGCGTGACTTTTACGGCCTGCATGGTGAGCATAACTGAGCAATGATCTGTTTTTTTTGGCTAACTCCCGTCTTCCGCTCGCTTCAGGCGTTGCTTCATTTTTTATGAACTCGTTCCAATCTTCTTGAGCAATTGTAGGTGGACAATTTTTCATTCTTTCTTCGTCATTGTCGAAAGTGTCATAAAAACTTGCTCTCAATTTTTTTTTTGTCTCCTAAAAGCCTCGGACATTCTTTTTAAAAAAAATTCCTTTGAAAGCAGGTCGAGCGCATACATTTTCTGCAAAAAGTAAAATACATAAACAAGTTAATCAATTCTATCAGACTTAAAACGGGTTTCAGAAACCGACTGTAACAGGTAGTGCATATACATTGCAAATAGAGTGACTGACCATAAATATTTTTTAAATATCATCAGAAATGAATCAAAGTAAAAACTTACCACCAATTGGTTCCAAACATCATCCTTATATGTACCGGGTACTTTGTTCCAACTTATGTATGATAACGGCACATGAGCTCTTACTAGTTTACCCAGCATAGTGGCGATTTTTCCAGCGTTTTCTGAGACTGGAATACCAAATAAGTTTTGATCAACTATTTTTTCTTCTGAACATGATGAATGTGATGATGCTGGATTTTGTGACATAACTATAAAATGCTGGATTTTCTGAATACCAAATAAGTTTTGATCAACTCAGCTGTCCTGAAATAAAAATGAAATCAACATCACTGTAAAATTTGTTGTTTAGCCAATAAAAGCGTTCTCATCAACCATCAATTCATGGAAATAACAAAAGTAAAAAAGCAATAACAACAGAAGAACTACTTGGATTTTAAGAAACCAACAACAATATAGACATTTTAAGAAACCAACAATAGTAAAATCCCCTTTTATCTACAAGTCTATAAAAAACATACTATCATGAAACTTTTCAATATAACAGAAACCAACAACAATATAGACATTTTAAGAAACCTTCTCTTTATGTGAATTTTTGTTTGGTTCAATGATATCTCACACTCCTACTACCCCAAGGAATAGGAATTCAAACGAGAAATGAAGCATTTAACAATTCATCAGTTAACAAATGGTTTTGGTAAGGTCTTCTAATTTTTCATTATCTTCAAAAGCTGATTGATAGACGGTAGGAAACTCAATGTCATCCACATTTGTAGTCAACCGTTTTGGTGTATGCAAAACCACAGACCAACCGTTATTTTTTAAATCTGTTGAGTAGAACACTTGACTCGCTTCTGATGCAAGAATAAATGGCTCATCATTCACGCTATCTTTGCTCTTCAATTTCCCTAAATTAACCATGATCAAGTTTGAAACAGGATCTATTTTGCAACCATTGATCTTATCCTCGACCTTTACCCAATCACAATAAAAAACTGTTTATTTGAAGTCAGTGTAATCCAACTCAAGTATCTGCTGAATGACTCCGTAATATGTTGTTTCTACTTCCTTATAATTTTTATCTTTACCACTCGCTCTAAATTTTGTAATTGCTGTCATGCATACACCGCTATCTTGTGTTACCATACAATTTTCGTACATTTTCGTAGAAAATAAAAAACCATTCACTTGGTACTTAGTATAACTAAGCGCCGTGAACTTCGGCCCATGCACTAGCCGCCAGAGAGTTGGATCAACATCGATGAACTTCAACAACTACATAAAATACAATAAATAAAACAAAACATGGTCACGAAGGTGTATTGCCAACTTATAAACACGTGAAATACTTAAGATGCTATAATACCTCGTTGCGTAACCATAGAGTAAAACTTTGAACGACTTCGACAGTTGTACCTCTGCCTCGTGATTGAAATCTAGTACTTTTCGCATAGGAGTTATACCTCCTACGGAAAACACATATCAAATCGAATACATAAATTGAATTAAAAAATGGAAATTCAAAACAAAGGTGTGAACTTACTTTTTCCATTCATCCAATCCATCATACTTATTAAGGACCCATCTACGTACTTGTTCAAACTGCACTTGGGTTAACGTTATATCTTTACCATTATCTAAGGGTATCTCACCAGCAAACTCATCGTCCTCGTCTAAAAACGCTTCGCGGGTATGTTTATGATTGCCATCACCTCCGTTTGGCATATATTCCATGCAGTAAAGGCTAGCTTCTTGTACGATATATCCTTCTGCAATACAACCTTCAATGTATCTTTTGTTGTGCACATATCCTTTATATGTTTTCATCAACCTGTGAATGTGATCAATTATATATTGTACATAATAGCTATTTCTATCGAATAATAATGTACATAACTGAAATTAGTTATTTACCGTTCAAAGGGATACATCCATCTATATCTGACAGGACCACAAATTAATGCTTCATCGGCTAAATGAACCATAGGATGGATACTGATATCAAAAAATGCAGGTGGAAAATGTTTTTCAAAAACACACATTGCTTCTACCAAACTAGCCTTTGCTTTTATAAGGTGTTCCCTATTGATCACCTTTGAGCACAAAATGTTAAAGAATAGACTAATACGATGAATAGCATTTCGCTGATCCTTATGTTGTGGATAAGAATGTTGAAGCAATACCGGAAGCAAATGTTGCATTATGACGTGGTAATCATGTGACTTCATATTTCTTAGTTCGGGAGGATTGATGCTCACATTGTTGTGGAAGTTTGAAGAGAATTTGTTGGGCACTTTCAGGTTTTTCAAAACGGTGCAATACCGTATCTTTTCTTCTTTGCTCAAAGTGAAAGTTGCCTTTGGTATGATTATTTTATTTGTTTCAGGATCTTCCATCACCCACAACTTTTGTTTTATACCCATGATTTTCAAATCCTTGCGTGCATTGATGCCATCTTTTGACTTATCTTTATGGTCCATAATAGTGCTGATGAGATGCTCTGTGACATTTTTCTCCGTATGCATAACATCAATATTATGGCGAATCATATTTACTTTCCAATATGGTAAATAAAAAAAGATAGACCTCCTGTACCATGCAGAAACATTGTCAACTTCTTCATAAATTGACTTTTTCCGTTTTCGACTAATTTCTTCTTTGTGTTTACCAACTTTCATTTTGATATTCGCTACTTTCTTTTCAACTTCAAAACCAGTCATTGTCCGTTTAGGACGTTGAAATTCTTGTTCGTTGTTGAAATTTGTCTTGTCGTATCGAAACTTGTGTTCTTTAGGAAGAAACATTCGATGTCCCATGTAACACACCTTCTTACTTTCAGGAAGATGATAAGAACAAGTGTTTTCCCCACAAACCGGACATGCAAAATAACCGTGAGTTGTACATCCCGATAAAGTCCCAAGAGCAGAGTGATCATGGATTGCCCACAACACCCTAGCTCTCATTGTGAATTTGGATTTATTTAATGAATCATATGTAACAACTCCTTCCCATAACTGATTTAACTCGTCTATCAACGGCTGTAAATAAACATCAATATCCTTCCCTGGTTGTTTTGGCCCAGAAATCAACAGTGTTAACATTGAAAACTCTCGTTTCATGCACATAGATGGTGGAAGATTATATGGTACTACAATTACTGGCCAACAACTGTAAGGGTTAGATAGAGAAGCATGTGGACAGAAACCATCTGTTGCTATTCCAAGTGTGACATTTCGTGGCTCGACAGCAAACATTTGGTCAAAATAATCCGCGGCTTTCCATTGAGAAGTGTCACATGGATGACGCATTACGGTTGGATCAGACTTGGCACGACCATGCCAGGTCATCGCATCTGCTATCCATGGTACACTATACAATCTCTTCAATCTAGAAATTAAAGGAAAATGTCTTAATGTCTTTCGAGGTACTTTGATGCCTTTTCTTTCTTCGTTGAATGATGTCATATATCTTGGTTCGTTGCAATTTGTACACGAAACTCTATTCGCATCATCTTTCCAGTATAATATGCAATCATTGATGCATGCATCATAAGTTTTGTAATTCATCCCAACTTGCTTAATTAACTTCTTCACGTCGGAGTACTTTGTCGGCAGCGTGTTACCTTCGGGGAGTAACTCCTTTATTAGTTCGAGGAGTGCAGTCACACCATTATTTGAAAAGCCGTATTGGGTCTTCAAGCTATTCAGTTTCACAATGGCATACAGCTTCGTCAACCCTTTCGAACATGAAGGATACAGTGGCTCTTTTGCGCTACCAAAAAGTGATTTATACTTCTTACTTTCATTGGCCTGCTAACTGCCATCAACCGTAGACGGCTCTCCAACATTAGCATGATCAGACAATGGATTTTCAGGTTGAAAATGATGAAATCTATCTGCATCATTGACTAGATCTTCCTCATAATAGGTTCAGACTCGTCGGCACTTGTGGCATGACTAACTGGTTGTTGTTTTTCCTTCTCTACCCTTTTTTCCCCATGAAAATACCATACGGTATATGATTGAATAAAACCCCATCTAAGCAAATGAAAATGAATGTCATCTAATTTGATCGTCTTCATATTTTTGCACCGAGTGCAAGGGCATAAATACACTCCTTTCTTACCACCATTTTCACCAACAAAACTAATAAACTTATTCACCCCGTCTACATAGTATGTAGATCTTTGATCAGATTCATTTATCCACCTTTTGTCTATACTGAAAGACATATTGCCCTCCTATATCATATATATTAGAACATTAGACGTAAATATAATATATATATATATATGAGTGTATATATAGGACGTACTCCAAAAGTCCCAAGTTTGATTTCATTGGCCTTAATTTTTAAGTGCGTTTATCTGTGTCCATTGGCCTTAATATTTGATTATTTTCTTTGCCAAGTTATATTATGAATTTATAAGTTAATTTTATGGGAGCGTCTCCTTTATTTACTTGAATCATTTTTCGATTTTCTTATTTTTGTTCATTTTAATTTCCATGGTGCTATATTATATAAAAAACGAATTTGTAAAGTAGTTTATTTGTTACATTCTACTTTTAAGTGATAATAAATATTTATACAGGAAAATTTGAATTTGTAAATGAAGATTAATTGTTGGATCCTGGTTTTAAGTGATACTAAATTTTGATAATATCTAAAAGGAGACATTTTTGATGTTTCATGCTGACAATAAAAGGGTGTGATACCAAATGTATTACAATTATTAATAAAGAAATACATATAACGGTATTTTTGGAAAAGTCATTATCATTCGTTTACTATTATTTAATTCAAATCCGGCATGTGGAGTTGATTGTTTGAACTTTCTCTACCTATAAGTAGTTTGGAAAGCAGAACAGTTGCATGATATCAATGATCAGAACACAGAAAATTAATTAAGGGCTAAAGACAACTGCTGAAACTAACATATTTAGCTGACACCAACAAGTATCAGTAGGACAGTGTTGCTTTTCTCCCTTCTGGCACTGTCACAATCTTGAAATTCACTTGTTGAACTGAATACCCTACCGAGACTAATGCTACAGTTTTGAAATCCACTTGTTGAACTGAATGCACAAGTTGATTATGAAAGGGAGTGCTATCCAATGATATTATAACGTTAATTATATAGGCTTTTTAGGTATACAAAAATGACGTACGATAAACAACACTCCAAACAGTGCAACGCCTCAAACACGCTCTTATTTCCACCACAAACTCCGAATTAAACAATAACGCTAGTGTAAAAAAAAGAAAGTGTTACTATTTAAATCGAAACTTTGCTGAAAATCAGAGAGCGTTTGGATACCGACCTGTTTGTGGTGCTGTTGAATGCTCATCTACACAAATACAAGGAATATCTAGCTAATCTACCAAACTAATACAGCAAGTTGAATGTTTCCCACAAGTATTGTTGGTTAAAGTGTTTGCATCTGTAGCCTGGATATGAGTCTAAAAGCTTGCCTAGAGAGTACGACTGAGATATTTCATTACAGTCCGCCCATTATGTTATTACCAATCTTGACAACTCCACGAATCCCATAAAAAATATAGGAGCAGTCCAACCTCCATTGTTCCTGTCATGGTGGTTTATAGTTTCAGAGCATATATTCATTGAAATTAACACTATTAGCAATATAGATGCAATCTCCGCTGGTAAAAGTACACATCAATATGAACATTGTAAGCTTGCTTTTTCATTCTAAATGTGACTTTTGTCCTTGCAAATATGTCGATTCCCAATGGTAATGGATGGCACTTAATGGTCTCAAAGCACTTGCCACTTTTTGATATTTTCATTAAATGCATTAAAGCTTACATCAAAACATCGAGGAGTATTATTGTACTCTGTTTAAGCAGTGAATTTTCTTTTCTTTTTTTCTAAAAAATTGAAGAAAGAAAGAAAAAGTAACTTTAAATATAGAATTTGGCACCCTACTGATCAAAAGAAAAAAACTTACTATTGATATAGAAGTGCCAAACTACTTATAGGCATGTTCCAGTTACAAACTACTTATAGGCATGTTCCAGTTACAGGCTCGTCTAAAATGTCCTTAACAGCCTATTTTGCAAGTATCAATAGGTTACTGACCCAAAAAAAAGAACAAGAACAAGATGATAAACCAGTGGTAAGAAGAAGATGATAAATGAGTGGTTCACAATACATGATCCATCGTACGTGCTATGTAACTTGGAAAACGAGTCAAACAACCACCATTTCCTCAACTATAGTTACTAAAATATAGGTTTACCTAGTCTTGAAGCAATAAAAATTCGATTCCATCACAATAGCAAACACCAAACTGTTTCCAAAAAATTTGCCATTACAACGACGCTATTTTGTAGCACCGGAGTAATGTCTATGCATTACCCCTCTCCTGATACTTGGCTTGTGCCATTAACAATAATTTTATCCACTTATACAACAATATCAAAACCATATGCAATGTCAGAACCATATACAATATTAGCACCAAGCTGTAAATCATGCAAGGATAAAAAAATCCAATCATATTGAACCTCTACCAAGTTACATGGTTAATCTACGACTTTATTGAAGAAGCCACTTGGTTTTGTTATAATGAATACACGCGAACCCACCTAAATCCAAATTGATTTAAGTTTCACTGTCTGACAGTAAGAAGATGAAAAAAAATGACCAAAAACACTAATCCTAGACAACCATATAAGGAACGTAGTTACATAGTGAAATAATTTAAGTGCTATTGTGTTTAAAATCAAGCAGTAGATATTAAGTACATAATAGCATGCACTTGAGGTAATAATACAATGACATGCAACTGAAAGGAAGAATTCAAATGAAACGACGCTTCAATGTAGCTTAAGATTTGAAGTAAAACATGTACCCTATACATATTCATGTACCTTCATTATAGCACCCATTCTTTCTACTCGAAGAGTTTGAAGATTCTACATAAGGTAAGACTAGGCTCGGTCCTAAGGGTAGGTTGCCAAGGCAGCCACCTAGGCCAAATAGAGGTGGAGGGGGCACCAATGAAGATGGCAGCAATGTTGATTGTCTAAAATGATTAAAATTATATAATTTTAAAGCATAACTTAAATAGTAATTATTTATATCTTAACTGGTTTGTTCATTGCCTAGTATAATAAATGACTAGAGTTAAATTCCTATGACATTAATACTTTTTTATGGGTATTTTTTTCAAACTCGGCTGGAGCTAGCAACAATTTCGCTTGGGCCGAACTTGATAAAATTATAAAGGCAGAAGTTGAAAGAACAATTTAAAATTAAATTCAAAGTAAAGACAAATTAGCAACTCAAACCACTATATTAATTCCATCACATAATCAATTAATTGCAGTTATATCAAATTCAAAATCTAACCACTATATTATGTAATAAAGTAAAACACATTCTACTACATTAAGTTGTTGCATCATTGTTTATCCGAAAGTGCTTCAGAAAATATATATCTACTGCAATTCAAGAATCCTCCTTTCTAATTCTTCCACTATGACACAAAATGCATTAAACCACATCAAATAAATCCTAAAACTTAAATCAAATAGCTATATGAATAAAGCTCAATTACTCAATAATATTACAGTAAATGCTTCAATTATCTCCAACTAAAAATCCATATAATTAGAGGGAACATATTAGAACATTTGATAACAAATTTATAATAAACAACCCGACATTGAAAACCCAACATACACATGTAAACATATAAGTTGAGTAAAGAATCCAAGAGAATAAAGAATGAGTTTAAAGAACAAACCTTTTAGAGATATTTTTAGCTACAAAAGTTCAAGCTCAAAGGAGAAGAAGGCGGCATCTGCAGAAATTATCGAGGAAGCCCTTAAAATGTTCGGAGGGGCTAAAATTGGAAGAAGCGAGGATTGCAGTGAACTGGTGGTCTCGAAAAGGACGAACCAACCGCAGACGAAGCCCAAAATTCACGAAAAGGAACGGTGAAAATGAAAGAGGTGGAAATGAAAAAAAGGGAGGGAGAGTGTGCGTTTTGGGGAAAATTTTCCCATGAAAAGAGGCATGGAATTTAATACGGCTACAAGCCGTATCAAATATTAATACGGCTTAAAGTCGTATTAAACAATTTAGATACAGCTATAAGCCGTATTAATATTTGATACGGCTTGTAGCCGTATTAATATTTGATACGGCTTGTAGCCGTATCAAATGCGCCGCCTACGGCAGCGCCAAAATCCAATCTATGGTGTAGTGAGTTCAATAGAAAGGCATCGAAATTGGCTGAATCATATGTGAAATAGATTGTATAATTCCATAGTGTGTTGAAAATCATTATAAGCGATCTAGGCCTATTATTCACGAGTGGATTTTAGAAGAGCTTATAAGAGGTGTTAAGGAGAGCACAGAGAAGATTAAGATCATTTGGCAGCGAATGAAAACTACACAATGCGGATAAAAGAGCTACGTTGATAAGAGACGTTGAGGTTTGGAGTTCTCTATTGGCAATATGGTGTTCGTCAAGGCTTCTCCATTGAAGAATATAGTTCGATTCGATAATAAGTGGAAGCTGGCATCGAGATTTGTAGGTCCTTTTTCGATATTGGAGAGGATAAAGAACCTAGCATATATCGTCGACTTACCTCTGAAGATAGTGGGTGTGCACAACATATTCCATGTTTCTCCTCTTGGAAAGTTTATGCATGACTCATGCTTGACTATTGCACTGAATCAATTGGATGATGTTCTGTTTAAACATGAACTGTCAAGGCCTGAGAAGTCGACTCTTATAGTCGAGAGGAGTACGAAGTAGCTTTGGAGGAAGATAGTGTAGTTGGTAAAGGTTTAGTAGAGTGAAAGCAAGGCAATAATACTTAGATGATTGAGGAGAGCACGAGGACCATTTATCTGGAGCACTTTGCTTGGTCATATTCCATTTTTATCGTTAGCTTTCACATTTGGTAGTTTATCTTGTTTAGGTTAGTACCTTGCACGTTAGGGTTTGCATAGGATTTATTGTCTTTTATGTGTGCATATTTGATGATTGTTATCTTAGGGATGCTTGGTATCCATATGATCAACTATGTTTGTTTCGTAGGGATTGCAGCGGAAAAATTCCTAAAGAGGGGAGAATGTAATGAACTACATTTTTATATACTGACGGATCATAAAAAATATTATTTTAAAAATATCAAATGGGCCCAAATTTAATATAACTTTGGGAAATATTAAATAGTGATATTTTCCATCCATGGAATTTTTATTGGACAGTTTTACCTTGAAAAATCCTGTAAAGCTTATAAATTTTTATGGAAGACGAAAGAGGATCTCAAACCACATTTAAATGAATGATATGATAGTTTTCCATTCCGTAGAGTGGTTATGATTGATATTTGGACTTACGGTTTAGGAGATATGACTGTTTGAAGTTTTGACAGCTTTTAGGCATATTAACAGGTAACTAAAGGGTGATTATTGCAGCCCGCTAACCTATTTTGGGATTAGGGTCAGAGCAGCCTCCAAAACAGCCTCTAATCCCTACAAATACATCTCTAAACATTCTCTAACCCTTCTTAGCCTCCATTGACCATCTTCTACCTAAATTCCATTGTTCTTTCACTAAATTAACATAAATCATTTTAATAAAAAGGGGATTAAGCAAGAGATTATTAAGAGGCTTTTTAGATTTCAAAATTTGTGCCTAGGGAAGCATATAGCTATTGTCCAAATCCAGTTTTGCTTTTATTTTGGTGAATCTATGCTTGCTTGGTGATTTTTATCAATTTTACACCCTACGTGAGTGATTCTATTCTCTAATTTAACTATAGTTGTTGATATATACTTTTAAATTGTTGTCAAACTGAAAAATATGATTTTAAATTTGGTATTTGATGTAATTTTCAAATTTACCTCGATTTTTGTGTTTTTGATCGACTTTTCGGTGCTTAGCGGTAGATTTACCATCTCTGGGTATACCATATGTGTATCTATAGATTTTGGCATATTTTGAATCCATTTTGAAAGTTAAAAATATATTTCATAGTTGTTTTGAAATTAAATATGGAACAAAAACGAATTTAAATTGATTTAAACATGTTGATTTATTGTATTATTGTTCGTATGAATGTTAAGTTAGACTATGAACATGTTTTGAGATAAATTACTATGATTTGAGCTATATTTATATGTTTGGATAATGGTTGAATGTTGTTGTATGTTTATATTTTGTGTTTGCTTGTTTGAATATTACTTGTTTGAATGCTTGAGAATGCTCAATAGTGCAAATTGGGTTTGATAATCAATTTTATGGTTGGGGGTCTCCATGTAGAAGGAGTAGTGATGTACTCTCCGAGTCAATACATAAAGGATGAGAGATCTGTAGTCGTAGAATTGGAGTTTAATGGATTGACTCTAAAGAGTTTGGGATCATATCGATGCATTGGTTTAACGCACAGATTGAAGTGGTAAATGTAGTGATCAAACAGTGTGAAAGATGAAGTTCTGGAATGCAAAATGAAGTTGGTTCGGCAATGGTGTTCGACACAGGGTTGGTTCGTAGTAACTTCATGCTAGGGTGAAGGAATTATGATGTAAGCATCGGTTTAGTGGTGGTTGGCTCGATGGTTGGTTGGTTCAATAGGGACTTCGGGCGGCATGAGGAGAAACACTGCATGAGCTTTGGTTTGCCATGGGGCTTAGTTTGGTAGAGGAAGGATACCGGATAAGGAATTTGGTTCATTAGTTTGTCTTAATAAACAAGTGAATGAATTGTTGGAGAAAGGTTTTATTTGGAGAAACCAGTTGTCTTTGCTACCAAAGCAGATGGATCTTTAAGGCTTTGTGTTGATTATTATGAACTAAATAAGTTGATAAAGAAGAATTGTTATCCATTGCCATGTATATGTGATCTCTTTGATCAGTTAGTCGTAACAAAGATATTTTCTTAGCTTGACTTGGCTACTGGATTCCATCAGTTACATGTGGTTGTAACGATCTGGTATTTCGAACCGTTCAAATCGACAATCATCCACTCATGTCACACTTGAATTGCTCAAAACAACAGATTGTTAATTTATATTTAGCACAACTTAGCATATACAGTAAATAAAATCAATCACAGAATCACAGACACAGAGTTATACAACAATAAGCAGTGGAATAGATAAATAGCAGTTCATGAAGCTACTATATAATCATCAGAGTTTAAAACAAAATACAACAGAAATCTCAAATACAGAGTAGTCTCAAATATAAAATAATTGACAAGACGAACATAAGCAACTGGAAATAACAGAAGGCTAAACAGATATAAGACAGATCTTCAAGCAAAGATCCAAGCTCCAAAGGTGAGTGTCAAATGCTGTGACACTCAGTCTGACCAGAGCATAAAGCAAAACACAAAACACTCTAGTCAAGATTAACATTCTTATACCAGTAAATCAACTCAAGTGAAATGTCAACTGAAATACAAATAACTTAAAGGATGTTTGGGATTCCCATTCTTTAAGGATCCGTTAAACTATTTACATACATAGTAAAATACGCTACATGGATAATGTCTATAGTAAAGTAAACTATTAAAATAGCATTAAGGCATTACCCATATCCCCCTTAACACATTTTTATATATTCCCATAGTCTATACAGTACCATAATTCCTCTGTAAACTGAAGGGCTATCAAAGGGCACTCCATTGGTACGGTACAAACCAAACTCGTAGAGAGTGCTATAAGGCATGTGACAAGGCACGCAAGGCAATGCCCAAGGTAGGATTCTACCGTTTTGCGGATCCGGACTGGTGGTAACGCATAACAACTACTACCGCCCACCTCGAGACACACTCCTAAATCAAAGGTGCACCCAATCAAATCACAAAGTAATAGAATGGTTTCGAAGAAATATGCCCGATCGGAGGAGCGACCTCACTTGGCCCGGCATGGCTCATGTTTTAGCCACACCAAGCTGACTCATAGGAATTAGGGCTGCGTTAATACCTCATACAGAATCGTCGCCAAATCATCCTACTTCATTCTGGAATCTCCACCACATACACAGTTGTTAAAGTGGTTTTCGGTATTGGCAGAGAGTATGACAATATCCGATCCTGGTCTCTTTAACAACCAAACGCTTATTTCACACCGTGGTCATTTTCATTTTAAACAGTTCATACTTCATACTTAAAATATCATATTCATCTCAAAAATCATATCACTTTCGAAATCATGCCACTTTCAAAATGTTATTCGCTTTAAATCATATCCACAAAATAGTTTAAACTATCATATCAAAATATTAGCATTTAAATCCATTATATCTAATACATAACAATTCCAACTTAAACAATTTGAATATTGAAAATAGTTTATATATATTGAAATAGTTATAATTTAAAATAGTTTATAGAATAAAATAGTTTATACATTAAAAATAGTATATATATTAATATATATATATATATATATATTTAAAATTGTTTATAAATTTAAAATAATATATTAAAATAGTTTCAAATTAGAATTTTTTCTTCCAATTTCACAAATCAATTCAAATCCTCATTCAAACCATTTTAACTTATATAGATTTCAAATCATGTTAGAACCACAATTTAAATCACTTTTAATTCAATAGATTTCAAAGTCCAGATATTCAAACAACTTACAATAACTCAATTTGATAAATTTCATTTATATTTCAAAATTCAACTTTAATTTTATTTAAATTTGAAAATATTTACTTAATCATTTTTAACAACATTTAAATAAAATCCCAAATTACAAATTTAAATCAAAATTAAATATTAAATATCTAACTTTAATTTACCTAATTTGAAATTATTCAATTAATCACCCTTATAAATTTTAAATGAAACCTCCAATTACAAATTTTAAATCAAGATTAAATATTCAATTACTATTTCATTTAAATTCGAAATATTCAATAAATCACCTTTATAAAAATCAAGTTATGAAATAATACCTTTCAAATCTCAAATCAATAAGTTTCAAACCAATTCTTATTTAATTTATCTTTCCAACTTCCATTTATTTAAAGTTATTACACAAATATATTTTAAAATATTAATATAAATTTTAAATAAAACTTAACATATTATATATATATATATATTAGTTAAATTAAATTCTTAATAAATTTTTATATCGGTTATTATTAAATTAAATCTTATTATTATTAAATCTATTTTAAATCTTATTTATATATTTAAAAATAATAAAGTTATAAGTAAAATTTTATAATTTCCATTTTAAAAAACTTAACTTATAATCTTAAAATATCTGAAACATATAATATTAAAAATCTAACCTTTACACACATATTAAAATTAAAGTCTTATATTATATTTAAAATCAATTTTTATTAAAACCCACATATTTCCTTTCAAATTTTGGAAATCATTTTCAAAAATAGACCAACAGTGTCCGTATATAATTTTCTATGCTATAGTCAAGCGATATGGATATTTATCATTTCAATCCGCAATTTAAATATAATATTTATGGGTATATATCAGTTCAACCCGCAATCCCAAAATTTCAAATAAAATCGCTCGGGTTTAACATTCAATCCATAACGATTTTTCCCTAATCTATAAGATCATTCAGGTATGTATCATTTCAACCCATAGGGATTTCTAAACTAACAGGGAACTTGCAGAGTGGGAACAAATATGATAATAATATAACATACCAACAAAAGACATATATCATCAGTAACAAATTTAAATATAAAATATACAACAGGTTATGGTGTCATATGTCATAGGTAAATAATTGCAAGTTCAAATTTAACAGCATATTTCAATCGCATTTCATGTGAATTAATTTACTAAATATAAGAATATTAATCGTGAGTGATTGCTCACCTTACAAGGCTAGAGAAATTAGACAGCACGACAAGCTACGAATTGAATCACGAACTCGACAATCGATCAATCTAAATGACAAATCTCAAAGAAAAGCAAGGTGAACACGAATTCGACGAACAAAGCTGATATTTAGGAATCGATGAAAACAAATCAAAATCAGCTTGATATAAACTGAACAAAATGTATATTATATTTTTTTCTTCTTAAAACCAATATTTAGTTAAAAACAAAAAAAATAAAATCTTCATATAATATAAAAAAACAACATTTATAAAACACATATATAAAATCAAAATTTATATATATATATATATTTAAATATCTATGTATAATTAAAAAAATCAAAGTACCTATATATATTTTATATTTCAAAAATCATTATTTCTTTAAACTCATATTAAAATTAAAAATAAAACCCTTATATTCTATTTGAAAAATCAAAACACATGTAATAAAATTAAAATATCTATATTTATATTTAAAAATCAATATTTAAAATCAATATTTTGTACTTTATTTCCTCAAACAAGCATGAATAGTAAGGCAAAGATGAATGCAACTTTGTAAATATACTAACCTTTATTATATATATTTAAAATAGAAGGCTGCTGTGTGAAAACATGCTACAACGAAACACTCAACTAATATTTCCCCTATTTTACATTTGAAACCAAAACTCGCATATACCTATATATATGTATATATATATAAATTAACATATAAACTTACATATATATATATAATTCATTTATCAAATGAAGAAGACGTATAAAAGAAGAAAGAAGGTAGAAGGGGGCGGGCCAGAGGGAGGCTCGGCACAGGCTGAGTTAGGTGGACGTGCGAGTTTGGAGAGGCTAGAGTTGTGTTCGGCTGATAGATGTTGGATGTCAAGGCGGAGCTTGACGTGCTGGAGGGTGGAAAAGTGGACGTGGAGGGAGGGGCTGAAGATAATATGGGGAGAAGAGGACCGTGGAGGCGATCGTCTAAGAATGGTGAGAAGGGGAGCACGGCAAGGTTATGATGGAGCGGCCAAAGGGAGAGGTGTGTTGTGTGTGGGCGGGTCGGAGATAGGTGAAGGGTTTGAAAATGAGGGCAGTACGTGGGCTTAAGGTGGTGATTTGGAAGGTGATGGGAAAGGAGGGCATGGTGATGGAGGGTGGAAAAGCTTCGGCCATGGTGGCTTCGGGTGCTTGGGTGGTGGCGATGTGAAGGGGGCCGAGGCCGATGGCTCGGGTCAAGGATGTTGAAGGCTCGGGCACGAGAGGCTTTGGCTTCAAAAAAAAAGAAAGTGCTGGAAAAAAATGTATACTTACTTATATATATTTCTCGAAGCAAAAGGAAAGTTAACCCGGAGAGTAACAATAGTTTCTCGGAGACAATGGAAAACTATATAAACTACTTTATATTTTTAGAACGAAGAACAAGGAAGCTTGGGTTGAAGGCACGGCCGAGAATTAATATTATACGAACCATATAATATAAAAAAAATTATATAATAGGCACGGCAGAGAATCAAGGCCGAACGGCAGAGAGGGAGAATGAAGGAGAAGGTGACATAAAGCATTTTTCGGTGGTATAGATGATGATGGCTTCAGCAATAAAAATATATATATTATTTCCTTTTTATCAAATGAAGAACAGAGCAAAAGAGGGGAAGAGAAACAATAAAGGTGAATAGACATACCAGAAAGATATACTGAACAGTGGGAACAGCAAAAGGTGGATATATTTAAATTTTGTGACCATTTATTTTCTCACGCGAAATAAACGAATGGACATAGGGAAACAAAAAAGGCTAAAATCCAGAACCGATACCGCTAATCGTTTCACAGATTTTTCCATGTACCGGACGCCAAAATAAACAAATGAATATCTACAAAGATCAGCACGATGAGACAAACAGGTTGGTACACAGATATCAACGATACGATCATCCTATCAAAAGTCGATATTCGCTGCCAAACTGCTGCTATTTCGCCGAAAATAAGATAAACGTGGCTATAGTAGTCCAAATTTGGCGAAAAGAAATACGACGCCTCACTCAGAAAATGATTTACATTTTTATTATATCAAATATTCAGGTTTCGACAATATTTTATTTTCATCAAATTTACTGATTTAAATTGAAATTAAAAATTACAGAACAAAACTAACCTTTATATTTACCAATGAAAATCTGCCACTTGTTATGCTTCAATAGACGCATACCAAATATCAAATTTTCATTTCAAAATTTAATTATTTTATTTTCAAGAAAAATTCAGTTAATTACGTTATTTAAACCGTTAAAATTTACGGGTCGTTACAGTGGTCGTGGACAATATTCAGAAAACCACTTTTCGTATACCTGATGGACTTTACGCGTGGTTTTTCATATCATTTGGATTGACCAATGCACCAACATATTTCATTGACCTCATGAGTCGAGCCTTTAAAGGGTGGCTAAATAAGTTCATTGTGGTATTTATTGATGACATACTTGTCCATTCAAAAGTGAGGAAGAGCACATATTGTATTTAGGAGAAGTGCTCAATACTCTTCGTAAACATAAACTAAAAATGAAATTCTCTAAATGTCACTTCTGGTGCAAGGATGTTCGCTTTATCGGTCATGTTGTTTCCGAGCATGGATTATCAGTCGATCCAAGTAAAGTTGTTGTAGTATAGGATTGGCATGTATCGGAAAGTGCTATGAAGGTAAGAATTTTTCTTGGTTTGGTTGGCTATTGTAGGAAGTGTATTAAAGATTTAGCAAAGATTTCAGCACCATTGACACGCATCACCAAGAAGAATTTAGTTTTCTCAAGGAACTCAGAGTGCAAGCATGCTTTTGTTAGGCAAATTGAGTTATTGACTAGTGCATCGGTTTTTGTACTTCCTGGTGGTTCGAAAGGTGTTTGCGGTTGTTAGTGACATTTTTCGTCTTACAACGCCAACAAATTATGAAGCAATTATGGTGCTGGACCCTTATGTTATCGTGAATTAACAAATTTAAGTAGTATTAAATTCACCTTAGGGATAATCATGCTCTAGATTCTTACACAATTACATGGTCGCACTTTAACTGTTTGTTAAAATATCAAGTTCAACCTATATTCAATCTCAGTAAAATAAAAAAGAATATGGTAATAAAAATAATTGATAAAAAGTGTAGAAAAAGTAAGAGGCATGGAGATTTATGTGATTCAAATTTTAAGGAATCCTATATCCGTGGGTCAAATCTTTTCTTATATACTTCTTGTTAGGTACAAACTTTTTTAATGGCAGAGAGTACAAGTATATTGTGACGATCCATCTTTCTGACCCTTAGAAACGACACTTAATACATTCACGGTATTCGTGTGTCATTACCCAAGCGTCCAAAAGACAAGTTGTCATAAGGTAAAATAATAGAACATAACAGGACATAACAGAAAATTTTCGCAATGGAACGATTGCATATGATACAAAATTATATAGCACATAAGGTTACTCCTTACATAGGTTATCAGAGTTACACAAAAGTACTAGACTAGGCCTTCATACACTCTTCCTTTACACATGCTGATACAAAATAGACATAACAACGGAAATAAATAACTAGATAGATAAAGGAGCCTCCTACTCATCCATCGTCTTCAAAGAGCCCAAAGAAAACCCGCTACTCTAAGATTACTTAAATATAATTGAATACCCAAGAGTTTAAGAAAAATAAACAACTCTTATCAGACAATAAGTCTGGTATGAGTAAATCTCTAAACAAAAAGGGTGGAATTAAACATAATAAGTAAGATCACACTGCTATCTGCGGAACGGGTTTCCCCTTACAATAACAATATCCAATCACAACAATGGATACAAATAATTAAATACCTTGAAGTGCTCACATCACTTCTCGATGCAATTAAGAAAGAAGTAAATTTAAAATTTTGGAATCAAAAGAAAAGAAAGGGAAATTTTCCAACAAATGACTAGGAGGGTGCACCCCCTTGCCGAAAGTATACCTTTAGAATATACTTGTGAACTACGATGGGTCTTGAAAAGCTCCAAGCCGGACCCCACCAATACCGAGAATCCAAGTATTTCATATCTTATTGCGCATGTAACCGAAATCGACCTAGAGTCGATGTGAAAATATCCTAATGGGAGCAACCCCACATAGCTTGGCCCGAAATCGTGCTTTGGTTTTAGTCATTTCCGACAAAGGAAATCGACACTCAAATGAGCAACAAATTTCTTAGATTGACAATACACAATGAAGGAAGTTGAACCGATAGTTAATAAATCAACTATCAGGGATAATTAGAAATGATCGTATATGAAATTAAATTTCATATTCTTACCACTGCTAATTGATTCCAAAAAAGTGTCATCCCTCGATTGAAAATGAAGTCGATCAAGTCGAGGTAGTGTTGCCTCTAGGCATTTCCTTGACGACATTTTTAACCTTCGAGATAGAAACGAGTTCCTGCCTCGACTTTTAGTGTTAAAAGTATGACTAAATCCTTTCCATATAAGCGATCTCGGATCACTATAACTTCATTTTCATAACCGAATCAAACTTTTACTTTTAAAACCAAACTTGTGCTAGGGTTTCATGTTTAAAATATTAACTTTAAACAACTTTATCAAAATGAATTGATAAGTAAACACAAATTAATCACCATTTTAAAACTATCCTAGAATATCATTACTTAAAATGATAAATCAACTTTAATCAAGGAGTAATTATTTTCAAAACATCTTTATTTAAAATAATCAGTTAGCTTTAATCCTGATAATCAATTAACTTTAATCCCGATTAATTGCTTCAAAATGACACTATTAAAAAGATTAATTAACTTTAAAACACCTTGCTTAAATGATTAATTATCTTTAAAACATCATTATTAAAATTATTAATCAATTTTTAAACACCATTACTAATATAATTAGTTGATTTTAAATCCTTATTATTAACATAATATATTAATTTTAAAACCTTATTATTGAAATAATTAATTAATTTTAACAATCTTTATTTAAATAATTAATTATCTTTGTAAAACCCTTGCAAAAGATTTAACAAAATATTTCAAAGGGGATAGCATTTCCATTCAAACATCACAAAACACAAGGGTGAACGCAAATACAAATGCAATTAACAACAATACATAATTAGAGAACATCTCTTATCCAATACGATTTTACTAGCATACAATTCAATATCCAAAACAATGTAAAAGCAGAACGGGGATTTATTCTGCTAAATGGATGCCTAAATAATCTACTTAATTTGATTATAGCGGATGGAGATTTATTCTATTAAACAGATGTCATCTATATTTTATCAAATTAAATGATAGTAGAACGGTGTTTTATTCTGCTAAACAGATGTCTATATAATCTTATTCAATTAAGTTATAAGAGAATGGAGATTTATTCTGCTAAACAGATATCATCAAATAAGCATTCATATTTACTAGGCTAACTTAATGGCATAAACAAGCGATCCCTTATTTACAAATCAATTTACTTTAAGAAAGCAGTCTTAAAATGAAATTGGTAGAGTTTAAAAATAAACCTTTAATTAATAATTATTTAACCTTAACTTAATAGCTAATTAAATCTTAATTTACTTTTAATTAAACCATAATTAATTATCAATTAATCATTAATTAAATATCAATAAATTGTTTAATAATTAAACGCTAATTAATTATTTAACCCTAATTAATTAATAAGTAATTGAATACTTAAACCTTAATTAAATAAAATTAAATACTTAGTTTACTCTTACTTAGTTAAAAATTAATTAAAACTTTCTTAATTAACTAATTATAATTAACTTACTTATTTAATACTTAATCACTTATTACTTAAATTAATTATTAATTAACTACTAATTATCCTAACTTGATTAATTAATTATTAACTCATACTTAATTAAGTAATTAATAATTATATTTTATTCTTTACTAATGGTTTGAAAAGGTTTTCAAAAGTATTTAAAAAACACTTTAAATTTAGAATGCGTTAAGTTTTTCTGAACTACATCCATAGCGACTATCGCTATGGATGCCAAAACTTAGAGTCAGTTTTCTAAGTTAACTTTTCAAACCATTTACTCTTAACTTTTACTCACTTTAAAACACAAGTAAAAGTTTGTTGAAAAACTAAACAAAATTAGAAACTTTGAAAACATTTTAGTAAATTAAAAACTAGTAAAACAATATTTGTTTTCTAAAGGATCTCAAGTCGTTTTACAAGTTAAAGAGCTAACCTTTTAGAATATACAACACTATAACATATATTTATAAGCCATCACAATAAACACAAGCAAGATCTTAACTTTTTAACTAATCACTACATTAGAACTCATTTCAAGCCTAAAATCAACATTACACATAAGCACATTTATCCCAAACCAAACCATCATTAAATCCATCAAGCAACCATATTAAACATCATAAAGAAAAGATAAAACTTTCCCTAAAATAAGTGAGTTTTTACTCAGCAAAAGCTTACTAACTCAAGGCAACTTCTACTAGAACTTGTATACGAGCTAGGTCTTTGCTTTAACTTGGAAAAATAAGGTTTTTTTAAAAGGGTTCAAGTGAACAAAAGGGTTTGGCCTAGGAGTATATAGCTCGGCCATGGGGTGAACAACGGTGTGGGAGCTTGATTTTGGAAGAAGAAGTGGAGTAAAAAGAAGAATAAAGGTTTTCAAACAAGTTTGTAATGGATTAAAATGAAAAAGCTTTGAGTTTTAACCTTTAAAATTTAAAATGGAAATCATTAATAAGTTTTTCAAAGCTTAGAAATAATATGGAGCCTTTAGGAAAAAGATGAGAATGAAAGAAAAAATGAGAAAGGGGAAAATAGAAATCATTTTTAAATAAATAGAATTAGTAAATTACTAAAATACCCTTATGAATAATGACACATCATCAATCCTCCCTCCCTCTATGCCTTATCATACACGTTATTCCTCCCTTTTTTTTCTCCTTTCCATCATATCATCACATCATAGTACATACATTGGATGATAGGGTGTCTCATTGACTTTAAGTTGAGTTTTACACTTAAAGAATCTTACATTATTTCAAAATCAAATATAAATATCTTAATATTATCTTAGGCATGCATATATTAATATAAATATACTTGTGTGTATGTTTACTAAAGTGTCGTACAATATTTATGACAACTTTTAGACGACGAAAAGTCGAAAATCTGAAAAACGGGTTTCGGTCACATTTTCTGTTTTTCATCGAACTGCTTATTTTTGTAAACATATTTTGGAAATCATTTCACCATCACTAATTAATATGTACAAAAGGGATATTTTGAATAATACAATCCATATATTACTTATTTAAAAATATATTAAATATCCATATTTAAAGTGATTAAATTTCGAGTCATTACATTCTCCCCCCTTAAAAGAATTTCGACCTCGAATTCCACCACAACCCAAACCCAGAAAGAATCGTCTAAATTATTCATAAGTCTACATGATGAAACAGATCATTCTTATGCAAAATATGATTCGGTCTCTACTTGAATACATAACTCCCTTTTCCGAACTAGTATCGCTCACCCGATTGTCTAGTGCGGACTTCGATCAGACTCCTTAATCAAGAACTACTGCTCTCCTTGCATAGTAATATATTGTGATAAAAAGATTTGGTTCCATATCAAGAACCTTCACCAAGTGTTCGCCATCTTGAATCGAGTAAAAGATCCTTATTTGGAAAGGTGTGAAACACCTCAAAGTCATGTATTGGAATCATGGATCAAAAATGTGAAAAGGAGAAACGACCAACGTCCAACTTACGTACTTATTTTATTGGTTCGCAATAATGCTAATTTTTTTTTGCTAGAATTATTTATGAAAATATTTCATAGAACTAAATTAAGCTTAACTTTTGTAGTACTCTATTACATCTTGAGAGTATATACCACTATCTGGTTCAAACTTTTCCATTTTGAATTTATTTCTCTTAAGTAAACTCGGGATCCAAATACCTGATTTTATTTCAAAAACTTTTTGAAATGCTTTTTACACATTTTAACCATAGAAAATATATTTATATAGCTCGAGTAACCAAATGATATTAAGGAACTGGGTACTACCAAATAGTATCATATATTCCCTTACCAAGAAGGGAAATACTTAAGAGAAGTGTTTACCATCCAAACATATATCTTTCCTACTTTTAGTTATTTTCAAGCCACTCGAACTAGCTAACATAAAATTATTCTTCTATTTTAAAATCCACTTTATAAAATAAAATAAAATAATATATATATATACTTCTTACTTGAAATTTTCTTTCCAACATATTCATACTTGTAAAAGCTTTCAAGTAACACTATTTATTATTTTCTCCAAAAATCATTTAAAATAATAATATACATTTTTTTTCAAATCAATTCATGCTTTTGGGATTTAATCAAAATCTGCTTTATCAAAACATTCCTATAGCAAATTGTATGGTAGCATTTCCTTACTCAAAAACTCGAAAATGAACACCACTGATGTAGCAGTCATCATCAGAATTATTTTCTAACGACCGAAGTGAGTTCAGTGCTTTTTACCTCTTTTAAAATAATTCCAAAATACTTTTATCCATAAATACTTTTAAAATAATACCATTATTATCTTTTCCAAAACTTTGAAAACAATTTTCAAAACATTGGGATTTCAGTTCTCAAATTCTCAGTTTGAATTTGCTACCATGCATAACCCAAATAAACAAATCATACTTATATAATTCCACCTTTTTATAAAAACATTTCACAATGTTTATTCTTAATTTAGATTAAAATAAACAACTCTTATTAAAATCAATTAAATTTAAATTTTATCCCAACACTATCACCAAACGCCCTATAGTCAAATTGTGAACATGAATTCATAAGGTGTCCGTATTTAATTTAACAAAAAGAAGAAATACTCATAAACCATCTAAGCCTAACTAATCAACAATAAATGATAATGATCAAATATTATCATTCTTTAACAACAAGAATATCCTAAATAACTATAACAATTTTCTAAAAAATTTCTTTTTTTATATAAAATATAATCTAGGTAAAATTATTTCATTTACCTAATTTAAAACAATATTATGTCGGTTGGCCATATTTAAGTATTTTAGAGATCCCTATCGATAATGTTAGTTACTCGTATTGACCAGAATCCATAAACCAATCAACATATGAATCAACACAATATAAAAATACTTTTATCAAAATAACAAACATGTGCTCTTATATATATATATACACATGCTTAAACTCATTCTAGAGTATCACTTACCCTATCTCTAATGAGTTTACCCCATCCAAAGCCTAGGTGTTCGATCAACCTAAGCTCTAATACCACTATGTGACGATCCACCTTTCTAACCACTAGGAACGACACTTAATATATCCACGGTATTCGTGTACCATTGCCCAAGTGTTTGAAAAAACAAGTTGTCATAGGGTAAAATAACATAATAGAACAGGACAAAATAGAAAAATCCCGCAACGGAACGATTACGTATAATACAAAATAATATAGTACATAAGGTTACTCCTTACATGGAGTTATTAGAGTTACACAAAAGTATTACAACTATTAAACTAGGCGGTTATACACTCTGCCTTTACACATGTTGATAAAAAATACACATATAAAATAGACATAACAATAGAAATAAATAACTAGATAAATAAAGGAGCCTTCTGCTCGTCCATCATCTTCAAAGAGCCCAAAGAAAAACCTCCTACTCTTGGACTACTCAAATATAATTGAGTACCCGAGAGTTTAAGAAAAATAAACAATTCGGGTCTGACAATAAGTCCGGTATGAGTAAATCTCTAAACAAAAAGGGTGGAAATAAACTCAATATGTGAGACCATGCCACCACCTACGGAATGGGTTTCCCCTGACAATAACAACATCCAATCACAACAATGGATACAAATAATTAAACATTACGAAGTCTTCATGACACATCCCGATGCAATTAAGAAAGAAGTAAATTTAAAATTTTGGAATCAAAGGAAAAGAAAGAGAAATTTTCCAACAAATGACTAAGAGGTGCACCCCCCTACCGAAAGTATACCTCTAGAATATACTTGAGAACTACGATGGCTCTCAGAAATATCCAAGCCAAACCCCGCCAACCTTTACCGAGAATCCAAGTATTTCACATCTTCTTGCGCATGTAACTGAAACCGACTTAAAGTAGATGTGAAAATACCCTAATGGGAGCAACCCCACATCGCTTGGCACCCATTTGCACTTTGGTTTTAGTCATTTCCGACAAAGGATATAAATGTTCAAATGAGCAACAAATCATCTTAGATTGACGATACACGGTCAAGGAAGCTGAACCGATAGTTAATAAATCAACTATCGGGGATAATTAAAAATGATCGTATATGAAAATTAAATTTTATATTTTTACCACCACTCATCGATTCCAAACAAGAGTCATCCCTCGATTGAAAATGAAGTTGGGTAAGTTGAGGTAGCGTTACCTCTAGGCATTTTGTTGATGACATTTTTAACCTTTGAGATAGAAACAAGTTCATGCCTCGATGTTTAGTGTTAAGAGTATGACTAATTCCTTTCCATAAAAGCGATATCGGATGACGGAAACTTCGTTTCCATAACCTAAATAAACTTTTACTTTTAAATCCAAACTTGTGCTGGGGTTTCACGTTTAAATATTAACTTTAAACAACTTTATCAAAATGAATTGATTTACTTTAAACACAAATTAATTATCTTTTTAAAACTAATAATTTCCTTCAATATCATTACTTAAAATAATAAATCAACTTTAATCAAGAATTAATTATTTTCAAAACATCTTTATTTAAAATAATCAATTAGCTTTAAACCTGATAATCAATTAGCTTTAATCCTAATTAATTGCTTCAAAATGACACTATTTAAAAAGATTAATTAACTTTAAAACAATCTTGTTTAAATGATTAATTATCTTTAAAACATCTTAATCAGTTTTAAAATCCACTGTTAAAATAATTAGTTGATTTTAAATCCTTATTATAAAAATAATCTATTAATTTTAAAACCTTATTATTGAAATAATTAATTTATTTTAAACCATCTTTATTTAAATAATTAATTATCTCTGCAAAACCCATGCACAAGATTTAACAAAATATTTCAAAGGGGATAGCATTTCCATTCAAACATAATAAGATACAAGGGTGAGTACAAATACAATGGCAATTAACAACTATACATAATTAGAGAACATCTCTTATCCAATATGAATTTACTAGCATACAATTCAATATCCAAAGCAGTGTAACAAAGAGACCAAGGATTTATTCTGCCAAACAGATGTCATCAATATTTTATCAAATTAAATGATAGCAGAACGATGTTTTATTCTGCTAAACAGATATCCAAATAATCTTATTCAATTAAGTTATAAGAGAACCGAGATTTATTCTACTAAACAGGTATCATCAAATAAGCATTCATATTTACTAGGCTAACTTAATGGCACAGAGAAGCGATCCCTTGTTTACAAATCAATTTACGTTAAGAGTTTAAAAATAAACCTTTAATTAATAATGATTTAATCTTAACTTAATGGCTAATTAAACCTTAATTTACTTTTAATTAAACCATAATTAATTATCAATTAATCCTTAATTAAATATCATTAAATTGTTTAATAATTAAACCCAAATTAATTATTTAACCCTAATTAATTAATAATTAATTGAATACTTAAACCTTAATTAAATAAAATTAAATACTTAATTTACTCTTACTTAGTTAATAATTAATTAAAACTTTCTTAATTAACTAATTATAATTAACTTACTTATTTAATACTTAATCACTTATTACTTAACTTAACTATTAATTAACTACTAATTATCCTAACTTGATTAATTAATCATTAACTCATACATAATTAAGTAATTAATAATTATATTTTATTCTTAACTAATGGTTTGAAAAGGTTTTCAAAAACATTTAAAAAAAAACACTTTAAATTTAGAATGCGTTAAGTTTTTCTGAACTACATCCATAGCGACTATCGCTATGGATGCCAAAACTTAGAGTCAGTTTTCTAAGTTAACTTTTCAAACCATTTACTCTTAACTTTTACTTACTTTAAAACACAAGTAAAAATATGTTGAAAACTAAACAAAATTAGAAACTTTGAAAACATTTTAGTAAATTAAAAACTAGTAAAATAATATTTTTTTTCCAAAGGATCTCAAGTCGTTTTACAAGTCAAAGAGCTAACCTTTTAGCATATACAACAACATAACGTATATTTACAAGCCATCACAATAAACACAAGCAAGATCATAACTTTTTAACTAATCACTACATTAGACCTTCATTTCAAGCCTAAAATCAACATTGCACATAAGCACATATATACCAAACCAAACCATCATTGAAATCCATCAAACAACCACATTTAACACCATATTAAACATCATAAAGAAAAGATAAAACTTTCCCTAAAATAAGTGAGTTTTTACTCACCAAAAGCTTACTAACTCAAGGTAACAGGTGTCATCTATATTTTATCAAAATGATAACATAACGATGTTTTATTCTGCTAAACAGATGCCCAAATAATCTTATTCAATTAAGTTATAGCAAAACGAGGATTTATTCTGCTAAACAGATATCATCAAACAAGCATTCATATTTACTAGGCTAACTTAATAGCACAAACAAGAGATCCCTTGTTTACAAATCAATTTATTTTAAAGAAAGCGGTCTTAAAATGGAATTGATAGAGTTTAAAAATAAACCTTTAATTAATAATGATTTATCTTAATTAACTTTTAATTAAATTATAATTAATTGCCGATTGATCCTTAAATAAATATTAATAAATTGCTTACTAATTAAACCCAAATTAATTATTTAACCCTAATTAATTAATAATTAATTGAATACTTAAACCTTAATTAAATAAAATTAAATACTTAATTAACTCTTACTTAGTTAATAATTAATTAAAACTTTCTTAATTAAATAATTATAATTAAATTAATTAATTAATACTTACTTAATAATTACTTAACTTAATTATTAATTAATTACTAATTATCCCTACTTAATTAATTAATTATTAACCCGTACTTAATTAATTAATTAATAATTATCTTTTATTCTTAATTAATGGTTTGAAAAAGGTTTCAAAAACATTTAAAAAGAAAACACTTTAAATTTAGAAAATCTTAAGTTTTTCCGAACTGCATCCATAGCAACTATTGCTATGGATGCCATAACTTAGAGTTAGTTTTCTAAGTTAACTTTTCAAACCATTTACTCTTAACTTTTACTCACTTTAAAACACAAGTAAAGGTTTGTTGAAAAACTAAACAAAATTAGAAACTTTGAAAACATTTTAGCAAACTAAAAACCAATAAAACAATATTTGTTTTTCAAAGGATCTCAAGTCGTTTTACAAGTCAAAGAGCTAACCTTTTAGCATATACGACACCATAACATATATTTATAAGCTATCACAACAAACACAAGCAAGATCATAACTTCTTAACTATTCACTACATTAGACCTCATATCAAGCCTAAAATCAACATTATACATAAGCACCTATATACCAACCAAAACCATCACTAAAATCCATCAAACAACCACATTTAACATCATATTAAACATCATAAATGAAAGGTAAAACTTTCACTAAAATAAGTGAGTTTTTACTCACTAAAAGCTTACTAACTCAAGGTAAATTCTACTAGAACTTGTACACGAGCTAGGCCTTTGCTTTAACTTGGAAAAATGGGATGTTTTTTGAAGGGTTCAAGTGAACAAAAGGGTTCGGCCTAGGGGTATATGGCTCTGCCATGGGGTGAACGACGTTGTGAGGGCTTGATTTTGGAAGAAGAAGTGGTGTATAAAGAAGAATAAAGGTTTTTAAATAAGTTTGTAAAGGATAAAATGAAAAAGCTTTGATTTTTAACCTTTCAAATTTAAAATGGAAACCATTAATGAGTTTTTCAAAGCTTAGAAAGAAGATGAAGCCTTTTGGGAAAAAATGAGACTGAAAGAAAAAATGAGAGAGAGGAAAATAGAAATCACTTTTATATAAAATGGAATAAGTAAATTACTATAATACCCTTATGAATAATGCCCTCCACTCAAATAATGACACATCATCTGTCCTCCTTCCTTCCATGCCTTATCATGCACGTATTCTCCCCTTTTTCACTTCTATAATATCATCACATCATAGTACATACATTGGATAATAGGGTGTTTCATGTACTTTAAGTTGATTTTTACACTTAAAGAATCTTACATTATTTCAAAATCAAATATAAATATATCAATATCTTAATATTTTCTTAGCCATGCATATATTATTATTAATATATTTGTGTATATGTTTACTAAAGTGTTTTACAACATTTCCAACAACTTTTAGATGATGAAAAGTCAAAAATCCGAAAAAGGGGTTTCGGTCACATTTTTTTGTTTTTCATGAACTACTTATTTTTGTAAACATATTTTGAAAATCATTTTACCATCACTAATTAATATTTAAAAAGGCTATTTTGAATAATAAAATCCATTTATTACTTATTTAAAAATATATTAAATATCCATATCTAATTAAATTCGATTCGTTGCATATATTTAGTATGGAATTCAGAGAAACTGTCCAAAGTCTTTTTCTTTGTTGAATTTTCCTTCTATTTATAGTTCTATGTCGTAGTATTACTAATTCCCTAGTTGAGCATTTCTTTTTCGCTGTTTGGTCCTTCCATTGTCATTCATCCCATTGCTCTTTGATTTCTCTGTGGATTGCTAACGAGGCTAAAGGTATGGGCAATTTCTTTAGGCGGGAAAATTTAGCCGAAGGTGGTAATTTCAAATTTGAAGTTTAAACGGGAAATTTTAATTTTGGGCATTAAGGACTAGCTTCTGAGTTCGGCCTCAGAATCGTGCTTAACTTGTTTATAGCATTGTAGTTGATATGGTGCACATATGCGACTTGAAGTAGAAGTGTAGTCTACTTTGGGTACTTCATTTCTAGGTGGCGACAACGCATTTTCTTTTTAGATGGGACTTTGAAGTGGGGAACAGTCTTTTGGGTGTTGGTAGTAGAGTCTTATCTGGGGTGGCAGCAAATCTTATCCATCATTGATTCGGTTATAATCCATGTTAAGTTTCACTTTAGTCTTGTTTGCTCATCTCATCTAGTTGTTTTGGTAGAGTTTGATGCCATCATTTAAGTTCACTTCTGACCTTGAATTTGTCTGTGTGCATGCGTAATATATGGGTTTATTGCTTTGGAAAGTGCAGCTCTTTGTTGCTTACTTTTACATGGCTGAAGCGAATTGGTTTTTTAGGAGTGGTGTGATTGAAACTTGATTCAGACTTATTTTTGTACCACATTTACCTTGACTTCGATGTTATAATGCTGGCTGTGCATAAATTTTGGACTTAAATATAGCCTGTTGGGCTCGGTGTATCACATCTTGTGCAGTTATTTTTTTGACGAAGTTGTGGCTTGTCGTGCCTCATGCTGTAACGCCCCACCCCGAGACCCACCTTAGTAAAGAGAATTAACGAGTAATTCCGTCTACTAAAGCGGAGAATAGGGCTGGTTAAGGGCGACCATCTATAACTTTGTCTTAAACATCTACTGAATACGCCGATAAATGCAATATGATTTTTCTTTTCTATCTCTTATGGATCGACATATCCAATAAATGCTTAATACAAAACTATAGTTGGCTAACGGATCTATCAGAACAAAATACAATAACTAAGTGTAAAGCACATCATAGAACAATAATCAACATCATATATATACATTTCATTTGACTAGTGCAGTCTGTATATTTCCTGCACTTGATCATGGACCCGCACTACATTTGTTAACATGAGAAAATTGGATATAACACTTGCCTCCTAAGTCAACGCTAATGTATATTAGAGCGGATTTGTCATATTCATACCTAGTTTTTTTGTCTGGCCAATCACTTCACATTTGATGTTCTTTACACGTGTCTCATTGCGAGTGGCTATTTTTTGACCATTTGCAAGCAAATCATTTCGAGTTCCAATAATTCCACTTCGTTTTTAGTGTATTTTTTTTAGCAGAACGGATGTGTAGCGTGGAACTACATAGTCGATTAGTGTTAAATACTAAATAGTAATATTACGATCAACATGCCTGATCGTTAGCCACGTTTTTAGTGTATTTGGGTTGTCATTATTAAAATACTACGATCAAAGTGCCGTTAGAATTTAGGATTGAGGTCCTTTTGCCAAAAACTATATAAGTTTTGTCTTCTCCTTCTAATTTCCTTTCTACTTACTCAATTTTTATAACTTTGAATCTTCGTGGTTTTCTTTCCTTAACATTGTTCTCTCGTTTCAGGCCATTGACCCATCCCAAGCTGTAAGTTAGATTTTTCTCTGTTGTTTTTGTGAAATGTCTGTATGGATCATTCGATTGATCCAACACTTAGTTGATATCGCTTTTTACTCATTCCTGAATAGGGTTGGTTTATTATTATTTATTTACTTAGTTGGGAATTCGATGTTGAATAAAATTTCATTTTTATTTTGGTTAAAGATTCTAAAGGCATCCTCCCACTATATTTTATTTTTCTCTTTTAGTATTCATGGCTATTGACGATCTTCCAAGTACTTTGGGTTGGAGTTCAGCCCCTTTTATTGAATTGACTATCTATGAAGACATCCAAGTGGAGAGGATTCTCAACCATTTTGGGTTTAAGGATTATGCATTTAGAATTCCTACCCTTTTTGGTGGCATCCACATGCCCTCAGAAGATTTTGTTTCTATTACATCTGAGCATATTAGAAATGGGTTTATCTTCCACTTCATCCATATTAGGGCCACTATAAATTTGTCTCTGGTTCAATTGTATTCCCTCTCCTATTATTTTCTTACATGCACCTTCATTTTGTATGCTGAGCACTTGACTGCGCTTATATTTGGTTCATGAAAATGCTATTGCGGGCTGCAATGGGTTTCATTATGTTCAGGCTATGAAATCATCTTTTCATTTACTTCCCATAAAACTCAAGGGTGGGCGAATCATTTTTTCTACGTTTCTAATCGAGATGGCTTTATTTCCTCCTTTCAATCTCCTAGTATTGTTTCCATTCCCTTTTTTACTTTTTTTTATACTGCCCTAACTTGCATATTCTTTTCTCTTATTTTCCTTCTTTTTAGTTAAATGCCCTAACTTCTCCAACATCAATAAAGATTCATTATCGATATGCAGAGCTAACATGCTTAGGCTTGATAAAGACACTCGCAAAGGTTTTAACATCTTTACTGTAGCTTTGCTGCACAAGCATGGTTTCTTAGACCAAAAACATCACTTTTCCCGTTCAGTGTTCGCTTATGTTTTGGTTACTTCTATGCCACACGGTATATATACTATTTATATACACAAGTTATCATACATCTATCGTGATATGTGTGTGTTTCCATATGTATTCTAGTGATGGTCGATCTTATCTTGGTCATTTCTTATTAATTGTCGTATGTGTTCTAAATTACGTTGTTGATGGTACAATGTCTGAGATACTTAACACGTTCAAGACAAAGAAGTCGCATAATAAAAGGAAAAGTGACACCTCTATGGGTGATGGTAGGGGCAGATTACCCATCAGTCATCCTTCTCCCCCTCCTCCTCCTCCAATGTCTTCCGTTAACACTCCTGCCATGACGGTGTCTCCTCTCAACATGCTCTCAACTGCTCAATGCTTCTTACCTCTTCCAAAGGAGTTGTTTCTGCTTCGACCAAGCAGATGGGGCGCCTTATGATCAATGACATTTCAATCCTTTTCTCTACTCCTTCGTCTCCACTGCTTCTCCCAGCTTCAGAGCCACTTACCATAGAGGTTTTCAGAGTCTTCATATGACATTTGCATGCAATAGTTTGTCCTTACTCCTATAAACTTATCATAGATCTCTGTTTGTTGGGTTATTGTTCGTTTTGTTTACTGCTATTTTTGTTATTCATTTGTCTGTTCATTTCTTATAGGGTTTGCCTTGGCCATGGAACTGCACCGTTAGATTGAGACTTCTGAGCGTATGTTGATAAGTGCACTAGCCAAGGTTCAAAAACAAGGGAGACTTGAGTGTGGCCACACTCGACATCGAGATTGGGTATCAAAGGAAAAAAAACTACAAGAGACAGCTTGACGAGCTTAATGAAAAATATAAGAAAATGGAGACTCATGGATAAGCGTGGAGGATGTGCTCACTAGAGTAGAGAAAAAGGAGAAGCGGTTGGAAAAGAAACAGCCAGAACAATAAAAGATGCTAAAGATGCTTCTTTCAATGCCCTATTATAAGGTCTATGCAAATGTTAAGTGAGAGTTTTTTGTGGAGCGTCTTGACGACCCTGATGCAGAAATAGGTTTTGAGTTCTTAACCAACCCAAGACTAGCCAAATCTGCTCAAGAGCATTGTCGCTAGTTATGGGCCAAGGAACACAATGGAGCTTCCCCATCAGCCTCTATACATTAGCTATTGGATAACTTTGATTCTGTGGATGACTCTAAAGCTAATCTTACCAATGAGGCCTTCTATTTTGCTGAAGTAAATCTTTGAACCATGGCTTTATTATCTTTAGTTGTTGCTTAGGTTTTGAGAAATCTGTAATAATATTTTTGATACCGCCATACTTTTGGTTGTTGTAGCGATGGTTTTTGTGAAATCTTTTTAATTGATGAATGAATTTGGGTGCTTAAAGATTTAACTTAAGTTTTGTTGTCTGTGCATTACTATGATTTCTAATTTTTGGTGTTCTCATTGGATATAGCAACATGCTTAAATTAATATTATTTTCCTTTTAGGTAGGAATTATTAACATTGATAAATCTCTTTTATTAGAGCGATTCAAATAAGACAACCTGGTTCAATATTCAAATGAGTATGTTAAATGTTTAGGAAAACAAGCCACAGAAAGATTATTAAAGAGAACTACCTCCGTTCATATAAGATAAACTGAGCTGGAAAAGTCTATCACTCGATTAAAAAGGAAATCTCAGGAACTCTTATTTAGAATTACACAAATTATTCGTGAGAGGGATGCGCTCTAAGACCTACTACTGGGCAAATGGAATCCTTCAATAAAGAGCGGACTACTTCCCTTATGACATCCCCATTTGTTATGGTTTAAAGATATACTTAGTTATGAGCAAGAATAGTGTCTTTTTATGTACTTTTGACCCTTGATTGAATAAAACATTTCCATGAGTTAGGCATCTTCATATTCTTTTATTCATCATGCATACATTTTTTATGTTTTCTACATTTGATTGTTCAGCGATTTTTTACTTGGTTATCTTACATTCATAGGCTAACCTTACTCCTTCAATCGAAACTTCCTTAGTTACTCTGTATGGAAATAGTAGCCCTCCTCACATTGCAGTTTTTTGCATAAAGGAAAGGCTTCATCAATTGTCTTTGAGAGTTATGAACCTGGAATTAAATTACTTGAGAACCCCAATGCAGACCTCATTAAAGAAAGGAATCAATTGCCGATGACGTCGAGATGAACTATGGATGGAATATAAATAATAAACACAGCAACTTGAAGAGTCTAAGCAGGACAACGTTTGAAATTACAATTGCATCACTAAATAAAGGTCTGACTTAGCATCCACACAAAATAAAATACAAGAATTCAAAAAGGAGCTAAAGACTGCGTAGGATCGCATAGATGAATTGGAGAAGTTGTTGAAAGATGTCGAAGTGTTATATAGGTTTTTTATGAGGACGAGATTAAAAAGCTTGAAAAAATTATCGATGAGCTGTATCGTCAAGTAGCTCCTCAACTAGCCAAGAAGGCAATCCTTCTTCTGATATTGCTCCTCTTAAGGCCTCTTCTTCTAGAGTAGCTCCAAATCCTCCTTCCAGTTTGGATAGCGAAGCGACTTTACAATTGGAAAAAGAATTGGCAGCTTATTATAAAACAAAGTTGACCGGTTGAAGGTTGTCTATGAAAGATGTTCGTGGATTCTAAGAGAGAGGATAGTGGAAGGGCGCTCATCCTCTTATAAACTATTTGGTGCATTCTCAAAGAAAACTAAGAAGACAAAGGTAGAAGTTATGGATGACCTAGAACAGGTGCGGCCTGTAGCTATTGAATGAATCAACGGGTTGGAAGATCAAAAATCTGAATCTTATCCCAACACACAATTCTTAGCTATGACTTCCCCACGCTCACACTCTTTAACATTTGGAGTTCCTGGACCGACACAGTCCGATTTGTAGAAAAGCTTAAACAATCGAAGGTTAGACGCGTTACGGCCGACATAGCTGTAAAGCGCACAGTTAAGTGTCTTTCTCTAAAATCCGTATGCCTAAGGGGTAAGCAACATGTCTAACATTCTCTTCTAAATAAATTTGAAATTCGATCTCTCGATGATGAGGAAGACCAGAATCTTCAGTAAAGACATCAGGAAAATCGCGAACTATAGATATGGAAACTAACTCATCCTATAACAGACCCAGATAATATATGTAACTAAACGTAATAGAACTTTTAGGATCGTAGTAAACCTCAAGGTTGCGCCCCTACAAGTACCCAAATGAATCACCTTCCTATCATCATCCAATATCGCTCATACATAGTCATCTAATCCATTCCCAAGATTAATCCATTTCCAAAAAATCTCAACACAAAAGTATCGCAAGCAATTTCGACAACCAAAATAAATAACTTCAATCCCTTACATACTATAGATAGATGGATCGATCCCCTAATAGGATTTGATACTAAATAGGGTCTGTAACTATGTTAGTCCCTAGGTGTAATTCATTTACTAGCTTACTCGAAATAAATGTGTATGATGCTCCGATGTCAAATAAAGTGCGAATATGTAAATTAGAAAGAGTTAACATACCTTCAATGATGACTTTCTTGCCTTTCTCCATAGCTAAAGCCACGCTTCACCTAGGAAGAGCATCCACTGCACAAGTTGGAACCACATAAGTGGAAGTCTTGGGCGTGGTCGGATACTCCCTCCTTATAACTGACTGCAGTTATAGCATTTGATCTTTACAACATTCACTTTGCAATCTACTATCAAATGCCCCTTGGAATTGCACCTCCTACACTTAAATCTTGGTTTCTTAACTCTGGCTTGAACTCCTATTTCACCCTTTCATTGATTCTGTTGATATGTCTTCCCTTCTACCTTCTTAGGTCCCTCCTTAGCAATTGAATTCAGTAGTTCCATCTCAACCAAGCTCTCAAAAGTAGCTCCAATGGGTACATGGCTCAAAATAGTATCCCTCAAAGATTGATTTAACCCCTTACCAAATTTTATCACATTCTTCACGGGTGTATTGATAAGGTTGTGGCTATACTTTTCGAGTTGATTGAACACATTGACATACTCATTAACACTATAGTACCCCTGCTCCAAATGAATGAACTTCTCCCACTCCACTCCCCATTCAACCTCTCATATAAACTTAGTCTCAAAGCGCCTCTTAACATCAATCTAAGTAATCAGAGTCTCTTCTGCTTCAGCAATAACAATATCCCATCATTCAAGGCTTTCCCTTGTAAGTACCATGAATCGAGTTGTCTCTTTATTGCATCTTCCACACTCATAATAGCAAATATCCAATCACAATTTCTCATCCATGCCCGTATCTCAACAAATTATTTAGTCCCAAAGTAATTTTTTTCCACCCAAACTTTGGAAATCCTGATATAATTTGGGAAAGTCTAGAGTAGGCGGAGGGGCTGCCTCATGTGCTTGTGCTGCGGGCCCTCCATTGGTGTTAATTTCAATATAGCTTCTTGCTTGCAGATACGACAGAACCATACTGGGACATTCATGCCCAGAACCTCAGATGCTTCACTAGAACAACTTGTAGTTTGATTGCTCATTTCACTTATCTATAAATAAGAATTATTGGTAACTTTCCTGAAATAGTATTAAGCATTGCTGGAATATGTGGATGTGTTTGTTTTATAATCACACACACATATAATAACTATTTAAGAATATACAAGCACATTCTCTCGATATGCATCTAATCCCTAAGGAATCTTGAACCTAAGCTCTAATACCAAGTGTAATAACCCATACCTCCAACACATTGATTCAAAGCCCAAAACCTATGTTTGCACTCATGTCGTGCTAAGAATTACAAAATGTCTAGTCTTTGTGGTTTATATGATACAGAGGTAAATAAATTTTTAATACGTTCTATACTTTCAGATCTCATAGCGGAAGGAATAAACTACTAAAATAATCCAAGCCAACACTATCTCAAAATAATTATAGCCAATACAAGAAGTGTTTTATGAGTGGTCTCCAAATAGGAATATAATATAAGACCGATTGATAAATAAAATAAGTTACATAGGAAAATGAATTGTAATAGATCTAAAGAGGAAGAAATTGAGGGGATCAGACATGGTCTGGTGAGTGAATTATATCACTAGTGGTATGGTGTTGATAAGTTATTAATTTCAATTGTAATCTACATAACTTAAAGATGTTCATTTGTGTGCATGTACTATGTATAAGAAATTATTCACTTTTCACATTATAGGTTAACAATCCTTATTATGTCTAAATCCAATAATAATCTATGAAGACTTCCACCCAAAGGTTAGACAACCTGAAACCGAGTAATTCTAGAAATACCCCAACATATGGTCTCGATAACAAACCTCCTAACTATATGTTGAGTTAACATTCTCAATGGCAATCTGCTTAAACCCTACACATGCGCGCACACAAACACACACACACCGAGCATACATCACAATGCTTGAGCATGGATCGAGTACACAACCCCGAAGATTTATGACCTACAAAGCATCGATAGCCATTTCATTGGTAAACGTGCACTACGCTTTATATCATTTAACAATATGACTCTCTCATAGGTTCAACCGCCCGACTGATCGTAAAACCCTACTATTACAGACGTCTTTGTCATCCTTTCCAGTAGTCCAGCACGTTAAAACATGCGACCGAGTGCGATAAATTAAAAATAAGAGCATCTAGTTGCGATATAATCACCCATCACATTGAGTGTCACGTTATACAACATTATGAAATGTGAACAAACATACGTCACCAAGAGTGAAACTGATCCATCTTGTTACACTACAAATGCAGATACATGAACTCTCGAAAGTCAAGAAAATGAAAACCAGTTTTCCTAAACTATCTTACTTGACATGTACCGGGTTTAGGTTCAACTTGGGCTTACTTTAGCAAATCAAACGTCTGGACCTATATCCAGACGTTTGACTCCCTACACTAAAATTTGCTATAGGTAATCAGGCGTCTAAATTTCAATCCAAACGTCAAACTATAACTTTAAACGTCTGAGTCCTTTGCAAACGTTTGAACCTAGTCAGATTATAATGTATTCCTTCTGTTTTGCTCTATAAAAAATCCAAACGTCTGATCCTCAATTCAAATGTCTGATCCATTCATATTTCATCCAATTTTGTTGTTTATCTTTATCTTCTCTTTCTAGTCTTGATTGCAATTTTTGGATTCATATTATTTAATATTCAGACGGGTAACTACACACTATTTCAATCTTATTTATCCCCAAACGTCTTTAGTAACTCATACAATCAATTGTGTATAATTATTCAGCGTTTCACTCCCATATATTGTATTCAAAGTTAATTGAATTGGGTTTAGGTAATTACTCAAGGGTGTATTCATAGATCTATTTCTTTTCAACCTAGATCAGTTCAAATCTGTCATATAACAGCAGGTCTAGAAAGTTTTTAAGGTGATCTTGATCCAATTTACTCTCCCTCGAGTTTGCCACAATTATGTTGTTGAAATCATTACCTAGGGTTTTCAAATCATGATATAAATTATCTTTTGAATCAAAAGTCACATCTTTAATTCTAAATAGATATATGATTGGAATTTAACTAATTATCTCCATCATAATCAGGTCTAAATAAATTCTCTCATAGTGAAGTGTTGTTTGAAAAAACCTCTCGCTTAATCCTGATTTGTTTTGGTATTTCCTCCTTTTCTTAGCTTGTAATTGTTGATTTGATTCTCCTTTTCTTCGATTTGATTTTCTATTCAAATATAAAGTTTGGATTTTGATTTACCTGAAGATTTTGTTTTAGGATTTGAGGAAGAAGAAGAGAATACGAAGAAATAGAGAAGTGGCTGCTACATAGTGGAAGAAAATGAGAGATGAGGTGAATTAGAGTTAGTATCAACCCTTATATAGACATTAAACCCCATATTTCCCTCAGCCCCAACTGGGCATTGACCCATTTCACTTTGTAATACGCGCTATAGTAAATAATTTATATCTCTTCATATTGTATCCATTTTTGATGTTATACATTTGAATTTGGGCTAGAAAAATATACTTGACGCAATTAAAAAGTCAGATTCCTCAAATTATTTCATTTGTGAAAATTTAATTTTATGTTAAATTACCACAATGCCCTTTTTAATTAATTACTTATTTTCAGTAAAATTTCGGGGTGTTACAAATATTAAATAATTAAATTTTATTTCACATATTAGAACAAATAATACTGGTGCTTTTTAGCTCAAATCTCTCTCTAGAAAAAGCTTACTCATATATCCCTTTTATAAAAATGATATAAATTTATCCCTCGAACTATTAATGTAATTAATTTCTATAAGGACCCGATTCTTCGACTTTCGAAAATCGACATCGATACGTCCACTGTATCAACTGCCGAGCAAACGAATGCCGGAAAACCGAATACTTAGGGTTTTAAAAGAAGAGGTAGAAGAAAAGATAGAAGAAAAAGAAAGAAGAACAATAGAACAACATCAGAAACAGAAACAATATCAGAATCTCACATATCGCAGCGGAACAATATATAATAGATAATCACTAGTCTTTTAAAACAAAGAACTATATCAGTTTATACATACATCAATTAGAGTCAATATACATCTCAATGCAACAATGGACAGTTATATAACTTGTCCTCATACAGAATACACAGCGAAATAAATAAACAAAGTATATTTGATACGTTTCGCCATCCAGCTTGCTTCCAAAGCTCCAGAATATCCTGATAACATAACTCTAGGCTGCCCGTGTGGAAATTGGTGGGCACCCAGAGTTTAGAAGGGAAACAATAAACTCCGAGTCATTCATGGTGACTGGTGTGAGATCGTAAAACAGTTATCTTTAAAATAAACAACAGGAAAATTTTAAAGTCAATTCGCAATGCTTTTGGAAAATGAAACTACCGTAAGACCTCCCACCACACACACAATGCAAAACGCAGACTTGGAGGAGATTTCTTCTTATGTTAGTCAAAGATGCTTACTACGCAAAATCAAATCATTTTGGATATTATTATTAGTGCATAGTGGAAAACATTTCGAAAGTAGAATATAAATCTTAGCCAGCATAGGTACCATTATATTATGCCTACTATAGCTGACTCCTGAGGAGACAGGTTATACAATTGAAATTGTAAAGGGCTCGTGTTGTTTCTTTGGATTTCCAACAAATGGTCAGGCTAAGGAACTTCCTATGCCACGAAGGAACGCCCCTGGAATGATGTCTCGAGAACCTAACCGGATCTCTGCCAACACAAGGCCGGGTTATCTCTGCAAAAATAGGTAACTACTGACACGCGTATGCCATCCCCCGATCGTAATCGATCTTCCCGAGGATCCCCGATTTCCAACAACCACATAATAAGCAGTATCAACATAGGTTAAGTATCTGGGCTCCATACCATGATACCACCTCTATCCAGAAGGAATGACATACACTAAGGGGCGCTACTCCCTAGAACCTTGCTGCATCCTTCCTGTTTTGACCATTTCCGGGGTGTGAGGCTCGACGAAGTCTCGTCCACAAAGCTACGCTTTGTCACAAAGCCATGCTTCGGGTCAAACAAATGATCAAAGAAATGATCACAAAGATAAATGATCAAACAAATGATCATATCATAAATGATCAAACAACGATCATTTCACAGCAACACTCAGCATGCCACGTTACCAAATTGGGAGTATATTGCTGATAAATTTCAACTACATAACCTCTGAGCTCGTACATCTCAAAGAAGGGTGTTAAGCTAAGAGAATAAATTCTCCGCCACCAACAGAAATGTATTTGAAAGAAATCAGCTTTATATCTCAATTTGTAACGTCAGACACACAACCATACAAGTCTGTTCCGGGATCGAACAGAACCGAAGGCACTTCTCACGAAGCCCTTGCACATCCGGATAATTTTCTAATCACGTCCAGACTTCCCGTCACTAAGGGTGATAAAACCTCTAAATCGGAGATCAGCCGATGTAGAGTAACTCGACGGTAATCCTTCTGTTTTCAAAAATATCCGGTCTTCAACACCGGTCATCAAATACGATTCATAACGACGTATCACATATTCGGAATGGGTTATACGACCCCATGGTCCTTTCCCGGCTAACCCGAATAGTGAGCGCTTATTCAAAAATAAGTGTGGCATTCAAATTCATCCAATTCACAACAAATACCCATTCAAGGTAATTATTGATAGTCGGTTATTTAACTATCAATAAAGATGTGCAACATCATCAGATTCCAAATAATTTTCCAAATAATTTATTTCCCAAAAATATCTTTACTAGATATAAAATTTCCACACTTCAAAAATAAATCAATATTTATTTTTAAAACGAATTTCCATTTCTTTTTATAAATTCCATATTGAATTTATATTTTCAAATATCTACTGATATACAATTTTCAATCGATTTAAAATATTCACTTTCAATTTATCTTTAGAAAGATAATTCTCAAAACGTTCATTTCATATTGGAAAAGCAATTCCATACTTATTTAAAAATAAGTAATTCACAAATCTATTTATTTTCAACATTTGAAAATATTCAATATACTTAAATCAAAATTAAGTATATGTTTCATTCTTCAAGGAAATCATTTATTTTAACAACATCTATTTGAGTCAAAACGAATGTTACGTAAAACATCATTACGACGACTCAAAATCATTAGTATAGGGATTCGAAAATTAAGATAGATATATAAATCCCAATACTAGATAAAAACATTTCCTTTCGGAAATCATTTACTATAACAACAGTGTTATAGTCCACCATTTCCTTATATTTCTCGAAAACGTCTATTTCAACAATAAATGTTGAAATCTATGATTTCGATATTCAACACATTTTTAAAACATCGTTAAATCGTTTTTCATTCTATTCCAATATCACTTCCCAAAACCAGATCCATTTTACTTAAAATTATATTCACTGTCCAAAATCGTGAATATACTTCACTAACAAATATTTCACTATTTCCTACACATTTTATTTCAATAATTATCCACTATCCAAAATCGTAGATAAAATTCCCTTAATAACCTTTTATATTAAATTCATCAGATTTGATTGATTTTTTCCGGATTTATAAAACAACGTTTATAAATTCCATTTTCTATTTTCTATAACAACTCCGGTTTATAAATCTCATTTTATTAACTTCTATAATTCACTTATCAAAATAAGTGATTTCGGATTCATAAAACAATGTTTATAAATTTCAATTCTATTTATAAAAACTTCAATTTATAAATCTCCTTTGTTAACTAATTCAATTCCTAACTCAATTTTTATACCAACAATCCATATTATAAGTTATATACTTATAATTCATTTATTTTACAAAATCGTTTCCATTTATAAGTTCACAATTTATAAATTTCATTCACTTATAAATTCTTAAAAATTCATTTTAACGCTTATAAAAACTCGTTTTATAATCCCAATATTTTAAAGTTATAAATATCAATTTTGTACATCTTTTACATACACCGTTTTTAATAATTCAAAAATTCCAATAAAAACCATTTTTTAAATTACTTAACTATTTATTTCAAAAGAAATTACCTTTCGGTTATATTTCACAACATTTTAATTTCTATAACTTTAAGATTTTAACGTTTATTTTTATTTAAAATAAATCAATTCAAAAATTCCAATAAAGTGTATGCTTTAAAAAATCACTTTACAAATCTCTTTTAAAATCAACATCGTTATTTTTAAATTTCAAAAATGAATCCGATGATGCAACGCACCAATTAGTCAATCACAACATCCAATATCATATATCAATATGATAATCAACAAAAGAATCACAATATCTGTAATCAAATAAATACTGGTGAGGAATCCAGTTGGATCCCTCCAACCTGTTTCCCTGCATCCACAGACGTTAGCACAATACCCATTCCACTTCGAGGTGGAATATCACGGTATATGGGTTTTATAAAAATATCATCCGCTTACTAACGGCGCAATAGGGTCTCATCCGCTATACAATGCGGGAAATCAATCAATCCAATATATACATATGCCAATATGTATATATTGCTATATATATAGATATATCCTACTATATCTAATATCACATCCAAATAGCAATCAAATCAATCAATAACCGCAAAATTAAATTTTCCATTCGAGTGAGAAAATCTCACCTTCGCTTTTAATTTGCCATCCATTTCCATTGCAGTTTGTTTTCTCGACTTTATTTGACCTTGTATAACAATTTACGATTTCATTAATATTTGAATCAATTGACAATAAATTATCATCTGTTAATTTATTTAAACCAATAATTTAATTTTATCGAATGATTTATTTTAAACCAATTTCTTTATAAATAAATTTATTTAACCAACATTTCAATTTCAAACTAACTTTCCTTTTAAATAATTTTCTTGATAATTAAAATAAATTTAACAAGTTATTATTTTCCCCAAAATTACATATACATACTTATAAAATAATCTATGCCTGTTTAAAAATCTATTTTCCTTTATATAAACTATACGATATTATAAAATTACTGGATATGCATTTCTTTAGTAACCAAAAGAATTAACTAAGTTAATTGAACACCTTAATAATTTATTCTTAACCCATTTTTCCAAAAATAAATAATATTTTCTTTTGATAAGTCATTTTATCTAATAAATTAAATTTCTAACAAATTTTCTTTTACAAATTATTTTTAGTGATTAAAAATAGATTTTTTTTTCTTTGTATCTACATACATATAGACATTCAATAAGAATTCTTATCACATCTATATATCTGTATATTAAATTCAAAACAGAATTGAACATCTTACTGTAAATACATTATTTTATTTTATTTCCCACTTCTATCTGCAAATCTTAAATATTATTTATGTTATCTGCATATATACTCATATTTAAAATGTAATAAACAGAAGATACCTCACTGATAATCGAAATTCCCATCGACCATCGCCTGCTTCGATCGAACGACTCGCGACCATCCTCCGCCTCTCGCGCGCGACACCGAGCCCAAGTCGAACTGCATTCCCTCCAACCTCGCGACTTCATCCATGAACAGTTGCCGCCACATTCGCATCCCCCTCGCGATGCCTCCCAGGTCGCGATGAACTCCCCAAATCGAAACCCTAGTCGCTCTGGCGATCGTCTGCCAACCCTTCTCTCGCATGCGCGAGCTTTCTGGCCTCGCGCACAAGCCCTAGCTCTTTTTCTTTTGAATCGCGACAATATCGCCTCGCAGCTCCACCATTATTTGCTTGAGTTCGAAAATGAAAAGGAAAGCGGCTATTTACTCGTTTTGAATTTTGATTTCTGGAGAGGGAGAGGGTTATTTAGAATTGATAGAGTATGGTTTGCACGATTATATTCGTGATTGCAGGCGTGAATTTAGGCATGATTTAAGGGGATACGTGGTGATGTTAAGTAATATAAATTTTAAAATTTTAAATTGAATTTGCTTTAAAATTTCAACGCGTTTTCTAACCGTACGGTCACAAAACAACTCCGATCAATACGAAATTTGAAATCCGGTAATAATTTAATATTACGGACCCAATGGAACTTGTTTCGTCGAATTCCGAGACTGCGCCTTGGACGGCTATTTTTAAATATCAATTCGAACGATAAAATTTCAAAACCGAACAAAACAGTTTGAAATTAAATTCTGAAGTTTCTATTATCTTCAGTATTATCAATATAAATTTTAAAAGCTTTTGAAATATTTTTCTTCAGCTTAAAATTGAAGATTTAAATTTTTATTCAGCATTCAATAGATTAAATTTTATAATTTAATCGTCAATTCATTCTGATAATTTGAAATTCAAGTCAAACTATCGTTCAAATATTTAAAATTAATTAAATATTTCCATTTTAAATTGTTCAAAATTCTGGGTCGTTACAATTTCGATATATGAAAGGTGTTATCCTTCTGTAAAATTATCATATTCAAATTTGTTTCACCATTCAATCATAGATTTTGTGATCATTCCTATAAGATCTATATATGATATATTTCGATGAATTATTTCCATTACAAATGATTACAATGCGACTATAACTTACTGAAGTGTGGTTATTTACAATGCAAATATTTGCAGACCATACAGTATTTATTTACATCATTAATAATTTTGTTGTGTAACAACACATAATAAGTTGAAATATCACGCATAACACTTCACTGCAAAATATAAGAATATTTTAACAGAAAAACATATATATATATATATATATATATATATATATATCCCAAAAACCACTATTTGTAATGCACATAATTGCACTCAACGGGTCTGCACCAACTTCGACTGATTTTCTACGTCACCACAACCACCACATATGAGTACCAAAATCTGCATCCAATGGTACCAATTTCTTCTCGTTTGATCATAAAATCATTTGTAGCGAAATTATTTGATTATATAGTGTAAATAGTTCCACTTAACAGGTCTGCACCATTCTAAATGAATTTCTCGTCATTACAGCCATAATTTCCATCTCAGAATATCACCAGTCAACTATATATCAAAATCCTCATCCAACAATATTATCCTTGCCTCTTTTGGTCGCTACAAAACCTAACCTGATTTTGATGTGGTTTATTAGAGCCTAAATTCGATGAACAAAGGTGATATTTCGATCAAGCTCTAATATTAGTAAACTCCTCTCATCAGCCACATTCATCGATACCAAGTACTGACACATTAGATCATCATTTATTATTTTTTAGTTTTTGAAAATCATAAGAACGAGCGTTACGTCATGCACGCGCTTTAAGCATGAACTGTTTTTCTACAAATTGTACATATTGACACATTCAAGAGAAAATAATTTGTATAAATATTTAGCCATTCACGTTGAAATCATGTGTAATTAGTTTGAATTTTTATTTCTACGTTAGAACGTCTAATTTTTTTAATTAGTTTGAATTGTTATTTATATTATTAATTAATAAAGAACGAATTTACGAAGGAAGTTTATTTGTTAGATCTTATTTTTAAATGATATTAAAATTTGATAATTTTAATAGAGTAACATTTTGAATGTATAAAGAAAGTTTAATTGTTAATTACAAATGATAATATGGACGTTTTCGATATTTGACACTAACACAACAAAATTCGCCACCAAAGCTTTTACATCTATCAACAAGCACCATTGTTCTAGTGGTTAAGTGATTCGGCTTTGATACGAGATGTCACAAGTTTGAAACTTGCGTAGCGTGATTCGAACACTTATTGACATGTGGTTTGTGTTCTATTGTCTCAGTGATATGTTATATCTAAGTAGCATTTCAAAAAAAAAAAAAAAAAAATTAGATAAAATAGCCTTCACATCTATCACGTCCAAGATAAAACGTTTGCGGTGTACGTGTACAGGTAAAATGCGAAGTAAGTAAAAAAAAAGTGAAATTCAACAAACTCCTTCCATTTATGAACTCTCATTTTGGCAACTGCTCTAAGTTCTTCCTTCGCATTCCTTTGTATAAAACTCCTACCCGACCCGTTAGAACAACATGGTCCAAAACCTTCTAGATGGTTCCTGGTACGCATCACCGTTGCATCACATAAGTTTTCACATCCAACGATCTAGATTTCTCAAAATTCAGAATATAATCCCCAATCCTCCCTGTATCTTCACTCGCGATTTGCAACTTACAGTTATACAGTCTACTAGGAGCGATCCTTATCCACTTAAAATCTCTAGCCTTCGTAGTCCAGTTCGAGGTATAATTCATTTCTCTTGCCTTTAAATTGTTCAGCTCGCTGTCAGACACCATTCCATTGTGTATAGTTGGTTTGCCTATATTTTGGTGTTAGTTTAGGAATTTGATGGGTACTATATGTAGCCTTTTAGTTTTGTGGTGCATGACTGATATGAATGCTTTGTTTTTCTTGGATTTATTATGCAGATTAGTCCAATTGGTTGTGTAAACATAATACAAAAGACGAAACATGCATAGAAGTTCTTAGAAGTACCAAAGAATTTTAACTGCTGGGTGCGTTTAGGTGTAGTAAACGTTATCTGTTTCATTTTGCTAAAATGTCGAAGTTAAAGATTATTTGTTGCATGGATCGATTCAGATTCCACATAGTGCCACAGGGCAAATATCAGGACACAAATTTGGATGATGGGTTTTTGTTTAGAAGAAATACAAAAATATATTGGGGTGTCAAAAATTTCATTTCTTGGTAGGGTGTTGCACAGCCTATAAAAGTCGTAAATTGTTTCCCCAAGGGGCTATTGGATTTTGGAGTCCTTTAATAAACTAAAACCGTCCCCTCTTTCTTTTAGAAAATGTTTAAAACGTTAATCACCAAAAGCTAAATACTGATCGTTTACTTGAAATGTTGTTTGTTTGCATTTTGATTAGAAATTTATTTTAAGAACATAAATCGCCACTTTAACAATATTAACCTTTGGTTTTATAATTAATTATTCTTTGATACAACAGCCATACAAATCACATTTAATCCGTTTGTGTCTTTTATCTTATATACAAACCAAGAAAACAAATGTTCATATGTTTATTCATAGCACTACCAAATTTATAAAACATGGTAGAAAAAAAAGAGGAAAAAAGGTCACATACACAAATTTTATAAAAGCTTGGCCAAGAAGAAACATTTCGTTATGATAGTTGAAGCTTATGATGCATTTTCACCATTATTACAATATGATCATGTTGAAATAAGTTACTATAAAATGTCACGTGTATTTATCTAACTATTTGTTATGTAATATTTTGATTTTTCTCATTTGTATTGTAGATTTTGCTTTAGATGTATTTTAACTTAAAATGCATCAGTTTTGTTTAGCTTGTCAAAATTTTCTATTGAATTTTTTTCCCAGGTTGTTGGTTTTGTTTAGTTTGTCATATAATTTACATTTATTTAATTTTCGTTCTTATTAACCAATTTATACATTATTATATTTTAACTTCAAATTATGTTCAAATGTTATTGTAGGTGAAAGGTGTACCAATACTGATTTGAAACTAGAGTGTATAAAACAAAATTCAAAACAAACAAAAAAAAATTCATGACAATTTAAGATGAGATTGGGCTAAAAACCAAGTTGATGTTAAGTTTGAAATTTTCTATTTGTTTGATATAGTAAAGAAAAAACCTTTATGAAAACATTAAATAATGATTGAGAAAGTAGTAGATTAATAAGTAATCAATATACCAGAAATAAGCACAAATTTTGCCCACTCATTTCACTGAATGGAAAAGCTTGTTATACCTCTTATTTGAAAAATAAGTTGTAAACCTCTTATCATTGATTCAATTCAGCATTCATCACTTTCTATTTCAAAACAAGCAGAATCTTAAAGTGATGTCTTTCTAGTACATGTAGATTTTTTTTGAAAATAAGAGTGGCCATTCAAGCAGATCATTCATTTTTTGATGTATTAGTGAATTGAACCCAAGTACTTTAGAACCTCAATCTAGAGCATCTTACCCCTTGCAACTTGAGTTAATGGTCCTTGACGACTAAACACATATGTAAGTTATAATTTTTGAATAAAATCTTCTTAAATACATGCAGTTTCTGTTTATAACTAGACTACTGGACATTGGTTCTGATGTAAAAAAATATGAATTGTCTAGATTAAGTGTCCTTTTCTCATTTCCGTTGTTTAAAAGTTTATTAAAAGATACATGCTTGGTAATTTGATTGGAAGACTGAAAACTTGTAGTAGGTGAAATCACATCTGTGACTGATTAGCACATTTGTACCTTAGGGATTCAAAAACAATATTATTTCCTACCTACTTACATATATATATACACACACACATATATACATACGTACATATATACATACATACATATATACATACATGTGTGTGCGCATGTGCATGTGCGCGTACATGCCCATGCATGCACATATTTTTATGTGCATGCCCGTGCGTACAGGTGTGCACACATGTATTTGCTGTGTGTGTGTCTATATACATGTGCGTGTGCACGTACATATATAAATGTACGTGTGTATATAAATATGAGCTCTTAAATATTTGCATAAACACCTCTTAGGTAGGGAAATTACAATAACAGAACTGGCCATCTTGTAGGCATCTTTATTACACCTTAAAATATCTTCAATTTGCACATGGGTGATATTGGTGCAAGTGGTCGTTATATGTTTCTTGGCACCACCTTTATAATCCCCTTAACCTTTTGGTATGCTCATGATTTTCATTTCTTTACTTACACCTCTCATTTTGACAAATATTGCTGTTGTGGAAGCATCCTCTAAAGCCTTAGGTCTTAGGTCCTGTGTTTTGATTAGATTTGTCTGATTGATGTATATCTGACAACAAATGTATCAGTTTGAATTTGTTCTTATTGGTGTATGTTCTTTGCTGATGATATTATGCTAATTGACGAAAGTATGATTGAAGTTGATAGACAACTGAAGCTTGTGGAAACAGACTTTAGAATCAAGTGGTTTTAGGCTTAGCAGAACTAAAACAAAATAAACGAAGTGCGAGTTCAGCGGTGTCAGGTCAGAGGATGAAGATGTCACTTTGGCCGGACAAGTAGTGCTCAAGAAGGAATTATTTCGATATTTAGGATCAATGTTGTATTATGATGGCGAGATTGATGAAGATGTTAGTTTTAGAATTCGAGCGGATGAGTGAAATGATGACAAACGTCTGACATTCTCTATAACAGGAAAGTCCCACAGAAGCTTAAAGGAAAGTTCTACAAAACGACAGTCAGGTCTGCGATGTTGTATGATGCAGAATGTTGGTCTACTAAAAGTTAACACGTTCAGAAGATAAGTGTAGCAGATATGCGTATGCTGCGATGGAGTTGTGGTCATAACAAGAGACCGAATTAGAAATGAAGATATATGTGATAAACTTGGAGTAGCACCAATTGAGGAGAAGTTAGTCCAACACCGTTTAAGATGGTTGGGACATCTCCAACGGAGGTCTTTCGAGGCACCTGTGCTCGTTGGAATTATAGGCTGCGTCGAATGCTCAAAGAGAGGTAGAGGTCGATCAAAGTTGACATGGTAGGAAATAAAAAAGAACTTAAAGATTTGAATATATCCGAAGAACTGGTGTCGAATAAGAGCGCGTGAAATTTAGCGATTCACGTACTAGAATCATGAGCTAGAATTTTTTTTTGCTTGGGGTTGGTTTAGAGGTAGTGTTATAAGTTTCAGATTATAGGACTAGTGAATAGGAGCCTAAGATGTAGTGTTTGGTCTTCGGTCAATATTACTATTAGTACCATTATTATTATTATTAGTATTATTATTACCATCATCATGGTTTTTTTATGTTTTTTATATTATATTATTTTTATTTTACATAGGTTATTATTATTATTATTTGTTTACTTGTTTGACTTTATTTTATTATTATTATTATTATGGTGGTTATTATTGTTATTATGACTTTTAAATTGATTTTGTCATTTAGTTTTAGGTTTCATCTCTAGCCGATTCCAACTTGTTTGGGAACAATGACTTAGTAGTTGTTATATTAATTTTATGCCATAATGATTTAAAATTGTTGTCGGATGCATTGGACTTTCACTGTCACGTTAGATGCTAATTATCTATCATGTCATATAGGATATGGCTTCAGCTTCCATGTCTTTGGTTGGCCCTTTGGCTGCTTCTGGAAATTTTGCTAGCCACAATAAGCCAAAGTTATCACAATTTTCCTCTGTTTCATCTATATCATCAAGATCACTAGGCAGTGGAACACAAAAGTTGCACTTACAAAGAAGATGCAGCACCAAGATCAATGCAATGGCTAAGGATTTGTACTTCAACAAGGATGGTTCTGCTATCAAAAAGCTGCAAGTGAGTTCTTGAGCATATATTCCTAGGACATATGCGAAAAAGAAAAATAAACCAGGGAATGTTTAAAAATTAATTTTTAACTGTCAGCCTTAATACCCTCGGTTCTTTTTGAGAAAACTATCTTAGGCTATTCAAATGCATTAAATGCAAATATCTTTTTAAGGTGAAGTACCTTTGCAGATCCATTATTACTATCTCAGTCCTATTTTACTAGACTTTTACGGCATTGCACAAGTTTCAAGACTGTACTTCAACATATTTCTGAATTAATGCAAACCGCACATTCAAACCATCAAATATTATTGGGGAAGAATAAAACCTTTAAAATCATATGTTTGTAGACAATGTGATCTATAGAAAAAAAAGGTTTAGGTATTGATCTAAATTATGAAGCATCTTAAAGTTCTCTCAAGGGCACAACAACAATTACTCATTTCTTAATTGATGCTACCAGCTTGTAATGTATTTCATATGCATGCAAGCACATATGAATATCATATATTAACACACAAACATAGATATTTATGTTGTCTCCCATGAATTGCTATTGCAGACTGGAGTCAATAAGCTTGCAGACCTTGTTGGGGTTACGCTTGGCCCGAAAGGTAGAAATGTTGTCTTGGAGAGCAAGTATGGATCTCCGAAAATTGTTAATGATGGAGTCACTGTTGCGAAGGAGGTACGGTATTTATGAGTATTCAACTTACTATATATGTGATTTTATCTTTAGTTATGTTAATAATAACCGTAGACATGCTGTTACTAGTTTTTCATGTTAATATTTTGTCCAATTATTGCTGCATTAGCTCGTCTGTCATGTCCACAGTTATGTTGCTACTTTTTTCATGTTATAGATGTCTGTTTTAAGCTTGATAGTCGATATGCCTGTGGTTGTTTTGTCATTATTTTTATTATTTTCTGAACTGTAGCATTTATATTTCATGTTTATATCCTGCTACTCTACATCACAACATTTGGACAGAACTTATCCTAGACTTTATGTGCATGGGAGAAATACTATGACCATGCCAAATAACCCTTTTATTCATAGGTTGAGTTGGAGGATCCTGTAGAGAACATTGGCGCTAAATTAGTAAGGCAAGCTGCTGCAAAAACAAATGATTTGGCTGGAGATGGTACTACAACTTCTGTTGTTCTTGCCCAAGGTTTAATTGCTGAAGGTGTTAAGGTATAATATAAATTCCATTTGCTTTAACCATCAATATGTGACATTATTATTTTTTGCTGTTATTAACAACGTTTGTGTACAATATTATGCACAGGTTGTTGCAGCTGGAGCTAACCCTGTTCAAATCACTCGTGGCATTGAGAAAACAGCCAAAGCTTTGGTTTCTGAACTCAAGCTAATGTCCAAGGAGGTACTGTTTGTTGCTTTGTTCATATATTCTGTGCCTGAAATTAGACTAGCATATTAATGTACCATGCCATTTGGATAGGATGTGGATGGATGGAAAGTGCGACTCACTTTTGACTATATCATGTTTTTCAATTGCTTTTCTTTTTTCACTCAATTGAAATAGTGATCAGTGATACCCAATTGTAAGTTATGGCATGAAGCATTGTTGTCAAAAATCTTAAAATCTTACGATTTAAATCCCGATTCAGATTGAATCTCACCCTTACGATTCGATTTACATTCCGATTTAAACTTAGTTAAAAGCACGATCAAAAACACATTCAACTCATACTAGCATATTAAATGTACTTATTTAGATTCACAATTCCCATTATAATGTTTTAAAAAAATGGAATTAAAGAGAATTAAGTTATAAGTTTAATTGTTAAAGTTCAAATGTCAAAATCAACTTCAAAGTGCATACAAACCTTAAAATGTGAATATTTTGAACCTACGATTTACGATTTAAATCTTGTTTCGATTTAAAATTTATACTTTGCGATTTACGATTTAAATCTCATTTTGATAACCTTGGCATGAAGCTCTTGCACACTCTGGAGTCTTTTTATTCCAGAAAAGAGTTCTCCAGCCATATGGTGTTGGAACTCCAAGATTTAAAAAACTTTCAGTCTTATAATGAGAATGATTTTTTATTTTTATTTTATAGTATAAAAAATATAATGTAAACTAAACTTCAAATTATTTCTGCAATGGCATTGCAGGTTGAAGATAGTGAACTTGCTGATGTTGCAGCAGTTAGTGCTGGAAATAACTATGAAATTGGAAACATGATAGCTGAAGCTATGAGCAAAGTAGGAAGAAAAGGTGTGGTTACCCTTGAAGAAGGAAAAAGTGCTGAAAATCACCTCTATGTAGTTGAGGGAATGCAATTTGACCGTGGTTACATCTCTCCTTACTTTGTGACTGACAGTGAAAAAATGTCAGTTGAATATGAAAACTGCAAGGTTATTAGCTACAATATCGTTTGATTTTCTCGTAGGCCATGAGGGTATTTGGGGGCACCATTACTTGCAACTACCAATTCCTCTAAAATCAATGTTTATTGGAAAGTGGTTGTTTTAGTAAATGCTAAATAGTAGGTGAAACAAACTGAGTTATATACTATGCTGCAGGCTTTCAAATCTTGGATTAACATCTCGGTCGAGATCTTAAGATCTCTGGTGAGATGTGCCTTAAACAATTGAAAGGCATGTTTGAATTCTTGTCTCGTCCAAGTGCAAAAAGTGGATCTCGGACGAGATTGCAGGCGAGATGAAAGAGATTCAAAACAATTGCTGCCCCTGTTAGGGGCGAAGTGGAGAGCTGAGCACTATAGTTTTTAAAATTTTCGAACACAATAAACAACAGCATAGGAGAAGGGACAAGCACTATAACACCATTGGGCGTTGGGGTGCTAAAATTCCAAAAAAAAAAGAAAAATAAAAAAAATAAAAAAAGGAGCTTATGTGGAGCCTTTGGCAGCATAGGTTATAAATGCTAAATAGTAGGAGAAACAAACTGAGTTATATACTATGCTGCAGGCTTTCAAATCTCGGATTAACATCGGTCTATATCCGGTTGAGATCTTAAGATCTCGGGTGATATGTGTGTTAAACAATTAAAAGACATGTTTGAATTCTTGTCTCATCCAAGTGCAAAAAGTGGATCTCGGAGGAGATTGCGGGCGAGATGAAAGAGATTCCAAACAATTGCCGCCCCTGTTAGGGGCGAAGTGGAGAGCTGAGCACTATAGTTTTTAAAATTTCCGAACACAGTAAACAGTATAAGAGAAGGGACAAGCGCTATAACACCATTGGGCGTCGGGGTGCTAAAATTCCAAAAATGAAAAAAGAAAAGAAAAAAGGGAACATGTTTATTTATGATCATATTGTGTGCTTCCGAATACATGTTTTGAAACTCCTACATAACATTATGCCATTGGTACAACTACATCCGACCAAACACGAACTTCACTAGTTGTATGGCTATAATATAATGTAGTCTCAAAGTTCTAATTTCTGTGTTAAAATTTTTAAATCAAGGTTCTTGCAAACACTAGCAACAATACACGCCAGTATGAATTGTATTAATGGTGCCCTCAAGTATATGTCATGGCTATATGTAGTCATTTTTATTCCTGTAACTTTTCTGCTAGTATATTTTATAGACATAAAGCTTAATACTTTACTAAAATTGCTTGCAGCTACTTCTTGTTGACAAGAAAATTACAAATGCAAGAGATTTAGTTGGTGTGTTAGAAGGTGCTATTAAAGGAGGGTACCCCATTGTAGTAATTGCAGAAGATATTGAACAAGAAGCATTGGCCACCCTTGTTGTTAACAAGCTTAGAGGGGCATTGAAGATTGCTGCACTTAAAGCCCCTGGATTTGGAGAAAGAAAAAGCCAGTATCTTGATGATATTGCAATTCTTACTGGAGGTGAGTTTATTTTATATTCCGAATTTTCTTCTACTCGGCAACCCAACTATTTTAAAATTATATATTCTCCTCTAGAGGGTTTATTTTTTATCATGGTTATGGTTTACATCTTTATTTTTCTTCTAGTGAAGCTCAATTCACTTTCGAACTTTTGCTTTTGCCACTTAGGAACGCAGTTTAAAAAAGGGGGAGAAAAGAAAGTACTCAGAACTCCAAATTAAACAAGTTTAGTTAAATGCCTGAAATGTCAAATGAGTAAACACTATGTTAGATTGATTTGAAAAACTTGTCAAATTCAAACCGTGCATCCCACTAGCATCACATGGCATCAATTTGCCAGTGGTTCAAATTTGAAGTTGTAATAATTATATCATCGGGAAATAAGTCCTCTGGAAATAACAGTACTTACATTCTACAAATTTCTACAGTCCATTGAGATGGTAAATAAGGGGCAGAAGATGATAACTGGAGCACCTGTGGTGTACCATGTTTTCTAAGTTTGACTTTTGTCTGCAGGAACTGTAATCAGAGATGAAGTTGGTCTTTCACTTGATAAAGCAGATAGTAGTGTCTTGGGTACAGCTGCTAAAGTAGTTCTAACCAAAGACTCTTCTACAATTGTTGGTGATGGTACTACACAAGAAGAAGTAAATAAAAGGGTTGCTCAGATTCGCAACCTACTAGAGGTTTGTTTTTAACTTGCTTATCTGCACCTTTAGTTTTGTAATTTCATGTCAATGTCAAGTTGTTCAATTATTAAGATGTAAACCATCATGTGTATATCTTTAGAATGCCGAACAAGAGTACGAGAAAGAAAAGCTTAACGAAAGGATTGCAAAACTCTCTGGAGGTGTCGCTGTCATTCAGGTGCATTTTAATTCTATTTTAATTTTTCTTTTATTTTTACTAGTTTTCTCCTTTAAACTAGAACTGGTTCTAGGACAAATATCTATATTAAATCATCATCAATTGTGTGTTACCAATACTCACTTTCTCCATGGTCAAAGCTATCATATCATAAGCTCAAGCGAATTATGTTTAGCACAACATAAAAAAATGTGTTGCTATAAATTTCTATTAGCACATGTCCTAGGATTTCTTTATAACTGGTCAAAATAAATTCAACATAAATTTTCAAGTATAAGCATGATTTCATAACATGAGTGCTTTCATTCAGAACATCTTTACACTTCAGGAAGTTTCAACAATTAACATATGGAAATCAAAGTTTGAAGATCTAGTTACCTGAATATCATATTCATCCAGTTACTGTACTACAATAACATATGAAGCTAATTTGATTTAAATTCTCATAAGGAAATGAATACTAGTTTAGCTAATGGTAGCGTATAACCGAGGCTCTTTTCGAACTTAATTGCAGGTTGGAGCACAAACGGAAACAGAATTGAAAGAGAAGAAACTGAGGGTTGAAGATGCTTTAAATGCTACCAAGGTATTATTTCAAATTCTGTACAGTCATGTTTTCCAGTTTACTTGCATTAGTTCTACCTTGTAGTTGATAAACTCAACTGGAAGCTGCCCTTCTTTTTTGTGTGTTTAGGCTGCTGTTGAAGAAGGAATTGTTGTTGGAGGAGGATGTACACTTCTTAGACTTGCTTCAAAAGTTGATGCCATTAAGGAGACCCTTGATGATGCTGAACAGAAGGTTAATAAACATCGTATTCACTTCCATTGTTATCTGGGTTGAGTTGATTGCTAAAAGGGTTTCCTGTTCAAAAAAATTCATGTTCCAGGTTGGAGCTGATATTGTCAAGCGGGCTTTGAGCTATCCATTGAAACTTATTGCAAAGAACGCTGGAGTGAATGGCAGTGTGGTAACTGAGAAGGTATAATATATTTCATATTATATCTTCCATCAAATGTCCATTACTTATTTAGCATAATTTTTAATTAACTGACAATGTTTTTTCATTCCATTTAAGGTACTCTCGAATGATAATACAAAATACGGATATAATGCAGCAACAGGAAATTACGAGGATTTGATGGCTGCTGGGATTATAGACCCTACAAAGGTCCGTTCTTTTGTCTTTGAGAGCAACTGTTTTCCCTATGCCTCTTTGCTTTGTCCAAGTCTCCATTTATCTTCAACCGATACTTTATTCAATGAACTTTCACGGTATCTTGCATGTTAATAAGCAGAGAGGAGTGCTTTTGAATTGCTGAGAAATATAAAATTTACGGAACTTCTTAAAATTGTATGATGATAGGTGGTGAGGTGCTGTCTGGAGCATGCAGCTTCAGTTGCTAAAACATTCTTGATGTCTGATGTAGTGGTGGTTGATATCAAAGAGCCTGAACCCATTCCAGCTGGAAACCCAATGGACAACTCAGGTTCTTAACTGATTTTATCTGTTTACTCCTTATCTTTGTTGAGTATACGTTTTTGATTTATTCACTTGTTATATTTTGATTTTGCAGGTTACGGATACTAGAATAGCGACGAATGGAGTGAGGAAGCAGAGCTTGTTTTTGTAGATTTTATCCAATTTACCATATTTGTTATAGGAGAGTTATTTAGGATTCAGCTCAGTGTGTGTATTATGACAATCCCATCTCATATCAGTGTGCAAAATAAGTTATATATTCTTATTATTAGTGAGTGGGTAAATGATGTAATCGATTAAAATGCAACAATAAAATTTATGCATTTGCTGAGCATTTGTGGTTGATTAGTTTTATGGCATCTTCAAAGTCGGATCTTCTTCTAGTTTTTGTTAGAATAACCTGTCAGTGTACCGAGAATGTATTCACTTGACAAGATCTGAAGCGAACTTGATGAGTTTGGATTGGGTTTGAATGATGAAAAATTCAATAAAGACTCGATTAAATCCAAAGCGATTCGATTGGAAAGATCAAACCAATAAACATCGAAATGCATGCATTTTTACTGTTATTATTTATATTGATCTGAATCGAATTAAAGCTCAAATCAAGTTAGGTCTAGATTTTTAAAATGTATAGTTTGAATCCGACAAATTCTGATCCTTCTAGAACCGAGACATGTCGTTTGGGTCCATCGGGTCGGATGTAATTGCCACTCTCATAGTCATGTAATTAACTAGTAATTTTTTTAGTGCACGACGGAGCCTGAGATTGTTTTCAGTGGGAGGTCAGCGTGAAAGTGTTTGTATCGATGCAAAATATATTGACATAGAAGTTCAGGCAAATTCGACTCCATGAAGCAATTTTTAGGAACTTCAGTCTACCTTCTACGGAAGGTTTTATTTTACAATGCTATAATGATCATATTTCACACAATTCATTGCAACTTACTGTATATGTTTCGTTACAGCTGTTTGTAAATACTTTGAGCTTTTTATAGGAAGAAAATTTTATGTCACGTTCTTTTGGTTTGGAAATTGTTAAACAGAGGAACGTTGAGGTGAGTTATAACTAAGACTGAAGATTGTGAAAAAAGGTAAAGTTTACAGGAGGGAAAATAGATACTCCGCACTGAAGTTTTTAGAAAATACTGAAAGAACAGGGAGAAAACATAGTTATAGAAATGTCAATCCAGTAATTATAGAGATAAAAAATACTGGAAGAAAGAAGAAATATAATTATAGAAGAAAGTGGAAAAGAGGTTGGAGGAATTCTCATTCTAGGGTAATAAGTTTTAAGTACGATACTCATGAATAATTAGTTTTAAGGTCAATTTATATGAAAATGATAAATTCATGTATCGTTATTTCTGTATAACTGAAAATGATAAGTTCATTTATCTTTTTCTGTAAGTTGTCCTTGAAACTAATTTTTGAAAAGTGTCGTCTTTAAAACATATTATCCTACAAAAAACTCCTTTGAGGAAAAATCCCCTTATAGAAATGTCAATTTAGCCATTTTTCTTTATTTTTATAAATGGAAAATCAACAATTAGACATTTTTGTTTTAACAAAATTATTTAATTCAGGATAAGGGACCGAAGTGTTTTTTAATCCAGAATAACTACTTTCTTAAATAACACTTCAAGTACAATTAGTTATAAATGTAAAATATAAAATATAAAATATTATCATATTTCTGCTACATAGAAAAACGATAAATGAAAGTGATATTTAATGATACTTTTTTATATATTATTTGTTCTTAAAATGAACCATTTTGAAATGATGTCCTAAAAATCTATTATCATAAATAAAAAATTCTTTAAGTGAAAATCTAACGGAAAACATATGTTTTTACTCACTGCTTTTCCTGTTAACTCTTTAAAAAATAGATCGATGTTGCATTGACGATGGAAACGTTAAAACCCGTAACTTTACGATAATAGTGATTACATTGGCATTGTGTTATTGTTATCTTTTAACAAGTTTGCAATAAATATGTTAATATTAACCCTTAACAACAATATTTGTGACCTTTAATGACAATTGAACGAATATAAATTGCTACTTGCTACCATATAGATTAACAGATTATTAAAATAGTGATACTGGAGTTTAACATTGTAGTAAACAACGATGGATATAGTTATGTTAAATACTTAGTTAACCATTCATGCAAATGTCTGCCTTCATAAAATTGCGTCAAATTATCACATACAGCATCAGCGAAAAGGTTAACCAAAGGAACAACCAAATACAATACTAAGTATACTCCAAATATGATTCAACCCCTAATATAACCTGATTACGCTCTTGGAGCAACTCCAACAAGGGCTAATTCAACCTTAATATTAATATTAAACAGCCATTTGAGATAAAACTTCAATGGTGTATCTTCAAGGGCCAATTCAAGATTTTGAAGTGGTCCCCGATGCCTATTTAGTAGACGTTTAAACGCGGACGTCTATTTAATAAGCGTCTAAAGTTGACACAGGTATTTAATTGACGCTTAAAGTATGCGTTCATTCGAAATCTTCTATTAAATAAAAGATTAATTGTCTAACGCCTATTAAATAAGCGTCTGAGATTCATGTCTATTTAATAATGCGATTAAACTCATATTTTTATTAAATATGCATTTATTAAATAGACGTCCGACTATTGGGGATTCAAAATAATTCAACGTTTGAAGATGCTCTTACTAATGATTTCAGCGAAAGCCAAACAACTTTTTCAAAAATAGTGATGCCATCCAGCGTGGTTAGGGCTATAGTGGAACGATGTCTAGATTGATAATAAAATTAAAAAGGAAGGATAAAGTTGTAATTTAGTGTTTAAAATATGAGGAAATGTGCCTACTTCATTTCAAATATAACAATATTTTATTAACATGGCGGGTCTTATTCATTTATTAAATCATGTGATAAATGATTGAAATTCAATAGGACACATAAGGGATAAAGGAAATAAGAGAGGATTTAAGTTGGGATTTAAGTAGATTCGCATATGTGTGTGGCAAAATAAAAGTTTGGTTGAATGATGTTGAATCATATCGTTGCTCATTTTTTCGCAAGCAACTAGCAAGCCTAATTAAATAGAATGTGGTCCAATCAAAACCAGCTCAACTGATCCGTGGTTGTCCCAGTCAAGGGTCGGTCCAAACCCATGGTCTCAAACCAACCCTTCAACACAGCAAGACGCCATGGTAAAGCCCGGCCTTTTCAAGCAACCTTCACATGAATAAGACCAAGATCGGATCCAAATTGGTCCCGCCAGGCTCTTCTACATTGGACTTCTAACGTCTGTCTCTACATTAGTCAACGTCTGGCCCCTATCTAAGCCCGTCTTGGCAAATAACACGTCAGGAAAGAATAGCCCGCCCTCGGGCATTGCTTTCATACAGTCGGATCTAGCCGACACCCTCCTTCCGTCCCAAACGTTTTGCGCCCGGTCCATTACCCGCCTTCCCCACGTGGTCTTTAGCTAAATTTCAAACCTATTCCGTGTTGCCGACATCTGGTCAGCCAACTAGGCCATATGGGTATTCATGTGAAAGATAAAGCTGTCACTTCATCACACCATAGCACTACCAGTGGGACGGCTGATCTGATAGGGCTTACCATCAACAATAAATGCGCATTTAATGCAAATCTATGCCTTATACAGGAGGTGATGAGTGATTGCTGCTGGAACTGGGTTAGCCCACAGTGGAAGGTATGAGTGAATTTAAAAAAAATCCTTATTGGATCTAATATTGGACATATGAAGTCTAATTTATTTAGAACATATCAAAATTTACTTTAAATAAAATATCATATTTCATTTAAATTTATAAATTATTGATAGAAATATATTTAATTTATGTTCAATTAAATATATAAGTATGCATATATATCATATATACACATATGTATGTGTATGCATGTATAACATGACATTCCATGCAAGGTATAACATACCTGTATATAGATGTTGAGATTTACATCGCAATAGACACATTAGCTCATCCTATATGTATTGCGTGTTGTCCAAATATATATGTATGTATTTATACTTATTGTTTATAAATATTAAAGTATGTATATGCATACATACATACGTACGTACATGTGCGTTTATATATATATATATATATATATAATGAGAAAATATTAATGATTTATATGCATGTAAATATTATTGTACTAAATATTAAGTAAACACAAACACATATAATATATAAGTTTTTTTAATTACTATAATATATATATATATATATATGTATGTATTATAGTAACATTATTATATTATATATTTTAAATATATATATATATATGTATATAAGTATATATGTAATATTTGAATATAAATATGTGTTTATATAATATATATATATATATATTATAAAATTAAAAATCTTTTTTCAATAAATTATTCCAGATCGAATACACTGTAGAACCAAAATTGGATTGTAATTTTATTACAATAAACTATATATATGAATTAATTACTAAAAAACAATAAATTAATAAAAAATATGTATATACTATATTTTTTGAATTTTAAACTTTCAAAAAACCAGGGATGATATTTTAAGGTTTAACAAAAATTCCATAATTTTCTCAGTCAAAATATTATTTTTCATTAATTTAATAGTTTCGGCCGAAATATAAAATGATTTTTTTTAAATAAAAATTGATTTGAAAAATATGATTTTTTGACTGAGAGTTTCTATGATGACAAAATAATTTTATAAATTTTGAAATCTAATTTTAAAGGCATAATTTAATAGTTTTGGCTAGCAAAGGAAGGAAGAAGGCAGCTAAAAAGTCCTTTTAAAGTTTGGGTTAGGTGTCTTTATATAGTGATGAATAAAGGAAAATTTGGATCACATCTCATACCATTTCTCATCAAATCTCAACCATCCATCTTCAAACCTCTCTAGCCTTTTTAGTGCCTCCTACAAGCCATATCGCGGGCTAACGGCCCATTTAAGCTCAAATAAATACTATTTAAATCTAATTTAATTGCTTGTCGATATCGCATATCGATCGATACATTTATAACTAGTATAAATATATACAATAATATTTATTTCTCAAATCATATTCAAAATTTTATTATCAGTATTTTTTAAATATTAATTAATTTATAACAATTATAAACTAATTAAATCGTTTGGTCTAAAAAGAATTCACTATTTCGGTGTGTGACTCGTTAAGTGTAAATTTGGTTAGCGATTAACATCGAACTGTTCGAATGTTAATGTTCACACATAACTTAACAGGTGGTGTGGCATTTTGGTCAAATTTATCTCTTACATAGTTTCGATAAAATCCAAGTTTACATTATTAAGCGTTACTCGATTGTAACATTTATTTTACAATAATTCTCTTCGTCAAAACTATATCACTTTGGACTTATGAAATTTGGTAATGGTCACAATTTTAACATCGTCCATATTCAACTCTATAGTCCACACAAAGTTCTTGGTTCAATAATAATAGTAATTATTAACCGAACTGCTCTGGCCAAAGACTTTGACTTTGAGTTGACCGTGATACTAGCCCCATATAACTGAGGAGATGAATCCTCTCTTGAATAGTGCTTCACTTCCAATACTCCTAGTCGACCCAACTTTAGTCACTTGATGGACGTCATGCCATGTTTTGACTATAATCAAAGCGGAGCTTTCATATTGAAGATCCACGGCATTCTCAAGTCGAGATAACAGTGTAAATCAATCACATTGATATTTTTTGTTTGACCATAGTTATATTAACCAATAGAAAACTACCGAGTGAGTCGTTCCATGGTTATCTAATAACTATCAGTACGTAACACCTAGGTGCCCTGGTAGTTATGAGTAATACACTGTCTAACATTTAGAGAGCATTATGTACTATAGTTTCCACGGATACATCGATATCCAATCTCGATTCATCTTGACTAGGAACATTTAAAATGGTATATTTGTTTTCACTGTGATAAATTACTCATGGTTACAAAATTTTGTAACCACTTTCACAAAACATACCGTTTATGGATTTTCTACTAAATATATTTTAACTAAATTAATTAATTAATATAACATAATATATCAAGTATATAATAAAAAGATAGTACTTATTATTTCAAATAAGATTGGTTATCGAGTTAGATATATATAACAAATTACATAATTGTCCTTAGGGCGTACCCTAACTTTATCAATTTCTCATACACTGCCTATCTTCTGACTTACTTTATAATTGTCGACTATTCAACTCTACAGTCAGATCAGCGGTCGAGCCCAATTTTCGCCTTTTCTCACAGCACAATCTCAGTCATACATTATCCATTCCAGCTACTATAAATTCCCTATGTAATGATACTTAAAGGAGGTTGAATTCTAGTTGAACTGGTTGGATTTTAGTTGAACTGGTTGGATTCTAGTCGAACTGGTTGCATTCTGGTTGAACAATCGTCATTATCTCAGCTCAGAGATCCTCTCATAGAAAATACAAACCCTATGCCCTTGAGATCAGCTACTCTCTTAGTCTTTAAGTGTTTTATTTCTTATTATTCACTTGTAATTCCCCATAATTGTAAGAGAAATATATACTAAGAGAACTTCACAATGAACGTAGGCAGCTTTGTCGAACCACTCTATATCTTGTGTTATTTACCTTTCAATTGTGTATTTAACTCTTCATTTTCCATTTTAAGCCTAGTGATTAACGAGTAACATTTGCTCTTTATAATGCATTAGTTTCATTCCGAAGTTGATTAGAAAACTATTCAATGATTTTTTTATAGAAAGAAAAAAATGTTGACTAGTTTTCTAGCCAACTTCGGAATGAAACTGTGTTATAAAGAGCAAAGGTTACTTGATAATCACTAGGTTTAAAATGAAAAATGAAGAGTTAACATTTTGACGCTAGAAGGAGGGCCTCCCTCTAAAAGCACTCCCTTTTCCACAATTTTCTACTATGAAAAGGTCTGGTCTGACTTGTTTCCATGGACAGTCTTTCGCCATTCGAAGGTAACAACTCCAATGTGCATGAAACCAATGACAACACTCTTGCTAGTGTTGTCCAACCCAACATAGGCTCGGATGAAGAAAGATGGCATGATGTGAAACTACAGCTGTCAAACATGGGTCAGTTGACCTGCGAGTTAATGGCTTGAGGACGCCGTTGGATGCTCAAGCCACTCCGTTAACTTCATCCCACCATCTCCTGCAACAATTGACCCGGTCGATCTACCTGCTCCCAGACAAATGCCTCATAGCGGCTACGATCTCCTAAACACAACCGAGGCCCAAGAGAGGGTGGTGCTAGAAACTCTATCGATGAACGTCCCCGTCAATCCCAGGAGGTACGCCTCACGTGTGCCTAGTCGGATTAATCTCTCCCCAGATGTGGCTTTGCCAGTTAGGCCAAACCATTGTCGTCCCCCCAAGCGGAACAACCACTAGCTCCTGCTCAACCGCGGACTTCTGCATTTGACCGTCTCAATGGTGGCCCCCTACCATAAGCAAAGCGTGCATGGCCCCCTCGACGCACTCCCAATCACACAGGAATGTGGATGAAAGCAGGCAAAGGAGAGAGCAGGCCATGCAATTCAGACCCCCTTCGTTGCATAGGGGGAGATCCCTAATTGATAGGTGTCGTTCTCCATTCCATCGCCGATCTCATACTCCACCCCAGCCCAGACTTGGTCCTAAGCCTATAGTTGGCTAGAAATCCTACATCATGCCGGTGCTAACCTTAGGGAAGAAATGCATGCCCTCCGCGAACAACTCAACGGAATGCTAACCTGTAGCACTAGAGGCGCGACATTATCAGATGACGAGAACGGAGAACCGTTCACCAATGAAATCGTAGATACTTACATTCATCGATGGTATGCCTTGCCGTCGATTGATAAGTACGATGGTAGTACAGACCTGTATGATCATATCGGGACATTCAACTCCATAAACCTGTGCCGGATAGCTCTCTGGCTTCTCCAAGTGTCTACTCTTCTCCTCTACCCTTATAGGACCGACCTCCTGTTGGTTCTCGCACCTACGATCAGGCATCATCCACTCCTGGACCTAATTATGCACAGACTTCAAAATTTGTTTCTTCACTTCCCGCATGCATGTAATGTTAGCCAGTGAACTAGCAATATCAGGCAGAGTCCTTCTAAGAGCTTGGAGACTTATGTCATCCGCTTTAACAAAGAATCCACTCGGGCTAGGGGCGCGGACGTCAACAGCTTGATCGTGGCCTTATGTTCAGGGGTTCATTACAAATCCAAGATATGGAGAGAACTCCAAAAATAGTCAACCTCGTCCCTAACCGACTTCTACCATCGGGTGAACGACATGATGAGGATAAAAGACGCAGATCTTTCAAATAGTGACAACGAGGCGAGGCGCCCATCCAGATCGATCCTCGCAGCAATAACAACCGCTGTAACAGCAGTCGTCAGACCAACACCCGAAGGCATCTAGAGAACGACCCTCTCTACAAACCCAAGTATCATAATTACTCTCGCTTAAAGATGGACATCACTACCATCTACCATACCGCCAGGAACCTGGTGCAGTATCAAAGACCCCACCACCATCAGAGACGGGAAGCAAGAGGTACCTTGTTGCAACAGTAAGTACTGAGAATTTCATCGAACACCCATTTCATAATAGATTGCCATGTGCTCAAGGATGAGATCAAACGGCTCATCTAGGAAGGTGTACTTTTGGAATTTGTTCGTCACCAGGTCGAGCAAAGGGAAAATAGTGAAGAACAGCCTAATCAACCCCTTCAGCCTAACAACACAAATCTCCAAGCCATTATAGAGGTCTTAACCATATGCGGGGGTCACATGTGGCAGGCAGTAGCGGGGGGGGGGGGGGCTAGTCTGGGTATCGGAGAGAGGTAGGTGTTGCAAGGAAGGTTTACTCATTAGAGTCCCGGGCATCCAAGGCGCCCCAGTTGGAATCAGATGGGTCGATCGGCAACACGGCCGAAGATAAGGCAACAGTCTCTTACCCCTATCATGACCATATGGTCGTCACTCTTGGCTTAGCTAACTCAAATGTGTATTTAGCCTTTGTGATGGGGGCAGCTCAATCAACTTCACGTTCAAGATGTGTTTGAGCCCTCAGGTTTCCTGTCTCCAGTCTTACCCCATGCGTCTTGCCCATTTATGGCTTTGTGGGTGTAGGCATTATTCTGATAGGCACAACCTCGCTCGTAACAAAATTAGATTAATCTCCCCTCACTGCGAGGATCCAAGTAAACTTTGTAGTGGTTGATTGCTCATTTGCTTCATTATGAAGTTCCCTGTCCAAGATGGGGTCGGCGATATTAGGGGCAACAGTAGAAGGCAAGGAAATGTTATAGAACTTCCCTTAGGTAAGCAAAGAAATGAGTTATCATACTACAAAATGAACATCCAACAATCAGCAGTGGTTTTTTTAACTAGTCCAGCGAGCCGACCAACGCCCTAGTTTTTTCCAAGGTCACCCCTAACCCCGAAGCAATGGCGACAGATCCCACTTTCTCATAGTTAGCCGACTTGTTTGAGATCTGAGGGCATCGTTACCTTGACCTGACCCTTCGGTACAAATAAGTTTTCAATTATGATGTGGAAAAGTTATGTACATATGTTTTTTTCCATTCTACAAATCTTTGAATTAAGGTTGCGTACAGCTCGCCTCGCTATCACACATCCCACACTAGAGTGAGAAAATCAATATGCTTAGATTCAGCTCGGAATCAGCAGTCGCTTCATACCCAGCAACGTGTCACCTAGGAGAACCCCACAACTTGTGCGCTTGGGTTCGAGCCTAGGCTTGTCTGCCACTCAACGTTCGACCACTTGAAGCTCGAGAGAACTCATGAGAAAACTTACATTTTAGCTCATGCCACTGCAATTCAACACTCTATATCCGGCCATCACTTGGCTATCTCAACGACTTTTGCTTCGAGATCAACGGTCGTCTCGTACCCAGAAATGTGTCACCTAGGAGAACCCTATAGGCTGCTTCGGGGTCAACGACCATAACTCTTCATTTTCCATTTTAAGCCTAGTGATTGGTAAGTAACATTTGCTCTAACGCATTAGTTTCATTCCGAGGTTGGCTAAAAAACTAGTCAACAAATATATTATGATAGTGAAATGGCAAGAAACATCATTACTGGGTTGTATAATTTTAGATTCGGTTGATTTAAAAAGAACTAAAATTTCATTCTATATAGTTTGAATAAAAACCATGAGATTATCTCGGAACTAGTTTAAGCATTGAAATCAAATTCGGATCCATGGGAGCCTTTAATTATTTTTGAACGTAAATTTATACTCAAAGAATAGGAGTTGTAATATTTTTGAATAAAAAAGATTAGATTTGTGTTATTCCAATGTGAAAGGTGTTACTAAAATATTTTTCAGTTTTAAAAATGACTAAAAGTGCATGCAACAAATTTTTTTATAGTTTATTTAAAGACAGCGTTAAACTAAATTTGTTTGATAATATTCTTTTTATATGTTATATCACAATATATATTTACTTTTTCCAATAAATAAACAATAATAAAATTTTGAGCTAGAGAAAATGCATAACAAAAGAAAAAAATTAGAGAGTGAAAAAAATTAGCGTGGAAAAATAATATGTAGAAAGAAGATAAAGTCCAAAACCAAAATCAAAATATAAGAGTTATATATATAGCTATGTTATAATTATTTCTAATCTGAAATTTATTAAGTAGACTGTTTAGACCATGCCAAGCGAGAGGTAGATTGCTTGATAGTGGACTTTTAATGGGAGATAATTATAAGTTATGTAAGTCAAAAAACAACTCTCCACATTATTTTGGTAACATGAAAAGTTCCTTATTCAATTGATTTTAAGAAAGACAACTATTTTACTGACTTTCTTAAAGTCTATTAAGTTATGGCAACAATACTAAATAACGTGGTTGCTTTCCCCAACCATTATAAGGATGGATAAGAAAAGATAGTATAAGTTAAAGTTGTTGCCTTTTCTATTTTTCCTCTACTTTGATAATTCTATATAAACACTAATACTTATATTTCTTACAAAAAAATTCATATTTTCTCTCTACAACTTAAATTTCATTAAGAAACAATGTTGAACAATCAAAAGACAATGGTCCATCAGGTTTTCTTCTCCAAACTTCCAACCCAATCAAAATAATTGTACATTCATAGGTACTCTCCATCAACCTTAAATGCAATAGGTATATAAAGCGAAAATCAAACATGCATGTTCAAAATCCATTTACTATCAAAATCATTTCTTCCAGGGAAGTTCAAATTACAATTCAAAATTACATACCAACTGCAACCACTAATCTCAAGTTAGTTGTCATCGAACACAAAACTTTGGTAGGAATTTAATCTGAAGTCATCAATATGGGTACTAAGCCAAATTCGTTTTGAGAATAAAAAAACTTCACATGAAGATAATGTAAGGGTTATAAATTGTATTAGTGTAAAGTATGCATACATGATTGAAAAATGGGAAAAATAGGCGGAGTAAATATCATCTAGTCATCAAATTTCAAAGGCAATGAAACAGGATAACAGATGACATATATCAATGAAAAGCATTACTAAAAATGGAAAAAACCATATCAAATTTGCACGCAGAGCAGCGAGGGAAATGGCTTTGATAAAATCGTATTCTTTCTTTATTTCGTATTTTTATGTTTATGTATAATAAGTTAAAGCTGTCTAGTAAGTGGCCTACTGGATCCTAAAAAGACCAAATACTATATGGTGTAGATAGTCTGATACAGGACCATATAAACGATCTAGTAAATAAACTACTTGACTGTATAAATGGCCTAGGGTTCTAGTCGGCACCAACTAGAATGGTACCAATCAGAGCTTCATCTGCTTATAACCAGGCCCAGATTGACCTTTCCTTCCTCCTGCGCTTCAAGGTCCGAACCTGGGTGACTTCCCATCTCCATGTCGTGGTATCAGAACCTCATAGCCGTAGGAATACATCTATAAATACCCCATAGCATCATCATTTTGAGGAGAAGAATCCAAGAGCACCTAGAATCCATATAATAAGGGGAGAAGCTTCTGGAGCACTTGCGGATAGTAGGGAAATGTCCAAAAACACAACTACAAATATGAACTGATCAGATCCACCATCTAGGAACACCACTGGCGATTGGATCAATCCTTTTCAAGATCTAGGGAAGCCAAAACCCAGTCAACCTAGAGAGCAGACTATTTGCAATTATGGTAACTGATCCACAGAGATATGGAAAGCGCTGTAGCAATTATAGATTGAAGAATCATAATAAATGATATAAAGTGCACGTAAGTTAGAGATTGTCAAACCACTATAAATAATTTGTGTGTAATTTACCTTTTCTACACTTTATTTCCTACTTTCTATTGTATTCATCTGTGATTTGTGATCTGAATTAAAGTAAGAACTTAAAATATATTGTTAGTGCATCCTTGCCTTCTTTGCATCGTCATGCAAGCATGGACCTCCTTTATCTCCTTTAGCATCCGAGCAGCTACATTATCTATTCCGGTCAAAATTTCCCTCCCCCACCAACTTGCAAGAAATGGGTTCCCAAGCCTATCTTCCTCTATGATTTCTCCCTCTACCGAACCTCTTGTTAGTACATCGACCCATATCATCATCGACCTAATCCCTCCTATTCAGGAAACAATTGAGCAGATTGGTTCTCTCCACAATATTGTCCAGTCCATGCCATCTCTTTCGATGTCACTACAACGAAATTTTTTCCTATTTTGCCCAACCTCCTATCTCTTAAACACTATTGAGAATTCTTGGGAGCATAGCGAAATTAAACGGGATACAACCCTTTTAAGCGTTATTATTTTAGATTCAAATCGAATTTGTGAGGATCGATCCTTATATTACCAAGTTTCAGGTGATGCCCTTATTTTGGCAACTCAAGGAGAGCTTGGTGAGTGGAATAAGCTTTTATTAGAAGACAAATGTAACATCCCCCATTTTGAGGTCCAAAACTAAGCACTGCAGATGCTGTAGTCATCTATAGCATTAATCTCCGGTGAGAAAATGTGTGTAAGTTAATGGTATCCATAATAGTAGAAGCACAAGAATATGAAATAATTTTAAACACGGTTTCAAAGTAAACGTTCACATTTCATTTCAAAGCCATATTTTCATATTTTGTACATAATCTCAAACGTTGTCCAAGTTAAGATAAAATAATTTAAAATTACAAAATACTCCAAGCGCGACATATGAAGATGCCTCCCTTGGTTGATCAAAGTTACTAAATAGACAGATACATATACTGTCAATAAATTCATACAACAAGATATAACACAACTGATAATAGTAATAAATAGACTCCTACATAGCTAGCTTTGCCTCTTGCACGTCTCCGAAAGCTTTATTCGTCAAAATCTACTTAACCTGTAAAGCCCTTACTCTCGACCTACTCAAATCAAATTTTGAGCATCCAAGAGTTTAAGGGGAAAACATAAACTTCGAGTCAGGCAATAAACCTGATGTGAATAATAATATGCCATCGATTTTACAGATATTCAGTGAGACCACGCCGTTGAGTGAAACGGCTTTTACCCTCACTAATATCCCTTTTAAAATATATCTTTTGCAAATTAAATTCTTGAAACCAAACTGGTTAAAATAGATAATATAAACAATAACGTGCATGCATGGTACATGGGTAATCATGACTATCCATCAAATCAGTGGACTATCCGTCCCATTGTTTAGTTTTCATAGGGTAACTACCAACCTACATGGCTGACTCGAGCCTACCAGATATACCAAATTTTCTAACTGACTGTTAGAAGAAAAATGGACGGTCTATCCACATACACTTAGCCTAATGTTTACTTGACTATCTTTCAATCTCATAGTTTAGCTAGACTTACTATGAACCTAAAGGTTTTGCAGGCCAACCTATAACCTATCCATCTTCATGTATTCCTTTCTATACATATGCCTACTTTTAGTCTTACTCTTGACAAAGCCCTACGCACTAGAAGTTTGGACTTATATCAACTAGGGGCTAACAGCTGAAGTATAAGGCGCTACCCTATATCGTTCCTATCTAGTTTTCTAATCTCTGAGTCAATTCATCCTATCACAATCTATCCAAAGGTGATAAGAATAATAATTTCTTTAGTAAAATTATGGACTAAATACCCATTTCTATTTTCTTGAAAACACTTTCTTTATAAACGATTTAACTCTTGAAATCATATCTTTAAAACAAGAAAAATTATAGCCCTTAACTTTATCCCATAACATTTATGTCATGATATATGATTTTGTACAATAATATTAGTGAATCTCTAAACCACTTGGAAGTTAACTCACTTCGAAACCATTGGCTATAAAGCCAAAACAATATAACACCTTTATATTGATAAAGCTCTATAACCTCATTGCCATTAAGGGTCTTCGTCCTTCTTTAATATAAAAATAAGTTAAAGCCTTTTAACTTTTAAAACATAAGGCCTTAAGGCCGATAACATGGACGTTGCACTTCATAGAATGTTGGCATCCTAAGGTATAAAACTTGGTTTGCATAGGAATAAGTCTTAAAAGAATAGAGTCGACAAAGTTAAATCTCAACGTCATTGCCTTAAGGAAAATTAGCGGCTTAAGTAGAGCCCAAGTCATTAGGAGCGGCATCATAGCCCTCTTCGAAAACATATGGTTTTGAATAAAGGCGGCATCGTCATCAATGATGTTGATATAGAAAAAAGCGACATAGTTGCCTATATTGTCGAAGTCAATAAGTATAAAAACATGTTGCCTCATTATTACCGCTATAAGTTACTTATAAACCAATGGAGTTGGTGTCCTTAATAAAAATAAGCGACATTGCTTTCGTCGACGTCGACAAAGATAAAAGTGGCATAGTTAAAGTGTTTGAGGGAAACAAGCGACGTCATTCTCTTCGAAGCTCATGATGTCTATGCCGATGTCGGCTCCAACTTTCCTGAATTCATTCCATAACATCTAGAATGATATTCTATGTATTCATTAAGGTCGGCAATGTATAACAGTGGCATCGTGGACTTCGACAACCATGACTTCGAAGTGGCAATGTCGTAAATAACCTAAAAACTACAATTTTGCTATTCAAAGTAATTTCTTTTAACCAACTCCTTAAATTGTCAAAATACTATTAGATAACAAACTTCTTTATCAATATATTTTATAGAAAACTGTTATAGAGGAGATTATTCATTTTCAAAATGCAGACCATTAACTTATATTAATATTTTAATATAAATATTAAGCTCTTCTAGCCCAATAAATTTATATAAAATCATAAACTCATGGGAAAAATCCTCAAAAATCATAAAAAATCCAATTTATTATATCCTTTAATATATAAAAATTTCAGGACTAAAAACATAATTTAATTATTTTACATAATTAAAACCCGAAATATCTCATTTTCCAACCTTAGAAAATTTACCAAATATTCTCATTAAATCGAAAAATTATGAAATTAGAAAAACACATATAAAATAATGTTTCTAACATCATATCAAAATTTTAAGTAATTTGGGTATCATATGATAGGTTTTCTAACTCAAACATATTACTTAATTTCATAAATAAATTTCATAAATTCACCAATAAGCATATAATCATTCAAAGTATCATAGCATGATATAATATGAGCAAAAGAATTTGATTTATACCTAAAACCAAAATTAATAATTAAAACATGAGAGGCATAACTATTATTCACCTTGCATGGTTTAAGAAGATTGAGATTTGTATTTGATTTGATTCCCCTATGTTTTGATCTTTCTTTTCTAACTTTTCTTCTCTTGAATTACCTTGCTATGACCGGCTCTCTTTTAGTTTTGATTTATTGAATGAAATGAGGGAGAAAATAAGAGAATAAGGGTTTATGTTTAGGAATTCAGATCCATTCCCATTTGTCCCTTAGCATATATTCCTCCTTCTTATTAAGTTTTTAAACCATTCTTATTAACTCATTCGTTAAGGCACGACCCCTATTAATTATCAAATTTCAACCTCCTTAACCTTTTACATTATTTTATTTAATTTATCCAATTAAATATCCTAAATAATGTTAGTTAGAATTAGGGTTGTTACAACAAATCTTAGGACATAAGTTATATCTACTCTAATGATTCTACTGACTACATTCCCGACCTTGCATGCTTTTATCTGGATATGTAGACATTATAAGACATGATCACTCTAATGTGGGTAGTGACACCTCCTCTACCGAGGAAGGATAAATAATTATTTCCTTGTAGTTAGAGCATTTCAGCTCTACTTATATACTTTAAATGTTTTGGTTTGAAAATAAAAAGTAGACGGAGCACTATATAAATTGGCTAGCTTTGCTAAAAAAGGATTTAACATATTTGAATAACAGAGATCCCACCTCCTAGAAACTAGCACTAGGATCACACTCAAGATCATGGACTCTACCACACCTCTATCTTGGGTTGTTTGGTCATTTATGATGCATATACATACATACATACATACATACATATATATATATATATATATCAAAACTAGGTCTATTCTTATCCACATTAAAATATATATGTTTTAAAATTGAAAATTTAAATATAATCAACCATTCTTTTGGCATGAGCAAGGTGTGAAATTTATTTAATTTAGAAATCCGAGCATGTTATATATATTATATGTATGTATGTATGTGTATATATCATTTAAATCTGTTTTAGTTAGAATATGTATGTATATACATTTATAATTCTATAGGCGAAGAGGAAAAAAATTATTTAGACCCCTGTATATATATATATATATTATATGTTATATAATATATATATATATATATATTTAAACATAAAAACATATCTAGATCCGTCGGTTGTGGAATGTTGGTTGCTTGTTATTCCTCTCTGAATCACTATTCCTTCTCCTTGAACCTAGTGTGTAAATCATAGTTTCAAGGCTTCAACTAATTTTTAATGGAGGCTGGGATTGTGTCCTAATTTAAATTAATTGAACTTGGAAATTAGCTAAAAACACTGTTGCATTAACACCTTGCTGTAACTCGGTCCTTAGTAAAGTTTAAAAAAAAACCTTGTACGACCTTTGTTGGAGTACAGTATACGGCATGAGTTCGGTTTCTCATAGATCATTTAGACAAAATCCAATTTATAGTCTTTATTAAGCTAAGATTAAGCTACACCTTTGTAATGATATTTTGTTCAAGTTTTCTTTTGATCACTGCTATATCTGTAATATCCCGGAAATTATAACAATATCAATTTAATAATCTGTTAAATAATTAAATTGATATTGATGATCTTTGATAATAAGATTTGAATTTAATTTAATAATCTGATTAAATTAGTATTAATTGGTGATTTTATCTTTTAAAAGTTAATAAGATATTTTCTATTTGAATATATATATATTTATTTATATATATTGTAAATAGAAGCTTTGGGTAAATTGGGAATTTAGATTTAATTTAATTGAATTTGAATTTAATCTTTGAAATTCAAGAGAATAAATATTTAAATTGTTTTGGATTTTAGAATATTTGTATACACTTTTATTTTAAAATATAATTTGTTTTTGTTTCTTTAAAAAGTAATATATATAGGTAAGTATTAATAAATAAGAAAAAGGATTTTTATTTACTTTTAAAATATATAAAACATAAAGGTATGTAAATTGTATATATAAAAACAATAAGCTAAAATGGAAACATTAAAGCTAAATTGAAGTTAACATAAAAACAAGTTAATAAATAAGAAATAATTTTAATAATAGAATAACATGTGTAAGATAATTAGCATTCAAAATGACAAGTGTTAACATATTAAACCATCTAAGCATAGGTGTTAAGTAATTAGATAAGGCAAAAGACAAGTGTCATCTTTTTATTTTCATTTTCTTTAAATTTTATTAAATCCTAATTTACATTATATAAACAAACATCTTCCCTCTTCCATTTCTTTTTCTATCTTCTCATTTTAAAAGCAAGTGAACATAGCCTGTAGCCTCATTTTCTAAAACCAGAATCGAATTCCTCAACCCAAAGAAATTTTCATAAACTAAAATCTGAAGTTCATTCCTCAAAACAATCATAGAAAATTCAAAACCCTGTAACCTCCTCAAGCTAAACAATCAAAAGTCTTCTGTTTGCATTCATTTGCAATCTGGAATCAATTCAAGAAGCTGTCTGCATTCATTTGCAATCTGGGATCATCTCAAGTCTGTCTGCAAACATGCATTCTTTTCAAAACTCGCATTCTCTTCAACCTGGAAGCATGTTCAAACACTCATCTCTGCATGCAAATTTAAACAGCAAGCAACTCAGTTTAAAAGTCAAATAAGCAAGGCAATTCAAGTTTTAAAATACAAAAGCAGTTTTCAAAAGCTAAAGGCTGCCTCTGTTTAAATAAGGTGAGTAACTTTTAAAAACTTAAAGTAAAATATGGTTGCATGCTAGTATGGTTGAAATGAATAAGTATTGCATGAATAAGTGAGAATCTGATGTGAATGTTTATAGTGTGTATGCTGTTAACAATTAGATGCTCTGTTCATCTTCTTTAAATGGTGAGTAACATTACTATTTCTAAAAGTTTAGGTTTATGAATAAGATTGCATGTTAAATCTTTGTGATAAATATGTATTGTTTGAATGTATAAGTGAAAGTTGCTGTGAAAACAATGGATGTATTGTATGCATGTATGACTATGAACTCTGTTCTGTTTTGTTTGTCCAGACTCAAGAATTCCTTTTAAAATCTCTTACTACTTGATCTTGTTCTTGTTAGGATTTAACTTACAAACAAAAGTTGTTGATTTATCATAGAAGAATGTTTGAAAATTTTAATTAAGTCAACTTTAAAGCCGAGTGTCTCTGTAAACCAAAAACAATATGTACATCTATATAAAAGTGAAAATTCAAACTGGGTAATTCGTAAATCCAGGAGTATAAGTTGATTACTTATACTAAAACTCGATTTTTAAAACATAAATCATAATTTATAGTTTAGAAATAAAGGAGCAGTTTTGGTTTAAACTAAATATGAAGTTTTGGGTAACTCTGTTGGTCTCGATGGTTTGGAATGTTGTAGTTTTCAGTAATGATAGTGGGATTATCAGTGATGGTAGGAAAATTATCAGGAAGGTGTTTAATTCATTGAGAAGGCAGCGGTGGTGAATTCTTTTCTGTAACCCTAGTTTCAACTAGGCTAAATGATTTGGTCGGCATGACTTCTATGATTGATCGAGTGCAGTGAGGTTTGGAGAAATGAAAGTATGGTCATTGACGAGATTATGGCCGGAGTTTCAACATTTCTGATGATCGGAGTTTCTGGGTCGTGGCGATTACAGGTTTGAAGATGATTCCAGGTTATTGTTCCAGGTGGGTTGAAGGCCTCGAATTTGATTTCAAGATTTGTATAGTGATCTGATGATCGAGGGATGGTGTGAAGATGGTTGCCGATGTGGGAAAGCCATCGTGGATGGTCGGAGGTGACTACGTCTCTGGTGCATGTGCACGGTGCACGGAAATTTGGGTTTTGGTGAAGTCTGTTTTTACAGAGGAAGGTCTCGCGTTTGTTTGTGTTATTTCGAGAGAGACTCGAAGTTTTAGGGTAATCGACTCGAAGTAATCTAGGATGGGCTCGAGTAAAATAGATGTTGCCAGGTTTTAAAACCTGTCAGTTTAAGTTTTAAACTGAATTTAAATCTCTAAAGCAATATTTAAACAGAATTTTTAAATCTAAAGTTTAATCTGGAATCAAATGTAAATCTGTATTTCAAAATTGAAATTTAAGGAAGTTTTTAAATTAAATTGTTTAAATAATTTAATTGGTTAGAATATATATTAAAAGGATAGAATTTAAAAGTAAATTGATTTAAATTCTTAAATTCTTTTACAAAATTAGTATTTCTCCACCATATGATTTAAGAGTTGTAAATGGATTTTAAAGTTTGTTAAGGTTAAATTTTTATTCATTTTAAATCTCATATTTAAAATGGAATTTAAAGGAAATTTGAAAGTTAAATGTTTCAAATATGTTTGAATGATAAATATCATTAATAAGGAAATGTTTTCTTAAGACTTAATGATTTGTGAGGAAATTAATGAATAATTAATTTAATTGATTAATTAATCATTTGGATTAATTAAATAGGTAATTAATGGTTTAAACAAATTAATTTATGACTAAAGAATAATTAATTAGGAATAATTAAATTATAATTAAGGATTATAAATTAGAGTATTAATGAATGGTTAAGAATTAATTAATAGAGTAATTAAATAATAATTAAGTTATGGTTAACACTTAATTAATTAAGTAATTAGAGATTAATAAATTGGTTATTAAGATTTATTAATTTGAAATTAATAATAATTAATATAAGTTAATTACTTAAGGAAAGTAATTAAATAATTGTTAATGAAGGTCATTAACTATGGATTATTAAGTAATTAATTTATGTAATTAATTTTAATAATTAATTAGATTAATTAATTTAAAGATAATCAATTGTAGAATTTGTTTTAAATGAATTACTTAATGGAAGTAATTAAGAATTAATTACTTATTGTAATTAATTGAAGTTAATTTGATTTAGTTTAAGTTAATTAATTAAGTTTAATTAATTTAGAATAATCAAGAGATGATTTGATAATAATTACTTAATGTAATTATTAGGGTAAAATTATTTAGGGAAGTAAATAATAAGATAATTACTGGAAGTAATTAGTTGAATAATGATTTTATTAATAGAAGTAATTTGAGTTAATTACTTTGAATAATTAATCAAGGGATTAATTAAGAAATTAATTAAGAAGAATTAATTTAGTAAATGAAAGTAATTAAGGGTAGTTAATTACTGATTGAAGATTAATCAAGGTGATTAATAAATGTTGTTTAATTTAAAGTTAAATACTTAATGTAATTAATTAAAGTAATTAATAATTAAGTTGTAATTAAGGATCATTAATTAATATAATTAATGATGTAATTAAGATTGATTAATTAAGTATAATTAATAAATGAAGTGATTAATTAATGTAATTAATTAAGGGTTAATATAATTAATTATAGTGATTAATTTAATTAATTATAGTTAATTAATTAATGAAGTAATTAAAGGTTAATTACTATAAGTGGTTAAGGTTAATTAATTTGAGTAATTAATTAAAGATAAATTACTTGAAGGTAATTAAAAGATAATTAATCAAAGATGATTAATTGAAAAAGGTAATTAAAAGATAATTAATCAAAGATGATTAATTGAAAAAGGTAATTAGAGGATAATTAATTAATTTGTAATTAATTAATGTTTAAGTAAGAAGGATTTATAAAATAAAAGTAATTAATTTAATTAACTTTAAATTAATTAGAGATGATATAGATCATTACTTATGGATGGATGATAATACTGAATGCTTTGCATTTGATTGATATCTCTGATGAGATATATGCTATGTGATATGGATGTTTAGTTGAATTGTGATAATGGATTATCTGATGATATTGATAATGTTGATTATCTATTGTGAATTATCTTTCTAAGTGTATAAAGATAATTGAATTAAATTGTTTTAACCTTTAAAACAACTTGGCCTTAAAAGATACGTTTTGGATTTCGATGAGACCGGGATCGGGTTTCCGTATACCGGATTTCCAGGTCTGGAGACCCGAATACCACATCGATCCAAATTAACGATAGGTCGTGAATCTCAAGTGAAGATGAAGATTCAGAGTGCAAGGGTTATTGTCGTTAACTCTGAGGGTGATTCCAAAACGAGTGTAACGAGATAATGCCTTCGGTTTCGTTCGAACCCGGAACGAACTTGTATGGATTGAATGCTTTTAGCACATCGTCAGGTGGACGATGAGCATTCTAAGATAGATGTGTTCTTTTCTAAGGTAATCGTGACCTCAAGCCTCACAAACCGGGAATGGCTAAAACAGGGGAGGTGCAGCAAGGTTAGTGGGTAGCACCCAAGTAGGACAAGATTACCTCTGTCTAGATGTCCCTTTCTATTTTCGACTTAGTGTGTGCGGTTGAATCATGACAACCGTGGGGTATCTTGTGCGGGAATTATCCAGTAAGGGATGTTCCGGCCTTGTGTTGCAGGGGATTGGGAGTGATCCTCGGTACGGTGATCTAGGCCACGTACTGTGACGGGCGGTACCCCGGTAGCCCTGCCATTGTATGGAATCCAAAATCAAATAAGTGCCAACGGACTTGATTGTATAACCCACTTTGTGGCTAGTATGCTGGAATTTAATAATGTAACAATTTCAGCTATTTCATATTTATTTGAAAACCCTAGACCCTATTATAATACAATCGAATTTCCTATCAAATGTTTTGGTTAGCGTAAGGTAAAAACTTACCCATATTTATTGGTGGGGAGTCTTACGTGATATCTTTTCTTTCAAAAGGTTTTGAAGTTAAACAAGTTTAACCTGTTACTCACACCAGACCCATGTCTGACCCAAGTTGTTTATTTCTGTTTTATAAACTCTTGGGTACTCAAATTTTTACGAGTAGCCAAGGGATTCAGGTTTAGCTTTGACGAGTAATCTGGAGGAGCAATGGAGCAGGAGGCTTCGGCGTTGTAGATATAGATAGTAGTTTTCCGCTGTGTTGATCTTTGTATTGATCTGTATTGTGTTGAGATGTATTAACTAGACAGATGTTTATAACTGTCTAGTATGTGATGTGTAATCTGTGTAACTCTGATAGATGATGTATATGATACTATGTAATATTTATGTGATATATTATATTTCGTTTCGTTTCCGCTGTGAGTATCTGTTGTTGTTTTCTTTTCTCTTCTTCTCTTTTCTATTTCTCACCCCTTTCTTTCTTTCTGTCGATGCGATTTTCCGGGAGTGGAAAGCCGGGTCGTCACAATATCAATGAGATATCTAAAGTTTAGTCAATAGTCAAAAACTCCAATAATATCTTGCATAAACCACTTTAAAGTTATTGGTTCAATCCGATAACATTTATCGATTAACCGTTTTACTCTGGTGATAGATTTTAACTTTAAAGTCCTTGGTTCAATCCGATAACATTTATCATTAACCGTTTTACTCTAGCAATAGATTTTGACTTTAAATTGACTATTAATTACAGTGCTAGTAACCTTCTAGAACAAAGAGACGAATCCTCTCTTCAGTGGTATTTCGCTTCAAGTAGTTCAACACGCACCTAACTATAGTCGTAACATGATTGTGATGTCATGTAATTGACCATAATCAAACTATAGCCTACCTACTTAAGATCAATAGTACTCACAAATCTGAAGACTATTATACGCCGTTACATGAAATCTTCTACTTTGACTTAGTTGTGTTAACATATAGAAGACTCTCGTTGAGTCGCTCTGTGATTGTTATAAACAACCAAAAGTATATAATCCCTTGGTGTATCCAACGTTCATGAGTAATTAGTCATCCATCGTATGAAAAATAGTATGTATACTAATCTCACAGATGCATCGATATCATTTTCTCGATACATCTTAGCTAGGAAAAATTTAAGGGTAAGTATTTATAGGTTTGGTTCAAAACATATGGTTATGAACACTTTCATAACTACAATTAATAAACTACTTTTCTTAAGGATTTTCTACTTATATACATTTATTGTATTCATATCAATATTCATATCACAATATAAGAACACATATAGTAGAAAAAAACAAAAGCATACTTTATTTCATAAAGGATGCTTATACAAGTGATAAGTTATATAATAAATTATATAATTACCCCTAAGGCATAACCTTAACTCTACCAATAATTAGGTAAAAATTAAACCACTTGAAGTGAAACACTGTTTAAGAGAGAATTCGTTGTTAGTATCACCGTAAATGGTACACAATTTAAAGTCATGGTTTTTGTCCAAAGCACATCGGTTAATCGATAAATGTTATCGGGTTAAACCATGAACTTTAATGTTGAATTTCACAATCAACCATGGATATTATTAGAAGTTTGACCATTGACCGGGCTATAAATATCTAATATAGTGGAAATGGAAAGAAAATGTGAACAATACATCATTGCTTATGGTGTAACTTAAATGATTAAAAATAAGATTTTACCTAAATGATTAGTAAGCAACTGAACTCGCATCCACTACCGTGCTTCAGCAAAGTCCATAATATTTAAATTGTTTAACTATTACGAAAAGCTAAGTTCATACCAAGAACTCGCATAATAGTATTTGACAATATGTTTCCGAATTCAGAATTTATTTATAAATGTTAATAGTCAAAATAGAGAAAATTATATTAATATTATTTTATTTATCTATTTATTCAAAGCACATAAATTAACTAAAATGGTATACAAATATTATGCATTTATTTAGTTAATTAAATGGACTAAAATAAATACTTAAATAATTATTGTTTTTTATTTCGTCCCAAAATTTACAAACATGTTGTAGTAGTATATATTCGACCATAAAATAGTGAAGGATGGTTTTCATTTCATCGAAAAAGAGTATTGATAAAGAGTTTATCAAGGAGTGAAGGAAGGACAAAAAGGTGGAATATATTAGATATTTTATGCCATTTTGAAGGTATAAATACCACCCTATTTCATCGTTCTTTTCATTATATTGTATTATAAAATCCTAGCCTCCATTAGAGAGAAAATTTAAAGCCTATAGCTCAACCTTGCAAGCAAAGCTAGAAGGAAGAAGAAATAGTTCTCCAGGGAGAAAATAATTCGCAATACGAATGATACTTTATTCAAGCAGAACCCTCATTTGAGTCTTGGGGTTCGAACCCAAGACCTAAAACCCCATTCTAGAGCATCTTATCACTTGTCAGTTGAGCTAGTGGTCATTGACTTATCGACCAACAATTTCATCTAAAGTAAATTATTTTCAAACATTTAAATTTATATTATAATTCGTTATTGATATATTTATATTCAGTTGGAATGATTTAAAAACGATTATATATAACATTATTTAATTAATATAATTATTCAATATATATGTACACACACATATAAATATATAATATTTTAATAATTTATATACAGTAAAATAAAAATATTATTTTATCTTAGCTTAAATGATTATTTCTAGAGAAAAATAATTTTTTTGATTTATTTATATTAATTTTCAAAATTTAAATATTAATATATAAATTTAGTTAAGCATTGCATTACACATGCACACACTCTCTCTCTATGTATTTTATTATCTTGAAAATTATTAATATGGTATGTTTATGTGATTTTTATCAATTGCTTTAATTATGAATTTTATAAATAGTGATATATATTTAAAACAAATTTAAATAAATAAAAATAATAATCCAAAAAAGATTATCTTTTGAATCTGAAAAAAGAAAAAAAAATCATATTAAAATATTTTTATTTTATTTTTTAACATGGATATATCAATTATTATGAATTTTGAACTAGTAAAATATATTTAAAGTAAATTTATAAATAATCCAAAATAAAATTATTTATGAATCTCATAAACAAATCTATAATTTCTACACATTATAACATTTTTAATAGTTATATCAATTATCATAAAATCTAGAATTAGTCAAATATATTAATAAATTATATGTGCGTGTGTGTATATTGTAATTTATGGATGTACATAAATGGTATTTATAGATACTAGTATAACATATACCCCGTTGTGTCAAAATAATATAATAATGGACTTCCAATGTTAATTATATACATTATATATAATTAAAGAATTATTATTATAAAATTAATTCAAAATAATTCTCAGTATATCAATTCAAACATTAAATAAGATTTAGTATAATCTATATTATTCATGATAACACATTAAAAGATCTAGTGCATAATGTAAAATGAAAAAAAATGAAAATAAAGTTTTCTCTATTTTGTCCCACCATCCAATGTGCTTGATCCAACAGAAGTAAAATAATCAAATATTAAACAATTTGGATAAATTGGACATATTTTGGAAAAACTGAGTTATTTAGATAGAGAAACAAAATTCTTTTTCCTTTTTATTAGAAAAAGCAATAAATTTCATTTATACACTTACTTTGGATTGCCATTTAAATTTTTAGTAATACTTGAAAAAAATAAAAACAATGGAACGTAATTTTAGTTTTTTAAATTTTAATTATTAAAGTTTGAATTCTTCATGTGTTTAGTTTATTTAGAAGAGTAAATCTTTAGAAATTTAATTTTTAATTTTTTCCATTTTGAAAATTGAAGTTTCTAAATTTGAATTATTTCAAAATTGATTTGATTGAGTTTATAGTTTCCCCAAATTGAATTTCTTGATTTGATTTGTCCTTTATTTGAATTCTTAAAAGTTTATTTTATTTTCTGATTACATTTTACTTTTTGTTAATTTTGCATTCTTTTAATATACATTTAGATTTTTTTATTTTTTATTTTATTTTTTAAATTCATTTTTAAAACTAGATTTTAAAAATGTGAAAGTAAAAGCGTTTAAAACATGATGATAAAATGGTATTTCACTTGATACTTAATATAGAATACTATGTTCAAATATATATTGTTCCCTAAACAAGTTTTATATAATTATATTCCACGAATGGTCTAACACTTGCTTCTCATGCTCGTTGTTTTTTAATTTTATTATAGTCGTATCCTCGGTAGAGGAAGCAAAGCTTCTACCGTGTGACTCTAGTTGCAACTTGCGAGACCCTATCACTAGCAAGTTGTCTTGCTATAATAAAAGTGAATCTCATTATTTCTAAACCGTAGACCAGCACATACTAAGCTACACGACATTTTCCCACTATTATTACGAGCGTTACAGCACGCGCTTCATGCGTGATGATGACATGCGCTTTACGTGTAATTTTTTTTATAAAGTGAATATGTTTAACATATTCAAAAAGTTTATTTGTTGTTAGTTTGAATTTTTGTTCTTCTGATTCTATCTTAGTTGAAACATCTAAATTGGTGGTAATTTGAATTTTTGTTTCTATTAATTTGTAAAAGAAGTTAATTTGTTAGATCTTATTTTAAGTTGTATTAAGATCTGGTAATATTTTAAAGAGAAGTTTTGAATTTGTAAAGAAATTTTATTTGTTGCATGCTATATTTAAACTCCACTACGATTTAGTAATATCTATGAAGGTTTATTTATTAGATCCTATATTTAAAGGACATTGAGATTTAATAATATTTATAGAGGGGATTTTGAATTTATAAAAGAAGATGGATCTAATTTTTAAGTGATAATAAGATAAATGAGCATTTTTTTTAGTTTACGCTGATATCAAAAGAATGTGATATCAAAGGTACTATAACTATTATTAAATATGTGCTGAATTATCTAGAAGAATCTTTTATTATCTTATGTGCGTATTTGTCATATTCTCATTTCAGTGAGAAAACCTAAAAATATATTCATTGAAATATTTAAGTTTTAATTTAGTTTGAATTGTTCTGATCCAGCGTAGAAATGATAGGTTAGAAAAAACAGAAATTGTTTTTTGTTTTAGGTGGTTGTAAAGGGAATAACATCGATAATACTTGAATTTATAAGAGTGAAGGGTATTTTGGAAAGTTCATGGTCGGACCAAAAAATTGCGCTTCCAATCCAACTATTAATAAAGATATATACGAGCGTTACGGCACGCGCTTCGCGCGTGATGAATACGCCTGAATTGTTTTTTTACAAATTGTATTTGTTTAATATGTTCAAAAGAAAATGATTTTTACAAATATTTAGCGATATTTTTGTGTTGAATCACACGTAGTTAGTTTGAATTTTTATTTTTAAGTTGCAGTTCTATTTTTTTTAGTTTAAATTTTTATTTATATTATTAATAATATAAAAACGAACTTGTAAAGTAATTTATTTATTAAATTCCATTTTTAAGTAATATTAAGACTTAGGTAAATATTTGTAGAGGAAATTTTGAATTTGTAGAGGAAGCTTAATTGTTAGATCCTATTTTTAAGGGATGCTAAATCTTAATAATAATATCTGTAAAGAGACACTTTTGGTATTTCATACTGACACCAAAAGAGTGCGACGACAAATATATTACAATTGTTAATAAAGAAATACATATAAGGGTATTTTTGGAACTTTGTGGTCGAACCAAAAAATTGCGCTTTACGCCTGAATTATTTTTTTATAAAGTGAATATGTTTAACATATTCAAAAAGTTTATTTGTTGTTAGTTTGAATTTTTGTTCTTCTGATTCTATTTTAGTTGCAACATCTACATTGGTGGTAGTTTGAATTTTTGTTTCTATTAATTTGTAAAAGAAGTTAATTTGTTAGATCTTATTTTAAGCGGTATTAAGATTTTATAATATTTGTAAAGAGAAGTTTTGAATTTGTAAAGAAAATTTGTTTGTTGCATACTATATTTATTTTAAGCAACACTAAGATTTAGTAATATTTATGAAGGTTTATTTATTAGATATTATATTTAAGGAATATTAAGATTTGATAATATTTATAGAGGGGAATTTTGAATTTATAAAAGAAGCCGATCCAATTTTAAATGATATTAAGATAAATGAGCATTTTTTCGTAGTTTACGCTAATTCCAAAAAATGTGATCAAATGTATTATACCATCATTAAAGCTGTGTTGAATTATTTGGAAGAATCTTTTATTATCTAAATGCGCATATTTCACATATTCTCATTTTAGTGAACACGCAAACCTAGAAATATATTTATTGAAATATTCAAGTCTTAACTTGGTTTGAATTATTTTAGTCTAGTGTAGAAATAATACGTTAGAAATAACATAAACTATTTTTTGTGTTAGGCGCTTGTAAAAAGAATGATATAGATATATAATTATATATGAATGAAGGGTATTTTGAAAAGTTCACGGTCGGACCAAAAATTTGAACTTTCAAACCAACTATTACTAAAATAATAAAGATATATAATTAAATTATCTTTTACATTCATTCAAACTAACTCCCACCTCCTAGTCCCCAACAATAAAGACATACAATAAAACATAAAAGAAAAATTAAATTTTAAATATAGAAATCAAAATACATAAAAATGTAAAAAACACAAACTAAAAAATATACGTAGTTCACAACGGTATGAGATCGTTAAAATGGGTTTTATATCTTTATTGAAAGTTATTAAAACCAGATAAAGTAACAACATTGAAATTTTTGAATTGTACCTCGCCATTGATCAAGACTTTACATACATACATCCATCCATCTTTTGTTAACAACCATCTAAAACACCATTTAATATTAACCAAGTAACTTCATCGGCAATGAATGGTTGAAAGATGATATATGAATTTTGGAGATTTGCTTTTAATCAAATCACATAATTCAAATCACAGTGAAGTTATAGTTTCACTAGTAACCTTCAAACCATTATTAGCTCTAACAAACTAACATCCATTTTTTTCACACGTTTTTCCTGTGTTTTTACTCATGCTTACCAAACCAGATGCACTTATTCCAACAGCAACAAGATCCCAAAATAAATAAAAAATCGAAACATTGATGAATAAATAAAGAGCATTATTGCAATATCTCAAGCACTTTCAGGTATATGCACCGAGATAGAGAGATAAAACTGGGCTCCACCTTCAGAATTCCATGGGGAATTTGGAGAGTATTCCTATCTTAATCGGCAATAATACCCGAACCTGGTTCAGGTATTATAGAATTTTTGATAAATAAATATACTAGGATTGCATGCTTTATAAGGCAGCTATGTATTCATTGTGCGGTTAAAAATCACAAAAATACATACCTACCTTATAAAAGCTGGTTAAGCATATAATTACTTAATATGGATTGTCACCTAGGATGGATTTGTCATTGGCTCACGCCTAACATAAGAATGGTTAAGGGAACAGCAACAAGTCTTCACATTAAGTTTCATTGATTTGATGATTATAACTTTCTAGTTTATATTATATATAAAGATCACAGATATTAAAGATCGAAACACTTTGCATTTGCAGTAATGTATGCCATCTTCTGTTTCCTTGATGCAGCAACCTTCTTTATTCAATTATTATATTACCTGCAAGCAATTATTCAAAGGAGTTCAGACGAAAAGGGGGAAAAAGAGAGAGGAAGGAAATCTAACTCTGGAATCAAACTAAAAACTGTGTGCACGTCCAATTTTTAGTAATTCATGCAAAAAATGTCGAGCAAGAGAAAGGCATGAGCATATGTGTGCGTGTGTAGAGAGGGAGAGAGCGCGCGCGCTAAAGCAGTCTGTACTCCTCTAGCTGTCTTAAAAGATTACAACTTTATCCCCAACTACTCCTGAATTCCACTTACCAATTTACTATGAGCAATGCTATTCACACCATGATTTCCACTAAAAATTACCCAATCAAAAAATGATAAAATAGCATTATAAATATGTTTAAAATTACCCATTCATTCCATATTCCTAACTCGTTTGAATTTCTCTATTCAAAACCTTGAAACTCTCACCATTGCTCTCCTCAAATTCTTAATCACACTTAGTTACAATTTTGTTTATATGAATGATGAGAAAAAAAGTTGACGAGAAGAAAAGTTATCTCAGATAAAAGTTGAATGGTAAAACATAACCATCTTTACTTCATTATAGTAGTCATACCAATTTTGTTTGTCTCTTTATGAATAAATACTTTGTTTTTCTATGTGAAAAGGAGATCATTATTTGTTCTAAATTTCTAATTTACTTCAAAAATAAGATAGTCAAATTTGGATACTTCTTACCGTTACCTTGTCTCCTTGCGACATCATCTGTTATCTCATATTTTTCTGCATTGCAATTTGAATTAAAGTGAAAATGAACAACCCTTTGGTTAAAATGAGAAAGCTGACGTGTTTTTTATTAGAGTTTGTGTGGTGAATAAGGTTAGTATTAAGTGGATATGGATAACAGTTAGATACGGGTAATTTCTAAAGGAATATTTAGGAAGATCAACACTCATTAATATAGAAACTCTGTTTCAAAATGCGCCAAAATACAGATAATTACCCGCACATGTAGTGCAGGCTCACAGGTAAGTTATTGACTTTTCCATGGCAGTAATAATATTTAGATATAGTTGATTCAATTTTTATTTAAATTTTATATAGTTTGGGTCGTGACTTGTATCTAAAAGACTTGTCATATCCTTCTCTTTAAAATTTAATACACACTGTGTGTGTGTGTCCTTTCAACTACAAATCAAAATTATAGGATGATCTTCCTCTTCTTAATCAATCCAACAACCAAGAATCAATATTTGTCACACACGCACACACAATTATTTTCCGAAATATGAATTTTGGCCCTTTGTTATTTTAGATTTTTAAATTTATATATTTAAACTATAAGATGGATTATTTTCCTTTAATTCATAGTATTTATTTGTTTCAGGATATAGTACAACTACTTTAACGAGAAGTCACGATCTGGTCACGATCTTCACCTCAGATCGTCTACGCTCTACTTAAGCTTCGTCTAAGCTCTGGTGGCATCCCTAACACCTAGTGTTTCCATTAATCGTGAAAATTACAAAATTTATTACATAAAATTCATTATGTTAGGTATTTAGACCATAATCTTAGTGCCAGTATAGTATATTGCTTGACCTTATATTTCTTTAGTCACTAATTTTTACTTTTTATATGATACAAGGGTATAAAGAAAGGGCAGTTGTTGAAACTTCTGAAATTTAGATGGCAAAACCTTCACCCAAGTATTGGGCTTTTGTATTAGTTTTTTGTAAGGACTTTTCAGTTATTATTTTTCTTCGCCAGTTATTATTTTTCTTTACTAAAAAGAAGCTTAATTAGGAAAATCAACAGAGCATTGATTCAATTTTGATCAGAAAGGAAAGGCATTACATCCAAAAGACTTTTGATATCATTTCTCCTTAAATTTTAAATTTCTTTTTAAAATTTAATATATTTCCTTTTGAACTATAAATGAAAAATCAATCCAACAAATAATTAAGAATCAATATTTGTGCTCTTATATATATGTGTGTATGTGTATGTGTGTGTAAATATACACACTCACACTGTTGCTGCTATTATTATTATTATTTTGATGTTTATAGATTTTTTCTTCATAACTCACATATAATATATTCAATCGCTGATTATTTAAGAAAATACTTAATTCACAACTAGCTATATTTTAGACGATCAACTGTAATTCATAATATTTATTTGTTTCAAGATATGGTATAACCACTTTAAGGAGAAGTCGGGGTCTTCACCTCATATTTTCTAGGCCCCGCTTAAGCTTCGTCCGAGCTATGGTGACAACCCTTACGCCTAATGTTCATCTTGAAAAATACATATTTATCACAGGTAAATTCGTTATGTCAAACATTTAGACCATAATCTTAGTGCTAGTATAGTTTATTGCTCGACATTTGATTTCTTTATTTGCAAATTTTACTTTTCACATGCTATAGGGTCTTAAGTAAGGCTATTAACGAGTAACCGAAAAATACGAATTTTCCACATCCATATCCGAAATGAAAGAAATATCCAAAATCCGTAAAACAGATATCGACGAGGATATGATGGTATCTGTATCTGAAAATTATCCGTCCAATTTCAATCAAGATTGTAGTTGAGATTATGCATATTTGACCGCATAAAATGATCGATATCTACAGTTTTATCATGGTAATGATTCATGTTATGCATGTATAAATGAACATTTGCTGTCCAAAAGTGATTGTTGTCATTGTATTTTTTTATTTCTTGTATTTATGTTAGCATTATTCCTAAAATGAATTTAGGTTGAACCAAAACAATTCATTTATTGTTTTGACTTTATTAATTATGCGCGGAGCGGATAAATAATTGATATTCGTCTGTATTAGCGGATATAGATATTGACATCCAATACGGTACAATTATCTTATATAAAACAATATGATAAAAATAAGTCAAGCCAGAGTATCATATATAAACCAATACGATACTCATAATAATTATCATATTGTTTTATATATGATAATTGTTGTTAGTATTGTATTAATTTAAATACATTGATTTGAATTATTTTTATCATATTGTTTATATATGACAATTGTTGATGGTATCGTACTGATCATAAACGATACTTAGGCTAGATTCATTTGTTGTCATATTATTTTATATACAATTATTTTAGTTAGTGTCATACTGATTTATATATGACACTTTGACTTGATTCTTTCCTATCATATTGTTTTAATGTGACAATTGTTATTGTTCGTTATCCATAGATCTTACTTCACTCACACTAGAAATAGTCTGACCCATGTGATTTTTTTAATCCTCGAGTCAATCTAAGGATTTTATTAGCAAGATAGGTCAGCATGGACTGTAGCAGCACTCTTATCCTTTTCCACGTTTTGGGGTTTTGGGCTATGCAGCTTTGAACCTAGTAGTAGTTAGTAATCTATTATGGTATGTATGCTATTTTGTATTTTGGGAGTAGTATTATGAACTATGGACTATGTATCATGGACATTACTATTCTGACATGTATTATGTATTCTGTTGTTGTTGTTGTGCTGAGTTGTATGTTCTATTGTATTATGTGCTATGTAACCTGGAAAATTTATCTTGTACCATTGCTTTGAACCGAGGCTGAGCACAAATGGTAAGTTAAAAAGTCATAAAAATTTTCATGCCAGTGTTAGTTCAAGGGAGTGAGTACAACATTTAGCCCTATCGAGTCCCATTCTCCGTGCTTTCCGACAGTAATACTTAGGATTGCTCTTGGTTGGCATGGGTATAGGGGCCGGGCGTTAAAATTTCGGATGCGGATGTAGATATATCCGTTGAAATGCCTAGTTTTAAGGGAGAGCAATGGTAGAAACATTTGCACTCTAGATGGCAAGTCTTCAAGATTATGCATATTTTACTACATAAAATGATTGGTATCTACAGTTTTACCATGGTAATGATTCATGCCAAAGATTATTGTTTAAAATTAATTCATTATGAAAACCAATATGTAATTTTGAATGGTAAAACATAACCATCTTTACTTCATCATAGCCGTTCCAATTTTGCTTGTCTCTTTATCCATAAATACTTTGTTTTTCCATGTGAAAAGAAAATCGTTATTTGTTCTAATTTTCTTCAAAAATAAGATAGTCAAATTTGAGCCTTGGCAACGACACTTTAGCCGTCTGTTATTTGCAGATGTATGTAATAATCCCTTAAATGAGAATCAATATCGAAATCAAAAAGTGCCTCTGTGAGGGCTTAAGTTAAAAGAGGGTGGAACGATGGCAGATCTCTCTACATCCCTAGCTTATGAAAGTAGGTGTTTTTATATAAAAAAAAAGACGGTCAAATTTGGATATTTCTTACTGTTACGCTGTCTCCTTGCGACACCATCTATTATCTCATATTTTTCTGCATTGCAATTTGAATTAAAGTGAAAATGAACAGCCCGTTGTTAAAATAAGAAAGCTGACATGTTTTTTTATTAGAGTTTGGGTAATGAATAAGGTTAATATTAAGTGGATATGGATAAAAGTTAGATATGGGTAATGTTTAAAGAATATTTAGGGTGAACAACACCACTCATTAATTTAGAAACTCTGTTTCAAAATGCGCAAAAATACAGAGAATTACCTAAACATGTAGTGCAGGCTCACATGTAAGTTATTGACTTTTCCATGGCAGCAAAAATATTTAGATATAGTTGATTCAATTTTGCCCTTTTCCAAAGATGGTATGTGCTGCTTCTCAACATGCATACCATTAAAAAATAAAAAAAAATAAAAAAGGAGGAGGAGGCAATCAAGGTTTTTTTTTCCAATGTTCTTAAGTCTGTGCATTTTTCCTAATATCAAAAAATTCTACAATCAGTAAAACAATCAAAAAAGGAAAGAAAAAAAAAACGGAAAAAAGACACAGAATAATAAAAATCAAATTATCTAGACTTGAGCTTCACTCATAATCCACAAGGGATGTGCAGTTGTGCATACGCTGCTTACAACCATTCAAGTAATCCAAAAAGCAATAATACTATAATAACTATGTTTCAGATTCTGCACCCTCAACTTATAGTCTCAACTCCCTGATTACCTTACAGTGTTAAAAAAAATCAAAACCTACAAAAATGTTCATTTATATTTATATACTGTATTTTTCGGAGAAGTTAAAAGAAATAGAATATTTAAAGCAGTGAAAACTCAAATACGATCATTTTCTCTCAATTACATAATATTTTAAAGAAAAATATAAATAAAATATTTTTCAGAAAGTAATAAATGCCTTGAATTGGTTAGTATGATTAAAAAAAAGAAAAAGAAAATTAGTTCAAACTATTTTATAATAATTTTTCAGACAAAAAATCAAATTTAAAAAGTAAGAATATTTCTAAAGAATCATAATTCTTTAAAAAAATCAGAAATTTCCTGAGAAATTCATCTGATATTCAAACACTAAAAATATATTAGAACCATTCAAAATCCAAACAAAAGAAGGGGGGAACTTATATCTAAATAATGTCACCTGTTTTAAAAATTAATAATTAATCAATTGGAAAAGGTCCAAAAATTTCTTTAAAAAAAGTATTTTATTCATCTTCACTTAGTTTCAAATAAGAAGCAATCTTTCTCGAACAATTTTATGTTATTTCAATCTAAAGTTCTTGTAAAACAACATTGTATTTAAAACATCAACATTAATGAAACAATCAAAATATTTAAAGATATTATTTTTCCTAAGTTACTTAGATTCAAGTTTCAAAATATTCCCTGCTCACACTTTTATGCAATTCATGGTAACTTCCTTTTCACATACACCTACAATCAATATCGACAAAGTATGGGGAAAAAATCCAAAAGAAAATCATTATTGCTTTGATTACACAACTATTATTTAGGTTTTGTATTAAAGATGTGGAGTTGAATGGAAGTCTTTACTAGCTTGAGAAAGTTCTTCTTTTTGCTCATTTGAAATATTCAATCAATCGTATACAGAGTTTTCGAACATATAACTAAATCGATTTATTTCATTTAAACGACCCGTGTCCATTCAATCGAACAATATCATCACATATACCTACATTAATGTGTAATACTTCTATAAGGGATTCTATTGTTATGTTTTTAATTTATATTTTTTATATCATATAGTTATTGAATGAAAACTCATGAGATTATACTGTTCAGCTTCTAATTATAGAAAAAATGACTAAATATGATATATGATTGTATTGATTTCAATAGTTTCATCTCTTTAACGCATTAGGCTACATCGTAAGGAAACCGTTAATCGGCCCCAAAGAATTCCAGCATATAATTATCATGTACTTTATATGAGGACTACATCCATATCTGATATGTTTAACGATGCATGTGGGAATTAATGGTTATCATGACAGGGATGATGCCTACATACATCTGGTGTCAAGAAGGGTTACAACACTCATGTACAGTATGTTAAAAGAGAAGTCCTGAGTCATACCTTGTTCAAGAAGCTTACTTGGGCAAACCCAGACAGGTGAGGGCCATTTCGGCAATCTTGTGCATGCCAAATTCAAAGCCTGTTTCCTCACTTTCACGTTGACTTCTGAACCATCGTAAGGAAACACTAACCAATTATCATTACCAGGCCCCACGAAATAAACACAATTGCTCCTTCCACCCCATTTCTCAGGGTTCGAACACGCTATCACACAATGCCCCACAACATCTATGAATAAACACCAGTTACCCAGATTTTCCTTTTTTAGCCACGTCAGTCTTTCGAAATCCAATCTATAAACATCAATCGTAAACTTATTACGACGTAACCCCATACTAACAAAATCAACCAACAATATATCCCCATCACACTCGACTAAATACTTAGCAAAACTCGTCAATGGAAACTTTCCTTCAAGAAACTCCATGTCCAGAGTTTTCCAAGTCACCAGATCATTAAACTCGAGAACTTTAACCCGATATCTCCAATCAAGACAATACACCAATCCATTAAATACATTTAATGTCTTAATTTCGTTATCAAACCTTAAGTAAAGCTCTCTAATCCACACCTCACTCCTGATCTTCCAACATAAAGTACTCTCTCTAGACACAACCAAAAGTCTACAATTCTCCTTCTCAGGGGGTTCAGTAAGTATGGCAGTCTCAAACCTACAAAGCGTATTTAATGGTTTTGGGAAGTCTGGGGTCAAAATCTCATCCCCATTAAAAACATTCACTATAAGGGCACAACTATTCAAATCAAAAATCAAACAACCAAAACTACTTCCAATACACCTTTTAGTCAAAGTTTCAGCGGGCAAGACAGATTTATGAGCTCTTTCAGTAGTTAAGGATTTGAAATAGCATTTGGCGGGTTCGATCCAGCGGAGACGTCCAAATTTGAATGAAAGTTTTGGGTTGAGCAAGAGAGGGGGACGGTCGGCGATAGGGATGGAGGCGCAAGCAATAGATGCTGCAGCGTACCATGATCGGCAGGTGCCGGAAAAGGAGAGGAGGTCGGGAATTGAGAGGGAGAGGTGGTGGATGATTAAGAATAAGAGATCCTGAGGTAGGTCAAGCCAGTTTCGGAAACCCTGAGGAGGCGTAGGTAAATTTTGCTTCTTCTTCTTGGCCTGGGATCGAGTTTCCATGTTATGTTTTGATTTTTTATGGTTTGGAGGATTTGGGGATTTAACGTTAGGTCGGGGTTTTGGGAAGGGGAGAAAGAAGAACAGAAACGTTGGGTTCTTAAATAGATTAGGACTTGTTTCTTTTCTTAAAATATTTTACTTCAATTTCTAAAATATTAATTAATGTAGAATGGTACTTCTTTTAAATTCTCTTCTTGATCCGCATTAAAAATGAACATTAATTAATATGTAGATGCATGTTAGAATTCTGTACATCTTTTCTTCTTTAAGAACATCTAAATATCTTTACAGTCTACATGTAAATACTTTACAACAGGGCTGAACCAGTTTCAAAATTACACCGCATAACCGCACAAAGAACACCTTTGCCAACCGCTTAAATCATAGTGAAACGGTCAACTATACTGCTTGTCACCATGGTAATGACCGTGGAATGGTGACAAAGCTCAGAACCGACGGCCAACTATACTGCTTGTCGTCCATTCAATTCACATAGGGAAAATTAAGGCTATTGCTTGCTTGATTTGTCACCATTGGTATAAAGGAAAACATCTCGTCCATGCAATTTGATAGAATTGTCCGAATTGGTTAAAAAATTAATAAAAGGGTTTGAATGAGTGCATTTATTGTTTGAGTCACACATAGGGATTATTGAGAAAAACGGTTTATATTTTTGATAGAAATTAATAAAATGTGTAAATAAATGCATTTAATGTCTTTACAAATGGTCATAAAATATTTTATGACGTTGAATTGTTCAAAAATTAATAAAAGAGTATGAATAAGTGCATTTATTGTTTGAGTAACACACCACATGGATTATTGAAAGAAACGCTTTATACTTTTTGTACAAACTCATAAAACGTTTGAATAAGCGCATTAATGATTTTTCAAATGATCATAAAACATTTCATAACATTAATTTTTGGTACAAATTAACAAAATCATGTTATACTTTTGGTCGAAATTAATAAAACTGTAATTTAAGGCCCATTAATTTTGAGAACATTTTTTAACGTTCATTTTCAGATCTGTTTTTTCATTAATAAAACCGTAATAAAACGGTTTTAATTCTCACATTTTCTCCCACCAAAACCGTAATGCTCTTTCAGTTTTCTGTTTATTTAATTGATGAATAAACGAAACAAAAAAATAAAAATAACACACAATCATCTCTTTGATATTTCTCTTATCTGTCATTCCACTTTTAAAAAAGAAGAGCAGTATTTTAATCGTTCGAGGGTGAAATTCTGATCATCAACCTTGATGCAGAAGTTTAGTGAAAACTGTATTCGACTGTTTTATCTTAGAAGTGACGTTGCTTATAGTTTGTGTTACACAACTTTGGACAGAGTGGTGAAACGTCTTAGAGAAAACGACAAAGTACGTGGCTCAGCCAAACATTTCAGTTCGGTGATCCAGGTGCAACCATTTAAGAAATTTCTGAATCATGGCTTTGATGACCAATGTCTCTATTGGCTATGATGTAAACAAACCATTTAGATTTGAAGGATTTCATTTCAAAAGATGGAAGCAAAAGATGAAGTTTTTTCTGACAGTAATGAAGGTATGACTTGATATGAACAATTTCAAGTAGTTGATCTATACTATATTATTATTAGTGAGTTAAATTTCAAGCTCACACAGGCCCCCTTGAAATTTGGCAACTGAACAGTCTCCGAGTAAAGATTATGAAAAATGAGTTTCACTTCAACAGCATAGAGGCCCCCTTGAATTTGCCCAAACGAAGCGTCTCCCACTTTATACGTATTTCCATCTTTCTCATTTTCATCCACAAAACCTTCCCCTCTTTCCGCCTCTTCTTCTCCCCTCCCACCTAACGCCACTCACTGCCGATCCAATACCCTTCCGGTTCTCTCCCCTTTTGCTCCTTTTCCTTCATTCCCTTCGCGAATCGACATATTCCCTTCGATTTAGACTGCAACTGTTCCTTTGCCCCAAATTTACAGTCACGCTGTCTGCCCTACCCTCGACGTCAACATCGTTTTTGGCTCTACATCTATTCCCACCTTCCTCCTTTCGATTTTGGCGCAAGAACAATATATCACAAGGTACAACCGACGAAAATCACTGTTGTTCACCCTTTTTGTTATATGCCGTAAGGGATTGTTGTTGTATTTTGACTTTTGCTTCTGATTTCAGTGGGGCGGATCTTGCCCATACTTAGTTCACCAGGATTTAAAGCTATAGAGGTGCTGTCTGTTTTGTTAGCCTGCGTCTCTGCCCAACTGCACGTAATTTTTTATGCCTGTTTTCTGTATTCTTCATGCTACGAATAATTGACTGTTGTCTGATGTTTTAAATTATGATATAGTTTTGTTCTGATGTTTTTTTACTTAGGGCATGGAATTGAAGGCTTTTATTCTTCACTGTTTTTACATTAGATATCTTTTCAGTCCATTTATTTCTTTTTGTTTCATTCTATTTTACTTTTTAATATATTATGTGGTGTCTATTTCAGCCAGTTGTAATCCAAGCATGCACAAAATGGTATAAAATTTGGTCTTATATATGGCAACCAACCGTAGTGCCACTTAATTAGTGAATAAAAAAAGCTGAACCATTTTTAACCCATAGACAGAGCTGTACTACTTTTTTTGAATTTAAACTACTTTGACAATTTATGCATTAAGTGTGCAAGATCTTTTCAATTTTAATTTTGTAGGTTGGTGAGAATAATGTGCACAGTTCGAAATAGTACTATATCATATGATCATATTAAAATATACAAGTGAAGCATGAATATTACACTTTGTCAACTACATAAACCAACAAATAGTGCTCCTTTATTAATAAATAGATTGAACTGAAGAGTTTCTATTCTTTACTTATATATATTTTAGGAACCTTAAATTTAAGCACCACATAATAATTAGCCAAACATCTATACTTTGTATAGATATTTTGTATGGACATTTGATTGGTATATATAAGTACATTAATAATTAATCGGTGATTGATCTAATGGTACTATTATGGGGTGAGAAATAGAGCTGTGATTCTTTTTGTTACTTAATATTATGAATTCCATGCATAAGAAAATTTGAGTATTTAGATTCTAATAGATTGCTTTGCAGCTTTGTTTTTTAATTTTATTTTTTCATTTTTTTAATTTTAAAAAAAGGTAATCGAGCTATTGAATGCTGTTAAGAATCTTCACCTTTTTGTTCTTTTATCCATCATTTCTAAAAAAACATGATTTTTTTTCTTCAGAATTTCTAATTTTTGTGAAAATAAATCATATATTTTGAAAGAATAAAAAATTACTTCATATGCATTGAATTTTAGGAATGTGCCCATTTTTTTCAACTGATTTTTCTTTTTAAAGTTTGTAAAAAATGAACTTTATCAAATATCTTAGTGCATCCTTCTGTTTGTTTATATTTTATTCTGTTATACTGCTTACGTCAGGTGATCACTTAATAAATTGATTGTCTTTAAAATATGAATAATTTAAAAAATGAACAAAGTCAAAGTGTTGTATGCATAAGGCAACACAAATGCTTTCTGTATATGTTTGTGTTACCAAAGTGAATACCGCTTTCAGTTAACCCTAAATTTTGTTAAATATTTGTTATTCATTCGTTAAACTGCAACCCATTTATACATTTTGGCTTGCTTGAGTTTTTCAAAAAAAAAATTATAACAGATCTTATGTTTGTAATTTTGCTATCATTGTATTTTAGGCAAGGCAGAACATGAGACATAAACAAATCTTTTAACAGATCTTATATTTTGTTTATTTAACTTTAAAGAATAAATAGTTAAAGATCTTAAGTAATGATTAATTTTATTATTTGAGGCTTTCTACATCAACCTTTATAATTGTTGAATTAATGCATTTTGTTTGTACTCCTTGCACTTTATGTTATGTTTCCTTATATACTTTTAATCTTTGGATGTTTCATTGCAGCTTTCATACATTCCATATATGATTGTAATTTAAAGTTCTAAATTAGGGTTAATAACTTCAATTTTAATGTTTGACAGATTAGTAATTTATTAATTTTATTCCTATTGCAAAAAAAAAGATATATTGCCTTCAATTAAAATTTTCTAATCCAACGTTTCTTTTACTTCCTGCGTTTTCCTCTATCGCGTGTAGTTGGTGAAGGGTCATGTTTGTCCTTATGCAATTTTTCCTACACAACTTGAATAGTTAAATCGATCAGCGTTAGTTTATCGATTTTGATTTAATTTTTATAGCATCATATATTGGATTAATTTTTTATTTCCAATTTTGTGACATTTTAAAGTTCTTTTGTTCTTTTGCAAGTTTTGTGTTTCAGGCAGTTTTCTTGATTTAGAGTCACGTGTAAAATAAATTTATCATTTTCTTTTTGGACTCATCGTTCTATATAAATCTAATGAATCTAATGACGCAATATTGACCAGAATTTTTGTTGTTTATTGCTGGTTTTCAATCTTTTAATTGAGAACAAAATGATACGTGGCTATATGAATTTGCTAGAGCTTGAAGTTCAAATGTTTTGTCTGATAACATTGTTGTTAACTTTCTAGGTATACAATGAAATATATATGCTGATATATAATATAACATTGAACTGTAAAGTTACCTCATATAGAGAAAGCTCAATAAATGTAGGAAACTAGACATTGCCTCAAATATTAACAAGATTTCAAGATTGTGTTGGCTCATAGTCTTTCAACGTCTCAAGTTTTTAACTTTGTATGTTCTTATATTTTTTTTCGTCTTTTGTGTCTAACATTATCCTACCTGCTTGCTATGCAACCAAGTTTGATGATCATACAAAGAGCATCTACTTTTCCTTCACTCTACTTTTGGATTTTATTGTAAAAAGGACACTTGCCACTATTACAAATAATTTGGCTCTTAATTCAGTTTCAATTCCTTCCATCTTATATACTTAATAAACCATGTATACAGAGATCCACCATCTTTTTACTGTATCCTTTTGTGCCTTGAAAAGTTTTTATAACAAGCTATATACTACAATTATTTTCTCAGGAGTACTTCAAACCTACTAATTATCATCTGCTAATATATAAGATTTTATTTTGCCCACTCTGACCATTGGAAATTTATGCTTGCATCACATAGTGTGTATTTAATTCTCATAATACAGATCACATACTATACAAAGTTTGATCCTACCTATCTTTTTTTAAAATTTTCATGATATCATATATTACATTGAGCTAGCTGCCAATCTTAAGATATCTGGCAACCAAGTCCTAAACAATTTTCTTTTTCTCTTCCCCTAAAAATGAACTACAAGCTACATCATAACAGCAATACTGGGCTGCATAGTAACATCACATGTTGCTGCATAGCAGTAGTGTGGCTACTACTATGCACAACAGCGCTATGATATCGCATAAAAACAGAATAACTATTGCTATACGCATAAGCACCATGCTGATGTCAGCAGCAATAGCACAAACAATTGCTATATCCCTTAAAAGAAGAGAAAAAATATGTACTTACATATACGTATAAAAATATTATATATTTGGGGGTGTATTCATTTTTGTTGATAACATGACATGGTTTTTTATTAGTTATCCAGGATTGCTTTTAAAACTTCTTGGTCATCCGATTTTAAATGAAAATGAGATGCATTAAGGTGAACTATTTATTGCATATACTCTCCATAATCCATTAAGTGGTAATGCCGAGTACATCTAATTTTATGTATTAAAATTTGTCCTATTAAATTTAATGATGTTATGATTTTTGAATTATTTTTCAAAATTATATAATGTCATGTATTGAAGAATTTCCTCCCTTTTTATTTTAAACTTTTTGCTATTTCAACGTAAAGGATACAAAGTATTTGATTTTCAACTTCCTTTTATTTCCAGTATACAGTAATAATAGGCATCCATCTATCACTATCTCAAGCAGGTGAGTCACCTACAATCTCGATAATCTTTGGCTGAATCTCAATGGTTAGTCTACTGTTCAACAGCATTGATTTCCGCCATCAGTGAAGGTAAATTTTGCTTAACTTTTTCACTCCACTTTTTTTCGTTTTAGCATCATCTGTGAATTTATGTTAGGGGGTTGTTGGGTGTCATTCTTATTCATATGTAAGCCACTTCAATTATAATTTGATTCCTTTAGTTCTCTTTTATTATTTATTCACTAATGGTAATATTATGAAGCAAATAATCCTAGGTTAGATTTTGCGAGGATTGTGCGATGTATGCTGCGGTTGCTGCTTAGTTTTGTTTTTATCCTACCACCTTTTGTTTTCATTCACTATTCTTAAAGAGGTCTAATTTGATCTTCAAACTTAATTTGTGGTGAATATATTATTGACTGGTGTAGCTTTCCTTTCTTTCTGTTGACGTTCCTCTGATATGAATCATGCATTTTCAACAATTTCCTTTACTCACATATATTCATGTTGTTCTTTAAAATTGTTCAGTCTATTAGACTCCAGTTGGAACTTCAAATTAGTTACGTTGTGAAAGAAATGGTGAGGGAGAGATCTGTTTGTGATCTGTTATGCATTTGATTTTCTATCTCAAACCAAACCCTCATTTCCATTTTTTTTTTCAAATCCTAGATAACAAGCAATGTTAGATGTGCTTTTCTTGATAATTCCAACCTTCAACTTTAATTTTTGCATCCTTCTTTAATCACTGCTAAAAATATTCTACAAATTAACTGAATAAACTATCTACTCATTCTTCTGAAATTAAAATCGTTATTTTATCATTTCTCTATTTTTTTAAATATCTAGCATATTTCACCATCAATATCGTAACCTTAACCATAAAATATCCAGCATCCTAATTTACTAATCTGTTTACAAGATCTTTATTTATTTGACTTTTTAGGTCAATTTTATGTTCTTTAATCCTTACTTTATGTTCAAATTGATAAAGTATGCTCTGATTTTCATAAATTTATGAAGCACATGTTTCCGTATGAATTTTGATGTTTATTTGGATAATAATATTTGTTTGTTTGGAAACTGATGGTATGTTAACATCAGTTTTCCTTTATTTGTTTTAATTTTCATTCTGTTAGCTTTTAGTTTGCATCTGATTTTAAATGACGATTACTCATCATAGGAGTTTTAATGAAAGCGGCTTTATTTTCAAAACTTAAAAAATAATTTCATTTTTATGATTTCTGCTCCACCTTATTAACCCATCATTAACTTAAAATATTTAAGATTGCCTCTAGGTCTAATTTTATATCTTTTGTTTTCCCTTTACTTAAATATAAATTTCTCCTTTTTTGTGGTGGTCAAAACTAGCAAAAAATTTGTTGATTGCTTAAGCATATCAGTATTTAAACTATTGGATTTTCCAAATAGAAAAGTTGTTAAAAGTAGATTAAAAGAACATTATCCAAAAAAATTATATATTATTTGATATGCTCTAAAGTTATCATTACTATTATTTATCTTTTGTTTGTGCAATTTTTTAATGCATTCTTTATTTTTCATCTACTCTACAAGTTTTAACAGTTTGCTAACAGTCTTCATAAATCACTGGCATGAATCTTAGTTACATCAAACGTAAGAAATGCTAAATGCTCTGAACACTGATTTTGGAGTATGAGGATGCTGCCATAATACCTGTTATGTGAAATAGTTCATAATCACGTGAATATATGTTATGAAACACTAACAATTTATATTTAACTTTGTTGGTGGTTTGCAAGACTGTACCATATGAATACTTTCATTGAGAAACTATTATGAAGTTATTGTTTTCCAAATTCTTTTATAACCCTAAATGCAGTATTGCTTTAATAAATACATAATACAATTGTGATGCTGAGTTAGGGGATCGTGCTTCAGAATTTTTAAATGTAGTCTGACTTATTCATATTTGTTGAGTTTCAATTAAATATGAAGTATATGGAAACTATTAATTAAAAATATCGTGCATTATTTTCCTTTTAAGGATTCTTACATATTGAAAAAATATTCATTAATATGTACTTTGGAATGCATTCCTAATATTTGAATGATTACTACTTCTATAAATGGTTTGTGTATTATATCACGATGCTCTTGAACCAACATGATATATTAATTAATGTTAGGAATTTCTTTTAGTTTCACTTTTGGTTAATTAATTACAAAATTTCCCAGTTTAATCTATGGTCAGTTTCACTTTTCTCTTACTACTAAATTAAACATTTAGCCATATCGTTAACAAATTTGTACATACAGATGAAGCAAATTTAATTATCTACCATGTTATAAAAATATTGAAGTTAATTACTTTATTTCTATGCTGTAATTAATTTTTTTCTCACATCAACCTTAATTGCAAGTCCTACCTTTTTTAGTTGCTATAATACATTTTATAATGTATTTTTTTACCTTTGATTTATCGAATTGTAATTTATAAGCTGATTGTGAGTTTACTAATATGAGTTGTAAGTTCACCATTTTCTTCATGAAAATACAGTTCCTTACATGTTTTAATTATTTTAAAATGAAAAGGTTTGCTTTATCATTATTATGTAGCTATTTGTATTGACTTATTTTTCAAACTTCTTTATTTGTGAAATCTTTCCAAATAAATTGGTAAAAAGGTTGATTATCATATAATTGAGTTATGTCAGCTTGCAACTGTGTGTGAACTTGATGCATTATTTGTGATACTCTTGTGTATGTGTTTGTCCATTTTTCCTTTAATTTATTATTCTATAATAAAATTAAAAGCTGAAACTGAAATAAAGGTTAGTTAGAAAAATAAAACTTATTCCCAAATAGACTTGAATAAATTGGATACAAATATGATTTAAAGGTTGCTGCTAGGCCGAAAGCACCGCAGTGCCAAAAAACAATGATTAAGTCTTCCAAAATGCGAATGTCTTACTTCATATTTGGGGTTGGTTTGTATCATAATATATTATTTAATATTATATTATGTTTTCCTAATGATATATTTATCTAATGCACACGTACGTAATCCATGTAGTTTATCATAATAAAATATTCAAGGGTTATGGTTTAGAGCATTTTTAGTTACATTTTTTCAATTTAATATTTCTATGTAATAAAATTAGAAGCCGCTTCAATATTATGTTGCATAGTCGTGTTAGGGGCTTCATTCTGGTGGCGTGGGAGTTATCTCAGATCTAAAGGTTGTTGTGATCAACATCTCAAGCTGTAGGAACATAAAAGACATGCCTTCAAATTGGGTAGCTATCTTGTGCTTTATGCATAAGCGCAGGATCTTGCATGTTAGTTGATCTCATCTCTACACTTGGTGGTGGAAACCAGCCTTCTATCTCCATCAAGTAAAAATGTTGTTCATATTGTTCTGGTTCAAGAATTTTAGGTAATAAAACATTAATTTTCAAATGAGTAATTTGGTCGTTAGTAATATGCAGATGGGATAGTGAATAATTTGAGCTGGACTAAACGTGAGATAAAAGTACAACTTAAGAGCTTAAAATATTAGCTAAATTGATACTTTTTTAGAACTAATGTCTACACCAATTCCAATCATCGTCAATTTGACTGATGTTTGTTTTTCATCTTCTCATATATCAATTTGATGGATAATTCATACACAGGGAATTCTACGATTGTAGTTAAAAGATGAAACTTAAGAGTTAAATTTAGGCTACAGAGTCAATTTTCTAAACAAGTAACAACTTAGGAGTAAATACATCAAAAGCTTTTTTATTTGTTGCAATTTACATATCGATTATGCTAAAAAAATGTTCATGCATGTGGCAGAATACACTAATTTGACATGTGTTTTTTTTAAATTATGATTTTTGTTTAAGAAATGCATATCAAAAAAAGTTATATATACAATCGTTTCATTGAAATAAGTAATAGTGTTCAAATAAAGTTCTCTATTTAAGCTTGCTAAAGCATTGCTATATATTTCTTTTCGCAAAATTTGAGTTATTTTTTCTTTATAGGGGTTATTGGGTAAAGGAACAATAATTAAACATGAAGGTGAGAATGTGATTAATAATCAACGACGAACATGTATACATTGGTAAAAGAGAGAGAATAAAAAATTTTGCGATATTTTTCCATTATGGGAATAATAATTATTATTATTATTCTATGTTCTTTTTCCTTTTTTCTTTTTTAGGTTTCCTAACTTTTTCACATGAATTGCATAAATCAATCTATATACTATTTATAACATTCAATCATCATGAATTGTATAAATTCAGGAGAACATCAATTGATGTGATAATAAGATGGAGCCGTGAATTGCATGAAATTAAATTTGTAGTCTTAAGCTTATACTAATAGAGTTAAATTCATTGGGCTCAATTGGAAAGTAAGGATATGGTGAAGAAACAAGTCACATAATTGTTCAAAACGTTAAGTATAATCATAATTTATTTTGTATGTTGTATCAAATAGTTAATTCAAATCAAATTAACTATAGCTGCCAATGTAGTATATTTACCATTTCCTAGATGGACAACGAAGAGAGGAAGAAGGATCAAGACCTAGCATATATAGACCAATTGATTTAATGCTTGCTTTCAAAGATCCAATTTCAATCATATTTTGGATAGACTACATAGGGTCCAATGATTCACTTATATACAATTATTGGTTCCCTATTTGTATCATTGAACTAGAATTTCTTTTCACCAGAATTGAAAACAAGGAAGATTTAATACGAATCTTACAAAACATTTATAATTTCATGTATATATGGGAGTAATCTACACAATATATGGGTTTGAAAATTAATAAAATGTCAGCAACTTAATGCTTTTGGCTTGAAAATTTTATTAATTTTTTTCTTCTGTTGGAACCTAGCTTCAGCCTCTGCGATTTCTTATTCAAAAAACATTTTGTTTTGATTTTACAGGGTTCCTATTGTGATAAGTCATGAAAACTCAATTATTATGTCATTAATACTATAAATTTAAATTAATAAAATGAGTACTTTTGTCTATTGCAGGTCTTTTGTCCTACTTTGTATAGGAATCAAAATGATCATGGCGAGCGAACTTGACCAACAATTGACCTATTTGATTGAGCATTTTCAAGCATATTTGATGTTAAGAAACAATAGAAGATCGACGCTTCATCATACATATTCTCTTCTTGGGTTTTGCCCAAAGCAAGCTTAGCCTAAAATATAAATTTCAAACATTGTTATTACTATATGCACTGCTTGATTGATTTTTGTGATAAAATGAGAATTAAAAATGACCTTAGCTTAAATTTGCATTGTTTGAAGATATGTCACTGTATGCGCATTTGTATGTCAACTATTCCAAATTTATTATTGTGGTCATTGTTGGTGTTATTAATATTGTTAGGCTATTAATATTTTCTTATACAACCATTTTTTTTCCATTTCCGTGTGCGAAGCACGGGTGCACACTAGTTTTATACATAAATTACCCATAGTTGGAAAGACTTTAAAAACACTCTCACGCATAAGACTAAAGAGTTTTCCTTAGAAAGTTTGATTACTCATGTTGCACCGGAAAATGGCACAACGCCCCCAAAACGAAATGAATAGGTCTAGCGAAATAAAGTTGAAAACATAGAGAATTTCATAGTGGTTAGGAAAATATGAGGCCTACATCCACTGTAATGTTATTGTTTATAGATTTTAGTTACAAATACAAAGGATTTTCAATTCTAAAATAGCCTAAAACAACAAAAAGTAACTATCTTTGTGACTAGGGTCATGTAGAGAAAGAGAGTGAAGAAGATGAAATGCTAAAAGAGAAAAAGTGCTCTCCAAGTTGTAGGTAGCTTGTTATTTATAGTGATTCCACGCACCAGTCTCTCTATCCAAGCCTAAATTTGTCCAAATCTTCAAGATCCGATAATTCAACAGGTAGAATAGGTCATGCCGCACGAATACCAGGAAGAAAATCAAGTTGGTAACGATCTAAATCAGATCAGTATTGACCTTAATTTATGCATCCAAAGTCGATTTTCTTTTCATATTTAAACTCCTTTCATCCATCTCTTTCACTTCAAAGTCTCAAAATCATGTTGGCACCAATAAAATCATGTAGGTATTGACATGATTTTGTTGTTCGAAATTTCGTCAAACTTCCCGAGTTTCTTTATATCATCATTGTATATAGTTCTAACCATATTGGCATGAACCATGTAGGTGAAAATCGTATCGGTACCAACATGAATCATATCGGTACAAACCTGATTTGCTTTTCTTAAACTTGGCCAAATCTTTGATTTCTTCAATATTGGCATCTTCCAAGCTCCTTGACTCATTTCTTCATCAGTTTGTAGTCCATTTCATCTGTTTGAGTCTATTCTAAGACTGTATAAATTTTGGCTACAACACTTGCCCCCTAAAGTATGTCTTATGTATGTAAGGTGTGCTTTACTCAAGAACAAGTTCTAGGAGGGATAAGCCATCGGTAGTTTAGTTCTCCTACCATCCATCGATCCAGGTTGTGGTGAACCATCTGGTTCCTTTGGTTCCACCTGCAAATCAAAGGTTGTTCTAGACCATAATAGCTAAGGACTCTAGTCCTTTCTTAAGGGTTAGTCATAAATCATAATCATTTTGTGTTCATCAGGAGTTATCATATCAAATATCATTACCAAATCCATCCATGCTCGCCTGGAGTTAAGTTGTCATATTTCAATGTCGTCCCGTGTTCGTCCGGGATTTAGGTTATCATAAATCAGTATTTATATTGTCCCATGTTTGCCCGGGGTTTATCTATCTTAGGTTGATTGTATATATATATATATGTATGTATGTGTGTGTGTGTCATGTAATCGTCCGTTGTTAATCGTAGGGTGCTTTGCCACTGATTGGAACATTACTTATAAATCGTCTAGTATCGCCTAGTATCCCATTATAAGTAACCCCCATCGAATCGAGGCAATGCCAATCATTAATTGATAAGCTATCATTATCAAATCATAAGCTGTTCAAACCCTAATGTCAAGTTTGGATCTCTCCGGATTGCATGATCTACGTCCAGTCTAGGGGTTTGATCTCTTTGGATTATACTACCAACATCCAATCTAAGGTCTGATTTCTCTGGATCGTATATTCATGCCCAGTCTAATCCGCTCGCTCTCTAACGAGGGGACCTAACAACCAAGCAAGTCCATCCGCTTATTCTCCGGTGAGGGGACTTACTTTCCTATACAAGTCCATCCACTTGCTCTTCGACAAGCAGATTTGTACCTTATAGTTCATCGCACCATCTCTTCGGTCGGGGAAAACCATGTCCAATCAGTTTATATATCAGTTATCATGTTTAAATGACTTTCAAAATCAAATATTCATTTATGAAATACAAATCAAATCAACAAACAAACATCCTAAATATCCATCCTATCAATGATTACTCCTAGACATCCAACTCAGAGCGTGCCTATAGGCAATCGATGTCCTGTGCACATGTAAGCAGCCTGAGAGTAACATTGTCTTATTTATTTAAAGCGAAAGTAAAAATAAAGGAATTGATCTACCTGACTCATATCCATCTCGGTTAGGGGATAATCATTCTCGACCCAGATCCACAGTCATATCCTATTGCATTTGTCGTAGATGGTAGTTGCTCCTACTACACTACTACGGTTTGATCCTCACATATTGTTGCAGCCGGTTGTTCCAAACCCGCTATTCTATTAGATCTCACAGATGTCTGCATTCGTTTGTTTCATGCTCATCCATCTCATGAAAAAGGAAAAATCTTCCGGATCTTTTCTCCTGACCTGTGTGTTCTCTCTTATCTGTCCTCCGATAGGGGATCTGCCCCCAAGTACTAGGTATATCCTCTATGAGGTTTCGGTTAGACCCATGTAGGAAGAGGAATTTTGTTCTCTCCTTTGCCGCTTCGATCCATCGAAGCCATCGTTAGCCTTCTTCTTTCCTTTGTCTTTTCTATATCCTGCTCCGGACGATCTTCCATCATCCATAGTATTAACTTTAGCATTTTCGACCTCAGCGTCCTCCTGACTCAAGTATCTCTCAGCTTCATTGTAAACTCTGTAAGATCCATCATTAGATCCCTTTCCAAAGCAATTTTGATGTCGGTTTTATTCGCAACTCCAAACATTGCTGCCATCAAAACTATCGATGGATCTAGTTTATGGATTGCAGTGGCCACTGTGTTAAATCTAGTAAAATAACTCCTTAGAGTCTCTTCGGCCCTATGCTTCATGCTTGAAAGCATCATCACATTCTTCGATCAAGAAATGCGAACTCTAAACTGTCTTAAGAATCTGTATATCAATCCGGCCCACATGCTTATGGATCCATTCTCTAACCGTCTAAACCACATAGCAGCCAACTCCATCAAGTACATGGAAACAACGCCCTATTACCTATTTAAATGCATCCAACACCACCATATGTCAGATGTATCTCATCACATGAACGGTTGGATATGCCCTTCCATTGTACAGTTCCAACGTTGGTAGCTTGAAATCGGGTGGATTCCTCGCGTACCGGATGTTAGGGGTAAATGGATTCCTGCTCATATCCACCAAACTCTGGCCTGAAGGTCTTCTCACAACTCTGTAGACCATTTCAGCTATTTGATCATTGTTATCTAATGGAATTCTCTAATCCATAGCTCTATTCTGCCCTACGTTCCTATGGTGAGCTTCTGGTTCCAACTCCTTTTGTAGTGCACCCACCTTCTGATCTGCATTTCTGACTCCAACATCGTCCGCTCTTGGCATCCTAGCTCGCCCTAAGTTCAGATCCATTGTGCCCCCTTATAAAATCATGTCGGTGTCGACCTAATCTGGTCAGTACCGATATGAATAGGTGGTGGGAGCTCAGTTTTGGTTTTCTTTATCCAAAATCCAGATGCTCCTGCATTGGTTTATGACCATTGGTTTTGAGTTCCGGATGCTCCTATTGTTCTTTGTTGATCCATCCTTCTGAAAATTCCCTCAAGCATTTCTTGCCGTTGAGCCATTATCTCATCTTGCATCTCTTTAATTATCCTTTCCATCTCTTCAATTATCTTTTCCATCTCTTCTTTAGTCACGTAGATGGATGGATTTGAACTTGAGGATACCTCCAGGCTGCCCCCATACTTTGGTCGACTTGGTCATATGATTGTTCTAGTAGAGGTCTGCTTCATCTCTACCAAACTTCAGATCCAAGCTTTAAGTCTTCAATTCTAGTTTGTTCTTAGTGAAAGCACCAACATTTTTAGATCTGAAAATTGCACAACACCCTAAAATGGACTGAAATGAATAGATCTAGCAAAATAAAGTTGAAAACACAGAATTTTTTTATAGTGGTTCGACAAATCTAAAGTCTACATCCACTGTAATATTATTGCTTATAGATTTTAGTCGTAAGTATAAAGGATTTCGAGTTCTAACAACCTAGAATAGCAAATAATAACTGCCTTTGTGACTAGGTCGTGTAGAGAAAGAGAGTGAAGAAAATAAAGTGCTCAAAGGGAAAAAGCCATCTCCAAATTGTAGGTAGCTTGCTATTTATACGTGATTCCAAGCACCAATCTCTCTATCCGGGCCTAAATTCATCCCAATCTTCAAAATTCGATAATTTAGCATGTAAAATAGGTCACACAGCATAAATATTAGGAAGAAAATTAGGTCGGTACCAACTTGAATCAAATTGGTAATGACATGAATTTATGCATCCAAAGTCTGATTTCCTCTTTATATTTAAGCTCCTTTCATCCATCTCTTACCATTCCAAGTGTCAAAATCATGTCAGTACCAAGTATATCATTTCGTACTGACATGATTTTGTTTGTTCGAAAGTTCATCAAACTTTCTGAGTTTCTTCATATCACCATTCTAGATAGTTCTACTCATGCTGGAGTGAATCATGTTGGTGAAAATCATGTCGATTGCAACATGAATCATGTCGGTACCAACATAATTTGTGTTAGTACCTTAGGACATTATATGAAATATAGATACTAATGTTTTATCAAGATATATACAGTATATAGTGCAGGATATTAGACACGTGTTGATTATACAGTATCAAGAGTAGATTCAAGATGCCGATATATAGAGTATATTCAAGATGATGATAATTAAAGACGCATGAGTATTGAAGAGTTCAAGATATTTCGAATAAGTTATAGAGTCATAGAATTTTTGTTAAAACCCTGATAGTACTTTCTTGATCTCTCTCTCTCTCTCTTTGTTTCAAAAAAGTTTTAAATAATTTTCAACTATCCTGGTTTTTGAAATAATCTTTTCAAACATCTATTCAAAATATTGCTCAAAATAATTTCTTAACCTATTTTTATCTACAAAGATATTATATTAAGTTCACAAGTATTTTTAATCTATTATATTATTTTTGGAATTTTAGTTTATATTTTCCTTATGTTTATTTTTGATATTTATATTTTGATTTTAGATATTTACTTGTAATTTATAACTATATTGAGTTTATATATATTATTTACATTATATTGAATACCCTTATTAAATCATTCAAAATTATTTTATAAATTTTTATTAAGTTATATTTTGATTAAAAGTGTATAAACTATATTTAAATGATTCTGCAAAGTACCGAATTATTTTACAAAGCAACAGATTTTCAAAATAATATTTTTAAAGCGTTTTTCTATTTTGTGAGGAGTATGTCGGCATACTCTATTTATGTATGTCGACATAGTGGCCGTAATTTTTAAAATTCAAATTTGAGTGGAAGTGTCTTTTCATCGTATCTCTCCGCGAATGGACTTGGTCGTTGTTTCCCTATATATACCAGACTTCCAAATGAATTTTTAACATCTAATTTCTAATTATTCTCTCCTCTTTCCACTCTTTCATTTTCTAAATCAAAATATACCCAAACACTGTTGAAATACAACCAAAAACAAATTCAATCATCACTAGTTTGATTCTCCTTCATCTACTCTATAATTTCTCTCATCTCTTTCACTCAAACCAAGATCAAAGTGCTATTCAAGAGTTATAGGAACAACTGTAATCAAGATCGAAGATCTGAGTCTATAAAACTCTACCAAATCATACTGCTATACTTGTGCGTGTGATTGTAGCCTATAAAATCAATTGGGTGTGCTTGGTAGCCTGTAAATCTAGTGGGTGTGCTTGTAGCCCAGAATCAAGTGACTCAACCCAGAGGTCGGGATTCTAGAGGGTGTGTCTCGTAGCCTTGAAATCGAGATTGTATGTGCATTTACTAGTTGGAAAGAAATCCATACAAGGAACTGTGCGGGACTTGATGGAGGGTAACTTCGAACCAGTATAAAATCCTAATGTGTTCTTTCCTTTTTACTGCATTTACTTTTACCTACACATCGATTCTATGATTGTTTTTGTGATTTTTAATTACATTATTCCCAGTAGAATCTTATAGAATTTGAAAAATATTCATATAATCCATTAAACAGTATTCGCTCCATCTAGTGTTAATTTAGCTTTAAGATCCCTATTCTGCTGACTCACACATTTGGTATCGGAGCATTGGTTTTCAAAGTATTCATCATATGATTTTTGTAAAATTTTAAATGGCTACCAATACTGGTGATAGTACTATTAGTAACACTGTTAATACACCTGTTAGTAACTCATTTGTCGAAAGACAATCTACTGCTAGACCTCCACTTTTTAATGGCAGTAATTACACATATTGGTCATGTAGAATGAAATTTTATTTACAATCAATTAGTTTAGACACTTGGAATATCGAATAAACTGATTACACTGAACCCCGGACTAATTTTGCACAGTGGACTTATGACCAAAAGGCAGTTGCACAAAGGTACTCTAAGGTTATGAATATATTATTTTGTTCACTAGATAGAAATGAATTTAATAGAGTATCTATATGTAAGCCTGTATTTGAAATTTGGAGAACATTGCAAGTTACACATGAAGTCACAGATAAGGTTAAACAGACCAAAATTTTAGTGTTAACAAACTAGTTTTAATTATTCAAAAAAGAGTCCAAATGAGTCCATTTCTGATATGTACAATAGATTCCAAAATATAGTACACTCACTTATTGCACTAGGTAAAAGTTTTTTTGAGGAGGATTGTAATGACCCACCACCTTTTTGGATGGTTCAAATCGATAATAAACCACACATGTCGAACTCAAACCATTCAAAATGGAGGATTACTATGGAGTAAATAAGAAAAAGAAGAGAAAGAATAAAAACAAAACATAGAATCTCACAGCGAAATGAGAAAATATAATGTTATCCCGCATTTTGGTCAAAGCCGGAATACCAAACAAATCGACAAGAAAGGATGGATATCAGGATTGGAGTTCACTTGGAAACAAGGCTGCAATGGATATCGTCAAAATTTGGCCGAGCTCCGATCAGGACGGAATCGATTGGAGATGATGATGAGGACTAGGAGAGTCTACGTTTCAAGTTTCAAGACGATCGGAGTTCGTACGCACAAGATATGAATGAATTAAGATGCACGGAGCACGGTTCGAATCGATGTACTTCGCATCGATGGATGTTGGTTCGAATCGATGAAGGTTCGAATCAATTGAAGCTTACTGCGCTTCATATCGACATGGTTCGTATCGATGAAGACGAAGTCAGTCATTCGCTCTGGGACAACATGTTCGAATCGATCGAGAAAAAGTATAGTGCATCGAATCGATGAGGTCAAGGAGAGTTCGAATCCATCGGGTTAAGGTATGTTCGAATCGATCGATTCGACGAGATCGATTCGAGGCATGCCCCTAGGATCGATGGATACGAATTGGAAATATGTACTAGTCAGGAAAACACGCACATACAGATCGATTCGAAGAAAATCAAAGGCATATGAGAAGGATACCTTGGGAGTCGGCTTTGTAGATACGAAGTCATGGATACGAAGGATGGGTGATCGCATGGTTTCGAAGGACTCAGGGACAATGTTCGTATCGATCGTGCTCGAATCGATCGATACGAAGGAAATGAATAAAAGGATACGAACTGAACACGAAGAATGGACACGAGCTGAGGTACGAAGCATGATTAAGAGTGTGAAGTATGCGCAACTCATGGGAAGAAACGTTCAACGCGGCGACAAAGATGGAGTCGACCCATTCAACTAGGAGCACAAGATGGATCGAAACGAAGGAGGCGCGCCACGTCATCGCGAAGACATGCAGAATCGAGTCGAGACGTTCGATTCGAAGGAACCGAGTCGAAGGAGATCGATTCGAAGAGACATTTCAGCCAAGTATCCAACCTTGAATCGATCATAACTCGAGTTCTACAAGTCCAAATGCAATGAAATTTTCACAGTAGCTTGAACACATGTTGAAGAATGTCCACACCAAATTTCAGCTCGATTGGACAATTTCTTGATCGATTCGAACATAGCTTCGAATCGATCCCAAAGTGGGCCCGGATTTCCAGAAAGCGGGCATGTGGGCCCCCTCACGTGCCAGAACTGGTCTTCCTTCAATTTAGGCGAAATATCAGCCTCCTACACCTATAAATAGACCCCTAGGTCATTCAGAAAAGGGGTCGGACAATTTTGAGAGCTAAGGAGCGCCCAGACTCTGCCAGACTTACTCCAGATCACCATTGCTGCCTTAGATTCAGATTATAATCAAAAAATCCGTTGTACTACGCGATAGGAAATTGTAATCTTCAAGCATCGATCAATAAAAGATTAAAACTTTGGAGTGGACGTAGGCCGGAGATAGCCGAACCACTATAAATCTCGTGTTCTTGTTCATTATTTCTGGATTGCTTTTTGTTGTTTGTTTAGATCTGAGATTTGTGTTTGAATATTGCTGATTTGTATTCATACACTGGTGCTTTCACAACATTCGGGGTTTGTGACCATTTTTGGCGCAAACACTTTGGTGCTTTCACTGAGAAGGACTAGCACCCGCTACATCGGATTGAAGTTTAGATTTGAAAGTTTGAAGGATTTAGATTGACTCAGCAATGACTCGACAAACAAGTAGAAGACAAAGAGCTGAGAGAAGCCAACAAGGAGGAAGTCAAGAGGCATCTTCCGGAGCTGGAGAAGGACAAGCTTCGATTTACATTACCAGAGACGAGATGGAAGCTATGGCGAATTCATTACACGAGAGGTTGCTGAAGAGTCAACAAGATATGATGCAGACTTTCTTCGAGCAGATGAGAGCTGCAGGAACACAAAATCTTGGACCAACCATAGCAACTGAAAATGTGGAACAAGGAACTGGGGTTGCGGAACCCAATGGAGGACAGAATACAGAACCGGAAGGCAATCAGCAAGGGCTTGGGGGCAGGCACGCCGGATCCAACGCAGAAGGACCTTTGGAGGGAGTTCAGCAGGCTAGAGCCAACGTTGCGGCTAATGAGCCACATGAAGAATATGTGCCAGAGTTCCCTCGGGAGCATGGGGGGCAGCCCCTAACAGGCAACGCTGGATTAATGGAAATCATTAGGAAAACTATGCGTGGAGGTTCGACCAATAGAGACTTGGAAGGAGTGAACAGGAGTCCGTTCGCTCGGGAAATCAGGATAGCTCAGAATCCACCTAAGTTCAAGCTACCTAGCGTGGAAGTATATAATGGAAAGGCTGACCCGACTGATCACTTGATGAGATACACTAGACACATGGAAGTACTGGGGGCATCGGAGGAAGTGATGGCCAGATGTTTCCCTTTATACTTGACAGACCTAGCGGCAATGTGGTTTAGGCAGCTGGAGGAAGGATCTATCAGGAATTGGAGGGAATTGGTGGACAGGTTTTTGGGACAGTTTCGGGTTCATATCAAAAGACCTAAGAACGTGATGACGTTAACGTCGATAAAGCAAAGAACGGATGAATCGCTTAGAGCATTTTTAACTCGATTTAATGCGGCGGTTTCTTCAGTGGATCGGCCGGATCCATCGATGGTTTTGATGGCGGTAGTGTCGGGAGTCAGAGAGGATTCAGATTTTAAGGTATCTTTAATACGAGACCCACCACTGGATCTCGGGGAATTCTTCCATGAAGCTGAAAGGTTCCTTCGGCAAGAAGATGCATGTATGGACTTAAAGTTAAAGGAGGTGAATGTGACTGGGGGTGGAGGACCATCCAACGGAAGCTCGGATAAAGATAAAGGAAAAAGGAAGCTGGATGACGATTCAGGAAGAACCAGGAAGCAATGGAAGGATCCAAAGTTTTCCACATACACAGAATTAAACGAGACGCAGGAGCGGATATACATGGAAACTCGGAATCGCCTTCCTTACCGGAGGCCGGCTAGGAGAGAACCATCCGAGCGGGAGAGGGCATCAGGAAAGCATTGTCTCTTCCACGATTTGGACGGGCATGATACCAACAGTTGCAGGCATTTAAAGGACATAATTGAGGAGCATGTGAGGAATGGACAGTTGAGGCAGTATGTTGGAGTACGGAATGCAGCGGTGGAGCAGGAGCAACCACCGCCTACCTCGAGCCATGATGGTGCGAGGCCCAGGAATGATGGTCGATTGGTAATCCATTGACCAGGATAATATGGAATAAGTAACAAGCCGTTGGTAAGCAACCGAGTCATTTACACATGTATGGGGACGGAGATAGCCCCTAGGCATGCTCTGAGTGATGATAAAATGCGAAGCCATGGTTTGCGAAATCTGTTTTCTTTTGTTTTTGGATTGGACACTTGGTTTTCTGATTTGGTTTTTGGAGTTTGGATTGAACTCCTGATTTTGCTTGTTTTTCTGGTTTAGGCATTCATTCGGATGATTGTTCTCCGTTTTGGATGATGGTTTTGATTTTTGATATGGATTTCTGGTTTTCCGATTTGATTCGGATTTTGGATTGGATTTTGATTGGATTCTTTTTAGTTTTCGATAAACGGTCGTCAGGTGTGGATTACGCCTGGCAAGGGGTGAGTCTTTTTGCCCGAACGTGGTAAATTGACTCATTCAGGTCGTCGAGTATGGACTATGCTCGACAAGGGTCCGGAGCGACCAGGATTCGGCTTAGGACTTAAGCCATGGCATTACTTACGTCCAGGGACACTGGACCACGGTCGTCAGGTGTGGATTGCGCTTGGCAAGAACCCGGAGAGGTTAGCTCAACGTCCAGGGACACTGGACCACGGTCGTCAGGTGTGGATTGCGCTTGGCAAGAACCCGGAGAGGTTAGCTCAACGTCCAGGGACACTGGACCACGGTCGTCAGGTGTGGATTGCGCTTGGCAAGAACCCGGAGAGGTCCTGGATTCGGTTATTGGCTTGGATAAGGATGGATTAGGATTTGGTCGTCGGGTTCAAACGGATATGGATTTGTCTAAGGCTTTGGTTATTGGGTTTGGAGTTGGGCATCGACTCCGAGCAGTCAAGGATGATGCACTTGGATGATGTGGCTATGGACTTTGGATATCAGATACAGAACTATTCAAAACACGCCTTCTTATCACAAGGCATGTTTTGGGGGGCAAATGTTATCCCGCATTTTGGTCAAAGCCGGAATACCAAACAAATCGACAAGAAAGGATGGATATCAGGATTGGAGTTCACTTGGAAACAAGGCTGCAATGGATATCGTCAAAATTTGGCCGAGCTCCGATCAGGACGGAATCGATTGGAGATGATGATGAGGACTAGGAGAGGCTACGTTTCAAGTTTCAAGACGATCGGAGTTCGTACGCACAAGATATGAATGAATTAAGATGCACGGAGCACGGTTCGAATCGATGTACTTCGCATCGATGGATGTTGGTTCGAATCGATGAAGGTTCGAATCAATTGAAGCTTACTGCGCTTCATATCGACATGGTTCGTATCGATGAAGACGAAGTCAGTCATTCGCTCTGGGACAACATGTTCGAATCGATCGAGAAAAAGTATAGTGCATCGAATCGATGAGGTCAAGGAGAGTTCGAATCCATCGGGTTAAGGTATGTTCGAATCGATCGATTCGACGAGATCGATTCGAGGCATGCCCCTAGGATCGATGGATACGAATTGGAAATATGTACTAGTCAGGAAAACACGCACATACAGATCGATTCGAAGAAAATCAAAGGCATATGAGAAGGATACCTTGGGAGTCGGCTTTGTAGATACGAAGTCATGGATACGAAGGATGGGTGATCGCATGGTTTCGAAGGACTCAGGGACAATGTTCGTATCGATCGTGCTCGAATCGATCGATACGAAGGAAATGAATAAAAGGATACGAACTGAACACGAAGAATGGACACGAGCTGAGGTACGAAGCATGATTAAGAGTGTGAAGTATGCGCAACTCATGGGAAGAAACGTTCAACGCGGCGACAAAGATGGAGTCGACCCATTCAACTAGGAGCACAAGATGGATCGAAACGAAGGAGGCGCGCCATGTCATCGCGAAGACATGCAGAATCGAGTCGAGACGTTCGATTCGAAGGAACCGAGTCGAAGGAGATCGATTCGAAGAGACATTTCAGCCAAGTATCCAACCTTGAATCGATCATAACTCGAGTTCTACAAGTCCAAATGCAATGAAATTTTCACAGTAGCTTGAACACATGTTGAAGAATGTCCACACCAAATTTCAGCTCGATTGGACAATTTCTTGATCGATTCGAACATAGCTTCGAATCGATCCCAAAGTGGGCCCGGATTTCCAGAAAGCGGGCATGTGGGCCCCCTCACGTGCCAGAACTGGTCTTCCTTCAATTTAGGCGAAATATCAGCCTCCTACACCTATAAATAGACCCCTAGGTCATTCAGAAAAGGGGTCGGACAATTTTGAGAGCTAAGGAGCGCCCAGACTCTGCCAGACTTACTCCAGATCACCATTGCTGCCTTAGATTCAGATTATAATCAAAAAATCCGTTGTACTACCCGATAGGAAATTGTAATCTTCAAGCATCGATCAATAAAAGATTAAAACTTTGGAGTGGACGTAGGCCGGAGATAGCCGAACCACTATAAATCTCGTGTTCTTGTTCATTATTTCTGGATTGCTGTTTGTTGTTTGTTTAGATCTGAGATTTGTGTTTGAATATTGCTGATTTGTATTCATACACTGGTGCTTTCACAACATTCGGGGTTTGTGACCATTTTTGGCGCAAACATATAATAATCAAATAAACAGTTCATGAAGTTGTTTACAAATAATATTTGATTACACTTTTTTAATACAAATCAGAGTTACATACAACAGAAATAAATAAATAATGCAGCGGAACAACATGATGCAGTGGAATACATATAATAAATAGTAGACAAATCTCCGTCTTCGTCCTTCAAAAATAAAATGGTCTTCAGCACACTAAAAAGCTCAGACTGACCCGAGCGTAATGAAAAGACAAAACACCCGAGTCAGAACTAAAAGATCTTATTTAAGTTAAATCAACAATAAATAAATATGACTGTAACGACTTCAAAGAAGTTTACAGGATTTTACATCTCCTATCCAGCGTCTAACATGCGTGCAATAACTTAAGAGATGTTCGGGATTCCATCTCCTAAGGATCCGTTAAACTATCTACATACATAGTACAATATGCTATTATAATATGTCTACAGTAAGTAAAGTATTAAAATAGCGTTAAGGCGTTACCCATATCCCCTTAACATATTTTATATAAATGCCATAGTCTATACAGTACTGTAAACTCCACCGTAAACTGGTGGGCTATCAGGGAGCACTCCATAGGTATGAAACAAACTAAACTCGTAATGGGCGCGATAAGGCATGTGACAAGGCACGCGAGGCAATGCCAGTGTAGGATTCTACTGTTTGCACTCTCGGACTGGTGGTAACGCATAGCAGCTACTACCACCTACATTGGCACATGCTCCCATAATCAAATCAAGGGGTGGCCACCAAATCAATCATAAAGTCATAATACGGTAAAGAAGAAATGTGCCCGATAGAAGGAGTGACCTCATTTGGCCCGGTATAGCTCCTGTTTTAGCCACATCAAGCTGACTCGAGGGAGTTGGGGCTACGATAATACCTCATACAGAATCGTTCGCCAAACCATCCTACTTCATTCTGGAATATCCACCATGTACACGGTTGTTAAAGTATTTTTCGGTATTGGCAGAGAGTATGACAATATCCAATCCCGGTCTCTTTAACAACCAAACGCTTATTTCACACCGGATGGTTATTTTATATTTCCAAAACCAATTCATATTTGATATCAAAATATCATATTTAATTCAAACCATACCAATTTCGAAATCATATCACCTTTGAAATCATATTCACAAATAGGTTAAACTCTCATTTCAAATCATCATATTTACTCAAAATATGTCATTTCACTAGGAAATATCATTTCAAATTCCAACGTAAGTTATAACATCATTTAACCATATTCGCTTTTAAATCAAGGATTTCAATATAACCAATTCAACCTTGCACGGTTAAAATTTAGAACTTAGTTTAGATAGTCATAAATAGATTAAATAGTTTTAAAATAGTTTAAAATAGTTTAAAGCAGTTTAGAATAGTTAAAATAGTTTGAAATAGATTACAATAGCTTAAAATAGTTTAAAATAGATTAAATTAGATTAAAATAGTTTAAAATAGATTAAAATAGTTTTAAAATAGTTTAAAATAGATTGAAATAGTTTAAAATAGTTTAAAATAGATTAAAATAGTTTAAAATAGTTTTAAATTAGATTAAATAGTTTAAAATAGATTAAATATCTTAAATAGTTAAAATAGGTTTAATATAGTTTAATAGTTTAATATAAAATGGTTTGAAAATCTAAATAAATCTGAATTTAAAATAATATATCTTTAAAAAATTTACATTAAAATAACTAATTTGAAATTTATATCAAATTAAACTATTTCTTCCATTTCAACAAATCTGGACCATATCCAGATTTCAACAAAACTAAATTTTCTTTCAATACAAATTCCCAAAAATCATTTCAATTTATATCGATTTCAAATTCATGTTTGAACTAAAATCTTAAAGCACTTCAAATTCATAGATCTCAAAGTTTAAATATTCAACATTTTAATAACTCAATTTCGATAAATTTCATTTATATTTCAAAATTCAACTTTGAAATTTCAATTTAAATTCTTTTAAAAATTCCTTTAAACAAATTTCCATTTTAAAGCTTAGATTTTGAAATAATTCAGTTTATATAAGTCAAATTTATTTCAAAATATCATTTAACTGAATTCAAAATTTAAGGAATTAAAATCATTTAATTTAACCAATCTGGTGTCCGTATATAATTTTCTACCCTATGGTCATGTGATACAGATATTTATCTTCAATCCGCAATAATTTAAATTTACGGGTATATATTATTTCAATCCGCAATCCCGAGTTAAAATTCAAAATTCATAAAATCGCTCGAGTCTATCATTTCAACCCATAACGAATTTTCTCATAGTTCGAGTATGTATAGTTTCAACCCATAGTGATTTTTCCTAAAATAAACTAAGGGAACTTGCGGTGTGATAACAATATATAAAATAAACATAACATCCTGCCATCCAATATCAGCAGTTAAACATCCATTATAATCACCATTCAAATCAACCAATAAATAACAACAATTTGACTGATTATCATTAACAAGTATTAACTGGCAATTTAAAATTCAATATTAAATTAAATGGCAATTATATTCAATAAAATTTAGATTTAACTAGAATGATAGATTAAATATACCAAACGGCCATAAATCAACTTCTAATCATATCATAAATCTAATTTAACTAACATAAGATAGTTTAGTAGTCGTGAGTGGGTTAAAACACTCACCTTTGATTTATCGACTATTAAAATATCCAATTTTGGCTCAGTCTCAGAATTCGACCAAACTAGTTTCATAATCTTCGGAATTTTGATACAATCACAATGGAGAAAACCGCACGTGAATCTGGGCTCGTATGGGAAAGTTACGATCGTTAGAACACTTGAAATCAAAAATTTAAATTTAGATTAAATAAAAATATGAAGTCGACACGTCACCTACTGAAACCCCTCCTCTATCACGTTCAAATGTCCTTCATACACGAACCCTACCAGATGTCGAAACCTAGCCACCACGTTCTAGCGAAAATCGTCGCGTCTACGCTCATCAAGCACCAGATCAGAGCACGCCAGAGTGCTGCTCCACCTCGACCACACCCATGACCACAAGCGCGGCCCCTCCGGCCTTCTATCCAAGCCTCGCTGCCGCTAGAGAAAACTAACTAGATCTGGCAACCTCGACGAATATAAGGTGATGCAACCGTATGGATTGAAAGCCCTCAGCCTCCTCTACACACCCATACTTCCCGATCGAACCCTCGTCGTAGATCCACCGTCCAATTCAAAAACCACATATGAACGGCCAGGGATAAATGGCCTATTTCTGGCCAAACCATGATCCGAATCAAAAAACGAATCACTACAATAGATTGCGCTTGTCGAGTGCTTTCCAATGATATGTAATTTGATATAGTTTAGTGAGTTTGAATTTTGATTTGAATTTGAAATTGGATTTAGGGTTTTGGATTTTACAGCCATTGAGAAGGAGGAAGAAGCAGATAGACTGAATAGACAGATACGTACAGAGATAAGAAATAAAAGGCTGCTAGGGTTTAGAAAAATCTATTTATATGGACAAAGCCCGATAAGAATAAATGAACATATCGAATTGGTTCGAAACGATAAGAACGACCCGAAAAGCCCGTTCCGTTTTCGAAACGAAAGTAGATCATCCAATGTATCAAAATAGATGTTTTTGATACTTTTAAACTTAATAGAATAGGTTTCAAATCCAAATTCCATTGTAGACAGAAGTTAGCTTTTAAAATCAGATTAATTTAAATTGAATTTATTAAATTGATTTCTATGCGTTTTGAGCCCGCACGATCAAACGACAAGTCCTCGCTACGAAACTTGAAATCTTACAATAATTCACTGTTATGGATCCGATGAAAGTGTTTTCATCGAAATCCGAGACAGTGGCCAAAATGGCTATTTTCACGTTAATTAAATAAATTATTGTTAAATTAATTAAATCTCAGAGTTATAAAAATCCTCAGTTCACTTACTCCTGAATGGAATCAAAAGACTCTTGCAATCGAAGAGGCTAATGATATTAGTACTCTAAAAATTAAAGAGTTAATTGGCAGTTTAATGTCTTTTGTAGCACAAATGCAGGGCAGGAGAGAAAGCAAAGCAATAGAGAAGAAATCTGTAGCTTTTAATGCAATGAAGGTTAATCCAGATTCAGACAGCGATGAAGATAAAGAAATTGCTTTCATGGCAAGGAATTTCAGAAAATTTCTAAAATATAGGCAGATGAACAATTTTAAAAGAAATGACATAAAATCCAGGAAGCGGAAGCGGAAATGGCATTAGATGTTATAATTGCGATGAACCTGGCCATTTAAAACGATACTTTCCACATCTCGATAAACTGAAAACTACACCAAACACTGATTCATCCAAAAAATGGAGAAGAGCCTATACTAAAACATTAGAAGATTCAGGTACATCCTCAATTGATAATGAATCAGAAACAAACATGTGTTTCACTGCTATGCATAATTTAGAACAAAATGGTGAAACGAATTACAAAATAGGTATGCTTTTAATATATCAAAAGTTTTAATTTCTTGAATGAATTTTGTTGGTTTCTTTATTGGTTGTTAGGAATAACCTATAGATTAATAATAATATTGGTTGAATAATGTGTGCATATATTTTAAATAATATATATATATATATATTAATAAAATATTAAATAAAAATAATATAAAATATACTTTAAATTATTTAATATATATATAATAAATAATAAATATAAGATAATTATTAGCATGGATAAATAGGAATTATTCATTTTTCACTTTCATTTTCAAATTCAAAAATCATAAACTCTCTTATCTCTTCAAACCACTCTTCAATGACATCCTTAAGCAATACTAAGGCAACCATAAGGCTTTTTAAGAAAATAAAAGAATACCCTTTTAATGATCAAGAAGCCATGCAAGCCTATATTGAGTATATATCTTTTGGAAAAGTCTTTCCCAAAAGATTTGCTATTTTTGAAGATTTTCCTACTTATGATCTTTTTAGTTTTTATTTGCAAAATGAAATTCTTGGTTCAATCGATGCATCTCAAAATAATTTCGTTTGTCATCCAAAATTGATGAAAATGTTTGTGCAAATTTAAAAGGAAAGTTTTATGATGGAAGAGAAGGAGAAGTCTAGAGTAGTGTAAAGGGGACACAAATTGTTTTAAATTGCGAGCTTTTGATTCATATTCTTGGATGCAAATCTAGTGGAATGGACCTTTCAACTTTTCAAATTGATTTTCAAAATAATGAAGTAACCCATGAAATTTTAGAAAGTGATGATGATTTTGAATTTAAAAAAAACTTACATCCAAAAGCAAGAATTTCAAGCCTTCTTTTGCAACAAAGTATCACTCCTAGAATGGGTAATTATAATAACCCGACACAAAAAGTTTTCAAAGCTCTTTTCACCATTTATGGTCATTACGACATAAATTGGTCTTAAGTCATTTTGGATGAACTTTTCCTTAAAAATCTTTCTAAACATGAAAACACACTATTTCATAGTGTGTATCTTACTCGTGTTTTCAATTATTTTGGTGTTAACTTTAAAGGAGAGGAAAAAATTCGTCGAAAAATATTTGACAAGGCCAACAATTCACTTATGCATATTTCACCCTTTTTCAAGCCATATGAAACGCTTGCGGAAAAGGAACAAAGGTTTGCTTGGGAAGAGAAGCAAGAAATAAAAGAAGAGGAGGAAGAGAAAGAGGAAGAATAAGAGGAATTGGAAGTCGAGGAGGAAGAACAAAAAGAGGAGGAGGATACTTCTTTGGAAAGTATCAATATGCCACCTAATCCATCCAACAAAGATCTTCTCAAAAATCTAGAGAAGACCATTCACAACCAAAGAAAGCTTATGAAATCATTCTCAAAGAGATTTACCTCAATTTCCAATAAAATGGATAAATTCTTTGGAAAGATCATCCGCAAGCTTGGTGGTTCTTCTTCATCTTCATCCACATCTTTCTAGTTGTTTTTTAAGATATCTTTGCATTTGTATTTTCTAGTTTTAAGTTTATGTTGAATCTCATGTATCTTTCTTTTATTCCTTGTACTCATCCTTATTATCAATGAACAATCTATTTCTTGCTATTATACATTGTCAATTATCTTTGGAAAGTCATAAAAATATAATAGTATAGGCCAACTACAATAAAAGGTAAAATAAAGTAGTTTTGAAAATTATAGTGCATATGTCAACATATGGCAAGCATGTATGCTGACATATAATGACCGGTTTTCAAAAAAAAATTAGAAAAAATAATAACTAACAAACACCAATTTTTTCAAATGACTTCTACCCTTATATATACCTATTCACTAGAAAATAATTATTTTCAGTCTCTATCTTCACTCTTTTTCATATATAAACTTATCTATTCAATAATGGCTTCCCCACATCAAAAACTTTGTGAAAACCTCGGATAAACTCTTGAATCATTCAAGAACATTCTTTCTTTTATCCTAAGAAACTAGTGGCACTTAGAAGTGAGTCAAATGCAGATGATCAAAGAGCAAAAAAGGCATTTCGACGAGATTCAGTGGATGATTTTTTCCTTGAACAAAGGAGAACCAACCACCAATCCAGAGTGTACCATCAATAAAGATGATGGAGATTGGGATGCTATCAAAGCGGATCCAATCTTTGGCACTGATGGATAGGTTGAAGTTCCCTGAAGTGTCTAGTTTAAATAGGTTTGATTGTATATAAATAATAACACTTGATTTGGTTTGGATTTGATTGGTGTGGATTTGTTTGAATGGTGTGTGACATTAACTTTGTTGGACTGGATGAATATTTAGATTGATTATGATTATTTCTTGATTATCTAATTTTACATATTACTCATTGTTTTTATACAATCATTCTCGTCATCATTATATATAATTCTTATATATATATATATCAATTAGTATTTTATTTAGGGGGAGTTAGAGTTAGTATTATAGTAAGAGTTAGTGTTAAAGTTATAGTTTTAGGTTGTTATTTTGTTGATGACAAATGGGGAGAAATATATAAAACCTAAACGTAGATTAATGGGGAATTTTGTAACCCAGGGGGGTTATATTATATTTTATATACAGAGTTGTCATCATTAAAAAAGAGGGGATTGTTAGTACCTTAGGCCTTGGTTTTGATGATAACAACTATAGGACATTATATAAAATATAGATACTAATGTTTTATCAAGATATATATAGTATATAGTTGTAGGATATTAGAAGGGTGTTGAATAAGAAGACTATACAATATCAAGAGTAGATTCAAGATGCTGATATCAAGAGTAGATTCAAGATGATGATAATTGAAGACTCATGAGTATTGAAGAGTTCAAGATTTCAAGGTATTCCAGATAAGTTATAGAGTCATAGAATTTTTGTTAAAACCCTAATAGCACTTTCTTGATCTCTCTCTCTCTCAGTTTCAAATAAGTTTTAAATATTTTTCAACTATCCTGGTTTTCAAAATAATCGTTTCAAACATTTATTCAAGATAATTCTCAAAATAATTTCTTAACCTTTTTTTATCAACAAAGATATTATATTAAGTTCTTAAGTATTTTTTAAACTATTATATTTTTTTTTGGAATTTTTTGTTTATATTTCCTTATGTTTATTTTTGATATTTATATTTTGATTTTAGATATTTACTTGTAATTTATAACTATATTAATTATATATATATATATAATTTACATTATATTGAATACTCTTATTAAATCATTCAAAATTATTTTATATAGTTTTATTAAGTTATATTTTGATTAAAATGTGTATAAACTATATTTAAACGATTCTACAAAGTATCAATCACAAAGCAACGGATTTTCAAAATAAGATTTTTAAAGTGTTTTCAGTTTTGTAAAGAGTATGTCAACATACTCTATCTATGTATGCCGACATAATGGTTGTAATTTTCAAAATTCAAATTTGAATGGAAATGTCTTTTTATCGTATCTCTTCACGAATTGACATGATCGTTGTTTCCCTATATATATACCAGACTTCCAAATGAATTTTTAACATCTACTTTCTTACTCTTCTCTCCTCTTTCCACTCTCATTTTCTAAATCAAAATATACCCAAACTCTACGAAAATTCAACCAGAATGAAATTCAGCTATCACTAGTTTGATTCTCCTTCATCCACTCTTTGATTTCTCTCATCACTCTCACACAAACCAAGATCAAAGTGGTATTCAAGAGTTACAGGATCAATTGTAATCAAGATCGAAGATCCGAGTTTGTAAAACTCTATCAAATCACAATGCTATACTTGTAGGTGTGATTTAGCCCGTAAAATCAATTGGGTGTGATTAGTAACCCGTAAATCTAGTGGGTGTGCTTGTAGCCCGAAAATCAAGTGACTCTACCCAGAGGTTGGGATTCTAGAGGGTGTGTCTCGTAGCCTTGAAATCAAGATTGTATTTTCATTTAATAATTGAAAAGAAATCTGTACAAGGAATTGCACGGGACTGGATGTAGGGTAACTCCAAACCAGTATAAAATCCTGTTATATTCTTTCCGTTTTACTTTTACTGCATTTATTTTTATCTACACTTTGATTCTGTAATTGTTTCTATGATTGTTAATTACATCATTCCAAGTAGAATTTTAAAGAATTTGAAAAATATTCTTATAATCCATTAAACCTCACTATTCACCCCTCCTCTAGTGTTAATTTAGCCTTAATATCCTTATTCCGCTGACTCACATGAATCGTGTCAGTACCAACCTAACTTGCATTTCTTAAACTTGTCCAAATCTTTGATTTTTTCAATCTTGATATCTTCCAAGCTTCTCGACTCATTACTTCATCAGTTTGTAGTCCATTTCATCCGTTTCAGTCTATTCTAAGACTGTGGAAAGTTTGGTCATAAAAATTCACCTCCGTATTGAGGAGGCCTGAAAACGGGACCAGAAAGATGAGGTGCTTGTTGTTTCTAACAATAACACTAATAAACCAAAAATTTAATTTTAAAACCCACTGAAAATTTTAAAAATAAAAACCGCAATAACCATCCTCAGAACAAATAGCAAACTGCCACCTAATGAATGGCACTGGACAGTTGTTCTTATGTTACAACTATGGCAAACCAAACTATATGAAACCTAAGTGTCAAAACAGGTCAAATCCTGCATCGTAAGATAACCTGACTGAAGAGGCCCTAGTGGCTATGATTTCAAAGATCAACTTAGTCAGTGGATCAGAAGCGTAGTGGGTAGACACTTGTGCTTCTCGCCATGTCTTCTTTGATCGTGATATGTTCAAAAGATATAGTGTTGTAGATGATATGAAAGTGATGCTAAGAGACTCTCACACCACTACTATTGTTGGAACTGCGAATGTGCAGTTGAAGTTTACCTCTGAAAAGACTATATTGCTGAAAGATGTGATATATACTCCAGAGATGAGAAAGAATTTAATGATTGGGTCTTGTTAAATAAAGTTGGATGTACTCAAACTGTAGGGTCTGATTTGTATACCATCACTAAGAATGGTGTTTTTGTTGGCAAAGGCTTTGCTATAGATTGAGTGTTTAAGTTAAATGTTAAATGTAATAAATCTGGTGCTTCCACTTATATGTTGTGTGATTTTAATATTTGGCATGCTAGACTCCATCATGTTAATAAATGATTTATTATAACATGAGTAATTTAGGATTAATCCCTAAAGTATCAATAAATGATTCAAAAAAATGTGAATTTTGTATCCAAGCTAAAATAATTAAGGCTCATATAAATACTTGTTTAGAGAGTCAGAACCTTTAGATTTAATACATTCTGATATATATGAACTTAATGGTATACTAACTAGGGATAGTAAACACTACTTTATTACATTTACTAATGACTGTTCTAATTTCACTTATGTTTATCTCATGAAAAATAAAAGTGATGCACTATATATGTTTAAGTTACTTCCCACTGAAATTGAAAACCAGCTTAAATAAGAAAATTAAGATACTTCATAGTGATAGAAGAACATAATATGAATCAAGCTTATTCATTGAATTTTATAACTCAAATGGTATAATTCATGAGAGAACTACATCTTATTCACCTGAAATGAACGGTAAAGCTGAAAAGAAATAGGACCTTTACCGAATTAGTTGTGGCTATTTTATTAAATTCGGGTGTAGCATCACATTGGTGAGGGAAATTTTATTGACTGTTTATTCTATGTTAAATAGATTTGTTAATCTAAAAGAAAAACTTCACCCTTTGAGATTCTGAAAAATAATAAATCTAATTTATCTTAATTTAGAACTTGAGGATGTTTAGCATACATGCGTTCCTAATCCTAAAAGAATTAAATTAGTAAGTCAATCATATGAATGTATTTTTACTGGATATGCAATTAGTAGCAAAGCATATAGATTTTTTGTTTTGAATGTTCGTGTCATTATTGAGTCAAACGATGTTGATTTTTTGAACATAAATTTCCATTTAAACTAAGGAATGGTGGGGAACATATATGTTAATATTCCAATAATTAAAAACAATGAACATACTGAGGAAATTGAATCTGAACTTAGGAGAAGTAAAAGAGATAAAATAACTAAATATTTTGGTCTAGAATATTATGCTTATACAGTAGAAGAGGATCCTGCTAATCTTAAAGAAGCTCTGTCCTCTTTAGATTCAAACCTTTGACAAGAAGCTATAAATGATGAACTAGAATCTCTTGAATCTAATAAAACATAACATTTAGTTGATTTACCTCTAGGTTGTAAAACTATAGGTTGTAAGTAGGTATTTAAAAAGAAGTTAAAAGCTGATGGTACCATTAATAAATATAAGGCTCGACTTATAGCGAAGGGATTTAGATAAAGAGAAAATATAAGCTTTTTGATACTTTTTCACCTATTACTAGAATAACGTCTAATCGAGTGTTAATTTCTCTTGCTTCAATTTACGATTTACTAATTCACCAAATGAATGTAAAAACTGCTTTTTTGAATGGTGAATTAAAAGAAGAAATTTACATGGACCAACTTGAAGACTTTGTTATCCCTGATTAGGAATATAAAGTTTGCAAATTATATAAATCTTTATATGGTCTTAAACAGACACTTAAAATGACATGAAAAATTTAATGATCCAGTTATATCACATAGTTTTAAAGTAAATGAAAGCAACAAATGTATTTATTATAAATCCAAGAAGAACACTTTCAATATCATATATTTATATGTGGATGATTTACTTTATTTGGTCCAAATATTTATGTTGTGAATTCCTTTAAATCCATATTATATGCCAATTTTGGTAAAGATCTTGGAGAAGTGAGTGTAACCTTTGATATTAAGATTACTAAGCCTAAAATTGGAATTTCTTTGGATCAATCTTGTTATATTGAGAAGATGTTAAAGAAACACAACTACTTTGACTGTAAACCTACTAGTACCCCGTATGATTCTAGTGAAAAACTATATAAGAACACTAGTGAAGGTGTAAAATAGGATAACCATGCGAACATCGTTGGCAGCCTTCAGTATGCCACTAATTGTACTAGACCCGACATAACTTATATTGGGGATTATTGTGTAGGTTTACTAGTAGACCTAGAAAATAGCATTGGCACTATTTTGAAAGGGTCATGAGATACATTAAAAGAACTATGAATCTTGGATTACATTGTCAAAAGATTCCCACCGTCCTTGAAGGTTATAACGATGTAGATTGGAACACTTTATCAAATGACTCCAAAACAACTAGTGGATATGTTTCAAGTATAGTAGGTGGAGCTATTTCTTGAAAATCTAAGAAATAGACTATTTTGGCTCAATCCACTATGGAGTCTGAGATGATAGCACTAGCTATGACTAATGAAGAAGCATATAACTTGAGAAACTATTAGTTGAGATCCATTTACGGGAAAAACCGATACCGGCTATGTTGATCCATTGTGATAGTACCATGGTTATTGCAAAAGTTGAGAACATTTATTATAATGGTAAGAGATGACAAACTCGTCGTAAGCACAGTACAGTAAGAGATTATATCTCTTTAGGATCCGTAGAGTGAATCATGTATGCACTAATTAGAATCTGGTGGATACTTTGATGAAAAGATTGACTAAAGAGAAATTCCTTACAACATTTAAAGGAGTGTGACTATTGCCCTTAGAATGAGGAGTCACTCGTAATGGTAACCCAACCTAGTGACCGAAGATCCCAAGAACTAGGTTCAATGGGTGATAACAAGTTGAGAGGTTATATGAATTGAACATGCTATAGAAGCATGTATTCTTAAAGTGATAGAAGGACGAGTTGATAGCAACGCTTAATGAGTTCTATACTCCATGTGAAATGGAGTACTTAGGTACATGAGTACTCTTGATAGACCTACCTATGTGAATATGGAAATGAGGCTGTTTTCTATGAAGTTTTAGGACAGAAATTACTAGAGCATTCACTATATCGAAATAGACGTGCATGAACATAAACACATGGGCTTTTAGATTGCACCCTAGAGAGATTTTATGTAGTTTAATGTCATTAATAGAGTTCAAGACTACAAGTCACTCTAGTATAATCTGAATCTTATTCACTATGTAAAGGTTCAAATCGAAAGATACCTTTTTTATGTTTATGTGCGATCTTATATTTTTTTGGAAAATTGCTTAAAAATGTACTTTATAAGAAATTCAAGTAGGGGTTTGTTGGAATTGTTTGAATTGTTTAAAAAATTAAGAAAAAGGTTTGAATAAGTGCATTTATTGTTCGAGTCTCACACCATAGAGATTATTGAGAGATATGTTTTATATTTTTGGTACAAATTAATAAAGCATTTGAATAAGTGCATTTAATGTTTTTGCAAACGGTCATAAAATATTTTATAACATTGGATTATTTAGAAATTAATAAAAGGGTTTGAATAAGTGCATTTGTTATTTCAGTACCACACCATAGAGATTATTGAGAGAAACAGTTTATACTTTTGGTAAAATTAATAAAATGTTTGAATAAGCGCATTTAATGTTTTGTTCAAACGATCATAAAACATTTATTACATTAATTTTGGTACAAATTAACACAAATATTTCATACTTTTGGCTGAAATTAATAAAACGGTCATTTAAGACACATTAATTTTAAGAACATTTTATAACGTTCATTTTCAAATCCATTTGTTATTAATAAAATGGTAATAAAATGTTATTAATGCTCATATTTTCTCCCACGAAAACATTGATGCTTTTTCACTTTTCTATTTATTTAATTAATGAATAGACGAAATGAAAAAATATAAATAACATACAACCACCTCTCTGGTATTTCTCTTATCTGTCATTCCTTTTTTTTTAAAAGCCATATTTTAATATTTCAAGGGTGAAAATTCTAATCATCAACTTTGATGAGGAGGTTTGGTGAAAACTATTTTTGGGTGTTTTATCTTGGAGGCGATGCTGCCTATAGTCTGCCTTGCACAACTTTGGGCAAAGCTGCAAAACATCGTAAAGAAAGTGACAAAGTATGCGATTCGACCAAGTAGTCATTTTAGTTCGGTGATCCAACTGTAGATTATAATAGTTTATGATTTTTTTTGATGATAATAAACACACACACACGCATACGCGCGCGCGCGCACACGCATATAAATCTATAGATTAAATGTGTTTTTATAGCACTATTGAAATATTATAGAATGAGATAAAATAGAATTTCATTTAAACAATTATTTAATTTCGACAAACATTTCATTACAATTTCAATATTATAGATTTACAACACAGCTTCCACTATATTTTCAAAGATAATACTATTTCACACTCTCACATATAACATTATTTCACTCACTCACTTGAATTTGATTTGCTATCTTCTTGCTTCAGCTTGTGTCCAGTTATCTACTTTGCTTGTCAATTAATAACGCAGTAAAAAGCAAAAAATGAAACAAACTAAAATTGCAAAAATAAGATTATAATTAAATATGATATTACCTCAGTTAACTGGGTTATTTAATTTCACATTTTAAACTGGGACCGAAAATAAATGTGCATAAGCAACATATGATATGCATAATATATCACTGTACATGCCATAGGGACGACCACATACACAAAGCGAACTTGCATCAATAAAATTTCAGGCACAAATGCAAAGATCAAGCCTGTAGGCTCAACACAATGCAAGTGGAAGTGTACATGAGGTCAAGCCCAAGCAAGCTCGGACTCAACACAAGTGCAAATGAAAAAATGCGCAAACCAGAAATTGGTTCTACATGGAACAATGCACGCAGGGAAGAAATACAGTGCACACATTCAAGATTCAGGCACAACAAGTGGGTTCAGAAACACTCACACTAGGCAAGGTAGTGTATCAGTGCTACATAAGTAATTGAAGTGAAAAAGTACAAAATGAAGACATGCACACACATAGGTACACGTAATTCAGACAAGCACACTACAACTTCAGTTTTTCCATCACCATCTCTGAACACAATCAACAAAACAAAATTTTCTTTGCCAACAACCAAGGCAAAACCAGAAAACAAGCTCTATTAATCATCTCTTAGTATCAGTTCAGGCATTACATATCATCGACATCATCAACCATAACCAAATTAACCTTTACCAATCACTATAGAGACCAACAAAAGTATAGTAAGAGATTTTCTTTCCAAACAGTTGATTTTACACAATCATTGCAACTGCGACAACCACTACTTTAAGTTATAGCTCGTGTGAGTCATCGACGACCAAACTTGAGTTCGTCAATAGTATGAACAAAGTCAAAATGGTATACGTAAGTTAAAAATCAATCGATAGAAAAATATATTTATGAATACATATCTGTATTAAACAAGTCAGATATCAAACTATCATCAATAAGAAAATCGAATGGCTAAGGAAAGCAATTGGAAAATTCAAATTGAAATGCTCAGACAGAAATATAGGGATTCAATTCCTATAAATAGCACCCAAAATCATCACTAGCAAGGCGAGTCGAGTTCAAATACATAAATCAAAAAGGGAATAAAGTTGGTACCAAATCGACAGCAATCAACTCGACGTCGAAGCAACCGATGGCAAATCAAAGCAACAAAATTGATCAACAAGGCAATCAAGGGTCACAAATTACTTCGATCAATTGACTAGTAGAATCAATGGCTCTGAAATAAATTAAACACTAAGTTCAGATCGCAAAAGCAAGAAGAACATTGGCAGGGACAAAAGGAATACGGACTGAAAAGAATAAAAAAAGGGAGACGTTCGTTTTTTTATTTGGGATGCATTGTTTATTTTATTCAGGAAAATAGGCACAAGGAAGAAGTTGTAAAAAAATTTAGTCTCAAGGACAACAAGTTTGTTTTTTAGTCTAGAGACACTTTTTAGTATGAACAGAAAATGATAGTTGTAACTATCATTCTATGATTTACACTGAAAAGTGTCCTTCAGCCTAAAAAACAAACTTCCTGTCCCTGAAACTAAATTTTTCTCCAACTTTTTCCTTCAGCCTAAAAACCCTTGTTTATTTGGGTTGTGTTAATTTTATATTAGGGTTTTAATTTAATTTCTTATTTAATGGTATTTTATTTTAAATTTTATAAACTCTAGTTTTTAACTAGGTACGAACTACGGGGTGTAGTTCGAGAATTCACAACTCGGGGTTTGAGTTGTGGAAAGGTTTTGAGCGTACGGTTAGAACAATCAAGTTAGCGAGGGTCGTGAGATTACAGGGTCTATAAGCGTCGATATTTTAATTCCTAGTAGAAACGTTGGGGGCAGCAGTAGGTAGTTTTATCGAAGCTGGGTAAACCTGTGTCGTTTTTATTTCCGCATTTACTCTGTTATTACCTATGCTGCAATTTTTATTATTCTATGAAATTATTATAAACCCTATTCATCCCTTCTATGGTTAATTCGATCCTACAAGTGGTATCAGAAAAAGGTTGTAAAAATTCTCTTTTTTAACTATGGCTAGTTTTAATAATGGTTTTTCTGAAGGAAAATCTATTGCTAGGCCACCCATGTTTAATGGAACTGATTATTCATATTGGAAAACTATGATGAATTTTTTTCTAGATACTATAGATGCATGGGATATATACGAAACAGGCTATAATCTACTACAGTAAATATAGATGGTAATGACTTTCCTAAGCCAAAAGATATGTGGGATCCTAACGAGCTTAGTTTATATCAGTCTAACGTAAAAGCTATGAATTCTATTATTTGTGCCTTAGATAAAATCGAATACAATCGTGTTTCTTATTGTGTGACTGCGCAGGAAATTTGGCATATGCTTGAAGTAACCCATGAAGGTACATTGCATATAAAGGAATCTCATGTAGTTTTACTCAGCAATAAATACGAGAATTTCATGATGATGAAAGATGAGAATATAAAGGAGATGTACTGACAATTTTTATATATAGTGTTTAAATCCAAAACGCTAGGAAAAGCTTACATGGAATTGGAAATGGTCCGAAAAATTCTAAGAATCCCCCCGAGAAGCTTTGAAGTCAAAGTGACTGCAATTTAGAAATCCAAAGACTTAATATATGTTAAATTTGAGGAGCTAATATGTGACGCCCCACCTCTATGCTCATAATAACAAAGAGTATTAAAAGAAATACTGTCTATTATTACGAAGAATAAGGCTGGATGGGAGCGACCATCCGTACTTGGCCTTACACTAACATTGGTTATCTCGATAGGAGTGGTACATTCTCTTTATTTTTCTTATATTATTTATTTACTCCCATCGACACACCCAATACTAGTATAAAACGAACTACGACGGTTCATAATAGTTTAGGACATTAGATATAACAATAACACAGATAATATAAATGCGGAACACAGATAAAAACAAAAGTCTCAGATATATATAACTGATGTCAGTTAATACATAGTTGACACTATACATATGATACAACTACAACTGTCGACTCTAGAAGTTATATATACAAGTACATTATCGACTAATATACAGGAATACATATCATTCTATACAATGACACGATTACTACAAAATGACTCTGACAACTTCAGAAGATGTGAAAAGTCTTCAAATCCTGAACAGCAACTCAAAGAAGAAAATCTACAACCTGAAATACTCGGGTCTGACCCGAGTATTACATTCAAAAGAAAATAATACCCAGGTCAGTCTAATTCAAACCAGTTTATTAGTGCATATAGGCAGTAATAATTTAAATAGACGACAGTCACAATAATTCCCGTCTATCCGATTCTTTAAACAAAGAAACCGGATAATGGTCAATATAACACTTAACAGTGTTTAACAAAAATCAGCAGATTTAAATCATCAACAGAGATAAATAAACAATTTATCAAATCGACTAAATCAATTTAAAACTGTCAAATCTGATAGGGCTGCAGTACACGCACGCGTGTACTGCCTCGCCACTATCGCAGGAGATACACAAAAGCTCAATGAGAGTCACAAGTGATCACAAGGTCAAACCCCGAAATCGGGTTCAACTCAAGTGAATTCAAGAACAAATCCCAACAGGGGGAAAACTGCAAAGCGCGTGCAACTACAGACATAAACGAATACAAAGAAACCACCACGATGAAACTGCAGTGGCAAACAGTTGCAAAGACAAGGGCAGACTGCAACTACAAAGAAGACAGTGGCAACTGTTCCGATGACAGTGAGCTAAAGCAAAGACCACAAATTAATATCAAAGGCAAAGGCTCGACAATGTCAAAGCCAAAAAGAATTACTTGACAACTAAATACAATTGTCAAAGCAAACTACAGAACCAGCCCAAGTGACTACAAGGATACACAAATGGGCAAATTATATATACGGCTCAATATATCAACATCGACAGGGATAGTATAAAATGCCAGGCCCCAAGTAGATGAGCAAGGCTACAAACAGACGTCAAGCCGGAGAAAATGTACCGAAATCAAAAACAAGGTCAAACCCGGTTATACAGATAGGTTCAACACAAGGAAATTAGAAACAAATCCAAACGTGTTAATGCAAAGCAAACTAACAAGGGCCACAACTGCATATAACAGAACTAACTGCAGTCTCAACTGAATACAAAGGAGCAAGCTGTCGCACTACCCCAGACAAGGGTAGTAAAATATATAAGAACACTTAGGAGTGGATGCACCTATGAAACAACTCGTCAATGAACTCAACCAGAATCAAGGCAAAATACACACTGGAGTTCAAAGTACAAGCTGTAACTACCAGTAAATGTCAACATGAATATATCTCAAAAACAAAGGAGCTGCACCATTTCGAATGAGACAACGACTTCAAACTCAAGTGAACAGCTAAATACAACATCAGGTGGAGTGCAACAGTATATAACAAACCAAGAATGACTCAGTGGAGATTACCAATGGTCAAGCGAAACAGTGGACGAACAGTGCAACTAAATGAATGACCAGATCAACTGCAATGGTGGGATGTAAAGGTGAACCAAGCTACCCCATTACGAAACAAGCAACAGTAACAGAGGAGATGATTCAAGTACAACAACTGCAATGAACACAGGTGAAGGCAGAGACCAAGAATGACAACATGAACAAACTCAAGTGATGACATTTAAATGTACACAGGGGTCACTGTCTACATGAGTTAGTTCAACATGCAAAAGAAACTGGCAACCAACACATTTCCAGATGAACTAGTAAGCATAACAGTGACCAGAGATGATCAAGTATAGCGAGATGGCATTGATACTATCCAGAAACAATGAGAAACATGTTGCAATAACCACAAACCCCACTAACATATGTGTGATAGAGCATATGCAAGAGACTACATAACTCAAACTAGCAACAGTGCTAAATTCAACAAAACAGAAGTGAAGACTACAATGCCAGATTTCGAATCTAGCAGAGCAGGCAACAGGATTTAGTTCAAAATGTAATGGAGATCCCAAGACTCGAATCTACAACATGTACTCAAGACAACAAGTTTACAAAGGTTCAACAACATATGCATACCCACATACGAATGTATGTATGCATATATGTATATATGTACAGGTGATTCAACCAACAAGTTCGACTACATCAAGAGTCGAAACCACAATTTTTAAGGCAGCAGAAAAATCGAACCAAATCCCAAAAAGAATTTCACATAGCGGATGTTAAATTTCAACCAAAATCAAAACTGAGGTTGTCACGAATTCAAGTATCACGAAATCAAGTTTTTCATGAAAACGAACATCTCCAAAACAATCGGGTACAACCAATTAACTTCAAATGGCCAAAACTATTGAATCGACACTCGAGCAATTGAAAACACACTAAAACGTAGAATTAAAAGCAACATAAGCCGATATCAAACAGAGAACATATCAATTATTCACAAAGTCAGGCAACGTCACAACCGGAGCCAGAAATCTCAGTTTGAATGGTAACAGTAAATAGCAATAATAATTATAGGACAGTGACAATTCAATGTCTAATGCAGTCAAGCCGTGAGTATTGATTAAGACGAAAATCACGTATTTGAAAATCGGTTTTAAAAAGAGAAATCAAGCCAAGATAGAAACCATCAACATTCAACCTAATCGAATGACCTAGACAGTCATTTAATAACTTCAATTAACCCAAACAACAAAAGTCACGAAATCGAACAAGCCAAAATTCCTAACCTATTGAATTAGATGTGAGTGGGAAAGAAAACCACTCACCTTTGATTCGAATGTTTGAACGAGCACGACGAAGGCAACGTCGATCTACTAGCAGGCATCGATCGAGTTGCACGAGTCGGTGGAAGCCCAAGCTTTTCGAATGAGCGAACAAAGAAATCTGTAGCCGCCATTATCGCTTCTTTTCCCTTTTTTTCATTCCGCCATTTCTCGTTTAGGGTTTGAGTGAAAAAAATGAGTAAAACAAAAAAGGGGGATCGGTATAACCCTTATCTCAAAAGATGTGGGCTGAAAATTATGAAAAGGGAATGGCTTAATAATTTCTAAGTCCACAATCCTTTAACTCATTCTTGTAAAAGAATTTACAACCGATTTTCAATTGAATTTAAACTTGATTCAAATCTGCATTAGTACTTAAAAATGATTTACTCGTCACTTATAAACTGACGCGAAAAAACCCGGTTGTTACAGACTCCCCTCCTTAAAGAAATTGCGTCCACGCAATCATAGGGAATAAATGGATAAAAGATAACAACCAAAGGAGCATGGCAATGACGAATGTAGAAGCAAAGCAAGTGTCAGCGAGGAAGTATTAGATAAGAAATCAAAAGGTTCGACTGCTTCAAATCAAAAGAATCAACATCGAGGGAATCAGGGATCAAAATCAGACGACTAACCAAAGCAAGAACAAACGAGTTCCAGCAACTAAAAGAGAAGGAAAAACAGAGCAGAAATCCCATACAGAGCACGAATTGAATGTGAGTAAATCAAATTACTCACCTGAATCGCCAGAGAAAAAGACGAAGCTCAAATCTCAAAAATCGCAAATATTCAATCATCAAAACGATAATCAGATTTCTCAAATCAACAAATATTCGATTATCACAAACGATAATCAAATTTCAAATTCAACAAATATTCGATTATCAAAAACGATAATCAAATTTCTCAAATCAACAAATATTTAATCATCCCAAGCGATAATTAAATTTAAAATCAACAATTATTTAATTATCTAAAGCGATAATTAATTTTAAATTCAACAAATATTTAATTATCTAAAGCGATAATTAAAACAACAAATCAACAATTATTTAATTATCTCAGGCGATAATTAAATCTAAATTCGACAAATATTTAATTATCTAAAGTGATAATTAAATTCCAATCAGCAAATATTGAATTATCTAAAGTGATAATTCGAAACAACAATTATCTGATTATCAAAAACGATAATCAGAACTCATATCAGCAAATATCTAATTATCACAAGCGATAATTAGGAACAACAAATATCTGATTATCAAAAACGATAATCAGAACTCATATCAACAAATATCTAATTATCACAAGCGATAATTAGGAACAACAAATATCTGATTATCAAAAACGATAATCAGAACTCATACCAGCAAATATCTAATTATCACAAGCGATAATTAGAAACAACAAATATCTGATTATCAAAAACGATAATCAGAACTCATATCAACAAATATCTAATTATCACAAGCGATAATTAGAAACAACAAATATCTGATTATCAAAAACGATAATCAGAACTCATATCAACAAATATCTAATTATCACAAGCGATAATTAGAAACAACAAATATCTGATTATCAAAAACGATAATCAGAACTCATATCAACAAATATCCAATTACCTGCAGATAATTGGAAGCAACAAATATCTAGAAATCAATTAAGAAGACTAGAAAATCAACATAAATGCTTGGATCGATCCCATCAGATGGCGAGTTTTTAATTCGCCGCACGTGCAACAACATATGGCCGAAGCCTACCAAGTACTCAACATAATTTTGGCGCCCAACAAATGACCCGAAGGTCCAACATATGACCCGAAGGTCTAGTACTGGTATTTGACCCGAAGGTCCATCATATGACCCGAAGGTCCATCATAGTGGCTCGAAAGCACACGAAAGCATCAAAATATTTCAATTAACGAGTCCGGAATTAACCAAAATAGTAAACGCACATGTCCCATAACCACGAGTTTTACTAAATTGTTTAATTTTCTTCATCGTTTCCTTGAAAGTGTAAAATTCATCAAAATCATCAAAACAACAGATATTCAATTAACGAGTCCGGAATTAACCGAAAAAGTAAAAGTGTGGTTCCATACTCCGCACTTTTGCTAAATCGTTTAAATCTCTTCATCGTTTCCTTGAAAGTGCAAAATTGTGTATTTTGTAAAAATACACTTTACATTCTCAAACGGACAAGTCCGGAATTAAGCGAATCAGTAAAAGAAAGGGGTCATAGTCCTCGATTTTGCTGAAACGTTTAAATCGCTTCCTCATTCTTTTGAAATCGCAAACTGTAAAATTTTTGAAAACAATTTTATTTATTTTGTAAAAATAACAATTCGCATTCTCAACTGAACAAGTCCGGAGTTAAGCGAAACAGTAAAAGAAAGGGGTCATAATCCTCGATTTTGCTGAATCGTTTAAGTCGCTTTCTCATCCTTTTGAAAACGCAAACCGTTAAAAATTTATAAAACAATTTTCATTTTTAAACGAGTTTCCAATCACGTGATTAAAGCAGCAATATTAGTAACAATTTCGATAAGGAAATTGTACTTCTCAAAATACCGTAAAAAAAACGGTCACAAACCAGTATTGCGGAATAACCGCTTGAAAATCCACTTTTAAAATTTTGGCTGTTACTGAAGTCAAAGCGACAGTAATTTTAAAACGTCAAAATCACATCAAAACAATTTACATCAAAATGTAATATCAGAGAATTTTCATTTATTAAAACTGTCAACAAAACACCGTGCCTCAAAAATTCAGCATTGGTGTAAAAATCCCGTTATAAAAATAACGGCAACAAAATACGTATCATAACCAAGCATCGGTTCAATGTAAAATAAATGCAATAACGTGCAATTCAAATTTTTGCACGTACTACAAAATGAATAAAGAAATCATTCAAATGTATCTTCAATGAAGATAATTCAAAACAGCAAAAATCTAATCACTAGATGATTAGTACAAAAGAAAGCCAGCGGAAATTTCAACAAAAATCACATATCTGCAATTTCTTCGAATCCTCAATTCGGATTCGAAGTTCTCAAAGAAATAAAATAATTACAGCTATGTAAACAACAAATGAAATTCATATTAATTTCGTATTTTGATTTTTAAATCAAAAAGATTATCAGTTGTACTCAGCGAAGACAGTTTCACTGTTTCCGCTGCGCACTCTGATAAATAGAACACAAATCAATCAAATCATCAGAACACAATTTTATCCAAACAACAAAACACAATTCCACTTTTATTTTTAAATAACGATTTTTTTTTTTTTTTCATCAGAATTTCAAAACTTTAGTTTTGACTCAAATCACAGATAAAACGTCGACTAATAGTTGTAAGATATGTTCCATCCAAGTTATGTTTTATATTATGTCCATAAACCCCAAGCTCTGATACCAACTGTGACGCCCCACCTCTATGCTCATAATAACAAAGAGTATTAAAAGAAATACTGTCTATTATTACGAAGAATAAGGCTGGATGGGAGCGACCATCCGTACTTGGCCTTACACTAACATTGGTTATCTCGATAGGAGTGGTACATTCTCTTTATTTTTCTTATATTATTTATTTACTCCCATCGACACACCCAATACTAGTATAAAACGAACTACGACGGTTCATAATAGTTTAGGACATTAGATATAACAATAACACAGATAATATAAATGCGGAACACAGATAAAAACAAAAGTCTCAGATATATATAACTGATGTCAGTTAATACATAGTTGACACTATACATATGATACAACTACAACTGTCGACTCTAGAAGTTATATATACAAGTACATTATCGACTAATATACAGGAATACATATCATTCTATACAATGACACGATTACTACAAAATGACTCTGACAACTTCAGAAGATGTGAAAAGTCTTCAAATCCTGGAAAGCAACTCAAAGAAGAAAATCTACAACCTGAAATACTCGGGTCTGACCCGAGTATTACATTCAAAAGAAAATAATACCCAGGTCAGTCTAATTCAAACCAGTTTATTAGTGCATATAGGCAGTAATAATTTAAATAGACGACAGTCACAATAATTCCCGTCTATCCGATTCTTTAAACAAAGAAACCGGATAATGGTCAATATAACACTTAACAGTGTTTAACAAAAATCAGCAGATTTAAATCATCAACAGAGATAAATAAACAATTTATCAAATCGACTAAATCAATTTAAAACTGTCAAATCTGATAGGGCTGCAGTACACGCACGCGTGTACTGCCTCGCCACTATCGCAGGAGATACACAAAAGCTCAATGAGAGTCACAAGTGATCACAAGGTCAAACCCCGAAATCGGGTTCAACTCAAGTGAATTCAAGAACAAATCCCAACAGGGGGAAAACTGCAAAGCGCGTGCAACTACAGACATAAACGAATACAAAGAAACCACCACGATGAAACTGCAGTGGCAAACAGTTGCAAAGACAAGGGCAGACTGCAACTACAAAGAAGACAGTGGCAACTGTTCCGATGACAGTGAGCTAAAGCAAAGACCACAAATTAATATCAAAGGCAAAGGCTCGGCAATGTCAAAGCCAAAAAGAATTACTTGACAACTAAATACAATTGTCAAAGCAAACTACAGAACCATCCCAAGTGACTACAAGGATACACAAATGGGCAAATTATATATACGGCTCAATATATCAACATCGACAGGGATAGTATAAAATGCCAGGCCCCAAGTAGATGAGCAAGGCTACAAACAGACGTCAAGCCGGAGAAAATGTACCGAAATCAAAAACAAGGTCAAACCCGGTTATACAGATAGGTTCAACATAAGGAAATTAGAAACAAATCCAAACGTGTTAATGCAAAGCAAACTAACAAGGGCCACAACTGCATATAACAGAACTAACTGCAGTCTCAACTGAATACAAAGGAGCAAGCTGTCGCACTACCCCAGACAAGGGTAGTAAAATATATAAGAACACTTAGGAGTGGATGCACCTATGAAACAACTCGTCAATGAACTCAACCAGAATCAAGGCAAAATACACACTGGAGTTCAAAGTACAAGCTGTAACTACCAGTAAATGTCAACATGAATATATCTCAAAAACAAAGGAGCTGCACCATTTCGAATGAGACAACGACTTCAAACTCAAGTGAACAGCTAAATACAACATCAGGTGGAGTGCAACAGTATATAACAAACCAAGAATGACTCAGTGGAGATTACCAATGGTCAAGCGAAACAGTGGACGAACAGTGCAACTAAATGAATGACCAGATCAACTGCAATGGTGGGATGTAAAGGTGAACCAAGCTACCCCATTACGAAACAAGCAACAGTAACAGAGGAGATGATTCAAGTACAACAACTGCAATGAACACAGGTGAAGGCAGAGACCAAGAATGACAACATGAACAAACTCAAGTGATGACATTTAAATGTACACAGGGGTCACTGTCTACATGAGTTAGTTCAACATGCAAAAGAAACTGGCAACCAACACATTTCCAGATGAACTAGTAAGCATAACAGTGACCAGAGATGATCAAGTATAGCGAGATGGCATTGATACTATCCAGAAACAATGAGAAACATGTTGCAATAACCACAAACCCCACTAACATATGTGTGATAGAGCATATGCAAGAGACTACATAACTCAAACTAACAACAGTGCTAAATTCAACAAAACAGAAGTGAAGACTACAATGCCAGATTTCGAATCTAGCAGAGCAGGCAACAGGATTTAGTTCAAAATGTAATGGAGATCCCAAGACTCGAATCTACAACATGTACTCAAGACAACAAGTTTACAAAGGTTCAACAACATATGCATACCCACATACGAATGTATGTATGCATATATGTATATATGTACAGGTGATTCAACCAACAAGTTCGACTACATCAAGAGTCGAAACCACAATTTTTAAGGCAGTAGAAAAATCGAACCAAATCCCAAAAAGAATTTCACATAGCGGATGTTAAATTTCAACCAAAATCAAAACTGAGGTTGTCACGAATTCAAGTATCACGAAATCAAGTTTTTCATGAAAACGAACATCTCCAAAACAATCGGGTACAACCAATTAACTTCAAATGGCCAAAACTATTGAATCGACACTCGAGCAATTGAAAACACACTAAAACGCAGAATTAAAAGCAACATAAGCCGATATCAAACAGAGAACATATCAATTATTCACAAAGTCAGGCAACGTCACAACCGGAGCCAGAAATCTCAGTTTGAATGGTAACAGTAAATAGCAATAATAATTATAGGACAGTGACAATTCAATGTCTAATGCAGTCAAGCCGTGAGTATTGATTAAGACGAAAATCACGTATTTGAAAATCGGTTTTAAAAAGAGAAATCAAGCCAAGACAGAAACCATCAACATTCAACCTAATCGAATGACCTAGACAGTCATTTAATAACTTCAATTAACCCAAACAACAAAAGTCGCGAAATCGAACAAGCCAAAATTCCTAACCTATTGAATTAGATGTGAGTGGGAAAGAAAACCACTCACCTTTGATTCGAATGTTTGAACGAGCACGACGAAGGCAACGTCGATCTACTAGCAGGCATCGATCGAGTTGCACGAGTCGGTGGAAGCCCAAGCTTTTCGAATGAGCGAACAAAGAAATCTGTAGCCGCCATTATCGCTTCTTTTCCCTTTTTTTCATTCCGCCATTTCTCGTTTAGGGTTTGAGTGAAAAAAATGAGTAAAACAAAAAAGGGGGATCGGTATAACCCTTATCTCAAAAGATGTGGGCTGAAAATTATGAAAAGGGAATGGCTTAATAATTTCTAAGTCCACAATCCTTTAACTCATTCTTGTAAAAGAATTTACAACCGATTTTCAATTGAATTTAAACTTGATTCAAATCTGCATTAGTACTTAAAAATGATTTACTCGTCACTTATAAACTGACGCGAAAAAACCCGGTTGTTACATAATAGGAAATCTCATCACTTATGAGATGGAACTGAAGGTTAGAGAAGAACATGAGAGCGGAGACTCGAAAAAGAAATCAATCGCTCTAAAAGGAACAACTGATAGTAATGATGATAATGCTGAGCTAGCATCATTAATGAAGCAATTCAAAAGGTGGACCCAAAAGCCTGGAAATCCAACAATAAATCAATGAATAAGAACCAAAATAGTCAAAGTTCTAGATGATTCTGAAAAGGAAGAAATCATATGCCATAGATTTAAGAAGCCCAGTCACATCAAGCTAAACTACCCATTGAATTGACTTGACAAACGGAAGAAGTAGAGAAGCAGTTTTTCAGCCACTTGGGATGAGAGTGACGAAGAAGAGAAGGAGAACACCGATAGTGAGAAAGAGGAGGAAAACTTTTGCTTAATGGTAGAATCAAGTGACAATGATGATGAACCTAGTGAGGTATTAAAATTACCACATACCGATTTATTATTGTTATATCATGGGGTAAATGGAAGCTATGATAGACTTAAAGAAATATACAATGAACTTAAATCAAAGAAAAACAGTCTACTTGATTTAAGTAATGAGTTAGAACAAATGATTCAAAACATTAGAAAATTTAACTCGGGATGTAAACCATGTCAATCTCTAGAGGAAGAAATAAATAGGTCTAAACTAAAATTGAAATTCTCGAAAATGAAATTTTGACCTTGAAAAATAACGACAACACAAAAAGTGGAAATTTCATCAAAAGATGCACCTCACTTTTAAATTAAAATAATGCTCTTAGATCTAAGGTTTAACAACTTGAATCTACAATAAGAAAATTTTCAAAGGAAGAAAAATCACTGAATATGTTGTTAGGAAGTCGGACTTTTGTTGAGAATAGAAAAGGACTTGGATTCGATAAAATTGAACCGGTTAAGAAAATAAATTATGATAATGTCAAATTTCATAAAGATTTTCCAAAGTGTTTAATTTGTGGAAAAAGTGGGCATAAACAAAATAATTGTTGGACTGGAAAAAAAAACTGTTAACAAAATTTGGGTTCCAAAAGGTACAAATATTAATGTTTTGAAACTTAAACAAGTTTGGGTTCCCAAGGTTTAATGACCTACCTTTTTGACCTTCAGAAGTCGACACTAATACATCCACGTTATTCACGTGCCAAGCATCTAAGTGCCAGGAATACATATTGTTGAGGAAAAAGAAAGAAGAAATAGAATAGAATTTCACATCGTGACGAATAGTATATAATATACAACAGATATTTACACAAAGAAAAATTATAATATACATACATCAATCAAAGTACACTAAACCAACCATCAGCCTAGATAGTTATAACAACCTGTCCTCAAAAATGCCGACAAATAAACCAACACATGCAACAGAAATAAAGAATATACGAGTGATACGTCTTGGATATCCAGCTCATCTCCTGAAGCTCCAAAGCATCCAAACTAGATCTGAAAATATGCTCGGTCGGACCTGGTCATTATAATAAAATAACAACCGGATCAGTCTGGAAAACCAGCATGGGGAACACACCTCAATTGATTTTAATGTTATAAAAATCTTTTAAAAAGAAAGGTATCTCGTAAGAGCACGCCGCACATAAAAATAGATGGTTTTACCTTACGATAACCAAAATATTTTTATAGGAAATCCCATGATATTATAGTGTCTAGGATTTAAAGTAAATTATGAATATAGTTGGAATGCTTGCATCTCACGTTCCAACATAGTTGGGAACAACTAAGTCCGTATGGCGCTTATTGGAAAATGGATTCCACCAATGACAAGGCATCGGGGTACCATCTACCATAGTAAACCTCTAGAAAATGTATCGAGGGCCTCATATGGAACCCTTGTGAATCAGGACCGGCCCTACCCCTTACTGAATAGTTTTAAATATTTCATCTCCCCGGTTGTTTTTGCAACCTTTTCCGAGTGCTCTCATGTACAAGCAAATCCATAAATATATATCTAGAAAGGGTGATAATAATACACTAATGGGTGCGACCCACTTAGCCGTGAAGCATATCCCATGTTTTAGTCATTCCCGGTTGTTGATGCTAGAGGCTATGTGCCATACCCCTAAGTTTAAATAACATTATTCAGGAGATTTAGTTAGATAATTAAATAGAATAATGTGGAGACTAGGGTGATAAGGGGATCGAAATTTGAAAAAAATAGGGTCGTGCCTTAACTGGATGGTTTTATAAGTTAAATACCTAAGAGAATAAGACAAGGGTAATATGGGAATAGCAGTATATAACCCTATAATCCCTACACCCTTACCTCATTCTCATTTATACTTTCATAAAAAAAACATAAACAAAGGAAAACAAGGCCGACCATTACCCTAAGAAGAGGAAGAGCAAAAATCAAAATTTAAAGCTTAGATTTAAGCTAGGAAGATTAAAGCAAGAGAAAATATCAAGTTCCTTATCCCAACAAGGTGAATAATAATCTAAACATCTCATATATGTTTTATTGAACATTTTAAATTTCGGGTTCAAGGTTTAAAACCGTTTGGATGGATTGATTGATGACATGCTTTGATTATATGCCATGTTTTGATTTAAACAAGGATTTTTATGTAAAGGTATAATTCGATTTTAAGGTTAAAATCATATAAAATAGGTTTCAAATGCCATGATAGTTGAATATGTTATGTAAAACATTATTTTTGAGATGAGTTTAAATTTTCATAATATTCCAAGCTATGGATAATTTATTATGAATTTTTGATGGAAGAAATAGTTATTTTGAGTTTAAATTGCTTAAGGCAATAAAGTAATGTTTTCGGGTCTAAAAATTTATGTATGTTAGAAAACATATTAAAAGTGAATTATTATGATTTTTGGGGATTTTTTCTAAGTGATTTACTATGGAAATTGAATTAGTTAAATTTGGGGACTTAAACGTTTTAACTGTTTTATTAAGGAGAAGGGCTTATTTGTTAAAGCATTTTCAATTATTAATTGATGAATTTGGCAGCCATTTTGGAAAAGTATTTTGATGACAGATTGGCAACCAATCTTATGTTGACAAATTAGGCAAGTTAGGTGAAAATGAGTTTCTTTAATGGCATAAAATCAGTTTTGTTTCGAATTACTACCTTACCACTTCCTTTTGCTTGCTTCGAAACCATGCCCAGTAGGCCTTTCGAACCTATTCGAAACCAATGCACAGGGTATCAAGTAATTAGTATGTAGTATGTTGGAGAAAGACAGAAGGGACAGTGTCGAAGACTTGCTTTCGAAGGGGTTAAGGCCACCTGCTTTTGAATGAATTGCCGCTTGCCTTTATTTTAGAAAGAAGCTTTTAAATGAGCTGCCGCTTATTTTATTTTAAAAAGGAGCTTTCGAAAGGGAAGCCTCTTTTGAACCTATTCGAAACCTAGCTGCCGCATTCATACCTTTTGAATTAGTTAAAGGCCGCTTTCTCTATAACTTTGAATCAATGCTTTTGAAAGGGAAGCTTTCGCCCTTGTAAAATTTGAAGCCGCCTTCTCAATGCTTTCAAAAGGGTAGTTTAAGCCGCTTTTAATAAGATTTTTGGAGGCAATGGTTTCAAAAGGGTGGCTTCGAAACTATCCTCTTCTCCATATTCTTTTACTTAAAATCAATGCTTTTGGAAGGGGTACTTTTACTTTTGTTCCTTTTGATCCAATAGCTATATTAATTGTTAAACCCAATGGTTTCAAAAGAACACTTTTAAATGATTTCTATGAAGCATTCAAAGGGAATGCCTTAAGTCTTTCGAAGGGTATCTTTTAGGCATTTCAAAAGGTATGTTTCAAGTATTTCAAAAGATAAGCTTTAAGTGTTTGGAAAGGTATACCTTTAATGGTTTCGAAAGGAAAGTTTCAACGCCTTCGAAAGGAATGTTTTAAGTGTTTTGAAAGGAAGGTTTGAATACCTTTGAAAGGTATGTTTTTAATGATTTCAAAAAAGAAGGCCTAAGGTTCGAAAGCCTTAGTTTTCAAACAAGAAACCAAACCCCAATTTCTAAAAGTAAATCCAGGGCAATATGAAAGAGTTTTGAAATGGCATTTAACTTTAGAGTTTTTAAAGAAGCTTTCCTTACTAAAGATAGCGGGTTAAGGGTATTAACCAAATTTCATTAGAAAGATGATTACAAGAAAGTTAAATCATGGATGTTTATATAGATCAGTTATCATGTATGCTTTTGTAAACATATTCACATAATAATTAACCCATAACTGCATTTTGGGGTGTTAAGAACAAAATAAACGGTTAGGTTGGCCCAGTAGTGAATATACATTGAGTTAATTCCTGTGTGAGTAGAATTGCATCCAGGGGCTCAGGCAGACCAAAATATAGGATGCCCATATACTGATTAAAGGATTATTGGTTAGACATGTTCTTAGTAAGCCCATGAAAACTATATATGGAAATAGTTATTGGCAGGGGCCAATAGGTTCTTAGTGATCCCATGAAAACTATGTCTGCATTAAGTTATTGAAAGAGATAAATAGGTTCATAGTGATCCCATGAAAACTATAACACGAGAGAAGTTATTGGAGATTCCAATAGGTTCATAGTAAGCCCATGAAAATTATGATTGGAGAAATGATTGGTAGATACCAATAGGTTAACAGAGATCTCATGAAAACTATGATTGAATGATCGTATTGGTAGAAACCAATAGTTTCATAGTGATCCCATGAAAACTATGAAAGTGGTTAGGAATTCCATAAAGAATTAAAAGGTTATTTGTCATCCCATGAAAACTAATTGGTTAATAGTGACCCTAGAAACTAAACTTGAGACAAACGGTCAGATAAATGGGGATGGGAAATCCAGAGCATATTGCATGTTTGCATATTATCAAAATACCTTTTATTATGTTATGTTTTAACCATTGTGGATGCAGGTGCACAGTATATGGTTATTATAAATTGGGTTAAGATACTAGTGAGGGGAAAACCAATTCCGCTAAGTGGCATGGTCTCACTAGTTATCTGTATGGTCCGAGATGGTAGGTTATTATTCATACCAAACTTTTTGTTTGACTCGAAGTTTATGTTTTCCCCTTAAACTCTCGGGTGCTCAATTGATTTTGAGTAGTTTGAGAGCTATGGTTTTCAGGTTCTCCTTTAGACGAATAAGCTTTCAAAGATGTGCAGGAGGCAAGCTAGCTATTAGGAGTTCTTTCTGTTTAATTTCATCGTGTTTTGGATGTAATGGCAAAGTTATTAATTTGCCTATGTTTAGACTCGGTTCAACCAAGGGGGCATAATTTAGTTTAAAATTTTTCTTATCCATGTGTTTCTATTATATCAATGTATCTAACATTACCGCATTTGGTCACCGAGAATTAATAACTATGGATGACTGCAGCATCCGTAGCAGTTAGTTTTAGGCCTCCAAGTGGGGGATGTTACAGGTTGGTATCAGAGCATAGGTTTATTTAAATTTAAAAGAAATTTGAGCCTAAAAGATTTTCAAAACATATCCCAATGAATCAAAAAATAAGATCGGGGTTCGAGTTAACGCTATAGTAACGTACTTGCATATACTATATGTATATCTATAAGTACGTATTCCCTTCTCTCTCAGACCTTTCTTCTATATCTTACCAAGGCTCATATGCAGATTTATAAGAAAGAAAGATATGGAGGTAGGAAAAGGAAGAGGAAATCTAGGTGAGGGAAGCACCACAAATAATGGAAATGCTCGACCTAATACCAGGAGGAATCTGGGTTAATAGGCAAACGCTAATCCAAATGCAAATGCCAACGTAGGTGCTGGAACCCCACCAATAGTTATAGGGATGATGTATCAGTTCTTTGTCAATTTGATGCAAGCTGAAGGAGCTGTGTAGTTGGGGGTAATGTTGTTGAAGGAGCTAATCCCATGGCCCCAGTTGGTAATAACTATGCTAAGCTGAGCAAAGATTACATCAGTCTCGGTGAGAAGCCATTTTTGGGTACAGAGGATGATGTCGAAGTAGAAAACTCGTTGTTGCACTGTGAATTTTTTTTTGCAGACTTGGGACTAGATGACGAGCAGAAGAGGAGACTTGCTTCTAGAAAGTTGCAGGGAGCAGCACTTTATTGGCATAATAGTATTACCGTGGGAGTTCTTGAGGAAGAGTTGACTTGGGTAGAGTTTCATAGGAGATTCGAAGAGAGGTTCTTGTCTGAAGCTGCCAAGTCAGTGTTGTTGAAAAAGTTCACGGACTTGGTGCAGGGTGAAATGTCGGTGATTGATTATGCTACGAAGTTTGATGAGTTGTCCAGATATGGATATGCTACTATTGACACCGTCATTGAAAGGAACGAGAAGTTTATTCGAGGGTTAAGACCCGAGATTGCTATAGCTACTATTCCACACCTCCGTGATCCGAGTACGGTTGTAGTCGAGATGGAAATCAGGAATGGAGAGATGTTTTCTACTTATAGGAATGAGAAGCAGGTCGGAACCCATGATTCTCAGGGCAAGAAGAGGAAATCTTTAGAAGAAAGGAGCTGCCATGAAGGCAAAAGGTGATCTAGTTTGTTTTAAGTGTGATAAGAAGGGACATTATGCTCATGAATGTCGAACTGGAAAAAGGGAAAAAAGTTGCAGATAAGAAGGGAGTGAAGTGCTTCAACAATGACCAGATTGGACACTACAAGATCAGTGTCCAGAACCAGTTAGAGCAGATAGGGTAAAGTTTTTGCTTTAGAACCATCTTCTTCTAGACCAACTACTGCTGAGAAAGGAAAGACTGTAATGGAAGGTATGCTTTTGATTCATAGTATTTCAGTTAGGCTACTATTTGATACTGGTGCATCGCATTCATTTATATCTCAGTGTTTGGTAGATAAGTTATGTTTAGAACCCTCATATTTTTACTTCGTAAGGGTTCCGAATCCAATAGGAGGGTATGCAACACTGGAGATGAGATGCGACCAGTTAGAACTTGAATTGTTAGGTCATAAGTTTGCATGCAGTTTGTATGTTTTTGATTTCGTAGGCTTTGGGATTATTTTGGGTATGGATTGGTTAAAGAGATATGATGCTCGGATATTTTACCAAGATAGGGAAATATCGCAAAGACACCCTGATAGTCAGAACCGAATTACATATTCAATGGAGAATTCAGATCTGAGTGTTTATGCTTTGTTTGGTGCTATGGAAGTAGAAAAGGAGTTAAATAAGGTTTCGATAGCAAGAGAATTTGTAGATGTTTTTGAGCTAGTCACAGGACTACTACCGAGGCGAGCCATTGAGTTTCAGATAGATCTTGTTACAGGAGTAGAACCTGTAAGTAGACCACCTAACAGGATGACACTTACCGAGCTGAAGGAATTGAAGGTGAAACAAGTGGATTTAGAAGGAAAAAATTTCATTAGACCAAGTAGTTCGACTTGGGGAGCGGCTGCGATGTTCTTGAAGAAACCGGACGGGTCGTTAAGGATGTGTATCGACTATCTTAAGTTGAACAAGAAGACGATCAAGAATAGATATCCTTTGCCAAGAATCGATGATTTATTTGATCAGTTGAGTGGAGCCAGTGTATTATCCCAACTGGATTTGACGACAGGTTTCCATCAGCTAAGAGTGTCGGAGGACAGTATTTCGATGACGGCATATTGGACTTGTATTGTTCATATGAGTGGTTAGTAATGCCATTTGGGTTAACTAATGCGCCAACTTTCTTTATAGATTTGATGAACCGAGTTTTCTGAGAGCACTTGGATAGGTTCGTATTGGTATTCATAGATGACATTTTAATATACTCTAAAGATAAAAGAGAGCATAAAGATCATCTTAGAGTAGTGCTTGAGATGCTGAGGTAGCATCAGCTGAAAGCGAAGTTTTCAAAGTGTCGTTTTTGGAAGAAAGAGGTTAAGTTTCTTGGTCACGTGGTTTCAGAGAAGGGTTTGTCAGTAGATCCAGCTAAGATCGAGGCAGTGAACAACTGGAAGAGACCAGAGACGGTGACTGAGATCAGAAGTTTTCTTGGACTCACTGGCTATTATCAGAGGTCATTAAGGATTTCTTGCGGATAGCAGTGCCTTTGACTAAGCTTACCCGAAAGGATGTGAAGTTTATTTGGTCTGAGAAATATAAGGAAGAATTCCTTAAATTAAAGCATTTGTTGACCAATACGCCTGTGTTAGTTGTTCCAGATGGGAACCAAGGATTAGTAGTGTATACTGATGCATGTGGAACCAGATTAGGGGCTATGTTGATGTAGAAAGGTAAAGTTATTGCCTACGCTTCACGACAGCTTAGACCGCATGAAGTGAGATATCCTACTCATGATCTAGTGTTGGCAGCGGTAATCTTCGCACTGAAAGTATGGAGACATTATCTCTTAGGGGAGAGATTTGAATTATACACAGATCATAAGTCCTTAAGGTATTTATTCTCTCAGAAGGAGTTGAATATGAGACAACAGAGGTGGCTGGAGTTTTTAGCAGCTTATGATTTTGGTATAGAGTATACACTTTGAAAAGGAAATAAAGTAGTGGATGCTCTTAGCAGAAAACATCAGAATGTGTTGTTAGCTATGTTAACAGAATGGAAGGATTTAGAGGCTTTGACTACTTGTAGTATGCAGTTAAGATCAACTACTAGTTCTAGTCAAAGCACTACCATGATATCCTGCTTGGAAGTCTGACCAGTTCCGATCGAAAGGATTTCTTCTAAGCAGAAAGAAGATTCATTGTTAGCCAATAAGATTAAATGTCTTGAGGTTGGATCGGAGATTGATGATCTAAAAGATTTTAATCTTGACCAGAGGGGATGGTTGAGAAAGAAGGGATAGTTGCGTGTTCCGAAAGTTGAGGACTTAAGGAGAGAAGTTCTTAAGGGATGTCATCGATCCAAATTTATGATTCATCCTGGGGGAACCAAGATGTATCAGGACATGAATAGGAGTTTCTACTGGGAAGGTATGAAGAAAGATGTTGGCTTGTGGGTAAAGCAGTGTGTGAACTGTCAACAGGTAAAGGCCGAACATCAGAAGCCGAGTGGGTTGCTTCAACCTTTGGAGATACCAGTTTGGAAATGAGATTCAATATCCATGGATTTTATAGATGAGTTGCCAAGGTCGAATCGAGGAAATGAAAGTATATGGGTCATAGTGGACAGGTTGACCAAGAATGCACATTTCATTCCAGTTAAGTCAACTAGGACGACACCTGTTTTAGCTAAATGGTTTATGAAGAACATACTTAAACTACATGGAATTCCTAGCAGTATAGTAAGTGATAGAGATACTTCGTTTACTAGCTAATTCTAAAAGAGTCTACAGGATGTGTTAGGTACCAAGCTCAAGATGAGAATTGCGTATCACCCTCAAACAGATGGGAAGAGAGAGAGAGAGAGAGTCAACAAGGTACTCGAGGATTTGTTAAGAGCTTGTGTGCTAGATTTTGGTGGATCTTGGGAAGCTCACCTACACTTAGTTGAGTTTTCCTATAATAATAGTTATCAGACTAGTATAGGAATGACGCCTTTTGAAGCTTTGTATGGGAGGCCATGCAAGTCACCAGCATGTTGGTTGGAAACTGGAGACAAATTAGTCTTATGTCCAGATCTGGTAAGAGAGACAACCGAGAAGATTGAGTTGATCCGAGGTAGGATAAAGGAAGCCCAGTCTAGACAAAAGAGTTACGCAGATAAGAGGCGTAAAGGTCTAGAGTTATCAGTTGGAGATAGGGTTTTCATTAAAGTATCATCGATGAAATGTGTGGTACGATTCGAAAAGTCAAGGAAACTAGCACCAAGATATGTTGGACCGTTCCCAATTATATAGAGGATCAAAATGCTCGCATATAGAGTAGAGTTGCCGAACAGTTGGGCAGGTGTCCATAATGTGTTTCATGTGTCTCATCTTTGTAATTATGTGCATGATCCAGAGACTACTATTCCTCCAACTGCATTGGAAGATTTAATAATAGAACCATATTTGAATTTTATTAGGCAACTAGTTTGGGTTGTAGCGAGAGATGAGAAGAGGTTAAGAAACAAGGCAATCAAGTTGATAAAAGTTCAGTGGGGTGACAACAAAAAGGACTGTACTTAGGAGACAGAAGACAAGATTAGAGATACTTATCCTTATCTGCTGTAAGAGTATGTTCTATATTTTCTTTATATAGACTGTTTTCTAGTCAGTTAGGCTAGTATGGTAGTTATCAGATGTTACAGATAATTGCTATGATTAGTATTTAGTCCCTACTGAATTTCGAGGATGAAATTCTTTAAGGAGGAAAGCCTGTAACACCCCTAAGTTTAAATAACATTGTTCAGGAGATTTAATTAGGTAAATTAAATAGAATAATATAGAGACTAGAGTGATAAAGGGATTGATATTTGAAAAATAAATAGGGTCGTGCCTTAACTAAATGGTTATATAAGTTAAACACCTAAGAGAATAAGGCAATGGTAATATGGGAATAGTTGTATATAACTCCATAACCCCTAAACCCTTATCTCATTCTCATTCATACTTTCATAAAAACAAAAACATAAACAAAAAAAACAAGGCCGGCCATTACCCTAAGAAGAGGAAGAGCAAAAATCAAAATTTAAAGCTTAAATTTAAGCTAGGAAGATTAAAGCAAGAGAAAATCTCAAGTTCCTTATCCAAATAAGGTGAATAATAATCTAAACCATCTCATATATGTTTTATTGAACACTTTAAATTACTTGTTTAAGGTTTAAAACCATTTGGATGGGTTGAATGATGATATGCTTTGATTATATGCCATGTTTTGGTTTAAACAAGGATTTTTATGTAAAGGAATAATTCGATTTTAAGGTTAAAATCGTATAAAATGGGGTTCGAATGCCATGATAGTTGAATATGTTATGTAAAACATTATTTTGGATATGGGTTTAAATTTTCATAATATTCCGAGCTAGGGATAATTTATTATGAATTTTTGGTGGAAGAAATAGTTATTTTGGGTTTAAATTGCTTAAGGCAATAAAGTAATGTTTTCGAGTCTGAAATTTTATGTATGTTAGAAAATATATTAAAAGTGAACTATTATCATTTTTAGGAATTTTTCCTAAGTGATTTACTATGAAAATTAAATTAGTTAAGTATGGGGACTTAAACATTTTAATTGTTTTATTAAGGAGAAGGGCTTATTTGTTAAAGCATTTTCAATTATTAATTGATGAATTCGGCAGCCTTTTTGGAAAAGTATTTCGATAAAGGATAGGCAACCAATCATATTTTGACAAATTAAGCAAGTTAGGTGAAAAGGAATTTATTTTAATGGCATAAAATCGGTTTTGTTCAAATTACTACCTTGTAACTTCCTTTTTCTTACTTCCGAAACCATGCCCAGTAGGCCTTTCGAACCTATTCAAAACCAATGCACAAGGTATCAAGTAATTGGTATGTAGTGTATTGGAGAAAGGCGGAAGGGATGCTGTCGAAGGCTTGCTTTCGAAGGGGTTGAGGCCACTTGCTTTCGAATGAATTACCGCTTGCCTTTATTTTAAAAAGATGCTTTCGAATGAGTTGCTGCTTGTTTTGTTTTAAAAAGGAGCTTTCGAAAGGGAAGCCGCTTTTGAACCTATTCAAAACCTAGTTGCCGCATTCGTACCTTTCGAATTAGTTAAAGGTCGCTTTCTTTATAACTTTGAATCAATGCTTTCTAAAGGGAAGCTTTCGCCCTTGTAAAATTTGAAGCCGCCTTCTCAATGCTTTCGAAAGGGTAGTCTGAGTCGCTAATAAGAGTTTTGGAGGCAATGGTTTTGAAAGGATGGTTTCGAAACTATCATCTTCTCCAAATTCTTTTACTTAAAATCAATGTTTTCAAAAAGGGTACTTTTACTTCTGTTCTTTTTGACCCAATAGCTATATTAAGTGTTAAACCCAATGGTTTCGGAAGGAACACTTTTAAATGGTTTTTATGAAGCTTTCGAAGGGAATGCCTTAAGTCTTTCGAAGGGTATGTTTTTGGCATTTCAAAAGGTATGTTTCAAGCATTTCGAAAGATAAGCTTTAAGTGTTGCCAAAGGTATATCTTTAATGGTTTCGAAAGGAAAGTTTCAACGCCTTCGAAAGGATTGTTTTAAGTGTTTTGAAAGGAAGGTTTGAATACTTTCAAAAGGTATGTTTTAATGAGTTTGAAAGAGAAGGCCTAAGGTTTCGAAAGCCTTAGTTTTTTAAAAAGAAACCAAATCTCAATTTTTAAAGTAAATCCATGGCAATATGAAAGAGTTTTGAAATGGCATATAACTTTGGATTTTTTGAAGAAGCTTTCCTTGTAAAGATAGTGGGTTAAGGGTATTAACCAAATTTCATTAGAAAGATGATTACAAGGAAGTTAAATCATGGATGTTTATATATATCAGTTATCATGTATGCTTTTGTGAACATATTCACATAACAATTAACCCATAGCTGCATTTTGGGGGTATTAAGGGCAGAATAACTAGTTAAGTTGACCCAGTAGTGAATATACATTGAGTTAACTCCTGTGTGAGCAGAATTGCATCCAGGAGGTCAGGCAGACCAAAATATAGGATGCCCATAGACTGAGCAAAGGATTATTGGTTAGACATGTTCTTAGTAAGCCCTTGAAAACTATTTATGGATATAATTATTGGCAGGGGCCAATAGGTTCTTAGTGATCCCATGAAAACTATGTCTGGATTAAGTTATTGAAAGAGATCGATATGTTTATAGTGATCCTATGAAACTATGACATGAGATAAGTTATTGGAGAACCCAATAGGTTCATAGTAATCCCATGAAAACTATGATTGGAGAAAGTTATTGGTAGATACCAATAGGTTCATAGAGATCCCATGAAAATTATGATTAGATGATAGTATTGGTAGGAACCAATAGGTTCATAGTGACCCCACGAAAACAATGAAAGTGGATAGGAATTCCATAAATAATTAACAGGTTATTAGTCAGCCATGAAAATTAATAGGTTAATAGTGACCCTAGAAACTATAACTTGAGACAGATAGTCAGATAAATGGAGATGGGAAATCCAGAACATATTGCATGTTTGCATATCATCATAATACCTTTTATTATGTTATGTTTTAACCATTGTGGATGCAAGTGCATAGTATATGGTTATTATAAATTGGGTTAAGATACTAGTGAAGGGAAAACCCGTTCCGCTAAGCGGCGTGGTCTCACTAGATATCTATATTGTTCGAGATGGTAGGTTATGACTCATACCGAACTTTTTGTCTGACTCGAAGTTTATGCTTTCCCCTTAAACTCTCGGGTGCTCAATTGATCTTGAGTAGTTTGAGAGCTAAGGTTTTTAGGTTCTCCTTTAGACAAATAAGCTTTTGGAGACATGCAGGAAGCAAGCTAGCTATTAGGAGTTCTTTCTGTTTAATTCCGTTGTGTTTTGGATGTAATGGAAAAGTTGTTAATTTGCCTATGTTTAGACTCTGATCAACCAATGGGGCATCTTTATATGTCACTCTTGGAATATTTTGTAATAATTATATTTCTTTGAATGTGGTTTACGAGTTGAGATTATGTAATGAATTTGAAATGTGATTTGAAGTAGAATGAGAAATTTGTTTTAAAAATTTAGTTTAAATTTTTTCATATCCATGTGTTTCTGTAATATCAATGTATCTAACATTACCGCATTTGGTCGCCGAGAATTAGTAACTATGATGATTGCAGCATCCGTAGCGGTTAGTTTTTGGCCTCCAAGTGGGGGATGTTACACTACGTTTACCTTTATAGCAAATCTCACTTGGAATGCTAACACTTCCCTCTAAGCAGCAATGCAATGCCAGCATTCATCCATACAAGTTGTTCGGGATATAAATAAACCGAAGGCACTACTTCTACTACATCCATTTTGGAATTACCCTCGGGATTAGTAGCAAGTAGCTCTTTCACTTCAAAGAGCACCATCTTCGATCATCTGTAAGATGTTCCAATTCGAACACTTATGCCGGCTCGAAGTGGTTTTCAGATAATACATATGATCTCGTCTCTACGAACCGATAGCGATAGTTTTTAAAACTGGCCAACATTTGATGCTTAGTTATTTAACTATCAAATAAACAAATAATTCAACCAGAGATTTAATTCCATAAGGAAAATAACACTGGTTAAGCACAAAGCAACCACTAAGCCTCTTTAATTAATCTTTTCATTAATTAAAACTACTTTGTAAATTCTCGTATTAAAATACTTTTACAAAGATATATTTCACAAACACTTTATACTCCTCTCAATACTTAAAAAATATCCATATACTTATCTCAACGGTATGTATATTCACGAATACACTACACTTTTCCTACTTAGAAAATGTATTCATATACTTATCTCAACGGTATAAGAATATTCATAAAAACACTATGAAAGATTTCTTATTTCAAAATCATATCAAAAGGAATAAAACAAATATATTTTTTAAAAGAAACGAAGATAAGGATAAACCCAAACACTATTCCTTCGGTGTTAAGCATGGAATGGATGTCCACACCACCAAAATTATGAAGGTCAATTTGGAAAAATCCAATCTTAATTTCTTTTATAATTTTTTTTAATAAATCCTTTTTAATAAATCTCTTTCATTTATAGACATCTTCTTTACTAAAATTCCAAATCCATTTATCAAACTTTTAATAAATCTCTAAGTTTATTTATAAAACTCTTTTACAGATATCCAAACCATTTATAAAACTTCTTTTATAAATATCCAAAAATCCTTTATACAACTTCTTTTATAAATATCTAAAAATCTTTTATACAACTTCTTTTATAAATATCCAAAAATCCTTTATACAACTTCTTTATAAAATCCTTTATAAAGCCTTTAAAAAAATTATAAATCCAAACCTCATTTTCATTTATAGCTCTTTAATAAATCTCTTTTATTAAATGAGATCAATTTATTATTTATAAATACAATTAATCAGATAAATAAATTTACTTTAAACATCCTAAATAAATAATAAATTAACTTTCCAACATTATTAATATAATAATTAATAACTCCAAAACATTATTAATATAATAATTAATAACTTCAAAACATTATCAATAAATAATAATTATTTACTTCAAAACATTACTATATAATAATAACATTACTAATAAATAATAATTATTAACTTCAAACATTATAAATATAATAGTAAATAATTTCAAACATTATTAATAAAATAATAATAATTAATCTTCAAACGTTATTATGATAAATAATAATTAAATTCCAAAACATTATTAATAATAATTATTATTAATTGCAGAATGTTATTGATAAATAACTATTATAAATTCCAAGGAATTTTTAATAAATAATAATTACTAATTATCTTCAAATAATATTAATTATTTAAATAAATAACTTTTACAATATTAAAATATTGATAAATAATTTCAAACAATCAAATATAAATAAACAAATTTTAAAAAACTATTAAATAATAGTTGAACAACTTTAAAACATTTCTAAATGATTTTGAAAAGACAAATATAAATGTTAGGGTAAAATAGAGAAGTTCAAAATCCGCTTAAATAAATATTTCAGAAAACCCAAAGGTTGGATTTAAAATCATTCTCCGAATCAAAAACCAATTTCAAGCCAAACGACAATTAATAGTATTTCAAAATACTAAATTAAGGCCAATAGCCACCAAAGCATTTAACCAATGTTGTTATTGATTTTTATTAGTACAAGGGTTATGTTTTGAACATATAACAATGTCATAACTAATAGTGCTAAACAATCAAGATTCAACAATTAATAATCCATATAACTGGGTTATAACTGAAATAAAATAGGAATATAACTGGAAATTAATAATCACAATTTCGAGAAATCTGATTTTCTCTATAAATTTTCCTGTATTTCAATTTTAAATACTAATTGCTTTTCAAAGTGGATATTTTAACTAATTAGACAATAATTTCAACCAAACATAAATAGTAAAATTTTGTCTACTATTTAATATACTAATTTATCAAAAGAGGTGAGTTATACTCATCAAAATTTCAGTTATCGCAAAAGCATTCTGGTTCGATTTTAGCATAAAATTCTACTAGCTCCAAACTCCACCAATCCAATTTCAAATCATAGCTAACGTTGATACGAGTCTAACGCGATTGGCCGCGTTCGAATCCGACCTTGTATGAGCAAGTTATTGCATTTATAAGATTTACGAATTAAATAATGTAAATATTTAATTAATTACATCCATTAACCACAAACTACCCTAGCTTAGAATTAATCCACCATCTTCCCAAGCCATGGCCACACTTAAATGAATCTCAGCTGCCTCGCCTTTTCACCAACCACACCTGCCAACGTCCACCAGAGCTCGCCGCAACCTCGCTGTAGGTACCCCCAACCTCCACGACTTCAAAGACTCTAGCCTCGCCACTTTAAACACCTTCGCAACCACAAAAATCTCCAAAAATTTCCATGTCTACGAACTGAAATTCCGGCCACAAAACGTTGAACTACGATGATCCCATTATCCAATTGTTAGTCCATGAGTTGATGGTTTTGATGACAACAACCTTAGAATAAGATTATAAAATATAAATACTAACATTATAGTTTAGATATATATATATATATATATATATATATGCAGGATTTAACCATGCAGGTACCAAGAATGAAGACTGTACAGTATAGAGATTCAAGATATCGAGATTGAAGACTTATGAGTATCAAGAATATCAAGATTATCAAGAGTTCAAGATTTCAAGATAAGTATTGAGTCTAGAATTATGTTAAAACTTCATAATAGCACTGAAATCTTCACTCCATTTTTCTTTTGGGATGGAACCCATTTCTACCTTTTTAGTGGCTTACAAACCCACGACAAGTAGCTTACAAACCTACGACAAGTGGCTTACAAACCCACGAACATCCTGGTTTTGTACAAGTTCTCGAGTCCTGATGTGATGAGATATTCTGCAGGAAGAAGCTTGCAAAACTACTTCAAAATGATTTTCAAAACTACTTCAGAATGATTTTCAAAACTGCTTTTCAAAATGTTTTAGCCTTAAAAATTATTTTTCAAATGATTTTCAAAAAGATGTTTTAGCCTTAAAATATTCTTTGTTTTTGTTAAACTCTTGTTTTAAACTTCGTTTGTTTTACACTATCTTTTAATTATAATATATTTATACTTAGATTTAAATATAAAATTATAGTAAAATTATATATATACTATTCTCTATATTTATCTATGTATTTTATCTATAGTCAAGTATATTTATAAAGTTTAAATAGTTTTTAATATAAGATAAAGGTTATTTTCAAAGAAAATCAAATCTTCAAAAAATACTTTGGGATGTCGACATGCCCTAGTACCCCATGTCGACATAGTGACAGTTAGATTCAAAAATTTGAATTTCAAAAGAAGTGTCTATTCGCCATAACCTTTCACGAATGGACATGGCTGTTGTTCTTCTATAAATAAGGGTTAGTTTCAATGAATTTGACATTAGATTTTCTGGTTTTTCACTTCTCTTCTTCTTCCACATTTTCTTATTAAAAATCCTATCATCACTCTGCCGAAATCAACATTGAATCTAACTAGATCATCTCTGGTTTGATTCTCTATCACTATCTCAACAAGATCCCAGTGCTATTCAGAGTTATAGACTTCTTTGTAATCTATCTAGCGAGAAAAGGTATGATTGTAGCCTTGGAAATCAATCAAGCGAGAAAAGGTGTGATTGTAGCCTTGGAAATCAATTGGGTGAACTTGTTGCCCCGGAAATCAAGTATCTCTACCCAGAGGATTGTGATTCTGGAGGGTGTACCTCGTGGCCTTGAAACTGAGGGTTGTAATTGTTGAATTGCTTTTGAAAGGAAATCCGTACTTAGTTGTGCGAGACTGGATGTAGGGTAACTCCGAACCGGTATAAAATCCGGTGTGTTCTTTCCTTTACTGCATTTACTTTATTTCTGCATCTGTGTTTGATTCTGTGATTATATCTGTGTCTGAATATTACATACATTTGTGTACAAATCAACAATAACTCAAAAAGATTTAGTAATTTCTTATAAACACTATTCACCCCCTCTAGTGTTCATTCTAGCCTTAAGATCCATATTCCGCATTCCTCACATTTGGTATCAGAGCGAGGTTTTCAAAAGTTTTATAATCTGATTTTTGAAAAAGTTTTTTTTAAAATAGCTATGTTTAAGAAATTTGTTAATGCATGTTTAGAAATATTCAGATCATCATTGTCTCTTGAGTCTGCATATAATCAATATTCAAATACAAGTTGTCTACTAAGATTGTTTGAGGTGCAGGAATCATGCTTTATGGGAGTTGAGGAATCAATCCAGAACAAACAAACTGTGCAGATCAAAAATAACAAATGAATACTCGATAGTGGATGTTCTAGACACATGACTGGGAATCCAGATATGCTGAATGATATAATATACAAAGACGAAGGACTGGTTAACTTTGGAGACAATTCAAAAGGTTAAGTGATCGACATCGACAAAGTCGGTAACTCTGAAACTCCTATTATGACTAATGTTTTGCTAGTTAAGAATCTGAAACACAATCTGCTAAGTATAAGTCAACTATGCGATAAAGGATATAAAATTAAATTTGAAAAAGATAAGTGTCACATTGAAGATAATAATTCAACCATAATATTTGAGGGAATTAGGAAAAAGAATATTTATATTCTTAGTATGAAAATTTCAAATGATAACTTGTGTCTTTTGGCAAATGCAAGTGACCCATGGATTTGGCATAAGAGATTTGGGCATTTGAATTTCAAACTCTTATCTAGACTGTCAAAACATGATCTAGTAAGAGGCCTCCCTAAAATGAATTTTAAAGTAGATAGTCTATGTGATGCATGTCAACTAGGAAAACTTAGAAAAAGCTCTTTTAAATTAAAAGATATGATTTCTACTACGAAACCTCTTGAATTACTTCATATTGATCTATTTGGTCCATCTCAAATTCTATCAATAAATAATAATAAATATGTTTTTGTAATTGTAGATGATTATTCTAGATTTACATGGACAATATCTTTAAAACATAAAAGTGATACTTTTGAATATTTTAAGAATTTTTCAAAAAGGGTTCAAAATCAACTTTCTCAAAAAATTATAACCATCCGTAGTGATCACGGTGGTGAATTTCAAAATGAAAAGTTTGAAGAATTATGCGATAAAAAGGGAATAATTCACAATTTTTCATTTCCAAGAACTCCACAACAAAACGGAGTAGTAGAACGTAAAAATAAGACGATTCAAGAGTGTGCGAGAACTATGCTTTCTGATAGTAATTTACCAAAGTACTTTTGGGCAGAAGCAGTTGCTACCGCCTATTATATTTTAAATAGAATTTTAATTAGACCTTTAACTGATAAGACATCTTATGAACTTATTTATTCAAAGAAACCTAAGGTATCTTATTTTAGAATTTTTGGAAGTAAATGTTTTATTTTAAATATAAAAGATAACTTAGATAAATTTGATCCTAAATCCGACAAAGGTATCTTTATCGGATACTCTAATAGAAGTAAAGCATACAGAGTATTTAATTTAAGAACTAATACCATCGAAGAAACAATGCATGTTTCATTTGATGAAAATTTCAAAAATTTTGAAGAAATAAATGATGAAGAGGATTTAATCACTCAAAACCAAGAGTCAACTGAAACTAATAATGAATTAAATCATCCTAATAAAAGGATTAAACTTTTAAAAGATCACCCTATAGAAAATATACTTGGAGATATGCAATCTGTTGTTAAAACTAGAAACCAACTAAGTCAAATGAGTAATGTAGCTTTTATATCAACTATTGAACCCAAAAATCCAGAAGAAGCATCAACTGATGATTCATGGATTTTGGCTATGCAAGAATTCACTAGAAATGATGTTTGGGAACTTGTTCCTAGACCTGAAAATAAAACAATAATTGGAACTAAATGGGTTTATAAAAATAAAATGAATGAACAAGGAGAGGTTGTTAGAAACAAAGCCCGGTTAGTCGCTTAAGGTTATTGTCAAGAAGAAGGAATAGATTTTGATGAAACCTTTGCCCCTGTAGCAAGATTAGAAGCTATTAGGATTCTACTTGCTTTCGCAAATCATAATAATTTCAAATGGATGTTAAAAGTGCATTTTTAAATGGTTTTGTAAAAGAAGATGTATTTGTTAAACAACCACCACTTTTTGAAAATGATAAATTTCCAAATCATGTTTACAAACTTAAGAAAGCTCTATATGGTCTAAAGCAAGCTCCTAGAGCCTGGTATTCACTAGCAAGTAAAGCTCTAAGATCTTACTTGTTACAATCAAATTTTGAAATAGGTAAAGTAGATAATACTCTTTTTATTAAAAGAAAAAAAATGATATTCAACTAGTACAAGTCTACGTAGATGATATCATTTTTGGATCAACTAATTTTGAAATGAATAAAGAATTTTCTGAAATAATGACAAAAGAGTTTGAGATGAGTCATATGGGTGAATTAAACTTCTTTTTAGGATTACAAATAAAACAATTAGATAATGGTATCTTTATTAGTCAAGAAAAATATGCTAAAGACCTAGTTAGTAAATTTGGTTTGACTACTGCGAGTGGAAAACCCACTCCCATGGCAACCAATGAGTACCTTAGTAAAGAAGATCTCTCGAAAAATGTAGATCAAAAATTATATAGAGGAATGATTGGATCACTACTCTATATCACTACGAGTAGACCTGATATCATGCATAGTGTCTGTCTCTGTGCAAGGTATCAATCCCAACCTAAAGAAACTCACTTAAAAGCTGTAAAACGTATTATAAGATATGTTAAACACACCTTTGATTATGGCTTATTTTATCCTAAAAATGATTCGTTTGACTTAACATCTTAATGTGATGCTGATTATGCTGGTTGTAAATCAGACCGAAAAAGTACAAGTGGAACTTGTCACTTTTTAGGGCATTCTCTGATTTCCTGGTTTAGTAAAAAGCAAAACATAGTTTCTCTATCAACAACTGAAGCAGAGTATATTTCTGCTGCTTTGGCTTGTTCTCAAGTAATATATATGCAACAAACTTTAAAAGATTTTGGTTTAAATATCTCAAAATCACCAATTTATTGTGATAATACTAGTGCAATAAATTTATCCAAAAATACTACTCAACATGCTCGAACTAAACATATTGATATCAGACACCATTTTCTCAAAGATAATATAAGTAGAGAAGTAATTACTCTCGACTATATCAATTCTGAAAATCAAATTGCTGATATCTTAACAAAACCCTTAATGAATCTACATTTACTAAATTAAGAAGAGAATAGGTATTTGTTCATTAACTGAAATATAAAATATAAATAACAAAGTATAATTAAAAATTAAATCAAAATAAATCAAATAGTAAAAATATTGAGAACCATGTCGACATCCCCCTTATACCCATGTCGACATCCCCCTATACCCATGTCGACATATAACGTTTTTTTTTTAAAATTTAAAAAAATTTCCCACCAAAATTCAAATAATTGGTTATATATTCTTCTTATTTTTGAAATTTTCTTCATTCTCTCTGTTCTCTTTCTGTTCTATCTTTTGAAATCAATTTATCAATGGCCTCCTCTTCCAAATCAAACATAAAATCAACCTTTTCGTTCCCTTCTCCTATCTCTGGTACATTCCAACGTACTACGCTCGCCCGAGTGACAAAAATGGAGGATTCTCTGAAGGATGAAATTCAGTTAATGACTGAAATTAAAATAGTGCAACTCCGAATGGAAAAAGAACAGGAAAGGCAAGGGAAAATCCTTAGAAATTTGCGAAATTTTCTAATGGACAATCATGCTAATCCAATCTCGATTGACGAGGACTCTTCAGGAGATCATGAACAAGAGGAAAGTGAAGAAGAACCAATGGAAGAAGAGCATGCGGAAAAAAATGACAAAGTCATTTGCGTTGGCGAAGTATGTTTTGACAAGGACGGAAACTTGGTTGAACAACGTGGAAATTTCTGTTTCCATTATCCAAATTGTTTGATCCATAGATCTCCAATTGTCAAAGATACTCAGTAGTTTCCTCTTTTTCGTTTTTTATCGTTATGTGTATATTTGTCACGTTTTACGAAAATGTAAATATAAACATATATATATATAAAAATAAATATTGTGTGTTCTTATATATGATTCCTATATATATTATATATAAGTATTGTATAGGTACTTGGTTAGGAATGTTAGTAGTTTAGGACTAAGTTTTAGGTTTACAAGTAAGTATTGATTATGTATGATAACACTATCATCATATAGGATATTAGACCAAGAGTTATATAGTTTAGAGTTAGTTTGTTTTTGTTGATGACAAAGGGGGAGAAATATAAAATAGGAGAGTTAGGCAGTTAGGCATAGATTAAGGGGGAGTTATCAGTTTTAGGGGGAGTTATTAGGATAGAAGTAATATTTTATAAACAAAGGTTGTCATCATCAAAAAGAGGGAGATTGTTAGTCCATGAGTTGATGGTTTTGATGACAACAACCTTAGAATAAGATTATAAAATATAAATACTAACATTATAGTTTATATATATATATATATGCAAGATTTAACCATGCAGGTACCAAGAATGAAGACTGTACAGTATAGAGATTCAAGATATCGAGATTGAAGACTCATGAGTATCAAGAATATCAAGAATATCAAGAGTTCAAGATTTCAAGATAAGTATTGAGTCTAGAATTATGTTAAAACTTCATAATAGCACTGAAATCTTCACTCCATTTTTCTTTTGGGATGGAACCCATTTCTACCTTTTTAGTGGCTTACAAACCCACGACAAGTAGCTTACAAACCTACGACAAGTGGCTTACAAACCCACGAACATCCTGGTTTTGCACAAGTTCTCGAGTCCTGATGTGATGAGATATTCTGCAGGAAGAAGCTTGCAAAACTACTTCAAAATGATTTTCAAAACTACTTCAGAATGATTTTCAAAACTGCTTTTCAAAATGTTTTAGCCTTAAAAATTATCTTTTCAAATGATTTTCAAAAAGATGTTTTAGCCTTAAAAATTATCTTTTCAAATGATTTTCAAAAAGATGTTCTAGCCTTAAAATATTCTTTGTTTTTGTTAAACTCTTGTTTTAAACTTCGTTTGTTTTACACTATCTTTTAATTATAATATATTTATACTTAGATTTAAATATAAAATTATAGTAAAATTTTCTATATTTTATTCTCTATATTTATCTATGTATTTTATCTATAGTCAAGTATATTTATAAAGTTTAAATAGTTTTTAATATAAGATAAAGGTTATTTTCAAAGAAAATCAAATCTTCAAAAAATACTTTGGGATGTCGACATGCCCTAGTACCCCATGTCGACATAGTGACAGTTAGATTCAAAAATTTGAATTTCAAAAGAAGTTTCTATTCGCCATAACCTTTCACGAATGTACATGGCTGTTGTTCTTCTATAAATAGGGGTTAGTTTCAACGAATTTGACATCAAATTTTCTGGTTTTTCACTTCTCTTATTCTTCCACATTTTCTTATTCATAATCCTATCATCACTCTGCCGAAATCAACATTGAATCTAACTAGATCATCTCTGGTTTGATTCTCTATCACTATCTCAACAAGATCCCAGTGCTATTCAGAGTTATAGTCTTCTTTGTAACCTATCTAGCGAGAAAAGGTGTGATTGTAGCCTTGGAAATCAATCAAGCGAGAAAAGGTGTGATTGTAGCCTTGAAAATCAATTGGGTGAACTTGTTGCCCCGGAAATAAAGTATCTCTACCCAAAGGATTGTGATTCTGGAGGGTGTACCTCGTAACCTTGAAACCGAGGGTTGTAATTGTTGAATTGCTTTTGAAAGGAAATCCGTACTTAGTTGTGCGGAACTGGATGTAGGGTAACTCCGAACCAGTATAAAATCTGGTGTGTTCTTTCCTTTACTGCATTTACTTTATTTCTGCATCTGTGTTTGATTCTGTGATTATATCCGTGTCTGAATATTACATACATTTGTGTACAAATCAACAATAACTCAAAAAGATTTAGTATTTTCTTATAAACACTATTCACCCCCCCTCTAGTGTTCATTCTAGCCTTAAGATCCATATTCTGCATTCCTCACACCAATCTCCTCGTCTTCCCTAGATGAACAACTTTCCAGTTGACACCCCAGTTTAAATACGCCCATAGCAGCGTGGATCTACGGTGGCCGTTGGATGAAGGGATTTAAAATGGCAGGTAGGGTTAGTTTCTGCATTTGGACCAAATGACAGAGAGCAAGGCTCCTATACATAGGCAAATATCCGACACTATTCACCCTGAAATTTCATGAACTCTAAACGAGGCGTGCTTACTAACGTTCTGTAACGACCCATATTTTTCGATAATTAAAAATATTAAATTAAATAGGCTTCTGATTACTAGAATTTAATTTAATAAATGTTAATTTAATGTAATTGACAACTATTTTAATATAATTTCAATCAATTGAAATAATTGTAAAGTTAATTTGGTTATGATTATAAATAAGGAATTAAATTGATAATTGATGAAATTAATGAAATTGAAATGGGTTTATTATAGAATATGAATAAAATTTATTAGTACATAAAGTATTAGCCTTTGTTTGTTGAAAATCAATTCCAAAATGTGTTTGAATTTGTAAGTTGTAACAATTGTTTATTTATCACCTTATTATTTGATCCGTTGAATTAATTTGGAAATCCATAAAAGTAATGTAATTAAATATTATAGTTAATATGGTAAAAGATGATAACTGTAAAATATGAATGTAATAAAATGTAAACTAATGTTAATTATATTCATAAGGTAATGGTTGATTAAATAATAAGAGTGAAATCAAAATAAAAGAATTTATTGGAATTTAAATTATAATAAAATAGGTTTTATTCCTATTGTAATTTAACGTTAAAATTTATGTAATATTTAAATATTGGATTTAACATGGAAACTATATTGTAAAAGATTATTAATTTCTATATAATCAGAAATGATGAAAATTGTTAACTATTAAATTTGAATTTAAAAGTGATTAAATTAATTTAATAATAATTTATTTAATTAACGTGAAAATAGCCATTTTGGCCACCGTCTCGGATTTTGACGAATCAAGTTTCATAAAATCTGTAACAGTGAATTATTGTAGGATTTCAAGTTTAGTGGCGATCGGACTTGTCGTTTGGCCGTGCGAGCTTGAAACGCGTAGAAATCAAATAAAAAGAATTTAAAAGAATATAATTTGATTTTAAAAGCTAAATTCTATATACAATGGAATTAGGGTTTGAAACTAGCTCCATTGAGTTTAAAAATATTGAAAACCTATATTTTGATATATGGGATGACCTACTTTCGTTTCGGAAACGAGACGGGCTTTTTGGGTCGTTGTTATCATTCCGAACCAATTCGATATGTCTATTCGTTCTTATCCATTTGTCCATATATATATATTTTTCCCTGAAACCCTAGCAGTCTATTCCATATTGCTATACGTATCTGTTTAATCATCTTCCGCTTCGTCCTTCTCAATGGCTGTAAATCAGAAACCCTAATTTCAATTTCAAAACCAGTTTCAAAATTCAAACTCTCCAAACCCTTGTTAGTCTTTGAGATGATGGTTTTGATGACAACAACCTTAGAATAAGATTATAAAATATAAATACTAACATTATAGTTTAGATATATATGTATATGCAGGATTTAACCATGCAGGTATCAAGAATGAAGACTGTACAGTATAGAGATTCAAGATATCAAGATTGAAGACTCATGAGTATCAAGAATAGCAAGATTATCAAATAGTACAAGATAAGTATTGAGTCTAGAATTGTTAAAACTTCATAATAGCACTGAAATCTTCACTCCATATTTCATTTGGGATGGAACCCATTTCTACCTTTTTAGTGGCTTACTAACCCACGACAAGTAGCTTACAAACCTACGACAAGTGGCTTACAAACCCACGAACATCCTGGTTTTGTACAAGTTCTCGAGTCCTGATGTGATGATATATTCTGCAGGAAGAAGCTTGCAAAACTACTTCAAAATGATTTTCAAAACTGCTTTTCAAAATGTTTTAGCCTTAAAAATTATCTTTTCAAATGATTTTCAAAAAGATGTTTTAGTCTTAAAATATTCTTTGATTTTGTTTTTAAATAAACTCTTGTTTTAAACTCCGTTTGTTTTAAACTCCGTTTGTTTTAAACTATCTTTAATAATAAATTTAATATTTATACTTAGATTTAAATATAAAATTATAGTAAAATTATATATATTATTCTCTATATTTACTTATGTATTTTAACTATAGTTAAGTATATTTATAAAGTTTAAAATAGTTTTAATATAAGATAGAAGTAATTTTCAAAGAAAAACAAATCACCAAAATTTCCTTTGGGATGTCGACATACCCAAGATACCCATGTCGACATAGTGGCAGTTGGTTTCAAAAATTTGAATTTCAAAAGAAGTGTCTATTCGTCATAACCTTTCACGAATAGACATGGCTGTTGTTCTTCTATAAATAGAGGATGTTTTCAACAAATTTTCAACAATATTTTTCTGGTTTTCACTCCTTTTCTTCTTCCACATTTCTTTATATATATTCTTACCATTACTCTGCCGAAATCACCATTGAATTTAACTAGATCATTTCTGGTTTGATTCTCTATCACTATCTCAACAAGATCCCAGTGCTATTCAGAGTTATAGGCTTCTTTGTAATTAATCAAGTAAGAAAAGGTGTGATTGTAGCCTTGGAAATAAATCAAGTGAGAAAAGGTGTGATTGTAGCCTAGGAAATCAATTGGGTGAACTTGTTGCCCGGGAAATCAAGTATCTCTACCCAGAAGATTGTGAATTTGGAGTGGTGTACCTCGTGGCCTTGAAATCGAGGGTTGTAATTGTAAAGATTGTTTTTGAAAGGAAATCCGTACTTGTGTGTGGGACTGGATGTAGGTTAACTCCGAACCAGTATAAAATCCGGTGTGTTCTTTCCTTTACTGCTTTTACTTTATATTTGCATCTGTGTTTGAATCTGTGATCATATCTGTGTCTGAATATTGCATACATTTGTGTTCAAATAAATATAAACTCGAAAAGAATTAGTAATTCCTTAAAACACTATTCACCCCCCTCTAGTGTTTATACTAGCCTTAAGATCCGTAATCCGCATTTCTCACATTTGGTATTGGAGCAAGGTTTTCAAAGTTCATAATCTGAATTTTGAAAAGTTTTGAAAAAGGCTACCAACACTGGTGCTATTACTAACACTAGTTCTATTACTACTGGTACTAGTTCATTTGTAGAAGGTCAGTCTACTGCCAGACCACCACTTTTTAATGGTAGTAACTATGCATACTGGGCATGTAGGATGAAAATATATTTACAATTTGTAAGTCTAGACACTTGGAATATCACACAGAATGAATATTCTGAACCCACAACTAATTTTGCACAGTGGACCACTGAGCAAAAGACTGTTGCACAGAATAATTCTAAAGCAATGAATATTCTATTTTGTTCACTTGATAGGAATGAATTTAATAGAGTGTCAGTTTGTAAGTCTGCATATGAAATCTGGAAAACTTTACAAGTTACTCACGAAGGAACAAGCAAAGTTAAACAGACCAAAATTTCCATGCTCACAAATCAGTTTCAATTATTTAAAATGAATTCTAATGATTCTATTTCAGATATGTATAGTAGATTTTAGGATATTGTGCATTCTCTAATATCCTTGGGAAAGGAATTTTCCGAAGAAGATCAAGTCAGAAAAATCTTAAATTCTCTTACTCCAGAATGGGATCAAAAGACACATGCTATCGAAGAGGCAAATGACATCTGTACCTTAAAGATAGAAGAATTAATTAGAAATCTAATGTCGTTTGAAGTCCAAATGATCAGGAGAAGAGAAAGCAAAGCATCTGAAAAGAAATCAATGGCATTCAATGCATTAACCGATGGATCAGACTCAAACAGCGATAATGATGAAGAGATAGCCTTTATGACCAAGAATTTTCGGAAATTTCTGAAATACAGAAAGATGAATAATTTCAAGAGAAACAACTATAAGAATGCAGGAAATCAGAATGTAGTGCCAAACAATATCAAATGCTTCAACTGTGACGAATCAGGCCATATCAAAAGAGACTGTCCGTATCCAGATAAGCAAAACCTTCCTATAAACAATGATTCCGTAAAGAAACGAAAATGTGCTTTTACTACTACTCTAGATGACTCATACTCGTCTTCAAGCGATGATGATCAAAAGATAGAAAATTCAAATATGTGCTTCACGGCAGTTCACGACTCCAACGAATTCAGAGAAACAGACTCAGAAAAAGGTACACATTTACAATACAATTGATTGAAATTGCATGCTTAGAATTGATTGCTTGATTGATTGATTTGGAATTGGTGTGTTGTTTGAAATTTAAAATTTTATTATTATCTTATTATATTATTATTTTATTATTTTTATTAGTATCATAATATCTTATGGAATATACAAATAATATTCCAGATATATATAGACATTAAAAATAATAAGAATATATATATATATATTAGAATTCTTATAAAAAATAAATTATAGAATTTCAAAGACACATGTTGACATGTCCCTACCTTGATGTCGATATGGGTACATAATTTGAAATTCAAAATTTGAATTCAAATTGTTGAATTTCCCTCCATATTTTCACTTCATTCAATTCTCTGAAAAGACATCTTTTGACCAGAGAATATGTCCTTTGAGAATCTATTTATTCACTATCTTTTATCACATCTTTTCACTTTTATTTTCAAATTCAAACTCTCTCTTCAAAACTTCAAGCTCTCTACTCTCTACTCTAATGGCTTCTTCAAGCAACCCTTTTACTATGAGAATTTCCAGAAAGATAAAAGAGCAACTCTTCAATGATCCGGAGGCCATAAAAGCATACATCAATTATGCTAACTATGGAAAAGTCCTTCCCGGAAAGTTTGCTTTATTTCAAGATTTTTCTACTTATGAAATTGATTCTCTTTTTGCAAATAATCATGTTCTCAGTCTTATTGATGCTTCTCAAAATGATTTTGTTTGCTATCCAAATCTTGTTAAAATTTTATATGCAGATTAATCGAGGATTTTATAATGGAAATGATGATGAAATTTGGAGTAGTGTCAAAGGCACTAGAATCATTTTAAATTGTGATCTTTTGGGTACCATTCTCAATTGCAAGAATACGGGAATGGATCTTTCTAGTTTTAATATTGATGAAAATGATCGTGAGACGTTTCATCATATTTTTGAAGGAAATGATAATTTTGAATTCACAAATCGAAACTTTCGACTAATAGCTAGAATTGTCAATCTTCTTTTACAACATACTTTGACCCCAAGATTAGGGAATTTTAACAATCCTACTTCAAAAGTTTGCAAAGCACTTTTTGCTATTTTTGGAAATTATGATGTTAATTGGGCGCAAGTTATTTTGGATGAACTTCGTCCCAAAAATCTTGAAATGGGTGAGAATACTTTGTATCATGAAATCTATCTCACTCGGATTTTTAACTATTTTGGAGTAGATTTCAAAGGAGAAGAATTTGTTTCAAGAAAGGTTTTCAATCACTCAAATATTTCTCTTATGAAAATTCCATTTGTTTTTCAACCGTATGAGACTCTTGCCGAAAAGGAAGAGCATTTGACTCATGAAGAGATGGAAGAGGAGGAAGAGGAAGAAGAAGAAGAAAGGGATGAAATGGAAATAGAAGAAGAAGAAGAAGGTGAAACATTCTTGGAAAGTATTGACTATCCTCCTAATCCAACCAACAAAACTCTTCTCAATAACCAAAAGACCATTGTTAAGAATCAACGGATTCTTAAACGATCCGTTAGTAAGAAGTTGGATAAAATTTCATCCAAGATGAACAAGTTTATTTCCAAAGTAAGCAAGAAGCTTGGATTATCTTCATCTTCATCATCCTCTAACTAGTTTTATCTTTTCATTTCATGTTGTATTTGTTTAGTTTAATGTTCATGTAGTTCTTTATGATTAATCATTGTATCACTCTATTAAGCAATGAAATTGAATTCCTTTTTCTGTTATCTAGCTTATCTTATCTCCAGAATAAATGTTAGTATATTATATAAATATATATATACACACAATTATTCACAAAATCAAAATAAGCCATCAAAATTCAATGCACCATGTCGACATCCCCCCTATGACCATGTCGACATGTACAGGTCAGAAATGACATTTCATTTTAAATTTGAAATTTGAATAACTACCTTATGTCTATTCATTTCAAACGAATTTCTACACCTATAAATACCTTTTTCTTCCAGAATTCATCACTCAATATTATTTCTTATCTACTTTGTCTATCATTCTTCTCTCAAACTAAAAAATGGCCAATCCAATTCATAATTTTACCGAAAATCTTGAAGAAACTCTTAATTCTTTCAAGAATATTCTTTCGTTCATTCTTTGTAACCAGCAACACTTAGAGTTGAGTCAAATGCAGATGATCAAGGAGCAAGAAAGGCATTTCGATGCAATATGATGGATGATTTCCTCCCTGCACAAGGATGATAACGAAGCACATCCTCCAGTCTCTCTCACCAATGATAATGAAAATTGGGATGCCATTAAAGCAGACATTATTTTTGGAGAAGAAGGATGGGTGGAATTTCCTCGTAATGTTTGATTTGATTGCTTTGTTTGATTTGAATTGTTTTCTTTGATTGATTTGATTTCATTTGTTTTGATTTGATATGGATTGATATTTGGTGTGGATTGATATTTGTTGTACAAAACATGTATACATATGCATTGATATTTATATGATCTTTGATTAATTATCATGTTTATCAATATAATTATCTCTTAATCTATATATTATATACTCCATTGTATAGTTTATTAATGAAGGTACTTTAGTACAAGAATGAGGGGGAGTTATATAGTTTGGAGTTAGTTTTTGTTGATGACAAAAGGGGGAGAAATATAAAATATAGGATAGTTAGGCATAGATTAAGGGGGAGTTATTAGTTTTAGGGGGAGTCAATAGGATAGAAATAATATTTTATAAACAAAGGTTGTCATCATCAAAAAGGGGGAGATTGTTAGTCTTTGAGATGATGGTTTTGATGACAACAACCTTAGAATAAGATTATAAAATATAAATACTAACATTATAGTTTAGATATATATGTATATGCAGGATTTAACCATGCATGTATCAAGAATGAAGACTGTACAATATAGAGATTCAAGATATCAAGATTGAAGACTCATGAGTATCAAGAATATCAAGAATAGCAAGATTATCAAATAGTACAAGATAAGTATTGAGTCTAGAATTATGTTAAAACTTCATAATAGCACTGAAATCTTCACTCCATATTTCATTTGGGATGGAACCCATTTCTACCTTTTTAGTGGCTTACAAACCCACGACAAGTAGCTTACAAACCTACGACAAGTGGCTTACAAACCCACGAACATCCTGGTTTTGTACAAGTTCTCGAGTCGATGTGATGAGATATTCTGCAGGAAGAAGCACTACACCATACTGCACATTTTGCCACACCCAAATGCGGAAAAATTGCCACGGTCTTAAGCCGTGGCAATTTTACCATGGTCTTGAGCCGTGGTAAAATAATTTACCATGGTTATTGACCGTGGCAATTTTGGAACGGTCCTAGACCGTTCCAAAGTTATCAAAAATATTTCACCCCTTGCCGTGTATACTTCTCAGCAACTCTCACACCCTTCTCAAAAAAAGAACGCCCCTTCCAAAATTAGCCCCTTCTCAAAATCCGGATCTACGCCCCTTCTCAAAATCCTTGTCGATGCTCCTTAAATCGCCCCGAACAAACATGAATCTCTCTGCTCTCACTCAAGCCATGTAAATCCAAGTTTGCGCTCAAATTATTCTTCTTGGTTTCGAGGTATTCATACGAAAATAGAGATAGTTGATTTGTTTGATTTTTCTGGTTTTTATTTGATGTCTGAGATTAATGCTTTGCAAGGTTGCAGATTTGGAAACGAATTTGTTGAAAGAGAAATTGTTCTTCTTTTTTCTATTTGGTGTCTGATACGAATTCGTTGAATTTGATTTGGAAACAAATCCATGTTTCTGTTTTCTTTTTAATTGGTAGTGCCAGTTACTATAATTTGTTCACTATAACTAAAACTTGAATTAGGATCAATGATTTTATCTAAAACGTCATTTACTTATATAGAAGTATTAGGTGATAAGAGTAGTTACCATGATCTGTACTAATAAATCTGAACAAAAGATAAGAAGAGATGTAACATGCTTGAAATTTTATTTATAAAAGGGTAGTGATAAGATAATTACGTGAATATTCTTCTAATTTGAAATGAATATATATATTTTAATTTGGTCAAAGATAATACATGGATTTAGGGTGATGCAAGATACACGATGACGGAAACCACCAATGAAGACGTGCTTTAATATGTTAAATTTATGTCTCATTTTTATTAACTTTGAAACGTGCTGCAGAAAAAGAATATGTTGTCTTCTTCTTCTACTTACTTTCTGGTTAGTTTAGACGCATGCTTTGTGTGGTATAAACTAACTATATATTATCATACTAATTATCAACTAAACCGATTCCATTAACTTTTCAATTGTTTTGGATGATTCTGTAGGTGATTTGCAAAGAAGGCAGACCCCATTCCTCCATTTCCTAACAAACATCTGTGCAATACAGGAGGTACCTTTTATACAGGCCTTTCTTACTCTCAATGCATTTTTATTTATTTAATCCCATGTGATATACTGTTTATCTTATTGTGCCTGAGTTTTGTGAAAGTCTGGTTGCACATTTCCTTCTTCAAACAAATTTTGTGTGCGAGCTCAATAATGCACTAATAATCTTAATAAACCATGAATGATTAGTGAGAATTTCATATAATTGTGTTACTGTCTGATTTTAGCGAATTATAACAGCACAGCGTAATCTTTTTCTGAAAGGAATTTGTATTAGTCAAGGCTGGATTTTTTAAATTATACAGCTTGCATTGTTTAAAGAAGCAAACTGTTTTAGAAAGTGTATTTATATATAATAACAAATTCAAGAATCGTTTGAATCTACCCAGTTGCGGCCTGAAAATTTACACTTCTTTAGAAACTAAAAATAAATATATACATTTGGTCAAAATTGTTATACATTTTGATTAAAATTGTTTAATATATAGCCGATGGCTGCTGTGATTTAATGAACAAGATAAATCACTATTTAAGCATGTATGAAGTCCCTAGAACCAAAAATTTTGTGGTTGCATGAGTCCATAACCAATTGAAAATAAAAAATGAACACAAATCACTGTTTAAGCATGTATGTAGTCAAGAACTGAAGATATTCAAACATATATGAAAACGAAAATGAAAAACTGACTACTTGAAATGTACATAGTCAAAACTTGGAGAGTTGAGCATATATAAAAATGAAAATGAGTCGAGCTCATTGTTTAAGGCTAAGGGGATGGCTTATGCACTCAACCAAGGAACTCCAAACATCATGGAAGCAATAATTGTTTACCGGTGTGTTTGTAGTATGTACAAAATTATTTTGATTTTCTTATATATTTTAGTATGTTTTTAGCAGGCCTAAGATAGTTTTTTATTCCCTGTAGTTTTGATGAAATGTTCTAATTTTTATGTTCCGTGTTGATAGAAATAAGGCCTTAACTATTGCTCAATGTTGATTTCTTTGACTATATAGGCTCACATTGTTTTTTCTGCCTTATTTGGTTTCAGATTTTCATTAGTTCGCAGGTTATTTTTATATCATGATATGTTTTAGGGTGTATAGTTATTTTATACAGAACTGGTTTTATTAATATTAACGTGCTGTTTTTCTTGATTTGAGATTATTATGTCTTGACACGCAGCTTCTTTATTTTCGTTTTTGCTATATAATGTTTTAATTCATCTTTGGTTGCAGGCTTGTGGTTCTTTATGCTGGGTTATTGTTTACTGTTCTAATATTGTTTTTGCTGTGACTAACTAATTGCAAATTGAGCTAATGTTTGCTATGGTATATTCTTTGTAATTTTTTATCAGTATGTTTTATTATGTTCTGGCTTGCATCGTTGGTTATGTAACTTTGAGTATGTACTGGCTTGCATCGTTGGCTTGTAGGAGATTGTTTTTGGGTAGATAATTTGGGTAGATAATTGCTAGCATTTAAATTACTCATTTTGTCAATTTATACTAGCATTTAAATTACCCATTTTGTCAATTTATTTTTGTGCTCTTTTATAGTTATTACTACTGACAAAAGTTGATAATAAGTTACAAACAAATTTGCAACTATCAATATTCAGAGGTTGATAATAAGTTACATATAGGTTACATTGAAAGCATTGATAAATGATAGTGACAAATGCTTATAGATACTTAATATAGACCTCCAAATAGCATTAGTTGAAATGAACCAAAACGCAGCTAATGAAAAACAAATTTGGATGAAGCATTAATGAGTTCAATAAAATGTCAAAATAGGCATGCGGTTTTTACGTCCATAGGCACTCTTATGGTAAAATTTAACTTCCATGATTGATAATTTTTTGTGAATACACTTCAAAACAGCTATACACACGTACCCCACTGAAAGAATAATTTATGAAAGGGATTTTTAGATGAAGAAAGTGATCATAGGTGGTATCTTTGACACACATTATGCATCTTATTTTTTCATGGTGATGTTTCTTGAATTCATACTATTTCTTCTGTATTAATTTATGAAAGGGCTTTCCCTTTTTAACACAGTTTTAACTCCTTTTCAACCTTCCCTTAATTCATGCTCTTTGCCGTTGATTATATGAAATTTATCTTATAAATGGGTTAATTTCTAAAAACACTTTTAATCAAAGCATATTACTATTAATAAGCAGATTTGTTGTGGAGGGAATTAATTAGTAAAATACTTTTTTATGGAGTAAGCCTGAGAATAATAATTCTTTGATTATCTTGCAGCCTAAGGCGTTTCCAGAAATCATTTCTTTTTAGAAAATAATGCATACTCATGTTAGAATACATATAATTTTCTTTTTCTTTTTGAAAAATCAATTTGGAAAATCTAGTGTTTGCATGGGGGCTACAATATTAGCATATATATTATACATTATGCTAATTGGAATGCTTCTTTTCTTTATTTTTTTTAAAATCACTTGGATATTGTACTTCTTGAATGACCACATTTCCCAAGATAATGATTGCCTGGATGAAAAACATATCATAGCTGGAAGTCACCAAAGATGGGACAGAGTTAATTTAAGATTTTTAATATTCATACTCGGCCATATCACAAAATATATACAAGTTTCGACCAGTTTCTAAATGCAAGTTGTTTTGATTAATTTGTTTTTATTTTTTATTTCATAGTGTAAAATAAGAAATGATATTGTTTACACTCATAATGTTGTATATTATGTATGATATAGCAGGGCAATATGTCGTCTAGTATAGACAAACAATGGATGAAAGAATCCGATCGAAGAACCACACGATATATAGAAGGAGTGCAGAAGTATATTGAATTCGTTGTGGAAAATGGTGGTGATAAGGAAATCTATTCTTGTCCTTGCACACAATGCAAAAATACGAAAATGAAGATTAAAGTAGATGACATTCATTATCATTTACTCAGATGGGGAATTGTCCAATCATATACCGCTTGGCATTTTCATGGAGAAGAATCGACAGAGAATCAAAAACAATCTATTAGTCAAGCCATAAGTACTGATGAGGCTGAACATACTAGGATGGAAGACTTGGTCAATGATGCTGATAGATTTCATCATTTTCAACCTACCAGTCCGTTGTTCGATAATATTGGGGAACCGTCTACGGTTGATGTTGATCGGTTGACCAATCAAAGGAAGAAGTGCAAATCACTTTTTGGTAGTGCAAAAGAGCCATTGTATCCTTCATGTTCTAAAGGTATAACAACATTGTATGCCATTGTGAAACTGAATAGCTTGAAAACTCAATACGGCTTTTCCGACAATGGTGTGACATTAGTAGTTTTTTATTTTTGTACATTAGCATTATTCAATAGACAGATGAAAACATTTGGAAAATAATTGTCCAATTATGACCAGTTGCTAACTGCCCTCTATTTGTAGTTGTTACTTGTTACTTGTATATAGGGGTGGTTATGATTACTACAAGTAGGCTATTTAATGAAGCAACATCGCTCCATGGACTTGTTTTTTTACCATGTTACAATAGACGCAACTGCATGTAATGTAGGAATAAAGACAATATGTTTTCTCTCTTCAATTTATATCTTTGAAGTTGTATCATATGATCTGACAATTTATTCCCCAATTGACTGTGTGCCACATGTTACATCTACCAGACCTCAAGTTTGACTGATAAGCAGATTTAGTTATACATTGAGTTGTAATTTTTTCTCCTTGCTACTTCATTAGCTATAGCATGTAGGCTCTTACTAGCTGTTATTAGATCAGCTCTTTTCTTTCTACTTATATATTCTTAAAATGCCTCGGAATTTTCTAAGGTGAATGCCTCAGATTTCTTGAGGTAGGTGGATAAATAGATGAGTATCAACAATTATATGAAATACCATTGCTTTTATGCACTGTCATATGATCATACAGTTGAGCATCAATTACTGTCTGGGGTTAACCAGTCGTAATTTTTATTATTTGTTGCTTTTTATTGTTTGTTGCAGGTGGTCTTGGTCATTTGGATTGCAACTAAGAAGATAGTAGCAATGTCAGAACCTGCAGAAGCGTCAACCCATTCAATTACACAGTCATCCTCTACACAACCCGAAAAAGTTGAGATAAATGCATTAGGTGCTCCTATTTCAAAAAATGCTGGAAAAGTAAGCAGTCGAGTCGGTAAATTGGTACGAATTCATGTGCCGATCTCATATGAAAGTTGGGATAAAGTACCTGAAAAATACAAGATTGACGTTTGGAATGAATTGCTGGTAAGCTAAAACTGATTTGTACCACTTTCAGTTTTTATATATATATATATATGTATATATACATATACATATATATATGTATATATGTATTGCCACATAATTTCTTTTCTTACGTAAACAACTCTTAATTTTACAGACATCTTATGATATAGAGTCGGATTCAAAAGACTTGTTTTTTAAAAAAATGGCTGAGTCATTTAGGAAACACAAGAGCGAATTGAGGACAAACTATTATGACAAACATGATAATGACGAAGATAGGCTGAAAAATTGTCCACTAACAATCACCCAAGAAGATTGGACTGAGTTTGTGAAAAATGAAGCAAAACCCGGTGCAAGGGAAAGAAGAGAGATAGGCAAAAAAACAGATCGCTGTACAACTACGGTCATCATACTGGATGTACAAGTCACGCTGTAGTAGAACATGAAATGGTATGTTTGTTTCATTTTTTATATTAAATATAAGTAAACTATCACGAATTGACACTTAAATCTTAGATGCAAAGTCGCCAAAAAAATGCAACTTTGTTCTTTTGTTATGTGAATGAAATAGTTCTTTAGATATCTTGAAATTGGGGTAATTCATCATTTAGCAACATTATGTTGAATCATTAATTAAGACAATCAATGTACTGCTTTCAGCTAGCTCTCACTTTCGATAGAATAATCATGATGTATAGTGTTAGTCGTATATAAGATTATGAAATTTTGTTTCATGAGGAGGTTGCACATAACTTAGGAACCTCATTTGCAATTTGTAGCATATCTGCAATTTGTAATTAGTTCTAACTTTTTTTCGAGCAATAGCAAAATTACACTATTAGCTAATGAATACTTTCTCTCTGTGAATCACTTAAACTTTTTAATATCTTAATTGCTTAACTGGATGCAGTTGGCAAAGTTGTAAATAGAACAAGTCCGTGTATTGTTATTTTAACTATCATTTTAATTATTATATTTCATGTTGAAGGTAAAGTACCAGATGACTTATATATTATAACAAAAGTGCATTGAAACATTACTTAATATTTGCTATGCTCATTTATGACTTCTTATAACTCTGACGCATGTTATTATTAAAAGAGCAAGCTGAAGTCTCATTAAGACTAGAAGTAACTATATAATAAGTTCTTGGCTGCCTTCATTGTATTTTTGCATTTTCCAATGAAGTGGATTAAGTATTCAATTATTTTGTAAGGTTTTCCAAGTGATATATTGCCTGTTGATAGAATCGGTATACTATCTTTAGCATATCTGTAGTCATTCCCACGTTTTTTACTTCCTATATTCACAGTAAATTTTAAATTCCATAAAGTTTTATGTAGGAAGCATAAATGAATCAACTATATGTATTGACCAGTTAATCATGCTGAAAGCTAGATCACTTTCATGCTGGATTACATTCATGTTTTGACCTATCCATTGCTGGGGCACCCTTGATGCCCAAGGACTATCAAACTGAAGTTAAGAATAAGGGTATGCTTAACTTAAGTTAAGAATTAGGAATCAGAAATAAGTTGTCATATTCATCTACTAGTCACCAAAAATAGGAATCAGAAATAAGTTGGTATCAAATTATTAAGGACAAAAATAACAAAAATTTTGTGACAAGTAAGATGAAAACAACTTTAGTTTCCACTGAGTACCTCCCCATTTCTTAATGGTGATGCACCGCTAATCAAAATCAGCTTTACGTGGTATTTATAAGATGAGACACTAGGTCACATAAAAGCAAATGCTTAAAAGAGAGGTAAATATAGTGCGCTTAGAATGAGATGTGTAACCGAATTCTGACGACATATATTATTACCATTCTGCTGTAGATCTTTAGTCTTCTTACTTTGGGACTTGAATTATGAAGGCATACAGTAGCCTTATCTGGTAGTAAATTTATAGTATATTGAGTAGGTTGGAGTTGATCCATTACTCAATATATATAGGTAGAATGTTAATCATATATTGTAAATGTATATCCTAGTGAAACATAAGAGCATGTGCACATGTATATTCTATATTAAAACCACTTATATTCACATGATAGAGCATGATTAACGTTATCATCATTAAACATGTTACTAACTGGATGTTTGCCTCTGTGTGTTTCGCGTATATGACCATGCTTATCACCATTGTTATACCCATTTCTCCAGTAATTGTAGCTCCCTCTGAACGTATCCTCATCTTTGAAATAATTTGCTGCGAGGTATAATAAAGAGGCAGGTCTGGACAAGGCCAAAACTCTGCCTTTTTGCCTGAAAACTGCTCTATGTTTTCTTTCAGAGAGTTGATGCCTGAAATTGGAAACAAATAGTACAACATATATTGTAACTAAAATGACAGTTAAAGAGGAAGTGTTTGATTATTTTCTTACCAGACATCAAATTCAGGAATTAAGATGTTGACATTTTGTGTTGTTTATATATTGCATGCTCATATACTATTTATTTACCGGTTTACTTTTAGATGACCGATTTGTATTTATTTTACTGTACTTTTTTCTCTAGATTAATATTGCATATTGTCAAATAGATACACTCAAATAGTATCCATTTAAAATTAACGATCTCTTTATCTTTTTGTTGTTGTAGGCCAGTGCAAATCCGACAAAAGAAATCACACGTCGTCAAGTATGGGAGAAGACTCACACCAAAAAAGATGGTACCATATCAGATTCGGCTTCTACGTACTTCGTAAGTTAAACAGATAATAATTCAGCTATTCTATAAAGTCTTTGTAGTAAATAACATCTCAAGTATTACCATATTTTAGGATAAAATTGCAAAAGCAAAGGAATCAATCATCGGTAGTGATGAAGAAGACTTGCCATTGGATGAAGATATCCTATCACAAGTGTTTGGCAGGGATAAAAGAGGTCGGACTCAAAGTATTGGAGCCAAAATATCAAGGACTCAAGTTAAGGCTTGTACTATTGCACGTAAACAACTCAAAAAGGCTCAAGGAGGCACAGAAGACTTGAAAGCTAGAATGGATAATATGGAAGGTACATTGAAGTCATTGGTCGACTTGTTGAAAGGACAATATGCAGGTCAAGAAAATCATTTACCGGACATTGCTTCAAATGAAGGAGGAAGTGGTACACCACGTGGAAGTGTTGGAAGAATGCTGAATAATGACTTGGTAAATTCATTTAATTCGTCTGGTTTAGCCAATCAAAAATGCGAAATCCTGAACATTGACCTTGAGGTCATTGCAACAGCCACTGTCTGTAAAGATTCGACAGCATCCATTATACACGGAAAATCATTACCTTCAACACATGAGAAGTTAGTCGTGGACAATATACTGCTACCAGAAGAGAAAACATGCAAACAAAATCATCCTCTTGCTATGACCTTTGGTGAAGTTGGAATCGGTGGTTATGTGTGTCATCCAAAGAGTAATATTCGATATCTATAGACCCATAAGCAGGTATGTATTATTATACTTTGGCAATTTTAACTGGGTTAATTTCCGAAATTACTTTTAATCAAAGCATCTGAAATGTGTCTATAGTAACATCTGCTCAACACTAACATAATTTCTGTTTATTTTCCACTGTTGACTTTCTGCATATTTTCTGTTTATTTTGCAGCTAGGGATTTTGCTTAGGGAGAGAAGCATCTGAAATATCTTTAATTTGCGTCTGCACGTGGGCTACTGAGTTCAATTTGTTGCCTTCACTTATATATTAGATTCTACAGTTAGCTTGTAGTTGTCATTGCTTCACTAAGAACTACAGTCGTTTTACTATGATGAAGTATATGCTTGGCGAATTCAGGAATAATTTCTTTTCTGTTGTTTAGTGTTTACATGAACAATAGATGTTGTTTACTTGTTTTTCTATGAACTGATGGTTTCACTATGAAGTTGTATTATAAACTGAAAGTTGTAAGTTTGTAATCAAGCACTTGTAGTAGTTGTGTTATAAATTGGGTTTGTCATCTATTACTGGTTTTGTATTCACGTTATTTATTCCATGTATTATCATGAAACTGCATTTAGGAATGAATTTGAGCTTTGGTTAAACTGGTATAAGCTGGGGCATTTTTTAATTTCGTTACAGGGCAGATTAGTATTTCGCCACGGCTCAAAGCCGTGGCAAAAGTTTATTTTACCACGGTCCTTAGCCGTGGCTAAATATTAGTTTGCCACGGTTCAGAGCCGTGGCGAAATACGAATTTGCCACGGCTCAGAGCCGTGGCGAAATACTAATTTGCCACGGCTCAGAGCCGTGGCAAAATATTTGCCACTACCAGTTTCGCCACGGCTCAAAACCGTGGCAAAATGATTTAGCCACGGCTCATAGCCGTGGCGAAATCGCTTTTCTGGTGTAGTGAAGCTTGCAAAACTACTTCAAAATAATTTTCAAAACTGCTTTTCAAAATGTTTTAGCCTTAAAAATTATCTTTTCAAATGATTTTCAAAAAGATGTTTTAGCCTTAAAATATTCTTTGATTTTGTTTTTAAATAAACTTTGTTTTAAACTCCGTTTGTTTTAAACTATCTTTAATAATAAATTTAATATTTATACTTAGATTTAAATATAAAATTATAGTAAAATTATATATATATTATTCTCTATATTTACTTATGTATTTTAACTATAGTTAAGTATATTTATAAAGTTTAAAATAGTTTTAATATAAGATAGAAGTAATTTTCAAAGAAAAACAAATCACCAAAATTTCCTTTGGGATGTCGACATACCCAAGATACCCATGTCGACATAGTGGCGGTTGGTTTCAAAAATTTGAATTTCAAAAGAAGTGTCTATTCGTCATAACCTTTCATGAATAGACATGGTTGTTGTTCTTCTATAAATAGGGGATGTTTTCAACGAATTTTCAACAATATTTTTCTGGTTTTAACTCCTCTTCTTCTTCCACATTTCTTTATATATATTCTTACCATTACTCTGTCGAAATCACCATTGAATTTAACTAGATCATTTCTGGTTTGATTCTCTATCACTATCTCAACAAGATCCCAGTGCTATTTAGAAGTATAGGCTTCTTTGTAATCAATCAAGTAAGAAAAGGTGTGATTGTAGCCTTGGAAATCAATTAAGTGAGACAAGGTGTGATTGTAGCCTAGAAAATCAATTGGGTGAACTTGTTGCCCGGGAAATCAAGTATCTCTACCCAGAGGATTGTGAATCTGGAGTGGTGTACCTCGTGGCCTTGAAATCGAGGGTTGTAATTGTAAAGATTGTTTTTGAAAGGAAATTCGTACTTGTGTGCGGGACTGGATGTAGGGTAACTCCGAACCAGTATAAAATCGGGTGTGTTCTTTCCTTTACTGCTTTTACTTTGTATTTGCATCTGTGTTTGAATCTGTGATCATATTTGTGTCTGAATATTGCATACATTTGTGTTCAAATTAATATAAACTCGAAAAGAATTAGTAATTCCTTAAAACACTATTCACCCCCTCTAGTGTTTATACTAGCCTTATGATCCGTAATCCGCATTTCTCATAACCCTATCATATTATATATCGTTGGAAAGCTCTCGACAAGTGCAATCTACAGCTACTATTCGGTTTTGTAATCGAATCACCGTTTGGCCAGAAATCAACAGTTTATTCTCGGTTGTCCGTTGTAGGGTTTGCTTTTCGATGGTGGATCGTCGACTATAGGATGATCGGAGGGCACTGGAATGTAGAGGGCGTTGAGGCAAGTCGATCCATGAGGTTAGTTTGAGTCAGAGATGCCATAGATCACCAGAATTGGCGAAGATGTGTATCGGTGGCGCGACGAACTGGGGGTGGCACGGCCGGTTGCATGAGGTCAGGGTGGAGCACTTGGTTTAGGTGAGGGCTGCGGAGGTGTCAAATCGTGGTGGAAGTGCCTGAAACAGTGAAGGCAGCGAGATGTTGTTGGCGGCTGTGTCGAGTTGCTGTAGCGAGAGACGAACGGCTAGGATTTGTATAAGGTGACGTGTTAACTATTAATTTGCCTTTTATTTTATTTATTTTAAAATTGAATTTTAAAACTTCTAACTATCATAACTTTTTCATACTAGCTCGGATTTGGGTGCAGTTTCTTGCGTTGCGATCGTATTGAAATTTCTAACGACATGGAACTGGTTTGGTTGGACTCTGTTAAAATTTTAGGCTTTATTTGAATTTTAAATCGACGATAAATCAAAGGCAAGTGTTTTATCCCACTCACGAATACTAAACGTTCTTATGTTAGTTAAATTAAATTTATGATGTGGTTAGAAATTTATTGATTGTTTTTTGGCATTTTAAATTGTCATTTAAAATTTAATTTGAATTTATATTGAATTTAAATTGCCATTTAAATTAATATTGAATTTAAATTGGTTAGTTAAATACCTGATAATGATAACTAGTTAATTAATGTGATTTATTGGCTAACTTGGGATGTTGATTGTGATGTATGCTTATTTGTTGACATTTTGGATGATTGGCTGTTTATATCCCTGTTATCACTGTGGGTTGAAATGATACATACCCGAACGATCTTAATGATTAGGGAAAATCGTTATGGGTTGAAATGATAAACCCAAGCGACTTTATTTATTTGGAAATTGTTGATTCGGGATACGGGTTGAAATGATATATACCCAGAAATTTAACTATTTTGGGGTTGAAATGATACATGCCCTATCACTTGACCATAGGGTAGAAAATTATATACGAACATCGTTGGTCGGTTTTAAATTATTTTCTAAATAGTAAAGTATGTTTGATTTATAAATTTGATTTTTAAATTTAATTTAATGATTTCATTTAAAAATGTATATTTGGAAAAAAATTTATTTTTTTATGTTTAAAAGCTCCAAATTATAAGTTAGTATATGGTTTTAAATGTGATTTTAAGATTTTAACTTACAAATTGATTTAGTTTTAAAATATATTTTAAAATAGTTTAAAATTTAATTTAATAGAATATTTAATATAGTTTTAATATAGTTTTAAAAGGTTTATTTTAAATTTAATTTAATATAATAAATATAGTTTTAATTTAATATAACAAATAATAGATTTTTATAATAACTTTAATAAATAGAAATTTATAAGAGGTTTCGTAAATAATTTATAAAGATTGTAGAGATTTTTTATAATGGATTTTGTTAAAGAGATTTTTATAAAGGATTAGATAAAGGATTTTTACAAAAGATTTTATAAAGGATTTTTATAATAGCGTTATAAAGGAGTTTATAAAGGTTTTAAAAGATTTTTATAATGGGTTTGTGAAATGGGAAGAGTTATAAACTGTTTGGAATTTTATAAATAGCTTATAAATGGTTTCAAAGCATATAAATAGTTTATAAATGGTTTAAGTGAGATTTGTAAATTATTTTCGAAATTTATTGGAAGAAATCTTCCTCGGTATTTATGAATATATTTATACTTTTGGAAAAAGTATATGGATATCTTGATATGGAAGTATAAACTATTTCAGTATTATTATTATAAATGTTTTATGAAATGACAACGGTGTGAAAAATGTAAGCGTTTGGTTGTTAAAGTGACCGGGGTCGGATATTGTCATACTTTCTTCCAATTCCGAAACCACTTTAACAACTGTGTGCGTGGTGGAGAATCCAGAACGAAGTAGGATGGTTTGCTACTGTATGAGGTATGAATGCAGCCCTGACCCCCGCGGGTCAGCTTGATATTACTAAAACAGGAGCTATCTCGGGCCAAGTGAGGTCGCTCCTCCTATCGGACATGCTTCTTCGATACCATATCTATTACTCTATGATTGATTTGGTGGCCACCTTCGATTTGATTATGGGAGTGTGTTCCGATATGGGCGGTAGTAGCTTCCATGCGTTACCACCATTCTGAACGTGCAAAACGGTAGAATCCTACCATAGGCATTGCCTCGCGTGCCTTGTCATATGCCTTATCGAGCCCACTACGATTTTGTTTTGTGTCGTACCTATGGAGTGCTCCCTGATAGCCCACTGGTTTGGTGGAGTTTACAGTACTGTATAGACTACGACATTTATAAAAATGTGTTAAGGGGATATGGGTAACGCCTTAACGCTATTTTAATACTTTACTTTACTGATAGACACTATATATATATAGCTTATATTACTACATAGCGAATAGTTTAACGAATCCTTAGAAGATGGAAATCCCGAACATCTCTTAAGTTATTGCACGCACGTTATACACTGGATAGGAGATGTAAAATCCCGTAAACATCTCTGAAGCCATTACACTCATATTTATTTCTGTTGATTTAACTTACATAAGACCTTTTAGTTCTGACTCGAGTGTTTTGTCTTTTTATTACGCTCGAGTCATCCTGAGAATTTCAGTGTTGAAGACTGTATTTCTGGAGGACGAAGACGGAGATTTGTACGCTATTTATTATATTTATTCCACTGCATCATGTTGTTCCGCTGCATTATCTTATTTATACCTGCTGTATGTATAACTTTGATTGTATTGTAAAAGTGTAATCAAATGTATTTATAAAACAACTTCATGAACTGTTTATTTGATTATTATATTTTGTCATTCCGCTGTGAGATTTTGTGTTATGTTTTTCCTTATTTTCTCTTATTTTCTAATTCACCCCTTTAACAGTCCTCCCTTTTGAATGGTTTGAGTTTGACAAGTGTGGTTTATTGTCGATTTAAACCGTCTAAAAAGGTGGGTCGTTACACATTCCTAGCTAAATATCCCTATTCTGAACTCAATGGAACTATTTTTGGGACTTAATTCCAACATATACAGAAGTTAGCTTTTCGAGTCGCTTGATTTACGAACCGAACTCGACATTCTAACTCGAAACCAAACAGTCAAAATATATCGATGCTCATACTCACTCTGGCTCACTTGGACTATACAGACTCAATGGAAATAACCCTGGGTCCTAAAAAATCTGTCTACTAAAATCGAGTTTTTAGCTAATCGATAAAATAAATCAATTAAATATTTAAATATCCAAAAATTAAATATTCATAGCAGCCTAAAAATACGGGTTGTTACACAAGTGTACAACTGTAGATGCTAACGGTTTGTTGTATGGATGAATTTGGGTACCAAAGGCTACAAATGAAAGAGTGTTTTACATCCTTTGTTAGATACTCGACTTTTCTAACATTTACATATAAAAGCAAGCTAAGGAACAACTTGGATGACAATAGATTTTAAGTTGTTCTATATGGTTGATGAGCAAAAATTCTATCATTCCTTAGCCAAGAAAAATGAGGTGGAGATCTACACATTTTGGATATCATGACATCGAAGGTAAGTAAAGGTATGATCTTTAAACTCTGTTTTATTATTCTTTTTTGTTAATTCTATTTTTGTTAACACTATTGTAGTATATTTGCCATATATTAAGCTTCTTAACTACGATTTGCAAAATTTAAATGTTCTAGAAAATATAGAAAATTCTGTAAATTATATGATATGTGATTTCCATAATTTGAACTTAAACCGGTGAAAAACTGCAAATCATTCAGAATATTATTTGAAAACAGTTTCATAACTTCTTAACACAACGGTAATAATTCGATCATAACTTGAACATCTTTACTCCAAATTTTGAAATTCTTGAAGTTTTGGAAAACTATCTGAATGCACTACAACTTTTACATTTTTAGTTTTTGCTGATTCATTTTATAAAATATTGAAAAATAACAATCATTTCATCACATTACATGAAAGATATTTCTGATTTACGCAAACAAATTGCAGTATTTCAATCATAAATTTTGATCGATTTATCATTTTGACTTGAAACTAATTTTGGTGAATAGAAATTTTAAATGTTTAAAACTTTTATGTTTGTGCTAAATCAAATTATAGACTTAAAGCTTTCAAATAGTGGTTTCAAATGGACTGAGTTTACAAAGCATGGTTTTTCAATTGTTTTGGTATAACTTCATTGTCTTGTTCACAACTAACAAATTAACAGTTAGAGAAATGTGTGTCTTTTTACTTGATAGAAATGTTTTCCTTTCTGTCTAATATTAAATAGCCTTGTTAAAATTTTGAAAATCTATTCGAGTGATACACAGTCTGCTTAGTTAAGAATATCATTTTTGGGCAACTAGAGTACAGGTGTTATTAGACATCACTTTATTTGAAATCATATTTGCATTTTTTTATCTGATTTTAAAATTAGCAGACATCGTTTTCACAAAATCCTTTGCACAAAATACATTTTGACATTTTTCTAGATTTAGATATTTTAATAACTCAGACTTTTGCATTGATTTTCTTTAATAAAAACACTCTTGTTTACTTTGTTAAGGGATTTACTCTCGAAAAGATAGTTGTCGATTGCTTGAATCTTTTGAAATTTATCAAAATTATTAATATTGTTTGATAAAGTGATGGGTAGTGATTAAAATATACCTCATAGCAAGAGAAAGTATATGTTAAAAATTTCATGAAAATCAAACAAGTTTTATAATATTTTAAATTAGTATATATTTCATGATCATTTCTATTACTATCATCCTTCTTGCAATCCATACACCAAAATTTAATATAGTGTACAAAAGTTGATATTTCAAAAACAAGAAAATATATTTTTATGTAATATATAAATTTATCCCATAGTATTCACTCTCATTTAAAGTCCTTACGGCTTACATGGGTGAATAACTTTAATCTCTATATTTGTGCTTTCATTTTTATTTGAAAGTCCTCAAGGTTATGCATGGATGAGACTCGTATATAAGAGAGGGATAAATATTCAAGTAATTTCTAACCTCATTTAGAAGTCCTCATAGTTATGCATGGTTAGAAAACATTTTACATGTTTTTAAGTAACCACTAACCTCATTTAAAAGTCCTAACAGTTATGCATGGTTAGAAAATGCATGACATTTTTTAATATTTAAAAAAGGTTAATTTAGAAAATTTTCCTTTATTAAAAACACCACATTGCTGTCACTGTATAAATTTGCCCTAAACCATAATCCAATCGTCACTCTAAAGTGGAATTTGTGTCTAATAAATAAAATATTATGATTTTTATTTGATTGATTGGAATTCGCAATATATATTCCTCTCTACATGTCTTATGATTTTAATCAAAATTCATTACTATTTCAATTATTATTATTATTTTTGATGATAATGAAAGGGGGAGAGATGTTAAGGTTTTAGTGGCTGAGTATAACCTTATTGATTTTCAAGAGTTGTTTTTACAGTTATTTTTTGCAGTTATTTGACAAATCAATTTTACATTTTTAAATTGCATGTATCTGTGTAGGAGAAGTCTAGTTGTAGGGGGAGTATACAAACAGGGAGAGCTTGATCACAACACATCAAACACATTTGCTAGGCACAAAATCTTAATATATGTTTTTTATCATCAAAAGGGGGAGATTGTAGAATATAACAGTTCATGATTTTTATTAAATAGTTAACATCAACCATAAAATAAAAATTGGAAAATAATGTCATCTCCTGCCTTCTCATACTCAATCCCTCCATATTCTTTTTCACCTTCTTTTTCTTATCTTAATCCTTCCGATAATTCTTTATTAGATCGAGATCCCTCTTTTCCTTATTATTGTTCTAATGCTCAGGTGGTTTCGAAATCCAAGATTCATGCTGCAAAGCCTTTTGTTCAGAATTCCTTTTCCAGAAATTGAGGAGATTCTAGAAGAGAGAAGAGAATCTGCTATCGTTGTGGTGTTTTTGGTCATATTGCTAAAGTTTGTAGAATTCCGATTAGGTGTTTTAAGTGTGGCAATCTCAGGCATAAGAAGATTGATTGTCTGTTAAACTATTCTTCTTTTTCTGAAAATGAAAAAATACACCCTATCAAAGAACATGGTTTTCTGTTTGTTCTAAATTTTTTGAAACTTAAGGGAATTCTTCTTGATCATCTATGGGTTCTAAAGGAAGAAGGGATTGGTTTATTGGAAGATTTGCTCAAGCATTTTAATGTGGTTAATCAGGTTAACATAGGCAGTAACTTTAACAAGAAATTTGGTTTTCCTGTCGAATCTTCTAAAGAATCTGCAGATGATTTGGTTTCATTTAAGAATAATTATAGCTCGATTAATCTTGGGGAATTTCTTGATGTTTCTGTTATCTTAGATTCTATTCGAAGGGATGTTCATAATCGTATATCCATTTCTTTGTGATCCTGATGTTTTAAGTAATAATATTTCTCTGTCTGCGAGCTCTGTCAAAAGTGATATTGATACGAGAACTGTTTCAAATGTTTTGGATGAAGAAAGTAAATCTGGTGCTTATATTCAAGATAAAAACTTCATATCGAAATTGGATAGTATGGATATTTTGTTTTAATCATATGAAGGAATATATGTACAGTCTCAGATTTTAGATATTGATGTTCGTTCTCCTTCGGTTTCCCAATATAAAGAAAATTGTGTAGTGAACAGGGTGATTGGTTCTAACTCATTAAACTTCTTGGAGAATTATGTAGATGATTCTCATGTGACAGTGGATCCTGTTGATAAGCATAGAGATGCTAATATATATGATAGGAATGAGAACAAGTTCATTAGTTTGGACAATTGTGTTTTGTCAGTTCATGGAGCTACTGTGGTTTATCATGGTGATGGTGTACATGAGTTGTTTAATGGAGCTGTGGTTAATACACTCGAGGATTGTATTAGATTTGATGATGATTATCAAGTGACAGTGGATTCCATTGATAAGCTCAGTGATGCTGATTTAAATGATAGGATAGAAAAAAGGTTCTTTAGCTTGGGTAGTTGTGATGTTTTCCATAATGTCAAAAACAACAAGTTAGTTGTTGTCTGTTGTGTAGTTGATGATCTTCACAAATGCAAGTCTGTTATTAATTTTTCAACTCTGGTTCGTGTACTTGGGTTGGATGGGATCGATTTTATATCCAAGTTGTGTGCAAGTTTGTCTGGTGCTTTCTGTAAATTGAAGTTAGGCAGTGATGAAAACAAGGTGATTGATGATTTTGTTCTTAAGGATGGTTTGTCAGATAATGGAACCAATGTGGTTACTCATGGTGATGGTGTACAAGGGTTTTCTAACGGAGCTGTTGAAATTGCTTTTGAGGGTATTGATTTTACAGAAGTGGAACCATCTATACATAAACAGTGTGCACACGATGTAAATGGAGCACGGGGTGATTCAAAATTGGCATTTTTGAATAGGGTTGAAAATGATGTTGCTGCTTTTAATCCTATGGTAGAAAATGAGATGGTTACTCCAGGGTGTACTGTCTGTGAGATCAAGCATTGTATTGATGAAGTTCTTTTAATTATTGATATAAATGGGGTAGTATGGTCTGATATTGATAGTTCTGATGAGGTAATGAATAAGAAAGTGAGGTTGGGCGCATCAGACTCTTTGATCGAAGAGGTCATTAATGTCGGTTCTGATCAAGCTGTCTATTATTGGACCGGGGGTTTCAGATTTGTTATGTATTGTTGTCTTACGTCTATAGGTAAATTTCCTCGTTCTTCTACCCTTGCTAGGGATTGGCTCGTGCGTTCAAATCTGGTAAAAGGAATAGTAGGAATTTTTCAATTGGTAATATTAGGAGAAGTCCTCGTTTAAATCATAAAGCTTTTAAGTCTTTTGCTTGAGGGTCGTTAATTTTTTGGAGTTCTATTGTGATAAATGTTGTTTTGGAGCTTGTTCATGGTTTGTGTAGATGCAGTAGATTGTGTCACTACAACAAAAATACTCTATTACAACAGCGTTTTTACAACGGTCCAAAAAAGCCCGTTGTAATAGATACCTATTACAACAGTTTCTACCAGTCTGTTGTAATAGGCGCAAGTTTTCAACGCATAATACAACCGTCCAAACCAGCTCGTTGTAATAAAAACTTATTACAACGGTTTTGTCTTGTCCGTTGTAATAGACGCCAGTTTTCAACAACACGGTACAACTGTCCAATGAAGCCCGTTGTAATAGATATATATTACAACACTTCTATCCTTCCCCCTTTTAGTCTACCTGCCGAAAATTTCACAAGCCCGCGGTTCCTTGTCCTTGCCGCTTTTTACCACTTCGTACCCTTCCAAAGAAATAAATCATTTTCTTTCCTTTCTCCAACCTAGGGCACGCGAAATCCAAATTTCAGTTCTTTAAGGCGGCGAAATCAGCGAAACCAAAGAAAATATTAGGGATTGACTTCCAGTTTGAAAAGCTTAGGCGAAATCAGTGAAAAGCGAAGGGGTATCATAGTACAGGCAAAAGCAAACGCCATTCAGAAGCTGTCTTCAACCTATTTTGGATCTTGTAAGTATTATCTGCATTTTCCTTTCATTTCTGTTTCATTATGTATAGATGTTAACTAATTATTATTTACGGTAATATGTAATGTTAGTGTTCGATAAAGTGAATATGATAAAACAAATGGATATTTGTTTGATTTTGGGTTTCTTGATTTGAAATAATATTTAAACGAATGGATTTTGGGTTTCCTGATAAAACGAGTAGACAATCCAGGCATATTGTTGAAAGAGAATTGCCTAGGTAGATTCTTATAGTTAATAATTTGGTGAATCAGGTATAGAAGTAACTTATTCTGTTGACACGAGAGTTCTTCATCTTCATTAATACAAAAGCCTTCCACGATAAATGCTTTTTTGTTTGGATATTTGTTCCCATGAAACCGTTTTTGATCACAAGTGTAACACAAATCCTTGTTTCTTCTTGCTCCAATTTCTTGTAGTGTTAATTTGGTATAATGGCTAGTTTTTGTAATAGGTATCTGGTTTGGTTGATTGGTCTAAGTTAACGGAGAATTGTTATTAGAATAAGGTGAACTTTCTGGTCTAATAGCTTCTCTGTTTTTTTCTTTCTATGTTTAGTAGCTAATACCTCAAATTTAACTTATTTTTTGAGTCCACCTATAAATTTGTCCATCACACCTCAAGTTGGTTGTAGTTTCTCCAAGAGGCCAGCTAGTTGTTCAAGCTTGTTGAGGTAATCAGTTATTGTTGTTATCTGATTTAAATTAGACAAAGCATCAAAAAATCTAAACATTGGTTAAAGTCAATGTTAGCCAACCCAGAAGATGAAGGTCTATATCATATTTCTCTTTCCTGTGGTTATGTCTACGTTCTCGTGCACATGCACAACTATTTACGTGTGATTGTCTGTAGTGTATACTGCGCAGTAGGCTTTAAGGTCATAGAAAAAATTATATTTATCGCAAGGAAGGTTTGAAATCTCGAATTTCAAACCAAATCTCGAATTGGCATCTTGATCCATACTTCAGGTCGAAATATTGATATCTTGGTGGATGAGATGAACGATGCCAAATAAGGTATTTGCAGAGACGATGTTTGTTTCCACTAATTTTGATGTATACAATGTTTGTTTCCACTAATTTGTTCATTAGAGAGTCTGAAACACTTCTCTAGTTTAATTTCTTCTTATGTAGACAATTACATATATATTTACATAACATCAATTGTTCCTATACCTACGATGCTTATATCATCCGATTATTTGATGCCGAGTCTCATTTATATACCCAAGTTATCTTCTTATTTCTTTCTTCTCGACAATGGTCATTTCATCTATATTTTTTGTTAGTCATGATAATCATATAAGTCTACTTGTTGTTAGTATTAATAGAGTTATGATACAATATGATTATTATTTCTTATACAATATTCTAGTTTTATTTGTATACAACAAGTATGAGCTTCATCATACATGCTCCACACCATATGTATTTTTATGATTTCTTACTATGAGATCTATTTTAATTTGTAGGCTAAGATAAAAGAGCACAATAGTAATGCTCAGTGCTCTCAGGGAATGAATTTGGTAACTGGAGATGGAGTGTCTTGTACAATTTGCAGAGTGTGAATAGAAGGCAAAATGATAATGTGGTGGATATGGAGACACCTTGTGCTCATACGCCTCAGGTTAGAAAACTTCACGCTTAATTATATTTGTACAAAAGGTATCCTTTATTTAACAAAAGTAATCCAGGTTTATTCATTCTTGAAAAACCAACTTTAATTAACTAATTAAAAATTTTACTGCCCAGTGACCCACAAAAAAAAACTTTGCAAAACCTTAAAATCCAACTATATAATTCTATGCTTTTTTCCCTTGGCCTTTATTTCTGCCCCAATGTATGATCTGATTCTCCAGACTCAACCATGTATTTTTGTAACAAATTTTAACGAAGACTACAGAGAGTCTGTTCATATCCTTTTTATGCATGATTTGATTAATTTCAGATGGTTCTATTTTACATTGTTCCTAGTTAGGGTCACTCGGTTCTTTTTTCATTGGAATATTATTTAGCCTTTGTCTACATCCTCTGTTTCATATGATAAACTCTACATCCTTTGTTTCATATTTTTAGCCTTTGTCGTCTAATTTCACTAAAATAGAAAGTTGAATAGCAATTAAAGGCATTGAGATATGCAAGAAAACATGTGAACCTGTGCCCTTGCACAGCTGCTGTTGAGTGTTTAAAAGGAAAAAAATGAACTGTGTTATAAATAGTATACAATTCATACAAGCAACTATTATATAGTATATTGTGAAGCTTGGATAGGTGGTTATTTGATCTCTCTTAGAAACCGAGATTTGTATTTTTGTCAAGCCTAAGTCATTAGCTTTTAAGTTTAAGCATTTCATTTTATTTTGTCATATATTGAATGGCTGTTGTTTAAATGTCAGATATTAAGTTACTTATGGAAATTGCAATTTTATTATTTTTATGTTGCTTATAGTATTCATGTTTATATGAGTACCATTATTTTGGAGCAATAATAGAGTGTGTGTTAAATATATAGATAAATGTGTGATTGTACTTCAATTTGTTAGCAACGCATATGTACAGGTCAATACCTTAGAAATTGGTATGAGTGTGTCCATATTTGTTTATGACTCTATATGCTTTTGTTTATTATTGTCAAATATTTCAGTGCTTATGTATATTACTCTGGCTTTCATTTCCCTTCGTTAGTTTTAAACCCGACCTTCGGTTCCTTGCTTGATTTTGTTCGTGCACAATTACCTGTTCCTATGTATGAGTGCAAATATCAGTGTTTTATCTTAGTGAGTGTGCTCCTATATATACTAAGATAAAGAAAGTGATAATATTTTCTAAATCTTAGATTTCTATGTTGCAAGAATAAAAGGTGGTGAAAGCAATTGAACTTAAAACCGTTGCTTATATATGTTAATACAAACTTCATTGCTGCACCAAATGACCTCATGGCAAAGGTGGCTGCTAATAATATTTTGTTATAACATATAAAAACTACAATAAATATATTTTATTTTATTTTAAATTATAATATATTTAAAACTATATTTATTAACTTAAGTTTTCTTATACTTAAACACTTACAACACTCGGTTTGTATACAAAGAAGGAACACACGCACAGTAGTTACTCCTTCTTACACTAACAACATTGCATGCACATGTTCAAACATAGTAGGATATTCATGCACTTACACACTAATAGACGCAAGTACATACAACACAGTCAGACATTATACTGCCTAGGCACAAACATGCTTTTGATATCTATAGCTGAGACATGGTAAAATAAATAAAAATTATGTGCAAAATATCTTGTCTGTTGTTTTTGAATATGTTAGTTTGTAGTGATAAGTAATGTAACCCTATCAATTGTAGAAAATAATAAACAGTTGAATTTCCTTTCTACAACATTATTTATTTGCAGAAAAGAATAGAAAAATGCATAGAGTGAAAGCTCACGTTCATAGTTTAAACATTCATTTTAAACTATTTTTTGTTTGCTTGCAGTCACATCGCGACAGTATGCAAGCTCACGTTCAGCAAAATCAAATCAGCAAACTCCGGGTGTTTTGGAGAAAAGAAAGTGCATGCTATTGAGTTGGAAAAAGAATGTAGTTGCTTAAGTTCAAGGGCCAAGGCATACACAATTAGATGAATCATATATTCATTATATTTCCATTGTTTTGGTAGACATGTATTTCTTCTATATGATCTGTATTAAAAAAAACTAAGAATACATGAATCATTTGGCATTTAGAAATATAGATATTTGTTGTTATTTTTAAAAGATATGAATGAATATGTTTGTTATGGGTACGATATTTTGGTTTCAATGGAAAATTAATTTTAAATTTGTGAGTGTAATGTAATAGTGCATGGATACTACTGTAATTTTTTTTAAAATTTGCATTTATTTTGCAACGGGCAATGTGCGTTGTTATATGAGCTTCTTACAACGGGTTATGGCCGTTGTAAAAAGGTATACTGCAACGGTTTTTACCACGTGCTTTGCCCGTTGTAAAATGTGGTCAATCTATTACAACGAGGCCTATTACAACGGGCACATGCCTGTTGCGAAAACCATATTACAACGGGCATTGCCCGTTGTAAAAAGACTGTTTTGTTGTAGTGCATTTTTTCAGCTTGGTTGTTTGAGGATGAGGTTGCGGATGTTATTTCAGATGGCTGTTTATCTTTTGGTGTTGCTTCAGGCCTTGGATTCTGGTTAGAGTTGTCTGTTTAGGGTTGATCTTCATTTTCATGGGTGTTTGGGAGGGTATGATTTTTTTATTTTGTACGGCGGAGGGGGGTCTTTTGCTACCTGCCAGGGTTGTTGGCAGCTCTTTTACTATTGTTGTTATATATATGTACATGTGTGCTCTCCTCTTCTATAGAGGATTGCACATTTTTCTCAAAAAAAAAACAGTTCATGATTTTTGTTTGATGATTATAAACATATATATATAATGTATTTGTTATAGTACTATTGAAATATCATAGAATGAAACAAATCAGAATTTCATTTAAACAAACAGTTTATTACATTTCAATAGTATACATTTACAACACAACTTCCACTATATTTTCAAATACAACACTATTTTACACTCTCAAATACAACATTATTTCACTTGCTCACTCGCTCGAATTTGATTTGATCTTCTTGCTCCAACTTCTGTCCAGTTATCTGCTTTTCCTTTCAAACCACAATGCAGTAAAAAAACAAACTAAAATTGCAAAAACAAGAATATAATTAAATATGATATTGCCTAAGTTAATTGGGTTGTTTGATTTCATATTTTAAATTGGACCAAAAATAGTGCACAAGCAACATATGACATGCATAGTGTATCACTGTACATGCCATAGGGACGAGCATATACACAAAACGCATTTGCATTAATTAAATTTCTATGACAAATGCAAAGGTCAAGCTTGAAGGCTCAACATAGTGCAAGTAAAAGTGTACACGAGGTCAAGCCTAAGTAAGCTCGAACTCAACACAAGTGCAAATGGAAAATTGCACAAACTAGAAATAAGTTCTACATGGAACAGTACATACAGGGAAGAAATATGGTGCACACATTCAAGATTCATGCAAAACAAGTGGGTTCAGAAACACTCACACAAGGCAAGGCAGTGTATCAGTGCTACACAAGTAAATGAAGTGCACAAGTACAAAATTAAGACACGCACACAAACAGGTACACGCAATTCAAACAAGCACACTACAACTTTAGTTTATTCATCACCATCTCAGAACATAAGTAGCAAAACAAATTTCTCTTTGCCAACAACCAAGACAAAACCAGAAAACAAGCTCTATTAATCATTACTGAGTATCAGTTCAGGCATTACATATCATCGACATCATCGACCATAACCAAATTAACCTTTGCCAAATCACTACAGTGACCAATAAAAGTATAATAAGAGATTTTCTTTCCAAACTGTTGATTTTACACAATCATTGCAACTGCGACAACCATTACTTCAAGTTATAACATCATGTGGGTCATCGACGATCAACCATGAGTTCATTAGTAGTATGAACAAAGTCAAAACGATATACGCAAATTAAAAAAATCAACCCATAAAAAAAGATATTTATGAATATATATCAGAATTGAACAAGTCAGAAATCAAACTATCATCAATCAGAAAATCGAACGGCCATGGAAAACAGTTGAAAAATTCAAATTGAAATACTCAAACAGGGATATAGGGATTCAATTCCTATAAATAGCACCCAAAATCATCACTGGCCAGGTGAGTCAAGTTCAAATACATAAATCAAAAAGAGAATAAAGTTCCTACCAAATTGACAGCAATCAACTCAACGACGATGCAACTAAGAGCAAATCAAAGCAACAAGATTGATTGGCAAGGCAATCAAGGCGCATAAATTACTTCGATCAACTGACTAGTAGAATTGGCGGCTTCAAAACATATTGAAACGTTAATTACAGATCTCAAAAGCAAGAATAACATCGGCATGGACAAAAGGAATATGGACTGCAAAGAATAAAAAAGGGGACGTTCCTTTTTTATTTGGGCCGCATTGTTTATTTGGGCTTTGTTAATTTGTATTAGGGTTTTAATTTCTTTGTAACTCGAGCTTTGAGTTGTGGTAGAGTTTTGAGCATAGAGTTAGAACAATCAGGTTAGCGAGGATCGCGAGTTTACAAGGTAAGTAAACGTCGATTGTTTAATTCCTAGTAGAAACCTTGAAGGCAGCAGTAGACAGGTTTTGCCGAAGCTAGGTAAACTTGTGTGTCGCTTTTATTTGTGCATTGACTCTGTTATTTTATGTGCTGCAAATTTTATTATGTGGAAAATGTTGGAATTCCTAAATACCAAAATGAATGAAAATAACATAGTCCCACATCGCCAAAAATTGCAAACTATTCTAGTATATTAATAGCTTTGCAATGAAGGGGTTGGGGCCTTGGGGCACCGAAATGTTTACTTTGTTGTGAGGAGGGAGATCATGCATCACCACCACACACGCGCGCGCGCCACCATTGTCTGTCCGACCGAACCGAACCGGGCCGGGCTCGGGTTTGGGTTTGGGTCTAATATGATCCTAATTTTACTGCAAAACTGGGCCGAGTTTTTTAACAGTTGCAGGCTATACGAACAGACGCGACTGTTCATAAGCGGACGCGAATTAACTGAGGAGGTGCGACTTCTGAAGCGGGCACGAACCGTTAGATGCGAGCGGGTGCGACCTAACTGAAGAAACGCGGGCGAACAGAAGCGGGTGCGGCCCGATTGAGGATGCGCGGCCGAACAGATACTAGGAGCAGGCGGGTGCAACCCGTTAACGAACAGCAACGTTCAAAAGACAGCAGGTGCGACCCGTCAAGCGGACGCGACTGTTTGAAAGGATGCAGACGAAATTATAAATAGAAGAGAATCCTGATCACATTCTCATTCCATTCCAATCTAATTTCTTCTGCTTCTTCCTTCTCTACTGCTCTAAATAATATATCACAGAGTTGACATACTCTTTACAATCTTGTGCAGATTACGTCTGTTGTATCTTGGGAGACTTTAAATAAAGTCTTAAGGAAATTGTCACAACAAGCCTCAGACGGAATTTCCCTCTTCAACCGACGAATAACATCTTAAGACTTTCCTGTTTTAACTAAAACAGAGATGGCAACAGTAGAGCTCTCAACAAAGGCTACTACACACAACAGACCCGATCCTTTTAAAGGAGATGGTGACGACTTTTTAACATGGCAGAATCAGATGTTATTTTACCTCACCACACTCGGTCTGTAACGGTATCTCGAGGAGGAGGAACCGATTTCTGCACTAGGCAAGGAAGCAGATGTTGCTACGTGGAAACATTTCGATTTCCTATGCAGAAACTATATTCTGAATTGTCTCGACAAGGTGCTATACAAAGTATATCAACCTCTAAAGACAGCAAAAGCACTCTAGAATGCAATTGCCACAAAGTACAAGACGAAAAATATCAGTCTTAAGAAATTCATTGTAGACAAATTCATGGACTACAAGATGGTCGACTCCAAACTGGTGACTGCTCAACTGCATGAACTGCAAATCATCATTCATGAACTCGAAGCGGAAGGTCATAAGGTTGGAGAATCGTTTTTGGTTGAAGCCATCACGGGAAAACTACCACCGTCATGGAGAGACTACCGCAACTATCTAAAGCATAAAAAGAAAGAGATTTCTTTGCAGGACCTCATCGTACGATTAAAGATTGAGGCAGATAATCGTGGAATTACCAAACAAAGCGAGGAGGCGTTGGTAACAAAAGGGTCGAAGAACAAGAATAAAGGCCACTTCAACAAAAAGAAGAACTTCTCAAAGAAGAGGAAAGCTCCTGAAAAAAACCCAAAGATAATAAAACCAAGAAGTTTAATGGTGAATGTTGGGTTTGTGGCAAAATGGGACACGCCGCTAGAGATTGCAGACACAAGAAGGAACGCAACTCAGAGGCAAATATAGTTGACAACATGGAAGTGGACAAGTCCAACTTTTCGGCAGTTATATCTGAATGCAATTTGGTTCAGAATCCTAACCAATGGTGGGTGGACACAGGAGCTACTCGTCATGTCTGCTCTGATAAATCCATGTTTTCAACATATCAAAAATTCGATCAGGAAGAAAAACTCTACATGGGTAATTCTGCTGTTTCCATGATCGAAGGCAATGGCACAGTAATCCTCAAGTTTACTTCTGGAAAAGCTGTCAAGTTGAATGGCGTGCTCCACGTTCCAGACATACGCAAGAATCTGATCTCTGGTTCAGTACTATCAAAGAAAGGATTCAAAATGGTGTTCGAGTCAGACAAGATGGTTCTGTCCAAAGATGGAATGTATATCGGAAGGGGATATTTATATGATGGCCTATTTAAGGCAAATGTAGCCGTTATCGGCAATAAAACTATGTATTCTGATTGTGCTATTAATAAAATTGAAGTTTCTTACTTGCTTGAGCACGAAATTTTACTATGGTATGATAGATTGGGACACATAAATTTCCGAAAAATGAAAACATTATCAAACTTGGGATTAATTCTGAAATTCCAAATAGATAAGAACTACAAATGTGAGACATGTGTAGAAGCAAAAATGGTTAAGAAACCATTTCATACTGTTGATAGAAGTACTAAACCATTACAAATGATTCATACTGACTTATGTGATTTCAAAAACTTACCTACAAGAGGTGGGAAAAAGTATTTTATCGCATTTATTGATGATAATACACGATATTGCTACGTATATCTTTTAAATAGAAAAGATGAAGCAATTACATCGTTTATAAAATATAAGGCTGAAGTAGAAAATCAGCTAAATAAAAAGATCAAGATATTAAGATCGGATCGAGGTGGAGAATATGAATCACCATTTGAACAGTTCTGTGCCGAAAATGGTATAATTCATCAAACAACAGCTCCATATTCACCACAACAAAATGGTGTAGCCGAGAGGAAGAACACAACGTTAAAAGACATGATTAATTCCATGCTTTTAACCTCTGGTCTACCGACGAACTTGTGGGGGGAAGCCTTAAATATGTCTAATCACATATTAAACAAAGTCCCTCACAATAAAACAGGAACAATTCCATATGAGTTATGGAAAGGACACAAACCAAGTTTTAAATACCTCAAAGTGTGGGGGTGCTTGGCTAAAGTTCCAGTTCCGCCTCCCAAGAAAGTCAAACTTGGACCAAAAACAGTAGATTGTTACTATTTAGGGCCAGCCCAAAATAGTAGTGCCTATAGATTTTTGGTATTCAAGTCTGATATAGCTGATATTCATGTAAATACAATCATGGAATCTAGAGATGCCTCATTCTTTGAAGACGTGTTTTCGCATAAAAGGAATGAAGGGATTAATGTCCCTAAAAGGACAAGAGAAGAATCAAGCAATTCACATGAAGATGAAACTCATCATGAGATTGAGGAAGTTGAACCAAGAAGAAGCGTAAGGGCTAGGACTTCCAAGACATTTGATTCAGATTTTTTCACATATGTGTTAGAACATGAACCTCAAACGTACAAGGAAGCAATGTCGTCTTCTGAATCTTCATGTTGGAAAGAAGCAATCCAAAGTGAGATTGATTCAATTCTAAGTAATAAAACTTGGGAAATTGTTGATATTCCACCTGGAATAAAACCTATTGGCTACAAATGGATTTTCAAGAAGAAAATGAAAGAAGATAGCTCTATCGACAAGTATAAAGCCAGATTAGTAGCCAAAGGATATCGTCAAAAGAAGGAGTAGACTTCTTTGATACATATTCGCCGGTAACACGAATAACCTCTATAAGAATGCTAATAGCAATTGCATCGATTTATAATCTAGAAATTCATCAAATGGATGTAAAGACAACGTTCCTAAATGGAGATCTCGATGAGGAGATCTACATGGAGCAACCTGAAGGTTTTGTTTCCAAAGGAAATGAAAACAAAGTCTGTAGATTAGTAAAATCATTATACGGACTAAAACAAGCTCCAAAACAATGGCACGCAAAATTTGATAGTGTCATGATGAGAAATGGTTTTCGTATAAATGAATGTGATAAATGTGTTTATTATAAACAAATTGGACAATCATATGTGATGATTTGTTTATATGTAGACGATATGTTAATATTTGGTCTAAATACTCAGGTAATAGAGACCATAAAGAAGATGTTAATTAGCAATTTCGATATGAAAGACTTAGGAGTTGCAGACGTTATTTTGGGAATCAAAATAATAAGAACACCTAATGGAATTGAATTATCTCAACCACACTATATAGACAAAGTGATTGAAAAATTCCAAGACTATGGAATTAAAGGAGTGAGAACACCTTTTAATCCATCAGAAGTACTGCATAAAAACACCAATGAGAGTGTAATGCAATTGGAATACTCTCGTGTAATAGGATGTCTCATGTATCTCATGAATTGCACAAGACCAGATATAGCTTATGCAGCAAGTCGACTAAGCAGGTATACAAGCAATCCAGGAAAGGAACACTGGAAAGCACTAATGAGAGTGCTTGGATATTTAAAAAATACCACTAATTATTCCTTACATTATGGAAAATATCCTGCCGTCATAGAAGGATATAGTGATGCAAATTGGATTGCTGATTCAGAGGAATCAAAATCAACGAGTGGTTATGTATTTACCTTAGCAGTGGCAGCAGTGTCATGGAAATCTACTAAACAAACGTGCATATCTCGATCCACTATGGAATCAGAGTTCATCGCTTTAGATAAAGCAAGCGATGAAGCCGAATGGCTTCGTCATTTTTTAGAAGATATTCCATTTTGGCCTAAACCTGTACCGGCCATATGCATACACTGTGATAACCAAGCTGCGCTAAGCAGAGCGCACAACTTTGTGTATAATGGAAAGTCACGACATATTCGTCGACGCCATAACACAGTTAGGCAGTTACTCTCAAATGGGACTATTTCCATAGATTATGTAAGAACAAATGATAACCTAGCGGATCCATTTACTAAAGGTTTATCAAGAGAGAAAATTGACTACGCATCGAGGGGAATGGGTTTAAAAGCCTAAACCAACAAGAGTTATCTTATACGGAAACCTATTCTAGCGACTGGAGATCCCACAGACTAGGATCAATAGGCAAACCAGTTCTGAGTAACTCAAGACGTAATGCATTTACTTGGACATAGTCCAACTCCATTCCTATGGTGCACAATATAAATGCATGCCTACAGAAGTATTTAAAGGTTAAAACTATGTTTTTTAATGATGACCATATCTTGAATATAACAAGTGGGGTATATGTAGGATACTCTTAATGGTTGCGATCACCTATGTTAGTGTGAGCTGGGTTGGCTCTATGAGAATATTAAAGGCTTATATTTTCTATAAACACTCGCAGAACCAAACAAATTTGTTCAGGACCAAAATGAACACAACCAAGAGATTGGATGAGAAGGGAATCAATGCTTCGTAAAGCTTATTGTCTGGATATACAATAAAGGCCGACGGTTCAAGATGAAATAATTCACCGATTAGCCAAGTTGATCCGATAAGTTTTAACTAGGGAAAGTTCAAAGTGAAATATCTACTTATCCACGATAAAGCATTATTTCATATGTACTCTGTGATATTTCGCTTTGTGTGGGGGATATGTATATTATCATTCATGTGGGGGATTGTTGGAATTCCTAAATACCAAAATGAATGAAAATAACATAGTCCCACATCGCCAAAAATTGCAAACTATTCTAGTATATTAATAGCTTTGCAATGAAGGGGTTGGGGCCTTGGGGCACCGAAATGTTTGCTTCGTTGTGAGGAGGGAGATCACGCATCACCACCACACACGCGTGCGCGCCGCCGCCGTCCGTCCGACCGAACCAAACCGGGCCGGGCTCGGGTTTGGGTTTGGGTCTAATATGATCCTAATTTTACTGCAAAACTGGGTCGGGTTTTTTAACAGTTCCAGGCTATACGAACAGATGCGACTGTTCATAAGCGGACGCGAATTAACTGAGGAGGTGCGACTTCTAAAGCGAGCACAAACCGGTAGACGCGAGCGGGTGCGACCTGACTGAAGAAACGCGGGCGAACAGAAGCGGGTGCGGCCCGATTGAGGATGCGCGGCCGAACAGATACTAGGAGCAGGCGTGTGCGACCCGTTAACGAACAACAGCGTTCAAAAGACAGCAGGTGCGACCCGTCAAGCGGACGCGACTGTTTGAAAGGATGCGGACAAAATTATAAATAGAAGAGAATCCTGATCACATTCTCATTCCATTCCAATCTAATTTCTTCTGCTTCTTCCTTCTCTACTGCTCTAAATAATATATCACAGAGTTGACATACTCTTTACAATCTCGTGCAGATTACGTCTGTTGTATCTTGGGAGACTTTAAATAAAGTCTTAAGAAAATTGTCACGACAAGCCTCAAACGGAATTTCCCTCTTCAACCGGTTAGATTTATATATACATATATATTTCTTTTTCTTTCTGTGGTATACTATTTCGTTAAATAGTATAACGGTTGATTTAGCACTATAGTTATTATTACTATAGTTGTTAATTTGTTGTTGTAATTTAATTACGACATAACTATTTTTTAAATTAACTAATACATACTTCTAGAGTAGTAGAAATCTATTTGATAAATTTGTGAGACGAGTTTATAATTGATTATTCTTTGTTTTGGTATACTAGACGTCTAACAGAAAATAGACATAAAGACAAACTTTGAAAAAAATTAAGGCTGAAGGACATCAAGTTTCATCTTTGGGCTGAAGGACAAACTTTGAACAAAAATTAGGCTGAAGGACAATGCTAGTTAGAACTAGCATTTTGTATAGTGTAAAAACTGAATATAATGCTAGTCTAACTAGCATTTTGTATAGTGTAAAAACAGAATATAATGCTAGTTAGAACTAGCATTGTCCTTCAACCTAATTTTTTTTAAAGTTTGTCCTTCAGCCAAAAATTAAAACTTGATGTCCTTTAGACTAATTTTTTATCAAAGATTGTCCTTTTTCCTAATTCCCTATTTTATTATTATGTAAATTTATTATAAACCCTATTTATCCCCTCCTCTGAGGTTAATTCGATCCTACACCAAGCATAACACAATCTATGCTACAAACTATATTTTAAAGACATGATAATTCGTTATCATATTGTCCGCGCCTTCAGTAGTTTCTCAAATCCTTGTCGATCTTGCTTTATCTCTTATCACCTCACTTTAACCCATCTCAAGATCATCTCTTGAATGCTCTTGAATGCTTTTAGTTTGTGCTTAAAGTCTCTTGAATGCAGGAATCTTCTTATTTGAAACGTTAAAATGAACTATACTTTACTACTTCTAAAACATTTACTATTGTAATAAATGTCATTTACCCTTAGTTAGTGGTTAAAGTCGGCAATATTTTATTTGAAACTCTAAAATGAAGTATAGTGAACCGAAAGATGAAGCAGTAAAATAAATGCTTACAAGACTGTTCATCTGAATGGTTAATTTAGTATAAACTTTTTATGCATTTATTAATGCACCGAAGTGAATTATTCATCACTATAAAAACCAGTCAGTCTTTATCTTCCAGTATAAAATGAACACAACGAATATTATTTCATTACTTCAGTGTATTAACCATTTTTGCCGCAAAGCCTTGAGTGTTAGTTAATAAAGTTACAAAAATACCTAAGTACATCACCACTTACACCATACTAAATTTTTTATTAACAGTCTTGTTTTTGGCAGTTTTTGGGATTTCCATTGCAGCATGCATTTGGACTTATGAAGTCATGTGATGGTAATTGCAAACTGCTACTACACTACACCGTATTCAATCGAACTCCACTATAAAATAGTCTGCTCATGCTCTATGTCAGTTGAAATTCATGAGAGACGGATGCTGGACCACAACTCCATATAATAAAAAAATGAATTACTGCAATGTATAATGAAATGAGTAAGATTACTTGTTAAAGTTGAAGCATAAACTCTCTTTAGTATAAATTAGTTTCTTATGAAATATGGACTATGTTTTTGTTAATGACTAATGAACTACTGAAACATTGAAGTGTGTAATGTGTAAGCCATTTATATTTATCAATATTAGTGAAGTTTTTTTGTTTTAATACCGAAAATTTTAATGTGTTGAATTCACTACTTATAAACTTTAATGTATTTATGATCATTGATTAGCGTTTGTTAGTGAACTGTGCAAGTTGGTTTCTTCAAAATCTATATATTTTAGTTTCCTATTCAAACTTAACTTGAGTTTAAGATACAATTCATTTATTCCTAGTCTTAACTGAAAATATATCTACGTTATTGCGGTTGGTACTCAATTTAACCGCATTAAATGCAACAGTAACTGTACCATTTAACGGTGAACCATAACCAACGGTTGATATAATGATCTAACCATCAAAAATCAGTATGGTAGTGGTTGGCTTTAATGGTAGTGGTTATCGCACTGTATAACCCCTACTTTATACTGTGTGTGTATACCGTAAGTTAGTAAGATCTACAACAATTGAAACGTAAAGTAAGGTTGAAAATTATAATAAATGGATATATTAAGTGGCTCTAATTATTGTATATGCCACTTCTCTTTACTCTACATTCTTGGTTTCTTCCGTTTCCAACATAAATTAACCATCTTCTTTCTCTTTATTACCCTTTGCACTCCACCTCATACACAGTCAATCGCCATTGGTCACTGCCTCCTCTCCTCCTACCATCATGCTCTTCATTCACTCAAGTAATAACTCTTTTACCAATTATTGTTTTAATTTTTTTACCTTCTCTATGTAATTGTTTTTACAACTACTCTTATTTTTAACTATATCAATTAAATTTTCCTCTATTTCCAATTTTGTTGTACAAATTCAATTAGGAAATGATTTGCCTAACTTTAATTCAGCATTTAATTATTTCCCGAACGTTATTCCTTAATTTATGGGTTATCTCATCATTTAATTAAATTTTCACAGATATAGGAATTGGTAGGTTGTTTCAGTTTTAGAAGTAGTATAGAATGTGGTTATGAAGGGTTCTTGATTACTAGTTTAATCAAACAGTATTTTGGGGGAGTATATGAAGGTTGGTGACAAAATGGTCATGGTGTGCATTTAAGTTTACGTTTCACTTCAGTGTTAATCGCTATTTTCAATCAAGGTATTGGTATTCATTTTGTAATAGCTTTTGTTGGATTAGGAATAGTAAAGATCAAGCAGAAGAAATTGGCAGTAACGTGGATGGGCTATTGTAACACCCCTCAAATATAGCTCCTTACGGGAATCGAATGTGACGCCCAGCCCAATACCCATGTTATAAGCGAGTAATAAGTGTTCCATAGCATGGAGTAAATGACACGACGTATACATTCCCTTGGCCAATATGGATACGTTTCAATAGCTTAATACATCTGATATAGTACGTATCTGTCTCGACATAAAGTAATGTACATGATTTCCTAAGGACTGAATATTAGAGTATTAGAGAAACATATAAGAATAAACACAAACTAATAGTATCAAAGTGAAGAAAAGATTACATATATGTGTGTATGTATGTATGTATGAAAACCGAATATAATATCTCATATCATACATCTCAAGTCAAAATGAATGGCTAAATAAGATAAATACATCATGTCATCAAATACAACTAAATCACAACATATCTACAAGCCATCATATCATATCAAGTACACACTACAAGAGCAATAGATATCCTCCATTATCATCGGCTCCATCTCCATGTCATAGCCCACAAAATACATACAATCACAATATCATAACATGTAAAACTACCTCGGTTTGATCCGAGATTGTTAAATACATCACAACCCCGAGTTGGGCTAGAAACTAGCTGTGAGTGTAACTGTGCACAAAGCATAATAAAGTGTGTGTGTGTGCGCGCGTGCCGAGTAAGTGTGATACGCTTTTACTATCAAATATATCACACATTCGCTAGTCTAATACCCAACCCACATCTCATCCCACATATAGGTTTAACACACATGTCACGACTCTAATTTATGTAACTTACAGCGCAACTCTAATCAACTTAGAAATCATGCATATTCACATTTATGAGTTGCATCTTTATACATATTAATCACATCATGTTAAGTATACAATAGTACAAGGTGTATGTTTCTAAGTGAATCCTACTCATTTTATTAATACTAAGACAACCCCAAGATGTACGGCTTATTTCATCTATATTCTCTCGACCACTCTTTACGAGACATTACATCGCACTAAGGTATCACAGTCTGTTTCATCCTTATACCCTTAGATTGATAATTGTAGATGCTCCCATATGATCCATTTGTTGCACTATCTCTCTCATCTCATCTCGTCCCCATTGGCGCTCTTTGTTGTTCTTCATATGTCACCTTGTTTCCATCCCGTCGTCTTCATAGCATCAGCGTATGTCCTCATGGTGTGTCCATGCAACAAATCGTTTGGACTATAGTAGTGAGGGACTAGTCCGATAGGATTCAGGGAGCGACCCTGAATCAGTCCAGCTAGGATGGTTACCATGCTACCTGTAGCCACCTCGCTCAAGTCATCATTATTATCACATTTATTCACATCGGCCTCGCTAACGACATTACTCCCTAAATGTTGTTTATAACTGTAACGACCCGCCCTTTTGACCATCAAAAGTCGGCACCAAATATATTCATGGTATTCCAATGCCGAACATCCAATGGTCGGAAAGGCAGATTATTAGGGTAAATAGAAAAAGAAAAAGAATAGAAGAAACATAATCTTATAGCGGAACGATCATATATAATATAACAAGGAAAGTAAAAGCTGTCACTCTAAAATACATAGTATATCAGAGTTAAAAACAAACATCATCAGCCTAGACAGTTATAACTTCTTGACCTTACATTTATTGATGGGCATACATAATAATACAATGACAAATAAAAATACTATGGCGAGTGACTATCTAGCTCTACTCCATGAGCTCCATGTCCCACCAACGACAACCTAGAAAAAAAACTCGGTCTGACCCGAGTATTATAATAAAATAACACCCGGATTGGTCTGAAGATAACAACATGAGAAAACTCAAGTAATGTGGTAAACGTATAATAATTCTGGGAGACCATGCCGCTAAACACGGAATGGGTTTTTACCTTACAAGAACAACTTCCACACATGAATGAATGGAAGCAAATTAAAACAAAACCAAACTTGAAAGGATGGGTATAAACAAGGTCAAAATCCAAACTAAAAGGATGGACATAAATAATTAAATATCGAAAAGAACTCCAGTCACTTCTCGATGCAATTAAGAAAACAATTCAAAGATTTGAATCAACAACAATGAAAGAAATTTTCCAACAATGACTAGGAGGGTGCGTCCCTTACCGAAAGTATACCTCTGGAGAATATACTTGAGAGGGTCATTTTCTCCTATGACTCCTCTCATGAACTCCAAGCCGGACCCCACCAACTTTACCGAGAATCCGTGTATTTCACATCTCTGCGCGCATACCACCGAAACCAATCTATACGCTAATGGAAGCAACCCCACATAGCTTAGCCCCTACTCGCTTTCTGGTTTTAGACATTTCCGATAAAGGATATCAACTCTCAAATGAGCAACAAATCATCTTAAATTGATGATATACAAAGAAGAAAGCCAAATCGATAGTAATAAATCAACTATCGGGAATAATCAAAATGATCATATATGGAAAATAAATCTCATATCATTACCACTACTCGTCGATTTCAAACTTGTACGATCCCTTGGTTAAAAATGAAGTCGGACAAGTTAAGGTAGTGTTACCTCTAGGCATTGCCTTGACAATGATAGTAAACTTGATACAAAAACGAGTTTCCATACCTCGACGTTTTGTGTTAAGAGCATGACTAAATCCAATCCATATAAGCGACACCGTTTACGAAAATTAAATTTCTTATCCTTTCCATAACAGAATCAAAACTTTTAAACTTTTAAAACCGAACTTGTATTTGGTTTTCACATCACAAATATTTGTAAAGCACTTTAAAAACACTCTTGAAAATATTCCTTTCTTAAAGAACAAATTAGATTTCTAAGTGTATTGAAAGAAGGGTCAAAAACAAATGTCATTAAAACATTGTTTACTAAAAACCCTAAATAATTTACACTTGCTTTATTTTTAAAACAATTCCTTTTACAAGATTTCTCATTTATAGACTATCATTTATAAATTTCAAATAACATTTATTATCCTAGAAGATAATAAAACAATTAAAATGCTTTTATAAATTTAAAACAATGTTAAACATTTTGAAAAATAATTGATATAATCTTTTTATAGATTTAAAACCACATTAATTATCCTAAGAAACAATTAATCAAATTTGTAACTCCTTTAATAAATCAATTAATTAACTTTAAACAACTTTATTAAATCAGTTAATTAACTATAATTACTTTTAAATCAATAAATTAACTTTAAAACACTTTTATTAAATCGGTTAATTAACTTTAAACATCATTAATAAATGTATTAATTAACTTTATTATAATTAAATAATAATTAAAAATATATCTAAACCATTAAATTCTTTTCAAAAACTTATTCAATCCTTGCAAACCAATTTTGAAAGAATTTAAAAAGTATTTAAGGTAAATAACCTTTATAAATTTAAAACAACTTCAATTATTCCAAAAAATAATTGAATCCAGTTTATAATCTTCTATAAATTTAAAACGACATTAATTATCTCAAAAGATAATTAATCAAATTTATAATCTCTTTATAAATTTTTAACGTCGTTAATTATCCTAAAGAATAATTAATTAAATTTATAACTCCTTTTATAAATTTCAATCAACACTTATTCTTTATTTTCAATATTCTCAAATTTTTTGAAAATATAGTTTAAATAACTATCAAAGTGCAAAAACACGATCAAACATTTATTTTGTAAAAATACAAGCTTAAGTTCAACAAACAACAAGGGTTTAAGGAGATGATATTTCATAAGTGATGGTATAGCGGTAATTGGTATAACGACACTTACACAAATCAAACAATATGTCACAAATATTTCAGACAAACAACAATATAAGCAACATCGGAATATAAGTAAATTAATTTCGGTGAGAAACCCCTTAGGGTCTCTCTACAAAAGTCTCATGTAAATCACATAGATGTGTGTGAATTCTCAAAGTGTTATGTAGCGACTTATTCACTACATACACTTGGACTTCCTCTTGTTTTTGTTTCTTGCAACACAGGTTATTTATGTCATCTGCTTTTCAAGCGGGAATTTAAATCCAAACAAAAAATCAAGCAATAATATAAACTATCATCCAAGCATTTAATAATAATCTATAACAATACAAATATCATATAATTTATTTAGAGGTGAGTTAACTCATCGAAATTTCAGTTGACGCTGAAGTGTTACTGTTTGAACTACCCAAAATTCCACTTGCTCCAAATTTGATGAAACTAGTTCCAATGCGTAGCTAACATTCCTACGACTCCAATGCAATTGACCGCGTCCAAATCCGATCTCGTATGAGCAAGATATTAATTTTATAAGCTATCGATTTTAATTAAGTTTACTAATTTATATTAATAACTTAAGTAATAAACTAATACCCCACTAATGCACCTTCTTCCTCAACTCCTAATTACATCCGCCTGCTTCTATTCATGTACACAAATGTATACAACACCACCCTCGTACACGCACAACCAATCTCGGCCTTCTCTCGACGAAACCCCAAACCGACTTCGCCAGCAACTTGCGCTTCGGCCATGCTTCAATTCACACACCATCACCATAACCCCGATGGCCTCCCATAAAATGCGACCTGGCAGCAACCCACGTGTTGCCCGAAATGTCGCATCACACCATACATGGTCACACAACACCAAAATTTAAGGAATGGTCTCTTCTTCAAGAGAAAAGCAATGGAACTCGCCTCACCTCCTATCTCCCTTCCAATCGACAACAAAGTTGAACTCCAGGTACGGCCTTGGAATGTCAAGCCTCATCAAACTCCATTGCACCAACCAAAAGCATATAAACATGTAGATCTCATCCATCAAAACTCAAAAAACTTCTTTTGTGATTTTTAGTGAAGTGTGGTTTGAGATATTATTTTTTGAAGTTTTAGTGCTATTTTCTTTTACTGGACATGAAAAATGAGAGAGAGGGAAAGATGAAAATGAAAATGGGAATTTGCCTAAGTGTTGAAACTTTTGATTTTTTTTAAACAAAACTTTACTTCTATGTCAAAATACCCAAAGTTAAGCAAACTTTTCAAGCCACCTATCACCTCAACATTAAGTCATTTTGAAATTTTGAATTTTTATTTTGATTTAAATTGATTTTGAAAAGAAGGTTATAAGGTATTCCGCTACACAATATTTCACATGTACAAACCACGATCGACAGAAATAAAAATACGTTCGTGCACCAAAATGTACATGATCACAAATCAACAATAAAATACATAGATTATTTCGTTCTGTGAATTTCAAAAATGCCATCGGGCCATAAAATACGTCAAACGATAATTAAATATTTTTTGAATTAAAAATTATGGAAAAATCAAATGAATTCATTTAAAAATACGTCACTAAAAATCAAGTTGTTTTTATTAATGATTGATTTTCTTATTATTTATCCGAATTATTTTACTATAAACAAATTTACAAAATAAATTCACCATTATTATTTACTAATTAAAAGGAGTAAATAAGGTTATTAAATCCATTTAATTAATATTTAATTCACAATTCAAATATTTAATACACAATTCAAATATTTAAATAATCCCTATATTTGAATTCAAGTTATTAAACTTTAAAAACTAATTATTTCAATATTCAAATTAATTAAATATTCAAAGAAAAATGATAAATTATGGGATGTTACAATACCTTTAAATTAATCCCAATATCTTTATAGAGTTTTCAATACTCATCTCACAAAGAATATCTATGCATCAACATCTCATATAGTGTAATGGCCCAACCTTCATAATACCATGAACCAACGATGAATGACAATGTCTGGCTCCCTTAGATATCACAAAAGACAGATTGTCGAGATAAAATTAAAATAAAACACCATACTAGGACATTTATATAATCTCACAGTGGAATGATAACATATGGTATACTGAATATACAAGAATAGAACATGGTGAACAATATATAAGAGACAACACTAACGAAAGCAACTAATAAATAAATATCAATATAGAAAGTCAGAATACATCAACTCCCAACAACATAGAGTTCTGGATATAATATCTGATACAACGGGTCTCGCATATAAAATAGTATTTCTTTCATGTACTACTAAAATATCAAGTATACATATCCAAAATATCAATGCCACACCTTTTATATGTTCCAACTGTGCACCTTGATAGCATATCCTCAAAAGCACATGATTTCCAACGTACTCAATCGAGTATCCGAGGGTTGTCATGACATTAACAGACAAAGAAAAAACGCGGGTTAGACTTAAAGTCTGATGTGAGTAGAACTATTTTATAATACTGCATATCAAAACTATATACAAATAAATAGGAAACTGCTAAGGAATAGCTGATCCACTCCAAGAACGTGGATCATCGGTAATCCGGACTGTCCATAGACGTGTAAACTCATCCAAAACATAGGAAATCATACCATAACATGTTCTACTCCTATCATCAATGAGTCAACACAACTAATATAATATGACTGCCACATAACAATATACTATGATAAAGGTTACTCGATATACAAGTGAAGTGGGGTAACATAGGTATCATAATATAAGTCTACCATGCTACACACAATGATAGCATCAATCAACTAGCATAGCACAAGCACAACATAACGATATATGCTAAACAGAGAATATTTACCATCATCCTGTACCGAGCGAAATAGAAGTGAAGCAACTACACCTTATGTGATCTTTGGATTTATATTACACACACACACACACGCACGCACACCCTTAGAGAGTCCGCAAACAAAACTGAGCATCCTCATATGACCTCTTCACTGTACCGATGCTTCTATAAGGACCTAGGCCGCTCCCTTTGCAAAAATGAAAACCCCTACCACTGTAGTGATCCCTAGCTTCTATATCTATGATAGCGCTACCGGATACAAGTACCCCTTAAGTGTTATTTCAGACCCCCCTAAAGGCATAGTCTGAAACCGTAAAACAACGTATAAACGGATGCATAGCACTAGAACCACACCACGACCCGAATCTAGTCGCTTACTCCATGACTCTCTCGTTGTGCACTTACATCGAACCCAACGGATCACTCAAGCACAATAACTCTTCGAACCATGAAATCAATGCTAACCATCTATCTCCATGTCAGCGCGATCTCATAGCGATCACTACTGTTGCGTGCTTGCACAACTTTCTGAGTCTGGAACCGAATCCTTACTATTATATGCCTTTTCCAATCGTACATGCTCATCGTACGTGATCGTGAAACAGTCACCATTTGATCTCATATCCGATTAGCTCTCGATCGCTACATCGGTTTTCTACTATTCCCATCAGGAATAGTCCATTCCATACGTCCTTTGCCTCGATTGCTTCCTCAACCACTTTCCCGAACGCTTTATTGATCATTACCGATAACATGTGCATTACTTTACTTCCACATTTGAATCCCATGCTTTTCCCTACATCCTACTTTCTTGAGTAGTCCAAAGCCTTCTCGAAGTCATGCTAAAGCCTCATGTCGAATTGCAACCAAAACTGAGGAAAAATCCCCATTAATTTTTACTTTACCTAGGTATGCTGCCAAGGCCTATGCCCCATCATTGCATCGGTGGTATAGCCATCGGTGGACCGGTGGTATAGCCATCAGTGGACCAGTGGTAGCCTATCCTAGGCTATAGCCTGGGGCAGGTGCCATCCGCTCACAACGACCGCCATTCGCACATCATTTCCTCCGTTGCTTCGCCCGTTGAGCCACTTATTCCCAAGCCTGCCTTCACCCCATCGGACCTCCTTCGAAGTTTATTGGTTGATGTTTTAGAAGCAGTTTCTTATGTGTTTGAAAACCGATTTCGAAACGTAATCAGCTCTTTGCACACATAGAGTTCAATGGATGACTCTAGCAACCCAGCTTTCTCTAACACACCAAAACACACTCAACTGACCATCTTGCCTCATGTGATGTCTACGTGTGCCAATACACCCATTTGAGCATATTTACACAAGCGTTCACAAATGCACTTAACTACAAAAATCACATTTTGGGCTTCATCGGGACGATTGGTACTCTCTTACATAACTTAGCGCACACGATAGTGATCATGGCAACATGAGATGCTCGCAACATGTTTATACACAAATGTATTTACACACATCCATGTATATTTATTCATACAAATACACACACATATATACAAAAATACACACACAACAATTCTAATTGCAGTACACGAATTGTTTTGATTATTATATCTCCTAATATAGGTATATGTATACTTACCCATATTCATATACATGTACTGTTAAAGCGCTTAGGGGTAAAGGCACAAAAATTTATAGCGGGGATATAACGGAAAATAGTGAAGGTGCAAAAAGCTTCAGTAGATTTAAAACCAAATATTTAAAGTTAATTTATTCTCATTCTCACATCATTTATGTAGAAAAAAGAAATATTGTTTAATCTTATATAACAAAACCAAAGAATATCATAATTTATGTAGACTATATTTGGTGATAACAATAGATTCCTACCTTATATTGAGCATGTATGCCTTAAATTAGGTCTTTACCCTGAATTTAATGATTTGGTTTAAAAGATAGCTAATTAAATCAACATTTGTATATTAATTTTGCTAAAAAGGGTGTTAAAAAGCCATGATTCAGTGGGTATAGTGAGAAATAGCAGGGCTTAAAGCAGATTTACTGTTTGATAGTGCTAAATTGAAATAGCGTAGCGGTCGATGAGCGTAATGTGCTGTAAGAGGGCTTTAACTGCACAAACATATGCACACACATATACTTAAATAAGCGATATGGTTATTACTTATTTAGATCCCACTTCTGTTTACTAAATTCTTTCAATAATAGTCTAATATCTCCCCATACTATTTTATAAAATCTTACGACTATTTTATAAATATATTATTAGCTTATTAATAATTTTAAGCCTTTATAACACTTAATTCCTTCATTTAAAGTTAAGTATTCTTCTCATAATTATTTCATAAAACCTTATAACCATTTTATAAAATATCTTCTTCATATTATTTTATAAAATCTCATACTTATTATGAAATGTCTCATTTATACTATTTTATAAAATCTCATATCATTTTATAAAATACAACTTTTACTTATAAAATCATTTCTTTACTCAAATAATATTTATAAGTACTAATTAAGCTTTATCAACCCTCTAATCACTTTAATAATGAGTATATATGCACATCCAAGTGGACCTGCATTTGATCTATGACGACCCGTCTTTTCAACCCTCAAAAGTGGACACTAATACATCTACGGTATTCACATGCCGAGCATCTAAGTGTCGGAAAGATAGATTGTTAGGGTGAAGGAAAGAAATGACAGAATAGAATCTTACATCATGACGAGTAATATATAATATCCAAACGATCTTAAAAAAAATAAAATTTAATATACATACAACAATCTGATCAAATTAACCTATCATCAGCCCGGACAGTTATACTAGCCTCTCCTTACAAATGCTGATTGATACAAACAAGTAATGCAGTAAAATTAAAATACATGAGTAGGTCTTGGAGGCATCCATCTCATCTCCTGGAGCTCTAAAGCCCCCATAGCTAAATCTAGAAATGTACTTGGATCTGACCCGAGCATTATAAGAAAATAATACCCGGATCAATCTGGTAAACCAGCATGAGAAACTCAAATCATATGGATTGTTATATTTTATATAACCCTTGAAAAATAAAGGTATCTCGTAAGATCACGCCGCAAATAAACACGGATGGGTATTTGCCTTACGATAACCAAACCATTTTTAATAGAAAATCCAGTGATATTAATAATGTACAGGGTTTAAAATAAATACTTAACATAGCCGGAATGGTTACATTAATTACATTCCACAACATATTTAGTATACAACTAACTCCGTAAGACACTTACTAGAAAATGGATCCCATACAATGATAAGGTAAGGGACCACCTTCCATATAGTACACCTTTAGAAAAAATATACCGAGGCAACAAACATTGCACCTTTACCAACACAAAATCGTCTTACTCCTTCCCGAGTAGTACCGAATATGATCATCACCCCGCCTGCCAACTTGATAAACCATTTCCATGGGCCCAATATACATAATCCATAAATATCGATCCAAATACAAGTGGTAATCATACCCTAATAGTAGCGAACCATATAGCCCTGCCGCATCTCTCATGTTTTAGTCATTTCCGGGTGTGTGGTTTGAGGCTATGTTTTACCTTTTAGCAAATCCCTCTTGAAATGCTAACACTACCCTCCAAGCAATAATTCAATGCCAGCATTCATCTATAAAAGTTGTCCTGAGACTGAAAAAACCGAAGGCACTAATTCTACTACATCCATTTCAGAATCACCCTCATGATTGGTAGCAAGTAGCCCTTTTACATCAAAAAACTCAATTTCAAGATGTCTTTAATTTGAATGCTTATGCTGGTTCGAAGTGGTTTTCCGATAACTCATGCTTATCTAATCTCGATCTCTTCGAACCAACAATAAATAGTTTTTGGTTGACTCAATCCTGGTTTTTTTAGAAGTAAGTGTACGATATAAGAGTCCCTAGGGGATCTTGAATATATGCCCTTAAAGCGAGAGACGTTTCACCGAAATGAGTTCTCCCAAGGGAATCCCAAACCATATGAACACGTGAAGCTTTCATATACTTCCTATGTCCAAACTGGCCCGATGTTCGGCATGTGAATGCTTGATATAAGTGGTCTTTCTTTTTCCTCCAACAATCTGTCTTTCTTGTACTTGGATGCTCGACATGTGAATACCGTGAATGTATTAGTGTCAACTTTTGAGAGTTGAAATGGCCGGTCGTTACAAGTGCTATCAGAGCTTAAGGTGAGTGAACACCTAGGCTTTGATGGGGTAGGCTCATTAGAGATAGGGTAAGTGATACCCTAGAATGAGTTTGATTGTGTGTATATATATGAATGCGTATTTGTTAGTGCTACAAAAATGTTTTATATTGTGTTGATTTATCAGTTGAGTGGTTTATGAATTCTAGTCGGTAGAGAAGGAACAACTGTATTGATAGGGGTTTTTAAACTCTTGAACAAGGAAAATCGACGCAGTATTGTTTTGAAATTTGGTAAATGAAATAATTTTTCCTAGATTATATTTTATATATAAAAGGGATAATTTGCAGAAACTGAGATAGTTGTTTATGGTGTGTTTGTTTGTTAGGAAATGATAATATTCAGTTATTATCAGTTATTATTTGGTTAGTCATGCTTGTCCAGTTCTGAAGCATTGACTGTTGTTTATTGATTGATTGTTTATACTCAAATAGTTTATGAGCATTTATTGTTTGATTAAATCAAATACAAACACCTTATGAATTCAGTTTCACGATTTGACTCTAAAGCGTCCGTGGATAATGTTGGGTTAAAATTTAATTTTAATAAAAGTTGTTTATTTTAATTCAGACAAAGATATTCCTTTGTGAAATGATCTTACATAAGAATGTGAAATTATATAAGTATTATTTATAATTATGGTTAATGAGAAATAAAATGGATTTAAAATTGAGAATTTAAGAATTTAAAACCCAGTGTTTTGGAAATTGTTTTTCAAATTTTTGAGAAAAATTATAATAGTATTATTTGAAAGTATACATGGATAGAAATATTTAAAATATATTTTAAATGAGATAGAAAGCATTGAACTCACTTAGGTCATTGAAAAATAATTCTGGTGATGACTACAGCTTCATCGGTGTTCGTTTTCGAGTTTCTAAGTGACGGATTGCTACCACAATAATTTGCTTAAGGGTGGTTTTGGAAAAACGGATTTTTTTTAAGTCCCAAAAAATATGATTTGATATATGAAAGGAGATGTATATTATTATTATTTCAAATAGAGTTGAAATAAAACCCGGGGTTTAATTCTAAAGTTTTTTGTTAAGTTATTATATGGGCTTATTTATCCCAAGCAATATGATAGTTTGGTTCGTACATCTCAGTATGATATGACTACTTGGAAATCCATTTGTTGAAATGAAATAGAATTTTCATTAATTTTCGACGGTCGAAAAATTCCAAGTTAATTGAGAAATTGAAGCTAATATTTTATGGAAATATAAGAAAAATAAGTTTTGGTAATTTATAAATTGAGTGGATAGTAAGTTAAAAACAAGTTTAAAATTGGTTGAACACCCTGGTTAAGCAAAACAAATTGATATTGTGTATATACTTTTAGGATGTAGAAGAGTATGATATGAATATGAACTTAAGTCTTAAAAAGCATTGAGAAACATAAGTTGGGTTTTATAAGGTGTTTAAAAACTTAATAAAAGTTTTACGAAATGGTTTATAAGTAATTTTAGTATTTAAGGAAATATACTAGAAGTGGAAATGAATGTGAATTAAAAATAATTGGTATAGCTAAGAAAACAATGGAATAAATACATAAGTTGTGCGTAGATCATTTTATTCGCATAATAGTTCTTGATCCAGATTCGAGTACATGATTTTGATGTGACTTACACCGATCCGAAAAAGGATTTTTCACTTGATTCTCGACGGCGAACACTTGATACAGATTTTTGATATGATTCTGAATTTTTCTATCATAGTATATGGCTATGCAAGAATAACAGAGGTTTCTAATCAAGGAACCTGATCGGAGTCCGCACTAAGGAATCGAGTGAGCGATACTAGTTCGGAAGTGAAATTTGTGTGATCGAGCGAGTGATTGAATTTGATATTACATACGGATGACGTATGTACATCATATGGGTTTAAATGTAATCGTATGCTTTTGACTTTAGAAATGCACGTTATATGGTTGGATATCATTTGTAAGTGAGGTATAGGTTTAAATGTAAAAGCTAGTTTGATGCTTTTGGGTTTCGGGAGTGGAGTTTGATTGCTTGACAAATAGGTATACGATTACATTGTTGTTTTGGTTTCATGATTTTATGCCCAGATATGCAACGCCACTTTTGGGCTTTTGTTTTCTTTTGTTGGTTTGAGATCGTTGTGGCAAGTTGTGGTTTTTCTGTATGGAGCCGCGCAACCCACGTAGCCTACGCAAAGGAGGTGCCACCATAATTTTGTCATAACTTTTGAGATTTTAAATTTTTTATCAACTAACCCCAACTAATTGATTTGTGTAAGCTTAAGGGCTTGGTGACATTTTTCATCCCTTGGGAATTTTGAGGATGAAATCCTTTTAAGGGGGAGAATGCAAACAACCCGAATTTTTTAACGTTTCGAATGTGGATATTTAATTTATTTAAATATTCAGATTTGATTTAGATTTGATAAATAATAAGAAAATTAATTTTTATTATAACGAGTTGATTTTTGATGAAGTATTTTTATTTTAATTTATATGATTTTTTTATAATTTTTAATTTGGAAATTAATTAAATTATTATTTGACGATTTTCGACAAACGTTGGTATTTTTGTAATTTTGCAAAACTAGATAACCGGTGTATATCATTATTGCCTTTGGATCATGTTACATTTTGTGCGCGATCGTATTTTTGTTTTGTCGTTCATGGTTCGTACGTAGAAAAAATTCTGTACGGCGATGCGCCAAAAATTACAAAACAAACCCAAAACCCTTCAATCAATTCAATATTCACTTGACCTTTTTCCTTCTCTCTTTCAACCTTATTTTACAGTAAGTTCAAAAAACTGGAAAGTAAGCTTCTTAATTTTCAAAAATCAAAATCTAGAAAAATACTCCACTAAAAATTTCAAAGCAAGGATCTTTGATCTTGATTGGATGAGATCTTCATTCCTATGTGAGTTTGTATGAGGTCGGTGGAGTTTAGAGGGATCAGCAGTTTTAAATGAGAAGGAGCTTGAACTAGGGTTCGATTTTTCTCGAGCTTTGGTCGACGATAGGTGATTTGGAGAGTACAGTGGTGTTTCTCAAGTCGAGGAGCAGGTGGGGTGGAGTTTTGGTGGGGCGTGGTTAATAATAGTGACGCGCAATTTTTTAGGGATACAACTCGACCCGAATGGTCAAGTGTATTGTGATGAGGTGGAACGGGGTGCTTTCGTGAAGACGAGTTCAATGGTGGAGGTTTCGTGGTGTTTCGTAAAGGGACAAGGTAGTTTAGGGTGAAGATCGTGCACGAATTTGGCTTTGTGGACATGTACAGGTATATGGTAATTAGTAATTGGGAGGGAAGAGTTTATATGGGTAATTAAAAGTTTAAATTGCAATTAGTGGAATTTATAAATTAATTAATTCTAAAATCTTAATAAATGTATATCTCTCTCATACGAGGTCCAATCGAGACGCGGTCTTTTACGTTGCACTTGATATGGTGATAGCTATGCGATGGAACTAGTTTCGTCAAATTTGGAGCAAGTGAAATTTTAGGCTATAATCGAACGTCGTTCGATTTTAGTCAAATTGGAATGCCTAAACTTTTGCTGAAATTTCGATGAATTAAACTCACATTTTTTGACAATCAATATAATATGCAGTGGGTAAAATTTACTGTTTGTACTTAGATGATTTATTGGTTGGTTTGGTTAAATATCCACTTTGAAAAAGCGAATGTCATTTAAATTGAAGTACAGGGAATTCCATAGAGCAATCCAGATTTCTCGACATTGTGATTTTTAATTCCAGTTATATACCCGTTGATTTAAATTTTCAAATATATACATGATATATAATTTTTTAAATGCTAAAATTTGATAGTTTGACCATATTGGATGTGACACTGACATATGTTAAAAGATGAACATTTTTAGTGTTAAAGGTAGTAATAACATTGGTTAAGTGCTATGGTAGCTATTGGCCTTGTTATAGTATTTTGAAATACTATTAACTGCTGCTTTGGTTTGGAAATAGTTTGATTTGGAGAATAATTTTAAATCTGACTTTTGGAATTTCTGCAATATTTATTTAAAATTGGGTTTTGAACATCTCTATTTTATTTCAACCATTTTGTTAACCTTTTTTAATTTATTTAGAAATGTTTTAAAAGTATTTTTAGAAGCATTTATATTTATATAAAATTTATTTAATAACCAAGATTTATTTTTAAAGGAAAATAAAAGGAATTTATCTGTTTTAAATAAAGTGATTTGTTTTTGAAGAAGATAGAAATAATTTGGGATAAATATTTGTGAAATGTTTTATATAAGATGTGTATAAAAGTAGAGATTTATAAATGTTATTTTAGAAGTAAAGGGATAGTTTTGTAAATAGTATTTTATAGATAAAAAGAATGGATTTATAAATAATAATAATTCTACAAAGGGAAATGATACCATTTTGAGGAATTAGATAGTAAATCACATTTGTGAATTTATAGTAACACGTGGAATGATCGTCTTATAGAAAATACTTGGGTTCTAATTTGGAAACTGATAAGTTTGTTATAAATTTAAAGATTTATAAACGGTATTTTATAAATGGAAATGAATTATAAAAGGATTTTATAAATATGAAAGAAATGTTTAAAAAGGATTTTTATAAATAAAAAGAGAGATTCATAAAAGAGTTATAATTAGAAATGCGTTTTATAAAAGAAACTTTATGAATAAATTTAGAGTTTTATAATTATATTTGGAGATTTACAAAAGGAGTTTTATAATTATACTTTGAGATTTATAAGAGGAGTTTATAAAAGATATTTTATAGCGGGGACTTATAAATGATATTTTATATGGAAATTTATAAATGAATTTTTGTAAAGGAATTTATAATTGGAGTTGTAAATATGAAAGAGTTTAATAGAAAGGAGTTTTTGCAAAAAGAAATGATATGTGATTTCCAGAAATGATCATTTTTAAACTTATGGTGGTATGGAAAATGTTTTTCTCATACTTAACACCAAATTCCGAGGTATGGAAACCCATCTCTATCTTAAGAATTAAAAATGTGTGTCGAGGCAGTGCTAGTTTTCTAACTTATCCGATTTAGTTGATAATCAAGGGATAATACTGTTTGAAATCGAAAAGTGGTGTTAAGTATATTGATCTAATTTCTATAAGATCTATTTACTTACTACAAAAGAAAGTGTTTGAGTTTATTGTTATCAATATTTTAAGTTACATTTGTGTAACCCAAATAAGTATGTTTTGGAAATGCAATCTTTTTAAAATTTGTGAGTATTGATATACCATTGGGATAAGTATATGAGTACATTTTTCTAAGTATTGAAAATGTAGTGCTTTGCAAATTTACTTATACTGTTAATATATGTATATATGAAAGTTTCCTAAGTTTTGAAAGTGAAATGTTTTGTGAGTATACTTATATTGTTGGGATAAGTATATCATTGTCTTTAAATATTGAAAAGAGCAAAGAAAATGCGAATATATTTTTGTAAAAGTAATTTAATACAAGAATTTGCAAAGTGGTTTTAATTAATGAAAGGATTAATTAAAGAGGCTTAGGGGTTGCTTGTGCTTAACCGTGCTTGGTTAAATCTCTGGTTGAATTTTTTTTTATTTGATAATTAAATAACCGTATATCAAATCTTGGTCAGTTTTTAAACTATTATTGTCGGATCAGAGAGACCGAGATCAGATTTATTATCTGAAAACCACTTCGAACCGGCATAAGCGTTCGAATTGGAGACATCTTGAAGATGATGAGGACGGAGTTCTTTGAAGTGCAAGTGATACTTGCTACTATTCTTGAGGATGCAGTAGAAGTAGTGCCTTTGGTTTGTTCAGTCCTAGAATAACTTGTATGGATGAATGCTGGCATTGCATTATTGCCTAGACGGTAGTGTTAGCATTCCTAGGGGATTACTATATAAAAGGTAAAACGTAGCCTTAGAGCTCACAATCAGTAAATGACTAAAGCAGGGACATGCAATAGGGCTATGTGGGTCGCTTCCATTAGGGTATGATCATCACTTGTATCTAGATCAACATTTCTGACTATGTATGCTTGTGGCCACGACAATGGTTTGACAAGTCGATAGTCGGGGGTGATCATATTCGGTACTATCTAGGAAGGGTAGGCTTGTTTTGAGTAGTAGAGGTGCAATTAAGGCACCTTGGTACATTTTCTCTAGAAGTGTACTGTATAGAAGGTAGACCCTTACCTTGTCATGTATAGAGTCCATACTCCAATAAGTGCCTTCGGACTTAATTGTATTCCTATTATGCTGAAATTTAATTAATGTAACAATTTCAGCTAAGATTCAATATTTATTTTATACCCTAGACATTATTATAATATTAGAGGATTTCCTATAAATGATTTGGTTATCGTAAGGTAAAAATTCATCTATGTTTATATGCAGCGTGGTCTTACGAGATACCTTAATTTTAGAAGGTTTTATAACATTAAATTCATTTATGGTGTGTTTCTCATGCTTCTTTACCAGACTGATCCATGCGTTATTTTTCTTATAATGCTCAGATCGGACCGAGCATATTTTTCGAATTAGTTTTGGATGGTTTGAAGCTTCAGGAGATGAGCTGGAGGCCTCCAAGACGTATTTTCATATATTTTATTTTCTACTGCATTGGCTATTTATATTTATCAGCATTTGTGAGGATAGGTTATTATAACTGTCCTGACTGATGATAGATTAGCATACTCTAATTTGATGTATGTATATTACAGTTTTCTTTTGTAAAGACCCAATGTATATTTTATATATTACTCGTCACTATGTGAGATCTGTTTTTCCTTTTCTTTCCTTTTCCCCCAATAATCTGTCTTTCCAGCACTTGAATGCTCGGCATGTGAACACCGTGGATATATTAGTGTCGACTTTTGGGGGTTGAAAATGTTGGTTGTTACAAGTTGTATCAAATCTTAGGTTGAGCAAACGCCTAAGCTTTGGTGGGGTAGACTTATTAGAGATAGGGTAAGTGATACCCTGGATTGAGTTTGAGTGTTTATATATATATATATATATATATATATATATATATGAGTGCGTATTTGTTAGTGCTATAAAAATATTTTATATTGTGTTAATTTATCGGTTGAGCAGTTTATGAATTCTGGTCGGTATAGAAGGATCAACTTTATTGATAGTGGTATCTAAACTCTTGAACAAGGCAAACCGACATGGTGTTATTTTGAAATTTGGTAAATGAAATAATTTTACCTATATTATATTTTATATATAAAAGGCATAATTTTCAAAAGTTGATATAGTTGTTTATGGTGTGTTTGTTTGTTAGGAAATGATAATATTCAACTATTATCATTTATTGTTTGATTTTACATGCTCGCCTAGTTTAGGAGCACCGACTAATGTTTTTGATTGATTGTTTGTGCTCAAATAGTTTATGAGAATTTATTTTTTGATTAAACCAAATACGAACACCTTGTGAATTCAGTTTCACTATTTGACTATAAGGCGTTCATGGATAATGTTGGGTTAAAATTTAATTTCAATAAAAGTTGTTTATTTAATTCAAATAAAGATATTCATCTGTGAAATGATCGTACATACGAATGTGAAATTGTTTAATATTAATGATAAATATGGTTTATGATAAATAAAATGGATTTTAAAATGAGAATTTAAAACCCAATGTTTTGGAAATTATTTTTCAAAGTTTTGGAAAAAATATTAATAGTATTATTTGAAAGTATATATGGATAAAAATATTTAAAATTGATTTTAAATGAGATAGAAAGCACTGAACTCACTTCGATCGTTGGAAAATAATTCTAGTGATGGCTACAGTATCATCGATGTTTAATTTCGAGTTTCTAAGTGACAGATTGCTACCGTAGTAATTTGCTTCAGAGTTGTTTTGGTAAAAAAAATTTGTTTTTATCCCAAAAGTATGATTTGATATATAAAAGGAGATGTATATTATTATTCTTATTATTTCAAATAGAGTTGAAATAAAACCTGAGTTTAATTTTGAAATTTTTTGTTAAATTATTATATGGGCTCATTTATCCTATGCAATATGATAGTTTGGTTGGTACATCTCATTATGATATGAATATTTGGAAATCTTCATTTGTTGAAATGAAATGGACTTTTTGGCAATTTTGGACACTCGAAAACTACCGAGTTAATTGAGAAATTGAAGCTAAGTTTTTGTGGAAATTTAAAAAATATAAGTTTTTGTAACTTATAAATTGAGGGGATGGTAATTTATAAACAAGTTTAAAATTTGTTAAACACCCTGGTTAAGGAAAAAAAAATGATATTGTACTCTTAGGATGTAGAAGAGTATGATATGAATATGAACTTAAGTTATAAAAAGCATTGATAAACATAAGTTGTGTTTTATAAGGTGTTTAAAAACTTAAGAAATGTTTTATGAAATGGTTCATAAGTAATTTTAGCATTTAAGGAAATATACTAGAAGTGGAAATGAATGTGAATTAAAAATAATTGGTATAGTTAAGAAACCAATGGAATAAATACGTAAGTTGTACGTAGATCATTTTATTCGCATAGTTGTCTTATCCAGATTCATGTACATGATTTCGAGGTGACTTACACCGATCCGAACAAGGTTTTTTCACTTGATTCTTGATGGTGAATACTTGATATGGATTTTTGATATGATTATGAATTTTCTATCATAGTATATGGCCATGCAAGGAAAACGGAGGTTTTTAATCAAGGAACTTGATCAGAGTCTGTATTAGGGAATTGAGTGAGCGATACTAGTTCGGAAGTGAAATTTATGTAATCGAGCGAGCGATTGATTTTGATATTACGTACGAATAACATATGTAAATCATATGAGTTTGAATATAATTGTATGCTTTTGACTTTAGAATTCACTACAACAAAAAAGACTTTTCACAGCGTTTGAAAAACGCTGTTAAAAGTTTTCACAGCGTTTTTAAAAACGCTGTATAACGACATGCGGTCGTTGACCCTAAAGTTTTAACTGCAAAATATAAACGCTGTCAAAAATCAACTTTCTACAGCGTTTTTTAAACGCTGTTAATAAATTTCCTACTGCAAGGTATAAACGCTGTTAGTAGTTTTCTACTGCAAGGTATAAACGCTGTCGTAGGGATGTGCATTTTTTTCCCACTGAATTGACAGCAATGTATAAACGTTGTCGTAGGGATATGCATTTTTCCCCCAATGAATTGACAGCAATGTATAAACGCTGTCGTAGGGATATGCATTTTATTCCCACTGAATTGACAGCAATGCATAAACGCTGTCGTAGGGATATGCATTTTTTTTCCCACTGAATTGACAGCAATGCATAAACGCTGTCGTAGGGATATGCATTTTTTCCCCAATGAATTCAGTTCAGCACATTACAATTACAATACTTCGTGCAATTCAGTTCAGATAGTACTCACTCCCCAGTTCAACAATAATACATATAGTACAATTCAATTCAGATAGTACTCACTCCCCAGTTCAACAATAATACATAATACCATATGCAATCCAATTCAGATAGTACTCACTCCCCAGTTCAACAATAATACATATAGTACAAAGTTCAATAAGGCAGGAAGCAACAATACAGTATTGTACATAGTTCATAACCTAAAATATCGGTAAGAAAATGAAATATAATATGGTCATAGACCCTAAGTTGCATGAAAACTCTAAGTCAACTGTCATAGAATCACAACGCGTCCGCAAGTTGCAGCAGTTATTCACGATCCAACCAAGCAATTTGCAGGCTTGCAGTAGCTCTGAGACATAAGTAAGAAGGCAAGTTCTTAAACTGTGAGCATGAACTGTATATAATTCAAACTGCGAGCAATACAATTTAGCATGAACTACTATATGACTAACTTGCAACATGATTGAGGACCCTAGTTTCTTATATCCCCTTGGTCCCTAACGAGCCAATGAGCTGACAAGGTCAATCAGGTCCTCTCGGACCTTTGTGGAGAACAAAAAAAAAGTTTCATTCACTAGTGGAACGACTAAAAACAATTGACAACAGATTGATCTATCAGTGCTAAATTCAGGACCATGCAATTTTCTAACTAGAAAACTAAATGAGAGTATTAAGAAACTGGCAGTTCATATCGTGTACATAAATGTTGGCAGGCTGCAATAGGTCATGTTGTTTCTCTCTATACAAGCCTGAACTACCCAATGGGAAAAGAAAAAAAAGATAGCTGTCGTTTTCGTATTTCAGAGAAAACTTTAAAAGATAGTTTGAACTGTTTCTAGTCTGTCTTTACATCTTACATATGATAATTAACAAACTAGTATTATAAGCTATATGAATTATAATTTCTGTAATTGGGCAAATAAAATGTTGTACACTGAACTAAGAAAACCATGAATCAAAGTGAAGAAAAATGGGTAAAAATTAGAAAAATGGTTGGACCGCATTGATCTTTGTTGTCAGTAGTAAATTTAATAGAAAAATTGCTATTATAAGATAATATTCTTTGTTAACAAAGAAAGTATACAAAAATGAAATCTTTTATAAGAATTTATGGCGATGTAAAAGAATATATCCTTAAGAAAACTAAGGACAACTAAATCGACATAAAAAGACACGACATAAAAAGACATGCTATATATTAATGAATTATAATGGGAAAATGCAAATTATTAGCTTAATCTCGTATACGTTCAATTTTTCTTAGCTTAACTGTATATATTTAAAGTAGTTTGAAGGGAACAAATTTGAATTTAAAAATGCTAAAATTTAAACTTTGCATTTAAAGCTATTAAAATATAAAGGCAATCTTATCTTCTGTTTTTATTGAAAATTTAATAGTATGGCTAAAGAATTTATGTTGTATAAATAGAATTTACAGTTTTGATTTTGGATAAGGAAAGAAAGTGCGAGTGGAAATTTTGATCTGTCAAGTAATCGATCCACTAAAAGTTGTAACGTTTAATCTTCGAAATACGTGACAAATAATTCACTATGAAAAGAAATATGAAGAGCCACTCTGCAATTGGTGTATAAAATAAACCGGTTTAATACGATTGATTGTTCAAAATTTCACTTTTACCCACACGAAAGCAAACTTGAAGGATAAGTGCTCTAATAGTTGTAACTCTCGTCCCAACTATTATCCATCTTTATAATAGTGGTAACTTGCATGTTTTAATTGATGTTAATTAATGGGGTTTGACTTCACTCTAAATAGATAATCTAAAACATTTCATCATCTCATGCATAGCAGATGTACAAATAGAATAATACTAAGAAATGCTTTTTATATATGTATAATTATCACATTATATATGTATAATTATCACATACTAAATTAAATTGTGATTCGGTAAAGATGATTAGGATTAATGATCTCAACGAGTTGAGTGAAGGGTAGTTACCTGAAAACTGCCAAACTATACAAATATTTCAAACTGCTGAAGGTGAGTCCACACTAACATTCGCAGTAGGCCATGCTACCGTCGAACCAATAGCATCTGATAAGCATTCCATGAATGACGTAGGTCTCCATAAAGACGCATTCGGGTCTTTGACAATATCCACCCAAACTCTTATTGCATTTGGTCCTAGTGGAATAGAATGAACCAAATCATTTGGATTAGTTGAAGATATGGTGCCTTCAGCTACAATTTTTCCTGTGCCCTCCACAGCAAATAACTTGCACTTGTTATTCATCGCGTAATTTGCACTCTATGATATTAAAAAAAGTATTGATACATTATCAACAAATCGTATATATAAATATTAGCAATATAATATATTACCGTACGAGATGTTGGAACGTTGCTCATAGGAGTGGATGGTATTGTGTTTTCAAAAACCAATTTTGATGATGGCCATGCTATTGTCTTACCGACGGCTTCTCCGATACATGTCACACCTGCTATGGGCCTCCACAAAAAGGCATCTTCTTTTATCGGATTGTCCACCCAAACTATTGCGGCTTCTGGTCCAAGAGGAACACCATTAATAATCTGATTTGAATCACTCGAGTGCACACGTCCTTCGGCAACCAATACTTCAGTTCCACCCCAATCGAACAACTTGCATTTGTTTTCTGTGCTATTGGTTTTGCTCTATCAAAGAAAAAAATTATAGTCATCTAATAAAAGTCTTGTTTCTATAGTCTTACCGCATTCAACATTTTATCATGTGTCAACCAATTCAATACAAAGCAAATCAACATTATTAAATTTTCAATAATCATTTGTCAAACTTTAAACTTGATTTCACCCACCAAATGTTATTAAAAATAATAATACTAACATAGCTAGAAATGTGTAATAAATTAGTATTCGACTCTATGGAACCGATGCTTCCGGTAGTTGGATTTTCACATATTTTAGTTTTAATATGTAAAAGAATGTACTAATCTAATGGGAACATGGACTAGTTTGGATAATATCAATGTTAATTCCACGGTTCTCTTATAAATATATTTTTACCGTTGCATTATACAGATTTTTAATGTGCAGATGCTAAACAAATCTTATTATTTACCACATCGTTTCCTAGATGACGATAACAAAGCTCTGAATAGTGGCAAAAACAGGACTAGGAATCTGCCACCTCTAGTTCAAAAGGGTGGATGCAGAGACACATATCAATGCTATATTTGTAGAGAGTTTTTCATACCTCGTTTTCTTTTTCAGAGTTTTCTTTTATGCGGATAACAACTCTATCAGCTGGCCATGCTATCTTCTCATTCTTGGCGTCTCCTATGTATACCATACCAGGTGAAGGCCTCCACAAAAAAACATCGGATTTTTTAGGATGGACTACCAAAATTTTCTTGGCATTCGGACCTAAAGGTAGTCCATTGAGAAGATCGTTTGGATCACTTGACATGATTTTTCCTTCGGCAATTACCTCATCATCATTCCCGTGCCAATTCAGCAAACTACAACCGTCACCTATTTCATTATGCTTACTCTGCAATTAATAAAAAATAAAATACATAACTTCTGATTTAGATATCAAATTATGTATGATGTTTTAACCTTACTATCGTATATTTTTACCGTTTGAGATACGTTCTCTCCTCCACAATTTTCTTTATCCTGCAAATCAATAATATTACAAAAATATTAGAGAATTTGAACCTGCAGTGAAATTGTAGTGAACCTGTAGTGAACTTGTATATTTATTCCACTTATGATGAAAACAAGTACAAATTTCAAAGAGAATACATTTTCAGAATGAATTTTGATATAACAATTGACAAACTTATGTATGGAAATGATACATCATTTGTAGAGTAACCAGATAAGGATGAGAAATTTTACAAAAGAGTCCTTTGTTGTGACATGGCCTGATTTCTTTATATACAAAGAGTCCTTTGTTGTGACGTGCGCGCACGCGCCCCCACAGACATATATTATATATATATATATCTGAATGTATAATTGTAAGAAATATTTTATATTTGAAACCTTAAGTTAACTGGAAATGAAGCATGAAAAATGAAGTTCAATTGAAGTTAGGAAGTAGGATATAAATAAGAGGGTTGAAGTAAGATCTTTTACTTATTCGTTAGGTGTTTAGTATATCAAGAAAATTTCGCACAAAACATCATGATATTTACACAAAGTGATTATCGACATACCTGACGTTTCATTACGGTATGAATCAACTGCTCTAGCTCTGAAATCCTATGCTGACATTGAGCTACTTGTTTATCTTTGATTTGTGACAAAACTACAGTGGTCGTGGTTACACCCCTTCCCATTCCTCGTAGTCGTCCCGGTCTATCTTTTCCCAACACCAATGAGAGGGCATCTTCTTTGATCTTACAAGTTGAGCTAGACGGTGATTCCTTTTCAGCATTCTTTATTTTCTCCTACAAAGTGAACACAAATTATATTTTGTAGAAGAGTTCAAAATTATATATTTTCCAAAAATTACGCTTAAACAAAAACAACTTAGCACTTACGATAGTATCCGCAACATGCGGGTTCACTGGTTCACCATTTTTTCGAGTGTGGGATTTAATCCAAACATCAGATCTAGAAATGGAAGAAGGACTGCTGCTTTTCTCTTTCTGCATTAAAGGAAACATAACATTAACAAAACTATTAACCATAGGTAATAAATCAAATATATTTCTCACCAAATCTTCAGTTAGTCGAGCCATTCCTCGACGACTACACGTGTGTGGTATTTGTTTGTCCTTCATGGATTTAAATTTATCACTTTGTAGCTAGATTACAAGATTTATCACATTGATTAGTTAATTTGCATTTTATGTACGCTTAAATTTCATATATATATATATACACACAAGAAATAATAAAAATTACATTACAATTACCTTAAACTCTTTGCTCGTTTTTGACTCGATAAACTTCTTCCATTCCTTCATACTTCCAACGTTTTCTGGTTTTAGTTGAAGTTGTTCCTCCTTGGTTTTTGTTTGTAATATCTGTTTTACGAATTTGCTTTTCGAACCTCTCCAAATGCATCCCATTTGCTGAAAAACGGGATCCTTTTGCCATTCCTCATCCAATTTAAATCTAGCCTGTAACATTTATCAAAATGATAATCATTCAAATTGATCACAACAGTTGTAGGAGATTCATATATTCAAATTGATCAACGCGGTTAATTTTTTTATAAAACTTAATTAACTTTTATAAATATAGTTATATTTTATAAACTTAGTTAGCTTGGTGAAAAAATTATAAAACTTGGTTAATTTCTGTAAACTTGTATAATTTTTATAGAACTTAGTTAAAATGGTTATGTTTTTTGCAAAATTTAGTTAATTTTTATAAAACTTCATCAACTTAGTTAATTTTTTATAAAACTTTATTGACTTAGTTAATTTTTATAAAACTTAGTTAATTTTTATAAAACTTGGTTAATTTAGTTAACTTTTATAAAACTTGGTTACTATATGGTAACAATATATGAATCTCCTACAACTATATTTTTATTTATCAAAGTGATATTTTGTTGGTTTTTTATTAATAGCATGATTTAAGGCATTACAGTTTTTTATCCAGCAAAAGATATGAATTTAGAGTAGCCTTTTGATGAAATATGGAAGGGAATAAAACATAATTGTGAAATTATTTGATGGTAAACTAATAGACAATAATGATAATACTTGAGAGTTTTTAGCATCTGTTTCATACCTTGTTGTTTAAGCACACTAGACTGAAAATGACAGAACTCTACAAATATCAACTGTTCAAAGCCTGCACGCATAAAATAAATTTGTTATTAGCTACTTCATGGCCACATTAGACTGAAAATGACAGAACTCTACAAATTAGTCATTTTGTTATTAGCACCAAACTGTTTTCAAAAAATTTGCCATTACAACGGCGCCATTTTGTAGCACCAGAGTAATGTCTATGCATTACCCCTCTCCTGATACTTGGCTTGCGCCATTAACAACAATTTTATCCACTTATACAACAATGTCAGAATCATATACAACATTAGCACCAAATTGTTTCCAAAAAATATATGAAGGTAACAGCTGTTAGAAAAATAAAACATATGTAAACTTCATTCCCTTTATTAATAATGATTAACAAATTTGCAATAGACAACCAGTTTCTTATTTATATTCACAGCTACAGATTTTTATAGAAAGATTCCAGAACACAGAATTTCTCTATCAACCCAAATTATAAGAGTGCAAGTGTATATGTTGCACCTTACAGATACAATAATTTAAGTATAAAACAAATAAGTAATTGGAGTAAAATTTTCTATTTTGATTTTTCTGCTTACTTGAGAAGTTAGAACTAGACATTTTTCTGTGTCCTATTAATGCGTACAATTATACAATAGAGACCTATCAAAGTCAGAAGTATGTAGATATCTTTAGTTTAATACTACAAATAGTGTCCGTTGTCTTCAATTGAACATCATGAAATCCCTACAACTTTTAGCTTACAATTGAAATAAAAAAATTCAATTGAAATAAAACTATAAAAGTACATATATATCTGTAGGCACACATGCCCCTACCAATTTTAGCCATACTAGATCTAAATCTAGACGTGATTGTAGTTCTATCAAACTTTGACTATATAATTAATAATCTCAAGCTCATATACAACTTGAATTATTTTAACCATTGTATCATTATCACCTTGCCTCACCTTGCCGCTTCTCTATCCAATTCATATCCACTATAAAACTTGAATTATTTTAACCATTTCCATTCTTTTAGTTTTATATGTAGAACTAGTGTTTAATATAGTAGTTCAAATTTGGCTTTCACTAACCTTTTTTGCTACCATTTCTATAAATTTAACACACCCACAAATAACACCCCTCCCCACTCCCCCTCCTCCCAACCCCCTCAAACCCCCCACACTAATTTCCATCTCCAATCGCCATTTTGCAAATTCGAAAAGATGGATAGAATGTCTCACATTTATTATAAAGGGGATGAACCTCAGCATACTCTCTCGAAACCTCTTGTATTTAATAGCGGAAACATCAAGTATAACCACTAAGCCAAAAGTTCAAATTAATCAAAGCAAGAAATAAATAAAAAATTAATGAAACAAAGTTCAACCCTAGTAGCATACATAGTTACAAATTAATTCTTGTTTCGTTATACATTTAGTCGTGATGCTAGTACTAAAATACATTCTTGTAGCCCTCCTTTTCTACTTGGAAACGAATAATTTAGAAATAAGCATGTGAAAAGTCCTGGATATTGAATAAAACCACGTATAATTGTACTGCTCTCCTTCTTGATGTAGGTATATCCATTGAAATTTATTCGACAAATGAGTAGCAAGATTTAAGCAAAAAGTTTTTATGCTCTAGCTATTTTTCGTTTTTTTTCTCTAGATACTGTAATGCAGTTGGATTATGCTGCACTTGAAATAACATAATATATACTTTTGATTAAAAATATTTGAATGTAAACTATCATGGCATCTAAACATACAGCATATTTTGCACTATGATTAAACTATACTGCATAATAAATATACTGATATTTCATATGAACATAAAGCTTTTGATCATGTATAAATCAGCTACAAAATCTGCAGTGTCTAACATATCTTCTCGCATACTTATGCAAAATTATGATTGATAAACTTTATAATAAAAAATTTGACAACATAGCTATTATATTTAACAAAATGGATAATCCTAACAAGTTAGGTAACAAAATTTGATTGCCAAGTGTCCACATATGCTAAAACATGCACACATATGTGTTATTAGCTGTCAACTGTAAAAGGGTATTTTCAGATAAAATGTACCTAATCATCTATTAAAATAACACATGTATTTGGTAGTACATTTAGTTTATTCTCATCATACAAGGGTTTAAAATGCATCTAAAGCTAACATTTTTACTTGTTGCTGAAAAAAAATTAAGTGAAACAAGATGTTGCACTGAAGCAAGAGTACAAAAATAAAGTGAACATACTCCTAAAAATTGACTATGGAAACAAATTGAACATACTAGTTTTGAAGCATGAAAACAAACATACTACAAACTAAAGTTACACTGCTTGCTCTTCTGTCTTCACATCTCACTTGCATGTTCTTTTATGTTTATTATAGGAAAAAGAAGAAAAGTGCTAAACTAAATGCAATTTTAAATTTATCTCATACTTGTAAACAGGATATCAGATGTTGAAATCACATCCAGAACACACCAAACTTCAAAAATCACATCCAGAACACAGCATGATACTAAATGGTAATGTAGTCACACTAAAATCCATAAAAAATGGTAGCATAAGTGGTTTAGACATCAAATCTCAATCCAGAATTCAAATCCCAATGTAGGCTCTAAAATTTTAAAGTATGTTATGATACGTAACGGTATGTTCAATCTTAGCTTAGTCTGCGCCTGAGTTTGTCAATCTAAAACAAAGCAAAATGTGAATTCTAAATTTAAAGTGGGAAATTAAAACCTTGAACTCCTTTTCTTATTACTTGAATATCTCTTGTTTCATAAATCGTACCACTAGATTTTTGGCTTAGCTTTGCTTCCTATCTCTTAAGTAGTTAGAGGAGTATATTAATGAATGGTATACATGTATTAGTAGAGCAAATGTTAAAGTCTTGTAATTATTTTTTCCAATAGCAGGTTGCTACTTTGTAATTGTCATGAATGCATCAATTATCTTATATGAACTGACACGGTAACATTGTATTAAAGTGCAGGTGGAACACTAGCATAACTAGTTTATAGTATTCAGTCTTTATTTTATCAATAAATGTGAATTTAGCATAAATATATTAATTTTTCTCAAGCTTTAATACCTACTGTCAAGTGGTATTGGGATATTTGGTAATATGAATGGTTATTATCATACCTACATGTATTACTATTTAGTCCATTGAAATTATGTCCAACTCATTGTAGTCCATAAGCAAAGTTACAAAAGGCAGAACTAACAAACTAGATACAACTTTTAACACTTTCTCTGAGCAAACTAGATACACCTATATTCACATGCATCTTGATAACAAAACTTATATGATTTTTTCCTAATTGGACAAGTAAAAAAGATTGTTCAGATTTCTGCCCTACCACAACAGTAGTGCGGACTCCACCATTGCTTAAGAGCAGACTCAATATGTTTTCTAATCAAAACTGATAATAAATTTTGTAAGTGATGAAACCCAAACTGAGCTAGGGTAAGGAAAAAAACTCACCAAGTTTTCAACCTGTTTCTGCCGAGTTTGCAAGTTCCAATAAGACAATCGAACACAATTCGATTCAGAGCAACTGCAGAGTATTGATTAGCACGTAGATGTGTTGAATGATGAAGGGGATGATTTCCAGTGTTAGTTGAAATGAAATCGACATCGGGAGTGATGAGGTAGATGCGGAGGGAAAATGAATATATTGAGCATAAGTAATAGAGATGGAGGCGGCAAACAATGAAAACCTAATGGATTGTTTTGTCGGCGTTTAATCCTAAAACCAGTTATCTCCAAAATAGTTTTTACCGCATTTGACATTCAAAAGACCTGACTTCTTACATATGAATTGCCTTATTCTCCTTAATTATACAAACTTTGATAAACCCAAAAATATCCTAATTTGGATGCATTAATCATTAGATTATATCTATATATAGCCTTAACAATAATCTATAATAGTTGTGTACACTAATCTAATTGCTAAGTAAAAGCATTTTAATCATATAATATTCAAACATTGCTAAAAATGTAATCAGACCTAATTGTTCTGTCATCTTTGCTTAGAGGAGTAAAATTGGTTATTTATATTCTTTTATGTAATGACTGTACTTGAAAATGTTTAATAAAAAATGAGGGAAACGTTGAAAAATATAATAATGCACCAAAAATCTATGAATATGTTATGTACATCCATAGGTATAGGAGTATATATTGCATATATACGTGAAGTGCATAAATCTGTGTACAAATACATAAAATCTCTGCAATTCCAATTGAAAATTATGTGTGATAGAAACATTCAAAACATCAAATAACCCTTATGTTTGTATAAAGTAAAAAACTAAAGATAATCGCCATCATGCTAAAATAAAACTTGACAAAATTTAGGCAACAAAAAACACAGCTCTTATTAACCAATCCTATCATGCTAAAATTTGAATCTTTCCTCAAATTGTGTTTTTCTCTTAGTTAATCTCAACTAAAATGTTTAGCTTTTCTTAAATTAGAGTTTTAATTTTTCATTTTGCACCCAAAGTCATCTTTTAACATTCTTGTCCTATATATCTCCCAAATATCAATATGCATTCGAACCATAGTTTGGAAATTTGTGTTGGGATAGCATGGGTGAAGGACTTAAAATACTTGTGAGTGAATGTACATGCTTTACAAACACACACACACATGGAAAGTCAATTTAGATGCTTAAAATAAAACATAAAATTTGGCACAGTATATCACGGCCATTGGATCCCATTATTATTGAATACATCTCCGTGTGTGTATAAACAAAGATACATGGACACTTGCTATACAGCTCCTTGCACTTTTTTCTAATAATTATGACCTAATCTATTCAATATTAATAAAATCCATTTGAATATAGGATCCAATCCTATTTTCTCAACCAAATTCTACTTATATTTATCTATTTGTTATTATGCCACATATTTGCCTCAACATCTACTCATTGTTTGTGACAAAAAGTAATTAATTTTGCAGCATTAATTTATATTGTGTTTAGCATTCTACCCTATAAAATCTTCCTAACTTTTCACAAAGATTCAGAGTTAGCAAGAAGCTATTTCATTCGTATCATGCAGTCGAATACTAATAGAATATAACACTTACAAAATTCGAAGTTATACACCATTATTTAATTAAATGAAGCATTAGTATAATACGTTAAACATCTTGAATTTTTTCCTTATCATCAATGTTCCACCTTATTGATCGGTATTTACATATTAACTAATAAAAATTGGCCGTTGAATTTAATGGAGAAATTAATGAAATATATCAAACAATTTGAAAATTTTCCTTATCAACAATGGTGTACCATAATGGACAGCATTTATAAATTAACAAACAAAGACTGACCATTTAATTCAATAAAGCAATTCACAGAGCATGTCAAATATTTTCAAATTTTTCCAAACTATTAGTGGGCTACATAATTAACATTTTAAAATATCATAACTTCATATCAAAGTTTTAACTGCAAATTGTAGGAGTTTAATCTTATTTTCAACTGTATTAATAATAACGTCTCAAAATGAGATAATTTAATGAATATAATCTAGGTATAATGATATAAAAATTTAATAATAGAATATCTAGAGCATGCAAATGAGTATTGATCAATTCATCATAATGCCTACACGAATTAAGAAATGGTGGATCCCCAACAAAAAAAAACCAAACCAGACCAGCTAGAAATGAAATAAGATGTACTTACTAAAATCAGAAAGAATATAACTCAACTAGAAAAGAAATTTCATCAAAGAGGTTAAGAAAAGTTTCATACAATTGTAATCGATAAATATTGAATAAAAACTAGGGAAAACTTTAAGCTTGATCTGATAAGCAAGATTTGATAATTCGAAACTATTCTAACTTAAACTGAAAACTAGGGTTGAGAAAAAACGCTCACCAATTTCCCGTTCCGCTGAGTTTAGGGCTACCAAAATCGAAATCGACGACAGAGATGCTCAACCAAAATCGAAGCGGTGGATGAAGGAAGTTGATTTCTGGTGTTGAAATTGAAATCGATGCATTGAAATTGGAAACTGGGGAGGGAATGGAAACTAGAAATTGGGGGAGGGAATGGAAAATGGAAATCGACGTATTTTCTTTTTTCTCCAAGTAAATGAGAAGTGGCGGCAAACGAAATAAACACCGATGTATGCGGCCGCAAACAAAATAAACACTAATAGTTTTGTCAGCATTGAACCCTTGAAACAACTTTCTCACAAACGCATTCTACAGCATTAAACTTTTAAACGCTGACTATGATTGCAGTTAAAACTCAATTTTCTTGTAGTGATTGCAAGTTATATGGTTGGATATCATTTGTAAGTGAGGTACATGTATATGGAAGCAAAGACTAATTTGATGCTTTTGGGTTTCATGAGTGTAATTTGATTGCTCGATAAATAGGTACACGTTTATATTGTTGTTTTGGTTTCATGATTTTATATCCCGGATATGGGAAGCAACTTTTGGGCTCTTATTTTCTTTTATTGATTTGGCCCATTGTGGCAAGTTGTAGTTTTTTCGGATCGAGCCGCGCAAAGGAGGTGCTGCCGAAATTTTTTCGTAACTTTTGAAACTTTAAAATTTTATTAACTCACTCCAACTAATTGATTTATGAAAGCTTAAGTGCTTGGTGACATTTTTCTTCCCTTAGGAATTTCAGGGACGAAATCCATTTAAGGAGCAAAAATGTAACAACTCGAAATTTTTAATGTTTCGAATGAGAATATTTAATTTATTTAAATATTCAGATTTAATTCAAATTTATTAAATAATTATAAAATTAAATTTTATTATAACGACTCAATTTTCAATGACGTATTTTTATTTTTATTTATATGATTTTTCCATAATTTTTAATGTGGAAAATAATTAGATTATCGTTTGATGATTTTTCAAAAAAACGGTGGAATTTTTGTAATTTTACAGAATAGGATAACCGGTGTATATTATTATTGTTTTTGAATTATGTCACATTTTTGTGCGCGATTGTATTTTTGTTTTATCGTTGTAGTTCGTACACGGACAAAATTCTATGCGGCGATGCGCCGGAAGTTACAAAACAAACCAAAATTCAACCCTTCAATCAATTCAACATTCACTTCACCTTTTCCCTCTCTCTCTTTTTCAATCTCATTTTAAAGTAAGTTCAAAAAGGAAAAGTAAGCTTCTTAATTTTCAAAAATCAAAATCTAAAAAAATACTCCATTAGAATTTCCAAAGCAAGGATCTTTGATCTCGTTTGGATGAGATCTACATTCTTATATGGATTTGGATGGGTTCGGTGAAGTTTAGGGGGATCGAAAATTTTGAACGAGAAGGGGCTTGAACTAGTGTTCGATTTTTTACGAGATTTGGTCGGCGATTGGTGATTTAGAGAGTACGACGGCGTTTCTCAAATCAAGGAGCAGGTGGAGTATTGATGGTGAGCGGTCAAGAGGAGTGACATGCGACTATTTATAGTTGCAGCTCGACCCGTACGGTCGCGATTTGAAGGGTAGGGTCAAGTGTATCATGATGGGGTGGAACGGAGTGCTTTCGCGATGAGGAGTTCAATAGTGGTGGTATCTTGGCACTTCATGGATGGATGGAGGAGTTTGAGTTAAAGATCGTGCACAAATTTGGCTTTGTGGACATGTTCAGGTATAGGATAATTAGCAAATGGGAGCGAAGATTTTATATAGGTAATTAAAAGTTTAAACTGTAATTAGTTGAATTTATAAATTAATTAATTCTCAAATCTTAAAAAAATATATATTTATCTCATAAGAGATCCAACCAAGACATGGACTTTTGCGTTGTGCTCGATATGGCGATAATTACGCGATGGAACTAGTTTCGTCAAATTTGGAGCAAGTGAAATTTTAAGCTAAAATCGAACGTTTGATTTTAGTTCAAACTGAAACGCCTAAGCTTCCGCTGGAGTTTCAATGAGTTAAACTCACCTTTTTAGATAATCAGCATGATATATAGCAGGTAAAAATTTATTATTTGTGTTCGTATAATTTATTGGTCGGTTTGGTTAAATATCCGCTTTGAAAATGCGAATGTCATTTAAACTAAAATATAGGGAATTCCATAGAGGAATCCAGATTTCTCGGCATTGTGATTTTTAATTCCAGTTATATACCCATTGATTTAATTTTCCAGCTATATCCTGTTGTATAAATTGTTAAATGCTAAAATTTGATAGTTTGGCCAAATCGAATGTGACATTGACATATGTTAAAAGTTGAACTGATTTAGTGTTATAGGTAGTAATAACATTGGTTAAGTGCTATGGTAGCTATAGACTTTATTATAGTATTTTGAAATACTATTAGTTTCTATTTTGGTTTGGAACTGGTTTGATTTGGAGAATGATTTTAAATCTGACTTTTGGAATTTCTTTAACATTTATTTAAAATTGGGTTTTCAACATCTCTATTTTATTTCAACCTTTCTGTTAATCTTTTCTAATTTATTTAGAAATGTTTTAAATGTATTTTTAAAAGCATTTATATTTATAGAAAATTTATTTAATAATGAAGATTTATTTTTAAAGGAAAATAAAGGGAATTTATCTGTTTTAAATAAAGTGATTTGTTTTCGAAAGAAGATAGAAATAATTTGGGACAAATATTTGTGAATTTTTTTATATAAGATGTGTTTAAAAGGAGAGATTTATAAATGTTATTTTATAAAGGGATATTTTTGTAAATGGAATATTATAGATAAAAAGAATGGATTTATAAATAATAATAATTGTAAAAGGGAAATGATACCATTTTGAGGAATTAGATAGTAAATCACATTTGTGGATTTATAATAAAATGTGGAATGATCGTTTTATGGAAAGTATTTGGGTTCTATTTTGGAAACTAAAAAGTTTGTGATAAATTTGGAGATTTATAAAGGTATTTTATAAATGGAAATGAATTTATAAAAGGATTTTATAAATATGAAAGAAATGTTTAAAAGGGATTTTTATAAATAAAAAGAGAGATTTATAAAAGAGTTATAATTAGAAATGTGTTTTATAAAAGAAACTTTATAAATGAATTTAGGGTTTTATAATTATACTTTGAAATTTATAGGAGGAGTTAATAAAAGATATTTTATAGTGGGGACTTATAAATGATATTTTATAAAGGAGATTTATAAATGAAGTTTTGTAAAGGAATTTATAAATGGAGTTGTAAATATGAAAGAGTTTTATAGAAAGGAGTTTTTGCAAAAAGAGATGAGATGTGATTCCCAGAAATGATCATTTTTAAACTTATGGTGGTATGGAAAATGTTCTTCTCATACTTAACACCAAATTCCAAGGTATGGAAACTCGTCTCTATCTTGAGAATTATAAATGTGTGTCAAGGCAATGTTAGTTTTCTAACTTATCCAATTTAATTAATAATCGAGGGAAAGTACTGTTTGAAATCCAAAAGTGGTGTTAAGTATATTGATCTAATTTCTATAAGATCTATTTACTTACTACAAAAGGAAAGTGTTTGAGTTTATTGTTATCAATATTTTAAGTTACATTTGTTTAACCCAAATAAGTATGTTTTGGAAATGCAATCTTTTTAAGATTTGTGAGTATAGGTATACCATTGGGATAAGTATATGAGTACATTTTTCTAAGTATTGAAAATGTAGTGCTTTGCAAATTTACTTATGCTGTTAATATATGTATATGGGAAAGTTTCCTAAGTTTTGAAATTGAAATGTTTTGTGAGTATACTTATATAGTTGGGATAAGTATATCCATGTCTTTAAAGTATTGAAAAGAGCAGAGAAAGTGTGAATATATTTTTGTAGAAGTAATTTAATACAAGAATTGCAAAGTGGTTTTAATTAATGAAAGGATTAATTAAAGAGGCTTAGGGGTTGCTTGTGCTTAATAGTGCTTGGTTAAATCTCTAGTTGAATTGTTTGTTATTTGATAATTAAATAACGTATATCAAATCTTGGTTAGTTTTTAAACTATTATTGTTGGATCGGAGAGACCGAGATCAGATATATTATCTGGAAACCACTTTGAACCGGTATAAGCGTTCGAATTGGAGACATCTTGAAGATGATCGAGGATGGAGTTCTTTGAAGTGAAAGTGATACTTGCTACTATTCCTCAGGATGTAGTAGAAGTATTGCCTTCGGTTTGTTCAGTCCCAGAATAATTTGTATGGATGAATGCTGGCATTACATTATTGCCTGGAGGGCAGTGTTAGCATTCCAAGGGGATTGCTATATAAAAAGTAAAACGTAGCCTTAGACCTCACAACCGGCAAATGACTAAAGCAGGGACATGTAGTAGGGCTATGTGGGTCGCTTCCATTAGGCTATGATCATCACTTGTATCTAGATTGATATTTTCTGAATATGTATGCTTGTGTCCACGGAAACGGTTTGACAAGTCGATAGCCGGGGGTGATCATATTCGGTACTATCCAGAAAGGGGTAGGATGGTCCTGAGTAGCAGAGGTGCAATTAAGACAGCCTCGATACATTTTCTCTAGAGGTGTACCATACGGAATTTAGACCCTTACCTTGTTATGTATGTTATGTAATCCATTCTTCGATAAGTGCCTTTGGACTTAGTTGTTTATCTATTATGCTGGAATTTAATTAATCTAACAGTTTTGGCTAAGATTCAATATTTATTTTAAACCCTAGACATTCTTATATTATTAGATGATTTCCTATAAATGATTTGGTTATTATAAGGTAAAAAAAAGTCTGTGTTTATGTGTGGCGTGGTCTTACGAGATACCTTTATTTTAGAAGGTTTTATAATATTAATATCCATTTGAGGTGTGTTTCTCACGCTGGTTTACAAGACTGATCCAGGAGTTATTTTTCTAATTATGCTCGGGTCAGACCGAGCATATTTTTTAGATCTAGTTTTGGATGCTTTGGAGCTTCAGGATACGAGTTGGAGGCCTCCAAGACGTACTCGTGTATATTTTATTTTCCCAATTTTGGTTATTTATATTTATCAGCATTTGTGAGGAATGGTTGTTATAACTGTCCAGGCTGATCATAGATTAACATACTTTGATTTGATGCATGTATATTACAGTTTTCTTTTATAAAGATCTGTTGTATATTATATATATTACTCGTCGCAATGTGAGATTTTGCTCTCTATTTTCTTTCTTTTACCCCAACAATCTGTCTTTCCCGCTCTTGGATGCTCGGCCTGTGAATACCGTAGATGTATTAATGTCAACTTTTGAGGGTCAAAAAGGTGAGTCATTACACAAGTCCAGCGTACATGAGTAATAAGACCATGGGACAGAGAATATTTAGTATTAAGCATTAAGCATTAAGAAGTTTTTGCAATTTTAGAGATTATTGCACTTGTAGCAATTCGAATTTGATCCCATATAATTTCTTTCAGAACTTTCAACATATAGTAGCTGTAAGTTGTAAACTGGCAAGGCAAAGAAAAATTATTTAGTGTATACAAAATTAAATATGATCAAAAAGCTACCATTCCCTCTTTAATGTATATACGTCTTTGCATATTTCATAGATTTATATTTCCACTTGTTTGCGAGCCCGATAAATTTAATTTGTTACATCTATGCTACACCATTGAGATACATTTAAGTGGTTTTCACTTCTTTTACTAATTTCATTGAAAAAGGCTAAAAAGTACGTTCATCTTATATATATATATATATGTATGTATATATGGCACCAAAAAATGGCATAAAATTACTATGCTTTTTCTTATCGTTGAAAACTTATGCTATGCACAACATGTTGTAAACCAATGAAAATATTTAGCATTTTACCTAATATTTATGAAATTATAAGTAAATTAGTTTAACAATTGAATATTAATTCAAGTAGTTCGTTAACAATCCAACTAACATCAAAGTAAAAGGGAATATTCAACTAATATGCTCAGGAGTTCTGAATTTATGTCCAAAAGGGAAATGAATTTTTGTTTTTATTGGTCAATGATACAGTAAGTGGCAGTATAATTATTTTTTTACTTATCATGCATTTCATAAATAATTTATATATTTTATTGTAGTTTGCTCAAAAATCTAAACATTTATTGCCATATTTGATTTGAAAGTTCAAATTTTATAGGAGAGCATGTTGTAATTGAGTCAATATCAACTATAAATAAATGTTTTATATTTTTGAGCATGCCGTAATCATTTACTTTGTTAATAATTTTACAGGAGTGCATATTAGTATATCATTTTCAAGAGTGTGTGTGCACATGTAGAGAGCACCAAGTAAAGTCACGACAACAAAAATTCATATTGAGGAAACAAATTTAGAAAACTGAAAATAGTAATAAAAACAATAATAAAAAATTATATAAAAATCTGAAATCAAATGCTAAAAATCAAAATTTAAATCATTATAAAAGAGTTTTACAGTAATAAGCCAGAAGCAAAATCCCCTAAATAAAAGGTTGAACAAACACGAAAAATTCATTAAATCGAAATTAGAAGGTAAAAACAAATTGTGTCATTAGAAATTTCAAACTTCCTCGTTGATAACCCATATACAAACATATTTCTGACTTCTTATTTCCAATGTATTTTTTATCTTGCACTATATGTATGTATATGTACGTGTGTATCCAAATGTCCAAACTGAAGATAAAGTAGTGAAAGTAACCAAATCTATGTAATTTCACATGTTAGCAAAAATGATAAAAAATTACTGTTGAATCGGTTGTTATTAACTTTAAAACGCTTGCTAAAATTCCATGCTTATTCATGTTTTGTTGAATTTTGTTTCAAGAGGCTTTTGGATTTTAGATCTAGGCTTTTTGGATAAAGGGTTTGCAATCAGATTAAGAGTCTAAGATAAAATTAAAGAAAAAACAAAATACAAATGTCAGAGTATAAAATGCAAAGAAATGAAAGATTTATCTAATGCAAAGAAGAAGAATATATGAAGTTGGGCGGCCGATATTTTAATCAAGTCAAAAGCGATGTTGAAATGAAAGGGCTAAGGATAAGGAAACAACTTTGAAGATGGTGGCACGATAATGAATGAATTAAGTATTTCATATTCTGTGAAGATGCTATAAAATTAACGGTAACATGGAATAAATCCAAGGGGTATTTTTGGAACTTCAAAAGACACGGTGCAAGTTAGTTCATTGAATTTATTGTGAGATGAGAATAACCTTTTAGTTTCTGATGGCCACCACTTTATATATGAGTTCTTTTGCATTTTACTAAACGCATTTTACACAATCCAATCAGAAGTGAATGGAAAAAGTTATACATTCACTCTACATTCAAGAATTAGTCTCACCTTCGTCTAGATATATTTCTGTGCAAGCCATGTCTCCGTGGTTCTATATCTTCCTCTGTATTATTTTTGAAGTAGATAAATATAAATAAAAGAGAGGGAAACATACCAACATTTTGATTATAAACCTAGTTATATAGTAGTGGATTCTTTTCTATATAACAACATAGTAGCCTTTTTATTCTTCACACTTGTCAACAAATACAACATACTTAATCAAAATAAGTTTCCCTCTTTCAAGATGCAGATTCTTTTCTATGTAAAACAACATACATCCTTTCTACATTTATGGAGACCCAACAATCCTTTTATTCCAGACATAGATTAAAAGCCAAATCAATGATTAGATAGTTACAAGATGTGGAGATTTTCTCCAATCAATTACTCAATTAAAGAATTATAATTTAGAGCACTCAAAATAGAAAACCCCCAAATTAGATGAACTAGGGTTTTTATTGATTACAATGATTGGAAACCTGATAATCCTTATGATTCTTTTTTAGGAAGATGGTTAGAAGGCTAAAATATAGATGCTATAATTACTCTAGACCATCAGATCATATCGAAACAATTTGCACCATTAATAGAGAAGAAGCATGCACTGAAATGACGAAACTGCCCCCAGAAATTCGAATCAGCAAAATCCTATAAAATCCCGCTACAGGGACACAGACGTCTAACTTGGGGGGTCAGATGTCTCTGTAAAACTTCCTGAAACTCTTGGGTTAGCAACTCAGATGTCTGGTTACTTGAAGCACTTCTGGTTTGAAAACATACAAGAATTCAGACATTTGGTTTGAGAGTTCAGACGTTTGAGTGCCTGTTACTTATACTAGACAACATCTCTCCTCCATATCTTTTAATCTCTTCCTGAAATCGACTTTCCTTCTCTTCCAATACGAAGCTCTTCACAATTTCTTCAATCCGAAACACTCGTAGGCACATATTTGAATCGTATAATAACAACACTCCACCTACATTCAAAATATGTCGGTCTCTTCAACAATCAACAAAATAGTCATAAGGATTGTTGGGTCTGCGTCCCATGGATCTCAAGTAACTGAAATCAAATCGATCAAGTTGGTGCAATGCCTAAACTTGTCCATAGAAGTGACTTAGTCATCATATCTGAAAAATTATCCATAGTATTCACCTTCACCAACTTGATCTTGCTTCGTTCTTCCTCAAGCATAAGGAAGAAGCCTCTGATATCAATGTGCTTCGTATTAGAACTATAAGCTTGATTCTCTACAAGATGAATCACACTCCGACTGTCTGAAAATAGCTTTACTGTCCGATGCACCATAGAAAGGTCATCCAATAGCTGAAGTAAATATGATCCCTCCTTAGTCACTTTCACAATCAATATCAACTCGGCCTCGGTAGTCGGCAAAGCTACTATAGATTGCAGCTTTGATCTCCATGAAATCGAGCCTATGCCAAGTGTAAAAGCATATCTCGACATCAACTTCCATTCGTCTCTATTTTTAGGATAATCTGAATCACAGTAACCTCTAAGAGAGATGTTGCCATCTACTCCACCATACAACAAGCCAACTGATGAAGTGCCACGAAGATAGCCGAGTATCCACTTCATAGCTTGCCAATGCTCTTTGCCTGGGTTAGACATATATTGACTCACAACACCTATTGCATGGGCCAGATCTGATCTCGTTCACACCATCACATACATGTGACTACCTCCATACCTAAGTGAGTCTCAAATCTCTCAGCTTCTTATCTCCGACTATCTCCATACCCAAAATTCTTTGTGCTTTTCCGAAATCTTTCATATGAAACTCTTTGTTGAGCTCTGCTTTCAACTTTGTAATTCTGACCATACTTTGAGATGCAATTAACATGTCATCAACATATAACAAAAGATATATCATATCTCCATCACACCTCCTAAAATAAACACATTGGTCTTTGAAGCTTCTAGAGTAACCTTATGAAAGCATAAACTTATTAAATCTCTTACACCATAGTCTAGGAGACTGCTTCGGTCCATATAGAGACTTGTTAAGTTTATAAACATAATCTGGCCTGCTACTATCAATGAACCTCTCCAGTTGCCGCAAATAAATTTTCTCATCTAGATCACCATGCAAGAACGTAGTTTTGACATCTATTTGCTCAAGTTCCATATCATAATGAGCAACTAATGCCAAAATAATATGAATGGATGCATGCCTAACAACTAGAGCAATGATATCATGATACTATACCCCTTTCTTCTGAACATATCCCTTTGCTACTAACCTTGCTTTGTATCTAAAATCACCTTTACCGCCATCCTTTACTCCATAGATCCACTTACATCCAATTGCCCTGTTGTCAATGGGAAGAGGCACCAAATCCCAAGTATGATTTTTCTGCAATGATTCAATCTCCTCTTCCAGAGCAACTAACCAACTAGAATTGTCAACTGATGCAATAGCGTCTCTATAATCTTTGGGCTCATCATAGACAACATTCAATACATATGTTGCCATGTCATTGAAGTCAATGCCTTCGATGCTCAATCCAACAAAATCCATAAGCCACATAGGCTTCTTCCTTTGTCTAATAGGCTTAGTCTTTAAATGAGCTCCACCTCGAGTCTGATCCTCTGTACTAACATCTGTATTATCCTCATCAACCACGGTGCCATTGAAAACACCATTTGTTCCTTTATGAAAAGAATTTGAAGATGAGTTGCCTTGATCTGAATCTGTACTCATACTACCATCGAATGAGGAAGGCTCTACCTTCAACATAGCATTTTTATCAAAAGTCACTACCTACTAGTAATAATCTTCTTGTTGATAGAACACCATATACTATATCCCTTCGCTCCTCTTCTATAAACTGGAAAGATACACTTGCGAGCTCTAGGTTTCATCTTGCCTCTGCTCTCATGTACATAAGCTATGCATCCAAACACTCTGAGAAATGAGTAGCTAACAGGCTCTCCTTTCCATACTTCTTCAGGGATCTTCATGTCTATGGGAGTAGAAGGTGCATGGTTGATGAGAAAAGCCGCCATAGATAAAGCTTCAGCTAAAAATCCCTTCTTCAACTTAGCAGTCAATTTGAGGCAACGAGTTATCTTCATCAATGTCTGATTCATCCTTTCAGCAACGCCATCAGACTGAGGGTCGCCAAGTGTGATCTAATGCCTCTTAATTCCTTTGGACTCATAAAAATCGATGAATTCCTATGATATAAGTTCACTGCCATTATCAGAATGAAGAACTTTCAACTTCTTCCGCGACTGCTTCTCAACAGTAGATTTCCACTTTCGAAACCCAACAAAGGTTTAACTCTTAGACTGTAAAAAGTATACCCTAACTTTACAAAAGAAATTTTCTGTAAATGAAATGAAGTACCTGGATCCACCTAAATATGGGAAAGGGAGAGCCTCCACACATCTGTATGAACATACTCTAAAACAGCCTTTGCTTTATACTCTCTAGTACCAAAAGAAATCTTTGTCTGCTTTCCAAAAACAAACTCCTCACAAAATCCAAGCTTTGAATGATGAACACCATCAATCAAAAGTCGCTTTCTCAACTCATTCAAACTGCACTCACCAATATTTCCCATTCGTAAATGCCATAATCTGGAAGAATCTGAATCAGTCAAGGTAACAAAAGCCAATTCACCAACTACAACAGTGCCCTTCAATAAATAAAGATTTCCTACCCTCACACCTTTCGTAACAATCATGGAACCCTTCGATATATTCATTTTCTCTCTCTTAACTACAATCTTTGACCTAAGCCTACTAAAAGCCCCAATAGAAATCAAGCTCCTCCTCAAATCAGGTACATGTCTAACATCAGTAATAGTATGAATAACACCATGAAATATTCTGATCTTCACACTACCAACACCAACCATACAGCAAGAAGCATCATTGCCCATTAGAACCTCTCCTCCATCAATCTCATGGTATGTAGAGAAATAGTTCCTATCAAGTGTCATATGATAGGATGCCACAGAATCAATAAGCAATAAGTTACTCTTCCCAAAAGAGCAAGAAGCTATAAAGACATTGGTATCACTCTCTGTATTTGATGTCACTGCAGTAGATATTGTTGCTTGCTTTGGGTCTTTTCTTCGTCTTTCGAGCTTTGGACATCGAGCTACAAAATGCCCCAGTTTCTTACAATAATTACAAGTCAATCAATCAGGCCCCCTAGATTGAGATCTTGACCTATTTCGACCTCCACCATTCTTTGACTTGTCTTGGCTTCTACCTCTCTGAATAGATAAACCCTCTGAGTCACTGTCTATATTAGCTCTTGCCAATCTATCTCTCAACACCTCATTATGAAGACCAGCCTTAACATCTGACAGAGTAATCTTACTACGACCATATATCATGGAGTTAACAAAAGCAGTATACTCCTTAGGCAAAGAACATAAGAGGATCACTACTTAAGCCTCATCTTTAATCTCAACCTCTATTGCCTTAAGGTTTATAATCAAGGTAGTAAGAGCATCAACATGCTCCATTTGGCTTTAGGCTTCATCTTAAATGCATAGAGCTATTGTTGAAGAATAATCTGATTTGTGAGGGACTTGTCTAGGTATGCATCAACTAATGCATCCCATAATTCCTTTACCATCTTCTCTTGAGAAAACCCTCTAAGAACTTCATTTGAAAGACGCAATTACCTTATTGTAAGAGCTTCATCTTCCATCTCTTCTGAAACATTCGCCTCAATGTCTTTAATTTCTCAGGCATAGAAACTGTCTTACAAGTCTTCTCCTTCTTCAACACTGCCTCCATTTTCATCTCCCAAGTTCCAACATCTCCCTTTCCATCAAAATGTGTAACAATATAATTAATACCAAATCTACCGCTAGATGATTCGGTGGTCTCCATTAATATCCAAATAGAACAAAAACATTGGCTCTTATACCAAACTGTAGTGAAAAATGTAGGGAAGGATTTATCACTAATATGCGGAAGCGATTAACCAAAATCTTGTTTTTCTATTTGATTACCAATGCAAATTCAAAATCAATTATGTTATCACACAAAATCAAACAACAGAAAGAAAAGTGACATACAAGATTTAATGTGGTTTAGGTTTGTATCCTACGTCCATGGAGACCAAACAACCCTTTTATTCCAGTCAGAAATTACAAGCCAAATCAATGATTAGAGAGTTATAAGATGTGGAGACTCTCTCTAAGCAATCCCTCAATTGAAGAATTATAACTTAGAATGCTCAAAATAGAAAACCCCTAAATTGGATGAGCGAGGGTTTCTATTAATTACAATAATTGGAAACCTAATAATCCATATGATCCTTTTTTAGGAAGATAGTTAGAAGACTAATGTATATATGCTCTAATTACTATAAACCATCAGATCACATCAAAAGAATCTGCACCATCAAAAGAGAAGTACAATGCACCGAAATGACGAAACTGCCCTCAAAAATTCAAATCAGCAAAACCCTAAAAAAATCCCGGTACAGCAACTTAGACGTCTGACTTGGGATGTCAGATGTCTTTGTAAAACTTACTGAAACACTCGGGTTAGCAACTCAGATGTCTAACTAACAAAGTCAGACGTTTTGTTGCCTGAAGCACTTTTGGTTTGAAAACATATAGGCATTTAGACGTCTGGTTTAGGAATTCAAATGGTTGACTGCCTGTTGCTTGCACTAGACAGCATCTCTCCTCCATATCTTTTGATCTCTTCTTCCAATCGATTTCCCGTCTCTTCCAATACGAAGCTCTTCACCATATCTTCAATCTGAAACACTCATAGGCACATATTTGAATCGTATAATGACAATAGAAAGTGGCATTGATTTAGTTTCTCTTCTTACAATACACGTAAAAAAAGCTATTAAGCTATTTACCGCTTCATGTTTGAGATTTCTATAACATTAATTTACATGTCAATGTTGGTATTTTTGTTAAAGGATAAAATTTTAAATGGAGCTAAATGCTAAATTATTCCTTAAGTTAGGAGAATGCAGTGTTCAGGTTAAGATAAATGTTGAAATAGATAAATATTTGATGGGGACTAATCTTTTATAGTACATAATAGATTATATAAGATAATACTAAAAAAAATTTATTCAATGGTTGAACCCGAATAAACAAAGTTGGTCTATTTTATATTTTATAGGTTACATGGGATCAATGGTTGAATTAACATAAAACCTTCATAAAACCACGACTCTACGACTTAATAGACATATGAATTATATAATTTTTTAATTTATTATTCTTCATTCTTTTATTTTTTTCATTACTTTTAATTTTTTCATTATTTTAAATATTATCGTAAGTATATGGAAATATATTGTTTTTTCTAGTTAAATTACTATTTAAAAGAATAGAACAAATGAAATTTAAAAAATCATGCTCAGTTAAATTACAAGTTTTTATCCCCTTTGTATCAACTTTATTGATGTTGTTGGATTTAGAATTTAAAGGAAGTATGATGAAGATGCAAGAAAGCGACAAAATGCAAAGGAATTGATAATAAAGGTAGTATGATTCCTCTTTATATATACGTGCGTACATGCATGTAAGATGATATGACATGTTGTTATTTAATATATTACTAACCATGATATAAATTTATTTCTTTGACCATGATATAGTAATGTGACATGATGTGACCTGATCTATATAGTATAAACATATCCTTTATCCTGTATGCATAATATCAAATAATGATTGCTGAATATATGTTAACACACACACACACACAGATACACACATATATGAAAAATTGATGACATTAAGTTTTAGAAAAACATGTACACATGTTAATTACTGCTTATAACATACTTTGGGAAATAAAAAGTTTATGTATGCAATTAACACCATTCTTATACGAAAATAGTTTTTGAATTCGTAAATATCAGTGAACTAGTGGTTGTTCATATAACAAATTCAAGAAGTCCTATCAAATAATATTTATAACGAAGGAGTTACTTAACAGATCACATAAATTACAATATTATCATTATTTATTTCTATGAAATGAATAAAAATATTTATTCAAAACAAAACTAAATTAATCATGAAAACTTAACTAATAGCAGTTTAGCGAATTCCAATCAACTATTTTTTACAACAAACATTCCTAAACCAGAAAAATGATTTCCAGTTTGCAATATAATATCTTAAAATGAATAAATATAGATCGTATAAATTTTTAATTTTCAATTCTATTAATCCATTTGAAAGCATGAAAATTCACATACCACTAAAAAAAAACAATCCTAAATATAGAATAAACATACATCAAGTACAAAAACGAGCCTAAAACAATTCAATTATTATTAATTTTAGAATAAAAAACCCAACATATTTTTATTACGTGAAACTTGGTTCTAATAAATGGAGAATGAAGTGATTTTATTAAAAACTAAAAATTTAAAGAAGTTAAATAATATGTTTATGTTGTCTACAAAATGGATAAGAGAAAATGACATATTGAAATAACTAATACATTTGGACCAAATACAAAATTGTATTTACCATATAAAATTAATATTGTTTTAAGAAAATGAAGAAGAATTGGGAGAAGGAATAAAGTTACTTAGCGGATTGCATAGATTATTAAATTATCCATGTTTATTTCTAAGAGACATATACCAACGTAAATTCGAAACAATGCTAAATTAATAATAAAGACTAAATACCATTTTACCAAACTCTAATATATTTTTTAAATAAATACAGATAATCTAAAAATCTAATTTTAGTTTTTAATAAAATATCTTGAATTCAAAATAGAGATAAGTTGTGACAACCCTGCTTTCTACGCTGTAATAATAAATAAATTTAATAAAAATAAAATTGTTCGAATTCGATATTTTATAATTTATATTTTGAAAATAAATTTTAGGTAATTAAAATTTTATTTAATATAAGAATTTGATTTAATGAAATTGAAATAAATTAATAAATTCTTTTCGAACAATATATTGAATAATTAAATAGAGTGAAACGATATTGAGTTGAATGAAATTATAGAGTTAAAAAAAAATATTTCGTAGAATAATGAGTAAGTCATTTTATATTGGATTGAAATCATATTTACAAATAAATTGCAGGTGTTATTTAGAAAGAAAGGAAAATTTTAAAATCAAGCTAAAGAAAATAAACAAGGCCCAAACTAAACAAACCCATACTCCATTTTCCCCTTTTCCAAAAATATCCTTCCCTATTTCATTTTCAAACCTGAAGCTGCCTTCTACAATTCAACCCTAATTTTCAAATCACAAAATCATGTCCAACAAAAAGGAAATTAGAATAATAATAATATCGCAAACGAGTCTGGAGATGTCGACGACATCGAAGTGGAGGAACGACTGCGATTTGCGATCATGGCTGGAGCGGCTAGACTTGTTTGTGTGCCTACGTATTGTTGTCGCGTCAATGGCAGGCGGCTGTTGGAGGTTTTTACGTTTATTTTGGGTGATGCAAAGAGAGGCATCAAGCAGGTCGGTAGGTAGCGTTCAAGTAGAGTGTGGCTGCGATTTGATGAGGCACGTATACAGGTGATGCATAAATTTTTGGGGAGCGGTTGCTAGCGATGGCTGCTGGCGATGAATCCGATGTTGCAATTGGCAATGTAGGTGCAGTATGTTCATTGACAGCAATTGTAGGTGGTTTATGGTGATGACGCAAGAGGGCGGAGGTAGTAAATACTTCACTTATACTTTCATTGAGTTTTACACTCACATTATTATCTATATCTTCATTGCTATGCAATATTTATATTTACATCATATTTTGCTCAATTGATTTATTAGATGAATTATTGAATCGATTGGTTGAATGGATTGCTTGGGATTGACTTTTGATTAGAAAATTGGTTATTTGTATTGTTTGGACGTGTCAATTTGCAAATGGAATTCTGTCCGATTGCAAACTGAACTATATATATATATATATTTGAACGTCGATGTCTGTATCATATGGAAGGCCGAAGCTTGACGAAACTCGACTCGGGTCACAAGATTAATTTATAAGCGTTTATTTATTGATAAATATTCTTACAATAACTTTACTCCATAATTTATATATTTTTGGATTTTTAATTGCTTTCTTATTTTTAAAAGATGTTTTGAAAAGTTTTAAAAAATTTATTTAAGGATTTTGAGATTTTATTAAAAGTATTTAATAAATAATTTACCAATTATTATTCAATTAGCAATTTTATACTTAAAAATATAATTTGAATTATAACTATAAAAATAGTTATCCTTTTGATATAAAACTCTTTTTAAAATCAATATTATAATATATTATAAGTTTGGAGTTGTTTTAAAGGCAAATTTGCTATTTTACAAAATATATTTGAAAAATTATTAAATATCTTTATATTTTAGGTATTTTAAAGTGAATTTCAGTAATAATATGATTTATTTTTAAATAATGATTTGATTGTTCTATATATTTTTGATTAAATTATTTTATTATATTTTTCTGGTTTCTCTTTTTTTATATTGAATTGGGATTTTTATATATGATTTCTATATTTTCTAGGTTATCATTTTGCTATATTGATTTTGATATCACGAATGATTCACCATCGATATTTATTTGATTTGTGAGTTTGATATTGTTTGCAACCAAATTGACCACAAAGACTCAAGAATAGATTTGTGTAGTGAAATAAATGAAGAAAATAAATTAAAACAGAAGAATATACCAAATTAATAGGAAAATCACAGCAGAAAACAAGAACAACATGATTTATAGTGGTTCGACGTTGGTTGCCAACATCCACTTTGAATAGTCTCTTTATTGATTCACAATACCCTTGATTACAGTAAGAAACAACAAAAGACAAGAGAATAATGGAGGAAGTTGATTATAATAATAGTGCTATTTAACCAACAGCGTAAAGATCCTCAGAATGACCCCCTAGGCCAGTATTTATAGGTGAAGGCGACCACCAATCTGACTGGAACTTCGGCAACAGGACTTCTCATCCATATAGGCCCACCATAAGGAGCGCTAAGCCCAACTCTCAATGGAGAGGGATCGGTACCAATCCCTCTATATGTTAAGTTTGGGGCAGCGACCCCTATGGCAGCTTCCTCATACTCGAACGTGATGACATCTCAAATATCAGGATGATTGGATGTGTGGAGCTCTTGTTTTTGTTCGATTCTTGGTTTGGTTCCATATTAGTCTGAAGAGTGTCAACCCCTTTTTATGGTGACATGCCGAACCCTGTATTTCCATGTATATCCCTCAGTTGCATAAGGCCGACCCACCATTATTTGTTGTGTTATGTCGATCCATAGTGCCTCTCAAACATATGCCGATCCATAGCACTTAGGACGTTATGCCGATCCCTAATGCTTTAGGATATTGTGCCAAACCCTTTAGTTTAATGGACATATACTGATCCCTTCATATGTTGCATTCTATGCCGATCCCTCTAGCGTCATCAAATCATGTTAAACTAGGTACTACAACTTATATCGATCCCTCTACATTTCCATCCAAGTTGACTATCCAACAAAGTAACCATGCCGATCCCTATAGTTTCTCCTTACTATATCGACCCCTAACATCTCGTCTATATTAACAAATGACTATGCCGATCCCTAATTCATCCAAGCTAATTTCCATCTTTCTGGCATCCTGCGCTGTCTGTCTATCAACTCTGTTCAATCCGGGCTTTGTATAACTATCCAGGCTCTATTTCTGGGTCCTATAGCCGTTGCCTCATGGTCATCCTTCTTGTTAACTGTCGAATCTATCTTTCACGATCAGTCAAATATAGCCGGGTCAGGTTACCGGGTAACACTTACCCCCCCAAAGTACGTCTTGTGAGTAACATGACGTGCTTTGAATCGGAAAAAGTCCGAGTCGCCAGAAAAGAAACCATCCAACTTCCTGATTGATGTCTATTTCTTCATTGACTAACACGCCTTCTTTTATCTGATCCAATCTCAAACTTGAAAGTTTCAGGCCTGACTGCAATCTCTGTTGATTTCAAAAAAGATGAATTTTTAAACCATCTCCGTGCTGGTTCATATGCATGGTTCTGTGGTTGGCTCTTGGACGTGTTCGAACGTTCACAGGTCGTTGCCAATTTTAATAGTATCCTATATGCTTGCATCTACAGTCGAAATTTCATGATAACGACCGTTTGATATTTTTCAGTTGTCCATCATTTCTTTCTTTCCATATATTTATTTATATTATTATTTTTATTTATGTATTATACATTTTTTTTTATTTTTTGGAGGGATCGGCATCCGACATGCCGATCCCTTACTAGGGATACATGAGTAGGGATCGACATGTCTCAGTGCCGACCCCTTTTCCTTGTCTTTGACTAGATCACCCCTTATAACCGGTCCCTTCCCCATACACACGCATGTATAAAAGTTCGCCCTTCTTTCTTTCTTCTTTTCACTTTTCTATTATCTAAGTTTTACTTCACCATTTTCATTGTCTTTGCATCCCCAAGCTTCATCTTTGCCGAACCCAAAACATCATAAAATCTCTTTTTCACAAACATAATTCCTCCAACTTTAAAACTTAAGCTCAAACATGAATTTGAGCCCAGTCGCTTCTCCTTAATCTCCAATTCCAAAGCCCAAATGCTCGCTCCTCTAATTTAACTTGATACATACATATAGGTACGAATTCTTCTTTTACTCGTCTAATTAGGTTATTAGTTTCAAGCTTGGATGAGTTTGAGTGTCGTTTAAGTGTATAGTTTGGTGGGTTTCATTAAGATACAGAGGAGAGGAGGAGAAGATAGAGGAATTGAAGAAGGAGAAGGAAAAAGGTGGAGAAAAGGGTTCGGACGAGATGGTGTAGAAGATGGTTTAGCTCTGGAGTCGGTAGGAGATGGTTCGGTATGGGTTTGAGTGAAGTGATGAAGGTTCAGTGTGAAGTCGTTTGGCGAGGGATCAGTGAGGAGGATGTGAAGGAAGGGATCAGTAGGATATATTCATGGAAAGGGATCGGTAGGCTGTTGTACTGATGAGGGGTCGGTGTGAGGTCGTTCGATGATGGATCGGTAGGGAGTGTGTCGATGAGGGATCGGTGTGTAGTCATAGTGTAGGGATCGGTATTAGATGGTTAGAGCAAGGGATCCACATAAAGAGAAGAGGGGTCGGTGTTGACAATAAAAGCTAACTTAATCTAAGTCATTCAAACACTTAACTTCACCTTGTCTTGCCTAAACATAAAATGATCAATGACAATTTGACTTGCATACTGGACTGCCGGACTTGAGCTTAAACGAAAAAACTTTCGGACTTTCCAATGTGGACTAAATAAAGAACCGACTAATAAACTTGGATAATAAACTTCATAACTCAATATGTTGATAATCGATCCTAAAGCTCTCGTTGACGATTGAGACGGTCAGCAATGACGGTCTCTCTGGACAACACTCCAAGTCTCGTCATTTTATTCTTGCTCTTCTAATTCCAAACAGTTTATGCTTGTTTCACACTACACAACACTACACCAGTTCACACACGACACGGAGGGATCATGTTGTTATGTCTAATCTTGATTGCCTACGAAGTATAGCTGACATAGATCTCAGACGCGTGAAGTGTTCAGTCAACATGTCTTCTGAATCATCGGTGAGACACATCAGTTCCGAAGCAAAATCAAGTTCTGCCACCATATTCGAAAGAAACTCTTCGAGTCGCCATGCAGAACAACCAGAAGCATCTAATCCTCAAGCTAATCTCCTTTCCGATATCCCGATTCTACCAATAGAAACCATCAATCCGGCTCTTGAAGCCATTGAGGGTGCCATCATTCTGGATAACCTTGTCGACTCACAAGCTTATCGTATCAGCGAAGCCGCTCTTCGTCGATTGTGCTCTATCTATGGGATCCCGTTTGAGGATTTTTTAGTTCCAATGTGGCAAGATAGACCTCATCTTCCCCCAACTGGATATACAGCGTGTAACAAATTCATGTGCTGGGCTAGATGCGTTCCACCTTTTAACTCCTTCGTCCGGGAGATGTTAAGGTATCTTGGGATCGCCCCTACTCAGTTGCATCCCAACAGCTACTCCTTTATTTATGGGAATTTCCTCTTATTCATGAATGTTCTATTCCGCCCGCTAACTCCCAAAGACATTAGATTTATCTATAACTTTAAAAGATGATTAGGGAGTCCTTCTTACGTCTTCCTTGAACCTTCGCCGAACTGTCAAGTCCCGACGGGTGCATGGAACAAACTTTCCTTATTTAAGCATGAGTGGTTCTATGTGAGATGTCCTCCCGGCTTCGCGAGGAGATGGTTAGAAGGACATAAGTGTTACTTGGTTTTCCTTTTAAGTTTGTTGACTTAAATCATAACTTCTCCTTTGAATATACTAACATCCAAAGTTCTTTCAGGTGTTCGTCCACGTCCCGAAGGCGCCAAGTTTTCTAGAGCCTTGGCCGCTAACCGCGCCACTCCCATTTAGGATTGAGATATTAAACTCCTCGTAATTGACGAGCTACTATCTTTATTCGGGCTGTTGGAGGATGGACGTAGAATCGGACTCCCCGAAAGCCCAGAAGTTCTGAATATTGTTATTGAACGAAGAAAAGAAACAAGCAACCCCGTCGTGCCCCCTACCGAGGGCACCCGGGAAGGTACCAAAGAGGGGGAGATCAAAGATTCTCAAGCTGATAAACCTAGAGGTGATGATGCAGGTGTCGAAAACGCCGATGGCTGGTCCTTCGCAAGTTGGGCAATCGCAAACACCTTTGAGGAGAAAGAAGAAGTTGGTGTACCGACTATGCAAAAGAAAGGCTGGATCAGATCCGAAATTCGTTATTACTCCCCCCGGAGAGGAGTCATCTTCTCAGCGACTGGAAAGTTCGTTAAAAGGATTCTCCGACCTTCAAATTCCGGATGATATAATGTCCTACGACTTTCCCAATATTAATATCGAAGGACTCAACTCTCCTACGAAGAGCGGTGAAGGCGTCCAACCTTCCAATAAAGGGGAGAGCACTCCAATGAGTAAAGCCACCATTACCGGTCCGTTGGGGGGAACACTAGGACGCTCACAAACACTTGCACTCCACTGCGCACTTGTTATTAATCTTTTGTACGACAACTTTTAATATGCTCTTGTTTGGTTTTTATAGGTGCAATGTCTCAGTCTCGTGCCTTCAATCATCTCCGGGGTTCTTCTACTTATCACTGCCCAAGCCGAGACTCTAAATCCATGCGACGTAGGGAGAAGGATGATGGACGAGATAAAGATTATTCAAGGTAGTGCTCTTCCTCATCTAAGCAGAAGTCCCAATCCCATGCCTCTCGTCATGACGAACACTTTAACCTTCCTACTCGTAGTGGAGAAATATCTTCCTATCACGGCCCTCATGCCGCCGTGCCTCACAAGCAACATTCTGGCTCGTCTAGTTCAAGGCAGTCATGTGAGCGCGGCTCCGGCATGCATCCACTTGCCACTTCTAATTCACTTCCGCCAGTTGCCGCTCCCGATTCTACTACAACAGAAAAGTTAGCTGAACTTAAAGCTACTTTTTTGAAAATCTACTTCGATGCTCTCAAATTTCTCCCCTCCATACATGTCATTCCTGGATATTCCAAAGAGAGCTTATTAGCATGAATGAACGATATATTCGTTCAACATGAGTCATTTATTCATTTGATCGAGAAAGTTTCCGAAGTCTCCATTGAGTGCCAGCATGAAATCGACCATCTTAAGTTGGAGGCTATCCATGACAAAGATATCATCAAGCATCAAGATGTTGAGTTGCTTGAATACAAGACCTAACTTGCAGAAGCTGAAAAAAGTGCAAAGGAGACGGCAGAGGTGATAAGTCGCCTTGAGACTTCTCATAAGAAGGAATTTGACGCGACGCTTCAACTTAGTGGCACGCTTGCTCTAGAAAAGGACTCCTTGTAAAAGGAGAAAGATGCTATATCTCGCTGCGTTAAAGAGCTTGAAGAAAGAGAGAGAGGAGATAATTGAGGCGCAAGAGGAGTCGCAGGGATGATGCGAGGAAATCGTCGAGGCAAGGAGCTTGAGAACAAAGCTCGAAGAACAATTCACCAAGATTGAAGCTTTGAAGGAAGAATCCCGGGAAGAGGGCAGAAAAGAAGTGCTTGAACAAGCTAATTTCCAAGTGGAGGCTGCCATCAAGTCCGGTAGGAATGAGATTAAGGACTTATTCGATCCGCTAATCATCGAATATAATGCGAAGGTCCTTCTCCATCGCGACTTAAGCTTTCCTGGCAAGAGATATCTCGAGTCACTTGCCGAAGCCTGGGAGCACATCGTCATGATAAAGAAGGAAGAGTTAGGAGAAGTAGAATTCAATGAAGAAGAACTCGTAGAGAAGTGCTTCGAGGAAATGAACCGTCAGATCTGGCCACCGCTAAACTTCAATTTTTTAAGGCTTCCGTACTGACTAAGGAAGGAGAGGATATCATTGAGTCTTTTGGAACCGATCCTAAGGGTTCCTCTCCTATCCAAATAGCCGGAACATCATCTTCTCATGGTATGGAGCAAAACCTTGGTTATGATCCGGACAGGTCTGGCCTTGGACCACACATGCTATCTCCCATTCTCAAAGGAAGCACTCCGTTGACTATAGAAAGCCAACCGGACGTTGGTATCACGTTGAACTTCTTCGAGTTTGAAAAGTTTTTGTTTTTCCATGCGCAATGTCTTTCAACTAATGTCCATGCTCTAACAAATTTTGCAGGTTTTCTGGGCCCTGATCAGACTCCCAGGAGCGGTGCGGCCATGGAGCAGCAGAAGAAGATGGTCGAAGTTTCGGCCGCTGTTGTTATCCCAAAACCCGATGCTCAAGTTATCGGCGCTTGATGAAGACAAGCTCGAAGATTCGCCCCTATTGATGAATCGGAAGATGTAATGATCACAGGTGCTTCAGAGCACACTACTAAAACCAGTATGAGGGAGCAGATCGAGGAGGAGGAGAAGTCAAAGCGTAAAGTTAAAGGTGAGCCCGTCGAGGCGGAAGTTGAAGATCTTAATCTTGTACCACTGCAAGTTATTCCACCAGGCGGGATAATCCCAGGTGAAATCCCTTCTCCTACTTCAAGCATTTCGGCCAAGGGTGGCAAAGGGTCTCGGAAGAGAAGCTCAACTGACTCCACTCTTGAAAAATCAAAGAGGGAGAGAAAGTCGAAGAAGTAGTCATTACTTCATGTCGTCGTACATAGTATGAATAATTATTTCTTTCCTCAGTCATAAGTATTCAGGTACGAATCCCGTTTTTTCTCCCCCTTTTTTTAAAGCAACTTGTACTGGAATTTTGAGACTTGTGAATAAAAGTTTTTGCTTTCGATTAATCGTCGTGTGAATTGTTATTTTGGTAGTTGAATGATTACTTTCCATATCAATGCACTTGTAATTCATTGATTGCAAATTCCAATAACTATTCACCGTCTCCATCTCAAGGCCCCTCTGCGATCGTTGCCTTAAGTCATAAAAAATGCTAAGTCGCAGCTGCAATGAGCTGTCATATTTAGTCTTCAGTAGTTTGTACTCCTCCCGTCGATTTCAAGTCAGAGTTGGTGGGATAGTGAACAGTGGGAATCCGTTCATCTATTGGTTGGGGTTTACATGTCAGTCCGTGCTATGGGGACTTAAAATTTTCTCGTGGGCGGTCAGTATCCGCCTGGTTTGTTTATATACTCCAGCTCGCACTCTGGGGACATAGAGTTTTTTCGTGGGCAGTCAATATCCACCCAGATTGTTTTTATACTCCAGTCCGCACTCTAGGACTTAGAGTTTTTTCATGGGCAGTCGGTATCCGTCCGGATCGTTTACACTCCGGTCCGCACTCCGGGGACCTAAAGTTTCCTCGTAGGCAGTCGATATCCTCCCGAATTGTTTATACTCCGGTCCGCACTCCAGGGACCTAAAGTTTTCTTATGGGCAGTCGGTATTCGCCCGAATTGTTTATACTTCAGTCCGCACTCTGGGGACTTAGAGTTTTCTCGTGGGCAGTCGGTATCCGCCCGAATTGTTTATACTCCAGTTCGCACTCTGGGGACATAGAGTTTCCTTAGAGCAGTCGGTATCTGCCCGAATTGTTTATACTCCAGTCCGCACTCTTGGGACATAGAGTTTCCTTGTGAGCAGTCGATATCTGTCCGAATTGTTTATACTCCAGTCCACACTCTGGGGACTTAGATTTTTTTCGTGGGCAGTCGGTATCAGCCTGAATTGTTTATACTCCGGTCTGCACTCTGGGGACTGAGGGTTTCCTCGTGGGCAGTCGGTATCCGCCCGAATTGTTTATACTCCAGTCCGCACTCTGGGGACTTGGAGTTTTTTCATGGGCAGTCGGTATCCGCCCGAATTGTTTATACTCCGGCCCGCTCTCCGAGGACCTAGAATTGTTTTGTGGGCGTTCGGTATCCGCCCGATTTGGTTTCAAGCCCACTGTCCGGGTAGGAATTTTTCAACCTCTGGATTACTAGCCACATTTGTTCCTTATTACGTGTCCCATTCTCTGGATCATACGTGGGATTTGTTAATCGGGTAAAGTAATGAAGCTCATTTCGTTCGATCCCATCGGGGATTAGTATGATTGATCGGTTTCAAGCTGTAGGAGCCTGTCCACATATCACATATATAGATATCAATCAGTTTCATTTTGTACCTAGTTTAAAATGCAATGACATTCATATAAGCAAAGGAAGTTTGGGTCTTTATTTATCAACTGGAAAAGAACAAACTATTCTGTCTTATTACGTATTTGGAGAAATCAAATGCTAAAGCAAATATAGAAAGTAAATAGAATTGAAATGCAAAGAAAATGTTCTAAGTGAAATAGCATCGTTAATTCTCGTTGTTCCACTCTCTTGGAAGTGTAACGCCATCGACAGTCGCTGGCTTAAAAGTTCCTTCTCCAAGCCTCTGTGTGATGACATACGATCCTTCCCATATCGGATTCATGTGTGACGGGGCTGGAAAAACCCATTTTAGGACAAGATCGCTAGCTTAAGGTTCTCGATCAAACTTTAGTGTTGTAATATCGGGCGACTCAATGTCGGTGTGCAGCCACTCTCAAATCGCCTTCCTTGCGCTTCGTATCTATAATGTCCAAGGATTCCGAGAGAAGATCTTTGTTCATTTTAGGGTCGTAGTAAGTCACTCGATGAGAAGGGACTTCGAGTTCCACTGGAATAACAGCTTCAGAGCCGTAAGCAAGTGCAAATGGAGTATGGCCAGTTGCGGACTTGTGAGTTGTTTTGTAGGCCCAAAGCGCCGAAGGAAGTTCATCCACCTACTTGCCTCTAACCTTCTCCAAAAGGATTTTCAGAATAGACTTGATAATTTTATTTACAGCCTCAACCTATCCATTTTCCTGAGCGTGAGCGACCACTTCAAACCTCTTTTCAACGCGATATCTTCGGAAAAATTCTTTAAATTCAGCACTATCGAACTGAATCCTATTATCTGTTACGATGGTTCATGGAAGACCGAAGCGACATATGATGTTTTGAACAATGAAATTGATTACTTTCTTGGTTGTGACCGTGGCTAATGGTTCCGCCTCGGCCTATTTGGTGAAGTAATCTACCACGATGATAGCGTACTTCACAGCGCCTTTAGAGATTGGCAAAGAGCCGATGATGTCAATACCCCCACATAGCGAATGGCCATGGACTGACCATTTGCGTGATCTCTGTTGGTGGAGCGCTTAGGTCTTTCGCATATATCTGGCATTTGACACATCGTCTCACATAATCAACAACATCTTAGTTTACAGTTGGCCAAAAATATCCATAATGGAGTATCTTCTTTGTCAATGTTTGCCTCTCCAGTGTGATCACCGCATTCCCCCTCATGAACTTCTTTTATAACACGCCTTATCTCTTCATGAGCGATACTTCGAACTAAAGGAATAGAAAACCCTTTTCTATACATAGTTCCTTCTTGCATAATATACCGCGAAGCTTTGCAAAGGACTTGTCGCTTTTCATTTCTCCTTTCAGGCAAGATTACATGCAATAAGTAATCTTTAAATGGAGTCATCCACGATTCCCTCTCGGATTCCGCTTCAAGTACTTGATCAATTTCTATCATATTTATACTTGGGGTATGTAATATCTCAAATGGAACCAAACCCATATGTTGTGCATCGCCAGTACTAGCGAACTTTGCCAATGAATTAGCCTCCCCGTTTTGCTCACGTGGGATATGTGAAATGTCATAATATTCGATATCCGCCAACAACTTCTGAACTTGGATAAGGTATGGGGCTAATCGTTGTCCCTTGGCCTGATAGCCTCCTCTGACTTGATACACCACCAATTATGAGTCGCAAAAGATTTCAAGAGACTTCACCCCGAGCTCTCTAGAAAGTCTAAGTCTAGCAATCAACGCTTCCTACTCAGCCTCGTTGTTTGTAGTAGGAAAATAAAGCTTTAAAGCGTAGCAAATTAATCGATTCTCTGGGATTATAAGCACAATCCCAGCACCGAAACAGTGACCATTGGATGCTCCATCAGTGTACAACTTCCATCGCATGGTAGAGATTCCGCCACCATTTGGAAGCTCGTCTTGCACGGTAAATTCTGTTATGAAGTCTGCCAACGCTTGACCCTGGACAGCCCTTCGAGGCATATACGTGATATCAAACTGGATGAGCTCAATATTCCATTTAAGCAACCTCCCAGACGTCTCAAGTCGCTATAGGATCTGTCATAATGGCTGGTCGGTGTAAATGTTAATCGGATGCACCTGGTAGTATGGACGAAGTTTCCATGATGCGATTAGCAAGCAGTTGCCAATTTTCTCTATCTTTGGATAGTTTCTTTCTGCTCCTATTAATCGCTTGCTGACATAATACACCGACCTCTGAATCCGGTTCTCTTTGCGAATCAAATCGGCACTTATAGCATGTGCTAATACTGCTAAATAAATGTACAACTCCTCGTGATCTATCGGCTTTGACAAGACTGAGGGTCTCTCCAAATGATTCACCAGAGCTCGAAACGCGTCTTCACAATCCAACGTCCATTCAAAGTTTCTCTTTCCCTTCTTGATCAAAACAAAGAAAGGAATGCATTTGTCAGTTGCCCTGGAAATAAATCGACTTAAAATGGCAACCTTCCCATTCAAACTTTGCACTTGATTAATTGTTCTGGGCGCTTGGATATTTCAGATAGCCTGAACCTTTTCTGGATTAACTTCAATTCCTCGAGCATTGACAATAAAGCCTAAGAACTTTCCTGACGCAACACCAAATGAGCATTTGAAAGGATTGATCTTCATGTTATAAAATCAGAGGATGTCGAACATCTCTGCCAAGTCTCGAATGTGGTCATTTGATCGTCGTGACTTCACGAGCATACCATCCACATAGACCTCCATTGTCCTCCCAATTTGATCTTTAAACATTCGGTGAACTAAGCGTTGATAGGTTGCTCCAGCGTTCTTCAACCCAAATGGCATCACCATGTAACAGTATAATCCAACATTCATCACAAAGCTGGTGTGTTCCTGATTGAGGACATGCATCGGGATTTTGTTATACCCCGAGTACGCGTCCATAAAGGATAACAATTCATGCCTTACAGTTGAATCAACTAGATGATCAATCCTTGGAAGGGGAAAATATCTTTAGGACATGCCTTGTTCAAGTCTGAATAGTCGATGCACGTTCTCCACTTCCCATTTGACTTACGAGATACCTTTGTTTTCAAATGTTTTTATAAATTTAAAATCCAGTTGGGTGTATTTTCTCATGCTGGTTTTCCAGACTGACTCGGGTATTATTTTATTATAATGCTCAGATCAGACCATGCATATTTATAGATTGCTTTTGGATGCATTGGAGCTCAGGAGACGAGTTGGAGGTCTTCAAGTCGTATTCACCTATATGTTTATTTTCCGTTGCTTTGTTGTTGCAATCATCAACATTTGTAAGGACATGTTGTTATAACTGTTCAGGCTGATGATTGTGAATTATTGTTGTAATCTGATGGACATATGTATATTACAAATTCTCTTGTGCAAAGATCTTTGATTTTATATTATATGTTGTTCCGCTGCAATTGTGAGATTTTGTGTTGTCTTTTTAAGTGTCTTTCTTTTCTTCTTCTCTTCTCTTATTCTTTCTTCTTCTTCCCATAACCATCCGTCTTTCCGTTCAATTTGGGTTAGACATGTATGGTTTATTGTCAACTTGAACTGTACGAAAAAGCAGGTTGTTACATACATGATATTGGCTTAAGTATATTTGTATGCTTTGTTGTGTGGCTAAGAAAAGTTCAGGAAGTGAATTTCAATTTTGTTTAAGGGAGCTTAAATAATCTTCTGAGCAATAACCAAAGGCTGATGAGCGTAATGGTATGCTAAGTAAATCATCTATATCTATGGACGATTCAGAAAGTTGTGAACCTAAGCAAAATTTAAATATTGTAGTTATGTAACATTTTAAATAATGTTAAGTAAAAGTTTATTCCTTTATGGAATTTGATTTGATTGATTGTGTGATTTTATATACTATGGTTCATAAAGCCTGAATTTATAAACAAAGGAGTTTTAAGTCGTTTTTATTTAGACTTAAATCTTGGTACTTTTGAAAAGTGATTTCGAAAGAATTTGTGAAAGAAATAATAATACTATTATTTTGAAAGTATTGATGAAGTATTATTGTTTCAGAATATTTGAAAAAAGTTTTTGTGAAGTGAATTTTCAAATATTTTGTTATGATTAAAGTTGGGCGATTGGAAGTTTTTTGATTTGGAAGGCTCGCTAGGTATATTTGTTTACTCTTATTAATTTTTAGGAGGAACCAGAATACCACTAGATGCTCCGTGTTGTTTTGATTCTAGAGTAATACCATGCTTCGGTAAGAGGAGCCCCCTCCTTGTCATAATTGATTTTGATTTTGATTTTGATATATTTCTCTTTAAAGGAATTTGAAAATATACTTTGAATATAAAAACCCAGGCATTTTGTTCTAAATTTATCTTTTGAAGAGACTGGATGTATAATATTTTATTATAGAGTATTATGTATACTTTTGTTGCATTTGTTTGTTATATTGTTTTTGGTTGCATGTGGTTTTATATCACACTAGACTTGCATCATTATTATAAGTTGCATCATATTACCTTGTTGCATATGGTTGCTATATCGTTTACGTTGCTATTGCTTATAATAGAAATAGCTTGTGTATTGCTCTTTTATTAGCATGGTTCCCTTTGGATTATGTAAGTACAAGATAGGTATAGGAAGCAAGAGATTACTATTTGATTTCTTGCACACCTGCATTTGCATCGAGATAGTAAGTTGCTTGCAAAAATTAAAATCAAACGCAAAAGTGGTATATAATAGATTTAGAGATTGGTAATTGATTAACGATATTATGCCCGAGATAGGGGAGGCCACTTTTGGGCTTTTGTTTTCTTTGTTGATTTGGGCCAGTTGTGGTGAGTTGTAGTTTTTCCATATCTAGCCACGGAAGGAAGGTGCTGTCAAAATTTTCCGTAACATAAGGGACATCAAAAGTCTGATAACTCATTTTAATTAATAAGTTTTTAAGGCCTAAGGGTGAGAGGATATTTTCTTCCTTCGGGAATTTCGAGGACGAAATTCTTTTAGGGGGGAGAAAGTTACATCCTGGAAAATACAAATAACTCATATTCAAATATAGGAATTAATTAAATATTTGAATTGTGAATTAAATATTAATTAAATGGATTTAATAGCCTTATTTAACTCCTTTTAATTAATAAATAATAATCGTGAACACATTTTGTAAATTTGTTTACAATAATAAATAATTCGAATAAATAACAAGAAAATCAATCGTTAATAAAAAAAATTGGTTTTTATTGACATATTTTTAAATGAATTTACATGATTTTCCCATAATTTTTAAATATTTGAATTTTCGTTTGACGTATATTTTGGCAAACGACGATATTTTTTGAAATTTTATAGAATAAGATAACTAGTGTATTTTATTGTTATTTTGGGATCGTGTCGCATTGTTGTGCACGGTCGTATTTTTATTTCTATTATTCGCGGTTCGTACGTGAACGAAATTCTATGTAGCAAAACGTTAAAAATTGCAAAATAAACAAAATCCTACACTTCGAATATTCTTTACACTTGACTTTTCACTCTTCCTCTTTCCTTTTATCAATCTTTATAAACAAGAAAAAGACAGGTCACCATCTTTTAAATTCAAAATCTAATGATTTACTTAATAATAAATTAGATCATTTAATTCGTTGAGTTCGCATGTGTATGAGTTTTGAATCTATGCTAGTTTGATGGGGTGCGATTGCCGTTAGGGGAGATTGCCTTTTAGGGATGAACTAAGGTTTCATCTTAATGGCGATTTAGGCGGAGATAGGTTTCTACATTGGTTGCGTTGAACTTCTAGTGTGAAGGGGAGCTTATGATGACCGTTTGGGTGTGTAAGGTCATAGTATGCAAAACGCGACATTTTTAAATAGTGCTTGGCCAGCTATAGGTTGCGTTTTGATCTTGGTAGTCGAGCTTGACTTCGGGAGGTTGTCGCAAAGCTCGCTTGATGAGGAGCAGAACGGAATTGGCGGTGTTCGATTTCATGGAGTATAACTCGAGAATAGGAAGAGAGAAGGAGAGGCATGCATGTCCGTGGTGTATCAGTACTATGTGCATGATTTTGGCGATTTGATGAAGAAGGGTTTTTAGGGTAATTAAGTTTTAATTAAGGGATTAGCTTAATTAATTGTTTTAATTGATTCAAAACTTATAAAACCAATAACTTTCCATACGCGGTCAGATTTGGACGCGGTCTTTTGCTTGGACTCGTATCAATGTTATCTATGCATTAGAGTAGGATTAGTTGGTTTAGGAGATAGTAGAATTTTGAGTTAAAATCGAACGCCATTTGATTTTAGATCAAACAGGAACATGAAAACGTCAACTGAAATTTTGGTGAGTTAATTCGCCTCTAAATAAACTATATGATATCTGTATTGCTATAGATTATTGTTGAATGCTTCAATGATAGTTTTTATATTATTGTTTTACTATTTGTTTGGATTTGATTCTCGCTTGAAAGCGGAAAACATAAATAACCATTGTTTTACAGAGAACAAAAGCAAGAGGAAGTCGAAGTGTACACAGTGAATGAGTTGCTATGAAACACTTCGAAAATACACATACATATGTGTGATTTGCAAGGGACTTTTTAGAGGGACCCTAAGGGGTTTCTTGCCAGTATTGATTAATTATATTCTTATGTTGCTTATATTGATGCTAGGTTGAAATATTTATGACATGCTATTTGATTTTTGTAAGTGTCATTATAGCAATTATCGCTATACGGACGCTTATGAAATATCATCTTCTTAAACCTGTGTGTTTTGAACTTGTGCTTGTATTTTTAGAAATAAATGCTTAGTTGCGCTTTTGCCCTTCGAAAGTTGTTTAAACAATATTTTCAAGTATTTTTGAGAATTTTGAAATAAAGGGTAATTTTTATTTAAAATTTATAGAAGGAGTTATAAATTTGTTTAATCATCTTTCAGGATAATTATTGTTGTTTTGAATTTATAAAAATATTATAAATGTGATTTATTTTCCTTCAAGATAATTAATGTTGTTTTAAATTTAAGAAATATTAAAAATTTGATCAATTATCTTTCAGGATAATTAATGTTGTTTTAAATTTATAAAAAGATTATAAATTTGATTAATATTCTTTCACGATAATTAATGTGGTTTTAAATTTATAAAAGAGTTGTATCAATCATCTTTCAGAATGATTAACATTGTTTGGAGTTTATAAAAGTATTTTCAATTAATTTAATATCTTCTAGGATAATAAATGTTGTTTAAAGTTAAATGATAGTTTATAAATGAGAAAATCTTTTAAAAAGAAATGTTTTAAAAATAAAGCTAAGTGTAATTGGTTTTGGGTTTATAGTAAATAATGTTCAAATGCCATTTTTTTGACCCTTCATTTTTATACACTTAGACATATAATTAGCTCTTTAAATAATATTTTAAGGAGTGTTTTTAAAGTGTTTTATAAATATTTATGATGTGACAATCATACACAAGTGTAAGTCAAATGTTTTAAAAGTTTGATTCATTTATTAAAAATATTTAGTCCTACACTTAGCACTAAACATTGAAGGAACTCTCTATTCTTAAAGTTAAGAATGTTTTCATGACAAAGTGGGAGGCAACACTATCCTTACTTGTCCAACTTCATTGTTTTCCCCGAGGTAGTGCTAGTTCGGGATCGACGAATTGTGATAAGTGTAAGAGATTTAATTTTCATACACGATCATTTTTTTATTCCCGGTAGTTGACTTATTGACTATCGATCTTGCTATCTTCTTTGTATTCATCAATTCAAGACTATTTCGTTGCTCATTTGGGGCATTTAAACTCTTGTTATTCTTAAAGTTAAGGATACTATTGAGTCAAGATAGGAAGTAATGCTGCCCTAACTTGTCCGGCTTCATTATTTTCCCTAGGGTAGTACTAATTTGTTTTCTGATAGTTGATTCATAAACTATCAATTTTGATATCTTTCTTCATGCTTCGTCAATCTAAGACGATTTATAGCTTGTTTTGAGCATTGACATCCAACACCATGGATAATTAAAACCAACGAGCGAGTGATTCACATTTATCTAGAGATTTGTTGGTAGCATACATGCGGTAATATGAGTATATTTGGATGCCTGCAAAAGTATAATGAGGTCCAGCTTGGAAGTTCTCGGGAGTGTTGCATGTTTGTCTTGGGCTCTTAAGTATATTTTATTTAGAGGTATACTTTCGATGTAAGAGGCGCATTGTCCTAGTCATGTTGGATAAATTAATTCTCCTTATTTTTATTCGAACCTTGGAAATAATCTTTTCATAATTGCATCGAGAAGTGCCTTGTGCTCTCCTCTATGTTTAATTATTTTTGTCCATTCTATAAGTTTGGATTTTTATCTTAATTGTGCCCATTTGTTCATGTCTGATTTTGTTCCGACTTTTTTCCATTCTTCATCTATGGATGTTGTTCTTGTGAGGTAAAACCCGTTCCCTGTTTAGTGGCATGGTCTCACAGATTATTATATGTTCATTAAATTTCTTGAGTTTTCTCACGTTGGTTTCCCAGACTGATCTGGGTGTTATTTATTGTAATGCTCAAGTCAGACCGAGTTTTTCCAGGTTGTCGTTGGTGGAATATGGAGATTAGGGAGTAGAGTTGGATGTTCACCTACCATAGTATTTTTATTTTCTGCTGTATTATTATGTATACCCATCAACAATTGTAAGGTCGGGAAGTTATAACTGTCCAAACCGATGAGGTTTATTTTTAACTCTGATATACCATGTATTTTAGAGTGACAACTTTTACCATCTTTGTTATATTATATGTTGTCGTCCTACTGTGAGATTCTGTTTTCCTGTCCTTTTCCTTTTTACCCTAGTAATCTACCTTTCCGGGACTTGGATGCTCGGCATTTGAATATCGTGGATGTATTAAGTGCTGACTTTCGAGGGTCGAAAAGGTGGGTCATCGCACCCTTTGTTTTGTCGCATCGGCCAGTAGTCTGTTACCTATTGGGGCAAAGTCGGGTCATGACTAAGTGGCTAAGCGGTGACGAGCCATTGGTGGATATGTTTCACGAAAGCCATTGAGGTAACTAAAGACTGTAGGAGCAGATTTGGTTACGTGACCCTGGGCTCCTAGAGCGGGCAAACGACCATCGCTCTCTCTTCTGGTTCTGATTGAGTGGTAGACTGGCATATTCTATTGATATACCTCGCTTAATTATAGATATGGGTTAGGTGACCCACGGTTAGGTGATCCACCTGTTTATATATATATATGACTCTACTTCAGACTTCGAGTCTGTCATACAATCATTCACCTATCATGGTTTATTCTGATTTATTTATATACGAGGAGATGAGTATTTGGATAGATGTTTAGAGTATAGTGGATTCTTATATCATTTATTATATTTGACTAATGGGTAGGTGCCCTGTATTTTATAGTCAGATAGTCTATTTTACATTGTTTAATGATTTCGAGTTTTGATGGTGATTTCTGGATATGGATGATTCACCCATTTAATATTGTTTCTGTGATTTTTGATTTGATGTGCTTCTATATATGGGTGATGACATCTTTCTGCATTGTTTATTGATATTTGATGTTATATGATGCATTTGAGATTGTCCATGGTATTTTAATTGTATATACATACACCATACATAAATTGCTACATATTTATTGATATTATTGATATTATATATTAGATACCTAGCATATATTGTGTTACCTATGTATGTTAACCCTTGATTTAGATACAGTCTGACCTGTGTGTTATTTATATAATACTTGGGTTAGTCCGAGATATCTCAGGTTTAGGGACAGTGAAACCAGCTTATGTTTTGAGCATAGAGGAGACTAAAATGTAGTATTATTTCATGTATAGTATAATTTCATGTATGTATATTTTGGTGTTGTATACTGGACATACATTGTATAATATATGTTATATATCATTGCTGCAATTCTGACTCTGTGTTCTCTAATATTTACAATATATTGTTTATTGTTCTATCATAGAGGCACAAGTATTTATTGCTTTATGCTGATACTGTGTACGTTTGTGGTGAGTTATATTTGATGTTTAAATACATATTAGTGTTAGCCCAAGGGAATATTCATGTATGTACCCCATATCACCCGATTCTCCATATTATCTGACAATATTACTTAGTAATACTCTTGGATAGTATGTGTATAGAGGTGGAGTGTTTACATAAGTTTCCATATAGTTGAAAACGCCTAAAAATTAATCTTACAATTCTTTGACTTGTTGGTTCCATTAATTCCACCTAAAATTTGTAAATAAAAAGATTAATCTCAAATATAAAATAAACATAAATTAGGTAAAACGATCCAAAATCATTAAATAGTTATTGGTTATAGAATGGAAAACTCAATTCATTTTTATTATCTAGAATGGGATGCTAAAACTTCAACTAAATAAACATAAGGAAGTTAAGTAATTTTAGTTATGAAATAGATAAGGGAATGAGACATATTGAGCTGTCTAATACATTTAGAAAAAAACACAAAATTGTATCAGTGAAAGAAAACTAGTACTTCTTTAAGAAAATGAAATAGAAACCAAAGAGAGAATGAACCCCAAATTTTGATGAACAAATGATAATGGAAGTGACATTGATAGAGTTTCTCTTCTTAAAATACAGGTAAAAGAGGCTATTGAGATGTTTACCGCTACATGTTTGAGACTTTTATAGCATTAATTTACATGTTAATGCTGGTATTTTTGAAGGAATAAAATTTTAAATGGAGCAAAAAGTTTAATTATTCTTTAAGTTCGAAGAATGCACTGTTTAGGTTAAGATAAGTTGTTGAAGTAGATAAATATTTTATAGGGATCGACCTTTTTTATAACACATAATAGATTATATAAGATAATAGCGAAAAATAAGTCATGTCTGTGGTTGAACCTGAATAAACAAAGTTCATCCATTTTATATTTTATTGGTTATGTGAAATCAACGGTTGAAGTAACATAAAAGATATATAAAACTACGACTTGGGACTTAATAAACATATAGATCGTACATTTTTTTAATTTGTTGTTCTTTATTTTTTTATTTTGTTCATTACTTTTAACTTTTTCATTATTTTAAATTTTATCGTAACTATACGAAAATATGATGGTCTTTTCTAGTTAAATTACCATTTAAAAGAATAGAACTAATGACATTCAAAAAGTCATGGTCAATTAAATTACAACTTCTTTTTATCCCCTTTGTATCATCTGGATTCAAATTAGGTGCTTGAGATAAAGTGAATCATGTGAATTGACCCTTCTGAAAGTAATTTTCCAAAAGTACTAGGTACTGTATGCATGGAATTTCTTTTATTTAAAGGGGAATTTAAAAAACAATTATAGCGCCCATTTGTTTCGTGTTTTGAGTTTTATGTTCTACTCTTTTTGATTATATTCAAAACATGATGGAAAATTGTTTACAAGTGTATGTGTTTAGTGCATTTTTGAAATGGTTGTTTTTTCTTTTGACTTGTTTCAAATCAAAATTTCCCTTCTAAAATAGCAAAATTCAATAAACTCACTACATAATAAAGTTTTTGTTTTTAAATATATTTTCTAGAAAATTAAAAATCCCTAAAATTCATTTATTTTACAAAATGTTATACCTTTAAACTAAAAGAAAGTTTCTTTTCCCATATGACTTGAACTAATATGTTTCATGAACTCAAACTTTTCTTTAAATTAAATTTTATAAAATAATATTTTTCATAACTCATTTTTAAATTTAAAGGCATCTTTTCAAATGCTTACCAAATTTGGACATCAACACAAATAAAAACCTTTTACCAATATATAAAAGGGATACAATATACTTCTATATTACAAAATTTTCAAATCAACTCAAAGGAAATACTTTCCACACCAATACACAAAAATTTCAAAATTCAACTCATGTATATATTTAAAATAACTTTTATTACAAATTCATTTTGATAAAATTTAAGGTTGCAATGAGTAAACAGAAAAATCTACTTCCATTTTCAGTAACAAAATACTACTATTCTTATTCATGACATGAGTATTGATTTCAACATTTTGTTATTCATGATTCGCTTTTCGCTTTTCTTAAAATTATTCTCTTTTAATCTCTACTCATTTCATTATTTCATATACTTCTCAAAAATACGCTTTAAAACTCTACTATCACTCTACTATATAAAAATACCATCCTCAAATAATATATACGTTTCATTCCCTTCTACAACCAATGTATTATCAAAATTACAAACCCATAATTTAAAATCAACAAATTCTCAAAACATAATCCGATTACTTACTCTCTTAGTATATTTCAAACAAATAAATACTTTTTCAAAATAATTTGCACTTCAAACTTGAAATCCTTTCAAAAATTTTAGTGTGTAACCATAAATATATTTTATATCTTATCAAATAAATAATTTACCATTTAAATAATTACTTCCTATTTGCATGTAAAACAGGCAAACACTCCCAGTCGATAAAAAGCAAAATTGAAAGGATAAGCAATTCAAAGTAGAGAGGGAACACATATAAATTTTATAATGGTTCGGCTAAATCGAGTGCCTATGTCCACTTCATATTATGTTTCTTATATTCTTGTTGCTATAACAATCAAATTACAACACAAATTTCATATCCAAAATTGGTTGATTTTGAATTCGATAGTCTCCTTTCAAAATTAGTCCAAAAGTCCTCTTTTGTTTATTGTAAGATGCCTATTTATAGAAGAATTTCTATATCAGAATTGTTGAACCATCAGTTGAATCACTCAAACATGTAGGTACGACTTTCCAGCATGAAGAACATGTCAAATATGCATGTTTTCCTGAATTTTTTTCGATCGATATCGATTGGTGCCAATCTATATAGTTGATCAATTCTCGCCTCTTTCTTCAAAATCTCCTAAGTCTTCAAGCTTTTGTTCTTTAGGGGCAAAATCATCAATGGCCATCAATGTCACATCACCTAGGCTTGTCTTCTTCTTCAATCTTGCACATAGAGTCATAGAGAGAGAAAGATGGGGCCCTACGTCAATCACTAGATCGTTCGGTATGGATCCATTTGGATAGATATTGATTGATATGACTTATTCCAACTTACCCAAATTTCTTGAGTCTTTATCCTTGATATGTTCCAAGCTTCTTGATTTATTTCTTCATAATTTAATTGTATAGATCCATCAAAATGCTGATTGTTCAAATACTGGATAGCATTTGCTTCCTCCCAAAGTATGCTTTTTGAAAACAAAGTATGCTTTGGATTAAGGAAAGTGAAGGAATCCAGATCTACAAAGCAGCTTCTATCATCTAACCCATTTTCGTGAAACATTACATCTCTCTAAGAATATCGATGTATCGTTCCAAACAGCTGTTGAATCGCATCTTTTAAGCCGGTATAAAAGTTAAGATCTTTTATCATCACCGATAATTCCTAAAAGTTACTTTATTCCTTGACCAAGTAGATCTCTGTTCCCTTTTTCTATAACCTCCACATACATTAGTACCAATTCATATCGATCAATTTGCTCTTATAAAAGAAAAACTTAGAACATTTTCGAATTACTCTTCCACCCTAGCCTTTGTCTTCATTCCTCTTGCTCTTGTGATTCGCCTCCATCATTCTTGTGCTCAGATTCAAAATTTGATCCATTGCCACTTGCAAATCCATCTTGGACTTTGAGAGCTGACCCATCTAAGAAAGTCACACCTGATCCATCTAGCAAATCTCAACCCGCGCCATCGTTGCTTAATCTAGAAGCCGATTTCCTCTACTATCGGAGGTAGTCACCTTCATTTTAGTGAAGAACGACGCCACTACACTTAAGAACATCACTACAAGCTGATTCCTAGCCTTCGATCCACCTTGTTATAATCACCACTCTTCGCTGCTGCGACCCCAAGATTAACCCCATTTCTATGAGCTTTACAAAGAGAAGATGAGGTGGTGATGGTGAAAATAATGAGATATCCACTGCTCCACTTTGGCGATGGACCATTATCGGGCCTTCACTCGAGTTGGTTTGAGAAACCTCCTCGTCGAACACACTTCAGCACTCAATGAATTTAAGAGGTTATATGTCTTAAGGCATTTGTCCTATCGACAATTGAATTTGATTTTCAAATTTCTACTGTCCTACAAAGAAAAGCTCTGTACCAACTTGGATTCCATTCGAATCTGTTAATGTAAATCCTACATTAATAGGTAATATTCGACACATGGTTACATCATGTGTCGAATCTCATTTGCTTGTAAGAACAGGCTATCTACATAGCATGTTTCCATCCACCATGCCAAGGACTTATGACATACACTACATAGACTAATAAACAACATTGCCTTGGTCGTTGTACGTAATCTGATTGGTTAAGACACGTTGATGTTCGTTGAATTTTATACATTGGCTACACACAAGGTTTATTCAAATCAAATATAGAATTTAAAATTACCTAAGCATGCTTGTTATCAAGCTTTCAGTTTGAAATGGAACCTCGTAGACGTTCTAAGCGTCTCTCTATTGCCATTACGACCGTGTCTGCTTCTACTTCCACTCCTCTAGCAGCATCTTTTACCTCTACTCCGACACCATCTTCTACCTCTACTCTGGAGTCTACCTCTACTCCTTCTAAGGCTCAAAAACCTCAATGCTACCCTGAGCAAACACTTCAAATTGCCCCTTATGTGGACATAGGGACCCTTGAGAGAGTTAGGGATATGCTCTATGGACAATTATGTAATTTGTTACATATGCCTAACTCTATAACCAATCTTGTTCATAATAAAGGCGTTTAATTTTCTTTTATATACTTGTTATATTATGATATTAATTAACTAATTAATTTAAGTATATTAATATAGAACATTTGATATATTATGTGATAATAATCACAAGGAGTTGTAATCATGAGAAAATTATCATAATGTAAAACAACATATAATTTTAAATATTCCCAGTCAAAATGTTTCAAGAAAGGATATTGATACATCCGCTAAGATCAGAGTGTGTAACACTCTCCAAATGTTCGGTAATGTTTTACTCATGTTGCATCATCCATTTCAGAAAGCTACAAAAAGGATCTTTTAGCACAGTGGTTTGTGCATGGTATTGCTTTTCGGGACAACAAGGATTGGAATCCCACGGTCGTCACATTAGGTATCAGAACTACTGATCAGCTGGAATTGTGTGTTGTAATGTTATGGATGTCGGTCGGTGTAGTACTAATGCCAGTTACAAACACAATGCATGGGTTGTGTGTGATGATGAGCCAACAAGGGTGGTGGACTCTTTAAGGGTTAGAATATAACATCCTTTTTGGAAAGCTAATGAAAAGGATCTTTTAACATAGTGGTTGGTGCATAGTGTTGCTTTTTGGGCTGGTAGTGGTTCGAATCCCACGGTCATCACACATGGCTGCTGGGGGGCACCAAAGGGTTACGTACTTGTAGTTATTAGATAACTATGGAATAACATATCAGAGAGGTTTCTGTTAGTTAATAACACCTAGGTCAAACAAGAAATCTCCAGGTGATAATACTACACAGTTCCTTCGATTCGAGAACACTATGAAACTTCAATGTAAATACTCCACTTTGGACTAAAGTTAAATCATGGAATGATGATCCATCGAGCGACTATAGTTGGATTTGAGTTGAAGCACTGTTCAATAGCGAATTCATCGCTTTAGTTGTATGAGGTTAATATCATGGTCAACTTTAGTCAACTCAAAGTCAAAATATCTAGCCAAAGTAGTACAATTAATAATATTTATTATTGAACCAAAGACTTTGTGTATGGACTAATCAAATTGAATAAGGATGATACTGAAATCTTGATGAAAACTAAATTCCATAAATCTAAAAGTGATATAGTGTTGATGAAGAGAGAGTGTGTAAATTATTATCAATAATGGTACTGCTTAAGATAATATAAAATATGATTTTTCTGAAAAAGTCTATAAGCAATGAATTTAACCAAACTGTCACATCACTAGCAAAGGTGACAAGTGAACATTAATAGTTGAATTGTTCAATATTAATCGTTGACTGATTTCATACCTCTGAGTTACAAACCATATTTTGAATTCTCCAAAAAAACCACATTATTTAGTTAGTTTATAAATTATTGTAAATTAGTTAAATTAATTGATAGCTGAGAAATATTAATTATTATTTAATTTTTATTATGTTTAGGAATTGTTTGTAATTATTTGAATTCATGTTTAAAAGTTTATTTGCATGCATCGGTATACAATCTTGCTATAACTTTAAATGAGTTTAAACAAAAGATAATTGCAGGTTATGCAAATTTTATGCCATTTAATGGCATAATTGGCCAGCCATATCTTAGGCAGGGAGAGAGAAAATTAAGGGATTACATAGGGAAGTTATAATTGAAAGAAATGAAAATTTTGTAATCCTTCAAACAAAACAAATCCACTAATTTTATTCAAATTCATTCTTTCATTTATTTTATTTTTCTCTCCTCTTCTCCATAGTCATGGCCAAAAATTAATATATATCTCTTCTGAAATAAATTCAACTCCAAATCAAATGAAAATATCAAATAAAATAAAAGTTAAGTGGTTCATCCTTCTCTTGCAAAGATAGATGTAAATCTACTTTGAGATCTGAGAGGAAATCTCAAATCAAGGTGTTACAAAGGTAAGACTTTATATATTTGTTTTTTTTCTTATACTCAATCATGATATTTAACCCGACTTAGCTCACATATATGTATGTTGAATTTCCACTTATTGAATCTATTTTAAACCTCTTATGTATTTTCATTTAAATTTAAAATCTATCTTGGATATGATTTTTGCGTGCATTGATATTATTATTGGCTTTGATCATTATTTAATATAGATTTGATCTGCTGCAAAATTTATCTTTGTTATCACAATTTAATTAGTTTACTAACTAATTAAAAATCAATTTATGTTTGATTTACTTTGTGTACTAATATTGTTTGTTAGATCTGAGATTATTGAGTAATGTAGATCTGATTTACTATAATAAAATTTTACTTTTGTTATCACAATTTAGTTCACATGTAACCATGAATTAATATTTAATTATTTGAATTGTTTATATATATATATATAGATATATGCTTTAATTTTATGTTTTCAAGATCATAAACCAGCATAAGGCCATATCCTTTGGTTAGGTTAATTTGTTTTAAATTAATACACTCGAGTTTGTTATTTAGTCAAATTTGTGGTTTTGGAATTAAATCTTGAATTACAATATACATATGTGTGTATATGTATACATGCAATGTGTAAAAATTAATCGTGTCACTGAAGTTATATATATACATCTAATTATGACAATGCTATTTTACAATTTGTTTTCATGTTGAATGTGTATTTTCGTATTTGTAATTTTGATATTTTGTTGTGATCAAGCATGGAATTTTTATGGTATTGAATCTATTACTAATTAGTGTTTATGAAGGAGGAATTTTAAAATAGTACCTTATTCTATTTCCTTTTGACTAGATCTAGATTTAATGTGAAACTGTATTTCCTTCTTCATTTCCAATCAATCATTCTCTTACATCAAAATTATTTGATTTTTTTATATAGGTTTGTTTATATAATTTTATATATGTATATATACTCAATATACATAAGTGGAAATATATATTACATCTATGTATATATATATATATGTCTAAACTATATATATATTGTGTTATCCAGCCTTTTGACCAGGTAATATTCAGATAGACTGGACGAATCGAACTTGGAATTATCAAGGTGGGAAGCCCGAAGAGATAGCCCAAGAGCCCAAAAACCAAGTACAAATAGAGTCATGAGACAAAGGTCCAACCATTCGAAAAAGCAAAGGGTGAAAATCCAACCAGGAGTTGGATCGTTACCGATCCAACCTATGGATACTGATCCACAAATCTTCATCCAAAGTTGCCCCCACTCCTTCTACATGCTAATGATGATCCTAGGAATCTATTTAATATTATTTTTTGATCCCATGCAATTCTCTATCGATCTCCATGAGCACTTAAAGTCGGCAACTTTATTCTTCCATTGATCCGTCATTTGGACTCAGAAACAAGCTAGTAATGGTGCAAACAAGTATGGCATCACGAAGCTAACTACAAATCGAGCCATCACAAAGAGTTCAAGACAACCATTTTGGCTATTTAATGGATCGATACCGATCCAAGCCCATAGATCGGGACCGATCCGTTAGTACCTTAGGTTTTGGTTTTGATGACAACAACTATAGGACATTATATAAAATATAAGTACTAATGTTTTATCAAGGTATATATAGTACATAGTGTAGGATATTAGATAGGTGTTGATTAAGAAGATTGTATAGTATCAAGAGTAGATTCAAGATGCTGATATCAAGAGATTCAAGATGATGATGATTGAAGACTCATGAGTATTGAAGATTTCAAGATATTCTGGATAAGTTATAGAGTCATAAAATTTTTGTTAAAACTCTGATAACACTTTCTTGATCTCTCTCTATTTCAAATAAGATTGAAATATTTTTCAAATATCCTGGTTTTCAAAATAATCTTTTCAAACATCTATTCAAAATTTCTCTCAAAATAATTTCTTAACCTTTTATATCTATAAAGTTATTATATTAAGTTTTTAAGTATTTTTTAATCTATTTTTTTTGTATTTTAGTTTATATCTTCCTTATGTTTATTTTTGATATTTATATTTTGATTTTAGATATTTACTTATAATTTATAATTATATTGATTATATATATATTATTTACATTATATTGAATACTATTATTAAATCTTTCAAAATTACTTTATAAAGTTTTATTAAGTTATATTTTGACTAAAATGTGTATAAACAATATTTAAATGATTCTACAAAGTATCAAATTATTTTACAAAGCAACGGATTTTCAAAATAATATTTTAAAGTGCTTATAAATTTTGTGAAGGATATGTCGACATATCCAATTCCTATATGTTGACATAGTGGCCGTAATTTTCAAAATTCAAATTTGAATGGATGTGTTTTTTCATCGTATCTCTTCACGAATGGGCATGGCGTTGTTTCCCTATGTATACCAGACTTCCAAATGAATTTTTAACATCGACTTTCTTATTTTTCTCTCCTCTTTCCACTCTCTCATTTTCTAAATCAAAATATACTCAAACTGTATCAAAATTCAACCAAAATCAAATTCAATCATCATGAGTTTGATTCCCTATTCATCTACTCTCTGATTTCTCTTATCTCTCTCACTTAAACCAAGATCAAAGTGCTATTCAAGAGTTATAGGATCAACTGTAATCAAGATTGAAGAACTGAGTCTGTAAAACTCTATCTAATCATACTTTTATACTTGTGGGTCCGACTGTAGCCCATAAAATCAATTGGGCATGATTGTAGCCCGTAAAATCAATTGAGTGTGCTTAGTAGCCCGTAAATCTATTGGGTGTGCTTGTAGCCTAGAAATCAAGTGACTTTACCCAGAGGTTAGGATTCTAGAGGGTGTATCTCGTAGCCTTGAAATCGAGATTGTTTTTGGATTTACTAGTTGAAAAGAAATCCATACATGGAATTATACGGGACTGGATGTAGTGTAACTCCATGTCGGTATAAAATCCTGGTGTATTATTTCCTTTTTACATTTACTGCATTTACTTTTATCTGCACTTTGATTCTGTTATTGTTTCTATGATTGTTAATTACATCATTCCAAGTAGAAGCTTAAATAATTTGAAAAATAATCATATAATTAATTAAACACTATTCACCCCCCTCTAGTGTTAATTTAGCCTTAAGATCCCTATTCCGCTAACTCTCATTCGGTATCAAAGCATTGGTTTTCAAAGTATTCATATTTTGATTTTTGAAAAAGTTTCGATGGCAATATTTGCTAATATTTTTAACACTATTTTTGAAAAGATAATTTGCAAAATCATGATAATATTGTTTCATAAATTTGCATCTATTCATTATAAAAAAATCACGTGATATTTTTAAAAGTTATGTATTGCAGGAACAGATGTGTTACATGGCTTTTGATGAACATATACCTGATGATCGAACCCTACAGATCAAAAAAGACAAATGGATATATGATAGTGGATGCTCAAGACACATGACTGGAAATACGGAGATTTTGAAAGATATAGTTTACAAAGATGGTGGATCAGTAAATTTTGGAGACAACTCTAAAGGATATGTGATTGGCATCGGCAATTTCGGTAATTCTAAAAATCATACTATTTCTAATGTTTTGTTAGTTAAGAATTTAAAGCATAGTTTGGCGAGTATTAGTCAATTATGTGATGAGGGTTTCAAAATTAAATTCGTAAAAGATAAATGTCACATCGAAGATAATGAGTCAAACATTATCTTCAAAGGTACTAGGTAATGAAACATCTATATATTAAGTATGAAAATCTCAATGATAATTTATATCTTTTGGCTGTATCAAGTGATCCTTGGATTTGGCATAAAAGATTTGGTCATTTGAATTTCAAACTAATACCTAAAATCGCTAAAAATGATCTCATTAGAAGTCTTTTCAGAATGAATTTTAAAGTTAATAATTTATGCGATGCATGTCAATTAGGAAAACTTAGAAAAAAGTTCTTTTAAATCAAAAGATATGATTTCTACCTCTCAACCCCTTGAACTTCTTCAATTAGATATTTTTGGTCCCTCACAGATACAATCTATAAATCACAGTAGATAGGTATTTGTAATCGTAGATGATTATTCTAGGTTTACTTGGATGATTTTCTTAAAACTTAAAAGTTATGCTTTTGAAATGTTTAAAATCTTTGTTAAACGAATTCAAAATCAAATGACTAGTAAAATTAAAACTATTCAGAATAATTATGGTGGAGAATTCGAAAATGAAAATTTTGAGAATTTCTGTAATAAGAAAGGTATAACTCATAATTTTTCATTTCCAAGAACACCATAACAAAATGGAGTGGTAGAACGTAAAAATAAGACGATTCAAGAGTGTGTTAGAGCAATACTAAACGATAGTAATTGACCCAAAAAAAATCTGGGCTCAAGTAGTTGGTACTGCATGTTATATATTAAATAGAATTTTAATAAGACCATTGACTAAGAAAACACCATATGAATTATTCTATAATAAAAAGCCTAATGTATCTTGCTTTAGATTTTTTGGTAGTAAATGTTTTATTTTAAATTTTAAAGATAATTTGGATAAATTTGATACTAGATCAGATAAAGGAATCTTTATTGGATATTCAAATAGAAGTAAAGCTTATAGAGTTTTCAGTACTAGAATTAATACTATTGAAGAGACATTACATGCCTCATTTGATGAAAATTTTAAAGTTTATAATCCAAATATTAATAAGCCAAACGAAATTAGTAGTAATGAGATAACCGAAAACGAAAATAAGAATAATTCAGAAATTCACATCCAAATAAAAGAACTAAATACTTGAAAGGTCATCCTATAGAAAATATACTTTGAAATATTGAATCTATTTTTAAAACATGAAATCAACTAAATAAAACGAGTAACATTGCTTTTATTTCAACTATTGAACCTAAAAATCCAAATGAAGCATCAACTGATGAATCATGGATACTCGCCATGCAAAAGGAATTAAATAAATTTACAAGAAATGATGTATAGGAATTAGTCCTAAGACCCGAGGATAAATCCATAATAGGAACTAAATGGGTATATAGAAACAAAATGAATTAACAAGGAGAGGTTGTGAGAAATAAAGCTCGATTAGTTGCACCAGGATATTGTAAAGAAGAAGAAATAGATTTTGCTAAAACCTTTGCAGCCATAGCAAGATTAGAAGCTATACGAATTTTACTTGCTTTTTCTAATCATAATAATTTTTAGTTATATCAAATGGATGTTAAAAGTGCATTTTTAAATGGTTTTACTAAAGAAGATGTATATGTAGAACAACCCCCACTTTTTGAAGATACAAAACTACCTAATCATGTTTACAAATTAAAGTAGGCTTTGTATGGTCTAAAACAAGATCTAAGAGCTTGGTATGATAGACTTAAATCCTATCTATTACAATCAAATTTTGAAATAGGTAAAGTAGATAATACACTTATTATTAAAAGAGATAAAAATGATATTCGGTTAATACAAATATATGTAGATGATATCATGTTTGGATCTACCAACGATAAACTAAATATGGAATCCTCAGAAAAAACGACTAAGGAAATTGAAATGAGTCATATGGGAGAACTAAATAGTTTTTTGGGATTACAAATAAAACAACTAAGTAATGGAATTTTATTAGTCAAGAAAAATATGCTAAAGATTTAGTTAAGAAATTTGTATGTCAAATACCAGTGGTAAACCAACTCCCATGACAACTAATGAAAAATTAAATAAAAAAGAATAATACGTAGATAAAAAATTATATAGAGGAATGATTGGATCACTACTCTATATAACTACTAGTAGACCTGATATAATGCATAGTGTTTGTCTTTGTGCAAGATATCAATCTAAACCTAAAGAAACTCATTCAAAATCTATAAAACTAAATTTTGAGATATGTAAATAACACATTAGACTATGTACTCTTTTACCCAAAAGAAGACTTCTTTGAATTAATTTCATATAGTGATGCTGACTATGCTGGTTGCAAATCAAATCGAAAAAGTACAAGCAGAACTTGTCACTTTTTGGGACACTCTGATTTCCTAGTTTAGTAAGAAGCAAAACTCCATATCTCTTTCTGCAACAGAAGCAGAATATATTTTTGTAGCATTAGCCTGTTTATAGGTTATCCATATGCATCAAACATTAAAAGATTTTGGTTTAAATTTTACTAAATCACCAATATACCGTGTAATACAAGTGCGATCAATCTATCTAAAAATCCAACGCATCATGCTAGGACTAAACATATTGATATAAGACACCATTTTCTAAGAGATAATGTAAATAAAGAAAAAATATCACTTGAATTTATAAACACTAAAAATCAAATAGTTGATATATTAACAAAATCATTGAATGAAGCATCTTTTACTAAGTTAAGAAGAGAGTTAGGAATTTGTTCTCTATCAAAAATATAAAAATAATGAAGTAAAAATTACAAAATATAAAGAAAAACAAAATAATCAAAATTATAGCATGTATATCGACATGTCCTATCCACCTATGTCGACATATGACAGTAATTCTTTTAAAATTTCCTTCTAAAATTCAAATTGGTGGTTATATAATAACCAAATTTCGACTTTCTTCTTCATTTCTCTGTATTATCTCTGTTTTAAACTTCAAAAACAAATAAACCATGGCCTTCTCTAATCCCAAACATTCTAGAGAAGAGAATTCATCATTTTCCATCCCTTCTTCTACTCAAGGCCCCTTCCAGAACTCTACTATGGTCAAAGTTATTAAATTTGAAGGAGAAATGAAGAATGCTCTGGAGATGTTGACTGAAATATAAGTTGTACAATTTTGTCTGTCCGAAGAACAAGAGAAACAAAGTAGAATTCTTCGCAATTTGCAAAAATACTACTGGAATCTTATGAATCCAATAGTTATTGAAGATGATTCTACAAATTTTTCCATTCATAACCCCATTCAAGACAGCGATGATGGGGAAGAAGAGGAGGAAGAAGAAGAGGAAGAACACATGAAGGAAGATGACGAAGTCTGATGTGTTGGGGAAGTATGTTTCGATCAAAATGGAAATCTCATCGAACAAAAAGGGAACTTTTGCCTTCATTATCCTCATTGTCCTATTCACAAATCCACAATAATTAGGAAATCACGTTAGGATGGTACTTGTCTTCGTTAATTTGATTGTGTAGTGTATATATTTAATATTTGTTTTACTTACTTATATGTACATTTTAAGATGTGATTGGATTATGGTGTGGTATTGAATGAATATATAGTTGGTTTGGTTACTATTAATGATTTGTGTTATCACTTATCATTTCTTATATATCATTCTTACCACTTCATGATTATCTTATTTTAAATATCACTTATTGTTATTATATAAATCATTCTCATCATCATTATATGTCATTAGTCTATAGTATTTTATTTAGTTAGAGTTAGAGTCAGAGTTAGTGTTAGAGTTATAGTTTTAGGTGGTTATTTTTGTTGATGACAAAGGGGAGAAATATATAAAATCTAGACATAAATTAAAGGGGAGTTTTGTAACCAGGGGGAGTTATATTATATTTTATATAGAGAGTTGTCATCATCAAGAAGGGGGAGATTATTAGTACCTTAGGTTTTGGTTTTGATGACAACAACTATAGGACATTATATGAAATATAGATACTAATGTTCTCTCAATATATATATATATATATTATAGTGCAAGGTATTAGATATGTGTTGATTCAAAAGACTTACAATATCAAGAGTAGATTCAAGAAGTTGATATTAAGAGTAGATGATTGAAGACTCATAAGTATTGAAGAGTTCAAGATTTCAAGTTATTCACGATAAGTTATAAAGTCATAGAATTTTTGTTAAAACCCTGCTAGCACTTTATTGGTCTCTCTCTATTTCAGATAAGTTTTAAATATTTTTTAGATATCCTGGTTTTCAATATAATCTTTCCAAACATCTACCAAAAATATCTCTCAAAATAATATCTTAACCTTTTATATCTATAAAGTTATTATATTAAGCTTTTAAGTATTTTTTAATCTATTATATTTTTTGGTATTTTAGTTTATATCTTCCTTATTTTTATTTTTGATATTTATATTTTAATTTTAGATATTTACTTACAATTTATAATTATATTGATTATATATATATATATTATTTACATTATATTAATACTTTTATTAAATCTTTCAAAATTATTTTCTAAAGTTTTATGAAATTATATTTTGATTAAAATGTGTATAAACTATATTTAAATGATTTTACAAAGTACCAAATTATTTTACAAAGCAACAAATTTCCAAATTAATATTTTAAAGTGTTTTGCAATTTTCTGAAGGATATGTCGACATATCCAACTCCTACATGTCGACATAGTAGCCATAATTTTCAAAATTCAAATTTGAATGGAAGTGTCTTTTCGTCGTATCACTTCGCGAATGGACATGACCGCTGTTTCCCTATATATACTAGACTTCCAAATGAATTTTTAACATCTACTTTCTTATTCTTCTCTCCTCTTTCCACTCTCTCATTTTCTAAATCAAAATATACCCAAACTCTGCCGAAATTGAACCAGAATAAAATTCAATCATCACGAGTGTGATTCTCTATTCATCTACTCTCTGATTTCTCTCATCTCTCTCACTCAAACCAAGATCAAAGTGCTATTCAAGAGTTATTTGATCAGTTGTAATCAAGATCGAAGATTCGAGTCTATAAAACTCTATTAAATCATATTGTTATACTTGTGGGTGTGATTGTAGCCCGTAAAATCAATTGGGTGTGCTTAGTAGCCCGTAAATCTAGTGGGTGTGCTTGTAGTGCAAAAATCAAGTGACTCTACCCAGAGGTCGGGATTTTGGAGGATGTGTCTCATAGCCTTGAAATCAAGATTGTATTTACATTTACTAGTTGAAAAGAAATCTGTACAAAGAATTGTGCGGGACTAGATGTAGGGAAACTCCAAACCAGTATAAAATCCTGGCGTGTTCTTTCCATTTTACTTTTATCTGCACTTTGGTTCTGTGATTGTTTCTGTGATTGTTAATTACATCATTCAAAGTAGAACCTTAAAGAATTTGAAAACTATTCATATAATCAATTAAACACTATTCACCCCCTCTAGTGTTAATGTAGCCTTAAGATCTCTATTTCGCTAACTCACACGATCCACTTATTTTGCTGATGTGGCCACCATTTTCTCCAAGGGACTTGGTCTGGCATGGAAAACGAGGTGAGACCATGGAGGCGAGGTTTTAGGCTCCCTACATCTATAAACAGAGGGGCATAGCTCATTTTTATGAATCTTTTTAGCCCTTGCATTCTCTACTCTAATTTCTTGTAAGACCCATGGATCTATATCGATCTGTAAGAACAATTGCTTGTAATCCAGTGATCTAAGCAATAAAATCACTAAGTGGTCGTAGGCCAAGGTTAGCCGAGCCACTACAAACGCTGTGTGTTCTTTTTTTGCTCATTTCATTTATTTTCTTCACTTTTTAATCTCTACGCAATCTTTTGGCTCTTTGTGCCATTTTTGATTCAAACATTTTGGTGCTTTCATTGAGAGCTATATTCTTAGGCTACTTGGATCCGTCATCTACTATTGGATTTCTTAGATCCGAGAGATAGATCCAATCTTCCAATATTACTATTCTGCTATTTAGATTTTCAACAATATAAGAGAATTTATTCACCATGGCCCCCATCAAGGAAAGAACATGCTATAACTTCCATAGCTATTAACGATGTTAAGAAGCAAGACACTCACCGTGTGGATGGAGTTACCCAAGCAGAACAAGCCGAGATCTATAATCCAACTAAAGTCGTGACCAGAGTGGAGATGGATCGTATGATGAACCAGACGGAGGATAGATTCTAGGAGACTAGCAATGAGATGAACTAGCAGATGCAGTAGAGCTTGAAGTTATTGAATGAACTAACTCAGAATGGCCATAAGAGGAGTAGGAGGGAATTAGACCATTCAAGTTCAGAATCTGAAAGTTCCTCGTCATCCAAGCAAAGACGAAGGGATAGGAAGCAGAAGAAGACTCAAAACATGGCTGGAGCCTCATATCAGGGAACGAGACAAACCTCTGGCTCGAGTTTGTGCATCGGTACCGACCCCGCTACTATTAGCTCCATGGGTCGGCCTCTGGAGGGTAGCATGGACTTGACCTTCGATCGTGCTGCAGATGATCAGAATATGGAATATCGAGTTGTTGCTGACAATTTGCTACCTAGGAATCAAACAGGATGGACTATTGGACGAACAGATCTACCAGAGTCTAGAGAGCCTACCCAAAAACATTCGACTGGCCAAACACATGGGTGGACCCCGACTACCGCTGTTCATTCAAACCTATAAACCTAGAGTACTTGGAAGATATAGTCAAGAGACTTGTAGGTGAAAACCAATTTAGACGCAATGATGAATGTAATACTTCTCCTAGTCGGGATCTGTTTATTGAGGACATCCTGCATGTGAAGTATCCACGGAGGTTTGTAATGCCAACGATGCCACTGTACGGTGGAAAGACAGTTCTAAGGCAGCACTTGATGAAGTACGAATGGCATACGGACTTTGCCAGAGCATCTGATGCCATGAGATGTCATTGTTTCCCAGTTTTCCGATAAGGGGTAGCGATGATGTGGTTCACTCAGCTCCCACCGAGATCCATATCATCTTTCACTGAGTTATCACGAAAATTTCTGGAGCAATTCCATTTACACACTGCACGTCCGAAAAATGTGATGTCGTTATCAAACCTCTTTTAAGGAGTGGGAGAGTCATTAAAAGATTTATTGAACCGGTTCCATACAGCCGTGATGGAAGTAACAAATCGCATGATGGCGTGGTATTGATGGCGTTTATCAAGGTGATTCATCCCTAGACCGACTTTGGGAGATGGTTGAAAATGAAGCCCTCGTCGACGATGGATATTTTCTATAGAAAGGCTAACCAGTTCTTGCATTTGGAGGAGGCATATAATCATCCGCGAAGATTTAAGGCTGGGAGTTCAGGTGAAGTGATACAGAGCAACATTGCTGTAAAATAGTCCGGAGGAAGTTTTGGGAATGTGGACGTAAACGACGGTAATAAGAATGGTGTTTGGAATTAGAATGACAATGGGGCCAGAAAGTGAGAGCATGATAATAAGAATCACCCTAGTATTCCTAAGTATGATAGTTATACTGAGTTGAATAACTCAATCAAGAATATCTATTTGGTAACTTAAGGTACCGAGCAGTACAGGAAGTCAACTCCGAGAGAGTCAACTGAAATGGAGAAGCAATTTGGCAAGTTTTGCAGGTTTCACGAGACCTACGGTCATAATGCCGATGAATGCAGGCACTTGCGTGATATGGTTGAGGAGCTGATTTGAAAGAAGAAATTGTGATAGTTTGTAAAATCCCCATAGGATGAGGGGCAAGGAAACTCTAACCCTCCTGGGATGACATCCCAATTGGTGCAAGCTGAACCTAGTGGTGAGGATCCTAAGCAGCATGAAAAACATTAGCGATAAATACAATTACCGATAGATCACATCCAACCAATAAGTGTTTGAATGAGATGGATAGGTATGTTGGCACAGTGAAACACATGGAGAATGAAAGCTGCTTCATTGTAGAGGATGGAGCACTGGAAAAACAGTACAGAACCATAACCGACGATATTGTTTTCTGGAACAGAGATGCTGATGGGTTGGAAGCCCCGACGATTGACCCGTTGGTTATAATGGCCATGATTGGCCCTACTATTATATGAAAGGTGCTGGTTGACTATGGGTGTTTGATCAACATTCTATTCAAAAAAGCTTACGACCAGATGCTTTTGGAAGGAAAGGACTTGAAACCATGTAAATCTCGAATACAGGGATTTAACGAGATGGCTACAGAGCCAGTTGGATATGCAGAACTACTGGCGGTACTTAGAGAGGGTGCCGCAAGCAAGTGCGGGTCGTGCCTTTTGTAGCGCTGGATATTTACTTTGCTTACAAAGCATTTTTGGGCTGACCAGCCCTAGCTGAATTTAGAATAGCTATAGTTCCTTGGTGCTTGACAATGAAGTTTCCTACAGCAAATGGTGTGGGAATAGTCCAGAGAGATCAGGGGTTGGGTCGTGAATGTTATGTCATCGAGCTAAAGGAGGCGAGGCAAAGAGAGAAAGGAAGAGGTGTAGAGGGGTCCTTTGAATCAAGGCTTTGGATGTATAGCAACCAATGCTTAAGCCCTGGCTCAGGCAGCATAGTATGTTCCATAAGGATATGGATCCATGGAAAGAGCCGAAAGGTGGAATGGTAGCTCCTACCGAGTTAACGATCAACATTCCAGTTAGTCAGGACGATCCAACATGGGTCCTGAAGGTCGGTTCACAGCTCGACATGAGAAGAAGGAGTTGGTTAGTTTTCTCTAGGCGAACCTAGATGTATCCGCCTGGATGCACTCTGATATGTGTGGGAGCTCGCCAGAGATAGTGAGCCATGCATTGAACATAGATCTCAGATGCGTTCTTGTGAAACAGAAATGCCTCAGCCTGGGTCCGAAGAGATCCGTTGGACTTAAAGAAGAGGTGGATAAGCTGAAGGATAATGGCTTCATCCACGATTCCTGATACCCGAAATGAATATCAAATCAGGTCTTAGTGAAAGAGTCAAACGGGAAGTGTAGGACATGCATTGACTATTTTGATCTAAATAAGGCATGCTCAATGGATAGCTTCTCGCTCCCAAGGATTGATCAGTTGGTGGATTCGACCGCCGACCACGAATTGCTATCATTCATGGATGTGTATTTTGGATACAATCAAATACCGATGCATGTCCTTAACCAGGAACACACCAGCTTGATAACCGATCTTAGACTATACTGCTCTCTGGTCATGCCTTATGGACTAAAGAATGCCTGAGCAACTTACCAAAAGCTGGTAAATAGGATGTTCAAAGACCAGATTGGACACTTGATGGAGGTCTATGTAGACGATATGCTCATGAAATCACAACATTCGGGAAACCACATTGACAATCTAGCAGAAATGTTCGGCATTCTTCCAAAATACAGGATGAAGCTCAAACCTTTGAAATGCTCTTTTGGCGTGGCATCAGGTAAATTCTTAGGCTTGATTGTGAACTCCCATGGGATTTAAGCCAATCCAGAAAAGGTAAAGGCGTTAAGGGACATGGAGGCTTCGAATACAGTCAAGGAGGTCCAGAGTTTGAATTGAAAGGTCGTCGCCTTAAGTCGATTTATTTCTAGAGCCAATGACAAGTGCATCCCTTTCTTTAATGTAATTAAGAAGGGAAAAAGTTCAAAAGGAAGAAGGAATTTTGCTTGGACACAGGAGTGTAAAGATGCGTCTTAGGCCCTAGTGGTTCACTTGGAGAGACCCTCCGTTCTCTCGAAGCCGGTGGATGATGAGGACTTGTTTATATATCTGGCAGTGTCGGTGCATGTGTTGAGCGCCACACTTATTCGGGAGGAATTCCGCATCCAACAACCAGTCTATTACATCAGTAAAATGGTTGACCGAAGCCGAAATAAAATACCCAAAGTTGGAAAAGCTTGTGTACTGCCTGTTGATTGCTTCAAGGAAGCTTCATCCCTACTTTCAGGCTCATCCGATCAAAGTTCTTACCGACCAGCCATGTGACAAGTCTTGCAACGACTTGAGACTTCTGGAAGGCTATTGAAATGGAACATTGAATTGAGCTAATACGATAAAACCTATCACCCTCGAAGAGCTATCCAGGGTCAAGCTTTGGCGAATTTCATAGCTGAATTCACTATGCAAGACGATACTCCTGAGAGCAGTGGTGAGCAAAATGCTAAGTGGAAGATGTATACGGATGGCGCATCAAACGAACGTAGTTCCGATGCTGGAGATGTACTTGACACTCCCGATGAACATTCAATCTGTTATGCCTTGAGACTCGACTTTCCTGCAACAAACAACGAAGCGAAGTACGAAGCATTGATTGCGGGACTCAAAATTGCCAAGGAAGTGGGAGTTAAAACTTTTCATATCTTCTGTGATTCCCAACTAGTGGTGTGTCAAGTCAGGAAGGAGTTTCAAGCGAAAGGAGCGAGGCTGACTCCTTATCTAAACCGGACCCTTGAGCTGCTCAGTGACATTGAATAACACATATTCCCAAAGAGGAAAATGTGAAGTCCGACTCACTGGCCAAGCTGCCCAGTTCAAGATATGCGTAGCTCATAGGCCTGGTTTTGATGGAAGTATTGTTGACTCCGAGCATCGATCATATGGATGTCAATTGGATCTTGGGGGCCAAGCATGAGAAGGAGTCATGGATGAATCCCATAATGAATTACTTGCAGAGGGAAATCTTTTCGGATAGGAAGAGCGAATGACGGAAGCTCCTTTGCCAAGTTTCAAGATACATCTTTTAACAAGGAACACACTACAGGAAAGGATTCTTAGTTCAACTGCTACAATGTATTGCCAATGAAGAGGACAAAAAAGTACTGAAATAAGTGCACGAAGGAGCGTGTGGCGACCACACTAGGGGGCAAACCTTGGCGAAGAAGGTTCTCCACTATGGGTACTTCTGGCAACTGTTAACCGAGATGCAGCCGATTACAGTAGAAAGTATGATAAGTGCGAGAGGTTTGCTAAGATTTTGATACCCGGCTAATGGAGATTACTCAAATGGTTAATCCTAGCCCTTTGTAGTCTAGGGAATTGATATTATCAATGTATTGTCGATATCTAAAGGTGGTATGAAATACGCTATCATTGCAGTTGATTGCTTCACCAAATGGGCTAAGGCGGACCATTAGCCACAATTACCACAAAAAGAAATCAACTTTGTGGTCCGAAATATCAATTGTCATTTTGGAGTTCCACAAGCAATCATTATCGATAACAGAATCCAATTCGGCAGCACTGAGTTTAAGGATTTCTACTACCGACATTGCATAGAGAAGAGAATTGCTGCGGTGGCACATCCCTAGGTGAATGGACAAGTTGAAGTTGTAAACAAGATTATCAAGTCCATTCTAAAGAAGCAATTAGAAAAGGCTAAGGGCAAGTGGGTTGATGAACTTCCGTTAGCAATTTGGGCTTATCGGACGACCCACAAGTCAGCGACTGGCCATTCTCCATTCGCCTTAGCCTATGGATTAGAGGCCATGATTCTAGTTGAACTGGAAGTACCTTCTTATCGAGTGATTCACTACAATCCATGGACAAATGAACAAATCCTTATGGAATGTCTTGACGTGATCGATGAGAATCAAGACAAAGTTGACTTGAGAGCAGTTGTGCATCGAAACTGAGTCACTCGATACATTGCCAAAGTCAAGAATCAAACCTTTGAGATTGGCGACCTGGTTCTAAAACGAATCTTCTCGGGCCCTAGAAACTTGGGTCTGACATGGGAAGGTCTGTACGCAATAGAGTAAAAGCTTAGAGATGGCACTTTTAGGCTAGCAACGGTTGACGGGATCGCACACCCGAGGGCATGGAATAGCGAGCACTTACGACGCTATTTCGCTTAGAAATAAATTTATAAAGCCATGTAATAAGACATAACATGTCATTCCTTATCTTCAATAACTGAAATGGCTTTTTGAATCCGTGTCTCTATCTTTACATAGCTTAAGAGTTGTGACGTATGACCAACTTGAATAAATCTACATGCGAATAATGCAGGTATGCAGGTACCCGTAGTTAGGTGCCAACCAAACTTATACGGTCCAAGATCAGACCCTTGGAGTTCAACTACTCTTGGAGCCCAGAGATGGATGATGATTAACTCTTATCCTTAATGTGGGGGCAAAAGTATAAACCAAATAGGACGTGATTTGATCGTCCATTGACTAGCCCTTGTCCTTGATGTGGGGGCAGGAGTATAAAATAAATATGACGTGATTTGACCGTCCACCAACTAACTCTTGTCCTTGATGTGGGGGCAGGAGTATAAACCTAAATAAGATGTGATTTGGTCGTTCGTTAGCTAACTCCTACCCTTGCTGCGAGGGCAGAAGTATAATTTAAAATGGACGTGACACAACCATCCACTCACTAACACCTTGCCCGGAATAGGCAAGATGAAAGATCCATGCTCGTGCAAGGTGGGATCTTACATATAAACTTTGATCAATGCCCAGAGTTAGGCATGATTGAAGGTAAACTTCTTGGATGAGGATGTGCAAACTACGATCATAAGTAGTTAGATCAAACCAGTGCCCGGAGATTGGCGCGGTTGGATGTCATTATCCGTGAAAAAGATACTTGAACCGTTATGCTAAACGGTTTACCCCAATCGATGCCCAAAGCTTAGCACTTCAATGATTACTTTGCATTCACTAGAACGATAAAAGGCTGGCAAATCATGAAACGAATTAATGACTTATTCTAACAATGACCATAAAAAGAAATGGATCACAAGTACGTTGACTGGAAAGCGCATTTCTTAAATACTTAAACGAATTCCAACAAAGATTTAACTAAACAAAAGTCTTTGTTATTCACGTTCATAATGGAACTTGGAAAGTGAAGTATAAGTTTTATTTGCATCTAAGCCAAAGAGCAAAAGCAAAGGCTGAATCCGCACAACACCGACGGGAACAACAAAAGGAGAAAGCTAGAAAGTGCATAACTGTACAACCAAAACAAAACAAACTGACAATCACTTTTTATACTTTTTCTTCTTAGATTTCTTCTTCTACTTCTCGGAAGGAGGTGTCACTTGATCGGTTTTCCTCCTGCCTCTTTCTAAACCCTTAGACGGAGTGCTTTGCGATGACCCAATAGGCATGCTCTGGGTGCTCCCAGGCGGAGGAAGAGCGACAAGAACAAAGATAGTCTGACCGGGCAAAGCTATGTTTAGAGGAGAAGAAAGGTATCCATCTTCTATTGTTTGACCTCTTTGGCTAGGACAAGTTCCTGCTTAAGCGTACTCACGGTGGGACCCCATAAGGCTTGGAGGACCTAGTGATAACAACGTCATTCGTCAGTTTGAGCTTTCTAAAGCTCACCAGTCCCTTTATCCTGTAGAGCATTTATCATTCGCTCACTAGGCCCAGGGTTCTAACCAGTCAGGATACCCAGCACCGTCGTTAAAGTGGTCATGGTCACCGATTCTATTGTAGACGCTTGTTGTCCCGACTGGAGACCTTTGTCGAGAAGTGAAACAACCTGGGCTGACCTGAAACTTGAGAGATATAAAAAGAGAGACTAGCGATGTCAATCGGTGACATATGGACTCTTTGAAATACAAGTGAGGTCAACGAGATACCTCCTTCAGTTTGGGATTCAGTGTGGGCCGAAGTGCCATCGGAATTCCCTTTCAAGATAGGAGAAAGGATGGCGGACTTTAGCATTTGGGGTTGATCTACATTATATCATGGGACAGAAGATGAGTCATGAGCATTTTTGTGTCAAAGGTGCCCCCAGTAGCGGCATCTTGGGGCGATGATCCGGAGCCTTTGCCTAAGTATTTCCGCACTATATTGGCTAACTCTAGATGGAGAATAAGCTGGCTATCGATGAGCACCCTAGGTTCATTTTTTATTAAGAACTCCTTCTCAAGCTGTGCCAGATTCACCTCACCATTTTTTAGTAATTCCTTTTCTTCCTCGATGACTTGTTCCCAAGCAATGGAAAGAACTCCAGGGTGATCACGGTGGAACCAATCTAAGTTGGGGAATTTGAGTATGTTTGCACTGTACTTTTGGATGATTGGTTTGAACTTCTCCATCATTCACTTTTCAACAGTTTCAACTTCCTTTTTGATGAGCGCATCCATGTTTTAAGTGCATGCGACTACCTTGTCCCTTTCATCATGAGCAGCGACTAGCTCTTCACAGTAATCCTAAGCTTGTTAGAGAGCTTCGTTCTTCTCTTTTGTTTCACTCTCGAGCTTGAATGACAACTCGACCACCTTGTTGTTAGAGGCATCTCTTTCCAGCATTAAATCACGATTCCGATGATGTGCAATCTCCATCTCATCGTGATGCTTGATCCTCTCATTTTCTATGCTTTGGTAGCATCCTCATCCTTTTTCTTAGCTTTAGCATATGATTTTCTCAAGTTCTCTACTTCGGCGTCAAGGTTAGCAAAGATCCTTTTATCTTGCGCCTCTAAAAGTTTCATATTATCGATCTTAAGTTTTGTTTCCCTCGAGACTACAGAGATCTTAGCGGCTATTCTATTACATTCATTATATTGATCATAAGCATCCAATAATAAGCAACCATCGTTTCCTTTACCCCGAACGAAATGCCCTTTGGAATGGGCACAAACATAAGTTTGTCAAAGCATACATTTGAAAACTGTTCCCTTATTTCAGCCATTCGAGCAACGCAGCAAGTTGTTGCTCTACTATGATGACTATAGCTTCGATCAGTTTCTTACTGGCCTTATGACTGTAAGTCTTAGAACTGCTCTTATGGTGCCGGCAGTCAGAAATCGACTGGAATGAGTTGGTGCCAGATGCTACATAGGAATGGAAGTTGGAGGTGGTGCACGAGAAATATCTCTCGATTGAAAGTCACTGCGGCGGTTAGAATGTTTATCCGAGCGTTTGGGCTAAGGTGATATAGACCTGGAACAATATCTAGAGGCAGAGCCATGAGACGGATAGTCTCTATCGTGACTGCCTCTATCATGGGTAGACCGATATCTCATTTAGAATTTCGAATACTACCTTGATGGTATGTGCTTGGACGATGCCTATGTGGTTGGGATAGAATTTCCTCAAGAGATTGAAATATGTACTTCTTCCTCTCCGTGGATCCTGTAAAAGAAATGGAAACAAGTTAAATTCGATGAGTGAGGACACAAGTCAAGTGCAATGTAGTGCCATGAAGTGCACGTGTGCTTAGTGTCCTAGTTCCCCCCGACGGACCGTGTTCTGGAGCTTTGCTCATATGAGTGGTCTCTCCTACGCTAGTATGAATGATATCATCGTCAAAATGAAGGGGAGAATTTAGACCCTCTAGGCTCATGTTCCTAATACTAAAGGAGCCAAACTTGGTAAAAATCGGCCCAAAGTAAGCGAACGTATCTGTCGAAGGAAGAGAGGGAGTTTTCTCTGCAGTTGTGGCTGTTGGAGGTTGTGTAGAAGTCCATGCTTTGAAATCTTCACAATTAGCCTCTTCTTCGGACTAGACTGTTGGTCATATTTGTGTTGTTCAGTAAAAGACTTATGGCCGACATTAGCATCATCGTGACCAGTTTCGCCACCTTCACCTATGATTTCACCTTCTTTGGTGTGTTCTTGCTCTCTTTCATCTTCTGCTTCTAGATTTGGGATTAGGGGCATGTCAGGATTTACATCGCCACCCACAAGCGAGTTATTATCGTCATCGTCATTATCGTCAGAGCCCACTTGGACTAGACTAGTGCTATGGCCTGCTTCAAGCAAATTATAAGCTAGGAGATTCTCATCGAAGAGAAGAACTCCAATATCTCTATCCCTCTCTAAAAGCACCACACAAATTTTGACGGCATTTGCAAAAGCCGCGCCGCTAGGTCTCGCTGGAACATTCGAATGACAGAAAGAATATGAGTTAAGCTTGCAATTCACAAGGCAAATTCACAGCAAACAGATGTGGTATAACTTATGTCCAGATAGCCATCTGCATGCAAACCTGGGTGGACAGTGTACATAAAACCATTCTCTTGAAATAGCCGAGTTTGTTCCATTTGCCAATGACAACTCTGCAGCTTTTAGCCGGCTCTAGATAAGTCAGTAAAGGGCTTCCTTTTCGGCTCTTGAAGCTATATATATACATACTAAATCTCCTCATCACCGGGCATTCGGTGCAAATATTGATCAAAGACAATATACATGCCATGAAGGGAGGCGTAGCTATTTGGATGTAGTTGCATCGGAGCTAACCTCCTGAAGTTCAGGACTCGATAAATGAATTGGTTGAATTGCAGAACACATCCCACCAGGCACATATATCTGTTACAAGTCGTGTAACCCTTTGGGGATTGTGTGCTCTTTGGTGATGGGAAGGGACTAGTATGTCCTTGAATGGAATTCTATGCTTATCGCGGACTCTGTGGAGCGACCCCTCTTCAATCTTTTCAGCAATGGAATTGATGGGGTCATTTAGAATGACAACATCCTCGAGAGTGTCGGGAGCAGCTTCTATATCTACTTCTGGTTCTTCTACAGACTTTATTGGATTTTCCAGAATTTATTGCTCTACTTATGGATTTTCTGACTGAGGCAGCTGCACCATATTTTGTTGTACAAGTGGAACTGTAGTCGAGCTAGACTCGATATCATATTTAGCATATTTGGAAGTAGATGGATCTGTGGCTTGAGTAGCAAGATGCTCAGAACGTCTACGATCGATTTCTATAAATACTCAACAGATAATCAACATCAGATTAGTTATAAGTTACTGTAACAACCCTGAGATTGCAATTACCGAATGATAAATTAAAAATTACGATCTTAAGTTAAAAAGGGAGCTAAACAAATTTTTGGGAATTTAAATTTGCAATTTGTTTGCAAATTAAAATATTTTGGGTTAAATGGGGAATTTTTAAAATGTGATTATAGGTTTAATTGGCCAAATGAGACAATTATATGGTTTTAATTAAAACTAGGATGCCACTTAGGATTTTGTTCACATGATAACCTTAGAAATTAAACTAAGTCCTAATGGGTTTTAAAACCTCCTAACATGACCCATTAGCCTACCCACTTCTATATAATATCTCAAACCCCTTCCATAAACCCTAACCCTCCTCTTCATAATTCCTAAACCTAGATCTAAACATAACTAATGGCCTCCCTTTGGTAGAAGACCCATCTCCTTCTCTACACAGCTAAACTTGTTTAATCCTAGCAAGGTAATGCAATCCTAGGCCTAATCACCTTCTAATCTTTATTTTAAGCTTTGAAATCTCTTTGTAATCCTTGGTTTTGTTCTCTTTTTAATTTTGAAGCTCTCTAATCCACATCCTCTTTGCTTTGGAAAGTTGCACTTGAAGTGTTTGCTTATTTGCTTGATTGGTAGAGGTAATTACTATTTATTAGTGATTATTGCTAGTTATAAAAATGATGAAATTATGGTTCATAATATCTATACATATTTGTAATGCTAAGCTTTGGCCTTTGTTTCCTTTAATATAGTGTAGTAATCATCATATGGTAATTAGTGATTAATTTTGGTGAAATTTTGATGCCAAAAACTGAAGAAAAAAAACACCCTTAAACCATCAAAAACTTAATATTAAGTTGGTTGGAAATTGCTTCAGCCTGAAAACAGGCCAAAACCCAATTCAGAATGCACCAGGACAGGCCTGGGTTGCACCCAGGCTGCTGCCCAGGTGCAGCAGGCTAGCCCAATTGGGCTAGCCAGTAGCAGGCCATCCCCTAATGGGCTGGCACACACTTTCCCCCCTCCTCCCCAGCCCGCGTGGGCTGGGGCTCTGCCTCCCCAGCCCGCGTGGGCTGGGGCTCTGCCTCCCCAGCCCGCGTGGGCTGGGGCTGTTTCCCCAGCCCAGGCGGGCTGGGGCTTGTCTGACCCCAGCCCGTGTGGGCTGGGGCTGTTTCCCCAGCCCAGGCGGGCTGGGGCTATTTCCCCAGCCTGCATAGGCTGGGGCTTGCTATTACTTCCTCAGCCAAGGCGGGCTGGGCTCTAAAAAAAAAAAATCTGTTTTCAGATTTTTTTTACCTCCACTTCGCGATGCCGCCACGATCGCATCCGAAGTCGGAATTCGACGTTTTTGGTCTCGTTGGAAAGGTGAAGTTTCGAACTCCATCTCTGGAAAATTTGGGCATCATCGGAGTTCGTTTGATACTTCGAATTTCATGTCAAAGTTGAACTCTGGTCGCTGTTGGTAAACAAAATGAATCTTTTTCTGGGTCCAACTTTGGGATGTCGCTGCCACTTCGTGTCAACTCGGAATCCAGAAATTCTTTTTGCATCTTAAAGTAGGGATGTTGGACTACATGACTGCAAATTTTCATGACATTTGGACAACGTTTGCTGGTCCAAATAAATTGTCGAACTTGGGTTCGCAGCTGTTTTTTGAATGTTTACAAACACTTAGAATATTTTTCAGTGATTTTCTGGTTTTATTGAGTTCTTTGAGATTTGTCTCTAGATTTCGTACACGGGTTTTACGATCATTTTCAAAAGATTTTTCACTCCTAAATGGCTTTCGAAATTATTGTATATAACATTATTTTTAATTATTAAATTAATTACTCCATAATAGGAGAGTTTTCAAAAGCCGTTTTAAATTGATTTCAAAATCAATTATAAATCCGTTTCGCACCATTATTTTTATAATAAAAATCTCACACTCGCTTTTTAGCACATCGAGCGAAGTGGAAAGGTGCTTAGACGGTTAGGAAATCTCCGGCTTATGGAACCGTGTGTATTTTCTTTCCGGTTAATCCCCGACCTATTCGATTGATCGTTTTGACCTCTAGGTCTAGTTTACCGATGATACGAGGTGGACTTTTTATTGTTTGGAGTGTGAGCTTGCTATTGGTTAGGAAACCGTTTAGTGCAAACGTGGGGTATGGGACTCATTGTTAACACTTTACGGGTTCCTCTCCAAGAAGTTAGTGACACATTAGCCTCTGGGCGGCCAGTACTGGACCTCTGGGTCTCCACGCCTCTGGGCAACCATCTCTGGACACCTGCTCTATGGAGCAGTTTATTTTCGGCATGCGCCTCTGGGCCTTTATCCTTCTGGGAAGGATCTCGCCGTCTCGCGCGTTCCGCATCTGTGCGAGTGATCGATCCCAACTCTACAGTACTTGGCAACAACGACTCTGGTCGGTGCACGTGCAATATTGGTATTATTTGATGATTTTTATATCCATTCGAGTACCGCCATTCAGTGTTGGTTCTATGGAACCATACGATGTAAGTGCGATTGCCTTGTGGATTCACAGTGTCTCTGGACACTGCTTTTCAGTGTTGCATTTCATTGACTTTTTAGTATATCCCCATTGCTCTTTGGAGCATCGATCTTTGCTTGGGCATTGATTACAGACTCTGGTCACTCTTGGGATTATTGCATATGGGCATCTTTTTATAGCTTTGGCTACGCCGATGTTATGAGGCAATTTTATTTATTCTACACTTTGGTGTTGATTTCTCTTTGGAGATTTTTATTGTTTATTGATGATTAGGGATCGTCATTATATTCATGTGGTTCATAATATACTTCTCTTTGGATAAGTACTGTTTTATTTATGTACCGCATTATTATATATCTCAGTTATTACTGATTGTTTAGCTAGCCTGACCCGAGTGTTTTCGCTCGGGTCAGACCGAGTTGTTTCAGGTTAGGTCTCTGGACTTAGCTGCTCTGTGCTTCCGCTTTGGACTTATCTGCTATGCTTTTGAGATAGCTTATCTTAGTGTCCGCCTTATGTTATTATTCAGACTTTGCTATGTACATATTTTTGACTCACATGTGTGAGCAGTGGCTTTGTACCCACTTACGATATTTGGATCTGTATTAACGTTGTATTGTCCTGAGATTTTATATTTGTCATGTGATTCTGTTCTGTGATGTATTATCATTTTATTACTATGCTTATTCTGATAGATCTTTAGCCATTGTAATTTCGTTATAAGTATTTATTGAATATGTCAAACCACTTGAAAAAAAGAAGATACCACCCTTTCGACGTATTCAGTAGATAGTTATAGCTTGATTACAAATGGTCGCTTCCACTATACTCTATTCTCCGCTTTAACAGAAAGTATTACTCCCGTAATACTCTTTGTTACAGTGGGTCTCGGAGTGGGGCATTACAGCTTGGTATCAGAGCGAGGTTTCAGGAATAAGCATAATAAACACAGAACAGATACACTTAGTACAATACATTTTCATTAGATCCGAATTAAATCAAATCCCTTCCTTATGTTTATTGATAGATAAGTTAGGAATATGTTTAGGAATCCGTTATATTCCGTAGTATTCCTTAATTAATTATCTATCATTGAATCATGTCTAACTCTAATTCCCGTTTGACTTTCAGTATGTCTGGAAGGGGAAGAGGGAGAACCACACGTCAGACCAGTGCTGCTGGGCAGTCCAGCAACACTCATCCAGAAGGCGTGTTCATGACCACCAACCAGATCATGGAGCTGGTTCGGAATTCTCAGTCTCATTCTCAGTCTCCAGCCCCAGTTGCTGATGCTCCGTGCAAGTCTGCTTTTGCGCGTCTCTGCAGTGATTTTACCCATCTCGGAGGGAAGCCGTTCAGTGGCTCCGAGAATGTCTTAGAGGTTCAGGCTTGGATTCGGATATGCGAGCGCATTTTCACTCGTATGGATATCCCGGATCATGACCGTGTTCTTATTGCTTCCAGTCAGCTTCAGAGTCGTGCCCTGGATTGGTACGAACTCCTTATTACCGAGATCGATGAGACCTTGCTTACTTGGGCTCAGTTTCGTGAGAGATTTGAGCTCAAATTCATCCCTGAGTCAGAGAAGAACTCCCTTGCTCGCCGCTTTCTTGATCTCAAGCAGGGGAAGTCCTCCGTATCCGATTATGTCTCTTCCTTCGAGGCCCTGTCCAAGTACGGCCTTGAGTTTATTGCTACTCCTTATAAGAGGAACCTCAAATTTGTTGAGGGCTTGAAGAAATATCTGAAGAGGCAGCTTATGCTATAGCTTGAGCTTTCATTCGAGAAGCTAGTCGATGCAGCTCTACATCTTGAGTCAGTCGAGATGGAGCATAGTGATGATGGTGGTGGGGGTTCCACAAACCCCACCAAGAAGAGGTTTCCTCCTGGCAAGTCTGACTCTTCTTTTCAGCACAAGAAGATGAAGACTGGCATTTCCACTGTTCAGACTCAGCCTCAGACTCGTCCTCAGTCCCAGACTCCTGCTCAGCCTAGTGGAACCCGTCCTCCGAAGAAATGCTTCAACTGCGGTTCTCCAGATCACTTTATTCGAGAGTGTCCCAAACCTCTCTATTGCACCTTCTGTAAGAAGGAGGGACACATGATCACCACTTGTCCTATTGCTCCAGCTAGTGCCAAGCCTGGCAGGCTTAATGCTGCCAAGGCTCCTACCACTTCTGCTCAGCCTAAAGGTACACATCCTTCCGTTCTTGAAGGCTCTATTTTATTTCATGGTAGATCTTGTAGAGTTCTCTTTGATACGGGTGCCTCTCACTCATTCATATCAAAGGAACTAGTTGATACTTTATCTTTGGATGTTACTTGTATGGTTTCCTCACTAAGGATTGTGAATCCCATTGGTGGATCCACGACCCTTAGCTTGCTTTTTGAGAATATAGATATTGATCTTTGTGGCTTTTCTTTCCGTGCAAATCTCCACGTTATGGAGTATTTGGGCTTTGATATGATTCTCGACATGGATTGGCTCGTTCAGCATGACGCCAAAATTATTTGTTCGGAGCGGATATTACTCATTCATCACCCTGACTCGTCCTCTCTGTTAGCTATTGTTCTTCAAGATGTTGGGCTTTCTGATGTTACTTTATTCTCTCTTGATTCACGAGATGATGAGGTAGACATATCTCGTATTCCAGTTGTTCGGGATTTCCCCGATATCTTCGAGCCAGTATCTAGTTTACCACCGAAGCGAGCTATTGAGTTCCGCATCGATCTCATTCCAGGCTCCCACCCAGTTGGGCGTCCTCCCACGAGGATGTCTACAAAAGAGAATGAGGAACTCAGGAAGTAGTTAGTGGAGCTTGAGGCGAAGTAGTTCATTCGATCCAGTTCTTCGCCATGGGGTGCTGCTGTGGTCTTCGTTAAGAAGCCCGATGGCTCTCTTAGGCTTTGCATTGACTATCGCAAGCTTAATGAGTTGACCATCAGAAATCATTATCCATTACCACGGATAGACGATATGTTTGATCAGTTGAGCGGTGCGAAGGTCTTCTCTCAGTTCGACCTTGCCACCGGATTCCATCAGCTACGAGTCGCCGAAGACAGCATTCCTCTTACAGCATTTCACACTCGTTATGGTTCTTTTGAGTGGTTGGTCATGCTGTTCGGCTTGACGAACGCTCCGGCTTTCTTTGTCGATCTTATGAATCGAGTATTCCGGGAATACATCGATAGATTCATTCTGGTTTTCATCGACGATATTCTTATTTATTCTAGATCCAAGGCAGAGCATGCTCATCATTTGCGGATCGTCTTAGATACTCTTCGTCAGCATCAGCTTAAGGCCAAGCTCTCCAAGTGCCATTTTTGGGAGAGCAAGGTCAAGTTCTTGGGCCATATTGTATCATCTGAGGGTATTTCCGTCGATCCTGCCAAGATCGAAGCTATTTAGAATTGGAAGCAGCCCAAGAACGTTCATGATATTCGCAGCTTCCTTGGTCTGGCGGGTTATTACCGTCGATTTATCAAGGATTTCTCTCGTGTTGCACTTCCCCTCACGACTCTGACTCGTAAGGGGGTTCGTTTTATTTGGTCTGATAAGTGTGAAGCTTCCTTTCAGCGATTGAAGGAACTTCTCACCCATGCTCCTATTCTTGTGGTTCCTGAGAGTAACCAGGATCTTGTTGTTTACACCGACGCTTGTGGTAGCGGCCGCGGTGCTGTGCTTATGCAGAAGGATCGGGTAGTTGCTTACGCTTCTAGGCAGCTATGTCCGAATGAGGTTCACTATCCTACTCATGATCTTGAGTTAGCTGCTATCGTCTTTGCCTTGAAGACGTGGCTTCATTATCTATTGGGCGAACGTTTCACTCTTTACACCGATCACAAGTCTCTGAAGAATCTTTTCAGCCAGAGAGATCTCAACATGAGGCAGTAGCGATGGCTTGAGTTTCTCGCCTCATATGACTTAGACATTCAGTATACCCCTGGCAAGGGTAATCGTGTGGCTGATGCACTCAGTCGCAAACACTCGGCAGTAGTTTCTATGATGATAGCCGAGTGGGATATTCTTGAGACTCTTTCTATGTGTGATATTCGAAATCGAGCTCCGTCTTCTGATCCTCAAATCTTGTTATTCAGCTTGGAAGCCCGACCTATTCTATTGGATCGCATTGCCCATGCTCAGCGGCATGATCCAGACTTGTTGCGATATATTCATCTCCTTGAGTCGGGATCTAGTGATGAGACATTGTTGGATTATTCTATTGATTCTCATCGGTGTCTTCGTAGGAAGAACCGTATTTTGGTACCATCTGATTTATCACTTAGGCATGACATTCTGGATGAGTGTCATCGCACTAAGTACACCATCCATCCCGGTTCGAGCAAGATGTATGCCGATATGTGTCGGGTATATTATTGGGAAGGCATGAAGAGTGATGTTGCAAGTTATGTAAGCCGTTGCATGACTTGTCAATAGATCAAAGCTGAGCACCAGCGTCCATCCGGTCTTCTTCAGCTGCTAGAGATTCCATTGTGGAAATGGGATCAGATATCCATGGATTTTATTGACGGTCTGCCTCGATCGAGGTCAGGCCATACTTCTATTTGGGTCATCGTCGATCGCTTGACCAAATCAGCTCATTTCATTCCTATTAAGTCCACTCGGACTGCTCCTCAGCTTGCCAAGTTATATGTGAAGGAAGTCGTTCGACTTCATGGCATTCCTAGCTCTATCGTCTGTGATCGAGACACTATCTTTACTAGTCACTTCTGGAAGTGCCTACAGTCAGCTTTGGGCTCAAAGCTGAATCTCTCGACTGCTTATCATCCTCAGACCGACGGTCAGACAGAGAGGGTGAATCGTGTTTTAGAGGATCTTTTGCGCTGTTGTATTCTGGATTTCGGAGGTAGTTGGGAGGATCACTTACCGCTTGTAGAGTTCTCCTACAACAACAGCTTTCAGTCTAGTATCAGCATGGCACCTTTCGAGGCTCTTTACGGAAGGCCATGTCACTCTCCTGCTTGTTGGTTAGAATCTGGTGAGAAGCACCTTCTTGGTCTAGATTCAGTTCGGGAATCTTCTGAGAAGATTATTCTTATTCGTCAGAGAATGAAAGAGGCGCAGAACCGTCAAAAATCCTACGCGGACAACCGTAGGAAGCCTCTTGAGTTCTCTATTGGTGATCATGTCTTTATTCGGATATCTCCCATGAAAGGGGTTGTGCGTTTCAGCTTTACAAGGAAGTTGGCTCCTCGTTATGTCGGACCATTTCCTATTACGGAACGCATCAGCCTCGTTGCTTATCGTGTTGATCTACCTGCTCATTTCTCTAGAATACATGATGTGTTCCATGTCTCTCAGCTTCGCAAGTGTGTGCGCGATCCTGATTCTATTATCGAGCCTCATATCGTGCCTGATTTGGAGATCTCACCCGATCTATCTATAGAGCAGCATCCTCTTCGTGTGCTTGATTCGGAGATCAGACGTCTTTGAAACAAAGAGGTTCCGCTTGTGAAGATTCAATGGTCGTCTAATCCTAAGGACTGCACTTGGGAGACCAGAGAATTTATCGAGCGTACTTATCCTGGTTTTCTTTCATCTTACGGCACGAGTGAGCACCTATATTTTATCTTCTGTACTCCTTTTGTGGATTAGATGTTATAGACGACTTCTGTATTTAAGGAATTGCGGGGACACATTTTTCTTAAGGGAGGGAGTCTGTAACAACCCTGAGATTGCAATTACCGAATGATAAATTAAAAATTACGATCTTAAGTTAAAAAGGGAGCTAAACAAATTTTTGGGAATTTAAATTTGCAATTTGTTTGCAAATTAAAATATTTTGGGTTAAATGGGAATTTTTAAAATGTGATTATAGGTTTAATTGGCCAAATGAGACAATTATATGGTTTTAATTAAAACTAGGATGCCACTTAGGATTTTGTTCACATGATAACCTTAGAAATTAAACTAAGTCCTAATGGGTTTTAAAACCTCCTAACATGACCCATTAGCCTACCCACTTCTATATAATATCTCAAACCCCTTCCATAAACCCTAACCCTCCTCTTCATAATTCCTAAACCTAGATCTAAACATAACTAATGGCCTCCCTTTGGTAGAAGACCCATCTCCTTCTCTACATAGCTAAACTTGTTTAATCCTAGCAAGGTAATGCAATCCTAGGCCTAATCACCTTCTAATCTTTATTTTAAGCTTTGAAATCTCTTTGTAATCCTTGGTTTTGTTCTCTTTTTAATTTTGAAGCTCTATAATCCACATCCTCTTTGCTTTGTAAAGTTGCACTTGAAGTGTTTGCTTATTTGCTTGATTGGTAGAGGTAATTACTATTTATTAGTGATTATTGCTAGTTATAAAAATGATGAAATTATGGTTCATAATATCTACACATATTTGTAATGCTAAGCTTTGGCCTTTGTTTCCTTTAATATAGTGTAGTAATCATCATATGGTAATTAGTGATTAATTTTGGTGAAATTTTGATGCCAAAAACTGAAGAAAAAAAACACCCTTAAACCATCAAAAACTGCATATTAAGCTGGCTGGAAATTGCTTCAGCCTGAAAACAGGCCAAAACCCAATTCTGAGTGCACCAGGGCAGGCCTGGGTTGCACCCAGGCTGCTGCCCAGGTGCAGCAGGCTAGCCCAGTTGGGCTAGCCAGTAGCAGGCCAGCCCCTAGTGGGCTGGCACACACTCCCTCCTCCCCTCCCCAGCCCACGTGGGCTGGGGCTCTGCCTCCCCAGCCCGCGTGGGCTGGGGCTATGTGTCACCAGCCCAGGTGGGCTGGGGCTGTGTCTGCAGCCTGCGTGGGCTGGGGCTGTCTCCCCAACCCAGGCGGGCTGGGGCTGTGTCCCCAGCCCGCATGGGCTGGGGCTTGTCTAACCCCAGCCCGCGTGGGCTGGGCTCCCCAGCCCAGGCGGGATGGGGCTATTTCCCCAGCCTGCATAGGCTGGGGCTTGCTATTACTTCCTCAGCCCAGGCGGGCTGGGCTCTTAAAAAAAAAAATTCTGTTTTCAGATTTTTTTACCTCCACTTCGCGATGCCGCCACGATCGCATCCGAAGTCGGAATTCGACGTTTTTGGTCTCGTTGGAAAGGTGGAGTTTCGAGATCCATCTCTGGAAAATTTGGGCATCATCGGAGTTCGTTTGATACTTCGAATTTCGTGTCAAAGTTGAACTTTGGTCGTTGTTGGTAAACAGAATGAATCTTTTTCTGGGTCCAACTTTGAGATGTCGCTGCCACTTCGTCTCAACTCGGAATCCAGAAATTATTTTTGCATCTTAAAGTAGGGATGTTGGACTACATGACTGAAAATTTTCATGACATTTGGACAACGTTTGCTGGTCCAAATAAATTGCCGAACTTGGGTTTGCAGCTGTTTTTTGAATGTTTACAAACACTTAGAATATTTTTCAGTGATTTTCTGGTTTTATTGATTTCTTTGAGATTTGTCTCTAGATTTCGTACACGGGTTTTATGAATCATTTTCAAAAGATTTTTCACTCCTAAATGGCTTTTGAAATTATTATATATAATATTATTTTTAATTATTAAATTAATTACTCCATAATAGGAGAGTTTTCAAAAGCCGTTTTAAAGTGATTTCAAAATCAATTATAAATCCGTTTCGCACCATTATTTTTATAATAAAAATTTCACACTCACTTTTTAGCACGTTGAGCGAAGTGGAAAGGTGCTTAAACGGTTAGGAAATCTCCAGCTTATGGAACCGTGTGTATTTTCTTTCCGGTTAATCCCCGACCTATTCGATTGATCGTTTTGACCTCTAGGTCTAGTTTACCGATGATACGAGGTGGACTTTTTATTGTTTGGAGTGTGAGCTTGCTATTGGTTAGGAAACTGTTTAGTGCAAACGTGGGGTATGAGACTCATTGTTAACACTTTACGGGTTCCTCTCCAAGAAGTTAGTGACACATTAGCCTCTGGGCAACCAGTACTGGACATCTGGGTCACCATGCCTCTGGGCAACCGTCTCTGGACACCTGCTCTATGGAGCAGTTTATTTTCGGCGTGCGTCTCTGGGCCTTTATCCTTCTGGGAAGGATCTCGCCGTCTCGCGCGTTCCGCATCTGTGCGAGTGATCGATCACAAATCTACAGTACTTGGCAACAACGACTCTGGTCGGTGCACGTGCAATATTGGTATTATTTGATGATTTTTATATCCATTCGAGTACCGCCATTCAGTGTTGGTTCTATGGAACCATACGATGTAAGTGCGATTGCCTTGTGGATTCACAGTGTCTCTGGACACTGCTTTTCAGTGTTGGATTTCATTGACTTTTTAGTATATCCCCATTGCTCTTTGGAGCATCGATCTTTGCTTGGGCATTGATTACACACTCTGGTCACTCTTGGGATTATTGCCTATGGGCATCTTTTTATAGCTTTGGCTACGCCAATGTTATGAGGCGATTTTATTTATTCTACACTTTAGTGTTGATTTCTCTTTGGAGATTTTTATTGTTTATTGATGATTAGGGATCGTCATTATATTCATGTGGTTCATAATATACTTCTCTTTGGATAAGTACTGTTTTATTTATGTACCGCATTATTATATATCTCAGTTATTACTGATTGTTTAGCTAGCCTGACCCGAGTGTTTTCGCTCGGGTCAGACCGAGTTGTTTCAGGTTAGGTCTCTGGACTTAGCTGCTCTATGCTTCCGCTTTGGACTTATCTGCTATGCTTTTGAGATAGCTTATCTTAGTGTCCGCCTTATGTTATTATTCAGACTTTGCTATGTACATATTTTTGACTCACATGTGTGAGCAGTGGCTTTGTACCCACTTACGATATTTGGATCTGTATTAACATTGTATTGTCCTTAGATTTTATATCTGTCATGTGATTCTGTTCTGTGATGTATTATCATTTTATTACTATGCTTATTCTGATAGATCTTTAGCCATTGTAATTTCGTTATAAATATTTATTGAATATGTCGAACCACTTGAAAAAAAAAGATACCACCCTTTCGACGTATTCAATAGATAGTTATAGCTTGATTACAAATGGTCGCTTCCACTATACTCTATTCTCCGCTTTAACAGACAGTATTACTCCCGTAATACTCTTTGTTACAGTGGGTCTCGAAGTGGGGCGTTACAGTTACGCCCCCATGCTAAAGTGGAAACTACTGCAGTGTCGTGCAGTGAAGATTTTTAATATTATACAACAGTTCATTTTGATCTTTGAATATCGCCGAGAGCGACTGTCATCGCTGACTGTCCCGTCGGACTTCATGTCAATAGTTATGCATTGGATACACATTGAAACTCAAGACATAATGATTAGCAAACGATGGGTTTAAGCCCAAGTGGGTCTTCAAAATGAAAATCTCACCAAGGGTCGGATCGGCATCGATCCGAACCCTTTGTCGATTTTTGTTCAAGTCTCAAACGCCTTCTCCTAGCTCCAACTTCCCCACCAACATGGAGGCCATTAATATCCAGGTCCAACTCTACCCGTGCATGTTTCCAAGGCATCACCTACCTATGCAATTCAAAGCTTGTCCTGGGATCGGATTTGCTGGCGAAATGAAGGTTAAGGCTTGGATTTAGTGACTAAGTCTAATAGCGGTAACGTGGTGGTGTCGTGTTTGGGCAAGATCTAGGTGGCAGCGTTAGCATTGTCAAAGACGAAGACGGTGGACGCTGGTGATTAGAGATAAGGAAAGTTCAATTTGAAGGCAAGGTATTAATGGTGAGCTTAAAATTTCGGATCGGTAGCAGAAAACAAGTGAGAATATAGAATGGGAAGATGGTTTATAACCCAATAAGGCCGAGTGTCAAGGCAAGAGAAATGGGAGACTTTTCTCCCAAGCCCTGGATCGGTACCGATCAAAGGAGTTGGATCGGAACTAAGTCTTATTTTAAAAAAAAGAAGAGAAGAGGGAAAGACCTATGATGATGGTTGAACAATACATGCGTACATAAGTATGTTCATATGCTTGGGATTCAACAAGGACATACACGTGTATACAAGTGCATGAGCGTATCTGACTCCACTGACTAGAGTCAAATAAAATCAGATTCAAACCTAGAAAGTCCATAAAGGAATTGGTTCAAAATTACAGAGTTTGAAATGATGGATCAAGATAGTATACTGCGGATTTATACTACCAAATGCTAGTAAAGCGTCACGATGAATAGCTATGGATATAAATTTTTATGGAAATGATTCACAGGAAGGATAATGACCATTCATAGCATAGAGTGGAGTCCTTCACAACCATCCCAACTTATTCAAAGCGCATCATGTTTGAAACAAGATAGACTTTGGGGGGACAAATGTTATCCAGCCTTTTAACCCGCAACATTCGGATAGACTGGACAAATTGAACTTACAATTATCAAGGTAGGAAGCCCGAAGAGATAGCCGAAGAGTCCAGAAACAGAGTCATGAGATGAAGGTCCAACCATTCGAAGAAGCAAAAGGCAAAAATCCAACAAGGAGTTAGATCGGTAGCGATCCACGAATCTTCATCCAAAGTTGCCCCCCACTCCTTCTACATGCTAATGATGATCCTAGGAGCCTTTTTTAAATATTGTTTTGTCAATCCTTTGTAATTCTCTATTGATCTCCATGAGCACTTAAAGTCAGCAACTCCATTCTTCCATCGACCCATCATTTGGACATAGAAACAAACTAATAATGATGCAAACAAGTATGGAATCGTGAAGCTAACTAAAAATCGAGCCAACACAAAGAGTTCAAGATAATCATTTTGGTTATCTTACGGATCGGCACCGATCCAAGCCTATGGATCGATACCGATCCATATATTTGCTAAGGTTGCCACCATTTTCTCAAGGGGACTTGGTCTTGGCATGGAAAATGAGATGAGATCGTGGAGGAAAGATTTTAGGCTCCCCACGTCTATAAATAAAGGGACATGGCTCATTTTAAGGATATTTTTGGTTCTTGCATTTTCTACTCTAATTTCTTGTAATCACCCTTGTATTTATACCGATCTGTAAGAACAACTGCTTGTAATCCAGTGATTTAAGTAATAAAATCACTAAGTGGACGTAGGCCAAGATCAGCCGAACCACTATAAACATTATATGTTCTTTTCTAGCTTACTTTCACTTATTTTCTTCACTTTTTATTCTCTATACAATCTTTTGGGTGTTTGTGCCATTTTTGGTTCAAATAATCTGTGTATGTGGTGGAAAGGTACTATATATATCTATATACAAACCACATACACATATTATAGTATATTCAAACATATTTATGTACTTAGGAATTTGTATTCCTGATATTCATATGAATTTGTCATACACACAGATATATATATATATATATGTATATATATGTATATGTATATGTATATGTATATGTAAGTATAATATATATGTATACACAGTTGATATAAATCCCAATATCTATATGTATGTGTAGTTATACAAATGTTTACATTTCATTATGTTATTTTATTATATCATTGAAGCATATATGATACATTCAAATAAAACATTTAGTTAGATTAATCAATGTGATTAATTAATAAATATATAAAAATGTTAAATATAATATGATTTTATTTAATTACTAGATTGGATCCAGCGAAACCCATTAGACTTCATAGGCTGACTATGTTCCAAATAGGGAAATTTATTTTGAAACCTACCCATTACACTCGCTATAAATAGACCGGTTCCTACAACCCTTATAATAACCTCGCTCTTGATGCCAATTTGGTTGGCTTTATAGTTCTCGACAACCCAACAGATTCACTAGCATCGGGGTTAATGGTCGGGGATCTTAGTAGAATCAATAAACGTTATAGGATTTTCCTTTAGGAGACATTACTCCCTTTATCATTCCTCAAAACTCTTGATCTTCTTGAAGGCCACACAGTATGTAACCGCTGGATGTGCCTATCTAGAATTGTTCCTCCTTTCAACCACTTTCTTATATTAATGCTACAACTGATGAATTAAGCTCCAACCCAACTCCATTCAAATGGATATGTTTCTCTCTCTTGCACATACATAATCTTCATCAAGCACTTAGCTAGGATCCCATTTTTGAAGGAATCTGATACCTATACAACTTCAAAATGAGATCTAACCACCCATCTCTCACGTTCTTCAAGGCATTCCATGGCCCCAGGGTCATCATCCGCCTTTAAAACAAACAGTGCCATTTCAAAGACAAATACTTCTTCGTTATGTGAACTAATGGCTTCGCTCAAAAATGGCTACCCGGATGTAAGTTCTAATTGTACATCATGTCTTAGTCGAGCTTACTTCATTCGAGTTACTAATAGTCTTTCGCTCCTCTTATCGATATTCCTCAAAGGGTTGGGAATGCTTCTCCAGTTCAAACACTCTGATGCTTGAAAGATGTTCTAATAGACGAGAGAAGAATGGGACATCTTCTCACCGACCTTCAACTATGCCAGTTCTAACTACATAACGACCGTAGAGTCAACTACATGTAAGCTCCCCTTAATGATGCTCAAGCTTCCCCGCATGCCAATCCTCTAACTGAGATAGTTCCTCCGGCTCCAACTCAACGTAAGGTACCAAATGTGGTAGATGACATTCCTAGAACAAGTGAGGAGGAAGGAGAGAACCAAGAGTATAAGGAGGATGATGAGGATGAAGAAGGAGACTATGAAGAAGAGGAGGAGGAAGATGAAGATTAGAACGAAGAGGAATTAACTATGGAGATAGATGGAGAAGAGGGAACCTTGGTTCCTAACTCTAGACTGAAACGAATCAGAATAAGACCCACTAGACGAAATCTTGAGCCTCATTAGAGTCCAGTTATAGGGTCATCCCTAGTTCTAACATATGATGAAATCTATGGCTCACTTGAGAATCTTGGAGATATCAATAGGTAAAACTTCGGCATCGATAACTTCCTTGCCTCCAAGTTTCAAGAACCACATCAGGGCTTTACTGACGTGCCCCTACTTTTTTTTTATAAGGAGTACATTCCAGTCAAACCCTAAACCTAGCATAGTTCATTGATTTAATAGGTCATACCAGCACTTTACGCTTCATTTAAAATCACAGGCATGTTCTCTTCGCATGCACTTTTATTTGATTCCCGAGTTCTAAAATTATCCTTTCTTCTTTTAAAATGCAATGAGCAAGTCTAGGTTTGACACTCTGGGGAAAAGGGCAAGTAGCGGTTATCTCTTATTCCACCAATCTGTCTCGCACTCGCAAAATGATCCCTTTCAATTGCCAAAGAAAGAGAGAGAAAGAAAGGAAGAGAGGGAGAGATAAGAATAAGAAAGAAGAAGTCGCTACTCTGAGCACGAAAGATCTAAAGACTGCTCCACTTCGAAGGGAAGTTCTGGCTCTCCGCATTAAGAGCTATCTTTACTACCTCGCTCCATGCATCCATACTACGAAAAGAGTCTATTTTCAAGAGTATGAAGCCAATCACCACCAACAACCATTAAGGCTCCCACCATCAATACCACTCCACCTCCTTAGGCATTGGCTCCTACCCACTCCAAATCCAAAGCTTCATAATCCTCAACCGCGGTTCCATTTCACAAACTGAGTAAAGAACAAATTATTGCTGCCACCACCATATATGGCCTTATGGATCCGTCTACCGTTGCTTTATCAGAGTGAGAGCTCTTTCAACTTAAGATGGACTTGATTGGGATCCTATTCCTATACAAAGTGGGGAAGAAACCCCCATGTGACCTAGAAACGGGCTTGTCGCTTCACAACATGTGATGGAGTAGTATAAAATATGGAGGAAATTGGCTATGGTTGAGCGATTTGAATAAGAAGAATTGCCTTAATCTAGCGATGATGGAGAAGGATAACTACAAAGACAAAGCAATCAAAAAGAACCTCTCTAGAGACGGTCGAAAAAGAGCTACTACTAAAGACAAAGTAGACAAAGAAGTTGAAGAAAAGCATCGGGCCAAGATCCTAGCAATAGAGGACAAAATGTTGGAGCTAGACGAACAGGTCCAGGTGTCTAACATTATACTAGCAGTTTGACTTTAGAGAATATCGAGCTTTAAATTAAAATGGGAGATGAAATTACAAAGCTTTAGCTTGACTTAAATAAAGAAAAAGATGAAAAGGTCGAGGCTCTAGAAACCGCTCGATCATATGTCGACGAAATCTATGGTCTAAGAGAAGAAAAGAAAATCCTCGAGGATAGAGTCATAGAGCTAGAACCTTGCCTCGCCCAAGTGAAAAATTAAAAGGAAGAGTTCAAAGAAAAAGTCAATATGAACATCTTACGCTTCTACATAAATATCATTAGGATTGGTAACATAATATGGATCGACGGTTCATACCAAGAAACCTTGGCTGAAGTCTGGGATGAGAATCTTCAATATGAGATAGAGAAAAATAAGGAGGCAAATGAAGAGAAAATCAAGGCCCTCATTTTAGATGATTATGATTTGAAGGCCTTAGTTGTGGGTTAACTAATACAGGCTACAAAGGCTCTCTCTTCAGCTCGACGCCTACTGGGGCTCCCACCGAGTCAACTCCAAGGACTTGTTGAATAGACCGCTCCAATCACTAAGGAATCCTAGATGTAGATAACCACTTTCGTGACAGCCATCTTTGAGTCCATCACTATTCTTACGTCCATACCACCATGCCCGCCACCACTGTTGTATCAGGGAGGTATAGCCTCGAAATTCCTAGCTTAATGTGCTTTTTTTTCTTACTCCAATTTTCCAAGAGGGAAGACCGTGGTAATTTCCCAAGAGTTCACCTCAACTTTAGGAGGTATATCCCTAATTTCACTAGTCTTTAAAAAGCTTCAAATGTCTTTTGAAGAATCTTCTAACCTTTATCATTCCATTTACCTCCTTATAGGTTAACCCTTAGCAATGGCTCTTCCGACAATTTCTGAAGCTATTGGTCCTCTGGTCATGGCTACCACTACTGCATCTATCATCGTCTCGACCAACTTTCCCATTTCCACTCCTTTGTCAGGTCTGGTTCTGGTCCTAAGGTGAAAAGATAAAAGCTCTGGAGGAGGACCTTCAAGAATCTAATCTATTTAGTGGTGATGATGATGACATTAAAATTACCCAGGTCATGGGATCAAAACCTTCAATGGTAGCTATGAAGGATTAGGTTAATTTAAATATTATTAATGTGAAAGATTGAGCCAAGCTTGGAAAATCCTCCTAGGTCATTATCCAATGCTCCACTATTCCTTCAATTTCCATTAAGCTCCCTTCTATGCCTGCTGCCGGCGTCTCCCAAACACTTCAGGGATCTTATGCTAATCCCGAGGATCCCCTCTACTGGATAATGGAGGACGAGGCTTCCCACTCTTATAAGAGCACCCCGAAGAAGGGTAAATAAAATAAGCTTCCTTTCGAATAGCCTACTAAGGGAGGGAAGAGAGGGAGAAGGTGATTAATCTTGACCACCCTTAGAAGACCGATTCTTTTTGTCCTTTTCATTTTGGAGTTTATGTACATAGGCCATTATTGTGCAGGTGCAGGCCCCGCTACTTTGTATCCAAAAGATAAAGTAAATAAAAGGTGCTTTCTGTTCGACCTTGACTCATTTACTTTATCGCACCTTCTAATTCCTTGCCCAAGTACTTCCCTATATTTTTAAATATATAACTTCCTATAATGAAATTACTTATATATCGTACCTACCTATGTTTGTGATCCATGTAATGCTTTTATTTATTATAATTTTGTACATATGAATAAATTTCTGCAATTTCCTGGTGTTGTTTCATTGCATAGTCTTATTTATTATCAATCAAACATTTCTTGTTCAACTATAAATAAAACTACCTTCCATTATTGTTATGGAAATTACATGGATTTCCTCTCATATTTACATGAGCACCAATATAATTCAGCATTGTACCTGTAGAATTCAATTATATACTAATACCCATCCATGGGCACCGGTGCCTACGATGCTTATCTTCGGGCATATGTCCTTGACCTTGGATTCTCTAGGAGTTGGTCAAAGGTAAGATGTGTAGGGGCAAATTATCTGATCTGCTACCGATCTAATTATACTCTAATGGTCCGATCATGGTTCAAATGAGTCTGTTAGTACCTATCTCCAAGTATCTAGACATTTGGCTTTCAAAACATAGAATGTCTGATCGTGTTATTGATTCTATAGCATAAAGTTAGACTTAATGAATATAGTTCCACCGATTCAAAAGGCTAACTTTGTTCCAGATAAATCAGTGGAAAATGTCACCTTATTACATCCAATCCAAATAAAATGCCTAATTACAGGAAATTAAGTGAGATAATGGCACAGGTGTTCGCTATCCCACACCTACAAAATTGGGATTCCATTAACTATTGATAGCTTGAAAGTGTCGTCTTTAAGCTTCCATCCTATCACATAGGGCCCTTCCCAATTCGAACCAAGTGGCCCTATACTTGGGAAGAACTATTTCAGAATGAGGTTGTCTATCTTGCAAGTAAGTTTCTAGACCTTAGCGTTGAACTACCTTGCTACTCATTGCCGATGAACAACTACCACTAGATTTGCCTCTTCTTGCTTTTCATCCACCAAGTCGAGTGCCTTTAGCAAGAGTTCCTTGTTCACCTTAGGATCATAATGCATCCATTAATGAGAAGGGACTTTTGCTTCAACGATAATATTGGCCTCAGTTCCATAGACCAATGCAAATGCAATTATCAGGCTATGGACTTCTGGGTTGCCCGATAAACCTATAACATCAATAGTAACTCATCCACACTGTTGCCCTTTGCTCACTTCAGTCCTTTATTAATGATTTTATTCACCATCTCCACCTATCCATTCACTTTTGGATGTGCCACCACTGAAAAACTCTTTTATACAGAGCATTGAAATTACAAAATTCAACACTTTCCAATTGAGTTCCACTATCTATTATGATCTTCTATGGCACTCCAAACCTATACAAAATGTTCTTTACAACAATGTTGAGAACTTTCATTGATGTAATTGTGGTGAGTGGCTTTGTATTGACCCATTTTGTGAAGTAGTCCATTGCAATGATTTCATATTTTTCTTCTCCACAAGACATCGGTAGCCTCCGATGATGTCAATTCCCTAAATCGCAAATGTCCTTGGTGGTAACCATATGCTAAGCTCATTAGATGGGGTCTTAAAGAATGTTTGCAAATCTCTAGCACTTCTCACACTTTCCTAAAACATTGAGTTGAATCTCGGTTGATGGTTGACAGTTGACCAGAAATATCCATAGTGAAGAATTTTCTATGCTAAAGTATGCCATCTAGTATGATCGCTATAGCTTCCTCCATGAACATTTAGTAGGATCTTCTTGTCTTCATTCTTGTTGACACACCTTAGCTTGGAAGAAAATCCTATTTTGTTCAACATTCCTTGCATAATGAACTAAGGAACCTTATGTAAGAGCTTCCACTTTTTATTTCAAATTTCAAGAGAGTTCCCTTTAGCAAATAGTCTTTGTTGGGAGTCAATAATGACTCTTTTTCCTCAACCTCCATTATGTAAATGATATCCATCTCATCAATACTTGGAGGTTCTAAAAATTTTGCCGACATGATTCCCAATAGTTGTGCATCTCCAAAGCTTGCCAATTCGGCTAATGAATCAACATTCGTATTCTCCCATCTATAAGAATGTGCGTAATCATTTAGTGCTAAATATCACCAAATAGCTCTAACGCTTTTGACAGGTAAAGGGAAAGTCCTTTATTTGGCTAACCACCTGCCGAGAGACATTGTAGATATGTAGTATCCATACTCCCAACTCTTTTGCTATCTTGAGTCCCGCTGTTAGTGCTTCATATTCCACTTCGTTATTTCGCATGGAACTCATGCTTCAATGCATAACAAATCATCCAATATTCTAAGGCTATCAGAACTACTTCAGCTCCAAAATAATGATCAGTAGATGATCCCTAATCGTACAATTTCCATTTAGAAAACTCGAGTAACTCTTCTTCTATTTCGTCATTTGGGATGGTGAATTTGGCAATGGAACCTGTGAGTACCCATCCACAAATCACCTACCTAGGATAAGAAGTGAACTCATACTCACTCATCTTCATGTTCCATTTTAATAATCATCTTAAAGCTCGGGGCAATGCAATACTTCCCTTAGAGGTTGATTTGTTAACACCTTTATGGGATGAGCCTAAAAGTATGGTCTTAACTTTCTCGATTCTATCAACAAGTAATATGCCAACTTCTCCACCTTCGAATATCATTTCTCTGCTCCGGTGAATCACTTGTTGATATAGTAGTCCAAAGGATCTTACACTCCTCATACACCAATGCTACACTCAATGCATAAGTTAACACTACAAGGTAATTATAGAGATCTTCTCCTTCCAAAGGCTTAGATAATATTGGTGGTTTCCTTAGATATTCCAATAGATTCTAAAAAGAAACTTCACATTCGCTCCCATTAGAACTTTCCTTTTTCTTTCTTTAGGGCATCAAAGAATGGTATACGCTAATCGATTGCCTACGAGATGATCCAACTCAAAGTGCCAACTTTACAATTCTAGCTTTGCGTTTCCCTCCTCATTCATGAGGCTATAATCTTCTTCAAATCTTCAGTCTGATCCAGGTTACCCTCAATGCCCCTAGAGTTCACAATGAACCCCCAAAAACATGCCTAATGCGAATCCAAACAAACACTTTAGAGGATTCAATCACATTATTTCTGGAGCTCATCAAACATTACAAAAAGATCGCCTATATAGTAAGTAGTTATCTCTGACTTCACTAGCATATCATTGGCGCAGACCTCGTTTGTATGTCTGGTCTGTTCTTTAAACATCTTGTCGAACAAACACTGGTAAGTTGCTCTAGTGTTCTTCGGACTAAATGACATCACTTGGTAGTAATAGAGTCTTAAGTCCATGATAAATCTTATATGCTCTTGATTGGGGACATATATTGTAACATCCCTAATTTTAAAATAACATTATTCAGGATATTTAATTAGATAAATTAAATATAATATAAATGTTAAGTGATAAGGGGATTGAGGTTTGAATAAAATTAAGTGGCCATGCTTATTAATTTTATTCGGCTAAAGAATGGTTTAAAGATTAATTAAATTATGTAAGGGTATAATGGGATTTAGCTACAACTAACTTTACCCTTATATATATATATATATATGTTTACCTCTTAAGCCACTGAGACTCATATTCATTTTCACAAAAATAAAAACGTAAGTAAAGTTATAAAGCCGACCATTAACAAGAAGAGAAGAAGAGGAAATTCAAGAGAAGAAAAAGAATTAAAGAAAGGGGAATCAAACTCATCTCAATCCACTTTCCTTATCAAAGATTAAGGTAAATAATAATTTCCATATTTATTTGTTGAATATATGATGTTTTATGATGATATGCTTGAATTATGGTTTGTTTAAATTTGAATACGATTGTTTAAATGATGGTTCATACGGTTTTAGGCCAAAATCGTGTGATGTTAATGTTTAAATGCTATGGGAAAATTATATGTCATGCAAAACATAATTTTAGAGTTGGGTTTTAATTTTGATAATTTTCCAAGCTTAGGAAAGATTATTATGAATTTTTGAATAAAAATGTAGCACTGGGTTTATAAATTTATTTCAAAAAGTATCTTGAGAATTTGGATTTGAAATATTGATATGTTATATAACATGATCAAAGTGAATTTCTATGATTTTTGGGGATTTTTCTTAAGTGATTTGATATACAAATTAAATTATTTTAAGAAGAGGATCTAAATGATTTAATTATATTTGCAATGGAAGGTTTTATCTGTAAAATTCTAAGTTTGGTACTTATCCAAAATAATAAGGCGGTTAGTATTGAAAAGCATGGGAAAATTTAAGGCAACTGTTAGCACCAAAATTGGTCACTAACCTCGTTGAGAAAGATTGTGTAGAGATATAAGTGATGAAGATAAATTTAAACAAGGAAGAATATGCTAATTTGAATGCAGAAAGTAAGAACACCGGATTTATAGTGGTTCAGCGTAATTGCCTACGTCCACTTAGAGGTTAAACTTTATTGCTTTTCTTGATGATTGATTACAAATACAATCCGTAGATCAAATACTTGAATACGATTGCTAAGTAAAGAGGATGAGTCTTGAAAGTGGCAGAGTCTCCCCAGTGTTCCCGAAAAAAGGTCCATTTCATTGTGCCCCTGCCTCTCTATTTATAGACGAAGGTGGGTTGGACTTCTCTGGTGGGCCTAGTAGCTGAATAACTCGGTCCAAATAGTTTAAGTCTTATGCGCCGAACCAGATAGGCCGAACGACAGAATGCCGAGCCTCCCCCTTCATGCCGAACGAGCTTTCAAACTGCGTTCCATTGTCCGTAATGATGGTTCGAAGGAGACCAAAGCGGCATATAATGTTTCGTACAACGAAATTAATGACCTTCTTAGAGGTGATTGTGGCTAAAGATTCTGCCTCGGCCCATTTTGTGAAATAGTCGACTGCAACTATCGCGTATTTTGCACCACCTTTGGATATAGGCAAAGAGCCGATTATGTCGATTCCCCAGATTGCAAATGGCCAGGGACTAACCATTTGTGTGAGTTCTGTTGGTGGAGCTCTCGGGATTTTCGCATATCTTTGACACTTGTCACATTTTCTTGCATAGTCTGCAGCGTCCCGATTTACAGTTGGCCAATAGTATCCATAGCGGAGGATCTTTTTTGCTAGTGTTTGCCCCCCAGTATGGTCGCTGCATTCTCCTTCGTGAAGCTCCTTCAAGACCCGCTTTGTCTCATCATGGGCAATGCATCGTAATAAGGGGACCGAGAACCCCTTCCGATACATTACTCCATCCTGCATCACATATCATGCGGCTTTCCGAATGACATGTCGTCTTCCGCTCCTTTTTTCTGGCAAAGTCCCGGTCGTCAGGTATAGTTTGAATGGGGTTATCCATGACTCCCTCTCGATTCCTGTTTCCAACACAAAATCAACTTTCATCGCGTCTATGCTTGGAGGATGCAAGGTTTCAACGGGAACCAATCCCATTTGTTGTGCATCGCCAATGCTTGCGAACTTAGCCAATGAGTCGGCTTCTTTGTTCTGTTCACGCGGGACATGCGAAATGTCATAATGTTCGAGGTTCGACAATAGTTCCTGAACCAGAACAAGGTACGGAGCAAGCTTCTGTCCCCTTGCTTGGTAGTCTCCTCGCACTTGGTACACCACCAGCTGCGAGTCACAAAAGATTTCAACTGATTTAACCCCAAGTTCTCCAACGAGTTTTAAGCCAGCAATCAGTGCTTCATATTCTGCTTCATTAATCGTAGCCGAGAAATTGAGCTTCAAAGCGTAACAAATCCATCGATTTTATGGAGTTACGAGAACCACACCAGCTCTGGAGCAACGGTCATTTGATGCCCCATCGGTGTACAATTTCCATCGAATGGGGGGAATGACACTGTGATTATCTGGTTCGTCAGATACAGTAAACTCAGCGATGAAATCTGCTAATGCTTGCCCTTGTATGGTTCTTCGTGGCAGGTAGGTAATATCGAACTGACTCAACTCGATATTCCATTTTAACATCCTTCCAGAAAGTTCTGGTCATTGGAGTACCTGCCGTAAGGGCTGAATGGTATAAACACTGACTGAGTGTGCTTGAAAGTATGGACGCAGCTTACGTGATGCAATCACCAAGCAATAGGCCAATTTCTCAATTTTAGGGTAATTTCTTTCTGCCCCCGTTAAACGTTTGCTAACGTAATACACCGGCTTTTGGATCCGGTCCTCCTCGCGGACTAAAGCCGCACTTATAGCATGCGGGGACACGGCCAAGTATACATACAACATCTCTTGGTCTATTGGTTTCGAAAGCACTGGAGGACTCTCAAGATGCCTCACCAGATCTCGGAATGCTTCCTCACAGTTGGATGTCCATTCGAAATTTCTCTTCCCTTTCTTTATTACATCGAAGAAGGGAATGCACTTATCTGTGGCTCTGGATATAAATCGGCTCAGCGCAGCCACCTTTCCATTCAAGCTTTGCACCTGTTTTATAGTTCTGGGCGCTTGCACATCTCGAATAGCTTGAATCTTTTCCGGGTTAGCTTCAATTTCCCTAGCATTAACAATGAATCCCAAAAACTTCCCTGACGCAATGCCGAAGGAACACTTCAGAGGGTTGATCTTCATCCCGTAATATCTGAGTATATCGAACATCTCTGCTAAGTCTCGAATGTGGTCGTTTGACTGTCGTGACTTCACGATCATGTCATCCACATAGACTTCCATCGTTCTACCAAGCTGGTCTTTGAACATTCGATTCACCAAACGCTGATAGGTCGCTCCTGAGTTTTTCAATCCGAAAGGCATTACTACATAGCAATATAGTCCAACGTCTGTGACGAAACTGGTGTGTTCTTGGTCCGGAATATGCATCGGGATTTGATTGTATCCCGAGTATGCATCCATGAATGATAACAACTCGTGTCCTGCAGTGGAGTCGACCAACTGATCAATCCTAGGCAACAAGAAACTGTCCTTGGGGCATGCTTTGTTCAAATTGGAATAGTCTACGCAAGTTCTCCATTTCCTGTTCGCCTTTTTCACCAGCACGTGGTTCAATACCCATTCAGGGTAGAGGGCATCGCGGATGAACCCATTGGCTTTGAGTTTGTCCACCTCCTCTCTGAGAGCAGCGGACCTCTCTGGGTCCATTCCTCTCCTCTTTTGTTTAACCGGGACGTACTTCGGGTCTATGTTCAACATATGACTCGTAATAGCAGGAGAAATCCCGCACATATCAGAATGTGTCCAGGCAAAAACATCAAGATTTGCTCGGAGGAAATCACTAAGGTCTTCAGTCATTGCGGGGCCGAGTTGTGATCCGATCTTCAGTACTCACGACGGATCGTCTCGGCTGACTGAAATGTCAATTGTTAACTCAGCCGGCGCTGCCTTTTCTTCCCTGGGTTTCTCATCGTCGTCTCTCGGATCTATGTCTCTGAAGATCCGAGAATTATGCCCGAGCCAGGGCTCGGGCATTACTTGTCAATTGTCAGTATTATGGATGCGGACGGTATTGTCCGCAACCTTTCCTTTCTCCCTCCGATGGGCCTCTCGGAGCTCAGCCACATAACATGCACGACCAGTCGCCTGGTCGCCATGAACAACACCTACTCCTTTGTCAGTCGGAAACTTCAAAGTCAAGCACCACGGGGCTAATGCTGCCCTAAACTCAGCCAGGGCCGGTCGGCCCAAGAACACATTGTACGGAGAATCCACGTCCAAAACTACAAAGGGTAGGATTCGCACCCTCCGACGCTCGCCTTGTCCCAGTTCAACTGGTAACTCAACATACCCCACTGCATCGGTCGTTGCGCCATTAAAGCCATGTATACGAGCTTTAGACGGTTTCAAATCCTTCGTTTCCATCTTCATTTGGTCATAAGCCTTCTTGAAGATGATGTTGACAGAACTTCCACAATCAATCAAAATTCTTTTCACATAAGCTGGTCCGATTGTCGCAGATATGACCATCGGATCGATGGTAGGAGCCTCTACTTGGTCAGCATCTCTGCTCCTGAATACTATATCGTCTGTCATCACGCGCAGCTGTTTAGCAGGGGTCCCATCCTCTACGTTGGAACAACACTCGAAATCTACGTGCTTCAGGGAACTAGCATACCGCTCCATCTCTTGCCAGTTCTTATCCGCAGGGTGAGGCCCGCCGATGATCGTGTTTATTACCAGTCTGCCCACAGTCCGGGCAGGCTCCTCGGGATGACGCGGGGCTGGTGCACGACCTGGGTTGGATGTGCCCTGTCCTCCTTCCTTTGGACTCTTCACAAACTCCTGTAACTTTTTCTGCCTAATCAACTTCTCTATAGCATCGTGTAGGTGTCTGCACTCTTCCTTATTGTGCCCATAAGTCTTATGGAAGCGGCAGTATTTCCCAGTCCGCCTTTGTTCTTCGGTTGTGACTTTTTTGGATGCGGCTTTCTGTACTGCAAAGTATTGCAAGTTGATAGGTAAATGTTCTCAAGAGACGCATTCAGCGGGGTATACTCGTTGTAGGTCGGAATTCTCGGCTTCCACTTCCCTGCTTCTCTCTTCTTCCCTTGATTTCTTCCTCCGGATTCCTTAGGTTGCCCGGGCTTGTTCTGGACATTGACTTGAACTTTTCCCGAGTTATCTCCGGACTGCTTCACAGCAATGTTGCTTTTCACGGACTCCTGGACAGGCACCGGTGCCTTATCTCGCCTTACCCACCGGGCTTCCTCTCTTCTTATGAACTGATGTGCCTTCGAGTAAAAACGCTCTAGCGTAGTCGGAGGTTTTCCTGCCAGCCAGTCTCCAAACTCTAAATCAGGATCCATGCCTCGCATCACAGCCATAAGAATTGCATGATCATTGGGATTGCTGACTTCAATTGCCGCAACATGGAATCTTTGTAAATACTCCTTCAATGACTCCCTAGGAGCCTGGATTACACTTGATAGAGACATCACGTCCTTTGGACGAGTAGTGTGTATCCTGAACTATTCTATAAACTTCTTCGCCAACTCCTCGAAACTGGATGCGGACCGCGGAGGAAGTCGGGTGAACCACATAGTAGCGATCCCAGATAGAGTAATTGGAAAGCATCTACACTTGGTTGCATCATTTGCTCTAGCTGAATCCATCATCCATTCGTACCTCATGACATGCTGTCTGGGATCAGTCTTTCCTTCATAAGCCCGGATAGTTGGCATACTAAACTTTCTGGGGTATGCTGCCTGTAGAACAATGTCTGTGAACGGCTTATGACTTCTCGACACTCCCCAATCGTCGTTCGATAAGACTTGATTCTCTTTCATCAATTGTCTGATCATGGCTGTCAGGACTGATGTTTGTATGGAAGGTGGAAGGTTGGAGTATGTTCTACGTGACTGATCATGATGATGCCTCCTCTGCTGGCGATCTGCCAGATGTGCATCTTGAGGTTCGACATCGTTAGCATCTTGATGGTCTGGGCCTCTAGCTTCCACCTGCACTCCAGCTCCTAAGTTTCCAGCTCCGGCTTAGTCGCGGTCTCCAGCTGTTCGGATAGCAGCACCTGCCCGCGCAGTTTCAGTCTTACGGCGTCTACGCCTGGGAGGTTCATCGGACGAAGTTGAGCTGTCGGATGAGGAATAAGGAGCGGGATTGCCCCCAGCATTCTGGTGCTATTGTTGAGTGAGTTGTGCCATGAGGTTGGTGTTGGCTTGCATCTGCTCTCCGAGTTGTCTCCTGCTTTCCCTGAGTTCTCTCATCAAGTCATTGAACTCTATTCTGGTGACAACCGGCATTTGGTCCTGGGCGGTAGTCCCTGCACCTAGAATTGCTTGCTGATTGCTAGGTCCTGCTTGTTGCACGCTAGCAGTCTCGTGGGCGTCCGCATTATGAGAAGCTGATCTGGTACGGGGTCTTGCCATTGTAGAGTTATTGGTATGAACTCTGAGTAGAATCAACGGACGTCCTATGAATGAGTCAGATCTTCTTTGGGGGATTTATTCAATCCAGTAGCTTCAAAGCAGATCCTTGAGGTCTGAGAATTCAGCTCTCACTGAAAGCACCAAAGTGTTAGCACCAAAATTGGTCACTAACCTCGTTGAGAAAGATTGTGTAGAGATATAAGTGATGAAGATAAATTTAAATAAGGAAGAATATGCTAATTTGAATGCAGAAAGTAAGAACACCGGATTTATAGTGGCTCAGCGTAATTGCCTACGTCCACTTTGAGGTTAAACTTTATTGCTTTTCTTGATGATTGATTACAAATACAATCCGTAGAACAAATACTTGAATACGATTGCTAAGTAAAGAGGATGAGTCTTGAAAGCGGCAGAGTCTCCCCAGTGTTCCCGAAAAAAGGTCCATTTCACTGTGCCCCTGCCTCTCTATTTATAGACGAAGGTGGGTTGGACTTCTCTGGTGGGCCTGGTAGCTGAATAACTCAGTCCAAATAGTGTAAGTCCTATGCGCCGAACCAGATAGGTCGAACGATGGAATGCCGAGCCTCCCCCTTCATGCCGAACGAGGTGAGGCCGGACACTCTGAATGCCGAACATCCGTTTGTACCGAATGACCTTGGATGACGAGCTATAGGTGATTGCCGAACGAGACATGTACCGGACGAGATGTGGTGTTGAGTGAGGGATGTAGGTCGAATGAGGCTGGAATGCCGAACAGTCCAGGAATGCCGAGCGCACCTTGTAGGTCGAACGTTCATGGATGCCAAGCGTTCTTCATATGCCGAACGTCCTTTGGCCGAACGATGTCTTTAGTTGAATGTTCTTTGGTTGCCGAACGATCTTATGCCGAGCGTTCTTCTTTGGCTGAAAGGTATTCAATACCGAACGTGTCTTGATGCCGGACGCTCCTAAATGCCGAACGCTATCCCATGCTGAACGCCCTTTAGATGCCGAACGATGTGCTCGTGCCGAACGGTCTTAACATGCCGAACGCTCATTATTTAACCGAACGATGGGGATGCCGAGTACTAAGTTGCCTGGTCAATCCCCAGGAAACAGCAACCAATAAGAAGTTCACATGTAAGCATGTTAGTTGAGATAAGTTGCTTAATTTGACATTTAACCTAGAAAAACAGGTTCTGCCTCTATTAAGGGTACCTTTCGCCCCTTCCCTTTCGCCTTTGACAAAGTCGAAACCCCATTAAGCCATAACTAATACATAGGGTATCATCCAGGTGGTACGTAGTGGATTTAAGAAAGGCGGAAGGTTTGGTGTCGAAAGCATGCTTCTGCTGGAGTCGATACCTTAGGTTGTTTTAAAAAGTTAAGCACCTGCCTTCGTTTTACTAAGCTTTCGAATTAGTCGATACGTATGTTTTTGGAAGGAGTTTTATAATGGCCTTCGAAGGGGTTGCCATGTTTGTTTTAAAAGAAAAAAAGGGGTCTTGAAGGAGTTCCTTTAATTATAAATCAATGCTTTCGAAAGAAGGGGTTCCGACACACTCGAAGCCCTGCACCCAATTCTTTTATCTTTCGACTGTATTGAAGTCATTAATGTACTCGAAAGATACTGTTTTTTTAAAGCTATATTAAGCTACTTCCTAAATGCTTTCGAAAGGGCTATGGGTTTCGAAGACAATGGCTTCGGAAGGGGTTTCGAAGCTATCCTTCAGTATTTTAAATATATACTTTCGACTCTGTCGAAGGGATGGTTCTGACACCATCATAAATTCCCTAACATTTTATATGCTAATGAATGGTTTCGAAAGAGACACTTTCGTTTATATTTACTTTGACCTAAATGATATTTTTAAAGGTAAATCCAATGATGTCAAAAGGAGGGGAGCTTTCAATACTTTAGTATGAGATACTTCCAATGGTTTCGAAGCTATGATTCTAATATTAATAAGTAACACTTTATTATATTCGAAAGGTTCTGCCTCTATTAAGGGTACCTTTCGCCCCTTCCCTTTCACCTTCGACAAAGTCGAAACCACATTAAGCCATAACCAATACACAGGGTATCATCCAGGTGGTACGTAGTGGATTGAAGAAAGGCGGAAGGTATGGTGTCGAAATCATGCTTCTGCTGGAGTCGATACCTTAGGTTGTTTTAAAAAGTTAAGCAACTGCCTTCATTTTACTAAGCTTTCGAATTAGTCGATACGTATGTTTTTGGAAGGAGTTTTATAATGGCCTTCGAAGGGGTTGCCATGTTTGTTTTAAAAGAAAAAAGGGGTTTTGAAGGAGTTCCTTTAATTATAAATCAATGCTTTCGAAAGAAGGGGTTCCAACACAGTCGAAGCCCTGCCGCCAATTCTTTTATCTTTCGAGTGTATTGAAGTCATTAATGTACTCGAAAGATACTGTTTTTTTAAAAGCTATATTAAGCCGCTTCCTAAATGCTTTCGAAAGGGTTATGGGTTTCGAAAACAATGGCTTCGGAAGGGGTTTCGAAGCTATCCTTCAGTATTTTAAATATATACTTTCGACTCTGTCGAAGGGATGGTTCTGACACCAGCATAAATTCCCTAACATTTTATATGGTAATGAATGGTTTCGAAAGAGATACTTTCGTTTATATTTACTTTGACCCAAATGATATTTTTAAAGGTAAATCCAATGATGTCGAAAGGAGGGGGGCTTTCAATACTTTATGATGAGATACTTCCAATGGTTTTGAAGCTATGATTCTAATAATTAATATGTAACACTTTATTATATTTGAAAGGTTTCAAAAGAAGGATTTTGAAGTGTTTTAAAAGTCAGGAGTATAATGTTTTAAAAGAGATATATGCTTCTGAAAGAGGATACCCAGTGAGGTCGAAAGCAAGGTTTTGAAGATTTCGAAAGTATAGTTTTCAAAACAAATAACCCAACCTTATTTAAAATCAAAACCATGGCATATTAATAAACAAATTAATTTGAAATGAAGTTTTTGAAGAATTTTAAATGGGTTATAGGGATTAACCAAGTTATTATAATTAATTCTTCATATATGTATATATTCACTTTGTAATGAGCCTAAAACGGTACTTTGGGAAAATGCAGAATAACCAATTAGGTTGACCCAGTAGTGAATATAAATTAAAAATATTGGAATGGGTCAATAGGTTCACAGTAAGCCCATGAAAACTATGTAAGGGAAATGATATTGGCAAGGGCCAATAGGTTCATAGTTAGCCCATGAAAACTGTATAATTGAGGGCATCGGTTAGACATGTTTTGAAATATTCACAGAGAGTCACTAGGTTCCTGGTCAGCCCATGAAAACTAAGATATAAGAAATGATATTGGAGTTACAAATAGGTTCATAGTGATCCCATAAGAACTATATAAGTGGACAGGAAGTCCATAAATGTTTAACCGGTTATTAGTCAGCCCATGAAAACTATTAGGTTAATAGTAATCCCAGAAACTATAACTATGACAGATAGTCAAAATGAATGGGGATGGGTAATCCAGAATTGATCAATTGTTACATATCATCACATAATAATGTTTTAAACCGATTTAACCATTGTTGATGCAGGAGCACAGAAAATGGTTTATAAAAGTTTTATGGTACTAGTGAGGGGAAACCTGTTCCTCTAAGCGGCATGGTCTCACTAGATATCTAAATGAATTAAGATGGTAGATTATTATTCATACCAGGCTTTATGTCTTACTCGAAGTTTATGTTTTCCCCATAAACTCTCGGGTACTCAACTGATTTTGAGAAGCTTGAGATTTGAGGTTTTTAGGTACCTTTTAAGATGAATAAGCTTTCGAAGTCATGTAGGAGGCATGTAGTTATTTGAACTCTCTCTCATATGATTCCACTGTGTTGTTTTGTTAAGGCAAAGTTGTTTATTGCCTATTATATACTCTGATCACCAAGAGGGCATCTTCATATGTCGCTCTTGATGTATATTGTAATAATTATATTTGTCTGAATGTGGTTAACGTTGTGGGATTATGTAAAGAATGTTGAAATCGGATTTTTGATTTAAAAGCTGTTTTGAAAATTTTAAACTTTTTCCATATCCATGTGTTTCAGGTATATCAATTTATCTAATATTACCATATTTGGTCGTCGAGGATTAATAACTATGGATTACTGTAGCATCCGTAGCCGTTAGTTTTGGGCCTTCAAGTGGGGGATGTTACAAGTTGGTATCAGAGTATAGGTTTATGAAAACTTAAGCACTTTAAACCTAAAAAGATTTTCAAAACATAATCTAATGATTGTAATGTACTTGGATTTGATATATATAGGTGTGTGTATATATATAACTATGTAATTCCCCTTTTCTCTTAGACCATTCTTCTGTATCTTACAAAGGCTCGTATACAAATTTACGAGAAAGAAGATGTGGAAGCAGGAAATGGAAGAGTAAATTTAGTTGGAGGAAGCACCACAACTAATGGAAATGCTCAACCTAATACCCGGAGGAACCAAGGTCGACAGCTAACGCTAATCAAAATGCGGAAGCCAATGTGGGTGCTGGAAATCTGCCAGTAGATGTGGGGATGATGTATCAGTTCCTCGCTATTTTGATGCAAGTAGGTGCTGCTGCTGGTGTTGCTGGTAATATTGGGAATAATTATGCTAAGCTGAGCATAGACTACACCAACTTAGGTGGAAAGCTGTTTATGGGAGCGAAGTATGCTATCGAAGTGGAGAATTGGTTGTTGCATTGCGAAAGAATATTTGTCGATTTGGGTTTAGAAGATGAGCAGAAGAGAAGGTTGGCCTCTAGGAAATTGCAAGGGTCAGCACTTCACTGGTGGAATGGTGTGACTGCCGGAGTTCCGGAGGAAGAGTTGACTTGGACTAATTTTCGAAGGAGATTCGAACAGAGGTTTATTTCTGAAGTTGCCAAGTCAGCATTGATGAGAAGGTTTATGGATTTAGTTCAGGGAGACATGTCAGTTATTGAGTATGCAAATAGATTTGATGAGCTATCTCGATATGGATATGCTACTATAGATACTGACATCAGAAGGAACGGAAGGTTCATTCGGGGACTGAGGCCCGAGCTTGCTAGAGTGACCCTGACTCATATCCGTGACCCCTGTAATGTGGTGGTGGAGATGACCATTCGCCATGAAGAAATGTTTGCTATGTGTGCTAGAGAAAAGCCAGTTGAATCCTAAGGTCCTCAAGGAAAGAAGAGGAAGTTCTTAAAAAAGAAAGGAGCCCAGAAGGAAGATTCAACCAAGAAGTCAAAAGCTGATTTAGTTTGCTACAAATGTGACAAGAAGGGTCATTTTGCAAATGAGTGTCGGTCAGGCAAGGGGCAGAAGAAGGCTGCGGATAAGAAGCATGTTAAGTGCTACAACTGTGATAAAGTTGGGCATTACAAGAACCAGTGTCCAGAGCCAGTTAGGGCAGAAAAAGGAAAGGTTTTTGTTATTGGACCACCTTCTTCTTCAAGACCAACTATAGCAGATAAGGGAAAGACTGTGATGGAAGGTACATTTTTGATTCAAAGTATTCCAGTTAGGATACTATTTGATACCGGTGCATCACATTCATTTATATCCCAGAATTTGGATAATAAGTTATGCTTAGATCCCACTCACCTTGTTTCTTCCTTAAGGGTTGCAAGTTCAATAGGAGGGTATGCAACTCTAGGGATGAGATGTGACCAGTTAGAACTTGATTTGTTAGGTTATATGTTTGCATGCAGTTTGTATGTTTCTGATTTCGTAGATTTTGGGATCATTTTGGGCATGGATTGGTTGGATAGATATGAGTCTAGGATATTTTGCCAGGATGGGAAAATATCATTAAGGCATCCAAATAGTCATAGCCAAATCATCTTCTCAGTAGAGAATTCCGACCGAAGTGTATGTGTTGTGTTAAATGCCTTGGAAGCAGCAGAAGAGCTATGTCAGGTTTGAGTTGCAAGAGAGTTTGCAGATATATTTGAGCCGATCACAGGACTACCACCGAAATGAGCTATTGAGTTTCGGAAAGATCTTGTACCAGGAGCTGAACCTATCAGTAGACCACCTAGTAGAAAGACACCAACTGAGATGAAAGAATTGAAGGTGCAGCTAGTGGATCTATAAGGAAGGAATTTTATTAGACCAAGCAGTTCGTCTTGGGGAGCGGCCGCAATTTTCGTCAAGAAGTCAAATGGGTCATTGCGGAGGTGCATCGACTACCGTAAGCTGAATGAAAGGACGATCAAGAATAAGTATCATTTGCCGTGAATTGACGATCTGTTTGATCAGTTGAGTGGATCCAGAGTGTTTTCCCAATTGGATTTAGCAACGAGGTTCCATCAATTGAGAGTGACAGAGGACAGTATTCCTTTGACAGCATTTCGAACTAGGTATGGTTCGTATGAATGGTTAATGATGTTATTAGGGTTGACGAATGCACCTGCTTTCTTCGTGGATTTGATGAACCGAGTTTTCCGAGAACACTTGGATAGGTTCGTATTGGTATGCATAGATGGCATTCTGGTGTACTCAAAAGATGAGAGAGAGCATGAAGATCATCTTAGAGTAGTGCTTGAGACGCTGAGGCAGCATCAGCTAAAGGCGAAGTTTTCCAAATGTCATTTTTGGAAGAAAGAGGTCAATTTTCTTAGTCATGTAGTTTCGAAGGAGGGTTTGGCAGTAGATCAGTTAATATCGAAGCTGTCAATAATTGGAAGAGACCAGAGATGGTAACCAAGATCAGAAGTTTTCTCGGACTTGCTGGCTATTACCAGAGATTCATTAGAGATTTTTCGCGGATAGTAGCACCTTTGACTAAGTTGATCAAAAAGGATGTGAAGTTTATTTGGTTTAACAAATATGAAGAAGGGTTCCTTAAGTTAAAGCATTTGTTAACCAATGCACCAGTGCTAGTATTTCCAAATGGAAACCAAGGGTTGGTGGTGTACACTGATGCATGTAGATCGGGATTGGGAGCTGTGTTGATGCAGAATGGTAAAATCATTGTCTATGCTTCTTGACAGCTTAGACCGCACGAGGTGAGATACCCAACTCATGATTTGGAGTTAGCTGCGGTGATCTTCGCATTGAAGATTTGGAGACATTATCTCTTAGGGGAGAGATTTGAGCTATACACTGATCATAAGTCCTTAAGATATTTATTCTCTCAAAAGGAGTTGAATATGCGACAGTAGAGGTGGCTGGAGTTTTTGGCGGCTTATGATTTTGGTATAGAATATACTCCCGGGAAAGTAAATAAGGTACTTGATGCTCTTAGCAGGACATCAAAATGTGGTGCAAGCTATGTTGGCAGAATGAAGGATTTAGAAGCTTTGGCTACATGTAGTATGAAGTCAAGATCAACTGCTGATTCTAGTCAGAGTACTGCTATGTTGACCTGTTTAGAGATTCGACCAATGCTGATTGAGAGAATAGCTTCTAAACAAAAAGAGGATCCAGAATTAGCTGAGAAGATTAGAAGACTCGAGGTGGGATCTGAGACTGGTGATCTTAAGGGTTTTGGCATCGACCAGAGAGGATGGTTGAGGAAGAAAGGACGCTTATGTGTTCCAAATGTAGAGAACTTAAGAAAAGAAGTTCTAAGAGAATTTCATCGATCCAAGTTTACGATTCATCCTGGAGGAAACAAGATGTATCAAGATATGAAGTGGAGGTTCTATTGGGAAGGCATGAAGAGGGATGTTGGTTTATGGGTTAGGTAGTGTGCCAACTATCAACAAGTGAAAGCCGAACACCAAAAGCCAAGCGGGTTGCTTCAGCCTTTAGAGATTCCAGTTTGGAAGTGGGATTCTATATCCATGAATTTTATAGATGGGTTGCCAAGGTCGAATAGAGGAAATGAAAGCATATGGGTCATAGTGGACAGATTGACCAAAAGCGCCCATTTCATTCCAGTTAAGTCAACCAGGATGGCACCTATTTTGGTGAAGTTGTTTGTGAAGTACATAGTTAGACTTCATGGAATTCCTAATAGCATAGTCAGCGACAGAGATGCATTATTCACTAGTGAGTTTTGGAGAAGTCTACAGAGAGTATTAGGTACCAAGCTCAAAATGAGTAAAACATATCACCGACAAACGGATGGACAGACTGAAAGAGTCAATAAAGTACTTGAAGATTTATTGAGAACTTGTGTACTAGACTTTGGTGGATCTTGGGAATATCACTACATTTGATTGAATTTTCCTATAATAATAGTTATCAAACTAGTATAGGAATGGTGCCTTTTGAAGCTTTGTATGGAAAGCCATGCAAATCACCAGCATATTGGTCAAAGACTGGAGACAGGTTAGTCTTAGATCCAGATTTGGTTAGAGAGGTGTCAGAGAAGATTGAGTTGATCTGAGAACGAATGAAGGAAGCTCAATCCAGACAAAAGAGTTACGCAGATAAAAGATGTAAAGACATAGAGTTCCCAGTTGGAGACAGAGTTTTTATTAATGTGTCACCGATGAACTAAGCGATACGATTCGGAAAGTCAGGGAAGCTGGCAGCAAAATATGTTAGTCCATTCCAGATTATAGAGAGGATTGGAAAGCTCGCATACAAAGTAGAGTTGCCGAGCAATATGGCATGTGTCCATAATGTATTTCATGTATCTCATCTTCGCAAGTATGTGCATGATCCATAAATTACTATTCCTCTGACAGGGTTGGATGAGTTGATAGTAGAGCCTAATTTGACAGTTGTTAGACAACCAATTCGGATTGTGGCGAAGGATGAGAAAAGATCGAGATCCAAGACAGTCAAGTTGGTGGAAGTTTAGTGGAGTGACAACGAGAAAGACTATACTTGGGAGACAGAGGACAGGATTCGAGATATTTATCATGATCTGCTTTAAGGGTATGTCTATGTTAGATTTATATACATGATCACTAGTCAGATAGACTAGTATGGTTGTTAGGAGTTGTTACAGATGATTGCTATGGTTAGTATTTAGTCCTTATTGAATTTTGGAGGACAAAATTCTTTAAGGAGGAGAGCCCTGTAACATCCCTAATTTTTAAATAACATTATTCGGGATATTTAATTCGATAAATTAAATATAATATAAAGGTTAAGTGATAAGGGGATTGAGGTTTGAATAAAATTAAGTTGTCGTGCTTATTAATTTAATTGGGTTAAAGAATGGTTTAAAGATTAATTAAATTATGTAAGGGTATAATGGGATTTAACTACACCTAACTATACCCTTATATATATATATATATATATATATGTTTACCTCTTAAGCCACTAAGACTCATAAACATTTTCACAAAAATAAACACGTAAGTAAAGTTAAGTATCCGGCCATTAACAAGAAGAGAAGAAGTGGAAATTCAAGAAAAGAAAAAGAATTAAAGAAGGGGGAATCAAACTTATATCAATCCACTTTCCTTATCAAAGATTAAGGTGAATAATAATTTCCATCTTTATTTGTTGAATATATGATGTTTTATGATGATATGCTTGAATTATGTTTTGTTTAAATTTAAATAAGATTGTTTAAATGATGGTTCATATGGTTTTAGACCAAAACCGTGTGATATTAATGTTTAAATGCGATGGAAAAATTATATGCCATGCAAAACATTATTTTAGAGTTGAGTTTAAAGTTTGATAAATTTCCAAGCTTTGGAAAGAATATTATGAATTTTTGAATAAAAATGTAGCACGTTGGGTTTATAAATTTATTTCAGAAAATATACTGAGAATTTGGGTTTGAAATTTTGATATGTTATATAACATGATCAAAGTGAATTTCTATTATTTTTGGGGATTCTTCTTAAGTGATTTGATATACAAATTAAATTATTTTGAGAAGAGGATCTAAATGATTTAATTATATTTGCAATGGAAGGTTTTATCTGTAAAATTTTAAGTTTGGTACTTATCCAAAATAATAAGGCGGTTAGTATTGAAAAGCATGGGAAAATTTAAGGCAACTGTTAGCACCAAAATTGGTCACTAACCTCGTTGAGAAAGATTGTGTAGAGATATAAGTGATGAAGATAAATTTAAACAAGGAAGAATATGCTAATTTGAATGCAGAAAGTAAGAACACCGGATTTATAGTGGTTCAGCGTAATTGCCTACGTCCACTTAGAGGTTAAACTTTATTGCTTTTCTTGATGATTGATTACAAATACAATCCGTAGATCAAATACTTGAATACGATTGCTAAGTAAAGAGGATGAGTCTTGAAAGTGGCAGAGTCTCCCCAGTGTTCCCGAAAAAAGGTCCATTTCACTGTGCCCCTGCCTCTCTATTTATAGACGAAGGTGGGTTGGACTTCTCTGGTGGGCCTAGTAGCTGAATAACTCGGTCCAAATAGTGTAAGTCCTATGCGTCGAACCAGATAGGCCGAACGACAGAATGCCGAGCCTCCCCCTTCATGCCGAACGAGGTGAGGCCGGACACTCTGAATGCCGAACATCCGTTTGTACCGAATGACCTTGGATGACGAGCTGCAGGTGATTGCCGAACGAGACACGTACCGGACGAGATGTGGTGTTGAGTGAGGGATGTAGGTCGAATGAGGCTGGAATGCCGAACAGTCCAGGAATGCCGAGCGCACCTTGTAGGCCGAACGTTCATGGATGCCGAGCATTCTTCATATGCCGAACGTCCTTTGGCCGAACGATGTCTTTGGTTGAATGTTCTTTGGTTGCCGAACGATCTTATGCCGAGCGTTCTTCTTTGGCTGAACGGTATTCAATATCGAACGTGTCTCGATGCCGGACGCTCCTAAATGCCGAACGCTATCCCATGCCGTACGCCCTTTAGATGCCAAACGATGTGCTCGTGCCGAACGGTCTTAACATGCCGATGCTCATTATTTAACCGAACGATGGGGATGCCGAGTACTAAGTTGCCTGGTCAATCCCCAGGAAACACTTGCCCCCCAAAGTGTATTACGTAACCGAACGTGATACGCTTTGAATTACGTAACCTCCATGCTCTGCTTCGAACCTTGGTTAAATCTTCTTGGAGATGCCTTCTTGAGAATATCAGTAGTGGAGGTGTGTGCCGAACGTGGCATAAATGTCGAACGATGCAGTCGAAGCCGAACACTCTTCATGTGCCGAACGACTTTGTGTGCCAAGCCAAACGTTGCGGCTTTGACCGGTTCCACCGGATATAGCCTTTTCGACTTCTTCTTCTTCCCTATAAAGGCCGGCACCTTCTTCCTTCTTCTATTTTCACATTTTCAACACCGCTGCCTTGTACTTGCTGACATTTCTAGTTAACATCCTTCAACGATTCATCAATCCTTTCCAAGCCTTCGACCTACCAACTAGGTATCGATTCTTCCGTCTAAATCCTTCCCATAGCTTAAAACGGTTTTTACGCTCGAGTTCCTTAATCGATAGGGTGAATCGAGCCTTGATTAAGGTACTCTAAGAGTTTTTAGAGTTAAACGATGAGGGTGGAAGGAAGAGTGAGTTGAGATGAGCTTTCTAGGAAGCTGTTGGGAGATGTGTTGTGGTTCGGAATAAATCTCTTATGCCGAACGAGATTGGAGGAAGAAAGAATATAAATGAAGTAGGAGATGGTTAGGGGCGTCGAATAGTAAGGTCTGACATGACTTGTCGAACGATCGGTTCTCGTTGTTCGGGCGTGGATGGTGGAAGAGAGGAAAAATTGAAGGCTGTGGCGAGTGTTGAGGCTCGACGTAATACAGGTTCGGCGTGACACACCGTATGCCGAACGATGGGATGGAAGGTTAGGGAGGAAGCATGAGTTAGTGGGGATGCTGAGTGTCGTTTCGGAAGAACAGAATCTTGGCCGAACGATGCTTTGCCGACCGCTAACTAGTTTGAACGATAGTCAGGCCAAACGAGAATTGGCCGAAATTTTTTTTGGCCGAACTGTAGCTTGGCCGAACAATCATAAATGCCGAACCATACCAAAGCCGAACGATTATAAATGCTGAAACATCCTTAGGCCGACCAACGTAAATGCTGAACCATACTTAGTTCGTTCAAACATAAATGCCGAACAAGCAAGGCTGAACAATCATAAATGTCGAACCACACTCAGGCCGAACAACATAAATGCCGAACAATCAATTGCCTTGCCTTATCACATAACAGAACAAAGACAAGGACTCTAGCATACTAGCATATCAAACTTATCCAGACTATTAACTCCCTAGCTTCAGTAGACATAAACCCGAACTTAGATTGACTGATCGCCATAAGGTAGGCTTTTAGAGACGGTCAGCGATGACGGTCTTCGAAGGCGATGATTTGAAGTTCAGTCCTATATCTGTAACCTTGTGACTTTCAAATTTCCAACGCTTATACACGATTGATTTCTCTAGTTCACACACCACGTAGGGGAGGAATATTCGTGTTGTTAATTCTAACGTTGAACATTTTTCAAGTATAGTTCTCACAGGTGCTTTGCCAGATTCACTATTTATTGGAGATGTCTAAAAAATCTAGCTCCACCACTATCTCTAATAGGCCTGGGCCGTCTTCAAAGCAAGAAGTCGCGGACACTTCAAATCCGTCGACTTCCCCCGCTCATAACTTAGCTCCCGATGCCCTGGAGGCATTGATTCTCTTGGATAATCCGATCGACTCACAGGCTTCGAAGATTAACGAAGTCGCGCTTCGGCGAATATGCTCCATCCACGGAATCCCTATTGCCGACGTGTTGGTCCCGTCGAGGCATGATCGTCCTCATATGCCCCCAGTCGGATATACTGCTTGTAATAAGTTTATGTGCTGGATGGGCAGCGTGCCTCCATTCAATCTATTTCTTCGGGACGTGTTGCAATACATAGACATCGCCCCATCGCAGCTGCATCCAAACGGCCACGCGTTCATATACGGGACCTACCTACTTTTCATGGCCGTCTTCTCTAGGCCTCCAACTTCCGGCGACATCAGATATATTTATATGATCAAGAAGCGGAAAGATAGCCCCTCCTTTGTGTTCCTCGAGCCGTACCACAAATGCCAGATTTTGACCGGAGCATGTAGCAAATTTGCCCTGTACAAACAGGAATGGTTCTATGTGCATTGCCCTCCTGGTTTCGCGAGGAGATGGGTTGAAGGCAGTAAGTCTTTTCCCTCAGTCGGCATTCGCGCTCTATCGGAGTTATGCTTTTTCTAACTTCTTGTTTCATCTTTTCAGGTATCAACCCACGTCCTGAGGGCCGAGGATATTCTGAGACGGAGAAGCCATTAGAGCTCTTCCTACCGAGGAACGGGACATCCGAACCCTCCTCTCAAATGAGTCGTTATCGAGATTCGGACTGTTAGCAGGAGGGCGCCGGATTAGTCTTCCTGAGGGCGTCTCCATTCCCAAGTCCGCATCCGGTAAAGGGAAAAAACTAGCTAAATCGTAATCACACCATACCCCTGACGTACAGGAAGGGGAGAAAATCAAAGAGAGTGAAGTTCCTGAAACACAAGGCGAGAATGTGGGTCCTACTCAGGACCCGCTGGTCGAAGTGCATGATATTGAAACGTCATATTCCCCTTCAAAGGGGAAAAAGAAATTGACGTATAAGATACGGAAGGAGAAAGTTGGTGGAACTTCCAAAGTTACGCTCATCCCGCCAGAGAAAGAGGCTTCTTCACAGCACATGGAAAGTTCTTTAAAGGGTCTGTCGAACCTTACCATTCCCGACGATCTACTCAATTATGGTTTCGACGATCCAGAAGCCCTTAAGTTTCATTCGCCCACTAGAGGCGACACGGGAGTTCAACCCCTAGTTCAGGGAGATAACACTCCAATCAGTAAAGATAAAGGAACTGGTCCGTCGGGGGGAACACTAGGACACACACGCACTTCACCATACACTTCAATTTTTTGTCGTTACCCCGATTTTTCCTAACTCGTCGTTATTTTCATTCTATGCAGGTGACATGGGGCGCTCCCACGGGTTCGATCGCCTCCACGGTTCTTCTGTATTTCACCATCCGGGACGGGATTCAAGCTCCGGTAGACGTAGGGACAGAGACGATTACGAAGATCGAGACAACCGTCCTCGTGATTCGTCTTATCGAAAGAAAACATATTCGCAGTCTTCATATTCTCGTGATCCCCCTCCTCAAACTGAACCAGATAGAGAAAAACTTTCGCAGAAGGGGTCTCAACTCGATGTCTCCCGAGAACAACATTCTGGTTCGTCGAGCACACGACAATCTCGGGAACATCGGAAAAGAATAGAACTTTCAAAGCCTTCTCCCCCTGTTACTGCGGCTGACCCAACGATAGCAGAGAAGATGGTCGATCTTAAGGCTAAATTCCCAAAAATCTTCTTTGACGGCCTGAAATTCCTCCCAGCTATTCACCACATCCCAGGGCACGTCAAACAGAGTGCCCTCGCCTGCAACAACGATGTCTATGTTCAACATGACGCGTTTGCACATTTGGTCGAAAAAGTATCGGAAGTATCCATTGAGCGCCAACAGGAGATTGACCGTTTGAAGTTGGAAGCTGGCTTTGACGAGGATATCATCAAGAGTCAAGATGAAGAGCTTGCTTCGTATAAGTCGAAACTTGAAGCCGCAGAGCAGAGTGCAAAAGACACTGCCGAGGCCGTCACTCGTCTAGAGGCGACCCATAAAAAGGAACTTGATGAAGCAGTCCAGCGCAGTGGAGCCCTTGCCTTAGAAAAAGATTCTATCCAGAAAGAAAAGGACGCGCTTGCCCTGCAAGTCAGAGAGTTGAAAGAGCTATTCTCTAAGGAGAAAGAAGAGAAATTAGCCGCTCAAGAAGAGTCCCAACGATACTACAACGAAATTGTTGCTACACGGCTCTTAAAAACAAAGCTCGATGATGAACTTGCTAAGGTTGAGATAATGAAAGACGAAGCCCGTGAGGAGGGCAAGAGAAAAGCTGCTGAGGAGATTGACTCTCGCCTCGAAGCAGTTGCAGAGGCCGGTAGAGAAGAGGTCAAGTGCATGTTTGACCCGCTGATTGCCGAATACAACGCCCGCGTCCTTATGCACCGCGACTTGACATTCCTAGGCAAGGGCTATCTTGAATCTCTAGCTGAGGCCTGGGAGACTTTAATAAATATCAGAAAGATCGAGTCGGGCATTGAGGAAATCGATGAGGAGGCTTTGGTGAGAGAATTTCTCAAAGGGAACGAGCCAGCGGACTTATCAGCAGCTTTGGCTCTTTATAGTAAAGGCTCTCCCCTATCTAAAGGGAAAGACGACGAAGCTGATCCATCTGGGGCTAAGGCTGCAGCTCCTCCTTCTGCTGCTCCTCTATCTGCTCAATCGGTCGGTCGACCAACACTTGACCCATTTGAACAGCATGCCGGCTATGATCCGGAAGATCCCGGGCTTGGCGTTCATGTGCTATCCCCTATTCTAGAGGGTGAAACTCCACGCGCAACTGATAGCCAGCCAGAACCCGGTATAAACTCTTTTTTTTAGAAGTTCAAAGATCTGTCACTTTCTGGTAGCGGTTATTTATCCTAATGTTCGTTCTTTATGTTTTTATGCAGGCCACTCTGATCTTGAACGAACTCCGAGGAGCGACGACGCCAAGGAGGAGGCAGGGAAAACAAGCGATGTCGCTCATGCGGGAGTAACTCCCGGCCCTGATGCTCAAGTGATCGGGGCGCTAGATGACGATAAGTTTGACACTTCATCTCCCGTTAAAGGGAGTGATGAAATCGAGATCACTGGCGCCTCAGAACATACTTCGAAGATGAGCATGAAGGAGCGACTCGTAGAAGAAGAGAAAAAGAAGTTCGAGATCAAGGTCGAGCCTCAAATACTGGAACTTACCGACCCGCGGAATAGACCTCTGAAAATCATTCTCCCTGGAAAATCCAAACCGCTGGATGTTCCTTCTCCCACTCCTGACTCCGCTTCTTTGGCAAATAAAAAATCCAAGAGGAAGCGTGAGGGAGAGGAGTCATCTGAGCAAACAAAGGAAGACAAGAAGAAGAAGCCGAAGAAATAGCCACTATACTCGTTCAACGAGATTTTGTTTAGGCCTTATAACTACTTTTACTTTTTCGTTTCCGTAATTTGTGTAGATAGAAATTTTGACTCCAAGTTTTGGAGGAGTAGTTGTGGAATCCTATCTTGGATTATTGAATAAAGTTTAGTTTCTTTATCACTTGAACGATTCTTTTGCTTTCTTAGCTTTCTGTATAACTGTGGTCGAAACTCAAGTTCTTATGAGTCCCATGATTTCCCAATCCATTTTCACATTGTTCGAACAATCTTTGGGTACTTAGAATTTTTCCTAATCCGCGCTCCGGGGATTTAGAGTAATTTCGGTCCGCATTCAGGGGATTTAGAGTACTCCGGTCCGCTATCAGGGGATTCGGAGATTCGAGTCGTTTATACTCTAGCCCGCGCTCCGGGGACTTAGAGTACTCCGGTCCGCTCTCAGGGGACTCGGAGATTGAAGTCGTTTATACTCTAGTCCGCACTCCGGAGACTTAGAGTACTCCGGTCTGCTCTCAGGGGACTCGGAGATTGAAGTCGTTTATACTCTAGTCCGCGCTCCGAGGACTTAGAGTACTCCGGTCCGCTCTCAGGGGACTCGGAGATTTAAGTCGTTTATACTCTAGTCCACACTCCGGAGACTTAGAGTACTTCGGTCCGCGCTCAGGGGACTCGGAGATTGAAGTCGTTTATACTCTAGTCCGCGCTCCGGGGACTTAGAGTACTCCGGTCCGCTCTCAGGGGACTCGGAGATTTAAGTCGTTTATACTCTAGTCCGCACTCCGGAGACTTAGAGTACTCCAGTCCGCGTTCAGGGGACTCGGAGATTTGAGTCGTTTATACGAGTTCGTACATCATACGGAATAATGTAACTCCAGCTATTCATCACCAGATTATAAGGTACAGAAACATTAATAATTCGTGGAACAGATGGCTTCAAGCCTTTATTAATGAAACAAACTAAATTGTCCAACTACACACTAAAAAGGAAACTAAGAATCAGTGGAATAAAAACATATAGCAAACAATTGTACCTAAAACAGAAAAGAAACAGGCTAAATGTAATAATGTCGCAAATGTTCACTGTTCCACGCTCGGGGAGTGTCATGCCATCAACGGTCGCTAGCTTGAAAGTTCCCTCTCCAAGCTTTCGTTCAACGACATATGGACCTTCCCAGTTGGGATTCATACGTGATGGTACCAGGAAAACTCGTTTCAAAACGAGATCACCCACATTAAAGATCCTTGGGCGGACTTTGTTGTCGTAATATCGCTTGACTCGGTGCTTATGTGCTGCCACCCTTAGTTCAACCTCTTTACGTTTTTCGTCGATGCAGTCCAGTGATTCCGACAAGAGATCCTGATTCGTCCTAGGATCATAATATGTCACTCGATGCGATGGAACTTCAAGCTCCACGGGTATAACGGCTTCCGAGCCGTATGCCAATGCGAATGGAGTATGGCCAGTCGCGGACTTGTGGGTAGTTCTATAAGCCCATAATGTTGTTGGGAGTTCATCTACCCACTTGCCCCCGGCTTTTTCCAAACGCTTCTTCAGTATGGACTTGATTATTTTGTTTACGGCTTCAACTTGTCCGTTAGCTTTTGGATGTGCAACGGCGGCGAACTTCTTCTCAACGCCGTACTTCAAATAGAAATCTTTAAATTCTCTGCTTTCAAACTGCGTTCCATTGTCCGTAATGATGGTTCGAAGGAGACCAAAGCGGCATATAATGTTTCGTACAACGAAATTAATGACCTTCTTAGAGGTGATTGTGGCTAAAGATTCTGCCTCGGCCCATTTTGTGAAATAGTCGACTGCAACTATCGCGTATTTTGCACCACCTTTGGATATAGGCAAAGAGCCGATTATGTCGATTCCCCAGATTGCAAATGGCCAGGGACTAACCATTTGTGTGAGTTCTGTTGGTGGAGCTCTCGGGATTTTCGCATATCTTTGACACTTGTCACATTTTCTTGCATAGTCTGCAGCGTCCCGATTTACAGTTGGCCAATAGTATCCATAGCGGAGGATCTTTTTTGCTAGTGTTTGCCCCCCAGTATGGTCGCTGCATTCTCCTTCGTGAAGCTCCTTCAAGACCCGCTTTGTCTCATCATGGGCAATGCATCGTAATAAGGGGACCGAGAACCCCTTCCGATACATTACTCCATCCTGCATCACATATCATGCGGCTTTCCAAATGACATGTCGTCTTCCACTCCTTTTTTCTGGCAAAGTCCCGGTCGTCAGGTATAGTTTGAATGGGGTTATCCATGACTCCCTCTCGATTCCTGTTTCCAACACAAAATCAACTTTCATCGCGTCTATGCTTGGAGCATGCAAGGTTTCAACGAGAACCAATCCCATTTGCTGTGCATCGCCAGTGCTTGCGAACTTAGCCAATGAGTCGGCTTCTTTGTTCTGTTCACGCGGGACATGCGAAATGTCATAATGTTCGAGGTTCGACAATAGTTCCTGAACCAGAACAAGGTACGGAGCAAGCTTCTGTCCCCTTGCTTGGTTGTCTCCTCGCACTTGGTACACCACCAGTTGCGAGTCACAAAAGATTTCAACTGATTTAACCCCAAGTTCTCCAACGAGTTTTAAGCCAGCAATCAGTGCTTCATATTCTGCTTCATTATTCGTAGCCGAGAAATTGAGCTTCAAAGCGTAACAAATCAATCGATTTTCTGGAGTTATGAGAACCACACCAGCTCCGAAGCAACGGTCATTTGATGCCCCATCGGTGTACAATTTCCATCGAATGGGGGGAATGACACTGTGATTATCTGGTTCGTCAGATACAGTAAACTCAGCGATGAAATCTGCTAATGCTTGCCCTTGTATGGTTCTTCGTGGCAGGTAGGTAATATCGAACTGACTCAACTCGATATTCCATTTTAACATCCTTCCAGAAAGTTCTGGTCGTTGGAGTACCTGCCGTAAGGGCTGAATGGTATAAACACTGACTGAGTGTGCTTGAAAGTATGGACGCAGCTTACGTGATGCAATCACCAAGCAATAGGCCAATTTCTCAATTTTAGGGTAATTTCTTTCTGCCCCCGTTAAACGTTTGCTAACGTAATACACCGGCTTTTGGATCCGGTCCTCCTCGCGGACTAAAGCCGCACTTATAGCATGCGGGGACACGACCAAGTATACATACAACATCTCGTGGTCTATTGGTTTCGAAAGCATTGGAGGACTCTCAAGATGCCTCACCAGATCTCGGAATGCTTCCTCACAGTTGGATGTCCATTCGAAATTTCTCTTCCCTTTCTTTATTACATCGAAGAAGGGAATGCACTTATCCGTGGCTCTGGATATAAATCGGCTCAGCGCAGCCACCTTTCCATTCAAGCTTTGCACCTGTTTTATAGTTCTGGGCGCTTGCACATCTCGAATAGCTTGAATCTTTTCCGGGTTAGCTTCAATTTCCCTAGCATTAACAATGAATCCCAAAAACTTCCCTGACGCAATGCCGAAGGAACACTTCAGAGGGTTGATCTTCATCCCGTAATATCTAAGTATATCGAACATCTCTGCTAAGTCTCGAATGTGGTCGTTTGACTGTCGTGACTTCACGAGCATGTCATCCACATAGACTTCCATCGTTCTACCAAGCTGGTCTTTGAACATTCGATTCACCAAACGCTGATAGGTCGCTCCTGCGTTTTTCAATCCGAAAGGCATTACTACATAGCAATATAGTCCAACGTCTGTGACGAAACTGGTGTGTTCTTGGTCTGGAATATGCATCGGGATTTGATTGTATCCCGAGTATGCATCCATGAATGATAACAACTCGTGTCCTGCAGTGGAGTCGACCAACTGATCAATCCTAGGCAACAAGAAACTGTCCTTGGGGCATGCTTTGTTCAAATCGGAATAGTCTACGCAAGTTCTCCATTTCCCGTTCGCCTTTTTCACCAGCACGTGGTTCGATACCCATTCAGGGTAGAGGGCATCGCGGATGAACCCATTGGCTTTGAGTTTGTCCACCTCCTCTCTGAGAGCAGCGGACCTCTCTGGGTCCATTCCTCTCCTCTTTGGTTTAACCGGGACGTACTTCGGGTCTATGTTCAACATATGACTCGTAATAGCAGGAGAAATCCCGCACATATCAGAATGCGTCCAGGCGAAAACATCAAGATTTGCTCGGAGGAAATCACTAAGGTCTTCAGTCATTGCGGGGCCGAGTTGTGATCCGATCTTCAGTACTCACGACGGATCGTCTCGGCTGACTGAAATGTCAATTGTTAACTCAGCCGGCGCTGCCTTTTCTTCCCTGGGTTTCTCATCGTCGTCTCTCGGATCTATGTCTCTGAAGATCCGAGAATTATGCCCGAGCCAGGGCTCGGGCATTACTTGTCAATTGTCAGTATTATGGATGCGGACGGTATTGTCCGCAACCTTTCCTTTCTCCCTCCGATGGGCCTCTCGGAGCTCAGCCACATAACATGCACGACCAATCGCCTGGTCGCCATGAACAACACCTACTCCTTTGTCAGTCAGAAACTTCAAAGTCAAGCACCATGGGGCTAATGCTGCCCTAAACTCAGCCAGGGCCGGTCGGCCCAAGAACACATTGTACGGAGAATCCACATCCAAAACTACAAAGGGTAGGATTCGCACCCTCCGACGCTCGCCTTGTCCCAGTTCAACTGGTAACTCAACATACCCCACTGCATCGGTCGTTGCGCCATTAAAGCCATGTATACAAGCTTTAGACGGTTTCAAATCCTTCGTTTCCATCTTCATCTGGTCATAAGCCTTCTTGAAGATGATGTTGACAGAACTTCCACAATCAATCAAAATTCTTTTCACATAAGCTGGTCCGATTGTCGTAGATATGACCATCGGATCGATGGTAGGAGCCTCTTCTTGGTCAGCATCTCTGCTCTTGAATACTATATCGTCTGTCATCACGCGCAGCTGTTTAGTAGGGGTCCCATCCTCTACGTTGGAACAACACTCGAAATCTACGTGCTTCAGGGAACTAGCATACCGCTCCATCTCTTGCCAGTTCTTATCCGCAGGGTGAGGCCCGCCGATGATCGTGTTTATTACCAGTCTGCCCACAGTCCGGGCAGGCTCCTCGGGATGACGCGGGGCTGGTGCACGACCTGGGTTGGATGTGCCCTGTCCTCCTTCCTTTGGACTCTTCACAAACTCCTGTAACTTTTTCTGCCTAATCAACTTCTCTATAGCGTCGTGTAGGTGTCTGCACTCTACCTTATTGTGCCCATAAGTCTTATGGAAGCGGCAGTATTTCCTAGTCCGCCTTTGTTCTTCGGTTGACTTTTTTGGATGCGGCTTTCTGTACTGAAAAGTATTGCAAGTTGATAGGTAAATGTTCTCAAGAGACGCATTCAGCGGGGTATACTCGTTGTAGGTCGGAATTCTCGGCTTCCACTTCCCTGCTTCTCTCTTCTTCCCTTGATTTCTTCCTCCAGATTCCTTAGGTTGCCCGGGCTTGTTCTGGACATTGACTTGAACTTTTCCCGAGTTATCTCCGGACTGCTTCACAGCAATGTTGCTTTTCACGGACTCCTGGACAGGCCCCGGTGCCTTATCTCGCCTTACCCACCGGGCTTCCTCTCTTCTTATGAACTGATGTGCCTTCGAGTAAAAACGCTCTAGCGTAGTCGGAGGTTTTCCTGCCAGCCAGTCTCCAAACTCTAAATCCGGATCCACGCCTCGCATCACAGCCATAAGAATTGCATGATCATTGGGATTGCTGACTTCAGTTGCCGCAACATGGAATCTTTGTAAATACTCCTTCAATGACTCCCTAGGAGCCTGGATTACACTTGATAGAGACATCACGTCCTTTGGACGAGTAGTGTATATCCTGAACTATTCTATAAACTTCTTCGCCAACTCCTCGAAACTGGATGCGGACCGCGGAGGAAGTCGGGTGAACCATATAGCAGCGATCCCAGATAGAGTAATTGGAAAGCATCTACACTTGGTTTCATCATTTGCTCTAGCTGAATCCATCATCCATTCGTACCTCATGACATGCTGTCTGGGATCAGTCTTTCCTTCATAAGCCGGGATAGTTGGCATACTAAACTTTCTGGGTATGCTGCCTGTAGAACAATGTCTGTGAACGGCTTATGACTTCTTGACACTCCCCAATCGTCGTTCGATAAGACTTGATTCTCTTTCATCAATTGTCTGATCATGGCTGTCAGGACTGATGTTTGTATGGAAGGTGGAAGGTTGGAGTATGTTCTACGTGACTGATCATGATGATGCCTCCTCTGCTGGCGATCTGCCAGATGTGCATCTTGAGGTTCGACATCGTTAGCATCTTGATGGTCTGGGCCTCTAGCCTCCACCTGCACTCCAGCTCCTAAGTTTCCAGCTCCGGCTTAGTCGCGGTCTCCAGCTGTTCGGATAGCAGCACCTGCCCGCGCAGTTTCAGTCTTACGGCGTCTACGCCTGGGAGGTTCATCGGACGAAGTTGAGCTGTCGGATGAGGAATAAGGAGCGGGATTGCCCCCTAGCATTCTGGTGCTATTGTTGAGTGAGTTGTGCCATGAGGTTGGCGTTGGCTTGCATCTGCTCTCCGAGTTGTCTCCTGCTTTCCCTGAGTTCTCTCATCAAGTCGTTGAACTCTATTCTGGTGACAACCGGCATTTGGTCCTGGGCGGTAGTCCCTGCACCTAGAATTGCTTGCTGATTGCTAGGTCCTGCTTGTTGCACGCTAGCAGTCTCGTGGGCGTCCGCATTATGAGAAGCTGATCTGGTACGTGGTCTTGCCATTGTAGAGTTATTGGTATGAACTCTGAGTAGAATCAACGGACGTCCTATGAATGAGTCAGATCTTCTTTGGGGGATTTATTCAATCCAGTAGCTTCAAAGCAGATCCTTGAGGTCTGAGAATTCAGCTCTCACTGAAAGCACCAAAGTGTTAGCACCAAAATTGGTCACTAACCTCGTTGAGAAAGATTGTGTAGAGATATAAGTGATGAAGATAAATTTAAATAAGGAAGAATATGCTAATTTGAATGCAGAAAGTAAGAACACCGGATTTATAGTGGCTCAGCGTAATTGCCTACGTCCACTTTGAGGTTAAACTTTATTGCTTTTCTTGATGATTGATTACAAATACAATCCGTAGAACAAATACTTGAATACGATTGCTAAGTAAAGAGGATGAGTCTTGAAAGCGGCAGAGTCTCCCCAGTGTTCCCGAAAAAAGGTCCATTTCACTGTGCCCCTGCCTCTCTATTTATAGACGAAGGTGGGTTGGACTTCTCTGGTGGGCCTGGTAGCTGAATAACTCAGTCCAAATAGTGTAAGTCCTATGCGCCGAACCAGATAGGCCGAACGATGGAATGCCGAGCCTCCCCCTTCATGCCGAACGAGGTGAGGCCGGACACTCTGAATGCCGAACATCCGTTTGTACCGAATGACCTTGGATGACGAGCTGTAGGTGATTGCCGAACGAGACATGTACCGGACAAGATGTGGTGTTGAGTGAGGGATGTAGGTCGAATGAGGCTGGAATGCCGAACAGTCCAGGAATGCCGAGCGCACCTTGTAGGTCGAACGTTCATGGATGCCGAGCGTTCTTTATATGCCGAACGTCCTTTGGCCGAACGATGTCTTTAGTTGAATGTTCTTTGGTTGCCGAACGATCTTATGCCGAGCGTTCTTCTTTGGCTGAAAGGTATTCAATACCGAACGTGTTTCGATGCCGGACGCTCCTAAATGCCGAACGTTATCCCATGCTGAATGCCCTTTAGATGCCGAACGATGTGCTCGTGCCGAACGGTCTTAACATGCCGAACGCTCATTATTTAACCGAACGATGGGGATGCCGAGTACTAAGTTGCCTGGTCAATCCCCAGGAAACAGCAACTAATAAGAAGTTCACACGTAAGCATGTTAGTTGAGATAAGTTGCTTAATTTGACATTTAACCTAGAAAAACAGGTTCTGCCTCTATTAAGGGTACATTTCGCCCCTTCCCTTTCGCCTTTGACAAAGTCGAAACCCCATTAAGCCATAACTAATACATAGGGTATCATCCAGGTGGTACGTAGTGGATTTAAGAAAGGCGGAAGGTTTGGTGTCGAAAGCATGCTTCTGCTGGAGTCGATACCTTAGGTTGTTTTAAAAAGTTAAGCACCTGCCTTCGTTTTACTAAGCTTTCGAATTAGTCGATATGTATGTTTTTGGGAGGAGTTTTATAATGGCCTTCGAAGGGGTTGCCATGTTTGTTTTAAAAGAAAAAAGGGGTTTTGAAGGAGTTCCTTTAATTATAAATCAATGCTTTCGAAAGAAGGGGTTCCGACACACTCGAAGCCCTGCCGCCAATTCTTTTATCTTTCGACTGTATTGAAGTCATTAATGTACTCGAAAGATACTGTTTTTTTAAAGCTATATTAAGCTACTTCCTAAATGCTTTCGAAAGGGCTATGGGTTTCGAAGACAATGGCTTCGGAAGGGGTTTCGAAGCTATCCTTCAGTATTTTAAATATATACTTTCGACTCTGTCGAAGGGATGGTTCTGACACCATCATAAATTCCCTAACATTTTATATGCTAATGAATGGTTTCGAAAGAGATACTTTCGTTTATATTTACTTTGACCTAAATGATATTTTTAAAGGTAAATCCAATGATGTCGACAGGAGGGGGGCTTTCAATACTTTATGATGAGACACTTCCAATGGTTTCGAAGCTATGATTCTAATAATTAATAAGTAACACTTTATTATATTTGAAAGGTTTCGAAAGAAGGATTTTGAAGTGTTTTAAAAGTCAGGAGTATAATGTTTTGAAAAGAGATATATGCTTCTGAAAGAGGCTACCCAGTGAGGTCGAAAGCAAGGTTTCGATGATTTCGAAAGTATAGTTTTCAAAACAAATAACTCAACCTTATTTAAAAGCAAAACCATGGCATATTAATAAACAAAATAATTTGAAATGAAGTTTTTGAAGAATTTTAAATGGGTTAAAGGGACTAACCAAGTTATCGTAATTACTTCTTCATATATGTATATATTCACTTTGTAATGAGCCCAAAACGCTACTTTGGGAAAAGGCAGAATAACCAGTTAGGTTGACCCGGTAGTGATATAAATTAAAGATATTGGCAGGGGCCAATAGGTTCACAGCAATCTCATGAAAACTGTGTAAGGTAAATGATATTGGCAAGGGCCAATAGGTTCATAGTTAGCCCATGAAAACTATATATAATTGAAGACGTCGGTTAGACAGGTTTATAGTTAGCCCATGAAAACTATATCCGGATAAGAAAATGAAATATTGACATATAGTCAATAGGTTCCTAGTCAGCCCATGAAAACTAGGGTATAAGAAATGATATTGGAGTTATCAATACGTTCATAGTGATCCTTTGAAAACTATATAAGTGGATAGGAAGTCCATAAATGTTTAACCGGTTATTAGTCAGCCCATGAAAACTATTAGGTTAATAGTAATCCTAGAAACTATAAATATGACAGATAGTCAAAATGAATGGGGATGGGTAATCCAAAATTGATTCAATTGTTTTGCATATCATCACATAATAATTTTTTTAAATTGATTTAACCATTGTGGATGCAGGAGCACAGAAAATGGTTTATAAAAGTTTGTAAGGTACTAGTGAGGAAAACCCATTCCGCTAAGCGGCGTGATCTCACTAGATATCTAAATAATTTAAGATGGTAGATTATTATTCATACCAGGCTTTATGTCTGACTCGAAGTTTATGTTTTCCCCATAAACTCTCGGATACTCAATTGATTTTGAGTAGCTTGAGTTTGAGGTTTTCATGTACCTCTTAAGACGAATAAGCTTCTGAAGTCGTGCAGGAGGCATGTAGTTATTTGAACTCTCTCTCATATGATTCCGCTGTGCTGTTTTGTCAAGGCAAAGTTGTTTATTGCCTATTATATAATCCGATCACCAAGGGGCATCTTCATATGTCGCTCTTGAGGTATATTGTAATAATTATATTTTTCTGAACATGGTCAACGTTGTGGAATTATGTAAAGAATGTTGAAATGGGATTTTTGGAATGGAATGTAAAAGTTGTTTTGAAAATTTAAACTTTTTCCATATCCATGTGTTTATGGTATATCAATTTATCTAATATTACCGTATTTGGACGCCGAGGATTACTAACAATGGATGACTGCAGCATCTGTAGTCGTTAGTTTTGGGCCTCCAAGTGGGGGACGTTACATATATCGTAAACTTGTAATAGTCGGAATACACATCGATAAAGGATGGTAGTTCATGTCTAGTTATTCCATCCATTAGTTGGTCGATCCACAACAGTTTGAAGAAGTCACTAGGCATTCTTTGTTCAAGTCTAAGTATTTTATACTTGTTGCCCTTTTCCTATTTGCCTTTTTAACCAATATAATATTTGATACCCATTCCAGGTATAATGCATCGTGGATAAGGCCATTTGGGTTCATCTTATCCACTTCCTCCTTCAATGCAGCGTTTCACTTCGATTTCATACTACATCATTTTTGTTTCACTGGATGGTATATTGGGTTCATACTTATATCATAACACACGAATTTAGGCGAAATCCTGCACATATCGAAATGTGTTTAATCAAACTTGTCCTTGTTTGCTCGGAGAAACCATATCAGTTCCTTCCTCATCTACAACCTGAGCTGAGATCTGATTTTGAGAACCTATGAATAGCCATCTTCACCCACTCGAACCTTAATCATCAGCTCCACCGGATCCACCCTCGCCTCTTCTGACTCTTTATGTGGATCTATAGCTTTGTAGTATTTGCTAGTGGACCCGAGCTGAGGCTCAGGTGATAATTTCTAAGCATTAGTAGATTTGATGTAGAGAGTTTTCATTCCGTCCTTTCTTTTATCTCTTTGTAGTGCTTCTCTGAGGTTAGTAATATAGCACTCTCGACCCGTGCTTTGGTCTCCTTGGATTAATCCCACTCCTTTTTCCATCAGAAAATTTGTCATTAAGCACCATGAAGCAAGTGCGACCCTAAAAACAGCAATGCCTGGTTAACCCAAGAAAGCATTGTAGAAGGAGAATCCATCCATCACAACAAAGTTTTGAACCCGTATTTCCTTACGTGGATCATCTCTAAGTTATACAGGTAACTTGATGCATCTAATCAGAGTTGTTGTGTCTCTTATAAATCCTTGAATATGGGATTTACAAGGTAGTAGGTCCATTTTATTGAGCTAAGTCTTTTCAAACATCTACTTGAAGTGTATGTACATTGAGCATCCACTATATATATTAGCACAATGCAAACTGTAGCCGGCCTAATCATGGCCGTTATCATCATTGGGTCAACTATCGATGTCTTGACCCTATTGTATGGTGGGAGTCTCATCCTCTACTGCATAACGCACTCTTTGTGGTTCATGCCATAGAAAAATCCCATATCTATCCATCTCATTCCAATTCTTCCCACTGGATGTAGACCTCTACAAATAGTATTAACCACCAAACCCCTGTTTGGTGGTTTTGATCTGCATTTCCATGAGGTGGCTACCTCTAAGGCTGGTTATTTCCTTGCCTGCCCTCCTACGAATCTGACATATTATTGGAGCATTTCTTCCTTATCAACTCCTTAATTGCTTTATGGAGATGTTGACACTCATTTGTGTTGTGTTCATGTGTTTTATAGGAACGATGAAATTTTCTAAAGCACTTCTCCTTATTGGTATCCTCCCTTGAGGCAGGCTTCTTGCACCTCTCAGTACCTTGTGAAGAAAGGTATATATATTCTCTATGGAGTCAGCCAACTCCATGTACTATTTCCCATCATGGTTGTACTAAAAATAATTTTTTGGGTCCAACTTATTACTAACGTTGTTAGCATTCTTCCACTTATCACCATTTTTAGCTTTTCTGCTATCCCCATCTTACTTGAGAGCCACACTCTAAGTAATGCTGCTTAGTCTAGCCTACCCACTAGCACACAATCCTTCTTCCAATTCTGTCTCATCAAAACACATAAATTGATTCACCTTATGATAGAAATCGTTTAAAGTAGAAGCTTTTTCATGCTTAGCCATTTTCCAAAGTCGATTTGACCATGGATTCCACTCAAAAAGCCATCAACACTATGTCATCTCTTAGATTCTTCACCTCCGTCAAAGCGGCATTGAACCTCTCCAGAAAACTCTTCAAGATCTCTCTGCATATTTGATACCAATTTGCCAAGGACACCGCATCCTTTGGCTGCACAAAATGCACTCTGATTTTACTCCATGAACTTCTCCGTTAACTTAGCAAATGATAGATCCAGTCTCAAGCCGATAGAACCACATCGTGGCAAGTCTCTCTAAAAGGATAGGAAAACACCTACATCTCACAACATCATCGGCATGTGCACTATTCATATGCCATCCATACTTCATTAGATGCTGCACTGGGTTAGTTAATCCGTTATGGCTTTGCATTATTTGCATGATGAACTTCTTTGAATATGTAGCAGCACTAATTTCTTCTGTGAATGGGCTTTGATTAGCTGTGGACTCGCATCCATCACCCCGTTATTGCTGGTTCTATTACAATAGTCGTTTTATCATCTTAGTAACTGAATCGTCATTGCCAACATTTCACCCTGAGCAACAACCATCATGTGCATCACCATGCAGCGAACCTTCACGCTTAGCATGAAGAGACTTAGGTCTCAAAATCTCTGGGGAGTCCAGTCACTTAGTTCTCTAGCGATGTTGGCACAAACTGCGTCCTCTTGTAGAATATCTAGCTGTATTTCCTTCAGCAGCACCATCCCATGGAACTACTTCCTATATATCATCATGTACATCAACTGTCTCCAAATCATCCTTCAAATCACTCATATTCAATTGTTCCCCTAATCGATTGGTATCGACCATTTAGGGATGATCAATACCGATCGATTATTAAGTTAGAATAATATTTCTAGCTTTTCCGCTTTGTCTCTTTGACTCTCCATCCCTTTTATGCATTTTCCGCTTTCCATCCCAATGGCTCTGATTTGACAAACTTCCTTCCTTTGAATCATAAGATGAAGAATCCCTTTATTTCTTATGATGTTTGCGGGATCCATTTTGCTGCAAGAGTAGCTCCAGTAGAGAAAACTATTTCTTCGTTCCTCCATAATGGTTATCTGACTTTGTGTCATCATATCAGCCACCATGCGATCCAACTCATCCTTCGTAACAACTTCTGGTTGATTCAAAGTTCCTTCTTCGTTAACATCACTACCTTTATGTTGAGATCTTTCTAGCACTAAGAATAGGCCAAATCTACACATTTTCCCATATCTTTATTAATCAGTATTGATTGATATTGATAGGTACCAATCAACGTAGTTGACCAATTCTTCTCTTTTCCTTCAAAAATGCCCAAGCCTTCAAGCTTTTGTTCTCCAAGGAAAAATCATAAATGGTGATCGATGATACTGATTGATGTCACATCACCTAGGTTTGTCTTCTTCTTCAGTCTTGTATATAGAGCCATCAATTAAGCAAAATAGGACCATACATCAGTCAATAGATCGATTGGTATCGATCCATATGGATCGATATTGATCGATATGACTTTTTCCATACTTCGCCAAATTTCTTGAGTCTTTATCCTTAATATCTTCTAAGCATCTTGATCCATTCCTTCATCATTTATAGTCAAGATCTATCTAAATGTCGCTTGCTTCAAATACCAGATAACACTTCCTTTCTTTTTAAATCCCAATTTTCAAACACCCGTTATTTATGTAAATATAGCTTTTCAAAAGAACACATTACTTCTCCAAATTCATACTATAACACCCCGTAAATTTTTTGTTAGTTAATTATTAAAGTTAGTTAGTTGCCAAAATTTGAATTTATGCAAATTATGGAATTTGACTATGGAACTAGCGTCATTGTATTTGTGGCGAAATTTTAAGCAATTTTCATATTTGGAGCTTCGCGGTCGGAGCTAAAATGAAGAATTTACGAACAAAAAATGAATTCGAAACGAAAATAATTCAATATAATTAATTAATGTTTATAATTAATCGCCCAGGCCCACAGGCCAACCTACTATTATGGTCGGTCGACCACTAGCACTCGACCGGTGACCCATACGCAGTCGATTGTTGGGTGTGTGGTGGTTAGGGTTTGCCTAGGCCACATGGCCTAGATTTAATACATTTAATCATACGACTATGGTTGATTCTAGAGCCTATAAATTCAGGCCTAGCCCTTTCCTTCTTCTCATATTTTTTCTGGAAAGAGAAGCGAAGCTCTGCCATTTCTCTTCAGCACTACTTTTCTATTATTGTACATAATTTACTATGCTTGTAATAATTAAAATAAAACTTAACTAATAACGACTCTTACATATAATATTTGCGCTTAGGATAACTAATTAATAGGAAAGGAGTTTAAAAGGTTGTAACTTAAATATATGGGAAATAAATGGAAATAAATATGGGAGTTGCAATAATTTGATAGGGTAAATGGATTAATGCGACCAATAAGGAAGTTGAATTAATAACTATGGAATAGTTAAAAAGATTACTAATTGGATATTAGTAAACACATAAATGTCTTAGGAAATGTCCATAGGATGATATTCATTTATCTTGGATAAGTTGACATTTATGGATATGCAATTAAAAGGGGAATTGGTTAGTAATGGAATATTTAAGGTCGATATATAGTATTAAGTAACAAAAGGGGACTAGTAAGCTAAGTCCAATGTTCAACTTGAAATAATAAATAAATAAATTTAAGAATAATAAGCCTAGGATATTATGGCTTCAAAATAAAATAATAATAATAAGCTTAGGTTAACTAATTAGGCTTAATGGGTTGGAAATGCAAGGTCAGTAGAGTTTCACAACATAAGTCTATCCTTCACTCGGTGGCTACCAACAGTTGTGCACACTTATTACTAATGTGAGATATTTCTAACCATGGAATCCGAATAAATGATTGTTAAGGCAAAATAAAAAGGAATTCTTATATAGCCTAATCAGTTAACACGGTGAGATGTGTGTATATGTATAAGAGTGCGGTAAATATGGCTGAGTCATAGGGATATTGTTAACCTAAAAAATGGATCAACACTCTGGATTGAGTCTAAAAGCACCAGTCCTATTCTTATAAGGCAATAATATAGAGAATAAATGTATAACGAGCAGAAAAAGTAAAAGGACAAGAAGATTTTTATAGTGGTTCGGCTTTTAACGAAGCTTACGTCCACTTTATAACTTTTGTTATTGACTGACTGCAATTACAAGTTGAATCTAATTACACTTTGATTGGATCTTGTAAGTTAGATAGTGTCACTGGTGTTAGAGTTCACTGGAGAATCACAGTGACCTTGTAGATAACTATTGTGTGGGAGGAGAAGAATGAAGAGTAGCTTCAGTAGAGTTTCAACAGCCAGTCCATAAGATCTTGTTTATGTTGTAGGTAGGATTGTATTTATAGGGGTTGGAGAGCACTTGGGCCAGAAGTTTCAGTGCAGAAGAGTCCAGTTGTTATGCCAAGTCATCATCCAAAATCTCAAATCAATCTGAGTCATTTCTATGGATCGCTAGCTATTTATAGGGGATGGATCGCTAGCTATCCATCAACTTAGCATATTTTCTACCAGAAGCCTTTACTTAGTGCTACGAAGGAGCTCAGAAAGTTTGAGGGCAATCTGACCTATCTTGATGAATCGCTAGTTATCCATAGGGGATTGGTTGCTAGCTATCCATAGGGGATGGATCGCTAGCTATCCATAGGGGATGAATTACTAGTTATCCATCCACTTAGCATATTTTTGAGTGATCTTAGTTTGGTTGTCATCCTATCTTCTATTTAAGTGCCTTGTCCAAATATCAAGTCGTTTGGAGTTTGTTTGATCATCCGTCTTCATGGATCATATAGTCTAGAAGAATCATCCATATCTCGCTCAAAACTTACCAATATCGAACGAATCTTTGTTGGTACACTTTAGAGGTTATCGGGGACCTACAATAAAAAATTTAGGTAGTGGAGCCCAATCTACATGGATCGCAAGCGATCCATCTAGTTCGGTCGCTGGCGATCCATCTAGCCTTATCCAATCAAGCTCATATTAGGTGAGTACCTTCTTTTATGTCTTTTAAGTGTTCTCCCAAAATTTAAAGTCAATATAACTTCGTATGAGTTCTCTAGGTCCATTTTAAGTTAGCTGCTTTGGTAAAAAAGCGGGTAAACAACTTGAATTAGATAAATCTTTACTTCTTGAACTACGCTGCTTGAAATGCTATGAAACTTGGTAAGTATTCTTAGAAGAGGTAGTATATCATGATGCAAGTGGCTTTAACAACTCGTAATGCTTTCTTTTGGATCGCTAGCGATCCATGGATGATGGATCACCAGCGATCCATGTACTTAGTGGATTTTTGGCTTGTTTCTCTTAAGTTCCATTAGCTTGTTCTTTTAAATGTCTTGTTCAAGTTTCAAGTCATCTTGGCTTAGTCTGGATGTTCTAACTCCTATTGAGTTCTACTGGGTTAAAAACCCAGTTAACAGATATCTCCTATGATAAGTACTTGGTGATGAAGCGAGGTTAGTCCCCAAATTCTAAAGGGTAAATCTGCCTAGCAAATCTAGCTATTAGTTCCTATGAATAGTTGGACTACTATGAGATGTCATTGTGAGTATAGGTCATAAAGCGAAGAACCTGTTTTAGGAGTTTGAAGGTATTGAGTGGTTGTTTGAGGACCCACCTCTCCCAAAGTATTAAATGGTCGACCCGTTAAAATAAATGAAGGACCTGCTTGAAGGATTTAAGGTATTAAGTTGTTGTTTGAGGGCCCGCCTCTTTCCTTAATTAGAAAAGTATTAAATGGTTAGTATATGTAGTTAAGAGCGATAGGGGATATCTCGAGAATAGTCCGCTTTGAGTTTTTGATCTTAGGTGATTGTTGTAGGGTTCGCTCTGCATGTAACAAAAGTATTAATTGACTAAGCGAGATTCCAAGCAATGTCGGCTAGATTGTACCTTTAGGAAGTCCTCCAGAGGTTGAGTATTAAATGATAGGGGCCTACTTTGGGGGTTTTGAAAGTATTAAGTTGTTGTTTGTGGACCCGCCTCTCTCGAAGTATTAAATGGTCAAAATTCTGCCTAGTCCTTGTTATAAAGGTATTAAGTAGCTTGGGTACTTTCTCTCATATAGCCAGACCTTTATGGGCGATAGATGTGTTAATACAATAGCAATTATATATCAAAAAGGCATGTATAGAGGTTGAAGGTCTCGGTGGCTAGAACCAATAAACCAACGTTGACTATGCTAGGGGTTTTGCTTCATTTTAGGCAGTATTAAGTGGCTAAATAGCATAAGTCATACCTTTGGAAAAGGTTAGGTAGATTTTGTATAGATAACCTATCATACGTGAATTGTAAACAAATTTGGTTTACTTTAAATAATAGGCATAACAATTAAATGGGAACCTATTGGTATAAATTTATGTTATAGACAGTGTATAGATTTTCTAATCACCAGAACGTTGTTCTGATCCCCTCCTCATTACAACTCACATGATAGATTAGAGGGACATGTCAATGGAGTTGGATATGATCAGTTGATGGTGTAGTCTTCTCTCTCATGCTCGGTATTGACAAGGCAGTTGTTGTCCTAAGAATTCTATAAACTCTGAGGTAGTAGCCACTGTCAATATTTATATTCTAATATTAATTCTTCCACTGTGAGTTTAGTTTGATTGATCTCTAATATGCTTATATTTATTGCAAGTACCAAATTCAACGATTCATGCTTTGGTGGACTTTGGTTTCAATTTTTTTCAAAATTTGGACCCATTGAGGTACGGATTGTTACATTTGATATAAGAGCTTAGGCTAGCTAATTAGTGGAATTAGGATAAATTGAGAGAGCGTATTTGTGTTTTCTATTTATTATTATCGTATTTTCACTTGACTCTAAGAATTTTGATTATAGCATAGTTGTATTCCTACCTCTTAGGAATAGGCAAAGCAACCATGAGTTGGAAATATTTTAGAGTTCAAGATTCTCGCACCAACCCCGAATCACCCCTCGGTGCGCTAGACGATAGTTTGGAAGAGCATGAGTATGACATATGGCATAATCCCGTAAATTGGAGGTGTTTGACTTGATGGTTGAGATCTAGCAACCTTGTGATCTTGGATTTTAATGACGAGTTCCAATCAAAGATACACATTTACTCCAGATAGGCAGGAAATTAGAGTCTATACCAGCAACCAGGCAATTAGACAATTATGGGAGAACATTAAGAGCAAGTATTACAATGTTCAGGCTTCTCTGCACATTTCTTGGAACCAGAAGCCTCACTCCATTGATTTGGTGTATTTGCATCCATCAGGCAGTAACAGATTACCTGCTTCTAAGTGGTCTGGCATAATATGGAGAAATGACTCGTCTTCTAGAGATAACTTAATGGCGTGGAAGGTGATCAGAGTTGCCTTATTGACTAGGGATGTCCTTTATGGATATGGTATGCCATGTTGTAGAGAATGTGTTTTCTGTTGTGATTAAGAGGAGTCTTCTGCTCACTTATTTTTTTAGTGTCCTGCTCTATCTCCTCTGTGGTCGAAACTTATGCTTAAAGTTGGTAGAGGACCTGTTAATTTGATATCTAAATTTGAGTGGAACATTGTTCATAAATCTACTAGATGGAAGTCTTTTAGCTCCAGATTGATAGCAATCTGCACCAAGATTTATCTCGATGTTGTATGGAAGGAAAGAAATGCTATAATATTTGAAGACAACAGAAAGCCTTTGGAGGCCCTATGGAATGAAATTAAGGGTAGAACTTATATGCAATTGAAGAGAACTACAAGCAAGTTTCCAGATGGAATAGCTCATGTCTGGGCATGATTATCTATTTTATTTTATCTCAGTTCTATCTTCTTTGTTTCCTTTGTGTGGTTTGTGATCTTGTTTCTTTTCTTTTGTGTGTTTTCTTGTTAATCTTGGTTCAAAGTTTGTTTTGAACCTTCTTATTTTATTTTTTATTGCAATAAAATCTGGTAGGGTTCTAGTCAACCTCGCTAGCTTTGCTAAAAAAAATATAATGTTGATGTGACATTTTCCTAAGAATTTATAAATAAAAGTCATAATATGTCACATCCATAAAAAATCTCAAAACAATAAGTACAAATGAAGTCAAATCATGTTGGCTAAGCATAAGAAAGGAGGGAGACAAGCATGGTGAAGTGGCACTAAGTTAGTGGAGGGTATGTACTTGGGGGTAAATTGATAATTTAACCTTTGCACTAGTATATATATATATATATATATCAATTTCCTACCATTTTTCTCATTTTTCCTTTCATTCTCATTTTTTTCCGAAGACTCCATCTTCTTTCTAAGCTTTGAAAAACTCATGAATGGATTCCATTTCAAATTTCCAGAGTTTAAAAATCAAAGCCTTTTCCATTTAATCCTTTTCAAACTTGTTTAAACACCTTACATCTTTCCTACACTCCTCTTCATTCGATAACAAGACTCTACCACCTCCCTCAAGCCATGGCCAAGCCTAGGCACCTTCATGGCCGGACTTCCTTAGCCCACAGGTCCACCAAAAATCCATTTTTGCTAAAGTCAAATTCAAATGCTAGGTTTGGTTTGTGTTGTAGAGAAGTTTGAGTCCTTTTGGTTAGCATTTAGGTGAGTAAAATCTCACCTTTAAACCTAAAAGTTTTAACTTTAACATTCTTCATTTTAGTAGTTGATAATTGCATGTTGTATATGTATGGAATGTGATGGTTGTTGGCTTGGTTTATGCTTTGAAAAGATGACACCTTTGATAGTTAGTAAACAGTTTGAAAACTAGTTGTAAAAGTGTGATCTTTGCTTATGTTATGGTACATGTTTGGTTATTTGAGTTTATGTTTATATGTTATGTACTTGTATATAGATTTGAAATGTTAAGGAGTGGGTTAGTACTTGATTTGTGGTTGATGTAACATCGGGATCCTTGTTTCCAAAACCTTAGTTCACTTAAGTGTTTTCTAGAAGAGTTTAAAGTTTTAAACTTTACTTTTTAATTCCCAAAATCCTCATGCAAGTTTTAAGTAAGTCAAAGTAAAAGTTTAAAAGGAGCATTTGAGGTGTAAAGCAAGTTTTAAAGTTATGGTATCCATAGCGATAGTTGTTATGGATGCAGTTCGGGAAAACTTAACGTTTTCTAAATTCAAAGCGTTTTTTTAATGTTTTTGAAAACCATTTCAAATCATTAATTAAGTATAAAAGATAATTATTTATTACTTAATTAAGTATGAGTTAATAATTTATTTATTTATTAAGGATAATTAGTGGTTAATTAATAATTAAGCTAAGTAATTAGTAATTAAGTATTAATTAAGTAAGTTAATTTATAATTAGTTAATTAAAAAAGTCTTAACTAATTATTAACTAAGCAAGAGTTAATTAAGTATTTATTTAACTTTATTTAATTAAGGTTTAAGTATTTAATGAATTATTAATTAACTAGGGATTGATTAATTACTAATTAAGTTAAGATTTAATTAAAACTTAATTAAGAATTAATTATTTTTAATAAAGGTTTAATTATTATTTAAGTGTTAATTAAGCATTATTTAATTATTAATTGAGATTAATTAATAGATAATGATTTATTTCAAGACTAACTATTTTAAGTATTATTTAATTAATTGTTAATTATTATTTAATTATTAATTAAAGGTTTAATTACTATTCAATAAAGAGTTTAAATGTTATTTAATTATTAAATAAAAGTTTTAAAGTTTAAACCTACTTTATTTCTAAACGGTCGGTTTTGTTTTGAAAGCAAACTCTCTTTTAAAGAATATTTTACCCAAGGGATTTTCTTTGTCGATTACCTTTATGTAACCCTAATTGAATATAAAACCCTATAACATCTGTTTAGCAGAATAAAACACCGTTTTACTAATTAAATTGTAATTGACATTCGTTTAGCAGAATAAAATAATATTCTACTAATTAACTTGTATTTGACATCTGCTTAGTAGAATAAATCCCAGTTCTTCTATGATATTGTTTTGGACATTAAATTGTATACCAGAAAATTTATATTTGATAAGAGATGTTTTCTATATGTGCATAGTTGTTATTTTCTTTTGTATTTATCCCCATACTTAGTTTATGTAATGTTTGAATGGAAACAATATCCCCTTTGAAGTACTTTGTTAAATCTTGTGCATGGGTTTTATAAAGATAATTAATTATTTAAATAACGATGGTTTAAAATAAATTAATTGTTTCAATAATAAGGTTTTAAAATTAATCGATTATTTCAATAATAAGGATTTAAAATCAATTAATTATTTTAATAATGGTGTTTTAAAATAAATGAACCATTTTGCTAATCATGTTTTAAGATTAATTTATCGCTATAATAATAATGTTTTAAATTTAAGTAATCGTTCTGTTAATGATGGTTTAAGATTAATTAATAATTTTAAATAATGAGGTTTTAAAGGTTAATGAATTATTTTTATTAATCAAAGTTTAAAGTTAATTAATCATTTAACAAGGATGATTAAGTTAATTAATCTTTTTAAATAGTGTTTGTTTTGAAGTAATGAATTGGGATTAAAGCTAATTAATTATTTTAAATAAAGCTGTATGAAATAATTAACAATTGTTTTAAAAGTTATTTGATCTTTTAAATAATGATATTGATGTAATAAATTTTGGTTTAAAGTTAACCATTCATTTTGATAAAGTTGTTTAAAGTTAATACTTTTAATGTGAAACCCCAATACAAGTTTGGTTTAAAAGTACAGTCCGATTCGGTTATGGAAAAGTAGTTCTGTAATGATATCGCTTGTATGGAAAGAACTTAGTCATATTTTTAACATTAAACGTCGAGGCATGGACTCGTTTCTATCTCGAAGGTTAAAAATGCCGTCAAGGCAATGCCTAGAGATAACACTACCTCAACTTGCCCACTTCATTTTCCACTAAGGGATAACACTTGTTTGGAATCGATGGGTAATGGTAAGAATATGAAATTTAATTTTCATATACGATCATTTTTAATTATCCCCATTAGTTGATTTATTAACTATCAGTTTAGCTTTCTTCATGGTGTATCATCACCATAAAAACGATTTGTTGCTCTTTTGAGCATTGTTATCCTTTGTCGGAAATGACTAAACCCAAAGAGCAAGTGGGGGCCAAGTTATGTGGGGTTGCTCCCATTAGGGTATATTCACATCCACTATAGATTGGATTCGGTTTGCGCATTGAGATGTGAAATACTCGGATTCTCTGTAAGGTTAGCGGGTTACGGCTTGGAGTTCTTGAGTGGTGTCACAAGAAGGTGACCCTCTCAAGTATATTTTCTAGAGGTATACTTTTCGGTACGGGGGGACGCACCCTCCTAGTCTTTTGTTGGAAACTTTCCCTATTATTTCCTTTGATTCCAAGTTTTTAAATTAATTTCTTTCTTAATTACACCGAGAAGTGACTAAGGTTCTTCTTTATGTTTAATTATTTGTGTTTATTCTTTAAGTTTAGATTTTTACCTTGTCTATGCTCATTTATTCTTGTTTAGATTGTTATTCTAATTTGTTTCCCATTTCTTTTTCTATTAATGTTTATCTTGTGAGGCAAAAACCAATTCCGTGTTAGCGGCGTTGTCTCATAGAATTATTATACATTAACCCCATTACTTGAGTTTTTTCACGCTGGTATTACCAAACTGATCATGGTGTTATTTTATTTTAACGCTCAGGTCAGACCTAGCATATTTTCCAGATTAGCTTCAAATGCTTTGGATTTCAGGAGACGAGCTAGATCCCTAAGAAGTATCTATGTATTTCTTTATTTTTCCGCTGTATTGATTGTTGAATTTATCAGCATTTGTAAGGACAGGCTGTTATAACTGTCCAGGCTAATAATAGGATAGTGTACTCTGATGATTCTTTATAATAAAGTTCTTTCTTTTGTAAAGACTTGATTCATATATTATATGTTACTCGTCACATTTTTGCGAGATTATGTTCTGTCTTCTTCTTTCTTCATCCTAAACGACCTGTCTTTCGGACACTTAAATGATCGACACACGAATACCGAGAATGTATTAAGTGTCATCTTTAGGTAAGAAAGGGATCGGATTTTCTTTGGCGCGTAGTGCAGCATGATTGGAGGGTTCTTTCTTTGTGTTTGGTGGCGAGTAAGAGATTCTTACCCCTACATGTCCTCTGGGGTTGTGCAGTCGAGAGGTTGGCCGTAAAAGCAAATTAGGAGGTACCAGTGTTTGCCACGGTGGTTGTACCCGCTGCTATTAGGGTTGAAGACCAGGTCGTTATAGTCAATAGCAATAAATATTGTAAATGCAGTGAAATTGTAGAGTAGATAACATAGTCGATTTTATAATAGTTCAGTGCACCTCTCCAACATCCAGTCCTTAAAAATCCCTTAGGAACTTCACTAGCGGTACACTTACATCACCCGAAAGAACAGGTTTACATACACTACTTGAACAACCAAACATGACTTCAACTTTGTCGACTTCTCGAACTTAGACAAAAGATAAATTCAACTTAACTTGACTAATGTCAACAATACATAGGTTAGTCATACTCTCGATACAAATCGCCTATAACCATCACAAACAACCTAGAGATGAATGAACAAAGTGTATAGGAAGTGATATGGTCTTACTTGATAAAGTGGAGTGATAATGTGAGGCCTAGAGTGTCATAATTTGTTATTTTGAATGATTTAGAACCGAATGCATAATAAATAACAATTGAGGTTTTTGGTTTGAGAGCATAAAAAGCAGTTTCAATCTAACCACAGAGAGTTTCAGTGTATGTGATTAAGTAATTATTTTGGGTATAATGGTAGACTTAAAAAGAGTGAATGGAAGCCATTTAATAAGTGCAACCCTTTAGAAATTTGTTTGGCGAAGATAGCTTATTGAATAGACACTAAACACCTTTTCCAAAATATTGTTGTTGTGGGAATTTTTAACACAGGATTTTAGATAGCACTATATAGCAACTGTTTTCTTCGAAAAGCTTTACCAAAATCTACTCATAATGTTGCCGTGTGGAACCGCTGTGAGACTTTTAAGCCAAAATGCCGCACTTTGCTGCTGTGAAAAAAACTCTTGTACATATTTGCAATTTTTAACATTTTTTTATCATTTTTCTTGCATTTAAAATTCTAGAAAAATCTAGAGAAAAATCATAAATATTTTTTAGGATATATTATAGGTTTGATAGATATATGAAATGGTTTGGAGTTTGTTTCTGGGATTTTAATGATTCTAGACTATAATGACTCAATATAGACTCAACTTATGACATACATTCTTCTTGAGTCTGTCGTCTTGATGCATCTGAGTTAAAATAGCATTGTAAACATCACAATTGATCTTATAATGCTCGAACACTCTATAATTGATTTATATCCTATATGTCTTATACTTATGCATATGTATGTTATCATGTTGGATTGTGCACACGTATTTGAAAGTGTACGTGTAGTACTAAGGATCGTGTAATATGGTATATAAATGCCGAAAGTGGTAATAACAGTAAAATAAAAATTAAAGTAAGCACACCAGGAATTTTTATACTGGTTCGAACTTCCCGTTCTACGTCCAGTCCCAGAATACCCTCTGGATTTAAACTAAACCCCTCACTTAACCCAAAGGAATAGGTATACGACACATGAGCAGCCGAACAGGAATTTTTCCGCCTCAACAACCGAAGAGGACTTCAGCCTAATAAAATTATTTGTTGACGAATGTGTTCTAAATAACACTGATTGTCTTTTTATAGTATAACTTTCCTATAATCAAATCCTCAAGAGTATATATGTGTGTGAAGATTTAGAAGGAAGATAATCACGTAGAATCGAAGTATATAAATTAAAACAAGGATTCTAGTGATATTAATTAAGAATGAAAGCTTTTATTTGCAGAAATGAATAGAGAATAGATTTCAAAAATATAAACAAGAATCGGTTATTGTAGAAGTGAATTGAATATGTTTATATAGTTGTAGAAGAGTTATAATCTTTCATGAAGAGTTTCAGTCAACAGTTGTGTCCATATCTCTTGAAACAGAGGACATTCCTCTTCATGAAATGATCGCATCTCTTCAGTAAACTAGCCGTTATTCTCTGGTCGGTCGACTGAAAATTCTGGCCGGTCAGCTGAATTTAAAAATCGTTCAAAACAGAGTGTAGCTGTGCACATGACACAGGGTCGGTCGACCGAGGATCCTGGTCGGTCGGCCGACCTGGTGTTATTTGCACAGTGTACACATTTTAATATAAATTGTTTTTGTGTGTGTGTGTGTGACTACTTGAGGAATGATTTTAACAATATTCTAAGACTCAAAAATAAAATATTCATACTAAAATTTATAGTCTTGTCTCCTTTGTAGTGTGCAATATATGGTTATTCTCCTTTTTGTCGCTTTCGTATAGTATTCTCGTCGTATGATCTCTGAAGCTTGTGTCATGAATCAAAACTCATGAATCAACATTCTCCCCCTTTTTGATTGATGACAATACTTATATGACGAAGTATAACTTATCTATATTATAATTCTCCCCCTGAATATATAGCGACTTTTCTGCAAGAAATATGTTAGCTTTCAGATATTTCTCCCCCTTTGTCATTGACAAAAAAGAATACTTATTAGATGTAATATTAAAAATTATGGAACATGTAACACCAGTAAGAGAACAACAAATTTTAAATATTACATAGTTTAAACAAGATAGAAATACTTTCATAGTTTCACAACGTCTATCAATAGGCATATTGTTCATAAATAATACTTGAAAGTGTAAAAATATTGTTATTCTTCATCATCATCGGAATCCCAAAATTCTGGACGAATATTTTCTTCCGGAGGAACCTGTTCCTTTCCACGTCTTTGAGTGTGAGGAATGTGAGTTCCCGATGTGCTGGAACTTGTGTTATCGGATGTAGACCAAGAGAAATTTGGCGCTGGTCTTTTTCCGGGAGCAACAAATGAAGCACCGGCTTCGGAAGTACATGATAAGGCATCCCATAAATTGACGAAGAAGCCCTTGATCTTCTTGAAACGTCCATCAATTTTTCGTAGCCGACTATCCAAGGCTATTTGGTTTTGTGCCAAAATGTCAATGGCCGCTTCCGTACTCATTCCGGAAGTTGGTCGTTGAATTGAAGATTGGCAGGTTATACGTTCCGTAGCATGAGTAGATGGTTGAGGTGTTGAATAGCTACGACGTAGTTGTTCTCTCGGAGTATTACTCCATTGCTCAAATATGATAAATCGAGGTGGAACATCAGGTAATTTCATTAACTTTATGGTCTGTGAATCAAACATATGAACTTTGGAGATTTCGGATTCTGGAGCATTGATGACGAAACTATTTATCAATCTCATTATGTATTCTCCATAATAGATATGAAGCATCTTTCCTTGGTTAAAAGTGAGAAATTCATCCATAAGAAGTTGTGACCAATTCACTCGTATTTTCCTACAAATAGCATACAATGCTTTAAAATTTTCAGGATATACGAGATGATATGAACCACCTCTAGGAACTAAGGATTTCATCATGAATCGATGTAGGAGTCGAGCTTTTGGTCTAAGCGACGATGTTAGTCTAAAATCCGGTGCATCATCTTCGAAAAATAGATAGCTTATTTGGTCACGAGTTGATATATTACAATCTACATCATGTAACGAAATTCCACACGGTCGAGCATTTAAAATGTGGTTAATTCGATCAATGGAAAGAAAAATCGAAGTGCCACAAACCGATGTCCAAATATAATTTTCAGTGTTTCTCGGTGGATTTACAAGGTTGAGATTTGCTAGAAATAACTTGACCATTATATGATTAATTTTCAAGTTATTTTTCCTATGGTCAAGAAATGTATCAAGACCACTTTCAAGGGCGGCATTTTCAATACCGTAGGAGGTAAAATCAGGATAACTTACAAATGACTCCTCAAAGATTTTGGCATCTTGAAGCCTTATCCATCTTTCTAAAGCTTTGTCACTTACTAGCCAAGAAGCAATTTGAGAGTCTACAGGAGTTGATGAAGATGAGCCAGCATTAGTCTTAGATTTCTTCTTAGGGGCCATTTTTGTTTGAAGAATTTGAAGAGATTTGAGGAGGTTGTAATGGGGGCTAGGGTTAAAATCTGTTTTGGGAGAGTAAAAGTGAAGAGTTGAGATGGAAAAGGTGAGTGGATGGGTTAAAATATGTAGACTATTGCAACAGATAGCACGCTCGGTCGGTTGAGTTTCCTGAGTCAGTCGACCGACTTGAGTTTCAGGTTAGTGCTTAATCTTTCGGGAAGAGCCTCGGTCGACCGTTGCAGGGTACTCGGTCGACCGACTCAAAAAATGTTGTAGTTGCCTTTCGGGATATAGGTTCGGCTGACCGACTCAAGGGGTTCGGTCGACCGACCTGGTAGAAATATGTTTTTTTAAAATTCTCGGGATAGCTTCGGCTGACCGACTCAGTCTCTCCGGTCGACCGAGGCAGGTAAACAAATAAATTTCTGCTTTTTTTGTTTTAATTTTTTTTTATAGAAATACAAATTATATTATTACATCATTTATATTTATACATTTTATTGAAATTAATAACATATATATATTAAATTATAGCCATGGTTCATCAATATCTACGTTCCCATGAGTTTGGAGACGGAACATTTTCTATCGGTGACCATCTTGGAGCTATTGGAGTTTGAACAGGGTTTGAAGGTGATGGAGATCTGTAAGAAGGTTCAGCAACATCATCCTTCTTAGATGAACAAATTTTCATGGCAATCTTTTCAAGAAAACTTAAACGTCTTGCCGTGACTTTTTGTTCGTAGTAGAGTTCCCGTTGCATATTCATTTGCTGTTGTTGGTAGTGATGTATTTCATCAATTTTTTGTTTGGTTGATGGAGATACTACCATTGTATTTTTCCCTTTCTTCTTTTCAGGTGTATAGCCTGTATGGGAGTCTTCCCATGGTTTCCACCTGTGTCGGGGGTCTTTATCTGGAGAGGAGAAGTCTAGAACACGTTTAGGCATTGGAAAAGTAGGATAGGGGCCATTTTCGGGGATGCGATCAGAACAATCGTCGTCCGGAGATGTGTATGAAAGATGAGAATTTTCAGAGTTATAGTAATCATTGTTTGAAGACATATTTTCAAGTTTTGTTTTGTAAATTTTTTTTTTGTAGTATATGTTCTAATCAATAAGCATAGTACATATATATAACCATCTATTTTCTGAAAAATTAGTGGTTTAAAAACAAATTTTAACTATAATCACAGAACTTTATAGCAAAACTGTTCGTAATTGTATGATATATAAGCTTTAGAGCTAAAAATAGTTTGTTCTGAAATTAAAGTTAATGGTACAGATTGTAAATAGAACTGAAACAAGAAACACCCATAGCTCAAGTTGCTATAATACAACATCTAACAAATAAGTCAGAGGTCATGAGTTCGAGTTCCGCTTTGGTCAGAAATAAGACAATTTTTGATTTTTCGATATTTTTGCATATTTTTATTCATAGATCTTTAAACGACATTATACCTAAATCACGTCTTAGTTTTATAAAAATATTTTCATTTAGCGGTTTAGTAAAAATGTCAGCTATTTGATTTTCAGTGTTGATAAATTCTAAATTTATTAATCCTTTTTCCAAACAATCACGAAGAAAGTTATGACGAATATCAATGTGTTTTGTTCGTGAGTGATTGAACGGATTTTTAGAAAGATTTATTGCACTAGTATTATCACAATAAATTATTGATTTTTCAAGATGACAATTAAAATCTTGTAGTGTTTGTTGCATATATATGACTTGTGCACATGCCAAAGCAGCAGATATATATTCTGCTTCACACGTTGATAAAGAAACACAGTTTTGTTTCTTACTAAACCAAGAAACTAAGGAACGTCCAATGAAATGACATGTTCCGCTCGTACTTTTTCGATCCGTCCTACTTCCTCCAAAATCAGCATCGCTATAGGAAACTAATTCGAAAGGACATTCTTTCGGATAAAATAGTCCGAAATCTTTGGTTTTAGTTAGATAACGAATAATGCGTTTAACTTCTCTCATATGTGATTCTTTGGGATTTGCTTGAAATCGAGCACATAAACAAACACTCATCATAATATCGGGTCGACTCGCTGTTAAATAAAGTAAAGAACCTATCATACTACGATATAGCTTCTGATCAACACTTTTGCCATCTTCATCTCTATCGAGATGAATCGTTGTGCTCATAGGAGTTGGTTTGGCAGCAGTTTTTTCCAGACCGAAACGTTTGATTAAATTATAACAGTATTTTTCTTGATTAATAAAAATTCCATTTTCAATTTGTTTAATTTGCAATCCAAGAAAATATGACAATTCTCCCATATGAGACATTTCAAATTCATTTGTCATTATAGTTGAAAATTCCTGACATAGTTTTTCATTTGTCGAGCCGAAAATGATATCATCAACATATATTTGAATTATTAAAATATCTTTATTAGTTTTCTTAATAAAAAGCGTTTGATCTACTTTACCAATTTCAAAACTAGATTCTAATAAATAGCCTTTAAGACGATCATACCAAGCACGTGGTGCTTGTTTTAAACCGTATAACACCTTTTTGAGTTTATATACATGATCCGGAAATTTTTCATGATTAAACAAAGGTGGTTGTTCAACAAAAACATTTTCTTTTATGAATCCATTTAAAAATGTACTTTTAACAACCATTTGATACAGTTTAAAATTATGAAAACATGCGTAAGCTAATAAGATTCGTATAGCTTCAAGTCGGGCGACCGGAGCAAACGTCTCTTCGTAATCAATTCCTTCTTCTTGATTATATCCTTGTGCAACTAATCTAGCTTTATTCCTGGTTATATTTCCTAGTTCATCTGCTTTATTTTTAAAAACCCATTTAGTACCGATGACTGATTGATCACTGGGTCTAGGAACGAGTTTCCAAACTTCGTTTCGTTCGAATTGATTTAGTTCTTCTTGCATGGCAAGTATCCAGTAGTCATCAGTTGAAGCTTCTTTTATATTCTTAGGTTCTATGTTAGAGAGAAAAGCTACATGACCAACTTGATTTAGTTTATGTCTGGTTTTAACATTCGTATTAACCTCTCCAATTATATTTTGCACAGCATGATCTCTTAAAATTCTAGGTGGAGATTTTATTATATTAGGAATAATGTTTGCGTTGGTTTCATGAATATCAAAATTTTCATTTGTATTACTATTTTCATTCTGAGTAGTTTCATCATCAGAATCAATAGTAACAATTGGATTTATATTTTTAAAATTTTCGTTGAAAGAAACATGTAAGCTTTCTTCAATAATTTGAGTTCGTTTATTATAAATTCGATAAGCCTTGCTTCGTTCCGAATATCCAACGAATATTCCTTCATCGGATTTTGGATCAAATTTGCCTAGCTGATCTTTAGTATTTAAAATAAAACATTTAGAACCAAAAACTTTAAGATATGCAATATTTGGTCTTCTTCCATTTAGAAGTTCATATGGAGTATTCTTAGTTAATGGTCGAATAGAAACGCGATTCAATACATAACAAGCAGTAGCCACAGCTTCTGCCCAAAAGTGTTTCGATAAAGTTGTTCCATTTAGTAAAGTTCTTGCACATTCTTGTAACGTTCTATTTTTCCTTTCTACAACTCCATTTTGTTGTGGTGTTCTAGGAAATGAAAAATTATGGTTAATACCTTTCTTGTTACAAAATTGTTCAAAATCTTCATTTTCAAATTCGCCTCCATGATCACTTCTTATATTTTTAATTTTCAAAGTTTTAATATTTTGAATTCTTTTAACAAAAACTTTAAAATTATCAAAAGTATCACTTTTATTTTTCAAAAATAAAATCCAAGTATATCTAGAGAAATCATCTACAATAACAAATACATATCTATTATGATTAATAGACTGCACTTGAGTTGGACCAAAAAGATCCATGTGTAAAAGTTCAAGTGGTTGTTCTGTAGATATTACTTTCTTTGATTTAAAAGAAGATTTTGTTAATTTTCCTAAATTACATGCATCACAAAATATATTAGTTTCGAATTTTATATTGGGTAAACCTTTAACTAATTTATTTTTAGCTAGTTTGTTGATAGTATTAAAATTGATGTGACAAAATCTTTTGTGCCAAAGACAAGAATTATTTTCTTTAGCCACTAGACACAAATTTGAACCATTATTAACATTCATATTTAAGATATAAATGTTTTTATCTCTTTTTCCTTCGAAAATGGTGTTATGATTTTTATCAAAAATATTACATTTATTTTCTAAAAAAGTTATATTAAAACCTTTATCGCATAGTTGACTAATACTTAATAAATTATGTTTTAAATTTTTAACTAATAAAACATCAGTAATGAGAGGTAAATTAGAGGTACCGTTGCTATTGACATTGCCTTTGCCGATGATAAATCCTTTTGAGTTATCTCCAAAGGTGACTGCTCCTCCATTTGAGTATATAATGTTTGACAACATTTCTTTGTTTCCAGTCATGTGTTTTGAGAAACCGCTATCTAAAATCCATTTTCCTCTCTTCTTATGTGGTACATCTTCTGACGAAGCCATGAAGCATACATTTGCTTGTTCATTATCACTTTCACTCTCTGATGAGGATGATGAGTCAGTGTCGTCCCAAGTGACTGAGAAAGCTTTTCGTTTGGTTTTGTCCTTCTTGAAGTTATTCTTTTTACGATCTGGACAATCCTTCTTCATGTGTCCTTTCTTATGGCATTCATAACATTCCATTGTTGAAGATGATGGTTTGCTGCTATTGGAATTGTTGTTGGAATTATTTTTGTTTCCTTTGAATTTGTTTCTGTTGAATTTCAAAAACTTTTTGAAATTTTTAGCGATCATTGCCATATCTTCATTATCTGAGTCGGAATCATCCTTTTGTGCTTGGAATGCTACATTTTTCATTTCTTGTGCTCCATTTCTTTTTGCTTGCAAATTTACTTCGTAGGACATTAAATTACCTATCAATTCTTCTGGTTTTAATGTTGACAAATCAGTTGCTTCTTCAATAGCTAGGACTTTTCGTTCCCATTCGTCCGTTAAAGAATTTAAGATTTTAGTAACAACATCAAAATCAGTAAACTTTTGTTCTAATGATAATAAAGCATGATAAATATCCTGAAATCTAGAGTACATGTCGTTTATAGATTCATTTGGCCTCATTTTAAAATTTTCAAATTGATGTTTTAACATAGAAATTTTGCTTAATTTAACTTTGTTCATTCCTTCATGCAAAACTTTAAGAGTTCTCCAAATTTCATAACCGGAAGTGCACATGCTAACTCTATTGAATTCATTTCTATCTAATGCACAAAATAAAATATTCATAGCTTTTGCATTTGATGTAGCATCTAGTTTTTGTGTGTTACTCCAAGTTGAGTATTCTCCAGTAGGAATTGTGTACTCACTTTGTATAATATTCCAGATATCAAATCCACTCGATTGCATATAGATTCTCATTCTAGTTGACCAATAATTGTAATTTATACCATTGAAAAGTGGAGATCGTGAAGTTGATTGACCTTTTGTGAAACTAGAATTAGTGTTAGTGTTAACATCGTTAATTTGTGTGGTTGCCATATTACTAAAAAATAAATATCAAATAACTTTGTGATGGTTATAGGATAACCTTGCTCCGATACCAAATGAAAGTGTACGTGTAGTACTAAGGATCGTGTAATATGGTATATAAATGCCGAAACTGGTAATAACAGTAAAATAAAAATTAAAGTAAGCACACCAAGAATTTTTATACTGGTTCGAACTTCCCGTTCTACGTCCAGTCCCAGAATACCCTCTGGATTTAAACTAAACCCCTCACTTAACCCGGAGGAATAGGTATACGACACCTGAGCAGCCGAACAGGAATTTTTCTGCCTCAACAACCAAAGAGGACTTCAGCCTAATACAAATTGTTTGTTGACGAATGTGTTCTAAATAACACTGATTGTCTTTTTATAGTACAACTTTCCTATAATCAAATACTCAAGAGTATATATGTGTGTGAAGATTTAGAAGGAAGATAATCACGTAGAATCGAAGTATATAAATTAAAACAAGGATTCTAGTGATATTAATTAAGAATGAAAGATTTTATTTGCAGAAATGAATAGAGAATAGATTTCAGAAATATAAACAAGAATCGGTTATTGTAGAAGTGAATTGAATATGTTTATATAGTTGTAGAAGAGTTATAATCTTTCATGAAGAGTTTCAGTCAACAGTTGTGTCCATATCTCTTGAAACAGAGGACATTCCTCTTCATGAAATGATCGCATCTCTTCAGTAAACTAGCCGTTATTCTCTGGTCGGTCGACTGAAAATTCTGGCCGGTCAGCTGAATTTAAAAATCGTTCAAAACAGAGTGTAGCTGTGCACATGACACAGGGTCGGTCGACCGAGGATCCTGGTCGGTCGGCCGACCTGGTGTTATTTGCACAGTGTACACATTTTAATATAAATTGTTTTTGTGTGTGTGTGTGACTACTTGAGGAATGATTTTAACAATATTCTAAGACTCAAAAATAAAATATTCATACTAAAATTTATAGTCTTGTCTCCTTTGTAGTGTGCAATATATGGTTATTCTCCTTTTTGTCGCTTTCGTATAGTATTCTCGTCGTATGATCTCTGAAGCTTGTGTCATGAATCAAAACTCATGAATCAACAGTATTTGCTTTTTGAATGACCTGGATACTTGATAAAATCAGTAGTAGCATTGCTGTAAAATTATTATCATTATCAAAATATTAAAACCATTTTCCTGACATAAAAGAATGATTCCTTTGTAATTAAATATATGTGGTTTTAAAATATTAATTTTTGGAATTAAATAAAGATTTGGAATATAATGGGAATTTTATAGTTTAAAACCTCTATGAAATTTATACTGATATTTGAAAAAAATTTACAAAGAGTTTGGAAACGAGTATTTTTAGAATAAAACCCCTCTTTAATCAATAATTGGATGATTGGAATAATTTGTATGTTAATTCTATGTAATGAGAATTTTGAATAAATGAAATTATAATACTAAGTGGTATGGGACGTTTGGTAATATTTCTTCAGTTATTCTATTGGGTTATTACATAAAATATTATGTGATGTTGAGCGTAGATTATAAACATCGAGTCAACGAGCGAATAACACTTGGTGATATGAGACACCTGAGTTGATATTTATTCAGTTACTTCTTCTAAGTAAATGTCACTTTCTTGGTATTGTTGTGGGATTGAGAAATTAGAAGGTAGTCTAGAGGTAATTCTACAAGGGCTTATTAGTCGATAATTACTTCCTCTTAGATTAATCATTTGAGATATTCTCTAGAACTTTTCAAGTTGAGAGATATATTGAAACCTAAGCCAACTGGTTCACGCCATTATGACGAGTGTGTGATTAGACCCATCAGATAGGCTACCATCCATCCTAACGACCTGATTGTGGGGTCGCTCCCCGAATATGTGAATTCAACCTGACGCTTAGGGCATTGAGAGTTACTTACTCTCTTAGAATTTTTGCCCCGATGTCACCTAAGGCTAGCAGTTGTTACCAAGGCCAATCAGGGGTCATGAGCAATGCATAACATAGTCTTGCATCATGCTATTACATGCAAATGGATACATGTGTCATGGTCCACGGAATAATTAAGAGAAAGTAGGGAACATAATTGTGGTATAAGATTTTCCTGGAGTTATGCTGCATGTACATCTGTTTTCCACCTGGATGGCTTAGATTGGTTCTATTTGTTGTACATAATTATTTTAACCTCTTCAAAGACGATTACTTTATGAGGAACGTCATGACTTGGAGACTTGCTATGTGCTCATCTATCATTTAGGATTAAGACTGCCTAATCCCCGAGCCTAGCTGCGTGTTAGTCTTTGTGAATGATTATCGAATGATAATCTTAGTATACTCTCCAAAAGCATTTGGTTAAGAGTCTAGTTTGTTGTTTTGTTAGTGTATTCTATTATATGTCTCCTAAGGTAGTCGGTCGAGGCTCTTTTCTCTCTTAAGGCTATAGGTCAAGATTTACATTGTTGAATGTTGCATATGTATGGTAGTTCCGATTGGCTTAATGTGTTGCACATATGAGTATTCTTTATAGGTGATTATCAAAGGATAATATTAGTATCATCTCTAGGAGCCTCTAGCTGAGAGACATGCTTATTATTATTATATACATATGTTTTATTGCATATCTCCTAGAATTTATCAACTAAGAGTATTATCTATCCAAGAGCTGACAGTTAGATTTCTTTTATGAGCTGCATGCATATATTTGCCCATTAGCTTATTGATATACTATAGTTAGATATATAAATATTGGTTGTCTTAGCATTACACTTTGAGAGCTTACTAGTTCAGAGTGTTTACTCTCCAAGAGCTCTTGATTGAGAGATGTATTATATTCTTTCACATGCTAGCTTTGACTAGCTCCTAGATATAAGTTGGTTTGAGTATATATGTTTGATTGTTTACCCGGTTATAATCATGCGCTGTTAGATGCTTAAGTTTTGTGTGTGTTACCATGAATGTTGTCATGTGCATGATATGATTTTATTATGAGATTTATGGTATTGCCCGCATGTTCACTTATTTGTTATGTTTATGAAACCATGCATGACACAATATATTCTAACGTTGTTCTGTAAACATGGTCCGACCCATTTATTATTTATATAATACTTGGGTCAGTTCGAGAATGTTAGTTACAATGACGCAGTAGCTATTGTATGATGTTGGGAATATCTTGATTTCAAAAAGCTTAGTTTAGTGATACTACAAGATGGATCATATGATGTCTCTATATCTTTTTGTAGCCTCCATATACGTATATTTTAATGTTTTGAGCTATACTATGTATTTGACTTGTATCTTATGTATATTTTGATGTAAAATGTCTTGACTTTGATGTTTGTAAACCTACTTGACTTTGTATATGTTATAATATTATATCTTTTCACTGCGTTTATTACGACTCGGTGATTCTTTGATATATATTATGTATTGTTCTGTTTGAGAAACCTGCGTGTTTATTGCTTTGTGCTGGTACCATGTACGTATGAAATATGTACCAATGTTACCCTAAGAGAATATTCATGTGTAGTGCAACGACCTATATTTTACATACTGGAGAATTGTAAAATATTATATTTAAATCCATTTGTGGTCATATGAGTCTATAATTTTGGGAAATGTCTACTGAGGACATTTTCTACACATAGAAATTCTATCGTACATTTTTACCCTGAAAATTTTGTAAAGCGTATAACATTTGTTAAGAGCTGATTTAGGGACTGAAACCACTTTCATTAGATCAGGATGATGGTTTTACTTTCTATAGAGTGGTCATAATAGGAAATCAGACTTGGAGTTTAGGAGATACAGTCATTTTAAGTTTAGACAACTACTAGCTAGAATAATCGGTAATTAGTTAAGCAAAGCTTAAGCCCACAAACCCATTATAGGATTTGTGCCTAATTAGGGATGATGGGACATATCTAAATCATTTTCTGACTTCCCAAAACAAGCTAAACCTCCATTAAGTTGTTTTCAATAAAAACTCCACTTTTTCATACTTTAATTAGCCCAAATCACATCATTAAATGGTAATTAGCAAGGGGAATCTTACATCTACCATTTGGGTTGCTGTAGCATTCGTGCCACTACTGTTCATCTCAAATTTTGAGCAATAATTGGCTAAATTTGGTGCTATGTGAGTGATATTGCTTCTCTCACTATATTATGCACGTAGATATGGTTAAATTATGGTTTTAAAGCGGTATTCAAAGTTTAAAATGTTTTAAAACTTAGATCTAATGTTAATTACACCTTTTACCCATGTTCAAAAAGATAGGTTTGAATTTTGATATGATTTATATCATTTACCAACCATAATTGCTATTTTAAGGAAACTTAAATATAGAACAATTTGTTTCTGTAAATCATGTTTGGATGATTTGTATGTGATGTTTGGATGTTATTTGATGATGCTTGATTTTTATATGAATTGTTTTGATGTATTTGTTAGTTGTTTTGCATAGTAAGGATTGTGATACGTCATTTGGTGCAAATGACCAAAATACTCGAAATATAATGAAATTTGGATATGATGTTCTTGAAGCTTGAGGGAGTCTACACAGCGAGTTTCAAGTGATTTAGAATTAATTTGATGCCTCAAAATATGGTCATCAAATCAGGTTAGTAGTAGTCAAATGTGGTCAGTGGTGATCACATATAGTCATGGTTAGGCATATTTCGAGCCATAGGCTTCATTGCTCTGGGTTTTGAGTGTAAAGGCTTCAGGTTGGACCAGGAAAAATAGATAGTTGGTGTAGCCAATACTTAGAAAATTTTAGATGGCATGAAAATCAGATCAACATTGGCTATCTTCGAGTCAAAGCAAGGATTACTTTGGGTCTTTGAGCCACTTGCTTCAGATCAAGCATGAGGTAACTGAGGAAAGTGGAAACTGAACTTAGCAAAATTTGCAAGGTGGAAAGTGATTGGCGTAGACCACTCTTTCTTTGAGGAATTAAAGCTTTGGGTTTGAGCCAAAGAAACTTCAGGGTGACATGGAGCAAAGCAAAGAAGGGGACACTTTAACTTAAGTGAAGTTTTGGCATGGCCCAAGTGATTGGGGCCAACCTTTTATGGTTAGTACCGACCACTCTAGGTGATGGCCAAAGGGGTCAAGGTCTCGGGAGGGATATGTACATGAAGTTCTAATGTTCGTGTACGTGTTTTCATTCAATCATTTGAAATTCAATTTTGATGGTTGCGACGCGATGAAGATCAATGATGAAACCACAAGGCAAAGGTGTGATGCTTCAATGTGATGGCTTCAGAACTTAGATGCGTTGATCCTACGACTTACGTGAAGCATCTAGGAAATTTCTGACGACGACGACTCAAGGACAGGAGTCGGATGATCCAAAAAGTCGAGTTCAATGAGGAGAATCCGTGAGTAGGATGATACATGTGTTCTACTATAGATAAATGGAATCTGATGAAACGATGATTGGTTCGAAGATTTGTGCCAAGGGATCGTAAATACTTGAAGGTTTCTAAAGGGTACTTGTATAGCAGGGGTTTGTAGGGACGCCCACCCGAATTATGGTAGTTTCGGATCCTTATGTAGATGGATTACCCTGGACCTTACGTGGATGGTCTAGTCCTTGGCCATACGGCTTGGTGTTGGATGCGAGTACCAAGAAACCAAGACTTTTCCATTCATCATTAGCCTATATGGGATCTACTTGAGCCGTCTTATATCCAAAGCACTTTAAGCGACGGTAAGGATTGTTTGATGGATGTTATGTTTGCCATGGTTGCTATGCTTGTTGTTTGTCGCTTTTAGGATGTTACATGACGTAGGTATCCAGGAGACTGATACCTAGGCACCCTATAGTATACCAGGATGTTTGTATACTTTATGATGTTAGTAGAGTAGCATATTATCGTTGTTATGTGCTAACTCTTTGGATGTAGGGACATGCTAGGTATGATTCTTTATATCACCGTCCTTTACTATATCGACTTATATAGTATTTTGAGATTGCTTATCGCTTACACCAGACTATTGTTTGACACAAGGTTTATGCTTTGCTTCTTGTTATCTCGGGCACTCTTAAATGAGTAGATTAGATAACAGGTTTTGGTGATATGCGATGTTGTACAGATGGACAAGTAGGAGCTAGTGCTTTCTCATACTTATCGTAGGTTCATTATTACATATATTGATGTGCGACATTATGGAGTTAGATAATGTTAGCTGTTAACCATAAAGTTCACTCAAGAATGTGGGTATGAAGGAAGGCTTCCGAAGGCATCAAAAGAAGGGTTCCACAAGTGTTAAAAGAAAGCTTGTGAAAGCACTATAGAGGCTTCGCAAGAGTTGAAAAAAGGGTCCCGCCATGGTTCAAAAGGAGGGTTCCGAAAGCATTGAAGTAGCTTCCGAAGGCATTGAAGGAGCTTCCGAAAGCATTGAAGGAGCTTCCGAAGGCATTTAAGTAGCTTCTGAAAGCATCGAAGTAGCTTCTGCAAGCATCAGTGTAAGTGCTTCCGCTTACATTGAAGAAAGGCCTTCAACAAACTTAAAGAAGAGCTTCCACATAGGTCAGAGGGAAAGCTTCCACAAAAGTTGATTCAATAACCCAAATTCATTCCTTTTGCATGAGATAACAAATCACATGTCAACCCTCCATGACCATCAACCTTCCATAGGGGTAGATTCCACTAGAACAAGCCCTTCAAAAGAGTTGAAGAGCTCCCTTCTGCACTTGCTGACTTAGGGATGTTCTCACATTTATTGTTGTGAGGGCTGCCAAAAGTGTTGAGTTGGACTGACTCAAACATCGACTATGCCTTTTGTAACCAATGAAGAAGGTGCTTTCGTCAGGGTCGAAAGGGGTTTCACAGACATTAAAGGGGCTCTGCAAGAGTATGTTTCTTTCCTCCGTCAATGCAAGCCCTTGGTATGACTTTCATCTGCATATCATTAGTCTACGGAGGCACAAAGACCAATAACAACAATGTAGCACCCACAAGGATACTAACAATTTCGAAGCCATCGTTATGCTTTATCAAGGTAGCATGCCATAATATTTATGAAGAATATTGACTAAAAGTATGCCGTAGATCAGTAATCGAAGTAATATTTCATAATTATCGATGCCACGCCATATATATACTATAAGATATTAAAGATCAAGCAAAGAGAGAAAGATTAGAGCCATCCACAAAACAAATTCAAGGGGAATTAGCTTATTTTCCTTCACAAAGCTTCCAAAGCCTTCACATTTCTTCACAACTTCTATGGAGCAATTAATCCTACATCATGAATTAGAGCGAAAATGTCCCTATCCTACCTCTATAAATATAGATGTATCTCCTCTTGAAAGGGGACTTGAATTTCTTTCTCTCCCTTAAAGCTCCTCTTGTAAAAAATAAATATTTAAATAAAGAGGATGGCTTGAGCACATTCGAATTTTTTCTACTTTATTCTTTTAAATTCAAATGATTTCGTAATTTATTACAAACCTCAACAACATTTGTGGAATTTCTACAAATAAGCTATATTGCACACTTATTTGAGATGTTAACGATTTTTATCATTAACATTTTGGTGCCAGAAGGAGGGCTTGAATCTTCGAATGACCAAAATACCCTAACGGGATATCAAGTTTTATATTTTAAATTACGAAAATTCAAGTTTAATTTTAGTTTAAATTCTGAAAATCAAACATTGCTAATGTTTAAATGTTTTCTAAGGCAAAGATGATTTTAAATATGTTGGGTAGCACTCTTTCATTTCTGTTCACGAGCTCGTCGCCTGATAGCTTCACTTCGTCTCGTTCCTAAAATATTAATTCGACTTCAATTTCAACTAATTTGAAAAGAAATCAAAACAGGTCCAAGTGTTCTAAATTCAATTTGAATTATCGATCTTTTTGCAAGTTTAAAGTTCCTTTCATCCATGCTCATAAGGACTTACTTCCGCAAGTGATAACGAGGGGTTTGGGAAGTTAAATTTGCTTCCGTCGATGTTGAAAATCAGTAGTGACAAAAGAGTTAGGAAGTTATTCTTTCTTCCGTCGACATTGAAAATCAATAGTTACAGAATGGTTATATGTTGATCTAACGCATCCATCGACATGTGATTAAGTATCCTTCCGTGGCAATGCTTTCGCCTTCGTCTGGACAAAAGGGGGCTTTCGTCTTGTTTGACGATTAAATGCTTCCACTTGTTTGCTTCCGCATATGTCGGTGCTAACTTCTCGGTTCAATTAAATGTTCTATCTCTGTTGATGTAAGATTGCTTCCGCCTGAGTCGAATTAGGATGCCTTCGAAAGCATGGAAAGATGGCTTCTGCATCTGTCTGTTTGTGATGCCTCCGCACTCATGGATTTGGTTCAGCTACCATCGACTTTTGCTTTCGTCGGCATTTAAGATTAGTGGTTCCGACATTGATGAAGGGTAATAAGAATGGGGGAAAGATTAGCAGTTCCGACATCATCGAAGGGGTTGTCTTTCAATATATATCCAAAACCAAAACACGATCACAATAACACCACAAGTAATATATGATAACAAGCAATAACGAAAGCAATAAATCACACACCGATTTATAGTGGTTCCACTAACGTCGCGTTAGTGTACATCCACTTTGAGAGAGATCTTTTATTATCACCAAATGATAAGATACAAGAGATTGATTACAATGATCTATTCAATAAGAATATATGTTTGAGGAGATTAGAATTGAAGAAATAGAGTTTTGCCTAAAACCCTAATTAATGGAGGACTAAACCCTTGATTAGAGATGATGAATTAACCCTCCTTTCAAACCTGAAGAGAGTATATATACAAATAGGGAAAACCCTGGTGAAAGACCACTTTGCCCTTCAACAAATCACAAAACTGCTCAGAAACTCGGCCCAAAAAAAACAGGAAAACGCCGCCTCAGACGTCTGGCCTCTGATCTCAGACGTCTGAGGCCAGGTTCTGGTTACAGGACCAGACGTTTGGCACTGATCTCAGACGTCTGAGGCCAGGTTCTGGATGGCAGAACCAGACAGGACCAGACGTTTGGCCAGAGGGACCAGACGTCTGCAGGATGTTTCTGGAAACAGCCTGAACCTCGTCAGACGTCTGGCCCTCTCAGCCAGACGTTTGACCTACAACAGCAACTCCAGCTTCTTCCCTCCTATCTTCTTCCTCTGGACTCCGATTTGCGAACCGTCTTATCCGACACCAAGCTACATTCATCCCCTTCAACTCTCCATCATATAGTGTCACAAAATTTAACACTCCACCTTGACGCTATATCCATCTCCAACACCAATGGTACCATACCATCAACAACCGATAGCTCCAACTACCAACATTTCTACCTTCAACCAAACATGAATGTTTCCCCAACGGGTTCCGGCACAGCCACCCCCCATTGCACTCCATCAACGAGTTTAGGCACAAAGCCCCCACCCGCCAACGAAATGTTGAAAACATTCAAACACCGTCTCACCAAAGACAAGAGCACTAGAAGTGTACACTAGCACTACACCAAGAAGATAGAACGACAATCTCATACCAATACTCTTCCTCACCTACAACCAAGTATCTCTCTCAACTGTGCCACCCCGTGGCACCTAGCACTTCTCCAAGCGAATCAAGTCCGAGCAATGCTCAAACTTCCCAACCGGCAATGCCTTAGTGAACATATCCGCCGCGTTCTCCTTTGTGTGCACCTTTCGAAGATATACTTGCTTATCCTCATCCATGGCTACCAAGAATGACTCCCTCACTTCTATATGCTTAGTCCGTGAGCTAAATGCCAAATTCTCCGCCAAGTGAATAGCACTTTGGCTATCACATTGAACATCAATGCTATCGTGTTCAATACCCAAGTCACACAACAATCGCTTCAAATAGAGTGCTTCCTTCGCCGCCTCCACCGCGGCTATCAACTCCGCCTCCGTAGTGGATAAAGCTACTACGGTCTGCAATCTAGATCTCCAACTTATGGCCGTACCACCAAGTGTGAAGACATAACCGGAAGTTGACTTTCTCCTATCTCTATCACCGGCGTAGTCCGAATCACAATAACCAACTAAGTTGCAACTCCTTTTCCCACTACTGCCAAAAACAAGACCATGAGATGACGTACTCCTAAGGTATCTCAATATAAGCTTCACAGTTTCCCAATGCGATTTTCCCGGATTAGACATAAAACGACTAACCACCCCGACGGTATTTGCTATATCGGGCCTTGTACACACCATAGCGTACATCAAGCTTCCAACCGCACTTGCATATGTCACCTTTGCCATATAAGCCTTGTCTTTCTCCAAGATAGGTGATCCTTTACTCGAAAGCTTCACATGCAAAGGTAAAGGTGTATTTGTCGCCTTTGCATTTTCCATGCTAAACCGGAAAAGCACTTTCTTAATGTACTCCTTTTGAGTCAATTTCAACTCAAAACGCTTTCGATCCCTTTCTATTTCCATGCCCAATATCCTCTTTGCTTCTCCAAGGTCCTTCATTTCGAATTCCGACTTTAATTGTAATTTCAACTTGTTGATTTCATTCTTGTCCTTCGAAGCAATGAGCATGTCATCCACATATAAGAGTAAATACACCCAACAATCATTTCCCAACTTCTTGAAATACACACAAGCATCCTTGACTATTGAAACCATTTTCAAGCATAAAATGATCAAATCTCTTGTACCATTGTCTAGGTGATTGCTTCAACCCATATACTGATTTCTTCAACTTGCACACCATATTTGACTTACCATTTACAACAAAACCTTACGGTTGCTCCATGTAAATGTCTTCATCCAAGTCACCATGCAAGAAGGCGGTCTTCACATCAAGTTGCTCCAACTCCAATTCGTGAATAGCAACTACGGCAAGTAATATCCGTATGGAAGTATGACGCACGACCGGTGCGAATATCTCGTCATACTCCATACCCTTTCTCTGTGCAAACCCCTTAGCCACTAGCCTAGCTTTGTATCTTCCATCGTCCTTCACCTTGTATATCCATTTGCACCCAATAGCACGGTTTCCTTTAGGAAGCGGAACCAAATCCCAAGTTTGATTCTTCATTAATGATTGCATCTCTTCCTCCATGGCACAAATCCACTTCGAGCTATCACTCGAATTCATGACATCATCAAGGTCCATCGGCTCATCTTGGAATACATGAAGAGCATAGTCCAAATTTTCATAAAAACTAAGATAGTTCCAATCACCATATCTTTCGGGTGGTCTTATGGGACGACGACCAACCCAAGTAGCAATACCATCACCCAAACTTCCTTCAGCTCCACCTTGAACCGAATCTTCTCTAGAATCATGCACATCACCAACACTACGTACTAGAGGCGCCCTGTGGACTATGTGATGTAACATCAACCGCTACCTCCTCGCAAGCATCTCCAACTACTCTACTCTCTCTACACCTTGGACAAAATGTGGAAATAATTTCCTTTTCCTTTGATTCATCATGAACCAAGACCGGAATATCCGATGAGCTCTCATTCTCCTTGAACAATGTCGACTCATCAAAAGTAACATGACGAGAGTTTGTCACCTTCTTCGTTTCCGGATTCCAAATCCGATAGCCTTTCACACCATCCGTATAGCCAAGCAAAATCCCCTTGAAAGCTCTTGGTTCAAGCTTATCATTACCCGGATCATGCACATAAACCGGACTTCCAAAGACACGAAGATAGCTCAAGTCAATACTCTTTCCCTTCCACACTTCCTCCAGAATTTTGTTATCAATAGCCGAGCACGGAATTCGATTAATGATATGCACCGCGGTTGACAAAGCTTCGGCCCAAAACCCCTTAGACAAACCCGATGTCAATCTCAAGCATCGAGCTATCTCTAGTAGAGTACGATTCATCCTCTCCGCAACTCCATTTGATTGTGGATCTCCTGGTGTAGTAAAATGTCTTCGAATTCCATGATGCTTGCAAAACTCTAAGAATTCTACAGAAACATACTCCACGCCATTGTCGGACCTAAGAACCTTCAAAGACTTACCACTCTCATTCTCAACAAGAGCCTTCCATGCTTTGAACTTTGCAAATGCCTCCGACTTGGACTTCATTACATACACCCAAAATTTTCGAGAAAAATCATCTATAAGGGAAATATAATACCTTGCTCCTCCCAAAGAAGCTACCGGTGCTGGTCCCCATACATCCGTGTGCACATACTCAAGAACATTTCTCGAATCATGTTTCCCTTCACCGAATGATACTTTTGTTTGCTTCCCCAAGACACACTCTTCACAAAACTCCAATTTGTTGAAACTCTCACCATCGATCATCTCCCTCTTCCGAAGAATCTCCAAACTCCTCTCCGAGCTATGACCCAACCTCAAATGCCACAACCTTGTCGCATCCAAGCCACGGGAACTATCAACACCCACACAAGTTTCACCTTCTACGGTCTCTCCACGAAGCAAATAAACACCATGAGCCCTAGCACCTTTCATGACCACAAGTGCCCCTTTCGAAACCCGTAAACAATCACTCTCAATAGTGATCTTACATCCAAGAGAATCCAATTGCCCCAAAGAGATAAGAGACTTCCGAAGTCCCAGAACATAGCGTACATTAGTGAGAGTACGAACCACCCCGTCAAACATTCGAATTTGCACGGAACCAATGCCTTGAGAATTGAATTTCCCTCTTTAGCAACAAGAGAAGAAAAACAATTTCTATTAGGCGTCATATGATACGACGCCCCCGAGTCGAGCACCCACTCACTACCGGAAACATCCGATGCTACCGCCGTCAACACATCTACGTCTTCCTCACCAACACCTCTCTCCACCGCTATAGATGAAGATGCTACTTTCCTTTTACCCTTCTCCTTGTCCGGACATTCATTTCTCCAATGACCGTGTTTCTTACAAATATAGCACTTGCCTTTCCTTTCCTTTGATTTTCCTCTCCAACCGGGATTCCTTGATTTAGAACGCCCCCAGTTGTCCTTCTTCACATATCTTTCCTTCTCCACAAACAAACCTTGACCATTTTCGGCACTACTACCACCAACACTCAACTCATTCATTTGATCTCTCAATTCCTCACTAAGAAGACCCGTCTTGACATCATCTAACACCAAAGTATCCCGGCTATAGATCAAGCTATTTGAGAAACCCGTATAACGGTCCGACAACGAACATAACAATATCATCGCCTTTTGCTCTTCCTCAATCTTCAAATCTACCGCCTTCATCTTCATAAGCAAATCATCAAACACATTCAAATGTGCCTTTAGCGAAGTTCCTTCTTTCATCTTATAGGTGAAAAACGTTCGCAACAAGATCAAACGATTAGTTAGAGACTTCTTCATATACAATTCTTCCAACTTGTCCCAAATTCCCTTAGCGGTGGTCTCACCACTAATTTCGGAGATCACATTCTCTCCCATAGCAAGTTGAAGTGTAGTAAATGCCCACTCTTCCATTTCTTCTCTCTCGACATCCGAGATGTCCGCCGGCAACAAATGTGTATCAAACACCACTCGATGTACCCGATTCCTCCTTAGAACCGCTTTCATCTTCCATTGCCATTTTTCAAAATCATTATCGCCATTCCACTTGTCGATAACCAATTGCGATCCCGGCACCACATACGACCCACGCACATACGGCGCTATACTACTTGGACTAACCATTGAATTTTCAGAGGTTTCGATTTCCGGCATTTCAACAACCACCTACCAACTCCAAAGCTCTGATACCAAATGTTATGGTGGATTTCGATCGAGACCGCTCAAACTCAAATCCCCAAACGCACGCGGAAAAGCTAGATCGTGATAGATAGTGCAAAACAACCGATCACCACTAATTTCAATATATATCCAAAACCAAAACACGATCACAATAACACCACAAGCAATATATGATAACAAGCAATAACGAAAGCAATAAATCACACACCGATTTATAGTGGTTCCACTAACGTCGCGTTAGTGTACATCCACTTTGAGAGAGATCTTTTATTATCACCAAATGAGAAGAGTACAAGAGATTGATTGCAATGATCTATTCAATAAGAATATCTGTTTGAGGAGATTAGAATTGAAGAAATAGAGTTTTGCCTAAAACCCTAATTAATGGAGGACTAAACGCTTGATTAGAGATGATGAATTAACCCTCCTTTCAAACCTGAAGAGAGTATATATACTAATAGAGAAAACCCTGGCGAAAGACCACTTTGCCCTTCAACAAATCACAAAACTGCTCAGAAACTCGGCCCAGAAAAAACAGGAAAACGCCGCCTCAGACGTCTGGCCTCTGATCTCAAACGTCTGAGGCCAGGTTCTGGATACAGAACCAGACAGGACCAGATGTCTAGCACTGATCTCAGACGTCTGAGGCCAGGTTCTGGATGGCCGAACCAGACAAGACCAGACGTTTGGCCAGAGGGACCAGACGTCTGTAGGATGTTTCTGGAAACAGCTTGAACCTCGTCAGACGTCTGGCCCTCTCAGCCAGACGTCTGACCTACAGCAGCAACTCCAGCTTCTTCCCTCCTATCTTCTTCCTCCGGACTCCGATTTGCGAACCGTCTTCTCCAACACCAGGCTACATTCATCCCCTTCAACTCTCCATCATATAGTGTCACAAAATTTAACAGTTTCAAATATGGTTAAACATGATTCTCAAATATATAGCAGTTCTATTTGCAGAACTTCGAAGTAATACACACTGTTTTCAGATTTTCAAGGTTAGCGGTTACAAAGTTCAAGTTTTCAAGTATAAAGTTTCAAGTGTACACCATTCCAAGTACACACATAACTTCATGTATTAATAATGTTATATGTATTTAGTTTTAGAAAATGTGCCAGTTTTAAATATATGAATTTTAAATATACACAGTTTTGAATATACATATTAAAGTTTTATATATCACCAGCTTTCAGACATATATTGTTACATGTGTATCAGATGTCAAACATACAAAGTTTTGAATGCATTAGTTTCTTAAATATGTAAATTTTGAACAAATATGAACTTCGAATATATATGTATGAATTTTCAAGTATTTGTAAAGTATCTACATATTTTAAGATAGATGGTGCTTTCATTGAGAGGTAGATGTATAAAAATCATGTGAAAACTTTTTAATAGGCACAGTTTATGTGCATTAAGACTTTAGATGCACTGGGTTCAGTAAGTCTCAATATGTATAATAATTCCCAATTTCTAGTTTCAAATAGTTTTTAGGATTTTATAAAATAAAATAAGATTTAACTAACTGTTAGACTTTTAAATGCATGGATTGTTGAATGTGCATACATATGATTTTGAATACATAAATACTATGTGCATAAGTGAGTTTTCAAATACCAAGAAGAGGCAAATGTAAATTATTTTGGAACCTAACAGCCCTTCAAATGTTCATAATTTATAATTTGAATTTCAAAAAACATAGTACCTTATTTGCTAATTGAATGCAAACATTTTGAAAGTGCATAGCCTTCTATGAACTCATAGCTTTTGAAACCATAAATCTAGTACCTACATACATATATATGATCTTGAGGGAATTTGATTTCCAGAAGGATTCAGTTGAAAAGGAATTTATAATACATAGATATTTGAATTTCATGTATATGGGCTTAAAGTGAAAGTCTATGTGGATCGTATATATAGCATATGACAAGTATGTGTATGATACTATAAATCACACAGAATAATAATGCATGTAAAATAAAAGTAATCACACCAGAATTTTTATACTGGTTCGGACCTCCCGTCATACGTCCAGTCCCCAAGCTCCCCTTCGGAAATACACTAACCAATTTCCCTCGCTTCGCCCGGAGGAATACGCTTTTATACAAGAGTATTTCTTTGACAAGTGCGTGTTTTGGGTAACACTGATTTTGACTACAAGTACAGTTTCTTCCTATAATCTCCTTTGAGTAGTATGTAATTTTAAGCTTTGATATAATGAAGAGATAAAAGTATGCTTTTGAGTACTTTTAGAAATCAGAGAGATCACAGAAATATTAGAAAATAAAGAGAGAAGAGTTCAGAATATCAAGTTAGTTTTTCTTTTCAAATTCAAGCTTATTTATAGATGTTGAAGAGTTTGTTTGAGAAGTAACAACGACCTTTGGATCATTCTATTTCAGTCCAAGTGTTGCAATGTTTGAGGAGGAAGAGTTATGACCAGACTTAGAGGATGCAACTCTTCGATCGAAGAAGATTTCTATTGAGAAGGGCTGGCCGTTACCCAGGTCAGACGTCTGGACTTTTAGGTTAGACGTCTTGCCTTTATTAAAAAATTTATACAGAAAATATTGCCGGACGTCTGAGTAAACAAACCAGACGTCTGACACATGTACAGCTTTTTAATTTCTCTTCTTGAGTATGTAAAAAACTTTTTTAATAATTTGTATATGCATATGCTTGTAAAGATTACTCAATGAGATTTTACATATCATCTATTTAAGATATTAACAGAATATACTAATATTTCTTGATATAATAATCCTTGTGTCTGTCTTCAAGTCTTGGTCGTGAAAGTCTACCTGCATATGGATGATGCTAGTGATTGTATAGTTGTTGTTATCAAAATCATAGAGTAGAGGTTCTAACATAAAGTACATCGGATTTAAATACAAGCGAAATTTTAGATATATAAGTTTTATACGTTACAGTCTTTGAATATATAGCAGTTTTTAAGGTTGCATATTTTATAAGTGATGATGTATAATTTCGTAGTCCTCAAGTGCATGTAAATAGTTTTGAATTCATCCTGATTTTCAAAATGTGTAAAGTGTCAGATACATTGAGCTTCAGACAGAGTATTATCAGATTCACAAATACATATGTTTTAAAGCTTAAATTATGTATTTTTGGGGGTATGGAGTTTCATAAATCTAGGTCTTAAGCATATTAGCTCTCGAATGAGTGAATTTACACGAAATTTTATAATGATAAAGTGTGCACATGGTTTCAAAGCATTCTGTTTTCTAATATATTCTGTTTTCGGAAGTATGAAGCCATTTAATTTCAATTGTATACATGTTTTAGATGTATGTCTAAAATATATATTAATAGCTTAAGAGTGAGTACTATTAAATTTCCAAACATACAAATTACTAATTTATATCTAGATTTTCAGAGACTATACATAGATTCCAACAATAATAATGCTTAAGTAAAGTGCAGACGATTCATGACCAAGTTTCAGGGTGGATAAGTGATGCTACACAAAACAAGTGAGGCGATAAGTATAAAAAGTTATGGAACGAGTCAAATGATATTGGACGGCATCAATAGGACAAAACGGATTAAAGCTGCAAGCAATGGATAATTTCAACTACAAGAAAAGAGTCGCAAGTCCTTGTTTTTGATGCTGTTATAAGAAAAGTCCCTATAGATATGGATATGTAAATTCAGTCCCTATTATTTTTTTAATAGAAAACGCAAGTTGTTTTGCATTATTCTGACAGAAAATGCAAGCTAACTTGTAACTTTTTGACTATGAATTTTTTTTTCGAAAATTTTGAAAATTTTAAAACTTTTGAAATTTTTGAATAGCGCAAGTTAACATGCGCTTTCTATCAGGAAAGCGCAAGCTAGTTTGCGATTTTATTTTGAATTTTTTTTGAAATGTTTGAAGTTTTTGAAAAATGCAAGTTAACTTGCGCTTTCCATCAAGAAAGCGCAAGCTAGTTTGCGCTTTCTGATTTTGAATTTTCTTTTGAAATTTTTAAAATTTTCGAAAATTTTAAAATTTTTGAAAAGCGCAAGTTAACTTGCACTTTTTATCAGAAAAGCGCAAGCTAGTTTGCGCTTTTTGATTATGAAATTTTCGCAAAATTTTAAAATTTTGAAAGCGCAAGTTAACTTGCACTTTCTATAAGGAAAGCGCAAGATAGTTTGCACTTTCTGATTTAGAAAAAACAGAGACTTAATTTACATACTCATTATCATAGGGACTTTTCTTACACCAACATCAAAAATAGGGACCTTTAGTGCAAAACCCCTTTCAACTACGTCAGAAAGTGTTTGTTACTCCAAATAAATCGGTGGCTCCGTGGATATGACCTTGAATATTTAATTTCTTGTATACGAATCTGTATAATATAATTTCATACATTCAAATTCCTGTAACTCAAACTTTTTAATTCTAATACATTTTTCGATGTATAGAGCTCTAATTCTTCATATGATAAGTGTATTTTTTTGAAAACTAATTCTTCATATCATAAGTGTATCCTTTTGAAAAGGTTGTTTTACGAACGGGGATTCTTACAGAAAAGTATGTTCTTGTCTATAGAGCCTATCAGTTCATGAATCATGATTTTTCAGACTTATAAACAAGATGTTTCTTTTCGTTAATCAAGACCTGATGAAGTATAGTTTTATGACTTACAAAAGCATGGGACACCCATATCAATTTCAACAAGTAGTCTCACTCAAATGATTTTATCCAATCAATCTTTGAGAAAACCACTCTTTGAAAATCAAGAGAATTATACTGATTTTTCCATATTACTATCTATTTCGAAAAGGAGTCTACAAAATCTCTAAAAACATAAACTATTGAAAATAATGCTTTTCTAAACATTTTTACCAAGATCCATTTACACTACTGCTACTCCAGTCAGAAGAACTTACTTCCAGTTGAAGAACTACCGATTCAAGAATTTTGACCGTTAACCATCTATTTAAAGACCATATTTCCCCTATAAGGATTCAAGTCCCATGAAAGTTCCTTTTTGATGTTAGAAATAGAATTTTCTGCCCAAGCCATAACAACACTCTAAATGACTTTCAAGGAGTTCATCAAGAGCAGTAACCATGGGTGCCTAGAATAGATGAGATAGTTAAACAAAAAAGAAGAATTCTGAAAGGGATACTCTTATTTCAAATAAAAGAACATATTCTTAAGGGAAGATTGTTATAAGATCTTCGTAGCCAAGAAGAGCAAAGCATAAAGAATCATCAACTAGATGATCAATAAATCAAGATAAAACAAGAAAGTGACCCAAGAACCTGAAAGCAAAACCGTAATTCTAGATCTACACGGATCATCCGAAAAGGGAAAGTGAGATTAAATATCAGTAAAGAGCATCTAGGATTACAACTACATCACAGATTGAACTGGATTCTAAGACATTCGTAATTCCGATGCAGAGCATCAAGAATGATTATGAAATCTTATCAATAAGAACAAAAACATCATCTACTGATAAAATCCTAAGGGTCAATGAAAAGAAAGTCACCCCCCAAATGACATGAATTCACTAAAAGGAGAGATTCCCAACTTTTATTGAAAGTCGCATTGGTCAAGAACTACTATTTACACTTTAGGAATGTCAAGCCACTACAAGATGAATTCTCCATGCATAATAAATGATGTCTTTGCCAAAGTTAAGATATCAAATCGTCAAGTAAAAATCCAAGTATTAATAAGAGATATTGAGATGCAACGATCACAAATTCAAAGAAGACTATATTAATAGGAGATTGGATACTCCGAAATTTATGCTTGGAATGATCTCACCAAAAATCCGCCGACTACTCTAATGAGAAGATAATAAGATATGCAAAAGGAGACACAAAACATTTTTAACCATATTCCCAACAATGGATGAATAAAGTGCCTTTTTAAGAAAATCTACATGGTCTGGAGTAAAATTCTCCATAAACTTGGAAACTTTCTTAAACGGTTATAAGCCTTTGTCCGTGCCAAGATGGCCAAGTCAAAGCGCCTCCTAAAGGGAGGTCAAAGTAATCCTTTATCCGCGCCACGCTATGTCCAGGTAAAAGTATCTGCAAGCCCTTTATTGAGCCACACTATGGCCAGATCAAGGCGCCCATTGAAGGGGGGACGGAGTAAGCCCTTGAATGCGCCACTCTATGGCCAGTTCAAGGCACCGACCGACCTTTGTCTTGCCTATAAGTCCTTGCTGGAGCACCTCCTGGAGGGAGGATGGAGTAAACCCTTGATCTCGCCAAGGCATGGCCTGGTCAAGGCACTGAACAAGCCTTCAGTCCCGCCTATAAGGCATGGTTGGAGCGCTTCCTGGAGGGAGGTTGGTTAAGTCCTTAGGTCCTGCTTGTGGATAAGCTAACCAAGCGCACCGGACAACAACAGACTAAGACGTCCAAGCCCAAGGAGTGGCACACAAAGCATTAACAATATACGAAGCCTAAAGTATGGTGCATGCCGAAAGAATCAGATACCTGGAACTAGAGACGTAACACAGGGCAAAAGATTCGAATAATCAAAGTCCAAAGAGTGGTGCAGAGCAAAAGGCTCAGATGAAAATTTCTGAACTTCTATTATTCGAATAATGATTTCTAAACTTTCGTTCTTACTGCCAGGAACGGATTTCTAATCTTCCATTATTTCCAAACAACAATTCCCATATTATATTCATTATTAGATATGAATTTATGGCCTTCGGCTAATTTCTAGAAGATGGCTTCTAGACTTCACTTATCAATACCCGAATCTGGGTTTCGGGTCTTCTATTATGAATTCATGGTCTTCCACTATAACCAGAAGATGATTTTTGGACTTTACTTATCAATACCTGAATCTGGGTGTTAGGTCTTCTACTATTGATTTCTAGACTTCACCCATTAATGCCCGAACCTGGTTTTTAGGTCTTCTGTTATTATGGATCTCTGGTCTTCTACTAACTTCCAGAGGATGATTTCTAGGTCTCTCTTACTAATACCTGAATCTAGGTGTTGAGTCTTCTACTATTAACTTCTGGACTACACTTATCAATACTCGAGTCTGGGTTTTAGATTTTCTATTATTTCTAGATAAAGATTTCTGGACACCTAGTATTTGACCCTAAATGAGGATTCTTGGTCTTCTATGACTTATTTTCAAATGATGATTTATGGGCTTTTATTATTACCATACGATTGTTTTTGTTCTTCTATCAGTTATTTCATGAAGAGGATTTCTAAACTTCTATTATTAATGCCGGATTTGGATTTCTGGCCCTCTATAATTAATTCCATAATTAGATTTCTGGTCTTCTATTAATATAACCAGAGACAAATCTCTGGTCTTCTCCCATCATTAACAAAGTTGGATCTCAAGACTTCTATTATTGTCAAATAAGAATTTTCGGTCTTTGATCGTTCCCAACCGTAGATTTCTCATCACTTATTATCTTCAGATGATGATCTATTAATTTCCATTATTCCTAGAATTTTATTTCTAGAGTTCTATTACCAGGAATTCTAATACTAACCAATAATATAGAGAAACTATTGAACATATTCTTACATAAATTTCAAATTAATGACAAGAAATGTTGTCTGCTTTGTATTTGCAAGAAAATAAGATTGATAAAGAAGACCATTGAGGATGAAACAATGCAAAAGAGAATTCTTTGATTTTTGTCCTAAAGAACAAAAGCTTCTTTCATACAAGGGGGCTAAATGTTAACCATAAAGTTCACTCAAGAATATAGGTATGAAAGAAGCCTTCCGAAGACATCAAAGAAGGGCCCCGCAAGTGTTAAAAGAAGGCTTGAGAAAGCATTATAGAGGCATCACAAGAGTTGAAAAAAGGGTCCCGCCATGGTTCAAAAGGGGGTTTCCAAAAGCATTGAAGTAGCTTTCGAAAGCATTGAAGGAGCTTTCGAAAGCATCGAAGCAGCTTTTGAAAGCATCGAAGCGGCTTTCAAAAGCATCAGTGTAAGTGCTTTCGCTTACATTGAGGAAAGGTCTTTGACATAATTAAAGAAGAGCTTCCGCATAGGTCAGATGGAAAGCTTCCACAAAAGTTGATTCAATAACCCAAAGTCATTCCTTCCGCATGAGATAACAAGCCGCATGTCAACCCTCTACGACCATCAACCTTCTGCAAGGATAGATTCCACTAGAACAAGCCCTTCGAAAGAGTTGAAGAGCTCCCTTCTACACTTGTTGACTTAGGGATGTTCCCGCATTTATTGTTGTGAGGGCTGCTTTAAGTGCTGAGTTGGACTGACTCAAACATCGACTATGCCTTCCGTAACCATTGAAGAAGGTGCTTTCGTTAGGGTCGAAAGGGGTTTCGTAGACATTAAATGGGCTCCACAAGAGTTGGCTTTTTTCCTTCATTAATGATAGCCCTTCGTATGACTTCCATCCGCATATCATTAGTCTACGGAGGTACCAAAGATTAATAACAACAATGCGGCACCCATAAGGATAATAACAATGTCAAAGCCATATTTATGCTTTATCAAGATAGCATGCCACCAAATTTATGAAGAATATCAGTACAAGAAAAAAGAGCTTTTGCAGCGTTTCAATAATGCTGCTATAATCATTCGCAGCTTTTCGAAGAACGCTGCCTAATGTCATGCTGCAATAGAGTCAGGGAATACTGCAGCGTTTCTAAAATGTTGCTAAAAAAGGCTATTGAAGCTTTTGCGAAACGCTGCAGTAAATAAATTTGCAGTGTTTTTGAGGACGCAGCGTAATAGCATGTTTCAAGTAGAACCAGTAATATACAGCAGTTTTGAAACGCTGCAAAAATATTTTACAGCGTTTTCATTTTGCTTCAGTATGATTTTCTGCAGCATTTTGTTACTTTTAGTATTCCAGCTCTTTTTAAACGCCGCGGTATATCAACAATTTTGCTTCATTTTACAATTACTGCAGCAGTTTTAAAACAATTATAAAAGCCATGAATAATGTATTTATAAACAAATTGCTCAATTTATATAACACTAATATATATAATCTAATATTATAAGAAGTTATAAAAGTTAAACATAATCAAAGCTACATCAATTTCATACATCATAAAGTTTAGTCATATACAACATTTCATATGTTTTGACCACAAATGTTAACGACATAAAATCTTACAAAAAGTGCTTGCTAAAAGAAAAAAATATAAATCGTGGAAAGTCCAAGCCCGTCTCCTTCAAAAGTCCAATATGCCTATAAAAAATGCAATTAAAGATTAGCAATAGAGAACAAATATGGTAGAATGTGAAAATTTTGAAATGTCATCTATTTGACTGTAATGACGGTTACATCAATGATTCATATACACAGTAACAACATTTATTTCACTGGCAACACCTTCCTTGAACTACATTTCAAAAGTCTGTGTTCATTTGTAGTTGGCATTTTCAAGTTGTTCATTCTCTATTAAGTTGCTGTTACATTTCATCCACCCTCCAACTACAACCTGCATTACATTTCCCTAGTAGCAACACCTTCCTCATCAACCACAACATTGCACCCTTCCAAAACCATCAAACTCCATCAAATACCCCAATCATAACCATCCACTTCACCTACACCACTTAGAATCCACTTCAGCTGCTCCAACTACAATCCACGCATCACTTCAATCACTTTGCCAAAACCAACATCTTACAACCTTAAACTCCTTCTCCCTGCCACTGCAACGACCTACCACTTACATCCAACCTTCAACATCATTGTATGTATGTGAGTGTATGTGTTTGTAAATGTATATGCATGTGTGTGTATACTCCATTTGTAGCCCCTCATTATAACCATTGGTTTGAGAATTAAATGATTGTATTTCATGATGATGTGAGGCATAAAATGATAGTATGATAGAGAGAGAGTATCATGTTATCCAACGATTTGTTTTTCAAATCCGACGACTAAAATGAAGAGGCTACAAACTGCATGTGTGTGTATGTGCACACGCATGCATGTATACATATAGAATATTATTTTAGCGTCTAAGATTCAAATATGAATTGATAATCCGAATAATAAAGTTCACCTCATAATCAGTTTGTGATACAGTATCTCTACTTCTCTGATATTTGTTAACCCATGGGCGGATATCTGGATCAGCACCTAGCTTACTTTCTTTTGCTAATTGATTGGGACCAAGAAATACAAACATTACAGCTAGCTGCAAACAAGTGATTTTACTTAGTTCTCCATTATAGTAGTAGTGCATGGTTTAAAAATTGATGATGCCATGTATGTTACATATCACGGATTCTGCATTGAACATCAGTTTGTCTTGTATTCATAACGATGAATAGGTTTGGTAAAATTAAGTCACAAGGATAATGTGGAGACAGATAAATCATTATATGATACAACCATACCTTGTTCAAATTTTATTTTTATACTTTGAATATATTGAATAAAAAACTGATTTATTTATATAAATATAAGAAGAGACTATGTTAGGTATAAAAATTACACAAGGAATAAGTTTCGAAAGGGAAAAATAGACAAGATGACAATCTTAATCGCTTATAAAGTGAAGTAGAGTATTCAATGTCAGGTTTAGTGCACTCTAACTTGTCAACAGACCCATATAGGGATGGATGATAACATATCTCTAGTATCAGGTTTACTAATTTACTAAACCTCAGTCCATAAAGGTTAAAGGAAAGTCTATCAACAATAAAAATATCAAACAAAATAAATTACAGGTCATAAAAACATGTGAATTCATCAAGGAAACATCCATACAAATTAATTCATTTAAAGTTTCTATAAAAATGTTCAAAATACCAATATTAATTGTTTCCAAGTTATTAGATCAAAGTACATATTTATCTAGATTGAAAAATATATATTACCTGGCAACAACACTCATGATCGTTTGTTATAGGTACTTGGCTGATGACCTGAAAATGTTTTATGTTACCCATTTATAAGAAACAAAAAAAATATGGTTAGAGAACTAAAATAAATCAATTGAAATCTGGCAGTTTGCATTGCTAATATGTAAAGGACTAAAATATATCAGTTTGTGCTGCTATTTTGCACTACTATCTCATCACATTTAAGCCCCACATCAGTGAAAAATTAGACAGTTGGTTAAAGAAATTGACAAATAAATTTAACTAAAGTTAGTTTGAGTTATACACTGAACATGGAATCAATTTAGGAACTGTTTGAACTGTACACATATAACATGGAATCAAGGTACAACTGCATAGGTCGTTATTGTTTCTACCGTGTAAATCAATTTAGGAACTGTTTGAACTGTACACATATAACATCTGGATAAAAAGGGAAGCTCAGACATAGTTGGATTCATAAATATGTCAATAAGAGAAAGAGAGATGCACAAATTGGGAGGTGCGAATATGAGTATACACACACAAACACAGAAACATGAGTCCTCCATTCATAGAGTGTTGCTTTATTTTTGTTTACAGTCTTTATTTAGATCAAAGTTGGAAGTTGTACTTGTATGCTCCAAAGGTGGTTTCGAGTGAGATGAGACACTAATAATCTGATTAATATTGATGTCCTTGCAATGTTCTGAATGCTCATTATTATGACTTCCTGATCCCTCCTCATCGTCTACAGATATTACATTTTTTGCTTCCGTATTCTTTTTTCTCCTTCCATGCTTTTTAAATTAGCATTGATATTTAAGATGACCAAAGCAAACACACGATTCACAACGTAGTGGAATCTACTCGTATAAAACTAGTTGGTAGAAAATTTCACAGTTATAAAGAGCCACCGGAATCCCTTTAGGAAAATAAAAGTCCGCCTTCATTTTAATAAAACAATGAGCAAAAATAATTCTTTTGCGACTTGCTGTTGAAAGATCAGATTCAGTAGGATCCCCTAGAATGCTAGATATAGCACTTAGCCACTCACGGTTTAGTGGTCAGAGGTTAATATCAGGATATTTCACCCATATAAGAATGTATGATAACATATCTCTATCTGTTTTGAGCAATACGACAAATCATGCGATTGTACTATTATTATACTCATTTAATTTTTATTATTATTATACATCTTAGTTAACTTATTATTATTATACATCTTAGTTAACTTATTATTATTATAAATCTTAGTTAATTGTTATAAACTTATTTAAGTTTCTTATTTATAAATCTTAGTTAACTTATTATTATTATTATAAATCTTAGTTAATTTACTACTATTATTCTATATCTGAGTTAATTTTTGTAAAATTATTTATTATTATTACTATTTTTATACTTAATTAATTTTTTATAAAATTTATTATTGTCATTATTATTGTTGTTGTTGTTCTTTTACTTAGTTAATTTTATATAAAATTTATTATTATTATTATTTAGTTATGTTTTCATAATACTTAGTTAATTTTTAAAAAATTATTGAATTTTTATAAAATGTATTAAATTTATTGTTGTCGTCGTCGTCGTCATTATAATACACTAGTTTAATTATTATTATTATTATTATTATAAATCTTAGTTAATTTTTATAAAATTATTTATTATTATTATTATACTTGGTTAATTTTTCATAAAATTTGTTATTATTATTATCTTTGTTAATTTGTTAATTTTATAAACTTATTGAATTTTATATATAACTTAGTTAATTTTTATAAACTTATTTAGTTTATTGTAAATCTTTGTGGCTGGGGGACAGAGGGTGCAATTTTGCCTATAGGGATTGGTGGATTTATTGCTTGTAGAGCATTGTCTCAAAGAAACGATGAGCCTAAAAGGGCTTCTAGGCCTTGGGATATGAATAGAGATGGGTTTGCCATGGGTGAAGGAGCTGGTGTCTTGGTAATTATACTAGATTATCACAATTTTATCGTATCATCTAAAAAGCAAGTTTAACATCTAAATGACATTCACTAGCAATACAAATTGTGACAAATGACATTATAGCATCTAAAAGGCATTCACTAAACTTATAAACTTGAATTAATAAATAAAAGAAGGCTATAAACTCTTTTGTCCATTGATATTAAATGATATCATTACACTTTTAATTTATTTATCTAATTCCATATGCATGTGTAAAAATAAATAAAAGATTATGGAGAGCTTGGAGCATGCAACAAAGAGAAGAGCAACAACAATTGCAGAATATTTAGGAGGAGCTATAATATGTGATGCTCATCACATGACAGATCCAAGACCAGATGTACTCGGTGTTTATTCTTGCATAGAAAAGAGTTTGGCAGATGGTGGTGTCTCCCCTAAAGAGGTAAGTCATTACCTGTTCTATAATTATAAGGTTTATTATGTAGCTTGATCGAATTATTGTTTTTGGATTATTATTTTATAAAGTACCGATTTCCATGTAAACTCTGCAAATTATCATGCAACATCAACACTGCTTGGAGATTTGGCAGAGTTCACTGCTATAAAGAAGGTTTTCAACGACACATCTAAGCTAAAAATGAAATGAACAAAAGTAAGTTATTATTATTTAAATATCTATCCACTAAAATAATAGTCCAATAAATGCATAGAAGTGAAAAAAACTTTATATATTTCTCAGTCGATGACTGGGCACTGCCTTGGAGCAGTAGGTGGATTAGAGGCTATTGCTACAATCAAAGCTGTTAACATAGGCTGGCTTCATTGTACTATTAATCAAGATGTATGACACTTGCCTTTATTTTATATAGTTGCAGTTTTAGTATGTAGCATAGACAAGAGAAACTTAGTTTTTATGCATTTTCATTTAATCATATGCAGAACCTGGGGGAACAAGTCACAATTGACACAGTGCCGATTGTGAAGAAGCAACATGAAGTACATTTTGGTACATATTATTCAAAACATAATTTTAGCTTTTCTAATATGCCAATTTTTTTTGCTTGTATTTTATTGCAGCTATTTCAAATTCTTTTGGTTTTGGAGGCCATAACCCGGTAGTGGTTTTTGCACCTTTTAAACAACAGAAGTTACAATCAAATTGTTGTGAAGAACAAGCTTTTACAACCGTCCACTTATTTAAAATAAATCTGATACTGCATGTTTTCATTATTCGTTGTAAGTTGTAACTCATTATAGAGGTTTTTGAAGTTTGATATATTGATTTTTTTATTATCCGCTGTAATATATTGTAAAGGTTTCCCAAATTCAAAATATTGGTAGATGTAACTAGAATTTTCCTGGAAAAATTTATTGTATTTTTTAAATACTGCTGCATTTGCATTGATGTGTGCTAAATGTGAAGTTACAATATACATGAAGGTGAGTTTAAATATCCTTCTAATATATGTCATAGTTAATCAACTCCTCTGTTGCTATCTTTATTGCACAATTAAATATGCCTAATGCATTTGGATGATCCAATCTCTTTCATGCAGTTAAAAAACTTGAACTTCCATTTCCTAACTGCTGTTTATACTAACAGAAGCGTGTTCAGTTGAGAACTATAGCCATTTCTTCTAACATCTATGGTTGTAAATTTTATTGTATTCACTGATAATCTCAAACCCCCACTCACCCGAAGAACAAATTATGAAGCAGCAAAATTTCTGTGAAAAACTCAGGGGATAGTGTATATTATAATCATCAACTACGCAACTATTCTAACAAACTAACCCCCACCCACCCAAAATATAATTTTGGAGATAAACAACACAGAGACTGTCTGTATTATTATTTTTAGTTATATAAATTAAGGGAAAAATGTGTTTGGATTTTATAGAGTAAAAGATTTACCTCGAGATGATGCTACCTGGTTCCTTTGACCAACTATAGTGAAAAATTGGGGATTGATAACAATTCAACACCACGGTGCGCTGCGGAAGCGATTTCAATTCAAGACCTAGTATTGTCTATTTGAATACCAATGCAACTTAAATATCAATTATGAAAATACAATCAACAATATGAAAAACAAGAGACACAGAAGATTTAACGTGGTTCGGATATGAAGATCCTACGTCCACGGAGACACAATAACCCTTTTATTATTATCACCAGAGATTACAAGCCAATACAATGATTAGAGAGATACAATAGGTGGAGACTCTCTCTAATCAATCACTCAATTGAAGAGATTAATAATAGAGCACTCAAAATAGAAAACCCCCAATTTGATTTCGTTAGGGTTTCTATTAATTACAATTATTGGAAATCTGATTAAAACCTAATCTCTTTTAATTTGGAAGATGATTAGGAGAGAATATATAGGTGACCTAAATGATCTAGATCATCCATCCACGTCAAAAGAATCTGCACCATCAGTTTAGAGAACCAAGCTCCGGAATTTACAAAACTACCCTTCAGAATTCGAACTGGGAGAACAAAAATTTTCGTCGCCTCAGACGTCTGACCAGGGGGGTCAGACGTCTGCAGATTGTTTCGGGAAAACAATCTGGAACATGATCAGACGTCTGACCTGGGTAGGTCAGACGTTTGCAGGAAGTTTCAGGTTGCTCCCCTCTTCTGACAACTCCCCTCTTCCTCCAACCAACTCCAATGCATAGCTCTACCAAATCTTCACATCAAACACATATATGAATCGTATAACTTCAACACTCCACCTCGATTCAATATATGTATGTCTCATCACCAAAGTATCATAGGGGTTATTGGATCTCGCGCCCAATGACGCCTAAGCAGCTGGAATCAAATGGATCAAGTTTGAGCAATACTCAAACTTATCCTTGGGAAGTGGCTTCGTCATCATATCTGAGGGATTATCTGAAGTATTCACTTTCAACAACTTGATCTTACTCTGTTCTTCCTCCAACATAAGAAAGAAACCTCTAACATCAATGTGCTTCGTTCGTGAACTATAAGCCAGATTATGAACAAGATGAATTGCACTCTGACTGTCCGAAAATAGCTCCACGGTCTTCTGCACCATAAAAAGATCATCCAACAATTGAAGTAAATACAAACCCTCCTTAGTTGCTTCAACAATCGATATCAATTCTGCTTCGGTAGTTGACAAGGCTACAATAGATTGCAGCTTTGATCTCCATGATATCGAGCCTATGCCAAGTGTAAAAACATAGCCCGACACTGACTTCCATGCATCTCTATCCCCAGCATAATCTGAATCACAGTATCCTCTAAGTGAGATGTCGCCATCCACTCCACCATATAACAAGCCAACAGATGAAGTGCCTCTAAGATACCTAAGTATCCACTTTACTGCTTGCCAATGTTCTTTGCTTGGGTTAGACATATATCGACTTACAACACCCACTGCGTGGGCCAAATCTGATCTAGTGCATACCATGGCATACATAAGACTACCAATAGCACTGGAATAAGGTATATCAGCCATATACCTTTTATCTTCTTCCGATGTGGGAGATTGGTCTTTTGACAATTTAAAATGAGAACCTAATGGAGTACCAACCGGTTTGGCTTTCTCCATTCCAAATCGAGTGAGGACCTTCTCGATGTATTGTGCCTGAGTGAGTCTCAACTCTCTCCGCTTTCTATCTCTACAAATCTCCATACCCAATATTCTTTGTGCTTTTCCCAAATCCTTCATATCAAACTCCTTGCTAAGTTCAGTTTTCAACTCCATAATTCTTACCATACTCCGAGATGCAATTAACATATCATCAACATATAACAACAGATATATTAAATCATTATCACATCTCTTGAAATAAACACACTGGTCTTTGAAGCTTCTAGAATATCCTTGTGAAAGCATAAACTTATCAAATCTCTTATACCATAGTCTAGGTGACTGTTTTAGTCCATATAGAGATTTGTTAAGTTTACAAACATAGTCAGGCCTGCTACTATCAATGAACCCCTCCGACTGCCGTAAATAAATTTCTTCATCCAGATCACCATGCAAGAATGCGGTTTTGACATCTAGTTGCTCCAATTCCATATCATAATGAGCCACTAATGCCAATAGAATGCGAATGGAGGTATGCCTAACAACTGGAGCAAAAATGTCATGATACTCAACTCCCTTTTTTCTGAACATACCCCTTTGCTACTAACCTTGCTTTATATCTGAAATTTCCATTGCCGCTGTCTTTTACTCTATAGATCCACTTACACCCAATAGCTCTCTTGTTGGTGGGAAGAGACACCAAATCCCAAGTATGATTTTTCTGCAAAGATTCAATCTCCTCTTCCATAGCAACTAACCAACTGGAACTGTCAACTGAAGCAATAGCGTCTCTATAATCTCTGGGTTCGTCATGGACAACATTCAAAGCATATGTTGCCATGTCATTGAAGTCAATGTCTTCGATGCTCAATCCAACAAAATCATTAAGCCAATTAGGCTTCTTCTTCTGTCTAATAGGTCTGATCTTTGAACTAGCTCCACCTTGAGTCTGATCCTCTGTACTAATCTCTGTACTTTCATCATCAACCACGGTGTCATCGGAAACACCTTCAGAACTTCTATGGAAAGGAACAGTAGATGACTTACTTTGTGTTTGGTATTCTTCATTTGTCCTCTCATTGTCATCTGATGAGGAAGGCTCCACCTTCAACATAGCCTTCTCATCAAAAGTCACATGTCTGCTGGTAACAATCTTCCTGCTAATAGGACACCACAATCTATATCCCTTCACTCCTCTTCTATAACCTAGAAAGATACACTTGCGAGCTCTAGGTTCCAACTTCCCTCTGCTCTCATGTACGTAAGCTGGACAACCAAACACTTTGAGGAATGAATAGCTAACAGGCTCTCCTTTCCATACTTCTTTTGGGATCTTCATGTCTATGGCGGTAGAAGGTGTGCGGTTGATGAGGAAAGCCGCCATAGATAAAGCTTCTGCCCAAAATCCCTTTTTCAACTTTGCAGTCAATCTAAGGCAACGAGTTCTCTCCAATAATGTCCGATTCATTCTTTCAGCAACTCCATTGGACTGAGGGTCGCCAGGTGTGGTGTAGTGCCTCTTGATACCTTCGGACTCACAATAATCGATGAATTCCTGTGATACAAATTCACCGCTGTTATCTGAACGGAGAACTTTCAATTTCTTTCCCGACTACTTCTCAACTGTAGATTTCCACTTTCGAAACCTGTTAAAAGTTTCACTCTTTGACTGTAGAAAATATACCCAAACTTTACGAGAGAAATCATCTATAAATGAAACGAAATACCTGGCTCCACCTAAGGAGGGGCAAGGGGAAGGTCCCCAAACATCTGTGTGAACATACTCTAAGACAGCCTTTGCCTTATGCTCTCCAGTACCAAAAGAAATCTTCGTCTACTTCCCAAGAACACACTCTTCACAAAAGCCAAGCTTTGAATGATGAACACCATCAATCAAACCTCGCTTTCTCAACTCATCCATGCTGCGCTCACCAATGCGACCCATCCGTAAATGCCATAATCTGGAAGAGTCCGAATCAACAGAAGTAACAGATGCTGATTCGCCAACTACAGTAGTGCCCTTCAAAAGATAAAGATTTCCTGCCCTTACTCCTTTCATAACTATCATAGAACCCTTTGATATTTTCATCTTCTCTCCTTCAACTACAATCATCAAACCAAGCCTACTCAGAGCCCCAATAGATATCAAACTTCTTCTCAAATCAGGTACATGTCTAACATCTGTAATAGTACGAATAACACCGTCAAACATTCTAACCTTCACACTACCAACACCAATCATACGGCAAGAAGCATCATTGCCCATCAGAACTTCTCCTCCATCAATCTCACGGTAAGTGGAGAAACAGTTCCTATCAGGTGTCATATGATAGGATGCGCCAGAATCAATCAGCCATAGGTTGCTCTTCCCAGAAGAGCCAGAAGCTGTAAACACATCGGTATCACTCTCTGTATCTGACTTCTCAGCGGTAGATGCTGAAGCTTTCTTAGGGTCTCTTCTTCTACCTTCAAGCTTGAGACAAGTTGCTACAAAGTGCCCTGGCCTTTTACAATAATTGCAAGTCAATTTATTAGGCCCCCTAGACTAAGACCTTGATTTATTTCGACCTCCACCATATTTTGACTTGCTTTGGCTTCTACCTCTCTGAACAGATAAGCCCTCCGTATCACTGTCTAAACTAGTGCTTGCTAATCTATCCCTCAACACTTCATTATGAAGTCCAGCTTTTACATCAGATAGGCTAATTTTACTACGACCATAAATCATAGAATTAACAAAAGCAGTGTACTCCTTAGGCAAGGAACATAAAAGGATTACTGCTTGAGCCTCATCTGTAATTTCAACTTTCGCTGCCTTCAAATTCATTACTAAGGTGGTTAGGGCATCCACATGCCCCATGAGATCAGCTCCAGGCTTCATTTTGTACGAATAGAGTTGTTGTTGCAGAATTATTCTGTTAGTGAGAGACTTGTCCTGATATGCATCAGATAATGCATCCCATAATTCCTTTGCTGTTTTCTTTTGAGAAAATTCTCTAAAAACCTCATCTGAAAGACTTAGCTGGATGGTAGTTAGGGCTTCATCTTCCATCTCTTCTAAAGTTTCACTATCTAACTCTTTCAGCTTCTCAGGCGCAGAAATTATCTTAAAAGTCTTCTCCTTCTTTAATACGGCCTCCATCTTCATCTTCCAAGTTCCAAAGTCTCCCTTTCCATCAAAACGAGTAAGTCCATAATTGACCCCAGATCTACCAATAGATTTACTTGAAGTAGCCATTAATATCCAAATGAAACAATAACACCAGCTCTGATACCAAACTGTAGTGAAAAATTGGGGATTGATAACAATTCAACACCACGGTGCGCTGCGGAAGCGATTTCAATTCAAGACCTGGTATTGTCTATTTGAATACCAATGCAACTTAAATATCAATTATGAAAACACAATCAACAATATGAAAAACAAGAGACACAGAAGATTTAACGTGGTTCGGATATGAAGATCCTACGTCCACGGAGACCCAATAACCCTTTTATTATTATCACCAGAGATTACAAGCCAATACAATGATTAGAGAGATACAATAGGTGGAGACTCTCTCTAATCAATCACTCAATTGAAGAGATTAATAATATAGCACTCAAAATAGAAAACCCCCAATTTGATTTCGTTAGGGTTTCTATTAATTACAATTATTGGAAATCTGATTAAAACCTAATCTCTTTTAATTTGAAAGATGATTAGGAGAGAATATATAGGTGACCTAAATGATCTAGATCATCCATCCACGTCAAAAGAATCTGCACCATCAGTTTAGAGAACCAAGCTCCGGAATTTACAAATCTGCCCTTCAGAATTCGAACTGGGAGAACAAAAATTTTCGTCGCCTCAGACGTCTGACCAAGGGGGTCAGACGTCTGCAGATTGTTTCGGGAAAACAATCTGGAACATGATCAGACGTCTGACCTGGGTAGGTCAGACGTCTGCAGGAAGTTTCAGGTTGCTCCCCTCTTCTGACAACTCCCCTCTTCCTCCAACCAACTCCAATGCATAGCTCTACCAAATCTTCACATCAAACACATATATGAATCGTATAACTTCAACATTAGTCTCACCAACTGGATGCTTACTAGGACTAGGAGCGATTTCAGTTCCAATGTAATTGTTGGCCATATTTTCTGCAAATATTTAACATTGCAATTAAGCAAATAGGTAATGTAAGGGTAAAAGGTTGGCATGCAAAGTTATAATTGGTTCGAGATCACATGTATATAAATTCCTTTACCATCCATCATATTTAAACTGCCAAGATCGTTTGAAGTATGAGTCCAAGAAGAGACTGTTAAACCTTGTTCAAAAAAAGAGGCATGAAATGGAATTGCAGGTTGAGACAGTAGGGGAACTGCAATGTTTTGTAGTATTATCATAAATATCAACAAGTTTGTGTCTATATAATACAACTTTAAGAAACACCATCAGACGGTTTCCTACCATTTTTAGATGCTTTTTGAGGACAAGGATGAGCTGCTATACGCTTTAGATGAGGAGGAGGTACATGTTCGCTTGTTCCATTTTTCCAAACCTTCAGAAATATTTTTGTGCATGACTTCTAATCTGTGATAAAAATGAACAGAAATGCGAAGAAGTGGTATGAAAATCTCAATACAATCCATAATAACCAAATGCTACAAAGAACACTTTTAAGTATCATTTCAATTTCAACGTTGATGTATGCTAACAGTGAATTTTGACAAATGAGACTCATGGCTGATACTACATGAAGTTTTTAGTCTTACTTCACATAGTTTGAGCTATGTCGACAGAGACAAATGAATAAAGAAGCAAAAAAAATTTGGTTTAAAGGTGGAAAAAGAATTATACTTTCAAGAGATGTCAGCGTATTTATGGCAATCAGCAATATAAGCTCAAGGAATTGAAATTTACAGTCCAGTTTGGATCCTGGAAGTTTGTGAGGAAGATTTAAACAAACAAAAAAATAAAATAAAACTTTGAATAAACGTTGAGATTACAGAAAACACCTTGTTCCAAAACCCAATAAACATGTCAGAATTTGTGTACTTTTGATAGGCAGATATTGTATAACACAGAGTGGTGCTTAAAGGCACTCAAAATTAAAATTTCATTTATTTTATCCAAATTTAAGAAATAGGAGAAGAAAAGGACTATACAAATAAAACTTATTTTGTAGCATTATGAGATTTAGTCATCCAGAAATATTCTTAAAAAAAGCAGAAGTCGAGGATGTAATTACCCAAAAATATTTGTCAAATCAATTTCTTCTAAATGGAACAATGGTAACTTAACAAGAACGTGTCTGTGTGTATCATTGTTGTTAGAAGTTGGAACATAATCAGTGAGAAATTCTCACTTAAAAGTTAAAATTATACATATGTACTTGGAAGAAGAAAAACAAAGCAATACACCCATTGTTTATAAAATTTCAATTATATATCCATTATTGTTCAACAAAACTAATCTTCGTTCTAAAAAATGGCTAGCCCAATCTATATCTTAACACAACAAACAGTCTTGAGAGCTGGTATATTTAGCGTTATATAAATGTTAAGAAAATTGCTTTAAAGCATATTCAAACCGACCGTAGGGAGGTTTGCCTACTTCTACTAGGCAAAATCAATTTTCCTGAAGTCAAAAAAACATTCCCCATGTTTTGTTATTTTTTTCCCCCATTTTCTTCTCCCCCCAATTTTATCCTCTAGACCGTGTCATCTCTTCTGATATTTTACGTTTCCTCTGCAATTCTCTTTATTCAAATTCAAATCCCTAATTTATCTTGCATCTGTGCTTCAAAATATCTATCTCCAGATCTAATTCTGTTTCTCCAGATCCAACTTTCTCCCGACCTTTCTCTTTTTAAACCCATCTGCTACAAACGCTATATTTCTCATTATTCATCTTCGTCGTCATGCCATCAACTTATCTGCCAATCTTGTCAAAGCTACAGACTCGCAATAAATACTTTTCTTTTAGAATTATATAATCCAATGGTCGGTTTTTCCACCGTCGTGCGGTTATACTAGTAATTTTCAAGCAAAGACTAGATCATTAAAGAGAGAAACGTGAAAGACACTATCTGAATAAGTACTGCAACCAATCATTCCTAAATACGTGTTAATTTACAACTGTACCAAAGGAATAAGTACTCAACCAATCATTCCTAAAAAACAACATCAAACAACCAATTTTGCATCTGTATAATTAAATAAAACAAATATAGTACCCAAGTATCAAATCAGAAAATTGATTTGAATGGGTAGTCATGAAACCAACATTTAACATTACATCAAAGTGCTCGATTTTTTAAGATATATTTTCATGATATATTGATGTCTCAAAACAAAATTACAGGCATAGATGGTACATAAATAATCATCACATCAATGTAGTCTACGTATAGAATTAAAAATAAGTAATTGAAACATACCTTGTTTGCTCTACTATATAGTGTGTTGCAAAATGCAGTCATCACCAAAAACATTTGCTTTCAGCTAATGTTCTTCTCACAACATTGAGAGATCATAAATAGCCCAGATATATTTCAATTTTCTTTTATTTAGTCTTTTCAGCTAACAATTTGCATGTAAATGAAACCAAAATAACTTCAAGAGTCACTGTAAACATGATCAGCATAACTAAGAACCCAGTCTTCTATGCCAGAGCATATGAGCATTCCATCTGAAGCATATGGGTAGTCTTCAATTATAGGTTTTATATCACAAGGAAATAAAGTTTCTCCAACTACCATACCTCTTATGACCAAGTAGGATGGCAAAGCTTCCATGTCAAAGTGCCACATGCTCTTACACGCAGCTGAACTAATCTCCACTTAATATATTTCACCACCAAAGCAGCTTTCAAGTATGCCCGCACCATTAATTAAACCTCTTTATACTAATGCATTCATTTCCATTGTAAACCTCATGTATGGGTGCAACAACTCAAATGACTATCCAACAACCTAAGTTGCCTATGTAAAGCTATTATATATGTCTCCATGCAACCATGACAAACATGTGCCTTTGCTAGTTTCCAAATCCAATACTGATGGGTTAGAAGGACAAAATGGCAAACTAAGCTCAATTACAATTGGTCTAAGCCCTCTGTCTGCTAGGTAAAATATCGTTCTCATAGCATAACCTTTTCTCTCTTTTGATGAATCTATTTGCTTGATGAATGGCAGGAACAAATCATTGTAGTCTAGATTAAACAGTTTGATACTCCCCATTGCCTCTTCTAGGCTCATTCCATTCAACTCATGCTCAATGAGTTCTTTAGTTATCGCAACTCTAGACGACCGTACACAGTCGGATCCAATTTGCTTGCAATAGGAAATTCGCTCAATCTCTCTATAGACACCACATTCACACCAGCAATGTTTTTTCTAGCGAAGTCATTATCATGCAGCCATCAAAATTGATATCTCGATGTCACAGAAGGATTATCATACTTTAAAAACTTTTCACCTACACTCATAGCATTGACACCATAGATGCTATATAATCCTACCGGCTAGCTTTTTTGATCACTTGTTATAGAAAGTCCTTATTTGTACAGACTATATTATCACAAAAGCACTCAAACTGGCCATCGGAGTTCTTAAAAGCAGCCTTCATTGCTGGTATGAAAGAATAACAATTTGTAAAACAAATCATAAAACTTTGTGAACATGAAAGAATTACCCACAACAATGGCGATTCAACATATACATGATTTGATTCGGTCTCTAAATTTAATACTATGAACATACTTTAGAGTGTTTAGTTTAACTTCAACAACAAGAAACATCAATACATATAACATTTTGTATGCATTATCATATCTCAGTAGCAATCAGCGCTAAACCACATTGAGCCTTAAAAATGGCCTTTTAAAAGTTGAGGGGTCGAACAAAATGGTAGGGCCCCTACTTCCACGTCTCTATAGAACACTAATCATATAATACATACATAAATTACTCAGACATAATGATAAATCCAAATAAAGATTAACATATGATATGGTACTAGAATGGGGCCTGAAGAGTGAAATCTTAATAATTGTTCTATTTTTGACTGATATGAGAGCTAGATTCATACCTTCTTCATTTCTCAAATGGAAAAGGTTAATACTTGATAACTTAGACTGTGTCAAACAATGCTTAAAGGACTTAACTCCAAACATATATTTATTTTGTGAAGGTAACAAATAATCTCACTATTTACAATTCTGCATCTTTAGAACCTGCAAAAATAATGTATAGAAAAAAAATTAGCATATACAGTCATAAAAGAAAATACTTCTCCAATGGGAGAAGCTTACTTAGTTACATGGCAGTCAATAATTTCTTCAAAACTACCATCCCACTTTCTTCCTTTTTATCCTCTTTTACCTTATCAATTTTATAACTAAATGAAATTATGTAAGTAGCTAATAAAAATAATTACTACACCAACTACATCCTGTTAGACTTTATGTCCAGTGGGTTAATATAGTCGGTAGGATAAACCCTAAATGTAATTCATTGATGTAGTTGAAGTTATCAAATCGTGCTCTTCGCTCTTCCAACTCAGCGCAGATAAAAAAAAACATCAGGTTTCTTCATATTAGGAGTGAGAAAGGTTTACTTCCTGATTTTAGATTTAAGTAATAGAAATCCATCCAATAAAGAAAACCAAAACAATATGCACCAATACAACTACTGCAGCTTTAATACATCAACATGCTTCTCAAGATATACACAAAGAGTTTACAACAACCGCAATTAGTTTAATACTATGTTAACTGTAGACGTAGAGCAAAAGTTTCTACAGCCATTGTATTCTCAGGATTTATTTTCTAAATTTGCATCCTAACTTTAATTCAAATTGAATAACACATAAATTTGTCCTCGGCAGGCAATAAATTTAATTCGCTAAAACACAAATAAATAGCGACATTAAATAATACATTGTCCAAACTCAATACTCTTCAATACTCTTTGACATCCAACCACTGCAGCTTCAACTAAGCCACAAATGCATCACTTTCTCAGATTGTTTAAACGTACATGACTAAATTATATAACTAGAAATAGCATATTCGTTTTTATACTATTAGTTGCTTCCTGTATTTGTAAATTAAACAAAGCTAAAAAATAGAGAAACAGTTAGATTACCCGAATATGGTGGCTTCAAATCAAATGGTTATTACCTTTAAACATTGACGTCGGCAGATTCTTGAAGATGTGGAGTGGCTGATGAAGATTGATGGCTTATGGAGACGTGGAACGCTGGAGAATTCTGAAGCTCGAGAAAGCTAGAGGGTAGCTGATCGCGAGAGGTTGTGGTATGCGAGGAGGGCGGACTTGAAGAGATCAATGGCAGAGTTATGAAGATTATGAAGATCAGAAGAGTTTGTTTTTTAATGAAATTTGGGATAGGGATTTGTGGGAGAGAAGGGGATACGATGTTGAGGGACTTGGGAGAAAAGCGGGAACTTTTTCTTTTCCCTGCTCCATACTTTACGTATGTTTAGTAGCAGCGTTACAACGAATTATTTTTTAATCCACTCGCATAGTAGCAGCTTTTTAACTAAAACCCTACATTTTGGTGCTGCGAAAGATATAATTTCTTGTAGTATATTGAACAAAAGTATGTCATAGATCAGTAATTGAAGAAATATTTCGGGACTATCGATGTCACACCATATATATACTATAAGATATTGAAGATCAAGAAAAGAGAGAAAGATTAGAGCCATCCATAAAGCAAATTCAAGGGGAATTAGCTCATTTTTCTTCATAAAGCTTCCAAAGCCTTCACATTCCTTCACAACTTCTATGGAGCTATTAATCCCACATCACGAATTGGAGTAAGTATGTCCCCATCCTACCTCTATAAATATAGATGTACCATCTCATGAAAGGAGACTTGAATTTCTTTCTCTTCCTTAAAGATCCTCTTGTAAAAAATAAATATTTAAATAAAGAGGATGGCTTGAACACATTCAAATTTTTTCTACTTTATTTTTAAATTCAAACGATTTCGTAATTTATTACAAACCTTAAGGGCATTTGTGGAATTTCTACAAATAATCTATATTGCATACTTACTTGGGGTGTTAACGATTTTTATCGTTAACATTAGCTATTTTATTTAAAGAGTGTTTATCTTTGAGTCTACTTCCGGTTGTATAAACTCTACTACTTTGTGTAACTTTATGAACCTATGTACTCTAATATTGTGGTTCATTTAGTTATTACTATCTCGTCTGTTTTATATCTATGATGATTATTATATTTTATTCGATGCACTATGAAATATACAACAAGTTCTATGATTGTTTTGTCTACTTTACAACCCTGAAAATCGTCCTACATCGGCCAGGAACCATAGCAGCGCATTCTACAGGCATATTGGGTGCCAAAACTATAGGTTGATCGTCACATTTGGTGTCGGAGCTGGGTTGCGTAGTCGACCGAAGTTAATATTGTGGTCCAGTAGTGATAAGGAGGAGTAATCGCTTAGACTAGATCGAGAGTATATACGAAAGAGCATACTTGTTATATATTGGCTTTCAAAACTATATGGTAGTGTGTGTGTGTGTATGTAATATATAAGTCACATAGCACACACGAGTACCACTGATGTAGTTTTCTTTATGAGAGACCGATCATTTTTATTACAGATCAAGAATGAGCCAACATATAAGAAACGCAACGAGGAACTCCTTCTATGGATTGTAGGAGAAAGGAGTGGGCTCAGGGGCTGCTAACCCTGATTTATAGGCAATGTTCAATATGATGATGGCAAACATGCTTCCAAATGCTCAAGTGTAGGCGTCCAAAACTGACATCATGAAGCTAAATGACGATTATGATAGTTTAGGTGGCAAACTGTTCCAAGGAATATAATCAGCTATGGAAGTGCAGGATTGGTTTGACACCAGGGAAAGATTTTTTGATGACTTAGAACTGGATGATTCCATTAAGAGGAGATTGGCTTCTTGAGAGATCCAAGGTTGAGGTATGAACTAGTGGAACGATGTTAAAGTTGCTACTCCAAGGATTCACTTGAGATTAGTTTAAGACCGGATTCAAGGAGAAATTCATACTGGTTGCTCAAAAGTTGGTACTATTTAAGAAGTTTGTAGAATTTTAGTAGGGAAACATGTCTGTCTCGCAGTATGTGGTTGAGTTTGATGCTTTGTCAAAGGACATGATGTCCTTCATCAACACTCCATTGAAGAAGAAGAATAAGCTAATCATGGGCTTGGATGATTACTTGGAAGAGAACTTGTGGGGGTACATTGACGAGTCATTTTAGAAGCTTGTTGAGAAAGCTCTCCAACTTGAAAGTTTGTACTCTAAACCCAAGTCAGTTGTCAATGTTTCAACCGAGGTGCCAAAACCATAAGCTGGTAAGGGAGGTAAGAGGAAATGGAAATACAATAAGAAGAAGCAGTTTCAAAAGGGTGGCCAGAAGATAAGTGGGATCCAACCTGCTATAATTGTAATGAGAAAGGTCACTTGAAGAAGGACTACAAAGCTGAAAGGAAGTGTTATAACTATAACAAGATTGGGCACATATAGAGGGATTTCCATGAGCCGGTGAAGTAGAGTCAGATGGTGAAGGCATATGCTTTAGTTGTTATTTTTATTTCGTCGAGTGCTCCCTTGGCGAAGGAGAATGATATCATAGTTCAAAGTTTGCTTTCTATTTATGAAGTTCCCATATGAGTTTTGATATGGGCACTTCACATTCCTTTATATCTAGTAACTTGGTAGATAATCTGGGATTGAAACTCAAAATTGTTGATTGACCTTTAGTAGCGACAAACCTTGTTGGAGGCCTCACTGGTCTTTGTATGGTTTGTCGTGGTTTGGTCTTATCGAGTGATGGATGCTCTTTTGTTTGTGAATGCTTTGTTTTGACCTTTTTCGGGTTTGGTATTATCTTAAGGATGAGGCTAATGGCGTTTGTGGTAATGGTGGATTCCAAGAAGTTGTTGGTAATAATCAAGGATGAGGATGGGAAGAAGGTAGAGACTAGATGCTTACCAAAGGATGAGCTTTTGGTTAGCTTTCTATATTCGCTAAAGGTCCCACAGGATGAGTTGTTATTTGTGCCTATCGTTAGGGAGTATCCGAACATATTCGTGGAGGTGACCAGATTACTACCACACCAAGAGTTTGAGTTCCGCATAGACTTAGTGAAAGATTCCAGATAGATAGTTATGCCTTTAGGGCGTATGACACTTAAAGAGCGAATGGAGTTAGAGGTGTAAGTGAATGACCTATTGAGTGGAAGGTCCATTCGCAGAAGTATATTCAAATAGAGGGCACCAGTAGTATTCGCTGCTATGGTGGATGGCTCTCTGAGGTTGTGTGTTAATTACCATGAGCTGAATAAGGAAATGAGAAAGAGCAAGTATCCATTCCCACGCATCGATGACTTGTTCGATCAAATCCACGATATGAAGATGTTCGATCAGTTGGATCTCTCGATGGGATTTCACCAACTGAGAGTGGCGAAGGAGACTGTGTCAATCATAACATTTCGTATGGCATCTAGATTCTATAAGTGGTTAGTTATGCCGTTCGGGCTGACCATTACACTGACATATTTTGTTGATCTTATGAACCGTGTCTTCAGAGATCAACGTAACAAGTTCGTACTTGTATTCATGAATGATATTTTTGTCTATTCTAGGATTAAAGAGGAACACAAGACACATTTGAGGATTGTACTTGAAGTGCTAAGGAAGCATGGATTAAAAGCGAAGTTTTTGAAGTGTCACATCTGTAGGAGGGAAGTGAGATTCTTGGGTCATGTTGTTTTGGAGCAGGGTATCGCGGTGGATCCTATGAAGGTGGCAGAGGTTCAATATTGGAACCAACCCAAGAACACTACTGACGTGATAAGTTTCCTTGGACTGCGGGATACTATAGACATTTTATCAACTACTTCTTGAAGGTAGCAGCACTATTAACCAATTTAACAAAGAAGAATAAGACTCTCTACTGGACGTGAAGTGCGAGTACGCATTTGTGAGTCTAAAGGAGAGGTTAAAGAGTGCACCAGTGTTGACCATTCTGAGTGGTTATTAGAAGATGACGGTATACACAAATACTTGTGGTATTGGATTGGGTGTAGTACTAATGCAAGGAGGCAAAGTTATAACCTACGCTAGTCGATAGCTGATGTCAAATGAGAGGAAGTACCCAACCCACGATTTGGCGGTGATAGTATTTGCTTTGAAGATATTGTGGAACCATCTGGTTAGAGAAATTAGTTATTTATGGACCACAAATTCTTGGAATACCTTTTCTTCTAGAAAGACCTCATTCTTCGTCAGCAACGATGGTTGGAATTATTGGCCTCTTACGACTTTAGCATTTCTTATATACCTGGTAAGGGAAATGTGTTCGCTTATGCTTTTAGTAGGAGACAAGCTAGTCTGGGGGCGATGTTCATAGAATGGACGCAGCTCGAGTATATTACTGGTTATGACTTCGAACCTTATTGTGAGTAAGAGGCATAAATGTTTGTAAGTTTTACCATCATACGAACTTTGATCGAGAGGATTTGTACTAGTCAAAAGCGAGGCGCTAGACTAGAGGAGATTGTAGTAAAGATAAAAGGAGTGGAGTCTGATAAGATGAGGCAGTACGGACTTAACCAAGACGGTAGGCTCCTTAAGGATGAGATATTGTTTGTTCTTGATGTCGATAGATTATGGGATGAGGTACTATGAGAGTGCCATCATTTGAGGCTGAATATACATCCCAATAGTAATAAGATGTATCATGATATGAAGCAAAGCTATTATTGGGAAGGGACGAAGAAGGATGTTGGGGCATTTATCTCAAAGTGTATGAACTGCCAGTTGGTAAAAGTAGAGTAGAAGAAGCCAAGTAGTTTGATGCAACCACTTGAAGTTCCCAAGTGGAAGTGGGAACAATTTTCGATGGACTTCATTGATGGATTTTCAAGGTCCAAAGGAGGGTACGATAGCAATTGGATCATAGTCGATAAACTGACAAAGAGCACTCGATTTATACCTGTTGAGTCTAATAGAACAACATTCAAATTGGCCGAGTTGTATGTGAAATGAGTGATGAGATTCCATGGTGTGCTAAGGAGAATAATGGGTAATCGAGACCTTTTATTCATGAGTGGGTTTTGGAAGAGCTTACAAGAGGCGTTGGGGACAGAGCTGCATCTCAATTTAGCTTATCACCCGCAAACTGATAGACATACCAAAAGGGTTAGTTGTATATTGGAGGATCTCTTACGAATTTACATACTCGATTTTGGAAGTTCATGGGACGATCACTTGCATTTAGTGGAGTTCGCATACAATAATAGCTATTAGTCTAGTACCAATATGGCACCATTTAAGGCGTTGTATGGTCAGCCGTATAACGCTCCTTCGTGTTAGTGGGGAGTGGACGAGTAACTATTACTTAGGCCAGGTATGATTAAAGAAACTTCTTATGTGGATGTAAAAGTGTATATTTATACTCTAATATTTAATCTTATTTTTTTAAAAATAAAAGGCATATTATGGTGATTTTACATGTCTAAACCAAAAATACAAATGGATTTTCAAATCATCATTTATACATTAACATATGGGTAAAATGGTAATTTGTATGTAAATTAATTTGAAGAAAATTTACTTGTACGTTTTAATTTTGTTTTATAGGAATTTTGGACTCAAAATGGAAGAGGCTGATGCATGCATATATATGGGAAATCAAAAGAATGAGAAGAGGATGGAAATAATGCAACATGGAGGAGCCAACATGCCAACTTACTTATGGACCACATTTAAAAGGAAATGAACATGTTAGTGGAGATTAAAGGCAAAAACACATGTTAGTGAGGATTAATTAATTCCTTAATGATTACTTGGAGGCTACATAAGCTAAAGGGTATTTTGGGTAGCTCCCTAAAATGGAATTATGGTTTTAGGCATGTATAAATACCCCTTTATGTTTCATGTAATCTTTTTCTCTTTTATGCAAGTTGTAGTTACAAAATCAATGATAAATAAAATGGTTTCTTAAGCCTCTTATTGTTTCCTTTTATTGCCTATATGCTTTTCTTCCTTTTATGCTATTTTATTTAATTTATGCTTCTTTATTTCATGTTAGTAGTTAGTTTTAATTTATGCAATTAGTTTGTTTCATTTCATGCAAGTAGTTAACTCTCTTTTCTTTTGATTAGTTCTCATTTTCCTTACTTTTTCTGTTTAAATTATTTTGTGTTGAGATGATTTCAGTTATGAGAAGCTAAACCCCTTCAATTTAGGGGTAATGATGCTCTTAGGAATCATATTAAATCAACATAGAATGGTTTCATTTGTATTCTCTTGTTTTGTGCTTAATGAAAGTTAATAATGATAGTAGTTTATTGTTTATTAGTGAATTTGATAGCCTATGTTGACAATCTCAAATAGGCTATGCTTAATCCAATGTAAACATAAACTAATTGATCGTTTGCCTAAGTGATTTTATCGTGGAATTAGAAGTGAAATCAATATTTTATGTTCTATGTTACTAATCTACAAATAGTAAATAGATCATGCTTGCATTAGATTTTATTTTTAGTTACATTTTCATTTTCATGAGATTTAGGAAGTGGGTTTAAATGGTGTGCTAGAGTTTGATGATTTAAGTTGTACTAATTAATAGCACAAATAAGCCATGCTTATAATAAACACATCAATCATTTCTACTTGAATTTAAATGAGAGACTATAGATTCATTTTGTGCTTGATTTATATGAAAGATTGAAAGTAGATTTACCTCTAAATTGTTCCTTAATCTCATATGTTTTTTTTTTCTCATTTCTTACTCTAGTTTTTACTTCAATTGTTCTACATTTTTAGTTAAAACTCATCTCACTTTTGGGCTAATTTGATGAGTAATCTTAGAATTGATTCCTTCCTTGTGGATCGACCCGTACTCGCATCCGTATTACAATAGTACACCATGCGCTTGCGGTTATTTTTACATTTTCGACGGTATTCTAATCGATAGAATTTTTCTCCATGAACAACTTTGGAGAAGATCAAAATCATTCGGTAATGAATGAAAAATTCCTAAGATAGGAAGAAGTGCTACACTAATAAGAGACGTAGAGATTTAGAGTTCTCTATCGGTGATATAGTGTTTGTGAAGATTTCTCCATTGAGCAATGTGTTTCGATTCGATAATAAGAGGAAGCGGGCACTGAGATTTGTAGGTCCTTTCCTGATATTAGAGAGGATTGGGAACCTAGCTTACTGAGTCAACTTACCTCAAAAGATGGCGGGCATGCACAATGTATTCCATATCTCTCATTTATGTAAGTTTGTACATGACTCCAATGTGACAATTGCACCAGATCAAGTTGGTAATATCGAAATTAAACTAGAAGCTTCGAGACCTCATAGGCCAATTTGTATTGTCAGATGTGATACGAAGTAGCTTAGGAGGAAGATGGTGGAGTTAGTGACGGTTCAATGTAGTGAAAAGGCGATTGCATGTGGGAAAACATGGAGAGCATGAGTATTGCATATCCAGAGCTCTTTATGTAGCAAAACCTTTTGTTTATCGTATTTACTTTCACTTTGATACCATATAAGATAGTTTAGTACTCGCATGCTAGGGAAGGTTTATCTATACTATTAGCTACATAGTTGCATAATTGATGCTTATGTTGATTATATATGGTTGTTAGGCATGCAGGATAACTATGATTGATTTTTCCTTGATTTGTTTGGGGATTTTAGGTGCAAACTTCCTAAAGGTGGAGAGTATAACGACCCATATTATATGTACCAAAGAATCGTTAAATATTATATTTAAATCAATTTGAGGTTGTATAACTCTATAATTCTAAGAAATATCTACTAGGGACATTTTCTACCCTTAGGATTTTTATTTGACATTTTTGACCCTGAAAATTTGTAAAGCCTATAATTTTGATAGGAGATGATTTATGGTCTAAAACCACTTTCATTAGATTAGGACAATGGTATCTCTTTTTTTAGAGTGGTTATAATAGAGAATCGAGCTTACTGTTTATGAGATATGGCCTTTTTAAGTTTAGACTACTGTTGGCTAGATCAATGGGTAACTAGATAAGCCTAAACTTAAGCCTACTAACTCATTTCGAGACTTGTGCCTAATTTGGGACGATGGACAAATCTAAACCTTCATTAATTTGTTTTCCATAAAAAAGCTCCACTTTTTCATGCTTTAATTAACTTAAATCACCTCATTAAAGGGTAATTAGCATTAGGAATTTTACTTTTACTGTTTGGGTTGCTTTGGAATCCATGCCACTACCGTTTATCTCGGATTTGGAGCAATAATTGGATAAATTTGGTGCTAGACGAGTAATATTGCTTCTCTCACTATATTATGCATGTAGATATGGTTAAATTTTGGATTTAAAGTGATTTTCAAAATTAAAACATTTTAAAACTAAGATATAATTTAAGTAACACCTTCTACACGTGTTCAAAAGGATAGGTCTGAATTTTGATACGATTTATACCATTTACCAACCATAATTGCTATTTAAAGGAAACATAGATATAGAACAATTTGTGCTAGTAAATTGTGTTTGGATGATCTGTATATGATGTTTAGATGTTATTGACTGTTGTTTGATTTTTTATGAATTATTTTAATGTGTTTGCTAGTTGTTTTGCGTAGTTAGGATTGTGATACGTCGCTTGGTGCAAATGACACCAAATTGCTCGAAACATGATGAAATTTGGATATGATATTCTTAAAGCCTTAAGCGGTCTACATAGCGAGTTTCAAGTGATTTGAACTTAATTTGGTGCACCAAAATATGGTCGTTTAATTAGTTCGGTAGTGGGCAAAACTGCCGGTGGTGATCACGTATGGTCATGGTTAGGCATGCTTTAAGTCATTGGCTTCATCGCTCTGGGTTTGAGTGTGGAGCCTTTCGTTGGGCCATGCAACATAGATCGTTGGTGTACCCTATACTTAGAATATTTTTGATGGCATGAAAATTAGATCGGTATTGGATTCTTCGAGTCAAAGTAAGGATTACTTCGTGTCATTGAGCCGCTTGCTTCGAAATAGGTATAAGGTATCTGGGGAAAGTAGAAATTGGACTTTGCCAAATTTGCAAGGTGGAAAATGATTGGGGCTGACCACTTTTGCTTCAGTGAATATGGGAAAAAGCTTAGGGTTTGAGCCAAGGAAACTTTGGGGCGATATGGAGAAAAGCAAGGAAGGATAAACTTCAACCTAAGTGAAGTTTTGGTGTAGCCCAAGTGATCAGGGCCAACCTTTTATGGTTGGTACTGACCACTCTTGGAAATGGCTAAAGGGGTCAAGGTCTGGAGGTAGGGGATGTGCATATGATGTTCCACTGTTTGTGTATGTGTGCTCGTTCGATCATTCGATGTTCACTTTCAATGGTTGTGACGCGATTAAGATAACAATGAAACAACGAGGACAACACATGGTGCTTTGATGTGATGGCTTTTGAACTTTGATGTGATGACTTACATGGAGTGTCTAGGAATGTTTCGAAGATGATGACTCAAGGACAGGAGTTGTGATGATCCTGAAGGCGAGTTAAAGGAGGAGAGTTTTGAGTAGGATGGTGGGTGTTCTACTTTGGATAAATGATATATGATGGAATGATGATGGGTTCAGGATGTGTGTGAAGGAATCGTTGGCACTCGAAAGTTTGTAAGGGGTACTCATACAATAGGGGTATGTGGGGATGCCCATCTGGATTATGGCGCTTCCAAATCCTTATATGGATGGTTTACTGTTAGAACGACGGATTTTCTATCGGTTAGAAAACCACTGTTAAAAATATTATCGTTAAAAACCGCAAGTGCACGGCATACAATTATAGTACGTATGCGAGTACGGATCGATCCGTAGGGAAATAAACTAATTTTAAATTCTACTCAATAAAAATTAGACCAAAGTTTGAAGATGTGTTAATTAAAATTTCTAAAAACTAACTACAAATAAAAGTGAATAAAAATATGAGAGTAAAAGGCAATTTAGAGGCAAATCCCTTCTCATCATCACACAAATCAACATAATGAAATTATGATATCTTTTTTTAGTCATTTGTGAATTTAGTTGAATTGTTTATCCTAAGTATGGTATATTTGTGCTATTAATTAGCCCAACATTAACTATCAAACTTTTACACACCATCCAAACCACTTGTCGACTCTCATGATAATGATAATGAAATTAAAAATAAAATCTATTCTAAGCAGATCTATTTACTATTGATTAGTAACATAAACCATCAAATTTTGATTCTAAATCCACTTCATTACCAAAATCATATGTAGATGAAGAGGTAATTTGAGTTTCTGTTTGTTTAAGCATAGCCTATTTAGTGTCAACAACATAGGCTATCAAATTCAATATTAAACAACAAAATTTTACCACATCAAAAATTTCCATTGAGCACAAAAAGAGATCAAATGAAATCACTTTGTTAACTTTATGTGATTCATGATAGCTTCATCGCCCCTAAATTGAAGGGGCTTAGCTTCTCATATTTGAATTCATTATAACATAAAGTGATTTCAACATAAACATAAATGAAGAGAAGTGCTAATTAAAAGAAGAAGGAACTAACTACTTGCCTAAAATAAATCTAAACTAATTGCATGAATTAAAAGAGAGCATAAGAGAATAAAAGAGCATAAAAGAAAGCATAAACAAAATTGCATGAAAGTAAAAACAAGGTTGAGAAGCCATGATAGAAACTTTTATTTATCTTTGATTTTGTGATTACGACTTGAATGAAAGTTAAGAAGATAATTACATGAGACATAAAGGGTATTTATACATGCTTAAAAGCCTAATTCATATTTTAGGGGACTACCTAAAATGCCCTTTAGGAAGTGTAACCTCCAAGTAATCATTAGGGAATTAATTAATCCCCAATAACATGCCTTTAAACCTTCATTAACATTTGCATGTGCTTTTAATTGTGGACCATATGGTAGTAGGTTAGTGGGCTCCTCCATGTCGCATGAATTGATTTATTTCCATTCTTCACTTACCTTCAACATGTATGCATGATATAATGAATATCACAAATGAATATGAGACCTCCCCCCCACACTTGATTTTGACTGTGTCCCCATAGTCAATGCATGATATAATGAGTGTAACGGGGAAAAATTATGTACATATTTAGAAGAGAGGGTTAACATTTCTTGCTCGACATAGTATGGCTCATGAAGAGTCATGAGCTTCTCCTCTCGATCACTCGCCAACTCCAAGTAAGGCGTTAAATGATGACCATTGACTTTAAAAATCAAACCATCCCTAGGGTTTTCTATTTCAATGGCACCGTGTGGAAAAACAGTACGTACGATGTACGGTCCTGTCCACCTTGATTTTAACTTCCTAGGCAACAAATGAAGTCGAGAGTCATACAAAGAACTTTCTGATTTGGTGAAAATGTTTTTCTTAGGATTGACATATCATGAAAAACTTTTGTTCTTTTTTTGTAATTTTTTTTCGTTTTCATACGCGTCGTTCCTAATCTCCTCTAACTCGTTGAATTGCAATTTTCTATTTTCGCCGGCTTTTTCAAGATCAAAGTTTATGTTCTTAATTGTCCACAACGCTTTATGTTCGAGTTCAACAAGCAAATGGCACGCTTTACCATATAAAATCCCAAAAGGAGACATCCAAAGATTGGTTTTATACGTAGTTCTGTAAGCCCAAAGCACATCCGTTAATTTTTGTGACCAATCTTTTCGATTTTTATTCACATATTTCGCTAAAATTTGTTTGATTTGGCGATTTGAAACTTCAACTTGACCAAAAGTTTGAGGCTGATAAGGAGTGGATAACTTGTGGATTATCGAGTATTTCTTCATTAGAGTTTCAAATGAACGATTGCAGAAATGGGTTCCATTGTCGCTTATTATTGTGCGAGGTGTTCCAAACCTTGAAAAGACGTTTTCCTTTGTGAATTTCCCAACAAGTTTACGCTCATTTGTTTTGCAAGGAATGGCTTCAACCCATTTGGAGACATAATCAACAACAAGAAGAATGTACAAATTTTCGAAAGAATTGGGAAACGGTTCCCTAAAGTCAATACCCCAAATGTTAAAGATTTCGATTGTAAGAATGGGGTTCAAGGGCATCATGTTTTATCGAGAGATTCTTCCTAACATTTGGCACCGATCGCAAGTTTTACAAAACTCAAATGCATCTTTAAAAAGTGTAGGCCAGTAAAAACCACATTAAAGCACATTTTCCGCTGTTTTCTTCGGATTGAAGTGACCACCACAAGCTTGGTCGTGGCAAAACGAAAGAACGCTCTTGATTTTGCAATCCGGATGCAACGTTGAATGATTTGGTCGGAACAGTACTTAAACAAGTATGGATCATCCCAATAGAATACTTGACTTGAGAAAGAAATTTATATTTATCTTGTTTCGACCAAAATGATGGATTTTCCTTAGTGCCTAAATAGGTCACTATATCGGCATACCATGGATCGACAGAAACGAAAAGGAGTTGTTCATTGGAAAAGTTTTCGTTGATCGGTAAAGAAGATGGTGCGTTTGGAAGACGCGACAGATGATCAGTAATGACATTGTCGGATCCTTTTTTACCTTTGATCGTAAGTTCAAATTCTTGGAGTAAAAGGATCCAACGGATCAAACGAGACTTAGCATCATTTTTAGCAAAAAAGTACCTAAGAGTGGAATGGTCAGTGTAAACAGTAATGTGTGAGCCAATCAAATAAGGTCGGAATTTTCCGAGCACAAAGACTACCGCTAGAAGCTCTTTTTCAGTGGTTGTGTTATTGAGTTGGGCATCGTTAAGAGTCATACTAGTGTAGTAGATGACATGAAGGATTTTGTTGATGCGTTATCCTAAGACAACACCAACTGCAAAGTTAGAAGCGTCATGCATTATTTCAAAAGGAAGATCCCAATTGGGTGAGAAAATGATGGGAGCGGAAATGAGTTTGTTTTTGAGACATTCGAAAGCAGAAACACAATTGGAATTAAAGTCGAATGGAACGTCTTTTCCAAGAAGAGTCGTCAGAAGTCGAACAATTTTACCAAAGTCTTTCACAGAGCATCGATACAAACCAGTGTATCCAAGAAATGAACGAATGTCCTTAACAGATTTGGGAATGGGTAGATTAGTAATTACATTAACTTTCGCTTTATCTACCTCAATGCCTTTATTGGAAATGACATATCCAAAGACAATGCCGTGTTTGACCATGAAATGGCATTTTTCTCAATTTAACGTTAAGTGTTTGTCCTTGCATCGATTAAGGACCAACTCGAGATGGTGTAAGCACTCGAAAAAAGAGTTTCCAAAGATGGAAAAATCGTCCATAAACACTTCAAGAAAGCATTCAATCATGTCAGAAAAGATGCTGACCATGCATCTTTGAAACGTAGCAGGAGCGTTGTAAAGGCCAAATGGCATACGTCGATACGCAAAAGTGCCAAAGGGACACATGAAAATCATTTTCTCTTGATCTTCGGGAGCAATTGGAATTTGGTTATAGTCGGAATACCATCAAGGAAGCAATAGAATTCGTGGCTGGCTAAATGTTCAAGCATTTGGTCGATAAAAGGAAGAGGGAAGTGATCTTTACTTGTTGCAGCATTTAGTTTCCGATAATCAATGCAAACATGCCAACCCGTTTGAGTACGAGTTGGAATGAGTTCGTTAGAGTCGTTCTTGACAACGATAAATCCAATCTTTTTAAGCACGACATGAATTGGGCTAACCCATGAACTATCAAAGATTGGGTATATGATTCCATTTCGAGGAGTTTAAGAATTTCATCACGAACCGCATCTTTCATTTTTGGGTTAAGCCTTCGTTGCGCGTCACGAACTGGCATGGCAATGTCAACTAAATGGATACGATGTTGAAAAAAAGCGGGACTAATTTCCTTTATATCGGTGATCGACCATCCAATTGCTTCTTTGTTTTTAAATAGAATTGAAAGAAGAGAAGCTTCTTGATCAAGAGAGGGAGTTGAAGAAATTATGACGGGAAATGTTTCGTTGTTACCTAAGTATGCTTACTTAAGGTGATCAGAAAGGGGTTTGAGGTCCAACCTTAGGGGTTGCTCAATCAAAGAATTAGGTGGAAGTTCTGATACAATGGTAAGGGGTTCAAATGGAAGCGCATTTTTAATTTCATTAGGCTCATCTTGAAACAGTTGTTCGTATTTGGTCTCGCGTACCTAGTTTAGGTCAACTGCTTCATTATCAAAATTTTCTTGAATGAAGCTAACTTCTAGCATTTGGTCACGTGGTTCATTAGATTGATTTTCAAGATTGAAGATGTTAAGATCCAAATTCATGTTTCCAAAAGAAATTTTCATCGAATCGTTACGACAATTGATTAGAGCATTTGAAGTAGCCAAGAAAGGTCGGCCTAAAATCAATGGAATTTGACTCATTGGATTATTCACGGGTTAAGTCTCAAAAATGATGAAATCGAAGGGGAATATGAATTGACCGATTTTGATGAGTACGTCCTCGATTTCTCCCACGGGCTTCTTTATCGAACGATCGGCAAATTGAAGAGTTACTTTCATCGGTTTTAGTTCACCCAAGCCAAGTTGCTGGTAAATGGAATAAGGAACCAAATTGACACTCGCAGCCAAATTGAGTAAGCACTTATTAATCGTTTTGTCTCCTATCGTGCACGAGATCGTCGGACATCCAGGATCTTTGTATTTGATAGAAATTGATTGAGACAAGACTTCGCTAAGTCCAGCGGCTAAGAAAACTTTCTTGGATACATGAGTGTGTCTTTTTTTGGTACACAAGTCCTTAAGAAACTTAGCGTAATTGGGACTTGTTGAATGATATCAAGAAGAGGGATGTTTACTTTTACTTTTTTAAATATTTCCAACATCTTTTCCTTTTGGTCAGTGTGTTTCTTGGGTCGAAGGCGATGTGGAAATGGAACACGATACTTAGTAGGTTGGTTTACTTGAGTAGAAGAAGAATTTGGTTTGGAGTTTGATTCGATGTTTGGCTCAACATTTTGTTCAGAATTGCTTGTCGTTTTCGAAGTGTCAAGAGGAACTTCCAGTAAATCATTTGGATTTTCAACTTGGTTATCGATTTGTTTACCGGAACGTAAAGTCATGATAGCATTCATTTGGGTTACGTTGCTATCTTGAACAACATGGGCTTGATTCAAATTCGTGTTTTGATTTCTGGGATTCGGAACTGGCTGACTTAGGAATGTGCCTCGTTCATGTTCACTTACAGAAGTGGCTAATTGCTCATTTGCATTTCAAGTTTTGCAATCGACTGACTTGTATTCTGCATGTACGAGGTTAACAAATTTTACAAATTACTATTTGATTAGAGGCTTTGAGTGGTTGCTTTAGCCAAAGTTTCAAGGCTTTTTTCTAATGGAGTCAATCATTTATCGTCTTGAGGAGCAAAATATTATTGCAATTGATTTTGAGACGGACCTACAAAATTTTGTTGAAAATGATTGGGTTGATAGGGAGGATTCGAAGCATTGTTCGGAACTGTTTGAAAATTGAGATGAACCAAATTCGTATTGGAATTATTTTGGTTCCATGCAAAATTAGGATGATTTCTCCAGCCAGGATTGTACGTTGGTGAAAGCGGGTCATTATTAACCTTATTGAAAGCATTGACTTGTATATCGAATTAAGGCACTGATCGACTATGTGATTCAGATCATTGCATTTATAAAACATTGGTTGGGAATCTTGGTTCATTTGGTTGGATGAGAAAACGTTGTTGAATATATTGATCATTGAATCGATTTTAGCTTCCAAAGCCAAAGATGATCCTATCGAGTGTGCGCTCGATCGTGAGTAGATTGATTTTTCGTTAGAACATTCCCATTGGGATGACTTTTCGACTAGGTTTTCAAGAAATTGCCAAGCATTGTCGTGATGTTGAGTGAGCAAGTTGCCTTGGCATATCGATTCAAGCATGGTTCGTGAACTGTTTTCACGTCCATCGTATAAGATTTGGCAAAGAGTCCATTTTTCGAAATTGTGGTGTGGACATTTTATCAAAAGCTCTTTAAATCTTTCAAAATATTTTCTAAAAGGCTCATCCCTAAATTGATGAAAATTGACAATTTTGTTTCGGATTTTAGTGGTTTTTTTCCAAGGGGTAGAACTATTTTAAGAAAACTTTAACAAATTCTTCCCAAGTTTTAATCGAGTTCGATGGTAAGCTATACAACCATTTTTCAGCGTAATCGGTAAGAGCACATGGAATTAACTGAAGTTTGATTTCATTATCACATAATTGTTGAAGTTTAATGGTTGCGCAAACTTGTTCGAATTTTGTTAAGAAAATGTATGGGTCATCGTGTTCAAAATTGCCAAATTTTGGAAGCGTGGCAATATGATTGGAATGAATTTTGAAATGGTTACCCGTTGGGGCGGGTAGTGTGATACAAGAAGGAATAGAAACTCTATCGGGAAAGATTCTATCCATGAGAGTGTGAGGGGCATTTTCGTTTGCCATTGTTGGAGTAATCGTTTGTCCGAGTTAAACGATTAATTGTTGTGTCATAAGTCCAAGTACTCATGCATAAGAAAAAGTCAAGAAGAGAAAGATGTGAGAATCGAGTTTAAGAGAAAGAAGCAAGATTTAGAAGGTGAAATGAAGTAAAAAATTGTTTTTTTATATATGTATATTTATTTATTTTTGAAAGACAAAATATTTACCAAAAAGGGTTTATTTTTCAAAGGGAAGATTGATTTTTGTTTTTTTTGGATTTTCAAATTCTTTTTTTATGTATTTGCTTTTTTTTAGTTTTTGTTTTTGTTTTTGTAAAGATTGTTTTTTTTGGATACATGTTTTTATAAAAAAAAACTAACTTAAATAAAATGATTTTTTTTAAATTTTTTTTAGTTTTGTTTAAAAACTTTTTTTATTTTTTTATAGAAAAAATTTAAAAAGATTTTTTTTGAAAAAAGAACTAAAAGTAGTAAAATGTAAAAGAATTTATTTATCGTTTAGAAAATCATCGTCAAAAATATTATCGTTAAAAACTATAAGTGCACGGCGTACAATTGTAGTACATATGCGAGTATGAGTCGATCCACAGGGAAATGAATTAATTTTAAATTCTACTCAATTAAATTAGACCAAAGTTTGATGATGTGTTAGCAAAAATTTCTAAAAGCTAATTACAAATAAAAGTGAATAAAAATATGAGAGTAGAAGGTAATTTAGAGGCAAATCCATTCTCATGATCACACAAATCAAAACAATGAAATTATGATCTTTTTTTAGTCATTTGTGAATTTAGTTAATGTATTTATCCTAAGTATGGTCTATTTGTGCTATTAATTATCCCAACATTAACCATCAAACTTTAACACGCCATCCAAAACACTTGTCAACTCTCATGATAATGATAATGAAATTAATAATAAAATATATTCTAAGCGTGATCTATTTACTATTGATTGGTAACATAGACCATCAATTTTGATTCTAAACCCACTTCATTACCAAAATCATAAGTAGATGTAGAGGTAATTTGAGTTTATGTTTATTTAAGCATAGCCTATTTGGTGTCAATAACATAGGCTATCAAACTAAATATTAAACAACAAAATTTTACCACATCAAAAATTTCCATTGAGCACAAAAAGAGATCAAATGAAATCACTATGTTAACTTTATATGATTTATGAGAGCTTCATCACCCCTAAATTGAAGGGGCCTGGCTTCTCATATTTGAATTCATTATAACATAAAGTGATTTCAACATAAACATAAATGAAGAGAAGTGCTAATTAAAAGAAGAAGGAACTAACTACTTGCATAAAATAAATCTAAACTAATTGCATAAATTAAAAGAGAGCATAGGAGAATAAAAGAGCATAAAAGAAAGCATAAATAAATTGCATGAAAGTAAAAATAAGGCTAAGAAGCCGTGACAGAAACTTTTATTTATCTTTGATTTTGTGATTACAACTTGCATGAAAGGTAAGAAGATAATTAAATGAGACATAAGGGGTATTTATACATGCTTAAAACCCTAATTCATATTTTAGAGGACTACCTAAAATGCCCTTTACGAAGTGTAACCTCCAAGCAATCACTAGGGAATTAATTAATCCCCACTAACATGCCTTTAAACCTCCATTAACATGTGCATGTGCTTTTAATTTTGGACCATATTCGTAGTGGGTAGTGGGCTCCTTCATGTTGCATGAATTGATTTATTTCCATTCTTCATTTGCCTTCGACATGTGTGCATGCATTTATCCATGAAAGCTTTTCATATTTTCACTTCATTTCCTATAAATAAAAATAAAAATGTGAAAATAAATTTTCTCAAATTAAATCATACATAAAATTACCATTTTACCTCCCAAATGAAGATGAATAAATGATGATGTGAAGACCCACATTTTGGAAGATTTAAATTGACAATAATCCACACATGTCCAACTTAAACAATCGGAATATAGATAATCAATGGGGTTAATTAAGAAAAATAAGAACAAAAAAAGAAAACAAACACAGAATCTCGCAGCGGAACGATAAAATACAGTAATCAAATAAACAGTTCCTGAAGCTGTTTCTTTTATACATTTGATTATATTCAATACAACATTCATCAGAGTTATATATATACATTAGAGATAAATAAATAATGCAGTAGACAACATGATGCAGGCATACTAGTAATTATAATATACCAAATCTTCGTCTTCGCCCTCTAGAATGAATCTTTAATAAGCTGAAAAACTCAGGACAGACCCAAGCGTAATGAAAAGACAAAACACTCGAGTAAGGACTAAAATATTCTTATGTGAGTCAAATTGATATTGGATATAACATGAGTGTCACGGCATCAAAGATGCTTATGGGTTTTCACACCTCCTATCTAGTGTATAACGTGCATGCAATAACTCAAGAGATGTTACGGGATTTTCCGTTTCTTAAGGATCCGTCAAAATATTTATATTTAGAAGAATACGCTACATATATAATGTCTAATCAAAAAAATAAATATTTTTCTTAGCGTTAAGGCTTTACATTGATCCCTTTTAACACGTTTTTAAGCATTGTCGTACAGTTTGCATATAAAACACCAGTTAAATGGTCGGTGGATATGGATGCGCCGTGATACGACAACACTAAACCAAAATCGTAAGGGTCTCGTTTAGGAATAAAAGTATGACAAGGCACGTTAGGAAATGCCCAAGGTAGCATACTAACAGTTTACCCTTCCCGGCTGGTGGTAACGCATCATAGCTATGATCGCCTACTGCGTCCAACTCTCCCATAAAATCAGTGGGTGCGCACCAATCAATCACAATGTAAATGATGGTAATACGAAGAAGTGCGCCCACTCGGGGTAGCTAACCCACTTGGTCGTTACGGCTCCTGTTTTAGTCATTTCAAATTGGCACAAGTGCCAGACTAATCGATCATCGTTCTCTTTCTTCCAATCCAGCAAAACGACGCCAAATCCAACCACTTCGTTCTGGAGTCTCCTCCACATACACAGTTGTTAAAATGGTTCCGGTATCGACAGAGAGTATGCCAATATCCGGCTCCGATCTCTTTAACAATCAAACGTCGTTTTACACACCGGTTGGTACTTTTACATTTCAAAAACCGTTCATACTTGATATCAAAATATCATATTCGCTTCAAACCAAATCCATTTCGAAATCGTCATATTTACTCAAAATATACCATTTCACTTCGAAAATCATTTTCTTCTTAATATCTCGATTTCGATTCCAATTTTTTTTCGAATTTCAATTTGGGTTACAACTTCATTTAACCCAATTCGTATTTAAATCCATGATTTAAATATAACAATTCCCACCTTAACCAGTTTGAATTTTAGAAAATAGTTTGAAAATTTAAATTGTTTAAAATAGTTAAATAGTTTAATAGAAAATAGTTTGAGTAGTTTAAAATAGTTTAAAATAGTTTAAATAATTGAAATAGTCAAAATAGTGTAAGTGGTTAAAATAGTTAAAAATAGTTTAAATGGTTAAAATAGTTTAATATAAAACAGTTTAAGTATTAAAATGGCTTACATAGCCAAAATAGCTTGGAAAATCAAAATAATTTGAATATTTAAAGAATATAGATTTAAAATAGTTTATACAAAAATAATTCATTTGAAATTAGTTTCAAAGTCAAACCGATTCAATTCCAACTACCTAATTCAAATCAATTAATTTTCCATTTCCATTTATATTGATTCAATTCCGATTTCAATTCGAATTAACTTTGATTCTAGTTTATATTCAAATCAAATCCAATTTCGATTCCAAATTGATTCAATTTCAACCTCAATTCCAATTAATTCAATCCAATTTGAATTAATTTTAATACAATTCTCAATTTTAACCCATTTCGATTTATATAAATTCAAGTTCGATTTTCAAAATACCGATTAAAACACCTAATCAAATTTACCTTCAATATTCACTTTAAAATCCAATTTTCAAATATAATTCAATTCTGAGCTCAATTTCGAAATATCGTTTTATAACACTTTTATTTGGCAATAATCCAAAGTTCGAATAAAAAAATCCAATCTTTTAAAAACAATTCAATTTATGAAATTCAATCATATTTTGATTTTAACTTCAAAATCTCAACTTCAATTATTTAACTATTTCTTTTAACCAAAATTTATTTCAACTTTTCAAACTCAAATTCGTGACTAATTCAAATTTCATAAATTCGATTTTCATTTCTTTAAATTCAAAATCATTTAATAATTTCAAAACCAAGACTTTTAAAATTATTTAATTTAACCAATCCGATATCCGTATATAATTTTCTATCCTATGGCCAAGTGATCACTTATTTCAATTTAATTTCAGGGATGGATATATATCATTTCAATCCAAATCACAGTGTCTTAGGTATATATCATTTCAACCTATTTCTTAATTTATTTGAAATAATTCAATTTACAGTTTATATACTGTAAATAATATACAAGGTGATAATAGGATATATTAGAATAAATAAACATCCAAATCATCCAAAATATCAACCAATAGCATCCATCGCAATCAATTATCCTAACAGTCAATATAATTCACAACAATTTCATAGTTATTAATATCAGGTGTTTTACTGGAAATCCAATTCCAATTTTAAATTTAACTGTCAAATTTAATTTTTAACAGTTAATTCGAACGACAATTTAGATAACAATAAAATTTATCAAACAACGATCAATAAATTAATATCACTTCATAATTCAAATTTAACTATCATAAAATATTCTAGTATGTTGTAAGCGTTATAAAACACTCACCTTGAGTTTTCAATTTTTAAATCAAATCGAACGACGTTCGATTTTTACCTAAAATTTTAACTAACTCCAACCGTCTCTGAATCAGTCCTAGAATGTAGTGCTCATTGCCGCGATTCCAACGCTGCTTGTTTCGTCCAATTCCGACCTCGTATGACAAAGATATATCATTTATAAGATTTATGATTAATAATATATAAAAATTTACATTTTCCGTTTATTTTTAATAACCTAATACAGATCTGGCCGTAGATCTTGCTTCCAGGTCATTAAACCCACTTTGCCGCCGATCTAAACTCGATTTACAACGCCTCCACGACCATCTCTACGTCGATCAGGGACTGTCATCATGAAGCCCTTCCCTAGATGCACCACCTCCCACAACCCGGTCAAGCTCGGCCCCTCCTTTGCTCAGAAAAATGTGCATGAACTCGTGACCTTCAGGGCCATCTTCTGACTTCCTCGGTGAACTAAAAACGATCATGACCATTGATATTATAGATCGTGCTGAGCTCTACAAGTTTGATTTTGGAAACTTTATCTAATTGTTAAAGGATAGAGAGAAAACGAGGGGAGAAGGATATTGTTTTTCAGCCATTAATCATGTTGGAGGCGCGGCTGCTAATATGCTAGGGTTTACTGTTGGACGCATATATATATATATGTGCAATATATATTAATTTAATATTTTTCGGACTTTTCTCATATTTTCCGAACGAACTCCAAACGAAGCATGCCACCAGGCGTTTATAATGTTTTATCCCTATTCCGAACACAATGGAACAGTTTCGGGGCCTAATTCGATCGTATGTGGAAGATAGCCTTTTGAATCGAATTAAAATATTAAATTTTCGATATTTAGTTCAATGCATTTCTGTCACATACAACCAAACGATAACTCCAAACTCTAATTTGAAATCCGATAATAATACACTATTACGGATCCAATGGAATTGATTTTGTCGAAATCCGAGACTGTGCTCCGGATCGCTATTTTAATATCTCGATTGTAATATAAAACTTTAATTTCTAATTATTCACTTTTAAATTCAATTTTAAATGTTAACAATCTTCATTGTTGTTTAAATAAAATTTAAATCAATTTCCAATATCACTTTCAATCATATTAAATTCAGAATTCAATTATTCAAATAATTTCAAATATTAAATTTTAAATAATTAAATCATCCAACAAATCACTATAAATAAATCATTAAGTTCCAAATAAATTTTAGTTATCAATATCATTTTATTTCTATCTAAATAATTCACAATTATTATTCAACTTCAATTATTGATTATAAACCCAGTTAATATACATAATTTCATTTTGCGTCCGCGAACATGGTGCAGTTGGCAAGAGCAACGGCCTCCCTCGTATGAGGTGAGGAGTTCGATTCCTGGCAACTGCTTCAAGTATACCGAAAGGTCTGGTCTAAATGGGGGCACGGCTGTGGCGGGCCAGTTGTGTCGCCCCAGGTTTACTGTTCAGGAGTCGCAATGTCGGCGGTGATAGAACAGGTTTCCCTGGTTGCCAAAAAAAATATATACATAATTTCATTTCAATACTCGTTATCGCCAAATCTTCAAATTTAGTTTATTTCAAAATTTTATTCAAGTTCATATCCAATAACTACACTAATAATTCATTAAATTTTATTTTTGACCATTTTTTATTTAATAATTTCACTAAATTTAATAATTTAAAATAGTTAAAAATACAGGTCGTTACAATCTTCCTCACTTAAAACTTTTCGTCCTCGAAAAGAAACTAAGTAGAGAATTTTACATTTAATATATTTTATTCAATACAATCAACTTATAAAACATTAAATCTCATTTATAAAACCATTAATACGTTTCTATTATGCCACTCCGATCGGATTACGGAATTTACAAGTTAGTTATCAAAGCAAGTTATAAAAATTTTAAAACTTCAAAATTTTCCTAACACTCGGATTTACGGAAAATTTCGGCAGAGTCTCCTTTGCGCAGCTCGATCGGAACAACTACATAACGCCACTACGGGCCCCAAACCAACAAAAGAAAACAAAAGCCAAGTGACTCCATCATAAAACCATCGAATCAAATGACAAAATAAACATGTACCGTTTTGTTGCGCAATCCGAAATTTTCTTGATTTTAAATACCTGCATCTTATTTACCAATGATATCCAATCATATAATTTAAATCATTTTATGTTTTGCATTTTCAATTTCCAATATTTGCTTTACTTAAGCCAGTACGATGTACATATATCATCCGTACGTAATATCAAATCTGATCGCTCACTCGATCACACAATTTCACTTCCGAACTAGTATCGTTCACACGACTCTCTAGTGTGGACTCAGATCGAGTTCCTTGATCAGAAACCGTCATTCTCCTTGCATAGCCGTATACTATGATAGAGAATTCCAGAATCAAATCAAAAATCCATATCCAAGGTTCGCCGTCGAGAATCGAGTGAAAAATCCTAACTCGAATCGATATAAATTATCTCGAAATTCTATGCTTGAATCTGGATCAAATCGTTATGCGAATAAAATAATATACGTACAACTTACATATTTATACCAATTGATTCTTAGTTATACCAAGTTCTATTAATTCACATTCATTTTCATAATATCCTTTAATAACAAATTTATTTGTGAAACATTTTATTAATCATCAATTTAGTTTATAATCATTCTATAAGAGTCCGACTTCTTATATGTGACTTTATCTAAGTTTATAGTTATCTCAAAAGTTACAAATTCAATTTCACAATTTCTTTGCAAATTTATATTTAATTCTACAACCAATTTACAAAGATGTTATTTGATTCATTTGTCTACTTTCTTAAGTTCACTTATTCCATTTAGTCATTAATCATTTCATAATATACTAATTAAGTATAACATTTATTATTACAACTAAATTACTTGTATAATATCCCATTACATATCCAAATCATCTTTTTAACTTTTAACATTTGGTAAGTCTTACTATATGTTACCAGAATGCAATTTGGTATTATACAAATTAATCAGATTCAATTTACTTAATTAGAATATTCACTATTTTAACTAGTTTAAATTTTCTTTACTTTTAATTTAACTCTAAAGTTTCTCAAAACATTTAGCTTAGATTTCTTAATTCTCTTATTTTATAAGTTTTGGTTATTCAAATATTTCATTTCATTCAAATAATTTAAAGATTATTAATTAACATAATTTAAAATTTTAAACACTGGGTACATTTCAAATCATTTGAAATAAGTACGTACACTTATATCTTTATATATCGAATCATACTTTTGGAGTTTTAAACCAAAATTCGTTTATCAAAACAAATTTCATAGCAAAGCTTCTCAAAATTCTCCCTCACTTTGAGACTCGAAAATGAACGTCGATGATGCTGCACAGTCATCACTGAAATTATTTTCCAGTGACAGAAGAGGTGAGTACTGAATTCATTCTTTTTTTTTAAATTCCCTTTTATAAATATTTTCATAAATATCTTTCAACTAATATTACTATATTTTTTCCAAACTTTGAAAACCATTTAAAAAAATTCCCGGGTCTTAGATTCAAAAACTTCTCAATTTAAATCCATTTTAAATCTATAAGTTACGTTTATAAATTATACTTACAAAATTTCACTTCCTTAAAACATTTCACAAATGTTTTATCATTGCTCATCTTATAATAAACATCTTTTATTAAGGCACAACAACCAATTTATGATAATAATCAATATTATCATTCCTAACAACCAAAAACACTATATATACCATAATAATTTCTGAAAATTATTCCTTTATATATAAAATATAATTAGGGTAAAATTATTTCATTTACCCAATTTCAAAACAATACTATGTCGAATTGTTCTGTTCAAGTGTTTAGAGATCCCTATCAATAATGTTAATTACTAGTATTGACTAGAATCCATAAGCCACTCAACAAATCAACCAACACAATATAAAACAATTTTTATATTCACTAACAAATACACGCTCATATCTATACACACAAACTCATTTTAGGGTACTACTGACCCTATCTCTAATGAGTTAAACTCCACAAAGCTAAGTTTATCGCTAAACCAAAGCTTGATACTAATTGTGACGACCCACATTTCGAAAGGTTTAAATTGACAATAATCCACACATGTCCAACTTAAACAATCCGGAATATAGATAATCAATGGGGTTAATTAAGAAAAATAAGAACAGAAGAAGAAAACAAACACAGAATCTCACAGCAGAACGATAAAATAAAATAATCAAATAAATAGTTCATGAAGCTGTTTCTATTATACATTTGATTATATTCAATACAACATTCATCAGAGTTATATATATACATCAAAGGTAATTAAATAATGCGGCAGACAACATGATGCAGACATACAAATAGTAATAATATACCAAATCTTCGTCTTCGTCCTCCATAATGAATCTTCAATAAGCTGAAAAACTCAGGACTGACCTAAGCGTAATGAAAAGACAAAATACTCGAGTCAGGACTAAAATATTCTTACGTGAGCCAAATCGATATCGCATATAACATGAGTGTCACGGCATTAGAGATGCTTACGGGTTTTCACACCTCCTATCCAGTGTATAACGTGCATGTAATAACTCAAGAGATGTAATGGGATTTTCTATCTCTTAAGGATCCGTCAAAATATTTATATGTATTAGAATACACTACATATATAATGTCTAATCAATAAAATAAATATTTTTCTTAGCGTAAAGGCTTTACATTGATCCCTCTTAACGCGCTTTTAAGCATTGTCGTACAGTTTGCATATAAAACACCGGTTAAACGGTCGGTGGATAGGGATGCACCGTGATACGACAACACTAAACCAAAATCGTAGGGGTCTCATTTATGGATAAAAGTATGACAAGGCACGTTAGGCAATGCCCAGGGTAGGATACTACCAGTTTACCCTTCCTGGCTAGTGGTAATGCATCATAGCTATGATCGTCCACCGCATCCAACACTCCCATAAAATCGGAGGGTGCGCACCAATCAATCACAATGTAAAAGATGGTAATATGAAGAAGTGCGTTCGCTTGGAGTAGCTAACTCACATGGCCGGCACAGCTCCTGTTTTAGTCATTTCAAATTGACACAAGTGCCAGGCTAATCCATCATCGTTCTCTTTCTTCGAATCCAGCAAACGACGTCAAATCCAACCACTTCGTTCTGGAGTCTCCTCCGCGTACACAGTTGTTAAATTGGTTCCGGTATCGATAGAGAGTATGCCCATATTCGGCTCCAGTCTCTTTAACAACCAAACGTCGTTTTACACACCGGTTGGTACTTTTACATTTCCAAAACCGTTCATACTTGATATCAAAATATCATATTCGCTTCAAACCAAATCCATTTTGAAATCGTCATATTTACTTAAAATGTACCATTTCACTTCGAAAATCATTTTCGTCTTAATATCTCGATTTCAATTCCAAAATTGTTTCGAATTTCAATTTGGGTTATAACTTCATTTAACCCAATTCGTATTTAAATCCATGATTTAAATACAACAATTCCCAACTTAACTAGTTTGAATTTTAGAAAATAGTTTGAAAATTTAAATTGTTTAAAATAGTTAAATAGTTAATATAGTTTAATAGAAAATAGTTTGTGTAGTTTAAAATAGTTTAAATAATTAAAATAGTTAAAATAGTGTAAATGGTTAAAATAGTTTAAATGGTTAAAACAGATTAATATAAAATAGTTTAAGTATTAAAATGGTTTATATAGCCAAAATAGTTTGGAAAATCAAAATAATTTGAATATTTAAAGAATATAGATTTAAAATAGTTTATTCAAAAATAATTCATTTGAAATTAGTTTCAAAGTCAAACCGATTCAATTCCAACTACCCAATTCAAATCAATTAATTTTCCATTTCCATTTATATTGATTCAATTCCAATTTCAATTCGAATTAACTTCGATTCCAGTTTATATTCAAATCGAATCCAATTCGATTCCAAATTAATTCAATTTCGACCTTAGTTCCAATTAACTCAATTCAATTCCAAATTGAATTAATTTCAATACAATTCTCAATTTTAACCCATTTCGATTTATATAAATTCAAGTTCGATAAATACCAATTAAAACACTTAATCAAATTTACCTTCAATATTCACTTTAAAATCCAATTTTCAAATATAATTCAATTCTAAGTTCAATTTTGAAATATCATTTTATAACACTTTTATTTGGCAATAACCCAAAGTTCGAATAAAAAGAATCCAATCTTTTAAAAACAAATCAATTTATGAAATTCAATCATATTTTGATTTTAACTTCAAAATCTCAACTTCAATTATTTAACAATTTCTTTTAACCAAAATTTATTTCAACATTTTAAACTCAAATTCGTGATTAATTCAAATTTCATATTTTCATTTCTTTAAATTCAAATTCATTTAATAATTTCAAAACCAAGACTTTTAAAATTATTTAATTTAACCAATCTGATGTTCGTATATAATTTTCTATCCTATGGCCAAGTGATCAGTTATTTAAATTTAATTTCAAGGATGGATATATATCATATCTATCCAAATTACAGTGTCATGGGTATATATCATTTCAACATATTTCTTAATTTATTCAAAATAATTCAATTTACAGTTTATATACTGTAAATAATATACAGGGTGATAATATGATATATCAGAATAAATAAACATCCAAATCATCCAAAATATCAACCAATAGCATCCATCGCAATCAATCATCCAAACAGTCAATATAATTCACAACAATTTTATAGTTATTAATATCGGGTGTTTTACTGCCAATTCAATTCCGATTTCAAATTTAACTTTCAAATTTAATTTTTAACAGTTAATTCAAATGACAATTTAGATGACAATAAAATTTATCAAACAACGATCAATAAATTAATATCACTTCATAATTCAAATTTAACCATCATAAAATATTCTAGTACGTTGTGAGCGTTATAAAACACTCACCTTGAGTTTTCAATTTTTAAATCAAATCGAACGACGTTCGATTTAACCTAAAATTTCAACTAACTCCAACCGTCTCCGAATCAGTCCTAGAATGTAGTGTTCATTGCCACGATTCCAACGCCGCTTGTTTTGTCCAATTCCGACCTCGTATGACAAAGATATATTATTTATTAAATTTATAATTTATAATATATAAAAATTTACATTTTCCTTTTATTTTTAATAACCTAATACAGATCTGGCCGTAGATCTTGCTTCCAGGAATCAGAGCTGCACGATCCCTTCTTCTTCCATGCGTTCGAACCCAGGTCATGAAACCCACTTTGCCGCCGATCTAAACTCGATTTACAACGCCTCCACGACCATCTCTACATCGATCAGGGACTGCCATCATGAAGCCCTTCCCCAGACGTACCACCGCCCACAACCCGGTGAAGCTTGACCCCTCCTTTGCTCAGAAAAACATGCACCAACTCGTGACCTTCACGGCCATTTTCTGGCTTCCTCGATGTACTAAAACGATCATGACCGTTGATATTATAGATCGTGCTGAGCTCTACAAGTTTGATTTTGGAAACTTTATCTAATTGTTAAAGGATAGAGAGAAAACAAGGGGAGAAGGATATTGTTTTTCAACCATTAATCATGTTAGAGGCACGACTGCTAATATGCTAGGGTTTACTGTTAGACGCATATATATATATATATATATATATATATATATATATATATATACACGTGCAATATATATTATTTTAATATTATTTTGACTTTTCTCATATTTTCCGGACGAACTCCAAACGAAGCGTGCTGCCAGACGTTTATAATGTTTTACCCTTATTCTGAAAATAATGGAACATGTTTCGGGGCCTAATTCGATCGTATGTGGAAGTTCGCTTTTTGAATCGAATTAAAATATTAAATTTTCGATATTTAGTTCAACCCGTTTCTATCTCGTACGACCAAACGATAACTCCAAACTCTAAAAAATTTGAAATCTGATAATAATACACTATTACAGATCCAATGGAATTGGTATCTTCGAAATCCAAGATTGTGCCCTGGATCGCTATTTTAACGTCTCGATTATAATATAAAACTTTCAATTTCTAATTATTCACTTTTAAATTCATATTTAAATGTTAACAATCTTCGTTGTTGTTTAAATAAAATTTAAATCAATTTCCAATATCATTTTCAATCATATTAAATTTAGAATTCAATTATTCAAATAATTTCCAATATTAAATTTTAAACAATTAAATCATTCCACAAATCACTATAAATAAATCATTAAGTTCCAAATGAATTTTAGTTATCAATATCATTTTATATCTATCTAAATAATTCACAATTATTATTCAACTTTAGTTATCGATTATAAACCCAGTTAATATATATAATTTCATTTCAATACTCGTTATCGCCAAATCTTTGAATTTAGTTTATTTCAAAATTTTATTCAAGTTCATATCCAATAACTACACTAATAATTCATTAAATTTTATTTTTGACCATTTTTTATTTAATAATTTCACTAAATTTAATACTTTAAAATAGTTAAAAATACGGGTCGTTACAGATGATTTGAAAACAATTTAAATTTTGGTTTAAACATGTAAAATACCATAATATGCTCATTTATTTAATTAAAAGAAGATTAAATATAGAAGTAAAAATATGCACTTTTACGTCCACATCAATTACCTTGGACCTTACGTGGATGGTTTGGTCCTTGGCCGTACAGAATGGTATGAATGCATGTATTGAGAAATCGAGACTTTTGCAATGGTCTTTGGCTTATGTGGTGTCGTTCGAGCCGTCTTATATCAAAAGCACATTGGGTGACAGTGAGGATTGTTTGATGGATGTTATGTTTTCCATGGTTGCTATGCTTGTTTGTCGCTTTAGGGATGTCACATGATATAGTTATTTAGTAGACCGATACGTGGACACCTAAAGTATACCATGATGTTTGTATACTTTATGACGTTAGTAGAGTAACATATTATCATTGTTATGCTAACTCTTTGGATGCAAGGATAGGTAGGTATGACTCTTTAGACCATTATTCCTTACCATGTCGACTTATACAGTATTTTGAGGTTGCTTATCGCTCACGGTAGACTATTGTCTAACTCAAGGTTTTATGCTTTGTTTCTCATTATCTCGGGTACTCTTAAATGAGCAGACTAGATAGCATGTTTTGGGTGATACACGGTGCTGTACAGATGGATGAGCAGGAGATGGTGCTTTCTCGTACTTATATACGGTTTATTATTGCTTATTCCGCTATGAGACATCGTGGAGTCTAGACTATTAGCTATTTTATTTAGTGACAATTTACTTTTGAGTTTATTTCCAGTTGTATAAAACTCTACTACTCTATGTAACTTTGTCAACCTCTGTACTTTGATATTGTGGTTCATTTTGCTATTATTGTCTTGTATGTTTCATATCTGTGATGATTATTATATTTTATTCAATGCGCTGTGAGATATACGATATATTATGACTGTTTCATCTACTTTACATCCTTGAAAATTGTTATCCAACTTCTTAACCGAGCCATACTTGGATGCGTCAGGATGATCAAATAGTCAGATAGCTAACCATAAATCCCGAACGACAACTCGAAAATTCAAATTCCAAGTGAAGCTTAAAATATAGTTATGAACTTGCCTAATACCTATGGTAATCACCTACATGACAAGACGCTCCAAATGGTCAAAGTAAAGATACCAAAATCCAAAGCGAAGTCTTGAATCGGTACTGATCCAAGCCTCTCAGATCGGTACTGATCCAAGCCTCTCAGATCGGTACCGATCCATGCTGCCTTCTCCAAACTGTGACGTACTTCAACCATGCAAAGACTGAAGGCAATCTCAAAAAAAAACCAAGAGCCATGGTTCGCCACGGACCTATGCCAATGTTAACCCACCTTTTGGCAAGGCCGTAGACAGGAGGATTTAACTAAATCGACTACTCGTTTGTCGAGACTGGAATACGATGAGTTTGAGTCAACTAAATGGTAGACGGTTAGTCACGGATGATAAATATGATTATGAAGCCGAGGTTCGACATAGTCGATGAACAAAAGTCATAGAATACTCAAAATATTAGTTTCGACAAAAGTCGAGGTGATATGGGATGTTTGGAGTTTGCTTCGAGTTGCTTGTGGGTCGGCTTTGGGTTTTGAAGCAGTTTGCTTTGGGTTATTTGGATAGCCACTTCGAGCTCATAGTGGATCGGTAGGATTTTTGGGGGTCGGTGTAACTCCGGGTCAGCAAGTACATTTACTCGGGTCAGCACCAAGCTCCTAGGTCGGTGTTGTGAAGGCATTAGATCGGTAGGAAGCTGGGTCGGTCATGTTGGAGTGGATCAGCGTTCTGGAGACATGAGTGGATCGGCATTTCTGGGTCGGCTAAGAAGAGTCAGGGTCACATTCGAGGGGGTCAGCATTGGCATGGTGCTTCGGGTCAGCTACCTTCAAGCTCCGGGTTAGCATGTCAAGCAAAAGGGGGTCGGTGTTTTAAGGAAGGAGGATCAGCACTTGGTTGCTCCGAGTCAAAACATGTTTTGCTTCGAGTCATGGGCGATTGTGCTTTGGGCCAATGCTGTGTTCACTTTGGGTCGGCAAAACTCCAACAGGGGATCGGTCGTAGTGATGGATTTTGGATCGGCTATGGTGTTGATGGGCTCGGATCACTCAGGAAGCCCAGTAACTCGAGTTTTGCTTATAAATACAGCAGGCGGGGCTTCAGTTTCTGTTTCCCTTCTTCTTCTCCATTAAGGCTACTCTGCCACTATTGTTTTAAAAACTCCGGATTGTAACTGTAATTGATTCTCATATCAATAAAGAGGAAATTTCTGGAGTGGACGTAGGCCAGAGTCAGCCGAAGCACTATAAATCCTCTGTTATTATAGCTTTCTTTTTTATTTTTACTATTCTTTATATTTATACTCTCTACATACATTCTATATATGATCTGTGACTGTGATTTGGTGCTTTCATCTGGATTTGGGTGTTAGTGACCAATTTTGGCGCTAACATTTTGGTGCTTTCACTGAGAAGGCTAGCACTCAGGGATTGTAAGGCTAGGATTTTGGATTTAAAGGCTTAGGAACTTGGATTCTGGAGACTATGGTAAAGCAATCAACCAGGAGACAAAGGATGGAAAGGATTCAGCAAGAGGGAAGTCAGGAGGCTTCCTTTGGAGCTAATCAAGCCTCAATCTACATCACTAGGGATGAGATGTAGGTCATGATGAATTCCATGTAGGAGCAATTGATGAAAAGGCAAGAGGAAATGATGTAGACACTTTTCAGACAATTTGGATAAGCAGGAACTGCAGGAGCTCAGATCCATGGAGCTGGATCAGAAGGACTCAACCGGCAAGCAGATGGAGTGGTTCGGTAGGGGGCAGCCCCTGATCAGAAAACAACTATCAACCCAGATGGACCTAGGCTTGGGGGCATACCGCCAGGTAATGCAGGACCAATCCATGGAGGGATACCAAATGGCACGACGCAGTCCGACGCTAACAGGAATACAGGACTGCGTGATGAGGAGTATGTACCGTAATTCCCTCAAGGACTTGGAGGGCGGTTAGGAAATGGAGATGGGGAGGTACCCTTGGTAGATAATACTGGATTAGCCGACATTATCAGGCGAACTATTCACGGAAGTCTGACAAACAGAGATCTGGAGGGAGTAAACAAAAGTCCGATTACCCATAACATCAGGATGGCTAGGAATCCACTTGATTTCAAGCTGCCTATACTGGAAATATACAACGGTAAGACGAATCCCACTTACAACTTGATGAGGTCCATAAGACATATGGAAGTGCTAGGAGCATCAGAGGAGGTTATAGCCCGGTGTTTCCCCCTGTACTTGACAGATATAGCTGCTATGTGGTTCAGACAACTGGAAGATGGATCTATTAGAACATGGACAGAACTGGTGGATAGGTTCTTGAAGCAGTTTTAAGTTCACATAAAAAGGCCGAAGAATGTGATGACACTGATGTCAGTTAAGCAGAGAATGGATGAATCGCTCAGGACTTTCTTAACTCGGTTTAATGCAGCAGTTGCTTCAGTGGATAGGCCGGATCCATCAATGGTTCTAATGGCGGCAGTGTTAGGAGTCAGGGATGATTCAGATTTCAAAGTATCGTTGATACAGGATCCACCAATGGATCTCAGGGAATTCTTTCACGAAGCGGAGAGACTTCTTCGACAAGAGGATGCATGTTTGGATATTAAGTCAAAGTAAGTAAACATGGTTAAGGATGGAGAACCATCCGGTGAAAGCTCAGGTAAAGATAAGGATAAAGGGAAGAAGAAGTCGGATAATGAATCTGACAGGGCAAGGAAGTGCTGGGGAGAACCAAAATTCACCACTTACACGAGATTGAATGAAACATTGGAGCAGATATTCATGGAAACTCGAGATCACCTTCCTTATCGAAGACCGGCCAGGAGGGAGCCCTCGGAACGTGATAGGGCATCCGGAAGGCACTGTCTCTTTCATGACCTAGACGGACATGATATCAACAACTGCAGGCACTTAAAAGATATAATCGAGGAGCATGCATGGAATGGTCAGTTACGGTAATATGTCAGAACTCGAAATGCGATGGTGGAATAGAAGCAGCCACCGCCTACCTCAAACGATGATGGCGTGAGGCCCAGGAATGGTAGTCATTTAGTCATCAACTAATAGTGATGGTTTGGAATAAGTAACAAACTCCGGGCAAATGGCTAAATCACTTAATCATGTATGGGGATGGAAATAACCCTTAGGAATGCTCTGAGATGAGGATAGACCATGATGCTCTGGTTTGTGAAGTCTATTTTTCTTTTTGGCTTGGACACTTGCTTTTTCTGCTTTGGTTTTGGAGTTTGGTTTGAACTCCCTATTTTGTTTGTTCTCTGGTTTGGATTCTGGTTTGGACATTTGCCTTTTGATTTGGATTTTTGATATGGATTTCTGGTTTTCTGGTTCGATTTGGATTTTGGATTGGATTTTCCTCTGGTTTTTGGCTAAAAGGTCGTAGAGTATGGGTTATACCTGGCAAGGGGTGTTTCCTGAAGATTTGACCAGGCAACTGAGTACTCGGCGTACAAGACGACTCGGTGTCAACTAGCGATCGGCATCTCATAGTACTCGGCGTAGTGCTCGGCATCCATGGTACTCGGCATCCATGGTACCCGTCATCAAGGAGTGCTCGGCGTAGTACTCGGCATCCAGTGGTACTCGGCGTTAGAAGACGTTCGGCGTATATAACTACTCTACATGGCAGCATCGTTCGGCCAAAGGATCGTTCGGCTAAGAAGCATCGTTCAGCCAGAAGGCACGTTCGGCTTCGACTGACAACTGTTCTGCACTTCCCACCCATCAAACGTACCGTTCGGCATTGAGAAGGTGGTTCGGTGTCAACGTGTTCGGTCTACTTGGTTCGGCATACAGCGACCACTACACTTGGGCTAGAGTGTTCGGCCACCAAGCCCACTTGGGAAGTCCAGCCCATATTTGTCTATAAATAGAGGGGCAGGGTCACAGTGAAAATGGACCTTTTTTTTGGGGAGAACAATGGGGAGACTCTGCCATTTTTTATACTCTCCTCTTTTTAACTCAAACTTGTATTCAAGTCATTAATATATGGATTGTATCTGTATTCAACTACTTATGAAAGAAATAAAGATCAAAACTCAAAGTGGATGTAGGCAGTTACGCTGAACCACTATAAATCCGGTGTTCTTACTTTCTGCATTTAAATTAGCATATTCTTCCTTGTTTAATTTAACTTCATCACTTACATCTCTACACAATCTTTTTCAACGAGGTTAGTGACCAATTTTGGTGCTAACACTTTGGTGCTTTCACTGAGAATTGAATTCTCAGCTTGATTGGATCTCATCGTATATTAGTGGATTTCCATATTCGCGAGATAGATCTAGTTGTTTACTAGAAAACTTCCTATTCTACTCATATTTGAAAGATCTAAAGGAAGTTGATAGCCGTAGATTGGATTCACTGATGTACGCAAGATCTGGGGATTGGACGTTGAAGTCTGCACTCAAGTTGAATGAAGGCAGACCCTCCTCTGAAGGCAATTCGGCCGATCACTACAGAAAAGGCTTATGCCGATCACCTCAGAAAAGGCTTATGCCGATCGCCCCAGAAAAGGCGTATGCCGAGCGCTCCAGAAAAGGCGTATGCCGAGCGCTCCAGAAAAGGCGTATGCCGAACGCTCCAGAAAAGGCGTATGCCGAACGCTCCAGAAAAGGGGTAGGCTGAACGCTCTTCCAGGCCGAACATACCTCTAGGCCGAACCATACCTCCAGGCCGAGCGACATCCGAATGCCGATCCATACCTCCAGGCCGAACCATACCCCCAGGCCGAGCGACATCCGAATGCCGATCCATACCTCCAGGCCGATCCATACCTCCAGGCTGATCCATACCTCTATGCCGATCCATACCTCCAGGCTGATCCATACCTCTATGCCGATCCATACCTCCAAGCCGAGTGACATCAGGATGCCGAACGTTCCTAAATGCCGAGCGCTCTCTAATGCCGAACTTTCCTGAATGCCGAGCGCTCTCTAATGCCGAACGCTCCTGAGTGCCGGGCGTTCCTGAATGCCGAACAGTTTTGGAATGCCGAACAAATTTGGATGCCGAACAATCTTATATGCCGAGCAACTTTGTCATGCCGAACGGCCCTCAATGCCGATCGAAACTTAAGTTACACCGGTCTCTTATACGACCCCTATTTTCAAAAAAAACTATTTTCGGGTACCTCTATGCCGAACCCTAGCCGCAGCGCAGTGCCTCCGGATGGGCATAGAGGATCTAGCGGCAGCTTATGAACGACATCAAGTGAACGAACAAGCAAACGCTATTCAAACGGTACTCCCAAAGGTTGGAGATAGATGATGTGACTCTAGCAAATGTCAAGATGGCTCCAAGCAAACCAATGCTCTAAGCAATTTATTCCAAATGCTAACAAGGGTATCATACTGATCGCGTTTGAGGAAAGTCGACCTCCAGATATATTTTGGCAGCTAGTTAGCTAAAGAGCCTCCTACGACTATGGATCGTTTCTTTTACAAAATGAATCAGAACTAAAGTGAGGAGGAGTGGAGCAGACTAAGAAAAATAACAATGAAGCCCCATTGGCTAAGGATGTAGATCCCAGTAGCCGAAACAAGACTTCAGAATTCAGCTCATATGCTCTTTGGAAAGATTCAATTGACAACCTCTACTTGAAGACTCACGACTCGGAGTGGTACTGGAAACCAACCTCGAGAGAGTACACCAAGGTCTAAAGAAAATCAAGGGAATGTTGTATATTCCCAGATGATCACTGATCCTAACACGGGCGATTACAAACACCTCTGAGGGGTGATCAAAAAGATGACCTGGAAAGGAAAGCTTCAATAGTATGTACAAGTCCTGCAGAATGAAGGGCAGCGAATATCCGATGCCTATTAATAAAGGGCTATGATTATCAATTGGACGGCCGACGGCCGACATCCCTTTGAAAGGAGCCAAGGGCGGAGTCGAATAGCGAGCACACGATGCTGCTTCACATATCAATGAGATTTACCATAATCTTCTTTGAATTATTTCCATTTCCATCTCTATTTCAATTGTTCTATGAACTACGACTAGCTTGAACTAAACTACTTTCAAAACGATGCAGGTGACCAGGTACTCAGATTTGGTTGCCAACCAATCTACGTAGACCATGATCGGACGTGTGGAGTTACATCTGGACGAGCATAATTCTATCGCTCATCATCAACCATATGCCTTTGATTTGGGGCTATGGGTTAAATACAATGTACAACATCATGATGCACGGAGAGCTGAATTCCATCCTGCAAGTGGAATTTATTCAAGTATAGAGCGGCTGCGATACGGCCGGCCACTCGCTAAGTGAAACTCGAGCTCGGTGGCAAGCCATCACATCAAGGCTAAAAATGGGTTGATACACGACGATCCTTCGCACAACTCCATACTCCCAGAGTGCGAGACGGAGTATAAACATCTACTTAACTCCGTACTCCCAGAGTGCGAGACGGAGTATAAACATTAATCAACTCCGTACTCCTAGAGTGCGAGATGGAGTATAAACATTAATCAACTCCGTACTCCAGAGTGCGAGACGGAGTATAAACATTAATCAACTCTGTACTCCCAGAGTGCGAGACGGAGTATAAACATTAATCAACTCCGTACTCCCAGAGTGCGAGACGGAGTATAAACATTAATCAACTCCGTACTCCCAGAGTGCGAGACGGAGTATAAACATTAGCTTAACTCCATACTCCCAGAGTGCAAGACGGAGTATAAACATACATCAACTCCATAGTCATCCCCAAAACTGGGGGCAGAACCAAAGCAAAGCACGTTAGTTGAACATTTGTCTAAAAGAAGATTGCAACGAAACGATTAAAAGACGACTGTCAAGCAATCAACTGAACGGAAATATTCAGCATGAAAGACTGCGGTTTTTCAAAGCACGTCATGTTTACACAAGACGTCCTTTGGGGGGCAAATGTTATCCCGCCTTTTGGCAAGGCCGTGACACCAAGAACTTGATTAGAAACCAGTGACAGTTCGTCTTGGAGATCGGTTACACAAAGGCTCACTATGGATATCGATGGATTTTGTCCGAGTCTGGATCGAGCCACGATTAACAAGACATAACAATCAAAGTCAGGGAAGCCAACGTTCCAAGTTTCAAGACGATCCGAGTTCGTATGCTCAACTTATGATCGATTCGAACAACCGACCATCCATCCATCGACCTCCACGTTTGACTCGGAGACCTGAGCAAGGCTTGGAATGGGTATGGCCTGATCATCCACTCAAATCGAGTCATAGAACAAAGTTCGACAAAATAACAGATGACCCTCCTGAAACTCAGTGGCGCCAGGATCTGTCTAGAGTGGACATGATTTGATCATCTACACATCAAATCCTACCCTGAACACGAAAGGTTGTTCGAAAGCCCAACTTGAAGTAGCTATGGTAGACTGCCTACTCGCTAACCATCGCTCTCAATACATGGACGCGACAGCACTGTGAAACATATGCAACTTACTTTTTCTACCCAGTAATCCATCATCCTTGCTTTCTGGAAAGAGATACGAAGCAAATTGTGCGAGACTTGATTATCCAACCCCAGCATGGATGTAATCCAACCATCTGTCATATACCTCCTTCCTTGACTTGATTGGAAGAGCTATAATAACCAAGCGGACGAGAATCAATCATCCATTTTTCAAATTCTGTCCCTCATCCTGGGGGGTAGAATCCCATCCCGCGAGCAAACATGGTTCGATTGTTCATTCGACGACATTAGCCTCGATACAGTAGATGAATACAAATTAAAGAGTGGAAATACGACTGCTCTCAACTTAAACCTCCAAGTCCCCAGAGTGCGGACTGGAGTACTCTAAGTCCCCAGAGCGCGGACTGGAGTATAAACGACTAAAACCTCCAAGTCCCCAGAGCGCGGACTAGAGTATAAACGACTAAAACCTCCAAGTCCCCAGAGTGCGGACTGGAGTACTCTAAGTCACCAGAGCGTGGACTAGAGTATAAACGACTAAAACCTCCAAGTCCCCAGAGTGCGGACTGGAGTACTCTAAGTCCCCAGAGCGCGGACTAGAGTATAAACGACTTAAACCTCCAAGTCCCCAGAGTGCGGACTGGAGTACTCTAAGTCCCCAAAGCGCGGACTGGAGTATAAACGACTTAAACCTCCAAGTCCCCAGAGTGCGGACTGGAGTACTCTAAGTCCCCAGAGCGCGGACTGGAGTATAAACGACTAAAACCTCCAAGTCCCCAGAGTGCGGATTGGAGTACTCTAAGTCCCCAGAGCGCGGACTGGAGTATAAACGACTAAAACCTCCAAGTCCCCAAAGTGTGGATTGGAGTACTCTAAGTCCCCAGAGCGCGGACTGGAGTATAAACGACTAAAACCACCAAGTCCCCAGAGTGCGGACTGGAGTACTCTAAGTCCCCAGAGCGCGGACTAGAGTATAAACGACTTAAACCTCCAAGTCCCCAGAGTGCGGACTGGAGTACTCTAAGTCCCCAGAGCGCGGACTAGAGTATAAACGACTAAAACCTCCAAGTCCCCAGAGTGCGGACTGGAGTACTCTAAGTCCCCAGAGCGCGGACTAGAGTATAAACGACTTAAACCTCCAAGTCCCCAGAGTGCGGACTAGAGCACTCTAAGTCCCCAGAGCACGGGAGTATAAATGACTTAAACCTCCAAGTCCCCAGAGCGTGGACTAGAGTACTCTAAGTCCCCAGAGCGCGAACTAGAGTATAAATGACTTAAACCTCCAATTCCCCAGAGCGTGGACTAGAGTACTCTAAGTCCCCAGAGCGCGGACTAGAGTATAAACGACTTAAACCTCCAAGTCCCCAGAGTGCGGACTAGAGTGCTCTAACTCCCCAGAGTGCGGACTCGAATATAAGCAAATCGGATCTCCAAGTTCCCTAAATATGAACTATGACACAAATGACTTGAATTTGTCGAATCCCTGACATACGGGCTAGAAAGTATTCTAAGTGCTCGAAGCACAGAATGGAAGTTCAACGACTCCCGAAGAGTTTCCGAGTTATGTGAAGATGGACTGAGAAGTCTATGTTACTCACAACTGCTTGGATTAAAATCACAATCACAAAGAAAACTGAACAATAAGAGTCTTTTGTAAGACAGAAAAAGGAACTAAACCTTATTCAGAAATGAGTTTCTATTACAACCCCTCCAACGTTCAGAGTCGACATTCTATTTACAAGGACTAAGAAAATAGATGAAAATAATTACATGACTTAAACTAACTCTCGTTGAACGAGGATAGTAATCACTTCTTGTGCTTCTTCAACTTCTCCTCTCCAGAGCATTTACCCTTGGTACTCTTCTTTGATAGAGGGGTAGCAACTGAAGGAGCACAGGGGCCTTCCATGGGCTTGGACCTTCCAGGAAGGATGACCTTCAACGTCTTGTTCAAAGGATCGTCCAAGTCCACAACTCGGGGCTCTACTATGACCTTGACCGTCTCCTCCTTCTCTTTCCCGAGCCGCTCCTCCATGCTCAATTCGGATGTGTGCTCAGAGGCGCCTGTAATTTCTACTTCATAACCCCCATCGATAGGAGAGGAGGTTTCAGACTTGTCTTCATCAAGCGCTCCGATCACCTGAGCGTCTGAACCAAGAGCCTCCCTTGCGTGAGTGGCTTCACTTGTTTTCTCCCCCACTTCCTTGGCGACATCGCTCCTCGGAGTGGGCTCGGGGTCAGAACGGCCTGCACAAAATCGTGGAAAACAAGCATTAGAATGTAATAGTCCTGTATAAAGAATAACGACTTTCGAAATCTTAAAGAGAATCTTAAAGAGAAGGATTATCTACCAGGTTTAGGCAAACTCTCAGCCATCCAGGAGGTCTCACCCTCTGGAACGGGAGACAGAATGCGGACTAAAGTACTCTAAGTCCCTGAGTGCGGACTAGAGTATAAATGACTCAAAAACCTCTACGTCCCCAGAGTGCAGACTACAGTACTCTCAGTCGCCAGAGCATGGACTAGATTATAGACGGCTTCAGAAAAATCCCTAAATCCCAGAAGCGGACCAGATTACTCTAAGTTCCCAGAGTGCGAACTAGAGTATAAACGAGTCGACGAAAATCTCCACGTCTCGAACTGTGGACTAAAGCATAAACCGTTCGACAAGTCTCTAAGTCCCCGGGGCGTGGACCGAAGCATGAACACAAATTGGGCGCGAGTCAACCAGGAGAAGTATGAAACTGGATGAGCAAAACCCGACTGCATTTGTAGCCAACTTTACCCCGAGATATGATTATAGAGCATGAACCAAAGTGGACGTGGATGACCATCCACTGTCCAAATTACGCCCTGAGACTTACGTGGCATCGAAGTATTCCTCTTGGAATGAAAAACCACGATAAAATCCAAGATAGGCGAGACCTAGTCTCCCATCGACTGACATGATCCCACGATCCAACGGGAAAGAGAGTAAAGCTAAAGTGGGCGTGGCTGGCCTTCCTACTTATTGGTATATGCCCCAGACCTGGGGGCACGAGCGAGAAGCAAGATGAATGTGAACCGACTATTCACCAATCACCTCTATGTCTTTGGAGTTTAGGTGAAAACATAGCTAGGATGAGACTCAACCGTCCATGCAGTACATTTATCAACCCGAGACTGGGAGAAGACGCATGGTCATCCAAGAACTGGCTACGATAGCTCAGTATTAAAACTTATATATAGTGCTTACAGCTACTCAAGGCAACGACCGAAAGGATGCCTAGAGATAGAATCATTAAATCAATGCCAAAGCTTGTGGGCAACTGACTGTCACTCCAACCCGAAGGTCGAGTGAAGGATCATGAATGAATTGAATAGAAAATGCGTTACTCGAATATACAAGTAAATTCAAACTCATAGCAAGATCCAGCTATGTAGTTGCACGCAACTCGAAGCTGGCCCCTACTCGACATTTCCTTCAACGAGCTTTTAAGCCTGATCTTTGGCCATTTGCAGATAATCAATTAGAGCCTTCAGAGCCCTTCATTATTTGACTTAACAACTCATGACAAGACTCTAGGATTCGATTAGAGTAACCATCAACATTGCCAGTCCCAACCATATTTCACATTGAATGTTATGCAAAATAGTTACATCTTTACTCAAAGAATCTGGGATGGCACCTGCTAAGCTGACGGTCGACATTACAACCAGCCATGGCGACCCTTTCCGGGTGCTGAATATCGGATCACAGCTCAGTGCAGTGATGATAGAAGAATTGGTTGGATTTTTCTGAATAAATGATGATATGTTCCCTTGGACCCATTCTGACATGCATATGTGATTTCATTAACTATCGCGAGCCATGCATTGGATATCAGCCCGAAGCTACAAAAGCTAGAACAATCTCTATTGATTTCTTCATGAAAGCTCCACTCTTACTTTTAGGCTCACCCCATCAATGCCTATGCCCACCAGCCGTTGCGACAGGGCATACGATGACCTGAGACGTCTGAAAGACTATTTAAATAGAATATCGAACTAAGCTAATTCGATATCACTTATTTCCCACGAAGGGCTATCCAAGGACGGAAATTAGCAGACCTCACACCCAAATTCACTACCTCAGATGACTATTCAAAGAGTAGCAGAGAACCAACCATAAGATGGAAAATGTACGCGGATGGAGCACCCAATGATCAGTGTTATGGCATAGGAATCATGATAATGACTCCTGAGGAACGATCAATCTGCTACGTCCTAAAACTCGATTTACCTGTAATAAACAACGATGCTTAGTATGAAGCCTTGACTGCCAGCCTCAAATCTGCTAGAGGATTTGAAGTGAAAACTTTACATATCTTTTGTGATTCTTGAATGGTAGTATATAAATTTAAGGAAGTTGATCTTGCTAGGGGGCATTGTCTTGCTCCTTATCTCGGCCAAGTCCAAGAGCTACTAACCGACTTCACGTATTACATCATTACACACGAACTCAGTGAACAAAATGAAAAGGTGTCATGGTTGACTCCTATCAAAGACTATCTACAATAAAGAATTCTTATTGAACGGAGGAATGGAAAACGATAGATCCTCCTCAAAGCTTCACGCCAAATCATCTAAGAATAAGTCGTGTGTCAAAAGGAGTTTATCCATCCCCACGCTTCGGCATATCGCCCATGATCATATCTTGAGCAAAGTCTATGAAGAAGAACGCGGTAATAACATCAGGGGGAAAACCATGATAAAGAAGATACTCTGCTATAGGTATTACTGGCCAACTATCAACCCAGAAGCGGTTGATCATGCTAGACAATGTGACGAGTGCAAGATGTTTGCAAAAAATCCGGGAACCCCGCCGATGGAAATTAGTCAAATGGCTAGTTCATAGCCGTTTGCCACTTGGGGGCACTGAAATCATCTTCTTGTCGATCCTCAAGATGGTGCGAAATACACCACCATAGCAGTTGATTACGTCACCAAATGGGCAGATGAAGAACTCTAACCATGACCAAGATGAAGAAAATAATCAACTTCTTTATCCGTAACGTCATCTGTCCTTATGACCTTCCATGATCCATTATAACTGCAAATGGACAGGTTGAAGCTGTGAACCAAATCATAGAGTCTGTACTAAAGAGAGGTTTGGAAAACTCCTCAAGTGGCTGATTGCAACCCTTATTTCACAGAAAATACAAACAAGGAATCACGATTGAATTGCAATTAAACTAGACGGAGTTGGTGACGACTTATGAGCATATAAAACGCATCCGAGAGCCAATGGCAAGAACATGTACCCGAACGTGCATGTGTACATCCTTAAAAGTTCGACTTCTTGAAATAAACAGAAATTGAATTCTCACTAAGGGTTATTAAGAAAAGACTAGATCAGATAGCCGAAGCTTATTAGCTCTGCAGAATCAGTCATGTATGGCCACTAATGAACCACAACCCTAGATTTATAATATTGGGAATCGACCAAGCATCACGATGACCAAAGAAGGATACAACACCTTGGGAGGATAAATTGGAGGATAATGACTATTCAAGAAACATGGTGGATTTCTTTCTAAAGACAAGGAATACTCGCTGATTCAAAGCGTGTTGTGTTGCTTCACACGACACACTTTGGGGGGCAGGTGTTTCCTGAAGATTTGACCAGGCAACTGAGTACTCGGCGTACAAGACGACTCGGTGTCAACTAGCGATCGGCATCTCATAGTACTCGGCGTAGTGCTCGGCATCCATGGTACTCGGCATCCATGGTACTCGGCATCCATGGTACCCGTCATCAAGGAGTGCTCGGCGTAGTACTCGGCATCCAGTGGTACTCGGCGTTAGAAGACGTTCGGCGTATATAACTACTCTACATGGTAGCATCGTTCGGCCAAAGGATCGTTCGGCTAAGAAGCATCGTTCAGCCAGAAGGCACGTTCGGCTTCGACTGACAACTGTTCTGCACTTCCCACCCATCAAACGTACCGTTCGGCATTGAGAAGGTGGTTCGGCGTCAACGTGTTCGGTCTACTTGGTTCGGCATACAGCGACCACTACACTTGGGCTAGAGTGTTCGGCCACCAAGCCCACCTGGGAAGTCCAGCCCATATTTGTCTATAAATAGAGGGGCAGGGTCACAGTGAAAATGGACCTTTTTTTGGGGAGAACAATGGGGAGACTCTGCCATTTTTTATACTCTCCTCTTTTTAACTCAAACTTGTATTCAAGTCATTAATATATGGATTGTATCTGTATTCAACTACTTATGAAAGAAATAAAGATCAAAACTCAAAGTGGATGTAGGCAGTTACTCTGAACCACTATAAATCTGGTGTTATTACTTTCTGCATTTAAATTAGCATATTCTTCCTTGTTTAATTTAACTTCATCACTTACATCTCTACACAATCTTTTTCAACGAGGTTAGTGACCAATTTTGGTGCTAACAAGGGGTAAGTCGCATCGTCCGTACATGGCAGGTTGGCTTATTTTGGTCGTCGAGCGTGCTCGACAACGGTCCGAAGCGATCGGGATTCGACCTAGGACTTAGGCCCCATATTATCAATCACTTGCTATTTCAGGTCATCGGGTATGGACTAAGCTCGGCAAGGGTCCGGAGCGACCAGGATTCGGCTTAGGACTTAAGTCATGGCATTACTCAGCGTTCAGGGACACTGAACCGAGAACAGCAAGGCATTGATTAACATAGGTCGCCGAGTATGGATTACACTTGGCAAGAACCCGAAGAGGTTACAGATTTGGATATTGGCTATGAATAGTTAAGGATTTGGGCATGGACCCGGAGCGGTCCCGGATTTGGCTATCGACCTGAAGAGGTCATGGATTCAGTTATTGGTTATTGGATATGGATGGATTAGAGCTCGGCTATCGGATTCGAATTTCGGCTTTGGATTTGGACCCGGTGAGGTCCTGGATATGGATTTTAGGACTCAGCGAGGTCCCGGCTTTGGATTTGGACCCGGCAAGGTCCTCGATTTGGATTACCGGACCGGGAGAGGTCCCGGACCGGGAGAGGTCCCGGACTCCGATAAAATGATCCGGAGAGATCATGGATTCGGTTAACGGATTTGCGATGGATTCGGAATTGGATAACGACTCGAAACAGTCGCGGAGTAGACTATTGGATTTGGATGGAATTGCTTGATAATGAATGGAACACGGACTTCAGATATCGGATTTGAGGCTATTCAAAATACACCTTCCATTAGCAAGGCATGTTTTGGGGGGCAAATGTTAACCCGCCTTTTGGCAAGGCCGTAGACAGGCGGATTTAACTAAATTGACTACTCATTTGTCGAGACTGGAATACGATGAGTTTGAGTCAACCAGATGGATAGAAGGTCAATCACGGATGATAAATATGATCATGAAGCCGTTCGGCATAGTCGATGGACAAAAGTCGTGGAATACTCAAAATATGAGTTTCGAAAAAAGTCGAGGTGATCCAGGATGTTTGGAGTTTGCTTTGAGTTGCTTGTAGGTCGGCTTCGGTTTTGAAACAGTTTGCTTCGGGTCATTTGGATAGCCATTTCGAGCTTATAGTGGATCAGTAGGATTTTTGGGGGTCGGTGTAACTCTGGGTCGGCAAGGACATTTACTTGGGTCGGCACCGAGCTCCTGGCTCGATGTTGTGAAGGCATCAGATCAGTAGGAAGCTGGGTCGGTCATGTTGGAGTGGATCGACGTTCTAGAGTCATGAGTGGATCAGCATTTCTGGGTCGGTTAAGAAGAGTCAGGGTCACATTCAAGGGGGTCGGCATTGGCATGGTGCTACGGGTCGGCTATATATTTGCTTCAGGTCGGCTACCTTCAAGCTCTGGGTCGGCATGTCAAGCAAAAGGGGGTTAGTGTTTTAAGGAAGGAGGATCGACACTTGGTTGCTTCGAGTCCAAACATGTTTTGCTTCGAGTCATGGGTGATCGTGCTTCGGGCCAATGCTGTGTTCACTTCGGGTCGGCAAAACTCCAACAGGGGATCGGTCGTAGTGATGGATTTTGGATCGGCTATGATGTTGATTGGGCTGGATCACTCAGGAAGCCCAGTAACTTGGGTTTTTCCTATAAATACAGCAGGCAGGGCTTCAGAAAAAAGGATATTCATTCTGTTTCCCTCCTTTTTCTCCATTAAGGCTACTCTGCCATTATTATTTTAAAAACTCTGGATTGTAACTGTAATTGATTCTCATATTAATAAAAAGGAAATTTCTGGAGTGGACGTAGGCCAGAGTCGGCCGAACCACTATAAATCCTCTGTTATTATTGCTTTCTTTTTAATTTTTACTGTTCTTCATATTTATACTCTCTACATACATTCTATCTATGATCTGTGACTCTGATTTGGTGCTTTCATCTGGATTTGGGTGTTAGTGACCAATTTTGGCGCTAACAGCCAATAACTCCAAGAAGTAAAGAACTAAGTCATGGCGAGCCAAAGCTCATATCACTACCAATCAGAAGCTCTTAGATTGTTACGATCTGAGAAGAAACTTGCTTATTCGACTTCAATCTCTTTTAGCATCCTTCTTTAGGATGTAGAGAATGTGGGGAGAACATGGTGGCGACAACTTCTCGGATCTTTATATTTATATAGAGGATGAGAGGCATCAATTTGGGATCCTTTTTCTGCACTTGTAAATTATGTTCTATTTTAGTACAATCTTGAATCATCACTGATTTGAGACAAACGATCCATGAAATCTCACTTTGTAAACATTTACAGAAATCAATAACAAAGCTTAAGTGAATGTTGGTCAGAGTTTAGCTAAACCATTATAAACTATTGTGTGTTGTTTTTATTCATTTTCCTTTAGTTATTTCATTTTATTCTCTTCTCTTATATATTCGGGTGTTTCTCCAATTTTTGGTGCAAACATTTTGGTGCTTTCATTGAGAGACTCCAACTTCCCACTATTTAGATCTGTTTTCAACCTTTGATTTTCTTTAATCCATAAAGTGGATTTATAAGTTCTGTATTAGAGTTCCAAGATTTTTTTATATTTTTCTAAAATCTATCATGGGATCTACCAAAACAATAGTACCAAGGAATACTAATGAAAAATCAATTACCTCCAAGTCCACCAACAATGCGAAGAACGCAGTCTCCCAACATGGAGAGGAAACCAATCATCTCAAAACTGTCAGAATTCATAGTGCATTGGATATAATCACTAGGGATGATCTAGATATGATAATGAAAGAGATGAAGGATAAGCTGTTAGAAAGCAAGAATGTCATGATGAAGCGGATGAAAGAAAATTTGGATATGATGACCCAACTATCCCTTGGTCGGAGAAGGAGCAGGAAAGAGTTGTCACCTTCCAATTCAAAAGAAGATAGTTCCTCTTCATTCGACAGAAACTATAAAGAGGGAAAGCATAAAATTAAAAGGAAAGAGACCGGAACTTTAAAAGTTAGAGTAGTAAGAACTCAGGTCAGCAAGTCACAGATCGGTGCTGAACTAGCAACCAAGACTGGTACTGATCTGTTTTCCCGTATCCTGAATGGTGGAAATTATGTTGATTTGCATGATGATGTTGATTATGGTGATGGCCCTATTGTTGATAGCCAAAATGCTAGAGCTCATATAGCTGTGGTATACCCATCACATAGAGATCGTAGAGTCCAATCAACTAAACAAATGGAATAGATAGAAGAACCCATATATCATGTAACTAGCTGAGGTTGTTTATGGAGCCAAACACTCAAGGCAAGCCATAATGATTGTCGTACAGCTGATTCGATAGAACTAGAGTTTTTAAAGGACTTGGTAAAGAAGCTGGTGAACGAGAACCATCGTAAAAGTAGTGATGATTGGCGTTCTTCTTCTAATAGTAACCTATTCACCAAGGACATATTATGAGAGGCGTATCCTAGAATGTTTACCATGCCCAAAATGTCGTCTTATATTGTAACGAGTGATCCAAGACAGCTTTGTTAAAGTACGAATGACATATGGATAGCTCTAGAGCTACCGACGTTGTACGTTGTAGATGTTTTCCTGTATTTTTGGAAGAAGTAGCTAAGACGTGGTTTAGGCTACAACCGAGAACCGTATCTTCATTTGACCAGCTAGCTAGGAAGTTTGTAGAGCGGTTCAAGTTACAATCTGCACGTCCAAAAGATGTGATGTCATTTTCTAACATTTTTCAGATATCTGGGGAGTCTCTAAAAGACTTTTTGAGTAGGTTTAACACAGTTGTGTCGGAAGTAAGCAATGCCAAAGAGGACATTGTTTTAACGACTTTTATTAAAGGGATATATTCCGATAAGGATTCCGGTAGATGGTTGAGGATGAAACCTTCATCGACTATGGAAGAATTTTACAAAAAGCAAACAATATTTATGCTTGGGAAAGGAAAATACGACTGCTAGGAAGGCTGGTGGAAGGCAATCAACTAAGATGCTTCAAAGTAATGTGGTTGTCAAACAAACAGGAGAGAGTTTCAAGAATGTTGTTAATGTGGGAAATAAGAATAACAACCAGAAGAGAGGTAATCAAGGTAATGGAGGTAGAAAATCGGATTTCACAAAGCGTTTGAGATTCCCTAAGCATGAAGATTACACCCCGCTAAATGATACTATTGGGAATATCTACCTTGCAATGCAGGGTACTGAGGACTACAAGAAGCCGACTCGAAGGGAGTCTACGGAGAAAGGGAAATTATTTGGAAAGTACTACCGCTTTCACGAAACACACGGTCATAACATTAATGAATGTAGACATTTACGGGATGCAATCAAGGATTTAATTCAAAAAAAGAAACTTTAGCAATATGTGAATGCTCCGTAGGATGGCAGGCAAGGAAATGTTCAACCCTAGGGACAGTTGCTTTAACGTGGTCGGGCTAGGCCTAATGAGGGCAAATCTAGGAAGCTTGGAAGAAGAATTGTTATTAACACGATCATCGGTGGACCTTATCCGGTTGAGAGTTGGAATGAGATGGAAAAGTATGGAGGCTCACTAAGAAATGGTATGCAGGAGTGCAGCTTCACTATCAAAGACGAAACTACAGTGAAGTAGTTGAAGACGATGACATACAATATTGTATTAAGGAATCATGATGTAGACGGGATCGAAGCGCCAACGCTTGACACTTTGGTGATAACGACCATGATTGGACCGACTACTGTGAAAAAAGTTCTCATTGACTGTGGGAGCTTAGTGAATATTTTATTTAGGAAAACCTATGACCAGATGATGATGGATGTCCAGGATCTGAAACCACGTAAGCCCTAGATACAAGGATCTACCGAAGAGGCTGCAGAGCCAGTTGGGAATGTTGACTTGTTGATGGGTTTAGGTGAAGGTAAACGCAAGAGAGTGCAGGTGTTATGATGGATACATTTTCTGCATATAACACCTTCTTGGGTCGATCGACCCTTAGCAGCTTTTGGGTGGCAGTAGTCCCTTAGTGTCTAACAATGAAATTTCCTATAGAAAATGGGGTAGGAATCATCCAAGGTAATCGGATTATAGGGCGTGAATGCTTAGTTGCTGAGCTAAGAGAGGTGAAGCGACGTGAAAAAGGGAAGGACATGAAGAGGACTCTCCACATCAAGTCGATTGACGCATAGCAACTACCACCTAAGCTCTGGCTCGGTTGGCATAGTAAATTCCACAAAAATATGGATCCAAGGAAAGAGCCAAATGATGTGAGGGCGATCCCGGCTGAGTTGATGATCAACATCCCGACTAATCAGGATGATCCTATTTGGGTCCTGAAGATCGAATCTTAACTTAGTATGAAGATGAAGAAGAAGTTGGTAGGGTTTCTACGGGAAAACCTGGATATGTTGCCTAGACACATTCCAATATGTATAGAATATCACCGAAGATTGCATGCTACGCATTGAATGTTAACTCTAGATGTCCTCTTATAAAGAAGAAACAACACAGGCTAGGTTCGGAGAGATCCACTGCGTTGAAAGAAGAAGTGGATAAACTAAAAGCCAGTGGCTTTATTTGCAGACTGAATAAGGCATGCCCAAAGGATAGCTTCTCATTGTCGAAGATTGACCAGCTAGTGGACTCAACATCTAGCCACGAATTGCAATCATTCATTGATGCTTATTTCGGCTATAATCAGTTACCAATGCATGTTGCGTATCAAGAGCACTCTAGCTTCATTACTGACCTAGGACTAATATTATTATCGTGGTAAGTCATTCATTCTAAAAAATGCAGGAGAAACCAACCAAAGATTGTTAAATTCAAGTTTTAAGAATCAGATCGGGTGGATAATGGAGGTCTACGTTGATGACATGCTAGTGAAATCACAACATTCGAGAATTCGAGAAACCACCTAAAAGACCTCTTAGAGATGTTTGGTGTACTTTGAAGATATGGAATGAAGCTCAATCTTCTAAAATGTTTGTTCAAAGTGGCATCAGGTAAATTTTTGGGTTTCATAGTTAATTCAAGGGGCATAGATGTTAATCCGGAGCAGAATAAGGCATTGAGAGATGTGATAGCCTAGAAACAATAAGGAATTTACAAAGGTTGAACGGAAATGTAGTTGGGTTGAGTTGATTTATCTCGAAAGCCACAGACAAATGTATACCGTTCTTTGATGTCCTTAAAAAGGGAAAAAGAAATTTTGTCTAGACGCAAGAGTGTAAGGGCACTTTTCAAGCCTTGCTCGATCATTTAGAGAGACCACCAGTCTTATCAAAGGCTTTGAAAGGAGAAAATTTATTTGTTTATTTGGCATTATATGTTCACACTTTGTGTGCTTCCCTAGTACGTGAAGAAGCTAGGATCCAAAGGCCGGTATATTACATCAGCAAGAAGTTTACTAAAGCAGAATGAAATTATCCAAAGTTGGAAAAGCTAGCTTACTACTTGTTGATTACATCAAGGAAACTCCGTCCCTGCTTTTAAGCTTATCCAATTAAAGTGCTGACTTACCAACCTTTGAGATAGGCACTGCACCGACTCAAGGCTTTGAGAAGGTAGTTGAAGTGGAATATCGATCCAATTCAGTATGATATATCTTATCATTCCAGAAGGGCGATCCGTGGGTAGGTATTGGCTAATTTCATTGTCGAATTTATCACCTAGGATGAAGAAAGAGGAGAAGACGTGAAGCGAAATGTTCAATGTAAATTATACACGGACGCAGCATCCAATGAGAATTGCCTAGGGGTAGGAGTGATCTTGATAACTCCTGAGGAATGATAATTTTTACGCTTTCAAAGTTGAGTTTCTCACAACGAATAACGAAGCCCAATACCAAGCACTTATCGTGGGGCTTAAGATAGTGAAGGAAATGAATGCCAAAACATTGCATATATATATATATGTATGTATGTGTATATATATATATATAGCGACTCTTAATTATGGTCTGCCATGTGAAGAAAAGGTTTCAGGCTAAGGGAGCAAGAGCAGCCCCTTATTTGACGAAGGTTCTGGAACTACTCATGGCATCGAGTGCTACAGAATAATACACATTCCCAGGGAGGAGAACACAAAGGCCGATTCACTAGCCAAGCTGGCTAGCTCCGGGGATTCAAAACTTATGGGTTTAGTTCCAGTGGAGGGTTATTAGCTCCAAGCATCAACCAAACGGATGTCGTTGGATCTTGGAGGTCGTGGTTGAAAAGGAATCATGGATGACTCCGATCAAGAAGTACTTGTTAAAAGGAACTCTCCTAAATGGAAGGAACAAATGAAGAAAAATCCTACATAAAGCTCTACGATTTATTGTTTAAGGAGTAGTACCATATAAGAGATAATTTTCAACGCCCCTGCAATGGTGTGTCATCAACAAGGAAGCTAAAAGGATCCTCACTAACGTGCATGAAGGGGACTGTAGCGATCATACAAGGGGCAAACCATAGCAAGAAAGATGATTCATTATGGATATTTTTGGCCAACAATCAACTGGGATGCAGATGATTACACCAAAAGGTGCCGTAGATGCCAAAGGTTCATGGAAACTCCTAGAGCCCCATCAACAGTGATTATAGAAATGGCCAGTCCATGGCCATTTGCAGTACGAGGGTTTGACATTATCGGTGTGCTGCTAATGTCGAAGGGTGGAATGAGGTACGCCGTTGTTGCAATTAATTGCTTTATGAAATGGGCTAAAGCGGACCGCTTGCCATGATTACCATTAAGAAGGTAACCAATTTTTAGTGAAAAACATTATCTATCGATGTGAGATTCCATAAATGATAATTTTCGAAAATGGAACCTAATTCGACAATGTTGAGAATTTCTGCAACAAGTACCGAATCAAGAAGAGGTTTGCGGTGGTAGCACATCCGTAGGCGAATGGACAGGTGGAGATAGTGAATAAAATCATAAGGTCCATCTTGAAAAAGTGACTAACAAAGGGAAAGGGTAAGTGGGTCGATGAATTACCTCTAGTAGTTTGAGCTTACTGAATGACCTACAAGTCCACAGCCAGTCATACCCATTAGCCTTGGCCTACGGATCAGAGATCATGATTCCAATTGAATCAGATGTGCCTTCTCATCAAAAGATCCTTTATAATCCTAAGACAAATGAGGAGCTCCTGCTTGAGTCCCTCGACATAGTCGATGAGACGCACAAGGAAGTAGATGTAAGGGCTATTGCTCACCCAAAATGAGTAGCTCGGTAATTCAATGCAAAGGTCAGGAATCATACCTTTGAGTTCGACGATCTCATCCTTGAAAGAATCTTCCCTGGTCCAATGAATATGGGCCCAAATTGGGAATGTCTGTATGCCATTGAACACAAGCTTGGAGATGTAGCATTCAAGCTAGCAACTATTGATGGAATTTCACTTCTAAGGATGTGGAATAGAGAACATCTACGATGCTATTTCTCTTAAGTGTATCTCTATAAATACTTAACTAGGATCTGATGTACCAAGGCAAAGTCTACCATTCTTGTGAATCTGAATTGAATTGCCTTTGGGGATCAATGGAATTGTGTTCTCATTAGCCTTACCAAACGATGCAGATAACAACAAAATTGAATGTTATGCGTTTTAAAAAAGTAAGTGTATAGGTACCAAGAGATAGATGCCGATCGACACTCTTGATCCATATTTGGATCTTAGGAATATAACCGTTCTAGGTATCTAGAGATAGATGCTAACTAATTCATCAAAACGCTAGAGTATAAACACACTGGGGTCGATCGAGATGATACACCCTATGCTCTCATCCCAAGACTCCGGCCTGAAGATAGGTAAGGCCTAATATCATTACCCAAAGAGTGGCAAGGTCAACTAGCAATGTCCAGAGATAAGCATCTTACCTATTAAGTCCCATAGACAAGACATAGTGGGACAATAATCCTTCCAGACAAATACGATCATCGTTCAGAGTTGGACGAGATCAGATAAAAAGGTCCGAAGATAGACATTCAAACCACCGTTCAAGGTGAACAATCGCGGTCGATGCTGAGAGATAGACTAGATCAAACATGGATATCCAAAGATAGATATCCAAGATGCCACACCTCGATGACAAGGAGTGATGTGAAAATCCGCTTCTGTCACTAGTCAAACAAAACCCGACTGGAGATAAACTAAGAAGGCTACTAATTTAACTAAGTAGCAGTAAGAAGCCGCCCATGTGTACACAATTACAATGGATGATATTTACACTTTGGTCCAAATGAAGCTGTAATTAACATAAAAATCCAAGAACATAGTCAAATGAAATCAAGATTTGGAAAGAAAATTGCTTTATTCATAATTGATAAACATTTCAAACAAAAGAGGGGGCGACGCCTGCGTAGTAGCAGCCTACATACAAGAATCAAAGACTAAACAAAAGACGACCTAACAAAATGTCGACTAAGGATGTTTCTTCTTCCTCCTCTTCTTGTTCTCCTCAGAGGAATGTGTAATATGCCTCTTGCTGGGGTTACATCTTTTCCTCCCTCGAGTAAATAGCCCTGCGGGTCAGCATTCCAATCATAGTCACTTCTTGAAGATTCAGAAGCTTTTATTTGAATGCTGCCAGAAGTGGAGGTAGAAGTAGGGATGAAAATTGGCAGCATAGGTAGTGAGATTATAAGAGGATGATAAATGTCATCAACCTTTTCCTTCTTGATGTCCCTAATCTTTATGGTTTGTGACTTCTTGTCCTCCTACATAGATGGCCCTGACAAATGCTCGATGGCCCTAGTAATGATAATGTCTTCGTCCACCTATATCTCTCTGAGGATCATCTATGGCCTCTTCAACCAAAACATGAACCATTTTGGCATAGGAACCCGAATAAGACCTACTAAAGGGGATGGAATTGGGATAGGGGCGGACATGATGATTGATTCGGTCATTATAGCCTATGTGCCTATAGAAAAGTCTCATTTGGGCAAGGGGACAAGAGTGGGTGACTTAAAACTTGAAAATGGAAAAGTAGAGATTAGAGACATCAATCATGTGAGCCGTTTCAAATATAGGTGGAGTTAATGATATACCTTCGGGAGATGCAAATGTCATGTGAGACAAAGTGCTGACAAAATCTCCCTCCAAGATTAGAGATGCGATTTTGGAAGCGATTGGGTACCTATGAAACTAGGCTCTTTAGGGTTATACTGGGCATCTAGTAAGGATGTCAAAGCAGTTGAAGTGCCCGAGGTTGATTTAACAGTAGAAGTTATGGTAGAATAAAGAAAAGGAACAACGACCTTAGTGGTTAGTGTCCCCGACAAGAAAGAGGTGCTGAACCCGCCGTTTGCATTGAAATATCTATCATAGATCCTTGGTGAATAGAAGTAGAACTCTCACCCAAACCTTTAGAGCGGTTTGGCCTAGGCCTCGACAGATGCACCAGTTCAGGAAACAACTTTGGAAGTTAGAAGAAATCGACCAGCTTCAAACGCCCTTATACCTTCATCCTCCAAGCGGTCAAGCTTTAATTCCTCTTCGTCAATCTCAACCCCATCATAATATTCTCTTTCCGTCTTCAAGATTTCTTCCTAAGCCATAGCTAAGGCCCAAGGATACCTATCATCCTGCCATCTCAAATTCCCAAATTTGACGATGTTAGCATAGAATTGTACAAGGGTAGGCTCAAGTTCAGATTGGATTTAGTCTTTAGTCGCCTTGACCCACTCGTCATTTGTCCTTGCCCAGCCCTTGACTTTATCTTTCAGTTGTCTAGTATGTAATAACTCATTGCAATAATCCCGAGCTTGAGAAAGAGCATTGACTTTTTCCTTCTTCTCAGAGTTAAGTGCTTCTTTCAGTCTGTTTATTTTCGAGGCTTGCCCATCCATGGTCTTTTGACGCTTTTTGTTTTGCAATGTTAGAATGTGACTCTTCTAGTGTGTAGTCTTAATTTTTCTTTGCTGGGTCTCTCTTTGTTCCTCAAAGAATTTAGTCTTTTCACCCAGCTTTTTCTTGGCTTCAACCAGCGAGGCCTTAAGCCCTTCAACTTCTTTATCGAGATTAGCGATAATACACTTGTTATCATGCGTGAGGTGCTCTATACCGTAAAGATCAACCTTTACCTTATAAGATACTTCGGAAATGGCCTCGGCTACCCTCTTCCACTTGTAATATTGGTCGTATACATCACCTACATAATCTAGGACATCAGTCCAAATGTGTTGAGGAATATCTTTCAAGTGAGGGACTAATACGATGTCATCAAAATAGACCGTTAGAAAGGCACTTTTCATGGCGGCCATATGTTGGTTCAAAAAAACTTCAGTCTTTATGGTTGTAACTTTGGCAGGAAGCTGCTCTTACCTCGGTTGTTGCTTGGAACTATCAGAAGATACAAGCCCAGATGGCTACTCAAACCATCAAGGCGCATGGGAGGACACTATCGGTTGCATTGTAGGTGAGATTGAAATTGGAACCATTGGATCTTGAATAGAAGGGACAGGGTCAGGCCTCATCGAAAAGATGTCCATACTCTACAGTAGCGGAAAGCGAGATCTACGTCGAAGGGGCAAAATTCTATCAGATTCCCCTTGGTGCTCAACACCGTCCCTGTAGTCTCTATCCTGCCTTTTATATTCCCTCCTTTGGCATCTGCTGGAGTCTGATTCGTAAGATGATTCATGAGGATGATCTGATGTACCAAGCTTCTTTTACTCGCCTTCGTAGCTCTTAAGATTGTCAGAAAGACACTTGCGATCTATGGAATCCGAAAACAAAATGTAGATAGGTTAATACTATTAAGATGGAAAGGTAGCACATACAGTATAAATGTGTAGTGTTGTGTAGTGCTAATGTGTCCTAGTGCCCCCTCAAGGACCGTGAACTTGAAGTTTGCTCACATGGGTTATCTCCCCTACACCAGTTGCGGGCACATCAGTTGGCAAGGGAATGGGAGAATCAATATCACTAATGCTAATGTTGCTAAGACCGAAAGAAGTTATTTCATCCAGTATACTCCCAAACTATCTATATATATCCTCGAATGGAGGGATTGGTGTTTCCTTTGCTGCAAAAGCTGGTGGTAGTTACAAGGATGTGCGAGATGAGATAAATTTTTAATTTTGGCCTTCAAGAAATCAGTAGCACCTGCTCATCGCTAGCCATGTCACTAGAATACTCGTGGCCAAAAACTATATCCTCGTTACTATCTTCGTTATTATCATTCCTAATGTCACTACCTCTTACTTCTTGTCCTGCTCCAGGATCAGTAACTGGACCTTGTATAAGGGCACTTCTTGATCCTCTTTAGCCAAAACTTTGGCACGACCTCATTTGTAGGTTCAACTTCCTTATGAGCCATGGGCACATGGCCTAGACGACGAATTTCTTCCAAAAGATTGTACATTCACATATTGTCATTAGTGATAAGAAGCCTTATATCTCTTTCTCCAAATGGAATATTCTTAAGGGCCACAAGAGTGTTTACTAAGCCTACATTGTCAAGTCTCTTTGAATCATCTGCGAATATGAGAAATAATGAAATCGACAACCATGATCAAGTTAACTTCATCGATACAAAAGGTGAAAACGAAACTTACATCCCAATAACCATATTTGTGCAAAGCCTTGCATGCAACGCACGAAAAAAGAACTTGTCTTTAAAGTAAATCATCTTATTCCAAAGCCTAACACCTATATGCCAACCTTTGGAAGGCTCCAAATAATTGAGTGTAGCGGTCCCCTTTTGATGCATGAAGTCATACTAATAACGGGCCTCTTCGATAGTAGGCATGTTGTTCAAATGATAAAAAAAGATAATGTACATGTTGTGTAGAGAAGCATTACTATTTAGGTGCAATTGGGCTGAGGCAAGCTTTATATATTGAAGAACTGACTGAATGAAGTAGTTGAAGGTTGGAACACATCCATCCATACACATATATCGATTACAAGCTGTATATCCCTCAGTCGGATCATGTGCCTGTTGAAAGCATGCAGGGACCAATATGTTCTTAAATGGAAGTCCACATCTCTTGCATATCTAGATGAGGGACACCTCATTTACCTTCGAAACCGGAGAATCCAAAGTATTTGTCAAAATAACGGCATCACCAATATCAATATTTGGAGCAACCCCCACCATGTACTTTTCAACGGACATAAAATGAACTATCCCTAAATGCTTCCTCGCTTGGTGACTAGATGGTTGAGGCAAAGAAGGTGTCGAAGTGAATATCGTAATGAGCACTGTTGAAGAACTGGATTTTATGTCAGATTCAACATATTATGATGTCGATGGACCCACCGCCATCGTAGAAAGACACGAAGAACATCTCAAATCCATAACTATTAAAAACTCCATACACAAGTGAGGTTAGAAAGGATTAAAACTTTAACATTCATTCTAAAATATAGCCCTATGTAGCAGATGTGTAAGACCCAACGGATGTCAATGTGTATTGACCAACCAGATCTTATACATCGACTATGGTAATAACATGAAAATTAAACTATGCAATACGTGTGTTTTGTGTTTAGAGAACTACGAATGAAAAAACTCCATGTAGAGAGCATACTCATGTTGGCAAAGGAACACTTTCGTGTGATGGAACCATGTGTCGGATTTTACCTATTATCGTAGAACCTATGATAATAGAACCATCATCCAAAATGATACGGAACATCTATTTGCAGGGGCACTAGAGTGAAGTATCTGATTTAAAGTAATGGTAAATAGCCATTCGAATGTCGGAGTGCGTTCAATGTGACTGTCATCTGAAACTGTTCCAATGAATCATAATTATCGATCACAACTCAATCAAAGTTACTAAGAAGCTCCAAGTCTCCTTCCCCTTTAATTTATAAAATTTTGATTTAATGTTTTATTGAAAAATAATGCCTACTTGAAAAACTCAGATTAAGACTAGGAAGTACATGAAGCTGACTCAAGCTAGACCTTGTGAGTCAAAACTCAAGTAAAGCCATGAAAATTTCCATGCCCGCTTTGAGTCCCTCCCAAGTCTTCCAAATATATAGCAAAAATCTTATTTTCCTCCAAAAAATTGAAAAATCTATTAAAGTGTTGGTTTGGACATCGAACCAAGAAGTGGAGGAGATAAAATTTAGGCTATGATCGAGTTATGGTCGATGTTCAATCGTCAATGACCCATGAGACACCGTGCCTCACCCACCTAATGCAAATCGATGTCGATCGAGTTTGAAAGTCGTTCGAATTTGAAGCTCAAATTAAGGCAATTAATTCATTTGTGAGTGACGAGCTTGGAGATGATATGGTCTGGTGGCGATTCAGATATTAGGTGGCAATACTACGAGATGACGATGGTAATTCAAAATACTGGCAATGATAGAGCTTTGGTCAAAAACACTTGGGCAAGGAAATGAGCAAGTGAATAGAGGAAACGGGGCTTGGTTTGCTTAAGTATAGAACAAACTATAAAATAGCCTAAATATGGGGTACCAATTCAAAGGCCCTAGATCGGTATCGATCCATGATAAAAATATTAAAAAAATCGAAAAATGAAAAAATAAAAGGAAGAAGAAGAGATAAGAAAATTGGTGAAACCTGTAATGCAATGATTGTAAACAATAAAATCATACCTGATCAACTCGAAGAAAATACTATGAAAGACTTTCCAGAATCTAAACAGTGAACTCAAGTAACTCGCTTAAGCTCTTATACTATTCGAGAGATATGAATCCAAAACTATTTAAAGAAACGTAACAATCCAGAGAAGACACATTGCTATGTGAATACGATTCAGAGAACGAAAAGTATCTATTCAGAATAGAATTCAAAGTTGATATCATATCTCGATCCAAAGCATACCTTATCAATACAAGATATGCTTTAAGGGGCAAATGTTATCTAGCTTCATAGCTAAGCCGTACATGGATGAGTTAGGATGATCAAATGGTTAGATAGCAAAACAAAAATCCAGAACGATAACTCTAGAATCCAAATTCCAAGAGAAGCTCAAAGATTTAACTATGAACTTGTCAAATACCTATGGTAATCACCTACATTCCAAGATGCTCCAAATGGCCAAAGTTAAGATACCAAAATCCAAACCTAAGTTTGGACCAGTACCAATCCATGCTGCCTTTTCCAAACTATAATGTACTTCAAACCATGCATCGATTGAAGGCAATTCCAAGCAAAATGATTCAAGAGCCATGATCCGCCATCAACCTATGCTAATAACTCCAAGAAGCAAAGAATTAAGTTATGGCAAACCAAAACTCAGAATTCTAACGATCTAAAGCTCTTCGATTGGTACCATTCTAAGAAGCAACTTACTTATCTAGCCACGATCTCTTCAAGCAACCTTCTTCAGGATGTGAAGAATGTGAGGGGGAGCATATGGTGGAGAAAAAAATGGATCTTCATCTATAAATAGAGGATGAGAGGCACCATTTTGGGTCCTTTTTCTACACTTGTAAATTTTATTCTATTTTAGTACCGTCTTGGATCTTCATCAATCTGAAACCATTGATCTATAAAATCTTACTTTGTAAAAGTTTGTAGAAATCATTAACACAACTTAAGTGGATGTAGGTCGGAGTTTAGCTGAACCACTATAACCTGTTGTGTGTTGCTTTTACTTATTTTTCTTTTAATTTCTTCATTTGATTCTCTTCTTTAATCTATCAGGTGCTGGTCTAATTTTTGGTGCAAACAACAGTCATCCTACATCGGTCAGGCACCGTAGCAATGCACTTTACAGTTATATTATGTGCCGGAGGTGTCAGGTGATCATCACATGTAGCCATCTAATGTTACCTCATTCTTTATATTATCAGATTGTATATTTCTTAATACTTATTGATGGTATAAGTATAGAGGTGGGAATTACATAATTCAATCAAGTTCGACCCCATTCCATATAATTAAATGAACCAAAGTTTGCATATTTTGGCTCCAAATATTTTAAATTTGGAAATAAAGATACATTTTAACTTTATCACCAACTTAAAAAGCCTATAGATAACCAAGCATCTGAAGAAGAAAGAGACTCTTCCAAAGAACTGATAAAAAGAAAAAGTGCACTCTGGTGTAGCTTAATCAAGTTTATAATTGGATATCGCCTAAATGATTCATAAGAAACTAAACTTATGGTCGATAAGTTAATTTAGCATAGTTTGCAGAGGGTTCGATATTTGAATTATTTAAACATTATTAAGGACCACATTCATGATAGGGTTAAGGGTATGACCTAGGGAAATTATATAATTTATTATGTTATTTAATACTTATATCGATACATAGGTTGAGAGTAGTATACACAACGCTCTCTATACAATGGATGGTGATTTACCAATCAATGTTAAGGGAACTAAGGGGTTATATACTTTTGGTCTCTGGAAAAATCACAGAATGACCCAATGAAATCCTAGTGAACTTAAAGTCAAAATATTTAGCCATAGTAAATTAGTTAATTATTAAATGTTATCAAATTGAACCAAAGACTTTAAAGTGACCTAAGCAATTGATAAAAATATTAGTAGAGTTTTTGAACATAAACCAAACTCTTGATATCTAAGTGATATAGTGTGATAAAATGAATATGTGTATAAATTATCGTTACTAGGTGAGCTCGTATTAGATAAGAAATATGATTTCGCCTAAATGGTCTAGATGCATTGAACTTGACCCTATCTGTGCTTCAGTGAAGTTTGTACATGCTTCCACTTTTAAATTGCTTAAATATTGACTATGGACTGAGTTCATAGCAAGGGGTCAATACAATTGCGTTGTTAGTTATTTTAGAATTTGATCAAGGACAAAATTGATTTATAAATGTTATAAATTAATAATAAATTAATACAAATGTTTTATTAATGTTTATTACTAATTTTAATTGTTTATTTCAGTTTTAAAATTGGATAAAATGGTGTAAAAAAGATATACGACGGTTTGATCGATTTGTACTCAGAAACAAATTAATTAATCATTCAAAAGGAATCAAATTATGTTACATCATGTTACGTCAACACCATCGGCTGGCCATAGAAAAGGTATTTTGATGGATTTACGTAGTCCTTTGATTTAGGAAAAAAGGAGGAAAGAAATGTGTAGCCAATTTGCTAGCCTGGCCTCCACACAAACTAAATAGATTTTTTCCTAAGCTCCCTCTCTTCCATTTCTGGCCTCCAACCCAAACCCTGGTAAAGCCATTTCTTTATGGTTGCAACTCAAAGAGGAGGAGGGGACTGTGGTACTCCAAGAGGACAAACTAAACAAACAATGTACTGATCTCGGTAAGCTCTTTTCGGAGTAAAGTGCAATTTCAAATTTAACTTATAAATCATATTATTATGCTCATTTATATCATCCTTATATAAAATTAATATTCATCTCTAAATTTACTATAAAAAATTATTTTCCATAATTAATTTCATGTGTATATTATATAATATTTAATTTTATATAAATTTAATTATAAACTATATATATTATGTATTAATTTATTTTGGCACAATTTAGATAGAAATAATTTTCCAGATCCAAAATATATATATACACACATAATTATTTTAAACAAAATAATTTTAAAAACTTTTATTTTTGGTTATAATTTAACAAAAATTTATTTTTGTTTCATTTTGGATTCATAAAAAAGAGAAATAACTTATTTTATATGTACACACACAACATGTATGTGTGTTTACATATAATTATATAGATCTATATGGATACATACATAAAAATTTATTTCGAATTTAAAAGGTATAAATATATTTATACAATTTTTATATGAATATCGGCCAAGTCGAATTATTTTAAAATTTAAAAGTTTGAATTTTAAATCCATAAAATATTTCAGTCGATGTATATTTAAAAAAGTTTTTTATTACAAGATGGCAACTTCATCTAAAATGAAAAAATTAATTTTTTAATTTTGATCAAGTAAAATTATTTAAAATTTGAATCTTAAACCATTTAATATAAACGAAAATAAATTTAATAATATATATACATACATACATATATATATACACACACACTTGTTATAAAATTCATATATAATATATTTTGTAGCAAATTATCTATTTCTATATATTTTATAATATACAAATATGTTATATAAATACATATTTATATACATATTTATATATATATATAACTATACATACATACATATAATTTTTTTTGGAAAAACACATACATGCATACAAACTTATATATATGTATATGTTTTTAATATAATTTAAAATTTAAATGACCAAAAATATAATTCTTTTGTTCGTGAATAATTATTTTGACATATTTTATATATGTAACTTTGATTAAATATTATTCACACATACATGGGGTTGTGTGTGTGTGTATGTATGTGTGTGTGTCTATATATATATATGACAGTTACATGTCTTGTTGGCTGTAGGACAAGGCGATCAATTTTCCTTCAAACTGCTAGTTTAAGGTATATGTATATACAGTTGTGTTGTTTATGTTATGAATATGGATATCAAAAATTATTTAGTATAAATCAAAATAAATTAATAATTTAATTTTAAATTAAATTATTAATAAAATTATTTTAAAACATTAACAATAAATAAATATTTTAATAAAAAATGTTACAAACCTTTTTTATCAACCAAAAATATTAAATTTGATATAGCATAAACAAATATTTATTTACATAAAGATAGAGTAAAGTTCTTATGTAATTTAATAAAAGGATTTTTTGATTCACCCTTCTTACCCCAATGCCAATGCACCTTTCAGAAAAGATTGGAGCTTGCATTGTCTTTGTGCACCGTTTTGTTTATGCAAAAAACAAACCAGAGATCAGAGCCCATATTGTGTGTGTGTGAATAATTAACCAACACATATGTTGCTACTTCTAAAATGTCAATATATGGGTGTCTAAGAAAAATGTGCTTAAACTAAGGAAAATATTACTCTAATTAACTACCACTCTTGGATGGAATACAATCCAATCTCCTAGCCATCACCTGGCTCATCGAAATGATTAATTCCTTGGGTATGCCCTTATGGAAGATTCAGTAGTGTTTTTGAGTCTTAAGTTAATTCAAATAGCATATAAAATTGTTTAAATTAAATAAAATTAATTACATATTTTTGTAAAGGGTTATAAAATGAAAGTTTAAAATTGTTTTCAAATTAAGTAACTAATCACATAAATTTATAAAGAGTGATAAATAAATAAATTTTATTTTTATTAAATTATATATTAAAAATGTAGATATTATATTTATAAATTAATTAAATTATTGAATTTATAATAGGAATACATATGAATATATATATATATATATATATATAAACACACATTTAACTTAATAAATTATAAATATTTAATAATTAAACATATATGTATTGCAAATATGAGTAAAACAGGATGTTAAAATAAATGAAACCTATGAGACTTAAGGGAGTATACATTAGATGTACATAGAAGATACGTGATATGAGTTAAAATCATTACACTAATCTGTCTTAAATAGTTGATAATACTCTACAAAATTTATTTTAAATTATGAATTTAAATCGATAATGCTCTCCATCATTTATATAATATATATAAAGTACCTTACATATCCATGGTTGTTAAGCACATTTAAGCCATCTAAGGTCATGTTTATATTATCTCTAGATAAGTAAGAATGTCATGCAACTTTGTTGAGCATCCTCAAGGTTTAAAATAACTCCACTTAGGATATCACGAAATGAAGGGTTTAGGGTATCTAATGTACTTCATGATTTGTTGAGCACCATCAAGGTGATGAACACGATTAGAAGCATAACTAAAGTTTGTTTAGGAGTTATATATGAGATAGAACTAGTAAAAAGTTACTTATTATTTATGGGGATCAATTTATTAAGCACTCTCAAGGTTGTAGTAATATGGTAAACAAATCCCAAAACCAATTGAATAATTTATGAAACTTTTATATCTCTTTTAAGGTTTTTGAGATATGTAGAATTTAAATAACTAATCTAAAGGAAGTTACCAATTTTTGAATATTAAAATTTTTCAAAAACAGCCAGTATATGTCGACATATGGATGAGAAGTATGCCGTCATATGTACCTTAACTTGCACAATTTATGTTTTGTTCTAATTTTTGTATGTACTTTATATATTATTTTTTAATGATTTGCATAGACTATGATAATATTATTGAATAGCAAGAAGTAAATTTCATTATTTAAAATAGAAGTACATGAATATAATAGAAAAATACATGAAATAAAATTAGTAAAACATACAACTAAAAGATACGAAGGTAGATTAAAAATCTAAAATGATGATGATGAAGAAGAGTTTCCACCAAGTTTCCTAATGATCTGCCCAAAGTATTTGTCCACCTTGCTGGAGAGAGAAGTGAGCTATTTACTAAAGGAGCATTTAAGCTTCTTTTTGGTTGTTGAGAAGCTTCTCCTGGATCTTGAAAATCTCTTTGTTAGAATAGCGAGATGGCTTGTCAAAGCTTTCTAGAGAAATGTCCATTTCCTACTCTTCTACTTCTTGTTCTTCTTCTTATTCAATTTCCATACCATTGCTTTCTTCTTCTTCTTGAAGAATCTCTTGTTCTTCTTCCCTTGCCAATCTCTCTTCCTTTTCGAGAAGAGATTCATAAGGTTCAAATTCATAAAGAATTTGCATAAGAGAGAGGTTGGTCTTTTCGAAAACTATGTGAGGCAAAATGTTCTCATCTCTTAAGTCGATACCAGGATAGTTGAAAATTCTAGTAAGATACACACAATGATAAAGTGTGTTCTCATGATAATGATTTTCTTTTAAACAAAGTCATCCAAAAGCACTTGAGCCCAATTTATGTCATATTTTCCAAAAAAAGCAAAAAGAGCTTTGAAAACCTTTTGAGTTGGGTTATTGTAATTTCGCATCCTTGGTGTAATACTTTGTGGTAAAATAAGACTCATTAGTCTTGCTTTAGGCCTAATATTTTTACGCTTAAAACGAAACTCTTCGTCGTTATAAAAAAAATCGTGCATAACTTCCCTATTACCATAATCAATTTCAAAAGTGAAGAGGTCATTTCCACTACTTTTACAATCAATAATTTGTCCCAAAATTCGGCAATCCAAAACAATAATAGTCTGTTTTACACTACTTCAAATTTGACCTTCTTCTCCTTGAAAAAACTTTCCATTTAAATTATCATAATTTTTTTTAAGCAAATTAAGATAATAATCAAAATCATTTTTAGATAAATCAGTTAAACTAAAAGTACCATTTTCAAAAGCAAGCTCTTGTAAACCATAAGAAGAAAATTCATTAAAATTTGCAAATGTTTCCGAAAATACTTTCCATAAGTAGCATATTCAATATAAGTTTCCATGGACTCTTGACCATTACCAAGTTAACTTTTGATCATTTTGGTAAGCCTAATGGCTTTGGGTGAGGAAGGTTGGTTTGAGGAAGACATTTTTGAGTAGTTTTGAAGGTAAGAGAGTGAAGAATGATTTTGAATTTTGAAAAAAAGTGTGGGTGAATAATGGGATAGGAAATGGGTTAATTAACAGAGAGTGAACTGACATTTTTTAGTTGAAAAGATGCCTTTTTAGTTTTTGAAATTAATTAAAAAGAAAGGAAAATTCAAAAGTTTGAATTTGAAAAGATTCTCCAATTTTATAACAGATATGTCGACATACAGATATGGTCTATGTTGACATATAGGCTGAAAATTCAAAAATTAAACTAAGGAAAAAAACTTCCTATATATATAAATATATACTTCTACACTCATTATTATTATTAATCTAAATTTATTCCTAAATTTAATAATTCCAAATAAATCACATAAAAATAAATCTAAAGTGCCACTTTTGCTGTTGTCCTTTGTTTTGATCCAGTTAATCTTCTAATGTTGTGAAACACAAATTGACATTTTTTGTATCTGATTCGTTGTCACTTGATACAGTATTAGAATCATATAAAGTTGCAGTGTAAGCCCTCTTTCTCTTTTTGGATGAATCAGCTGTAGGCGTGATCTTTGATTTCTTCTGATATGGACAGTCTCTTTGCAAATGACACTCGTCACAGTTGTAAGATTTAATTACAGTCCTGTTTCTAGAATTTTTGTTTTTAGGTCTATGGAAGTTATTCATATTTCTGTACTTCATGAATTTTCTGAAATTTCAAGTCATAAGAGCAATCTTCTCATCATTATCGTCCTCATCCGAATCTTGATCGTCAGTTGTAGCATTGAAGGCAGTTAATTTCTTTTCTATCGCTTTATTTTTCTTCTACCTTGCAACTCTACTTCATAGGACATTAGATTACCAATTAATTCTTCAATTTTAAAGTACTATTTTCATTAGCCTCTTCTATCGCTAATGTCTTTTGATCCCACTCTGAAGAGAGTGAATAAAGGACTTTTCTAACTTGGTCCTCTTTAGAGAAATTTTTACCTAATGGTACGAAAGAATGAACTATATCTTGGAATCTATAATACGTGTTAGAAATAGACTCATTTTGTTTCATTTTAAATAATTGAAACCAATTATTTATCATAAAAGTTTTTGTCTATTTAATTTTACTAGTGCCCTCATGCGTAACTTGCAGTGTTCTCTAGATTTTACATGTAGAACTACAAATAGAGACTATTAAATTCATTTTTGTCTAATGAACAAAATAAAATATTCATGGCCTTAGAATTATTAAGTATATATGTCTTTTGGTCTAGTGTCCATGTTGAGTATTCAGTTTGAGGTTCACTATATTCACTCTATGTAATATTCCATATATCTAAACCATTAGACTATAAATAAATCTTCATCCCATATGACCAATAAGTGTAATTACGTATGTAGGGTATAACAGCTGATTGTCCTTCAACAAAAGTGTTAAAAAGTGAACTACCGGTGTTACTATCCATTTATACTTTTCAAAAATCAAATTACGAGTTTTTAAAAACCTAATGCTTTGATACTAAATGTGGGTTACGGTGTAACGGATCTTAAGGATGATTTAACACTAGAGGGGGTGAATAGTGTTTTATAACTTTTATGAATATTTTTAACTTGTTACAAGTTTTAAATCAAATCACAAATTATCAACACAGTTCTATACTAATTAAGTAGTCACAAATGCAGTCACAGACAAATATAAAAGCAACAACAAAAAGCAAAGTAAGAGAGATGATACCCGGTATTTTATTCTAGTTCAGATTAACCAATCCTACATCCAGGCTCGTACAATACTGTACAACTTTCTTTCCAATTGCCTACTTTAACTAGGTAGCAAGCAAACCAAAAACAGTCTCGATTTCAAGGCTATGAGATACACTCTCCTATCTTACGATGCTAGGGCAAACTCTCTTGATTTACCGTGAACAAGATCACCCACTAGATTTAGACGGGCTACTAAGCATATCCACTTGATTTAAACAAGAAACAAGCACACCTAAACAAATAAGAGTAGAGTTATTGATTACCAAATACAAACGGTTGTAACTTAGGATACAATATATCCTATAGCCCTTTTAATAGCAGTTTGATCTTTGAATTTTTAGAGAGAATGCTTCCAAAATAGTAAATAATTTGTAGAGAATGAATGTAGTAAAGTAGAGACTTTGAATGAATTCGAAGAGAATAGAAAGTGGATTTTGTGAAATATATGATAAGAATTTGGAGTAAGAAGAAAGTAGAGAAAGTAGTTAGTAAAATTTTTTTTCGAGGCCCCTTTATATAGTGTATGAAGGGACGTATATATTCGCGAAGAGATGCGGTTAAAAATCACAACTATCAAAATCCAAAAGACACCTCTTCAATGGTCTGTATGTCGACATACGTAGGAGTCCTATTGTCAGCATATCTAGGTTTATTTTGAAAAACAATAAATCTTTTATTTTTTTTTCAAACTTCTATATTTTTGTAAAAAAATTAAAACATAGTTGTTAAATACTTTGAACACATAAAAACTTTTATAAAATATTTGGAAAAATATATTTTGAATTTTAGATAATTTATTTTGATAAAATATTAAAGATCAGAATCTACACCAGGGACTTTGACATTTTATTCTAATAACTCATAACTATACACTAGAATCTTGAACACTTCAAATCTTTGTCTTTAAACTCATGAGTCTTGATTATCTCTGACTCTTGAACTTTAGTCTTTATACTAATCAGTCTTCAAGTTTAATTATTTTGTACCTGTATAATATTCTACGATATATTCTAAAAATCAGTATCTATATTTATATGAGGTATTAACAGTGATTAGTTGCCTACCAGAGGATGAGGTTATGGTTAGCTTTCTATATTCGATCGAGGTCCCATAGGATGAGTTGTCATCTGTCCCTATCATTACAGAGTATCCGAATATATTTGATGAGCTGACCGGATTATTGCTACACCGAGAGATTGAGTTCCATATAGACTTAGTGAAAGATGCTAGATCGATTGTTATGCTTTAAGGCATAATGCACTTAGAGAGTAGAAGAAGTTGAAGGTACAAGTGAATGACTTGTTGAGACAAGGGTTGATTCGTAGAAGTTTATCCGAGTGGGGCACACTTACAGTATTTACCACTAAGACGGATGGCTCCCTAAGGTTGTATGTTGACTACCATGAGCTAAATAAGGTAAAGAGGAAGAACAAGTATCCACTCTGGTGTATTGATGACTAGTTCGATCAGCTTTACGACATGAAGGTGTTCTCTCTATTGAATCTTGCGATGAGATTTCACTAGCTGAAAGTAGCAAAGGACATTGTGTCGATCATTGTGTTTCATAAGCCATTTGGTTTATATGAGTGGTTGGTCATCTCGTTCGGGCTAACCAATGTTCTAACATACTTTTTGATCTCATGAACCGTGTCTTTAGGATCTTCTAAATAAGTTCATGCTTGTGTTTGTGGATGATATTCTAGCCTATTCTAGGATAGAGGAGGAACACGAGACACACTTGAGGGTTGTGCATCAAGTGCTGAGAAAGCACATGTTTAAAGCGAAGTTTATGAAGTGTTAACTTTAGAGGAGGGAAGTTAGATTCTTAGGTCATCTTTTCTCTGAGCAGGGTATCGCAATATATCCTACCAAGTCGGCGACAGTTCAAGATTGGAACCAACCCAAGAATACTACTGATTTGAGGAGTCTTATAGGATTGGCGGGATATTATAGATGCTTTAACAAGGACTTCTCGAAGATAGCAACGCCATTGACCAATTAGGTGAAGAAGAACTGGACTTCTGTTCAGGATGCAAAGTGTAAGCATGCATTCGTAAGTAAAGGAGAGGTTGACTAGTGTGCCACTATTGACTATTCTAAGTGGGAATGAGGAGATGATGGTATACACCGATGGATGTGGTACTAGATCAGGTGTGGTATTAATGCAAGAATGTTAGGTTGTCGCCTACGCTAGTCAGCAGCTGAAGCCGCATGAGAGGAAGTACCCCACCCACAATTTGGTGTTGTTGGCGATAGTTTTTGCTTTGAAAATTTGGATGCACCATCTGTTAGGAAAAAGGTTCAAGTTATTCATGGACCACAACTCAATGAACTACCATTTCTCCCGGAAGGGTCTCAACCATCTTCAACAACAATGGTTAGAGTTCTTAGGCTGTAACTACTTTAGCATTTCTTATACACTTGGTAAAGGAAATGCAGTCCCCGATGCTTTGAGTAGAAGACATGCTAGTTTGGGAGCGATGTTCCTAGAGTGGAAACAATTGGAGTATTTGCTTGTTATGACATCAGACCTCATTGAGAGTTAGAGCCGGACATGTTGGCGAGTTCGACCATCAAACCAACCTTGATTGGGAGGATTAGTGCTTGTTGGAGGTAAGATGCTAGACTAGTAGGGACTATATCGAAGATAGAGGAAGGGGTAAAGTCTGAGGAGATGAAGCAGTACGGGCTTGATCATGAAGGTTGGTTCCGTAAGTATGGGAGGCTGTTTAATCCCAATGTTGATGGATTACGAGATAAGGTACTATGAGAGTTTTGTCACTTTAGATTGACTACAAATCTCAATAGTAATAAGATGTACCGTGATATGAAGCAGACATATTACTGGGAATGGATGAAGAAGGATGTCGGAACGTTCATCTCGATGTGCATGAACTGCTAGTTGGTAAAGGCAGAGTAGAAGAAGCTGAGTTGGTTGATGTAGGCAGTGTGGTAGTTCCCAATTGGAAGTGGGAACAAGTGTCGACGGATTTTATCGATGGATTTCCAAGGACCAGAGGAGGGTATGACAACATTTAGGTCATAGTCGATAGAAGAGTGTCTGATTCATACTCGTCAAATCCAGTAGAACGACATCAAATTTGGTCAAGTTGTATGTGAAATGGGTAATGCAAATCTAGGGTGTGCCGAAGAGCATTATGAGATACGGAGACCCTTTATTCACTAGTGGGTTTTGGAAGAGCTTACAAGAGGCATTGAGGATAGAGCTGCATCTCAGTACAACCTATCACCCGCAAGCCGATATGCTGACCAAGACAGTGAATTTTATACTGGAGGTTCTCTTGCGAGCTTTCATACTCGATGTTAAAGGCTCGTGGGATGATCATTTTCAATTAGTGGAGTTCACATACAATAGTAGTTATCAGTCTAGTATCGGCATGACACTATACAAAGCATTGTATGGCCGACCATATGACCCTCTTTCGTGTTGGTGGGAAGCAGGCGAGAAACTGGTAGTCGGGCCAGATATGATTAGAGGGACCTCAGAGAAGATTGAGATCATTCGACGAAAAATTAAAGCTGCCTAAGATAGGCAAAAGAGCACGTCGATAAGAGACTAGAGATTTGGAGTTCTCTATCAGCAATATGGTGTTTGGGAAGATTTCTCCATTGAAGAATGTTGTTCGATTCTGTAGTAAGGGGAAGTTGGCATTGAGATTCACATGTCCTTTTCTGATAGGAGAGAGGATTGGGAACTAACATATAGGGTTGACTTTCCTCAGAAGATAATGAGCATGCACAATGTATTCCACGTCTCTCACTAGCATAAGTTTGTTCACGGCTCGGGCTTGATGATTGCACTGGATCAACTTGATGATATCGAGATTGAACCAAAAGCTTTGAGATCTTGTAGGTCAATTTGTATTGTCGAACGTGTTGCGAAACGGCTTAGAAGGAAGATGGTGGAGTTAGTGAAGATTCAATGGGGTAAAAGTGAAGACGATTTCACATGGGAAATAGAGGAGAGCATGAAGGCTGCATATCCGAAGCTCTTTGCGTGGTAAGGCTTACCGTTTAACATATTTTCTTTTACTTTTGATATTATACAAAATAGTTTAGTTTCTCTCATGCTAGGATATGTTTATCTGTGTTATTGATTGCATGGATGTCTGTTCGATATTTTTAATGGTTGTAGATGATTATTAGGCATGTAGGGTGACCATGGTTGACTATTCTTTGATTGTTTTGGGGATTTCGTAGGCGAAATTTCTAAAAGGGAGAGAGTATAAGAACCCGTATTTTACATATCGGATGAACATAAAATATTACTGTTTAAATATTTGAGGTCGTATGACCCAAAAATAGGTGGAAATGACTAAAAGGGACTATTATACCGCCTTTTGACTAGGAAATATATCATAAAAGTTCGCTAAATGGCTTCTATGATCATCAAGGCAGGAAGCCCGGAGAGACGGTTATCAGGCTCGAAAATCGATTGTATTAGGAACTACGGGCAATAGTTGGGCGGATTTGGACCGGGTCCCAATCAAGGTGCAATCAATATGAAGAGACAAGGAAGGTCCCGTGAAGCCACATTTCAAATTTCAAGTCAATCGGAGTTCGTATGCTCGAGTTATGGGAAAAGGAAGAATTTATATGGATCAATCAGGAACGATCTATAAAATGGTGTAAATCGATGAAGATCGATCAATATCTCAAAATCTACAAAGTTAATGCACTTGAAACTTTCAAAGCGTCACTACATTGAAGAGTGGAGTCCACAAAAATGATCGCATGACAAAACTCCCAAATCTTGGAAAAGAGGCCGATCGTTAATGGAACGATCGTACAAATCAGCCATAACGATTCATAGTTTTACGGAAAATGCGATATCTCACAAACGGTATGTCGAAATTGCATGAAATTTGGAGAGCAAGTCTCATACATCATGGGACACTCCCATGATCGATCGCAACTCAAAAGGGTGAAATCTTGGAAATTAGGCGGATCGTTATTGGAACGACTGTGCAAATCAGTATAACGATCCATAGTTTTACAGAAAACGTGTTATCTCACAAATGGTACATTGGAATTGCAAAAAATTTAGAGGGAAAGTCTCTTACATCATGCAGCACCCCATAATCAATCGCAGCTCAAGAAAACTTGGAAATTAAGCCGACCGCTATTGGTAAGATCATACAAATCAGCATAACGATCCATAGTTTTATGGAAAACCCGATATCTCACAAACGGTATGTCAGAATTGCATGAAATATGGAGGGAAAGTCCCTTACATCATGGAGTACCCCCATGATCGATCGTAGTTCAAAAGGATAAAATCTTGAAAATTAGGCTGATCATTCGTACAATTCAGCATAACGATCCATAGTTTTACGGAAAACGCGATTTCTCACGAACGGTACGTCGGAATTGCACGAAATTCGAAGGGAAAGTCTCTTACATGAGCATCCCCATGATTGATCGAAAAAAAAAAGATGAAATCTTGGATATTAGGCTGATCATTATTGGAACGATCATGCAAATCAGCATAACGATCCATAGTTTTACGGAAAACACGATATTTCACAAACGGTACGTCGGAATTGCACGAAATTTGGAGAGCAATTAGATAATATCATAGGGAATCCAATGATCGATCGCAGATCAAAAGGATAAAGCATGTAATGATCTCCTATGATCCAATTTCTAGTCAAAACAGTGAAGATCGATCGATAGCATGGACTAGAGGAATGGGGACCCCATAAAAACGATCGCAGCCCCATTGGAGTTAGTATGGAATGATGGGCTAAATTATTTTTTGGTGTCCGATTAATCCCAAATTTTATGGGTCGGGTCATATGAGCTGGAGGTTCTTCTACCGAAATTTCAACCCGATCATGCACGTCTTTACCTATAAATATAGCGGACTTGGCTCATTGCAAGGGACTTTTTTTGGCTGGCTCTCCATCATCACTTCTTACCTCTTCCTCCACTAATTTTCTAAGGAAAACAACTGTACTTGTAATCTTACAGTATAAATAAAAGATCATTGGAGTGGGCGTAGGCCGGAGTTTGCCGAACCACTATAAAACTCGTGTGTTCTTTTACTTTTTCTGCTATTTATTCTATGATCTACGTGCTTATCTTTCTATTTGGATATTGTTTTTGAAAATTGGTGCTTTCACATACAACTGGGTGTTTGTGATCATTTTTTACGCAAACATTTTGGTGCTTTCACTAAGAAGAACTTACAACCGCGGATTTGGAAGATGGGATCTTGGATTTGGAAGCTTGGATACTTGGATCTTGGAAGCAATGGCTAGGAAATCAACAAGGAGACCATTAGCGGATAAGAGCCATCATAGAGGGAGTCAAAAGGCTTCTTCTGGGATGGAGCAAATCAGACATATATCTACATCACCAGAGATGAAATGGGGACGATGATGGATGCTATGCAGGAGAGGATACTAAAGAGACAGGAGGAGATGATGCAAAATCTACTCCGACAGATTGGACAAACTAGAGCGCAAAACCAAGGAAATGAAGTAGTAGGAAACGCTGTAAATATGGATCATGGAGCTGGAGCAGCAGGAGCTGAGGAAAACCAGAATCAGGACCAAGGAAAAGAAGCTAATAGGATGTAGGATGGAGTGGAACACCCGGGAGCAGCCCTGACCAACTAAAAACGATCGGAGCCGATCGTTCCAGAATGATCGGTGCCAATCGATCCATATTTGAGGACCTGCCCCTTAGTCACATTGGATCGATCCCAAGCAGGATACCGAGCAGTGATGTGCAGTGTTGCGTTGATCAGAATGTGTATATTCATCTAGAAGAGCAGATTTTAGGATTCCCCCACAGACTCGGGGAGCATGTTGGAGATAATGATTAAAGACTACCACTGGATGATAACGACAGGTTGGCGGAAATGATCAGACGGGCTATGGGAGGAGGATTGGTAAATAAGGATCTAGAAGATGTAAATAGGAATCCCTTCGCTCCTAATATTAGGCAAGCTAGGAATCCAATGGAGTTTACTACCAATGCTTGAGACATATGATGGAAAAAGGATCCCGCTGTTCATCTTACGAGATACATGAGACACATGGAAGTACTGGGGACATCGGAGGAAGTCAAGGCATGGAGCTTCCCTTTGTACTTAACGGATATAGCTACACCATGGTTCAGAATGTTGAAAGTGGCTCTACTAGCATATGGACGGAATTGATCGAAAGTTTTATGAGGCAATTTTGGGTCCACATCACGAGACCCAAGAGTGTGATGACTTTAACATCGATGAAGTAGTGGAAAGGAGAATCACTTAGGGATTTCTTAACCAGGTTCAATGCGGCAGTAGCTTCGGTGGATTGAACGGATCCATCGACGGTTTTGATGGCAGCAGTGTCACAGACTGGGGATAACTTGGATCTCAACATATCGTTAGAACGGGATCCACCAGTGTATCTTGGGGAATTTTACCATGAAGTAGAAAGGTTTCTGTGACAAGAAGATGCGAAAGCTGATAGAGAGGGAAGAGAGGAAGTGGACGTTTATGCGGTTAAAGGTGGAGGTCAGCCCGGGGAAGGTTCAAACATGGATAAAGGAAAGCAGAAAGCAGAGGATGGCTCTGATGGATCGAAGCAACAATGATGGGAACCGAGATTTACCTCTTACATGGAATTGACCAAGAAATTGGGATGCATATATCTGGATACTAGGGGGCAGATCCCCTATCGAAGGCCAATGAGGAGAGAGCCTACAAACAATGAAAAAATTTCAAAAAAATACCATCCGTTCCATGAGCTGAACGAGCATAGTACATACAACTGTAGGCACTTAAAGGACGAGATTGAGGAACATGTCCGAAACGGCAGGCTTACAATACGTAAGAACTCGGGCAGCAGCAGTGGAACAAGAGCAACCACCATCCGCATCGAATGGGAACTACCTTGGATCGAGGCGTCAACTTGTCATCAATTGATCGGAATGGAAAAGAATAAGTAATCAACTCCACAATAAAACGGCTAAGTCACTTACACATGTACGGGATCGAGAACGGTCCTTAGGCATGCTCTGAGATGACAATGAACCATCACACCCAGAGATGCATGCATTGTAGTGTTTAGTTTTTGTTTTTGTGTCTCTTTTAATACTTAGACTAATTTTATTAGCTAAATATTTTGATTATAAAACTCACTCGAACGTGAAATATGAAATTAATAATTTTGAGTCCCATCCGGACAATCATATTTCGCCTCGAATGGCACTCGATCTCGAACGACCACATTTCGTAGGACTCGATCTCGGACAATCACATTTTGCCTCGAACGACACTCGATCTCAAACGATCACATTATGCCTCGAATAGGCACTCGATCTCGAATGATCACATTTCACCTCGAACAGCACTCGATCTCCAACGATCACATTATGCCTCGAAAAGGCACTCGATTTTGAACGATCACATTTCGCCTCGAATGGCACTCGATCTCGAATGATCACATTTTGCCTCGAACGACAATTGGTTTCGAACGTTCGCATTTCGCCTCAAACAGGTATTCGATCTCAAAAGATCGCATTTCACCTCAAATGGACACTCGATCCCGTGCGATCATCATCAGTCTAGGATAGCTATGAATTTGATTAACATTCCCGAACAGCCGTTACTAAAAATTAGGCAAGTTCACAGATTTGTTCATAGGTCATCAATGGGTTTCGAACATGGGACTTAAGGCAATTCACAACACGCCTTCCTACCGCAAGGCATGTTTTGGGGGGAAAATGTTATACCACCTTTTGACCAGATAATATATCATAAAAGTTGGCTAAATAGCTTCTGTGATCATCGAGGCAAGAAGCCCCGAGAGACGGTAATCAGGCTCGGAAATCGATTATATTAGGAACTATGGGCAATAGTTGGGCGGATTCGAACCGGGTTCCAATCGAGGTGCAATCAATATTAAGTGACAAGGAAGGCCTCATGAGGCCACATTTCAAATTTTAAGTCAATCGAAGTGCGTATGCTCGAGTTATGGGCAAAGGAAGAATTTATATGGATTGATCGGGAACGATCCATAAAACAGCGTAAATCGACGAAAATTGATCATTATCTCAAAATCTATAAAGTTAACGCACTTGAAACTTTCAAAGCATCGCTATATTGAAGAGTGAAGCCACAAAAATAATCGCATGCCAAAACTCTCAAACCTTGGAAAAGAGGCCGATCGTTAATGGAACGATCGTACATATCAGCCATAACGATCCATAGTTTTACGGAAAATGCAATATCTCACAAACGGTATATCGGAATTGCATGAAATTTGGAGGAAAGTCTCTTACAACATGGGGCACCCCCATGATTGCTCGCAGCTGAAAAGGGTGAAATCTTGGAAATTAGGCTGATCGTTATTGGAACGATTGTACAAATCAGCATAACAATCTATAGTTTTACGGAAAACGCGTTATCTCACAAATGGTACGTTGGAGTTGCACAAAATTTTGAGGGTAGGTCTCTTACATCATGGAGCCCCCCATGATCGATCGCAGCTCAAAAGGATGAAATCTTGGAAATTAGGCCGATCGTTATTGGAACGATCGTACAAATCAGTACAACGATCCATAGTTTTACGGAAAACGCGATATCTCACAAACGGTACGTCGGAATTGCACGAAATTTGGAGGGCAAGTAGCTGATCTCATGGGGATCCCACATGAATAATCGCAACTCAAAAGGATGAAGCATGGAATGATATCCTATGATCCAATTTCTAGTCAAAGTAGTGAAGATCGATCGATATCTCACAAACGGTAAGTCAGAATGGCGCGAAACTTTAGGAGCATGGACTAGAGGCATGGGGACCTCATAAAAACGATCGCAGACCCATTGGAGTTAGTATGGAATGATAGGCTAAAATTTTATTTGGTGTCCGATCGATCTCAAATTTTGTGGGTCGGATCATATGGGCCTGGAGGTTCTTCTACCGAAATTTCAGCCCGATCCATGCACGTCTTCACCTATAAATACAGCGGACTTGGATCATTACAAAGGACTTTTTTCGGCTGACTCTCCTTCATCACTTCTTACATCTTCCTCCACTAATTTTCTAAGGAAAAAACAATTGTACTTGTAATCTTACAGTTTAAATAAAAGATTATTAGAGGGACGTAGGTCGGAGTTTGCCGAACCACTATAAAACTCATGTGTTCCTTTATTTTTCTGCTATTTATTCTATGATCTACGTGCTTATCTTTCTATTTGGATTTTTTTTTAAAAAAATTGGTGTTTTCACATACAACTGCGTATTTGTGTCCATTTTTGGCGCAAACAGGGACATTTTCTATCTTTAGAATATTTATTAGGCAGTCTGGACCTAGAAATTCTTATAAGGCCTATAACTTTTGATAGGGATTGAATTGAGTCTAAAACCACTTTCATTTGATCGGGATGATAGTTTCTCTTTCCGTAGAGTGATCATCGTAGAAAAATGGACTTACCGTTTATGAGATATGACCGTTTTAAGTTTAGAATGCTGTTCGCCATATTAGTGAGAAACTAAGGTAGTGTTTGATTTAAAAACGAATTTTGAGTTTTCTATTTTCAAATATATATGTCAAATACGAGAGGAGTGAAGTGACGATGGATGTGATGGAAGGAAAATGGAGGGACGACGAAGGGGATGGAAGGACAACGGAAGTAAGGATTGTTTCTCATACTTCTATTATATTTCAAAACACAGAAAATAAAAAAAAGTTGTTTTCTATTTTGTATGTCAATTTCGTTTTGTAAATTGGTCGTTTTCGATAATATACATGCGTCTTGCGCATTTTTATATGGACGAAAAACCAAAACTAAAATTCGCAAACCAAACACAGCCTAATTAATTATGTCCAAACTTGTTTTTATTTTAATTGCAAGGGAAGAAAAATCTATTAAGAAAAACTCTAATGGCGACTGATTTCAAGAATGTCAATTTCGTCTCTCCTTTTATAAACCCTGATAATTTTCAATATCAATTATCTGCAAATTCCTTAACTCCTAATTGCTTCAACTTCTGATCCAAAATCTACGCACAGGTGATCAAAGAAAATTGTCCTCATCATAAGCTTCATTTCATCATTACAACACAAAACAATGGAGCGGGATTAAAAATAGAGGTTTCATTTGTTACAGATGTGGGGAAATTCACATTTTGCAAGAGACTGCCGAAAGCCTTTAAGATGTTTCAACTGTGGTTTTTTGGGTCACAAGAGAAATTCATGTTCATATTCTTCAAACAAGATGCAAATGAATTCAACAACTTTTGAAGACTTGAAAATCTTAGAACACAGTTTCTATTTCATATTGAAATGCATGAAATTAAAAGGCATTTCATTGGATCATCTTTAGGGTAAAAGAAATGAGGGGATTGATTTATTGGAAGACATGTTCACGCATTTTGATGCAATTAACTCTTGGATTATAGATTTTGGTTCAAATCTGGTTCTGCAAATATTTCAAAAAAAATGTCAAGAGCCTTCAATGATAGGAAAGTTAGAGTTATTATGAATGAGAAGAATAAAAGTTGGAGTGGAAACAGTGATGAATTGTTGATGGTTGCAAAGGGTAACAGTTCTAGGAATCCGTCTTTTGATACTATGCTCTATGACGCAATAGTAATAGAATTGGATTCGAATTTGCAGGGTTCTTGTTTTAATTCTACTTCGACCATGTTTAATGTTAATGGTATTATGAATGTATTTGATGCAGTTGTAAATTTTCCTAAGGAAGAAAACTTCATATTTGTTAAAGATCCCCTAAAGAACAGGAAACCATCGAAGAGATCAGGTTTTGAGATTTGGGTTTCAAATAGTTTTGAGGCGCTAATTAATATTGAAGAAGATGATGAGATAGGGTCTGTTATGGATGAAAGGAATGAAGGCTGTGGAGGAATTCTGGTGGAGGAAAATTTGGGTATTGATATAGATAAAGATGGGATGATGATAGATGCTTTAGACCATTACCAACAATCTATTCTGTTCACCGCGTTCTCTCTTATCGATGACAACTGAGCGAACGAGCGGTGCGACCAGGTAAGGGGGCGACTAGCCAGTGGTTGGTTGGAGATTGGGTTATAATGGCAAAGCTTTTGCCGTTATAAGTTGATAACGGCAAATTCTTTGCCGTTATAAACTTATAACGGCAAAGACTATGCCGTCATAAACTTATAACGACAAAAGCTTTGTTGTTATAAGCTTATAACCGTAAACACGAACCTAGCCGCCACAACCCACTTCTCATCTTCCTCCTTCCAATTTTCAGTCGAGAGGAACCCCCCATTTCACCATTTTCCACCTCTAACGATCCAAATCCTTTAGCTTCTACCCAATTTAAAGCTCGTTTTTAGGATCCACACTCGAAGAGATGTCCAGATTGCTAAAAAATTTTCCAAAAAGTTCATGCATGGAGAAGGAAGTAGCAGCGGCGCCGGAGGCGCTGATAGGAGCGACGAAGAACAAAATATTGTACTGTACGGGTAGGAGCAAGGAATAGAAGATCTGCTAGAAGCGGCCGAAAATCACGATAATTAGGGCGGAGGCGAAGAAGAAGGCAGTTGCCGTGGTCGCGGAGGCCGTAGGGGTGGTCGAGCGGGTAGGAGGTGCAAGGGTGTGGGTCAGATTTCCGCTAGAGTCGCCGAGCTTGATGGATTTCAGAATCCGAACCTTAGCGCGGCGAAATTGCCTATGCTTTCCAACTTTCGTGCACTTCCAGAAGGCGAAGTACATGTCAGCACACAAACGAGTTTGGCTGTAAATATTTTTTTTATATGATTAAAATAATTGTAATACGTTGTTAGTTTAAATATATAGTATGATTTTATTTAACTTTAACGGTCGTGAAATATCCATTTACGGAGTTCGTTAGCGAACATGCTTAGATATATTCATGCACATTTGGCAAATAAGGATAGAGTCGTAGCACTATTACACGGGCTTGGATTCCACCATTTCTTAGGTAATCTAATGAACCGTTTATTTAAAAAACTAGTTAATTTATCACTCCGTAATTTAACTTGTTATGTACTCTACAATTTTAGGAATCACCAAAGCTATAAAAGGTGATGTTCAATTGTGCGTAGCTATTGCTTTACGGTGGTATAAAACCACCCACATGTTCCACTTTCCTTGTGGTGAGATAGGAATTACACCAGTTGATTTCTCTATGCTTACCGGCATTAGCATTAGAGTCGCTGCTTTTCCATCGCTTTTGTACGATGATGCTCGATGGCGCGATCCTGAATGTGTTCGTGATCTTCTACCTCACTTCAACGCTTTCGCCACGTCATATCAGGCCGGAGGTGCTATTAGAGTCCGCGCTATTCGTGCTGCCATGGACAGCATACTCAGTCATTACTCTCCTGATGATGATCTGGAGCTTGCGCGATTATTTGTCCTATACCTCATGGGTAACCTGTTTTTCAGCACATCGAGCGGTAGTTTGGCTGTCGGATTTATTGAGGCCGTATTTGATTTGGATTTCAGCGGTGCTATTCTATATGATTGGGGTACGCCTATTCTTGCGTACTTGTACAGATGCCTCAACATACAGTGCGCCATTTCAAACGCACAGGTTTCATTATTTGGCTTTTGGGAGTTATTACAGTACTGGTATTTTGAGTATTCCAGGAATTTTCATTTCGTCACTTTGACTTTTGACACGTCTACTTTTTCCCCCCGTCTGTTATTTTGGTGTGCGGACAACAAGGGGCCTAGGGATAATGAATCCCGTCATGTTTATTCGGTTGCCCACAACCAAATCGATTTGAGGATGTACAGACACCGGATTATATGGCATCCATTTCATGGTAGTGTATCTATTGACATTGATTTTATAGAGATTTCTAGGATGCTTGCTTGGAGGAGATTTTCGCTCCTATCTTATCCCTCGGCGTTTGGTGCATATTAGTATCTTGGTGAGAGGTGTTGGAGATAGTTGTACAACTTTGATGCTATTCTCGATGATCCACACCCTCATACCTATCGCTGTATGATTTACTCGTCAAAGCAGCTAGACCTGGCGAGGCCAGGAGGTTGGTGGCCGGCCGAGGGCTTTGTTATTACCGGTCAATCATACGTTGACTTCTGGTGTAGATTTTACAGTGGGTCCACTAATACCATTATCCATGCAGCGGTGATAGATTTAGTCGGTCCGTCTACTATATGACACGGCATACATCCCCTTGTTGTCGAGGATCTTACCCCAGTCAGGGTTCCCATGCACCCGATCTTGTGGCAGCTGCTTCTCACTTCGGATGGACCATGGCAGTTTCTACCATTGGACCAGACCATTATGTTGACATGTATCATCCTTTAGCGCACGATCATTAACCGGATCCGAGCCAGATATCCTACGTTGATCTATATGATATGCAGATGGGGATCAGACATACATGATATGTAGAGCATAGGCGTAGCCTTGACTACTATGATGGTGAGCTACGACGGCAGGCAGAGGTAGCAGCATGACTGTAGGCACAACTGGAGGAAAAGCGTAAGAGATTTACTGACATGCAGATGTACTATGAGCATTTAGCTGGTCCGAGCGGTGGTGGAGATGATGATGATAAGGGACATCGTCGACGTCATACACGTCCACATACAGATGGATGATCTTATGTATTGTAGTTCATTTCTGTTTCTATGTTTTTTCTATATTTATTCTTTTGTTTTGATGTATTATATACCTACTATATTTGGTTTGTGTATCAATGTTATTATCATTCATGTTTCTGTGTAGTTGGTGTTATTGTTCATGTGTTTGTTGTATTCATTTTATGCATTGACGTCATTATTTTTCATGTTTATGTGTTGTTGGCAACCATACATCATTGTCCAAGATACTATCTTGTAGGGAAATCGGTTCATTTGAATCACTGGAACTGTATTCAAATGAACTAACACCATTGAAAGCCATGTTATTTGACTAACACTGTAAATGTATTTATTTAATAAATAGCTAATGGACAAAATGGATTATATAGGACTGATGGAAAGATTTTAAAAGGCAGGTATTGGATTGTAATTATTAATATTGATTCGCATGTTTATTGAAAACTAATACAAGCTATTCAATCCGTTTGGAAAGTGGGCAGGTAATGTTTAAGTTTATTTTTTACCATGTTTTTCTATACTAAAGTTAGGGTATTTCCTTTGCTCTCTTCTTATCATAATTACCAGTTTGCCATTTTCCGCTTCCCTTCTATATATACACATACCAGTTCACATCTGATTCTTCACAATCATCAACTCCATCTTCACTACTATATACATCTTCCTCACATTCATTTACATCTCACACTGATGCCATCATGGCCTTCTTCTATTGAGTTTGATATAGGAGGCTACGTGCCTTCGGAAAGTCCAAGAACCGATGAGGATTGGCTTATCGAGTATCAAGAGTAGCACTACGAGGACATTCAAACCAAGTTCCCAGATCTTAGCCAACTAAGACTCCAGGAGGACGTTCAACCTGCATATGAACAACAGGTTGGGCTCCATCTATATGAAGTAGAGATTAGATTTCCTACAAACACACAGGGACGCCGAGAATTCCGTAATGAACGGTTTCGGATGGAGCAGGAAGTTAACTCTCCTCCATTACATATTCTGTCATGCGAAGCGGAAACGACATTGGACGGCGCCATTACATATGCCATAACTTTCCAATTGGTTGTGGTTTATGGGAATGGATTGATGATCCATTCCCTCATCGAGCGATGGAATATGCAAACGAACTGGAACAAGAACTAGACGTGCTACATGACAGGCTACATGCACTAGAATTTCAGCGTAGTGGTGGGCATAACTAACATGCTGAAGTATGTACTATGTTTTCGTTGTACGTTTAAGTATGTTGTGGTTTATTGTAGTATGTTGAAGTATGTCGTATGATGTGGTATGTTCGAGTCTATCATTCATTTAAGTATGTCTTTTGTTGTATGTTCAAGTATGTTGTGGTATGTTCAAGTATGTTGAATTATGTCGTATGTTGTTGTGTGTTTAAGAACATAATTTAGTCTTCAAATTACATCGAACATACACAACTCATATAAATACAGATGGACATGCATTAAACTAATAAAAATCATAGAACTCAAGTTCCCAAAACTAATACTCATGGACATAAGCAGACCTAAGACAGTTGGACAAACACATAAACGTACATCGTTCATTAACACAGTACTCACTCAAACTGTCTAATATAATTTACCCACAACTCGTACGCAGCATGACCAACAAAGTGTGTTTGATGATCCATAAAATATAGGGAGTCAAAAGTTGATCGGGTCATTTGAAAAACATTGTCTCGTTCTACCTCGGATATAATTCTCTAATACCTCCTACAAGCTCTAGTAAATGTAACAAATGTACTTCTAGTATCCAAATTTTGTCTTCTTAGCGTACATTCTAGATGGTTGTTGTAAGCTTCGTTGACGGTGATCCAAAAATCTTCATCGACCTCCTCTTCCATGTGCCTTGTATTGGCCTGAATATAAGCTTTGATCAACACCAAATAATCATGGGGAGTCCATGTCTGATTTGCCATTTGCAATCCTATAAGCCTCCTATGTCAATACTTAGTGTATAAATAGTAATCATGGGGATACTAGAAACCAATCAATGGCCTCTGCAAACGGACACTATAACCATTACTGTCATGTCAATTCCAACAGTGTAGCTACACTATAGCCATTATGGCCTCTGCATACGTACACTGTAGCAGTTACTGTCATGTCATTTCCAAAACTATAGCCATATACACTTTATAGCCTATACCTTTTATAGCCTGTACACTGTAGCCATATACACTCGTAGTACCGTCATATCGCAATGGCCTCTGCAAACGTACACTTTATAGCCTGTACACTTTATAGCCTGTATTCTACACTTTATAGCCTGTACACTTTACACTTTATTTTTTGCCTTGTAGCATGTACACTTGCATTATAGCCTGTCCTTTTTTTGTTTTGTAGCATGTGCACTTGCATTATAGCATATCATTTTTTGTCTTGTAGCAGGTACACCTGCATTATAGCCTGTCATTTTTTATTTTGTAGAATGTACACTTGCATTATTTCCCAACAATTTATATGCTGTCATTTTTTGTTATGTAGCCATACTGTTTTTTATGTAATCCATATATATTGCCTCCTACAGCTATATATACGTGAATTCTGATCTAGTCCAACACACCATTGTAGAAAACTAAAACAAACTAATAACTCAAATTACTTACTGGTTAAAAACAATGGATCCTAACCTATACTACCAGTACTACAAGGACATGAACCAAAGCTACGACAATGAATAAGAAATGGATGATGAGACGACAGAGTTTCAAATTCAACAAGCAGCAGTCGGATATTCTTACTTTTTTGGTGAAGGATCTACGAATAACCATCGTGGTAGTATACTTGGATGGATTGAACGACGATGTAAGAGGGACTATAAGGATGGACATGAAAGGATGATGAGGGACTACTTCATTGACAATCCAACCTACGATATAAATTTGTTCCGCCGTTGATTTCAGATGAGCCTAGATGTTTTCACTAAAATTTATCGTAAACTTCATGAAAACAACCCATATTTTACTTATAGGCTAAATGGAGCACTAGAACTTGGACAATCTCCCCACATCAAAATCTCGGTTGCTTTACGTACGTTAAGCTATGGAACAACTGGTGATCATATGGATGAATATTTCAGAATCGCATCATCAACATAAATAGAGTGCATGAAGGAATTCTGCAAAACAGTAATTGAACAGTTCAGCGAGGAATACTTACGAACACCAGGACCAAATGATGTAAGTAGGATACTAGCTAGAGGAGAAGCTAGAGGTTTTCCAGGTATGCTTGGAAGTTTGGATTGCATGCATTGGGCATGGAAAAGCTGTCCAACAGGTTGGAATGGAATGTTCACAGGGCACAAAAAGACGCCGACAATGATCCTTGAAGCGGTTGCAACCGATGATTTATGGGTTTGGCATGCTTTCTTTAGAGTGCCAGGTTTGTTAAACGAGATAAATGTGTTAAAACAGTCATACCTATTCTCTGAGCTGTCTAACGGAATTTCAATAGACGTTACATACAAAGTTGGTAATGTCGAGCATCAAACCGGGTATTACCTGGTCGATGGAATTTACCCAAAGTGGAGAACTTTAATACAAGGCTTTAGAGTACCAACAAAGGACAAAGAGAGCTATTTCGCTGAAAAAGTGGCAAGCTACAGAAAGGACATTGAACGTACATTCGGTGTCTTATAAGCAAGGTTTCAGATTTTACGAAATCTTGCTCGATTTCATGACGCATGAGTTCTATTTGAAATTATGTATGCTTGTATAATAATTCATAATATGATTGTAGAGTCCGAAAGAGGTGGGTATAAAAATCAAAAGAATAATTACCCGGATATGTTTAAGGGTTCTAACAAAAGACCTGATAGAAACATAAACTCAATGGAGGAATATGTTGCCATGGTACAACATATTGAAGATCAAGCTGCACACTTCCAATTGCGTGGCTAGTTGGTGGACTATTTGCGGGCACACAAAGGAAGGAATAGTAGGAATCCTTAGGCATGCATTATAGCAGTTGTTTCTGCAATATTACTAGCTTGTTTTGTGTTTGCTAGTTTGTTTACTGTATTATGTTGATGAGGTATTATGTTTGCTAGTTTGTTTACTGTATTATGTTTTAAGATTTATATGTTGACCATTACGTACTATTATTATGGAACTTGTTTAATAAAATGATGTACGACCTTAATTCAAAACACATAATGGTACAATAAAATTATATCAAGTACAAAAACAGTGCACACATAAACCAAAAGATATTTAAAGATACTACAGAGATTCAACACAAGTACGCATCAACCATTACAATGCAACCGCACATCTAAAACTCATCCCTTTACGAGCCACTTCCACTTCTGCTTTCGCTGCCTCTAACTTTCTTATACGTTTCCAACTGCTCGGTTACTAGTTCTTACTATAAAGGAGAAAGCTTACTGAAATAACAAGTCATCAGTTTGATAAAAAATTTCTCTCGCATCAAGGCTTTCTTCCTCTTATGGGCTTGTCTCCTGAACTCTCGATCGTCCATGATAGCCTTCTGAAACTCAGCTTCGTTGCGAGTTCTTTGAGCTGAAAAGTTGGCTCTATGCTCTCTTGTTTTTCTAGCAGAAGTCTCTAAAGTTCCTACAAATCTAATGAATTACGCACTGTGCTGCTCCAACTGAATTGACTTGTTTCTACTAAAAGGTCGTCCGTTACTGCTTCCATATAGTGGAGATCTTTCCTGCGAACTTGGATCGCTTCCTGGACTTGAATCAGAGTAGTTCATTCTTCTGGCTTTATTTTGTTGCTCGCATGAAGTTGTTCGGATTCTTCCATTTTGGTAAACTAGAAAGAAGCTTAAAGCACTCTTGAAATTTGAATGGTTGTCCGTACTGTAGCTGATAGGCCTTACGCGATTCTTCAATCTGTAAAACAAATCCAAAAGTGTATGAATATACAAAACTAGTCAAACAAATTACAATATAAAAGAAATTTAAAACAATATTATACTTACAATGTCATAAGGAGTGGCACTGCTTTGTTGCCTATTCTGCAATCTGGTAAGTATTGCTAAATAGTTTTGGCATGCGGAGTTCATAACTCGATAACCTCCTTTGAGCGATCCCTATGTTCTCTTCATCGTTTCCAAGGTTTTGTAAAAATCAACAACTCTTTCCAAAAATTTCCGACCTTTCATATTATTGCAAGAAATACTATCTTGTGAAATGCATGTCCATGATTTAGCAAGTGAAACATACTGCTCGGAAGTAAACTTAACTTGCTTTTTTCTGCCGTCAACTGCCGCTCCTTCCTCTTCGACATTTTCCTCCTCAATGTCATCTATGCCAGCTTCTGTCTCCATTGCAAGTGAATCTCTAAGTCGTCTGTCAAAAATGCCACTTAAGGATTTCCACTTCTTCTTCTTGTTATATTATGGGCTCGACGGTGCAAGAAACTCTGCAACCGCTTCTTCATTGCATTCTGCGGTATTTATTGCATCTGCCTCTTGGTTTTCATCTTCCTCCTCCTTCGAGCTATTAACAGTTTCTTCGTTAGCAGGAGCATTGAATGCATAAGAAAATTGCCTTTGTAGATTTTGCATTGCTTCACAGTCATGAATCTCTAACAGTTGCGCATTAAGATGATGATGTTGCATTTGATCGTTCGGCATCATCAAAGACATGTACGGCGAATGATCGTCGTATGCGTCTAATGGAGGACGTTGTTGGTAATATTGTTGCGGGGCAGTAAAATGAATGGGAGGAAAGTTAGCAGGAGTGAGCGGTTGGTAAGGCTGGCTTTAGAAAAAGCTTAAATATGGAAATATTCATACTCATGTGATGGAAGAAGTGTTTGCTGTTGGTATGGTGGGCGTTGGTTGGAAAATCCGGTGGAATGCAGATTGGACATGGGTTTCTTGCTAATAACTGTTTTGCCAGAATGTTTGGATGAAGAAGACATTTTCAGAACTAGAGGATGAAGAAGTAAATGATGAGGTTGTGTGGAAGGAGGAGAATGTGGAGTGGAGGAAGATATAGAAGATAATCGGAACGTTGAAATGTAGCCGTTGCACTTGCTGTTGCAGTACAACGACTATGTTTTTATAATGACAAAGACTTTGCCGTTATATAAACCAACCCCTTTTCACCCAACCAGCCACGAGAACAGCACCAACTAGCCACGGCGAAGTGAACAAGGCACACCTGGTTGCTCCGAGGCTTGTTTAGCAACTGAACAAGTCATTGTTGGTTGTGCCCTTAGTTATTGATGAGAAACCAGCGTTGAAAAGTTCATGCAGCACCGTCGAACTTAGGGATGATATTGTACCAGAAGTTGGTAAATGCAATTTTGATGAAAAGACAGTAGTTGTGGTTAATATTCTAGCGATGAAAAAATTGCTAGCAACTTCAGTTCAAGGTGCTAAGGGCACAACCAACAATGGCTTATTTAGTTGCTAAACAAGCCATGGAGCAACCAGGTGTGGCTTGTTCACTTCACCGTGGCTAGTTGGTGGCTAGTTGGAGCTGTTCTCATGGCTGGTTGGGTGAAAAGGGGTTGGTTTTTATAACGGCAAAGCCTTTGCCATTATAAGTTTATAACGGCAAAGACTTTGCATTATAAACTTATAACGACAAAGACTTTACCATTATAAAAACATAGCTCTTGCACTGCAACGGCTACATTCCAACATTCCGATTATCTTCTATATCTTCCTCCACTCCACCTTCTCCTCCTTCCACATAACCTCATCATTTACTTCTTTATCATCTAGTTCTGAAAATGTCTTCTTCATCTAAACGTAAGTTCGACAGTATTGCATGAATTTTTCAACGCTAGTTTCTCATCAATAACTAAGGTCACAACCAACAATGGCTTGTTCAGTTGCTAAACAAGCCATGGAGCAACCAGGTGTGGCTTGTTCACTTCCCAGTGGCTAGTTTGAGCTGATCTCGTGGCTAGTTGAATGAACAAAGGCTGGTGAGTCTAACGGCAAAGACTTCGCCGTTATAAATTTATAAAGGCGAAGACTTCGTCGTTATAAATTTATAAAGGCAAAGTCTTCGCCTTTATAAAATGTGGACGTTATATTCAATTTATAACGGCGAAGTCTTCGCCGTCATAAATTTATAAAGGCAAAGACTTCGCTGTTATAAACCAGGTGAATTTTTTTTACTGATCCGTGGCTAGTTTGTACCTTACCTGGTTGTGGAGCTCGGTCGGTCGATCCAAAACCATAAGAGAGAGTGAAGTGAACAAGCCACATTGTTGGTAATGGTCTAAGGGCACAACCAACAATGGCTTGTTCAGCTGCTAAACAAGCCACGGAGCAACCAAGTGTGGCTTATTCACTTCGCCGTGGCTAGTTGGTGGCTAGTTGGAGCTGTTCTCATGGCTGGTTGGGTGAACAGGGGTTGGTTTTTATAACGGAAAAGGTTATGCCATTATAAAAGCATAGCCGTTGGACTTCAACGACAAGTGGAATGTAGATTGGACGTGGGTTTTTTACTAACAACTTTTTTGCCGGAACGTTTGGACGAAGAAGAAATTTTCAGAACTAGAGGATGAAGAAGTAAATGATGAGGTTGTGTGGAAGGAGGAGAAGGTGGAGTGGAGGAAGATATAGAAGATAATCGGAATGTTGGAATGTAGTCGTTGCACTTGCCTTGTAGTGCAACAACTATGTTGTTATAACGGCAAAGCCTTTGCCGTTATAAAAACCAACCTCTGTTCACCCAACCAGCTATAAGAACAGCTCCAACTAGCCACGGCGAAGTGAACAAGCCACATCTTGTTGCTCCGTGGCTTGTTTAGCAACTAAACAAGCCATTATTGGTTGTGCGCTTAATAGTTAATGAGAAACTGGCATTGAAAAATTCATGCGGTACCATCGAACTTAGGGATGATATTGTACCAGAAGTTGGTAAATGCAATTTGCATGAAAAAACAGTAGCTGTGGTTAATATTCTAGCGGTGAAAAAATGGCTAGCAACTACAGTTCAAGGTGTTGAAAAAATGGCTGACTTTAAGATTGTTGAAAATCAAAGAAGATATGATGAAAAGTTAGCAACTGCTGTTGTATTTGGAATGGTAACTAATATTATGGTAAGGCAAGATGGTGTGAAAAGTAATGCTATTTTTGTATGCGGCAGTTTTGTTCAAGGTGTGCTGGTATATGGTGTTGTCCAAGATGATGGATTTAGCTTCATTTTTAAGGTTAAGTGGAATATGCATGATATTCTTTAAGAAATGTTCATTATATAGGGGTTTATATGAAGTGTTGTATGGATTTGTATATAGGCGTCAGTACTATATATCACTTGAAGATAGTGATGTGGCTGGGCTTGTTGAAAATAAAATATTGGTGGGAGACAGAGAACAAAGCAGATAGGAAAAAATAGTGAAGGAAACAAGTGGTGAGATTATGTTTATTGAAAATTCAACTGCTGTAGGTGATGGCTACAGTGGTTTAGCCAATAAAAAATACAGTGATGGCTACATCTTTTTTGATGAGAGTGATTCTGTAGGTGATATCGTGTCGGCTTCAATTGGTTGTACTTGTTTAAGAAAGAAAAGTAGTGTAAAGCACAGTGGGGACAAAAGCATTTTATGGAATTAATGCAAGAAAAAATCGTTGATAATAACGCCAGTGGTTCAAATATGAAAGCAAAAGAAAAGGCAGTTTTAGTACAAACGGTTCATTCGAGTTCTAGTTCTTCTAGATTGATAAGGAAGGGTGTGCGTATTTGTAGAGTGGCCACCAAAGTATTTGAAGACTCTAGCTCAGGTATGAACCTTACTTTAGGCAATACGTATTCTGCTTGTGCTTTGAGTATGTTTTCTACTAATGACATGTACTATTTAGCTAGAAATTCAGGTTTTATATTTGATGATGGTCAGTTAGATACTGAATGTATTATGAGGTGAGAATTAAAGCGAGTTAGATTAGTTGGACTATGAGATACATTAGTTGAAACGTTAGGGGTTTACACGGTTTAGCAAAATATAGTAAAATTAGGACATTTTTTAAATATAACAATATTGATATTGTTTTATTACAAGAAACAAAAATAGTGATTTTATAGGTGTTTGGGAGGATTTATATTAGTCATTAGGTTCACCTTTCTACTAAGGGTAGCTCTAGAGGATGAATGGTAGGTTGAAAAGAAAACTGTGTTAAACTTTTACAATCTATCATTTATCTCATTCGCTATATTTAAAATTTTCTAATCTTGATGATGGATCTTTTTTAAATGTTGCTAATGTTTACGGACCAAATTCTAAATTGGATCGTGTAGTTCTTTGGAGTGAGTGTCTAGAGTTTAGACCACTTACCCAAGTCCTTGGGTGATGGGTGGGGATTTTAATGTTACTAAATTTCTAAGAGAACGAATTCCTAGAGAAGGTGCTTTTTCCGCTATAGAATAATTTAACCAATTTATTAATAATAGTAATTTAATTGAATTACAGTTAAACAATAGACGATACACTTGGTCGAATAGAAGAGATGATCCATCGATGAGCCTTTTAGATAGATTTTTTATTAGCGATGAAATAGAAGATAAATACCATATTTGTAAAGTGATTGGGCTTTCGTGTATTTACTATGATCATTGTCCAATTATCTTGTTTTGCAATAATCAAATTAATAGAAATAAAATATTTAGTTCTAAAAAAATGTGGTTGTTAAAAAATAACTTCTCAGAATTAATTGCAAGTAAATGGTTATATCTGGGTAAATATAATTATAAATTTTCTAAACATATAGCTAAAATATTTGTAAGTAAAATTAGAGATTTAAGAATTTTTCTAAAGAAATGGAATAAGATGTTTTTGGTAATACTAGAATTAAAATGGATAAATTACTAAATGAGATTTTAAAGTTTAATAAAATAGAAAAATTCAAGAATTTAAATATTTCAAAAAAAATGTGCTTTTAAATTCAAAAGATGAATTAAATAAAACTTTAACAGAAGAAGAAGCAATGTAGAAACAAAGATCTAGAATTCAATGGATGAATGAAGATGATATAAATACTAAATTTTTCCATAAAGTAGCTAATGGTAGTGGTATTACCGTTAATTCTATTTTAATCAAGTATGTTGAGGTTTTTAATCAAAATGAATTAAATGAGGCATTTACTAATTATTGTAAATAAATTTTTTGGAACTAAAAATAAGCACAAGATTAAAGCTGATTAGAACAAATTATATCCTAATGACACAAGAATTGATTTAGATGGGTTAGATGGTCCTTTTACAGAAGAGGAAATTTTGAGGGCTATAAAGGATATGCCTAATTATAATTCACCTGGCCCAGATGGATTCCCCGTATTATTTTATGAAATATTTTGGTATGTTTTAAAATACGACTTAATTAATATGTTTAATGAATTCTATATTGGTTCATTACAGTTAGGTAGGTTTAATTTTGTGAATGTAATACTATTACATAAGAAAGTGGGTGCAATTGAGCTAAAAGATTTCAGACCTATTTCATTATTAAATTATTGTTTCAAAATCATTTATAAGGTTCTAGCTAATAGGTTAAACACTAAAATGAATGAATTAATTGATATTACCCAAATCACGTTTATCAAAGGTAGAAATATTACAGATGGAGTAGTAGTAATTCAAGAATTCATTAACCATTGTTGTAAAAACAGTATCACTTGTGCACTTTTAAAAATTGATTTTGCAAAAGTTTTTGACTCAATTTATTGAGATTTTCTTAATGATTTATTATTGGCCAGCGGTTTCAGTATTAGATGTGTTGCTTGGATTATGTCACTACTTAAAACTGGAAATTCAAGTATTATGGTCAATGATATATTAGGAATAAAATTCAATCGAAATGTGGACTTAGGCAAGGAGATCCATTGTCGCCACTTTTGTTTAATTTAGTTGCGGTAGTTTTTGCTAAAATTGTCAAATTAGCACTAGAAATAGGATTTTATATAATATCGGTAATGAAATTACGAATAATGGAATTTTCATTCTTCGATTTGCAGATGACACCATGCTATTTACATCTCATTTACCAAGATGTATTATAGCACTTAAGTTTATATTATATAGTTTTGATTTGCTCTCAGGTCTAAAAATAAATTTCGATAAGAATTCCACGTATGGAATTTCCCGTAGAGTATCTTAGTTTTTTAATAAGATCAACTAAGCTCAAACATGACGATTGGTTATTAATAATAGATAAAATTAACAATAGATTAACTAAATGGAATGGTAAATTTATATCAAGGGCAGGTAGGATAGTCCTTATTAACTCTGTTTTATCAGCATTATCCATATATTGGATGTCCTTTTATCGTTTTCCAGAATGGGTAATCAATAAAATAGATAAGATTAGGATAGATTTTCTATGGAGTGGTGATAATCTTAATAAACCTTCAAAATGTTTAGTTAATTGGGAAATAATACGTAAATCTAAAGATGATTGAGGGTTAGGTATTATAAATTTACATAATTTAAACACATCCTATTAGGTAAATGGTTATGGAAATTTAGTGATAATAATGAGAATTTAATTTGGAAAGAAATATTATCGAATCAATGATATAATGGTATATATAATATACAACGTATTTCTACTAATAATATAAACAACATTTCTCATTTTGGGAAATCTATAATAAAAAATGATGATATTTATAAATTTGGAATTAATAATGTGGTTCGTTCGGGGAATAATACCTCTTTTTGGCATGATAGTTGGATATCAGTAATTTCCCTTAGAATAGAATTTAATGAACTTTAATGAAATTTCTAATTATAAGAATGTGTTGATTTCAGGAATATATATACTGAATTTTAATTTTCCATGGGAATTTAGTTTAACTGTAATTTGGTTAGGAATACATTATCTAAATTTACCTTACTTTGTGTTAAATTAGAACTATATACCATTGGTAATAGAAATGACATTAAAACTTGGTGTTAGGATAATAATAAAATTTATACAGTGCGCTCTTTTTATAAGCTTAATTTTTCAAGTACTAAGTTGAATATATTTGGGCATATTTGGAAAGGTAATACACCATCCAAGCTAAAATACATTTGTGGTTAATTATATAAGGAAAATTAACACTATAGAACTATTAAAAAGGAAAAATATAACTTTTGATGATAAATGTTTTTTCTGTAGTATATGAATAGAAAATATATCGCACTTATAATTTTAATCTCATGTCACTAAGTGTATTCTTATAAATTGCCTTAATATTTTTTGTTTTGATATAACTAATATTGAAATTAATTGTGAACTATATTGGAATAGTCTTAGGTTTCGATATAATGTATTTCATATATTAGTAATAGAAACTATTTTTACTATAATATGTTGGTATATATGGTATGAAAGGAATCAAAGATTTTTTAATAATATAGTTACTCGAGCAAATAATTTAATATATATATATGTATATGTATATGTAATTGCATTAGTTTGTTTTAACTGATATCAAAACCTTGTTATAATAAGGATAATATTAGTTTCAGTGAATACCTTAATAAAGTTAAATCTTGTACTAATATAGTTATGAAAAATGTAGTATTTAGAAATAGAAATAATAATAGCGCTTTAAATACCTTTTTAATTGACATGTATACTAATGGATCTAATTCTATTTTATATTTATGTAATTAGTTAGATTTTAGAATATTATAATCTTGAACATAGTATTCATCCTAAAATCTATTAGGTTTAGAAGTCGTAAATCTACTTCCTATTGTTTAGTTGATTGTATTCATAAACATATCTATCCATAAGTTAGTTTGAGGTATGTGTAGGTCATATCTAGATTAATATTTCTCGTAATTGGATTTATACTGTAACATTTACTGCTTTTTTTCTTGCTTATTCATTATATTCCTTGTTATATTATTATTGCATATATATGTATATGAATATATGAATAATATATTTATTTACATATATATGTTTTGATCTTACATTTTTTTATATAATCTATTTTGCATTTTTAGATATGCTTGTGGTCTAGATGGATTCAGTTAATTTGAGGATATGATCATTTATCATTTTTAGTTGTTTTTAGTTTTTTTTGTTTTATTTTTATTATGGACCTTAGTTATTTAGGATTGGGGTTTTTATTATTATTGTTTATATTGTATGAGGTGGGTATCGCTACCTGTTAGGCATGTTGACAGTTAAATTTTTTCAGTGTAGAATAAAATTATATGAGTGCTCTGCTCTTCTAATAGAGGATCACTCAATTCTCTCGAAAAAATTATGCCCAAACTTAAGCCTATTAACTCATCTCGAGATTTGTGCCTAATTGGGACCGATGGGACAAATCTAATTCATATCCTACTTTACAAAAACAATTCTAAACCTCCATTAACCAAGATTTCATTAAAAAGCTAATGTTTTTCATTCTAATCTTCGCCTAAACCGTGATTTGAAGGGTGATTATGAAATGGAATTGTAGATCCATCATTTGGTTGCTTGAAAATCTGAATTCTTGTTATCCGCTTTGGATTTAGGGATAAAAGTTGGTAATTTGGGTATTAGGTGAGTGATTTATGATCTCTCACTATCCTATGCTTCGTATAGTTAAAAGCGTTGTTTTTTATATGATTTCTATGTTAAAATGTTTTTAAACTTCAATTAAATACACACATATACATATACACACACACATATACATACACACACATATTATATATATAGCCGAATTTAAAAAGTTAGAAATGGATTTTTAGACGGTTTTACATCTCTTTTGAATCATATTGTCATTTTATCATAAAACTAGATACACACACAGATATATATATATATATATATATCCGAATTTAAAAAGTTAGAAATGGATTTTTAACCGGCTTTACATCTCTTTTAAATCATATTGTCATTTTATCATAAAACTAGATCTAGGTATAATCTTGTATGTTAGTTATGTTTGGATGGATTTTATATATTGAACGTATGCTTATGAATGATGTTATTTCATATATTGCTTTGATATGTTTGCAAGTGCTTTTGGAGTAGGTAGGATGCAGTTGTCGATGTGGGCAAAAGGAGGTCAAATAAGCTATAATCAAATGCAACTTGGATGAGGGGATCTAGAGGAGGGAAGCCTACATCAGTGCATATGTGGTTTGGAAGAGAATTGGCTTCTCAAATCAAGTCGGTTGAGCTTTGCAGTTTAGGTCGGTAGAAGTGGTTATTTTGGGACTTAGGCTATGAAACTTCGAGAAAGTCATCGGGGAAGGCAAGGAAATGGAAGCTGGGACTTAAACCCAAAATTTAGGGAAGATCCACAGATCAGTATAGATCTCTTTTTAATCAGAATTGACCTCCTTCTAGGCTTATAGGGAGTGTTGAGGAACTTTGGGATTGTGGCACTGAAGAAAGGAGCTTAAAGCAAGCAAACAGGGAGGAGGTCAGGGTGTGAAAGATTTAGCCAAATTTTTTGCTAAGCAAATCATATTGGTACCGACCTGATCAGATCGGTACCGACATGAATTGAGACGACCAACCTTAGCCAAACTTCTGGGTTGTGAAGAGTATGTCCTGTAGGTCATGTTGAAGGTGTTCGTTTGTTTGTTTATTCAGCATTCGGTTGTAATGTGGTAGCACGATGAAGGATGGAGGTTCACAGATGAAGCAAAGTTGAGATGCTTTGATGTGATGGCTTCGACACTTTGAGGTGTTGATTCTATGACTGATATGGAAGTGTAGAAGTATTATAGAGATGGTGACTCGATCGATGTGGTCGTGAGGATGATTATCCATAAGGGAAGGTTTTAGGAAGGGTGGCCCATGGATAAAATGTTGAAAGATTCTAATGTGAAAACAAAGTAAAGTGGAATGGTTCCTTAAGGATGAATGTAAACTAGGTGGAGCAAGGAAAAGGCTCAGATATGCATGTTAAAGGACCGTTGATGCTCGAGTGTTTTCTGATGTACTCATAAGCAGGGGTATTGTGAGGATGCTCATTGGGTACTTGGAATGGTTACCCTGGATCGGTGAATGGATCCGCATATCCTGGATTAGTGGAATGGATCTAGTGTCAGCTTTGGGCTGGTGAGCAAGTACACTGAATATTGGAATTTTTCCATTAATCCTTGGTAGTAGAATGGTCATACAGGTTACCATATATCTAGGGCACGTTGAGTGGCTGTGAGGATTGTTTGATGGATGCCATGTTTGCCATAATTGCTTTAGTTGTTGATATCACTCTAGGGACGTCACATGCTATAGGTACTGTTGATATTGATACCTAGACATTCGATATTGTACTTAGGACGTAATGCACCTTTATGATGATAGTAGATGCAACGACTGCCCTGTATCACTGGCACCCAATATGACTATATAGTGCGCTGCTGTGGTGTCCGACCGACGCAGGACGATTGTCAAGGTTGTTAAGTAGATAAAACAATCATAGAATCTGTCTTATATCCCACAGTTCATCGAATAAAATATATTATACATCGTAGATATAAAACGCTAGACAATAAAAACTAAAATGAACCACAATATCAGAGTAAACAGGTTCATAAAGTTGTACAAAATGATAATAGAGTTTATACAATCGATGATAAACTCTATCTGTCTTTAAATATAATAACAAACACTATCTAAGCTCCATGGTGTCGCATAGCTGAATAAGCATAATTCCATATATAATACGAGAAAACTCCACTCCTACTCGCCCTCTGCACAGTCGCCACATACACTTAGACTAGCTATCTAGTCTATTCATTTAAGAGTACCCGAGATAATAAGAAGCAAAGCATAAAACATCGAGTTATATAATGGTCTGGTGTGAGCGATAAGAAATCTCAAAATACTATAAAAGTCGATATAGTAAGGAACAACGATATACAAACCATACCTGACCTGTCCCTAAAACCAAAGAGTTAGCACATAACACCATATATGCTACACTATTATCATCATAAGAATATACTACCCTAAGCATAACATGGGTATCGGGGCATCTAACATAATACACCTATATCACAAGACATCCATGAAAACCGTGCAACAATCAAACCAATAGCAGAAGCAACCATAACATGCAATAACGACCATCACCATAGTCTCTCTTCACTCCTACCCTCACCAAGGTCTCATACCAACCGACCATCACCAAAGTCTTACATCACCATCGAGATGCCTCCTAACTTTTGATAATTCTTTACGACCATCACCAAAGTCGGTGACACACCATGTCGCAATTGGATCCCACTGTTTGATCATGTACCATCAACAAGGTACTCTATCACCAAGGTAGGCTAGACAATCACCAAGGTCCAGGGTACACAAGTGACCGTCCTCACATACCCTTGCCACATGAAACACTTTCTTCATCTAGAGTTATCACTATATTCCTTGCACACACTCAATATCGGAACATGCCATGTCTCATCATATCACTTCACCCATCGAACATGCCTCCTCGGACATCACCGAGTTCACATACACTTCTCACCCGAAGTAATCAACTATAATGATTCACCCATCAATATACCAAAATCTAGAACATGTCTAGATGTCTGTCACCACTTGTAGAGTTAGCTCGTCAAAGTTCCGAAACTATCATCCTTTATTGTGTCTCTTCATCCCCACCGAACCCTAAGTGAACAAACAAACACCCTCAACACGATCTGTAGAGTATGCTCTCCCTCTCTTGGAAGTTTGGCCTTTATTGGCCTCACGAATTCATATCAGTACCGATTAGTACGGCTCGGTACCAAGATGAATTCCTTGATCACAACTCTGCCAAGATTTGGCAAAGTACTTCTTGCCGATCTCTACCCATCTTGTATTTTCCTGGAGTCCCACTTCATTACACATCAACTCTCAACCACCTAAGGTCCTTCCTCTACTTAGAAAAGTGCTCGGTACTGACCAAAAGAGGTCCGTACCAATCTCCTTACTTAGCTAATTTCCTACAACTTGACTCCTAAACACCTTCTAATCCTCAACTCGGAATCTCCCCCGAAGTTCCGGAGTCTAAGTTTTGAAGCAACTCCCCATCACCGACCAAAACAACAAATCCAAACTCTACAGCTTTCAATTTGGTACCGACATTTGGGTTTGACCACCAACCCAACTCCAAATGGCTTGCAACCAGAACCCTATGCTACTCCCCTCCTCCAGGGACCCTCCTTCAAGTTTCATCCAATTCAGAGCACATCTGCCTACGTTTTGCCTGAATTGACAACCATATCCTAGATACACTACAAAGCACTAACAAAAACATAAAACAACACATTCAAGAGCAAACAATAATCATTAACATCCATACAATATTTATAAACGTGTTATTAAGGTTTAAAAACGTTTTAACTTAGAAATCATCTTAAAACGAACATTTTTAACTATATAAACAAGTATATAGAATAGAGAGAGATCATAAGTCACTCACCAATACCCAAATTACCAACTTGAATGCTAAGTTCTGAAATAGACAGCAAAGAAACGAATCCCGTAGCATCTGAAATGATAAATATATAATCTCCTTAGCTAATCACCCTTCTAATTATGTTTTAGGGTAAGATTAGTATGAAAAATGAGCTTTTTGATGAAATCTAGGTTGATGGAGGCTTAGAACAGTTTTTGAAAAGTGGAAAAATGATTTAGATATGTACCATTATCTTCAATTAGGCAAAAATCCCGAAATGGGTTAGTGGGCTTTAGTTTGGGCTTAACTAATTACCCATTAATCTTGCCAACAACAATTCAAACTTGAAACCGGCATATCTCTTAAAAGGCAAATCCATTTTCCTATCAAGACCACTCTACTAAAAGAGAAACCATCAGCCCGACCTAGTGGAAGTAATTTTAGACCCTAATTCAATGCCTACCAAAAGTTATTGACTTTAAAAGAATTTATGTGTCCAGCCTGTCTGAAAAAAAATTCTAAAGGTGGAAATTCCACGTTCCTAGCAGTCATTTTCCAAAGTTTTAGTCATATGACCTCATATGAATTAAATAATAATATTTGACAATCTTTCAATACGTAAAATACAGGTCGTTAAACTCTTCCCCCTTTAGGAATGTCGCCCTCGAAATCCCCAAACAACCAAAGAATAGTCAACCATGGTTACCCAGCTTGCCTAACAATCATTTGTAACCATCAAACATCTCAACAGGCAGTCATCCAATCCATAGTATAAGTAAACATATCCTAGCATACGAGATACTAAATTATCCTATATGATATCAAAAGTGGAAGTAAATACGATATACAGTAGGCCTTACCATGCAAAGAGCTCTGGCATGCCATCTTCCGTTTCCCATGTGCAATCACATTCACTTTCACCCCATGGAACCTTTATCCATTCCATCATCTCCCTTCTAATATGTTTCGTATCATGTTCTATAGTATGAATCAAACTATGAGGTCTTGGAGCTTTTGGTAAAATCTCGATATCGTTTTCACTGATTCGGTGCCACTTTTTCCATAACGCCTCTCGTAAGCTCTTCCCATAATCTATTCGTAGATAATGGGTATCTATTTCTTACAATGCCCCTTGACACACCCTAGGATCATACAATCCACTAGGCTTCTTCTACTCAGCTTTCACTCCTGACAATTCACATGTCCCACCCTCGACATGTCCCCCTCATCCTACCCTATCAAAATGTATATCTTGTACACTTTGTTGCTACCGGGATATATAATAAATCTTAAATGGCAGCACTCTCATAGTACCCATCCCTAAACCCATCAATGTCAAGTAGGATCAACCTATCTTCATTACAAAACCAACCCTATTGGCTGAGTTCGTGTCACCCCATCTTCTTAGGCTCGACCCTATCTCTATCTTAGCAACGGTCTTCACTAGTCCAACTTCTTGCTTATAACTAGCTATGATCCATTCCATCAGAGTAGATCCAATCATCTAATCTGCTACACTTATAGCTCTAGGTGTCTTTATCATCATAAATCGTAACCAGCAATATACTCCAATCATATCAATGCCATAGACACCAATAATAAACTGGAATGTCTCCTCTATACATAATGCACCATCCTTAAGTGCATCTTGTACCACCTCCCACTAAAGGACAAGCATACCATCTACTAATACTAGTACAAGTCTACCTAGATCCTAGTACACCACTCTATCTCAAAGAGTCATCTACCCACTATGCGAATACTATAGGTAACGATGGCGATTCCTAATGCGGGACCTGGAGAAAATACACCAAGCTATCCAAAACTGTATCACCTGTACGGTCCAACTCTAGACTTGTAACACCCTACCTCTGTACCCATACTACCAAAGAGTATTACTAGGTAATAACGACTGATAATACGGAGAAGGAGGCGATATTGGGCTGTTACATGTGAATATTTCCTTAGGCTAACACTTGTACGTATTTCAAAAATCATAAATAACCCACCTATACCTACTTAGTATCAACACAAAGAAATAAACACATGCATTTCCAGGATAGAACAATGCATAATATAAAATAAATTGCAGGGAACACAGCGTCATCCACGCAGTGATAACATATAATAATAAACATACTCGAGTCCAAGTGTGACATAAAATAGGTCAAACTCCTTGTATATCTCAATAGTATACAATGTATAAATCTAATACATACATCTCAACATCGTCAATATACGTGAGCTAGAAATATAGATAATGGTACATTAATTAACTAATAGTCTAGCCTCTGTCTACGCCCAACAATCACAATCTGGTCTATTCGTCCCTGAACCTGCAATGTCTCAGACTGACTGAGTGTTATATGAATAACATACGGGCCAAACTATGTCTAAAATGTAGATAACAATATAAAATATCATCTAACATGGTATAACAAAGTATAACACAAGAGGCACGTGCATATCTCAAATGTCAACAAATCTCAAAACCATTCACATAAAAGATAGCCCATCTCTAAGTAAAGTCGATCAGCACATCAAAGGAGAATATAATCAAGTGGATGAAATAACCAAATATCCCATCATCATCCAACACACCAATAACACAAAAGTGAATCAACAAGCTCCCAATCAAATGAGATGCTATAAGTATGGTATTGCATATCTATATATTTCAAATCACATATTCTAGTTGGGAGCCTCACAACACATAGCACGCTCCAATGGATTAAGAGGTCCTCAACTCTGAGTAAATGTCTAGAAGGTGTATCTAAATAATATAGTATAATCATATAACCTTATATACTCCAGATGGGAGCCTCACATCACACAACACATTCCAGCGGACAACACACGTCACTGACAGCACAAACATACCCTATAGTCTTAGTTACTCCTGGTCATCATGACTCTATTTCCATCTATACACTATAGTCATGAGCCTACTCCCAATGGTAACATAATGTTTAGCTAGTATGGCATCAGGGCATATCATCACACAATCTAGATATCTCATACAACACGTATAATAAGGTGATGCCATAGATTCAGGGCATAACCCCATGATCAACTATTAGGATGGACTCTAGCCTCTTTGGATAAACAACACACAATATACCCTTCTTCTTGACATTAACCCATACAATAAGAGTGTGCCTCACTTATAGAAAGTAAATGAACAAATATCAACGCAAATGTCACATATCACCTGGTGTTACTCACTTATTTACTTAATGCTCATAAACTACACTCACTACCCATAATAATATTCTATACCATGAGTCAAAAGAGTAATCAAAATAATCTTACAGACTGTCCTATATTATGCGGTTTTACTAATTCGTTTACTAAAAATTCTCACAATCTAGAATTTTACACAATATTATTCTATATAACGAGTCCAAAGAATAGCTGGAGAAAGTTTACCGAAAGTCTCATGCCGGATGGTACTATAACTCTATTTATTTTATTTCCTCGTTACACAGAAATAAAAATCATTCAAAATACACAATACCACTATTTATTGATTCAAAGGGCGTTTTATCATCACATACAGTTTTTCAAAAATCTTCAACACAATTTCAAACATCAATATTTAATCAAAAGAAAATTGAATTATAAAATTCTCATTCTTTCCTTAAAATTGTTTACGGCTTCAAAATAAATATTTGCAAAATTTTATTTAATTACAAGGAAATCTATAAATTAAACTTCATTCCATTCCAAATCCCTTAAACTCCATTATAAAAATAATTCACACAGTTTAAAGTTCTTCCCTAATAATAGAAAATAATAATGATATTAAATAAGTTTTATAATTCATGATTTATTTTGGACAACAAATTTAAATAATTCTAATTTTCCAATAAGGATTTCCAATTTGAAATAATTCTCAAAGCCTTGAAATAAAATTCCAACACCAATATAATTTTTAATTAAAAAATTTCCTGTAGGTATAAAATAGAATTCCACTTTATGAAAATCCTTTAAATATTCTTATAATCAACAATAAATAAATAAAAATAAAAATATTCAAAAGTTCACTTATTTAATAAAATCACAGAATTCATCGTTTCCATATAATCACTATTCATATAATCCTCAAAATTATCCCACTTTTATATCTTTCCATAATCATTCCACTTTCAAATTTCCATTATTTACAACATCTTCAATAATAAAAAAAATCATTTCGAAATCCACTATTTATTTCCAAAATAATTTATTTATTTTAAATCTTCACTTTTAATTCATTCACCCTATTTTCGCTTAATTCCAATTGTTGTGTTCAACTTATCCCATTATCAAATCCAACCAATACACAAACAAAACGTAACTCCACTATAGAACACAACACTACTCCAATCAACAACATCCAATAACAATAAATTTCATCCAGTTAATCCATACGAACAAATAACTCATCACCAAACAATCAACGAATTCCTGGAAAATAGGATATGGATCACAGTAGTGAGTTATCCAAAATAACTCACTCAAACAATGCAATCAAACCCAATTGACCATCCAATGTCATAACATAAATCAAGTAATATCAATTAAACAACAATACACATAGAATTAGACGATAACTGCAAGTAAAAAGAATTTTACTCACCGAATTGATGTGTTCCAACCTAGCACAGCCATCATCATGTGGCTTCTTCTTGTGGCGACAGCCCACACGAACACCATTACCAACACCATGACACCTTCACCATTCCAGCCACCACATCGATGATGCTCTGACCCCTGCCTGCAACTGCAACACCCCTGCCTCCACGTTAAGTCATCATTGACACCACATCATCGACTGTCCTGTACCTCCGTTCTCACTACCTCTAAGACGCAACCGCACTAAACTGCTGCCACAACTGCAACATCAAATCGCCTTTGCTTCCAGATCCCAACTTCCATCCCCAAGCGCACTTTCCCCTGCTACATCGCACAAGGTCGCGACATACGCAACCGCTAGCATCTCATCGGATCCCCATCATGCCACCGCCACTCATCATGTCGCACACACACCTCCCCTTTACTCGGCGAAGTTGCCGATGCCTAGCTTCGTGCATGATTTCCTTTCTCTCTTTCCTATATCGGAAGCGATTTCTGATTTTTGAGAATAGAATGATTTTTAGGGCAAAATTTATATGGGGTTCGGATTTTAGGCTTGAGTGAGGAAGCGAGAAGAGTTTTCCAAAAGCATGGAGAGAAAGAAAATGGCCTTGGGCCTGGTTCTGTTAAGGCTAAATTCTAATTTGCCTATTATTTTCTCTTTTAACTCATTTGTAAATAAATTTCAATCTATTGAAGTTAATTTGCATTTCATAGTACAAAATTATATTCCGAGAATTGGATAATTTTATTCATCTCGATGTTCGATTATTTATTTTCACTTTTTGGTCATGTAACAATTATTTACAATTTAAAATATTTTAAATTCAATTAAAATAATCAATTCATATTCAACAAATTATCCAAAATGAATTTATTAATTTAATTCAATTTATTAAATCAAAATTTTCTATTAAATAAAATTTAATTAACTTAAAATTTATTTTCAAAATATAATAATTAAATATCGAATTCAGATATTTATATTTTAATTAAATTTATTTAATTATACGACACATAAAGCAGGGTTGTTTTAAGCCTCCGCTCTCTTCCTATCCTAATCATCATCTACAACATCTCACAATACATCACAATCCAGTATCCCTTCGGTCACTCCATCCCAAATGACATCAAACTCAACCACCTAAACAAAGCAATCACAACACACAAATAAACATTCATGACTCGACAAATCAAGGTCTCCACAAATTACCCATGTTGGCCGAACCACCCACTAAGTCTGGAACAACCAAAAGTCGGCTACCATGTCAGGACTCAACCCTGACCTATCTACTATGTCACTGGATGTAAAAAGGGTCTAATATCAATATCAAACAAAATACATAGAGGTATAACATAATTGGAAAGCATACCTCGGATAATGATGCTCTTCCCTTTCTCCTTCGCCGAAGGAGCAGATGACAAAGTAGAAATAACGCTCAATGCATAAGTAGACACATCATGCTTACTCCTCTGTAGCTTTACACAGTCCTTTATATGCCCAGTCTTGTTGTAGTTAAAACACTTCTTGCCCTCAACTTTACAATTCTTACTCAGGTGGCCTCTTTCTCCACAGTTAAAGCAAGTAAGTTTCTACTTGCCTTTCTTCTTGGCATCTTTATTCTGTAACTGCTTTCTCTTACTGTTCCATTTCTTTTTGCCTCCACTACCTTGTTGCAGTTTTAGCTCTTCCTTAACCATAATAGCCGATTTAGACTTGGAGAACAAACTCTTCTGGCAAAGATATTTCTCTAAAAGCCTCTTAAATGGCTACTCGATGTGACTCACAAACTTTCAAATAGTCATCCAAACCTAAAAGAAACTTCTCATTCTCCCTCAATGGATTGTCAATGAAAGACATCCCATATTTTGATAGAGCGTTGGCTACATACTCAGAGATAGACATGTCTCCTTGCTTCAAATTAGTTAATTTCCTGACTAGCACCGACTTTTGAGTAGCTAAAATAAACTTCTCTTTGAATTAAGTTTTTAATTGGTCTTAATTTGACTAATCCTCGAGTGTAGCAAATCCGATAGCGTTTCAGTACTTCATGGCTCTCCTTGAAGCTGTCGGGAAGCATCACATCACCCATTTCGAGGCCCAAAACTAAGTGCTATAAACGCTGCAATCATCCATAGTATTAATTTTCGGTGACAAAATACAGCTGCGTTAATTGTACCAATAATCAGAAGCATATGAGTATGAAAATTTTCAAACATAATTTAATAATCTGTTTTCACATTTCATTTCACAAATAAAATTTCATGCTCATTACATAATCCCATTCGATCCCACGTTTAGAGAAAATATAATTATTACAAAATATTCCAAGAGCGACATATGAAGATGCCCCCTTGGTTGATCAGAGTTTACTACTACTTGACAATTATAATTTCTATCATTACATCCATTCAAACAAAATGAACTACATAGCGGATCAAATAAAACTCCTAATATAGCTAGCCTGCCTCCTACACGTCTGCAGAAGCTTACTTGTCTAACTAGAAACCTGAAATCCCTTACTTCCAACCTGCTCCATTGAGTACCTGAGAGTTTACGGGGAAAACAAGAGACTTTGGATCAGACAAACAGTCTGGTGTGAATAATAACCTACCAACGCGAATCAAAATAGATATCGAGTGAGATTACAAGGCTAAGCGGAATGGGTTTTCCCTCACTAGCATCTTAACCAGAACAAATCAACCATATAATGTGCTCTTGCATCCATAATGGTTAGACATAATACATACGCATTTGCAAACATGCAGCATACATTGAACTACTCAGCCCAATTTATTTGACTATCCATCTTATTTTATCTGACTATATGTATTAAATTCTAATGGTTGTCCGTCTTATATTTATATGGACTACCCATCTCATGTATAAACATTATGTGGATTATCTATCCCCTACCATATGGACTGCCCATCAAACATGGTTTTACTATTTAAATAATTTGGACTATCCATCACAGATGTTCCATTTATCTAAGATAATGTGGACTATCCACCACATCTCAAAGTTTTCCTAGGATGGCTATGAACCCTTCATTAACTATATAGAGATTATCAATCTCTGACATCATGTGGACTATCCATCATACATTCCATAGTTTTCCTGGGGTGACTATGAACCCATAAAATATCAATTTATAATTAGGTTATAATTTTATTCTCCCAAGTGCTCAACCTATGTCTTTGGTATCCCCAATTAGGTTGTATAACCCTTAAACTTATAACATCTCAAAGCGATATGCATTGGTATCCCCAATGATTAATGTTGACATTATAAAATAAAACACGTTGGTGTCCCTAATGAATAACGTCAAATTCATAAACTTACGGCATATAGAAATATAAAACATTGGTATCCCTAATGAATAATGTCAAAATCATAAGCCTATGGTTTCCCACCATTAATATAACAATATAAAGGACTAACGACATTCATGATGCAATAACAACATCGAACCTCTATTCGAGGTTAGAAAACAGAATTTTAAATTTTTATCATAAGGCTAACTGCCGAAATCATAAGGTTATCGACTTTTTAAAACATATGCTATCATGCCATTCAAAACTTCCCTTTAGTTTACATTAAACAAGGCCTTGCCCGCATTAAAATAAAGAGATGCGGCATCAATACTGCACGACATAGATTACTTACAGCATTAACACTATAATGTTGAAAATGTAGTACTTCGGCTATTATGCCACATACATAGGAAAATTAGCGGCATCATTGCCATAAAACAATTTATACCGAAATTGATGACATGTGGCTTCAAAACCTTTAACACTTTAATAATGACTTCATAAAACAATGCCACAACTTAAGGGTTGTTAGCATGCAGCATTATTGCCTAAATACAGTTAACACTGAAAACAATTGATACCAAAAATAATGTCATGCGGCATTGGTGACGTGCGACATCATCTAAAACCATGGGGAAGACTTACGGCATAAATTTAAGAAATGCTGAAAACTATCGGCATTGATAACTCACGACATCAATATATCATATACCCACATGAAACGGTATTCCCATAACATCAGGGCGGATGCATGACTCAATGCATCACATACTTATGGGATGCATATCACATGCATTGCTTCATGTCAATGCTGCCTATTTCCGATATCACTTACAATTGTAAAGTGATATTGTCTAGTGTCAATGCCGAATTCCATGGCAGTGGTGCATATCGGTGACATTGTCATAATTATCATAAAAATCGTTTTATTTCTATTAAATGTAATTTCTTTTTACCAAATTTTATTCCTTGTCAAATTTCTATTGGTTGAAAACAAACTCCACCAATTTCTTTTCAGAAAGCTGCCACAAATCAGTTTCACACTTCCATAAAAATTAATCAACTCAATTAATTAATATTAATTTGTATGCTTTTCTAGCATAATAAATTCATAATCACTTGGGAAAAATTCCCAAAATTCACCAAAAATCAGAATTAAAATATTCTTTCATCTATAAAAATTTCAAGGCCAAAATATTTATTTAATTATTTGTAATAATTAAAACACAAAATAAATACTATTTCCTCCTTAGGAAATTCATAAAATATTCGTCTTAATTTGGAAAATTATGAAACTTAAAACCATCTCCAAAATAATGTTTTACACAACATACCAGAAATCAAGTCGATTGGAGATCAAAAACTTAGATTTTACCCATAAAACCCGTATAAATAATTCCATAAAAATTTCATGACTCATTATTCTATCTAAACAATGATCATATATCCATAACATAGCAAGAACAATCGAAACAATTCAAAAATTAGCCTTAACTGAATTTAAACAAAAATAATAGAGATGGTTTATTATTGTTTACCTTAAGTTAGATGTTGGAGTTGAGATTTAATGGAGTTTATTTTCCTTAAGCTTTATCTTTCGAACCCCCTTTTATTCCTTCTTCTTTTTACCATGATTAATGACCGACCCTATATTCCTTTGTGATTGTTTATGATTGTAAAATGAGAATGAATGATAGGGTGATGGTTTAAGGGATAAAAATGTGATCTATTCCTATTCTTCTCTTCTCATTTATTCTTTCTTACAATATTAAGTTTAAAAAATCTTATTACTTAATTAGTTAAGGCCCGACCTTGTTAATTATCAAATTTCATCCCCATGTCCCACTTCATTATTCTGTTTAATCTATCCAATTAAATTTCCTGAATAATGTTAAACTAAAATTTGGGGTGTTACCGACTCCCCTCCTTAAAGAATTTCATCCTCAAAATTTAGTAAGGGCCACACAAAAAGTATATCAAACATGCAACCAACTGTAACAGGCAATGCTAATATATCCTACCAGCTACAAAGACTATATAACGAATATAGAACATACCATCATAACAACTCAGGATAAGTATCCCTAAACTTGTCCTCTGTCTACCAAGTATAGTCTTTCTCGTTGTCACTCCATTGGACTTTCACCACCCTGACTGTCTTGTTCCTTAGCTTTTTCTCATCTTTTGTTACAACATGAACTGGTTGCCTGACAAAGTCAGATTTGGTTCTACTTCTAAATCTTCCAAAGTTGTTGGAGCGATAGTAGTCTCTGGATCATGCATATACTTTCTAAGATGAGAAATATGAAAAAAATTATGGACTCCTGTCAAACTACTCGGTAGCTCTACTCGGTACACGAGTTTCTTGATCCTCTCTATAATAGGGAATGTTCCAATATATCTACGTGCCAGTTTCCTTGACTTTCCAAATTGTATCACACCTTTCATTGGTGATACCTTACTAAAAACATGATCTCCAACTGAGAACTCTAGATCCTTACACCTCGTATCTGCATAACTTTTCTGCTTGGACCGAGCCTGCTTCATCCGTGCTCGGATCAACTCAACCTTTTACGTGGCTTCTCTCACAATATCTGAACCAAGAACCAATCAGTCTCCGGTCTTCAACCAACACGCTGGTGATTTGCATGGCCTTCCATACAAAGCTTCACATGGTGCCATTCCTATATTAGTCTGATAACTATTATTATAGGGAAACTCAACTAAGTGCAAATGGTCTTCCCATGAACCACCAAAATCTAGTAAACAAGCTCTCAACAAATCTTCAAGTACGTTATTAACTCTCTTTGTTTGCCCATCCTTCTATAGGTGTTAAGCGGTACTCATCTTAAGCTTGGTACCAAATACCTCTTGTTGACTTTTCCATAACTCACTTGTAAACAAAGTATCTTTATCACTGACTGTATTAATAGGAAACCCATGTAGTCTAACAATATTTTTCATAAACAACTTAGCCAATATAGGTGTCGTCCTTGTCGACTAAATGGGAATGAAGTGTACACTCTTGGTTAGTCTATTCACTACAGCCCAAATACTTTCATTTCCCCTATTCGACCCTGACAGCTTATCAATAAAGTTCATGGATATATAATCCTATTTACAAACTGGTATATTTAAAGATTGAAGCAAACCACTTGCCTTCTGATGCTTGGCTTTTACTTAGTTTCAATTTACACATTGCTGTATCTATGAGCCTACATTCCTTTTCATACCTTCCCTGAAGAAATTCCTCTTCATATCTTGATACATCTTAGTTCCTCGGGATGGATAGTAAACTTCAATGATGACATTCCCTAAGAACTTACTTCCTTAGGTCACCAACATCTAGAACACACAATCATCCCTTCTTTCTTAACCATCCATTCTAGTAAAGACTAAAATCCTTTAAATCATCGATCTTAGTTCCATCTTCCAATCTTCTAATCCTTTCGATTAGCAATGGATTATCTCTCTGCTTAGAAGCAATCCTTTCGATCAATACCGGTCGAATTTCTAAATATGATAATAAGGCAGTACTTTGACTAGAACTATCAGTCAATCTTAACTACACACTACAAGTAATCAATGCCTCTAAATCTTGCCATTCTGCCAACATAGCTAATACCACATTCTGATATTTTCAGCTAAGTGCATCAGCAACTTTATTTTCTTTCCCTGGTGTATACTCAATACCGAAATCACAAGCTGCTAAAAACTCCAGCCTTCTTTGTTGTCTCGTATTCAACTCCTTCCAAAAGAATAAATACCGCAAGGACTTATGATCCATATATAACTTGAACATTTCTCCTAAAGGATAGTGTTTCCACACCTTCAAAGCAAAAATTACAACTGCTAACTCCAAATCGTGAGTCGGATACCTAATTTCATATGGTCTGAGCTATCGAGAAACATAGGCAATCACTTTACCTCTTTGCATTAACACAGCTCCTAATCATGTTCCACACGCATCTGTATACACCACCGTTACCATTTGGTACAACTAACACGAGCACATTCATCAACAAATTCTTTAACTTAAGGAATGCCTCTTGACATTTACTTGACCAAATAAACTTTACGTTCTTCCTGGTTAGTTTAGTCAGAGGCACTATTATCCGAGAGAAATCCTTGATGAATCTCTGGTAATAACCAGCTAATTCAAGAAAACTTCTTATCTTGGTCACCGTCTTGGGTCTCTTTCAATTATTTATAGCTTTAATTTTAGCTAGATCCATACTCAACCCTTCTTTTGAAACTACATTTCTCTTTTCCAGAAATGATACTTTGAAAACTTCGCTTTTAGTTGATGCTGCCTCAACATTTCAACTACTATTCTAAGATAAATTTCATGATCTCTCTCATCCTTAGAATATATCAAAATGTCATCAATGAACACCAACACGAACCGATCCAATTGCTCTTGGAAAATTCGATTCATCAAGTCCACAAAGAAAGGAGACGCATTAGCCAAAACCACTCTTACAGAAAGCCGTCAATGGAACACTATACTCCGCCATCCTCAATTGATGGAACCGTGTCGCCAAATCCAACTAGAAAAATACTTTGGCTCCACTTAACTGATTAAAATAAATAATCAATTCTCGGTAGAGGATACCGATTCTTTATCATCTTCTCATTCAACTTATGATAATCGATACACAATCTCAACGACCCATCTGGTTTCTTCATGAACACCACGGCTGCTCCCTAAGGCGAACTCTTAGTCCAATAAAACTCTTTCCTTCTAAGTCCTCTAGCTGCACCTTTAACTCTTTCATCTCTCTGCTAGGTGGTCTACTCGCGGGTTTAGCTCTAGGTACAAGATCTATATGAAACTCAATAGGTCGTTTCGGCGGTAGTCCTATAACGAGCTCAAAAACATCTGTAAATTCTCTTACAACCAAAACCCAACTTATCTCACCTTCCATCTCAGTTGCACCCAATAAAGATAAACCTCTAAACTCGAATTCTCAACTGAGTATACAATTTGGTCACTACTTTCATGGTGTCTCAATGATATTTTCCTATCCTAGCAAAGTATCTTTGCACCATATTTGCTTAAGCCATCCATACCCAAAATATTCCCAAATCCTATAAATTCAAACACAAACAAATTACAGACAGAAGTATAACCTAACAACTCAATTTCTAACTAGTCACATCTCATCCCCAGAGTTGCATACCCTTCTATTGGATTCGCAACCCTTAAGGAAGTAACAGGGTATGTTGGTTCTAATTCTAACTTGTCTACCAAATATTGAGAGATAAAAGAATGCGATGCACCTATATCAAACAATACTCTAATGGGTATGCTATTAATCAAAAGCGTACCTTCCATCACAGACTTTCCTTGCACAATAGCAGTCGATCTAGAAGTTGATGGTTCCAAAGCAAAGGCCTTTCCTTTTTCCGCCTTGGCCTCTTTTGGACATTTATTGTAATGCCCCACCTATATACCCATATTAATAAAGAGTATTACTACATAATACTGTCTAGTAACATGGAGAATGAGGCGATGTGTGTGAAGCACATGTGAATATTCCCCTGGACTAACAATGAATACGTCACATAATATAAAAATCACCCACCTTGACATAAATAGTCTCTGTACAAACCAATATGTGGTGTTTAAGGATAGAACAATACATAATATAAAATAAATTATAGAGAACAAAGAGTCATCAATACAGTGATGAAAATATAATACATCATATTAGTATAAGTGGGATATAAAAAGTCAAATTCCCACCGAAACTCAAATATATACAAAATTAATTTGATACATCTAATCCAACATCATATACATAAACGAGTCCAAATACATAAACTACAATATGACTAATATTCCATTCTCCAACTAAGCCCAATAAGCCAATTTGGTCTCATTCAGACTGACTTGAATATTATATAAATGATAAATGGGTCAGACTATGTCTAGATTCAATGGTGAGAATATAACGATATCTCAAGGAATAATATACTTAACATAATAAGAAATCCCATCATGAAAGGAATAATCAAACATCCACAACACATCCAACAACATCCATAACTCATCAAACATCAAAACATCCATCATCCATCAAACATCCATCGCACACATCGCACACATCACGCACTGCATACATCGCAAACAGCACACCAAAAACATCAATTATTCATACTTATTTAACAGTATTAAATTTATTCATTTTATTCTTCATTATTAATTTCATTAGTGCTACTGCTATTATATGAGCTGTTATTATTGCTATTGCCAAAAGCCGAGTCTAGACCTGAGCCTCAATGCTTCTTAAGTGCAAAGGGAGACCCAACTCCTAATATTTTTGTGAGCATCCTCACTAGTCTTTAGTTGCACAATACATCACACAACGCTTCCTCGTTTCCGCGCCTCCTCGCTCCTCGCTCCTATCGCCAACCTCCTCACTCGTTTTGAATTCGTCTCATTGGCCCATGCAGCAGACTACGACCATGCGACGAGAGGGCCATATCGCCGTAACCATTTAGGATCGACCCCATGGTCGGTCAAGTTAGGATGAGGCTAGCAAAAGTACCTTTGGCCGTCACTTCCTCATTGGGACTTCGTACTCCTCGTTCCTCTCAAAAGCGAAGATAATCATAATCCCACTTTAAATTAAAATAAGTGATAATATTATTTACTTAACACGTTAAATCATAAATCCAAATAATATCAATTAATATGGGTGTATAATCTAGAATAATCCACTGATATCCAAATATCAAATACTCGGTCCTTTATGAATCATTAGACATCGCGTTTGTGTTGAATAAATAAATACACCCCACAACATAGCGCCTAGTGAAATATAATTATATACACAACACCCTCAATTAATCAACATTAAATAAATTTCCGCTTCGCTTATTAAGTCAGTCTCGCTTAAATCGCTTTTATGTTCATTATTTTTCAATTTTTATTATTTTATTATTCAACACAATGGGTAATTTTACTTCATCTCATTCATAGCAGACAAATCAACAATCATCCGTTCACATCAATGTATTATTTATTTAATTAGCATTTAACGAGATGAAGATTTTTATTTCAATATACTTTAATTCATTTTTACCTCTTATTATAAAGATACTTCATTTAACTTTAATCATAAAACATTCCTTTTATTTATTTCTTCTCTTTTAAAATAGTAATTATTGATTCTCACATCTAATTTAAAAATCCATAATTCAAAATAAATTATTTGGTTTCAAAGAAACTTTCCATTTAAACCCATAAATAAATTTTGAAACCCCAAATTTATTTTCACTTCAAATGTCCTTTTTAATAATATCGGAATACTTCAAAGGAATTTATATTTTCCAATTACTTTTAAAATCTCACCGAAAATATTTTTGATTCAAAATATTTGCAAATCTAAATATATCACTTCGAAATAATTATTTAAAACCCTTCTTTATTTCAAACACTTCTTTTTAAGCTACTAATCCATAAATAATAATAATAAGATATTACTTCCAAAATTCATTTCATATTTTATAAAAAATGTTACTTTCCATTCAATAAATAAAATAATTTGCATTCATCTAACCATTACTTCAAAATATCATTTTATAAATTTTCATCTTTTAATTCAAATTATTCATCATTATATAAATATAAATTTCAAACTTCATTTCACAAATATCTTCTAAGTATTATTATAATCACCATTATATAAAAATACAAATCTTCAAAATTTCCTTATTTTATCCGAAATCCCTAAATTTATCCTTTCCTAAAATAATTTCCAACTGAAAATCCTTAAAATTATTAATCTATATATATTTAATTCAAAGTTATTTCGTTGTCAAATTCTCCATTAATCTAATATCTCAATACTAAATAAAACATCATTCCAAAATTTGCTATTTACTTTCAAATTATTTCTCATCTTTTAAAAAATCATCTAGAATTCACTATTTATCCCCAAATTTATTTTTTTATTTCAAATTTACATCTTTTAATTTATTTACCTCCTTTCTGAAGAATTTCAAATTCCATTCAATTATTTTCGAACATCTAATTTTTACTCAATAATCACAAATCAACAATCTAGCAACAATCATCACAACATCACGTAAATCATATTTAGCCCATCCAATTCAAACGAAATCGATCATCAATCATCAACAAATAACTAATTCCTTTCAATAAATCAATAATCCAATTAACCAAGGAAATCAAGAAAGTAAATGGGGGCTTATGCATCAATAAAAAGAAATAAACCTAGTTGTGAGTGAGATTAACTCACTAAAATTCTGTCGAAATCCTTCACTGTCATGCATTTGACTTTTACATCACACGCTACACCACCCAGCCATCCTCACTCGGTCTAGTATCATGACGCTACCTTCATTTCATCATCTATTAGACCCGAGCTCCACCAATCTAGAGTCCACCTCGCTCCAGGTTGCAGTTGTATGAACGCAGCCACCCTCCTTCCAGTTATAGTCGCTCCATCATCGGTTGCATCCATTGACTATCACACCTAGCACCTCAATTGATCCACCACCTCCAGAACCTGCAACCCAATCACACCTAAGTAGCCTCATCGACATCATTTCTCTAATATCGCTCCACCTCCAACCGCAGTGCACGCCTCCAAGTTGCCTACCATTAAATTGTTCATCGCGACTTCCCTAAATCAATCGCGTCACCGAGCTCTTCCAAGTTGCGTTCACCTGAATTTGAACATTGCCATAACTTGTCGGGCATACCAAGTCGTATCGACTTCACCCCCAACTGCCTTAGTCGCTATAGTCTCTATCCCTAACGCCGACGTCATCGTCGATTTGACCAAACCTACTCGCAACTTTGATTCCTCTTTTTTCTTTTTTCAAAGAGATTGCGATTTTTGATTTTGATGAAAGGATTGGGGCTAAATTTGATAAAAGGGTTCGGGTCTTAGTCAATCGCATCTAATGAGTACTCGAGAGTTTGAGGGAAAAAAACTTTGGGTCAGATAAATAGCCTGGTGTGAATAATAACCCACCATCCCGAACCAAAATAGATATCTAGTGAGACCACGCCGCTAAGCGGAACGGGTTTTCCCCTCACTAATATCTTCACCAAAAAAAATCAACCATATATCGTGCCCCTACATCCACAGTGGTTATACATAATAAATAAACATTTGTAGACATGCGACATACCGTGGACTATCCATCCTAATTTATTTGACTATCCATCTTATTTTCATCTGACTATCTGTCTCAAATTCAAATGACTGTCCATTTTATATTTATGTGGAATACTCATCTCACATATAAACATTGTATGGATTATCTATCCCCTACCATATGGACTACTCATCAAACATGGTTTTATTATTTAAATAATGTGGACTATCCATGACACATGTTCCATTTATCTAAAATAATGTGGACTATCCATCACACATCTCATAATTTTTCTAGGATGACTATGAACCCTTCATTAACCATATAGAGACTATCCCTCTTTGGCATTATGTGGACTATCCATCATAGATTCCATAGTTTTCCTAGGATAACTAGGGACCCTTAAAATATCAATTTATAATTAGGCTATAACTTTTTTCTCCCAAATGCTCAACCTATGTCTATTGGTATACCTAATTAGGTTGTATAACCCTTAAACGTATAACATCTCAAAGCAATATGCATTGGTATTCCTAATGAATAATGTCGAAATTATAAAATAATATATGTTGGTGTCCCAATTAATAATGTCAAATTCATAAACTTATGGCGTATAGAAATATAAAAACTTTGGTATCCCCAGTGAATAATGTCAAAATCATATGCTTGTGGTTCCCTACCATTAATGTAGCAATATAATGGACTTACGGCATTCATGCCGTAAAAACAATATAGAATTCTAGCTAAGGTTAGAAAACAAAGTTTTAAATTTTTATCATAAGGCTAACTGCCGAAATCATAAAGTTATCGACCTTATTAAAACATAGGCTATCATGCTATTTAAAACCTCCCTTTAGTTTACATAAAATAAGGCATCCCCGACATTCAAATAAAGAGATGCGGCATCAATACTGCACGACATAGATTACTTACAACATTAACAATATGATGTCAAAAATGTAGTACTTTGGCTATTATGCCGCATACATAGGAAAATTAGTGGCACATAACACAATTTATACCGAAATTGATGACATGCGGCATAACCTTTAACACTTTAATATTGACTTCATAAAACAATGCTGCAACTTAAGGGTTTTTGGCATGCGGCATTATTGCCCAAATATAGTTAACATTGAAACAATTGATACAAAAAATAATGGTGTGCGGCATTGGTGACTTGTGGAATCATTAGAAACCATGAGGAAGACTTGCAGCATAAATTTTAGAAATGCTGAAAATTGTTGGCATTTATTACTAATGACATAAATATATCATATACCCACGAGAAGCAATATTCCTATAACATCAATGGCGGATGCATGACTCAATGCATCACACACTTACGACACAAGTGTCACATGCATTGCTTCATGTCAATGCCGCCTTTTTTCGATATCATTTACAACTATAAAGTGATACCACCTATTGTCAATGCCGAACACCATGTCAATGCCGCATATCGTTGGCATTATCGTAATTCTCATAAAAACTGTTTTATTTCTATTTAAAGACATTTCTTTTTACCAACTTTTATTTCTTGTCAAATTTCCATTGGTTGAAAACAAACTTTACCAATTTTTTTTCAAAAAGCTGCCACAAATCAATTTTACACTTCCAAAAACATTAATCAACTCAATTAATTAATACCCTTTGTTAATATTAATTTATAAGCTTTTCTAGCATAATAATTCATATAAATTCATAATCACTTCGAAAAATTTCCCAAAATTCACCAAAAACCAAAATTATCATATTCTTTGATCTATAAAAATTGAGGCCAAAATAACTATCTAATTATTTTTAGTAATTAAAACCAAAACAAATACTATTTCGTCCTTTGGAAATTCATAAAATATTCATTTTAAGTTGGAAGGGTATGAAATTAAAAACCCATCCCAAAATAATGCTTTACACAACATTTGAAAAATCAAGTCGATATGAGATCTAAAACTTAGGTTTTACCCTTAAAACTCATCTAAATAATTCCATAAAAATTCCATAAATCGTTATTCTATCCAAACAATGATCATACATCATAACAAGGAAAAAACAATCAAAACAATTCAAAAATTACCTATAACCGAATTTAAACACAAAATAATAGAGATGGTTTATTATTATTCACCTTAAGTTAGATGTTGGAGTTAAGATTTGAAGTTTAGTTCCCCTAAGCTTTATCATCCTAATCCCCTTTGATTTCTTTTCATTTTTCCTTGATTAATGACCTGCCCTATATTCCTTTGTGATTGTTTATGATTGTAAAATGAGAATGAATGAGCGAGCGAGGGTTTAAGGGATAAAAATGAGATCTATTTTCTATTTTTCCCTTCTCATTTATTCTTTCTTATGTTAATTTTAAAACAGTCTTATTACTTAATTAGTTGAGGCCTAGCCTTGTTAATTATCAAATCTCATCCTCATGTCCAACTACATTATTCTATTTAATATATCTAATTAAATTTCTTGAATAATGTTAAATTAAAATTAGGGGTGTTACAGGAAGCTGACCTCCTCTTCATAGCATCATATATCCAATTTAAGGTCACTAAAAATCCTTTTGTAAGTGTCCAACCAATCTTACATTTCCGTAACTGATTTTGTTCCTTGGAATTATTTGCCACCGAGACTTGCAAAGTCCTTATTTAGCTTAGCAAAATCAACTCTAGGTGTCTGCACTTGAGCACCACCACCAATAAGAACATTTGGAGCGTCCACTTGGGCATTTTGCAACATATTCACCATCATTGTGTTGAACACCACCTATAAGTTATGGTTACATCGGGCCCGCTCCTTCTTCGACTCTAAAGATGGAGTTCCTCGCAATGTTTCTTGTATGCCGGCACATTGTTGATCTGTAACAAGAATGATTAGTCTCTCATAAAAAACTGCATCAATGGTTCTCGTGTGTGCATGCAACTTATATAATATGTATATACTACCATATAGTTTTGAAAACCAATATATATATATATATATAACAAGTACATTCTCTCTCGTATACACACACACACTCTCGATCCAGTTAATGGTGATAACTCTTTCCCTATCTCAACTGGACCATGGTATCTACTTAGGTTAATCATGTAAGCTAAGCTCTGATATCAAATGTGACGAACGCCCTACACCACCGGCACCCAATATGACTATATAGTTCGCTGTTGCGGTGTCCGCTCGATGCATGGCGATTGTCAAGGTTGTGAAGTAAATAAAATAATCACAGAATCTATCATACATATATCTCATAGTGCATCGAATAAAATATAAAGTAACGACCCACAATTCCGTATATTTTAAGTTGACAATAAACCACACATGTCCAACTCAATTTGAATGAAAAGGTGGATAGTTATGGGGAAAAGAAAATAAAGACATAGAACAGAATCTTACACGATTGAAATAACATATATTATTTCAACATATAATCCTTACGGCGGAAAATTTTTAGATACATTTATCAGAGTTTAACTTAACATCAACATGGATGTTTATAGATCTCTGTCCCTACAAATGCAGAATACAATATTACATAAGTGTGGTGGAAATGGATAACAACCTTCAGAAGAATCCACTAGCTCCATGCTCCGAGCTCTTTCAAAATGCTCCAAACAAAACCTGACCACTAGGCTGCTTGGAAAAATAGGGCACCAGAGTCTAAGGGAAAGGAAACAAACTCTGGGTCAATCATGGGACCGGTGTGAGAAACTCAAAATACGAGTATTTGAAAACAAAGGGTATTTCATAAGATCACGCCGCATATAAACACGGAACAAATTTTTACATTATGATAACCTAATCATTTCTACGTAAAATCCAGTGATATTATTTTTAATGACATTCTTTGAAAAATCTTTCAAAAAAACATATTCAAATAGCCGAAATTGTTATATTTGTTAAATTTGACAGCATAATAGGTTTACAACTAAGTCGAAGGCACCTATTGGAGAATGTATTTCCACTGAATAATGAGGTAAGGGACTACCTCCCATGTAGTACATTTCTAGAGGAATGAACCGAGGCCACCAACAGATGGTCCTCTGCGAATTAAGACCGGCCTACCCAAGACCAATAGATGGTATAGATAGCAGCGAATATGATATTACCCCGACCGTTCCCAACCACTCTGAGACGTCTCATAGCATAAACAACAAAATTTAAACCTGACGTTATAGCGGGTAGAAATAAATAAATCTAGAAAGATGATATCATAGCCTAATGGTTGCGGACCACATAGCCTTAAAACAACCCATGTTTCGCAATTCCCCGGGTGTGAGGTTTGAGGTAACGTCTGCCTTTCTTAGAAAACTTTCACTTAAAATGCCACATTGCCTTTTCCAACAACATGCTATTGATTTCAACAAAAGTACAACCATCGAGCTCGTACGTCTTATAAAAGGGTGTTAAGCATAAAAGGGGTTACCTCCTACACCACCAAATATATGTACATTTGTAGAGATCAATGCACTGTGATCTTAGAAATGCAATGTCAGACATACATCCATACAAGTTGTCCAGTAAAAGGACAAAACGAAGGCACACTCCTACCACATCCTATCGGCATCACCCTTTGGATTAGTAGTGAGTAGTCCTTGCATACGAAGATCCCAGAACGAAGGGACCACTGCTATTTATTTATCCCTGGAGCTACTCTGAAATTATCAACAAGAAGTCCTTCCGCTATGAAGATCGTCGTCTTCAACTTCATTATCTTTAACATGTCTTCACTTTCGAACTTGTAAATTGGTTCGAAGTGGTTTACGGATAGGAATTTGTCCAAATCTGATTCTGGTTCCTCTAAATCAATCATCGATAAAAAGATGTTAAGTAGGTGGGTGATTAATATTCCATTGATTAGTATCTTGTTATTCAAAATATCTTCTTAGAGATATATATCTTTTTTTAAACCATTTCATTTCAGTATACACAGGATCATTAAACCTCATTTATTAAAAAAATTTAATTAAAACCTTTTTAAATCGTGGATTAATTCAAAATCATTTCATCCTTTACACAAGAAAATATCTCCAGATAATTTATTTAAATCTTAAAAAATATTTCTTATTTCCAATTCATAACTTTAAATGGGTCAAAAACAATGTTATTTAAGACATCGTTTACTGTAAACCCAAAACTATTAAATTTAAGTAAAAGGATCTATAGGAATTAAAATAATTCCAAATCATTTATTTAAATCTTGAAAAAAGATTCTTATTTCCAGCACATATATTTTTAATAGGTTGAAACCTTTTATCTAAGATGGTAAATCCAAATTAGTTAGTATTCGAGTAAAATGGATCCATAGAAATTATACTAATTTTACTCGATACTAATTTCCGTATTCAACTTGTATTATTCATCAAACAACGGTGGAATCACCTTTTAAATTCATATGATTAGTACAAGTTCCCTCCTTAGAATTTAACACTAAGTATAAGAAGAATATCTCTATTCAATCCAAGTTGCAATTAATTAATTATAAAAATTAAATCTTTTATACTTATCCTGTTTCCGACAATTTGACCTTATCTATCTCTCGCTCAGGAAAGAGGCCAGGTGAGCCAAGGCACTGGTTTCTTCTGAACATCTCCTTATTTTAATCACCTCACATCCAGATCTCATGAATAGAAAATTATAGTCTACTCATCGGCTTTTAGAGCTAAGACTAAATCACTTGATTATAATAGCTTTCTTTAAATCATTTATTTAAACTCTTTTAAATAAATTATAAAACCTCCAAGTCATCTTTAAAATAATTAGTTATTTATTTGAAAATATTTATAAAAGATTTGGGAAAGAATACTTAAGTTTAAAGCCATATTTCAAAAGTTATTAAAAGTGCTACAAAAAGTGTTGCGAATAGTGCTACGAATAGTGCTTTTGAGGCTTATTTGATCAAAACAACTTTTCTATCATTTAGAAATCCATTTTTATAACTCAAATCACTTATAAAATATTTTAAAATATTTATAGAATTATTCCATATTTTTATAGAATTAAAAATACCAATTTTGAAGAATTTATAGCTTTGGTTTCCGAACTAGCAAACCGCGACAATTTTGAAAACTTGTTTTGCTCAATTTCAAAATCTACTAACGAAATCTCTAACCTTTTCTTTTGTTTGAAAAGTATGATTATAAGAGTTCAGAAAATTCTTATTACAAAGAATTCCGACTTTGAATTCATCGTATAAATGGAATTAACTTTCTACGGCGCGAAATCGCAAACTATCGTTACGCGACGCGCCTATTTTAACTCAATTTTCATATTCTTTCCAAACTTGGTCAGAACACTTTTCAATATTTATAAAACATTTCTAAATCATTTCAAACCATTTTAAAGAGGTTTATCAGGCTCATATACACCATTTCATTTAATAAAGGGAAGTGATTTCCTTCGTGATATTCGACGTGTATTAACGTGACTTGTTAACATCATTAAAAAACTATAGTAACCTGCCAAACTTGATGATCAAAGCATAGTAAACTTCCACAACAATCATATCACATCATCATTATCATGTGTGTGTATATATATAAAGTTATATAGAGTTTTCTCACCTTTATTGGATATCAAACTTAGGAAAACGGATAATAGCTTCGCTACGATCGAACCAAAGTCTATGGAGTCATGCTCAGGACCTTGGGAAAGCTTATCCTAGCTTGGAAGTGGAGGTGGGCTCGGCTTTGGTGATGCAGGGTGGCGGCTATGTGTTGTGAAGGAGGAAATGAGGTGATTGCACTTAGTTTTGAAGTGGATTGCTAATATATGCATACTATATTAATTTAATTTCTTTTGCAATATTTGTCTTCGTAGTTTTCTTAAGGTAGAAAGCCATTGAAAATCTTGAGAATGAGGAAGAAGATGAAGTAGAATAGTATGTCAAATTATGAAGCGAATGGTGGGTATTTATAGAAAAGTTTTGCACCAAAAATATCATGATATTATTTCCTTACCTAAGCATGCTTGCATCACCATATTACCTCATCCCCTCCCATCAATATTTAGCCGACCATGAAGCCCACTCCCCCCTCCACGCGCTTGGCTTTTGATGTGATGTGGTGCTTTGTTTTTATCTCTTGTTTATACATAAGGAGTTTGTATATATACATATGTGTTTAGATATTTTCTTTGCTTGATTTGACTAATTCCTAAACATAATTAAATGTACATGTGTATACATTTGTATATGTGTTCATGTATGTGTATATGTATCATAACATTGTATTGATTTGTTTACAACTTCTATACATTAAACCGTTACGAATTCCAATTCTGATTCCCGATCACATTTCCAGTTTTTAGTTAAACTATATATATATATTAATAATAAAAACTTGAGAATATATTTTTCATCATTTTAAATGAATTAAAATGATCTCACTTGAATTATAAAACCATAATATTGATATTAAACAAATGTTAACAGAAGTGCTATGTATCGATAAAGCGATATCAATTTTCCTTATATTTTTAAATCAATTATATAACTTCACAAAACTACTATAAATGATTTACTACCACTTTATAACTAATCAAAAGGAATTATTAGCATATTCAAACAACTATTTTATTATTTAAACTTAACTTGAATTTCTGGAGAAATATATAAAAGCGATGACATCTTTGGTGATGTCATAAATACATTTAATTTCAAAAATAAAATAAATAATTTTATTTCATAATTTTGTTCAAATAGACATATTAGTGAATGTATCCAGGCTTGTGCACTCAAAATCTGAAAAAATCTCCTTTCTATTGAAAATCAATTTATCGATGAAAATTTGTGTACGAAGCACGTGCTTTATTTATGAAACTATATTCCACAATTGTATGTTATAACAAGTTTCGTATCATAATTTCAGGGTTTAGATTTTTATAGTTGGTGTTATAAAACCTTGTATTTGAATATTTCAAAATTAAATACCATTTGTCAAAGTGATAAATTTGCGGGTCGTTACAGACTCCCCTCCTTAAAAGAATTTCATCCTCGAAATTACAATGCAAAAATTGGTAGTACTTTATTCAAATTAATTTTGAAATTTTAAATATAAACCTATTCTTAAATTTACAGATTATTTGTAAGCACCATCTTATTTGATCTTAAATTCGAATATACCACTTTGCTCTCGAATTAGTATTGATCCATTGCTTCTCTAGTGCGGACTTTGATCATACTAAAAAACTTCTATTTTCCTTGCATAACACTCAACTATGATTGAAAATTTAAAGATCCGACCATAAAGCCTCATCAATGTTCTCCGTTGAGTGATTTGTTAACAGCTTGTGTGCTAGACTTTGAAGGATTATGAGAAGACCATCTACACTTAGTAAAATATTCCTATAACAATAGTTATCAGACTAGTATAGGGATGACAACTTTTAAAGCTTTATATGAAAGACCATGTAAATCCCCCGTATATTGGTTATAGAACGAAAATAGATTGATCCTTGGTCTGGATTTTGTAAGAGAAGCCATAGAAAAGATTGAGTTAATCCGAGCTAGAATAAAGGATGCTCGGTTTTGGCAAAAGAGTTATGTGGATAAAAGATGGAAAGACTTAGAGTTCTCAGTTGGAGACCATGTTTTTGTCAAAGTATCACCAATGAGGGGTGTAGTAAGATTTGGGAAGTCGGAGAAATTGGCATTTAAATTTGTTGGACCTTTTCCTATTATAGAGAGGACCGAGAAACTCGCTTACAGGATAGAGTTACCGAGTAGTTTGGCAGGAGTCCATAATGTTTTTCATATTTCTCATCTTAGGAAGTGTGTTTGCGATCCAAAGACTACTATCACTTGACTGCATTGGAAGATAGGCAACCAGTTCGTATTATGACTAGAGATAAGAAGAAGCTAAGGAACAAGACAGTCAGATTAGTAAAGAACCGATGGAGTGATAACAAAAACGACTGTACTTGAGAGATAGATGATGGGATTAGAGACACTTATCTTGATTTGTTTTGGTGGTATGTTTTATGTTTATGATTATGGTTGTTATGTACCTTATCGTACTTTAGAGGACGAATTTCTTCAAGGAGGGGAGTCTGTAGCACCCCAAATTTCGGTTAACATTATTTAGGATATTTAATTAGGTAAATTAAATAAAATAATGAAAAAGGATAAGGAAAATGAGATTTGATAACTAAACAAGCGTGTCTTAATGAATGAGTTATTAAGAATGAATTATAACTTAAATAAGAAGGAGGAATTCATGTTAAGGGCAAAATAGGAATAGGCCGTAATTCCTAAACATAAACCCTTACATTCCTTCCCCCCATTCACTTTCATCCATACAAACCTAAACTAAATCAAAGCCAGCCGTTGTTGTGAGCATTAAGAAGAAGAAAAACTTGGAAACAAGATTAAAGCTTAGGGGAAACAAATTCAAACTCTAGATCTCAAGTTCCTTCATCAAATCAAAGTGAATAATGATACCCATTTCTATTATGCTTGTTTAATCTCGGTTTTAGGACTAAACCCAAAATACTATGATAGATATTATGCCATGTTTGAATGTTTGGATGATTATATGCTCTATGATGAATTATTGAAATTAATTATGAAATTCTTAAATTGGTTTAAGTGTGAAATCCTATCATATAACACCCAAATGACTTGGAATTCAGATATGATGTTAGAAACATTATTTTAAAAGTGTGATTTTAATTTCATAAATATTTTGATTAAGTATGAATATTTTATGATTTTCTTAAGTGAAGAAAATGGTTTATTTTGGGTTTTAGTTATTAAAAATAATTAAATAATGTTTTGGCCTTGAAATTTTTACATGTTAAAGATTATGTAAACCCTTATTTATTGTGATTTTTGGGGATTTTTCCTAAGTATTTACGAATTATTATGAATTTATTGGGCTAGAAATGCCTAATAATTATATTATAATATTAATATAAAATAATGGTTTGCAAAACTAGTTTGGGAAAGATAAATCTGCTCTATAGCAGTTTCCTGGAAAAGATTTTGATTAAGAGAATTACTATACAATAAGAATTTGACAAATAAAAGGAGTCGGTGAAAAGATATTTCTATTTAAAGAAATAAAATAGTTTTTATGTTATTTACGATATTGCGATGCCAAAATCATTGACGCCGAAGGCCATGGTGTCGTCGTTAAACGATGTCGACCTTAGTGAATGCATTGGATATCATTTCTAGGTGATATGGGGTGGATTCATTAGGGTTGGAGTTGACGTCGGCATGCATGCTAATGACGTCAATGATGCCCCATGTATTCTCTATATTGCGTGCCTATGTGGTGTATTTTATATAAAAAAGGGTGTGATTCCACATATTTTCTATAATGTCGTCGACTCCATAAGGCAATAGTGCCACTTACTTTTAGATTGGCTATAATGATGCCACGTGTTATCAACCACGACCCTAGTGATGTCGCGTTTTCTTTAAGGCAATGATGCCGCTTGTTTTATAATGGTTGTAATAAGGCTGCACTCTTCTTTAAAAAATTAATGGTGAAAGTCATCAATGTCACCATTCGCATAACTCTAAGTTTTAAGGCTTTATACTATGCAAATCAATAACGACGCCGCTTATAGTCGACAACTTATATATGAGATGTAAATAATTTTGGCACTATGGCCTTATACTTTGTAGATCAAAGGCTTTAACATGGTTTTATTTAGAAGGGGGCGATAATCCTTAGTGGCAATATTGATGTCGAATTTCATCAATATGATAGTTTTATTAAGTTTGGCTTTATAGCTTATAGTTTAGAGAGACGACAACCTCCAAGTGGTTTCGAATTTCATCAATATTATTTTATAAAAGCATATATCTTGGTATAAGTGTTTTGGACAAAGTAAAGGGTAATTTTCCTTGTTTTAAATATGATTTCAAGGGATAAATCATTTATAAAGATTTTATTTTCAAGGAAATTGTTATTCGGCCTTTTGACCCTACTATATCCAGACTATTGGACAAATTAGACTTGATGGTAGATAGGGTAAGCAGCCTAGTGAGGTGATCATGGAGTCCAGAGATCAAGCATATACAATAATATGAAGCAACAATCAAGTGAGATCAAGAGATAGACTCTTCGAAATATCCTAAGTATGGATTAGTGCCTCCCCTAGGTAGGGGATCAGTCCTATGTAGGGGATTGGATCATATCACTATGGCTATGAACAACATCAACCAACAGTTCAACTCGATGGGAATCGATTGATATCTCCAAAAACATAAAGATAATTATGCAAACAACTTTGGAAACATGAAGCTAGCATGGAGGGGAGACCACCTAAGAGATCGCATGATGCCACGTGTCCATTTGGACCGATCGGTACCGATCTCCTATGCTTGGGAATTGGGCCGTGAAACATTTTGGGTGACCTTGTCTACATCTTGAGATTCTATCGGTGAAATTTCAGAAAGATATTCGATTGTCTACCCCTATAAATATAGAGTTCACTATTCATTTGAAGAATCTTTACACTGTTGTTTTACTTGTACTCCATTTTAACCAAGGATCATCTAATCCCTCTACTTAGAATTCCAAGTGATTAATAAAGCAATTCATTCAAAGTGGACATAGACAATCAACATCGAACCACTATAAATCTGCATGTTCTTGTTTTCTGCTTGTTTTCTCTGTATTAATTTTAGCTCTTCACTTTATTTCTCTACATTTAATCTATTGGGTGTTTGTGCCAACTTCTGATACGAACATTTTGGCTCTTTCATTGAGAAGGAATTCTCGGCTTGATTGAATCTCATTTTCAACTTGTTGATTTCCTATATTAACGAGATAGATCCAGGTTTCTGCCGACAAGTTTCCATTTTTGTTCAGATTTGAAGAAGATCTAAATGGAAGCTATTAGCTGTGGTCCAAGGAAAGTCTACTACTTTCCATGCTATTGAAGGCAATGAGGATACTAGTATTCAATAGGTTGATCAAAATGTACAACTGACGGCTGTCGATGCCCCATATCCTTCTGATTGAATTACCAAAGCCGACTTTGAAGTCCTTATGAAGGAACTGCTTGATAGCCGTTAGCAGCTCAATCAGCAAATCCAGGCCAATATTGACTGGATGAACTGGTCGAAAGACCAACGTGGCAAGACAAAGAGGGATCCTACTCCATACTCAGGATCAGATAGCTTCTCTTTATCCGACGACTATCACAAAAGCAGATGAAACAAGATGGATGCATATGATGCTGGAATGTGATGATTGGCACCGAACCTCCTAGGGGGATTGGCATCGAACCCTCGAACCAAGGGGAAACTTATCTACTGCTGGAAGAGCTAACTTTGGACGCGCCACGATTGACTAAGGAGCTGGAGCTTAGGCGAGTGTCATTGAACCATAGCCGAGAGACAATGATAGGACTACTACTCAGGAGGAACATTAAGAGCACACTGAGCCAAGGCGACGTGGTACTGCCCGAAGGCGTGGATCGGGTCATTCCCATGGGGTGGAACATGACCACTACCAGGCACCGGCTCTCCAGACGCCGAACCCAATGGCCATGGTGAGACTGCTTGTGAAAGAAAGTCAAGGCTTGACCAACGATGATTCGGGACTCTCCAGGAGTCATACTCCATTAACTAACAACATCCAATGTATCCACGGAGGTTTAATATGCCTACGATGCCTGCTTATGTAGGAAAAACCGACCATAGGCAGCATCTCATGAAGTACGAGTGGAACAGGGACTCCGCATGAGCCACCGATGCAGTGTGTAGATGTTTCCCCCTTTTATTAGAAGGGGTAGCGACTATCTAGTTCACTAAGCTACTATTGCGATAATTTCTTTGTTCGATGAATCAGCAAGGAAGTTCGTAATGAAGTTTCGCATGCACGCAGCTCACCCCAAAGATGTCATATCCCTCTCCAACTTGATCCAGGCACCGAGGGAGTCATCGAAAGATTACCTGGAAAGATTTAATACGACTGTTACATAAGTCAGTAATCCAAAAGTTGATGTAATACTAATGACACTGACTAAGGTAGTTGACCCTAATTCTTATTTTGGTGATTGGTTGGTGGGGAAGCCTCCTTCTACGTTGGATTATTTTTATGCGAAGGAAGCTCAGTACCAGAGGAAGGAGGAGGCGAAGTGAACCGGGAAAAGAGACGTTGTAGGCCAGAGTGCCGAGGGAGTATGAAGTAACGTGGCATTAAAACAGTCCGAAGATAGTTCGGGAAAATTGGAGTTAATATCAAAACAAAGCAAATGAGCAAAAGAGAGGCGGTGATAGAAATCACGATCGAAGATGGGAATTCGGGAGAGGGAAGCCAATGATCCTGACATTTGACACCTATACATCGTTGAACACATCATTAGAGAACGTTTACCTATCGACTTGTAATACTATGCAGTACAGAATGCCACCTCCGGAAGAATTGACGAGAATCAAAAACAAACAGGGAAGTATTGCAAATTCCATGAAAGTTATGGCCACACCACAGACTATAGGAAATGCGGATAACGGATCTTAAGGCAGAATTAGCATTAGAGGGGGCGTGAATAGTGTTTAATTAATTTTATGAATCGTTTTGAAATCTTTTCAAATTAAATCCAAACAGATGCAATTCACAAACATAGAAACAATCACAGAATCAGACACAGATGCAAATAGTAAATAAAAGCAGTAAAGGAAAGAACACACCGGAATTTTATACTGGTTTAGAGTTACCCTACATTCAGGCCCACACAATTTCTTGTGCAGATTTCTTTTCATATATAATGTCGATATTACAACCTCAATTTCAAGGCCACAAGATACACCCTCTTGTCTCCGAGTCCAGGGAAAAATCTTTTGATTTAACCAGGCTACAAGATCACCTAAATGATTTACGGGCTACAATCACACCCAATTGATTTCTAGGCCACAATCACACCGTTTTCAATCACACTTTGATAGAGAGAGACTTGATACACTTCGATCTTTCGACCTTTGATTACACATGATCTTATAACTCTAAATAGCACTGAGGTCTTTCGATCTTTGATTACAAATGATCCTATAACTCTGAATAGCACTGAGATCTTTGAGAGAGAGTGGCAGTGAATCAAACTAGAGATGATCGAGTTTGATTCACTAAGAATTTCGGCAGAGTTTTGTTAATGCATTTGAAATACAAGAGAATATTTGAGTGGAGAAGAAGGAGTGAAGAAATGAAGAAAAACTAACTTAAAATTCATTGAAAACAATTGGTATTTATGAGAGAATAACGGTCAAGTCCATTCGCGAAAGGTTATGACGAATAGACACTTCTTTTACAAATTTGAATTTTAAATTCTACGGCTACCATGTCGACATGGGGGGATGAGGGATGTCGACATGCCTATGTTATTTTTGAAATAGATTTTGCTTTAAAATGATTTCTATTCCAAAACTTGTCAAAACAATTTCTAAACTTTGTAAACCATTTTGAATATAGTTTAAACTTATAAAAGAGTTTCAGAAAGTAATCTTAAAATATATAATCTATAATATAAAAGTAATATTACAAACTAAATATAGATTTCTTTAAAATATATTAAAGCTAAAATATTAAAATCAAGAGATAGTTTAAAAAACAAGAGATGATTTTGAAATTAATATGATTAAAAATAGTTTTTGAATTAAAGCTAAAATATTTAAATTGATAGAGATGACTTTAAAAAGATAGTTTTGAAAAAATAAATTATTATGAAAATTTCATGGATTCCATTCCACTAGAGAAGGTCGTGGGTTCCATCCCACTATTAAAGCGAGAAGGTGGATTCTATTAAACAATTAAAATCCAAATAAAGATTTTAGTGCTATTATGAAGTTTTAACATAAATATAGACTCTATTACTTATCTTGATATCTTGAACTATTGATACTCATGAGTCTTCAATCTTGATTTCTTCAATCTTGAATTCGTCAGTCTTGAATCTATATACTCAGTCTTGAGTCTTTATACTGAGTCTTGAATCTTTATACTATACAGTCTTCATTCTCAGTACCTGCATATATATATATATATCCTGCATATACATATATATCTAGACAAGAATATTAGTATTTATATTTTATAACAAGTCCTAAGGTTGTTGTCATCAAAACCATCATCTCAGGAACTAACAATCTCCCCCTTTTTGATGATGACAATCTTTGTTTATAAAATCTACTCCAACAAATTTCGATTCTACTCTGACTCCTCCTTATTCCAACAACTACCCCTTAATCTAAGCCCATCTAACCTATTTTATAATTCTCCCCCTTTGTCATCAACAAAAAACTAATCCTAAACTACATAAATTGAGAGCCCTAGAGTCAAGCCCAATAGTAATTGATGAAAAACCTTTTATTATCACTCCATGGAGTCTTGGGGTTGATAAAGCGAGAGAACAAATTTTATCTATCCCTGTTTGGGCAACTTTCACGCACATCCCTTCTGTACTACGACCTTTGATTGGTATTAACTGGCTGGCTAGTCTTATTGGTGATGTAAAATGTTTTGATTCCAATACTGTAGCCCGTAGGAGCCTTACGTATGCCAGAGCATTGATTGAGATTACCCCAACTCGAGCCTTGCCTTCAAAGCTTAAAGTTAGACTAGATGAAGGTCATGAAGTGGAAGTCGATGTCCAGTATAAATGGAAACCTGGAATTTGCGTAGCTTGTCATTCTTTTGGTCATGCGTTAGATACGTGCACGGTTGATCTCTTGTCACCTCCTCTTGCCAAGGTTCCTCTTCTAAAAACAGTATTACAATGGGTACCTAAATCTTGCGATCCGCCAATCTTAATTCCTCATGTAATTCCTGAAGTGAAAGCTACTCCTATTGACACTGTGTTGGATGATGATTTTTCCTCTAATTCATCCTCTGACGATGGGGATATTTATTGGGACGAAGTTGAGTAGGCACGGATTCACACTGAAACAGAAATAAGGTATAATCCTGTATTAAGACAATTCTATTTATATGTTGGTGAAGTTGGTGAGAGTAGGGCACTATATTACCAGTTTGTGGGGGATGGGCTTTCTTTGTCTTCTTCTGGATCTGAAGGTTACCATAATCTATTATTTTTATTTTTGGATGCATCTTGGGACAGGAATTATCTATATTCTTCGCTATTAAGGTCTTTTGATCCTTCGCTGGCATTGGTATTCTTTGATGTTATTCGCCCTACCTCCGCTGGCGATGTCAGTTTAGATCGGGATGATATTTTATCCAGTCATTAGCAGCTTTTTGACTTGTATTTTTATAGCTGCAGAAACATTTTAGCTTCTCACCTGTTTTGTACTAAGTGGTATGGCCACTATAAAACCATATACATTTGTTCTATGCATGTGCAGAACACCTTTTCCTTATTTATATACAGTGGCACGGCCCACTATAAAGCCGGCTGGCTTTGCCAAAAAAAAAGATACTTCAAAATAGTTTTTAATTATCTATGTAAAATATTACTTTAAAATAACTAAATTATAATTTGATGAAAATAAATAAAAAGCATGTTTTATACTTAAAACCCCTTTACTTTAATATATATATATATATATATAATTATTAAAAATATATTCAAACTTCAAACCAAATTTAAAATACTTAAAAATATGATAGAAAACATCCTAAAAAATTAGGGGAAAATACCATAATTAAATATCATTTTTAGACACTTAAAACCTTAAGCAACTTACTACAACATTTATAAATGTTGTTAAAAGTCTTAATAAAGAACAACAATGAAAAACACGAACTTTACGACCAGTTATCACCACTTAAAGAAAAGATATAAGACTTGAAAATTTTACAGTAAGTACTACTCTTAGGGTAGTTAAAAACCAGGGAAATAAAGCCCTAAGAATATCTTTCAGTTTATTTATAAAAAATTTCAAAAACAAACTATTTACTGAAGTGTTCGTTTAGCGAACTTTTTACTCTAACTTTAGCCACTTTGTTTGACCAGTTCTAAAATCTTTTTGTAACACACTATAAAAATTAATAAGAAATAAATAAAATAAGTTAATTAAATAAATAAGCTAAGGCTAAAATGGAAATTTTGCAAAGGCCAGAATTTGACCATGAAAGTTATGGCATTGCGTTCATGGCGATTTTCCGATCAATTTTCACATATAATATGTTGAAAACAAAGCTTAAATGGAAAAGTTATGGTCCTTTGAAGTTTTCAGATCCAAAATAATTTAAATAGAATTCATATACAAATAATTAAATAATTCTCAAATTTGAAATTCAAAAGGTAATAATTATTAGACCCGAGGTTAAGTAATCATTAAAATTAACGTTAAAGTTAAAGGAGTAATAAAGAAATGAAATTAATAAATCAACGGCCATTAAAAACTTCCCCTGAAATAAACTAACCGGACGACCGCCTACATGGGCCTATCGGTCGCTACCGGTCGACCAGTAAGGTTAGGGCAGTCGACCGGTGAGCAAGTGATGGCTAGGGTTTGTTTGTATTGTCAACGTTTTGGATTTTATTATTTTAAACCAACTTAAATCTGACGGCTCTGATACATTCTAACCATTATAAATAAGAGTCTAGCCCTTTCGTTTTTATTCACACATTATTTTGGGGTACCTAGCCAAGCTCAATCATGCTCTATCTTCAAAGGTTCAAAAAAATCCTTTAGTGTTTCAAGTACCATATTCTAGATGTTTATTATTTTATTTTTTAATTCTATTCTCCTCCAATTTGTAACAGCCCGCCTTTTCGACCGTTAAAAGTCAACACTAATAAATCGATGGTTTTCAAGTGCCTAGCATTCAAGTGCCGGAAAGGTGGATTGTTAGGGAAATAGAAAATAAAAGAAAGAATAGAGTCTCATAACGTGACAAGTAATATATAATATACAACAGATCTTTACAAAATAAAATTTTAATATACAAACATTTATCAAAGTAACTAACAAATCATCAATCATGACAATTACAGTAATATGTCCTCACAAATGCTGGTAAATACAAACAATAAATGCAGCGCAAATAAAATATACGTGAATACGTCTTAGAGGGCATCCAGCTTGTCTCCTGAAGCTCCAAAGCGTCCATAACTAAATATGAAAATATGCTCAAGCTGACCGAATATTATAAGAAAAAAACGTCCGAATTATATAGATTTTAATGTTATAAAACTAAATAAAGGTATCTCGTAGGACCACGCCACACATAAACAAGGACGGGTTTTACCTTATAATAACCAAACCATTTATAGGAAATCTTATGATATTATCACAATGTCCAGGGTTTAAAATAAATATAGAATCTTAGCCGACATTGTTACATTAATTAAATTCCAGCATATTAGGTATACAACTAAGTCCATAAAGGCACGTATTAGAAAATGAATTCCATACAATGACAAGGCATCGAGGTATCACCTACCATAGTACACCTCTAGAAAATGTACCGAGGGCCTCGCCTAGACCCTCTACCAATATAGAACCGGCCTACCCCTTACTGGATAGTATCGAATATTTCATCACCCCAGTTGCTTGGAAACTTTTCCCAAGAGCTCTCATGCACATACCAAATCCATAAAACAATAAATAGTGATCTAAAAGGGTGATGAAATACCCTAATGGGTGCAACCCATATAGCCCTGCTACATCTCCCTTGATTTTTGTCATTTCTGGGTGTGAGGCTTGAGGACATTTTACCTTTTTAGCTATTGGTGTCAAAATTGTCCACGAACACCCAATTATGCGAAAGCACTAGTACCCAATCCAGATACAGAAATATGAGAAGAAATAAATAAAGAACAAAATTAAAACAACCAGAAAGCAAGTAAATAGAGACATAGATTTATAGTGGTTCGGCTAACTCCGGCCTACATCCACTCCGGAATAATTCATTTTATTATACTGAAGTTTGTTTACACTTACAATCCAAAATCCAAGAATAACATTGGTAGAGTGTAGCCTAGGTTGAAGATAAAGAGAAGCGTAAGGAAGATCCAGATCCCTTTTCTAATGCCATGCCTGTTGTATTTATAGGGGAAGACATGCACGGATCGGGCTGAAACTTTGAAAGAAGGTTCGACAGACCAAGACGAGGCAACCTATAAATTTCCAAGCCCATCGTGGCCCACAATAGGGATCGATACCGATCCCTATTTTAGTGTCCAAATGAGGTGTGATCCCTCTAGGTGATTCGTCGTGTGTTAGTTACTTGCCCTCTAAATTTCATTTTCTTTGGACTTCTAGATCCCAAGATATTGAACGTTAGAATAAAGAATGAACTTGGTTTCTGACATATGCCGATCCCTCCTTGGTGGACTCACATATGCCGATCCATCCATCTATACGCTATGTCGATCCTTTCCTTTATATGCTACACCGATCCATCTTTCATAGGCTATGTCGATCCCTTGTCTATCCAACCATACTGATCCATCTGCTTTCATCTACGTCGATCCCTTTTTTACTTCGACCATGCCGACCTCTTATTTATCCATCCATACTGATCCCTCGTTTATCCAACCATGCCGATCCATCCTTTATGAGGTATGTCGATCCCTCTCAACGAGCCAACCCATGTCGATCCCTCCTTCATGAAGCATGCTGATCCCTCTCAATGAGCTAGCCCATGTCGATCCCTCATATCCACTAAGCCATATTCCATACTTGGAGCATTCTGCCTTGCATATTTACCAATTTCATTCAATATCGACTTGATACTACTATATGTACTTGATTTCTAGGTCCTACAATCTTCGCTCTGGACTCATCGGCCTCGATAATCATGAAGTCCATTGGGTTAAATCCGCCTGTTTACTGCCTTGGCAAAAGGTGGGTTAACGCTTTGCCCCCCAAAACATTCCTTGCGATAGGAAGGCGTGTTTTGAATTGCCTTAAATCCAAAATACGAAGTCCATAATCCATTGATAGCCATATTATCCAGTCTGTTGCTAATCCAAATCCATGATCTCTCTGAATCATTAGTGAAATCCATGACCATTCCGAGTCGATATCCAGTTCTGAATCCGCGATCTCTCCGTATCGTTTTATCAAAACCCTCGACCTCAACGGGTCGTTTGCCAAATCCCAAACTGCTTCGGACCCATATCCAAATAAATAGCTGTTCAAAGCTGATATCCAAATCTGTAACCTCTCCGGGTTGTTATCCTAATCCAAATCCTCGATCTCACCTAATCCTTGCCAAGCACAATCCGTACTCGACGACCTGAGTAAGCCGATCCATCACGTTTAATCGAAGCGACCTACCCCTTACCAGGCATAGTCCATACCTTACAACCTTGATTTCTCTGGATCCTTACCAAGCACAATCCATACTCGACGACCTGAGTAGGCCTATCCATCGCGTTCGACGAAGCAACCTACCCCTTGCCAGGCATAGTCCATGCCTAACGACCTTGATCTCTCCGGATCCTTGCTGAGCACAGTCCGTACTCGATGACCTGAGCAAGCCGATCCATCGTGTTCGAGCGAAGCGACTTACCCCTTTCCAGGCATAATCCATACCTAATGACCTTGATCTCTCCGGATCCTTGCCGAGCACAATCCATACTCGATGACCTGAGTAGCCCGATTCATCGCATTCGAACAAAGTGACCTACCCCTTGCTAGGCATAGTCCATACCTGATGACCTGTTTTGTTCATCGCATTACCACAGATTCAAGTGTTTTGAGATTCATTGGTTATGGTGGTTTATCGCTATCTTAGAGAATTCCTAGGGATCGTCCTCGATCCCATACATGTGTAAGTGACTTAGCCGTTTTACTGTAGAGTTGATTATTAGTTATTTATTTCATGCCATCCCGATTGAGAGATGACGACCTGAGCCCTTAAGCCAAGCTCGCTCCAATTTGCGGCGGATGGTGGCTGCTCCTATTGCATCACCGCTATCCATTTCCACACAAAGCCATCCAAATCCATGCCCCCGGTTCCATGAGGATTAGTGCCGATCCATTTTCCACAGCCGGGGTTTGCCCCCAATTACTCCAATCCATATCCAAGCCTGCTAGTTTCTGCTCCATTTCATGGATTCCAATTTCCAGCTATTCCAGCATCCATAAGTGGTTTTCGATCATCATTTCTATCTGCCCCTTGAGTCTGCGAGGGGATTCTAGAACATATTCCTCTAGACGAACATCCAAATTCCGATTCGCACAAAGTTCCATGGGATTGACCGTAGATCATCCAGCATCGCAACCAACCAGACCCGGGGGCATGCCCCTTAGTCTTTAGGGATCGGTACCGATCCCTCTGGTGGGATCGGTGTCGATCCCTCTAAGATGGCCAAGGACTGCTCCTGGCTGCTCTTCTCCACTCCCTCATCCACTAGCTCCATTTCCATGTTTCTGGTTCTGATTTCCAGCGATTTCTGCCACCTTAACTCCTTGATCCATAGCTCCAGTAGTCCTTATCGTTCCAACTCCTTGGTTTTGCATTCCAGCGGCTCCTATGGCTCCAGCCTATCCGATTTGTCAGAGTAGATTCTACATCATCTCCTCCTGCCTTTTCAGCATTAAGGTCCTGCATAGCATCCATCATTATTTTCATTTCATCCCTAGTGATGTAGATAGATGCTTGATTAGTTCCACCTCCTGAGGAAGCCTCCTGACTCCCTCCATGGTGGCTCCTTTTGGGTAGCACTCTCCTTATTGATTGCCTAGGCATTACTTCCTATCTCCAAGTTTCAAAATCTGAGCTCCTAGCTTCCAAATCCGCTTATGCAAGTCCTCTCAATGAAAGTACCAAAATGTTGGCATCAAAATTGTCCACCGACACCGAATTATGTGAAATACCAATATCCAATCCATACACAGAAATATGAAAAGAAATAAATGAAGAACAAAATTAAAACAATCAGAAAGAAAGTAAGTAGAGACATAGATTTATAGTGGTTCGGTTAACTCCGGCCTACATCCACTCCAGAATAATCCATTTTATTATACTGAAGTTTGTTTACAGTTACAATCCAAAATCTAAGAATAAAATTGGCAGAGTGTAGCCTAGGTTGAAGATAAAGAGAAGCTGAAGGAAGATCTAGATCCCTTTTCTAATGTCATGCATGTTGTATATATAGGGGAAGACGTGCACAGATCGAGTTGAAACTTTGACAAAAGGTTTGAGAGACCAAGATGAGGCCACCTAGAAATTTCCAGGCCTATTGGGGCCCAAAATAGGGATCGGTACCGATCCCTATTTTAGTGTCCAAATAGGTGCGATCCTCTTGGTGATTCCCCATGATGTTAGCTTCTTGCTCTCCAAATTTCATTTGCTTTGGACTTCTAGATCCCAAGATACTGAATGTTAGAATCAAGAATGAACTTGGTTTCTGACATATGCTGATCCCTTCTTGATGGACTCACGTATGTCGATCCATCCATCTATATGCTATGCCGATCCCTTCCTTTATATGCTACACTGATCCATCTTTCATAGGCTATATCGATCCCTTGTCTATCCAACCATACCGATCCATCCGCTTTCATCTACGCCGATCCCTTTCTTATTTCGACCATGTTGACCCCTTGTCCATCCATCCATACCGACCCCTCGTCTATCCAACCATGTTGGTCCCTCCTTTATGAGGTATGTCGATCCCTGTCAACGAGCCAACCCATGTCGATCCCCCCTTCATGAAGCATGCCAATCCCTCCTTCATGAGGTATGTCGATCCCTTTCAATGAGCCTATGCTGATCCCTCCTATCCACTGAGCCATATTCCATACCTCGAGCATTCTGCCATGCATATTTACCAATTTCATTCAATCTCGACTTGATACTACTATCTGTACTTGATTTTTGGGTCCTACAATCATCGCTCTAGACTCATCGGCCTCGATAATCGTGAAGTCTGTTGGGTTAAATCCGTCTGTTTATTGCCTTGGCAAAAGGTGGGTTAACACTAGCAAATCCCACTTGGAATGCTAACACTGCCCTCCAGGAAACAATGCAATGCCAGCACTTGTCCATACAAGTTGTTTAGGAGATGAACAAACTAAAGGCACACTTTTACTGCATCCTTTTTGGAATCACCCTCCGAATTAGTAGCAAGTAGCCCTTGCACTTCAAAGGACACCATCTTTGATTCCATCGTCTACAGGATGTGCTAATTCGAACCCTTCGCCAGTTCGAAGTGGTTTTCAGATAATATATCTGATCCCACTCTCTTCGAACCGACAAACGATAGTTTTAAAAATTGGTCAACATTTGATAGTCAGTTATTTAACTATCAAATAAACTAACAATCAAATTAGAGATTTAATGAAGTATGGTTAAGCACAAAGCAACCACTACGCCTCTTTAATTAATTATGTCATTAATTAGACCCACTTTGTAAATTCTTGTATGAAATACCTTTACAAAGATATAATAACAAACCCGCTCTACTCTTTTCAATATTTGAAAAAAATACTGATATACTTATCTCTACCGTATAAGTATACTCACAAAATATTTAATAACTTAGAAAACTTTTCTATATATTTATATCGATGGTATGAGTATATTCACAAAACGTTAAATTTCCAATACTTAGGAAACGTACTCATATACTTATACCAACAGTATAAGTATATCCATAAATCTTTAGGAAGATTTCATTTCCAAAACCATATTTATTCGGGGACAAATATCATTTAAAAACATTGATAACAATAAAACTAAAACACTTTTCTTTTGGTTTAAGTAAATGGATCGTACGGAAATTAAACCAATTATACTTACCACCACTTCCCATTTTCAAACAGTACTATCCCTCGATTAACAATGAGATCCGACCAATTAGAAAGCTATCCTTGCCTTGACACACGTTCTAAATTCTCAAGATAGAGGCGAGTTTCCATACCTTGGATTTTGGTGTTAAGTATAAAAAGAATAATTTTCATACGACCATAAATTAAAAAGATCATTTATGGAAATCAATCTCATTTTCTTTATACAATTTCTTTTTATAAATCCTTTATATATTTATATAACTCCTTTTATAAATCTCACTTCTATTTTTAAACTTCTTTTATAAATCTCAAATTATAATTATAAAATTCTTTCTATAAATCTCTTTTATTTCTAAAAAAACTCATTTCTACTTATAAAACTCCAAATTCATATATAAAACTTCTTATAAAACTTCTTTGTAAAACTTCTTTATAATTTCATATCCAATTTCAAATCTCCTATACTTATCCTAAATCTCCGATGGCAAAACTGGAACAAATATTTTCCATAAAACGATCCTTCCCTATACCACTATAAAATCACAAATTTTATTTGCTTTTCCAATTTATCAAAATGGAATCACTTTCCTTTTTTATAGAATACCATTTATAGATTTCTCCTTTATTTATTAAATACCATTTATACATCTATCTTTTTAATACAATAATTTACATAAAACTTTTCACAAATATTTATTCCAAAATATTACCACCTTCTAATAAAAACAAAATCACTTTAAAATAAAAGATAACCCGTTTTATTTCCTTTAAAATAAATATTAATTATTATAATAACTTTTCTATAAAGATAAATACTTTCCAAAATAATTTTAAAACATTTACATATATACATATAAAAGAAAAGAATAATAAAAGAAGTAGTTAGAGAAGTTCAAGAACCCATTTAAATAAAATATCACAGAAATTCCAAAAGAGTCATAGTTAAAAAAATCATTTCCTGAGTCAAAAGTATTTCCAATTCAAACAACAATTAATAGTATTCCAAAATACTATAACGAGGCCAATAGCTACTATAGCACTTGACCAATGCTACTACTACTTTTATCATTAAAAGGGTTCAACTTTTAACATATATCAATGTCACATCCAATATGGCCAAACTACTAACTTTTAGCATTCAACAATTTATATAATAGATATATAAATGAAATTAAAATCAATAGGTATATAATTGGAATTTAAAATCACAATGGTAAGAAATTCGAATTTCTCTTCAAATTAAATCCTTGCATTATTTCCTTTTAAATGTTATTCGCTTTTAAAAGCGGATATTTAATCAAACCAAACCAATAAAACGTTTCAACCAAAAAAAATAATTTTTTACCTACTGTATATCATTATATATTCACTCAGATGTGAAATAATTCACTCAGGTGTGAAATAATTCACTCAGGTGTGAAATAACTCAGGCATATATCATTATCTACTATATATCCTTATGGTATATGTGTCATATGGAAATAAGATTGTATAATTTTGAAGATTTGATATTTAAATGCTAGTTTGGGGCGTAAACATCGTACACTTAGAAATTTACTAAGTGTGTATATATATACATATATATAACATAAATAACGTAAGATTATAACGTATTAACGACGTAGTTAAAAGGTTAATAATTATTATTGAATTTCCCCTTAGGAAAGTAATTAATTATGGAGACGAAATAAGAAGTTTTCTTATAAGGCATTAATTATGGATACAGTGAGATGTGTGATAATATGTTAAGAGAGTGTTATAAATTATGACTAAGTTATGTGGACGTGAGGTCAGTCAAAAGCACACAGAAGTTTATCCAGCTAATCTCACTATGAGCTGTGTGACTTTGGGGCTGATGTGAGACATCGCCTATAATAAATGACTACGAATGACGTGAGGTTAGTCCCAAACTCTATAGGGTAAGTCTACCTAGCTAATCTGGCTATCATTACCTACGAATAGTTAGACTAATGTAAGACATCACTGTGGGGGTATGGGTCATAATACAAAGGACCTACTTCAGGGATTAAAGGTATTAAGTGGATGTACAAGGGACCACCACTTTCTTATGTAGGAAGAAGTAAATGGTCGGGGTTAAGGTTATGGGTTAGGCATGATAGTGGATATATTGAAAAAGGTCCGCTTTAATATGATGTATTAGGTGACCTAAAAGATTCTGTGCAATGTCAACTAGATAGGTACCAATAAGGAGTCTGCCTTGAGATAGTTATTAAATGATGAGGGACCTGCCTTAAATAAAGTATTAAATGGTCAGAGACTACCTAATTCCCATTAAAAAGGTATTAAGCGGCTTGGTTACTATATCTTACATTGATAGGACATTAGTGACTATAGATATGCGTTATTGGGTTGTAGGAGTAATAGTTATGGAATTGGAATTAGGAAAGCCTTAGGGCTTAAAGTTGGAAAGAACTAGAATAAAGCTAATATACAAAAGACATATTCCTATTTAAATTATACTACCAAAGTGCTATTATAGTAAGACTGGAGATCTTTATTCACCGGACATATGTTTTTCTAGCTCCCTCCTCATTACAACATAGGTGAGGAAAGGCAACGCTGAAGGCGGAGGCGAGGAGCAATCTGGTGATAGTTTATCTATTTACCTATTCATATTATTTTCTGATGTACCCATTGAAAAACAATGTTATATTTTGAAAGTATTGTACTATGGATATGTGATGGTTGTTATTGGTTCTGTGTTATGTATTTTATGACATTTGGATTTTAAATGAAATGGGTAGTGTTTCTATTGTTATATTTTTTATTTCATTGTGAGTTTTTATTGTGTAGATAAATAGCTATATATTGTTCTTTACACCAATCAACAGCCAGTTTTGAAATGGGTCTAAGTTTCGATGGGCCTTTTCTAGGTCGGAATTTAGATCCGTTTCAGAGCAGGTTGTTATACTTTTAAACTTTAAATTTTTTTACAGCGATAAGTACACATATAATACTTATTAAAATACAAAGAAGCCTCTAGGATGTCTTTCAAAGTTTGATTAGTTGATGTCACTTTAACTTTATATTTGCACACACATACACACATGCATGCACACACAATATATGCATTCAAGATAGTGAGCTAACTCATTGAGATTCAAGATAAACACAAGCAAAAACCCTCATAAAGCCACGAACACTTCCTAGCATCACTAAACTATTAAAGACACCACCTTTAGCTCCAAAATCACAAAGCAACAACCCCATTTTCATCATTGCTCATGGCCAAACTCAAGCTCCCCCTTTTCTTCCAACTTTTTCCACTTTAGACTTTAGATCCTTGCTTCCTAAGGTGTTCTAAGGTGTTGGTTAAAGTTTGGTGGAGTTTGGAAGAGATTTTAACTAATTAGAGAAAAGATTAGTGAAGAACAAAGTAGATTAGTGCTAACCCAATTCCACCATTTTTTATTCTTTTTATTTCTTTGAAGCTTTTGTGAATTATGAGTGTTAACAAATCTAAGCCCTCTCCTTTACCCTTCCCATTTATGGCCTAAAGAGTCCCCCTATGTGCCTTGCATTTTTTTACTTTACACCTCATTTTCCTTAGCAAATTACCCTTTTACCCTCACATATAAATATCTATCCAATACATCTTGCATGACATCATCAATATTTTATTTTCCATAAAGGGTAAAATATTTTTATTTCATATTAATGATTTCCTAAGTGTTTTAGTTTATTTAACAAAATTTTGAACAACTTATGTTGAGTAAAAACTTATTAATCAATAGAACGATTTTTGATCACATTATCGATATTTCTTCAAAGTATTTATTTTTGTAAACATTTTTCTAAAATAAGTTTACCATCATTAGCTATTACCTAAAAAGTGGTTAAAAAGTTATTAAATCGTTCTAATCATATTTAATCCAAGATTCAAATATTTAAATAATTCGGATATTTAAATACGAAGTGTCCAAAATTCCGGACCTTTATAGTTTATCTCATAACAAGTAAATCAAACCCTTATCTCTATCTCTATTGATAGTATGTTAATTATGTTGATTTAATCCAGATCTGTTTTGCTCTTCTTCTCTTCTCAAAATATGTTCATTTTTATTGATATGATTTAGTCTCTTTTCTACTTTGTTAATTTTGTTTATTTCTTTTGTGTTGTATAGATTTGTATTCTATCATCACAAATTTACATATGCCCAACTTGTCCAACTCCTTTTTTATTGCATTGAAATTTTGTTAATAAAAAACCTGATTTTGATTGAGATCTATTTTGGAATTTTATAATATTTATATACATAAATGTAAATAAACTACTCATGTTAATTAATTAAATTTTACATTGAGAATTAATTCCTTTTGTTAAATGGTTGATATTTTGAATTTGAATGTTTTTACCATTGTTTAAAACAATTCCTTTGATCCAAAATTTATAAATGGACTTTTGTATAAATTCTAAATCCATTGTTTCTTTTCAACTTTAAAGTTTTGTGTATTTCCTTTCCAAACTAAAAGCTTAGTTTAAATGTTAACTTTAAATTCTAATACACACACATATACACACTTTTAATTTATAAATGTTCATGTATAAATAATTGTTTTAAATCTAAAAAATTAATTATAATTTATATATAAGGTAACAGACATGCTCTAATTTGTAATCACGAGATGGATCTTATGTAATAAATGTCATATTTAATTTCAAACATTTCTTTAATTAAAATCATACTCACTTTTGGTAATTTTAGATTTCAAATCATCTAAGATTGTCTAATATGATTTTAATTTATACATATATATTTATACACTCTCCACTTTTATTATGTATAAGTATTTTAAATCAAAATCTTGGACAACAAAGGCATATGTAATGGGGGAATGAGTCCGTTACGGTGTAAATTCCAATACTTAATACGGTCACATTAATTACATAACTTCTTACCTATAGCACTTGCACTTTACACAAAACAAGTATATTTGATATACTTGTAAACTAAAACTTTTATAAAAAACCTACCAAACAAAATAAAATAATAATTTATTAAAATATTTAAATTAAATCCAAATCCATATAGGCTTCAAAGACGTAACAAATATCAAATGGAATTTTTTTAAATTCATCTATTTAACCTACTTCCAACTGACCCGGTTCGTATCAAAGGCCAATAGTTTATGCAGTCTAAATTAACAATGCTAAAGTTAACTAATTAAAGCTTACCCATTTAGTAGGGTGTCTAGAAAGGTAGTGTCGAAGGTTGGGTTTGGATAATAAGTACTCTACCTTACCTGGCTATTGGCCTTGCCCAAAGAACGAAGTAAGCCCAAAGATTATCCCCAATATAATGGCCCAAATTGATTTTGGGTGTTGGGCTAATTTTCAAAATTTTGTTTGGATATTTAAAATATATTTTAAATTTAAAAGTTAAGTTTAAATATAAAAGTGAAATTTTATAAAGTTATAAATATATGCAAATTTTTTAAATTTGTTTTGAGAAATGGAATAATTAATTATGAAATTTTAAAGTTTAAAATTTCATTAATATAATTAATTAAGTTAAGTAAAATAATCAATTAAAAGGTAATTGATTAAAACATATATATTGGTATATGTATATAATTATAATTATTGTAGTTGTTTATTTATCTTAAAATTATCTATTATAAATTAAACTAAAATTAAAATTAATTATAATATTTAATTAAATTGTTTAATTAGATTAAATTTATTATTTAATTAAATATACATATATTGATATGTACACATAAACAAACTATAAAAGTTATAGCTAAACTATAAAAGTTATAACTAATTAACTGTCTTAAATAGTTTAAGGTATGTAATAAAATTTTTAGAAATTAGATATGATTTAATTAATAAGAATTAAAATTAGTTAAATAAGATTTAATTAATATGATACACGTATATATTATATAAGTAAATTAAATTATAAAAGTTATAAATAAATTAATACTTATATATCTATATACATACTGAGTGGAACTGGAAAGAAGCCCAAATTAGGTTTAAGGAATAAGTACATACGTATAGTACACATGCCATGATTTCAGATGAGTCTGAAACCCGAATCATGAGGGTATTTTACAAGAAATATATTATTCCCTAAATCGATATCACTCATTATATGCATATCAAAGATTATGAATCCTTTAATACAAGTTGTCCTCTACCATTTATATATCAATAGATTATATGAATACTCTTTGGTTGTTGATATTCCTCAAACTAGAGATATTATGTTTAGTACTATTAACATATTGACTTGACGAGGTAAGATACATGCATGCATTTGTTGATATACCACGAGGTACGTGCATTATACTTATGTCATCGCAAAATGATGGATACAAGTGAATAATCTCTTTTGATTTGTTGATATTCCTCAAGGTTGAGATGAGATTAGAAAAAACGCCATCGTTTAGGAACTATATTGGATACAACCGATAAAGTGTTATCCATCACTTAAAGGTGTATGATTTATTGATATTCCTCAAGGTTAGAAACCCAAGGAAAGCGAGTCCTAATGCCCACTAGAGAAATCGAAAGATTTCTATGTTTTTCTTAGGGTTTTGAGAAACATAAAAATATAGTGGGAGCCTTATTAGAAAAATGAAATGGTAACATTTAGCCTTTCTAATAATATAAGAACACCTGCTATATAAAGCTAAAATAGTCTACATCGACAAATTTGTGCAACTAATAAAATATTTATCAATTAAGATATACAAATGAACTAAATTAAGGATTGACAAAGAAATATAAGATATACTTATCTTTAAATCCTTTGGCATGTACTCGCTTCTAGACCCATGCAAGAGCCAGTTTATACAACCATTAAACATTCGTGCCTTTGTTGCTTAATTATTTATTTATACAATACCATGATTGTCTTCTATGAGTTTTAAACTCTAAAACAATATAAGATTATGGATGTTTGGTCTATATTCAATCACATATAAATGTTGTATGGTGAACGATCATAGTTCATAATGTACGAAACCTCAATGAAATGAGTTTGTTGGAAATAAGCAAATAAACCATAATGCAAATTATGTATTCAATATGATTGATTACAATAAGGATCTTTTTTGAATGGTTCGGCCATTTGGAAAGGAAAGCAAACGTATGAGAGTGGATGTAACTTAGGCACTATTGGGATAAAGAGAGTGAACGGTCACCTCTTCTTCATAAAGGGACATCGGAAACATGAATTGTATAAAATACTAAAAGATACATAATATGAAATGACAAATGTGATTTCTATTCCAATTGTGTTATAATATACAAAGTTGTTTTCTACAAAGGTCATTTCTGTGAGTTTAAGACACTTGATCAAAACTCTCGACTATAAATTAGTTATAATAAAGGAAATAAAAAGCCCATATAAGTATTTGAATGAAGCTTCACATTTCATAGGCTATTTAGTAATTATGGAAATAGTGGGAGCATGCCATATAATACTTATCAATGGATGCATCAAGACGCCAAAAATTATACCCGTGATTATGCCAATACTATTTATGAAATAATTATTATTTTCAGTATTGACTGAAAGTGAATATAGTTTTATTTTGTTATGAATGTTTTGAATATTCCACTTGTTATTTTCAGTATTGATTGAAAGCGAAAAATTCCACTTGAAGGGAAAGACATGAAGCTTCTTGTTGCCAATGAGAATATGGTGGCATACCATTTTTAGAAGAAGGCCACGGTCTGGGCCATGTGTTGGTGGTTCATGAAGATATTGAACCTACACATGGGGCTGAGGTCGAAGTTCATATGGAAGAGAATTAGAAAGTGCCCCTAATACAAGATCCTGTTATTAATCATGGATGGGGCAAGAGGTAGAAGATAGCAACAAAGAGAAAGATAACGATGGAGGTGGCGACGAGGATATAGATCTTCGCCGCGAGTCTTCTAGTGATGGGGTTGGTGATGCTCACGTGCCACTCATTGCTCGATGGCGAAAAATAAAAATTATTTCATTCTGCATATCTTCGCCACCTCCATCAGCTTCCGCAATAGAGGAAACACCCATCCTACCATCTGGGGATATTTATGGATCCTTCGGGTGTATACTAGATGAATTTGATTCTTTTGGTCTTGACAACATTAGTATTGGTGATATCGGTTTTCCTATTTGTTTGCCAACTGATGTGCCTACAACTGGAGTACGAGAAATAATCTCTATGAGCAAACTTTAAGTCCACGTTCTAGGGTGCACTAGGACACGTCAACACTTACATAACAACACATTTTCGCATTGTATATTCCATCTCTCCATTTTATTAGCTCTGACTTGTTTGCATTTTGTTTTTAGATTTATGAAACGCAAGTGTATTTTCGATGATCTCAAGAGCCATGGAGGCAAGTACAAGAAGCTTGGTTCATTAGATCGTCCTCGTGAACCATCTCATGAGTCGGACTTGGGTAGATGCCAAATGCGAGATTATAGAAGGTGGGATAGAGAGTATAGCCATATAATGAGCATCATAGGGAATCTGATAGAATTTCGCCTTCCTGACATAAATTTTGCTCTTCGTTGCCATACAATATGGACAGGTTTTCAACTAAGCCAGACCCCCTCCCCTCTATTGAAATTCCAACTGTTCCAATTTTAGTTCCACCTATAATGCAACCGTTAGTTTCTTCCCATGCACACCGACAATCTGAGCGGCCATCTAGGCTTGTACCTTCTGACAATTCCAAGTGAAGGCCTGGGAAAGAGCAACTTCATGCCATCGATACTATTGCAGAAACCGATGTTGTTTCAAATCCACACTTGGCCAATATGAAGAGTGCCTTTCCAAAAGTCTATTTTGATAACGTCATATTTGTCCCACATTTGAAAGATATTCCTCCACACATTGAGCCTAATGTTGTGGCCTACATGAGCGATGTGTATGATCAATACTGCAAATGGAAAAGGATAGCCAAGGCCATTTCTGAAGTATCTTATAAGTGAAAAGTAGCTCTTGAAGGAATGAGGCACCTCGAGCTGAACATCAACTATATTATTGACACCCTTGATAAAGAAGTTGAAGGGCTTAAGGCTTCGCTAGCTAAAGCTGAGAAAAAGTTAGAGGAAAAGACTAAGTCCTTTGAAGAACAATGTTAGACCTAGCAGATATAGGTTAAACCTGCATACCACAAGAGTCACACTCTTGCGTGGGAAAACGAAAAGCTCCATAAAACTATGGAGGAGCATGCTGAAAAATAAAGAAATTGAAGGAAACTCTAGAGCTCGAGAAGAAAGAGAAAGAAGATGCTCTCACTCAAGTCCATGATTACTGTAATGACATATTGCACACTCGACAGCTAAAGGATGAGCCAAGGCCTGGGCAAGGACGGTTGATGTGTGAGTCAATGCTGCTAAGGACCAAATCAAATCCGAAATTGAGCCTATCCTTGTGCAATTCTATGCATATGCCATCAAATTCAGAAACTAGAGATGGTTAGATAAGGGGTATCCTAAGCTTTAGCTATGGCTTGGGAAGAAATCCTTAAGTAGGAACGAGAGCACTCTGGAGGAGTTGAAGTTGAAAAGGAGGAGTTAAAGCTTGAACTCCTGAAGGAAGAATACATAAGGGCGCTCGAGGCCGGCATGCTTCTCCTACTTTCTAAGGTCGTCCCCCAAACTGGTGTATCTGTCGGGATCCAACCCGAACCTAGCTAAAAATGTTTAGGCGATAGTTCTGGTTTTGTTCCCCAAGGACCTACAACAGGGATTTCGATGCCAATGGCGTGTATGTCTGATGCTACCACTTCTTTCTCATTGGGGGAACTATCCACTGAGGTCGTTATTCCTCCTCCTAGCACTATTGCTATTTCTGCCACCGAGGTAACTTTCGGCACTTCAACTGCTTTAGCATCCTTGTTGGACGTCCATTATAACCCTAAAGAGCCGATTTTATGGGTACCGAATCACTTCTGAAGTTACCTATCTTATCTCCTATCATGGAAGGAGGCCTCATGGGTACTCCATCTCATATGGCATCTGTATCTCCTGGAGGTATATCGTTAAAATCACTTGTATTTGAGATGGCTCACATGACACCATTTGATCTCTCTAATCTCAACTTTTTTGTTTTTCAAGTTTTAGGTCAACCTGCTCTCACTCCCACCCTTGCCTAAAGAAATCTTGTTTTCGAGCACACAAGCTATAATAACTGAATCAATCATCATATCTTCCCCTATCCCGATTCCAGCCTCTTTAGCGGGTCCTACTCTAGGTCCCGATGCTGAAATGATTTGTGCTTTGAAAGAAGAGGCTATAAGTGATCCTCACAAGGTGCAGGGAATAAAGATATTGTGATTACTGGCGCAACTGAGCACACATTCAAACCAACAATGCCTATACCACTAACTGTTATTCTCTCCTCCTCTTTCAATCTCGTTGCCTATACCGCCAACTGTTATTCTCGTTTCTGCCCTTACTTCCGGTAGTATTCAAAATAACATCCCCAGATCTTCAATGAGTGACTATGATTAGGATACCAATCCCAAAGGTTATTTTTTCAGGGGAGGAAAATGCCAAAAGCCCGAAAAGAGGCATACCACACATTGCTCTGGAGATAAGAAAATGAGGAGGAAGATAAAACATTCATACTTAAAGCTATGTTAGGTTACCTTTTGTGTAGTTTTGATTTTTTGGACATAGGCAGTTATGTGAGGGTACAACCCCCGCTTTTGCTAGAAAAGTTTGATAATAATGAATAATGCAGTTTTCTATTTAAACCTGGATCTCATTTGTCTATGTACTTTGCATTATTTAACTTTCTATACTAACTTTGATTGCATTTGAATCAAATTGTAGAAGTCACCAGTCGAAATTGTATATGGACACTCGATTCCTTACTGCCACTTAGTTAGATTAGCAGTTTTCTCGATTTATCCCGATTCTGATTCCGTTTGACTAATGATAAGGTTGGATTTTTATATCATTCCTTATTGTCAAGGAGTGGCATCTTGGATATCCATCTCTTGATATTCATTTTCAATCCTGCTTATCTTTGGGCATCGACCGTGATTATCCACCTCGAGCGGTGGTTTGAACGTCTATCTCTGGACGTTTGCATATGATCTTGCCTAACTCTAGGCATTGATTGCATGTGCCCAATCTCTGGAGCTTAACAGGTGAGATTCTTGTCTTTGGGCATTACAAGTCAACCTTTCCAATCTCTGGGCTATGGTCCTAGACCTTCCCTATCTTCGGGTAATAGACAAGGGATCGCCCGCCTTCGGGCAATCATTTCAGGACGAAAGCATATGGGTTTCTTCACGATTTACCCCAATGTGTTTATACTCCAGCCTCCCGATCATGGATTGAAGGAGTTAGCTGGTATCTATCTTTGGATACCTAGAATTGTTAAATTCATAAGATCCAATCATGGATCAGGAGCATAGGTCGGCACCTTCTCTAGGTACCTACATACCTCCCATTTTAAATGCAGAACATTCAATTTTTTTTGTTATCCACAGCATACACTTAAGCTAATAAGAACACAATTCCATCAATCTCTAAAGCCAATTCATTTTATATTCACAAGAATGGCTGACTTTGCCTTATTACATTAGAGTCTAGTCAAGTATTTACAGAGATACATTTCAGCAAAATAGCATTATAGATGTTCGCTATTCCATGCCCTTGAAAGTGAGATTTCATCAACAGTTGCTAGCTTGAATGTTCCATCTCCAAGCTTGTATTCAATGGAATATGGTTCTTCCCAATGTAGAACCATATTCACTAGGCCAGGGAAGATTCATTTAAGGATGAGATTGCCGATCTTAAAAGTCTGATTCCTGACCTTTCCATTATACTGTCAGGTTACTTATTTCTGGTGAGTAGCAAGCCTTAAATCAGCTTTATGGCGCTTCTCATTGACCATATCGAGGGACTCGAGCAGGAGCTCCTTTTTCCTCTTAGGATCATAATGGATCTTCCAATGAGAAGACACTTCTAACTCAATCTGAATCAGAGCCTTTGATGTGTAGGCTAAAGCAAAGGGTATGATTGGTCATGGACTTATGGGTCATTTGACAAGCTTAGAGTGCTAGAGGTAATTCATCGACCCACTTTCCCTTAACCTTTGTTAGTCGTTTCTTCAGGATGGACATGAGGATTTTATTTACCGCTTTTACCTGTCCATTCACCAATGGATTTGCTACCATCACAAATCTCTCATCTATTTGGTACCTGCTGCAGAAACTTTTGAATTCAGCACCATTGAATTGGGTTCCATTGTCGAAAATGAATGTTTGTGGAATCCTCAATTGACAAATAATGTTTTTCACCACGAAATTGATCACCTTCTTTGTGGTGATTGTGGAAAGCGGTTCCACTTCAGCTATTTCTTAAAATAGTCAACTGCAAAATGACGTACTTCGCTTCTCATTTCGACATTGGTAGCACATCGATAATGTCAGTTCCTCATACTGCAAATGGCCATGGACTAACCATTTGTGAAATTTTTGTCGATGGGGTTCAAAGAATCTTCGTGAATCTCTGGCATCTATCACACCTTCTTGTGTAATCAGCCACATCCCGTTGTTTGTTGGCCAAAAATACCTGTAACAACGAATCTTCCTTACCAATGTTTGTCCCCAAGTATGATTGCCATAGGCTCCATCGTTTACATCCAGAAAGAACTTTTAGCTTCTTCATTGGCGACACATCACAATAAGGAAGCCGAGAATCCTCTTTTATATAGTACTCCTTCCTGAATCATAAATTGTGGAGCTTTGTGCAGGAGTTTCCTTCGTTCTTTCCACCCATCCAGGAGAGTTCCTTTCAACACTCCTTGATTGGAGTCATCCATAATTCCTTTTCAACTTTAGCCTCTAAGATCCAATCGATATCCATCTGGTCAATGCTTGGAGTTGATAAAACCTTTACTGGAACCAAACCCATGAGTTGTGCATCGCTTAAGCTAGCTAGCATGGCTAGTGAATCAGCCTTTGTGTTTTTCTCCATAGGGACCTGCATTATCGTGTAATATTTAATGTTATTGACTAGTTCTAGAACCTTCGTCAAATAAAGGGCTAGCTTTGCTTCCTTAGCTTGAAATTCTTTCTTCACCTAGAAGATCACTAATTGAGAGTCGTTGTATATATGCAATGTTTTGACTCCCAATTCTTTCGCTATCTTAAGCCTTATGATTAGTGCTTCGTATTTGGCCTCGTTGTTCATTGCAGGGAACTCAAGTTTTAAAGCATAACATATCGATTGTTCCTCGCACTACACTAGAATAGCCAATTTGCAACTACTTTGAACCGTTGCTAAAGCATTTTGCAATGACTCTGAGCCACTCCAAAATGGGTAGTGGTTAAAATTAGCAATGGCTCGTAGCCATTGCTAATTTAGCATTTGCAACGACTATGAGTCGTTGCTAATTAGTCTAATTTAAAAAAAAATCTATAGCTACTTAATCGCAGTAACCTGAAAAACAATTATCTAAAACATTGAACTATATAAGTTTAAGTGTGTATATATATCAGGTGAATTTAAGTTTCTAAAAACACGGTAAATAAACAAAATGCCAACAACTATCTACACCCTTATTATATAAATATCACTTATCATACAAATTTTTAACTAATTTAGAGTGAATTTTATTCATGTACTTTATCTCAAACATTACAATTATGCACTTCATCTCTTCATCACTATAGTTCTGATCTAAATCATGTCAGAACTTCATCATTTTAGGGATTTTTTAATTTGGCACCTCAACAATTCTTGATTGCCTAGCACTCATCTCACTATCTCTGAATTGCTTCAGCTAAAACACTAGATTTTCCAATGTTCTTCGGTCTTTGACATGAACCAAAACCCAGTTCTGCTACTTACCGCCATGCTTGCTCATCTCTTATTGTGTAACGACCCTAATTTTGATTAACATTATTTAGGACATTTAATTAGTTAAATTAAAGGAAATAATGTAAATGATTAAGGAGTTGAGATTTGTATATCTAGAGGGAAGCTATGCCTAGTTAAACTAATGAACTAAAGGGAATTTAAAATGAAAGAAGTAAGGGAAATTAGATAAGGGCAAAATAGGAATAGGTAATATTCTTATACCCTAAACCCTTAAACTGTTCTCATTTACCACATTTATAAATCAAAACTAAACCCAAGCAAGGTCGGCCACCATTAGGAGATAACAAGAAAAAGATAAGCATGATTTCAAGAGGAAAGCTTAAGCAAGTTAATCAAAGAGCAAATCTCAACCTCTTTAACATAAGCTAAAGGTGAATAATATATTACATCTCCTATTTTATGATTATCGGTTGTAGATTGAGATCCGAATTTATTTTGCAAATGTTTTGCCATGTTTTGACGGTTTAAATTGATATATATGCTTGTTGATGAATTAGGCTATTTCATATAGATTTTATGATAAGAATTGATTTGGAAAACCTATTAAATTATATCCAAATGGCTTGCATTTCTGATATGAGGTCAGAAATATTATTTTAGATATGGGTTTCAAGTTTAATAATTTTCTGAATTATTGTGGATTTATTATGAAATTTCTAGTGAAGAAAATGGTTATTTTGGGTTTAAATTAGTTATGGCTGTTATATATTAGCTTTGGGTCAGAATTCAAATATGTTAGAAAACATATAAAAAGTGATAACTTGAAATTTTTGAAGAATTTTTCTAAGTGTTTTATTAAGTATATAAAATTATTTAAGGTATGGGACTTAAATGTTTTATATGTTTAAAATAGGAGAAGGGCCAATTTGCTAAATATTTTAAATAAATAATTACTAAATTCGGTAGCACTTTTAGAAAAGGTTTCAGAAAAGAAATTGGCAACCAATTATATTATGACAAATAGGCAAGTTAGTTGGAAAGAAATTACTTTATAAAGAAAGAAAACAGTTTTTGTAAGTGTTTTGCTGTTTCGCCACTATCAGCAGCAAGCTTTCGACTTCATGCTTCCGCCTTCGACTAAGTCAAAACCAATACACATGGTATTAAAGACTTGGTATGTAGTGGATTGGAGTAGGCGAAAGGCATAAGGTCGAAACAGTGCTTTCGAAGGGGTCGAGACCTCATTTTGCTATTAAAATAAAATGCCATTTGATTTTTAAAGAATGCTTTCGAAAGGGTTTAAAGATAGCTTTCGACAGAGGTGGCCGCCTTTTGTCTTAAGCTAGCTTTCGACAGGGTCGAAACATACGTTGATACAATTCTACCTTTCAACCCAGTTGAGGCCGTTGCCTTTAAACATGGTTTCGAAGGGGGTGCTTTCGCTTTTAGAGCCGCTTCTCCAATGCTATCGAAAGGGTTGGTGTCGAAACCTTCCACTTTCTTTTGCATAGTAAATCGCTTCAAAAGAATGCTTTCGACTTAGTTAATTTAGGACCCGTTTTTCTATTGAAAGATAAACCCACAGGTTTCAAATAGAATGGTTTTAATGGTTTTGAAACTATGTTCCATAAGATTTTACTTGAACCTGATGCTTTTGAAAGGTTTATTTTGAGTAAAGAACTTAGATGCTTTCGAAAGGTTTAAATGAAGATTTCTGTAACACCCCTAATTTTTGTTTAACGTTATTCAGGATATTTAATTAGATAAATTAAATAGAATAATGTAGATAAGGGGATTGAGGTTGATTAATAAACTAAGGTGGCCGTGCTTATCTAATGAACACAAATAAATGATTATTAAATTAAACATAAGAGCATTTGGGTAAATAGTCATACACCCCACCCTTATACCACTTTCCTTAGGCTATGCACATTCATTTTTCCTTTTCACTAAAACAATAGCAATCATGGGGAGCAAGGCTGGCCATTAGAGGAGAAGAAAAAATCAACTAAAAGCTTAGGATTCAAGCTAGAAGAAAATCAATCTCAAACAGTCTCTAATCTCCTTATCTCAAGCAAGGTGAATAATAGTGTAAATCATCTCATTTTAACTTGTTTTGTTCGGTTATAGATAATAACTGAATTTATTTTTCTGTGTTGATGATGTTTGGATTTGATAATCATTGTTTTGATAGAATAATGATTTATGATGATTTATTGGGATTTTTATGGAATTAAAATGATGGGTTATCGAGTAAAAACCTTAGCAAACGACCTACAAATAGTTTGATTTTTTAATATGTTGTGTAAAATATAATTTTGGAGACGGCTTTTTAATTTCATAATTTTCCGAGTTAATAGGAATATTTTATGAATTTCCTAAGGTGAAAAAGGCAGTTATTTCGAGTTTTAATTATTAAAATAATAAAATGATGATTTTTTCCCCAAAATTTTTGTATGATGAATAAAATGTTATTTCAGATTTTTGGTGAATTTTTGAAATTTTTTCCAAGTGATTTCGATTTATTATGAATTTTCTAAGTTAAAAACGCTTAATAATTATATTAAAATATTAATATAATTAATTATTTTCAAAGTAATTTTTGAAATAATAATTCTGATTTGCAACAACTTTTCTACAAAGATATACTTTTAACCCATAGAAATTTGACAAAGAATTGATAAAGTTGTCCTTAACCAATAGGAATTAGACAAAGCATATATGTGGTAGTTTTTCCACTTATTTACGATTCTACCACTGAACCTTCTACAACATTTCTGCAGCATTTTTAATGAACCTTTCATCATTAAAACCTTCCGCATAGATAACCTTTCGTCATTAAACCTTCCGCAGCCTTTCTGGACCTTTCGGTAGCAGTTGTAAAACGCTACGGAAAACCCTTAGGCAGCACCCTTTCGGCTTGCCGAAAGCCACCTATCGGCCTTGCCGGAAGCTACTTTCGGTAGCAGTTGTAAAACGCTCCAGAAAACCCTTCGACCTTGCCTGAAGCTACTTTCGATAACATTGGTAAAACGCTACGGAAATCCTTTTGCAGCAGTTTTTCCCAACTTTGTTTGTGAAACTTCAAATAGGCATAACTTTCTAACCGTAAGCCCATTTTTCTATTGTGACCACTCTACGGAAATAACCATCATTTGAACACAATGGAATAGTTTAGAGACCTTAAATTTACGCCTATTAAAAGTTATACCTAAAACAAAGTTTTATATTTTCGAAAGGGGTTGTTTTATTGGCTTTCGAATATGTTTGCTTGGTTTTCTCAGCCTTCAAAGGAGATACTTTCGAAGGGGTTGAAAAACTATTTTCTTTTGACCAAGTTTTATGTTTCCGAAAGGTTGAATCTAAGGTATTATAAGGCAGGAGCCTAATGTTTTTAAGAGATTTTGAAGGAGGTTACCCTATGAAGTCGAATGCTAAGTTTCAAAGTTATCGAAAGGTATGGATTTTCAATGTTTTTGAAAGACTAAGTTTTAATTGATTTAAAGGTGGATGTCATATGTTTTAAACATGGTAAAAAGAAAGTTTATTAGAGGATATGAAGGAGTTACCTTCAGTACTTTCGAAGGGTCTTATTAAAAAAGGTTTTAAAGGAATACCTTCAATATTTTCAAAAGGTTGGTTAAAGATTTAAACAAAGGTTTCGAATATAAGGACTAGGCAGATATCCTAAGTGTTTTAAGTTATAAAGGACTTTAACTTATTTTAAAGGATAGTTAATCCTTATTGAACATCATCAATGTTATTTTTAATAAAGTATATATAACATGGCAAAAATTGCTTAGAGTAAAGCTAAAGATATATTTTCCTTATATATTTATGATTTGACGGATTAAATCATTTTGAGAATATTTTCAAGGAAAATTTTGAAGGGCAGTTAGCTCAATTATTATGTAAAGCAGTTAGCTCAGGTATTTTGAAGGGCAGTTAGCTCAAATATTATATGGAGCAGTTAGCTCAGATATTTTGAAGGGCAGTTAGCTCAAATATTATGTAGAGCAGTTAGCTCAGATATTTTGACGGGCAGTTTGCTCAAAACCATGGTTATATTAAAGGAGTATTTATAATGGTTTGAGAAGAATCTATCTTTGATGAATTAAACCCACATGAGTGGTATTGCTATGTTGTTACATTGTTTCTTCTAATATGAATATATTCACTTTATAATGGACCCATATATTTTGGGAAAAAGGGTAGGAGAACCAGTTAGGTTAACCTAATAGTGAATATAAATTGAATAAACTCCTGAATAAGTAAAATATAAAGGAATGATATTGGTAGGGGCCGATAGGTTTCCAGTAAGCCCCTGAAAACTGTATGATATTGGCAGGGGCCAATAGGTTCATAGTTAGCCCATGAAAACTATGTCTAAATAAAGATGTCAGATAGATAGGTTCATAGTTAGCCCATGAAAACTATGTAAATGAAGATGTTAGATAGACAGGTTCATAGTCAACCCATGAAAACTATGTAAATGCAGATGTCAGATAGACAGGTTCATAGTTAGCTCACAAAAACTATGTGTAAATAAAGATGTCAGATAGACATGTTCATTGTAAACCCATGAAAACTATGTAATTGGACAGGGAGTACTTAAATGTTTAACCGGTTATTAGTTAGCCCATTAAAACTATTAGGTTAATAGTAATCTTAGAAACTATAATTAGGACAGTCAGTCCGGTAAAGAACAGATAGTTTATATTTAAGACAGACAATCTATTTTATTTCCTGTTTTAGCATAATGGATATTGCTATATTATTCTTATAATCAATTGATTAACCAGTTTGGTTGCAGGAAAGTAGTTGCAAAATATATGTTTTGAAAAGGGATACCGGTGAGGGGAAAACCCGTTCCGCTAAGCGGCATGGTCTCACTAGATATCTATTTGGTTTGAGATGATAGACTATTATTCATACCAGGCTTTATGTCTGACTCGAAGTTTTTGTTTTCCCTTTAAACTCTCGGGTACTCAATTGATTTTAAGTAGTTTGAGATTTAGGGTTTTTAGGTATTCTTAAACGAATAAAGCTTCCGGAGGCGTGCAGGAGGTAGATAGTTATTTAGTGCTTTCTTTTCCGCTGTGTATTTGGATGTAAAGGCAGATTTATTAGCCTTGCTATATACTCTGATCAACCAAGAGGGCATCTTCATATGTCGCTCTTGACGTATGTGTAATGATTATATTTTGTTGAACGTGATTAACGTTTTGGTATTATGTAATGAACATGAAATGTTTTAATTTGAATATGGAAATATGTTTTTGAATTATTAAATTTTCCATATTCTTGTGATCTGTTTATCAATGTATCTAGCACCCCCATATTTGGTCACCGAAGATTAATAACTATGGATGACTGCAGCATCCGTAGCCATTAGTTTTGGGCCTCCAAGTAGGGGGATGCTACAAGTTGGTATCATATCATATGTTTATGAAACTTTAAAAGAAAACTTAAACCTAAAATCTTTTTCAAACATAATCCAATGAATTTGAAAATATGATCGAGGTTTTGGGTTAATGCTATAGTAACGTACTTGTATTTGATATATAGGTATATATCTAGGTACATATTCCCCTCTCTCTTAGACCGTTCTTCTGTATCTTACTAAGGCTCGTAGGTAGATATACGAGAAAGAAGATATGGAGGCAGGAGACGGAAGAGGAAATCTAGGTGGATGAAGCACCACAACTAATGGTAATGCTCGACCTAATACCAGAAGGAACCAAGGTCGACATGCCAATGCTAATCAAAATGCAAAGGCTAATGTAGGTGATGGAAATCCGCCCATAGATGCGGGGATGGTGTATCAGTTGTTGGCTAATCTGTTGCAAGCAGGAGCTGCTGGGAATGTTCGTGGAACAGTGTGACGGTGGGAGTGCCAAAAGAAGAGTCAACTTGGGTCGACTTTAAAAGAAGGTTTGAGCAGAGGTTCTTGTCCGAGGTTGCCAAGTCGGCATTGATGAGGAAGTTCATGGATCTTGTACAAGGAGAGTTGTTAGTGATTGAGTATGCTGCTAAATTTGATGAGCTATCTCGATATGGTTATGCTTTGATTGACACTGATGTTAGAAGGAATGAAATATTTATTAGAGGATTGAAGCCAGAGCTTGGTAGAATGGCTATGACTCATATTAGGGAGAACCAGTTGAGTTCCACGGTCTTCATGGAAAGAAAAGAAAATTATTCAAGAGGAAAGGAGCCCAAAATGGGGATGCTACCAGGAAAGCAAAGGCTGATTTAGTGTGTTATAAGTGTGATGGATGGTACGCTTTTGATTCAGAGCATACCAGTTAGAGTACTTTTTGATATTTATGCATCACACTCATTTATATCACAATATTTGGTTGATAGGTTATATATAGAACCCACATACCTTGTTACTTCCTTAAGGGTTGCAAATCCAATAGGAGGGCATGCAACTCTTGGGATGAGAGATGACTAGTTAGAACTTGATTTGTTAGGTCACATGTTTGCATGCAGTTTGTATGTTTTTGATTTCGTAGATTTCGGGATCATTTTGGGCATGGATTCATTAGGTAAGTATGAAGCTAGGATATTTTCCCAGGATCAGGAATTATCGTTGAGACACCCAGATAGTCATAACCGAATCATTTCTCAGTGGAGAAATCCAGTAAGAGGTTTTGTGCTTTGCTAAGTGCCTTAGAGGTGGGAGACGACCTTAGCCAGGTCCGAGTAGCAAGAGAAATTGCAGATGTATTTGTGTTGGTCACTGGATTACCACCGAAACGAGCTGTAGAGTTTTGGATAGACCTTGTACCAGGAGCTGAACCTGTCAGTAGACCACCTAGCTGAATGTCACCGACAAAGATGAAAGAAATTATTTTTAGGTTATAAATTATTTTCGGCTAAAATAATTATTATTTGGGTTTGAGATTTTAATATGTTAGGCAATATATTAAAATAGATTTTCTAGGATTTTTCTAGAATTTTCCTAAGTCATTTGAGGTGTGTATATAAAATTATTTAAGGTATGGGACTTAAATGTTTTATATATTTATAAAGGAGAAAGGGCATTTTGCAAAATAAAGAATTTATAAATTTTGGTAATTGCGGTAGCACATTTTTGATAAGCATTTTATTAACCAATGATAATTTGACAAAAAAAGGCAAGTTAGTTGAAAAGTTTCCTTTTTAGTTTGAAAACAAAATCCACTCTTTTTTCATGTTTCAACCCACACGGCTGTATACCTTCCGCCCTAGACCTTTTATCCCGATCGAAGGGTTAGCTTTCGATAAGGTCAAAGTTCAATGCATAAGGTATCAAGAAATTGGTACGTAATGAATTGAATATAGACGAAAGGTTCTAAGAGAATGGTTGATGACCGAAAGGTTGGAATATAATTGTTTTATAAGTTAAAAGCTTTCACCTGCTTTGCTTTCGAATTTGAGCTTTCGACTTAGTCACTTCCGGCCAAGTCAAATTTTCTAAAGAAAAGACTTTAAACCTTCCGACGTAGTCGAATGGGTTGTAGCTGCTACCATATTTACTTTGTTTTGAAACCTTCCGGCGTTACCGAAGGATTTCCACTGTTTTATAAAGGTTTTACTTGAACCTTCCGACCCAGTCGAAAGGTTCACTTGTTTTTAAAGTTAGCTGTTTCTCCAATGCTTTCAGAGGGAAGCTTTCGACTTAGGTGGTTACCCTTGTTTCGTAAAGTATAACCCAAGGTTTTTGAAAGGTTTTAGAGGGAAGATTTTCCAAAGGTTTTCTAAGGCAATAAAGTAGTGGATGCTCCCAGCAGAAGACAACAGACCATAGTGTTGGTTATGTTGGTGGAGTGGAAAGATCTTGAAGCTTTGGCCAGTTGTGGCGTGCGGTTAAGATCAACTGCAAGTTCTAGTCAGATTACTGTCATGTTGTCCTGTTTGGTAGTTCGACCAGTATTGATCGAGAAATTGCTTCCAAATAGAAGGAGGATCCATTATTAGCTGAGAGGATCATAAGGTTTAGGGTTGGAACCGAGATCGATGATTTGAATGATTTTTGTCTTGACCAGAGAGGGCGATTGAGAAAGAAGGGACGGTTATGTGTTCCAGATGTGGAGAACTTGAGAGGAGAAGTTCTTAAGGAATGTCATCGATCCAAGTTTTCAATTCATCCTGGAGGGACCAAGATGTATCAAGAGATGAAGAGGAGCTTCTATTGGGAAGGCATGAAGAGGGATGTTGGCTTGTGGATTAGGCAGTGTATGAACTGTCAACAAGTAAAAGCCGAACATCAAAAGCCAAGTGGGTTACTTCAGCCTCTAGATGTTCCAGTTTGGGAATGGTATTCGATATCCGTAGATTTTATAGATGGGTTGCCAAGGTCAAGGAGAGGAAATGAGAATATATGGGTTATTGTGGATAGGTTGACTAAGAGTGCTCATCTCATTCTAGTGAAGTACACCAGAACGACACCTGTTTTGGCAAAGTAGTTCATGAAGAACATAGTTAGACTTCATGGGATTCCTAGTAGCATAGTCAACGACAGGGATGCATTATTCACTAGCGAATTTTGGAGGAGTCTACAAGAGGTACTAGGTACCAAGCTCAAAATGAGTACAGCCTATCATCCACAGATAGATGGGCAGACAGAGAGAGTCAATAAGGTACTTGAGGACTTGCTAAGAGCTTGTGTATTGGACTTTGGTGGATCTTGGGAGGATCACCTACATTTGATTGAGTTTTCCTATACTAATAGTTATCAGACTAGTATAGGAATGGCGCCTTTTTAAGCTTTGTGTGGAAGGCCATGCAAATCACTGGCACATTGGTTAGAGACTGGAGACAGGTTGGTCTTAGGTCCGGATTTGGTTAGAGAGGTGTCAGAAAATATTGAATTAATCCAAGGACGAATGATGGAAGCTCAATCTTGGTAGAAGAATTATGCAGATAAGAGGCGTAAAGACCTAGAGTTCTCAGTGGGAGACCGGGTTTTCATTAAAGTATCACCGATGAAGGGTGTGGTACGATTTGGAAAGTCGGGAAAGTTGGCCCCGAGATTTGTTGGACCATTCCAGATTTTAGAAAGGATTGGAAAAGTTGCTTACAGAGTAGAGTCGCCGAGCAGTATGGCAGGTGTCCATATTGTATTCCATGTGTCTCATCTTCACAAGTATGTGCATGATCCAGAGGCTACTATTCCTCATACAGAGTTGGAGGACTTGGTAGTAGAGCCTGATTTGACTTTTGTTAGACAACCAGTTCGGGTTGTAGTGAGAGATGAGAAATGATTGAGGACCAAGACATTCAAGTTGGTAAAGGTTCAGTTGAGCGACAACGAGAACGACTGTACTTGGGAGACAGAAGACAAGATTCGAGAGACTTATCCTGAACTGCTTTGTTGGTATGTCTATATTCGATTTATATAGATTGGTTGCTAGTCAGATAGACTAGTATGATTATTAGGAGATGTTACAGATGATTGCTATGATTACTAGTTAGTCCTTACTGAATTTCTAGGACGAAATTCTTTAAGGGGGGAGCATGTAACACCCCTAATTTTTGTTTAACATTATTCATGATATTTAATTAGATAAATTAAATAGAATAATGTAGATAAAGGGGATTGAGTTTGAATAATAAACCAAGGTGGTCGTGCTTATCTAATGAACATAAATAAATGATTAGGAAATTAAACATAAGGGCATTTGGGTAAATAGTCATACACCCTACCCCTATACCACTTTCCTTAGGCTATGCACGTTCATTTTTCCTTTTCACTAAAACAATAGCAATCATGGGGAGCAAGGCTGACCATTAGAGGAGAAGAGAAAATCAACTAAAACTTAGGATTCAAGCTAGAAGAAAATCAATCTCAAACAATCTCTAATCTCCTTATCTCAAGCAAGGTGAATAATAGTGTAAATCAGCTCATTTTAACTTGTTTTGTTCGGTTATAGATAATAACTGAATTTATTTTGCTGTGTTGATGATGTTTGGATCTGATAATCATTGTTTTGATATAATAATGATTTATGGTGATTTATTGGGAATTTTATGGAATTAAAATAATGGGTTTTAGAGTAAAATCCTTAGCAAACTACCTCCAAACAGTTTTACTTTTGGATATGTTGTGTAAAACATAATTTTGGAGATGGGTTTTAATTTCATAATTTTCTGAGTTAATAGGAATATTTTATGAATTTCCTAAGATGAAAAAGGCAGTTATTTCGGGTTTTAATTATTAAAATAATAAAATGATGAATTTTGCATCGAAATTTTTATATGATGAAGAAAATGTTATTTTAGATTTTTGGTGAATTTATGAGATTTTTCCCAAGTGATTTCGATCTATCATGAATTTTCTAAGTTAAAAAGGCTTAATAATTATATTAAAATATTTATATAATTAATTATTTTCAAAGTAATTTCTGAAATAATAATTCTGATTTGCAGCAGCTTTTCTGCAAAGATATGCCTTTAACCAATAAAATTTGACAAAGAATTGATAAAGTTGTCCTTAACAATAGGAATTAGACAAAACATATATGTGGCAGTTTTTCAACTTATTTACGATTCTGCCACTGAACCTTCCACCGTAGAACCTTCCGCAGCATTTCTGCAACTTTTTGTAGCGTTTTTAATGAACCTTTCGTCATTAAAACCTTCCGCATAGATAACCTTTCATCATTAAACCTTCCGCAGCCTTACTGGACCTTTCGGTAGCGGTTGTAAAACACTACGGAAAACCCTTCGGTAGCACCATTTCGGCTTGCCGAAAGCAACCTATCGGCCTTGTCGGAAGCTACTTTCGGTAGCAGTTGTAAAATGCTCTGGAAAACCCTTCGACCTTGCCGGAAGCTACTTTCGGTAACAGTGGTAAAACGCTACGGAAATCCTTTAGCAACAGTTTTCCCCAGCTTTGTTTGTAAAACTTCAAATAGGCATAACTTTCTAACCGTAAGCCCATTTTTCTATTGTGACCACTCTACAGAAAGTTAAATCATCATTTGAACACAATGGAATAGGTTAGAGACCTTAAATTTACGCCTATAAAAAGTTATATCTAAAACAAAGTTTTATATTTCCAAAAGGGGTTGTTTTATTGGCTTTTGAATATGTTTGCTTGGTTTTCTTAGCCTTCAAACGAGATACTTTCGAAGGGGTTGAAAAATTATTTTCTTTTGACCAATTTTTATGTTTCCGAAAGGTTGAATTTAAAGTATTATAAGGTAGGAGCCTAATGATTTTAAGAGCTTTCGAAGGAGGTTACCCTATGAAGTCGAATGCTAGGTTTCGAAGTTATCGAAAGGTATGGATTTTCAAAGTTTTTGAAAGACTAAGGTTTAATGGATTTAAAGGTCGATGTCATATGTTTTAAACATGGTAAAAAGAAGGTTTATTAAAGGATATTAAGTAGTTACCTTCAGTACTTTCGAAGGGTCCTATTAAATAAGGTTTTAAAGGAATACTTTCAATGTTTTCAAAAGGTTGGTTAAAGATTTAAACAAAGGTTTCGAATATAAGGACTAGGCAGATATCCTAAGTGTTTTAAGTTATAAATGACTTTAACTTATTTTAAAGGATAGTTAATCCTTATTGAACATCATCAACGTTATTTTGAATAAAGTATATATAACATGGCAAAAATAGCTTAGAGTAAAGCTAAAGATATATTTTCCTTGTATATTTATGATTTGACGGATTAAATCATTTTGAGAATATTATCAAGGAAAATTTTGAAGGGCAGTTAGCTCAATTATTATGTAAAGCAGTTAGCTCAGGTATTTTGAAGGGTAGTTAGCTCAAATATTATGTGGAGCAGTTAGCTCAGATATTTTGAAGGGCGGTTAGCTCAAAACCATGGCTATATTAAAGGAGTTTTTATAGTGGTTTGAGAAGAATCTATCTTTGATAAATTAGACCCACATGAGTGGTATTGCAATGTTGTTACATTGTTTCTTCTAATATGAATATATTCACTTTATAATGGACCCATAACTATATTTTGGGAAAAAAGGTAGGAGAACCAGTTAGGTTAACCCAATAGTGAATATAAATTGAATAAACTCCTAAATGAGTAAAATATAAAGGAATGATATTGGAAGGGGCCAATAGGTTTCTAGTAAGCCCGTGAAAACTATGTAAATGCAGATGTCAGATAGACAGGTTCATTGTTAGCCCATGAAATCTATGTGTAAATAAAGATGTCAGACAGACAGGTTCATAGTAAGCCCATGAAAACTATATAATTGAACATGGAGTCCTTAAATGTTTAACCGGTTATTAGTTAGCCCATGAAAACTATTAGATTAATAGTAATCCTAGAAACTATAATTATGACAGATAGTCCGGTAAAGAAAAGATAGTTCTAATTTTAGACAGACGGTTTATTTTATTTCCTGTTTAGCGTAATGGATATTGCTATATTATTCTTATAATCAGTTGATTAACTAGTTTGGTTGCAGGAAAGGATTTGCAAAATATATGTTTTGGAAAGGGATACTAGTGAGGGGAAAACCCGTTCCGCTAAGCGGCGTGGTTTCACTAGATATCTATTTGGTTTCAGATGATAGACTATTATTCGTACCAGGCTTTATGTTTGACTCGAAGTTTTTGTTTTCCCCTTAAACTCTCGGGTACTTAATTGATTTTGAGTAGTTTGAGATTTAGGGTTTTCAGGTATTCTTAGACGAATAAAGCTTCCGGTGGTGTGCAGGAGGCATATAGTTATTTAGAGCTTTCTTTTCCGCTATGTATTTGGATGTAAAAGCAAATTTATTAGCCTTACTATATACTCTGATCAACCAAGGGGGCATCTTCATATGTCGCTCTTGACGTATGTGTAATGATTAATTTTTGCTGAACGTGGTTAACATTTTGGGATTATGTAATGAAAATGAAATGCGTTAATTTGAATGTGGAAATATGTTTTTTAATTGTTAAATTTTCCAAATGCTTGTGATCTGTTTATCAATGTATCTAGCACCGCCGTATTTGGTTGCTGAGATTAATAACCATGGATGACCGCAGCATTCGTAGCTGTTATTTTTGGGCCTCCAAGTAGGGGGATGTTACTGTTTCAGGGAGGAGGTTCCCTAATGGTTTCGATAGGTACTTGAAGTGTTTTAGGGGAGGTTCCCTAATGGTTTCGATATGTACTTGAAGTGTTTTAAATGGAAGGTTTCTAATTACTTTCGAAAGGCAAGTTTTATAGTGTTTTGAATAGAGGATGTCTAAGGTTTAAAAAGATTTCAAAGGGATACCTTCAATGATTTCGAAAGGTTGTTATAAAGGTTTTGAAAGGTATGTTTTGGCCTTTCGACCTAGTGTTTCAAGATATAGTAGTTAATATGTTTCGAAAGGGGTACTTCCAATGGTTTTGAAAGGTTTTTTTTTTAGTTTTTAAACAAAGGTTTCGAAAGCTTTACCTTGGCTTTACGGCCTAAGAGTTTTTAAGTTAAAAAGGGTTTTAACTTACTTTGATGGGATAGGTAACCCTCAATAATTTCCATCGACATTGTTTTGAGTAAAGTATATATATAACAAGGCAAATAGCTTTGAGTAAAGCAAAAGTATATTTTCCTTGTTTAAGTATGATTTGATGGGTTAAATCAATTTGAAAGGTTTTCAAGTAAAATTTGATGGGTAGTTAACCCTAAGTAAATGACTCAGATATTTGAATACCAGATGGGACTGGTGTAGGGTCGCGCCCTATACATTAGCTATAGCCCTTAGCTAATTTAGTCCAAAATTCTAGTGTGTAGGGCTTAGTCATAGGAAAGACTTAAATGAAGGTTACAGACAGAAAGGAATATATACAGAAAAGGAGGATATGTTATTGGTGAGCCCGCAAAACCATTAGTATTAGGTGACCCTTGGATAAGTAAGTTAAGGACAGACCGTCTAGAAGTTTGTCTAACATGTGCTAGATTATTTTTTTATTTTGTCTGGTAGGCCCAAGTCAGCCAGTGGTTAGTAGTTAGCCAAACAAAACTATATTGTTTGGACAGCTGGTCCATTTGTTACTTGTTTTATGATCATATATGATATTGCTATTATTGTTTTAATAAGTTTGATCGCAGGATTCTGATTTGCAAAAAGATATGTTTTAAATGGATATTAGTGAGGGAAAACCCATTCCGCTAAGCGGCATGGTCTCACTTAATATCAATAAACCAAGATGTAATAGTATTATTCACACCAGACTTTATGTCTGACTCGAAGTTTATGTTTTCCCCTTAAACTCCCGTGTGCTCAAAATTAATTTGAGAAGATTGAGAGTTAAGGTTTTACTGGTTTAGTAGGTGGAGAATAAAGCTTCCGAAGACATGCAGGAGGCATGGATAGCTATTTAGGAATTGATATTTTTATTTCCATTATGATGTATTAAGATAGTTTTGTCTATTTAGTACTCTGATCATCCAAGGGGGCATCTTCATATATCGCTCTTGGCGTATTTTGTAATAATTATATTTGATCAAACCTGGGAAATGTTTGGGATTATGTAATGGAATATGAAACATGTTTTTGAAATGTAATCAGTAAAGTTGCTGTTTTTGTAATCTGTGATTTTTTTCCTATTCATATACTTCTAATATTATGGATACCATTAACATTACCGTAATTTGTCGCCGGAAGTTAATACCATGGATGACTGCAGCATCTGTAGTGCTTAGCTTCGGGCCTCAAGATAGGGGATGTTATAACTTGGTATCAGAGCATATGTTTATGAAAACTTTAAACTTAAAATGATTTTGAAAACATAATCCTAAGGAATTAAAGAAAAGATTGGGGTATGGGATAATGCTATAGTATGCTATATATAAGTATACGCTTTATCTCTACTCTCCCCTCTCTATTAGGCTATTCTTATGTATCTTACGAAGGCTCGAATGCAGATATGGATGCTAGAAGTGGAAGAGTTAACATTAGTGAAGGAAGCACCACAACTAATGGAAATGCCAGACGAAATACCAGGAGGAACCCAGGTCAGGAACAAGCTACAAATGTGGGTGCTGTAGTCCCGCAAGTAGACATGGGAGCAATGTATCAGTCCTTCGTGAACATGATGCAAGCGAGAGTTGTTGTTGGAGTAGTTGGAGGAAATGTTGGAGGAGGAAATCAGGAAGCTCTAGTGGTTAATAACTACGCTATTTTGAGTAGAGATTATGCTCGGCTTAGAGGAAAGCCGTTTTTTGGTACTGAAGACGCAATTGAAGTGGAGAATTGGTTACTTCATTGCGAGAGATTTTCGCTGATTTGGGGCTCAACGATGAGTAGAAAAGGAGACTTGCTTCTAGACAGCTACAAGGAGCAGCACTGTATTGGTGGAACAGTGTGATTGTTGGAGTCATTAAGGAGACTATGACTTAGGCTTAGTTCAGGAGAAGGTTTGAGGAAAGATTTATGTCAGAGATTGCTAAGTCTACCTTGCTCAGGAAGTTTGCTGAGTTGGAGCAGGGAGATATGACTGTGCTTGAGTATGCAACCAGATTTGTGGAGCTAGTGAGATATGGCTACGCTACAGTTAATACTGTGATTAAGAGGAATGAAAAGTTCATTCGAGGGTTGAAGCCTAAGCTTGCTCAGGCTATGTTATCGCACATTAGGGATCCATGTGATGTTGTTGTGGAGATGGCCTTGAGGCATGAAGAGTGCTTGCTTTTTTGGAAGGAAATAACGCAAAGGAAGCTCAAGGAGGGAAGAGTCGAAAAAGGAATTTTTTCCATAAGAAAGGAGCTCAGAAGGGTGGAGCTGCTAAGAAAGGAACGGTAGAGGTTGTCTGTTATAAGTGCGATAAGAAAGGGCATTACGCTCATGAATGCCGGACAGGCAAAGGAAAGAAGCCTGTTGAGAAGAAAGGGGTAAGGTGTTACAATTGTGATCAGATTGGATGCTATAAGAACCAGTGCAAGGAACCAGCCAAGGATGGGAAAGGCAAAGTGTTTGCATCGGAACCAGCTACCTTGAGACCAACAGCGTAGGATAAAGGAAAAGCTATGTTGAGAGGTACGCTTTTGATTTATGGTGTATCAGTTATCGTTCTATTTGATACCGGTGCATCACATTCTTTTATATCTCATTGTTTGGTAGATAAGCTTGACCTAGAACCATCATACCTAGTTACTTCCTTAAGGGTTGCAAATCGATTAGAGGTTATGCGACTCTTGGGATGAGATGTGACCACTTAGAGTTTGAATTATTAGGTCATACCTTTATTTGCAGTTTGCATGTGTTTGATTTCGTAGGGTTCGGAATTATTTTGGGTATGGATTGGTTAAGTAAATACGATGCTAGGATATTCTGCCATGATAGGAAAATATCGCTTAGACACCCTGACTGTAGAGATCCGATTATATACTCCATAGAAAACACTAGTTTTGAGGTTGACGATTTGTTGGGTGTTGTGGAGGTAGAAGACGAGTTGAATCGAGTTTTCATTGTTAGAGAATTTGCAAATGTATTTAAACTTGTAGTGGGATTGCCGCCGAAACGAGCCATTGAGTTTCAGATAGATTTAGTATTAAGAGCAGAACCAGTGAGTAGACCGCCAAGCAGAATGACCCCCACCGAAATAAGGGAGCTTAAGGTGTAGTTGGTGGATTTGGAAGGCAAGAATTTTATCAGACCAAGCAGTTCGCCTTGGGGAGCAGCCGTAGTGTTTGCCAAGAAGCTGGACGGATCGTTAAGATTTTGTATCGATTATCATAAGTTGAATGAGAAGATAATAAAGAACCAATATCCGTTACCTAGAATTGACGATTTGTTTGACCAGTTGAGTGGATCCAGAGTATTTTCCCAGTTGGATTTAGCAATAGGGTTCCATCAGCTTAGAGTGGCAGAGGATAGTATTCCTTTGACGGCATTTAGAACCAGATATGGATCGTATGAATGGTTAGTAATGCCGTTCGGACTAACTAATGCGCCAGCATTCTATGTAGATTTGATGAACCGAATTTTCCGAGAGCACTTGGATAGGTTCGTGTTGGTATTCATAGATGATATTTTGATATACCTTAAGGATGAGAGAGAGCATGAAGTTCATCTTAGAGTGGTGCTTGAGATGCTGAGGCAGCATCATCTAAAAGCGAAGTTTTTGAAGTGTCATTTCTGGAAGAAAGAAGTGAAGTTTCTTGGTCATGTAGTCTCAGAGAATGGGTTGTCTATAGATTCGACTAAGATCGAGGCAGTCAATAATTGGAAGAGACCCCGAGGCAGTAACTAAGATAAAGAGTTTTCTTGGATTAGCTGGTTATTATCGGATATTCATTAAGGATTTTTCATGGATACGGCACCGATGACCAAGCTAACGCGAAAGGATGTGAAGTTCATTTGGACCGATAAGTGTGAGGAAGCATTCCAGAAGCCAAAACACTTATCGACGAATGAACCTGTGTTAATTGTTCCGGAAGGGAATCAGGACTTAGTGGTGTACACGGATGCATGTGGAACATGTCTAGGAGCTATGTTAATGCAAAGAGGTAAAGTTATTGCTTATGCATCTCGACAGCTTAGACCACATGAAGTTAAATACCCAACACATGATATGGAATTAACCACGGTAATTTTTTCATTGAAGGTGTGGAGACATTACCTCTTAGGAGAGAGATTTGGGTTGTATACGAATCATAAGCCGCTGAAGTATCTACTCAGAAGGAGTTGAATATGAGACAATAGAGGCGGTTAGAGTTTTTAACCGCTTATGATTTTGGTATTGAGTACATACCAAGAAAAGGCAACAAGGTTGCGGATGCACTTAGCAGAAAACATCAGAATGCGGCATTGACAATGATAGCTGGTGGAAAGATTTAGAAGGTTTGACGACATGCAGAGTACAGTGGAGATCTGAAGCTAGAACTAGTAAGGAAAATGTTATGTTGTTATGCTTAGAAGTTTGATCGGTGATGATCGAAAAGATTGCTTCTAAGCAGAAAGAGGATCCAGTGTTAGCCGAGAGGATTAGAAGGCTTGAGGTTGGAACTGAGATCGATGATCTAAAGGATTTTAGTCATGACCAGAAGGGATGGTTGAGAAAGACGGGACGGTTGTGTGTTCCGAATGTCGAGGAATTAAGGAAAGAAGTTCTTGAGAAATGCCATCATTCGAAGTTCACCATTTATCCAGGAGGAACTAAGATGTATCAGTACATGAAGAGGAGTTTCTTCTGGGAAGGTATGAAGAGAGATGTAGGCTTGTGGGTGAAACGGTGTTTGAACTGTCAACAAGTAAAACCCGAAGATTAGAAACCAAGTGGGTTACTTTAGCTATTAGACGTTCCAGTATGGAAATGGGATTCTATCTCATTGGATTTTATAGACGGGTTGCCAAGGTCTAATAGAGGAAATGAAAGTATATGGGTCATAGTGGACAGGTTAACCAAGAGTGCCCATTTCATTCCAGTTAAGTCAACCAGGACGGCACCTGTTTTAGCTAAGTTGTTCATGAAGAATATAGTTACTTCATGGAATTCCTAATATTATAGTAAGTGATAGAGATTCCTTATTCACTAGCGCGTTCTGGAAGAGTCTATGGGAGATTTTAGGTACCAAACTCAAGATGTGTACCACTTACCATCCGCAAACAGATGGACAAACGGAAATAACAAAGTCTTAGAAGATTTGTTGCAAGCTTGCGTGCTAGATTTTGGAGGATCATGGGAAGACCATCTACACTTAGTGGATTTTTCGTATAACAACAGCTATCAGACTAGTATAGGGATGGCACTGTTTGAAGCTTAGTATAGAAGGCCATGCAAATCTCCAGTTTGTTGGTTAGAGACCGGGGATAGGTTGGTTCTTGGTTCGGATTTAGTTAGAGAAGCTGCAGAAAAGATTGAGTTCATTCGAGCTAGGATAAGGAAGCTCAGTCTAGGCAGAAGAGCTATGCTGATAAGAGATGGAAAGACTTAGAATTCTCAGTTGGAGATCATGTTTTCGTCAAAGTATCACCAATGAAGGGTGTGATTAGATTTGGGAAATTGGCATCGAGGTTCATTGGACCATTTCCTATCATAGAAAGGATCGGGAAACTCGCATATAGATTAGAGTTACCGAACAGTTTGGTAGGAGTCCACGATGTTTTTCATATTTCCCATCTAAGGAAGTGTGTTCGAGATCCAGAGACTACTATAGCACCGACTGTGTTAGATGACCTAGCAGTGGAACCGAATTTGACAATAGTTAGAAAGCCAGTTCGTATGGTCGCGAGAGATGAGAAGAGACTAAGGAACAAGACGGTTAGATTAGTTAAAGTCCAATGGAGCGACGATGCGAGAGACTGTACTTGGAAAACTGAGGGCATGATTAGATACGTTTATCCTGACTTGTTTCATGGTATGTTTTCCCTTTATGATTGATTTTGATGAGTACCTTATCGTAATTTCGAGGACGAAATTCTCTAAGGAGGGGAATCTGCAACGACTATAATTTTGATTGACATTATTGAGGACATTTAATTAGTTAAATTAAATGAAATAATGTAAATGGTTAAGAGATTGAGATTTGTATATCTAAAGGGTAGCCGTGCCTAATTAAACTAATGAACTAAAGGGAATTTAAAATGAAATAAGTAAGGGAAATTAGATAAGGGCAAAATAGGAATAGGTCATATTCTTATAACCTAAACCCTTAAACTATTCCACATTCATAAATCAAAAATAAACCAAGCAAGGTCGGCCACCATTAGGAGATAATAAGAAGAAGATATGCAAGATTTCAAGAGGACAGCTTAAGTAAGTTAATCAAAGAGCAAATCTCAACCTCTTTAACACAAGCTAAAGGTGAATAATAGATTGCATCTCCTATTTTATGATTTTCAGTTGCTAGATTGAGATCCGAATTTATTTTGCAAATGTTATACCATGTTTTGATTGTTTAAATGGATATATATATATATATATATGCTTGTTGATGAATTAGGCTATATCATATAGATTTTATGATAAGAATTGATTCGGAAAACCTATTAAATGACATCCAAATGACTTGCGTTTTTGATATGAGGTCAAAATTATTATTTTAGAGATGGGTTTCAAGTTTCATAATTTTCTGAATTATTGTGGATTTATTATGAATTTTCTAGTGAGGAAAATGGTTATTTTGGGTTTAAATTAATTACGGCTATTATATATTAGTTTTGGGTCAGAAATTTAAATATGTTAGAAAACGTATAAAAAGTGATAACTTGGAATTTTTGGAGAATTTTCCTAAGTGTTTTATTAAGTATATAAAATTATTTAATATATGAGACTTAATTGTTTTATATGTTTAAAATAGGAGAAGGGGAAATTTGCTAAATGTTTTAAATAAATAATTACAGAATTTGGCAGCACTTTTAGAAAAGATTTTGGAAAAGAAATTGGCAGCCAATTATATTATGACAAATAGGCAAGTTAGTTGGCAAGAAATTACTTTATAAAGAAAGAAAACAGTTTTTGTAAGTGTTTGTTGTTTCGCTACTATCGGCAGCTAGCTTTCAACTTCATGCTTCCACCTTCGACCAAGTCGAAACTAATACACATGGTATCAAAGACTTGGTACGTAGTGGATTGGAATAGGCGAAAGGCATAAGATCGAAACAGTGCTTTCGAAGGGGTCGAGACCTCATTTTGCTTTCAAAAGGAAATGTCGCTTGCTTGCTTTTTAAAGAATGCTTTCGAAAGGGTTTAAAGATAGCTTCCGATAGAGGTTACCTCTTTTTGGTTTTAAACTAGCTTTCGACAGGGTCGAAACATACCTTGCCGCAATTCTACCTTTCGACCCAGTTGAGGTCGTTCCCTTTAAACATGGTTTCGAAGAGGTGCTTTTGCTTTTGAAATAAGCGCCGCTTCTCCAATGCTTTCGAAAGGGTTGATGTCGAAACCTTTAGCTTTCTTTTACTTAAAAAAATCGCTTTTGAAAGAGTGCTTTCGACTTAGTTAATTTTGGACCCTTTGTTCTATTGGAAGATAAACCCATAGGTTTCAAATAGAATGGTTTTAATGGTTTTGAAAATATGTTCCACAAGCTTTTACTTGAACATGATGCTTTCGAAAGGTTTATTTTGAGTAAAGAGCTTTGATCTTTCGAAAGGTTTAAACGAAGGTTTCGGAGGGGAGGTTCCCCAATGGTTTCGAAAGGTACTTGAATTGTTTTGAATGGAAGGTTTCCAATTGCTTTCGAAAGTCAAGTTTTATAGTGTTTTAAAAAGAGGATGTCTAAGGTTTAAAAAGGTTTCGAAGGGATACCTTCAATGATTTCGAAAGGTTGTTATAAAGGTTTCGTAATGTATGTTTTGGCCTTTCGGCCTAGTGTTTCAAGGTACAGTAGTTAATATGTTTCGAAAGGGGTACTTTCAATGGTTTCGAAAGGGTTGTTTAAAGTTTTTAAATAAAGGTTTCAAAAGGTTTACCTTGGCTTTATGGCCTAAGAGTTTTTAAGTCAAAAAGGGTTTTAACTTACTTTGGAGGGATGGTAACCCTCAATATATTTTATCAACATTGTTTTGAGTATATATATATATAACATGGCAAATTTCTTTGAGTAAAACAAAAGTATATTTTCCTTGTTTAAGTATGATTTGAAGGGTTAAATCAATTTGAAAGGTTTTCAAGGAAAATTTGATGGGTAGTTAACCCTAAGTAAATGACTCAGATATTTGAATACCAGATGGGACTGGTAGGGTCGCACCCTATACATTAGCTATATCCCTTAGCTAATTTAGTCCAAAATTCTAGTGTGTAGGGCTTAGTCACAGGTAAGACTTAAATAATGGTTACACACAGAAAGGAATATATACAGAAAAGGAGGATAGGGTATTGGTGAGCCCGCAAAACCACTAGGATCAGGTGACTCTTGGAGAAGTAAGTTAAGGACAAACCGTCCAAAAGTTTGTCTAATAGGTGTTAGATTATTTGTTTATTTTGTCTGGTAGGCCCGAGCCAGCCAATGGTTAGTAGTTAGCCAAACAAAACTATATTGTTCGTATAGATGGTCCATTTATTACGTGTTTATGTGCATATATGATATTGCTATTATTGTTTATTCAGTTTGATTGGAGGATTCTGATTTGTAAAAAGATATGTTTTAAAGGGATATTAATGAGGGGAAACCATTTCGCTTAGCGGCGTGGTCTCACTTAATATCAGTAAACCGAGATGTAATTGTATTATTCACACCAGACTTTATGTCTGACTCGAAGTTTATGTTTTCCCCTTAAACTCTCGGGTGCTAAAAATTAATTTGAGTAGATTGAGAGTTAAGGTTTTATAGGTTTAGTAGGTGGACGAATAAAGCTTCCGAAAACATGAAGGAGGCATGGATAGCTCTTTAGGAATTGATATTCTTATTTCCGCTGTGATGTATTAAGACAGTTTTGTCTATTTAGTACTCTGATCATCCAAGTGGGCATCTTCATATGTCACTCTTGGCGTATTTTGTAATAATTATATTTGATCAAAACCTGGGAAACGTCTGGATTATGTAATGGAATATGAAACATGATTTTTAAATGTAATCAGTAAAGTTGATATTTTTGTAATTTGTGATTTTGTTTCATATTCATGTGCTTCTAATATTATGGATACCATTAACATTACCGTATTTTGTCATCGGAAGTTAATATTGTGGATGACTGCAGCATCTGTAGCGCTTAGCTTCGGGCCTCAAGATAGGGGATGTTACATATTGCCATTTCTGTTATCAATAGGCCTACTGAAAAATTGACTGGCGATGCATCATTTACTGCAACGTTTCCTTGATCTGGCCGCCATGCCTATTCAAAAATATACAGTTTATTCTTCAGTACGTCCACAAATTTGTACTAGCTTCCCCTTAATTCTTTTCAATCTCCCATGTTGCTTGTAAGGGCATTTCATCAATGACACCCATTGCGCATACAAGTCCCAATTTCAGTGTAAATTCTGGCTATTATCTTCAGGATGCCTGCCAGATATATTCCCGTCCATTCAGGGCACTCTTCGACTACTATCATGCATGATTTCATCTTGTACTGTTAATATACTTTCCAACGCATTCAGGGTACTCTCCAACTACTACCATGCCTTCTCTCATATCGTATCGTCAAAGTACATTACTATGCATTCAGGGAGTCTCCACTACCACCATGCTCTGAGGTAGTTCTATTAAAATACATGGCAGTGCACGATCATTCATCAAAAAGAAAAGAAAAATGGATAACAAGTAAATTGAGGAATCCTATACCTACACGAATCCATTGCTTTATTGGACTGTTGCTCCATCTGCAAGCAGGAAGCGCAAAAATTTATGTTGATTTACTATAGAGAATTTTGAATAAAATATTTGAATTCAAAGATATGCCTTAGGAACACTTGCAGAAGAAAACTTAGGAATGTTTATCCCATCAAATGCATCCTTCACATGCTGGCTAGTTTCACTCTGAAAATTGATGTTTCATGGTTTATAAACAAAATTCTTCCATTTCATGAACAAGTCATCACATAATCATCATCAGTGGTAAAATAGTGTATATATTTAATGAAATAACTGTTTAATGAAGTTGCAATATGTAAACTAATAATTTTAAAAAATAAAATTACTTGTCTCATTCTACCAAACAATGAACGTGTACGTTTATGGCATGCAACAGATCTGGATTCGGAAACATAAAGGCTCTTTTCCATCAAAATAAGCATAACAAATGTATTTGCTAACCAGTAAGCCATATGTTGTTATTCTTTTCATTCTACATTATGTGCATGATATAAGCATATATTTCATAAATTACTATGCTATGCACAATATGTAGAACTTTGACAATATGCACAACAAATTTGGTGTTGACACATGGCAGGTTAGTTAGAGAAAGATTTGCTTTAAGTAGCATTAAACCTGATTTACTCAGAAAAGAGGGTTCCGCCTACTTTGGGAAGTACCTTTCGACACAGAAGCTTCCGCCTTCAACCTAGTCGAAACCAACTAAGCCGAAACCAATACACAAGGTATCACAACGATGATACGCAGTGGATTGGAGATAGGTGAAAGTTTAAGTGTTGAAAGCATGGCATTCGAAGGAGTCGCTACCTTGGTTTTGTTTTAAAAAGAGAAGTGCCTGCCTTTGTTTTGTTTTAGCCTTCAAAGGAGTCGAAGCATCTGGTTTCGAAAGAATTTTTAAAATATTTCGAAAGAGTTTCCATTAACTTAAGTTTTCTTTCGACTGGGTTCCTTTACTTATGAAAGAAGGGTTCCGACCTAGTCAAAACCCTGCTGCCGTTCTGTAACCTTTCGATGGTGTTGAAGATATCAATGCAGTCGAAAGGTACTTTATTTTATAGGTTTAAGCCATTTCCTATAGCTTTCTGCAATGGTTTCGAAAGGGGTTTCGAAGCCAACCTTCCACTATTTTACCCAGATGTTTTATGCTTTCGAAAAAAATGGTGCTGAAGCCATCATGTTTCCTCGATATTTTTATATGATAAAGGATGGTTTCGAAAGAGATGCTTTCGCCTATATTCAATTTGACCCAAATAATGTTTTAAGTCTAAACCCAATGGTTTTGAAAGGGGGACTTTCAATGATTTTGGAAGGGTTACTTCCAATGGTGTCGAAAGGGGTACTTTCAACTGGTTTCGAAGCTATACTTCTAAAGTTAAATGTTAATACTTTAATACAATTGAAAGGTTTCAAAAGGAAGGTTTTAAAGTAGTATAAAGGCATAAGCCTAATATTTTGAAGATAGATTTTAAGGCTTCCGAAGGAGGTCATCCTAAGAAGTCGAAAGCCAAGTTTCGATAGGTTGTATAACCCAAAATCTATTTTTAAAATGAAAAACCCATAGCTAAAATTAAAGTAGTATTTGTAATGGTTTTGAGAAGAAGCTTTCTTTGATAAAATAAAAGGTTAAAGGTATTAACCATGTTTTATATTAAACCCACAGGAGTGGTATTGTTACGTTATTATGGTTGCTTCTTCAAATATAGGTATATTCACATTATAATGGACCCATAACTGCATTTTGGGGATAAAGGGCGGAAGAACCAGCTAGGTTGATCCAGTAGTGAATATAAATCAAGTTAACTCCTGAATGAGTAGAATTGCATCCAGGAGGTCAGGAAGACTAGAATATAGGATGCTAAAATATAAAAAAAAAAGATATAGGCAGGGGTCAATAGGTTCTCAGTAAGCCCATGAAAACTGTGTATAGGAAAAGATATTGGCAGGGGCCAATAGGTTCATAGTTAGCCCATGAAAACTATGTATAAAGGAAGATGTCAGAAAGACAGGTTCATAGTAAGCCCATGAAAACTATGGTTTGATACTGGCTGGGGCCAGCAGGTTAGTAGTTATCCCATGAAAACTATATCTGGATTAAGATATTGACAGATGTTAATATGTTCCTAGCCAGGCCATGAAAACTAGGGTAAGAAGAAAGGATATTGGGGTCACCAATAGGTTCCTAGTCAACCCATGAAAACTAGGATAAGAGTATAGATATTGGAGTTACCAATAGGTCTTAGTGATCCCATGAAAACTATGTAATTGGACAGGGAGTCCTTAAATATTTTACCGGCTATTGGTCAGCCCATGAAAACTATTAGGTTAATAGTAACCCTAGAAACTGTAACTGTGACAGATAGTCAAAAATGAATGGGGATGGGTAATCCAGAATTGATTCATTTTTTTGCATATCATCATATTATACTGTTTTGAATTGTTTTAACCATCGTGGATACAGGAGCACATTATATGGTTTTATAAAGGTATTAAGATACTAGTGAGGGAAAAACCCGTTCCGCTAAGCGGTGTGGTCTCACTAGATATTTAAATGAATTGAGATGGTAGATTATTATTCATAACAGGCTTTATGTCTGACTCGATATTTATATTTTCCCCTTAAACTCTCGGTTACTCAATTGATTTTGAGTAGTTTGAGAATTGAGGTTTTCAGGTACCTCTTAAGATGAATAAGCTTCCGGAGACATGCATAAGGCATGATAGCTATTTAGAGTTCACTTTTCTTTTGATTCTGCTGTGTTGTTTATAATGGCAAAGTTGTTATATTGCCTATATATACGTTGATCATCCAAGAGGGCATCTTCATATGTCGCTCTCGGTGTATATTGTAATAAATATATTTTCTCTGAACGTGTTATGTAATGAATTGGAAATATTTTGAAATGAAATGTGATTTTGTGTGAAATTTATAATTTTTCCATATTTATGTGTTTCCATAATTTTGAAAGGATCTTTACTGATTTAGGCTTGGATGATGGGCAAAAGAGGAGGATGGCCTCTGGGCAGTTGCAAGGGGCAGCGCTTCACTGGTGGAATTGTGTGACTGCCGGAGTTCCGGAGGAAGAATTAACATGGGCTGATTTCAGAAGAAGGTTTGAGCAGATGTTTCTGTCTGAGGTTGCTAAGTCGGCATTGATGAGGAAGTTCATAGATCAAGTTCAAGGAGTGATGTCAGTAATCGAGTATGCTGCTAAGTTTGATAAGCTGTCTCGATATGGATATGCTATGGTTGATACTGACGTTAGAAGGAATTGAAGGTTTATTTAAGGACGGAGACTTGAGCTTGCTAGAATGACCATGACCCATATTCGAGAACCTTGTAATGTGGTGGTGGAGATAGCCATTCTCCATGAAGAGATGCTTGCTGTTTCTGCTAGAGAGAAGCCAATTGAATCCTAGGGTCCTCAGGGAAAGAAGAGAAAATTCTTTAAGAAGAAGGGAGCCCAGAAAGGGGATACTGCCAACAAGACAAAGGCTGATTTGGTATGCTATAAATGTGACAAGAAGGGTCATTATGCAAGTGAGTGCCGGTCAATAAAGGGAAAGAAGGCTGCAGATAAGAAGAATGTGAAATGCTTTAACTGTGAACAAGTTGGGCATTATAAGAACCAGCGTCCAGAGCCAGTCACGGCAGACAAGGACAAGGTCTTTGCTGTTGGATCATCAGCTAAGCCTACTGCAGCTGATAAAGGGAAGACTATGATGGAAGGTACGTTTTTGATTCAGAGTATAGCAGTTAGGATACTTTTTGATACTGGTGCATCACATTCATTTATATCATAGTGTTCGTTTGATAGGTTATGCTTAGAACCCACATACTGGTTACTTCCTTAAGAGTTACGAATCCAGTAGGAGGGTATGCAACTCTGAGGATAAGATGTGACCAGTTAGAACCTGATTTATTAGGTCATTAGTTTGGATGCAGTTTGTATGTTTACGATTTCGTAGATTTTGGAATCATTTTGGGTATGGATTGGTTGAGAAGGTATGAGGCCAGGATATTTTTACAGGATGGGGAGATATCTTTGAGATGCCCTGATAGTTATAACCGAATTATATTCTCAGTAGAGAATTCTGACCGGAATATTTGTGCTTTGTTAAGCGCAATGGAAGTGGGAGAAGATCTAAGTCAGGTTCGAGTAGAAAGAGAGTTTGCAGATGTCTTTGAGCCAGTCACAGGACTACCCATGAAACAAGCTATTGAGTTTCGAATAGATCTTGTGCCAGGAGCTGAACCTGTGAGTAGACTACCTAGCAGGATGACACTAACGGAGATGAAGGAACTGAAGGTGCAGCTAGTGGATCCGAAAAGAAGGAATTTTATTAGACCAAACAGTTTGCCTTGGGGAGCGGCCGTGGTATTCATGAAGAAACCAGATGGGTTGTTAAGCATGTGTATCGACTATCGTAAGCTAAACGAAAGGATGATAAAGAATAACTATCATTTGCCGATAATAGATGATCTGTTTGATCAGTTGAGTGGAGCCAGAGTGTTTTCCCAGTTGGACTTGGCGACAAGGTTCCATCAGTTGAGAGTGACGGAGGATAGTGTTCCTTTAACAACATTTCGAACTAGATATGGTTCGTATGAATGGTTAGTAATGCCATTCGGGTTGACGAATCCACCTGCTTTCTTTGTGGATTTGATGAACCGGGACTTTCGAGAGTATTTGGATAGATTCATATTGGTGTTTATAGATGACATTTTGGTATACTCTAAGGATGAGAGAGAGCATGAAAATCATCTTAGAATTATTCTAGAGATACTAAGGCAGAATCAGCTAAAGGCGAAGTTTTCCAAGTGTCATTTTTGGAAGAAAGAGGTTAAATTTCTTGGTCACATGGTTTCAGAGAAAGGGTTGTCAGTCGATCCAGATAAGATCGAAGCTGTGAACAATTGGGAGAGACCAGAGATGGTGACCGGGATCGGAAGTTTTCTTGGACTTGCTGGCTACTACGGGAGATTCATCAAGGATTTCTCGCAGATAGCAGCGCCTTTGACTAAGCTTACCAAGATGGAAGTGAAGTTTGTTTAGTCCGACAAACGTGAGGAAGCATTCCTTAAGTTAAAGCATTTGTTGACCAATGCTCCAGTGTTAGTAGTACCAGATGGAAACCAAGGGTTGGTAGTATACACTGATGCATGTGGGACTCGATTGGGAGCAGTGTTGATGCAGAAGGGCAAAGTCATTGCCTATGCATCTAGGCAGCTTAGACCGCATGAAGTAAGATATCCTACTCATGACTTGGAGTTGGTTGCGGTGATTTTTGCTTTGAAGATTTGGAGGCATTATCTCTTAGGGGAGAGATTTGAGCTGTATACCGATCATAAGTCTTTATGATATTTATTCTCTCAGAAGGAGTTAAACATGAGGCAGCAGAGGTGGCTGGAGTTTTTGGCTGCTTATGATTTTGGTATAGAGTATACACCAAGCAAAGGTAATAAAGTGGCTGATGCTCTTAGCAGAATACATCAGAATGTGGTGTTGGCTATGTTGACAAAATGGAAGGATCTAGAAGCTTTGGCCAGTTGTGGTGTGTAGTAAAAGGTCGACTGCTAGTTTTAGTCAGAGTACTGTCATGTTATCTTATTTAAAAGTTCGACCAGTGTTGATCGAGAGAATTGCTTTTAAGTAGAAGGAGGATCCACTATTAGCCGAGAGAATTAGAAGGCTTGAGGTTGGAACTGAGGTCGATGATTTGAAAGATTTTTGTCTTGACCAGAGAGGATGGTTAATAAAGAAGGGAAGCTTGTGTGTTCCAGATGTTGAGAACTTGAGGAGAGAAGTTCTTGAGGAATGTCATCAATCCAAGTTTAGATTCATCTTGGAGAGACCAAGATGTATCAAGATATTAAGAGAAGCTTCTATTGCGAAGGCATGAAGAGGGTTGTTGGCTTGTGGGTTAGGCAGTGTGTAAACTGTCAATAAGTGAAAGCCGAACATCAGAAGCTGAGTGGGTTACTTCAGCCTCTAGAGATTCCAGTTTGGGAATGGGATTCAATATCCATGGATTTTATAGATGGGTTTCCAAGATCAAGCAGAGGAAATGAAAGCATATGGGTTACTATGGACAGGTTGACAAAGAGTGCCCATTTCATTCTAGTAAAGTCGACCAGGACGGCACCTATTTTAGCGAAGTTGTTCATGAAGAAGATAGTTAGACTTCATGGAGTTCCTAGTAGCATAGTCAGCGACAGTGATGCTTTATTCACTAGCGAATCCTGGAAGAGTCTGCAAGATGTGTTAGGAGCCCAACATGAGTACTGCATATCACCCTCAGACAGATGGGCAGACAGAGAGAGTCAATAAGGTACTCAAGGTTTTGTTGGGAGCTTGTATGTTGGATTTTGGTGGATCTTGGGGAGATCACCTACATTTGGTTGAGTTTTCCTATAATAATAGTTACCAGACTAGTATAGGAATGTCGCCTTTTGAAGCGTTGCATGGAAGGCCATGCAAATCCCTTGCATGTTGGTTGGAAACTGGAGACAGATTGGTCTTAGGTCCAGATTTGGTAAGGGAGGCGTCAGAGAAGATTGAGTTGATCCGAGAATGGATGAAGGAAGATCGATCCAAAAAGAATAGTTACGCAGATAAGAGGCATAAAGACCTAGAGTTCTCAGTGGGAGACAAGGTTTTCATTAAGGTGTTACCGATGAAGGGTGTGATACGGTTCGGGAAGTCAGGAAAATAGGCACCGAGATATGTTGGTCCATCCTAGATTATAGTGAGAATTGGAAAGCTCGCATACAGAGTTGAGTTGCCGAGCAGTATGGCATGTGTCCATAATGTATTCCATGTGTCTCATCTTCGCAAGTATTTGCATGATCCAGAGGCTACTATTCCTCCGACAGGGTTGGAAGATCTAGTAGTAGGGCCGAATTTGACTTTTGTTAGACAATCAGTTCGGGTTGTAGCGAGAGATGAGAAGAGATTGAGGAACAAGGCAATCAAGTTGGTGAAAGTTCAATGGAGCGACAACAAGAAGGACTGTACTTGGGAGATAGAGGACAGGATAGGAGATACTTATCCTGATCTTCTTTGAGGGTATGTCTATATAGATTTATATAGATAATTCCTGGTCAGTTAGACTAGTATGGTTGTTAGGAGTCGTTACAGATGATTGCTATGTTTAGTATTTAGTCCTTACTGAATTTCGAGGCAGAAATTCTTTAAGGAGGGGAGCCTGTAACACCCCTAATTTTGATAACATTATTCAGGAGATTTAATTGGATAAATTAAATAGAATAATGTAAATGTTAAGTGATAAGGGGATTGAGGCTTGAATTAATTTAATTAAGGCCGAGCCCAATAAAAAATTAATGGGTTTAAGAATGATTTTTGGGTTAATCAAATTACATAAGGGTATATTAGGAATTGATGCCCATAACCCTTACCCATATATATATATATATATATATATATATATATATATATCGTTCCTACAATTTCATTCCTTACGTAATTTTGAAACGCACATCAAAAACTTAAAGAACGGTCGGCTATTAAGAGAAGAAGAAGAATTCAAATTAAAAGCTAGAGAATCAAGCTTAGGGGAAATCAATCTCAATCCAATCTCCTTATCTAAGTCAAGGTGAATAATAATTCCATCTCTATTTTGTTTTGAATCATATATTTTCAGATTTAAGGGTAAATTCGTTTTTTATGATATATTGGATGATGATATGCTTGATTTATAATTTATATGGTTTAAACAAGATTGTTTAAAAGCGGTTATGCACGGTTTTAGGGAAAAATGGGGATTTAATGATGTTTAAATGCCCTAGGAAAATTTTATGTTATGAGAAACATGATTTTGGAATTGGGTTTCAATTTTGATAATGTTCCAAGTTATGGAAAGATTATTATGAATTTTCAAAGAAAACTATGGTTATTTGGGTTTAAAAATATACTTTGGAAAATAGATTAAGATTTTGGGTTTGGAATTTTGATATGTTAGATAACATGATTAAAGTGAATTTCTGGAATTTTTGGGGACTTTTCCAAAGTGATTTGCTATGCAAATTAAATTATTTTAGAAGAGGAACTTCTTTGTAAAATTGGTTTTGTCTAATGGAAGTGCTTAATTTATTAACTAACCATGGTTTAGATCTGAATTAGAGGCAGTTATTTTGGAAAAGAATTTGAAAAAGTTAAGGCAACCAATCTAGTGTTGACACGTGGCAGGTTAGTTAGAAAATGATTTGCTTTAAGTAGCATTAAACCTTGTTTACTTAGAAAAAAAGGGTTCCGCCTACTTTGGGAAGTACCTTTCGACACAGAAGCTTCCACCTTCAACCTAGTCGAAACTAACTAAGCCGAAACTAATACACAAGGTATTACAACGATGGTACGCAGTGGATTAGAGACAGGGAAAAGGTTAAGTGTCAAAAGCATGGCTTCTGAATGAGTCGCTACCTTGGTTTTGTTCAAAAAGAGAAGCGTCTGCCTTTGTTTTGTTTTAGCCTTTGAAGGAGTCAAAGCATCTAATTTCGAAAGAGTTTTTAAAAGGTTTCGAAAGGGTTGCCATTAACTTAAGTTTGCTTTCGACTGGGTTCCTTTACTTATGAAAGAATGTTTTGAAAGAAGGGTTCCGACCTAGTCGAAACTCTGCTGCCATTCTATAGCCTTTCGATGGTGTTGAAGAAATCAATGTTGTCGAAAGGTACTTTGTTTTATAGGTTTAAGCCATTTCCTATAGCTTTTGAAAGGGGTTAGGGGTTTCGAATGCAATGGTTTCGAAAGGGGTTTCGAAGCCAACCTTCCACTATTTTACCCAGATGTTTTATGCTTTCGAAAGGATAGTGCCGGCGCCATCATGTTTTCCCAATATTTTTATATGATAAAGGATGGTTTTGAAAGAAATGCTTTCGCCTATATTCACTTTGACTCAAATAATGTTTTAAGTCTAAACCCAATGGTTTCGAAAGGTGGATTTTCAATTATTTCGGAAGGGTTACTTCCAATAGTGTCGAAAGGGGCACTTTCAACTGGTTTTGAAACTATGCTTCTAAAGTTAAATGTTAATACTTTAATATAATCGAAAGGTTCCGAAAGGAAGGTTTTAAAGTATTATAAAGGCAGAAGCCTATTATTTTGAAGATAGATTTTAAGGCTTTCGAAGGAGGTCATCCTAAGAAGTCGAAAGCCAGGTTTCGAAGGTTTTGAAAGGTTGTATAACCCAAACTCTATTTTTAAAAGGAAAAAGCCATGGCTAAAATTAAAGGAGTTTTTGTAATGGTTTTGAGAAGAAGCTTTCTTTGATAAAATAATAGGTTAAAGGTATTAACCATGTTTTATATTAAACCCACAGGAGTGGTATTGTTATGTTATTATGGTTGCTTCTTCAAATATAAGTATACTCACATTATAATGGACCCATAACTGCATTTGGGGATAATGGGCAGAAGAACCAGCTAGGTTTATTATAACATCCCGCTTCCAAAGGCTCAAAACTAACTGCTACGGATGCGGCAGTCATCCATAGGTGTTATTTCTGAGTGACCGAAATCGGAATCTTGAAACTATTAGCAACACAGAAACACAAGAATATGAAAAAAATTAAACTTCAACAAAATGGAATTTCTCATTTCTTATTAATTTCAATTTATGATTTAATTACATAATCCCAGATGTTAACCATGCTCAGATGACATATACATGTACAAAATACGATAAGAGCGACATATGAAGATGTCTCCTTATGATGATCAGAGAACTAATAAAATGAACTTTACAGTTCTTAGTACATCACAGCAGAATACACAAAATAGCTCCTCTATAACTTACACTGCCTCCTGCATGTCTCCGGAAGCTTATTCGTCCAAAAACCTGAAAGTTTCCCACTCTCACACTACTCAAATTAATTTTTGAGTACCCGAGAGTTTGTGGAGAAACACAAACTTCGAGTCAGACAATAAGTCTGGTATGAATAATCCCATATCATCTCTTACCATAAATAGATATCTAGTGAGACCACACAGCTTAGCGGAACGGGTTTTCCCCTCACTAGTATCCAAAATAAAACATGCAAATCATTTACTATGCCCCTGCACCCAAAATGATTAGTCTTAACATAATATGAAATAAAGACATAAATCATATGTATTGGATATCCCATCCACCCATTTATTAGATATCCCATCTAAAATCAATTTATTAGAGTTCCCCTCTAAAATCTTTAAATGACTATCCGTCATAATTTAATAGGACCGTCCGTCCCAAATCTCTTTAAAATAAATGCAGATTATCCATCGTACATTGTTTTATAAAAGATGGTTTGGGCTATCCACCGCACACTCCATAGTTTTCCTAGGATGGCTATGAACCCTTGGGTGTCAAATCCCGAGGTTAACCACCTATGGCAAAACATTCTTTACTTTAGAAATTTGATGTGCGCTATCCACCACACATTCCATGGTTTTCCATGGTTAACCAAGAATCCATCACTTGGCCAAATAAAATATCATGATCCCCATGATTATTTATAAAAATTCATGATCCCCATGATTAATTATTTTCCCCAGGTATACCACCTGTTTAACCTATTACCATTAGTAGCCCCAAATAGGTTAAATTAAATAAAACATATTGATAGCCCCAGTGTATATTTTCGAAAGCATATTTCTGTTTGTAACCCCAAACTACGTATCAAAAACATTAAACCCACCCCGGTGTCCCCAAGGTTATATAACATTCAATTTAAATAAGGATCCCCCTTATATTTCAAACAAAGATAAGTATTTTATGCTATAACCATTCGAAGTAGCCCCTTCGAATTAGCAAAACTTTACTCAAGAAAAATGGCTAAAACAGCCCTTTAAAACCCTTCGAATGAAGTCCCATTCGAAAGAAAATAAACATCCAAAGTTAGCCTCTTTGGAAACCTTTCTTTTGAAAGCATCACAAAATCATACCTTTAGCAATCATTGAAGGTAACCTTTTCAAAACCTTTCGAAATCAAACCTTTTGAAATCAAAACCTTTCGAAATCAAAAACTTTCGAAATCAAACCTTTCGAAATCAAAACCTTTCGAAATCAAAACCTTTCGAAATCAAACCTTTCGAAATCAAAACCTTTCGAAATCAAACCTTTCGAAATTAAAACCTTTCGAAATAAAAACCTTTTTGGAAAGCATTTAAAACATAAACTCTTGATGGTTTTGGCTTTTGAAGATCCCCTTCATGGCCCCTCCTTGAGTATATAAAACTAATTAGTCTTTTTATAAAAATTTATAGAATCGAAGGATCCCCTTTCGTCTTAGTTGAAATCAAGTTTTATTTCCATTTGAAAGCAAAGGAAGCAGCTCCTCGACACTTCGCCCCTCTTCCCTTCATCACCATGCCAACCCTTTGACTTAGACGAAGGCATAAAAGTGGCTTTTGGAGTCAGAGGGAACATCTGGGCCTACTGAAGTGATGTTTTATCTTGCTTGTCTAATTGTGATTGGTCAAGGGGCTTCTACCTATGCTTTCGAATAGTAAAAAGTATATCAAAGTCAACCTTTTTCTTAAAACACTGTACTTCTTCCTCAAATCAATTTTTGAAAGCAATTTTCCCTTCGGTTTGACCAAGGCGGAAGCAATATTGCAGTTTAGCCCTTAGGTTTAATTAATTTAATTACCTTAGTTAACCACTAAGAAAAAATCCCCAAAAATCATCAAAAATCTTATAAATCATATACTTCAACGTATTAAAATTTCAAAGCATATGAAGATAAAAACAACTCGAAATTTAACCAAAACCAAATAAAACGTGTTAATTAGCCCATTAACGTTTTTAAACTCCTAAGTCTTGTCCAAACAAAGGTTTAAATGGTTATATCCTAACCAAAATCACAAGCATGAATCGGGTATAACCCATAACCGATCCAAACATAGAAAATGAGATGATAAACATGATTATTCATCTTGATTAGTTAATTGGAGAATGAGATAATTTCCTAGCTTTTTCGTCAATTTATTGCTTTTCCTAGAGCTTTTAATGGCCGACCGAAAGTTGGTGAGGAGTTATGAATGAGAGAGTGAGAATGTATTAAAGTGGAGGAAGATATTTATACTAAGAAATGTAGCCCCATTTCCAAGTTTACCCCTTAGGAAATTCCTCCTTCTTAATTTAGTTAAGTCTTATTTTAGTTCATTCATTAAGACATGGCCATTGGATTTATTAATTTCATCTCCCTAATTATTCACATTATTCTATTTAATTTATCCCATTAAATATCCTGAATAATGTTAATTAAAATTCAAGGGCATTACAGACTCCCCCCTTAAAGAATTTCGTCCCCGAAATTTAGTATGGACAAAACAACAAGCATTTAGCCCATGCGAGCAAAGCTAGTATAACCTACCAACCAAATTCTATATAAACCCTATATAGAACATACCATCTAAAACAGCCCAGGAAAAGTAACCCAAATCCTGACTTCTATCTCCCAAGTATAGTCCTTTACGTTGTCGCTCCACTGAACTTTCACCAACCTGACTTTCTTGTTTCTTAACCTCTTCTCATCTTTTGCCCTAACATGAACTGGTTGCCTCACAAAAGTCATATCCGATTCCTCCACTAAGTCCTCCAGTGTCGTCGGAGCGATAGTAGTTTCTGGATCATAAACATACTTCATAAGATGAGAAACATGAAACACATCGTGGACCCCGGCCAAACTGCTCGGCAAATCTACTTGGTATGCGAGTCTCCAATCCTCTCTGATATAGAAAATGGTCCAACATATCTCGGTGCTAGCTTCCCGGTCTTCCCGAACTGAACCACACCTTTCATCGGCAATACCTTGATGAAAACTCTATCTCTAACTGAGAACTCTAGGTCCTTACACCTTCGGTCTGCGTCACTCTTCTGCCTAGACTGAGCTTCCTTCATTCTTTCCTGTATCAACTCGATCTTATTCGTCGCCTCTCTCACCAAATCGGGACCAAGAACCAATCTGTCTCCAGTCTCTAACCAACATGCTAGTGATTTGCAGGGCCTTCCATACAAAGCTTCAAAAGGCGCCATTCCTATAGTAGTTTGATAACTATTATTATAGGAAAACTCCACTAAGTGCAAGTGATCTTTCCAAGAAAAGCCCACAACAGATCTTCCAGTACCTTGTTGACTCTCTTTGTCTGTCCATCCGTCTGAGGATGATATGTGGTACTCATCTCGAGCTTAATGCCTAACACACTCTGCAGGCTCTTCCAGAACTCGCTAGTAAACAAAGCATCTCTATCAATGATGATACCACTAGGAATTCCATGCAATCTAACGATGTTCTTCATGAACAACTTAGCCAAAACAGGTGCCGTCCTGGTCGACCTTACCGGAATAAAATGGGCACTTTTGGTCAATCTTTCCACTATGACCCATATACTTTCATTATGCCGGTTTGACCTTGGCAATCCGTCAATAAAATCCATGGATATTGAGTCCCACTTCCAAATTGGAACATCCAAAGGTTGAAGCAAGCCACTTGGCTTCTGATGTTTGGCTTTTACTTGCTGACAGTTCAAACACTGTTTTACCGATAAGCCAACATCCCTCTTCATTCCTTCCCAGAAGAAACTTCTCTTCATATCTTGATACATCTTGGTTCCCCCAGGATGAATCGTAAACTTCGATCGATGACATTCCCTAAGAACTTCCTTCCTAAGGTTTCCAACATCCGGAACACATAACCATTCCTTCTTTCTCAACTAACCCCCGCGGTCAAGAATAAAATCCTTTAAGTCATCAATCTCGGCTCCAGTTTCTAACCTTCTAATCCTCTCGGCTAACACTGAATCCTCTTTCTACCTGAAAGCAATTCGTTCGATCAACACTGGTCGAACATCCAAAGAAGATATCATGGCGATATTCCGAATAAATCTAGCAGACGATCTCAACTACACACCGCAAGCAGCCAGTGCTTCCAAGTTTTTCCATTCCACCAACATAGCTAACACCACGTTCTAATGTTTCCTGCTAAGTGCATCTGCCACCTTATTTCCGTTTCCCGGTGTATACTCGATGCTAAAATCATAAGCTGCAACAAACTCTAGCCATCTCTGCTATCTCATGTTCAGCTCCTTCTGAGAGAATAAATACCGTAGAGACTTATGATCTGTAAATAGCTCAAACCTTTCTCCCAAAAGATTATGCCTCCACACCTTCAATGCAAATATTACCACTGCTAACTCCAAATCATGAGTAGGGTATCTCACTTCATCTGGTTTAAGCTGTCTAGAAGCATAGGCAATAACCTTTCCATTCTGCATTAGCACAACACCTAACCCGGTACTATTGGATATGCTAGTATAAGATTTTCGTTCGATGATAATAAACATATATATATTCATTTAAATGTATTTGTTAATGTACTATTTTATTTTGTCACATAATTAAATAAATATTTGATGAATAAAATAAATAACACAGAATTTAAATTCAAACAGATATTTTATTCAAACAAATATTTTATTACAATTTTGAAAAGTACAAATTTGAGCTCTCACTATATATATACAAATTCAATTACATCTCAAATCCCACTTTACATTGTTCACCTCACTACATATCACTAATACACTCGTATTTTATCTTCGACTCTACTCTAGCCTGAATCCAGCATCTAAGTTATCTGCAAAAATAAACACTGACGCAGTAAAATTGAAAAAGAAATATTTCTGCAGTGCAAAATAAAATGTGTTTTGAAAATAGTATTTGCCTCAGTTATTTGGGTTGTTCGTCATCATTTAATTTTGAATTCATCATACACGAACAACCTATGACATGCACAGTGTATCACTGTACATGCCACAAGGCCGTGCACACCAATATACACTTGATAAATCTATAGGGACATGTGAGCACAACGTCAAACCCGAGCCAAAGCTAGGTTCAACTCAAGTGCAATACAAATAAAGTCACGATATGAGCACAAGGTCAAACCCGAGCCAAAGCTAGGTTCAACTCAGGTGCAATACAAAAACAAAAATAGAATGGTCAAGTTTTAATGACTGGAACAAGCCTCGACCAAAAATTCAATATGTACACATGAAAACAAATCAACAAGACAGTCAATACATACATATATACATGTGTACAATAACCAAGACTCCAAGAGAAACTCAAGTGAAACAAAGTTCAAGTGAACCATGAAACAACATGCACCTAATCAAGTCTGGCCATAACAACAATGTATATACATATGAATATGTAACTACCAGAGTCCATCATGCAACAGCAAATGAAAAATTAGAATACAACCAGGCTACATAACTTCTACAAGGCACATGACTTGAAAATAGACAATGCAAACTCAAGTGTGCACAAGTAAAGCTCTGAAACAATTGAAATGGAAACATCAGTTCAAACAGCAAGTTAATAGGCAACTATGTACAAAGCAACTAAAATCAAGTGCACATATGAAGTGGTGCACCAAACAGTTCGACTGCTCAGGCTAGTGGATTGGTACAAAGGCCATATAAGCTACATACAGTCACAAGTCAAGGCAGCACCACAATCAGATTAGTTTCCAAAAAAAATCAAGACAAAGTGCAGGTCGAACCAGACACAATACAACAGAGGTGGCAACATGCACATGACTCAAGACTGTAAATACCAACACAATGCATATATGTATATGTTAGTATATATGTACACATAATGGCCAAGACCAGATTCAAATATACATGAAGAACATCAAACAACAATGTCTGGACTAAATGCATATGGACATGTACTCAATGCAACCCAGAGCTCAATGACATCAGGGCAGTGCAGGAGTGATGACACAAGTGCACTACAACAGGTTAGTACACATGAAAATAGGTGAATGCAACATCATGAACCAAGGCCACAAATTTCTACCAAGGTCAGAGGCATTTTTACTGAAGTGTAGACCAATAGTGAAATAGCAAGTGGAACAAGACCACCGAACCAGACTTGGAAACATGAACTACATGAACTGGCTCGAAGACCAGATACGGTAAAAAATGTGTGGCCGTAAGGAAACAATTTCCAAATGACCAAAGTTCTAGGTGTTAACAAAAGTCTAACAAGTTCAAATTCTCATCACATAATCAAAGTGCCGAAGTCATAGAGGTAACAAAATTCATATATTCACGATGCCGATATTAAAAAAAGGAATGGAACCAAATCAGAAAACAAGCTGTGGTGACCAAGGTAATCGCAAGTACAATGAAAAAGTCATAGTAGTGAAGACCTGAGCAAATTCAAATATATCAAGCAACACGTACAAAATGTACAAGTCAAGATTGATCACGAGCATTGAATTGAAATCATATGGCCAAGCAAGAATTAAGAAGAATTCAAATCAGAAGTATATGAACGAAAATTAAGGGGTTTGAACCCTATTTAAACCCTTTAACATCATCGGCAATAATCAATCGAGTTCAAGCATAACAACGAAAGAAATAAAGCAAAATCACATTCCAAATCAATTCGAACTCGACTTGTTGAAGCGGTCGTGTGCAAATCGAAGAAACAATCGATCGATAAAGCAAGGGACGAGAAATCATCTATTCGATCGATCAACTGAAGTTGGCGGCTTCAATAAAGTGAAGCCCTAAGTTGTTGAAAGAGGAACGAACGAAGAGGCGACCATCACAAAGGATACGAGCCGAACAATTAAAAAGAGAAAAAGGATATCTCCTTCTATTTTAAATTGGGCCGGCCTTTATTATTATCTTGGGCTTTAAATTTTAATATTAGGGTTTCTTGTTTTTATATTGTTTTTCATTTTGTAATTTACTTTTATTCGTTTGTAATTTTTTCTAGTCGTGTGACTAGGGGACGAACTACGGTAGTGTAGTTCGAGAATTCGCAACTCAGTGGCTGAGTTGTGGCAGGATTTTGAGCGTAGAGTTAGGTTAGTCGATAGCGAGTGTCGCGAGTTTACGTGTGTAAGCGTCTGACTACCTAATTTCTAGTAGAAACCTTGGGAGTAGCACGTAGGTAGGGTTTTGCCGAAGTTGGGTAAATATGTGTTGTTCTATTTCTGCTTTTATTATTCTGCTATAATCTGTGCTGTTATTATTCTGCTATATCTGTGTTGCGATTATTTTATATATTTCCGCATTAATTTTTTATAATTATTAGTATCACCGTATTCACCCCCTTCTAGGGTGAAATCGATCCTACAAGTGGTATTAGAGCTAGGAACATAAGTCAATTTTTATTTTAAAATTTTGATTTTTCAAAAACTAATTTTTTTTAAAAAAATTTGAATTTTTTTTAAAATGGCTTCTTTTAGTAATGCTTTTGCTGAGGTTCAGTCCATAGTTAGACCACCAATGTTCAATGGTGAATACGCTTACTGGAAAAATAGAATGAAATTTTTTCTGAAAACCATTGATGCTTGGAATATTGTTGAGACAGGTTATAGAGCACAACCTATAGTTGTAGATAATCAAGAAATTGAAAAACCGATGGATCAATGGACAGATCTAGAAAATAAATTGTAGAATGCTAATGCTAATGCTAAAGCTAAGAATTCTATTATTTGTTCATTGGATCAAATTGAATTTAATCGTGTCTCACATTGTCTAACTGCACAGGAAATCTGGCACACACTCGAAGTGACTCACGAAGGAACATCTCAAGTCAAAGAATCTCGCCTTGCCATGCTTAGTAGCTAATACGAGAACTTCACAATGGCCAAGGATGAAAATATCAACGAGATGTATAGACGACTTTCCAATATCATATACAAATCAAAAGCTCTCGGAAAATCATACACATAATTTGAAATAATCCAAAAAATCCTCAAAGTACTTCCATGAAGTTTTGAAGCGAAAGTTACAGCCATTCAAGAATCAAATGATTTGAAACAAATCAAAGTTGAATAGCTCATCGAAAATCTTACCACTTATGAGCTAGAAATGAAATTCAAGGAAGAACGAGAAGGAGGTGATACACAAAAGAAATCAATAGCTCTTAAAGGAACAACGAAAAATGATGATGATGATGGAGCAGCTGAGCTGGCGCTACTAATGAAGAGATTCAAAAAGTGGAACCGCAAATACAGAAATCCAGCTCTAAATCAACAATTGAAAAACAGAATAGTCAAAGCACTAGACAACTCAGAAGAGCAGGAGATCATTTGTCACAAGTGCAATAAACCCGGTCATATCAAGCCAAATTGTCCTCAGAATCGACTTAACTGAGTAAAGAAACCAAAAAGGAGAAGTTTTGCAGCCACGTGGAATAAAAGTGATGACGATGATAAAAGCACTGGCAGTGAGAGTGAAAAAGCAGATCTGTGTCTTCGAGGTGATATAACTAACAGTGATGATGACGAACCAAGCGAGGTATCAAAACTTACTCATTCAGAATTACTTATATATTTCCACGAAGTAAATGGCTATTTTGAAAGACTTAGGGAGAAATACGCTAAAATCGAATCACAAAGAGATACTTTAATAGATTTAAATAAACAACTTGATCAATTGGTTAAAAACTATCAAACCAAAAGCCCTATGTGTGACAAGTGTCCATCATTCGAAGAAGAAATTAAAAAATCAGAAATTAAAATTAAATCACTTGAAAATGAAATTCTGATTTTGAAAGAAAGTGAAAACACGAGAAGAGAAAATTCTATTAAAAAGTGCACACAATTATTGAATGAAAATGAATCTCTCAAAACACAAGTCCAACAATTGTCTACAACTTTAGAAAAATTTTCCAAAGGAGAAAGATAGTTAAATATGCTAATAGGGAAACAAACTGTTAATACTGTTAGACAAGGACTTGGATATAATCAATCTGAACTTGTTAGAAACGACATTAATCAAGTCAAATCCGAGTGCACAATTTGTAGAAAAATTGGACACAATCAAAATATTTGTTGGTATAGACCCAAACACGTGAATACCATTCCAATTTGGGTTCCAAAAGGCACGAATATAACATCCCTTAAAGTCAAACAAATCTAGGTGCCGAAAGGAACAAATATAAATAGTCTTGGGTCTACTCAAACGTATATTTCAAAATCTTTTGCCACTAACAACCATGGACCTATAAAAACAAATAGGTCACAAAAATCTTTTCTCGTGTAGGTGTGGTGGCAGGCTAAGAAACAACAACAATGTTACTTAGATTCTGGCTGTTCCAGGCACTCGACGGGCGACAAATCATAGTTCCTTAGCCTAGTATAAAGGTGGTAGAATCACAATGGGAACAACGAAAAATTATCGACAAAGGTAAAATAGGTAACGGTACATTTATCTTAAACGATTTATTAAATGTGATAATCTACACCATAATCTGATCAGCCAGTTATGTGATAATAAATGTTGACTTATTCAAAATTGTTGGCCAATTATATGCCGAGAATACTATAAGTATTTCTAGAGACTTTGAGTTAGTTCATATAGATGTGTTTGGACTAATGATGGTGTTTTATTGATTGCTGATTACTCATCATACAAGTTGATATATTTGTTTATCTTATCTGACACTATGTTCACTGTTTGTTTATTTGCACGGTTTCAATTCAAATTCAAAATAATTTCATTTAAAAACTGGAAAAATGATTTCAAGGTATGTGTTGCACACATCATAGTCTGGTCTATAACGATAATCTTGAGTCAAAGGAAAATTCGGATGCAGATTACACTGGTAATCTAGTTGATAGAAAAATTACTAGTGGAACGTGATTTATGTTGAGACATTTATTAGTTGCATCACATTCTCAAAGAAAACATCTGCATATTTTTCATTTCAAATAATTTTCAATTAGCAGACATTTTCTTTTATAAAACCGCTTCCAGAAAATAGTTTCTGTTGACCTTGTTTCAGATTAGTCATTTTAAGAATTTGATTTCATAATTATTTTCGGATTTGATCTTAAATGACTACATTAACTAATCTGACTCCCTATTGATTATCAAAAAGATAAATAGTGATTGAAAAACTGATGAGTGTTGATATTAATCATATATTATAACTTGAGACAGTATAATTAGTAAATTTCTTTAGAAATTTAAACAAGAGTTATAAAAACTTTTTGTTGGTAAAAAATTCCATGACCATCTCTAATTCTATCATATTTCTAACAATCATCACTCATCAAAATCCAATATAGTATGTCAATATGTGGTATTTTAAACGGGAAATTATTCGCTTTCATTTTATTTTATTTTTTAGCAATAAAAACATCCAAAGTATTCACTCTCATTTAAAAGTTCTCGCGGTTATGCATGGGTGAATTACTTGGAATTTTTGATTATGTGTTCATGCTCATTTAAAAGTCCTCACGGTTATGCATGTATGGAACGCATATCAAAATTGATTAATTAAATAGATAAGTTAATTCTTATCCCATTTAAAAGTCCTCACGGTTATGCGTGGTTAGAAAATGCTTGAAATTCATTTTTTATAAAAATTGGGAATACTACTAATCTCATTTAAAAATTCTAACGGTTATGCATGGTTAGTAGATATTCAAATTCCTGATATAAATATACAACAAATAGACACAACTATATGGTTTTGTATACCGACATCATCCCTATCACTCTAAAGTGGAATATGCGTCAAATAGAGTATTTATGATTTTTGTTTGATTTTTTATTGAAATTTAAAATTTATACTCGATTGGGTATTGATGTTGTATTAGTATCTATCACTTTATCTCTATTTTTCTAACACTAATACTTGTTTGCTGATAACAAAAGGGGGAGAGAAAAGTTAAGATTTCGGCAAATAAATGTCAAATATTTTATTTTCTATTTGCATCCTGGCTCATTTGCATATTTTTATTTATTTTCATGCATATATGAAGGGGGAGCTTTGTTGTAGAGAGGGAGCATTCAAATAGGGGGAGCAAATAAAGTTCATCAATTACCAAATACATTTAATAAATTCAAAATCTTAAATATATGTTTGTTATCATAAAAAGGGGGAGATTGTTGAATATGCTAGTATATGATTTTTGTTCGATGATAATAAACATATATATATATATATTCATTTAAATATTTTTATTAATGTACTATTTTATTTTTCACATAATTAAATAAATATTTGCTGAATAAAAGAAATAACACAAAACTTAAATTTAAACAGATATTTTATTCAAACAAATATTTTATTACAATTTTGAATAGTACATATTTGAGCTCTCACTATATATATATATATATATATATACAAATTCCATTACATCTCAAATCTCACTTTACATTGTTAACTTCACTACATATCACTAATACACTCGTATTTTATCTTCGACTCTGCTCCAGCCTGAATCCAGCATCCGAGTTATCTGCAAAAATAAACACTGACGCAGTAAAATTGAAAAAGAAATATTTATGCAGTGTAAAATAAAATGTGTTTTGAAAATAGTATTTGCCTCAGTTATTTGGGTTGTTCGTCATCATTTAATTTTGAATTTATCATACACAAACAACCTGTGACATGCACAGTGTATCACTGTACATGCCACAAGGCCGTGCACACCGATATACACTTGATAAATCTACAGGGACATGTGAGCACAAGGTCAAACCCGAGCCAAAGCTAGGGTCAACTCAAGTGCAATACAAATAAAGTCACGATATGAGCACAAGGTCAAACCCGAGCCAAAGCTAGGTTCAACTCAAGTGCAATACAAATAAAGTCACGATATGAGCACATGATCAAACCCGAGCCAAAGCTAGGTTCAACTTAGGTGTAATACAAAAACAAAAATAGAATGGTCAAGTTTTAATGACCGGAACAAGGCTCGACCAAAAATTCAATGTGTACACATGAAACAACTCAACAAGACAGTCAGTACATACATATATACATGTGTATAATAACCAAGACTCCAAGAGAAACTCAAGTGAAACAAAGTTCAAGTGAACCAAGAAACAGCATGCACATAAACCAGTCTGTCCATAACAAACAATGTATATACATATGAATATGTAACTACCAGAGTCCATCATGCAACAGCAAATGAAAAATCAGAATACAACAAGACCGCATAACTTCTACAAGGCACATGACTTGAAAATAGACAATACAAACTCAAGTGTGCACAAGTAAAGCTCTGAAACAATTGAAATGGCAACATCCGTTCAAACAGCAAGTTAATAGGCAACTATGTACAAAGCAACTAAAATCAAGTGCACATATGAAGTGGTGCACCAAACAGTTCGATTGCTCAGGCTAGTGGCATGGTATAAAGGCCACACAAGCTACATACAGTCACAGAGTCAAGGCAGCACCACAACTAGATCAGTTTCCAAAAATAAAATCAAGACAAAGTGAAGGTCGAACCAGACACAATACAACAGAGGTGGCAACATGCACATGACTCAAGACTGTAAATACCAACACAATGCATATACGTATATGTTAGCATATATGTACACATAATGGCCAAGACCAGATTCAAGTATACATGAAAAACAGCAAACAACAATGTCTGGACTAAATGCATATGGACATGTACTCGATGCAATCTACAGCTCAATGACATCAGGGCAGTGCAGCAGTGATGACACAAGTGCACCACAACAGGTTAGTACACATGAAAACAGGTGAATGCAACATCATGAACCAAGGCCATAAATTTCTACCAAGGTCAGAGGAATTTTTACTGAAGTGCAGACTAACAGTGAAACAACAAGTGGAACAAGACCACCGAACTAGACTTGGCAACATGAACTGCTCGAAGACCAGATAGAGTAAAATCTGTGTAGCCGTAAGGAAACAACTTCCAAATGACCAAAGTTCTAGGTGTTAACAAAAGTCGAACAAGTTCAAATTATCATCACATAATCAAAGTGCCGAGGTCGTAGAGGTAAAAAATTCGTATATTCACGATGCCGAAATTAAAAAAAAAGGAACGGAACCAAATTAGAAAATAAGCCATGGTGACCAAGGTAATCGCAAGTACAATGAAAAAGTCATAGCAGTGAAGACCGGAGCAAATTCAAATATATCAAGCAACACGCACGAAATGAACAAGTCAAAATTGATCACGTGCATTGAATTGAAATCATATGGCCAAGCAAGAATTAAGAAGAATTCAAATCAGAAGTATATGAACGAAAATTAAGGGGTTCGAACCCTATTTAAACCATTTAACATCATCGGCAATAATCAATCGAGTTCAAGCATAACAAAAGAAATAAAGCAAAATCATATACCAAATCAATTCGAACTCGACTTGTTGAAGCAGCCGTGTGCAAATCGAAGAAACAATCGATCAACAAAGCAAGGGACGAGAAATTATCTATTCGATCGATCAACTGAAGTCCGCGGCTTCAATAAAGTGAAGCCTTAAATTGTTGAAAGAGGAACGAACGAAGAGGCGGCCATTTTCACAAAGGATACGAGCCGAACAATTAAAAAGAGAAAACAGATATCTCCTTCTATTTCAAATTGGGCCGGCCTTTATTATTATCTTGGGCTTCAAATTTTAATATTAGGGTTTCTTGTTTTTATATTGTTTTTCATTTTGTAATTTACTTTTATTCATTTGTAATTTTTTCTAGTCGTGTGACTAGGGGACGAACTATGGTGGTGTAGTTCGAGAATTCTCAACTCAGTGGCTGAGTTGTAGCAGGGTTTTGAGCGTAGAGTTAGGTTAGTCGATAGCGGGTGTCGTGAGTTTACGTGTGTAAGCGTCTGACTACTTAATTTCTAGTAGAAACCTTAGAGGCAGCACGTAGGCAGGGTTTTACCGAAGCTGGGTAAATCTGTGTTGTTCTATTTCTGCTTTTATTATTCTGCTATTATCTGTGCTGTTATTATTCTGCTATATCTGGGTTGCAATTATTTTATACATTTCCACATTAATTTTTTATAATTATTAGTATCACCCTATTCACCCTTGCTCTAGGGTAATATCGATCCTACAGGTACCACATGCATCGATGTAAACTACTAATCCCTGATTCCCCTCTGGAACTACTAACACGGGCGCATTGGTTAACAAATGTTTCAACTTAAGGAATGCCTCCTCACATTTGTCAGACCAAACAAACTTCGCGTCCTTCCTGTTTAGCATAGTCAAGGATGCCACTATCCGCAAGAAATCCTTAATGAACCTTCGGTAGTAACCTGCAAGACCAAGAAAACTTCTAATCTTACTTACCATCTCTAGTCTCTTCCAATTGTTAACAGCCTCGATCTTATCCGGATCAACTGCTAACCCTTCCTCGGAAACTACATGACCAAGGAACTTCACTTCCTTTTTCCAGAAATGACACTTGGAGAACTTCGCCTTCAACTGATGTTGCCTTAGCGTCCCCAACACTATTCTAACATGATCCGCATGATCCTTCTCATCCTTAGAATATACCAAAATGTCATCAATAAAAACCAACATGAACCTATCTAAGTGCTCTCGGAAAACCCGGTTCATCAAATCCGCGAAGAAAGCTGGCGCATTAATAAGCCCGAATGGCATAACTAGCCACTCGTAAGACCCATATCTGGTCCTAAACGCCGTCAAAGGAATACTGTCCTCTGCCACTCTTAGCTGATGGAAACCTGTTGCCAAATCCAGCTGGGAAAACAGTCTGGCTCCACTCAACTGATCAAATAAGTCGTTAATCCTCGGCAAAGGATACCTATTCTTGATCGTCCTCTCGTTCAACATACGATAGTCGATACACATCCTTAACGACCCATCTGGCTTCTTCATGAATACCGCGGTCGTTCCCTAAGGCGAACTGCTTGGCCAGATGAAATTCTTTCCTTCCAATTCCACTAGCTGCACCTTCAATTCCTTCATCTCGGTTGGTGACATCCTGCTAGGTGGTCTACTTACGGGTTCAGCTCCCAGTACGAGATCTATCCGAAACTCGATTGCTCTTTTCGATGGCAAGCCCGAAATTGGTTCAAACACATCTGCAAACTCTCTTTCTACATAAACCTGCTTCAACTCTACTTCCGTTCCCATAGCACCCAATAACGCATAAGCATTTCCGTTCGAACTCCTTACTGAGTAAAGGACTCAGTTATGGCTATTAGGGTGTTTCAATGATATTTCCCCCTCCTGGCAAAATATCCTAGCATCATATCTATCAAACCAATCCATATCCAATATGATCCCGAAACCCACAAAATCAAAAACATATAAACTATATGCAAACATATGACCTAAAAAATCATGTTCTAACTGGTCATATCTCATTTCCAGAGTTGCGTACCTTCCTATAGGATTTGCAACCCTTAAAGGAGTAATAAGGTATAAAGGTTCCAGACATAAGTAATCTACCAAATACTGAGATATAAATGAGTGCGATGCACCGGTATCAAATAGTATCCTAACTGGAGTACTATGAATCATAAGCATACCTTCCATCACAACTTTTCCTTTCTCAGCAGCCGTTGGTCTAGAGGATGATGGTTCCAATGCAAACACTTTTTCCTTTACAGCCTTAGTAGCCTCGGGACACTTGTCCTTGTAATGCCCCATCTGGCTACAGTTGTAGCACTTCACATTCGGTCTCACTGCAACTGCTCTTCCATCCCGAGCGACACTCATTGGCATAGTGCCCCTTCTTGTCACACTTATAACAAACAATATCAGCCTTGCTCTTCTTAGCTGTTAACCCTAACTGGGCACCTTTCCTCTTAAAGAACTTCCGCTTCTTACCCTTAAAATTCTGAACCTCAGCTGGTTTCCCCTTTCCAAAAGTAGAAAGCATCTCTTCATTCCGAATAGCCATCTCAACAACAATATGACACGGATCCTGGAGGTTTGGCATGGTTGCTCTGGCGATCTCAGGATTCAACCCCCTGATAAACTTATCATTCCTCCGAATGACTGTATCCACAGTAGCATATCTGTAACGGGATAGCTCATCAAATTCCGTAGCATACTCAATCACCGATATATCCCCCTAGACTAAATCTGCAAACTTCCTGAGCAATGCTGACTTGGCAACCTCTGATAGAAATCTTTCTTCGAACTTCCTTCGAAATTCAGCCCAAGTCAGATCTTCCTCTGGCTCTCCCACGGTAACTCCGTTCCACCAAAACAATGCTTCTCCCTGCAATTGCCTGGAAGCAAGTCTCCACTTCTGCATATCCGTCAGGCCGAGATCTAAAAATATCCTTTCACAATGCAATAGCCAGTTCTCCACTCCTACTTCATCCTCGGTTACCAGAAAAGGCTTCCCTCTAAGGCTAGCGTAATCCCTGCTTAGCTTGGCATAAATATTGCGAACTGGGGTCACCGGATTAGCTCCTCCATCATTCCCTACAACCACTCCCGCAGCTACTCTAGCTTGCATCATATTCACGAAGAATTGATATATTATCCCCATATCAACCGGCAAAATCTCAGCACCAACATTAGCATTTGCATCTGGGTTTGCATTTGCCTGTCCACCCTGGTTGCTCCTAGTATTGGGTCGAACATTTCCACGTGTTGCGGTGCGTCTCCCACCTTGATTCACCCGTTTCCTGACTCCATATGTTAATTCCCTACTGCCTGAAATCCAATCTTGGTAAGATATAGAAGAATGGTCTAAGAGAGTGGGGAATACATACTTAGGTATTTATAGTAAAGTACACATACGTTACTATAACGCTTACCCAAGGCAAACCATATTTTAGATTCATTAGATTATGCTTTAAAAATCTTTTAAGGTTTAATTCCTTTTAAGTACATAAACCATGCTTTGAGTACCCGAGAGTTTGTGGAGAAACACAAACTTCGAGTCAGACAATAAGTCTGGTATGAATAATCCCCTATCATCTCTTATCAAAAATAGATATCTAGTGAGACCACGCTGCTTAGTGGAACAGGTTCCCCTCACTAGTATGCAAAATAAAACATGCAAATCATTTACTATGCCCCTGCACCCAAAATGATTAGTCTTAACATAATATGAAATAAAGACATAAATCATATGTATTGGATATCACATCCACCCATTCATTAGATATCCCATCTAAAATCAATTTACTAGAGTTCCCCTCTAAAATCTTTAAAATGACTATCCGTCATAATTTAATAGGACTGTCCGTCCCGAATCCCTTTAAAATAAATGCAGATTATCCATCGTACATTTTTTTTATAAAAGATGGTGTGGGCTATCCACCGCACACTCCATAGTTTTCCTAGGATGGCTATGAACCCTTGGATGCCAAATCGCGAGGTTAACCACCTCTGGCAAAACATTCTTTACTTTAGAAATTTGATGTGGGCTATCCATTGCACATTCCATGGTTTCCCTAGGTTAACCAAGAACCCATCACTTGGTCAATTAAAATATCATGATCCCAATTATTATTTATAAAAATTCATGATCCTCATGATTTGTAACGCCCCACCCCGAGACCCACGTTAGTAAAGGGAATTAACAAGTAATTTTGTCTACTAACGCAGAGAATAAGGCTGGATAGGAGCGACCAACATAGCATACAATATCTATGAACTAAACATGTCAAGTATGTGTCAATTTTTTTTTCCATTACCTCATGTGTGGTTGACACGTCTAGTGCATAACTATTGCACACTACGGTGGCTATATAACATTTCAGAAATAATGTAATATAATATGCGGAATAATCAAAGTCACAGAAAAGCAAACCCAGATCAGTCATATACATACATAACCATCACCATACATATCCATATAATACATCATACAAGAGTAACTACTAGGTAGCTAAGTGTCAAAAATATACATCCCAGAAATATACAAGTGATCATAAAGGAGTAGTCCCAAAAGACGAAGACTAGCTAGCCAAAATATACATATATGTGTCCCACCAAAAAGTATCAAGCTGAACTGGAGGCAAAAGAAATCCGAGCTAACCTGCAACTCGGTCTGACCCGAGTGAAAAACACGCGGGTCAGGCAACTAAACTCATCAGTAGATAAGGAACTGTAGGATAATAAGTAAAGGGAAGCATTCATTATGTTGTACCCAACAGAATAAATGAAAGGTTCAGTGATAATCAAGGGAGATGCCAAGCTAATATTCTAATGTCATGCGTAAGGAGAATTGTGATTAAGTTAAGTAAATTATTAATAAACATCCATGAAATCATGAAAACTCATAAGTCTCCAACAAGTCATGAAACAATCTAAATAATCATGGACCACAAAATAATATCGCCTTATTCATATATAAGGCTATAGAAATCATCAAATCCCAATAAATCATAAAGCTTCAAAAGATAATTTTTGCATGTGCTTTTGAATCTCCACTAGTACTATACTTTGGTACCAACAATCGTGATGATCGGGATCATGTCATCTAGATGAATCTTGACAATCTTGACGACTACGTAGCCTATAATTTAATCAATCCCAATCGGTGACGTCAAAGGCCCGAGTAATAGTAAATTCATGATTTGGGGTATAATTTCAAATCTTGATTCCCCAATAAACTCGAGGCCTTATAGTACTAGTCCAATCTTGAATGTGTATCAACATCGAGACTAGGAACCCATAAGGGTATAACCCACGTCCCATACCATGAGTTATCACCTAATGGTTTACTAATCACTCATTGGTTCCACATTAGGAAAAATCATAAATCAATATAATCACAATGCCTCGTTTCATCGGCGAATGTAAATAATCAAGTCGTAGCAATTCCGCTACGATAAACCAAAAATAAATTCAAACTTGTCTCATTTCATCGACAAGTGAAAACCTAATCAAAATTATAAAATCATAATCAACCATAATTGGTTTTGCCTCATTTCATCGGCGGGAGCACTACAATCTTGATAGTCCATAATCGAATAAGCTCTAAATCGGGAGTTTTTGGACTATGTCCACATATTAGCCAAATCCGCTAATATGGAAAAATGCTCTAGATCAATCTCGAGGTACCACATAGTGGTTAATAATCTTGGAGGAAATCAAATGATTCCTCAAAATCATTTCGATCGTACAAGTCCGTATTTAACCGATGAAGCAAATACGCACGAGTCCCATACCTCGTGGTTTTTACTAAATCGTTTAATATACTTTCTCATACGTCCGAACATTCATGAAAAATGTTTAAAATAAAATGTTTAACATCATATTACCGAGATACAAATTGCGTATACATGTTCATAAATGCAAACCATTTTCAATAGTTTAAAATCAACACTAGTCCATGCAACAAAACACAGGACAGTAAGGAACATTTGCAGTTTTAGCATAGCAAAAATCAAAATCAAAGAAAACACATAAAACAAAAGTTGTAGCCACTGAAATAAGCTTTCCGAAACATCCAAAATTATCAAATTCCGTTCAGAAACGAAAAAGTTATGGCAGATTTCGTTTCTGCCTCAACAACAGAGCAGATTTGATTTGCTCTCGGGTTAACAGTAGAAAAGTTCAATTTTGACATAGTTAACCACAAAATTGCAGAAAACTCAACAAAAAAAAGTTGTAGCCAATGAAATAAGATTTCCAAAACATCGAAAATTATTGAATTCTGATTTGAAACACAAAAGTTATACCAAAAATACTATGCAGCAAAAATATGTTTTCTGTGCAAAACCCTCTCGGGTTTGCAACTTCCACAGCAAATACAGAGGTCCAAATGGACTCGAAACTCGATGAAATTTGACATGAACAAACTAGATCAAGTGCACTATAATCTGGAAAAAGAATGGCATCAATTCGACACCAGATGAGCCAGTTATGATCAAAATAACAATGGACAGTTTCAGCAAAATATAGCTTTTTAAATCAAAGTTTTTGTGCCTAAAACATCAAACTAAGCATCAAAATGTTTTTAAGCAGCACAATTCCTTTGCTTACAGTTGCTGTAAGTAATTTACTTACCTTTACAGCGAAGGAGGAGGTTGATTGGAGCTTCAAGATGGAGTATTTCAGCTGGTAGTGGCCTCTAAACTACCTGTAGGAGCTGAAAAAAGACATGCATGGAAGAGAATCATCAAAACAACACGTACAATATCTGAAATCTACAATTTCCAAGGATTTGAGATGAGAATTGGTTAGAAGATTACCTTTATATTGATTTTAGACTTAAATTCTCTTGATTTCAGCTAGGATTTGGTTTATTTGGGCAAGATTTACAAAGAGGAGGCCATGGTTATGTTTACTGGAGGTTTTTTTTTCTTTCTGGAAAAGGAAATGAACGGAGTAGAGAAGAAAGGTACGTACAAAATTACAGAAGTGTCTGTTGGGCTTAGGGTAAGAATCCAATATCCACAATAAAACCCATTAGGACTTAGGCAAATCTTTGATTTTTAGTTTATGTATGTAATTTCTTTAAATCTCCATATCTTATACATATTAAATCCGATTTTTACAAACTTAGGTGCGTTAGAACCATTACAACTTCTAGATTCCAAATAAAAAGATTAAAACACAATTTTAACAATTATATTATTATTTTTTATTAATATTATTCTTATTTAACCAATTTTCATATTTTTGCAAAATAAATTGTAAACTGTCACAATTGGTTAAACATAAATATATTTTATACTCCAATAAATGTAATTACATGATTAACACCAAATAAATATTTTCTTATCATTTTTAATCATAATTACTATGATTAATTATTTTAATAATCAATTCTCTTGAGTTTTAATTAATAAAATGGCAATATTGGCAAATAACACAATATTGGGCAAATTATTAAATTTAATTGAATGTATCCAAATCAATACATTCAAAAATTCATGAAATAAAGTAAAAACTCTATTTCACACATGCTTGTCATTTAAATCTTAAGAATTATTATTATTTCTTATGTTTTAATAATACAACGGCAATATTGACAATAAACTCAATATTGTCATGATCTATATATTAAATCCAATAGTCAAACAACTATACTCAAAAATTCCCGAAATAAAGCAAAAACTTTATTCTGCTTAAGTTCATCAATTATTCAACAAGGAATAATTATTTCTTCTTATTCTCCATATTTATTTATTTTCAATAGCTCAAATTGATCCAAATTCATTGTTTATTAAAATAAACAACATTTTCTTCTTATTAATTTAATTAATCCCAATATTAAATTATAATCATCATTATAATTTAATATTTATGGTAATCTCCAAACCGGGGTTGTTACAGACCTCCCCCCTTAACAAAATTGCGTCCACGCAATTTCTAAGGGAAAAATGTATAACAATTCAAAGATTCAAACGGAAGAAACAAGAAATAGCTCGAGATAATAAATTCTCACCATTACCAAAAGAAGAAAGAAAACCCGGAAAAGAACGCTCGATAGATTCTTTGGTTTCCCAAGTGCAATCATTGGGATTTTCTGACCATTGAATCTTGACAAGGGGCACACTCTTGTTTCGAAGGCGCTTCACCTCCGTACTAAGTACTCGAATAGGCTGCTGAAAGGTAGATAAGCTCGGTGAGATCTCAAGCTCAAGCTGCTCGGATGGATCAATGATAGAGTCTGAATCTCGAAGACACTTCCTCAACTGAGAAACATGGAAGACGTCATGAATACCGGATAAGTGAGACGGAAGTGACAAACGATAAGCAACCGGACCGATGCGCTCTATAATCGGAAATGGTCCTATAAAGCGAGGAGCCAATTTCCCCATAGAGCTAAAGCGCATCACTCCCTTCATCGGAGAAACACGGATAAAGACATGATCACCAACAGTGAATTCAAGAGGCTTCCTACGGTTGTCCGCGTAGGATTTCTGACGGCTCTGAGCCTCTTTCATTCTCTGTCTAATAAGGAAAATCTTCTCCGAAGAATCACGAATCGAATCCGGTCCAAGAATAAGCTTCTCGCCAGATTCTAACCAACAAGATGGAGAACGGCATGGTCTGCCATAAAGAGCCTCAAACGGCGCCATGCCAATACTAGATTGAAAGCTGTTATTGTAAGAGAATTCTACCAATGGAATGTGGTCCTCCCATGAACCACTAAAATCAAGAATACAAGCTCGAAGGAGATCCTCAAGAATACGATTCACCCTCTCCGTCTGACCGTCAGACTGAGGATGATAAGCAGTCGAAAGATTAAGCTTTGTACCCAAAGCTTGCTGAAAACTCGCCCAAAAATGACTAGTAAATAATGGATCATGGTCACAAACAATCGAAGAAGGAACACCATGTATCCGTACAATTTCCTTTATGTAAAGCTTTGCCAAGAGAGGGGCATTCCTATTAGATTTAATAGGAATAAAATGAGCAGACTTTGTAAGACGAACAACAATGACCCAGATACTAGAATGACCCGACCCCGAACGAGGTAGGCCGTCGACAAAATCCATCGAAACTTGGTCCCACTTCCACAGTGGAACTTCAAGAGGCTGAAGAAGACCAGATGGTCGCTGATGCTCGGTCTTAACAAGCTGACAGGTTGGGCACTTGCTCACATAACTCGCAACATCACGCTTCATGCCCTCCCAATAGTAAAGACGACGCATATCCGCATACATCTTACTACTACCCGGATGAATGGTATACTTAGAGCGATGACAATCGTCAAGTATGTCACGCCTAAGTGCTGAATCAGAAGGCACAACAATACGGTTCCTCAACCGAAGGCAACCGTAAGAATCAATCGAATAATCATGCAACTCCTCATCACGGGACTCAGATGAGCAAGACTGAATGAGACGTATACAACTATCATCATGCCTCTGAGCCTCTGAAATACGATCTAAAAGAGATGGACGAGCGTCTAGACTAAACAATAAAACTGGAGAATCAGATGATGGAGCTCGATCACGAATAACACAAGAAGATAGGGTCAATAGAACATCCCATTCGGCTAACATCATAGAAACCACAGCCGAATGCTTGCGACTAAGCGCATCTGCAACTCGATTACCCTTACCAGGGGTATACTCAATATCAAAATCATATGAGGCGAGAAACTCTAACCATCGCTGTTGCCTCATATTCAAATCCTTCTGTGAAAAGAGATACTTAAGAGATTTGTGGTCGGTGTAAAGGATGAAGTGCTCTCCCAAAAGATAATGACGCCAAATCTTCAAAGCGAAGACAATGGCAGCAAGCTCAAGGTCGTGGGTAGCATACCGAATCTCGTTCGGACGTAACTGTCTCGAAGCATAAGCAACTACCTGATCTTTCTGCATCAGAACGGCGGCAAGACCACTAAGGCTGGCATTGGTATAAACGATAAGATCTTGGTTCCCATGAGGAACCACAAGAACAGGAGCATTAGTCAGAAGCTCTTTCAATCGCTGAAAAGAAGCCTCACACTTATCGGACCAGATAAATCGAACGCCTTTTCTCGTAAGGCTAGTCAATGGAAGCACAATACGGGAAAAGTCTTTGATAAAGCGGCGGTAATAACCCGCTAAACCCAGAAAAGAACGAATCTCATGAACATTCTCAGGCCTCTTCCAACTCTGAATAGCCTCGACCTTAGAAGGATCAACGGAAATACCTTCTGAAGATACAACATGGCCTAAGAACTTCACTTGCTTTTCCCAGAAGTGACACTTAGAAAGTTTTGCTTTAAGTTGATGTTTGCGGAGAGTACTCAAGACAATTCTAAGATGTCGAGCATGGTCCTCTTTGGACTTTGAATATACTAGAATATCATCAATGAAAACAAGTACGAACTTATCGAGATATTCCCGGAATACTCGATTCATAAGATCGACAAAGTAGGCAGGTGCGTTCGTCAACCCGAACGGCATGACGAGCCACTCATAAGAACCATAGCGAGTGCGGAATGCAGTGAGAGGAATACTATCTTCCGCCACTCGGAGCTGATGAAAACCAGTGGCAAGGTCTAATTGTGAAAAGACCTTAGCACCACTTAATTGATCGAACATGTCATCAATTCGAGGCAAGGGATAACGATTCTTGATGGTTAATTCGTTAAGCTTGCGATAGTCAACGCAAAGCCTAAGAGTCCCATCGGACTTCTTCACGAATACAACTGCAGCACCCCACAGAGAAGAACTAGAATGAAAGAAATGCTTAGCTTCAAGCTCAAGGAGTTGCTTTTTGAGTTCCTCATTTTCCCGTGCAGACATCCTCGTAGGAGGACGACTAACAGGCTGAGCACCTGGAATAAGATCAATACGAAACTCGATAGATCGCTTAGGAGGCAAACCAGAAACAGGCTCAAATAAATCAGCAAAGTTGCAAACAACTGGAATAAGAGATATATCACCATCAATGTCATGAGAACCGAGAGCAAATAAGGAAGCCATAGAGTCACAATCAGAATCACAAAGCGAGAGAGATAGCTGATCGGGACAATCAGGATGTCGAAGATAAAGAACTCGCTCCATGCAAAGAATCCTGGCATCGTATCGAACTAGCCAGTCCATACCGAGAATCATATCAAAACCAAGGAAAGGAATCACATGCAGTTTCGCATGGAAGGAATATCCGCATATCAAAATCTCAACATCATCACAATATAAGCTAAAAGTAGCAGATCCTCCAATAGGATTAGCAATCCGCAATGAAGTAAGCAAGCAAGACACATCCAACTGTAAATCATCAACGAGTTCCTTCGATACGAATGAGTGGGATGCACCTGTATCGAAGAGCACTCTAATATAACGATCATGAAATAAAATAGTGCCGTCTAAAATAGATGAGGATGTACCTTTAGGCTGAGAAGAATCACCAGAAGCAGATGCTACATTAAGCTGTCCCTGACGAGGTCCTTTCCCCTTCTTGGGGCAAGAAGCAACTAAATGTCCCTCTTTCTTGCAATAGAGGCACCTTTTGGGTTTGGGACATTCTCTGACATGATGATCAGGGGAGCCACAATTGAAACAAGCAAATGATTTAACTGAAAGAGCTGGCTGAGACTGAGAAGAGGAACCACTATACTTCTTCTTCTTCTTAGAAGGAAAAGACTTTCGCTTGCCAAAGAACTTCTTCTTGTTTGGGTTGGCCCGAACACTCATATCATCATCACTATCTTTTTCCTTCTCGACTACTTCAAGACGAAGGGCCATATCAACAAGCTTCTCGAAAGAAAGCTCAAGGCGAAGCATAAGGGCCTTCTTCAAATACTTCTTGAGCCCGGAAACAAACATAAGATTCTTCTTGTAAGGAGTGGAAATGTGCTCAAGACCATACTTTGAAAGACTTTCGAAAGAGGCAACATATTCAGAAACAGATAGCTTTCCTTGCTTAAGCTCAAGGAAACGTCGAGCTAGAGTAGCTTTCTCAGAATCAGGGATAAACTTGAGCTCGAACCGCTCACGGAACTGATCCCACTCAAGTGAGGACTCATCAACCTCAGAAATCAGAAGATTATACCAATGAAGGGCTCGTTCTTGCAACATACTAGATGCTACAAGAACCCGATGGTGGCTAGAAATCTCCATACGGGTAAAGATACGCTCACAAGAACTGAGCCAAGCCTCGACCTCAATAACAGACTCGGTGCCTTTGAAGGGCTTGCCACCGAGATGAGTAAAGTCACTGCACATACGTGCGAAGGCAGACTTCTGCGGAGTAGAAGAAGAACCAGAAGTGGGAGGCTGAATGCTCCGCACAAGCTCTAGAATCTGGTCGGTAGACATGTACACGCCTTCGGGACGGGAACCACTGGACAGTTCCGCCGCTGAAGAACGTCCTCTACCACGTCCAGACATAGCTAAAAGAAAAGATAAGCTAGGATTATTCACAGGGTAAATATATGTATTCACAAGAAATTCGAATGTGAAAATTAAGGAATACTACGGAATAAAATATACATCCCTAGATGTATTCCATTCTATTTACCCCAAAGGAATCGAAAAGGGACACACTTGAATCATGGGTAAGACAAATATAAGTAAAGGTGAAACGGGTCGTGATTTATGGGATGATACATGTAGATGTATAATACTAAATGTATGGTATCTCGTGTGCTGTTCTGTGTATATTACATTATTTTTCTGAAACGATGCTCTGATACCAAGCTGTAACGCCCCACCCCGAGACACGTTAGTAAAGGGAATTAACAAGTAATTCTGTCTACTAATGCAGAGAATAAGGCTGGATAGGAGCGACCAACATAGCATACAATATCTATGAACTAAACATGTCAAGTATGTGTCAATTTTTTTTTCCATTACCTCATGTGTGGTTGACACGTCTAGTGCATAACTATTGCACACTACGGTGGCTATATAACATTTCAGAAATATTGTAATATAATATGCGGAATAATCAAAGTCACAGAAAAGCAAACCCAGATCAGTCATATACATACATAACCGTCACCATACATATCCATATAATACATCATACAAGAGTAACTACTAGGTAGCTAAGTGTCAAAAATATACATCCCAGAAATATACAAGTGATCATAAAGGAGTAGTCCCAAAAGACGAAGACTAGCTAGCCAAAATATACATATATGTGTCCCACCAAAAAGTATCAAGCTGAACTGGAGGCAAAAGAAATCCGAGCTAACCTGCAACTCGGTCTGACCCGAGTGAAAAACACGCGGGTCAGGCAACTAAACTCATCAGTAGATAAGGAACTGTAGGATAATAAGTAAAGGGAAGCATTCATTCTGTTGTACCCAACAGAATAAATGAAAGGTTCAGTGATAATCAAGGGAGATGCCAAGCTAATATTCTAATGTCATGCGTAAGGAGAATTGTGATTAAGTTAAGTAAATTATTAATAAACATCCATGAAATCATGAAAACTCATAAGTCTCCAACAAGTCATGAAACAATCTAAATAATCATGGACCACAAAATAATATCGCCTTATTCATATATAAGGCTATAGAAATCATCAAATCCCAATAAATCATAAAGCTTCAAAAGATAATTTTTGCACGTGCTTTTGAATCTCCACTAGTACTATACTTTGGTACCAACAATCATGATGATCGGGATCATGTCATCTAGATGAATCTTGACAATCTTGACGACTACGTAGCCTATAATTTAATCAATCCCAATCGGTGATGTCAAAGGCCCGAGTAATAGTAAATTCATGATTTGGGGTATAATTTCAAATCTTGATTCCCCAATAAACTCGAGGCCTCATAGTACTAGTCCAATCTTGAATATGTATCAACATCGAGACTAGGAACCCATAAGGGTATAACCCACGTCCCATACCATGAGTTATCACCTAATGGTTTACTAATCACTCATTGGTTCCACATTAGGAAAAATCATAAATCAATATAATCACAATGCCTCGTTTCATCGGCGAATGTAAATAATCAAGTCGTAGCAATTCCGCTACGATAAACCAAAAATAAATTCAAACTTGTCTCATTTCATCGACAAGTGAAAACCTAATCAAAATTAGAAAATCATAATCAACCATAATTGGTTTTGCCTCATTTCATCGGCGGGAGCACTACAATCTTGATAGTCCATAATCGAATAAGCTCTAAATCGGGAGTTTTTGGACTATGTCCACATATTAGCCAAATCCGCTAATATGGAAAAATGCTCTAAATCAATCTCGAGGTACCACATAGTGGTTAATAATCTTGGAGGAAATCAAATGATTCCTCAAAATCATTTCGATCGTACAAGTCCGTATTTAACCGATGAAGCAAATACGCACGAGTCCCATACCTCGTGGTTTTTACTAAATCGTTTAATATACTTTCTCATACGTCCGAACATTCATGAAAAATGTTTAAAATAAAATGTTTAACATCATATTACCGAGATACAAATTGCGTATACATGTTCATAAATGCAAACCATTTTCAATAGTTTAAAATCAACACTAGTCCATGCAACAAAACACAGGACAGTAAGGAACATTTGCAGTTTTAGCATAGCAAACATCAAAATCAAAGAAAACACATAAAACAAAAGTTGTAGCCACTGAAATAAGCTTTCCGAAACATCCAAAATTATCAAATTCCGTTTAGAAACGAAAAAGTTATGGCAGATTTCGTTTCTGCCTCAACAACAGAGCAGATTTGATTTGCTCTCGGGTTAACAGTAGAAAAGTTCAATTTTGACATAGTTAACCACAAAATTACAGAAAACTCAACAAACAAAAGTTGTAGCCAATGAAATAAGCTTTCCAAAACATCCAAAATTATTGAATTCCGATTTGAAACACAAAAGTTATACCAAAAATACTATGCAGCAAAAATATGTTTTCTGTGCAAAACCCTCTCGGGTTTGCAACTTCCACAGCAAATACAGAGGTCCAAACGGACTCGAAACTCGATGAAATTTGACATGAACAAACTAGATCAAGTGCACTATAATCTGGACAAAGAATGGCATCAATTCGACACCGGATGAGCCAGATATGATCAAAATAACAATGGACAGTTTCAGCAAAATATAGCTTTTCAAATCAAAGTTTTTGTGCCTAAAACATCACACTAAGCATCAAAATGTTTTTAAGCTGCACAATTCCTTTGCTTACAGTTGCTGTAAGTAATTTACTTACCTTTACAGCGAAGAAGGAGGTTGATTGGAGCTTCAAGATGGAGTATTTCAGCTGGTAGTGGCCTCTAAACTACCTGTAGGAGCTGAAAAAAGACATGCATGGAAGAGAATCATCAAAACAACACGTACAATATCTGAAATCTACAATTTCCAAGGATTTGAGATGATAATTGGTTAGAAGATTACCTTTATATTGATTTTAGACTTAAATTCTCTTGATTTCAGCTAGGATTTGGTTTATTTGGGCAAGATTTACAAAGAGGAGGCCATGGTTATGTTTACTGGAGGTTTTTTTTTTCTTGCTGGAGAAGGAAATGAACGGAGTAGAGAAGAAAGGTACATACAAAATTACAGAAGTGTCTGTTGGGCTTAGGGTAAGGATCCAATATCCACAATAAAACCCATTAGGACTTAGGCAAATCTTTGATTTTTAGTTTATGTATGTAATTTCTTTAAATCTCCATATCTTATACATATTAAATCCGATTTTTACAAACTTAGGTGCGTTAGAACCATTACAACTTCTAGATTCCAAATAAAAAGATAAAAACACAATTTTAACAATTATATTATTATTTTTTATTAATATTATTCTTATTTAACCAATTTTCATATTTTTGCAAAATAAATTGTAAACTGTCACAATTGGTTAAACATAAATATATTTTATACTTCAATAAATGTAATTACATGATTAGCACCAAATAAATATTTTCTTATCATTTTTAATCATAATTACTATGATTAATTATTTTAATAATCAATTCTCTTGAGTTTTAATTAATAAAATGGCAATATTGGCAAATAACACAATATTGGGCAAATTATTAAATTTAATTGAATGTATCCAAATCAATACATTCAAAAATTCATGAAATAAAGTAAAAACTCTATTTCACACATGCTTGTCATTTAAATCTTAAGAATTATTATTATTTCTTATGTTTTAATAATACAACGGCAATATTGACAATAAACTCAATATTGTCATGATCTATATATTAAATCCAATAGTCAAACAACTATACTCAAAAATTCCCGAAATAAAGCAAAAACTTTATTCTGCTTAAGTTCATCAATTATTCAACAAGGAATAATTATTTCTTCTTATTCTCCATATTTATTTATTTTCAATAGCTCAAATTGATCCAAATTCATTGTTTATTAAAATAAACAACATTTTCTTCTTATTAATTTAATTAATCCCAATATTAAATTATAATCATCATTATAATTTAATATTTATGGTAATCTCCAAACCGGAGTTGTTACATGATTAATAATTTTCCCCAGGTATAGCCCATGTTTAACCTATTACCATTGGTAGACCCAATTAGGTTAAATTAAATAAAAACACATTGATAGCCCCAATGTATATTTTCGAAAGCATATTTCTATTTGTAACCCCAAACTATGTATCAAAAACATTAAACCCACCCAAGTGTCCCCAAGGTTTTGTAACATTCAATTTAAATAAGGATCCTCCTTATATATTCAAACAAAGATAAGTATTTTATGCTATAACCCTTCAAAGCAGCCCCTTCGAATTAGCAAAACTTTACTCAAGAAAAATGGATAAAATAGCCCTTTAAAACCCTTCGCATGAAGTCCCATTCGAAAGCAAATAAACATCCAAAGTTAGCCCCTTCGGAAAGCTTTCTTTTGAAAGCATCACAAAATCATACCTTTCGCAATCATTGAAGGTAATCCCTTCAAAACCTTTCAAAATCAAACCTTTCGAAACCAAAACCTTTCGAAATCAAAATCTTTCGAAATCAAACCTTTCGAAATCAAAACCTCCCGAATTCAAAACCTTTTGAAATCAAACCTATCGGAATCAAAACCTTTCGAAATACAAACCTTTTGAAATCAAAACCTTTCGAAATCAAACCTTTCGAAATCAAAACCTTTCGAAATCAAAACCTTTCGAAATCAAACCTTTCGGAATCAAAACCTTTTGAAATCAAAACCTTACAGGAAAGCATTTAAAACATTAACTCTTGAAGTTTTTTGCTTTTGAAGATCCCCTTCGGGGCCCCTCCTTGAGTATATAAAACTTAGTCTTTTTATAAAAATTTATAGAATCGAAGGAACCCCCTTCGTCTTAGTTGAAAGCAAGTTTTATTTCCATTTGAAAGCAAAGGAAGCAGCTCCCCGACACTTCGCCTCTCTTCCCTTCGTCACCATGCCTACCCTTCGACTTAGATGAAAGGACAAAAGTGGAATTTGGAGTCGGAGGGAACTTCTCGGCCTACTGAAGTGATATTTTATCTTGCTTGTCTAATTATGATTAGTCAAGGGGCTTCCACCTATGCTTTCGAACAGTAAAAAGTATATCAAAGTCAACCTTTTTCTTAAAAAGATGTACTTCTTCCCCAAATCAATTTTTGAAAGCCATTTTCCTTCCGGCTTCGACCGAGGCGGAAGCAATATTGCAGTTTAGCCCTTAGGCTTAATTAATTTAATTACCTTAGTTAACCACTAAGGAAAAATCCCCAAAAATCATCAAAAATCTTATAAATCATATACTTCAACATATTAAAATTTCAAATCATATGAAGATCAAAACAACTCTAAATTTAACCAAAACCGAATAAAACGTGTTAATTAGCCCATTAACGTTTTTAAACTCCTAAGTCTTGTCCAAACAAAGGTTTAAATGGGTATATCCTAACCAAAATCACAAACATGAATCGGGTATAACCCATAACCGACCCAAACACAGAAAATGAGATGATAAACATGATTATTCACCTTGATTAGTTAATTGGAGAATGAGATAATTTCCTAGCTTTTTCTTCAATTTATTGTTTTTCCTAGAGATTTTAATGGCCGGTCGAAAGTTGGTAAGGAGTTATGAATGAGAGAGTGAAAATTTATTAAGGTGGAGAAAGAGATTTATACTAAGAAATGTAGCCCCATTTCCAAGTTTATCCCTTAGGAAATTCCTCCTTCTTAATTTAGTTAAGTCTTATTTTAGTTCATTCATTAAGACATGACAAGTGGATTTATTAATCTCATCTTCCTAATTATTCACATTATTCTATTTAAGTTATCCAATTAAATATCCTGAATAATGTTAATTAAAATTCAGGGGCATTACATTGACCCAGTAGTGAATATAAATCAAGTTAATTCCTGAATGAGTAGAATTGCATCAAGGAGGTCAGGAAGACCAGAATATAGGATGCTAAAATATAAACGAAAGATATTGGCAGGGGCCAATAGGTTCTCGGTAAGCCCATGAAAACTGTGTATTGGAAAAGATATTGGCAGGGGCCAATAGGTTCATAGTTAGCCCATGAAAACTATGTGTAAAGGAAGATGTCAGAAAGACAGGTTCATAGTAAGCCCATGAAAACTATGATTTGATACTGGCAGGGGCCAGTAGGTTAGTAGTTAGCCCTTGAAAACTATATATGGATTAAGATATTGACATATGTCAATAGGTTCCTAGCCAGCCCATGAAAACTAGGGTAAGAAGAAATGATATTGGGGTCACCAATAGGTTCCTAGTCAACCCATGAAAACTAGGATAAGAGTATAGATATTGGAGTTACCAATAGGTTCTTAGTGAATTCAAGAAAACTATGTAATTGGACAGGGAGTCTGTAACATCCCTTATCTAGAGGCCCAAAGCTAAGCACTACAGATGCTACAGTCTTCTATAGTATTAATTTCCGACAACTAAATACGGCTATGTTAATGGTATCTATAATATCAGAGGCATTTTAATATGAAACAAGTCATAGATTTCAAAATAGAATTTTCCATTACATTTCAAAACAGGTGTTCCATATTCAAATTACATAATCCTAACCATTTCCCAGGCAATGATAAAATGTACTTATTAAAAACTACACCAAGAGCGACATATGAAGATGCCCCCTTGGATGATCAGAGTCATATAGTCATAAATGACTTAATACATACATAGCTGAAATAAACACAAAACAAAGAACTGCAACTCCTAAATGACTATCCGTTAGCCTCCTGCTCGCCTCCGGTAGCTTTATTCATCATCTTACTAAAACCTGAAAGAACCTCAACCCTCAGCCTATTCAAATCAAATTTTGAGCACTCGAGAGTTTAAGGGGAAAACATAAACTTCGAGTCAGACATAAAGCCTGGTGTGAATAATACTATACATTCCGGTGATTAATGTTAAGTGAGATCACGCCGCTTAGCGGAACGGGTTTCCCTCACTAACATTCTTTTAAAACATGCCTTTTGCAAACCTATATCCTGCAACCAAAACTGGTTAAAACTGTAAAGCATTATTATGTAAACATACATATCCGGTAACAAATGGACTATCTGTCCGAATATTATAGTTTTATTTGGCTTACTATTAACCTTTGGCTGACTCGGGCCTACCAGACAAAAAACAAAATCTATCTAACATCTGTTAAACACATTTCTTCTGGATGGTCTGTCCTTAACTTATCTGCTAAATGATTTTCTTCTGGATGGTCTGTCCCTAACTTAACATCTCCCAGGGTCACCTAATCCTAATTGTTTTGCGGGCTCACCAATAACCTATCTGTATACAAACATATATTCCCTTCTGTGTGTAATCATAATTTTAGTCTTACCTGTGACAAAGCCCTACACACTAGAAATTTGGACTAAAGTAGCTGGGGCCAATAGCTAATGTATAGGGCACGACCCTACACCAGTCTCATTTGATATTCTAATATCTAAGCCATTTTCTTATGGATAACTTTCCTTAAATTTTCCTTGAAAATCTATTCCAAACTGATTTAAATCTTTAAATCATACTTACACAAGGAAAATATATATTCTCCATGCTTTACTCAAAATCACTTTGCCATGTTATATATATATATGTATGTATATATTATTCAACCCCTTGTTGATGAAAACATTTACCCCTTTCGAAACTATTAAACCTTGTCTTTCGAAAACATTGGAAAATCCTTTCCTTTCTTTTCTTCGAAAGCTTCAAAATAATAGACATCCCTCTTTAAAACCATTAAACATTGCCTTTCGAAAACATTGGAATAACCCTTCCTTTCTTTTCATCGAAAGCTTTGAAAACAAAGGAAAACCTTCCCTTTCGACACCTTCGAAACCCTGGGGAACCACCCCTTCGAAACCATTCATTAAAATTCTTTCGAAAGCATTAAAACACTGAACCTTTCGAAAGCCTTTGGGTTCAATTTAAAAAATTTGGGAACTTTTTGAAACCATTCAAAGTTTACTTCTTCGAAACCTTTAAAAACATCTCGGTAGAAACCTTTTGAATTATGCCTTCAAGCAGAGCAAAAGGATAAGAAGCCCATTGAATTCGAAAGCACTTCTTTCAAAACCATTAAAACTATCTCTTTCGAAACCATTTGGGTTATACTTCAATTAGAGAAAAAGGGTCTTTATAACATTTAAGTCGAAAGCATCTGTATTGAAACCATTTCCTGTGTAAAGAAGTGATGGTGTCGAAACCATCCCTTCAAAAGCGTTGGAAAAGTGGCTGATTATTTTTTAAAAACTAAGTATACCTTCCGAAACCATGGGCTTCGAAAGGTAGAAAGGCGGCAGCTAGGGGTATCGGCTTAGTCGAAAACAACCATTTAAAACTAAAGTGCAACCCATTCGAAACCATCTTTTTTAAATCCATTGACCTAGTCGAAAGCTAACTGAGTCGAAAGCCATTTAGTTGAAAGTAAGCAGGCGCATTTTAATTTAAAAACAAAGTGACGCTTCGACCCTTTTGAAACCTATGGTTTTGACCTCATACCTTTCACCTTGTATCCAATTCGCTACGTACCAATTTCTTTATACCAGGCACATTGGTTTCGATGGTGATGAAGGCGGAGGGACTTGGTCGAAAGCCGACCAAGGCGGAAGCAGGTGCCGAAAGCAATAAAACAGTTAAAAAGCCTAAAATAAATAGTTCTTTTCACCTAACCTACTTTACATGTAAAATTTTGATTGGTTGCCTCTTTTCTTTACCACTAAAAAGTGCAGCACATTTCAGAACCAATTAATTAATTTAAATCTTTTGCAAAACACCCTTCTCCTTAATTAAATATATAAAACATTTAAGTCCCATACCTTAAATAATTTTATATATTCATTAAAGCACCTAGGAAAATTCTCTAAAAATTCCAAAAAATCCTTTTCATTATGTTTTCTAACATATATAAATTTCAGACCCGAATAATTATTTATTTTGCTATAAATAATTTATAACCCAATAAATCATTTTCTTCACTAGAAAATTTATATAAAATCCACCATAATTCAGAAAATTATGAAAATTGAAACCCATCTCTAAAATATCATTTCTGATCTACATTAAAATTTGCAAGGCATTTGGATGTCATTTAATAGAGTTATCATATCAAACATGTCATAAAAACTAATATGAACATGTATAAATCATCAACAAGTATATATATACTTCTAATCGTCCAAAACATGGCATTATCATGCAAAATCATTTCGGTTTACCCTTAAATCCGAAAACTATAATAAAAATAGGATGTAGTAATCATTCACCTTAGCTTTGTGATTAAAGATATGAGATTTGATGTTGAACGAGTTGATTTACTTCTTCTTCTTGAAATCCTAGCTTTATCTTCTCTTGAGATTGAAAATGGTTGCCGGCCTTAGAATATTTTTGCTTGAGAAAAATGAAATGAATGTGTGTTTGAACTCCCAAGGGTATAAGTTCTATCATTTTCCTATTTAGCCCTCCCTTATTTCCTAACACTTTTATTCATGTTATCTTGTTTTGATTTACATTTAACATAGCACGACTACCCTTGGTTAAACCCAATCTCAATCTATCAATCATCTTACATTATTTTATTTTATTTAGCTAATTAAATATTCTAAATAATGTTACTAAAGATATGGAGTGTTACAATCTCCCCTCCTTAAAGAATTTCATCTTCGAAATTACGATAAGGGACACATCAAACAATCAAAGGTAAAGATACCATCAAAACAAATCAGGATAAGCGTCTCTAATCCTGTTCTCAGTCTCCCAAGTACAGTCTCTAGCATCGTCACTCCACTTGACTTTCACTAATCTGACTGTCTTGTTCCTCAACCTCTTCTCATCTCTTGTGACTATCCGGATAGGCTTCCTAGCTATAGTCATATCTGGTTCCACTACTAAGTCCTCTAACACAGTCGGTGCTATAGTAGTGTTTGGATCCCTAACACATTTCCTCAGATGAGATACATGAAAAACATCGTGGACTCCTGTTAAACTACTCGGTAATTCTACTTTATACGCGAGTTTTCCGATCCTTTCTAAAATAGGGAATGGTCCAACGAACCTTGGTGCTAACTTCCTTGTCTTTCTGAACCTGATAACACCTTTCATCGGCGATACTTTGACGAAAACATGATCTCCAATAGAGAACTCCAAATCTTTTCATCTTCTATCTGCATAGCTTTTCTGCCTGGACTGAGCTTCCCTCATTCTTTCTCTTATCAGCCAATCTTTTCTGCTGCTTCTTTTACCAAATCAGGACCAAGAACCAATCTGTCCCCAATCTCTAACCAACATGCAGGGGATTTGCATGGTCTTCCATACAAAGCCTTAAACAGTTCCATTCCTATACTAATCTGATAACTATTGTTATACGAAAACTCGACTAGATGTAGGTGGTCTTCCCATGATCCCCCAAAATCCCATACACAAGCTCGCAACAAGTCCTCCAAGATCTTGTTAACTCTTTCCGTCTGCCCATCTATCTGTGGATGGTAAGCAGTACTCATCTTGAGCTTGGTTCCTAAGCTCTCTTGAGGACTTTTACAGAACTCGCTAGTAAACAAAGAATCTCTATCACTAATAATACTACTAGGAATTTTGTTCAGTCTAACCATATTCTTCATGAATAACTTAGCCAATACAGGTGCCGTCCTGTTTGCCTTAGCCGGAATGATATGGGTGCTCTTGGTCAATCTGTCTACTATGACCTATATACTTTCATTCCCTTTATTAGATTTCGGCAACCCATCTATGAAATCCATAGAAATAGGATCTCACTTTCAAACCGGAACATCCAATGGCTGAAGTAATCCACACGGCTTCTAATGTTCGGCTTTTACCTGCTGACAGTTCAAACACTGTTTCACCCATAAGCCAACATCTCTTTTCATGCCTTCCCAGAAGAAACTTCTCTTCATATCTTGATACATCTTCGTTCCTCCTGGATGGATAGTGAACTTTGAGCGATGGCATTCCTCCAAAATCTCTTTCCTTATGTCTTCTAAATTTTGAACACATAATCTGCCCTTCTTTCTCAACCATCCGTTTTGGTCAAGACGGAAATCCTTTAAGTCATCGCTCTCTGTTCCTTCCTTTAACTTTATGATTCGTTCAGCCAAAGCTGGATCCTCCTCCTATTTAGAAGCTATCTTCTCAATCACTACTGGTCAGATCTCTAAACAATACAACCTAGCAGACTCTCCACCAGACTCAGCTTTGGGTCTCCACAGTATTCTACAAGCTGAGAATGATTCCAAGTCTTTCCATTCTGCTATCATAGCTAACACTACATTTTGATGCTTCTTACTGAGCGCATCTGCAACCTTATTTCCTTTTCCAGGTGTGTACTCTATTCCAAAATCATAAGCGGCTAGAAACTCCAACCATCTTTGCTGTCTCATGTTCAGCTCCTTCTGAGAGAACAAATACTTCAACGACTTATGATCTGTATAAAGCTCAAACCTCTCTCCCAAAAGGTAATGCCTCCATACCTTCAATGCAAATATAACTGCAGCCAACTCCAAGTCATGCATTGGATACCTAACCTCATATGGTCTAAGCTGTCTAGAAGCGTAGGCAATCACTTTACCTCTCTGCATTAGTACAGCTCCCAACCCAGTACCACACGCATCAGTATAAACAACTAAATCTTGATTTCCCTCCGGAACCACCAATAAAGGTGCATGGGTCAATAAGTGCTTCAAGCTCTGAAATGCTTCCTCACACTTATCGGTTCATACAAACTTTACATTCTTTTGTGTTAGCTTAGTCATTGGCGTTGCAATCCGCGAAAAAATCTTTATAAAACTTCGATAATATCCGGCCAATCCAAGGAAGCTTCTTATCTCAGTTACCGTTTCTGGCCTCTTCCAATTATTAACAGTTTCGATCTTTTCTGGATCAACTGACAATCCTTTCTCCAAAACCACATGACCAAGAAACTTCACATCTTTCTTCCAAAAATGGCACCATAGTTGTTAGTTTTGGGCCTCCAAGTAGGGGGATGTTACATGAATTTTTGGAAATTTATAAACAAATGTTTTCTTTTTTCCCCTATTGGGAATCGAGGGCTGTGAGGTCTGCGAGGATCTAACCTCGACTCCAAGACCAGATTTCTCATCATTGAGACTGTTTGATTCTTTAACATCGAATTTACCAATCTTTGGTAGGTTGTTCCTGTATTCTTCAGACCGAATGGCACAACAAGGTATAAATACATTCCTAGGTCAGTGATGAAGCTAGTGTGTTTTTGATCTGGAACATGCATTGGAATTTGGTTGTAGCTAGAATATGCATCTATGAACGACAGCAGCTCGTGGCCGGCTGTTGAGTCTACTAGCTAGTCAACCTTCAACAGCAGGAAGCTGTCTTTTGGATATGCCTTATTCAAGTCTGAATAGTCGATGCATGTCTACCATTTTCCATCAGGCTTCTTGACTAACACTAGATTGAATACCCATTCAAGGTATAGAGCATCGCAGATAAAGTCATTGGCTTTTAGTTTATCCACTTCTTCCTTCAGCGCAGCGGATCGCTCCTGATTCAGGCTCAATCGTTTCTAATTCATAGGAGGACATCTGGGGTTCACATTCAATGCGTGGCTTGCTATCTCCGATAATATCCCACAAACATAAGAATTTGACCAAGCAAACACATTCAGGTTTTCCTGGAGGAACCCTGCCAACTCCTTTTTCATCTTCATACCGAGTTGAGATCCAATCTTCATGACTTAAGCAGGATCATTCTGATCAATCGGGATATTGATCGTCAACTCAACTAACGCTACCCTCGCATCCTCTGGCTCTATTCTTGGATCTATGGATTTCTAGAACCTAGTATGCTAACCAAGCTAAGGCTTAGACAGTGATTGATATGCATCAATCGACTTGATGCATAAAGTCTTCTCCACATCCTTCCATTATTCATGTTGCTTCGCTTCTCTCAGCTCCGTGATGTAGCATTCGTGCCATATATTCTGGTCATCTTAGATGACTCCTACCCCGTTCTCTATAGGAAATTTCATTGTCAGACACCACGGGGCTAAGGCCATTCGAAAGCTAGTAAGGGCCAGTCTACCCAAAAAGGCATTATATTCAGAAAATGTGTCGACCACAACGAAGGTCATAACCCATACTCTCTTGCGGTTACCTTTACCTAATCCCACCAGCAAGTAAACACACTCGACAGGCTCTACAGCCTCTTCCGAAAAATCCTTGAATTTGGGACTTAAATGACTTCAAATCCTGGCCATCCATCAACATTTCATTGTAATTTTTCTTAAGCAATTTATTTATTGAACTGCCACAGTCATTGAGAACTTTCCTCGTACTAGTTGGTCCAATCATGGTCGTTACCACCAAAGGGTCAAGCGTCGACACTTTGACCCATCTACATCATGGTTGCTAAAAACAATATTATCAGTCATTATCTTCAGTTGCTTTTCCAAAGCTCCATCTTCAATGGAAAAGCAATTCTCCTGCACAACATGTCTCAATGAGCTCCCGTACCTCTCCATCTCATTCCAGTTCTTATCAGCCGTATAAGGTCAACCAGCTATCATGTTAATAATAAGTCTTTTACTAAGCTGCCTAGGTTCATCTTCACTAGGCCCAGCTTGGACTCGTTGGAACAACTGTCCCTGGGGTTAAGCATTTCCTTACCCACTATTTTGCAGGGCTTTCACATACTGCTATAGTTTCTTTTTCCAATTTAAATCCTCAATCAGGTCTCGCAAATATCTACATTAATTAGTGTTATGGCCATATGTTTCATGGAAGTGAAAGTACTTCCTAGACGTTTTCTTTCTTGCAGTCGACTCCTTTCGAGCAAGCTTCTTCTATTAGAACTCTGTTTGTATGATTGTTTAATGATGACAATATAAATATCTTTTGTAGCATCTCTTATGCAGGACTTTCAAAGCAGCAATGGTTCGAAGAGACAAGAAGTAAAAGGAAGAAGAAGTAGCTGCCTACAAGTAAAAAGTATGTTTTTGTCCTTAGAAAATATTTATAAAATCTCCTAGATGATTCATATGTATATACACTTAGCACTGGTACATTAGATTTCCAGTACAAAATTAAAAGTATTTACAAATAATTTTTTACAAGTTTTCGTGTATAAAAAACCAATTTACAAAGGTTTAGTCGACTGAATACAAATTCAATTGACTGAGGTCTCAACTGAATTTGACTTCAGTCGACTTAAGCCAGTCAACTAAATATACATATGTGCCTTCTAAATTCAGTCATCTTCTCTGCAATATTTTATACTTATATTCAATCAACTTATGACCATTCTCATTTGACTGAATAAACAGTGATGGCTATATTTTCTGAAACAACAATATAAAGAGTTACGACTATTTAATGCTTCTTCTTTGAAGAGGAGTGACTCTCTGAAAGTATACAACTCTTTTGTAACAACTATTGATTATTATAAATAGAGCCTAAGACTAGAAGTTGATAATTATCTTGTTATCTTGAACTCTAAACTTTCTATTATTTATTTGCCCTCAAATAAAATATTGATCGTTTATTTAAAGATCATTCCTTGCACTTCCTTAATCACATTGCACGCATCATTGAATCATCAAAAGAGATTATAGAAATATTGTAACAGAAGTCAAAATCCATATTGATATAACACAGCATTGTCAAGTCATCAATCTCTTGTAACGCCTATTCCTCCAGGCCAAGTGAGGTTATTTGATAAGTGGAAATCCAAAAGGAGCTTGGGGACTGGATGTTGGATAGGAGGTCTAAACTAGTATAAAAATATCGGTGTGGTCGTTTTTACTTTATTTTACTTTATTATTATCTAGCTTGATTATGTACACATTTACATTAGTTAGCCGTATTAGAGATCTTTTGCACTTTCATTTAGTATCTGAGCAGAAACTTTCATTTGGTATCCAAGCTTGGTGTTCTACTGATCATAACAACATCCTAAAACAATTGCCAAAAGAAGAAGATCTAGTCGAAGCGCTACAAATAATAATGACCATCATGCATGTTACATTGCTATAAACATGACTGCAAGCGACACCGACGCCATATGCACCACTACACCAGATATCGATGAGGTACTATCTGCTTATGATCAACTATATGAGTTTTATAGTGGTTTATTTAAAAAAATTGAAAATCTTGAAAAGGAGCATAAAGAAAGTTTGGATTAAATAAATATGAGCTAGAAATTAACACATTAAAAAATGAAATACATATTTTAGAAAATGAAAATAGCTCCTTAAAAATTTCTTTTGAAAATTCTGTTTCTAAGTTAGATCATGTTGAAAATTTAAATAATTCCTTAGAAATGAAAAATGAAAAATTTTGAAATTTTTTTGATGATTTGAAAAATGATTTTGGAATTTATTTAAATAATTCAAATTCTCAAGTTTTGACTCTTAAAAAAGAAACTCTTGCTTTAAAGAATGAGAATTTGAAATTAATTAAAGAAATTTATACTTTGAAAACTAAAACTAAAATAGAGATTGGTGATTATAAGGTAAAAATTGATAAAGTTAACGAAAAAGTCACAAATTTTAATAAAGGTCAAAATTGTTTAAATTCAATTCTATCAAATTATAGACCATTTAATAATAAAAGTGGTTTAGGATATAATAAAACTAAGTGTAGAAATAACACTAAATACGCTTTCATGTATAGTAAAAATGTTAATGCTGGTCCGCGTGTATAGCTCAGTTGGTCAGGGCTGCCTCACGATCATGGAATGAAGTTTCTTGAGATCGAGGGTTTGAGTCCTAGCAAGTTGCACTAAGTAATCTTTAAGACGTGGAGCGGTTATCCCTCGAAAAAGCGATAATGCTTGGGGGATTGATCCTCTGTGTTGGGCTGGCTAAAAAATGGGGTTGGTTATGGCGGGCCATTTGAATCCCTTAGTTCTACTCTCCGAAGTAGGGTTTATCAAAAAATTGTTAATGTTAGCATTAGATTTCGAGTAAAACCTAAACCATTTTTTATAGAAATCCAAATACTTCTATAAGTATAATGTTTCTACCATTTTTAATATTTCTAGAAGTATAAAACAATTAAATATGAATAGAATCATTTAAGTATTAGGGTTCCCGTTAATTGAAAAAATAGAGAAAAATACATTGATAATTATTTTGATACAGTAATTAATAATGAAAATTTTATTTTCAAAAGGTCCAACAAACCCTCTTGGGTATGGTTACCATTGACCTAATCCCTTGGACCCTAATGTAAGAAGTGGGTACCAAAATATAGAATTTATTTTGCAGGTATTCAAGAAAGATAAAAGGATGAGATGGATTTCGAATAGCAAATGTTCCATACATATCACTAGAGAACAAGCATTTACGGATAATGGAAGTGCAATAAATTCGTCATACAATTTTTGTTTTTATTGTACTTTTACTCCCTTCTATTGGTGACAAAGGGGGAGAAAGTATGGAGAAAGAGGGAGCATTCATTAAGGGGGAGATTATATATACATATGTCATACATATAGTTGTCATCATCCAAAAAGGGAAAAATGTTAGAACTCGGTTTATATGATTGTGTTAATAATGACAACTATATAAATCTCGTGTAGCATCTTTTATGCAGGACTTTAAAAGCGGCATGGTTCGAAGAGACAAGAAGTAAAAGGAAGAAGAAGTAGTTGCCTACAAGTAAAAAAATATGTTTTTGTCCTTAGAAAATATTTGCAAAATCTCCTAGATGATTCATATGCATATACATATACATCGGTATATAACATTTCCAATACAAAAATCAAAAGTAATTACAAATAAACTTTTACAAGGTTTCATATATAAAAGACTAATTTATAAAGGTTTAATCGACTGAATACAAATTCAATCAACCAAGGGTAGTCGATTGAATTTGAATTCAGTCGACTTAAGCCAATTAACTAAATATACATATGTGTCTTCTAAATTTAGTCGTCTTCTCTGCAATATTTTATACTTGTATTCAGTTGACTTGTGACCATTCCCAGTCGACTGAATAAATAGTAACGGCTATATTTTCTGAAACAACACTTCGAAGAGTTACAACTGTTCAGTCTTCTCCGAGGAGGAGGAGTTACTCTCTTTAAGTATACAACTCTTCCAAAAAAACTATTAATTACTGTAAATGTAGCCTAAGACTAGAAGTTGATAATTATCTTGTTATCTTGAATTCTGAACTTTCTAATATCTATTTGCTCTTAAACAAAATATTGATCATTTACTCAAAGATCATTCCTTACACTTCCTTAGTCACATTGCACACATCGTTAAATCATCAAAGGAGATTATAAGAAGATTGTAAAAGAAATCAAAATCCATGTTTATAGAACATAGCATTATCAAGTTAGCAATCTCTTGTAATGCCTATTCCTCTAGGCTAAGTGAAGGTATTTGATAAGTGGAAATCCGAAGGGGTGCTTCAGGATTAGACGTAGGATGGGAAGTCCAAACCAGTATAAAAAAACTCGGTGTGATCACTTTTTACTTTTTTCTACTTTATTATTATCTAGCTTGATTATATACACATTTACATTAGTTAGCTGTATTAGAGATCTTGTGCACTTTCATTTGGCAACAGAGCAGGAACTTTCATCTTATAGTGCTCAATACCATACGTCGCAAGGTAGATATTCTAAATCGTGTCATTTGGTGATGTATAATCTTTATGCTTAGAGAATCTTAGATGTTTCTTGAAATCTGGTTTCATACCTCTGTTTCCCTAATTATCTCTCTTTTGATTGGTGTTCTTATTTCCCACATTTACAGCAACTTACCGAAACTCTCGTTGGTCTGTTTCACAGCCACATTACCTTAAAGCACCTCCATTGATTTCCTTCCATTGGCTTTTCTAGCAGTCATATTTGCCTCTTCCAGGCGTAAATATTAAGTTTCTTTTCTGTAAAACTCTTCCATGGTCGGTGGAGGTTTCATTTTGAACCATTTACCAAAATATGTGTCGGGGTGTATTCCTTTAATCAAAGCCATCAAAACAATGTCCTTGTTGACACTGCTTACTTATGTCACAACTGTGTTAAACATACTCAAAAAGAATCCTCCAAAGACTCTCTAGAATTCTAAAAAATGTTGGATAATGACATCACGTCCTTTAGGTGATCAGCATGCAATCTAAACTTCTCTACAAACTTTGTAACTAGCCGATCAAACAAATATATGGACCTTGAAGGCAGTCGAGTAAACCACATCATAGCCACTCCTTCCAAAAGTATCGGAAAACATCTACAACGCATGGCATCGGTGGCCCTAGAGCTATCCATATGCTATTTATACTTTAACAAATGTTGTCTCGGATTAGTAGTTCCATTGTAAGATGGCAATATGGGCATGGTAAACCTTCTGGGGTATTCCTCTCGTAATATCTCCACGGTGAACGGGTTCCTACTTGGAGAATAACCCCAATCATCATTACTTCCATGCTATTTCTTAATCACTAACTTCTTCAACATATATGCTAAAAACTCTGGTTCTATCGAATCAGCTGAATGGCGATTATCATGGTCATCCTCGAGTGTTTAGCTCTGCAAACGGTCTTGGTTAGTTCCATGATATTTGGGTTATCTGTCTTTGGGAGAATCGTTCGTCCAGTTGATCAATTTCTATGATCTCTAGGCGAAGGGCCAATAGAAGCTATCTAAATTCCAATAGTTTAGCCATTAACAACTGGGCCATCTCCTTCATCAATGTCATCCGGAAAATTAACAAAATTCTCATTATTCATCAAACGTCGTGTCAATATTGACCCGAAGAAATGGTTTGGTATTGACCCGTGCATTGCCGACTAAGCTCTACCCATTCCATTTTTTGAGGTTCCAACCCCTTTCCTCTTCATTCTCTGCTTTCATTCTCTTTTATTTTCACTCGATGAAGAAGAACTATCTTCTTTTGAGTCGAAATGCGGTAATTCCTTCATGTTCCTTCTACAATCTCGAGAAGGCTAGGTCATCAAATCCAAGTTTTCTTTCATCTATTTCATCATAGCACTCTGACTTTCAAGAAGCTTATTGTTCATTTCCTTCATCATCTTCTCCAGTTCAACTTGGTGATTATATTTGAAATCCTTTGGATTTCAACGATTCCGAGCTGAATGATTTCCATTACACGTTGGGAGGCAGCAATTCTGCATCATTGATGGGTTTGGAAGTAGTTGATTTTTCCTTAGTATTTATTGGAGTCATTGCTTTGGTAGATCCTGTGGTGGATTTTAGTGAAAATTGAATAATCACGGACCTCTAGAACAGAATTTGTAGATCTACTTTGTAGATTAAAGCAATCCAAGTGTTGAAAATAGATCTAAATGGGAGAATTTTGGTTTCTTAATGAAACCTCTAAAATATTCATGCAAAAAGTTGGCACAACCACCGTAGTAGTTTGGAGAAGAGAATAAAATAAAGGAATTAAATGGAAAAAGAGTAAAAACAATACACAATAATTTATATTGGTTTGGCTATACTTTGATCAACATCCACTTGACCTTTATTGATGATTTTCGTAAAGTTTAACAAGTGAGATTTTATGAATCGGTAGTCTTGGATTGGTGATGATCCAAGAAATTGCAATAATAGTACTGAATGCAGATGAAAGGATCCCAAAATGGTGCCTTTTATCACCTATTTATAGATGAAGATCGGCAAATTTGACTCAACAACATTGTCCACACGTTCTCCATGTTCTAAAGAAGGTTGCTTGAAGAGACCGTGGCCAAATCAGCAGGTGGCATCTTGGTTCAGAACCGACCTGGGGTCCTTGGTTTGGTGATACCCATAAGTTGGCTTGTTGAACTTGATTGTTTAGCTTCTTGCTTCTTGGAACGATAGGTATAGATCGGTGGTAATCCATACTTCTTGGCTAGTTTGCCTTTGGACTTTGGGCATTGATTAACTTGAAGTCAGTTCCATGCACTTATGAGTTGATCTCTTTGATAAGTAAAGATATAAGGATCTTTAGTTCGTTCGTCTTGAATTCGTTTATGTGTATTGAGTAGGTTGACATGACTTCCATCTTGACTAGGCTCCTAGGATCATATTTCTTACATTTACCTTAGTTTTCAATAGATTTAAGATGGGATTGATTTTGAGCAAATTTCTTGGATCGGTACTGATCCAAGACTTAGTCTTGGATTTTGTAGTATGCACTTTGCCACCCCATTTCTTCTAATAAGTAGATGTTTTTTCTAAAGCACTTGGCAAGTTTATGGTTACATCTCTTGAGCATCACTTGGGAATTGAAATTTGGGGATATCGTTCTAAATCTCTAATTTGCTATCTAACCATTCGATCGTTCTGACTCGTCCAGATATGGCTTGGTCACAAAGATGAATAATAAAGGGGAAGAACAAATACTTCGCAAAGCCGGAGAACTGGCGGGCACAGGTGATAGAGTTGAACATTTGGATGTGGTCGGATTGGTATGTACTCCTATCATACTTGTCAATAGGCAACAAAGCATACCGATGATGGATGTAAGCATCCAAGACTTCATCGAAGAAAGGCTCATCTGAGAACGTCATGCCACCAGCATTGTGGGCTTGCATTCTGTTGAGCTATTGGTGGAGGATATGCATTTATTCCCAGAGGCCACCATCGACCTATTGTAGGATGTTCTAGTAGACCATGGGCTGAGGGCTCAGCCTATGCCTTGGTGGAGTGGGAGATCGGTGACGAGACAGAGAATGATGATGATGAACAGAACCCTATGCACAGAAGGTGAACTAGAATGCACGGCCCGCCCTTCTCTTTTTTTGTTTTCGACCACACCCCTGTGAGGCCTGGAGTGCACCGAGAGGGCCATTTATGCCCTATAGATGATGGGGAGTGCTATTTAGGTGGTCTGAAGTATAAGCTCGCAGGCGATAAAAGGTTGATGGTTGTTCTGCTGAAGGGGAACAACAACGACTTGGCTCCATAGGCGAAGCCATATCTAAGGCGAGATCAATCCGACTAGGTATGCATGCAGCATATCTTCTCGGATATACATGAAGGCACATAAGTGGAGTTTCGAATACCATCCTCTCCTAGGCCTCGGCGATGTTCATGGGTTAACTGCTAGGAGGCATGGGCTTGCGAGTAGGCAGGTTGAACAAATCGATCGTTGGAGGAGATGGTGGAACAAATTTTAAGATGGCTTGCGTGTCTAACTGTGCCATCAAGCCATTCACTTTGCGAGCCAGCCGACCTATGTTTGACAGATGTAGCCTCACCGTACACTATACTTCTTCATTGATGTGTGGATTGGCTTAGGCAGCACTAGCAAGAATATTGTTATTGGTTTGGTGCTCGTTGGAGTTGTTACCTTCGCGTAGTAGGAGATTGTCCATGGTAGCAAGTCAGATTGGGTCTTCGCGAGGTAGAAAACTTGTGAAATGTGATAGCTTTAGGGAGCCCTCATTCTAGCACCAAAATGTTGACCAGAGATTTAGTTAACCTCGAAATTAGACTAATGCACAAATGTTACTTGATAATGCTAGGATTACAGTGAAAAAGTGAGGAGCTAAATACGCAGCTGAAAAGTAAATAACACAAGATATATAGTGGTTCAACGAAGCTGCCTATATCTGCTGTGGAGTTCTCATATCGTTTATTTCTTGTACAACTACAAGGAATTATAAGAGAATAATAAGAAAGTGGGAAGCACTTAAGACTAATAATGTTATGTGACCTTAAGGACTTACGGTACCAAGAGCCCTGAATTGTGTATAGTATCCAGAATCCTTGTAACTTCCAACCAGTTGAGTGTCAAACCTCCCTTTTGAAGGGGTTGTGCATGGGGTTCTTATAGTAGCCGAAGTGAATAATGGATGGTTGAGATTGAGTGGTAATACTAGTGGAAAAAATGTCCGATTGTTGATTTATTTGTAAGGGTGGATGGTTGACAGTTGTAATAGGTGTTATAAGTTGTGCGGTGGATGAAAATGTACCTATTGCCTCTTTTCTTTAGGCATGTGTCTCGCATTTAATGCAAAGACTTCGCATTAAATGCACATTTAATGCTTATGGTAAGCCACAACAATTCAGTTGTTCATCCATGGTGCTTTGGATTGACATCTTGTTATCCACTTGAGTGCTTATGTGACAGTCTTGCTGAGCCGATCGACTAGTTGCCGACTGTATAAAAGAAACTAGGAATCTTGCTAAGGACCATGCTAGGAAGATGGTGCATGATCGGTCATGAGACGACTAGGAAGGCTGTCCGGGACTGGTCGAGGAAGTTGTACTGAAGCTGAGCAAAGGACGGACCATGCTTGGACCTATCTTGTTCGAGGTGCTACCTATCGTAGTGGGCTTGGAGAAGTGCCAGCCATCAACTGGGGTGACACTGGGCAAACATGCTAGCTAGTGTTGTGCTGAAGTGAATTAACATAGGAAGACCGATCGTCATTATGACGGGCCGGACTGGATCGGGAGAGGCATGGTACAGACCTTACTTAAAGGTAATAGGTGCCTAGGGTCGAGGCAACCGGGTCTCACCTTGGTGCCTTGCTGAACAAAAAGGATGGTTTGAGACCATCATGGGCTTAGGCCAGCCTATGCATGCCGATTGTAAGGTAGTTGAGTTGGCTTTGACTGGGCCAGACTACCATAACAACACATTACTTAATAAATAGAGCATGTTATAACGTTTCTGTCTGTTTTACTTTTTGACTCAGAATAATGGATGTAGGCAAAAAAATTAATGGCATTCCAACATAACAGCAGAAAACTACCAATACTTGGTTGTGATTGTAGTTCTAAGTCGAAATCTCCACGGACTCCTGTACGAAGTTAAACAAGAAATAGGAGCACTCATTTTCGTTAAGTATTAGAAAACTTTCAGGTACCTAAAGAATGTGAGCATGTTGGGTTTAGGTTGTCAAATGAAGGGGAAAAATATTTGTCAGCATACTTTGGGCATAGATGGTAATCACAACTTCAGTGTATCACACTCAAAAGATGTATTCACAACTGATTGAATGAAATATGTGAAAGTCTTACCTTTTATCGACCGCTAGACCATGATGTTTTCTGACATTACACGTGCAAACCCAAAATCACAGAGTTGAGACATGAACTAAGAAGCACAATAAAATGAAAATTCCATTAAGAAAAGGTATAAAATTGTTTGCATCAGAAAATGTCAATGATAATGGAAGAAAAGGTATAAAATTGTTTGTACACAAACTCGTTAATATATTTGACGTAGTGTATTGCCGGACAAAATAAAAACTATGAAGTTTAAATACAACTAGTGTGAACCCGTGCTACGCACACGGAGTTCATCACATAATTTGTTCAGTACTATGATTTAAATCCTTGAACACTATTAAAAAGAATATTGTAGCCAAAGTAGTTCGTGAATGGAGTTCATTATTAAAACAAAAGATTTTCCTCATTTGTGTACATATCATCCTATATACAACTGGAGATATCCATAAAAATAGATATACAATTAAGAATGTGCTACGTATGCACTTTACGTGATTAAGAACAATATATAAACTTTATACCAATCACACACCATGGAATCTAACTGCAAACTAAATTCATCATGTTGCCACTCCAATATATAGTTATTAACTAATAGATATTGCAATGATATATTAGTAGCTGTTTAACGACAAATTAGTATGATCAACCTTAATATCAGAACTAACCGTGGTAAAAATGTTATCTTTATGAAATTGCAAAAAATTTCAAACTAATAACAGTGCAAAAGGCTAGTCGGTAAAATGTGTTGCCTCTATTTATAATTCTGACAATTAAGTACAATGAACAGAGACAAACTGAACAAATCAAAAAATATAATCTATCATCATTTGAATAACTGCAGCAAAAAATGACAGCACAGTATACGATCATGTGATGGAATCGTTGAAATGCTAAAAGTATACGATCACGACATAGAGTATAATACATCTTCTGCAAGAAAAGCAAGTATCATCCATAGCTCAATAGGTGTGATGCAAAGACTTTCTTTTCTTGTACCTATTTTTGTTGTGATTGAACAGAAGGCACAACGTTAAAGAAATGTTCCATGGAAGATAATGTAAAGAACAAACTACTATAATATATACAGACACAGATAGGCACGGTATTTATATTTTAAGTTTTTGTAACCTTTGTATTAAATGTGTGTTACCTATGTACCTATTACTTAGCAGAAACTATTTATAAATGTTTGATTTATATATTTTATTTTAGTAAGCAATGACAGTCAGTAACTTGAAAACTATGCGTGCTAGAAGAAATAGTGAAACATTGATAGAAACGGTCTTTTTCTCAATGCGCATAATAGGTAGTAGATACTTTTTACTGAATGCATTACTAAATTACCACAAATTACTGCAATCATTGTTCGTTTCTATTAACTGCATGAATCAGTGTCAACAATGATAATTTCACAGCTTCAACTACAAAATAGAAATAACAGTACTATTTAAACCTATGTATTAATTGTGTACCTATGGCCTTGTAAGTACACAACACATTCAACTATATTTAACCTATGTATAAACTCAGTTACAGTGAAGTAATTCAAACAGTTGATATACATAATAAAAAAAACATTGGCTATTACACTTTAAGTATAAGAAGTTAGTACACATTGTAAGATAAATTAGCTATCCTAGAAGAATATAAGAATTTGGTGAAGATTCAAACATTAACAGTGAAATCATAAATCAAAAAAGTACCTATTATGTAAACACAACCCTTTTAGAGTGGTATAACTATGTGTTTTTAGGTTAAAGTAATAGTTTGATCATCTTAAGCCTCAAATAAACCACCTCTTGCAATCCATTTTTCACGGATCCATACTACGCATATGGAGTGTAATTACATTTTTTTTGCAATTTCATTATATATTGTTTCCTTTATTTCTTTGATATAATAGTTGTCGACGTCTTTATTTTGAGAAAATGTTTGACTTGCTTTAACAGTAACATTTTTTACTGTTTCACGCATATTTTTCTTGATTTGAACCTTAAAAAGAACAAAGGTTAAAATGGAGCATTTCGATATATTTATCAAATGGTTTGAAGTATTTCACTTCGTAGCCTCAGCCTTTTGACATGAGAATATTTTTGCAATCCATGTTACAAATTGTTCTATCAAAGTTTGAAGCTGTGCAAAGTTTCATGGGCACGAAGGTAAAATCATGCAATAAGTTCGGTTAAATGGCTATTTATACAATAGACATATTATTTAATTAATAAGCATAAGTATTTTAGAATAACATGAAATAGCAGTAAATTAAGTTTTTTATCTCTTTTTAATAGTAGATATCAAAGAAACTTGCAAGTCTTAATCAAATTCGTAAAAAAATTACTAAAGAATAATTTTGATCTATATTAACATATCTCACATCTCAAATGACAATTTAAAAGAAGCAGCTTGAAAAAATTGTATAAAAAGGGTGGAATGAAGCAACTGGTTATGACCTGCTAGTTCCTTTGTTGTTATTATTTGCCGCATAGGTGTACAGGTTGAATAAAAAATCAAGTAAAACAATCATTGACCACTTAACTACCTGTCGTGTCTATTATAAAGTAACTAAAATTATCGGATGTGATAACATTCAAACTTGCAAATGTATTAAAAAAATCTTCAATAATATTAATAAACTTGAAAATTCAAAGAAGAATTGACTAAGCTAATTTCTAAACATGCAAATGTTAATTTATAGCTCAATTTGGTTAAAGAAAAAAAAACAATAAATCTCAACAGTTTTAAATATCTGAAACAGAAGACAGCAATAGCTTCAAAACCTATTAAAAGTAATAATGATTAAGCAAACATACAATGTTATAATTATGCTTACAGTATCCAGTTAAAGTAAAAAAAATCAATAAATCTCAACACTAAATATCCAAAACAAAAGATAGTAATAGCTTCAAAACCCATTAAAAATCATAATGATTAAGCAAACATACAACATTATAAACATGCGTATCTAAAGAATATTAGCGAGATAAGATAAAGAAGGTTTCCTTGCCTGGGTAAACAACAAACATTAATCCTATTTTGTAAGATCCATGCTTTTTCTTTGGCCACAGATGTAAGCAGTCTAGTCAGTTGGTCTAGTTCGATGTTTTCCTGTAATTTAATCATGTTAAAGTCAGTAATAGTGGCAGCAGTAAAGAACGCTTTAACAACTCAGTAGAAAGAGAATAACAGTGTAATTTGTTTTTTTATTATAAAAAACAAAAGTATTATGAAAAAGCAGGAATGAACTTTTATATTTATGTACACCTGCAATTTAGAAAGCATAAAAAACGAAAGCCTAGGTTACAGATAGTCATGCATTGGCATGCAAAACCTGTAGATATTAAAAAATTTATGGCTATAGGACATGGTTAATGGAATAAAGGACAAAATTCTTTGTCTTGTGCATGAATTTAATTTTATGGTTGTCTGAAGGTAGCAACTGCCTATGTGAACATAAATCGAGCATGTAAGATAAGGACATACATGGAGTGTTACATGTGAAAATATGTATAATCATAGAAGAAAAAGACATATTCATATGGTGTTCACCTAAGAAGTTTCTTAGAGATGCATTTTTTGATAAGTCAATTTACTAATTCATTTCTAGATGTGTTTATATAGATAAACTAAAATAATGTGCTAAATAACTTTAATCCAGACCTAATGATAACTTACAATATATATGTATTTCCTACATGTGAAAATTCAACTTTTTACCTAGTTGTAATGGCCTCGAGTGGACAGTAGTTGACAGGATCAGATTTGTACCTGAAACACAACAAATATTTAGAAATAGCTTGTTCTTATTGGGAGAAAATTAAGATAAAAATAACAGATGTGTACTCTTTTGAAAAAATGTTTAATTGGAATTTCTAGGAACAGTAAAAAAACCTTCAATTTCATTAGTGGGAGGAAAAATGGTTCGACGGCTTCATAATCTTAGACTCATGTTGTTTGAGCCGGTTGTCCTAATAGTGGATCCTATACTTCATAACAGGTATACAATTTTTAATTGATGATTAGCCTGTAAGGCGATGTTTCTCTTACACATATTCATCGATCAAAATTTCGTACTAAATATCAATATATGCATTCAAACATTACCATCAATAGGCATGCTTAGCAATTTCCAATCTCTGGCCTGAATATGCACTTGCATATCAAAAGACAGCAAGACTTTTATTTTGATTCAACTTAAATATTCATTAGGAAAAAGCATTAAAAGGCAGAAAGATTAACCTGCTTATAAGATACCTAAGTACGTGGTACACTTCTTTATCTTTAATAATCCTCATAATGCTACATTTATATTTAGAAAAACTTTTGCAAGCATACAAAGGTTCAAATTAAATTGTAGCAAAACACAATTCAGTTTTTAACAATATAATGATTAAAACGTTGCATTATATTCTCATACAAACAAAGTAGTATCATTGCTAAATCAGTATGAGATAAAATATGACACTTTTTACAATTTCGCGGACATGTATTTCAATCCATCAGTTATTGTTCTTGAAAAAAATGGATTATTTATTTAAGCATAAAGTTTTTAGCGTATTGAACCTGTTGGAACCTTCCTTCTTCGATTTTAATGCGACAACTATATATTTCAATCTATATACTATAATGTCAAATATTCTTGCAGGAATCTACAAAAGAAGCTATTATCATATCATCAACTAGATTAAAGTTCTCAAAATTCTATTTAGATATTTATGTACAATCTCTGATATGATGATGAAACACACACACACACAAATATACTTTTGAAAATCACGTTTTAAAATATATATCTTTTATTATTTAAAAGATATAAAAAGGTATTTTCAAAATTATATATTATCTCAAGTTCAAAAGTGCTAAAATAAAGGAAGGAACAAAACAGTACAGAATTAGACGTCTGTATATTAATTCAGACGTCTGACATCAATATCAGACGTCTAAAAGTAATATAACAGACGTCTGAACTCTATGTTTTTAGTGCCTCTATTTCTATATGAAATAGACGTCTGTCAATTTAATAACAGACGTCTGTCATCCTAGACAGACGTCTGAATTAAAAGACAGACGTCTAAATTGACTGTTTTGTCTTTCTTTTATTTTTTGAATTTCAAAATTTATTCAGACTTCTGTCACTTTTATCTCAGACATCTGAACTTGACGAACTGAAGCATCTCTTCATGAAATATCAAAATCTAAAGAGTTGTCTTCTTCACCAAGAGTTGCACTTCTTCAAATAGTTGCAACTATTAAATTAAGACTATTCAATACTATAAATAGAGATGAAAATTCACTATTTCAATTACAAATTCTTTCTATCTATTCTGATCTTATATTGTTATAATATCAAGTGATTTTCAAATCTCTACTTCCTATCTTTGCACATTCAAATCATCATATCAAGAAGATTATAGGAAGGGTGTACTACATTGACTATATTCGTGTTATTCAAAGAACACACAAGTCAAGAAACAATTTTCAAATTGTATTTGAAGTCCTATTCGGTTGCTTAGGCGGAAAGTCCTGTTCGGTTGCTCAGGCGGTGTAATACCTGTTCCTCCGGGTTAAGTGAGGGTTAGAGAAATTCCAGAAGGAGTCTGGGACTGGACGTAGAACGAGAAGTTCGAACCAGTATAAAAATCCCTGGTGTCATTTTTTACTGCTATTTACTATTATTTATAATTCCGCACTTGTTAGTCGTAGTTTAACTATATTATCGATCCATATACACTTTCATTCTGTATCAGAGCAAGGTCATCACATAACTATAACACAGTTATCTGATATTTAAATAATATGGACAATAACACTAGCAACAGTTTTACTGAGGGACACGCCACTACACGACCACCATTGTTTAACGGATTAAATTATAGTTATTGGTCAACTAGAATGAGAATTTTTATGCAAGCAAGTGGATTTGAAACCTGGAATATCATTCAAACTGAATATCATATTCCTACTACAGAGTATGCTACATGGTCTAATACCCAAAAACTAGATGCTACTGCAAATGCAAAAGCAATGAACATGTTATTTTGTGCTTTAGACAAAAATGAATTCAATCGAGTCAGTATCTGTAAAACTGGATATGAAATTTGGAATACTCTTAAGGTTACACACGAAGGAACAAATAAAGTAAAACAAAGCAAGATCTCTATGCTTAAAAACCAATTTCAAAACTTTAGGATGAAACAAGGAGAAAGTATTAGTGAAATGTACTCTAGATTCCAGGATATTTATCACTCACTTTTAGCTTTAGAAGTCACTTTTACCGAATTTGATGGTGTATCAAAAATCCTTAACTCTTTAACTGATGAATGGGAACGAAAAGTCTTAGCTATCGAGGAAGCTAATGATATTTCAACCATAAAAACAGAAGAGTTAATAGGAAATCTAATGTCCTATGAAGTAAATTTGCAGGCAAGACGAGCACAAGCACAGGACAAGAAAACTATCGCTTTTCAAGCAGAAAAAGAAGACTCTGAATCAGAAGACGATATGGCATTTATAGCTAAGAATTTCAAAAAAAAATTAAAATTCAAAAAGGGTAATAAATTTGGAAATAACAAGGGTTTTAATAAGCCATCAAGCTCATCTCTTGAATGCTACGAATGTCACAAGAAGGGCCACATAAAGAAAGATTGTCCTGATCGGAAGAAAGAAAATAATCTCAAAAAGGACAAATATAAAAAGAAACAAGCCTTCTCAGTTACATGGGATGATACAGAATCTTCTTCATCAGACAGTGATAATGACAGTGATTCAGAACAAGCCAACATTTGTTTTATGGCAACAAATGATGATGTAAGTGATCTAACTTTTGACGATTTAATAGAAATAAACTCTGAATTGTTAGATAAACTTAGAATCCTAAAGAGTAAATATAAAGATGCTTTAGGAAAATTAAATAGAACTGAAATAGAAACTGACATGTTAAAAGATGAAAAGAAAATATTAGAGGAAGAGTTAGTAAAATCTCAAGAATCTTATGTTAATATAACATCTCAATTCACTGATTTAAGCAGTGAAATAGAAAAACAGAAATATGAGAATGTTAAATTAGCAAAAGAGAATTATGATTTAAACTATAATATTAAAACACTTGATATAGAAGTATCAAATCTTAAAACAAAACTGGAAAATATTTCTAAAAATGTTTCTAAATTTAACAGTGGAAGAGAGAGTCTCTCTAAAATAATTGAGAATTCTCAAACTTGTTCAAATAAAAAGGGGTTAGGATATAAAAAACCAATACAAAAGCATTCTAAAAATAATGGTTCTTTATATACTAATTTTAAGAAAAAGGAATCTATATATGCTCAAAAATCTTCTTCAAAAATTATTCATCCAAAATCAATTATGATTTGGGTTCCAAAAACTAATAATAATTTGATTAGGAAAAACTACATTAATTCTTTTATTATGTCTGTACATAAGAATGAAAAATTTATTTTTAAAGGGAACTCTAAACCCAACTGGGTTTGGCTTCCTAAGATTTAACCCTTAGGACCCTATAGAGGAATTGGGTACCAATAGAATTTCAATATTTTTTGCAGGTACCGATTAAGAAAAGAGGAAAATGGATTCTAGACAGTGGTTGCTCAAAACACATGACAGGCAACAAAAATATGTTAACTAACATTATCTACTCAAATGGAGGATCTGTCACTTTTGGAGATAATTCCAAAGGTTACATCATCGGCAAAGGCGATGTGAGCAATGACGGTACATCTAAATTACCTCTTATTACAAATGTCTTATTAGTTAAAAATTTAAAACATAACTTACTAAGTATTAGTCAATTATGTGATAAAGGTTTTAACATAGTATTTTCTGAAAATAAATGCAATATTTTTTATCATAACAAAAATATTATTTTCGAAGGAGTAAGAGATCATAATATTTATATTTTAAATATGAAAATAAATCATAATACAAATATGTGCTTATTAGTCAAAGAAAATGATTCTTGGCTATGGCATAAAAGATTTTGTCATATAAATTTCAAAGCTATTAATAAATTATCCAAAAATAATTTGGTAAAAGGATTACCTAAAATGAATTTTAAGGTAAATAGCATTTGTGATGCTTGTCAACTAGGAAAGCTAACTAAATCTACTTTTAATCCAAGAAGATCATCTCAACTTTGCAACCTCTTGAATTGTTACATCTAGACTTATTTGGACCAACTCAGACTCAATCTATTAATCATAATAGATATGTTTTTGTAATAGTTGATGACTTCTCTAGATATACTTGGACTTTATTTATGAAAAACAAAAGTGATACTTTTGAAAATTTCAAAATCTTTGCTAAACGTATTCAAAATATTAAAAATCTAAAAATTAAAAATATTAGAAGTGATCATGGAGGAGAATTTGAAAATGAAATGTTTGAGAAGTTTTGTAATAAGAAAGGAATATTTCATAACTTTTCATTTCCAAGAACGCCTCAACAAAATGGAGTTGTTGAACGTAAAAATAGAACACTTCAAGAATGTGCTAGGACTTTATTGAATGGAACCACTCTTCCAAAACAATTTTGGGCAGAAGCCGTTGCTACTGCTTGTTATGTCCTAAATCGTGTCTCTATTCGACCTTTAACTAAACATACTCCATATGAACTCTTCATCGGTAGAAAACCTAATATATCTTACTTTAAAGTTTTTGGTTCTAAATGTTTTGCCTTAAATACGAAAGGTCAATTAGGAAAATTTGATCCAAAATCGAATGAATGTATATTCATCGGATATTCAGAACGAAGCAAAGCATATAGAATCTATAATATAAGAACTAAATCTATTGAAGAAACACTTCATGTATCATTTGATGAAAATTTCAAAATTAAAACAAATGATGATGAAGACATTGTAATAAATTCAAACTCTACTTTTGACAACAATACACCTGACAATATCACTTCTATAAATCAAATTGAAACTGAATTAAAATCTCCACCAAGAATTTTAAAAGATCATCCAATTCAAAATATAATAGGAGAAATTGATGAAAGAGTTAAAACAAGAAATCAACTAAATCAAATGGGTCATATAGCGTTTCTTTCTAATATGGAACCTAAAAATATAAAGGAAGCCTCAACTGATGATTATTGGATTATTGCGATGCAAGAAGAACTAAACCAATTCGAAAGAAATGACGTTTGGGATTTAGTTCCACGACCGAATGATCAAACAGTTATTGGCACTAAATGGGTTTTTAAAAATAAAGCTAATGAAAATGGTAATATCACTAGAAATAAAGCTAGATTAGTTGCTCAAGGATATAATCAGGAAGAAGGAATTGACTATGAAGAAACATTTGCTCCTGTCGCAAGATTAGAAGCAATACGAATTCTATTAGCCTATGCTTGCTTTCATGATTTCAAATTATATCAAATGGATGTTAAAAGTGCTTTTTTAAATGGATTTATTAAAGAAAATTTTTATGTTGAACAACCTCCCTTGTTTATACACGAACAATTTCCAGAACATGTTTATAAACTTAAAAAGGCTTTATACGGTTTGAAACAAGCACCTCGTGCTTGGTATGATCGTTTAAAAAGTTATTTAATCAATTCTGGTTTTGAAATTGGAAAGGTTGATCAAACTCTTTTTGTTAAGAAAAAGAAACATGATATCTTAATTGTTCAAATTTATGTAGATAATATTATTTTTGGATCAACTAATGATAAATTATGTCAAGAATTTTCTAAAATAATGACAAATGAATTTGAAATGTCTCATATGGGAGAATTAACATATTTTCTTGGACTTCAAATTAAACAAGTTAATAATGGTATTTTTATAAATCAAGAAAAATATTGTAATAATTTAATCCAACGCTTTGGTATGGAAAATACTTCTGCCAAACCAACTCCTATGAGTACAACCATACATCTTGAAAAAGATGAAAATGGCAAAAGTGTAGACCAAAAATTATATCGAAGTATGATTGGATCTTTATTATATTTAACCGCTAGTAGACCCGATATAATGATGAGTGTTTTTTTGTGTGCACGATTTCAAGCCGATCCTAAAGAATCACATATTAGAGCAGTGAAACGTATTTTACGTTATCTCAACAAAACCAAAGATTTTGGACTATTTTATCCGAAAGAATGTCCTTTTGAATTAGTATCATATAGTGATGCTGATTTTGGAGGAAGTCGGACGGATAGAAAAAGTACAAGTGGGACTTGTCACTTCATTGGACGGTCTCTAGTATCTTGGTTTAGTAAGAAACAAAATTGCGTATCACTTTCTACTTGTGAAGTAGAATATATATCTGCAGCTTTGGCATGTGCTCAAGTAATTTATATGCAACAAACTCTTCAAGATTTTGGTTTTAACTTATCCAAATCTACAATCTTCTGTGATAACTCTAGTGCTATTAATTTATCTAAAAATCCAGTAAATCATTCACGGACAAAACATATTGATATTCGTCATCATTTTCTTCGTGATAATATTGAAAAAGATATAATCAATCTAGAATTCGTATCTTCGGAAAATCAATTAGCAGATATTTTTACCAAACCATTAAATGAAAACACTTTTGTAAAATTGAGACGAGAACTTGGAATTATCTCTCTCAAAAATTTATGAAGTTTACTTCAACTCAATTCTGTTTTTATTTAACTTGTTTCTATCCACACATATTGCTTCTGGTTAAAATTAAATTTTTCTTCTTTTAATCTTAACCATTTATTTTTTAGCCTTCAGTTTTCTATAAATTCCTTCTTTCCGAAGAAAATTGTCTTTCAGCTTATCTATTTTATTTTTAAAAAAGGTGAAAGCAAAAATTCAAATATGCTTTTTAACTTTGCATTATTCATATATACCAAAGCTGGTTCATCCTCAGATGAGCCTTCCTATTCATCTGAATATTCGTCAATTAATTTTGAAACACCTAGTTCTGGGTCTTCCGAACTTCCGACTCCAACTCCAGCTTATATTCCGATATGTCCACCACAAAGTCATCATACGGGGTATACGCCGGAAAATAAACGCACGCGAAGAAATTTATTTCCATCTCCAACTACTAAGGAAAAGATAGATGACTTACATCACTATCAGAGGGAAACACTTAATCTTCAGCGAGAAATGTATTTTGAGCAAAAGAGTCATGGAAGACGACTCAGTTTTCTTGAACGGTGTGCTGCAAAAATATGTGGTTCATCTCCGATCAACACAAATGCACATATTCTTTCACCTCAACGTCCTCATGTTTCCCCAATTTCATGGGATCGACAGCCTCAATGGTCTCCCATTAAACAGTCTGATGAACAAAATCAACACGAATCATCCAAAGGGAAGTCTCCAAAAACTCCAAAGACTCCTAAGTAGAAAATATATATATGACTGTATGTTGATTTGGTTATTCATATTTGCTTTGTTTTTATCAAAATAAATAAATAATTGAATATATTTTTTTCTTTAAACTTAGCAAAAACATTCATCATCAGACATACAGACGTCTACATCTTTCAACAGACGTCTGTAAAACAACTACTTTTACTGTTTTCAGCCACACAGACGTCTGAATCATTTATCACAGACGTCTAAATCAAAGTATAAATTTTCTGGTTACAATTAGCCGTCTGTTTAAAAATAACAGACGTCTGTTATTCTATATAGACGTCTAAACATAAAATTATCAGACGTCTGAATTTAGTTCAAAATGTTTTTTTCTCTCTGTTTCAATTTAAACCTTCTGAGCCGTTTGTCAATTTTTTTTAGACGTCTGTCAAACCTCTTAGCCGTCTGTTATAAATTTTTAGACGTCTAATCTTTTCGTTCTTGATTCTAATTTACAGAACCTCAGACGTCTGTATATTTTTTAGACGTCTGAAACCCTGTTAAGAAGAAAACTATATAAATCATACCAACGGTTTATTCTTTTCTTCACGTCTATTTTCTCTCAAACTCAAAACCCTATCCTTCTTCAAATTAAACAAATGGCGCCCAAATCAAAGAAACAAAAAGGAGATTCATCTCAACAACCTCCTCATATTCTTCCTTCGGAAGATCAAATTGCAGCTTGGTTGTACCACGAACCCCGAAGTATGGCTCGTTACAAGCATTTATCTTCTCTACCATCTTTTCATGGTATTTTTCATGATCTTGATCATTTTCCTACGTACAAACTTAGGCTCTATACTGATAGATCTCTGATTACAAGTCTTATTGATTTCAAAGATAATCAAGTCAACATTTGTAGACTTAGTGTCTTATTATTTCTTGCAAATGTTAACAATCCAAAAATTAGACTTCATCGAGATAAAGGAACGCTTTGGACAAGCGTATTTGGAAACATTTTGCAAATAACTCCTTCTGACATTGGACGAGTTCTAAAATGTAGCTCGGATGGAGTCGACTTAGATGACTTTAAGTTAGAAGGAGAGGAACTTAAACAAATAGAATATTACCTTTTTGAACCTGAAAAGTCCACAGATAGATCAAATCATCTTCGTCCTCGACCTCGATTATTGCTTATAATGCTAATAAAAACAATTTTTCCCCGGCAAGGAAGCCATGAGGTCATTTACGATGATGAAGATAAGGCGCTTCAATCAATTTTATCAAATACTCAAATCAATTGGGCTCAATACTTTTATGATGCTTTTCGTACTTATCATGACTCCAAGAAACGTTCAATTGTCTATGCTCCTTATATTACTCGAATTCTATCTGCCTTCTCTATTCAAAGTTCGTCAATTGAATTTGAAAAGATCAAGGTATCCAACATTCGCTTCTTTAGTTTGATGGGATTACCGGAATCTCCTCCGACATTTCCAACATATAATGATTATAAAGCGGAACAACTAGCTTTACAAAAAGAAAAAGGTAAAACAAAAGTAGGCAGTTCCGGAAATGTTGGAGATGAAGGAGATACTGAACAAGAAAGGGATGATGAAGAAAGGGAAGATGAAGAAGAAGAAGAAGATGAAGCTTTTGAGCAAACTTTTATCCAAAGCTCAAACTCGGAAAATTACGAAATTGAACTAATTTCTGGTACTTCACGCACTTATACTAAAAATGAAAAGCTCAAATCCGACATCACTATCTCTAAAAATCAAAAGAAAATTTCTCAACAAATAGCACAAGGCTTTTCTTCCATCAATTTTAGATTCGATGATTTAGATGCCAAAGTCGAAGAGAATGCACAAGAATTAAAAAATATCAAGACAATTCTTCGTCAATTATGGAAAAAGTCTCATGGATCTTCTCCTCCTTCTTCTCCAACTTGGGGAGAATGGTGAATGAAGATGGTTTTCTTTTGGTTTGTCTTTTGGTTCAAACAAATTTTCTTTCATAAATTTTTTTTTTGTGTTTAAAACTTCTAAGTTGATTGTATAATTTTATCTGTCTTTCTTAGTCAACTGTGTTGGGTAAACAAATGTTGTGTCTTAAACATTGATTTGTTATTATCATTTTGGTACATGCTTGGGTTGTTTACATTTCTTAATTATTTTGTTATTCACAGCTGTGTTACTTCTTTTTATCTAAACACCCCCAACAATTCTTTTTGTTAATGACAAAGGGGGAGAAATAATAACATTTCTGCTATATATTATGGTCATATTTACAGGGGGAGCAAAAGGTATGGTTATACTAATCGTTGAATTATATAGTTGTCATCATCAAAAGGGGGAGAATGTTGGAACCTGCCTTCTTCGATTTTAATGCGACAACTATATATTTCAATCTACATACTATAATGTCAAATATTCTTGCAGGAATCTACAAAAGAAGCTATTATCATATCATCAACTAGATTAAAGTTCTCAAAATTCTATTTAGATATTTATGTACAATCTCTGATATGATGATGAAACACACGCACACACAAATATACTTTTGAAAATCATGTTTTAAAATATATATCTTTTATTATTTAAAAGATATAAAAAGGTATTTTCAAAATTATATATTATCTCAAGTTCAAAAGTGCTAAAATAAAGGAAGGAACAAAACAGTACAGAATTAGACGTCTGTATATTAATTCAGACGTCTAACATCAATATCAGACGTCTAAAAGTAATACAACAGACGTCTGAACTCTATGCTTTTAGTGCCTCTATTTCTATATGAAATAGACGTCTGTCAATTTAATAACAGACGTCTGTCATCCTAGACAGACGTCTGAATTAAAAGACAGACGTCTAAATTGACTGTTTTTGTCTTTCTTTTATTTTTTAAATTTCAAAATTTATTCAGACTTCTGTCACTTTTATCTCAGACATCTGAACTTGATGAACTGAAGCATCTCTTCATGAAATATCAAAATCTAAAGAGTTGTCTTCTTCACCAAGAGTTGCACTTCTTCAAATAGTTGCAACTATTAAATTAAGACTATTCAATACTATAAATAGAGATGAAAATTCACTATTTCAATTACAAATTCTTTCTATCTATTCTGATCTTATATTGTTATAATATCAAGTGATTTTCAAATCTCTACTTCCTATCTTTGCACATTCAAATCATCATATCAAGAAGATTATAGGAAGGGTGTACTACATTGACTATATTCGTGTTATTCAAAGAACACACAAGTCAAGAAACAATTTTCAAATTGTATTTGAAGTCCTATTCGGTTGCTTAGGCGGAAAGTCCTGTTCGGTTGCTCAGGCGGTGTAATACCTGTTCCTCCGGGTTAAGTGAGGGTTGTTAGAGAAATTCCAGAAGGAGTCTGGGACTGGACGTAGAATGAGAAGTTCGAACCAGTATAAAAATCCCTGGTGTCATTTTTTACTGCTATTTACTATTATTTATAATTCCGCACTTGCTAGTCGTAGTTTAACTATATTATCGATTCATATACACTTTCAGAACCTAGAAGCGTTTACCGTGAAGTCTGCAAGGTTCAGGTATGAAATAAAACTAAAGCACCCACCCTATGCGTGGAAAAAAGATCCAGCAATGCCATCTAATTAGTGGAAGTTCGAGAATAATGAGTTTATCATAAAATTTGGTTTTTTGAAGATTGCATTGAGCTCCCATTTAAGCATATAAGATCAAAAAGTTAACATCCTTTAGTTATATTAATACAGCATATATTTAAACGATAGCGGCCAAAGTGTTAAAGAAGCAACGCGTGGGTGAAAAATATATGATAACGTAGATGAGTGGAAGACCTAAAACTGGAATTATCATAAAGCGATGTCCAAATGCGATTTTGAAGATTTGTTTGAAATTTTTTCAATTAATATATTTCAAATGAATCACTCTGTTTTCTACTTGAGTGCCAGGTTCTTGACCAATCGTCAACACATTTCAGTCACCCATGATATGTTCTTTTTATTTGTCTTTTTTTTTATTTTGGTTAGTTTTTGAAATTTCTCTTTTCCTCTACCTAATTTTCAGATGTTAGGGCTTATAGGGCATTGGAGTGTCTGATGTATGCAATACTTTTATTATTATCATATTATTACTAATTCCAGTTTGCTGAACAAATCTTATTTCACCTTTCAAGGAAGAGTACTGGACCTTGATTGAATATAGGTGTCAACCTTTACATGTAAGGTAGTAGAGATTTAACCATTGAGTTTACAAAGACAGTTCTCTTTCATTTATACAATTATGATGTATAGGATCATAAAGAAGAGATGAACCTAAGAAGAGCTAATTAATAGAAGACGGGTTGATAGAGTCATAAAGAAAGGATACACCTTAAAATACAATATTTACATACATATTTAATATTATTTATAATAATATTAATCCTAGTGCTGATTGGTTTTCGAATATTAAGTGATATAATAAAAATAAGGATGTTATTGTAATTAAGTATAGTGTCCTTCTTAAGAAGGATGTGGCAAAGGATAAATGGAATGTGCATATTATGTATATGCTTGGCTAATATGTTATTGTTTAATGCTAAAGCGAGAGTTAAAAGTACCTTTGATTCGCATTTGATAGATGGAAGGTGCATATTAGTATGACATCATCTTCATTAAAAGTACCCGATCATGACAAACTAACTAATTTAATAACACACAATTATAGCTAGACATTTACGGTGCTATTTGCATAATTATTATATTACCTTGAATGTCGACTTGGTTGAAACTACCACACCCTTGAAAAATGATAAATCATCCTTAACGTCAACAATCGATTGGTCGTTGATGATACCTGCATATTTTCATTTATACTGGATTAGAAACACTAAAATAGAAGAGTCGGTACAATGCAGAGTAGTTCTATTACAAATTATTCTTGTATTTTTCTAACTGACTAATGAAAAAAATGTATCATGGAATATATCTTATACTTTTGGTTGTTCTTGATAAATCATTACAAATGAAATATTCTGAGAACCTACTTCAGTGCAAATTAATATCACCATCTCTTCCGGTACTCTTAGTAGTTGCAATGATCCGCAGTAGTAGATAATCCTCTCTTATTGACTATGTTCTTCCCAATTTCCTTCTCTTCTCACTTGCAAAAAAAAATCAAAGAAATTAATACTACGATATAGAATGAATTTTTTTATTTCAATACTAGAACTCGTTTAATAATATCTTATTCAGAAGCTTTGTAAATAGTTTAAATAAAAATTAGAATATATATGTCTCTCAATTTGATAGCTAATTACATCGGCTATGGTTTCATAAAGGAAAATCAATAAATGCATATAAGATTGATGTTTCAATATATAGATGGGAGCAGAAAATGAAGAGCTTATCCCTCTAATCTGTATAATACAGTAGGTTCTCATTTCACATTTAACACTACGTTGCATTCTTTTTTCTTTCACCTATATTTATCAAAATAATAAATATATTAAAACATAACACCATGATAGTATAATACATACACTTTGATCATGTGATTTAAGATATTATATTTTTCACCAACGGTATGTCTTCTATGATTTATCAAGTGAGATTGTCCAATATATATACATACGCTTTCATGGAAATTACTCTAAACAAATTTAAGATATTAAATTTTTCAGCCAAGCAATTTGAAATGAGCCTTTAAAAGCAATAGGGCATGGAATTCAATTAAGGTCAAAGATGCAGCTTATACTCAAAAATGATAAAAGATATTTATAAAGGTAGAGTTAAATGATTTTTTCCAAGAATATAAATGGAGACAATTTGGAAATCAAATATAGTTTTATCCCAATGCTGCTTGTAGATTTTAAAATTGGAGAAAATTTGGGATTTTAGAAAAGAGAATTTATATCCGAGTGAAATTGTGTTTTCAAAAAGAAAAAGGAATTACTTAAACAAAAATAAAGATTATTATTTTCAATCAAATAATGAAAATATTATCGCGGTTCACACAAAAAGACATGTACATTTCCTCAAGCAAAAACATCATTGACACAACTATAAAATTAACAAAACAGTGAACAAAATATTGGAGTAAAATTAAATTCTGAATTTAAAACACACAAAATATACGCGACATAATGGCATATTTAGAATCGGTATATGAAAACTCAAATACTCATTGTAATGTGATGACGCGTTAAAGAAATTGAAATTAAAAGCTAACTTTGATCACAAATTAATAGAAATAAATGCCACTGCACATAACACAACTTTTCGAAACATCAACATTGGAAAAGTCATATGATTTTAGAGAAAATTAACCATGTAACTATTATTTGTTCAACATGGACGAATTGAAAAATTACCATATGTTGAATACATATAAAAACCATGCCTTAATTTCTTTGACATAATGAAGGTAAGAGATCATTATGTTCACTCAAGTTGTTTTGGAGAAAATGATCATATACTTTGTTCATGTGTAATTGTTAAATTACTACAAAGTCCTAATTTTTATGGGACCTAATAATTTTTATTTCATAATGATCCAAAGTCTAATTTTTATTTTTTACATCTGTGTAATTATTAACTGTCAACATTGATCACAAATTGTAATAGTAAAAACTCCAGTGCAATGTAAAGGAAAATCTCGTAGAGAAGTAAAGCATTTTTAAAATTTTAATGTACTTACCGATTGAATAAAAAAAGTGATATACTAAGTGGAAACGTGAACAAAGCAAATAAAGAAGACACACAGCATATTTAGTCAAATAAATGATGTAATTAATATTAAAAATTCTAAAGAGAAAATGCAAAAGGGGTATAAATTTAACAGAAGTAGTTAAAAACCCTTTTACTGATTTACTTAAAATGATGAATCAGAAATACTAACGTACAATCCGTTGCCTAAAGGAAGAAGAATAGGTGCTCGCATCGAAAAAGAGCTGGCAACCTTGAAGATACCTCTTGGATGAACCGATTTCGACCACCCCCAATTTGACTGGCGACGGTGACAGGAAGCGTGGACGATGGCGGCAGAGCGGGCAAAAATGAAATCGACAAGGACCTTTATTCTTTAGGGCAGAGCATGGACGATGGAAGAAGGGGTAAGATGATATCGAGAATGAAAGAAAAAGAAAGAGTCGCGACTGTTGAGTGCTTAAAATCCATGATGCTTGTGCGCTCTTGAAGTCCAAAGCAATAACAATAGTATAGTATAGATGATTACAGAGGATTCCACATACATCAAAAGTTTGATACAATTTTTCGCGCATGAATGATTTTGAAGGCAATAAAATATTCAAACTGGTTTTACATTGACAAAATTCGAAGCAATCTTTTGATTTTTAATATTGCACCTCATAGTTATGTTTTTTCACATCGAATCCTAAAGATTTAGCCGTTTCCTTTTTTTACATTATTTCATTTGGAGGGCACTAAGAAGTAAATCCTATTTCCCGCTTTACCATCTGAAAAGAAAAATCAGAAAATAGCTTTGGATAATATAGTTTTCAACAAATACTTACTGATGTGAAGATGGCGACTGTGAAAATTGTAAATTTCTACAAAACAGCATGTAAATATTCAACTAGAAGAGAAAATTGGTGCGAAATTGTATGAATTTTAATAAATAATTTTTTAAATATTCAACAAGAACATCGATCTCAAGCTTTTCCTTTAGACCAATATATGTTATCCACACCTTTTATCAATTTTCTAAGACTTAAACCAGGTAACTGTGAAATAAGCGCAAATGCATTCACTACTTCTGGTTTTCCTCCTCTCTCTTACAAGATGCTCCTAAGGGCACAATCAATAACGACTTATTCAGTTGCTAAACAAGCCACGGAGCAATCAGGTGTGACTTGTTTACTTCTTCGTGGCTGATTTTGTGGCAAGTTGAGTGGATAGAGGCTGGTAAGTATAACGGCAAAGACTTTGTCATTATAAATTTATAAATGCGAAGTCTTCGCCATTATAAAATGCGGACGTTATATTCAACTTATAACGGCGATGTCTTCGCCGTTATAAATTTATAACGGCGAAGACTTCGCCGTTATAAACCAAGTGAATTTTATTTTACTGGTCCGTGATTAATTTGTACCTTATCTGGTTGCGGAGCTCGTCGGTCAGTCCAAAAGTATGTGAGAGAGTAAACTGAACAAGCCACATTGTTGGTAATGATATAAAACCTCGCAAGTAAAATGATAATATCTTTGAAACAAAGAACGGAAATATTTAGATAATATACCTCTAAATTGTTGAAAACAACATCTATATCATCAACGTCTACATCTCCTTCGTATTCGAAATTAGGTACCTTATAGCCTCTCTTGAACCATTCGTCTTTTAAAATATCTTTATTAGTAGTTGGTTTGGAAGCGCAAACTTTTGGTTCGACCGCGAACTTTCAAAATTGCCTTTTATATGTAAGTCTTTATTAATAGTTGTGATATATTTGCTGTCACACTTTTTTGGTATCAGCATGTAATACCAAAAATGTCTCTCTACATATATTATTAAAATTTAACATCGCTTAAAATTAGAATCTGACAATTAAGTTTTTTTTACAAATTCAAAATTTCTTCTACAAATATTTACTAAGTCTTAATATCACTTAAAAATAGAATCTAGCAAATAAACTACTTTACAAATTTGTTTTTTATCAAACAATTCAGACTTCTTCATTGTGTGCGTCGTTCGTGCCATAACGCTCGTCTAGAATAGTTATTCTCTACAGCAAAATCCGAAACAATCAAAATTAAAGGCTAAGGAATAAATATATAATGTAACATCAATACTTAACCCTCGCTATCTTAGGATTTGGATCCAAAATACGCTTAAGAAGTTTTTTTTCACCAGAAGAAAAACAAGGAAATGAAAATTCAGCCTTCTTCATCTACATGCAAGTTGCAATGTACGAATCAGTTAGCAGAGCTAGAAATTTATACAAAAATATGTATATTGGTTACAAGTTTAACTTTTTCAAGAGTCTCACGAGGTTGGGTGCATCCAAAGGCAAATATCCAACCATGAGTACAAATAGAATTACACCGCGCGCAAGACCATTCATCGGAAGCAGCTCGCTTGCACCTTTATCACTAAGAACCTAGTCAAGAGAATAAGAGTTAATATTTATTGATAATATGTAAAATCATGTTATAAGTACCAGGAAATTTTTATTATTAAGTATACCTTTGGGGCAACATAATTCGGTGTTCCACAAGTAGTATGTAAAACTCCTTTGTCCTAAATTTAATATTAAAACGATCAGAGTGTATAAATCATAAAGAAAGAGAAAAGGAGAACAATTAGTTATCTACTTCATTCGTCAAGGATTCACTGCTCTGCCGATTAAGTTTACAATAATCTACACTTGTATACAACATAAGAATATGTTGAGGTTTTCTATATGCTTTGAGTACGTACATCAGAGGGATGAAGTGGACAAAGGACCTAAGAATCTGGTATAAAATTTTGAAGGGTTTAAGGCTATAATATGAATGATGATGGGCTATATTGCGCTACAAATATTTCAGAACATAAGATTCTATATTAAATATCATCAATCATTCATCTTTTCATATTTCAACAAATAGTTAATGGTATACAATATTAAATAAACACTTGATGAATATTTGCACTGGCAAAAATTATCAGTGTGTACTAATGAAATCCTATAATATGTGACATCTCCATGAGCACCAGTATGATTTGATCAGTTCAAACTACTATTTACCTTTTCTTTGACACAGACAAAACAAAAACTAAGTGCCCGTTTGGTTTGCTGTTTTTAGTTTTGCGTTTTCGTCTAAACAAAAATTCGCATTTCTTATATATTATTGAGAAACACACAATTTCGAAAAATGAAATTAACATAGAAAATAGAAAACAGATTTATTTGATTTTTCGTGTTTTGAGACATAACAAGAGAACGGAAAACAATTCATCTCCTTCATTTTCCGTCCATCGTCGCAACGGCTAAGAATTGTAAAAAATTTCTCTCATTTTCTTGTATTTTATAATGTGGGTTGAAAACACAAAACACAAAACTCAAAACGAAACCAAACAGACCCTAAATATTTCACCCATCACCAAAACATAATAACATTCTCTCTGGTTCAGTATCATCTTCAGAAAGTCCTTTTTAGTTCTAAATTCAGCATAATACGGATTTTTATTACATACAAAGATATATAACGGTCAATTTGTTGTATCAAATCATTTGCAGAATATATTTGTCCCGGGATAGACCCTGTAGTTAACAGCTATATCAATCCTCTCTTACTTATTTTTTACTAAAGTCTCAATATAACTAATAATATATTATTATCAACATAAGAAATTAAGTAAGCCCGTCATATTGTATCACGCTTAAACAAATAAAGATTTTAGGTTAATTTAGGACGAGAAGTTTATTAGGGTTAAGCCAAAGGAGGAAAGTAATAGAAACAAAAATACCATGTACTATAAATTTAAGACGCACTCTTTTTTCTAAATCCGTCGTATGTTTAGGGATACTTGAGATTGATATAACAATTCTATGGTATGTAACCATAATACCGTCTTTTATCCTGGACATATTTTATAGTACATAATTAATATAAAAAAAAACATGTAGGATACAGATCTTTAGTAAACAAATAAAAAATCAAATCTAAAATGTAGCAAGTTACGAGAAATTAATCTAAAAAAAAATGGATATAGTCCTTCAAAATTTAGGATATAGATCACAAAGTGAAACTAGAGGACAGTTTCATGTGTTAGGTCACTTTCAACACAGAAGTACTTTCTTATATTTTTAGGCTACAAAAACCCAAGGTTCTGCTGCTTGGGAGGCTTTTTTTGACGGTTCTTTGCTGATTTTGGACGGCTCTGTATTTTAAGCTTTATGGTAATTCTTACTTGTAAGTTTTTTTCCATATGCATTATTGTTGGTTATAAAATATGTGTAGTGTAATTTTGATAGCAATTCTTAATCCATCAAATTGGGTGTTTTGAAGGATTCTAACTTTTTGTCAAGTGTACCCCTATTAATCATGTAGGAAAATCAATCTTCACAAAATTAAATAATAAATATAAGGATGTATATGTAATATTACTGTAGTAGAAAACTCTTATATCCGGTGTATGTTGAATTTTCAAGTATGTATTGATCGGCTGCTATAACAACGCTTCATATAAACCAATCAAAACTACTATTATTATTGACGGTCAAAACCGATACTTTCAAAATCTTTTATAATCGCTACTACAAAATTCCCAAACGGAGCCTAATGAACTTCATAACAAACAAATAAATCAAATAATTACATAAGCTAAAAACCCTAGATTTTCAACTATAAAAAACAAATTTTGTTCAATAAAGAAATTAGGGTTCGAATTCTTACTATTCATGGTCGCCGTAATTATCCCCATTCCAATGGTGCCTGTTGCTCTTCATCGTCTTCGAGCAGCTTGGTTTTGAAAACCGGCAAGATGAAAGAATAGGGGGAGGCGTTGATTTTTTTAGAGCACGCAAGAGATGAAAGAATGTGGGGAGGATGTATTTTTTTAGTACTGTATATTATTTTGGGTGTATGCTTCATGGGGTGTAATGTTCTAAATTTTTGAGTAAAATTTTTGAAGGTTTGCAATGGTTCTAAGCCGTTGTAAAATTTCAATGGCCCTTAGTCATTGCTAAAGCTTTTGCAATGGCTTCGAACCATTGCAATTTTGCAACGACACTGAGCCGTTTGAATTTACCATAAAACCATGTTGCAAAATTGCCGGTATGATGTAGTGCATACACATGTTGCTCTATTTTGTAATCATAAGACAGATCTTGTGTAATAAATGTCATATTTAATTTCAAACATTTTTCTAATTAAACTTATCAGTGGTAATTATAGATTTAAAATATAAGATTGTCTAAATATTTATATATATTTATACACTTCTCCACTTTTATTATGTATAAATATTTTAAATCGAAATCGTGGACAACGACGGCATATGCAAAAGGAGAATGAGTTCGTTGCATGTAAATCCCAACACCTACATATAGTTACATTAACTATGTACACTTCTTAACTACATCACGTCCACATCACATAAAAAGTATATTTGATATACTTGTAAACTAAAACTTAAAACAAACTTCCACACAAAATAAGATAGAATAATTATTTTATTTAAAATATTTGATTGAATCTAAAATCAGTTTAGGCTTCATAAACTTAACAAATATCAAACTCGAGTATGAGAAGTAAACTTGTTTGAATCAAGGTAAATGAAACGAGATCCAAAAAGCCTATATGAAAGCCTTAATGGTACCACAAGCAATTCTGAATGGATGTTGGATGCATGTTAAATCGACGTGCATGGATATATAGGTTGGTTCAAATGGTGGAGTATTTTGAACAAAGGTGGTGATAGTGTGGAATATTGTATCTAGGGGAAGCGTAAAAGTTATGCAATACAAAATTATATTCAAATCAAATGGAGATCGAGAGTTTTCCAATAGTAAAAACGAATCGCAAATCGGAGTCGCGATGAAAAAATTAGGAATAAAATGTCGGAGAAGATTGATTTTAGTGTTAGTTGATCATTAAGAGGCGAGGGCACCATTTGACCTATGGTGGTTTAATTTGATGCCAATACATGACCAACCAAACTCCATTGATCGATCGTTGATCGCATATAATTTGTTTTCAGATTTTTTTTGGACGTTCTAAATTGATTTTTGAGTAATTCAACTAGTCCTATCTACTTCGAGTTATTTCTGAAAAAGATATTTATTAAGATAACATTTCTCTTTAATATCCTTTTATTTTAAAAAAAATATGATCATATATTTTAACTAATGATCAAGATCTTCTAGTGTAACTTCTGTCAACTATAAATAAGCATACATAACTAAGCATGCACAAAGTTAACTGTTATCCCGCCTTTTGGCAAGGCCGAGATATCAGGGAATTGACAGAAAACCCAAAGCTGCACGTTATGGACGTCTAGTGCACATAGGTATACCTTGGATATCGATGAATTTTGTCCGAGTCCAGATTGAGCTATAATTGATAAGGCACGGCAGGCAAAGCCAAGAGGGCCAGCGTTCCAAGTTTCAAGTCAATCTGAGTTCATATGCTCAAGTTATGATCGATTCAATCTAGAGGAAACGGCCCAGCCTTCGTATCCATCACTATGGTTGATTTCGTATCCACCAAGAGTGCGCTCGGTTCGTATCGATCAGGTTGGCAGTGTTCGAATCCATCGAATTCATATCGATGGACTTCGTATCCATCAACAGGTGTTGTGCCTCGTAAAGATTGGCCAGTGTCTGCTTCGCATCCATCATGGAAGCCTTACTTCGTATCCACCAAAAGGCTCCAGTTCGCATTGATTGGTTTCGTATCCATTGAGAAGCTACGTGGTTCGTATCCATCAAGGAAAGGCCTGTTCGTAACCATCGACCATCAGTAGTTCGTACCCATCGATGACTGCTGTTCGAATCCATGAGTGAGGTCTTATTCGAATACGTCAAGTCAACAAACCTAGGTGACGTGTCATCCCTCGATACGAACAAGACGAGATTTATGGAGTCGATACGGTCAACTCGGAGTAAAGACCGGATCGAGGCGAAGTGTGCATGCCACATCATCACGAGACCACGTGAGGTGATCGAGTCGAAGGGATCGTTTCGAAGTGATGGATTCGAACCAAACAACCACCGAAAAAGTCCATTTCGTATTGACTATTTCTCGCAATCCACTAATCCAAATGCAATAAAATTTTCACAGGAGCTTGCGTACACACTAAGGAATGTCTTTGCCAAATTTCAGCTCGATTGGATATCATCTTGATCGATACAAAATGAATTCGTATTGATCGCAGATCGAGTTGAAACTTTCTGAGATTGGTCGTGTGGGCCCACTCACGTGCCAGAATGAGTCTCTCGAAGTTTGAGCAAGATATCAGCTTCCTACGCCTATAAATAGAGCCTTACCGCCTACAGAAAAGGGATCTTTTTGATTCTCAAGCGCCCAGACTCCGCCGGATCAAGGCTTGCATCATACCCTTGCTGTTGATTTCGATTTTCAAGTTGTTTTTGCTGTTGTTTGCTGTAATCGCTTGTAATCATTAAAAGAGAATCAATAAATCTACAAAAACTTCACAGTGGACGTAGGCAACACGCCGAACCACTATAAATTGCTTGTCTTTGCATTTATATTCTTGTTGTTTGGAGTTTTTGTTAGATAATCTTCATTTTCAATTTATTTTCTTCATTATTATCTCTTCAAAAACTTCCGAAGAGTGTTGTGCCCAATTTTGGTACAAACACTTTGGTGCTTTCACTGAGAAAACCAGTTTTTTTCCTGCTCCTTGGATCTACCATCGACACCGGATTGCATAAATCCTAGAGGAAGATCCAGATCTCTAATCCAGAATCCTTCCATCCTATTCAGATTTGCGTAAAGTCTAGGAAAGGACTCCACCACTCAAGATGGTTAGAACAAGAACTACCACTACAGCTGCTGATCAGGAAGGTCGGGATAGACAGAATCCTGTACAGCAGCCACCATCCAATCAAGACAACACTGTTCACTTAGATCCGTCGGGACCAGTCACCAGACGAGTTCCAAGTGTTGCTCCAAGAACTGACTCAAAGTCGGCAACAATTGACTGAACAGTTGCGCGCTAATGCTGAATTGACCAACCAACTAAACCGTCAAAGGCGTAGGAGGTCCAGGAGGGATGATGTTTCCCAATCATCTACTGAAAGTTCCGCCTCATCTGACTATCACCACAGATCTACCCATCCCCGATTAGACGGGAGTCACGCACAAGCTACCGGATATCAACTTGCCTTGACTGTTGGACAATTGAGGGTGGGGCCGTCAACCAGCTTCCAGACCGGGCCCTCATCACGAGGAGGTATTGTTCCACAGTATACCACGGACAATCGCACTACAACCGCCGCGGTAGAAACAAGGGTTGATACCTAAAATTTGTCAGATCCAAACAATCAGCAACGTGGGCGTACTCCTAAACCATACGTCTCGGAAGATGCCGAGCCAAGGAGGCGAAACATGGACCGTCGACAGCACCCGGTCCAAACTCGCACTGTGGAACCAGACCACACCTTAGCCCAGCATGCACATAATGTGCCGATGCCGGATATTTCAACCATGATACGTCAGATGATTTGCGAAAGTCAGGGGTTCACTAATGACGATTGGGGAATCTCCCGTAGTCATACCCCTTTTACAGACGAGATATTATACGCTGACCCCCCTCGGCGATTCAGAATGCCAACTCTCCCAATGTACGAAGGAAGTTCCGACCCCAATCAACATATTTTGAAATATGAGTGGTCAATGAGCGCTGCAAGAGCTGATGATGCAGTGAAGTGCCGAAGTTTCCCCATCTCTCTGGGGGGAATCGCAACAATGTGGTTGACAAGGTTGCCACCTAGATCTATCTCTTCGTTCGATCAGCTGGCTAAAAAATTTGTAGAACAGTTTCGTATGCATGTTGCTAGACCTAAAGATGTTAACACCCTATCTAGTGTCACTCAAGCTCCTGGAGAGACACTTAGGCGTTATTTAGAAAGATTCCACGCAGCATGTGGAGAGATTAGTAATCACAACGATAACTCGATCTTGATGGCATTAACCAAAGGGATTGATCCTGATTCTGAGTTTGGAAATTGGTTAGCTGGGAAACCGCACGCATCGTTGGACCGCTTCTACTCCAAAGCCGCTCAATTCTTACGGCGAGAGGACGCGAAACAGTCTAGGAAGCAGGACGATGTGGGGCCCAGTAGTGAGGGGATACAAAGTAACGTAGCAATTAAGCAGTCCGGTGAGAGTTCGGGAAAAGTTCAGTTAAATATACAGAACAAACAAACCCAACCGAGAGGCGACAATGGTCATAATAAAAAAAGAGATCAGAAACCGAGGCCCACGACATAGAGCTCCAATGTTTGATAATTACACGCCGTTGAATACGTCATTGGAAAACGTGTACCTATAAACTTGCAACACTATGCAATATAAGAAGCCTGCTCCGAAGCTACCGTCGGAGAGGCAGATTCAAACAGGTAAGTTTTGTAGATTCCACGAGAGTTATGGCCACAATACCAATGAGTGTCGACATTTGCAGGACCTCATCGAGAAGTTGATCAGGGAGAGAAAGTTAGATCAGTTCGTGCGGGCGCCGCAATATGGTGGTGCGGGCCCTTCAAATCAGAATCGTGTACAAAATCAAGAAAGACAGGAAGAACCCGCTCGTATGGGCGGAAGGCTAGTTATAAACACGATAAGTGGTGGTCCCCACCCATCAGACAGAAGCTGGAGGGAAATGGAGTCGTATGCTAGTTCTATCAGGCATGCAGACTTCGAGTGCTGCAGTAATTGTGAAGACGAGGCTCCGGCCAAACAACAGAAGACAATGTATGATGATATCGTATTTAGAAACCGAGACGCTGATAAGGTCGAAGCCTCCATAATCGACCCACTGGTCATATTTGCCCAGGTAGGTCCTGCTTGGATGAAGAGGATCCTGGTTGACAGTGGGAGCTCCGTAAATATCTTATTTAAACGGGCTTATGATTTAATGAAAATGGAAGCGAAGGACTTGAAACCCTGCCAATCTTGAATCCACGGCTTCAACGGAAGTGCTACAATACCCACTGGAGTGGCAGAACTACCAGTGGAGTTGGGAGTTGGAGAATGCCGGAGAGTCCGGATGTTGCAGTTTGTCGTTTTGGATATTGATTCACCTTACAACGCATTTTTGGGCCGACCGGCCCTTGCTGAGTTCAGGACGGCCATTGCCCCATGGTGTTTGACTCTGAAGTTCCCCACTGATCGCGAGATTGGAGTCATCCAAGGAGATCAGGCAGCGGGGAGGGCCTGCTATGTTGCTGAACTACGCAGGGCACAACGAAAGGAGAAGGGAAAGGACGTAGAGGAATCTCTCTGCGTCTGTTTTGCTGATAATTGACAATTGATGCCTGAGCCTCAGCCCGGGCACCACAAACAATTCCAGAAAGACCTTGACCCTAGAGACAATGAAGATAAAGACGAGTCTAAAGAGAATCAAGCTTCCCCGGCTGAACTGACTGTGGATGTTCCAATCAGTGAGGATGATGATTCGAGGATGCTAAAAATTGGGTCTCAATTGGGCCAACAGACACAACAGGAATTGGTTGAATTTCTCCGGGCGAATCTCGACGTTTTCGCCTGGACACATTCTGATATGTGCGGGATCTCGCCGGACATCGCAAGTCACTCCCTGAATATTGATCCGCGGTATGTCCCGGTCAAACAGAAAAGGCGTGGTATGGATCCAGAGAGATATGCCGCCCTTAAAGAGGAGGTCGATAAGTTACGATCGAATGGGTTCATCCGAGATGCTTTGTATCCAGAATGGGTGTCCAATCCCGTACTGGTTCGAAAACCGAATGGGAAATGGAGAACTTGCATTGATTACTCTAACTTAAACAAGGCTTGTCCAAAGGATAGTTTTCCGCTTCCTCGAATTGACCAGCTCGTAGATTCAACAGTTGGGCATGAATTATTATCTTTTATGGATGCTTATTCTGGCTACAATCAAATACCCATGCATTTGCCTGATCAAGAATATACCAGCTTCGTGACCGATCTGGGACTCTACTGCTACAGAGTCATTCCCTTTGGTCTAAAAAACGCCGGAGCAACATACCAACACTTGGTCAACAGGATGTTCGCCAATCAGATCGGGAAGACCATGGAGGTTTATGTGGACGACATGCTAGTAAAATCTCTATTCTCCACAGATCACATCAGGGATTTAGATTCGATGTTCTGCATCCTTCAGGAATATGGGATGAAGCTCAACCCATTAAAGTGTCACTTCGGTGTCGCATTTGGAAAGTTCCTCGGGTTCATCGTTAACGCTCGAGGGATATAAGCAAATCCCGAAAAGATCTGGGCAATAAGGAACCTACAAACCCCAAGAACCATAAAACAAGTCCAGAGTCTCAACGGAAAAGTAGCAGCATTGAGCAGGTTCATTTCAAAATCCACCGATAAATGCATTCCTTTCTTTGATCTGATCCGGAAAGGAAAGAGAAACTTTGAATGGACCATGGAGTGTGGAGACGCATTCCGATCGCTGGTTCAGCATCTTTCCACACCACCGATCTTGTCAAAACCAGTTGATCACGAGCAATTGTACCTTTACCTGGCAGTATCAGAGCATGCAATCAGTGCTGCTTTAGTTCGGGAAGAAGACCGAGTGAAGAAACCAGTCTACTATGTTAGTAAACGGCTAACAGGAGCTGAAAGAAATTACCAAAGACTAGAGAAACTGACTTATTGCCTGGTCATTGCCTCAAGAAAGCTCCTTCCTTACTTCCAAGCTCATCCTCTTACTGTGTACACCGATCAGCCGTTACGACAGGTCCTCACGCGACCTGAGACGTCTGGTAGGCTACTCAAGTGGAACATTGAACTGAGTCAATTTGATATCACTTATGCTCTGCGGAGAGCCATTCAAGGACAAGTCCTAGCGGATTTTATAGCCGAATTTATTGTTTCAAAGAATCTGCCTGAAACCACTATACCTCCTAAATGCATTTGGAAGCTGCACACCGATGGTGCATCGAACGATCAGTGTTCAGGTGCCGGAATAGTACTTGAAACTCCCGAAGGCCGATCCATATGCTACGCTCTGAGGTTCGAATTTCGCGCAACCAACAATGAAGCCGGATACGAAGCTTTGCTTGCTGGGCTAAAACTTGCTTGTGATCTGAAGATTGTTGCTGTGGAAATTTATTGTGATTCCCAGTTGGTTGTATATCAACTTCTGGGCGAGTATCAGGCCAAGGATCGACGACTAGCTGCCTATCTAGCTCGAGTTCAAGAAGCACTAAGTTGATTCGATTATTATGCTATTTACCATATTCCCCGTGAGCATAATCAAAAGGCTGACTCGTTAGCAAAGTTAGCAAGTACAGGTGAAGCACAGCAGATGGGACTTGTCCCCGTCGAAACTCTGTCCTCCCCAAGCATTGATCAAGTAGAGATGAATTTTGTGTTTGAAACCGCTCCCAGTAGAGAATCGTGGATGACTCTGTACCGAAATTACATCGAGAATGGGACGTTGCCTGAGCATAGAGATGAGAAAAGACAAATTCTACGAAAAGCTTCACGGTTCGTCATTCAGAACGGAGTCATGTATAGAAGAGGGTATTCTGTTCCTCTCCTCCGATGTATCGCGCACAATGAAATCAAACGAGTGTTACATGATATATACGAAGGATAATGTGGCGATCACACCGGTGGGCAAGCTCTCGCTAAGAAGATACTTCGATACTGATTCTACTAGCCGACAGTGAACCGAGATGCAGCAAACTATGCCAGAAAATGCGATAGGTGCTAGAAACACGCCCGAATTCTAAGAGCCCCACCTATCGAGATAACCCAAATGGTCAGTCCTTGGCCATTTGCAATGTGGGGCATCGATATCATCGACGCACTACCTCTGGCCAAAGGTAGGGCAAGATATGCCATCGTTGCAGTTGATTACTTCACCAAGTGGGCTGAAGCTGAACCCCTTGCAACCATTACGAGAAAGAAAGTAATAAATTTCGTAGTTCGCAACATTATCTGTCGATTTGGACTCCCGCATACCGTCATCACCGACAACGGAGCCCAATTCGATAGTGCGGAATTCAATAACTTCTGTCAACGGTTTCGTATCCATAAAAAATTCTCGGCAGTTGCACATCCTCAGGCAAATGGTCAGATCGAAGCTGTCAATAAAGTCATAAAATCCATTCTAAAGAAACGACTGGAAAAGGCCAGGGGCAAATGGGTTGATGAACTTCCTATGGCCTTATGGGCTTATCGAACGACCCACAAGACCGCGACCGGACACACCCCGTTTTCCCTATCTTATGGATCAGAAGCCGTTATTCCAATCGAGATGGAAGTGTTTTCCCATCGCGTGACTCACTACAATCCGAAAACAAATGCTATATTGCTTGCTGAATCTTTGGATCTACTGGATGAGAAGCGGGAAGAGGCCGATTTGAGAGCAGCCGCATATCGAAGTCGAGTCGCCCGATTGTACAATGCCAAAGTTCGACCTCGAACCTTTGAACTCGATGATCTTGTTCTCAAGAGAATCTATCCGGTCCCACACATGAAGCCAAATTGGGAAGGACCGTACATGATTGCACAAAGGCTTGGAGATGGCACATTCAAATTATCGTCCGTTGACGGTCTTGCTTTGCCAAGGGCCTGGAATAGCGAGAGTCTCCGTCGCTATTACACCTGACAGGCTTTATTTGTTTCATTCTATTCTTCCATTTACAGTTTGTTTTCGCATTTTTAAATTTGAATTCTGTAATAAGGCAACTAACTCTGCCGCATTCTCTTACTTCAGCAATAAAATGCCATCTCTACGAGCCAGAGCTGTGATTCATTGAATACAATGTACGACATCACGATGCACGGAGAGCTAAATTCCATCATGCACTGGAATTTATTCAAATAGAGAGTGGTTGTGATACGACCGGTCACTCGCTAAGTGAAACCCGAGCTCGAGGGCAAGTCATTACACCAATGTTAAATAGGATTACTACACGACAATCCTATAACTAATTCCAAACTCCTAGAGTGTGACCCGGAATATAGACATCAAACGAATGCGGGCTCGAGGAGGGTGGATCCGTCCACCTAACGACCTCGACCGTATTACGACTAAATGCAGTTCCGAAGAAGGTGACCTATCCACCTAACGACTTCGGCTGTACCTCAAACAAGCTCGAGGAGGACGGACCCGTCTATCTAACGACCTCGCTTGTCGACTCAGGGTGGATGCGAATCAACCATCCACGATCTTGATTAATCCACTGTTCCTAGAATGCGAACGTAATCCAAGTGCCCAAACAAACGTGACTGACCGTTTGTTGGCCAACTCCATGCTCCCAGAGTGTGAGGTGGAGTATAAACTTTAAAATACAGTTTCGAAGAGGGTGAATCCGTTCACCTAACGACTTCGACCATAACTTAACCAAGCTCGAGAGGGATGGACCCGTCCGTCTAACGATCTCACTTGTTAACTCAGTATGGATATGATCTAACCATCCATGATCCTGATACGCCTTTCGAGCTCCCGGAGTGCGAGTCGGAATGTGAACGCTAACTCCAATTTCCCAGAATATAGGTTGAAGTATTAACGTCAACCCTAAGTTCCCAGAGTGTGAACGACCGCTCACAAGACGACTTGTGTCCCCAGAGTGTGGACTAATACTTCAAAGCATTCGATAACTGTGACTAACTGCAAAAATGCAAGTACAAATCCCCAGAGTGCGGATGTAACGATTTATAAAGAAACAAGTGTAGTTCGACCGCTCAATCCTCACTTATTGCGATCGCAAGCTGATCTTTATAACTTAACCCCGGAACTGAGGGCAGATTCAAGGGTTAATAACTACCCGAAACGGTATAACATTCAAGTCCAACTCGATCTCCGATTACAACTTAAGTTCGTAATTTTCAGATTCGACAGATAAAACAAGCTATGCTTAAGAGTTAAAATAATGCAAGTACACAGAACCGAAGTTCAAACACTGCAACATTTAAGCATAAAAGGGATGAAAGTTGAAACAAGAAGACAAAACTTTATTTCAACTAATCAAGAGCAATGGCTCATATACAAGCCCTTCCAAAAAATTCTTACTAGCAGGGGCCGAACCCGCATCTATACACGGCCTATGAAAGAAAAAAGGTGACAAAATTCATAACTGCAAAAGGAAATATACGCCTAAAAAGCCTATCTACTCTTTCTTTTTCCTTGGCTTCTTCTTCAACGAGGAACTACTGTAGCCACTAGTGATCTTCCGTTTTGAGCCCTTTTCTTTAAGCGGGCTATCCTCAAACGGGAGCATGATGTCGACATCCTCCTCCGAACTGGAGTCTAAGGGGATACTCCCCGTGGGAGGAGTCGGAGGAACGGGATCTATAGCCGGAAGCGGGACTGACACATCAGTGTCGACAAGCGTGTCCCCAGGAGATATCATCATAAGTGGTGTAGGGCCATGTGCCACTGCTCCGTCCTTTGAGCTGCCACCATGTGCCGATGCCCCCATCTCGGCATCAATTTCAGCCAGTATGTTTGCTTCTCGAAGGGCTCGGGCTTCACTGTGTGCCGTGGTGGTCTGTGTCGAAGTATCAGAAGTAGATGAAAATCCACCCAGGACGAATGGTAAGTCCACGAAGGGGTCACTCTGTCGACCAAGAAGCTCGTTCATCATCTGTTCGTCAAAAGAGATTGAGCTCTCCTGCGTTACTTCGGCAGGCACAGCCGTCACAACAGAGGTCGCCTCAGAGATGATGGCCTCCTACACTGGGTATGATTCCTGGATTGTAGAAGGCATTGTCAGTACAACTTCGGTCGCTGACCAGAGAAAAGAAGCATTTGTTAGTATACACTACCATACAAGTTCTTCAGTCCGAACGTACAAGAGATTAGTGCAGAGTACCTTCCTCAGTTTGGCTCAGGGTCGGCTGAACGACTTCAGAAGGGTGCTCCCTTAAAGGAGATAGACGTGGCTGTTCCGGGTCATAAGCTGGTATAGGCTGAGATTCGATCATCGGAGTCGGCTCAGATTGAGGTGGCATAACGATTTCGGAACTCGTAATGTGATGCTCAACACCAGAGCCTTCTCCAACTTCCCGGGGCTAAGTACCGAGCCTCTCCTTCTCATGAGAAATCATGAAGTCGTGAAGAACCTTCTTTTTGTCATCGTTAAGTATACGGTTCTCCAGCTCAAATCCGTCGAAGGCTTCATCAGGATGCCCCAATTTCTCCTCCTCAATCAGCAGGTTCCAGGCATTGTAGAGATGTGTTGGGTAATCATCGAGCCAAGTCAGATCTCTATGCCTTAACACTTTGGCGTTGTAAGTGATAAGAAGCTCCTTTACCTCAGCCTCAACCCTGACTTCCGCCAGTCGGACCTTCTCGTCAACCCCGGCTTCGACCTCACGGACTTTTTCCATAGCCGCATCCCTCTCCCTTTGAAGCACCACCACCTGATCATAGGCTTCTTGCGCGGAGACGTTGGCCGCATCTTTCTCCCTCGCAATTTCGGAGAACTTAGATTTAAGCTCATTGAGCTCTTTGAGGGTTGCGTCTCTCTCAGCAGTGATGGTGGTGTTCCTATGACCCATGTCTTCCATCATAGTGTAATGCTCTTGTTTCATTCTACCCATGGCCGAGTTTGCATCATCGGCCTTTTTGAGAGCTTCTATTTAAGATTTACGGGAAGACTCGGCCTCGGCATTGAGCACTTGAATAATTCGGTCTTTCTGACCCAACTCTTTTTCCATCTTTTCAATAGTGGTGGCCCGATCAAATGCCACTTTTGATGCTTTTCTCGCGGCCCTCGCCCACTCCTTATACTGAAAGAATATGTCTGCAACATAATCGTGAATAGTATTTTCGGCCGTTGGCGGAATTCTCTTCAGGTGTGGGGGAAAGACGTAACCATCAAAGCAAATGTCGGGGAATTCCTTCCTCATTTGTGCGAGTTTGGCTGCTCCTTCCCCGATCGGATCAGTCACGACGGGTGTAGTAGTCGAGGGGGCGGCTATTCAGTTCCACGTTGAGGGTCGGATCTAGGAACATGAGAGGGCGGCTTGTGCCGTGAAGTTTCAGGAGGACGTGTAACTAGAACTGAGGGTGGTACAGAGGTCCTAGGAGGAGGAGAGCGAGATCGAGACTGGCGCACATATCCCCTATCTCTGTCAGACCGTTCCTGACTGGAATACCCCGGTTCATAATCTCTATCTCCCTCTCTCCTGCGTGGTTCATAGTATGATGAAGATCGGCGCTTGCTGCGCAAACTACCAAGACTGAGCCTCGACCAGACATCGTAGCTGCAAAGTAAAATAAGGAGGATTAGTAACCATTTATGGTATGCGGTTTGCGGTCAAAGATTGTGTAGTGTCGTGAAGAGTGTATGGATGTGTAACCCCCCAAACCAACCAGAAGTGTCGACCACACTGGTAGAAAGAGACTCGCTAACGTCAAAAGTATGTTGCAGTTCATCCAATTCGACATCATGCTGTGTGGATGCGAGGTCCGGAATTGGGAGGTCAGCGAGCCCTTCGAAGAGATTTTCCACCTGCAGGGGGATGCCTCCGAGATTCTAACTCCAGAAAGGGGTCGGTTTGTGACCACAGACTTCCGCCTCCCAGATTTAGATTGTTTAAAAGCAACTGCCTTGCCTTTTCTCTTTTCTTCAGAATCCGGGGTCACATCAGCATGCCCGACCAAAGGTTCATTGTCGGTATGGGTTCTCTCGGAGTCAGCCTCCTCAATCATGATAACTTTGGGCTTCTTGCGCCTGACTCGCTCCTTTGAGATAGTCTTTAGTACACTGTCGAGCCTTATACTCTGTCTTCGCTCGATCAGTCCAAGGATCCTAAGATTTTTATCCGTCAAGATCAGGTCAATGTTTCTTTCTTCGCTCGGGACTTCTTGAAGAACCCGGACTATCTCTTTATAATAACCACCTTCGGATCGTTGGATTATTGCTAAAAAAGAAAAAGAAATGTGAGTTCGATTTCGTTCATAATTGCCTTATCAACTACTTGGGAAAGTGATGATACTCACGTTTGAATAGCTATCTTCTGGCAAATCCTAGAGACATCGGACGTAGAACCATTCTGTTTTGAAGTAGCTCAATCTGGTCCAAGATCCGACGACCACTTGACAGTTCCTTACTGCCTCCAGGAATGTAAAGGATGGGCTATCATTTCGACTCTTGAAGTTGAACAGGTATCTGATATCAGTTGGGGTCGGTCGTCGATGGAGATATTCCATAAATGCAATAAACAAGCTATTGAGCAAGGCATATCCGTTCGGGTGTAGCTGAGATGGGGCGATCCCCAGAAACGACAACACTTCTCTTATATACTGATTAAACGGAGGAAGTGTCCCGGCTGCGCACGCATGGCGATTGAATGCAGTATACCCTTCCGGGGGATTGTGCGGTCTGTCGTTTGGCCCTGGCAATAAAACATCGTCCGCTGACAAACCATGCCTTAAGCATATTCTTCCTAGCATGTCTTCCGAAATATTGGACGGAACAGAGTCCGATGGAATATTGATAAAAGATGCATCGGGTAATTCGTCCGGGGCTGGACCGATGACTTCGGCCTCGATGTCCGATATTTCAAGTCTGGGAGGAGGTAAACTCTGAGTTTCTTGCTGCTGCGAACTTCATGGTTCCATAACTAGCTAACCCACGAGAAATCATCATTAGACGAGCCCGTGCATTCCCCAGTCTAAAGTGTATGAATGTGTTGTGCAGTGCAAGTGTTGTGCATTACTTGAGCAAATTCTATGGAATAAACCGAAATGTGTGAACGAAAAAACTTTGTAAATCAGACCGGAAATGACCGTCATCGCTGACCGTCACAACCACGCCATCCAGATGCTAACGATTGATTCAAATTTAAGTCCGTTATACTTTTGTTAGGCTACAGTTCCGTCTACGAGCTTCAAAAGGCAGTCAAATGTGCGGTCCTACGGTCAAGTTCGATTATGCAAGGCAGAAGCTCGTCGGAGTCAAGTGTCAGGATATGCAAAAGTTCGCAAAGTTCGTCAAATTTCAGCTTGGAATCGGTCGTAGTTCAGATTCAGATCGAGTCAGAGATGCAACATTTTTCGTATCGACCACGTTCGAATCGATACTTTCGTATCGATCAAGGTCGACTCGATACATTTCGTATCAATAGGTTTCGAATCGATACATTTCGTATCGACCGAAGGGGTGTATTTTAGATCGATCAAGAAAGCTTACTTCGTATCGACCAAGGGTTAACAACTTCGTATCGATTAAATCCATTGGTCTCGCATCGATCTAAAACTGTTGATCTTGCATCGATCGATCTCCTGGTCTTCGTATCGATCGTGGGAGTCAGAACTTCGTATCGATCATACGGGCCAAGTACTCGCATCGATCACTCCAGATCGACACAAGCTCCAACCATCTTCGATCGATGTGAACCTCTTCATCCCCCTTAACTTTTCAATCGGTACGAGCATCGATACGGAGTCATATAATCTAGGACGATTCGAACTCTCCTATTCCAGATCGACACAAAACAGAGGTAAAGTGATTCCTCCACACCTCCTTCTTCTCCAAAGGGCCTCAACTCCATGGCCACGCTCCATCCACAATCTTGCTTTCACTCGTCCAGATCTCAAATTCATCAAAACCGGTCGTAAAAGCAAGAAGGATGGTTGAGATTTCGAGTTTCATCATTCTTAACATGATTCTATCCATTAATTACCTGATTTTAATGATTATGCTCAAAGGATCGAAGGTTTGGTTCGATTCGAAGGCAAGCACAGTTCTTTCTCTCGGTCTATCGATACGAAGTTAAAGACAGAGAGCAACAGTGAAAAGTAAAAAGTGGAAAATGGCTAAGTCCTAGGTATTTATATGGAGCCTAGGGGAAGACTAGGTCGATTCGCCTCTCAGTCAGCTTGACCGGTCGCAACCGGTCAAAACACGGATCGATTCGAATGCTCTATTCGAATCCATCGGAATCTACCTTCATCGAGGCGAAATTACCACCAGGATTCATCGGTTCGAAACTACAATTCGATTCGACTCCACCCACAATCTACCAATGCGAACTGTGTCGTTCGATTCCTACAAGTCTTAGCCTCTAGGGGCCAATATTCATCGAGGCGAATTGAAAAATTGCCTATTCGCATCCAACGACACAGGGTCCATCGATACGAGGCAATGCGGTACTGGTCGACTCGAAGTGTCTATTTTATAACCATCGACTCGCAACAATACTAGTCTATCGATACGAACGTTGTTTTCGTATCCAACAAACCCATCGATACGAACGATCATTTCGTATCCATCGGAGATCATCGATGCGAATCAGGGTCCATCGCAATTTGTGACCATCGATACGAATGAACATTTCGTATCCATCAATTCGACCGGCATCGATATGAAAAACTACTTTTCAACCTTTTACATCGATTTAGGAGAGGATCGATACAAGAGGATAGTCAAAAACAACCATCAAGCTTCGTTACAACTCGAGTTTCACATTGGTTCAGGAGAGGATCGATACAGAATTCGATAAGGAAAAAAGAGGCTAAACTAACAACGACTCGCGAACGTGCAACGTTAACGAGAGTCAGCTAATCACTATCACACAGCGGTCGGTTGCAGCAATATGGAGTACAACTTTCAATGAGAAATACGACAATTGTTCAAAGAGAAACTGCAGCTTTTCAAAGCACATCATGTTTCCACAAGACGTACTTTGGGGGGCAAATGTTATCTCGCCTTTTGGCAAGGCCGCGATATCAGGGAATTGACAGAAAACCCAGAGCTGCTCGTTATGGATGTCTAGTGCACATAGGTCTACCTTGGATATCGATAAATTTTGTCCGAGTCCAGATTGAGCTATAATTGATAAGGCACGGCAGGCAAAGCCAAGAGGGCCAACGTTCCAAGTTTCAAGTCAATCCGAGTTCATATGCTCAAGTTATGATCGATTCAATCTAAAGGAAACGGCCCAGCCTTCGTATCCATCACTATGGTTGATTTCGTATCCACCAAGAATGCGCTCGGTTCGTATCGATCAGGTTGGTAGTGTTCGAATCCATCGAATTCGTATCGATGGACTTCGTATCCATCAACAGGTGTTGTGCCTCGTAAAGATTGGCCAGTGTCTGCTTCGCATCCATCATGGAAGCCTTACTTCGTATCCACCAAAAGGCTCCAGTTCGCATCGATTGGTTTCGTATCCATTGAGAAGCTACGTGGTTCGTATCCATCAAGGAAAGGCATGTTCGTAACCATCGACCATCAGTAGTTCGTGTCCATCGATGACTGCTGTTCGAATCCATGAGTGAGGTCTTATTCGAATCCGTCAAGTCAACAAACCTGGGTGACGTGCCATCCCTCGATACGAACAAGGCGAGATTTATGGAGTCGATACGGTCAACTCGGAGTAAAGACCGGATCGAGGCGAAGTGTGCGTGCCACATCATCACGAGACCACGTGAGGTGATCGAGTCGAAGGGATCGTTTCGAAGTGATGGATTCGAACCAAACAGCCACCGAAAAAGTCCATTTCGTATCGACTATTTCTCGCAATCCACTGATCCAAATGCAATAAAATTTTCACAGGAGCTTGCGTACACACTAAGGAATGTCTCTGCCAAATTTCAGCTCGATTGGATATCATCTTGATCGATACGAAATGAATTCATATCGATCGCAGATCGAGTCGAAACTTTCTGAGATTGGTCGTGTGGGCCCACTCATGTGCCAGAATGAGTCTCCCGAAGTTTGAGCAAGATATCAACTTCCTACGCCTATAAATAGAACCCTACCGCCTACAGAAAAGGGATCTTTTTGATTCTCAAGCGCCCAGACTCCGCCGGATCAAGGCTTGCATCATACCCTTGCTGTTGATTTCGATTTTCAAGTTGTTTTTTGCTGTAATCGATTGTAATCATTAAAAGAGAATCAATAAAGCTACAAAAACTTCACAGTGGACGTAGGCAACACGCCGAACCACTATAAATTGCTTGTCTTTGCATTTATATTCTTGTTGTTTGGAGTTTTTGTTAAATAATCTTCATTTTCAATTTATTTTCTTCATTATTATCTCTTCAAAAACTTCCGAAGAATGTTGTGCCCAATTTTAGTACAAACATTAACCACCATTAAAAGTATTTGAAATTAAGGTTTGGTGCTTTAATAAAATTCATTCGGTAATTATTTTGCTGAATTGAATAAGGGAAAGATTAGCGTAATATTTTATTGTGTTTTTATTCTTCACTTCTTTTTGACATACAAGTATAGAGATGCTTGAAAAAAAAACTAAACAAGTTCCACACTCAACTTATTTTCGGATAGCAAAACCAGCTCTTAATAACATACCCTTGTAATCCTGTCCATTTTGCACTAGGATATACCAATTGACATAAAAAGGTTACTGCTTCGATATCTACCATAATATAAATCTTATAATTTATAAATACAACGCAGCTCTCATTATACTTCACTGATTTACTAGTAGATACAAATTCATCCATACAATGAAAAATTCACCTCCTGAACAACCCTGATTTCCGAAGAGTTCTGCTGTAATCTAAAATCACTGGAGATTTTTTTATTAACTCCCATATTTTTGCAGAGTTTCGCAGCCAATCTCTCTCTGTAACATTTGTAGCAAAAGATCGACCATCCATTGACAGTATCTGAGCAATCAGATAAACACATTCATATTTAGAATATCTTTCATCATCATTTGCAAGTATAATCAAATAAGTTCAATTTCAAATGAACTGAAGAACAAAAAAGATAATAAGAAGGCATACATGGTCGCGGAGTTGCCCTAACATGGCATTATAACTTCCAAAAAGAGGTGGCTGATCACTGTTTACAGGAAGTATAAACAAATCTGGTGCAGTTAAATCTGAGCCATCAACATTCTCACTGAATGTATTAGAATCTTTAGATTTTTTGTTGTTCCAGGATGATGATTTGAAGTAGTTTGATAAGTTCTTCTTCATGACGGACATGGTAGAAGAAGACATATCTCTGTTGTTCAGCCTGGATAAAACAAAATGTTAAATTGTAACTAATAGTTTACTATATTTAACCTTAAGCTCTACAAAATTAAGTAGTATAAGATTACATAACTTAAACTATAATGAAATGGCACAATTCACATAACCACATTCCATGGATCATAAGAAAGATATCAACATATCCCTCTGTGGCCCAATCTTAAGTTAACATTCAAGTAAAATTGTAAATATAGTAGATTCGCTAATCTGGTAGAAGTGATTCTAGGTTGTAGTGAAGCAAATAAGACACTGGAAAGTAGGAAAACAAATTCTCACTTAGTATGAATGAAAACGGGAGCAGCAAAATGATCTTTCCTTGAACCTGTTCCATTTTCTTTATCTAATAAAGTTGTAGATGGCTGAGTGTACAATATTGATGGATCTGGTATTCCATGTTTTAACAAGTCCACCTGTACAAGACAAAATAATTTCATGCCAACGCCATGCTAAGAACAGTAAGTGATGCATATAAATCAGTATAGAAAGTTATATAGTCTATGTTAATGGACCTGAAAATTACATAGTATGTGGCACAGACATAGTCAAAGGGATAAGGAAGGACATAAAAGTTATCCCATCTAATCTAATGTCTGCCATTAAAATTTGTATGTTTTGTCAAGACTGAAGCATGCAAGGGACACGTCAAATATGAAATAACACATAGAACAAATTTTGGAGTAGGCATACTAATGGGGGTGGCAGTGGGGTGGGTTTAGCTTCTAAATCCGCTAGTCCCTCCCCTATTTTTGCCTGCCAAGACCAACCCCACTGGGTCACCGAAGCAAGTGGATATATGATCCACCCTTGAGAGCACCGGGTATAGGGTCAGGTTGCAGTTTGGCAAACCCGTCCAAACACGACTCGTATTCTTTAGATCTCATAATATTACTTAATTTTAAAAAATTAATGATTTGTTGATCTGTTCAAACAAAGTGATTATATGATGTTTTATTCTATAAGTTTAGTGTTCTAATAGTATTAAATTGCACGGTGTTAAGTGATAACAAGATCCGCATATATTTTTGAATTGTAATTGAACATTTCATTTTTATTGTTTTTCTTTGCCTTTGTATACCCATTATTATTTATATTTTAATGTATTATTTAATGACCATCTTTTTTACATGCAAAAAATTAATATATGTGAATTAGTAGGCAAATTTGAAGAAAAGATATAGAACCACACTGGATCTTGATGATAGACAGGTTTACTCTTGACCCATATGGATCCCAGGTTGGATCACAAATTCAAACCTGCACTGGATCCCGGGCGGGTTTGGAGTACGAAAAAATCTGCCTCAACACATCCCATTGCCATTCTTAGAGTGCGAATTTACTAATGTTGTAATGTGGCTTGAAAATGGGGAAGCTACTAAAAATTCATTTAACCAAACTCTTTTGTGTAGAATGTGTTGTGGCAAACATATGTAAATATACTACAGATCATTTGTGGAAAGGCATGAAAATTACATTTGTGAAGAACATGCTTGTAAATAATCGCCATAACTATTGCACAAGCAGAAACCATATTAGGAAGTTACTAATAATCCATAAAGAAATGTCTTCATCAATAAATTTTAAACTTGGCTTAAGAAGTTCTAACAAAGTCAACTTCACTAAGTATTAGAAAAGGTCCAACGCCACTATCACAGTGGTTAGGCGCTCCGGTTTGGTTCGTGAGCTCACAGAATATGTAATATGATTCAAACCAATGGATATATATCGGCGTGTAGTATGTTATACTACCCAAGACTTGTAGTACAATTATGTACTACCGCCTAAGTACTCAGTTTCCAAAAATATTAGAAAAGGTTGTTAAAATATTAATTATACAACCAACTGGAAGAGGAAATACCAAATCTGAATTTATAAATGAACCTGATTAAGGAGTTCAAAGATCTAACCGTTAGCATCAATTTCCACATGTTAAAGTCACGTACTCCCTCTGATACTACCAGCAAGACATTGCAAACAGATGCTAAGAACATGGCAAGCTATAATGGTTTCTTGCATCACACAAAAGATAAGTACTTGATCAGTAGATTATTTAGCTCGCAATGTATACGATATGTGCAGTTGGACCTGCTATTTAGTATTTACTATGTATTTCAATAATCACCTGGATTCCAAGCAATTCATGTGCAAGATCAGCTGATAGAGCCTCCCCGTTCAAAACAGATATTGCAGATGAACCATCAGGTCTCATCATATCTATTAAAACAGAAGGGCTAAACATAGGCTGTATGAATTAGGTGTTAGTCAAGACAACATCAAAGATTGCCTTAAACATATGGAAAGCAAAAGACGGTGAGACTGAACAACACACAAGAAACTTTCATAAAGACATATTTTCTGGAAATTTTTATTAAATATATGATGTACTTTATGAGAAAAGGTCGAGTAAGCAACCTGAGCATCAAGAAGAACAAGCCGTTCAGAAGAAACTCTCAATTCAACACCAACAGTGCAATGTTTGGCCAATGCTTTGGTTTCATCTGACTGTATTGAAAAAGGAGGGAGCATCCCTGGGAAAGGAAAAATAATCATAGTAATATAGTAGCCTCCTCAAAACACTGATTTTGTACTTGGAACGCAAAAAACATTTCAATCATCTTGTGCTTGATGTTTCAGTTTAAAAGCATTGAAATCAAAATTATATCATTGTCATCAAGTATCATTGGATATCCCCCCCCCCCCCCCCCCCACAAAAAGGACGATATAGAAGTGGACACACATTCCAAGGCTATTGTCTGTAGTTCATAGTTTGGTTAATTATACTTGAATTAACAACCTATGATACCCTTCTTACTTTGCATTTATTAAAAAAATTAAGAAGTCGAAGTAGAATAATATACTACCGGGCGAGCTTCCATCAAATCCATAAAGCTCATTCAAGATTGTTGATTTGCCCACTCCACGAGGTCCAACAATTCCAATCACATTAAAATCAGTATTTTCCGTCAAAAACTGCAAAATTCAAACAACATAGTCTTCTAATATTAGAGAACCGCTCGCTATCATAAAACCAATGGACAATGTAGAGGGTCCCTTAATATTTCTCATTCATACGAATTTCCTGTTGTGACACTATTCTTAACTTAAGTACATCTTTAGGTATGATATACTTGAGGCAAACACATGCACATGTATATCGTATGATGCAAAGCATATGTGATGCTCAAGTATAATACACAAATTGGGTATAGATCTAATAACACATAAGAGAATGGGTTACTATTATAAATTGAAATTACTATCAAAAATTTAATTATTTATGAAAATGCTATCTTAGAATTCATTTATTTTTCATCGACGGCTTACATCAACAAAAATGTAATTGAGTGGATGGCACAAACTCTCTTTTTCACTAAAAACAGTTGAACCAATGGCATTTCTATGATCCTCAGAAGATTTGAGCCGGTATAGTATAATTTATAGAGCATGCTCAGTGGTTTGCGCAGTTAACATAAAATTTCACTAGTAATAAGAATGTGAAAAGGTAGCCTTGAAGGAATTGATTGTAGTTAATCTTTAGTAATAGGAAAAAAGGATGAGGAAAATTACAGGTAAGACGCGGTCGAGGTTAAAATCGAAGGAATCAGAGGAGAAAAGGTTAAGAGATCCAATTCCAGGCTGAGAAGAGTTACGAAACGGTCGGAGAACAACTGTTCCGGCGGTCGTCGCAGCGGTGGGCGGCTTAGCTCCAGCAGATGCGGAGGGAGTGTCTGATGTAGAGATAAGTGAAGTTGGTTTAGCGAGTAGAATTTTCGGCGGCGGGGGAGGTGTTTGATTTGCAGAAGAAGAAGTCGAGGAAGGAGCGCCGCCTGCCGCCATTGCTGCTCTCCTAAGTAGGTTCCTCTTTAGGAGGGTTGTTAATTTACTGATGGATACGCCGATATATAGAGCATTCCCAACCGACGGGGGTTAGGTTGGGTCGATACAAGCCATTCGACCCCAAATCCACCTTCAATCGTTGGGTAAAAAGCACGTTTGTACTTTCCCTTAGCCGATGAATGGAACGGCAGTGGATTGCAATCCACAGTGCACACTTAGCCGGCTAAGTGTGCATATGGGAAGCGGCTATATAATAACCGGTAACTCATTTCTCTCTTCCACGTACTCTTTTTTCTTTTCTGTCCGATTTTACTCCTTCCAGCAAACAAAAACCAGCCAAAAAAAAAATGAGAAGAGCTTTCAGGAGACTTCGAGGTAGCGGCAGTCGCAGCGGTGGAAATGTTCCACCGGCCGTGGAAAACGCCACTGTCGAATACAGCGCAGCCGTACCGACGACGGTCGCTAGAGGTCGATAAAGCACGGTGGTTAGGCATGCGGGTAGAAGTATAGCAAGTGCAGTTCTGGACCCCCACATCGACCAAAATTTGGGACCGGACAAATATTTGATCAATTTCCGTATATTCCCACACGACGAAGTATACGTCAGCACGTGTGTTGATAATTCTGTAAGTTATCTACCTTCAGTTTATTTTATTAGTTAAAATTGTACAATAAAAATTGAATATGCAACATGTTTTACATTAAGCTTGTCGTGAGCGCACCCGTGGATCTTAGGTTAGCGTAATACGCCTTTATAAAATGAGTCGATCTTATGATGCAGACAACATTATTCATGCTTTGCTATGAGATATAGGATTTGGAGATTTCTTGAGTACGTATTTACATAAATACTGTTTATTTATTTAATGCTGTTTAGGGCTTTCAATAATCGCAAATTGCTTTAATAGGTATCAATAATCTTTTAAATTCGGATGTTTAGTTATGTGGTGCTTTAGCTGCTTGTTGGTGGAAGACCACTTATACATTCCACTTTAGTTTTGGAGAGTTGGGTATTACCCCATTAGACTTTACTATGCTTACCGGTTTAGGCATTAGAAGGGGGAAGACCTTACCGTATGATGAGGAGTACCAACACTTTCACCGTTTATCCAGTGTACTTCCACATTTTGATTTACATGACGGACTGTCATCCGAATTGCGGATTAGATGCTCTTACATTAGAGACAAGCAATCAATGAATTGATACATGGTGGTAGTTCAGAGAACCATTTGGAGACTGCTCGACTTTTTATTATGTACATGGTGGGGAATTTATACTTTACAAATGCATCGAACACGTTACCGGCCGGATATGTTGCAGCTGTAGCCGAGTTGTCGTTTGATAGTTCGGTCGCATATGATTGGGGAATTCCGATATTAGCGTATTTGTATCGCTCTTTGGATCATCAGTGCATCGTCAGGGGTGAATCCACGTCCATTACAGGTTTTTGGAGGCTTTTACAGTACTGGTACTATGAGTACTTCCGCAACTTAACTTATCCGACATTGGACTCCACATTACCCCTTTTCTTTCGCCAAGTTAGAGCATAGGCCCGTGATAACCACAGAATGGTGCAAGGAGGGGAGGCACGTTATATTTTTGCTGTGGTCCGAAATCATATCGAGTTACGGACCACACGAGAGAGTGTTGTTTGCATCCGTATGATGGTTCGTCTTTTATGACTGACCCTATCGCAGTACACGCTGCATTCCTTTCTACAAGACGTTTTCCATTGGTTTCATCCCCATCCAGCTTAGGATGTTATTTGTTCCTCGGTGAGCGTAGTTGGAGATAGTTGTTGGATGGTGATTTTGTTCCCGACGATCTCTACATCCAGATACACCTTTTTTGAGGGTTTATGACAGCGCTACAATACAGGAGTATGCAGGGGAGTGGTGGTCCGCTAATTACTTCATCATTGTGAATGTAGATTATGCTTCTTTTTGGCGACGGTTTTACACTCCATCGCATACGGCTACTTTTGTTCATGCTGCATCCGTTGATTTGGTAGGGCCCTCAAGCATCCGGAGTGGTGTTGCCCCCCTTGTTTTACAGAACCTTACACAGAGTACGCTGGTGTATCATGCTCCACAGCCCTTCTAGGTAGAAGATTATGGTTGGACAGTCGGTATACTGACAACGTTTGGGGTTGATAGATATGTTGATATTCCACGGCCTGAGATTACGCAGTATCCTGATCCAATAGCATTTTCATATGAGGATTTGTTTCAGATGTAGATGGAACTCCGCCAGGTCATGTACGTCGAGCATCGACGGAGCATATATGAGTTGACTGCTCGTATTAACGAGCTTACTACAGCTGATGAGCAGCGATATCATCCTACACGCAGAGTAGATGACGATGATGATGACGACGATGATGGTGATGCAGTCCATCTTTTTGATGATGAGTACCGGTTTGATGAGCCGTAGTGGTTGTATGTACTATTACTGTTTGTATGTCATATCCGTGTGTATATTATTGTATTATCATTGTTATGTATTTCTTAGCAGAGTTTGTATGAATGTATTTTCAGTGGTTTGTATGCACTAGCAGTGGTTGTATCAGTGTATTATCATTGTTTTCTATTTACTAGCATTGTTTGTACCAGTGTATCATCTGTATACGTACTTACTAGTAGTATTTGCATAACTGTATCAGCTTTGGATTTCCTATTTTGCTTGACTATGTGTAAAACATTATGTGAAGGAACAAACACAGCTGTGTTTGTTTATAGTCATATTTGTGGATGCTTGCCACATGGTTGATTAAAAGGCACTTGATTCACGAGAGTGGATCATGAACCTTCTATTTAAACTAAAGTTCTGTATTGAAAATTCACAACATCTTCAATTATTCTCAACGTCGTCAATAATCTCCAATGTCAATTGAAAACTGGAATGCCGATGATTATTTAGTACTAATCAAATCGTACGTAGAAACTGACCATAGACACATGGAAGAGGAGATGGAGCAAGATTTTTGGGTCACTCTAAACGAGACTTTTAACAGTCATCTTGATTGTAGATTAATTCGAAGGATTTTGGAAACTCGAAGCACTTTTGTAATGTTTACTAGAGCTTGTCGAAGATATAAAATCATTATAAAAACAGTGAAGAAAGAAGATCTATTTCAGTTCATACGAGCTACGTTTTACTCCTGTTATTTGTGGGAGTATCACGTTGATTTTGTTGGATATGCTGCATACGATCTCTAGGTTAGATATATTAGACAATTTGAATGACGTATGGGTTGGTTAAGTATGTTTGTTAAGTTAATTACCTTCAGCTTATATGTACTTTCAAATTCAAGTAAAGCTTGTGTTTTCATAATCTACTACGCACTTAACATAATAACAGCATATAATCATTTGGAAATCATTAACAACAATACTTAACTTACGAAGACAACAAATAACTGCTTCCATAGAAAATGAACAAGACAACAAACAATAAATCACGACAACATCATGGAAAACGAACAAGACAACCGATGATTAGTGTATGAACAGAATTTGCTTTTAACCATTGGATCACTTGAATTTGTGTAGTGCGAAAAGATTAACAAGTGTGGTTTAGATCGAATCCAAAGAAATGTATTTCTAATGGGAAGATACACCATTTTTTGTGGTAAATGAATATAAAAGGCTATGAAGTTGTCAAATACATGATACGGGAAGTTCTGAATGTAATGGATGGATGGGGATATTTATTTTGGATAAAGGGGTGATTTTCATCACAAATAGAAAAGTAAATGTGTTATCTCTATAAAAAAAATGAATCTGTTCATGTTTTGTGCATTGGGCGATAAAATAACTAGTGTTATAACAATCCATTATCAACAGATCTCTGATTCTACGTTCAAATCTCTAACATCCCATAATTTTACAAAATTAGATAATTAAATTAAAAAGAATAAAATCTTAATTTCACATAAAGGTCAAAATAGTATATTTTTACAAGAGGTGGAATTAGGATTCAAGATCTATTCCATTGCGTCGATAATGCCATTTACAGTTAGAAAACATATATAACTTGTCAAATTTGGTTAAACGGCCTAGAAATTTTAAGAAATCAAACCCAGTGGCATTTTCATAGTATATTAATTCCATGTTTTAGCCCTAAAAAGGTTATTTCAGCCTGTAAATAGAAAGAAAGACCATATTCTCTAATCATACTTTAGCCTAACATCTTACCACCAATCTCCATCTTCTTCTTCATCTAATCTCTTAACAAAATCAAACCAACTTCACATCAAATCAAATCCAAATCATATAAAATAAACATAAAACCGACCATCACAAAGAATGCTACGTAAATAAATCAACGCTATCGAAAAACTTGGAGTTTTGAAGGCATAAATTTTCTAGACAGCGAAGGAAAAGGAGGATCTACATCAAATCGGAGAAGTTGCATGGCAAATCGATGAGTGAGATTCATCGTATTTGTGTATATGTTGATAAGTCATAGTAATTCACCTCTTATGGTCATAAATCGAAATATATGTGATGAGATTAATAGTTAAAAAGTGATTTTTTTATACACACCTGATTAGAACGTGGTATGTCATGGTTAAGTGATTAAATAAGGTAAATTTTTGTTGATTGTAATTAGCGAAAGTTATTCACTCCCTAATTAAAGAGCATACAATACAAATTTGTTTCAAACTAGACATATTATATATTAAAATTGTAGTTCTCAATGACACGAATCCAGTAGTGGTATTCGTGCTTAATTAGGTTTACGGATTGATTAGAAAACGTAGCGAAAGTTCGATAAATGTGGATCGTCTGTTTCGATCCAATGGTGAAACGACGACCATAGCACGATCGGAGGGCATGAATGTGAAGAGGGATTAAGTAGAGTGCCACATCAGGGTTTGGTCGACATTAGGTGCTTGTAATTTGCCAGATCGACGGACCCTTGGTCTGAATAATGGTTGGCGACGTGGTCAAGTTCAAGCGTCGGGGTGGCTTGGCGGGTGGCGTGCGACAAGAGGCAGTTGTTGGTGGCTTCAGATCGTGGTAGCAAGGTCCTTGATGGCGACAGTAGGGCGAGGAAAAGTGGCGACGGTAGGCGAAGAGAAGTGGCGGCGTTGGGTTCAGACAATGTATCGAAGCATTATGTTTATTGTAGCTATGCGGAAAGAAGAAGAAAATATAAAAATAAATATAATAATTAAATAAATAATTATAAGATAACGCCCTATACTTCAAACACGTATAACTCTCGCATACGACCTCCATATCACATGCAGTTTGTGGCATCGAGATCGCGGCGAGATAAGGAACGTTTTTGTATTGTTTGTTGTGATTTGAGATACTTTATAAAGTTGCCTTTGTTGGGCAAGTGCATTGTACATGCTTCATATTTGGCGATGCTATGGTTCGCGGAGTTAAGTCCTCAATAAATCATAGTCCGACAAGCTGAGTCATTAATATAGTCCGAGGACTTGAGTCCTCAGTATACCATAGTTCAAGGAGCCTAATCCTTAATATACCATAGTCCAAGGAGCTGGGTCCTTAAAATACCACAGTCTGAGGAGCTGGTCCTCAATATACAATAGTCCAAGGAGCTGAGTCATCAATATATGATAATCGGAGGAGACGAGTCCTTTTCTAATCTAGCATCAAGACACATTTAAAGCAGTCGAGTCCTTTGTATACAATTTGATGACTGTGTGTTGAGATTTTATGGTCGATCATGGGCATGTGATTAGGCATGGGTTAAATTTTAATAAGACCTTAGCATATGATATCGATATAGTATTATGTTATGTTTAACTGACTTCATCGGTGCAGGTAACATAGGTCAAGGTATGTTTTCGAGCATAAGTATTGTTTTACTTGCTTATTAGTATTATACATTTATATGATGTATTTCACTCACTAGATGTATGTTTAAATCTTTATATCATTTTCTTCTTTTTTTAGATATACTTTGATAAGTCAATAAAGAGGACTGGTGGTGACTTGGAGGCATAATGGTAAGATAGATGCGCAGTTTTTTTTGTTAGCTATCTACTATTTTATTCTTAGATATTGGACTGTTCTATTACAGTATAAAGAGATATTATGGTCAAAATTTGATATTACATTGTCTTACTTGTCTGGGATTGTATTATTGATTATTATATTTTATTCCTTTCATCATGAGTTTTGGAAAGTGTAGAATATTGTAGATAGCTCTATATTATTGTTTATATATTTTACCTCAAAATGATCCACAGTTTGTGAGGTCTGCGATGTTCGCATCTCTTGTGCATGAATTGAGGCCTCATAGATAGCGGGTTGTTAAATTTGATACACACACACTTATGTAAGCCATGAGTAAACCCTATTTTTAAATGAAAGTTTTATGTGTGTGTGCGGGGGTCATCTATTTGGATACAAAATAAAACATGTTTAATGACACAACAGATTTAGACCGTTCGATCTTTTTGTCTTTATATGGAAGGTGGAAATCAAGGGGATATCTAATAGTTAATATCTTTTGTATCATCATTTGTGTCACCAAATTATGTCTAATAGAATTTCCCATATTATATACATACATATATATATTATATGTGTTTTAATATTTATAAATTTTAATTTTTTTAAAATTAAAAATAATTTTTTTAATATAGCCGAAAGAATTTGTACAATATGATATAAATTATTCAATGCATATATATTTAAAAAGAACCATGTATCAAAATAATATCTGAATTAAAAAACAACAAACTAAATGTATGTTCTCTCATAAAAATGACTACCTCTTTTGACGAATTCAGATCCAAGGTTCTCTTCTTATCTTCTACTAGCTCTTCATCCCCTTCATCCCATCTTCCTGTCATCTCCTTCCTCTTTCCGCATATACATCGTCCTTCCTCCTCATAATTCTGAATGGCCAAAAATAGAAAAAGCAAACCCATATTATATAGATCACCCGAACAACTTTCCACCTTAGGCCGCGTTTGTTTAAAATCCTAAATGTTGATTGTTGAATTTTGAATTCTAAATTCGGAATACTTGTTGCTGAATGCTAAATTCTAACTAATCACTTGTTTGTTTGCATTCTAAAACTTGTGATTAGATTTAATTATTATGTTTCTTTTGACAATAATGCCTTGTATATCAATTAGTTTTTAAATAATGATTTTTAAAAGTAGGAACCTAAAATTTTAAAATTTAAAAGTTTTAAATTATAGAAATGTTTGAATTAAGAGAAATCTGGAAATAAGGAGAAGTTAAAAAAATTAAAAGATTAAATTGTCGAAATTATTAGTTATGGTTTTTTTAATGTTTGAACTTATAATTATTAAACATAATGAATTTTTGGACTTCCAGTTTATTTTTATTTTTGATTTTTTAATTAACACAAATATTTTTCAAATTTTTATTTCTAAAAATCTAAATTTAAAAATCATGAATTTTCAAAAGTGTAGGTTTTAAAAGTATACTGAACTTTGGAATTTTAAATTTTTGAAATGCGAAATTTCACCGAATAATATTAAAATTTTGAATTTGAGTCGAATTTATAAATTTTAGTAAGGGTACAAAGGGAACAAAATGCCATTTAACATTCAGAACTAAGAATAAGAAAGAAAAAAGTGCTGAATGTTTTTGTTCGAATAAGCTGTTTTAATCAGAAGACAAAATGAAAAATAAACAACACAAAAGTTCTAATTCATTAATCAAAAGTTTTATTAAGAACTTCATAATGAAAATAAACATAACCGTAGTATCCCAAACTTATTACGGATGCCTCTTTGTTGCGCCACCCATTTTGGATTTATCGTCCACTCCTCCTTATTTTATTGTGAAAGTTGTCGACAAGTCTGACTTAATTCCTGAAATCCTTTTAGCTTCTATCGAGGTTCACACTCAATTTCTCGATTTATCAGCTACCATGGATGTTACCGCTGCTAATCCGCTAGTTAGTGGCATCAAGGGGACTCCTTTGTTCTGTAATACTATTTGTGACCCTCCCTCTTTCTTGTCTACTCAGCCACCCCCCTCTCTGATGTGCCCATGCCCAATAGTACTAACGAGTTTTCCCTTGCTCGAGAAATATCATTTTATACCATTGTCAAACCTTGTTGTAATAGTACTAACGAAAGAAATGAATGTGTTAACAAAGTCCTATCCCCTGAGTCCCTTACAACTTGTCTTAAGGCTTTCCCAATGAACGATGGTTTGAGATAAAATGTGATGCTCCCCTACATTGGTCTTCACTCTTCTCCTCCAAACCATGTAATGGCGACGAGTATTCTCCCTAACAAATTAATACAAAGTGTGTGAATGAGATTAATATACCTCCTATAGAAGTTATTGAGGCAGGGACCTTTTCGCATGATCAAATGGTTGGTTTTTTCTTAGATGAAAATCCCCCTTTACGGTTGTAAAATATCATTTGATGAGACAGTGGAAGCTTAAAGATTGAACTATGCCGAGGTAGGACAAAACTATGTTTTTCTTTGAGTTCTCTTATCCCAAGGATAGGATTAAAATCCTAGAAGCCGAGCCTACAATCATTTTAGAGAAACCTTTTATTATCACTTAGTGGTGTCCCTCCATTGGTACCGCCCATGAATAGGTGCTTTTTACTCTTATTTGGGTCTAATTTTCTAAAATCCTTCTTTTCTACAATCGATAGTTGGTATCAATTAGCAGGCAAGCTTGATTGGTAATTTGGTATGTTTTGATGTTGAAATGGTAAAGAGGGATAGGGTTGTATACACAAGAGCATTGATTGATATTAAACCTGACAAGTTATTTTCATCCATCCTACTTGTTGAAACAACCCTTCGGCAGGTTTCTCTTGTGGATGTAAACTATAAGCGGAAGCCTTATATTTGTACTACGTGTTTCTCTTTTGGTTATTTGGTTTTTTATGCGAGTACCCTTCTGTGTCTGTGCCCCCAAAACCTACTGTAAAGGAAGACATCAAGATTCCCATCTCTTAGGAAATCCCATTGCCGAAAGTAGCTAAGCGCATCTTGGTTTGCAAACCTATCCCTATGCTTGATCATTTTCCTCCCATGGTGTGTGATAACCTACACCTTCCGACATATCGATCCAGAGCCTAGAGTGATTTTCGAACTTGCGTCTGTGCCAAAAAGTTTGAGCTATCGGATTTTTAAACATTATAGAGACTAACAATATAAGAATAAAATCTAAGGCATTCTATATTTTCTGATCTCACAGTGGAAGGAAATAAAATGTAAGCGCTGAAAATAGAAATTTCAGAAAGCAATCTCTGAAATATTGAATTCATATACACTGTTTCCAAAGTACAATATAAGTTCGATAGACATTTAACACAATAGTTACATGAGGGACAACGAAGAATAGTGGAACTCTAACGCTTAGCTCCTTTCTCCATGTATTATGCCAAATCAACCACTGTCCTGCCATCCTGTCATGTGGAAAAATAAATGGAGTGGGTCAGACAAAAGTCTAGTGAATGGGTTACATCATTAATATATGAGGATCACATTCTATTAACTTCATTAATACTCAATGTGACATAGGATGTCCTACTAGTGTCCGTGAATTACTTACCTCATCTATCTAAGGGTAAAGCTTTAAACACACCTACACTAACAACTTGTGAAGGCTTATACTTAGGGTCGATAACTAATCGAACCTCAAGACAACAAATGATCGGCTAATGGCTACTAGTACTATTCCAACATAGTCCTCTTACCGCATCGCATCGAGATCCATCAATAACACAGTATCATGCAGTGCCCGTGATTACCAAGGAACTCATGTTAGTATAGGGAACTCATGTTAGTATAGGGCCACACACCCCATCAGACATTGTCATCAGTGTTGTGCATCCACTGTAGTAACTCCTTTGAGTGCAATTCGCGATAGCATTGCCCCTGTGAAATATCGACCTTGCTGGATAAATAGAATTTATCCAGTCCTGTAATGTCTACCTTTAGGCCATAGGCCCAGGTTCAGGCTGCGCCCAGTTTCGGTCACCGGTCGACCGCTGGTCACTAGAGTGGTCGACCGGTTTCAGTGAACCTACCGACCGGTCGGGGCGTTTGATGTTGTTTTTAATTATCGATTATCATATTTTGTTACTATTAATCATCGCCATCCCCAACCTGATTACAGTTACCTTTAATTCTAATTTGGTATGCACTAACCCTAATTACAGTAAACCCAAATTTTTAGATTTTCAATTCATAATCATTCAAACTTCATATACAATGTATTCAATTGCAGTAACTCAATCTAATCTAGGTTTAGCATCAACAGGGTTATCAATTAACATTTAATTTGAAAAAAGGATCTACTCAACTTAAATCAATTCTTAATTAACAACTATATATTAACCAGATTTAGATTAAAAGAAAGGGGTTATATTCATATAGGTTTTAATCGCTATTAATTTTCCAATCTAAACAAACAATGCTTCCAGTTCAATTTAAAACAATTCTATATCAAAATAGGTTACAATGAAATTAACTACATGTAAATCGTCTTACTAGTCATGAACCCACTCACCTCCGAAAAGAGATATCCCTCTTTGATTTGCGTAGAATCGTCCCTGCTTGGTATAGATCTCTACTTAGTTTGTTTTGATTTGATCCCTTCTTCATTTTCTCTAATTTAATTTTTATTTGTTTTGAAGAAATCTGATTTAAGAAGAAATAAAATTTTGATAGAGTTTGGATATACTGCTTGATTAGTGAATTAGGGTTTTGGTTATGATTATATTTATAACAACACAAAGTAACGTCAACCGTTAATTGATTTTTATTTAAATCCGGGCTGTTAGCCTACCCAAACCCTTGCCCAATATGCATGATAGGTCGACCGCTTGACCTAGAGTGGTCGACCGTTAAGGGTTAACCGGTCAAGGTCACGGTGTCGACCGGTGGAATTTTCTATATTTGATTTTTCTTCCCTTATTTATTATTTAATTAATTTCAATTACAAATTTTCAAACATTAATAACTTTCTTATATTAGCTCTGGTTCCAAAAGGTTATATATGAAAGTTGTCTAGAAAATTGCTACGAAAGCAATGGTGCAAGTTTCGTAGCCAAATTCAGACATTTATAAAGATTCCATTTTTACCCTCCCTTATTTAAATTTAATTCTTTTATTAAATTTCTGGCTAAATTTTCGAGGTGTTACATTCTCCCCATTTAAAAGGATTTCCTCCCTGAAATCTCAAGGAGAAGAAAGTGTAACTCGTACGTACAGAAATTGATACTACATCCATCTACTCATCCATCAACTACTAGTAACCATTATCCTTAATTCAATTTCTAATGCAATCTGTATATGTAGGCATGAAATGCATATGAACCCATACCAATGCTAACATTATGCGATCCCTTGATCTAGTCGACCTCCTAAAATGCAAGTGCTTATGTAGTGCATCCAAATTGCATGCAACATCCCATATAAATATCTTGGCAATCCTACACCCAACCACTCAATCCATATGCAAAAACTGTATTCATATAACTCAACGAAATAAAATAACTTATGGTGTGAGTGTATGCTACTTGAGAATATATTTGCCTAAATGTGCAAAGATCAATCTAATAAATACATCGATTAGCATTTGTCATCCAAAACATGTCCTAATGACCCGTTCGTAACCAATCGTAGCATCCAATTGTCCGTGCCTATAGGGTATACCAACTAGAATCAAGGCACATAAGTAGTTTATACTTATTTAACTAAAACAGAAACATACCGGAAAAGAGTTCTGGATGGGTAGCTCGAATCTTCTGCTCAGGCTCTCATGTACCCTCAACTAGATCGTCTTCCTACCGGACTCTAACCAATTTAGTTATTTTATTGTGGATTCGCTTTGTCCCATCCCAATAATGCGGGTAGGTGCATGGCGAATAAGTGACTTAATTACCCACTTTAACTTCTCCTAACTGACAAAGTTCAACCACAGTAGCTACATTATATAAACACTTCTGCAATTGCGACACATGAAAAACATTGTAAACTCCCGCCAACCCTCTAGGAAGCTCCGCTCCATAGGCTAACTTCCCTACTTTATCCAAAATCAGAAAAGGCCATACAACTCTCAGTGTTAACTTTTTCGAACTACCAACCCAATAACGTATCTAAGCGGCAAGATGCTCATATAGACCATGTCGTCCACCATGGACTTCAACTTCATGTGTCTCCTGTCAGTATATGTTTTCTACCTATCTTATGCAGCCTTATCCTTCTATGGATCAAATCGACTTTCTAAGTACTTCTAACTGGATTGTTATTCTGACCGCACTTATCATTTTTACCATTGGCATGTAACTTAATGTTCGTGCATAAGCAACCCTCTACAACCCTTGTTGTTAACCCAAACAAATTGATGTTGACTTGCACCATACTAGGTAACTTGAGCATAAGTATGCTCCAATGGAACTATAGCCTTATGTAGTCCTCAATGCACATAAACCATGCCTTAAATCCTCTAGTAGGATATCTGACCACTTCATCTTTTAGATGCTAAGGTAATACAACTAAAAATTGGATGGCGTTCCCTCCCATGGTATTTTCTACTTAGCTATTTTCCTTTTTCTTCTCCATTTACCCAAATGTATCCAAACCCGGTGATTTCTTAAATTATTGAAAATAGCATAGCTTCTTTTGCCCTTCGATTCAACTTAAGATATCTCATTTCGGTTATGATTAGTTTCCTCAATCCTTCAGTAATCGTGATACCTAGGTATCACATTTATAATCTGCAAGGATTTATCCTAAAGTTTACAAATAAGTAAATACTCAAGTGTTATATTAGGGCAAACTTGGTCTATTTTACTATTCAAACCAAACAATAAATTTTTTAAATCTAAGTGAAATCCTAAATTTTTATGAAATTGTAACCTAAAATTATTTTAGTGTTGATGGTAATCACCTAAGTGTTACTTCGTTCACATGCAACTGTGATGCAATACAAACTATGTATCCTAAGTCAGTCTTTCATGAATTTTCTTAAATAAATAACCTTCTACCAATCCAATGGATGATTGAAAAGAAATCTACACTACAACAACATACCCTTTCTACAACGGTCAATACCCGTTGTAATAGTGGTTTCGCAACGGGCCAATGCCCGTCTTATTATGTGATGTTGTAATAGACCCAAAAGATTTTACAACGGTTCAAAACCATTGTAGTGAACATTTTTACAATGGTTCTAAACCGTTGCAATAGAATTTTTTACAATGGGCATGGACCGTTGCAATATGCCCTAGCCACAACAGGCATTGACCATTGTAATATATATCTATTACAACTGTTTTTGCCCATTGTTATAATAGATGCAAAATTTTAAAAAAAATTAGGCCATTAATGCTGCATACATATAGATCATACTCACAATTGCTAAAAAGTCAAATTAATTCGCAGCATTTATAAAGTCGCATATTAATTCTTCTTATACATATTGTCACACATTTACAAAACCAGGAAGTAACAAAGAATATACTCCATGATAAATAAGAATATCAGCAATAATTCTAAGTTGTGTTTTTTACAAGCTTGTCAGGGACTCAGATATAACATACCTCTCTACTTCGCCTTTGTCAAACTCCTTCGGGCCAGTATTTCGCCCCCTGCAGGTCAACAATTTGCCTATAATTCAGCATCACTTCTCTACCATGCCGGCACATTTCTCCAACTCCTCAATTCAGGAACTCACAATATAGAAAATTCATCACAGCAACTCAAAAGCATTTCAACACAACAACACTTCAAATATCATCAGTGTTGCTAATTTTACTACTGAACTGGCCTGTAGAATTGCTTCTTCTTCCATTAATTCTTTATCTCCTCTTTATCGCTTTAGCTTGACAGTTTGGATATCCCCAACCAAGCTCATTCCATTCTCTCTAATGCTAAAGACTAAAACAAGGCTGGCCTACAGCAACATCTACAAACATTACCTTGGCTTGCATCTTCAGCAACTTTAATCTTTGCATCAATGTTTATTAATATTAACAGTACATTGTCTTGCAACTATGAACGATACTTTTGCCTTACATCTACAAACAGTACCGTGGCCTCCAACATTTTCCATACCTGTACCTTGGCAGTACAAAACATGAGTTCATATGTATTTTGATATTCTTCATTTTCACGAAATATTTATATTTTATCAGATTATCAGTACAAAAAAATTTGTATTATATCAGATTATTAGTACAAAATATTCTCCATTTGCACAAATATGTGTGTTATAGAGTAGGGCCGACATATGATATTTAATTATTGTAAAGCTTTTATCATTTTTGCAAAAAAATAAAAGTCACCCAGTAAACACGATAGACCAGGAATGACCTTCAATGTAGAAAGATTCTCCAAGAACCTTTTTTTGCATTACATTTAGTTTTATAACTGCATGATACCACTAATTTTATATTTATCGTATAAATATTTCCTATATTCTAGTTTCTAATAATGTATCAAATGAAAATTCTTTGCCACCTTTGTTTGAAGCAGATTTAGCACTATAGAGTAGTGCATTCTTCTGTGATGAAATTCAATTTTTGGGAAAATCAATTTTTTGAGAGCTTGTATTTATAGAAGTAAACCTAATTGATAAGAAGAGTTTCTATAGTAACTAATCATGCATTACTGCTAAATATACATTATTGCTATGCATTTTTAAAGAATTTTTTTATCTTTGGTACCACATATAAGTTTTCTTTTTAATACCTTGATGGAGAAAGTGCTTGAGTTACCAATCTTAGACTTCTTGCTATTCCCATTGTTTATTCTTTCTATTGGTGCCTCTTCCACTTTCCATTGTCTAGAAAAAATAATAATTATGCCAACTTTCCATTGTCAATCACTGTATCAGTAGATTCAGGATTATAAGAAGATGTTTGCATATGTTGTGTTACTGTTGCAAGTTTGGTATAAGTTGATGTTTGCTTTAAACAAAGGAAAGATATGTACATGCTGCAGATCATAAGAGAAGGTAACAAAAGCATCCTGGAAGATCTATTTGGAAGTCTTATGATTTCTATACCCTGAAATATGAGAAAGAGCTTAGCACAATCTACTGTTGTGTAGTTAAAGAGGAAAAAACAAATAATATGTCTAATACAATCTATATTTTATGGTATAACCATATCAGTTTATTAGAAATTAGAAGGTTACAGTCTAATCGAAAGGCTAGTGTCAGCGTTAAAGTCATACATATTATTTTATTAAAGTCATATAGTCTAATCCAAAGGCTAGTGCCACATAATCTATAAATATATTCACTTGGATTAAGTTAAGCCTAACAAATTCAGAGAAGGTGATGTACATTTTTTTGTTAATATTAATATTTGAATTGTTTAGTCTTTCTTTCTTGACTATTTGGAAAGAACCGATGTTTTGTATTAGAGTATATGTTAGAACCTATGACATCATCTCTGATAAGAAATTTCAATTCTTCAAGCTCTGTATATTTATTTGTACAAGTTCAGGTGATATATATTTTTACTTACATGTTAGAACCTAACACTTAACTATCTATTAGTTCTTCAGGGCCAAAAATAGGTGAACTTGATATATAAAAACATACCATCAGCACTTCCAGTTATGAAAAACTCAGCAGTTGATATGACAACATGAGTAACCACATCTCTATGCATATAACTCTTCTCATACCTAAAGTGAATTCATAAATCAACTGCTAGAAGCAATTACTAAAAATAAAGAGAAAGATAGAATTCGTCTCTCCTTATTCATCAAATGGGAATAAAGAAATGAAATATAGATTCACCTATAGTTTGCCCATTTACCTTCTAATGGGAAATCCAATAAAACACAACTTAGAAACTAAAATATAGTATACTAAATATTAAATCAATAAATCACATATGAGAAAAGGGAAGAGAATTGAGAAAAGCCTGTTCAAAATTTGAGAGGCCGTATTTGACAGCAAACAGGGAGCTAGGGCTGATGACTAGCTCATCGTCAACGGTGACTTCCGATACATCGACCATGGCAGCTCTATTTTGTGGTTCTTCTTCTTCCATTAAGTGGATTATGCGAGATCAAGATTGGATGGACTAGAAACAAAGACTTAGGCTCCAGATCTAGATCTCAACGGCAACAGCTCTAACATTCTAGCTCTTCAAAAGACGGTGGCAGCAGTGTTGTCTGAGCTGCGGTAGTGTTGATTCAGGTAGCGCAATTTATTAAGGAGATGATATATTTTTTTTGGAGGAGAACACGAATTCATTTAAGTGGAGTAGTGAATATTTTAATAGAAGAAGAAAGAGGAGATTTATGAGGCGGACGAGAGGATGAACTCAATGAAGGAGGTGCTGAAGCCGTGCGGAGGAAATTGCCATGGAAATTGAAATTTAGGGTTAAGAAAAAGGAAAAGCAGGAAGTCAAAATTTTGGAGGCAATGGAGTGAAGTAGCCCGCTAACCAAAATAAGAGCAGTAACAAATATTACCATAAACTTTCATTTTTGAATTTTAGGAAAATCTCAAAAAAAATTAACTTTATGAATATTTCTAAATTTCTTTTAGAAAATTTAAAATTTTTACTTTTTTTGAAACATTAAATATAATTATTAAATATTAAATACTAATAACTGGATAGTAAGATTAAGTCTATTGGAATACTAATCAAATCCTACTATGATGTCTAAAATAATTGAAGGCAACAACGATCAGCCGAAAAGAGTTGTTGAAAATTGGCATCTACTACAACATGCGTAAGAAAATAGTTGTAATAGGCATCTATTACGATGGGCAGACAGAGCTGAAAACTGATATCCAGTACAACCGGCTGAAAAATGTTGTAATAGGAACTCTAGTAGATCTATATTACAACAAGCCGAAAACTGTTGTAATGGATCAATATTACAATGGGTCAGAATCGTTGTAATAGAGCTGAGAATGGTATCTATTACAATGGACTAGGAACCGTTGTAATAGATCTGTATTACAAGAGGACAGAACTGTTGTAGTAGAGCTGAGAATTGGAATCTATTACAACGGGTCGAAAACTGTTGTAATAAGACCATATTACAATGGGCTAGCTGACAAGGTTGTAATAGGTAAACTTGAAGATGAAAAATTGCAACTATTACAACGGGCTTAAGAAGACCGTTGTAAAAGTTGTATATTACAATGGTTTTTTTGGGCCCATTGTAAAACATGAGTTGTAAAAGGATAGTTTTATTGTAGTGTTATTATCCTTTCCTCCAAATCCTACTGAAAATTTCCAAATCTTATTTTCGATGAAAATGGCCTTCGCATTTTTAATGAATGCAAATAGAAATATATTTTTCTTAATGGAAACCCAATCCTTGAATTAACCATTCCTTGCACAAACTTGACTCCAACTCCCTTTTGGACATCTTTTGTAGTTTGAACTTCCAAAATATGCCATTCTCATCTCATTAATGGGACATTTTCTCCAAAAGTAACTTCTCATCCTCTTATTCCAACTGTTTTATGGTCGAGACAACTCAATATGGAATGGTGCCCTTCCATTTAATCCGATGGACATAATGGCTAATACTTAACTAACACCGTACCCAAAAACTCATCTAGGAACATCTAAAATGGACGATGTCCTAGCCTAGTAAACATCTTACGAAACTCATGTCATATCATCCCCAATAACATACTTGTAGTTGCTATGACAACTCAAGTACCAACTTTACCAACTTCTTTATAAATATCATCGTATAACGTATACTATAAGACAACAACCTACTTGCTTGGTTACCTATAATTCACTAAGCCAAAAATAACATGCTTGGTACCTATAATTCCCAAGTCAAAAGCAACATGTGTGGCGTAACGTTATCCGAAATGTTGGATTAACACCACCTACCCAGAAGTAATCCCAATCGTCTTCCTCTTTCGGCAAACAAGTAATACTTTAGGGGCCTATAATATATAAACAACTTAATCACCTCCAAGACTTGAGAGCAAAATAATAGCTATCATCTCAAGATCATGGGTTAGTAATTCTTCTTGTGTACTTTCAACTATTGGCTAGTATAACGAACAACTCTACCCATTTGTATCAAAATAGCATCCCTTCCTGTACTGTAAGCATTAATATACACAACAATCGCCTTCGAACTATCAAGCGGTACTAAAATAGGTGTATTATAAAAGCCTAGTGGATCGTATCTAATATGACTTGTGTATTATTATGTGAATGTATACCAATATATGAGCTAAATACACAAATATGACAAAGTATAAAAACAAGCACACTAGTGTTTTTATACTGGTTCTGACTTCCCGTCCTACATTCAGTCCCGAAGCTCTCCTTCGGTATTTCACTAAACAATAACCCTCACTTCACCCAGAGGAATAGGCTGATACAAAATTATTCCTTTGACAATCTTATGTACAATACAACACGGATATTGACTGATAGTACAATTCTTTCTATAATCTCCTTTGGATGATAATGAGTGTGAGTTGCTTGGATTTATAGGAAATAATCTAACCAAAATATATAGATTTTGGTTGAAAGTGATTGAGAATATTAAGTCAATGATAGCACAAGAGAATATACGTATAGAAGTTAGAGAATAGTAAATCAAGTTAAGTTAAAATCACAATCGGTTGAAGTATTTATAGAATCAAAGAGTTGTATTTGAAAGTTATGACTTCTTGAAAGATTACCCTTTGATTAATGATTGCAACTCTCATAGGAGGAAGAAGTTTGTTCGAAATAGAGGGAAGCATCTATTCAAAAACGATAGTTGCAATTTTCTATTTACAGGCCGAGACGGTACACAGACGTCTGTCCTTATATCACAAACGTCTATGGATGTCTGAAAATAATAAACGGAGAATTGTCATAGATGTCTATGACAAAGTGATAGACGTCTATCATATTGTGAAGTATAAAATCAGAGTAGTTTGTTAGTAAGATTTGTCAATATGAAATTGTGTGTTTTGATCACTCAAGGAGATTGTACAACATATATCTATGACTATAATACAATAATATGACTTTACTTTTAAATAGTACGATCCATCTTTCTTCAATTATCTGTGAGCTATGATTTTAGTATGCAATGTGATCTTCTTCTAGTATATATGCTTGTAATACGATAAGATATATCCTGTATATGTGATTGTATAGTTGTTGTCATTGAAATCGCAGAATAGAGGTTCTAACATTCTCCCCCTTTTTGATGATGACAACTATACAATAGTTAGTCATAAATAATAAAAAGATAACTCCCCTTAAACGTTATCTCCCCTATGTATATGCACATTTATCTCCCCTTTTGGCATTATCAAAAAATTAGAATAGCAGAAATGAACTAAAAACAAAGCTGTAAAAATCATGATGAAATAGTTAGGGAAATAACAACATCAGTAATAGTACGAATGAATAACAAAGAACAAAAAATAAACAATCCTAAAATTGCAAGGAATAGTTACTGATAGTCATGATAATTGTAATTACATAAATCACCATAATTATCAGAATAGTCATGGTTGGTGAACGAAGTAGAATGATAGTTTTTTGGCCATTGCGTATATTCCTCATTTTCACGAATAGATAATCCTTGAAATGTCGAAAGATTCATTTGTTGTGGCACTGAAGGATCAGGACAAGACATATCATCGTGATCTTCTTGTTCTTCTTCCGGTTCTTCCTATATAATAGTGTTCCCTCGACCTTGTTGAGAACTACCTCCATAAGAAGATGTTCTATGAGGATTCTAACCAGGAGTCTGGGCTGAAGGAGGTGGTGTTGGAGAAGGAGAGGGGGATAATCTAGAAGATAATATACCACGAACTTTTCTCATAACTTTTCCTAAAGTGGAAACAACCTTTTCCAAAGTTTTCTCCATTTTAGTCATTCATGTAGAAAAAGATCGTTCCAAGGCGACCATTTTATTCGGCAAAGATTTTTGATTTTTCTCCAAAGTTCTCTGATTGACCGTGATCAAATTTTTATTTTAAAGAATTAACTAACAAATGTATTCAATTTGAGTCGGTTCAGCGCCAGCTTCATAAATCTTTGAATCAGAATGATGTTCGGTAGTATGATGAGAGGAACCAGATTATTGTGGAGGACGATGTGATTGAGCTTGTTGTGGAGGAGGAGGTGCTTTAGCCTGTTGTGGAGGAACCAGATGCATTTGTTATTGTTGTTGATTAGTCCATTGAGCCAGAGACACGATTGGAGGTGGTCTTTCGGGAAGATGCATTAAGGATAAAAACCTTGTACCACTTTCTTTGACGGGAATTTCTTCGAAATGAGAAATATAAGAAGATATTCTGAGGCCTTGTAAAAGACGCATGATGTATGGATCACATATATTTGTGCGCCGGTGATGAGACCAAAAGCTTTTAATTTCATCATGAACAAATTTAGCCTAATTTACTTAAATTCCACCAAATATAGCATATAGGGCTTTCTGATCATTTTCATATATTTGCTCATGACTTCGTAACCGAGGAATTATCAAATTAATTATCATACGATTTAATGACCTAGTTTTTTGTCGTAGATAAACAGATTTTCATTGCGGCATTATATCTTTCCCAATTTGACATGTAACTTCGTCACGTGGCAGATTTCTTTGATCAGGAATTTCCTCTAAGTCAAGTCCAATAGAGGAACAATCGAGTAAACAACAAATTGTGTTCAAGCTAATTTTCAAAACACGACCGTATACGCTAGTCCATAACCAACCATCTTCATTTTTAGGTGTCCAAATATCATTACTGCATAAGTTTGCATAAAATAAAGACGGCCAATTGATTAATTTGTATCTTATTTTTATCGAAATTGATTAACTCTCGACAACCGGAGGCGATGGTGAGTTCTTGAAGATCATATTCTCCAAATTTGCATACTCGGAGAATGGACCAGAATGAAGTCTCTTTTTCTTTAGCTCTTCGAATCTTTTTGCAGTTGGAGTATTTCGAAGCCATTCTTGAATATGGGCATCAATTGACAAGATGGGTTTGAGAAGAAGAAGACTAACCCCTCTTTGATCTCTTGTTAACTGGATTTTTCGCTTTGGGAGCCATTTTTGACAAATTAGGGTTTTAGGAAGCTAGGGTTTTTTGAGTGGGAGTTTTATATTTGAAGTAGATTAGGTAATAGTTGAAGAGTTGGGCAAAAATATATATATGTGAAGATCCATTTGTAACAGCTGAAACTTAGCTCAGACGTCCGAGGAAGAGTGACAAACGTTTGAGATCACTCATGATTGTTTTTTCGAGAAATTTGACAGACGTCTGTCTCGTCTTCACAGACATCTTAAAAGGGCAGAGTTGAATTTTTAAGTTTATTGTTTGAACCTTTTATTTTTAACTGAATATTTTCATAGAATCATCATAATAAACGATTATTATAATCAATAAACATACAAAAATTATATATTATATGGTTTACATTTTTATTTCTATATATACACACACACATATGTATATATAGAGTTAATCATATGCTAAAGAATTTTTGAATTCAGGTTGATCCCAAGAGTTTATGTTAGTTTGCTTATCTTAAGGCTTACGTGGAGGCCAACTTGGGCGAGCCGGAGTATCAGTCTAGTCTTAGTTTGATGGCCCTGCCTTCCATAAATTTCTTAGAGTAATGTTATAATTTTTTACAAGAGTTTTTATTAAACGAGGAGATTTTTTATGTATGCAATTTTTTGTTGGTGAATGGCCACAAATTGCTCGAATACATTTTTCATGAAAGTTAAGATGATATCCTTGACGCCGTTGCTCGTAATACATTTCTCGTAGAACTCCTATCATTTCTTATTGATAGTGATATATTGCATCAACTTTAGTATTGAGAGATGTTGATTCAAGATCAATCGCTAGCTTTCTTTTCCTTAGGAGAGCAGCCAGTGTGATATGTAGGTGATTCCATAATATTTAGTGTGGCTGATTGAATTGACAGAGATGTGGTTTTTGTTGGTGATACATAGATGTTATTTGATGAAGGTGAGCTATAGTTGATAGTTGAATAAGTGGAGTCGTGATCAGAAGACATGTTTAGTTTTTGTAAATTTATAAATAATATTTTTGTTTTATTTTTATTTAATCATGTACAAATAGAATGTATAGTCTATTTATAGTTATAACTTTGTATGGATTGATCTGTTTTAACCATAAATTTGTTAACGGTTTTTTATGGTTGTTAAAAGATTGACTGAAACAAATTCAAGTTAAAATTTTATATAGAGAAATAATGTTCAAAATTTTATAATGATGAATAAATGTGACATATATTTATTAATTAGTTCATTAATTGAACATATACCAAGGTCTCTTTGTAGCTTTATAAAAGTTGATTGACATTGTGGTTTGATGAAAATATCAGCAATTTGATTCTCAATGTTAACATACTCAAGAGAAATAATTCCTTTTTTACATTATCTCTTAAAAATGGCGACGAATGTGGATATGCTTTGTATGAGAATGATTAATTAGATTCTTAGATAAATTTATATCACCGGTATTATCACAATATATAAGAGAGTTAGTTATAATTTTACCAAAATCTTAAAGTGTTTGTTGCATATAAATTACTTGTGCACATGCTAAGGCTGCTTAGATATACTCGGATTCACATGTCGAGAGAGAAACACCGTTTTGTTTTTTACTAAACCATGAAACCAGAGACTGACTGATGAAATGACATGTGCCACTCGTACTTTTTCTATCTGTCTTGCAACCACCGAAATCTGCATCGCTATATGATACAAGTTTGAAAGGGCTGTTGTTACCTGGATGATTGGCCCAGCTACAGGATGCTGACCATATAGGCTTTTGTTTCAATCTAGGTGGTTCAGCCCAAATAAAAGGATTGAGTGTCGCTCGGTTTAGGATGGAAGTGCACCGTTCGGCCAACAACCTTCGTTCGAACGGCATCGCTCGGCTTCCTTCGTTCAGCCTGGATATGTGGTTTGGCCTACATACCGTTCGGCCAACAACCTTCGTTCGAACGGCATCGCCCGGCTACCTCCGTTTGGCCTGGATATGTGGTTCGGCCTACACTGCTTAGTAACTATCGTCCGGACAGTTTGAGGAGACGAGGTGGCTTGGTCTGGAAGGTCCAGTGAATGTCATTCGGTCGGGGCTAGTTCGGCGTGAGCGTTCGGCATATCTACTTCATGGAGACCAGCATCAAGGTAAGGGGTTTAGTACCGTTCTATTCCAGGTTCCACCATGAGTTGCTCTGAGTCTTTTGAGGATGTACTTCAAGACATTTGATAAACGACCACCGACCGGCCATGATGGGCCGACATCTCTCGATCGGCATGTCCCGTTCGACATGACTCGTTCGAGATCCCTGGCTCGGTGCGCAGAAGTCACTTACTACGGGCCGAAGTACTTTGTTCTTGGGCTTGTGAAGGAAGTCCAACCTATCTTCGCCTATAAATAGAGGGGCAGGGGCACAGTGAAAAGGGACTTTTTTTTGGGAACTTCGGGGAGACTCTGCCATTTTCAAGGCTCATTTATTTTCTGTTCAAACTTGTATTCAAGTCGTTGGTGTACGGATTGTATCTGTATTCAATTATTTGGAAAAGCAATAAAGATTAAACTCAAAGTGGACGTAGGCAGTTACGCCGAACCACTATAATTCTGGTGTTCTCATTTTTTATTGCTCTTACTGCATTCTATTGCGATATTCCTCAGTTTTAATTTATCTTCTTTATTAATATCTCTATAAAACTCTATTCAAGGGTGTTAGTGACCAATTTTGGTGCTAACATTTTAGTGCTTTCACTAAGAGCTCATTCTCAGGTTATTAGGATCTACTTTGTAGCTACTGGATTGAAGAAATCCCCCGAAGGAGATCCAAGTCATTCACAGGAAGTCCATTGATTCTACTCAAAGTTTCTACCAATAACTCTACAATGGGAAGACCACGAACTAGATCAGCCTCTCACAATGTGGATGTCAACGAGACCGCCAGCGTCCAGCAAATAGGACCCAGTAATCAACAAGCTAATCTTGGCGCAGGGACCATAGCCGCCCAAAACCAAATGGAAGCTGTCACCAGGACAGAGTTCAACGTGATGATGAGAGAACTCATGGAAAGTAGGAGACAGCTTAACGAGCAGATTCAAGCTAACACCAACCTCATGACTCAACTTACTCAACAACAGCATCAGAATGTTGGAGGAAGTCCCGCTTCCTACTCCTCGTCCGACAGCTCTGCTTCATCTGATGAACCTCCCAGGCGCAGACGCCGTAGAACTAAAACAACACAAATAGGTACAGCGCACCAGGGGAATCACGCTCAAGATGAAATAATAAACCTAGGATCTGGAGCGCGAGTGGAAGCTGGACGACTAGCTCACCAAGGTCGTGACGAGGTAGGTCCCTAGGATACGCATTTGGTAGACCGCCAATAGAGGAGGCACCAACCGGACCGGTCCTGCAGGACGGATTCCAATTTGCCATCCTTCATACAAACCCCAGACCTATCAGCTGTGGTCAGACATTTGATGAGAGAGAATCAAGGCTTATCAAATGATGATTGGGGGATATCTAGGAGTCATACTCCATTCACAGATGCTATCTTACAGGCTGAGTACCCCAGGAAGTTTAACATGCCGACTATTCCGGCCTACGAAGGAAAGACTGATCCCCGACAGCATGTGATGAGATATGAATGGATGATGGACTCAGCTAGAGCGAATGATGCAACTAAATGTAGATGTTTCCCAATAACTTTATCTAGGATCACTACCATGTGGTTCACCCGACTTCCTCCGCGATCTATTTCCAATTTTGATGAGTTAGCGGTGAACTTTGTGGAGCAGTTCAGGATTCATGCCACTTGTCCCAAGGATGTTATGTCCTTGTCTAGTGTAATTCAGGCCCCAGGGGAATCGTTAAAGGATTACTTGCAAAGGTTCCACGTTGCTGCTACTAAAGTGAGCAACCCAAATGACCATGCCATTTTGATGGCCGTAATGCGAGGAGTAAATTCAGATTCTGAGTTTGGTGATTGGCTGGCAAGAAAGCCTCCGGCTACGCTGGAACGTTTTTATTCCAAGGCACACCAATTTATAAGAAGGGAGGAAACTAGGTGGACGAGGCAAGACAATGCACCAGTACCTGGCAAGGAGACTGTGCCGAGCAACATTGCTGTAAAGCAATCTGGTGACAACTCTGGAAAAGTACAAGTCAATGTTCAAAACAAGCCTGAACAATCTAAAGAATCCGGTAGGGAAAATCCTGGAAAGAAAAGGGAAGCCGGAAAGTGGAAACCAAGGATCCCAACTTACAACGGTACACTCCTCTGAATGCATCTCTGGAGAATATTTACTTGTCAACTTGTAATACTTTCCAATATCGAAAGCCACGACCAAAAGAGTCCACTGAGGAGAAAAAGCGGATTGGGAAGTATTGCCGCTTCCATGAGACTTACGGGCACAATACCGAGGAGTGTAGGCACCTCCATGATGCGATTGAAAAGCTGATTCGACAAAAGAAGTTGCAGGAGTTTGTTAAGAATCCACAGGAAGGCAGACAAGGAGCATCCGACCCCAATCGCGGGCAGGCTCCACATCGACCTGAGGAACCCGCTCGGACCGTAGGAAGATTGATCATAAACACAATAACTGGTGGGCCTCACCCGACAGACAAGAATTGGAAAGAAATGGAGCATTATGCTAGTTCCCTAAAACATGCAGATTTTGAATGTTGCTCAAACATGGAAGATGGAACTCCGGCTAAGCAACAGCAAATGATGACGGATGATATAGTGTTTAGAAGTAGAGATGCCGATCAGGTGGAGGCACCTACCATTGACCCGATGGTCATCTCGGCCAATATCGGGCTAGCGTTTGTGAGAAGGATACTGATTGACTGTGGAAGTTCTATTAACATCATCTTTAAAAAGGCGTACGACCAAATGAAGATGGAGACAAAGGATCTAAAGCCATCTAAAGCCCGCATTCATGGCTTTAATGGTGCTGCCACTGCTGCAGTGGGTTATGTTGAATTGCCAGTTGAACTTGGAGAAGGTGAACGTAGAAGGGTACGGATTCTGCCGTTCATCGTTTTGGATGTCGATTCCTAGTACAATGTGTTTTTGGGATGACCGGCCCTGGCAGAGTTTAGGGCAGCTTTGGCCCCATGGTGTTTAACTCTAAAATTTCCGACAGAAAGTGGAGTTGGCATAGTGCATGGCGATCAAGCGACTGGTCACGCATGTTATGTGGTTGAGCTGAGAGAGGCTCAGCGAAGAGAGAAGGGAAAGGTTGTGGATAGCTTCGTCCGCATCCGAGTTGCAGAAGATTGACAAGTATTGTCCGAGCCTTGGCTCGGGCAACATGATCGGATCTATAGAGACATAGATCCAAGAGATGACGATGAGGAACCCAAGGAGGCAAAAGTAGCACCGGTTGAACTGACAATTGACATTCTAGTCAGCCATGATGATCCATCGCGAGTACTTAAGATTGGATCACAACTTGACCCCTCAATGATCGAGGATCTCACTAATTTCCTCCGAGCAAATCTGGATGTTTTCGCTTGGACACATTCTAATATGTGTAGGATTTCTCCCACCATTGCGAGTCATATGTTGAACATAGACCCAAAATACATGCCAATAAAGCAAAAAAGGAGAGGGGATGGACCTGGAGAGGTCTGCCGCTCTCAGAGAGGAGGTGGAAAAACTCAAAGCCAATGGTTTTGTCCGCGACTCCCTCTACCCTGAATGGGTATCTAACCTCGTGCTAGTGAGAAAAGCGAATGGGAAATGGAGGACCTGTGTTGATTACTCAAACTTGAACAAGGCTTGCCCTAAGGATAGTTTCCCTTTACCCAGAATTGACCAGCTGGTCGATTCAACTGTTGGGCATGAGTTGTTATCATTTTTGGACGCGTACTCGGATACAATCAAATACCGATGCACATTCTGGATCAGGAACACACTAGTTTTGTCACGGACGTTGGGCTGTACTATTATGTAGTGATGCCTTTCGGATTGAAAAATGTGGGAGCGACCTATCAACGTCTGGTGAATCGGATGTTTAAAGACCAAATCGGTAGGACGATGGAAGTCTATGTAGATGACATGCTCGTGAAGTCATGACAGTCAAACGACCACATTCGAGACTTGGCGGAAATGTTTGATATACTCAGGTATTACGAAATGAAAATCAATCCTTTGAAGTGTTCCTTTGGCGTTGCGTTAGGGAAATTCTTGGGTTTCATCGTTCACGCACGAAGAACTGAAGCTAACCCAGAAAAGATTCAGGCTATTCGAGACATTCAAGTGTCCAGAACTATAAAGCAAGTACAGAGCCTGAACGGAAAAGTGGCCGCGTTGAGTCGATTCATATCCAGAGCGACCGACAAGTGCATTCCTTTCTTCGATGTAATAAAGAAAGGGAAGATAAATTTTGAATGGACGCCCAATCGCGAGGATTCATTCCAAGCTCTGGCAAGACATTTGGAAAGTCCCCCGGTGCTGTCGAAGCCTATAGACCATGAAGTGTTATATGTATATTTGGTCGTATCTCAACATGCCATTAGTACGGCTTTGGTTCGCGAGGAGGACCGAGTTCAAAAGCTGGTGTACTATGTCAGTAAACGTTTAACAGGGGCAGAAAGAAATTATCCTAAAATGAGAAGCCATCCTACTGCTTGGTGATTGCATCACGCAAGCTTCGTCTGTACTTTTAGGCATACCCGGTCAGTGTTTATACCGATCAACCTCTACAATAGTTGCTCCAGCGACCAGAAACCTTTGGAAGTTTGCTAAAGTGGAACATCGAGTTAAGTCAATTCGATATCACCTACCTTCCACGGAGGGCTATCCAAGGACATGCGTTAGCTGACTTTATTGCAGAATTCACAATACCTGTCGAGCAAAGTAATGAAGACATTACTCCCCCCATACGATGGAAGTTATACACCGATGGGGTGTCAAATGACCGTTGTTCTAGAGCCGGTGTTATTCTTGTGACCCTTGAAAACTGATCTATTTGTTATGCTTTGAAGCTTGATTTCCCAACTATGAATAACGAAGTAGAGTATGAAGCATTACTCGCTGGCTTAAAACTTATCAGGGAGCTCGGAATAAAAATGGTTGAAATTTTTTATGACTCTCAGTTGATGGTGTACCAAGTGCGAGGAGATTATCAAGCAAAAGGGCAGAGGCTTGCTCCATACCTCGCTCAGGTTCAAGAACTTTTGGCAAACCTTGAATATTACGATATTTCGCATGTCCCACGTGAACAAAACAGGGAAGCCGATTCATTAGCAAAATTTGCAAGTACTGGCGATGCACAACAGATGGGCTTGGTTCCTGTTGAAGTTTTGCAATTTCCAAGTATAAACGAGATGGAAATAGACTTTCTGCTAGAAGCAGAAATTGAAAAGGAGTCATGGATGACCTCATTCAAATAATACATACTTTATGGGACTTTGCCCGATATAAAGAATGAAAGACGACATGTCATTCGTAAAGCTTCACGATATATAATGCAAGATGGAATAATGTATCGGAAGGGATTCTCGGTTCCCTTACTCCGGTGCATCGCCCATGATGAGATAAAATGAGTCTTGAGGGAAGTTCACGAAGGAGAATGCAGTGACCATACAGGGGGGCAGACCCCCAGCAAAAAAGATCCTCCGCTACGGATACTACTGGCCGACTGTAAATCGGGATGCTGCGGATTACATAAGAAAATGCGAAAAATGTCAAAAGTTTGCGAAAATCCTGAGAGCTCCGCCAGCGGAACTCACACAAATGGTTAGTCCCTGGCCATTTGCGATTTAGGGGATCGATATAATCGGTTCCTTACCAATTTCCAGAGGTGGTGCAAAGTATGCAATTTTTTCGGTTGATTACTTTACTAAGTGGGAAGAAGCAGAGCCTTTAGCTACGATCACCACCAAAAAAGTAATTAATTTCGTTGTACGAAACATCATATTCCGTTTTGGCCTCCCATGAACTATCATCACGAACAATGGAACTCAATTTGAAAGTAGAGAGTTCAAAGAATTTTGCCAAAAATATCACATTGAGAAAAGGTTTTCGGCGGTCGTTCATCCTAAAGCGAACGGACAAGTGGAAGCCGTAAATAAAATAATCAATTCCATATTAAAGAAACGATTGGAAAAGGCTAGAGGCAAGTGGGTGGATGAGCTTCCGACAGCGCTCTGGTCTTACAGAACCACCCACAAGTCCGCAACTGGCCATACTCCATTCACCTTGGCATAGGGCACTAAAGCTGTGATACCCGTGGAACTTGAAGTTCCTTCTCATCGGGTAACTTATTATGATCCCAAGACGAATCAGAACCTCCTATTGGAATCACTGGACTTTGTTGACGAAAAACGTGAAGAAGCTGATTTAAGAGCAGCTACACAAAGGCACCGAGTTGCTCGATATTATAATGAAAAAGTTCGACCGAGAATTTTCAATGTGGGTGATCTCGTTTTGAAGCGAGTTTTTCCGACCCCATCACATCTGAATCCCACATGGGAAGGTCTGTATGTCATCGAACAGAGGCTTGGAGAAGGAACTTTCAAGCTAGCGACCGTAGATGGCGTGACACTTCCTCGTGCATGGAATAGCGAGCATTTGCGTCGTTATTACACCTAGTCTATTTCTTTTTGCATTTTAGTTGCAATTATTTCCAGTGTATGTCCATTTTGTTGTTTTTAGTTTTTGGCATGTAATAAGACAATTCAGTTTGTTTCCATTTGTTATGATCAATAAAGGCTTGAAGCCGTCTTTTCCATGAACTATTGATGTTTCCGTATAGTACAATTCTGTGACGAAAATTAAATTGCGTTATTCTGTCTGGCGTATGAACGCACACCCAAACTTGAAAAATCTCTAAGTCCCCAGAGTGCGGACTAGAGTACTCTGAGTCCCCAAAGTGCGGACTAGAGTATAAACGACTTGAAAAAATCTATAAGTCCCTAGAGTGCGGACTAGAGTACTCTGAGTCCTCAGAGTGCGGACTAGAGCATAAACGATGAAAAAATCTCTAAGTCCTCAGATTGTAGACTAGAGTACTCTGAGTCCCCAGAGTGCGTACTAGAGTATAAATGACTTGAAAAAATCTCTAAGTCCCCGGAGTGCGAACTAGAGTACTCTGAGTCCCCAGAGTGCGGACTAGAGTATAAACGACTTAAAAAATCTCTAAGTCCCCGGAGTGCGGACTAGAGTACTCTGAGTCCCCAGAGTGCGGACTAGAGTATAAACGACTCAAAAAATATCTAAGTCCCCAGAGTGTGGACTAGAGTACTCCGAGTCCCCAGAGTGCGGACTAGAGTATAAACGACTTGAAAAAAATCTCTAAGTCCCCAGAGTGCGGACTAGAGTACTCTGAGTCCCCATAGTGCGTACTAGAGTATAAACGACTTGAAAAAATCTCTAAGCCCCCATAGTGCAGACTAGAGTACTCTGAGTCCCCAGAGTGCGGACTAGAGTATAAACGACTTGAAAAAATCTCTAAGTCCCCGGAGTGCGGACTAGAGTACTCTGATTCCCCAGAGTGTGGACTAGAGTATAAACGATGAAAAAATCTCTAAGTCCCCAGAGTGCGGACTAGAGTACTCTGAGTCCCCAGAGTGCGGACTAGAGTATAAACGACTTGAAAAAATCTCTAAGTCCCCGGAGTGCAGACTAGAGTACTCTGAGTCCCCAGAGTGCGGACTAGAGTATAAATGACTTGAAAAAAGCTCTAAGTCCCCAGAGCGCGGACTAAAATTGAAGCAATTCAGAAAACTCCGAGTCACGTGGAAATGAGCAAGTACTTGCCTGACCCACATGACTTTGGATTTCAAACACAAGACGGATGGTGAAGCTAATCATCGAACATCATCAAAAAAAAAACAAAAATTTTATTCAGTAATCCCAAAACAGAATTCCACTACAATTCCTCCTAAACTCGGAATTAAAAGTCTATTAACATCGACTATGAAAACAAATAGAAATAATACATAATTCGGGCTTATTCACGTCAAACGAAGCATGATAGCTACTTCTTCGACTTCTTCTCCTTCCTCGGTTTCTCTGAGGACTCTTTCCCCGAGCGTTTCCTCCCGGATGCCTTGCTAACTAGGGAAGCGGTGCCCGGAGAAGGGAGAGGGACTTCCAGCGGTGAGGTCCCACCGAGAAGAATAACCTTCAAAGGCCTATTCAGTGGATCATCAAGTTCTACCACCTAAGTCTCAGCCTTGATCTCGGCTTTCTTCTTCTGCTCTTCCATGATTTGCTCCTCCATGCTCAATTTGGAAGTATGTTCGGAGGCACCCGTAATTTCAACTTCATCATGTTCCTCTACGGGCGATGGATTTTCGGACTTGTCTTCATCAAGCGCTTCATTCACCTGAGCGTCAGGTCCGGGAATTTCCCTAGTTTGAGTAGCCTCTCCCATTTTCTCCTTCTCCGTGGCAACATCGCTCTTTGGAGTAGGTTCAAGTTCAAAATGACCTACATGAAGTCATAAAAAGAAAATGTTATGATGCGGCTATTACACGCCAGATACGATTATCATTTAGACTCTAGAAAGAGAAGTTGTGTACCGGTTTCTGGCTAACTCTCGACCATTCTGGGAGTTTCGCCCTACGGAATGGGAGATAGAACGTGAATGTTAAGTCCAGGGTCCTCTGGGTCATAGCCAATATGTTGCTCGAAGGGGTCAAGTGATGGGCAACTAGATGGCTGAGTAGGGGGAGGAACCGGAAACTCGGTTCCAGATGGACCGGCGATGGCATCTTTTCCTTTTGATAAGGGGGAGTCTCTGCTGTAAAGAGCCTTCACCGCAGACAAGTCCGAAGGCTCATTCCCCCGAAGAAATTCCTTCACTAAAGCTCCTTCGTCAATCTCTTCCATTCCCAACTCAAACTTTTTGATTTTGATTAAACTGTCCCATGCTTCGGCCAAAGATTCAAGATAACCCTCGCCAAGGAATGTTAAGTCGCGATGCATGAGAACTCGAGCATTATATTCGGCTATGAGTGGATCAAACATACACTTGATTTCCTCCTTACCAGCCTCAGTAGCCGCCTCAAGGCGAGAATCAATTCCTGAGAGCGCTATTATTTTACCCTCCTCACAGGCTTCGTCCTTCAGCGCTTCAACTTTGGAGAGTTCTTCGTCGAGCTTTGTTTTTAGGAGTCGCGTAGCAACAATTTCGTCGCAATATCGTTGCGAATCCTCCTAAGCGGCAATCTTTTCTTCCTTCTCTTTGAGAAGTAGTTCTTCCAACTCTTTGACTCGTTGAACACATCTCTCTCCTTTTGAATGGAGTCTTTCTCTAAAGCTAAAGCGCCACAGCGTTGGACAGCTTCATCGATCTCGTGTGGCCTCTAGGCGATTGACTGCCTCAGCAGTATCTTTAGCGTTCTTCTAGGCAGCCTCAAGTTGAGATTTATACGTGGAAAGCTCTTTATCTTGGGCTCTAATGATGTCTTTGTCATGGATGGCCTCGAGCTTCAGACGACCGATTTCATATTGGCATTCCATAGAAACTTCAGAAACTTTTTCTACCAAGTGAACAAATGCATCATGTTGGACGTAAATATCATTGTTGCAAGCAAGGGCACTCTGTTTAACATGCCTCGGAATAGGATGGATGGCTGGAAGAAATTTTAGTCCGTCAAAGCATATTTTTGGGAATGTGGCCTTAAGCTCGGCAAGTTTCTCCGCTATCAACGGATCATGTGCAGGAGTAGAGGAGGTTTGTTTAGTCGAAACCACGGACTTATTGTGAGCCTCCTGAGATTGCCTAGTACTTAAGGAACCCGAGTATTAGTCGTGAGGAGTTTTAGATTGTGGTCCCCTTTGACCTGATTTCTCCTTGCATTGTTCCAGTGGAGGAGGAAGATCGTTGGAGTACGATGAGCGACTGTGAATTTTCCTTCGAGAAGATGAGTCTCAGGGGCGATAATCTCTATCGATGTCGTCATCCCTATCTCGGCATTTTCCATATCCAGAGTCCCGGCCGAAATGATGGAAAATAGAAGAGCCGCGAAGGCGGTCGATTCCATGTGAGCATCCCATATCACCTGCGCAGAAGTTAAGTGATGACAAGTTAGCAAAAAATGCATGATGGCTGAAGTTTAAGTGCGAGGTGAAGTGTGAGTGTTCGTGTGTGTGTCCTAGTGTTTCCTCCCGATGGACCAATTTCTTTAGCTTTACTTATAGGAGTTTTTTCTCCTTGGTGATGGGCTTGAATGCCTTCACTGCCTCTCACAGGCGAATGAAGTTTTATGGCTTCCGGGTCGTCGAAACCATAGTTGAGCAAGTCATCAAGAATTGTAAGGTCAGATAGGCCTTTCAATGAACCCTCTAAGTGTTATAGAGACGGCACTTTCTCCATTGGAGTAATTGTCACTTTCGAAGTTCCGCCCACTACCTTCTTCCTCAACTTGTAAGCTAGTTTCTTTTTTCCTTTTGAAGGGGGAGGTGGTTCATCAGCGCCATGTGCTTCAAATGCTGGTTCTGGAGCAGGACTTACACTTTCACCCGGAGCTTCAGCCTCCTTTATTTCCCCTTCCTCAGATACATCGAGAGTCTCTCTTGTCAAAGGCACCGAAGGCCCAGCTTGCCTTTTGCCTTTATCCAAGGCAAGTCCGGTTGTGGAGGCGCTATGAGGAAGACTTATTCGGCGACCTTCCACCAACAATCCAAATTTTGAAAGCGATTCATTGGAAATGATGGATTTTATGTCTCGGTTTCCCGGGGGAACAGATCGAATAGCTTCGACGGCCTCAGAGTACCCGGAGCCTTCAGGACGTGGGCTAATACCTGTAAAAATCAAGAAAGGATTTAAAAAGAATGCACTTCCTGCTGCGTACAACTATTGATCTAGAAAAGGAACTTACTCCCTTCCAGCCATCTCCTCGCAAAGCCAGGGGGCGGCGCACATAAAACCATTCCTGCTTGTATAGGGCAAATTTGATCCATGCCCCTATTAAGATTTGACACTTGGAGTGTGGCTCGAGGAATATGAAGGATGGGCTATCGGACCGTCTCTTAAAACGATAGATATATCGGATATCCCCGAGTGTGGGTAGTCTGAACAGAACACTCATGAAAAGAATACACGTGCCATAGAGGAACGCATGACTATTGGGGTGTAATTGTGCTGGGGCGATCTCCATATACTATAGCACATCAGGAAGGAAGGAGCTGAAAGGTGGCATGCTACCAACCCAGCACATGAATCTGTTGCAAGCTGTATACCAGGTTGGGGGCAGGTGGGGACGATCTTGCCCCGATGGAACCAGCACATCATCAAAAGGGATTCCATGGATTGAGCATAGTCGGCGAAGAGCGTTTTCGTTGATTCTCGAAGCTTGAGAATCGACCGGATTGTCTAGGATAATTGTTGCATCTATGGCATCGGGAGCTAATTCAATAGTCGCAGTCGTTGGACCCGGGATATTTTGTGCAGGAGTCGTCGATGGATTCGAAGTTTCCACTACTTCCTATCGAGAACTCGGCCCGGATTTATCTGAAACTGTGGCGGAGTTTGACTTTCTAGACATCTTTAACGAACGCCAAATATAAGTAAACTCCTATTTGAACTATACTTGAAAGACAATCAATATTAGTCATAATGACAAAAGTGCTCCCCCCGTGTGGTGTGTGAATTAGTGTGATGGTTCATATAAAGAATATAAATAAATTAGGGTTCGGAAAAGTAAAGTGTAGCACGACGAGCTTTAAGTTGCCCTCTTTACAGAATTTTAAGTTCACGTTTATTATGGTTTCAATCGTGAAGTTATCAGTCCAAATCAGTTCGATATGCTTGTTTGTTTAAGTTTCTTGTCCTTGTTTGTTGCCCTATGATTAGGCATGGGAGGTAGGTGAACTTAACAGGTGTTGTGGTCAAGTCAGAATGATTTTAACTGCCACTGCCTACTTAAAGGCTCGATGCCGAGTGACTCCCTAAGCTTCTGACCGAACGACCCTCTAGACTAAAGACGCCGACCCACTCATTCTCCTTACCAATGTACTCTCGACAAAGAACGAAACCGAACCGCTAACTCTAACTCCCGAAACCAGCCATGATGACCGACCCACTCACTTCCTATCTCGCTAACAACCGAACGACACTCTGAACCGGAGATGCCGATCCACTCACTCACCTCCATCTCACTTCCTAAAATCGCCTCAACACTTTCTCTCCCTAGACCAAATGACATCCCATTCCTTTACTTCCTTAGCGCTACTCCCATGAGGGAATGACCGAGCAACAAACATCCATCCAAAATGCTAATACCGACCCACTCGTCCTCTCCTCTCTCTCGCTCCCTGACTACCGAGCAGCTCCAATCACTCATTTAGCCCTATCTCACAAACATAGCAACCACTCACCTCCACTTGGTGGTCCAAAAGGAACCAATGTCCTGGGAACCGCCGGTTCCAAACTAAAACACGATCTAACCTCAGATTTGACTTTATCACCTACGTAACTCCTACCGTATGTAACCTGAAGAAAACTCGCGGAACCGAATTTTGTACAAAACCACTAGCTTGAGGAGGTTGGTTGTATGGAAGATTCATACCTAAGAGAACGAGTCGAGGCTCGGAGAATTAGAAGGTTAGAGGCCAGAGTTCGTCTCGATTTGTTATTAGGGGAAGTTATGAAGCAAACGTACTGGATTCAGGAAGAAAGAGGGAGATTGAGGAGGTAGCAGGAGTTCGGGGGAAGGAAAGTTAGAAAGTCCTATAGAGTGGAAGTAAAAGTAAGGGGAAGAAAAGGAGAAGATGAGCAGTCATACCGAGCGACAATTGACTTGCCAAACGTGTGGTTCGGTGCACAAACATCGACCGAACCGCATCGAAGACATGGCGCAATGAAAAAACTCAAATGTGGTTCGGCATTTAGAAAATCGTGAGAATCAACTAATGAGAAGTCGGAGCAAGGTTTTAAAGAGAAATGTGGATTGCTCATGGTTCAAAGCGCATCATGCTGGCTAACACGATATGCTTTGGGGGGCAAATGTTACCCGGATGATTGACCCGGCTACAGGATGCTGACCATATAGGCTTTTGTTTCAATCTGGGTGGTTCGGACCAAATAAAAGGATTGAGTGTCGCTCGATTTAGGATGGAAGTGCACCGTTCGGCCAACAACCTTCGTTCGAACGGCATCGCTCGGCTTCCTTCGTTCGGCCTGGATATGTGGTTCGGCCTACATACCGTTCGACCAACAACCTTCGTTCGAACGGCATCGCTCGGCTACCTCCGTTCGGCCTGGATATGTGGTTCAGCCTACACTGCTTAGCAACTATCGTCCGACCAGTTTGAGGAGACGAGGTGGCTCGGTCTGGAAGGTCCGGTGAATGTCATTCGGTCAGGGCTGGTTCGGCGCGAGCGTTCGACATATCTACTTCGTGGAGACTAGCATCAAGGTAAGGGGTTCAGTACTGTTCTATTCCAGGTTCCACCATGAGTTGCTCTGAGTCTTTTGAGGACTTACTTCGAGACATTCGATAAACGACCACCGACCGACCATGATGGGCCAGCATCTCTCGATCGGCATGTCCCGTTCGGCATGACTCGTTCGACATCCCTGGCTCGGTGCGCAGAAGTCACTTACTACGGGCCGAAGTACTTTGTTCTTGGGCTCGTGAAGGAAGTCCAGCCTATCTTCGCCTATAAATAGAGGGGCAGGGGCACAGTGAAAAGGGACTTTTTTTTGGAACTTCGGGGAGACTCTGCCATTTTCAAGACTCATTTATTTTCTGTTCAAACTTGTATTCAAGTCGTTGGTGTACGGATTGTATTTGTATTCAATTATTTGGAAAAGCAATAAAGATTAAACTCAAACTGGACGTAGGCAGTTACGCCGAACCTCTATAATTCTGGTATTCTCGTTTTTTATTGCTCTTACTGCATTCTATTGCGATATTCCTCAGTTTTTATTTATCTTCTTCATTAATATCTCTACAAAACTCTATTCAAGGGTGTTAGTGACCAATTTTGGTGCTAACAGCTGCCTTTTGTATAGAAAAGTCCATAATCTTTGGTGTTGGTTAAGTATCATAAAATTCATTTAACCGCTCGATGGTGTGGCTCCTTAGGTTGTGCTTGAAATCTTGCACAGCGAACACAAACGGAGATACTAGTCATGTACGAGATAGACAAATGTTCATCATAATATCTGGTTTACTAGCCGTTAAGTATAATAGAGATCCTATCAAACTTCAGTATAGTTTTTGATCGAAATCTTTTCCATTTTCATCTTTATCTAAATGTAAACTCATGCTCATTGGAGTCGGTTTAACTGAAGTACTATCTATTCCAAATAATTTTAATAATTCTCTACAATATTTTTCTTGATTTATGAAAATTACCTTTTTAGTTGTTTTATTTGTAAACCTAAAAATAAATTTAATTCTCCCACATGCGACATTTTGAATTCATTTTTCATTATGTTAGAGAAATCATTACATAGTTTCTCATTAGTTGATCCAAATATGATATCATCAACATATATTTGTACCACTAGTATATTATTATTTTCTCTTTTTATAAACAATGTAGAATCAATTTTCCCAATTTGAAAACCAGAATTTTGGTAAATGCATTTTTAGTCTCTCATATCATGCACAAGGTGCTTGTTTTAATCCGTATAATGCCTTTTTAAGTTTGAAAACACGGTATGGATATTTCTCAAGGACAAATAAGGATGGTTGTTCAACATAAACTTTTTCCTTTATAAAACCATTTAAAATGCACTCTTAACATCCACTTGAAATAATTTAAAATTATGATGACATGAAAAAGCAAGTAATGTTCGAATAGTTTCAAGACGCGCTACAGGAGCGAATGTTTCTTGATAATCAATTAATTCTTCTTGGTAGTTGTAACATCCCCTAACTTGAGTCCCGTAGCTAAGCACTACAGATGTTGCAGTCATCTATAGTATTAACTTCCGGTGATAAAATACGGTAATGTTAATGGTATCTATAATATCAGAAGCACATGAATATGAAACAAAATCACAGATTCAATAAACAACTTTACTGATTACATTGCAAAACCATGTTTCATATTCCATTACATAATCCCAAACGATTCCCAAGTTTTGATCAAACATAATTATTACAAATTACGCCAAGAGCGACATATGAAGATGCCCCCTTGGATGACTAGAGTATTAAATAGACATATCAGTCTTAATACATCATAGCGGAAATAAAAGTAAATAGCTCCTATATAGCTAGCTTTGCCTCTTGCACATCTTCAAAAGTTTTATTCGTCTAACCTACTAAACCTGAAAGACCTTAACTCTCAATCTACTCTAACTAATTTTGAGCACCCGAGAGTTTAAGGGGAAAACATAAACATCGAGTCAGACATAAAGCCTGGTGTTAATAATACTATTACATCTCGGTTATCTGATATTAAGTGAGATCACGCCGCCTAGTGGAATGGGTTTCCCCTCACTAATATCCCTTTAAAACATACCTTTTTGCAAATCAGAATCCTGCAATCAAACTGATTCAAACAATATTAGCAATACCATATATGCTCATAAATCAGGTAATAAATGGACTATCTATCCGAAAAATGTAGTTTTGTTTGGCTAACTACTAATCATTGGCTGACTCGGGCCTACTAGACAAAATACATAATCTAACATCTATTAGACACACTTCTGGACGGTCTGTTCTTAACTTACTTTCCCAGGGTCAACTGATCCTAATGGTTTTGCGGGCTCACCAATAACATACCCTCCTTCCTTGTATATTCCTTTCTGTGTATAACATAATTTAAGTCTTACCTATGACTAAGCCCTACACATTGGAATTTTGGACTAAATTGGCTAGGGGCTATAGCTAATGTATAGATCGTGACCCTATACCAGTCCTATCTGGTAATCAAATATCCGAGTCATTTACTTAGGGTTAACTACCTATCGAATTTTCCTTGAAAACATATTCCAAATTGATTTAACACTTTAAACCATACTTAAACCAGGAAACTATACTTTTTGCTTTACTCAAATCTCTTTGCCATGATATATGCTTTACACAAAACATTATTGATGAAAACCTTCAAAACCTTTGTTTAAAAGCTTTAAACAATCTCTTTCGAAACCTTTGAAAGTACCCTTTTCGAAACCAATTAACTACTTTACTTTGAACTCTAGGCCGAAAGACCAAAACATACCTTTCGAAACCATTGGAAGTACCCCTTCTAAAGCTTTATAAAACCTTAGACATCCTCTTTTCAAAACATTTGAAACTTGTCTTTCGAAAGCATTGGAAACCTTCCATTTAATTACTAAAAGTAAACCTTTCGAAAACATTGGGGAATCACCCTTCGAAAACTTTATTATATACCTTTCGAAAACATTGGGGAACCTTTCCATCGAAACCTTCATTAGATACCTTTCGAAAGTATTAAAGTCCTAAACCTTTTGAAAACATTGGGTTCAAGTAAATGTTTGTGGAACATAGTTTCGAATCCATTTAAATCCTTCCTTTCGAAACCTTTTGGATTTATCATTCAGTAGAACAAAGGGTCTTTGTTTGCTCCAAAATTGGTCACAAACCCCGAATGTTGTGAAAGCACCAGTGTATGAATATAAATCAACAATATTCACACACAAATCTCAAATCTAAGCAAACAGAGTATCACAATTCAGAAATAATGAACAGAAACACAAGATTTATAGTGGTTCGGCGATCTTGCCTACGTCCACTCTGAAGTTGATGATTTTATTGATGTTCACTCGATGATTACAATCTCTTCTAATGTAGTACAACTGAAATTATATGCTAAGTCTTAATCTAAGGTAGCGGTGGTGTTCTGGAGTAAATCTGGCAGAATCTGGGCGCTCTTTAGTACTTAGAATTCTTGGACCCCCTTTCTGAATGACCAGGGGCTCTATTTATAGGTGTAGGAGGCTGATATTTCGCCTAAATTGAGGGGAGACCAGTTCTGGTCCGTCAGGGGGCCCATATGGCCGAAATCTGGAGATCCGGGCCCACTTTGGGATCGATTCGACCCTTGGTTCGAATCGATCAAGAAATCATCCAATCGAGCTGAAATTTGGCGTGGACATTCTTCATCATGTGCTTAAGCTTCTGTGAAAATTTCATAGCATTTGGACTTGTAGAACTCTAGTTATGATCGATTCAAGTAGGTGTTTTTCGTTTCCTGGAGTCGTTCGAATCGATACGTTCGAATCGATCCTCCTCTACACGAAGACTACGGCGTGGTGCGCATGCTTCGCATCGATCCGCTTCTCACTCCGGATTGACTGGGTCGACTCCATGTTCTTCGCCGCTTTGACTGGGTGGATTCGTGGTAGTGGATTCGAAGACATCCCTCTCCGAATCGAATGAACGAAGGTCTGTTCGAATCGATCTAGGTGTAAAGTCGATCGATTCGAAGTTGCTTCAAGCAGTGTGGATTCGAAGTCTCTGCAGCTCCGTGGATTCGAAGTAACCAGGGGAAACTTCCATCGAGTCGAACATGCTGCCTTGGATGGTGGATACGAAGCTTAGCCGTCTGAATGGATTCGAAGGACCTTCAGTTTGATGGGTACGAACCTGATGGAGGCGAGGCTATTTACCTTTCGATCGATTCGAATGCCATGGTTTCGTACAGGGGTAACTTGATGGATTCGAACTAGCGATGTCTTGGATGGATTCGAACATGAACCCTGCCAATGGATACGAAGAAGACGATATCGATGGATTCGAAGTAAGGCAGGGATGATGGATTCGAATGATGGCTACACTGATGGATTCGAACATAGATTCTTCTATCTTGCGTTGATCATAAATTGAACATACGGACTCGGATTGACTTGAGATTTGAAACGTTGACTCTCATGGCTTAGCTTTTCATGTCCTATCAATTTTGGCTCGATCCGGACTAGGACAAAATTCATTGATATCCATAGTAAAACAGTGTATAATGAGCTTTTACGACGAACTGTCTTTAGTTTTCCAGTCAACTTTTTGGTGTCACGGCCTTGCCAAAAGGCGGGATAACAGTCTTAAAAGAACTGGGACGAAAGCATCTCTTTCGAAAGCATTTTTCCTAAATAAAAGAAAGTGGATGGTGTCGAAACCAACCCCTTCGAAAGCATGGAGAAGCGGCTTCATAGTTTAAAACAAAAGAACCCTTCGAAGGCATTGCTTCGAAAGGTTGAATGCGGTAGTAGGGGTTTCGACCTCTTCGAAAGCTTCTCTTTAAAACAAAGGCGACAACCTCTTTCGAAAGCCCTTTTTCTAAAACATTTGATCAATTCGAAAGCTAGTTTTTTCGAAAGCTTCATTGGTAACCAAAATAGTTCTAAATTTACTAAAGCTACTTCAACCCCTTCGAAAGCCTGTTTCGACTCCATACCTTTTACCTAATCCCCAATCCACTACGTACCAAAGCTGATACCATGTGTATTGGTTTCGACTTAGATGTAGGCGACAGTATGAGGTCGAAAGGTGGATGCTATAAGTGGAGAAGCAGTAAAACTTTATAAAACTAATTTTTAACTTTTTAAAGAAATTTCTTTCTAACTAACTTGCCTTGTTTGTCAACATATGATTGGTTGCCAATGATTTTACAAAATCTTTTATAAAAGTGCTGCCGAGTTTCAGAAATTAACATTTAAAACATTTTCAATTTGTCCCTTCTCCTTTTATAAACATATAAAACATTTAAGTCCCATACCTTAAATAATTTTATATATTTAATAAAATACTTAGGAAAATTCTTCAAAAATTCCCATAAATCACTTGTAATATATTTTCTAACATATTTAAATTTCTGATCCAAAGCTAACATATAATAGCTGAAATTAATTTTAAACCCAATTTAACCATTTTCTTTACTAGAAAATTCATACTAAATCCACATTAATTTAGAAAATTATGGAACTTGAAACCCATCTCTAAAATATTATTCCTGACCTCATATCTAAATTGCAAGGTATTTGGATGTCATTTGATAGGTTTTTAAAATTAAAACTTATCATAAAATCCTTATGAAACAACAAAATTCATCAACAAGTATATATATCTATTTAACATTCAAAACATGGCATAATAATTTGCTAAACATATTCAGATCCGATCTAGAAATCAAAAATAACAAATATGAAATGTAATCTATTATTCACCTTAGCTTGTTGTTAAGGAGTTTGAGATTTTCTCTTGAATGAATTTGATTAAGCTTCTTCCTTTTGATTCTTGCTTATCTTCCCCTTTATCTTCTTCTAATGGTGGCCGACCTTGCTGGTTTAATTTTGTTTATGAATGTGGAAAATGAAAGTGGCATGAGGGTTTAGGATATAAGAATATAACCTATTCCTATTTTACCCTTATATTATTACCCTTATCTATTTCATTTTAATTCTCTTTTGTTATTGTTTAACTAGGCACGACTACCCTCTAATTAGTCAAATCTTAATTTCCGTAACCATTTAAATTATTTCATTTAATTTATCTAATTAAATTTCCTAAATAATGTTAATCAAAATTAGGGTCATTACAGACTCCTCTTCTTAAAGAATTTCGTCCTCGAAATTACGATAAGGTACTCACCAAAATCAATCATAAAGGTAAAACATACCATGAAACAAGTTAGGATAAGTGTCTCTAATCTTGCTCTCAGTTTCCTAAGTATAGTCTCTCTCGTCATCTCTCCACTGGACTTTAACTAGTCTGACTGTCTTGTTCCTTAGCCTCTTCTCATCTCTCGCGACTATACGAACTAGTTTTCTAACTATAGTCAAGTTCGGTTCAACTAGTAAGTCATCTAACATAGTCGGTGCTATAGTAATCTCTGGCTCTCGAATACACTTCCTTAGATGAGAGATATGAAAAACATTATGGACTCCTACCAAACTACTTGGTAACTACACTCTGTATGCGAATTTTCCAATCCTTTCTACAATAGGAAATGGTCCAACGAACCTCGGTGCCAATTTTCCCGATTTTTCAAACCTGATTACACCTTTCATCGGTGATATCTTGATGAAAACATGATCTCCAACTGAGAACTCTAAGTCTTTCCGTCTCTTATCTGCATAGCTTTTCTGCCTAGACTGAGCTTCCTTCATTTTTGCTCGAATGAACTCAATCTTTTCTACAGCTTCTCTAACCAAATCCGAAGCAAGTACCAACCTATCCCTGGCCTCTAACCAACAAATGGGAGATTTGCATGGCCTTCCACACAAAGCTTCAAACCGTGCCATCCCTATACTAGCCTGATAACTATTGTCATACGAAAACTCAACTAAGTGTATATGGTCTTCGCATGATCCTCCAAAATCTAGCACACAAACTCGTAACAAATCTTCTAAGACTTTGTTAATCCTTTACGTTTGCCCATCTGCCTGCGGATGGTAAGCAATACTCATCTTGATCTTGGTACACAAAGTCTCCTGTAGACTCTTCCAGAACTCGCTAGTGAATAAGGAATCTCTATCACTTATTATACTACTAGGAATCCATGTAGTCTAACTACATTCTTCATAAATAACTTAGCTAAAACGGCGTCGTTCTGGTAGACTTAACTGGAATGAAATGGGCACTCTTGGTCAACCTGTCCACAATGATCCATATGCTTTCATTTCCTCTATTTGACCTAGGCAACCTGTCTATAAAATCCATTGAGATAGAATCCTATTTCCATACTGGAACATCTAAAGGCTAAAGTAACCCACTTGGTTTCTGATGTTCAGTTTTTATCTATTGGCAGTTCAAATACTATTTCACCCATAAGCCTACATCTCTCTTCATACCTTCGCAGAAGAAACTTCTTTTCATATCTTGATACATCTTAGTTCCTCCCAGATGAATAGTGAACTTTGAACGATGACATTCTTCAAGAACTTCCTTCCTAATGTTTCCTACATTCGGAACACACAGTCTGCCTTTCTTTCTCAACCACCCATTCTGGTCAAGACTGAAATCTTTCAAGTCCTCGCTCTCCATTCCATTCGTTAACCTTCTGAGTTGTTCAACTAATAATGGATCCTCCTTCTGCTTAGAAGCAATCTTTTGGATCATTACCGGTCGAACTTCTAAACATGACAACATAGCAGTTTCCTTAGTAGACCTAGCTTCTGATCTCCTCTGTATCCTACATGTAGTCAATGCTTCTAAATCTTTCCACTCAGCTACAATTGCCAATACTGCGTTCTGATGTTTTCTGCTAAGTGCATCCATGACCTTGCTGCCTTTTCTTGGTGTGTACTCAATACCAAAGTCATAAGCGACTAAAAACTCTAACCACCTTTGTTGTCTCATATTTAGCTCCTTCTGAGAGAATAAATACTTCAATGACTTATGATCCATATACAACTCGAATCTTTCTCCCATAAGGTAATGTCTCCAAACCTTCAGTGCAAAAATTACCGTAGCTAATTCCAAATCATGAGTTGGATATCTAACCTCATGGGTCTGAGCTGTCGAGAAGCGTAGGCAATCACTTTACCTCTTTGCATTAACACAGCTCCTAACCCTGTTCCGCATGCATTTGTGTACACCACTAAGTCCTAATTCCCCTTTGGAACAACTAACACAAGTTCATTAATCAATAAGTGTTTCAATCTCTGGAATGCTTCCTCACACTTATCAGTCCAAACGAACTTCACATCCTTTCGTGTTATCTTGGCCATCGGTGCTGCTATCCACGAAAAATCCTTAATGATCTCCGATAATACCTAGCTAATCTAAGAAAACTCTTTATCTAAGTCACTGTCTTGAGTCTCTTTCAATTATTCACCACCTCAATCTTAATCGGATCTACAGATAACCCTTTCTCTGAGACTACATGACCAAGAAACTTTACTTCCTTCTTCCAGAAATGACACTTCGAGAATTTTGCTTTTAGTTGATGCTGCCTCAATGTCTCAAGCACTACTCTAAGATGAACCTCATGCTCTCTTTCATCTTTAGAGTGTATCAAATTATCATCTATGAAAACCAACACGAACCTATCTAAGTGTTCTCATAAAACTCGGTTCATCAAATCTACAAAGATTGCTAACGCATTAGTTAGTCCAAACGGCATTACTAACCATTCGTACGATCCATATCTGGTTCTAAACGTCGTCAAAGGAATATTATCCTCTGCCACTCTAAGCTGATGGAACCCTATTGCTAAATCCAACTGGGAAAAAACTTTAGCTCCACTCAACTAGTCGAACAAATCGTCAATTCTAGGTAACGAATATTGATTCTTTATTATCTTCTCATTCAACTTACGATAATCGATACATAACCTTAATGATCTGTCCGGTTTCTTTACCAACACCACGACCGCTCTCCAAGGTGAACTGCTTGGTCTGATAAAATTCTTGCCTTCCAAATCCACCAACTGCACCTTTAGCTCCTTCATCTCGGTAGGTGTCATTCTTCTTGGCGCTCTACTCACCGGTTCTACTCCTGGTACTAAATCTATTCGAAACTTAATGGCTCATTCCGGCGGCAATCCTACTACGGGTTCAAAGACATCTGCAAATTTTTTAAGAACGAAAACTCGATTCAACTTGCCTTCTACCTCCACAACACCCAACAAAGCATTAACCACAAAACTAGGGGTTTCTATGGAATATATAATCCGATCACTACAGTCAGGGTGTTTAAGTGATATTTTCCTATCATGGAGAAATATCCTAGCATCGTATTTACATAACCAATCCATAGCCAAAATAGTTCCGAACCCTATGAAATCAAACACATGAAAACTGCAAACAAATGTATGACCTAAAAATTCAAACTCTAACTGGCCATACTTTATCCCAAGTGTCGCATACCCTCCTATCGAATTTGCAACCCTTAAGGAAGTAACTAGGTATGAGGGTTCTAAGTTAAGCTTATCTACCAAACGACGAGATATAAAAAATGCGATGCACCAATATCAAATAGAACTCTAACTGATACACCATGAATCAAAAATGTACATCCCAACACAGTTTTTCCCTTCTCCTCTGATGTTGGTTTCGAGGTAGCTGGTACCAATGCAAACATCTTACCTTTTCCATCCTTGACTGGCTCCTTGCATTGGTTCTTATAGTGTCCAATCTAATCGTAATTGAAACACCTTACTCCTTTCTTCTCAGCAGCTTTCTTCCCTTTGCGTGTCCAGCACTCATGAGCATAGTGTCCTTTCTTATCACATTTATAACAGACAACTTCTGCCTCCCCTTTTTAGCAGCTTCACTCTTCTGAGCTCCTTTCTTATGGAAAAACTTCCTCTTTTGGTTCTGCCCTCCTTGAGCTTCTCTAGCCTTGTTTCCTTTATGAAAAGAAAGCATCTCTTCCTTCCTCAAAGCCATCTCCACAACTACATCGCATGAATCTCTAATATGCGATAACGTGGCCTTAGCAAGCTCAGGCTTCAACCCGCGAATGAACTTATCATTCCTTTTGATGACAGTATCATCCGTAGCGTACCCGTATCTTGCTAACTCCTCAAATCTGGTTGCATACTCGAGCACTGTCATATCTCTCTGCTCCAATTCAGAAACTTCCTGAGCAGAGTAGACTTAGCAATCTCCAACATAAATCTTTCTTCAAACCTCCTCTTGAACTCAGCCCAAGTCATGATCTCCTCGTTAAATCCAACTGTAACACTGTTCCACCAATACAGTGCTGCCCCTTGTAGCTGTCTAGAAGCGAGTCTTCTTTTCTGCTCATCATTGAGCCCCAAATCAACAAAAATCCTTTCACAATGAAGTAACCAAGTCTCCACTTTGGTTGTCTTCAGCACTAATAAATGGCTTTCCTCCCAGTCGAGCATAATCTCTACTCAAAACAGCATAGCTATTGACTACTGGAGCCTCTTGATTTCCTCCTTCAGCATTTCCTCCGGCTAACCCTGCAGCAACTCCTGCTTGCATCATGTTAATGAAGAACTGATACATGGATCCTATATCGACTTGTAGGACTCCAGCACCCACATTTGCAGCTTGTGCCTGACCTGACTTCCTCTTGATATTTGGCCTCTGACATTCTCATTGGTTGTGGTGCTTCCCTTACCAATATTAACTCTTCCGCTTCTAGCATCCATATCTTACTTCCGCAATATATGCATTCGAGTCTTCGTAAGATACAAAAGAATAGCCTAATATAGATGGGAGAATAGAGATAAAGCGTATACTTATATATGTCAAATACAAGTACGTTATTATAGCGCTATCCTGTACCCCAATCTTTTCATTAATTCCTTAGGATTATGTTTTCAAAATCATTTTAAGTTTGAAATTTCTTTTAAGTTTTTTCATAAGCCTATGCTTTGATACCGAGTTGTAATATCCCATATCTTGAGGCCCGAAGCTAAGCGCTACAGATGTTGCAGTCGACTATAGTATTAACTTCTGGTGACAAAATACGGTAATGTTAATGGTATCCATAATATCAGAAGCACATAAATATGAAACAAAATAACAGATTCAAAAAAAACTTTACCGATTACATTGCAAAATGATGTTTCATATTCCATCATATAATCCTAAACGATTCCCAGGTTTTGATCAAATATAATTATTATAAATTACGCCAAGAATGACATATGAAGACGCCCCTTTGGATGACCAGAGTATTAAATAGACATATTAGTCTTAAAACATCACAGCGAAAATAAAACTAAATAGCTCCTATATAGCTAGCTTTGCCTCCTATATGTCTTCGGAAGCTTTATTCGTCCAACGTACTGAACCTGAAAAACCTTAACTCTCAATCTACTCAAATTAATTGTGAGCCCCCGAGAGTTTAAGGGGAAAGCATAAACTTCGAGTCAGTCATAAAGCCAGGTGTGAATAATACTATTACATCTCGATTATCTGATATTAAGTGAGACCACGCCGCTTAGCGGAACGGGTTTCCCCTCACTAATATCCCTTCAAAACATATCTTTTTGCAAATCAGAATCCTACAATCAAATAATTAAAAAATAATAACAATATCATATGTGCTCATAAATCAGGTAATAAATGGACTATCTATCCGAACAATGTAGTTTTGTTTGACTAACTACTAACCATTGGCTGACTCGGGCCTACCAGACAAAATAAATAATCTAACATCTGTTAGACACACTTCTAGATGGCCTGTCCTTAACTTACTTCTCCCAGGGTCAATGATCCTAATGTTTTTGCGGGCTCACCAATAACCTACCCTCCTTCCCTGTATATTCCTTTCTATATGTAACATAATTTAAGTCTTACTTGTGACTAAGCCCTACACATTAGAATTTTGGACTATACTTGCTAAGGGCTATAGCTAATGTATAGGGCGCCGCCTTATACTAGTCCCATCTGGTAATCTAATATCTGAGTCATTTACTTAGGGTTAACTACCTATCAAATTTTCCTTGAAAACATCTTTCAAATTGATTTAACCCTTTAAATAATACTTAAACAAGGAAAATATACTTTTTGCTTTAGTCAAATCTCTTTGCCATGATATATGCTTTACACAAAACATTGTTGATGAAAACCTTCGAAACCTTTGTTTAAAAGCTTTAAACAATCTCTTTTAAAACCTTTGAAAGTATCCCTTTCAAAACCAATTAACTACTTTAATCTGAACTCTATGATGAAAGGCCAAAACATACCTTTCGAAATCATTTATAATAGCCCTTCGAAGGTTTATAAAACCTTAGGCATCCTCTTTACAAAAAAATTCAAACTTGTCTTTCGAAAGCATTGGAAACCTTCCATTTAATTAGTAAAAGTAAACCTTTCGAAAACATTAGGGAATCACCCATTTGAAACCTTTATCATATACTTTCGAAAACATTGGGGAACCTTCCCTTCGAAACCTTCATTAAATACCTTTCGAAAGCATTAAAGTCCTAAACCTTTTGAAAGCATTGTGTTCAAGTAAATGATTGTGGAACATAGTTTCAAAACCATTGAAATCCATCCTTTCAAAACCTTTTGGGTTTATCTTTCAATAGAACAAAGGGTCTTAAAAGAACTGGGATGAAATCATCTCTTTCGAAAGCATTTTTCCTAAATAAAAGAAAGTGGATGGTGTCGAAACCAACCCCATCAAAAGCATGTAGAAGCGGCTTCACGGTTTAAAACAAAAGAACCCTTTCGAAGGTATTGCTTCGAAAGATTGAATGTGGCAGTAGGGTTTTGACCCCTTCGAAAGATTATTTTTAAAACAAAGGTGGCAACCTCTTCCAAAAGCCCTTTTTCTAAAACATTTGACCAAGTCGAAAGCTAGTTCCTTTGTAAGCTTCATTGGTGACCAAAATAGTTCTAAGTTTACTAAAGCTACTTCAACCCCTTCGAAAGCCTGTTTTGACTCCATACTTTTCGCCTAACCCCAAATCCACTACGTGCCAAAGTGGATACCATGTATATTGGTTTCGACTTAGATGGAGGCGGCAGTATGAGGTTGAAAGGCGGCTGCTATAAGTGGCGAAGCAGTAAAACTTTATAAAACTAATTTTTAACTTTTTAAAGCAATTTCTTTCTAACTAACTTGCCTTGTTTGTCAAGATATGATTGGTTGCCAATAATTTTAAAAAATATTTTATAAAAGTGCTACCAAGTTTCAGAAATTGACATTTAAAATATTTACAAATTGCCCCTTCTCCTTTTATAAACAAATAAAACATTTAAGTCTCATACCTTAAATAATTTTATATATTTAATAAAACACTTAGGAAAATTCTCCAAATATTCCCATAAATCACTTTTAATATGTTTTCTAACATATTTTAATTTCTGACCCAAAGCTAACATATAATACCCAAAATTAATTTTAAACCCAATTTAACGATTTTCTTTACTAGGAAATTCATAATAAATCCACATTAATTCAAAAAATTATGAAACTTGAAACCCATCTCTAAAATATTATTTCTGACCTCATATCTAAATCGCAAGTTATTTGGATGTCATTTGTAGGTTTTTCAAATTAAACTTATCATAAAATCCTTATGAAACAACAAAATTCATCAACAAGCATATATATATATATATATATATATATATTTAACATTCAAAACATGGCATAATACTTTGTTAAACATATTCGGATCTTATCTAGAAACCGAAATAAAAATATGAGATGTAATCTATTATTAACCTTAGCTTGTTATCAACGAGTTTTAGATTTGCTCTTGATTGAATTTGATTAAGCTTTTTCCTTTTGGTTCTTGCTTATCTTCCCCTTTATCTTCTTCTAATGGTGGCCAGCTACTTGGTTTAATATTGTTTATGAATGTGGAAAATGAAAGTGGCATGAGGGTTTAGGGTATAAGAATATTACCTATTCCTATTTTGCCCTTATATTATTACCCTGATCTATTTCATTTTAATTCTCTTTTGTTCATTGTTTAATTAGGCATGACTACCCTCTAATTAGACAAATCTCAATTCCCTTAATTACATTATTCATTTAATTTATTTAATTAAATGTCCTAAATAATGTTAATCCAAATTAGGGTCGTTACAGTTGTATCCTTGAGCAACTAATCTTGCTTTATTACGAACAATTTTTCCATTTTCATCTACTTTATTTTAGAAAACCCATTTGTTCCTATTACGTATTGATAATTTGGTCTTGGTACGAGTTCCCGTACACCATTTCTTTTAAATTGATTAAGTTCTTCTTGCATTGCGATAATCCAAAAATTATCTTTTGACACTTCTTTATAATTTTTAGGTTTAAAATTAGATATAAATGCAACATGACTTATTTGATTTAATTTATTTTGGGTAAGAACTTTATAAAAGCGTTTGTACCGTAGCCATGGGTCATTATGATTGGCGGTTAGACATAAATCACTATTGTTTTTATTATTCATATTTAAAACATAAATATTTCATTTTCTTAATCCTTCAAAAATTAAATTTTTATTTTGATCAAATATACTACATTTGTCTTTTTCGAAATCGATTTTAAATCCTTTATCGAATAATTGACTTATACTTAATAAGTTATGTTTTTAATTTTCTACTAACAAAACATTAGCAATAAGGGGAGAAGTGGATATATCGACGTTGATAACGTCTCCAGTGTCGATGACAAATACTTTTGAGTTATCTCCAAATGTCATAGTGCCACCATCGATATATGTTATATTTGATAACATGTGTGCATTTCCCGTCATATGCTTGGAACATCCACTATTGAGTACCCATTTCTCCTTGATTTTTTTACTTTATTTTTGGGTACCTGAAAAATAATAAAAGTTTAATTGGTACCCACTTCTTCTGTTAGGGTCCTATGTGTTAGTGGATGAAGGCTGCCATACCCAAGTAGTTTTGGGGCTTTAAAGACATAATTATTATTATAAACAATATTTTTCAAGTATTCATATATATGTTTTTGTCTAATAAATTAAAATTGTTATTTGATTTAGGAATCCATATTTTGACACAATTTGTTTTGGGAATATTAATTTTACTTTTTGAGATAGGTTTCTTGAACTTAGTATATAGTGTACTATAGTTTCTATGTTTTTGCTTAGTTTTAAATCGTAATCCATTTCGATTTCCTGATGGTCTTGATATTTTGATCAAATTTTCTAAGTTTTGTTTTTCTTTATTAAATTTCGATACATTATTAGTTATTTTATCTAGCTTGTTTTTAAGATGAAAAATTTCAATATTGCTAGAATCTAAATTTGCCTTAAGTTCTAGTTTTTCTTTTTCAAGTTTGGTATTTTCTAATCTACTATTTTCTAGATCATATAATAGAGTAGTATTTTGAGAAGATAACTTTTTACATTCTTTTTGAGCCATTTCTAGTTCTTCTTCTAATCTTATTTTTTCATCTTATAGTAAACCAATTTCTATCTCTACTATTTTTATCTTTCCTATATATTTCTTGTTTAGTTTCTTGGATTATCTATATTTATCACCTAATTTTATGCTAATTTCCAAAATTTCATCATATGTTAATCCAGGGCATACCTCATTAGTATTAGCTATAAAATAGACATTAGCTTGTTATGAGTCGCTTTCACTATCACTGTTAGAGGAAGAAGAAGAACCGAAGTCATCCTAAGTTACTTGAAAGGCTCTTTGCTTCATTTTGAATTTCTCAAGTTTTCTTCTCTTTTTCTCATTATTGAGTTGGGACAGTCTTTCTTCATATTGCCGAACTTGTCACATCCATAACATTTGATTGATGTTTGATTTGATGAGTTTTAATTTTGACCATTTTGAAATTTTGTCATCCTTTTGAATTTTTGAATTTGTTGTAGTTCTTAGTTATGAATATAATTTCTTCCTCATCCAAGTCGGAACCATCATTATTTGCTTGAAAAGAAATATTCTTCTTTTCTTGATTTTGCTCCTTTCTTGCCTGCAAATTAGCTTCATATGACATTAGATTTTCTATTAATTCTTTGAGTTTGAGTTGAGAGATATCGTTAGCTTCTTCGATGGCTAAAACCTTCCTTTCCCATTCCACAGTCCAAGAATTTAAGATTCGTGTAACTAAATTGAAATCAATGAATTTGACCCCAAGTGCCGTGAGATCGTGTAGTATAGTTTGGAATCTAGCATACATGTCAATAATAAATTCATTTTCTTTCATTTTAAATGAAGAAAATTGATTTATGAAATATAAATTTTTGTTCACTTGACTTTTGTTGTGCCTTCATAAGTAACCTGCAAAGTGCGCCATACATATGCAGTAGTGCAAAGCATAACTCATGAAAATTCATTTTTATCAAGTGAAAAAAATAAAACATTAATGGCTTTGGCATTATTAGTTGCCATGTTTTTTTTGCATCGATCCAAGTGCTTATGTTAGTGGTAAAAGCTTCATATCTAGTTTGAGTAGTTTGCCATATTTCTAAACCATTAGCTTCCAAAAAATTCACATGCGTGTTGACCAATAAGCATAATTAGAACCAGTAAATAGTGTTGCTTATTAAAAAGTTTTCAATCACATATTACTGTAAACTGAGATAACCGTGCTTTGATACCAAATGAAATTCTAGTGGATCGTATCTAATATGACTTGTGTATTAGTATGTGAGTGTATATCAACATATGAGCTAAATGCAGCAATATAACAAAGTATAAAAAGCAAAGTATAAAAACGAACACACTAGAGGTTTTATACTTGTTCGAACCTCCCGTCCTACATCCAGTCCCGAAGCTCTCCTTCGGTATTTCACTAAACAATAACACTCGCTTCGCCTGGAGGAATAGGCCGATACAAAGTATTCCTTTGATTTGACTGCTAGTACAATTCTTTCTATAATCTCCTTTGAATGATAATGAATGCGAGTTCTTGGATTGTAGGAAATAATTTAACCAAAATTAAGACTTTGGTTAAAAGTGATTGAGAATATTAAGTCAATGATAACACAAAAGAATATGAATATAGAAGTTAGAGAGTAATAAATCAAGTTAAGTTAAAATCTCCATCGATTGAGGTATTTATAGAATCAAGTTATGACTTCTTGAAAGATTACTCTTTGATTAATGATTGCAACCGTTGAAGGAGGAAGAAGTTTGTTCAAAATAGAGGGAAGCATCTATTCAAAAACGACAGTTGCAGTTTTCTGTTTACAGTCCGAGACAGTTCGTAAACATCTATCCTTATATCATAGACATCTGTGGATGTATGAAAATAATAAACAGAGACTTGTCACAGACGTTTGTGACAAACTGATAGACATCTATCATATTGTGAAGTATAAAACCAGAGTAGTTTTTTAGTAAGATTTGTCAATATAAAATTATGTATGTTTTGATCACTCAACAAGATTGTACAACATATATCCATGACTATAATACAATAATATGACCTTACTTTTAAATAGTATGATCCATCTTTCTTCAATTGTCTATGAGCTATGATTTTGTTGTCAACTGTGATCTTCTTCTAATATATATACCCGTGATATGATAAGATATATCATGTATATGCGATTGTATAGTTGTTGTTATTGAAATCGCTGAATAGTTGTTCTAACATACTAGCCAACAACTTCTTTAGCTAACTAAAAGCTTGCTCATATTCCAAGTTCCATGAAAACTTAATTCTTCTTATAGACGCCAACCAAACAGGGAAAACTTCTTGTATCCGTAGTATTTGTTGAAACAATAAAACACCTTCGCTTATTTTTTCTTTGCTTTGAAATATGTCTTATCCAAATCACACTTTCCAAACTTTCTTACGTAAAGATTATAAAATCCAAACCATACATGGGTAGAAACATACAAAGTGGTGTTCATATATTATAGGAAGTTTGAACAAGTACTCTACCCTTCCAATTCCAATATTAATTGGAAAGGTTACTAAATCTCCATACTACTTCCTTTCTCTACTCTAAATATCTCACTGCTTCTAAACTCCATAATCAACTTAATCCTTGTAGGTTGTGTAATTCTATTTATCTTACTCCAATTTAATTATTTTCTTTTAAGTTTAAGTAATAGTAATACCTTTAATTTACCTATTAAATCAAAATCTTTGATTTTAACATCATCTCCACAAAATCAGTAAATTGTTAGAACTATAAACCCTCCATTCATTTTTAACAAATGTTTCTTTTTTACAAAGATCATAACATTTTTCTTTTAAGTTTAAATTATTAAAACGGTTTAACTTTACTTAGCAAAGTGTACATAAAACATATCTTTCTAAAAATTTCCTTTATAAACATAACACAAAAAGTGTAAAACAAAACATGATGTTCTAACCTACTATTATTTTATTTTAAAGTATGACAAAAACATTTATAAAAGATGTTTTTAAGCACTAGCCATTTCTTATTTATAAAAGAGATTCAAAAGCTGGGTCTTACATACTTCTCGATTTTTTTCTGCAAAAGTTTCATTGTTAAAAGTAAAGTACACCTCAAGGGTAAACACAACAATGTGCCTAAAGACAAATATAAGCTTTTAAAGTAGTTTTTGAAAATTGCTTTTTATCAAATTATTTAAATTTTATTTTTTAAACAAATTCCACATAATTTGTTTGATCATTTTATAGAAAATCATAAACCAATTTTTTTTTAAATATCAGACATCTATTGTTTCTAACTTTTAGAAAATATTTTCATGGGTTTATCACTTAAATCAAAGTAGATAAAAGAAATATAATTTGCACAAGCCAAATTATACCTATCAATGCCTTAAGCGCATAGGGTTTCCATTTGTGTTTTCAAAGATGGTTAGCTCAGGTTTACCTTCCAATACAATGTCCAACTCTAATATAGAAACACTTTACCTATACATTTAAGTAAAAAGGAGTCAGTGCAACTACTACTAATATAAGAATAGGGTTTCCACTTTAATTGGGGAGATTTGCTTTAAGTTTGTGAATTCCTTCTTTCATGTTCCCTTTTTCACCTAATCACATCCCACTTTAATTATATGGGGTCCTAGAGTACTAATCTTCTTCACTCGCCCTTAGATCCATAATTTACTTGCTATTGCTATTTGGTATAGGAAACTCTACTTGACTTTCTTTATGGAGTATATCATAGTAGATGTGAGATTGCTTTAGAGAAAATGTTGACCGTTCTATTTGAGAGATCGCTTCAGAATATATGCCGACAGCACGACATCCCCAAGGGTGATATTCTTCTTCTGATCAAGGCTAAACGACTGCACCTTCCTCCAACGGGGTACATAGCTTGCAACAGATACATGTGTTTAGGCAGTGCCGTGCGCCCTTCAATCCATTTCTTTGAATGGTTCTCAAGAGCTTGGTTTGGCTCTAACTCAAGTCCATCTGAATGGTTATGCCATCCGGAGCTCTTATACGTGCCTTTCATAAACTGTTTCAACTGGGCTCCAACTTTTCAGGAGCTTACCTACCTTCGGCATTTCAAGCAAAGATAGAAGTCTCCTTGTTATATGATCATCTAGTCTTGGTGTAGGTGCAACATCATCGAGTCTGTTTACATTAAAGCGCTCGTATTTCAAAAGCGGGTACTTCTTCATTTGGTGCCCATATAGCTTAATTGGGCATTGTTCAGGAGTGATTTTCTTTCCTTTTGTCCTTCCCGTGCTTGAATTCCTTTAGTTCAAGTGCTTAACCTATTGCTTGGTTTTTCACAGGCGTTCTAGCTCATGATGCTTACGATGAGCACACTAACATGCTAAAAGGTCTAAGGGAGGTCAGCTTCCAACATCGCACGAGTGCATATCTTCTAACAAATGAATACCTTAGATGGTGTTGCCTGCTACTGCCGGATAGATATGCTATAACTGAGTCGCCTCTGCCTAATGGCTCTAGAGTGCCTACCAGATCTTTTATCCCCACCTGCATATTTGGCGAGAATCTTCAAAGGAAAGTCGAAGGTCCATCGGGCATGTCACATGTCGAAGAGCCTGTTGGAAGGGGAGCTGAGGAGCTGACTGTCGGTGATGTCTCAAGAGAAGGGGATGAAGGAGTTAGGATGCAGCCAATCTCGAAGGAGAGTGAGGGTGCGGGAAGGAGAGAAGGGAAGGCCAATAGTGGAGGAGGAAGAAGAGAGCGCCGACGATAGCGATAGTGACTATCATGCTAGTGCGGAGGAGGGTGAATCACCCCAAGCTCGCCCTATCCGGAGTGAATCATTGTTGAAACTTCTGAGACGCCCAAAGGACTGACTGGTTTAAGCAATTTCACCATTTCCATTATTAATCTTCTTGCTGAGGATTCCCCTAATTTCAGCTTCTCGCCTGGAGGAATTTTGGATAAAGGTGGCGAGACTTTATCTCTAATTCCTTACCAACAAGGTCTGTAGAGTACATAGAGGGTCATCGGCATCATATACTTCACTAGGATCACGAACACATATTTTATGGTTCCAACACATGCTACTTTCTTTTGTATCAGGCTCCATGGGTAAGGATAGAAACATAAATCTCTCTGGCAATGTTGGCGAGTGTAGAGGACAAACTTTTGACCCAAATCCTCTCCATTCCATCTATCAAGGTTATTATGAGACTGATGAGGAAACACATAGGAGGAAGGAAAGAGAGGTAGAAGACTATCGTTGAGCTGAGAAGGAAAAGAAGAAAAGACAAACCAAAGAGGGGCTATAATCAAAGTAAGAAGCACAAGGAATCACATGATTACCGCAGTCCCACTTTTGACATTCCTCTGCCATGTATTGAACCTCAAATCTCTTCCCACCATCAGGTTCCTACCACTTAATCATTGATTACTATAGCTCCTCCCTGATCCAAATGGATTTCTTCTTCCTTAGCTTCTCTTCTTGCTGCTTTGCCATGCCTGCAGGCCGCATTTCCCAACCTTTTCTTGCATGGTGTGATGTTCGATCAAGACACTGAAAACACTCTAGAGAAAGAGATGGACCGGGATATCTAGTGAGTTCAAAGGCATGTCAACGAGGGAAACAAATGGAAAATGCTCTATTTTGCCTTCTCCAATATCAACAGAATCAACTGTACCAATATTCAGTCCTTCAACTCTGAAAAGCAAACTTATGAAAGAATCTTCAAGATTCATGAGGAGAACATGAAGAAACTAAAGGCCGAAAGAGATGCTGCAATAGAGGCAAAGGCGTGGGCAACAACCCGATGAAAGATATAACGCTTGCACATTCCCAAGCCAACCTCATGCTAAAAGATTGCCTTAAGACTTCCCATGAGGAGAGTGCTTCTCTGAAGTCGAAAGTTGATAAAAAGGACGTGGCCCTCATTAAAAAGGATAAGATCATCCATGATTAGGGACCAGACTATCAACGAGAAGGCATTTGAATTTCAAAGGTCGAGAGAGGAAAAAGAAAAACTCACCGATGAATTGCTTTTATTGAAGGTTGATAAGATAGACGTTGATGTTGAGCTCGCATCTATTTGGGTTGAGTTAAAGTAACTCGAGGAGACCAGAGCTATAGAAAGAGAAAAGTTGAATGAAACTCTCCAACAATTCTATACCAGCTTGATTCTGCATAAAAATTTAAAGTGATGGGGAGTGCTTATCCTAAGACTCTTGCCAATGCATGGGAAGAGGTGCTTTGCTGAGTCGTGGCATCTGAGGATAGTCGTTTTGAAAAAGAATTAATGGACGAGTACCTCGATGCCGAAGGTATCAAAAAACTTGCTGAGGGAAAGGCTACCCGTGCTGCCGAGGATGCTACTGCTACTGCCGCTATCGCCCAGGCTCTTGCTAGCCCAAGTTCATCGGGTCAGCATGAATCAATTATTCTAAAATCTAAGGAGCTTGCTACAAACACTCTTAAGGCTATGGGGGCCAACTCTACGGCCACCCAGACTAACTCCTCTCATGTAGTGGCTACTCTCATTAAGCCGTACATTCCTTCTTCTGCTGATCAGCCAATTCAAAATTCCCCCAAAGAAGGCGAATTTTCCAAGTCCCCCACCTCACAATTGATTCCGTGCAACGGTATATCTCTTGTTTCACTTGTGTTAGAGACACTTTAGTTCTCACCCAGGTCCATTACTAACATGTACTACTCTATTTGACAACTTATAGGTCAACCGCATCTTCCTCCTCCACCACAAGCCACTCAGGGTTTAGGATCCATAACAATCTTCACCGCGTCGATTTCCGTCATTACAGGACTTGTTGCTCTTGTCCTACCCTCCTATTCTAGACCCGATCCTGATTCATATAAGACCGAGGCTTTGGAATGGCTGAAGAACATTTCTTAGTCCAAAGATGAAAATGTCACGTTTATTAGTGCTATGGATCCGACATGTCATATTTCGATGGTGGAAGATTGAAGGTTGACTTTGAGAAAATCAAGGTGAAATATGATCCCGGCACCACGATGTCCACTTATTTTACTCCTGCAAGCCCCACTACTAAGCTTCCCATAATTAAGGTGAGGCCGCCAAAGTTCACGATCAAAGCTTCTAAGACTTCTACTAGGAAGAACGATGAGCTTCATATCGCTATCGAGGAAGAGCCTATCGAATTTGAGGGTGGAACTCCCAAAGGTAGGGCGCTTAAAGATGAAAAGAAGCACAAATGGTGTTCTAAGACTAAAGGCAACAAAAGGGGGAAGACTAAGTAGAGAGTACTTGGAGCTTGTTTGTGTGGTAGTTTGATCTTTTGGTGGCAAACAAATCATGTTTGTGCGGGACCGACCCCGTAATATCTTATATATAAAAATTGTAGTAATGAAAAGATCACTTTTGTTTTGTAATCTTTGTTCCATTTACTCTTCTGCATTTTTATATACTGTACCTATTTTTATAACTGCTTGTGTATATAATATAACTACTTGTACTGCAATTTTCCTATATTATATATGCATGTTCCTATGCAATATGCTTGCTTACTGCAACTCTGTTCATATAAATAATATTCCAACAATTGCTTTAGTTGCATTTTGTTATTAGTCTAGTCTGTAACCGCTGAAGCGTCCCACTTGGCGAAACAAGGACTAACACTTAACCAACTCTATGGTTATCGGTGCATGTGTTCGGTCAATTATCTAGTAACCGATCTCCTATCCTGCATGTTTCATGCCCATGTTGCTCCCGTGGCCATGGGGCCATAGTTGGAATGCTTATTCTCTTTTTTATACAGTTTTGCTGCATGCTTTCCCCTATTCATGGGACTGAGCACTTCCAATGCCAAGGCGTAGGCATCGACGGGATGGATATATCATGGGCAAATTATACGGTTGCCCCCAGTTTGCACGTGCCTTCCCTACCCGTATCCTGGATCAGGGAAGTCAGACAATACATATTTTTCGAGCCTTCATGACCATCCTCGCTTATACTCGACCGAGCTTGTCCTTCTTGGTCGCTAGCATGGTTATTGAAATCCATTCAAACTCTAGTTTCAATCTCCAGATAGTGCTTGAATTATCTAATTCCAAGTGTCCTTTTTTGAAGTTGCCTATTTCCAAGCTACAATCAAGTTCCTAATGATCGTGGTCAAATACCTAGGTATGGTCTAGTTTCTATCTTCAAAAACTAGCACATCTATGGTTTGATTCCAAAATTTTCTCCTTGATGTTACCTATCTTCGGGCAACATTTAATCCCTTCAAGTTTAGGTTGAATCATTTACTCAATAACTTAGTTATTTTCTAGAAAATAGGGCTAAATTATTTGATTTGCCGTGAAGCAACTGTCTGCCCTGACGTTGCTAGTCTCCGGGCAATGCCGGATTCTTGAGGGTTAGAGTTCTCTTTCCAGACGTTGCCAATCTTTGGGCAACACCAGATTCCTAATGGATGCGAGTTCATCTTCCCTGTGTTGCCAATCTCCGAGCAATGCCAGATTCTTGAAGGTTGGAATTTTCCTTCTCGGCATCGCCTATCTTCGAGCAACTCCAAAAATGGATAGGATTTTACCTTCTTGATGCTACCAATCTCCAAGCAACGCCGAATTCCTAGAGGTTAGGGTTTTCTTTCCTGGCATCTCCTATCTTCAAGCAATGCAAGATTCCAGGAGGATAGAGTTTTACCTTCTTGATGCTGTCAATATCCGATTAACATTAGATTCCTGAAGGTATAAGTTTCACCTTCCTGACATTACCTATCTTTGATCAATGCTAGATTCCTGAAGGTCGAGTTGAATTATCCGGCCAACTCCTAAGTGAATTATCAATCCTTCTAGTCGTTTCCAATTTGCTGGCAATGGCGACTTCCTTAAGGTTAGGGCCAAACTAGCCGATCGACCCCTATGTGGGTTTTCTAGGGTTGTGCTCCCCGAGCATGATCCAAGACCAAAGGAGCATGCCCCTTATTGAGAACTTTGCTTGCAAGCACTTTCAATTGGTTCAAGGAGCTGATGTTATTCGTGAACCAAAGATGTGGCAAGTCCTGCCTTATTACATTGCTCCATTGACTTTGGGTGGCTTATTTTCGAAAATAAATGGAGAAAAACTAAATGTAGTAGTGTCGTAGAAGATTGTTATTCCATGCACGTAGGACAGGGATTCCAACAGTAGTGGCTAGGTTGAATATTCCGTCTCCAAGCCTTCAATTGATCGCATAGGGTCCTCCCTAGTTTGGGCCAAGCGCCCCGTACCTCAGAGAAATTGTTCAGAACGAGATCCCCTATCTTAAAGGTATGGTTGCAAATCTTGGCATTGAAATGCCATGCTACCCTTTTCTGGTGAGTAGTAACATTTGATTCTGCTTCTTCCCTTTTCTCATCAACCAAATCGAGGGACTCGAGCAAGAGTTCCTTGTTCACCTTTGGGTCAACATGCCTTTTAGTTTAAGATGAATTTGGTGATCTTGTTCATTGCTTCCACTTGTCTGTTTGCCTGTGAATGTGCCACCATGGAGAAACTATTCTCAATCTTACATCGGTTGCGGAAATCTATGAATTCGGGGCTCTTGAACTGGGTTCTGTTGTCTATAATGATCTTTTGAGATACTCCGAACCTACAAATAATATTTTTCATTATGAAGTTAATTGCCTTCTTGGTTGTGACCATGGCAAGCGGTTTCACTTCAGCCTATTTCAAAAGTAATCCACTGCAACGATTGCATATTTAGCTCCTCCTTTTGCTATCGATAACACACCCATAATATCAATTTTCCAAATTGCAAACGACCATGGACTAACCATTTGCGTAAGTTCCGTTGATGAAGCTCTTGGAATCTTCGCAAATCTCTAGCACCGGTCACACCATTTGGTTAGTCAGCAGCATTCCAATTTATTGGTTGGTAGAAATATCCATAGCGAAGTACCTTTTTCATCAAAATCTTCCCCTAGGTGTGATCACCACAGCTGCCCTCATGGATGTCCATGAGGATCTTCCTAGCCTCATCCTTGGTTACACACCGAAGTAGGGGCATAGAGAATCTTCTCTTGTAAGTACTCCATCTTGCATCACATCGTGGTGCTTTCTCGAGGAGTTTCTTTTGCCCTTTCCTATCTCTCCGGAGAGTTCTATTAATCAAATAGTCATTGATTGGGGTCATCCATGAGTTCTCCTCCTCTATGGTCTCCATAAACCAGTCAACGTCCATCTGATCGATACTAGGAGTTGTTAGAACTTCCACCTTAATCAATCCCATTAGATGCACTTCCCTATAGCTAGCTAGCTTAGCTAATGAATTAGCCTTCATGTTTTCCTCTCTAGGGATGTATGTTATCATATTATGCTCTATGTCCTCAACTAGCTCCAACGCCTTCGATACGTAAGGGGCAAGTCTTGCTCCATTGGCCTGATACTCCTTTCTACTTTGGAAAACCACCAGTCGGGAATCACTAAATCTGTGCAGTGTTTTTATCCATAGTTCCTTTGCTATCCTCAATCCTGCTATTAACGCCTCGTACTCAGCTTCGTTACTAGTTGCAAGAAATTGTAGCTCCAATGCATAATAGATTGATCGTCCTTCCGGCATTTCAAATACTACTCCTACCCCTGAGCTATATTCATTTGAAGCACCATCGACAAATAGCTTCCAATCTGGAGCTGAAACCACATCATCTTCTTCCGCCTCACCATCTCGAACGGTAAACTTGATGATGAAATCTGCCAATGGCTGACCGTTTATTGTTCTCCTTGGATGGTAAGCGATATCATACTGACTTAATTCAATATTCCATTTCAGCAACCTTCCCGAGGTCTCAGGTCAGTACAATACTTGCTTCAAAGTTTGGTTTGTCAGTACGTTGATTGGATGAGCATGAAAATATGGTCGCAACTTTCTTGACACAATCAGCAAGCAATATGCAAGTTCTTCTAGCTTTGAATAGTTCTTTTCAATGCCTGTAAAGTGCTTGTTGATATAGTAAACTGGCCTTTGAATCCTCGTCTCCACACGTACCAATGATGCACTTAGTGTGTGAGCAGACACTACCAAGTAGAGAAATAAGTCCTCCCTATCTAGCAGTTCGGACAAGACCGGTGGTGTCTCCATGTGCCTCAGTAATTCTTCGAAGGCATTTAGACAATCTTGATTCCATTCAAAGTTTTTCTTCCCCTTCTTGAAAGCATCGAAGAAGGGTATACACTTACCAGTGGCTTTCAAGATGAACAGATTCAAAGCAATGATCTTCCCATTCAAGCCCTGTAGCTCCTTCTTCATAATTGGGGCGGTTACATTCGTCAAGGCATCAATGTACTATGGATTGGCCTCGATGCCCCATGCATTCATGGTAAATCCCAAAAACTTTCCCGATGCTACTCCAAAAGAAAATTTCAATGGATATAGTCTCATTTTGTATTTCCATAAAACTTCAAACATTTCCGAAAGGTCATTTAAATGGTTCAGAGATACTCGTGATTTCACAAGCATGTTGTCTATATATACTTCCATTTTCTATCTAATTTTATTCCTGAACATAGAATTCACCAATTTTTGGTATGTCGCTCCAACATTCTTCAAACAGAGTGGCAATACTCGGTAACAGTATAATTGCAAATTCGTTATAAAGCTAGTATTCTCTTGATCTGGTATATCCATCAGAATCTGGTTATAGCCCAAATAAGCATCCAAAAATGAAAGTAATTTATGTCATGCAGTGCAAACACCCCATCTCTGTACCCATACTATCTAGGAGCATTACTAGGTAATACTATTAGATAACACAATGAATGAGGCTATATGGGGTTCATATATAAATATTACTTTGGGCTCACATTGGTACATATCTAAACATCGAATGTATCTCACCATAAAATGTACACAATATCGACATAAAGCAATAAATAAGTGTGCTTTTAAGATAGAATAATACACAATCTACATTTAATGTAAGAGGACATAAAGTTATAATTGTAGCAATAATAAAGAATACAAAAATATACATCACATGGTCATATATATAACAAAAAAAACAATATACTACAACAAAGAGTAACCAGTCTCCTATATGCCCAAAAAACACATTATCTGGTCTCATCACCCCTATACCTAAAAAGTCTAGGATTGAACCGAGTATTATATAAATAATATATGGGTCAGGCTATATCTAAATCCAAGGTCAATAGACATATAGAACTTAGTATATGCTGGATATAAATATAACAATGTAATCTCAAACATCCCTAAATATCATATAGCATAGAACTCCATAAAACCAAGCATAAAAATGTCGTCACCTATATATAAAAACTCATCAAATCAGAAATCATGAAACAACATCAAATGGGTGAATCATCTATATCCAAAAATCTTTAAGAAAGAGATTTCATCTAGCAATGCCCAGATTCAACCGTTAATCTTAGATAATAAAATATCCTCGATATCAATGTAAATAATCGTCCAAAAGCCAAAACATAATAATGGCGACACACGCCAGAGAAAGCTATAATTTGGCGGCACATGCCTATAAAATATAGTTGGTGGCACATGCCTATAAAGAATAATCGACAACACATGCCTAAGAAAGGTAAATTTGCAACACATGCCAATGAATAGTAGTTGGTGTCACGCATTAATGAAAAAGATATTCGACGATACATGCCTGAGAAGGATACAGGGATTGATCATACATTGGACACAGCCTAAGGTATAATTGCAACACATCGTCTCAAGTAGAAGAATAAGTATATATCTATATCACACACACCGGTACTAGACAGGAGACTGATAGACACACTAGCTTCAGAAGACTACACACATAATTAGCGGACACGACACATGTATTCCACCAACACGGCTCCTACACTCTTAGTTACGTCATGGACATCATGACTCATATCCAACAATTTGCTTGGCTATGCGAAGACTCAGCCATAACCCTACACGTGCCCTCTAAATAGTAACAAACTGCTGGCCTAGGTGACATAAAGGGGCTAATGAATGTACAGACACACGGTAATAGGCCGACACATAGCCTCGGCTAAATAAGGAAACGTTTCACAGATCTAGGGCGTAACCATTGTGATCACGCTGCTAGGATGGATACTAGCTAATCTGGATCACTCCCTAATTATAAAGGGAGTCAAATAGTGATAAACAAATACTAAATATATATAATTGCTGATACACAACTACATACTCATGCCGACACACATCATGATACATGTGCCAACACATGGCTAAATATGTGACTCACCGCAGCGAGTCAATCATATAAAAAATCCTCGTATGATTGTCATCCATGAGCAAAGAATAACCGAATAAATATCACAATGGCATCCCATACTACCGTGTGTTACTAATCCATTTATTTAGTGCTCAAACATCGCACTCGCTCCTTCAGTATTCTACATAATGAGTCCAAAGAATAATCGAAGAAATATTACCAAATGCCCCATCCCAAATGGTATTATAACTCTGTTTATTCAGATTTCTCATTAAATAGAATTAAATACCATGAAATCATATAAAATCATCACCGTATCATATCAAAGTCAGAAATCAAATCAATATCCATGGTGAAGCATTTAGGATACCGAAATCAGTATCGAAAACTGAGAAAAAGTAAAAATCATACATTAAAAAAATCCTAATTTAATTCAAAAATGAAATAATAATAAAGTTTAACAGAATCTTTCTATAAACATTTAATTCAAATCTCCAAATATATAGATGTGTGTGTGTATAACACACTTTATTAATTCATAAGTAATCATATTATTAGTGAAATACACTTTAAAATATCCAAAATATTAATTAGAAAATATTTCATACTTTCCTTAGTTTTATAACCTTTTAAATGCTTAACTGAAACTAAATATAAATTTTATTCTCAATAATTCTAATTTTAAGTAAAACCTTTCTTCAATCAATTTTATATTTAAGAACTAATAAAACTAGTAAAACATTTATATATGTGTTTGCGCCAAAATTGGTCACAAACCCCGGATGTTGTGAAAGCACCAGTGTATGAATACAAATCAACAAGTATTCAAACACAAATCCCAGATCTAAGCAAGCAATAAACAACAATCCTGAAATAATGAACAGAGACACGAAATTTATAGTGGTTCGGCTATCTCCGGCCTACGTCCACTCCAAAGTTTTAACTTTTTATTAATTATCCTCGCTAATTACAGTTGATTACAATGAAGAAATTCGAAATTAACAGTGATGATGAAGTGTAGAATTGAATCCGATAGAGTCTGGGCGCTTCTGAATCCCGATCCCCTTTTCTGAATGACCTGGGGCTCTATTTATAGGTGTAGGAGGCTGATATTTCGCCTAAATCTAGGGAGACCACTTCTGGCACGTATGGGGGCCCATGCGCCCGTGTCCAAGAAATCTGGGCCCACTTTGGGATCGATTCGAACTCCATTCGACTCGATCAAAAACTCATCCAATCGAGCTGAAATTTGGTGAGAACATTCTTCAACATGTATGTAAGCTTCTGTGAAATTTTCATATCATTTGGACTTGTGGATCTCAAGATATGATCGATACGAAATTGTCTCTCCAGTTGTAACGCTCCATTCGACTCCATCACTTCGAATCGATACCTTCGAATCGATGGTGGAAAATGCTAGCTGGTTGACGTGGCGCGCTTTCCTCGTGTCGACCCGCTTTTTTCTCCGGTTTGACCGAGTCACCCCGAGTATTTCGCCTTGTTGAAACGTTTGCTTCCACCTAGTATTGTTGCATTCGCATCCATCGATTCATGTTGCTTTGATGGTTTCCTTCGTATCGATCTATACGAATACGATCGATACGAGCCACATTGCTCTTGAATCCTTCGTATCCATATGCATCCATTTATCTGTAATGCTCTTAATCTTCCTCGAATCGATCCAAAAGTTAGTCCTTCGTATCGATTCCAGCCCCGATCGATACGAAACGCATTGTTATCCTTCACCGTCCCATCGATACGAGGTGTATCGATACGAAAGCCATAGTCCGAATCCATCCTGACCGATACGAACATGTCGTCCCAAAGCAAGCGACTAAATCCAACTGCATCGACACGAATTGTATCGATACGAAGCGCGGCAAACCCTTATCGATGCGAACATCATCGATTCGAACCAATATCCATGGATACGAAATGTATCGATTCGAACTTATCCTTACACATTTCAAACCATTCATATCTTGCGCATACTACCTCCGATTGGTCTGAGAATTGAAACATAGTTTCTCCTAGCCTTGATTATCATCTCCAATCGATTCCGTCCCGATCGGAACCCGGACAAATTTTGACAACATCCATTGCAGCCTTGTTTCTAATCGATTCCCGATCCTGACATCCATCGCTCCTTGCCAATTTGTTGATATTCCAGCCTTGACCAAAAGGTGGGATAACAATATGTATATATATTAAATGATTTTTCCTCGTTTATATAATATCGTAAATAAAGAATTAAGCATTATAATTTACTTCTAAACCTTTTCTTATATATTTTAAAACATTCAAGGTCACTTTATAAAACAAATATTCTATATAGAAATCTTTCTACAATTGTCTACAAGTAGTACTATTTTTAAATAAAATTATAAACTTCAAAATAAATTTCTTTTTATTTAAAAATATGGATTACTATTTAAAACTTCACTTTATACTCAAATTATTATCAACTTATATTAAAATCACTTAATAACATTTAAAAATTATTTCATAATCTTCCATAAATACAAAATATCTTTAAATAATATTATAATCTACAAAATAGATTTTATTCATTCCAAACTATAGAATATTATTCAAAATCTTCTTTTTACATCCAAAATTGTTGATAATACTCTTTAAAATTAATCAAATGCACTTTAGAAATCATTTCATATTTACTAGATAATATATAAAACTTCTAAGTAATAATATGAAAAACACTCTTAGATTTAAAATATATATAAATATAATAGTGATTTACAAAGGGTTTTATGATCCAATGTACACTGTATTTATAATAAAAATAGATCTCTAAATTCGAATAAAAAGTTGAACTAAGTAAATCTTGGTAAATAATTTATAAAATACTTATAAAACAAATTTAGTTACTTAAAATAATTTTCCAAAACTTTTAAAAGTCATTTAAATAGGTAAAATGAATAAAACATCATAGAAAGCACACATATTAATATTCAAATATATATAAGGTTCGATACACAAACAGAGAGAATTCCATTTGTAAATTTACACTTCGAACTAACATAATCACCCAATTCAACATCAACTAATTACAAAACAAATATCCGACAATCCAAACAACAATCAATCTCGAGCAAACAATTCAACCAATCAATTCAACTAATATTGGGATTATATACATGTATGTATGTATTGCGAGTAATGAATTTGATATAGTTGGGAGTTAGAAACTCACTAATATAATGCTCGAACTACTAAATCAACGACAAATATCATTCCATGCATAATGCCTTCGTAATGCCACCATCACTTGATTCCATTATTGATTCACAACATCGCATCTACTCTTTGCCTGAATGTCACTGGCCATCACCACCATGGTGCTAGTGCCAAACTCTTTCCTGCACAAACACCTCTACCCACACCTCCAAGTTGCAACTGCACAGCCGCCATCTCCACCAGCTCGACCACGTCATCAACTTCCTTTATCCACGCTAGCCACTTCTTCACGACATCGCTCCATGTCGTCATTCCCTATCCAGGTTGCATCTTTAATCAACCTCGCGGCATCAATTTGCGACCATGGTTACTTATCAAGGCTATCTCCTTACGGCGTCGGTGCTTGGTCATTGACGTTGGCCATTCGCACAAAGTTGTTTTTTTGCTTCTTTTAGAAGTCGTGATTTCGAGATTTTGAGAATTTAGAGCTGAAGGGTGAAATGATTAATAGTTTTTGGTTAAATCTTGAAGAAGGGAGAGAGTTCTGGAAAAAGGAAGAAAGAACGAATTAAATTAAGCTTAGGCTTGGGCTTTATTGATTCTAGGCTGGTTATAATTAATTTACTTTGCCAATTATTCGCTTTTTCTTTTCTTTTAACTCTTTTAATTTATTTACAAATTTACTTCAATTTAAATTTTTAATTGATCCACACCTCATTCCACAAATTATATCTCAATAATTGGACAATTTTATTAATACAATGTTCGCTTATTTTATTCAATTATCCATTGCACAATTACAAAATAAATTTATCTTCCAATTATTCCAAATATATTTCAAATTATTTACACTTCACAATATTTTATATTTATTAAAATATAATATTCAATTTCAATAAATTATCCGAAAAGAAATTATTAATTTATTTCAATTTATAAAATCAAAATCTTATATTAAACAGAACTTAATTAACTAAAGTTTATAGTCAAAATATTCGTTATCAAATATCAAATTCAAACAATTTTATTTGAATAAATTAACATATAATTGCAGTGTAGAAAGCAAGATTTTTACAAACTTTCCATTATGAAAATAGCGTCCTTGCAATTTCCTATGGGAAGACGTCATACAACTCATACCCTGAATTTCTTCATATCTACGTTCTTCTATCAAACTTAAATTACTCAATTCTCTATATGGCTCTATATCTAATTTCTCTTATCGTATGTTATAATTTAAATAGATTTTCAATAGCTTTCTATTTCCATATACGTTAAAAAATTTGCAAAATATTTCTAAGTGTTGGATTTTTTTGGAAATTTCGGCAAAGTCTCCTTTGTACGGGGAGCATTCCAAAAATGTACGACACAAATAATTACATGATATATATATCTCCATAGAGGCATCCCAACAATGGGGCATCCCAATACAGGGAAACAACACAATATAATATATATCTTTCACTAAACACATAAAAACATACCTTTGCTTTGCATTTTAAGCATTTTTTTATTTATTTTTCATGTGAGCAAAAACGAGCTTTCGCCTAAGTCAACCCAAATATCCATCTTCATGTACCTAAGCTTAACTCAAATAGCTCATATGAGATCATATAAAAGTGTAAACTCTTTCTAAAGAGAAGTCATAGCATGATGAATTATGTTTCCACCACATCTTTCGAAACTTGAAAATGTGCTTTGCATCAAAAGTTAACACAATTTCACAAACCAATGCAAATTTTGAAATGAAATTTAAAATGCAAGTCCACCTTTTTCAATCCAATTTTGACCTAGCAAACGATAAAATTTTACAAAACTTCCAAGATGAAACTTGTTGCTTATCATTTTAGACTTAAGTGAAGTATAATATTGTTAAAAACAGATGAAAATTTTGAAAGTTATGATCAATATACTATAATGCAGTTCAGAAATTTCAAGATCAGGGCTAGCATTAGCAAATTTCATATTTTCAAAAAGGTATCAACATGAAATTTGTTACTTGTATAAATACCTCTCCAATGAAAGAAAAATCAATAGGATCCGATTATAAAATCAAAGGTTATGTCTATTTTACTACGACACCCCTAAAAATTCACACTTCAATTCCATTTTTTTCCAACTCTTTTTAAGTTACAAAACTTGATTAAACGTACTACATCAAGGTTGTTTTCATTTCAATTTTCTTTTTAAAAAATTAAATATCTTGAAAACCCGACCGCGTAATAATAAATTTTGATTATAAAAACTAAAGTGATTTCATACTCTTATTCTCATATTAATAATTTGAAAATTTCTTCACATACTTAACTTCATTCAAATACAATTTCTAAACTACCTCACTATAAATAATTTTTGTTCAATAATGAACAATTTTAACACGCCATTTTTTTTCAAAAGTATATTGTACAAAATTCTCCACAAATTCTTTTTTCAATGATATCTCAATCATTAATATATCACACTACACTATTATGGCTTATAACTTCATTTCAAGTAAATCTTTGAAGCACTTAATTAAATTCCAAATCAAATTTGAACCATTGTTTGAAAAATAATTCATCTAACTAAAATTTATTTCATATAAATGCTTCCAACATTTAACATTAAAATAAATCAAATTATAGAAATAATTTGTAACTTTGAAATCCTTCTTTAATAATTTTAAAAATAATAGCATCAAGGAAAGTTTGAAATTCATGATTACCGTTAAACAACAAATTATAAACAAAACTATTTTATTTTCCAATAAGAACTTTCAATTTGAAATATTTCTCAAATCCACAGAATAACATTCCAACTTCAATATAAGTTCCAATTTAAACATTTCTTGGATACATAAAATAAAGTTCTCACATCAATGTATTTAGAATCCTCACAAAAACCTTTATAAAACATTTCTTCAAAAAATCTTTTATTCCACATCCTTTTATGTTATTTACTTTCTCTTATTATTATATTTTTCCAAAATATTTGCAATTCAGGATTTTATCAATGGTACATACATACATATATATATATATATATTACTTCACAAAGTAATTTACACTTTTTAAATCATAATAACACTATAACATTTTTAAATTGTTATACTTATTTTCTTAACATAATATTATTCCAAAACATTTTATTCCTTTTCAAAATATTATTTTCTTTACAAATTATTGTGCCAAAATGTCCCATCCTGGTGTTTTGAAATCTCTATCGATAATGTTGGCTAAACGCATCGACTAGAATTCTTTAAGCACTCAAAGGATAAATTAACACGAAATAAAGTATAAAAACATTTTCAATCACACAATAAAATCAAACTCATATTTTATCAAATTATTTGCTTGTTCGAATAATTTTTTTTAAATTTGTATAAACATTCAATTTAGCAATCATTAATAACAATACAAATCACCACACATCTATAATATCAAATAAATATGCTCTTAGTTTAGTTTATTTTTTCCTTTCCACATTTTTAATTATATATGTGTGTATATATATATATATATTATTCTCCTTTATAAAAAAACATACATAGCTTCTCGCAACTTCTTCCTTAATCGAAGAAACTGCTAGATTATTTTAATATTGGCTCCATCCAAATTTAGGTAGGTTTTAAAAAAAGTTGGGTGATAACTTGTAACACCCCATATTTTTAGTAACATTATTTAGGAAATTTAAATAGTTAAATAAAATAAAATAATGTAAGTTGATTAGGGGATTGAGATTTGTGATTAATAAGGGGTAGCCATGCCATGTTAACCAGTAAACAATGAACTAAAGAATTAAAGTGTTAGGAAATAAGGGAGGGCAAAATAGGAAAACAAGTATTCTAATACCCTAAACCCTTAAAAAAACACACCATATGTTCATTCTTTTTTCGCAAGCAAAAATATAATCTAAGGCCGGCCACCATTAGCAAGCAAGAGGAAGAAGATAAAGCTAGGATTCATGAAGAAGAATCAAATCACATAATCAAGATCAAATCTCACATCCAAAATCAAAAAGATAAGGTGAATAATGACTACATCTCTCGATTTCCAAATGTTTTCGGTTTTAAGGTTAAATCCGATTGATCTTGCATAGTTTAGCTATGATGTTGAAGGACAAAATGTTTATATATGCTTGGTGATGATTTATGCTTACTCATATAGATTTTATGATATGTTTTAATGTGAAAAACCTATTTAATGACATCCAAATGCCTTGCGATTTTAGATATAGATCAAAAATGATATTTTAGAGATGATTTTCAGTTTCCATAATTTTTTGAATAAATGTGGATTTTATATTAATTTTCTAGTGAAGAAAATGATTTATTGGGTTATAAATAATTTACGGTTAAATTAAAAATAATATGGGTCTGAAATTTATATATGTAGAAAACAGATTAAAAAGGATTCTCCAGAATTTTTGTAGAATTTTCCAAAGTGTTTTAATGAATATATAAAATTATTTAAGGTATGAGACTTAAATGTTTTATATGTTTAAAAAAGGAGAAGGGGTGTGTTGTAAATAAATTAAATTGTTATTTTTGAAATTATGGCAGTGCTTTTAGAAAAGAAATTTACAACCAATAAGGTTCTGACAAATAAGGCATGTTGGTTAAAAAGATTACTTTAAAAGGTTAAAAATCAGTTTTTACATGCATTCATCATGTTTCGCCTCTTTCGGCACAGGGGGTTTCGATTGAGAGCTTCTGCCTCTATGCCATCAAAACCAATGCACATAGTATCATTAACCTGGTACATAGTGAATTGGACAAAAGCAGAAGGAACTGGGTCGAGACCATAGGTTTTGATGGGGTCGAGGCATGAATTTTCTTTAAATGGAAAATGCGCCGGCTTTGCTTTTGAATATATTGCTTTTGACTTGATTGGCTTTCGAATAAGACAAACTGGTTAAAGGTAAGGTTTCGAAATGGTTGCTCCTTTGTTTTCAAATAATCGCTTTCGACTAGGTCAAAGTCTTAGCTGCTGCTTTCTACCTTTCGAAGCAACGCCTTCGAAAGGGTTGATTTTGTTTTACAAATACCCTGCCACTTCTCCAATGCTTTTAGAAGGATGGTTTCAACACCATCACTTCTTTACTTAGGTTATGGATTTCGATAGAGTTGCTTTCGACCCTATTATTTGTGACCCTTAGAGATTTTTTAAAGATTAACCCAAAGGTTTCGAAAGAGATGGTTTTGAATGGTTTTGAAAGGTGTTTCCACATGTTTTAAAACTGAACCCAAATGCTTTCGAAAGGTTTAAGGTTTTGATGCTTTCGAAATGTTTTTAAAGAAGCTTTCTAAGGGGTGGTTCCCTAATTGTTTCGAAAGGTTTAAAGGAAAGGTTTTCCAATGGTTTCGAAAGGCTATGCTTAAAGGTTTTAAAGATAGGACGTCTAAGGTTTTTAGCTTTCAAAGGAAAAGGTATTCCAATGGTTTCAGAAGGTTTATGTAAATGGTTTCGAAAGGAAGGTTTTGGCCTTTCAGCCTAAATAAAAGAAAGGGTTTAATTGGTTACGAAAGGGATACTTTCAATGGGATCGAAAGGGGCACTTTCAAAGGTTTAAATGTTTTCATCAACAAAGATTAAGTAAAGTGTATATATATATATATAACATGGCAAGGTGATTTTGAGTGAAGTATAGAGTATTTGTATCTTTTCCTTATTTAAGTTTGGTTTAAAGGTTTTAAATCAATTTGAGATGAAAAGGTTTTCAAGGAAACTTTAAGGGAAGATTACCCTAAGTAAAATGACTTAGATATTAGAATACCATATGGGACTGGTATAGGGTCGTGCCCTATACATTAATTATTAGCCCCAGCTAATTTAGTCCAAAATTCCAGAGTGTAGGGCTTTGTCACAGGTAAGACTAAAATTATGATTACACATAGAAAGGAATATATGTTTGTATATAGATAGGTTATTAGTGAGCCCGCAAAACCATTAGGATCAGGTGACCCTGGGAGATGTTAAGTTAGGGACAGACCGTCCAGAAGAGGAGTATTTAACAAATAGTTAAGGAAAGACCATCAAGAAGAGGAGTGTCTAACAGGTGTTAGATTATTTTGATTATATTGTCTAGTAGGCCAGAGTCAGCCAAAGGTTAGTAGTTAGCCAAACAAAACTATAGTGTTCGAACAGATAGTTCATTTATTACCTGACATGTATGTAGGCCCGTTAAACGGGTCGGGTCATAAATGGGTCGGGTAGAATTTGCCCTGATCTATTCAGAACATAAACAAACTCGACCCGTTTGACCCATTTAATAAACAGGTCACCCGACCCGACCTGTTTAATAAAAAGGTCAACTTGACCCGACCCATTTAACAAGAATTGCACTGTAAACAGCAAAACATGCATAGAAAATGAAACATTACACCATTATATTATCAATACTGTTTTGTAACCAAAAACTGCACCACCAGAAAAAAAACTGCATCATATTATCAAAAAACTGAAACGTAGCCTAAAACCGCAACATATTTGAAAATAACATACAAAGGATAACCTAAAACTGCAACATGTCACAGACTGAATCAAATAACCAAATATTGAAGCAGTTCTACACCATACATGTCATACATAAATAGTTCTACATCATACATGACATTCAAATGACACCATAAGACAGCCTAAAACTGAAGCAAAGCCTAAAGCGCTGAAATGATGATGTGCTGAAATCACCTGAGCAGCGAGATTAAACTACTTGTGTATCGCATGTCTGCAATCTTGTACTCTACTACAATAGGTAGCTCTGATGATAAACCGAGCATCACTGTTTCTGACAAAGGAGTTGCCTTGGTGAATGAATTCATGTACCGAAGAGCAAATGTAAGGGATACAACCTCATTCATCTCTATAACAATAGCTTCTTCAGACTGCTCATATTTACAAGCAACAGATTCCAAGTTAGATATTATATGATCAAAGTTAGATATTATATATCAATACTGTATCATTATATGATAGCTTTAAGTAGTTTTCCAAGGGTTAATTATGGGATCGTCTTTTCTAATTTGCTTCTCATAATTCCATTGATACTGACGTTCTTTTAACTCTAATTGTAACTCAATTCAGATGATCGATCCCATTTGATAAATCATCTTTAGGCATCTTCTTTAATAAAAACTTTAATTGTTTTCATGCCCTTCCTGACGTTGAAAGAACATGTGCTTAGAAGAAGAATATGAAATTGTGAAACTGAAATGCAGCGACACAAAGAAACTCAATAAATTTTGAGTAATTTAATTTCTTCAACGTAAATACCCATTACAATTTTGTTCAACAAATACCCATTACAATTTTGTTCACTTCTAACTTTACCAATATTTATTGTAGACAATTAGGGGTGAGATTTGATTTGAAACTATTCTAAAGGCATAACTGTGTACGCTTGCCATTCTCATATTGTATATGGTGCTGCTTATGAAGAAATTATAATCAACAGTACAATCATATGAAATACTTTCTATAGGATAACAACAAAGGAATGTTTTCTTGAGTATTATATATAATTTACAAATTTTGGAGCAGATTTATTTGCTCACAGGTCTTCAAACAGATGACAGATGGTTTCTAACAATAAATATTAGGTTGCAAACAACAATTTTAATTAGGAAATTGAAAATCATACCTTGTATTATGCAATCAATGATCGCCTAAGGATGGTGTAGGAAATTGAGTAAGCTGCTCCGCATCAATATGAAATTTGGAAATATCTTCATCTTCTTGTTCCACTTCCGTAACAATTGCATTCCCGTACAACCAATCACGCATGCAAAGTAGCGCCTCCACAATATCATCTTTAAGGGAACTGCGTTAATCGTCCAAAACTCTTCCGCTGACACTAAATGCACTTTCGGATGAAACGGTGGTGATTATATAACTTCAGTTGTAGATTATATTTTCAATGTGTAACCATATCTACAACAAACTAGAGTTAAATAACTTCAGAGACAAAAATATTGAAAAGAAAAATAGTAAAGAGAAGTATATTGGAGAATATTCTAAGCATGCACATTCATGAATGCACTAAAATGCAAAATGGCAATATACGACACCCATGTCTTTTATTAACCTTTTTCTTCAAACAAAAAGGATCATTCCAAACATCATACGATCTACACAGATTAAAGCAACAGAATATGATCAAAATATGCATGGATAATTTCTTATAAATTAATCTGCTATATCTAATGTCATGTCTTATTAATGTACAGTCCAAAGGATAGCGTCTTGCACTTATTGTTGATATTGTCAAAGCTTTTGGTGATGGTGGGTGATGATTTAATGAAGTGTGGCGATATAGTGGCTATGAACTTGCACTTAAGAATATCATTGGAATAGTTGTGTGAATTAGTATGATTAATGCTAATTATATCGAATAAAATTACTGTAGTTTATTTCCCCATCTACTTCACTTTTGGATCCTATATGATGTTACAACTAACATGATTTAATTTGTAATAAGATTATCAATTATAGGAAGTGACATGATTCTAGAATCTTCTATCGACTGAAATAACTTATTACATTTATTTATGTATACATTTTCGAATACAAACATACACATATACATATATACTTACTGAATTATGTAAATATATATATATATATTATGTTTGCAGGAAGAAATATACTGAGTGCTAATAAATAAACTTAGGATAGTAGTTTCAAATGTTCAATCTTTGGGCTGGCAGAAAAGCTTTCCTTTTAAATTTGGTTTTTCCCATAAATGTGTTGATTTATGCAAGGAGGGTAGAAAAGTTACGGCATTTAGAGAAATATAGTTGAAATTTTCATTAATATAGTCAATTATATTGAAGAAGAGCAGAGTTGGATGTTATTAAGATTTTCTTGATGAGCTGAGAAAAATTATCAAACTATTTCATAAAATATCATAGTCATATAGAAGTTAAACTACTTGATAATCAATTTTGATAAAAGATCAAACTAGTTTATTAAAAATCAAAGCCATATTGAAGTTAAGCTATTTGATATTTAATTTGATAAAATATCAAACTATTTTATAAAGAAAATCAAAGTCATATAAAAGTTAAACTATTTTATATTTCATAAAATATAAATACCATTTTATAAAAATATCAAGCAATATTATAAAAATATCAACACTATTTGATAATATCAGAAAATACATAAAACATGATGAAATGAGCCAAATACAATCTTGGCTATAGTCTAATTTGCAGCAATGGGAATAATGTATGAATCAAAAAACTCCAAGCTAATCATTCCCTGCACACACACTTGACACACCTCATCTTATGGATCCAACTTACTACTTCTTCTAAAGGTCCTACTCTACCAAAAGATCGACCAGACAACAAAAATAATCTTCATCTGGAACAACACATTTTTTTGACATCAATTTGAAAAACTACACCCCTTTGGCTACTAAACCTGAATGACTGCATGCAGCGAGAAGAATCATAAAGTTATTGGCATCTAGTTTAGTACTAGCTATAGCCATCTCTTTAAGTAGTTCAACTACTTCTCTAGCATTGCTATGCTGACCTTCAGCTGACATTATGGTATTCCATATTATTGTATCTCTTTCACGGATCAGTGTTATGTTGAAAACTAGCCTACAACCTTCTAAACCCCCACATTTTGAATACATGTCAACTAGAGAGCTTAAAACAATAGCGTTCGATTTGAAATGTGTCCTTAACAAATGTGCATGTATTTGTTTTCCATGCTTCAATGAAGCAATTTCAGCACAAGCACATAACACACTACTAAAAGTAAATTTATCGAGTCTAACACTTTATTTCACCATATTTCTAAACAATTCTAAAGCATGAAAGTAAAATCCATATCTAGCACACCCACCAAATAATGCAATACAGGATATTGAATTCCTGTCAGGCATTTTATCAAAAAGCTCACGTGCCAACACTAAATTGCCTCTTATTGCATAACCATGCACCAGTGTATCCCAACATTGCATGTCTTTCCCTTTCATCTCACCAAAAACTCTTTTGGCACAATCCACGTACCCATTTTCCGAGTAAGCATCAACCAGGGAACTACCAATCACAACATTGAACTTCAAGAGCCCAAGTACGAAAACCTGACAATGAAGTTGCTGGATAACCTTAACATCCCCATGTTTTACACATGCACTCATCACTTTTAAGTGGAAATAAAGTCCATCAATTTTAAGTGGAAAACAACTTTTTCATTCTTGTGAAAACCAAATGGAAATCGGCTTAATTAAAAATCAAAATACATACACGTCTCTCAAATTGATAGCTGATCACTTCGAAGAGATAGTGTTATAAAAATTAGGCTTACAGAAACATATAAGATTTTGATTCAATGGTTAGATGGCAAGAAAAAAAGTATGTAACCTACAGGTTCCAAAAATACAGTAGGTTAGAGGAATCGATTACCGCTCAATATATTGTTCTCACATAAACTAATCCAAACTACAACGAAACTAGATCTAGAAAAGGCAAATAAAGGAAGATAAACAAAATAAGGAAGGTGATTATGATTACCGTTTAATATATTGTGCTCAAACATTGTGCCGTTGCCATCTCAAATTCGGACGGTTTCCAATCACTGTAAATCGAAGATCAGAGGAATCGCCTCCTTTTCTTTTATGGATTTGAGTCGGCAGACAAAATTGAAAATTAAGAACAGGTTAGGGTTAGATGGGTATGCGGGTTGGGTTTGGATGGGGAAATTTCATCTTTCTACTAAACGGGCTGGGTAAAAAGTTAAAAGAAAAATAAACGGTTCAGACCTGACCCTTATAATATTAGGGTTGTTGTGTTGGGTAAAAGGGTTAGGGTCAACTTTGACAGGCCTACATGTATGTCTATATGATATTGCTTTACATTTTTAACCAGTTTTGGTTGTAGGATAAAAGGTTTGCAAAAGATATATTTTAAAAGGATATTAGTGAAGGGAAACCCCTTCCGCTAAGCGACGTGGTCTCACTTAATATCATATATCCAAGATGTATAGTATTATTCACAGCAGGATTTATGTCCGACTCGAAGTTTATGTTTTTCCCCTTAAACTCTCAGGAACTCAAAATTTATTTGAGTAGGCTGAGGGTTGAGGTTTTATAGGTTTTAGTAGGTTGACGAATAAAGCTTCCGGGGATGAGCAGGTGGATGACAGATAGCTATTTAGGTGTGGTAGTTTTATTTTGTTTTATTCCACTGTGTTGTATTTAAGATAGTTATATCAATTTAGTACTCTGGTCAACCAAGGAGGCATCATCATATATTTTGAAATGTAATCGATAAAATGTTGTTTTTGAAATCTGTGATTTTGTTTCATATTCAAGTGCTTCTGATATTATGGATACCATTAACATAGCCGTATTTAGTCGCCCGATGTTAATACTATGGATGATTGCAGCATCTATAGTGCTTAGCTTTAGGCCTCTAGATAGGGGATGTTATAACTTGGTATCAGAGCATAGGTTTATGAAAAAATTTAACTAAACATAATTTTAAAAACATAATCTTAAGGAATTAGAGTAAGATTGGGGTATGGGATAACGCTATAGTAACGTACTTGTATTTGTTGTATATAAGTATACGCTATATCTTTAGTTTCCTATCTCTCTTAGGTTATTATTCTGTATCTCACGAGGCTTGAATACAGATATGGACGCTAGAAGAGGAAGAGTTAACCTAGGAGGGGACAACACCACCACAAATGGAAATGCCCGACCAAATACGAGAAGGAACCAAGGTTAGGCTTAAGCTTAAAATGTTGGTGCTGGGATCCCAAAAGTGGATATGGGAGCTATGTATTAGTTTTTCATGAAAATGATGCAAGCTGGAATTGCTGCTGGAGTGGTTGGAGGAAATGCTGCAGGAGGAGTTCAAGAAGCTCTGGTTGTCAACCATTATGCTAATTTGAGTAGAGATTATGCTAGGCTTGGAGGGAAGGCGTTTATTGGAACTGAAGATTCTATAGAAGTGGAGAACAGGTTGCTACACTGTGAAAGGATATTTGCTGACTTAGGGCTCAATGATGAGCAGAAAAGGAGGCTTGCTTCGAGACAGCTTCAAGGAGCAACTTTATTTTGGTGGAATGGTGTGATGAATGGTGTGGATGAGGAGATGATGACATGGGCTGAGTTTAAAAGGAGGTTCCAGGAGAGGTTCATGCCGGTGATGGCGTAGTCTATTTTGATCAAAAAGTTTGATGAGTTAGAGCAAGAAGAAATGTCTGTTTTGGAGTATGCTAGCAGGCTTGAAGAGTTAGTCAGATATGGTTATGCCACTGTTGATACAGTGATGAAGAGGAATGAGAAGTTCATAAGGGGGTTGAAGCTTGAGTTGGCAAGGGCTATATTACCTCATATCAGAGACCCTTGTGATGTGGTTGTAGTGATGGCTTTGAGACACGAGGAGATGCTTTCTTGTCTAGAGAAGAGTAAGGAGAAGGAGGTCCAGGTTGGGCAAGGCCAGAAGAGGAAGTTCATTCATAAGAAGGGTACTCAGAAAGGCGAAGAAGCAAAGAAGGGAAAGCATGAGGTTGTTTACTTCAAGTGCGACAAGAAGGGACATTTTGCGAATGAGTGTTGTACTGGAAAGGCAAAGGAAGTGATCGAGAAGAAGAACATCAGATGCTTTAATTGCGATCATATTGGTCATTATAAGAATCAATGCAAAGAGCCTACTAAGGATGGAAAGGGCAAGGTGTATACATTGGAACCTGCTACATCAGGACCAATAGTGCACGAGAAAGGAAAGGCAGTGTTGGGAGGTACGCTTTAGATCCATGGTATGTCTGTTAGCATTTTGTTTGATACTGGTGCATCGCATTCTTTTATATCTCGTTGTTTTATAAATAAGCTTAACCTAAAACCCACATATTTAGTTACTTCCTTAAGAGTTGCAAATCCGATAGGAGGGTATGTGACACTTGGGATGAAGTGTGACCACTTATAGTTTGACTTCCTAGGTTACACCTTTGTTTGCAGTTTGCATATATTTGACTTTGTAGGGTTCTAAATTATATTGGGCATGGATTGGTTAAGTAAGTACGATGATAGAATATTTTGCCACGATAGGAAAATATCACTTAAACAACCAGATTGCAATGATCAGATTGTATATACCATAGAAAACCCTAGCTGTGGGGCGAATGCTTTATTGGGTGTAGTAGAGTTGGAAGATGAGTTAAATCGTGTTTTCGTGGTTAGAGAATTCACAGATGTTTTTGAGCCTGTAGTAAGATTACCACCAAAACGGGCCATTGAGTTTCAGTTAGATTTGGTGCTTATAGCAGAACCGGTGAGTAGGCCGCCAAGTAGGATGACACCTACAAAGATGAGGGAGTTGAAGGTGCAATTGGTAGACTTGGAAAGCATGAAATTTATTAAACCAAGTAGTTCACCTTGGTGAGCAGCCGTAGTGTTTGATAAGAATTCGAACGGATCGTTAAGGTTATGTATCGATTATCGTAAGCTGAATGAGAAGACGATAAAGGATCGATATCCATTGCCTAGAATTGACGATTTCTCCGATCAGTTGAGTGGAGCCAAGATATTTTCTCAGTTGGATTTAGCTACAGGTTTCCATCAGCTTAGAGTAGCAGAAGATTATATACCTTTGACGGTGTTTAGGACCAGATATGGATCATACGAATGGTTAGTTATGCCGTTCGGACTAACTAATGCGCCTGCATTCTTTGTAAACTTGATGAATCAAATTTTCAGAAAGCACTTGGATAGATTCGTGTTGGTGTTCATAGATGATATTTTGATATACTCTAAGGATGAGAAAGAGCATGGAGTTCATCTTAGAGTGGTTGTTGAGACTTTGAGAGAATATCAGCTGAAGGAGAAGTCTTCGAAATGTCATTTTTGGAAGAAAGATGTTAAGTTTCTTGTTCATGTGGTTTCGGAGAAGGGGTTGTCAATCGATCCAGATAAGATCGAAGCTGTTAATAATTGGAAGAGACCAGAAACAGTGACTATGATAAGAAGTTTTCTTGGATTGGCTGGATATTATCGGAGGTTTATTATGGATTTTCCACGGAGAACAGCACCGATGACCAAGCTAACACGAAAGGATGTGAAGTTTGTGTGGACCTATAAGTGTGAGGAAGCATTCCAAAGCTTGAAACACTTATTGACCAATGCACCTGTATTAGTTGTTCCGAAAGGAAATCAAGACTTTGTAGTATATACAGATGCATATGGAACCGGATTAGGAGCCATGTTGATGCAGAGAGGTAAAGTGATTGCCTATGCTTCTCGACAGCTTAGACTACATGAGGTTAGATATCCAACGCATGACTTGGAGATAGCTGCAGTTATTTTTTCTTTGAAGGTGTGGAGTCATTACTTTTTTGGAGAGAGGTTTGAGCATTGAACGGATCATAAGTCGTTGAAGTACTTGTTCTCTTAGAGGGAGCTAAACATGAGACAACAAAGATGGTTAGAGTTTATTGCTGCTTATGATTTTGGAATTGAATACACACCAGGAAAAGGCTACAAGGTTGCAGATGCACTTAGTAGGAAGCATCATAATGCAGTGTTGGCTATGATAGCAGAATGTAAAGACTTAGAAGCGTTGTCGACTTGCAAAGTGCAGTGGAGATCCGAGGTTGGGTCTAGTGGAGAATCTGCTATGTTATCTTGTTTAGAAGTCCGACCAATATTGATTGAGAAGATTGCCTCTAAACAGGAAGAGGATCTAGTGTTTCAGGAAGTTAAGGGATGGAAGGGAGAGCGATGACGTGAAGGATTTTAGTCTTGACCAAAGTGGGTAATTGAGAAAGAAGGATAGATTATGTGTTCCGGATGCAGGAGACATAAGAAAGGAAGTTTTGGAGGAATGCCATCGTTCGAAGTTCACTATTCATCCAGGAGGAACGAAGATGCATCTGGATATGAAGAGAAGTTTCTTTTGGGAAGGAATGAAGAGGGATGTAGGCTTATGGATGAAACGGTGTTTGAACTGTCAACAGGTGAAAGCCGAGCATCAGAAGCCAAGTGGGGTGCTTCAGCCATTTGATATTCCGGTATGGAAGTGGAATTCTATTTCTATGGATTTCATAGATAGATTTCCAAGATCTAATAGAGGAATGCAAGTATTTGGGTCATAGTGGACAGGTTGACCAAGAGTGCACAGTTCATTCCTGTTAAGTCAAATAGGACAACACCTGTATTGGCTAAGTTGTTTATGAAGAATGTGGTTAGACTGCATGGAATTCATAGTAGTATTGTTAGTGATAGAGATTCCTTATTCATTAGCGAGTTCTGGAAGAGTCTACAGGAGAGTTTAGGAACCAATCTCAAGATGAGTACCGCTTACCACCCACAAACAGATGGGCAAACGAAAAGAGTTAATAAGATCTTGGAAGACTTGTTAAGAGCTTGTGTATTAGACTTCGGGGAATTATGGGAAGACCATCTACACCTAATCGAGTTTTCATATAACAATAGTTATCAGACTAGTATAGGGATGGCACCATTTGAAGCTTTGTATGGAAGACCATGCAAATCTCCCACATGTTGGTTGGAGACTAGAGATAGATTAGTCCTTGGTCCCGATTTGGTAAGAGAAGCTGTAGAGAAGATTGAGCTAATAAGGATGAGAATGAAGGAAGCACAATCTATGCAGAAGTGCTATGCAAATAGAAGACAGAAAGATTTAGAGTTATCTATTGGAGATCATGTTTTCGTCAATGTATCGCCGATGAAAGGTGTTATCAGGTTCGGGAAGATAGGGAAGTTAACACCGAGATTCGTAGGACCATTTCCTATTATTGAGAGGATCGAGAAACTCTCGTATAGAGAAGAGTTACCAAGTAATTTGGCAGGAGTCCACGATGTTTTCCATGTATCTCATCTAAGAAAGTGTGTTTGGGATCCAGACACTACTATAGCGCCGACTGTGTTAGAGGATTTAGTCGTGGAATCAGACTTGACTATAGTTAGGAAGCCTGTCTGGATAGTCGCGAGAGATGAGAAGTTGAGGAACAAGACAGTCAGATTAGTGAAGGTCCAGTGGAGTGACGATGATAGAGACTGTACTTGGGAGACTGAGAGCATGATTAAAGACGCTTATCCTGATTTGTTTGATGGTATGTTTTACCTTTTTAATTGATTTATTGTGTACCTTATTGTAATTTCGAGGACGAAATTCTTTAAGGAGGGCAGATTGTAACACCCCATATTTTTAGTAACATTATTTAGAAAATTTAATTAGTTAAATAAAATAAAATAATGTAAGTTGATTAGGGATTGAGATTTGTGATTTATAAGGGGTAGCCGTGCCATGTTAATGAGTAAACAATGAACTCAAGAATTAAAGTGTAAGGAAATAAGAGAGGGAAAAATAGGAAAATGAGTATTCTAATACCCTAAACCCTTGAGAAAACACACCATATGTTCATTCTATTTTTGCAAGCAAAAATATAATCAAACGCCGACCACCATTAGTAAGCAAGAGGAAGAAGATAAAGCTAGGATTCAAGAAGAAGAATCAAATCACTTAATCAAGATCAAATCTCACATCCAAAATCAAAAAGCTAAGGTGAATAATGACTACATCTCTTGTTTTCCAAATATTTTCGGTTTTAAGGTTAAATCCGATTGATCTTGCATAATTTAGCCATGATTTTGAAGGACAAAATATTTATATATGCTTGTTGATGATTTATGCTTATTCATATAGATTTTATGATATGTTTTGATGTGAAAATCCAATTTAATAACATCCAAATGCCTTTTGATTTTAGACATAGATCAAAAATGATATTTTAGAGTTCAATTTTCATAATTTTCTGAATAAATGTGGAATTTATATTAATTTCTAGTGAAGAAAATGATTTATTGGGTTTTTAGGCTAAGGGTTGAGGTATTACCGGTTTTAGTAGGTTGATGAATAAAGCTTTCGGGGATAAGCAGGTGGCTGACGGATAGTTATTTAGGAGTTGCAGGTTTATTTTGTTTTATTCCGTTGTGTTGTATTTAAGACAGTTATGTCTATTAAGTACTCTGGTTAACCAAGGGGACATCATCATATGTCGCTCTTGGCGTATTTATGTAATGATTATATTTTATCTGAACCAGGGAAACAGTTATGGGATTATGTAATTTGAATGTGAAACATTTGTTTTTAATTAATATATGGATACCATTAACATAGCCATATTTAGTCGCCGGAAGTTAATACTATGGATGACTGCAGCATCTGTAGCGCTTAGCTTTGGGCCTCTAGATAGGGAATGTTACATAACTCCTACTCAATTCTCATAACTAGACTAAGATAGAGAAAAAAATACAACCAAACACACATCAAACAATCAAACAAACACCATTAGCAAAAAGATATTTATCGGCACCCGCTGCACACTCTGATCACTACTGGATCATTCTACTCAACTTGCCACACAAAGTTTATTAACCTTCACCAATGCCGACACTATTGGTCTGGCTAACAACTTTTCAACACCAATGCCCTAGTTTGGTTAACAACTCTTTATTTCACTTTCTCATCAACAACTTAAATTCCACAAGGAAATAAACATATAGAAGTGATAGGGAAAAAATTATATATATATATATATAATACAAAAAATAATAAGTACGTCCCTAGATGATTACCATAGATAATTATTGTGTGCTCCTACTATCCCTTTAGTATAAGGTAACTACCCAACACACCTAAGGGGACAAGGACTCTAAGTCTCATCTAAGGTCAAGACTTGTGTCTCTTATATATGATGTATTATTCTAAACGTGCTCTGATACCCAACTTCTATACCCATACTATCTAAGAGTATTACTAGGTAATACTGTCAGATAATACAGAGAATGAGGCTATATGGGGTTCACACGTGAATATTCCCTTAGGGTAACATTGATACATATTTAAGCATCGAATATAACTCAGCACAAAACGTACACAATATTAACACAAAGAAATAAACATGTGTGCTTCCAAGGTAGAACAATGCACAATATAAAGTAAATGTCAGAGGATACAGAGTCAGAATCGCAACGATAATATATAATACAAAAATACACATCACAAGGTCATATATATAATGACACTATAGAAAACAAAATAATGTACTACACCAAAGAATAACCAGTCTCCTTCATGCCCAAAGAACACATGAGTTGATCTCATCATCCCTATTACTGAAAAGTCTCGGACTGACCCGAGTATTTTATAAATAATAAATAGGTTAGACTATATCCAAATCCAAGGTCAATAAACATATAGAACTTAGTATATGCTGGGTATAAGTATAAGAATGTTATCTTAAACATCCCCAATTATCATATAGCGCAAAACACCACAAAACCAAGCATAAAAATGTCATCACCCATATAAAATAACTCATTAAATCCGAAATCATGAAACAACAACAAATAGGTGAATCATCCATATCCAAAAATCTTTAATAAAGAGATTTCATCAAGTTTAATCGGGTCAACATAGCAATGCCCTGATTTAACCCTCAATCTTAGATAATAAAATACCCGCAATATCAATACAGATAATCACCCAAAAACCAAAACATAGTAATGGTGACACACGCCAGAGAAAGCTATAATTTGGCGACACACGCCTGTAATATATAGTCGACGACACACGCTTGTAAAGAGTAATTGACGACACATGCCTAAGAAAGGTAAATTTGCAACATATGCAAATGAATAGTTGTTGTTGGCACACGTCAATGAAAATGATATTCAATGACACACGCCTAAGAAGGATATGGGGATTGATCATACATTAGACACAGTCTCAGGTATATTCGCAACACACTGTCTCAAGTAGAAGAATAAATATATGTCTATATCTCACACGCCAGAACCATAGGGGATACTGACAGACACACTTTCTCCACGAGACTACACATGTAATTGGCGAACACAATACATATATTCCACTAACACGGCTCCTACAGTCTTATTTACCTCGACAGACATCGTGACTCATATCCATTAATGTGCTCGACTACGCATAGACTTGGCCGTGACCCTACACATACCCCTTATATGGTAAAAGATTGCTGGCCTAGATGACAAAAAAGGGCTAACTTATATATCGACATACGGTAATAGACCGACACACGGCCTCAGCTAATTAAAAAAATGTGCCATAGATCTGAGGCACAACCACCACTATCAGGCTGCTAAGATATATACTAGCCAATCTGGTTCACTCCAAAATTATAAAGGGAGTCGGACAGTGATAGAAAAGTACTAAATATATATAATAGCCGAGGCACAACTACATACTCATGCCAACACATAGAATGATACATGTACCGACACACGGATAAAGATGTGACTCACCGTAGCGAGTCCATCATATATGACAAAACCCCGTATGAGTGTTATTCACGAGCAAAGAATAACCGAATAAATATCACAATGGCTCTCATACCACTGCGTGTTACTAGTCTGGTTATTTAGTGCTTGCACATTACACTCACTCCTTCTATATTATATATAATGAGTCCAAAGAATAATCGGAGAAATATTACCAAATGCTCCATCCTAAACTGTATTATAACTCCGTTTATCCAGATTTTCTGTTGAACAAAATTAAATACCTGAAATCATATAAAATCATTACCATATCACATTAAAATCACAAATTAAATCCACATCTAAGGTGAAGCATTCAGGATATCGAAATCAGTATCAAAAAATGAGAAATCAGAATATGTAGAAATCATACATAAAAAAATCCTAATTTAATTCAAAAATGAAATAATAATAAAGTTCAACCAAATCTTTCTTTAAACATTTAATCATATATATATATATATATCTTTTAAAAAAGGGTACTTTATTATTGACATATAAAAACATACACATCCCCGAGTATCTCAACCATGTACATACATCACAAACACACTGCATCAAATAAAATCACAACTGGACAATACACAGCTCGCATTTCTTTAGCCCACCATCGCCATCCCATTTTCACAACATGCCATAAACCCTAGCCACATTTAACCCTTGTAACGAAGCTCCACTCCCCATTACTGTAAGAAAGCATGCTCCTCTTCGTTGTAATGGTGGTTTGTAAATCTGACTAAAACAGAGACAACGCCCTTCTTAATTATTCATGCACGCTGGAACTTAGTGCTTTCCCGCTTCTAAAAATTTCTCCAATTTCATTCTACCCATATGTGGTAGGTTGATGTAACAAGAGATAGGAAAGTCAATTGTTGCTTGATATCTTTACCTCTAAAATTTGCCTTAAGTTGCCATACTTCGTCCAGTAACTTGCCGTCAGTTGATTGAGATAATCCCAGCTTTAGCCGAATATTCATATACATACATACATACATACATACATACATACATACATACATACATACATATATATGTATATATGTATGTGTATATATATAGCCACACTTTATTAATTCATTTATAATCATATTATTAGTGAAATAAACTTTAAAATATCTAATATTAATTAGAAAATATTTCATATTTTCCCTAGTTATAATCTTTTAAATGATTAACTGAAACCAAATATAAAATTTACTTTTCAATAAATTAATAATTTTAAGTAAATCTTTCTTTAATCAATTTTATATTTTAGAACTAATAAAACCAGTAAAACATTTATATATATAAAATGATTTCCCTCATTTATATAATATCATAAATAATGATTTAAACATTATAATTTACTTCTAAACCTTTTCTTATATATTTTAAAACATCCAAGATCACTTTATAAAACAAATATTCTATATAGAAATCTTTCTATAATTATCTACAAGTAGTACTATTTTGAAATAAACTTATAAACTTCAAAATAAATTTCTTTTTATTCAAAATATGGATTATCATTTAAAACTTCATTTTATACTCAAATCATTAACAACTTATATTAAAATCATTTAATAACATTTAAAAATCATTTCATAATCTTCCACAATTACAAAATATCTTTAAATAAATTTATAATCTGCAAATAGATTTTATTCATTCCAAACTATAGAATTTTATTCAAAATCTCTTTTTTACATCTAAAATTATTGATGGTACTCTTTAATATTAATTAAATGCACTTTAAAATCATTTCATATTTACTAGATAATATATAAAATTTCTAAGTAATAATTTAAAAACCACCCTTAGATTTAATATATATATATATAATAGTGGTTAAAGAGTTTTATAATCCAAAGTACACTATATTTATAATAAAAATAGATCTCTAAAATACAAATAACAACTAAATTAGGTAAATCTTGGTAAATAATTTATAAAATACTTTAAAAACGATTTTAAACCCTTAAAATAATTTTCTAAAACTTTTTAAAATCATTTAAATAGGTAAAATGAATAAAACATCATATAAAGCATATATATATATATATATATATATATATATTGTTCAATTTGCAAACGGACAAAATTCCGCTTGTAAATTGACACTTCTAACTAACATAATCTCCCAATTCATCATCAACCAATTACAAAACCAATACCCAACAATCCAAACAACAATCAATCCAAAACAAAACAATTCAACCAATCAATTCAACTAATGTCGAGATATTATATATATATATATGTACGTATGTATTGCAAGCAATGAATTAGATATAACTGTGAGTTAGAAACTCACTAATATGATGCTTGAACTCTAAATCAATGACAAATATCATCCCAAGCGCAACGCCTTTATAATGTCGCGATCACTTGGTTCTACTGCTGCTTCACAACATAACTACACTCTTCGCCTGAACGTCATCAGTCATCACCACCATGGTGTTACTGCCCTTGCCTTTACAAATACCGTTGCCCATACATCCAGGTTGCAATTGCACAACCCCTATCTCTACCTACTCGACCTTGTCATCAACTTCCTTCGAGCATGCTAGCCACTCCTTCGTGAAACTACTCCACAGCATCGTCCCCTTTCAGGTTGTGACTTCAATTAACCTCGTGACATCAATTTGCGACCATAGTTCCTCATTGAGGCTATCTCCTCACAGCGTGGTGCTGGTCGCTGACATTGGCCATTCCCACGAAGTCGTTTTATTTTTTTAGAAGTCACAATTTTGAGAGTTTAGAGCTAAAGCGTGAAATGAGTAATGGGTTTGGGTTAAAGCTTGAAGTTAGGAGAGAGTTCTGGAAAAAGGAAGAAAGAACGAATCAAATCAAGCTTTGGCTTAGGCTCGAGCATTGTTGATTTTAGGCTGGTTATAATTAATTTACTTTGCCAATTATTTTCTATTTCTTTTCTTTAAACTCTTTTAATTATTTACAATTTATTTCAATTTAAATTTTTAATTGATTCACACCTCATTCTATATAAATTATATTTCAATAATTGGACACTTTTATTCAATTCGATGTCCACTTATTTTATTCAATTATTCATTGCACTATTACAAAATAAATTTACCTTCCAACTCTTCCAAACGTATTTCAAATTATTAACGCTTCACAATCACTTTATATTGATTAAAACATTTTATTCGATTTCAGTAAATTATCCGAAAGAGTTTATTAATTTATTTCAATTTATAAAATAAAAATTTATATTAAATAGAATTTAATTAACTAAAGTTTATATTCAAAGTATTAATTATTAAATATCAAATTCGAATAGTTTTATTTTGATTAAATTTACATATAATTATGGCATAGACAATAAGGTTGTTACATTCAGTCCCGTCTACCAGTTGGTCAATCCTAGGTATAGGAAAGTTATCCTTCTGGCACACCTTATTCAAATCCAAGTAGTCGATGCACATTTTCCATTTCCCATTTAACTTCCTGATCAACACATGGTTGGATACCCAATCGGAGTATAAAGCATCATGGATAAAGTCATTTGCCATTATCTTATCCTCTTCTTCCTTCAGCGCAGTGAATTGCTCCAAACCCAGACTGTGCCTTTTCTATTTTACTGGTGGGAAGTTTGGTTCAATATTCAGTGCATGACTCGTTATCTCTGGCGATATCCCACATATATCTTAATGTTTCCAAGCGAATATATCCAAATTTCCTTGGAGTAAATTCACCAATTCTTTCCATAAGTTAGCCTTCGGTTGAGATCTAATCTTCAGGACCCGAGTAGGATTATCCACGTCGATTGGAACATTCATCGTCAGCTCTGCCGATGCCGATCGCCCTTCCCCAGACTTCTTCCTAGGATCAATAGCCTTATCAAAACGGCTATGATTCCCGAGCTTGGGTCCAAGCTTTTGTTGCTATGCTTGCGAATCCTAAATGTAGAGATTTCTCTCCATATTCTTACCTTTCTCACATCGCTTTGCTTCTCTCAGTTCTGCAATGCAGCATTCTCTTCCAGCGCTTTGGTCTCCTTTCATCTCTTCGACTCTGTTTTTCATAGGGAATTTCATTACTAAATACCAAGGTGCCAATGCTATTATAAAGTCAATAAGGCCTGGTCAGCCCAAGAAGGTGTTATATGCTGAATATTCATCAACTATAACAAATTTCTGAATTTGGACTATCCTGCGATCTCCATCATCTGTTTCTATAGGCAAATCAATCATCCCAATTGGTTGCTTTGCTTCGCCAGTAAACCCTCGGATCTTGGTTTTACAGGTCGTATCTTCCTTTATGTTAATTTTATACTCGAATATTCTCCTGAAGAGTATGTTCATAGAACTCCCAGTATCCACCAATACTCGATGCACAGTTGCTGGTCCAATTCCAACTGTTACCACCATGGGGTCAAAATTTTGTGCTTCGACTCCATCAGCATCTCTATTTCTAAATATGATATCATTAGTTATCATCCTTTGCTGCTTGGCCAGAGCTCCATCTTCCATAGTACAGTAGCCCTCATGTGGTGCATGCTTCAGCGAGCTCGCGTACCATTCCATTCCCTCCACCTTATCTCTACTGGATGAGATCCTCCAGTTATGGTGTTGATAATTAACTTCCTATCGTTTTTCCTGGACCCCCTCTCTGCTTGGTCTGGATTCATTCCCTTGAGCAGGTTGCCCTGTGAGTCTTGGGAATCAGGCACCTTCTTGTGGTTCTTTAACATACTATTGAAGCTTATTTTTCCTTATCAGTTCTTCGGTGAGATCTCTCAAATGCCGACATGCATTGTATTGTGTCCATGAGCCTCATGGAAACGACAGAACTTTCCGGGGTTCCTTTCCTACTCGGTTGCCTCCCTTCTTGGTGGCTTTTTATATAGTTTCGTTCCTTAAGTATCTAGGTATATGTTTTCCAATGTATCGTTCAGAGGAGTGTAATCTTCCAGTTTCATATTTCTTCAGCGTTTCTTGTTATCATTATGCCTACCATTGGTCCTTGATTTCGTTTCTTTTAGTTTATAGAGTTTCCAACATTAGTTGCCGCATTACCAGTGCTATCTCCAGATTGCTTTACCACCACGTTGCTTTGGATAACCTCCTTTAACTATCCGTCATCGACATTTCCTAAAGTTAGACCTGCTTTTTCCAAGTATAGGAACTGATTAGCCTTTCGATGAAACTCCTCCATGGTTGTAGGTTGCTTCATCTTTATCCATCTATCAAAGTCTATGTCTGGGTGAATGCCCTGGACCAATGCCATAAATACCAAATCCTCCTTTAGGTTACTTACTTCAGTAACAACAATATTGAACCGATTCAAGAACCTCTTTAGCGACACTTTGGGTCCTTGTGATAAGCTTGTCAAGGACACCACGTACTTAGGCCAAGCAGCATGAAGTCAGAATTGCTCCAAAAACTTTCTAGTTAACTCATTAAAGGTCGATAGGGATCTCGGTGCGAACCTAGTGAACTACATCGATGCAACTCCTTCTAAGATAATAATGAAACGCCTATATTGAACGATGTCAGTCGCCATGGCACCATCTATTGCCATTCATACTTGAGTAATTGTTTCCTAAGATCGGTAGCTGTATGATGGCATGGTTGGCATTATGAACCTCCTATGATACTCTTCTTTTAGGATGTTCTCTATGAAGGGAGTTCTGCTTGGTACAAAGCCTTAATCCTTGGTCTTTCTACCTTTGCTTTCTTCGACCAACCTTTTAATATTGTCTGCTATATATTTCTCGCTGACATGGTATTTTGTAGGACGACTATTTGGGGCTGGATCAAGTATTTGGCTCTACAAACAATCTTGGTTTGCCTGTTGACGTCTAGGCTCCCCAGTCTTTAAGAGAACCACTCCTGTGGTTTTTTTTGTTGATGCCCGGCTGGTTCTGCTGCAGTTTCTTGAACTCTAGCTCTATTAGCTTAAACATACAGCTCGTAATCATCACCATCAAGCTGTAGGTCGTCCTCGAAATCAGATAAGTTCAAACCTTCAGCTTCATATTTCCCCAAACCTCTAGAATTCCTCTCGATGTCGAGCTGAATCCTATTGGTACCAAGTGGTTTTCTTTTGGGGGAAGCGTGATAACTTCCTTTGGTAACTCCTTCTGCCGCTCCATCATCCACTTACTTTTGTTTTCCCTTCTCATTTTGCATGTTCTAACCAAAAAGAAAATGGATAGTTCTCTTCTCCAAGTCTAGGAGGAGATGCTTCTCTTCTATACCTCCCAGTCCTTTGCGGTTACTGGGTTAGCAGAGCCTCTATCTTGTCCATCAAAGCTTTCTGACTATTTTCCATCTTTTGGTTCAACTCCTACATTATCTAATCAAGCTCACCCCTTGTAACAACTTCCGCTTGGGCAGATGAGCCTAGTATAGTTTGCTGGTTTCTAACTTTAATTTTCCGGGTATTTTCGTCATCTCCACCAACCAAGTTCCAATGATCTTGTACCACTCCTAGGTGCCATTGATTTCAAATAGCAAGTTTCCAAATTCCTTAAGCAAAACTTTTGGACCTAATGACTGGACATCTTCAAATCCAAAATAGCAAGGTAGATCTAACCTTGAGTTAGATTTCTCAATGAAAGCACCAAAATGTTGATGCCAAAAGTGGCACAACACCCAAATATAACATGTTGTAAGATCAAATCTAATAAAGTGAATGCAAAAAGTAAAGATATTCAAAAAAAATTATAGTGGTTCGGCAATCGTTGAGCTACGTCCACTGTTATCTTTATTAATTGTTTAATTTAAAGAGAGTTTGAGATAATTATAAGTCAATATGAAGAATTGACAAGTTCTTAAGCCTAGAACTGCCAAGAGTATTTGCCTCGGTGACTATGGAAAAAAGACAGGGGATGAAGAAGATGAAGTGCCAAAAATACAGAGAGATGAGGAAAAGATCAGATCCTTGTTTAGTTGCCATAAGTTTGATATTTATAGAGGATAGTACTCTACAGATCTAGGGGCCTATGTAGTATAAGGACCAGATGCAATCCTCGAAGTGTATGCTGGTCCATACTCTATATAGACCTCTGGGTACTGAGAGGATTTTGTAAGTGAAAACCCTTCCTTTTCTCTTGTTTTGTCCTTTTATCTCCGATTCATTATGTTCTAAACTCTTTTCCATGAAGATCATGTTCTTTCTGATGATTATCCTAATATTTCTTATCTTATTCTTCTTTCTTTGCTTTCTTCTCGTAAATCCTTAGAGTTGCTAGTCTATTCTCTAAAAAAAGCACTCTATGAAAATTGTTTGAGTTTGTGATCGAAGTACAAGAGGTCTAGGAGGTGTGAATAGCAAGAAAATCCTTTCAGTACTGACAGGTCCGACTTACCCAATACTTCATGGAGTTTCTGGAGTATCATCTTTTTTCTCAATTAAGTGTATTTCCAAGTTCACGAATCATTTTGATTTTTGTAGACATTCTAACTTCCACTGAAAATCTGCTTGGTAAATAGTCAGTTAACAATACCCATGCTTAAGGTACTAGCTTGGTGTTGTATTGATGTAGGAGGGTAGAGTGGTGTCATATGCAGGTAGACAACTAAAGACGCATGAGAAAAATTATCCAACTCGTGATCTTATATTGGCTTCTATAGTGTTTGTGCTCGAGTCTTCGAGGCATTATTTGTCGGAGAGATATTTGAGTTATATATTGCACCTAAGTATCTTTTTTGTCAGACTTGAATCTGAGATGGTAGAGATGGATGGAGTTCTTAGCTTCATATGATTTAGTATCGTACACTATAGGCAAGGGGGATGTAGTGACCGATGCCTTGAATAGGAGACATGCGATGCTTAGTTCTATGTTCATGGAGTGGAGACAGTTGGAATTTATTGTTGGTTTTGATTTTTGACCATCGTCGGATTTATAACCTAGTTTGATTGCACCTTTGGAGGTTAGGCTAAACTTATGGAGCGTATTGGTTCGAGTTAGAGAAGTGATGCGACATTAGTAGATATTTTGTGGTAGTTGGAGAAGGGTGAGTGATTTTATCATTTGTACCGATATTCTATTGATTCAAAAGCATTTTTACGGCGTAATGGAAGGTTATGTCACCTAAAATCAAGGAGTTAGTTGGCGAGGTTTTAGTTGAGTTTCCCCATCTAGGATGATTATTCACTCCGATGGTGATAAAATGTAAAGAGGCATAAATTGGGTTTTGTTTGCCGAAGATGAAATGATAGGTTGCTAAGTTTATTGCCAGATGCTTGAAGTAAAGGCTGAGCAAAAGAAGTCGAGTGGAATGTTACTTCCACTAGATGCTCTATAGTGGAAACAGGAGCACATATCAATGATTTGTTGATGGATTACTGAGGATCCGAAGAGGGAATGAGAGCATTTGGGTTACTACTGATCGTTTGACCAAATAAGCTCACTTCATTCCAGTACTGAGTATGAGGATGACAACATCGTTAGCTACTTTATAAGTGAGAGAGGCAATTCAATTGCATGGAGTTCCAATGAGTACTATTAGTGGTCCAGACCCACTTTTATATGTGAGTTTTGGATGAGTCTCTAAATGCATTGGGTACTGTGTTAAATCTCAACATTGCTAATCACCCGTAGATACGTGGAAAAACTGAGAGGACGAATAAGGTGTTTAAAAACTTTTGAGGTTATGTATTTTGGATTCCGGTGGATCTTTAGAGGATCACTTGCCTTTAGGTTAGTTTACTTATAATAACAGTTATCAATCGAGCACAAGCATGGCATTGTTCTAGGCTAAGTACGTAAAGGAATCGGGCTAGTTTGCAATGGATAAAATATATGGGTTTTAAAAAATCCTATTTGGATCAAAATGTGCCTATAAAGTCTAATAGGTTTCACTAGACTCATTTTAGTTAATCAATAAAGTCATATTTTATTTAACATTATTTTATATCTATTAATTAATCCTACTAAATGCTTTATTTGAATATAACATGTATACATTCAATGATATAACAACATAACATAACAAAATATAAACATCTATATAACTATAATATATACATACAAATATTTAGATTTATATCTATTATATATACATATACTATACTCACATATACATATGATAATTTTAAATAAATATCGGGAATATAAATACCTAAGTCTATACATATGTTTGAATAAACTATAATATGTGTATATGGATTATATATAGATATTTATAATACCTCATACACATACATAAATACATATATAGTTTAGATATAGATATATACACACACATAAATATATACAGACACACACACACACATAAACACACACATATATATACACAAATATGTAATATTATGTTGCTAATTATACATATATTCAATTTACATACATAAAATTGTGAAAAAATCTATTTAATAAAATCAGATAATTTCGAAGTAAGAGAATGCTTGATTGAAAGTGAAGAGGAAATAAAGTTTCACATTAAATCTATCTAATTAACTCAAAATTAAAATATAATAGAATAAGGTGTTATTTTATATTTTTTCATTTACAAACACTAATTAATAATAGATTTAAAACCATAAAATTCCATTCTTGATCATAACAAAATATCCAAACTTTAAAATTATAAATATGAAAATACACATTCAACATCAAAAGAAATTGTATAATAGTATTAGCATAATTTGATATATTTATTTATTTATTTATTTATATTTATATAACTTCAATGACGCAATTAATTTTGAAACATTGCATATATACATATACGTACCTATGTAAATTGTAATTTAAGATTTAATTTCTAATCATATATTTGACTAAATAACAAACTCGAATATATTAATTTAGAAACAAATTAACTTTACCAAAGTATTTGAATGTTGGTTTACAATCTTAAAAACATGAATTAAAGATCTGAATACACACACACACACACACATATTCTAGGTATAATTTAGTTAATTAAACATGAAAATCATGTTTATATGTGAATTAAATTATGACAACGAAGGTAAAATTTTATTACAATAAATCAGATCTATATAAACCAATAATCTTAGATCTTCGATATTAAAATAAATAAAAACAAATTGATTTTAAATTAAATAATTAATTAATGTAATTGTGATAACAAAAGTACATTTTGCAACATATCATATCTATGTTAACTAATGCTTTCAAGACTAACAACAATATTAATACACAAAACAAATCAACATTAATACACAAAACAAATCATACATAAGATACATAAGAGGTTTAAAATATAGATTTGTGTTGACATTATCATTTTACATTTAAATGACAATGCACAAGAGGTTTAAAATATATTCAACAAGTGGCATTTCATATTCATATATGTGAGTTAAGTCATAGTTAAACATCACGAATGTCGTTTGTAGCACCTTGATTTGTGATTTCTCCTTAGATCTATAACTAGATCCATACCGAACTTTGCAGGAGAAGGGTGAACAACTTAGCTATTATTTTATTCGATTTTTTCATTTAAATTGGAGTTAGTTTTGTTTCGAGAGGGATAGATTAATTTTCAGCCATGACTATGGAGAGGAGGAGAGAAAAATAGAATAAATGAAAGAATGAATCGAAATAAAATTAATGGATTTGTTTTATTTGAAAGAATGGAACATTTTCCTTTCTGTCAATTAAAACTTCCCCAATTAACCCTTTAATTTTCTCTCTACCCTCTCTCTCTTCTCATGTTATGGACGACCCTTGATGTCACTAAATGGCATAAAACTTCCATAAATCAATTTATGTAGTTATATTTTATCTAAACCGATTTAAAGTTATAACTGTAACAACTAGCATTTTAACGATATGATATTTAAATAATTAATTTAAATATTGATTCATTAATTAATTGAAGGTCAAAAATTTATTATTTCACATATGGCCGAACTAGGACTTGAGACCACTTCCATTGAGTCCGGATCGATGTTGCAAATCAAAATGAGTATAAATATCGCTATATTTAGGGTCACTATATTTTTATGATTTTACGTATTTTTATATGTAATTACATGCGTAATCAGGTCTAGTGGGATCTCGAATGATGGCTTGTGATTCTAGGATAAGGGCTTCATTATGAGTTGTATGATTGAAGAATTTTCAGAATCGAGCTATCTGATGGCCAAAACGACCTAGAAATATGTGTAATTACCATCTTGAGCCACTATCTCGATGGTGATGAAATTTATACCATCATGATCAAAAAAATGAGGTGATGTGCATCGATGAGTTTCGTGGTGATCTAATATATAGTGTGATCGTACAAGCTCGAAATGTATGGCGATTAATTTAAGAAATTAAATTAAAAATATATATATTAATACACACACATAACTAGTTTGCAATTCTCTCTCTCCTATGTATCTTCTCCTCCTTTTTAAATTAAACACAAATAAACACCTCCTCCCAGAATTAAATCATGAGGTTCGATGATCGAGTGGACAATCCGAGAGTGGCATGACATTACACTAGGTGAAACACACGATGTGTTACCCATGTAGGCCAATGCAAAGATGATTTTAATAAAGGCATCATTTTAGGGTTTCATTATGATGAAGCTAGAGGCAGTATTAGGCGAGAAGGAGAGTGTTGTTGCACTTCTCTTGTAGAGCCGTGATGTTTGAGGCTAGCCGAAGGCGGTGCAGAGGGCCATAGAGAAACGCAACATTGGCCAGGACGAGGAAGAGAGATGGGTCGCAATTTCATAAGGGAGGCCGAGTGTAGGTGATTGGAACTGTCGTAGAGAGCATGGAAAGAGGAGTTCAATGGAAGTGACGGTGCATGATTCATCGAACAGAGAGTATGCGGTGGACAAGGAAAGATGCACAGGTTTTGGTTTGTGCATGTTCACACACATACGATAGGATTTGGGGAAGAAAGGTTAATGAGATAATTAGTTAAGTAATTATGTTAATTAATTATTTATATCAATCTCCTTTTGTATTAAATTCTTATTTTTCTATACGAGGTCCAATCGAGACATGGTCTTCGTCGTTACACTCATAGCGATATCATCTATGACATGGTATGGGCTTGGACTGGATTCAGACACTTAGGAATTTACTGTTCAAGTGAGCGGAATTATAACTTTGAATTTATAGTGTAAATTCCTGTAATCTTATGTATAGGAAAATATTACCTAGAAAAGGTAGAATAATATATATATACATAATTATTTTCCCAATTTGATTGGACCGGTTTGAGTAGATATTTAGGATAATTGATTAAGATCCTATATATATATATTGTGTCCTATTCGTGTTGAATAGAATTAGATGGAATTGATGTTAATTCATAACATGGTTATAAATTAATTAGAACTCAAATTTGTAGTTATACTAGTAATAGAAATATTTTATTACTAATTGAAAATTAGAAGTATAACCTTTAAAATAATCTGGAAGGCTAAATTAATGATTTAGGCAAGTTAAACTTGTATAAATGGCTTTGTAGTTTATCTGGCCTTGATATTGGTTTATTACAGTTTAAATCAATAATCAATTAACTAATGAATTTCTATCAAGGTAATTTGAGAGGTTAGAAATTACAAAGAAGTATAGTATTATTTAATAGGGTTTGATTAAGGTTATAAAATCCTAAATATTGTAATAATGTGATTTATTAACTTTGGACCCTAAGAAATGGTTTGAGATTTAATTGTATACATATTTGTAGCTCTATATGATATTTTGAGGCCTTATTGATAGCTAAACTTACTTTAAATAGAAGAATCAAGTGAATAAAAGTTATAATATGATTGATAGGCAAGTGCATTATTTTATAAAATAAGTGTGAGATTTCTATAGAATAATACAGATTAGATATAATTGTTAGATTGCTTACTTAAATAAGATTCATTTTTATTGAATTGTTTATATGATTGTATGCATGAATTGTTATTGATATTGAGATGGTAGATTTGTTACTTTGGTTGTGTATTGCCATTATGTATGTAAATGTGCACAATATGTGTTTATTAGTCCATAAAGTTGGACTAGTTTATTTTTAACACACACCTGGATACAGATTATGTGATTTATATATGTCTATATATATAAATATAGTTTTGGTATGTCCGACTTGGAGCTACAGGGAGATGCATGGAATATTATATATATACACACACACGCACACACATACATATATATATATATATATTGCTATGCGATTTAAAGCATTTATATATACTTTCGGTATGCATGACTTAGAGCTACTGATTGGTGCATGGAATTCATTGTACCATTGAGACGCATGACCTGCACACGTGGTCCCGGAGCAGGGGCGGAGAGACATTGGGATGTTAGCCTAGAGCAGGTCATATAATGTTCTATAGTACGATTGGGTACTATGATATGACCTACAAGATAACTTATTTTAAGGTGTTGGTTTTCAAGGGAGTCCACAAGTTAGTTGGACTCTCGATGGGTGTCTTTGGTAGCTAATGGCAATTCGGCATGATTTATAAATACACAATTTAAGCATATAGGTAGTTCAGTATGCCTAGCTTATGGTTACCGAATAATGGATGAACTATATTATACGAATGTATAACTATGTGGTCCAAGTGCTTTATATATATAATTATAGATGCACTGTTTGGGCGACTATATATATATTGGTTTGGTATGCCTGACTTTGGGCAATCAGAAAGTGTGAGGCACTTCAAGAACAAATCATTGATCCATACAGGGACAACGATAATTTGGAGTTGTATACCCATGTGGAAAGGGTGTACATAGGGTTTAGCATTTACATACGGTTCCAGTATATCGGTGTAGATAATGAAAGGAAATGACACTACCAAGGGAATCCATTGTACCATTGAGTCTCACGACCTACAAACGTTGTCCCGGACCAAGGACGGAGAGAGATTGGAACATATTTTAGAGTAGGTAATATATTATTCTGTAGTACGATTAGGTGTTGCGACAGGACCTACAGGCTAACTACTTTTGAGATGTTGGTTTTCAGTGGAGTCCACAAGTTAGTTGTGGCTCTTGATATGTCTATTTGGTAGCTAATGGTAATTCGGCACAGGTATCGGTTATAGTTATTCATAATTAAGTTTTGGGTATAGAGATGCTATGTTTGTAACATAGCTATATCTTTGTATTTTTTTGCATTTCAGATGCTTTGATAAGGATTGGGAAAATAATGGTGCCATTGCTTATGAAGTGTAGTATTACTCCTATACTCATTTTTCATATTCAGTCCATGGCTTATTATAGTACATACAGTTTTAATTAGAGAACCACTAATATGTATCATCTTGTCTTGTTAGTGTATGGATAAAGTTGGGCAATGTATGATGAGTATTACCCGTGATCTTTTCTCACGTTTATTAGATGTATATAGGTTGCATGTATATATATAGTACTTAGAGATAGTTCCCTCACACCAGGCTTTATGTCTGTCTCATTTTTTATCTTTGTCTATTTATGTCATGACAATTCTCGGGTACTCGATTGAGTAGTTTGAGAGTCAGATGCTTTTGGAAATAGGCTTATAGGACAACCAGAGCATTATGGAGGCATGAAGTCGATATATTGGATATGTATACTTGTTGGTGAGGTAGTACATGGAAAACAAGCTATTTTTTATATGAGACTTGTGATATCAAATAATGTATTCCTAACTCCATATGAATGGAGTTAATGTATTCTGATTTTCTGTATTGATATTTATTTATTAATTGCTTCTGGTAATACAGTCTCTTGTATATTGTTTATTATATTATGCTCATGTATATTCGGTATATTATACGTTATCTTCCCATAGTGAGATTGTATCGATATGCCTTGGTATGCTGTTTTGTTTTAACTTTACCCCAATGATATACCTTTTTGGTATTTAGGAGTCAGACATTGTCATTCGACATTGATTTGTGGTATTACGAAGGGCATGTCATTACTGTTGGTATCGAAGCATAGGCTCAACACTCAGGAGCAAGTAGACTAGTTTGAGTTAAGCAACTTGGTAGATGGAGATACGTTAAGGGAGCATACTTGTATTTTTCTACTATATAGTATTGCATATGCCACTTGTCTCTTGGACTTTGATTTATTTAGTCATTGGTGGCTAAGGTGTCTTTGCTTAAGGCAATCTGTATAAGGTGATGGGGTGCACGAGTGACTATAGATAGGCAGTTTAAGATACTTGATTGGTTCAAGGACTATTGGAATATCGTAAGGGATGTTTGGCCATCCACGAACATTCCGATAGGTGCAGTAGGTGTTGGAGATGGTGTATCCCTTAAGGCATATTAGTAGAAGAGATTGACGAGCAAACCATGGCTTGGGTTTATTTAGATGTCGCTTTGAGTCTCGGTTTTTTCTAAGATCGAATGGGACGTGTAGCTCCAACATTTCTTCCATTTGCAGCCAGATAACTTTCCAGAGAAGGGGTATGTTAGCTAATTTAACATTTTGATAAATGCAGAGTGGAGATGAATATTACTTCTTTGAATAGGCAAGCAAGCTTGCCTAGGGTTTTTATGCATGGATTTGGGATTTATTGCTCAGTCATATCCTATTCTTGACCCCTCGCATTGTAGGTATATTCATTTCTACTAATTAATCTTGTGTGGGGGACCTTGGCTATTAAGCTAAGTTATAGTGACCAAGCGCACTGCCATTTGAACTTGATGCATGAGCCTTCGAGTAGAGTGGAGTTGTTCGGGGAAGTGTGACTTGGATTCTATATCCAAGTAGGCTTCGGTGGCTGCCCAGAAATGAGAAAGGACCGAGCGAATGACTTATATGTTTTATGTGAGTCATTCATGTTAGAAGTGTTTAACCTTGTATTAGCACACCTTAAGTGATGAGATTAATCCCATGAATTACATTGGAGTTTTTAAAAGGATCGATCCATTCATGTACCAGTCCTTAATCCTTAGTTTGAGCGTGGGGTTTTACCAGTGATTTGCACCAATTAAGCAAGATTTTTTCACTCAATTTTTAAAGGAGAGTACTTGAGTCAGACTCTTGAGGTGACTTAGAGATTTATGAAGTGCGACTCTAATCATGTAGGAAATTTTCACGAAAATGGATCGGAATTTGCATAAGAGAAATCAGGTGGTCGACCCTAGTTTAACAAAGAAATCTTGCAAGCAAACAAAGGATTAGATCAGGCATATTATATTATTTTGGATGATCCCTATCATTGTAAATTAAGTGTATCGTTTATGCCAAAAGTTGACACAAACACCCAAAGATTGATAGCAGAGAATAAAATGACGAAAATAAATTGAAAATGAGGAAAATAAGAACGCATAAAATTTATAGTGGTTCGGCTAATCAAAGGTATACATCCACATAAACTTTGTTGAAGTTTCTACTGAGTTTTAAAGATTGTTCTTATGGATTGGCGATGATCCATGGGATTACAAAGAGAATGCAGAAATTTGTTAAACAAGCAAAAGGATCCCTTAAACTATGCCCTCCTCCTCTATTTATAGTTGCAGGTTGATGGAAATCTCTTACCCATGTTCCACACATCCTAAAGAAGTTGCTCTCAAGAGATCATGGCCAGGTCATTCATATTCAGGGATCAGTACCGATCCATGGCCAAGGATTGGTACCGATCCAAGAGTTTGCTCTGTGGATATTCGATTCTTTCTTATTGACGTTTGGTTGGTCTCTATCTTCATATTTGATATTTTGATTGCATTGTTATGGGCTTGAACTTGAGTGAATTCCTTGGTTCGGAGGTTGGGCAGAAGCACTTGACTCATCCATCATTCGTTTGGGTCATTGTAGGCTAACAAACCATTATATATGGTATGGGCTAACTTGTAATTGCTCCACCTACATGTACCATGAGGCACATGAAAATTTTGGTGAAGCTTTAGGGATCAATACCGAACCTCGATTATGGTTTAGTACTGAACCATGAGTTTTCTCGGGTTTTAGGTCTTTAAGTTTGGTGTTTGTTGTGGATGGAGTGTAGTCTACACTTGAAGATTCTTGGCTAATCTTTGGACTTCATCTCTTGGTTTCACTTGACATTTGAGCTTGGCAGTTATCGTCATAGGTTTTTGCCTTGGTAAACACACATCTGACCGACTGATTCATCTAAATACGGCTTAGTCACAATGCTGGACAACATTTCCCCCCAAAGTATATCTTGTGTTAACAAGATATGTATGAAGACAAACTGGAGAGTCTTTGCCATTGGTTTCAAGATTTTTCTCTTAAGAGACATTACCTTTCCTTCGAATTACATTAATTAAGTGTAGTATCTTTTGTCAATTGTTGCATCACTTCGAGTGATTCCGACTTGCAACTTTCATGCAGTATAAAAAATAAAGCATGTACTTTAAGTTCGTTATTCCAGGTTTGGAAAGCTTTCAATGACCTCCTTCCTTGAATTAATCAGGTAGGACTTTGGTCATTTGAAATCCTGGTTCTCTATTGTCATGCATGCGTACACAAACATACGTAATTCCATTGTCATGTACATATGCATACATACATATGTATTATTATTATTATATATATATATTACTATTACTATTATTATTTATTTCTAGGGATCGGTACCGAATCATGGACTATGGATCGGTACCGAATCATGGACCATTGATCGATACTGATCCATGGTGCCTTAAACAAAGGCGATTTGTATGCCTAAGTTTTTGGGTTGGCTACTATTTACATTCTGAACCCACACTTGCTTTTCGCTTTGCCTCCGTCTTATGTTTTGAGCTTTCATCTCCAACAACCATCATTATCGAACCTTGCATCACTAGTTCGACTTTCAATTTTGCAATGCCGTTAAACCAAACTTGCTTCTGATCTTCCAATGGCCAGCACAACCGCAGTTATTAGCCCTACATTTGCAAACTCTGAGAACCGAGCCAATAGGACAATTCGAGCCATAGATCGGAAACCCTTGAATCCAATCACTTCGACTCGTTTTTGGTAGGTGGCAACGTAATTTTGGAGGCATTTTCCATTGACTTAAGCATCGGTCACCCATGGCCATAAATTGGGAGCCATTGTTCTTCCCCTTGTGGTTCAGTGGCGATCTTGGAGTTAGACAATTTGTGCTGAAATTTGAGCGTGCAAGAGCTTCATGTAGGAATATGGAGTTACTCGAGTTTGGTTGCATTTTCTTGAAGTACGACTTGAGCTCAAGTCATTAGTGCTTTGGCTTGGGTTAGCTTTGGGTCCTGCTTGAGGTTGCCTCGAGTAATTTCACGTATTTCAAATTTTAGTCGAAATTCTTTAAATATTTCTATAAGATTATTGGTGGTGCATGGTTCATTGAGGACGGTCTGTGATGATGGTCATCTTGGACATCAAGTCGGCACTTGAATAAACTACATGCCAGCCTTTTATCAAATGAAAATTTTGATTTGCTCGAAACTATATACATGCACTGCACAATTTTAAATGAGCATACCGTATAGTACCTTTTAACTGTGTACTGTTTCCCCCCATCAATGCACGAAAACTGATTGATCGACACACATTTGTACCCATTGGATTTGGTACATTGATTATATAGCATTCTATTTCCAACATGAAGAATACAACTTTTAGTATGCATGACATCACTTATTGTGATATTTTGATAGTTATGGATTGTAGACGTTCCTCACGTCTCTCCACCATGGCTGTAGGTCCTTCAACATCGATATATGTTGAATTAGATATCAAATCTAGCTCTACCACACTACCTGCAGTGAGACATACTCCTCAGTCAATCAGTCACCAAGAAGCACAACCTTTGGAAATAATCCATGTTGTGCCAACCGAGGGTCCTACAGTTGGGGCTGCCCCTGATGTTGATATGGGCAATGCCATTATTTAGATGGTCCCATGGTTCTCCTGACTCGAAGGCTGATTTAGGTTCTCTCGAGAGAATATGTAAGAGGCACAGTATTTCATATAAAGACGTGTTGGCTCCGTCGCGCCATCAATGAGCGCATCTCCCACCCGTAGGATACACAGCTTGCAAGTGATATACGTGCATGACCGGTTATGTCCCACTATTTGACCCCTTCATTCATATGGTGTTGCAATTTGTAAAACTAGCTCCGACCTAATTACGCCGCAATAGTTTCGCCTTCCTGCATAGCATATATATTATCTTCGTTTGCTATATAAACTATGAGCACAACACCCAGGAGATTTGATGCCCGTATAGCTTCGAAAATTGAAAAGGATCTCCTTCACTTACCTACCTAGGATCTTTCAGGGGTTTTCGCATAATGATGGGTCTCTGGAACAAACTATGCTACTTCAAAGACGAACTTTTCTTTGTTCGCTGCCTACATAGCTTTGCTCAAAGGTGGCTATCCAGACATAAGTTTTATTTTTATTATTCTTTTTTAATGTGGATTTTATAGCTTCAGTTATTCAGATCATCATTTCCCATCTTTACAAATAATTCAAGAAGGCCTGGTGGTGCAACCTTAGCGAGTACACTTGCATCTCTTCATCGAGTCCCGCTCGAAGAAAGGGAGATGAGGGCACTCATCACCGATGAGAACTTAAGAGCCTATAACCTTTTGGAGGAAGGTCGAAGCGGTTGCCATATTCCCAAAGTTGGTGACGTAGATGACAACAGTTCTTTGTCAGAGAATGGTGATGAAGGCCACGAAGTGCCCTCAGTTCCAAGTCCTGTCATAGAACTTGGAGGGAGGAGTGCGCACGTCGAGGAAGGAGGAATTGATGGTAAGGGCAATGATGACTCAAATATTGGCTATGAGTCTTCTAGTGATGGAGGTGGCAATGATAGTGCATTTCTCATAGCTCTATGACTGAATATAAAGATTGTTTCATCTTGGACGCCTATGCAACCTCCACCGGCTACTATGGCAGAAGGGAACCCCATCCCACCTTCTGAGGTATCTCTAGATCCTTTAGAAGTATACCAGATGAGTTCAGCTCCTTTAGCCTTGGTAATATTAGTATAGGGTATGTTGGATATCCCATCCGTCAGCTTGATGAATTACCAGTCACTCATGCAAGGGAAATAACCATGTTAGCAAATTCCAAGTCCACGGTCCGTGGGGGGATATTAGGACACATCCACACATACACGACACTACATCCTTATTCTGTTTGCACAATATTTCTATTATGTTGGTGTTAACTCATTCGTAATCTATTTACAGATTCCATTGAGCGTAGGGGATGTACGATACTATTAAAAGCCAAAGGAGTAAGCATAAGAAACATGGATCATATGGTCATCCTCATGGATCTTCTTATGATTTCAGTCCAGGGAGGCGCTTAGGCCGAGACCATAAAAGTCGAGACAGAGGCTATACACCACATGAGTCGTATCCGTGACACATGTCTTGCCCACCTTTGCCACATAGCATGGATATACATTCTTCGAAAGCCGATTATACCTCGTCTATCGAGGTACTACATGCTCCTACTTCCATTCCTTTATCGACATGTATAACGGCATCTTGATGCGACGCTCCAAGTAGCCATCAGGACCGATCACTTCTAATTTCCTCAATTGAGGCCCGATAAGTGATCGGTTCAAATAAAGAAATAGATTGTTTCTAATGCTCATATGGACAGTTTAAAGTTTACTTTCTCAAAAATGTTTTTTTAAGACGTCATGTTCGTCCTCAATCTGAAGGACGTCCCTCGGCATATCAGAACTAACATCGTAGCTTATGTTGATGATGTGTACGATTAGTATTTCAAATGGAGACGGTTAGCTGAGGTTATTACTAAAGGCACTTATAAAAGAAAAGTGGAGCTCGATGGAATAAAACTATTGCAAGGACAAATCAAAAAAATCATCTCCCATTTCAAGAAAGAAGTTAAAGATCTCGGCACATCATTGACCGAGCCAAGAAGCAGGTGGAGGATTTAATCAAGTCTGTGGAGTTTGAGTGTCAAAATCAGTAAAAGAAAATCGAGGCTACTTAGCATAGGAGCCATACTTTTTTGCTAGAGAACAAATGGCTTAAGAAAGAAGTAGAAGAGCAAAAAAAGTTGCTAGAAAGTGAGAAGAAAGAGAAAAATAATGGGCTTGTCCAAGCCCAGGGCTATTGTGAGGAGTTGTTAGATGCACAAAGCTGGAGATGATGTAGAGGCCTAAGTTAAAGATGTTGAGAAGTAGGTTGAAGCCACAGAGAAATAGGTTAAGGACGATTTTGAGCCCATACTCATCCATTATAATGCAAATATGATTAAGTTAGAAAATTTGAAGTGGCTTGAAGAATGGTATCCTGAGGCTTTGGCCGTGACATGAGAAGAGAATATAAGGCAAGAGAAAGAGCATTCTGAAGGGGTGAGGTCGATGAGGAAGGGTTAAAGCTCGACTTCTGGATGAGGAATATATAAAGGTGCTTAAAGTCGGTATGCTTATCATGCATCCAGAATTGTCTACTTAGGTCCAAAAGGACCAAGGTGAGGGTTTTGGTTTCGCTCTTCACGATTGAACGATAGACATTAATGCTCCTTCGACTACGAAGTTGATAATTTGCAAGACCGTAACTTCTATTTCTAGCTCTACTATTATTCCCGCTTCTAGGGCGGTCTTCGGGGTTTCAACTACTTCGGCACCTTCATTTGATGCCTAGTATAATCCCACGAGCCTTTGATTCTGAAGCCGTTTATCTTATCCCCCATTATGTAGGGAGGATCTGGTGGCACTCTAGCCTATGCTATGCTCACGCCCCTTGGAGGTATAATACTGACTTCACTTGTGTTTGAGATGGATCATCTGACACTGGTCGACATCATTGATCTCTGCTTTTACGTTTCTCAAGTTCAGGTCAACCTCCTATCGTTTCTCTACCAAAGAGAGGTTCGCTACTGGGTATACAAGATTTGAAAACTAAATTTGTGATTGTTTTTGCTTCCCAAACAACCCTAGATGTTCCAGCTCGCAAGACTGCTAGCTCTGGCGCTGAGGTGATTCACGCCTTGGAAGAGGATATGACATGTGACCTCCATAGGGCATAGGAAGAGAAGGTCATCACTATAACTGGGACTTTTAATCCTTCTTCAGGCCCCACCATGGAAGAATGCTCCTCACTCGAGTCTTGATGGCCAAAGAGATCAAGAAAGAAAAAGATGCTGATATATCTCCTCCTCTGTTGATCTCGTTGCCCGGTCAACCTATCTTTGCTCTCGTTACCATCCCTACCTCCTAAGGTGTTCAAAATGTGTCTTCTGAGTCCTCTAGGAGCGACCTTTCGAAAGGTCATAAATGTAAGGAGAGAAGTGGAAGAAGGCATGGCGAGTCTGGCACACACTCCTCCAAGGAAGGGAAGAAAGAGACAAAGCGGAAGAAGAAGACTTAGCTGTCCTTTTCTTATGTTTATTACTTTTGACTTTGTTCAAAACTTGTGTAGATAGGCTGAAGCTGTCTGTGCGAGTACAGCCCTCGCTTTTTGTTTAATCAGTATGCTAATAAAATTTGAATTTTTTACTTTCCAGCCTTGTGTCAATTCGTCCGAGCCTTGAGAAATGCATTCAATACTTTTTCTCATATGTGTGTAAGTCATTTCTCTGTTATCGGCTAGGTAAGTCAATAACTAATTTTGTTTATCTTTAGTCAAGTTCCATCTAACTAATAATAGTGACTGAGATTACATTATTTCTATAAATGAAATATTAAATGCCTTTCTGTAGGCATCCTTGCTCGGTCATGCCTACCTCTGAGCCTCAATCGGCTTTGGTCACCTGAAATGGTGATTTGAACATCCGTTTCATAGATGTTTTAATCCAACCTTGCATAATTTTGGGAGTTGATCGAGATCAATCAGCTAGAGTAGTGATTGAAGTGTTTGTTTCCTGGACTTTTGTTTAAGATCTCGCCTAAGGTGTTGACCTTTTGGCTTGCCATACTCCGGGCAAGGTGTCGATACTTTATCAATCTCCGAGCATGAGTTGCTAGGATGTACTGCCTCGTTCCACCCTTGGGAGTTTACACTCCTGCCTCTAAATTGTGCATTAAAGGATTAGTTAGTGTATATCTTTGGATACTTGGAATATTTTTGTTTCATAAGTTCGATCATGGACCGTGAGGCTTTGATTGGCACTTATCTCCAGCATATAGATACCTGCATTATTCATATGTAGTTTTATTCAATTCCACTATTGTTTATAGCGTAAGATTAGGCTAACTTGTGATAACCCGATTTTTAAGTGATAATTAATTAACTTAATAATAGCAATTTATTTCATTAAATTGGAATTTGAAAATTTATTTGGAAAATGAGTTAAGAATGTGAAAATAATATTTTATGATAGTGTTTGCGTCGAAATATAATATCGTTTTTATAAATAAAAAGTGAGTTATAACTGGAATTTGGAGTTATCTAGAATCAAATAGAATTTTTTTTTAGAATAAAAGGAAAATGGAAATATATATATTTATTTAGGCCCAAGCTAATATTCATAAGCCCAATTCTCAAAAACCAGAACCTTCTAAATTATTTTTTTATTCTTTCTTCCTTCTTGTTTTATTCACGTACACACATACATCATTATATTATCTTCTACCTTCTTCCTGAAGCAAGGAGAAACTAATCATCTCTTCCAAGCACACACAAAACACAAAAATCAATAATCCTTTGCACCTCTAAATTCAAGAACGCACTGGTCGAGCGAGTCGAAGCATGCACTGGTCGAGCGAGTCGAAGCACGCACCGGTCGAGCGAGTCGAAGCGAGCACTGGTCGAGCGAGTCAAAGTGTGTACTCTTGATGACTTTAAGCTAGAGCGAGTCGAATAGAGCAGCTCTGGTGGACGTGGAGCGAGTCGAACCTGATCGACTCGAGATTGGCCTCTAAGTGAAGCGAGTCGAAGACAGTACTCCTGGGCGCTGCCAAGCGAGTCGAAGTTGGCTTCGAACTGAGTGTTGGGGAGCGAGTCGAAGCGAAGCGAGTCGATTGGTAGTTGATCTCCCTCCAACCTTGCATCGTTCATAACTAGAGCATATGAACTCGGATTGACTTGAGATTTAAAACATTGGCTTTCTTGGCTTAGCTTGCCATGTCCTACCAATTTTGGCTCGATCCGGACTCAGACAAAATTCATCGATATCCGTGGTGAGCCCATGTATAACTGATCTCCGGGACGGACTTCTTACTGGTTACTAGTCAATTCCTTGGTATTACGGCCTTGCCAAAAGGCGGGATAACATTTTCCCCCCAAAGTACGTCTTGTGAAAACATGATGTGCTTTGAAGTGCTGTAGTCTTTATTCTGAATAGTTATCGTCCTTTCGATAAGAGTTGTAATCTTTGACCGTCCTTCTTGATAATGTAATCTGTTGACTGTCGACTGCTGTGTCCTGTATCATTGCAACTGATCGCTGTATGCCAGCGGTTATCCGTTTGCTGTTCTAGTTGTTACTGGACAAACTTCTGATTCTTAAAAATTTTGAATGCTGAATATTAGTCCGTCATTCATGCATGTATGTTAACCTGACTCCCGCTGACTTTTGCACGTTCTCGAGTCGTTGTCAGTTTATTGTTTCGGAATGTCCCTTCGTAACAATCCCCTCCTGAGTCGTTGTAAAGGATTGAAACGTCGAAGATAATTTTCGTTGGATTTGTGGTCGTGAAGTAAGCATGTCGAGTTAATGGAGTTGATCTCTGGAAGTCATGATTCTATGGATTCGAATAGGATGTTCGACTCGGTCTTAGATCGAACTGCTTCATTCGACTCGGTCTTGGATTCGAGCTTCATAGGAGCTGGAGTTGAAACGCATAGGAGACGGAGTCGAAGGGGAGCGAGTCGAAGGAGCGAGTCGAAGTGATGGTGTGTAATGATGCATCGGAGATGGAGTCGAAGGGAAGCGATACGAATGGGAGTTCCGTATCTATACACTGAAGAGGGAGTCGAAGCACGTGTTCGACTCCACTGGAACCTGAATCGTTTATTCCCCTTGCTTTTCACTCCATATAAATATCTGGCACTTAGCCGTTTTTTCACTTTTTACCTTTACCTTCCCTGCCTTCGTATCGCTTTGAGACTCGAGAGGAAAGAACGAAAATTCTTGACTTCAAATCAACTCCCACCATCACTTCATCGAACTAATCTGACAGATCTAGGTAATCCATTAAACGAATCCAACGCGTGAACGATGAGACTTGGTTTTCAAACACTAAATCAGCCTGAGTTGTGACTGATCGAAAGTTTCAGGACCTTGGCTTCGAATCGATCTAGAGTGGGAAGTTTCGAGAGGATGAGGCAGAGGTTTTCGCGTTGATCGATGGTGGGGCTTCGCATCGAGTCAAACGCCCCGAATCTATGGATCGATGCGAAAGGGCTGTGCTTGATCAAATCGAATCGATGGCCTTCGACCGAACCAAAGTGGGTAGCTTCGGAGCGAGTCGAAGTGGATGGCTTCTGGATCGAGTTGTAGTGGAGAGCCTGGGAGCGAGTCGAACTCGTGATCTTAGGACCGAGTCGAAGGGAGCGAATTGGATTGTGCAGTCTTGGGAGCGAGTCGAAATGCGTGTCTTGGCACCGATTCGAACTCGATGATCTCAGGAGCGAGTCGAGCTGCGCGTCTTGGCACCGATTCGAACTCGATGGTCTCAGGAGCGAGTCGAACTGCGTGTCTTGGCACCGATTCGAACTCGATGGTCTCAGGAGCGAGTCGAACGAGTCTGGCTTATATGTGCACGTCCTTAGTTTATCGATGTGAACATGGCTTCCGTAAGCGACACGATTTGAACATCACAAAAATTTAAAACTCCCTACTCATTAGAACAGTTGATTCCGACGAGCTTCAAAATTGTATTACTGGACTTAACCGCTTTACCGCATATCTGACTGCCTATCGAAGCTCGTCGACGGAACTAGGATATCACATTGACACCAAACTTTAACTTGAAATGATGATTAATCAACCGGATGGTATGGTTGTGACGGTCAGCGATGACGGTCCTTTTGACTGAATTCCGAAGTCTCGTCGTTTACACGTTCCCCTTAATCCGGTTAGTCTTTCCAAATAATATACAGCACTGCACTGCACAACATGCCCACACACTTTACACTGGGGGGATGCACAAGCGTTATTTGTCAGTTTAACAATGATTTCTTATAAGCTAGCTGGCTATGGATCCTTCAAGTTCTCAGCAGCCGGACTTTCCAAGTTCTGCTCTTCCAACTATTGAGATACCGGTTATAGAGTCCAAAGTTATTGAGCTAGCTCCGGATGAGCGTCAAGGGGCTCGGTTTATTTGTACTCCACCCGATTAGGTGCCGTCGGGCATTTCTGAAGACATGTTAGGTCGGATCTGCTTAAGACACGGTTTATCGCTTGATGACATGCTACTTCCTGAACCGAAGGACAAGCCGCATTATCCCCCGGAAGGGTACACTGCCTTCAACCGTCATGCGTGCACGGCGGGGACACTTCCTCCCTTTAATGACTATATAAGGGAGAGGTTATCATTTCTTGGTATAGCCCTGTCTCAGCTACATCCCAACGGGTATGCCTTGTTAAATAGCACCTTCATCCTGTTCATGGAGATCCTCTTTCGACCGCCGAAGCCGATCGAGATCAGATATTTATTCAACGTTAAAAGCCGTGGAGATAGCCCTTCCTTCACCTTCTTGGAGGCAGTCAGAAGCTGCCATATTGTGCTGGGTTCCTGGGGGAGGCTAAGTTATTACAAATCCGAAAGGTTCTACGTTCGGTGCCTCCCTGGATTCGCTAGGCGGTGGTTAGATAGACGTAAGTGTCGCCATTTCACTCCTTGAATCATTGAGATACTAGCAACCGACTTCAAAAAAAACTGACGTACTTTTCTTTTCTTATAGCCGCAATCTCTCGTCCCGATGGCGCATACTTTAGAGAGCTTGTTCGAATTCTTCAGGCGTTTCCGAGCGAAGAGAGGCATATAGACTTAGTCTTGACCGACAGGAATTTGAGGGCTGTCGGGCTGATAGAACGACGACAGAGCATAAACCTGGATGTGATGCATAGGGTGGCCCCAAAGAAACGTGTGAAGCGCAAAGCGCCCACGGTTGTGATCACCGAAGAAGTTGATCCAGAAAGGACGCCCACCGATACCGAGCTCCAGGCCGTGCCTCCTTCCGACGTTCAAGATTCCGGAGGAAAAAGAAAAGGCAAGGCTGTTGCATACAAACGCTCTGCATCTAAAAGATTTAAATCCGTGGTCGTGTCTTTACCTTTCTAGGGGGTTAGAATTTCCGAGGCTCCTTCCCCGCAAGTAGAGAATCCGTTTGCAGGGCTTGATGATATTCCGATCCCGGATTCAGTGTCGTCTCCACACGACGCCGGGATGGAAGGGCTTGATAGTGCTCTTGAAATGAGCGGGTCGCTTGCTACAAGTGCGACCGACATTTCCGGTTGGTCGGGGGATTGCACATGCATACACTTCACTACACTACATGATTCACAACTGTACTTCATCCGACTTGGGAAGTTACTAACTCTTCTTTTTCTTCTCATTTTCAGGTACTATGTCCGGAAGGGGATCTATGCTTGGTAATCTTCGCTCCGCCCAAAAGGCTTTCGGTTACTATGATTCCCGCACGAGGGATTCGGATAGGGATCGCGATCGCGAGTATTCCAATCAGGATAGATACAGGCGCGACAGGGAGAGAGAATACCGACACCGGTCTAGATTGCGTTCTCCTCCCCCTTGACTTCCATCTCCTCCTCCTGTCCAAACTTCACATCCACCAGAGCCTCCTTGCCATAGGCCATCCTCTCATGCTTCTAGATCCGAGTCTCATCTTCAAAGAGTCGAGACTTCATCTTCCCTGGCTACAGAGCAGGTCCCTGTTGATCCTACTGGAGAAGGGGCCCTTAAGTTGGTTCAAATGAAGAAGGATTTCCTGAATATTTGCTTGGATGGTTATGTTTTCCCTCCCCACTTGAAGAGAATTCCATCTTCGGTTGAAGGCACGATGCATGACTTTGTTCACGACATCTATACCCAATATCGAGAGTGGGCGAAGGCTGCTGAAAAAGCTTCCAAAGTGGCCTTCGAGCGGGCTAAAGAGATCGAGAAGATGGAGACCGAGCTTGCAAAAAGGGATCGTATTATTCAGGTCCTCTCTGCTGAGTCTGAGTCTTCTCGGAAATCTGAGATTGAGGCCATTAAGAAGGCTGATGAAGCGAAAGCGGAGATGGAGAGGTTGGGGCAGACACACGTTGCCTTGGTGGAGGAGATGGGACACCGGAATACCAAAGTTATCACCGAGCAGGATGCGGCGGTCAAGGAGCTCAACGAACTAAAAGCCAAATTCGCCAGCTTGGTTAAAGAAAAAGACGATGCGAACAACGCAGCCCAGGAGGCGTGCGATCAGGCTGTTCTGCTCAGGGGATAACGGGATGCAGCGGTGGTCAAAGTCCAGAAAGCAGAGACTGAGGTCCAGGAAAGGGTGAAATTGGCCGAGTCCAGGCTAGAGGCTGACATCGAGGACCTCCTTGTTATCTACAATGCTAATGTACTAAGGCACAGAGGCTTAGCCTGGCTTGATGACTATTCGGTGCATCTCCGCAATGCTTGGGGCTGATTGGTCGAGGAGGAGAAAGAGGCGCACCCGGGTGAATCCGTGGATGAATTTGAGCTTGAGAATCGCCTGTTAACTGATGATGAGAAGAGGATTCTCCACGATTCAATGATCTCTTATGAGAAGGAGAGACTCGACACCCAGCGCCTGGAAGTAGGAGAAGGCTCCGGGGTTTGACATCATGATGCAAGTCTTGACATTCCGGTGTCAACCCAGCCTGAACCTTTGCCTGTGGCTGACCCTCAAGCTATTCCTGCCTATAATCCGGATCAGCCGCGGATGTCTCCGACTGCAGCGCCAGCGACTGAAGCCGCCCCTTCGCTTACAATCCAAACTGAGGAAGGTACTCCAAACATTCTATATGTCTTTCATGAGTCGAAGTCTTCGATTGGGTTCAGGTTCTAACAATTCTTTTATTCTTTGTCCAGTGATTGACGCCACACCGGCCATGCCTCCTGCCACTCAAGAATCATATCAAATGCAGGAGGCTACCGTGACTGAGGCAACCACTGTGAGTACCACTGTTCCGCTCGACGATCTACAGGGAGGTACGATCGCGTTCGACGAGCAGCTGATGGATGAGCACTTCCGCCGCCACGGCGATCCCCGCGCTGATTTGTCATCTGTTATGAGCGGAATTAATCCTGCTGCGAGCTCTTCACTGCCGACTGCTGATGCCCCCAGCGGGGCTCGAGTAATAACTGAAGATGAGATGTTTTCTCAGATTGACGCTGAACTGGCAGCAGCTTCGGAGATGGGATGGCAGCGTCGGGACCTACCCGCTTGGAATGATGTCTCATGGTGGTTCTGTCTTTCTTACCAGCCTGCCCATTCCACCGTCTGTGATTGATCCCATTCCTCCGACTCCGCCCGTAGGAAGCATTCTCATTCACACGAGTTCGGAGGAAGATGTCGATATACTGCCATCGCCTGAAAACCAACCGCCGAAAGGTACGGGCTTAAAGAGGAAGATTAGCGATGGCTCGAGCGGGTCCACACTGAAGAGGAAACCAAGGAAGAAGAGAGATTAGACATGACCATCTGGCGTATTTTGATTTTTGCATTTTTCTAGCCGTGTATAGATGCGGGTTCGGCCCCTGCTAGTAGGGATTTTTTTTTTGGAAACTTGTACACGAACGTCTTCTATAATCAATATAAATGAAACTTTTCTTTTTTGTCATCGTGTATTTTTCTAAGTGTTTCAGCGCTTGTAATGTACTTGTGAAGTTTCGGGTTTTGAATTGAGTTTGTTTCGGTTTTCCAAGTTCGGGAACTGTGGACATTGCTTGTGACCGGGAAGCGAGTTGAATTCCGACATTGTATCGCTTCATCCTTATAACTTGTTGAGTTTGGTGCCACCGAACGGATGTCTGAGTCAAGTGGAGATCGAGTAATGCATCCATACTTGTTTGATTGCCGATAATCATTTCCACATTCCGGGGATCCTCATTTGTTTACTGGCGAATGGTTATGCCGACTTGAGTTTCGATCACATGCCCGCCGTCTAGGGACTTTGAAGTTGGTGTTCAGGCTTCATTCTGCATTCTGGGAATCCGGAGTTGACATATATGCTTCGACTTGTTCTCGGGAAATTCGGGACTGATGTTTATACTCCGACTCGTGCTTTGGGAGTTCGGAGTTGGATGTTTATACTCCACTTCGCACTCCGGGAATATGGAGTTGAGTGTTTATACTCCGGTTCGCGCTTTGGGAATTCGGAGTTGGATGTTTATACTCCACTTCGCACTCCGGGAACATGGAGCTGAATGTTTATACTCCACTTCGCACTCCGGGAATATAGAGTTGATTGTTTATACTCCGACTCGCGCTCTGGGAGTTCGGAGTTGAATGTTTATACTCAACTTCGCACTCCGGGAATATGGAGTTGAATGTTTATACCCCGGTTCGCGCTCTGGGAATTCGGAGTTGAATGTTTATACTCCGGTTCGCGCTCTGGGAATTCGAAGTTGGATGTTTATACTCCACTTCGCACTCCGAGAATATGGAGTTGGATGTTTATACTCCGACTCGCGCTCTGGGAGTTCGGAGTTGAATGTTTATACTCCGGTTCACGCTCTGGGAATTCGGAGTTGAATGTTTATACTTCGACTCGCGCTTGGGGAGTTCGGAGTTGAATGTTTATACTCTGGTTCACTCTCTGGGAATTCGGAGTTGAATGTTTATACTCCGGTTCGCGCTTTGGGAATTCGGAGTTGAATGTTTATACTCCGGTTCACGCTCTGGGAAGTCGAAGTTGAATGTTTATACTCCGGTTCGCGCTCTGGGAATTCGAAGTTGGGGAAGGATTATCGTGTACCGATCCCTTTTTTGACTTCGATGTGATGGCTTGCCCCTGAGCTCGGGTTTCACTTAGGGAGTGGTTGGTTGCACCGCAGCCACTCTCTATTTGAATAAATCCCACCGTATGATGAGACTTAGCTCTCCGTGCATAGTGATGGTCATATGAAGTATTTCAAGTAAATCACAGCTCTGGCTCAAAGAGGTTGCATTTTATTGCTGAAATAAGAAAGTGTGGCAAAGTCAGTTGCCTTATTACAAGTTCTAATTTCAAAATGCATAAACAAATTGCAGAAAAAAGAAAGTAGATTAAATGGATAAAGATAGCCTGTCAGGTGTAATAGCGGCGGAGGCTCTCGCTGTTCCAAGCTCTCGGCAGGGTAAGACCGTCGATGGTTGATAACTTGAATGTGCCATCTCCGAGCCTTCGTTCAATAACATACGGTCCTTCCCATGTTGGTTTCATATGTGAAGGAACCAGATAGACTCTTTTTAAGACGAGATCGCGTAACTCGAAGGTTCGCGGATGGACCTTGGCGTTGTACAATCAAGCGACTCGACTTCGATGCGCAGCTGCCCTCAAGTCAGCTTCCTCACGCTTCTCATCTAGTAGATCGAGAGATTCAGCAAGTAATATAGCATTCATTTTTGGATCATAGTACGTCACACGATGAGAAGGTACTTCTAGCTCGACCGGAATAACGGCCTCTGAACCGTAGGAAAGAGAGAACAGAGTGTGGCCGGTCGCGGTCTTGTGGGTAGTTCGGTAAGCCCATAGAGCCATAGGAAGTTCATCGACCCATTTGTCTCCGACCTTTTCCAGTCGTTTCTTTAGGATTGATTTTATAACCTTATTAACTGCTTCGACCTATCCGTTTGCTTGAGGGTGTGCAACTGTGGAGAATTTCTTTTGGATGTGAAATCGTTTGCAGAAATCTTTGAATTCAGTGCTGTCGAATTGGGTTCCGTTGTCTGTAATTATAGTGTGTGGGAGACCGAATCGACAGATGATGTTACGAACCACAAAGTTGATTACTTTCTTCGTTGTAATGGTAGCGAGAGCTTCGGCTTCAGCCCACTTTGTAAAGTAATCAACTGCGACAATGGCGTACTTCGCTCCACCTTTTGCCAGAGGTAGAGCACCGATGATGTCGATGCCCCACATTGCGAACGGCCATGGACTGACCATTTGCGTTATCTCAGTAGGAGGAGCTCTAGGAATTCGGGCATATTTCTGGCTCCTATCACATTTCTTCGCATATTCCAACGCATCACGATTCACGATAGGCCAGTAATATCCGTAGCGAAGTATTTTCTTGGCAAGTGTCTGCCCCCCGGTGTGATCGCCACATTCTCCTTCATGCACATCGCGTAGCACTTGTTTGATCTCATCGTGAGCGATACATCGGAGTAGGGGGACTGAGTACCCCCTTATGTACATGAGTCCATTCTGGATGGTAAACCTCGACGCCTTTCGAAGGACTTGTCTTTTTTCACTCCTGCGCTCCGGCAGGGTTCCGTGCTCAATGTAATTTCTGAGTGGAGTCATCCAGGAATCCCTTTCGGGGACGGATTTGCATACCTGGTTTATTTCTGCTTGGTCGATACATGGGGAGGATAGCGTTTCCATGGGTACGAGTCCCATTTGTTGAGCTTCGCCTATGCTGGCTAACTTTGCCAACGAATCGGCCTTTTGGTTGCGTTCTCGAGGTATACTGAATATGGCGTAGTAATCGAAATGGTCTAGTACTTCCTTAACTCGCGCTAAATAAGCAGCCAACCTTCGATCCCTTGTTTGATACTCTCCTCGTACTTGGCACACAACCATGTGAATCACAATAAATTTCCACTGCGATAATCCTAAAATCTCTAGCAAGTTTCAAGCCGGCTAGGAGGGCTTCATATTCAGCTTCATTATTAGTCGCATGGAAATCGAACTTTAAGGCATAACATATGGATCAACCCTCGGGAGTTTCAAGCACAATACCAGTGCCTGAACACCAGTCGTTTGATGCTCCGTCAGTATAAAGTTTCCAGACGTACTCGGGGGATTCACTGGCTTCGGGCAAGTCCTATGGGATGGTAAATTCAGCTATGAAATCGGCTAGGACTTGTCCTTGTATGGTCCGTCTCGGAGCGTAAGTAAGGTCAAACTGGCTCAGTTCGATGTTCCACTTGAGTAACCTTCCAGACGTCTCAAGACGCGAGAGGACCTATCGTAACGGCTGGTCGGTGTAAACAATAATGGAATGTGCCTGGAAGTATGGTCGGAGTTTCCTTGATGCAATGACAAGGCAGTAAGCCAACTTTTCCAGCTTCGGATAATTTCTCTTAGCCCCAGTCAATCGTTTGCTGACATAGTATACGGGCCTCTGTATCTTGTCTTCCTCTCGGATTAACGTAGCGCTGATAGCATTTTCTGATATCGCCAGATATATGAACAGCTTCTCATGATCAATAGGCTTTGACAGTATCGGTGGTGTAGACAGATGTTGGACTAGTGCTTGGAAAGCGCCCTCGCACTCTGTGGTCCATTCAAAGTTTCGTTTCCCTTTTCGAATCAGATCGAAGAAGGGAATGCATTTGTTAGTGGACTTTGAAATGAACCTGCTCAATGATGCTACTTTCCCATTGAGACTCTGGACTTGCTTTATAGTTTTGGGAGTTTCAAGGTTTCTGATTGCCCAAATCTTCTCGGGATTGGCTTCGATTCCCCGGGCGTTAACGATGAACCCAAGGAACTTTCCGGATGCAACTCCAAAGTGACATTTCAGTGGGTTGAGCTTCATCTTGTATTCCCGAAGTATGTTGAACATAGTCTCCAGGTCTTTTACATGGTCGGTGGAGAGTCATGACTTTACGAGCATGTCGTCCACATATACTTCCATTGTCTTCCCTATTTGATTAGCGAACATCCGATTGACCAACCGTTGGTAAGTGGCTCCGGCGTTCTTGAGTCCAAACAGCATAACCTTGTAACAGTAAAGTCCCAGATTGGTCATGAAGCTGGTGTGTTCTTGGTCGGGTAAATGCATCGGTATCTGATTGTAGCCTGAATACGCGTCCATGAAGGATAAGAGTTCATGTCCAACCGTCGAATCCACTAGCTGATCGATCCTAGGGAGCGGGAAACTGTCTTTGGGGCATGCTTTATTCAGATCGGAATAGTCGACACATGTTCTCCACTTCCCATTTGGCTTTCGGACGAGTACGGGATTTGACACCCATTCGGGGTATAGTGCATCTCGAATGAATCCGTTCGCTTCAAGCTTTTCTACTTCCTCTTTAAGGGCGGCAGATCTCTCTGGATCCATACCGCGCCTTTTTTGTTTGACCGGGACATGCCGTGGGTCAATATTCAGAGTGTGGCTCGCGATGTCCGGCGAGATCCCACACATATCAGAATGTGTCCAAGCAAATACGTCAAGATTTGCCCGCAGAAATTCAACCAATTCCTCTTGAATTTGCTAGCTTAGCTGAGATCCAATCTTTATTATTTTTGAATCATCGTTATTATCAATTAGGACATCAATTGTCAGTTCAGCTGGGGATGCTTGACTTTCTTTAGATTCTCCTTCGTCTTCAATTTCTCTCGGGTCAAGGTCCTTGAGGAATTGGCTGGGGTGCCCGGGCCCGGGCCCGGGCCCGGGCGCTAATTGTCAATTGTCGGCGAAACGGATGTAGAGAGACTCCTCTACGTCCTTTCCCTTCTCCTTTCGCCGTGCTTCCCGTAGCTCAGCGACATAGAAGGCTCTAGCAGTGGCCTGATCTCCGTGAATGATTCCTATTCCATGATCAGTGGGAAATTTCAAGGTCAAACACCATGGGGCAATGGCTATTCTGAATTCAGCGAGGGCTGGTCGGCCCAAGAAAGCATTGTAAGGGGAGTCTATGTCCAGAACGATAACTTGCAACATTCGTACTCTCCGACGTTCTCCTACTCCCAACTCCACAGGTAGTTCCACCATCCCAGTGGGAATTGTGGCACTTCCGTTGAAACCATGGACGCGAGACTGACAAGGCTTCAAGTCTGCGGCTTCCATCTTCATTTGATCATAAGCTCGTTTGAACAAAATATTCACAGAGCTTCCACTGTCAACTAATATCCTCTTTGTCCAAGCGGGACCTACTTGTGCAGAGATGACCAGTGGGTCGATAGTGGGAGCCTCGATTTTATCTGCGTCTCTGCTTCTGAACACGATGTCATCCATTATTGTCTTTTGTTGCTTGGCCGGAGCCCCCTAATCAAAACTACTGCAACACTCGAAGTCCGCATGCCTGATAGAACTGGCATACGACTCCATTTCCTTCCAGCTTCGATCCGCCGGGTGAGGACCGCCGCTTATTGTGTTAATGACCAACCTCCCGTCCGCACGAGCGGGTTCTTCCTGTCTTTCCTGATTCAGTGCACGATTCTGATTTGATGGGCCCGCACCACCGGATTGCGGCGCCCGTACATACTGATCCAGCTTCCGCTCACGTATCAGCTTTTCAATGAGGTCTTGTAGGTGACGGCACTCATTGGTATTATGGCCATAACTTTCATGGAATCTACAGAACTTTCCCGTTTGGATTTGTCTTTCGGTTGGTGGTTTCGGGGCAGGCTTCTTATACTGCATGGTGTTGCAGTTCTGCAAGTACACATTTTCCAATGACGTGTTTAATGGAGTGTAGTTTTCGTACATGGAAGCTCTACGCCGTGGTCCACGATCCTGATCGCATTTTTTGTTCTGATTTCTATTGTCCCTCTGCTGATTCTGCTTATTTTGGACGTTCGACTGAACTTTTCCAGAACTATCTCCGGTCTGTTTAACAACGACGTTACTCTGGATACCTTCGATGTTGGGTCCTGCGTCATTCTGTTTCCTAGACTGTCTCGCATCCTTCCTTCTCAGGAATTGGGCTGCCTTGGAATAGAAACGGTCCAATGACGCAGGTGGTTTCCCAGCCAACCAACTTCCGAACTCGGAATCAGCATCAATACCCTTAGTCAGAGCCATCAGGATAGAATTATTGTTGGGATTGCTTATTTCCGCACATGCAGCATGGAATCGCTCCAAGTAACGTCTAAGCGTTTCTCCGGGAGCTTGCGTAACACTAGACAGGGTGTTAACGTCCTTTGGCCTCGCCACATGCATACAGAATTGTTCGACAAATTTAGTGGCCATCTGGTCAAAGTTGGAGATGGATCGTGGTGGAAAACGAGTGAACCACATGGTAGCGATGCCTCCCAGGGAAACGGGGAAACTACGGCACTTTACTGCGTCATCAGCTCTAGCAGCATTCATCAGCCATTCGTATTTCAGGACGTGTTGATTGGGGTCAGAACTCCCTTCGTAAACTGGCAAAGCTGGCATCCTGAAGTGCCGAGGTGGTTCAGCATATAAAACATCATCGGTGAAAGGCGTATGACTTCGGGAGATTCCCCAGTCGTCATTAGATAAGCCCTGACTTTCACAGATCATTTGGCGAATCATCGCTGGTATATCTGTCGTTTGGACACTCGGAGCATGTTGTGCCAAGGTGTGGTCGGGTTCCACAGCGCGAGTCTGGACCGGATGTGGTTGACGGTCCGTGCCTCGCCTCCTTGGTTCGACATCCTCTGGGACATAAGGTTCAGGAGTCTGCTCCCGTCGGTTATGTTGAGGATCAGCTTGGTTCCTAGCGTCACCTCCTCGCTCAGCAGTGGTGGTAGTAGCAATGTTGCCGGTAACATGATAAGGAGCAGCTCCTCCCCGAGTTGAAGGTTCTGTGCGGAGGCTAACGGATGGTCCAACTCTCGGTTGCCCAAGGTTCGAACCAGGCTGTTGTCCCGTGGCCTGGGTGTAACTTCCACCCAACCGTGGACTTATGGATCTAGTTTGGCCATTGGAGGAGGCTGAGCTCTCTGTGGAGGAATGGGAACCTTGGTCTCTTCTAGATCTTCTTCGCCTTTGGCGATTTAGCTGGTTAGTCAACTCCGCGTTGGCGCGTAGTTGCTCCGCTAGCTGCTGTCGACTTTGGGTCAACTCCTGAAGCAATGTCTGGAATTCTTGTCTAGTGATTGGACCTGACGGATCTGAGGGTCCTGCAGCATTTAGGTTGGATGGAGGTGATTGCACAGGGTTTTGTCGGTCCCGTGCTCCTTGATCAGCGGCTGCAGAGGTGGTACGTGTGCTCACCATAATGAATTGATGAAGTCCTTTCCTAGATCTGATTGCAAATCTGAGTAGAATGGAAGGGCTTCGAAGTCCTAGATCTGGATCTTTTTCTTAGATTTATGCAATCCAATATAGATAGGAGATCCAAAGAGTGGGAGAGAAATTGGGTTTTCTCAGTGAAAGCACCAAAGTGTTTGTACCAAAATTGGGCACAACACTCTTCGGAAGTCTTTGAAGAGATAAAGTAAAGAAATTAAATGCAAAATGAGGATTTATCTAACAAAAACTCCAAATTTCATAAATAAGAATAACTAGAATGTAGGGAGACACAAGGATTTAGAGTGGTTCGGCATATTACCTACGTCCACTATGAAGTAATTTGCTTTATTGATCTTTCTTTGATGTTTACAAGTGAATGCAATGAATTACAAGAGTTAGCTATTGTTTGCAGCAGTGGATCTTGTTGAGGGCAGCAGCGACAGAGTTCAGATCTGGATCTGGCGGAGTCCGGGCGTTGGAGATCTCAAGGAGGAAGAAGAACCCCTTTTTTGTTGGCTTTGGGGGTCTATTTATAGGTGTAGGAGGCTGATATTTTGCCCAGATCTCGGGAGACCCTCTCTGGCACGTGACAAAACCCGTACGCCCAAGCCCATGAAGTTTCGGTCCGATCCGTGATTGACACGAGCTAATTTCGACTCGCTCAAGATCTCATCCAATGGAGTCTAAATTTGGCGTGGACACTCTCTAGCATGCACGTAGTCTTCTGTGAAAATTTCATAGCATTTGAACTTGTAGATTGGGAGATATGATCGATACGAAATAGAGTTTTTGGTGGGCTGTTTCCTTCGACTCGCTTCCTCTTGACTCGATGATGTGGCGCTTCTTGGATCGTTCTGCCTTTAACGTTTTATTGATCGAGTCGAAGCGCACTCTGATTTGAGCGAGTCGAAGCACGCACTGGTCGAGCGAGTCGAAGCGAGCACTGGTCGAGCGAGTCGAAGTGTGTACTCTTGATGACTTTAAGCAAGAGCGAGTCGAAGAGAGCAGCTCTGGTGGACGTGGAGCGAGTCGAACCTGATCGACTCGAGATTGGCCTCTAAGTGAAGCAAGTCGAAGACATTACTCCTGGGCGCTGCGAAGCGAGTCGAAGTTGGCTTCGAACTGAGTGTTGGGGAGCGAGTCGAAGGAGCGAGTCGATTGGTAGTTGATCTCCCTCCAACCTTGCATCGTTCATAACTTGAGCATATGAACTCGGATTGACTTGAGATTTGAAACATTGGCTTTCTTGGCTTAGCTTGCCATGTCCTACCAATTTTGGCTCGATCTGGACTCGGACAAAATTCATCGATATCCGTGGTGAGCCCATGTATAACTGATCTCTGGGATGGACTGCTTACTGGTTACTAGTCAATTCCTTGGTATTACGGCCTTGCCAAAAGGCGGGATAACAAGTACAATATTCAAAATAACATAATTGTCTGAATTGGGTACATTAAAAATATTTAAAAATCAAAAATAGAAAGACAACTGCCATAATTCTTCATCTCCACCTTCGTCTCCTAAATCAGCATTATCTCCTCTAACTTGTGTTTTGTAATGTGGAGAGGGTTAGAACAACAAAGGTTTGTTGAAATGAAAATCTCAAGCTTTACCATACTTTTACTTGGACAATATTATTTAGATAAGAAATATGTCTTACGTATTCAAAACTATACCATACTAATAACTTTAACTATAAGACTAAAGGCCTTCCCAGGCCAATTCCAAAAATATAACACAACTAAAAACAATGATGTAAGAGAAAGGTCCCCATCATTTAATACCTAACCCATTTCCAAATAATAACGCAACTATCATTAAGGATGCGAGAGAGACCCTCCAAACCACTCAATACCTCTTTTTTGGGAACTTAGGTAGACTCTGACCATTTAAGACCTACAAAATAGGCAGGTCCCATCATTTAAAACCTAATCCAAGGCAGGTCCCTACATGATTCTCCCTATATGATATCGTAAGAAATCTTTCTAGGTCGGTTAATACTTCTCATAAGAAAGAGGCGGACCCTACCATACCCACTAAATACCTCTAACCCAAAGTCGACCCCTCCTAAAGATTTCTTCTATCGTATTAATAACATAACTTATGACCCATAACCCATAACCCATCTGTGACATCTCAGATTAATCAGATCGTAGGTACTGATGGCCATATTAGCTAGATAGATTTACCATATAGAATAAGAACTAACCTCATCTCCACTGGGATTATTTATTATAACGTTATTCCACATTGGTCCACAAAGCCACAAGCTGGCAACCCGATTTAACTGGGCAGACTTTTGTGTAACTTTGGACTGTCCTCGCATCCCTATAACTTAGTCATACTTCATATGTATAACCATTGTATACATATACTATCCTAAAAAATTAATAATTAAGGCTATATAATTTATCCCTTTTTTACGCCTTTAATTATGAATTAATTCCCTAATTTACGTTAACTATCTTCCTAAGAAATGAATACTATTTACTACCCTATTAATTCTAATCAATACGTTCAATATGTTATAATTATTACGTTATTATTACTTTAATAATCAATACCTTAATAATATACACACACACACACAAGATTCGAATAAATTATTTCCAGTCACATGCAAAGAAAACACTTAATAATTAAATGTCAAACTTATACAAGTCCCAAACTCCAAACAAAAATATAGCTAATACCCTTAGCCAACAACTGACTTATAAACAAAAAGGAGTAATACCAAACTTATCTTATATTAATATAATAAAATTAACCCCTCTATCCAAGGAACAAACTCTACAATTTAAAACTTTTATATTCTATTCAACTTTTGCAATTACCACCTTATAGTGAAAAGGGATTCATATTTATTAAATTTACAGGAATAGATGGTGCAAACTACAAATAATCAAAATTCATACTTTGCACACCATTTCTAACTTATTTATTTTTAGAATCCTTTAACACTACAAGAGAAATCAAAAAAGATGAAGTGGGATATATTATAAATTACTTCAGTCTCAACATAGATCCGATTCTACTATGTTAATACAAAACAATTGAAATGATAACATATTCAAAGATGGTCATTTATTTAGGGAAATTCTAAGAGTTTTAGATGTTATGTTTTCATTTTCCAAAATTTTATAAGGAATACATCAAATTCAAATAAATACTATTCAATTACAAAAAATGTGAAAAACTTGATATTTCCACTAACAAAGAATTGTTTGCTTCCTAACTGATTTGATTCCATCACGCCTAATTCTCTTTCAGATCTCCCTTTGAAAATTCTAGTAGATTCTGGAATCTATAAAAGAAGAAGAAGATGAGATCCGATTTACACCGCTCCTAATTCTCTATCCGATCTTCCTTAGAAATTTTATTGTTTCTGATAACTTAAGGGGAAAGATTTTGAAAGAGCTTTGTCATTGCTATAGATCTATTTATAGAGGTATAAAGGAATGAGAGCCGTCGGATTGAACTTAAACTAATCTGGGCTGTTCGGCCTAGGCATTTCATTGCAGAAATGACTCAACCGGTAGACCGCTGCTCCTTGGGGTGGTCGACGGGCTCGTTCAAATATGATCGGTTGATTTCTTTCTGTTTTAACATATTTATTACTTACTTAATTAGTACGTTATTGTTAACTCTGATGCTTAAGTAAACGTTAAGTAACCCTTAATGTTAATTATTTAAATTAAAATTTTAAACTTTTATCAAAATTTAAATTTTCAAATTTTCAAATTTAAATTCATTTGAATTATTTCAAATTCGAAAACTTCAAACGTAAACTTCTCCATTTGAACTCCGATATCAATATATTATATATGGAAATTGATCAAAAAATCACCATGGATGCAACGGTGCAACTTCCGTGACCAAATTCCAGCATTTACAAAATTTCCATTTTAAACCTTATTTTAATTATTTAATTTCTTATTAAATTTTATGGGGTGTTACAAAGTTGTTCTTATGGATCGATGATGATTTGTGGGATTACGAAGAAAATGTAGAAATTTATTAAACAAGCGAAATGCCCTCCCAAACAATGCCTCTCCACCTATATTTATTATTGTAGGTCGACGAAAATCTCTCACCTACAATCTTGCCCACGTTCTCCATGTCTTGAAGGAGCCTCTCTCAAGAGATCGTGGCCAGGTCACCAACATTCAGGGATCGGTATCGATCCATGAACTTTCTTTCTGGATCTTGATTTCCCTCTTGTGGGTGTGTCTAGTTAGTCTGTATCTTCGTCCTCAATATTTTAGTTGCATTGCTACGGGCTTCAACTTGAGTGAATTCCTTGGTTCGAAGGTAAGACAAAAGCACTTGACTTACCCATCGACCGTTTGAGTTGAGGTAGGTTTGCAAAAACTTCCATGTTGGAATATAGGGATGCCTTGGAAGAGGATATGACATGTGATTCACGCCTGGGAAGAGGATATGACATGTGACCTCCATAGGGCATAGGAAGAGAAGGTCATCACTATAACTAGGACTTTTAATCCTTCTTCAGGCCCCACCATGGAAGAATGCTCCTCACTCGAGTCTTGATGGCCAAAGAGATCAAGAAAGAATAAGATGTTGATATATCTCCTCCTCTGTTGATCTCGTTGCCCGGTCAACCTATCTTTGCTCTCGTTACCATCCCTACCTTCGAAGGTGTTCAAAATGTGTCTTTTGAGTCCTCTGGGAGCGACCTTCCGAAAGGTCATAAAGGTAAGGAGAGAAGTGGAAGAAGGCATGGCGAGTCTGGCACACACTCCTCCAAGGAAGGGAAGAAAGAGACAAAGCGGAAGAAGAAGACTTAGCTGTCCTTTTCTTATGTTTATTACTTTTGACTTTGTTCAAAACTTGTGTAGATAGGCTGAAGCTGTCTGTGCGAGTACAGCCCTCGCTTTTTGTTTAATCGGTATGCTAATAAAATTTGAATTTTTTACTTTCCAGCCTTGTGTCAATTCGTCCGAGCCTTGAGAAATGCATTCAATACTTTTTCTCATATGTGTGTAAGTCATTTCTCTGTAATCGGTTAGGTAAGTCAATAGCTAATTTCGTTTATCTTTAGTCGAGTTCCATCTAACTAATAATAGTGACTGAGATTACATTATTTCTATAAATGAAAAATTAGATGCCTTTTTGTAGGCATCCTTGCTCGGTCATGCCTACCTCTGAGCCTCAATCGGCTTTGGTCACCTGAAATGGTGATTTGAACATCTGTTTCATAGATGTTTTAATCCAACCTTGCATAATTTTGGGAGTTACCGAGATCAATCAGCTGGAGTAGTGATTGAAGTGTTTGTTTCCTGGACTTTTGTTTAAGATCTCGCCTAAGGCGTTGACCTTTTGGCTTGCCATACTCCGGGCAAGGTGTCGATACTTTATCAGTCTGCGAGCATGAGTTGCTAGGATGTACTGTCTCGTTCCACCCTTGGGAGTTTACACTCCTACCTCCAAATTATGCATTAAAGGAGTTAGTTAGTGTATATATCTGGATACTTGGAATAGTTTGTTTCATAGGTTCGATCATGGACCGTGAGGCTTTGATTGGCACTTATCTCCAGCATATGGATACCTGCATTATTCATATGCAGTTTTATTCAATTCAAAACAACATAAGATTAGGCTAACTTGTGACAATCCGATTTTTAAGTGATAATTAATTAACTTAATAATAGCAATTTATTTGATTAAATTGGAATTTGAAAATTTATTTGAAAAATGAGTTAAGAATGTGAAAATAATATTTTATGATAGTGTTTGCGTCGAAATATAAAATCGTTTTTATAAATAAAAAGTGAGTTATAACTGGCCCAAGCTAATATTCATAAGCCCAATTCTCAAAAACCAGAACCTTCTAAATTATTTT